>JAPCYP010000024.1:1345000-6394343 GCA_035048595.1 Echinosophora koreensis
TATTATTATTATTATTATTATTATTATATAAGGATAAAAATGTCTTTATACCAAAACGTAACTTTTCTTTATCTTCTACTTCTTTCCTTTTTCTCTCAATCCAAACAATAAAAAATCTACTCTTTCCCTACTCATTTTCTCTTCTCTTCTACTTCTTTCTTCCCTACTTCTAACCTTCCTACTTCTTCTCTCAGCCAAAAATGGCATTAGGTAGTTTAGACTGAAAGAAGTAGAAGAGAAGAATAAGACAAAGATAAATTATGTTTTCTTGTGAAGACATATTTACCCATAATAACGTATTTGCAAAGTACAAAACAAAAGGATATATATTCCATTTCAAATTTTTCCTCCACTTTCAAGATCTCGACACAAAGAAAATTATTTCTTTTTCATGTGGGTCCCATCACATAATTTCCCTCCTCCCATGCTTCTCTCTATTACCAAACAATAGAACTCACACTTCTATCTTTCAATTCTTCCTTCTACACTGCTCTCTCTTCAAAATCCACCAAAACAAACAAAGCATAAGTTCAAAAGAAGATTGTGATCCTGATTCAGGATTTCCTACTCATGACACAAGTTTAACATCATCCTGATCTCTTTTCTAATAAAAAAATCAAAAAAAAAAGAAAAAAAAAGTATGCTTTTCTTTTATGAAAAAACCATTAGTCCCAACATCCTCCAAACACATTTTGAGTTTTTTAAAATAAGCAAAGAAAAATTATTAAGGGGTTTAACGGTTACTCGAAACCCATACACATTACAAAGTTTATCAGTAAAAACTAGCAGCAAAAAATAGCTTGGTGTAACTTCTTCTCTTCATGGTGATCTTCACAAGTCCGATTCAATCCCGGAGACATAGGAGAATTTACTCCAAACCTCGTCGTCAAATACTTGGTATTCCTTATTCTTTCTCTTTCTTTGCGTTTAGTTTTATTAATTGCATTTCTTGGTGCCATTGTTTTCATTTCTGCATAATTTGCAGGTTTCATTAATCTATTTACACATTTGGTCATAACATGTAGTAAATCAGCTCCTATTCTCATAACTCTCTATTTCAGCCAAATAGCTGACGTATCGATCTCTCACATCTTCATCATTTTTATTTACATTTTAAAATCAAACAAAAAGAAAAATAAAATTGAAGGGATATTGATAAAATGCAAAAGAACCTATAGGAAGAGAACAACCTTGGTCCTGTAACAATGGAGACGACACAGCTCGAGGAAAGGCGAGATGAGTTAAAGTTCGCTGTGGATCCATAGTATGGATCCATAGTAGATGACCATGGGTCCATAGTAGATGACCATGGGGTAGTTTGGAGGTTAAAAGAATTCACCATGGCACGTCCAGGACGTAGAGCAGCGCGGAGAGTGCAAGGGCTGGGGTTTTTGACTGCTGGACCTTGCATTGTAGGACATAATTATGGGATTTTGGTAGTGGTTTAGCCACCAATGAAGATCGTAGATGGTGTTTTGATGGTGGTCTACGAGTTCGTGGTGGTCATAGAGCAGAGCGGTTGGTGAAATGTAAAGCCCCCTTTCACACCTCAACATTATCACGAGATGGTTCGAGACATCATTTTTTGGGACAGCAGATATATTTCCCAGATGGTGGTTTCTCCCGGCGTCATGATGGTGTCCCCCAACGTCCCGATCAACTCCCTCCACCCATGCGAGGGCATATCACACCATATCCACCATCGGATGGTTGTTTCTTTTGTCATCCAAATCGATTCCATGAAAAGGCCTATTGTCCAGTATCTGGAGTTTGCCAAATCTTTTGAATTTATCATTTTGTGTGTCAATTTTTGGGTTGTTATTATTTGGTTGAGCAATTTTCATTATGTGGCAAAATAATTTGTTGAGTACTTGAATATTATTATCTTATAGTGACGTGCTGCTCAAGTACCAGAATTTTGCAGAATGACCTGCAACATTAGCTAATTGTTTAATTAATCAATTATATGGATTAACATTAATCAATTTAAAGGAATTAGTGTTAATTATGGTCAATTGTTATTATAATAGCATCCAATCAATTGATAAATTAATTTTGTATTGGGCTTTTGTTATGTATAGCTCGTGATGGGTTGAATCATTCAATTGATGCCATATGAGAGTCCTTGCCCTCATCACTCATCAGTTAGGTTATTTAATCATTGCCTCATTAGACGGTTAATATACACTCACAAACCAACGACTTAGATGGTAGTCTTTTGTCATCCTTTGTTCTCCACGACTTGTTCCCTCCGGAGGTTTTACTCACAGTCACCAAGGTGTCAAGATGAAACCATTCATATCAAGTACACACGTCTAACTTGGATCTTTTTATCTATATGATTGTAGAATATGTTGTAGTTTTTATTTTTTGACTGAAAAATGTGTATCTATTAAATCAAAATATGTACCTGATCTTGTTTCAGTGGGGCTCGTAAATTCAATAGACATACTGTGACACCCTAACTTGGTATCACATGGTTACCCGTTGCGGAATTAAAATTTGTTTAAATGCTGGTCGCTTTCGGAAAATAAACCTTCTTTATAAATAGTATTACTGAAAATAGTACTTAAAAAAAAATCTCCCTTTTTTTTTGAAACGAAAGAAGAAGTGATGAACACTCAGAACATGAACTGAAACAACACACATACATATATAACTGTCCCAGTGGGACTCAAGTTTAGTACAAAATAGGGCCTTAATCAATCTGGCCAACTTTACTGAAACAGGAACAAAGAAACAGATAAAGCATCAAGCTGGGAATGGGGAAATCTGGGTACTAGACTCAAAAGAAGGCTCTAAAAGCCAAGGACAAACAGATTACTCCAAAAACCGACGACAAACTACCAGTGCCTCCTGCACTCCGAGTGGCCGCAAACACCCCCACCAGATGAGATGTCAGATTCCGGGTCGATGACCTCACCATCGTCGTCGATCGGAACATCCTCCTCACCGGGGTCTTGGGGATGGTACTCTGCCTCTAGCTCGTCCTCCCACCAATCCTCTACCACCTCGAGAGGCTCCTCCTCCGGATCCTCCTCGGGATCCTCCTCGGGCTCTTCCTCCATGGGCTCTGCCGGCTCGACGTGTGGATGGAGAAGGCCAGCTAGCTGCAGTGTATGAAGATACAACCAGGGAGGTGGAAGTGCCACTGTCCGAGCCTCAACCGAGTGAATCCTCCGGATCGGCTCTCCGTTGGCGTTAGACTCTGTCGTCGTAATCGGTCCCCTATACGTAGCTGTAGTCGCGTCGTCACTCACTGTCCAATTCCCCACTCGTCCAGCCTCGTCGAACTGCTCAGACCTCGTGATCGCGGGTACTAGGGGAACAAGGGGTTCCATCTAAGGCATACGCATACACCGATACAAGAAGAAGAAAAGAACATATAGATATGCAAGAGTGAGATACAGTCATAAGATATATCCCACAACAACCATATACATGATACATACAACACGTAATCAGTTTAACAGTTAAGTCATGCATAATCATAATATAACAGTGTTATATCAAAGGGTCTCAAGCCCGCTCAATCAGTTTTCGAAAATATGCATGACACTTCAATATCAGGCTCTAACTTAATCTCATGAGATAACAACACCGTTTCATTGTAGAAGTAATAAAGAGTTGGTCAAGCTCTGATGCCCACTGGCAAGTTGCCACCATAACCTCGTGCACCAAGGTCTCCGGATGCACAACGTCTCGAATGCCTCCAACTGGGCCAATCGGACTGACCCTCAGATACCACCTTGTATCTGGTTTACTTGAGCACGTCTGCTAAGGGGAAATGCATATGAATAAAAACTTTCCGTTATCAAGGTTTTGCTTTGTGTATACTCTTTTTCGCTGTCGAAGCTCAAAGCTAACGACTATTCACAATTCCCCATCACTTGAACTTAAAGAAACACAGGACACGCAGTCCGAGTGCTCAATCACAACGCCTTAGACCGAGGCTGCAGTCAAGGTTTGTGGTCGTAGAAATCACTTATGATTTTATCCATGTTTTATTCTAACATGATAAGGACACCTAGTCCGCAGCAACGAAATCAGAACACACCGTTCTCGATTCCGAGTTTTGGACTCTCAGCCCATAACATCATGAATAGGACCCTTGGTCCATAGTACTTGACACGGATCCTAGATCACGTGCGTATAACTGAATACTAGAGACGACGTCTCGCAACTAGATTCTCTTTCGCATGTACTTACTTTTCGCTCTGTGAAAATCAAATCCAAAACAAAACCTCGGTCACTTATCCAAGTAACCGGAATGTTTCTAAATCGTTTAGGAGAAAATCATTTTCCTTTGCAAACTCTTTTATAAAACTTTTAAGAAATTCGTTTACTCTTTGAAATCCTTGATGGAATAAAGTGAAATATTTTAAAAGGGTTTTTCCTTCATAAAACACATAGTTCGAAAATGTTTTCTCTCATACTAGACGTTTGATCATAAAAAGATAGTTTCTATTGACTTGAAATCACTTTAACATTTTTCTAAAAACAAGATCTTATTCTTCTGAAGTAAGCACTTTAAACAAGGAACTGTTATAAATGAACCCAAATCTTTCAAAGTTCTATTCAAGGCTTATTAAGGCTTTTAATCCTTATAGTCATTGGGCACAGACTCAAGTCCGGCTTCTCAAACTTCAATCAACAATAATATATTCTCAACAATAATATCACAGTCCATGACAGTTCATCACATATATGTACAATACTTTAAAGCAAGTAAGATTCAACTTCAAGTAATAATCACAATAGTTCAAGTAAACAAGTCATTCAAGTATCGGTTCAATATCATAACAATATTCAAATCATGCAAGTAAACACATACACACATGCATATAGTCATTGAATATCTCTAGGCAATCCCCTCTTACCTTCCGTGAAGTTAAGAGGTTGGATGCTTGGAAAGGGTAATTCACGAACGTCCTCCCTTACTTGACGATAGAGGTCTAGGGTTACAAACACAAGATCATAAGTTAAAAATCAACTAAGAACACTAAACCACAAGGTATTAGGTTCAGCCAAGACAATAAAGTAAGGTTAAGGATTCCCGAAAATTATGCAACTTATGGATTTATGATCCTCAAGTGCTAGGAGTTCATAAACAATGATCATTTAACAAGGTTAAATCAAAATCCCACTAAGTCATAGACTTAGGGTATTCGGCCAAAGCTAGAAAAGTAGGCTAGTATTCACTAAACTTTCCAATCTCTTAGGTCTAGCATCCATATGTATTAAGGAGCTCAAAACCATGATCATTTTGGAAGAATGAAAACCAAACATCTTAGGCTCACAACCCTTAAGGTTCAGCCTTGATGGGATTCCTATGCTAGGAATCTTTAAATCATCCAATCTTTTGGGAATAGCATCCTTCTACATTAAGGAGCTTTAGTCCATAATAATTTTGGAAGAATAACAATAATACATCCTAGGTCCAAAAACCCTAGTTTCGGCCATCATAGGAAATCAAGTTAGAAAGATTTAAACTTTCCAATCTCTTAGACTTAGCATCCAAATATCTTATGGAGCCTTAGTCCATGATCATCTTGGGAAAATGAAAGGAGTTACATTCTAGGTTTTACAACATAAACTAAACAAGTTAAAAGTCTTTAAACTTTCCAATCACTTAGACTTAGCATCCTTCTATATTAAGGAGCCTTAGTCCATGATCATTTTGGAGAAATGAAAACCAAACCTTCCTAGGCCACTAAGGTATAGTTTCGGCCATCATAGAAAGAATAGGTTAGAAATCTTTGTTTGATAACAACTCTTAGGTTTAGAATCACAAGGTATTAAGAGTTCTAAATCCATGATCATACTTGGATAGATGAAACATAGTACCCTAGGCCTACTTATTCATATTCTCGGCCATCATAGGAACAAGCTATCAAAACCTTCCAAGATTTATATATTTAAGATCAAGGGATAGTTAGAAACTCAAACACATGATCATTTTCTCAAAAGTTGAAACAAAACTCACCTAAACCATAATACATGGTTTCGGCCTCCTTAGAAAGAAAGGGCTAGGGAGCTTTGTTTTACACAACCTTCTAGTATGTGAAAATACAAGTAAATACAAGACTATAGAAAGTGGTTTCAACTCAAAAGGAGTTTTCTACCATTTTTAAGAGATTTTTGAAGTTTAAAGCTTAATAAGAACACATAAAGCAAATAATGAAATAAAGTGATAAACTTGTAAAGAAATTTATATGAGAGCATTACCCTTAAGAATAGGAAGAACTTTAATGAAGAACACAAGTGCAAAAGATAAATAAAAATGCAAGCTTTAAGTAGTTGAACTTAAGGAAGAAGATGAAGTATAAGAGTGAAGAAGTGATGAAGAAGAAGAAAAAGTGAGGAAGTGTAAATGAAAGGGGTATATATAGGGGGAGAGGGTGAGTGGCACGAAATTGAGGGAGAAGAGAGAGGTTTGGAGTGGCTTGGGGAGTAAGTTTGAGAGTTAAGACTTGATGGGATGGAAGGAGGAGAGAGAAGTAGCTTTTAGATTAGATTAGTATTATAATTTGAAAAAGTATAATGATTATACTTTTGGAGTGTGTAACAGTCTCACCCATCATATAACCTCAAGTCACTTCATCCCTCTTTGTGCTCCAGTTCATACCCGGTTGCATTTCCGATCGTAAATCTCCGACGTTTTCGCTCGAATAAAATATTTTATTTTATTTTTGAACGAAAATTTTCAAAATAACCAAAGTTGAAGGAAACATGATAAAAACACTAATCGTCTCATTCACGGGTCAAAATTAGGTTTTCTGCTCAATAAACGGATACCGGCAGTGAAAACGCAGACCGACTTCCGTCTGAATTTTCAATCGAAAATTTTACCGTGACTTCATATGATATAACAACACAAGAAAATGATTTTAGTTTAATTAAAATCACCCTCTGAGTTTAATCTAAAATAAACACATTTAAATATGTTTATACTGCTACAGAAAGCATAGGAAAAACAGGGTGTTACACATACCAGCACTAGTGAATCTTCAATTGTTTTCAGATTGAATCGGTAATCGAGGGTTGACACGTTATTTGGTAGTTGAATACCAAATATCTTGGTAAATTTGGAAAGTGCCATCGTTGCTATATATAGCAATGAAAATTCAATACTAACGTTAAATTAATTCTTCTTGAAATAATGTTAATATTTTAGTATTGACCTTTTTCCAATCTGTCAAAAGATTATCACTGGGGGGGTCTGTGTTAGTATCGAAAAATACACTTTGATACACGTTATTGTTGGAATGGCTTAACCCCGCCATCAAGTGCACTTCAATGCATGAAGAGTCACCATGTTCCAGTATTGATGACAACCAAATTGAGGGTTGCCTTTGAAAGATCGTTTTGGTTGAATTCATACACATATGTGGCGCAAAACACACAAGATAAAAACAAAGTTCAAGTGCAGAATTGTAACATAGATAAAAGTGAAGAAATAAAGATGAAAATGGATGAGGAAGAGATGAAGTAAGGCGCCACAAACTGGGTAGTTTGATAAGCCAATGAGGTTCGCCACAAGAATCTTGGATTCTTGATAAGAACAAGGTTTGGTTCATCCAAGAACCCAAGAGAACAATTCTCTCAACAAGGGATATCAATCCACAATGAACTTCCAAGTTGTCATTCCAATGAGCCATAGGCGTGTAGATATAGATGGCAGCCTACTTTGCCTTCTCAATTCCATAACCCCCCTACTTGATTAGCCTAAATCATGACACTAACTCCTACTAACACCTCTCTTAACTCAGCCAACAACTCAATCAAATCAGCCCACAATCATTAAGTTCACGCCCCACCTCCCTTGATTATGGGTGGTTACACTTTGCTTCTCAAATTAAAAAGTGTAACCCCCACAATTTACATTAAAAAGAAACTTAAACTACACTAAACTCACATGTGTAGAAATAGGAAAAGGTGGGCTGCATCATGGACCCACTTACATAATTCCTACACTTATTGAATTACAAAGTAATAACAAATAATGGACTTCCAACTAGGCTTCATGAATCACGCCCATACTTCATGCATTCTCATCATGGATGAGCAACAAAGTCATAAACTTGGGCTTATCTTCTCCTTGTCTTGCATTTGGGCTTGAGTTAGAGCTTCTTGATCCATGGCCTTTATTGGGCTCATATCAGTTTTGTTGCAGAGTTGGGTTGCCCCTCCTTGGCTTACATCAGGCCCTCCTTCTTAAGAAAATTCGTCCTCGAATTTGTTACTTCAATCCCTATACCAGATTGAAAGAAAGTCAATATCATAGACACATTTTTTTTTTTACAACTTGCATTAGCCCATCTCTTCTAGAGTGGCCCTTTTATTTCCTTTTAAAAGGAAACATTTTATTCTTCTTATGTACACACACCCAACCACCGGGATCAAACGGAAATGGATGGAAACCTCCAAATGTGGCAAGTAGGTGTAACACATTTCCATCTTTTACAATCAACATCCCAGCACATTTATAGCCAATGTAATGAATCATAAGAGTAAGCACAAAGTGATACTTCTTATGAAAATCTACCTTCAAGTTTGCCTTTCTTGGCTTGAACATTGTCATAAAAGAAAAGGTACTTTCTCTTTTTAAAAACTCCCAAGAAAGTTGAGCCTCTTGGATATTCTCCTTATCACAAACAAGAGATAATTCTTTTTCAAACAAGATATTCCTTTCAAACACATTAAGCTCATCAAATGAAAACTCAAAAGAATTTACAAGAATTGGTAGAGTAAGAAGGGGAATAGTAGTTGACCCCTCAATTATTGTCACATGCAAACCCTTAGAGCTCATAACAAACCTCAAAATGCTAACTTTATTTTGATCAAAAGAATATGTGAGCAAGTTAGCAAACAAATTTTCTCTAAGTAATCCAACACATTCCTCAAAATTGTTGTGATAAATCAAATGAACATTAGACAGCACAACAACACATTTATCAAGGAATTCATTCAAGTCTTGGTTCATAATTCTCAAATCAATCTTAGGAAGATGATAAGAGTCATGCAATTCATCAAGCAAGTTTCTATTCCTATCAAATGTAGAATAACAAGACCCATGCAAATTACCAAGCATATTACCAAATTTTGTGTTATGATATACATGCTTTTGGGAAACCATGCAAGTTCCCAAACCATGGGATACTTCCCTTGGGATTAACTTTTCAACTACATCGGTTGTCTTGCAAGCTTCCATGGGAGAAACATCTTGGACTTCCTTCAAAAGAGAATCCACACAAGTAGGCAAAGAGTTAAGAAAAACATCAAAACATTCATTTACTTTTTCCTCCTCACCTTTTGTTTTGCTCTCATCTTTTTCTATACTCTCATTTTTCTTTTTCTCCTCTTCAATTGTACTCTCATTCTTTTCACTCTTCTTTTCATTCTTTTCACTCTTCTTTTCACTCTCTTTTTCTTTTTCCTCTTGCACTTTTTTTTCTCTCAGATTAGAAGATACTTCCATAGGTTTCTTTACATAAGTACTTGTCACGGCCTCCTGAGAAGTTGAAGTGTTGCCCTCCTTCTTTGATTCGTTGGTAAGAACTCTATGGTGATGATATGGAGCATATCTTCTTCTCATGATTTTTCTCATCTCTGCCCAAGTCTCAATAGGCTTCCCACCATATCTTCTTCTCTCTTTTTGCAATTGATCCCACCAAACAAGTGCAGAATCCTTAAATTGAAGAGAGGCTACCTTCATTTTCTTTTCCTCATTGTAATTGTTACAATGGAACATTTGCTCTATCTTCATCTCCCATTTCAAATAGGCTTGGGGATCATTCTTCCCATGAAAGGTAGGAACTTTGATCTTGACCCCTTCTCTATTTTCTCGGTTTTGAAGGATGGCAAGTTGTCCATCATACCTTGTACTCATTTGCTCCATTTGCCTTTGAAGGTCTTGTAATTGGGTAGCCATTCTAGCATAAAGAGTTGAAGACCTTGGAGAACATGATTGACTATCTTCATGGGCTGCCATCATTTAAACACACAATATCAAAAGATAACAAGAAATAATTAAATTCCTCACTACACTCCCTCACTTGTGCACACAAATGTATTTCACTCAATTGGCTTTTCCCACACAAGATGTAATTTTCACTCTTGCCTTTTTCCTCTCAATGTTCACCCTGAGTTCTTAGATGAGTCAAACACAAACACACAAAAATCCAAAAATCAAGTAACAAAATCACAAACTTATCAAAACAAAGGAAACAACAAAGGAAAGGCTAGAAAAGAAAAGCTTGAAACAAAGAAACAAAGGAAGAAGGGAAATATTTTCAGGAACACAACTTGCTCAAATAGAACTTTAACTTCTCTTTTGCTCAATTCCTTTTGACACGATTTTTTTTTTTATATCACGGCCGTGATGGGTATCATGCCCTGGCCGTGATCCTCTCTGGATCCAAATTTTTTTGTGTCACGGGCGTGATGGTTGTCAGGGCCTGCCCGTGATCGCTTCTGGATTTCACAACGAAAATTTCACACTTGAAAGCCCTTTTGTTTTTTGAGCAAAACACAATTTTTTTCGAAAATTTCCCTTCACAACAAAAACAAGGTAGTCTTTTTTTTTATTTTGGGTTTGAAAGAAAAGAAAGAAAACTAGAAAATCGATGAAGAACACAAACACAAATTCAACCAAAAGCCTAAGCTTTGATACCACTTGATGACAACCAAATTCAGGGTTGCCTTTGAAAGATCGTTTTGGTTGAATTCATACACATATGTGGCGCAAAACACACAAGATAAAAACAAAGTTCAAGTGCAGAATTGTAACATAGATAAAAGTGAAGAAATAAAGATGAAAATGGATGAGGAAGAGATGAAGTAAGGCGCCACAAACTGGGTAGTTTGATAAGCCAATGAGGTTCGCCACAAGAATCTTGGATTCTTGATAAGAACAAGGTTTGGTTCATCCAAGAACCTAAGAGAACAATTCTCTCAACAAGGGATATCAATCCACAATGAACTTCCAAGCTGTCATTCCAATGAGCCATAGGCGTGTACATATAGATGGCAGCCTACTTTGCCTTCTCAATTCCATAACCCCCCTACTTGATTAGCCTAAATCATGACACTAACTCCTACTAACACCTCTCTTAACTCAGCCAACAACTCAATCAAATCAGCCCACAATCATTAAGTTCACGCCCCACCTCCCTTGATTATGGGTGGTTACACTTTGCTTCTCAAATTAAAAAGTGTAACCCCCACAATTTACATTAAAAAGAAACTTAAAGTACACTGAACTCATATGTGTAGAAATAGGAAAAGGTGGGCTGCATCATGGACCCACTTACATAATTCCTACACTTATTGAATTACAAAGTAATAACAAATAATGGACTTCCAACTAGGCTTCATGAATCATGCCCATACTTCATGCATTCTCATCATGGATGAGCAACAAAGTCATAAACTTGGACTTATCTTCTCATTGTCTTGCATTTGGGCTTGAGTTAGAGCTTCTTGATCCATGGCCTTTATTGGGCTCATATCAGTTTTGTTGCAAAGTTGGGTTGCCCCTCCTTGGCTTACATCAAGTACTTTCCAAATATACATTCCGTGGGGGATTATTTCACAAACTACAGTATTGAAGACTGGATGGCAAATTCAAAAAAAGAAGTTATCAAAAGCAATGAGTGACTGAGTTGAGTTTCATAAAATTATAACAACGTTACCAAGCTATTGAAACTAAAAATCGAAGGTGTGACATCCAATAAGTCACTGCAGCATACATATATTATTGTAAGGCAACCTTGTAATACACGTCTATACATCTGTAAAAAAAATTATCATAGTAACTAAAACTCCTAACTATAATTAAACTCTTCTAACAATCACTATTTTCTTTATAAAAAGCTCCCGTTCAAAATAATTTCGGATGTCCTCTGTTTATATATGGTCCCTATCGCTGGTTAAGTGTTCTCTTGCTTAATGGGACAATTCACATCTTTGCAAGCTAAGTAGCAGATGCTGGAGCAGGAACAGGAGCAGGAGCAACACCACCGGTGGTTGGCCTGATAAGCGAAAAAGAATTTCAATTAGCACTTCGAAATGAAGAAAATATATATATCACAACCTGCAAGCAATTGTATAAACTTACAGTCCCACAAAAACTTTGAATGAATCATAAATCCCCCATTGAGTTCCAGTGAGAGTTCCAATCATAAGAATACGGAGAGGGAGGCCACGCGTAAAGAGACCCCATAATCCAAGATTCTTTACAGCCTGCATTATGCAATAGACCAAATAAAAGAAACTTGTTAAATGCAGTTATGCAGACACAATACCAAACAATGTTAAATCTACATGAAATTTGGCACTTACATCACCAACTGTTGCCCCTTTGGAATTGTTCAGGAAAGAGACAAGGTTATCAGCAGGATGAGACACAACTGCACATAATATACCAGCTAAGTATCCACCAGCAAAACTCACTCCGAGTTGCAGAGTTTTGCTACAATCATCCTTTGGTGTGGGTATGACATGCTTATAGATCATCTCAACAATGTTCTCATAAGAAGCAAACTTCATCATTGTATCTGCAAGAAACAACATTATTTACATTTGATTCTGGTCTTAATATCTCATAACAAATGCTTCCATCAAAAGTTGTCTTCCACATTCTAATTTTTTAACTGTATTATATATGTATGTGCATCCAAAATCAATAATAAATGACAACAGATCAGAAATTTTTCAAATGAATTGTTATAAAGAATTAACACAAAATGATCATTCATAATTTTTTATATGATGACAAGCTGACGACAAAAGAAAATGAACCGGGTAGACTCTTGACAAGCTTTCAAACTACTCATTAACAGAATGTCTTAAATTCCACTAATTATTCTATAGTGTTGATCCTTTATTTTAGCTGAGAATTATATTATTTTGCTAGCTATATAGAACAGTGACTAATACTACATTAAAGCCTACATATAGGGTCCCCATCAACAATAGTATGTTAGCAGAATATTGATTATGTCATCAAAATGGGACTTGAACTACAACATATTTTACATTGTGCCCAATCTCTAAGTTCAATAAATATGTTATGCCCTGCCACGAGAAGAATAAATGAAATAACTTGAGTTGTAATAAACTGGTTCGATGAGCAGCAGGAAATGACAAGTAATGTAAAACACGATGAAAAATTCAAGTACTACAACCTAAAAAGCATCATCTGCAAACCAAAGCAGTCAATTCAGCAAGAAGGAACTTTAAAATATAGTGCAATTGTGCAGATTACATAGTATAAGATGGGCAACTTACATGGAACCTGTCTTCCCCACAGAGGAACAATTCCCTTGTACAGCCTGAAATCATAGAACATTTCATTAAATGTGTATCCTAATGTTCAGCATGATTAACAATGTAACATGTAAAATTTCACAGCACTCTCTATACCAAAAAAATGTTTGAAGAGTTAGTAACTATAAAATTAAAAGCATACCCTAAGGCTCCTTCAGATTTGACCAATTTCGGAAGCCCATCAGACAGGCCTCTTGCAAAACCAGGCTGAGTTTGAACTCGGACCTTCACGGCCTCAAATGGGCAAAGTGCAACATCTGCAATAATCTCGGAAGAAGCTGCACCAGCAAGGTATATCAAGGTCTTGTACTTGGTTGCATATTCTGGGCCAGCAATATCAGAATAGTACTTCTTAAAGAACTCATAAAATCCATATTTAAAGGCACCCTGTGCGCTGTAACCAAGAAAGGTTGGTGCCCAACCCCGGAAAAAGCCCCTGAATCCCTGCTCCTTGAGCACAATTCCAAATCCAGAGGTGGTGCTCTTGTACTTGGCAGGGTCAATCTGAAATCAATAATTAACTGAATGTTAAAAGATAAACCTTAAAGTAATATGCAAGTTGCATCATCAAATGACATGAATCCAATAGTTTTGTTTTCAGAGTAAATACATGTGAAAAAAGTTTATGTGAAACACCATGTGAGATATCTATCAAAATCAAATGGTGTGTCTATCTTTTTTGTCTTATGATGTTAAAATTCAAAAATATTATATAAATAATATAACTCCATACATGACTAATATCTAAACTTGTTAAGGTCCATCAACATTACATAATTCAAATTTCACATTTCAAACTTCAACGTTCAACCATAGGATCATATGGTCAATATTATATTTTTAGTAGGCAAACCATTTAGTTAGTCAATTGCAATGCTTGCGATCATAATCCTAAACATACCGTAACATGAGTATTAAAAATATATATTATATTTTGGTTTTCAGGCTTTTACTCATAAAAAAAACACCCTCGGACGTTGGTCTAGTGAAAGCAACAAGCTCCCACAAGAAGGAGAAACCGGGAATCCGAGTTTGAATCCTGGTGGAGTCACCTATTGCGAGGCTGAGAACCAAGGGTAAAAACCCTACTCAATCAGCAGAACCAGATATTAGTCACATAGCGGGTTCGAAAGACCTAAGCCATGGAATACTCTGTTGGATACACTCGGCCCAAAAGTCCAATTAGGATGGGTTCAAAAAAAAAAAAAAAAAACGATCTAAGACCTTAATATTAAAAAAGGGTCGAAAACGTCCGCAATGAATGTAGGAACAAATTTCAAAGTCTCTTTACCGAATATACAGCATCAAATTGGTGCAAAATACAGCTACAAAGGACTTAAATAGGAGACAACCGCAAAATGAACAGCGCGAAGGGCAAGATCTGCACCATATGATTCACCTATACTGGTATGCGTATCTATCTGCTACGACAACGATACGGCATGGGGATTCATATCATATGGCTCCAGTTATAACAAAATTAACATTTGAAATGATATATATCCCTGTACATACACTGATGTGAATGTCAGTGTTTATCGAAGAATTTCATATTTTAAAGCAGAAGTAAGGGGTATTTAGGCGTTGATTTTAGTTATACAAATAATAAAGTTAAAAATCATAAATGTTGTTTGTCCATTTTATTTTTATTTTAACGCTTTTTATTTTTATTTTAAAAAAAAGAAGAAAAGAAGAAATATTACAAAGTGTGATTCTCTCTCTCTGTTTTTTTTTTTTTTTTACTCAAAGAAGGTATAAATTATATACTTTTAATCTAAAATTAAGATGTGCATGTAATCAACTAAATATGCCTAACACTTGAAACAATCCTTCAATTCAATTCCAGCAGTGGCGAGAGATGGAGAGAGAAAGAGTATCAGACCTGCATATTACATTTGATAATGTCAAGAGGTGTAACCGCCGCGTGAGTGGGGCCACAGCTAAGGCTTCCACCAACGGCACCAGCAGCATAGAAAGCCGGTGAGTACATCTGGATTTTGCCACGCTCGCTCGGAGCAGGAATCATGAAGCTAGAAGATGGCGAAGATGGTGCTATTGGGATGGTGGAGTTGACCATCTTCTTCTGTTGTGAAGAGGAAGAGTAGAGGAAGCTTGGGATCAGAGAATGGCGATTAGAGGTGTCTGAGAGAGCCATTAAGGAATGGAATTAATGGAACGATAGAACTTCCTAGGTAGATATCAATATTGACACTGTTTGTATGTGTGTGTGAGAGAGAAGGGGTTTTTCTCCTCTCTCCCAATTCCTTGGAGCAAAAACGATTCTTGCACGAACAAAAAGCTGTTGATGGTTCTGTTTTTTGTGAAACAATTACAAGCTCTCGATCGCGGGTTTTATTTGTATACTAAAAACGTGTGAAGCAAGCAAAGCGTCCATGGAAGATGTCTGAATTTGCCAGGTTTCTACGACACTGGTAAATGGGAGTCAAAGTTGAACGGCTGAAGAGGTACATAAAAGTTTGGTCTTGCGGATCTTCGTGGCACTTTCCAATTTCTTTAACATCTAGGAGGGAAAGTGATCTACTCCCTCGTGTCAATATTATAAGGCAAAAAACTTAAATTTTTTTGTTTAAAATAAAAATAAAATTTTCGTATTTTCATCTAATTTAATGTTATTATTTTTAAAATATCCTTTATTTAATATAAATTATGTTTTCCAATACTCATTGATATTATTCCAAATTTAATGTTAAATATAAAAGGGTCATTTTTCAATTTAATACTGACATTATTTTCCAATACTCCTTGACATATAAAAGATCATCTTTCCTCTTATCCTTATTGAAAGTGGGATCTATTTAATGCAAATGTATTTTAACGATGAAAATTGAAATTTTAGATGAAGGATAATTTAGATAATAAACCTAATTTTTTAACAAAATTAAATAAGATTTATTAACTTTCTTAATATGTGTGTTTTATTTAATTTTTGTTTATAATAGTGATCGGAGGAAGTACTAAATAATATATACTCATCTTTATTTATTTACTTTAAATACAAATTCCACCTCTATAATTTCAAATTTGTTTTGGTTAAGTTGTTCTTAATTATAGGCCATGCACAACATCAAAGAAAGGGAAGTTGATCAAACGGACAATTCTATAATACTCCATTCTAGAAGTTGTGTATCGATCCTCAGTGAATTTCTGACTGTCCCAAGCGGTGAGCGGTAAAGTAGGATTAAAATATGTTTTTTTATAGCCGGTTTCATTCTTTTAGAGCCGGTTATTTTTACTGTAGCAAGAAAAGACTAGAATAATACGAATAGAAAGACCATATTCTTTTTGGATAATGCTCGTTGATACGAAGTATATTTTCGTAAAATATTTACGAAAGCCAAAAATAACACATGTAGATGATCATTGAGATATATTTCTTCATATTGCAGACAAAAATCAGCACGCGTCATTGATATCTCATATTTGTAATCTTTTCAACTAAACCAACATCTGTGACAGTAGTTCTTGTGTGTGCACTCCTTCTCCCCTTTTATGGTGCTTTTCTCTACTATGTTGAATCAGGTCTTTCAATTTTAATTTCTCCCATGGATTTCCCACTGTGTGAGTCACTTCGCTCTCTGGTATGCACTTTGGCCGGAGTTTCTGTTGGACTGTCTCTCTAATTCTCGACTCTTTCTTCTCTCAGGTTTGCTCTGTTTTTCCCTTCTTTGTTGCGTTTTTATCATCTGTTTCCTCCATATATAAGTTCTCTCTTGATTTCTATGTCCTATATTCTCCTTTTTGGTTGTGGCTCAGTGCGTTCTATTTCCTGTGTCTATTGCCTCCCTCAATCTCAGTTGCAAAAAATGATTTCGTACGGTTCGTGCAAAAACTCTTCGATCTACTCATTCTTTTTTGTTTATTGATCATTAACTCTTATTTTTGGTATTGTTTAGTGAGAATATGGTTAGCCTCGAGGAGAAGATGCTGAAGACTGAAGTATCTTTTTTTTTTATCTATGTTTATATATGTAAGTATATCGTTACAGTGTAAGCACTATGCAGGGAGAAAGAAACACTATTTATATATTGCTAGTTTACTTCGGGTATGCTTTCTAATGCTGGTTTCCACCCTTGAGACCCATCATCACTTTTTGTAGACAAATCTTCATCACCACCACCATGGCACCATCTATTCCCTTTTCACCATGAACAAGAGATAACATCTTTTCAATCCCTCTCTTTTGCAAGTGCAACATATCATGCAGAGCTTGCTTGCTTATAACAAGCTTAATCCTAACCAGGCTACTAATTTCCTTGACACCTTGGACTTCTGGATTCGCAAACCTCACCTTCTTGCTAGTTTTTGGTGGCGGCGGCGGCGACGGCAGAGGTACTAGGTAGTATAACTGGCTGCTGAGCAATTTGGTGTTTGGCTAAAGATGCTTGAGGACTGGTAGTGAGTCAGATACTGCATGGCCCTAATGCTCCTTTACATGCAACTATAACCAAATAATCAACGCCTCCTCAAATAACACCATATAACAAAAATTCCAGATTCAGTTCTCAGATGCCAGGTTCATTATTCAGCATAGTGGACACCAATAAGGTATGGTCTGCTGCTCTGCTCATTTCTTCATATGCATTAGATGCAAATGAGAAGTGTCTCTCGAATTCGCTTTTAACAAGGGGCTAACAAGTACATCTTGCTTCGGCCATTTGCGACTGCACCAAGCAAAACGATGAAGACGAAAGCAGACTTTCATGCCAACACTGTAGTGGCTGTTTCAGCCCTGACGGCCTCCACAGCTTCTTTGCCTCTTTTGGTTCATGTGGGCGGACATACATGTTTATTACCAAAACAGTGGCTTTTACGGTAATGTCTTTCTCTCTCATTGCCACGTGGCAAGTGACGCAGATGATACAAATTAACCCATTCAACAAGTACCCGGTTTTTAGTATCCTATCTGTCACCAGTTATTGCACCGTGAATCTCGACCATTCAATAAATTAAGTAATATATCAATGGTCCAATTTCATGGAGGACTGATACTCCGAGTTCTCTCTGGAGTATTTTAGACGAAGCCTGATCAAACAGATTTTTGTTTGGTGAATTGGTCAAATAGATTTCGTGTCAACGCCCATTATGGTGCATCGCGTAATACATTATGGCATCATGGCATAACTGCATCCGTAATATATGTCACAAGAAAAAAGTCATTGCTCACCAGAAAAGTGAGAGAGACGTCAAACGGTCGATGGCTATTGATCCAGTGAATTGACTTCTTGGTCAAAATTTGAAAATTCAAACAACGCCGCCTCCATTTTTTTTTTTTTTTTGTTACACCTTCAATCTCAGACTTTTCTTCAGTTTAGTTCTGACCTGCTGTTCCAAACAATTTGGCTTGGTGTATGTCGCTGATGGGATTGCGATGGACAGGGGAAGAACGAAAAATAGAAAATAGAAAACAGCGCTGTTATTGACAATTATCCGGACAATTCATTACTGTAGCATTACAGTAACGTCAATCTTTTTTTTAAATAATTTTTGACTTTTTAAAAACAAATAAAAAAATTATTTTTAAAAAAAATCCATTAATCAGATAATGAACTGAATTAACCAGATATTTGTACGTGATTAACCAGATATTTACAAATACATAACCAAAATTTTATTTCTCAAAACCATTAACACTGAATCAACCAGATATTTGTACCTGATTAACCAGATATTTATACATACTTAACCAAAATTTTATTTCTAAAAAAAAGTCATTAACCAGATAATGAACTGAATTAATCAGATATTTGTACCTGATTAATAAGATATTTGTACCTGATTAACTAGATAAATGCACATACTTAACCAAAAGTTTATTTCTCAAAAAAACCCATTAACCAGATAATGAACTCAATTAACCAGATATTTGTACCTGATCAACCAGATATTTACACATACTTAACCAAAATTTATTTCTCAAAAAAACCCATTAACCAGATAATGAACTGAATTCACCAGATATTTGTACCTGATTAACCAGATATTTGCATATACTTAACCAAAAAACCCATTAACCAGATAATGAACTGAATTAACCAGATATTTGTACGGCCAAGTCCGGAATCTGGCGCACCACACCGAGCCAGATCAAGAATCTGGTACATCAGACCGAACCAAGTCAGGAATCTGGTGCACCAGACCGAGCCAAATCAGGAATCTGGTGCACCACACCGAGTCAGATCAGGAATCTGGTACATCAGACCGAACCAAGTCAGGAATATGGTGCTCCAGACCGAGCCAAATCAGGAATCTGGTGCACCATACCGAGCCAAATCAGGAATCTGGTTCACCGACAGAGCCAAGTCAGGAATCTGGTGCACCAGGCCGAGCCAAGTCAGGAATCTAGTGCACCAGACCTAGCCAAATCAGGAATCCGGTGCAGCGACCGGGCCAAGTCAGGAATCCGGTGCATCACACCGAGCCAAGTCTGGAATCCGGTGCATCAGACCGAGCCAAGTCTGGAATCTGGTGCACCACACCGAACCAGATCATGAATCTGGCGCACCACACCAAGCCAAGTCAAGAATCTCGTGCACCACACCGAGCCAAATCATGAATCTGGTGCACCGACCAAGCCAAGTCAGGAATCTGGTGCACCACACCGAACCAGATCATGAATATGGTGCACCACACCGAGCCAAATCAGGAATCTGGTGCACCAGACCGCGCCAAATCAGGAATCTGGTGCATCAGACCCAGCCAAGTCAGGAATCTGGTGCACCACACCGAACCAGATCATGAATCTGGCGCACCACACCGAGCCAAGTCAGGAATCTGGTGCACCACACCGAACCAGATCATGAATATGGTGCACCACACCGAGCCAAATCAGGAATCTGGTGCACCAGACCGCGCCAAATCAGGAATCTGGTGCATCAGACCCAGCCAAGTCAGGAATCTGGTGCACCACACCGAACCAGATCATGAATCTGGCGCACCACACCGAGCCAAGTCAGGAATCTGGTGCACCACATCGAGCCAAATCAGGAATCTGGTGCACCGACCGAGCTAGAAAGTGAAGGAAAATGGCGCCATATTCAAACTTGTGAATGCAAGATTTGAATGATAAGCCAAGGAGGATTCATCACTTGAATAAGGATATTCATGATAAGATTCAATTGGTTCAACTCATGAACCAAGAAGAAGAGAACTCTCTCTCTCAACTCAACTCTCAAGTGTAAGAAGTTTGAAAACAAATTCAAAGTTGGGAAATGAGTTACATCATGCCTATTTATAGATGAGGCTTAAAGCTCATCACCCTTTAATGTGCACATTCTAACGCCTCCTATCATCAAATCCCAAGTGTGGGCCTCTCTTGGCTCAATGTAGGATTCCTATGTTGGGCCTATTGGTACAAGATGCCCAATTAGCCTAAGCCCAAAGTAAAAGTCCAAAAGCCTAAACTACCCAAGTGCTTTTTTAATAAGCACTTTTATTACAAAGTTTCTACTCTAGGTCCTAATCCTACTTTATTACAAAAGCTTCTTTAGTGTGTCTTGGACTCTTCTTAGCTTTGACCTTGTCATGGGTCCTTGGAAGTCTTCTATGCTTGGTCCTTGGCTTTGAGAATCCATGATCACATCATCCCCTCCTTCTTAAAGGAAATTCGTCCCCGAATTTTATTCCTACATTAAAGAGAAGATTTTAGGTTTATTCTTTCATAAAGTTCCTAAAAAGAAAAAGATTTTGGGAAGGAAACTCCCTTATTATTGTTGTATTTCTCAACCCATCCTCCCGGGTCAAATACCACCCTTTTAAAATCATGTTTTGCCAACAATCCTTTCTAATACTTTTCATGCTGAGTTGTAATCTCTTGGAGGTTGTTTGGTAATGTTACTCCATTATTGAGAGAAACATTTGAAAAGATATTGAATATGTGTTTAAGTTCTCTCAAAGAATGGTGATCTTGATGGATGTACATTAGTTTCAACTTATTGATTTTCAAAATAGATTTAATGCACATAGGTAAGGTAGAAGGATTAGTGGGCAAGCAAACATCATTAGATTTAAAAATAGTGTTGGGTTGCCCTTCCACTAAAACTTTCTTTACCTTACTTTTTACCTTATCTAAATGCACACATTTAGCACTTACAACACAGCCCAAAAATTCCACTTTGGTGGTGCAAAAAGTTTTTTTTTAAAGATTAGCAAAAGGTTTTTCTTTCTTAAGTAATAACAAAACACATTTAAATGTTCAAGATGATTTTCTTGTGTTTTGCTATATACCAAGAAGTCATCAATGTAGATCACTACAAGCCTTTGAATTTCTTTAGTTTCTTTAGAAGTGCCTTTTCCATATTATTTTGTGGCACATTCTTTTCTTTATTTATTTCTTTATATACTTTTTCACTCTTGGCTATTCTCTCAAGCTCCATTTTTTCTCACGTTTTCTTTTGGTCCTCACCAATTTTTTTTAGGAGAGAGGGGTACAAGACTAATCTTTTTGTTATGGTGCATGAAAGTAAATCTATTGGAAAGGCCATCATGTATCACTTTCCTATCAAATTGCCATGGCCTTCCTAGCAACACATGCCCCGCCTCCATTGGCACCACATCACACAACACTTCATCTTGATAAGAGCCAATGGAAAAACTCAACAATACTTATTGGTTCACCAAGATTTCACCCTTTTCACTTAGCCATTACAACTTGTATTGCCTAGGGTGTGGTTTGGTTTTGAGACCAAGTTTGGTCACCAATATTTGACTAGCTACATTGGTGCAACTTCCTCCATCTATGATTAATGCACATAACTTGCCATGCACCATGCACCTAGTGTGAAAAATATTTTCTGTTTGGCTCTCATCCTTTTCTTTTACCTTGACTCCTAAGAGTCTTCTCACCATCAATATGTCTCCTTCAAGTGGGATGATTTCATCTTCACCACTCTCATTAGAAGACTCACTTGAAGAGGCACTAGTGACCTCTATTTCATCATTAGTTCTAGAGATCATTGTTCTTTTATTAGGACATTGAGATGCCATATGTCCCTTACCTAAACATTTGAAGCATTTAATATCTCTAGATCTATTTGAAGAAATGATAGAAGTGGAAGTTTTAGAGTTAGGAAATGTGACATTTGATCCACTTTTACCAACAACTTCAAGTTAGTTTGATGAGTCACCCTCCTTGGAATTATCCTTCCAAGATGAGTTATTGTTGTTGAAGAAAGGTTGTTACCAATCACAAGATCAAAGAGATGAAGATGAACTTCATAGCAGAAATAGTTCTTGGAAGCTTGAAAGCTTGCCAGTGAGAAAGATTTCTCAAATGGAATCATATTGAAAAAGATTATTAAAATAAATTACACATGCTCTTATTTATAGAGCTCATTACCCTAAATATATGTAACTAACTTCCTTACCAACTAAACCAACTAATTAACCACACTAACCATATATTCTATTACCCCCCCTCAAGCTGATAAGTGGTATCACCACAATCAGCTTGAATTACAAATGATGTACATGAACCCAAAACAAAGTCCAATAAAGAAGAAAAAAAAAACTTTATGACAAGGCCCAACAATTGGTAGCTGAAACATAAAGGGAAACAGGCTGATCCAAGTTGGGCAAGGACTGAAAACTAGGCCATCCCAAATGCTGTGTTAAGGCAACACTCTCCAGATTGTGTCTCCCCATACAACTGTTCCAAGCTTTTGGAACATTGGAGAAGATTTCCCCGTGCCATGGTCATGAGGCCAAGATGCACGGCGGAGGATCTCGCCGGAACCGTCGTCTCCACCTGTAGCACCGTCGATGGTTGTGTTCTTGGTTCCTCGGAGAATCGAATCCAGAACCGAGTCAAGATCGAACAAAATCTTCTTGAAGCAAAGAGGAACTGAATCTTGCGAGAACAGCAGTGGTTTCCGTCGGGATCGAAGACCAGAACTTTGTGTTGTGGAGGCATTGCGGAGTTGGAGAGGGTTGTTGAGAGTTCCGTTTGGATCGAAGACAGTGGTGCAGACGTCAATGAGATCGGATAGGCAAACACAGCTTCCGACGGCGAACACGGTGGTCACGACCTGTCGTTCTGGTGCTTCATCAAGAACATCGATTCGATCCCTTTTCTTGGCTTGCCGGTGAAGAACCAGGGAGCTAAAGGCTCGACTGCAATGGCGGTGCGGCCAAGAATGCGGTGGACCGAAGCCAAACATGGCAAAACCAGATTCAAATTGTAGGAGTCAAGGAAGGAGTAGATAACGCGATCTGTAGAAATGATGCCGACATCGGTGCGATGACGGTCGAAGATAGGAGAATCGTCCGGTACCCGAGTCACCTGTTCTGGACTCACCAGATCGGCGATGGCTCACATCGGTGGTGCAGCATCACTGTTAACTATGATGAGAGTACATGTGATTTCTCCAAACTTTATTGCGGAATCTTTGAACGTTGGCTTGATTGGCTTCAATGGCTTGATCGGAACAGGATCAGAGTGGAAACTACCAAACTCCATGAATCCAGAATCAAGAACAGAGGTGAGATTCGGTCCTTCCTCCTCTGAAATTTCCTCCTCCGAATCAAAGTTGTCATAATCTTCATCACTCTCATATGTGGCGGAAGCACTGTGTCGCTCTGATACCATGTTACCAATCACAGGATCAAAGAGATGAATATGAACTTCATAGCAATAATTCTTGGAAGCTTGAAAGCTTGCAAGTGAGAAAGATTTCTCAAATGGAATCATATTGAAAAAGATGATTAAAATGAATTACACATGCTCTTATTTATAGAGCTCATTACCCTAACTATATGTAACTAACTTCCTGACCAACTAAACCAACTAATTAACAACACTAACCATATATTCTATTAAAGGTCTCTTAAAGGACTTCTTTCTCTTCACATGTGCTTCATCCTTGATTGCATGATGCACCAAGTCCTCCAATTCCACATAGTTTTAAAGCTCTATTACATCTTGGATTTCTTGGTTTAGTCCTCCCAAAAACCTAGACATAGTGGCCTCTCTATCTTCCTCTATGTTTGCTCTAATCAATATGACCTCCAACTCTTTGTAATATTCTTCTACACTCATACATCCTTGCCTCAACCTTTGAAGCCTATGGTGTAGGTCTCTAGTATAACTTGAAGGCACATATCTTTTTCTCAAAACCCTCTTCATTTCTCTCCAAGTACTAATTGGTTCCTCATCATTCCTTCTTCTTTCCTTACATAATTGATCCCATAAAATTAAAGCATAATACTTTCTTCTCATCACTATAATTGTAGCAAGAAAAGATGTGCTCCAATTTAGTCTCTCATTCTAGGTATGCATTCGGATCGCTCTTCCCATGGATGCTAGGGGTCTTCATCTTCACATTATGCAACTTATCATCCTTCTCATTCCTTCTTCCTCTATTCTCATGTCTAGGTCTCCGTCTATCAAACCTTCTTGGCCTCCTCATTGTCTTCCGAATTTGAGGAGCCTCTATGTGAGTTGTCATGCCTTCATCCTTCTTTGTTCTCAAACACTTCTAATCTTTCTAACACTCTTTCTATGTTCCTTGTCATTCTATCCAACTTCCTATTCAAATTCCTTGTCCTTGGTGATGATGGAGGAGCATAGTCATGGTCATGTTGTGAACTCATATTGCAATTACAATTTGAGAATTACAATACAAATTCCAGGAAATTAAAAATTATACAAATCAAATGAAGATTATACCAATAAGAACAATTACACCACCAAAATCAAAAGAATTAATTACAAACCAACAAGGAACAAATACACTCAAATATCAAATGAAAGAAAAGAATTACAAGTAAAAATGAATATTACAAGGACCTCGCCACTCACTCACCATTCACTCAATGATTGCCACTCGTGCATATCACTCAAGTAGACTTTTACAAGATGATTTCACTCTTGTCTCTTTCCACTCAAGATTTTCCTCTTCAAGGGATCTACAAGTTGAAACAAGATTCTCAACAATTAGTCTCCAATAAACAAGTGACAAATCAACCAATGACAATCAATTCAAAAGAGGTCAAGAATTTGGAAAACAACTAGTACAAAAATAATGGAGTTTAAAAGACAAACAAGAAAAGGTTCAAGAAGAAATGCACACTCTAATAAGATGTGAAGAAGACAAGTATGAAGAGATCAACAATATTCAATTCAAATTTAATCAAAGTGTTTTGTAAGCAATTAATGATCAACGTGATTTGTGCTACACCAATATATGAAGTGTATACAAAATCATGCATGTGAAAGTACTGACAAGTCTTTTACCTTTACTGGAATTTTTCAGAATTTGCACTTTTGCTCCAAAACTTTTGTATATTTACGGTTTTGGCCACTTTTTTCCTTTTACACCAGTTTTTTTTTTAATTGCAGCCACTTGACTTTTACTAATTACAGTCTCACAGCAATTACAATGTAATGTCGAAATTACAAATAGATCCTTCAATCATGAACAAAATATATGACTATTGGTGTAAAATATGAACAATTCAAGTAGTGTAAAATAATTTCGAAGTGAAGGAGCACAAATCAAGTAATTAGAGACCTAGATCTTTCACTCAAGTGGATGATAAACACATCAATTCCACTAATTGAATTTCATTAAGATCTATTAGGTTCTAATAATATGAAATCATTTAAGCACTTTTGATTAAAATTTGAATCAATCTTACTATTGTGAATTGAAATTTGAATTTGTTCAAATTCACAAAGTAAGGAAAATAGATCTATGCTTGAATTTTCAAGAAGCAACCAAAATCACATGTGATGCAAGAAGTGGCGCCTAAAAGAGATGTGAAAATGTGGAGAGAAAAAAAAGTTTCAAAAAAAATTCAAGCAAGATCAATTCAAACTCATTCCAAATTCTAGATCTATGATCACATTTGGATTCAAATTGCTTTTCGTCATCCAAATCATGTGACAAATGACGCCAACTACATATGAATTTTCATCATGAAAATGGCCCAACTCAAAGATCATATCATAGAATTTGAAAATTTTGATAAAAAAATTCAAAACAATTGAAGATCAAAGATCTAGCTCTGATACCACATGATGTGATCTAAGATTGATCACTTAGCATTTTAGGATCTTCTTTGATCAAATTATTTTAAGATTTTAGATCAAACACAATTCAAGAACACAATTGAAATGAACTTGATCTTCAAGTGAAGAATCAAGAGGAAAATGAAAAAGGAGTAGAAGAGAAGACAATTGATATGAATAGAAATTAAGAACATGAAAGTAAATCTAAGCTGTGAAAGGGTAAATTGCAAGAATTAAAGTGTAAGAATCAAAGAACAAGAAAATAGAAAATGGAAGAGGTAGAAAGTGAAGGAGAATGGCGCCACATTCAAACTTGTGAATGCAAGATTTGAATGATAAGCCAAGGAGGATTTACCACTTGAATAAGGAAATTCAAGATAAGAATCAATTGGTTCAACTCATGAATCAAGAAGAAGAGAACTCTCTCTCTCAACTCAACTCTCAAGTGTGAGAAGTTTGCAAATGAATTTAAAGTTGTGAAATGAGTTACATCATGTCTATTTATAGATGATGCTTGAAGGCCATCACCCTTTAATGTGCACATTCTAGCGACTCCTATCATCAAATCCCAAGTGTGGGCCTCTCTTGGCCAAATGTAGGATTCCTATGTTGGGGCTATTGGTACAAGAGGCCCAATTAGCCAAAGCCCAAAGTAAAAGCCTAAAAGCCTAAACTACCCAAGTGCTTTTTTGATAAGCACTTTTATTACAAAAGTTCTACTCTATACATAGGTCCTAATCCTACTTTATTACAAAAGCTCCTTTAGTGTGTCTTGGACTCTTCTTAGCTTTGACCTTGTCATGGGTCCTTAGAAGTCTTCTATGCTTGGTCCTTGGCTTTAAGAATCCATAATCACATCAATTTGATATATGATTAACAACTTAATATAATACAAATTACTCAAATAGATTTATAGTCAACTTTAGTATATACTTAAAAGCTCCACTTCTTCAATTGTGCATAACAAAATCTCAAAATTAAGAATCATCTATTATCATATGTGGCGTTTTTTTTAATAAATTTTTTATTTTAATGTAAACAACCTTATCTATCATGTGATTCTGGGAAAAATTTGAAGTGTTTGAAATTATACCTTTTGTAGTTGAATTTGAGTCAATTGTTATATATATATATATATATATATAACATAATATGAGAATTTGGGGGAGGGGGCCATGGCAACCCTTCGTCCCCCTTTCCCTCCGCCCCTGCCAAGGACCGACCTCAATATAGCTGAGTACTTAGATCAGGGTGTCAAACGACCTCCGGTTTATAGTACAAAAGTGAGTCCGAGATCAGATAAACAAGATCTTCCGAAGATCATGCAGTTCCAATCCAGATTACGTCAGGCCCAAGTGATCTTGGGTCCACTCGACCTCCATGGACTACTCTGAGAGGACCAAGTGCTATCTAGGCTAGGTTCGACCTACCTACTACAATATCAAGGCAAGACACCCCTAGAAGCCCCCGAGCACTTGGTCATATCCCCTTGGACCATAGCAAGTCAGACCTCAACATTCCTAATCCACATTTCATAGACCCGATGACCGAGCTCTTCCAATTTAGGATCGAAGACTTAGGACATGCCTCTTGGATATTTAAACTGGGATTGGATGACCCTAAGAAACACGCTCTTCTAACTAAATACTGCAAACCAAGTTATCTGATCGGCCATCAAATGACGTAAGGAAATAAGCCGACGACCAAGGACACAACACGAGACTCGACATATCCCCAATGAGGACCAAAGACCAAGATGTTGTTTTCAACCTCACTAGAAGGCGAATAAGGGAAGAAACAAAACAGAGCTTGGCACTCCCCTGATGCACACGCGAAGGAATCTTCTAGAAGAGAGCCACATATAGAGAAAGAACACATGGGCCAGCTAGCAACGTAACCAAATCCATACATGCACGACTGGGATTCTCACTTTCGTACGCGCACGACCACGATTATCGCTAATGGTATTGGGACCACTAGGCGCGTGACATACACCTTAATGGAGGCCATATAATCACCATAGAGCAAGTCATTTGACACACTTGTATTCATTCACACACTAGAAACTAGGTGTTTTCCCTTGCATCCTATTTCAGTCCTGACACCGGAACATTGGCGCCCATCGTGGGGCTAGGTAAAACGCTCCCTAGCCTCACTACCACTGATCAACATGGTTCAGATGCGAAGCAGAAGCGAGACTGATCTAGGACCTGAGCCATTGCGACCTCCTCCTCATACCAACGACGACCCCCCTATCAAACCCGTTATTGTCCAAGCTCTGATGCAAGCCATAGAGCGGCTTCGGCAAGAAAACTCTAATATGAAGCAACAACTGGACAACTTCCGGTGGCGTAGGGAGAAGTGTGAGGCATACACTGTCGAAGAGCCCAAACACACCTTCCATGTTAAAACAGGAAACACAATGGCGGAGGACCTATGCAACAAGATGGACACCCCTTCTCCGCCACCACCAAGGACGCCCATTTCCCTAAAAGCTTTAAAGCACTTCAGATGGACAAGTATGGTGACACGAAGGACCCAAAGCACCACTTAATAGCCTTCAACACTCAGATGTTACTGACCGTGACCGTAGATGCCATCACGTGTCGGGTCTTTCCCACAACGGTGAAAGACGTGGCTCTGGTTCACCCAAGAGGCCATGCAAATGCGGGACTTGAATTCGGCCATAGCACTCCATGCATTACTGGCCGGCTTGAAACCCGGGCCCTTCATTGACAAACTAGCTCGGAAACAAACCTCCAGCCAACCTGGATGATCTTAGGCGACAAGCCGCCAGATACATCAACATGGAAGAAGCAACAACATCAAGAAAACTTAGCAAACCGGAATCATGATTAGGATAGGTGAGGGAAGAAAAGAAGATGAAACACGGATTTACCGACCATAAAAGTACTTTAACGAGGCTCGCCTCAAACAAAGTTATTATTGAAATGAATGATGTCTTAAATCTATGTAATTTTTACTACTCAACTGCATAAAACGTCGTAGGCACGAAAGCCGAGCTCAAGCTAACTCCTAAAAATTGAAGACCAGAGGTCGGGCCGAGCTCCCTCTAAATCTCATAGAGGTCTAGCCGTGCTCCCTCTCAATCTCACAGAAGTCGAGTCGAGCTCCCTCTCAAATCTTCATTACTAAAAGACTTCCCAAGAGTCGTAAGATGATTTATTATATGGGTAAAACATTTCTGCATATCTTGTATGCTTTCGCTCTGTTTCATCCTAAATAGCTCATATTCATGGGTCAATGTGTTCATCCTAGCCCTTTTGACCTTGGTAGTACCTTCATGGGTCAATTGAAGGGTGTTCCACATTTCTTTAGCGGTGTTGCAATTCGAGACCCTATAGAATTCGTCGTATCTTAAAGCTAAAGTGTTGATGTTCCTAGCTTTCAAATTGTATTGGACCTTTTTCTTTTCCTCATCGGTCCAGAGGTTTCTTTGTTTATCCACTAAAGCACCATTAACTTCATGCTTGGGGACAAATGGACTATTTCCCACATCATCCTAGATATCAATATCAAAAGCTTCAAGAAAAATTGCATTATTTCCTTCCAGGTTAAGGCTATGGTGCACCACCCACTAAATGGTGTAGTGGTGCACCACCCAAGTGGCATAATCTGATTGGTTCAGGTTGCCACTTGGGTAATTTGGACTTTTCAATGATAAACTCTATTGTGCAACCTCCCAAAAGTGATGTATGGTGCACAAGCAATCAGAGACATTAATTGAATTTTGTTAATTAGTCAATAGTCAAAGTGTTGATTAAATACATTAAGTTTTTTTTAGTAAAAAAAAATATTCAGTTTTTTTTTTTTATAAAAAAAAATCTTGAAATCCTTAGTTTCGTAATTTCCCCCTCACACACCACCCTCGTCGACTCCGTCGAGTGACCCACCACATCTCTGCCTCGCGCGGATCTGCTCTCTGTTAGCTCGTCGTACCACCACAGCTTGTTGAGCCTCGCCGTTGGTCGCCGGAGAAGGGAAGCCCGGACGGCGGCGGAGGATGATGCAGCTGAGATGGAGCCGGAGGAAGCGGGTCTAGAACTGTGTTTTTCCCGAAAGAGGCGTTGGGGAAGGGGAGATCCGGATCCGAGTCGACGACGAAGATGCCAGCATGGGGGATTGGACCTGTGTTTGCTCGATCTGGATCTTGATGACAACGAAGCGGATCTGGATCTGTTTTGCTCGATATGTAGTGGTGGCGTCGGGGGGGGTACGACGGTGGTGCTCGATTTGTGTTTACTCGCGATGAAGATGCCGACTCGGAGCTCGTCGACGGCGGCAGCGTCGTGCTTTGAGCTGGAGGAGGTCACTTAGTTTACGGTCTTGGGAGTTTGGTCCCACCCAGTTGTTGCCCATTCAAAATTTGGAATATCCCAGAAACTTTTCATCCCAATCGCTCATACTGATGGAGCTATTCTGCTCCACTTCATACCCTAGGCATCCTTTTTTCGTTGGTTCATTGAAATGGGTAGATGGTGGTTGCTGCCACTGCCGGCAACGGGCGGAGATCGGAGTCACATGTATATTCTTGCCGGTCGGATACGAATGGTGAGATCTGGTCGTTGTTGGACCGTCACATGGTTGTTCGGGTATTGTTTGTGGAACCCAGATGTTGAGATAAATTGATGCAAAGGGATTAGGGTTCGTTCATAGGGGGAAAGGCATCCAAACATTTTTAATAATTTTTTATTTTATTTTTTTGACTCAAAATAATTTTTTTAATGCTTTTTTTATTAAATGTTGAAAAATTAATCTATGACACGTGGCATAATGGATGGTTAAGATTGCTTTAATTAAGGTGCACTCATGTATCACTATTTGGCAGGATGTACCTTAGGCCACACCCATACTTTGACCAGGAAAATAACATTTGACAAAGAAAAGTCTACCATACCCAAGTGGCAATCTGGACGGTCCAGATTAAGCCACTTGGGTGGTGCACCACTGCTCCACTCAGGAGGGTGGTGCACCGAAGACGAAACCTTCCTTCCAATAACCATACCTTCACCATTGAAAGATGGGGGTCTGTTTACGAAGTTTCCCTCGTTAAAAATGCCGTTTGAAGTCATGTTACCACTTGAGACAGTTTTGTCCTTTATATCCAAGAGTTAAGCTCTAATGCCACTTGTTGACAGGTGGCTCCAAACACCAGAGGGGGTGAATTGTCTGTATTATGGATTTTTGAAAACTCAGTCAAAATAAATCACACTTTTAAAATAAGTATTTTGAAATCGATTTGTTAACATAAAAACTTGCATTTCCAAAAGCGTAGGAAATGAAAACTATTGCAGAAAATAAAGGAGATAGGGAAGAGAGATGAACACAGCAATATATCCTGGTTCAGCCAAAATCTACTCACGTGGCCTACGTTCAGTCCCCAAGGCCAAAATACCAAGGGTTTTCACTCAACACTAGCTTTTAACAGGATCAACTAGAAACCTTTACAATTTAGAGTACCCTCCACACAAACAACGGGATACACCTTCCTTTTGTACAAGAGTCTAAAAAATAACATGTAGGATCACACCGATTAAAATCAAGATAAAAAAGTCAAAAGAGAGAAGCACTCAAAAGTGTAGATAACAAATATAAGTTGAAGCACAAATACAATAACACCTATATGGTGTATAAAGCTCTCAAGATTATCTGATCAAGTTTTAGAGCAAAGAGTAGAAGAGAGTTTTGTTTTATCAGAGTAAAGCACAATTAAGAATGATAATTTTTGTGCTCTATATTTTGCCTAAGGTTCCATTATATAGAACATGTGAATAGCCTAAGGAAATTAGGGCAATCCCATTTCAAAACTCAATTTCATCGCACAATAATCGGTTATTTTAATGATGTAATCAATTATTTTAATCCAATTCAAAAGGCGCTTCAAGCCTCAAGGCAATCACAGTGTAATCGATTATGTGTTCTCTATTTAAAAGTCTGCGAGCACAAAAAGATATATAATCGATTACTCAATCGATTATTAGCTCCCTGTTTTGATTCTCAAATAAACCAGAGGAAGCATAATTGATTTTACAAAGAGGTATAGTTGATTATTCATATTCAAATTCAAACTCAGTGGCTTGATAAGAGTTATTACTCATTAAAACACTTTAAAGCTAATTAAGTTGATATAAAAACATGTTCAACATACTATAATCCATTATAGTATTCGATTATTCCTTATCAAATTTGACTGATTCAAAAACTTAACACCCCCAAAAATTGATTACTCATTAAAGCATATTAAAAGCCATTAAACCTATTAATAATCGATTATTACTCGTATTCAAATTTGAATTTCAAAAAGTTAATGGCTAAAATTAATAACACATTTAAGTTCAAATAAAAGGCAAATGAGTTTAATTTTAAAAAATCATTTATATGTGTGTGTGACCAGTTTAATTTTGAGAGCTTTATTGACGATTTACAGAAAATCTAAAACAAGCAATACAAGTAAGAAAATTTCCCTTAATCCATTTAACTGCTTGTTTGACCTTTTGTCACTTTTTGCAATTAAGTCCTTTTGACTTCTCCTTTTTTCATTCATCAAAACCAAAGTATATGTCAGGCTTATATCCACGGTCAAGCTCAACCTTAACACCCCTTGGGAATAAAAACGAAGGTTGAGGCCAAAGCTCCTGTGATGCTAAAAGTTCTCAAACTGAGTCTGAAATAAATATAACAAAAAAGATCTCCCATTTCTCTGACAAAAAACAACAAGGGCGATAATACCCTAAAAATGTGGACAAACCAACTGTCATAACACCTCGGCCAAGACCGGAAAAAATCGACTTACAAAGAGATATTACCAAGGGGTGAAACAAAGCCTATTTGCTGAATACGACTCGAATCTTCGGGGGGCTCCTGTTCCCGCCAAGATTTGGACACACCTAAGTCGCTCCAAATCAAGATCAAGTCAACCTCTATGACTGAAAACCCCATTGCCGAACTTGGCTCAGAGCTTGAGGGGCTACTGTTCCTGCTTAAATTGGGCTAGGCCCAAGTTGTTCGAAATCAGGGTAAGGCAAACTTCTACGGACCACATCAGCCGGGTCGACTACATCCATTAGACCAAGGACCGACCTCAATATAGCCGAGTGCCTAGATCATGGTGTCGAATGACCTTCGATTTAAAGTAAACAAGCGAGACCGATGTTCATAGAGATTCAAAGGGATATATCTCTAAGGACATTGGGATTATCTCAAAAGACCTACATAGAAAAAGTTTTGAAAAGGTTTAATATGCAAAAATGTTCATCAATTGCTGCATCTATAGTTTAAAGGGAAAAGTTCAATCTTAATTAATGTCCTTAAACAACATTGGAACAAGAGGAGATGAAAGGCATTCCTTATGCTTCAGTAGTAGGAAATCTCATGTATGCTCAAGTCAGCACTAGGACTGATATTGCATTCACATTAATATTCACATTTTGCTAGATGCATGGACTCTAAGAAGTCCACTTCGGGCTATATTTTCTTTTTAGCCGAAGGTGCTATCTTTTGGAGAAGCATAAAGCAAACAATTGTTGCATCATCCACTATGGAAGCAGAATTCATTGGTTGCTACGAAGCCACAACACAGGCTAAATGGTTGAAGAATTTTGTTTCTAGTCTTAAAGTTGTCAATTCAATTGAAATACCAATAAAGATCTTATGTGATAATTCAACTGTAGTATTCTTTTCAAAGAATAATAAAAGCGGAAGCTGAAGTAAACATATCGATATTAAGTTTTTGGTTGTAAGAGAAGACATCAAAAGGGAGTTAGACTCCATAGAATATGTAGACACAAAATCCATGGTTGCTGATCCATTAACTAAAAGATTGCCAGCTAAAGTGTTTCAGGATCATGTGATTCGTATGGGTCTCATTAGTTAATATTGATATTTATGTCTTTTCAATTATATGACTTTGTGCACATTAAGTTTGTCATGTAAGTAATGGTTCGTTTGGATTAATAAAGTTTGGACACTATTTTACTCACTTGGAAAGAATTATGCATTGTAGTACATGAAGGAAGTGTTTATCTTAAAACATAACAGCCATAATTCATGTATGGTAATTTCTTGGTGATTCTGAGGTAAATCAAGCTTAAGTTGACAATGAATTTTTGTGGCCATATTTAATTGTCAAAAATAAGGATTATCATTGATAATATATGGGCCAAGTAGGAGAATGCTAGAAATAGCAATTTAATGTGGCCCATATATTAAATATTATCAGATATTAATATTGTTTTGCTTATAAAAAAAAAAAAAGATATTAATATTGTTTGATATTCTTGGAGCTGTTACAAATTTAAATTATGAGTAACAGTTACAAAAGGTATTAATTGGCTCCAATGGTTCACACACTTTATAAAGGCAAAAGCCAGAAGATTTCTCTATTTCTTTTCTCTGAAATAGGTTGTTGGCTCGTGAGCATAAGGTGTTTGATAGATTGCTTGAGAGGAAGAGCGCTTGATAACAATGGCTACTAGTGGAGGTAGGTTTCCGTATTATTCTATTATCATATATATGTATGATTGTACTTTATATCATGGACATATTTTACATTGAGGTCCAGCAACCCCCCACTGAAAACAAAATTTAGGAACCATTACAATAAGGAGACAATAATCAAGGGGCGGTTGAAGAACCGGACATATAAGCAGAAAAAATACCATCACCTACCGTTTTAGACTCACGTGACAGATGGGTTTTAGGCTGTAGCATTGTCCACGAAATTGTCGGTATGCTAAAGAACAGGTGACCTATAGAAGATAAGATCAGTGTACAGTTTAAACCGGAAAGGTCTTCTGCTGATGACCCCACACTGAGGCCTGAACCCAACAGGAGTTCCTCACCCAATGGTCCCATGACCCATCCGTATTGCATAGATGGATAGTGTCTGAACAAAATCTAATTGCTTTGTCTATTTAAGATTGAGAATAAATATCATATCGTTAAAGCTATTGAATTCCAAAACAATTGAACCCTCTGAAGTACATGGAATGTAGATGTATAGGAACAACTTTAGTAATGCTACAAATAAAAAAGAATTGATACAACAACCCAACTCCTGCATCATTCCTCTTTTGGAAACGATCAGTGCTGAAATAAATAAAAGGTTACAATAAAAGGTGCCAATTCATGTGAATTGGTGAAAATTAACAACCAGGCTAAATTTAATTTATAAAGTCCAAACCAATGCCAAAAATTAAAATAGCTTAGTAAAGCTTCCCTTACTAGAGAAGCCTAAGGTGTGCTGTATCATTCAGCCTTTTTATCTGCCAACCAGTTCTCAAAGAATGCTGCAACACAGTCACTGAAGAATCTTCTATGCAAAACTTGTGTGACATCAGTGGGCTACACCCAAGAAGGCCAGTCAGCAGACACTTAATTGGCACTGAATGAGTAAATAGTCCTATACAAGGAACTGATGGTGAATAGCTACTGAAACTAGAATTATGCAGGGAACTTTGGTGGTTCACATTGCTGGAAGAAATTTCGTCTTCAATCACATCTCCAGTGGTTGTCACAAACTGTAGCCTGCTCTTACCAGATCTTTTCCTCGAGAACACAGGTCGATGCCGGTGCAGCGAATCCCATTGGTTTGGATGGAGAGAAGGTCCATCCTGGTCATGAATTGAATTTGTCATAGCATGGGAATTGTGCTGGGCGAATGCCTGGCTGTCATTTTGATGTGATGATAGATCTAATCTCAATTTTTCAGGCAACCCCAGGACAGTCCCATTTAAGAAGTTAATCATCCGGAATTCAAGTTGTCTAAGTGATTCTCCAGAAGGTGCAGTAAAATCTGGCTGGAACCTGTCAATGGTGCCGAGAATTTCAGGTGTATATATTTCTGATCGAAGGCAACCCTCCCAATTCCCTTGACTCATCTCTGCAAGAGCGTCTGCGGATTGAATTTGTTCCTCTGAAAAATTGACTTCCTGTTAATTGAAACTTCCAAGAGTGAGATTTCAAGCACTAGATTCTGTATATAAATAGTCCTTTTCTCATCGGCAGTGATGTGACCATCAGAAACAAAATTCTGAGAACAGATGAAATTTATCGTACTCTAAAATACAACCATAATTCTGGCTTTATCTATTCCAATAGCACATCCATCATTTAATGTGTCTTTTAACTAGTAGGTCTCACACTCTTAATATAAAGTAGGACATGCTATTATGCCAAAAACCCTTCTCAGTAGTTACTACAGATTCAAGTAAACTAATTTCTTAAGTTGATTTTGTACATGGCATCCAGCCATTCTATACCCTCAACCACATTTTTCTGAACAAGATTATTTAGTGTCTAGCATAAAAAATTGTATTTACCCCATTTGAGTTCTTATAATTTCCACATTTTCCATACTGCTTTGATTATATGAATAACTTCTATAAGATTAACTTATACAAGTCAGCAATCAATACAAGGCAACAGTAATAGTCAGCTGTGGCATTTTAGCCATTTCCCCCATTTTCTTCCCCAATTTCATGGATATATTATTTTGTCTCAGATTTACCTACCTTGTTTACCTACCTTGTAGGCTTGTAGCAATCTTTGAACAGCAGCATCCACAATTTTGCAAATTGCAAATGAAAATGCTCAGCATGATTTTTATGAAGAGTAAAAAGATATATGTCACATCACATTGGTCCTCCATTCACTTGCTTTTCCTCAATGATAATTAGTGCCATCAATTTTGTCATTCCAGGATCAATTTGATGTCATTTTAAAGACCAATTTTATGGCAAAAACGTGACATTGAAAGACCAATTTGGTGTATTATAATGGACGACCAAATAGAAATATAAAGACTATTGTGATGTCATGTATATCTTTATATTGCCAAAATGGACATTTACTCTTTTATAAATAAACTGGAAGACTAGTTTTATCCCAATATCAAAAAGGAAATGAATAAATTTCATAAGCATCTAGCATTATGATAGGAACCAACTGATATTACTATAGAAATTAGGGAAAACCCCTTTACAAAATATATTCCTAGAGTATTCGAGAGACTCTAGACTCTCCCAATGCCCAAAGGCCCCAACTATTCCCAAATGACAAGATACCCTCTCTATCAATCTCTCCTCTTATTTATAGGTAAACTAAGTAACTAACTCTAACTGCTCTATTATCTAACTGCTACTAACTGCTCTAATACTAACAAGGCCTAATAACTGTTTTATTACTAACAAAGCCTAACAAAGGCCCATATCTAACAATACTCCCCCCCTAAACTTTCACCTTGTCCTCAAGGTGAATGGCAAATGGTCTCTAAGGAGTAATTTTCCAGGGTCCCATTGCTTGAAGCATGAAAATCCAGCTGCTGCTATCATATGAAGCTGTCCACCAGGGTCCCATTGTTGCCCTTCTTCAATTCCCATGGAAAGAACCAATGTCTCCTGTTTACCTTCCATTTGGACCCATTCATTCCTCAAGGTTTTGGGTAGTGACCCAACAATGAAGTAACTCTGATAAATGGGCCTTCTAGTAAATGAGGTCTGATTAATTGACAGTGGATACACAACAATTTTCATGCTACCCCATTGCTTATCAGAAATTTGGGCCTGGCCCACTAGCATGAGAAAAGAACCCACTTTGCCAAATTTCCATTTTGCCCTTCTTTCCCTCCCTTTCTCCTTCTCGAAGGTTACCCACGGATGCAACTCATCCCCCTTGTCATGACGCAACCCATCTTTGGACACCCATGGAGGCTCCGTTCGAATCGCCCCACCGGTAGCTACCGCCACGCTCGCGACCGGCGCCTCCTGTGGCGGTGGGTACATTGTCGGATTCCGTCCCACCTCGATTTTCCTGGGTATCGTCCACCCTTTTCTTTGCTCCAGGACGGCGCTGATGTTTTCAGTTGCCGCCGCCGCCTGACGATGAGGTTCCGACGGTCCAGCCATCCCTGTTTCCTTCTTCGCAGCCGCTAGCACCCCACCCGCTGCCGTATGACGATCTTGGCTCGGCGGTTCTGGTTGTTGCTTCTTGACCGGACCACTTGTGACCCCGCTGAGTTCTATGCTCACGACGGACCAGCAATTCTCAGCCCTCCCTTGCTCCGATGACCCGTTCCCTCCTGCTACTGCGAGGTTGTGACCCACTGATGACGAGGTAAGCCGATCTGTGCTAACCCTCTCATCACCTCTAGCAACCTTGATGCCTTCCCTTTCTCCTTCATTGAATGTTTCCCTCTCTGGTTTCGCTTCCCTTTTCTCTGTTTTTTTCTCCTTCCCTTGTTCTGTTTCTTTGTCACCGTGATTCGCTAATCGGAGACACATTTCCTCGACTAACTCTATGATCTGCCTCCGAATTTCACGTTTTTCAGACCTTTCTTCTTTAACAATCTCTCCTTTTTTGCTTCTTGGCTGGTTACGTGGTGCTTTCTATTTTGAATGTGGATATGGACCCCTGGACCATCCTCCTTTCTCCTTCACCCCAGTTTCTTGTTGCTTCCTTTTGAATTCTAGTAACCGCCTCTCTTTCTTCCGCTTTCTTTCTTCTTCCCACTTTTTCTCCAAAGCTTTCAACTTTTCTTCCCACGATTCTGAATCTGTCCCCATTCTTGACAAGAATGATGAACTGCTCCCAAAACAAAACACTCCCAGAACCTAGTGCTTTGATACCAGTTGATAGGAACCAACTGATATTACTATAGAAATTAGGGAAAACCCCTTTACAAAATATATTCCTAGAGTATTCGAGAGACTCTAGACTCTCCCAATGCCCAAAGGCCCCAACTATTCCCAAATGACAAGATACCCTCTCTATCAATCTCTCCTCTTATTTATAGGTAAACTAAGTAACTAACTCTAACTGCTCTATTATCTAACTGCTACTAACTGCTCTAATACTAACAAGGCCTAATAACTGTTTTATTACTAACAAAGCCTAACAAAGACCCATATCTAACACATTATTTTCAGCTAATTGTCCCTTTAAGCATTCCAAATTCAGCATCAATGTGAAAACAGCAATATTATTTACACATTCACCCAACATACCAAAGACAAGACTTGTTCTCCTACTTTCTTGGTTCTTCTGTGTTTTTCATCTTAGATTTATCTCATCACATCATCCACTAGTTCTAAACAGAAAATAAAATTAGATCAACACATTACGTTAATAAAAAGAATTACAAGGCAAAAATTTGAATATTTGAGAATGCCAAACTTTTCTTATCATATTTTCCTATTCTAATTTTGTCGAATGTTCACTGATCTTAAATCACAACAAACTCAAACCTCAACAATATATTGAAAAGAGATTAATGCTAAATTTCATGTTACAAATGTAACTGTAGCCAATATCACTATCAGTTTGATATTAAAATATTAGAGGTGAAAACCAACAAGCTGTGAATCATCACAAAAGATCACTTCTCCCATAGTCTTCAAGGTTAGCAGAGTTGGAATAAAATAACCTAAATAACAACAAAACCCATCACTAATTGAAAGCACAGGTTAACCATAACCCCTATTAAAAAATATGGTACCTTGACATGTAACCATCAATCAGGAGATGCAATTCAGCATCAAGAGAGATGTCCTAAGAATGTAAAACATGTCTACACATCATGTGAGCTGTCATCTCCGCACAGCTGTTAGATTCATTAGCTCATTAGCATAATATACTCTGTATAAATACCTCTTTAATAAACTCTTGGAATTTGGGTTTGGACCTAACTCAACCCCAAAACCTAGTTTGTAAGGTGAGCTTTGCCCAAGATTTATAAGCACTACTTAGGCCATATCTCTAGGCGATGTAGGACTACATACACCCCTCACACTCAGCACAATGAAGGTGCTAGTGGCTACAATGAAGGCAGCACAAAGTTGCCGCAATTAAGGCGTCTAGGGGCAGTCCGCAATTAAGGCGGATTTCCAACATAAACTTTCTGATGCAAGCAAGGAGAATAATTTTCATTTAGCTTTATTCTTCTTCATTCTCAAGTTTCTCTGTTACTTAGAACACACTAAAACAACAAATAAGCTGTGATCAAGACTGGACAACCATTAGCTAAGTTGGCATCCAAAATTATAACCAGTGAGTGAAGGGATCAGTCATCAGATCGATTGGTTTCCATCTCAACTACACTAATAATTTATAATTGTAAACCAATGCCACTTCCTCATCTTCAACTACCACCAACTAAACTCAAGCAATTCGATACTCATGTCAATGTTCGGGAATAGATCCTCACTCGTCATATTTCTCTCATATGGTCATGTGGAGGAAAGAGATAGATACAAGGGGATTTTATTAGTTGCTGCAGTCAAGATTTGTGAAATTTTATTTATAACATTTGTATTTATCTCTCACCTCCACGTGATCACACGAGAGAAAAAATGACACGAGAGGATCCATTCCCTCGAACACAATTATTAACAATAAATCTAGAGGCAGATATTCCTTCAATTCAAACCGAGGTCGCGGTTGCAGTCGCGTTATATTTTCCGTTATTGAGGAAAATGAGGCCAATGCGGCCGCAATTGTGCTAGCGACACAATTCAATTTCGGAGACTACCAAAACCACAACATCGCAGCCTCAATTACAGTTGCGGACCTAGATTTAAAACTCTTTCAAAGCATGTGTCTAGCAAACAACAATTAAGAGAGCACATTCAAATTGAGAAGAACTACCTTACAGACAGCTATTCCAGTTGACCGTGCCCGATCCAACGGCGACGAATACACAGCACTGAACCGAACCCCCTGAGACTTCAGAAACACGGCCAAAGCCCTGGCTTGCCGCTTCCCATTAGCCGTCAGCGCCGCGGAGGGGCATCGGCCCCCCACCAATTCCGGAGCCAAATTCAATTCACACTCCCCGTGGTTGATCAAGAAAACCTCAATCACCTCATCGTCCACCACCATCCCATTCATGGAGAAGCTCCGCGAAAAACCCGGCGGCGGCGAAGGCAGCGGCGACGGAGGAGCCAGGACATTGTAAGGATCCCAGACCTTGATGGAGGGTCCGAGGCGCGGCGTGCCCAGAGATGAGAGCTGCGGAGACAGCGGCGACGCCGATGAGTGACACGGCAGCATCTCCGGCTCTTGTTCTAGAACCTTCTTCACCATATTGTTATTGCCCAGTTGGGAATTACCCAAATGGCCGTTGATGTTCCTTTCGTCATCATCTTCTTCCTCTTCTTCTTGTTCCTCTTCTTCATCGCTTTCTTCCACCACTTGCACTGACTGATTCACACCCATTTTTAGATGATGGTTGAAACGACGTCCCCGATCGCGTAATCAAAGATGCAAGCTTTACCGTTTCATTTGTTAACGGGTGGGTTTGAAAAATGATTATTTGAGAGTGAGTTGAAGACAGAGTGGGAAAGATGAGATCTGCAGTGAGATGAGAAAAATTAGTTGTGGGTATGTTTTTTGGAACAAAGTTTGAAGATTGTTAGGGGATTTGGAAAGTGGGTAGGACTAAGAGGGTGAATTGATTGGTAGATAAGTAGATCTCAGTGTGACACTTTCGATGGTCTTTGGTTGCGAACTTTCATCGTGTTGGGATTTGACCCATCAATCAGCTGAAACTAAATTTACTGTATAAGATGAATCTGTATTGTACGAAATGAATGAAGATAAAGCTGAAAAGAACGTGCACAAAAATCTGTCTTACCTTTTTTGGTTCGAAGCCGGGTTACAAGGGTGTACATATTCTCGTCTTCAAGCGGTTATTGAAGGTGTCTTTCTACCGGGGCACTCCAACGCAAATTAATGATGGGATTCATACACTGGGGTGGACGGATTAGACCGGCCCAACCTGGTCCGAGCTATCCGGTCAAAAAATGTGAAACGGGCGGGTGAGCGGGTCACGCGGGTGAGGAGTTCAGTTATATATGGGCTACTGTAGTCGGGCCCGGGTGTGAAAAAACAAACCCATCGGTATTCGAACCCGACCGATTCTACATAGGGGCATATTTTTTAGCCAGCCCAGCAATATATCTATATGTAATTATGGAATAATTGTAAACACTTACTAGCCCATAATTTTTATTAACCGGCCCAAGTGCCCAACCCATTCTCACAAAGTTTGCTTCAGCCTTCACAAAGTTGAAACCCTAATCTCATTTAGTCAATACTCATTTGAAATTCATCTTGCTCTTGCTCCCTTGCTTGTCGAAGAACAAGAAAATCCTAGCGCAGCCGCAGCAGCGCCTCTCTCTCTCTCCCTCTCTCCCTCTCCTCGCCGCCCCCTCTATTCATCTTCTCCGGAACAGGGCTGCATGCCTTTGCTCAGAGCTGCCACCTCGCCGTGCGTCTTCGCTCAGAGATACCACCTCGCCGCCATCTTCATCTCAGCCACCACGCCGCGCATCTCCGTGTTGAGACCTCATAAGTCTGGAACACATTCAATGTGTAAATTCTCTAAGTTTTGATGATTCCAAATAGATTAAGTATGATAATATTGAACCATATGAAATTACCAATAAGTCTGTTAAGTGTGCAGGAAAATAGACTTAAGGTCACTCGTCTAAATATGACCCGTCTAATTTTCTCTAAAGAGCAATTTTTTAGACTCGTCTAAAAAACCACTAGTCTAAAAGATAGTCAACTCAGGCAGAGACCAAGTCAACTCCCAATCAAAGCTCTGATTTAATTGATGAAGTGGCAAGGATCAAAAGTCTGAATAGGCTTCAGTGGATCACCAGTCTAAAAATGACTTGCTCACCTGTCTAAGTTTTGGCTCACCTCACCCGTCTACTTTTGGATTGTACAACACTCGTCTAACTTTTAGACTCTGCTGAATCAATCTTTTGTTAGACCTGTCAGAAGAAAGTCCAAGTCAACCTTATTTGAAAAAGATGCCTTCCTTAAGGATCTCGAAGACCTCTGGATAAAATCACCAAGGACAAAGATTAAAGAATTCATTATTTCAAGTGTTTAAGGAATAAACACGCTACATCTGCACCAAGTCAGTAGCTTTTAACTATTTCAGTACAAAGTAAAAGTGCTTTCCAGAAAGTGAACTGAGTGTTGCACTGAAATGGAAAGTTCTCTACTGTAAGTACAAGAAGTCTGCTACTGCAACTTTGAAACAACAACTGCTCAGAAGCAAAGTGTACTCTTGGTCGCATATGTCAAAGTCCAACGTCCCTAAGCATTTAATGCTTATACAGAACGACTCTTTGACATTAATGGCGTCCCAGAAGTTCAAATCAAAGGAGCACACTTTCTGAAGTTGTATCTAACGGATCAAATTGATTGAAACCTTTAAATAGTGAAAACCATGATGATGAAGTTAAGAGCTCTACGCAAATATTCAAAGACATAAATTTCACAATCTTTCATTCCTTCATTTATTCCACTCTCTGAGTGTTATCTTAAAGACTTGCAAAGTTGTATTAATTACTCAAAACCTTTACCCTTTACTGTGTTGAGCCTGAAGAGGCTATGTGAGAAAAGAATACTTGTTTGAGTGTGAGCCTGGAGAGGCTAGGTGTGAAAAGAATACTTATACTGTAATCTGATCAGTTATAGTGGAATCTTGGTGCTACCAAGAACTGGATGTAGCCCTGTGGATTTTGGGGTGAACCAGTATAAAACTCTTGAGTGATATTCTTCTTCCCTTATCTCTTTAATTTGTTTAAGAGTTATTTGTTTAAGCTTTTAACTTGGGGAGTTAATATTGTGAATATCAAATTGTGTTTTAACCTTCTCTTTATGCACGTGTATTCTTTTCCGAAATTAGATGAGTCACCTGTCTAACTTTCCTTAGCTTTAATTTTGCTTGTTGTGCCTGCGAAAATAATTTTCAAAGTTTCCTAAAAAGTTGGTAAACACAATTCAACCCCTCTTCTTGTGTTAACTTTGGTTATTTCAATTGGTATCAGAGCTCAGCCTTTGGGTTGAGCACTTGACAGTGTAGAGGAAAAGATATTGGAAATGGCAGGAGAAAGATCATCAATGTCCAGACCTCCATACTTCAATGGAGAGGACTATATCTACTGGAAAGAGAAGATGAAGTGGTTTCTGCAATCCACTAACTTTGATCTCTGGGATATTATTGAAGAAGATCCCTACATTCCTAAAGATGAAAAAGGAGCAAAAATTCCAAAAGCAAGCATGACCTCTGATCAAAGGACAAAATGGCAGTTCAATGCCAAAGCTAGATATGCAATCATGTATGCTTTGAGTAGAGAAGAGTTTGAAAAATTCTGTGCTTGTGAATTTGCAAAAGAAATGTGGGATTCACTAGCTGTTGCTCATGAAGGAACCAGCAAGGTGAAGGAGACCAAAGTCAGTATGTTGGTCAGGAAATATGAACTGTTCAAAATGGAAAAAGGAGAAAATATTGGCCAAATGTATGGGAGATTTCAAACTATAACCAATGGTTGAAGTCTCTAGGAAAAGTTTACAAGACTGAGGAACACATTCATAAGATTCTCAGAAGTCTTCCAAAACAATGTGAAATAGACAACTATAAACACGAGAATGGGGGTTGAATTGTGTTTATCAGAATTAAAATAAAGTTAAAAACTTTTTGCATGCAGAAGCTAAGTTCGGACAGGTGTAAAAGGTTACACAGACAGGTCACCTGTCTGTTGTAGTTTTCTCAGAAAACAACACACGTATATAGATGAAAGACAAGCTTGATAAAAGCAGTTTTAACCCCTTAGTTAGTAAACAGATGATATATAATCAAAACAACTAAAGAGATTAAGGAAAGAGAGATTAACACAGTGATTTATCCTGGCTCACTCTTTAACACAAAGAGCTACGTCCAGTCCTTGGCAGCACCAAGATTTATCCACTATAACTGATCAGGTTACAGACTCCAAGTATTGTTTGCACACCTAGCCTCTTCAGGCTCCAACACAAGTATTCTTTGCACACCTAGCCTCTTCAGGCTCACTCAGATTTGTTTGAGAGTTTGGTTTGTAATAAATACACTTACAGACAGACAGATCTTTCACTAATACTCAGAGAGTGGTTTAAATGTAAAGCTTAGGAAAGTCTGCGTAATAACTTCAAATGATTGAAAAATACAGAGTGAATAAATGAACAGAGTAATGGCTCTTTAATGCTTTGTAATCTCTGATGTGTTCATCTTCAATGACTTCTGTATTTATAGCCTTCAAACATTTAATATCCGTTAGAGACATTCCTTGCAACGATGGCTTCAAGCAGAGCTTCATTAAATACAATATAGTCGTTCTGGGCAGCCATTAATGCAATGGAGACGTTGGTTGTACTCTAACATGAAGGATAATAGCTTTATGCATCGTGTAGACGCCAACTCAGAGTTGTGCAGAGTGCTTTTGTACTTTTGCAGAGTACATTTCCCTTTCTGTGTAATAACCGAAAGTACTAGGGAATAAAGCATGTTGGAAACATTCTTTAACTGGAAGTTTGTCTCTGACTTCCTAGGTTGCTTGAGAGAGAGCACTTCTGAGTTTCTTGATAAGCGTGAGAGAGAGTTCTCAGAGTATTCTTCATGAGGGGACAGCTTCCAAAAGCTTCCTGTACTTCGAGTTCTTTAACAAAGAACCATAGACAAGTTGAAGTATTAGAGCAGAGACAGGTTGTAAACCAGTTTGCACATAGTCAACAATCCCAGTCAGCAGACAGGTTGACTTTTTGGCTTATACGGACAGGTTGGTACTTAGGTAGACAGACAGGTGAGTTTTGTAATCTTCTGATCTGTACACTAAGTAGATAGGTTAGCAACCACAAAGTAGGTTAATTAAATCATTAACCAATATTTAGTTTTCATCAAAACTTAGGGAAATGCACACAGACATTTTAGAGACTTAACACAATGGAGACCTCTTGTAACTGCTGTGTCTCAGGCCAAAGATCTGTCAACAATGAAGCTAGATGAGCTTCTTGGTACACTTCAGATCCATGAAGAAGAACTGATTGAAGAAAACAATGGAAAGAAGAGCAAATCCATTGCTCTCAAGGCTGAAAAGAAATCATCTAAAGGATCTACATCTAAAGCCCTCAAGGTTAATGAATCTTCAGAAGAATCTGAAGAATCAAATGAGGATGACTCTGATGATGAAGATGATGAGCTCTCTCTTCTTACCAGAAAAATGAAAAAGCTCTGAAAGAAATTTCAGAAAGGACAAAACTTTCAGGCGCTTCAACAAAGATAAATACAACAACGATGGCAGATCTAATGACAGAAATGTCATTGTTTGCTATGAATTCAAAAAGCTAGGACATATCAAGGCAGAATGTCCTCAACTCAAGAAGCAACCTCCCAAGAAGTTCTTCAACAAAAAGAAGAAAAGAATGATGACCACTTGGGAAGACATGGATGAAAGCTCTACTGAAAGTGAAGAAGAGGAGCTTGAAGCCAATCTCTATCTTATGGCAGTGATATGAGCCAAGGGGGGCAAGTCAAGTTTGCAACAAAGATGATATGAGCCCAATAAAGACCATGGACCAAGAAGCAATTCAAGGACTTAGTAGGCCTATGACAAGAGCTATAACCAAGAAAGGCCAACAAGATCTAATTCAAATGGTGGCTCTTATAATGGAAGCAAGCCCAAGTACAAGTCATGATGACATGGAGCCCAAGTTAGTGACTTATCTCATCCAATTAGATGATCCAATGATGTTGGGAGTGCATGAAGACCATTTTAGTTGTTTTATTTAAATTCAATAAGTGTAATGGATTATGTGAGTAAGGTCCAAATTGCTAAGTCATGCATTTGGGTCATGCTCACTTATTTTCCTATTCTACACGAGTTTATAGCTTAGTTGGAAGGAATCTTTTGGTTTGCATGCCAAGAGTAACTCCTTTAAGTTATTAGCCTTTTATTTGTTTATTTAATTATGGAGGGTTACACTTTTAATTTGAGAAGTAAGTGTAATAGCCACATAATGGAAGAGAGAGGATATTAACTTCTCATTTAGTGGCTTAGTTATTGAGTTATTAGTAGGGGGTGGGGGTGGGGGTGGGGGTGGGGGTGGGGGTGGGGGGGGGGGGGTTATGGAATCTTGAGAAGGCAATGTAAGGCAAAGTAGGCAGCCATACATCCTATATGTAGATGCCTACAACACTTGTAAGAATAACTTGGATGTTGAATTTGGATGGAAATCCATTTGTGAGACTTTGTTCTCTTTTGTTCTTGGTTGAGCCATATTGTTCTTATCAAGAATCCAAGATTCTTGTGGTGAATTTCATTTGCTTATCAAACTCCATCGTTTGTGGCGCTATTCCATCTCTATTCTTCTCCATTTTCTTGTTTTTCTTCGTATCTTGAATTGATTACAATTATGTTAGATCTAAGTATTCTTGAATCTTAACAAAGTGTTTTTTGAAAATTCAACCTAAGATCATAAACAAGGCAACCTATCCATTTGGTTGTCATCAAGTGGCATCAAAACTCAGGTTTGGTTGAATTTTGAGTTTTTGTTTTCAATTTTCTTCTTTGTTCTTCATCTTCTTCCTTTCTTCTTTTCTACTCAAACCCAAAAAAAAAAAAGTATATTATTTTGATTCTGTTTTTTGAAGGGAATTTTCGTGGTTGTTGTTACTGTCCCAAAACAAGTTTCCAAGTGTGTTTCTCTTCATCAAAGTATATAAAATAAAAAAACCATAATCGATTATTCCAACCCAGTAGTCGATTATTCCAAAGTCAGTAAACCCAAAATTGATTACAAAAGTCAATTTTTTTTGGAGAAAAAAAGGTCATAATCGATTATTCCAAACCAATAATCGATTATTCAAAAGTCAGTGAGCCCAAAATCGATTACAATAATCGATTATTAAGAAAAAAATAAAAATTTTTTTTTGGGCAAATTTGTGTTCTTGAAGAGTTTCCCTTCTTTTTTGTTTTCATTATTCTCAAAATTTTCCCTTTTCTAGCCTTTCCTTTTGTTTTGATAAGTTTTGTGAAATTTCGTTACTTGATTTTTGGATTTTTGTGTGGATTGTGTTTGACTCCTCTAAGGCCTAAAAGAGAACAATTGAGTGGAAAAAGGCAAGAGTGAAAATTACATCTTGTGTGGAAAAAACCTAATTGAGTGGAATACACATTGTGTACACTTGGTGAGTAGGTTGGTTCTTACATATATTTTGTTATTTTCCAACTTGTTTTCTTTGCAATGTTGTGATTTGAAAATTTGGCCTATGTACAAGAACATAACAATCAGGTTGAAGAGTGGATCCAGAAGATGCATGAGGGGCATGATAGAGAGGATAGAATTGAAGGGGTCAAGATCAAAGTTCCTACCTTTCATGGTAAAAATGATCCCGAAGTCTATTTGAAATAGGAGATGAAGATAGAGCAAGTGTTCAATTGCAACAATTACAATGAGAGAAAGAAAGTGAAGGTAGAATCTCTTCAATTTAAGAACTATGCACTAGCTTGGTGGGATCAATTGAAAAAGGATAGAAGAAGATATGAGGAGGATCTTATTGAGACTTAGGCCGAGATGAGAAAAATCACGAGGAGAAGATTTGTTCCATACCATTACCATAGAGTTCTTCACAACAAATCAAAGAAGGAGGGCAACACTTCAACCTCTAAGGAGGCCGTGGCTAGTGCTCATGAAAAGAAACCTCTGGAAGCCTTTCCTAATTTGAGAGAAAGTGAAAAAAAGAGTGAAAAGAAGAGTGAAAAGAATGAGGTAAAAGTTGAGAGCACATTTGAATAGAAAGAAAAGAAAGATGAGAGTATGGAAAAGAGTGAGATAAAAGAAAAAGATGAGAACAAAACAAAAGGTGAGGTGGAAAAAGTAAATGCTTGTTTTGATCTTTCCTAACTCTTTGCCTACTTGTGTTGATTCTCTTTTGAAGAAAATAGAAGATGTTCCTCCAATGGAAGCTTGCAAGACAACCGATGTAATTGAAGAGATAATCCCAAGGGAAGTACCCCATGGTTTGGGAACTTGCATGGGTTCCCAAAAGTATGGATATCTTGACACAAGATTTGATAACATGTTTGGTAAATTGCATGGGTCTTGTTATTCTTCTACATTTGATAGGAATGAAAACTTGCTTGATGAATTGCATGATTCTTGCCATCTTCCTAAGATTGATTTGAGAATTATGAACCAAGACTTAAATGAATTCCTTGATAAATGTGTTGTTGTGCTTTCTAATGTTCATTTGATTTATCACAACAATTTTGAGGAATGTGTTGGATTACTTAGAGAAAGTTTGTTTGCTAACTTGCTCACATACTTTTTTGTTCAAAATAAAGTTAGCATTTTGAGGTTTGTTATGAGCTCTAAAGGTTTGCATATGATAATAATTGATGGGATAACTACTATTCATCTTCTTACTCTACCCATTCTTGCAAATTCTTTTAAGCTTTCATATGATGATCCTAATGTGTTTGAGAGGATTGTCTTGTTTGAAAAAGAACCATCTCTTGTTTATGATAAGAAGAAAATCCACGAGGCTCAACTTTCTTGGGAGCTTTTAAAAAGAGAAAGTACCTTATCTTTTTATGACCATGTTCAAGCCAAGAAAGGTAAACTTGAAGATAGATTTTCACAAGAAGTATAACTTTCTACTTATTCTTATAATTCATTACCTTGGCTATAAATGTGTTGGGAAGTTGATTGTACAAGATGGAAATATGTTACTCCTACTTGCTACATTTTATGGTTTCTATCAATTTCCATTTGATCTCGGAGGTTGGGTGTGTGTGCATAAAAAGAATAAAAGTTTTCCCAATAAAAGGAAATCAAAGGTCCAACCTAGAAGAGATGGGCTATTGCAAGTTGTAGGGAAAATAAATAAAAATGTCTTTGATATTGACTTATCTTCAATGTGGCATCTATGTCTTTCATTTGATGTAGGGATTGAAGTAATAAATTCGAGGACGAATTTTCTTAAAGAATGAGGGTATGATATCAGCCCGGGGGGGCGACGGGGGGGGGGGGGGGGGGGTGCAAGTCAAGTTTGCAACAAGGATGATATGAGCCCAATAAAGACCATGGACCAATAAGCAATTCAAGGACTTAATGGGCCTATGACAAGAGCTATAACCAAGAAAGCCCAACAAGTTCTAGTTCAAATGGTGGCTCTTATAATGGAAGCAAGCCCAAATGCAGGTCATGATGACATATAGCCCAAGTTGGTGACTTATCTCATCCAATTAGAGGATCCAATGATGTTGGGCGTGCATGAAGACCATTTTAGTTGTTTTATTTCAATTCAATAAGTGTAATGAATTATGTGAGTATGGTCCAAATTGCTAAGTCATGCATTGGGGTCAAACCCACTTGTTTTCCTATTCTACACGAGTTTATAGCTTAGTTGGGAGGAATCTTTTGGTTTGCATGCCAAGAGTAACTCCTTTAAGTTATTAGTCTTTCATTTGTTTATTTAATTATGGGGGGTTACACTTTTAATTTGAGAAGTAAGTGTAGCAGTCACATAATGGAAGAGAGAGGATACTAACTTCCCATTTATTGCCTTAGTTATTGAGTTATTAGTGGGTTGGGGGGGGGGGGGTTGTTATGGAATCTTGAGAAGGCAATGTAAGGCAAAGTGAGCAGCCATGCATCCTATATGTAGACGCCTACAACACTTGTAAGAATAACTTGGATGTTGAATTTGGATTGAAATCCATTTGTGAGACTTTGTTCTCTTTGGTTCTTGGTTGAGCCATATTATTCTTATCAAGAATCCAAGATTCTTGTGGCGAACTTCATTGGCTTATCAAACTCCATAGTTTGTGGCGCCATTCCATCTCTATTCTTCACCATTTTCTTGTTTTTCTTCTTATCTTGAACTGCTTACAATTATGTTAGATCTAAGTATGCTTGAATCTTAACCAAGTGTTCTTGAAAATTCAACCTAAGATCATAAAAAAGGCAACCTATCCATTTGGTTGTCATCAGGCAGATACTGATTCAGAATCTGAAACTGAGGTACAATCTAAACTTGAGAAATTGAGTGATGCATATGCTGAACTATTGGAAGAATCCAACTGTATATCTAAAGCTTTCAAATCCCTCAAGAGACGGTATGTTAAACTCTCAAATGAGTATACACAGAAATCTCAAGAGTGTGAGAAGTTAGCTGAAGAGAACAGTAGGCTTAAGACTGAAAAGTCTAAAGCTATGATCTCAGTTTAAACTCTACATTCAGAAGAAGTGGTTAAACTTCAATAGAAAGTAGAAAAGCTCACCTCAGATCTTGCCAAGTTTGTTAATGGTAGAGATAATCTGACTAAACTTTTGGAAAGTTAGAGACATTCCCTTAACAAAGAAGGCATAGATTATTCCAGTCAAGAACATCATAATGAATCAACAAAGTTCTCAAAAATAACTGTCAAATCTGTTTCAGTTCGTTCAAATAAACCTATATTTACCTATTGTGGAAAATATGGACATATAACGTCCAAGTGTATTCACAAAAAGAGAAAGAAGTCTTCATAGACTCCTCACACTAACAGAAAAGGACCCAAGAAAATATGGGTGCCTAAGTCCATGATAATTCCTATTGCAGACATGCTTAACAAGACAAAACAAACACCTGTCATGGTACCTGGACAGTGGTTGCTCGCGACATATGACAGGAGAAAGGTCTATGTTCCTAAACCTCCAACCTAAGAAAGGTGGACATATAACTTTTGGTGGCAACCAGAAGGGAAAAAGTTATTGGTGTAGGTAAAATTGGTGGTAAACCTCCCTTACCTATCATCTGTGATGTTTTATATGTCAAAGGGTTAAAACATAATCTGCTTAGCATAAGTCAATTGTGTGATAGTGGATTTTCTGTATATTTTTCTAAGGATCCATGCATAGTCAATGACAAAATTGGAAAGACCCTCTTTTCTGCCAAAAGGCAACACAATCTGTATAAGATTGACCTGTCTGAACTTTCAGATCAAAGTGTAATATGCTTTATGTCTAAAGAGGATGAGAAGTGGCTATGGCATAAGAAACTAGGACATGTTAGTATGAAACAAATTTCTAAATTGAAAAAGCATAACCTTGTGAGAGGATTGCCTGATATTTCTTTTAAGAAAGATGTTTTGTGTGATGCATGTCAGAGAGGTAAACAAGTAAAATCAAGTTTCAAATCTAAGAAAGAAGTCACCTCCTGTAGACCTTTGCAACTGTTACACATGGATCTGTTTGGACCAGTCAGTGTAGCTAGCCTAGGTGGAAAACAAAAACTTGGTTTTATAGTTGATGAATATTCTAGATACACATGGGTACTTTTCTTAACCCACAAGGATGATTCCTATAAGGTCTTTATAGTATTCAGTAAGAGAGTACAGAATGAGCAGGGTTTCTGTATTTCTGCTATTAGAAGTGACCATGGGGGTGAGTTTGAAAATGAGCAATTTAAGCTGTTCTGTGAGGAAAATGGTATTTCTCACAATTTCTCTGCACCTAGAACTCCTCAGCAGAATGTGTGAATATATGCCTTGACAGGTACTTTAAGTTTTGATGAATGACAAAAGGGAAAGGTCCAGAAGGACTAAAATTGCAAAAAGCGGAAAGCTATAAAGAAAGCAAGCACAAGGGGCAAAATGGGAATTTCAGTATTTGTATTGGATGTTTTAGAAAAAGTGTGTAAATGGTAAGTAGAGTTCTCAATTTAATATTGGTCTCACACACACACATTTAACATATGCTTAAAAGAATTTATCATGTGTTTTAAAGGGATTAAAATTGACAATTAATCATACTTAATGAGCAATCAATTTCTTAATTGTCAAGTTTTTCAAAATCAATTTTATTCGTGCCATAATCGATTATGGTAATCCAATAATCGATTATGAGTCGAGGTTAAATGGCTTTAATTGGTGTTAATGAGTAATTATGACATTAAAGCCGTTGAGTTTGAATTTTGAATAAGAATAATCGATTACGGTTTTTGTATAGTCGATTATGTCCTCTCTGACTTCAAACGAGCTTCAACAGAAACCCTGTAATCGATTATGTAATCGATTGTAGCTTTTTATATGAAAGTCAGTGGACTCATAATCTATCAGTGTAATCGATTATGACTATTCTGTCAAAGTGAGCGCTTCCTGAAATTGGTTTAAATAATCGATTATGATAATGTAATAATCGATTATGCTGCGACAAAAATGAATTTTAAGAGGCTTGACCTAATTTCTTTTGAACTCCTATAAAAGCAAGTTAAGGCAGCCTTCATCAGATATAATACACTGCTATCATTTTCTCTGTGCTAAAACTCTGTGAAAACATTTTTTTTTTATACTCTATCTCTTGCACTTACACATTGACCATATTATATTGAGTATTCTATACACCATATAGGTGGTATTGTATTTGCTCTTCAATTTGTTTATCAGCACTATTAAGAGTGCATATTATTGTAAGAGTCGTGTGACTCAAATCATTCTTTTCTACACCTAGTTTTTCAAGAGAGGTGATATCTCTTGGGGTGTTCTTGGATGTGATTTCCAAGTGTTTACAAGGGAGGTGATATTCGTTGTGGTTGACAAGAGAGGTGATATCTCTTGGGTTATTGTCTTGAGACTCTTTCACTGGGGGAGGTGATATCCCTGGTCTGTGAGGAGTGCTCTATATTGTAAAGGTTCTAGTTGATCCTGTTAAAAACTAGAGTTGATTGAAATCCCTTGGTCGTATTGCCTTGGGGACTGGACGTAGGCCACGTGGGTAGTTTGTGGCCGAACCAGGATATATTGCTGTGTTCTTTTCTCATCCCTTATCTTTTTATTTATGCTTTATCTTTTGCAAAACGCTTTTAATTGCACGCGTATTTAACAAAGTTGTTTTTCATAATATATTCAAAGGAAAAAGTTTTATATTTGCCAAAGTTTTTGAAAAACACAATTCACCCCCCTCTTGTGTTTGGAGTCACTTGTCAACAGAATGGAGTGGTTGAGAGAAAGAACAGATCTCTTCAAGAGATGGGTAAAATAATGCTCAATGAAAATAATCTCTCTAAGTACTTCTGGGCAGAAGCCATTAACACTGCTTGTTATATGCAAAACAGAATACTGGTTAGACCTATCCTAAATAAGACTCCTTATGAATTGTGAAAAAGTAGAAAACCCAACATATCATATTTTCATGCATTTGGATGTGAATGTTATATTCTAAATACAAAAGTTCATTTGGGAAAATTTGTTTCCGAAGTAGATAAAGGCATATTCATTGGATATTCTGAACTGTCTAAAGCTTTTAGAATCTTTAATTCTAGAACCTCTATTGTAGAAGAATCAATACATGTGAAGTTTAATGATGGTTTGAAGACTGATAGGGTAATATCAGATCTAGAAGATGATATTGTAGGTGTTGATCTAAGTCCATATGAGAAAAAGTCTTCAGATAAGTCAAAAGCAGACGTATCTGAAATTCCAGAAAATCAGACGAGTGCTCAAACGTCTGAAAAACAGGATGAGAAGAGAAACTGGAAATTCAAGACTTATCATCCAGAAGATCTTATCATTGGAAGTCCATCTCAAGGTGTTAGACCCAGATCTACTTTCAAAGAAAACAATAACATGGCCTTCATATTAGATTTGGAGCCCAAAAGAATTGAGGAAGCTCTACAAGATGAAAGCTGGATTCTAGCCATGCAAGAAGAACTGAATCAGTTCAAAATAAATGATGTGTGTACTTTAGTTTCTAAACCCTAAGACAAATCCATTATTGGAACCAAATGGATATTTAGGAAAAACTGGATGAAGATAGAAAAGTGGTAAGAAACAAAGCAAGACTAGTTACTCAAGGGTATAATCAACAGGAAGGTATTGATTTTACTGAAACCTTTGCACATGTAGCCATATTAGAAGCAATTAGAATTCTTATGTCTTATGCTCCACAACATGATAAAACTCTTTATCAAATGGATGCTAAAAGTGCATTTCTAAGTGGGATAATTGAGGAGGAAGTTTATGTTAAGTAACCTCCTAGGTTTGAGGATTCTGAAAATTCTCACCATGTTTATAAGCTTAAGAAAGCTTTATATGGACTCGAACAAGCTCCTAGAGCTTGGTATGATATGTTAAGCACATATCTGATGGAAAATAATTTCATTAGAGGAAAAGTAGAGACACTACACTTTTCAAGAAATGCTCAAAGAAAGATTTCATTGTAGTACAAATTTATGTAGATGATATTATCTTTGGTGCTACTAATGAAAAGCTATGTAAAGAGTTCTATGTGTTGATGCAGAATGAGTTTGAGATGGGCATGATGGGAGAATTGAAGTTCTTCCTTGGTTTGTAAGTAAAACAGACAAGTGATGGAATCTATATCCATCAACAAAAATACACCAAGGAACTTATGAAAAAGTATAAGATGGAAATTTCAAAGCCTATGAGTACTCCTATGCATCCATCAATAGTTCTAAACAAGGATGTTGAAGGTAAAAAGGTAGATCAAACTATCTACCGAGGCATTATTGGATCTCTTCTATACTTAACTGCTAGCAAACCTGACATTTAGTTCAGTGTTTGTCTCTGTGCTAGATTTCAATCAGATCCTAAAGAATCTCATCATAAGGCTATTAAAAGAATTTTCAGATATTTAATTGGAACCACTAACCTTGGTCTATTATATAAGAAATCTGAAGGTTTCAGGTTAGCTAGATTCTGTGATGCTGATTTTGCTGGAGATTGAATTGATAGAAAAAGCATCAGTGGAGGATGTCACTTCATTGGAGCATACATGATCTCCTGGTCAAGCAAAAGGCAAAGTACCATTGCTCTCTCAACTGCTGAAGCTGAATATATATCCGCAGCAAGTTGTTGTTCACAACTGCTTCGGTTAAAATATCAACTTGAGGATTATTCAATGTTTGAGCATAACATTCTTGTTTGGTGTGATAACACCAGTGCTATTAATTTGTCTAAAAATCCCATACAACACTCTAGAGCAAAGCATATAGAAATAAAGCATCATTTTATGAGAGATTATGTGCAAAAAGGTGTTTTTGAAATTAAGTTTGTGAACACTGAATATCAGTGGGCTGACATCTTTATTAAACCTTTAAGTGGAGATAGATTTGTTTTTATTAGAAGGAATCTCAATATGCATAACGTGTCTGAATGATTGTATGCTCATATGTCTGAAAATTTACTTGTCTAAAATTTTCTGCTTTATTTGTCTTTTTTTTATGCTTCACTCGTCTACTTTAGCCAAGCATCTGAGATGACGTGGCTAAAAGCACTCACAAAGTGTTGACCTTGACTGAGACACGTGTACTTTGCAAAATTTCCCTCCTCTTTCTCAAATACATTCCATCTTTTCACAACTGTCATTTCAAAAGTTATTACTGTTTATGGCATAACCTCTCTCCTTGTTCCCAACGCAAAAAGCACCCAAGTGTTTTTATTTCTTATCCTAAAAGTAACCTTTGTCGTTTCACAATCTCTCCACTCAGAATCGTTGCTATCTCTAATCTCTCTGATTTTCTCTTCATCTTCAACCTCTCAAACCTTTTCGTTTCCAAACCCTAAAAACTTCTTTTCTGAATCAATGGCACCCAAGAGTTTCCTTGAAACCGTCGCTGAAAATGCTAAATCTCCATGAGTGAGATGAAGAAGGTACACCTAGGAAGGGTTCCAATCTTCGAGGAACTGAAGAACAAAGGCTTGGATTTCCAACCTGAGATTATTGGCGCTGGATGGATGCCATTCTTCCAACTCTGTGAGGTTGTTTACTCCTCATTGGTTAGGGCTTTCTGGAGAACGGCCAAGATAACCAAGGATAATCACATCTTCATGATTTCTGGAGATGTGGGTGATGACCATGTCATCATCACTCACGAGTCACTCGCTAAAGTGACAAAATGCCCAAGAGAAGGTGCTGGGTATGATGGAGAATGGATGAAGCTGATGGGTGTGAAAGCTGTCAACATTGTGCTTTATTGGGTCCCAAACCCTGTTAACTCTGATGCTAAGTACTTGACTCTTAAAGCAAGATTTCTTCACGTTTTGCTCATAAACTGTGTGATGCCTAGAGTAGGATCTAGCAACCATGAGCAAGATTGAAAAATTTGCCATCTACCACCTGGTCCAAAAAATAAAGATAGACATAACTGATCTGATTTTTAGGCATATGGAAAAGGCTGCCAAAAGGAAAGACAAGGATTATCCCTATGGCATGATCTTGACCATAGTGTCTACGGCAAACTCTCTGAAGGATCTAAGGAATGCTTTCAATGTACATTTCTACACAGAGTCACAACAAAGACTCTGTCTCTGATGAAGGTGCGTCTGACACATTTTGATGACCCTGCTATAGAGGAACATCAACAAGTTCCTGCTGAAGAAGCTCCTACTGAAGAAGCACCAGCTAGTTCTACTGTTAATGTTGAGCCTGAAGAAGAGGAAGTGCCTCAATTGCTGCTCAAGAGGAAGAGGGTTGCTAAACCTGTTATACAGGATGTTCCTGAACCTACTGCTACTGCTTCTGTATCCAATATTAACAAAGTGTTTAAGAGGAAGAGAGCATCTGAACCTGTTGTACAGGCTGAGGGGGAGTCTCAAGCTGATGAGACTGTGATCCCTAAGAAGAAGAGGACCTCTACTACTAAGAGGAATGCCACTGAGCCTTTGAGACAGTCAAACAGAATCAAGAGAAGATTGGTTCTTCTACCAACACCTTCATCCTCACCTTCACCCAAATAGAAAACTCTTTCCCCATCACCAAAGAACAAAACACCTACTCCTCCACCTACATCACCATTGCCAGTACCCTCACCACAAAGAGCCTCAACACCACCACATATCTCACCAAAAAAAAGCTCCCAAACCACTACCACAACCGTCACCTATCTCTATCCCAGAACCACATATTTCAGAACCTTCTATTTCTGAACCTAAACTACACACTTCTGAACCAAATGTCTCTGAACCACACACTTCTATTTCAGACCCATATATGTCTGAAACTGAACATCATGTGTCTGAACCATCCACACCATATTCCCCTCATTTTTCTGAAACTCACCATGAAGAATTTAATGATTTGACTACTTTGACAACCCCACCTCCACCTCCACCTCCACCTAGACCACCCACACCTGATTATATCAAAACCAGTGCCAAGTCCCCTTGAGATTAATCTTTCCTGATCTTTTCTCAGAAACCAGACATAACCTTTTGCCTAAAGCCTCCTTACCCATGCAACAACATCTCCCCTAGAACCACTCCTTTCTCTATCTTAGGTGCTTGCAACTCTGACATGCTGTTTAGCAAGGATTTGGATCTGATTGCTTCTCTGGAAGCAGAAAGACAACTTGTGAAGCTGGCTGAGAAGCAGAAGTCCTCATCAAGGTGGAGGCTTAATCCACATGTCTTCATGAACCCTCCACTGAGATCAAAGTAATGCCTGACTCAATGGTGCTAAAAGGAATGCAGAAGGTCATCTATATGCCTGGAAAACACATTGACTGCCTCATTGATCTTGATGATGACAGATTCAAGTACAGAAAGAGGATAGTCACCACTGCCACTTCCTCTAAGTACCTGAAGGTTGGAGACATCAACTTAAGATGTGGCTCATGCTCTGGGCTGTCTGAGTAAGAAAAGAAGGATATCCCTACCAGAGGTAGCCAAGCTTATGCCCTTTTATCCTTTTTCACCCTATGTGTATACCTTCCCACCCTTCTTTGTCATTTTACCTTTCTTTATCTTGAACTTTCGTCAATCTACCCCTATAATAATAACTTAACAGTAAAATCTATCTTGCTCTGTAACTTGTTTTTGCTCTGATATCTATTTTTGCTCTAATACATGTTTTTATCTGATGCACAAACTAAGGGGGAGCATAGCATATTTTCATACGTATCTTTTTTTGTCAAATTTCTGCTATTAGTTTTAGATATTCAATAAAATCAGAAATTTTTTTTGTCATCATCAAAAAGGGGGAGAATGTTGAGACCTCATAAGTCTGGAACACATTCAATGTGTAAATTCTCTAAGTTTTGGTGATTCCAAATAGATTAAGTATGGTAATATTAAACCATATGAAATTACTGACAAGTCTGTTAAGTGTGCAGGAAAATAGACTTAAGGTCACTCGTCTAAATCTGACCCGTCTAATTTTCTCTAAAGAGCAGTTTTTTTAGACTCGTCTAAAAAACCACCCATCTAAAAGATAGTCAACTCAGACAGAGACCGAGTCAACTCCCAGTCAAAGTTCTGATTTAATTGATGACGTGGCAAGGATCAAAAGTCTGAATAAGCTTCAGTGGATCACCCATCTAAAAATGACTTGTTCACCCGTCTAAATTTTGGCTCACCTCACCTGTCTACTTTTGGATTGCACAACACCCTTTTAATTTTTAGTGTCATACCTGTTAGAAGAAAGTCCAAGTCAGCCTTTTTTGAAAAAGATGCCTTCCTTAAGGATCTCGAAGACCTCTGGATAAAAGCACCAAGGACAAAGATTAAAGAATTCATTCTTTCAAGTGTTTAAGGAATAAACACACTACCTCTGCACCAAATCAGTAGCTTTTAGCTGTTTTAGTACAAAGTAAAAGTGTTTTCCAGAAAGTGAACTGAGTGTTGCACTGAAATGGAAAGTTCTCTGCTGTAAGTACAAGAAGTTTGCTACTACAACTTTGAAACAACAACTGCTCAAAAGCAAAGTGTATTCTTGGTCACATATGTCTAAGTCCAACGTCCCTAACCATTTAATGCTTGTACAAAATGACTCTTTGGCATTAATGGCGTCCCAGAAGTTCAAATCAAAGGAGCACACTGTCTGAAGTTGTATCTAACGGATCAAATTGATTGAAGCCTTTAAATAGTGAAAACCATGAAGATGAAGTTAAAAGCTCTGCGCAAATATTCAAAGAAGCATTTACTCTCCTCATTTACTTCTTCATTCCTTCATTGAATAGCTCTTCAATCATTTGCCATAAATTTCGCAGTCTTTCGTTCCTTCATTTATTCCACTCTCTGAGTGCTATCTGAAAGACTTGTAAAGTTGTATTAATTACTCAAAACCTTTACCCTCTACTGTGTTGAGCCTGAAGAGGCTAGGGGAGAAAAGAATACTTGTTTGACTGTGAGCCTAGAGAGGCTAGGTGTGAAAAGAATACTTATACTGTAATCTGATCAGTTATAGTGGAAACTTAGTGCTGCTAAGAACTGGACGTAGCCCTGTGGATTTTGGGGTGAACCAGTATAAAACTCTTGAGTGATATTCCTCTTCCCTTATCTCTTTAATTTGTTTAAGAGTTATTTGTTAAGCTTTTAACTTGGGGAGTTAATATTGTGAATATCAAATTCTGTTTTAACCTTATCTGTATGAGCATGTCTTCTGTTCCGAAATTAGACGAGTCACCCGTCTAACTTTTCGTAGCTTTATTTTTGCTTGATGTGCCTGCAAAAGTAATTTTCAAAGTTTTCTAAAAAGTTGGTAAACACAATTTAACCCCCATTCTTTTGTTAACTTTGGTTATTTCACTCAGTGGCAGAGAAGGGTACTAGAGCAGCGAAGAAGCTGCCACTTCGCCGCCCTCTTAGATATGCCACCAACTACGGCATGTTAAGATCTGCACAAGATCTGTGATACCCTCTACCCAGCATGTACTCAAAAGCCATAACACGGATATAAAAAGAGAAATAACACATGCGTATTATATCATAATAATAAAAACCGGGCAGAGGCTGCCGCATTGTAACATAGCTTTTCAAAACGCGGAAATACAAAACATATTTATAAGAGAAAACATAACATAACTGAAAGCATAAACGAAACCCAACCCCGATGTCACATTACAGAGTTGATATAACAAATCTGATAAACAACACGAAATAACAACTAAACTAAACATAAAATAAACTACTAGAAGCTGCTTCTCAGAGTCACTCCTCAGCAAGCTGCTCACCGTCCTCTGCACAACCCAAAAAAGGTACATGCAAAGCAACAACAAAAGACGGGGAGTAAGAACCATATATATAAATATAACGACAACAGGATAGTTGGCAAGATGATCATACAACACATAATATCATAGCAACATAGCATTTATAACATAGTCATCATGCCAACACAATAAGCATATCACATTATAACATCAATTATATAATGCAATGTATCTCACTACTCCGAATGCATGTGGATCCATCTACACCAGGCGTACGACTTTGGGGTTACATTTCCACATTGGCCAAAAAGCACCAATGCCGGGCCAATCCACCAAACCATGGGTGGGCCCCTATGATAGCCGATGCATCAAACCTTGGTCGCTCCACCACGGGTGTACATGATTCCCTGTCGGACGAATCACCGTGGATGGCCAGATCGCCTTACTCTCAGACGACCTCCCCTTAACTATCGTACCTCCCCCCTAAAACTCCATGCATGATGCATGCACACAACAAACAATCATTATCCACCACCTCCATCAACACCATTTATTATGACTTAACCTCTTTGGTCAAAAGCACCAAAGGTAACATCATCTTTAATCTTTTAACTTTATACATTAAACAACACTCTGGCCAAAAAGCACCAGAGCCTCAACACCTTGACCATTAATCATCAAGGCCCCCTTGGCCACTAGGCTAACAAGGTACAACATCAACAATGTTATCTTCTCACTTTAATTATTAACACTCTGGTTCTGCAGTACCAGAGCTCAACACCTTGACCATTAAGCATCAAGGCTCAACATCATCTTTTCACTTGTCTTTGGTCTTCATGTTTCGTTGGTATCTTATTAAGTCTTTTAAGCGCCTGGGGTGAAAACCTCTATTTCAGCATTCTGGTTATGTTCTGGTCAAGTGAGCATGGGCGTGCTCACCCTCAGCATGGGCGTGCTGGACCCGCAGGCAAGCACGACCATGCTGCCTGTTAAGCACGAGCGTGCTCAAGAGCGCGCCCTTCACTGGATATGAAACTGGAGCACAGGCGTGCTCCCTGTTAAGTACGACCGTGCTCAATGGAGCGTGGCCGTACTGATCTGGGTAGAAAGGGTCAGAAACCCTTTCCCAAATCCTTGGGACAATACACAGATTCAACCTATTGGCTTTTACTAATCCATTGAACATCAGCTTCATTAATCTTAACTATTCTTCATTAATATTCATGTCTTATCATCATGGGGAATTAATACTTTAATCACAACTTCATTATTAATGTCCCTAGAACACTTACTAATCAATCCTAGGGTCTTTAACTAAGCCCTATGAACATAACCTTGCCTCTCATACTATAGTCATGTCTTATGAACAACTGGGAAAACATCCCTTAAATCTCATTATCGTTATTAACGTATTTTAACGTCTTAACATTATTGTTGGCATTAACATCCTCAACAATCAACACCCATGAGAGCTTCATCATCATCATCATTATCATAACAGTCTCATCATCAAACAGCATCATCATCATGTTATTCAACACATCAATAAACATCTTACATACATAGGCATACTAATCATCAATTGAAAGCATATCATCATAAACAAGACAACATCATACAATAGCATACAATATCAAATAGACAGTTAGCATGCAAAACGGGTCATGGGTTAACCCTCATCTTACGCTACCTCATAGCCTACATGTTCAGACTAGACCTTCTCCCCATACCTGGTATGAAGATTCCCAAAATGATAACGTTAGCAAACTAGACACGTTCCCTCGAGCGGCTCGAAGAGTTCCCCAAGCCTTGGCCAAACAAGAAGAGGATAACCAATTAGTCTCTAGATCTAATAATATAAAAGAGACTAAGAGAGAGGGAAGACAACGTTACCTTAAACGACACTATCACGCTACTTCTCTCCCAAAACTAGAGCAAGAACACCAGAACTTCAAGGGGTTCAAGGGAAGGAAGAGAGAAGAGGTTTCTGCCACATTAGGATTGCCCAATATGCCAATTTTGAGGGTTACAGCCGCAACCCCCGCAAGCCAACTATTTATACTGACAGGATAGTATGTACGACCGTGCTTCATGATGTATGGTCGTGCATAGGTTGTTCACAGTGCATTTTGAAGAAACGACGCGAAGCAGTACACAGGTGGGACATAATATGTACGAGCTGTACATAATATGTACGGCTGTGCATAATTATGCACGGCCATGCATACTAACAACTCAATTTGGCCAAAACACCTAAAATAAGACTTGTAGATAATTCTCTTAGCTTTCCAATGGATCAAAGATCACCTCAAACAGACATCTAGAACTCAAGATATGGCCAAAACGGTGAAACATGTTACTAGGACTCTGAAAGGATTGAACCTTTCTAAGGCTAAACTTAACATCTAAAGCACACACATAAGAATTTAAAGGCTTAACACGAAAAATAGGGTGTTACAAGATCTGAGATCGAAGAAGCTGACTGTACTTCAACAAAGAAGAAGAGATGTTTATGTTGAAAATATGATACTTTTTGAAGAAGAGGAACAAGCTGACTTTGCCACCGCCACCACCAAATGTTCCTCCTCCTACCCTTTCTCTAAAAAAAACCCATTTTTTTTTCTACAAAATGAATACCCATCCATCCTTTTGGGATCTTGTTGTAAGTTTAAAGATTGATGCTTTTGAGGATTTGGGTTTGTTTATAGGATTGATTCTCTGAAATTTCTCTTTTTCATATTGAGCATTAGAATTTTCTTATCTGGAATGTTCTGTTTTCTTCTTCACCCGCCCAACCTACCCGCCACCCGCTCAAACCGGTTACCCAATGGACGGAAATGGGCCAGTAAATATCTTCTTCAGTTTGGTTTGGGTTGGCCCATTTGGGCCCGAACCCGACCGTTATCCAGCCCTACATACACATGTGTGTAGCTTAGTCTTGTACTCATAGTTATTAAAATACGATCAATCATCGACTCGGTTGGGTCATTGGATAAATAGGTCACTATTCGAACCAGTGAGTCACTGGTTGAACCGGATGAACCCATATATATTAAATGTTGGAATAGTTTATTTAATTTTATTCCAATGTCATAAATGTGGTTAGATATTGCTAGTTAATTATATTAGTTATTTATCAATTAGAGGCGTTAATCTATATGTGATCAAATTAAGTAATAAGGTTAATAAGATTTCTGATTTGATAATTAATTGATTAATTGATATGGACCATTATTATGAGTGGATATCATGATGGCTCGTTTCAGAATAATGGGAACCTTAATTGGCCATCACTATATATATATATATATAGGCTATGATCCCCAATACATCGGATGCAACGCATATCGCCTTTTTTCCCCATCTGAAGAACGTGTTAGGCATAAGGAGTCCCGATTGAGGAAGAACCAAATAGCCAACAGTGTTCATTACCCGTACCTGTTTCTTTCTCCTTTTTTGTGTTTCAGGTTACTTCTCATCGATTATTAGCAATGGATTAGGATATTCCTATAATCTTTGATAAGTTGTTATCTCCTTCTATGTGCTGCTGTCAAAGATCCTTTAAGTGTTACAACAGATGCAATATCCTTCTCCCCGACAAGTTAGTTTCTGTGCTGGAGGTGAGAGATTGAGGGAGGAAGTTAGAGATGGAAGGAGGGGGAGAGAGAACAGTGAAAAGAAGAAGATAGGGTAAATTTTTTAAATTTGAAAAGTTCAAGGATTATAAAACAATAATAAAAATTAAATTAACATCCTTGCTCATGGTGAAAGACATGTTAAGGTCTCTCACCCTAGAATTTGTCACAGAAATAAATCTTGATTTAAAAAAGGAAGATAACCATGACTAAACATTATTGTTACTAAACAATCACAAAAAAGAAAATCGCCACAAAAGAAAACCATAAGCTAACCTGAGTTTCAACCCATTGCTGTTGTGATGCCCTCTCCTGAACCCATCTTTGAAACAACCTTTGATGGACCCAATGTTGAAACAGCCTCTGATGAACCCAATGTTGAATCCATATATCTTATAGAACCTGTTTTTGAACCTGTTGTTGAACATGTACATGAACCAATTGTTAATAAATATGATGTTGATCTTGTTGTTGAGATCATTCCCTCTACTCCTCAAAATATTGAACGAGCAATTTTTCTATACACTCCTCTGTATATATGTTCACTTTCACCCCCACCTCAAACCTCTCTGCCACAAACAACACCTCACCCCTCCTCTTCCCCCTCCTCATTTCACAGCACCCCAGCTTCATCTACAAGCATTTCTACAGCTATCCCTGATTGCCAACCTCTCAATATTTCCTTACCTTTTTACTTGAGTAGATCTCTGACTGATCCCATCATTGACCTAAGTGATGTGTTTCTAAATAAATTTTCAGTCTGGTCTATGTAACTTCCTATCTTTCGTGGATGAGAATTAGATATCTTAATTAGGTTTGGATGAGGGTTAGATAAATCTAAACCATTTAAGAATCCAAACACATATGCAAGTTTAGAACAAAATTCAAGCACCTCAAAATTTTCAATAGGCAAGCTCCTCAAGCAGGCATGTCAAAACCCCTTATCGGAAGCACGTCAATTTAAATCCTTAATTAAGCTGGTTTATCATTAACCAAATTACAAGATAATAGGCCATAATAGACCTTAATCATATTTAACTAACTAGATAATCATATCCTTAATTCGTGGCCTCATTGGTACCTCGGAATACCTCAGGTGGGAGAAAGAAGCATCCTATCGTCGGAAATGGCTAAGTAGCATATTTTGCAATAATAGTGGTAGGGCGACCTAAACCCTACTAGTGAGCGAATAGTCGACAATGCCAAAATCACATTGGCGGACTACCCTTTAGTACAAATGATAATTTGGGGATTGTACGTTTATCGCCGTTAGGTTGATTTTGTGAATATCAAGGATGCATGATTTTACCTGTTGAGTTGCTTACTGTGTGCTGGTTGTTTTAATGTGTCGTACTTGCTTTATATGATTTTATGTGATAACATGAATATTTTATTATTATTTTAATGTGTATAATATGCTCGATATGATAATAGGCCATATCTACTATTATTTGCTTAGTTGGCCTCTAGGTGATGATATATGTTGTTCGAGAGATATGCATGCTGGGGAGAATATGATTTTATATGAGCTTATGTGGTCTGATATGAGGATTAATATGATTTTGGTGAAAGGTTAAGGCACTAGGCTATGACCCGGTAATAGTTAGTGAGACTTATATTAGTTTTGCATGGTGTTGTTCACAGTTGTGTGGATGATACACACAAGGCTATAGTATCTGAGTACAGATACCAGATATCACGGGATAGTTGATTAGTAATGCTACCGTGATACTCTTGTAGTCCTTGCCGAGCGGCTACGTGTGTAGCTTCGGGCTACTTATGTTACTGGGTGTAGTTTGAGGCTACTGTGTGGTTTCAGACCACTTATATATATATATATATATATATATATATATATATATATATATATAGGGGAGTGCTCGCTTGGATGACTGACTAATATCCCTAACGAGAATGGGGGATGGTGATAGGATTATAGGTGGCCACGTCAGCGTCCAGGCTTAGTTGCATGAGTTCTTATAGGTAGATGCTGATACTGTAATTTGAGGATGACTGCTATATATATGGGTTGCATGTATTTGTTCTATTACTGTATCTTATGCTATGTATTCCTTTTTCATGTATGATGATAGTATAGTTTCTTATCTTCATATTGTTCTATGTATGTTTTTTGATGTGACCCTACGGAGGAACCAGTTGCTGAAAAGCTCGATGGGATTCCTTATGAACCAGATGCTGGAGGACGAGTCGTGGGTGCTATTAGTGGAGTTTAGGGCCTGATCCTTATGATCCTTTAAGCTCCAAGGTGAGTCCTTTTTGATAGATATAAAAGTTTTAAGGAAACTCATCAATATGCATAATGGATATCAACAAGGAAATGGGTTTGCATGTTGGGTTCTAACATTTCCTTGATGAGTTTTGGAACTGACAGAACCAAGAGGGGGTGAATTGGTTCAAATAAATTCAAAAGCAAAAAATTAAAATACTAAATGAAACGATTGCAATAATAACACAAATAAATAATTGAAGGTAAAGAGGAAAAGGTTTAGAAGAGTGCACAAACAGATTTACTGGTTCAGCCACAATGCCGTGACCTACATCCAGTCCTCAAGCAATTGCCTGAGGAGTTCTTCACTTGTCGAATTGTTTCTTACAAGGACTCGACAAACCTTCCTCTACCTTAACCTAAGATACAGTTACAATGGTTTCTTTCACTCAAGGACACCACCAAATGTCCCTCTACCTTAACAACTCAAGATAGAGTAACAATGGTTTCTTTCACTCAAGGACACCACCAAACCTCCCTCTACCTTAACCCAAGATAGAGTAACAATGGTTTCTTTCAGTCAAGGACACCACCAAACCTCCCTCTAACTCAACCCAAGATAGAGTAACAATGGTTTCTTTCACTTAAGGACACCAGCAAACCTCCCTCTACCTTAACCCAAGATAGAGTAATACAAAGAAGTAATCAACAAGAAATGTTTGCTCTTATCAGTGAGATACAATGAATCTCAAAAACTCTCTCAATAGTAGATAACCAAATTTAGAATCAACAAGAAAATGGAGAAGCAACTTGAAACTCTTTCTCTTTGCAAGTTTATGTGATCCTTTCCAATTGCTTCCTATATATAGAGGAGTGTTTCTCTTATGATTATCTAGCTGTTGGAGAGAGCAAAAATAATCAGCAAAGAGCCTTTAAAAATGGTGGAAATGTTGTATGCCTTTTTTAAGTAGTTGCTATTTTCGCTCCACGTAGTTGCTGGTTCGCCCAGTATGTGCTGTTTTAGTTGCTATTCTTCTCAGCTTTGAGTATGACTAACATTTTGAAATTTCTAGCTGTTGGAGCCAATTAATTCTCCCATAAATGTATTTTACCGTTGGAGATCAGAGGTTAATGTCACTTGATCCTAATTAAAAACCAATCCATTATCAAATCACATAATATATTTAGTAAAGATATTTGCTATTCCTAAATGGAAATATTTGAGCCATAATCAATCACATATCAACATATTAATAGAGGCAAATCAAATCTTCCAAAATACCCACACGCTCAATAACTTAAATGCATCATCAAAATTTAAAATGCAACATTCTCTCTCTTTTTGATGATGAAACAATAAATGAATTTGAGCATGATAACAAGCATGTATTTTATCAGAGTTGGCAGCAAATAAAAATATAAAAGAGTAAGAGTTAAAGAAAACTCCCCCTTAATCCATGATGTGCCTTACAACTCATCTTAGTCCCCCTAAACTCATGCATGACTTTGACAAAATACTTGAATACATGTCCTTTTCTTTTCTCCCCCTTCAGCATCAAAAAGAGGTAGAGCACAACAAAAATAATCCAATATGTATATAGGAGCATACAAAAATGGATGTAATAAAGGACAACAAACACAATGATATAAAATAAGACATGAGGTTTGTTAAACAACAAGAAAAATAGAGAATGCTATGGTCAGGATACTATGCCAAGGTAACTAACACCATGTCCATATTTAGAAGTTTTCCGAAAAGAAAACAAAAGGATAAAAACAACAAAGTAAGAAATTATGCAAGTTTGTGAATTTTTTTTAAAGAAAAAAGAACCAGAAACGAAGCTTTATTTTTATTTAGGGATTTGAAGGAGAAAAAAATAATTGGAGATGAAAAGTAGCGTGAGAAAACAAACTGGAGATGAAGAGAAAGTTTGAAAAAGTAGGAGTGTCGAGACAGAGAGAAAAAGAGAAAGAGAAGGGGAAAAAAGAAAAAAAGTTTTTTTTTTTAAATTATGAAAACATAAGGAAAAGATAAAAATATCCTTAAAGAAAATGTTAAATGCCAAGTGTACCCTTGAGTGTTTGATGACACAAATTTAGCTCCATACAAAGATCTGAGAAGAGTAGCAGGTAAAATTGCAACTATCCTGTAGTTTTATTTCGCCCATTAATTGTTACTTTTGACATCATCAGCAAAACTTAAAACCTTTGAAAATTAAACTTAACAAATCTCTTGAACATGGTTCCAATCACTTAAGAATGGCATTATCATCATATAGTGACATCATCCCATGCACTCTAACAAACAAAACAAAATAGGCATAGAATAGCATAGAGCACATATAAGATTAGCATACAACATATAATGCATGTTAACAATTATTATGAGTCACTCATCTTTGTAATTGTATAAACAAGTGACAATATTGTAACAATTCAATTTAACCAAAGAAAGTATAAAGGAATCATTCAAGGTTAGTCAAACCAATTTCATTCCTTTGTCGTTGTCTCCAAAAGTGACATATTCTCCTTCTTTATGTTTGAGAGAGGAAAACTTGCTATAGTCTCCGGTCATGTGCCTAGAACACCGCGATAGGTCTTTAGAGTTTGTCTTCAATCAAACCTACAAAATAAATTCACCTTGCTTTTGGTACCCAAATTTTCTTGGGTCCTTGGGAGTTAGAGCTTGGAGAAACATCCTTAGTAACCTTGGGAATCCACATTTTGTTAGAGCCACTTTTCTTAATAGCACATGTAAGAGAAATGTGACACTTTTTTCCACAATAGTTGCATGTCACATAAGGAGATGTAGAGGCACTCATTTTCACACAAAAATTCTTGAAATATTTTTCACTTTTGCATTGATTAAATCCTATTCCGGCTTTATCAAAACAACATTTTTGTTTTCCCGAGAGAATATCGAAAATTTCCTTTCCTCTAACAAAGTTGGCAAGGTCTTTGGGAAGCTCCTCAACCTTTTTGTTCAATAAAACATTTTCATCAATTAATTTTTGTTCAATTTCATTTGGAATATTTTCTAATTTGAAAAGTTCCATTTCTTTTTTCAAATTTTCCAGTTCTACTAAAGCATTATCATATTTTGACTTTAGAGAAAAATATTTTGATGACAATTTTTGAGAATCCTCAAGAACTTGATCAAGCATTTCATTTAGTTGATCATATGAATAAGCAAAGACTTCATCATGACAAGAGTAAGTAGAGTCTTGATCATTTACCTCATCATAACTTCTTGCCATAAAACACGTGTTGGTAACTTTTCCTACATCTTCAAGTTCACTTTCCGATGAGTAATCATCACTATCACTCCAAGTGGAGTTTGCCACCATAGCTTTCTTCTTATTAGGCTTCTTGAGGAATTTGTTCTTGTGAAGAGAGTATAGTCTTCTTGTGATGGAAGCAATTTCTTGATCTTCATTCATTTGTCCTTTATCTTCATATTTTTTCCTTTTGATGGAAACTTGAAGCAGCTTTCAATGCGACCCCCTTCTTTTTCCTGTTTTCATCATCCAATTTATTTAAAAAAGTTGATTCGTAAGTTATGAGGTTACCTCTTAATTCATCATAGGTGATAGTGTTGAGATCTCGTCCTTCTTGAATTGTGGCCACCTTTGATTTCCATTCTTTGGTGAGGCTTCTAAGTATCTTCCTTCCCAATTCTCTATCCGTGTAGACTTTTCCAAGAGCATCAAGGGTGTTAACTATGTTTGAGAACCTTTCAAACATATCATCAATCTTTTCTTCATGTCTTCATCATTAAATTCCTCTTCGGTCTTCACCTCTTTGCCATCTACCTTTTTCTTTGGAATGGATGGTCCATTCTTGATCACGAGCCAAAGCTTGTAATCAACTGACTCAATGAATATTTTCATGCGCTCCTTCCAATAGGTGTAATTTGACCCATCAAAGTATGGCAACCTTGATATGGATTGCCCTTCAATAACATTTGAATTCATCAAGTTTTCTGCCATTAAACCTACAAGGATCGACTTCTCAAGTGGTTAAGCCTTCCAGAGAATTAAGTTCTGGTACAATTGATAGAACCAAGAAGGGGGTGAATTGGTTCAAATAAATTCAATAGCAGAAAATTTCAAAAATTAAATCAAACAATTGCAATAATAACACAAATAAATACTTGAAGGTAAAGAGGAAAAGGTTGAGAAGAGTGCATAAACATATTTACTGGTTCAGCCACAATGCCGTGACCTACGTTCAGTCCCAAGCAATTACCTGAGGAGTTCTTCATTTGTCGAATTGTTTCTTACAAGGACTCGACAAACATTCCTCTACCTTAACCTAAGATAGAGTAACAATGGTTTCTTTCACTTAAGGACACCACTAAACCTTCCTCTACCTTAACCCAAGATGGTGTAACAATGGTTTCTTTCACTCAAGGATACATCCAAATCTCCCTCTACCTTAACCCAAGATAGAGTAATATAAAGAAGTTATCAATAAGAAATGTTAGCTCTTATCAATGAGCTACAATGAATCTCAAAAACTCTCTCAAGAGTAGATAAGCAAATTTAGGATCAACAAGAAAATGGATAAATGGAGAAGCAACTTGAAACTCTTTCTCTTTGCAAGTGTGTGTAATCCTTTCCAATTGCTTCCTATATATAGAGGAGTGCTTCTCTTATGATTTTCTAGTTGTTGGAGAGAGCAAAAAATCACCCAAGAGCCTTTAAAAACGTGTGGAAATGTTATATGCCTTTTTTAAGTAGTTGCTATTTTCGCTCCATGTAGTTGTTGGTTCGCCAAGTAGGTGCTATTTTAGTTGCTATTCTTCTCAGCTTTGAGTATGCTAACATTTTGAAATTTCTAACTGTTGGAGCCAATTAATTCTCCCATAAATGTATTTGACTATTGGAGATCAGAGGTTAATGTCATTTCATCCTAATTAAAAACCAATCAATCCTCAAATCACATAATATATTTAGTAAAGATATTTGCTATTCCTAAATGGAAATATTGACCCATAATCAATCACATATCAACATATTAATAGAGGCAAATCAAATCTTCCAAAATACCCACATGCTCAATAACTTAAATGCATCATCAAAACTTAAAACCCAACAGGAACTTCTAAAGAGTGGATGACCAAAATGGAGTTGTCCTCCCTCTAGGGCAGATTCAGCCAAGAGAGGATTAGAGGCCTAGATGTTGTTGTTGATGAATCTTAGAAGAGATTGTGATGTTACAAGGAGTATAGGCCAAGATAAATGATTTAAATGTGAGTTTGAGTAGTGGTGGATGGTGGTTGTGAGGGTGGCCGAATGGCCTTGATGGTGTAGTGTTTAAGAGAAATGAGAGAGTGGGAGGGAGAGAGGGGGTGTAACGCCCCAGCTTGGGCGTCACATGGTTACTCGTTGCGGAAAATAAAATTTTAGAAAACGCTGGTTACTTTTGGAAAATAATATTTTCTAAGTAATTTACTTCTCTCAAAATGGTGATAAAATTTTGTTTTTCTTTTTCTTTCGCACATTTCGAGCATAAACATCATACTTACTACAAAATATGCATAGGGCCTTTATAAGAACAGGCCATTGACATAAGTAAAAAACAAAGCAAAGAAAAGATAGACAACACGTAGCAAGGTCCGGATCCACACTCAAAATACCGTGGCTCTCAGTAGCCAGGAATCAGATGGACAAGGTATGCTACCCCAAAAAGATGAAACCTACAGCTAGTTTAACTACAGATGCCCGTTAGGAAGACCAGGATAGTCATTCCCGTTCTCAGGTGGAACGTCAGGTGAAGAATCCGTTACTTCCCCTCCCTCGTCGGGAGAGTCATCGTCGTCACCATCATTTAGGACAAAATACTATGGGTCCTCATCAACATACTCCTCTGGATCTTCCTCCGAAGGTGAATCTGGTACGACTTCATGAAGTGGTTGTCCAAGCGGAGGATGAATCTGCAGTTCCCCTCACTCAGCCAAATGCTGAAGATAGTACCATGTAGGAGGTAGAGATACCTCAACCAACTCCACTGTCTGAACTCTACGCTGTGGTCCATCTGCTACGGTGCCTTCTACTGAACCCACGGGTCCGATGTATGTGGCAGTGTGGCCTCCCGAATGAATAACCCACGCGCCGGGATTGTGCGCATTCTCAAAAATCAGTGCCCCCGCCCCCGCCGGTGCTAAAGGAATGTGGGGATCCATCTAAACTCAGATATATATATATATATATATATATATATATAGGAAGAGGAAATAACAAGAAAATATGCAAGAGTGAGATACCAATATATGGATTAATCACAATAACCATATGCACGACACCCAAAACATTATATAGGCATATAAAGTCATCTATCATAAAATTCTCGAAAATAAACAAGTATTATATCAATGGGATTCATACCCGAATAGTCATCATTATTTTTAAAACAATGCATGGCACTTCAATATTCATGCTCTAACTTAATCTCCGGAGATCCCAACATCTTTCTATGAGTGGATCAAACTCAATTGCCAAAATAAGGCACAACGTGTTTATTTTTCCATAACACACTGTCCAGTATAGGATGCAGTGATCAACGCTCATGGATTCCATCGTCCATCAAGGCACAATGCTGCAACGTGATGTGAATACCCGACCATCAAGGCATCACTCCTAACAACGTGGGGCACGTCTGCAAATAATGCATGTATTCTCATTGTTTTTCTTTGTGTTTGTTCTTTCCTTGTCGAAGCTCAAAGGCTAATGACTATTCATAATCTTCATCGTTTAAGATTTTTCAACATCAACATGGGACACAAAGTCTGAGTGCTCAATCAAAACGCCTTAAACCGATGCACCAGTCTCAGGCTTGTGGTCATAGAAAAACAGCATTCACCTTTAACAACATTTATCATAACGTGATTAGGAAACGAAGTCCACAACAACGTGACACGGATCAAAGATTTACGTGTTGGTTACAGAACACTAGTATTCCGACGTCTCGTATACTAGATTCACATTTCAACGTTTTTGTTATTTTTCGTTCAGTGAAATACAAATACAAAATGAAACTTCCGCAACTTATCCAAGCTTGCCGGAATATTTTTGTTGAATAAAAGTATATTACAGAAAATCATTTTTCATTGAAATTCATTTATAAATGTTAAGTTATAGAGAAATCCATTTTTATCTCAAATTCATTTTCTGTTGAAAATCCTCCTTTTTCCGAAAACATTAGAAATTTGTAAAATCCTTTTAAAATTCATTCCTAACCAAATAATACAAATTATTTTCTCATAGGTTTTTTCTTCATAAAACATGGTTCTAAATGATTTTACGTTTATACTAAAATTATTTATAAGTTAAATGATTTTCCTTTAACTTTAAAGTATTCTAAGACTTAGTTCTTAAAATGGTTTTCCACCTCATTTTCGAAAATGATAACGTACTAAAATATATTTCTTTTCCGATTTCATCCTTAACCTCATTTCTTTACCAAGAGAAATTAACATATAAATATTATCATTCTGAATGTCCTCACGAAGCTTTTTAAGACTTTTATCTTAATAATTAGTTGAGCACTGACGAATGTCCGGCTTCTCAGACAACAATCAACAATAGTATAATTCTCACATCAATATTAGAACAGATAATATAATTCACATCTTCAAATAAATCATTAAGCTCAGACATTTAAAACAGACAATTTGATCACATACGATAACTCAGACAAACACAATAAAACTTAGGACAAATTTAACAGACCACAAATAATAGCATATAACTATTGGAACATCCCTCAGGCAGTCTCCTCTTACTTGATTCAAAAGCAGAAAAGTTCCTTGTTTCTTGTTGTGTCGCTTCATTACGGAAGTCTAAAGATTCAACACATAACACAAGTTAAAACAACTAAAAACATCTAATCTACCATAGGCATATGTTTCGGCCATGATGGTAAAATAAGGATTGTGATGTAAGCCAAAGGGGGGCAAGTCAACTTTTCCTCAAGGATAAAAAGAGCCCAATAAAGACCAAGGATCAAGAAGCTCATCAAGGATATGTTGGGTCCATGACAAGAGTTGAATACAAGAAAGCCCAACAAGCTCCTAATTTCATGGTGGCTATTTGGATAGAAGCAAGCCCAAGGTCAAGGTCAAGTGGAGTGGAGCCCAAATTAATAACTTACATTGTTCAACTAAAGGATCCATGAAGTGTGGGGCGATTTCATGAAGAAGGGTCCATTCTTAGTTATTTTTATTTAATCCAATAATTGTAATAGGTTATGTAAGTGGGTCCAAGCTTGTTATGAATTACAAATGGATCAAGCCCACTAATAACCTATGTTGCACGAATTTAGAAGCTTAGAGGGAGGCATCTTTTGGTTTGCATGCCATTAGTGACTCCTATAAGTTCTAGGTGTTTTATTTGGTTTGTTAATTATGTGGGAGTTACACTTTTAATTTGAGAAGTAAGTGTAACCACCACATAATAATAGAGTTAGAGTCATAAAGGGAGGTGGGGTGTGACAATAATGAGTGGGGGCTGAATTGTTGGCTGAGTTAAGTTAGTGTTAGAGTTAAGTGAATTTATTAGGCTAAGTAATGAGGGGTTATGGAATCTTTGGAGGCAAAGTGAGAAGTCAGATTTTTTGGCAACCATGCCTATATGTATTACACCCAACAACATGAATAAGATAACTTGGAAGTTGAATTTTGGATTGATATCCATTGTGAGAGATTTGTTCTCTTGGGTTCTTGGATGAACCAAAACTTGTTCTTATCAAGAATCCAAGATTCTTGTGGCGAACATCACTGGCTTATCAAACATCCTTGTTTGTGGCGCCATTGATCATCTCTTCCTCATCCATCTTTTGTTTATTTTCTTCACTTTCATCTATGTTTCAATTCTGCACTTAATCTTTAACTTAATCCAAATGGTGGGATGCCTTGACATGATCTATTTGGTTGAATTCTTTAACATAAAAGTGGCGCAAATCATAATCAAGAACAAGAATAAATTGTAAACACTTTAGTAACCAAAATAAAGTGAAGAAATAAACAAAGATGGAAGAGAAAGAGATGATGATAGGTGCCACAAACAAGAATGTTTGATAAGCCAATGATGTTCGCCACAAGAATCTTGGATTCTTGATAAGAACTAGTTTTGGTTCATCCAAGAACCCAAGAGAATAAATCTCTCACAATGGGATATCAATCCACAATGAACTTCCAAGTTATCATTTACATGTGTTTGGGTGTGTACATATAGAGGAGTTGGCTGCCCACATTGGCTTGACTCCTTGCCTCCTCAACTATTCCTTAACCCCCACATAAAAGCCAAATTCATGACTAACTTAGTCTATTTAATGGTTCCATAACCCACACTTGATTAACCTATTTATGACCCATTTTAACCCAGCCATATTACATAATCAAGTCAGCCTCCAACCATGAAGTTCACGCCCCCACCATCCTTTATTATGGGTGGTTACACTTTGCTTCTCAAATTATAAAGTGTAACCCCCACAACTTACATCAAGAAGGAATCTTATCCTAACTAGATTCACATGTGCAGAATTAGGAAAATGGGGCTGCAACAAATTGCCAAAATGGACCCACTTACATAATTCCCACATTTATTGAATTAAAATGGAAAAACAACTAATGGACCCCAACTAGACTTCATCAATTTCGCCCCATGCTTCATGGATCCTTTATTTGGATCATGTAAGTTATTAACTTGGGCTCCACTCTATTTGTTCTTGATCTTGGGCTTGCTCCTATCAAGATAAGAGCCATTATTTGAATGGAGACTTGTTGGGCTTTCCTTGCTCTTGTTCTTGTTTTAGGCCCATCAAATCCTTGTATTGCTTCTTGGATCATGCTTGGGCTTGTGCTCTTTTCTTCTTTGAGGAAATCTTGATTTGCCCCCCTTTGGCTTACATCAGGCCCTCCTTCTTAAGAAAATTCGTCCTCGAATTTATTACTTCAACCCCTACATCAAATGAAAGACATAGACACCAAACTGAAAGAAAGTCAATATCACAATTTTTTTTTTTTTTTTAAGTTGCAATAGCCCATCTCTTCTAGAGTGGCCCTTTTATTTCCTTTCAAGAGGAAACATTTTATTCTTCTTATGTACACACACCCCACCACCGGGATCAAATGGAAATGAATGGAAACCTTCAAATGTGGCAAGTAGGTGTAACTCATTTCCATCTTTTTCAATCAACATCCAAACACATTTATAGCCAAGGTAATGAATCATAAGAGTAAGCACAAAGTTATACTTCTTATGAAAATCTACCTTCAAGTTTACCTTTCTTGGCTTGAACATGGTCATACTAGAAAATGTACTTTCTCTTTTTAAAGGCTCCCAAGAAAGTTGAACCTCATGGACATTCTCCTTATCACAAACAAAAGATAATTCCTTTTCAAACAAGATATCCCTCTCAAACACATTAAGCTCATCATATGAAAACTCAAAAGAATTCACAAGAATTGGTAGAGTAAGAAGGGGAATAGTAGTTGACCCCTCAATTATTGTCACATGCAAACCCTTAGAGCTCATAACAAACCTCAAAATGCCAACTTTATTTTGATCAAAAGAATATGTGAGCAAGTTAGCAAACAAATTTTCTCTAAGTAATCCAACACATTCCTCAAAATTGTTGTGATATACCAAATGAACATTAGAAAACACAACAACACATTTTTCAAGGAATTCACTCAAGTCTTGGTTCTTAATTCTCAAATCAATCTTAGGAAGATGATAAGAGTCATGCAATTCATCAAGCAAGTTTCTATTCCTATCAAATGTAGAAGAATAACAAGACCCATGCAATTTACCAAGCATATTACCAAATTTTGTGTTATGATATACATGCTTTTGGGAAACCATGCAAGTTCCCAAACCATGGGGTACTTCCCTTGGGATTAACTTTTCAATTACATCGGTTGTCTTGCAAGCTTCCATTGGAGAAACATCTTTGATTTCCTTCAAAAGAGAATTAACACAAATAGGCAAAGAGTTAGGAAAAACATCAAACATTCATTTACTTTTTCCTCCTCACCTTTTGTTTTGCTCTCATCTTTTTCTCTCCTCTCACTCTTTTCCTTGCTCTCATCTTTCTTTTTCTCCTCTTTAATTGTACTCTCATTCTTTTCACTCTTCTTTTCACTTTCTTTTTCTTTTTCCTCTTTCTTTTCTCGCTCTTTTTCTTTTTCCACTTGGATTTTTCTTTCTCTCAAATTAGAAGATGCTTCCATAGGTTTCTTTACTTGAACACTTGCCATGGCCTCCTTAGAAATTGAAGTGTTACCCTCCTTCTTTGATTCGTTGGAAAGAACTCCATGGTGATGATATGGAGCATATCTTCTTCTCATGATTTTTCTCATCTCAGTCCAAGTCTCAATAGGCCTTTCCCCATACCTTCTTCTCTCTTTTTGCAATTTATCCCACCAAACAAGTGCAGAATCTTTAAATTGAAGAGAGGCTGCCTTCATTTTCTTTTCCTCATTGTAATTGTTACAATGGAACATTTGCTCTATCTTCATCTCCCATTTCAAATAGGCTTGGGGATCATTCTTCCCATGAAAGGTAGGAACTTTGATCTTGACCCCTTCTCTATTTTCTCGGTTTTGAAGGATGGCAAGTTGTCCATCATACTTTGTACTCATTTGCTCCATTTGCCTTTGAAGGTCTTGTAATTGGGCAGCCATTCTAGCATAAAGAGTTGAAGACCTTGGAGAACATGATTGACTCTCTTCATGGGCTGCCATCATTTGAACACACAATATCAAAGATAACAAGAAATAATTAAATTCCTCACTACACTCCCTCACTTGTGCACACAAATGTATTTCACTCAATTGGCTTTTCCCACACAAGATGTATTTTTCTCTCTTGCCTTTTCCCTCTCAAATATTCTCCATGAGTTCTTAGAGGAATCAAACACAAACACACCAAAAATCCAAAATTTCAAGTAACAAAAACACAGAAACTTATCAAAACAAAGAAACAAAAGGAAAGGCTAGAAAGAAAGGTTTGAAACAAAGAAACAAAGGAAGAAGGGAAATATTTTCAGGAACACAACTTGCTCAAATAGAACTTTTACTTTTCTTTTGCTCAATTCCTTTTGCCACGAATTTTTTTTTTTTTTTTTTTATATCACGGCCATGATGGGGATCATGCCCTGGCCGTGATCCTCTCTGGATCAAAAAAAAAATTTTTTTATTTATATCACGGCCGTGATGGGAATCATGCCCTGGCCGTGATCCTCTCTGGATCCAATTTTTTTTTTGTGTCACGGACGTGATGGTTGTCACGGCCTGCCCGTGATCGCTTCTGGAAATCACAAATAAAATTTCACGCTTGAAAGCCCTTTTGTTTTTGAGCAAAACACAATTTTCTAATTGAAAATTTCCCTTCACAAACAGAAACCAAGGTAGTAGTTTTTTTTGATTTTGGTTTTTGAAAGAAAAGAAGAAAACTAGAAAGATAGATGAAGAATCACCAATATCAAATTCAACCAAAGCCTAAGCTTTGATACCACTTGATGACATCCAAATGGTGGGATGCCTTGACATGATCTATTTGGTTGAATTCTTTAACATAAAAGTGGCGCAAATCATAATCAAGAACAAGAATAAATTGTAAACACTTTAGTAACCAAAATAAAGTGAAGAAATAAACAAAGATGGAAGAGAAAGAGATGATGATAGGCGCCACAAACAAGAATGTTTGATAAGCCAATGATGTTCGCCACAAGAATCTTGGATTCTTGATAAGAACTAGTTTTGGTTCATCCAAGAACCCAAGAGAACAAATCTCTCACAATGGGATATCAATCCACAATGAACTTCCAAGTTATCATTTACATGTGTTTGGGTGTGTACATATAGAGGAGTTGGCTGCCCACATTGGCTTGACTCCTTGCCTCCTCAACTATTCCTTAACCCCCACATAAAAGCCAAATTCATGACTAACTTAGTCTATTTAATGGTTCCATAACCCACACTTGATTAACCTATTTATGACCCATTTTAACCCAGCCATATTACATAATCAAGTCAGCCTCCAACCATGAAGTTCACGCCCCCACCATCCTTTATTATGGGTGGTTACACTTTGCTTCTCAAATTATAAAGTGTAACCCCCACAACTTACATCAAGAAGGAATCTTATCCTAACTAGATTCACATGTGCAGAATTAGGAAAATGGGGCTGCAACAAATTGCCAAAATGGACCCACTTACATAATTCCCACATTTATTGAATTAAAATGGAAAAACAACTAATTGACCCCAACTAGACTTCATCCTTCTTGTGTCTGAAATTTCAAGGCGGTCCGGATCAGGATCACATCAAGTGGTATCAGAGCTTAGGCTTTGGTTGAATCTTTTTTGAGTTGTGTTCTTCATCTTCTACCTTTCTTCTTTTTACCCAAAAACAAAAAAAAAAAAAATTTTGCTACTTTGTTTCTGTTTTCGAAGGGAAATTTTCGTGGTTTTGTTATTACTCCAAACCAAGTTTGCAAGTGTGATTCTCTTCTTCAAAGTTAAAAAAAAGAGTCATAATCGATTATTCCGACCATATAATCGATTATCCAAGAGTCAGTGAACCCAAAATCGATTACAAAAATCGATTTTTTACAAAAAAAGGTCCATAATCGATTAGGACAACCCCATAATCGATTATTCATGAGTCAGAGAGCCCAGAATCGATTAAAATAATCGATTATTAAAAAAAAAAAAAATTGGGCGAAAATTTTGTGTTCTTGAAAATATTTCCCTTCTTCCTTTGTTTCTTTGTTTCAAGCTTTTCTTTTCTAGCCTTTCCTTTGTTGTTTCCTTGTTTTTGATAAGTTTTGTGAATTTTGTTACTTGATTTTTGGATTTTTGGTGTTTGATTCCTCTAAGAACTCAAGGTGAACATTTGAGAGGAAAAAGGCAAGAGAGAAAAATACATCTTGTGTGGGAAAAGCCAATTGAGTGAAATACATTTGTGTGCACAAGTGAGGGAGTGTAGTGAGGAATTTAATTATTTATTGTTATCTTTGATATTGTGTGTTCAAATGATGGCAGCCCACGAAGAGAGTCAATCATGTTCTCCAAGGTCTTCAACTCTTTATGCTAGAATGGCTACCCAATTACAAGACCTTCAAAGGCAAATGGAGCAAATGAGTACAAAGTATGATGGACAACTTGCCATCCTTCAAAACCGAGAAAATAGAGAAGGGGTCAAGATCAAAGTTCCTACCTTTCATGGGAAGAATGATCCCCAAGCCTATTTGAAATGGGAGATGAAGATAGAGCAAATGTTCCATTGTAACAATTTCAATGAGGAAAAGAAAATGAAGGTAGCCTCTCTTCAATTTAAGGATTCTGCACTTGTTTGGTGGGATCAATTGCAAAAAGAGAGAAGAAGGTATGGGGGAAGGCCTATTGAGACTTGGACCGAGATGAGAAAAATCATGAGAAGAAGATATGCTCCATATCATCACCATGGAGTTCTTTCCAATGAATCAAAGAAGGAGGGTAACACTTCAATTTCTAAGGAGGCCATGGCAAGTGTTCAAGTAAAGAAACCTATGGAAGCATCTTCTAATTTGAGAGAAAGAAAAATCCAAGTGGAAAAAGAAAAAGAGCGAGAAAAGAAAGAGGAAAAAGAAAAAGAAAGTGAAAAGAAGAGTGAAAAGAATGAGAGTACAATTAAAGAGGAGAAAAAGAAAAATGAGAGTATAGAAAAAGATGAGAGCAAAACAAAAGGTGAGGAGGAAAAAGTAAAAGAATGTTTTGATGTTTTTCCTAACTCTTTGCCTACTTGTGTTGATTCTCTTTTGAAGGAAGTTGAGTGTGTTCCTCCAAAGGAAGCTTGCAAGACATTCATTGAAATTGAAGATATGATTCCAAAGGAAGCTTGCAAGACATTCAAGGAAATTGAAAATGAAATTCCCAAGGAAGAATGCAAAGTATCAATTGGAGTTGAATTGCAAGAGGATGATATGGAGATGAAGACAACTGGAGAATGGATTCTCCCTAAAGCCGAAAATAAGTCCTCAAATCCACTTGGGAAATCATGGCAATCTTTTACTCTAATACCTTCTTCTAGATTAGCTTGTGGATACAAATGTTGGGATTCTTCTATTTTGGTTCATTTATCTAATATTTCTCCTCTAGCTCACAAAGAAAAGAATAGTGAAGGCCAAACAACAAAAAGCAAAGAGCAACAGAAAAAGAGTGAGGCAAAGGTTGAAAACATAATTGAGAGTCTCATTATAAAAGAAATCAAGGTGATGTTCCTATCTTTGCCAAGAGGTGATGATTCTATTTTGAAGAAAGTTGAAGAAGTAACTCCAAGAGAGGTGCCCCATGGATTCACGAGAGTTGTGTTTGAACCCGGAGGATGAAGACGATTCCCAAAGGCAATAAATTCGAGGTCGAATTCTCTTCAAGAGGGAGGGAATGATGCAAACCAAGAATGATATCAAATATAAGGCCAAATTGATTTTTGATGAAAATTTAATTTTCATTATAATGAACCCGTATTCTTCTTTTAGCTATATCTTGAGCTACAGATCTCTGATTGATGCATTCTTTGGTTCGTTGGAAATCTTAGGAAATTATCTACAAATCATATCTCAAGCCTTTTGACGTGATTCGGCTTATATCATGGTGAAAAATGGGTTGGAAATTTATTACGGATATTTGGACGAGTTTGAGTTTCAAAGGAGGGTGACTTTTGGCTTGCATGCCTAAGTAACTCCTTTTTATAAGTTATGGAACCACTTTTTATTATTTTCTTAAGTAGGATAGTTATGTTCTTTTAATAACCACTTAGTGGAGTGTTATGTCTAGTTATTAGGAGTTTATGTCATCTTATGATGACCTTTGGTTTTTCTTTCCTTATGCTATATGTATACACCTCTTACATGATGAAATACAACTTTGAAGTTCAATTTGGTTTTGACCAATTGTGAGAGTGTTCTCTCTTGGGTTCTTCATTGAGCCAACCCCTTTGATCTTATCAAGAGTCCAAGACCCTTGTGGCGATCCTCACCTTGGCTTATCAATTCTCCTTGGAATTGTGGCGCCTACCTTCTATTCCTTACCTTATCCATTTTTGTGTTCATCTTCTTCTATAATTTTGGTTGTCACTCAAGGATAGATCCGAAAATCTACATGACCCTTATTAGGATCATATCAATGATGTTCGCCACTTGTTGGCCGTGGCAACCATACCCAAGAGGGGGGTGAATTGGGTTTTAAATAAAAATGAAATCTTTTTCGATAAATCAAAAACCCTTTTTAAAGTTAAAACAGAATTCGCAGCGGATAAAAGATTATTGTCGAATTGAAGCGCTTGATAAAAATAAACAGTTTGAAACTAAAGCGCTATAAAATAAAGTGCGATATAGTAAAGAGGATAAGGAAAGAATATGAACACAACAATATATCCTGGTTCGGCCACAGACTACCCACGTGGCCTACGTCCAGTCCCCAAGGCAATACGACCAAAGGTTTTCAATCAACTCTAGTTTTTAAACAGGATCAACTAGAACCTTTACAATTCAGAAAACCCTTAACACAAATCTCAGGACATACTATCCCTTGTGTAAGAGCCTCAAACACTAGCTTTTAAACAGGCGCAGCTAGAACCTTTACAATGAAAAGAACCCTTAACACAAATCACAGGACATACAATCCTTTGTGTAAGAGCCTCAAAAATATCCCAAGAGATATACCCTCTCTTGTAAGAATAGTAATCAAAAGAGGTTTGAGTCAATCCGACTCTTACCAATAGTATGCACTCTTAATAGTGCTGATATAAACAAATTGAAGCACAAGAATAACAACACCTATATGATGTGTAGAACTCTCAAAATAATATGGTCAAGTGATAGTGTAAGAGAGTAGTATAGAAAATGATTATCAGAGTTTTAGCACAAAGAGAAATAGTAGAGTTGTAGTATATGATGGCTCAAAGTGATTTTATAAATTTGTGCAAAAGCTTAGAATATAAACACACAGATGTTTCACTACTGTCTCGCGTGTGTACGTTTTACATGCTGCTGCAACTTTTCTTTTAACAACCAAGAATATGAACGTTGGTCTGATAATAATTTTCATTCAGTGGAAATCTTTTGCAAATAATAATTGCTAAGCCAAATAAAAGAAAACGTGTAAAGTTCAGATACCAAATTGAATGAATATGAACGTTGCAAGGCTGGGCGCTTTAATTCAAATGATTTAATCTCCAATTAAAAGAATTAATTGCCATGAAAGTAATACTATAAAACTCAGCAAATTTTTACTATTAAAGAAAATATGAACGTTGGGACATAGAGTCATAGTCAATTGAAACCAATATGAATGTTATAGCATTAAATGGAGAATGGCTCAGGAAATTCAATTAATTAATTTGTGCAAATCATTTGGCATAATCATAATAAGCAAATAGGTTTTATTGTTTTAATAAGATGTGAACGTTGCAGCACCTTGACCATTTAATGCATATTTGTTTCTATTAGAAGGCCTAATTCCAATAAAGAAAACGTGGCCATGAATGCAAAAAGCTATTGGTCAAGAAAATTCAAGCTACTCTCCAAGAGACTCAAAGAAACTTGGAGGTAAACGATTCTGAACTCAAATCATTAAATGATAAATGGCTATGTGCATACAATGAGTTGTATGATGATTTGATAAGTTTAGAAAATCATAACTAAAGTTCATTGAAAAGTATTTCATTGATTGAAAGAGATTTGGAAATTTTGAAGAAAGAATATGCTTTTCTTAGTAAAGAAAATCTTGTGAAAGTTGAATTCTCTTCATGTTTTGAAAATTGCAAAATCCTTGATAATCAAGTTGAAGAGTTATTCCATGAAATTACTACAACAAAAGGTTTCACATGTGTACATCCCTCGTATGAAATAGAAGATGTAACTCGTGCCAACTATTATTCATCTAATGTTAAACATGACTTACACCAAAGTCATAGCCATTCTATAGTTGAGTATGAAAATTGTTATATGACAAATAAAAAGGATGTAATATGTAATATCTGTGGAAAGTTAGGACACATTTCTCATATGTGCATCTATAGGAAAAACTCTTGTATGAGAAATAAATTTGTTTGGGTGCCTAAAGGTGCAAATAGCTTGTCCACTAACCCGCAAGGACCCAACATGAAATGGGTACCAAAAAGTTTCTCCAGCTCTTCAAATTTGTAGGAAAAACTAAAAATTGATAAACAATCTAGTTTGGAAATGGAGGTGACATCAAGAGGAATGCTTCACAAGTTAGAAAATGCAATTACCACCAAAAGAAGTAAATGTATCTTGATGAACAACTCAAACAAGGTAGACAATGTAAGAGGTAGACTCAAGATCAAGCGAAAGTGGGTAAGAAGGAATAGTCTTGAAAATTCACGCAACGAGGTAACTTTACCTTCTACTTCCTATACATGCTTAAATGCAAAACTTGTTAAATGGAGGTATGTTGATAAAGATTGTTATATCAAATCAAGATATATTCCATGTGATAATCCCAACTTGAATATATTTGCTTGATTGTGGAACTGTGTGCTAAATGCCAAGAACATGCTTATATGTTGATTGATTATTATCTGAAGTATGGCATAAACAATTTGAATAAGTTACAAAATTTCCTTGTTATAAAATTTGAAAATCGAATGGGATAATCGATTATATAATCGATTATGCTTCCTCGATAAAACAGGGAAGAAAGTCAGAAACACTGCAATCGATTAAGATAATCGATTATCATATGAGCTTAAAATTTCGCAGAAAACAGTAGACACATAATCGATTAGCGTAATCGATTATGCTACGAATTCTGGCATTTTTGAAAATATATATTTTTTAATCCAAAATCAAGTTTCTAATAAATGTTTCATCTTGATATGATATCTTATTTAATTTTATAATCACTCAAATTTGATTTGACATTAATTTGCAATGACTAATCCCATGGATCCAATAGTTATTGGATACCAAAGAATATCTCTTATAGCTTGATTATAGGAGTGCCTGGATCATAGGAACAAAATGGGACAAAGATGGAGCTAGAAGATTTGGTCCAACAAGCTATCAAAGTGGAACAACAACTCAAGAGGAGAAAATACAAATTTCGTTCTCCTCCTAAGTTGTGACAATAAAAAATGATTTGGGACTGTCTTGAAACCATAGTTTTTTTTTCTTCACTTTTTCTTGCCAAACAACTTTCCTTTTTCTCAGTAATCTTCTCAATATTTTTCTCTTGATCACCTTTTTCTTCAATCTTGTTTTCACTCTCTTTTTCAATCTTCTCCTCATTCTCTTTTTCAATTTTTTTCTCAACCTCTTTTTCACTCTCATTTTCAATTTCTTTTTCACTCTCATTTTCTCTTCTCTCTTGCTTTCTCTTTTCTCTCATTTTTACTTGATCCTCACAAACTTGCTTTGGGGATAGAGGACAAAGGATAACTTTTCTGTTTTGATGTAAGAAAGAAAACTTATTTGAGAACCCATCATAGATGACCTTCTTGTCATGTTGCCAAGGCCTTCCCAACAAAATATGGCTTGCCTCCATAGGCACCACATCACAAAGTACAGAATCTTCATACTTCCCAATTGAGAATGGGACTTCAACTTGCTTATTCACAATTATTTCACCAACCTCCTTTAACCATTGAAGCCTATACAGTCTTGGATGTATTTTGATAACAAGTTTTAATTTTGAAACCAACCTAGAACTCACAACATTGGCACAACTGCCTCCATCAATGATTAAAGAGCATACCTTCCCTTGAATTAGACATCGTGAATGAAAGATATTCTCCCTTTGGCTATCATCTTGCTCTTTGGGTTGGCCTCCCAAAAGTCTTCTTACCATGAACAAGTCTCCGTCCGGAATGTCTTCTCCTTTTTCACTCTCCCCTCCACTCGAAGCCTCAGATTGAGAGATCACTTCTCCATTCCTTGCCACCATGGTCCTCTTTGTTGGGCATTGGGATGCTATGTGTCCATGGCCTAAGCATTTGAAGCACTTCACATCACGGCTTCTAGGACTTGTTTCCAGTGACTTGTTCCCTTGAGATGTAGACACAACCTCCTTAGAAGATGAACCACCCTCCTTCTTGGAATCTCCCTTCCAATTTGAAGATGACAACTTAGGAGGAGAACGAAATTTGTATTTTCTCCTCTTGAGTTGTTGTTCCACTTTGATAGCTTGTTGGACCAAATCTTCTAGCTCCACATAATGTTGCAATTCCACTACATCTTGAATTTCTTGATTCAATCCACTTAAGAACCTTGCCATGGTAGCCTCCCTGTTTTCTTGAGAATTTGACCTAAGTAAGGCCAACTCCATCTCCTTGAAGTACTCATCAACACTTTTGGATCCTTGGGTGAGCCTTTGTAATTTGTTATGAATGTCCCTTTGATAATGATTTGGGACAAATCTCCTTCTCATGATAAGCTTCATTTCTTCCCAACTATCAATGGGCTCCGCTCCAATTCTTCTCCTCTCTTTTTGTAGTTGATCCCACCACACAAGAGCATACTCCTTGAATTCTAGGGCTGCCACCTTCACTTTCTTTCCTTCATTGTAAGAGTTACAATCAAAGACTTGCTCAATTTTCAACTCCCACTCCAAGTAAGCCTCTGGATCATTTTTCCCCATAAAGGAAGGAACTTTGAGTTTGACTCCTTCAAGCTTTTCATCATGCCTCCTTCCCCTTCTACCTCCTCCTCTACGCCTTCCTCTTTCACTATCATAGCCACTTGACTCATCATGATTTAGATTGGCAAGTTGCCTATCATAATTGGCTTGCATTTGCTCCATTTGTCTTTGAAGTGCAAGGACTTGGTTGGACATCCTAGCATGAAGAGCTGCTGACCTTGGAGATAAAGGTGGACTATCTTCATGGTTGGCCATGATTGAGTAGAAGAGTATATGTATTTCCCTCACAACACTCTCTCACTTGTACTCACAATGTTTCTTCTTTTTCACTCTTTTGGCTTTTTCCACACAAATTGTATTTTTCTCTCTTGCCTTTTTCCTCTCAAATGTTCTCCTTGAGTTCTTTGAGGAATCAAACACAAAAATACCAAAATTCAAGTAACAAAAATCACAAACTTATCAAAAACAAGGAAACAACAAAGGAAAGGCTAGAAAAGAAAAGCTTGAAACAAAGAAACAAAGGAAGAAGGGAAATATTTTCAGGAACACAACTTGCTCAAATAGAACTTTTACTTCTCTTTTGCTCAATTCCTTTTGCCACGATTTTTTTTTTTTTTTTATATCACGGCCATGATGGGGATCATGCCCTGGCCGTGATCCTCTCTGGATCAAAAAAAAAAATATATATATATATATTTTTTTATATCACGGCCGTGATGGGAATCATGCCCTGGCCGTGATCCTCTCTGGATCCAAAATTTTTTTGTGTCACGGGCGTGATGGTTGTCACGGCCTGCCCTAGATCGCTTCTGGAAATCACAAATAAAATTTCACACTTTAAACTTTTGAGCAAAACACAATTTTCAAAATTTCCCTTCACAAACAGAAACAAGGTAGTACTTTGTTTGATTTTGGGTTTGAAAGAAAAGAAAGAAAACTAGAAAGTAGATGAAGAACACAAGATTATCAAATTCAACCAAAGCCTAAGCTTTGATACCACTTGATGACATCCAACTGATGGGATGCCTTGACATGATCTTTTTGGTTGAATCTATAATATGTTTATGGCGCAAAACACACAAAAACAAGTTAAAGATTAAGTGCAGAATTGAAACATAGATGAAAGTGAAGAAAATAAAACTATGGTTTCAAGACAGTCCCAAATCATTTTTTATTGTCACAATTTTTATTTCATTGCTAATGCTTCTAATGGTCTTTCTTTGTCTAGTGGAGTTGTAAATGTTTTGCAGAAATTCATTCCAAGGGAAGCCCACTATTGCAATGTGGTAGTGAAGCTCAATGGTGATAAAAACTGTTTTAATTCGAGGTCGAATTCTTTCAAAGAAGGAGGGTATGATGTAAGCCAAAGGGGGGCAAGTCAACTTTTCCTCAAGGATGAAAAGAGCCCAATAAAGACCAAGGATCAAGAAGCTCATCAAGGATATGTTGGGTCCATGACAAGAGTTGAATACAAGAAAGCCCAACAAGCTCCTAATTTCATGGTGGCTATTTGGATAGAAGCAAGCCCAAGGTCAAGGTCAAGTGGAGTGGAGCCCAAATTAATAACTTACATTGTTCAACTAAAGGATCCATGAAGTGTGGGGCGATTTCATGAAGAAGGGTCCATTCTTAGTTGTTTTTATTTAATCCAATAATTGTAATAGGTTATGTAAGTGGGTCCAAGCTTGTTATGAATTACAAATGGATCAAGCCCACTAATAACCTATGTTGCACGAATTTAGAAGCTTAGAGGGAGGCATCTTTTGGTTTGCATGCCATTAGTGACTCCTATAAGTTCTAGGTGTTTTATTTGGTTTGTTAATTATGTGGGAGTTACACTTTTAATTTGAGAAGTAAGTGTAACCACCACATAATAATAGCGTTAGAGTCATAAAGGGAGGTGGGGTGTGACAATAATGAGTGGGGGCTGAATTGTTGGCTGAGTTAAGTTAGTGTTAGAGTTAAGTGAATTTATTAGGCTAAGTAATGAGGGGTTATGGAATCTTTGGAGGCAAAGTGAGAAGTCAGATTTTTTGGCAACCATGCCTATATGTATTACACCCAACAACATGAATAAGATAACTTGGAAGTTGAATTTTGGATTGATATCCATTGTGAGAGATTTGTTCTCTTGGGTTCTTGGATGAACCAAAACTTGTTCTTATCAAGAATCCAAGATTCTTGTGGCGAACCTCATTGGCTTATCAAACTACCCAGTTTGTGGCGCCATTGATCATCTCTTCCTCATCCATCTTTTGTTTATTTTCTTCACTTTCATCTATGTTTCAATTCTGCACTTAATCTTTAACTTGTTTTTGTGTGTTTTGTGCCATAAACATATTATAGATTCAACCAAAAAGATCATGTCAAGGCATCCCATCATTTGGATGTCATCAGATTGAGATGTCAAACTTTCACTAACTCATGGATGAATGATCCTTAAGTATTAGAGATTTATAATCAATGATCATTTTACAAGGATTGAACAAAAACTCCTCTAAGCCACAAGCTTAGGGTTTCAGCCAAGATTCATAAAATAGGCCAGAGATTTTCAAACTTCTCAAGCTTTTAGATTTGGCAACAAAAGGTATTAAAGAGCTTAAATCAATGGTCCTATTTCACAAATTGAAATAAAACTTTCTTGCTTCACAACAACATAGGTTCGGCCTCATTAGGAAAATAGAGGAGGAAAATTTTCCTTGATGCACTACAAGAAAAGCATGATTTAGAGTCAGCTAATTAGCGTCGGCCCCGACACCGACGCTAATAGCATCGGACTATTCGACGCAAAAGGGACGCATCACACTTAATAGCCTTGTTTTTATTTTTTTTATTTATGAAACCAATTTTGCGTGGGCTGGGCCGACGCTAAAGGCCGACACTACATTAAGCTGAGATTTTGCGTCGGCTTGCGGACGCTAAACCCATTCGCGGGAATGAAATTTCTTCCCTCTTTATTCCGCGAGAACACTAAACCCTGACATTGCTTCCCTCACTCGCGCGCCGCTATGTTGTCCGACAGTCCCTGCCTCGACGCCGCTGCCCACGGCTTAGCCTCACCGTCTCCAACCCTACCGCCATTGCCGCCGGTCAGTATGTTTTCTTGTCTCTTCACTTCTCCTTGCTCTGTCGTGATTCTTCTCTCTTCCCTTCTCATTGCTCTGTCGCGCGTTTCAATTAGAACAAACAACGTTTAAGGCGGAGTAATAAATCAAATCGTTTCTCTTGTGTGTGCTGTGTTCCTTTTCGTTGTCGGAATCTCATTGTTCTGACTGTTGCAGCAGCAGCTGTCGTGGTGCCATTGGGGTTGTTCTTGTTCTCCTTGGGTCAATCTCATTCAGGTTCGTACTCATTTCTTCAATCTTCTCTGTTGCGCATGGAAGAATCAGTTCCTAACAACTATTGAATGGTGTGGGTTTGGGTTTCTTGGGTGCCGCTGGTCGTCTGGTTCATATTGGTGATAGCATTGGTTTGGGTATTGTTTGGGTATTGATATTGTAATTATAGTTTATGATTTGCACTGAAAATTTTTTAAATTTCCTAAAATTTATGATTTGGGTATAGTTTTTGATTTCCAAATTTCCTAAAATTTCACCATGTAGAACCCATTATCTACATCCATAATGTCAAACCCAGCACTCAGGAAGGTGATTATTGGACTATTCATCATCTAATGGCTGTTGTTTATTCTGAGATTGTTGAGACCTTGTTTCTCTATTCACAAACCATTGAACTATTCTTCTGGCAATAGGAAACCAAAGCTGCCTCATTCTTTCCCTTCTAAGGTTGTTTTCAAACAAAGAAGATTCTCTTAAGACCTTATTTTTCATGCCTGAATCACCAAATCTAGTAACACCTGTGATTTCTGACATTGATCTTCTCTCACTTGGACTCACATACTTTGATGCATGACTTGAATTTCCTTCAGAATCTGATATAAAAAGAGGATCCACATCTGAAACTGATTCAGTCTTGTTTAATGCACCAACTTTGCTCTCTAAGGAAATCTTCCTCTCCATCTCCTCCTTGATGTTCATAATTTGATCATTTTCAACCACCCTTGAAGCTGGAATCAAGTCAGCATTTGACTCCAAATCATTGAATCTGTTGCTTGAATTAGCATTAAGCATCTCTGAATTCAAAAACATGAGGTCTGAAGAGCTCACATAGCTCCACCTATGCTTGAACACAATATCAGATATAGTAATCTTATGGTTATACTTATGATAGGCCTTATTGTTACCATCACTATAATCTTCTGCTGTTTCTTTTTGGATAAGCAACTCTTCTTCCTTAACAATATCCTTATTGGGGTCTGATTTTTATGATAAGTGTAGGGTGCAAGTTATTTTAGTAGCTTGAATTTTGGTACCTTGTAAATATTAGAACTGCTCTAATTTTGGTACCTTGTAAATATTAGAGAAAATATTTAAATAAGCAATTGAGTCTGTGTTACATACGTTCCTTTGCTGAATTTGGGATCATATACAATGCATTTTCCATGTATTGCTCCAAAAGCATCCAACACACGTTATTCTCAATAGACAGTAGTTTGTGCATTTGTTTTCTTGTAAGGGAAGGGGAGAGTGCTTGTATGTGATGAGTGCATATTGGGAGTTTTTGCATCCAGCTACAATGCCACTTCTATTTTGGAGAATTAAATACTAAAAGAGTGGTTATGAAGAATTACAAACCTACATATTAAATTTTTATGAAAGAGATAACATCCTACCAGAGCCAAGAGCAAAAGTCATATTCTCATGTTGCATCATTTAATTTTTTAGAACTTCTAGTAGTAAAATTGCATCTTGCATAGGTAACCAGTAATTAGTGAAAATTTTGGGTTGCTTATGTTGCTTTTCTACTTTGTAGAAAGTGTCACCACTTGGATTAGCTACACAATCTGCACATCTAGGTATGTTCCTCAATTAACTTAAATTATATGGTCTTTCAAATGATGTTATACGTGCTTGTGGGTTATTATTATTATTATTATTGTTGTTGTTGTTGTTGTTGTTGTTGTTGTTGTTTTTTCCCTTTCCTATCTCATATTGGTTTCTTCCTTTTCGGTTTCTTTGGTACTTCATTGGCCTTAATATATTGTAGTATTGTTGGCATTTTTTTATTTGATGACTTGCTTGTTTTCTTTTCTAGTGTATATTTATTTGATACTTGGATTACATCACCATTTGCACATTTTAACTTATTTTCTCCATGGAGAAGTGAAAGGAGGAATGAAAATAACACTCCTAGTCGCTTTGCTCCAAGTGATGACCATTTGACTTAGTACACCTATGCGTAAGGGTGTAGTAGGTGGGGAGGAGGGGGATGTTTGTTGTGTCTTTTGTTGTGTCATATTACCATTTCTCGGTCATCGTTTTATCTGATATATTTTGCAATATTTTGTGTTGTTAAGCTTTTTGGACAAGTTGAATTGCTAGTGTCATCCAGGGGTTATGCTGCCAAATTTTTTTCAAGTTTGCGCGGTACCCCTGGTGGATAATTGTTAGATGTTTGACATGCAGAAGATGGATCGTAGATGGATGTATGATAGGCTCAATCCTAATATGAGAGGCTTGAAACCTGAGTTTGTTAGTGGGGTTGATGAGTTTGTGAAGAAGGCCAAGGAACAACCTTACTTTTTGTCCGAAGGAGGGATTAGGTGTCCTTGTGCAAAGTGTGAATGCATGAAGTTGTTGACTCCAAGCGAGGTGAAGGTTCATTTGTACAAGTATGGGTTCAAACCAAACTATTGGGTCTGGACTGTGCATGGAGAAGTGGAGCCAGATATTGACCTAGGGGGTCATTCAAGTAGTAGTGGTCATATGGATAATGAAGATAATTTTGTGTCAATGCATCAGATGGTATATGATGCTTTTAGGCCATTTCCTAATGTTCCCCATGTCAATGCTAGCGTGGGGAACGAGACATTCATTGAGGAAGAATCACCCAATCCAGAAGCTCAACGATTTTATGATATGTTGATGTCTGCAAACCAACCCATTTACGAAGGAGCTATCGAATCCAAGTTATCAATATCTGTTAAGCTTTTGGCAGCTAGATCTAACTGGCATATTCCTCAAAAGTGTATAGATTTTTTTACACAAATGCTTGTCAATGTAGCTCCAACTAAGCAATGCTTACCTGAAAACTATTACCAGGCAACAAAGTTGGTGTCTAAATTAGGGTTGAAGGCTGAGAAGATTGATTGTTGTATGAATGGCTGCATGTTATTTAGAGGTGATAACAAATTAACAGAGTGCACTTTTTGTCATGCTGCGAGGTATGTTCCTCGAAAGAACGGAATGGGAAAATACAAAGAAGTTCCAGCTAAGAGAATGTTCTACTTGTCAATCATTCCCAGGTTACAAAGATTATATGCATCAATAAAATCTGCAGCTCACATGAGATGGCATCATGAGAACAGAAAGAGTTCAAATGTTCTGCGTCATCCATCAGATGGGGAAGCGTTGAAACATTTTGATGATGTTTATCCTGATTTTGCCAGTGAGCCAAGAAATGTAAGACTTGGTCTATGTGCCGATGGGTTTACACCTTACATTCAAGCGTCTTCTTCTCCATACTCATGTTGGCCAGTAATTGTTACACCTTACAATCTTCCCCCTGAAATGTGCATGACCAAACCCTACATGTTTTTGACTTGTCTTATACCCGGACCATCTAACCCGAAAGCAAATATAGATGTCTACTTGCAGCCTTTGATCGATGATCTTCAATTATTGTGGAGCTCTGGTGTTTTGACTTACGATATCTCTATGAAGCAAAACTTTGTCATGAGAGCATGCTTAATGTGGACAATCAATGATTTTCCGGCTTATGGTATGTTGTCTGGATGGGGAACACAAGGTAAATTAGCATGTCCTTATTGTATGGATGACACAAAAGCTTTCACTTTGAAATATGGTGGAAAAAATTCATGGTTTGATTGTCATCGTCGGTTCCTGCCAACAGATCATTCTTTCAGAAAAAGTAAAAGGGGATTTAGAAGAAACAAGGATGAGAAAGATGGGCCGCCTTATATGTTTACAGGGCAACAGGTTTGGGAATTGGTTCGTGATTTTCCAAAAGTGACAGAGGGTAGTTGTAGCAAATTGCCAGGGTACGGTTTGATTCATAATTGGACTAAAAGAAGTATATTTTGGGATCTTCCATATTGGAAAGATAACTTGTTAAGGCACAACCTAGATGTAATGCACATAGAGAAGAATTTCTTCGATAATGTGTTTAACACTGTCATGAATGTTACGGGTAAAACAAAGGACAACGAAAAGGCAAGAATGGATATATCTATCTTCTGTGCGCGTGGGGACTTGGAGTTGGTTAAGTTACCTAACGGAAAGATGGGAAAACCAAAGGCAAACTACACTTTGACATCAGATAATGCAAAGTTAGTTTGTAAATGGATTAAGGAGCTGAAAATGCCAGATGGTTATGCTTCAAACCTTGCTAGGTGTGCCGATGTGACCAAGGGTAAGATGCATGGGATGAAAAGTCACGACTGTCATATATTTATGGAGTGTTTACTCCCAATTGCCTTTCCTTCCTTGCCCGAATGTGTATGGAAACCACTTACTGAATTAAGTCGATTCTTCAAAGATCTATGTTCTAATACATTGCCCAAGTTTCTTTGATTCAATGGAGCATCTCCCAATTCATCTACCTAATGAAGCAATCCTTGGTGGTCCAGTGCAATATAGGTGGATGTATCCATTTGAAAGGTAATATTACTTTTATTTAACTATTTATATGAAATTTGTTTAAAAGTAAGATCTCTGTTATTCGTGTAGAATGATGGGAGATTCAAAGCGAGCTGTGAAAAATAAAGCAAGAGTGAAAGGTTCAATAAGCGCATTCTACTTACACCGTGAGACAACTTATTTCTGCTCTCACTATTTCAAGAGCTTCGACTTGTTGTCAACCACAAGTTTTAGGAATGATCCTCGATCGGGACTTGAGGGTGTCCAACCAACCTTGTTAGTGTTGAATAAATCTGGTCGTCCTAGTGGGAAGGCTCAAACCCATTGGCTGAGTGATGATGAATGGAAATCTGCTCGTGTACATGTCCTGATCAATTGCAATGAGGTTAAACCGTATCTAGAGTATGTAATCTTTATGATACATTTCGTATATGACTTCATAGTGATGTACATATCATAAGTTTATTTAACAATTATGTGCTTGATGTCAGTACATTCTTGCAATATCATTCCATCAATGATCAAGATTCTTCCAGTCGTATATATGCAGAATTTCCTGAATGGTTGAAGACATATGTAAGTGTAATATACACAATTGATGTAATTATTGATAAACACACTCTCCAATCATTATGTGTGTCATGTGTATAGGTTCATGATGGGAGGAATGGGGTAACCAACACAGAGATGAAGTCATTAACTTGGGGTCCCAAATCAAAGGCAACATCATGGCACATGTACTTTGTAAATGGGTATAAGTTTCACACTAAGGCTTGGAGTGATGGCAAAAAAACCATAAATTGTGGGGTACATGTAAAAGGTGTTACTGAAGGAGGAGAAGACGATTTTTATGGTATCATTGAACATATCTATGAATTGGAGTATCATGGTTTGAGTAATAAGATTACCCTCTTTTATTGTAAATGGTTTGATCCAACAAGGAACAGAGGCACAAAGGTTCATCCGTGGTATAATATTGTAGATATTAAGATGAGTAGGCGGTACGATCATTATGATCCATTCATCCTTGCACAAAAAGCAACTCAAGTATATTATGTCCCTTATCCGGACATGTGTAAAGACATGCGAGGTTGGTCTGTGGCAATTACAACAAAATCAAGGGCTCATGTGGAAGTCGATGTCAAAGAGGATGAAATGCCTTATCAAGCTGATGTGATGTCACGTGTTCTACCAATTACAGAAGTTGAAAAAGTACATGGCTTACTTGATGAAACAATAGATGATGAACAAATTGTTGATCCTAATAATGATGCAATGGTTCATGATGACGACAATGATGATGATGATGAAGAAGAAGAAGAAGAAGAAGAAGAAGAAAGAAGAAGAAGAAGAAGAAGAAGAAGAAGAAGAAGAAGAAGAAGAAGAAGAACTTGAAGATGATGATGATGATGATGATGAATACAGTGATGAGGAGGAGGATAACAAGGAGGACGAAGACAATGAGGACAAGGACGGGGAGGATGAGGACGATGAGGAGGATTAGCTTTTCTTAGTCAACATTTTCTTTGCATTGTTATTTTGCTTATTTACTATTATTAGTTTTGTTCTATGTTAAACCCTCCAATCTAATTTCTGAACCAAGAGACATTGCATTCCTCAACCATCTATTTAAGTAATCTTTTTTTAGAGATACTTCATTTATTTTTTATTAAGCTTATAGTGCATGATTTTAAAATTATCATGATGGAATTCTTTGTGTTGCATGAACATGGTTATACAATTTTTGCATGAGGATGTATGTTTATATGTTATATTTTGCACTATAGCAAATGTCATCACGAGGTCACTCCAAAAAGGGGAAGATGCCAGTCAATAGAGGTCGTGGGAAGATTATACGACCTGGTGATCTTGCCGTCGAGGGTCAGCGCAGGCGTAACCATAGAGAGCTTGTACCACCAGTCCAGCCTCCACCTCTAGTCCAGCCCCCACCACCAGTCCAGCCTCCACCTCTAGTCCAGCCCCCACCTCCAATCCAGCCCCCACCAGTCCAGCCTACTTTTGAGGCATTTATGATGATCCCTACTCCAGGTCATGCACCATCTCATGGGTTAGTAGGTGAGCCTTCACACTAGCATACACAGGATCCTCAGGAAGGTTCGAATGCAGCACAACATCCTCAAGTAGAGGAGGAGGTAGGGCGGGATGAGGCAGAGGTCGAGGCGAATGATGAGCCTCCGGTGGAATACGAGAAGGATGCCGATGGGAAGGTTATCTTACGTCCTTACGGTCGAGGGTAATTTTGTTTATTTCATTTTTTATTTATTAAGAACTTGATTTATTATGTACATTTAATTTGATGTTTGACATTGAATTTTGAATTTTGTAGGTGGACTCCTTGCGACCCAGCTGCTGATGCGATTAAACATGCCATTCGGTCACAGTTTCGGGGTCCTTATCATTGTTGGAGTGAGACCCCTCAGAATGTGAAGGACTTTTGGTGGAAAGAATTTTGTGTAAGTCCCTTTATTCTTAAGCCACTTGGTCTTTAATTGTGATTTCTACTACAAAGTTTGTGGATTTATTGAGCAAGTTCAACACTTGGGTTTTGAACTGGTTTCTGGGTTTTGGAATTAGTTGACTGTGCATAATGCTTGTCTGGTTGTGAGTGCTTGTGGATTAGTAGTTTGACACTTGGGTATGAATAATTTGATCCTGATTTGAGTCAGAATGCTAATCTGATTTGACCAAATGTAAATATTGTTGTGTAAAAGCTATAATGCCTTGGATTTCATTATCTCATGACATGTAGGATACTTATATTTGTGAAGTGTAAACCCTATGATTTTTTTTAGGAGCAAGTTTCTTGGAAACCTTGTGATGAAGCGTACATCGAAAAGACATTTCAGCAAAAAGCCGCAAAACGTCTTTCAGATATGCTTACAAAAGCAAGGACGAAGGGTAAGAGGCGTGATTGGATAGGGGAGGAGGCATGGAGGGATCTACAAATTGTGTGGAATAGTGAAGCCTTTAAGAAGATCTCCGCCCAAAACAAGGCCAACCGGGCTTCAAGCAAAGGTGGAGCACTCCACACCACTGGCCGCACGACTCATCTTGGCACTTAAGCTAGTATGTATTCACTCCTCATTTAGTATCTTGTTCATCATCATAGAAAAGGGAAGAAATAAAGAAGAAAAAAATAGTATTATCTGTGTTGCTAGATTTGTTTTTACTTTATGGTGGTGTTGGCTGAAAAGTAGAAACAACTTTTATTTTAGGATCAACTTGTAGATTGTGAAGAAAGACAATATGAGCGGCTAGTTGTTGTCTTTTTTTTTTCTATATATATAGCAGATATGTTCGAGACACGTTAACAATTTCAGCAGCTTAGGTCTAGTGAAACGACATGTTAAAAGAAAGTAGGTGATCCCTCAACTTTGACGATGACAATTTTGGCTTCTTTTGCTCCACATAGGAGATGATGAAAATCAGCTAGCTAGCATATTAGAGGGTCTTTTCTGTTATATTTTGTTCTTGAATTTGTAGACTTAATTCCTCATGCTTTTATATGTATCACCATCAATTGGGGAGATTAGTTTTGTTTTTGTTTTACTACTACTGCCTTGTCTTTTTCCTGCTACATTAGAAGAGAAGAAGTAAGTAGGATTGTAGGAATACAATCTTGTTTTATATATGTTGTCTTGTCTATTTTCTCTTTTCTTGTTACATTGGTGAACCGTTGCTTGGATATTCAACCTTATACATAAATTGAATACAATTGGTAGATAAAATACATTAGAATGTATATCTAAAGAAGAAAGAAAGAATGTTGAACTTCTCGTGTAATGGACTTTTTACATGTTTTCGGTTGAGCATCACATGTGCTTTTTTTAATATAATAAAGTTTATCTAATTGAATACAATAGAATGTGTAGTATTTGTAAATGTTGTGGTTTTTTTTTTTTTTTTGCAGGTGCGGAAACTTGGGCAATCTGTGGATCCTGCTGAGTTCTTCAAGACCACCCACACAAAGAAGTCTGGTGATTGGGTAGATGAGCGTTCTCAGTCAACCTATGTACGTTGTTATTCATATACTTTATTTTTTATAAAATTTGGCTCTAATACAAAATATGTGCCTTACTTGGTTATGTAACCTTTTGACCAGAGACGGTATCACGATCGTATAGCGGAGATAGAGACACAAATTGATGACTCCTCCATGGACCTTGCACATGAGGTAGATGGGGCGACAAAGCTTGATGTTTGGAAGGAGGTTGCTGGTGGCAAGAAACGAGGTCGGTGTTATGGCACCGCGGACTTGTCTTCAAACCTCCGACGTGGTATGTCGTCACTGACTCAGGAGCCCCTACCTCCTTCTTCTATGAGACATGGGTCCGGTGATGCAGCTGAGAATGCATTGTTGCATCAAGAGGTCAATGCAGCCCGTCAAGAGGCTGCCGAGGCGAATCAGCGGTATGTTAATTTGGAGGAGCAATTCCGTGCTATGATGGATCGGATGGCAGCTTTGGAGCGTCAGTCGGTCGGTGCTTCCACTAGTGCCAGTCAGGCTCACCAGGGACATCCTGACTATGATGATGATCTTGACGAGCATTCCCTGAATGAGGACTGATCAGCCTATCATTGTTGCTGACTTTATTTTGTTATTTAGTTGTCAATTTACTCACATGGATTTGCTACTTTAATTAGTTTGTACTCACTTTCATATGCACATGGGCAGGTTGTTTTGTTTTGACAATGAATTTTAGGTACTTTGATATATAGATAATATATGACTTGTTTATGGTTTATATATCTGCCCAGCTTTTGTTGTCACCCACCCAAAAAAAAAAAAGGAAACAAAGTAGCGTGGGTCTAGCCGACTCCAACTAGCGTCAGTCAGTGACACAACTTAGCGTCAAACTAGCCTACGCTAAAGTTATGCGTGGGCCTAGCCGACTCTAACTAGCGTCAGTCAGTGATACAACTTAGCGTCGAACAAACCTACGCTAATGTTATGCGTGGGTCTAGCCGACTCTAACTAGCGTCAGTCAGGTGACACAACTTAGCGTCGAACTAACCTACGCTAAAGTTATGCGTGGGTCTAGCTGACGCTATTTAGCGTCGGCCTTTTCGACGCTAATGTTAGCGTCGGCCTTTTTTAGGAGCAGTGTGGTGTCTGTTTAGTGTCCGTATAGCGTCCGTTTAGCCGACGCTAACTAGCGTCGGCTTTCTTTTGACCGACGCCAAAATTAGCTTCGAGCACTTTAGCGATAGACCCGCGACCGACGCTAATTTTAGATTTAGCGTCGGCTTTTAGACTTTAGCGTGGGCTTTTTGCCGACGCTAAACACTGTTTTTCTTGTAGTGATTCATGCTCTTAGATTATGAATATAGAGATCATTGTGAGTCCATATAAATTGGTTTCAAGTCAAATCGATTTTTCTACTAATTTCTAGAGATTTTAGGAGTTTATAGATCTACGAATTTCAAATGGATGAACATGGCATAACTCAACAAATAAATGAAGCAAGGAACTTAGATGAGTAAGAGAAAGAAGTATTACCCTTGGAGCTTGAAGAAAAAGAGTGTAGATGATGACATCTTTGAAGAAAATCAATGAAACTTGTTGAAGTAAGTAAGCTTGGTTATGTGAGAGTGTGAAGAAAGTGAGAATGAAAAAAAATGGTCGGTTTATATAGAGAGAGGGGAGTGAGCTGTGGGGAGGAGAGAGGGAGAAGAACTTGGAGGGCAAGTTTTGAGTTAATGGGTTGCTTGGTTGATAGGTGAGTGATTAATGGGTCTTTGAATTAAACTATTATATATTCTAAGTCATAATCATGACTTTCCTTTAATGTAACCCTTGACATCAATCCATCAAGTCACTTCAGTCATCTCAGCTCTCCATCAAGCTCCGTTGTTTACCCGATTAAAGTTTTCGATCGTAATTTTCGAAGATTTCGCCGGATAAAATATTATATTTTATTTCCAAACGTAAATTTCAAAAATTACTAAAGTCGTTGGAAACACGACAAAAACACTAACCATTCCGTTCACGGGTCAAAATTAGGATTTCTGCTCAGTAAACTTTTACTGTCAGTGAAAACGCAGGCCGGTTTTCATCTGAATTTTCAACCGAAAATTTAGCCGTAACTCTCTATGATAAGGTAGAGCATGAAAATGATTTTGGTTTATCCAAAATTATTTCCGAGATTTTTAATAAAATAAACGCATATAAACATATATTTACTATTATTGAAAAACAAAAAAATTGGGGCGTTACAGGGGGACGTGAGATGAGAGGAAGTGAGAGGAGAAAATGTGAAAAATGAGTGATTTAGCTTGTTTTTGTGCTTCTATAGTGGATGGCATTTTGCATGTAAGCCTCTGAACTCTTCCTTTTTTTTTTTCAAATGAGTCATTCCTCCTCTTGGGATTAATCCTTGCACTTCTCTTAATTATAAATCAACCCCACTCTTATCTCTTTACCACTTGCTGACACATGTCACTCATTCATTCATCAATTCCTTTCCTTATCCTTTTTGTCTTTTCCTCTTGTCTTTTCCTTTTGTTTCTAACACCACACATACATTTCCTTCCAACACTTGTATTTTATTTTATCTCTTAAGGCTTGGCATGTATTATTGAACACTAATCGAGTGCTAATAAAATCGGGCGAATTAGTATTATACACTGTTATCCGAGTCTATGCATTTTTATTTGGATAATGAATTCCTTAATATTTATACTTAAATTCTTTATTATATAATTAATTACAGTGTTCCATTACTGTAATTTTTGGGACGTGACATGTTTTCAGTTTCTTATGTCAGTTTTTACTTTATGGGACCCTACTGATGGGGTACCCTAGACAGATGTTATATATGTATAGGTTTATATACATGACGTGTGTTGTTTATGTTATGTCTTTTTATATCTAAGTTTTTAATATATCCTGCTTTTCTGTTATATATATGTTTGATGCTTATATCACGATTAAGGTTAGTTAATTAAGTTTATCTGTAATGGGACATCAGGGTATCTCATTTGGTGGTATCAAAGCAGTTTGATTCTAATTGGACTGTGAGTTAGGGAGTACTGGCAATTTTAGTTGAATCCACATTGGATATTGACTATGTTTAGAAGTTAGGTAGTGAGTCCGGACGCGATAGTTAACATTTGTGTGGCATATAGGATTTATATACCTGGTTTATGTAATATTATATATTATATGTCATATAATATGAGCTAATGATTTCTTTTATAGAATCATCACTCGAGGTAGAAGTGCATGTGGTAGTAAAGCTACTGATAGAGATGCCGGTGATGGAAACAGTGAGACATCACATACAGGAGGTAGAGGAGAGTCATCTGAGACCCTCCAGACCATCCAAGAGATAGCCACAACAATGCTTCAATAGATGCAGTAGAACACACATATGCTCCACACAACCAGGAGCAGCAGAACTTGAGACGAGCTTAGGAGGCCGAGGATGCAGGTATGGATACCTTCCTGAAAAGGAAGCCACCACAGTTTCGAGGTGACTATGATCTAGAGCGAGCTGAGTGGTGGATTCAGGAGCTTGAGGAGATCTTTGACACTATTCATTGTCGGGAGGATCAGAAGGTGGCATATGCTTCTTTTGTGTTGACTGGAGGAACAGAAGCATGGTGGAGAGGAAAGAAGAGGTTGTTGGAGAAAGCATAGCTCAAATGATAGAAAGATTTCAGACCATCACAAACAATCTGAAATCACTGGGAAAAAACTTACGCCAATGCTAAGAAAGTAGGCAAAATTCTAAGAAGTCTGCCCAAATAATGGAGACCTCTGGTTACAGCAATAACTCAGGCCAAAGATCTCTCAACTCTTCAAATGAGTGATCTTCTTGGAACTCTACAAGTTCATGAGAAAGAGCTTAATGAAGATAGCTCAACAAAGAAAGGAAAATCCATTGCTCTCAAATCTAAGAAGACTCCCTCAAAGGCTCTAAAGTTTGAAGAATCAGATTCAGAATCAGACTCTTCTGAGAAAGACTCTGCAGTGATGATGAAATGTCACTGTTGACTAGAAAAATGAGGAAGTTATGGAAAAAGAAGAATTTCAAAAATGGTAGACCACCTTTCAAGAAGTTCAACAAAGAAAAGTTCTTCAAAGAAAGAAACAGTTTAGATAAGAGTCCTATAGTATGCTATGAATGCAAGAAACTAGGACACATTAAATCTGAATGTCCTCAGTTGAAAAAGTAACCCTTCAAAAAGTTCTACAGAAAGAAAAAGAAAGGGATGATGGCCACATGGGAAGATCTAGATGGCAGTTCATCAGAGGAGGATGCAAAAAGTGAAGAAGCAAATCTGTGTCTCATGGCAGATGTTGATTCCGATTCTGCGGTAATTTCTGATCTTAAGGAATTACAAGATGCCTATTGTAACACCCTGTTTTTCTTAAAAATGTTTTCTCAAGCTAGTTTATTTATTTTAATTTGTTGGTTAAGGGCTAAGTGGGATTTTAGCCTAAAAGTCCCTTTCTGGTACATGAGCACGCTCGTGCTCATCAGCCAGCAAGCCCATGCTTAAAGTCAGAGGCGTGTTTCTGATTTTAAGTTGAGCACGACCGTGCTCAATTGTGAGCACGCCCGTGCTCAATGCGTGGACCGCGTCTCGCTGACGCTAAGTGGAGCACGACCGTGCTTAAGGAGAAGCACGACCGTGTTCAAGTCCGAGGTTTATAAACGTTGCAGAACCCGAGGGTTTGACGTGAAACCCTGTTCTTGGTGCAGCTGCGGCCAGAACTCCTTCTTGCGCCGTTTCTCCTTCGTTCATCGCCGTGGTGGAGTTTTGAGGACCTTTTAGGAGGTTAGATTGATCTGCCTCATCGCTAATAGGTAATGGTTTCATCGCTTTTAGTTTCCTTTCGTGTTTTTGGGATTGGAGGCTAACCGGTTGTGTTCTTGTTTGCCCAAGGTTCGTCATTGGAGTGAGCCGCTTGGGAACGGTACCAGTCTGACAGTAGGATCAGTGTTAGAGCTACCTTCAATCCAGGTATGGGGAGAAGTGGGATTGTACTCATTAGGCAGTGGGTAGTGTAAGGTAATGGGGTTCCCTATGACCCCGGTGTTTTTGTATGCATGTTGTTGTAATATGGCAATTAATCTGTGATAGTATGTTTCTGGTTATTGTAGTGTTATATGCCTATGAACATGATGGTTGTTTACACGATGCTATGTTATTGTTATTAACATAATGATGTTGGATGGTTGACTGCTGTTGTTGTTACTGTTTGATGAGTATAATGTTGATAAAGTTGTTAATGGAATATTTAAGTTTAATAAACGTATAAGGTTAGGTTTTCAATCTATTAGAATTTGGTTAGAATACGGTTTCTGTCCCTGCCCAGAACAGTGCAGTCGTGCATTGAGCACGACCGTGCTGAATAGGGAGCACGACCGTGCTCCCACTCAAATTCTGGAAAATGGCCGCGCTGCTCAGCACGGCCAAGCAGGTTGAACAGCACGATCGTGCTACTGAGCACGACCGTGCTGAGTGTGAAGCACGACCGTGCTTCACTTAAAAGGGCAGCACGCCCTCACGTGTCCAAGCACGACCGTGCTAGGGTCTAAGCACGACCGTGCTGACCCCCTGGACAGTGATACAATTAAAGGATTTAAGGGGTTTTAAAACCCCATTCCCCTAGGATGATAAGTTGAGATAATTAACCAGAGGTAAAGATTAGACAACTTGGTTATTAATTATATAAGATAATTAGATAATCAAATATTAAGTCGGTATCCGTTGGGTTACCGCACGTTGATAAGTTGAAGTCTTGGGTGCTTATAGACCCAAGCACGTTGAGTTGAACCTTGGTGCTTGTTGGCCAAGGGAGCCTTGACCCCACGGTTTGGGTCTAAGGTTACGTTGAGTTTGATGTTGAAAGTCTTGGGAGCTTCATGGCCCAAGCAAGGAGGTGGTTGAGATTGTTTGTTGTTGTGCCATTTGCATAAAGCATTGGAGTAGTTGATGGGGGAGGTTCGACAAAGGGGAGATCACCCGAGAGTACGGTGATCTGGCCATCCACGGTAGGTCACCCAAGGTTTGGTGACCGAGGCCCCCCGTGATGAGGCATCCACGGTTTGATGCGTTGGCTATCCATGGGGTTCACCCAAGGTTTGGTGAACTGCCGGTTTTGGTGCTTTTATGGCCAATACGGATATGTAACTCCAAAGTCGTTCATCCTGAGTTAGTTTGGATCCACATGCATAGTTGGAGTAGTGGAGTAGTTGATGCATTGCATAGCATAGCATACTTGGTTGTTATGTTACTGATGGATGTTGATGTATGCTTATGTGTATGTTTACCTTGCATACTATTCCTCTGCTGTTTATATGATTACATGAATCTTACTCCCTATATTGTTTGTGTTTGTCCTGATTGGCATTTGCAGAGGATGACGAGCAGTCCGGAGAGGAGTGACTCTGAGGAGCCGCCACTCATAGTAGGGTTGTTTTAGTTTAGTTAGTTGTTTTCAGTTGTATTCCGAGGATTTATTCCGGAACGGTTATACCAGCTCTGAACTGTGACATCGGGGTTGGGTTATTTAGTTGGTTATGTTTTTATTTGTTTAAAACTCTTTCTTTACTTTTCCGCGTTGTAAACGAGTTCATGTGGGACTTTTCTACCCATGGACAACTGTTTTCATTTAATTCAGTTAAATGCATGTTTTCCTTATTATTTGTTTTATATTAATTGCCTTATAACATGCTGGGTAGAAGGGTGTCACACCTATGATGAATTGATTGAAGAATCTAACTGTTTAACTAAGGCTTTCACTTAAGAGACAATATGTGAAACTCTTAAAAGAGCATGAACATAAGACTCAAGAGTGTGACAGACCGTCTCAGGAAAACAGTAAGCTAAAGATTGAAAAGCCCAAGGCTGATATCATAGTTGAGACACTACAATCTAAAGAAGTTGTCAAGCTTCAACAGAAGGTAGAAGAGCTCACCTCTGATCATGCTAGTTTTGTCAATGGCAGAGATAATCCAACTAAACTTTTAGGAAGTCAGAAACCCTCTCTTGATAAAACTGACATAGGATTCATTGACCATCTGCATCATAAAGTGTCTAACAAAATCTTAGGATAACAGCCTAAATTACATTATGATAAGGTCAATTCATATTTTAACAATGATAGTTGTAAAGTCTGTGGAAAAGCTGGACATATAACGCCTAAGTGTATTCACACAATAAAGAAGTTGTCACAAACTTTAAGAATGAATAAGAAAGGACCCAAGAAAATATGGAAACCTAAAGCTTTGATTATTCTTGTTGCAGATATCCTTAATAGGACAAAGAGCACACCTATCATGGTACCTGGATAGTGCCTGCTCATGACACATGACAGGAAAAAGGTCTATGTTCTTAGACCTCCAACCAAAAGAAGGAGGACATGTCACTTTCGGTGGAAATCAGAAAGGAAAGGTTATCAGGATCGGTAAAATTAGTGGGAGATCACCTTTACCATCTATCTCTAATGCTCTTTTAGTTGAAGGATTAAGACATAATTTGCTTAGCATAAGTCAATTATGTGATAATGGATACAATGGCAGATGACATTTGTAACAGCCTGATTTTTAATTACGCTGTTTAACTGGTTAAAATATAATTAATTATATTTTAATCTGAGAGTTAGAAAGTGAATTTTAATAAAATAAAATCATATTCATAGTCTCTCTTAAGGTAGAAGGTTACGGTAAAAATTTGGGTTGAAAATTCAGACAAAGCCCGGTCCGCGTTTTTACTGACAGTATAATTTTATACCGGCAGAAAACCCTAATTTGACCCGAAACTTAAAATTTGTATAATTTTTATATTATGTCCGTTAGGAATCCTACTTTCCAAATTTCTGATCAGAAATAAAATATTATGTTTATTCGGACGAATTTTGGTGAAAGTTCGAACGGAAAACAGTCGGTGTTTTCACTGACAGTAAGATTCTAATGATCAGAAAACCTAATTTTGACTCGTAAACGAAATGGTTTATGATTAAATCATATTTCCAACGAGTCTAGTAAGTTTGAAAATTTTCGATCGAAAATTTTCCAGAAACCCTAATCGGGAAACCGACGGAGTCGAAAATGGAACTGCAGAGACCCATCAAGAGATCAAGACAACGAGTCACACATGATGACTCATGGAGGATGAGTCACCAAGCATTTCTGAGCATTAAATGCTAGTAATCATGACTTTTAGGTAAAATGACCAAAATACACTCAAGCTTTCGCGATTATTAGCAAGACACATCTACACACTTTTAACCACTCATTTTACATGGTTTTAAACCTCCCACATCTCCTCAATTTCGTGCAGCCATGTCCACTAAAACCTACCTATTTCATTTTGCTTCATTTCATCATTTTCCTATCAAAAACCGAAATCGAGTAAATGACGGAGCTGAGTACGGGATTTCCGAGAACCGCTAATGGATTGGATCGATGAGTCATGGATTACTCATTAGACATGGCCCAAAATCAGCCACAGCTACATTAATTATGAGCCACATGAATTTTAACCCTAATTAGTAACATAACCCTAGTTAAGTTAACTATTAACTATGGTTAAGCTTATATTAATTAAATATTCCAAAAACCTATTAATCTAAAATCTAAAAACCAAACAAAGACTTAGATCTAGCCTATATATACCCCTCAAAACCGTGGTCTCCTCACCAATTCACTCTTCATCTTTTTTCATTCTTCATCTTCTTCATTTTCTTCACAAACTCCATTATTACCTTCAAAAGCTTCAAGTGTTTCCATTGAAGAAACTTGCCAAGATCATCAATCTACTTCTTCTACTTTCCTAACTTGAGGTAACAATATCATCTCTTCCATTCTTAAGCTTTTGTTCTTCATATTTCATGAGTTTCCATTTCTAGATCTAGAACTTTAAATAATTCTAGAAAATGGTAGAAAAATCATAAAAATGTGAAACCAATTCCTATGATCTAGTTATGATTCCTACCTTCACTATCCAAAAGCATGGGATCAAAATAATTTTATTTCCTATTGAACCCTATTTGGCCGAACCTATGTAGAAAAATGGGTTTGGTATTTTTGTTTCTATTGTGAAATCTAATGCTTGAATTAAGCTCTCTATAATGTATATTATCTAAATCCAAAAGCTTGAAATAAAAAGAATTTTCTCACCTATTTTCATGCTCATGGCCGAAACCCTAACCTTGGAGGTTAGAGGATTTTGTTTCATATTTTCAACTTCTAACAATTTATCTTAGTTATCCAAGACCTAAGCTCCTAGAATCCAAAAGATTAGAATGAGAACATAACCCTGACCCTCATTTGAATTACTTGGCCGAACCTAACTAAAAGTGGTTAAGGGAGGGTTTGTTGATTAACTTGTTGTGGTGTTGTCTGGATGAAGGTGAATTTGATAACACATAGCGTGACAACAAGGAACCGCGAATTAGGAATTTCGGTGATAACCCAGGTGGGGGAAAGAATCAACCTATCGTCGGAATCGATAAGTAGTAAATTATATGACAATTGTGTAGTGCGACCTAAACCCTACTAGTAGTCGAGTAATCGACAAGACCAAAATCACATTGGAAACCTTTTCTGTAAAACCAATGGTGATTCGGGGATTGTAGACTTATCGATGTTAGGTTGATTTTATCATATCTGAGGTTGATTGAATTTATTATTGTTATTGAATTTACTGTGATATTTTGTGGTATTTGAATATTTTATGATGTTATGTTATGCATGATCTGTCTAGTTGTTAATATTGTTCTTAGTATATTTTAAGCAAAGATATATATGTTGTTTGAGAGATAGTTGTTTGTTTTGGGTGTGAGAATAATGGTGACTTAGAGGTGCCTAACCTAGATGATGTATTTTAATGAGGTGTGGTGACCTAGAATATGTGTTGAGTCCTAGTGGAAGGTTAAGGCACTAGGATGTTACTAAAATGGGTTGGTGAGATTCACGTGTATTGGTAATATAATACACAAGGTCGGTGTTGTTGTTCACAACCGTGTATTGGTAATATAATACACGAGGTCAAGAGTTCTCGCTAGACCGTTCCACCTTAGAAATAGGTTGTGCAGCTATAGTGTTATTGAATTTCATTGAGCACCCTCGGGAGTGGACGAGGTGTGCACCGGGAGCATCGTGCAGCTATAGTGTCCTGCTTTGCATCAGCGTTCTCACCATGAAAGAGAATGTGCACCGGGAATTTGGAACTTGTCGCTTGAACAATTGACTAACATTCCCCGAGAGGAATGCATGAAAGAAATCAGTGGTGGCCACGTCAGTATGAAAGTCTAGTTGAACGAGATTGGGGTAGAGGATGATACTTGATTTTGAGGATGTTTTGTTAGTTAGGTGTTGATTGATGATTTGTCTGTGACAATTACTCTATAATTTACTATTACTCCTTTCCGCTTTTTGATGATAGAACTGCTACTTATCCCCTATATTTCTGTATTTTTGGTGGGTTACTTTACTTACATTAGAAGACCTGATGGAGGATTATGTTGCTTAGGAGCTGGACAGAGATCTATATGAAACAGAGGTTGCTGAGGGGTTGGACGGAACTCCTTATGAACCAGACGCTGGAGGTCGAGCTATGATCCACGGTGATTAGAGTATAGACATTATGGCCAGTGTGTCTAAGGAGTCTATTTTATCTTTTCCGCTAAGAATATATGTTGTTAACTTTATGCCTATGAGGGATCCTACTGAGAGGATACCCTTAACAATATTTTGGTATTATAATGAATAAATATGTGTGTATTTATATCTTACAACGTTGGTGTGTTTAATTTGTAGAAGTTATATGATTATTTAAATAAGTTTTAATTTTTAAGTATTTTTCACGCTAAGCGCGCGGTTAAGAAATGATTTAAGAGGGAATTAATCTAATAAAACACCGGGGCACAACGGGGTGTCTCATTTGGTATCAGAGCAGTTTGATTCTGTTCAGACTATGAGGTCTAGGATGTTGTTACTAGCCGTGTCTAGTCGAATTCACATCAGATTTTGACTATGCTTAGAAGTTGGGTAGCATGTCCGAGTTTACTACGAAAATTAATATCGGTATGGCATATGGTATGTATATACTTGCCTATGTAGTATTATATGTCATGCGGATGGGAGCTGATGATTTCCTTAAACAGGATCATGGCTCAAGAAAGAGGATGTAATACCAATAGTGGTGATAGGATTCCCAAAGAGAATTATTGGAGGTAGCAACAGTGAGGCTAATCATACCGGTGGTGGAAGAATGTCATTCGAGACTCGCAATATCATGGAAGTTAGAGTTGCTGCCTTGTTACTGCAAACACATCAAAATGCGGAGATGCTACAAATGAACAAAGAGTAGCAGGAACTACATAATCAAAGAAGAGCCGTTGAAACTGAAGATGCAAGTATAATGACATTCCTGGAAGAGAAGCCAGCACGACTCCGAGGAGATTATGACCTAGAGAAGGCTGAATGGTGGGTGCAAGAGATAGAGAAGATATTTGATAGTGTGACTTATGCTGCCTTCATGTTAACTGAAGGAGCAGATTTCTGGTGGAGAGGCAAGAAAAGATTATTGGAGGCCGAGGGCAGAATTATTATATGGCAGTTGTTTATTGAATGCTTCTTCGAGAAGTATATCCCACTTTTAATCCTTCTTGAGAGGAAGAGAGAGTTTGCTACTCTTCAACAGAGAAACATGACTGTTGGTGAGTATGCATCACGCTTTGAATCTCTAATTAAGTTTTCAGAATTCTACAAGATATTCCCAAACGAGGATTTGTGGTGTAGAAGGTTTGAAGAGGGACTACGAAATGACCTAAAGAGAGCAGTAGTGTATTTTGATATCCAGAGTTTCTGGGAGCTGGTTGCCAGCTGTAGGGCTATAGAGAGTATAAACCAGAGACAAGCTACTGAGCTGAAACAACTAAGAAGTGGAAGCCCTATTCGATCAGGTTATCTGAGGGGAGCATTCCAAAGGAGGCATGAACCATATATTAGATCTGTGCAGCCAGTTCTGGCAGCTACACCAATACCAGTTTATACAACAACAGTGGTTAGATCAGGCCAGCAACCACAAGGCTATGTTTGTTTCAGATGCGGAGGATCGCATCATATTAGGGATTGCACGGAAAGGCCTAGCTGTTTCCATTGTGGTAAACATGGACATTTTGCTCGAGATTGTAGACAGAAAGGTATGCAACAGCTAGTAGCTATTAACAGAGGTGAAGTTGGAAGAGGAGATCCAGGAACAAGTCAACAGCAACAGAAGAGCTTAACTTGTTTCAGATGCGGAGGACCTCATCATGTTAGAAATTTCAAGGAGAAACCTAGTTGTTACCACTGTGGGAAACCTGGTCATATAGCTCGAGATGGCCAGACCTCAGGCCACTAGAAGAGTGTTTACTAAGAGGGGAGTTGAATCCTCTCAATGTGCGAATCTTATACAAGGTATGTATTTGATATCTGGTAGATTTTGTTTGTCTAAGTAGCATAATAGACAAGAAAGTGATGAGAGTTTTGTTGAGGTATAATTGTGACTGGTAGGATGTGAAACCTTAAGATCAATATCACTGAGTGAGACAAGTACTATAAGTCAAATGTTGATCGAGGCATAGTATCTTTAAGGAATCTAGGGCAATGATTACTGTCCGTAGTTAAGATGGATTGTATGAGTTTGGGAAGAATGAATGAAAGTGTATATGGTAATTTCACCTAAGTTGAATATGAGCAGAAATGATGATTTCTGATGTAAATTGAGGTTACTAGAGAAATTCAAATTGGTTGAGTTAGATAATCCTAATTGGCGTAGTTCTTTTGATTGTAGTTTATCTTAAGCAGTGTTGAGATGTTTTACTTGGAGACTTGAAATTGGTGATTTTGATATAATCTGGAATAATGGAATACGCTCCAAGGAACTAAGACTGTGATTTGATACATTGAGTAGGAAGTTAAGGTAGTATTGATGGTGGTGTTAATTGTGGAAGTTAGATGTTGAAATAAGGTTTTCTAGTGGATCAATATTAAGAAGAGGAAAGGATTAAGTTTTAATCATGCCCATCAAGGATGATAGATTATGGTGAAAAGTTAAGGACAACGAACAAAATGTAGTGATGGATAAGTTCGAGGATAATAGAATTATATAATGCTAAATTCTGTTACGAAGTTACCACTGTCACTTAAGGGAAGACAGCGATGAGAAATACGAAGTAGGATCTCTAGATTAAGATACGAATGCAAGATTCTACCCAGTTTTGAGTCAAGAAATTCCGAGGACGGAATTTTTTCTAAGAGGGGTAGTAATGTAACAGCCTGATGTTTAGTTACGCTGTTTAACCGGTTAAAATATAATTAATTATATTTTAATCTGAGAGTTAGAAAGTGATTTTTAATAAAATAAAATCATATTCGTAGTCTCTCTTATGGTAGAAGGTGACGGTAAAAATTTGGGTTGAAAATTCAGACGGAGCCCAGTCTACGTTTTCACTAACAGTATAATTTTATACCGGTAGAAAACCCTAATTTGACCCGAAACTTAAAATTTGAATATTTTTTATATGATGTCCGTTAGGAATCCTACTTTCCAAATTTTTGATCAGAAATAAAATATTATGTTTATTCGGACGAATTTTGGTGAAAGTTCGAATGGAAAACAGTCGGTGTTTTCACTGACAGTAAGATTCTAATGATCAGAAAACCTAATTTTGACCCGTGAATGAAATGGTTTATGATTAAATCATATTTCCAACGAGTCTGGTTAGTTTGAAAATTTTCGATTGAAAATTTTCTAGAAACCCTAATCAGGAAACCGAAAAGGAGTCGAAAATGGAACTGCAGAGACCCATCAAGAGATCGGGACAACGAGTCACACATGATGACTCATGGAGGATGAGTCACCAAGCATTTATGAGCATTAAATGCTAGAAATCATGACTTTTAGGTAAAATGACCAAAATACCCCCAAGCTTTCGCAGTTATTAACAAGACACATCTACGCACTTTTAACCACTCATTTTACATGGTTTTAAACCTCCCACATCTCCTCAATTTCGTGCAGCCATGTCCACTAAAACCTACCTATTTCAGTGGTGGCCACGTCAGTATGAAAGTCTAGTTGAACGAGATTGGGATAGAGGATGATACTTGATTTTGAGGATGTTTTGTTACTTAGGTGTTGAATGATGATTTGTCTGTGACAATTACTGTATAATTTACTATTACTCCTTTCCGCTTTTTGATGATACAACTGCTTCTTATCCCCTATATTTTTGTATTTTTGGTGGGTTACTTTACTTACATTAGAAGACCCGATGGGGGATTATGTTGCTGAGGAGCTGGACGGAGATCTATAAGAAACAGAGGTTGCTGAGGAGTTGGACGGAACTCCTTATGAACCAGACGCTGGAGGTCGAGCTGTGATCCACGGTGATTAGAGTATAGACATTATGGCCAGTGTGTCTAAGGAGTCTATTTTATCTTTTTCGCTAAGTATGTATGTTGTTAACTTTATGCCTATGAGGGATCCTACTGAGAGGATACCCTTAACAATATTTTGGTATTATAATGAATAAATATGTGTGTATTTATATATTATAACGTTGGTGTGTTTAATTTGTAGAAGTTATATGATTATTTAAATAAGTTTTAATTTTTACGTATTTTTCACGCTAAGCGCCCGATTAAGAAATGATTTAAGAGGGAATTAATCTAATAAAACACCGGGGTACAACGGGGTGTCTCAACATTAAACCCTTAGAGTAGTTACCTAAAAGAGAGGAAGCTGCCGCAATAGAGCTAATGATGGATGTTGCAGGAATTAATTTATTCTTGAATCTGCCTTGGTTTCTACAATACCAAATTGCCCAAATACAATTCAGTATTAAAACTAGAACCAGATCCTGACATTGGCTACTGTAACACCCCGCTTTTTGTTAAGTGCTTCTTCTATGCTCGTTTGGTTGTTTAAGCTTGTTGTGTTAAGCTATAATAGTTGGTAAGGGCTCAGTGGGATTTTTGGCTTAAAAGTCCCTTTAGGGTGCATGAGCACGCCCGTGCTCATTAGCCAGCACGCCCGTGCTTAAGGTCGGGCGCTCGTTGCCAAGTTTAAGTTGAGCACGCCCGTGCTCAATAGTGAGCATGCCCGTGCTCAATGTGCAGACCGCGTCTCGCTGACGCTAAGTCCAGCACGACCTTGCTCAAGAGGGAGCATGACCGTACTCAAGTGCAACCTATAAATATGTGGCACAGAAATCGAGGGTTACGTTTTAACCCTAATTTCTGACGTTAGTCGTCACCTAGTGCGGCCAGAATAGTGTCCTTCCATATTTCCACTAAACTCAGCCAGTTCTTGGAGTTTTGGAAGCCGTGGGAAAGCTCTTGTGCCTTTGTGTCAGTTTAGAGGTAATGGTTTCTTCCCCTTCTGTTTCCTTTTCATGTTTATGAAGTTGGGGACTAACTGGTTATGTTTCTATTAACCAAGGCTTGGTTTTTGGTCGAGCCGCTCGAGGGGACGGAACCGGTTTGCTGCTAGGAGCTTACGTTGGAACCTTCAGTCCAGGTATGGGGAGAAGGGTAGTGTAATCATAGGCAATGGGGGTAGCTTAAGGTAAGGGGTTCCCCATGACCCCGGTGTTATTGTATGTTGTTTGGTTTTTATGTCATGTATGATATATGGCTAAGCTATAATGAATTGTTGTTTATGGTTGATATATTCATAATATGTATTTTATGTTCATGTTGGTTATTCCATGTTTATGATGCCATGATGATAATTGTTGTTGGTATGATGTTGGTGGAATGTTTGATATTATTGACTAATCCTGATGATGAGTTCTTAACAAAAAATATGCTATTAATTGACCTAAGAATTAAAGGATTTAAACCCTAAAATTGGTTAAGGAATAGTGTTGAGACTCTACCCAGAACAGTGCTAAAAAGGAAGCACTACCATGCTTCACTTATATGGCAGCACGCCCGTGCTGGGGTTAAGCACGCCCGTGCTCACCCCCAAGACAGAAACTGAGATTAAAGGTTTAAAGGGGTTTTAACCCCAATCTTTCCCAATGGTATGATGATAACACAACTAATCACTGATAAATATTAGACAACTCGGGTAATGGTTAATGAAGAAGACTAAAGATGGTTAAGCCGGTATCCATTGGATCACCGTACGTTGTACCTTGGTGCTTATTGGCCAAGGGGGCCTTGACCCCACGGTTTGGGTCTAAGGTGTTGATGATGTTGAAGTCTTGGGAGCTTCTTGGCCCAAGCATGATGATGTTGATGTTGAAGTCTTGGGAGCTTTTTGGCCCGAGCAAAGAAGGTGGTTGTTGTTGTTTGTTGTTGTGCCATGCATAGAGCATTGGAGTTGATGGTTGAGGGGGAGGTTCGACATAGGGGAGATCACCTGAGAGTATAGTGACCTGGCCATCCGCGGTAGGTCACCCAAGGTTTGGTAACCGCGGCACCCCGTGATGAGGCATCCATGGTTTGATGCGTTGGCAATCCATGGGGTCTACCCGAGGTTCGGTGAACTGCCGGTGTTGGTGCTTCTATGGCCAATACGGATATGTAACTCCGAAGTCATTCATCCTGAGTTAGTTTGGATCCACTTGCATAATGGAGTAGCGAAGTAGTGTTGCATTGAACCGCATAGCATACCTGATTTGATGATGTTGATGTATGACGATTTGTACATGCTAATGTATGTTTTGATGTTGCCATTTTTTTTTGTTTGTTTACCTTGCTTCCTATCTCCATGCCAAATATGTTTACATGATTCTTACTCCCCATTTTTCTGTTTCTTGTTTGGCCTGATTGACTTCTTGCAAAGGATGGCGAGCAGTCCGGAGAGGAGTAACTCTGAGGAGCCACCACTCATAGTTAGGGCTTTTCCTTTGATAGTTAGTTTTCAGTTGTATTTTTAATTGTACGGAATGGTTGTACCAGCTCTGTTGTGACATCGGGTTGGGTTTTGATTAGATATTGTTTATTTGTTTAAAACACGTTATATCCCGCGTTTGAGGACTCGTTCATGTGGGACTTTTCTACCCATGGACAAATGTTTTTATTTATTTAGTAAATGCATGTTTTTATTTTATTATTTATATCTTTTTATGTTGTATAACATGTGGGGTAGAAGGGTGTCACAGCTGCTCCAACTTCTGTCACAAAGAGCAAAAACAGAATCCAAAGTGGAAGTGTCAATTACACATCTCAAGGAACTACTAAGCCAATTCCACATTTTTTTAGAGAACACGCAATGCAGAAACAAGTGATCTGCTGTTTCATCTGAAGAGCCACAAAGGGTGCACATTGAAACTGTTATGCAGCCTTTTGATCTCAAATTGTCATCTGTTGGCGTCTTTTTATGAAAGAGTCTCCAAGATAAAAAGGACTTAAAAGGTGGAATGCATTTAGACCAAATTAGTTTACCCCAACTACTTACATTGCCTGCTGGATTTAACCAATTAAAAGCATCCCAAAATGTCAAAACTCCTGAATCACAAGAGTTCCAAACTAACTGATCTGTTTCCTCAGATACTGGAATGTGAATGTTTCTAATTGCAGCAACCAACTCTGGATAATGATGATGCAACTCAGCAGGAATCCTCCAAGACTTTCCAACAATAAACTCACTAACAGATGCACTAAGAGAGCTGTGCATATCCTTAGGAGCACCAATGAGATTAACTATAGGTTCATTTAGCTATCTGTCAAGCAAAAATGAATTTTAGAGCCATCACCTACCAACCAACTCGTGTTAGCATCCACTATATAGAGAAACCTTTTGATTCCAGCCCAAATAGATGACTTGATGTGATAAGTAACTAGATTTCTGTTTTTTAGGACTCTGGCTCTAAGAAGGCAGGCCCCAGATTCATTTGAAGATCTGAAATCCCAACTCAGTTTCAAGACTGCAGCATCATTAATAGCTCAAATGCTTTTAAGACCAAGACCACCTTTTTTAAAAGAAGTACAAACCTTACTCCAAGTAACTGTTACAACCTTTTTAGTATGGATATCCCTAGACCAAACAAAGTTTATAATCCATCTATCAATGGCTTTAAGCAAGGCTATTGGCCATAAATAAACATGAAAGCTATATATTAGAATACCTTGGATGATTGAATTGACAAGCTGAAATCTTCCCATAATGGACAACAAAGATCCTTTCTAAGATGCCAATTTAGCTTTGATTTTGTCAGCTATTGGCTGAAGAAACATTGACTTAGGCTTGCCTTGAAACAAAGGTACACCAAGATACATGAAAGGCATGCTACCAGCCGGGAAGCCAAGAAGGTAAGCAATATCAGAAATTCTCCTTTTTGAAAGAGAACCAGCAAAGAACCTGGACTTGTCCAAACTAAGTTTTTGACTCGATGACTCCTCATCGTCCTTAAAAACAGCCATCAAATTGGACAAATTTCTTTTGCTTCCTCTCCAGAAAACAAAGATATCATCTGCAAACAAAATATGACTTTGAGTTTGATGATGCCTAGGGCCTGCCATAGGCTGCAACTGACCAGAATCCACCAAGAGAGAAATAATTCTACTCAATACATCTTCAGCTAAACAAAAGAGGAAGGGGGACAGAGGATCACCCTGCCTCACTCCTCTTCTACAAGCAAAATAACCAACTGAGCTACCATTAACCATAAAGGACAGTTTAGCCGAATTAAGGATGGTATGCACCCAATTATAAAACACCTCATTGAAAAAAAGCATGATCTTCAATAAGAAGATAAAGAGTGTCAAAGGCTTTCTTTATATCATACGTTATAGCTAAGTTACCACCATAAGATTTGTAATTTAACAGATTACTGCCTTCAGAAGCTGTGCATATACAAATCGTACGTAATAGCTACAGAAAATATGATCAAACATAAAACCCAAAACCTCGATGTCACATATCAGAGTTGATAACTAATAAAGAAATCTATCGGGAAAAAATAACTAATATAAGATCGTATACTATGAGTAAGCGATCTCCTCGGGATCACTCCTCAACGGGCTTCTCATCATCTTCTGCATAAACTAAGGTATATACATGCAAAGAAACAACAATATGGAGTAAGAAATCATACGTATAAACATAAACAATAATGGAAAAGTTAGCAAGATGTTCATACAACATGTAATATATCACAGTATAACAATTTATAACATAACATATTTCATCACAGCATATTAAATGATACAAGTTATACAATGCAGTGCTACTCAACTACTCCATATGCATGTGGATCCATAACTAACTCAGGAAGGTGACTTTGGAGTTATATATCCACATTGGCCAACAAGAACTAACGCCGACAATGCACCAAACCATGGATGAACCCCTTGGATAGCCGATTCACCACACTCTCGGATGAATCACCACGGATGCGCTTGACCCACCCGACTCTTGGATGGATCACTGTGGACGGCCAGTTCGCCATACTCTTTTGGCGAACTCCCTGTCATTGTAACTTCCCCCAACTAACAACTCCATATATGAATGCATGTAATGCTAACACAATCAGTAGTAAACAACCACCTCTGTCAAAACCATTCTCAATGGTTTAACAACTTTGACCAATAAGCATAAAGTCTAACAACTTTAACGTTCGATAACATCATCGTTATCGTCTTAACCAACATCAGCATCATTAATTGTCTTTATTAACTTTATTAAAGGTTATAGCATTAATTGTATATTGGACTATCACTTTTTTTTTTATCTCTGTTATTGTCTCATCTATTTGCTCTATGAAGCCTCAAAGTTCTCCCACTCGAAATCATCCCTAAATGTCCTTTACTATTCCATTGAGTATTAACCTCACCCCTCTTTGTTATCTTCATGCCTTATGAACATTGGCAACTGATTTTTAGTCTTAGGTTCAACACTAACATCCCTATGTCTTTAATTAACATGTTTCAATAACAATAACAGTTCATCATTTCATGGCATTAAAGCACTAACACATTTAATCACGATTTATGTAACAGCCTGTTTTTAATTACGCTGTGTTACCAATAAAAATATATTTAATTATATTTTTATATGAGACCAAGAAAATGATTTTGGATAAAACAAAATCATATTCATACTCTATCTTATGATAGAAGGTTATGGTGAAATTTCGGGTTTAAAACTCAGACGGAAACTGGTCTGTGTTTTTACTGACAGTATAATTTTATACTGGTAGAAAACCCTAATTTGACCTGAAACTGAAAAATTGTAGATTTTTTATATTATGTTTGTGAGGATTTCTACTTTCCAAATTTCTGATCAAAAATAAAATATTATGTTTATTCGGACGAATTTTGGTGAAAGCTCGAACGGAAAACGGTCTGCGTTTTTATTAACAGTAAGCTTTTACTGATCAGAAAACTTAATTTCGACTCGTGAATGAAACGGTTTATGTTTAAATCATATTTCCAACAAGTTTGGTTATTTTGAAAATTTTCAATCGAAAACGAAATATTATGTTTATTTGGGCGTAAAACCTATATCGGTAAACCGACGTAATCGGAAACGAAACTGCAGAGACAGAACCGGACATCAGAGGAGCTGAGTCATGGGGTGAGTCACCACCATGACTCACCAAGCATTTATGAAGCATTAAATTCAATTTTAGGTGAAATGACTAAAATACCCATAACCTAACCTATCCTAATTAAATGTTAACCATGGTTAAGGCAAGTCTTGTACAAATTGGCTTCTTCTTCCTATTTTGTTGTCCAAAATCAGCCACACTCCCTTCACCCTCCACCACACATTTTAACCTAATCATGATTACAATTTACTATTGTTAAGTCTTATATTATTTGTTTAAGCTTAAATTTACACGGCTCCCACCCCATTCCCAACACTTAGACAAAATTTATTTCCTTCCTATTTTCATTCTTACTTGTTTTTCACAAAAACACTAAGCACATCCTTTGTGTTCTTGATAAGTTCTTCATTTCTTCTCAATTTCTTGATCAAACTTCTTCATTCAAAGGTGAGGAATCTATTCCTAATCATCTTAACTTCATTAATCATCCATCAATCTCCATGTTCATCAACTATTTCATGAATTTGCATTCTTAGATCTAGAACTTCAAATAATTCTAGAAAATTGTAGAAAAATCATTTTAATGTGAAAACAATTTCTATGATCTTGATATGTCTTCTACTTTGATTATATAAGAGCATGAAAGCAAAAGAATTTTCTTTCCTATTTCTCTTTACATGGCCGAATTGATGCTTGAATGAGCAAAGGAGATTTGGTTCAATTTTTAATATAAGCTATCTAGGGTTTCTATGTGCTAAATCTAAGAGTTTGAAATCAAAAGAAACGCCTAACCCTATTTTCTAGTCTTGGCCGAATTGGTGCTCATGTGGACAAAATAAGTTGTCTTCAATCTTTAACTAGATCATGATTTATATGAACTGTCTAAGGTGTGTAGGTTCTAGATCCAAGAGCATGTGAGCAAAAAGAATTTCTAGCCAATTTTACTATGTATGGCCGAAACCCTAACCCTAGAGGTTAGAGGATTTTGTTTCATATTTTTGAATTGTAACACTTGTTTTATGTTAGGTCATACTCTAGTAACTAGGATCCAAAAGATAGAATTGAGAAAATAACCCTAGCCCTATTTTTGAGTTATGGCCGAAACTAACCTAGGGCTGTCATGATTGGATTTTCTTTGATTAACTAGTGGTTATGTTGTTTTGGTTGAAGGTTAACCATTAATCGTGGTAGAGTAACAAGGATCGGAAAGTTCGGGACTTCGGTGATAAGTTCAGGTGGGAGAAAGAACCATTCCATCGTCGGAACGGATAAGTAGTATATAATTTATAATAATGGTGTAAGGAGACCTAAACCCTACTAGTGGTCGAGTAATCGACAATACCAAAATCGCATTGGAAACTTTTCCGCAATACCAATGATGATTTGGGAATTGTAGGTTTATCGGCTTAGGTTGATTTTATAATATTTGAGGATGTCTGAATTGTTTATTATTAAATTGCTTGTGACATGCTGGTTGAGGTATTCTACTGCATGTGACGTTTTGTTTTGGTGTTTGAATATTTTTGTAAATATTGTATTATGCATAATCTGCCTGGTTTGATAAATTGCTTAGTTGGTTTTAAGTAAAGATATGTGTTGTTCGGAGGTACTTTGTTTGGGTGAAAGATTGAATGCGATTTAGAGATGCCTAACCTATGATGAAAACTTGAGGCACTAGGTTGTTGTTGATGCGAGCCAGTGAGGTTCATATGTGTGCATTGTTGTTCACAACCGTGTGTTGGGAAACACACGAGGTCTGGTTCTCATGGGGATGTCCCAATTTAGTTTTAGGCTGTGCAGCTATAGTGTCATTGCTTTGCATGAGCATCCTTGAGAGAGAATCAGAGTGTGCACCGACTGTGTTGTGCAGCTATAGTGTCATTGCTTTTCATGAGCATTCTCACCATGGATGTGGATGTGCACCGGTTAATGGGGACGCATCGCTTGGACGACTGACTAACATCCCTTAGCGGGCAAGGGATGTGTGATAGGATTGGTGGTGGGTACGTCAGTATAAAAGTTTAGTTGCATGAGATTGAGGGTAGAGGAAGGTATAGTGAGTTAAAGATGATTGTTAAGGATAAGTGTTGTTTGTCTGTGACCGCTATTATATTATATACTATGATTCTTTTCCGCTTATGATGATAGAACTATTTCTTATCTCCCTATTTCTGTATTTTTGTGTATGTATACTTTATTCCGTTAGAAGACTCAGTGGAGGAATATGTTGCCGAGGAGTTGGATGGAACTCCGTATAAACCGGATGATGAAGGACGAGCTATGGATTCTAACGATGTAGTGTAGCGAGTCTAAGGCCAGTGAGTCTTAAAAGATGTTTTATTTTCCGCTAGTCATAAACATTGTGTATAATTAAGTACCTGTGAGGGATCCTACTGATAGGATACCCTAAACAATGTTTTGTAATATACTGGATAAACATGTGTATATTTATATATTATAACGATGGTATGTTTAAATTTGCAGAAGTTATATGTTTATTAATTAAGATTTTAATTTCTTCGTAGTTTTGGATTATGATTAACGTTAAGTACGTGAGTAAGTTGAATAAATAATTAATGTCACAATGCGGCACAACGGGGTGTCTCATTTGATGGTATCAAAGCAGTTCAATTCTAATCGGACTGTGAGGTCTAGGATGATTTTACTGGCCGTATCTAGTTGAAACCACATCGGATTTTGACTATACTTAGAAGTGGGTAGTGTGTCCGAACTTGATGCAATAACTAATATTAGTATGACATATAGTATTTATAAACTTGCCTAAGTAGTATTATATGTCATACTGATGAGAGCGGATGATTTCTTTTAAAGAATCATGGCTCGAGGAAGAGGACGTCCTACTAATAGTGGTGATAGAAATCCCGAAAGAATTGCTGGAGCTGGAAATGTTGAGAATAATCCTACTGGAAGTGGAGGAGGGTCATCTGACACTCGTAATGTCATGAAGGACATAGCTACTGCTTTGTTACTACAAACACAACAGAATGCTGAGATGCTGCAGATGAACAAAGAGCAGCAGGAACTACAAAATCAAAGGAGAGCTGCAGCAGCTGAAGATGCCGGAATGGCTACTTTTCTGAAAGGGAAGCCACCCCAATTCCGAGGAGATTATGATCCAGAGAAGGCAGAATGGTGGGTACAAGAGATAGAGAAGATATTCGATACCATGCGCTGCAGAGAGGATAGGAAAATGACGTATGATGCCTTTATATTAACTGGAGGAGCAGAATCTTGGTGGAGAGGCAAGAGAAGATTGCTGGAGGCCGAGGGTAGGATTATCACTTGGCAGTTATTTAACGACTGTTTCTTTCGACGTGAGAAAGAGAGGGAATTCGTGAGTCTCAAACAAGGCAACATGACTGTAGGTGATTATGCATCACTATTTGAGGCTCTGATTAAGTTCTCAGGATTCTATTAGAGGTTCCCAGATGAGGATTGGCAATGTAGGAGGTTTGAGGAAGGACTCCGACATGAGCTCCAGAGGGCTATAGTATCTCTTGACATCCAGAGTTTTCCGGAACTGGTTGAGAGATGTAGTCCTATAGAAAGTATAGATCAGAGGCTGGCTAATGAGCAGAAACAACTAAGGACTGGAGGCCCTATTCGATCGGGTTTTCAGAGACGAGGAGGTAGTAGTTCTCAATGGAGACAGAGACCATATGCCAGACCAGTGCAGACACCTACACCAGCACCAGTGGTTAGAGCTGGTCAGCAACAACAAGGCTATGCATGTTTCAGCTGCGGAGGATCGCATCATATTAGGGATTGCATGGAAAGGCCTAGTTGTTTCAACTATGGGAAACCAGGTCATATGGCACGAGAGTGCAGACAGCGGGCTATGCAACAGCCGGCAACTACGGGTAGAGGAACTGGAGGCAATAGAAGTGGAGCTGGAAGAGGACCGATATATGGATTTTAAAACGATCACTACATGCGCGACACACAAAACAACATATAACATGTATAGTTATAACAATATAGATGTTCAAAAATAAACAGCAAGTTTATTAAAGGGTTTCGTACCCGACCGTCATCATCATTTTTAAAACGAATGCATGACACTTCAATATTCACCATCTACACTTTTGTACTTAATCTACGGAGATCCCAACACCATATCAATGAGCTGATCATGCTCTCTTTGCCAAATAAGGCACACCAGATTTTAGCCAAGGCACACCGGGTTTAACCATAGCACTGCCCAAAAAAGGCACAGTGGTTACTGTCTATAGTCTATGGTTTCATTGTCCATCAAGGCACAATGATGCAACTGCATGATTATCTTGCCATCAAGAAATCAAGTTCAAACTCATAGGCACGTCTGCCAGAAATGCATGTAAAACCTTTTGTTCATGTCATTTTTTTTTTGTGTTCATTCTTTCCTTGTTGATGCTCAAAGACTTACGACCAACTCAACTTTTAAACATTTAAGTTTGTCTTTCAATTTCAACAATAGGACTCCAAGTCCGAATGTGCAAATCACGAAGCACTAGACCGATGCATTCAGCCTTAGGTTCATAGATTATAAAGCACAAAAGTTACACAAATTTTATAGGACAAAATAGTCCATCACTTCACCTTTAGGACATACAGTCCATAACTTATAATAGAACACTAGGATCCCGACTTCTCGATTACTAGGTTCGCTTTTCAACTTTAAAATCATTTTCGTTCTGTGAAACACAAATCCAAAACAAAACCTCCACAACTTATCCAAGTTATCGGAATTACGTTCCTCTTAGTAAACCTCTTTTACTGAAAATCTTTTCCATTTGAAATTCATGTATAAAATGCCAAAACATAGAGAAATTCATTTTTAAAATCATCAAATCACCCAAAAACTCATGTTCTTCTGAAAAATCTTGGTTTGAAACCTTAGTTCAAAAAAATATTGATTTGAGACTAATTCTCAATTCCAACAAATATTGCTATTTTTAAAAATGCTTTCCGTAAATACTTTCGGAGTTAACCGTCATTTGGCATTTTAAAAATGTTTTAAGTCAAAATTTGACTTTTTCTAGTAAAATAATTTTCTCAACACCGTAATTAAATTATTTTTGAAAATTAACTTTTTATAATAACATTTTATATTATTTTGTAATTTCTTACGTAAACATTAGCAGCACTAAAATATTTTCACGGCTACCCCCTCACTATGACTCAAAGATCACTCTTACATCGATAAATGATTAAAATAATAGTATTTTCAACTGTTCCACATTTTTAACCAATCAAATAATTAAATAATATTATATTAATATATTCCAGTAATTAAAAAAAAATTGATTTTCACCCCGATTTTCACTGTTCTTCAATATCGGTAAATATTCATATATGTATATATTTGTTTATATTTTATTCTAGATTTAGAAAATGACTTTGGAGAAACTAAGGTCATTTCCCTGTTATACTTATTTTTATAAGGTTACAAGGAAGTTTTGGGTTGAAAATTCAGATGAAACCCGGTCTGCGTTTTCTGCGTTTTCACTGAGAATAAGATTTTACTTAGCAGAAACCCTAATTTCGACTCGTGAACGAAACCATTAGGTTTTATATTTCGCCCCGAACGATTTTCCACATTTTGGAAAAATTCGTTAGTAATGACATAATATTATTTTATTCGGGCGTAATCTTTTAGAAAAACGCGTAAAAATCTAAGACGGGTAAACTAAGGAGTCGAATATGGAGCTGAGGTATTAGGGGAGTTTGATGTAGCAGAGGGACAAGGAGATCGGCCTCAAATTGTTGAAATCAGGAATTTTCAAGTGAAATGACCAAAATACCCCTAAGCTTAACCTAACCGACGTAGAGTTAAATTTTAACCATGGTTAAGGAACCAAGGTTAGTATACTTGGCCAAGAATCAGCCACACCCTCTCTTGATTATGAGCCACATGTTTGTTAACCATAGTTACCAATTAACCCTAGTTAAGTTACTAATTAACCGTAGTTAAGTTATTATATTATTTTCTAACTTAACCTATGTTAAATTAACTCAACCATAGTTCTTTTATCATATTAAACCACACAAAATCTGCTCCTAACTCCCTCATTTTCGTGCAGCCCACACTATCTAACTTCATCTTCTTCATCACTTTCTCTCATTTTCTCTTAAGAGCTCAAAGAACACACATGGATGTTCATACTCGCCGAAATTACACTGAAATTATAACCCTTTTATGTTATGAAAATCGAAACACTTTCTACATGAAAGTTGTTCCTCTTTCTCTCTTATTTCCAAATAGCTAAATATCATAAAAAACGGATAAGTATATTAGGAGATATGCCCAAAATACCGAAACAGCTCAAAATCCTCAGAACTATGCGAGAACATAAGAAAGAAGGCTCTTTAAGCCCTGTTATGCTTTGAATCAAACAAAACCTTCAACATAAAAGTTTTTCCTATCTTTCCTATTTTTCCAACAAGACAAATTTTGTAATTTTTGGATGAGCAGATCGTGAGATACACTCACAAAACCACCACATCCTCAAAGTTGTCTCAAAAGCCTTCATTTGGAACCAAGCTTGTATTGATCAATTTCTTCATTTCTTCAATATTCAAGAGGTAAAACCTCATCTCCTTGATCATCTAAGCTTTCTTCTTCATTGATTTCACTTGTTTCATGCCATGATCATCATGTTTTCATTCTTAGATCTAGAACTTCAAAAATCTCTAGAAAATCATAGAAAAATCCTTTTAATGTGATTCCAATTTCTATGATCTTCATATGACTTCTATTTTCATCATCCAAGAGCTTAAAAAATTTAGAGATCCCTAGCTATTTTTTTAAGCTTGGCCGAACCTAACTCTCAAATGGGTTTAGGTGATTTTCTTCATTTTTAACTTGTTTTCATGATTGGTTGTTCATGGCTAGGTTTTGTTGGTACAAACCTTGCAGCTCTAGGTGAACACCATCATCTTGTTACTTGATCTCAAGTGATCAACAAAGGTATGGGGGAGATTACCACTATCCTACCTTAATGTAGATATGTTGATGGTTTATTAGTGTTTAAGTGGTCTTGTAATTCCTAAGTATAAATTTGTATATTTATTTGCATGTGTGTGATCCTCTTGGAGTATTTGTTTGAGGTTTGATTGTGATATATGTTTATATTGATGTGATTGATCTTTAATTGGAACCTTGGTTAATGATTGATTGTCTTGTGAAACAAAAATGCCTAACATGATGAACTAAGGCCATTCGGCCATGAAGAGTTTAATTGGTTCCATGATGTTTTAAATTGTTTGAATAATTTTTATGAGGATTGCATGATCACATAAGAATATAGAAATTGGTTTGGATTGATTTGGATGTGTATATTGAAAGTTATGAATTTATGAGTCCTTAGGTACTAAATGGCAATTTCTGAGAATTTCGGTGGCTGCACTGAAATTCATGTACTTGTATGTTAAGATTGTAGTTCTTGATGAGATAAAACCATAGAAATTGGTTTGGTGTTAATTGGATTAATACATAAAGAGTTATAAGCTTTTTGGTGAAAAAGGACCTTTTTGCAATTATAGAAAAATATTTGGGCAGAAACGAAATTTCTGGAAATTTGAGGGCAACTGAAAAATATTTCTAAAGAAGTTGGTTTGGTATGATTTGAAGTTATAACTAAAAAGTTATAAGGTTTTAAGTGAATAAGGACATTTTTGGTAATCAATGAAAGTTTAGGGACTAAATTGCAATTTTCGAAAATAAATGTAATTGGACAGTGAGAGACTGTTTTTCATACCTATTGAACTGTTCTAAAACTCCAAAATGGGTTTTGGACTATTAGAGTGTAAAATCGTTGAAAAATGATTTACGCGATTTACAAACTTAACGATGTTCGGTCAAATTTTTAAGAATTTCGTATACATCTTAATATGAGTATTATAACCTAGGTGAGGGATAGATTTGAGGTGAAGAATCCTATTTTCAAAAGTATGGCTTTTGGGCCTAAAACTAGTAAAAAGCGGTGAAACCGTCGTTAAATGTTTTTGAATATTTTTGAGAAAACAATGATGTAGAGTTTGAAATTGGTATTCTAATACTTTAACATAAGTATGGTAACTTATGAAAGTGAAGTATTTGAGAAAAATAATTATATTTGTGAAAATATGGAATTGAAGCTGAAATACAGTAAAAAGCGGTAAAACGGTATTTTAAGAATTTCGATGTTTTTCAAGAAACTGTTTTGAGGAATTTAGTACTTATGTACTTTGATAGAATCTGATCTTAAAATGGTTTGGTTTTAACCAAAGGTTTTAGTTTAAAGACAAAAGAGAATTTTAGTCTTCAAAGACTAGTATTTACATTAAAGAGCAAAACCTAAGTCATGAATGACTTAGTGAAAATATGAACTTAATGATTTATGACTTATGGTGAAGCAAGACCTTATGTCATAAAGTATGGATAATTCATTATCCATATTCCATAAAATTTAACAGACTTAGAATGATTTGTTTTCTTAGAAGCCAAAGAAAAAGGCTCAATTAGAAAAGTGCAGAGAAATAATTAATTGGACTTGTGTTCCAATCTCATAATGCGTTAAGACTTTTAATCAAGTGTTTTAAGATACCTTTGCACAAAGATGAAAGGTTATTTGAGAACGTTAGCTCGATGTTAAGTACCGGTGATTCGGACTTAAGAACATCTAGCATCTGTTATTGTACTTTGCAAGGATTCCGATGGAATTGAGAAGTCATCTGGTGGATGGACGAGAAGAACGCATTTTCCGGCAAAGTTTGCCTAAACACATATTGAAACTATGTTCTGTAAGGCCGTTGTGCCTAGGAGAAGAGCTAACACTTTAATGCGGGTGCGAATTCCGTAGTGGCGAATACTGCTTATTCATAGGGGGTGTCGGGGTATGAAATACTCACATAGGCCCAGTTGGTAGCTCCTTTGTGGCATGGTGATCTTGCAATGCACCGACATGCTAGACACTACGTGTTTTCTGGTAGTGTAGGATGTTCCTTAAAAAGCCTATGACGTGCACGCCCTCTTCTATTGACGCATTCTTTATTACCCAAGGCTGGTGGAATCCGGAACAATCCTCCGAACCACTCTCTCCGACTGTTCGTAAAACCATGGTATAGGAATTCAGAGGTCATTCCTCAAGTCTTAGATGTCTTCTATCTAGGAAAACGCGGTGCTGTGGTCATGTTTCTGTGAAACATTATTGTTTTGTTATGAGTGTAGATATGATTGATAATTGTTAATTGTACATACCTGAGAGTCGTACCACTGCATGTCTGCCTTATGTGTAAGATAAATAGAAATCTCACCTCCTTATTTTTATATTGCCTATGTCGGCTGGCTATGTGCCTTCTATATTCTTTTGAAAAGATTGAGAAGTCAAGATGTCACTTGGCTGACGCATCGTAGATATTGAGGTTCGAGCTTGCGGATGCTATGGTGGAATTTCTAGTGGACGTCTTTTCATACTGTCGATGGTTCGTAGACCATGTTTTTTCTCTTGGAAGAGGAAAGGGTTTGGTTCGAGAGTTACTGTTGTAGTAACTCCAGTAGAGCCTTTTATGACGACATCGGTAGCGCACTCAAATAGAGTTTCCACTAGATCTCGTCAGTTGGGTTTGTCGTTCTCACGATGAACGAAAAATGATGGTCTTTTATATTTTAGTTTGGCCAGCTGGGTAAGTTTGGGAGATAATGTAACTGTCTATGGAGCTGTGACTCCAAGTATCTTATATTTTAGGAGCTGCGTCTCCACAGCTTTATGTTGAGTCTGTACATTCTATGATTTCTGTTTATAAGTCGGGTTGGGTATTATGTAAATGATTTTCGAACTCATGACCCTTATTGTGATAATGGAATATTTTATTATTCATTCATGTAAAACAAAGTAGTTATATTTACGACTTGCGAAAACGGAAAAAAATTACCCCATTCTTTTATAGTGCAAATTTTAATTAACCTACTCTTCGACCTTAAAATGTCACTTACGATGTAGCGCCCTAGAAGGGTATTACAGATAATTAATAGCAGATAAATTAACTCCGCAGGATAATTTTAAAACACCACAAACACACTAAAATAAATTATACAGACCACATACTAATTGCATATAGCTATCAAAAAAATCCCTCAGGTACTCCCCTTACCTCAGAGTGATTTTCCTTCCGAAATGAGTTTCGCCGAATGTCCGATCTCCGTAGAACACGTACACGATTCACACAATAACTTAACCTTCAACAAACCACAACAAAATAATCAACATCAAACAATTACAACACCTAAATTCTATGGCTAGGGTTCAGCCATGACTAGTAAAAATGGCTAGGAATTTCTAAAATTCAGCTCTTGGATTAGTGATCCTTAAGCATTAGAGATTACATAATCAATGATCATGACTTAAAATTGAAACAAAATCCTCTAACACCAAGGTTAGGGTTTGTTCGGCCCTAGGTCATAAAATAGGCTGGAGATTTTCAAAATTTCCAAGCTTCTAGATTTAGTGACAATAGGTATTGAATAGATAGAATCAAGTATCACATGATGGAAAATGAAGTAAAATCTCCTACACCCTCAATTTTAGGGTTTCCGCCTCTTGGAGAAAATTGGGAAGGAAATTTTATTTTTACACATGCTCTTGAATGAAGATACTAGGGATCATAACTAGTTCATAGCAATTGGAATCATATGAAAAGGATTTTCCTATGAATTTCTAGGAATTTTCAAAGTTCTAGATCAAAGAATATAAACTTGATGATCATGGCATGAAATGGAAAAATGATTGAAAGGAAAGATGATTCATGATCATGGTGATGAGGATTTTACCTCTTAAAGATGAAAAGATGAAGAAATGAAGTAGTTGATTCAAAAACTTCAACTTGTAACCATGAAGTTTCTCTTAGTTCTCTTTGTGTAGGAGATAAAGAAAATAATTAAGTGTGGGAGTGATGAAGTTGGCTCAACAATAGGGAGAAGTTTGAGGAAGTCTTCTTGAGATCAAAGATGATAAAGTGAAAGGAAGCATGAAACAAAAGAATGGTGTGGTTGTGTCATGAAACTAGCGTACATGGAGGAGGAATGAACAAGGGAAATTTTGTGTGATGAATGTAGTCTAAAGATGGTGTATGATGGAGAGGGTAAACCGTGTAGCCTTAGGAAACTTGTGGTTAAAAATTGAAATGAGCAAGAGGAAGAGAAATTAGTTTGTCTTCTTAGCATGTGCTAGCATTAAAGCCTTATGTGGACTAGATGAAGTGAATCAAGAAAATGGCATAAGTGATGGACAAGAAGGGTGTGGGCTGCGCATAAGTCTGGAGTGAGAAGGTCCAAAATTTGTTCATTAAGGACATAATGGTAAATGTACTTAGGGACCAAATTGGCATATAAGAAAAGATTAGGGACAAAATGATAATTCAATCTATAATGTAATCATGACAAACTTGTGGTGAGGATCTGTTGGAGGTGTGACTGATTTTGCACCACAAGATGAAGGAAAAGGTCAATTTGAAGTTGTCTTCCTGTACCATGGTTAAATTTTAACTAAGATAGGTTAAGTTAGGGGCATTTTGGTTCTTTCACACTTAAATTCATCATTACATGAATTAAATTATAGGTGAGTCAACCCTATGTCTCACCACCCTAGGTGGCAAGATGTCCCATCGTCCGATGTCTATTTTGTCTCTGCACGTCCGTTCTCGACTCTGTCGATTACCCGATTTAGGTTTTACGCCTGGATAAAGTAAAATAACGTATTTATTTTGAAAATTTTCAAAATAACCAATATTGTTGGAAAAACGATAAAAACACTAATCGTTTTGTTCACGAGTCAATATTAGGTATTCTGATAAGTAAAATCTTACTGTCAGTGAAAACACAGACGGGTTCCATCTGAATTTTCAACCCAAAATTTAACCGCAACTCTCTACAATGAAGTAGAGTATAAATATGACTTTGGTTTATCCAAAATCATTTTCTAAGTTTTAGATAAAAATATAAACATTTTTTTATATTTATACCGATCTTAGAAAGCAGAAAAAATTGGGGTGTTACATATCTGTGAGGCATGATCCGGTGACCAGCGCACAAGCTCCTGTTAACAAAGAAAAAATATTAATAACATTCTACAAAAAATATATAAAATGCATGAAAAATAAAGGGAAAATTATAGGAAATAATAAACAACAACTTACCCCGAATCGTCTGAAGATATGATCCTGGTCATCCTTCGGTATCACCCCCATGATGGCTAGAAGCGATGATACCGCGCCTTAATGGCATAGGTAACGTGCTTCGATCCCACTTTCGATGGGATGAAGCTGAAAAATTTATAATTTTATTAATTTAACAATATGACAACCAACAAATATAAACTTATTGAATAGTAACTAAAATAGTCAAAGTTAAAAAACATTAAATTAAAAAAGACTTACGATCCAGAAACAGGCCGGACCCATGGTCGATCCTCAAGTGCGAGAACCCTGGCCCACTCAGGCATGTCCTCCACCGCGGCTGACTGCAGCACAGGCGATGAGGATGGAATGGTCGTGTAGTAATCGTATGCGGGCGCGAATGATGAGGATGGAATGGCCGTGTCCGCCCATGGTAGCATCCCAGGAGTCAGCATAAATGATAATCCTGCTGGCTGTGTGACCGGCACAGCCGATGATGATTGTGATGCTGGGTGTGTGTGTGGTGTGGGTCCATAGGGGGGCGGCGAGTAGCCGGCTAGTGCGCGTCATGGTGCAAAGCGAGTGGAGGTCTGGACATGGGTGGAGGATGGGGTAGTGTGGGTCGGGGATGGTGTAGTATGGGTCGGGGAGGGTGTATAGTGGGTGGGGGAGGCTCCTGTAGATGTCGCTGGGGTGGGTGCGGAAGGGATGGGGGTGGGTGCAGTGGGCCTGCAGCAAAATGAGCAAGCACTTGGGACTTGACGGTGTATCGTCCCTGCTTAGCCTTCCCCTTCCCCTTATCAACGCCAGGCGGTGGGGGGCGAGGCGGCTGTCCTCCTGATGCTAACGTTTCTATTTTTATAGCACAGTTAAAAATCAATGTAAAAACAATAAATCAATCGACATCTAACAGACTAATCTAGGCAAATATTTAAAATACAACAATATTTTTCAAGTCTTACATTTAATTGCATAAGCAAATATTTAAAATACAATAAAAATAACTTAACAGTAAAATTCCTATTCAGACTCGGTATCGTCATCTGATTGTAAGTCCGACTCTTCTTCTTCTTGCATTGAGTCATCACTTTGGATTTCTTCCTCTGATGATGCATGCATCGATGACTGATTACCAATGATCACTTCTTCCCCTTCATTTGCAGATCCCAACATGCCAGTAATACGCTCAACCTCAATTACTTCATTGACATGTGACGATTCATCCGCCTGAAAGGGCGTCTCAACCTCTGCATCATCGATTTCTATGCGACCCCTAGGCTTGGTAGTAACAGCAACACACCAACCTCATTTGTTCGTTCGCATTGCTTGATAAGGGACATAATAAACTTGTTTTGCATTCTGAGCAATTATAAATGGATCAAACTGTTGATATCTTCTATCCATGCGAATGTCCACGGTTCCATACTTGGGATCCACCTTTGTGTCTGTCCTCGATGGATCAAACTAGTTACAATAAAACAAAACTTCTTTTTAGGATAAGTAGTAGTATTGTATTGTAACTCGTATATGTGTTTTATGACCCCAAAAAAATCACCAATACCTTCACTCTATACGACAACCCCGCTATGAATTGTCTTTTTGCCCACGTTCAATTCATCTGTGTGGAATTTGTACCCATTAACAAAATATGTATGCTATGATCTAACACTGCTTTAGGGCTCGTAAGCTAAATCTCTCAAGTGTTGATTAGTCACAGTTAATGGTTGCTAATACACCTACGAATAGGTAAGTCATATTAAATAATTAATTTTTCAATTAGCAATTAAGCTTAATATATTGTTTGCTAAGTTATATGACACTTACTTGTTGCTTGAACCATTTAGGAAAATCTGCATGTGTACGAGCAGAAGCATCTTGTTCACTTAATTGATTAATTTGTAGGAACACACTGACAAATAAAATGTGTACGATGTGTTAAAAGAGAAATTGATATAACATTTGATACATTATTTCAAAAATGGGTCGTTGAAACTTACTCATGGTATGGTTTCACCTCAATGCAATTTATCAAGACATGAACATGGGCCGATGCATCACTTAACCAGTAAGTAAGCTCCTTGCCAGCATGACGGCAAGGAAGATTAAATATGGACAGCATATAAGGATACCCTGCACTATCAGCATTTACCTCATTCCTAATATTTCTTGGGGCCAACATGAAGTTGTTGAAATAGTGGGAACATAAATGGGTTGTCTCATGGTGTAAATAAGACGCACAGATTGATCCTTCTATCCTAGCCTTGTTTTTAACTGATCGTTTAGAGTCGCCCATGAATCCAAGTAATTAAACACATTAGTGACAAGTCATTATTCAAAGGACGCTAATTATTTAATGTGAAAATAAAATAAAATTACCTTTCAAACGGATACATCCACCTATATTGTACTGGTCCACCAAGCCCCGCTTCATATGCAAGATGGACAGGGAGATGTTCCATTGAGTCAAAAAATCCTAGGGGAAATACCCTCTCCATCTAGCATAGAATTATTGGAATGTTTTCTTCCATCTTCTTCAAACCATCCGCTCTTAAAGTTGTAGAGCATAGATCTTTGAAGAAATGACTGATTTCTGTAAGGGGTTTCAAAACATGCGGGGGCAACGAACCGAAAGCAATAGGAAGCAAACACTCCATGAATACATGACAATCATGACTTTTCATCCCATGAAGCCTCCCCGTTCTTAGATTAGCACATTGTTCCAAATTAGAGGAATAACCATCAGGCATCCTAAGTTCTTTTAACCACCGACAAATTGACTTTGTTTCGTCGGCTGTTAGAGTGTAACAAGCTTTTGGCTTTACCATTTTTCCATTTGGCTGTGGCTTCAGCTCCAAATCCTTTCGTCTACAGTACAGAGTTATGTCTATCCTTGCCTTCTCATTGTCCTTCATCTTGCCAGCCATATTCATAACCATGTTAAAAATGTTGTCAAAGAAATTCTTCTCAATATGCATCACATCAAGGTTATGTCTTAACAGATTATCCTTCCAGTACGGTAGTTCCAAAAAAATACTTTGTTTTGTCCAGTTATGCCATTCTCCATACCCCGGTAATTTTGACACACCCGTTTTAGTGACTTTGGGAAGATCGCTAACCCGACCCCAAATTCGTTCAGGAGTCAACAAAGGTGGTGGACCTTCCTCTTCTGTCTGATTCTTTTTGAATTCTCGGATATTCCTTCGGAAGGGATGGTCATGATCTAAGAACCGACAATGTGAATCAAACTAGGAACTTTAGCCACCATATCTTAGGGTAAAAGCCTTTCCGTGTTCCTTGCAATACGGGCATGCCAATTTACCATGGGTCCCCCAACCAGAGAGCATGCCATATGCAGGAAAATCATTGATAGCCTACATCAGTGTCGCCCTCATCATAAAGTTTCGCTTCTTTGAGACGTCATATGTCAACACACCATCCCACAACTTCTTAAGATCATCGATCAGAGGCTGCAAATATACATCTATCCCAGCCTTCGGATTAGATGGTTCCGGTATGAGACAAGTCAGAAACATATACGGTTTTGACATGCACATATCGGGAGGAAGATTGTATGGTGTAACAATCACTGGCCAACATGAATATGGTGAGGCTGACACCTGATTGTACGGGGTAAAACCATCTGAGTAAAGCCCAAGTCGTACATTACAAGGATCTGATGCAAAATCAGGGTGTACCAGATCGAAGTGCTTCCAGGCTTCACCATCAGAAATGTGGCGTATAATGCCAGTACTTCTTCTATTTTCATAATGCCATCTCATCTGTCCGGCAGTTTGCATTGATGCAAACAGTCTCTGCAACCTTGGAATTACTGGCAGCTAGAACATTGCCATCACATGAACTGGTTTGTTCTTACTACGGTCACTAATTTGAATGCGATACCTGGGTGTCTGACAAAATTTACATTCTTCCAGCATGCTGTCATTTGTGCCCGAAGCACTATCATATTATAGCATGCACCCGTTCGGACAACAGTCAATCCTCTTAGTCCCCAACCCTAGTTTTGACACCAACCGTCGTGTAAACCACAGCCTGAAGTATCCATGTCAAGATTGTCACCACCGACTTCATTTAGATCAATATCCGGCAACTCCTCACCATGAACAGTCCATATCCAATAATTAGGCTTGAACCCATGTCGATACAGGTGTAACTTCATGTCATCATCACTCAAAACCGTCATACCGTTGCACTTTATGCATGTATATCTAATTCCCCCCTCTTCGGCATAATCACAATGTTGCTTGGCTTTCGAAATAAACTCCTTAACTCCATCTACAAATGATTGTTTCAGAAGTCGTCTCCCAGACGCGTTCCTATCATACACCCAACTACGGCTCGAGGGATAATATTCCATCCTTCTGCATTTTCAGATAAATTGACGTATTTTTAAACATGATACTATGACCCCGAATCGCTCCTTTTCTTTAAAAGGTGTGGCCCTATCCCATTCGAGAAAAAACTTTTCACCAATGTATTATACTAGTTACTTGTTACTTCTCATGTGTTATAGCTGATGAAATTTCGGCAGCATTTCTCATTGGTCTCCAAGTACATGACTTAAACGCGGTAAGATACCACAATCAAGTATGGAGCCAGAGAACATAAGGAAATGTAACGAACCGAAATTTCATCAACTATTTAACATACGAGAGTCAACAAGTTATTAGTATTACTTCTCATAAGTTTCCTAAGCTTGATTTTAAATTATTGATTTATTCCGATTCTATTCGCACTTCAACAAAGCACTACGAGATCCACGAGATATTATCGCATCAAATATATCGCCATTGTGTGCATCTGTTGCTCCATTCTTCCTTTGTCGCTTCCTCTCAATACTAAGACTGTACTTATTCCTTAATTCATTATTCTACTATCTCAATATTTTAATTCTATTTATTAGAATTTAATTGGATCATTTTATTTTTTGTATACAAAAAATAACCTACAACCTACAAGAATCACATCTAGTGTAAACAACAATCATACCATTAAGTACACAACAATCATAACACAAAAAACTTTACACAATTTCAGTTTAATTTGCATACTTTCCAAAATAAATAAATAAAACTCAAAAAATGGGTGGCGGTGGCTCCCAGTGGTGTGGCTCTTCTGAAATGATGGCTCTCGCACAGGTGACTACAAAAAAAAATAAAAAATAGTACAATATTATGGTCGTAACACAACAGTACCAAAAAAAGACCAAAATAAAGACTCCCCAAATATCATCAACAAACCAAAAAAAAAAACCAAAAAAAAAAACCATTATTAGTTTTTTATATTGACAAATAAAAGGAAAGAGATCATTAACTTATAGAAAAAAGACAAACAAAACAGAATAGAAACCTAGTAACATACCAATATTATCATATCACTTAATTAATAATAACAAAAAGAAAAAGACAAAATAAAAGAACATAACAATCATGAACCAATTTTACAGTAGCCCTGTTTCTCATTCTAGGATATTTATCTTAAGGTAATTTTTGCAGTACTTCTTCTACATTTGCTCTCACCTAGTTACAAACTTTTGCTCATATTCTATGCTTGTTGGTGTGCAAAACTTATAGACAAAAGCAGAGTTTTGCAAATACCCAATGCAATCAATGCATATGACAACAATAAATTATTCTCTATTATCAGAATTTCAGAATACCATTGGACGGTGGCGGTGGCACGCGGTGGTTCTGGACAGAGAGGAACGCGGTGGCACACGGAGAGGAACAGAGAGATAGAGAGGGGGAAGAGAGAGAAACCAGAGACACTGGTGGTGGGGGCAGTGGTGGTGGGGGGCGGCGCTTCGCGCAGCTGAGAGAAGAGAGACGAGAGAGAGAAGAGAAAAAGGAAAGTGAGGGGGGAAGGGTTTTCAGTGTTAATTATTAAAGGGTTTCCGACGGATTACCGACGGCCTTTCCATCGGTAATTCAAAAAAATGTTATCGACGGAAAGATCCGTAGGTAACTTTAACAAGATTTCCAATGGGCTAGCCGTCGATACGTGTAGTTCCATATAACGACGGAAAAGTCCGTCGGTAAACTCTGGCGCCAAATTTTTAAGATTCCCGCCAGCTTTTCCGACTCACTTACCAACGGATAAGCCGTTGGCAATATTACCGACGGCCACTTCCATCGGAAATTGATGAAACTGATGGTCTTCGCGTGTACCAACGGATAGTTCCATCGGTAATCCCTTAATTACCGATGGCCATCACTTCCATCGGTAATTATCCGTTGGTAAAACGTCTCTTTCTGGTAGTGATATCAACACAGATAAATTAAGCACTTCATTTTAGATTTGTTTTTTTGAGATAAATAGTGCTACTGCATTTCATTAAAAATCAAATTCGTAATACAAACGAGAATGTCATCAAAGTCTTGAGGATTAGCCATACTAGTAGCCACCCTAGCTAAAGTGTGAGCAACTATATTAGCTTCCCTCCTAGTGAACTCTACCGAAGAGTTTGTGAAATAAGATAAAAATAAATCCCTACAATCTTTAATAATAGCCCCACATATTGAATTATCCATGTGGTTTGCATGGAAGTGGCCCACTACATATAAAATTATTGTTTATACTATTGTCTCTAGTCTTATGAAACTTAACACATGTCATAATTGTTAAGAGAAATTTGCATTACAAGACTTATGGTCTTGTAAATTTAAATTTTTTAATGCTAATAATAAATTAATTGTTTATTTATTAATTAATTTTAATTATTTAATTATTTTATTTAACTAATGAGATATTAATATTACTTCTCATAAGTTTCCTAAGCTTGATTTTAAATTATTGATTTATTCCGATTCCATTCGCACTTCAGCAAAGCACTACGAGATCCACGAGATATTATCGCATCAAATATATCGCCATTGTGCGCATCTGTTGCTCCATTCTTCCTTTGTCGCTTCCTCTCAATACTAAGACTGTACTTATTCCTTAATTCATTATTCTACTATCTCAATATTTTAATTCTATTTATTAGAATTTAATTGGATCATTTTATTTTTTGTATACAAAAAATAACCTACAACCAACAAGAATCACATCTGGTGTAAACAACAATCATACCATTAAGTACACAACAATCATAACACAGCTAAAAACTTTACACAATTTCAGTTTAATTTGCATACTTTCCAAAATAAATAAATAAAACTCAAAAAATGGGTGGCGGTGGCTCCCAGTGGTGTGGCTCTTCTGAAATGATGGCTCTCGCACAGGTTGTTGGAACCAAAATAATTTGGATTAAATAATCTCTAGGTTTTGATGTTAACAATGAGAATTAAATTTGTGTAGCAAAGTGTTAATGCTTTAAATCTAACAAGTGCCTTTAGTCTTAAAGAATCTCTATTCTTATAAGCTAAAATGTTAAGTCTATTCTCCTTGCAAATCCGCGTCCATTTGCTTTATATTGAATATTTTATATTGAAAGAGTGGTCGAGTCCACTCTATCAAGGATCTCCTTTAAACTCAAGTGCCACGTCAGTAGACGAGCGCTTAAATGTTTTCAGTAGACGAGCGCTTGAATATTTTCAGTAGACGGAAAATTTCTCTTGGTGTAGACGAGAGCTTCTCTCAAATAATAACCTTAGTCTGCTTTTGCCACGTCACTGGACGGAGACTTTAGATATCGCAAGTACTGGCAAGACCGATGTTTTATGTAGACGAAGTTTTGGTTGCCACGTCAGTGGACGAAGCCTTAAAACTCTCATTGCTTATCTTGCCTTTACTCTCGTTTGTTGGACGAAGATTTTCTTAAGCTTTTATACCAATCTGAACCAAAGCGAATTTATTTCTTATGATTGATATTCTTTTCATTTATAATGGTTCTTCTCTTTTTGTCTTAACGGTTCGCATTGCCTTGTTTCATTGAGAGAAACATAGTACAAATAAGGACTTGCAAAAAGCAGAATAGTACAATGCAAAACGTTGTGTACCCTGTCACCTTTTACGCTGATATAGTTGGAACTTGTACAAAGGAGGCAAAACTGTTTTCAAGCTGCTTTTGCTCAGAGGAGTGCTTTTACATGCAAGAATTTGTCTCACAGTACAAAGGCCTCGAGCCAGCTGAGTCTCAACGGATATTTACTTGGTTGACTCTATTACTAAACGGGAATTTCAAATACAACCGTTGAAGATTCTGAAGAGAAGATCAAGGACCCTATAAATAGAAGACTAAAGCTTTTGAAGAAAAAAACTTTTGCGCATACAAAGAAATCTCAAGAAATCTCTTGCGAAGCAAATACTCTTTTATTCATTCAAAAAGCAAAAGTCTGTAATATTATAGTTTGCATTCTTGCTATAATATTCATCTGATCTTAAACTTTCATACTCTCACATATAGTGAGTTAGAAGATCTAAGAAATCAAAACTCTTTATTAGAGGTAGAGCCTGAAGAGGCTTGGTAAGAAAGAAATACTTGTGAGCCTGGAGAGGTGTTGAATACTTGGTGTAATCTATTTGAAAATAGTGGAAAAATCCTTCAAGTAGAAGGGACTGGACGTAGCTCTTGGTTGGAAGAGAGTGAACCAGGATAAAACATCTTGTGTAAATCTTCTAATCCCTTATCTCTTTTGTTTTACGTGTTTATACTAACTGTGGGGATTTGAACTTGAATTTGTTAATCCTTCAAAAGACTTCTTTTCTGTGTGCTTTATTCTGCCTCCTTATTTTTGTGTGAGAAAATCTTTTTGAAAAGGCTGTTTTCGAAAAATATTAACAAACACAATTCAACCCCCCCCCTTCTTGTGTTTGCCTGTGTCAACTTCAGTTGGTATCAGAGCTCAGCCTCGAAAGGGTTGAGCATCTAACAAGTGCTGAGGAAGTACGATCCTATCACCATGGATGCAGAAGGACAAGCCATCAACAGACCTCCACTCTTTGATGGAACTGATTACGACTATTGGAAGAAGAGAATGATGGCCTTCCTAGATGCACAGAACCTAGACATCTGGTAACTGATAGAGAATGGCTACACTGAGCCAAGAGGTGAAAATCAAGCAGTACTGGCTAGAGCAGATTGGAGTGTTGATCAAAAAGCCAAACATCAACTAAATCTCAAAGCCAAACATTACTTGATGTGTGCTATTACCAGATCAGAACATGATAAAGTTCACAGCTGCAACACAGCAAAAGAAATCTGGGATACACTGGCTCTCGCTCATGAAGGCTCATCACAAGTGAAGGAGTCAAAGATAAGCATGCTGGTTCACCAGTATGAGCTCTTCAAGATGACTGATCATGAGTCTATAGATCAGATGTTTGGAAGATTTCAAACAATAACAAACAATCTCAGATCTCTGGGAAAAGTATATGAGAATAGGGATCATATCAGAAAGATTCTGAGAAGTCTCTCCAAGCAGTGGAGACCGAAGGTCACTGCTATTCAAGAAGCTAAGAATCTGAATACTCTCTCTCTGGAAGAACTTCTAGGATCATTAAAAGTTCATGAACTTGAACTAAATGAGGAAGACAATTCCAGAAAGGGAAAGTCCATTGCTTTAAAGGCAAAGAAAGCAAGTTCTTCAAAAGTTCTCAAAGCTGCTGAGTCTTCAGATGATGCTGAACCTTCAGACAGTGATGAAGGATCAGATGAAGATGAACTATCCTTCATCTCCAGAAAGATACAACATATGTGGAGAAGAAAAAATAATTTCAAGAGAAAGCCATTCAACAAGAAATTTTCTAAGGAGAAATCAGACTCCAAAGAAAAAGGTCCATCTTTGTGCTTTGAGTGCAAAAAGCCAGGACATTTCAAAGCCGACTGCCCTGACCTAAAAGAGAAGAAGAAGTTCTTTAAGAAAAAGAAGGGTTTAATGGCTACATGGGAGGACTTGGACTTATCCTCATCAGATGAGGAAGAGGAAGCAGAGGAAGAGGCAAACATTTGCCTCATGGCAGACACATCATCAGAGAATGAGTACACTGATGATGATGAGGTAACAGATTCTGAACCTTCAACTCTTAAAAATGCCTTTGATGAATTACTGCATGACTCATCCATATTGTCTCATGAATACAAAAGTCTTAAAAAGAAGTTTGCAAAATTAACCAAAGAATATGATAGAGTCTGCATGGAAAAACAAAGTTTGTTTCAAGAAAATGATAAGCTGAAATCAGAGAATGTCAGTCTAACTGACAAATTTGAATGTGAGTCTGACAATTCTTGTGAAGTTGCAAAACTAAAACAAGATGTAAAATACTTGACAGACTCTCTGTCAAAACTGGTAGGAGGCTCAGATAAGCTTAGTCTTATCCTAAGGTATTCTAGGTCACCCTTTGATAAATCTGGCCTTGGTTATGACAGTAAGAAGCATGAGGCATCTTACATTAAGTCAAAACCACCTATGCAGCAAAGAGCTTCAAAAGCTCCAGCTGGGTATGCAAAAACCAAATCTGGCCCGTCCAACACCTTTTGTAAAGTGTGTGGAAAAAGTGGGCACTCTACATCTAGATGCATACATAATAGGCATACTAAATATTCTCGTCCAAAGAAAACTAACATGAAAGGACCCAAGTCAGTTTGGGTACCTAAGAACAAGATAATACCTGTTGCAGATCTGCTTAACAACAGGAAAGAAACAAACATCCTGGTACTTGGACAGTGGATGCTCACGTCACATGACGGGAGAAAAGTATATGTTCCAAGACCTTAAACATAAGGATGGTGGCTGGGTGACATTTGGAGGAAATCAGAAAGGAAAGATCACTGGTATAGGTAAAATCGGTAAACATCCTTTTCCCTCCATTGATAATGTTCTTTTGGTGAATGGTTTAAAACATAATCTACTGAGCATAAGTCAATTATGTGACAGTGGATATGATGTTTCTTTTAATAAGAACATGTGTTATGTCAAGAAAAATGATGGATCAATTTTATTCACTGCTAAGAGGCAAAACAATTTATATAAAATTGACTTGGAGGACCTCTCAAATCAAAGTGTCTCATGTTTAGTGTCCATTGAAGATGAACGTTGGATTTGGCATAAAAGGCTAGGTCATGCAAGCTTGAGATTAATCTCAAAGCTAAATAAGCATAACCTCGTGAGAGGATTACCAAACCTTAAATACAAATCTGATGCTCTCTGCGATGCATGTCAGAAGGGAAAACAAGTCAAAGGTTCTTTTGAATCTAAGAATATTGTAAGTACCAAGAGACCACTAGAACTGCTACACCTTGATCTTTTTGGTCCAACAAGGACTGCTTCTATCAGTGGTAAGAAATATGGTCTAGTCATTATGGATGACTATACTAGATGGACATGGGTTATGTTCCTTGCTCACAAAAATGAGTCTTTCAAGGTCTTTTCTGTATTCTGCAAACGTGTACAGAATGAAAAAGGGATGTGTATAGCTTCAATCAGAAGTGACCATGGGGGAGAATTTGTCAATGAGCTATTCAATGAGTTTTGTGAAGAAAATGGAATTCAACACAACTTCTCAATACCAAGAACACCACAGCAAAATGGTGTGGTAGAGAGAAAGAACAGATCTCTTCAAGAGATGGCTAGGACTATGCTCAATGACAATTCTGTCCCTAAGCACTTTTGGGCTGAAGCTGTGAACACTGCCTACTACATTCAGAACAGAATATACATTAGACCTATTCTGAGTAAGACTCCCTATGAATTGTGGAAAGGCAGAAAACCCAACATATCTTATTTTCATCCTTTTGGATGTAAATGTTTTATTTTAAATACAAAAGATCAACTTGGTAAGTTTGATGCAAAGGTAGACAATGGAATTCTACTAGGATTTTCTGAAACCTCAAAAGGATTTAGAGTGTATAACTCAAGAACTTTAATTGTAGAAGAATCTATACATGTTAGATTTGATGACAAACAGCCTGATAAGAAACTATCAGAGCTAGATGAAAGTTTTGCAGATCTTAACTTAAACATCTCAGGAGAAACAAAAGAAGTTAAAACTGATGATCCAGTTGAAGACCCTTCTCATCAACCAGAAGCATCCACCTCTCAACAAGACAATGCTCAGAGAACTTGGCATTTCAAGAATTATCATCCACCGGATCAAATCATAGGAAATCCAAGCGATAAGCTAAGAACCAGATCAACCTTCAGAGAGCAAGAAGACTCCGCATTGGTGTCTGAATTGGAACCAAAAACTGTAGACGAGGCTCTGCTGGACAATGGTTGGATTTTGGCAATGCAAGAAGAGCTGAATCAGTTTGAGAGGAATGAAGTTTGGACTCTGGTAACCCTACCTAAGAATAAATCTGTTATAGGAACAAAATGGGTTTACAGAAACAAGCTTGACGAAAATGGTAAGGTTATAAGAAATAAAGCAAGATTGGTTGCACAAGGTTATTCTCAAGAAGAAGGTATAGACTATACTGAAACCTTTGCACCCGTTGCAAGATTGGAAGCAATCAGAATTTTACTCTCATTTGCTGCACATCATAATATTATGCTTTTTCAAATGGATGTAAAAAGTGCTTTTTTAAATGGTTTTATCAATGAAGAAGTTTATGTTATGCAACCACCGGGTTTTGAGAGTGAAACCCAACCTGAACATGTATACAAGCTTAAGAAAGCTTTATACGGCCTAAAACAAGCCCTAAGAGCTTGGTATGATAGGCTAAGTTCTTTTCTAATGGATAATGGTTTTGTCAGAGGAAAGGTTGACACTACCTTGTTTAGAAAATCAATTAATTCCAACTTCATTGTAGTACAGATCTATGTAGATGATATTATATTTGGTGCTACTAATGAATCTTTGTGCAAAGAATTCTCAAAGCTAATGCAGAAAGAGTTTGAAATGAGCATGATGGGAGAACTCAAATTCTTTCTTGGACTTCAAGTCAAACAATCTATGGACGGGGTGTTCATCCATCAAACTAAGTACACAAAGGAACTTCTCAAAAAGTTTAAGATGGATGATTGCAAACCTATGAACACACCTATGCATCCCACGTCCACACTGAACAAAGATGATAAAGAGAAAAAGGTAGATCAGAAGGTATACAGAGGTATGATTGGATCTCTCTTATATCTAACTGCTTCTAGGCCTGATATAATGTTCAGTGTTTGCTTATGTGCTCGTTTTCAATCTGATCCTAGAGAATCTCATTTATCAGCAGTTAAAAGAATTTTTAGATATTTAAAAGGTACTACTAATCTTGGTCTGTGCTTTAAGAAAGATGGAGACTACAGATTAGTTGGCTTTTGTGATGCTGATTATGCTGGAGATAGAATTGAAAGAAAAAGCACCAGTGGGGGATGTCACTTCATTGGAGCTAATCTAGTATCGTGGTCAAGCAAAAGGCAGAGTACCATTGCTCTATCAACCGCTGAAGCAGAATATATATCAGCTGCAAACTGCTGCTCACAACTTCTCTGGATCAAACACCAATTGGAGGACTACAATGTGTTTGTAAGTAGTATTCCACTAATGTGTGATAATACTGCTGCAATTAATCTGTCTAAGAATCCAATTCTTCATTCTAGGGCTAAGCATATAGAAATCAAACATCATTTTATCAGAGACTATGTGCAAAAGGGTGTTTTTGATGTTCAATTTGTAGATACTGACCATCAATGGGCAGATATCTTTACTAAACCTCTTGCTGAGGACAGATTTACTTTTATCAGAAAACATCTTAACATGTTGTATGTGGTTTAATATGGTATATGTATTGATTGCATGTTTTATCTGTGCGTCCACTAGTTTTGGCGTCCAGAACTTGTGTAGTCTACGCGTCCACTACTGTTGGTGTGCCGCGTCCACTACTTATGTTTTTTTTGCGTCCACCCTCAATCTTATGTGGACCCAATCTTACATACATTTGTCTTTTAAAATATTTTTTTTATGAACTCAGTCATACTAAAACGTTTGATTTTAATCATTTCCTTGCTGAGTCAGCGACTTCCATCAATCCCATCGTAACGTTTTTACGGTCCCAATATACCAACGCCGTTTTTTCACTAAAGTCTTGTCTAATCAATCTTTTTTTGAATTTCCCTTGAAAACTGTTGGTATTCGGAAACCCTTTAAAGGTAACTCCTTTCCCTCTGAAAAACTTTTCACTACTCTTCATCTTTGATAACTTCTCTCTGAAAAATTTTTCAAACTCTCCTTCAAACCTAAACCTGTTCTCAAGAACTCAACAATGGCTTCAACCTCAACTCTCGAGCCTGCCTATGTTACTGACATCATCAATATCGTTGCTGAACATCATTTCAACTTTGAAATTCTGTGTGAGTATAACTTGGATGTAAGCAAGTTCATCAACGCCGCTGGTTGGGATGGTTTGTTTCTGGAAAAGGTCTCAATTTATCCAGACTTAATAAGGGATTTCTGGAGGAAACCAACGATTACTGAAACTGAGGTAGTAGGGTTTGTTCAAGGCAAGAAGATAACTGTCTCTGAGAAGACCATTTCTGATGCAATCGTTTGTGCTCAAGAGGGTTTAATCATGACAGAAAACTGGGAAGAAGATCTTGGTGGTATAGAAACCATCGCGGTTACACTGATGCGAGATGACACAGTGAGGACTCACTCATGGAAGTCATCTGAAATGAAGGATCACATCAGGATTCTTCATCAGATTCTGAACAAGACAGTGCTTCACAAGGCAAGGGTCTAAGGACAACCTTTCTGCCCTTCACAAGTTCTGTCTCTGCAACTTGGTCTATGAGACTAAAATAAACCTTCCATGGATCCTGTTTCATCGCTTCAAGGATGCCATTGCAAACAGAGAAACCGCCTCCCACATCACCTACTCTCATCTTCTATCAAAAGTCTTCAAGCAGCAAGGCTTGTATGACTACTTAGATGCAAAGCCTCAAGAAGAACAAGACAAGATCTTTCGTTCGAAGGGGATGCAAGCTGCCATTTTTAGAAAAAGCAACCTAAGTAGCATGCACCTTGACACATACAAGCTTGTTGAAATGTCAAAGCAAGAAGAGAAAATGAAGATTAAGGAAGAAGCAGTTGAGGCCAACAATGCAGCTATTCTTGGTCTGAAGAGAGGAACTAAAAGGAAAACTATGGCTGTCAGGAAGCCTGCTCCTAGAAGGCCTACCAGAGGCATTGTTATCAATGAGCCTGGGAATGAAGCCCCTCAACCTATTCCTCGACCTGCTCCCAAGAGAGCTAGAAAGCTGGTTCTGCCTTAAGATGATGATGAAGATGATAATGTTCCACTGGGAACAGTTTTAAAGAGGAAAGCAGCTGCTGTTGTTGATACTGCTGCTGATGCTGCTGTGCCTACCAAGAGGAGGCAACCTGCAAGGAAAGCAAGAACTTTTGCAGCCTCTGAGGTAAACACCTCTTCTGATGCCCCTACTAATACTGTGAGTGATGATGCCCCTACTCCTAGTGTAGGATTTTTTGATAATGTATGTAGACCCTCTTTACCCACACCCCAACCCTCACCACAAAGAGAACAACCTGACCAAACCTCAAATCCATCTTCACCACAAAATAGCCCAACTCATTTAACCACACCTCAACCTACACCACTCAAAACCCTCTTTCCACCCATAATTCCTGATTCAGATCCTTGGTTTCATCAAGAGGATGATGGAATCTGCAGAGGTGCCCCCTTCCCTAAACAACTAAGAAAACTCTTTCCACCAATTATTCCCCCATCCACTATTTTTGCCAATAGGTCTGAGAACTGGGCTCAGGTTAAGAGGAATTGGAAAATTCTGTTCCATACTCACCAACCTGACCCTGAAATTAACCTTGAAACTCCTTTAACAAGGTGGTACTCCCATCCAGATTATGACTTTGAACCCTATGAGGAGTATCCCTGGACCACAAAATACCCAAACTCTCAGCCCCCTAATGGTCCCTTTCCCTCCGAGATGCACAACCAACATGGCCCTCTCCTAACCCATCTACCCCTCAACCGCTTTCCCCAAAGGAAAATTTACCCCAACCTACAAAAAACCCCACCATTGATTCCTCACACTGAAGGGGTAGCACGGCACATCATTCCTGTATGGGAAACTGATCCCAAAAGGAACCATCTGCCTACTTTACCTGAGAAGAGAGCTCGATCATCTGGGCACATTCCAATTATTCTGGATGCAAACACAAAATGGATGAAATTTGAGCATCCCAGCATCTATGGAAGTGCTTCAGACCCCTTCGCAGATCAACTGATCTACAACATTCTGAAGTGGGAGTTCAGCTACTTCCAGATTGAGAGAGCTGCACGTTGGGTGCCTATCACATGGCTGAGACACCATAAGGAAACTCGAGTAGGCATTGCTCCCTACCCCATCTGTCCAAGGCTTGGCATGATAGACCTCAACAAAGACAAAGACATGAGGTGCAAAAGAAATAAAGGAGTCATGCCTGAAGCTCACTCTGCCATTCTGGACTTGTCTCAGGAACTCTTTGATCACTCCGAGCTTGACTTCTATCTATATATGGAGGATGTGCAGAAAATTGGAGAGATGAAGGCTGCAGACTTCTGGTTATCTCACATCATCCACTGCACCAGGGAAGCTTCTTCTTCTGGTTTGACTCAAGAAGAGAAGAAGGAAATTCCTAAGTACAGAGGAAAATGTGGCCTATCCAAAGTAAGGCACATGATCTACAAAGATCTGTGGGGACTTCCTATTACCAGCAGGGATGTGGAGGAAATCATTCCTATCCACTGGGCAAAGGATTTTCCTCAGAAACCTATTACAGTTGCCACTGCACCTCCAGCAACATCTTCCTCAGATCAGGCAGCCCAAGAATTGATTGTAGAAGGCCCTGAACTTGATGAGCAACAATCTTCTCAGCCTACTTCAGTTGAACCTCCATCTGCACAGGCTAAGCAGTCTGCTGAGGCTGGTGTCTCTAAGCAAGGAGCTGAGTCTGCTAAGACTTCTTCTCAACCATTAGCTCTTGCTATGGTCAGAACAGCAGCCCAGGCTCAAGACACTGTCTCTGACACTGCTGAGAGCTCAAGACAACTTATCTTGCCACCCAATCTTGAAGACATCATTGGAAAAATCGTTGATGATAAGGTTGGCAAGATAGTTGAGGAAAAGACTGAGCAGATGGCTCAACAGCTTGAAGAAAGGGTGCAAAAACAAGTTCAAGACTCTCTGGCCCCTACAAATGCAGTGATGAATCAAATGCTGGCTCTAATCTTGGAGTTTCAGAGGAATCAAAATCCACAGCCTAACCAACCAGCTCCTCCACCACCTCCTTCCACCTAAAAATTTTTTTTCCTCTCTGTTTCTTTTATCCTTTTGTGTTGTTTTGTTTGCTGACAATGATGGTCCACTCCCTTTTACCTTTTTGTCTGATGACAAAATAGGGGGAGAAAGGAAAGATTAAATTTTATTATACAGAGTTTTTTTAAAAAGTACACAGTTGTCTGCATATGCATAAATATTTGCTGATACTATGCCTTAACATTTTTTTATGACCTTACTTCGATACTGCTTTGAATTCTAAATGTTTAATAGGCTGCTATCTTGATCTATTAATCAATATTATTGTTTATGAGACTTAGCTTATTATGTCTTAACTGCTTTTATCTGATGACTGCCTTGTCTTAGGGGGAGCCTTGTAAGCTCTCTTAAACTTTGCAAAATAAATTTAATTAGTTTTTGTCATCATCAAAAAGGGGGAGATTGTTGGAACCAAAATAATTTGGATTAAATAATCTCTAGGTTTTGATGTTAACAATGAGAATTAAATTTGTGTAGCAAAGTGTTAATGCTTTAAATCTAACAAGTGCCTTTAGTCTTAAAGAATCTCTATTCTTATAAGCTAAAATGTTAAGTCTATTCTCCTTGCAAATCCGCGTCCATTTGCTTTATATTGAATATTTTATATTGAAAGAGTGGTCGAGTCCACTCTATCAAGGATCTCCTTTAAACTCAAGTGCCACGTCAGTAGACGAGCGCTTAAATGTTTTCAGTAGACGAGCGCTTGAATATTTTCAGTAGACGGAAAATTTCTCTTGGTGTAGACGAGAGCTTCTCTCAAATAATAACCTTAGTCTGCTTTTGCCACGTCACTGGACGGAGACTTTAGATATCGCAAGTACTGGCAAGACCGATGTTTTATGTAGACGAAGTTTTGGTTGCCACGTCAGTGGACGAAGCCTTAAAACTCTCATTGCTTATCTTGCCTTTACTCTCGTTTGTTGGACGAAGATTTTCTTAAGCTTTTATACCAATCTGAACCAAAGCGAATTTATTTCTTATGATTGATATTCTTTTCATTTATAATGGTTCTTCTCTTTTTGTCTTAACGGTTCGCATTGCCTTGTTTCATTGAGAGAAACATAGTACAAATAAGGACTTGCAAAAAGCAGAATAGTACAATGCAAAACGTTGTGTACCCTGTCACCTTTTACGCTGATATAGTTGGAACTTGTACAAAGGAGGCAAAACTGTTTTCAAGCTGCTTTTGCTCAGAGGAGTGCTTTTACATGCAAGAATTTGTCTCACAGTACAAAGGCCTCGAGCCAGCTGAGTCTCAACGGATATTTACTTGGTTGACTCTATTACTAAACGGGAATTTCAAATACAACCGTTGAAGATTCTGAAGAGAAGATCAAGGACCCTATAAATAGAAGACTAAAGCTTTTGAAGAAAAAAACTTTTGCGCATACAAAGAAATCTCAAGAAATCTCTTGCGAAGCAAATACTCTTTTATTCATTCAAAAAGCAAAAGTCTGTAATATTATAGTTTGCATTCTTGCTATAATATTCATCTGATCTTAAACTTTCATACTCTCACATATAGTGAGTTAGAAGATCTAAGAAATCAAAACTCTTTATTAGAGGTAGAGCCTGAAGAGGCTTGGTAAGAAAGAAATACTTGTGAGCCTGGAGAGGTGTTGAATACTTGGTGTAATCTATTTGAAAATAGTGGAAAAATCCTTCAAGTAGAAGGGACTGGACGTAGCTCTTGGTTGGAAGAGAGTGAACCAGGATAAAACATCTTGTGTAAATCTTCTAATCCCTTATCTCTTTTGTTTTACGTGTTTATACTAACTGTGGGGATTTGAACTTGAATTTGTTAATCCTTCAAAAGACTTCTTTTCTGTGTGCTTTATTCTGCCTCCTTATTTTTGTGTGAGAAAATCTTTTTGAAACGGCTGTTTTCGAAAAATATTAACAAACACAATTCAACCCCCCCTTCTTGTGTTTGCCTGTGTCAACTTCACAGGTGACTACAAAAAAAAAAAAATTAGTACAATATTATGGTCGTAACACAACAGTACCAAAAAAAGACCAAAATAAAGACTCCCCAAATATCAACAACAAACCAAAATCAAAAAACCAAAATAAAAAACCATTATTAGTTTTTTATATTGACAAATAAAAGGAAAGACATCATTAACTTATAGAAAAAAGACAAACAAAACAGAAGAGAAACCTAGTAACATACCAATATTATCATATCACTTAATTAATAATAACAAAAAGAAAAAGACAAAATAAAAGAACAAAACAATCATGAACCAATTTTATAGTAGCCCTGTTTCTCATTCTAGGATATTTATCTTATTGTAATTTTTGCAGTACTTCTTCTACATTTGCTCTCACCTAGTTACAAACTTTTGCTCATATTCCATGCTTGTTGGTGTGCAAAACTTATAGACAAAAGCAGAGTTTTGCAACAACCCAATGCAATCAATGCTAATGACAACAATAATTATTCTCTATTATCAGAATTTCAGAATACTATTGGACGGTGGCGGCGGCACGCGGTGGTTCTAGATAGAGAGGAACACGGTGGCACACGGAGAGGAACAGAGAGATAGAGAGAGGGGAGAAGAGAGAGAAACCAGAGACACTGGTGGTGGGGGCAGTGGTGGTGGGGGGCGGCGGTTCGCGCAGCTGAGAGAAGAGAGACGAGAGAGAGAAGAGAAAAAGGAAAGTGAGGGGGGAAGGGTTTTCAGTGTTAATTATTAAAGGGTTTCCGACGGATTACCGATGGCCTTTCCGTCGGTAATTAAAAAAATGTTGTCGACGGAAAGTCTGTAGGAAACTTTAACAAGATTTCCAACGGGCTAGCCGTCGATACGTGTAGTTCCATATAACGACGGAAAAGTCCGTCGGTAAACTCTGGCGCCAAATTTTTAAGATTCCCGCCAGCTTTTCCGACTCACTTACCAACGGATAAGCCATTGCCAATATTACCGACGGCCACTTCCATCGGAAATTGATGAAACTGATGGTCTTCGCGTGTACCAACGGATAGTTCCATCGGTAATCCCTTAATTACCGATGGCCATCACTTCCATCGGTAATTATCCGTTGGTAAAACGTCTCTTTCTGGTAGTGATATCAACACAGATAAATTAAGCACTTCATTTTAGATTTGTTTTTTGAGATAAATAGTGCTACTGCATTTCATTAAAAATCAAATTCGTAATACAAACGAGAATGTCATCAAAGTCTTGAGGATTAGCCATACTAGTAGCCACCCTAGCCAAAGTGTGAGCAACTATATTAGCTTCTCTCCTAGTGAACTCTACAGAAGAGTTTGTGAAATAAGATAAAAATAAATCCCTACAATCTTTAATAATAGCCCCACATATTGAATTATCCATGTGGTTTGCATGGAAGTGGCCCACTACATATAAAATTATTGTTTATAATGTTGTCTCTAGTCTTATGAAACTTAACACATGTCATAATTGTTAAGAGAAATTTGCATTACAAGACTTATGGTCTTGTAAATTTAAATTTTTTAATGCTAATAATAAATTAATTGTTTATTTATTAATTAATTTTAATTATTTAATTATTTTATTTAACTAATGAGATATTAATATTACTTCTCATAAGTTTCGTAAGCTTGATTTTAAATTATTGATTTATTCCGATTCCATTCGCACTTCAGCAAAGCACTACGAGATCCACGAGATATTATCGCATCAAATATATCGCCATTGTGCGCATCTGTTGCCCCATTCTTCCTTTGTCGCTTCCTCTCAATACTAAGACTATACTTATTCCTTAATTCATTATTCTACTATCTCAATATTTTAATTCTATTTATTAGAATTTAATTGGATCATTTTATTTTTTGTATACAAAAAATAACCTACAACCTACAAGAATCACATCTAGTGTAAACAACAATCATACCATTAAGTACACAACAATCATAACACAGCTAAAAACTTTACACAATTTCAGTTTAATTTGCATAGTTTCCAAAATAAATAAGTAAAACTCAAAAAATGGGTGGCGGTGGCTCCCAGTGGTGTGGCTCTTCTGAAATGATGGCTCTCGCACAGGTGACTACAAAAAAAAAAATAGTACAATATTATGGTCGTAACACAACAGTACCAAAAATAGACCAAAATAAAGACTCCCCAAATATCAACAACAAACCAAAACAAAAAACAAAAAAAAAAACCATTATTAGTTTTTTATATTGACAAATAAAAGGAAAGACATCATTAACTTATAGAAAAAAGACAAACAAAACAGAAGAGAAACCTAGTAACATACCAATATTATCATATCACTTAATTAATAATAACAAAAAGAAAAAGACAAAATAAAAGAACAAAACAATCATGAACCAATTTTACAGTAGCCCTGTTTCTCATTCTAGGATATTTATCTTAAGGTAATTTTTGCAGTACTTCTTCTACATATGCTCTCACCTAGTTACAAACTTTTGCTCATATTCCATGCTTGTTGGTGTGCAAAACTTATAGACAAAAGCAGAGTTTTGCAACAACCCAATGCAATCAATGCTAATGACAACAATAAATTATTCTCTATTATCAGAATTTCAGAATACCATTGGACAGTGGCGGCGGCACGCGGTGGTTCTGGACAGAGAGGAACACGGTGGCACACGGAGAGGAACAGAGAGATAGAGAGAGGGGAGAAGAGAGAGAAACCAGAGACACTGGTGGTGGGGGCAGTGGTGGTGGGGGGCGGCGGTTCGCGCAGTTGAGAGAAGAGAGACGAGAGAGAGAAGAGAAAAAGGAAAGTGAGGGGGGAAGGGTTTTCAGTGTTAATTATTAAAGGGTTTCCGACGGATTACCGACGGCCTTTCCGTCGGTAATTCAAAAAAATGTTATCGACGGAAAGATCCGTAGGTAACTTTAACAAGATTTCCAACGGGCTAGCCGTCGATACGTGTAGTTCCATATAACGACGGAAAAGTCCGTCGGTAAACTCTGGCGCCAAATTTTTAAGATTCCCGCCAGCTTTTCCGACTCACTTACCAACGGATAAGCCGTTGGCTACCTTACCGACGGCCACTTCCATCGGAAATTGATGAAACTGATGGTCTTCACGTGTACCAACGGATAGTTCCATCGGTAATCCCTTAATTACCGATGGCCATCACTTCCATCGGTAATTATCCGTTGGTAAAACGTCTCTTTCTGGTAGTGATATCAACACAGATAAATTAAGCACTTCATTTTAGATTTGTTTTTTTGAGATAAATAGTGCTACTGCATTTCATTAAAAATCAAATTCGTAATACAAACGAGAATGTCATCAAAGTCTTGAGGATTAGCCATACTAGTAGCCACCCTAGCCAAAGTGTGAGCAACTATATTAGCTTCCCTCCTAGTGAACTCTACCAAAGAGTTTGTGAAATAAGATAAAAATAAATCCCTACAATCTTTAATAATTGCCCCACATATTGAATTATCCATGTGGTTTGCATGGAAGTGGCCCACTACATATAAAATTATTGTTTATAATGTTGTCTCTAGTCTTATGAAACTTAACACATGTCATAATTGTTAAGAGAAATTTGCATTACAAGACTTATGGTCTTGTAAATTTAAATTTTTTAATGCTAATAATAAATTAATTGTTTATTTATTAATTAATTTTAATTATTTAATTATTTTATTTAACTAATGAGATATTAATATTACTTCTCATAAGTTTCGTAAGCTTGATTTTAAATTATTGATTTATTCCGATTCCATTCGCACTTCAGCAAAGCACTACGAGATCCACGAGATATTATCGCATCAAATATATCGCCATTGTGCGCATCTGTTGCCCCATTCTTCCTTGGTCGCTTCCTCTCAATACTAAGACTGTACTTATTCCTTAATTCATTATTCCACTATCTCAATATTTTAATTCTATTTATTAGAATTTAATTGGATTGGATCATTTTATTTTTTGTATACAAAAAATAACCTACAACCTACAAGAATCACATCTAGTGTAAACAACAATCATACCATTAAGAACACAACAATCATAACACAGCTAAAAACTTTACACAATTTCAGTTTAATTTGCATACTTTCCAAAATAAATAAATAAAACTCAAAAAATGGGTGGCGGTGGCTCCCAGTGGTGTGGCTCTTCTGAAATGATGGCTCTCGCACAGGTGACTACAAAAAAAAAAATAGTACAATATTATGGTCGTAATACAACAGTACCAAAAAAAGACCAAAATAAAGACTCCCCAAATATCAACAACAAACCAAAAAAAAAACCAAAATAAAAAACCATTATTAGTTTTTTATATTGACAAATAAAAGGAAAGACATCATTAACTTATAGAAAAAAGACAAACAAAACAGAATAGAAACCTAGTAACATACCAATATTATCATATCACTTAATTAATAATAACAAAAAGAAAAAGACAAAATAAAAGAACAAAACAATCATGAACCAATTTTACAGTAGCCCTGTTTCTCATTCTAGGATATTTATCTTAAGGTAATTTTTGCAGTACTTCTTCTACATTTGCTCTCACCTAGTTACAAACTTTTGCTCATATTCCATGCTTGTTGGTGTGCAAAACTTATAGACAAAAGCAGAGTTTTGCAACAACCCAATGCAATCAATGCTAATGACAACAATAAATTATTCTCTATTATCAGAATTTCAGAATACCATTGGACGGTGGCGGCGGCACGCGGTGGTTCTGGACAGAGAGGAACACGGTGGCACACGGAGAGGAACAGAGAGATAGAGAGAGGGGAGAAGAGAGAGAAAAAACCAGACACCAGTGGTGGTGGGGGGCGGTTCGCGCAGCTGAGAGAGAGAGAGAGAAGAGAAAAAGGAAAGTGAGGGGGGAAGGGTTTTCAGTGTTAATTATTAAAGGGTTTCCGACGGATTACCGACGGCCTTTCCGTCGGTAATTCAAAAAAATGTTATCGACGGAAAGATCCGTAGGTAACTTTAACAAGATTTCCAACGGGCTAGCCGTCGATACGTGTAGTTCCATATAACGACGGAAAAGTCCGTCGGTAAACTCTGGCGCCAAATTTTTAAGATTCCCGCCAGCTTTTCCGACTCACTTACCAACGGATAAACCGTTGGCAACCTTACCGACGGCCACTTCCATCGGAAATTGATGAAACTGATGGTCTTCACGTGTGTACCAACGGATAGTTCCATCGGTAATCCCTTAATTACCGATGGCCATCACTTCCATCGGTAATTATCCGTTGGTAAAACGTCTCTTTCTGGTAGTGATATCAACACAGATAAATTAAGCACTTCATTTTAGATTTGTTTTTTTGAGATAAATAGTGCTACTGCATTTCATTAAAAATCAAATTCGTAATACAAACGAGAATGTCATCAAAGTCTTGAGGATTAGCCATACTAGTAGCCACCCTAGCCAAAGTGTGAGCAACTATATTAGCTTCCCTCCTAGAGAACTCTACCGAAGAGTTTGTGAAATAAGATAAAAATAAATCCCTACAACCTTTAATAATTGCCCCACATATTGAATTATCCATGTGGTTTGCATGGAAGTGGCCCACTACATATAAAATTATTGTTTATAATATTGTCTCTAGTCTTATGAAACTTAACAAATGTCATAATTGTTAAGAGAAATTTGCATTACAAGACTTATGGTCTTGTAAATTTAAATTTTTAATGCTAATAATAAATAAATTGTTTATTTATTAATTAATTTTAATTATTTAATTATTTTATTTAACTAATGAGATATTAATATTACTTCTCATAAGTTTCCTAAGCTTGATTTTAAATTATTGATTTATTCCGATTCCATTCGCACTTCAGCAAAGCACTACGAGATCCACGAGATATTATCGCATCAAATATATCGCCATTGTGCGCATCTGTTGCTCCATTCTTCCTTTGTCGCTTCCTCTCAATACTAAGACTGTACTTATTCCTTAATTCATTATTCCACTATCTCAATATTTTAATTCTATTTATTAGAATTTAATTGGATCATTTTATTTTTTGTATACAAAAAATAACCTACAACCTACAAGAATCACATCTAGTGTAAACAACAATCATACCATTAAGAACACAACAATCATAACACAGCTAAAAACTTTACACAATTTCAGTTTAATTTGCATACTTTCCAAAATAAATAAATAAAACTCAAAAAATGGGTGGCGGTGGCTCCCAGTGGTGTGGCTCTTCTGAAATGATGGCTCTCGCACAGGTGACTACAAAAAAAAAAATAGTACAATATTATGGTCGTAACACAACAGTACCAAAAAAAGACCAAAATAAAGACTCCCCAAATATCAACAACAAACCAAAAAAAAAACCAAAATAAAAAACCATTGTTAGTTTTTTATATTGACAAATAAAAGGAAAGACATCATTAACTTATAGAAAAAAGACAAACAAAACAGAATAGAAACCTAGTAACATACCAATATTATCATATCACTTAATTAATAATAACAAAAAGAAAAAGACAAAATAAAAGAACAAAACAATCATGAACCAATTTTACAGTAGCCCTGTTTCTCATTCTAGGATATTTATCTTAAGGTAATTTTTGCAGTACTTCTTCTACATTTGCTCTCACCTAGTTACAAACTTTTGCTCATATTCCATGCTTGTTGGTGTGCAAAACTTATAGACAAAAGCAGAGTTTTGCAACAACCCAATGCAATCAATGCTAATGACAACAATAAATTATTCTCTATTATCAGAATTTCAGAATACCATTGGACGGTGGCGGCGGCACGCGGTGGTTCTGGACAGAGAGGAACACGGTGGCACACGGAGAGGAACAGAGAGATAGAGAGAGGGGAGAAGAGAGAGAAAACCAGAGACACTGGTGGTGGGGGCAGTGGTGGTGGGGGGCGGCGGTTCGCGCAGCTGAGAGAAGAGAGACGAGAGAGAGAAGAGAAAAAGGAAAGTGAGGGGGGAAGGGTTTTCAGTGTTAATTATTAAAGGGTTTCCGACGGATTACCGACGGCCTTTCCGTCGGTAATTCAAAAAAATGTTATCGACGGAAAGATCCGTAGGTAACTTTAACAAGATTTCCAACGGGCTAGCCGTCGATACGTGTAGTTCCATATAACGACGGAAAAGTCCGTCGGTAAACTCTGGCGCCAAATTTTTAAGATTCCCGCCAGCTTTTCCGACTCACTTACCAACGGATAAGCCGTTGGCAACCTTACCGACGGCCACTTCCATCGGAAATTGATGAAACTGATGGTCTTCACGTGTACCAACGGATAGTTCCATCGGTAATCCCTTAATTACCGATGGCCATCACTTCCATCGGTAATTATCCGTTGGTAAAACGTCTCTTTCTGGTAGTGATATCAACACAGATAAATTAAGCACTTCATTTTAGATTTGTTTTTTTGAGATAAATAGTGCTACTGCATTTCATTAAAAATCAAATTCGTAATACAAACGAGAATGTCATCAAAGTCTTGAGGATTAGCCATACTAGTAGCCACCCTAGCCAAAGTGTGAGCAACTATATTAGCTTCCCTCCTAGTGAACTCTACCGAAGAGTTTGTGAAATAAGATAAAAATAAATCCCTACAATCTTTAATAATTGCCCCACATATTGAATTATCCATGTGGTTTGCATGGAAGTGGCCCACTACATATAAAATTATTGTTTATAATATTGTCTCTAGTCTTATGAAACTTAACAAATGTCATAATTGTTAAGAGAAATTTGCATTACAAGACTTATGGTCTTGTAAATTTAAATTTTTAATGCTAATAATAAATAAATTGTTTATTTATTAATTAATTTTAATTATTTAATTATTTTATTTAACTAATGAGATATTAATATTACTTCTCATAAGTTTCCTAAGCTTGATTTTAAATTATTGATTTATTCCGATTCCATTCGCACTTCAGCAAAGCACTACGAGATCCACGAGATATTATCGCATCAAATATATCGCCATTGTGCGCATCTGTTGCTCCATTCTTCCTTTGTCGCTTCCTCTCAATACTAAGACTGTACTTATTCCTTAATTCATTATTCCACTATCTCAATATTTTAATTCTATTTATTAGAATTTAATTGGATCATTTTATTTTTTGTATACAAAAAATAACCTACAACCTACAAGAATCACATCTAGTGTAAACAACAATCATACCATTAAGAACACAACAATCATAACATAGCTAAAAACTTTACACAATTTCAGTTTAATTTGCATACTTTCCAAAATAAATAAATAAAACTCAAAAAATGGGTGGCGGTGGCTCCCAGTGGTGTGGCTCTTCTGAAATGATGGCTCTCGCACAGGTGACTACAAAAAAAAAAATAGTACAATATTATGGTCGTAACACAACAGTACCAAAAAAAGACCAAAATAAAGACTCCCCAAATATCAACAACAAACCAAAAAAAAAAACCAAAATAAAAAACCATTATTAGTTTTTTATATTGACAAATAAAAGGAAAGACATCACTAACTTATAGAAAAAAGACAAACAAAACAGAATAGAAACCTAGTAACATACCAATATTATCATATCACTTAATTAATAATAACAAAAAGAAAAAGACAAAATAAAAGAACAAAACAATCATGAACCAATTTTACAGTAGCCCTGTTTCTCATTCTAGGATATTTATCTTAAGGTAATTTTTGCAGTACTTCTTCTACATTTGCTCTCACCTAGTTACAAACTTTTGCTCATATTCCATGCTTGTTGGTGTGCAAAACTTATAGACAAAAGCAGAGTTTTGCAACAACCCAATGCAATCAATGCTAATGACAACAATAAATTATTCTCTATTATCAGAATTTCAGAATACCATTGGACGGTGGCGGCGGCACGCGGTGGTTCTGGACAGAGAGGAACACGGTGGCACACGGAGAGGAACAGAGAGATAGAGAGAGGGGAGAAGAGAGAGAAACCAGAGACACTGGTGGTGGGGGCAGTGGTGGTGGGGGGCGGCGGTTCGCGCAGCTGAGAGAAGAGAGACGAGAGAGAGAAGAGAAAAAGGAAAGTGAGGGGGGAAGGGTTTTCAGTGTTAATTATTAAAGGGTTTCCGACGGATTACCGACGGCCTTTCCGTCGGTAATTCAAAAAAATGTTATCGACGGAAAGATCCGTAGGTAACTTTAACAAGATTTCCAACGGGCTAGCCGTCGATACGTGTAGTTCCATATAACGACGGAAAAGTCCGTCGGTAAACTCTGGCGCCAAATTTTTAAGATTCCCGCCAGCTTTTCCGACTCACTTACCAACGGATAAGCCGTTGGCAACCTTACCGACGGCCACTTCCATCGGAAATTGATGAAACTGATGGTCTTCACGTATACCAACGGATAGTTCCATCGGTAATCCCTTAATTACCGATGGCCATCACTTCCATCGGTAATTATCCGTTGGTAAAACGTCTCTTTCTGGTAGTGATATCAACACAGATAAATTAAGCACTTCATTTTAGATTTGTTTTTTTGAGATAAATAGTGCTACTGCATTTCATTAAAAATCAAATTCGTAATACAAACGAGAATGTCATCAAAGTCTTGAGGATTAGCCATACTAGTAGCCACCCTAGCCAAAGTGTGAGCAACTATATTAGCTTCCCTCCTAGTGAACTCTACCGAAGAGTTTGTGAAATAAGATAAAAATAAATCCCTACAATCTTTAATAATTGCCCCACATATTGAATTATCCATGTGGTTTGCATGGAAGTGGCCCACTACATATAAAATTATTGTTTATAATATTGTCTCTAGTCTTATGAAACTTAACAAATGTCATAATTGTTAAGAGAAATTTGCATTACAAGACTTATGGTCTTGTAAATTTAAATTTTTAATGCTAATAATAAATAAATTGTTTATTTATTAATTAATTTTAATTATTTTATTATTTTATTTAACTAATGAGATATTAATATTACTTCTCATAAGTTTCCTAAGCTTGATTTTAAATTATTGATTTATTCCGATTCCATTCGCACTTCAGCAAAGCACTACGAGATCCACGAGATATTATCGCATCAAATATATCGCCATTGTGCGCATCTGTTGCTCCATTCTTCCTTTGTCGCTTCCTCTCAATACTAAGACTGTACTTATTCCTTAATTCATTATTCTACTATCTCAATATTTTAATTCTATTTATTAGAATTTAATTGGATCATTTTATTTTTTGTATACAAAAAATAACCTACAACCTACAAGAATCACATCTAGTGTAAACAACAATCATACAGTTAAGAACACAACAATCATAACACAGCTAAAAACTTTACACAATTTCAGTTTAATTTGCATACTTTCCAAAATAAATAAATAAAACTCAAAAAATGGGTGGCGGTGGCTCCCAGTGGTGTGGCTCTTCTGAAATGATGGCTCTCGCACAGGTGACTACAAAAAAAAAAAATAGTACAATATTATGGTCGTAACACAACAGTACCAAAAAAAGACCAAAATAAAGACTCCCCAAATATCAACAACAAACCAAAAAAAAAAACCAAAAAAAAAAACCATTATTAGTTTTTTATATTGACAAATAAAAGGAAAGACATCATTAACTTATAGAAAAAAGACAAACAAAACAGAATAGAAACCTAGTAACATACCAATATTATCATATCACTTAATTAATAATAACAAAAAGAAAAAGATGAAATAAAAGAACAAAACAATCATGAACCAATTTTACAGTAGCACTGTTTCTCATTCTAGGATATTTATCTTAAGGTAATTTTTGCAGTACTTCTTCTACATTTGCTCTCACCTGGTTACAAACTTTTGCTCATATTCCATGCTTGTTGGTGTGCAAAACTTATAGACAAAAGCAGAGTTTTGCAACAACCCAATGCAATCAATGCTAATGACAACAATAAATTATTCTCTATTATCAGAATTTCAGATTACCATTGGACGGTGGCGGCGGCACGCGGTGGTTCTGGACAGAGAGGAACACGGTGGCACACGGAGAGGAACAGAGAGATAGAGAGAGGGGAGAAGAGAGAGAAACCAGAGACACTGGTGGTGGGGGCAGTGGTGGTGAGGGGCGGCGGTTCGTGCAGCTGAGAGAAGAGAGAGAGAGAAGAGAAAAAGGAAAGTGAGGGGGGAAGGGTTTTCAGTGTTAATTATTAAAGGGTTTCCGACGGATTACCGACGGCCTTTCCGTCGGTAATTCAAAAAAATGTTATCGACGAAAAGATCCCTAGGTAACTTTAACAATATTTCCCACGGGCTAGCCGTCGATACGTGTAGTTCCATATACCGACGGAAAAGTCCGTCGGTAAACTCTGGCGCCAAATTTTTAAGATTCCCGCCAGCTTTTCCGACTCACTTACCAACGGATAAGCCGTCGGCAACATTATCGACGGCCACTTCCATCGGAAATTGATGAAACTGATGGTCTTCGCGTGTACCAACGGATAGTTCCATCGGTAATCCCTTAATTACCGATGGCCATCACTTCCATCGGTAATTATCCGTTGGTAAAACGTCTCTTTCTGGTAGTGATATCAACACAGATAAATTAAGCACTTCATTTTAGATTCGTTTTTTTGAGATAAATAGTGCTACTGCATTTCATTAAAAATCAAATTCGTAATACAAACGAGAATGTCATCAAAGTCTTGAGGATTAGCCATACTAGTTGCCACCCTAGCCAAAGTGTGAGCAACTATATTAGCTTCCCTCCTAGTGAACTCTACCGAAGAGTTTGTGAAATAAGATAAAAATAAATCCCTACAATCTTTAATAATTGCCCCACATATTGAATTATCCATGTGGTTTGCATGGAAGTGGCCCACTACATATAAAATTATTGTTTATAATATTGTCTCTAGTCTTATGAAACTTAACAAATGTCATAATTGTTAAGAGAAATTTGCATTACAAGACTTATGGTCTTGTAAATTTAAATTTTTAATGCTAATAATAAATAAATTGTTTATTTATTAATTAATTTTAATTATTTTATTATTTTATTTAACTAATGAGATATTAATATTACTTCTCATAAGTTTCCTAAGCTTGATTTTAAATTATTGATTTATTCCGATTCCATTCGCACTTCAGCAAAGCACTACGAGATCCACGAGATATTATCGCATCAAATATATCGCCATTGTGCGCATCTGTTGCTCCATTCTTCCTTTGTCGCTTCCTCTCAATACTAAGACTGTACTTATTCCTTAATTCATTATTCTACTATCTCAATATTTTAATTCTATTTATTAGAATTTAATTGGATCATTTTATTTTTTGTATACAAAAAATAACCTACAACCTACAAGAATCACATCTAGTGTAAACAACAATCATACAGTTAAGAACACAACAATCATAACACAGCTAAAAACTTTACACAATTTCAGTTTAATTTGCATACTTTCCAAAATAAATAAATAAAACTCAAAAAATGGGTGGCGGTGGCTCCCAGTGGTGTGGCTCTTCTGAAATGATGGCTCTCGCACAGGTGACTACAAAAAAAAAAAATAGTACAATATTATGGTCGTAACACAACAGTACCAAAAAAAGACCAAAATAAAGACTCCCCAAATATCAACAACAAACCAAAAAAAAAAACCAAAAAAAAAAAACCATTATTAGTTTTTTATATTGACAAATAAAAGGAAAGACATCATTAACTTATAGAAAAAAGACAAACAAAACAGAATAGAAACCTAGTAACATACCAATATTATCATATCACTTAATTAATAATAACAAAAAGAAAAAGACGAAATAAAAGAACAAAACAATCATGAACCAATTTTACAGTAGCACTGTTTCTCATTCTAGGATATTTATCTTAAGGTAATTTTTGCAGTACTTCTTCTACATTTGCTCTCACCTGGTTACAAACTTTTGCTCATATTCCATGCTTGTTGGTGTGCAAAACTTATAGACAAAAGCAGAGTTTTGCAACAACCCAATGCAATCAATGCTAATGACAACAATAAATTATTCTCTATTATCAGAATTTCAGATTACCATTGGACGGTGGCGGCGGCACGCGGTGGTTCTGGACAGAGAGGAACACGGTGGCACACGGAGAGGAACAGAGAGATAGAGAGAGGGGAGAAGAGAGAGAAACCAGAGACACTGGTGGTGGGGGCAGTGGTGGTGAGGGGCGGCGGTTCGTGCAGCTGAGAGAAGAGAGAAGAGAGAGAGAAGAGAAAAAGGAAAGTGAGGGGGGAAGGGTTTTCAGTGTTAATTATTAAAGGGTTTCCGACGGATTACCGACGGCCTTTCCGTCGGTAATTCAAAAAAATGTTATCGACGAAAAGATCCCTAGGTAACTTTAACAATATTTCCCACGGGCTAGCCGTCGATACGTGTAGTTCCATATACCGACGGAAAAGTCCGTCGGTAAACTCTGGCGCCAAATTTTTAAGATTCCCGCCAGCTTTTTCCGACTCACTTACCAACGGATAAGCCGTCGGCAACATTATCGACGGCCACTTCCATCGGAAATTGATGAAACTGATGGTCTTCGCGTGTACCAACGGATAGTTCCATCGGTAATCCCTTAATTACCGATGGCCATCACTTCCATCGGTAATTATCCGTTGGTAAAACGTCTCTTTCTGGTAGTGATATCAACACAGATAAATTAAGCACTTCATTTTAGATTCGTTTTTTTGAGATAAATAGTGCTACTGCATTTCATTAAAAATCAAATTCGTAATACAAACGAGAATGTCATCAAAGTCTTGAGGATTAGCCATACTAGTAGCCACCCTAGCCAAAGTGTGAGCAACTATATTAGCTTCCCTCCTAGTGAACTCTACCGAAGAGTTTGTGAAATAAGATAAAAATAAATCCCTACAATCTTTAATAATTGCCCCACATATTGAATTATCCATGTGGTTTGCATGGAAGTGGCCCACTACATATAAAATTATTGTTTATAATATTGTCTCTAGTCTTATGAAACTTAACAAATGTCATAATTGTTAAGAGAAATTTGCATTACAAGACTTATGGTCTTGTAAATTTAAATTTTTAATGCTAATAATAAATAAATTGTTTATTTATTAATTAATTTTAATTATTTTATTATTTTATTTAACTAATGAGATATTAATATTACTTCTCATAAGTTTCCTAAGCTTGATTTTAAATTATTGATTTATTCCGATTCCATTCGCACTTCAGCAAAGCACTACGAGATCCACGAGATATTATCGCATCAAATATATCGCCATTGTGCGCATCTGTTGCTCCATTCTTCCTTTGTCGCTTCCTCTCAATACTAAGACTGTACTTATTCCTTAATTCATTATTCTACTATCTCAATATTTTAATTCTATTTATTAGAATTTAATTGGATCATTTTATTTTTTGTATACAAAAAATAACCTACAACCTACAAGAATCACATCTAGTGTAAACAACAATCATACCGTTAAGAACACAACAATCATAACACAGCTAAAAACTTTACACAATTTCAGTTTAATTTGCATACTTTCCAAAATAAATAAATAAAACTCAAAAAATGGGTGGCGGTGGCTCCCAGTGGTGTGGCTCTTCTGAAATGATGGCTCTCGCACAGGTGACTACAAAAAAAAAAAATAGTACAATATTATGGTCGTAACACAACAGTACCAAAAAAAGACCAAAATAAAGACTCCCCAAATATCAACAACAAACCAAAAAAAAAAACCAAAAAAAAAAACCATTATTAGTTTTTTATATTGACAAATAAAAGGAAAGACATCATTAACTTATAGAAAAAAGACAAACAAAACAGAATAGAAACCTAGTAACATACCAATATTATCATATCACTTAATTAATAATAACAAAAAGAAAAAGACGAAATAAAAGAACAAAACAATCATGAACCAATTTTACAGTAGCACTGTTTCTCATTCTAGGATATTTATCTTAAGGTAATTTTTGCAGTACTTCTTCTACATTTGCTCTCACCTGGTTACAAACTTTTGCTCATATTCCATGCTTGTTGGTGTGCAAAACTTATAGACAAAAGCAGAGTTTTGCAACAACCCAATGCAATCAATGCTAATGACAACAATAAATTATTCTCTATTATCAGAATTTCAGATTACCATTGGACGGTGGCGGCGGCACGCGGTGGTTCTGGACAGAGAGGAACACGGTGGCACACGGAGAGGAACAGAGAGATAGAGAGAGGGGAGAAGAGAGAGAAACCAGAGACACTGGTGGTGGGGGCAGTGGTGGTGAGGGGCGGCGGTTCGTGCAGCTGAGAGAAGAGAGAAGAGAGAGAGAAGAGAAAAAGGAAAGTGAGGGGGGAAGGGTTTTCAGTGTTAATTATTAAAGGGTTTCCGACGGATTACCGACGGCCTTTCCGTCGGTAATTCAAAAAAATGTTATCGACGAAAAGATCCCTAGGTAACTTTAACAATATTTCCCACGGGCTAGCCGTCGATACGTGTAGTTCCATATACCGACGGAAAAGTCCGTCGGTAAACTCTGGCGCCAAATTTTTAAGATTCCCGCCAGCTTTTCCGACTCACTTACCAACGGATAAGCCGTCGGCAACATTATCGACGGCCACTTCCATCGGAAATTGATGAAACTGATGGTCTTCGCGTGTACCAACGGATAGTTCCATCGGTAATCCCTTAATTACCGATGGCCATCACTTCCATCGGTAATTATCCGTTGGTTAAAACGTCTCTTTCTGGTAGTGATATCAACACAGATAAATTAAGCACTTCATTTTAGATTCGTTTTTTTGAGATAAATAGTGCTACTGCATTTCATTAAAAATCAAATTCGTAATACAAACGAGAATGTCATCAAAGTCTTGAGGATTAGCCATACTAGTTGCCACCCTAGCCAAAGTGTGAGCAACTATATTAGCTTCCCTCCTAGTGAACTCTACCGAAGAGTTTGTGAAATAAGATAAAAATAAATCCCTACAATCTTTAATAATTGCCCCACATATTGAATTATCCATGTGGTTTGCATGGAAGTGGCCCACTACATATAAAATTATTGTTTATAATATTGTCTCTAGTCTTATGAAACTTAACAAATGTCATAATTGTTAAGAGAAATTTGCATTACAAGACTTATGGTCTTGTAAATTTAAATTTTTAATGCTAATAATAAATAAATTGTTTATTTATTAATTAATTTTAATTATTTTATTATTTTATTTAACTAATGAGATATTAATATTACTTCTCATAAGTTTCCTAAGCTTGATTTTAAATTATTGATTTATTCCGATTCCATTCGCACTTCAGCAAAGCACTACGAGATCCACGAGATATTATCGCATCAAATATATCGCCATTGTGCGCATCTGTTGCTCCATTCTTCCTTTGTCGCTTCCTCTCAATACTAAGACTGTACTTATTCCTTAATTCATTATTCTACTATCTCAATATTTTAATTCTATTTATTAGAATTTAATTGGATCATTTTATTTTTTGTATACAAAAAATAACCTACAACCTACAAGAATCACATCTAGTGTAAACAACAATCATACAGTTAAGAACACAACAATCATAACACAGCTAAAAACTTTACACAATTTCAGTTTAATTTGCATACTTTCCAAAATAAATAAATAAAACTCAAAAAATGGGTGGCGGTGGCTCCCAGTGGTGTGGCTCTTCTGAAATGATGGCTCTCGCACAGGTGACTACAAAAAAAAAAAAATAGTACAATATTATGGTCGTAACACAACAGTACCAAAAAAAGACCAAAATAAAGACTCCCCAAATATCAACAACAAACCAAAAAAAAAAACCAAAAAAAAAAAACCATTATTAGTTTTTTATATTGACAAATAAAAGGAAAGACATCATTAACTTATAGAAAAAAGACAAACAAAACAGAATAGAAACCTAGTAACATACCAATATTATCATATCACTTAATTAATAATAACAAAAAGAAAAAGACGAAATAAAAGAACAAAACAATCATGAACCAATTTTACAGTAGCACTGTTTCTCATTCTAGGATATTTATCTTAAGGTAATTTTTGCAGTACTTCTTCTACATTTGCTCTCACCTGGTTACAAACTTTTGCTCATATTCCATGCTTGTTGGTGTGCAAAACTTATAGACAAAAGCAGAGTTTTGCAACAACCCAATGCAATCAATGCTAATGACAACAATAAATTATTCTCTATTATCAGAATTTCAGATTACCATTGGACGGTGGCGGCGGCACGCGGTGGTTCTGGACAGAGAGGAACACGGTGGCACACGGAGAGGAACAGAGAGATAGAGAGAGGGGAGAAGAGAGAGAAACCAGAGACACTGGTGGTGGGGGCAGTGGTGGTGAGGGGCGGCGGTTCGTGCAGCTGAGAGAAGAGAGAAGAGAGAGAGAAGAGAAAAAGGAAAGTGAGGGGGGAAGGGTTTTCAGTGTTAATTATTAAAGGGTTTCCGACGGATTACCGACGGCCTTTCCGTCGGTAATTCAAAAAAATGTTATCGACGAAAAGATCCCTAGGTAACTTTAACAATATTTCCCACGGGCTAGCCGTCGATACGTGTAGTTCCATATACCGACGGAAAAGTCCGTCGGTAAACTCTGGCGCCAAATTTTTAAGATTCCCGCCAGCTTTTCCGACTCACTTACCAACGGATAAGCCGTCGGCAACATTATCGACGGCCACTTCCATCGGAAATTGATGAAACTGATGGTCTTCGCGTGTACCAACGGATAGTTCCATCGGTAATCCCTTAATTACCGATGGCCATCACTTCCATCGGTAATTATCCGTTGGTAAAACGTCTCTTTCTGGTAGTGATATCAACACAGATAAATTAAGCACTTCATTTTAGATTCGTTTTTTTGAGATAAATAGTGCTACTGCATTTCATTAAAAATCAAATTCGTAATACAAACGAGAATGTCATCAAAGTCTTGAGGATTAGCCATACTAGTAGCCACCCTAGCCAAAGTGTGAGCAACTATATTAGCTTCCCTCCTAGTGAACTCTACCGAAGAGTTTGTGAAATAAGATAAAAATAAATCCCTACAATCTTTAATAATTGCCCCACATATTGAATTATCCATGTGGTTTGCATGGAAGTGGCCCACTACATATAAAATTATTGTTTATAATATTGTCTCTAGTCTTATGAAACTTAACAAATGTCATAATTGTTAAGAGAAATTTGCATTACAAGACTTATGGTCTTGTAAATTTAAATTTTTAATGCTAATAATAAATAAATTGTTTATTTATTAATTAATTTTAATTATTTTATTATTTTATTTAACTAATGAGATATTAATATTACTTCTCATAAGTTTCCTAAGCTTGATTTTAAATTATTGATTTATTCCGATTCCATTCGCACTTCAGCAAAGCACTACGAGATCCACGAGATATTATCGCATCAAATATATCGCCATTGTGCGCATCTGTTGCTCCATTCTTCCTTTGTCGCTTCCTCTCAATACTAAGACTGTACTTATTCCTTAATTCATTATTCTACTATCTCAATATTTTAATTCTATTTATTAGAATTTAATTGGATCATTTTATTTTTTGTATACAAAAAATAACCTACAACCTACAAGAATCACATCTAGTGTAAACAACAATCATACCGTTAAGAACACAACAATCATAACACAGCTAAAAACTTTACACAATTTCAGTTTAATTTGCATACTTTCCAAAATAAATAAATAAAACTCAAAAAATGGGTGGCGGTGGCTCCCAGTGGTGTGGCTCTTCTGAAATGATGGCTCTCGCACAGGTGACTACAAAAAAAAAAAATAGTACAATATTATGGTCGTAACACAACAGTACCAAAAAAAGACCAAAATAAAGACTCCCCAAATATCAACAACAAACCAAAAAAAAAAACCAAAAAAAAAACCATTATTAGTTTTTTATATTGACAAATAAAAGGAAAGACATCATTAACTTATAGAAAAAAGACAAACAAAACAGAATAGAAACCTAGTAACATACCAATATTATCATATCACTTAATTAATAATAACAAAAAGAAAAAGACGAAATAAAAGAACAAAACAATCATGAACCAATTTTACAGTAGCACTGTTTCTCATTCTAGGATATTTATCTTAAGGTAATTTTTGCAGTACTTCTTCTACATTTGCTCTCACCTGGTTACAAACTTTTGCTCATATTCCATGCTTGTTGGTGTGCAAAACTTATAGACAAAAGCAGAGTTTTGCAACAACCCAATGCAATCAATGCTAATGACAACAATAAATTATTCTCTATTATCAGAATTTCAGATTACCATTGGACGGTGGCGGCGGCACGCGGTGGTTCTGGACAGAGAGGAACACGGTGGCACACGGAGAGGAACAGAGAGATAGAGAGAGGGGAGAAGAGAGAGAAACCAGAGACACTGGTGGTGGGGGCAGTGGTGGTGAGGGGCGGCGGTTCGTGCAGCTGAGAGAAGAGAGAAGAGAGAGAGAAGAGAAAAAGGAAAGTGAGGGGGGAAGGGTTTTCAGTGTTAATTATTAAAGGGTTTCCGACGGATTACCGACGGCCTTTCCGTCGGTAATTCAAAAAAATGTTATCGACGAAAAGATCCCTAGGTAACTTTAACAATATTTCCCACGGGCTAGCCGTCGATACGTGTAGTTCCATATACCGACGGAAAAGTCCGTCGGTAAACTCTGGCGCCAAATTTTTAAGATTCCCGCCAGCTTTTCCGACTCACTTACCAACGGATAAGCCGTCGGCAACATTATCGACGGCCACTTCCATCGGAAATTGATGAAACTGATGGTCTTCGCGTGTACCAACGGATAGTTCCATCGGTAATCCCTTAATTACCGATGGCCATCACTTCCATCGGTAATTATCCGTTGGTAAAACGTCTCTTTCTGGTAGTGGTATCAACACAGATAAATTAAGCACTTCATTTTAGATTCGTTTTTTTGAGATAAATAGTGCTACTGCATTTCATTAAAAATCAAATTCGTAATACAAACGAGAATGTCATCAAAGTCTTGAGGATTAGCCATACTAATAGCCATCATAGCCAAAGTGTGAGCAACTATATTAGCTTCCCTCCTAGTGAACTCTACCGAAGAGTTTGTGAAATAAGATAAAAATAAATCCCTACAATCTTTAATAATAGCCCCACATATTGAATTATCCATGTGGTTTGCATGGAAGTGGCCCACTACATATAAAATTATTGTTCATAATATTGTCTCTAGTCTTATGAAACTTAACACATGTCATAATTGTTAAGAGAAATTTGCATTACAAGACTTATGGTCTTGTAAATTTAAATTTTTTAATGCTAATAATAAATTAATTGTTTATTTATTAATTAATTTTAATTATTTAATTATTTTATTTAACTAATGAGATATTAATATTACTTCTCATAAGTTTCCTAAGCTTGATTTTAAATTATTGATTTATTCCGATTCCATTCGCACTTCAGCAAAGCACTACGAGATCCACGAGATATTATCGCATCAAATATATCGCCATTGTGCGCATCTGTTGCTCCATTCTTCCTTTGTCGCTTCCTCTCAATACTAAGACTGTACTTATTCCTTAATTCTTTTTTTTGATCAAAAGACTAAGGAATGCAGAGGCATCACAATGAAGCTAATCATCCCAACTAGGTTGGCACCAAGAGCAACATCTATCATTTGCAGCATACCTAAATATATTAAAAATGAAAGAAACAAAAAATATGGGGGGACATAAAGCCAAAACCCAATAACAAAAATTAAAAGAATCTATAGTTAGGTAATCTTAACCTATTTCTATGATAATCATCCCTAATAAAGCTAGGTAGGCGATTCCACCAAAAGAAATTTCTAAGAACAAAACCCTTAGAGGTTAGAGCATCTGCACAAACATTCCCTTCTCTATAAATGTGGGAGACTTGAAAATTCATTTGAGAAACCAAGGAGAGACAGTTTTTCCATCTATCTCTAAGGGACCAAGGCACTAGCTTTGTTGAGGCAAAAGCTTCCACTACTAATTTAGAATCACATTCAAGCCAAAGTTTCCACCAACCTCTTTTGAATGCTTCTTCAATTGCTATCATAGCCGCATGAAGTTCAGCATGAAAAGCCCTTGTGTTTCCAACAAAATTAGTAAAACCACCAAGGAACACTCCTTTGAAATCTCTAAAAATGCCACCAGCAGCTGCAAGGCCGGGGGAGCCTCTGGCTGCACCATCACTATTACACTTAATCCAAGGAGACAAGGGGGGATGCCACTGCACTTGAATAATTTTAGGAGCTGGACTAGCATGACCACTCACAACAAAATTCTTCAGGATGACAAAATCAGCCATAGAAGCCGAATTGAAACCCTTTGAAATGGAACCAGATAAGTGAGTAAGGCCAATGATTCTACAAACAACACTATTGAAATGAGTCTTAAACTCTTGAAAGCGAATTTGATTTCTGCAGTGCCATATAGTGCAGATTGTGTGAATCACAGCAGCCTTAGATAAATCCGTTGCTTGTCTGCTATGAACATTACTCAGGGCATCAAAAACAGAATTCACTGAAGATAAGTTAAAAGAACAATTCAGTTGATAACCAAGCCATCTCCACAATTTTGTTGCAAAAACACATTGAAAGAAAAGATGCTTTGAGGTCTCTTCATGGCAGCCACATAAAGAGCAAACTGAAGCTAATAAACATCCCCTTTTTCTCAAATTCTCGTCTGTGGGGATTTTATTGTGAAAGAGCCTCCACACCAAGAAAGAATTCTTAGGAGGAATACATGAGTTCCAGACAAGCTTTGGCCAATTGACACTATTAACAGATGAAGAGAAGAAATGATAAGCATCCTTGAAGGTAAGTAAACCCGAATCATTAAGGTTCCAGACCAGCTGATCTTCATCTGCAGAAACAGGAAGAACAGTCCCTGAAACTTCATTTGCAAGATCAGGATATCGATGGAAAACTTCAGCAGAGAGATTCCAATTGTTGTCCACAATAAAATCACTAGCAGTTGCCTTAAGGGAAGCAAGCCAGGAGGGAGGAATGCTGATTAAATCAGCAATTGGACTTGAAATCCATTGATCAGTCCAAAAATTTACAGACTTGCCATTACCAATCAGCCAAGATGAGTTTGAGATAGCTATGGAAAGCTTGCCCCTAACACCTGACCAAATTAAAGACCTTATGTATACTGAAACTGGTTTCTTATGCCTAAAGAATCTAGCCTTAAGGAAACAAGCCCAAGATTCATTGGAAGATAGTAAATCCCAGGATAGTTTTAACACGGCAGCATCATTAATTTGCCTTAAAGACCTGATTCCAAGCCCACCATTATCAAGAGGAGAGCAAACTGTATGCCAAGCCACAGTGACCAGCTTTTTTGAGTTTACATCACCAGACCAAATGAAGTTCTTGATCCATCTATCCACTGTTTTAATCAAAGAAATCGGCCAGGCATAGATATGAAAGTTGTATAGAAGCATACCACTGATTATAGAATTAACTAGCTGCACTCTCCCCATTATAGATAGCAAGGACCCTTTCCAAGCACTCAGTTTTGCTCTGATCCTATCAACAATAGGTTGAAGATGAACCCTTCTTGGCTTACCTTTAAAGATAGGCATACCAAGGTAAGTGAAGGGAAGGGAGCCAGGAGGAAAACCAAGCATGCTTTTCAGCTGCTGAACTCTATTATAATTCATAGCTCCAGCATAAAATCTACATTTGCCAATGCTCAAACACTGCCCTGAAGCATCTGCATATTCATTAAAAAGAGCAAGCAAGCTGGACAGGTTCTTTCTAGTCCCTTTGCAAAAGACCATCACATCATCAGCATAAAGGACATGAGAAGGGGTTTGGCAACCTCTAGAAATAGACATAGGCTTCAACAAATTGGACTCAACCAGATGAGTGATACCTCTACTAAGCACATCCTCTACAAGACAAAAAAGCAAGGGGGAAAGAGGGTCTCCCTGCCTGACCCCTCTCCTACAAGAGAAGTAGCCAACTGGATTTCCATTTACAATGAAGGAAAGCTTTGCAGAATGAAGGATAGTAGAAATCCAATTACAAAATTGCTGGTGGAAACAAAAAGCATGTAACACTTTCAAGAGGAAACCCCAATCAAGAGTATCAAAGGCCTTTTTTATATCAAATTTAAGAGCAATGTTCCCCCCAAAAGATTTTTTATCCAACATATTAATGGCCTCGGAAGTAGTGTAGATGCACTCAGAGATGTGTCTACCTTTAAGGAAGCCTCTCTGCTGATCAGAAACCACTTTAGGGGCAACCAAAGCCAACCTATCTGCAAGGACTTTAGTGATCACCTTAAATTGAAAATTGGCCAAGGCAATTGGCCTATAATCTTCTATTCTCTCAGCTTCAGGAATCTTAGGAATAAGGACCACTGCATTAGAATTCATGCCTGGAAGAATCCAATTCTGCTTGAAGAATTGCAGGACAGAATTATAAACATCTTTGCCAACTATTTCCCAGTAAGATTGAAAAAAACCACCTCCAAAACCATCTGGACCCGGGGAGCCTGCACCATTCATGCTAAACAATGCCTTTCCGACTTCCTCAAAGGTTGGAAGGTTAGTTAGCATCAGATTATCTTCCATAGAAACCATAGGAGTGATCACTTTATCCACTAGCCCATTATTAGTGCAACTATTTTCAGATGCATACAGATTAGAGAAAAAATCAAACACATGATCTTCTATCTCAACTTGGCTACACAGGACCTCATCACCCTTTTTCAACATAGCAATCTGATTAGTAGCATGTCTTATCTTTGCCATACCATGAAAGAAAGCGGTGTTTCTATCCCCCTTAGCAAACCAGTTCAAACAAGATTTTTGCTTCCAGAATTCTTCCTCAATTGCCAAACATTTTTGCAAATCCATTTGAGCTAGTCTTTCCTCCTCATACAGAATATCAGAAAAACCCTGCATAACATGCTGCTGCAAAATATAATCAAGCTTAGCTTTGGCTGCTTCAACAGAGACATTGACATTACCAAAAACTTGCTTATTCCACACTTTAAACTCAGCCTTCAAGTGCTTCAGCTTCTGGACAAGAATATACATAGGACAACCAACAACCTGCTTCTTCCAAGAATCTCTAACTAATCTCTCACAAACTGAATGCTCCCTCCACATATTAAAAAACTTAAATGAGGATGGCTTGAGCTTGATACCTTTATTTAAAGTCAGCAGAAGAGGGTGGTGATCTGAATGGCTTCTAGGAAGGGTCATACAAGAAATGCTGCTAAAGGAAGAAAAGCAGTGTTGATTGACAATGGACCTGTCTAATTTTCTTTCTGTGTAGTCCCTCACCCTACCATTGGCCCAAGTGAACCTTGCACCTTTAGTTTCAATGTGAACCAAGCAATTATTCTCAGTCCAAGATAAGAAATCTTCACATGAAAGCTTAAGAGGCAGCTTACCACCCCTCTACTCATGAGCTCCAAGTAAAGCATTAAAATCCCCAATACAGATCCAGGGATCCAAACAGTTCCTCATCAAAGCAGACAGCTCATTCCAAAGCCTTCTTCTGCCTAAATAAGTATAGGAAGCATAAACTGCAGAGAAGCATACCCTTTGGTTGGAAAAACTTACTGCAAAAAGAGCAGTGCTGAGCAGAAATAGCAATTTGGGATGGATTTAAATTGCATTTACAAAGACACCAAATTGAGGGTACTGCAGCATCTTTATCATTAAATAAAAAGACTTTCAGGCCAATAGATTTCCAAAAAGAAGCATGGATTTTATCAAAATCAATCATAGGCTAAGCCACTAAAATCAAATCCGGATGATGATTTTTACACATATTTTTAAGAACCAGTCTAGTTTCAGGATTACCTAGACCTCTAGCATTCCAAAAAAGGACTTTCATCATGAGCCATTTCTATAGCCTGCCCTTGCACCGGTATTACGAGTCTTAGATTTAGCATTCATTATTCTACTATCTCAATATTTTAATTCTATTTATTAGAATTTAATTGGATCATTTTATTTTTTATATACAAAAAATAACCTACAACCTACAAGAATCACATCTAGTGTAAACAACAATCATACCATTAAGTACACAACAATCATAACACAGCTAAAAACTTTACACAATTTCAGTTTAATTTGCATACTTTCCAAAATAAATAAATAAAACTCAAAAAATGGGTGGCGGTGGCTCCCAGTGGTGTGGCTCTTCTGAAATAATGGCTCTCGCACAGGTGACTACAAAAAAAAATAAAAAAAATAGTACAATATTATGGTCGTAACGCAACAGTACCAAAAAAAGACCAAAATAAAGACTCCCCAAATATCATCAACAAACCCAAAAAAAAACCAAAATAAAAAACCATTAGTTTTTTATATTGACAAATAAAAGGAAAGACATCATTAACTTATAGAAAAAAGACAAACAAAACAGAATAGAAACCTAGTAACATACCAATATTATCATATCACTTAATTAATAATAACAAAAAGAAAAAGACAAAATAAAAGAACAAAACAATCATGAACCAATTTTACAGTAGCCCTGTTTCTCATTCTAGGATATTTATCTTAAGGTAATTTTTGCAGTACTTCTTCTACATTTGCTCTCACCTAGTTACAAACTTTTGCTCATATTCTATGCTTGTTGGTGTGCAAAACTTATAGACAAAAGCAGAGTTTTGCAACAACCCAATGCAATCAATGCATATGACAACAATAAATTATTCTCTATTATCAGAATTTCAGAATACCATTGGATGGTGGCGGCGGCACGCGGTGGTTCTGGACAGAGAGGAACGCGGTGGCAAACGGAGAGGAACAGAGAGATAGAGAGAGGGGGAAGAGAGAGAAACCAGAGACACTGGTGGTGGGGGCAGTGGTGGTGGGGGGCGGCGGTTTGGGCAGCTGAGAGAAGAAAGAAGAGAGAGAGAAGAGAAAAAGGAAAGTGAGGGGGTAAGTGTTTTCAGTGTTAATTATTAAAGGGTTTCCGACGGATTACCGACGGTCTTTCCGTCGGTAATTCAAAAAAATGTTATCGACGGAAAGATCCGTCGGTAACTTTAACAAGATTTCCAACGGGCTAGCCGTCGATACGTGTAGTTCCATATACCGACGGAAAAGTCCTTCGGTAAACTCTAGCGCCAAACTTTTAAGATTCCCGCCAGCTTTTCCGACTCACTTACCAACGGATAAGCCGTCGGCAACATTACCTGTAACACCCCCACTAGGTATTACGATGTAACACATGCGGAATTTAAATTAAAAAGATAGTTTGCTGGTTGCTTTCGAAAAATAATTTATATAAGTAAATAAGCGTCTGAAATTGGGTATAAAAAATTTGTCACGACTTCAAACCTAAGCTTTTATCGGCACACAGGCTTACAATCCTAGCCTGGCAAGTCTATTTAATTTAGAAATATACTTGAATAAAAACTCGTATTTTTACAAAAATTTCGACAGAGTCTCCTCTGTAATTCGAACATCCCAGGTAAAAGAACACCTGCTAAAATAATTACATTTTCATTCCAGAATTCCAGTTACACTAAAATACATTCAGACAGTATTATTTTGGAAATAATTACATCAACAAGCTATACCGGACCCAAAAGGAAAATCTTAGATTTTCATTCAAAAGAAATGCTCTCCGAGCTATAAACTTCACATTCAAAATAAAGGCTCTCCGAGCCATACAAATAAATACTATTAGAAATCTATAACATCTCAAAAACCTAAGCTGGTCACTCTATCAAATAGCTAAAACCAAGTCTTCGAGCGACTTAGAAAGACTCTACTGCAACATCGGTACTAGCGTACCAAGGTACAATAGCGAAACCAGAAGAAACCTGATATATCTGTAAGGGTGAGATATCGACAATTGGATATATCATACAACAACCATATACATGATACATACCACAGCAGTATATTAACATTTATTCAATAATCAAGATAAGATCATCAGACAGCAAGTGTTATATCAGTGGGTCTCATACCCGAACAATCAGTTTTATAAAATTAATGCATGACACTTCAATATTCAGGCTCTAACTTAATCTCATGAGATAACAACACCGTTTTATCGTAGAAGTAATAAAGAGTTGGTCAAGCTCTGATGCCCACTGGCAAATTGCCACCATAACCTCGTGCACCAAGGTCTCCGGATGCACAACGTCTCGAATGCCTCCAACTGGGCCAATCGGACTGACCCTCAGATACCACCTTGTATCTGGTTTACTTAAGCACGTCTGCTAAGGGGAAATGCATATGAATAAAAGACTTTCCGTTAACAAGGTTTTTCTTTGTGTGTACTCTTTTTCGCTGTCGAAGCTCAAAGCTAACGACTATTTATAATTCCCCATCACTTGAACTTAAAGAAAACACAGGACACGCAGTCCGAGTACTCAATCACAACGCCTTACACCGATGCCGCAGTCAAGGTTTGTGGTCGTAGAAATCACTTATGATTTTATCCATGCTTTACTCTAACATGATAAGGACTCTTAGTCCGCAGCAACGAAATTAGGACGCATCGTCCTCAATTCCAAAATTAGGACTCTTAGCCCATACATCACGATTAGGACCCTAGGCCCAAATTCTTAACACGGATCCTAGATCACGTGCATATAACTGAATACTAGAGGCGACGTCTCGCGTACTAGATTCTCTTTCACATGTACTTACTTTTCGCTCAGTGAAAATCAAATCCAAAACAAAACCTCAGTCACTTATCCAAGTAACCGGAACGTTTCTAAATCATTTAGGAGAAAATCCTTTTCCTTTGCAAACACTTTTATAAAACATTTAGGAAATTCGTTTGCTCTTTGAAATCCTTGATGGAATAAAGTCAAATATTTTCAAAGAGTTTTTCCTTCATAAAACACATAGTTCGAAAAAGGTTTTCTCTCGTGCAAAATTCTAAATCATGAAAAGGTAGTTTCCTTCAACTTAAAATCACTTCAACATTTTTCTAAAAGCAAAGATCTTATTCTTCTGAAGTAAGCACTTAAACAAGGAATTGTTATAAATGAACCCAAAACTTTCAAAGTTCTATCCAAGGCTTATTAAAGCTTTTAATCCTTATAGTCATTAAGCACAGACTCAAGTCCGGCTTCTCAAACTTCAATCAACAGTAATATATTCACAACAATAATAATATCACAGTTAATGACAGTTCATCACATATATATAATTCATAACACTTTAAAGCAAGTAATGTTCAACTTCAAGTAATAACCACAATAGTTCAAGTAAACAAGTTATTCAAGTATTGTCTCAATATCACAATCATAGTCACAACACTCAATTAACACATACACACATGCATACAGTTATTGAATATCCCTAGGAAAGCTCCCCTTACCTTTGAAGACAAGTAAAGGATCCTCGTGTTAATGCTCACGTTAGCTCCAAGAGTGTAACTATCTACTCCATCAAGCAAGCATAGCCGTGTCAAACGTCTCAGAGAAGAATCCAACAACGCGTAACAACCAGAAATCAAGAAATCAATTACACATGATCAAACATACATTCTAATTTGATCTAAACACTTAATCTTATTACCAAACAAGGTCATTTTCAAGGAAAATCATGTTTGGAGCTTAAACTTCACAAAATGTATTTTGATTTTCCAATAAAATCAATTCGGGTAAAAGAGGTTTCATCACACAATTTGGGAAACTTGTTTTTGCTTAAAGAATCATGAAATTAAACTTATAAATCATCAATTTGTAGTCTCAATTGCATGAATACACATTTAATTTCAAAGTTTAAAGCTGAAATCAAAATGTCATAAGCCGAGCGCGCCGCCCCTGGGAGCTGTCGGAGACGCTCCCAGGGGCGGCGCGCTCGGCTTATGACGGTGACTGGACGGCAGTTGTCGGACGGCGGCGTTCCAGACGAAACGCTGTGGAGGGCGGCGGTTTCGACACACGACAGCGCAGTAGCGGCGAGAGGACCGTGCGGGACGCGATCTTCGTCCTCACGCTGGCGAGTGGCGGTCGGCGAGCTACGAGGGGCGGCGTGCGGTCTGGTCCGGCGAGAGAGAAGGGAGGAGATGAAGACTTGTGGTGGAGAGGAAGTGAGGAGGAAGAAGAGGATGAGAGGAAGAAGAAATCAGAAGGTAGAAGAAGAGAGGAGCATCGGGTTTTTCAAGAGAGGGAGGAGAGAGAAGATTAGGTTTTTGTGTTAGTGGGTACAAAATGAGTGATAAATATCGAGCCTAAAATAAACATGTTTTTACTTTTTGGAATCTAAAAATAAAGATTGATAAATATATGATTTCAAAATTCAAATTAGAGTAAAGATTAATAGTTGAACTGATCAACTAAGAAAATACTCGGTCCAAAATTAATTTCCGATTGATGCCAAACCAATTTATTTTCAAGTCTAAAATTAAATAGAATAAAATATGAAAATGCTTTTCTCTTAATCATTTTATTTAAAACATTTTTCTGTATTGGTAATAATAGTGACAATAACGTAAATTATTGTCTAGTAAGTGTGCATTCACTGAAATAAGTCAGTACTAATGCACCCAATAAAATAATTTGAAGTGAGTAATTTAATTACTCAAACTAAACCACATAACAAAATAAACATAATCATCCAAATAAAATAATTAATCATATGGGTAAAAACTAGGGTGTTACATTACTACCCCTCTTAAAAAAATTTCCTCTTCGAAATTTCGTAGCTCAAAACTAAACAGGATTTTGTAATCACACCTTGATCTTAAGATCCTACTTTGCATTTCTCGTCGCTTCATTCCTTTCATCTATAAGTCTCTAACATGATCAATTCTTATGCCATTCTATTTATCCTTAAACTACCTCTGAGTCTGAGTTGCTCATGATAAATTTCGTGCCAAAAGCCTATGAAATTCAATCCTCTTATTGAAATTGAACTTTGCCACATCCAACAAGGTCCGTTCTTTTCTTAATTCCTCCAGAATCTTTTCCTTCTTCGATTTCATATCTTTCGTTTGCCTCTCGTTTCCAATCTGGGTATCAAGCACCGTTGATATCCCTGGTTTAGGAAATTTCACATGCACATCTACTCTATTCTATTCCCCAAAGAAAATACACCACAACTCCTAACAATTCCTCCATCTAAAGAAAGTGTTCCATTACTCATGCGAGGAAGCACTTACATCATATCTGTCCTTGTCTTCTATACTTGCAACCGAGAAAAGAGATTATAAAACAGAGTTGCTCTAAGGCCAGAACAACAAGGAGTTACCCAAAACAAAGCCAAGAAATCTAGGTGGACACCCCCCATTAGGCAATCTTGGGTTTAAAATGTCCAGCTTCATTGTGGATCATCAATCACGTATTTAACAGGATAAGGCCTCAAAGATTCAAGACATTTCACCATAGCTTACCACATGAAAGATATAATCAAAACTTAATCACTTCTTGCCTCAAAATTAGTCCGCTAGCAAAACTTCTTCAACACCTTATCCTCATGACGAACATCAAGTTCAACATTAACTCTACCACATATATCAACTTTCAACCCAAAGCACACAATTGTAGTCTTAGTTTCCTTTGGACTTACTCCACCACCCCAAATTTCATCACGGTCAGGCCTTTCAAACTCTAAAACAGAGCTCTCAAACTCTTCTCTCAATTTAGTTTCTCAAGAACTCCTCTTTACTATTTCCGTTCAGCTTAAGGAAAACTACTATAGATATTTTTCCGTTAATCCTCGGACTCACAAAGTCAACATTAACCATAAACGTTGATCACTACTCTAAATTCCTTTAATGGTATATCTGCCTCGATCATGATAAGGCCCATTGTAATCATCTTACTCAATGATGTTGAACTTAAGGGTTCTCATAGTACCATTCACATCTATACATTAACGAAGCCCCTATCAACTCTGGTTTGTCCTACCATAGAGATGACAAAAATTAGGTACCACACTATTCTCAATACGGGTCCATTAGGAACCTTCTTCAACATCTAACTTCCACAGCTAACACCAAAGTCAACACTAACTTTATCATAACATGTATTAACCTTCTACTCAAGGTATGCAATCATAGTCTTAGTCCATTTGGGATTAGTCTACTCTTCTAGTCATATCAAATTCACACTTTTCAAGTCTCCAATTAAAATATCATAGCGTTCCTTAAGGTAAACTGAAATAAAAAAGGAATCACATCGGCTAGGATTATCTAACTCATTAACTTTGAACTTCTTCAGAAACTTAATTTTCACCAGAGCTTATCTCTTTCGCTTGAATCCACTTAAGTGAAATTACTATAGGCACTCTTCTTGTTAATCTTTCAAAATTCAGGCAATCAAAGCTTAATTACAGACATTGATCATTACCCTAGGTTCCCCAACGATTATTCTGCCTCAATCAACATTTGATTTATAATATTTGTCTCACTTACTGAGATTGATCTTAAAGGTTCATATCTTACCAATCACAACTATACCTCAACACAACTCTTATCACTTATTGTCAATCTTGCTGAAGGAATGATCGTACTTAGGTACTAAACCTACTCCCAGCTAACCTTCTAAGGGTTAGATCGTTTCTTATTTTCCCATCAAGTTGAGGATGATCCTTTGATCTCAATCTCAACTTGATCCTCAACACTTGGAGCGGATTTTACTGACAATATTGGTAAACTTCGGGTCTTCATCTGAAACAACACTTGAAGATACTCCATGAAGTTTGAACAATCCTCTGATACATTATTCGATTTACTCCTCCATTGCATAGTGAATCTTAACTTGTAAGAAGGGTGTAGACTTCACCAGTCGATCCACGATCACTTGAATTCAAACAAGACTCATGTAGGTCTTCAGCAAACTCATAACAAAGATTCATGGCGATGCCAATATCTTAACAAGGAAGGTCTCAATTGTTAAACTATCCTTTTTTCACTGTACTCGACTAACTCTGACATCTTGATGTGGAGATACCCAACTCATGACTGATGAGATAGGTTACACATCGACAACATTCTGAGAATACGTAGAACTAAGATGATCAACGATGACATGTACTTTTCGAACCGCAATAAGACATGCCTTGGTGATCATAAAAGAATTTTTCAAGAAAAGGAATTTTTCTTGATTTCACTTTCACAAAAGCCTAGAAAAGAATTTCATTAATTTGAAGGATACAGGAACATCCAGTATGGAAAAAGATCCTTCCATCAGGTTCGTGGGTGTAAAAATGCATGATCAATACACATTTACAAACATGAATCTAATAAAGTTCATTCTTCCACAAGAATCTTCCAGCGGATTTAAGGAATCAGAGAGTGAATAATTTCTAATCCAAAGAGGATTAATTCTTATTCTTAGTACAAAGAATTTACAGTCTGGCCAAAAATTAGCCTAGGTCACCTCTACCAAAAATAGAAGCGACGAAACTAAGTTTCACCAAGAAACTTCTGCTATCATGAAATTATCTGTGTTATAACTCAAGAAATAGTCATAACCACTCCTCTCAACAAAATGTGAAAGTATCCTGACCAATGGATTCCGTTAAATCAATTCACTCAAATGTTTAATACATTGAGGGTTATTTAGAAGTGGGAGTACAACTTCTCACAAACAAGGGAATCAATTGAAATAACTTGAAAGTTATGAATTAGGATAACTAATTCATAGGTCCTAACAGATTTCAAATTAAAATCAGAAAATCTATCTGACACATACAAACTTCACTGCTGTGATTGTCTGATACAATCATAGGGACTCCTGGGACAATTGTCAATTTTACAAGTTCAGAAAAGAATGAATAGTACAGTGAAGAGTTCCTTAATCATGAGACACTCACCCAAGATCGAAAATCCACCCGATTCGTCTTGGTTCCAACCAACATACAAGTCTTCCTAGCCATGCTTAGTATGACCACCTTGAATTGGGCACGATCCCGGACAACCTAATCAATCTATTAAACATACAAGGAGTTGATCTTTCTTCATAAACTAAGTTGACGGTGCAAAATCTTAGATAGGTCATCACTCCAATCTGGTAATAACTCGTCTTCAAGTCGATCTTTTAGTAGACGACAACTCCTCGCAATTGATTTACCAAATCAACTCCGCAAGTCAGGGAATACTTGTTCATAATTCGTCCTTTTACTTAGTTGTCAGAAATTCACACGGTGACACGAGCCTTCACACAACATTGGTGCTTCACAAGGAAAACACTCGGTCTAACTCCTTTTAACTTTGTAGGCAACATCCTACACAAAGCAACAGAGATCTGACCGAATACAGGAACTAGGTCAATCTAAAATCAATGTCCTTTGCTAACCATAAACCTAGAATATTCCCAGGGAACATTCCTGGAAAATCCTTTACAACAGGCACTTTGTTTCGAATGTCTAACACGATTCGCAACGATAATCGAATGTCATATCCGAACCCAAGTAACATTCAAGATCTACGGTCTCCCAGGACTTAAAACCCTTGGAAAACCATCAAGAAAACATATACTTGTGCATCAACACACATTGCTTCAACAAGAAACAATTCAAACAAGAATCAACCAGAGATCACACAACAAAAACTTAACAGACCTATTCCCCAAAAATCCCGAAAGACTCGACCAGCTCTGATACCACCTGTAACACCCCCACTAGGTATTACTACGTAACACATGCGGAATTTAAATTAAAAAGATAGTTTGCTGGTTGCTTTCGGAAAATAATTTATATAAGTACATAAGCGTCTGAAATTGGGTATAAAAAATTTGTCACGACTTCAAACCTAAGCTTTGATCGGCACACAGGCTTACAATCCTAGCCCGAAACTCCATTGATCGCAGTAAGTACTGTGTTCTGCGTGGACCAATGTTACATTTGTGAACAATAACCTTCGTGTACTGAGTGATGACCAATGTGTTATGTGTTCTGTTGGACATTGTTTTATTTCGTTTTTACAATGGGCCATGTAAAGAGCTTGATCTGCTCAAAACGAAACAGAAAGTTGTGGGATCTCCGGAGATTAGGTATCAATTAGAGCCTGAATATTGAAGTGTCATGCATTTTTATAAAATGACGATGGCTGTTGGGTATGAAACCCTTTTTGATAGAGTTATTCTGTTGTTTGAATAATTTTTATATGCTGTGAATATTTGGTTTATGTTGTTTTGTGTGTCGCGCATGCGGTTGTCTTATCAAAACTCATATATTTGTAACTCAACCTTGCATATTGGTTTGTTGTTTCTACTACCATGTGGAATGTATACATATCAGAGTTCACATGGATCCGGAAGGAGTGGAGTTGAACTACTCGGGGGGTCCGAGCTCTGATATTTGAAAATGATGACCAAGGTAACGCCTGGGTGATTAACCCAGGGGCTCGGAGTGCTACCTGCACTGGTCAGATGAGGACACTCCGAGGGACTGTAGCAAATGGACCACAGCAGCTCATTCATAGCAGGGAGACGATCGAGGTTTCACTACCTCCCATTTGGATGATCCTACAACATTTGGTGTGCCACGGGGACTTAGAGCATCAACCACCTCCGCACGTACAACCTTTGCAGCAGGTAGCTCCAGAGTCACCTCCAGGGCCTATAGTTTTGATCCCGGAGGAGGCACAGGTGGAGATGGAGGAGGATCATGAGGAGGATCCGAGGATAATGTTCCTCTTGAGGATGGTATAGTCCTGGACATTGGAGAGGGGGTTGAGGTATCCTCTCTAGATACACCTCCTGGAGGTGGGGGTGTCTATACTGGACTCCCCAACGGGTTTCACTAGTAGCAACCAGCTATAGGAATGTAGTTCTTTTTGGTAGAGTGGGATTTTAGATAGTCTGACTGTTTGGCTACAGAGAGCCAATCTTTTTTAGTAGTGTTTTTCAGACTCCCACTACGATATAGTTAGTTTGTTTCAGTTTAATGTATTGACTATTTGGTTGTAGGTGATGACCTGGTAGGATAAAGGTCTTGTGTAAAACTCTGATGATGCATATGTATGATATATATAGAGTTGTATATTATATTGATGATGTTTGGTTGTATATGAAGTAAAAGAAAAAGGAAAAAAAATTATCACCATGTTATAAAGAATAAGTGATTAGAAACTTATTTGTTTTCCGAAGGCAACCAGCAATATATTATTTTTCGTCAAGTTTAATTTCTGCAACAAGTTACGTAAATGTGATACCCTGGGAAATGGGGTGTCGTACCACCAAGTGAATGGGTAGCCTTCTAGATGGATGTCCACTAAGCCTGCATCAATAATAGCATTCTGGAAACCCTGAATACGCTAGTTTGGATGATCATGTTGACCTCTTTTGTATTCCCTAGAAAGAATATCATTGAAATATCCCATAATACACCAAGGGAGGTTTAAAGCGTTTGAGAGATTTCTAAGAAGTTCCCAAGAGTCTCTTCTTCTTTCATTATCTGGAAAGCCATAAAAGCCTGTTAGCCGTCTTTTCCCATTCTTCAAATCATCCACCTCTACATTGATAAAGTTTAGAGAATAAGTTGTAACCACACAATTAACGGAACTCCTCCACAGCAAAGCCACACCCACACCCACACCCCCACCTTCTGGGTCAACTGTAAAACAATGATCAAACCCCATTTGTCTCCTAATATCATCAATTATGTTAGCATGAACTAAAGTTTCAAAAAGAAAAAAAAACATCCGGTTGGTATGTCCGGACTAGGTTTCTGAGAGTAGGAACTTCATGCAGGTTACCCAAGCCTCGGCAGTTCCAACTGATGATATTCAAGGCTTCCGGTAGGCCTGAAAGCCAGAACCTGCCAATAAAAAATGACCTTGTGACATTAAGGATGAATAAGAGTGAGAAGTATATCATTATTACTGCTACCAGTTTCCACGTACTCATGCATGGGAGACTTTCCATTGTTTGACCTACGTCGTTTCTGGGGATTGCTATCATCCAAGTCAGCACAACATACTCCAGTCACGTGAGGAGAGAGGGATATTTGATTGCATGATATCTCTCCTACTCTGATAGCCCATAAAATCTACATCCCCCTTATTTGTTGCAACCAACTCATTGATCCGGATAGCATTGTCATCCGCTCCCAGATTTTCAGCAAACGGGATTCCGAGATTTTTGCTTGCAACTGGGGCTGTATCCAGAACCCTAGGGCTATCTCCACTAGGCCTATGAGCGGCGCCGCCATTGAATTGCCTCCTTGGATCCGCCTTGAGCTCCACTCCCCAACCCCTCACACCATCATCCACCGCCACCGTGAATCGAAGATCACAGAAAGTATTACTATGCCCCATCAATCTGCACCTAAAACAGAACGTACACAAACTTTCATACTTGAAATTCACAGTGTTCCAGTCCCCTCCCAGTAACTTCACCTTTCTTTCCTTCTTCAAAGGGATCCTAACATCAACCATAACCCTTATCCGCATGTACTTACTCCACAGGCTGGAATTGTTGTTCTTGTCAAATTCCATAAAACTGCCAATGTAGTTACCTAGGTAGGTTCCCACTGCTATTGTCATGAAGCCTAGAGGGAGATTGTGGACTTGGACCCAAAAGGCCACATGGAAAAGGGGAATACTCGCCAAGGCAACACCCAGACTGTGTGTCCTGTGTTAAGTTTAAAACATTTGGACTGTGTGTCCTATGTTTATTTAAAGTGAAAAAGTCTTAATATAAAATTAAGCATGGTCGTGAGCCTCGGGCTTCGACAAGGGAAGATTATTACGACAAGAAAACGAAACAAGAATAAAAGTTTTTCTCATGCATTTTTGGATGACGTGCCACGTGTTATGATCATTGAGTCCTGAGTGGATCAATGTATCTTTTATGGAATATGTTTCCATTTGATCATTGGGTTTCTGTGTAAACCAATGTATCTTTACTAGACTATGTTTCCAATTTAATGCGATGACTAATGGGTTCTGTGTGAGACAATAGGTTATGGACAATAAATTCCATTGATCGCAGTAAGTACTGTGTTCTGCGTGGACCAATGTTACATTTGTGAACAATAACCTTCGTGTACTGAGTGATGACCAATGTGTTATGTGTTCTGTTGGACATTGTTTTATTTCGTTTTTACAATGGGCCATGTAAAGAGCTTGATCTGCTCAAAACGAAACAGAAAGTTGTGGGATCTCCGGAGATTAGGTATCAATTAGAGCCTGAATATTGAAGTGTCATGCATTTTTATAAAATGACGACGACTGTTGGGTATGAAACCCTTTTTGATCGAGTTATTCTGTTGTTTGAATAATTTTTATATGCTGTGAATATTTGGTATATGTTGTTTTGTGTGTCTTGCATGCGGTTGTCTTATCAAAACTCATATATTGGTATCTCAACGTTGCATATATGTTTGTTGTTTTATCTACTATGTGGAATGTGTACATATTTGAGTTCAGATGGATCCAGAAGGAGTCGAGCTGAACTACTCGGGGGTCCGAGCTCTGATGTTTGACAATGCTGACCAGGGTAACGCTTGGGTGATCAACCCAGGGGCTCGGAGTGCTACCTACACTGGTCAGATGAGGACACTCCAAGGGACTGTAGTAGATGGACCACAACAGCTCATTCATAGCAGGGACACGATCGAGGTTTCACCACCTCCCATTTGGATGATCCTACAGCATTTGGTGCGCCACGGGGACTTAGAGCATCAACCACCTCCGCACGTACAGCTTTACAGCTGGTAGCTCCGGAGTCACCTCCAGGGCCTACAGTTTTGATCACGAAGGAGGCATAGGTGGAGATGGAGGAGAATCATGAGGAGGATCCGAGGACTATGTTCCTCTTGATGATGGTGTAGTCCCGGACATTGGAGAGGGGGTTGAGGTATCCTCTCTAGATACACCTCCTGGAGGTGAGGGTGTCTATACTGGACTCCCCAACGGGTTTCACTAGTAGCGACCAGCTGTAGGAATGTAGTTCTTTTGGGTAAAGTGGGATTTTAGATAGTCTGACTGTTTAGCTACAGAGAGCCAATCTTTTTTAGTATTGTTTTTCAGACTCCCACTACGATATAGTTAGTTTGTTTCAGTTTAATGTATTGACTGTAGTAGATGGACCACAACAGCTCATTCATAGCAGGGACACGATCGAGGTTTCACCACCTCCCATTTGGATGATCCTACAGCATTTGGTGCGCCACGGGGACTTAGAGCATCAACCACCTCCGCACGTACAGCTTTACAGCTGGTAGCTCCGGAGTCACCTCCAGGGCCTACAGTTTTGATCACGGAGGAGGCATAGGTGGAGATGGAGGAGAATCATGAGGAGGATCCGAGGACTATGTTCCTCTTGATGATGGTGTAGTCCCGGACATTGGAGAGGGGGTTGAGGTATCCTCTCTAGATACACCTCCTGGAGGTGAGGGTGTCTATACTGGACTCCCCAACGGGTTTCACTAGTAGCGACCAGCTGTAGGAATGTAGTTCTTTTGGGTAAAGTGGGATTTTAGATAGTCTGACTGTTTAGCTACAGAGAGCCAATCTTTTTTAGTATTGTTTTTCAGACTCCCACTACGATATAGTTAGTTTGTTTCAGTTTAATGTATTGACTGTTTGGTTGTAGGTGATGACCTGGTAGGAAAAAGGTCTTTTGTAAAACTCTGATGATGCATATGTATGATATATATAGAGTTATATAGTATATTGATGGTGTCTGGTTGTATATGAAGTAAAGGAAAAAGGAAAAAAAAAAAATCACCATTTTATAAAGAATAAGTGATTAGAAACTTATTTGTTTTCCAAAGGCAACCAGCAATATATTATTTTTCATCAAGTTTAATTTCCACAATAAGTTACGTAAATGTGATACCCTGGGAAATAGGGTGTCGCACCACCAAGTGAACTGGTAGCCTTCTAGATGGATGTCCACTAAGCCTGCATCAATAATAGCATTCTGGAAACCCTGAATACGCTAGTTTGGATGATCATGTTGACCTTTTTTGTATTCCCTAGAAAGAATATCATTGAAATATCCCATAATGCACCAAGGGAGGGTTTGAAGCATTTGAGAGATTTCTAAGGAGTTCCCAAGAGTCTATTCTTTTTTCATTGTCTAGAAAGCCGTAAAAGCCTGTTAGCCGCCATTTCCCATTCTTCAAATCATCCACCTCTACATTGATAAAGTTTAGAGAATAATTTGTAACCACACAATTAACGAAACTCCTCCACAGCAAAGCCACACCCACACCCACAGCCCCACCCCCACCTCTATCTTCTTTGTCAACTGTAAAACAACGATCAAACCCGATTTGTCACCTAATATCATCAATTCTGTTAGCATGAACTAAAGTTTCAAAATGAAAAAAAAACATCCGGTTGGTAAGTTCGGACTAGGTTTCTAAGAGTAGGAACTGCACGCAGGTTACCCAAGCCTCGGCAGTTCCAATTGATGATATTCATGGCTTCCGGCAAGCCTGAAAGCCAGAACCTGCCTATAAAAAATGGCCTTGTGACATTAAGGATGAATAAGAGTGAGAAGTATATCATCATTACTGCTACTTGTTTCCTCGTTCTCATGCATGGGAGTCTTTCTATTGTTTGACCTATGTCGTTTCTAGGGATTGTTATCATCCAAGTCAGCACTGCATACTCCAGTCACGTCAGGAGAGAGGGATATTTGATTGCATGATATCTCTCCTACTCTGATAGCCCATAAAATCTGCATCCCCCTTATTTGCTGCAACCAACTCATTGATCCGGATAGCATTGTCATCCGCTCCCAGATTTTCAGCAAACGGAATTCCGAGATTTTTGCTTGCATCTGGCGTTGTATCCAGAACCATAGGGCTACCTCTACCAGGTCTATGAGTGGCACCGCCATTGAATTGCCTCCTTGAATCCGCCCTGAGCTCCACTCCCCAGCCCCTCACACCATCATCCACCGCCACCGTGAATCGAACGTCACAGAAAGTATCACTGTGCCCCACCAATCTGCACCTAAAACAGAACATACACAACCTTTCATACTTGAAATTCACAGTGTTCCAGTCCCCTCCCAGTAACTTCACCTTTCTTTCCTTCTTCAAAGGGATCCTAACATCAACCATAACCCTTATCCACATGTACTTCCTCCACAGGCTGGAATTGTTGTTCTTGTCAAATTCCATAAAACTGCCAATGTAGTTACCCAGGTAGGTTCCCACTGCTATTGTCATGAAGCCTAGAAGGAGATTGTGGACTTGGACCCAAAAGGCTACATGGAATAGGGGAATACTCGCCAAGGCAATAGCCATCTACACCCTGCTAACCACCAACATATGACCATCGTAACTCCATGGTCCTCCTGACTCCACCCTCTCCATATCCACCTGTTGAAAGAACTGGAAGAGATATAGTCCTTTCTCAGTTTCAGTAATTGTTGCCCCTCTTCCAAGTCTCCACACACTCGGCATCATCTCCCTCATTGGATTGAATCTGATATTTCTGTTCTTCAAGAACCATCCAATAAGGCATAAGTCTAGATTGAGAATCCTGGCTTCATCCCTTGCACCTCCCTCCTGCCTAAGCACTCCACCCTCACTAGTGGAATATATGTCTTTAACGACTGGTTGTAACAGCGGTTAGACTGAAACCGATGTTACAAACGAGGTGGTGCCAGTATTATACATAAATAGATCATTTAGAATACTTGTAATGGTTAGACAACCGATGTTACAAGTGATTTATAACAGCGGGTTTGAGACAACCGCTGTTACAAGTGGGAAATAATAAAAAATTGGGTTGGAGGGTAAAGTTGTAACAGCGGTTGTTTAACAACCGACGTTACAAATTACCTGTAACTGCAGTTGTCCAAGAAACCAACGTTACATGTCTTTGTAAACTCTCACAAAAGCTCATAGCTCACTCCTGCGCCCTAAACCCTTCATCTCTGTTGCAACCTTTTCTCCGCACAACCACTAGTGTCGCCACTGCTACCGTTGCCTCTGCCACCGTCCTCCATCGTTCACTTCTCTCTCTCAATCTTGACGTAAGTTATACCTTAACCTCTCCTCTTTCTCGTATTTCCCATTTCTCCTTTTACCCTCAAATATTTTTAGGTTTTGCAGAAACTATTAAGGTAGTTCCTACATTCTTTGGTTTTGTAGAGCTCTTTTTGGTTGTGTCTGTGTACTGGTTCCTGTTTACCCTCATTTCTGTCACAACTTCACACAAAGTAAGCTCCTTTGTTCCTATTTAATCATGCTGTTGGATTTTTATTTCTTGGAAACATGTTTGCTTGTACTCCGTTAGTCCTATTGTTGTCTATGGAATGCCAGGCAAAAGTTTTGTTATGGCTTTGTATACTGAGTTTTCTTTGGAATAAGTTGTTTGGGATTTTTGGAGTCTTGGCATGCTCAGGGTGAGGGTCTTCCATAGTAGGCAAGAGTTCTATTTAAGAGGCTAAGGATTAAATCAAATTTGTGCTTTTTTTAAAGATTGTATACTTTAGATCAAGAGTTTCTCTTTTACTGTTTTTAATGTAGATTTTTAGGATTGTGAGAGATGTAAGCTTGTTTTTGGTTCTGTGTATGCTTAGTTTCAGTTTCTATATGATATTTCTTCTACCTAGTTACTCTCCTATGTGTATGCTTAGTTTCAGTTTCTATATGATATTTCTTCTACAGCGTTCTACATATTTTTAGTTTTTGTGTATGCTTAGTTTCAGTTCCTATTTTCAACCTTTGATCTTTCTGTGGCACATGCTTGATGCCATCATTGCCATGTTATGTTTAGTTACTTTGCTTTTAGAATCGTCTAGTATATATCATCTAGTATTCTGACATGACTTTCATTGTCATTGACCCTGATAACAGGCATACATATATATATGGCTGAGTCACGGGCGGTGGTTGTAGCACCTCGTCGGCTGGTATGCCTGCTTCACAGGACGGTGCAGCTAGTACCTCTTCCAAAAAGAGGGGTAGATCATGCACCACCATGAAAAAATTGACCTCGTGTCTTCCTAATAATATGAGGTGGCATATTGAGTTTGATAGTTATGGGGAGGTTATTGGCCCGCATGCTATGGATTATTCTAGTTTCTTGGCTGTGCAAGCTAGAAGCCATGCTAGCATACTGATTGAGCAATAGAAACAAGTATTAGATAATGTGAAAAATCAGATTTAGGAGTCACTCACGGTAAAGTAACTTTTAACTTATTCATTTTTATCTATTGTATTTAAGCATATATTATCATACACTAATTCCTCTATTTTATTCTGTAATGTAGCTCCATTTTGATATGTCGAATACTGCATCTATGAAGAAGAAAGTGCTTTCACATGCTGCTAAGCTTTGGACGGGGTTTAAGTCAGAGCTGGCTACAAACTACATCTTTGGAGAGAAGGCCCACAAGTGTCCTACTGAAGCCTACCCGTTCCTTGATCGAGATACGTGGGACCGGTTTGTGGTTATCCGATGCTCGCTAGCCTATATGGTTCTTTGAAGTTTATTTTTATTATAATAGGGCAACCTTAATTTATTTATTTCACTGAATTTGTATTATTTGTATAACAGGCGAAAAGGGAAAAGGCACAGGAGATCCAGAAAAAAAATGTCCACAAACACATGTTGTCTCGCGGTGGCTATAAACTGAAACAGCAGGTTATGATGGATGAAAAGTTGAAGAAGAGGCAGGAAGAAGTAGGAGAAGAGGGGGCAGTTATTGATCCTCTGTCTCCAATCCCACGTGAGGATACATGGATTGAAGCACGAAAGTCAAAGTCGGGGGTTATTAAAACCGAGCCCACACATGTTGTTGCTGGAAAGATTGTAAGTAATTAAAATTTAATTCTACATGTACTTTGTAACAACATTTTTAGTATCTTACTTATTTTTTTTTTTAAGAGTAAAGGCTCATTTTGGTCCCTGACAAAAAACGCGGTACCCATTTTAGTCCCTGACGAAAAAAAATTATCCCGTTAGTCCCTGACAATTACTATGTGGGACAGATTAGTCCCTACTTGACTTCTGTTAGTCAGCGTTCGTTACTAAAATGTCCCACGATATTAATTGTCAGGGACTAATTAGTCTCACTTTAAATATTGTTAGGGACTATAATGTCTCAAAGTAATTGTCAGGGACTAACTTGTCCATGTTAGTAATTGTCAGGGACTAACGGAGTAGTTTTTTTTTTGTCAGAGACTGAAATGGGCATCACATTTTTTGTCGGGGACCAAAATGGGTTTTTACCCTTTTTTTAAATTTCGTCTTTGTTGGCTTCCCTAAAGGAGCAAAGCTCGCAAGGGACGTTCGTTCAACAGGGTCGTCGGGATATCTTGGCCGCTGCCCTAAGCAAAGACGACCAGCCTGGCCGAGTAGTTGGTGTTGGAGGGCGAGTGGGCATTCGGCAATTCCATGGAGCACGTTCACACGAGGGAACCATGGCTGAACGGGACCGACTACTCGTGGAGAAGATTAGAGAAGATTTTATCCAGAGTTTTTTAAAGGACCTAGGGGCTCTGCGAACTCTTATATCATCTATGCAATCTGAAGGTGGCCCATTTGTCCAACCTTCACATGTGTGTACAAAGGGGAGCTGTCCGGCTCAACATGTGTTGGTTGATGATGACGAGGAGAGGGACAATGATGAGGACATGAACGATGATAAGGAGAGGGACGATTATGAGGAGAGAGGGAAGTTTCCTGCACCTCAAGTATTAATAAGCTTTCAATTTTTATATAGTTTAGGATCTAATTTACCCTTTATTCATAATGCTTTATATTGTTGGTTTAGGACCACTCAGCTCCGTCAAATCCGAGGAGCAGTATCTCACCGATAGCTCGTCTGGCTGCGTGGGTGACAACATACCAACACGACGACTTTTCCATTCCTTTGGAACATGATGACTCCTTCACTGAGTTGTTGCCTTATTTTACCATCCCCCGGGGGTGGGGGGGGGGGGGGGGGGACTTGCTCAGTGATCGGATATGGTTAACCAACATGGTTGTCAGTGTCTGGTGCACATACGTACTTATATATATTTCAATATATATTACGTAATTAACATTGACTAATTATTTCATTTCTTAGGTATATGCATCGCCTTGCTAGAACAAGGGGCAGGTTGTCTACTTATGGATTCTTGGACCCCTCCGTCATTCTGCATGAGTTCTGCACTACTGGTGATTGTTTAACCAGATACATGCAATCCATGGTATCTAATAGCCACGCTGAGGTATATATGGCACCACTTCTCAGGAATGGCCATTGGCAGTTGTTCCTACTTTGTCCAACATAGCATACAGTCGTATTTCTTTGCTCGTTGCACGGTCAGGCGGACCCTAATGTGAAACAGTCGGTTGATAGGTACGTAAAATCTTATATAATTTGTAACTTTTTATTTAATTTGTAAATTTTGACAATTTTCATATTTTTTTTTATCATATAGTACAATGATTGCGAGTAGCATTGCTTGTGCAAATGGAAAAAGTAGGAGTGTAAAGGCAAAAAATAAGCCTACATAGATAATCCCAAAGGTAAGCAATTTAATAAAAAGTCATTATTATTATTATTATTATTATTATTATTATTATTATTATTATTATTATTATTATACTCAAACATGATTTTTACTTGTAATTAATTGATCAATTTCATATTGATTTGTAGTGTCGTAAACAACCCGCAAGTTGGGAGTATGGATACTATGTCATGAATCATATGTTGGACATTGTCTCCAAAGATATTAAAGATAAATGGGTTCAGGTAATATATATATATATATATATATATATATATATATATGATATCTGTTTTTTTACTCTAGTAATTAATTATATGTGGCAAATCAAGCTTGACTAAAAAGGAATTCACAAGCTTGAGGGAGCAGTTTGCAGATTTCTTTTTGATTATGCTAAGGAGAAACAAGTAGAGTTAGATCCTAGGAATTTATTAATGTTTTAGCTATATACTTAGAACATTATTAGATTATGTAAATGAGATCAGGACTTAATTAATTAGTTAGCTTAGTCAAAATTTTGTACTAATGTATATATGATGTATAAGATATTTATATATATAATTAAAGCATTAATATGGCTTGATTCTGCCATTTGAATGAATTTCTGGTTTATGTGTGTATATCTGAAAGCAGGTGCTATGTTTGTGAAGTTAACTAAAAGCAAACCCTACTAAAAAAAAAAATGTAACAGTGGTTAAGTGTATAACCGACGTTAAAAGTAACATACAACAACAGTTGTATATAGAAAACCGCTGTTACAAGATAACTTGTAACGTCGGTTATAATGACAACCGCTGTTACAAGTTACTTCACCGATTACTTTTGATATACTATCTAACACTTGTAAAGGCGGACTCCCAACAATCGCTATTATAGATTTACTTGTAACAGCGGTTGTCATTATAACCGACGTTACAAGTTACACTTGTAACGTCTGTTGATTTAATGTCGCCTCCATATCCGACGTTAAAAGTCAATTTTAAACCGCCGTTGAAAGTGCTTGCTGTAGTAGTGCTTCCTTTTATCATCTGCCAGCGACAGTCCTCCAAGATTGGTTTCCATGGTTAAGAATTGATGGAAAGAAAACAACGCTCTCAGTGGAAACGAGAGAAAACAACACTCTCAGTAGAAACGAGAGAAAAAAATTATACTTTAAAGATATTTTAAGGAATTTTCATTTTATATTTGTTAGAAAGCATTTTGAACATATATAGTGTTTTTATTTTTACATACATGGATCTCTTGCACTGCTTAACTTAATCTTCCATAGTAAAAATATTTAAAATAAAATTTTAATTTTTATACAGATATAAACTATTACGGGTTTTAAATTTTTAATAAGAAGTGTTTCAAGAGCACTTACTTATTAAACAAGAGAAAATAAGAAGTTTTAAATGGGAAAAAAATTAATATTATTCAATTTTCAAAGCATTGAATATTGGCGTCGTTAGATATGTTTTTAATTGCTTGTTTTCATTTTCAATTTTTGTTAATAATTGCAAAATTGTCACATTATTTCCATTATATTTCATGTCTTTAAAGAATTGCACATGAAATAACCATATCACTATTTTCTATACAAAGTATTTGAAAACAGGAAATAGAATGAAAAAGTGACATTTTTGCAAGTATTAATACAAATAGAAAATAAAAATAGAAAATTGGAAACAAAGCAAAAAAAAACCATTAATTTTCATTTAAAGCTTGATATTTTGATTTCCTTAACTAGTATCAATAGCAAAACACTAATAAAAATCAATTTTGTATTAAATTTATTTAAATTATTAAAAACTTTTATAACTAATAATTGTAATAAAATATATTAATTTAATTAAAATATAAAATATTTAATACAAATTCCAAAATAAATTCATTAAATATGTATTGACTGTTTATGATATAAATAGTAATGAATAAAAAGATTCATTTTGACAATTTTTTTCACAAACACGAGTCTCTCGTGCTACGTTATCAATTAATTATTTTTAAAAGATAATTAATAAATAAATCAAATTAATATTTTTATAAAAATTAATTTGTTAATTTTTTTTCAAAAAATTCATTAACTTATTTTTATTTTATATATATAATATAAATTATTAAAAGATTCATTAGGACCGTTTTTCTTTGCAAACACGAGTCTCTCGCACTACTTGTTCAAATATTTAGTTTTGAAAACAATTAATATATTTTATTATCATTTTTATAAAAATAGTAATCTGGTCAATTTTTGTACCAAATTCACTTTTATTAATTGTTTATTTTAAGCCTTTCACTTACTATTTATGTTAAAAAAAAATGTGCAATAAAAGAAACTGTTAAGAATTTTTCTCAGCTATAAAGGTTAATGACATCTGACCATGAAGATTTTAAAAAAGGTTAAAACAACAGGCTAACACATAAGCTACAAGGCAGGCACATAGATAAAGGTAGCACACATTACATATACCACCACTCCCCACTCCTTTCATTTTCCATACCTTCAATCAATCAATTACATAACGCTCCAACTAAAACCTTTCTTCTCAATCCCAAATGATGCTCTGAGAAAGAAAAACCAAAAAGCTTAAAAGCTCTTTACCTTTTTCTCTCTAAAACTGAAAACACTCTCTCTCACTCTTTTCTCTATTTGTCTGCTTCTCCCTCTCTTTCTCTATATCTTTGCCATTCACAATGGAGAGTTATATGCTACCAATAAGAGCTAGCACTCACAACATTACCTGGATGGAACCCCAAGAAGAACATCTAGCACTAGCAACATGGACCAACACAAACAGCAACAACGTTGTTGGTACCAACCCAACAAACGATGACGTTCCATCATTCAAATCCATTCTCCAAGGTGACTGGTATATGAACTCTACAATAAACCATGACCTTCCCAATCTCCCAAACCATAATGAAACCAATAGAGACATTGGTTTCTCTTCAAACCCAAATGACAATTTTCTCATGCAACATTTAGATTTTTCTCCAAATGCACTTTCATTCACACATCAATCTTGCTTCACCCCTTTCTTCAACGTTAATGACAATAACCCTTTTGAGAGCACCTTTGATTTTGGGTCTGAAAGCGGGTTTCTCACTTCAAATCCCCCTGTTCTGATGGATTTCAATGCTCAGCCCCAAATGAGCGACCTTGAGCTTAGTTCGAAACCTGAGTTCAATGCAACTCGTGCTGGTGAACTTGGTGGAGGGTATAGCCAAATGGGTGTCGTAGAACAACATTTTGATGGTCTTGGCTCGAATGTTCTATTTTCTAACAATGCTAATGTTTTGCAGCCCGTTGAGGTTTCTACTCCGGTGGCGCCCCAGCCGCAGCCGCAGCCACAACCATCCACTCTGTTTCAGAAGCGTCGCCAAGGCTCCAGTGATGTGTTGGGAGCCTTGGAGGTTCCAACAGCGATGCGGCTCTGGGAGATATCAGAAGAGAGAGAAATTGAGGAAGGTTTGAATTATGATTCTGATGAGTTTGAGGTTGTTGAGATTGATAAGTTGGAGGAGAATGGGAATAATGGAGGGAACATTTTGAATGCAAATAATAATAATAATGGTAATGATAATGATGATGGTGTCAATGGTGGAGATCATAAGGGGAAGAAAAAAGGGATGCCAGCAAAAAATCTCATGGCTGAGAGGCACCGCAGGAAGAAGCTCAATGATAGGTTGTACATTCTTAGATCTGTTGTGCCAAAGATTAGCAAGGTATGAAAACTTGGTTTGATGCTTTTAATTTTTATTTTTTCTCCCATTTATTTGTGGACTTACAATGTTATTGTTAACCTATGATATTACTTTCTGATTTTTATTGAAAGATTTTAGAGTTAAGTGAGAACGATGCATATAGGTTTTCAGTGTTTGATTCCTTGTGGAATGATGTAAAATCAAGAAGTACGCTTTTGCTTCCTTTGTTTATTCCCATAAAACTGAAAACAGACATTCGAATACTTATTAAATGTTAGTTTGTGTTGTATTTGCCACAACTAACCTAAAAATAAGAACTTTATTCTCCACTTTTTTACCTCAATTATGGAGCGGCCCAGGTATTGTGTTTTATCTATGAGATCTTATGATGCTTTCATATTTTTTTTATGCTTTATGAGACTATCTACGAGCGCGAGTGAATTTTATATGATATATATATATATATAGAGGGTTATGATCCATTTACACCAGGTGTAAGTCATTTGACTTCCATCAAATCTAGACCATTTAATTTATTTAATCTAATGGCTTAAAATAATTCAGTAAAAGAAATTTAAATAATTAAAAAGAGTATCATGTGATTAATTTCTCCCTCATTCTCTCATTATCAGTTATTGTCCCCTTCTCATCCCTGCTTAGGGATTTTTGGGATCACTCCACGCAGTTGGAGCAAGCCACACAACCGACCGTGAAAATATGCTTTTGATTTGAATTTATCGGTTTGTTGTATTTCGCACCCATTGGCAACATGTTTCTTTTCGCCACAGTTCGTTGAATACAACCGGATCAATTGATGAAGGAAACCCAACAAAATGATGATTTAGTAAAGCACCAACGTTAACGAGAACTCAAATTCTAGAATCAGAATCTCTAGTCATGTCTCAACACCATGGTTAATGAAAAAAATAATAATAAAGCACCAGTTTTGCTCCAACTTTGGTTTCCAGCAACACCACAACAAAGCCAACGATGGAGCCCCTTGTCGTCATCCTCGCATAATCAACCTTTTGCAATCCCCCTTTCTCTTCATTGAAAACATTAAAAAAAAATTGATTTAACATTATGGGGTGCTGCTTTTGCCAATTTTTTTTATCTTTTTAAGAATTGATTTCATTCCAAGCATTTTTGTCAATGATGTTGTGCATGGTGCTTTATTTTTTTTTATTAACGTTGGTGTTGAGAATCAATTGTGTAGAAGGGAGTAGGCTTAGAAGGAAAGACCAGAAGAAAGGATGGCTTTTAAAAATAGAGTTTAGTGATGATATTTCTTCCAGAAGGAATGCCACCTATCTTCCATTTACATTTTAAAAAATAGCCCAGAGAGATAATGGTAACTTTGCACACTCAGAATGCGTCGAAAACTGGAGTATGGTGAATACTGAATAGTGAGGGTGGCTGGTCGACAACGGTTTGGCGGAAGATGTTGAGCAAATAAGAGACACGTGATTCTTATATGATTTTTTAATGAGTAAATATTAGCCTTTAGATGAAAGCAAAATGAAGGGATGAGATTTGGTGTAGGTATAAAGTTTTACACCTGATGTAAATGGATCTCATCCCATATATATATATATATATATATATATATATGTATGTATGGAGATTTATCAAGTGAGATGGTTGTTATTACATGAGAGTGAGAGGAGCAAATCTTAGCCTATAGAATCACACATGAATGTTCAGGATTAAAAAATACAATCATGTGACTTATTTAAGTGATCACATGACCACGTAGCCTTTTATGCTTGAGGATGATTTGTGTTATTCATTGCAATTTTTATGAATACGAAGTTTAAACTGTGCCAGGTTGATTGTTGTTTCCATTGGCTAGGTTATTAACATCAATAATTTGTTCCCTGGATGTGTCAGGGCATAACACATGCTAATCTTCTGTCGTTTTTTTGTAGATGGATAGGGCTTCAATACTTGGGGATGCAATTGAGTACTTGAAGGACTTACTACAGCGGGTTAATGATCTTCAAAATGAGATGGAGTCAGTCTCACCCGGCTCATCACTGCCACCTTCTACAAGCTTTAACCCTGTGACACCCACTCTGCCAACCCTTCCCTCGCAGGTGAAGGATGAACTACGTCCTAGCTCTTTTCCAAGCCCTCAAATTCAATCACCAAAGGTATTTGTTCATCTTAATGCAAAATTATTATTCTTCTCTGTCAGTTAATTAGTTGTGGGAAAAAATTTCTTCGAAATTGCTTTGAATTGTTTTGATATTTGACATTTTATTCAATTACTTGTTATGTAATTCATTTATTTATGATTTTAAGGCTAACTTTGGTATCAGCTTAAAAATTACAAGAGAAAAAAATAAAGGGTAATATTTTGTGGAAAGAAATTTTTGGAATGAAAAAGTACTTTTATATGATGTTTGATTGGGGTAATTTCACCTATCTTTTGCGATGCCTCTCATACCAAACCCTAACATTTAAATAAATGGATCCTCATTCCCGATGAACGTCTCCAAGGAATGGATTTATATTATTGAAGCAATAATGCTGAGATTGTTGTGAGGAGCGAGTATCAAAGAGATCAATGATGAAGCAACTCACTGAAGTAGGATTAGGATCTGATTGTTAACCTGTGTGGTTGGGGGGTTGATCAGAGGGCATCGCTGCCAAGGGATTAGAGAAATGATGAAGCTGCTCATCTGGGTTGGAATCTTCAAAATGAGACATGTTTGGATCCGTGTATGTATATGGAGCGAATGAACAATTCAGGGAATCTTCTTCTGAGGTTATGTGTCTGTGTTCGTCATCAACAACACGAGGAAGATCTCTAAGAGAGGTGGGGAAGATTTACCTAATAAACTGAGAAATATTTCCACCCGTAAATTTTCACTTTTTTATTACTGTTAAACCAAACACTTATCTCTTTGTGAAACTTCACCCGTTAAAAATTATCCCCTTGTTACTCTGGTATCAAATACAGCCTTCTCCCTTTTTTTTTTATTCATTTATGAAGGCGTTTCTAGCCTGCAAGCCATGATGAATTGGGAATTTTTCTTACCAACAAGCTAAATGGACCAACCCATCCTAATGGCTATAGTCAGTATAATAGCTTCTTGTTTGCAAGACAATGTTAAATTGTCACAATCGATACTTCTTTTATTGACTTCTCACATGGCCAGCGAGTGTGTATTTTTTAAGGATGCTAATTTGGTGATGATATAGAACACTGAATTTGAATGTATATCTCCTTTTTCTGTTTGGCTTGCATCCTATAGTGTGCCTAACTGTCAAACATATTGAGCTTCATAGTCTGAATATTTCATGGTTGTAGACTGTTTACCAAATTTGTTGCAAGACCAGTATAGAAATTACACAATTTCTTTGTATTATAAATTGAACTTATGAGTAATAAGTAGTTAGAATCTCTTGGTGGTGTGTGGTAGTGTAGATCCCAAAGGTGTCCAAATGCAAACTCATCATTGAAACTAGATTGAGGACATATTTTCTGTTCATACTTCACGGAGCTTATTTGCAGGGTAATTGAGGTAATTGCTGATTCGAGATTTTCTGAAATTTATAGGTGGAGGTGGTAAGAGAAGGGAGAGTTGTCAATATCCATATGTTTTGTGCCCGCAAACCAGGTCTTTTTCTTTCCACCATGAGGGCATTTGATAGCCTTGGATTGGATGTTCAGCAGGCTGTTATCAGTTGTTTCAATGGTTTTACTTTAGATGTTTTCAGAGCTGAGGTATGTAGTTCTTTTCCTGTGTCAAGCCTTATTTCAAAATATCCCGTATTGATTTTCCTTGAATTTTACTTTGTTGGGCATTAATTTTTATTGGGTAATAGTGTGCCTTACTTCCAATATTGATTCACGATGCATGTATTTGTCATATGACAAAATGTAATAAAGAGTGTTGTATATTTGGGGTTTACAAATTCATACTAATAATCTTCCAGTTCAAAGTCGTAGTAATAGCAAATTAATAGATACTCCATAATTGTATTTATACCTGACACACATGTTTATTCATTCAATGACTCGTGGCTTTTGGAAATTCTAAGCATTGATTGTTTTCATCCATGGTTGTTAAATGGCTTTTAACACCCTAGAACAAAAGGTTTACTTTAAACGAGAGGGGACCCCAGTTTTAATACAAATGATATTGACTAAAGTTCTGTTTGAATAATCTGAATAAGTTAAAACCAACTGCAAAATTTTGAGAAGAGTAAATAGTAGCTTGATGACCGGTAAAAGGTCTTATGAGTCTTCTCTTAGGTTGTTTTATAACAAATGTTTGATGTTTAAATTTTGTGATCATTGATTATTTTGCCTAGTATCAGCATCTAAAGTTTTGTTTCTAATTCCTAGTCTTTCATGTTTCTTGCCAGCAATACAGAGAAGGTTCGAATCTCCACCCAGATCAAATTAAAGCAGTACTTTTGGATACTGTGTGTTTCCATTGAATCATGTGACTGAAGTACCTGATAAATGGAACCCTTATATACAGGCACTATTTGTAGTTGCCATAGCATGCAGTTTGTAAATGCCATTGCTTCTTATTGTCAATTTGTTAAATCATACTGTTGAACAAAGGAAACTTATGTTGTTAATTGTTATCTTAAGTCATGGAATAAATTGTTTTGTTTAACTTTTTTCCTCCCCAATTTTGTTCCTTCACAAGTCTCTTATTTCCAATTTAATTTTGAATATCATGCATTCCAGCCAGTGGGTTGCTAATTTATATGGGAAAGAAATAGATAAAAACCATCCACTTCCTTCTACAGATTGGAATTTGATATGAACCCGCCAAGAAATAAAGAGATCCAGACAAAATTAGAAGTTTGTAGGTTGCCCTCTAATAAGAATTGGATAGAAACCTCGACCTGATGCCAACGAGTAATGAGAATCGAAGACTATGGAAGACCTTGACACGATGCTCAACGAGTAACGAAAACCAACAGATATGGATGACCCGAACTGTGACCCAACATCCAACGAGTAACATTAACCTTGGTATGATATGAACCTTGATCCCACGCCCAATGAGTTGCATGAACCTTGGTAAACGAAGATGCCACAATCAGCTATGGATGGTCTGATTGATAAGTGAAGTTTCAACACCACAGATAAATCTGATAAGCTCAAAAAAGTTCAACAAGAACTAAAGAGAAATAATCTCACTTTTCATAGAATTCAACTGTGTCTATTCGTCAAGAATCAATTACAATATATAAAAATCTTGGCCCCTATTAGCCTAAAGGATTTTCGGAAAACAAAAGACAAGATCAAACCAAATCAAAATTAATCCTAAAACAAATCCTAATTCAAATATGAAATAAGATCAAATCAAATCTGAGCTAATCCTAAAATAAATCCTAAAAGAAAGATAAGATCAAATCAAATCTGAATAAACCCTAAAACAAATCATAATTCAATTATGAAATAAAGAAAGATAAGATCAAATCAATTCTGAACTAACCCTTAACAAATCCTAATTCAATTAGAAATAAATAAAGCAATCCTAGGGGGCTTAAAAGTCTTACAACTTCCTAAAGTAGGCGCATTGCGCCTCTAGGCAAAAATTCTCCCATACTTATCCTTGTAGAGCCTGAATCATTCATAGGTTGGCTCAGTTGTCATTTATAATCCCCTCAATGAGTCTCCATGCAATAGCTTGAGTCTAGCTTTCTTGAATCAATCCAATAAGTACTTCCTTGAACTTCTTGGAGTGAGCTCTTGTGACTAGACCCATGGAATCTTGAATATGATTCAAGTACACTTCTACCCACATGCTCGCGCTATCCATGCCTTCATTAGAATTGAAATATTCTCCAAGATCAACGAAAAATAATGAACTGGTATGAAATCAAGTAATTAGACGTGTTTGTCGAATAAGGATTTGGACATATAGTATTTAGTGGACCTTTTTTTTTTTATTATCTAAAGGCTAAGGTATGCAGGAACATCACTGTAAAAACTACCATCCCAACTAGGTTGGCACCATAGAATTTACTTATCATCTACAGCACACCTTAAATTTATTAAAAAAGAATAAAGATAAATAAGTACAATAAAGAAAACATGGAGGGACATCAACCGAAACCCATGAGGAAAAACCACCTAAACCTATAATCAGGAAGTTTCAACCTATCTCTGTTGAAATCTTCCTTAATAAAAATAGGAAAGGAGTCCCACCAAGTGAAACCACTTGAATGAATGCCATAATTTGCTAATCTATCTGCACAACAATTGCCTTCCCTAAAGATATGAGAAACAACAAAGCTCATTTTATGCAAAAGAAGCATACAATTCCTCCAGCGATTTCTTAACCTCCAAGGAACAATAGAACTAGTTTTAAAGGCAGCTACATCAAGAGTTGAGTCATATTCAAACCAAATCCTCTTCCAATCTTTATTATAGGCCAATTCAATGACTGTCATGATAGCAATGATTTTAGCATTGAGGGAAAAAGTGTTACCAATATGCAAAGAGAAACATCCAAGGAAACTCCCTAAGCCATCTCTGAAAATACCTCCACATGCTGCAATTCCGGGAGAAACTTTAGCTGAGCCATCTGTGTTACACTTGTACCAACCATAAGATGGGGGATACCACTGTAGTTCTATAATTCTTGGAGCTCTATCAACCTTTCCCTTAACTGAAAAGTAATGAAGGATAGAGAACTCATCTCTGGATGAAGGCATTGTTCCTGAAGAGTAATTTTCAAATACAGAAACTGCAGCTGTGATAAAGCTTTGAACACTCCTAACTGAAACAGTTTTCCATCAAATCGAGCCTTGTTCCTACTATACCAGATGTACCAAAAAGAATTAATGATTGCTGCAACAATGATATGCTTGATTTGAGAGCTGTGATTAGAGTAGCATACTTCAAATAGATTGATGACTGAAGAAACATCGTGGTTTTTCTTAAGGACACTGCCTAACCAGAACCATATTGATGAAGCAAATCTGCAGTTAGAAAGAGGTGATGTGTAGATTCCTCTTCCTTTCCACAAAGGTTGCAAATCGAAGCAATGTGACATCCCTTTATTTTCAATTTGTCATCAGTAGGGATTTTATCATGGAAAATCCTCCATAACAGAAAAGCTCTGGATGGAGGAACATAAGAATTCCAAATGACCTTGCACCAATTGTTAGGTTGCCTTTGAGGAGTCAGGAATCTATATGCCTCTTTATAGGAAAGAGATCCTGAATCTGTATGTTGCCAAACAAAATGATCCTCTGAATCAAATTTGGGAATTGTAACCTGCTTAATCTCCTAAACTAGATCAGGGAATTTGGAGTCCAGAACTGAAGGAATTGACCAGCAGCCATTGTCAATAAAGTCTGCCACACTTGCCTCTAAAGACTGATGATTTGGAGCTTGAACATTGATTAGATCAGTTATAGGATTTGATAACCATTTATCTATCCAAAAACTGATGAGCTTGCCATTTCCAAGATTCCACATACCATTATGAAAGACAGTTGGATAGAGTTTCTTTATACCTGGCCATATAGAAGATTCAATATAGGAAGATGTAGGATGATTGTTTTTGAAGAATCTTCCTCTGATAAAATTGGACCGTTGACTAGATCTGTTGAAATAACATTCCAGCAGAGTCTTAATAAGGCAGCTTCATTCATGGATTTTAAGGATCTCATGCTAAGACCTCCAACTTGATAAGATGAACAAACTGTCTACCATGAAACTATGTCCAGTTTTCTCACCAAAATGTCTCTAGACCATATAAAGTTTCTAATCCAAGCATCCATTAATTTTAGCAAAGAGGAAGGCGACAAGTAGATATGAAAGCTGTATAAAAGCATCCCTTGTATAATAGATTTGACCAACTGAACCCTTCCCATAAAAGAAAGCAAGTTACCTTTCCATGTTGACAACTTTGATTTAATTCTGTCTGCTATTGATTGGAGATGAGTCCTCGTTCGTTTTCCCTTGAAAATTGGAACTCCAAGGTAAATAAATGGTAACCTGCCATCAGAAAATCCAAGTGTGCTACCAATGCTTCTGATTCTGTTCAAAGACAGATTTCCATGGAAAAACTTGCATTTTGAGGGGCTTATTATTTGGCCAGATACATCCCATACATCTTGTGAACACCCTATTTTGACCGGGTCCCTTTTTTAGTTTTCATTAAAATCTAAAAAATAAAGTTTGCAAGAAAATGAAAAAAAGAGAGTTACAAAAATGTTGTCATTTAATTTTGATGTTTGTTTTTATCTCAAAAAAAAAAATACAAAAAAAAAATACAAATTTTTTTTAAATTTTTAGTTTATGTTACACTTTTAGTTGTTTTAGTTTTATTAGATGAAAACCAGCCAAGCCCAATACCATTTGACCCATGACCCAGACCCACATTATTTTAACCCATTCTCTACACTATCAGATACACTCTTCCTCCTCTTTTTGTAACCCTAGCAGCCACACTCATCTTCCTCCTTCTCCAAATTGAAACCCTAGCCGCTACCTACTCCTCCCTCACAATAATTTTCGTCCCAAAATGGTGCTCTCCTTTCTTAGCTTCATCAACAATAGATTCGTATCTCCCCAAATCTTCCTCCTTATCCCTAAAATCTCGCACCACAGTGATGACTCCGGATTTCCCCATTTTCAAACCGTGCAAGGTTCACATGGTAAGCATCTTCCTTTTCCTTCTTTGCCATTGAATCACGAATTGATTGTGTTTCCTTGATTTTTCACACAGATTGAAGATTCCAGACGCAAATAAGGCAAGGTTGAGTGCTCTATAAAAAGGCGGCCAGAAATTGTTGAAGAGGACAGAAAAAAAGCACGAAAACAACAACAACAACAACAACAACAACAACAACAACAAGAAGAACAAACCAACTTCTGGATAGAGAGAAAAGAAAGAAAGAAAAAAACAGAGAGTGGAGAGACCATAAACGAGTAGGGAGGATTTGTGAGAGTGGAAGAGCATAGAGTACCATATTTTTTTTCATTTCAATTCCTTGCGGTATAGATTGTGTATGTACCACGATCTTTCATGTGTAATTTCTTTCTTCTCTTTTCTTTGATCAGTATGAGCACATATATGAGTATGGGTTAATGTTTAGTTGATGTTGTTTTCTGGTGCAAATATGCTAAAAGGCATACAAGTTTATGTATTTTATTAGTTGTACCCCATGTATTTGATATAAAGTTTGAGTAAGTTATCTTTTTTTTTTTTTAGTGTACAAGAATGCAGTGTTATAGATTTGATTTGATGAAACCGTGAAAATATGTCTTTGCTGGTAATCCTCTGGAATGATTTTTGGTATTTACATGCTTATGAGAATATGATAAATTTGTGTGTCAATGAAGGGATTAATGATATCGTAACTTGGCTTTAATATTGTTTTCATATGCTTGCTGGCCATGAGTACTTGATGTCCATGCTATGAAACCACTATGCCTTACTGACGTGATTCAATCTCTTCTTTTTTTTTTTAATTTATTTTTATTTTATATTTTTAATCTAGGGTAAATACCTTTTAAAAAAAAAAATATTCTTTAGTTTCTACATACAAAAATAATAAATTGATTTTAAATATTTATTAAATGGGTAAGACAAATACTTTGAAATTTGTTAAACTTTTGCACAATTAATTTGGGTAACCCCTTTTTTTAACGGGTGTATTAGGGGTGTTGTGGGGTTAATTCCCTACCCTTCCCTATGCACAATCGACTTCTGAACTCAACTTGGTTCCAAAGACCATTTTTTAGGTTTTTCCAATTTTTACCTAAATAAATAAAATTGGTGGCGACTCTACTCTATTTTTTTTTCTAAAACAATATTTTGTTGTCCCTGCCGTGATTTTTGGTTGCGACAGATGGCGAATCCACTAGGAAGGTTTTTTAGAGAGTCAAGCCCATTAAAATTAGTTGTGCAAATTTTTAATAAATTTTAATTTATTTGTTTTACCCTTTGTTTTTTTTTTTTTGGTTTGCTTTGTGTTGTTATGTCTTTGTCTTTATTGAAGGATAAAATAAAAAATAACCTTTCTTTGTGTAAATAAAGTGTTTTTTTTTCTCTTGTTGTTTTGTTTTGTTTTGTTTTGTTTTTAAGTATTTGTCTTATCTTGTTTGGGCTTTTTGACATTTCCTTTTATATAAATATATATATATATATTTTCTTTGTTCATGTTATTTATTTATTATTATTTTTTTGTATATGTTTCACTAACGAATTTTCTGTTTTTTTTCCCTTCTTTCTGACCTTTTTTGTTTCTTGTATATACATATGGGTATTTGTTTTGCAGGTTTTTTCTTTTCTTTTCTTTTTTTTAGGTGTTACAGGTTTGTATGCTCCCTTCACACACCTCACGGTCACTTACCTCACACACATTGTGGGCTTTATACCCGAGCCTGAGTGACGCCGTAGGACTTAGAAGGGGCTTTAGTGATGTTATTGTGCAGCTTTATGCTTCCTTGACTTGCGCTAATTCTCCCGCTCAGATTGTGCCTAGTTTCATGGGTTGATCATATTGTGAGGGTTTATCCCTCCTTGTGATTAATTCATGGGACTAGATCCTTATCTTCTTGATAGGGGCAATTTGGGGACCTTTTCCTCTAGGGTTTAGAACTATCCTTGAAAACCATGCACTAGTAGACGGAACCTAGTCAGCTTGACAGTTAGGTTTCACCCTATTAGGACACAAAGGGGGCGTACTTACCCTTTTTTATTTATTTCATTTATTTACTTTTATCTTCTCAATATTCTTTTAATTATTTTATTTCCTCTTGTAAGGTTAGATTTGACACGCAAGGAAAGAATTAGGTGAATCAATAGCAAGGTATGGAAGGCCCCCATAATGCAGATAACATTAGCAAGGTCATCAATGGAAAGAATTTCAAAGTATCAGTGATCGTTAGCCCACTTGGAAGCCTGCAAGAAATAAGCCACGGGATGCCCATAGAAGCCCGAAAAGATTTTGTGAGTCAATACGGGAGGATATTAGACTTGTTGCTCATTCCGGTCCAGATTTCCGTATTGAGTTCCTTGGCCCAATTTTGGAACTCCGCACTAAGATGTTTTGAACTACCCCACTTGGACATAACCCCTACAATTGAAGAGTATGCTTACATGTTAAGGTTACCCCTTGGGCAAGACACCCAAGTCTACACATATGGAGGGCATTATCTGTCGATAGGGAAGATAGCTGCTTTATTGGAAATGCCATTTGCGGAGGTCAAATTGACAGGAAGTGGGTCCATACGAGCACTGACAAGGACATACTTAGAATCTCACTTGCAAGAGTTAGCACGACAAGGAAATTGGAAGGCTTTTAATAGGGTGCTAGCCATGACTATCTACGGACTGGTGTTGTTTCCATCTTCTATTGACATGGTGGACCAAACAGCTATGGACGTATTCATCTGGTTTGAAAAGCACAAGCGAAACCCCGTACCTGCGATCTTGGCAGAGACATTCCTATCTTTGGAAATTTGTAAAAGGAAAGGTGAAGGCAAATTCCGGGGTTGCACTCAATTGTTATATGTTTGGATCATGACACATGTGTGCGCCGGGAAACATATAAATCACTTGGATGATCCGTTGAAGTCCTTTAAAAAGACTCTGATTAAGAAACAGACGTCCTATGAATGGAAAGAGGAGTTTGCCCAGATGAGTCCGACGTCATTTGAGTGGGTTTGTCCGTGGTATGATGGTGATGAAGTCATTCTAAGTTGTGGAAATATTAACAATGTACCTCTGATGGGGCCAAGGGGATGCATATCATATACACCTGCCTTGGTGATCAGACAACTTAAGTGGACTCAGGATATACCACGAGAAGAACAACTTGGAGGATATTGTTTCTGGTTTGATGGGAACCCTAATGGCAATGAACAAATAGCCAAAATCATAGCTGCTTGGAAAGACATTCATATGGTAGGAAAAAAGGAGTTGGGACGACGATTCAAAGCTTGCACTGATCGTTACCAAAAATGGAGAGAAGCCAGGAGGAAACATTGTCGTATGCCTGAATTTATGCCAAGAAGTGACTGCAACTTTCAAAAGGAGTCTCTAGCAGAGTCTCATGTTGAAATCCTCAAAGCACAGATGGACTCCCTGAGGCAAGAAAAGGAAGCAGTTGAAATTCAAAAAATGACCCTCCAAAGTAAGTGTGAAAAGATGAGCAAAAAAATAGAGCAGTTGGAAAATGAATGTGCGGATGTTTGGGAAGCTTCAAGACAATCAAAGAAAGCAAGAAGATGGAAAGAGAAGGAGTCCGAAAAAGTCCCAGAGTTAAAGGCAAGAATTGAATCCCAAGAGGAGTTTATGCTAAAAATCTTGAAAGAAAAAGAAGAGTTAGAGGCAAATGCTAAGGTGCAAGAACAAGTAGTGGAGGTACTAAGAGAAAGGATAGAATCTTTATATGGAACTCTGACTCAAGTACAAAGCCACTCAGATCGAGGATGGAAATTGGTGAAAGAATATCGTGATGCACTGGGAAAAATAAGCAAGACAGAAGAACGATTGTGTTTGAGGATTCAGAAGCTGGAACTAGAGAAGGAGCAATGGAGACAGGAAGCCCAAAGACATGAGAAAGAGAAGAACGAATGGGTGGATGGATGGATTGCGGTAGCTTGGGATCAGAAAAGAATGAGAGAAAAATGGCGAGAGGAATATAAATACATATGCCGCACCATCCAGTATCATGCTTCAAATTTCATTGATCATCTTGATGAAGCAAATTCTCATATTCGCATGGGAAATTGACCAAAGTGGTGTCGTTTTAGAAACTATTTACCAGTTTGGGGTCCTTTTGAAACTATTTACCAAAGAGGGGTCGTTTTTGACATGTGGCAAATTTTTTTTTTTTTTTTTCTGACACAAGGAAGGCGCCACTCGGACTGGCGCCTCCCACTTTTAAAAAAAAAAAAAAAAAAAAAAAAACTCAAAGGCTCCACTACCAGTGGCGCCTCTTCTTTAAAATAATAAAAAAAAAGTCAAAGGTGCCACTTGCAGTGGCGCCTCCCCCCTCCCCATTTACGTTTTGTCTTCTTCTCTCTTTTTTTTTTTTAGCCAAAAAAAAGTGAAAGGTGCCACCGGTTAGTCGAGGTCTACCAAACGTGCTCCCAAAAAGTAACCGGTAGCAATAGATCTTATCTCATTATCTTTTTGACAAAAATAAATTTATAATAGATAAAATAGGCTTAATCATATAAATGGTGATGTATCCGCGGAAGATTAGCCCCCGTCTCATATTGCCGGTGGGATAAACCTCGAAATAGATTGAAAAAATATTAAATTAAATCTAGATAATAAAAAAGATAATTATAATAAATGGTGATTGAAAAAAAATGCTTTCTCGAGGTTTATCCCACCGACAACATGAGACGGGGGCTAATCTTTCGCGGGAGTTTGTTCGGCACCTCTAAGGGTGACATCCCTCCCAGTTGAGGTTTTTTTTCATACCCAAGGCTCGGACCCGAGACCTTGATTAAGGGACGAGAAAGACATTTAACCACTCACGCCAACCTCAGTTGGTTTAATATAAAATTAAAATTATTAGCATAGAAAATAAAAAAATATAATAGGTTTTATTATTATAAATTATTATTATTAATATGTATATCTTATATATTTAAGGTTAAAGTAATTTTTTGGTCCCTATATGTAAAAAGTTCTCAATTTGGTCCCTATACGTGACACTGATTTTCAATTTGGTCATCACCGCTAATTGGTCCCTATATAAGAGGGACCAAATTGTAAATTATTATTACATGTAGGGACCAAATTAAAAATAATTGTCACATGCAGGGACCGATTTCAATTTTTTTTATTGAATTGGTCCCTACATGTGACAATAATTTGCAATTTGGTCCTCTTATATAGGGACCAATTAGCGGTGAGGATCAAATTGAAAACCAGTGTCACGTATAGGGACCAGATTAATAATTTTTTACTTAAAGGGACCAAATTGAAAATCAGTGTCACGTATAGGGATCAAAAGATTATTTTAACCTATATTTAAAAAGATGGTTAAAAAAAAAAAAAAGAAGAAGACAAAACGTAAATGGGGAGGGGGGAGGCGCCACTGCAAGTGGCACCTTTCACTTTTTTTTTTTTTTAAAAGAGGCGCCACTGGCAGTGGCGCCTTTGAGTTTTTTTTTTTTTTTTTTTTAAAAGTGGGAGGCGCCAGTCCGAGTGGTGCCTTCCCTGTGTCAGAAAAAAAAAAAATATTTTTTTGCCACATGTCAAAAACGACCCCTCTTTGGTAAATAGTTTCAAAAGGACACCAAACTGGTAAATAGTTTCTAAAACGACACCACTTTGGTCAATTTCCCTATTCGCATAGATCCTTGGGTAAAGCTACCTCCAGGAATAAGAGAATTTATGAAATATTGTGGAGAGGTTATTAAGGGTTTTAAGAAAAGAAAGACAAAGTTGTTGATGTAATCCATTTATGCTTCTTTTATCTAGATATGAACTCTGTATTCCTTCCGTTCAATAAATGAAGATGAGATTTTGATTTGATTATGCCTTATGAAAGTCCTTTCTGATCGTCACTGAGACGCCCCGACGTCCCATTATAGAAAAACCCAAAATATTAAAGCTTAATCGTTTTATATAGCGATAAGCGGTTATACTTAAACAGCGGAAAATTAAAACTTAAGATGTAAATAGTTAACAGGCAGATACATCACACATATATACATAGATAAATATATACATCATCTCCTAATACATAACTGTCAAGGGATTCCCATCAGTAGGATCCCGAAATATATACAAAACGGTGGTACATAAAGAAAAATACATCAAAAGATAAAAAGGGAAGATGTCTCGCCAATTCTCTCCTCACCCTGTCCCCTCTCAAAATACAACAAAACCTCACTCACACCTATGCAGATGGCACTGGCCCGAGCCATCAAATACTACCACCCTCGTCCGCATCCCGTGGTCCGGCAGGTCCGGACACTCCTCCGCTCTCACTGGACGAGCTCCTGTCTGACTGCCTCTGAAATCTCTGTCGGTAAAGTCTACTATCACGGGGATGAAACTGTCTGGTAGACACTCGAGAAGACTCTGAGACCATAGCCCGGACCTCTGGAGGCGCGGGTACCTCTGGAAGGGGTGCCAGGTCCTGGGCGGGGGCAACCGGTTCCTCCTCCTGGATAGGTGCCAACTCGGGTCCTGGTGCGGGTGCCGGTGCGAGTCCTGGAACTAGTACCTCAAAGGGTACCATGAAGGGATCTGGGGCCATGCCTGTCATCGGCAGCATCGGCGGTATGTGTCCATCTGGCTGTCCTACCTGGAAAGGAAGGGTAGTGCCAATGCGGAACGTGCCGACGAATCCTATCGGCGCTCCCTGTCCGAACCCGGAGGTGATGGACGTAGGACCCGTATACACAACGAAGCGGGTGACTGGGTCCACGAGCCACCCGTTCGGATCTAAACACTCAACCTCAAAGGTCCCCGAGAGGGGGAACCCCGGATCCTGAGTCATCCACGGGTGATCCCAGTGCGCCATCAACACGATCTGGATCTGTTATACAAAACATATATGTACAAGCATACAACAAAAGAAAAGGGGATAAGAAGCCATATAACATCAAACGTGGAAAGGGTTTAGCGACATTTAATTCTATAACAGCCACGATAAACATCCATCTCCCAAAATATAGTTTATATATATATATATATAGAACATAAGCATCCTCAATTCACATCTAGGGTCTTTTCCTCTACCCCCATCATGATGCAATGCAAATGTGTATGAATCTCCTCAGGTAGTCGGCCATATCCGGATATCACAACAATCGACACGTCCCAGAGGCCCCGGCGCACACCCTCGTCCGCGGCTGGAGGGTGCCCATGCAAAGCAATGGCACTATAGCTACACAACCAGTGCACACCTCTGGACCACGGCCAGGGTGCTCATGCAACGCATGAACTATAGCTGCAACTAAAATGAAATCATGTCTGGGACGGTCCGCCGTTAGCCTAGACCCCGGGAATTCTCCCTCCGAGGAATAGACCCCAACGACCATGTTTCAGGTCCACAAAACGACCATGTTTCAGGTCCACATATCACAGACCATGTTTCAGGTCACCCCCTAGTGCCATAACCGCTCATCATCACCTCATAAATAACCTCAATAAAATCTCATCATCGTATAAAATCAATCGTCTCGGTTAGGCACTACTAACACATAAAGTATGATTTCCCCAATACGTCATCAATGCTCATCATATCTCATCACTTATTCAGACTCTACTCATAACCATTACACTCATGACATCATAACATATTTTCATCAAATCATCAAGTTGATCATGGCATCATGTCATCATATCGATCATGGCATCAACTCCAATACAATAATAATAATAATTTTCATATGATATATCAACACTCAGCATCAGTCATCAATCATCATATCAACGCAACTAATTCAAGCAGTCACAACAGCCAGTCATAAAATAATAAAATAATACATTTTTATCGTAACGACGATAAACGCACAATTTCAATATCATCATTGGTACCACTAAGTAGTCCCCAATGTGACATGGACATTGTCCGTTACTCGCTCTCGAGTAGGGTTTAGGTCGCCCTACGCCAATATCGAACTAAATATAACTGCACCGTTTCCGACGTTAAATGGTTTCTTTCCCCCACCTGGAGAGTCGTACGATGAACGAAACGAGACGAAACAAGCGTTTCCTCCACGAATTCAATTCTGCCCAGCACGGTTCTAGGGCCTCGGAGCTTCCAAAAATTCACCTAAGCATCACATTACGAAGCACACGTTACCACGAGTTCATCCTCGAAGACGGAATCGAATTCCGATAACCGAAACGAAAGATATAAAGATAAACGTAACGAAACGACTTTCGATATAAACGGGAACAATTTACCTTCGACTATTGAAGAAACGGGGAAGAGGAGAATGAAGGTATCGTCACTACGATCGCAACCACGTACTCCGTTTTGCGAAAGGACGATCGGGCAAGTCACACTCACTCAAGAACTCTTTTCTCTCACTAAACTCTCTCTCTTTCTCTCTCTATAACCCTCTCTGTTTTCTCTGCTCTCTGCTCCCTGCTCTCTGCCTTGTTTCTGCTTAAGTGACTTTGTGTCACTTAAGCCCTTTTTATTTTTCTGATTCACGCTGCCACGCTCGAGCGTGGAACTTTTCACGCTTGAGCGTGGTCACGCTTGAGCGTGGACTATTTCACACTTGAGCGTGAAAACCACCGCAGCCATGCAACCACTCAGAGGCTGCCACGTCAGCGCCCGTTGACACGTAGCAAGTCAAAGCATGGCCCTTGTCTGGTTGACTTGGGCGCTTGAGCGTGGACACACCCACGCTTGAGCGTATTGTGGACGCTCGAGCGTGATGTTTGCCACGCTTGAGCGTTGACTTTTGACCAGAAAGTCAACTCTTTACGTTCAGGGTCCGTTCGACGTCTGATGGACCCCAAATTTGAGATATAGGCTCCTTAGGACCTAATAAACAATTTCTAACCATAAAAAATGCCTAATCTCTTCTTTAACTCCAAAACTTTGTTCCACCCTCAATTATCTAAAGGACACTAACCGGAAACCCTAGCTGGTCTCTATACCTCAAATCACCTCTCAGTTATACAATCCAAACCTTAAATCTAAACATCATACATAACCACACATAAAATAACGGATGTTACATTTCTACCCCCCTTAAAAGAAATTCCGTCCCCGGAATTACATACCTGAGAATAAATGGGGGTACTGCTGCTGCATATCTGCCTCACGCTCCCAAGTAGCATCTCCGGTAACGCTATCCCAAATGACCTTGACCAGGGGAATCTGTTTACCACGGAGTTCTTTAATCCTTCTGTCTGCAATCTTAGACGGTAGAGCCTCATATTCTAGATTCTCTCGGAGTTGTATTGACTCTGGCTCAATTACATGAGAAGGATCGGGGAAATACTTTCTCAATTGGGAAACATGAAATACATCGTGGAGGTTGGAAAGGTAAGGGGGTAAGGCTATCTGGTAGGCTACTGAACCAATTCGTCGAAGAATCTGAAATGGTCCAATAAATCGGGGAGTGAGCTTTCTAGACTTTATAGCTCTGCCAATTCCGGTCTTCGGAGTGACTCTCAAGAATACGTGATCACCATCTTGGAACTCTAAGGGTCTCCTCCTTTTATTACTGTAGCTCCTCTGCCTATCCTGCGCTTCCCTCATTTTCTCTCTTATCTTCCTGACTTGCTCCGTTGTTTGCTGTACCACATCGGGACCTAACACTTGGCTCTCGCCAGTCTCATACCAACACAACGGAGTTCTGCATTTTCTTCCATAGAGAGCCTTATACGGTGCCATCCCGATACTACTATGGAAACTGTTATTGTATGTGAACTCAATCAAGGGTAGGAATTCATCCCAACTGCCAACATGTTCTAACACACATGCTCTTAAAAGATCCTCCAATGATTGAATTGTTCTCTCTGACTGCCCATCCGTCTGAGGATGATAAGCTGAACTCATCCTCAACTTGGTTCCCAAAGCACTGTGTAACTGTCTCCAAAATCTAGATGTAAATCTAGGATCCCGATCGGAGACAATACTCGATGGTACACCGTGCAACCTTACTACTTCCTTGATGTAAATCTGGGTCAACTTCTCAAGACTATAATTCTCACCAATAGGTAAGAAGTGAGCACACTTCGTTAACCTATCAATGATAACCCAAATCGCATTAAACTTCTTCGGAGTTCGTGGTAATCCAACCACAAAGTCCATCGCTATGCTATCCCACTTCCACTCTGGGATATCCAAGGACTGTAACAACCCTGCAGGCTTCTGATGCTCTATCTTAGCTTTCTGGCACACTAGACATGATAGAACATACTCGGCCACTTCCTTCTTCATCTTTGGCCACCAAAACATTTTCTTCAAATCTTGATACATCTTGGTGGCTCCCGGGTGGAAACTCAACTTACTCTTATGTGCCTCCTCTAAAATCATCTTCCTAATCTCTAAGTCCTCGGGCACACATATCCGATCTCTAAACCTTAACACACCATCGGATCCTTTCCTAAACTCTGAAACTTTCCCCTCATCTATGCCTTGACTTATATCTTGCAGATATTCATCCTGAACTTGCTTAAACCTGAGGTCTCTCAAAAACTCACTGCTAATAGTGATCATACCTAAGCATATTCTATCCTCAGCCAAATCCATACCTAGGTTCAAATCTCTAAACTGTTCAAGTAATCCCATCTCTTTCACCATCATTGCGGATACGTGCAAAGATTTCCGACTCAGTGCATCCGCCACAACATTAGCTTTCCCAGGATGGTATTGAAGATCAAACTCATAATCCTTAATAAATTCCATCCATCTACGCTGCCTCATGTTCAGCTCCTTCTGATCAAACAGATACTTTAAACTCTTATGATCACTGAACACATTAAACTTAGCTCCATACAAATAGTGTCGCCATATCTTCAATGCAAACACTATGGCTGCCAATTCCAGATCATGAGTCGGGTAGTTTCTTTCATGAACCCTCAACTGTCGGGAAGCGTAAGCCACTACTCTTCCCTCTTGCATCAAAACACAACCCAAACCTTGATATGACGCGTCACAGTACACGTCAAACTATCCTAATGGCTCTGGTAATGTCAGCACAGGAGATGTAGTCAACTTCTCCTTTAGCTTTTGAAAGCTCTCCTCACATCTTTCTGTCCAAACAAACGCCGTACCTTTTCGCGTTAACTGCGTCATAGGCAACGCAATCTTGGGGAAACCCTCAATAAACCTCCTGTAATACCCGGCTAATCCTAGGAAACTTCTCACCTCTGTTACTGACTTAGGCCTCTCCCACCTAATCACTGCCTCTACCTTAACTGGATCTACAGCTATCCCTTCCTGATTGATTATATGACCTAGGAACTGTACTTCCTCTAACCAAAATTCACATTTGGATAGCTTAGCGTACAACTGCCTATCTCTCAACACCTGCAACACCACTCTCAGATGTTCCTCGTGCTCTTCCCGATTACGGGAATAGATAAGAATATCATCAATAAACACCACAACAAACTTGTCGAGGAACGGTCTAAAGATCCTGTTCATGTAATCCATGAATACTGCTGGGGCGTTAGTTACACCAAAAGGCATAACTAGATACTCATAGTGCCCATACCTTGTTCTGAAAGCAGTTTTAGGTATATCCTCCTTCTTTACCCTAATCTGATGGTATCCTGATCTTAAATCTATCTTAGAAAACACTGAAGCTCCCTTCAACTGATCCATCAGATCATCTATCCTAGGCAACGGATATTTATTCTTAATTGTAACCTTGTTTAACTGTCTATAGTCCGTACACAACCTAGCACTCCCATCCTTTTTCTTCACAAACAAGACTGGTGCTCCCCACGGTGATACACTCGGTCTGATGAATTCCTTTTTCATCATATCATCCAGTTGTTTCTTTAACTCTGCCAACTCCACAGGTGACATCCGATAAGGAGCTACTGATATGGGTCCTGCCCCTGGCATGAGATCTATGGTGAATTCAACCTCCCTCTCTGGTGGCAAACCTGGAACATCAGGAGGGAAAACCTCGGGAAACTCTCTCACGATAGGCATAGAATCTATACTTGGAGTCTCCTTAGCTTCCAAAGAGAAAATCATCACATACTGCTGAGAATCATCACTCCTCATAGTTGCTCCTTCATTGGCAGATACTATGCTAGAAGGCTCAAGAAAGGATAAAGTCTTTTGGGCGCAGTCTAACACTACATGGTTGGCCGATAGCCAATCCATGCCAAGGATAACATCTATCTGTTGCATAGGCAAACAGATGAGATCTACGAGGAATGCCCTATTTTCAACCACGATAGGACACTGCAGGCAAACAGACATGGTGATCAAAGGATCACTGGTAGGGGTAGATACTGTCAAAGTATATGGTAATCGAGAAACGGGCAAATGTAAATGATCTACACACTCATGTGAAACAAATGAATGCGTAGCGCCTGAGTCAAACAACACACGCGAGAGTCTGCTAGATAGTAAACACATACCTAGAATAAGATCTGCAGACTGAGAGGACTCAGATCCTCTCACCGTAAACACCCTCCCCGTGGCCTGAGGTCTGGCGGTCTGTCGTCCTGCCGCTGGAACTCCTCTCCCAGATCCACCTCTAGAACTACTAGCCCCTTTACCGGCAGCTGGCTGATGCTGCCCTGCTCTCTGTCGGCAATCTCTAGCAAGGTGACCGGGTTTGCCACATACATAGCAACCCGATCTATCTGTACAATCTCTGATGTAGTGCGGACCTCCGCATCTGAAACATACTGGGCCTCTCTGCTGCTGACCCTCTCTACTCACTGATACTGGTGGTGCATTCGTCTGAGTACCCTGTCCGGGTCTAGCGTATGGTGCTCTCCTCCACTGAGAACCTCTATCCCCTCTCCTCTGATGGCCTGCTCTGGTAGGACCCCCACTCCGCTGTTGTCTCTGCTCCGCAGCCTGCCTCTGGTCCATGCTCTCAATGACACTGCACCTCTCTACTAGCTCTGGGAAGCTCAAAATATCCAAGGGCACTATAGCCCTCCTCAGCTCATGCCGTAAACCCTCCTCAAATCTACGGCACATCCAATCCTCATCTGGAAATCTCTGGTAGAACTCAGAAAACTGAATCAGGGCCTCAAATCTGGCCGCATAGTCACCAACAGACCTGTCTCCCTGCTGAAGACTCATGAACTCTCTCTCCACCATGACTCGGCTCCTCCAGTCAGCATGAAGGCGGGATAAGTCACCTTCCTGTTATCTCTACATCTCATAGTGTCGAAGATCTTCTCCAACTCCTGTATCCACCACTCAGCCCGCTCTGGGTCATACTCTCCTCCAAACTGTGGTGGCTTACCTTTCAGAAAGGTAGCCAACCCCGCATCCTCAGCCTCAGTAGCTCTCCTCCTATCCTGTTGGTCCTGTAACTCTGCCTCTCTCTGCATCCTCTGAGCGTTCTGCTGCGCCTGCTGCAACAGAATGGATGCTAACTCACGGATAGTCTGGAGAGTCTCGGATGACTCCCCTCCACCACTAACTCCTGCTGCTGGCTGATACTCATCCTCGACACCCTCGATAGCTCTACCACCACGTCTACCTCGTCCTCTGCCTCTGCCTCGAGCCATGATCCTGTCAAAAGAAATCATTAGCCCACATCAATATGACATATAATACTACATAAAACTGGAATATAAATACTATATGCCATAAAGATGTCGCATCGGACTCACTACCCAACTTCTAAGCATAGCCGGTATCCAATGTGGATCCAACTAAATGGCCAGTTCACCCTAATCACAGTCCTCCCAGTCCGTTTCAGAACCGAACTGCTCTGATACCACCAAATGAGACGCCCCGACGTCCCATTAAAGAAAAACCCAAAATATTAAAGCTTAATCGTTTTATTAGCGATAAGCGGTTATACTTAAACAGCGGAAAATTAAAACTTAAGATGTAAATAGTTAACAGGCTGATACATCACACATATATACATAGATAAATATATACATCATCTCCTAATACATAATTGTCAAGGGATTCCCATCAGTAGGATCCCGAAATATATACAAAACGGTGGTACATAAAGAAAAATACATCAAAAGATAAAAAGGGAAGATGTCTCGCCAATTCTCTCCACACCCTGTCCCCTCTCAAAATACAACAAAACCTCACTCACACCTATGCAGATGGCACTGGCCCGAGCCATCAAATACTACCACCCTCGTCCGCATCCCGTGGTCCGGCAGGTCCGGACACTCCTCCGCTCTCACTGGACGAGCTCCTGTCTAACTGCCTCTGAAATCTCTGTCGGTAAAGTCTACTATCACGGGGATGAAACTGTCTGGTAGACACTCGAGAAGACTCTGAGACCATAGCCCGGACCTCTGGAGGCGCAGGTACCTCTGGAAGGGGTGCCAGGTCCTGGGCGGGGGCAACCGGTTCCTCCTCCTGGATAGGTGCCAACTCGGGTCCTGGTGCGGGTGCCGGTGCGAGTCCTGGAACTAGTACCTCAAAGGGTACCATGAAGGGATCTGGGGCCATGCCTGGCATCGGCGGCATCGGCGGTATGTGTCCATCTGGCTGTCCTACCTGGAAAGGAAGGGTAGTGCCAACGCGGAACGTGCCGACGAATCCTATCGGCGCTCCCTGTCCGAACCCGGAGGTGATGGACGTAGGACCCGTATACACAACGAAGCGGGTGACTGGGTCCACGAGCCACCCGTTCGGATCTAAACACTCAACCTCAAAGGTCCCCGAGAGGGGGAACCCCGGATCCTGAGTCATCCACGGGTGATCCCAGTGCGCCATCAACACGATCTGGATCTGTTATACAAAACATATATGTACAAGCATACAACAAAAGAAAAGGGGATAAGAAGCCATATAACATCAAACGTGGAAAGGGTTTAGCGACATTTAATTCTATAACAGCCACGATAAACATCCATCTCCCAAAATATAGTTTATATATATATATATATATAGAACACAAGCATCCTCAATTCACATCTAGGGTCTTTTCCTCTACCCCCATCATGATGCAATGCAAATGTGTATGAATCTCCTCAGGTAGTCGGCCATATCCGGATATCACAACAATCGACACGTCCCAGAGGCCCCGGCGCACACCCTCGTCCGCGGCTGGAGGGTGCCCATGCAAAGCAATGGCACTATAGCTACACAACCGGTGCACACCTCTGGACCACGGCCAGGGTGCTCATGCAATGCATGAACTATAGCTGCAACTAAAATGAAATCATGTCTGGGACGGTCCGCCGTTAGCCTAGACCCCGGGAATTCTCCCTCCGAGGAATAGACCCCAACGACCATGTTTCAGGTCCACAAAACGACCATGTTTCAGGTCCACATATCACAGACCATGTTTCAGGTCACCCCCTAGTGCCATAACCGCTCATCATCACCTCATAAATAACCTCAATAAAATCTCATCATCGTATAAAATCAATCGTCTCGGTTAGGCACTACTAACACATAAAGTATGATTTCCCCAATACGTCATCAATGCTCATCATATCTCATCACTTATTCAGACTCTACTCATAACCATTACACTCATGACATCATAACATATTTTCATCAAATCATCAAGTTGATCATGGCATCATGTCATCATATCGATCATGGCATCAACTCCAATATAATAATAATAATAATTTTCATATGATATATCAACACTCAGCATCAGTCATCAATCATCATATCAACGCAACTAATTCAACCAGTCACAACAGCCAGTCATAAAATAATAAAATAATACATTTTTATCGTAACGACGATAAACGCACAATTTCAATATCATCATTGGTACCACTAAGTAGTCCCCAATGTGACATGGACATTGTCCGTTACTCGCTCTCGAGTAGGGTTTAGGTCGCCCTACGCCATTATCGAACTAAATATAACTGCGCCGTTTCCGACGTTAAATGGTTTCTTTCCCCCACCTGGAGAGTCGTACGATGAACGAAACGAGACGAAACAAGCGTTTCCTCCACGAATTCAATTCTGCCCAGCACGGTTCTAGGGCCTCGGAGCTTCCAAAAATTCACCTAAGCATCACATTACGAAGCACACGTTACCACGAGTTCATCCTCGAAGACGGAATCGAATTCCGATAACCGAAACGAAAGATATAAAGATAAACGTAACGAAACGACTTTCGATATAAACGGGAACAATTTACCTTCGACTATTGAAGAAACGAGGAAGAGGAGAATGAAGGTATCGTCACTACGATCGCAACCACGTACTCCGTTTTGCGAAAGGACGATCGGGCAAGTCACACTCACTCAAGAACTCTTTTCTCTCACTAAACTCTCTCTCTTTCTCTCTCTATAACCCTCTCTGTTTTCTCTACTCTCTGCTCCCTGCTCTCTGCCTTGTTTCTGCTTAAGTGACTTTGTGTCACTTAAGCCCTTTTTATTTTTCTGATTCACGCTGCCACGCTCGAGCGTGGAACTTTTCACGCTTGAGCGTGGTCACGCTTGAGCGTGGACTATTTCACGCTTGAGCGTGAAAACCACCGCAGCCATGCAACCACTCAGAGGCTGCCACGTCAGCGCCCGTTGACACGTAGCAAGTCAAAGCATGGCCCTTGTCTGGTTGACTTGGGCGCTTGAGCGTGGACACACCCACGCTTGAGCATATTGTGGACGCTCGAGCGTGATGTTTGCCACGCTTGAGCGTTGACTTTTGACCAGAAAGTCAACTCTTTACGTTCAGGGTCCGTTCGACGTCTGATTGACCCCAAATTTGAGATATAGGCTCCTTAGGACCTAATAAACAATTTCTAACCATCAAAAATGCCTAATCTCTTCTTTAACTCCAAAATTTTGTTCCACCCTCAATTATCTAAAGGACACTAACCGGAAACCCTAGCTGGTCTCTATACCTCAAATCACCTCTCAGTTATACAATCCAAACCTTAAATCTAAACATCATACATAACCACACATAAAATAACGGATGTTACAGTCACTAATTGATGTGCTGCAAATGATAGATGTGGAGTAAGGTGCCAACCTAGTTGGGATGTTTCTCCTCGTTGTGATGCCTCTGCACATTAAAAGTTAAAAAGAAAAAAAAAAGGAAGAAAAAAGAAAAAGAAAAAAACTAAAACGTCTTAATGCCAGATGACTTTCATATTGAGTTTGATGATGCCACGGTAGTATCTATTGTGGAGTGTATACTTCCTTGGATACTATGTTTAAGTGAGATTGCCTGTCACATTCACTTTGCAAAATGAAGAGCCTTGCTAATGTCCATTGTGGAATGTATTTTCCCTTGGATAGGATATCAATAATCTCTGCTAATGGGGTACACACGATACGAGATTTGTTGCCTTGCTATTGGATCAACCAATCATTTCTTGCACGTCGAATCTCCTCACCCCTATAAGGTAAACACTAACTCTTTCGTTGTCTTGGTACTTGCACAGGTTTGGACCTATTCAAGAACCATTGCGCGACCCAGGAAAGGCGACATCAATCAAACCCGAGTTCACAACACTAGATCTCGGACCAGAATGGCTGCCGACAACTCTGAAACAGGAAGGAACTTGAGTTTAGAAGTAGACGAAGTGAGGGGAAGGGTGACAGAAATCTCTGAAACTCAAGCAAGGTTAGAGGCTATACTACAGGATATGAGGGAATCTCTTAGCAGGCTTGGTGCAAATAGAATTGGAAATGAAGATGGCCCACACATGAGCTTACAACCGGTCCTCTCCATGGTAACGGCACCAATAAACAATAGTCTCAATCAGGGAATGTCAAGTTACACAGAGCCCATAGTAATCCCCATCGGGGAAGGATATCGCCCCATCGAGAATGTGTATCATGAGGCTGCTGGTTATGCAGGGCTCACATGGGAAAAACCTCATGTATTCATTCCCGAACAATTCAGGGGAGCTCAGGTCGGACACGATAAGATGAAGGAAGAGTGGATGGAGAAAGTAGAGGAACAAATAAAGGAGATCAAGGGTTCAAATACTTATGGCCCTATCAAAATAGAAGAACTTTTTCCTGCCACGAACGTCTTGATTCCAAAGGATTTCAAGATTCCTGATTTTTCCAAGTATAACGGAAGTGGGAACCCACGATTCCATCTGATTAGTTATGCCACTAAAATGGCCATTTGGTCTAAAGATGACAAGTTCCTCATTAGCTTTTTCCATGAAAGTTTGACCGGGCTCGCGCTGGAGTGGTACCTTCAGTTAGACCATTCTAAGATCTCGCGGTGGACAGAGTTAGCTGATTTGTTCATGGATCAATATAAATTCAATTTGGATGTAGCTCCAACCCGTGAACAGTTGACTGCGATGCAGAAGAAGAGTGATGAGTCCTTCAAACAGTATGCACAAAGGTGGAGGAGTTTGGCTGCACAGGTTCAGCCACCGTTGATGTTGTCTGAAATGTGCTCATACTTCTTGGGAACCCTGGGAGCCCCCTTTATTGGGGCAATGGCAGGAGCAGCTTATAGGGATTTCTCCGACTTGATTGCTGCAGGAGAAAGAATTGAAATCTTAGCCAGAGTTGGGAAGTTGTCAGTTGATGCGGAGGGTAGTGCACCCAAGAAAGGGTTCCAGCCAAAGAAGAAGGAAGCCGAATCAAATTATGTGCAATACCAACAAAACTTTGGACCTCGTCATGTCCTTTCATACCCAAGGTACCAAGCACCATACCAGACACAAACACCATTTTACCCACCTCAACAGGCCTCGCCAACAATCACCCAGCCACAAAACCAAATAAATAACATCCCTACCTCTAAGCCATACAACCCCACTCGCCCAACATATACTCATTACCCACCTGCACCTCAACAAAACCGTCCAAGCTACCCTCGACCTCGCCCAAATTTTCAAAATCAGGGACGCTTCCAATCTCAAAATCTGCCACCCTTCCCAAGACTGTCCATTTCCAACGCAGATTTGTTCAAACAACTGTTTGACCGTCATCTAATTGCTGGAAACCCTGTACGACCCATGGAACCACCTTTCCCTGCTTGGTACAATCCTAACTTGACTTGCAAGTATCACATGGAAGCCCTAGGGCATTCCATTCAAGAATGTGAGGCCTTTAAGACTGCGGTAAGAAAGTTGATCGCTTGTGGATGATTGGGTTTTGAGGAAGATTCTGGGCCTAGCATTGTCAATAACCCAATCCCAAACCATAATGCGGAAAACCGGGTGAATAGCTTGGAAGTGAAGCGGTCTCAAGTCAAGAAGGTCTTGGAATTACGAACACCGATGCAAGAATTGTTTGAGGGGCTCAAGAAAGCAGGATATGATATTCTTGCACCGGTGAAGCCGATCGAAAAAGAAGTGAGGTGTGATGGTGATTTGAGTTGCGACTATCATCATGGGCAGGTAGGGCATGATATTGAAACCTGTTGGGACTTTAAGGTCCGGGTCCAAGGATTGCTTACCTTGGGGGTGATCCAAGCTAGGCGAGGTACGACTGAAGAAGTTAATGTGGTTGAAAAAGTTGTGCTCCGGATACCACCCCTGAATGATGCTCCGGCGCCAGAAAAAATGATTGTAAGGGTGAAAAAGCCAACTCCTTTTGCTTATGATGATACGCATGATGTACCATGGAATTATGAACAGAAAGTTGAGCTAGTAGGAGGGGCAGAAGAATCTTCGAAGGCCCAAGTTACTAATGTTGTGAGAATTGGGGGCATTACAAGGAGTGGGCGATACTATGGCCCTGTGGAAGAAGAAGCAAAGAAGAATGCCAAAGATGGAAGAGAGAAGGAAGCCATGGATGAGGGAAAAGAAAAGGAAGAAGAAGAAGAGTTCCTTAAGATCATGAAACAGAGTGAATATGATGTGATGGAGCAGTTAAAGAAAACACCGGCGAGAATATCCCTCTTGTCACTTGTCCTGACATCAGAAATGCACCGTAAGGCATTGTTGAAGGTGTTGAATGAAGCTTATGTCAAGCCTGATGTCACTCCGGAGAAGGTTGTAAACATGGTGGATCCGGTAAAGAGGGTCAATATGATCACTTTCGTAGAAGATGAGGTAGTTTCAAAGTCCCGAGGTAGTCCTAAAGCCTTACACATTACTCTAAGGTGTAAAGGATTTGTGATTGCAAAGGTGCTTATAGATGGTGGGTCGGCGCTGAATGTGATCCCGATGTCCACTCTAGAACAATTGAACATAGGCTTGGCAGATTTAACGCCACAGGAGATGATTGTGCTAGCCTTCGATGGGACAGCAAGAGGAATTCTAGGGGAAATAACTTTGTCCCTTGAAATAGGGCCTAGTTGTTTTCCCGTCCTCTTTCAAGTTATGGAGATTCACCCAGCTTATACTATGCTTCTAGGAAGACCTTGGATTCATGAAGCTGGTGTTGTTCCATCAACATTACATCAATGCTTGAAGTACATTCAAAATGGAGCTGTAATTACCATCCGTGGTGAAGAAGAAATCATGCTGTCAAAGCCTGTCTCAGTACCTTATGTAGAAAGTGCAGAGCAAGTTGAAGATGATTCCCTGCGTAGTTTTGAAGTCCTGAAGCCAGGGAACAAGAGGAAGGAGCTGTCATTGCAGAATGTGAATGAAGTGGCAGTGCGCATTATGGAAAGGAATGGGTATCAGAAAGGAAGAGGCCTGGAGGCAAACCTTCAAGGGATTCCTCAACCGATTGAAGCAGCTGCAAAAGATGGAAGACATGGACTGGGGTATGAGCCTTCTTTAACAGAAAAGATGAAGTACCTAGCTCTCGGAAGAAAGAATGGAGAAGGCAAAGAAGTTAATTATGTCCCCCACTTGAAAGAGACTTTCTCGGCATCAACTGAAGTGATCTGGCCAGAAAAGTTGACTTCCCCTCATTTCACTATCAGTGCACTTGAAGAGAAGCAAGAAAGAAACCCTGTTATTTATCTCTCTACTGACAATGAAGTCCTTGGCAATTGGCAGTCTGAACCATTTGTTGATGTTATTTCCATGAAGTAATTATCTTTTGTATCTCAAATAAACTAATGTTTACTTTGGTTGAGACATGAATAAAATGTGTTAGCATGATTTTTCAGCATTTTTTGGTGTTTTCCTTCATCTATCCTTTATCTTATATCAATTGCATTTTATTTCTTGAATAATATCCTTACCTATATTGCTCTTGTTGCAAACATCCTATTTCATGAACCTCTCCCCCGCTGAAGATTTGTCTCACAAAAGGAACCCTAAAACCTCATTTGCAGATGCTTTAGCCACATTAGCCGCCATGACCAAGTTGGACCTCCATACCACCGTCCAGCCTATTCAAGTGAAGGTACAAGATGAGCCAACATACTGTGCACATGTGGAAGAAGAGCACGATGGTAATCCTTGGTATCACGACATCAAGCAATATATTCAGAGCAGAACGTACCCAGCGGGAGCAAATGAAGGGACTAAGAGGACGATTCGGAGATTATCAATGTCCTTTTACTTAGATGGTAAAGTTTTGTATAAGAGGAATTATGATGGGGTCCTCATAAGGTGTGTTGATGCTCGTGAAGCCCGGACTATCATGATAGAAGTGCATGAAGGGATATGTGGAACACACGCTAATGGTCACATGATGGCACGCAAGATCTTACGAGATGGTTACTATTGGTCAACCATGGAAGCTGATTGTTTGGAGTACGTCCGAAGATGCCATAAATGCCAAACATATGCAGATCAGATCAAAGCTCCACCATTTCAACTGCACAGTATGGTGTCCCCTTGGCCCTTTTCCATGTGGGGGATAGACGTCATTGGGCCAATCAATCCCAAGGCTTCAAACGGACATCGCTTCATTCTGGTTGCAATAGATTACTTCACTAAATGGGTGGAAGCAGCATCATACACCAATATAACTCAAAAGGTGTTTACCAAGTTCTTGAAAAGGGATATTATCTGTCGCTATGGAATACCAGAAAGAATCAATACAGATAATGCTGCTAATCTTAATAGGGCGGAGGTAAAAAAGTTATTTGAGACCTTCAAAATCAAGCATCACAATTCTACCCCATATAGACCTCAGATGAACGGGGCGGTAGAAGCGGCCAACAAGAATATCAAGAAAATTGTTGCCAAAATGGTCGTAAATTATAAGGATTGGCATGAAATGTTGCCATATGCTTTGCATGCGTATCGTACCAATATACGATCGAGTACTGGGGCAACGCCTTTCTCATTGGTGTATGGAATGGAAGTTGTTTCCCCCATAGAAGTTGAAATCCCTTCATTAAGAGTGTTGATGGAAGCTAACTTGGAAGAATCTGAATGGGTAAAAGCTCGATATGATCAGTTAAACATGATTGAGGAAAAAAGACTGGTGGCCCTTTGTCATGGACAACTATATCAGAGAAGGATGGCTAAAGCCTTTAATAAGAAAGTCCGTCCTAGGGAATTTCAACCAGGTGATTTGGTGTTAAAGAAGATACTTCCCAATCAAGAAGATGTTCGAGGAAAATGGGCACCCAATTATGAAGGGTCATACATAGTAAAGCAGGCATACTCAGGCGGGGCCTTAGTCCTAGTAGATGAAAATGGACGAGAGCTACCGAGACCTGTAAACTCTAATGCTGTGAAAAAGTTCTATGCCTGAAAAAAAAAAAAAAAAAAGGCCGTTAGGTTGAAAACCCGCAAGGGCGACCTAAGCAAAAGTTAGGGCATTGAAAAATAAAAAGCCCGTTGAGTTGAAAACCCACAAGGGCGACTTAAGCAAAAGTTAGGGCATAAAAAAAAAAAAAAAGGGTTCGTTAGGTTGAAAACCCGAAAGGGCAACCTAAGCAAAAGTTAGGACAAAGAAACTGAATCTTAGGCTGAAAACCCGCAAGGGCAGCTTAAGCGATGACTTAAATGTTGACCACACTGGGGCAATTTTTGCTTGTGACTTGCTACACTGGGGCAATTTTGTTTGTCATTGGCTACAATGGGGCAAGGATAAATCATTGAAGTGTTAATGGAAGAATGTATATGGAAGTTGAGACCAGGACTGATGTCAAACAGTTGTTGGGAATCAGTAATGAGGATCAAGGAACCAATACTGGGGCAAAATTTTTATGCGGTTTTCTTTTATTCCATTATCCCTTTTCATACAATTCCCATGTACCCCCTTTGTATCTCCCCTCATTTTTCCAAATTCCTTGTGTGCAATGTAGATTCTCAGGCAAGGATTTTATTCATCCATTTTCCATTATTATGCTCAAATCATGTTTTTGCATTGAAATCATGTCTCAATTTAAGTAAATTTAAGTTTAATAGTATGATTTGATAATTCTAATGGTTACTTCAATAAATGGTTTGAACCAAATAAAGCCCAGTATTTCAAAGTCAATAAGGGAGATAACAGTGCACAATGGGGAGAAAAGCAAAGCAATGACGAAAGTCTCCACAAGTCCTAGTCTTGAAGAAGCAATCGCTCCACATGTATCCACCTCTTGCAAGAAGAAGTCCCTCTGCCGGAACGTACAAGACCCTGATTGGTCGAATTCTTTCCAGGGAGCGTATGGTTCAGCTTTAATTGAAGCAAAGGTAAGGAAATAAAAGGAAGTAATAAAAAAAAAGTTTAATTAATTTAAAAGAGAGAGAGAGAGAGAGAGAGAGAGAGAGAAGAGAAAGCAAGTTACCAGCTTTTTATTTTTGGGATCTGAGACCCACTGCAATTTAATTTTTCGAGCTCTGAGGCTCATCGCATTTTATTTTTCGAGCTCTGAGGCTCACTGCATTTTATTTTTGGGATCTAAGGCCCACTACAATTTAATTTTTCGAGCTCTGAGGCTCATCGCATTTTATTTTTCGAGCTTCGTGGCTCACTGCTAATTTTATTCTCGGGATCTGAGGCCTGCTGTCTTTTTTACTTTTCGAGCTCTAAGGCTCACTGCATTTTATTTTTGGGATCTGAGGCCCACTGCAATTTAATTTTTCGAGCTCAAAGGCTCATCGCATTTTATTTTTCGAGCTCTAAGGCTCACTATATTTTATTTTTGGGATCTGAGGCCCGTTGCAAATATATTTTTTGAGCTCTGAGGCTCACTGCTAATTTTATTGTCGGGATCTGAGGCCCGCTATCTTTTTTTATTTTTCGAGCTCTGAAGCTTAATGTTGTGAATTTTCTCCAGCTTGTTTCCCATCCCGGCCAAAATGTGAGTTCATTTTCTTTACCAGTTCCTTACCACTATCACATGAAAAATTGTTCAATCTTCATGTATTCTAGTAAAGAACAAGCAAAAAGGGGCAACTGTGAACACCCTATTTTGACCGGGTCCCTTTTTTAGTTTTCATTAAAATCTAAAAAATAAAGTTTGCAAGAAAATGAAAAAAAGAGAGTTACAAAAATGTTGTCATTTAATTTTGATGTTTGTTTTTATCTCCAAAAACAAAATACAAAAAAAAATACAAAAAGATTTTAAATTTTTAGTTTATGTTGCACTTTTAGTTGTTTTAGTTTTATTAGATGAAAACCAGCCAAGCCCAATACCATTTGACCCATGACCCAGACCCACATTATTTTAACCCATTCTCTACACTATCAGATACACTCTTCCTCCTCTTTTTGTAACCCTAGCAGCCACACTCATCTTCCTCCTTCTCCAAATTGAAACCCTAGCCGCCACCTACTCCTCCCTCACTATAATTTTCGTCCCAAAATGGTGCTCTCCTTTCTTAGCTTCATCAACAATAGATTCGTATCTCCCCAAATCTTCCTCCTTATCCATAAAATCTCGCACCACAGTGATGACTCCGGATTTCCCCATTTTCAAACCGTGCAAGGTTCACATGGTCAGCATCTTCCCTTTCCTTTTTTGCCATTGAATCATGAATTGATTGTGTTTCCTTGATTTCTCACACAGATTGAAGATTCCAGACGCAAATAAGGCAAGGTTGAGTGCTCTATAAAAAGGCGGCCAGAAATTGTTGAAGAGGACAGAAAAAAAGCACGAAAACAACAACAATAACAAGAAGAACAAACCAACTTCTGGATAGAGAGAAAAGAAAGAAAAAAAAACAGAGAGTGGAGAGACCATAAACGAGTAGGGAGGATTTGTGAGAGTGGAAGAGCATAGAGTTCCATATTTTTTTTCATTTCAATTCCTTGCGGTATAGATTGTGTATGTACCATGATCTTTCATGTGTAATTTCTTTCTTCTCTTTTCTTTGATCAGTATGAGCACATATATGAGTATGGGTTAATGATTAGTTGATGTTGTTTTCTGGTGCAAATATGCTAAAAGGCATACAAGTTTATGTATTTTATTAGTTGTACCCCATGTGTTTGATATAAAGTTTGAGTGAGTTATCTTTTTTTTTAGTGTACAAGAATGCAGTGTTATAGATTTGATTTGATGAAACTGTGAAAATATGTCTTTGCTGGTAATCATCTGGAATGATTTTTGGTATTTACATGCTTATGAGAATATGATAAATTTGTGTGTCAATGAAGGGATTAATGATATTGTAACTTGGCTTTAATATTGTTTTCATATGCTTGTTGGCCATGAGTACTTGATGTCCATGCTATGAAACCACTATGCCTTACTAACGTGATTCAATCTCTTCTTTTTCTTTTCTTTTTTTTATTTTATATTTTTAATCTAGGGTAAATACCTTTTTTAAAAAAAATATATTCTTTAGTTTCTACATACAAAAATAATAAATTGCTTTTAAATATTTATTAAATGGGTAAGACAAATACTTTGAAATTTGTTAAACTTTTGCACAATTAATTTGGGTAACCCTTTTTTTAACGGGTGTATTAGGGGTGTTGTGGGGTTAATTCCCTACCCTTCCCTATGCACAATCGACTTCCGAACTCAACTTGGTTCCAAAAACCATTTTTTAGGTTTTTCCAATTTTTACCTAAATAAATAAAATTGGTGGCGACTCTACTCTATTTTTTTTTTCTAAAACAATATTTTGTTGTCCCTGCCGTGATTTTTGGTTGCGACACATCTTATTATTTAGTGGACCTGTTAAAACAAGGCTTATTATATGGGTTTTATTTTATGTTTGGGGAATTTTATAAATTCCATAGAACAAGTCAGAGAATTAAAATTTGGGATATTTTGATGCCATTAAAAGAGTGGAATCAAATAAAACATGTAATTCCTTTTTATTATTTTATGTTCTGCATATTACTATCACTTTATGTCCTCTTGGAGTAATGTATTATCGTGGCAAATTGTACGCAAAGAGATTTTTTTTTTTTACATGTACATGCTCTTTAAAACAAGAAATTTGAGAAAGTCTTACATGGGCATAAACTTAACATCTAACTTTTGAGCACAACCAATAAAAGAATGTCAATAAACTCAATCTTCAAAAAGGAAAATATATTAAAAAAACTCTAAATGCCATAATGAATATCCTCCCACCTCTGTCAACACCAAGCACCACTACCAGAACCAAGCACCCTACCTGCATCATCATTGTTTAAAAAACAGCCAATGTCTTCCCACACCATTAACTCACCAGAGATAGAAATAGAGATAGACTTTATCCATTAACGCACCATGTTCCAAAACCACCTATAATTCTATTTCTATCACTTTCCTATGCCCCAGCACCATTGAGCCCGACCTCCATAGCAAATTCATGCCTCCCCTCTGTTTTGCCTCTAAGATGAACCTTTTTTGTATTTCTAATGTTTTTTTAAAAAGTTTTTATTTTCGTTTTCTTGTGATGTGGTTTGAGTAATTCATATAAAGGAGACAAAATGAACATAAATTAATAAATTTTCCCATGGTTGGGTTTTGATGGAGGAGAAGGCATAAACTTCAGACTTAGGGACTCATCTTCAGCACAAACCTCACCTTCTCCTACAAACTTGATAGAGACCAGGGGGGCAAGTCAACTTTGCAACAAGAATTATATAAGCCCAATAAAGAGTATGGATCAAGAAGCAATTCAAGGATTTGGTGGGCCCATGACGAGAGCTAGAATCAAGAAGGCCCTACAAGCTCTAATTCAAATGGTGGTTCTTATAATGGAAGGAAGCCCAAGTGCAAGTCATGAAAACATGGAGCCCAATGATGAACCAGTTGACTTGTTTTGACTGTATCTTGAGCTACACATCTCCGATTGATGTATTCTTTAGTGCGTTGGAAAGCTAAGGAAATTATCTACAAATCATATCTAAAGCCTCTTGACCTGATTCGGCTTCTATCATGGTGAAAAACGGGTTGGAAGTTTAATGCGAATATTTACACAAGTTTATTAGTCTTTTATGTATTTTGTTAATTATGTGGGGTTACACTTTTAATGTGAGAAGTAAGTGTGGCTGCTACATAATGGAAGGGAGAGAGAATAATAATTCTCCATTTAGTGGTTGAGTTAAAGTGTGAGGTAAGTGAGCCATTTAGTGGGTGAGTTAATTGAGTTATTAGGTGAGAGTTACGGAATCTTAGGAAAACAAGGCAAGCCAAAAGTGGGCAGTCATGGAACCTATATGTAACACGATTTTCATGTTGAATAATAACTTGGATGTTGATTTTGGATTAAAATCCATTGAGAGAGAATTGTTCTTTTGGGTTCTTAGTTGAGCCAAATTGTTCTTATCAAGAATCCAAGATTCTTGTGGCGAACCTCACTTGGCTTATCAAACTAACAAGTTTGTGGCGTCGTTCCATCTCTCATCTTCACCATTTTCCTTCTTTTCTTCTTTTAATCTTTGGTTACAAGTGTAGTACGAATTTAACATGATAAAATTCAACCAAAAAGATCATTCCAAGGCAACCCTCCATTTGGTTGTCATCAAGTGGTATCAAAGCTTAGGCTTTGGTTGAATTTGGTATTTTTGTTCTTCATCTTTCTACTTTTCTTTCTTTTCTTCCAAAATCCAAAATCAAAAAAATAAAATAAAATTCTGTTTTTGAAGGGAAATTTCGAAATTGTATTTTTTGCTCTAAACAAGTTTAAAGTCAGAAGGGATCGCGGGCAGGCCATGATATACATCACGTCCGTGATATAAATAAAAAATAAAATTAAAAATTAAAAATTTGTGCCAAAAGGAATGGAGAAAAAGAGAAGTTAAAGTTTTATTTGAGCAAGTTGTGTTCTTGAAAATATTTCCCTTCTTCCCTTATTTAATTATTTTCCAAGCTTTTCCTTTCTAGCCTTTCCTTTTTGTTTCCTTTGTTTTTGATAAGTTTTGTGATTTTTGTTACTTGAATTTTGAAATTTTTGTGTGGATTGTGTTTGACTCTTCTAAGGCCTCAAGGAGAACAAGTGAGTGGAAAAAGGCAATAGTGAAAATTACATCTTGTGTGGGAAAAGGCAATTGAGTGAAATACATTTGTGTGCACAAGTGAGGGAGTGTAGTGAGAAATTTTATTATTTCTTGTTATCTTTTGATATTGTGTGTTCAAGTGATGGCATCCCATGAAGATAGTCAATCATTTTCTCCAAGGTCTTCAACTCTTCATGCTAGAATGGCTACTCAAATACAAAACCTTCAAAGGCAAATGGAGCAAATGAGTGCAAATTATGATAGACAACTTGCCATCCTTCAAAATCGAGAAGATAGAATTGAAGGGGTCAAGATCAAAGTTCCTACCTTTCATGGGAAGAATGATCCCGGAGTCTATTTGAAATGGGAGATGAAGATAGAGCAAGTGTTCAATTGCAACAATTACAATGAGAGAAAGAAATTTGAGGTAGCCGCTCTTCAATTTAAGGACTATGCACTTGTTTGGTGGAATCAATTGCAAAGAGAGAGAAGAAGATATGAGGAGGAGCCTATTGAGACTTGGGCCGAGATGAGAAAAATCATGAGGAGAAGATTTGTTCCATACCATTACCATAGAGTTTTTCACAACAAATCAAAGAAGGAGGGCAACACTTCAACCTCTAAGGAGGCCGTGGCTAGTGCTCATGGAAAGAAACCTATGGAAGCCTCTCCTAATTTGAGAGAAAGAAAAATGCAAGAGAAAAAAGAAAAAGAGAGCGAAAAGAAGAGTGAAAAGAATGAGAGTACATTTGAAGAGGAAGAAAAGAAAGATGAGAGTATGGAAAAGAGTGAGAGAAAAGAAAAAGATGAGAGTATGGAAAAGAGTGAGAGAAAAGAAAAAGATGAAAGCAAAACAAAAGGTGAGGTGGAAAAAGTAAATGCTTGTTTTGATGTTTTTCCTAACTCTTTGCTTACTTGTGTTGATTTTCTTTTGAAGGAAATCAAAGATGTTCCTCCAATGGAAGCTTGCAAGACAACCGATGTAATTGAAGAGATAATCCCAAGGGAAGTACCCCATGGTTTGGGAACTTGCATGGGTTCCCAAAAGTATGGATATCATGACACAAGATTTGATAACACGTTTGGTAAATTCCATGGGTCTTGTTATTCTTCTACATTTGATAGGAATGAAAACTTGCTTGATGAATTGCATGTTTCTTGCCAACTTCCTAAGATTGATTTGAGAATTATGAACCAAGACTTGAATGAATTCCTTGATAAATGTGTTGTTGTGCTTTCTAATGTTCATTTGATTTATTACAACAATTTTGAGGAATGTGTTAGATTACTTAGAGAAAATTTGTTTGCTAACTTGCTCACATACTCTTTTGATAAAAATAAAGTTAGCATTTTGAGGTTTGTTATGAGCTCTAAAGGTTTGCATGTGACAATAATTGATGGGTTAACTACTATTCCCCTTCTTACTCTACCCATTCTTGCAAATTCTTTTAAGCTTTCATATGATGATCCTAATGTGTTTGAGAGGATTGTCATGTTTGAAAAAGAATCATCTCTTGTTTGTGATAAGGAGAATATCCATGAGGCTCAACTTTCTTGGGCGCCTTTAAAAAGAGAAAGTACATTTTCTTTTATGACCATGTTCAAACCAAGAAAGGTACACTTGAAGGAAAACTTTCACAAGAGGTATAACTTTCTGCTTATAATTCATTACCTTGGTTATGAATGTGTTGGGGTGTTGATTGTAAAAGATGGAAATGTGTTACACCGACTTGCCACATTTGATGGTTTCTATCAATTTTCATTTGATCCCGGTGGTTGGGTGTGTGTACATAAAAAGAATAAAAGGTTTCCTCATAAAAGGAAATCAAAGGTCCACCTTAGAAGAGATGGGCTATTGCAAGTTGTAGGAAAAATAAATAAAAATGCCTATGATATTGACTTTCATTTAATGTGGCATCTATGTCTTTCATTTGATGTGGCATCTATGTCTTTCATTTGGTGGGCCCATGACAAGAGCTAGAATCAAGAAGGCCCTACAAGCTCTAATTCAAATGGTGGTTCTTATAATGGAAGGAAGCCCAAGTGCAAGTCATGAAGACATGGAGCCCAATGATGAACCAGTTGACTTATTTTGACTGTATCTTGAGCTACGGATCTCCGATTGATGAATTCTTTGGTGCTTTAGAAAGTTAAGGAAATTATCTACAAATCATATCTAAAGCCTCTTGACCTGATTCGGCTTCTATCATGGTGAAAAACGGGCTGGAAGTTTAATACGAATATTTACACGAGTTTATTAGTCTTTTATGTATTTTGTTAATTATGTGGGGTTACACTTTTAATGTGAGAAGTAAGTGTGGCTGCTACATAATGGAAGGGAGAGAGAATAATAATTCTCCATTGAGTGGTTGAGTTAAAGTGTGAGGTAAGTGAGCCATTTAGTGGGTGAGTTAATTGAGTTATTAGGTGAGAGTTACGGAATCTTAAGAAAACAAGGCAAGCCAAAAGTGGGCAGCCATGGAGCCTATATGTAACACCATTTTCATGTTGAATAATAACTTGGATGTTCATTTTGGATTAAAATCCATTGAGAGAGAATTGTTCTCTTGGGTTCTTAGTTGAGCCAAATTGTTCTTATCAAGAATCCAAGATTTTTGTGGTGAACCTCACTTGGCTTATCAAACTAACAAGTTTGTGGTGCCATTCCATCTCTCATCTTCACCATTTTCCTTCTTTTCTTCTTTTAATCTTTGGTTACAAGTGTAGTACGAATTTAACTTGATAAAATTCAACCAAAAAGATCATTCCAAGGCAACCCTCCATTTGGTTGTCATCAAAACTCGTCATCAGTTACTGACTTAGAGGGTTCTTTTGGCTCAACGACCACTTCATCATCAACAATCTCAACTTAGAGACTCCATCATTTTTCTTCAACTTCATCTGAGAGAGGGTCTTGATGTTTATCTTAGTGGCAAGCTAAATACCACCAAAAACAGATTCACCCATTCCATACTAACGAGCTTAGTAACGTGCATCCTATAGGGGATGATACCTTGTTTGGCATCTTGACTGACATCATCATATACTTTAAGATCAGGTCGTTGATGTCAATCTCCCTCAAGGTAAATAGATGGAAAAGAGCAAACATGTCCATCCTACTTATGTTGTCTATATCCCCACTCTTGGGCATCACAAAATTTATTGGTAGAACATGGAGAAATTTCCCCTTAGCAACCAACTTCATGACTGCTTTGCTTGTCATATTTCGGACTCCATGTACGGTGATGTTGACTTTCTCTTCGCCTTCATCTTGTTCCCAATCCTTAGAAAACCAGCTCCTCTGGGAAAATCAATAGTAGATGCGATAATTTCCACAAGGAAAGGCGGGGACGAAGCCAGACTTGTATCATAGAGGGGACCAACTAATAAAACCAAAGTTCATCCAACAAATATATACGCATCAAATTTCATATAAAATATTCATAATTATATGTTTCAAAATGTTAATTACATTAGTAATATATCAAAACACAGAATGCCTCTCCTACATGTCATGAAAATAATCTATATTTGTGCTTATAAAAAAGTTATTTTATAATTGAATCTACGCTAAATTTTTCAATGTCTATTAGTGACCCACAATAGACCATTAGATGATAATATATATATATATATATATATATATATATTTGAAGGGGGAAAATCAGGGAGGGCCAATGCCCTCCCTGATGCTAAGGTAGCTCTGTCCCTGAGGAAAGGTAAGTGGCGATTTATCTACCTTTCATCTAATTTCGATTAACCTATCATTAGTCTTGATTTTAGCCGTATCCTGGAACTCCTTCAGTTGAATAGTGTAGACAGTCTCGTTCAGAGTGAAGAAATTTTTTCATTTAGAATGTTCAAGTTCCCCAGAGACGTCCATTCCCCTATTTCTTAATCTTTTGCATATTCACAGTTCTGTCGGCAACAATCTTCTAGATATCAAACACTTCACCTAGTCTTCTTGCAACATAAACAAACTTTTTCGAAAGTGTCTTGGGTGCCATTTCAGATATTGAGGTGAGAATAAAATGATTTCTAGGGTTTTCGAAGATGCAGTAGAGAGAGAGAAACTTAAAGATTTCAAAAAGGTGATGAGTTTTTAAAGTGAAAAAAAAGATAACTTCTAAAGAAAGAGAAAGTGTATTGATTGAAAATCAGTGTGAGAGTTTCGGGAATGTGGAACAAACTTTGTGACTCACTGCTCCACTAAAGAAAAAAATGTTTTGAATTTTAAACACGGTTTGAAAACTACAATATACATGTCTCAATTTTAAGCCAAGTCATCAGACACTTAGGCTTAAGCAAACAGTTAAAAAGCCTATTATAAAGAAACTTTGGGAGAAAGGAGATGTTCCTGCTGATATTAGGAGATATCAGAGATTTGTTGGCAAGTTAATCTACCTCTCTCATACCAGACCTGATATTGCCTTTTCTGTGAGTGTTGTAAGCCATTTTATGCACTCCCCATATGAAGAACATCTTAAGGCAGTCTACAAAATTTTGAGGTACTTGAAGAGCAATCCTGGGAAAGGATTGTACTTTAGAAAAACCAGTGATAGGAATGTTGAAATCTTTACTGATGTAGACTGGGCAGGATCAGTCACCGACAGAAAATCAACTTCGGGATATTGTACTTATGTGTGGGGAAATCTAGTAACTTGGAGAAGCAAGAAACAAGACGTGGTTGCTAGAAGTAGTGCTAAGGCTGAATTTAGAACAATGGCCCAAATTTTGCGAAGGGTTGTGGATCTATAGAGTCTTGGAGGAACTCAAGATGAAGGCTGATCTTCCATTGAAGATGTACTGTGACAACAAAGCAGCAATAAGCATAGCTCACAATCCCGTCCAGCATGACAGAACCAAACAGATTGAGATTGATCGTCACTTCATAAAAGAAAAATTAGATGCTGGCATTATCTGTCTTCCTTTTGTGACTTCCAACCAACAAACAGCTGATATTTTGACCAAGAGTCTAGCAAGACCAAATTTTGAGCACTTGATAAGCAAGTTGGGCATGATAGGTATCTATGCACCAACTTGATGGGGGGTGTTGGAGAATCAGGAAAATATCCCTGATTTTATCCTCTTTGATTCTATTTGATTTTATCTTTATTATTTTGATTTTATTTTGTTTTATTTCCTTCCTTAATTATAGGAAGAGATTTGATTTGATTTGTTTTGCCTTTATTGTAATCTCTCTATAAAAGAGACTCCTATTATGAATGAAATAATAACAATTATTCCACTGCCTTCTATAGCCTGCCACCTTCCGTCCCTCCCTTCTCATCTCTCAGCCCCCTTTCTACCGTCTATTTCATGGTCGTCATCCCCTCATCTCTCAGTCTTCTCATTTCTCACTGTTCTTCTTCCTGCTTTCTCTCTCCCCCTTATCACTGTAACTTGTCTTGTCTCACGTCAGAGACGGGGAAGATAAAGGTACTGGTGATCAGAGATTGCTTGAGGTCACTGGAATTTGCCAGATTCAAGAAGCAAAAGACAGATCGCTAAAATCGTTGAACCACCGGTTTAACCTGATTTTTCCGGTTTTATACCTATTTAATGGTTTTTACTCCGGTTCAACAACAGAACGTTTATTGGGATTATTCAGACAAGACGGCAGGCCGGTCTTTCGGTCCGGTTTTAACAACTATGCTTGAGGATGATAAACCACACAATCAATATCATAGATTTTGCATGGATTGGAAATGTTTTTTTTTTTTTGAATAGTTAGAAATACTTTAATATAATAAGAAAATTTTATTTAACAATTATCGAATTAACATTCCAATTAACAAGGCATTCAAAATAATTTTTATTATTTATTATTTACTATTTATTATTTTATTCACTATCATCAAAACAAGAAAAGAACTATTAAAAAATAAAACTGATTTAAACAAAAAATCTTGGCCCTGAAAAAATAATATGCTAAAAAATTTAAAAAAGAAAAAGAAAATAACTTACCTCTAAGCTCAGAAACACTATGCCAGCCAGCAAGGTGAGAGATACAAGACTAAAAAGAGTTCGTGCTCTCCCTTTTAATATGCCCAGAAATAAGTAGTCTAATATGCTCAGCCCATGGAAAACACTTTTTACCAGAATTCCCAAATGCTCTGTACTTAGAAATTAATAGTGTGAATTTTTTTTTTACTAAATGCTTCAAGCCTTATACATAGTATTAAATCAAGTGTGAGATTTCTGGATGTCTTAAAATACTTGAACAGAAATGATAATATGACACCAATATCAGACACTAATACCGAAACACCGTATAAAATACGAAGCCCAAAGAGCGGTGGCATGTTTGTAATTTTTATAGCATGTTTAAATTTTATTTCTATTTGTCTTACTCTCCTCTTTCTTGCTCATCTCCCTCCCTTCTTGCTTTTCTTGCCCGCCGGTTTCTGACCCACACGAAGTGGAGAAAACAGTGGTGAAATGCAAATGCTTCCTCCGAGCGTAACTTACTCTCCTCTTTCTTGCTTTTCTTATTTTTCCAAGTTTCCTTCATCTCTTCGTATCCCTCTGTCCCTCTGCCCCTAAACCCTTGCAATCTTCTTGTCATAGCAGAGAAGCGTCCCCTGGCTGTCGTAGAGAGAAATGCCGCCACCCGCCACCCGCCTTCCACCGTCGTCCTTCTCTTCGTATCCCTCTGTCCCTCTGCCCCTAAACCCTTGCAATCTTCTTATCATAGCAGAGAAGCGTCCCCTGGCTTCCGTAGAGAGAAGTGCCGCCGTCCGCCACCCGCCACCCGCCGTCTGCTCAGCCTTCAACCCAGCTCTCAGGTTCGTTCCCTTCCCCTTCTCCCTTTCTATTTTCTTTCCCTTTCCCACAATGTTCTGACGTCTGAACCCTGCATTTCTCCCTTTCCATTTTTAATTTATGTTATGATTAAAGCCAGTATACCACTGTTGAATAAACTATATCTAGCTGTTATGATAAGGGTTGTTGTTGTTGTTATTAATGATAAGACTTGATGATACTCAGTTCCCATCTCCCTGTTGTTGTTGTTGTTGTTGTTATGATAAGACTTGATGATACTCAGTTCCCATATCCCTGTTGAATGAACTATCTAGCTGTTATTAATGCCAGTATACCACTGTTGAATGAACTATCTAGCTATTATGATAAGGGTGGTGGTGGTTGTTGTTGTTGTTGTTGTTGTTGTTGTCAGCATTACTTTTAAGCTAAATAGTGTAAAACAACTACTGGTTTAGACCAAACACAGTTTGGATTGAATCTTTCTTGTGGGGTGATGATAGCTAGCACTTAAGGGCTATTTTGTGATGGTTTAAGGTGTGAAAATTTGCCAAAATGTGGGAAAACATGGAATCAGATATCTATTAAACACTTGAAAAGATGTCATTTTGAGTTTTGCATTTATTAGTGATGACAGAGATACTTGCTTCTGGGCTGCAGAGCCCCCAAAAGGTCAGTATCTTGAGAAAACCTAGTTGCTAGACAGATTACAATCAGAGACTTTGACATCTGGATATGTGATAATCCAACATGCAACTGATGACAAAGTCACCAGATCAAAGACTGATTGGCACATGGGGTAGGTCAAAGTACAGGAGTTGGAGAATAGGGTGATGTGTTGTACAGTTAGTTGTGAAGTGATGCAGTAATTAGAAAAATCCTGCATCTATTATGTGATTTCTGCTAAAACAAATTCTTCAAAACATGCTACCATGGAACCACATGGCTATGCCAAGTCACGCCTAGTGAGTATAAAGCATCAAATTGAACCAAGATTGTAATAGTAACTGTATAATATACCTGATAATTCCCGAGTGTGTGTGACTTGAAACCTGCACCACAGTAATCAAAATATTAGACTACCACAGAAAGAGTCATTGAAACTTCTTGCTGGTCTTTGGAAGAATTTCCCATAGCTTTCATATCTCAATTTATCAGATAAGTTACTTTTGAAAAGATTGCATGACAATTCTACATTTAAAATATGTTCCTTCCTTGTAACCAACTCATTCTATGTGAAAGATAAACTTGATGAACAATAAGGCTAAATACAAAATGAAGATGATAATATATTTTAAGAAGCTTCAAAATTAATAGTTATGCTAATTTAATATTGGAGTTTGTCCAATTCAAAAGTGATGGTTGCTGCTTCTTTAAGGCTTCTTTATGCTGCTGCTGGTTTTTCAATCAGATTGTTTAGGTACTTATAAGCTTTTGTTGGGTGGCTGTTTTAACATAGAATTTTGATTTTTCAGGTATTGACAGCATGTCATCGACAAACGATAAAAATGTACGGTTAAGACATGCATGCGCACCAAAAAGGTTGCTTAAAATTAACAGAGACCTAACACTTGCACAAAAAGAGCAAATCAAGACCACCCCATTCCGATGGGTTATTAATATACCAGATAATTTGAAAATATCTAGTTTATTAATGTGGAAACTGGTTAGTAGATGGGATGATCGGTGTGGGGGTTTTAAAGTAAGGCGTAGGGTGGTGCCGTTTACCCCTACTGATGTATACTTTGCAGTGGGACTTCCCGTTGTAGGAGAACAGGTGCCAGTTGATGAAAACGAGGAATGTAATACTTTGGCTTTGTTTGAAGGGGGTGAGGTGACCGTTGATAGAATTGCCGATATGCTTCCTTTGTATCAGGACGATGTTGCTAATTTCTGTAGATTGTATATATTCCTTGCATTTGGAGAGTTCTACTTTCCTACTTTAGGGAGACTAGTATATACTGGTTGTATTAAATTGCTAGATGACCTAGAATCCCTAAGTAAGTATAATTGGGGTCTAGAGGTGTATAATTTCTTAGTTGATAGTTTAAGCAAAGCTTCTTCTACCGTGAGAGAGGGAAAAAATCAAAGGCAAAAACATATACGGGGATGTGCAGTAGCTGTCTTACAGGTAGGTATATGCTTACGTTTATATAACCATTTTTTGTTCTTTTTTAAATAAATTTGCATTCTATTAAGTATATTGATATTGGTTACAGATTTGGGCATTGAACCACCTCTCGGTGGGGAAACACCCCACATCCCTGATAGGTTCCCTTTCCCACACTTCTTAAACTGGAAAGTTCTGCGTTTGAGCAAGAGAAAAATAGAAGAAGCATTTGAAAACAATGTGGTAAGCAAAAAAAGTTAGTTGTTTGTATAAGAAGTTGACCATTTGCATACAATGTACATTTGATGTTTATCTCATGGTAGCAGATAATTGTGCACTTAACAGCGACGCCTGAGGAGCTTGAATTTCAAATGGTGAAGGAAGCGTTGCAGCAGGCAGAGCACCAATTCGTGAACATTACTGAATATCAACAATTGGTGGCAGAGAATAAGCAATTTCGAGAGAGGATTTTCATTCTCGAGGCAGAAGTGAGGAAGCTTAAAGATGCATCTCATCAACACCAATCAGTGACTGAGCCTGAGAATGAGTATGAGGGAGGGTCTCCATCAAGGGTTGATCGTGCATCCCGCTGGTGTCCATCTCCTAACATTGATATTGATGCTGAGTTAGGTGGTGATGGTTGTTTGAATGTTAAAAGAGGTGAGTGGTTAGTAAACAAGCATCAGTTTATTTTTTCGCTTATTCAAGTGTTATTGTAGATTGCCACGATGAAAGCACATTCATGAACTTGTCCATGTAGGTGAAGGTCTGGTTGGTACTCCTCAGGATCATAGTAACGATGCAAATAATGATCCTCCGTCAGGCATGGTTGGTGGACTAGAAGAAGTGAACATTGAACACAATGTGGATGGTACGTGTGCTTCTCAGGAGCATGCTGATGATGGTAGTAATAAGCCTCCGTCAGGCATGGTTGGTGGACTAGAAGATGTGAACATTGAACATAATATGGATGGTAAGTGTACTTCTCAGGAGCATGATAATGATAGTAGTAATGATCCTCTGTCAGGCATGGTTGGTGGACTAGAAGAAGTGAACATTGAACATAATGTGGATGGCAAGTAACGATTTGTGCATCCAGAATTAAAAAAGTCACTTGTATGAAGAGATAAACTAATTAACAGCTAACATATGGACCAATGTTTCGCAGGTGAACATAATGTGGATTTTTCAGCAAAGCCTACATCCAACATCGTTTCAAGAATTAAAGATAATCCAAGGATCCGTACCCAAAGTGTGTCAATTCAAAGTCCATATGTTGTGAAAACATATGTTAGCAAGAAGAAAAGGACAAAGTTGGAATAGTTCGTGAATTGGACTTATATATGTGAAATATGGTTGTGGGCATTTTTTTGGGTTGTGCAGAGAATCAATTTTTGTGATAATGTACATGTTAGATATGCTACACAAAAGTCATGGGAAATTAAGTCATGTGAAACCAAGTCATGTGAAACTCTTTTGTACATCTTTTTTAGGTTGTTTTGAATGTTATGATATAAATATATGGAAATATTATGCTGATTTTTTTATGGTTTATCTGTTCCATCCAAGCTTTATATACAAGTTTGAAGCATTATTAGCAAATAACATTTATAGCTTGTGGAAAATTATTTAAGTAGCAGAATAGTAAGTGACCACACGATACAGTAAATTAACCAGCCAATACACTGAATTAACCAAACTTTTTCAAAGGATTCACCACGTTTTTTAAGGCGTGTAAAAAATGGGTGAGGCATCAGATTTTCCCGTTAACCAGCCAATACACTGAATTAACCAAACTTTTACAAAGGATTAACCACGTTTTTTAAGGCATGTAAAAAATGGGAGGCATCAGATTTGCCCATTAACCATCCAATACACTGAATTAACCAAACTTTTTCAAAGGATTAACCACGTTTTTTAACGCGTGTAAAAAATGGGTGAGGCATCAGATTCGCCCGTTAACCAGCCAATACACTGAATTAACCAAACTTTTACAAAGGATTAACCACGTTTTTTAAGGCATGTAAAAAATGGGAGGCATCAAATTTGCCCATTAACCATCCAATACACTGAATTAACCAAACTTTTTCAAAGGATTAACCACATTTTTTAAGGCATGTAAAAAATGGGAGGCATCAGATTTTCCCATTAACCATCGAATACATTGAATTAACCAAACTTTTTCAAAGGATTAACCACGTTTTTTAAGGCGTGTAAAAAATGGGTGAGGCATCAGATTTACCCGTTAACCAGCCAATACACTGAATTAACCAAACTTTTACAAAGGATTAACCAAGTTTCTTAAGGCATGTAAAAAATGGGAAGCATCAGATTTGCCCATTAACCATCCAATACACCGAATTAACCAAACTTTTTCAAAGGATTTTTTAAGGCATGTAAAAAATGGGAGGCATCAGATTCGCCCATTAACGATCCAATACACTGAATTAACCAAACTTTTTCAAAGGATTAATAACGTTTTTTAAGGCGTGTAAAAAATGGGTGAGACATCAGATTTGCCCGTTAACCATCCAATACACTGAATTAACCAAACTTTTTCAAAGGATTAACCACGTTTTTTAAGGCATGTAAAAAATGGGAGGCATCAGATTTACCCATTAACCATCCAATACACTAAATTAACCAAACTTTTTCAAAGGATTAACCACGTTTTTTAAGGAGTGTAAAAATTGGGTGAGGCATCAGATTTGCCCGTTAACCAGCCAATATACTGAATTAACCAAACTTTTACAAATGATTAACCACGTTTTTTAAGGCATGTAAAAAATGGGAGGCATCAGATTTGCCCATTAACCATCCAATACACTGAATTAACCAAACTTTTTCAAAGGATTAACCACGTTTTTAAGGCATGTAAAAAATGGGTGAGGCATTAGATTTGGCCGTTAACCATCCAATACACTGAATTAACCAAACTTTTACAAAGGATTAACCACATTTTTTAAGGCATGTAAAAAATGGGAGGCATCAGATTTGCCTATTAACCATCCAATACACTGAATTAACCAAACTTTTTCAAAGGATTAACCACGTTTTTTAAGGCGTGTAAAAAATGGGTGAGGCATCAGATTTACTCGTTAACCATCCAATACACTGAATTAACCAAACCTTTACAAAGGATTAACCACGTTTTTTAAGGGTGTAAAAATTCGGTGAGGCATCAGATTTTCCCGTTAACCATCCAATACACTGAATTAACCAAACTTTTTCAAAGGATTAACCACGTTTTTTATGGCGTGTAAAAATTGGGTGAGGCATCAAAGTTGGTAACTAACCAAATAGACACTGAATAAATAACCTGAAAGTTACAGAGGATCCATGTTCCCATAAAAAGACACATAGGTCATCTATATATATCTTTTACAAAACCATTTACATAGGGTTGTAGAACATTTACATAAAATAGCAACCTTTTATACAAAATCATTTACATAGTAGAGTCAGTCTTTGTATCACTGTACAAATAAAATATATTATACACACCAAAAAATAACCATATAGATCTATGGACAAGATAATGGTAGTTCTGTGCGGCAACCATGTCATACAAAAAGCGTCAAACTTGATTTGCACCTGACCAACCTGTGCCATCAACACATGTCCATCAATGTTTCTGTAAATGAACATGGGTTGTACATTATATATATAATATAGCAAGTGCTTATAACATCAAATAACACACCATGATGCAAAAAACTGTCTTCCTAATCTTCCATTCCTTAAGTATATGTGACAAGTGACTCAAAATAAACATGTCACTAGTCAACATCAAAAGTTCCACAAAAGGTATATGGAAAGGTTTCCTTGAATATCACATTGTCACATATTTGTACTGAACTGTGATGATCCCATGAAATCTACTTCGCATGTTGTCAAAAGATCCATCAATGATATATTACCTCCAACCTGGACAATATCAAATAAGTAAGTAAAATAAAATAACAAGGAACCAAGATATGCCAAAAATTTACGTGCCTGTGTATATTAATTAATAACATTGTTAAATGGAGGCTGTGAAAGATTTGGATTTTGAGGAATCCAACTGTTGTCTTCAGTAATGGACACCAGCTAATTTGTATTGAAATAAACACCCGTTAACTGTATACAGAAATAGTTAACTAATTAAATAAATGTTGAACTTCGTGTTATCAATCGGAACATGAATTAACTAACTAGTTTTATAAATTCTACAACACACCACACAAATCCAACACATTATAAAATATTAAACCACAACACACAAAACCAACCAATTTTACACATTTAACACAATCTTATAATTCACACAAACCATGACACTTGCATCCAACAATGCTCCACTTGTCACAACCCTAAGAGATGATTCCACATGTAAGTTGCTTTCGCTCTGATTACCCACTTTTTCAAGATTGCATTCCTACACAATTGGACATGATAATAAGTAACATGAAAAAATTATCCACAAATTATGAAAGGTGATAAGTTATGCATAACACTTAAATTATGAAAACACCACCCATACCTTAGTGGACTGCTTGTCAACACTCTTCTTAGCTCGCTTCCTACATTTTTGCACAACTTTTTCAACTACAGATATTTTTCTCTTTGATGGAGGACGACCTTTACGTTTGACTCGCAATGGACTGCGAATTTGAGTAATTTGCAAGTCATCCGTTATGGTAACAATGTTTGGAATTGAGACATCATTGGATCTTTTGTTAACATTGTGCCCATCCATAGAGAGCAATTTAGTTTTGATTTCAGTCAATCTTTCATGGAGCACCTTAGATGAATCTTCAGACTCTGCAGCTACTTCAGCAACCTCATAGAAATGCTTACACAATTTGTCAAACCTGTCCATCTGTGGCTTCATTTCAGTCACACCATAGCTGCTCTTGATGTACAAATGCTTCCTTTTTATGTTTTTGCTCCATCTAGCTAATACATACTTCACTGGCACATTCTGTACCCTCTCTTGAGTGCACACACATAGCACATGACAACACAAAATACCCTTGAACTCAAACAACGAGCACTCACAGCTAACGTCATGGCTGCCACGATTAAAGATAACTTTAAACATACACTCTTTTGTTCTATCTCCAAATAGAAGCTCCTCTAACACATGATAAGTAGCAAGGTTGCCCTCCACGGCCATCAAGGATATAGCACAGTTCATTTTACCTCTAAATTCAGCTTGAACTTCTTTAAACTTGGCATGGGTGTATTCACATTGGAATTGCCTTTCGATTGACAATGATGACCCACAAGGAATTGTTGTGTCCATTGATTGAAAATCAGCTTCGAATTCCTTTTCTGCTCTACTTCTGAGAGCATTATCATATTGTTTCACAAATTGATGCAGAGTGGTCGATGAGTTGATGTATCCATCAAAGAAAGCATGTATGCTCTCACTCCGCTGTGTTGTTGACATTCCTGTACAAAACTGATTTGAATTAACCAAATATTCTCAAATGATTGTTGTGGAAAACTGATTGAAATTTCAACATGAATCATTAACCAAAGAATACACTAGTAAGTGATCTTAAAAAACGTTGCAAGTATCAGGATGTTGAATTAACCATTTATATAACTGAATTAACCATCAATTTTCAAAAGATTAACCACACATTTGTAAGTGATGTATAATACTTGAAAGTTGTCAGCATGGTGAATTAAGCATGCATAGAACTGAAATAACCATTCATATTTCAAAAGATTAACCAAACATTTGTAAGTGATGTTAAAAAACTTGCAAGTGTCAGTATGCTGAATTAACCATCTATATAACTGAATTAACCATGTATTTTATAAGGATTAACCAAAATTTGTAAGTGATGTATAACACTTAGAATTTGTCAGCATGTTGAATTAACCATTTATAAAACTGAACTAACCATTCATCTTTCAAAAGATTAACCAAACATTTGTAAGTAATGTTAAAAAAACTTACAAGTGTCAGGATGCTGAATTAACCAATTACAGAACTGAATTAACCATCCATTTTCTAACGATTAACCATATATTTAAAAACGCTGAGGAAAGTAGAAGTAAGCACAAAGATATCTAATTGACCACATACCTGCCCAAAAATGATTCCTCAGCATGGTGGGTGCCCATCTATGCCGCTACTTGTACAAACCACTCAGTCAATCGTTCTGTCTAAGCTCAAATTTATCAATGAAGGAACACCATTTCTTTTCAAAATCGGCTGTTGTGTATGTATCATAAACCGTTGCTTTCATTGCAGACTTAATCTTCTTATATTCACTATATCCGCTGAGTTTTTCTGGAATTTTTTTTCATTATGTACCATAAACACCACCTATGACGAGTTGTAGGGAATACTAACTCGATGGAATTTTGCATAGCCTTACACTGGTCAGTCACAATACTAGCGGGTGCCTTTCCTAGCATACAACGAAGCCAAGACTGGAATAGCCACACAAATGATTCTGTGTCTTCAAATGAAACCAAACCACAACCAATTAATGTTGATTGACCAGGGTGGTTCACACCAACGAACGCAGCAAAAGGCATGTCATATTTATTTGTCAAATATGTTGTGTCAAAGGTCACAACATCTCCAAAGGATTCACAGGTAGCTCTACTTCGTGAGTCAGCCCAGAACACATTCTTAACATGAAAATCATCATCCAAATCCAACTTATAGAAGAAATTAATATTTTGTTCCCTCATTTGATAAAAGTAGCTTGACAACGCTTTGGCATCACCTTCTTTTCCAATGCTACGCCTTTCCTTGCCAAAAAAATTCCTCACATCTCTTTCATAAAATGCTATATTATCATGGCCTCCAGCATCAGTAACAAGAGATTGGTAAGTCTTGTTGATCCTCACCCCTGCATCATCATTGATTTGGATTGTTCTCTTTACATGTATGTTCATCTTCTTGTTAGCCTTGAACAATCTTGACTTCGTAGGGCTGATCTTATGAGAGTGGTTAGGATCAAACGTTTTAATGTACCATCGTCCATCTTCAGCCAACTTAGTGGTTATCTTTGCAGGACACTTATTTGCTTTAGTGGGAAGTGTCTTCAAAGTACAAGGAATTGCTGACGGACGAGTGCCTGCTCTTGAGCATGCTAGAATCAAGAAATTTATCTCCCCATCCTCTCCTTTTTTTAGATGATCTGATCTTCCAGCCAAAACCCTTTATAGAAGCATACTTTCCATAAAATGATTTCACATCATCTGATGAAGAGAAAGACATCCCTTTTGCAGGCTCCCAATTTGCATGTTCACCATTAAAGCTACCAACTCTATTACATTCACCATCAACACCATCACAACCATCCAAGTTATTCGAACTATCCATCAACTTCAACTTGTGGATGCCACACCAAATCTGCAAGAAAAAAAAATATATATCCTAATTAGATCCTTCATTAGATTAACCACATTTTAAAATTTTGTAAAAAAGTAGCTTGAAGTATTGGAGTTATCCATTAACCACACAATACACTGAAATAACCAAACAAATACAAAGGATTAACCATCTTTTTATGATTTGTAAAAACATTATTCAAGTTTCAGAGTTACTTTTTAACCACACAATACACTTAATTCACCATCAATATTCAATGCATTAACCATGTCTTTAAAGTTTTGTAAAAAATAGCTTGGATTTATCCATTAACCACACGATACATTGAATTAACCAAACTAATGCAAGGGATTAACCATGTTCTTTACAGGTTGTAAATAGCCTGAAATTTCAGACTTATCCATTAACCAAACAATACACTAAATTAACCACACATTTACAATGGATTAACCATGTTTTCACTATTTGTAAAAATGCTATTTCAGCATTCAGTTACCCATTAATAACACAACACACTACACTAACCAAATTGATCAAATTGTAAAGGGGAAAAAAATCATCAACTTGATCCATATTTATTGTTTTAATTTTCATAACAAATCTCAAAGTTATGTGCTTTCAAAACCTATCTCTAAAGTAAGATAGTGTTCAGCTAAGAGGTTACACCCCAAGTACAAGAAACCCCACCCCCAACAAGATCTAAGAAACTGAACCTGTATGATAAAGAATTAAAAAACCTAGGCCATCTAAATAGAACAGAAAAAACACATCGGGAACTGAGTGATGAGGGATGATGGATTAATGGAGCTAACAAAAATGCAATAGACCATGATGATTGATGAAGGATTATTGGAGCTAACAAACTAACCTCTACCAAAACTATGCTTGAGCTTCTTCAACTTGACAACTTCTTCACTTGTAGCAATAACAAGTTTCTTCACCCTTTGTGCTGTGTGGTAGGAGCTGAGTTTTCAAGAGTGGGGGATGGTTAAGTGAGCTGAGTGAGAGAGTTTTATTTCAGAACCCATAAGCCGAAAAAGTCATGGTTGAAGGGAGCAGGAGCTTGCTGACGAAAAAAAGAGGGAATGGAGCATGGTGTGTGACAAAAAAGGAGGGAAAGCTCACTCACACGTTTGGGCTATATTCATTGGAAACAATTGGAGCAGTGGGTCCCTTTACATATGGAAATTTTCTGAAATGATATTGAAGCAGTGGGTCCCTTTATGTTTGGTATTTTCTACGGTGTCCATGTATTGGTGTTTAATAGTGGTGTCCCAATATCATTTTGGTACTTGAAAATAAACTCTTTTAGGAAGTGGCCGGGAAAGGGGAGGAACGTGCTTTCTCAAATGTGAAACTTTTACCAAAGTGAAAAAGTACTATTCAATGAGACTTTTACATGTAAAAGAGATAATAGCATTTCTTTCTTTCTTTCTTTTTTTTTAATAAGATAACATGAAATGAAACAAAATAAAATTAAGTAAACCAAGAAATAAATAATAAAGTAAAGCCGGGTCAAGTGGGAGTGTTTACAATAGCTATTAATTACCAAAGTTTTGTATCTTCACACGAGGAATAATATTTTTTGGTTGATAGCCACTGAGTGAGAACAAGCAATCACTCAATAATAAGTAATAATTATTCATAATTTTCTTCTATAATTCTGGTATTCAATACATAATTTAATATTCTATATAATTGTTAATCATTCAATGTGAATAAATTATCTAGGCATGGCGATTACGAGACCCAAACCACCCGCCCCGACTTTGATGGGGAAAACTCGCTTTGACTAGGGTCGACGTGGACGAAGATGTGGATACTAATATCCGCCCTGTCCCCGAAACTGCCTTCTGTTTACATAATTACAATAATACCCTCATATATTTGTGTAGAGGATAGGATTGTTTTGATTGAAATATTCAATTATGTATAAAGGGGTACTTTTTTTTAAAAAAAAGTATAGAACATTTTATTGTGCTTTTATTCTAGCGTTTTGATACTATAAGTGTTATTCGAAGCATAATGAAGTGCTTCTAAAGCACTAGTCTCTAGTTAATTTTGTAGCTAAAAGAAAACTAAGTTCCAGTTTCTGGTTGATTATTTTAATTGTGTGAAGGTTTTATTTGTTTATTTTTTGAAAGTGCAATTTTGAGTTGTTAATTTCAATTAAAATAAAATAATTTCTAAATTTGGTTACTTGTTGACGGGGGTGGTGCGGGGAAACTCGACCCCCGCTAGGGGCAGGAATGGGATCTATTTTCCAACCCTGACAAAGAACGGGGGCAGGGCTGAGGAAGGTAAAATCTGCCCTCACCCTGCCTCGTTGCCAAATGACTTAACAAAAAGCAATAGCCCTACGCCCTTGCAATATGTTTTTAATAATTTCATGTATTTTTTTAAATAATTTCATGTATCTAATAACATAACTTTTTTTCGTCTTGTTACCAAAAAAAAAATTCTAATAAGATAACTTCAATTAAAGCTATTAATAACTGAATGAGAACAAATAACAACTCACTAACAAAGCAATAACCATACACACATTCCTATATTTAAATATTTTGTCCTTTAGGTGATATTTAATGGTCGATTTTATTAGAATGAACTTTATGTGATCCCGATCATAATTCAAAAGAAAAAAAAAAACCTTTTTATGTCCCCTGAGAATAAATACCCCTCATAGTGATCCACGTTTCCCTTGGGCTATTGGCCGACTCACAATAATAATAGTTATGTTTTATATTCAATGGAAATCAATTAATGCAATGTCATTAAGGAATGTATAGTGAGGTTTTATAGGTGAGAACATGGATGAAGTAGCATGTGATATTGTTCCATGAAAATATGCAATTTAATCAATTAATGGTTAATAGGGTATTTGATATATTAAATGTGTTCTGTCCCACATATGGAAACCAAGTCCGATAAGGCCCAAGGAAGCTCTAAGGCCGGACGACCCACCTTTGACCGAGCAAATCAACCGGCCAAAGGTCAGGGTCAGAGGCCTATATGAGAAGGACATGCCTACACCTTTAGAGGATGCACTAGTGCAAAATATGTTTTTAACGTCGGAGATTTAACATCGGTTTCTTTATAACCGATGTCTAAAACTAGGTGGTGGCATTTTTGAAATTAATCTCAGAACTTTTAACATCGGTTTCCTAAATAACTGATGTAATAAAATTATGACATCAGTTCTTTTGTGTCAACTGACGTATAAAATTAAAACGAAAAATGAAATTCTAAAATCTTTTACATCGGTTTTTTAATAACCGATGTCTAATGTCTGGATTTCAAAATTTTGGTTAACTTTAGACATCAATTTTGTTTATAACCGATGTCTAATAGAGCCCATTTCGTCCTATTCATTCCCTCCATCTCATCACGCCCTGCTTTTATGTTTGCTTCCGAAACCTAGACCCTCATCGTGCCATTACTTCTACTGCTTGCTCGCCGTTGTCTTGCTCCATCATGCACCGTTGTCTTGCTCCGTCGTGCGCCGTCCGTCGAGGTTGGAGCAACAGCGAAGTGTCGTCCCCATTCTAGCTCTGCCTCACCGAGTCATTACTTCTGCTCCTTGCTGTGTTTTCACTTTGCTTTGGTTCTCACCACTCAAGCTCCCCATAGAGGTAACCCATTCTCTTCCTCTACTTCAAAACTTGGGCGTTCTCTCCTTCTCTGTAAAGAATGTGATTTCATTTTTATTTTTTTTAGTTTTGTAATTTTCTGCCCTCTGCGTTTTGTGAGAAAGGAACCGAGAAGAGTGAAGTGACATTTTGATTAGGGGGTTTTCTGATTGATCTGTGATTGTTGGGAGCAAGATTCAAGTTCTTTAAACTTGGCTGCTATGGTGGATTCTTTACTTGTAGTTTATTTTTAAGCTGTTACTGTTGGTTTGATAAAAGGGTTTGAATGGATTTACAATTCCTATGCTTGTTTTAATTTTTATTTTAAAGTTTTTTTTGTCAATAATACTTCATTTTTTTTTTTGCTTTGACTGTAAACCTGTCATTTATAGGTTGAGACCGAGCTCCTCCCACTTTACAGCAACTATGGCTTGGGTTTGACCACTTAGAGTCCACTTGCATCTGGTGTGCCGACAGGAAAATACAAGAAAGGAGTTTTACCCGCAGATAGCCACTTTGCATTGGAAAATTACAAAGTAAGGCTTGATTTCCATCTTTTTGGGAGTTTACCCACTTACCCTCACTCATTCTTTAATGCATTACATTTAAGAAAAACTATAGTACAGTGGATGCATAGTGGAAAAATACTAAGGCATAGTGGTTGGCAATGTTACTATAATTTTGCTGGGTCTTGTTCTGTTGTGTGCCTGCAAGGGATGGTTGAAGTTTGTGTTGGTGGTGTTAATACCTTAAAGCTTTTAGATTGTCTTATACATGTGCTGTGATTTTTGCGTATGGTCATTGTACTGGCCGAGGTGGTAAGCTCGGCCGCCGAGCTCGGAAAGCTTAACTACTTTAACGACACACTTATCTAAAACTCAGCTAACAACCTCACCATAGATAAGAGATAACTCTTATCAGTGAAAGAGATGGGAGTTGAGCTAAAAGAGATAAGTGATAAGTGATAAGAGATAAGCTAGATCCTAGAAAATAGGATCGGTCTACTCCTCTCCTCCTCTATAAAAGGAGGAAGAGTCTAAGAGAGAAGACACTTTAACTTGGACTAGACTTTGGTGTTCTCTCTTAAGCGTATTAGAGGTCCCGGTTGTGATCAAGAGACTATCAATAAGTCCTTGCCCACCGGAGTACATCAGATACAAGATTAAGAGATTGATGCACCACGTGATCAAGGGTTGAACACAGAACTACGTTTGGCTTTGATTCCCATTGGGATATGTAGGACTGGAACATAAGTATTCTGTCAAGCCACGGTCTAAAACAACCCCAACGTTCACCCTTGGTCTGACGTTTACGGCGAGATTCCGGCAAATCGGATCTCGGCAGGAACATTTGGCGCCCACCGTGGGGCCGAGGAAAAACTTTCCCCGGTTCCATAAGATCTAATGGTGATTACACGGAACGGACCAAAGGGAGGGGCCCACAGTGCAAATCATGTTGAGGAATCAAACTCTAATCATAACAACCCCCCACCTCCTCCCTTCGATGAAGGTAATCCGCAACTGGGAGAGATCATGGCACAATTGAGACAGTTGCGTCAGGAGAACGAGGAGATTCGTACGAAGTACCAAAGGCTGTTGAGAACTCGGAAAAGGGGAAGATCGGCAACACTTGCCGAGGAAGAGCATTCCTCACCCGAGGACAGCCAGAGAGACCCCACTTATGTGCCTTCTCGTGATGACACAAGCCGACCTTCCAAAACCAGGCTCGGACCCGAGGCCTCAAGGGTCAGATCTCATACTGAGGAGACCACTCAGAGAGAGAGAGCAAGAGACAGACGACCGAGATTACCTTTCACTGATGCCATTGACGAGGTGATCATACCTCGACATTTCAAATCTCTTAATATTGATAAGTATAATGGCACTACTGATCCAACAGAGCATGTAGAATCTTTCATTTCATCTGTTTACTTGGTGACCGATTCGGAAGCCATCATGTGCAAGATCTTTCTAACCACTTTGCAGGGACCTGCCTTGACTTGGCTCACGAATCTTCCACCTCGGTCAGTGGATTCTTTTGATATGTTGGTTACAAAGTTCACTGCACAATTCGCAGCAAGCCGAAGGCATAAAAAGCACTCGGTCTCACTTGTGAATTTCAGGCAGGAGAAAAATGAATCACTCAGGGATTACATGGCTCGCTTTAGCGCTCAACAGGTTTTAATCCCCAATATGAGCTCAGAAATTTGCCTTCATACCGTTATGAATGGTTTGAGGCCAGGGCTGTTCTTTGAATATTTATCTCGGAAGCCACCGAGGGATTTTGAAGAACTTCAAGAAAAAGCTACAGGGTTCATGAACTCGGAAGAGATGGTAGAATCAAAGAAAAGAAGTTTTGAAGAAAAAAGCATAATCTCAAACAAAGAAAGAGATAAAGGAGCCAATCCACAGAAGGCTTTCAGGAGTAATGACAGAGGGTTTTCGGAGAGGCAGTCCCAACCCCGACACCAGTCTTACACTCCACTGAACCGATCCAGAGCCGCTATTCTCCAAGAGGGGTGCAATACCGAGTTGATCGCTTTGCCAAGGCCATCCAAAACACCTGCTCAAGCTGACAAAAGTAAAGAGTGCAAGTGGCATCAGAACTATGGCCACTCCACTGAAGACTGCAAAACAGTCCAGGATAAAATTGAAGAATTGGTACAGGCAGGCCGACTTGACCGGTTTGTCCGCCGAGAGGGTGATGGTGGCGAACGAGCTGGCCGACGGCGAAGAAGACGGGGTTATGATAATCGAAACCGAGATGAGAATCAGCGAGGTAATAATCAGAGCGGAGATCTGGATAACAGCCAGAGACCACCTAATGATGAGGCAGAGGTTGGCGTTAGAGGAGTCATTAATACCATCTCGGGAGGTTTCGCAGGAGGAGGCATAACGAGTTCAGCTAGGATATGTCACATAAAGGCTATCCGATCTGTCAACTCGGTTTCTAGAAAATCCGCAAGGCCAAGACCACCAATTACTTTCTCCGATGATGACTTCCAAGGATTAGATCCTAATCAAGATGACCCAATGGTAATAACAGTTGAAGTAGCCAATTACTCAGTCAAACGTACACTTGTTGATCAGGGTAGCTCGGCTGACATTTTATACTTGGCAACCTTTAAAAAGCTTGGAATTCCAGAAAAGTTGATAAAAGAACAGGAGGACAAGCTAGTAGGGTTCGCCAGAGAATAGGTCAAGACTCGAGGTTATATAGATCTCTTAACAACATTTGGTGAGGGCAAGCTTGCCCGGACCATATCTGTCAGATATGTCATTGTGGATGCCAACACTTCATACAACATTCTCATCGGAAGACCGACTCTCAATGAGCTCGGAGCAATTGTCTCCACCCCTCACCTCACCATGAAATTTCCAGCTGATTCGGGTGAGATAGTTGCAGTCCGAGCTGACCAGAGGATGGCCAGACAGTGCTACACAGATAGTTTGAAGGTAACTCGGGAGCCGGATATCACAGAAAATGCTAAAGATCATAAAGCAGAAGTGGTAAGCTCGGTCAGTTCAGTTAGCTCGGCAAGATCAGATAACATGTTTGAATTGGATCCAAGGATAGAAATGTATGAATCCAGAGCAGAACCTACAGAGTCTTTGGAAAAATTTCAATTGGGAGCCCAGGCCGGTCAGTGCACAAGCATCGGCAGTCAGCTTGATCCCTCACTGAAACAACAGATACAAACAGTGTTGAAAAAGAATGCCGACTTATTTGCTTGGAAGACATCGGATATGCCTGGCATAGACCCCAATTTTCTGTGCCACAGGCTATCTATATGTCCCGAGGCCAAGCCCGTCGCCCAGAGGAAAAGGAAGCTCGGTGAGGAAAGAAGAAAGGCAGTAGCCGAGGAGACTGCAAAATTGAGGAAAGCCAATTTTATCAGAGAAGTGAAGTATACTACTTGGCTAGCAAACGTTGTGTTGGTAAAGAAGGCCAATGGCAAGTGGAGAATGTGTACTGACTATACCGATCTCAATAAGGCATGTCCAAAAGATTCTTATCCCCTTCCAAACATTGACAGATTGGTAGATGGAGCATCGGGTTACAGAGTCCTAACTTTCTTGGATGCCTACTCAGGTTACAACCAGATAAGAATGCATCCACCAGACGAAGAGAAAACGGCGTTTATGACCGAGGGGGCAAACTACTGCTACCGGGTAATGCCCTTCGGTTTAAAAAATGCTGGTGCAACATACCAGAGGCTCATGGGCAAGGTATTTCTCAATCAGATCGGAAAAAACTTGGAGGTTTACGTTGATGATATGGTAGTAAAATCTGATGACCCAAAGCAGCACCCTGCCGACTTGGAGGAAATCTTTGGCCAACTCAGAAAGTACAACATGAGGTTAAACCCAGAAAAATGTTCTTTCGGAGTGCAAGGAGGAAAGTTCTTGGGGTACATGCTAACACACAGAGGGATTGAGGCCAATCCAGATAAATGCAAGGCTATCATTGAAATGCGGAGTCCGCAAACAGTGAAAGAAATACAGAGGCTGTCAGGCCGTTTAGCTTCCTTATCTCGGTTCCTCCCCAAATCAGCCGAAAAAGCTAGGCCCTTTTTTTCAACTCTTGAAGAAACCCAAGGAGTTTGTTTGGACCGAGGAGTGTGAAAAGGCTTTTGAAGAATTGAAATTGTTTCTAGCCTCGCCTCCGATTCTAACTCGGCCAGAGCTCGGTAAGGATCTATATTTGTACCATCTGTCAATGATTATGCAATCAGTGCAGTAATCATCCACGAGGAGGAGAAGCAGCAGATGCCAGTGTATTACATCAGTAGAATATTGAAAGATGCAGAGACACGGTACCAAGTAATTGAAAAGCTTGCCCTTGCTTTGGTAATGGTAGCTCGGAGGCTAAGACCTTATTTCCAGTCACACCAAGTCATAGTCAAAACAGATCATCCAATTAAGCAAGTGCTTCGAAAGCCCGATCTGGCAGGACGAATGATAGCTTGGTCGGTAGAACTGTCAGAGTTTGGTTTACAGTACGAACCAAGGGGACCAATGAAAGCCCAATGCCTCTCCGACTTCATTGCCGAGCTCTCTTCAAAGCCGAGAGCTGAACCCATTAATTGGCTTCTGTATGTGGATGGCTCATCAAATTTAAAAGGAAGCGGGGCCGGAATAATTCTCGAGGGTCCAGATAACCTTATCCTGGAGCAGTCCTTGAAGTTTGGGTTCAATGCATCCAACAACCAAGCAGAATAAGAAGCTCTTATTGCCGGGCTGATATTAGCTAAAGAAGTTGGAGTCAAAGGATTGAAGTGCCGAAGTGACTCACAGCTTGTAACAGGACAAGTCTCGGGGGATTACCAAACAAAGGATCCTCAATTAACCAGGTATTTGTGCAAAGTCAATAGTTTAATTTCAGAGTTTGACAACTTCACTATTGAGCATATACCTCGGGAGGAAAATGCTAGGGCCGATCTGTTGTCCAAGTTGGCTAGCACCAAGAAAACTAGCCAGCTAAGAACTTTCATTCAGGAAAATCTCCCTGAACCGAGCATAAAAAGTGCCGAGGTCTTGATAACCGAGCACTATGATCGGGGCTGGATGATGCCATTTTGGGAATTCCTGACCTCGGACAAGTTACCTGACAATCCCAAAGAAGCAAATAAAATTCGTCTGAAGTCTTGTCATTACACTATCCGAGATGGAGAGTTGTACAGAAGAGGATTTTCCATGCCTTTATTGAAATGCATAGCAAAGGAACAATCCGAGTATGTAATGGACGAGATGCATAGAGGAATATGTGGAATGCATTCCGGTGGCCGATCCCTAGTAGCTCGGGTTCTTCGAGCAGGCTTCTATTGGCCAACTATGAGATCAGACTGTGCTTCCTGGACTAATAAATGTGATCCTAGTCAGAAGTTTGCTACTGTGGCACGAGTTCCAGGAGAAGAGCTCCATTCAATGTTGTCACCTTAGCCCTTCACTATGTGGGGGATGGACATTGTGGGCCCTTTCCCTGTTGCCAAAGGCCAAGTGAAGTTCTTGCTGGTAGGAGTGGATTATTTCAATAAATGGATTGAAGCCGAGCCGTTAGCTACTATAACAGCTAAAAAGGTCCAGAGTTTTGTATGGAAAAACATCATATGCCGACATGGCCTACCTTATGTGATTGTTACTGACAATGGAAAGCAATTCACTGATAAAGGGCTTAAATAATTCTACTCCAACCTCGGAATCAAACATAAGGTAACCTCGGTTGAGCATCCGTAAACAAATGGTCAGGCAGAGGCAGCTAACAAAGTCATTTTGAACTAGCTCAAGAAAAGGTTGGGCCAATCAAAAGGAGCATGGGCCGAAGAATTATCGAGCATCCTCTGGTCTTATCATTGCTCACCACAGAGCTCAACTGGAGAAACTCCGTTCAAACTGACTTATGGAACTGACGCAATGATTCCGGTTGAGCTCGGCGAACTTTCTTTTAGAAGGCAGCATCATGATCAGAGCAAAAATGAGGAAGAAATCCGAGTTGAGCTTGACATGGTTGAAGAAATCCGAGATGAAGCAAAGATCAGGGAAGAACTATGCAAGCAGAAGGCAGCTCGAAAGTACAACTCAAAGCTGTGACCGAAAGAATTTGTTCAAGGAGACCTAGTACTAAGATTGCAAAATGATGCAAGAAAGGACTCCAAAGAGGGCAAGCTCGCAGCAAACTAGTCTGGCCCATTCAGAATAGTTGAAAGTCTTGGAAATGGTGCTTATAGGCTAGAAGAGTTGTCAGGGAAGGCTGTTCCAAGAACTTGGAACACTTCTCATCTCAAGTTTTATTTTAGTTGAATAATGTAAAGCTAGGTAATGTACTCTTTTTCCTACCCTGGTCTTTTTCTCATGTGGTTTTGGCCAGGAAGGTTTTAATGAGGCATGTCTAAGAAAATAAATGAATAAAGTCCGTTTCAGTTACATGTATTTGTTACAGGGCTAAAAATTCACTTGTTTTTACATTCAAAAATACAAAGCCTAAAAGGGTTGACCGAGCTAAAATCGACCGAGTTGAGGTCGAAATGCCGGACCCAAAGGTAAAGTCAAAGCCTAAAAGGGTCGACCGAGCTGAAATCGACCGAGTTGAGGTCGAAATGCCGGACCCAAAGGTAAAGTCATAACCGAAAGGGGTTGACCGAGCTAAAATCGACCGAGTTGAGGTCGAAATGCCGGACCCAAAACGGTACAAGCATAAGCTTAAAAAGGTTAACAGAGCTAAAATCGACTGAGCTAAAGTCGAAATGCCAAGCCTAAAAAAGCAACGCTAAAATTTTAAAAAGGACGAGCTTATAGGCTCAAAAAAGGCTACGCGCAAAACTAATAAAGTTGGAAAAACCGAGCTTTACCCGGTAAGTACAAAGAAAAACTTAGAAAAAATATTCTAAGTTATCAAAAGAAAAACTTAGAAATTTTTCCAAGTAAGCAAAAAATAAAAAAAAAATTACGATATGAAGGCAAGAGTTGCAAAATTTCATTACTTTCTTAAGGGACAAAAGCCCAGTACAAAAAGGGGGCACGACCCAAGAAGCAAAGTACATCAAAAATTTCTAAGTTACTCATGGGCATCCCCCTGAGCAACTGTTTCAGTAGGAGCAGAGGTGGAGACATCGTCATTAGGTGAAGGAGCACCCACGGATGGATCAGGTATAACCTTTCCACCTTCGTTGCATCCTCCTTCCTCGGCAACTTGTTCCCCGGCTTCTCCCTCTGGAACTTCTTCGTCTTCTTCATCCTCGAGCTCGGACAACGGAACCAGGACCCCGTCTTTGTTAAAATCCTTGTCCACGTCATCTTGGGAGAAGTCAGCATCAGGGTTGAAGCGTTCAAGCTGCTTCACAGCACGAAAAAAACCCTTTGATGTGCTCCCGCATAATGTTGTCCAGAGCTTCATCCAAGTCGGCTTGAAGCTTACAGTTGCCCTCCTTTTTCGCATCCAAAGACTCTTGAGCCCGTGTCAAGGCGGCACGAGAATCTTCCGCGGCTTTCTGAAGGCTGGCCTTTTCTGTCTTTTCTTTGTCAAGCTCTAACTGAAGAGCAGCCTGGACTTTTTGAAGCTCGGTCTGCCGGGCCTTCAGCTGGCCGATAACTCGGCCTTGTTCCTCACATTTTGAAATGGCCTGAGCCAGCTCGTCTCGAACTCGCAAAGCACGAGCAGCATCAGCCCTCATCACCTCCATCTTTTTCGTGTTCTCGGAGAGTTGACGACTCCAAAAACGGGTGATGGAGGCGATCCTGAGAGCGTAAGCAGCAGTAGCCTCCATGCTCTCATCGGGTCCTTGCTCCAGTAAAAGACGTGCATCAGAGGGTTTGAGTACCTGGCTGTCAATAAGGGGACCAGGGCTACAGTTATTGCTCCAGAGCGAGCCATAACCCGGATTACAGTTGCCGTTATACCACTTGGCATCCGAGGAAAGATCGGTCACCATTGGAGCTTTTTCTAGCCTCCTATGAGCAACGGGATTGTCTTCAATAACCGGAAAAGGGGATGTACTTCTTGGGATCTCGGCTTGGACTTCTTGCCGAGAACGCTTGGTAAGGCGAGGGCTGGGATCAGAAACCTCAACCACCTTCTTCTTCTTGCCCTTGACGTCGGCAGCAGGAACAGAGCCACCAGCTTGGTGAGCCGACTTCTTCATCAAAGCTTTGTAGTTGAATTTGCCCATTATCACTACAAAAAGAGGTCGGTCAGAACACTATAATGATCGAGAGGCAATATCAGAATGCTTTCCAAAATCTACTTACAGTCAAAATTGGCCTGCCGAGTAGAAGAGGAGGGGAGTAATAAAAGCTTCCCACAAGGCAGTGGCCGAGGATAAAGACTTAGAATTTTCACATCAGCTCTCTCTTGAGCGGTCATAGAGCCGAGGTCAAAACTGGAAAATTTAGAAGGAAAGGGCTGCCAGTAAAAGGGAAATTTGGGAACCCCAGCCGAGTCGTAAAAGAAAGACTCATTCCCCTCAGTAGGTTGGACTTTGAAAAAGTCCGACTTGAAAAATTTGTAGGAACTCTTGTAGAGTCCAATAATTCCCCTTTTCTCAACCCCACTCAAGGATATCCAACCGATTCGGTCCCCAAACCTCACTTTGTAGAAATAAAGAAATTTGGGGGCAGTGGCCACCATTCCTATCTGCCCACAAAGAAGGCCCAGCTGTTAGGGTGAAGTTGAGTGGAAGCGATATTCATGGTTTTCAGAACGTCACATTCAAATTGGGTAAACGGCAGAGTAACCCCAATTTGCTCAAACAGGGTTTTATATACGTATGTAAAAGGAGGTTGACTTAGAGGGGCTTGAAGGAATACATGCTCATCTTCTGAGCAAGGCAAGCATTCCACAGTACCATGAAGGGTGCCCACCTTAGCCCTAATGGTTTCGAGAGATTCTGGATCCCTAAAATTCGAATGGAAGGCCCCAGCATCAGGTCTAACCCAGAAATACCCAGGGATAGTGATATTAGGGTAGGGGACTCTAAGCATCTTCCTAGCACGTTGGCGGCGCTTGGGGGCAATAACAGCATCAGGAGTAGCAGAGCTACTCTCAGAGGCGGAGGAGGCACCGTGGGCACCTCCGTCATCGTTGGAAGAAGGAGTAGAAGGGTGAGGAGATCCCCCAATAGGATCGATTTCGGGCTCTAAGATTTGAACGCCGAGGAGGCATTCTGGGAAACCTCAAAAGAAGACTCAATGGCCAAAACAAAGAAAAAATGAAACTTGGAAGAGAATAAGACGTACCTTGAACAGAAAAGGATGACTAAAAGCTTGAAGAAGAAGAGGCTCGAGAGAAGAGAGATCAGGGGAAAATGAGGCTCTGCCTCTAGGTTTTCCTTCAATTTATAGAGGAAAGAAAAGAAATGTTACTGTTGAAGTAATGATGGTAGTAACCGTATGAGGGAAGCAAAACGTCTCCTAAAGCCTGCTCAAATTTGGCACACCAATGGCAGAATAACATGTGGCGAAGATATCGGAATACACGCAGCAACATTTGAAAATTTGAATGCGCGGCCTTAGAGCAGGCCTCGGTAGTAAGGTCACATGCCACGTGTCACAAACCAGACTAGCCTCAATAAAGGCAACGACTCTATTCATCTCGGGAACTGAGAAACTGACGTCACAATACAATATTGAAATGACCATTCCCGTCTCAGTTCGGCTCGGCTCCTTCTATAAAGCTTTCACGCTCTATGAAGCTTAAAGCTTAGGGGGCTTGTGTATGAGCCGAGGTGGTTGTGTATGAGCCGAGGTGGTGCATGCCCCGAGGTATAAAGCTCGGCCAACAAACCCACCGACCTGAGATAGTTACGAACCGAGATGTGAATGACAAAAAGTAGCAAAGTGTTAAGCTTGGCCAAATGAGGCCACCGAGCTCATGAGTTGGCCGAGGTGCAGTATCGGTCACTAAAAGCATGGTAAAAAGGAAAACAAAAACCTAAGCCATGAACTCAGATATTCTCAAAAGGCAAGCTCGGCTCCTGTCATGAAAACTTCTTCGCTCTTTTGAGTTCGAAACTTGGGGGGCTTGTGTACTGGCCGAGGTGGTAAGCTCGGCCGCCGAGCTCGGAAAGCTTAACTACTTTAACGACACACTTATCAAAAACTCGGCTAACAACCTCACCATAGATAAGAGATAACTCTTATCAGTGAAAGAGATGGGAGTTGAGCTAAAAGAGATAAGTGATAAGTGATAAGAGATAAACTAGATCCTAGAAAATAGGATCGGTCTACTCCTCTCCTCCTCTATAAAAGGAGGAAGAGTCTAAGAGAGAAGACACTTTAACTTGGACTAGAGCTTGGTGTTCTCTCTTAAGCGTATTAGAGGTCCCGGTTGTGATCAAGAGACTATCAATAAGTCCTTGCCCACCGGAGTACATCAGATACAAGATTAAGAGATTGATGCACCACGTGATCAAGGGTTGAACACAGAACTACGTTTGGCTTTGATTCCCATTGGGATACGTAGGACCGGAACATAAGTATTCTGTCAAGCCACAGTCTAAAACAACCCCAACGTTCACCCTTGGTCTGACGTTTACGGCGAGATTCCGGCAACTAGGATCTCGGCAGGAACAGTCATCCAATGCCGTGTTACTGTGAGTCTATTGTCAAAGTGGAGCCTACTTTGTCTTATCATGGCCTTGATCCAATGATCCCTATCTGGGCCAATTTTTTCTTTTGATTTTTTTTTTCCCTTCCGAAAAGGGACATGGCTATAAACTTTGGCTTATTTAAATTTGGATAAAAACTGGAGAGTACACCTATAAAAGTGAAAAATAGAACTTGATCAATGATTTGTGACTTGAAAGTTAAACAAGCCACTAAATTACAAAGTAAACCATGGCTTGTGCACTTAAAAGCTTGCATGGGTTTGATTTTTGATGTTTGACTGAAAAGCTTAAAAGCTTGTACACCCCTATTGGTTTGATTTTTGACGGAAAAGCTTGCATGGGAGTTTTTATGTATTTGTTTGAAAATTTATTTGATCCTACAATATGCCCAGAATAATGCTGCTATGTTATTGTTTTCTAATCGTTGTGGTTTATTCATTTTTGTGTACCCTTTAACTTTTGGATTTGCATGTGCAATTAGTTTTAGCTTCTTTCTCTTTCTCTTTCAGGGTTTCTTGATTATTTCACAATTAGGATTTTGTTCCCTATTTGTGTGTTCTTCCCACACCCGGTAAGCTTTTTCCTCTCTATTTTTCTAGTTTGATTATTGTTTGCTTTAACTTGGGGATTGGAGTGTTTTATTATTTTTTTAGTGTTAATTATTAGTAAAACCTTAATTTCCCGTTTGAGATGCAATATTAATGAGCACATGTGTACTTGTTTAAGGTACCGCTCATTGTATTGAATCATGAATTTTCCAGGTTGGACAGTTTGGGAAAATACTTTTTCTTCATTTAGTTAAAATAATTATTCTTTAATTCTCATGTTATATATTTGATGAAAGTTAGGTCTGATGCATTTCCTTTCGTTCTCCGAGTGCATACTTTATCGTGGTGTTTTTCACTGCGTTCAAGTTGTGTATACCGGAGATTGATGGGAAATACTGCCGACATTTCGTCAAGTATAAGCATGAGAGTTAAGGACTAACTGTTAACCAAATGTTGAAAAAGTTTCTTCTCGAATGGGATAGGGCCATACCCTGTCATAAGAAGTAGTTGATGAAGATCTTGGCCTAAATACGAAGTTATTGTTGTAGTCATGGATCGCGGTTGGATGAATGCTAGACGGACAAGTGATGAGTATGAGAATGGAGTGGAAGATTTTCTACAATTTGCAAATACAAATGCTCCTGATAGTAGTGACAGAAGGTTTTATTGTCCTTGTGTTAAATGTTTGAAAGAGAAACGACCAGAAGCTGAGGAGATACGGGAGTATCTTATTTGTGAGGGATTTGCAAGAGTTATACAATATGGATATCACTAGTGCCGAAAGGGATTTAACGTTGGTTAAAATTGACCTGTAAAGTCAGTTTTAGAACTGATGTTGAAAAGGACGATGTTGTATATTGGAACTTTAGACATCGAGTTACAACCAATGCCTAAAGTGCACCTTAGACATCGGTTCCTAGCTAAAACTGATGTCTATGGTTCTCATTCAACAAACAACTGTAAGCAGAACCACACTTCACACTTTAGACATTGGTTAAAAGCTAGAACCGGTGTCTAAAGTGAAGTTTAGACATAACCGATGTCTAAAGTCTCATTCAACAAACAACTTCAGCAGAACAACACTTTAGACATCGGTTAAAATCATAACCGATGTCTAAAGTGCAGTTTAGACATCGGTTCCAACTTTTAACTGATGTCTATTGTTCTACTTAGCAGCTTCTAAAAATAAAAGAACAGGACTTTCAACATCGGTTTAGGCAATAACCGATGTTTATAGTGCTTTTTTTTAAAAAAATAACTAGTTTACAATAGTTACAATCCTTTCTCCTGTTTCAATATTATATCCAGATCAACCCCAGTAAATTAACAGAATCTAAATATTCTCATCACAGAATCACTTATACAACCAAAACACACATTAAATTAATATACTATATTGATTACGAACAATACATACACTTCAATTACTTTCAGAGCTAAATAAGTAATAATGTCACAAGTAGTGTAGACTGAACAATATGACAACAAAGATACTTAGAATCCAAAAAACTAGCTAGTACATGATATGTTATAGATTTCAAGTCAAAATAAATATTAGTCAAAAAACTAGCTAGTACATGATATGTTTATAACCTAATTAACTACACAAACTATGATTGGTACACTTCAAAAAAGAAGGTTACCCAACGCAACCTTATGTCATTAATGCCCCCTGCAAAGAGTGGAGTCGGACTGTCGAACATCTGCACGTTCAATTGGACATAATTAAGACTAATCTTATAAGTAATAAACTAAAATAAAACATAACTACTAATCTATATAACTGTTACAACTAATTGTGTTACTAATTAGTGCCTCCTGCCATCTTTCAGTAATACCGATGGAGACAATTTCGAGCATCCACTTCATCACATAATATCCACACTCCCATCCGCCACGTTGCCTACGAGACTACAAATGAAACCAAATTTGAATATAAGAAATTAAGTACAAAGTAATAAATTGTTTATCCAAAAAAAAAAAGTACAAAGTAATAAATGTTGTAAACTGCATTTGAAGCATTTGTACTAATAAACATCTTATGTTAGGGATAATCCACCTAATAGGCCTACGCCTTTCACCACCCAAAATGAGGCATGCATCCATAGAACTATTATAAGAAAATAAACATTAATTAAAGTATATGTTATAGATTTCGAATAAATAAAACAACTTGATTACTGATTAAATTAATTAAATGCTTACGTTTCAAAAGCGGCCTTGAGATCCTTCGCCGGCTTCCTTCCCAGCGAGCAGAAGAAGACCACGGCATTCATACGAGGACATAAGATCAATAGTTGCCAATGTTTACTGCATTTACGAAACAGTTAGTGACAAGTCATATATAGTTATAATTAAATAATAACTTGTAAACTTGTACTTACTCTTTGAGGTAAGGCGCAAGGTAGCAATGATGATTGTCTCGGGCAAGTATAGGGCGTATGGTTACGAGCATGTCTTCTGATAGAAGCAGAACATCACCCTGAATGAACATAGGGTCAATGAACCCATAAAGGGCGAGGTTGCCCTTATCAAGACACAGCCGATGCATATACCTGAGATATTGATAAAACATGTTAATTATAATAAAATTTAAAATTTAATTAGTTAAATTACAAATAAAATGTACTTATGTGCACCAAAACGAGATGTTCGCGGTGCTAACCATTTCGCCCTCAAGAGCCATCTCCATAATTACCCTCCCTGGGATATACAAATCGTCATCTAGCCTGCCATCATGTTCCAACTTTACCAAAGCTACACCCGTCCCTAAAGTCACAACCTCTACAGCCAAACGTTTAAAAACATCACGAGGATCCCTTTTGTCAATCCCCTAAACCCTAAACCCTAAACAGCAAACACAAAACAATAGTAATCATAGATAAGTTATTTCATTTGTAAATAATTGAATGATTAAATGAATACCTTGGCAGGAGCAGACTTCTCGAGTCTTCCCGGATCTGACCTTTTAGGCGAAACATCTTTTCCAACATCCTAAATAAAAAAACAAAAAGCATTAATAGTAAACACAAATAAAATATTTCAATTGTAAATATAGAAAAACACAAGTAATTGAATACCTCAGATGCAACAGAAAACCTGACCAATCTTCTTGGCCAGGGGATGAAGTTACTGGGGGTCTCACCCACTGTTTGAACCTCCTCAGTGGGCAAAGGGACTCGAGCATCAGCATCTCAAATATCTTCAACCTCCACCCTCACCTGATCAACCGCTAATGTACGGTGGTGTATGGTATTCCCCAAGTTGTGTGCCCTCCCCAATGCCACTAAGCGGCAATCATGATGATCATCAACATACAGCTCACACCTATCAAGATCCTCATCATCATCATCAGGCTCATGAGGAGGATCATATGAGCCCTTAGTGCTCACATGGGCAGAGGGTTGGACACCTGTGTTTTGCTGGGACATAACAGCCAAAGCTGCTAGTTGCTGGGAAAACTGCTCGGCCATCTCCTGTCTAAGCTCATCTGCAATCTCCCGTTTTAGCCGTTCTCTATATGCATCATTATCCTTGCGACGTTGGTGTGAAGATGAACCATGGCCCCATCCAAAGCTAATGACACGGCCTGGGTGGTCTGGTTTACCGATGGCAACAGATAAGATATCTCGGCGTCCTTCAAGAACAAAGGTTCCTTGAGTCGCCTGTTTGTCCAAGGCATCCTATAACATATAGAATATTACGTCACATTACAATTAGGTAACATTGTTAAAATCACAATTAGAATTCAAACTATACTTACAATCTTCTCAGCTACTTGGCGTGCCTCCTCAGATGTATATTGTCCCGTATTTCTTTGTCGGTCTCTCTTCCATGCACGATGGCACGGGGGTGGAGGTGGATCAACAGCTTCTGGACGATTTTCAGCGGTAGGATCAGCCTGAGATGCTTCTTCCTGAAGTTTTTTCTTTTCCTCTTCCACCATAATCTTGTTAAGAGCTTTATATCCCCCACGAGACAATATATGGGGGTGGACATTCTTGCTTTGGATTTCCTGCCCCTTTCTCCTCTTCTCCTATTATAAATAAAAGACAATTAAATTACATAAGTATAGATAATAAGATTAATTAAATTGATTAAATTTAGAGACAGCTCAATTAAGTTAACCTGAAAGCTGGGATCATGTCGGCTCTGAACAAAGCGATCCCACGTCTCCTGGTCAAGAAACGGGTACACCTCAAGTGGGCTCTTCTGACTCGGATTGAATATGTAGTTTCTACCTAGGTCCGTCTTAAATGCCCTCCAACACTCACCTCCATAATTTATCAAACGCCTCCTCATACTCTTGGTACCCAGCACGTTAAAGGTGAGCTACATTAACACCAAAAAATCAAGGAATATTAATAAGATTAAAATAAAATAGATACAAACAAAGAGCGTAAAAGTATAGATACCAGAATACTATCCCACATCTGATCCTTCACGCCCTCCGGTACATTTTCCCAATTGTCAATAAGTATACTAGGCTTGTTTCGAGCAAGGGTCACCATAAAACTGTTAAACTGTTCGGCCATTGGCCCTATAGGATTGAAGGCATGATCAAAATCGATTCTTATCCTTTGATTTGCACCACGGTTGACAGTCAAATTCTTCATACGTGTGGCACGTCTACCCTTTCTGCCAGTCGGCGGAGCATCCGACCTGCTGCATGAAGGAGGGATATCCTCGAGATCAGCCATGTATGCCTGTTTAGACAAAAAAAAAATACATAATATCAGTATGTCTGGATAAATATCAAACTTATAAATATCTACGTAAACATAACTTATAATATGACTTTAAACATATATAACTTAAACTATACTTACACTATGGTCAAGTAGTAAGGTTCTCTCATAACCCTTCCTGATGATCATCACGAGTGGCATGTACATCGTCCACTTCATTTTCCTCATCGAAAGTAGACACCCGTGTTGAGAAAGAAGGAGTATGAGAAATATCAAGAGTTGAATCTTGATTTTCCTCACTACCATTAGACATGCTTTTTCCCTGGAGAACCACTGACCACCTTTTGTTAGAAGGATCACGGATATAAAACACTTGTTTTGCTTGGGATGCCATGATGAAAGGCTCTTCTTTATAACCTACCTTATCAAGGTCCACCAGTTTGAATCCTAACTCATCAGTTTGTACACCGTTGTTACTGTCGACCCACTTACATTTAAAAACAGGCACTCTAAATTTCGTGTAATCAACCTCCTAGATCTCTTCAATGATTCCAAAGTATGATACGGATGCCATAACAGGGTTTGTATATTTTGAACTAGAGAAATGCATGGACTCAGCCACGACCATAACCCCACTGTTTTGCACTGTACTTTTGTCATCCTGAGACTTTATATAGAAGGAAAACTTATTGATATCGTACCCACTCCAGCATATGACATCAAAGTTAGGCCCCTGTGCTAGCCATTTTAATGTATCAGAAGCAGTACCATCCTTTGCAATTTTTTATTTAAACCAGTTCAAGAAAGTCTTATTATGCTTGTTCAAACACCATTTTTCATTCAATCGAGGGTAAGTTTCATTGATGATGCTTTTGTGCTCACATAAGTATGGTTCAATCTCATCAGTGTTATTCAATATATACAAATGTGCTTGAAGCACTTCCTCTCGACCCATGCTCTTAACAGTAATACCTCATGTACCCTTACCATCATATCTTCCTTCATGACGAGACTTCGGAAGCCCTACAGGTTCCGCTTCTGACATGTAGTCTGTACAAAACTCAATAGCTTCTTCTGCAACGTTCCTTTCAATAATAGATGCCTCAGGACGGTGTGGGTTCTTCATATACCCTTTCAAGATCTTCATGTATCGCTCAACCGGGTACATCCACCTTAACACAATCTAATCTCCCTCACTAGATGAACAATCAAATGAACCATGATGTCAAAAAATGAAGAGGGAAAATACATCTCCAATTGGCACAAGATAATGGCTGCCTCATTTTCCAAGTCATCCAACTTTTGAGTGTCAATGACCTTGCTACATATAGCATTGAAGAATAAGCACAACCTAGTAATGGCATGTCTGACTTTTTTAGGCAAGATGTCACGAATGGCCACCGGTAGTAGTTGTTGCATCAAGACATAGCAATCATGAGACTTTAAGCCAACTAATTTGAGATCTTTCATTGACACAAGTCTCTTGACATTTGAAGAGTAACCTTATGGTACTTTGACGCCCCGTAGACACTCACAGAAACTCCGTTTCTCTTTTTTTGATAAAGTATGACATGCTGGAGGCAAATAAGTCTTCTTACCCCCCATTTTATGTGGAACTAACTGCTCTTGTATACCCATCACAACTAGATCCAGATGAGCATTCACACCATCTTTTGTCTTGCCCTGAATGTTGAGAAGCGTTCCGATTAAACTGTCACACACATTTTTCTCCACATGCAAGTCATCAATACAATGTCTTACATCAAGCTTGCACCAGTATGGAAGATCAAAGAAGATCGACCTCCTCTTCCATATGTTCTTTTCAGTAGCCCTCTTTTGGGTCTTCTCATAGATAACATTAATGTCCTTCACAAGTTCATAAACTTGCTCTCCAGTCAAGGTCACCGGAGCAATTTCATTCTCCGGAAGTCCATTGAAAGCTTTTCTCAATCTACGATAAAGGTGATTACGTCGGAGAAGTCTCTGATGCCGAAGGTAAACTTTCTTCCTTCCAACTGGAGTTGATGGTAGCATATGCCTTCTTCACATATTGGACATGCTTTATGCCCCTTAACACTATACCCGCACAGGTTCCCATATGCTGGAAAGTCATTGATGGTGCAAAATAATATGGCACGCATTTTGAAAGTCTCACGGCAATACCCGTCGATCACATCAACACCTTCATCCCACAACATTCACAAGTCTTCAATCAAGGGACTCAGATAAACATCAATATCATTTCCTGGCTGTTTTAGACCCGAAATCATCATACTTAACATAATGTATTTGCGCTTCATGCACAACCAAGGAGATAGGTTGTAAATTACCAGGAGAACAGGCCATGAACTATGAATACTACTTAAGTTTCCATATGGATTCATTCCATCGGTAGCAAGTCCAAGCCTGAGGTTTCTGGGCTCATTGCCGAAATTCGGAAACAAACTATCAATTCTCTTCCATTGCAAAGAATCAGCCGAATGGCGAAGCTGTCCATCACATTTCCTCTCATCTGCATACCATCTAATGTTCTTTGCATCATTTACATTAGCAAACAATCGCTTGAACCGCGGAATTACTGGAAGATACCATAACACCTTTGCAGGAGGACCCTTGGTGACCACATCACAACTAGAATCACCATCCTTCACTTTGTAGCGTGATACCCCACACCTGGGACACTCGTGCATCTCTTCAAACTCTTTCCTGTACAATATACAATTATTGGGGCATGCGTGTATTTTCTTATACTCCATACCCATCGGACATAATATCTTCTTCGCCTCATAGTTTCGGGACGGCAATGTGTTACCTTCTGGAAGCATGTCTTTCAACAACTCAAGGAATTCGGTAAAGCTTTTATCGCTCCACCCATTTCTCGCCTTCACATTGAACAATCTTAACACCGCTGACAACCGTGTGAAATTAGTGCACCCCGGATACAAATCCATTTCCTCATCACTGCACAAAATATCATACACATGTACTCGCCGAAAAGACTCTTGCCCAATATCACGGATCATGTCCTCTGGTCCATCGTCCATATCTACATCATCAACTTCCTCTCTATGCGACACCCTTGGCCTGTCTAACAATTCACCATGACATATCCATATTGTATAACTCTTGCAAATCCCCTCACAAATAAGATGCTCCTGTATCTCCTCAGCTTCTAGTCGTCTCTCATTCAAACAGTTAACACAAGGACAATAAAACCTTCCGTCGCTACTATCAGGAGCATTTGTATTTGCAAAGTGTAGAAAATCTTCCACTCCATTCTCATACTCATCACTTGTCCGTCTAGCATTTATCCAACCGCGATCCATAACTACAACAATAACTTCGTACTTAGGCCAAGATCTTCATCAACTACTTCTTATGACAGGGTATGGCCCTATCCTATTCGAGAAGAAACTTTTTCAACATTCGGTTAATAGTTAGTCCTTAACTCTCATGCTCATACTTGATGAAATTTCGGCAGCATTTTCCATCAGTCTCCAACGTACACGACTTGAACACAGTGAAAAACACCACGATAAAGTATACACTCGGAGAATGAAAGGAAATGCATCAGACCGAACTTTCACCAAGTATATAACATATGACAATCAATGAATAACTATTTTAACTAAAAGAAGGAAAAGTTTTTCCCCAAACTGTCCAACCTGGACAATTCAAGATTCAATACAATGAGTGGTACCTTAAACAAGTACACGTATGCTCATTAATATTGAATCTCAAATGGGAAACTAAGGTTTTACTAATTAATTAACACTAAAAAAGTTAATAAAACACTCCAATCCCCAAGTTAAAGCAAACAAAAATGAAACTAGAAAAATAGAGAGGAGAAAGCTTACCGGGTGTGGGAAGAACACACAACAATTGGGGAAACGAAATCCTAAGTGTGAAATAATCAAGAAACCCTGAAATAGAAAAAGAAAGAAGTTAAAGCTAATTTAACAAAACCAAAAGTTAAAGGGTACACAAAAATGAAGAAACCACAACGATGAGAAAAAAAAAAAGACTTTTAGCTAACAATCTTGGGACAAAATAAGGTATTTATATTTCTTTCTTCAACCCCATATATAAAAACAAAGTATGTGACTAGCTCTGGTAGTATCTTGCAACTTAAATTCGACCCATTTTTATGGAACCACTGCTGAAAAGAAAGAATGAAAAAATGCTAAGTGGCAAGAAGTCAAGTACAATACATGTCATAAAACAAGAAAGTACAATACATGTCATAAAACAAGAACAATGTCATATTTATAGGAAGAGAAATATCTGTGTCAAAATAACTAAATCTGCAAAGTAGAATCAATCAAATTCCCTAAACTTTTCTTAGTTATAGAACATGATCATGATTTAAGTACTACAAAACCAGTCATCATAACTAACAAAGATTAAATAGTTCACACACTAATGCCAATAGAGGATAGTCATATACTAATATTTTTTGTCTCCTCTTCTTGTACTTGTTCTGAATGAACCTGCAAATAGAACAAGTAATCAAACTCATCTCATTAATCATTACCAGAAGAATTTAAGGAAAAAATGAACCCTTCATTTATTTTTTATTGTTAGCATGCCATTACAAAAGTGATAGGTTTCAAAATGACCCTACCTTAGCCAACAGAGAAAAATAAACTTACCCTACCCACTTGAGTTCAGTCCAAAAAATAAACCCATACAACAATAAAGTAACAATCTTTCATTAGGATCAAACGAAAAAGAGAAAAATCCGAGGAAAAGGTATCGGCAATTACAGAGAAACAAAAGAGAGAAGAGAGAGTGAGGTGAAACAGCTTACCGAACAGAGGGGTGGCGGCGGCGTCTTGCTCCCTACCTTTCCCAGCGAGTCAGCACAAGAGATGTTTTCCCAGCGAGTGAGCACAAGAGAGTGGCACAGCAATGGTTTAGGGTTCAAATGAGTAGCACGCAAAAGAAGATTTTTGGGTCAAAATGTTTGAGCAGCTAGTAGAGCGTAAGAGAAAGGAGGGAACTGAATAGGAATATAAAGCCTTTAACATCGGTTTATTTTTTAACCGATGTCTAAAGTGTTCCTGGTTTAAAATTTTAATTTTTGTTCCACAGCTTTCAACATCGAGTCGCAGAAAAACCGATGTCAAATCCCTTCCTTTAATTTTCAACATCGGTTAAAATAAAAACAGATGTCTAAAGTGTTCCTCGTTTAAAATTTTAATTTTTAAGTTCCATTTCTTTCAACATTGGGTCATAGAAAAGCCGATGTCAAATCCATTCCTTTAATTTTCAACATCGGTTAAAATAATAACAGATGTCTAAAGTTATGTGTGGTTTATAAATTTATTTTATTTTATCAATTTTCAACAACAATTTTAAAAACCACACGATGTTAAAGGTTTATAACATCGGTTAATTTTGGAACTGATGTTAAAAGTTTAGCATTTAATTTCAAAAATGCCACCGCCTCCTTTTTTATATCGGGTATATTTGAACCGATGTTAAATCCCTGACGTTAAAAGCATATTTTGAACTAGTGTATGTCATGGTGAATCGTTAGACAGGCCAAGGGTGTCGCATAGAGAGGAAGTTGATGACGTAGATATGGACGATGGACTAGAGAACATGATCAGTGATATTGGGCAAGAGTCCTTTCGACGAGCACATGTGTATGATACTTTGTGCAGTGATGTGGAAGTGGCTTTGTATCCGGGGTGCACTAATTTCACACGGTTGTCAGCGGTGTTAAGATTGTTCAATGTGAAGGCGAGAAATGGGTGGAGCAATAAAAGCTTTACCAAATTGCTTGAGTTGTTGAAAGACATGCTTCCAGAAGGTAACACATTGCCGTCCTGAAACTATGAGGCGAAGAAGATATTGTGTCCGATGGGTATGGAGTATAAGAAAATGCACGCATACCCCAATGATTGCATATTGTACAGGAAAGAGTTTGAAGAGATGCACGAGTGCCCCAGGTGTGGGGTATCATGCTACAAAGTGAAGGATGGTGATTCTAGTTGTGATGTGGTCACCAAGGGTCCTCCTGCGAAGGTGTTATGGTATCTTCCAATAATCCCGTGGTTCAAGCGATTGTTTGCTAATGTAAATGACACAAAGAACATTAGATGACATGCAGATGAGAGGAAATATGATGGACAGCTTTGCCATCCGGCTGATTCTTTGTAATGGAAGAGAATTGATAGTTTGTTTCAGGATTTCGGAAATGAGCCCAGAAACTTCAGGCTTGGACTTGCTACCGATGAAATGAATCCATATGGAAACTTCAGTAGTATTCATAGTTCATGGTCCGTTCTCCTGGTAATTTACAACCTATCTCCTTGGTTGTGCATGAAGCGCAAATACATTATGTTAAGTATGATGATTTCGGGTCCAAAAGAGCCAGGAAATTATATTAATGTTTATCTGAGTCCCTTGATTGAAGACTTGAGAATGTTGTGGGATGAAGGCGTTGATGTGGTCGACAGGTATTGCCGTGAGACTTTCAAAATGTGTGCCATGTTATTTTGCACCATCAATGACTTTCCAGCATACGGGAACCTGTGCGGGTATAGTGTTAAGGGGCATAAAGCATGTCCAATATGTGAAGAAGGCACATGCTACCATCAACTGCAACATGGAAGGAAGACAGTTTACCTTGGGCATCGGAGATTTCTCCGATGTAATCACCCTTATCGTAGATTGAGAAAAAATTTCAATGGACTTCCGGAGAATGAAATTGCTCCGGTGGCCTTGATTGGAGAGCAAGTTTATGAACTTGTGAAGGACATTAATGTTATCTATGGGAAGACCCACAAGAGGGCTACTGAGAAAAACATATGTAAGAGGTCGATCTTCTTTGATCTTCCATACTAGTGCAAGCTTGATGGAAGACATTGTCTTCTTCTGCTCGCTGGGAAGGAAGCCGGTAAAGGATCTCAAGACCTCTATTGAAACATAATCATTTAATTAATTTAATCAGTAATCAAGTTGTTTTATTTTTCTGAAATCTATAACATATACTTTAATTAATGTTTATTTTCTTATAATAGTTCTATGGATGCAAGTCGCATTTTGGGTGGTGAAAGGCGTAGGCCTATTAAGTGGATTATTCCTAACTTAAGATGTTTATTAGTACAAATGCTTCAAGTGCAGTTTACAATAGTTATTACATTGTGTTTAATTCCTTATATTCAAATTTGGTTTCATTTGTAGTCTCGTAGACAACGTGGCGGATAGGAGTGCGGATATTATGTGATGAAGTGAATGCTCGAAATTGTCTCCACCGGTATTACTGAAAGATGGCAGGAGGTAACTAATTAGTAACACAATTAGTTGTAACAGTTATAAATTAGTTATGTTTTAATTTAGTTTATTACTTATAAGATTAATCTTATGTCCAATTGAACGTGCAGATGTTCGACAGTCCGACTCCACTCTCTGCAGAGGACATTAATGACATAAGGTTGCGTTGGGCAACCTTCTTTTTTGAAGTGTACCAATCATAGTTTGTGTAGTTAGTTTATAAACATATCATGCACTAGCTAGTTTTTTGACTAATATATATTTTGACTTGAAATCTATAACATATCATGTACTAGTTAGTTTTTTGGATTCTAAGTATCTTTGATGTCATATTGTTCAGTTTACACTACTTGCGACATTATTACGTGTTTAGCTCTGAAAGTAATTGAAGTGTATGTATTGGTCGTAATCAATATAGTAAATTAATTCAGTGTGTGTTTGGTTGTATAAGTGATTCTGTGTTGAGAATATTTAGATTCTGCTAATTTACTAGGATTGATCTGGATGTAATAATGAAACAAGGGAAATGATTGTAACTAATGTAAACTAGTTATTTAAAAAAAAAAAAAAAAAAGCACTATAGACATCGGTTATTGCTAAGAACCGATGTATAAAATGCACTTTAGACATCGGTTAAAAGCCACAACCGATGTCTAAAGTGCAGTTTAGACATCGGTTCTTGCTTTTAACCGATGTCTAAAGTGTTGTTATGCTTTCAGTTCTTTATTGAATGAGAACTATAGACATCGGTTTTTGCTAAGAACCGATGTATAAAATGTACTTTAGACATCGGTTACAAGCCACAACCGATGTCTGAAGTGCAGTTTAGACATCGGTTCTTGCTTTTAACCGATGTCTAAAGTGTTGTTATGCTTTCAATTCTTTGTTGAATGAGAACTATAGACATCGGTTTTTGATAAGAACCGATGTATAAAATGCACTTTCGACATCGGTTGAAAATCGATGTCTAAAACGCACACATACAACATCGTCCGTTTCAACGACGGTTCAAAAACCGACTTTAAAGGTCAATTTTAACCAACGTTAAATCTATTTTCTGCACTAGTGATGGTCTCCCACCAACCAAAAAGCGTCACTAGTAATGTCTGCACTTAATCGTGTGACCTCTCAATCAATGTCACTATCACCCCAAATCACCGCCGACCCTAAACGTCACACATTGGGGGGCACTATACCAACTTCCCGTGTTTCATAGCCTACACAAAAAAGGGCGCCATGCCAGCCATGACAGACACCAAGAGGCCTAAGTCAGCAAAGAAGTTGCATATGATGTATTTTAGTGATAATGAGAACTTACCTGGTCTCATGGTTCCATAGCAAAGAGGTCCTGTAAACATCGTTTTGGGCCACCCCAGAACAAAATGGATAATTAAATTAATAAATCTACTCTTATTAATTGTTGAGTAGGTATATGATATATAGTGCAGTATATTGTTGATTTTTTTTTTTGTGTGCCCATTTTTTTTGGTGTGAAGTATATTGATAATTATATATATGTAATTTATTATTATGTATTCTCCTATATTTTAAAAATATTTATACAGTTATATACAAAATCCTAATTCGACCCTTGTCTAACTCCGAATTTGACTTTAAAACCTTGAACTTATAAAATTGGTGAGAATCGTTTATCGTCCACAGGGATCAGTTGTCAAATACAAATTCACAAGTTAAACAAATATATAGACCAATATTTGGTATGACGAGAGCACAAAAAAATAAAATTAAACAAAAGGGCAATAAAATATTTTTGGAGTTTTTGTTGAGACAATCAAACAAACACTTACAAGGTAAAAATAGAAATAAAAGTGTTAGGAATTTGATTTCACCCAATTATGTATATGGATTCCTCAAAGACAAAAAATCTTATCAATTACCGAAACTCTAATTATCCTAATCTCAATTGGCACGCCCCACGCTACTCTCCCTTTGTTTTCTCTATTTCTTTTCTTTTATTCCAGACCACCCAGCCTCCAAGAGCTTCCCCTAAGGCCTCTTGTCTTTTCCTTCCAAATCCATTCACAAGGAAATTGGATTCAATTTTTTCCATGGGCCCACATCCTTTTCTTTTTACTTGAAGTCCATTAGCTCTTGTCAGATCCCTTTCACGTTTTTCTCTTTGAAGTAGCAAGCAATAGTAGTCATGTGTTGAAGTGGATTTTCCTTTGTACTGTGGGTATCATCGAGTTTCTTTGGCCCAATGTTGAAACTAATACAAATTTTGTTTAATTTCTTAATTCTCCATGGCTCAATCTCTCTTTGTTTTTTCCGACAAATGTAAGCAAGTAATGTTATAGGCTTTGATTTTGACACCTCATAAATTCAGTTCCCCACATCCCTTTCCTTTTTTTTTTATTCTCTTAGGCTCCGTTTGTGATCTTGTTTAGGAGGGGAAGTAAGAGAAAAGAAAGATTTATGATAACCTCTCTCTTGTTTGTAAGTGCAAAAATTTGAAGGGGAAGTTTTTTAGGATTTTAGAAACCCCCAAACCCCTCCTTACCTCAATTTTTTTGTTTACCCCAATTTAGGGTTTTTTGGGGGGTTTACCCCAATTTTTAGAGGAAAACAAATAAATTTTTTTTTGCATTAGTATTAAATTTTTTTTTTTAAAGGTGCATTAATATTATTTAACAAATATTACTTATGTTAATTTTCTAAAATAAAGGTAAAATTGTAAAAGTATGCTATAAACCCTTCATTTACTTTCCCTCGTATAATATACACTCACAAATAAGAAAAGGGATAATACTCTCCCTCCCCTCCCCTCCCTCCCTCCCCTCACTTTCCTTGCCCTCCAAACCCCCCGAAAAGACCCTTAATACTCTACAGCTCCCTTCCCTTATTCCCTTTCTTCACCCTTCTCATTCTTCCCTTTCTTCATTCTCCGCCAAACCCACACCCACCCACGGGAAGAGGCACGAGTGAGGCAAGCCTGCAAGGCTGCGAGGCGAACAGAGCCTGTGTTCGAATGGAGCTTTGTGGCGGCTAGGCTGGCGAAGTGACGTTGTTGTTCTGGTCCACCTGAAGAAGATAGGTTGGCGGTGCTACCGTGACGAGGTTGCTGCAAGTGACGGAGACGCGACAGTTGCCGGGTGTTGTGAACGTAGCAGCGTCTGACCGGTGAGGCACGATGGGACCGGTGTGGTTTTTAATGGGAACTCGGGATGAGAATGAGAAAGTATGACGGTGGTGATACTGTGATGGCTTAGTACCAGGTTGTGTTGGAGAGGTTGGGGGAAGAGATGAAGATGGTGAGGTATGGTGAATGAGAAATTCTGGATTCCTTCACAGTCACCTTAAAATGTGTGATCTCGTACAGGGAAGCCTTGTGATTTTAGAAGATTGTGAATTTAGATCTCAGCATCTTCACACGTTAGCTAAAAAATGAGAACGAAAAACTGATGATTAATTTGGCACAAAACTTGATAAACAAATCATCTTGCTGTAACGATTATTGCGTTCGATTTGGGAAATGCAAGATGCTACAACAGAGAGTGACATCAACGAAAGCACAGTGGTGGTGAGGAAAAACAGTGTAGGGAGGGAAGGGGTATTTAGGAAATAAACAAAAAAAAAGGGATGGGAGGTGGGGTGTCGAATTTATGGGTGCCAAAATCAAGGCCCTAATGTTATCAGATAACCAACAAGGCCCAACACAATGGGCAAATAGCTGAGTTCCATAAGCATGATATCAGTGATTCGTCTCCTGCCATGTGTATAGAAAAGCCTTTGTCGGGAAAGGCAAAATCTACTTCGGCGATCTCTATGTCTCGAAAGGGATTAGTCTCTACCTACCGGTTGGAGAATACCCTTGGTGTACAAAAAAAAACACTATTTGATGAACTCTAGAAAAATATAAAATAAACTAAAATATGTTAAACACTGTTAAAAACTCAAGTAACGAAAATTAGGGACAAAACTCAATTAATTAGTACAATTAGGAGAAAAATCCATTTAATAAATATAAAAAAAATTGCATAATCTAAAAAATTATCAATATAATTGGTAGATTTCTTCTACACTTCGTGGATTTTATGCAAAAATTTAATTATAATTGTTAGCCACACAATGTGAACAAGAAGTCACTCAACAAAAAGCAATAGTCATATACTACAAATCTTTACTAACTTCACGTATCTAATATATAACTTTATTTATAACTATTAACCAGTCGGTGAAAACAGACACATATCAATTCATTAATAAGCAAAACTATTTGCACTTTTGTTTATAAGGGTTTTTTTTTTTTTTTTGGCAATGGTACTAAATTTTTATTAAATAAATTTTGTTCCTTTTCTAATATTTTGAACTTTGTATATTTTTAGACAAATGTTAACTAGTGCCCTAAAGGTGATTAAAAAAACAAAAGAGGCAAATTTGTATCTAAAATAATGTATTTAATATATTGATAAATATTGTTTAGTTTTCCAGCATAAACTTTCCCCTTTTATTCCTCAAGTACTAGTATCCGGTACTGATTAGCGATACCCATATTTTTAGGATTAAATATTCATTCCTGTAAATCCTTGACATTAATTTTCACGTATTGGCCAAATCACAATAATAGAGATGTTTAAGATTTGAATGAGAATCAACCAACAAGAGCACAACATAGTTGGTAGATAACCAGGTTTCTTAAGCATGTTGTAAGGGGTCCAATCCATGTCATGTGTATGTAAAAAGATTTGTTAGCAAAGATAAAACTCACTTCGATGATCTTTACGTCTTGAAAGGGATTAGTCTACGACTATCAGCTGAAAGATACCTTGGTGCACCAAAAATTTTTTTTGAAAGGGAATCAAATAATGGGATGTTATTAATGGAATGAATAATTAGTTGACTTGAGCTGGGATGGAGTACACTTGAAGGAGTATATGGTTAAATAAATAAATATAATTTTAATTAATGGTTAAATGGGTACTTGATGTAATAAAAGATGGATAAATTTAAACATCTTTTCTCATTATTGTTGAGTAGGTATATGATATTTTAGTGAAGCAAATTATTAAATACTAGAGTAACTCACCTGTGCATGGCACGGGAAATATGCTATTTTTTTCGGATTTCATTGAAAAATATGTAATTATTTATTTCATATTTTTAGTTAAAAAAATTTTGTTGGGGAATTATATACCACAAATTATTTAATTATGAGGTTAATTATGCAGAAATAATTTTAAAAAAAATGATATGTAAAATATAAAAGATAAATCCTCGTATAAGTTTAATTATAATATTTTTTAATCTATTTGATTTATAAACCTTCTCTCTTAAAATTGTTTTTTAATTTTTTCCCTGCAAGTTAAGCATTATTAGAACATATATTTATCAATTATTTTTTTTACTGAAAAAATATTTTTCTATCATATTTTATCTCCTCTCTTCAAAATCTATTTGCTTTATTTATCCTCTTATCCCCATGCAAGTGGACTGTTTCTAGAAAATCTATTTATATCTCATATTATTAATTTATTTTTTCTTAAAAATCTATTTGATTTATTTATCATTTTCCCCATGCAAATTAATTATTTATAGAACATATATTTATTTATCATTTTTTTTCTTCTCCCTTTAAAATCTATTGAATTTATTTCTCCTCTTTTCTCCATGGAAGTTACAAATTTTAGAAAATATATTTATTTATCATAATATATTTCTTCATCTAACTTGAAAATCTATTTGATTTATTTCTTTTCTTTGTCCGATGTAAATTAACCAATTTGTAAAAAATATATTCATCTATCGTATTTTTTTCTTTTCTCTTGAAAATCTATTTGATTTGTTTCTCTCGAAAATAAAAGCAGAACATAGAGGCAGTGAGTGAGGGAGACTAATTACACGTATACGAATGGGAGTATAAATGTTAGGATGGAACGATGGATTGTGCCGAAATATGTATTTGTTTAATAATTTGATTGAAGATTCAAATTTGAATACAAATTATTGTAGTTAAAGCTAAAATCATTGACCCATAGGGAATTGGCATGGTTGCACTAATTAAAAGCTGGACATAAAAACCTTCCATGATTATGCAAAAAAAAATCGTTAGTTGTATAAATGCTTTCTACGAAATAATGCATTAAATGTGAAATGCCTGATGAGATGATACTTGAAAGAGCATTCAATGAGTTTTACCTTAAAATAATAAACTTATTCTTTAATTGATTCGAAAATTGATCTGTTCCTATATATTTTGGCAATAATTATTTGTGAATTTCTTCTACAATCCATGAAATAACCATTCATATATTTCTTTCTAACTTAACGTATCTAATAATGTAATTTCATTTATATATATATATATATATATATATATATATATATATATATAATTTCATTTAGACTATTAACCAATCAAAGAGAACAAATAACATCTCACTACCAAGCGAATAACCATTCACAGATTTCTTTATAAGGGTAATTCATCCATTAGCCATTAGGTGAAACTTAATTGTGTTTTTTTTTCTCTAAATACATATTTTTTTCTTTTTTTAATATATAATTTGAATTTTTTTATTAATATATGTTGATACAAGTGGAAGGGGTTTAGGTCCCTTAAACGTGTAGTCCTGAGTTTGATCCCTAAATTCATGTGTATGGAAAAATACTATTGGGATGAGTCCCCGCATAGCTAGACGCCTCCCGAGAGATTAGTCTATCACCCATCGGATGAAAGGATACTCTGAAGAAAAAAAAATTAATTTTTTATGTTCTTTATAAGATTAAGGGCCCATTGTTTAAGTTTTCACAAAAAAATTGCTTTTTTAATAAAAACCATTTCTGACACTTACATGTTTTTGGTTTGGGTTTTATTAAAAAGTATAAGGGAAAAAAAATAAAAAAAACTGAAAGACATTTCTATAAGAAGTTATATTTTCTAACTTCTCCAAAGATTATTTTCATACAAAAGTAACTTTGAAAAGTATTTTTTATAATTATAACTAAACGCAAATTAACTTTTAATTTATATAAAAACTATACAACAAAAAACACTTTGTTAAAGTATTGTAAATCAGTTTTATGGTAAACAAACGGCTCTAGTTATTTCTTCTGATTAGGGTACTTGACATTAGTTTTTCGTTAGGTAATTTACCATATCACAATAATACTTGTGCTTGAAATTTTAATGGGAAAAAATAATGCAATGTCATTAATGAGCATGAATTTAGTCCATTTAATTGGGACGGGGGAGAACGGTTGAAGGAGTATGTGATAATGGATGGTTAAATAAATAAATGCAACTGTAATTGATTGTTGAACGTGTATTCGATGTGATAAATGGGTGATTAACTTAATAATGTATTATCATTAATTGTTGAGTAGGTATATGATATAATAATAGAGCAAATTGTTAACTGCATGCATGTAATTAGTACATAAAAAATAAAAAAATAGTACATATTATATATTTTTAAAATAAACAACTCTGTAAAATCCAAATTTGACCTTCGTCTCAGCTTGGTTTATTCTTGAAACCTTGAATTAGGCGTTCTTTCCAAAGAGCTTGTTGTTGAGTTTTTCGATCGTCTCCCTCATCTGCTTTATCTATTTGTGATCAGTAGCAGACATGTCGAAGCAACCAGATGATGAGCTTATGAACTCATCGCTCATCTACCTAAGCTCATACATGTGTCCTTTCTTATTTTAACCCCCAATTACCTCCAAAAAGATGGCATTGTCGACGGAAGCCAGGTAGTGCCACCCCTGACTAGAAGCATCCTCCTTGTTGGCACATGCATGAGCCTTATCTCGACGCGAATATATTCGTCTTGCAAAATACAATTAAGCATGGTTATTTATAATTGTGACAATAATAAAATATAAGAGGTACAATTTTAAGACATTTATACTTACAACAATCGTTTTAGCCTTGTCGTTGACCTAAGCTCCCAACTTTAGCTTCTTCGTCTTTTCCAAGATTTCAAAAGTCTCCGGTTGTCAGCACAACTACGAAGTCTCATTTAAAAAATAGAAGTTAAATGTTTAATATTTGAAATCAATTAAATAAACTTGAATATATGCTAAATGTGAAACAACTAATATACCATTCTGTTTATGTGCTCTACAGTAGAGACACAGGCATCTATGTAGAGAGAAGTTCCACTATCTACAGTTAGGCTATGCTTCTTGATGTCGCTCCTCCTCTACAATATCCTCCTAACTCAGTGTGTCTCTAATGCTTCCCTAATATATGGAGTCATCCTCAACTTATCCTCACCTGTCTTGACCTTATTCACCGCATTTTCATATTGCAAGAAACTCTATGCTAAAAACCAACCTTCATGATGTGCTAGTGTTGTGATTCTCACTTAAACTCTTTCTTCATGAAAAACATAGTAGGTAATGAAAATAATACATACCAAATCAAAATTAAAATTGAGCTACAACGACTTAATTTAGCTGAAATTCTCGGATCCACATCTCCCTATCAGTTTTAGGGATGGAGGGCAATGTGCGTCATGGGCTCTCAAAATATTCTCTGATAATTTTTTATATCACATTAGAAGCACCCTTCGAAGGGTAAAAGTTAACTTAATCTAACCTGGCCCCTAGGGAAATTCATATCCTCCGATCGCTTGGATCTTTGGTCTCATGCTGGGGTTGTGATAATGATGGTGCAAAATGGGGTGGTGCATATGGTAAGGATGATGACGGTCTAGCCGACCTCCTCACATCCATGATCGGGGTAACTAGTATCGCCCCATCATCTGCAAGGACCACTGTTGACCCAACAGTGGGAACAATCTGGTCAGAAGTTGGCTGGTTCGTCATGGGAGAAGCTCTCCCACCATGACCTCTGTCCCGACCTCTACCTCTAGCCGCGTCTACCTTCAATTTATAAAATTGTTACATATAACAAATAACTAACTTAAACAAACAACCAACATCAATTTGCAGGAATGTGGACATGCTTGCATCCTCAACCTCCTTAGCTCTCCTCTAGTTCTGCTGCTCCTGCTGCTTTCTGGTCATCTGGATCATCTATGCGTTATCTGGTCATCTGGATCATCTATGCGTTATGTTGCATCTGCTGAAGCATCGCTGTAGCTAGCTCTCTGATCGTCTGGATGGTTTGAGATGACTCTCATCCACCTATATCAGATGCTGTTGACAAGTGACTCCAAACACAAGAGGGGGGTGAATTGTGTTTTTCAAAAACTTTGGCAAAGATAAAAACTTTTTCCTTTTAATATATTATAAAAAACAACTTTGTTAAATATGAGTGCGATTAAAAGCGTTTTGCAAAAGATAAAGCAGAAATAATAAGATAAGGGATAAGAAGATGAACATAAGCGAGATATCCTGGTTCGGTCACAAACTTCCCAAGTGGCCTACGTCCAGTCCCCAAGGCAATACCACCAAGGGTTTTCAATCAACTCTAGTTTTTAACAGGATCAACTAGAACCTTTACAAAAGAGAGCACTCCTCACAGACCAGGGATATCACTCCCCCAGTGAAAGAGCCTCAAGACAATAACCCAAGAGATATCACCTCTCTTGTCAACCACAAGGAATATCACCTGCCTTGTAAACACTTGGAAATCACATCCAAGAACACCCTAAGAGATATCACCTCTCTTAAAAACTAGGTGTAGAAAAGAAAGGTTTGAGTCACACGACTCTTACCAACAATATGCACTCTTAATAGTGCTGATAAAACAAATTGAAGAACAATTACAATAACACTTATATGGTGTATAGAATTCTCAATATAATATGGTCAAAGTGAAAGTGCAAGAGATAGAGTATAAAAAAAAATTAACAATGTTTTAGCACAGAGAAAATGATAGCAGTGTATTATTTTTGGCAAGCTGCCTATTCTCCTATTTATAGAAAACAGGTGAAGGTTCAAAATAAAATTAGGTCAAGCCTCTTGCAAATCAATTTTGGCGAGTCATAATCGATTATCACAAGACCATAATCGATTATTTAATTAAAACCTCAGGAAGCGCATGTTGACAGAAAGGTGGTAATCGATTATGCTAATCGATTACGGGCCCACTGACTTTTGTATAAAAGCTATAATCGATTATATAATCGATTACAGGGTTTCTGTTTGAAGCTCGTTTGAAGTCAGAGAGGACATACTCGATTATACAAAAACCATAATCGATTATTCTATTTCAAATTTTAAACTCAACGGCTTTAATGTCATAATTACTCATTAACACTAATTAAAGCCATTTAACCTCGACTCATAATCGATTATAGGATTACCATAATCGATTATGGCACGTATAAACTTGAATTTGAAAAACGTGACAATTAAGAAATTGATTGCTCATTAAGTACCAATTAATTGTCAATTTTAATCCCTTTAAAACACATGTTACAACTTTTCAGCACATGATAAATTCTTTTAAGCACATGTTAAATGTGTGTATGTGACCAATATTAAACTGAGAACCCTACTTACCATTTACACACATTTTCTAAAACACACAATACACTTAATGAAATTCCCATTTTGCCCCTTGTGATTGCTTGCTTTATAACTTTCCGCTTTTTGCACTTTAGTCCTTCTGGACATTTCCCTTTTGTCATTCATCAAAACTAAAGTACCTGTCAAGGCATATATTCACAGATGCCTCTCTGTTACCACTACCATCTCTGACTGCTGATAGGCCTCTGGCTCATCTAGTTTTATAGCTAGTGAGGCCACGGTTATTATGCTAATTGTTCGAGTTTAATCTCGTTTTCGCCCAAATTTAGCTTTAATTGTCCTTAAGCAATGTTTTGAGTCTTTTAAGTTGTTTTTAGTAATTTATGCTATTTTTGAGTCAAATAAAGCAGTTGATGCTATTTTATATTCTCAGGTTAAAAGCGAAGCTCGAGGAAGCTAGGAAAATCGAAGAAGACAAGCAAAAAGGCAAAATTTGGCCATTCGCCTCGCGATTAGAAGCTCGCCCCGCGAGCCAGAAGAACAGATTAAGAAATGTCAGCAACCATTCAGTCTCGCCTCGTGAGGAAGTGTTCGCCTCGCGAGCCAAAAACAGGGAATTGAAGATCATTCTGTCTCGCCTCGCGAGAACTGTCTCGCCTCGAGAAAGATCCAAATTTGAATGCGCGCCAACTTAAGATTCGCCTCGCGAATCCATGTTCGCCCCGCGAGCACGCGCAAATCCCAAAATTTATAAATAGCTTGTTTTAGGTCAATTGGAGGAGCTTTTGGAATAGAGATTGTAATCCGAGTTTTCTTAAGGGCTGTGTAGTGAGTTTTAGTTTAGTTTTCATAGAGGATGAATGCTTTTTATACTTTGTTCGTTGTTATCGTCGCTATGAGGAACTAATCCTTATTTCTAAGGGAACGATGAAGCCACCATTGATGGCATAGTGAATCCAAGTAATATTTTCTTATACCCTTGTCTCTTTTCTTGTTTCTTAATTCTGATTTGTTGTTTCTTACTGTGTTTTTATTACTTGCAACGAAATGGTACACTTGCCGGATCGTCAACAAGTTTTTGGCGCTGTTGCCGGGGATTCGCACAACCAATTTTCCTAATTTTTAGGAAATTCAATTCTCTTGATTGAGCAAGTTTTAAATTTTCTTTTTATTTTTTATGTATTTTTTTTATTATCCCTTTTTACTTCTTTGATCCCACTTGGTCTTGCTTTGTTTTTGTGTGTATGCGAGGTACCCTTTCACAGGAAGACTTGCTATACGATCCAAAGATCACCAGGACCGAGAAGAGGTACAGGAAGGAACTCAGGGAGAAAAAGAGGCTTGGAGCGAACCAACTCATTAATCTTGAAGGGATGGCAGAAGGAGATCCTCCACCCTACAAGCCTCTTTATGAGTACAATCTTCCTCACTTGGATGATTGTGCTTCAAGTGTTGTTAGGCCTCCTATCACGGCCACTTCTTTTAATATATCGGAAGGTTCTCTGCGTGCGGTGAAAGACAATCAATTTGATGGAAGTGCATACCAAGATCCTCACAGGCATATTACTCACTTCTTGGAGAATTGCGACCTGCTCAAAACTCCAGGAGTTTCAGATGATGCCTTTCGTTTGCCACTATTCCCTTTCTCTCTTCGGGATAGAGCATTAGACTTGCACTTGGATCGTGCTAGCATCACTGCTTGGGAACAAATGGCTCAGAAGTTCCTCACTAAATTTTTTCCTCCTCAGAAAGCGGCACAGTTGAAGATAGTTGTCACTTCCTTCAAGCAACATGATGATGAGTCCTAGAATGAAGCTTGGGAAAGGTACAATGTGCTTTTGAGAAGATGCCCTTCATCCTACTTTGACTTGGTAACAAAGGTACAACACTTCTTTAATGGGTTGAAGGGTCGTTACCAAATGAACCTAGATGCCGCAGCTGGCGGTTCTTTCTCTTACAAATCAGCAGAGGACGGTTGGGCTTTATTAGAGAAGATGTCCAGGAATGATTATAACCACAGCACAGGCACTTCTAATGCTTCCGGAATCAGTACCGCATCACTGGAGGCTATTCTTGAACAGAACACACTCTTGAAGAAGCAATGTGAGGAACTATCTAGCAAGCTCAAGGTTAATGCAGTGCGAGAAGGCTAGCCTCCGAGGTGTAATTTTTGTAATGGTGAACATGCCAGTGAGGGTTGTCCAGTAAATTTTTCACAAGAACATGTGGACTCATGTCACAACTTTTATGACTACAATCAGAATCGGGGGTACATTAGGAGAGACCATCCGGATTTCACTTGGAGCAACACTAGTGGTGGTCTAGCCGGGCAACAACAACAAAATCCGAGGCCAAACTATGGAATTCAACAGCACAACACCCAAGAGGCTCTCCCTCAACCTACTCAATTGCAAATCACAGATGGTGGAAAGCAAACTTGGGAAGTGGCCTTTGAGAAATTAGCCAGTCATACTAGCACGGCTATTGAGAAGTTGACAGTGCACATTGATACCTCCATTGAGAAGCTAGCAACTCACACAGGGTCGGCAATCCAACTCCTGGAAACTCAAGTATCTCAGCTAGCCAAACAAATGAATGAGCGTCTCCCAGGCACTTTTCCGGGCAACACAGAGAACAACCCCAAGGCCCAATGCAATGCCATATCCACTAGAAGTGGTAAAGTGTTGGAACCAAAGGGGAATCCCTTGGTGGCTAATGAAGGTGAAACTCCAGAACAACCAAAAGAGGAGAAAGAGCAAGCTAAGGAAGATGAGGCAATTAGTGAAAAGGTACCGGAGCAAGGGGTAAGGTTGAAATTAGTAGATGAAGAATTTCGAAAGAAGAAGTGGGTTGAGCCCCAAGACCTTCCTCCCTTCATGAAGGTACCATATCCAGAGAGATTGAAGAAACCCTTGCAAGACAAGCAATTCAACAAGTTCCTTGATGTTTTCCGCAAGCTTCAAATCAACATTCCTTTTACGGAAGCCTTGGAACAAATACCATCCTATGCTAAGTTCACGAAGGAGCTTCTCTCCAAGAAGCGGAAGATAGTGGATGAGGAAACGGTTGCTTTGACCGAGGAGTGTAGTGCAATTCTCCATAGGAAACTACCTCCAAAGTTGAAGGATTCGGGCTCTTTTAGTATACCATGCACCATTGGAGAGGTGACTATTGGGAAGGCACTATGTGATCTAGGGGCGAGCATCAACTTAATGCCCCTATCCATGATGAAGGGGCTTGGAATTAAAGAGGTCAAGGGCACAAAGATGTCACTCCAACTTGCGGATCGATCAATCAAATACCCTTATGGGGTGGTAGAAGATTTGCTAGTAAAGGTGGGTAAGTTTATTTTTCTTGTAGATTTTGTGGTACTTGACATGGATGAAGATGCCAATATTCCTCTCATATTGGGTAGACCATTCTTGGCTACCGGAAGGGCTCTCATTGATGTTCAACTAGGAAAGCTCACACTTCGGGTGCAAGATGAAAAGGAGGAATTTGATGTCTTTGAAGCTATGGAGCATCCAGTGGAGAAGGCTAAATGCTATAGTGTAGATGTGGTGAAGCCTCTTCTCAAACTAACTCCTACACATGAAACAAATGGTTCAACACTAGAAAGGGTGTTGGTAAAATCCCACACTTTTGAGGATGGCATGGAAAAGGATGAGTCGGCGCACTTGGGGCATAAATATAAGTTGCCTAGGACTAATAAGGATGACCCAAGCAAGTTGGACGGGAAGCCGCAAGAGCATCATGAGTCACTAACTAAAGTGGCTGAAGCAAAAAGGATTCTAGATCCAATCAAGCTTAATGAAATCCGCTTGAGAGCTTATGAGAAAGATCGAGGCAAAAAGAGGCCACCCAAGGTTCGGATTGATGATCCATTTGTCACGAGAAAGAAGTCATTTCCGGACCAAGTGAAGTCTTATTGGAAAGTGAAGGTTAGGAAGAAAACAACTCCTCCTCTTGATGTTTTTAAGGAAGGATACAAAGAGCCCAAGGAGACATTTGATGATAATGACCAAGGTTGAAGCTGCTTTTTTATGGAAGAAGGAGTTGGAGGCCATCTTGTTGAGTTCGCAGTGACTTAGCCCTTTTGGGCCATGACCGTCAGGCTCGGGACGTTAAACAAGCGCTTCTTGGGAGGCAACCCAAGGGTTATATCCTTTTATTGCATTTAAAGAGTCATAAAAATACAAAGTGTCTTCATATAGGGTCCTTAGTTAGAAAATTGCATTAGAAAAGCATGTAGGACTTAGATGCATTTAGGAAAAGAGGGGCACAATTCTTCTCTAGCTCGCCTCGCGAGTAATAATTCGCCCCGTGAGCCTGAGGGATGTCAAAATCCCTGCATCTGGCTCGCCCCACGAAAAGGGCTTGGCCAAGCGAGGCCGAAAGGCAGAAACTCAGAGGTGGGTACCTCGATCTGCCTCGCGTCGCGGACATAGGGTTCGCCTCGCGATTCTGGGCAAGAATGAAATTATTAAAATTCCAGATTGGCCTCGCGAGACACTCTCACCCCACGAAAAAAAAAAGTTGAAAAAAAATGAACTGTTTTTTATGCCTCGGTTCGTCTGGGTTGCTAATCCTGGGGACCAGGATCCTCATCCAGGAGGGGGCGAGTCCGAGGCAAAAATTTGATGATTTTCAGGTAGATAGAACTCCAAAGGAGGAAGCCACAAAGACTAGTGAGCCGGAAGGAGAGGAAGAGAATGAAGAAAGGATGAGCACCAACGAAAGTTTGGGGTCCTTTAGGACCCCACGAGATAACAATTTCTAAACCTTACTCTTTTCTTTTCTGTCCCTTATCTTTTTGCTAATTAGTCACGTACAGTCATTTGTGTGTTGAGTTTTGTGTTGGTAAGCTTGAAGGGATTTTATTGACTATGGCATAGATGGATTGCATGATAAATGTTGATTTTTGATGATTTCTCGTAATGAGTTGAATTTTGAAAATTGATCCCCATGAAAAATTGAAAAATTAGACTTTGAGAAATTTTATTGTGATTGCATGATTTATGACAAGTTTGGGGTGAAGGGATGCACACACTAGGGATGTATCTCGGTCAAATAATTTCCTAAAAATGTCCAGGTGAGGAATTTGTGCCTCCAACATTATTTTTGAATTGTGTGAATCACTTTTATGTTGCACTTTCTCGGATTTGCTTGAATCTCTTCATGGTTTGCATGTTTATATGTGTGCATCAAATGATTTAGGCAATTTTCTTTGAAATAGCTACTTAGCCTAAAAAGAACCACCCTTAATGCATGTTCCCTAGTTAGCCACATTGAGCCTAAAAAGCCTATTGTTTCTTGATGACCTTATGTTATAAGCCAAAAATCCGAAAAAACCATGTTAACCCAATCTTAGGATTTAGGAGAGCATGGATACATAGCAATGTAAGTGTTGTTTGGAAACTAAGTTTGGGGTGGCTACAAGGATTTGATATGTTATTTTGGGTTGAGAAAGAGAAAAATAAAGTTGAAGCCAAAGGCAAATGAGACAAAGAAAAAGGAAGAAAAATACAAAAATGCCAAAAAGGGCACATAAAAAGGTTATCAAAGGAAAAGGTTTGTAGCCACCCAACGCGTGAAAAATAAAATGGAAAAAGGAATTAGAGTGAAAATAAAAGTGTGAAATGTTTCATGCTCTTTTAGTTCCTAGGGTCTTAGCCTTGTACCTTGAATTTTTATATCCTACCTCTAGCCAGGCCTCATTACAACCCATAAAAGACCTTTTGATGTTGCAAACATGTTTTTGTGGGAACTTGGTTTAGATGAAAATCAAATTCATGGAAAGTGCTCTTAAAATGTGAAATTAAGCGAAAGTTGAAAACCTTGACAAAACTGAGCGAATGAGTGAATTACTATATGCCCTATTGAGGAAGGCAATTGTTTGAAATTGGTGATCTCCCTTTTGTGTGCATGTTGGATCTTTAACTTAGATTAATGATTGCATGAATGATTAGATTCTCAATTGTTCAAAGTAAATGATTTTGGGGATTACATTGCTGAAAAGGGGGGGACATTAAATTAGAAAATTGAATTGTTAAAATTGCATGAAATTTGTGCGAAATTAATTAAGTCCATTGAGCTTACCCAGTTTTAAGTCTTTTTAAGTTTTAGTTTGCTTGGGGACAAGCAAAGTTTAAGTTTGGGGTATTTTGATAAGCCTCTGGCTCATCTAGTTTTATAGCTAGTAAGGCCACGGTTATTGTGCTAATTGTTCAAGTTTAATCTCATTTTCGCCCAAATTTAGCTTTAATTGTCCTTAAGTAATGTTTTGAGTCTTTTAAGTTGTTTTTAGTAATTTATGCTATTTTTGAGTCAAATAAAGCATTTGATGCTATTTTATATTCTCAGGTTAAAAGTCAAGGTCGAGGAAGCTAGGAAAATCGAAGAAAACAAGCAAAAAGGCAAAATCTGGCCATTCGCCTCGCGAACAGAAGCTCGCCCCACGAGCCAGAAGAACAAATTAAGCAATGTCAGCAACCATTCAATCTCGCCTCGCGAGGAAGTGTTCGCCTTGCGAGCTAGAAACAGGGAATTGAAGATCATTTTGTCTCGCCTCGCGAAAGATCCAAATTTGAATGCGCGCCAACTTAAGATTCGCCTCGCGAATCCATGTTCGCCCCGCGAGCACGCGCAAATCCCAAAATTTATAAATAGCTTGTTTTAGGTCAATTGGAGGAGCTTTTGGAATAGAGATTGTAATCCGAGTTTTCTTAAGGGCTGTGTAGTGAGTTTTAGTTTAGTTTTCATAGAGGATGAATGCTTTTTATACTTTGTTCGTTGTTATCGTCGCTATGAGGAACTAATCCTTATTTCTAAGGGAACGATGAAGCCACCATTGATGGCATAGTGAATCCAAGTAATATTTTCTTATACCCTTGTCTCTTTTCTTGTTTCTTAATTCTGATTTGTTGTTTCTTACTGTGTTTTTATTACTTGCAACGAAATGGTACACTTGCCGGATCGTCAACAAGTTTTTGGCGCTGTTGCCGGGGATTCGCACAACCAATTTTCCTAATTTTTAGGAAATTCAATTCTCTTGATTGAGCAAGTTTTAAATTTTCTTTTTATTTTTTATGTATTTTTTTTATTATCCCTTTTTACTTCTTTGATCCCACTTGGTCTTGCTTTGTTTTTGTGTGTATGCGAGGTACCCTTTCACAGGAAGACTTGCTATACGATCCAAAGATCACCAGGACCGAGAAGAGGTACAGGAAGGAACTCAGGGAGAAAAAGAGGCTTGGAGCGAACCAACTCATTAATCTTGAAGGGATGGCAGAAGGAGATCCTCCACCCTACAAGCCTCTTTATGAGTACAATCTTCCTCACTTGGATGATTGTGCTTCAAGTGTTGTTAGGCCTCCTATCACGGCCACTTCTTTTAATATATCGGAAGGTTCTCTGCGTGCGGTGAAAGACAATCAATTTGATGGAAGTGCATACCAAGATCCTCACAGGCATATTACTCACTTCTTGGAGAATTGCGACCTGCTCAAAACTCCAGGAGTTTCAGATGATGCCTTTCGTTTGCCACTATTCCCTTTCTCTCTTCGGGATAGAGCATTAGACTTGCACTTGGATCGTGCTAGCATCACTGCTTGGGAACAAATGGCTCAGAAGTTCCTCACTAAATTTTTTCCTCCTCAGAAAGCGGCACAGTTGAAGATAGTTGTCACTTCCTTCAAGCAACATGATGATGAGTCCTAGAATGAAGCTTGGGAAAGGTACAATGTGCTTTTGAGAAGATGCCCTTCATCCTACTTTGACTTGGTAACAAAGGTACAACACTTCTTTAATGGGTTGAAGGGTCGTTACCAAATGAACCTAGATGCCGCAGCTGGCGGTTCTTTCTCTTACAAATCAGCAGAGGACGGTTGGGCTTTATTAGAGAAGATGTCCAGGAATGATTATAACCACAGCACAGGCACTTCTAATGCTTCCGGAATCAGTACCGCATCACTGGAGGCTATTCTTGAACAGAACACACTCTTGAAGAAGCAATGTGAGGAACTATCTAGCAAGCTCAAGGTTAATGCAGTGCGAGAAGGCTAGCCTCCGAGGTGTAATTTTTGTAATGGTGAACATGCCAGTGAGGGTTGTCCAGTAAATTTTTCACAAGAACATGTGGACTCATGTCACAACTTTTATGACTACAATCAGAATCGGGGGTACATTAGGAGAGACCATCCGGATTTCACTTGGAGCAACACTAGTGGTGGTCTAGCCGGGCAACAACAACAAAATCCGAGGCCAAACTATGGAATTCAACAGCACAACACCCAAGAGGCTCTCCCTCAACCTACTCAATTGCAAATCACAGATGGTGGAAAGCAAACTTGGGAAGTGGCCTTTGAGAAATTAGCCAGTCATACTAGCACGGCTATTGAGAAGTTGACAGTGCACATTGATACCTCCATTGAGAAGCTAGCAACTCACACAGGGTCGGCAATCCAACTCCTGGAAACTCAAGTATCTCAGCTAGCCAAACAAATGAATGAGCGTCTCCCAGGCACTTTTCCGGGCAACACAGAGAACAACCCCAAGGCCCAATGCAATGCCATATCCACTAGAAGTGGTAAAGTGTTGGAACCAAAGGGGAATCCCTTGGTGGCTAATGAAGGTGAAACTCCAGAACAACCAAAAGAGGAGAAAGAGCAAGCTAAGGAAGATGAGGCAATTAGTGAAAAGGTACCGGAGCAAGGGGTAAGGTTGAAATTAGTAGATGAAGAATTTCGAAAGAAGAAGTGGGTTGAGCCCCAAGACCTTCCTCCCTTCATGAAGGTACCATATCCAGAGAGATTGAAGAAACCCTTGCAAGACAAGCAATTCAACAAGTTCCTTGATGTTTTCCGCAAGCTTCAAATCAACATTCCTTTTACGGAAGCCTTGGAACAAATACCATCCTATGCTAAGTTCACGAAGGAGCTTCTCTCCAAGAAGCGGAAGATAGTGGATGAGGAAACGGTTGCTTTGACCGAGGAGTGTAGTGCAATTCTCCATAGGAAACTACCTCCAAAGTTGAAGGATTCGGGCTCTTTTAGTATACCATGCACCATTGGAGAGGTGACTATTGGGAAGGCACTATGTGATCTAGGGGCGAGCATCAACTTAATGCCCCTATCCATGATGAAGGGGCTTGGAATTAAAGAGGTCAAGGGCACAAAGATGTCACTCCAACTTGCGGATCGATCAATCAAATACCCTTATGGGGTGGTAGAAGATTTGCTAGTAAAGGTGGGTAAGTTTATTTTTCTTGTAGATTTTGTGGTACTTGACATGGATGAAGATGCCAATATTCCTCTCATATTGGGTAGACCATTCTTGGCTACCGGAAGGGCTCTCATTGATGTTCAACTAGGAAAGCTCACACTTCGGGTGCAAGATGAAAAGGAGGAATTTGATGTCTTTGAAGCTATGGAGCATCCAGTGGAGAAGGCTAAATGCTATAGTGTAGATGTGGTGAAGCCTCTTCTCAAACTAACTCCTACACATGAAACAAATGGTTCAACACTAGAAAGGGTGTTGGTAAAATCCCACACTTTTGAGGATGGCATGGAAAAGGATGAGTCGGCGCACTTGGGGCATAAATATAAGTTGCCTAGGACTAATAAGGATGACCCAAGCAAGTTGGACGGGAAGCCGCAAGAGCATCATGAGTCACTAACTAAAGTGGCTGAAGCAAAAAGGATTCTAGATCCAATCAAGCTTAATGAAATCCGCTTGAGAGCTTATGAGAAAGATCGAGGCAAAAAGAGGCCACCCAAGGTTCGGATTGATGATCCATTTGTCACGAGAAAGAAGTCATTTCCGGACCAAGTGAAGTCTTATTGGAAAGTGAAGGTTAGGAAGAAAACAACTCCTCCTCTTGATGTTTTTAAGGAAGGATACAAAGAGCCCAAGGAGACATTTGATGATAATGACCAAGGTTGAAGCTGCTTTTTTATGGAAGAAGGAGTTGGAGGCCATCTTGTTGAGTTCGCAGTGACTTAGCCCTTTTGGGCCATGACCGTCAGGCTCGGGACGTTAAACAAGCGCTTCTTGGGAGGCAACCCAAGGGTTATATCCTTTTATTGCATTTAAAGAGTCATAAAAATACAAAGTGTCTTCATATAGGGTCCTTAGTTAGAAAATTGCATTAGAAAAGCATGTAGGACTTAGATGCATTTAGGAAAAGAGGGGCACAATTCTTCTCTAGCTCGCCTCGCGAGTAATAATTCGCCCCGTGAGCCTGAGGGATGTCAAAATCCCTGCATCTGGCTCGCCCCACGAAAAGGGCTTGGCCAAGCGAGGCCGAAAGGCAGAAACTCAGAGGTGGGTACCTCGATCTGCCTCGCGTCGCGGACATAGGGTTCGCCTCGCGATTCTGGGCAAGAATGAAATTATTAAAATTCCAGATTGGCCTCGCGAGACACTCTCACCCCACGAAAAAAAAAAGTTGAAAAAAAATGAACTGTTTTTTATGCCTCGGTTCGTCTGGGTTGCTAATCCTGGGGACCAGGATCCTCATCCAGGAGGGGGCGAGTCCGAGGCAAAAATTTGATGATTTTCAGGTAGATAGAACTCCAAAGGAGGAAGCCACAAAGACTAGTGAGCCGGAAGGAGAGGAAGAGAATGAAGAAAGGATGAGCACCAACGAAAGTTTGGGGTCCTTTAGGACCCCACGAGATAACAATTTCTAAACCTTACTCTTTTCTTTTCTGTCCCTTATCTTTTTGCTAATTAGTCACGTACAGTCATTTGTGTGTTGAGTTTTGTGTTGGTAAGCTTGAAGGGATTTTATTGACTATGGCATAGATGGATTGCATGATAAATGTTGATTTTTGATGATTTCTCGTAATGAGTTGAATTTTGAAAATTGATCCCCATGAAAAATTGAAAAATTAGACTTTGAGAAATTTTATTGTGATTGCATGATTTATGACAAGTTTGGGGTGAAGGGATGCACACACTAGGGATGTATCTCGGTCAAATAATTTCCTAAAAATGTCCAGGTGAGGAATTTGTGCCTCCAACATTATTTTTGAATTGTGTGAATCACTTTTATGTTGCACTTTCTCGGATTTGCTTGAATCTCTTCATGGTTTGCATGTTTATATGTGTGCATCAAATGATTTAGGCAATTTTCTTTGAAATAGCTACTTAGCCTAAAAAGAACCACCCTTAATGCATGTTCCCTAGTTAGCCACATTGAGCCTAAAAAGCCTATTGTTTCTTGATGACCTTATGTTATAAGCCAAAAATCCGAAAAAACCATGTTAACCCAATCTTAGGATTTAGGAGAGCATGGATACATAGCAATGTAAGTGTTGTTTGGAAACTAAGTTTGGGGTGGCTACAAGGATTTGATATGTTATTTTGGGTTGAGAAAGAGAAAAATAAAGTTGAAGCCAAAGGCAAATGAGACAAAGAAAAAGGAAGAAAAATACAAAAATGCCAAAAAGGGCACATAAAAAGGTTATCAAAGGAAAAGGTTTGTAGCCACCCAACGCGTGAAAAATAAAATGGAAAAAGGAATTAGAGTGAAAATAAAAGTGTGAAATGTTTCATGCTCTTTTAGTTCCTAGGGTCTTAGCCTTGTACCTTGAATTTTTATATCCTACCTCTAGCCAGGCCTCATTACAACCCATAAAAGACCTTTTGATGTTGCAAACATGTTTTTGTGGGAACTTGGTTTAGATGAAAATCAAATTCATGGAAAGTGCTCTTAAAATGTGAAATTAAGCGAAAGTTGAAAACCTTGACAAAACTGAGCGAATGAGTGAATTACTATATGCCCTATTGAGGAAGGCAATTGTTTGAAATTGGTGATCTCCCTTTTGTGTGCATGTTGGATCTTTAACTTAGATTAATGATTGCATGAATGATTAGATTCTCAATTGTTCAAAGTAAATGATTTTGGGGATTACATTGCTGAAAAGGGGGGGACATTAAATTAGAAAATTGAATTGTTAAAATTGCATGAAATTTGTGCGAAATTAATTAAGTCCATTGAGCTTACCCAGTTTTAAGTCTTTTTAAGTTTTAGTTTGCTTGGGGACAAGCAAAGTTTAAGTTTGGGGTATTTTGATAAGCCTCTGGCTCATCTAGTTTTATAGCTAGTAAGGCCACGGTTATTGTGCTAATTGTTCAAGTTTAATCTCATTTTCGCCCAAATTTAGCTTTAATTGTCCTTAAGTAATGTTTTGAGTCTTTTAAGTTGTTTTTAGTAATTTATGCTATTTTTGAGTCAAATAAAGCATTTGATGCTATTTTATATTCTCAGGTTAAAAGTCAAGGTCGAGGAAGCTAGGAAAATCGAAGAAAACAAGCAAAAAGGCAAAATCTGGCCATTCGCCTCGCGAACAGAAGCTCGCCCCACGAGCCAGAAGAACAAATTAAGCAATGTCAGCAACCATTCAATCTCGCCTCGCGAGGAAGTGTTCGCCTTGCGAGCTAGAAACAGGGAATTGAAGATCATTTTGTCTCGCCTCGCGAAAGATCCAAATTTGAATGCGCGCCAACTTAAGATTCGCCTCGCGAATCCATGTTCGCCCCGCGAGCGCGCGCAGATCCCAAACTTTATAAATAGCTTGTTTTAGGTCAATTGGAGGAGCTTTTGGAATAGAGATTGTAATCCTAGTTTTCTTAAGGGCTGTGTAGTGAGTTTTAGTTTAGTTTTCATAGAGGATGAATGCTTTTTATACTTTGTTCGTTGTTATCGTCGCTATGAGGAACTAATCCTTATTTCTAAGGGAACGATGAAGCCACCATTGATGGCATAGTGAATCCAAGTAATATTTTCTTATACCCTTGTCTCTTTTCTTGTTTCTTAATTCTGATTTGTTTGTGTTAATCATATGCGCGCATGGTTAACTAGTCTAGTGCGTTGAGGCTGGCAGGCAATTCGTACTTAGGACTTGAATTAAGAACACCATTTGAATATTGCTAGGCATAGAATAGGAAAGTGGTGCAATCACTATAGGGAACCAAGAACTTAATGAATCTGATCGTAGGTTGAATAGATTGGCAGATTGACAACTTGCAATTTGAGATATTTCCTTTCGAAAATCGGCAGTGACATTAGGATAATTGAGAGTTCCTGGTTGACAAAGAAATTAAATTGAACATAGGGATAAGGAGATAAATACTTGGGTAACTTGCTTGATAGGGTAGCTGGATTTGTGACCTTAGAGCTTTAGTCATAATCAAATCTCATTATAATCTTTTAGCATCTTTAATTAATTGTTTTTGATATAATCTTTGAATCAATTTTCTCTCTCTTCATAACTATTTCCCTTTGACTTGGTCAAACGCTTTGACTTTCCTTATTAAATTGGTTAAATTGGTCTTCCAATCCTTGTGTTCGACCTCGGTATTTTCTTACCGTGTTTTTATTACTTGCAACGAAATGGTACACTTGCCGGATCGTCAACAACTGCTCTACCTGTGGCTCTACTGTCACCTATATCGTATGCTCATCTACCTCGAGCCATGGTCCTGTAAAAGAAATCATTAGCTCACATTATGACATATTATGATATCCCATTAAAGAAAACCTAATTAACTAAGCCTTATTCGTGATATTAACGTTAGCATGTATACAAGAAAGCAAAGGTATTACAACTTAAAACATATAGGCTAAATTACACTTTTGGTCCCCAAATTGTTATTAAATGTTCAATTTGGTCCCCAAGTTTTTAAAATGTTCATTTTGGTCCCCTAATTCCTTAAACTTGTTCAAATAGGTCCTTCCATCAAGTTGACTAACGGCGACGTCAAACCTAATGACACGTGGCATTAAGTTTAATATTTTAATGTTCATTTTGGTCCCCAAATTGTTTTAAAATGTTCATTTTGGTCCCCCAAATTGTTTTAAGATGTTCATTTTGGTCCCCAAATTGTTTTAAAATGTTCAATTTGGTCCTCAAGTATTTAAAATGTTCATTGTCGTCCCTTAGTCAACTTGACGTCGCCGTTAGTAAATTTGACGGAATGACCTCTTTGAACAAGTTTAAGGAATTAGGGGACCAAAATGAACATTTTAAAAACTTGGGGACCAAATTGAACATTTAATAACAATTTGGGGATCAAAAGTGTAATTTAGCCAAACATATAACATATAAAGATATAAAACATACACACACACACACACACACACACACATATAAATGTCACGGTTGCCCCATCAGTAGGCACTGTCATAGATACATCACCATAAATGCAAAGATGACCCAAAATACATGAAAAGGACATCAAATAGCATAACCCTCCCAGCACTTGTCTAATCCCAGCCCACACTCAAAACATATCAAAATAGGGCTCACAGCACACATCTATGTATGTAGACGCATTGGCCGCATACCATCTCTAGTATGGGTACCTAGAGCTACCTTGACCCTCGCCATAACGACGCCTATACACTCTCTGTCGATGTGGAGGCTCAGTCACATTTATATGACATATATATATATATATATATATATATATATATATATATATATATGTCATACAAATGTTAACTATCGTGTCGGACGCATTACCCAACTTATATGCATAATTAATATCTGATGTGGATCCAATCAAAATGGCCAGTACACCCTAACCTCACAGACCTATTAGAATCAAACTACTCTGATAGAACCAAATGAGACAACCTGATGTCCCATTAAAGAAAACATAATTAACTAAGCCTTATTCGTGATATTAACTTTAGCATGCATATAAGAAAGCGAAGGTATTAAAACTTAAAACATGTAACAAATAAAGATATAAAACATCACACGAAGATACACACACATATATGTATATAGAAATGTCACGGTTGCCTCATCAGTAGGGCGCTGTCATAGATACATCACCATAAAAGCAAAGATAACCCAAAATACATGAAAAGGACATCAAACAGCACAACCCTCACAGCACTCGTCTAAACCCAGCCCATACTCAAAACGCATCAAAATAGGGCTCACATCACACACCTAAGTATATAGACGCACTGGCTTCATACCAGAAACATATTAGATTTAAGCAAAATGAATGGTTGAATTTATTCGTCATTAGTGATCCAACTGAGAGTTAACAGAATGATTAATTTTACTAATATCGGGAGTTTAAGGATTAATTGACACGAAAAAATAGTTGAAGGATTGATTTTACTAATAGTAAAAGTTTAAGGACTAATTGGGAAGGAAAAATAGTTGAAGGTACCTATTTGCAAATGAGATAAAGTTTACGGGGTGTGTTTTTCCCTTTTTTTTAAAAAAAACAAAAGGAAAAGATAGTGTTTCCTCACAAAAGCACTAATAACTTCACGATACATAGCCCTCAAAACACTATTATATGCCCCAAAAAAACCACTATTAAAAGCCATTTATGACAAAGGGTGCATTTGATTTGCAAAAATGCAGGGAACTGGACAGTACAAAAATTTGTCCCCTGTTTAATTTGAAAAGTGGTTAGAGGACAGGACAAAAAAGGGGGGTAAGGGACAGGACAAAAAACCCAAAATTTTGTCCCTTACCAAACCATGTGACAACTTTTTGTCCCATAGACAGGCTACCAGAAAAAGACAAAATTATCCTTACATCTCTATCTTCCTCTCTTCCTCCCTTTCTCCCTCTCCCTCCATCTCTCTCTCTCTCTCTCCCCCCCCCCCTTCCCTCTCCCTCTCTCTCCCTCTCCCTCCCTCCCTCTCTCTCTCTTGAATTTTTTCAAAGACGTAAACATTATATATATATTTTAATAGAATGTTAACATTATATAACACATATTAATAATATATATAATATTATTATGGTAGTAATAATATCTTATCATATATACTATATATTATAAAATATATTACTTATTGCCTAATACTTACATATATTAATAATATATATTAATAATATTATATATTAATATATAATAATATATATTAAAAAAGATATCATAGTAAAATTAATATTATTTTACTTGTGCTATCCATTATCTATCAAACGATATACAGGACAAAAAGTTGTCCTGTGACTCAAGGGGTTATATTGTGCTGTCCTGTTTATCCTGTATATTAATGCGTATCAAACGCTCCCATAGTGTCTTGATTAGGTAAAGTGTATTGAAATTTTAACTCACTCTAACTAATCAGTGATATATATATATATATATATATATATATATATATATATATATATATATATATATATATATATATATATACTTATATATATATATCCTTACTTATTCACTTCACATTCAAACTAATTTTAGAGGAGACTTATAAAAAATCCCAACTCAAAAGCCTTACTTGCCCAAGTCGTGTTTCCAACTTTCCGTTGTCATGGCTGAAGAAAAAGGTATAGGGCCGACGCAGGAGGAAGAGGATCTGAAAGATAGAAGCTCAAAAAAGGTTAAAGGAGGGGACCACCTCTTCACAGAGAAATCCACATTCCCTATCTCATAAGCGGATATTATTGAACTATCCTCTGAAGAAAAGGAAGCACCTTTAAGGAGAACTTATAAAGACACAATAATGGGGGTCACAGGAGAGAAAAGTCATGGTGCTGAGAAAGAAGGTTTTTTAGACATGGAGGAAAATAAGGTTTTTGAGGCAGCAGAGGAAGAAGAAGAACTGGGTGTGACCATTGAAGAGCGCATGTTGGGAAAACATGAATGCCCTACTTTTATTTTATCTGAAAAGGAAGAAGAAAGGATTCAAAGACCATGGAAAAGGGATATTATTGTGAAGTTGCTGGGGAGAAAGATTGGGTATAAAGCTCTTGAAACCAGATTGAAATACATGTGGGTGAGAAAGGGGATTATCAGCATTATTGACCCGGGATTTGATTTTTTCCTGGTTAATTTTTCAAATGAGGAAGAAAAATCGAAAGCACTGTGATAAGCCTCTAGCTTATCTAGTTTTATGGCTAGAAAGGCTAAGGTTTTTATGATAATTGAGCGATTTAACCTCGCTAATCACCCGAATTTGGCTTCTTTTGTCCCTAAGCAACATTTTTAGTCTCTTAGAGAGTTTTTTGGATTTTTTGGATTATTTTGAGTCAATAAAGCATTAAAATACGATTTTTATATTTCAGGTTAAAAGTGAAGCTCGAGGAAGTTATGAAAATTGAAGAAAACAAGCATAAAGGCAAAATGGTAGATTCGTCGCGAGAGGGTGCTCGCCTTGCGAGCTTGAGAAGCAGAATCAGCAGGAACAGGCATCATTCAGCCTACGTCGCGAAGGCAGTGCTCGCCTCGCGAGCCAGAAGCAGTAGAATTGAAGGGCACTCAGTCTCGCCTCGCGAGCATCTACTCGCCTCGCAAGCATCCAAATTTGAACTGGTGCCAAACTTAAGACTCACATCACGAGCCCCTGCTCGCCCTGCAAGTGCGCGCAGACCCAGCCCATTATAAATAGCTTGTTTTAGGTCAGTTTTAGAGAGACTTTGATAGAGATTAATCCTTGTTTCCTTGGAGCTGCGTCTCCCTCTGTTTTTCAGTAGTTTTCTTCCCTTAGGATGAATTCTTTTGTTATTTTGATTGTTGATCTCATCTCCATGAGGAACTAATCCCTATTCTAGGGAAACGATGAAGCCACCTTTGATCGCATAGTGAATTTCAATGTGATGTATTCTTTTCCTTAACTCAATTCTTGTTTCTTAATTCTGTGTGTGTTGTGTTAATCAAACGGGACCTTGGTTAACTAGTCAGTGTGATGAGACTTGGTAGGTAATTCGCGCTTAGGACTTGAATTAGGAACACTAGTTGAATATTGCATTGGTAGTGGGTAGGAGATTGGTGCAACCACATAGGGAACAAGAACTTAATATAATCTAACTGTAGGTTATGAGACTTGGTAGGTAATTAATTTACAGTTTAGATACGTCCTTTAGAACATTGGTAATGTCTTTAAGAGAATTTGGGGGTCCCGGTTGACAATGAAATTAAACATGGGAAACAGAAGATCATCACTTGGGTAGCTTGCATGATTGGGTAGGCGGATTCATGACCTTAGAAGCTTTAATCATCAATTTCATCTCATTGTTACTGTTAGCGATTTTAGATAATTGTTTTAGATAAAATTCTTGTTATTTGATCTTTCTCTCTCTTCTCAAACCAACTGCTATTGACTTGGTCAAACGATTTGATTTTCATTTTAAAGATTTAGTTAAATTGGTCTCCCAATCCTTGTGTTCAACATCGGTATTTCTTACCGTGTTTTTATTACTTGCAATGAACCGGTTTCGCAACACACTGCTAGAAGGTCCATGGTTAATCTATGACCATTACTTGACAGTCCATGAATGGAGACCTAACTTCCACCCTACTAGTGCCTCTATAGACAAGGTAGCAGTGTAGGTTCGGTTCTCTGAGTTGCCATTAGAATACTATGATATGATAAACCTTTGGTTCATCTAGTTTTATGACTAGAAAGACCTCAATTTTGATACCAATTGTGCGAGTTCATTCTCGTTTTGGCCCAAATTTGGCTTTAATTGTTCATAAGCGACATTTTTAGTCTTCGGAATAATTTCAAGTAATTTCTTCTATTTTCTAGTCAAAATAAAGCATTTAATGCTACTTTTAATTTCAGGTTAAAAGTGAAGCTATGGGAAACTTGGACTAAATGAGGAAAACAAGCAAAAAGAATTTTTCAAGGGTTCGCCCCGCGAGCCAGTGCTGATGCTGAGCAGGAAGTTGAAGTCTTTCAGCCTCGCCCAGCGAGTTAGGGCTCGCCCCGCGAGCCAGATACAGGATTCTGATGGCCATTCAGGCTCGCCCCACGAGCATAGTCTTGGCTCGCTAAGAATGCAAATTTGAAATGGCGCCAACTTAAGTGCTCACCCCTCGAGCGACCGCAGAACCAGACTTCTATATAAAGCTTGTTATGTTGCGAATTGAAGGATCCAATCCTAGTTTTTTGTGAGCTGCATCTTGTTTAGGTTTACATATACTTTTACTGTTGTCATTCATGTTTACTTTTGGATTGATGATGTTGAAGCACTCTATGAGGAACTAATCCTCTTTTCTAATGAAGCGATGAAGCCGCTCATGACGGCATAGTGAAAGTGTGATGTTTTCTACTCCCTAATTGTCAATTCTGTTTCTTAATTCTGATTTGTATGTGTTGATCATATGAGCTCGTTATTAACTTGTCATGCGTGTTGAGTCCGACCGGAGATTCATGTTTTAGGACTTGAATTAAGAACACAAATAGAATATTGATAGAGAGATAATAGGAGATTTATGCAATCATTATAGGGAACCAAGGTCTTAATGAATCTTGCATGTTTATCATCATAGAGATATAGTTAATTGGCATGTTAGGTGTTTGCTTCTGTGCTCGACCGAGACGTTAGGATAATTTTGGGTTCCTGATTGGCATGTAATTAATCTTAGGGATAGAAAATAATCACTGTTGAACTACGTTTAATTGAGTTGGTGGATTCGTAACCTTAGATTTTCCCCATTCATAAATTACAAATTCTTGATAATTGCTCTTGGTTTGATTAAACTCTTGCTTGATTCTTGATAATTGGTTACAATTCGATTTCACAACAAACTTTCTCTCTTGACTTGATCAATCTTACCCCAACTCTGATGGTAGTCGTTCTGCCTATTCCTCTGATAGTTGTTCTGTGGTACTGTGTCATAGAAGTTGTGACACGAATCCACATGTTCCTGAGGGAAATTACCATGACAATCATCACTATTATGATCACCATTGCAAAAATCACACCACGGAGGCAAACCTTCTCGCACTACATTAACCTTCATCTTGCTAGTAAGTGCCTCACATTGCTTCTTCAAGAGTGTGTTCTGTTCAAGAATAGCCTCTAAAGATGCCACACTGATTCCAGAAGCATTAGAAGAAGTGCCCATACTGCGATTGTAATCATTCCTTGACATCTTCTCTAATAAAGCCCAAGCGTCCTCTGCTGATTTGCAAGAAAAAAAACCGCCAGCTATGGCATCACAATTCATCTGATAGCGACCCTTCAACCCATTAAAGAAGTGTTGCACTTTGGAAATTAAGTCAAAGTAGGAAGAAGGATATCTCCTCAAAAGCACATTATACCTCTCCCAAGCTTCATTGTAGGACTCATCATCATGTTGCTTGAAGGAAGTGACGGCTATCTTTAACTGTGCCGCTTTCTGAGGAGGAAAGAATTTTGTGAGGAACTTATGAGCCATTTGTTCCCAAGTGGTGATGCTAGCACGATCCAAATGCAAGTCTAACCAATCGCGTGCTCTATCCCGAAGAGAGAAAGGGAATAGTCGCAAACGATATGCATGATCTGAAACTCCTGGAGCCTTGAACATGTCACATATCTCCAAGAAGTGAGCAATATGCCTGTGAGGATCTTGGTGTCCACTCCCATCAAATTGATCTCTTTGCACTTGGTTGAGGGCAAATTGCTTCATCTCAAAAGAATTGGTCGTGATGGGAGGCCTAACAACACCAGAAGTACAATCATCCAAGTGAGGAAGATTGTACTCATAAAGAGGCTTGTAGGGTGGAGGATCTCCTTCTGCCATCCCTTCAAGATTGATGAGTTGGTTTGTTTCAAGCCTCTTTTTCTCTCTTAGTTCCTTCCTTAACCTCCTCTTGGTCGTTGTAATTTCTGGGTCGTATAGCAAGTTTTCCTGTGGAATGGTACCTCGCATACAATAAAAACAAGGCAAGACCAAGTGAAATCAAAGAATTTCAAAGAGATATAAAATAAATTCAAAAAGAAAATTAAAATGGAAAAATTGCCCTGTTAAAATTAACTATTTTCTTTAAATAAATAAAAATTGGCTATGCCAATCCCCGGCAACAGCGCCAAAAACTTGGTGGGCTCTGGTAAGTGTATCGGATCGAAGCAAGTAATAATTAAAACGGTAAGTAATTATCGAGTATCAAACACAGGGATTGGGTGGCCAATTGTATTCAATATTTAAGGGAAACAGCCGGACAACAACAATAGACTCAAAGGCAGAACTATGGAATTCAACATAACATTACTCAGCAAGCTCTCCCTCAACCTACTCAATTGCAAATCACAGATGGTGGGAAGCAGACTTGGGAAGTGGTCTTTGAGAAATTAGCTAGTCATACCAGCACAACCATAGAGAAACTGACAGTGCACATTGATACTTCCATAGATAAGCTAGCAATTCACACAAGGTCGGCAATCTAGCTCTTAGAAACTCAGGTAGCTCAACTTGCAAAGCAGATGAATGAGCGTCTTCCAGGCACTTTTCCGGGTAACACAGAGAATAACCCCAAGGCCCAATGCAATGCCATATCCACTAGAAGTGGTAAAGTGTTGGAGCCAAAAGGGAATCCTTTGAAGACTAATGAAGATCAAATTCCAGAGGAGCCAAATGAGGAAGCAGGGCAAGAAAGGGAGGAAGTAGTGAGTGAGAAGGTGCCAGAGCAAGAGGGGAGGTTGAAACTAGTGGATGAAGAATGGCAAAAGAAGAAGTGGATTGAAGCTAAGGATCTCCCTCCTTACATGACGGTACCATATCCAGAGCGGTTGAAGAAGCCAATGCAAGATCAAAAGCAATTCTCAAGGTTTCTTGATATCTTCCGCAAGCTTCAAATTAACATTCTATTTGCGGAAGCCTTGGAACAAATGCCTTCTTATGCCAAGTTCATGAAGGAGCTTCTCTCCAAGAAGCGGAAGATTGTTGATGATGAAACAGTTGCTTTGACCGAGGAGTGTAGTGCAATCTTACAATGCAAACTACCTCTAAAGTTGAAGGATCCGGGTTCTTTTAGTATTCCATGCACTATTGGGGAGATGACAATTGACAAAGCGTTATGTGAGTTAGGGGCAAGCATCAACTTGATGCCCCTCTCTATGATGAGGAAGCTTGGGATTCAAGAGGCCAAGGGGATGATGATGCAACTCTATCTAGCGGATCGTTTTATTAAATACCCCTATAGGGTGGTGGAAGACTTGCTGGTGAAAGTTGACAAGTTCATCTTTCCAGCGGATTTTGTGGTACTTGAAATGGATGAAGATGCCAATATTCCTCTCATATTGGGTAGACCATTCTTGGCTACCGGAAGAGCGCTCATTGATGTGCAACTAGGAAAGCTTACACTTCGGGTGCAAGATGAAAGAGTGGAATTTAATGTCTTTGAAGCTATGAAGAATCCGGTGGAGAGAGCTAATTGCTATAGTGTGGATGTGGTGGAAACTCTTGTCAAATCAACTCCTACATATGAAGAAAATGGTTCAACACTAGATAATGTGTTGGTAAAATTCCACACTTTTGAGGTTGGCATGGAAAAGGATGAACCGGCACACATGGGGCATAAAGATGAGTTGCCTAGATCCGTTATAGGAAACCCAAACAATATTAAGAAGAAGCCACAAGAGCAACATGATTCATTTATTAAGGGAGCCGGTGCAAAAAGGATGCGAGATCCAATTAAGCTCAACGAAATTCGCTTGAGAGCTTATGAGGAAGATCGAGGTAAAAAGGGGCAACAAGAGGTAGGCCTTCCTAACTTTGAGAAGAAGTTAATTCCGAACCAATTAAAGTCTTGTTGGCGAGTGAAAGTTAGGAAGAAAACAATTAATTCTAGTGGTGCTTTTAAGAATGATTGTCAGGATTCCGGTGACACATTTGATGCTAATGGCCAAAGGTTAAAATTCATTGTGGAAGAAGAAGTTGGAGGACATCATGGTGAGTTCGCAGTGACTTAGCCCTTTGGGGCTATGACCGTCAGGCTCGAGACGTTAAACAAGGGCTTCTTGGGAGGCAACCCAAGGTTTATATCCTTTGTTATATCTAAAAAGATTCATAAAAACACAAAGTGTCTTCATAAAGGGTCCTTAGTTTAGAAAACAATTTGCATTAGGAAGCATATAGGACTTAGTTGTATCTAGAAAATAGGGGCAGGTTTTTATCTCTGGCTCACCCCGCGAGCAGAGATTCGCCCCGCGAGACAAAAACTCCAATTATAGGAAGTCTCTGTATCGCCTCGTGGGAAGCTGTTAGCCCCGTGAGACAGAGGTACAAACAAAAGAGGTCCTCTGTTTCTCCCCGCGAGGCCTCCCTCGCCTCGCGAAAGTGGTGGAAAAAAATAAAAGAAAAAAAATTAATTTGATAATTGGTTTTGTTGCCTCGGTTTGTCTGGCCTGCTAAACTTGGGGACCAGGATCCTCATCCAGGGGGGCGAGTCTGAGGGAAAGAGTTGATGATTTTCAGGTGGTATGAAACTCCAAAGGAGGAGGACACAAAGACTAGTGAGCTGGAAGAGAATGAAGAGAGGAGGAGCATCAACGCGGACCCCTTGAGATAACATTTTCTAAACTCTACTATTTTTCTTTTCTTCGCTTTTGCTTTTATTTCTGTTAATCTTATAATGGGTTATATACATAATAAGTTGATAGAGTCTTATTAGTAAGTTTTGATGGGATTAATTGCATTGTGCCTAAATTTGAATGCATGTGATAAAACTTGAAAAATCTTTGATGTTTCCCTTTTGCATTTGAAAAATGAGAAAAATTGATCCCCATGAAAATTGAAAAGTGAACTTTGCGAATTTTTGTTTGGATTGCATGATTTATGACAAGTTTGGAGTGAAGGGATGCACACATTAGGGATATATCTCGGTCAAATAATTAGCTAAAAAATGTCCAGGTGAGGAATTTGAGCCTCCAACACGTTCTTGAAAATTGTGTGAATCACTTTTAAGTTGCACTTTCCCGGATTTGCTTGAATCTATGCATGGTTTGAATATCTATATGTTGTATCATATGATCTAGGCATTGTTTCTTTGAAATAGCTACTTGGCCAAAATGAACCATTCCTAATGCATGTTCCATAGTTAGCCAATTTGAGCCTATAAGCCTATTGTTTCTGAATGACCTAACATTACAAGCCGAAATTCCGGAAAAACCATGTTAACCCGATCTTAGGATTTAGGAGAGCATGGATGTTTTGTTAAGAAAAAGGGTGGTATAGAAACTAACTTTGGGGTGGCTACAATGAGTTATCATGTTACTTGGGAATGAAAAAATAAAATAAAAATAAAGGTTGAAGCCAAAGGCAAAAGAGAAAAAGGAAAAGGAAGAAAAATACAAAAATGCCAAAAAAAAAGGGTAAATTAAAAGGTTATCAAAGGAAAAAGGTTTGTAGCCACCCAAAGCGAAAAAGAAAAAATTGAAAAAGGAATTAGAAGAAAAACAAAGGTGTGAAAAGTTCATGCTCTTTCGATTCCTAGGGACTTAAAGCCTAGTACCTTTGGATATCCTACCTTTAGCCAGGCCCCATTACAACCTTTAAAAGACCTTTTGATGTTGCAAACATGTTTTTGTGGGGACTTTGTTTAGATGAAGATCAAATCCATGGAAGGTGCGCTTGAAATGTGAATTTGAGTGAAAAGTTGAAAACCTTGACAAATTGAGTGAATGAGTGAATTACTAAATGCCCTTGTGAGGAAGGCAATTGTTTGAATTTGGTGATCTCCTTTTGTGTGTAAACTTGGATCCTTTGCTTAGATCAATGATTGCATAAATGATTGAATTCTCATTGTTTGAAAGTAGATGAAGTTGGGGATTGATTAATTTAAGTAACGAAAGGGAAGGCATTGATTGAAATTGAATTGATAGGATTGCATGAAATTTAGAGGCAATGGTGATTAAGTCCATTAAGCTTACCTAGTTTTGAGTCTTTCAAATTATTAGTTTGCTTGGGGACAAGCAAAGTATAAGTTTGGGGTATTTTGATCAACCTTTGGTTCATCTAGTTTTATGACTAGAAAGACCTAAATTTTGATACCAATTGTACGAGTTCATTCTCGATTTGGCCCAAATTTGGCTTTAATTGTTCACAAGAGGCATTTTTAGTCTTAGGAATAATTTCTATTATTTTCTTCTATTTTCTAGTCAAAATAAAGCATTTAATGCTAATTTTAATTTCAGGTTAAAAGTGAAGCTTGGGGAAACTTGGATTAAATGAGGAAAACAAGCAAAAAGAATTTTTCAAGGTCTCGCATCGGCGGCACCGCGAGCCAGAACTGATGCTGAGCAGGAAGTTGAAGTCTTTCAGCCTCGCCCCGCGAGTCAGGGCTTGCCCCGCGAGCTAGACACAAGATTCTGAAGGTCATTCAGGCTCGCCTCGCGAAGAATGCAAATTTGAACAGGTGCTAACTTAAGTGCTTGCCCCGCGGGCACCAGCTCGCCCCGCGAGCAACCGCAGAACCAGACTTCTATATAAAGCTTGTTGTGTTGCAAATTGAAGGATCCAATCCTAGTTTTTTGTGAGCTGCATCTCGTTTAGGTTTACATATACTTTTACTGTTGTTATTCATGTTTACTTTTGGATCGATGATGTTGAAGCACTCTATGAGGAACTAATCCTCTTTTCTAATGAAGCGATGAAGCCGCTCATGACGGCATAGTGAAAGTGTGATGTTTTCTACTCCCTAATTCTCAATTCTGTTTCTTAATTCTGATTTGTATGTGTTGATCATATGAGCTCGTTATTAACTTGTCATGCGTGTTGAGTCCGACCGGAGATTCATGTTTTAGGACTTGAATTAAGAACACAAATAGAATATTGATAGAGAGATAATAGGAGATTTATACAATCATTATAGGGAACCAAGGTCTTAATGAATCTTGCATGTTTATCATCATAGAGATATAGTTAATTGGCATGTTAGGTGTTTGCTTCTGTGCTCGACCGAGACATTAGGATAATTTTGGGTTCCTGATTGGCATGTAATTAATCTTAGGGATAGAAAATAATCATTGTTGAACTACGTTTAATTGAGTTGGTGGATTCGTAACCTTAGATTTTCCCCATTCATAAATTACAAATTCTTGATAATTGCTCTTGGTTTGATTAAACTCTTGCTTGATTCTTGATAATTGGTTACAATTCGATTTCACAACAAACTTTCTCTCTTGACTTGATCAATCTTAACTGCTTCCCTTAAATATTGAATACAATTGGCCACCCAATCCCTGTGTTCGATACTCAGTAATTACTTACCATTTTAATTTTTACTTGCTTCGATCTGGTACACTTGTCGGAGCCCATCATGATCCTCGAATCCTACGCCACTTTGGGAATAGGATTGGTTGTATAGTGAAGGTGGATAAAAACAGTCGACTGCAATAATGTGGAAAGTATGCACGTTTGTGTGTTGAGGTGGATCTTACCAAGCCTCTGCTAGCTGTTTTTGAAATAAAGGAGAGTTATTACAAAGTGGAATATGAAGGGTTGCATTTCCTTTGTTTAAATTGTGGGAGGTTTGGTCATTAAATGGAAGGTTGTCCAGATAAATCTGTTGTGGGAAATTGTAATCAAATTGTAAAACAGAGGGAGGTGATTAATGGGAAGCATAAGGAGCTTCGGGGAGATGAACAAGCTAAGGAAGGGTCCAATGAACAAACAAACGCTAATCCTGTTGCGACGAGACTCTGGACTGTGGTGCAGAAGGTGAGAAGGCCAAGGAAAAGAATGAGAAGGATAATTAGGGGGCGGGGCAAGGAACTAGGGTGGCGCAATCCAAACCACCAATGGCAGTGAAAAACTCGGGTTCCCGGTTTATCGCATTACGAGATGATATTTCGAGTATTGATCATTAGATATTGGAGAATATTTAGGTGGGCAACACTGATGAGAGGTAGAAAACCTAACAAACATGAGGGCAGGGTGACGAAACCCAAACAAAAAAAATAAAGAAGGTGCCATGGAGAATACCACAGCAGGTATGAAAGGTACAACCAATATGGTTACGGAGGTGAGTGGCCAAGGAACAACGCAAATCCCGGGGTCAGACAACGTAGGAAAAAAGGAGGTTATGATCAGAGACCCTATGATTCACAAACAGACAAAAGAGGGAAATATTAGGGGAGAAGCACGTGATACTAGTATACAATTCGTGAAAGTGGGTCAAACCTTTGTCCCAAGGGACCAATTGGGCTTTAAATCCAATACCCTGACTAGTAGCAATGATAGTGGAGAGGGCCCATCTTTGCACATTGAGCCCAATCCAACACGCCCACCAAATAAGTCAGAGCAGCCTCTCAATAATGTATCTGCGGCCCATATCAACTTGCTAAATTCTAATGTAGAAGTTTAGAAGGACTCGGCCCAAGAAAAATGTTAGCCAGAGATTGACTCTTTGGAGGCAGACATGGAGATTGTAGAGGACACTTTGGGCCTGGATCAGGTTGGAGTGGAGGATTCCATAATGAATCTAAATTAGTTTTTTTATGAATAACACATATGTTAAATTATTTCTGTGGAATTATAGAGGAGCTGCCAGCTCTAGTTTCTATAGATATACTAAACACTATATGGATATTCACCACCCCAGATATTCTAGTGGTTCTGGAAACTCAAATCCATCCCCTCAAGCTACAAAGAACCTTTGAGCTGAAGGGGTTTGACAGATTTCTTTTCTCAGGAGGGAGAGGCTTTTCGGGAGGGATTGTTGTGGGGTGGAATGGCAATAAAGTTCAGATAAGTGAATTGGCAAAGGATTTGCAGTTTATTCACCTTCGATTATCCTTTCCCAATGGGCACTATTACTTATTTACTCCTATTTATGCAAGTCTAGTGGAGGAGTTGCGCTCACATCTCTGGACAGGTTTGAATAACCTTGCTAGCGCGATGCTGGGAACTTTAACGACATTGCATCTGAGGAAGAAAAAAAGGGGGGTAGGGGGGGGAGCCTGTGAATACTAGAAAGGGTAGGGTTTTTCGTAAAAGAATTGATGCTTGTCATTTGATGGATATGGGAGCCATGGGATCAAAATTCACCTGGAGAGGACCGCTGTTTAATGGGTATTCTAGAATTTTTGAACGGCTGGACAGAGCTTTATGTAATGACCATTGGAGAATACCATTTCCTGACACTGTAGTAAGGGTTCTGCCTAGAGCAGAATTTTCGAATCATCATCCTTTACTCATATTGCTGGATGGGTCTCTTTCAGTTCCTGTTTCTAGGCCTTTTCGATTTGAGAGTGCCTGGATGACACACCCAGCTTTTATGGCATCTTTGCAGGATTTGTGCGAGGGAGGTTCAGATTTTCATGATAAACTCTCTTATGTGGAAGAAGAACTAAAAAGCTGGAATATTCATACCTTTAGGAGTATTAAGAAGAAAATGAAAGAGCTCATGGCCAGAATAGGAGGAATTCAAAAGAGACAGCATGATGGTCCCCTTAATCCTTACTTGTATAGACTAGAGAAGCATCTCCAAAGTGAGATTTTTGCTGTCTTGTTTCAAGAAGAATTATTGTGGTTTCAAAAGTCCAGAACTCAATGGCTCAATGACGGGGATCGTAACACTAGATTCTACCACCTAAAGGCTGTGAATAGAAGAAGACGCAATAGAATTATTATGCTCAGGAATGCGGAGGGAGATTAGGTAGAAGATGAAAACCAACTCAAGGAGATGGCTAGCTCCTTTTATAAATATTTGTATAATGATGATGTTGAAGAAGTGAACTGGTTTGAGACCCGTTACCACCTTTGGAGATATTGGGTAGCAGGCTATGGAAACTTTGAGTAGAGAAGTGGATGATGAAGAGGTCAAGGATGCGATTTTTAGCATGGGTGCATGGAAATCTCCGGGCCTAGATGGTTTTCCAGCTGGTTTCTATCAAGGAACTTGGGAAACAGTGGCGCACTTTGTGATTTTGTTAGACATATGTGGCAGCATCCAGAGGAGATAAGTAAGGTAAATGAAACAGATATTTGTCTCATCATAAAGTGAGTAAGCCTGAATTTATGAGTCAATTTCGCCCTATTTATTTATGTAATGTTACTTATAAAGTGCTAACAAAAATTGTGGTGAATAGGCTTAAGCCTCTGATAGCTGATATCATTTCTCCTTACTAAACCGGGTTTATTCCTACTAGAAGCATCCATGAAAACATTGTTGTTAGGCAAGAAATGGTGCATAACATGGCTAAAATAAGAGGGAGGAACGGCTTCTTTGCCATCAAGGTCGACTTGGCTAAGGCCAATGATTGCTTGAAATGGTCCTTTATCTGCAAAATTCTTCAGGAAGTGAGTCTCCCCCAACATTTGATTGTCTTTATTATGCATTGTGTCACTAGTGTCAAGACAAATGTTCTCTGGAATGGAACCAGAACTGAATTCTTTAATCTGAGGCGTGGTATTCGGCAAGGGGACCCCATGTCACCCTATTTGTTCGTCCTGTGCATGGATAAGTTGTCTCATCTGATTGCAAAAGCTTTGGATAATGGTTATTGGACTCCTCTCAAAGCTGGTCACCATGGACCTATGGTGTCTCACCTTATGTTTGCGGATGACCTGCTTCTTTTTGGCAAGGCTACTACAGATCAAATGTCTTGCGCTAATGCTGTCATGGGTCAATTCTATGCTCTCTCTGGACAAGAGGTCAGTATTGAAAAAACAACCATTCTCTTCTATAAAAATGTTAACAGTAGCACGCGTAGAGCTTTGGTGAGTCAATCTGGATTTAGAGAAACAGCTTCCTTGGGAAGATACTAGGGGGTTCCCATCTTAAATACAGCTCCTCGTTGTGCAAATTTTCAGTATCTAATAGACAAGGTTCAGTCTAAACTCTCTGGTTGGAAGGCTCAGCAATTATCTCTAGCAGGCCGTGTTACTCTTTCCAGATTAGTTCTTCAGGCTGTACAAATCTATCCTATGTTGAACACCCCCATTCCCAAAACCTATTTATATGATATTCATAAGCTGCAGAGAGCCTTTATTTGGGGAGATAATGAAAATGGGCGCAAAGCTCACTTAATTATATGGGAGACTTTGACTCTTCCAATAGAGCTTGGCGTTCAGAGATGAATAAAGCTTGTTTGATGAAATTAAATTGGGGCTTAAGAGTAGGAGAAGATAGTCTTTGGTGCCAAGTGCTTAGAGGAAAGTATGGAATGGAAGGGAGTGCTCGGGGAACTATGATAGCTGAAGTCTCGGATTCTCCCTTATGGAAAGGGCTGGTCAAGAATAATAAAGACATTGAAGAGCATGAAACATGGGCGATTGGGGATGGAAAGCAAATTCGGGTGTGGAAGGATAAATGGATTGATTCAACTACTAGATTGGAGAATATTGTTGATTCCATTCCGCAGAGTATGAGGGAGTGGAAACTTTGTGACATGGTTGACAGTGAAGGGAATTAGAAATGGAGAGAGCTTAGTACAGTTTTGCCAGAGTAACATGCAAAGACTGCTTGTGGTCCATCCCCCTATGGGTGAAAACGGCACCGATCAAAGAATTTGGCCTAGTAACAAACTGGGCGCTATCTCTGTTTCTAGTGCTTATTACTTGTTAAATGGTTTTAATGATATGAGTAGCTTGGGGACTTGGAAGAAAGTTTGGAAGCTTCTGGTGATAGAGAGAGTCAAAATGTTTGCTTGGCAAGTTCTTCATGGACGTTTTTTAACAAAGAAGATGTGCCATAAATGGGGGGGAGATGATTCGTATTGTCACAACTGCCCAGGTGTGGAAGAAACAATTATACATGTTCTTAGAGATTGCCCATTAGCAATTTTCATGTGGAACCATATGGTGTAGGTAGAAAACAGAAGCAAGTTCTTTGGTTGTGATATGCAGGAATGGGTTTCTTTATAACATGACTTGTGACATTGGAAGGCACCAGGTGTAACGTCCCTGGCGGCTTTATGGGTTGACGACTGTCCCCACAAACCAACACGGGTCTTTTCAGCATGCTTTGTCCTCACACACTTCCTGGGAAAACTTCCCAGGAGGTCACCCATCCCAGAATTGCTTCAAGTCAAGCACGCTTAACTGTGGAGTTTTTAAGTAATGGGCTACCGAAAAGAAGATGCATCTTGTTGGTATAGGTAGTACCAATCAATTCATATAAGCCATCCTCAACGGTGTAGTCCTATACCTACACAGTCTTGGGATCCCTCTCATTCCGGTGTGTTATTTGTTCATTCTTGTGGCCCTCCGCCTAAAAGCCTGCCAGGAGCCGCTCCTTGTCCGTGCATTCTTGCACCGGTGACCACTCCCCGCCCTCATCAGCTCTGGGTGCTACATGCCCACCAGCTTCCGCCTGGTTCATCCCCGAACCACACCGTACTGGGAGAGGTGCCGCTCTAATACCATTTGTAACATCCCTAGCTGCTTTATGGGTTGACGACTATCCCCACAAACCAACACGAGTCTTTTCAGCATGCTTTGTCCTCACTCACACACTTCTTGGGAAAACTTCCCAAGAGGCCACCCATCCCAGAATTGCTCCAAGTCAAGCACGCTTAACTGTGGAGTTCTTAAGTGATGGGCTACCGAAAAGAAGATGCATCTTGTTGGTATAGGTAGTACCAATCAATTCATATAAGCCATCCTCAACGGTGTAGTCCCATACCTACACAGTCTTAGGATCCCTCTCATTCCGGGTGTGTTATTAGTTCATTCATGTGGCCCTCCACCTAGAAGCTTGCCAGGAGCCGCTCCTTGTCCGTGCCTTCTTGCACCGGCCCGCCCTCGTCAGCCCCGGGTGTCACACCAGGATTTGCCATGGAGTTCATTATGGGCCACGGCTTGTCATTATTTATGGAAGTGGAGAAATAAACAGATGCACGACCCTTCTTTTGTGAGGCACCCCTATCCTTCTCAAATTATTAAGAAGTGTGTTAAAGACTATGTTCACAGGAGACATAATGTTCATGTTGTGAGAGAAACAAGCAGGAGGGTGGAGGTGAGGTGGATACCACTGCAGAATGGATGGGTTAGAATAAACACTGATGGAATGACCAGAGGAAAGGTGGGAGCTGCAAGGTGTGGAGGATTGTTGCACAACTCTAATGGGGGATGGATCTGTGGGTTCTCCAAACATCTTGGGATAACCACGGCCTATATAGCAGAGATGTGGAGAGTTTTGGAAGGCTTAAGGTTGGCCAAGGCTGAAGGTTTCACAAAAGTAGAGTTGCAGAATGACTTAGTTTCATTTGTTCAAAGGTTGGATAAGAACACCACAGGGAGTGCTATTGGAAAAGGTCTTCTTCACCATATTAGCAAACTGTTGCACACAGATTGGGATATCAAAATTGCCAATATTTATCGAGAAGCAAACAAGAGTGCTGACAGTTTGGTCAATATGGGATGTGATCTGCAGGTTATTCTAAAGGTTTATGAAGAACCTTCGATGCAATTAGAGCAAATTTTGCTTCATGATTTGTTGGGAGTTTCTATTCCCAGAGTTATTCCTTTGTAATTTTCTGTTTTGGGCTTTTGCCCCTTTGATCATAATAAAAAAAAAAAAAAAAGGTTAAAAAACATGCGACAAATACCGAACAGCTAAAATGATTCACCAAAAAAATAGAGTTTCAATTTATAAAAAGGCTCCACTAAGCATTTGGTTATAAGTAGATAGTTAGAGTGTATTCAACCTTAAATTATTTAATTAATTGATATCTTTATATGTTTTATCAAATTATATATATATATTTTTACTTATTCACTTCAGATAAAACTCTTTTTAAAAGTCTTATTCTCAAATTATAAACAAAGGAAAAAAAGTCAAACTTCAAAATAAAAAACCTAGGCCAAGTCAGGGTTAGCCTAATTCCCAACTCTTTCAATGAATGAGCTAACTTAACCCAAAGTCAACCCCATGCAAACGAAACCGAGCCATGCATCTTATTTACAAATTATTAACCATTAAAAGATCAATAACAAAAATTAACCCTTTTTTTTTTTATCAATTTAGTTGTTGGATTCTGTTAGTGTACTTTTTGACTCCATAATCCGCTAAGGGCTTGTTTGGTGGTCAAGATAAGATAAGGACGAATATGATAAGAGCGCGGGATATGAGTAGGATAAGAAACGAGCATGATAAGCTATTGTCCTATCCGACGTTTGATGTACCAGATAACCAACTAGATAGCATTACAATTTTAATATGAATTTTAAAATTTTCGTTTTTAATCTAAATGTTTTCGTATTTTATTAGATTTTATTTTTTTTATAATTTTCAATTTTCCATGTAACTTTTCTTTGGGCCTTAGCCCCGTTATAAACCCAAAAATATATATATATAAAAAGACAAAATTATCCTTATAGTAAATTTACATATAAATTTTAAATTTTCAAAATATTGTTTAATTTAAACTAAATTTTTATAATTTTTAATATAATAAATTATTAGAATGATTTTTTATTTTTTTATTTTTTAAAATAATATAAAATAACAAAATAAATCTTGTCATTAAATAAAAAATAGTTTTTAAAAATAGTTGTTAATATTTTGGTTAATTTAAATTACTTTATATTAATATTTTATTTTTTAGTTTTTATTTTAAAATTTTGGTTAATTTATATTAATCTTTTATTTTTTAGTTTTTATTTTATATACTTTTATATTTTTTAGATTTAAATTATATTTTTTTTAAATTTTTTTTTGTTTTTATTTTAAATTTATTTATATTATTTAGAATGGCAAATTTAGCCTTATTATAAAATTATGTATATTTTTTGAAAATTAATTTTTTTCTTTTTTATATATTTCTATTAATTGAAATTTATTTTTATATTTTATAATTTTTTATTTTATTTTATTTTAAATATTTTTTATTTAAATTATTTTATATATAATATTTTTTTTATATTTATTATACGTTATATCATCCTATCCGATTAGTTACCAAAACAAAAATTACCATCCTATCCTATCATGTTTATTTTTAATACAATCCTTCTCATATAATAGAATTTTAACTAGATAGATAGAATATGATAGGTTGCATGATTGATTTATCCTATTATATTTTCTCATCAAATAATAGTTTAAGATAAAATATGATAATTCAGTAAAAAAAAGATAAAATATGATAATTTATCTTATCTAACTTATCCTGTCCACCAAACGATCCCTAAGGGTGCGTTTGATTTGCAAAAAAGTAAGGGACTAGACAGCACAACAACATTTGTTTCATGTTTGATTTATAAAGTGGTCAAAGGACAGGACAAGAAATAGGATGAAGCACTGGACAAAAACCCAAATTCCTATAAGTTGCCAAACCATGGGACAAAAAGTTTTCCCAGTAACAAACTACTTCAAAGTCAAAATTATGGATCCCAATCCCCTGACTTTTTGGTGGGAAAAGTCACCTGACTTTCTCTCTATCTCTTTCCTATATTATTTTCTCTCATCTTATCTCTCATCTTTCTCTCACCTTTTTTTTTCCAAAATACACTAAAGTCACCTGACTTTTTGCACCAAAAAGTCAGGGGATCCGGATCCCAAAATTATCATTCCCTACCCCCTCCCTCCTCCTCTCATTTAACATTACAAGTATAATATATATTGTGTAAACAATCATATATATTATATTTATAAATAATACTTATATATATTTGTAAAAAATATACATACATATATATATATATATATATATATATATATATATATATATTATAATATCATAATATATTATAGGGTCTTGCTAACGAGTGCGTAAGGACATTGGTTAAGGAACCCATAAAAGGAAAATTTGTATTGAAAAACTAAGTGTTACACTTTTCGAAATGTTAAATACAGCGTTTCCTATACAAATTTTCCTTTCTTGATTCCTTAAACAATGCTCTAATGGCACTTGTTAACATTCTCCTATATTATATATATTGTTTAAAAAAAAAAACCACAATATATAATATATAATTTTTAATATTATATTATGTTATAGTATAATATATATTATAAATGATATTTGAGTAAATTTTATATTATTTTATTTGTTTTGTTCGCTGTCTATAAACTGTATATAAGACAAAGAGTTGTGTTATACCTTAAGCATTTGTCCTATTTTATTCTATTTTTATCCTGTACTTGAATACGACTCTAATAGGATAATAGTTTGTGATAATGATTTGGTCCTCCACCAAAATCAACCACAGAATATCTGTGTCTCAGCCACTGAAATGCGAATCGGCGCACCGTCCGAACACTAACACAATGGTCCACGTTGGAATCAACCCCACTAATAATAATCAGTAATCACTATATATAGTCCAGTCAAAAATCTTTCAAACTTCAAACTTACAACTTCAAATTCCATGTCCACGACCCAGTTTCATTAACGACTTGTTTTTCAATTTTCACACATCTCTGAACTGTTATATAGACGAAAGATTAATTATTTATGGACAAATTTATTGGGAGTGCTTAACAGCTTCAAAGTTAAGGACAAACTTTTAGTAGGATGCACTATTAAAGTAAGAGTCTTGCTTACGAGTGTTCTTAGGACACTGGTTAGCATTCTCACTTTAATATGATAAATGTCATGTATAAGGATGATTGTTTGGTTCGATGTGGGATAACTTGTGGGATCTATTTAATAAACTTTTAAAAATTATACTACCTCTAGACTCAATTATAAGTAAAATTAACTAACTTTACACTCATTAAGGAAGTTAACTAATTTAGTTTAATTGTCTTGATTTATGTAAAAAAAAAAGAGTTACAATTACTAAATTACCCTTTAATTGTCTCAGGAGTGTGCAATGCTCTTGAAAAATTAAAAGGGGAATTGATTGGATTGGTTGATTGTCTTGACTTTTGGAACACTAACATTAAATAGAGTTGAATTGGTTGACTTTTGCTTATATTTGAGTCTAAAAAATATAGATATTTTTTTGCTTATAATTGAGTCCAGAGGGAGTAACATTTTAGTGTAGAATTACTTAAAAAAATAAAAGGTAAAAAGTAGGCAAAATTACACTTTTAGTCCCTTAAGTTATTTGTTTTGTTCAAATTGGTCCCTTAAGTTTTTTTTTTTTTTTGACAAACTAGACCCTTAAGTTAGGTTCGGGTGACAAATTGGTCCCTTAAGTTTTTTTGTCACAAACTAGACCCTTAAGTTAGGTTCGGGTGACAAATTGGTCCCTTAAGTTTTTTTGTCACAAAAACAATAAATTAAGGCTCTAATTTATTGGTCCATTTGACAAATTAAGGGACCAATTTGTCACCTGAACATAACTTAAGGGTCTAGTTTGTCATAAAAAAAACTTAAGGGACCAATTTGTCACTTGAACCTAACTTAAGGATCTAGTTTATCACAAAAAGAACTTAAGGGACCAATTTGAACAAAACAAATAACTTAAGAGACTAAAAGTGTAATTTTGCTTAAAAAGTAGTAAGGTGATGTGATATGATGCATAAAAAGTAAAGTTAAACAACTTCAATCAATTTCGCCTACTCTAAGTAACATATTTGCCTGCCTAAGAGCAACTCCAACGCCTGACACTCACCCATTGCTTAAAACTTAAGACCCGTTCCTTAACTTTTTTCAGCATTGGAGCATTCCTACATGGAAGCTTTTATTAAGAGCCGTTCTTTATCTAGTGAACGGGTCCTTGTAACACCCTGATTTTCGTATATGCTGTATTACCGGTAACGATATATTTATTTATATTTTTATCCGAGACCTAGAAAATAATTTTGGAGAAAAAAAATCATATCTAGAATCTACCCTATGGTAGGAAGCTCTGGTTAGAATTTGGGTTTAAAACTCAGACGGAAACCGGTTTGCGTTTTTACGGATAGTATAATTTTATACTTGCAAAAAACCCTAATTTGACTCGAAATTGAAAAATTGTAGATTTTTATATTATGTCCGTGAGTCTATTTTCCAAAGTTTTTCCCAAAAACTAAAATATTATATTTTATTCGGGAGAATTTTTGGGGAAAACGGACATAAACCCTAATCGGGTAAAACGACGGAACCAGATATGGAGCTGAGGTGATGGAAGTGATTGATGTAACGGAGGGGACAAGCATTAAATGTGAAGGGATAAGCATTAAATGCGAGGGGACAAGCATTTATGGTGCATTTATGACGATTCCTAAATATCTAGGTAAAAAGACAAAAAATGCCCCTAAGCTTTTATAGTTATTAACAAGACACATCTCCTCACCCTCAACCACTCATTTTACATGGTTGTAAACCTCCCACATCTAGCCAATTTCGTCAACCACATCCACTCAACCAAACTCATTTCATTTTGCTTTCATTTCATCATCTTCCTCTCAAAAACCGTAATCGGGTAAACAACGTAATCGGATACGGATGCGCAGAGATACACCGGGAGACAGAACGGCGAGTCGTCCATGATGACCCAGAGAGAATGAGTCACCATGGTGAGTCATGGTGGTGACTCATCTTCATCATAAATGCAAACCCTAAAGTATCTAGATATTTATGTAGTAACCTAACCTATCATAGTTAAACTTCAACCATGGTCATAACCAAGACATTACCAATTTGGATTCCCCTTCCTCCATATGATGCATACACGACCACATCACCCTTAAACACCATCCACCACATATTTCTTTCCTAGCCATGATGATTCCTAAGACTAGCTAGCTTAAGACTAGCTAGCTATATTTCTAACTTAACTTAACCTAGCTTAGTTAACATTAACTATGGTTATTAAGGGCACATCTCCTATCCCTTAACCACTTATTTTACAAGACTGAAAACACCTCCACATTCAGCTAATTTCGTGCAGCCTCCCTTCTTCATCATTTGAGCCATTCCATTCATTCATTTCATCAAAATTCTCTAAGTCATTTCTCTCAAAAACCTAAGACTCCATGATGGCAAAGCTTGCATCTTGGATCATTCTTTTCTTCATTTCAAAGTGAGGATCCTCTTCCTCATCCCCTTAACTCTCTTTATCACCCACTACTTCGGATTAGATGAGAAGAATTGATAGAGAATTCTCAATAGTTACAAGAAGCCTTTGTTGGAAGCTTCGAAACCTAGTTGGAGCAGTCGCAGTGAGAGAGTCGCCAAACACTCTTCAACCGTTCGATCATTCTCCAATTTTATAATAAGGTTCAATACTTGTGGTTCTTCATATCCAACAGTCAGAAATTTGAAATAATCTACAGATCATGAGATATTCAGTTCGGACAGCGGACTGAAAGGAGAGAAACTCAACCCGGATACCATCTAACCTGTCACCACAGAATTGTGATCTTTGATTCATTAACCGTTGGATCGGGCTTCAACTTTGTGAGAAATTTTAGGAAGGATAGTTCTCCATTGTCACCGTTCTCTGGTCAGAGAAATGGAGCTCGAACAATAGCTCTGTTTTGGTAGCTTTTTCCTAGGATTCTTGAGCTTATTTTGAATCCGATTTCCCCCAAGTCCAACCGCGGTTCTCATAAGTTTTTCTATCTATTTTCCCTTGATTCAAATAGATTTATTGATTGCAACCCTATTGTTGATTCGGTTGGTATTTCTTTGTTTCCTGCGAATTGTGATACTCGTACGTGTAATCGGAACTGAAACCGGAACGAGGGATATGTTGGGATGGATGGTGGCAGAATTGTGGATGTTGTTGGAAAGCGTGCCGAGGTTCGTGTCAGTAACATGGACGCATTTGGAGCTTGTACGGGAAAGCGCGCACATCGAGTAGGCGGGGGAAAGAATCATCCTATCGTCGGAATGGATAAGTAGTATATTTTATAATAATGGTGTAGGGTGACCTAAACCCTACTAGTGGTGAATAATCGAAAATACCAAAATTACATTGGAAACTTTTCGTAATACCGATGATGATTTGGGGATTGTAGGTTTATCGCCATTAGGATAATTTTATAATATTTGAGGATGGCTGACTTATTTATTATTAAATTGTTGGTGATACACTGGTTGAGGTATTCTACTGCATGTGATGTTTTATTTTGTTGTTTGAATCTTTTATGAGTATTGTATTATCCATGATCTTCCTGGTTGGATAATATGCTTAGTTGGTTTTTAAGTAAAGATATGTGTTGTTCAGAGATATTTTGTCTGGGTGAGAGACTGAATGTGACTTAGAGGTGCCTAGCCTAAATTTATTATTTTATAGATGAGATGCGACCTAGAATGCTAGTTAAGGCTATGATGGAAGCTTGAGGCACAAGGTTGTTATTGATGCAAGTCAGTGCGATTCATATGTTTGGATTGTTGTTCACAACCGTGTGTTTGGAATACACAAGGTCCGAAGTTCTCGCTAGACCATTCCAACTTAGATATTAGGTTGTGCAACTATAGTGTCAATGCTTTGCATAAGCACCCTCGAGAATGGACATGGTGTGCACCGGGTAAAATGTGCAGCTATAGTGTCATTGCTTTGCATGAGCATTCTCACAATGGAAGAGATTGTGCACCAGGATTTAGGAATGCGTCGCTTGGACGACTGATTGACATTCCCAACAAGGGATGTGTGAAAGGATTGGTAGTGGTCACGTCAGCATAAAGGTTAGATTGCATGAGTTTGAGGGTAGAGGATGATATCATAAAGTAAGGATGATGGTTATTTTGAGTGATGTGTGTCTGTGACTGTCGTTATATTAGATGCTATGACTCTTTTCCGCTTTTGATGATAGAACTATTTCTTATCCCCTATTTTCTATATTTTGTGTATGTCTACTTTATTCCATTAGAAGATTCTATGGAGGAGTACGTTGCTGAGGAGTTGGAGGGAACCCTGTATGAACCGGATGCTGGAGGACGAGCTATGGATTCTAACGATATAGTTTAGTGAGTTTATGTCCAATGAGTCTTATAAGCATTTTATTTTTCGCTAATTATAAGCAGTTTGTATAACGAAGTACCTGTGAGGGATCCTACTGATAGGATACCCTAAACAGTGTTTTGTATTGTAATGGATAAACATGGATGCGTTTATATAATATAACGATGGTGTGTTTAATTTTCAAAAGTGTATGTGTTGTATTTAGGTTTTTAATTTCTTCGTATTTTTGGGTTAGGTTTTATCGTTAATAACGCGAGTAAATATAAATAAATAATTAATGGCACAACGGGGTGTCTCAATCCTTATGAATAAAATACAATATTTTGGCCACTTTTTTGGCAGTAATCAGTAATAGAATAGGGAGGGAAATGCAAGCTCAGCATAACGGTGACAAAGAAATAGGGATGGGGTTGTTGATCATAGAAACCAAAACCCAGAAAATTCCATATAAATTGAAAAAAAAAATTTACAACATAAATCATGAAAATTCCATATAAATTGAAAAAAGAATTACAATAAAAATGATACACCTCAAACCTAGAAACCAAAAACCCCATACTTAGAAATCAAAAATAAAAAATCAAGAAGGAATGGGAGAAATCAGAAATCAGGAACCCAATAATCTGAGGTTGTGGTCTCTGAGCAATACAGCCGACTGAGAATGACATGATGCACCAACAGAAACTTCTCGAGTGAGGTTGTGGTCTCGTTTTGTGCATGCAAAGGGAGGAGATGTCCATATCTGGGCGGAGAGTGAGGGGAGAGTCCAAGTGAGTGAAGGAGAAGCCGATCTGGACGGAGATCGGAGTGGAGAACTGGACCTGTGGGTGAGGAGGGAACCGGATTTGTGTAGAGTCCGAGTGAGGGAAGGGGAGGATAAGCCGTGGTGGCCGGAGATCGGAGAGGACGAAACCGGATTTGTGTGTGGGTGTCACGCAAGATGAAAGTGAGGGGGAGACGGATTTGTGTGTGGGTCACGCAAGATGAGACTGAGGGACGGGGGACGATCGCGCGTTGATCAGACTGAGGGTGGGGGGTCGACGGCCAGGTTTGAGGGTTGAGGAAGATGAGTGTGTGAGTGATTGTGGGAGAGGAGAGGGAGGCGAATTTCAAAGAGTGGGAGGGAGAAGAGAGCGACGATTCGGAAATGAAAGAAAGAAAGGGGTTGAATGAAGAAATGAGAGAAGAGATTTGAAATAAATAAAAAAGTAAAAAAATAGGGGAAGGTTCCAGATGGTGTAAAGCTTGAATCTGGACAATACATTTAATCCGTTCCTCATATGAATTCAAATGTTGGAATTGTCCAGGGTTAAAAATTGATTGAAATTATACAATGGTTAAAAACTGTCTGATTTCTATCAAAATTTATTCACCTATAAATTATATACAATGCATCCAGATTTTCACTCATCTTCTCACTATCTACAATTATACAATATCATATCATTGTTGTCAAACAAATCCCAATCAATTTAATTTGCAATCTTTTTTAAGTTATATGCAAAATTGTCAACCTCCTCCTACTAGTGAAAATCCTCAAAATCCTCCATTATATTATCCTTATCCTCCTCCTACTTTTCAAAATCCTCAAAATCCTCCATATTATTATCCTCAACCTCCTCCTCGTAGCCAAAATTCTCAAAATCATCCTTTCTTTCCCATGGTTTATAGGGACCCTATAAATACTAGTGGTGTGGAGTCCAATAATGAAGTTCCTCAAACTCCAACGGGATCCATGTTCGATTCTCAAGTTCCACAATTTTCCACACAAGTGGGCCTAGAAGCCATTACTCTCGACGAAGTAGAAGGTGGTTCTGCAACAAAAAAGAAGCGACTCCGATTTTCAATGCAAGAAGATACATATCTCATTCAAGCATGGCTCAACGTCTCAAAGGACTCGGTTGTAGGTGTTGACCAAAAGGCGGATAGTTTTTGGTTGAGAATCACATAATGTTATAATAATATTGTGGGAATTTCGGAAAGAGGGAGAAAGCTAAACTGAAAGCTCGGTGGCATATGTTGAATTCTGCTGTCCAAAAGTTCGTCTGTTGTTACAAGCAAGCTGTCCAAAGGAAGAAAAGCAGAAGCTCTGAGAAGGACGTCTTGGCAGTCGCACATACTATTTTTTCACAAGATGAAGGCGAGGCATTCAAATTTGAGCATGCATGGCGATTGCTAAAGGATGAGCCGAAATGGTCAGTGGAATCATTGGATAGCTCTTCAAAAAGAACCAAGATTTCTGCTTCTGGGGCGTACTCATCATCTACAAGCCAAGAGACACCAACAAATTGTGAATACGACCCAGCATCACCGTCGGTCTGCTTGATGGGACAAAAGGCAGCAAAAAGGAAGAACAAAGCAAAAGCAATAGAAACTCCTGCTAACATTACCGGCCTTAGTTTCATTGGAGATGTTGTGAAAGAAAAAAACTCCATCATGGCAAAAATTGTTGAGGCAAAGGAGGCAGAGAACATGCGCAAGTATTACAAGATCCTCCTGAAGGATACATCTGAGATGTTAGAGGCACAACTGCAAGATCATAAAATTTATTGTAATTTTATTAGGCACAAATTAGGAAACGAATTAGTCGTTATGTACTAGCCGTTGTTGTACTTTAATTCTAATTAGTCGTTATGTTCTAGTTGTTATTGTACCTTAAATTCTAATTAGTTGTTATGTACTAGCCGTTATTGTACTTTAATTCAAATTAGTTGTTATGTACTAGCCGTTATTGTACTTTAATTCTAATTAGTTGTTATGTACTAGCCGTTATTGTACTTTAATTCTAATTAGTCATTTATGAAACTAGCCGTTGTGAAACTAGCCATTGTGAAAGTAGCCGTTGTGAAACTAGTCGTTGTGTTTTCACTTTATATATACTCTCCAAATTATGCAATCATCTCTCATTCTCACAACCTCTTATCAAATTGTTCATTCATCTCTCATTCTCTCGACTTCTTATCAAATTGTGCAATCTTCTCTCATTCTCTCATAATGGATCCAAACAATTCTGACGCTTTCGATAATCTTTGGAACCAAATCGTAGATGAACAACTAGAGATCAACACAGAAGAAGAAATCATGAGGTACATACTCGAGAGGCAACAACAAGCTGACAACACCATTAGGTGCAGGCGAAGAAGAATTGTGATAGATCAGAGTCGTGAAGAAGGACACAATCGATTGTTCAATGACTCCTTTTTGGAAAATCCAATGTATACAAAGACTCAATTTCGACGAAGGTTCCGAATGCGAAGACATGTGTTCCAGATGAGAGATGATGCAGTTGGTAGAATGGGCCTTTAACCATTACAAAAGTGCACTACCACTATTCGTATATTGGCATATGGATCACCTGCAAACAGTGTCGATGACTATGTTCGAATTGGTGAAAGCACTGTAGTGGAGTGCCTAGAGAGATTTGTAATGGGTGTTTATGCGATATTTGGGAATGAATATCTCAAAAGGCCTAACAACGAAGGCATCAAATGCCTACTACAGATGGGAGAGACACATGGCTTTCCAGATATGTTAGGTTCCATTTATTGTATGTACTGGGAATGGAAAAAATTGTCCGATCGCGTGGAAAGGCCAATTTTGTCGAGGTGATCATGCCAAACTGATGATCATGCTTGAAGCAGTGGCGTCACAAGACTTATGGATTTGGCATGCATTTTTTGGCACTGCAGGTTCAAACAATGACATTAACGTGTTAAACCAATCGAATGTGTTCAACGATGTTTTGTCGGGAGTGTGCAATGCACGGTGCAATATACGGTAAATAGAACCTCATATAATATGGGGTACTATCTAGCAGATGGTATTTATCCCGAGTGGGCTACATTTGTCAAGACCATCCCAATGCCGCAAGGAGAAAAGAGAAAATTATTTGCCCAACATCAAGAAGGAGTAAGAAAGGACGTGGAGCGAGCATTTGGATTGCTCCAATCTCGATTTGCGATTGTACGTGGTCCAGCGCGTGCTTGGCACATGAATACACTCCACCATATTATATATGCTTGTGTCATATTACATAATATGATTGTTGAAGACGAACGACACACCTATGGTGGTAATTTCGACTATGATCATGTAGACAACGACACTTCAATAGCTGAAGTATCGAATGGTCCTCATCCAGATTTTGCAACATACCTGCAAAGGCAAACTCAGATTCGTGATAGACAAAATCATCGACAACTTCAAGCAGACTTGGTTGAGCATATTTGGGAACATTTCGGACATGAGAATAACAACAATTAATTTTTAACTTTCGTGTAATAATGTTATGTATTTCTGGTTGTTTTTAAATTATTGTCATAAATAAAATAAATTTTCTTTGTTATTAATTTTTCATTTTTTTATTTATTAATTCGAATTTATAATAAAAAATAATGTATTAAGTTAAAAAAAATAAAATAAAATTAATAGTATAAACATGTGGGGTCTACGTAGGGCCCACAAAAATAACTTATGAACCACTTTAAGAACCATAACATTGGAGTGAAATCTTATTGGGGTTCTTAAATCTGATGTATCATCGTGGGGTCCAAAAAAGCAGCTTAAGAACCACTATAAGAACCATTGCATTGGAGTTGCTCTAAGAGCACTCCAATGCTAGTGGGTTAAGCAACCCATTTTGGTTCCTTAAGTGGACCCCATAATGCCACATCACATTTAAGCAACCCACTCATTTTTCACTCCAATGTTACATACAATAAGCAACTAACTTTTTTATTCTTTTTTATTTGCACTTGAATTTATTTTTGCTTAAAATATTATATCATTTATTTTAATTAAATATATTAATATATTAATTATTTTATTCAAGTGCCGATTATTACCATTGATCTTTTTTTTTTATTTAAAAAAAAAAGCACTCTAGCTCACGTTTTCTCTAGAACTATCCACCCCATTTTTTTTTCACTCATTTGTCATTCAATCAAAAACTCCTCTTTCTCCCTCATCTCACACTCAAATCTCACACCTAGGCAAGCTCCAATGCAAAAATTTGATAAGCAACCGTTACTAAAGTTTAAAGACCTATTAGTGTACCAGCGTTGGAGATGCTTTAATAACTCAAATGGATTACTACAGTTTTTTTTTTTTTTTACAAATGAATTACTACAGCTATTGCCATTGGTTAGTGTTATAACATGATAATACAATAGCTGAAATGTTGGTGTTAATTTCACTTTTTCTTATTACTTCAAAAAAAGTTACAATAATGTAGCTTGAGGTTTGACTTAATTATAATTGCTCTCTATCTTGTTTCAAAAGTTATACTCATATATTAGGATGCATATATCAACACTTACCTCACTAAGAGAAAAGATAATTTTAATTACACTGACACCCCTTAAGAGAAGATAAATATATCGTCTAAACAAAGATAGGTTCCGAGTGTAATATAGTTAAATGGAAGGGAAAATCAGTCTAAATTTTCAATTAAAAAAAATTAAATACTATTTCTGGTCGTAGCTCGAATTAGCTTACTGCTTACACTCACCTAGAATAATTTAGGGAGGTCGTTCATACATTGATTAAAAGACTTGTAAATTTTATATATATATAAAAAAAAATGACTTGTAAATTTATTGACTGCAGTTTGACCTATAAAAATTGGCGTAATTAAAATTTGAACCTATGATCGTGTGCTTAGCAACAAATATTGATCATCTCATGTTTAGATTCAACATGAGGGGGTCATGCTGGGGATCTCACCATTAAATCTCGTTAGCGAGTTCCACTTAAAAAATATGTAAGTGAGATTTAATTGTGAGATCCCCAACATAACCCCCAGATGTTGAATCCTAACATGAGATGATTCAAATCTGCTTAGCCACATATCATATGGTCATCTACATTGAACCTATGACCAACTAGCCAGTAGCCCGTACGATACGATTTTTTAATTTAGTATTTATTTACTACTTATTTTATTATGTGTGCAAATTATAGGACCTGTTTGATTGTGCTTTTGTTTTTTCTTTTTTGAAAACTATTTTTTAAAATAATTTCTAAAAAACTATTTTCTAAAACAAAAGAAGGCAAAAATTGTTTGATAATATCATTTTAAAAAAAGCTTTAAAACTTAGAAAAAAAAACTGTTTGGTAAATTTATTTTGAAAACATGATTTATAATTTTTTTAACTTTATTTATGATTTTTTAATTATGAAAAATAGAAAAATTCTCCGCCTTCTTGGATTCTTCCTCCACCGTTCCCCTACCTCCCCCTTTCCCTCGTGCCTCATCAGCTACCCATATTTATAAAGGAAAATGAAAGAAAGAAAGAAAGAAAGAAAGAAAGGATCCACAAGCTTCAGAAAAGAGAAACCATGGTCATTATAAAATAGAAACAAAAGTAGCATTCAGTCCAATCCTCATAAAAACCACTTCTAAAAAACGAAATGGTTATGCCTTCTTCATAATCCACAAAATTGTTCTACCATTCAGTCCAATAAGGAGCTTCTTCATTCCGCCCTTGTACTGTCGTCATGTTGCCCCTCTGGGCCCTGTGCTGTCCCTGCGCCTAGTTCTTGGAAGGATTCTTGCTTATTTCAGACAGTGGTGGGGCGTTCACAGTCGAGCACAGGCGATGGAAAGAAAACGGGCATGATCCTGGCCCATTATTGCTTATTCTCGTGTGCTGTATTGTTGCATGATCCATGCAAATAAGTGTCATGATCGAGCATAGGGGTGAGTAGCACGACGACGTGACAGAGAGGGAGCATGACGGTGAGGCAGAGCAGCAGCACGACAGCATGGCGGCACAACAGAAGTCAGGCATGTAGAAGAGCGTAGGAGTGGCGAGGCAGAGCAGTGGCACGGCGACGAGGCAGAGCGACATCGAGGTAGCGACACCGAGGTAGAGTGGCGGCACAAAGGAAGTCAGGTTTGGAGAAGAGCAGAGGACTTTGACACACCTGGTTTTGTTCATTGCTGAGATGAAGAAGAAGATGAGAGGCTTTGTGAGTGAGAAAGAGAGAACGGGAGGAGGGTTGGAACTTGGAATGTTTTGGACGTTCCAATAATTACATGATTGCCATTAATGAAAATGGCATGTTCTCCATGTTTCTCTTGTGAGAAAGTCTTGTGTGGGCACATACCCGACACGTCACTTTTGCACATATTCAATAAACAAATGCCAACACATTAAAATGGGACCCACCACTCTAGTTTTTTTTTTATCTGGTTTTCATTCTTCTTCCTCCAACGAAGCAACGAAGCAAACCTAGCTCCCATGGCCACCATCCCAATCAGAATGCTCATCACACTCACTCCGGCCACCACGGAAGCCACCGCCGCAACCCCGCAACCACCACCACCACCATCCCCCTCCCCCCATCCAACCCTTTGTCCCTACCCACCCCAACCCCACACCCACCACCACCGTTCATAAATCATTACCACTAGTTTTACGTCATAGCAAGATGCAGCACATAAGGGGATTTTTTTATCCTTCAGGATATCCAATCTCGAGAACAACCGGCTCGTTTATGATGTTCGCCCAATTTTTCGTCTCCTTTGCTAACGTCTCTACAGCGGAGCTGCTGCCAGGCCGCCACCGTCTACAGCAACTAGAAGTTTACGACCCTAAAGCTTGGGGCTGGAATACCCAGTAATGACCTTGAGTTTCTGGTGAAGATTGATGGGTTTTGGTTGGGCCACAAAAATGAGGTGTTTACAACAAGGAATGGCGGAGTCCGACGAAAGATTTGAGGACGATGGAGTTCATGTTGATCAGTGGACTGTAATGTGTAACAGTAGGGGAGAGAGATTTTTGGGATGGTTCTATAGACTTGTACTAGGATGGTGAATTTGATTTTTGAGTGGATGACACAGCTAAGTTCTTCAACTTTTTGCTTCAATGTTGCCTTGAGTGATAGTGGGTCTAGCATCTATGGAGGATGATGATGAAAGTGGGTCCATTTTAAATGTGAGAGTGGTGTCATGTAGCTGGTGCAAAGGAAAAAAATGAGTGGGTGAAGCTTGAGTTTAGCTACAATGGAGGATGATGATGGTCAGGTAGTTGGAGGGACAACCAGGAGCAACGTCCAAATGGTGGTGAAAGTCTTCTCCTTGCAATTCTTTTGTTTTTTTTTTTAGTTGCTCAATTGATTTTTGGTGGGCCCAATTTTATTGTGTTGTCATATTATGAGTGGTTGTGCCTAAACCTTACGTGTTAGTGTTGTGTCTATACAAGAATTACTCTTCTCTTGCTTTGAGAATAGAAAATTATAAAACAAATCAAAACAATCTGGAGATGTTCTCTAACATGTGGTTCGAACTACCCTCAGCATTATATCGAGATCCAGGCTCATAAAAGACCTAATTTTCTAGAGCTCATACTATTGACATAGCAGCCCAGGTTACCGAGCCTATCACCTATTCGTTACTGAGGCTCTCTCCCACTAACCAAGGGTTTAAGTAGAGCATGGTTTAGGGATCCATTGAATTGAGGTGACCTATGTAACGCTCTTTGTTACCTTAGTAGCCATACCAAAAACCTCAGGAAAATTATTTAAAAACATTTAAAATAAAATAAAAATCCTTAAATTAAAAATTCACGATATGTATATATGTTTGAAAATACTTCAATAAATTAAAAAAAAATATATTAAGAAAACCCTTACATAAAATAAATCAAATGCCTCAAAAACCGGGTGTCTACTGGAAATATCCTAAATGATAAAGTAACACGGCTAACCACAAACAAGTCCTTAATCCGAATAAAATGAAGCAGAAGCGATAAAGACTAAGAACTAAATGGTTTTCAAGTCTCTTCAGTCTTGATGGTATCGTCCTCATGCTGTGAAAAAAAACTACTAATGAGATGATAATCCCAGTAAATAAAAACAAGTTATAAAACAATTCGCAAAAGCGTTGTTTTCAGCCGGCACGGTAAACGGAACAAATCATGCATCCATGTTTCCCACTAAATTATAAAATTACATTTATAAACATATAGCAAATTTGTACATTATAGCATTCGATAATAAAAGAAATCCCACACATTACAACATTCACTATAATAAATCACTAAATCAAATGATAGCAATAAACCAAGTTCAAGTACACATGTACCGACGTTCAATTGCCACACTACGCCAGATTCGAGATTTGATAGCACACACTTAATAGCGATTTCGGCAAATGGCGCTTTAAAAAATGCACGGAAGTATTTAATAGCGCTAAACTGACGGTTCACTATTAACATATAAACCTTTATATTGTTTCCTAGGATAAACCCTATCTTTTCCCGATAACTTTTTAAAAAGAAAAAAAAAAGTTGTCCACCTCTTACAGCGCTTCATCGATGATGCGTTGTTATAAGTTAAAAATTTAATAATGTTCGATCAAGTAAACGATGTTAAAGTAAAAACTGTAATAGCACTTGCAAGTAGAAACACTATCTTTCCCCCGATTCAAAACAAAATGTCATATCCCTCACCATCTCTCTCCCATGTTTAGTTGAAACAGTCCATGAAGTTAATGACAATAATATCGCCACACAAAATACGAGATATTGAACGCATGATTTTCACAAATCATCATCAATTTTGTTGGTTCGTATTTCACAACAATATCTCTCCCATAAATAATTGTCCTCTGTTTTTGTTTTCCTTCACACTACAAATTTTTTCAACTCTCATTCTCAACTCGTCATGTTCTTCATTGAAGGAGTTCCATTTCTCGCTTGGGAAAGATGGAAGAAATCAGACTTAATAGAGTCCAGAATGTGAGTCATAATAAAACCCAGAAGAGAGAGATGTGAGTCGCAATAAAACCCAGAATGTGGATTTGTGCTCTATCCTCACCAGAGAATCCAAGTTAAAGCTTGAACGACAGGAAGGTTTTGTATTTTCAAGTTCCATAGCTCCCTTGCTTTCAACAAGTCTTGGATGATTCAGCAAGCTCTTGTTATCAATGATGAAAGAAATTCAGCAAGCTCTTGTTGTCAATCCAGAATGAGATTATGTAATTTTGCATTGGAAGTCAGCTTTGTATTAAAATGTAATATGTAATTTCTCTTTGATTTTCTGGTTTTTCATGTGATCAATTTACCAAATCGTGTCACACATTGTAACTCTTATTGTCAAAGATGAAAGAAACTGAAGCTGTTATTCTCAAGAATATAATACTGCTACTGGTTTTTGTTTCAACGAAAAGAAATTTAGGGCATAAAAAAAATGGGCGAAGGTTTTTAATAGGGCAAACCCATGGAAACGCTATTAAAATATATATCTTTACCTCAATTCTTTTTTCTTTAAAAGTACACCACCTTTTACATAATGTGTAACTATAACAGCGCTTGCTTTTGGAAACCCTATCTTTCACCTGGTATTAAAATAAAAAATGTTACAGATGACTAGCTCAACTCTGTGCAATAAATTCCTGCACAGATAACCAGATATTCAACCTTCAATGTATTGAAGATTGTCCATAATCAATTTTGCCTTAATATCTATTGAACCAAACTCTCCTATAAATAACTCCCCCCGTCTTCTTATCCTTCACACTACAAATTTTATAAACTCCTCTCCTTCTTTGTATTCTTCATTTCTGCAGCTCTCTGGCCTAAATTTTATGTCCTAAATATCATGACATATGACAAAATGATAGATATAGGGATTGATGGCATTGCACTCTTCCCTGCTTCATGCTGGTAACTTCTGACTGAGAACCCCAGAGAGTTGGAGGAGACTCTCACCACATGTGGCGTTAGCTGATAACACCAGATTGTTGGATGAGAAACGACGGCTTGTGGCGGTAGTGGATAGCATTGATGTCATGACACACGACAAAAAGATAGATACAGAGATTGATTGCAATGCACTCTTCCCTGCTTCTAGTTGACAGCTTCTAGCTCATAACACCAGATTGTTGGATGAGACTAAGGCCTTGCTTCAAGTTGTGAGAACACCAGATGATATTCTCACCATATGTGGCTATTGCAATCTAAAGGAAGAGTAGTGCTATCTTCCCTGCTTCAAGCTGATAATTTCTGCCAGTGCTTCCAGTTGTGAAAACCTTGAGCAAATCAGTGCCCAATCTTTGTAACAATGTATTTTTTTGTTGTTGATATCTATGTCATGCTTCGAAACAAAGAAATTTAGTGCCCATATTATTTAGTGCGTTCTTCCCTACTTCAAGTCGATAACACCAGGTTGTTGGATTAGAAACAAAGGCTTATGGCGGTAGTGGATAGCACTGATGTCATGACATACAACAAAAAGATATATATAGGGTTCAATGCTTGATGTTCTCCCAATGCTTCTAGTTGATAGCTTCTGTGTGAGAACACCAAATTGTTGGATAAGACTCTCATCGCATGTGGCGTTAGTGGAGTCTAACGGAACAGTAGGGCCGAGATATTGTAGTGTGTTTTTCTTAGAAAAGAACCTTGAGCAAATCAATGCACATTCTCTATAACAGTGTCATGCTTCGAACCTGGTTCATTGATATTTACATTCTTCCTTGCAATGAAGGCTTGTTGGGTTAGTGCAGAAACATATGGCTTTTGTTGATTCAACACGCTGCAGGAAAAAAAAAAAAAAACCTTGAGCAAATCAGCGGTTGAATAACACTCACTGTATTCAATTTTTTTTGAGGAAAAAACCTTGCGTTAATGTATTCAATTTTTATTGTCTCTCCATCTATGTATGTATGAATATGAAACATAAGAAATAAAATAGAAGTACGTTCTTTGAATTCTATTTTAACTTGTTAATTTCGTGCTTATAATCCTGCAAATCCACCCCCACCCCCACTTTTTACATTGCTTGCTTAATTTGATTGGATTCTGGGAAAAAAATGTTCAGCCTTTCATTAGAAATTAAATCAAAACAAAATATTAAAAAAAGAAATAGAGTTTCGATAGTGCTTATATAACATTGCGCTATTAAAGGATAAAATTTTGCTCTTTATTTCTTTTAATATATATGGTGTAAATATATAGTAGCGTTTGTTTGTACATGCGCTATTATAGATATTCAATTTAACGTTTCCTTATACATACGCTATTAAAGGTTTTGTTTAATAGCGCTTACACAAGGAAACACTCTCTATTTTCCAGTTTTAAAATTTAAACACTCTTTCTTTTACCATTGTGACACCCTCTACCCCGCGTGTATTTATAAAGCATAAAAGAGCAAATAAAAGGAATTAATAAAATAAAAACATGCATTCGTTTATTGAAAATAATATAGGTCCACGGGTAGAAAGGTACCACATGAACAAAGGTCTCAACAACACGGAAAATAAACAAGTTTAAAAGGAGTAAAAACATAACAACAAAATAAATCCAACCCTGGTGTCACATACAGAGCTGGTATAACCAATCCAGAAAAAATATCACGGATAATAAACTAGAACTAAACTGAAACTGGGAAATCCTGACTAAGAGTTGCGGCTCCTCAGAGTCACTCCTCAATTGGCTGCTCGCCGTCCTCTGCATAAAAGATACATGCCAAAACAACAACAGAGAACGGAGAGTAAGAAACATATATGAAACATAATGACATGGAGATAGGAAGTAAGATAAGCATGCATCATATAAACATAGCATATAATAACATACAATATACATTTATAACATATTCATACCATCATGATAATTCAACCAATTTATGCTATGCACTGCAACACTACTCCATTATGCATGTGGATCCAACCTATCTCAGGAAGGCAACTTCGGAGTTACATATCCACATTGGCCAATCAGCACCAACGCCGGCAGTTCATCGAACCATGGGTGAACCCCTTGGATAGCCGATACACCATACTCTAGGATGCGCCACCACGGGGGTCACGATTCACCAACTCAAGGGTGGATCGCCCAGACGGCCAGATCGCCGTACTCTAGGATGACCTCCCCTATGTTGAACTTCCCCCACTAATAACTCCAATGTGTGAATGCATGAGCACAACAACAAACAAACAGGCAAACCACCACCTCCGCTTAGGCCAATAAGCACCCAATATTTATCACCATCAACACCTTGACCCTTAAGAGTTAAGGTCCCCTTGGCCAATAAGCACCAAGGTTCAAGCATCGAGGCTACTTTGGCCAATAAACCCCAAAACATAACGTACGGTAACCAATTGGGTACCGACTTAACTAACTTATTATTCATAATTATCTTGTTAAGTCTTTAATTAAATTATCTAACTTGTCTTTATTCGATTGGTGTCTTATTTCATCATTGGGGATAAATGGGGTGAGACACCCCTTTAATTCTTTAGTTCACGCCTGTTCTGTTTGGGGGAGCACGGGCGTGCTTACCCCCAGCACGGGCGTGCTATCACTAGAGTGAAGCACAGGCGTGCTTCCTGTTATGCATGATCGTGCTTATACAGCGCGGCCAATTCAAATTTGAACTGGGAGCATGGGCATGCTCTCTATTAAGCACGACCGTGCTTACTAGAGTGTGGCCGTACTGTCTGGGTAGATTTGGTTAAGGCACTTAGCCAAAAACTCTCTAAAACACTCATAATAAATCCTAGGGTCCTTGACTAAACCTTTTAGCATATACCTCACCTCTCAATACTAAATTCATGTTTTATGAAACAATTTGGGGAATTAAGCCTTTAATTTCACATATTATTAACAAGCCCTATTTTAACCGATTAAAGTTTTATTAATATTAACAACATTGAACTCCTCATGTGTTCATCTATGACATAAATCATCTCATACAATCAAAACAACATTCATGGCATAACATCATCAACCAAGCAGTTTACTCATGGCATAAATATTAGCAATTAAGCACTTACTCATGGCATAAACAATTATCAACATTCATAAGCAAACATACCAAATATTACTAAACATACATAAACTCATAACAAGACAACAAGTAAGCATTTAATAGATAGGGTTATGGGAACCCTTCATCTTATGCTACCCCCATTGCCTACATGTTCATAATATCCTTCTCCCCATACCTGGTATGAAGATTCCTAACAAAGACTAGCGATCAGACTAGACACGTTCCCTCGAGCGGCTCGACGAGTTCCTCAAGCCTTGGCCAAACAAGAAAGATTAACCAGTTAATCTCAATCCAAGGAAACAATGAAAAGAGATTAATAGAGGGACGAACCATTACCTTTTTAATTGGCACAGACAAGCTGTTCCCTCCCAAACGTCTCAAGAACTCCAAGAATTGGATGTGTTCAATGGAAGTAAGGAAAAGAGGGGTTGCAGCCGCACTGGGTTGCTAAAAGTGCCAACGTGAGGGTTGTACTCGAAACCCTCACTGAACAGGTTCTTTTTATAGACTCTGACCCCAAGCACGACTGTGCACCCACGAAGCACGTCTATGCTTAACTCGAGCACGGAGTCGTGCTCGTTTAAGCATGGTCAGGCAACAACAGCGCCAACTTACACATTTTCTGACACGATCATGCTCCCATTAAGCATGGCCGTGCTCGTGACCCTGACAGCCACAAGGCATGCGCCTTAAGAACGGGCGTGCTGATACATGAGCACGGCCGTGCTCATGCATCAGGAAGGGATTTTCAACTTAAAAATCCCTCTTATCCCCTTTCTAACATTTCTAAGGCATACTCCTAATAACTATCAAACAAACCAGCATATATACAAAGCATATAAAAGCACTTAACTTATACGCAAAACGGGGTGTTACAATTTCATCCCCCTTATAAAAATTTCGTCCTCGAAATTTCTACTCATCTTGATTGAAGAGGTGCGGATACGCTTCCATCATCTTGCTCTCCAGCTCTCATGTAACACTTTCCTCAGTAGCCCCACTCCAAACAACTTTGACCAAAGGAATCTCCTTGCCTCTTAGCTGCTTCACCCTCCGATCCTCAACTCGAAGGGGTAGTACCTTAAAAGTCAAGTTCTCTTTCAACTGAATTGTGTCGGGTACTATCACATGGCTAGGATCATGAATATACTTTCAAAGTTGGGACACATGAAAAACATTGTGAAGGTTGGACAAGAAAGGTGGTAAGCAGAGGACGATGAGCACGTTATGTTTGTATGATGTATGCTCATCTTGCTAACTGCTTCCTTGCCGTTATGTTCATATATATGTTTCTTACTCCCCATCTTTGTGTTTGCTTTGCATGTATCTTTTTGGTTATGCAGAGGATGGTGAACAGCTTGATGAGGAGTAACTCTGAGGAGCAGCTACTCGTAGTCTAGGATTTGTTAGTTTATGATGTTTATCCGAGATGTTTCGGACTATGGTTATACCAGCTCTGTAATGTGACATCAGGGTTGGGTTAGTTATGTTGGTTATGTGTTTCTTTTTAAAAACATGTTTTATATCTATTTTCGCGTTATGGCATTTTGTTTACAATGTGGTAACCTCTACCTGTGGTTTCCATTTTATAATAAATGAGATGCATGTGTTTATTTTCAAATTTAAATATTGTCTTCTATGTTATTACTTTACAAATACATGCGGGGTAGAGGGTGTTACAGAGCTGGTATAACCATAGTCCGAAACATCTCGGATAAACATCATAAACTAAGAAATCCCAGACTACGAGTAGCGGCTCCTCAGAGTCACTCCTCAGCAAGCTGCTCACCGTCCTCTATATAACCAAAAAGATACATACAAAGCAAACACAAAGACGGGGTGTAAGAAACATATATACGAACATAACGGCAAGGAAGCAGTTAGCAAGATGAGCATACATCATAAAAACATAACATGTTATCATAAATCATCATGCATAATTCATATACATCATCCATAAGAGCTCAATCAATGTATGCTATGCGATGCAACTCTACTCCACTACTCCATTATGCACTTGGATCCAATCTACCTCAGAATGTCAACTTCGGAGTTACATATCCACATTGGCTATTAAGCACAAAAGCCGGCAGTTCACCAAACCATGGGTGAACCCCTGGATAGCCGACGCACCTTACTCTCGGATGCCCCAGATCACTTAGATCACCGCGGACGTCCAGATCACCTTACTCTTGGACGACCTCCCCTATGCTGAACATTCCCTACTAACATCTCCGATGCGTGAATGCATGATTAACACAACACACAATCAACAATCACCACCTCTGCTTGGGCCACTCGGCTACCCAAGTTTTATCACCATCAACACCTCGATCACTTGGCTATCGAGGCCCCCATGGCCACTAGGCTACCAAGGTACAACATCATCCTTAATCTTTAATTAACCTCTGGTCATTAAGCACCAGAGCTCAACACTCTGACCATTTAGCATCAAGGCCCACTTGGCCACTCGGCTATCAAGGTACAACATTATCTTTAAGTTATCTAGCTTGTCTTTACTTCGTTTGGTGCCTTATTTCATTATTGGGAACGTTTGGGGTGAAATGTCCTGTTCTTGTTTCAGCGTTCTGTTTTGTCTAGGGGAGCACGATCGTGTTGCACCCCAGCACGAACATGCTGAACTTTAAGTTAAGCACGATCGTGCTCGTTAGAGCATGATTGTACTGATCTGGGCAGAAAGGGTTTAGGAACCCTTGCTATGTTTCCTAGGGCATTCAAAGATCAATCCTATTGACTTTTAACTATCCATCAGTCCTCAGTTTCATTATTCTTAATTAATCTCCATGTCTTATCATTATAGGGAATTACTCCTTTAATTCCAGCTTCATTATTAATGTCCCTAAAACACTCATGAACCAGTCCTAAGGTCTTTAACTAAACTTTGAATATAACCTTGCCTCTCATACTATATTCATGTCTTATGAACGAATTGGGGAAACATCCCTTAATTCTTAAACATCATTATTATCGTCTTTAACTGTCTTATTAACCTTATTAATAAGCCCTATATTTATTTAGAGTCTTATTAACATCAACGTTCATCTCATAACATCAACCCAACAGCCAAATCAATCATCCATGGCAATATCATAATCAAATCCTAACAGCACCATTATCATCATTATGAACATCCATTCATGGCATCATTAAACATCATTCACAAATAGGCATACCAATAACAAATAATCATACATAATCATGAATAGGATAACGAATAACAATTAACAATTAACAAACAAGTACCATTTAAACAAATAGCAAACAGATAGGGTCATGGGTTAACCCTTCATCTTACACTACCCCCAATGCCTACATGTTCATACTATCCTTTCTCCCCATACCTAGTATGAAGATTCCCAATGATGACGACGCGGGTAAGCTAGATACATTCCCTCGAGTGACTCGGCGAGCTCTTCAAGCCTTGGCCAAACACAAGAGGATTAACCAATTAATCTCCAATTTAAGAAAAAGGCAAAGGAGATTAAAAAGGGAAGACCACGTTACCTTTTAATTGGCACTAACACGTGACTTATCTCCCAAACGGACACAAGATCGCCAAGAACTTCAAAGGGTTCAAGGGAAAGGGAAGGCAAGAGGTTTCTGTCACACTAGAATTGTCCAATGTGCCAAAAAGAGGGTTTTCAATCGAAACCTTAGCAGACTGCTCTCTATTTATAACTTCAGACCCGAGCACGACCGTGCTCCCCACTAAGCACGACCATGCTTAACATGAGCACGGGGTCGTGTTCACTTAAGCACAGGTCGTGTTCACTTTAGCACGGGCAGGCAACATCACCGTCAATGAGCTCGTCTTCCCCTTGAGCACAGTCATGCTCCCTTTGAGCACGGCCATGCTCCCCTTGAGAATGGCCATGCTTGTCGCTCAGACAGCCACAAGGCACGCGCCTTGAGCATGGGCATGCTGATACATGAGCGCGGCCGTGCTCATGTATCAGAAAGGGATTTCTCACTTGAAAAGTCCCACTAAGCCCCTTACAACATTCCTAAGGTCAAACTTAACCACATGCAACACTTCAACATACATAAGGGCTTAACACGAAAAACAGGGTGTTACAATAAGGACGGCAAGTTCAGACTCCCACATCAAACAATGCCCATGCCTGGCACATGCATATTGAAGCCAAGTTCAGATGCCTATATAGATCAGGAAGTCATCAATATGCTTCTGGCTGAAGATCCAGAAAAGTGCTTTAACAATGAAGAAAGCAGCTATTAGGCAAGCCATGTGAAAATTGGCAACAGGCAAGCATCCTCTTCGTCTTACTGATACTAACAAGGAAGACACTCCTACAGTAAGAGGCAGATATGGTTTCTCTGCAGTCAGGTACTACATTCATGAAGACACCTAAGGCATTCCCCTAAGGAGCCCTTCCTTGATGAGGATGAAGTGCACTGGTTCCATATGTGCCTACACCTGAGCCCTCGGTGCATATTTCTGAAGCTTCCTTAGAAGAAATGGAGGAAATAGTTGTGGAAGGGCCAGAGAAAGCTGTTCATGTAGTTCAAACTGAACCTCTTCAAGAAGAAACAACTGAGACTGGAAATCAGCAATGAACCTTAGGAAAGCAGGCTTCACAGCCTATGGCTTTGGCAGTCATTCATCCAGACGCTCAACAACATTCCCAAGCCTTAAGCATCATGTATGACCGAGGTCCTTTGAATGCCACTGCTGAAAGCTCTAGAGCTTCTCTCCCACCAGACATTGATGAAATTATCTCTAGGAAGATTGAAGCTTAAGTTGAGAAATCTCTCCAGCCTACCAATGCCCTTATTCAGCAGATGTTTCGGTTACTCTCCAACTTTCAACATAATCAAGGCCAACCTTTTCCAGCTCCACCCCCCACCTCCTCCTTCTCCTCCACCTGAAAATCCCTAATTTTCCTTCTCTTGTTTCTCTCTTGTGTTTAGATAACTGACAATGATGGTCCACCTTATCCTACCTTTTTGCCTGATGACAAAAAATGGGGAGAATGATTGAGAGATTAAATTTGAAGCATAAGTTTTTTTTTTTTTTTTGAAATACCAAGTCTTTATCTCATACTTTCATAATACCAAAGTCTCTGTTTGCATGCTTTCATATCTATGTGTTTATAATATTGCTCTGATACCTGATATTATCTTACTCTGATATCTACTTAAATGCTTAAGTTTTATATGCTCTGAAAGTCTATGCATATCTGATTGATGTTAGACTTGTTAAAATTTTTGGACCCTCTGTCTTAGGGGGAGCTCTTTAGCTCTCTTAGACTTTGCTCACTCTTGTCATCATAAAAAATTGGGAGATTGTTGGAACCAAAGTGGTTATGGTTAAATAATCGTTAAATAATCTCTTAAGTTTTGATGCTAACAAAAAGACTAAATTTGTATGGCAAAGTTATGATTTAGAACTAACTTGTCTATTTAAGTGTACAAGACTATTTTAGTATTGCTAGACGAGGGAACTAATTTAAAGTTCCTTAGAATAGCTTAAGAAGCATATCGGGTCCAAGTTTTACTCGCTAGACGAGCTCTCAAAAGAATATAGTAAAAATCTAGTCTATAAGGTAATCGCTAGACGAGGCGCTAAAAATAACTAAGCTTAAAAGGCACTAGACCAGTGTCTAAGTATACCTCTGTAAGAAGTGCTAGACGAGCTATTAAAATCTGTCAGGAAAAATAGCAAGTCCAAAGACTTGTAACTAAGCGAGTAGTTAACTGGACTAGCTGATAAAAACAGATCTAAGCTAAACTAGTCCACTAAGTTAGTGAACTAGACGCCAAGTCAGTAGACTACCCAGTTACTCTTTAAAGTTAAAAATTGTGCGTCCAAAGGCATATTGGAACTGAAACCGTCTAGTCAAAGTGAATTTATTTCAAATGATTGTTTATTTAATACGAAGGTATCAATGTCTTTTACTTGTGTTATTTGAATTGTTGATAACTTTGTTTCTTGGTAAGAGAAACATAGTACCACCGAAAACACCAAACTTTGTACTCTGACACTCAAGCTGCTGTAAAGTTAATATAGTACAAAGAAGGAAAGTCGGAAATCAACTTTCGGTACAATAGAGAAGTGACAGTACCACTTTGAGCATTTCTGATAACCAATAGCTAATTTCGCAGAAAGCATATCAAGTTATCAGACTCAACGGATCTCAACTTTAAATGCTATCTCTAAACGGATATGTGTGAACACCGTTGAAGTATATGAGAGCTCAAGCTGAAGACCTTCTATAAATGCTGGACGACCCCAGTAAAGAAGGTTACAGAATCTGAACAAGCTCAAACTATTGAAAGCGCACAAACTCTGTCAAATCTTTTCTAGATTGCTTTGTAACTTTGATCTTAAAATTCATACCCTCACACATAGTGAGTTTCATAGTTCAAAATATTTAATCTCTAAGAGTGAGCCTGAAAAGGCTTGATTGGAAAAAATACTTGTAAGCCTGAAGAGGTGTTGAATACTTGTAAGCTATTGGATTATAGTGGAGAAAACCTTCAAGCAGAAGGGACTGGACGTAGCTCTTGGTTGGAAGAGAGTGAACCAGGATAAATCACTTGTGTGAATCTTCTATCTCTATCTCTTTACAACTTTTGATTATACTAACTGTGGGGATTTGGATTTAAGTTTGTTAACTCTTTTGAAAATATATTTTATCTGTGTGTATATTTCTTTTCTTGCTTGCATAAAGGTTTTAGAAAAGGTTTTTCAAAAAACTGCTAAGAAACACAATTCAACCCCCCTTCTTGTGTTTCCCTGTGTCAACTTCAGAGAATAGTCGCACTGTACTCTCATTGGAGTAGCTTGGCAAGGATTACGAGAGTATCATGGTAGTTTTCCTCATAACCTCAGTGTGAGGGCACTCACCCGTGAATCCGGTATCCGCAGTTGGATACTCGGACCTCGTGTGTTCCACCCACACGGCTGTGATCAACACAATGCATCTATATGAGTCTCATCGACTCGTATCAAGTCATAACCTAGTGCCTTAACCTTTCATCATTATCTCATATCATATCCTAGATCACCTCATATGGCTCATCATATATAAAATAATATTTTATTAGGCTAGGGACCTCTACATCATAATTCACACTCTCCCCAACATACATATCTCCAAAATGGCATATATCATCACCTAGATGCCAACTAAGCAAGTAACAGAAAATATCGCATGTTATCACATCAAAAACACACAGCAATCAGCTCAACAGGTAAAATTACGCAACCTCAATATTCACAAAATCAACCTAACGGCAATAAACCTACAATTTCCATATCCTCATTGGTACCACAAAGTAGTCACCAATGTGATATTGCCATTGTTGATTACTCGCTCACTAGTAGGGTTTAGGTCGCCCTATGCCATTATCGTAAAATATACTACTTAGCGATTTCCGACGATAGGTGGCTTCTTTCTCCCACCTGAGGTTTACGTAGCTAGCATTGGGACGGTGAAACAAGCTCCTCTCCCACCTCTAAGATTCTGCCACGTCCAATTCTAGCACCTTCGGTGCTCCAAAAATTCACCTGATACATGCACATGAAGCAGGCGTAACCCTAATACGAAGACAGAACGTAAAATCGATAACCGAGTAAGGAGAAAACCTCAATAACGTCACCGACAACATGCCGGCATAAAAAGAGCATAGTATTACCTTAACCTTAGCAAGAAAAGAAGGATAATGTTAAGAAGATGTTGTTGCCACGATCACAACGGTGTAATCAGAATCGCGATAAGACGAACGGTTTGATCGAACTGAGCTCGGGAAGTTTCACACTTCACTCTGACCTCTCACCTTCCCTCTTTGCTTCTGGTCTTTAGTTTTCAGAGATGGTAACTTAAGTTACCATCTCACTTAAGTTCTTAATTTTTTTCAAAATTTTGACACCAACGCTCTAGCGTGGAAAACTCCAATGCTCAAGCGTCCGGGCGCTCGAGCGTGGCCCTACGGGCCTTCGAACGTTGACCAAAGTCAACTAATTCAACTAGAAGGAATTTGCCTCGTGTACTATACGTTTTCGATGCATGTCTACCACTCATCACTCCGGGCGCTCGAGCATGGCTCTCCGGGCGCTCTTTCGTCGCGTTCTGAGCTCGTTTGATGTCCGATTGACTTCAAATTTAAAACATAAACTCCTCAACATGTAAGGAATAAGATCAAGTCCTCAAACATGCCTAATATCTTCCTCAAACATAAATTTCCTACCTTGCACGCTTTAGCGTTCCAAGCTGGGTAGGAAACCCTAGTTTATGTTCTCGCTCGATTCGAACCCGATCGTCTGTGTACTTTTCAAACAAACTTCAAAACACATAAACATGCATCTTAAACACATAAACAAGATCTTAAAACATGGATGTTACAATGTGGATATTTATGGATTAGATGATATTTTGTGTATGATTTTTAAGTTAATTTTGATTTAAATTAAATTTGAAATCATTTCGTTAGTATAATATTTAATATGAATTATATGATATATGACAATGATGATAATAGGATTTGATAAATGTGAAAATTTGATGTGATATTTATAAAATGCTGAAATTTAAATTTAGGAGAAAAATTAAAACAAAATTATTTTAGACATAAAAGAAATTAATTTCATTTTGATATGTAAATTATTAACATTGACATAACATAATAATAATAATAATAATAATAATAATAATAATAATAATAAAGTTTAGGTATGGTTCAATTTGATATTTTATTTTAATCAACTTGATTTTGAATCCAAAAAGTAAAATATTACTTTATATTATATTATTATTAGGTTATTTTATGTTATAATATTAAATTATAATATTAATTCTAAAAGAAAATAGCACATAAACCATGGGGATGACACTTATTAAAAATTTAAGTATATTCATATAAAATTTTCAATCTCGTATAATATAATATAAATATACCGCTTCAAAAAATATATAAATATAATATATTTATATTACATAATTCTATATTGATAAAAGAATATCGATAAAATATTGAATTTTTTGACCTTGTGATGATAACCTTTAAAATTTTGAAAATATTCATATTTAATTTTAACTTCATTGAGTGGAAATACCTCGTAGTTAATATTTATATTTTATTTTCCTATAAAAAATTTAATTTTAAAAAGTAATTTTGTTGTTTTTTGCATAGAAAGCTCTCCACAGTTTAAAGCTTTTTACAAATTATCAACGTCCATAAGAAAATAAATTATACAAATTCCCAAAATTCAAACTTAAATAATACAATTATTATCAAGTACAAGTTTCACAAGGTTAGTCAATATATTATTAGCAGTTAAATTTTCCCCGGGATATAGAAGAAAATAAAATCTCCATATAAGTCACGAGAAATTAAATTAGACAAGATCCAGTGGGACCCACTGTAACCACCTCAAGATTCAATCTTCGCCGTTGGTTTCAGCCAGTTGAAAACATCAACAGTAACGAAATGCACCATATAAAAAAGCACGTTTTGGGCATTTTGTTTTATGAAACACAAGTGCGGAGTGCCGCAGCGGGAGCCAACCTACACAACTCTGAACCTTCATTTCTTCTCTCAAATAGCCAAATACCCTTTATTCAATTCTTGCATTGCTACCTTCTAAAGCTCTTTCTTTCAAAGGTTTTGTTTTATATTATTTTTTCTGGGTTGCTACCATTCTTCTGTGACATGAATAAATTTCATTTTGTTCCTTTGATGATTTTGAGTAATCTTCAATTTGTTTTAATGGCCATTTTTTAATTTTTTTTTTTGCAGATCGAGCTTTGGAAAGTAGAAAAAAGCATTATATAATAACTGTATTAGATCCTTAAAAACATTGGTTTAATTTGTTGAAAAAACATAACTTGGAATAAAACATGGCAAGCGCGTTGTATCTTTGCGGTGTTAAAGGGAACAGCCTTATTGTAACTTCAAGGAGAAGTTTGCATTGCAAACCTCGTATTGGGTTTGCAGCATTTGCTGCTGCTGCTCCTTCTCCTGTTCCTGTTCCTCCTACAAGCTTGTGTTGTGCAAGTGAGAAGGTGTCATCATTATTAAGTGTCACTTGCAAGGCAACAACAAAAAGTGATGTTCTTGTTGAGAAGAAGAATAATGTGACTGAGAATAATAATGAGGACTTTGGTGAAACTGAAATCATTAGTTTCACTTGTGTAATGAAATTTGGTGGATCCTCAGTGGCTTCTGCAGAGAGGATGAGGGAGATTGCGAGTCTTATACTAAGCTTCCCTGAAGAGAGGCCTATAATTGTTCTCTCTGCCATGGGAAAAACAACAAACAAGCTTTTATTGGTATTGGTTTCCTATTTTTTTTTTCTTTGGAAATTTTCCATTTTTTTGTTACCTGCTGTTGAAGAACTGTTCTTAAAGAAATGGGTTTACATATTTTTTTTTTGTTAGGCTGGAGAAAAAGCTGTAAGTTGTGGTGTTACTAATGTCTCTAACATTGAAGAGCTTGGCTTTGTCAAAGACCTGCATCTCAGGCAAGAGCAATGAGTTTTCCTTTTTGTTTTTCCAAAGTGTAACAAAATTGTTTAAGAAAAGAAAATCCATTTTTTATTTTTTTATTTTTAAAAAAATTTATTATATTCTAACTGGGTGTTCTTATCTTATTCAGGACCGTGAATGAGCTTGGAGTGGACAGAACTGTTATTGCAAGTGAGTTACCTTTGTCCACAGTAGTAGATCATTTGTTGGTTAGATTTGACTCTGTAATTTCCTTTTTTAAGTTGATTATTATGATGATCAAGTCTATTCTATATCAGCATATCCTGAAGATACTTGTAAATTGAAGAGCTTTTATGATTGCCTTGAAATTGAATATTGTACTATTTCAAGCCAGTATGGAGGTGTCTACCCCACTCCTTTTGGTCTCAGGAGGAACAGTTTTTTTTATGTAGGCAAAACCAGCTGCTACATTGTATATGCAAGGATGAAATTGGTCCTTGCATGAGTGAGATGAAATACTATACTGTAATTGTGATTGTTTTCGCAGGAAAAGATGGCATACAATGATTTGAGCTTGTTATGCCATACACCCTCATGATGAAATAATTGCTTGTTAACTGTTAAAAAAATGTGCATGCTTATGGATGACATGAGATCATTGGAATATGATTGCTATGTTTACCTGGTAGGCTTAGAATGAATCAAGTATTCAATTATATGGATTGCAAATATACCAGTATCTAGATTCAAGAAGTATTGCAAATATTTCTAATCTGTTGAGTTTTATCAGTAACTCATGTCAGATTATGGAGCAAATGAGTTCTCTAATTGATAAGCGAAGAAAAATATTACAAGGGTAGTCGAGAATCTGTGTTATTGTTCTTTTCTCAAAAGCCAAGAAAAATGTTAAAACACTCGTAGTTTTTAATTATAATTGCAATGTTAACCATGAATTTCTTTTATATAATTGCTTTTTTATCAAAAACATTACAATTGCTGCAAGTTTTACATTTTATTTTTCAACTTATGCATTGAATACTCAATTTTGTGGGTAACTTGGTGTTGTGTGGAAAAATTTACAGAGCATCTACAAGAGTTGGAGCAACTTCTGAAGGGAATAGCTATGATGAAAGAGTTGACTCAGCGTACTCAAGACTATTTAGTTTCCTTTGGAGAGTGCATGTCCACTAGGATCTTTGCTGCATATCTTAATAAAATGGGTGTCAAGGCTCGCCAAGTATGTTTTTTTATTTGCCTGTTTAATATGTATTGCAACTAAAAAGTAGTTAGTTTATTAATAGCTAATGAAGGTAGTCCACTTCTGAATGAACTTTTCAGATTTTGGTTTGTAGTCCCTGATCATAGTGATCTCTAATTTAATTGTCTGGCAGTACGATGCATTTGAGATTGGTTTTATAACAACTGATGACTTCACAAATGCGGATATTTTAGAAGCTACCTATCCTGCTGTTGCAAAGAGGTTACATGGTGATTGGGTCTCTGATCCTGCAATTCCAATTGTTACAGGCTTCCTTGGAAAGGTTTTTGAGATGCCTTGCTTTTTGAATCCTTTTCTTTTGTTCTTCTCCCTGCTTTTGTGTTGCTAAAATGAGAATTCTCAAATTTGAAAATGTTTTGACTTAATTTTCTTCTTGAAGGCCCTGAAATCATGTGCAGTGACGACACTGGGTAGAGGAGGCAGTGATTTGACAGCTACCACAATTGGGAAAGCACTAGGGTTGCCTGAGATCCAGGTTTGTACATAAAACAAATTTGTGCAAGTCAACATGGAGACATAAAGGACACAATTAATTTCAGTCACTTAAACAGGTATGGAAGGATGTTGATGGTGTTCTAACCTGTGATCCAAATATATGCCCACAAGCAAAACCTGTTCCATATTTGACATTTGATGAGGCTGCTGAACTAGCTTACTTTGGTGCTCAGGTATCTTACTTTCACTTATCTAGTTCTATTGACTATATGCCTTATATAATCTCTCTTATGGTCATAAATGTTTTTACATATTCTTGCATTCTATGTTCTTTAGTGTTGAATCATGCTTCTCAATGCTTTTATATCAAATTATCAGAACGTTTTTAAATGTGTTGTTACTTATAAATGTTCTGTGGTTTTCTTGATTTATCTGATAGAAAGTGAAATTTGTAAGAGAGAAGAGAGAAAAAGTACAAGTTTAGAACTTGGGGGAGGACAAGGTATCCTCCAAAATAGAGAAATGAAAGAACAGAGACCAAGTGTCAAAAAAATGAACATGATACTATCCTCCCAGAAAATGCCCTTGGAGACAAGTCCATTCTGCTCCACACTAGAGAACTCCATAAAAAAAACAGCAGCAAATCAATGGGATCTTGCTGATACATTCTCAGAGTAAAGTAGCTTCTGACAATGCTAAATTAAGTGGGCTAGTGTTTTGAAGCTACACTTGCACATAACAAGCATATTGGAGAAATGGCTACATAGCTGTGCGAAGCTACAACATGTCATCTGAATTTATCTGGAGCATCAGGCTTGTAGAACTTGTTGTGCATGTGTTCTTGAACAGTTGAACTATTAATACTGTGAATCACACAACACATCTGAACTTAAGTTCTTAATGAGACAAGTTGATTAACATTATGCATACTGGATTGGCAACAAATGGATTATGCTCCTTTAAAATTAGAGTGCAAAAGTGAGAAAGTAAGAGCGCGTCCACCCTTAATTGGTTAAAGTGGATTGAGATGTTCACCCTTAATTAGTTAAAGTGGATTGAGAATTTGAGATCTCAATGTGCATTAACTAATCAAGGGTGGATACACCCTTACTTTCCCACTTTAAACTCTACCTCACTTTAGAGGAGCTTTCAACAGATATGGTAGAAGCACTAAAATAAGGAACTGCTCCTTCCCAAAGAATAATGTATTAACTTTGTGTGAATGATTCTAATGTTGCTGTTAGGCACATCATGCTAATGTTAATGTAGGCTGACATGAAATGGTTTAGATAGTATAGTATTGGAACTGCATGGGATTAGACGCCCATCCCCAGAAAATTGTTGAATTAAGACCTCTGTTTCTAACTGGATGTTGTTAAATGCCAGCTGCATCACTTGTTTGGTATCAAACAATTAGCAAAATGCGAGCTGCATCTCAGATTTGTTCCATTAGTAAGCTTGTGTATCAATGTTTCTGTGTTAATTACCTCATTTGTTACTAAGCCCAATGCAAGCATTGTTATACTTATCAACTATAGTGCTGTTGTGTGGAGCATGATGTTGGATGTCCAGTGGATAGGACTTGTGCCTTGGGATATTAGAGTAATCTTGTAAAAGGTGAGTCTAAATAATTTCTTTCTCTGATTTGCAGGTTCTGCATCCACAGTCTATGAGACCTGCTAGAGAAGGTGATATTCCTGTTAGGGTTAAAAATTCTTACAACCCTAAAGCTCCAGGTACTCTCATTGCCAAGGGAAGAGATATGAGCAAGGTTTGTAGAATTTAGTCTTGGCATAAATAATAAATCCCATTATCTTAAGGAAGACTTCAGACTGTGTTAAGTTTTTCCATCTGCAGGCAGTATTAACCAGCATTGTTTTGAAATGCAATGTTACCATGTTGGATATTGTAAGCACACGCATGCTTGGTCAGTATGGTTTCCTTGCAAAGGTGAGAAAGTTAATGCTTGTCAGACCTGTCCTAGTAGTTGAATCCCTTTTGGCCTTCATGTTTCCATATTTATGTAGGTGTTTTCAACCTTCGAAGATTTAGGCATATCGGTTGATGTTGTAGCCACAAGTGAAGTCAGTATTTCCTTGACATTAGATCCATCAAAGCTATGGAGCAGAGAGCTAATTCAGCAGGCAAGTGTAAGACGTTGTGTTTCCTTCATTAGTTTGCTGTTTGTTGATGAATTATTATATTTTTGTGGTATTTAAATTTCTTTTCATCAAGTTTCCCTGATAGCCTTGTTAGATGATGTCTACCTACTTGATCTCACCTAGTTTTGTACTGAGTTACTCCATCCATTTCCTAAATCTAATTGGTTGTAATTATTCATCTGTTAGCAGGAACTTGACCGTGTTGTTGAAGAACTGGAGAAAATTGCTGTGGTGAATCTCCTACAGAATAGATCCATCATCTCTCTCATTGGAAATGTTCAGAGGTCATCACTAATATTGGAGAAGGTTCTTTCTTATACTCTCTTGATTTGACTTAATTCCTAGGTTTATCCTTGATTTTTTTTTATTTCACCAATGGTTTGATTTTGTTTTTTAATAATATCACTATCTGAACCTTTTCCTGCCTCCCTTTCGCTCTTTATCTGGGGAATGTCATTTTGTTTTCCCTGGAGCCTTGGGGCACTGAAATCAGCGTCCTGGAATAAAATCCACAGCTTGTTGTGTTGTTCAGGCTCAAGTTAATTCTGATTGACATGCAAGATTGTATTCTTCTGTAATCCGTCTATATTTAGCTCTTTCTGATGGTGGCGTAAGAAATTACTGATTGGCATGTTATTGCAGGCATTTCATGTTCTTCGAAGCCTTGGCGTCACTGTTCAAATGATCTCTCAGGGTGCATCTAAGGTATCCACATAATCAACTTTAAAACATTCTTCATATTTGCTACTAGGAACAATAGGCTTTTTTGTCCCCAGTCACAAGCAAAGACTTGCATGTATTATTGTACACTTGGCATGTGTTAAGTGATCGAAGACCCATCGGCACCTTGGAATATTATTGGCTATTGTATTCATGAAAAGAAGCATGTTTGTTGCACATAAACATATTTTTTGAGTAAACACCCAATTTGGTCCCTGAAATTGTGAAGTAGTATCAACCTGGTCCCTGAAATTATCGAAATTCCAAATTAGTCCCTGATATTGTAAAACGGTGATCAACTTAGTCCTTCCGTTAAAAATCATATGGACTAAGTTGATATTAAGTTTGCAGTATCAGGGACTTAATTGATATTAAGTGAGTAAAATTAGGGATCAAATTGATACCAACTTATCATTCAGGGACGCTTTTGGAATTTCGATAATTTCAAGGACCAAGTTGATACTACTTCACAATTTCAGGGACCAAGTTGGGTATTTACTCCATATTTTTTTTGCTTGAAGGGGGGAGATGATCAAGCATTTTTTTTTATCACTGATAGCATAACATATTCTCATCCTTTGAAATTCTTTAGGCTTTATTAGAAGGCATTTTACATACAAGTCAAGGCACCAAAAAGTTCTCATTTTCATGCATTCTGTCTGTTCCTGTTTTGTTTTCGCCAGGTGAACATCTCCTTGGTTGTAAATGATAGTGAAGCAGAGCAGTGTGTTAGTGCTCTCCACTCAGCCTTCTTTGAGAGTGAGTCCTCAGAGTTAAAGAAGGAATACAAAACTGGAAATGGTTCTGTTCCTGAATTATCTTAGGGACACATGAGGACCTCAATTCTATTGTCATACAGATATATTCCACTGTAATTTATAAGGTCAAGCAAGCATTTTCAATACCTTCTAAAGTTGTGTTGTTGAGATGTAGCAGAACATTGTATTTTATGGTAAATAAAATGTTGGTTGGGAGGAATGGCGAAGCATATAGTGTATACTAGTCCTGGTATTGCTAGAGAGATACTTTTGTATTCTTTCGTAGCTGCCTCCATAAGGCTTAACCAGCTGCAAGCAATTGTTATACTATAATAATATTGTTGTTGGCTGCCACGCCATGCAATAAGCTCATTGTTCCCTCCACAGAAATGTATATGGTCGTAATTGGAGATAATAATATACATATAATATTTTCAAATTTTGGTGTTGCTATTATTGTTTGTTGAAATGTCAAATTTTCATATTATTAGTTATTGAACACTTGTCCTCCTACATTACCTCCTCCATTAAAATCAACTTTGTCCTCAGGTTGAAATTAGGATAATGTTGAATGTCACTAAACCACTTGCTTTCCAGTTTCTACATTTGATTTAGCATGTGGCTGTACATGTCCATTTTATAGTTAGAAGAGGTAATGTTTTGTGTCACAAGAAAAACTGGGTGTATTCTAGTAGTGGTTGGGAGCTGCAGTTTATAAGCCACATTTCCAACTCTAGCAACAATAGGATATTGCTCAAAATATCTCATGCTTAGTTTGTTTTTGTTTCTTAGAGTATACTTCAACTCGATAGGTGAGGGATTAATCTTTTGGAGCAGTGTCAGGTGCCTAAGCGGGGAACTATCCCAATAATATTCTTTTTCTCACATGAATTTAAAGATCGAACTTAGATTGTGGCTGTACATGTCCATTTTATAGTTAGAAGAGGTAATGTATTGTGTCATTTCCTTTGAATAACTTGAGCTGAGACACATGAAAAACCGGGTGTATTCTAGCAGTGGTTGGGAGCTGCGGTTTATAAGCCACATTTCCAACCCTAGCAACAATAGGAAATTGGCCAAAATATCTCATGATTTTTTTTTTTTTTTTTTTCCCTTAGAGTATGCTTCAACCTGATAGGTGAGAGATTAATCTTTTGGAGCAGTGTCAGGTGCCTATGCGGGGACCTCTCCCAATAATATTCTTTCCACACATGAATTCAAAGATTAAACTCAGGAGAACATGTTAAGGGACCCATGTCCCTTCCATTTAAACCAACACACAGTGGTATCTCATGCTTAGCTTTTGATTTTTCCTTTAAAAAACTACAGAGTATTATCTAAGGGTTGCATTTTAACTAAACCATATCTCCCACCTGAAACTGTGTCTTCCTAAGTTTTCATTTGCTGTTGAGCCTCGTGGATCTTGAGCTGAGTAAGTAGCAAGTCCCTTTGTTGTAAAGTTTCCTGCAATGTGGGATGATCATCTGCATTGAGGTTGTATTTGGTTATTGGTAAGGAGTGGACTGCCTGAGACCACCAACTTCAAATGTATAATGCCAATGCCAGTGTGAAATGAAGTGTTTGTATTAATACTCAGCTCAAGGGAGACACTGAGGCCAGACTTTAGGATTTTGAAATGTAAAGCATCCGAGGTACATTTCCAGCCATCTGTTAAGAGCATTAGACTACCCATTTGATTAGGGGTGACATGCTGAGCTTATGGCAAGTGTAGTGCCTTTCAATTTGAATTATATATATTTTTTTATTTGTTTAAAAAGGTTTGAATTTAAATTTAACTTATTATTTAAAAAAAATGTTCTCATAATTTTATTTTTACTAGGTGTTGCTGTAATTAAAAAGAAAGGGAAACTATTTTCAATGATCATAAGATCATTCAGTGAAAAAAGGGAAATTATACTGACATGTCATAAACCTAAATTATACAAGAATAAACTGAGGGATTTATTGCGGAAATTTGGTTTGTGTTGATTGATTTGAATGGATTTTCAATACTTTCCTATGGTATTTGTGGAACGTATGAATTGATTAAATTCAGGGTTGTTTGCCACATCAAGAGTTGGCCCAGGACTCAGACATGACCATGTTTAGGTTATGTTTGGAAGTATTCATGGGGATGGAGTGGAGTGATTAATATTGGAGTGGAGTAGAAAGGCAAAAGCACCACACTCCATTGTTTGAAAGTTTAATGAGGGACATAAAAGAAAATTCCAAAGCCTCCAATTTGGAGGGTATGAAAATGAGGGGGTTTGGATGGAGTGGAGTGGTTTAAGTTATTATCCTAAATCATCTCATTCCATTAATGGAGAAACACCCAAATAATGGATTAATGGATTTACACCACTCCACTTTATTACTAACAATCCCACCCCATCCTCACAAACATAGCCTTAAAGTGGGAACGAGTGCTTACTACAAGAATGGAGTGATTAATATTGGAGTGGAGTGGAAAGGCAAAAGCATCACACTCCATTGTTTGAAAGTTTAACGAGGGACATAAAAGAAAATTCCAAACCTCCCAATTTGGAGGGTATGAAAATGAGGGGGTTTGGATGGAGTGGTCTAAGTTATCATCCTAAACCATCTCATTTCATTAATGGAGAAACACCCAAATAATGAATTAATGGATTTATACCACTCCACTTTATTACTAACAATCCCACCCCATCCTTCCAAATATAGCCTTAAAGTGAGAATGAGTACTTGCCCCCCCCCCCCCCCAACATTTTGCTTGTTCTATTATAATAGAGAGCTTAGGCATCATCACAATTAAGATTGGGCAATTTTAACCTGGGATTTGTGTTGCTTTGAAGAGGAGATGAAGCTCTCAAGGATTGGGGATTTCTTCTACTTGTAAAAGAGGTTTTGTCTCTCTTTCTCTCGATATTGTCTCCGTGGATGCAACTATGGATGTTTGCTTAGGATTTTATTCTTATTTTTACATGGATGGCTAAACTAATAGCTAGGGTCATAGTGAATCTTGTATTTTGCATGTTTGACTCTTAATTTCAATATAATTAGCGGTTTTCTTCATTTGGATTATTTTTTATTTTTTATTTTTATGATAAATGCTTGTTTATAATTGATATACCTTAGCCTAAGTTAGTTAGCTGATTGGCTAGTTTAATTGATTAGCGGATCTATGAAATAAATTGGGTTTCAAATCGATGCATAACCAAGCTTTGATTCTTTTCTTTCCATTAAGGGTTTTTCTAATATGTGCAATATTGCATAGGTTTAGTTTCATTAAATATGCACTTCTAAATAAATTTGTCTAGCTAATTAATCATTCTTTTTTGGAAATTGATTTTCTCTCTTCACTAATTATGATCCCATTTAATTATATGATTTCACTTCCCTATATAATGTTTCTCTCAAGATCTGTTCCTGCCATGGCCAGAGCCCGACCTATGATACCCGGGTATGGGGACTTGGAGGAAATACCAAGAAGGCAACCCGACGGAACTCGCCGGACCAAGAGGTCGGTCCGACCAAGAATAGTGGTACCCCACCCTGGCATACAACTCGGGCCTCTCGGCCCGGGTATCCCTGCCGTGTCCGAGACTACCCAATCCGAGACCGAGAATGTCCCTCGGGAGTCTCTGCACCACAAGGTAGCCTACTCGAGTACTTACCCAATGCTCGGCCAAGCTTCTATAGTACTTACCCAGTACTCGACTAAGCACCCAGTCCGCAGTCGGGACCCGGGAGACTTCCCGAGAACAGACCTGGCCTCTCGGCTAATAACCCTCAGCAGGCACCCAGTACTCGGACAAAGTAGTCTACCCGAGTACTTTCCCAGTACTCGGCCAAGTACCTCGTATGCTCAGCTTACTCGGACCCGGGTAATTGACAACTCTACCTGAATCCCGACCAAGTACTCCGCCTACTCGGTACTCGGGCGAGCAGCCCATACACCAGGGAAAGTCGAAAACCCCATATGTGGACCAAGCCGAGTACCTGAGCAACCTACTCGGGTATATAGTGAATACTCAGAACGAGGTCAAACCCCCACCAACTCGGTACCATCGGATGGAGTCACCATAAATACTCGAGATTGTATGAGTACTCGGTACTCGGCAGTTGGTATGATCCGCTAACCCCCTACCGAGTATCCTAACCGTCTCGTAGATCCGGGTCTTGGATGCTCTAGAACATTCCCAAGATACATGTCTCAAATGCCAGCTGGTGGTCGTACCAGCCGTCCTTTAGAAGGACACGCGTCGCAATGGTACTGGAGACCCTACGGACGACGCCCACTAACGACCTGGGATGGGGACCACGCGACATACACAAAACGACTCTCCCTCCACCTATATAAAGAAGGCACTATTCATGCTAGGGGGGCATCTTCTAGGAAAAAACCCTACCTAAACCCTAATCTCTGTAAACTACCCATAACCGTAGTTCCGCCGCCGCCGAAACACCACCTTCTCTACGAGACGCCACCATCCATCACCCTAGAACTACGTTGGCCTTGATTCCCTACCGGGATACGTAGGAGCAGAGTTCTCACTCCGTCAGGCTCAATCCACAAAACCCTCATTGCTCCGCCGAGCCGGAGCTCATTGTTTCTACTCAGACAAAAGCGGACGGAACAATTGGCGCCCACCGTGGGGCCTCGGTAAAACTATGCCCTGGCCGCACATCATACACCCTCCGTCGTCAACACCAACGATGGACTCTGAGTTCTCAAACAAGAGATGAATTGTCGTTTTGCCTTCATCGGAACCCTAGTCCAGCGAGACCGCTACTCACTCAAGTGACGAAGGCCCTTCTTCGTCTCTCGGATGACGCAACCGCGCCCCGCCATCATGGACATCTTCAAATGCCCACAAAGATCACATCATATTTTCCAGAGATAGAAGACACACCTTCAAATCACGATGAGCTGCCGTTCTTAAGCCTCGCTTGCAACCATCGGAGACGCCTAAAGAGGACACACCACTCAAACCCTCGAATCTACTAGAGATAGATTTGTCGTAGTAATTGTGCAGGTTACGGGTTGCAACCCTACCCATATCCAAACTCGGGTCATCTTCGTGCTATATGGACCTCGAGAAGATAGTTCAAGCCTTATCAAGATAGAGATTTGGTCTTGCCGGTCCTCAAGCATTACACTATGACGTAATGGACCATGAAGTAGGGAAACCCGACCGCTTGGCCCATAGAAAGTGTTCGTAGTCGAGAAGGCATAATATCGGGAACCTTAAAATCCACTTGTTCAAAAATTCATTTCACGGTCCAATCACTACTTCTCGGGAGGCCCACCAAAGCCGACCTTTGATTTTCGGCCATCAATGCAAAGTAAACGTGAGACATCTCAGGAATACACCAAGTCAAGTCGGTCCTGATCCAAACTCGGGTCGAATGCTCCTCGCTTCCCCTCCTCTCGGGTCGAATGCTCCGCGCTTCCCCTCCTCTCGGGTCGAATGCTCCGCGCTTCCCCCCTACTCGGGTCGAATGCTCCGCGCTTCCCCTCCTCTCGGGTCGAATGCTTCGCGCTTCCCCCTCTCGGGTCGAATGCTCCGCGCTTCCCCACTACTCGGGTCGAATGCTCCTCGCTTCCCCACTACTCGAGTCGAATGCTCCGCGCTTCCCCTCCTCTCGGGTCGAATGCTCCGCGCTTCCCCTCCTCTCGGGTCGAATGCTCCGCGCTTCCCTGCTACTCGGGTCGAATGCTCCGCGCTTCTCCTCCTCTCGGTCGAGCTCCGACTCCCGCACTCGGTTGAAAGCTCCGCGCTTCCCCTTCTCTGTCGAACTCTGGCTCCTGCACTCGGTTGAAAGCTCCGCGCTCCCTCCTCTCGGTTGAGCTGAGGCTCCCCTACTCGGGTCGAATGCTCAGCGCTTCCCCTCCTCTCGGTCGAGCTCCGGCTCCCGCACTCGGTTGAAAGCTTCGCGCTTCCCCCTCTCAGGTCGAATGCTCCGCGCTTCCCCTCTACTCAGGTCGAATGCTCCGCGCTTCCCCTCCTCTCGGTCGAGCTCCGGCTCCCGCACTCGGTTGAAAGCTCCGCGCTCCCTCCTCTCGGTTGAGCTCAGGCTCCCCTACTCGGGTCGAATGCTCCGCGCTTCCCCTCCTCTCGGTCGAGCTCCGGCTCCCGTACTGGGTAGAAAGCTCCGCGCTTCCCCCTCTCGGGTCGAACGCTCCGCGCTTCCCCTCTACTCGGGTCGAATGCTCCGTGCTTCCCCGCCTCTCGGTCGAGCTCAGGCTCCCCTACTCGGGTCGAATGCTCCGTGCTTCCCCTCCTCTTGGTCGAGCTCCGGCTCCCGAACTCGGTTGGAAGCTCCGCACTTCCCCCTCTCAGTCGAGCTCCGGCTCCCACACTTGGTTGAAGCTTCGCGCTTCCCCTTCTCAGTTGAGCTCTGGCACCCTACTCGGCCTATGAACAGACCAGCAATGTCGAGAATCGGTTGGGCCGAGAATGGCTTACTAGTTATCGGGTTATCAAACCGCGTAACAAGTCTGAAACCCCCGAGAATATTCTTGGTCCCAATCCGTCACAAAGCAGCCAATATTGCGCCATTTTCGAAGCCTTCCCCAAGAGAGCTGAACATACTTGTATTTCCCGACCGAGTATGGATGTGGTACTCGGGATGGAAGAAGTCAATAACCCGAGAGGCAGCCGAATAGCAGAGAGGAGGACATCGCGGAGCAGCAACCATCAAGAACAACGAGCTCGCATTCTCAGTTGAAAGTTTCGCGCTGCCCCTCTCGATTGAGAATCATCTCCCACTTCTCGGTTGAGAATCGTCTCCCAACTTCTCGGTTGAGAATTATCTCCCCTCTTGGTTGAGAATCATCTCCCGACTTCTCGGTTGAGAATTATCTCCCGGCTTCTTGGTTGAGAATCATCTCTCGCTTCTCGGTTGAGAATCATCTCCCATCTCCCACTTCTAGGTTGAGAATCATCTCCCAGCTTCTTGGTTGAGAATCATCTCCCATCTCCCGGCTTCTTGGTTGAGAATCATCTCCCGCACTCGGTTGAGAATCATCTCCCGCCCTTGGTTGAAGCTCCGCTCTCCCCCCTCTCGGGATCAATTAAAAAAAGAAAGAAAAAAGAAAAAAAAGAAGAGCATAGTGGTTATGCCCAAGCATCCTTCTCCACTATGGTCGAGCTCCTGTTCCCAGGACCAAAATTGAGCTCCAGCTCCCAAGTAACGGATCCCGGCCTGGATAAAACAACAGCTCCTACTCGGGATCCGCTAAACCATCAGATATTATTCGGTCGACTAATTGTAACGAAGACTTACTCGAGAAGTATTACTCGGGCAAAACTAACAAGAAACAGAAATGACCTAGTTTCAAAAGAATCGCAAGAGCATTCAACCAACTAAACACAAGTGAAGACCTCAATGAAATGGTAAATACAAATCCAAATCAGTGTGCGTACAAGAAAGTTATCCTCGAAAGACCGAGCAGGAGAGCTTCAAATGGGACACGGAGCCTTTGAGTAACCCGAGCCCTTTTACAAGCAAGGCTTAGGCTAGACCGAGAAGAAATGGTTTGCCAGGAGGATCGAGTACCATCACTCGGCCATTTGGGCCGAGTTTATCTACTCAGGTCAAGGCCGAGTCTACCAATACAAGTGTTGGGCCGAGAACACCTACTCGAGAGTTTCGATTTTGGCACACTATTTGAGGACTCCTACTTGGTCATTGTCCTCATATCAAAATATCCATGGCCTAGAAGTAGACTGAATGAGAACAATGATTGTTACTTTAACCCAAGTAATCTCATGCTGACGGCCTAAGATGACCGTTCCCCTGGGATACCCGAACTAAGTACGGTACTCAGACAAGATTCCCTTTGACAGATCCTGAGCACTTGGCTATTCCCATACAACTCGGCTTTGATCAATGACCGATGAGCAACTCCCGGCACAATCTATTCTCGGCACTACACATCCGAGAATGGACAATGTTTGCTCGGGAATTATCTCTCGGGAAAAACCAATAGCGGCGATAACCAAGTTCCGGAGGATCCATTAGATCAATCACCCGACTAAGGCCTCGTCAAAAAATAGATACAAGTCCAAATCAGAGCCGAGAAGTTAGAAGTTGATATTCATGGCCACACACTGCTCGGGAAGGAGAAGGAGAACATCAATCATAGCCTTTTCGCTGTACACAGCTCAAGGCTAGGGGGCTTATGTTCCTGCCATGGCCAGAGCCCGACCTATGATACCCGGGTATGGGGACTTGGAGGAAATACCAAGAAGGCAACCCGACGGAACTCGCCGGACCAAGAGGTCGGTCCGACCAAGAATAGTGGTACCCCACCCTGGCATACAACTCGGGCCTCTCGGCCCGGGTATCCCTGCCGTGTCCGAGACTACCCAATCCGAGATCGAGAATGTCCCTCGGGAGTCTCTGCACCACAAGGTAGCCTACTCGAGTACTTACCCAGTGCTCGGCCAAGCTTCTATAGTACTTACCCAGTACTCGACTAAGCACCCAGTCCGCAGTCGGGACCCGGGAGACTTCCCGAGAACAGACCTGGCCTCTCGGCTAATAACCCTCAGCAGGCACCCAGTACTCGGACAAAGTAGTCTACCCGAGTACTTTCCCAGTACTCGGCCAAGTACCTCGTACGCTCAGCTTACTCGGACCCGGGTAATTGACAACTCTACCTGAATCCCGACCAAGTACTCCGCCTACTCGGTACTCGGGCGAGCAGCCCATACACCAGGGAAAGTCGAAAACCCCACATGTGGACCAAGCCAAGTACCTGAGCAACCTACTCGGGTATATAGTGAATACTCAGAACGAGGTCAAACCCCCACCAACTCGGTACCATCGGATGGAGTCACCATAAATACTCGAGATTGTATGAGTACTCGGTACTCGGCAGTTGGTATGATCCGCTAACCCCCTACCGAGTATCCTAACCGTCTCGTAGATCCGGGTCTTGGATGCTCTAGAACATTCCCAAGATACATGTCTCAAATGCCAGCTGGTGGTCGTACCAGCCGTCCTTTAGAAGGACACGCGTCGCAATGGTACTGGAGACCCTACGGACGACGCCCACTAACGACCTGGGATGGGGACCACGCGACATACACAAAACGACTCTCCCTCCACCTATATAAAGAAGGCACCATTCATGCTAGGGGGGCATCTTCTAGGAAAAAACCCTACCTAAACCCTAATCTCTGTAAACTACCCATAACCGTAGTTCCGCCGCCGCCGAAACACCACCTTCTCTACGAGACGCCACCATCCATCACCCTAGAACTACGTTGGCCTTGATTCCCTACCGGGATACGTAGGAGCAGAGTTCTCACTCCGTCAGGCTCAATCCACAAAACCCTCATTGCTCCGCCGAGCCGGAGCTCATTGTTTCTACTCAGACAAAAGCGGACGGAACAAGATCTATATCCTCTCTCTACTATTTATTATTATCAGATTTATCTCAAGATCCATATTCTGTGTTGATTTAAAAAAAGAAGAAGAACATATACTGTACGACAATCAAGTTAACGCATGTTACAGGAGCAAGCTCGCCTTGTTTTTTATTCCTTTTTTTTTCGTTAACGCAAAAACTCAAGGAGCAAGTTACAGGAAGCAAGATATATAAATTTTATAAAATAAAAATATAAATTTATAGAGGGTGTAAATAAAACGCAACATAATTTTCATTCGTATGTGTATCACGAAGTTTGGTTCTTACGAATTAGTATTACTGTTTAAATAAATCAAATTTGTTAGTATAACTTGTAGTCTCACAACGAAAAAACAATTAACAAAATCTATGAGCTGCAGCCCACGATTGAGTGTGATAACAAGGTGAGCTTGCTCCTGTAACTTGCTCCTGGAGTTTTTGCGTTAACAAAAAAAAAAAGGGTGAGCTTGCTCCTGATCGATACAATATATGGATCTTGAGATAAATCTGATAATAATAAATAGTGGAGAGAGGATATGGATCTTGAGAGAAACATTATATAGGGAGGTGAAATCATATAATTAAATGGGATCATAATTAGTAGAGAGAGAAAATCAATTTCCAAAAAAGAATGATTAATTAGCTAGACAAATTTATTTAGAACTGCACATTTAATGAAGCTAAACATGTGAAATATTGCACAAGTTAAAAATCCCCTTCAATTAAATCAACCAATTTGTTTAATTGACCTTTCGATGCTTCAAGCTTTTCTTAATTAGTTCTTTAAATGAGCAAATAGAGGAATAACTTTGAGAATAGATTATTATAAATTCATGATAATTGATTGCTAATAAAGTTGGTGGAGGTATTGACTTATGAAGTTGAATTGTGAATTATAGAGAAATATGATTTGAGCAATTGAATAAAATTAAGCCTTTGCCCAATATTTTTTCCATTAGAGAATCCCCGATCTTTGCATGTTTCACTTATTTATTTATTTCTTGTGTTTTAAATCTTAATTATACCCATTTTTATTGCCTACATTTTATATTGTTTAGGATTAATTTTTGAATCCTTTAGAAGCCAGGAGCGAATAATCTTATCCTTGCCTAACATGTGAAAGGCTATGTAAAGTTTTTACCTACGTCTTTCTTGTGATGAAGTGCAGAAAAACTTTGACGATAGATCCGCCTATATGTTAACAAGCTTCTCAAAAATAGGGAGGAGAGCCATCTCATGGAGGGCCTTCTTCATAGTAAAATCAAAGGAAAGCACGACAAATGGGAGCGTAAACCTCACCCTAAATTAGCATAGATAAGGTGAAGGTATCAAGTGTTCCTAGGGGACTGTAATGTCGCTGTACTATTCAATCCTTGATGGGTAGTTAAATCCGGCTAGTTCTAGGGTGAGAGGTCATGACAAATCTCTCACCACGACAGATCACAAAAAGCCCTTATTTGTAAAAATAAACGCCCCAACAAACCAAGATCCAATCCCATTGACCATAGTGAGCATGGTGTAAGAGCGATTTATCATCCATATTTACAATAGTCGAATCGGAGAGTATCCCATTCACTGAGCAAGAGAACCAAGAATCCTCTGAGGGCAGCGCCAGAGGTAAGACCAATTGCAGAAGTCTGGGAAAAATCAGGCTTAGAATCAAGCTTCATGTCAAGAATGGTGAGCTGATTGTTAATAGAATCCACCTTTCTTGATGCTTTGACAAAGAGCTCGTCCTTTTTTTTTTGTAAAAATATGTGCGTTCAAAGACTAATGTTTGTGAATTGCATGAAATACAATTTATATTTACAATGAGATTAATGCTAGCTATTTTCTAAGTATTGAGATTAATGCTAGCTATTTCCTAAGTACATGTGTTTAATTCCAGTCGTCTGCACCGTCCAACCATCCACACCATCTAAGATTAATACCCCCCCCCCCTTCAAGTTGGTGCATGAAGATTCATAATGCCCAACTTGCCGAGGAAATAGTCGAACTGTTATTTGCCTAATGCCTTTGTGAATATATCTACTAGTTGTATATTAGTAGGAACATACACTGGCCGGATGTTGCCTTTCAATATATCATCTCGGGCAAAATGACAGTCAATTTCAATGTGTTTTGTTCGTTCATGAAATATAAGGTTTTTGGCTATATGTAATGCTGCTTGACTATCACAATAAAGACGTATTGGTTTGGAATTTGTCACTCCAAGGTTGGACAAAATGTCTTTTAACCACTTCAATTCACATGTTGTTGTTACCATGGACCTATATTCTGCTTCTACTGATGATCGAGACACCGTATGCTGGTTCTTAGTCTTCCAAGAGATTGGAGAATTTCCTAAGAGCACAAACCACCCGGTACTATATCTCCTAGTCAAAGGACAACTTGCCCAGCCTGAATCACACCATCCATATAGCTGTAAATCACAGTCATGACGCGTCAAGATGCTTTGACCAGGATTACCTTTTAAATATCAAACCACCCGTAGCGCAACTTCCTATGTTCTTCCTTTGGTTGTTGCATAAATTGTGAAAGAGTATAGACATAATAGGATAATTCTGGTCGGGTGAAGCAAAGATATATTAAACAGCCTACCAAGCACCAAGATTTTTTTGGATTATCAAGCAAATGACCATTTGCCAATGCTAGTTGATGGTCCTGCTCCAAAGGAATACTTGCTGGTTTGGCCCTTAGTAGTCCAGCTTCAGATATAATATCCAAAGCGTATTTATGGTGGCAAAGAAAAATATCAGATTGGTTCCTAGCTACTTCAACACCCAAGAAATAATTTAAAGTTACCAAATCCTTCATGTGAAAACAGTTGCTCAAATAAGTTTTGAACTTTTGAATGGCAGTATGATTATTGCTAGAGATAATCAAGTCATCAACATAGACAAGAACAACAATGTGCACATCCTTGTGTTGCAAGGTGAATAATGAATAGTTGAAATAGGACTGGCTGAAACCATATTCCTTTAATGTAGTGGAAAGTTTGGCAAACCAACATCCTGGGGCCTGGTTTAACCTGTAAGTGATTTACAAAGCTTACACACCATGCCCGATTGCTGCACATTAAAACCTACTGGTATTTTCATGAACAGCTCCTGTTGAAGCTCGCCATGAAGGAAAGCATTGTACACATCCATTTGATGCTGCTCCCGCTCTCTCGCCGCTGCCACAACCAAGACCGTCCGCACCGTAACCATTTTAGTGACTGGTGCAAATGTTTCCGTATAGTCAACGCCTTCAACTTGGTGATTGCCAAAGATCACCAACCTAGCCTTGAATCGCTCCACAGTTCCATCTAAGCGGTAGTTTATCTTGTACACCAACTTACAGCCTTGTGTCTTCTTTTTGGAAGGTAAGCGCTCCACCATCCACGTCCCGTTATTTTTAAGGGCCTGAATCTCATTTTGCATCGCTTCTCTCCACCTAGCATCCTTTACAACTGCATGGAAAGAAACCGGTTCCCGTTCTACCGTAATAGCTGCAAGAAAATTTCTATGTCGCAAAGAAAATTCTCACATAATATGCTATAGGATAGGGTGCACCTGGATTATGCTTTGGAACAGGTGAACTAGTGGAAGGGATCAATTTTTCGAATTGTATTAGTCACATAATCCTGCAAACAGACTGATGGCCGCTTTACTCTTTGTCCTCGTCCTAGTTGGTCTTCATCACATTGCCCATATTAATTTCTCACATCTTGTACTGCTTCGTCATTATCTTCTGCCACATCCTCTACCGTTCCTTGTTCACTTTCATTGCATGTGCACCCTTATATCAATATTCATCTCTCTTTCCCTTTCTGTCATATTTTTGCTAAGAGTATCACGTTCACTTCGAGCTCCTCCATGATTCTCTTCATCAATTCCACCATGAGAAATTTCTATGACAGAGCTCTCCCTAGATGTAGAGATTCCTTAAGCGAATGGAAATTTCGTTTCAAAGAAATCAACGTCTCGTGACACCAACATTTCATTTGTTTCTAGATCATATAATTTTCAACCCTTCTTACCGTAAGGATACCCAACAAAAATACGCTTACGACTCTTGCTAGCAAATTTGTCTCCTTTCATTCCTTGGTCTTGTGCATAACACAACGAGCCAAACACTCGCAAGTGATCATATGAGGGCACTTTCCGGTGGAAAATTTCATATGGAGTTTCTCCATTTAAAGCTGAAGATGAAGTAAGTAACCAACAATTTAATACACACTCACCCCATAAATCAATGAGAAGGTTTCCTTGTAAGCGCGGTGCTTGTGCTACATCCAAAATATGTCGGTATTTCCTCTCTACTCTTCCATTTTGTTGCGGTGTCCCTATACATGAGGTTTGAAAAATAATACCATGTTCAACAAAATGATTCTTCATGCATGTAAACATTGTCCTGTTAAGTCTCTAAATGTCTGTGTGCATTTCCCTAAGTTTTGATGAAAACTAAACATTGGATAATGATTTAATAAACCTACTTTGTGGTTGCTAACCTGTCCACTTAGTGCGCAGATCATAATAGTAAGACTCACCTGTCTACCCACATGTATGACAACCTGTCTGGATAAGCAAAAGTCAACCTGTCTGCTGACAAGGATTGTTGACTTTCTACAATTTAGTTTCAACCTGTCTCTGCTATGTTCTCATACTCGTCTGAGGTTATTCAATGGGAACTCGAGTACAAAAGCTTTTGAAAGCTGTCCCCTCATGCAGAAGACTCTGAAACTCTCTCTCACGCTTATCAAGAAATTTAGAAGGTCATTTTCACAAGCAACCTAGGAAGTCAGTGATAACATCCAGTTAAAGAATGTTTCTAACATGCTTTATTCCCTAGTACTCTTGGTTATTACACGAAAAGGGAAATATACTCTGCAAAGTACAAAAGCATTCTGCACAATTCTGACTTGGCTACTGCACGATGCATAAAGCCATGATCCTTCATGTTACAGTACAACCAACGTTCCTATTGCATTAATGGCTACCTAAAACGACTCTATTGCATTTATTGAAGCTCTGCTTGAAGCCATCGGTGGAAGGAATGTCTCTAACGGATCTTAAATGCTTGAAGGCTATAAATACAGAAGTCATTGAAGATAAACATATCAGAGATTTCAAAGCATTAAAGAGCCATTAGTCTGTTCATTTAATTCTTCATTCTTTCAATCTGTATTCTTCAATCATTGGAAGTTATTACGCAGTCTTTTCTAAGTCTACATTTAATCCACTCTCTGAGTGTTAGTGAAAGAACTGTTTGTCTGATTGTATTTATTACAAACAAACTTCTCAAAACAAACCTGTGTGAACATGAAGAGGCTAAGTGAGCAAAGAATACTTGTCTTTGAGCCTGAAGAGGCTAGGTGTGCAAACAATACTTGGAGTCTGTAACCTGATCATTATAGTGGATAAAACTTGGTGCTGCCAAGGACTGGACGTAACTCTTTGTGTTAAAGAGTGAACCAGGATAAACAGCTGTGTTAATCTCTCTTTCCTTAAACTCTTTAGTTGTTTTGATTATATTATCTGCTTTCTAACTAAGGGGTTAAAAATGTGAATATCGAGTTTGTTTTCCATTTGTATGTTTGTGTGCTTTTCTGTCAAAATACACCAGACAGGTCACCTGTCTGTATAAGTTGTTTTACACTTGTCTGTACCTAGCTTCTGTGTGCGAAAAGATTTCAACTTTATTTTAATTTCTGATAAACACAATTCAACCCCCTTCCCGTGTTTATTGTTGTCTATTTCAGTTAGTATCAGAGCTCAGCCTCTGGGTTGAGCATCTAACAGTGTAGTGGTAAAAGGTCCTGAAGAATAGACATGACTGCGGGAGCTAGTGGGAGCCACCAGACTGAAGGAGCTTCCTTAACCAGACCTGCATTCTTCAATCGAGAAAACTACAACTATTGGAACGATAGATTTCAATGGTTCATTCTATCTACAAACTCTGATCTTTGGGAAGTCATCACAGATGGTCCATTCATTCCTAAAAATGATGACAACAGTGACAAGCCAAAAGCTCAGTGGACCCCTGCAGTAAAGACAAAATGGGAGCTAAATCAGAAAGCCAGATACAACATCATTTGTGCTCTCAGTCCTGAAGAATTTGAAAAAGTTTGTGCCTGTGATTTTGCTAAAGATATATGGGACACTTTAGATGTCACATGAGACACCCCGATGTCTCATTAAAGAAAAACCTAAATTAACAAAAACTTAATTGTAATATTAGCGTTAGACGTATACACAGAAAATCATAAATGTTAAAAACTTAAAAGTAAAGAACAAAAATAAAACACCACACCACACACACACACACACACACACACACACACACACACACACACATATATATATATATACGAACATACTGTGCTAACAAATTAAAGAGGGTACCCTATCAGCAGGGTCCCAAAATATACACACTAGCATAAGCTGACAAAAGCAACTGAAGATACAACTTCTCAAAAAGACGCACTGGCTATAGACTCTAAACTATGCCGCTAGGATCCATCGCTCGTTATCCAACATCTGGATCATAAGAAGTCCTTCAACGCTCCTCAGTAGCTGGCTCCTCCGCAGAGTCTTCTCATAACGATCACATAAATAAACATACACAATATAGAGAAAATAGGGGATAAGAAATGTGCTATCACCATAAGCGGAAAAGGTTACATAACATATCAACAATAATAGCACACATACATGCATCACCAAATAAACACATATAGATATAACACTCATCCTCGAAATAGATAATATTCCTCTACCCTTCGCACTCATGCAACTAATCATGTATACTGATGTGGCCATCACCTAATCCTGTCACACATCCCTCGTCTGATTAGGGATATTAGTCAGTCGTCCAAGCGGTGCGTATCCAAAGATTTCTGTGCGCCCCTATTCCCTCATCTCAAGTAGGGAATAGTGCATAAGCACGGTCCGCCACTATTCCCCCATTGGGAATAGCGCTATAAGCACATAATGGTGCGCCCCTATTCTCCATAGACCTCAGCGCGTCCAAAAAACCTCACCTCGTCCTATGGAGAAATAGTGCATAAGCACTCAGAGCAACTCCTCAAGGACTACAAGAGTATTACAATAGTCTCCCCCCATTTCCGTTAGGAAACTGACCCGTGATATCCGGTACCCGTAATCAGATACACTGACCTCGTGTATTCCACTCACACGGCTGTGATCAACACCACTCATCTATATGTGTCTCATCGACTCATATCGATTGATAGCCTAGTGCCTCAACCTTCCATCATCATCTCATATAATATCTCAAGTCACATCAATATAAAATAATATCTTATTAGGCTAGGCACTACTAAATCAAATATCACACTCTCCCCAACCTGCCTATCTTTACAATATCATATCTCAATACCTAGGAACCAACTAAGCAAGTCATAGCAGCTAAAGCATATTATCACTCAATTCATATTATCAACCATTAACCATAATCCAAATAAAATAATAATAAAATAATAAATAAAATCATAATAATAATAAAATCATAATAACATATTCAAACAAACATAATAAACTACAATTAACATGTTAATCAAAACAGCACACAGCAAGCAGCTCAACTATGATAAAATCAGACAACCTCAGATATCATAAAATTAACCTAACGGCGATAAATCTACAATTTCCATATCATCATTGGTACCACTAATTTGTCCCCAATGTGATATTGATATTGTCCATTATTCGCCTACTAGTAGGGTTTAGGTTGCCCTACACCATTATTGAAAAATATGTTACTTAGCCAATTCCGACAATAAGAAGCTTCTTTCCCCCACCTGAGATGTCGTAGGCTAGCTTTAGAGCAACGAAACGAGCCCGCTCTCAACTTCTCAAATCTGCCTCGTGAGGTTCTCCTACCTTCGAGGCTCCAAAAATTCACCTGAACACATATTCACGAAGTACACGTTACATGTAGCTCAAATCTTAAGACGGAATTGAAAACTGATAAACGGATTGAGAGATAACTTCAATACTATCACGGACAACATTGGCATAAAAACATAGACTTACCTTAGCCTAACCAAGAAAAGAAAGGTAGGATCATGAAGTAGAAGTCGCGAGGATCACAACAGTATAATCGGTTTTCCAATAGGACGAACGGATTGATCAGAATCAGCTCTGGAAATTTTCTCTCTCTTTCTTTCTTTTCTCTCCCTCTCTCTCTAAGATTGAGTTTTCTCCACTTTTCTCTCATGTTCCACGAAATTCCATCATTAAAAACTCATCTTTTTTTTTTTCCTTGCGCCCAGCGCTCAGCGCCCGTGATCCAGCACTCGGTGCTGGTGAGGCGCACCGCCTCCCTCGCCCAATCTCATCGCGCCACGTGTCCCACTGGCTGGCGCTGAGCGCAGGGAAGCCAGCGCTCAACGCTGGTTGCTGTCCAGCATTCCTGTTTCATTCGTTTTATCGCGTTCTGAGCTCGTTTAAAGTCCGATTGACCTGAAATTTGAAACATAGACTCCTCTATACCTAAGGAATAAGACCAAGCCCTTAAAAATACCTAATCTCTTCCACAAAAATAAATTTCGTATTATACATTCTTAAACGTTCTAAACGGTATAACGAAAATTCTAGAACACGTTCTCATTCAATTCAACGCCGGTTAATCTCGTACTTTCCATGCAAGGTTCCCAACACCTAAACATGCATATTAGACCTAAAATTAAAGTCTTAAACTTAGTTATACAACATATAAATAATGCCTTAAAACACAGATGTTACATCACACATGAAGGAACAGCCAAAGTTAAAGAATAAAAAATTGCCATACTTGTCAGAAAGTATGAGCTGTTTCTCATGGAGGAAGGAGAATCTGTTGCTCAGATGATAGGAAGATTCCAAACTATCATCAATGGCCTAAAGTCTCTTGGCAAAGTTTACTCTAATGCTGAGAAGGTTGGAAAGATACTAAGGAGTCTACCTAAGCAGTGGAGACCTTTGGTAACTGCTATCTCTCAAGCCAAGGATCTTACTTCCTTGACTATGGATGAACTTCTTGGTACACTCACTGTTCATGAGCAAGAACTTGGAGATGAAATCATAACAAAGAAGGGCAAGTCAATTGCTCTGAAGGCTGATCAAAAGTCTTCAAAGGCTACAAGAGCTCTGAAGGCAGACGAGTCATCCAGTGATGCTGACCTGTCTGAACTCGAGGATTCTGAAAGTGATGAAGAGTTATCTCTCCTAACCAGAAAGATAAAGATTCTCTTACAGAAAAAGAAGTTCAGAAAAGATAAGCCATTCAGAAGGTTCAACAAGGACAAGAACTTCAAAAAATCCACTTCAACAGACAAGAGTTCAATTATCTGCTATGAATGCAAGAAGCCAGGTCATATCAAAGCTGAATGTCCTCAACTCAAGAAAGCCTCTTTTAAGAAGTTCTTCAAAAAGAAGAAGAAATGGATGATGGCTACTTGGGAAGATCTGGAGTCAACATCTTCTGCTGAAGAGACAGAGGAAGAAGCTAATCTCTGTCTGATGGCCAACACTGACTCAGATTCAGATAATGAGGTACATCCTGACTATGAGGAATTACTTGATGCCTGTGAGGAATTGATGGAGGAATCCAACTGCTTATCTAAGGCTTTCAAATCCCTCAAGAGAGAGTATGTTAAGCTTCTCAGTGAGCATAAACAGAAATCACATGAGTGTGAGAAGTTTGCCAAAGAGAACACTGAGCTAAAGACTGAAAAGTCTGATGAAGCTAAGATCTCTAGTGAAACATCACAATCTAAAGAAGTTGAAAAACTTCAACAGAAAGTGGAAGACCTCACTTCTGATCTTGCCAAATTTGTTAATGGTAGAGATAATCTGACTAAGCTGCTTGGCTGTCAGAGGCACTCCCTTAACAAAGAAGGTATTGGATATGTCCATCAGACACATCATAAAGTATCAACTAAAAACTCTAAAGTGTATGATAAATCTACTTTCATTAAATCCATACCTGTCTGTAACTTCTGTGGAAAAACTGGACATGTTATGTCTTTGTGTATTCATAAGAAAAGAAGGAAGTCTTCACAAACTCCTAAAACTAACAGAAAAGGACCCAGAAAATTATGGGTACCTAAAGAACAAATAATCTCTGTTGCAGATGTCCTCAACAGGACTAAGAAAACCCCACTACTGGTACCTGGACAATGGTTGCTCGCGACACATGACAGGAGAAAGGTCTATGTTCCTAGACCTCCAACTTAAGAAAGAAGGACATGTGGCATTTGGAGGAAATCAGAAAGGGAAGGTTATAGGCATTGGTACTATTGGTGGTAAACCTCCTCTTCCCTCTATATATAATGTTCTTATGGTTAAATGATTAAAATACAATTTGCTTAGCATAAGTCAATTATGTGACAGTGGATTTGATGTCTCCTTTACCAAGGATTTATGCATAGTTAAAGACCCCAGTGGCAAAACCCTCTTTTCAGCTAAAAGGCAACAAAATCTGTATAAGATTGAACTGACTGATCTCTCAGATCAAGGTGTAACCTGTCTGATGTCTAAAGAGGATGAAAGATGGTTATGGCATAAGAAACTATGACATGCTAGTATGAAACTTATTTCAAAATTGAAAAAGGATAACATTGTGAGAGGATTGCCTGATATTAGTTTTAAGAAAGATGTCTTGTGTGATACATGTTAGATAGGTAAACAAGTAAAATCAAGTTTCAAATCTAAAAACCAAGTATCAACCTCTAGACCTCTTCAGTTGTTACAGATGGATCTGTTTGGACCAGTTAGTGTTGCTAGCTTGGCTGGAAGAAAATATGGATTTGTCATAGTCGATGACTATTCTAGACTTACATGGGTACTCTTTTTAACCCACAAGGATGAGTCTTTTAAGACTATATCAGTATTCTGTAAGAGAGTACAAAATGAGCAGGGTTTCTGTATTTCTACACTTAGAAGTGACCATGGGGGAGAATATGAAAATGAGCAGTTTAGACAGTTCTGTGAGGAGCATGGAATCTCTCACAATTTCTCTGCACCTAGAACTCCTCAACAAAATAGAGTGGTTGAGAGAAAGAACAGATCTCTGCAACAAATGGCTAGATCCATGCTCAATGAGAATAATCTCCCTAAGTATTTATGGGCAGAAGCTGTAAACACTGCATGTTATGTACAAAACAGAATACTCATTAGGCCTTTTCTAAAGAAGACACCCTATGATTGTGGAAAGGAAAAAGCCCCAGCATTTTTTACTTTCATGCATTTGGTTGTAAATGCTTCATTCTAAATACTAAGGATCAACTTGGAAAGTTTGATTCCAAAGCAGATAAAGGTATCTTTGTAGGCTATTCTAAAATGTCTAAAGCCTTTAGAAATTATAATTCTAGAACTTCTGTTATTGAAGAATCTGTTCATGTTAAATTTAATGATGGTTTAAAGACTGATAAGGAATTATCAGATCTAGAAGATGATCTTGCAGGTCTCAACATAAATAAGTCAGAAAATCAACAACCTGACCTGACCAAGACAGAACCTGAAAATGAACCAGTCAAACAAGTGGAGAAGACAAGTCAACAGACAAGTCAAGATCTTCATGATGATCTTAAAAGGGTCTAGAAATTCAAAACTCATCATCCCAAGGATCTTATTATTGGAAATCCCTCAGAAAGAGTGAGAACCCGATCCACTTTAAAGGAATCAAGCAATGTGGCCTTCATGTCAAAAATAGAGCCAAAGCACATTGAAGAAGCTCTTGATGATGAAAGCTGGATTCTTGCTATGCAAGAAGAACTCAACCAATTCACCAAAAATGATGTCTGGACACTTGTCTCCAAGCCCAAAAACAAGTCTGTCATTGGAACAAGATGGGTCTTCAGAAACAAATTGGATGAGGATGGCAAAGTTGTCAGAAATAAGGCAAGGTTAGTAGCTCAAGGCTATAACCAACAAGAAGGTATTGACGATACTAAAACCTTTGCACCTATAGCTAGAATAGAAGCTATTCGCATTCTGATGTCGTATGCTGCACAACACCAAATCACTCTTTTTGAAATGGATGTGAAATGTGCTTTTCTCAATGGTATAATTGAAGAAGAAGTATATGTTAAGTAACCCCCTGGTTTTGAAGATACTGATAAACCAGATATGTTTTTAAACTTAAAAAGGCATTATATGGTTTGAAACAAGCACCTAGAGCATGGTATGATAGATTAAGTTCTTTTCTCATGCATAATGGTTTTACTAGAGGACAAGTGGATACTACTCTGTTTAAGAAAAGTTCTAAAGAGAACTTCATCATAGTCCAAATATATGTTGATGATATTATTTTTGGAGCAACTAATGAAAAGCTATGCAAGGATTTTTCCAAGCTAATGCAAGCAGAATTTGAGATGAGCATGATGAGAGAATTAAAGTTCTTCCATGGATTACAAATCAAACAGACAAGTGATGGAATCTACATCCATCAACAAAAGTATATCAAGGAGATACTTAAGAAGTACAAGATGGAAAGTGCTAAACAGATGAAAACTCCTATGCAACCCAACGCAAAACTAAGTAAAGATGATGAAGGTAAAAAGGTAGACCAAACTGTCTACAGAGGTATGATTGGATCTCTATTATACTTAACTTCAAGCAGACCTGATATTCAATTTAGTGTCGTATGTGTGCTAGATTTCAACCTGACCCAAGAGAATCTCATCTTAAAGCTGTTAAACGAATATTTAGATATTTGCTTGGGACTACTAATCTTGGTTTGCTATATTTAAGAACTAAAGAATACAGATTAGTGGGATTCTGTGATTCTGACTTTGCTGGAGATAGAATAGAAAGGAAAAGCACCAGTGGAGGATGTCACTTCATTGGAGCAAGCTTAGTCTCTTGGTCAAGCAAAAGGCAGACAACTATTGCCCTATCTACTGCTGAAGCAGAATACATCTCAACTGTAACACCCTTCTCGGGTGCTACAAAGTAAATGACATTTTAAGGCCGAAAAGTAAGTTAATTAAATTTGGCTATAAAAGAATGGGATAATTTTTTTTCCTTTTTCTTAAGTCATAAATATAACTGCTTTGTTTTAAATGAATGGACAATAAAATATTCCATTATCACAATTAGGATTATGAGTTCGAAAATCATTTACATAATACCCAACCCTACTCATAAACAGAAATCATAGAATATACAGACTCAACATAAAGATGTGGAGACGCAGCTCCTAAAATATAAGATACTTGGAGTCGCAGCTCCATAGACGGTTACATTAACTCCCAAACATACCTAGCTGGCCAAACTACAATAGAAAAGACCATCTTCTCTCATACCTCGTGAGAAGGATAAACCCAACTGACGAGATCTAGTGGAAACTCTATTTGAGTCCACTACCGACGTCGTCACAAAAGACACTACTAGAGTCACTACAAAAGTAACTCTTGGACTAAGCCCTATCCTCCCCCAAGAGGAGAAACTTGGTCTATGAACCCATCAACAGTTTGGAAAACGTCCACTAGAAACTCCAACATATTGTCCGCATGCTCGAACCCCAATCTCTACAATGCGTCAGTCAAGGAACATCTTGACGTCTCAATCTTCTCAAAAGAATGCAGAAGACACCAGCCGACATAGGCAATATAAAAATAAAGAGGTGAGATTCCATTTATCTTACACATAAGGCAGACATGCAGTGATACGACTCACATGTACATAATATAACACTCATATATTCTTTTTATCTCCCATTTTAATCCTGCAACTCAAAACTTCAAGAATATAATATACCAGACTCGACGGTAAGCTTATCAAGCATACCGAACTCGGTTTGTCCATCGGAAGACAGGAATAGAGAGAAACTGATTGAAACCGTATAGTCCCATTCCTACACAGCCTCAAGGAATATCCGATTCTAACATCGGAGCTAATTTGATATTTTGGAAGGAAATGGTCAGTATAGGTTTCACATCCGCCCACCTCAGGCACCATTGTTGCTTTCGTGTTACGCACACAAGGCTTAAATCATAACGTACGTACAATCATAATCACATGTGATCTCAAACTCTCTATAACAAATCAGGCTCTTTATGAAACCTCTACAACCGAAACTCGGCTTCCTAGGCACAACGGCCTCACCGAACATAGCATCAACTATGTATCTGGGCAAAATTGCCGGAATACGTCCAATTGGTCTATCCACCGGATAACCTCGTGATTCCACCAGAATCCACTTGCTGTCAATCTCTGACGGACGATATTCCCGATTACAAATCATCGGTCCTTCACTGATCCGCAATTCTCACACGGACTTGTCATGTTTGTGTAAAGATGTTTTAAGGCACTTTCTTACAAGTCCTAACACATTATGAAATTGGATCGACAGTCCAATCATTTATTTCTTTACACTTTTCTAATGGAGCCTTTCTCTTGGCTTCCTAGAAAATCAAATAATTCTTAGTCCATTAAATCTTATGGAAGTATGGATATTGAATTATCCACACTTTACGAAAAATGGTCTTGCTTCACCATAAGTCATAAATCATTAAGTTCATATTTTTACTAAGTCATTCATGACTTAGGTTTTGCTCTTTAATATAAATACTAGTCTTTGAAGACTAGAATCTTCTTTTGTCTTGAAACCAAAACCTTTGGTTAAAACCAAACCATTTTAAAATCAGATTCCATCAAAGTACATAAGCACTAAATTCCTCAAAACAGTTTCTTGAAAAACATCGAAACCCTTAAAATATTGTTTTACCGCTTTTTACTGTATTTCAATTTAAATTCTATATTTTCACAAATATAATTGTTTGTCTCAAATCCTTCACTTCCCTAAGTTACCACACTTATATTAAAGTATTAAAATACTGATTTCAAACTCTAAATCATTGTTTTCTGAAAATTCTTTACAAACGTTTGACGACGGTTTCGCCGCTTTTTCCTGAATTTAGGCTCAAAAGCCATACTTTTAAAGATATGGTTCTTCACCTCAACTATATAACTTTCCTAAGTTATAATACTCATTTTAGGATGTTGAAACATTGATTTTACCTCTTTCTCACCATTTATACAAAATTCCTAAAAATGTGACCGGACGTCGTTAAGTTTGTAAATCGTGTAAATCATTTTTCAACGATTTTAAACTCTAATAGTCCAAAACTCATTTTGGAGTTTTAGAACAGTTCAATAGGTATAAAAAACAGTCTCTCACTGTCCAGTTAAATATATTTTCGAAAATTACAATTTAACCCCTAAACTTTTATTAATTGCAAAAAGATCCTTATTCACTTAAAACCTTATAACTTTTTATTTATAACTTTAAATCACACCAAACCAACTTCTTTAGAAATATTTTTCAGTTGCCCTCAAATTCTCCAGAAATCACGTTTCTGCCCCAAACATTCTTCAATAATTGCAAAAAGGTCCTTGTTTACAAAAACGCTTATAACTTTTTATGTATTAATCCAAATAACGTCAAACCAATTTATTTGGTCTTATATTACCAAGGGCTAAAATCCCAACATATAAGAATATATTTTTCAGAACAGTCCCTGAATTTCTCAGTATTTGCATAATAGTCCCTATATCTTCAAAAATTCATAACTTTTAACATACATATCCAAATCAATCCAAACCAATTTCTATACTCTTATATACTCGTTCAATCCTTATCAAAATTATGCAAACAAATTAACTCAACTTGAAACCCCATTAATCAATTATGGCCGAATGGCCTTAAATAAATATATTAGGCATTCTTCTTAATAAGTCAAGCAAACAACAAAACAGCCTTGATTCCAACTTAAGGTCATTGGAATCAAAACAACCATATGACATATCATACCACAACCAAACATCAAATCAAATCCTCCAAGAGGATCACACACAAATAACTCAATAATACATAATCCTAACACTTAGGATTTACAAGACAACATACAATTACTTTAAACCACATACATATCTACATTAAGGTAGGATAGTAGTAATCTCCCCTCTTACCTCTTGTAGATCCCTTAAAACAAGCAAGGATGATGTTGTTCTCCTAAGGATGGCCACGGTTTTGCTTCCAAAATCCTAGAGATCAACACACAAAATTCAAAAGGATTATACGACTAAGCTTAGACATAACCAAAGATAGGAATCAAGGCTTAGATCACTTATCTTAAGCCAAAAGGATGATGATCAATAGATTGATGTTCTTGACCAAGAAATACCCACTTTTAAAGAAGTTTCAAAATGGACTTTTGGATGAGATAAATAAGGCTTAGAATGATGAGAGGATCATGGATCTATGGTTTATTCATGAAACAAACTCTTGGATTAATAATCCTTAAGTCTTAGAAAGGCAAGATTTATGATTATAACTCAAAAATTAAAACTAAATCATCTAACTCATCATATGTGTGGATTCGGCCAAGCACAATAAAATTGGCTAAATTCTTTCAATCTCTTGGATGTATGATCTTAGAGTACTAGAAAGACAATATCAAGTGTTATTTTGCAAAAGTTGAAACAAAACTCATGTACCCCACAAAACTAGGGTTTCGGCCATGAGTAGAAGACATAGGAGGAAATTTTGTTTGATATTATGCTTTTGGATAATCAAAATAGAAGTCTTTGAGAGTTCATAGAAATTGGAATCACATCAAAATGATTTTTCTATGATTTTCTAGAAATTTTTGAAGATCTAGATCTAAGAATGAAAACATGATGATCATGGCATGAATCAAGTGAAATCAATGAATAAGAAAGCTTAGATGATCAAGGAGATGAGGTCTTACCTCTTGAAGATTGAAGACATGAAGAAAATGATCAACCAACACTTATATAAAATCTGGACAGTTTGAGGGTGTGTTGGTTTTGTGAGTATATCTCATGATCTACTCATCCAAAAATTACAAACTTTGGCTTATTGGAAAGATAAGAAGAAAAGGAACAACTTTTATGTTTAAGGTTTCATTTTTTTCGGATCATAACATGGGTAAAAATAGGCTTCTTTCTGCTGTCTCGCATGGATCTGAGGATTCTGGGCAGTTTCTGTATTTTGGTCATAACTCTCAATATACTCATCCGTTTTTGATGATCTTTAGCTCGTTGGAAAGAAGAGAGAAAGAGAAACAACTTTCATGTAGAAAGTTTTTCGATTTTCATAACAGAAAAGGGTCAGAATTTCAGTGTAATTTCGGAGAGTATGAACATCCATGTGTGTTCTTTGAGTTCTTAAGAGAAAATGAGAGAAAGTGATGAAGAAGATGAAGGTAGAAATGGCTAAGTGTGGGCTGCACGAAAATGAGGGAGCTAGGATCAGATTTTGTGTGGTTTAATGTGATAAAAGAACTATGGTTGAGTTAATTTAACATAGGTTAAGTTAGAAAATAATATAATAACTTAACTATGGTTAATTAGTAACTTAACTAGGTTTATTTGGTAACTATGGTTAACAAACATGTGGCTCATAATCAAGAGAGGGTGTGGCTGATTCTTGGCCAAGTAAACTAACCTCGGTTCCTTAACCATGGTTAAAATTTAACTCTACATCGGTTAGGTTATGCTTAGAGGTATTTTGGTCATTTCACTTGAAAATTCCCGATTTCTAAAATTTGAGGCCGATCTCCTTGTCCCTCTGCTACATCAAACTCCCCTAATACCTCAGCTCCATATTTGACTCCGTAGTTTACCCGTCTTAGGTTTTTACGCGTTTTTCTAAAAGATTACGCTCGAATAAAATAATATTATTTCAGTGCTAACGAATTTTTCCGAAATGTGGAAAATTGTTCGGAGTGAAATATAAAACCTAATGGTTTCGTTCATGATTCAAAATTAGGGTTTCTGCTCGGTAAATTCTTACTGTCAATGAAAACGCAGAAAACGCAGACCGGGTTTCGTCTGAATTTTCAATCCAAAACTTCCCCGTAACCTTATAAAAATAAGTATAACAGGGAAATGACCTTAGTTTCTCCAAAGTCATTTTCTAAATCTCGAATAAAATATAAACAAATATATACATATATGAATATTTACCGGTATTGAAGAACAGTGAAAATCGGGGTGTTACATCAGCTGCTAGTTGTTGCTCTCAACTTTTATGGGTAAAACATCCACTTGAGGATTACTCTATTTATGAGCATAATATATCTGTGTGGTGTGATAATTCCAGTGCTATTTACTTAACTAAAAATCCAATTCAGCATTCTAAGGCTAAGCATATAGAAATCAAACAACACTTTATAGACTATGTTCAAAAAGGTATCTTTGATATTAAGTTTGTTAAAACTGAAAATCAATGGGCTGATATTTTCACCAAACCATTAGTAGAAGAAATGTTTTTATTTATTAGAGATAATTTAAACATGCATTGAACTGTCTATGGTACCTGTCTTATGGTTTTATATCACCTGTCTATCATTACCTGTCTGACTCTGCTGAGTCACTGTGCTAAAACTCAACAGTTTTATTGAAATGGTTATTAATTATTTAATACCATTTATTAATCTGAAGCTAATCATGTGCACGACAGTTTTTAATCTCGAAACCATGTTTTCATTATGTCTTAAGTGGGCGCTACAGTTCCCCACAAAAATCGTGCCGTTTTTGAAATTAAAAATGCCTTCTTTCTCTCTCCTGCCTTTATTGCTATAAAAGGCAAATAATCAGAAAGGTTCAACCTTTACCTTTTCAAATCCCTAAAGTCGTTTTGTCTTCGTCTTTTCCTCTCTCAAACCCTTCTCTCTTCCAAAACCCTCGAAATCCTACCTCTGTTGTAATGTTACCTAATAGGTCTAGGTATTTCTTTCTTTTAGTCACAGGATCAAATTCCTTTTTCTATCATATAGATTCATTATTACCTTTACCCCCATCTATCTTAGCTAATCAACCTCTTCCCCCTCCTATACAGATTAAAGTCACCCGTCTGTCTCTGTATGAGAGACTTTCTTGTGTCTTTTCTTCTCCTGATACTGACTTAGTCAGAATCACTCCCTTGTTTAAGTTAGTTTTTATTCCTTTCTTTTATTTCAGAACTCTTCATCAATATGTCTTTCCTCGTATTACTTCACCCTGATCCGTACCCAAGGCACCCCCAGTTTTAACTTTGACCTAGTATCCAGACCTGTCTACTGCCTCAACTAGCTTGTCTACAGAAGCCCTCTCTTCTCAGGTGGTGGACTTACATAGCTTCAATCTGCCTAGAACTGAGCTAGAAGAAATCAGAAGACAATTGGATGAAGAAAGGCGTGCTAGGCTGCTTTTAGAAAAGAGAGTTGACTCTCTATTTTTGCTTTTTAGTCAGCCTTGGTAGTTTTTGTTGTAAAAATCTGCTTTGTACTTAAAAAACTTTTGATGAATGAAAATCAGTGTTCTTTTATCGTCTATGTTCTTTATTATTTTCTATATTTTTCTTTTTGTTGTTGACAAAAGGGGGATAAAGTAAAAGTTAAGATGATTAAGTTAAAATTGAACTTGAGATGCATGACTATGATAATGATATTGACTCTGATACTGTGCTGATTGAAAATTAGAATTGTACCCAAGTGCACCTGTCTGCACAATCCTTCTAGTCTAGAAAATTTCAACTTATCTGAATTCTGTTATCTCTTATGTTGATATTTTTTCTAAGGTTCATTAAATCATCTGAATGTTTGTCATCATAAAAAAGGGAGAGATTGTTAAGTCTCTAAATGTCTGTGTGCATTTCCCTAAGTTTTGATGAAAACTAAACATTGGATAATGATTTAATAAACCTACTTTAGGGTTGCTAACCTTTCTACTTAGTGCGCAGATCATAATAGTAAGACTCACCTGTCTGCCCACATGTATGACAACCTGTCTGGATAAGCAAAAGTCAACCTGTCTGCTGACTAGGATTGTTGACATTCTAGAATTTAGTTTCAACCAGTCTCTGCTATGTTCTCATACTCGTCTAAGGTTCTTCAATGGGAACTCGAGTACAAAAGCTTTTGGAAGCTGTCCCCTCATGCAGAAGACTCTGAAACTCTCTCTCACGCTTATCAAGAAATTCAGAAGGTCATTTTCACAAGCAACCTAGGATACCCGACAAAAATACGCTTACGACTCTTGCTAACAAATTTGGCTCCTTTCATTCCTTGGCCTTGTGCATAACACAACGAGCCAAACACTCGCAGGTGATCATATGAGGGCACTTTCCGGTGGAAAATTTCATATGGAGTTTCTCCATTTAAAACTAAAGATGAAGTGCAGTTAATTAAGTAACCAACAATTTAATACACACTCACCCCATAGATCAATGAGAAGGTTTCCTTGTAAGCGCGGTGCTCGTGCTACATCCAAAATATGTCGGTATTTCCTCTCTACTCTTCCATTTTGTTGCAGTGTCCCTATACATGAGGTTTGAAAAATAATACCATGTTCAACAAAATGATTCTTCATGCATGTAAACATTGTCCTATTAAGTCTCTAAATGTCTGTGTACATTTCCCTAAGTTTTGATGAAAACTAAACATTGGATAATGATTTAATAAACCTACTTTGTGGTTGCTAACCTGTCCACTTAGCGCGCAGATCATAATAGTAAGACTCACCTGTCTGCCCACATGTATGACAACCTGTCTGGATAAGCAAAAGTCAACCTGTCTGCTGACTAGGATTGTTGACTTTCTAAAATTTAGTTTCAACCTGTCTCTACTATGTTCTCATACTCGTCTGAGGTTCTTCAATGGGAACTCGAGTACAAAAGCTTTTGGATGCTGTCCCCTCATGCAGAAGACTCTGAAACTCTCTCTCACGCTTATCAAGAAATTCAGAAGGTCATTTTCACAAGCAACCTAAGAAGTCAGAGATAACATCCAGTTAAAGAATGTTTCCAACAAGCTTTAGTCCCTAGCATGCTTGGTTATTACACGAAAAGGGAAATATACTCTGCAAAGTACAAAAGCATTCTGCACAACTCTGATTTGGCTACTGCACGATGCATAAAGCCATGATCCTTCATGTTAAATTACAACCAACGTTCCTCTTGCATTAATGGCTGCCCAGAGCGACTCTATTGCATTTAATGAAGCTCTGCTTGAAGCCATCGTTGGAAGGAATGTCTCTAATGAATCTTAAATGCTTGAAGGCTATAAATACACAAGTCATTGAAGATGAAGATATCAGAGATTACAAAGCATTAAAGAGCCATTACTCTGTTCATTTAATTCTTCATTCTTTCAATCTGTATTCTTCAATCATTTGAAGTTATTACGCAGTCTTTCCTAAGAATACATTTAATCCACTCTCTGAGTGTTAGTGAAAGAACTGTTTGTCTGATTGTATTTATTACAAACAAACTTCTCAAAACAAACCTGTGTGAACATGAAGAGGCTAAGTGAGCAAAGAATACTTGTCTTTGAGCCTGAAGAGGCTAGGTGTGCAAACAATACTTGGAGTCTGTAACCTGATCATTATAGTGGATAAAACTTGGTGCTGCCAAGGACTGGACGTAACTCTTTGTGTTAAAGAGTGAACCAGGATAAACAGCTGTGTTAATCACTCTTCCCTTAAAGTCTTCAGTTGTTTTGATTATACTATCTGCTTTCTAACTAAGGGGTTAAAAGTGTGAATATCGAGCTTGTTTTCCCTTTGTATGATTGTGTGCTTTTCTGTCAAAATATACTAGACAGGTTACCTGTCTGTGTAAGTTGTTTTACACTTGTCTGAACCTAGCTTCTGTGTGTGAAAAGTTTTCAACTTTATTTTAATTTCTAATAAACACAATTCAACCCCCCTTCTCGTGTTTATAGTTGTCTATTTCATGTCCCATTCTCACTTCGAACAATTTAAACCTAATTATCATAGTGCCTTTCCACCATTGAAAAAAAAAATTCACTAGCATACGTGATACTTCTTTCTTATCTATTAACAAAAATATTCATACAACACAAGAACAATCATATACTATTGTCAAAAAATATGAAGCACCGCGGGAAGATGGAGTTCTATATGTTCCCCATAAGTCACAAAGAATTAGTTCAAAAACATTAGAATCTTTGTGATCATTTAAAGTAAAATTGTCCCTAGTCTGTTTTTCCCGTTTACATACATCACATTATTTATTCAATGACTCACTACTTTTACCACAAATAACATTAGGAATTAACTTTGTTGTTTTCAAGGATGTCCCAAACGCCTATGCCAGAGCTCATGCTTATTTGCTCTATTGGTACTGAAAGCCTTTACACTTGGAACCCCTCGGGAAAAAATAGAGCCCATCCCTTCGTTCACCTGTACCCATCAGCATCCTCGAAGTGTAGTCCTGTATAACACATAAATTATTAGTGAATTGGGCAATACAATTTGACTCATCTATTAATTGCGACATGGAAATTCGAATGCAATTTAAAATGGGAACATAAAGAACATTTTCAAGTTTTAAACCCCATCAAGATTTATTGATCCTTCCTTGGTTGTAGTAACATGTTGTCCATCTGGCAGTCCAACGGGGCACCCCAGGCACATCTCGTAATTCACACAAATTCTTCAAACTCCCGGTCATATGGTTCGATGCTCCTGTATCAATGATCCATGAAATATGTTTATGCTTACCAGCCTTCATTTCGTTTGTGCTTGACTTATGACTATTCTACATCCCAAGCAAAGTTTGCCATTGTTCATTGCTCAACCCTGTCAGGCCAGAATTTTCTGCATCTGCAACAATCCTTGCCGAAGCACTTGTACCTACTCCCATAGTCCATGCATCATTTTCATGTACAGTGCCACCTCGCCCACCTCCAGCACTTGCTCCAGCACGCAGTTGTATTTTACCTTGTCCACCAGTTCTTCCTTCACCTCGAGGTCGGTCACCCTACCAATCAGGATATCCGATGCGCTGAAAGCAATTTGCTGCATCATGACCTGCTCGATTACAATTCGAGCAAACAATTGTTTTGTCCTTCACGTCTCCATGTCCCTTCGTTCTGGCACTTGTTTGGACAGTAATTCCAACAATCTTCCCTCGTTCTTCCTTGGCATGAGTGATAGTCTTCGTCATTTCTTCCTGTATCAAAGTTGAATACACCCTGTTTAATGACGGCAAAGGATATGTAACAAGAAGATTGGATCGAACTGTCCCATAAATCACATCGCCAATCCCACCAAGAACTGATGTACTCTTTCTTCTTCTTGGCGCTTTTCCAGTTTTGATGCAATATCACATTTGCAACTTCCACAAGTGTAAGTCGGAATTTACTTATAGTTTGCCAACTCATCCCATAAAGCTTTCATTTTTCCATAGTACGTAACCATGGTCATACCACCCTGCTTGCATTATGCTAAGTCTAATTTTAGTTGCTAAATTTTGGGCCCACTCACAACTGAAAACCTCTCCTTGATGTCCTGCCAAAGGTCTTTCACATTTTCCTTATATGATATCGTCGAACGCAAGCTAGGCTCAACAGTGTTCAAAATCCATGATATCAACATGGAACGAACATTCCTCCAATCCTCTGTCTTAGAGGATTCTTCCTTCGGTTGTTCAACGGTTCTGTCAATAAAACCCCACCAGGGTAATCACGTTGCCAGGGTTATCGTTTGAATTTAGATCATAAGGTAATGGTGTTCTTTTGAGAGTAAGATTTTGACTGTTCTGGATTGTCACATTTTGGTTGTTCAACTTCTGCCATGGTAGCTGCAAGGTACGGTTTAGGATATACCGACTTAAGTGTTGGCTCTTGATACCATGTAAAAATATGTGAGTTCAAAGACTAATGTTTGTGAATTGCATGAGTTAATTTTAATAAGCATACTTTGATATATATATATATATATATATATATATATATATACATACATACATACATATCTACATTTATACATAATTAGTAGCAAATACAATTTTTGTTTTCAATGAGATTAATGCTAGCTATTTCCTAAGTACATGTGTGATACATGTGTTTAATTCTAGTCGTCTGCACCATCCACACCGTCCAAGCTAAATATTTTTCCCTCTACCAGAGGACATAACTCCAAAAGCACCTTTTGCAAATCCTCAATCACCTTAATGGAGGCTTCATGTGAGTCCATCCCCTGGGATACATAGTGGGATATAAACTCTTTAGGCATTGGAAGCTTCCTTTTCTGGGTTGGTTTTAATGGTAGTTTCATATAGCTGAAGCATTTGGTTGGGGGGGGGGGGGGGGGGGTGGCTATTACATTTCCAAGTGTTCTTTCACTGAATCTTCAATCACTCATTTACATTCATACACCACCTAAAAATGAATAGTGGAAACACTTATTATTTATTGCCAACAACTGATTACTATGACTATGTTAACTGGTTTATGTGAGAATCATTTTTTTTTTAATTTTCAACAATACTATTCAACTACTCGTTATGGAATTTCATTAAAAGCAAACAAGATATATTTATATTACAGAAACTAAAAAAATGCATATAATGTTATGGAATTGAAGAGATTGTGATTGATTTCTCGTTTGCTCGCCATATGTGAGAGATTGATGTCACATATAGGGTAAAGGTCATGGTTGCGGTAAGGGCTGGGGTGGGGGTTAGCGAGTGGGAGGAGAGAGGAGAGAGGAAAGAGAAGGGAAGAGGAGAAGGGGTAAAAAATAATTTTTGTTTTTGTAAATAAAGGCATTTTGTGGTCTCTCATGGTGAAAGACTCATCACGGTCTCTCACCCTAGAAATAGCCAGTTGAACCTTTTAGGTTGTGTTTGGATGAGTTATTTTGAAATTCTAGAGAATTTAAAATGCCAAGTAATTGAATTGATACATTTTAAATCCTATCATTTACAAAATTAATTGTTTGGATAGCTACAAAATATATAAAGGAATTAAATTACACCTAAGCCATCTTCTTCCTCGGATAAAATGAAGTGCTCACATAATACAAGGGGAATGGTACCGGTACCTTCTTCTCATTGTCACGACCCTCTCTGCCCTTTGCCTCTACTTCGTCACAGCCAACTTCTTCTACTTTGTCGTCGCTATTCACTAGGGCATGGCTCAGTGCATCATCTCAGCCATCTCTAACTGGTCCTCCATGATTCTCAACCTCAACCTCAACTGTTGCGGCTACAACATCCTCCTCAACATCGTCACGGCGCAACTCAAGAAATCAGAATCCGCAATAAAACCTTCTCAGCCTCGGTGCCGTTGGAGGAATCACGACAGATTTCACAGTCCCACGCAACGTTCATTCGAGAAAATGCTAGTTTAGTCGCCTCGGTGATGGCTGGTCCTCTTACGGCGGTGGCCAGTCCGGTCCGCCACTAGATTCCATGCACGACCACGGTGACAATGATGTTTATTAGGGGTGGAGGAAGAAGATCTTCAGGTGGAATGGAGAAGAAGGATATTTCGTGGGGGTGGAGGAAGAAGATCTTTCGTTGGAATGGAGAAAGAGAGAAGAATGAGAAATAAGGTTAGGGGTGAAATTTCAAGTTCTTACCTAATTAGATGGAATTCTAAATCCCCCATTTTCAGCAAAGTAAATCCCTTCTAAATTTTCCCATAATTTTTAAAATACCTCACCTAAAATATCCAAACAAAATATTTTTTGAAAAGGAATTTAAATCCCCTAAAAGAATACATTCCTTCCTTTAAATGCTCCATCCAAACACACGGTTAGGGATCTTGACTGCCATAACTTCATCCATGAAAGGATTTTTAAATTGTTGGGTGCTCAAAGACTGTTTACTAGTTTCGAAGCATTGGATGATTTAAATAAAGGTGGTTATTGATAATTCTCTTCTAAGATTGTAGTTCAGAAGTGCCTTGCCCAGTCTTCAATATTGCCATTCCTTATGCTAGATCACTTCCATCGTCCCTTGGTTTAATGGTTTGTGTTGTTGATCGTTATAATGGGAAAGAGCAATCCCTTCATAAGAGTGTGATCATTACTTCGGTGGAACCCTTACTTTTGAGTGCAAACAACTCCCTAGATTCTGCGATGGTGCTAGGCGAGGGGAGTCTGGTCGAAGGGGCTCCTCATTGTTCCACCTCGGATCTTGGTTGTATGGTGCCTAGTTCTAGATGGTAGTCGCATGCTATTGGCCGATGATCGTTTGTTTCCTTGTGTTAATCATGGTAGTGGGGGTCAGCAATTTAGTGCTTCCACAAACAACGACAATGTTCATAACTTTCAAAAAAAATTTAAATTTTATGAAGCCAACCATCTAATCCTTTTACAAGGAGATTTTAACATCAAAACATAGATAAATGGAAAAAAGAAAAGAAAAATGCTAAGAACACACTCTTTATTATGCTTATTCTCAACACATTCTCTATTATTGGTTGGATTTCATGTGAGGCCCACCAAAACACATGGTCCCACATGAAATCCACCCAATAATAGAGGGTGTGTTAAGAGGAGTGTGATGAAGAGTGTGATACTGAAGAAAAAATTGCATCAAAGGGTTGTATCATCAAAATCATAATTGAAACATTGCATGGAGAGTTGCATTGTTACTCGAAAGCACATAGGAGAGATACATCATCATCTTCATTCTCCCTATCATCATCTATAGAAGAGTGAACCATGATAATGTTCCTCTTGGTTTTGTTTCAAAAAGTGTTCTTAAAACTGTTTCTTGATCCTTTGTATCCAAACCTCTTTGTTTGTGCTAAAACTTGTTTTCGAAAGAATTTTTGGAAAATTTAAGAAATATAATTCAATCTCCTTTCTTGTATTTCTATGAATATTTCAAGCCTGAGTCTTGATTAGGACTTCCCACTAAAAGACTGGGACTATCCTCCTTTACATGCTGATTTTTTTTCCTTCTAATTAATGATGTAATTGGGTCTGTACATCATGTTATATTTAGAGTGTACTCAATTTCCATTAGAGGTTTAGCCCAGTTTAATAATATAAAAAAAATTAAGGTATCAGACAAGACTCTTTGGCTAATTTATTTTGTATTCTTTATTACTGTATTGGTTAAGACAATGGTTTAAACTCCTTAATTTTGATTATCATTATTCAATTCACCTTCAAGCATATGTAGTACTTATCTCTTTATTTTCACATGTTGGAAGCTGGAAGTTGGCACTATTTAGAACGACATATTCCGAGAGTTGCTAAGGACCTAAACCTTCCAGTTTATCTCGATGATTGAGTTTCCAGAGTGTTTTAGGTGAAGGTACTTTAAGCAAAATAGCCAGAATAGAAAAGGAGTTTGACAGTTATTTAGCAGTTTTTAAATATACCTTTTCTAGGATACTTATTTTTAAGAGTTACGAAGGCTCTATTTAGCCAAAAATAGTTGAAAAGTTAGCTTATGACTGATAAGCTAATTTTTAGCTGAAAGCTTATAGATCAAAAGGCTAGCTGATTGAATTTGAAGCGTTTGGTATAACTAGCTTATAAATGTAAAATGACATAAAAGACATATTTATATGATTTTTAAATCATTTAAAAAAATTCTAATTAGATTTTTATAATTAGAATATTTATTTTCAATTTTATTTTTAAATATTTTTATTAAATAATATAAATGAAAATAATATATTTATATGATTTTTTATATAAAATTTATTTTATGAGGGGACTGGCAAAGTAGGAATTTCATTTGATTAATAAGGGTAAAAATGAGAAAAAAAATTAATAAACTATAAGTTATAAGTTATAAGCCCATTGGTTATAGTTTAAAATCTCCCATACATTTGACCAATGGTTTCTCCTTCTTCCATTTTGAACAATTCATATTTTCTCACCAACATACTGACCTTGTTCTCCTTCACTTTGCTGGTTCCTTGATGAGCAACGGCTAGTGAATCCCACATTTCTTCTACAGACTCACAAGCACATACTTTCTCAAACTCCTCTCTGCTTAAAGCACATATGATTGCATATCTAGCTTTGGTATTGAGTTGCCATTTTGTCTTTTGTTCTGAGGTCATGTTTGCTTTTGGAACTTCTGCTCCTTTGTCATCCTTAGGTATGTAGGGACCTTCTTCAATAATGTCCCACAGATCAGAGTTAGTGGATTGTAGAAACCATTTCATCTTTTTTTTTCCAGTAGATGTAATCCTCTCCATTGAAGTATGGAGGTCTAGACATTGAGGATCCTTCTCCTGCATGTTTTTTGTTTGAGCTGGCTTCTCCTGCCATAATCAAGATCTTTTCCTCTACACTGTGAAGTGCTCAACCTAGAGGCTGAGCTCTGATACCAACTGAAATAACCAAAGTTAACACAAGAAGGGGGGTTGAATTGTGTTTACTAACTTTTTAGAAAACTTTTAAAAATATTTTTGCAGGCACAGCAAGCAGAACTTAAGCATAGAAAATTAGACGGGTGACTCATCTAATTTTAAAACAACACAGAAGCACACACATATAAGGATTAAAAGAGATTCGATATTCACAAACTTAACTCCCCAAGTTAAATACTATAACAAATAAACTCTTAAATAAATTAAAGAGATTAGGGAAGAGGAATATCACTCAAGAGATTTATACTGGTTCACCCCAAAAGCAATAAGGCTACGTCCAGTTCTTGGTAGCACCAAGGTTATCCACTATAACTGATCAGATTACAGTACAAGAGTAAAATAAGGTTTTGAGTATTTAATACAACTTTGCAAGTCTTTCTGGTAACACTAAGAGAGTGGTGTTAAAGTGAGAAAGAAAGATTGCGTATTAATATCAAATGATTGAAGAGTTATTCAATGAAGGAATGAAGAAATAAATGAGCAGACTAAATGCTTCTTTGAACATGCGCAATATATCTCACATCATCATCTTCATTTAAAGGCTTTAATCAATTTGATGTTGACAAGTGACTCCAAAAACAAGTAGGGGTGAATTGTGTGTGAGCTGTGTTTTTCCAAAATTTTAACAAATTAAAATATTTTTCCTTTTAAGATGTTCTGAAAAACAATTTGTAAACGTCGCGTGCAAATAAAAAGTGTTTAAGGGAAAAACAATTGCGATAGTAAAGAGATAAGGGATGAGAAAAGAACACAGCGATATATCCTGGTTCGGCCACAAACTACCCACGTGGCCAGTCCCCAAGGCAATACCACCAAGGGTTTCCAATCAACTCTAGTTTTTAAATAGGATCAACTAGAACCTTTGCAATAGAGAGCACCCCTCACAGACCAGGGATATCACCTCCCCCAGTGAAAGAGCCTCAAGACAATGACCCAAGAGATATCATCTCTCTTGTCAACCACAAGGAATATTACCTCCCTTGTACCCTTGGAAATCACATCCAAGAAACACCGCAAGAGATATCACCTCTCTTGCAAACTTGGTGTAGAAAAGAAGGGTTTGAGTCAGACGACTCTTACCAACAATATGCACTCTTAATAGTGCTGATAAAACAAATTGAAGAACAAGTACAATAACACTTATATGGTGTGTAGAACTCTCAAGATAATATGGTCAATATTATAGTGCAAGAGAAATAGTAGAGAATATGTTTATCAGAGTTGTTAGCACAGAGAAATGATTGAGTTCTGTTTCTTGATGGCTGCCTAAGTATTCTTTTATACGTGAGATGTGTTGGTCCAAAGAAAATAGGTCAAGCCTTATTAAAATTCATTTTTATCGCAGCATAATCGATTATTACATTCTCATAATCGATTATTTAAAGCATTTTCAGGAAGCGCTCACAATGACAAAATAGGCATAATCGATTACACTAATCAATTACCGCTCCACTGACTTTCATATAAAATGCCATAATCGATTACATAATCGATTACAGGGTTTCTGTTTGAAGCTCAATGAAAGGCAGTAAGGACATAATCGATTATATAAAACTCATAATCGATTATTCTATTTCAAATTCAAAACTTAACGGCTTTTATAATAATCAATACTCATTAAACTCATTTAAATCCTTTTAATACCTATTATAATCGATTATATGATTCCCATAATCGTTTATGGCCCGAATAATATTTGAATTTGAAAATCTCAACAATTAATATTTTAATTACTTATTAAGCATAATTAATTGTCAGATATAAAACATGTTATAATAGTTTTAGGCACATGTTAAATGTATGTGTGTGAGACCAATATTAAATTGAGAATCTCTACTTACCATTTACACACATTTTCTAAAACAATCAATACAATAACTAAAATTCTCATTTTGCCCCTTGTGCTTGCTTTATTTATGAATTTCTATTTTGCCCCTTGTGCTTGCTTACTTTATGTATTTCCGCTTTTTGCTACTTAGTCCTTCTGGACTTTTTCCTTTTGTCAATCATCAAAACAAAAGTACCTATCAAGGTATATATTTACATTTGATTCGTTAGACACAGCTCCAGAAAGTGAACTCCTTTAACTTGAACTTTTGGGACGCCATTAATGCCAAAGAGTCATTCTGAGTAAGCATTAAATGTTTAGGGATGTTGAGCTTTGACATATACGACCAAGAGTACACTTTGTTCTGAGCAGTTGTTGTTTGAGAGTTGCAGCAGTAAAGCTTTTGTACTTGTAGCAGAGAACTTTCCCATTTCAGTGCAACACTCAGTTCACCTTTTGGAAAGTACTTTTACTTTGTACTTGAAATAGCTAAAAGCTACTGACTTGGTGCAGAGGTAGCGTGTTTATTCCTTAAAACCATGAAACAATGATTTCTTTATTCTTTGTGCTTAGTGCTTTTGTTCAGAGGTCATTGAGATCCTTAAGGAAGGCATCTTTTTCAAATAAAGTTGACATGGACTTTCTTCTGACAGTCTGACAACTTGGACGGGTGCAGTAGAGTACAAAAACAGACGAGTGTACAGTGACAAAAAATAGACGGGTGGGCAAGTCTATTTCAGACGAGTGATCTACTGAAGATACTTCAGAACTTGTTCCTTGCCACATCATCTTCTAGAGAAGAACTTTGACCAAGAGTTGACTTGGTCTCTGACTAAGCTGTCTTTTTGTAGACGAGTGGTTTTTTAGACAAGTCTGAAATAACTGTATCTTAGTAAAACTTAGACCGGTCAGATTTAGACGAGTGTCCTTAAGTCTATTTTTCTGCACACTTAATAGATTTATCAGTAATTTTACATGGTTCAATATAACCATACTTAATATATTTGGATTCATCAGAACTTAGAGAATTTACCCATTGAATGTGTTTCAGACTTATGAGGTCTCAACATCTAAATCTTGGCTTTCTCTTATTTCCAATCCCCAATTTGCAAAATTGTAGTTTGAACAAGCTGTTATTCCCTCTGATAGACTCATCTACCTAACTGAATGGCTACCAATGAAAGCTCAATCCATAGATTTAGAGGCATCACTTAATGATGATTCTGCTACAGTGAAGCTAAATCCTCAGCTTCCAACACCGAATTTTCGTTTTGCAATTAAGGGTTCTTGTAGAGGGTTCATATTTTTATACTACTATTCATAATATTTTGTTATATGGAATCCGTCAACCAATGTCCAAAGAATAATATCACTCTCTCCTGTTGCGACCAATATAAAAAGGAACAAACGTGGATCCATGCTTGTGTATGGTTTTGGGTATGACGTGACGATCGATGGCTATTTGATTGTTATAGTATCGTTGGACATAATCGATGTGGTAACTTACTTGGAGTTATTCTCTATGAGAGCCAATTCATAGAAAGAAATCAAGGGTATTAATTTTCCCTATTTGAGTTTCTTGGTTAAAAATGGGTTGTGCTTCAATGAGGCTATTTACTGGATATGGCATGCATCGATTAGTGTAATTATCATGTTTGATTTGATACAAAGGAATTTTGCAGAGATACATTTACCAAATGGTTTTCTCAATGCTGGCTTGGAATACCTTACATTACTGGGAGGATGCCTAAGTTTATATTCTTGGAGCTGGGTGCACGAAACTGAGATTTGGGTGATGAAAGAATATAAAGTGGAGTCATCTTGGACTAAGGTCTTTGTTGTGCCTATTCATGAGCCTCTTCCTAAATATATTTCCACATTATGCTTCACCAAAAATGATGTGGTTGTTGGATCATTTGAAACTCAAAAAATCATGAAATTTAATGATAAAGTAGAGCTGCTAGAGGATCGCACATATTTTGAATGTTGGCATGCATTTAAAGTAGCTATGCATACAAAAAGTCTATTGTCACTCCCTAGTGATTGTGGGGAAGCAATTGAAGAAGACCAACAATGACAAACAAAGAATCAAGGTATGTAATATTTTTCAATCCTTTTGACCATTTTAATATTATTCTCTTGGTATTATGAAAATGCAAGGACACAAATTAGGTTCGGTCGTGGATCAAATTTACCATGTTTACAGAAAATAAGCAATGCCTTGGTTCCTTAAGAAAGTCAAAGTCTTCGGGGAATTCAAGTGGTCAATTATGTAAGGATAATGAATAACATTTGAATTGCAAATACTTGGGTTTCACATTCACATTTTTGAATACAATAGATTTATATCAAATTGTTTTAGAATGTCTAATATGAATTCTATAAGCTCATATTTCTTATAGGCCTTAAAGAATGACCATGTTGTTATGAATAGTGACCTTGGTGTTCAAGCTTTTCTTGGAATGATGATAGTTACCTTCAAATATGATCCTAAACTATCCTATATCAGTGTGAAACTAGTGTCTTTTTTAGCTGCAATTTCAATAGGGTTGGAGTGTACAACATACTTTAGAATTTGTTTCTTAGCATGGGTTCACTAATGCTAAATTGAATTTGTACATGCTCTTTAGCATCTTGACCTTATTTAATGACAATATTTATACCTATATTTGAAATTTGCTTTTCTTACCTTGATCATTTACATGCTTTTCATCTTCATGATGTATTTTAGTGTATTTAGATGTCTTTTTCATGAAAATAATTCTTTACATTCCATATTTCACTGTGTTATATCACGTTTTTACTTGAACCCTTGTGAAGAAAGGTCAAAAGTAAACACTAGAAGGTGGGTTGAATTGTATTTAGCCAATTTTAGATTCGAAAAGCAGGATTTGAAAATGCGGAATTAACAACAAGCTAAACTTAAGCTAAGGAGCAGACACTTAACTAGCATCTGGACTGATAACACAAATGGAACAAAAACTAACTAAAACAAAAGGATATTTGAGGATGCACAGTCAATCCTCGAGGTTAGGTACAGAGAAATAATTGATAAATTGTTGGCTTATCTAGTTTTTATGCTAGTTTAGCTATGGTTTTGAAGCATATTTGTTGAGTTCAATCTTAATTAGACCCGAATTTAGCTTTAATTATCATCAAATTGTGTCTTGAGTCTTTTATTTGATTTTTTGGATTTTTATTTAAGAGATTGAGTCTAATAAGGAATTAATTGATGTTGCTTGATTGCAGGTGTTGTGTAGGAGTCAAGTGGAAAAGTGAACCTTGGAAGCTAAGAGAGCAGACAAGAAGAAGAGTTGATGGAATCGCTGATTTGAGGGATTCGCCCCGCTAATGGCCTTGATTTGGCTGGCCCAAAATTTTAGTTTTGCCCCGCGAATTAGGCATTATCAGATTAGTATCTAAGAAATTTTTCTATACATAATTAGTGTTCCAATCTCTTAGATTCCTGAGCTGTGTCTCCTTTTGTATTCCCTGATGTTTAACATGCTTTCTTTCATAGATTTGATGTGGATTTGCGCTTTGATCATGAACTAGTTCTCTTTTTATAAGGAAACGATGTAATCGAGCTATGAGGGTTTGGTGAAATTTGACATTTTCTCTTATTCCCCTTTTCATCTTTATTGTTTTCTATTTCTGTTCTCTATGCCGTCAATTAACTGGCCATTAATTGATATGCCAAACGTAATGAAACTGAGAGGAGATTTAAGTTTTACGGCGTCAGAATAGAATCATAGGGTGAATACGGATAGAGATGTAGTAGGAGTCTTATGCAACCTATATAGAGAAACATAGATCTTAATGAACCTTTAATTTCTAATCATTATAGAGATATAGTTGATTAGTGATTAGGTGTGTTCTTGTGCGCAATCATAAGAATAGGGTAGAGTTCCTGGTTGACAATAAGAGTTGTTTACGAATAGGTAAAGATTGTCATAATTGAACCAAGCTAGATTAGTGATGTGGATCATGACAAGTGTACCAGATAGAAGCAAGTAATAAAAACTATGAGAAACCGGATATCTGTTGAGTCTCTAAATGTCTAATATGCATTTGCCCATAGTTTTGATGAAAACAAATCATTTTTTCAATGATTTAATTAAACTGTGTATTGGTTGACGACTTGTCTACTTAGTGTGCAAATTAATATTTGAAGTGTTTTTACTCTCTCGTCTGTCATAAGTCAAACTTGGTCAAAGAAGAAGATCACTTGTCTTATGAAGAAAGCTGATCCTCCTGATGAAGAAGTCCCACTCGTCTAAAGTATATCTGAAGTTGTTGACTTTCTGAAGAAAATTCAACTTGTCCAATGAGAGTGTCTTCACCTGTCAGCTAACACTAAGTGAAGAACAAACCAAGACTGAATTCTTTCATGAGTTGTCTACTCAAGTCAGAATATGTTGAAGATGTCTCTTTTTTTTTTTTTGGATGAAATGTTGAAGATCTCTCTGAAATGAGCAGATGAAAACACGAGAAGGGGGGTTGAATTGTATTTTACTTAAACTTTTCGAAAATATGAAACTTTTCTCAAAGAAGCAGAATCAGACATTTTAATGCGTCTGATGCAGTTAAACGTAGAACAAATTAATTTTAATTTTAACACTTTTACCCCCAGTAAGCACAAGGTTGACACAGAGGTTTACACTGGTTCACCCCAAACCTTGGGCTATGTCTAGTGCTTGGTTTCACCAAGTGTTACACTATAATTGATCAGGTTACAGACCAAGTATTATTTGCCACCTAGCCTCTTCAGGCTCCTTCAAGTAATTTTTGGACACCTAGCCTCTCCAGGCTCCTTACAAGTATTCTTTCAGCAAGCCTCTTTAGGCTCTACAAAGAGTAAGATATAAATGAAGCAGCAGCTTCAAAGTTTACAACTTTGCAAGTCAACCAAAGTAACACTCAATGAGTGAATAAGAATTAAGGTTTGTGTGACTACAGATATAACTTTTCAATAAATAGAAATGATTGAGCAGAGAAGTATTATCAGTTAGAAGAACTTAGAGAGCATTAAACACGAGAAGAATATTGAATGCTAGATGATTGATTTCATATCAATGTCTTCAAGTAGTCTTCAAAGTCTTCCTTTTATACTCATTAGTAATAAATCTTTTGAGAGATAAATATGTTTTCATTATATATTTATAAATGCCAAAGAGCTGTTATGAATCTCCATTTAATGTTTATGATCATTGGAGAGCTTCAAGACAAGTTGAACGAGTTTCTTGGCATAGCTTTATCAGAGTGCAACATGATTCAGAGCAGGTGCAGTTATTTTTCTAACTTGGGCAGCATGTGTAACACCTTTCTTGGGCGCTACATTGTCTGTAACGTTTTAAGGCCGAAAATGGGGTAATTTAAAATTTATTGTAATATAATGGGGAAATTTTTCACTTTCACAAGACACAAATGTAAATATCTGGAAATAGGTAATGTGTAATAAAACATTTCTTAATGCATTTCAGGTCATAGGTTTAAAAATAGACTTACATAAAAAAACCCAACCCGACTCGTCGAATAAAACATATACACATATAGACCTAACATAAAGATATGGAGACACAGCTCCTAAAAACATAAGGTACTTAGAGACGCAACTCCATAAAAGTTAAAATCACACACGTACATCCTACGCTGTCCCAACTATACATAAAAGACAATCTTTTCTCATACATTACGAGAAAGACAAACTAATTGACGAAATCTAGTGGAAACTCTATTTGAGCCCGCTACCGACGTCGCCACAAAAATCACTACTAGAGCCACTACAAAGTAACTCTCGTACTAGGCCCTCTCCCCTTCCATGGTAAAAATCATAGCCTACTAACCATCGACAATCATGCCTATCAGAAGAAAAAGAAGATCAGGCATGATTGGAAACACAAACACCCTCGTCTTGAACCATCCGAAAGCTGGAAGTGACGTCCTCTAGAGACTTTCCCATGTTGTCCTCATGCTCGAACCTCAACACCTCTGGTGGGTCAGCCGAGCGACATCTCGACATCCCATCCTTCTTAGAAGAACACAAAAAGCGCATTGCCAAACCTGACACAGCAATATAAAACAAAGGAGGTGAGATTCCCAACATCACACGACATATGGCAGATATGAAAACAACACGATACAACATGGCACATATGCATATCCATACTCTTACTAACATATCTCATGTTATCATTCAATTGCAGATCAACAATTCAATCAATATACCAACAACATACAGTGTATACATATCAATAAAAGCATGCAACATCAAAGCATGACAGGACACGGCTTATACACAAACATGACCTAGTGAAACCGTATAGTCTCATACCTACACAGCCTCACAAGAACTGAGAGATAACTGATTGAAACTGCATAGTCCCATACCTACACAGCCTCAAGGAAGATCTGACTCTACTACGGAGTTAAGAGAATGTTCGGAAGGAGTGGTTAGAACACATGTTTCACAACTGCCAACATTAGGCATACTTGTGCATCAATAATAATAACCCTTTTGATTGTGAAACACCATCGATAACCAGGATTGTACAGCAGCAAGTAGAAGATGTTGATGTTTTGCACAGGACTCCACGACCCATCACCCTGAATGGCCATCAGTGGTCATCCCAACCCCGACATTCCCAAGATCATTGAAGAATCGTCACCCTACAATCCACATGCGCACATAACATGTAGGCTCACTTCCTAGGCGCAACGGCCTTACTGACAATATTCTTTGGATCAAGCCGATCACAACATGTGCGTTCGTATTTATCTGTCGGATGGTTCTGCTTTATGAAAACTTATGTCCATTTATTTCCAAATACGATTTCAACTACACAGTTACCTTGATTGAAAATCAAAACATTCTAAGTGAGGATTCTAAGGAAATCATACCTATGCCTCACTTAGAGTAGGCTTTTAATTAAATATTTCCTTGTAATAATTGCATAATTTTATAGCATAAGAACTTGTTCTTTTCCTTTCTTCATTGTCTTTGTTCATATCCCCACTTACGTGTTGTGAAATCCACAATTCAAGAGAAGATTCCACTTATCCAAAAACACTCATAGTTCTATACATCATCATAGCATATAATTACTCAAAAGTCATGCTATAACCATATTCTATCTCATGCTATATCCATGTTGACAATTCAAACCAATTAATCAAACCAAGGCATGTGAATAAGCCAATCAAACATAGCATGTTCATGAGCATCCTGATGTAAGCCCAATGGAGACCAACTTGGACCAAGAAGCCATCCAAGGTCTTGGTGGCCCAATGAGAAGAGCAAGAGCAAAGAAAGCCCAATAAGCTCTAACTCAATTGGTGGCATTCTTAATGGACTCAAGCCCAAGTGCAAAACAAGGAAACAATGAGCCCAAGTTAATGACTTGGCTCATCCATGAAGAAGGGTTGGCGAGCTCATGAGGGCTAGTGGGGTCCATTAGTTGTTTTTCCATTTGGAATTCAATAAGTGTTGTGGAATTATGTAAGTGGGTCCATCATTTGATGCAGCCACCTTTTCCTTTTCTACACATGTTTATTTAGTTTGGATTCCTTTGATGTTAATTGTGGGGGTTACACTTTTAATGTGAAGAGCAAGTGTAACCACCCATATTCATGTAGATGGTAGGCGTGTGGGTGTGCCCATGATGGCTGATTGGAATAATTGTTTAAGTGGGTATTAGTGTCATAATTAGGATAATCAAGTAGGGGTTATGGTTTGTGTATGGCAACCAAAGGTTGACTGATTTTTCCTATGTAATGCGCCAGAAACAGTTGGTAATACAACTTTGATGTTCATTGGATTGAATCCATTGAGTGAGACTTGTGTTCTCCTAGGTTCTTGGCTGAACCAAACTTGTTCTTATCAAGAATCCAAAATTCTTGTGGCGAACCTCACAAGGCTTATCAAACAATCTTGTTTGTGGCGCCTATCACCATCTCAATCTCTTCCATTTTCTGTTTTCTTCACTTGTTGTTTTTGTTACAATTTTGAACTCAAGTGTTGCTTTATTTTAAAAGGTGATTGCGCTTTTTTTGTTTCTGAAATTCAACCAAATAGATCATTGCAAGGCAACTACCTATTTGGTTGTCATCAAGTGGTATCAAAGCTTAGGCTTTGATTCAATTTGGTATCTTGTGTTCTTCATCTATTTTCTTTTCTTTCTTTCTTCCAAAACCCAAAATCAAAAAAATATTACTTTGATTCTGTTTGTGAAGGGAAGTTTTCGAAATTGTGTTATTGCTCAAAAAAAAAAATTTGTGATTTCCAGAAAAGATCACGGGCCAGCCATAACACCCATCACGGCCGTGACAAAAATATTGTGAAAACCAGAGACTCTCACGGGCAGGCCGTGAAGCACATCACGCCCGTGACAGACAAGGACGTGTGATCCAGAAAGGATCACGGGTAGGCCGTGATATACCTCACAACCCGTGACCAAAATAAAAAAAAAAAAAAAAAAAAGAGCAACTTGTGTACTTGAACTATTTCCCTTCTTTCTTCACTTCTTTGTTTCTAAAAGTCTTTCGTTTCTAGCCTTTTCCTTTTGTTTCTTTGTTTGAAAAGTTTTTGTGATTTTGTTACTTGAGTTTTTGGATTTTTGTGTGTTTGTGTTTGATTCCTCTAAGAACTCAAAGTGAACATTGAGAGGAAAAAGGCAAGAGTGAAACATACATCCTATGTGGAAAAAGCCAAAGAGTGAAAATTTCCATTGTGTGACTAGTGAGGGAGTGTTGTGAGGAAATACACATATATTCTTCTACTCAATCATGGCCAACAATGAAGATAGTCCTCCATTGTCTCCAAGGTCAGCCACTCTACAAGCTAGGATGCCCAATCAAGTCCAGGCTCTCCAAAGACAAATGGAGCAAATGCAAACAAATTTTGATAGACAACTTGCCAACTTTCACAACCATGAAGATTCAAGTGAGTATGATAGTGAAAGAGGAAGACATAGAAGGGGAGGTAGAAGAGGAAGGAGGCGTGGAGATAAGATTGATGGGTCAAAATCAAAGTTCCTTCCTTTATTGGGAAGAATGATCCAGAGTTGTATTTGGAGTGGGAGCTCAAGATGGAACAAGTCTTTGATTGTAACTCTTACAATGAAAGAAAGAAGGTTAAGGTGGCAGCCCTAGAATTCAAGGAGTATGCTCTTGTGTGGTGGGATCAACTACAAAAAGAGAGGAGAAGAATTGGAGATGAGCCCGTTGAGACTTGGGAAGAAATGAAGCTTATCATGAGGAAGAGGTTTGTTCCAAATCACTATCAAAGGGACAATCACAACAAGTTACAAAGGCTTACCCAAGGATCCAAGAGTGTTGATGAGTACTTCAAGGAGATGGAGTTGGCCTTACTTAGGTCAAATTTTCAAGAAGATAGGGAGGCTACTATGGCAAGATTCTTACATGGCTTGAATCAAGATATTCAAGACATAGTGGAGCTACAAAATTATGTGGAGTTAGAGGACTTGGTGCAACAAGCGATTAAAGTGGAGCAACAACTTAAGAGGAGGAAGAGCAAGTATTCATCTTCATCATCTTCCAAATTTCCATCCTCATCTTGGAAGGATAAGCCAAAGAAGGAGGGGCCATCAACCAAGGAAGCCGTGAGCACCCCTCAAGGCAAGAAACCCATGGAACCAACTTCTAGGAGCCGTGATGTGAAATGTTTCAAATGCCTAGGCCATGGGCACATAGCATCTCAATGTCCCACGAAGAGAACTATGGTGACTATGAATGGTGAAGTTGTGTCACAATCCGAGGCTTCAAGCAAGGAGGAGAGTGAAGAGGATGTATTCATGCCGGATGGTGACTTGCTTATAGTGAGAAGGCTATTGGGAAGTCAAGTGAAGGATCATGAAGCAAGCCAAAGGGAAAATATCTTCCATTCTAGATGTCTCATTCAAGGGAAGGTATGTTCTCTCATCATTGATTGAGGAAGTTGTGCCATTGTGGTGAGCACAAGATTGGTTTCCAAGTTGAATCTTGTAACTAAAGCACATCCACGACCATATAGGCTCCAATGGTTAAGTGAGGTAGGTGAAATGGTGGTGAACAAACAAGTGGAGGTTCCTTTCTCCATTGGAAAATATGAAGATTCTGTTTTGTGTGATGTAGTGCCTATGGAGGCAAGCCACATGTTGTTGGGAAGGCCTTGGCAATATGACAAGAAGGCCATCCATGATGGGTTTTCCAACAAATTCACTTTCATGTATCAAGAAAGCAAGGTTGTACTTACTCCTTTATCTCCAAAGCAAATTAGTGAGGATCAAGTGAGAATGAGAGAAAAAAGAGAGCAAGAGAGAAAAGAGAATGAGCATGAAAAAAAGAGTGAGAAAAAGATTGATGAAAAATTGAAAAGAAGTCATGAGAAAAAAAGTGAGAAAAATAAAGAGGAAAAAGAAGGAAAATAGAGTTTTCTTGCAACAAAGAGTGAGGTCAAGAATGCATTAGTTGCAAGGCAGCCCCTATACATACTTTATTGTACGGAATTTTGTTTAAATGCTAACACTCCTACTGATCAATCTTTGTCTAGTGGTGTTGAAAATCTTTTGCAGGAATTTGGTGATGTTTTCCCAAAAGAAGTGCCACATGGCCTTCCACCTTTAAGGGGAATTGAGCACCATATTGATCTTATTCCGGGTGCATCATTGCCCAATAGGCCAGCCTATAGGAGCAATCCTTAAGAGACCAAAGAAATTCAAAAGCAAGTGGAGGAATTGATGCGAAAGGGATAGGTGCAAGAAAGTTTGAGCCCATGTGCAGTTCCGGTGATTCTAGTACCAAAGAAAGATGGAACTTGGAGGATGTGCACGGATTGTAGGGCCGTGAACAACATCACAATCAAGTATAGGCATCCTATCCCTAGACTTGATGAATTGCATGGTGCATGTATATTTTCAAAAATTGATTTAAAGAGTGGATATCATCAAATAAGGATAAGAGAGGGTGATGAGTGGAAAACTGCTTTCAAAACTAAGTATGGTTTATATGAGTGGTTGGTCATGCCTTTTGGGTTAACCAATGCACCTAGCACTTTTATGAGATTAATGAACCAAGTTTTGAGGGAGTTTTTTGGAAAATTTGTTGTGGTCTATTTTGATGACATCTTAATCTATAGCAAAAACTTAGATGATCACCTTGAGCATTTAAGACCTGTTTTGCTTGTGTTAAGAAAGGAAAAATTGTTTGCAAATCTGGAAAAATGTACCTTTTGTGTGGATCATGTAATCTTTCTTGGCTTTGTGATTAATGATAAAGGGGTTCATGTGGATAAGGAAAAGATTAAGGCCATCCAAGATTGGCCAACCCCCAAGAATGTAAGTGAAGTGAGAAGCTTCCATGGCTTGGCTAGCTTTTATAGGAGGTTTGTTAAGGATTTTAGTACCTTGGCATCACCTCTTAATGAAATAGTCAAAAAGAATGTGGGATTTAAATGGGGGGAGAAACAAGAGCATGCTTTTAAAGAACTTAAGAAAAAGCTCATCCATGCACCAATACTTGTGTTGCCTAATTTTGCTAAATCTTTTGAAATTGAATGTGATGCTTCTAATGTTGGTGTTGGGGCTGTTTTGATGCAAGAGGGGCATCCAATTGCTTATTTTAGTGAGAAATTAAGTGGAGTTGCCCTTAATTATCCCACCTATGATAAGGAATTGTATGCCTTGGTAAGAGCCTTGCAAACTTGGCAACACTATCTTTGGCCCAAAGAATTTGTGATTCATAGTGACCATGAGTCTTTGAAATATTTGAAAGGGCAAGGGATAAATAGAAGACATGCCAAGTGGGTTGAATTCCTTGAGCAATTTCCATATGTGGTGAAACACAAGAAAGGTAAGGCCAATGTTGAGGCGGATGCACTTTCAAGGAGATATTCCTTACTTTCTACCCTTGAAACAAAATTGTTTGGTCTTGAATGTATTAAAGATTTGTATGAGCATGATAATGATTTTTCAAGTATCTATGCTAATTGTGTGCATTCAGCCCAAAATGGGTACTTTAGGTACCAAGGGTTTTGTTTAAAGAAAAGAGATTGTGTGTTCCAAAAAGTTCAATAAGGAATTTGCTTGTAAAGGAGGCGCATGAAGGGGGTTTGATGGGGCATTTTGGGGTGCAAAAGACTTTAGACATGTTGCATGAACATTTTCATTGGCCTCATATGAAACATGATGTGCAAAAATATTGTGAAAAATGCATTGTTTGTAGAAGGTCAAAATCTAAAGTGATGCCTCATGGACTTTATACTCCTTTGCCTATTCCTGATTTTCCTTGGATTGATTTGTCTATGGACTTTTTTGTGGGATTGCCTAGGTCAAAGAATGGCAAAGATTCAGTTTTTGTTGTGGTGGATAGATTCTCTAAGATGGCTCATTTTATTCCATGTAAGAAAATTGATGATGCTTGCCATGTTGCTGATTTGTTTTTCAAAGAGGTGGTGAGACTTCATAGTCTCCCAAGGAGTATTGTTAGTGATAGGGACTCCAAGTTCCTAAATCACTTTTGGAGGACTTTGTGGGGAAAGCTTGGCACCAAGCTACTTTTCTCTACTACTTGCCATCCTCAAACGGATGGGCAAACTAAGGTTGTAAATAGGACCCTTTCTTCTCTTTTAAGGGCTGTAATTAAAAAGAACATTAAGTCTTGGGAGGAGTGTTTGCCTCATGTGGAGTTTGCTTACAATAGGGCAGTTCATCGGACTACTCAATTTTCTCCTTTTGAGATTGTTTATGGGTTTAATCCTTTAACTCCTCTTGATTTATTGCCATTGCCTAACTCTTCATTTTTAAAGCATAAGGATGGTAAGACCAAGGCTGAATATGTGAGGAAGTTACATGAACAGGTGAAGCTCCAAATTGAAAGGAGGACTGAAAGCTATGCAAGACAAGCTAACAAAGGGAGAAAGAAGGTGGTATTTGAGCTCGGAGATTGGGTTTGGGTACACATGAGGAAGGAGAGGTTTCCTTCTCAAAGGAAATCTAAACTTCAACCAAGGGGAGATGGACCATTTCAAGTGGTGGCCAAGATTAATGACAATGCATACAAGTTGGATCTTCCAAGTGAGCATGGGGGTATTAGTGCAACTTTTAATGTGGCTGATTTGTCTCTTTTTGATGTAGGTGATGAAGATTTCAATTCGAGGTCGAATTCACTTAAAGAAGGAGGGGATGATGTAAGCCCAATGGAGACCAACTTGGACCAAGAAGCCATCCAAGGTCTTGGTGGCCCAACGAGAAGAGCAAGAGCAAAGAAAGCCCAAGAAGCTCTAACTCAATTGGTGGCATTCTTAATGGACTCAAGCCCAAGTGCAAAACAAGGAAACAATGAGCCCAAGTTAATGACTTGGCTCATCCATGAAGAAGGGTTGGCGAGCTCATGAGGGCTAGTGGGGTCCATTAGTTGTTTTTCCATTTGGAATTCAATAAGTGTTGTGGAATTATGTAAGTGGGTCCATCATTTAATGCAGCCCACCTTTTCCTTTTCTACACATGTTTATTTAGTTTGGATTCCTTTGATGTTAATTGTGGGGGTTACACTTTTAATGTGAGAAGCAAGTGTAACCACCCATATTCATGTAGATGGTAGGTGTGTGGGTGTGCCCATGATGGCTGATTGGAATAATTGTTTAAGTGGGTTTTAGTGTCATAATTAGGATAATCAAGTGGGGGTTATGGTTTGTGTATGGCAACCAAAGGTTGGCTGATTTTTCCTATGTAATGCGCCAGAAACACCTGGTAATACAACTTTGATGTTCATTTGGATTGAATCCATTGAGTGAGACTTGTGTTCTCCTAGGTTCTTGGCTGAACCAAACTTGTTCTTATCAAGAATCCAAGATTCTTGTGGCAAACCTCACAAGGCTTATCAAACAATCTTGTTTGTGGCGCCTATCACCATCTCAATCTCTTCCATTTTCTTTGTTTTCTTCACTTGTTGTTTTTGTTACAATTTTGAACTCAAGTGTTGCTTTATTTTAAAAGGTGATTGCGCTTTTGTTGTTTCTGAAATTCAACCAAATAGATAATTACAAGGCAACTACCCATTTGGTTGTCATCACATCCCAAGTACTAATCACACCACAACCAATATTACAATCATGTCCTCGTAGTGAACCAAACCAAACAAACTGGATAACCCTTGGTTTAGCACCAACCACAAACAAATTAAGCCATCTACACACCCACCAATATGGTGTGAGGTGGTTCACTCCCCCCTTACCTTTTGTACCTCCCTTAAGCAAGTTGCTTTTCTTTGCTTCACAAAGCCACAAAGCCACAAAGCCAACTCCAACTCCAACTCCAACCTTCATCAACAACAACTTAAACTAGTTAAAACCACCAAAACCAAGGCTAAAACTTTAGCTATAGCTCACGGCCTCTTTAGGTTTATAGGGCTAGGATGATTTGTTTTTAAAACCATTTAGTAGACATGTATAGATAGGTATTTCTAACATTAGAAAATTTGTCGAAAGTCGAAAAACAACATCATGCAAATTCCTATGAATTAATACATGATTTTTCGAAAGTATGTAACTTTAAATAAATTACATATCCATGACGGTAATGAAGTATAGAATAAAGTTACTAACTAGGATCAAGAGAAATTACCCTTTGATTAATGAGAAAGTGATGAACAAAGTGTATGCTAGAAAAACCCATTTCACACACAAGCTTCAAATGGATTTTTTGTGTGAAGTAGAAAGTATGTAAATCATGTTGGTGAGCATGGATATGGTCTTAGAAAATCAAAACAAGATTTGGGTGAGGATTTTTGGATCTTGGTAGAATTTAAGCATAAGAACAAGGAAAGGATTTTTGGTGTTTTCATGAAATAATGCTAAGTAGGAAAGATACAAATGAAAGGAAATAACTTAAGAGGAATTAGAGATGGTCATGGATCATGAAGTATATACTTCAAAGATGATGAAGAATGGAGGAAGAAATGATGAAATGATGAAGAACTTTCAAGAACCACTTTGAGTTCTAAGAGAACATAAGAGATTTTTGTGAACAAAATGAATACAAATGTGGTTAGGTGAATAAACAAAGGGGTATACATGAAATTGGAGAGATATTTTGGGGTCCAAAGTATCTTGGGACACATTGGGAATTTGTTGGATAAGTTAAGGGTAATTTGGACAATTCACATGGATTTCTAGATATTTTGCTCAAAATATCTAGATATTTTGTTGGATGGTCATGATGACTATGGTGACTCACTAGATGACTCACTAGGATAAGTTGTCCAAGTTGAGTTATCACTCCTATGCTCTGGCACACCTCTGCTGATCCGTTTCCAGTTCCGTCGTTTTACTCGATTAGAGTTTTCCATCGTTTTTCGTCAAGATTCGCCCGAATAAAACATAATATTTTTTTTAGCGAAAATTCTATAAATAGACTTTGTCACTAAGATAATGATAAAATCAAAAAAATTTCAGTTTCGGGTCAAATTAGGGTTTTCTGCCGGTATAAAACTATATTGTCAGCGAAAACGCAGATTGGTCCCCTTCTGAGTTTTAAACCCAAAATTGAACCGTAACTTCCCACGATATGATAGGTTCCAGCTATAATTTTGTTTTTCTCAAAATCATTTTTTGGATCCCTGGTAATAATATCAAATATAATTACCGGTCAAGAGACGAGAAAACAGGGTGTTACAACGTGACTTTCCTTATTTGTGCAACATGGGTATATGATCTCGTAAAGGTGCCTTAACTTGTTGCAACAAGGCTCTCTTGGCCACTAGGCTACCAAGGTACAGCAATCTTAAGTGTATTTGGTCTTCGTGTTTCATTGGTATTTTATTAAATCTTTTATCGTGTTTGGGGTAAAACCCCTGTTTCTGCACTATTCTGGTTTCTGTTCTGCATAGGTGAGCACGGGCGTGCTCAAGAAGGCGCCCAGGTTCTGGGTTTGAATGGGAGCACGGGCGTGCTTAAATGCGCGCCCTGCTATTCTGGGTAAAAGGGTCACAGACCCTTAGCCAATTGATTTGGGGACATTCTCAGATTCAATCCTAAGGCTCTTCTAATCCATAAATCATCAGTTTCATTATCATTGAATTAACATTCCTGTCTTACAAATTAAAGGGAATTAGTCCTTTAATCTCAATCATTTAATTGTCCCTAATCACTCATAATTCAGTCCCTAAGGTTCTTAACTACACCATTGGTATTCCTCACTCATTACTACATTCAGTCTTATGAACGAAGGGGAAACACCTCCCTTAACATTTTTTAACAGATTTATTCTTTAACATTAAAGTGCCACAACATCAGTCAACAGCCAAAATATCATAATCATGATACAACACTCAATCATGGCATCAACGTTCAACATATTCATAATAGGCATGTTCAATAACAATAACAGACATCAATGAACAATTAACAATAGTCATGCTAACATCATAACCACAAACAGTTTAACATCAGATAACAAACAGGCATATAGGCGCACAATAAACATGTTATCAAAGGGAAAGGGTTTTGGGAACCCTTCGTCTTACGCTACCCCCAAGCCTACATACTCATATAGTCCATTCTCCCCATACTTGGTATGAAGATTCCTCCTTTAACCAACGAAATCTCTACCGATTCCCTCGGACGGCTCGACGAACGGTCTCAAGCCTTGGTCAACACAAAAAGGTTAGCCAGTTAGTTCCCGATACAACATAATGAAAGGAACTCAAAAGGGAAGAGCGTTTACTTTTTGTTAATTGGCACTAGCGCGTGATTGTCTCTCCCAAAGAGCAAGAACACCAAGAACAGTATGGGTTCAAAGGGGAAAAGAAGGAGAGGTTGCTGTCACACTTAGGGTTGCCTAAAGTGCCAATTTGAGGGTTTATGACGTAAACCCTCGGTTACTGTTTTGCTTATAAAGGCAGAGGCCTGAGTACGGCCGTGCTCTTCCTTGAGCACGGTCGTGCTGACACATAAGCACGGGCGTGCTCATGCATCAGGAAGGGATTTTCAACTCAAAAATCCCACTTAGCCCACTCTAAACCTTCATTAACAAACAAGGCATACATACAAGCGCTTAAAGGAAAAACGGGGTGTTACACCTGACCTAGATCTGCTTATTGAAGATTGGACGAAGGTTGAAGAAGGTTCACAATTATTATTAAATTTTAATGTTTTAACTATTTTATTATATTAATAATTATTTCTTCTGTTTGAATGGTACATAATAGAAGAAGTTGTGAAATTCTGTATCGAATACCTATCTAACACCGAGTCCAGATATAGGACTTTCAAAGTCTCGTCACACAAGAAGAACAACATGTGAAGGAATAACAGGAATTCCAACACTAATGATATCAAAGACAAAATGGGAGCAAACACACTTATATGTTCTACGCAACGAATTTGGGAAATGTTAGTGTTGTTTATAACTTTTAATAGTGACCAGATAGATTACTCTCAAAAGTGCTGTCAAATACAAAAAAATAAAATAAAAAATACACGTTATTAATTTTTGAATCTGTTTTAGCTAATATCTCCTCCAAAATAAAATAATATTCCTATTTGCTGGAACTAAAGAGTTGTTTAATCTTAAAATTAATTTCCAAAATCAACGCGTGTTACTCTTACGAACATGCAGTGATGAGTGATAAGGACACGGTGCTTTTTATGGAGTTATGATATACCTGGATTTAACATTCAGGTGGATACCTTGATTAATTATATGTAAATTTTTAGTTAATTCAGTTCATTATATGATTAATGGGTTATATGAAGCTTATTTTTCATAACTATATAAATATTTGGTTAATCATATGCAAATATCTAGTTAATTTAGTTCTTTATATAATTAATGGGTTATCATGAATTGACTAAATATTTACATATGATTAATCATATATATAATAAACTAAATTAATCAAATATTTATACTGATTAATCAATGTATCAATTTTAGATGTTAACTTTGGATGTGTAAATATATTTTTTTTTTTATGGGAGGAAATGGTCTTTGGTGCATGAAACTGGAAGGGAATAATGGCCGCAAAGGTGACGTAGGGGATGATGGCATGATGCAGCTGAAAGAATATAATAATAATATCATCTCAGCAATCAAGTGATTCTCATCAAGCCATGCTCGTGTTATTTATTCATGACACTTCTCGAGTCTTTTGTCGCATATAGAGGCATCTTATCCCACGCTTGCAAATGGCAAGCTTTACACTTTTTCAGTGTGCAAGTAAAGTGCCAAGAAACTTCAATTGCCGTTATTAATGGATAAAACTTGGTATAATTTTATAGGTATATTAAATATTATTTTTCAAATAGAAATAAAAGACGTGTAACAACTATTATATATATTATGTTTTCATTAATAAACCATTATACTACCTTCGGATCTAATTATAAGCAAAAAAAAACTAAATTCACACATATTAAGAAAGTTAGTTAAATTAGTTTAATTATCATGATTTGTGTAAAAAAGAGAGTTAATTGTCTAGGGAATATGCAATGCTCCTGGAAAAGTAAATGGAGAATTAGTTTGATTGGTTAATTTTCTTGAGTTTTGCAATACTAACATTTAATAGTGTTGACTTAATTATTTTTGCTTATATTTAAGTCCAAATAATGTAGCTATTTTGTTGCTTATATTTAGGTCCGGAGGGAGTACATATTTTATTGTCATTAAAAAATAATATCTAACATACATATGAAATTATATCTAAGTCTTGTCCTTATCAATATCTCCATGGTCAGCAACTCCTTTTTGTACTTATCTTTCAATATTCAAATATATTTGAAAACAGGCTTAAACTCACATCGCTAGACATTTTGGAAAGATAAAACTTAGTGTTATATCTTTTTCTTCGTTTTTTTTTTGGATATAGTTTATATAATATGGATAATAATTATTACTTATTATATTTTTATCAATAAGTTATTACATATTTATTTTTGTTGATAAATCATCTAAAAATTGTATTTAAATTTTCTTTTATAAAATAACTAAAAATAACTACGAAAACTCTACTAGAACCTAATTTTTAAATTTTAGATCTACTTTAATTACAGCTGCAGAGAGAGCTTAACAGTAATAGCCTTTTTGTAAAACATATAAATAGCGAGTTTTACTACTCCATCAATTCATTGCTTGTCGCTTTTGCTTCATTCTCATGTTAATAAAATGAAAGAAATGGAAGGGTGAGTAACCTGTAATGGAGCTAAAATGAAAAATTATTGGTGTTCAAAGGAGGCATGCTTTTATAAAAAAAAAAAATACTAACTCAGAATATATTATTTAAGTCTTGAGACAACATAGTGAAACTTAAGGTAGTGTATATGATAGATGAGTACTTAAAATGAGACGGAATATGATATATAGATTTTGTTTTAAGTTTTGCACATTTTTAAAACAGAATATGACTTAGAGGGGTAAAAAGTGAAATACGCTGATTCCATTAAAAAAATAATAATAATAAAAGAGAATAGTTCTATTCTATTCTATATCCATGTGCCAAATGTTACGTAAGTCTCCTATAACTCTGAAAACGCATCGCCCTTATTACCACTACAAAAAGACACATGCACGATGTTTATAGATATTTCTGTTTTGCACCAAGATAATATGGGTGCTTCTTTTCCTAGAATGGTAGCTAGGTAGTTTTTTGATTTTTGGGATTTTGCCCTCCTGTATTAAAAAAAAAAAAATCATGTTTATAGAGATTGACCATTTTCATTTATTTTTCTTTTACTTTATTAATCATATTTTAGTGATGTTTGTTGGATTTAAACTCTAATAAAATACATACAAGATATGCTATATATGTTTATCAAGAACAACCAAAGCTTGATAGTCTTAGGATCTACAACATGCAGATATCTCAAGGACAATTGGAATACGATCCATCACGAATAGTCAATAGCAGTAACCTGAAACAGAGAGAGAGAGAGAGAGAGAGGAAAGAGGTGCGGGCAATGAACACCCATTGACTTTTGGTTCTTCCTCAATCAGGACTTCTTATGCCTTAAATGCTCTTCATATGGGGAGAAGAGTCGGTGTGCGTTGCGTTTGATAAATTGGGAACCATAGCCTATATATAGGGTGATGGCCAGTCAGGGTTCTCATTATCCCAAAACAGGTTATCAGTGACATCCACTCATATTTTAGCCCATATCACAATTAATCAATTATTTAATTAATTATCAAATCAGAAATTTAATTAGCCTTATTACTTAATTTGGCCACGTATCAATTAAGGCTCCTAATTGATAGATAACTAATATAATTAATTGGCGATATCTACCTATATTATGACATTGGAATATAATAAGATGAAATATTCCAACAATGTTGATAAGTAATGGTAAGAAAGAGAAGTTATATATAGGAAGGTAAAAATATTTTTATTAGATAAGAATTTAATTGATATGCACTATCAATGTAAACATTATTTATATTGTCAATCGAACATATAATTTGCTACATTATTAAAAACGTTTGACTACTACATGAAATGAGTAAATAGTGGCAAAAGTTTTGCAGTGGTTAATGTGGATCATTACAAATTGGCCTAATGCGAGGCAATAGTAAAGTGTCCTCCTTCAAGGAGAAGGTAATGTGGAGCATTGCAATGTTACAAAGACCTCCTTCATAGATGTGACAAAGGGTCTAACTCGTAGGGATGACAAATTAGCCTAATGTGAGGCAATGACAAATGGCCTTCTACATGGGGAAGGCAACTTGGCATATTGCAGGCAATGTGGGATATTGTTTAAGGTCGCAGGTATCTCCTTTGTTGAGATGACAAAAAGCCTAATGCGAGGCAATGACAAACAACCTCTTACATGGAGAAGGCGATAATATGTCATTGCATTCATATGAGTCAGTTGTTAATGTTATTGTATTTGTATGACAAACAACCTCTTACATGGAGAAGGCAATAATATGTCATTGCATTCATATGAGTCAGTTGTTAATGTTATTGTATATGTTATGGATTATTTATGCTATTATTTAAAATAATTTTAAGATTGTATTATTTTGAAAATGACGAATTACCATACTTGTTTTTCTGGTTACCGTTGTTAGATTTCATCCTAAAACCAGAATTTGAGGACTAGATATTGCCATAACAGGCGATAAACGACGGAGATTGGGTTATGGCTTTGATATACCATGTTAGATTACATTCTAAAATCAATTGGTGTTAAGTGGAGTCGCCTAAGATGTATATAAACCACACTCTAGGATTCTAGGCAGGTGATGTGGAACTTCCAACAAGCGCAACAGCTGAAAGCAGCATCTTTAGTTTTAGAAAACCTTTTAGGATTAGGTTTGCTTACAGGGATTAAAAATCTTATTATAGGTGTTACAGATGTGATCTTAAAGGTGACGCAGTGGCGTGGAGAAGACTTTGGAGTCTTGGAGACATTCGTTTTACTTTTTATTTTATTTATTTTAGTGTTTTTAGTTGCCCAAGTTTTGAGGCTAAAATTGTTATTAAAGAATAGAAAGGTTTTTATAAAATAACTTAAAGAATTTTTATGTGATAAATTGGAAGTCTTAGTTTAGCTTACTTTTTGATGCTATGGATTGATAATTGTATCTGTTTAACTATCTATTCTATTTTGTTTAGCTTACTTTCTGATGCTATGGATTGATAATTGTATCTGTTTAACTATCTATTCTATTTTGTTCTAATTAAGAACTATACTAGTTTTTTTTTTTTGAAGCATTTTATACATATAAACATCAATCAATTAAAAGTAAAAATAGCTTGAGAAGTAAAAGCGAAGTTGAGTACAAAAAAGTAAAAGTTGGTACAATCAAAAGAAAAAAAACAACTAAGTGATGTGTATCTCTCATCCACAATAATTAGAATGGAGGTGGAAAAAACGAGTCAAGATAAAATATAATCATATTGTTCAACTTTTTTTTGTTATAGGCAAATGTTAGTATGTTAATTGTTATGTTAGTTTTTTTACTCTCTTTTAATAGGGTTTGAATCTTAGACCTCCAACTCCTTCAAGAAGGTTAGTTTGAAAGAAAAACATTTGGTACACGTGTTTATATACATACATCACCTTATACTTGTGCAAAGAGACAAAATTAGTGTGAATTTGAAAAATAAATAAATACATAAAAAATAAATGAATAAAATATTGTGATTATTGTATAATAAATATAAATTGGGTTAACTGCACTTTTGGTCCCCCTATTTTACTGTTTGGGCGATTTTGGTCCTCGAAATTTTTTTCACTCGATTTTAGTCCTCATATTTAAAAAATGTGCAATTTTAACGCATCTGTATATTAACATCCAATAACTAATGGTGTATCTAACGTGTCTTATGATATTCCAACCTTACTTACGCTTTCTAATAAGTGGTGCCATAAGTGAATGTTGATTTGAAATGTTAATTATTGGATGTTAACAAACAGATGGATTAAAAATTGCACATTTTTAAAATGTGGGTAATAAAATCGAGCGAAAAAAATTTCGAGGACCAAAATCGTCCAAGCAGTAAAATAAGGGGACTAAAAGTACAATTAAGTCATATAAATTTATGTATGTAAATATGTGAGCAGTATTATCCAATTGATAATTAGTTGTGCGTTCAAAATACTCCTCCCTCACTGCTTTCAATATTAATTATCCCAATGCTTAACCTTAATTTAGTGCATAATAAAAAAATTTCTGTTTAAGTAGCACTACATGTCACAAGTTTGAATTAAGACTAATATTGTACAAATGACTTCAAAATGTTTTTATTGAGGCTGTTCATTTCTAGGTTCATTTCTACCATATGAGCAACTAACTCATCGCTGAAGTTGCATAATTACCTTGAATTGTGTTTACTTTGTATGTCAAGTTAAAATATTAAAATATTATACACAAATATAGTCATATCGTATTTTGAATGTTATAACAGCTAAACGTGATTTAGCTTAATTATACATATAAGTGTGTTTGGGAAAGCTGGAAAAAAAAGATTATGCTGATAATCAATTTTTGTATAATTGATTATTGTGATAATCGATTATAATCAGAATATATTTTTGTCTGGGTCTGTTTGCTGAAAAGCAATTTTAAGATAATCTATTTCGTTTGGGTGGTGCAAAAAAATCACTTTTATATAATAAATTACGAAAAAGAGTATCAAGTTATTTGTATAATTTAATCATATTTGTTTAGAAGTTAGTTTTGTAGGGGTAAATATGGAAGAAAGTCTTGAGAATGAAAAATAATCAAATCACAATAATCTTAAGCTACAAAAAACTAGATGACATAAAACAGTTTTTTTTCCCTAAAAAAACTTTTTTATAAATTTAAACAAAATACCAAACATGATAGATTATCTATAAAATAACTTCTAAACTAAAAAATAACTGAAATAGGAAAAAACAATATTTCTCAAACACACTTCAATTTCAATACTGAGGTGTTTCAAAGATTCATTTACGTGTTTTCAGGCATTAATTCATGCTCCTAGAATCATCCTAAATATGGCACGAGAAAAGACAACAATATTATACAAATTAAAGAATTGATCAAAAGAAGACAACATCATATCAATATTAATTGTGACATTTTAGAAGTAATAATGATGAATAAAAAACAAATCAGCCTCAATGGCATGCTTACCCGCTCCCCTACTGCATGTGTGCACTTCCCAAATTTGACATGGAAACACTATTCCCTCGTGTTCCTTTCTTCAAAATCACCCCCTTCATCAAAAAAATAAGAACCATAACCTCCAAACTCAACATGTTGATCTGGCACCAGTGTCTTTAAATCTGAAGACGCCATTGCTGATGATGAGAAAAATGGTTGAGAAAACGGTTCATTGTGCTGCTGCTGATAATAAAGCCCTGAAGCAGCACGTTGTAGATCATCGTCATCCCTACTACAAAGCACCTGCGCGTACTGCATTAGGTTTGGAAATCCTTCTGACGATGATGATGATGAGGGAAAAGGTGGCACAGGTTGTGCAGCAACCAGTGTCTGCGGCGGCGGCGGCGGCGGTGCAGGTGGAGTAAATTGTGGTGACGGATCAGCTGCTGAATTAGTAACAAGTTCTGGAAAATTAAGCTTGGCTTTGTTTCCTTTGAACTTTAGTGCAGCAGCATCATAAGCAGCAGCTGCAGCCTCTGCCGTGTCAAAGGTGCCAAGCCACACTCTAGCAGCCTTTTTAGGGTCTCTTATTTCGGCTGCCCATTTGCCCCACGGTCTTTGCCTTACACCTCTATAGTGTCTTTTCCTTTCATTGCCTTAAAATTAATAGATGCTTCTTGGTTAGGCCATTTTAGTCAAAGTTGTCATTTTGTAAATTAATATGTCAAAGTAGAGAAGAAAGCCAATGGAAAATGCACACTGAAATGTTGGGGGTGCACAGTCAACATCATAAGAACAAATAAGGATAATGTTGAGGGCAGATAATTAAAGGAAAACTGGGATTGGCAAATCAAGATCATGCATATGTGCAAAAAAAAACTAAAAAATAAAAATAGATTCTTGTTAAGAAAAAACAAAAGATAAATTGAAACTTTTTGATGCTTTTCTTTACCTTTTCAACAAGAGAGAAGATACATCACGTTAATTGCACTCAGGTCATTGGTGAAAAAATATCTTCATAAATATTTTAGAATGGGCAAACTAACTTTATCCACACATCTTCTCATATGATGAGACTCATCTATATTTGAGATGTTAAAAAGAAAATTAGTAAAAAAAAATATATATTTATGAGATCCTGATTGGAGATAAATGGTAAAAAAAAAAAAAAAAGAATTATTAAGAATTGAAGGATAGTTTACCTTGATGTATAGGCTTGGATGGGTCCTGCATCTGAATATAGTTAGAACTGCTTATCTTCCCATGTGGGATTGGGTTGGAGAAGGTGGTAGAATCTTTGTTGCTCATAAGATGTGAAAAGGGGTAGGATGAAGTTTCTTCCTTTTCTTGTTGATTGTCAGATGGTGTTTGGTAAGCAGGAAAGTTGAAAGCTTCCCTTTTCTCCCCAGAAGGGAGAGGCCTCTTCCCTTGCCTTCGATCCACCTTGCTCCACTATCTCTAACTGGTATTTATAAATACACCCTCTCTTTCTTCTGTCTCTGGTTAAGCTTAGTGATGAGCTTCCAGCTACACCTTGATATATAAAAGCAGATCTAAGATTTCTCAGAAAAGAAGATCAGTGATTAAAGATTCATAAAACCAAGATCGAAAAGGATCCTGCTTTGCTTGTCATCTTTTAAATAAGAGAAATTGAAAAGAAAGAAAGAAAAGAACAAGATAACATGGGCTTGCTTGTAGGGTTTCCATTGCTGCACGTTAAAGTCAGGTTTGTCCCTGGGGATTAAAGGGGTGCCAAAAAAATATTCACACAATTCTATTATTTGAATATTTAGATATAATACCTAGTTGATATTTTCTTATTTCAATATATTATATATTTATTTATTTTAAGATATGATATAATATATTCTGTATTAACTCATAGTTATAGTAGTATATGGGTGTTTTAGATGAATATGTCTCAAATGCTAATAAAATATATTTTTTTCAAAATAAAAGAAATAACTCTTTAATGTTAAATTTATTTCGTCCAGAAGGGAAATAGTATATTTTAGTAGGAGACAACCCAGTTAGGGAAAAGTAGGTTTGGCGTATGTGGGTCTCACACGTGGCTGTAGGGAGTGGCTTTCTTGGTATTCTGCCTTGGTATTCTTGGTATTATTGTCTGTATCTAGAGTGCAGAAAGAGGTGTGGGGTTTAATACATTGAATGTGAATCTAATCTAGTTGTTTTTTCTCTCCAGATTGTTCTATTTTTGGGCCACAATATTTTTCGCTATACTATTTTTAAAAAAAATAAAAAATCTTAAGAGTGAGGGATAGTGTCAACGAAAACTTTCGGGTTTTATAAATACTTAAAAATATTTTTACATTGGGCTAGTTTTGGACACATCTTTGGTTTTTATTTGAAAATATATGCAAATAGTAAGAATAATTGTTAGGATACTAGATTTCAAAAATAAAAAATTGTAAGGATACTTTAAAATTTTAAAAATAAAATAAATAAAATAAATATTTTAATAGAGAAAATATTTAAATCTTAAAAAAGATATGCATCATTAATTGCAAAATTTAAAATTAAATATTAAAAAATAAAAATGGCATATGTATAAATGAGAATAAACTGAAATTTAACCACTCTTAATTAGAGAATATACTCTAATTTAATATATAAGTACAAATATTTTTATTTTAGAAATTTTTGTTTTTAAAAGGAAAAGGATTAAATGAAAATAACTTTATGATTAACGGAGATTTGGTAGCAATGGCTATTAATTAATAAATCTGAAAATAAATTGTAAAAGGAAATAGGATTAAATGAAAATAACCAAATGATATGTAGGTGATGTCCTGTGACTCACATTTGAGGAGAGAGTTTGCACAAAATGGCTTACGTTCCAGAATGAGTACTCTAATTAATATACAGAAGTTGATATTCACACCTATATATTAAACTAGAGTATACTCTTTTAAAATATGTCCAACCTCTTAGAGTACTCTCATTTATAGAATGAGAGATGTCATTCTTAATTTCTTAATTTTAATATTTAAATTTAAATTGATGTTCTGTGAAGACGATGGCAGCAATGTCTCACCATCACATCTAACTTGAGTTTAAGACGACCCTGTTACATGGACACATCTCCAGTGGCCAGTATATAGAAGACATGAGGAGTATACTCACGACGTGATGATGTATCATCCTTGGTTGTTATAGTCGTACGAGGACGATACCTCGTCATAGTTTTGTGTAGGCCAGTATGATGAGTCCTTATGTCTAGGGCTAGTTTTTGTGGAGCTGCGTCTTCAATATTATTATAAGTATTTTCAATTGTGTTGTTTTTACTGGCGTTTATACTTTTGCCATTTCAATTTCTGTCTTTGGTTATGACTTTTATCTTTTGAAGGATGCTTGAACATATTATGTAGATATTGGTGATGTATAAATTAATCACCGCTTACCTTTGTACTTGAAAAAAGAAGAACAAATAGTAAACTCGTATTTTCAGATAATATTTATTTCCCGCATTACTCGGTCTTATAGAATGCCACAGATGCATGCATTACTTTTTTTTACTCAAGGCATCTGCCACAACATTTGCTTTTCCAGGGTGGTACTGTAGTTGGAAATCATAATCCTTTAAAAATTCCAATCAATGTCTCTGTTGCATGTTGATCTCCTTTTAAGCAAACAAGTATTTTAAATTCTTATGATCACTGAAGACGTTGAATGTTGCTCCATACAGGTAATGCCTCCAGATTTTCAGTGCAAACACCACGGTAGCTAACTCCAAGTCATGCATAGGGTAATTCCTCTCCTGAATCTTCAACTACCTTGAATCATAAGCTACCACTTTCCGATTCTACATTAGCACACAACCCAAATCTTGACGTGAAGCATCACAGTACACCTCGAAAGACTCCTTAGGATCAGGTAACACAAATACAGGTGAGGTAGTCAACCTCCTCTTTAGCTCTTGGAAACTTTTCTCGCATGCTTCAGTCCATGCAAACGCTTGATCCTTCCGGGTTAGCTGGGAAAGAGGCCCTAATATCTTAGAGAATCCTTCAATTACTCTCCTATAGTATCCAGCTAAACCCACGAAACTACAGATTTCTGTTGCAGTCTTCGGTCTTTCCCATTGAAGAACCGCTTCAACTTTCAACGGATCCATAACAGTCTATGGATGCTATGCGTTTCAGGACATGTTAGTTTTGATGATGAGTTTCAAGAAGCAAAATAATGAACTTAAGGAAAAGCAAAAGTGCAAGATCAAGGAAAGAACACTTGAAGACCAAGAGAAAAGCTTCAATGATATATTTGTATGGTCTTAGGATTGTTTTTGAGATTCTAGTAGGATTGGCTCTTATGTAAAATTAATTAAGAATTGAACTTAAAATTTGAAATTGGCTTCAAGGGTTTCAAAGTTTTAGAAAAATGTTTTCAATCTTTAAAGAATTGATTCAAATATCAAAAATATTTTTCATGTATGTTAGAATACTCTTAAGGATGGAAAAATTCATTTTTCTGATAAAAATCATGTTTTAATCAACTATTTTTAAGAGCTTAATCGATTAAGTTGCTTCTGTAAAACTCAGTTTTCTGGATAGAAAACACTTAATCGATTATAAATTTGGGCTTAATCGATTACAATTTGAAAATTTGGGTTTTGGTTGAGAACACTTAACAGATTAAATTTCAAGGCTTAATAGATTAATTTTAGAAGTTTTAATCGATTAAGGGGGATTGTTAATCAATTATAGTTCGCAAAAAAAATATTTTCTAGTACATTTATTGCCTGACAGCTGTGACAAACGACCATATTTTGCCCTCCACTTATAAATACTCACTTCTAGCATGAAAAAACCCTAAGATGCGTCTGATAATAAAAAGGAGATTCACTTTTCAACCCAGTTATCACAGTTTAAGTAAAATAATCTGAAAAGATTAAGCTAAAGATAGGAGACACATAGATTTATACTGGTTCACCCCAAATCTTGGGCTATGTCCAGCCCTTGGCTTTACCAAGTATTTATACTATAACTGATCAGGTTACCGAAGGTATTGTTTGCACACCTAGCCTCCGCAGGCTCAACTAACAAGTATTGTTTGCACACCTAGCCTCTCCAGGCTCAAACAAGTATTCTTTCAGCAAGCCTCTTCAGGCCTTACAAACGGTAAGAGTTTGAATGAAGCAATAGCTTCACGGATTACAACTTTGCAGATCTACCAAATAACACTCACAGAGTGATTAACTATTTAAGGTAGGTGAGATCGCAATAAAGACTTCTCAATAAATACAAAAGATTTGAGCAGAGAAGTTTTCTATGAAGAACTTAAGAGAGCTTTGAATGTTTGAGAGTATTGAATGCTTGAGTTAAATGTATTCAGGTGTGTATATTCAATAGCCTTCATAGTCTTCTATTTATACTCAAGAGAGATAAGTCCGTTGAGGAGAGTTCTTCAACTGAGTATTCTTTTGTTCTTCATTCATAAAAATATTTATGATCGTTGGTGAGCTTCATGACAAGTTAAACGTATAGGTTGGCATAGCTTTATCAGAGTGCAGTTGGATTCAGAGCAGTGTTTGTTGCTTTTCAGACTTGGGCAGCACAACTTTCCTTATTTGTGCTAAACGGGTCTGCAACCATGTAAAGTTCACTTTGCCTTTTGCAACAAAAAGATTTTTCAGGCTTGGAATGGTGCTTTGAGCTTTCTGATATCGAATTTCTTTATTTGAAATTATCAGGGCATATTCTTCGTATTTGAATATACTTGAAGCGATGGACTTTCAGTCGCCTAAACAAAATTAGTCGAGACTGAGTCTTTGTTCAGATGCATCATAACACAGACGCATCATTAAGACTTTGTTTCTTTGTAATCAGACTCTTACTTTATGATCTGCACACTCAATACATGTAACACCCCGTTTTTCGTGTAAGTGTTTTTATGTGTGCCTTATTTGTTAGGGAGGTTTAGAGTGGGCTAAGTGGGGTTTTTAAGTTATAAATCCCTTCATGATGCATGAGCGGCCAGTGCTTATGAGTCCACACGCCCGTGCTTAGGGCTGCATGCGTCTCATTGACGCTGATGTGAGCACGCCCGTGCTCATTAGGGAGCATGACCGTGCTCAACAGTCAGGCGCGTCTCGTTAGCGCTAAGTTGAGCATGCCCATGCTCAACAGTAAGCACGACCGTGCTCGGGCCTGAGTCTTTATATAGACATCAGTCTATGAGGGTTACGAGTTATAACCCTCAATTTGGCACTTTAGGCAACCCTAAGTGTGATGGCAGCCTCTCCCTCTCATCCCCTTTGAAGCCAAACTGTTCTTGGTGTTCTAGCTCTGTTGGGAGAGTCAATCATGCAATAGTGCCAATTAGCTAGGTAAACGTTCTTCCCTCTTTTGTTTCCTTTTCCGTTTCATGAATTGGGAACTAATGGGTTAGCCCTGTTTGTGTTGACCAAGGCTTGGGATCATTCGTCGAGCCGTTCGAGGGAACTGGTTTAGGAGTGTCTTCAGTTTAACGGGAATTCTTCATATCAGGTATAGGGAGAAGGAATAATATAAGTATGTAGGCTTGGGGGTAGCGTAAGACGAAGGGTTCCCATAACCCTTTATGTTTGATAACATGTTGTATGCCTATATGCCTTTTTGCTATTGATGTTAACTATTGTATTAGTATGATTATTGGTCATTGATGTTGGTATGAATGCCTTGTTATGAATCGTTGACTATTATGAATATGATGATGTGAGTTGCCATGATTGGATGTTTATCATATTTGTGATATTATGATGTATTGGCTATTGACTGTTGTTGGGCACGTTAATGTAAAAGACTAAATTTGTAAATAACATTAATGGAGGTTGTTCCCCTTTGTTCATAAGACTGAATGTTAGTAATGAGTGAGGCGATGCCAACGGTGTAGTCAAAAACATTAGGGACTTATTCATGAGTGATTAGGGATAATTTAATGAACTGAGACTAAAGGATTAATTCCCCTTAATTAGTAAGACATGAACATTAATTCAATATTAACGAAACTGACAAGTTATGGATTGGAAGAACTTTAGGATTGAATCTGAGATGTACTCAATATTTTTGGCTAAGGTTCTGTAACCCTTCTGCCCAGAACAGCAGGGCGCGCGTTTGAGCAGGCCCGTGCTCAATAGGGAGCACGCCCGTGCTCCCGTTAAAACCCAGAACCTAGGCGTGCTTTTGAGCACGCCCTTGCTTAACAGGCAGCACGACCGTGCTTGACTGGGAAGCTCAGCACGACCATGCTGAAGGGTGAGCACGACCGTGCTCACCTGTGCAGAACAGAAACCAGAATTATGCAGAAGCAGGGGTGTTTTCAACCCAAATGCCTTAAAAGACTTAATACCAATGAAACGTGAAGACCAAAGACAAGTGATAAGATTTATGTACCTTGGTAGCCTAGTGGCCAAGGGGGCCTTGATGCTTGATGGTCAAGGTGGTAATCTCTAGTGCTTAATGGCTAGAGTGTTAATGATGATATGGTACCTTGGTAGCCTAGTGGCCAAGGGGACCTTGATGCTTGATGGTCAAGGTGGTAATCTCTAGTGCAGAACGACTAGAGTGTTTAATAAATAAATACAAAAAGATAAACATTAATCCTCGATAGCCGAGTGGTCGAGGTGTTGATGATGTTAAAACTTGGGTAGCCTAGTGGCCCAAGTGGAGGTAGTGGTTGTGCTTGTATGCTGTGTTGAGCATGCATTCACGCATCGGAGATGTTAGTGGAGGATGTTCAACATAGGGGAGGTCGCCCGAGTTATGGTGATCTTGTCATCCGTGGCGATTCAAGTGAATCATGGACACCCGTGGTGGCGCATCCGAGAGTAAGGTCTCTCCTAGGGGTCCATCCGAGGTTTGGTAGATTGCCCCGGCGTTGGTGGTTGTTGGCCAATGTGGAGATGTAACTCCGAAGTTGACTTCCTGAGATAGATGGATCCAAGTGCATAATGGAGTAGTGGAGCAAAGTTGCATTGCATAGCATACATGTTTGTGTGATGATGTTATTATGTTATGTTGCTGTTATTGTTATAACATGCTTGATTGTGGTATGCTCGTCTTCCTAACTGCTTCCTTGCCATTATATTCATATTCATGTTTCTTACTCCCTATTTCTATGTTTCTTGTATTGCATGTATCTTTTATGCAGAGGACAACGAGCAGCCAATTGAGGAGTAACTTCGAGGAGTCGCGACTCTTTAGTTAGGATTTCCAGTTTTCAGTAGTTGTTTAGATCGTTGTTTTCAGTTTGTATCCGAGGATTTATTCCGCCGATTGGTTATACCAGCTCTGTAATGTGACATCGGGTTGGGTTTTATTTTATGTTACGTTATGTTTTATTTTTCGCGTTAAGACTTGATACATGTGGTATCCTCTAACCGTTGATGGTTTAAATTTTTAATAAATGATGCATGTCTTATTTTAATTATCTTATCTTTTAATGCTTAAAATGTATGCGGGGTAGAGGGTGTCACATTTAGTGGTATCAGAGCAGTTCGGTCCTGCCCGGACATGGTATGAGTCTGTTGTGGGCTCTTGTTTGAATTGTCTGTACTTGTTACAAAAAATGGTGCTATATGTTAGGAGTCGTAACTTTTCCTGCTTTTAGTCCACTGTATTTAACAAGTTGTCTTGGGCATTTACAGGAACTTATGGCAGGAAGAGGAGGCAGAAACGACCAGGCTATCGCGGATGCCTTGGCACTCCTTGCCAAGGCGATAGGCCAAAACTAGAACGCCAACAACAACGGGGGACCAGCTGAGTTCCAAGGTCTCGACAAGTTCCAGCGGAACAATCCGCCATCTTTCAAGGGAGCTTACGATCTTCCCTGTTGTTGTTGAGGGAGACGGAGAAGATCTTCCCAGCTGTGGGATGCAACGATCAGCAGAAGGTCATTTTCGGGACTTTCATGTTGACTAAGAAGGCTGAGCACTGGTGGGAGAACTGTCATCAACATATGTTGTCTGAGGGTACTGTGGTCACATGGAATGTCCTCAAGGACAAATTTCTCGAGAAGTACTTCCCAGCAGATATCCGCGACAAAAAGGAAATGGAACTCTTGGCACTGAATCTAGGCAATATGTCAGTGGGAGAATATGCGGCTAAGTTTGAGGAGCTGGCTCTTTATTACACATTGTATCAGTATGTGACGGACGACCGCTCCAAGTACGTCAAGTTTGAGGATGGTCTGCATCCAGAGATCAAGCAGGCTATCACCTACCAGGAGCTCCGAGTCTTCCCAGTCCTAGTGAACAAGTGTAGGATCTTTGGAGATGCTTACAAGTCCGGAGGGTCAGTCTCCAAGGGATCAGACAACCAGAGCAACAAGAAGAGTGATCAGGGAAACAAGTGCAAGCCTCATCTCGCTCCAACAGGAAAGGACTTCAAGCGGGATGGCAAGAAGTCTCAGTTTTCTTCAGACAAGTCCAGGAGATGGGATTCATCTGATTCTAGACCTATTCGGTGTGGCAAGTGTGGACAGAATCACTTCATTACCCATGCAAGGAAACAGACATCATCTGCTTCAAGTGTGGCAAGTATGGCCACATCAGTCGGAACTGCGAGGGAGGAAAGTCAGAACCACAGAGTGCGAGCAAAGTTCAGAAGCCTCAAGCCAACCGACTGAAGACCACGGGGAGAGTCTTTACTCTCAGTGGAGCCGAGGCCTCCGAATCTGAAGATTTGATCCAAGGTATGTGCCTCATTAATAAAGTTCGTTTAACTGTATTATTCGATTTGGATGCGACTTACTCGTTTGTGTCATATGAATGTGCTAAGAGTCTTAAATTGCCTGTGACACTCCTTGAGTATGATTTAATTGTTGCCACACCCACAAATAAACATATTCTTCTTATGCATGCAAGAATATTCTTATTACCATAGATGGTAGAGACTTTATTTTTGATCTTGTATGTTTACCCCTAAAGGACCTTGATGTTATTCTTGGCATGGACTGATTATCTTCCAATCACGTTCTTCTGAATTGTTTTGATAAAACCATAGTTTTTGGAACTCCAGTGGAGTTTAAGGATCCTAGCTTTCTCTCTGCCAATCAAGTTAAGGCTTCAATGGAAGAAGAAGCCCAAGTGTACATGATGCTAGCTTCCCTGGAAGTTGAGAGTCCCCCCTGATGTCAACAGAGTGCCGATTGTGCGAGAATATCCTGGAGTGTTCCCGGGGGATGTTTACGAACTACCCCCAGAAAGAGATATAGAGTTTGCCATAGACTTAGTGTCTGGCACTGGACCTATATCCCCATGGGGAGCACCAGTGTTGTTAGTGAAGAAGAAGGATGGCAGTATGAGGTTGTGTGTCGACTATCGACAACTCAACAAAGTGACCGTTAAGAATAGGTATCCCCTCCCTAGGATTGATGATCTCATGGATCAGTTGATCGGGGCTTGTGTTTTCTTGAAGATAGATTTGAGGTCAGGATACCACCAGATTCGGGTTAAGTCTGAGAACATTCCGAAGAAAGCGTTTAGGATGCAATATGGTCACTACGAGTATTTAGTTATGCCCTTTGATGTGACTAATGCTCCTGCTATGTTCATGGATTACATGAACAAAACCTTTCACCCTTATTTGGATAACTTTATGGTGGTGTTCATAGATGACATCTTAGTATACTCTAAAGGTGGGATAGTCATTGATCCGGCTAAGGAAGAGACGGTGCTCCATTGGGAAGCGCCAAAGTTAGTGATCGAGATTAGGAGTTTCTTGGGTTTAGCATGGTATTATAGGAGGTTCATAGAAGGTTTCTCTAAGTTAGCTTTACCCTTGACCCATCTCACCAAAAAGGGACAGTTGTTTGTGTGGGACTCTAAGTGTGAGGAGAGTTTCCAAACCCTGAAGGATAGGTTAACATCAACACCAGTTCTAGTTTTACCCAATCCTAGTAAACCTTTCGTAGTGTATTGTGATGCATCGAAGCAAGGTTTAGGTGGAGTGTTGATGCAAGATGGTAAGGTAGTAACTTACGCTTCTAGGCAGTTGAAAAACCCACGAGAAGAGCTACCCTACCCATGACCTAGAGTTAGGAGCTGTGGTGTTTGCCTTAAAGATCTGGAGGCATTACCTTTATGGAGCTAAGTTCGATGTTTATAGTGATCATAAGAGTTTGAAATATTTGTTTGATCAGAAAGAGCTCAATATGAGGCAGCGTAGGTGGATGGAGTTTCTAAAGGATTACGAGTTTGATCTCACTTGCCACCCAGGAAAGGCCGATGTAGTGGCCGATGCTTTAAGTAGAAAAACCTTGCACGTCTCTGCTTTAATGGTTAGAGAGATGGATCTGATCGAGGAGTTTAGAGACCTAAGTTTAGCTTGGGAAGTTACCCCTAAGAGCATTAGGCTTGGAACCTTGAAGGTTACCCACAGTTTGATGGATCAAGTTAGAGAAGGCCAAAAGTTAGATAAGTTTCTCTTAGACCAGAGGGAGTTGCTTGCTCAAGGTAGGGACCTTAGTTTTAAGGATGGAAATGATGGGGTCTTGAGGTTCAAAGATAGATTTTGTATACCAAATATCCCGGAGCTTAGGAAGTTGATTCTTGAAGAATGACATAGGAGTGAATTAAGTGGGCACCCAGGTGCCACTAAGATGTATCAGGATTTAAAGAGGATATTTTGGTGGCCTAGGATGAAGAAAGATGTGGCTGAGTTTGTGTATGCTTGTTTAGTGTGCCAAAAGGCTAAGATAGAACACCAAAATCCATCAGGAAAGTTGCAACCTTTAAGTATCCCAGAATGGAAATGGGATAATATCTCCATGGATTTTGTGTCTGTACTCCCTAGGACTCCAACAGGTTTTGAGGCTATATGGGTTGTCGTGGATACACTGACTAAGTCCGCCCATTTCATCCCTATGAACAAGGAATACTCTCTGGAAAAGTTGACCAGGCTGTACATCAAAGAGATAGTTAGGTTACATGGTGTACCTTCTAGCATAGTGTCAGATAGAGACCCGAGGTTTACCTCTAGGTTTTGGAATAGTTTGCATGAGACCTTAGGAACAAAGCTTAGGCTAAGTTCAGCTTACCACCCGCAGACGGATGGTCAGTCTGAGAGAACCATCCAGTCCTTAGAGGACTTGCTTAGAGCTTGTGTGCTAGAACAATCTGGTAGTTGGAACAAGTTTTTGCCCCTAATAGAGTTCACCTACAACAACAGCTACCATTCCAGTATTGGGATGGCACCTTATGAAGCTCTTTATGGGAGGATATGTAGGACACCTTTGTGTTGGAGTGAACCTGGTGATAGTATGGTGTTAGGACCTGAGATAGTGCAAGAAACCAAAGAAAAGGTGAGGATGATTCAAGAAAAGATGAGAACGACATAGAGTAGGTAGAAAAGCTACCATGACAAAAGGAGAAAGGCGCTCGAATTCCAGAAAGGCGACCATGTATTCTTGAGAGTTACACCAACGACTGGGGTTGGTAGAGTGATGAAAGCGAAGAAACTTACTCCTAAATTCATTGGCCCTTACCAAATCCTTAAAAGAGTCGGTGAAGTTGCGTACCAAATTGCATTGCCACCTTTCTTGTCTAAACTTCACAATGTCTTTCATGTGTGACAACTTCGTAAGTACATTCATGACCCAAACCATGTGATAGTCCCCGACACAATTCAGTTTAAAGAGAATTTGACTTTCGAGGTACAACCCCTTCGAATTGAGGACCGGTGGGTGCAGCACCTGAGGGGCAAAGAGATTCCTTTGGTTAAAGTCGTTTGGAGTGGGGCAACTGTGGAAAGTGCTACATGGGAGCTTGAGAGCAAGATGATGGAGGCGTACCCGCATCTCTTCATTCGAGGTGAGTAGAAATTTCGAGGTCGAAATTTTTATATAGGGGTGGAATTGTAACACCCCGTTTTTCGTGTAAGTGCTTTTATGTGTGCCTTGTTTGTTAGAGGTTTAGAGTGGGCTAAGTGAGATTTTTAAGTTAAAAATCTCTTCCTGATGCATGAGCACGCCTGTGCTCATGAGTTAGCATGCCCGGGCTTAAGGCTGCATGTGTCTCATTGACGCTGATGTGATCACACCCCAGGGAGCACGACCGTGCTCAGCAATCAGGTGTGTCTCGTTAGCGCTAAGTTGAGTACGCCCGTGCTCAACAGTAAGCACGACCGTGCTCGAGCCTGAGTCTTTATATAGACATCAGTCTGTGAGGGTTACTAGTTACAACCCTCAATTTGGCACTTTAGGCATCCTTAAGTGTGACCAGTGGTGGCCCTGAGCATGATTTGGGGGTGCGATCGCACAAGGCCCCATTTTTTAGGGGGCACCATTTTTTTTCTTTTTTACTTAGTGTATATATATTAATGTATATATTAAAATAAAAATTTATGTTGTAAAATTTTTTACTTGAGGGCCCAATTGTCTTTTAAAAATCAAGCCCAAAACTTGACAAGCCTTACTTGAGGGCTCAATTGTCTTTTATATTATTATTGAATTCTACAAAAAAAATTATATGTGTGACCACTATCATTCTCCCTTCTTCCGTTCAAAATAGAAAGTAGAAACCCTTTGTTTTGTCCCTCTCTATGTGACTGACTGACCGTTTCTCTCATATATGTCGACTGTCGTTGTCCCCTTTCCTTGCCGTTTTAAAGGCATTTTATAATCCATGCCCCTTGTAAACAATTACCTCATGATATCACCGTGTGGCTAGCACAAAAACATAAGTGGGGATTTGTCTTACATCGGAAGACTTTGAGCTTCGTAATTGCTGCCACCTGTTGAGCCTTCTAAAAATGATGAAAGTATTTGCAAAATTGATTCTTACTTTGTTATATTACCGGTGGCGTCGTTAAGCTATAATATGTTGTATGAACTTGCAGCAATTTTAACTGAATCCCATTCATTGCTCACCAAGCATGTGGCGGGGTTGTTAATTGGACCCTTTGATTGCCTTTTTAATTTTTAAATCATGTTTTGACTTTTGAAGCAAAGGCCTGAAGCGTGATATTGTTTTGAAGGGAAGGCTTACATTTGATTGCCTTTGACTATGATTTCAAATCGCTATAGGTTGTACGCAAGTTGTTATTTTAGGAATTTAACTAACAAAGTTGTCAGAGTATAAGACGAATTGGTAGATAGATATAGGTATAACTATTTTTGCTATAATTCTATTGTAGTTTGCTACCATAATCTTTTCCTTTTCTCCGATGATATTTTGTTTCACTTAATGTTGTATTAAAACGATTAATGGCTAGTTTTTTGCACCTCTTTATGCGCTTTTGATGATCAATATATATATATATATATGGCTTATAAAAAAGGGGCATCAATTTCTCAGTTCGCACAGGGTATCTAAAATCTCAAGGACGGCCATGAGTGTGACGGCAACCTCTCCCTCTCATCCCCTTTGAAGCCAAACTGTTCTTGGTGTTCTCGCTCTTTTGGGAGAGTCAATCACACGATAGTGCCAATTAGCTAGGTAAACGTTCTTCCCTCTTTTGTTTCCTTTTCTGTTTCATGAATTGGGAACTAATGGGTTAACCCTGTTTGTGTTGACCAAGGCTTGGGATCATTCGTCGAGCCGTTCGAGGGAACCAGTTTAGGAGCGTCTTCGGTTTAACGGGAATTCTTCATATAAGGTATGGGGAGAAGGAATAGTATGAGTATGTAGGCTTGGCGGTAGCGTAAGACGAAGGGTTCCCATAACCCTTTATGTTTGATAACCTGTTGTATGCCTATATGCCTTTTTGCTATTGATGTTAACTGTTGTATTAGTATGATTATTGCTTATTGATGTTGGTATGAATGCCTTGTTATGAATCGTTGACTGGTATGAATATGATGATGTGAGTTGCCATGATTGGATGTTTATCATATTTGTGATATTATGATGTATTGGTTCACTACAAGAATAATGCAAATTTGCGACGGCATTTTTGCGAGGGCCTCAAGGCCGTCGTTAATTTTTCGTTTACCAACGGCTTCGGCCGTCACAAAATGCAAATGAGACTACTGACGGCCGAGCCGTCTCAAATCCGTCGCTACAGTGAGCCCGAAACTCAGGCGCCATTTTTCCCACCTTTTTTGCGACGACCAAGCAGTTTTGAGACGACCAAACTGGTTTGTGACGGCCTTTTTGGTTTGCGACGATCAACGACAACGGTCAAAGGGAGAATGTCCAGACTGGTGTTTCCCACCCATTTGGGAGGAGCTATGTGCTTATTGGGCTACACCTGCATTCAAGAAATTATCCGCCCAGGCCAAGCTCAATAGGGCCTCTGAAAAGGGTGGGAGCCTGCACACTGGCGGCAACATCAGTCATCCAGAGCACGCTCGACGCCTTGTAACTTCAAATATCATATTTTGTGAATTCATTTAAATTTCGTTTATATTTAGAATGTTTAAATTTAAATATTAACAAGTTTTTTTGGTGCAGTCTAGGGATTTACGCCGTCCCGCTAAGCCGAATGAGCTTCATGCTCGTACTCATACTAGGAAGGATACCGGCGACTATGTAGATGAGCGCTCTAGACGCACTCAGGTGATTTACACATCTCTTTATTGGTATTTATTTTATTTTATAATTAACAAAGTTCTGGTCATTTTGTATGATGATGTGCGTTAATTTTAATGACAGGAGGAGTATCAAGCTAAGTTATCTCAGGTTCGGTCTCAGACAGCCTCATCTTCCCCTACCACCCTTGACCTAGAGGTGGAAGCCCAAGTGGAGTTGCAAACATGGGTCGAGGTTGCTGGCGGTAACAAAAAAGGGCGCATTTATGGTATGGGAGACCTCTCTAGCAACTATCAACGCTGGTGCTCTAGCGTCTTCACTCAGCAGAGTCGAGCATCGTCTAGTAGGACCCGCCAGTCTCAGGAGTCTGTGGAGATGGTCGAGATGCGGCAAAGACTGGCAACTCAGGAGGCGATCAATCGACAGATTATGGAACAGCTAAATATGATGGCAGCTACACAGAGAGAGCTGATGATGCGTTTTGGAGCCAGCACCTATCAGCCACAGTCGCAGCAGGACCAGCACCTTCACAGCACCCCTCAGCCGCAGCAGCTGTCGTCCCAGCCTGAGGGTCATCAGCAGATCGATGATGAGGAGGGTCGATCCTTTATAGACTTGTTGAGGGGTTATAGAGAGGATTATTAGTTTCTTTATGGTTATTTTGTATGATGTACGCACTATGATGTACGCACTTTGTCAAAACAATTATTAGTTTCTTTATAATGTACGTACACTTTGTTAAAAGAATTTGGTTTTTTAAGTTTCGTTATGATTAGATTTCATTTATCGTTTAAATTATTATTCATTTATTATCATTTAGAATTATTATTTATTTATATTAGTAGAAAATTATAATTAAGAAAAAAGTTTATATTAATTATGAATTTTATATTAAATAATTGATTAAAAATAATTCATATATGATAATAAAAAATTAATTATTTAATCTGGTGATTTGCGACGGCCTGGCCGTCGCTAATTTCAGTGATTTGCGACGGTCTAGCCATCGCTAAATGTTTGTTATTTGAGACGGTCTGGCCGTCGCTAATGTTTGTTATTTGCGACGGCCTAGCCTTCGCAAATCAGCAGAATTTAGCGACCACCAGGCCGTCTCAAATTTGAGATGGCCATTAACAACTAGCCGTCGTAAAACTTTTGTGACGACCCTATATGCGACGAATTTTCGGCCGTCACAAACAGTAATTTTACGACGGATTTTTGAGTTTTGCGACGGCCTTTGGCCCTCGCTAAAACCATTTTTTCCTGTAGTGGTTGTTGACTGTTGTTGCGACACGTTAATGTAAAAGACTGAATCTGTAAATAACGTTAAGGGAGGTTGTTCCCCTTTGTTCATAAGGCTGAATGTTAGTAATGAGTGAGGCGATGCCAACGGTGTAGTCAAAAACCTTAGGGACTAATTCATGAATGATTAGAGATAATTTAATGAACTGAGACTAAAGGATTAATTCCCCTTAATTTGTAAGACATGAACATTAAATTTTTAATAAATGATGCATGTCTTATTTTAATTATCTTATCTTTTAATGCTTAAAATGTATGCGGGGTAGGGTGTCACAATACACACATTAGTAGATTTCATAAGGTTTACTGAAAATCATTCTTTGTTTGGATTCATCAAAACCAGAGATGTCAAAAGATGTAGTCTTAACAATCTCCCCCTTTTTGATGATGACAAACATTATCTTATGATTTTAATGAACTTGAGATAAAAGCAGATTTTAAACACAGAGTATTATATGATGTTATTTAAGCTCATAGAGATATTTAAGCTCCCCCTGAACTAATGCTTTCATAATGCATTCAGACGCATGGTTTAAGGTTTCTCTTAAGATCGTAGTGTCTTACTAAACAAGTTCAGTTATGTTTTTCAGATAAGAGTTATATTCATAATAATAATGCAATAATCATGCTTCTCCCCCTTTGTCATCAGCAAGAAGATAATCAAATAAAGTATGTTTGAGGAAGAAGTTTAATGATTTATCCATCATCGACTAATACATTGATGACAAAGGAAACAAAACTAAAGATTTTGTTTTTCAACAATTTTGGTGAGAAGGCGACAACAATCTGCATTGTCTGACGAAGACCGCTGATTTCTGCATGAGCTACTGGATCCATTCCAATAATGGTGGATGCTATTTCAGCAAGGCCATTTTGTGGAGATAAAGAGGAGGGACCAGGGTCAGAACAATTGGAAGAGGATGTTTGTTAAAAGGGAACAATTTCCAAACAATGCCAGGGGAGAAAATGACCAAAAGAGAAAATAAAGGTCAAGTCAAAAACAATGGGGAACAGAGAAAGAGTTAAGGGAAATACTCAATGTAACGAGACAAAGGGTTGCAAACAGGGAATTTTAAAAGAAGGGTTTTCTAAATTAGATAAAGAAATGAAAAGAGGGGAAAGATGATTGAAAAACCAATTGAAATCATCATCATAAATTGGTAAATTAAAAGAGTAAACAGAAAAAGGGTTTTTATAAAAAGATAAAGGAAAGATGAAAAGAAAAAGGGTAAAGATTAAGGTCGGTTGGAAGGGGCACAGTTGCCTTGATTCTGCTCTTTCCTCATCTAGATATCCAATCCAGGGAATCTGATAAGAACTGATTCTGGCTCTATCTGTAGGTATCTTGAGCTTGTCAAATAGAGATAAGCCATAATGATGAGCTGGGTCTTGAAAGATGTAACACCCTGTTTTTCATAAAATATTTTATTAAGCTAGTTTTATTAATTTAAAAATGTTGGTTAAGGGCTAAGTGGGAGTTTAGCCTAAAAGTCCCTTTTTGGTACATGAGCACACTCGTGCTCATCAACCAGCAAGCCCGTGCTTAAAGTCAGAAGCGTGTCTCTGATTTTAAGTTGAGCACGACCGTGCTCAATAGTGAGCACGCCCGTGCTCAATGCGTGGACCGTGCTCAATGCTAAGCACGACCGTGCTCAGGTCAGGAAGTTATAAACGTGAGCAGAACCCGAGGGTTACGTATAACCCTACTTTTGTGAGTTGCAGCAGCCGTAGTTGCGGCCAGAGCACGTTTCCACTCTGCTCCCTCTTCGTTCATCATTGTTGTGGATTATTGGAAGCAGTTTAGAGAGCCTAGTGGTTCTATCTTGGTCTGGAGGTAATGGTTTCTCTTTCCCTTGTGGTTTCCCTCCTTGTTTTGATTGGGAAACTAATCTGGTTACGTTATTTTATTTAAGGTTCTTTGGGTTAAGCCATTTGGGAAGGAACCGGTTGCAGTTAGGAGCATAAGTTGGTTGATAGAGCTACCTTCAATCCAGGTATGGGGAGAAGGGAAATGTTCTCATTAGGTAGTGGGGTAGAGTAAGGTTAAGGGTTCCTCATGACCCTGGTTTGTTGTATGTAATTGTATGTTGATGACTGTTTTGGTATATCGTGAATATGTGTTTATATTCTTGATAATTGTTTGATGATATGATAGCATGTTAATTGTTGTTATTGACATGACCTTGGTTGATTGATGATATTGTTGTTATGATGAGTTTGAGGTTGATGAAATTATGTTAATTGGTTAAATAGGTTAAAAAAAACGTGTTAAGTTAAGGGGGATCAATCCCTAACATAATTTATTAGAACTTAGCTTCTGTTCCTGCCCAGAACAGTGCAGTCGTGCATTGAGCACGACCGTGCTGAGCAGGGAGCACGACCGTGCTCCCATTTAAATTCTGGAAAATGGCCGCACTGTTCAGCATGACCGTGCAGGTCAAACAGCACGACCGTGCTGCTGAGCACGACCGTGCTGAGTGTGAAGCACGACTGTACTTCACTTAAAAGGGCAGCACGCCCTCACGTGTCCAAGCACGACCGTGCTAGGGTCTAAGCACAACCGTGCTGACCCCTCCTGGACAGTAATGCAATTAAAGGACTTGAGGGGTTTAAAACCCCATTCTCCTATGATGATAAGTTGAGATAACTAATCAAAGATAAAGATTAGACAACCTGGTTATTAATTATTAATTATATAAGATAATTAAGATAACAAGGTGTTAAGCCTGTATCTGTTAGGTTACCGCACGTTGTTAAGTTAAGTCTTGGGTGCTTAGTGACCCAAGCACGTTGAGTTGAACCTTGGTGCTTATTGGCCAAGGGAGCCTTGACCCCGCGGTTTGGGTCTAAGGTTACGTTAAACGTTGATGTTGAAGTCTTGGGAGCTTCATGGCCCAAGCAAGGAGGTGGTTGAGATTGTTTGTTATTGTGCCATTTGCATAGAGCATTGAAGTTGTTGATGGGGGAGGTTCGACAAAGGGGAGATCGCCCGAGAGTACGGTGATCTGGCCATCCACGGTAGGTCACCCAAGGTTTGGTGACCGAGGCCCCCCGTGATGAGGCATCCACGGTTTGATGCGTTGGCTATCCACGGGGTTCACCCAAGGTTTGGTGAACTGCCGGTGTTGGTGCTTTTATGGCCAATACGGATATGTAACTCCAAAGTCGTTCATCCTAAGTTAGTTTGGATCCACAGGCATAGTTGGAGTAGCGGAGTAGTTGATGCATTGCATAGCATAGCATACTTGGGTGTCATGATGCTGTTGGATGTTGATGTATGCTTATGTGTATGTTTACCTTGCGTACTATTCCCCTGCTGTTTATATGATTACATGAATCTTACTCCCTGTATTGTTTGTGTTTGGCCTGATTGGCATTTGCAGAGGATGACGAGCAACCCGGAGAGGAGTGACTCTGAGGAGCCGCCACTCATAGTTAGGGCCTGTTTATTGTTTAGTCTGTTTTCGGTTGTATTCCGTGGATTTATTTCCGGAACAGTTATACCAGCTCTGAATTGTGACATCAGGGTTGGGTTATTTATTTGGTTATGTTTTTTATTTGATTAAACTTATTTTTATTTTCCGCGTTGTAAACGAGTTCATGTGGGACTTTTCTACCCAATGGACAACTGTTTTATTTAATTCAGTTAAATGCATGTTTTTCTTTTTAATTGTTTTATATTTAAATGCCTTATAACATGCGGGGTAGAAGGGTGTCACAAAAGATATGAGGCTCAGGGTGATTCATGAATGAAGTAGACCATCTAGGGAACTTTAGCTTCTTATGCTTCCTTTCCAGCCAAAAAAAACGTTTCTTCAATTTTGGATTTAACTTTGGCTTAGGATACACAGAACCTTTATCAAGACAGATCTTCAACACTATATTTGCCTTCATGCAAGCAGTAGGATTTGGTCTATATTTCCAGGAGGCTTAATTTAGCCTTACTGCAGCCTGCTTAGCAACAAGGTTGCTGATTGCCTTTAGATCATCTGAGCTAAGAAGGTCAGGGTTGATCTGATCTATAGGTTGGGGTTCAGAAGAATTGTATCTGATTGAAGGAGTGTTGGTTGTGGATATGCTTCTTTGTGGTGTGGTATGCAGAGAGGGTGAGGAGCGAGAAAGGTGAAATAATGGAATAAAAAATTCTTGAAACAGGAATAAGATTTTGATTTTCTTGGAAGACAGAGTAAGAGGGTGGTGATGAATGATTGGATATGTGTTTAGGTGATTCATGAAGAATAGGTTGTGGTGAGGGGTTTTCTGGAGGGAGATTCAAGTTGAAATCTCGAACAGATAAAGCAAGTAAGTTTTCAGCAATTGAGATTTGGTTGTGAAGAGGGGAGCTGTGAGAGGAAGCTGAATGTGGGGTGAAGATAGAATAATAGGTGAAGGAGGAGAGGGTTCAGATGACCTATCTGGTGAGACAACAGGTTGTAAGGATACCTGCACAGGCTCAGCTACCTTTAGCCTTGTAGATCTTCTAACTGGTGTAGCTGTAACTGCAGCTTTCCTCTTGAGTTCCTTTCGAGGGACATCGTCAGACTTTTGAACTAATTCCTTCTTCATAACCTTGGAGATTGGTTGGTCATCATCGTCATTAGATACCTCTGAGATGACCAGCTTCCTTTTCACTTGAAGTTTTGGTCTGATCTTGAGGTCCAAGGTATAGACACCTCTGTTGCTTCTGAGTCATCAGACTCATCAGTTTCTTCTTCAGATTCTTTTGAAGATTTCTTCTTCTTCTTCTCATCTTCATCAGAGTCAGGAATTCTTCCAGGTGGTCTCAGCTTCATCTGAGATAGGGTTCTTTCATCAATGGCAGTAGCCATTTCAACCTTACCAGTGAGGGGAATGCCTTTGATGTTCAGCAGTTTAGTAATCAGCATTCCATATGTGTAGGAAGTTCTGATTTGGGGCTTTACCATCCTCAGCATGTACTTGAAAATCAAGTCATGATGTTAACCTTCATCATATTAAGGAGATGGAATAGGGAAAATCTATCCATCTTGTTGACATTATCACGAGCACTTGTTCTTGGCATCACATAATTGATTAACAACACATGCAAGAACCTTCCTTTTGGAATTAGTTTGGAGGCAACTGTGTTTGTAGGGTTTGATATCCCATAGAGAACTTGATGAACATTTTCTTCACCATACTCAGTTTCCTAATCATCTGTGAAGGCGGCTCCTTCCTTAGGACATCCAGTCGCCTTTTGGACACTGTTGAGGGTGAACGAAAAAGGGGTTTCCATTACACTTGGTCCTGATTGAGATTTGGGTCTGAGACATACGTTCTTCGGCATTTTCCCATAATTCTTGAAGTAGCAGAGGGTAAACAGGTTCATGTAGGGAGAAAAAGTTGACCCATTGTGGAGCTTCCAATTCTGGCATAACATTCATGCCTCCTTTGATGATTTTGTTCATCTTGAAAAATCATCCGGGGACAATCATAGATAAATCTTCCACTCTCATCCCTAACCGAGCAGCAACGCGAACAATTTTCTGAGAAGGTCCTTTGGGTGCCATGGATTTGTGTTTGAAAGGGAGAGGAAACGAAAGGGTTTCGAAAAGTTTCGTTCACAAGAGAGAGAGAGAGTGAGAGAAAAAATTTTTGAAACAGTAAAGTGTTTATGAGAGAAGAATTTTGGTTTTTAAAGAGAGAGGTTTCAAAAAGAGCAGTTGAGAATTAATAAAGACAAAACGTTTGAATTCAAAAACATTTTTGGTAAAATTGCAATGTAGAGTCTCAGTAATTAATCCACATCAGTAGACGCTTTATCGAAGATTAGACGCATTACTCATTTATGAATGCATGTTCAGATTATCTCTAATATAAGTCAATCTGTCTTCAGCTAAGGGTTTAGTTAAAATATCAGCCCGCTGATTTTCAGTTTTAACAAACTTGATATCAAAAACACCTTTTTGAACATAGTCTCTTATGAAATGATGCTTAATTTCTATGTGCTTAGCCTTAGAATGCTGAATGGGATTCTTAGATAAACAGATTGCACTAGAATTATCACACCAAACAGGAATATTGTGTTCAAAGATAGAATAATCTTCAAGTTGATGTTTTACCCATAAAAGATGTGAACAACAGCTTGCAGCTGAAATGTATTCTGCTTCTACACTGGATAACACAATTGTAGTTTGTCTTTTACTTGTCCAAGAGACTAAGCTTGCTCTAATGAATTGACATCCTCCACTTGTGTTTTTTCTTTCTACTCTGTCTCCAGCATAATCCGTATCACAGAATCCTACTAATCTGTATTCTTGTGTTTTTAAATGCATCAAACCAAGATTAGTGGTTCCAAGCAAATATCTAAATATTCTTTTGACAGCATTGAGATGTGATTCTTTAGGATTAGATTGGAATCTCGCACACATACAGACACTGAATTGAATATCAGGTCTACTTGAAGTTAAGTACAAGAGAGAACCAATCATATCTCTGTAAGTAGTTTGATCTACCTTTTTACCTTCTTCATCTTTGCTTAATTTTGCATTTGCTTCTATGGGAGTTTTCATAGGTTTAGCTATATCCAGCTTGTATTTCTTTAAGATCTCCTTGGTATATTTTTGTTGATGAATGTATATTCCATCATCTGTCTGTTTGATTTGTAGACCAAGGAAGAACTTCAATTGTCCCATCATGCTCATCTCAAATTCATTCTGCATAAGCTTGGAGAACTCTTTGCAGAGCTTTTCATTAGTAGCACCAAATATGATATCATCAACATAGATTTGTACTATAATGAAATCCTTTTTCGAACTTTTTCTAAAGAGAGTTGTATCTACTTTTCCTCTAATGAAATCATTCTTCATAAGAAAAGAACTAAGTCTATCATACCATGCTCTAGATGCTTGTTTTAATCTATAGAGAGCTTTCTTAAGCTTATAGACATGATTTGGTTTGTCACTATCCTCAAATCCAGGTGGTTGTTTAACATATACCTCTTCTTCAATAATTCCATTAAGAAATGCACTTTTAACATCCATTTGATATAAAGTGATTTGACGTTGTGCAGCGTATGACATGTAAGTATATATTTGATTATGTTTTGATGATTGACAAACACTAATTATAAGCATGCAGGACAAAAAGAAAATATAATTTATAAGCATGCAGGTACTCAAAAGCTAGCAAAGCAAGACACAAATAAGCTAGGAGTATCAAGTTTCAAGCATCAAGACCTCAAGCAAGATTGGGTAAATATATTAGGTCTTAGATGTTCTTGTAAGGGTATGACTAAAACTCACTTTGGCTCATTTAATTAATTTAAATAAAACACTACACTTTTGGATAAAAGGTTTTTAATTGAGATTAGCAGATTGTTTTTCAAATTGTTTTTAAATTAAAAAGAAAACTGATTTAGCATAATATATAAAATTAAATTTGCAAAGTATATTAAATTAGTTTTCAAAGGTGGATTTCAACTTTCGGATAATTTTCAAAATCAGTTTAAAAATGATGCATTTCAAATTTATTATATTCATTTCAAGTTTTCAAGTTAATGCATCATTTAAATTTAATAACAAATATTTCCAATATCTCAATTCTATTTGATTATAATGGCTGTCCAACATGTACATCATTCTCATTAAATTGAATATATAGAAGATTGCAAATCTTTGTTTTACTCCGTGGACAGTAAATTTAATTCATTCATTGAATGATTTATATTATATCAGATTGCAAATTTTGTCAAATGGTGCAGTCTTGATATTTCTTTTCAATCAATTAATATGCAAAATCAAATGGTGCATTTCCTCTCAAACGTGCATTTTCATTATGACCAAAATTGTACCGTTTAAAATGAAAAGAAAAGCATTCAGCATATATCAACATTGCAAAACAATATTGAATGTGCAACGGTCAAAAGCACAAAATCCTCTCCTTCTCCTTTTTATTTTTATGAAACACGCTGCACAGTATGTGCTTAAATAGAAGAAACTATGTTTTTTTAAAAGGAGAGAAATTGCAGAGACTATTTTTTAAGTGAGAAAAATATATTTTCATCATCATGTGACACCCTACTCCCGGGTCATCACATGGTTACTCGTTTGAGGAAAAATAAGATTTTATTTGCTGGTTGCTTTCGGAAAATATTAATTTCTCAACATGAATCTCTTCAAAATATGGTGATAAATTTTTTTCCTTTTAACTCCCTAACAACGACATAATCATAACCATACTTAGATATATAAGCATATACAAAAGTCATACAACTATACTACCTCGTAAGTTTCACACTTAGATCTTTATCAATTTCGTTTATTTCAACACATGACATCACATAAAAAGAACCTAAGCTGGTCGTAACTAACAGACAGTTATTGAGAATATACCCTTATGGTCATTCCCACTAACAGATACTTCACCAAACATCTAGGAGTTAAGTCCTCAAGCGACTTAGTGAATCCCTCCGCTTCGTCCATACTAGTATACCAAAGGAATACGGTAGACTAGAGTAACCTGTTATATTGTAAGGGTGAGACGCCAATATATGGATTTAACACAATAACTAAAAGCATGACTCACAAAACAGCATATACACACATACAATTATAGCAGCTTACATTCTCATAACTAAACAAGTACTTTATCAATGGGTTTCATACCCCCAAACATCAACGTTTGAAAACTATGCATGAACACTTCAATATATAGTCTCTACATTTCGCTAAAACTCCGGAGATCCCCAACAACGTGTAGATGAGCTGATCAGGCTCGATTGCCAGGTATATTAGGCACAACGTAGCCAGGTATATTAGGCACAACGTATTTACTATAGCACACTGTCCACATAAGGCACAGTGATCAACGTATATGGTATTGCCAGGTATATTAGGCACAACGTGTTTACCATAGCACACTGTCCAACACAAGGCACAGTGATCAACGTATATGGTTTTTCATTGTCCATCAAGGCACAATGAATCAACGTAGCATGAAATACCTCACACCTCAAGGCATTCACACAAAACAACGTGGCATGGAATACCTTACTCATTAAGGTGCCACACTTCACAACGTGGGCACGTCTGCCAATGAATGCATGTAAAACGTTTGTTCTCATCATTTTTCTTTGTGATCAGTCTTTATTTGCCGAAGCTCAAAATGGCTTACGACTACTCGTGATTTTCAACGTATTAACTTAACAACGTGTTTAGATCTTTCAACGTCAACACAGGACACGAAGTCCGAGTGCTCAATCACAAAACCTTAGACCTTGCAATCAGCCTTGGGGTTTGTGGTCGTAGAAAACAACATTTACCTTTTACAACGTAACCCACCACGTGGATATACAACGTGAAAAGGACACAAAGTCCATAACAACGTAACCCATAACATGGATACTCAACGTAACACGGATCAAAGATCTTCGTGCTTAAATTAAAGAACACTAGTATCGCGACGTCTCTGATACTAGGGTCACGTTTCAATGTAAACACCATTTTCGTTCTGTGAAAAACAAATCCAAAACAAAGTCTCCGCAACTTATCCAAGTTGACGGAAAATAACACGATTAGAAAAACTCCTTTATAAAAACTCCTTTATAAAATCATCGATTACTTGAAATTCTTTTCTATAACGTTTATGTTCCAAAAGAGAATCACGTGAGGCTCAAGTTTATCTAAAATACGTACCGCCGCTTTAAAAATACTTGTCGTCGACACTTTTCCAATTTGCCGTCAAATTACATCTTTTAAGCCAAAACTTAGCTTTTTCCACTTAAATTTTTTTTCTACAATCATACTTAAGTTATTTTTGAAGATTAATTTCATAAAATAACTTTTTATAATATTACGGAATTTCTCACGTAAAAATTAGCAGTACTAAAATATTTTCACGGTTACGTCCTCACCGTGACTCATAGTTGACTTTTTATCAATAAATCATTAAAATAATAATATTTCTCAATACTCAATTTTTTTTTCCACATAATATTTTCCACTACTATTATATTCCAACATTTCCCATAAAACATTGAATATAATGTATATGGTTTATTAAAGCTTTTATCTGATTAAATCGGTTGTGCACTGACCACTGTCAGGCTTCACAAATAACACTCAACAACATCATCAGAATTATATCACCAGGCAGATCATGCATCATAGCAATATAATAAACAACTGCAGATAATTGAATAAATTAAAAGCAGATAAATCATCGTACACAAATAAACAACACAACGTAAACAGCATATTTAAAGCACCACAGCCACATATCAAGTATGCAGACCACACTAAAGCTAATAGTTATTGGGGAAAATCCCTCAGGTAAGCTCCCCTTACCTCTTGAAGAACTTGAACCTCCGATTTTCAGTCTTGACACTGTTTCGAGAAATCGGTGACACACGTAACCTTCAACAACACATCCAAACAACCAATCAAAACAAGCAAAACAACCACCTAATCCTCTTTAATAGGTCACGGCCTCCTTAGGGTTTTGTGGCTCAAAATCACTAAACTTGCTTAAGTCATGGATTAATAATTCTAATATACTTAAGGAAATGGATTAGGGCTAAACAACAAAGTTAAGAATCAAAACCATCCTAACCCTCTAAATGGTAGATTCGGCCAAGACATGGTCATGAGGCTAGGGTTTTTTAGTTTAATGAACAAACTAGGATTCAACAAGTATACATGTATGATGAAAGACATGAAAAAAATGATCAACCAACACTTATATAAAATCTGGACAGTTTGAGGGTGTGTTGGTTTTGTGAGTATATCTCATGATCTACTCATCCAAAAATTACAAACTTTTGCTTATTGGAAAGATAAGAAGAAAAGGAACAACTTTGATGTTGAAGGTTTCATTTGGTTCTGATGACATCCAAATGATGGGATTCCTTTACAAGATCTTTTTGGCTGAATTTCCAGAAAAACAAAACGCAATCACCTTTAAAATATAGTATCACTTGAGTTCAATATTGTACCAAAAACAACAAGTGAAGAAAACAAAGAAAATGGAAGAGATTGAGATGGTGATAGGCACCACAAACAAGATTGTTTGATAAGCCTTGTGAAGTTCGCCACAAGAATCTTGGATTCTTGATAAGAACAAATTTGGTTCAGCCAAGAACCTAGGAGAACACAATTCTCACTCAATGGAAATAATCCAAATGAACATCCAAGTTGTATTTCTCAATGGGTGAGGCGTGTACATAAGGAGTTGAGGCTGAGCACATTTGCTTGACTCTATGCCTTCTCAATCATTCATTAACCTACACTTAACTCTCCTAACTTAAACTCATCTTATCTCTCCTATCAAACCATAAAGACGCCTACCTTCTTTGATTGTGGGTGGTTACACTTTGCTTCTCAAATTAAAAAGTGTAACCCCCACAATTTACATCAAGGAATATCAAACTAAACTCACATGTGGAATTAAGAAAGTTAGGCTGCATGAATTTGCAAAGGGACCCACTTTACATAACTCCTACACTTATTACATTACAAGAATGAAAAAAAAAACAATAAAAGACTCCACTTAGTCTTCATGAGCTCGCCTCCTCCCCTTCATGGATGAGCCAAGACATTAATTTGGGCTCCTTATCCTCTTGCTTGGTACTTGGGCTTGAGTCCATTAAGATTGCCACCAATTGAATCAGAGCTTCTTGGGCTTTCTTTGTTCTTGCTCTTGTCATTGGGCCACCAAGACCTTGGATGGCTTCTTGGTCCAAGTTGGTCTCTATTGGGCTTACATCAGGTTCGGATCATAACATGGGTAAAAATAGGCTTCTTTCTGCTGTCTCGCATGGATCTGAGGGTTCTGGGCAGTTTCTATATTTTGGTCATAACTCTCAATATACTCATCCGTTTTTTATGATATTTAGGTCGTTGGAAATAAAATAGAAAGGGGAACAACTTTCATGTTGAGAGTTTTTCGAGTTTCAGAAAGGAAGATGGTCATAGTTTCGGTGCAAGTTTGGTCAGTTTAGGACATCCATAATCATTTTCATGAAAAATGAACAAAAGTTCATCCCCCACATGAACATAGGAAGGAAGATTTTGTTTTCAACAATCTCTTGGATTATGATAGCAAGAATGATTATAAGCACATAGAAATTGGTTTCACTATTTTAGGAGTTTTCTATGATTTATGGTGATTTTTCAAAATTCTAGATCTAAGACTTGAATCATGCATGAACTAGATGATCAAAGCTTTGAAATGAAAAACTTTATGAAGAACATGCTATTAAATGATGATAAGGAGTAAGAATCACCTCTTAGAAATGAAAACAAGTGAAGGAATCACCAACTTCCTTTGAAAACTCAAGCTTTTGGAGTAAGAAAAAAATGGAGTTTTTGAGAGTTTGGAGAGGATGAAGAAGAGTGTGGAAGAATGGAGAAGCTCCTAGCTTCTTCAAGAGCTTATGGCAGCCACAAGGAGGCTTGGCAAAAGCCCAAGTCCATTACCAAATTTTGCAACATAAAAATGCTTAAGACTTTAATCAAAAACCTAGGAAATTAAGAGTAGGAAATTGGTTTTCATGGAATAACTCTTGGCCACGAAATTTGGGCCTCAAAACTGCAGTCCAACATGATTTGGATGAGTGAAAAATTGATCCACTTCACTTAGTGTATCATAGAAACTAGTTTAGGGACCAAAGTGCAATTAAGAATAAGTTTAAGGACCAAAAATGCAATTATTAAAAATTGCTAACACAACCCTAAGCCACATCAAACCACTCACATGGAAGACTTAGTCCTAGGAGAATTTAGAATTTATCCACTTATCGAGTCCCGAATATCCCGTTGTTAACTCCGTCGTTCGCCCGATCGAGTGTTACGCCCGTAAAACTTAAATTATTTCACTGTAAATGAAATAATTCTAAAAATACACAATCATAGGAAATAAAATAAAAACCTTAAGTTTTTCGTTCACGAATTAAAATTAGGTCTCCTGATCAGTATAAATATACTGTCAGTGAAATTCGCGGGCCGGGATTCGCCTGACTTTCAAACCTAAATTTTAATCGTAGCTTCCTACGTTCAAGTAGGATTGAGTGATGAACTCCGTTTATTTAAAATAATTTTCTAACACTCATATAAATATATAAACATAATCGTCCGCATTTCGATTATTTTGAAACAGTGAAAATCGGGGTGTTACACATCATCTCTCTGAGATTAAATTTGAGCCAAATTGTATTATTATCATCATACTCATAGGCTTCAATTTGTATTATCTGCACTATCTAGAGTGCTTCAATTTCCTATACCCTTGTATTAACTCTGTAATAGGGTGTGGTATCCCTATAGGTTGAGGGTGAGGTATCCCTCTGATTAGAAGGTGAGGTATCCTTCTATTGTAAACGGTGGGGCATTCCTTTGGTGTACAACTCTAGGCTCAGAAGCGTGGGTGAGGTATCCCGGAGACGTGAGGGAGAGTGCTAGAGGTCGCTGAGGCTCTTACACGTGGTGGGTGAGGTATCCCAAGAGGCGTGGTTAGAGTGCTCTGTTTTGTACAAAGGTTGCAAGCACCAGTTTATAAGCTTGTTTATTAGTGGAAGAAAATCCCACAGGTGGAGTGGGGACTGGACGTAGGTCACAAGTGGTTGGTGGCCGAACCAGGATAAAACCGGTTTGCAAAGCTTTTCTTCCCTATCTCCTTTATATTATTCATCCTGCTTTGAATATTTTCATTGTACGCATTAAGTTTTAATTGAGAAAAACAATTTCGGTAAATTAATTTAGAAATTTTTATAAACCCAATTCACCCCCCTCTTGGGTTATGGTTGCCACGGCCAACAAGTGGTATCAGAGCTCCGGCTCTGGTTAGAAGCTTAGCTGCTTAGAGTAAAAGATCCTTTTTGTCGGCAACCTTAAAAGCGCTTTCTTTGAAAAATGAATTGTGATTTTACTAAACCACCATCTTTTGATGGCGTAGATTTTATTTATTGGAAAGCTAGGATGGAAATTTTCATGCAAGCAATAGATTTTGATTTGTGGGAAATTGTGATTAATGGTTTTATTTCTAAACCCAAATCAGAATGGAATGAATTTGATAAAAATTGCTTTTCCTTAAATATTAAAGCAATGCAAATTTTGAGAAATAGTTTGAATGATGAAGCATATGCTAGAATTAAGGATTGCTCTTGTGCAAAGGACATAATGAATATGCTTGATTCTATTTATCTTGCTAACGTTTTTCATGTGGATAAAAGTTTACATAGAAAGCAAGAAGAGGCAGGAAAAAATCCAAAGAAGCACATACTTGAAACATTGAGCAAGGAAATAGATAATAACAACAAGGAGCCAAACATGCTAAGAATTGAAACAAGCTCCCACATGGCTCAAAAGGACTTTGAGGTAAATGATGCTAAATTTAATGATAGTTCTTTATATGATAAATTACAACATGCATATGATGATGTGTATGATGGCTTGATTAATTTAGAAAAGAATAACTTGAATTCCTTGGAAAAGATATCATCCATTAAAATTGAAATTGATAACTTGAAAGATGAGTATGCCTTTCTTAATGAGGAAACATCTTTTAACTATAACACCTCAACTACTTGTGAAAATTGTATTGATCTTCAAAATCAAGTTGAGGAATATTTTTTCAAAAGTACCAAAGTTGAAAAGCTTTCATGTTCTTATCCTGCGTGTGCTAGTGACAAGAAAAATAATGATATTCTACATGGAAAATCAAGCAATATTTTTGAGCAAAATATTTTGAGGAGTCAACAATCTAAAAATCCTAATATTTTCTATGATGATTTTCAAAAGACAAAGCCTTCATCTATAATTTGCAATTATTGTGGTCATCTAGGACATATTTCTCATCTATGCCATTATAGGAGAAATTATAATGTGAGAAATAAATTATTATGGGTTCCTAAAAATTATATATGTTTATCCACTAACCCTCAAGGACCCAAGATGAAATGGGTACCAAAAAGTTCCTCTACCTTATCTAATGTCCAGGAAAAATTGCAAAATGATAGACATTTTGGTCAAGAAAAGGACAAGATATCAAGCAAGACACTTCTCAGGTTCAAAAGTGCAATTAATGTTAACCAAAGCAAAAGCCCCTTTATGAAAGTTTGTCTGGAGAAAAATATGGAACTCATAAAGGCCAACGCTCAAATAAAGAACCAATGGGTAAGGAAAGGTACTCCATTGAGAGAGAAATCCAAGGTATCAAAAGTATTTTCTTCTCATGATGGTTCACTTGCAAAATCAATAAATTTGAGATATAAAAATATGCATTTCTATATGCCTTAAAATAAATGACAAAATCAAGAAATGTGTTTGATAAATTTTTTTTGAAATGTGAATTATATTGTAAACATATGATTGGATTCCAAGTTTGATTAAAATCATATGATAACATGTTACTTGTCCATGTAAATTTGAAGTGTATATTTGCAAAAATTATTTATGAAAGGGGGAGAAAATAATTGCATCCTAAAGGGGGAGTATGAGACTATAGAAGTGCATGTCTAAGGGGGAGAATTTAAAATAAAAATCTTTTGTTCTTGATGGACATTGTAAAGAGTAGTTTTCTTTTTTCAAACTATGCTGCAACTCTGAATAATATGCTTGAGAATATAAATCTTCTCATCTTTAAATTATATTGTCTCTATCATAAAGGGAAAAACTAAAATGGAATTTATCCTCAAACCTTCTTGCAAATGAATGTCATTATATGGTTAAAGGGGATGAATACATAGAAAGAGGGGAACATGTTAAAAAGAAATTATATAACGAGGGGGAGAATAAATAGGAGAAAATATGAAATATGCTTGCCTTTCTTATTGAGTACCAAAATGCATATAATTTCTCATCATTATGTTTTGATGATATTGTTTATTGCTCTCATTTAAATAATATATGTATTATTTCTCTCCACGATAATTTCCTTTTTGATAATGTCAAAAGGGGGAGAAATAGGTAAATATATTTTACTAATGCTTTCTTTGAGTAATGTTCTTTAGAAAGTCAAAAATCCTTTCTACACATACCTGCTGCAAGTACACTCTGATAAACACATTACTCAGGTAAGAAAGATAAGGTTTGTCATCATCAAAAAGGGGGAGAATGTAAGTATATATTTGATTATGTTTTGATGATTGACAAACACTAATTATAAGCATGCAGGACAAAAAGAAAATATAATTTATAAGCATGCAGGTACTCAAAAGCTAGCAAAGCAAGACACAAATAAGCTAGGAGTATCAAGTTTCAAGCATCAAGACCTCAAGCAAGATTGGGTAAATATATTAGGTCTTAGATGTTCTTGTAAGGGTATGACTAAAACTCACTTTGGCTCATTTAATTAATTTAAATAAAACACTACACTTTTGGATAAAAGGTTTTTAATTGAGATTAGCAGATTGTTTTTCAAATTGTTTTTAAATTAAAAAGAAAACTGATTTAGCATAATATATAAAATTAAATTTGCAAAGTATATTAAATTAGTTTTCAAAGGTGGATTTCAACTTTCGGATAATTTTCAAAATCAGTTTAAAAATGATGCATTTCAAATTTATTATATTCATTTCAAGTTTTCAAGTTAATGCATCATTTAAATTTAATAACAAATATTTCCAATATCTCAATTCTATTTGATTATAATGGCTGTCCAACATGTACATCATTCTCATTAAATTGAATATATAGAAGATTGCAAATCTTTGTTTTACTCCGTGGACAGTAAATTTAATTCATTCATTGAATGTTTTATATTATATCAGATTGCAAATTTTGTCAAATGGTTCAGTCTTGATATTTCTTTTCAATCAATTAATATGCAAAATCAAATGGTGCATTTCCTCTCAAACGTGCATTTTCATTATGACCAAAATTGTACCGTTTAAAATGAAAAGAAAAGCATTCAGCATATATCAACATTGCAAAACAATATTGAATGTGCAACGGTCAAAAGCACAAAATCCTCTCCTTCTCCTTTTTATTTTTATGAAACACGCTGCACAGTATGTGCTTAAATAGAAGAAACTATGTTTTTTTAAAAGGAGAGAAATTGCAGAGACTATTTTTTAAGTGAGAAAAATATATTTTCATCATCATCTCTCTGAGATTAAATTTGAGCCAAATTGTATTATTATCATCATACTCATAGGCTTCAATTTGTATTATCTGCACTATCTAGAGTGCTTCAATTTCCTATACCCTTGTATTAACTCTGTAATAGGGTGTGGTATCCCTATAGGTTGAGGGTGAGGTATCCCTCTGATTAGAAGGTGAGGTATCCTTCTATTGTAAACGGTGGGGCATTCCTTTGGTGTACAACTCTAGGCTCAGAAGCGTGGGTGAGGTATCCCGGAGACGTGAGGGAGAGTGCTAGAGGTCGCTGAGGCTCTTACACGTGGTGGGTGAGGTATCCCAAGAGGCGTGGTTAGAGTGCTCTGTTTTGTACAAAGGTTGCAAGCACCAGTTTATAAGCTTGTTTATTAGTGGAAGAAAATCCCACAGGTGGAGTGGGGACTGGACGTAGGTCACAAGTGGTTGGTGGCCGAACCAGGATAAAACCGGTTTGCAAAGCTTTTCTTCCCTATCTCCTTTATATTATTCATCCTGCTTTGAATATTTTCATTGTACGCATTAAGTTTTAATTGAGAAAAACAATTTCGGTAAATTAATTTAGAAATTTTTATAAACCCAATTCACCCCCCTCTTGGGTTATGGTTGCCACGGCCAACATATGACATAAGTATGTGTATTGCCACTACCAGAAAGAGTCGATTTACCGACGGACAATTACCGACGTACCTGTTTTCCGTCGGTACTGATGGATAATTTCATCGGTACACGCGAAGATCAACAGTTTCATCAATTTCCAACGGAATTGGCCGTCGGTAACATTACCGATAGATATACGTCCGTCGAAAGCTGGCTGGAATAAAAAAAAATTGGCGCCAGAGTTTGCCGACGGACTTTTCCGTCGGCATTTGGAACTACACGTACCGATGACTAGGCTGTCGGAAATCTTGTTAAAGTTACCGACGACTCAATCCGTCGGTAATCATTTTTTTGAATTACCGACTGAAAGGCCATCGGTAATCCGTCGGAAAACATTTAATAATTAACACCGAAAACCCTTCCCCCCTCACTTTCCTTTTTCTCTTCTCTCTCTATTCTCTCTTCTCTCAGTTGTGCGAACCACCGGCCTCCACCACCACTGCCCCCGCCACCAGCGTCATTGGTCTCTCTCTCTTCCCCCTCTCTCTATCTCTCTGTTCCGTGTGCCACCGTGTCTCTTTCCAGAACCACCGCGTGCTGCCGCCATCGTCCACCGCGTGCCACCGCCATACTCCACCGCGTGCCACCGCCATCATCCACCGCGTGCCGCCACCCCTGACAGGTATGCATGGTTCTAACCCATTATTAACTTCATTTTTAATTCAGACTTTTTTTGTTAAATCTTTCCTTTGATGTCTATGTAAGTTCTATCCTTCATTTTTAACCCCATTGTTAGCAATAATTTTTATGGGGTGACTATAGTGAATCCAAATCTTTGCTTCATTTGCATAATTTACACTTGCACAAAGTAGTGGACTGCTGTGATGGTAGCCTTGATGATGACTTCAATGTGCCACTAGTATGCTTTGAATAGTTTTGAATACTGCTGCTGAGGCGTTTATGACTTTGAATAGTTTTGAATACTGCTGCAATGGAGTGGATTAGAAGGCCTAAATTCATTGATTGGAAGGTGCTCGATCATAATGTTAATGGGACATTCAATACTTAGTTCATGGATTGCCTTCTAGTGTTGTTTATGCGGCATTGTTTGGTCTTCAAACTTATGCTTCTGTTTTGATAATTTAAATCAAGATATATGTATTAATTCAAACATGTAATCGGAAAATACCTTAAGATAAATATCCCAGTATTAGAAACAGGGCAACTGTAAAATTGGGTCATGGCTTTTTTTTGTTTTGTTTTTTGGTTATTATTAATTAAGGGATATGATAATATTGGTATGCTACTAGGTTTCTAATCTGTTTTGTTTGTCTTTTTTCTATAAGTTAATGATGTCTTTCCTTTTATTTGCCAATATAAAAAACTAATAATAGTTTTTTATTTTTGTTTGTTTTTTGGTACTGTTGTGTTACGACCATAATATTGTACTATTTTTTTGTAGTCACCAGTGCAAGATTCATCATTTCAGAGGAGCCACACCACTAGGAGCCACCCCGACCCTGGTTTTTGAGTTTTATTTATTTATTTTGGAAAGTGTGTAAGTTAAACTAAAATTGTATAAAGATTTTAGCTATGTTATGATTGTTGTGTACTTAATGGTATGATTTTTGTTGATAACTAGATTTGATTCTTGTACGTTGTAGGTTATTTTTTGTATATAAAAAATAAAATGATCCAATTAAATTCTAATAAATAGAATTAAAATATTGAGATAGTAGAATAATGAATTAAGGAATAAGTTTAGTCTTAGTGATGAGAGGAAGCGACAAAGGAAGAATGGAGCAACAGACGCGCAGAATGAGGATTCTGTACAGCAGTCGGCCGCGACGGAGGACCTGCCTGAGTGGGCTAGGGTTCCCGCACCTGAGGATTGACCATGGATCGGACCTATTTCTGGATCATAAGTTTTATTTAATTTAATGTTTTTTTAACTTTGACTATTTTAGTTACTATTCAATAAGTATATATATTTGTTGGTTGTCATATTGTTGAATTAATAAAATTATAAATTTTTCAGCTTCATCCTATCGAAAGTCGGATCGAAGCACTTTACCTATGCTATCAAGGCGCAGTATCGTCGCTTCTGGGGGGTGATCCCCATGGACAACCAGTATCGTATCTTCAGACGATTGGGGGTAAGTTGTTGTTTATTATTTCATGTAATTTTCACTTTATTTTTCACGCATTTTATATATATTTTTTGTATAATGTTATTAATATTTTTTCTTTGTTAACAGAAGCTTGTATGCTGGTTACCGGAGCATGCCTCAGAGATACGTGCTATCTTTGACAACCGAGTAGCTGCGAGACTGAAGGACATGCTCCGGGAGCGTAGGAAGAGCCGGATATGTCCGGATTACATTGGGCCCAACATCTGGGCTCAGCTATGTGCGTACTGGGACACTCCAGCTTACAAGTGAAGTTGACACAGGCAAACACAAGAAGGGGGGTTGAATTGTGTTTGTTAATAATTTTCGACAACAACCTTTTGAAAACAGTTTACTCACACAAAGATTAAGAGGCAGAAGCACACACACAGAAAAACAAACTTTTAAAGACTTAACAAAATCAAGTTCAAATCCTCACAGTTAGTATAAACAAATAAAAATGAAGAGATAAGGGATTAGAAGATTCACGCAAGTCGTTTTATCCTGGTTCACTCTCTTTCAACCAAGAGCTACGCCCAGTCCCTTCTACTTGAAGGATTTTCTCCACTATTTTCCAAATAGATTACAGCAAGTATTCAACACCTCTCCAGGCTACAAGTATTCCTTTCTTACCAAGCCTCTTCAGGCTTTGCCTCTAACAAAGAGATTGGTTTCTTTTGATCGTCTAACTCAATATGTGTGAGGATATTAAAGTTTAAGATCAGTTGAATATTATAGCAATATTCAAGCTAAGGCATTACAGACTTTTGCTTTATGAAAGAATAAAAGAATTGAGCTTGTAAGAGTTTCTCTATCAAGAATTTTGTATGCGCAAAAGTCTTCTCTTCATATGATGAGGTCTCCTATTTATAGTGACCTTGCTATTCTCTTGAAATTCTTCAACGGTTGTTTTTGGATTTTCCCGTTTAGGGATAGAATCAAATGTGTAATATCCGTTGTGACTCATAGCTTGCTCGTGGCCATTCTGAATTGTACTATAGGTTATCATTCTTGCACAAAACGGGCACACCTCTGAGCAATTGCAACTTGAAAAACTGTCTTGCCTTCCTTGTACAAATTCTAGCTATTCCAGTGTTAAAGGTGACATGGTACAAGTCGTATTGCATTGTACTATTTTGCTTTTGCATTTCCTCATTTGTACTATGTCTCTCTCAAAGAAACAAGGCAATAAAACCATCAAAGCAAATATGAATGACCAACATATACTTGAAATAAATATCAATCATTTGAAATAAATATTTCTATGTGGTCAAGATAGTTATTCTGATTATATCAAGGATTCATAGTAAAGAGGAGCTCGTTTACTTAATAAAGCGCGTCTATTCACTAAAAGCTAGAAACTCTTTTTAACTCGTCCAGTGACATGGCAAATTCTACTCGTCTACTATCAAGTCTTTGGACTTGCTATATATTGATGAGTTACTTAAAACTCCGTCTACTGACGTGGCACTCAAGCATCTACTCTCAGTAGTTTAAACACTCGTCTAATGATACTATTCTATATTCCATCTACTGAAACATATTTACATAAATAAATATACCGTTCATTTTGAGCAGCTCGTCTACTCAGTTGGACGCGGATATAATTCTTTCTAGGTTTCCTTAACATATTGAAATTCGAATATCCCTGTAAGACTAGATAAAGCATGTTAGATCTTAACTAACACTTTGCCATACAAAATTAATCCTTTTTGTTAACATCAAAACTCAGAGATTATTTAATCCAAAATACTTTGGTTCCAACAACAAGCAGTAGTGTCAGCAGGCGAAGAGGAATCCGGCTTCCAAGAAGGGTGGAAGCATGCACACTGGTGGTTCGATTAGCCACATGCAACATGCCATTAACATGGTATGCATATATAAATAATTTTATTTATAAACTGTACATTTTTATTAAAAATTTATTTTATAACTAATTGATTTTATTTGTGTGTCGGTTGCAGGCAGGACAGCTTGCCCGGTCCGTTAATGTCCCTACGGTCTTTGAGCAGACGCATATTCGCCAGGACAACGGTGAATTTGTTGATGAGTGGTCGAGGCAGAAAGTGGTAGACGCGTACTCTGATGGTCATATGACGCCGGCAGACTCCCCCCACCAGGACGACGATGACGGATATTATGGTGATGGGTATTAGGATAGTTATAGATGTAGTAGAGTTTTGTAGCTAGACGGATATTTTATATAGATTATATGTTGAGTTTGTTTTTATTTTAAATTAATTTTAATTTAATTGCTTTTTAAATTTTATTTGTAATTTCAATTTTGTTTTTAATTAATAATATAATAATTAATTAAAATAAAATATAATAATAATTAATATTCAAAATATAAATTTTAAATTTTAATAAAAAATTAACTAAAATTAATAATTATTTATTTATATAAAACAAAATAAAATAAAAATTAATTAAAATAAAATATACAAAAAAATCAATATAAAAAAAACACTAGTTTCGACGGACATTTCCGTCGGTAAATGTAGTTTAGAGTTTCCACGTGTTCCGACTGACAAGACCGTCGGAAATTTCCGAAGGATGACCCAGATCCGTCGGAAACCCTTTCCTACGCACTTATTACCGACGAATACGTGTCCGTCAAAAATTCCATCGATAATTAGTGTTTTCGACGGATTTTGTGCTTTTCCGACAGCTTTTGGCCGTCGGTAAGTCACTTGTTTTTTGTAGTGTTCCTCTATTCTAGCTACTGGTATAAAAGTTTTAGTGTAGTCAATACCTTCTTGTTGATTATAGCCTTGAGCTGCCAACCTTGCTTTGTTTCTAACTACCTTTCCATCTTTATCAAGCTTGTTCCTGAACACCCATCTCGTTCCAATAATTGATTTTCCTTTTTCATTTGGAACTAAGAACCAAGCGTCATTCCTTTTGAATTGATTTAGCTCTTCTTGTATAGCTACAATCCAGCTTTCATCTTCAAGAGCTTCTTTGATATTCTTTGGTTCAATCTCAGATAGGAATGCCATGTTGTTTGAATCTCTAAATGTTGATCTGGTTCTAACTCCTTGAGAGGGATTACCGATGATCAACTTTTCAGGATGATGAGTCTTGAACTTCCAGTCTCGTCTGGGTTCAGTGTCAGATGATTGTTAAGCAAGTGGATCAGACGTTTATGAGTTTATGGATCCTCATTTTTCAATCCTCATTTTTCAATTTATCTTTAGTCTGATTGTTTTGTCTTCCAAGATCTAAACCTGCAAGATCATCTTCTAGATCTGATAGTTTCCTATCATTCTTTAAACCATCATTAAATTCAACATGAATAGATTCCTCAACAACTTCTGTTCTAGAGTTGTAAACCCTAAAAGCTTTAGAAGTGTTTGAATATCCGAGAAATATAGCCTTATCTACTTTTGAATCAAATTTTCCAAGTTGATCTCTAGTATTCAAAATAAAGCATTCACATCCAAAAGCATGGAAATAAGAGATGTTGGGTTTCCTACCTTTCCACAATTCAAAGGGAGTTTTATTCAAGAAGGGTCTTATCAGTATTCTGTTTTGTACATAACAAGCAGTGTTTACTGCCTCAGCCCAGAAGTACTTTGGGAGTTTGCTTTCATTGAGCATCGTTCGAGCCATCTCTTGTAGAGATCTGTTCTTCCTTTCTACTACTCCATTCTACTGAGGAGTTCTAGGAGCAGAAAATTTGTGAGAGATACCAATCTCTTCACATAATGTATTAAAGTGCTCATTTTCAAACTCTCCCCCATGGTCATTTCTGATAGTTGAGATACAGAATCCTTTCTCATTCATAACTTTCTTACAGAATATAGAAAACATCTTGAATGACTCGTCCTTGTGGGTTAAGAAGAGTACCTATATACATCTAGAATAATCATCGACTAAGACAAAACCATATCTCTTTCCTGCCTTACTAGCAACACTTACTAGACCAAACATATCCATATGCAACAATTGTAATGGTTTAGAAGAAGATACCAGATTTTTGGGTTTAAAGCTAGATTTAACTTGCTTTCCACATTGGCAAGAATCACATAAGAAATCCTTTTTGAAACTTATATCAGGTAGACCTTTCACAAGTCTATACTTCTGAAGCTTAGTTATTTGTTTCATACTTGTATGTCCTAGCTTCTTATGCCATACCCATCTTTCGTCTTCTCTTAACACAAAACAAGTCACATTTTGATCAGTCAGTCAGTTCAGTTAGATCAATCTTAAAGATTTTGTTGCCTGTTTGCCGAAAAGAGAACTTTGTCGTTAGTGTCTTTGACTATACATGCATTCTTAATAAAGGAAACATTATATCCATCATCACATAGTTGACTTATGCTTAGCAGATTATGTTTTAATCCTTCAACTAAAAGAACATTAGAGATTGATGGTAGAGGTGATCTTCCACCAATTTTACCTATCCCGATAACCTTTCCTCTTTGATTTCCACCAAAGATGACATGTTTACCCTCTTTAGGTTGAAGGTCTAGGAACATAGACTTTTCTCCTGTCATGTATCATGAGAAGCTACTGTCCAGGTACCATGATAGGTGTGATTTTCGTCCTATTAAGGATATCTGCAATAGGAATAATCAGTGTTTTAGGTACCCATATTCTTTTGGTTCCTTTCTTGTTAGTTCTTGAAGTTTGTGACAACTTCTTTCTTGTGTGAATACACTTAGACGTGATACGTCCAGCTTTTCCACAGTTTTTATAACTACCCTTGCATGTAATGACCTTATCATAAAGAGTTTTAGGTTTTTGTGCTAAGACTTTGTTAGATACTTTATGATGTGTCTGGTCAATGAATCCTATACCAGTTTTATCAAGAGAGGGTTTCTGACTTCCTAATAGCATAGTCAGGTTATCTCTTCCATTGACAAAACGGCCAAGATAGAGGTGAGCTCTTCTACCTTCTGTTAAAGTTTGACAACTTCTTCATATTGTGGCATCTCAACTATGATCTCAGCTTTAAGCTTTTCAACTTTAAGCTTACTATTTTCCTGTGACAGTTTGTCACACTCTTGAGTCTTATGTTCATGCTCTTTTAGGAGTTTCACATATTGCCTCTTAAGTGTTCTAAACGCCTTAGTTAAATAGTTAGATTCCTCAATCAATTCATCATAGGCATCTTGCGAATCCTTAAAATCAGAAATTACCTCAGAATCTGAGTCAGAGTCAGCATTTGCCATGAGACATAGGTTTGCCTCTTCACCTTCTGTATCTTCATCTGATGAGCTGCCATCAAGATCTTCCCAAGTTACCATCATCCCTTTCTTTTTATTTTTATAGAACTTTTTGAAGGGTTGTTTTTGTAACTGGGGTCATTCAGATTTGATGTGTCCTGGCTTCTTACACTCATAGCATACAATAGAACTTTTGTTAGAACTATTGTTCTCTTTGAATTATTTTTCTTTATTGAACTTCTTGAAAGGTTTGTCCTTTCTGAAATTCTTCTTTTTCTATAACTTCCTCATTTTTCTAGTCAGCAATGACATTTCATCATCACTGTCTGAGTCTTCTTCAAAAGCGTCTGACTCTGGATCTGATTCTTCAACCTTTAGAGCTTTTGAAGAGCCTTTCTATACCTTGAGACCAATGGTCTTTCCTTTCTTATTTGAGCTGTGTTCATTTAGCTCATGTTCATGTACTTGTAAAGTTCCAAGAAGATCACTCATTTGAAGAGTTGTGAGATCTTTGGCTTGAGTTACTGTTGTAACCAGAGCTCTCCACTGTTTGGGCAGACTTCTTAGAATTTTGCTAACTTTCTCAGCATTGGTGTAGATATTCCCCAGTGACTTCAGATTATTTGTGATAACTCATACTTTCGTACAAGCATGTTTATAACTCATACTTTCTATTTCTTCCATAGTATAAATAACTCATACTTTCGTACAAGCATGTTTTATCTTTGTTTCTTTTACTTTTGTTGTTCCTTCATGAGTAACTTCTAGAGTATCCCAGATTTCCTTAGCAGATCCACATGCATAGACCTTTTCAAATTCTTCCTGACTGAGACATCAAGGAATACCTTGCTTTATGATTTAGCTCCCACTTAGTCTTTTCTGCAGCAGTCCACTGAGCTTTGGGTTTATCAGTGTTATCATCATTCTTTGGAATGTAGGGACCGCCAGTAATGATATCCCATAAATCGGAGTTTGTTGACATGATGAACCATTGAAATCTTTCTTTCTAATAGATGTAGTTTTCTCCGTCAAAGTAGGGAGGTCTGGCCATAGATGCTCCTTCTCCAGCGTTGCTTCAGCTTGTGCTTGCTCCAGCCGTCATGATATCTGTTCAACAGGATCTTTCCTCAACACTGTTAAGTGCTCAACCTAGAGATTAAGCTCTGGTACCAACTGAAATGAACATATATAAAACACTAGAAGGGGGGTTAAATTGTGTTTTAAAAAGGTTTTCTGCAAACGTTGCTATTTAAACTATAAGACACAAAGATTTGTCTGATAATAAAAAGGAGATTCACTTTTCAACCCAGTTAGCATAGTTAAAGAAAAATAATCTGAAAAGATTAAGCTAAAGAGAGGAGACACAGAGATTGATACTGGTTCACCCCAAACCTTGGGTTACGTCCAGTCCTTCGCTTCACCAAGTATTTACACTATAACTGATCAGGTTACAGAAGGTATTGTTTGAACACCTAGCCTCCGCAGGCTCAATTAACAAGTATTGTTTGCACACCTAGCCTCTCCAGTCTCAAACAAGTATTGTTTCAGCAAGCCTCTTCAGCTTTACAAACGGTAAGAGTTTGAATGAAGCAACAGCTTCACAGATTACAACTTTGCAGATCTACCAAGTAACACTCACAGAGTGAATAAATATTTAAGGTAGGTGAGATCGCAATAAAGACTTCTCAATAAATACAAAAGATTTGAGCAGAGAAGTTTTCTATGAAGAACTTAAGAGAGCTTTGAATGCTTGAGTTAATGTATTCAGGTGTGTATATTCAATAACCTTCAAAGTCTTCTATTTATACTCAAGAGATATAAGTCCGTTGAGGAGAGTTCTTCAGCTAAGTATTCTTTTGTTCTTCATTCATAAATGCCAAAGAGTCGTTCTGGTCTTGCATTTAATGTTTATGATCGTTGGTGAGCTTCAAGACAAGTTGAACGTATAGGTTGGCATAGCTTTATCAGAGTGCAGTTTGATTCAGAGCAGTGCTTGTTGCTTTTCAGACTTAGGTAGCGTGACTTTCCTTATTTGTGCTAAGCGGGTCTGCGACCATGTAAAGTTCACTTTGCCTTTTGCAACAAAAAGATTCTTCAGGCGCGGAATGGTGCTTTGAGCTTTCTGATATCAAATCTCTTTATTCGAAATTATCAGGGAATATTCTTCGTTTTTGAATATACTTGAAGCGAGGGACTTTCAGTCACCTAAACAAAATTAGTCGAGATTGAGTCTTTGTTCGGACGCATCATAACACAGACGCATCATTAAGACTTTGTTTCTTTGTCATGAGACTCTTACTTTATGATCTGCACACTCAATACACACATTAGTAGATTTCACAAGGTTCACTTAAAATCATTCTTTGATTGGATTCATCAAAATGAGATATGTCAAAAGATGTAGTCTTAACAGATGGAACCAGTATAAATCTATTGTGTGTTTTTCTCATTCCTTATATTTTTATTTCTTCATTACAAATTGGTCTTGCTTAGAAAAAAGGGGCAAAATTTTATTATCTCAATTCACCCCCCCCCCCCCCCCCCCCCCATCTCCTGAGATTGAAGCGACTTGGTAACAACTAATATCAGAGCTAGGCTCTTAGGTAAAGAGCTTAACAGCTTCAAGAGAAAGATGGCTTCAAGTTGGAAAATGCAAGAGGGAGCTTCTCTAACCCGTCCTTCGAGATTCAATGGGAAAGGCTATGTCTATTGGAAGGAAAGAATGAAGATCTCTATTAAGGCGAATGATATGGAAGAATGGGACTCTATTTTAAATGGGCCTTTTGTTCCTACCCACATGGTGAATGGTGTACTAACCAAAAAAGACAAGAGTGAATGGACAAATGAAGAAAAGGAAAGAGTTCGATACGATCTTTGTGCCAAGAACATCATCACATCGGCTTTGAGTGTGGACCGGTTCTTTAGGGTTTCAAATTGCGAGACTACTCAAGAGATGTGGGATACACTCCAAGTAACCCATGAAAGTATAAGTGAAGTCAGGAGAGCAAGAACAAACACCTTGATTCATGAGTATGAGCTTTTCCAGATGAATCAAGGAGAAAGTATGAAGTTGACACAGGCAAACACAAGAAGGGGGGTTGAATTGTGTTTGTTAAGATTTTTCGAAAACAACCTTTTCAAGAACAGTTTTCTCACACAAAGATAAAGAGGCAGAAGCAAACACACAGAAAAACAAACTTTTGAAAGAATAACAAATTCAAGTTCAAATCCCCACAGTTAGTATAAACACGTAAAACTAAAGAGATAAGGGATTAGAAGATTCACGCAAGTTGTTTTATCCTGGTTCACTCTCTTCCAACCAAGAGCTACGTCCAGTCCCTTCTACTTGAAGGTTTTCTCCACTATTCTCCAAATAGATTACAGCAAGTATTCAACACCTCTCCAGGCTCACAAGTATTCCTTTCTTACCAAGCCTCTTCAAGCTCTACCTCTAACAAAGCGTTTTTGGTTTCTTTGATCTTCTAACTCACTATGTGTGAGAATATGAAAGTTTAAGATCAGATGAATATTATAGCAATATTCAAACTAAGATATTACAGACTTTTGCTTTCTGAAAGAATAAAAGAATGTTTGCTCGCAAGAGATTTCTTGAGATTTCTGTATATGCGCAAAAGTTGTTTCTTCAAAGGTCTTGGTCTTCTATTTATAGAGACCTTGCTCTACTCTTCAAAAACATCAACGGTTGTATTTGAATTTTTCGTTTAGGAATAGAATCAACAATATAATATCCGTTGTGACTCAGCTTGCTCGTGGCCATTGTACTATGTGACAATATTCTTGCATGAAATGGGCACACCTCTGAGCAAATGCAACTTGAAAAACTGTCTTGCCTTCCTTGTACAAATTCCAGCTATTCCAGCGTAAAAGGTGAAAGGGTACAAGTCGTTTTGCATTGTACTATATTGCTTTTTGCAATTTCTCATATGTACTATGTCTTTCTCATAGAAACAAGACAATAAAACCGTTAATAACAAATAAGAAAGACCATCATATATTTGAAATAAATATCAATCATTTGAAATAAATTCAATATGGTCCAGATTGCATTAAATAAGATATTAATGCTCAAATTCTTCGTCCATTGAAACAATTGTAAGGCAAGGTCAGAAAGAAATCTTTTAAGGCTTCGTCCACTAACGTGGCAACAAATTCTACGTCTAATGAATTTATTGGTTTTGCCAGAACTTGAGTTGTTTAAGATCTCCGTCCAGTGACGTGGCATTTAGTAATAAATGTTTATATTGGAGAGCAACTCGCGTCTACCCAAAGGGATTTCTCCGTCTACTAGTAAGCATTCAAGAGCTCGTCCACTGATGTGGCACTTGAGTTAAAGGAAATCCTTCCAGTGGTAGAATGGACTCGACCACTCAGGGAATCTTTCAATTAAAGAATTAAGTTACAAATGTACGCGGATAAAGACTTGTTAGATCTTAACTAACACTTTGCCATACAGATTTAATCCTTTTTGTTAACATCAAAACTTGGAGATTATTTAATCCAAATTACTTTGGTTCCAACAAAGTATTCAAGAGATGCAAAAGAGGTTTACTCATGTGGTGAATCAACTTTCTTCATTGGGGAAGAATTTTCCAAATGAAGACTAGATCAATAAAGTATTGAGATGCTTGAGTAGAGAATGGCAACCCACAGTCACTGCAATAGCGGAATCAAGAAATTTAGCAACCTTGACCTTGGCTACCCTCTTTAGCAAATTACAAGAACATGAGTTGGAGCTTAGCCGATTATTGAAGCATGAAGAAAACAACAAGAAGAAGAAAGGATTTGCTTTCATGACCTCATCCTCGAATCTTAGTGACGAAGATGATGAAGACGACGGTGAGAAAGAAGTAGATGAAGATGATGAGGACATGGCTCTCTTGGTAAGAAAGTACAAAAAGTTCATGAAGATGAAGAGCTTTCAAAGACAATCCTTTCTCTCATCAAAGGAAGTATTAAAGTTTGAGAAAATACCCTACAAAGAGAAGAGAAGGGCATGTGAAGAAAATGACAAAGACTCATCGGAGAGCTTCAAAAGTGAAGAAGCTCAATTATGTCTCATGGGCAATCATGAAAGCGATAGTGAGGTAGAATCTACTGCATCTCAAATCTCATATAATGAATTACATGATGCATTTGTTGATTTGCATAGAGAATCCATGAGACTAGCTAAATCATTAGATCACTCTAAGAAAACAATCATCTTTTTACAAAACCAAGTAATTGCTTTAACAAAAGAAAGATTAGAGCTAAAGAAAAAAAAATTATAACCTAGGGTATGTTAAAGCAAATAGAACATGTCACATCTTAGGTATTGTATGAATGTTTGATTCAAAATGATATTTTGCTTAATATATAAATACAAGGTTGCACTTCATCGACTAGCTCATATTTGTTTGAATTGTTACCAATCTTGTATTAAATGATTGTGAATAGCATGCTTGATTGTTTTCAAAATCATATGAAATCTTGTTTGTGATTGAGCGCTGATTTTTTTTTCTTGATAAACATGTCACATTGTTTAAATTTGGGCTTAATTGTCATTGAATTCTAAGTGTTAGATGTAACACCCTGTTTTTTCCTATGCTTTCTATAGTAGTATAAACATATTTAGATGTGTTTACTTTTAGATTAAACTCAGAGGATGATTTTAATTAAAATAAAATCATTTTCTTGTGTTGTTATATCATATGAACTCACGGTAAAAATTTCGGTTGAAAATTCAGACGGAAACCGGTCTGCATTTTCACTGCCGGTACGAGTTTACTGAGCAGAAAACCTAATTTTGACCCGTGAACGAAACGGTTAGTGTTTTTATGATGTTTTGTATGATATTGGTTTTTTTTTTTCAAAAATTTGAGTTCGGAAATAAAATATAATATTTATTCCGGGCGAAATACGATGGGGAACTTGAACCGGGTACGAAATGGAGCAGTTCAGGGAGCACAAAAGAAGAGAAGTGACTTGATGGGACTTGATGGAAATGGGTTATGACACACTCCAAAAGTGTAATCATCACACTTTTCAAATTATATCATATTATATTGTAAAAACCTATTTTTCTCTTTCCTCTTTAACCAAACAATGCCTTAAGACCATAAGACCAAGCTTGCTCCCCAAGCACTTTTCTCTTCCTTGGAGCCGTGGAATTCTCTCTCCCCCTCTATATATACACCTCTCATTTTCACTTCATCACTTTCCTTCTCCAAAACTCCATTAAAACTTCATCTTCTTCCTTTTCTTTCAAAAGTTCAAGCTCTTAAAGCTTTAGTTTTTATTCATCTTTTCTGCTTGAGTTCTTCATTAAAGTTCTTCCTTATACTAAGGGTAATGCTCTCATATAAATCTTTTTGCATGTTTCATCTTTTATTTCTTAGTTTGCTTTACGTGTTCTTTATATGCTTTAAACTTCTAAAATCTCTCTAAAATGGTAGAAAACTGCTTTTGAGTTGAAACTACTTTCTATAGTCTTGTATTAACTTATATTTTCACATACTAAGAGGTTGTGTAAAACAAAAATCTCTACCTATCTCTTCTTATGAAGGCTGAATGCTATACATATGTGGCCTAGGAGGTTTTTGCTTCAACTTTTGGAATATGATCATGTGATTAAGTTTGTAACTATTCCTTGATCTTAAATCTATAAACCTTGGAAGGTTTGATAGCTTGTTTCCTATGATGGCCGAAAACATGTAGAAGTAGGCCTAGGATACTATGTTTCAACTTTCCAAGTATGATCATGGATTTAGAACTCTTAATACCTTGTGATTCTAAACCTAAGAGTTGTTATCAAACAAATAATATTTTCCTCATTATCCTATGGAGGCCGAAACTTAAATGTTTTGGGGCTAGGATGTTTGAGTTTTCCTTTTCCAAGATGATCATGGACTTGAGCTCCATAAGATATTTGGATGCAAGTCTAAGAGATTGGAATGTTTAAGTTTCCATTGTTTTCCAAAATGATCATGGACTTGAGCTCCATAAGATATTTGGATGCTAAGTCTAAGAGATTGGAAAGTTTAAAGATTTCTAGTCTATAGATCCTGTGAAGGCCGAACCTAGAAGGTTATGGACCTAGGATACTTTGTTCTAATTTTTCAAAATGATCATAGTTTTGAGCTCCTTAATACATAAGGATGCTAGACCAAAGAGATTGGAAAGTTTAGTGAATGTTAGCCTATTTTACTACCCTTGGTCGAATACCCTAAGTTTATAACTTAGTGGGATTTTAATTCAACTTTATTAAATGATCATTGTTTATGAACTCCCAATACTTAAGGATCATAAATTCATGAGTTGTATAATTTTCGGGAATCTCTAACTCTCTTGGCCGAACCTATATCTTGTGGTTTAGTGTTCTTAATTGATTTTAACTTGTGATTTTGTGTTCATAACCTTAGACTTCTATCGCGGAGAAAGCGAGAATGTTCGTGGTATACCTTTTCAAGCATCTAATCTCCTTACTTTCATGGAAGGTAAGAGGGGATTGCCTAGGGATATTCAATGACTATATGCATGGGTGTATGTGTTTACTTGAGTAACTTGAATATTATTATGATATGGAGTCAATACTTGAATGACTTGTTTACTTGAACTATTGTGATTATTACTTGAAGTTGATTACTACTCGCTTTAAAGTATTGTGAGTTATATATATGCGATGAACTGTCATTAACTGTGATATCATTGTTTGAGGATATATTACTGTTGTTTGAAGTTTGAGAAGTCGGACTTGAGTCTGTACCCAATGGTTATAAGGATTAAAAGCCTTAATAAGCCTTGATTAGAACTTTGAAAGTATTGGTTTTATTTATAAAAGTTCCTTGTTTAAAGTGCTTATTTCAAAAGAATAAGATTCTTGTTTTGGAAAAGAAACGTTGAAGTGATTTTAAGTCAATAGAAACTATCTTTTTATGATCCAAAGTTTGTACGAGAGAAAACCTTTTTCGAACTATGTGTTTTATGAAGGAAAAATCCCTTTGAAAATATTTGACTTTATTCCATCAAGGGTTTAAAAAATAAACGTATTTCCTAAATGTTTTATAAAAGAGTTTGTAAAGTAAAAAGATTTTCTCCTAAATGATTTAGAAACGTTCCGGTTTCTTGGATAAGTGGCCGAGGTTTTGTTTTGGATTTTGATTTTCACTCAGCGAAAAGTAAGCACATGTGAAAGAGAATCTAGTTCGCGAGACGTCGCCTCTAGTATTCACTTATATGCACGTGATCTGGGATCCGTGTCAAGAATTATGGACCTAGGGTCCTAATTGTGATAGTATGGGCTAGGAGTCCTAATCTCGGAATTGAGGACTGCGCGTTCTAATTTCGTTGTTGTGGAGTAGGAGTCCTTATCATGTTGAAATAAAACATGGATAAAATTATAATTGTTTATACGACTACAAACCTTGACTGCGGCATCGATCTAAGGCGTTGTGATTGAGCACTTGGACTGTGCGTCCTGTGTTATTGATTTTCAAGTGATGAAAATTGTGAATAGTCGTTAGCCTTGAGCTTCGACAACGAAAAAGAGTGAACACAAGGAAAAGTCTTGAATAATGAAAAGTCTTTTATTCATATGCATTTCCCCTTAGTAGACGTGCTTGAGTTACCGAACCGCTTAAGATATGGTGTTCGATGATGTATACATCCGAATGGCCATTGATAAGGAATTCGTGATGATGTTGATCCGGGTGCATGAGGTGACAGAGACAACTTGCCAATGCGGCATACGAGCCTGATCAACTCTTTATTTCTTAATGATAAAACGGTGATGATATCCCATGAGATTAAGTTTAGAGCCTGATGATGGAAGTGTCATGCATTATCTTTACAAAACTGATTGATTCGGGTATGAGACCTATTGATATAATACTTGTTGTCTTACCTATGAATAATGTTTAATTGCTAATATGCCAATGTGTTGTATGTATCATGTATATGGTTGTTGAGTGATATATCTATTGTCGGTATCTCACTCTTTCATTTCTACTTGTTTTTCTCTCTTCCTTTTTGGTATCGCTGTATGTATATGAGCTCAGATGGATCCCAACATCCCTCTTGTGCCGACGATGTCGAAGACTGAGGTCGTCGACGACGCGGGGAACGCCGGGGCATGGCAGATTCATCCGGGGGTGACGTCTGCCACGTACCACGGATCAATCATCACAACTAATTTGAATGCTGACGGAGACCCGATCCGTTGGAGCCAGACCATGGAGACTAGGAGAGTTGCTCTGCCTCCGACTTAGTACTACCTTTACGCACTGCAAGTTAATGGTCTGCTACACGAGCTACCACCTCTGGACGTTGAGCAGGCAGCACCTATCGAGGAGGACCCTGAGGAGGATCCTGAGGAGGACTTCTATGAGGTCATGGAGGAGGATGAGCCTGAGTATCACGTCCTGGATCATGACGACGACGATGATTCCGTGGATGAGGGCGGCGATGTCCTAGACCCATTACCTGATTTCTCGTCTCGTGGGAGCATTTGCGGAGACTCTGCTTGCAACCAGTGTCAGTGACCAATTTGGAGCGTTTTGTGGACAGTCTTCCGTCTTCTGACTTTCTAGAGTTACCTCTTTTTGTGATGTGGTTCCGGACCCTCTTTCCTCGTGTTTTCGCTTACTCTCTTTTCAGTTGTATCTTCTAGATTTCTAACTCTGTTACTATGGTCATTGATAAGGCCCTAGTTAATGTACTAAAACTTAGGTCCCAACTGGGACATGTTATATATACATGTTGTCTTAGATTCATGTTCTGAGTGTTCATCACTTTTATTTATCTTATCCCTTTCCTTATATAAAAAAAAAAATAACTACCATTTTTAGAGTACTTATCTATCGAGAAAATGATATTTTCCGAAAGTAACCAGCATTGTAATCAATTTCATTTCTGCAATTAGGTAACCATGTGATACCCGGTTTAGGGTGTCGCATTAGTGGTATCAGAGCTGGTCGAGTCTTTCGGGAATGTTTGGGTTTAGGTCTGTTGTGTATTCTCTGATCGAGTCTTGTTTGAGTTACTTCTTGGAAGTAATGTTTGTTCACCGACGGGTTTACCTTCCATTTTCTGGTTAACATCTCACTGAGTGTGTCTTACAGGTCAGTATGGAACCAGGGGGAGCGCACGGGCGTGGTGGTCATGGCAGAGGCAATGGCGGGATGGACTTCGCTGCCCAAACTTTGGCTGACGTTGCTGCTGCCATAGCTCTCCAGACTGCCAACGCGGCTGCCCAGAATCAGTAGGAGCAGCAAAGAGCTGAACAGGCTACAGAGGAAAGAATATGAGTGCCTTCCGACGGCAGAATCCATCGCAGTTTGACGGGAACGCAGACCCGACTAAAGCTAATCTTTGGATCCAAGAGCTAGAAAAGATCTTTGAGCTGGTGCACACCCCAGAGGGAGCAAAGGTACCTTATGCAACGTTCCAACTGATTGGAGATGCTGAATACTGGTGGAAGGGTACCAGCCAACTGTTAGAGGCTGAGTATCACGAGATCACTTGGGAGGTATTTCGCAACAAATTTCTGGACAAATATTTTCCCTAGAGTGCTCGGATAGAAAAGGAGCAGGAATTCCTGAGGCTGAGTCAGCGGGACATGACGGTGGGGGAATATGCTGCGAGGTTTGAGTCCCTTGCCAAATATTTCCGCTTTTTCCAGAACAACCCCAGCGAGGATTGGAAATGTGAAAAGTTCGAAGCCGGTCTGCGCTTCGAGATCAAGGAATCTGTGCTGCCCTTGGAAATCAGGAATTTCCAAGCGCTAGTAGAGAAATGCCGAAAGGTAGAACTGATGCGCAAAGGGCGAGATAGCAAAGGGAATGTTGGAGGACCCATTCGTCCCAAGAGTCAATATCAGGGACAGAACCAAAAGTGGAAGCAGAACCAGAGGAAGCCATATTACCAATCACTCAGCAACAATCAGAAGCAACAGCAACAACATTGTTCCGGTACTTCGGGAACGGGAAGTGGAGGCCAGGGAAACAATAATCAAGGCCAAGAGAGGAAGTGTTACCTGTGTGGAGATCCCAGTCATCTAGCTGATACGTGCCCAAGGAAAGAGATGAAGTGCTTTAACTGCGATCGTGTGGGGCACATGGCCAGGGACTGCCGAGCACCGAAAAGAGAAACAGCTGTCAATCATGCCATAGCAAGCAAGCCAACTGCTAAAGGGCGAGTGTATACGATGAGTGGAGCTGAAGCATCGAATTCCGCCGATCTAGTGCAGGGTAAGTGCGATTTAGCTGGTAATCTTTTAACTGTACTTTTCGATTCAGGTGCAACTCATTCTTTTATCTCGATGGATCGTGTGAAACTTATAGACTTGCCTATTTCTTCCTTACCATAAAACTTGATTGTTTCTACCCCAACTGCTGAACCAGTAACTGTTAATTCTGTTTGCTTAAATTATCCTATCATTGTTCAAGATACGCACTTTCTTGTAGACTTAATCTGTTTGCCTTTAATACAACTAGATGTAATTTTAGGCATGGATTGGTTATCTTCCAACCACATCCTGATAGACTGTGCTCAAATAACCTTAGTCTTTAGGGATGAGATTTCAGGATTTTTATCTGTTAGTCAGGTAAGAGCTTCTTTGAAAGAGGGAGCTCAAGCTTACATGCTGCTGTTTTCCTTAGATGTTAAGAGTGAGTTAGACTTAGAGTCCGTACCTGTCGTCAATGAGTTTCCGGAAGTTTTTCCTGAAGATGTACCTGGTCTACCGCCTGTTCGAGATATCGAGTTCGCGATTGATCTGGCTCCAGGCACTGGACCGATATCCATGGCACCGTATCGCATGTCACCATCGGAGTTAGAAACCCTGAAGGAACAACTCGAGGAGCTGATGAGGAAGGAATTCATTCGACCAAGTGTATCACCGACTTCTCGACTCTGTGTGGATTTTTGCTAGTTGAACAAGGTTACGATCAAGAACAGATATCCGCTCCCAAGGATAGATGATCTCATGGATCAACTGCGTGGCGCGACTGTATTCTCAAAAATAGATTTACGGTTAGGCTACCATCAGATTCGTGTAAATGCTGAAGATGTCCCTAAGACAGCATTTCGAACACGCTATGGGCATTATGAGTACCTGGTGATGCCGTTTGGTGTGACGAATGCTCCTGCCATATTCATGGATTACATGAATAGGATTTTTCGTCCTTACTTAGATCAGTTCGTTGTCGTCTTCATTGATGATATTCTGATCTATTCTCCAAACAAGGAGAAGCATGCTGAGCATCTCAGCATTGTTCTTCAGACCTTGAAAGAGAAGCAACTCTATGCGAAGACGGAGAAGTGCGAGTTCTGGTTAGACCAAGTGCAATTCTTAGGTCATGTGATATCACGCGAAGGAATCGCGGTGGATCCGTCAAAGGTCGAGGCTGTTTTGGAGTGGGAAAGGCCAACAACGGCAACGGAAATCCGTAGCTTTGTGGGTTTAGCGGGCTACTATAGGAGATTCATTGAGGGATTTTCCAAGATAGTGAGACCTCTTACCCAGTTAACTCGGAAAGACCAAGCGTTTGTCTGGACGGAGGCTTATGAAGGAAGTTTCCAAGAGCTGAAGAGAAGGTTGACAACCTCACCAGTGTTGATCCTACCTGATCCTAAGGAACCTTTTGAGGTTTATTGTAACGCTTCACACCAGGGGTTGGGATGTGTGCTGATGTAGAACCGAAAAGTAGTAGCGTATGCTTCAAGGCAGTTGATGATTCACGAGAGGAATTACCCGACGCATGACTTGGAGTTAGCAGCGGTGGTCTTCGCCCTGAAGATTTGGAGGCATTATTTGTATGGAGCTACTTTTAATGTTTTCAGTGACCACAAGAGTTTGAAGTACCTCTTCGATCAGAAGGAGTTGAACATGCGTCAGAGACGTTGGTTGGAGTTTTTGAAGGACTACGACTTTCAACTACAGTACCACCCTGGGAAGGCGAATGTAGTGGCGGATGCGCTGAGCTAGAAGTCAATACACGTGTCAGTAATGATGGTTAAAGAGCAGGGATTGTTGGAACAATTCCGGGATCTAAGTTTATCAGTTGAGACATTTCCAGGAAGGATGTGTCTGAATAGGATCACTGTTTCAAACGGATTGATGGAACAAATAAAAGAAAAACAAGTGAGTGATCAGTATCTGCAGGAAGAAAGAGACTTAGTGCGACAAGGAGCATTGTCAGAGTTCAGAGAAGGAACGGATGGAATTTTGAGGTTCGGTGAAAGAATCTGTATGCCAGATGACGCCGAGCTTAGGAAGTTGATTTTGGAGGAGGCTCACAGGAGTAAGCTGAGTTTACACCCAGGAGCCACGAAGATGTATCAAGATCTCAAAAAGTTATATTGGTGGTATGGAATGAAAAGGGACGTAATGGAATACGTCTCTTCTTGTCTGATATGTCAGAAGGCTAAGATTGAACACCAGAGGCCAGCAGGAATGTTAAAATCATTGGACATCCCAGAATGGAAGTGGGACGGAATTTCGATGGCCGACTTTGTGACCAGTTTACCAAGGACTCGGAAAGGACATGAGGCTATATGGGTAATTGTGGATCGACTGACCAAGTTAGCTCACTTTTTACCTATCAACATGAAGTACCCGATGAAAAGGTTGACTCAGTTGTACATTGACGAGATTGTCAGGTTGCACAGTATACCCTCGAGTATCATTTCGGCTCGTGCTCCGAGGTTTACGTCAGAATTTTGGAAAGGACTACAAAACTCTTTGGGAACAAAATTCAAATTGAGTTCTGCGTATCATCCACAAACTGACGGACAGTCAGAGAGGACAATCCAATCACTCAAAGATTTGCTAAGAGCGTGCGTGATGGAAGACATTGGGACCTGGGACGAGTTCCTACCATTGTTAGAATTCACCTGCAACAACAGTTTTCATTCAAGTATAGGAATGGCACCCTATGAAGCCTTGTATGGTCGACGATGTCGAACGCCTTTGTGTTGGTACCAGGATGGTGAAAGTCTGCTGTTAGGACCAGAGATCGTGCAACAAACTACAGAGAAGGTGAAGATGATCCAGGAGAAAATGAGGACTGCTCAAAGTAGACAGAAGAGTTATGCTGACAAGAGACGACGACCTCTTGAGTTTGAGGAAGGCGAGCATGTGTTCTTGAGAGTCACGCCAATGACTGGGATTGGCAGAGTGATAAAATCCAGAAAGCTTACTCCCAAATTCATTGGACCCTACCAAATTCTTCGTCGCGTAGGTCCAGTAGCTTACAAAATATCTTTATCTCCTTTTCTTTCCAACATCCATGATGTTTTCCATGTCTCTTAGTTGAGAAAGTATATTCCTGATCCATCACATGTTATTAAACCTGATAAAGTACAATTAAAATAAAACCTGTCTTTTGAGACTTCGCCGGTACGAATCGCGGATAAGATGATGAAGCAGCTCAGAGGTAAACAAATTCCTTTAGTCAAAGTCATCTGGAACGAGACAACCGGAGAAGCTACATGGGAGGCTGAGGACAAGATGAAATTGCAATACCCTGAGTTATTTCAAGGTGCGTAATTTTGAGGATGAAATTCTTTTTAGATGGATAGTATTGTAACACCATGTTTTTCCTATGCTTTCTGTAGTATTATAAACATATTTAAATGTGTTTATTTTTAGATTAAACTCAGAGGATGATTTTAATTAAACTAAAATCATATTCTTGTGTTGTTATATCATATGAACTCACGGTAAAAATTTCGGTTGAAAATTCAGACGGAAGCCGATGATATTGGTTTTTTTTCAAAAATTTGAGTTCGGAAATAAAATATAATATTTATTCCGGGCGAAATACGATCGGGAACTTGAACCTGGTACGAAATGGAGCAGATTAGGGAGCACAAAAGAAGAGAAGTGACTTTATGGGACTTGATGGAAATGGGTTATGACACACTCCAAAAGTGTAATCATCACACTTTATAAATTATATCATATTATATTCTAAAAACCTATTTTTCTTTTTCCTCTTCAACCAAACAATGCCTTAAGACCAAGCTTGCTCCCCAAGATCTTTTCTCTTCCTTGGAGTCGTGGACTTCTCTCTCCCCCTCTATATATACACCTCTCATTTTCACTTCATCACTTTCCTTTTCCAAAACTCCATTAAAACTTCATCTTCTTCCTTTTCTTTCAAAAGTTCAAGCTCTTAAAGCTTTAGTTTTTATTCATCTTTTCTACTTGAGTTCTTCATTAAAGTTCTTCCTTATACTAAGGGTAATGCTCTCATATGAATCTTTTTTCAAGTTTCATCTTTTATTTCTTAGTTTGCTTTACGTGTTCTTTATATGCTTTAAACTTCTAAAATCTCTCTAAAATGTTAGAAAACTCCTTTTGAGTTGAAACCACTTTCTATAGTCTTGTATTAACTTATATTTTCACATACTAAGAGGTTGTGTAAAACAAAAATATCTACCTATCTCTTCCTATGAAGGCCGAATGCTATACATATGTGGCCTAGGAGGTTTTTGCTTCAACTTTTGGAATATGATCATGTGTTTGAGTTTCTAACTATTCCTTGATCTTAAATCTATAAACCTTGGAAGCTTTGATAGCTTGTTTCCTATGATGGCCGAAAATATGTAGAAGTAGGCCTAGGATACTATGTTTCAACTTTCCAAGTATGATCATGGATTTAGAACTCTTAATACCTTGTGATTCTAAACCTAAGAGTTGTTATCAAACAAATAATATTTTCCTCATTATCCTATGGAGGCCGAAACTTAAATGTTTTGGGGCTAGAATGTTTGAGTTTCCTTTTCCAAGATGATCATGGACTTGAGCTTCATAAGATATTTGGATGCTAAGTCTAAGAGATTGGAATGTTTCAGTTTCCATTGTTTTTCCAAAATGATCATGGACTTGAGCTCCATAAGATATTTGGATGCTAAGTCTAAGAGATTGGAAAGTTTAAAGATTTCTAGTTTATAGATCCTATGAAGGCCGAAACTAGAAGGTTATGGACCTAGGATACTTTGTTCTTATTTTCCAAAATGATCATGGTTTTGAGCTCCTTAATACATATGGATGCTAGACCTAAGAGATTGGAAAGTTTAGTGAATGTTAGCCTATTTTACTACCCTTGGTTGAATACCCTAAGTTTATAACTTAGTGGGATTTTAATTCAACTTTGTTAAATGATCATTGTTTATGAACTCCCAATACCTAAGGATCATAAATCCATGAGTTGTATAATTTTCGGGAATCTCTAACCCTAAGAACTAGTCTTGGCCGAACCTAACCTTGTGGTTTAGTGTTCTTGATTGATTTTAACTTGTGATTTTGTGTTCATAACCTTAGACTTCTATCGCGGAGAAAGCGAGAAAGTTCGTGGTATACCTTTTCCAGCATCTAATCTCCTTACTTTCACGGAAGGTAAGAGGGGATTGCCTAGGGATATTCAATGACTATATGCATGTGTGTATGCGTTTACTTGAGTAACTTGAATATTATTATGATATGTAGTCAATACTTGAATGACTTGTTTACTTGAACTATTGTGATTATTACTTGAAGTTGATTACTACTCACTTTAAAGTATTGTGAGTTATATATATGCGATAAACTGTCATTAACTATGATATCATTGTTTGAGGATATATTACTGTTGAGATTGAAGTTTGAGAAGCCGGACTTGAGTCTGTGCCCAATGGTTATAAGAATTAAAAGCCTTAATAAGCCTTGATTAGAATCATTTATAAAAGTTCTTTGTTTAAAGTGCTTATTTCAAAAGAATAAGATTCTTAATAAGCCTTAATGTTTAATTGCTAATATGCCAATGTGTTGTATGTATCATGTATATGGTTGTTGAGTGATATATCTATTGTCGGTATCTCACTCTTTCATTTCTACTTGTTTTTCTCTCTTCCTTTTTGGTATCGCCATATGTATATGAGCTCAGATGGATCCCAACATCCCTCTTGTGCAGACGATGCCGAAGACTGAGGTCTTCGACAACGCGGGGAACGCCGAGGCATGGCAGATTCATCCGGGGGCGACGTCTGCCACGTACCACGGATCAATCACCACAACTAATTTGAATGCTGACGGAGACCCGATCCGTAGGAGCCAGACCATGGAGACTAGGAGAGTTGCTCTGCCTCCGACTTCGTACTACCTTCACGCACTGCAAGTTAACGGTCTGCTACACGAGCTACCACCTCTAGACGTTGAGCAGGCAGCACCGATCGAGGAGGACCTTGAGGAGGATCCTGAGGAGGACTTCTATGAGGTCATGGAGGAGGATGAGCCTGAGTATCACGTCTTGGATCATGACGATGACGACGATTCCGTGGATGAGGGCGGTGATGTCATAGACCCATTACCTGATTACTCGTCTCGTGGGAGCATTTGCGGAGACTCTGCTTGCAGCCAGTGTCAGTGACCAGTTGGAGCGTTTTGTGGACAGTCTTCCGTCTTCTGACTTTCTAGAGTTACCTCTTTTTGTGATGTGGTTCCGGACCCTCTTTCCCCGTGTTTTCGCTTACTCTCTTTTCAGTTGTATCTTCTAGATTTCTAACTCTGTTACTATGGTCATTAATAAGGCCCTAGCTTATGTACTAAAACTTGGGTCCCAACTGGGACATGTTATGTATATACATGTTGTCTTAGATTCATGTTCTGAGTGTTCATCACTTTTATTTATCTTATCCCTTTCCTTATTAAAAAAAAATTAATAATAACTACCATTTTTAGAGTACTTATCTATCGAGAAAATGATATTTTCTGAAAGTAACCAGCATTGTAATCAGTTTCATTTCTGCAATTGGGTAACCATGTGATACCGGGTTTAGGGTGTCGCATTAGACTAGATATCAAATACTTGTAGCACTTAAAGCTGTAAAAATCTATTGTGACACCTTCTACCCCGAAACGTATATTATATAAATAATAGATAAAAAAGATTATGTTTTTGAGGAATGAAGACCTGGATGCTTGAAAACCTTTTCATAAAACAAAGTATCACATCATAAAACTTGAATTAAACCAAAGAAGTAAATAAAAGATGACGTACAATTGTGGAAAAACTTAAATAAACAAAAACCCAAATCTCGATGTCACATATTAGAGCTGGTAACCATTACCGATGATACATTGGAAACAACTAAACATAAAATCTTAAACTATGACCAAGCGATCTCCTCGGGATCACTCCTCAATAGGCTGCTCACCATCCTCTACATAAACCAAGGTACATGCAAATGGATAACAACAAGATGGAGTAAGAAATCATACGTATAAACATAAATGACAATGTAATAGTTAGCAAGATGTTCACACATCAAGTATTATATCACAATATAACAATTTATAACATAACATCATTCATTACAACATCTCAAATAATTTATGCTATGTGATGCAGTGCTACTCCACTACTTCATATGCACGTGGATCCATAACTAACTCAGGAAGACGACTTCAGAGTTACATATCCACATTGGCTAACAAGCACCAACGCCGGCAGTCCACCAAACCATGGGTGAATTCCTTGGATAGCTGATGCATCTCACTCTCGAATGCATCACCATGGGGGGACCACGACCCACCTAAATCTCAGATGGATCACCGCGGACGGCCATCTCGTCATACTCTCGAGCAAACTCCCCTATCATCGTAACTTCCCCCGACTAACAACTCCATACATGAGTGCATGTATACTAACACACAATCAATCATTAACAACCACCTCCATCACCACCATTTACCATGGTTTAACAACTTTGACCAATAAGCATCAAAGTCAACTTTGACTAATAAGCATCAAAGTTCAACGACATCAACACTTTGACCAAAAAGCATCAAAGTTCAACAGCATTAACACTTTGACCAATAAGCATCAAAGTTCATCAACTTGCGATAAATCGTTATCTTCTTAACCAACATCAACTTATTTATCATTAATTGTTGTTATTATGGTTTATAGCATTATTTGTATATTGGACTATCACTGTTGTTTTTATCTCTGTTACTCTCTCACCTATTTGTTCTAGGGAGCCTCACAAGTTCTTCTAAGACACTCGAGATCATCCATAAAAGTCTTTTACTGTTCCATTGGGCATTAACCTCACCCTTCTTTGCTATCTTCATGTCTTATGAACATTAACAATTGAATTTTAGTCTTAGGCTCAATACTAACATCCCTATGTCTTTAATCAACGTGATTTAACAACAACAAATATGTTGTTTCACAACATTGAAACACTAAGGCACGTAATCATGGCATACAATAAATCATCATCAATATTTTGGATACATCATACAAAAATCATACAAACCATGTAAACAAATATATTTATTCATATATCAACAGTAACAATTAAACACTCATACACAGATTACAACATATAGCACACAAAAAGGGTCATGGGTTAACCCTCATCTTACGCTACCCCAAAACCTATATGTACATACTAATTCCTTCTCCCCTTACCTCAATCAAATTCGTAAGCCTCGAAGGGATGAGAGTGTCAAATCGAAGCCTCCTTCCCCTGTTCCTACCATTACAAATACGAAGAGTTCTTAAAGAGGACACAACCCCCAAACCCAAGAGAGAATAAAAAAGGGAACAAGAGTTAAGGCTTACCTTGAGATTAGTCTCCAAAGAACAGAAATGAGAAGAGGAGAAAAGGTCTGTTTGGGTCTCGTCTCACGAATGCTTGATCCCTTCCTCAAGAACGACAATGAAAACACATGGATTAAGCTTCTAAATCAAGAAACTCAAGAGGGAAATTATGGAGAACAAGGCACACGAAAATTTACCTTGTTTGCAGCCCAAAACTAAGAAATAAAATGATAAAATTGACTCTAAAAGGGGCCTTTATCAACAGTGATGTCCTTTCAGCCAAAAACGGTAAAGAACAATGAACAAGAACAATTTCCTTCAAGAATTCTTGAGAGAAACCAAGAGAAATCCTAAGAGATAAAGAGAGGCGGATTATATGAGTCTTGGGTCGTGGGAAATAGGGTTTAGGTCGAGTCTTTATGGTATAAAAATGAGTTAGGGCGTAATGGTCTTCCATTTCAGCCCAAAACACATATAGGTTGGTATTTCGCACATATCGTGAGCTACGAGTGTCCGATTGAGGCTTTCTTGGTGGAGTTAGAAAGATTAGAAAAAATATCTACAAATTAATATTTCAGAATCAAAACCTAAATCGAACTCTAAAGTGGACAAAAGTACGATATAAATTTGGAGATATATTTGGTAGTTATTTCTAGATAGGATCATTAGAAGATTATGATAAGATCTTAAGAGATAACTAAAAATAGGATTCTTCTATATTAATTAGGACCTATATTAAGTATAATTTGTATTTAATACACACTCTAAGGATTATAATGAGATAACTTAGCCGTTTAAGGATTCTGGTTTGCAAGGAAGGAATCTCTACGACATCTAATAGATTTAGGGACTAACGTCTAAGAGTTACGCTATCCCGATTTAAATACTAAATCCTACAATATCTCATACTATCATTTAGAATCCCTTATTAGCACACAAGATCACATTTTATTAATAAAATCACTTATTGTATATTAATATATAGAATCACATACTGAATCATATATTCATACAAGGCGACACATTAACAAACACAATATCATATTAATACAAATAATAATACATTAATATACATATAGATAATTACAAATTAGTTAGTAAATACAAAATAAAATTCTTGTCGCACTTTAATTAATATAAATATAATTATATCTTAACAAATACCTATATCATAACAACATAGGTAAACGTATCATCATATGTAATAATATATACATACATATATATGTATATGTATAAAATTACTATTACAATAGAAACAATTACTTATCAATTATATTAATGATTATACTAACTTCATTAATAATAATAATGATAACAACAACGACAACAAAATTGATAATAATCTTATTGAATAGGCAAAAATATCATTTTGTCCCTTAACTTTTAAAAGGTTCAATTTGGTCCCTTAATTTGTCTTTGTTGACCCAAGTTAGTCCTCTTTGTCAATAAAGCCAGTAACAGTGTTAAATGAGTTTCAAATTGGTCATTTAAATTGTTAACTTGTTTCAAATTGGTTCTTTTAATTGTTAATGAGATTCAAATTGGTCCTTTAAATTGTTAGCGAATTTCAACCAGATCCTCACAAAGTTAACACCGTTACTGAACTCATTGACGGAGAGGACTAAGTTAGGCCAACAGACACAAATTAAGGGATTTTAAAAGTTAAGGAACCAAATTGAATTTAAAAAATAAGTTAAGGGATCAAATTGAGCATTTTAAAAGTTGAGGGGCAAAACTGAATCTAAAATATAAGTTAAGGGACTAAAATGATATTTTAGCCTATTAAATAATAATAACAATAACAATAACAGTCAAGCATCCATAGTAACATATACCCTTATGCGAAAATTAGGGTGTTATATCCGTGTTCTGTGAAATTCGCAGCAAATAATCGATTAATTGAAGAAACCTAATGGATTATGGAGTCTCTGGGTAACAAGAATTGGGCATCCTGAAAGTACTTAATCGATTAAATTGCAGAAAATAATCGATTAAGTCATTTTCCAGAAAATAATATATTAAGTATCCATAAATAATCGATTAAATGCATTCAACTGAGAGGGAAATAGGTCATAGTGAGACATTAATCGATTATCTCATGTGACATAATCGATTAATCATAAATAAATATATTAAGGCCATGAACAAATCATTCTGAGAAGAGGGGAACTTAAATGACTATCATAGGAATATGAAATGGCTCAAGCAAATTACTTGGAGATAAACAGTGCCAAACTCAATTATATGAAAATCGAACTGTCAAATGCATACATAGTATGATGAGATAGTGATTTTAGAGAATGATAAATTCAGACTACTTGCAAAATGTTTCATCCATCTCATTCTAAGAATTTAAAGGATGAATATGCATCTATAAATGGTGCAAAGCATTTGTTGTAAAAATTCTATATGTTGTACGATTGCATCAACCTTGAATATCAAGCTGAGAACTCATGTCATACTCATGCTGAAATTGTTTCCCTACTTAAGATAGAATGAATGAGAATGATAGTAGTCATGAAAATATGAGCGTAATTCTTAGCAAATATAATTTTCATGGCAAGCCAAAGAATATTGATGTTGATTCTCACAAAATGTGATTGATATGCAATTATTATGGAAAGTATGATCACATGTCTCTTTTGTACTTTTCTAGAAAAGATCATGTTATGAAAAATGAACTTGATTGGGTGCCTAAAGGGAATATACGTGTGTCACCCTCTACCCCGCATATATTTATAAAGGCATAAAAGAAATAAAATAAAAAAATAACATCCATAGGGTAGAAAGTACCACATGAACAAAACATCTCAACATTGCGGAAAAATAAAACATAACATAACTGAGAGAACATAAATCCAACCCCAATGTCACATGTCAGAGTTGGTATAAACAAAATTCGGAAAATACATCGGATAAACAAACTAAAGATAAAATCCTAAACTATGAGTGAGCGGCTCGATCCTCAGAGTCACTCCTCGACTGGCTGCTCACCATCCTCTGCATCTCAGAAAAGGCACATGCAAACAACAGCAGAAAATGGGGAGTAAGAAATCGTTATATAAACATAACGGCAAGGGAGCAGTTAGCAAGATGAGCATACATCACAAATATAGCATGTTATAACACAACAATGTCATTCACATCATCTCAATCAAATATCCTATGCGATGCAGTGCTACTCCACTACTTCATTATGCATAAGAACTATCTCAGGAAGACAACGTCCGAGTTACATATCCACATTGGCCAACAAGCACTAACGCCGGCAGTTCACTAAACCATGAGTGAAACCCTTGGATAGTCGATGCACCGTACTCTAGGATGCAGCATCACTGGGGGCCACGATTCACCTAAATCTCAGATGAATCACAGCGGACGGTCAGTTCGCTTTACTCTTGGACGACCTCCCCTATGCTGCACTTCCACCACTAACATCTCCAATGCGTGAATGCATGAGCAACAACATCAAACAAGCATATTCGCCACCTCCACTTTGGCCAATAAGCACCAAAGTTTAACACCATCAACCACCTTGACCAATAAGCATCAAGGCTACTCTAACCATTAAGCATCAGAGTTTAACATCGTCAACACCTTGACCAATAAGCATCATGGCTACTTTGGCCAATAAGCACCAAAGTTAACATCGTGCGGTAACCCATTGTTACCATCTTAACCATCGTAACATTTTATGTTTATTTATCTTAGTTAAATCTTCATTAGATTATCTATCTCGTCTTTACTTCGATTGGTGTCTTCTTTCATCATAGGAAACAATTTGGGTGAAACCACCCTTGTCCTTGTTTAACGTCTGTTCTGTTTGGGGCAGCACGGTCGTGTTGATCCCTCAGCACGGGGGTGCTGACACATAAGTTAAGCACGGGCGTGCTGTCTATTGAGCACGACCGTGCTTACTGAAGCATGGCCATACTGATCTGGGTAGAAGGTTTTGGGAACCCTTGTCAAACTTCCTAGGGCATTCATAGATCAATCCTATTGCCTTTTAACTATACCATCAAGTATTACTTTCATTCCTCTTATTTAATCTCCACGTCTTATATTCATTGGGGATTAATCCTTTAATTCTTGTTTCATTACTAACATCCCGAAAGCACTCATGAATTCAATCCTAGGGTATTGACTATACCATTAAGCATTAACCTCACTTCTCTTTACTCCAATTCATGTCTAATGGACATTGGGAATTATCCCTTAATTCTTATATCATTACTGACATTCTTATATATTTAGTTAATGTTTTATTAACATCAACATCAGTATTAATAACATCAACAGCCCAAGCATACATTCATGGTATGGCAACATCATCATCAACACATCCAATCATGGCATAATCATCATTGATAACAATACACAATTAAAGCATATCAATCATATAGCAAACATAGCATACATATAACCAAACAACATCAATTAAGCAATAAGAACACGATAGGGTCATGGGTTAACCATTCATCTTACGCTATCCCATTGCCTACATGTTATATTAATCTCTTCTCCTCATACCTGGTATGAAGATTCAACTAACGCCAAATGTAAGCAACTCTACTTTGTTTCCCTCTAGCGGCTCGACGAATTCCTCAAGCTTTGGCCAAACACAAAAAGGGCAAACATTAATCTCTCAATTCAAGAAACAAGAATAAGATATTAACAGAGGGTTGACCACATTAACTTATATGACACTATTGCGTGACTTCTCTCCCAAACGATCGCAAGAAAACCAAGAACTTGGTTGGGTTCAAAGAAAAAGGAAAATGAATGGTTTCTGTCATACTAGGGTTGCTAAAAGTGTCAAAATGAGGGTTAACACTCGAAACCCTCTAAAACACTCCTATTTATAACACCAGATCCCGAGCATGGGCGTGCTCACCTATAGCACGGTCATGCTCAACACCGAGCACGGGGTCATGCTTAAAGGAGCACGGGGACTGCAACATGCACGTCAAAACGCTCCATTTTATGACACGGTCGTGCTCCCCTTGAGCACGACCGTGCTCGTGGCTCACTCAGCCACTGAACACGCATTTGAGCACTGGGTTGTGCTGAACATGAGCATGGTTGTGCTCATGCACCAGAAAGGGATTTTTACCAGCAACTCCCACTTGACCCCACATTAACATTCCAAAGGCATTTTCTAACAACCAACACAGCATGCAACCATACATATAACATATATAAACACATTAAGACCTATATACAAAAAACGGGGTGTTACAATACCACCCTCTTATAAAAATTTCGTCCTTGAAATTTCCACTCACCTCGGGTAAAAAGGTGCGGATACGCTTCCATCATTTTGCTCTCCAGGTCCCATGTAGCACTTTCCTCAGTAGTCCCACTCCAAACTACTTTAACCAAGGGAATTTCCTTCCCTCTTAGCTTCTTAATCCTTCGATCCTCAACCCGAAGTGGCAGTACCTCAAAAGTCAAGTTTTCTTTCAACTGAATTGTATTAGGTACTATCACATGGCTAGGATCATGAATATACTTTCAAAGTGGTGATACATAGAAAACATTGTGAAGGTTGGTCAAGAAGGGGGTAAGGCTATTTGATAAGTGACTTCGCTAAATCTTTTCAAAATTTGGTAAGGGCCAATAAATCTAGGAGTAAGTTCCCATTTCATCACTCTACCAATCCTAGTTGTTGGAGTAACTCGCAAGAACACATGATCAGCTTCCTGGAATTCGAGAGCATTCCTCCTATTATTTGTCTGCTTTGTGTCACTCTCATCTTGTCCTGGATCATCCTCACCTTCTTAGTAGTCTCTTGCACTATCTCGAGTCCTAGCACCACATTCTCACCAGGTACATTCCAACACAAAGGTGCCTACATCTCCTCCTATACAAAGCTTCATAGGGTGCCTTCCCAATACTGGAATGGAAGCTGTTATTGTAGGTGAACTCTATCAAGGGCAAAAACTTGTCCCAACTACCTGACTGTTCTAGCACAAAAGCTCTCAAAAAGTCCTCTAAGGACTGGATGATGATCCTCTCAGACTGACCGTTAGTCTATGGGTGATATGCTAAACTCAATCTAAGCTTAGTTCCTAAAGCCTCATGCAAGCTATTCCAAAACCCTAGAGGTAAATCTAGGATCTCTATCTGACACTATGCTAGAAGGTATATCATGTAGTCTAACTATCCCCCTGATGTACAACTTAGTCAACTTCTCTAGTGGATACTCCATGTTCATAGGGATGAAGTGAGCAGATTTAGTCAACTTATCCGCAACAACCCATATAACATCACAACCATTTGGAGTCCTAGGGAATCCAGACACAAAATCCATAGAGATATTATCCCACTTCCATTCCGGGATACTTAAAAGCTGCATCCTACCAGAAGGCTTCTAGTGTTCTATCTTAGCATTTTGGCACACTAAGCACGCATAGACAAACTCAACCACATCCTTTTTCATTCTAGGCAACTAAAACATACGCTTCAGGTCCTGGTACATCTTAGTGGCACCTGGGTGAACACTCAAACCACTCCTATGTCCTTCCTCAAGGATCAACTTCCTAAGTTCTGGTACGTCAGGTATAGAAACTTTGTCTTGAAACCTTAAAACTCCATCTATTCCGTCCTTAAAACTAAGGTTTCTACCCTGAGCAAGCAACTTTTTATGGCCTAAGAGGTACTGCCGCAACCAATCACAACGAGGACGACGATAAAAATAAATTTTAAGAAACATGTAGAGTCGCCACCAATTTTATTTAATTTTGGAAAAATTGGAAAACTTAAAAAAAGGTCTTTGGAACCAAGTTGAATTCGGGAGTCGGTTACGAGTAGGAAAGGTGTTAAGCACCCTACATCGCCCATTCTACGAATGGTACCTTAAATTAATTGTGCAAAATTAATAAATTTTAAATTATTTATTTTACCCCAAAAGTTATTTATAGGAATAAAGATATTACTAATTGTTATTTACACTAAAGAGGTTGAACATGACACATAAGTCCATAAGGCAACCTCGAACCCAAGAGATTGAACATGAAACTTTTCAAAGAGCAATCCCAAAGTAACCTTAATTCAAAAATTAAATAAAATAATTAGTTATTTGATAAAATAAAATGCGAGAAAGATATTTTGTTTCACGATTTTCTAACTTTAAATTATTTTGCTTCTAATTATTAAATATAAAAAAAATCCTAGCCAAGGTTGAACACGGCACACAAGTCCGTAGGGTAACCTTAAATCTAAGGGATTGAACATGGCACTCAAGTACACAGGACATCCCTAAATAATAGAAATTCAATTAACTTGATTACCTAAAAAATACAAAATAAAATAAAAAGGGAAACACAAAAAAGGAAAAAAAAATAGTTTTGGTTTGACAGGATATTTAATCCTGCTCCTACGTATTCCCTATAGCGATGGGAAATTCAAACCCACGTTGTTCTTCAAGAAATGTTTGATTGGTTTTAAATTTTATGATTTTTTTTTATTTAAGGATTTTTTTTGTTTTTTTGTTTTGATTAATTTTAAATATAAAAAATTCCTAAGCGAGATAGAACATAGCACGTGCGTCCATAGGGTGATCCCGAATATAAAAGATTGAGTGTGATACCTCTCACAAAGCAATCCAAAAATTAACTGCAAGTAATTATTCCATTTTATTTATTTTAACTTATAAAAGAATCAAACAAAACAACAAACTAAAAATTTAATAATAATAAATAAAATAAAATAAAACAAAAAGGTAAAGACTTAAATAAACAATGAACTACAAGGACCAGAACCTTCTATCAGCTATCAGTAAAGTAAAAGGAAAAAGAAGCAAGGGCTTGGCCCTTTGGGAGTGAAGGCACGCGGTCACCAAGGTGGCGGAGGTGATGGAGGTTCGGGACAGCGACGGGGTGGTTCTGGCCCGGGACGACGGCGTGGCTTGCGGAGGTCGGCGGTCATGTGACGGCTGAGGCACGCACGGTGGCTCTCCCTCTCCGGTGATCACAACGTGTGATTTGTACATGAGCACGATGGAGCAGCGCTGCGCGTGCAGCGGCGAAGCGGTTCAGGCCAGGAAGTGGCGGCGGTTGGGCCGTGTTTAGAAGAATAAGGGGCAGTGGCAACTCCCATTTTTTATTTAAAAAAAAACTGATGTTCTGGAAATTCCTCTCCTCGTTCTTATACACAAAGCATGTTCTCTCTATTAATTCCCTCCTCTACTGGTTCAGTTTTTTTTTTTTTTTTGTATCTATATTTCACCCCTTCTTGTGCGCAATCCTTCATTTTTTATAGGTGATATGAGCCTAATAAGGAGAATGGTTCAAGAAGCAACACAAGGACTTGATGGGCCTATGACAAGAGTTACAACCAAGAAAGACCAACAAGTCTTAATTCAAATAATGACTCTTATAATGGAAGCAAGCCCAAATGCAAGATTGGATGGAATGGAGCCCTCATCCAATTAGAAGACCCATGATTGTGGTGAAGATGGGCATGCACTTTGTAGACAAGTTCAATTAGTTGTTTTCTTTTAATTTCAATAACTGTAATGGGTTATGTGTTTGAGTCTAATTACTAAGTGATGTTTTGGATCAAGCCCATTTTATTCCATGTATTACACGAGTTCTATATGTCTTGCGAGGGAATCTTTAGCTTGTATGCTATAAGAAACTCCTCATTAGTTGTGTGAATAAATTGTGTAAATTTTGGGGGGTTACATTTTTAATTTGAGAAGCAAGTGTAACCACCACATAATGAGTGAGAGAGAGTCATCAGGGGGTGGGAACTTAATTTTGGTAGCTGAGTTAAGATTAGTTTTAGTGAGTTTTTAATGTCATTACTAGGCCAATTTATGTGGCTGTTAAGTTAATCACGATTAGGCTAGTTATGAGGGGGTTTTGGAATCATTTGGAAGACTAAGTATGAGCCAAATGCAATCAGTCATCAGTCACACTCCTTATATGTAACCCACCTAGTCCATGGAAATGATAACTTGGATGTTGAATTTGGATTAAATCCATTTTTGTGAATATTTGTTCTCCTTGGTTCTTGGTTGAGCCAACTTTTGTTCTTATCAAGAATTCAAGATTCTTGTGGCGAACTTCATAGGCTTATCAAACTACTTTGTTTGTGGCGCCATTCCATCTCTAATCTTCACCATTTTCTTTCTTTTCTTCACTTTAATTTTGTTACAACTTGGTTACACGAATTTAACTTGATAAAATTCAACCACAAGATCATCTCCAAAGGCAACCTATCCTTTGGTTGTCATCAAGTGGTATCAAAGCTTAGGCTTTGGTTGAATTTTTCAGTTTTGTTCTTCATCTTCTACCTTCTACCTTTCTTCTTTTCAACCCAAAATATAAAAAAAAAAATAAAAAATTACCACTTTGATTCTGTTTGAAGAGGATTATTGTGTGAATTATCTCCTTGCTTCGCAAACGAAAAATAAAAAAATTTCAAAAAAACATAAACATAGAACAAAAAGTTGTGAATCTGTTCACAAGTAGGAGTGAATCGATTCACAGAGAGAAGAAAAGTGTGAATCTATTCATGAATCTATTCACAGAGAGCTCTTGAGTTTTTTTTTATTTCTTGAATTTGCTCCAAGTAAACTTCCAAATTGTGTTCTTGACAAAGCTTTCCCTTGTTCCTTATTTTCATTATTCTCAAACCTTTTTCTTTTCTAGCCTTTCCTTTTGTTTCCTTTGTTTTTGATAAGTTTTGTGAATTTGTTACTTGAATTTTGGAAATTTTTGAGTAGTTTGTGTGTGAGTCATCTAAGACCTAAAGGAGAACAAGTGAGTGAAAAAAGGCAAGAGTGACAAATTTCATCTTGTGTGGAAAAAGCCAAAAGAGTGAAATACATTTGTGTGTATAAGTGAGGGAATGTGGTAAGGAAACTTATAATTTCTTCTACTCAAGTCATGAGAGACCATGATAGTTCACCTCCTACTAAAAGGACAGCCGCTCTTCAAGCTAGAATGACTAATCAAATATAAGCTCTTACAAGGAAAATGGAGGAGATGCAAGCAAATTATGATAGACAACTTGCCAACCTTCAAAACCATGATGATTCAAGTGGCTATGAGAGTGAAAGAGGAAGACCTAGAGGAGGAGCAAGAAGAGGAAGAAGGCGTGAAAGAGTTGAAAGACTTGAAATGGTCAAGATCAAAGTTCCTTCCTTTCTTGGGAAGAATGATCCCGAGGCTTATTTGGAATGTGAAATGAAAATTGAACAAGTTTTTGATTGTAATTCTTACAATGAAAGAAAGAATGTGAAAGTAGCTGCCCTTGAGTTCAAAGAATATGCCCTTGTGTGGTGGGACCAATTACAAAAAGAGAGGAGGAGACGGGGGGAGGATCCTATTGATACTTGGGAAGATATGAAGTTTGTCATGAGGAAGAGGTTTGTCCCAAATCACTATCATAGGGACTATCACAACAAATTGCAAAGGTTGACACAAGGATCTAAAAATATTGATGAGTACTTCAAGGAGATGGAATTGGCCTTACCTCGGTCAAACTATCAAGAAGATAGGGAGGCTACCATGGCACGGTTCTTACATGAGTTGAATCAAGATATTCAACATGTAGTGGAATTACAACACTATGTGGAGCTTGAAGATTTGGTACAAAAAGCAATCAAGGTTGAACAACAACTTAAAAGGAGGAAGTCCAAATTTCATTCTTCTCCTAAATTTTCATCCTCAAGTTGGAAGGAAGATTCAAAGAAGGAGGGTGCACCATTTTCCAAAGAGGTCGTAACTACCTCTCAAGGAAAGAAACCTTTGGAAACAACTTCTAAAAGCCGTGATGTGAAGTGATTCAAATGCTTAGGCCATGGACATATTGCATCCCAATGCCCAACAAAGAGGACAATGGTACCAAGGAAAGGAGAAGTGTTCTCACAATCCGAGGCTTCAAGTGAGGAGGAGAGTGAAAAAGGATAAGAAATTCCCGAAAGAGACTTGTTCATGGTAAGAAGACTTTTGGGAAGCCAAATCAAAGAGCAAGATGATAGTCAAAGAGGAAGCATCTTCCGTACTAGATGCCTAATTCAAGAGAAGGTTTGTTCTCTAATCATTGATGGTGGTAGTTGTGTAAATGTTGTTAGTTCTAGATTGGTCTCAAAATTAAATATTGTGACTAAGGCACATCCACAACCATATAGGCTTCAATGGCTAAGTGAGGTTGGATAAATGGTGGTGAATAAGCAAGTTGAGGTTCCTTTCTCAATTGGGAAATACCATGATAGTGTACTTTGTGATGTGGTGCATATGGAGGCAAGCCATATGTTGCTTGGAAGGCCTTGGCAATTTGACAAGAAGGCCAATCATGATGGTTACACCAACAAGTTTTCTTTCTTGCATCAAAACCGAAAAGTTATTCTTAGTCCTTTGTCTCCAAAAGAAGTTCGTGAGGATCAAATAAAAATGAGAGAAAAGATAGAGCAAGAGATAAAAGAAAGAGAGAGTGAGAAAAGGATTGAAAAACATAGTGAAAAAAAAGAGATGGAAAAGAGGAGTGGTGATAAAGAGAAAAATAGTGTGAAAATTAATGAGAAAAAAGAGAGTTATTTGACAACAAAAAGTGAAGAGAAGGAGGCTTTGATTTCAAGGCAGCCCCAATGCATTTTTTATTGGAAAAATCTTTATTTAATTGCTAATGCTTCTAATGATCTCTCTTTACCTAGTGGTGGTGTAAATATTTTGCAGAAAGTTGGTGATTTCATTCCAAAGGAAGCACCCTATGGTCTCACTATGGCACCAACTTATGCTTTACATCCTCTTAAAATATATTTAGGACTTCAGTCTAATGCAACAAATGTGAATGTGAGGAACACTTTAGTTGGACCATAAATGTCTAATTTTGGTGATGAAGATTTCAATTCGAGGTCGAATTAACTCAAAGAAGGAGGGGATGATATGAGCCCAATAAGGAGCATGGTTCAAGAAGCAACACAAGGACTTGATGGGCCTATGACAAGAGTTACAACCAAGAAAGCCCAACAAGTCTTAATTCAAATAATGGCTCTTATAATGGAAGCAAGCTCAAATGCAAGATTGGATGGAATGAAGCCCAAATTGGTGACGTATCTCATCCAATTAGAAGACCCATGATTATGGTGAAGATGGGCGTGCACTTTGAAGACAAGTTCAATTAGTTGTTTTCTTTTAATTTCAATAAGTGTAATGGGTTGTGTGTTTGAGTCCAATTACTAAGTGATGTTTTGCTACATGCGCGACTCAAAGGAAAACATATATATATATATATTCATACAACATCAGTTCTTAAATAAACAAGTAGGCATCATTGGGTTTCATACCCGATCATCGTCATTGAAAATCATGCATGTACGCTTCAATAATCGTCGTCTAACTTTTTCCTAATCTCCGGAGATCACAACACCGCGTAAATGAGCTGATCAAGCTCGATAGCCAGGTATATTAGGCACTTCGTGGCATGGAATACTTTATTCCTCAAAGTGGCGTAGCGGAAGTGTGGTGGGCATGTGACACCCGGGGCTGACGAGGGCGGGGAGTGGTCGCCAGTGCAAGAAGGCACAGACAAGGAGCGGCTCCTGGCAGGCTTCTAAGCGGAGGGCCACATGAATGAACCAATAACACACTGGAATGAGAGGGATCCTGAGACTGTGTAGGTATGAGACTACACCATTGAGGATGGCTTATATGAATTGATTGGTACTACTTATACCAACAAGATGCATCTTCTTTTCGGTAGCTCATCACTTAAGAACTCCACAGTTAAGCGTGCTTGGCTTGGAGCAATTCTAGGATGGGTGACCTCCTGGGAAGTTTTCCCAGGAAGCATGTGAGTGAGGACAAAGCATGCTGAAAAGACCCGTGTTGGTTTGTGGGGACAGTCGTCAACTCATAAAGCAGTCAGAGATGTTGCAAACCAAATCCTAATCTTCTTGCGATGCCAGTGCTTTGCTCTTTGGCCTACCTCCCATAGCTGCTCCATCACTCGTCATACAGATCAGTATAATAAAGATTTTGTTCAGCTCCATAGAAGGGCAAAAAGAGAATATATCTCTCACTTTGTTCAGCAATTTTGGCGCTGGCAAATCGTGTTTCTGTAGGCTGCCAAACTTGTGGGTCATGAGATGGAAATTGTGTTGGAGCCCTAGACGCACGTTTGTTAGTTAGGCCGAAGCATAAAAATACAAAAAGGGTAATCTGTATCTTGGAAAATCATTTTGGGCTCTTTTTGTTAGGCTCGAGTTCTAGTTTTTTTTTTTCATAAAGGTTTTGTGATTTGGGATGAGGATGTCTTCGTCTTTTTCGGTTCTTTTTAATTTGGATTTATAGATTTGGGTGAAAGTTATTTTTGGATCTTATGATTATGAATAGTCTCCCTAAAAAGTAAAAACAAAAAATGCTCTTTTTTTTAAAAAAAAAAAACATTTTTCTTAATTTATTTTTTAAAACTAAAAAAAAAATGAAAAACCCTTTTTTCTTTCAATTCCTTGTTTTAAATTTAAAAAAGCTTTTCAAATAATCATTCAAAATTCAAAAAAATTAAAATAAATCAAACAATGAAGCATTTTTTAAGAGCTACAAGGCTTTGAATTTCCCATCGCAACGAGATATACGTATGAGCGGAATTAATCATTCAGTCAAGTAAAGATTTTATATATTTCCTCCTTTTTTATTTTATAGTTTTAAAAATGTGGTAAAATAAATATTTCCAAAGCTTTTAAACATTTACACAATTAACTTGATCTACCATTCAGACCGGACAATGTTGGGTGTTAGCATCTTCTCTGGTTGTAACTAACTCTCAAACTCAATCTCGTTTTATAAATCAGCTTTCTTAAATAATTGGATTTCCCAAATTATAAATTTTGATGAGACTCCTCCTATTCTTTATCGTGGGTCCCTACGGTGGAGACAACGCCAAACTAAAGACAGAAACTAATAAATCCAAACTCGATCATTACACAAATATTTTTTTTTTTTTTAATATTTATCGAATTAAACTAGTAGTATAGACATAAGGCTGACATGAGTCAAGGGCAAGTAGCACCACTTCTTAAGTCAGCAATGCAACCTCATCCTCATCTAAACAAAGGTATGAGGAAGTACTCTGCCGTATGAAGCTGCATTAAGAAAACTGCAATCAATAACATGATAAACTGACAATCATTCATGTCCAAGTATGCTTAACGCTAGCATTGGATAATGTTGACTTTTTTCATAAGAATAAAATATATCAATAATTGTGTAAGCGCAAGCTTTTCTTTTACTTTTAAATATCAAAATACAAATTAAAGAACAACAAAATAATTTTCTTTCAGGTAGTAATTCCCAAAATTTTGTCTAGAAGATATTTGGCTACAAGGGCGGGGAGTGGTGGCCGGTGCGAGAGGAAGCACAGACAAGGAGTGGCTCCTGACAGGCTTTTAGGCGGAGGGACACATTAATGAACCAGTTCCACATCGGAATGAGAGAGAACTTGAGATTGTGCAAGTAATGGATTGTACAGTTGAGGGGACCCTGAGGCTATGTAGGTAGGAGCTATGCATTTGAGGGAAGCTTAAAAGAATTGATTGGTACTACTCATAACAACAAGATACATCTTATTTTCGGGAGCCTATCACTTAAGAACTCCAAAGTTAAGTGTGCTTGACTTGGAGCAATTCTGGGATGGGTGACCTCTGGGAAAGTTTTCCTAGGAAGCGTGTGAGTGAGGACAAAGCATGCTGAAAAGACTCGTGTAGGTTTGTGGGGATAATCGTTAGTCCGTAAAGCAGCCCTGGCGTTACAAATGGCATGTTTTGTAAATTATAATGACATTATAATTCTTTTTTTTGATCAAGAATGACATTATAATTCTAGATAGGAATATTTCTTTTCAAAATGATTTTCATGGTTTAACTAATGTTCTCCAATAGTGTCCATTTGAAGTCATTAAAAATTATAAACAAATTGTTACTTCTCAACACAAAGGAAAAGATTTGATTAATTATTGCTTTTGAATAATTATTTTATTGTATAACGTTCATTTTTAAGGAAAATGTATATTAACCTTCAAAATCAATTTTTTTAATGATAATTAGTTTATAAGGTGATTACCTTCCAAATAAACATATAGAACGATTGTAAGACAACATTGCTCGTCAGATCTATAGATTTGGCATGATACCATAGCACTGAAGCAAGAACGGCATGTCCCAGAACCTGTAATGACATTGAATGGTAGAATAAATTTCAAACATTGGAGAAATGATCGAACAAGTAGGTATTTTACTTGATATCATTTTACCTTTGACCCTAATATCATGAGCCTACCATATAAAGTCACGACAATCTAATGTTACTCGATATTGCTTTCATAGGAACACATTTCCTAATACAGACATATTATATAGGATAAGAGCCTGTTTGGATGAGCTTATTTTTTTTATAGAAAAAACACTTATTTTTAAAATAAAAGTGCTTCTTTATGAAAAATATGAGTGTTTGGATAAGCTTTTGAAAAAAAGAAAAAACAGTGAAAAAGACACATTTTGGTACTTTTTTGAGAAGCTATACTTTCTAACTTCTAAAAAAAGCAGATGCACTAGAAGAGAGATAGTGATGATGGATCATATTTTTTTGGGCAATTATATCCCTGCAACAAATTTCATAAAAGCTTATTTTTAAAAGTTCATCCAAATACAAAAAGGCTTCCGGTTATAATAATAACTTCTGCTTCTGCTTCTATATCATAAAAGTACTTTTTTTAAATGCTCATCCAAATGAGCCCCTGGATCAATTTTCATTCGCTATTCCACAAAATGTGTTAATTAAAATCACACTCCTATACCTTGGCACCAAAATTATGGCTACTAAAAGAGGATATGGATAATGAACACACATAATCGTAACCTATACACGTAAATGACACATTACCATGATAATTTTGCTCCAGAGGATAGGAGATGTTGCTCCCACCAAAATGGTGACTCCATAAGCCATTTCAAGAAGTGAAACACAAATCCAAAATACCTAGCAAAGATTAATTAGACACGACCATGAGTATGTGAGAGTACAACTACTAAGCTATATATCGAGTAAGAGAAACATACCCATTTTGGACCCAAACGTAATGACAAAGATTGGATGCCAAACTTTTCATCTCCTTCCATGTCAGGTATATCCTATGAAAGATCAACAAAAGATTTATCATCGAATACACACATCTAACCAGATGATTGATGTTGAAAAACAATTTCTTAATTTAAGAAATTAAAATTTTTACCTTGAACAATGCTACAACTATAGCATAAATACTGACGATTGCCGTACAAAAAATCAGTGGCCTTGGAAATATTGTTGGCCTCTTGAACACACAGGTCTGGACATTTTGATATGTATTAGAAACTACAAAACATGGTTCCTTGGAAGGTAGGTTTACTTTATAGGAAACTAAGATTAATATTTCTCGGACACCATGCATGTTATCATCCCAACGACACTACTATTTGTTGGCAAATGCCTCATCCGTTTTATATATACTTGCACAAATGCTAGTAATTAAGGGTACCATATGAATCAAGTACATGTTTAACATGATTCAACCCAAAATATGAAGGGATCAAATACATTATGAATGTTACAAAACAATTTTTGCTGGGATAAATTTTATTTCCTCTCCAATGCATCTTAATTTCTAGGACAAAGTTGCAAACCTTGTGCCTGTACAACTTTTATGGATAAAATTGTAAACCTTGGCTCATGCAACGTTTGAGGACAAAATTACAAACCCTCAAACACAACATTATTAGAGTTTCTTTTCATTCATTCTCGTACCCTCTTGACGATTTTCCTTCACAAGTATTTATAAGTCACAATAAGGTTATTTAGTTTATTGCTTATAAAAAAAAAGGTTATTTTGTTTCTTTTAATGCATTCTTTTTAAGTTATTTAGTTTCCTATTTAAAAACAAACCTCTCCTACATCTTGCATATCTCACATATTTTTCCCCACGTTTTATAGGCCATACCAGTCAATTAAATTGGAAAAACTGGGATTGGTTCTTCAACCAATATTAGGCCTGTTTGCTTTATTTCTAATTTCCTGTTTTTATTTCCTGTTTTCGAAAATAATTACAAAAATACCATCTTGTTTTCATTACGTTTCCTGTTTTCAAATATTTGTATAGGAAACAGGGGAAACAACAAAAAGTTGTTTTTCACTGGTTTCTATACAAAATTTTGAAAACAAGAAAGAAACATAATGAAAACAATGTGACAGTTCTGTAATTATTTTTGAAAACAGAAAACTGGAAACAAAGCAAACATGCAATATTTTCCCACACCCTAGATTTCCATAAGCCGGTAAAAATAAAAATAAAAACTAATTGTGAATTGATCTACCCGTTTAAACTGATCGATTATTTTGAAAACAGGAAACTGGAAACAAAGCAAACATGCAATATTTTCCCACAACCTGGATTTCTATAAACCGGTAAAAAAATTAAAAAAATAAAAACTAATTGTGAATTGATCTACCTGTTTAAACTGATCGATCACATGTAGTTCACTTGGTTAAACTTGTCAAGTTCAATTTTTGTTTTTAGATATTCCAATTAATTAAAAAGTATTTAAAAATTTCAACACACTATTTGGTTCCCATTATATAATCAAAACTCACCATTTCCCTGTAAATTTGTCCAATATAGGATAAGTAGGAGACTCCAATTTAATAGCAGTTTGATCACTTCAGTTTATAATTAATGAGAACTTTCACCTCTTACCGATTTATATATAATATATTCTATGTGGGACTAGTAAATATTAAAAAGTATACTAGTATTAGTATAAAATTTTTAGTTTCATTTTTATGTAATTATTATGCTAGAAACCTATTTCAATATTTTTTGAATATAAGTATATAAGAATGCTTTACATTTTAAGAATGTGAGAATAATGAATATTGACCATACAACTATATATGAATGGTCAAAATTAAGAGTTGCTTAGTGGTTGCATGACCACTTATAGTCACATGTATTTTTATTTTATTTTTATTTTTTGAAAAAGCAAAATGGTATATTAATAAGAGTACAAGGGGTACTCAAACCCATATACAAAAGGCCAAATAGATCCACAAAGTAAATAGTACAGATACAATAGTTACACCCGTTCGATACATTTTATAGGGTCTATGCACCAATCCGGAAAAAAACAAAAAGAATCCCTCTTTTTAGCATTGAACCATCTCCATGAGCACACTTTAATCCTATCCAAGATGTACACCATATCCACTTTCAAATCACCAAAAATGATTCCATTATGCAATTCCCAGATACACCATGTTACTACATGCCACACCATTAACCAATGGTCTAATAATGCTTTCCTGGTGACAGCTTCCCCAAATTCTACAAATAAGAGGAAGTAACATGTGTACTAGGCGGCACTATAGTGCCCAACCAGCTGAAAACCGCAGCCCAAATATCCACTACAAAAGAGCATTGAACAAACAGATGATTTATACTTTCTAAAAAGGAATCACACAACACACAATTGAGAATTCCATCATGCTGTATCACATTCCTCTGGCAAATTTAGTCTTGTAGGAAGTCTGTTTAGTAGCATTTGCCATGAGAAAGCAATGACTTTCAGCGGAGCTGCACTTCCCAAAGGAACTTAAAGGCTTTTGCATCAACTTACTCAAGCCTGGGCAGCATTGACGACCTTTCCAACAGCATAAGTATATGCATATTTCATGCGGTAAGCTCCTGAGGAGTGCAAGATCCAACACCATTTGTCTTCCCTTCGCTAAAAGGTAATTGCACCTAATGCATTATGGAATTCCAATAACATACTTTCCTCCCATACAAAAAATCCTCTCCTCCATTTGAAATCCCATACCCAAATATCATTTACCCAATTCCCAAATTCTGCCACTTGGTTATACCTCCTTAAAGAAACTGCATACAGGCGTGGAAAGGATACTTTCAAAGGAGAGCAACCAAACCAAATATCATGCCAAAAGGACACCGAGGTACCATTGCCAATAATCTTCCTAGTCCCCTCCACAACCTAGTCACCAACCCCACCCCCACAACTACCTAATTTGCACAAATCTTTCAACCAAGCTGAAGAAAGCCTACCATTACCTAGCTCACTCAAACTGTTATTACTGCACACCCCACTCCATATTTAGCTTTAAGAACCACCACCCAAAGAGCTTCATTATCCATCAAGAGCCTCCAACGCCATTTACCAAGTAGACTTAGGTTAAAAAGGGCTATATCTTTCACACCTAAACCCCAAAAAGATTTGGGTTTACATACATCTACCCATTTCACCCAAGGAATTTTCTTCCCCTCCATAACACCACCCCAAAGAAATTTCCTCTTGATACTAATCATCAACTTCCTCACCTTTACCGACATCTTCATAAACGATAGGAAATAGATCAGAATACTATTCAGAATCGATTTGAGGAGTACTATTCTCCCTCCCATGGAGAGGAAATTATTTTTCCACGATCCAAGCCTTCGTACCAATGCCTCAATCATAGGTTGGCAAGTTGATTCCTTCCTCGGGTTAGAACCTACCGGCAAGCCTAGGTACCGGAAAGGCACCTTGCCCACCTTACAATGTAGAAAATCTGCCCCCGAAGAAAGGAAGGAACTACAGACATTCACTCCCACCAGCATGCTCTTGAAGAAATTGACCTTCAGACCCGATGCCAACTCAAAGGATCTCAGAACTGACTTCATTACCCACAAATTATCATGACAGGTCTCACCAATCAAAAGTGTATCATCCGTATATTGAAGGTGTGAAATTACAACTTCGCATGATCCACCTTAAAACCTTTAAACTTACCTAGTGTGACCGCCTTCCTTATATGACCACCTAACCCCTCAGCAACCAATAGGAATAAAAACGGGGCTAGGGGATCCCCTTGTTTTAGGTCCCTTTGAATATTTACCTTATTAGTCAGGCTCCCATTTACCAATACCGACAGTTTCCCTGAGAACACACAAGCACGTATCCATGTTATCCACTTGCATGAGAAGCAGAATCTTTGTAGCATATATTCCAAAAAGCTCTAACTCACCAAGTCATAGGCTTTCTCAAAATCGACCTTGAAAATTAGATACTCCCTGCCTCTTTTCTTTGCTAGGTCGATCACCTCATTAATAACCACCACCCCATCTGATATAAACCTTTTCTTTATGAAGGCAGATTGATGACAAGAAATAATAGAATCCATAACCACACTCAACTGAGATGCTAACACCTTTGCGACAATCTTATAAAGACATCCTAGAAGAGAGATTGGCCTAAAATTGCCTATTTCCTGAGGGCACGAAATTTTCGGCACCAAAGTGAGAATATAGGAAGACAATGCTTTTGGGAGAGAAGCATTGTTATGGAACTCTTGGAACATCACCAGCACATCAAGTTTAAGTAGATCCCAGCTTGACTTGATAAAAGCAAAATTAAAACCATCCGGTCCCGGGCTCTTGTCCCCATCACAGTTGCCTAAGGACTCTTCGATTTCCTCTATGGTGAAAGGTGCTATAAGGCTAACATTTTGCTGTGCTGAAACTGTAGGGAGTGAAATGCCATCCAATTTTGGCCTTTCCATGACTCTTTCCTCGAAATGGCTTTCAAAGTAGCTCATCATGCAACACTGTAATTTGATTCACGGCTCTTCTCGAATTAAAACAAGCATGGAAGAACTTTGAGTTCGCATCCCCTTCCTTAAGCCACCTTACTCTAGCCCTTTGGTGATTAATACTTTGTCTTTTTTTAACATAGACCAAAGCTCCTCAGTAGACTTCCTCAACAGAACCACCTACTCGGCCCCAAGCCTACACTCCTCATTTTCCAAATCTAATTCCCCAATCTTCTCTGTAAGCATTTTAATTTTTTGGTCCATGACACCAAAAAACTTTTGCATTCCACTCTTTCAAAACTAGTTTCAGATTCTTCAGTTTTTGAGACAACACAAAACCCCTCCATCCTTGGACATTAAAACCATCCCAGCTAGTTTTCACCAAATTAGCAAAATCAACATGCTTCAACTAGAAATTTTTGAATCTAAAGGGCTTTGGGCCCCAATCAAAAGCTGCATACCTAAGGATAATCGGGCAACGGTCCGATACATCCTTTTTGAGAACCCACTGCGAAACACCTTCCCACTGAGCCAACCAAGAATCAGACAACAAGAACCGGTCCAAACAACTCGTTGCTTCACCGTTTGGCCTATACCAAGTGAACTTTCAACCCAAAAAAGGTAGATCAGTAAACTCCAGGACCTCAATAAACTGATTAAAACCATTCCTCAGCACCCTCCTCTCTTCCCCACCAAACTGGACACATCTCTCCTTTCCACAGAACTCCTCACCACATTGAAGTCCCCTACAATACACCACAATCCAACACCAAAACCCTTGTAAGACATTAGCAAATTATCCTATAATTGTTTTTTCTCCTTTGGATTCCCTTGGGAATAGACATTAATCACGTAGCATCTCTTCTCTACACCAGCCCACTCTAAGCATACTCCCACAAAGCCTCTACCAGTAAAAGAAAACAATTTCTTCCCCAAAGTAGAATCCCAAATGGAGAGGATTCCTCCAGACCTCCCTGTTGAAGGAATGAAACAGTAGTCAAAGTTCTGCCCTCCCCATAGCGAATTGCACAACAAAACAGAAACATCCTCCAGTTTGGTTTCCTGGACAGCCAGAAAGTCTAACTCCTCCTCTAGTACCAAACTTCTAATTTTATTTTTCTTCACAACACCCCCCAACCCTCTTACATTAAAGAGAAAATCTTCATGGAGAAACATCTTCAAGACCCCTAGCTGTTTTAGCCAATTTATCTCTTTTTTCAAGTTCAACTAATATTTCAATTATAGCATCTTCCTTCCCTTCAACCGAAAGCCCCAGCTCCCTGCCCAACACTAGAATTTTTTCTGCTAATTTCCTCCTCCCATCCACATAGACCAGACCATTACAATGTCTAATATTTGAGTCTGAAATTGTTTTACCTGAGATGGATTTCTAAGAAATACCTCATTTTACCTGAACGGCAGCTCTTAAAGCACCTTCTTTGTTGTTCTTTCTTTTCCTACCTGGACCATCTCTACCAGCCTTGTTAATTTTCCTTTTGACCAAACCCTCCTCCGCAAGGGCACCCGAGACCAGAGTCTCACCTGACTCTCGCAGAACCATATTGCTTGGCTTAGCCTTCTTTCTCAGTAAATTGAACTGATTAAAGCCTGGATACAGCTTATGCACAGACGCCAATCTTGGACAAGAGCCTGATTCAGGCTGATTCAGGCCCTCCAAGTCGCTCCGCAGGGGTCTATCAGGGCCATTGTGTTTTTTGGTCAAACCAGGACCACCTTCAATGCTGATTTCCTTTTCAGTAACGGGCTTCTTTCCCAACTTGATTTCCAAACTCTCTCTACGTTGGGCCTCCGATAAAGCCAAGCCCAAGGAGTCCTCAATCTCATCTGAATGAGCACCAGCATCTAACTCATTGCTAAATGGTACTAACGTATCCAGAACATAGTCAATTGAGTCTAGCCCAACCAAGGAAACAACCACCGAGGCACTTTTAAATGATGGGCCCTGTTCGCGATCACCCTCCAGTGACCCCGCCTTACCAAGATCACACTCTGGCCTATGACGCAAAAATAGCCCTGTTCCAGGCCCAACAATTTTATCAATAGGTTACCCTTTTGTCCCACAAGACTCACACACAAAAACCACTCCCTCCCCCTTGTCACCCCCTTTTCCAACACCTTTTTGAAAACCACTTTTTCTTTGATAATCAGCTGCCTCCTGTACGAACCATCGGGGGAAACAACATTAGCTGAATGTCTCAGGCTACCCCCAACATCGCCCCCAATGACAGTGACATGACGTCCCAAATTTGAAAAAGAACGCCCGCCATAGTCTTGTTGACCTAGGTCAACATCGGAGAGTCCATCCAAACCACCGTCCTACTCACCCAAACTGCAACCCACCCTTGATTCCTTACCAACTGAGGATGCATCCGAAGCAAAGCCTGAGCTTCCATTTCCGCCAGACGAATGCAAATCAAGATTGAACACCTCCTCCACAAGAGTTACTGAGAAGATCATATTGTTGATCTTTATTCTGACCACCATGTTAATCGGCTCCGGTGATGATACCGTAATCTGAATCCGCCCCAAATCCAACCTTGACCCATTTTTTGTGTCTTCATCTAGGCCAACAAATCTTGCCACCAAACCAGAGAAAAACTTAAAAAAAATCCTCCCTCCAAGCTTCAATCGGCACCCCCAACCCACACCGTTCGTTCTCTAGCAACCATAACAGGCTCCCACTCATTGAGTTCTACAAACCATTTCTCCAGGCAAGGACACACTTTTGGTAATAACACCCTAAGATCCTCCGTATTCTCTGATGAAATGAGAACCTTATTTCCACCCATAGACCTTACTGTTACGGCAAAAATGCTGTCCTCTGCTAGCTTTTTCTGTAGAAGCCTTAGGTCCTTGAAGGAGTGCATAGTACCAACCAGACATCCCTAGAGCCCACAATAACTCTTCTAAAGGAATATTGAAATATGGAACCCTCCAATCATGTCCTTCACTTTCATTCCCCCTTGTGGACCCTCTTTGATGGCCAGCAGACTTAATGTTATCCTTCCTACCAACCAATGCTTTTGCAAAAGAGGCATCACTTTTTACGTAAGCGTCTGCCAAAAAATTCCTACCACCATTACGTCCACCGTACTCCCCTTGCTTAGTAGTAAAAGCTTGATCTATCCCAAATCTTGGGATATTGACAATAAGCCTCTGATTACCAAGCCAAATGGTTTTCAGATTCCCTTCCAGCCTTAAGGGATTTTCTACACCTTTAAACCTGACAAAGCCGAATTTTTTACCATTTTTATCCTTTTTTGGTGGGATAAAAAACTCTCGAACGGACCCCCAATGTTGGAACACCTTCCACAGATCACTCTCACTTAATTTATATGGGAAATTTGTAAAGAAGAAGGAGGTAGTCTCTTTCATCAAGTTTAGCCACGTTCTTCTATCATCCTCTCTAGACCACAAGGGATAGGGAGGTTTCGGTGGAGGCCGATGATCTCTTACAATATTGCACCTCACACTTCTCTCTCATCTCTCATCTCTCTTAGATGATGAGATCATAAGAACCAATGATCAAGATTCATTATTCTTACATTCTTAAAATTATTGTCAGGGTCGTATCATATAACTAATAGTTTTTTATTATATTGACAGAGTCATTTCTTTATAAAATTAATTTTGAGATGTGGCAATATTTTCATAGCCGAACCAATCATTTAACAGGTAAAGAAAGAATCAAGGTATAGTGTAATGAGAGAGAGAGTGGGAGTTGATCATGAATTCAACTAAGTCAACCTAATGTGTAGTGTACTGGCCGAGGTGACAAGCTCGGACGCCGAGCTCGGAAACCTAACTAACTTAACGATAACACTTATCTAAAACTCAACTAACAACCTTACCTTAGATAAGTAATAAGTCTTATCAGATAAGGAGGTTCGAGTTGGGTTAAAAGAGATAAGTGATAAGAAAAGATAAACCAGATCCTAGAAAAAAGGATCGGATTACTCCTCTATAAAAGGAGGAAGAGCCCAAGAGAAGACTCACTTTCATTAACCTAGGTGTTCTCCCTTAAGCGTATTAGAGGTCCCGGCTGCGATCAAGAGACTATCAAAGAGTCCTTGCCCGCCGGTGCACATCGGATACAAGATTAAGGGATTGCAGCACCATATGATCAAGGGTTGAACTCAGAACTACGTCTGGCTTTGATTCCCATTGGGATACGTAGGACTGGAACACAAGTATTCTGTCAAGCCATAATCTAAAACAACCCCAACATTCACTCTTGGTCTGACGTTTAAGCGAGATTCCGGTAAGTCGGATCTCGGCAGGAACATTTGGCGCCCACCGTGGGGCCGTAGAAAAACTTTCCCCAGTTCCATAAGAAGATTTAATGGTGACTACACGAAACGGACCGAGGGGAGGGGCGCACAATGCGAATCATGTTGATCATGAGGCATCAAACGCTAATCAGAACCATGACAATCCCCCGCCTCCTCCCCTCGATGAAGATAATCCTCAGTTGGGAGAGATTATGGCACAGCTGAAACAGTTGCGTCAGGAAAACGAGGAGATTTGTGCGGAGTATCAAAGGCTGTTAAGAGCTCGGAAAAGGGGAAGATCGGCAACGCTTGCCGAGGAAGAGCAGTCGTCACTCGAGGACAGCCAAAAAGACCCCACATATACACCTTCTCGTGATGATACAAGCCTGTAAGACTCAATGACATAGAGATTTTGATATATGACAAATATACAATTTAATGTGTGTGCAAGTGTTTTTAGTATCAAATTGCAAAGACAGGTATCAAGCTGAATATATCAAGTTCTGTAGGCAATTAAAGGAGAATATCCAAAGAAGAACTTGAAGAACTCAAGGAGCAACAAGCAAGGACAAAGAACAAGGAGTCATCAAGACAAGAGCTTAAAGAAGAATTAGATTTAAGTCTTAGATGATTTGTAAGAGAAGAAATCTCTTATTCACAAATAGCTCAGTTGAAATGATGCATGAAGAAAATCATTTTTCACAACCTGCATTAAAAAGGAATAAGTTTTAATGAAAATGATTTTTGGAAATTAAGAAAATTCTTTATCAGTACAGTCATGTATTGAATAGATGTATATCCTTTCCTGTAACTGACAAATGAATATAAAGTTCTTGATATTCAGTACATAGATGTACTACACCTATGAATAACATGAAATCAGATCAGTTATAAATGGTTAACTGAATACAGGCCTGTACATATGCTATGTACGCGTGTATTCAAGTTTCTGGAGAAATCTGATGTTCATTAATACATAGATGTACTGAATGGGTGTACTGGTGGTACTGGTGGATTAACCAAGATCAAGTTTTTAAAAGAACTCGTACAACCATGTATTGCACAGGTGTACAGAAACTTTCAGTATGTAAAATGGTTAATACATCCCTATACTCAAACCCTGTCCAAGAACTTGAATCAGTTCAACTGATTCTGATATCAGACCTAAATCTGTTTGGACTGATCCCAAACGGTTACAACTTGTTTTCTATATAAAGTGGGATCAATAGAATACTGATATTATATCAGAAACACACGAAATCAATTTGAGAGATCAATTGTGAAAATCATTCATCATCTTTCTTAAGCTTATTGTGAAAAGAGTGTTTCATTCTTGTTAGAGCTTCAACTTGTGTATTCAACTTTTGAGAGTTTAGGAATCAATCTTTCTGTTTTATTTAATTGTAAGAGAGAGGGAGTCTCTCTGTGTGATTAGGGTGAGGAATCCTAAGGAAGAACATTGACTGAGGCTCTTCACAAGAGTGTGGTATCTCAAGGTGAAGGAGTGCTCTGTGGTGCAAAGGTTTTTCAAGCTACCTGGCTAAAGCTTGCTGTGTTAGTGTGTGAAAACCCACATGTGGAGTGGGGACTGGATGTAGGTCACAGTGGTGGTGACTGAACTAGGATAAATCTGGTTGTGTGGTACTTTTAAACTCAAAGCTCTTTAATTTATGTATTGTGCATATAAACTGTTATGGTTGATATTCACAGTTCTTGAAAGATACAGTTCTTGATATGCAAAACCTGAATTAAACACTGTGTAATCTGAAACATAAATTGTGTTGTTCAAATATGTTGTTTAAGTTCTACATCTGACTTCAATCTTGTGATCAAAACAAAGCTTATTAAATCTGTTCTTAAACACTGAACTGAACCAATATAACTTGTTCTTGATTGTTGATGTTGAAACTGAATTGAGCATAATCTGTACTTGAACATTGATTGCTGAACTGAAATCTGCATAATTGATTTTTACTGAATTTGGAACTTGATTTGTATTGTATCAATTCTGATCTTGATTCATCTTATCCTCATTGTTCTATTCAAGATTTTGTATAAAGGCCTTAACTGTTTTTGATAAAGATCCTGAGGCAACAAACCTTAAACAGAAGTTTTGTGATAAAGTTTTAAAAAGAAGGAAAGTTTTGAAAACTCAATTCACCCTCCCTCTCGAGTCTTTGAAGCCAAAACAACAATTGGTATCAGAGCTAAACTCTTAAGTTTGGCTTAACAGCTATAAGAGTATGGCTTCCAATGACTGCTTAAATGAAGGGGCTTCCCTTGCACGCCCTCCTGCCTTCAATGGATCTGAGTATATCTATTGGAAGGAAAGAATGGTAATCTTTCTTGAGGCAGCTGGTGTTGACATATGGGATGCAGTAGAAAATGGACCATTTGTCCCCTCTACTTTGGATGCTAACGGTGCTCCAAGAAATAAGCCTAAAACTGAATGGAATGAGGATGATAAGAAGAGAATTCAATATAATGCACATGCTAAGAACATTATAACATCTGCTTTGAGCCGTGATGAGTTTTTCAGGGTTTCAAATTGCAAGACAGCAAAGGGGATGTGGGACACATTGCAAGTAACACATGAAGGAACCATTGATGTCAAAAGAGCAAGAATGAACACTCTCACACATGAGTATGAGCTGTTCAGAATGAAACAAGGAGAACCAATGAGTGAAATGCAAAAGAGATTCACACATATTGTTAATCAACTTGCTGGTCTTGGTAAAGCTATATCAAATGAGGATCAAATCAACAAAGTAATGAGATGCCTAAGTAGAGAATGGCAGCCCAAAGTCACGCAAATTTCAGAATCTAGAGATCAACACTGTTTGGCAAGCTGCAAGAACATGAACTAGACCTGAACAGATTGAATGAAAGTGAAGAAACTGATAAAAAGAAAAGGGATTGGCTCTGAAATCACAAGCCAGAGAAGTAGAAGACAGTGATGATGATGACTCAGTACAAGAGGAAGAATCTGAAGAAGAGATGGGAATGTTAGTCAGAAAATTCAAGAAGTTCCTAAAGAAGAAAGGAAGCTTCAAAAGAAAGCCTTCCACCTTTCCCAAAATAAACTTCAGTAAAGGTGATAATTCTTCCAACAACATCACTTGCTATGAATGTGGAAAGACTAGCCACATAAAGGTTGACTATCCAAAACTGCAAAAGAACAACAAAACTGAAAAGTTTGATTCAAAGGACAAGTAGTGGAGAAAGCCAAGAAAGGCCTATATTGCTTGGGATGATAATGATGTAGATTCCACTGATGAATCTGAATCTGAGGAAGCAAACTTGTGCTTGATAGCCAGCAATGACAGTGACTCAGAGAATGAGGTAAATTCTGATTCACAACCTACTTTTGAGGAATTGCAAGATGCATTTGATGAGTTGCATGCTGAATATTTTAAAATTGCTAAACAACTTGTCTCATCTAGAAAAATAATTTCTAAACAATGTGATGAATATGCATGCTTGAAAATGAAAGAAAGAGAACTAGATGCTAGGAATAAAATCTTGATTGCATCTAGCTCTAATTGCTCTAAGTGCTGCACATTGTCTAAAGAGGTTGAAAAACTGAAAAATGACTTAGTAAGATTCACAAATGGTAGAGATAACTTAGAAGCATTGTTAGGACAGCAAAAGTGTGTTTATAATCAGGCTGGAATAGGCTATGAACCTGAGATACATGAGAAATCCTTTAAAAAGTTTTTTGCTGCACCTAAGACATCAAAAACACTATTTGTTAGATGCTATTTTTGTGCTAAGAAAGGTCATACTGCTACAACATGCCATTACAGAAATTCTGCATATAACAAGTCTAAGTATGTGTGGGTTCCTAAAGGAACTTTTGATGGAACTAACCCAAAAGGACCCAAACAGCTTAGGGTACCTAAGACACAAACATGAATTCTGTTTTGTAGGTGTGTTGGAAGGCCAAGAATGTGAAATGGTACCTTGATAGTGGCTGTTCCAAGCATATGACAGGAGACAAAAGCAAGTTCATCACACTCACTCCAAAATCAAATGGAAATGTTACCTATGGAGACAACAATAAAGGAAGAATACTTGGCATTGGCAACATTGGAAGTGACTCAACAACAATCCTTGAGGATGTACTATATGTTGAGGGACTGAAACACAATCTTCTAAGTATCAGTCAACTATGTGACAAAGGTTTTAAGGTAAAATTCAATTCAAACAGTTACTTGATAGAAAATCAGAATGATGCAAATCTGAAACTGATTGGACATAGGATAGACAACATCTATATGCTTGATTTAGATAATATATCTTCAAACACTGCATGTTGTCTTATTTCAAAAGAAGAAGAAAATTGGCTTTGGCATAGAAGAATTGCACACATTCACATGAACCACTTGAATAAACTGATTTCTAAAGATCTTGTAATTGGTTTGCCTAAACTGAAATTTGTGAAAGATGGATTATGTGATGCATGTCAAAAAGGAAAGCAAGTTAAGGTCTCTTTTAAACCTAAGAACATTGTTTCAACAAATAGACCCTTGCAACTTTTGCACATGGATTTATTTGGTCCATCTAGAACCAAAAGCTTTGGTGGAAACTTGTATGCTCGAGTGATAGTAGATGATTACTCTAGATACACATGGACATACTTTCTATCTCATAAGAGTAATGCATTTCCTGCATTCAAGAGAATGGCAAAAATTGTGCAAAATGAAAAAAACATGAAAATTGTTTATATAAGAAGTGATCATGGGGGAGAATTTCAAAATGAAGTGTTTGAAAACTTTTGTGATCAGCATGGCAATCAACATAATTTTTCAGTTCCTAGAACTCCACAGCAAAATGGAGTAGTGGAAAGAAAGAATAGATCATTGGAGGAGATTGCTAGAACTATGTTGAATGACTCTAGCCTACCAAAACAATTTTGGGCAGATGCTGTGAATACAGCCTACTATGTGTTAAATAGAGTTTTGATAAGACCTATTTTAAAGAAAACCCTTTATGAACTTTATAGAGGAAGAAAACCAAACATTGCACATCTTCATGTCTTTGGTTGTAAGTGCTTTGTACTTAATAATGGAAAGGATAACCTTGGAAAATTTGATGCAAAGGCTGATGAAGGAATTTCCCTAGGCTACTCTCTAACTAGTAAAGCATTTAGAATCTATAATATGAGAACAGAAACTATTGAGGAATCTGTGCATGTTACATTTGATGAGTCTAACCCCAAAAGGTTGGGAAAGGATGTTGTTATTGATGATCTTGCAGATTCTATTGAGAAAACTGTCTTGGAAGAGCAACAAGGCAATGAAGGAAATGAAAGCTCCAAAGGAGAGATGCTGCAGCATGAGCAAACAGAACAGCAGTTTGACTTACCAAAGGAATAGAGGACTGTCAGAAATCATCCAATTGATAACATCATTGGTGAAATTACAAAGGGGGTAACTACTAGACAATCTCTTAGAAATGCAAGTAATCATATGGCATTTGTGTCTCAAGTAGAACCTAAGAATATAAATGATGTTATAACTGATGAACATTGGATGATGGCTATGCATGATGAATTAAACCAGTTTGAGAGAAATCAAGTATGGAATCTAGTGCCTAAACCCAAGAATAGTCAAGTAATAGGTACAAAATGGGTTTTTAGGAATAAACTGGATGAAAATGGCATAATTGTGAGAAACAAAGCTAGGTTGGTAGCCAAAGGGTATAATCAAGAGGAAGGCATAGATTATGATGAAACATATGCACCAGTAGCAAGATTAGAAGCTATAAGAATGCTACTTGCTTATGCTTGCATAATGAGATTTAAATTGTATCAAATGGATGTAAAGAGTGCTTTCTTAAATGGAGTTATTCAAGAAGAGGTATATGTTAGTCAACCACCTGGTTTTGAGAATAATGAATTGCCTAACCATGTTTATAAACTGTCAAAAGCTTTGTATAGCTTAAAACAAGTTCGTAGAGCTTGGTATGAAAGGTTAAGTAATTTTCTAATTGAAAAAGATTTCAAAAGAGGTAAAGTTGACACAACTTTGTTCACTAAGAAAAAGGCACACAGCATTTTACTTGTACAAATTTATGTGGATGACATCATTTTTTGTGCTACTAATAAGCATTTGTGCAATGAGTTTGCAAGTCTTATGCAGAATGAGTTTGAGATGTCAATGATGGGTGAACTGAACTTTTTCCTTGGACTACAAATAAAGCAAATAGAAAATGGAATCTTCATTAGCCAAACCAAATATTGCAAAGAGTTGATCAAGAAGTTTGGCATGGAAAATGCTAAGGAGATGGCAACTCCAATGAGTACTGCTTGTTATATGGACAAGGATGAACAAGGTAAACCTGTTGATGTTTCAAAATTCACAGGTATGATAGGCTCATTACTTTATCTTACTGCAAGTAGGCTAGATATCATGTTTAGTGTATGCATGTGTGCTAGGTATCAAGCAAATCCTAAAGAATCACACCTAACAGCAGTTAAGAGGATAATTAAATATCTGTTAGGAACAAAAGACATGGGATTATGGTATCCTAAGGGAGCTACATGTACTTTAATTGGTTACTCAGACTCTGATTTTACTGGTTGTAAACTAGATAGAAAGAGTACAGTGGAACATGCCATTTACTAGGGAATTCATTAGTATAATGGTTTAGTAAAAAGCAATCTAGTGTGGCTCTATCCACTACTGAGGCTGAATATGTAGTAGCTGGTAGCTGTTGTGCACAGGTTTTATGGATGAAACAACAATTAGTTGATTATGATATGCAACTAGACCAAGTTCCCATTAAATGTGATAACACAAGTGCAATTAACCTAACTATGAATCCCATAATGCATTCTAGAACCAAACACATAGAAATCAGACATCATTTCATTAGAGATCATGTTCAAAGTGGAGAAATTGTGATTGAATATGTTGATACAACAAAGCAACTTGCTGATATTTTTACTAAGCCTTTGAACAAGGAAAGCTTCTTTTTCATTAGAAGAGAATTAGGCATAATTGACCAATCCTATATCTGATCTCTATTGAAAGTGTTTGTATGCTTAAATCTTTGTGTAAATATGCCTTGTGATTGTGTGATTTGTCTCTGGAATGATCTATCTGTGTGTGGTTAGAAGAGAGTTTCAGTTAAAATTAGATTGATCAGGTACACCTATGTACTTAACCCATGTACCTTTGTTTTATACATGGGTATGATCAATAGCTGTATAGAGGATCAGGAATGAATCCCCTGTGTTTTTGGTCTGATACATCCCTGTGATACATAGATGTATTAAAACACTGAAACACAATTCCTGAATGTCATAAGTATACTGAGGTGTACTGCAGGCATGTATGTTAAATCTGAGAAAGTCAGAATGCACAATCTTTAATACTTGGGTGTATCACACCCCTGTACGCGAACATTATAAAGCCTGATATTTGAATTCATTTTTATTTCAAAATTTCAAATCCTCTCAGACCCACTCTCTCTTCACCTAATTCGTAACCCTAGCAGAGCTAAACCTCAAACATTTCTTTTCCCCTTTCTAAACCCTAACATGGCAAGAACCAAGAACACTGGTCTTTAACCCTCAAAAGCTGCTGAAAAGAAGAGAAAAGAAATGGAAATGTGGAAATCAGCTGAGAAGAAGAAGGGAGTAGAAACTCTAAGACCCCTGAGAAGAAGAGAAAAGGGATGGAAACCCCAAAGAAGGCTGAAAAGAAGAAAAAGGAAGTAGGGACTTCCAAAGCTGCAAAGAAGAGTAAAGGAAAGGAAGTTGAGTCTCACATAGAGACAGAGGCTGCAAAGAATGGCGCTCCAACATCTTTCATGGACAATGATGTTTTTCTCCAAAGGTATTCCCTCACTAATAATCAGAAGGAGTTCTTTAGACAAAATTTCAAAGATAGAGGAATCCTAGAACCTTGGATAATGGACTTTAAGTATTTTGATGATAATGCTTTCAATTTCACTGAGATTTTAATCTGTCAAAAGGTCAAGGAATTTCTGGAAACCCAAGTTGATTACTATCCATTTCTGATCAAGATCTTTTACTCAAATTTTGAGATGAATGCTAATGGAATTAGCTCCGAAGTTAAAGGAATTAAGATCAAAATTTCATTAGAGGAATTCAGCAATCTTGCAAATTTACCTTTTTATGGACCTAGTATTGCTGGAAATGGTCCACAAGCTGAATGGTATAATGAGTATGATAGGGAAATGGCTAGAGTAGACTTAGTTCTCTCTGATGAACCTGAAGGTAGAGTTACCTACACTAGTGTGATGACTGTAGAGGATAGGCTTCTGCATTATGTGGTTTGCAGAATTTTGATTCCAAGAGGAGGAAATCACTCCATACTGCAGAATTATGATTTAATGCTAATGTGGGCAATGCTGAATGAAACGAAAATCAGTTGGGGATACTGTGTTGCTACACACATGCTAGAATGCAGGAAAAGCAAGATGATGCTTGCCTACCCTGCACTGGTCTGCAAAATCCTAGCTCACTTTAATGTTCCTTTTGATGGAGAAGAAAAGAAACTTGGAAGAAAAGGAACTCATAAGTTTGGTGAAGAAATTATGAGCAAAATGAGACTGAAGAGGGAAGATGAAAGATGGATACGGAAAGCTGAAAACAAGGGAGAAATTACAGCTGAACCATCAGATAGTGTTACATCTGAATTTACTCAACAAATATTGGTTATGCTAAGAAACATGGATGGCAGACAAATCAAGAGACATACAGTGCAATTGAATGCATTGACAAGTTTGAACTCGAGGATGACTAAACTAGAAAAGAGTGTTGATCAGATCAAAGAAGCATTAGGAATTGACTTTCCTAACCCTGCACCTCCTGCACCTGAACCAGAAAATTTTAACATTGCTGAACTGGCAAGAGCTGCTGTGGAGGAAGCTGAGCAACAAAATGAGGACACCTCTGTTGAACCATCATTTCAAGGCCAAGGAGACAATTAGTTCTAGGAGTTCTTAGGTCTTAGGACTTAGAACTTATTTTGATTTGCGCTAAATGCCTTGGTCTGTAATGGTTTGATGAATTCTGTTTTTTTTTTCTCCTACACTATCCCTCTGTTATGAACATTTTTTTTTAATATGCTATGCTATGTTTGAATTTCTTTTCTACTAATTTGAATGGTTATTTCTTTACCTTTTTGATAATGCCAAAAGGGGGAGGAAAATGCATGATATAGAGAAAGGAAAACAAATTAAATAATGCATATGTTGAGGGGGAGCTTATATGATTCAGGGGGAGTTATCATATATAAATAATCTGATATGTTCTGATACCATGTGCTATTAAATGTTTTGATACCATGATTTATGAATTGACAAAAACACATAGCTTCTGCTACACTTACACTCTGATTTAAGAATTTGTTAAAAGGTTTGTCATAATAAAAAAGGGGGAGTTTGTAAGACTCAATGACATAGAGATTTTGATATATGACAAATATACAATTTAATGTGTGTGCAAGTGTTTTTAGTATCAAATTGCAAAGACAGGTATCAAGCTGAATATATCAAATTCTATAAGCAATTAAAGGAGAATATCCAAAGAAGAATTTGAAGAACTCAAGGAGCAACAAGCAAGGACAAAGAACAAGGTGTCATCAAGACAAGAGCTTAAAGAAAAATTAGATTTAAGTCTTAGATAATTTGTAAGCTCTTATTCACAAATAGCTCAGTTGAAATGATGCATGAAGAAAATCATTTTTCATAACCTGCATTAAAAAAGAATAAGTTTTAATGAAAATGATTTTTGGAAATTAAGAAAATTCTTTGTCAGTACAGTCATGTATTGAATGGATGTATATCCTTTCCTGTAACTGACAAATGAATTTAAAGTTCTTGATATTCAGTACATAGATGTACTACACCTATGAATAACATGAAATCAGATCAGTTATAAATGGTTAATTGAATACAGGCCTGTACATATGCTATGTACGCGTGTATTCAAGTTTCTGGAGAAATCTGATGTTCATTAATACATAGATGTACTGAATGGGTGTACTGGTGGTACTGGTGGATTAACCAAGATCAAGTTTTTAAAAGAACTCGTACAACCATGTGTTACACAGGTGTACAGAAACTTTCAGTATGTAAAATGGTTAATACATCCCTGTACTCAACCCCTGTCCAAGAACTTGAATCAGTTCAACTGATTCTGATATCAAACCCAAATCTGTTTGGACTAATCCCAAACGGTTACAACTTGTTTTCTGTATAAAGTGGGATCAATAGAATACTGATATTATATCATAAACACACGAAATCAATTTGAGAGATCAATTGTGAAAATCATTCATCATCTTTCTTGAGCTTATTGTGAAAAGAGTGTTTCATTCTTGTTAGAGTTTCAACTTGTGTATTCAACTTTTGAGAGTTTAGGAATCAATCTTTCTGTTTTATTTGATTGTAAGATAGAGGGAGTCTCTCTGTGTGATTAGGGTGAGGAATCCTAAGGAAGAACATTGACTGAGGCTCTTCACAAGAGTGTGGTATCTCAAGGTGAAGGAGTGCTCTGTGGTGTAAAGGTTTTTCAAGCTACCTGGCTAAAGCTTGCTGTGTTAGTGTGTGAAAACCCATATGTGGAGTGGGCACTGGATGTAGGTCACAGTGGTGGTGACTGAACCAGGATAAATCTGGTTGTGTGGTACTTCTAAACTCAAAGCTCTTTAATTTCTGTATTGCGCATATAAACTGTTATGGTTGATATTCACAGTTCTTGAAAGATTCAGTTCTTGATATGCAAAACCTGAATTAAACACTGTGTAATCTGAAACACAAATTGTGTTGTTCAAATCTGTTGTTTAAGTTCTACATCTGACTTCAATCTTGTGATCAAAACAAAGTTTATTAAATCTGTTCTTAAACACTGAACTGAACCAATATCATTTGTTCTTGATTGTTGATGTTGAAACTAAATTGAGCATAATCTGTACTTGAACATTGATTGCTGAACTGAAATCTGCATAATTGATTTTTACTGAGTTTGGAACTTGATTTGTATTGTATCAATTCTGATCTTGATTCATCTTATCGTCATTGTTCTATTCAAGATTTTGTAAAAAGGCCTTAACTGTTTTTGATATAGATCATGAGGCAACAAACCTTAAACAGAAGTTTTGTGATAAAGTTTTAAAAAGAAGGAAAGTTTTGAAAACTCAATTCACCCCCCCCCCCCCCTCTTGAGTCTTTGAAGCCAAAACAACAAAGCCGACCTTCCCGAACTAGACCTAGGCCTGAGGGTTCAGGGGTCAGATCTCGCACTGAGGAGACTCTCCAGAGAGAAAGGATAAGAGACAGAAGGCCGAGGTTACCTTTCAATGATGCCGTTGATGAGGTGATCATACCTAGGCATTTCAAATCCCTCAATAATGATAAGTATAATGGCACCACCGATCCAACTGAACATGTAGAATCTTTTGTTTCATCTGTTTACTTGGTGACCGATTTGGAAGCCATCATGTGCAAGATTTTTCCAACTACTTTGCAAGGGCCAGCCTTGACTTGGCTCACGAATCTTCCACCTCGGTCAGTAGATTCTTTTGACATGCTAGTAACAAAATTCACTGGACAATTCGCAGCGAGCCGAAGGCATAAAAGGCACTCGGTCTCGCTCATGAATTTGAGGCAGGAAAAAAATGAATCACTTAGAGATTATATGGTTCGCTTTAGCGCTCAACAGGTTTTAATCCCCAACATGAGCTCGGAACTCTGCCTTCATACCGTCATGAACGGTTTAAAGCCAGGACCTTTCTTTGAATATTTATCTCGGAAACCACCGAGAGATTTTGAAGAATTTCAGGAAAAAGCCACAGGGTTCATGAACTCGGAAGAGATGGTAGAGTCCAAAAAGAGAAGTTTTGAAGACAAGAGCACGATCTCGAACAAGGAGAGAGACAGAGGAGCCAATCCACCTAAGGCTCTCAAAACTAATGAAAGAGGGTTCTCAGAAAAGCAACCCAGATACCAGCCTTACACAACACTGAACTGATCCAGAGCCGCTATTCTTCAAGAGGTGTGCAATGCCAAGTTGCTCACACTACCAAGGCCATTTAAAACCCCTGCTCAGGCTAACAGAAGTAAAGAGTGCAAGTGGCACCAAAATTACGGCCACTCCACTGAAGACTGTAGAACAGCCTAGGATAAAATTGAAGAATTGGTACAAGCAGGCCGCCTTGGCCGGTTCGTTCGCCGAGATGATAATGGAGGCGGACGAGCTGGCCGATGACGAGGAAGACGAGGTTATGACAATCACAACCGAGATGAAAACCAGCGAGGTAATAACCAGAATGGAGATCGGGGTAACAACCAGAGACCCCCTAATGATGAGGCAGAAGTTGGAGTCAGAGGAGTCATTAATACTATCTCAGGAGGTTTCGCAGGAGGAGGCACAACGAGTTCAGCTCGGAAACGCCACATGAAGGCTATCCGATTTGTTAACTCGGTATCTGGAAAACCCGCAAGGCCGATACCTCCCATTACTTTCTCAGATGATGACTTCCAAGGGTTGGATCCTAATCAAGATGACCCAATGGTAATAACGATAGAGTTAGCCAACTACTCGGTCAAACGAACACTTGTTGATCAGGGTAGCTCGGCTGAAATTTTGTACTTGGCAACCTTTAAAAAGCTTGGAATTCCAGAAAAGTTGATAAAAGAACAGGAGGACAAGCTAGTGGGGTTCACCGGAGAGCAGGTAAAGACCCGAGGTTACATAGACCTCTTGACAACATTTGGTGAGGGCAAGCTCGCCTGAACCATATCAGTCAGATATGTTATCGTGGATGCCAACACATCATACAACATCCTCATTGGGAAACCAACTCTAAATGAGCTCGGGGCAATTGTCTCAACACCCCACCTCACCATGAAATTTCCAACTGATTCGGGTGAGGTAGTCGCGGTCCGAGCCGACCAGAGGATGGCCAGACAATGTTATGCAGATAGTTTGAAGGTAACTCGGGAGTCGGATATCACAGAAAATGCTAAAGATGATAAAGCAGAATTGGTAAGCTCGGTCAGTTCAGTTAGCTCGGCAAGATCAGTCAATATGTTCGAGTTGGATCCAAGGATGGAAATGTATGAGTCCAGAGCTGAACCTACAAAATCTTTGGAGAAATTTCAACTGGGAGCCTAAGCCGACCAGTGCACAAACGTTGCCAGTCAGCTCGACCCCTTGCTAAAGCAACAAATTCAAAAAGTTTTAAGGAAGAATGCTGACTTGTTTGCTTGGAAGACATCGGATATGCCTGGCATAGACCCCAATTTTCTGTGCCACAGGCTATCTATATGTGCTGAGGCCAAGCCCATATACCAGAGGAAAAGGAAGCTCGGCGAAGAAAGACGAAAGGCTGTAGCCGAGGAGATTGCAAAGCTGATCAAAGCCAATTTCATCAGAGAGGTGAAGTACACCACTTGGCTAGCCAATTTTGTGTTGGTAAGAAAGGTCAATGGCAAGTGGAGAATGTGCACTGATTACACCGATCTCAATAAGGCATGCCCAAAGGATTCTTATCCTCTTCCCAACATTGACAGATTGGTGGATGGAGCTTCGGGTTATAGAATCTTAACTTTCTTGGATGCATATTCAAGTTATAATCAGATAAGGATGTACCCACCAGATGAAGAAAAAACGGCGTTTATGACCGATGGGGCAAACTACTGCTACCGAGTAATGCCTTTCGGTTTAAAAAATGCTGGTGCAACATACCAAAGGCTTATGGACAAAGTGTTTCTCAATCAGATCGGAAAAAACCTAGAAGTTTATGTTGATGATATGGTGGTAAAGTCCGATGACCCAAAGCAACACCCTGTCGACCTGGAGGAGATCTTTGGCCAACTCAGAAAGTACGACATGAGGTTGAACCCGGAAAAATGCTCTTTTGGTGTACAAGGAGGAAAGTTCCTAGGGTACATGCTAACACACAGGGGAATTGAAGTCAATCCCGATAAATGTAAAGCTGTCATAGAAATGTGGAGTTCGCAAACTGTGAAAGAAATACAGAGGCTGGCTGGTCGTTTAGCTTCCCTATCTCGATTCCTCCCAAAGTCAGCAGAAAAGGCTAGACCCTTTTTCCAACTTCTGAAAAAACCAAAGAAATTCATCTGGACCGAGGAATGTGAAAAGGCTTTTGAAGAGCTGAAATTGTTTCTCGCCTCCCCTCCGATTCTAACTCGGCCACAGCTCGGCAAGGATCTGTATTTGTATTTATCTGTCAATGATTACACAATCAGTGCAGTAATCATCCAGGAGGAAGAAAAGCAACAGATGCCAGTGTATTACGTTAGTAGAATCCTGAAAGAAGCAGAAACACGGTATCAAGTAATTGAAAAGCTCGCCCTCGCTCTGGTCATGGCGGCTCGGAGGTTAAGACCTTATTTCCAGTCACACCAAGTTATAGTCAAAACAGATCATCCAATAAAGCAGGTCCTTAGAAAACCTGATCTGGCAGGACGAATGATAGCTTGGTTAGTGGAATTGTCAGAGTTCGGTTTACAATCTGAACCAAGGGGACCAATGAAAGCCCAATGTCTCTTTGACTTCGTTGTCGAGCTCTCTTCAAAGCCGAATTCAGAACCCATTACTTGGCTTCTGTATGTGGATTGTTCATCAAACTTAAAAGGAAGCGGAGCCGAAGTAATTCTTGAAGGTCCAGATGATCTTGTCCTGGAGCAATCCTTGAAGTTTGGGTTCAATGCTTCAAACAATCAAGCAGAAGCATTAATTATTGCCGGGCTGATATTGGCTAAAGAAGTTGGAGTCAAAGGATTAAAGGGCAGAAGTGACTCACAGCTTGTAACTGGACAAGTCTTGGGGGATTACCAAACAAAGGATCCTCAATTAACTAGGTATTTGTGCAAAGTCAACAGTTTAATTTCAGTGTTTGACAATTTTACTATTGAACATATACCTCGGGAGGAAAATTCCAGGGCCGATCTGTTGTCTAAGTTGGCTAGCACCAAAAAAGCTGGCCAGCTAAGAACTTTCATTCAGGAAAATCTCCCTGAGCCGAGCATAAAAAGTGCCGAGGTGTTGATGACCGAGCACTATGATCGGGGATGTATGACACCATTTTGGGAGTTTCTAACCTCGGACAAATTGCCTGATGATCCCAAAGAGGCAAAGAAAATTCGTCTGAAGTCTTGTCATTACACCATCCGAGATGGAGAGCTATACAGAAGAGGATTTTCTATGCCTTTATTAAAGTGCATAACAAAGGAGCAATCCGAGTACGTAATGGACGAGATGCATAGAGGAATCTGTGGAATGCATTCTGGTGGCCGACCCCTTGCAGCTCGGGTTCAGCGAGCAGGTTTTTATTGACTAACCATGAGATCAGACTGTGCTTCCTGGACTAATAAGTGTGACCCTTGTCAGAAATTCGCTAATGTGTCGTGAGTACCAGGTGAAGAGCTCCATTCCATGTTATCACCTTGGCTTTTCACTATGTGGGGGATGGACATTGTGGGCCCTTTCCCTGTTGCTAAAGGCCAAGTGAAGTTTTTGCTAGTAGGGGTAGATTACTTCACTAAATGGATTGAAGCAGAGCCATTAGCTACCATAACAGCTAAAAAGGTTCAGAATTTTGTATGGAAAAACGTCATATGCAGACATGGCCTACCTTATGCGATTGTCACCGATAATGGAAAGCAATTCACCGACAAAGGGCTTAAAGAATTCTACTCCAACCTCGGAATCAAACACAAGGTGACCTCGGTCGAGCATCCACAAACAAATGGCCAGGCCGAGGCAGCTAACAAAGTCATTTTGAACGAGCTCAAGAAAATGTTGGGCCAATCAAAAGGGGCATGGGTTGAAGAATTGCCGAGCATCCTCTGGGCTTATCATTGCTCACCACAGTCATCAACTGGAGAAACGCTATTCAGGCTAACCTATGGAACTGATGCAATGATTCCAGTGGAACTCGGCGAACTTTCTTTCAGAAGGCAACATCATGACTAGAGCAAAAAAGAGGAAGAAATCCGAGTTGAGCTTGACATGGTGGAGGAAGTCCGAGATGAAGCAAAAATCAGGGAAGAACTATGCAAGTGGAAGCAACTCGGAAGTACAACTCAAGGTTGCAGCCAAGAGAGTTTGTGCAAGGCGACCTAGTGCTAAGATTGCAAAATGATGCAAGAAAGGACTCCAAAGAGGGAAAGCTCGTAGCAAACTGGTCTGGCCCATTCAGAATAGTTGAAAATCTAGGAAATGGTGCTTATAGGCTAGAAGAGTTGTCAGGAAAGGCTGTTCCAAGAAATTGAAACACTTCCCACCTTAAGTTTTATTTTAGTTAAGTTTTATAAAGCAGGTGATGTACTCTTTTTCCTACCCTGGTCTTTTTCCCACGTGGTTTTGGCCAGGAAGGTTTTTAATGAAGCATGACTGGGAAATAAATGAATAAAGTCCATTTCAGTTACATTTATTTGTTACAGGGCTAAAAATTCACTTATATTTGCATATGAAAGATGCCAAGCCTAAAAGGGTTGATCGAGCTGAAATCGACCAAGTTAAGGTCGAAATGCCGAACCTAAAAAGGCAAAATCAAAGCCTAAAAGGGTTAACCGAGCTGAAATCGACCGAGTTGAGGTCGAAATGCCGGACCCAAAGAGGCAGCAATAAAAACCTAAAAGGGTTGACCGTGCTGAAATCAAAATGCTAAGGCCTGAGTGGCTAAAAAAGCTAAAATCGAAAAGCAGAACCCAAAAAGGTAAACAAAACCTACAAAGGTAAATAAAAACCTAAATAGGTAAGCATGAGCTTAAAGAGGTTAACCGACCTAAAAACGACCGAGTTAAGGTCGAAATGCCGTACCTAAAAAAGCAAAGCGAAAAGCTCAAAGGGCCGAGCTCATATGCTCAAATAGGCCGAGCGCAAAACCAAAATAGACGCATGAAGGGTTGAAAAGCCAAGCTTCATCCGATGAAAAACTTGGGCAAACTACTAGTGTTAATACATAGTAGAAAGCCAAAAGTAAACATCCAAGCTGATAAAAACTTAGAAATTTCTTCTAAGTTATCAAAAGAAAAAAACAAGTTGCAATTTGAAAGCAAAAGTTGAAATATTCATTATGAAAGGGGCAAAGCCCAGTACACAAAAAGAGGGCATGGCCCAAGGAACAAAATACATTATAAAAAAAAAAAGGAAAAAGATTTTTCTAAGTTACTCATGGGCATCCCCATGAGCAAAAGTTCCAGTAGGAGCAAAGTGGAGGCCATCTTCATTCAGAGGAGGAACACCCAGAGATGCATCAGGTATTCCACCTTCGTTGTCTCCTCCCTCCTCGGCACCTTGCTCCTCAGCTTCCTCCTATTCGTGAACTTCTTCTTCTTCATCATCCTCAAGCTCGGACAAAGGAACCAAGACCCATTCTTTGTTAAAGTCCTTGTCCACGTCAGCTTGGGAGTAATCAGCATCAGGGTTAAAACGTTGGAGCTGTTTCACAGCTCCGAAGAACCCATTAATATGCTCCTTCATAATGCTAGCTTCGGCTTCAGCAAGATCAGATCGCAGCTTGAGGTTGGCCTCCTTCTCGGAATCCAATGATTTTTGAAGCGTGAGGTTGGCCTCCTTCTCGGCCTGAGAATCCTCAGCGATCTTCTGAAACTTAGCCCTTTTAGCTTTCTCGTTGTCCAGCTTAGCTTGGAGGAAGGAGTTAGCTTTCTCAAGCTCAGTTTTTTGTGCCTTTAGTTGCCCAATTAACCGAGCCTGTTCTTCACATTTGGTCATGGCTTGGGCTAGCTCATCCCTCACCAGCAGAGCACGAGCCGCTTTGACCCTCATCACCTCCATCTTCTTTGCATTAGTGGAAAGTTCACTGCTCCAGAAGCGCGTGAAGGATGAGATCCGAAGGGCATAAGCAGCGGCAGCCTCCATACTCGCCTCAGGACCCTGCTCCAACAAAAGTTGAGTATCAGAAGGCTTGAGCAGTTGTCTATCAATAAAGGAGCCAGGGTTGAAGTCATTGCTCCAAAGCGTGTTAAAGCCCGGGTTACAGCGGCCATTGTACCACTTAGTGTCCACAGTCAGATCGGTCACATGGGGTGTTTTGTCAGCCCTCTTCTCAGCACTGCGATCTTCGCAGGTTACTAGGAAGGGTGAGGTACTCCTCGGTACTTCTTGTTGGACATCGGCTCGAACCCGCTTAACGACACGGTGTCAGGGTCAGGCATTTCACAGTTTTCTTCTTCTTCCCCTTCGCGTCGGCAGTCGGAGCAGAGGCACCGGCATCTTGTTGAGCCGACTTCTTTATAAAAACTTGTAGTTGAATTTGCCCATTATCACTGCAAAAAAGAGGTCGGTCAGAATATAGTAGCAAAAAGGTAAATTAAAATACCTTTCAATAAAAAGCTACTTACATTCGAAGTCGGCTTGCCAAGTGGAAGAAGTTAGGAGTTTCAAAAGACTTCCACAAGGCAATGGCCGAGGATAAAGTTTCAGAACCTCAACGTCGGCCCGCTCTTGGGCAGTCATAGAACCTACGTCGAAGCTGGAGAATTTGGATGGATGGGGTTGCCAATATAAAGGAAACTTAGGTCTTCCCCCAGAATCAAAAAAGATAGATCCATTCCCCTCAGTAGGTCGGACTTTGAAAATGTCCGACTTGAAGAATTTATAGGAACTCTTGTAAAGGCCGATGATACCTCTCTTCTCAACCCCACTAAGAGAGATCCAACCAACTCAGTCCCCAAACCTAACTTTATAAAAATAAAGGAATTTGGGAGCATTAGCCTCCATCCCTATTTGCCCACAGAGAATCTGGAAAGCCTTCAGGAAGGCCCAACTATTGGGATGCAGTTGAGTAGGAGCAACGTTCATAATTTTTAGAACATCACATTCAAATTTAGTGAAGGGAAGGGAGACACCGATTTGCTCAAAAAAGGTTTTATAAACATATGTGAAATGTGTTTCTACAGGAAGAGCTTGAAGAAAAACATGCTCCGTGTCTAAGCAAGGCAAGCTGCGAACAGTCCCTCGAGATGAAGAAACCTTGGGCCTAACAGCTCTAAGAGAGTCATGGGTCCTAAAATTGGAGTGAAAGGCCCCAACATCTGGTTTAACCCAGAAATACCTAGGGATAGTGATTTCGGGGTAAGGAACCTTGGGCATCCTAGAAGCACGCTGGCGGCGTTTAGGGGCAGTAATGGCTTCAGGAGTAGTAGAGCTACTCTCATTAGAAGAGGAAGAAGAAGCCCTGGGGTTAGATCCATCACCCTTTGAAGGAGGAGGTGACGAATGGGAGGAACCCCCGATAGGGCTAATTCCTTGTTCTATAATTTGAATCTCAGAAAAGGCATTTTGAGATATCTCAAAAGAGGGTTCCATGGTTGAGTAGAGAAGAAGCAAAGCTCAATAAAAATGGATGAGGAATGAATGGCGTACCTGGAAAGAGTAGAAACTACAGAAATACGTGGAGAAAGGCTTGGAGGAGAAGAAGCTTCAAGAGGAAAGTGTATGAGTACGATGGCAAGTAGGGGCCTGTCTTCGGAGATCCCTCAATTTATAGCAAGCAACATTTCGTTTCAGAAGAAATTGAAACGTTACTTTATGAAAGTAATGATGCTGGTTGCCGTGTGAGGGAAGAGAAACGTCTCTTCAAGTCTGCCCAAATTCGGCACACCAATGGCAGAGTAACATGTGGCAGAAACATCGGAATACACATCGCAATGATTAAGAATTCAGATACGCAGCCGCAGAGCAGGCCTCGGAAATAAGGCCATAAAGGCCACGCGTCACAAATAAGTCTGGTCTTCATAACAAAAGCAACATCTCTTTTCACCTCGGGAAACAAGAAGTTGACGTCACAATACAAGATTGACACGACCGCTCTTGTCTCATCTTGGCTCGGCTCCTTCAATGAAGCTTTCATACTCTTTGGAGCTCAAAGCTTGGGGGGCTTGTGTATGAGCCGAGGTGTAAAGCTCGACCACCAAACCTACCGAGCTAAATTGTATATGGACCAAGATGTGAAGCTCGGTCACCTACTTTACTAGTTTGAATGACAAATGCACCAAGGTGGTAGGCTCGGCCAACTGAGGTCACTGAGCTCATGAGTGTAGTGTCGGTCAACAAAAGTGTGGTAAAAAGGAAAACAAAAAACCTAAGCCATGAACTCTAAATTCTCAGAGATATTTTTCAAAGGACAAGCTCGGCTTCTGTCATGAAAACTTCTTCGCTCTTTTGAGCTCAAACCTTGGGGGGCTTGTGTACTGGCCGAGGTGACAAGCTCGGCCGCCAAGCTCGGAAACCTAACTAACTTAACGATAAGACTTATCTAGAACTCAACTAACAACCTTACATTAGATAAGTAATAAGTCTTATCAGATAAGGAGGTTGGAGTTGGGATAAAAGAGATAAGTGATAAGAAAAGATAAACCAGATCCTAGAAAATAGGATCGGATTACTCCTCTATAAAAGGAGGAAGAGCCCAAGAGAAGACTCACTTTCATTAACCTAGGTATTTTCCCTTAAGCGTATTAGAGATCCCGGCTGCGATCAAGAGACTATCAAAGAGTCCTTGCCTGCCGGTGCACATCGGATACAAGATTAAGGGATTGCAGCACCATATGATCAAGGGTTGAACTCAGAACTACGTTTGGCTTTGATTCCCATTGGGATACGTAGGACCGGAACACAAGTATTCTGTCAAGCTATAATCTAAAACAACCCCAACGTTCACTCTTGGTCTAACGTTTACAGCGAGATTCTGGCAAGTTGGATCTCGGCTGGAACATGTAGAAAAGTAATGCATGCACATCCACAACAATAAATCCTTAATAAAGAGCACAATTCATAAAGATAAAACCTGCATGTGAAGAAAATATCCGAGTGACCTTGTTACAGCCACATCAGTTATAAAGCTAATCGCTGTAAGCACCGGATATTTCTTCCATCTCAACAAGGGCAACTGAAAATTTTCAAAAACAATATAGTTATAACAAAAATCAACCGTGTAGTCACCATCAAATAAATTTTCCAAATATGAGTATTTCGAACTTTGAGCAAATGTCTTTAAATTGCATACAATATTTTTGTTTGTTTGCCCAGATAGGCACACAAGATTGAGTTAAATATATCAGATAACACATGTATTGCTTTATTTATAGCTTCTTGAATTAATTGATATTTCTAAAGTCCCTATATCACGTTATAATATAATAAACATATTAGTGGTAGCAAAACAATTTAAAGTTATTTTATATGTAAAGTAAGAAAGAAAAAAAATTAATATATCGTTATTTTATTTTAAATTATAATGATCTTAACTTACTAAATGATTAAAAATAATATATATTTTTAGTTTATCATTTTGTACATAAGCTCATGTTAGAGGTGGTGCTACATGAAGAATATAAGTCCCATTTTGTACAACATCATGGATTCCTTGTTGTTGTTGGTAAAAAGAATAAAGAGGTTTGGTTTCTTATTTGGTTCACAATTATTTGGTCAATTTAGGTACATAGGAATAGTGTTGTGTTTAGGCAAGATGACTTGGATTTTGACTATCTAGTGGAAACAATTAAGGTGAGTTCATAGTCCTGGATTAAAGCAAATATTATGGGTGTCTACTTCTCTTTTTCAGAATGGTGTATGAACCCATTAGAGTGTTTAAACCAATGTAATGAGTTTACATAGTTTGATGTAAGAGTTGGAGTACCCCTTGTATTCCTATATATTTAATAAATTTTTTGGCTCATGTTAGAAGAGGCTCCTCCACTTTCACATAGTTCCAACTCTTGAATTCTAGGGGAACATAAGCTCTTGCTTTACCTTCTTGATAATAACAATTGCAAGAGGACTTGATAAAGAATAAAAAAAAATATTAATATATTTAAAAATAAAATCACTTACTAATTTTATATAATTAATTAAAAAACATTTATTTTAGGGCAATAAATGCTCTCTAACCAACCCTATGGGTAACTAACGAGTGAAACAAAACAAATTATGTACCAAATAAATAACACATACATACTCTCATGATCTTATAAAGTGCATTAAAAAGATTGATTCAAAATTATTAATTTTGAGTTGATTTTGTTGTTGTAATATATTGGGCTAAATTACACTTTTGGTCCCCAAATTGTTATTAAATGTTCCATTTGGTCCCCAAGTTTTTAAATGGTTCATTTTGGTCCCCTAATTCCTTAAACTTGTTCAAATAGGTCCTTCTGTCAAGTTGACTAACAAGGACGTCAAACCTAATGCCACGTGGCATTAAGTTTAATATTTTAGTGCCACGTGGCATTAAGTTTAATATTTTAATGTTCATTTTGGTCCCGAAATTATTTTAAAATGTTCATTTTGGTCCCCAAATTGTTTTAAAATGTTCAATTTGATCCTCAAGTTTTTAAAATGTTCATTGTCGTCCCTTAGTCAACTTGAGGTTGTCGTTAGTCAACGTGACAAAAGGACCTATTTGAACAAGTTTAAGGTATTAGGGGACCAAAATTAGAGCTGGGTATACGGGCCAGCCCGCATTCACCCGCAGTTAAACAGGTTGGACCGGGTTGGCCCGCGTAGCTAACGGGCCTACATTTTCTCTAGTCCACGTCCAGCCCACCTAACCCGCGGGTTAATGGGCCGGCCCGTGGACTCATTTAAATTGAAAATTTGTTTTTTTTTTTAAATTAATTATTTTTTAAAAAAATTATTAGAAGCATGGTTCCTAAATATCCAAAATCATATAGAGAAAATTTACCTGAAATAGTAATACTTGCAAAATTGACTCAATTTTAACTAACCTTAGAAGTTCAAATTAGCTCACAATAGCTTATATATGATTTAATTTGGTTATAGGGTTGAATTAAATATTTAAGCTTGTAAATAAGGATCAATTGCACAGACGACATCCCAAATAAATAGTCACTTGCATATAATAATTATTTTTTCATTATAAAATGCATAATATATTCATATATGAACCTATATTTTGTATTAATATTTTTGGCCTGCGGGTTGGCTCGCTAACCCGCAAACCGAACCCGTATAAACCGCGGGTTAAACAGACCGGGCTAAATAAGCTCGCATTTAAATGAGCCTACAATTTGTATGGTCCTAACCCGCACGGATCACGTGTTAAACGGACCGTCCGCGGGGCCAGGTCCATATACCCATCTCTAACCAAAATGAACCGTTTAAAATTTTGGGGACCAAATTGAACATTTAATAACAATTTGGGGACTAAAAGTGTAATTTAGCCTAATATATTGGTGTGCACAATGTATTTAGATTTATATACATAATTTTATACTCACATGTAAGTTATATAAATAAGGATTAAAGTATTATGCATTGTCGGTATAAAAAAATTTACACTGACATACACTAACATTTTGACATGTGTGTTTTTATTTTAATAACGATGAAATATTCTTTTGGTCCTTAAGTTATTCTTTAGATTCATTTTGGTCTCTCAACTTTAAAAATATTCATTTTGGTCCTTTATATATGAAACGTTACACATTTTGGTCCTCTCTGTCACATCCATCTGTAACAACGTTAACAGCGTCCTAAAGAAGGTTCGAATGCAGCTCTGGTCACCACCACTACCCTTATCCCCTCAACCCCAACCTAAAACCTGAATCTTCACCCTCACCTCTCCCTCCACTTTTCCAACTCCAAATCGAATCACTCCACCACCTCATCCACCTCTATAAGCGTGATTCCCTCTTCCCGTCACCTCACTGAGTCTGTCGTATCGAAGGTTCTGCCCTTCGTTGACTCTGGCGTTAACTTCCTCTGTGAGAAAACCTCCTCCTTCAAACTCTACTCCCACGACGACTCCTCGTTCACTTGCAAAATCGTCTCATCATCTGTGGTTTTAGCCGCTACTCTGAATCCCAAGTCCAAATCCCAAACCCAGCGAACCGATGAAAATTTTCCTACAGACCAGTGACCGTCGGAAATCGAGACAAATGAATATGAAAAGTTACCAACTTTACCGACGGAAAGCCCATCGAAAACATTACCGACGGCCATTCTGTCGCAAATTCTGTGGGTAAGTTTAGCGGGAACCAAAACTTTTTTGGCGCCAGAGGTTTCTGACGGAAAAGCTGTCAGAAATTGAGATGTAATTAGCCACGGACAGTCCGTTGGAAATTGGGCCTTAAATTACCGATGGAATTTTAAGTCGAAAATTCAAAAAGTTGGCTTACCGACGGCAAAAGCCGTCGGAAATAACTTAATAACTGTGCTGGCCAAACCCTTTCCCCCCATTTTCCCTTTCTCTTCTTCTCTCACACTGACCTCAACCTACCCTCTCTGCCCACCACCCCCTCCCACCGCAGCGGCGACGAACCACTGTCCCCCACCACCGCGACGGCCACCCCCGCCACCCTCTCCTTCTCCTTCTCCTCTCGGCCTCTCCCTGTCCTTCTCCCCCACTGTCCCGCGCACGGCCACACCCTCCATTCAGTCTCCGCCGCGCCTTGCACCACCGGAGGACGAACCACTACCCCTCACCACCGCGCCTCCACCACCACCACACAACCACCCCCCCCCAGCTTTTTGGTATGCTATTTTTGGTTTTTTTAAATCATTTATTTATGCATTTTTCACTGTTTTGTTTGCACTAGTGTGCATCTGTTTGAGGGTTGCCACCGACGCCCCCATCGTGAGCCACCCAGCTTGTTATTTTCACCTCCTCTCGGCCTCAAGTAATCTATTCAATTCAGTCTATGTTTTTTTTTTTTCCTTTCTTTCTTTGCATTTCCTTTGATTGAGATAAATGTATTTGAATTTCATGACTTGAATGTGTCTTGCTTGCTAGTGCGCAATTGTATTTTTGAATTGTTTCTGGTTGTGGTCACAAAAAATTAACCCATATCCTTACTTGTTAATTTATGATTAATTCTTAAGGACGAGGGTGAATTTTAGTATAATATAATGTTTTTTATTAATTTGATTATGCCGTCTAATCCGAAGGCTGGGATATTTACAGCCTCTAATCGATGATCTGAAGAAGTTGTGGGATGGTATGTTGATGTACGACATTTCAAAGAAGCGAAACTTTATGATGAGGGCGACACTGATGTGGACTATCAATGATTTTCCTGCATATGGCATGCTCTCTGGTTGGGGGACCCACGGTAAATTGGTGTGCCCGTATTGCATGGAACATGGAAAGGCTTTTACCCTAAGATTTGGTGGCAAAAGTTCCTGGTGTTATTCTCATCGTCGGTTCTTAGATCGTGACCATCCCTTCCGAAGGAATATCCGAGCATTCAAAAAAAATCTGACAGAAGAGGAAGGTCCACCGCCACTGTTAAGTTATTTTTATTGTATTTTAAATATTTGCTTATGCAATTAAATGTAAGACTTGACAAATATTGTTGTATTTTAAATATTTTCTTAGATTAGTCTGTTAGATGTCGATTGCTTTATTGTTTTTACATTGATTTATAATTGTACTATAAAAATAGATATGTCAGCATCAGGAGGACAATCGTCCCCCCCGCGCCTCGCGGTGATAAAGGGAAGGAGAAGGCTAAGCGGGGACGTTACATCGTCAAGTCCCAGGTGCTTGCTCGTTTTGCAAGTCCCTCAGCACCCACCGCACCCACACCCATCCCTTCCGCACCCACCCCAGCTGCACCCACAGGAGCCTCCCCCACCCATTCTACACCCTCCCCTACCCATACTACACCATCCCCTACTTATACTACATTATCCCCGACCCACACTACCTCATCCTCCACCCATGTCCAGACCTCCACTCGTTTTGTGCCACAACACGCATTAGCCGGCTACTCGCCACCCCCTAGTGGACCCACACCACACCTAGCACCACCATCATCATCGGCTGCGCCGGCCACACAGCCAGCAGGATTATCATTTATGCCGACTCCTGGGTTGATACCACAACCGGACACGGCCATTCCATCATCATCATCCGCGCCCGTATACAGTCACGACACAGCCATTCCATCATCATCGTCTATGCAGCAGTCAGCCGCGGCGGACCTGCTTGAGTGGGCCAGGGTTCCCGCACCTGAGGGTCGACCATGGAGCCGGCCTCTTTCTGGATCGTAAGTTTTATTTTATTTAATGTTTTTTTAACTTTGACTATTTTAGTTACTATTCAATAAGTATATATTTGTTGGTTGTCTTATTGTTGAATTAATAAAATTATAAATTTTTCAGCTTCATCCCATCGAAAGTGAGATCGAAGCACGTTACATACGCCATCAAGGCGCAGTATCATCGCTTCTGGCCATCATGGGGGTGATCCCCAAGGACGACCAGGATCGTATCTTCAGACGATTCGGGGTAAGTTGTTATTTATTATTTCATGTAATTTTCCCTTTATTTTTCACGCATTTTATATATATTTTTGTATGATGTTATTAATATTTTTTCTTTGTTAACATGAGCTTGTGCGCTGGTTATCGGAGCATGCCTCAGAGATACGTGCTATCTTTGACCACCGAGTAGCCACTCAACTGAGGGACATGCTCCAGGCGCGTAGGGAGACCCGGATACATCCGGATTACATCAGGCCCAACATCTGGGCCCAACTATGTGCGTCCTAGGATACTCCAGCTTACAAGCTGAAGTGTCATCAGGCGAAGAGGGTTTGGGCTTCAGAGAAGGGTGGGAGTATGCACACTGGTGGTTCGATTAGCCACATGCAGCATGCCATTAACATGGTATGCATATGTAAGTAATTTTATTTATAAACTGTATATTTTTTATAAATTTTATTTTATAACTAATTGGTTTTATTCGTGTGTCGGTTGCAGGCAGGAGCGCTTGCCCAGTCCGTTGATGTCCCTACGGTCTTTGAGCAGATGCATATTCACTCGGACAACGGTGAATTTATTGATGAGAGGTCGAGGCAGATAGTGGTGAGCTAAAGTGTCTGTTTACATTTATAGTTAGGTAGCATTTGAGGCTGCCTCCTGCTCTGGTGCCTCGGATCCTTCCCAGCTGGACCTCGCAGAGGTTGAGCGACTACAGACCCAGGTCTGGATGGATGTGGCGGGCGGGAAGAAGGGGCGGATTTACGATATTGCGACCTTAGCCAAGTCCACCCGTCGAGGGTCGACGCCGAGCTTGACCATTCGGGAGCCTACATCGTCCGACTCCAAGGACACGGAGGAGGTGCAGCGGCTGAGGCAAGAGGTGCAGCAGCAGAGGGAGGCGAACGAGTGCATGACGCAACAGATGGAGACATTCTCTACGATCATGACCGTTGTGCTCGATTTCCTCCCACCAGACAGGAGCAGCGCTCTGCAGGGGGTCCTCTATGCCAGCCAACCCTCCACTACTTCTACTGATCCACCACCGCAACCGCATAATGTCGGTCTGTCTTCTGAGCCGCAACCTGATGGTCATCTGACACCGGTAGACTCCCCCCGCCAGAACGACGATGACAGATATTATGGTGATGAGTATTAGGATAGTTATAGATATAGTAGAGTTTTGTAGCTAGACGGATATTTTATGTATGGATTATATGTTGAGTTTGTTTTTATTTTAAATTAATTTTAATTTAATTGCTTTTTAAATTTTATTTGTAATTTCAATTTTGTTTTTTAATTAATAATATAATAATATTTAATTAAAATAAAATATTATAATAATTAATATTCAAAATATAAAATTTTAATTTTAATAAAAAATTAAATAAAATTAATCATTAATTATTAATATAAAACAAAAAAAATTAAAAAAAAACCACTTGTTTCCGATGGACATTTCCGTCGGTAAATGTAGTTTAGATTTTCCGGTGGAAAAGCCCATCTGTAACTTCCACTGACACTTGCCTACGGGTATATTCGTCGGTAATGAGGGACTCCGTGTGGCGCTTGTTCCGATGGACAAAGCCGTTGGAAATTTTCGACGGACGGTCCAGATTCGTCGGAATCCATTTCCTACGCGCTTATTACCGACAAATACATGTCCGTCGATAATCAGTGTTTCCGACGGCTTTTTGTCTTTTCCGACGGTTTCTGGCTGTCGGTAATTCGCCTTTTTTTTTTTGTAATGGTAGTAGCAATATACTAGGATTAAATATGTTATTGCTTATCAATAAATCAAAAATAAATCCTACTAAATCCTAATTACCATTTAACCAAATTACAAAGAAAAAGAGAAATAAAACTGCAGTTTTTTTAATAGGGAAGAGAAGACCTGCAACTTTGAAGATTCGGCACCAGCAAGTGTTGAATTCCTAATCAGAGCTAAGGTCAGAGCTTCAATTATTAACAATTGAGATTTTTGGTTTTGCATTTTAGGTTGTCATGTTGTATGAATTTTGGGCTTAAGGGTAACAATATTAGGTTCAAAATTGTAACTTTCTCTTGTGTTACTCTTATTAGTATAATTTATGCATATGGTTGTTTTGATTTGTAGAGCTTGTAGTAGTTTGATTTGAATTTAATTATATGGGAGAGGGGAAGTTTTGGGTTCTTGCCGCTGAGAGTTTTAGGAAAAAGAAGAGCCACATTCATTTTTTTTCCTTTTCATTTTAATTAAGTAAATGCCAACTCGGCATGCAACTTGGAAAACCTTTGCCACATAGGATACTTTTGTTAAAAAATTAAAGGATGTTGGACAGAGGGACTAAAATGGCTACATTCAAAAGATTTGGGGATCAAATATTCTCATAAAAAAACAATAGGAATTAAAATCGCACTTAAATTAAAGTTTGGGGACGAAAAGTGTAATTACGCCTAATTTTTTTCCAGCAATGGCCATAATGAAAAAATGTTATCATTAATGCTTCTCAAGGATATGTTGTGTAAATAGTTTAAAAATAAAGGAAAAATAATATTTTATTTTAGTTTCCCAAGTTACGATAGTGTTTTAATGACGTAGAAAACTTATATAATTGTGACACTATTTTTTCTATAGGCAAATGTTAGTGTTAATGTTAGTATTTTGTTAGTGCGTGGGATTTGAACCCTCTTACTCCTTATCACTCCACTCCTTAACTCTCATACCCCAACCACCAAGCCAACCTTTGTAACCCCATTTTGACGCTATTTTTACTTTACAAGTTTCTTAATTATATATTTGTAACCTTTTCAATTTTAAGCAAAACTATGTTAATAATAAAGATACATTGAGACCATGTATAAATCATTTTAGATTAATATCTTAAGCCCGCTAGAGGCTGTCAAGTGGAATAGAATTGTTTTCAAAGTGGCTATTTTTTATTTGACCGCTGTCTTAGCTCATATCAAGGCTCTCTCTCGATCTTGGTTTATAAATAAGGGGTAGGGGTTTAGGTAGATTGTTTTCTGATTAGTGTATTAATGTGTATTAACCCAGTTGGGTGCTTGAGTAACCCCTTATTTTCTTTTTGATCTTAGTCTGCTTGTAAATGGGTTAGAATACCCTTTTTACACTTTTTAATAAAGTGTTGCTTATAAATAACAGTTATAGATTTGTGATACATTATGTAGAATATATCGAAATTCAGTTCTCGGAATCGCTCTCGCCCCTTTTCTTTAGGTCCTTTTATGGCCCTCTACTCTAAGGTCCAGCCCAGTGGCAGGTCCTCCTTAGGATAAAATAATTAGGATAATGCTAATCAGTATTCTAAGGGTATTATGGTTAAGAAACCAGTAAAATAAAGTTTTTATTGAAAAGTGATGCATTTAATATTTTGATAAATGTTATTTTTAGTTTTTCAATGAAAAACTTACTTTTATTGAAATATTTAATCAATGCCTTTAGAACACTTGTTAAAAAGACCCAAGAAATTAATATATTAAAACTCTTATGATTAACTAACATTTAATGTATGTATAATTTTAATTATTATACGGGTCTTGCTAACCAATGTCCTAAGGACACCGATTAAGGACTCAAGAAATAGTAAGTTTGCATAGAAAATCAAAGTATATCACTTTTCTTTTTTTATAAGCCAAATGTCTATATATAGACAAGTACAAGGGGGGGAAATACATTAAATGTTAGTTAATCATAAAAGTTTTAAGATATTAATTTTTTGGGTCTTCCTAAAGGGTGTTCTAAAGGCATTGGTTAAAGATTCCAATAAAAACAAGTTTTTCATTGAAAAACTAAAAATAACATTTATCAAAGTATATCACTTTTTGATAGCTTAAATACATTATTTTCCTAGAAAAACCTAAGCATATCACTTTTTGCACTGGTTAAAATTTGCCTTATTCTATTATAAAAAGGGGTTAGTTGTAATTTACCCTGAAGTTTTATATTTGCTAGTTAATGTTTAATAGTGTAGTCATTAATTAATTTTTTAATGTAGTTTTTGCTCAAACAATATAAATAATTAACAATGTCATCATTAGTACTTCTCTAGACAAATTTATAAAAATGATAATGATAATGGCCACAATATATATGATACCTGAACATAATTAAATTAATTTCCATCATAGAACTATGCCCTCAATTAAATCAGGATGAAAAGAATTGTTATCTTTCATTATTGTATCTCACTGACTAATTTTAAATAATCTCTATTATGCGACTCACTTATGGCAGGACTAAACTTTTGTTGATGGTAAAGAAAATGTTTAAATGCAATTCGAATAAACTCACATCGACATTATAAGCAGCCGCAAGCATACAACTGACGAAAACAGTCCAAAACAATGGCCATGAGCTGACAATCTAGGCAAATCCCAAACCCTGTAAAAGAGAATAAAATGATAAGCCTCATTCTACCTTCTCAAAAAAGTTTATCACATCATTCACGTGTTCAGTAAAAATAAAATAAATTAATGTTATCTTGAGCAGTATATCATTGGAAAAAGCACATCACAAAAAGTGGCTGCCATTATACTCTGTCATAAACACTCAACATTAGACCATGTTGCATTAATTTATTTTCGAGCATATTGGAGGTATATATAACCATGCAATTAGTAGGTATAGTTTTATGGAAGATAAAAATTTCAAACCATTATTAATCATTTTATTTATTTTTAAAATTTTAAAATTGTTAATAAATTAATCCACAATTGGATTTTGTGGACAATCAACCCACACCCTAGTGGTTGGAGGACAATAGAAAAATTAAGTATATCATTTCTTAATTCATTGAATACACATCTTTCAATAACGACTTACCATTTTAAATTTCTTAAACAATGTCTTAAAAAATAATAATTAGCATTTGCTTTATTTTTTGGAGAATGCTAACGAGTGCTCTTGGAGCATCGTTTAAGGAATCAAGAAAGAAATATTTGTATGGTAAATGATGTATTTAACTTTTTGAAAAGTGATACAGTTAGTTTCCCAATACAAATTTTTCTTTTATGGGTTCCTTAATCAATGTCCTTAGGGTATTCGTTAACAAGATCACTTATTTTATTAATAAAATCAAGAAGATCAGGTAAAACTTTGATAACCTTTGGAAACACCTAAAATATCCTAGATTTTCCTTAAGAAAACAAAAGAAAAAGAAAACATCTTATCCAAAAAAAATAAAAAAACAAAATTGATGGCTGGAAGAATGGCAAGACACACAAAGAAGAGGATATAAACAAAAAAGCAACTTAAAAAATAACTTTTTTTTATAGGCAAATAATATATTGATAAGGAGTATAATGGGTAAAAATATAAAATGAAAAAAAAAGATCTTTTTAATTGAAAGAGGAACGAAGTTTGTAACAGTCTCTATTGGAAGGAAATCTAGTATCACCAAAGAGGTAGGACTTATATTTTTTTATAATAAAGTTTTAAAATTTCATACTACCTACATAGATTTTTTTTTTTTTGTTGATAAAAATACTACCTACATATATTAAGAGAAGTAAACAAACAAAATGTAATTAACTATTTATATATCCAAATTTACATTAAGTAATTGATCCAAAAACGAAGTTAATCGTTACTTAAAACTAATTGAACCAAAGGCAATATTATGGAGCTATGTGGTGAGCACATAGCGAACTATTCTTTTGCCTTTTACTAAAAAAACCAATATTAATGACTAGAGGAAAATTGGGCCCCATTCTGTGTATCCAAATTGCCAAAAATGATAATTATATGTAGTTATATACCATACCAGAATTAAAGATGATGCAGTAATAATGACAACATTTCTAAAGGACAATTTTCCAGATGCCAATGGAAGATCTGGCTTGTTTATCTGCAATAAAACATTTAGGAGATATCAATAATAAGACAATCCATCGGCAAAGTGTATAAAGTCTAAAAGGTTTCATGTTTTTGTGACATTATCACAGGCTAGAGTAATTGATGAGGATACTTGATAAATTTACGTATTAAACTAGAGTTTGATGGCCAAAATCAAATAACTGTTAAAGATGTGCTTGTAAGCATATATGTGCCTGTATTCACTTAGTGTATATACTACATTGATAAACTAGACAACTCTTTCACCATAATCTTTCTATTATAAGAAAGTCCAGAATTCCAAAAGACAACCTAAGTAAGATATGTATTAATTTCCTATCCGGATTGTTAATATCTGTTAGGAAGTTTCATACCTTGTCTATTTCAACATCACATAATTGATTCAAGCCAACACCAAAAATATGAATACAGATGACAGCTACCACAACCTGGAATAGTATTAATGAAGTTACATAAAATAGCACTAAACATTTTGAAGGGAGAAATACATTATAAAATACATAGCAATTAGGCATTTTGAAGGAAAAAGATTTTGGGTACATCAAATAAGGAAACAAAGAAAAAAAATGTTTTGATGCTCACTTATATAGTATAAAATATTGTTAAACTTGCATTCAGTGATGTATTATCATATTATTTAATGATTTTGTCCATAATAGGAATAGTCTTCCTAATTATAGGTTCAAATGATTCTTGTTATTCTTTGCATGGGTTTTGGCTTATGTCCCCCATGTTTTTGTATTTGTTATTTTTTTATTCTTTTTTAATAAAGTCGGTGTGCTACAGATGATTGGTAGGGTCTGAGGTGCCAACCTAGTTGGGATCTCTTTCCTTATTGTGATGCTTTTGCATGCCTTTTCTTGCTTAAAAAAAAAAACTCATCATTAATTGTCAATGTAATATAAATTGATAACGCGACAACACAATATTGAACAAAGTGCTAAAGACATTTTCAAATATAGAAGTTAGGCATTTTTAATGGCCAAAAGATACTAAGGTTCTGTATAGCGAATTAGTTGATAAGCTAACTTATAACTAATAAATTAGCTTACAATAGATATACTAATTTTTAGCTGCAAGCTTATAACTGATAGTTGACAGCTAAAAATTACCATAATGAATTTGGAGTGATTGGTAAAATTAGTTGCAAAACTAATTTATAAAAATAAAATGACATAAAAAGATATGTTTATAAGATTTTTATATATTTTCTTAAAAAATCTAATTAAGATTTATAATAAGAATATTAATATTTATTTTTTATTTTATTTTTAAATATTCCTATTAAACAATATAAATGAAATGACATGTTTATATGATTTCTTATATAAATTTATTTTATGAGATTGGGGTCGGAAAAAGTAGGAACTTCGTTAAAATAATAAGGATAAAATGAGGAAAAAAGTTAATATGCTATAAACCATAAGTTATAAGCTGAATTAATAAAATAACTTGTGAACAAAAGGTATAAGCTACAGAGATAAGCTTGTTTAACAAACACCTTTGATCAATCTAGCTTATAAGCTAATCAAATTAGGTATAATCTAGCTTATTAGATTTTCAAATAGAGCCTAAATAGAAACAATACTTGATAAAAGTGTCTTATCATCGATATAAATAGTAAAATGGCTTGGATGTCTTTGTGGCACTCGGTTGTTTGGTCTATTTGGTTGATGAGAAACAATTGTATTTTTAGCGATGGTGGTGTGGATCTTATTAATGTTCTAGACCTTATTAAGGTTCGGTCTTGGTTTGGTTTTGCTCTAGGATTGAAAGCATGTCTTTCTCTTTTTTGGATTGATGCTCGAATCCTGTGCTTTATATTAGGCAGAAGTACTTTCCTTAATTGTTTGGCCTCAATGGCGTGACTTTGTATATGGGTTGGGGTGCCCATTGTACTATATTTTAATGATTATTTTGTTTATAAAAATGTCGTTTCTCTGAATTTATAAACAACCAAAATATTTGAAATATCACCTGCAACCAGCCAATATAAAAGGCTAAAGATAAATCAGACAATTTCTCCACTACAATGAGAGACTTAAAAGTAGCTCCAAGTACCTACACAAACAAAGTAATCCCGTTTAAAATATTTATCTTAAAATAAAGGTTCAAAGAAATGAATTACATTAACCTTTAACTTACAAAGCTAAATGCTGCATATGGCCAGCAAAACTTGTAGAAAGTATCCAAAGCATCATTGACAGAGCCCCAGATGCTTTCTGGATCTCGGGCTTGGGGTTCATGTTCAAATGATTGTTCAGAGGTTGCGTTCACGACATATTTTTTCTCACATTCTTGACTTGTAGATCCTCCTTCAGTGACTTTGTAATGTTGCTTCAAATTATGCCGCGAAAACATCGCGGCACTATATTCTTTTTGGATTTTCCCATTTTTGTGCCATAAAGTTGTTACATAAGAACCTAGAATACAAAAAGTTGAATGAAATATATGTTGGAACTGTAATGCTATTTCACACGGAACTTTTTTTATGAAAATGATGCACCACATGGTTAATTTAGTACCACCTTCAACTTTTTTGATGGATCCATTAGAAAGCCAAGGGAATGGAGAAAAAAAAGAGAAAGATGCGGAAGATAGGGGCACGAGACAGAAATAAAATAATATGGAAATGGTAGAAGCAAGGACAAATGAACAGAGCACAATATATATCATGTGAGTCTTTAATTAATGATAGTGATCAAAATAAAGTATTACTGTATCAATTTTCTAACATATGCAATATTATACATGTTAAATAATAAAAAAATAGAAATGTTGTATTAGAAAGAGTATCTTTTAAACTTTCAATGAATTGAATACACAATTTTCAACACAGCACTTCTATTTTTGACATATGCAAGGCTATATAGAAAAGAAAAAATCGTACAAACCCCCGCTGTTATATTTGCATGGCTTTTTTACGCAAGTAGTGCAATTTGTTTCGACAATTACATGTATGGTATGGTTTTTAAAATATTTACGCTACTAGGGTCAGTCGTAACTGACAGTTACGAAACCAAATATAAAGTCGCATCCCCCACTTACGACTCATTTTTATATTTGTAAAATAAGAAAAAAAATTAAGGAGTCGTATACATCACATACGACTTATGTTATTTATTAATTTTTTTTATTACAAATCGTTTCTAGCAAATACGACTTTGTTATTCTAATATTTTTTTAAAAAAATTGTCTAGCAAGTCGTATCCATGGTGAGTCGGTGCAGCTTGCTCATAGTGAGTCGAAAAAGCTTCCGGGTACATTTCTTCTAAAACAGACAACATAGGTTCTTCTATAACGAAGTCGTGATCCATGGATACGACTTGCTAGACAATTTTCTTAAAAAAATATTAGAATAACAAAGTCGTATTTGCTAGAAACGATTTGTAATAAAAAATTAATAAATAACACAAGTCGTATGTGATGTATACGACTCCTTAATTTTTTTTCTTTTTTACAAATATAAAAATGAGTCGTAAATGGGGGATGCGTCTTTATATTTGGTTTCGTAACTATCAGTTACGACTTACCCTAGTAGCGTAAATATTTTAAAAACCACATCATTCACGTAATTGTCGAAACAAATTGCACTATTAGCATAAAAAAGCCTATTTGCATGCAGTCTAGCTATTCCACATATACTACCTATATATATTAGCACATATATTTCTAATCAGAGTAAATTACTCTCCACTTTCTTGAAATTTATTAAATTAATAATAAATCTCAAACAAAATCATGAGTTACACATTTCTTATTTTTTTGTGTTGACTAACTATTCGTTTAACACAGTTAAATCATAAAAACCAAAAAAATATAATTAATTATTTGATATTTATACATTGAAAAATGTTTTTAAAGATTAATCTTCAAGTTTCTTATTTACAAAATAAAGTTAATTTTTAGTTCAAAAAAATCTTATAAAAAGGGATATAATTCATTTAAATATTTATTTCTTCAATCATTATATATATTTACTTTGTTCAATGAGATCTTTTTTAGTATACGTACACTCTAACAAATGATGAGTCATAAACGTATATTTATTATACAAAAAAGTAATTTTTTAATTATATTCTTGTTCTTTTTTTGAGTCATTTATCTCAACAACTTCTAAACATATACTCCCTCCGGTCTCTATTGTAAGCAAAAATTAAATGGGACATACATATTAAGATAGTTAGTTGATCTCATTTAAAAGAGTAATTGGGAATAAAAATTTAAGTTTATTACCTAAATTACCCTTCCTCTTATTTATTAAGCTTGTGTTATTGAGAATAAAAGGAGTCATTGGAAAACAAAATTTGTATTAAATGAAGGGTATTTTGAGAATAACTTCATTAAATGAGAAGAAAGTAGTTGAAATTTGCTTATATTTTGGACTAAAAAATTTGGAAATTTTTGCTTACATTGTGGACCGGAGGGAGTACTAAAATTTCAATTATTTTTTCTAGAGAATATATGGTTTACTTTAATAATTGTTGTTAAAAGAGAATAAAAATATCATTTAAATAGGCATATTTGAGTACAAGAATTGAAATAAATATGTCCTTATCTTTTAAATAGTGATAGAGATTGAGATTGAAATTCACTTCCCTGTAACTACTTATATATATTTTTTTTTGGATATCCCACGGTATCTTCTACGCGCGACTGTGAAGACTAACTCCTCGAGGTACTGGACATCATTGAAGGGCTGACATCTCCCAACCAGATTTTCTCCATATGCAAGAGTCAGGGATCGAACTCCTGATCACTTACTTAAGGGGCCCGAGCCGATACCACTCGGACCAACCACATGTTGGTTAATTAACTACTTAATATATATACTTATACGAACAACTTTAGTGTAAAAAACAAAAATATGTAATATTATACATTATAAATCTTAATATTACAATTGTCTCTATTGTATATAGACAAATTAATTAGAAGTAAAACTTTGATATAAATCAACTAAATAATAGGCTCAATAAAATAAATAAATCAAGTAAGCAAGAGTATTATATATTTTTATTACTTAGGGAACATAATATATGTTCACGTTTTCTTAGATTAACATAAATATATATTAATCATAAAATTATTCATAACATTTGTAAAATTATACTCATTTAATTTGTATGTCTTAATTTGACAAATTTATATTCAGTCTTATACTCAAATATACTTATTTAAACGACATTTTTTCATATTCATCAATAATATAATTGAAAGCATGATATCTTTAAAAGTTATTGAGCTAAATGAGTAAATGACTAAAAAAAACAAAAATATAAAGAGAAAAATAATTTTTCTCATAATTGATACATATGTCAATTATTTGTTAAATTATTTATTAAAAACTATTTGTTTGAATTATATATATATATATATATATATATATATATATATAATATAATATAATATAATGGACATAAAAATAAGCACTTAAATGAATAATATTCCTCTTTTATAAGATTTTCAAATTATATATTTTGTTTTTAAAATTAAAAAATAAAACATAATATATTTTTTCAACAAAACAAAACATAATATTAATCATTGAAAACCTTTTTTTTATATAAACATTAAATAACTTATTATAAATATTGTTAAGTAATTTATGATCGAGTTTTAAGTTTATTGTTATTTTAATAAACTTTAAGGTGATGAAGTATAATTTAATAACTCTTATAATTATCATCATTAAATTATAGTTAGACTTATCTATATATAATACATTTGAGAATGTTTTCAAAATGGTAATCTCACACATGTCAATCATTGGTGTATTCACTCAAAGAATTTATCACACGTGGCAACACCAGAGTCTTTCCCTCCTTTTTTTGCTTAGGTGTCGTGATGTGGTTCATTTGAAGACAAATATTGTTTAATATTTTTTTAATTTTTTAATTAAAAATAATCAATAAACTTTGAAATTTGAAATTAAATCAATGCATTAATGGTGATAAATTGATGACTCATAGAAAATGGAAGAATCAAAACACTGATTGTAAGATATATCTCTCATAAATGAAAATATCTCAAATTGAATATCAATAAGCATTAATTTAATTATTATTTAATTTCAAATTTAAATTAAAATAATATATTTTTAGGGCACATTCTCATGCATTATCTCTCTATCTATTTGCGACACCCTACCTTGGGCCGTCACATAGTAACCCGTGCGGAAAATAAAATTCAATTATGCTGGTTGCTTTCGGAAAATACCTTTTTCTAAACCTTTACGTAATACCAAAAATAGTGATAAATTTTTTTTTTTCTTTTTCCTTTACCTGTTAACTTGACAACATCTAACAACATAAGTAACACACCATATATACATATCTATATGCATCATCGTTTTATACAAGATATCAACTATATAGGGCCTTTATCAGAACGGCCATTCTCCAAACTAAGAAAGTAAATAAAAACATAAGGACACATAGTGAAACGTCTAGGCCATATACAAAAATCATGGCTCTCAGTAGCCAGAAAGACAGACAGAATCACTACCCCAAAAATGAAACTACCTACAGCTGGTCACAAACTAGTGGTACCCATTGGGAAGACCAGGGTCTATCCCACTCCCTACCGACGAGTCAGATGATGACACAGCAACACCCTCATCAGGTGAATCGTCATCATCATCCAAAGGAATGTACTCGGGTACATCCTCCACAAACTCCTCCGGATCCTCCTCGGGATCAATGACCATCTCCTCTGGATCCGCTATAATCTCCTCCTGAGCTGGCTCAGGTGCTGCCTCAGCTACGGGCTGAGCCTCTATCTGTCCATGATCGACTAAGTACTGTGCAAGTAGCCATAAAGGTGGTAGAGATACCTCAACCGTCTCCATCGACCGATGCTCTCTCTGGGGCCCTGTCTCGAGTGTACCCTCTACTGTATGTATATGCCCGGTATAACGACATACATGGGCTCCCGGGTGGATCACCCACGCATTGATGTTATCGGCGTCCTCAAAATGAAGGCTCCGAAACCCCGTGTGGGCTAACGGTATGGCCGGATCCATCTAAACTCAGATAATAACAATACCCATACAGAGAGAAGAGAAACAGTAAAACATGCAAGGGTGAGAACCGATCATCTGGATTTTAAAACAACAACCACATGTACAACTCTCAATCACCACTTAACATGAATATTCAAAAATCAACATTCAAAGATAAACAATATATATTTATCACAGGGTTTCATACTCGACAGTCGTAACCGTTTTAAAAAACATGACACTTCAATATCATCAACTAACTTTGAGACTTAATCTCCGGAGCTCCCACCATCAAGTAACTGAGCTGATCAGGCTCCAATTGCCAAATAAGGCAGAATCAATGCCAGAGATGGCAAAGTTCAAATAACCATTCCACAGTCCAAAACGAGGCAAGTGGTGTCTATAAATAGCACATGGTTTTCTTGGTCATATATCCATCAAGGCACAGTGATGCAAACTGCATGAATACTTGCCATCAAGCATTCAAGTCCTATGCAAAGGCACGTCTGCCCTGTAATGCATGAAAAACGTTTTGTTCTCGTTGTTTTCTTTGTGTTCAATCTTTGGTTGTCGGAGCTAAAAGTCTCACGACCAAAACAACATTTTAAACTTTCAAGTTTAATACCTCTTTCAAACCATAATTGACTCTAAGTCAAAAGTGTGCAAATCACGAAATCTAGACCGATGCACCAGTCGTAGATACGTAGATTTTAGTGCACAAAACCTGAAATACCTCTTATAGGACATTTAGTCCACAACTTCAACCTCTTAGAACTCTAGACCCGACGTCTCGGTTACTAGGCTCGTTCAAACCATTTTTGTTTTGTGAAATACAAAACCAACGTTTCCTCAACTTATCTAAGTTGACGGAAATAACTCATTGTTAATTTAAAATTGATACTTTCAACTGGAAAACCTCATTTGAGACAAATTCTCAGTATTACACGGTATTACCCATTTTAAGACCACTTTCACAAATATTGACGGAATTGTCCGTCATTTGCCGTTTAAAACGCATATAGGTCAAAATAGGACCCTTTGTCGTAAAATAATTTTTCCAACACAGTAATAAAATATTTTCAAAACTTTTTCGCTTAAAACATTATTTTCTAATATTTAGAAATTCCTTAGGTGAAAATTAGCAGTGCTAAAATATTTTCACGGTTACGTTCGCTATATAACTCATAAAACGTTCTTTCGCTGTTAAAAAATTAAAATAATATTTTTTTTCCACTTTCTCCCATTTTTCATCAAATAAATAACCAAGTAATATTATATTACTATCTCTTTTGAATTAAACTCATTAATTCATAAAAAGCTTTTAACTGCTTTTAACCCGTTTTTAATTAAGCTCTGACCACTGTCAGGCTTTCCAATCCACATTCCACATCAAATAAATACATCATGTCAATAATATATCAAGTAATAATTAAAGACATGTCATCAAAGAAAATAAATAATTAAATGCAGAGAATTAAACAATTAACAGCAGATAATTACTAAACGAAGAATGCTAACGACGTAAGAATTACACACACCAGATAATTAATACAAACACAACAAGTACACATGGTTATCGAAAAAAAAAACCCCTAAGGTAATCCCCTTACCTTAAAGCAAGGTGTCTCTGAAAACAGTTCGTCGAAAATCCAAACAACGCTAACGACGCACGTATACGACAACTTAGCTTATCCTTCATTAAATACAACAATCAATTAACAAACAAACAACTTAATCAAACCTAAAATCCTACATGTTGGTTTCGGCCTAGGGCTGGTTTTGGAGTTAAAAATTTCCAAAATCTCTAAACTCTTGGATTAAGAACCTATATTCACTTAAAACCCTAAATCAATGATCATGGCATAAGAATAAAAATTAAATCCTCCAAACCCTCAACAAATGAGTTTCGGCCATGACCATGAAAATGGTTTAGAGACCCTCATTTAACTCAAATATCATAGATCCAATACCTATACAACTTATAAGATTGAATCATGTTAAGAAATTGAACAAAAATCTCCCCCCCACAAAACCCTAGGTTCGGCCTCATGGGGTTCATAGGGTTCGAAATTTTTTCTTCAAGCAAGCTTCTAGATCTAGAATATAGAGGTGATAAGAGGATTATAGAAATTGGTTTCATCTCATTTGGACATTCCTAGGAATTTCTATGAATTTTTGAAGTTAGGAACCCTAAAATGCATCATATGAAAAAAGACTTCAAAACAAAAAAATATTTGAAGAACATGATGCTAATCAAGGATGATGAGAATGGTATACCTCTTAGATTCACGAAAATAGCAAGAAATCAACACCTTCCTTCACAAATTGAGCCTAGGTAACTTAGTGTTTTTAGGTGAAAAATGCCAAAGTTTGGAGGAATATGAAGAAATGCCTTATATAGAGGAGAAGATGGGCTCCTTTGGAGGCCTTGGGCCGTGGAGAATGGGGAGGAAAGGGTCTAGACATGAATTTTCAAGGGCAAAATGGTAAACTCACCTTATGGCAAACTTGAAGTTAAAACTAACATAAAGGGTATTTTGGTCTTTTCCTCCTAAAAAGTAATCATTACTCTTGGATATTATCTTGTGACTCATCCATGGTGACTCAACATGATTTGACATCCTATTTATCCGTTAACGGGTCCCGCAAATCCCGTTCTCAGCTCCGTTGTTCACCCGATTTAATATAACGCCCAGATATTATATATTATTTCACTTTTTAGTGAAAAATTTCAAAATTTCCAAAATTGTTGGGAATTAAAAATAAAACCTAACCATTTCGTTCACGAGTCAAAATTAGGTCATTTGAGCAGTAAAATCCTTACTGTCAGTAAAACGTAGACCGGGTTTCGTCTGAATTTTTGACCCAAAATTTAATCGTAGCTTTCTACGGTAAAGTATAATATGGATATGATCTTGGTTTATCCAAAATCATTTTCTAAGTTTAAAAATAAATTTCTAAACGTTTCTGTTTATGTTACTGATATAAAAACAGTAAACAGTGAAAAACCGGGTGTTACACTATTTATTCCATTACTCTTCTTCTCATTTCCTCTTCAAATTTGCTTTTCAAATCTATATCTATATATAATACATCTATATCTATATATAATACATTTGAGAATGTTTTCAAAATGGTAATCTCACACATGTCAATCATGGGTGCATTCACTCAAAGAATTTATCACACGTGGCAACACCAGAGTCTTTCCCTCCTTTTTTTGCTTAGGTGTCGTGATGTGGTTCATTTGAAGACAAATATTGTTTAATATTTTTTTAATTTTTTAATTAAAAATAATCAATAAACTTTGAAATTTGAAATTAAATCAATGCATTAATGGTGATAAATTGATGACTCATAGAAAATCAATGCATTAATTTAATTATTATTCAATTTCAAATTTAAATTAAAATAATATATTTTTAGGGCACATTCTCATGCATTATCTCTCTATCTATTTATTCCATTACTCTTCTTCTCATTTCCTCTTCAAATTTGCTTTTCAAATTGTGTAGTCTCTCATACGATTTTTCCTTGTTTTTCTCTTCTTATCATTCCTTTTCGCTTTATTTAACTATTTTCTATAAATGTGCATTTCATGCATCTTGCTAATTTCATAATTTTCTCTTCTCATTCTCATAATTTTTTTTCCTCTCGGCTTCTTCGAAGACCATATCTGCTCTCTGCTCATTTGATCATCTCTCATCTCGGGTAATAACTCGCATCTCTTCCAAGATATCTCTGTTTATCACTACAATGTTCTGAAATTTGGAACCCTCTAATTCTCGCTCATTTTGATTTTTTCAGAGCACCGTCTCAAATCTTTAAAAGGTAAGAAGCATCCCTTCTCTGTTTACATTTCATATGTTTATTACTTTATGGGTTTATGTTGTTCATTGCTACAAGTAGGGGTGTAAATGAGCTGAGCTATTCGTGAACTACCCGGGTTCGGCTTGTTAATTGCTCGATGAAGCTCGTTTGCTTAATTAAATAAACAAACCCAAGCTTGAGAGTGGGCTCAAGGCCGTGTACACTGCAAGGCCAGTGAGGCCACTGCCTTAGGCCCCCGCCCCTTCTGTTTTACTTTATACTATATAGTATATATGCGAATAAAAATTGTTTTATCAAGTGGTAGAGTAATAAGGCCTAATTTCACGTATAGTGTATTTGTTATTGAGATAAAAAAAATCAATCACATGTAGTGCAATCACACACTCAACTGAAGAATATTTTCGTATTGAATATTTTTTATATATAATAGATCAATCTATTTTTTTTCTATTCAGATATGATTTGAACAATTTTTACAATATGAACATTCGGATCATAATGGTCTTGAATTTTTTTCAAAACTAAAAGTATTGAGAGAAGTGTTAAGAAGGAAAAAATAATACTCCAATAAAAATATTAAATTATATCAAAATAAAATAATTTAAATAATTTTATAACTCAAAATGCTAGAAGATTAATATGAAAATTAATAATTTATATAACATTAAGCCTCATTTTGCCTCAGGCCCCAAAATTCCTCTACACGACCCTGAGTGGGCTCAATTATTTAAATGAGCCAAGCCCAAGCCTTATAGGCTCGACATTAAGGGCTCGCGAATAGCTCGTGTATATATATATATATGATAAAAAAAATTATATATAATAATATATTATATATACTACTGCATTTTCTATTTGCTTCCTCTTTCTTAAAGAATTGTTGGTGGATGGATTTCCTTTTCATACAATTAAAAACTTTCAAAATTAATGGTTGGATCCCAACCAACCTGATTGTTATCCAAAATTATCAGAAAAATTTCTTTATTTATATTATTAGAGAAGTTTCGTTATTTACATTATGGAAATATGTAGAACTCTAACGAGAGTTTTTTTTTTATTGCATGAGAGTGTTAAAGTTATTTTTTATTAAAATAGTTATTAAAATACTTAATGCATAATTTTCACATTATGGAACTATGCATGGTTTTTTGTTAAGGAAAATTTTCATAAATGTAAAAATAGTTAAGTTATAAATGAGCTACATAAGCCAAGCTCAAGCTTTACTTTTTCGTAACAAGCCCAAGCCCAAGCTTTTATTTAGGCTCGTTTAAATAAATGAGCCAAGCTTGAGCTTCCCATTTTTTTCACAAGCCAAGCTCAAGCTTTAACTGCTCGGCTCGGCTCGACTCGTTTACACCCCTAGCTACAAGTAATGAAGACTGAAATGTAGGAGTTCAAAAGGTGTATGCCTGAACAAAAAAAAAATCAAAATCAAAATGCAAGACCTCCTCAATGATCACTATGCATTTTAGAATAATCAAAGGGTAAATGGGTTTTATTCTCTTCAAGACTTGAGCAACAATTAAAGTAAGGTCCATTCCAAGACATCAGGTTCCAATACATAGAATTGTATATTTTTTGGTTATCAAAGCATCTCAAGCATAATTAATAGTTTAGTGTTAATTTATTCTCTTCTTTATATCTATATGATGCACCCATAAGATAAAGCTTAAGAAGATAGTACCAATATTGATCTTCACTCACAAATGATGAAGAAGACGATCTTCTCATATTTATCTTTTTTGTCAGCACTTAAACTATTTAATTTTGTCGGCACGGGTCCATACACTAGTTATCATTAAATTATAAATTATAAGTAGACACACTATAAATTCTGCATATTAATACTATGATTTTATAACCTCATCCTTATGTGTGCCAGGGACATGTATGTAAAAATATTATTTAAGATTGAGATGCTCATTAAGTTATTATATTATATTATAAAGTATAAAAAAGAGTGAAAGAGAAGAGAAGTATAGTTGACATACTTGCACAATAATTCTTGGCATATTGTTTACTCCTCAAGCAACTTCCACCTGCCAGTGGCTTCTCATGTTATCAAGCAAATATTATGAAAAAGATAACATACACAGGAATTTCAAATGTATTACATGGAATAAAAAAAAATGCCTACGAACATGCTTTCATTGAAACTTAGTAAAATACTTTGTAATTTTTTTATTTAAAAAATGGTTCGGTGTTAAATTTTCGTATACTATTTTCATCTCATGAATCTTCGCAGACAATAAATACATCGTGAGACTTTTGTCATTATAACATTAAATTAATTGATTTTGTTCCAAAAAAATAAAATAAAAACATTAACTGATTAGATAATTGACGAAATTGCAAGTGTTTATTTTAAGGATTATTTAATTAATATCTGCTGCCTACTAGTATAAATATTTTTATACTATTAATCAAGAAAAATTCGAGCATCACACTCCTCCTCAACACACTCTCTATTATTGGGTGGATTTCATATGAGACCCACCAAACATATGATCACACATGAAATCCACCCAATAATAGAGTGTGTTAAGAGGAGTGTATTAAAGAGTATGAATCTAGCATTGCTCATTAATCAATCATAAATTACCACATCATTTAAAAGGTTATATTAAAAGTTGTATCTTTCTCTTTTTCGAAATGGTGTTTGAATCCTATTATTTGTAAGGTAGGGCACTGGTTTTTTTATTTTTTAGGACTAATGACATTGGCTAAGGAATCCAAAGATGAAAATTTTTTATTGGAAAGTGTAACTTTTGAATTTTCAAAGTATTGAATACATTATTTTCTAATGAAAATTTTCTATTTATGGTTTCTTAACCAATGCCCTAAGATCACTCGTTAACATTTGCCTTTTTGGTATTAGACGGAACTTCCATTAGCTTTTTGGCCTTAATGACGTAACTTTCATTTATACTATTCAGTAAAATTATTCAAAAATAAAAATACATTTAAAAATTAATATTCTTATTGTGAGGCTTTAATTAGAATTTAAAAAATTATATAAAATCCTATAAAAATGTCATTTTACATTTACAAACTAGTTCAACAGCTGATAAAGTTAAAAATTAATATTCTTCTTATGAGGCTTTAATTAGAATTTAAAAAAATTATATAAAAAAAACCTATAAAAATGTCCTTTTACATTTATAAACTAGTTCAACAGCTAATTTTACCAAACATTTCAAATTCAAACAACTAGCTTTTGTAGCTATCAGCCATATCCTTACAACTAAAATTAAACTTATCAATTGTAATTAAGCTAGCTTAATTATTAGTTATTTTTACCAAACATAGCCTTAGACTTCTTGTCCATTTCATCACATCTGCATATATTACATTACATTATATAACATTTGAATACAATATAGAATATATGACAGGAATAATATAATATTTATACATAAATACTACAAAAACATTTATTTTATTTTATAGGTATAATACTCATTTTCATTTTTATATTGTTATTCTATTTTTATCAATTTTATTGAAAATTAATAGTTAAACTATGTTTTGTATATATTACAGGTATTTCATGAATTATGACATATATTCTCAAGATATACAATATGAGCCAAATAAATTTTTAAATTATTTATATAAATTTATAAAAGATTTTCAAAATATTTAAATACAAATTAAATATATCTTTTAAAATATTAAAAAATAATAATCCTAATAATAACGTTTCTTATAATATTCTCTCAAAAAAAAAAACCGTTTCTGATAATGTGATTGTAAGTATCGTATTTCGAAATTTCAAACAAACGACAAATTACACATTATATATATGAAAAAAAATCTAGCCACCCAAAAAAATATATGAAAAAAATCTTTTATGAGCATTTAAGAATTTCTTATTCTTTTCTGAGGAATGTAATCCTCACACTATGAAGACAACCCTTTTCATTTGTCTTTCAATTTTGGTCCAGCCAGTCAATTGCTGGATCTCAGCATGCATATTGCATTATTCAAGAAGCAGAAACAAGTTGGCTGAGTCACTTAATGTAAAAGCAGACATACATACCAGTGGTAATGGAAGAAGCTCCAGGAAAAGATGCAAGAAGCACAAAACTCATCTAGATTAGTAACTTCAGTTTCAGTAAGTTCTGCAGTTTTATGAAACAAAACAAACCCAGTACCTCTGCGACTTGCGACTTGGATCCAAGACAAGACCGTCCTTTCCTCTTTGTTGAAAAACGAGAAGCTGTCATGTTATATAAGTTACAGATCCGGTATATAAGCTGTCATAGCTGAATTATTGAGTTAATTTTACTAGGTCAAGTCAGATTGTTAGGCGCCACATTGGAACCTTCAGATTTAAAAGCAAAAACTGTCTATCTGATGTCTGGTGATATAGGAAAAGTGGGAAACTTTTCAATAAGCTGATATAATGTATTGTGGGCATACTGGGTGGGGTGTTTAATATTCTTAGCAACTTCCCTTCTGTTTCTACTCTCAATTTTTAATTTGGTATTCAATACCACTCATTGACTTCACTCCGTTTTTAATTTGGTATTCAAATTCCAGTTGCTGTTAACAATCTAACCCAAAACCTTTACTTAATTTTATAAGTTAATAACCTTTATTTCTCCTTTGAAGTAATTATCTTATTATTTGTCCTTAGGGATCTCGAGGGTATCCCTGGCCGGCCAAGCATGAGGCGAACCAAGTTCTTACTTAGGTCTACTAACAAAAAAAAAAAACTTATGAGTTTAATTTTTATATATTTTCAGTGTAAAATATTTTACACATACAGCTAATAACATTCATGACACTACATACTACTTTAATCCAAAACTTAATTATTTATTATTTAGTATTCACAAAACTTTTATTATTAGCTAGTCTAATATAGTGATAACTAGCGTCAGCGTATGTTTTTTCCCCTTTTGTTTGAGAAAAAATATATTTATTTTTTTAAGGTCCTGATTTTTTGATAAATGTTCTTAGCTTTAAAAAGACTTCAATGTTTGCTTAGAGCCTAAAAATAAGCTGGGCTGGCTCTTCACAATTATATATATTATCAACAATTTATCATACAAATATTTTCTCTACAAAAATATGAACAATTTATAAAATTTAATTGGTATATATTGTTCACCTCCCAATTAGATTCATATTAAAAGTACGGAGAATGCTAATGAGTGCTCTTAGGACACTCTTTAAGGAACTAATAAAATAAGGTTTTTATGGGGAATTGATGTATTTAATGTTTGAAAAGGCGAAATAGTTAGTTTTCCCATAAAAACTTGTTTTTGTTGATTCCTTAAAATGTGTCCTAAGGATACTCGTTAGCATTATCCTAATGTAGCGTTTGGTACAAGTTTTATAAAAATATTCTTGGGAATATAGGCATGGGAATAAAAGTTTCTCATGTTTGGTACAAGTTTTAAAAAGTTATTCCCAGGCATAAAAGATTCCAGGAAATAAAATTATTTAATGATAGTTATAAACTTGGGAAAACTCTATTCTCATGTGTAAAGGTGAGAAAACTTTATTCTCGGGAATCACATTTCCAGGTATGTAGTTTGCCTAAGAATAAAACATTCCTGATACCAAACGCCACCTAAAAGTAATATAGGGGTATATCAAATGAGAGAGGTTATTTTATGTGAGAGTGAGAGGAATTCATTTCAATCATTGGATTTAAATCAAAAGCTCAGATCAAAAGACCCAATTTAAAAAGTCACGTGCTCTTCTATTCACTCAATTCATGTTTCTGGTGCCTCTCTGCTTCTCCCAAAGTATCAGCCATCTACCCGTCACCACTGTCAAATGCTTTACCTTCCTCTCTTTCTCTCTCCCCCTCTTTTTTCATTTTCAGGTTCTCATTTTTTACCCATTTTCTTCTTCATCTTATTCCATCGAAACCAAGAAAATCATTGTGCAACATGAATGCCAGATCTTGATGGCAATTGGGTTTATGATGAAAAATCCAAACTTTGCGAAATCCTTTCAATTTTTTTTATATTTGATAATAATCAAGATATATGCTAGTTTTGTGGTCGCTACTGGAATCAATCTAACATTTTAGCTAGTTTTTGTTTTTACGATAATATTTCCTCTATAGATTTAGCAATGTTTTATTGGGTGTAGGGTGGCATATCTGACATTTAGCAAGGTTATAAATTTCAGTAAAGAAATTTCTCATCTCGTGCGTTTTTAGATTGACAAATATTTTTTTGGCTGGAATTGTTCTTCACTGTAAGGAAAACTAAAGAGATTCTGAGTGAGTCTGAAAGTTCTAGAAAATGTGAGAAATTTCTTTTTTCACATTGGCGGTGGATGAAGGGGAAATTGGGGAGGAGAGACTGTGAACAGTTTGAGGTGAATAAACAAAGGGCACGTGACTTTTTAAAATGACTCTTTTGATCTGAGCATTTGATTTTAATCCAATGATTGAAATTGAAATAAATTCCTCTCACACTCACATAAAATAACTCCTCTCATGTAGAGGTGGCAAAGCAGGCTATCTTACCCGCAGTGGGCTACCTAATGCTAGGGGTGAGAATAAGTCAGACCGCTCATCGGGGGTCTACAGTCTAACCTATTTAAGGCCTAACTTGGCCTAGTCTATTTAGTAAAAGGGCCAGGTCAAGGCTTTATAAAAAGCCTATATAGCTAAATAGGTCATGCCTAAGGCTTTAAAAAAAGCTTACTAGGCCTACCAGGCCGGCCTATTTAACACATACACACATATAAATATATATGTATAATATAATATATTATAATACTATAATATATTATTTATATTATTCATAATATTTAAAGGTAAATGTCTATTAGTCATGTAGTGGCTTGCTTGCTTATTTATTTGTGAATGCTTAGTGACCTATTTATTAGTATATGTCTACCAACTTTTTTGTCATTAGAGACCTATGAGCATATTTACAAGTGAAGGACTGTGACCTATTTATAGATGGATGCATATTTAAAGGTCTTGTTGATAAGTAGGCATTTAAGTAGGCTTTCAGGCCAGGCCAGGCTTTAAAGTAGGCCAGGCTCAGGCCTTAGAAATTGGTCTATATCAGGCTATAGGCCAGGCTCAAGCCTCATGATTGGAACACAGGCCAGGCCCAGGCTTACTAGGGCCTAACTCGGCCTAGCCTATTCCCACCCCTACCCGATGCGGGCTCGGGCTTTATAGGGCAGGTCCAAAAAGGCCCAGAATCAATATGGGCTATAAAATAAGTGCCCAAGCCCAGCCCTATGCGGGCTGCAAGGTTGTTAGGGGGGCCCCAAAAAATATGTATTTTTCTGCAATTTTTTTTCTTGGTTTAGCATTTCATAACAAAATGAAATGTTTGCATGCCACATAAATTTGTTGCGGACCCCAAACATGATGTTTGCATGAAAGGGCTTTTTGACCAAATTGGTATCCTTTTAGAAACTATTTACCAGTTTGGGGTCCTTTTGAAACAAATTACCAGTGGGGGGTCCTTTTTGACACTGTGTCATTTTTTTGCCTGACAGGGGGAGGCGCCACTCTGACTGGTGCCTCCCATTTTTTTTAATTTAAAAAAAAAAAGTAAAGGCGCCACTGCCTGTGGCGCCTCCCATTAAAAAAAAAAAACAAACAAACAAACGTGAGGTTTCCATGACTTGATTCAAAAAACATGGCAGCATGCAAAAACAAAATTGAAGAACCTCAAAAAAAAAAAAAAGTGCCTCACCAGAATAATGAATTTTCACTAAGGATATTTTCACTAAGAATATTTTCACTAGAATTCACTAATGAAGGACGTGGTGCCTGAGGGTAAGGAGCTAATGCCACATAAGATTCAGTTTTGCACTGCGGTTGACTCCCAAGCAGATATGAGGGTTACAATTCTTAACTATAGTTGTCATGTACGTGATTAGGCTGTTTTGTTCAGTTGCTACTGCCTAGTAGCCTATCAAACGAAGGTTTTGATGTATATAGTATGTAAATTTTTCTATAAAAGCCAGTAGCCTACTGCCTTTGAAGGGTGACTTTGTTATGGCTTATATCCAAATTCACCTCCCTGCTAGTAGCCTATGGAAAATGGGAAAAAAAAATGAAGAAAAAAATGAACGGTTCATATTGTTTTTCACTATCGATTTTTGATCGATATTACTAGCTCTGGACCGGTCTGATCACCTCCCTGTTAGTATTATTATTATTACTATTATTTTTTGGCTTTTGACTGTACAGATCCAACTTATTGGAAGACTGCTTCATTGCTTTTTTAAAAAAAATAGTAGTATATCACCTAATGAAAAATTTAACTTCTAACATCATCTAAAAATATTTTTAGTAAAATAATTATTAATATTTTTATAATTTAAAAAATGGAAAATGGGAAAAAAATGAAGACAAAAATGAACGGTTCATATCATTTTTCACCACCGATTTTTGATCGATTTTACTGGCTCTAGACCGGTCTGATTGATTCTTAACCAGTTCTATACAATTCTAAAATCAGTTGCTTTTTTTATGGGTAAAATAATAATTAGTGATTATTTAATGGTGATTATTTATGAAGAGTAACAATGAACGGTTCATATCGTTTTTCACCAATGATTTTTGATCGATTTTACTTGCTCTGGACCGGTCTGATTGGTTCTTAACCAGTTCTATACAATTCTAAAATCAGTTTTTTTTTATGAGTAAAATAATAATTAGTGATTATTTATGAAGAGTAACAATGACGCTAATCACCATTTCATACTGACAATCAACTATCAAAGAGTGAGAGGATCATAGTTGATGTGTCATATAACTTGGTGAGGCACTTTTTTTAAAAAAAAAAAAAAAATGGGAGGCGCCACTGGCAGTGGCACCTTTACTTTTTTTTTTTTAAAAAAAAAGCGAGGTGCCACTGCCATTGGCGCCTTTGACTTTAAAAAAAAAAATAAAAAATGGGAGGCATCAGTCGGAGTGGCGCCTCCCCCTGTCAGGCAAAAAAATGCCACCGTGTCAAAAAGGACCCCCCACTGGTAATTTGTTTCAAAAGAATCCCAAAATGGTAAATAATTTCTAAAAGGACACTAGTTTGGTCAAAAAGCCGCATGAAAGGTGTTATTGTTCAGTCTAATAATAATTAATTATTTTTGATTAAATAGTAGAACCATTTTCATCAAAAAAAGTAGTAGAACCATTACAACACAGAAATAGAAGTATAGAACCATTTACAACGTCTTTATACGTCCCTGTATTTATTTAAAGGAAACCAAATAAATTAGGAAAAACAATGCAGACAACATGCTAATTAGGTAAATAAATAAAATAAATAACAAAAATAAAAATATATATATGTAATCGGGCTACCCGAGCCCGATGTGGGTTCGGGTTTCATCGGTCCGGACCAAAGAGGCCCGAAATTAAAATGGGCTGAAATATTGGTACCAAACCCTATAATTCATCGGGCATATTCGACCCGACCCGGTCGGGCCCGCCCGTTTTGCCGCCTCTACTCTCATGTGATATGCCCCTGTATATATATATAATAAAAATATATCCTAGAGTAGAATTTGAAATGAGAATAAAATAGGGTTTAAGGGTTGAAGGAGTTGGAGGTCCAAGGTTCAAACCTGGTAAAAGAGAAAAAACTAACAACTGCTTATTAAATCCATCATATAAGAAAAAACTAACAACTAACATTTGTCTATAAAAAAAAAATAGTAAACTTATACGGAGAGTCAAAATCCGGAAGCAAAGTGCAGAAATTTGACGGCGACGATATTGCTTCAATGATGATGGTCACTAGAAATCTAACGGCAGAGAGCAGAAATCTAGCAGCTAGGATGGTGGCTGAAAATCTAGAGGAAACAAAAATATCAGATCATCAAGCACTTGGACGGTGGGTCTTCGTCAATGGCGGTCGATGGGGTTCAAGAGAGACATTGCTCGATTCCATTTCCTTCGAACCATTATTCGACGGTAAAGTCGAGTAAGAGGCTTGTCTCCAAGGTCAAACAGAAATGCATTGTGAGGTGGTCGAAGAACAATTCTAAGGCGGGGGGTTTGATTGAAATCGTCGAAAAGGAGATGCTAGGTGCGGGGGGTTCTTCTGAGGCAGAGCTATTGAAGAGGAAATAAATTGCTAAGGGGAAGAAACCAGCATATTCTAGTACCCAACAAGTTTGTTTTCCTTCCTCGGATTCTCATGTTAGGAGCTATAATAGAGCTATACTCAGGGCAGAGGCTTACCAAGAGGCGAATCTCATCTAGGTGTTGAGGGGAAGCTGAGTTTGGCGATTCGAGTGGAGTGGAGGTTGGCTTTAGATGATTATAATGGAGAGTGGGGATTGAAGTGGTTTTCCTGCTTAATAATGGTGGATAGACTCTGAAAAAGAGTTTAGGGTGATGGGCGATAGGTGTTTGTTTTGGAATCTGGTGAGATTAGAGGGAGGTTTGTGTGAGAATCAAATCTTAGAGTTTCGGCTTCCTACTTTTGAGTGCTTCGAATACTTGGTGTTTGAATTGGTTTAGTACGGTAACCTGTTTTTCAGGGATGTCCTATTTCGGATGGGCTCTGGTGGCTATGTGTTGCTTCGCTGTTTTTTCAGCTTCTTAGGGAGTTATACGGTGATAGGTTTTTGTAATACTAACATTAGTTCAATTATGGAGTAGTATTCTTTTACAGTTTATCTTGTTGCTTTTGGTTCTTTTTTTTGTATTTGGTTTAGTATCCCTTACACTCTTCTTTAATACATTTTTTGCTTATAAAAAAAAAAAGGATTTGAGAGTGAGATTTTGTTGTTTCCTGCGTGTGAGGAAAAGAGCTTGCTCTGCCAGTTTTCCAAATTAGGTTCCTAAATAAAGCTTTCATATGTATTAATTAATTGTGATCCACAGTTTTCTAAATTGACGCTAATTAATTAAGTGTGGCTGGTATAAGTTTTTCCTTGTAGTGATTGAGCGTGTTCTTATTCAAAAACTAGTATGTGCACCCGTGCCCGGCACGGGATATAAGTTTATCTAATATGAATATGAATGATACATATATGAATGGTTAATAATTTAATATCTAATCATTTAAAGTTTAATAAATTGAAAGATATGGTAGAGGAAACTATTTGATAAACAAAATTCACAAAATAGTCAAGTTGGTAACTTATTTACAGGTTTACAGACCTAAAACGTTCAAGATCATTTAAAACAACATTAGTATTGACTTTCATAAAAGGGCTCTAAACATTTTTAGTATTCGAATATATTGTTTTCTGATCTGCAACATTCGCTTTCAATTCAATCTTGCTCCCCTTTCTCAACTTGTTTGTCTAGCAAAATTGTACCTAACCCTTCGTTATGTATGCTTCAAATTGCCCGCTCTCCACTAATCTAATGTTGTAAGAAAAGCTTCTTTTTTTAATCATCTTGATAGTGCAACTGACTGTCCTAGAGAACAATGCCTCTTTAACAAACTGAGTCGGCAAATTCTACAATTACAAAAGTATATTTGTTAGTATAATTAGCAAAGATGTTCTATTAAAACATATTTTCTCTCTTAAAAATTATTTGATTTAAATTTTCCATTTTTCCTTGTGCAAGTTAACTATTTTTAGAAAAAAAATTTATATATCATATTATTATTTTTCATCCCTCTTGAAAATATATATGATATCATCTTTTGTTTACACTTGATGTCTTCATGGGATCTTTTTGTATGGGGTTGTGGTACCCCAAGTACCCAAATTCAATATATTAGTGTTTATAAAATAAAAAAATTGTTACCCGTACAATGCATGGGATATAAGAATGATTGTCGATAGTGTAAAAAGTTCATAAATTTAAAAAATTATTTACAATTTGAAGATTAAAAAATAAGATTGCTTAATAGTCTTATTTAAAATATGAATATCATTTATATGAAATTCATAAAAAATAGATAATACCTTTAATAGTCTGATTTATATATTACCCACATATAATTTAATGCCATACACGTGTATATGATAAGTCACTTATTATATGTCTACCGGTATGTACCAAAAACATGAAATTGAAATTTTTATTTTTTTTATGCAAAATATTTGAATTTGTTGTTAGATAATATATAAAATAAAAATCATCTCTATTGATTAAAAAAATAAAAATCATCTTATAAGTTTAGATTATACACTTAATTTTTTTAAAAAAATATATTTATTTATCATATTATTATTTTTCTTCTATCTTAAAATTTTTTTTTTGAAATATTTCTACTATTATCTAATGCGACTTAACCATTTTTATAAAATATATTTATCTATAATATTATTATTTATTTTCTCTCTTTCTTCCATCCAAGTTAATCATTTTTATAAAATATATTTATTTATCATATTTTTTCTTTTCTCTTGAAAAACTATTTGACTTGTTTCTCCTCATTTTCCGTGATCTTTTTTGTTTTTAGAAAATATATTTATCATATATTTTATTATTTTTGTTCTCTCTTGAAAATCTATTTGATTTAATTCTACTATTTCCCCGTGTAAGTTATCCAATTTTAGAAAATATTTTTATCTACCATATTAATTTTTCTTCTCATTCAAAAATTTATTTTATTTGTGTCTCCTCTTTTTCTCGTGCAAGTTTAATCATTTTTGGAAAATATATTTATGTTTCATATTATTCTTTTTCATCTCCCCTTAAAATCTATTTGATTTGTTTATCTTCTATTCCCATAAAAGTTAATCATTTCTAGAAAATATATTTATCTGTCATTTTTTCTTCTCTATTAAAAATTTTATTTGATTTATTTCTCCTCTCTTTCATTTCATTTAAGTTAACATTATTTAGAAAATATATTTATTCATCATATTATTATTTTCCTTCTCTCTTGAAAATCGTTTGGATTTATTTAATTAACTGGGATGGAATCATTTAATTAATTATTTAACTTTTGGTATTTATTTTTTATTTAACTATATTACTAATAAATTTATTTTGTGGTTTATATTAAACAGGGATGTACCCTTAATTCCCAAAATGGTTCCTCCATTCCCTAGAAATTTCACAAAGGGCAATTTTTTCAATAGTATTTTACTATTTTTACATAAATGTTCCTCTTTTTTCACGTAAATTAGGTAATTGCATTTTTTTATTTAATTAAATTTTAAATTAAAAGGTTATAAGAGACTGCTGAACCATCATGGATAATGATGTGACACCCTAACTTGGGTCATCACATGATTACCCGTTTGCGGAAAATAAAATCATACATTCGCTGGTTGCTTTCGGAAAATAATGTTTTCTCAACGTTTGTCTTAAACAAAATGTGGTGATAAATTTTTTTCTTTTCAACATCATCACAACAACGTTCACACAATCACACTTATATATATATATATATATATATAAGTCATACAGCTATACTGCCTCGTATGTTTCATACTTAAACATTTATAATGAAAAGATTATTCCCAAAACATAACTTAACGTAAACCTAAGCTGGTCAAACACTACGACAAAAGGAAGCAGCATCAGCATGCCCTGAACTAAACATTCTTCTTCTTGTAGACTGTAACACCCCGATTTCTGCTGTTTTCTTTATTGATAAACAATTATCTGTTTATATTTTTGTTTAAGACTTAGAAAGAAAATGATTTTGGATAAACCAAGATCATATTCATACTCTACTTTACCGTAGAGAGCTCCGATTCGATTTTAGGTTGAAAAATCAGGCGAAACCCGGTCTGTGAATTTCAGTGACAGTATAATTATACTGCTCAGAAAACCTAATTTTGACTCGTGAACGAAACACTTAAGGTTTTTATTTAATTTCCTACAATTTTGGTTATTTTGAAATATTTCACTAAAAAGTGAAATATTATATTTTATCCGGGTAATATTTTATCGGGTAAACAACGGAGCTGAATACGAGATTTCCGGGAGCTGCTAAAGGATAATACCAATGAGTCACACAAGGTGACTCACCCATGTGAATGCATTTATGATGCACATGGCCCTCATAATGACAAACTATAAGGAAATTGCAAATTGGTCCTTAAACTTTTTAAGTTTTGCAAATTGGTCCTTAATCAAAATTGCATCTTGATCCTTAGGAAATACAAATTCCTTGCTCCTTGGTCCCCTTTGGGCGCAGCCCACACCCCTATAAAAGCCCTCCCTCACATTTCATTTTCTTCCTATTGTCTTTTGTTTAAAAAAAAAAACTCATAAGTCATAAGCTTTCCTACAAGCAATTTGTGAAGCAAGTCTTTGATTCTTCACTTGTTTTTAATCTTCAAGAGGTGAATCTTACTCTCCTTTCCTAATCATCTTCATGTTCTTCAAGTATTTTAATGATTCAATGTCTTGTTCATGCCATGATCATCACTTTTACATTCTTAGATCTAGAAGTTTGAAATTCTCTAGAAAATCATAGAAAAATCCTAAAAATATGAAACCAATTTCTATAATCCTATTATCATCCCTATATTCTAGATCTAGAAGCTTGCATCAAACAAAAATCTCTAACCCTTTGAACCCTAAGAGGCCGAACCTAGGTTTTGTGGGGGGGAAGGATTTTGTTCATTTTCTTTACATGATTCAATCTTATAAGCTATATAGGTATTGGATCTATGTTGTTTGAATAGAATCAAGGTCTCTAAGCCATTGTTTTACTCATGGCCGAAATTCATTTTTTTAGGGTTGGAATATTTGATTTCAATCTTTGTATGTTAACCTTTGTTTTAGGGTTTTAAGTGATGATAAGTCACTAATCCAAGAGTTTAGAAATTTTAGAGATTTTCAACCCTAAAAACAGCCCTAGGCCGAAACCAACATGTAAGATTTTAGGTTTGTTTAAGTTGTTTGTTTGTTAATTGATTGTTATGTTAAATGAAGGATTGTGTTAGTAGTTGTTGTTTGGAGTTCGTGGAGGAAACCGGACCGGATTTGAAAACCGAGACTTCATTGAATCAAACTTGAATCTTCAAGAGGTAAGGGGAGTTTACCTGAAGAGCTTCGATAGCTATGTGTATCATTTGTTTGGTGTGTCTGTAATAATTATTGTAGTTGTAGTGTTTGTTTTAAAATTATTGCGTAATATTCTGTGATGCATGATTTATCTGTGAAAGCATGCTATAATTTGTGATGTGTGAATTTATTGTTGATTGTGAAAGCATGTGATAAATTGTGTTGTATGATATTTTCTGTGGATTTTGTGATTGGCTGGAAGCCTGACATCGGTCAGTGCTCATTGGAAATTAAAGATAAAACGTTAAGAAGATTTAAGGGAAACAACATGTTTTTGAAAATAAGCGGATTTAATTTTAAGGTAAAAATAATAATGTTTTAATGAGTTTTAAGGAAAGAATACATTAATAAAGGACAGCGCGTACGTAACCGTGAAAAAATTTCACTTTCGCATTTTTTTCAAAATACCGGAAAGAAAATGGAAACAAATCTTAATTTTAAAGAAATGTATTTTAAATATTGTTTTAAGGTTAATAATAAATAATTTTTCAAGAAATAAGGGTTTTCTGTTTGCCTAACGGCGGTAAAAAGAAAAACGATCTTTTAAGAAAGAAAAATGGAAAAATAACTTTACAAAGGGAATATGGATTTGTAGAAATCAAAATACAAGATTTGAGGAAAAATGATTTTAGTTACGTTTTAAAACGAATTTCATCAGAAAAGGATTTTTGGAAAAGGATTTAAGAACAGCGGACGTTTTCCGTCAAACTTGGATAAGTTTTTCGGAGTTTTTGGTTTTGGTATTCATTTTTCACCGAACGAAAATTCTTGGAGGAAATAAAGGAAAGGATAAGGACCTAGATTGCCGAGACGTCGGGCTAGTGTTCCTAAAAGGAAATTGCATTTTGGAAGGGAAAGGAAATTGGAATACCTAAGGAAAGGTAATCGGGAACTTTAGAGGAAAACAAACGACAAAGAACAGTTACGATAACAACGGATTTTACATGCATAGTCTGGCAAATATGCCAATTTGGGCAGACGTGCCTTGGGTATCGAGCTACAATTTCACAAAGGGTGAATTGGGTAAATTGGTTAGTTACGGACCAAAGATAAATTCTAGGGTCTTTGGGTCTTAGGGACATTCGGGCTTCGAAAATCCAGCGAATACTTGGGGCCTTGCAACCTCGGGTCGTGGAATTCGGCTACCTGGCACGAATGTACTCAATAGGGAACTATTCCAATATTATTTTAGGTGCTCCATCGTGATATTCCCTGAACAATTGGAGCCGGACCTAAATTTAGAGGCCGATCTCATGAGACAATTGTGTTAAGGGTATCGCAGCCTAATCATTGCTCGAAGGAGGGAAGTTAGAAATCTCCGGAGAATAAAGGTCAAGACTCATAGGATGGATATTGAAGTGCCATGCATTTTTGGAAAAATTACGATTGGATGACCGGGTATGAATCCCATTGGTAGGAAATAATTATAATTATAATATGTGTATATGATGTTTGTTTGAGTGTCGTACATGTAGTTATCATGATGAAACTCCATGATGGTATCTCACCCTTACTTTATTTCTTTTCATGTTGGGTTTCTACTATGCTTCTATATGTATATATTCGAGTACAGATGAACCAAATGAGTCTGATATCGTACACGGGAATACGTTCCCTGCACTTTGACGAGGGTAATGACGGATGTGCGTGGAGGATGGACCTGGATACTTCTGCGGGCGGGGAGTTCTAGGGAGGACTTCCCAATGATTTTATAGTACGACCAGCTATAGGATCTGTTTTGAGTTACTGTTGGGGAGTAGTACTATTACTATTTAAGTTTAGTTTGTGTGTTTTCCTTATACTAGGACTTAAATAAAGGATTGTAATATAAAGATCCATATGTAAAATTGTATTGATGCATATATATATGTATTCGGTTGTTTGTTAATTTACATCGGTAGAAGAAAAAAAAATCTACAACTAATTTCAAGGAAGTTAAGAAATAGAGAAAATTATATTTTCCGAAAGCAACCAGCGTAATTATTTTTAGACTTTTAGTTTTTCAATATGTAGCACCCAAGGGAGGGTGTTACATTAGTGGTATCAGAGCTGGTCGAGTCTTTCGGGAATCCTTGGGAAATAGGTCTGTTATGTCTATGTTGTGTGACCTCTGACATAGAATTGTTTTAATTACTTCTTAGAAGTAATGTGTGGTTTACGTTTCAGTTTCTGGTTTTGGTTTAACTGATTGTGGCTTGTAGGTCAGTTATGGAACCAGTTGTTGAACCAGAAGCTGGACGTGGACGTGGACGTGGACGCGGCCGTGGAAGAGGCCGTAGAGGCGGTCGTGTTGGCGGTCGTGGTAATCTGGGAGAGAATCTTGAAGAAGCTGGTGGGATGGACTATGCAGCACAGGCAATGGAAAATGTTGCAGCTGCTATTGCGTTACAGACGGCAACTATGGCTGCCCAAAATCAACAAGAGCAACTCAGAGCTGAGCAAGCTGCAGAGGGAAAAGGATTGACTGCTTTTCGGCGTCAGAATCCGTCACAATTTCATGGGGATGCTGATCCCGAGAAGGCTGATCTTTGGATACAAGAATTAGAGAAGATTTTCGAATTGATTCATAGCCCAGAAGGAGTCAAAGTTCAGTATGCTACGTTCCTGCTCGTGGGTGATGCTGAGTACTGGTGGAAGGGCGTCAGACAATTGATGGAAGCGGATCATCAGGGGATTACTTGGAATGCATTTCGTAACGCATTCCTGGGCAAGTACTTTCCTCAAAGTGCTAGGACTGAGAAAGAGCAAGAATTTCTGCGTCTACAGCAGAGAGAAATGACTGTTGGGGAATACGCGGCGAAGTTCGAATCGCTCGCCAAGTATTTCCGTTTCTTCCAAGCTCAACCTGACGAAGAATGGAAATGTGAGAAGTTTGAAGGAGGATTAAGGTTTGAAATTAAGGAGTTAGTACTGCCGCTGGAGATCAAGAATTTTCAAGCTCTGGTCGAGAAATGCAGGAAGGTGGAACAGATGAAAAAGGGAAGAGATAACAGAGGGAATGTTGGAGGACCATCTAGATCCAAGAATCAGTACCAGAATCAGTACCAAAACCAGAGAGGGAAACAAGCTCAGGGAAAGCCTTATTCCCGACCACCCGGGAATAATCAGAATCAGAACCAGAATCAACAAAATTACCGTCCAGTCGCTTCTGCATACAATAGTGGAGGCCAAAGGAACCAAAACCAAGGCCAGTTTCGAAAGTGTTTCAAGTGTGGAAGCGAAACTCATTTTACTGATAATTGTCGACTCCAAGGAGTGCAGTGCTTCAAATGCGGAAAGATAGGGCACATGGCCAAAGACTGTCAAACTCAGAAACCGGCATCAAACACCAACAATTCTAGGACCAATAAACCGACAGCTAAGGGAAGGGTTTACACCATGAGTGGTGCTGAGGCTTCAAATCCCGAAGATCTCATACAAGGTAGTTGCGACATAGCTGGTAATCTCTTAACGGTACTTTTTGATTCGGGTGCAACGCACTCTTTTATTGCGATGGATTGTGTGAGACATTTAGAATTACCTGTTTCTTACATGTCATATAATTTGATTGTTTCAACTCCAACTGCTGAACCTGTTGTTGTGACTTCTATATGTCTGAACTGTCCTATCATTATTCAGGATAGACATTTTCTTGTTAATCTCATATGTTTGCCTTTAATTCAATTAGATGTAATTTTAGGCATGGATTGGTTATCTTCCAACCATATCCTTTTAGATTGTTCCCATAAGACCTTAGTTTTTCCTGATCCTGAGATTTCTGGATTTTGATCTAACCACCAAATGAGAAATTCTTCGAAAGAAGGAGCTCAGGAATATTTGCTTCTATCTAACTTGGAAGTCGAGAGGGAAATCGACTTGAGTATGATGCCTGTAGTTAGAGAATTTCCGGATGTGTTTCCTAATGATGTTCCGGGTTTACCACCTGTCAGAGATATCGAATTCTCCATCGACTTGATTCCAGGAACCGGCCCAATTTCAATCGCACCATATCGGATGGCACCAACAGAACTTGCTGAGTTGAAAGCTCAACTGGAGGATCTTTTGTCGAAACAGTTTATCCGACCAAGTGTTTCCCCGTGGGGAGCACCAGTTCTGCTAGTAAGAAAGAAGGATGGAGGGTCGAGACTCTGCGTGGATTTTCGCCAACTCAATAAAGTGACGATCAAGAACAAATATCCTTTACCGCGTATAGACGATCTAATGGATCAACTAAGAGGAGCCGTTGTGTTCTCAAAAATCGATTTGAGAACGGGATATCATCAGATAAGGGTGAAGACGGAGGATATACCAAAAACTGCGTTCAGAACTCGCTACGGACATTACGAATATCTTGTAATGCCTTTTGGAGTAACAAATGCACCTGCTATCTTCATGGACTACATGAACCGGATTTTTCGTCCGTTTCTAGATAAGTTCGTTGTCGTGTTTATCGATGACATTCTCATTTATTCTAAGAATGATGAGGAACATGAAGAGCATTTGAGACAAGTCCTGCAAATCCTACGTGAGAAGGTATTATATGCAAAGCTATCTAAGTGTGAATTCTGGCTCGGAGAGGTAAAATTCTTGGGGCACGTGATTACTGAGGAAGGAATTGCTGTCGATCCTGCAAAAGTAGAAGCAGTACTTTCTTGGGAAAGACCAAAAACGGTAACGGAGATTCGCAGCTTTGTGGGTCTAGCCGGTTACTATAGGAGATTTATTGAAGGTTTTTCCAAGATAGTGGGACCGTTAACTCAACTGACAAGGAAGGATCAACCTTTCGTATGGACTGACAAGTGCGAGGAGAGTTTTCAAAAGATCAAGGAACGTTTGACAACCTCGCCAGTGTTAATACTTCCTGAACCGAATGAACCTTACGAAGTGTATTGTGATGCTTCATATCAAGGTTTGGGTTGTGTATTGATGCAACATCGGAAAGTCGTAGCTTACGCGTCACGACAATTAAAGACTCATGAGAGGAATTATCCGACGCATGATCTGGAATTAGCTGCTGTGGTTTTTGCACTAAAGATATGGAGACACCACCTGTATGGAGCTAAGTTTGATGTCTTTAGTGACCACAAGAGTCTGAAATACCTATTTGATCAGAAGGAGCTCAACATGAGACAGAGACGATGGATGGAGTTCCTGAAAGATTATGACTTCACGTTACAGTATCATCCAGGAAAGGCGAACGTCGTAGCGGATGCACTAAGCAGGAAGGCCATTCATATCTCAGCTATGATGGTGAAAGAATTAGAGCTGATTGAGAAATTTCGTGATCTCAACTTAATCATGGACGTAAGTCAAAAGAAAATTTGTGTAGGAATGATCAAGATTTCAAGTGGATTAATGGAAGAGATCAGAGAACAACAAGTCGCCGATCTCGATCTTCAAGAGAAAAAGAAGTTAATGGAACAAGGAAAAGCTACTGAGTTTAGCTTGGGACCAGATAACATCTTAAGGTGCAATGGACGAGTCTGTGTACCTGATAATCCTGAGATGAAAAAGATGATTCTGGAGGAATCACACAAGAGCAAGTTGAGTATTCATCCAGGATCAACTAAGATGTATCAAGATCTGAAACAAAAGTTTTGGTGGCCAGGCATGAAAAAGCAAGTCGCAGAGTATGTTGCAGCCTGTCTGATTTGTCAAAAAGCAAAGGTAGAACATCAAAGACCAGGCGGAATGCTTACATCGTTGGATGTACCTGAATGGAAGTGGGATAGCATATCAATGGATTTTGTGGTAAGTTTACCGCGAACTTCCAAAGGATTTGACTCAATTTGGGTGATCGTTGACAGGTTAACAAAGTCAGCACACTTTTTACCTGTTAAGATCAACTACACTGTGGAAAAGTTGACCGAAATTTATATCAAGGAAGTGATTAGACTTCACGGAGTACCTTCGAGTATTGTTTCAGATAGAGACCCGAAGTTCACTTCACGGTTTTGGGGAAGTTTACATCAAGCGCTGGGAACTAAGTTACGCTTAAGTTCAGCTTATCATCCCCAAACTGATGGACAAACCGAGAGGACGATTCAATCATTAGAAGACTTGCTGAGGGCATGTGTTTTAGAGAATCGAGGAAGCTGGGATGACCTTTTGCCGCTTATCGAGTTTACGTACAACAATAGTTTTCACTCAAGTATAGGAATGACACCCTATGAGGCCTTATACGGAAGGAGATGTCAAACACCTGTGTGTTGGTATCAAGATGGAGAAAGCACGATTTTAGGACCAGAACTTGTGCAACAAACAACAGAAAAGGTTAAACAAATCCGTGAAAAGATGAGAACGGCACAAAGCAGGCAGAAGAGTTACTTTGATCAGAGGAGACGACCCCTTGAATTCCAAGAAGGAGAACATGTATTTTTGAGAGTCACACCCACGACTGGGGTAGGTAGGGTTTTAAAATCCAGAAAACTCACTCCAAAAATTATCGGACCTTACCAAATTCTTCGTCGTATTGGTCCAGTAGCCTATCAAATTGCTTTACCACCTTTTCTTTCAAATATTCATAGCGTCTTTCATGTCTCACAATTGAGGAAGTATATTCCTGATCCATCTCATATAATTGGACCCGATGAAGTACAATTAAAAGAAAACTTGTCTTATGAGACTTCACCTGTGCGAATCGAGGATAAGAGGATTAAGCAGCTCAGGGGTAAACAAATTTCCTTAGTCAAGGTTATTTGGAACGAGACAACGGGAGAAGCAACATGGGAAGCTGAGGACAAAATGAAGTTACAGTATCCTGATCTTTTTCCAGGTACGTAATTTCGAGGACGAATTTTTTTTTTAGTGGGGTAATAATGTAACACCCCGATTTCTGCTATTTTCTTTGTTGATAAACAATTATCTGTTTATATTTTTGTTTAAGACTTAGAAAGAAAATGATTTTGGATAAACCAAGATCATATTCATACTCTACTTTACCGTAGAGAGCTCCAATTCGATTTTAGGTTGAAAAATCAGGCGAAACCCGGTCTGTGAATTTCAGTGACAGTATAATTATACTGCTCAGAAAACCTAATTTTGACTCGTGAACGAAACACTTAAGGTTTTTATTTAATTTCCTACAATTTTGGTTATTTTGAAATATTTCACTAAAAAAGTGAAATATTATATTTTATCCGGGTAATATTTTATCGGGTAAACAACGGAGCTGAATACGGGATTTCCGGGAGCTGCTAAAGGATAATACCAATGAGTCACACAAGGTGACTCACCCATGTGAATGCATTTATGATGCACATGGCCCTCATAATGACAAACTATAAGGAAATTGCAAATTGGTCCTTAAACTTTTTAAGTTTTGCAAATTGGTCCTTAATCAAAATTGCATCTTGATCCTTAGGAAATACAAATTCCTTGCTCCTTGGTCCCCTTTGGGCGCAGCCCACACCCCTATAAAAGCCCTCCCTCACATTTCATTTTCTTCCTATTGTCTTTTGTTTAAAAAAAAAAACTCATAAGTCATAAGCTTTCCTACAAGCAATTTGTGAAGCAAGTCTTTGATTCTTCACTTGTTTTTAATCTTCAAGAGGTGAATCTTACTCTCCTTTCCTAATCATCTTCATGTTCTTCAAGTATTTTAATGATTCAATGTCTTGTTCATGCCATGATCATCACTTTTACATTCTTAGATCTAGAAGTTTGAAATTCTCTAGAAAATCATAGAAAAATCCTAAAAATATGAAACCAATTTCTATAATCCTATTATCATCCCTATATTCTAGATCTAGAAGCTTGCATCAAACAAAAATCTCTAACCCTTTGAACCCTAAGAGGCCGAACCTAGGTTTTGTGGGGGGGAAGGATTTTGTTCATTTTCTTTACATGATTCAATCTTATAAGCTATATAGGTATTGGATCTATGTTGTTTGAATAGAATCAAGGTCTCTAAGCCATTGTTTTACTCATGGCCGAAATTCATTTTTTTAGGGTTGGAATATTTGATTTCAATCTTTGTATGTTAACCTTTGTTTTAGGGTTTTAAGTGATGATAAGTCACTAATCCAAGAGTTTAGAAATTTTAGAGATTTTCAACCCTAAAAACAGCCCTAGGCCGAAACCAACATGTAAGATTTTAGGTTTGTTTAAGTTGTTTGTTTGTTAATTGATTGTTATGTTAAATGAAGGATTGTGTTAGTAGTTGTTGTTTGGAGTTCGTGGAGGAAACCGGACCGGATTTGAAAACCGAGACTTCATTGAATCAAACTTGAATCTTCAAGAGGTAAGGGGAGTTTACCTGAAGAGCTTCGATAGCTATGTGTATCATTTGTTTGGTGTGTCTGTAATAATTATTGTAGTTGTAGTGTTTGTTTTAAAATTATTGCGTAATATTCTGTGATGCATGATTTATCTGTGAAAGCATGCTATAATTTGTGATGTGTGAATTTATTGTTGATTGTGAAAGCATGTGATAAATTGTGTTGTATGATATTTTCTGTGGATTTTGTGATTGGCTGGAAGCCTGACATCGGTCAGTGCTCATTGGAAATTAAAGATAAAACGTTAAGAAGATTTAAGGGAAACAACATGTTTTTGAAAATAAGCGGATTTAATTTTAAGGTAAAAATAATAATGTTTTAATGAGTTTTAAGGAAAGAATACATTAATAAAGGACAGCGCGTACGTAACCGTGAAAAAATTTCACTTTCGCATTTTTTTCAAAATACCGGAAAGAAAATGGAAACAAATCTTAATTTTAAAGAAATGTATTTTAAATATTGTTTTAAGGTTAATAATAAATAATTTTTCAAGAAATAAGGGTTTTCTGTTTGCCTAACGGCGGTAAAAAGAAAAACGATCTTTTAAGAAAGAAAAATGGAAAAATAACTTTACAAAGGGAATATGGATTTGTAGAAATCAAAATACAAGATTTGAGGAAAAATGATTTTAGTTACGTTTTAAAACGAATTTCATCAGAAAAGGATTTTTGGAAAAGGATTTAAGAACAGCGGACGTTTTCCGTCAAACTTGGATAAGTTTTTCGGAGTTTTTGGTTTTGGTATTCATTTTTCACCGAACGAAAATTCTTGGAGGAAATAAAGGAAAGGATAAGGACCTAGATTGCCGAGACGTCGGGCTAGTGTTCCTAAAAGGAAATTGCATTTTGGAAGGGAAAGGAAATTGGAATACCTAAGGAAAGGTAATCGGGAACTTTAGAGGAAAACAAACGACAAAGAACAGTTACGATAACAACGGATTTTACATGCATAGTCTGGCAAATATGCCAATTTGGGCAGACGTGCCTTGGGTATCGAGCTACAATTTCACAAAGGGTGAATTGGGTAAATTGGTTAGTTACGGACCAAAGATAAATTCTAGGGTCTTTGGGTCTTAGGGACATTCGGGCTTCGAAAATCCAGCGAATACTTGGGGCCTTGCAACCTCGGGTCGTGGAATTCGGCTACCTGGCACGAATGTACTCAATAGGGAACTATTCCAATATTATTTTAGGTGCTCCATCGTGATATTCCCTGAACAATTGGAGCCGGACCTAAATTTAGAGGCCGATCTCATGAGACAATTGTGTTAAGGGTATCGCAGCCTAATCATTGCTCGAAGGAGGGAAGTTAGAAATCTCCGGAGAATAAAGGTCAAGACTCATAGGATGGATATTGAAGTGCCATGCATTTTTGGAAAAATTACGATTGGATGACCGGGTATGAATCCCATTGGTAGGAAATAATTATAATTATAATATGTGTATATGATGTTTGTTTGAGTGTCGTACATGTAGTTATCATGATGAAACTCCATGATGGTATCTCACCCTTACTTTATTTCTTTTCATGTTGGGTTTCTACTATGCTTCTATATGTATATATTCGAGTACAGATGAACCAAATGAGTCTGATATCGTACACGGGAATACGTTCCCTGCACTTTGACGAGGGTAATGACGGATGTGCGTGGAGGATGGACCTGGATACTTCTGCGGGCGGGGAGTTCTAGGGAGGACTTCCCAATGATTTTATAGTACGACCAGCTATAGGATCTGTTTTGAGTTACTGTTGGGGAGTAGTACTATTACTATTTAAGTTTAGTTTGTGTGTTTTCCTTATACTAGGACTTAAATAAAGGATTGTAATATAAAGATCCATATGTAAAATTGTATTGATGCATATATATATGTATTCGGTTGTTTGTTAATTTACATCGGTAGAAGAAAAAAAAATCTACAACTAATTTCAAGGAAGTTAAGAAATAGAGAAAATTATATTTTCCGAAAGCAACCAGCGTAATTATTTTTAGACTTTTAGTTTTTCAATATGTAGCACCCAAGGGAGGGTGTTACATAGACGCCATAGTCCTTAAGAGGTTCATCTGAACTCCACCACATAGAACCCAGAAAAGTCCACCACATAGAACCTAGAAAAGAAACCCCAAATAAAACATGCAAGAGTGAGAAACCGACAAATGGATCATAATGCGAGAACCATATGTACGACACAACAAAACATGTACAAACCCAGATCAGTTAATTTCTCACAATTAAATTATCATATAGCGCAATATATCAAAGGGTCTCACACCCGAACATCGTCGTTTTAAAATATGAATGTATGAACACTTCAATATTTAGGCACTAAAATTTCGTACTTAATCTCATGAGATATCCCAACCTCGTGATGAGTTTATCAGACTCGATTGCCACACCAGGCAAAAAGGCACACAGCCACAGGTACGCAGCCACAGGCACACAGCCAAAACCCATCGCACACTGTCCAACATCATGGCACAATGATAACATCGTGAATGGGGTCTCATTGTCCTCCCGGCACAATGAAGAACATCGTAGCATGATCTACCTGACGCCGCAAGGTAATCACTCATAGAACCGTAGCACGTCTGCCAAATGCATGCAAGAAAAATACTTTATTCTCGACACTTTTCTTTGTGTTATATCTTTCTTTGTCAAAGCTCTCAAAAGCTTTCGACCAAACATCGTTTCAAACATCTTTAAAACTTTTATTAAAACACGAGACCTCAAAGTCCGAGTGCTCAATCACGAAACCCTAGACTGATGCATCAGGCTTAGGTTCGTGGTAATAGAAAACATCTCAAAATGTTTTAACTTCTTTAAATAGATACCCAGTCTACAACACAACGAACCTTAATACCACGACGTCTCGGTTATTACGTTCAAACCTCTTTAAAACAGTTTCAACTTAAAACTTGATTTCGGAAAATTTGTTAAGTGAGAAGATTTCTGTCATAAAACACCGATTACCAAAAAACATCATTTTCAGAAAAGAGGGTCACAGATTTGAAGTTCATAAAAAATACACGTTGCCATTTCTAAAATACTTGTCATCGTCGATTTTCCAAATTGCCGTCGTTAAGTCATTTTAAAGTATTTTAAGGTAAAACTTAGCTTTTTCCGCTTAAACAATTTTCTAAATTCACGGTTAAGTTATTTTCATATAATAATTTCACAAAATAACTTTTTATAATATTGCGGAATATCTTATGTGAAAATTAGCAGTAGTAAAATATTTTCACGGTTACCCCCTCTCTGACACATAGTTCACTTTTTCATAAATAAATCATTAAAATAATAATATTTCTCAAATACTTGTTATTTTTCCCAAATAATATTTTCCATAAACATTATATTCCAACATTTCCCATAAAACATTGAATATAATTTATACAGCTTATTACAGCTTTTATCTGATTAATCGGTTGTGCACTGACCACTGTCAGGCTTCACAAACAACATCCAACATCATCCTCAGAACTATATTACCAGACAAATCATACATCATAGCAATATAATATATATCTGCAGATAATTAAATAAATTACAAGCAGATAAATAACCGAAACACAGATAAACAGCTTACAGCTATAAACACATAGCCAAATAAAATAAACTAGAAACACCACAACCACATAAACAAATATATACAGACCACAAACATGAACATATGGCCATCCGAATAACCCGTCAGGTAACCCCTCTTACCTCTCGAAGCTCCTCAGTGAAATTAAAAGAACTCTGTCGGTTGTCGGAAACCCTCGTACGCCGTAAAACAATTAACCTTCAACACACAACCAAACAATTTCTTAATCAAACAATTAGAACATCACTAATACTCCTATATAGGTCACAGCCTAATAGGGTTTAGTTGTTAAAAATTCTCAAAATTGCTTAAGTCATGGATTAATGATCCTAATGCACTTAAGACAATGGATTAAGGATGATACAACAAAGTTAAGAATCAAAACCATCCTAACCCTCTAAATGGTAGATTTGGCCACGACATGTCCATGAGGCTAGGGTTTTTAGTTTAATGAACCAACTAGGATTCAACAAGTATACAAGTATGTATGATGAAAGCCATGATCATACATCAAAAGCAAGAACAAAAACTCCATCCATCCTTTCCTCTAGGATTCGGCCAAGATGGGTTTCAATGGAAGAAAATTTTTGATCCTCACATGCTCTTAGATACATACAATATACATGATTATAAGAACATAGGAAGTGGTTTCAACATCATAGGATTTTTCTAGAATTTGTTATGGATTTTCAAAGTTCTAGATCTCAAAACTTAAACCATGGATGAACATGTTGAAGAAAGCTTTAAATCAAGAAAAGTTGTGAACAAACTACACTTAGATGATTGAGAGGATGAAGAATGACCTATTGAAGTTCAAGAAATGAGCAAGAATCACCAACTTCCTTTGAAATCTTGCTTCTTTGTTCTTAGAGAAAAGTAAGAACACTTAAGAACTTTGTGGAAACTTTGAGAATGTTGTGGAATGTGTGAGAATGAGCTTGACTCATCCAACTTAAGGGCAGCCACCTCTCCTCCTTGGGCTTGCGCATGGGCCATGGTAATTGGGCTTGGATTCAATTGTTTTGGCCCACCAAAATGCTTAAGGCATAAACATAATCTAGGAAACTTATATGATTTTCAATTGGCTTCATGAAATTTGCTCCATGAACAAAGAGTTTGGACCTTAAGGCCGCAGCCCTCTAATGGGTTTGGAGAAAAGATTCTGGCTCAATTCACTTGGAAAAGCATAGAAACTAACTTAGGGTCCAAAGTGCAATTAAGAGAAAGTTCAAGGACTTAAAGTGCAAATTCTCTAATTTGACACTTTAACCTTGTAGAATCTTCTAGACTCAAAAGTGTGACTCATCCACATGAATCATCTCAAAATTCTAAGATAACCTCTTTATCTGCTCTTGGAAACTCCGAAATCCGCTCCGTCGTTCGCCCGATTACGTATTCACCCGTAAAAGATAAATTATTTCACTTTTAATGAAATAATTCTAAAAATACACAATCGTAGGAAATAAAATAAAAATCTTAAGTTTTTTATTCACGAGTTAAAATTAGGTCTTCTGGTCAGTATAAATATACTGTCAGTGAAAATAGCGGGCCGGGATTCGCCCGTCGTTTCAACCTAAATTTTAATCGTAGCTTTCTACGTTCAAGTAGAATTGAGTGGTAACCTCCGTTTATTTAAAATAATTTTCTAAAACTCAAATAAATATATAAACATATTCATGCTCATTTCTGTTATTTAAAACAGTGAAAAACAGGGTGTTACAAATGATGCATGTTTAACTCTCCTGTATTTTCTTATTAATTGTAATAATTAACTTTAATTACTTATACTATAACACACCAATCAAAGTTTATGGAGAAAGCAAATAGTTTCTGGTTAATCTCTAATAAGGTATGATATCTAAGTATAAGGAAATTTTGAACTCTAGACAATTATGGTTATATAGTAATTTCACATATAAATCATTTTATTGGAATTTTTTTTAATTGTTACATATATTAAAGCAATTTTAATGTAATTTTAATAATTATACGTTAATTTTGAATTATGGACGGTAATGATAATATAATAATTGTTAATAAATTCATTACAAATTTTGGACTGTTAATCAATGATTTATATAATTTATTATCATAGAAAAAATTTTAGAGAATGAAAATCACAATCGATACTTTAAATTACCCATTGTCAATTGGTAATTTATTATTAATATCATTAAATCATGATTTAGCATGCTTTAAATAATATAAGTTTGGATACAACTTTCATGATAATTACTATAATAAATGGTGGACGGTTATGAAGAATTGTGAGAGGTTATTTCATTGTCTTTTCAATGCACCACCATTAATAAAGTTGAATTTAAAATTCAAATAGATCCTAGTTGAGATTTTTCAAGATTCCAAATGATCATAATGGTATGGTTTGTTATATTGTTTTATTTTTTATTTTACTGATTTATTTACATTTAACTTAAATGAAAGATTAGGTATATGATATCAGTATAATATTTCTTAATTGGTATAAAGGTTTCAACTGCAACCAATAATAAAAAAACTGCAGCTGAATCTATACAAAAAAATAAAAGGATGTGAACAAAAAACCAATAAAAAACAAACAACTAAAATTAGAAACCAAAAAGATTACAATGGAATCCAGCATGATCAAACAATTCAAATATTCCTCTTTAGCTTCACTATTTTCATCAGCTTGTTGCTTGTACTGCAGACAAATTTTCAACACCAATATCCAAAAGTCTCTTTAAAGGGGTATTGTCAAAAGTCGAAGCTTAAATGTCATGGTTTTGTATCACTTCTTTGAACATCTCATTTTCGAAATCAAGAAATTGCTACCTGACCATTGTAAGTCGTCGTTTCTTTAAAATTTGTCAATCTCAAACTACTTGGTTGTTTCCTGTCAACACAGAAGACAAATTAGAACACCATTAATTATCCACACTGTTAAAAAAATACCATATACCCAACTTTAAAGGTTGATAATACCTTGCTAAGCATAGAAGAAAAAATTTTCAAAAGAAAGAACGGTCCATGATAATGGGTGATTCAGATTCATACTACCACCAAAAGATGAACCTTTATATATCTTGATGATAAATATATAAATTGTTCCTCAATTACCTGACATTTTTTTAAAAATAATTGAAGAAAACAAACCCAAGAAACCAAAAAAATATTCTCAACACTAAAGCAGTTGGGAAAGGAATAAAAGAAAGAGTAAAAAAAATTAAGCAAATTAAAAGTTGATAAAGAGGTAAACATTCTTTACCTTGCAATCCATAAAACGAAGGCTCCTAAGAGGTTGGAATTACTTTGATCTTGACTATTTCAAGTCTTTCAACTCTTTCACGCCTCCTTCCTCTTCTTGCTCCTCCTCTAGGTCTTCCTCTTTCACTCTCACAGACACTTGAATCATCATGGTTTTGAAGGTTGGCAAGTTGTCTATCATAATTTGCTTGCATCTCCTCTATTTGCCTTGTAAGAGCTTGTATTTGATTAGTCATTCTAGCTTGAAGAGTGGCTGTCCTTGGAGTAGGAGGTGAACTATCATGGTCTCCCATGACTTGAGTAGAAGAAATTATAAGTTTCCTTACCACACTCCCTCACTTGTACACACAAATGTATTTCACTCTTTTGGCTTTTTCCACACAAGATGTAATTTGTCACTCTTGCCTTTTTCCACTCACTTGTTCTCCTTTAGGTCTTAGATGAGTCAAACAAAAACTACTAAAAAATTTCCAAAATTCAAGTAACAAATTCACAAAACTTATCAAAAACAAAGGAAACAAAAGGAAAGGCTAGAAAAGAAAAAGGTTTGAGAATAATGAAAACAATGAACAAGGGAAAGCTTTGTCAAGAACACAATTTGGAAGTTTACTTGGAGCAAATTCAAGAAATAAAAAAAACTCAAGAGCTCTCTGTGAATAGATTCACATTTTTCTGCTCTTTGTGAATCGATTCATACCTACTTGTGAATAGATTCACAACTTTTTGTTCCCTTTTTTTTGTTTAATTTTTTTCTTTTTTCTTTTTTCTTTTGAAAAGCAAGGAGATAATTCACACAATAATCCCCTTCAAATCGAATCAAAGTGATAATTTTTTTTTTTTTTTTTTGGGTTGAAAAGAAGAAAGGTAGAGAAGGTAGAAGATGAAGAACAAAACAGAAAAATTAAACCAAAGCCAAAGCTTTGATACTACTAAAAGACAACCAAAGGATAGGTTGCCTTTGGAGATGATCTTATGGTTGAATTTTATCAAGTTAAATCCTTGTAACCAAGTTGTAACAAAATTAAAGTAAAGAAAAGAAATAAAATGGTGAAGATTAGAGATGGAATGGCGCCACAAACAAAGTAGTTTGATAAGCCTATGAAGTTCACCACAAGAATCTTGGGTTCTTGATAAGAACAGGAGTTGGCTTAGCCAAAAACCAAGGAGAACAAATTCTCACAGAAATGGATTTAATCCAAATTCAACATCCACGTTATCATTTCCATGGAATAGGCGTGTTACATATAAGGAGTGTGGCTGATTACATTTGGCTCACACTTAGTCTTCCACATGATTCCAAAACCCTCTCATAACTAGTTTACGCCCCCCCCCCTGATGACTCTCTCTCACTCATTATGTGGTGGTTACACTTGCTTCTCAAATTAAAAGTGTAACCCCCCATAATTTACACAATTTATTCACACAACTAATGAGGAGTTTCTTATAGCATGCAAGCTAAAGATTCCCTCCCAAGACACATAGAACTCGTGTACAACATAGAATAAAATGGGCTTGATCTTTCTTGGGAAGAATGATCCCGAGGCTTATTTGGAATGTGAAATGAAAATTGAACAAGATTTTGATTGTATTTCTTACAAGGAAAGAAAGAAGGTGAAAGTAGCCGCTCTTAAGTTCAAAGAATATGCCCTTGTGTGGTGGGACCAATTACAAAAAGAGAGGAGGAGACATGGGGAGGATCCTATTGATACTTGGGAAGATATGAAGTTTGTCATGAGGAAGAGGTTTGTCCCAAATCACTTTCACTATCATAGGGACTATCACAACAAATTGCAAAGGTTGACACCTATCTAAAAGTGTTGATGAGTATTTCAAGGAGATGGAATTGGCCTTACTTAGGTCAAACTATCAAGAAGATAGGGAGGCTACCATGGCACGGTTCTTATATGGGTTGAATCAAGATATTCAAGATGTATTGGAATTACAACACTATGTGGAGCTTGAAGATTTGGTCCAAAAAGCAATCAAGGTGGAGCAACAACTTAAAAGGAGGAAGTCCAAATTTCATTCTTCTCCTAAATTTTCATCCTCAAGTTGAAGATTCAAAGAAGAAGGGTGCACCATTTTCCAAAGAGGTCGTAACTACCTCTCAAGGAAAGAAACCTTTGGAAACAACTTCTAAAAGCCGTGATGTGAAGTGCTTCAAATGCTTAGGCCATGGACATATTGCATCCCAATGCCCAACAAAGAGGACAATGGTACCAAGGAAAGGAGAAGTGTTCTCACAATCTGAGGCTTCAAGTAAGGTAGAGAGTGAAAAAGGAGAAGAAATTCTGGAAGGAGACTTGTTCATGATAAGAAGACTTTTGGGAAGCCAAATCAAAGAGCAAGATGATAGTCAAAGACAAAGCATCTTCCGTACTAGATTTCTAATTCAAGAGAAGGTTTGTTTTTTAATCATTGATGGTGGTAGTTGTGTAAATGTTGTTAGTTCTAGATTGGTCTCAAAATTAAATCTTGTGACTAAGGCACATCCACAACCATATAGGCTTCAATGGCTAAGTGAGGTTGGAGAAATGGTGGTGAATAAGCAAGTTAAGGTTCCTTTCTCAATTGGGAAATACCATGATAGTGTACTTTGTGATGTGGTGCCTATGGAGGCAAGCCATATGTTGCTTGGAAGGCCTTGGCAATTTGATAATAAGGCCAATCATGACGGGTACACCAACAAGTTTTCTTTCTTGCATCAAAACCGAAAAGTTATTCTTAGTCCTTTGTCTCCAAAAGAAGTTCGTGAGGATCAAATAAAAATGAAAGAAAAGACAGAGCAAGAGAGAAAAGAAAGCGAGAGTGAGAAAAGGATTGAAAAACACAGTGAAAAAAAGAGAGGGAAAAGAGGAGTGGTGATAAAGAGAAAAATAATGAGAAAAATAGTGTGATAATTAATGAGAAAAATAGAGTTATTTGGAAACAAAAAGTGAAGAGAAGGAGGTTTTGATTCCAAGGTAGCCCCAATGCATTTTTTATTGCAAAATTTTTTATTTAATTACTAATGCTTCTAATGATCTCTCTTTGCTTAGTGGTGTTGTAAATTTTTTGCAGAAAGTTGGTGATTTCATTCCAAAGGAAGCACCCTATGGTCTCACTATGGCACCAACTCATGCTTTACATCCTCTTGAAATATATTTTGAACTTCAGTCTAATGCAACAAATGTGAATGTGAGGAACACTTTAGTTGGATCATAAATGTCTAATTTTGGTGATGAAGATTTCAATTCGAGGTCGAATTAACTCAAAGAAGGAGGGGATGATATGAGCCCAATAAGGAGCATGGTTCAAGAAGCAACACAAGGACTTGATGGACCATTGACAAAAGTTACAACCAAGAAAGCCCAACAAGTCTTAATTCAAATAATGGCTCTTATAATGGAAGCAAGCCCAAATGCAAGATTGGATGGAATGGATCCCAAATTGGTGACGTATCTCATCCAATTAGAAGACCTATGGTTATGGTGAAGATGGACGTGCACTTTGAAGACAAGTTCAATTAGTTGTTCTCTTGTAATTTCAATAAGTGTAATGGGTTGTGTGTTTGAGTCCAATTACTAAGCGATGTTTTGGATCAAGCCCATTTTATTCCATGTTGTACACGAGTTCTGTGTCTTGGGAGGGAATCTTTAGCTTGCATGCTATAATAAAATCCTCATTAGTTGTGTAATTAAATTGTGTATATTATGGGGGGTTACACTTCTAATTTGAGAAGCAAGTGTAACCATCACATAATGAGGGAGAGAGAGTCTTCAGGGGGGGAGGTAAACTTAATTTTGGTAGCTGAGTTAAGATTATGATTAGGCTAGTTATGAGGGGGGTTTTGGAATCATGGGGAAGACTAAGTGTGAGCCAAATGTAATCAGCCACACTCCTTATATGTAACACGCCTATTCCATGGAAATGATAACTTGGATGTTGAATTTGGATTAAATCCATTTCTGTGAGAATTTGTTCTCCTTGGTTTTTGGCTGAGCCAACTCCTGTTCTTATCAAGAATCCAAGATTCTTGTGGCGAACTTCATAGGCTTATCAAACTACTTTGTTTGTGGTGCCATTCCATCTCTAATCTTCACCATTTTCTTTCTTTTCTTCACTTTAATTTTGTTACAACTTGGTTACACGAATTTAACTTGATAAAATTCAACCATAAGATCATCTCCAAAGGCAACCTATCCTTTGGTTGTCTTTAAGTGGTATCAAAGCTTAGGCTTTGGTTGAATTTTTCAGTTTTGTTCTTCATCTTCTACCTTCTACCTTTCTTCTTTTCAACCCAAAAAAAAAAAAAAAAAATTTATCACTTTGATTATGTTTGAAGGGGATTATTGTGGGAATTATCTCCTTGCTTTTCAAAAGAAAAAAGAAAAAAAACTAGAAAAAAAAATTAAAAATAAAAAAACAGAGAACAAAAAGTCGTGAATCTATTCACAAGTAGGTGTGAATCGATTCACAAAGAGCAGAAAAGTGTGAATCTATTTACAGAGAGCTCTTGAGTTTTTTTTATTTCTTAAATTGCTCCAAGTAAACTTCCAAATTGTGTTCTTGACAAAGCTTTCCCTTGTTCGTTGTTTTCATTATTCTCAAACCTTTTTCTTTTCTAGCCTTTCCTTTTGTTTCCTTTGTTTTTGATAAGTTTTGTGAATTTGTTACTTGAATTTTGGAAATTTTTTAGTAGTTTTTGTTTGACTCATCTAAGACCTAAAGGAGAACAAGTGAGTGGAAAAAGGCAAGAGTGACAAATTACATCTTGTGTGGAAAAAGCCAAAAGAATGAAATACATTTGTGTGTACAACTGAGGGAGTGTGGTAAGGAAACTTATAATTTCTTCTACTCAAGTCATGGGAGACCATGATAGTTCACCCCCTACTCCAAGGACAGCCGCTCTTCAAGCTAGAATGACTAATCAAATACAAGCTCTTACAAGGCAAATGGAGGAGATGCAAGCAAATTATGATAGACAACTTGCCAACCTTTAAAACCATGATGATTCAAGTGTCTATGAGAGTGAAAGAGGAAGACCTAGAGGAGGAACAAGAAGAGGAAGGCGGCTTGAAAGAGTTGAAAGACTTGAAAGGGTCAAGTTCAAAGTTCCTTCCTTTCTTGGGAAGAATGATCCTGAGGCTTATTTGGAATGTGAAATGAAAATTGAACAAGTTTTTGATTGTAATTCTTACAATGAAAGAAAGAAGGTGAAACTAGCCGCCCTTGAGTTCAAAGAATATGCCCTTGTGTGGTGGGACCAATTACAAAAAGAAAGGAGGAGACATGGGGAGGATCCTATTGATACTTGGGAAGATATGAAGTTTGTCATGAGGAAGAGGTTTGTTCCAAATCACTACCACTATCATAGGGACTATCACAACAAATTGCAAAGGTTGACACAGGGATCTAAAAGTGTTGATGAGTATTTCAAGGAGATGGAATTGGCCTTACTTAGGTCAAACTATCAAGAAGATAGGGAGGCTACCATGGCACGATTTTTACATGGGTTGAATCAAGATATTCAAGATGTAGTGGAATTACAACACTATGTGGAACTTGAAGATTTGTTCCAAAAAGTAATCAAGGTGGAGCAACAACTTAAAAGGAGGAAGTCCAAATTTCATTCTTCTCCAAAATTTTCATCCTCAAGTTGGAAGGAAGATTCAAAGAAGGAGGTGTGGATATATGCCTTGATAGGTACTTTTGTTTTGATGATGAGCAAAAGGGAAATTTCAAGTCTAAGGACCAACACGGAAATTCAACTAAAGGACCTAATTGCAAAAAGCGTGAAAAGGACCTAACTGCAAAAAGCGGCAAAAGGACATGCAAGCAAACAAGATGGGTTAAGGGAATTTTCCTTTACTGTATTGATTGTTTTAGAAGATGTGTGTTGTGACACCCTACTCCCGGGTCATCACATGGTTAACCGTTTGCGGAAAATAAGATTTTATTTGCTGGTTGCTTTCGGAAAATATTAATTTCTCAACGTGAATCTCTTCAAAAATATGGTGATAAAATTTTTTCCTTTTAATATATAAGCATATGCAGAAGTCATACAACTATACTGCCTCGTAAGTTTCACACTTAGGTCTTTATCAACTTAGTTCATTTCAACACATGACATCACATAAAAAGAACCTAAGCTGGTCGAAACTAACAGACATTATTGGAAAGACCCCCATGGTCTTTTCCCACAAACAGATACTTCTTCAAGTTCTAGCATCTAAGACCGCAAGTGACTTAAAGAACTCCTCCGCTTCATCTGTACCAGTATCCTAGGATACAACGGCAATTACCAGTAGAACCTGATATATTTGTAAGGGTGAGACGCCAATATATGGATTTAACACAATAACTAAAAGCGCGACTCACAAAACAGCATATACACACATACAATTACATTATCATAAGTAAACAAGTACTTTATCAATGGGTTTCATACCCCAAACATCAATGTTTGAAAACTATGCATGAACACTTCAATAAATGTCTCTACATTTCGCTAAATCTCCGGAGATCCCCAACAACGTGTAAATGAGCTGATCAGGCTCGATTGCCAAGTATATTAGGCACAACGTAGCCAGGTATATTAGGCACAACGTATTTACCATAGCACACTGTCCACATAAGGCACAGTGATCAACGTATATGGTATTGCCAGGTATATTAGGCACAACGTGTTTACCATAGCACACTGTCCAACACAAGGCACAGTGATCAACATATATAGTTTTTCATTGTCCATCAAGGCACAATGAATCAACGTAGCATGAAATACCTCACACCTCAAGGCATTCACACAAAACAACGTGGCATGGAATACCTTACTCATTAAGGTACCATACCTCACAACGTGGGCACGTCTGCCAATGAATGCATGTAAAACGTTTGTTCTCATCATTTTTCTTTGCGTTCAGTCTTTATTTACCGAAGCTCAAAATGGCTTACGACTACTCGTGATTTTCAACGTATTAACTTAACAACGTGTTTAGATCTTTCAACGTCAACACAGGACACGAAGTCCGAGTGCTCAATCACAAAACCTTAGACCTTGCAATCAGCCTTGGGGTTTGTGGTCATAGAAAACAACATTCACCTTTTACAACGTAACCCACGACGTGGATATACAACGTGAAAAGGACACCAAGTCCATAACAACGTAATCTCATAACATGGATACTCAACGTAACACGGATCAAAGATCTTCGTGCTTAAATTAAAGAACACTAGTATCGCGACGTCTCTGATACTAGGCTCACGTTTCAACGTAAACACCATTTTCGTTCTGTGAAAAACAAATCGAAAACAAAGTCTCCGCAACTTATCCAAGTTGACGGAAAATAACACGATTAGAAAAACTCCTTTACAAAACTCCTTTTTAAAAACTCCTTTATAAAATCATCGATTACTTGAAATTCTTTTCTATAACATTTATGTTCCAAAAGAGAATCACGTGAGGCTCAAGTTTATCTAAAATACGTACTGCCGCTTTAAAAATACTTTTCGTCGACACTTTTCCAATTTGCCGTCAAATTACATCTTTTAAGCCAAAACTTAGCTTTTTCCACTTAAACAATTTTCTAAAATCATACTTAAGTTATTTTTGAAGATTAATTTCATAAAATAAATTTTTATAATATCACGGAATTTCTAACGTAAAAATTAGCAGTACTAAAATATTTTCACGGTTACGTCCTCACTATGACTCATAGTTGACTTTTTATCAATAAATCATTAAAATAATAATATTTCTCAATACTCATTTTTTTTTCCACATAATATTTTCCACTACTATTATATTCCAACATTTCCCATAAAACATTGAATATAATGTATATGGCTTATTAAAGCTTTTATCTGATTAAATCGGTTGTGCACTGACCACTGTCAGGCTTCACAAACAACACTCAACAACATCATCAGAATTATATCACCAGGCAGATCATGCATCATAGCAATATAATAAACAACTGCAGATAATTGAATAAATTAAAAGCAGATAAATCATCGTACACAAATAAACAACACAACGTAAACAGCATATTTAAAGCACCACAGCCACATATCAAGTATACAGACCACACTAAAGCTAATAGTTATTGGGAAAAATCCCTCAGGTAAGCTCCCCTTACCTCTTGAAGAACTTAGCCTCCGATTAAGAAAGTTGACACGGCTCCGAATAACTTTGACACGGCTCCGAATAATCGGTGACACACGTACGTGTCACGAAACACTAACCTTCAACAACACATCCAAACAACCAATCAAAACAAGCAAAACAAACACCTAATCCTCTTTAATAGGTCACGGCCTCCTTAGGGTTTTGTGGCTCAAAATCACTAAACTTGCTTAAGTCATGGATTAATGATTCTAATATACTTAAGGAAATGGATTAGGGCTAAACAACAAAGTTAAGAATCAAAACCATCCTAACCCTCTAAATGGTAGATTCGGCGAAGACATGGTCATGAGGCTAGGGTTTTTTAGTTTAATGAACAAACTAGGATTCAACAAGTATACATGTATGATGAAAGACATGAAAAAAATGATCAACCAACACTTATATAAAATCTGGACAGTTTGAGGGTGTGTTGGTTTTGTGAGTATATCTCATGATCTACTCATCCAAAAATTACAAACTTTGGCTTATTGGAAAGATACGAAGAAAAGGAACAACTTTGATGTTGAAAGTTTCATTTGGTTCGGATCATAACATGGGTAAAAATAGGCTTCTTTCTGATGTCTCGCATGGATCTGAGGATTCTGGGCAGTTTCTGTATTTTGGTCATAACTCTCAATATACTCATCCGTTTTTGATGATATTTGGCTCGTTGGAAAGAAGAGATAAAGGGGAACAACTTTTATGTTTAGAGTTTTTCGAGTTTCAGAAAGAAAGATGGTCATAATTTCGGTGCAAGTTCGGTCAGTTTAGGACATCCATAATCATTTTCATGAAAAATGAACAAAAGTTCATCCCCCCACATGAACATAGGAAGGAAGATTTTGTTTTCAACAATCTCTTGGATTATGATATCAAGAATGATTATAAGCACATAGAAATTGGTTTCACTATTTTAGGAGTTTTCTATGATTTATGGTGATTTTTTTCAAAATTCTAGATCTAAGACTTGAATCATGTATGAACTAGATGATCAAAGCTTTGAAATGAAAAACTTTATGAAGAACATGCTATTAAATGATGATAAGGAGTAAGAATCACCTCTTAGAAATGAAAACAAGTGAAGGAATCACCAACTTCCTTTGAAAACTCAAGCTTTTGGAGTAAGAAAAAAAATGGAGTTTTTGAGAGTTTGGAGAGGATGAAGAAGAGTGTGGAAGAATGGAGAAGCTCCTAGCTTCTTCAAGAGCTTATGGCAGCCACAAGGAGGCTTGGGCCATGCGAAATTGGGCTTGGCAAAAGCCCAAGTCCATTACCAAATTTTGCAACATAAAAAAATGCTTAAGACTTTAATCAAAAACCTAGGAAATTAAGAGTAGGAAATTGGTTTTCATGGAATAACTCTTGGCCACGAAATTTGGGCCTCAAAACTGCAGCCCAACATGATTTGGATGAGTGAAAAATTGATCCACTTCACTTAGTGTATCATAGAAACTAGTTTAGGGACCAAAGTGCAATTAAGAATAAGTTTAAGGACCAAAAATGCAATTATTAAAAATTGCTAACACAACCCTAAGCCACATCAAACCACTCACATGGAAGACTTAGTCCTAGGAGAATTTAGAATTTATCCACTTATCGAGTCCCGAATATCCCGTTGTTAGCTCCGTCGTTCGCCCGATCGAGTATTACGCCCGTAAAACTTAAATTATTTCACTGTAATTGAAATAATTCTAAAAACACACAATCATAGAAAATAAAATAAAAACCTTAAGTTTTTCGTTCACGAATTAAAATTAGGTCTCCTGATCAGTATAAATATACTGTCAGTGAAATTCGCGGGCCGGGATTCGCCTGACTTTTAAACCTAAATTTTAATCGTAGCTTCCTACGTTCAAGTAGGATTGAGTGATGAACTCCGTTTATTTAAAATAATTTTCTAACACTCATATAAATATATAAACATAATCGTCCGCATTTCGATTATTTTGAAACAGTGAAAATCGGGGTGTTACATGTGTAAATGGTAAGTGAGTTCTCAATTTAATATTGGTCTCACACACACACATTTATCATGTGATTAAAATATTTAACATGTGCTTAAAAGGATTATAACATGTGTTAAAATCTGACAATTAATCATACTTAATGAGTAATCAAAATATTAATTGTCAAAGATTTAAATTCGAGTCATAATCGATTATGACCAGACTTAATTGGCTTTAATAATGTTTTAATGAGTTATCAATCTCAGCCATTAAGTTTTTCAAATTCAAACTCAAACTTGAACAATAATCGATTATAGTGCTAGAATAATCGATTATGGATATGCTTAATTGGCATTAAATGAGCTTTGATGATTAATTAAGTTTTATAGCCGTTAAGCTTTCAAATCTGATGTTTTAAACGTATATAATCGATTATAGGATTTGTATAATCGATTAGACATCTTTTGGAAGATTTGAATTTTGAATCAGAGAGACAATAATCGATTATGTAATGGATTATATGTTTTTAAAGTGCTGTCAGGATTTCGACCAGAGAGCCCATAATCGATTACATAATCCATTATGCTGTCAATAATCGATTATCATAATCCATTATGCTGTTGCTGTCTTTTCAGCGTGTTTTCATAAAATAATCAATTATGGCCTTCCAATAATCGTTTATGGCACGACAGAATGTGTTTTAAGTGGGTTTTAACCTAATTTATTTGAACCAACACTTCCCACATATAAAAGCAAAGTTAGGCAGCCATTAAACACATAACTCTACTATTTCTCTCTGTGCTAAAACTCAGAAAATCATTTTTCTATACTACTCCTCTTACACTATCACTTGACCATATTATTTTGAGAGTTCTACATATCATATAGGTGTTCTTGTATCTTGTGCTTCAATTTGTTTTTATCTGCACTAATTAGAGTGCTTTATATTGGTAAGAGTCGGATTGATATTTTTGAGGCTCTTACACAAGGGATTGTATGTCCTGTGATTTGTGTTAAGGGTTCTCTTCAGGATATATCGCTGTGTCAATCTTCTTATCCCTATCTCTTTTACTTTTGCTTTATTATTTGCAAAAACGTTTTTACTTGCACGCGACAACGCTTTATTTTGAAACGAACGATTTATCCGCTGCAAATCCTGTTTGGATTTTAAAAGGGTTTTGATTTATTGAAAAAGTTATCATCTTTATTTATAACCCAATTCACCCCCCCTCTTGGGTATGGTTGCCACGGCCAACAAGTGGTATCAGAGCTTCGGCTCTGGTTAGTAGCTTAATAGCTTAGAGTTAAGATCCTGTTGGTAACCCTTTTAAAAAGCTTTTCCAAAAATGTTTGGTTTTGAAATTGACAAACCACCATTCTTTGATGGTGAGAATTACATTTATTGGAAAATGAGAATTGAAATTTTTATACAGTCAATTGATGTCGACTTATGGGATATTGGAGTTCATGGACTCATTCTCAAACCCAAAGAACATCAAACCGAGTTTGACAAAAATTGTTTTTGCTTGAATCTCAAAGCTATGCAAATTCTTAGGAATTGTCTATGCGATGATGCTTATGAGAGAATTAAAAAATGTGATTGTGCCAAGGATATTTTAAATATGCTTGATTATACATACCTTGTCACTAACAATGTTGAGATTGAAAGCAATTACAGGACAGGGCAAATTTCAATGGAGGAAAGACATCCTCAAGAACATGCCAAGAAGAAAGACCACAAAAGCAAAGAGCTAATGGTCAAGAAAATAGAAACAACACTCCAAGCAAGTCAAAGAAACTTGGAGGTAATAGACACTAAACTCAATCCATTGAAAGATGAATGGTTATATGCATATAATGAGTTGTATGATGATTTGTTGAGTTTAGAAAATAAGAACTTGAATTGGTTGAAAAATATTTCATCTATTGAAAGTGATTTGAAAAATATGGAAAATGAATATACTTGTTATAGTGATGAAAGTATTGTGAAATTTGAATCCTCATTATGCTATGAAAATTGTATGATTCTTAATAATCAAATTGAGGACTTATTTCATGAAATTAATAAAACAAAAAGGTCCACATGTGTACACCCTTCGTATGAAATAGAAAAAGAAATTCATGCCAACTATGATATGTTAATTGTTAAACATAACACCTATCAAGGTCACAATCATTCTATAGTTGAGCATGAAAATCGTTATATGAAAAATAGAAGGCATGTAACATGTAACTATTGTGGAAAGTTAGGACATATTTTTCATATGTGCATCTATAGGAAAAATCATTATATGAGAAATAAAATTGCTTGGATTCCTAAAGATAAAGATAAATTGTCCACTAACCCACAAGGACCCAATATGAAATGGGTACCAAAAGATTTCTCTAATACTTCTAAAGTGCAGGAAAAATCCAAAAGAGAGAAACAATCTAGCTTGGAAGAGAAAGTGACATCAAGAACGATGCTTAACAAATCCAAAAATGCAATTGCTACCAAAAGAAGCAAAGTTATCTTGGTAAGCAACTCAAACAAGGTAGACAATGTAAGAGCTGGATCCAAGATTAAGCAAAAATGGGTAATAAAGAATAATCTTGTGAATTCTAGCAAAGAGGTAACTTTATTCCCTACCTTCAATACATGTTCAAAAGTGAAATTTGTTAATTGGAGGTATGCTGATAAAAATGTCTCCATGAAATCAAGATATATTCCATGCAATAATCCTAACATGAATATGATTACGACTTGTTCGTGAAATTTCTTTTCAAGTTGGTGTATGAACTTTGTGATAAATGTCATGCATATACTTGTATGATTGCTTGATTATGAAATTTGTGCTGGATGCCATGTTTATGCTTGTATGTTAATTGATTATTATTTGAAGCATGGCAATATTAATTTGAATAAGTTATAAATTTCCCTTGTTATAAAATTTGAAAATCGAATGGGATAATCGATTATATAATCGTTATGCTTCCTCGATAAAACAGGGAAGAAAGTCAGAAACACTGTAATCGATAAAGATAACCGATTATAGGATGATCTCAGAATTTTCGTAGAAAACAGTAGACACATAATCGATTAGCGTAATCGATTATGCTACGAAATTTGGCATTTTGAAAATGTTTTGTTTTAAATCAAATCCTAATTTTTTTTAATAAATGTTTCATTTTGATATGATATCTTATTTAATTTTATAATCATTTTCAAGATATAAAATTCAAATTTGATTTGACATTAATTTCTCTTATTGAAAAATTATTATTCTTCACTATTTTCAAAATCTGATTAAAAAATTAATTTATTATTTAATTCATGATCTTACTTTATTGAAAATCTATTTTATAGTCATGAATTAATTGACCACATATTTTCAATTTAAAATCATTAAGATTGTGGTAATAAATTATTAATGATGATTGATTCGAAAAATTGATGGAGGATTGATCTTGAAAAATTAAATGATTAATGAATAGTTTGATGATACTTGTCTTCATTTCAAAATTCAAGTAATTAATTTTTTTTTTTGTGATTTTCGAAATTTTGTATTATGGTGATATATTTTGAAATTCAAAAATCATTATCTCCTCATTTATCATAAAATTAAAATCTGATTTGAAAATTTATTGATGATTGATTTTGAAATTAAGATGATCAACATAAATTATGATAATATTCCTTTTAATGGAAAATTTAAATTTCATGACTTAAAATTAAAATTTCAAATCTTTTTGGTGCTATTTTCAAAAATTCATTTGATTAATTGAAATTTAAATATTCTTATGGAAAAGCTTCAATTATACCACAAGTAATTAAATAGACAGTTATTGAAATTGTGGTTAAAAATGAGAAAATTAAAGAGATTAGCATATTCTAAAATTGAACATTTATTCTTGCCAAAATTATTCAAGTTTTCAAATCTCAAATTCAAAGTTCAAATTGTCTTTGGCTAATTTCGAAAATTTATGATGAGAAATTATTTATGATGATTGAATCAATATTTATTAACAATTGATTTGAAAATTGTTTTAAAATCAAAAGCTTTTAGGTTATCGAAATCTTTTATTACACCTCAAAAGATTGTGGTAAATAAAGAATGTTTTTAAATGAGTTTGGCATATCTTCATTTGAATATTTCTGGCTGCCAAAATTGTCAAAGATTTCAAATCAAATTTTTAATTTCGAAAATCTCATTAAATTTGAAATCTAGATAATTAAATTGAAATTTTCTGATGTTATGGAAAGTTTTTTTTTACTATACCACAAATAACTAAATAGATATTGTTTGAGAGTGTGATTACTGAGTTTGGCACATATTTTATTTGAATATTTATTATTGCCAAAATTATTCAAAAATTCAAGTTCAAAATTCATATTCTTTTCTATGTTTAAGTTCAAAAGGTTTTGATTTTGGAATTTAAATGATTAAATGAAATTAATCATACTTCAATTTATGGAATGATTTAACTACTCCACAAGCAATTAAAATGTATTGTGATTGTGTTTAATAAGGAAATATTTTAAATGAATCACGGATTGCATGAATGCTTGTGAATGCACATTTATTTTCACCTTGTTACTTCTAATGTGTGTGTTGAAGTGTGAAAATAGGCTACAAGTTGTCTCCCAAAGAATCGGGCTAAGTTTTGGAATTTTTGAAGCAATAATCGATTATAAACATGAAATAATCGATTACACAAAAGTCAGTAAACCACAAATCAATTAAGATAACCGATTACATGTGAAAGGGGGAGAAACCACTCAAATCAGAGGAGTTGTAATCGATTACAATAATCGATTATACAAAGAAGCCCAGAAAGCACCACACAATATTTAATTCAATAAGTTTCTCAATCCTAATCTTTTATGATATTCTATTGTATGGATTGTTTAATGCTTGTTGATTTTAATTGTGGCTTCTATTCTTTCTCCCATGAATGAAACGTTATTTTTGAAAAATTATTTTCGAAAGGGGGAGAAATATATACATGTTTAAGAGGAATATAAATATACAACATTATATACTTGTCAAGGGGGAGAATTTTCTTTTAAACCGTGTTATATCTCTAAACTCTCTTCTTGAAAATATGAATGTTTTTCATCTCCTTGATTCTCCTAGCATTATTGCTTCCGCACATATCTGATATATGCATGCCATGGCTTATATCTCAAACTTAAAATTCGACTATCACTTTAGTGGATATATGCCATATTAGAGTTAGAAAATACTTTTCCCGCTTTTTGATAATGACAAAAGTGGGAGGGTTACATGAGTGCATGCTTAAGGGGGAGATAACCTAAATTGAGAAATGAATTTTACAAATGCATGCTTAAGGGGGAGATAAATTTAAATTGGCAAATCTTCTATTGATTGCATGCTTAAGGAGGAGTTGAGCAAAATTATAAAATGAGATATATTTATTGCTTGCTCTAACTGCATAAAGTGAGAGGGAGTAGAGCGAAACTAAAATGTGTGATATATTTTATTGCTCTAACTCTATCTTTTAGAAATTCCATCATGAGATGTTTGTCATCATCAAAAAAGGGGAGTTGTGGATATATGCCTTGATAGGTACTTTTGTTTTGATGATGAGCAAAAGGGAAATTTCAAGTCCAAGGACCAACACGGAAATTCAACTAAAGGACCTAATTGCAAAAAGCGTGAAAAGGACCTAACTACAAAAAGCAGCAAAAGGACATGCAAGCAATCAACATGGGTTAAGGGAATTTTCCTTTACTGTATTGATTGTTTTAGAAGATGTGTGTAAATGGTAAGTGGAGTTCTCAATTTAATATTGGTCTCACACACACACACATTTATCATGTGATTAAAAGATTTAACATGTGCTTAAAAGGATTATAACATGTGTTAAAATCTGACAATTAATCATACTTAATAAGTAATCAAAATATTTATTGTCAAAGATTCAAATTCGAGTAATAATCGATTATGACCAGACTTAATTGGCTTTAATAATGTTTTAATGAGTTATCAATCTCAGCCATTAAGTTTTTCAAATTCAAACTCAAACTTGAACAATAATCGATTATAGTGATAGAATAATCGATTATGGATATGCTTAATTGGCATTAAATGAGTTTTGATGAGTAATTAAGTTTTATAGCCGTTAAGCTTTCAAATCTGATGTTTTAAACGTATATAATCGATTATAGGATTTGTATAATCGATTAGACATCTTTTGGAAGATTTGAATTTTGAATCAGAGAGACAATAATCGATTATGTAATGGATTATATGTTTTTAAAGTGCTGTCAGGATTTCAACCAGAGAGCCCATAATCGATTACATAATCCATTATGCTGTCAATAATCGATTATCATAATCCATTATGCTGTTGCTGTCTTTTCAACTGTTTTCATAAAATAATCGATTATGGCACAACAGAATGTGTTTTAAGTGGGTTTTAACCTAATTTCTTTGAACCAACACTTCCCACATATAAAAACAAAGTTAGGCAGCCATTAAACACATAACTCTACTATTTCTCTCTGTGCTAAAACTCTGAAAATCATTTTTCTATACTACTTCTCTTACACTATCACTTGACCATATTATTTTGAGAGTTCTACATACCATATAGGTGTTCTTGTATCTTGTGCTTCAATTTGTTTTTATCTGCACTAATTAGAGTGCTTTATATTGGTAAGAGTCGGATTGACTCAAACCTTCTTTTGATTACTATTCTTACAAGAGAGGGTATATCTCTTGGGATATTTTTGAGGCTCTTACACAAGGGATTGTATGTCCTGTGATTTGTGTTAAGGGTTCTCTTCATTGTAAAAAGTTCTAGCTGTGCCTGTTTAAAAGCTAGTGTTTGAGGCTCTTACACAAGGGATTGTATGTCCTGTGATTTGTGTTAAGGGTTCTCTTCATTGTAAAAGGTTCTAGCTGCGCCTGTTTAAAAGTTAGTGTTTGAGGTTCTTACAAAGGGATCGTATGTCCTGAGATTTGTGTTAAGGGTTCTCTGAATTGTAAAGGTTCTAGTTGATCCTATTTAAAAACTAGAGTTGATTGAAAACCCTTGGTCTTATTGCCTTGGGGACTAGACGTAGGCCACGTGGGTAGTCTGTGGCCGAACCAGGATATATCGCTGTGTCAATCTTCTTATCCCTATCTCTTTTACTTTTGCTTTATTATTTGCAAAAACGTTTTTACTTGCACGCGACAACGCTTTATTTTGAAACGAACGATTTATCCGCAGCAAATCCCGTTTGGATTTTAAAAAGGTTTTGATTTATTGAAAAAGTTATCATCTTTATTTAAAACCCAATTCACCCCCCCTGGGTATGGTTGCCACGGCCAACAGGAGGGTGCACCATTTTCCAAAGAGGCCGTAACTACCTCTCAAGGAAAGAAACCTTTGGAAACAACTTCTAAAAGCCGTGATGTGAAGTGCTTCAAATGCTTAGGCCATGGACATATTGCATCCCAATGCCCAACAAAGAGGACAATGGTACCAAGGAAAGGAGAAGTGTTCTCACAATCTGAGGCTTCTAGTGAGGTGGAGAGTGAAAAAGGAGAAGAAATTCTGGAAGGACACTTGTTCATGGTAAGAAGACTTTTGGGAAGCCAAATCAAAGAGCAAGATGATAGTCAAAGAGGAAGCATCTTCCGTACTAGATGCCTAATTCAAGAGAAGGTTTGTTCTTTAATCATTGATGGTGGTAGTTGTGTAAATGTTGTTAGTTCTAGATTGGTCTCAAAATTAAATCTTGTGACTAAGGCACATCCACAACCATATAGGCTTCAATGGCTAAGTGAGGTTGGAGAAATGGTGGTGAATAAGCAAGTTGAGGTTCCTTTCTCAATTGGGAAATACCATGATAGTGTACTTTGTGATGTGGTGCCTATGGAGGCAAGCCATATGTTGCTTGGAAGGCCTTGGCATTTTGATAAGAAGGCCAATCATGATGGGTACACCAACAAGTTTTCTTTCTTGCATCAAAACCGAAAAGTTATTCTTAGTCCTTTGTCTCCAAAAGAAGTTCGTGAGGATCAAATAAAAATGAGAGAAAAGACAGAGCAAGAGAGAAAAGAAAGAGAGAGTGAGAAAAGGATTGAAAAACATAGTGAAAAAAAAGAGAGGGGAAAGAGGAGTGGTGATAAAGAGAAAAATAGTGAGAAAAATAGTGTGAAAATTAATGAGAAAAAAGAGGGTTATTTGGCAACAAAAAGTGAAGAGAAGGAGGCTTTGATTTCAAGGCAGCCCCAATGCATTTTTTATTGCAAAATTTTTTATTTAATTGCTAATGCTTCTAATGATCTCTCTTTGCTTAGTGGTGTTGTAAATTTTTTGCAGAAAGTTGGTGATTTATTTCCAAAGGAAGCACCCTATGGTCTCACTATGGCACCAACTCATGCTTTGCATCCTCTTGAAATATATTTGAACTTCAGCCTAATGCAACAAATGTGAAGGTGAGGAACACTTTAGTTGGACCATAAATGTCTAATTTTGGTGATGAAGATTTCAATTCGAGGTCGAATTAACTCAAAGAAGGAGGGGATGATATGAGCCCAATAAGGAGCATGGTTCAAGAAGCAACACAAGGACTTGATGGGCCTATGACAAGAGTGACAACCAAGAAAGCCCAACAAGTCTTAATTCAAATAATGGCTCTTATAATGGAAGCAAGCCCAAATGCAAGATTGGATGGAATGGAGCCTAAATTGGTGACGTATCTCATCCAGTTAGAAGACCCATGATTATGGTGAAGATGGGTGTGCACTTTGAGGACAAGTTCAATTAGTTGTTTTCTTTTAATTTCAATAAGTGTAATGGGTTGTGTGTTTGAGTCCAATTACTAAGTGATGTTTTGGATCAAGCCCATTTTATTCCATGTTGTACACTAAATTGGGTAAATCATGGGGGTTACACTTTTAATTTGAGAAGCAAGTGTAACCACCGCATAATGAGTGAGAGAGAGTCATCGTCGGGGGGGGGGGGGGGGGGTAAACTTAATTTTGGTAGCTGAGTTAAGATTAGTTTTAGTGAGTTTTTAATGTCATTACTAGGCCAATTTATGAGGGTGTTACATTAATCATGATTAGGCTAGTTATGAAGGGGTTTTGGAATCATTTGGAAGACTAAGTGTGAGCCAAATGTAATCAGCCACACTCCTTATATGTAACATGCCTATTCCATGGAAATGATAACTTGGATGTTGAATTTGGATTAAATCCATTTCTGTGAGAATTTGTTCTCCTTGGTTCTTGGCTGAGCCAACTCTTGTTCTTATCAAGAACCTAAGATTCTTGTGGCGAACTTCATAGGCTTATCAAACTACTTTGTTTGTTGTGCCATTGCATCTCTAATCTTCACCATTTTCTTTCTATTCTTCACTTTAATTTTGTTACCACTTGGTTACACGAATTTAACTTGATAAAATTCAACCATAAGATCATCTCCAAAGGCAACCTATCCTTTGGTTGTCATCAATAGGATTGTCTCCTCTTTATTTCGTTGATCTCGTTTAGCTGATTTTTTGTAAGTGATAGCGATGAGATTGAGACTAAGAAAAGGATAGATTCATGATTTTTCACGAAAATCTGATCTAGAATAAATGATTGAACGCGAGATTACCGCAGGGGAGAGCTGCTTGTACGGCTAGGGTACGATCACATGGCTAGGATCATGAATATACTTTCAAAGTGGTGACACATGGAAAACATTGTGAAGGTTGGACAAGAATGGGGTAAGGCTATTTGATAAGTGAGTTCACTAAATCATTTCAAAATTTTGCAATGGCCAATAAATCTAAGAGTAAGTTTCCATTTCATCACTCTACCAAAACCCTAGAGTTAAATATAGGGTCTCTATCTGACACCATGCTAGAGGGTACACCATATAGTCCAACTATCCCCCAGATGCACAACCTAGTCTACTTCTCTAGAGGATACTCCATGTTCATAGGGATGAAGTGAGCAGATTTAGTCAACCTATCCACAACAACCCATATAGCATCACAACCAGCTGGAGTCCTAGGGAATCCAGACACAAAATCCATAGAGATACTATCCCACTTCCATTTTGGGATACTTAAAGGTTGCATCTTACCTGAAGGCTTTTGGTGTTCTATCTTAGCCTTTTGGCACACTAAGCACGCATAGACAAACTCAACCACATCCTTTTTCATTCTAGGCAACCAAAACATAGGCTTCAGATCCTGGTACATCTTAGTGGCACCTGGGTGAACACTCAAACCACTCCTATGTCCTTCCTCAAGGATCAACTTCCTAAGCTCTGGTACGTCAGGTATAGAAACTCTGTCTTGAAACCTTAAAACTCCATCCGTTCCTTCCTTAAAACTAAGGTTTCTACCATGTGCAAGCAGCACTTTCAGGCCTAAGAGGTACTGTCGCAACCGAAAATCACAACGAGGATGACGATAAAAAGAAATCTTAAGAAACATGTAGAGCAGCCACCAATTTTATTTAATTTTGGAAAATTTGGAAAACCTTAAAAAATGGTCTTTGGAACCAAGTTGAGTTCGGGAGTCGGTTACGAGTAGGAAAGGTGTTAAGCACCCTACATCGCCCATTCTACGAATGGTACCTTGAATTAATTGTGCAAAATTAATAAATTTAAAATTATTTATTTTCCCCCAAAAGTTATTTATATGAATAAAGAGATTACTAATTGTTATTTACACTAAAGAGGTTGAACATGACACATAAGTCCATTGGGCAACCTCGAGCCAAAGAAATTGAACATGAAACTTTTCATAGAGCAATCCCAAAGTAACCTTAATTCAAAAATTAAATAAAATAATTAGTTATTTGATAAAATAAAATGCGAGAAAGATATTTCGTTTCATGATTTTCTAACTTTAAATATTTTGCTTCTAATTATTAAATGTCAAAAAAATCCTAGCCAATGTTGAACACGACACACAAGTCCGTAAGGCAACCTTAAATCTAAGGGATTGAACATGGCACTCAAGTACATAGGACATCCCTAAATAACCCAAATTCAATTATTTTGATTAGCTAAAAAATGTTGGAACCAAAGTAATCTGGATTAAAATAATCTCTAAGTTTTGATGTTAACAAAAAGGATTAAATTTGTATGGCAAAGTGTTAGTTCCATATGTTAAATTTAAAATTTTTAAAGGAGGCAATGATAGAGATAAAATTTGAAATAAATTTGTTGAGATCTTGAGTCATTTAAGATTGAATGCTTTGTCTTAGGGGGAGCTTTGTAAGCTTTCTTAGACTTTGCACACTCAAATTTAATTAGTTTTTGTTATCATAAAAAAGGGGGAGATTGTTGGAACCAAGGTAATTTGGATTAAAATAATCTGAGTTTTGATGTTAACAAAAAGGATTAAATTTGTATAGCAAAGTGCTAGTTAAGTTCTAACATGTTTTATCTAGTCTTACAGGATATTCGAAATACAATATGTTAAGGAAACATCGAAAGAGTGAATATCCGCGTCCAACCAAGTAGACGATCTATTCAAAATAAATGGTATATTTAATTATGAGAATATGCTTTAGTAGACGGAATATAAAACAGTACTAGTAGACGAGCTTTTAACTAATATGAATAGACGAGCTTGAGTGTCACGTCAGCAGACACAAATCTAAGCTACTCACCGATATATAGCAAGTCCAAAGACTTGATTATAGACGAGCAAAATTTGCCATGTCACTGGACGAGCTAAATAAAATTTTAGCTATGAACATATAGACGCACTACACTAAGTAGACGAGCTCTTCTTTGCTATGAATGCTTGATATAATCATAATAACTATCTCGGCCACATAGAAGTTTTTATTTCAAATAATTGATATTTATTTCAGTATATGTTGGTTCTTCTTATTTGTTCTTAACTGTTTTATTGTCTTGTTTCTTTGAGAGAGACATAGTACAAATAAGGATTTGCAAAAAGCAAAATAGTACAATGCAAAACGACTTTAACGCTGGAATAGCTGGGATTTGTACAAGGAAGGCAAGACGGTTTTTCAAGTTGCATTTGCTCAGAGGTGTGCCCGTTTCGTGCAAGAATGTTGACATATAGTACAATGGCCACGAGCAAGCTGAGTCACAACGGATATTACACATTTGTTTCTATCCCTAAACGGGAAAATTCAAAAACAACCGTTGAAGAATTTGAAGAGAAGAGCAAGGTCACTATAAATAGAAGACCTCGTCTTTTGAAGAAACTATTTGGGCATATACAGAATTCTCCAGAAAACTCTTACGAGACAAAACTTCTTTTATTCTTTCAAAAGCAAAAGTCTGTAATATCTTTGCTTGAATATTGGTATAATATTCAACTGATCTTAAACTTTCATATCCTCACACATAGTGAGTTAGAAGACCAAAAGAAACCAAATCTCTTTGTTAGAGGTAGAGCCTGAAGAGGCTTGGTAAGAAAGGAATACTTGTAGCCTGAAGAGGTGTTGAATACTTGTTGTAATCTATTTGGAAAATAGTGGAGAAAAACCTTCAAGTAGAAGGGACTGGACGTAGCTCTTAGTTGGAAGAGAGTGAACCAGGATAAAACGACTTGCGTGAATCTTCTTATCCCTTATCTCTTCAGTTTTATTTAGTTATACTAACTGTGGGGATCTGATATTGATTTTGTTAAGTCTTTAAAAAGATTTTTCTTTGTGTGTGTGCTTCTACCTTTCATCCCTTGTTTGTGTAAATTGTTTTGAAAAATGTTGCTTTCGAAAATTATTAACAAACATAATTCAACCCCCCTTCTTGTGTTTGCCTGTGTCAACTTCAGTTGGTATCAGAGCTCGGCCTCGAAAGGGTTGAGCATCTAACAAGTGCTGAGGAAGTACGATCCAACAACCATGGATGCAGAAGGACAAGCTATCAACAGACCTCCACTCTTTGATGGAACTGACTATGATTACTGGAAGAAGCGGATGATGGCTTTCTTGGATGCACAAAACTTAGACATCTGGGAACTAATTGAGAATGGCTATACTGAGCCAAGAGGTGAAAATGGAGCAGCCATGGCTAGAGCAGATTGGTCAGCCGATCAAAAGGCTAAACATCAACTTAATCTTAAAGCCAAACATTACTTGATGTGTGCCATCACCAAATTAGAACATGACAAAGTTCACAGCTGTAACACAGCAAAAGAAATCTGGGATACACTGGCCCTTGCTTATGAAAGTTCATCACAGGTGAAGGAGTCAAAGATAAGCATGCTGGTTCACCAGTATGAGCCTTTTAAAATGACTGATCATGAGACTATAGATCAGATGTTTGGAAGATTTCAAACAATAACCAACAGTCTCAGATCTCTTGGAAAAATTTATGAGAATAGAGATCATATCAGAAAAATTCTGAGAAGTCTCTCCAAGCAATGGAGACCAAAGGTAGTAGCCATTCAATAAGCTAAGAATCTAAACACTCTCTCTCTGGAAGAGCTTCTAGGGTCACTAAAAGTTCACGAGCTTGAACTGAATGAATAAGAAAATTCCAGAAAGGGAAAGTCCATTGCCTTAAAGGCAAAGAAAGCCAGCTCTTCAAAAGTTCTTAAAGCTGCTGAGTCTTCAGATGATGCTGAACCCTCAGATAGTGATGAAGGATCAGATGAAGATGAATTATCTTTCATCTCCAGAAAAATACAACACAGGTGGAGAAAGAAAGGTAACTTCAAAAGAAAGCCGTTCAAGAAGAAATTTTCTAAGGAGAAATCAGACTCCAAAGAAAAAGGTCCACCTCTGTGCTTTGAATGCAAGAAGCCTGTCCATTTCAAAGCTGACTGCCCTGATTTGAAAGATAAAAAGAGGTTCTTCAAGAAAAAGAAGGGCTTGATGGCAACATGGGAAGATTTAGACCTATCAACATCTGATGAGGAAGATGAAGCTGAGGAAGAGGCAAACATCTGCCTCATGGCTGACACATCATCAGAGAATGAATACACTGATGATAATGATGAGGTAACAGATTCTGACCCGTCTACTCTCAAAAATGCCTTTGATGAATTACTGCATGACTCACCCATACTTTCACATGAATACAAATGTCTTAAAAAAAAGTTTGCAAAATTAACAAAAGAGTATGATAGAGTCTACATTGAAAAATAAAGTTTAGCTCAAGAGAATGATAAGCTAAAATCAGAGAATGTCAGTCTAACTAACAAACTTGAATGTGAGCCTAATAATTCTTGTGAGGTTGCAAAACTAAAACAAGATGTAACATATTTAACAAGATGTCACCTTATGATAAATCTGGCCTTGGTTATGACAAGGAGAAGCATGAGGCATCTCATAATAAGTCAAAACCACTTATGCAACATAGAGCTTCAAAAGCTCCAGCTAAGTATGCTAAAGCCAAGTCAGGCCCGTCCAACACCTTTTGCAAAGTGTGTGGAAAAAGTGGGCATTCTACATATAGATGCATACATACCAGGCATACTAAATAGTCTCGTCCAATGAAAACTAACATGAAAGGACCCAAGTCATTTTGGGTACCTAAGGACAAGATAATACCTGTTACAGATTTGCTTAATAACAGGAAAGAGACAAACATCCTGGTACTTGGACAGTGGGTGCTCACGTCACATGACGGGAGAAAAGTATATGTTCCAAGACCTTAGACATAAGAATGGTGGCTGGGTTACATTTGGAGGAAACCAGAAAGGGAAGATCACTGGTATAGGTAAAATTGGTAAATATCATGTTCCCTCCATTGATAATGTTCTTTTAGTAAATGGTTTGAAACATAATCTGCTGAGCATAAGTCAATTATGTGATAGTGGATATGATGTTTCTTTTAATAAGAATATGTGTAATGTCAAGAAAAATGATGGATCAATCTTATTCACTGCTAAGAGGCAAAACAATCTGTATAAAATTGACTTGGAGGACCTCTCAAATTAAAGTGTCTCATGTTTAGTGTCCATTGAAGATGAGCGATGGATTTGGCATAAAAGGCTAGGTCATGCATGCTTGAGATTAATCTCAAAGCTAAATAAGCATAACCTCATGAGAGGATTACCAAACCTTAAGTACAAATCTGATGCTCTCTATGATGCATGTCAAAAGGGAAAATAAGTTAAAGGTTCTTTTGAATCTAAGAATGTTGTTAGTATCAGTGGTAAGAAATATGATTTAGTCATTGTAGATGACTACACAAGATGGACATGGGTTATGTTCCTAACTCACAAGGATGAGTTCTTCAAGGTCTTTTCTGTATTCTACAAACGTGTATAGAATGAAAAAGGCATGTGTATCACTTCAATCAGACGTGAACATGGGGGAGAGTTTGAAAATGAGCTATTTCAAAAGTTCTGTGAAGATAGTGGTATTCTTCATAATTTCTCAATACCTAGAACTGTTGAGACCTCATAAGTCTAAAACACATTCAAAGTGTAAATCCTCTATGTTTTGATGATTCCAAATAGTTCAAGTATGATAATATTGAACCAAATGAAATTACTGATATATTTGATAAGTGTGCAGGAAAATAGACTTGAGGTCACTCGTCTAATTTTGACCCGTCTACTTTTTAGTAGAAGCTCAGCACTGACTCGTCTAAGTTCCCACTCGTCTAAACAGTTAGTCAAAGAAAGTCAACGCTCAAGAAAGACCAAGTTCACTTGATGACGTGGCAAGAAGCATGCGTCTAAGATTGGCTCAGCTGATCACCCGTCTAACTTTGGAACATGACAGCACCCATCTAATATTTGAATGATCATCACCCGTCTAAGTTTTGGATGACTTTCACCCGTCTAAAAATTCTCATTACTGACACCAAGTCAGTATGTCAGAATTCAAGTCCAAGTCACCTTATTCAAATTATATACCATCCTTAAGGATCTTGAAGACCTCTGGACAATAGCTCAAAGGACAAAGAATAAAGAACGTTGTTTCAAGGTTTTAAGGAATAAAACACGCTATCTCTGCACCACTGCAGTAACCTTTTGCCTATTTTAGTACAAAGTAAAAGTACTTTATGGAAAGTGAATTGATGTTGCACTGAAAGAGGAAAGCTCTCTGCAACAAGTACAAGAAGCCTGCTGCCATATACTCTGAAAGAACAGCTGCTCAGTCTAAAGTGTACTCTTGGACACTCTTGACAATGCTCAACGTTTTCAAGCATTTAATGAATACTCAGAACGACTCTTTGGCATTAAATGGTGTCTCAGAAAGCTCAAGACAGTAGCAAACACTTTCTGAAGCTGTGTCAAAACGGATCTCTTGATTGAAGCCTTTAAATAGATCAAACAATGAAGATGAAGCCAAGAAGTTGAATATCAAAGGAACTCTACACAAAAGCATTTACTCTCTTCATTAACTTCTTCATTCCTTCATTGAATACACATTCAATCATTTGATATAAATTCGCAGTCTTTCATACTTCATATTTATTCCACTCTCTGAGTGTGATCTGAAAGATTTGCAAGTTGTATTAACTACACAAAACCTTTTATTCCTTACTGTTTTGAGCCTGAAGAGGCTAGGTGAGAAAAGAATACTTGTTTGAGTGTTGAGCCTGAAGAGGCTAGGTGTGCAAAGAATACTTGTACTGTAATTTACTTAGTTATAGTGGAAACTTGGTGCTGCCAAGAAACTGGACGTAGCCCTGTGGATTTTGGGGTGAACCAGTATAAATCTTCTGAGTGATATCTCTACTCCCTTTATCTTTTAATTTACTTAAAATATTATTTCTGTTCTAGCTTTTAACTTGGGGAGTTAACACTGTGATTATCAAACTCTTTTAAAACCTTTTCTGTTTGTGTGTGCCATTCTGTTTTAAATATTAGACGTGTCACTCGTCCAAACCTCTCTTATTCAAACCTTGCTTGCTGTGCCTGCGAAAATCTGTTTAGTAACCGAAAAAGTTGGTAAACACAATTCAACCCCCCTTCTTGTGTTCACTTTGGTTATTTTAGTTGGTATCAGAGCTCAGCCTCTGGGTTGAGCACTTAACAGTGTAGAGGAAAAGATCTTGGAGATGGCAGGAGAAACCAGTGGAAGCAAGAACCATGCTGGAGAAGGATCCTCAATGTCGAGACCTCCTTTCTTCAATGGAGAAGACTACATCTACTGGAAAGAAAAGATGAAGTGGTTTTTACAATCCACTAATTTTGATCTTTGGGATATCATTGATGAAGGTCCCTTTATTCCGAAAGATGATAAAGGAGAGGAAATTCCTAAAGCAAACATGACTACTGATCAAAGAACTAAGTGGCAGCTGAATGCCAAAGCTAGATATGCAATCATGTGTGCTTTGAGCAGAGAAGAATTTGAAAAAGTCTGTGCTTGTGAGTCTGCAAAAGAAATGTGGGACTCACTAGCTATTGCTCATGAAGGAACTAGCAAAGTCAAAGAAACTAAAGTCAGCATGCTTGTCAGAAAGTATGAGTTGTTCAAAATGGAGGAAAGTGAAACTATTGGCCAAATGTATGGAAGGTTTCAAACCATAACCAATGGATTGAAATCTCTTGGAAAAATTTACAAGACTGAGGAACACATTCAAAAAATTCTCAGAAGTCTTCCAAAACAATGGAGACCACTTGTAACTGCTGTGTCTCAGGCCAAGGATTTATCAACAATGAAGCTTGATGAGCTTCTTGGAACTCTTCAGATTCATGAACAAGAACTGATTGAAGAGAACAATGGAAAGAAAAACAAGTCCATTGCACTCAAGGCTGACAAAAAGTCATCTAAGGGAGCAAGTTCAAAAGCTCTCAGAGTAGATGAATCTTCAGAAGAATCTGGAGAATCAAATGAGGATGACTCAGATGATGAAGATGATGAACTGTCTCTCTTCACCAGAAAAATGAAGAAGCTATGGAAGAAAAGAAACTTCAGAAAAGACAAACCCTTCAGGCGCTTCAACAAAGACAAGCACAACAAGGATGGTGGATCTAATGACAGAAATGTCATTGTATGCTATGAATGCAAAAAGCCTGGTCACATCAAGGCAGAATGCCCCCAACTCAAAAAGCAATCTTCCAAGAAATTCTTCAACAAAAAGAAGAAAGGAATGATGGCCACTTGGGAAGATCTTGATGAAAGCTCCACTGAAAGTGAAGGAGAGGAGCTTGAAGCAAACCTCTGTCTTATGGCTGATACAGATTCAGAATCAGAAACTGAGGTACATTCTGAACTTGAAAAATTGAATGATGCCTATGATGAACTATTGGAAGAATCCAACTACATATCTAAAGCTTTCAGATCTCTCAAGAGATAGTATGCTAAACTCACAAATGAGTATACACAGAAATCTCTAGAGTGTGAGAAGTTAGCTGAAGAGAATAGTAAACTTAAGACTGAAAAGTCTGAAGTTGAGATCTTAGTTGAAACTCCACCATCTGAAGAAGTAACTAAACTTCAATAGAAAGTAGAAGAGCTCACCTCAGATCTTACCAAGTTTGTTAATGGTAGAGATAATCTGACTAAACTCTTAGGAAGTCAGAGGCACTCCCTTAACAAAGAAGGTATAGGATATTCCAATCAAGAACATCATAAAGGATCAACAAAGTTTTCGAATGTAGCTGTTAAATCTATATGTTCCTACTGTGGAAAAGCTGGACATATCATGTCCAAGTGTATTCACAAAAAGAGAAGGAAGTCTTCACAGACTCCTCACACTAACAAAAAAGGACCCAAGAAAATATGGCTACCTAAGGTCATGATCATTCCTGTTGCAGACATTCTCAACAGAACAAAGCAAACACCTGTCATGGTATCTGGACAGTGGATGCTCGCGACACATGACAGGCGAAAGGTCTATGTTCCTAGACCTCCAACCTAAGAAAGGTGGACATGTAACTTTTGGTGGCAACCAGAAAGGAAACGTTGTTGGTTTAGGTAAAATTGGTGGTAAACCTCCCTTACCTATTATTCATGATGTGTTATTTGTAAAAGGATTAAAACATAATCTACTTAGCATAAGCCAATTAGGTGACAGTGGATTTTCTGTATCTTTTTCTAAGGATGCATGCATAGTCAACGATTGTAGTGGAAAAACCCTCTTCTCTGCCAAAAGGCAAAACAATCTGTATAAGATTGACATGACTGAACTTTCAGATCAAAGTGTAACATGCTTTATGTCCAAAGAGGATGAAAAATGGCTGTGGCATAAGAAATTAGGACATGTTAGTATGAAACAAATTTCTAAATTGAAAAAGCATAACCTTGTGAGAGGATTGCCTGACATTTCTTTTAAGAAAGATATTTTGTGTGATGCATGTCAGAGAGGTAAACAAGTAAAATCAAGTTTCAAATCCATGAAAGAAGTCACATCCTCTAGACCTTTGCAACTGTTACACATGGATCTGTTTGGACCAGTCAGTGTAGCTAGCCTAGGTGGAAAGAAATATGGTTTTGTCATAGTTGATGACTATTCTAGATTTACATGGGTACTCTTCTTAACCCACAAGGATGAATTTTATAAGGCATTTTCAGTATTCAGTAAAAGAGTACAAAATGAGCAAGGTTTTTGTATCTCTGCTATAAGAAGTGATCATGGAGGAGAATTTGAAAATGAGCAGTTCAAACTGTTCTGTGAGGAAAATGGTATTTCTCACAATTTCTCTGCACCTAGAACTCCACAGCAAAATGGAGTAGTCGAGAGAAAGAACAGATCTCTTCAAGAGAAGAGATGGGAAGAACTATGCTTAATGAAAATAATCTTCCTAAGTACTTCTGGGCAGAAGCCATTAACACTGCCTGTTATGTACAAAACAGAATACTGATTAGGCCTATTCTAAGTAAGACTCCTTATGAATTGTGGAAAGATAGAAAACCCAACATATCATACTTTCATGCATTTGGTTGTGAATGTTATATTCTCAACACAAAAGATCATCTTGGTAAATTTGATTCTAAAGTAGATAAAGGAATATTCATTGGTTATTCTGAAATGTCTAAAGCCTTTAGAATCTTTAATTCTAGAACTTCTGTAGTAGAAGAATCAATTCATGTAAAGTTTAATGATGGTTTAAAGACTGATAGGGAACTATCAGATCTAGAGGATGATGTTGCAGGTATTGAACTTAATCCTGCAGTAGAAGAATCTTCAGACAAGTCAAAAGTAGACGTGTCTGAAATACAGACTGATGCTGATAAGTCTGAAACTCAGAAGAAAGATTGGAAATTCAAGACCTATCATCCAGAAGATCTCATCATTGGAAGTCCATCTCAAGGAGTTAGAACCAGATCTGCTTTCAATGAAAACAACAACATGGCCTTCATATCAGACTTAGAACCTAAAAAAATTGAAGAAGCTCTGCAAGATGAAAGCTGGATTCTAGCCATGCAAGAAGAACTAAATCAGTTCAAAAGAAATGATGTCTGGACACTAGTTTCTAAACCCAAAGAGAAAACCATTATTGGTACCAGATGGGTGTTTAGAAATAAACTAGATGAAAATGGAAAAGTGGTAAGGAACAAGGCAAGACTAGTTGCTCAAGGCTACAATCAACAGGAAGGTATTGATTTCACTGAAACCTTTGCTCCAGTAGCTAGACTAGAAGCAATTAGGATTCTCATGTCATATGCTGCACAACATGATATAACTCTTTATCAAATGGATGTTAAAAGTGCATTTCTAAATGGAATAATTGAGGAGGAAGTTTATGTCAAGCAACCTCCTGGTTTTGAGGACTCTAAGAATCCTCACCATGTCTATAAGCTTAAGAAAGCTCTGTATGGACTTAAACAAGCTCTTAGAGCTTGGTATGATAGATTAAGCACATATCTAATGGAAAATAACTTCATTAGAGGAAAAGTAGACACTACACTTTTCAAGAAATGCTCAAGAAAAGACTTCATAATAGTACTGATTTATGTTGATGATATTATATTTGGTGCTACTAATGAAAAGCTCTACAAAGAGTTCTCTGAGTTGATGCAGAATGAATTTAAGATGAGCATGATGGGAGAATTAAAGTTCTTCCTTGGTCTTCAAATAAAACAGTCAAATGATGAAGTCTATATCCATCAACAGAAGTACACCAAGGAACTTCTGAAAAAGTATAAAATGGAAAATTCAAAGCCTATGAGCACTCCTATGCATCCAAAAGTTGTTCTAAACAAGGATGAGGAAGGTAAAAAGGTAGATCAAACTGTCTACAGAGGTATGATTGGATCTCTGCTGTATTTAACTGCTAGCAGACCTGATATTCAATTCAGTGTCTGTCTTTGTGCTAGATTTCAATCAGACCCTAAGGAATCTCATTACAAGGCTGTCAAAAGGATTTTCAGATATTTAATTGGAACCACTAACCTTGGTCTATTATATAAGAAATCTGAAGATTTCAGGTTAGCTGGATTTTGTGATGCTGATTTTGCTGGAGACAGAATTGATAGAAAAAGCACCAGTGGAGGATGCCACTTCATTGGAGCAAATATGATCTCTTGGTCAAGCAAAAGGCAAAGCACCATTGCTCTATCAACTGCTGAAGCTGAATATATTTCTGCAGCTAGTTGTTGTTCACAACTACTTTGGGTAAAATATCAACTTGAAGATTATTCAATGATTGAGCATAATATACCTGTTTGGTGTGATAATACTAGTGCTATTAATCTGTCTAAAAATCCAATACAGCATTCTAGAGCAAAGCATATAGAGATAAAGCATCATTTCATTAGAGACTATGTTCAAAAAGGAATTTTTGAAATTAAGTTTGTAAACACTGATTATCAGTGGGCAGACATTTTTACTAAACCTTTAAGTGAAGATAGATTTGTTTTTATTAGAAGAAATCTTAACATGCATAATGTACCTGATTAAATGTTTTGCTGTGTTGTCAGAAAAATTACTTGTCTATATTTTCTATGATTACCTGACTCGTCTAATTTAGCCAAGCGTCTAATGATGTGGCTAAAAGCACTCAGTGCTAAATTCTGACTGAGACACATGTACATTGCATTTTTCCCTCCTTTTCTTAAATATTTTATTATATTTTGTTTGAAGTTGATTGATTGTCATTTATGGCAACACTCTCTTTCCTTATTCCCAACGCAAAAAGCACTCAAGCGTTTTCTTTGCATAAACCCGTGTCTTTTCAAAAACTACCCACTCAAAAATTTCTTGCTTACAAACTCTCTCTCTAAGCTCTTTTCGTCTTCACCTTCTCGAGACCTTCTCTGTCAAACCCTAACCATTTTCTCTCAAATCAAATGGCACCCAAAAGCCTCCTTGAAACGCTATCTGAGAAGACTAAGATATCTGTTGCTGAGTTGAAGAAGGTACTCCCTGGAAGAGTTCCAAACTTTGATGAACTCAGAACCAAGGGTTTGGACGTACTTCCAGAGCTCAACCATGCCGGATGGTTACCGTTCTTTCAACTGCAAGAACATGTTTTCCCTGCTCTAGTTAGGGATTTCTAGACCACAGCAACGATCACTAAGGATACCACTACCCACATGATTTCTGGGGATGTTGGTGAGGATCACATATTCATCACTCACGAGTTTCTCGCTGAAGTAACAAAATGCCCTAGGGAAGGAGCTGGGCATTACAAAGACTGGATGAAGGATCAAGGGGAAGCCAATGTGAATCTGGTACTCTATGGGACTGCAAACCCTGGCAACATGGACTCCAAATATCTGACCCCTAAGGCAAGGTTTTTACATGTTTTGCTTATAAACTGTGTAATGCCTAGGACTGGGTCTAGAAACCATGTCAATCTGCTGGAAAAGTTTGCCCTGTTTCATCTTGTCCAAAGAATCAAGATAGACATAACTGATCTGATCTTTATTCATATGGAAAAAGCAGTAAAAGGAAAAGATAAGGATTACCCTTTTGGAATGGTTATGACTAGGATCTTTAGGGCATGCAAATTGGATTTAAGAAGGGCTGTTTCTCCTGATCTCTGTACTGAGATTACAACAAAGACCCTAGACTTAATGAAGATGAACCTGACCCCTACTCTTGGTCACAATGCTGAAGCCTCTGCTCAAATGGAAGCAATTGTTTCCATTCCTGGTGTTAAAGCTGAAGTGGTTGAGGAACCTGCTGAGGAAATCAGTAATCAGCTTCAGAGGAAGAAGAGGAAAGTCACAAAAACTACTGCTGAAACTTCTGTGATTGAAGAAACTACTCAGGTTGTTGAACCTGCTGCTGCTCTTGTCTCTGAGGAAGCTGCTGCCTCTGCACCTAAGATTACCAAGGTGTTTAAGAGAAAGAGGACAGTACAAGCTGAGGGGGAGTCTCAATCAGAAGAGACTGTGATCCCTAAAAAGAAGAGGACAACTGTCACAAAGAGGAAACTTGTTTTGCCTCCCTCTTCATCTCCATCACCATCACCTTCACCTCAGAAGGATTCAACCCCTCCACCACAGGAAATAGAACCTTCTACCACAACAGTTCCAACTCCACAACCTTCTCCTCAAAGAACACCTTCACCACCATAAAGATTACCACCCCCCCAACCATCACCAAAAATTCCAACACCACCTACATCACCAAAAATTCCAACACCACCTCCATCACCAAGAATTCCCACTCCACATACTTCACCACAAATCCAAACTCCACCACATACATCACCTGACCATCACTCTTCTGAACCTAACCCTACTACATCAGAACCTCACATGTCTGATACTCACTCACCTATACCACCATCACCACAAATCTCTCACCATTCTGATATTCCTCAAACTGAGGATATCAATGACTTCGAGTATTTTGACAATCCTACTCCACCTCCCTCACCACAATCACCCATCCCTGACCATATCACTAACCAGTGCCTAGTGCCTCTGAGAACAGTCTTTCCAGACTCACTCTCTGAAACCAGACACAACTCTCTCCCCTTAGCCACTTTATCTCCCTACAACTCATCTTCCAGAACCACCCCCTTCTCTGTCACAAATGAATCCTGTCCCTCTTATATTGATGGAAAGACCCTGGATATGATTGCCTCTTTGGAAGCTGAAAGACAGATGGTGAGGTTAGAAAGATCACTGAAGCCAGTGGGAAAATGGCTATTCAATCCTCACATCTTCATGAAGCCCTCTACTGTAATCAAAGTGATGCCTGACTCAATGACTTTGAAAGGAAAGCAAAAGATCATTGACTTACCAGGGGATCAACATTTCTGTCTCATCAAGATCAATGACAGAAAATGCAAGTACAGGAAGAAGCTTCTGACCACTGAGACTCATCATCAGTTTCTGAAAGTTAGAGACATCTACTGGAGATGTGGCTCCAGCTCTAGGTTAACAGAAGAAGAGAAGGCAGACATTCCCACCAGAGGTAGCCAACCCTATGCCCTCTACCCCTTTTCACCCTCCATCTACACACTCCCTCCTTTCTTCATGGTTTTCCCTTTCTTTATTTTAAATTTTCCTGAAACTGCCCCTTTCACTCACATAAATCTCATCAGGAGATCTTATGAGTTTCTTCTGTCTGTCATAGATTCTCCTCTAGATAGTGCCAGAATTCATGCTTTTCTAGAGGAATTCTATCCCAATAATGATTTTGTAACCACTCTGTCAACCAATGTCTTTCTAGATCCTCACCCTGGGGATGATATTTCTGTTGAAGAGTTACCTCCTACCCCTCCTCCTTGTCCATCAACTTCTAGAACTTCTCTGGCCACTACAGACACTACTGCTCCAGTTGTTGCATATGATCCTGCTGCCCATCAAAGACTTGATGAAATGGCTACAAGTTTGCAGACTGTCATTCAAAGACAGAATGAAGCAATTGCTCAACAGACTGCATTTCAAGCTCAGATGTTAGCTCAGCAGCAAGCAATGCAGCAGATGATGGAAGCTTTCTTCAAAAGCCAAGGAGGCCCTAGCTCTTAGTTCTTAGGAATCTGTTTTTCATTTCATTACTTTTTGAGTCAAGCAATGTACTAAGTCAGTGATGTCTATCACTTGTAACCCTTCTTGACTTTGATCAAATGAAATGAATTTTTTTTTTCTTTTGGCAATTTATCTTCTATAATTTTTTTTTCTCTTTGATTGATGCCAAAAGGGGGAGAAAATATAATTGAGCTTTCATGATTTTATATTTCAACTATATGTTATGATATTTGTCTTTACTTAGTGCATAAACTAAGGGGGAGCATAACATACCCTGATCAACTATATCTGTTTGGAAATTTCTACTGTTTCTTTTTGATGTTCAATAAAATCAGAAAAGATATTTGTCATCATAAAAAAGGGGGAGAATGTTGAGACCTCATAAGTCTAAAACACATTCAAAGTGTAAATCCTCTATGTTTTGATGATTCCAAATAGTTCAAGTATGATAATTTTGAACCAAATGAAATTACTGATATATTTGATAAGTGTGTAGGAAAATAGACTTGAGGTCACTCGTCTAATTTTGACCCGTCTACTTTTTAGTAGAAGCTCAGCACTGACTCATCTAAGTTCCCACTCGTCTAAACAGTTAGTCAAAGAAAGTCAACGCTCAAGAAAGACCAAGTTCACTTGATGACGTGGCAAGAAGCATGCGTCTAAGTTTGGCTCAGCTGATCACCCATCTAACTTTGGAACATGACAGCACCCGTCTAATATTTGAATGATCATCACCCGTCTAAGTTTTGGATGACTTTCACCCGTCTAAGTCACCTTATTCAAATTATATACCATCCTTAAGGATCTCGAAGACCTCTGGACAATAGCTCAAAGGACAAAGAATAAAGAACGTTGTTTCAAGGTTTTAAGGAATAAAACACGCTATCTCTGCACCACTGCAGTAACCTTTTGCCTATTTTAGTACAAAGTAAAAGTACTTTATGGAAAGTGAATTGATGTTGCACTGAAAGAGGAAAGCTCTCTGCAACAAGTACAAGAAGCCTGCTGCCATATACTCTGAAAGAACAGCTGCTCAGTCTAAAGTGTACTCTTGGACACTCTTGACAATGCTCAACGTTTTCAAGCATTTAATGAATACTCAGAACGACTCTTTGGCATTAAATGGTGTCTCAGAAAGCTCAAGACAGTAGCAAACACTTTCTGAAGCTGTGTCAAAACGGATCTCTTGATTGAAGCCTTTAAATAGATCAAACAATGAAGATGAAGCCAAGAAGTTGAATATCAAAGGAACTCTACACAGAAGCATTTACTCTCTTCATTAACTTCTTCATTCCTTCATTGAATACACATTCAATCATTTGATATAAATTCGCAGTCTTTCATACTTCATATTTATTCCACTCTCTGAGTGTGATCTGAAAGATTTGCAAGTTGTATTAACTACACAAAACCTTTTATTCCTTACTGTTTTGAGCCTGAAGAGGCTAGGTGAGAAAAGAATACTTGTTTGAGTGTTGAGCCTGAAGAGGCTAGGTGAGAAAAGAATACTTGTTTGAGTGTTGAGCCTAAAGAGGCTAGGTGTGCAAAGAATACTTGTACTGTAATTTACTCAGTTATAGTGGAAACTTGGTGCTGCCAAGAAACTGGACGTAGCCCTGTGGATTTTGGGGTGAACCAGTGTAAATCTTCTGAGTGATATCTCTACTCCCTTTATCTTTTAATTTACTTAAAATATTATTTCTGTTCTAGCTTTTAACTTGGGGAGTTAACACTGTGATTATCAAACTCTTTTAAAACCTTTTCTGTTTGTGTGTGTGCCATTCTGTTTTAAATATTAGACGTGTCACTCGTCTAAACCTCTCTTATTCAAACCTTGCTTGCTGTGCCTGCGAAAATCTTTTTAGTAACCGAAAAAGTTGGTAAACACAATTCAACCCCCCCTTCTTGTCTTCACTTTGGTTATTTCAAGAACACCACAGCAAAATGGTGTGGTAGAGAGAAAGAACAGGTCTCTTCAAGGGATGGCTAGAACTATGCTCAATGACAACTCTGTCCCTAGACACTTCTGGGCTGAAGCTGTTAATACTGCCTGTTACATTCAGAACAGAATATACAAAAGACCAATCTTGAATAAGACTCCTTATGAATTGTGGAAGGAACAAAAACCCAATATTTCATATTTTCATCCTTTCGATTGTAAATGCTATATTCTTAACACTAAAGATCAACTTGGTAAGTTTGATGCAAAAGTAGACAATGGAATCCTGTTAGGATTTTCTGAAACATCAAAAGGCTTTAGAATATATAATTCTAGAACTCTTGTAGTAGAAGAATGTATACATGTTAAGTTTGATGACAAGCAGCATGATAAGAAATTTTTAGAGCTAGATGAAGCTTTTGCAGATCTTGATTTAAACATCTCTATAGAGACAACAGAGGTAAAAGCTAATGATCAAGTTGAAGACCCTCCTCAACAACCAGAAACATCCACCTCTCAACAAGATAATGTTCAGAGATCTTGGCATTTCAAGAATTATCATCCACCAGATCAAACCATTGGAAATCCCAGTGATAAGCTGAGAACCAGATCAACTTTTAGAGAGCAGGAAGATACTGCATTAGTCTCTGAGTTGGAACCAAAAACAGTAGATAAGGCTCTGCTAGACAATGGCTGGATTCTAGCTATGCAAGAAGAACTAAATCAGTTTGAGAAGTGATGTGTGGACTCTGGTACCCCTGCCTAAAGATAAATCTGTTATAGGAACAAAATGGGTTTACAGAAACAAGCTTGATGAGAATGGTAAGGTTGTCAGAAATAAAGCAAGATTAGTTGCACATGGTTATTCTCAAGAAGAAGGTATAGATTACACTGAAACATTTGCACCTGTTGATAGATTAGAAGCAATTAGAATTTTACTTTCATTTGCTGCACATCATAATATAATGCTTTTTCAAATGGATGTAAAAAGTGCTTTCCTTAATGGATTTATTAATGAAGAGGTTTATGTAATGCAACCTCCGGGTTTTGAAAGTGAAACCCAACCTGAAAATGTATATAAGCTTAAGAAAGCTTTATACGGCCTAAAACAAGCCCCAAGAGCTTGGTATGATAGGCTAAGTTCATTTCTGATGGATAATGGCTTTAATAGAGGAAAGGTTGATACAACCTTGTTCAGGAAAGTCAATTAAATCCAATTTCATAGTTGTACAAATTTATGTTGATGATATTGTATTTGGTGCAACTAATGAATATCTATGCAAAGAATTCTCAAAGTTAATGCAGAAAGAATTTGAAATGAGCATGATGGGAGAACTCAAGTTCTTTCTTGGACTACAAGTTAAACAAATTATGGACGAGGTGTACATCCATCAAACTAAGTATACAAAGGAACTCCTAAAGAAGTTCAAGATGGATGATTGCAAACCAATGAATACTCCTATGCATCTCACGTCTATACTGAACAAAGATGATAAAGAGAAAAAGGTAGACCAAAAGGTATATAGAGGTATGATAGGATCTTTTCTATATCTTACTGCATCCAGACCTGATATTATGTTTACTGTTTGTTTATGTGCTCGTTTTCAATCTGATCCTAGAGAATCTCACTTATCAGCAGTTAAAAGAATTTTTAGATATTTGAAAGGTACTACTAATCTGAGTTTATGCTTTAAGAGAAATGAAGATTACAGATTAGTTGGATTTTGTGATGCTGACTATGCTGGAGATAGAATTGAAAGAAAAAGTACCAGTGGAGGATGTCACTTTATTGGAGCTAATCTTGTATCATGGTCAAGCAAAAGACAAAGTACCATTGCTTTATCAACTGCTGAAGCTGAGTATATTTCACCTGCAAGTTGCTGCTCACAACTTCTATGGATCAAACACCAATTGGAGGACTACAATGTGTTTGTAAGTAGTATTCCACTTATGTGTGATAATATTGCTGCAATTAATCTATCTAAGAATCCAATACTGCATTCTAGAGCTAAGCACATAGAGATCAAACATTATTTTGTAAGAGATTATGTGCAAAAAGGTGTTTTTGATATTCAATTTGTAGATACTGACCATCAATGGACAGATATCTTTACTAAACCTCTTGCTGAGGACAGATTTATTTTTATTAGAAAACATCTTAACATGTTACTTGTGGATTAATTGTGTTATTTATGCTTTAGAAATTCTGTCATTGATGTATATAAGCATTACAAGTTTATTACAAGTTTCAAATGCGCGTCCATTGTATACCGCATCCATGGCATGTCGCGTCCATGCTTACTTGTTGCTTGTACCCGTCTACACACACATTATTTATTAACTGCATTTATTTTGTCTAAAAGACAAATTTACTTTATATTCTCTCTACTGAGTCAGTACTTCTTTTTAGACCTTTTTAATTTATTTCCAAAAGAAAACCCCTTCGAATTTCAAAACCTTTAAAATGAAACCCTTCCTTCTGAAGAAACTTTACGTTAACCTTCATCTTCAAACTCTAAAAACAACTCTCTGTTTTCTGACTTGCAAAACCCTAACTGTCTTTCTTCAACCATGGCCTCCTCATCTGAGATTTTCAATGTTGAAAAATTGAAACTTGCCATTGAACATCACTTTGACTTCGGGATTCTGAAAGATTACAACTTGGATGTAAGCAAGTTCATTACTGCCGCTGGGTGGGATGGCATGTTCGTTGAAAGGGTTTCTATATACCCAGACCTGACTTGGGCGTTTTGGAGGAACCCACAAGTGACAGTCTCTGAAATTTCTGCTACAGTAGTTGGGAGAAGAATTGTGGTCTCTTAGAAGACCATCGCTGATGCAATAAATTGCCCTCAAGAAGGAGTGGTTATCACTGAAACTTGGGAGAAGGACCTTGGTGGTTCCGAAGTTATAGCCACCTTGTTAATGAGACAAGATACTGTAAGAAAACACTCATGGAAATATGTAGAGATGAATGATGATGTTCGTATTCTTCATCAAATACTGAATAAGGTGATTCTGCATAAAGTGGGGTCAAAGGATAATCTTTCTGCCCTACACAAATTTTGCCTCTACCATCTGATCACAGAGACAAAAATCAACCTTCCAAGAATCCTTTATGGAAGATTCAGAGATGCAGTAGTCACAAGGAAGAAGATTTCAGGAATTCCTTACTGCCACTTATTATAAAAAAATTTCAAATCTCAGAAGCTGTATGAGTTTATCTTTTCCAAGCCAATTGAGGAGCAAGAAAGAATTCTGACACAGAAGTGCATGTCAACTGCTATTTTTGGCAAAATGAACATTGCCAACATGAATTTAAGCACTTACACTGCCATTGCCCTAGCTAAACAAGAAGAAATGCTCAAGGTTAAAGAGGAACAAATTGAGAAAAACAATACTGAGGTTCTAGGAATGAAGAGAACATTCAGGAGGAAGACTGTAGCTGTTAGGACAAGAGCTCCTAAAAAGCCTGCAGCTGGCATTGTTATAAGGGAACCTACTGCAGAGGTCCCTCAACCTACAAAAGCTCAGAATAGGACAAGAAACTTGATCCTATCTCACAATGAGGATGATGATGAAGATGATGAGGACAGAGTTCCTATCAGTGCTATCCTCAAGAAATAAAAGGCTGTCAATACTGCTGTTCCTACTAGAAGACAGCAACCTCAAAGAAGAGCCAAGACTGCCATGGCTACTAAGGTAACTCTTCCTGCTAATGATCCTGTTCAATTAGCAGTAGATGCCTTAGTTTCAAGTCTAGAGGATAGAATGGACATAATCTATGCACCAGATGATGTATATATCCCCTCACCACCCTCACCACAAATAGCCTCACCACAACAACCACAAATAGCCTCACCACAATTCCCACCTTTGATCTCTGAGGATGATCCCTGGTTTAACCAACCAGATGACGGCATTATCCTTGGTGCCCCTTTCCCAAAGATGAAAAAGATACCTTTTCCATACACTCCTCCTTCTGAACTTTATAATGGCATGTCTGAATCACTAGCCAAAGTTAAAAAGGGACTGGAGGATTCTATACCATACTCATGAACCAGAACCAGTTTCAAACAAACCCTGGTATCCATTGCCTGAATATGAGTATGAACCTGAAGCCACTATAAAACCTTGGTACGAACCCCACCCTGACATTCCCAAAGGCACTCCTCCATCCAAAATGTTCAATAGACATGGACCTCTAGTCACTCACCTTCCACAGAACAAATTTCCACCCAGAAAAATCTATCCAAACCTTGTCAAATTCCCTCCCTTCAAACCCTTCATTGATGGTGTAGAGAGGCACATAATTACTGACTGGTCTAAGGATCCTGCCAAGAAAGACCTGCAAGATGTAATATACAAGAGGTCTAGATCCTACAGACATGTACCAATCATCATGGATAACAAGACCAAGTGGAACACTTTCGTCCATCCAAGTGAATATGGCAAGGCATCTGACATATTTGACCATATCCTATATGCCATGCTAAAGTCAGAATTTGAAACTCTTCCGGGTTGTAAGGGCTGCCAACTTTGTACCTATAACTTGGTTAAGAATTCCAAGAAGGATACCAAGATTGGAGTCCAGCCTCGAATGATATGTCCAAGACTGCCCATGGTAGATCTCAACAAGGACAAGGACAGGAAGAAGGAAAGGTTCACTGGAAAAATGCCCTTCCCAGAGTCCTGCATGATCAAGCCTGATGATGTTAAGGACACAGATCAAAACATCATAGACTACTGGCTGGCACAACCTATTGAGGATGTTAGAGAAGATGTGGCAGTGGATATCTGGAGAAAACACATTGTAAAATGTACAGCAGAAGCATCTACATCTGGCTTATCCTCTGAGCAGAAAAAGTTCAACCCTAAGGTTAGAGGCAAGTGTGGTCTGTCAAACTTTAGACACTTCATCTACAACGACATTCTAGGTGTTCCTACCATAAGTTCAATCTATATAGTAGAAGAAGTCCACTGGGCTCAAGAGCTACCCCCACCTGTTCTGCAAATCACTGACTCTCCTCCACCTTCACCACTTTCTGAGCACACTAAAGAAGAAATATTTGTTGAAGACTCTGGTATGGAGATTGACTCTGCTGCACCAGTCAATGCTAATGAGAAAGTTGTTATATCTGACTCCAGACCAAGCATTTCTGGAAAGTCATCATCTCAACCATTAGCTATCACTATTATTCATCCAGAGAAACCTTAGACTTCAAGAGCTCTTGACACTCTATCAATTCAAGCTCATGCTCAGGAAAGTGCTGAAAGCTCAAGACCAACACTCTCACTGCCTCCAAACTTTGAAGAAATCATTGGAAGGATTGTAGAGGGAGAGAGTGAAAGTTGAGGTGAAAGAGCAAGTAAAGGAACAAGTTGTAGAAGCTCTGGCTCCCACAAATGCCATGATGAAACAAATGATGAGTATTATGCTAAGCTTCCAACAAAGCCAGAATCTGCCAACCCAAGTCCCTGCCCCTCCACAAAATCCAAATCCAAACCCACCTCCTGCACCACCTCCATCTTCCTAAGCCTTTCTTTTGTTTATTTTTTTCTCTCTTTTCACTGACAATGATGGTCCACTTTCCTACCTTTTTGTCTGATGACAAAAAAAGGGGGAGAAATGGAGAGAGAATTAAATTTAATATATATATATGAAAGTCAGTTTTTGAAAATACACTTTTGTCTGCATATGTATGTGTGTTACTTGTCTTATATGATTGCATAAGTTATTTATGTTATATGCTCTGATGCTATCTTTTGTCTGATAAATAGCTCTACTAATATGATAAATAATATGTGGTATATGTTCCTATCATATTGTTTTCCTGTTAAGATTGAATGCTTTGTCTTAGGGGGAGCTTTGTAAGCTTTCTTAGACTTTGCACACTCAAATTTAATTAGTTTTTGTCATCATAAAAAAAGGGGGAGATTGTTGGAACCAAGGTAATTTGGATTAAAATAATCTGAGTTTTGATGTTAACAAAAAGGATTCAATTTGTATAGCAAAGTGCTAGTTAAGTTCTAACATGCTTTATCTAGTCTTACAGGATATTCGAAATACAATATGTTAAGGAAACATCGAAAGAGTGAATATCCGCGTCCAACCAAGTAGACGAGCTATTCAAAATAAATGGTATATTTAATTATGAGAATATGCTTTAGTAGACAGAATATAGAACAGTACTAGTAGACGAGCTTTTAACTAATATGAATAGACGAGCTTGAGTGCCACGTCAGCAGACGCAAATCTAAGCTACTCACCGATATATAGCAAGTCCAAAGACTTGATTATAGACGAGCAAAATTTTTCACGTCACTGGACGAGCTAAATAAAATTTTAGCTACAAACATATAGACGCACTACACTAAGTAGACGAGCTCTTCTTTGCTATGAATGCTTGATATAATCAGAATAACTATCTCAGCCACATAGAAGTTTTTATTTCAAATAATTGATATTTATTTCAGTATATGTTGGTTCTTCTTATTTGTTATTAACGGTTTTATTGTCTTGTTTCTTTGAGAGAGACATAGTACAAATAAGGATTTGCAAAAAGTAAATTAGTACAATGCAAAACGACTTTAACGCTGGAATAGCCAGAATTTGTACAAGGAAGGCAAGACGGTTTTTCAAGTTGCATTTGCTCAGAGGTGTGCCCGTTTCGTGCAAGAATGTTGACATATAGTACAATGGCCACGAGCAAGCTGAGTCACAACGGATATTACACATTTGTTTCTATCCCTAAACGGGAAAATTCAAAAACAACCGTTGAAGAATTTGAAGAGAAGAGCAAGGTCACTATAAATAGAAGACCTAGTCTTTTGAAGAAACTAACTTTTGCGCATATACAGAATTCTCCAGAAAACTCTTGCGAGTCAAAAATTCTTTTATTCTTTCAAAATTAAAAGTCTGTAATATCTTAGCTTGAATATTGGTATAATATTCAACTGATCTTAAACTTTCATATCCTCACACATAGTGAGTTAGAAGATCAAAAGAAACCAAATCTCTTTGTTAGAGGTAGAGCCTGAAGAGGCTTGGTAAGAAAGGAATACTTGTAGCCTGAAGAGGTGTTGAATACTTGTTGTAATCTATTTGGAAAATAGTGGAAAAACCTTCAAGTAGAAGGGACTGGACGTAGCTCTTGGTTGGAAGAGAGTGAACCAGGATAAAACGACTTGCGTGAATCTTCTTATCCCTTATCTCTTCAGTTTTATTTAGTTATACTAACTGTGGGGATCTGATATTGATTTTGTTAAGTCTTTAAAAAGGTTTTTCTTTGTGTGTGTGCTTCTGTCTTTCATCCCTTGTTTCTGCTCCTATGTATTCCCTGTAGCGATGGGAAATTCAAAGCCACGTTGTTCTTCTAGAAATGTTTGAATGGTTTTGAATTTTATGAAAATATTTTTTTTTATTTAAGGAATTTTTGTTTTTGTTTTTTGTTTTGATTTATTTTAAATATAAAAAATTCCTAAGCGAGATAGAACATGGCACGTGCGTCCATAGGGTGATCCCGAATATAAGAGATTGACTGTGATACCTCTCACAAAGCAATCCAAAAATTAACTGCAAGTAATTATTCCATTTTATTTATTTTAACTTATAAAAGAATCAAACAAAGACAACAAACAAAAAATTTAATAATAATAAATAAAATAAAATAAAACAAAAAGGTAAAGACTTAAAGTAAACAATGAAAGACAAGCACCAGAACCTTCTATCAGCTATCAACAAAGTAAAAAGAAAAAGAAGCAAGGGCTTGGCCCTTTGGGAGTGAAGGCACACTGGTCACCAAGGTGGCGGAGGTGATGGAGGTTCGGGACAGCGGTGCGGTGATTCTGGCTAGGGACGACGGTGCGGCATGCGGAGGTCGGCAGTCATGTGATGGCTGAGGCGTGTGAGGTGGCTCCCTCTCTCCGGTGATCGCGACGCATGATTTGTACAGGAGCACGAGGGAGCAGCGCTGCGCGTGCAGCGGCGAAGCGGTTCAGGCTAGGAGGCGGCGGCGGCTGGGCAGTGGTTTGAAGAATAAGGGGCAGAGGCAACTCCCTTTTTTTGTTTTCAAAAAAAAAAAAAAAACTGATGTTCTGGAAATTCCTCTCCTCATTCTTATACACAAAGCATTTTCTCTCTATTAATTCTCTCCTCTACTGCTTCAGTTTTTTTTTTTTGTATCTATGTGTCACCCCTTCTTGTGCGCAGTCCTTCACTTTTTATAGGATTGTCTCCTCTTTATTTCGTTGATCTCATTTAGCTGATTTTTTTGTAAGTAATAGCCACGAGATTGGTACTCAGAAGAGGATAGATTCATGATTTTGCACCAAAATCTGATTTGGAATAAGTGATTGAGCGCGAGGTTGCCTCTGAGGAGAGCTGCTTGTTCGGCTAGGGTATGATCACATGGCTAGGATCATGAATATACTTTCAAAGTGGTGACACATGGAAAACATTGTAAAGGTTGGACAGAAGAGGGTAAGGCTATTTGATAAGTTACTTCGCTAAATCATTTCAAAATTTGGCAAGGGCCAATAAATCTAAGAGTTCCATTTCATCACTCTACCAATCCCAGTTGTTGGAGTAACTCACAAGAACACCTGATCACCTTCCTGAAATTTGAGAGCATTCCTCCTATTATTATGATAACTCTTTTGTCTGCTTTGTGTCACTCTCATCTTGTCCTGGATCATCCTCACTTTCTTGGTAGTCTCTTGCACTATCTCCGGTCCTAGCACCACATTCTCACCAGGTTCAATCCAACAAAGGTGTCCTACATCTCCTCCCATACAAAGCTTCATAGGGTGCCATCCCAATACTGGATTGAAAGCTGTTATTTTAGGTGAACTTTATCAGGGGCAAAAACTTGTCCCAACTACTTGACTGTTCTAGCACAAAAGCTCTCAACAAGTCCTCTAAGGACTAGATGATCCTCTCAGACTGACCGTCAGTCTGTGGGTGATATGTTGAACTCAATATAAGCTTAGTTCCTAAAGCCTCATGCAAGCAATTCCAAAACCCTAGAGGAAAATCTAGGGTCTCTATCTGACACTATGCTAGAAGGTGCACCATGTAGTCTAACTATTGAAGTTGACACAGGCAAACACAAGAAGGGGGGTTGAATTGTGTTTGTTAATATTTTTCGAAAACAACCTTTTCAAAAATAATTTTCTCACACAAAGATAAAGAGGCAGAATAAAGCACATAGAAAAACAGTCTTTTGAAAGAATAACAAATTCAAGTTCAAATCCCCACAGTTAGTATAAACACGTAAAACCAAAGAGATAAGGGATTAGAAGATTCACACAAGATGTTTTATCCTGGTTCACTCTCTTCCAACCAAGAGCTACGTCCAGTCCCTTCTACTTAAAGGATTTCTCCACTATTTTCCAAATAGATTACAGCAAGTATTCAACACCTCTCCAGGCTCACAAGTATTTCTTTCTTACCAAGCCTCTTCAGGCTCTACCTCTAATAAAGAGTTTTTGATTTCTTTGATCTTCTAACTCACTATGTGTGAGAATATGAAAGTTTAAGATCAGATGAATATTATAGCAATATTCAAACTATGATATTACAGACTTTTGCTTTTTGAAGGAATAAGAGAATATTTGCTCGCAAGAGATTTCTTTGTATGCGCAAAAGTGCTTTCTTCAAAAGCTTTAGTCTTCTATTTATAGGGTCCTTGATCTTCTCTTCAGAATCATCAACGGTTGTTTTTGAATTTTCCGTTTAGTAATAGAATCAACCAAGTAAATATCCGTTGAGACTCAGCTTGCTCGTGGCCTTTGTACTATGTGACAAATTCTTGCATGTAATGGCACACCTCTGAGTAAAAGCAACTTGAGAAACACTTTTGCCTTCCTTGTACAAGTTCCAGCTATTTCAGCGTAAAAGGTGACAGGGTACACAACGTTTTGCATTGTACTATTCTGCTTTTTGCAATTCCTTATTTGTACTATGTCTCTCTCATTGAAACAAGGCAATAAAAACCGTTAATAGAAAATGAGAAGAACCATTATAAATGAAATGAATATCAATCATATGAAATAAATTCCCTTTGGTTCAGATTGATATAAATGCTTAAAATTCTTCGTCCAACAAACAAAAGCAAAGGCAAGGTAAGTAAAGAGAGTTTTAAGGCTCCGTCCACTGACGTGGCAACCAAAACTTCGTCTACTTAAAACATCGGTCTTATCAGTACTTGAGACATTTAAAATCTCCGTCCAGTGATGTGGCAATAGAAAACTAAGGTTATTATCTGAGAGAAGCTCACGTCTACATGAAAAGAAATTCTCCGTCCACTAGAAACATTCAAGCCCTCGTCCACTGACGTGGCACTTGAGTTTAAGGGAGATCCTTGATAGAGTGGACTCGACCACTCTTTCAATATAAAATATATGGTCGCGGATTTGCAAAGAAAATAGACTTAACATTTTAACTTATAAGAAAAGAGATTCTTTAAGACTAAAGGCACTAGTTAGATTCAAAGCTTTAACACTTTGCTACACAAATTTAATTCTCATTGTTAACATCAAAACCTAGAGATTATTTAATCCAAATTATTTTGGTGCCAACAATCTCCCCCTTTTTTATGATGACAAAAACTAATTAAATTTATTTTGCAAAGTCTAAGAGAGCTTACAAGGCTCCCCCTAAGACAAAGCAGTCATCAGATAAAAGCAGTTAAGGCATAATAAGCTAAGTCTTATTTACAATATAATATAGGTTAATAGATCAAGATAGCAGCTTATTAAACATTTGGGATTCAAAGCAGTATCGAAGCATAAACATGAAGTCAAGGCATAGTATCAGCAAGATGAATATACACTTATGCATATGCAGACAACTATGTACTTTTTGTTTAAAAAAAAATCTCTGTATTATAAAATTTAATCTTTCCTTTCTCCCCCTTTTTTGTCATCAGACAAAAAGGTAAAAAGGGAGTGGACCATCATTGTCAGCAAACAACAAAAAGATAAAACAGAGAAGGAAAAATTTTTTAGGTAGAAGGAGGTGGTGGAGGAGGTGGTTGGTTAGGATGTGGATTTTGATTCCTCTGAAATTCCAAGATCAGAGCCAGCATCTGATCCATCACTGCATTTGTAGGGGCCAGAGAATCTTGAACTTGCTTCTGCACCCTTTCTTCAATCTGTTGAGCCATCTGCTCAGTCTTTTCCTCAACTATCTTGCCAACCTTATCATCAACAATTTTTCCAATGATGTCTTCAAGATTGGGTGGCAAGGAAAGTTGTCTTGAGCTCTCAGCAGTGTCAGAGACAGTGTCTTGAGCTTGGGCTGGTGGTCTAACCATAGCAGGAGCTAATGGTTGAGAAGAAGTCTTAGCAGACTCAGCTCCTTGCTAAGAGACACCAACCTCAGCAGACTGCTTAACTTGTGCAGATGGAGGTTCAACTGAATTAGGTTGAGAAGACAGTTGAGCATCAAATTCAGGGCCTTCTACAATCAACTCTTCAGCCATATGATCAGAGGATGAATTTGCTGGAGAGGCAGTGGCAGCTTTAACAGATTTCTGAGGGACATCCTTTGCCCAGTGGATAGGAGTAATTTCCTCCACATCCCTGCTGGTAATAGGAAGTGCCCACAGATCTTTGTAGATCATGTGCCTTACTTTGGATAGTCCACACTTTCCTCTGAACTTGGGAATTTCTTGCTTCTCTTCCTGAGTCAAGCCAGAAGAAGAAGCATCCCTGGTGCAGTGGATGGTATGGGACAACCAGAAGTCTGCAGCTTTCATTTCTCCAATATTCTTCACATCCTCCATATACAGATAGAAGTCGAGCTGGGAGTGATCAAAGGTTTCCTGAGACAAATCCAGCATAGCAGAATGAGCTTCAGGCATGACTCCCTTATTTCTTCTGAACCTCATATCTTTGTCCTTGTTGAGGTCTATCATGCCAAGCCTTGGACAGATAGGGTAGGGAGCAATGCCTACACGTGTTTCCTTATTATGCCTCAGCCATGTGATAGGAACCCAACGTGCAGCTCTTTCAATTTGGAAGTAGCTGAGCTCCCACTTCAGAATATTATAGATTAATTGATCTGCGAAGGGGTCAGATGCACTTCCATAGATGCTGGGATACTCGAATTTCAGCCATTTTGTGTTTGCATCCAAAATAATTGAAACGTGCGCAGATGATCTAGCTCTCTTCTGAGGTAAAGAAGGCAGTCTGTTCCTTTTAGGATCAGTTTCCCATACAGGAATGATGTGCCTTGCTACTCCTTCAGTGTGAGGAATCAACGGTGGGGTTTTTTGTAGGTTGGGGTAAATTTTTCTTTGGGGGAAACGGTTGAGGGGTAGATAGGTGAGGAGAGGGCCATGGTGGTTGTTCATCTCAGATGGAAAGGGACCTTTAGGAGGCTGAGAGTTTGGGTATTTGGTGGTCCAGGGGTATTCCTCATAGGGTTCATAATCATAATCAGGATGGGAGTACCACCTTGTTAGAGGAATTTCAAGGTTAATTTCAGGGTCAGGTTGGTGAGTATGGAACAGAATTTTCCAATTTCTTTTGACCTGAGCCCAATTCTCAGACTTATTGGCAAAGATAGTGGATGAGGGTATAATTGGTGGAAAGAGTTTTCTTAGAGGTTTAGGAAAGGGGGCACCTCGGCAAATTCCATCATCCTTTTGATGAAACCAAGGATCCGAGTCAGGAATTATGGGTGGAAAGATGGTTTTGAGTGGTGTAGGTTGGGGTGTGGTTAATTGACTTGGGCTAATTTGTGGTGAAGATGGATTTGAAGTTTGGTCAGGTTGGTCTTTTTGTGGTGAGGGTTGGGGTGTGGATAATGTAGGTCTATATACATTATCAAAAAATCCTACTCCCGGAGTAGGGGCACCATCACTCACAGTATTAATAGGAACTTCAGAAGAGGTGTTTACCTCAGAGGCTGCAAAGGTTCTGGCTTTCCTTGCAGGTTGCCTCCTCTTGGTAGGCACAGCAGCATCAGCAGCAGCAGCTGCTTTCCTCTTTAAAGCTGTTCCCAGAGGAACATTGTCATCTTCATCATCCTCATCTTGAGGCAGAACCAGCTTTCTAGCTCTCTTGGGAGCAGGTCGAGGAACAGGTTGAGGAGCCTCATTCCCAGGCTCATTAATAACAATGCCTCTGGTAGGCCTTCTAGGAATAGGCTTCCTGACAGCCATAGTTTTCCTTTTAGTTCCTCTCTTGAGACCAAGAATAGCTGCATTGTTGGCCTCAACAGATTCTTCTTTAATCTTCATTTTCTCCTCTTGTTTTGACATCTCAACTAGTTTGTATGTGTCAAGATGCATGTTGCTGAGGTTGCTCTTTCCAAAAATGGCAGCTTGCATCCCCTTTGAACGAAAGATTTTTTCTTGTTCTTCTTGAGGCTTAGCATTTAAGTAATCATACAACCCTTGCTGCTTGAAAACTTTTGACAGAAGATGAGAGAAGGTGATGTGGGAGGCGGTTTCTCTGTTTGTAATGGCATCCTTGAAGCGATGAAACAGGATCCATGGCAGGTTTATTTTTGTCTCATAGATCATGTTGCAGAGACAGAACTTGTGAAGGGCAGAAAGGTTGTCCTTAGACCCTGCCTTATGAAGTACCGTCTTGTTCAGAATCTGATGAAGAATCCTGATATGATCCTTCATTTCAGATGACTTCCACGAGTGAGTCCTCACTGTATCTTCTCGCATCAGTGTAACCGCGATAGTCTCTATACCACCAAGATCTTCTTCCCAGTTTTCTGTCATGATCAAACCCTCTTGAGCACAAACGATTGCATCAGAAATGGTCTTCTCAGAAACAGTTATCTTCTTGCCTTGAACAAACCCTACTACCTCAGTGTTAGTAATCGTTGGTTTCCTCCAGAAATCCCTTACTAAGTCCGGATAAATCGAGACCTTTTCCAAAAACAAACCATCCCAACCAGCAGCGTTGATGTACTTGCTTACATCCAAGTTATACTCACACAGAATTTCAAAATTAAAATGATGCTCCGCTGCAATACTTATGATGTCAGTAGCATAGGCAGGCTCGGGAGTTGAGGTTGAAGCCATTGTTGAGTAAAAGTTAAGGTTTGAAGAACAGAGAATTCGAAAACTTTCAGAGAGAAGTTATCAGAGATGAAGAGTAGCGAAAGGTTTTTCAGAGGGAAAGGGGCTTCTTTTAAGGAGTTTCTGAATACCAACAGTTTTCAAGGAAAATTCAAAAAGAAAAGATTGATTAGACAAGACTTTAGTAGAAAAACGGTGTTGGTATATTGGGACCGTAAAAAGTTACGATGGGATTGATGGAAGTAGCTGACTCAGCAAGGAAATGATTAAAACCAAACGTCTTAAGATAAATAAGTTCAGATATAAAAAGATGCAAATTTTTTGTTTGAAAAAAAAATGTATGTAAGATCGGGTCCACAAAAGATTGAGGGTGGACGCATAAAAACATATGTAGTGGACGCGGCACAACAACAATAATGGACGCGTAGACTACACGTGCTCTGGACGCCAAAACAAGTGGACGCGCGAAAAAAAAAACATGCAATCAATACATATACCAAATTAAATCACATACAACATGTTAAGGTGTTTTCTGATAAAAATAAATCTGTCCTCAGCAAGAGGTTTAGTAAAGATATCTGCCCATTGATGATCAGTATCTACAAATTGAACATCAAAAACACCTTTTTGCACATAGTCTCTGATAAAATGATGTTTGATTTCTATATGCTTAGCCCTAGAATGAAGAATTGGATTCTTAGACAGATTAATTGCAGCAGTATTATCACACATTAGTGGAATACTACTTACAAACACATTGTAGTCCTCCAATTGGTGTTTAATCCAGAGGAGTTGTGAGCAGTAGTTTGCAGCTGATATATATTCTGCTTCAGCAGTTGATAGAGCAATGGTACTCTGTCTTTTGCTTGACCATGATACTAGATTAGCTCCAATGAAGTGACATCCCCCACTGGTGCTTTTTCTTTCAATTCTATCTCCAGCATAGTCAGCATCACAAAAGCCAACTAATCTGTAATCTTCATCTTTCTTAAAGCACAGACCAAGATTAGTAGTACCTTTTAAATATCTAAAAATTCTTTTAACTGCTGATAAATGAGATTCTCTAGGATCAGATTGAAATCGAGCACATAAGCAAACACTGAACATTATATCAGGCCTAGAAGCAGTTAGATATAAGAGAGATCCAATCATACCTCTGTATACCTTCTGATCTACCTTTTTCTCTTTGTCATCTTTGTTTAGTATGGACGTGGGATGCATAGGTGTATTCATAGGTTTGCAATCATCCATCTTAAACTTTTTGAGAAGTTCCTTTGTATACTTAGTTTGATGGATGTACACCCCGTCTATAGATTGTTTGACTTGAAGTCCAAGGAAGAATTTGAGTTCTCCCATCATGCTCATTTCGAACTCTTTCTGCATTAGCTTTGAGAATTCTTTGCACAAAGATTCATTAGTAGCACCAAATATAATATCATCTACATAGATCTGTACTACTATGAAGTTGGAATTAATTGATTTTCTAAACAAGGTTGTATCAACCTTTCCTCTGACAAAGCCATTAACCATTAGAAAAGAACTTAGCCTATCATACCAAGCTCTTGGGGCTTGTTTTAGGCCGTATAAAGCTTTCTTAAGCTTGTATACATGTTCAGGTTGGGTTTCACTCTCAAAACCCGGAGGTTGCATAACATAAACTTCTTCATTGATAAAACCATTTAAAAAAGCACTTTTTACATCCATTTGAAAGAGCATAATATTATGATGTGCAGCAAATGAAAGTAAAATTCTGATTGCTTCCAATCTTGCAACAGGTGCAAAGGTTTCAGTATAATCTATACCTTCTTCTTGAGAATAACCTTGTGCAACTAATCTTGCTTTATTTCTCACAACCTTACCATTTTCGTCAAGCTTGTTTCTGTAAACCCATTTTGTTCCTATAACAGATTTATCCTTAGGTAGGGTTACCAGAGTCCAAACTTCACTCCTCTCAAACTGATTTAGCTCTTCTTGCATTGCTAAAATCCAACCATTGTCCAGCAGAGCCTCGTCTACAGTCTTTGGTTCCAATTCAGAGACCAATGCAGAATCTTCTTGCTCTCTGAAGGTTGATCTGGTTCTTAGCTTATCGCTTGGATTTCCTATGATTTGATCCGGTGGATGATAATTCTTGAAATGCCAAGTTCTCTGAACATTGCCTTGTTGAGAGGTGGATGCTTCTGGTTGATGAGAAGTGTCTTCAACTAGATCATCAGTTTTAACTTCTTTTGTTTCTCCTGAGATGTTTAAGTCAAGATCTGCAAAACTTTCATCTAGCTCTGATAATTTCTTGTCAGGCTGTTTGTCATCAAATCTAACATGTATAGATTCTTCTACTATTAAAGTTCTTGAGTTATACACTCTAAATCCTTTTGAGGTTTCAGAAAATCCTAGTATAATTCCATTGTCTACCTTTGCATCAAACTTACCAAGTTGATCTTTTGTATTTAAAATATAACATTTACATCCAAAAGGATGAAAATAAGATATGTTGGGTTTTCTGCCTTTCCACAATTCATAGGGAGTCTTACTCAGAATAGGTCTAATGTATATTCTGTTCTGAATGTAGCAGGCAGTGTTCACAGCTTCAGCCCAGAAATGCTTAGGACAGAATTGTCATTGAGCATAGTCCTAGCCATCTCTTGAAGAGATCTGTTCTTTCTCTCTACCACACCATTTTGCTGTGGTGTTCTTGGTATTGAGAAGTTGTGTTGAATTCCATTTTCTTCACAAAACTCATTGAATAGCTCATTGACAAATTCTCCCCCATGGTCACTTCTAATTGAAGCTATACACATGCCTTTTTCATTCTGTACACGTTTGCAGAATACAGAAAAGACCTTGAAAGACTCATCCTTGTGAGCAAGGAACATAACCCATGTCCATCTAGTATAGTCATCTACAATGACTAGACCATATTTCTTACCACTGACAGAAGCAGTCCTTGTTGGACCAAAAAGATCAAGGTGTAGCAGTTCTAGTGGTCTCTTGGTACTAACAATATTCTTGGATTCAAAAGAACCTTTGACTTGTTTTCCCTTCTGACATGCATCACAGAGAGCATCAGATTTGAACTTAAGGTTTGGTAATCCTCTCACGAGGTTATGCTTCTTTAGCTTTGAGATTAATCTCAAGCTTGCATGACCTAGCCTTTTATGCCAAATCCAACGTTCATCTTCAATGGACACTAAACATGAGACACTTTGATTTGAGAGGTCCTCCAAGTCAATTTTGTACAAGTTGTTTTGCCTCTTAGCAGTGAATAAGATTGATCCATCATTTTTCTTGACATAACACATGTTCTTATTAAAAGAAACATCATATCCACTGTCACATAATTGACTTATGCTCAGTAGATTATGTTTTAAACCATTCACTAAAAGAACATTATCAATGGAGGGAAAAGGATGTTTACCGATTTTACCTATACCAGTGATCTTTCCTTTCTGGTTTCCTCCAAATGTTACCCAGCCACCATCCTTATGTCTAAGGTCTTGGAACATATACTTTTCTCCCGTCATGTGACGTGAGCATCCACTGTCCAAGTACCAGGATGTTTGTTTCTTTCCTGTTGTTAAGCAGATCTGCAACAGGTATTATCTTGTCCTTAGGTACCCAAACTGACTTGGGTCCTTTCATGTTAGTTTTCTTTGGACGAGAATATTTGGCATGCCTGTTATGTATGCATCTAGATGTAGAGTGCCCACTTTTTCCACACACTTTACAAAAGGTGTTGGACGGGCCTGATTTGGTTTTCGCATACCTAGCTGGAGCTTTTGAAGCTCTTTGCTGCATAGGTGGTATTGACTTAATGTAAGATGCCTCATGCTTCTTATTGTCATAACCAAGGCCAGATTTATCAAAGGGTGACCTAGAATACCTTAGGATAAGACTAAGCTTATCTGAGCCTCCTACCAATTTTGACAGAGAGTGTGTCAAGTATTTTACATCTTGTTTTAGTTTTGAAACTTCACAAGAATTGTCAGGCTCACATTCAGATTTGTCAGTTAGACTGACATTCTCTGATTTCAGCTTATCGTTTTCTCGAAACAAACTTTGTTTTTCCATGCAGACTCTATCATATTCTTTGGTTAATTTTGCAAACTTCTTTTTAAGACTTTTGTATTCTTGAGACAATATGGATGAGTCATGCAGTAATTCATCAAAGGCATTTTTGAGAGTTGAGGGTTCAGAATCTGTTACCTCATTATCATCAGTGTACTCATTTTCTGATGATGTGTCAGCCATGAGACAAATGTTTGCCTCTTCCTCTGCTTCCTCTTCCTCATCTGATGAGGATAAGTCCAAGTCCTCCCATGTAGCCATTAAGCCCTTCTTTTTCTTGAAGAACTTCTTCTTCTCTTTTAGGTCAGGACAGTCAGCTTTGAAATGGCCTGGCTTTTTGCATTCAAAGCACAGAGATGGACCTTTTTCTTTGGAGTATGATTTCTCCTTAGAAAATTTCTTGTTGAATGGCTTTCTCTTGAAATTACTTTTTCTTCTCCACATATGTTGTATCTTTCTGGAGATGAAGGATAATTCATCTTCATCTGATCCTTCATCACTGTCTGAAGGTTCAGCATCATCTGAAGACTCAGCAGCTTTGAAGACTTTTGAGGAGCTTGCTTTCTTTGCCTTTAAAGCAATAGACTTTCCCTTTCTGGAATTGTCTTCCTCATTTAGTTCAAGCTCATGAACTTTTAATGATCCTAGAAGTTCTTCCAGAGAGAGAGTATTCAGATTCTTAGCTTCTAGAATAGCAGTGACCTTCGGTCTCCACTGCTTGGAGAGACTTCTCAGAATCTTTCTGATATGATCTCTATTCTCATATATTTTTCCCAGAGATCTGAGACTGTTTGTTATTGTTTGAAATCTTCCAAACATCTGATCTATAGACTCATGATCAGTCATTTTGAAGAGTTCATACTGGTGAACCAACATGCTTATCTTTGACTCCTTCACTTGTGATGAGCCTTCATGAGCGAGAGCCAGTGTATCCCAGATTTCCTTTGCTGTGTTGCAACTGTGAACCTTATCATGTTCTGATCTGGTAATAGCACACATCAAGTAATGTTTGGCTTTGAGATTTAGTTGATGTTTGGCTTTTTGATCAACACTCCATTCTGCTCTAGCCAACACTGCTTGATTTTCACCTCTTGGCTCAGAATAGCCATTCTCTATCAGTTCCCAGATGTCTAAGTTCTGTGCATCTAGGAAGGCCATCATTCTCTTCTTCCAATAGTCATAATCAGTTCCATCAAAGAGTGGAGGTCTGTTGATAGCTTGTCCTTCTGCATCCATGGTGGTAGGATCGTACTTCCTCAGCACTTGTTAGATGCTCACCCCTTTCGAGGCTGAGCTCTGATACCAACTGAAGTTGACACAGGAAAACACAAGAAGGGGGGGTTGAATTGTGTTTGTTAATATTTTTCGAAAACAACCTTTTCAAAAATAATTTTCTCACACAAAAATAAAGAGGCAGAATAAAGCACACAGAAAAACAGTCTTTTGAAAGAATAACAAATTCAAGTTCAAATCCCCACAGTTAGTATAAACACGTAAAACCAAAGAGATAAGGGATTAGAAGATTCACACAAGATGTTTTATCCTGGTTCACTCTCTTCCAACCAAGAGCTACGTCCAGTCCCTTCTACTTGAGGATTTCTCCACTATTTTCCAAATAGATTACAGCAAGTATTCAACACCTCTCCAGGCTCACAAGTATTTCTTTCTTACCAAGCCTCTTCAGGCTCTACCTCTAATAAAGAGTTTTTGATTTCTTTGATCTTCTAACTTACTATGTGTGAGAATATGAAAGTTTAAGATCAGATGAATATTATAGCAATATTCAAACTATGATATTACAGACTTTTGCATTTTGAAGGAATAAGAGAATATTTGCTCGCAAGAGATTTCTTTGTATGCGCAAAAGTGCTTTCTTCAAAAGCTTTAGTCTTCTATTTATAGGGTCCTTGATCTTCTCTTCAGAATCATCAACGGTTGTTTTTGAATTTTCCGTTTAGTAATAGAATCAACCAAGTAAATATCCGTTGAGACTCAGCTTGCTCGTGGCCTTTGTACTATGTGACAAATTCTTGCATGTAATGGCACACCTCTGAGCAAAAGCAACTTGAGAAACAGTTTTGCCTTCCCTATACAAGTTCCAGCTATTTCAGCGTAAAAGGTGATAGGGTACACAACGTTTTGCATTGTACTATTCTGCTTTTTGCAATTCCTTATTTGTACTATGTCTCTCTCATTGAAACAAGGCAATAAAAACCGTTAATAGAAAATGAGAAGAACCATTATAAATGAAATGAATATCAATCATATGAAATAAATTCCCTTTGGTTCAGATTGATATAAATGCTTAAAATTCTTCGTCCAACAAACAAAAGCAAAGGCAAGGTAAGTAAAGAGAGTTTTAAGGCTTCGTCCACTGACGTGGCAACCAAAACTTCGTCTACTTAAAACATCGGTCTTGCCAGTACTTGAGACATTTAAAATCTCCGTCCAGTGACGTGGCAATAGAAAACTAAGGTTATTATCTGAGAGAAGCTCACGTCTACATGAAAAGAAATTCTCCGTCCACTAGAAACATTCAAGCGCTCGTCCACTGACGTGGCACTTGAGTTTAAGGGAGATCCTTGATAGAGTGGACTCGACCACTCTTTCAATATAAAATATATGGTCGCGGATTTGCAAAGAAAATAGACTTAACATTTTAACTTATAAGAACAGAGATTCTTTAAGACTAAAGGCACTAGTTAGATTCAAAGCTTTAACACTTTGCTACACAAATTTAATTCTCATTGTTAACATCAAAACCTAGAGATTATTTAATCCAAATTATTTTGGTTCCAACAATTATCCCCCTGATGTACAACCTAATCTACTTCTCTAGAGGATATTGATCAGATTTAGTCAACCTATCCACAACAACCCATATAGCATCACAACCAAGCTGGAGTCCTAGGGAATCCAGACACAAAATCCATAGAGATACTATCCCACTTCCATTCTGGGATACTTAAAGGCTGCATCTTACCAGAAGGCTTCTAGTGTTCTATCTTAGCCTTTTGGCACACTAAGCATGCATAGACAAACTTAGCCACATCCTTTTTCATTCTAGGCAACCAAAACATATGCTTCAGATCCTGGTACATCTTAGTGGCACCTGGGTGAACACTCAAACACTCCTATGTCCTTCCTCAAGGATCAACCTCCTAAGCTCTGGTACGTCAGGTATAGAAACTCTGTCTTGAAACCTTAAAACTCCATCCGTTCCTTCCTTAAAACTAATGTTTCTACCCTGAGCAAGCAACTCTTTCTGGCCTAAGAGGTACTGTCGCAACCGAAAATCACAACGAGGATGACGATAAAAAAAATCTTAAGAAGCATGTAGAGTCGCCACCAATTTTATTTAATTTTGGAAAAATTGGAAAACCTTAAAAAATGGTCTTTGGAACCAAGTTGAGTTCGGGAGTCGGTTACGAGTAGAAAAGGTGTTAAGCACCTTACATCGCCCATTCAACGAATGGTACCTTGAATTAATTGTGCAAAATTAATAACTTTTAAATTATTTATTTTTCCCCAAAAGTTATTTATACGAATAAAGAGATTACTAATTGTTATTTACACTAAAGAGGTTGAACATGGCACATAAGTCCATAGGGCAACCTCGAACCAAAGAAGTTGAACATGAAACTTTTCAAAGAGCAATCCCAAAGTAACCTTAGTTCAAAAATTAAATAAAATAATTATTTATTTGATAAAATAAAATGCGAGAAAGATATTTCGTTTCATGATTTTCTAACTTAAATTATTTTGCTTCTAATTATTAAATGTCAAAAAAAATCCTTGCCAAGGTTGAACACGGCACACAAGTCCGTAGGGCAACCTTAATTCTAAGGGATTGAACATGGCACTCAAGTACACAGGACATCCCTAAATAACACAAATTCAATTATTTTGATTACCTAAAATATACAAAATAAAATAAAAAGGGAAACACAAAAAAGGAAAAAAAATATATTTTTGGTTTGACAGGATATTTAATCATGCTCCTACGTATTCCCTGTAGCGATGGGAAATTCAAAGCCATGTTATTCTTCTAAAAATGTTTGAATGGTTTTAAATTTTATGAAAATATTATTTTTTTTACTTAAGGATTTTTTGTTTTTGTTTTTTGTTTTGATTAATTTTAAATATAAAAAATTCTTAAGCGAGATAGAACATGGCACGTGCATCCATAGGGTGATCCCGAATATAAGAGATTGAGTGTGATACCTCTCACAAAGCAATCCAAAAATTAACTGCAAGTAATTATTCCATTTTATTTATTTTAACTTATAAAAGAATCAAACAAAAACAACAAATAAAAAATTTAATAATAATAAATAAAATAAAATAAAATAAAACAAAAAGGTAAAGATTAAAGTAAACAATGAAAGACAAGCACCAGAACCTTCTATCAGCTATCAACAAAGTAAAAAGAAAAAAGAAGCAAGGGCTTGGCCCTTTGGGAGTGAAGGCACGCAGGTCACCAAGGTGGCGGAGGTGATGGAGGTTCGGGACAGAGGCGCGGTGGCTCTAGCTCGGGACGATGGTGCGGCTTCCAGAGGTCGGCAATCATGTGATGGCTGAGGTGCGCGGGGTGGCTCTCCCCCTCCGGTGATCGTGACGCGTGATTTGTACATGAGCACGACGGAGCAACGTTGTGCGTGCAGCGGTGAAGCGGTTTAAGCCAGGAGGTGGCGGCGGCTGGGCAGTGGTTTGAAGAATAAAGGGTAGAGGCAACTCCATTTTTTTATTTTAAAAAAAAATTTGATGTTCTGGAAATTCCTCTCCTTATTCTTATACACAAAGCATTTTCTCTCTATTAATTCTCTCCTCTATAGGTTCAGATTTTTTTTTTTTGTATCTATGTGTCACCCCTTCTTGTGCGCAGTCCTTCACTTTTTATAGGATTGTCTCCTCTTTATTTCATTGATCTCATTTAGCTAATTTTTTGTAAGTAATAGCCGCGAGATTGGGACTCAGAAGAGGATAGATTCGTGATTTTGCACGAAAATCTAATATGGAATAAGGGATTGAGTGTTAGATTGCCGTTGGGGAGAGCTGCTTATGTGGCTAGGGTATGATCACATGGCTAGGATCATGAATATACTTTCAAAGTGGTGACACATGGAAAACATTGTGAAGGTTGGACAAGAAAGGGGTAAGGCTATTTGATAAGTGACTTCCCTAAATCTTTTCAAATTTGTTAAGGGCCAATAAATCTAGGAGTAAGTTTCCTTTTCATCACTCTACCAATTCCAGTTGTTGGAGTAACGTGCAAGAACACATGATCACATTCCTAGAATTCGAGAGCATTCCTCCTATTATCATGATAACTCTTTTGTCTGCTTTGTGTCACTTTCATCTTGTCCTGGATCGTCATCACCTTCTTGGTGGTCTCTTGCACTATCTCCGGTCCTAGCACCACATTCTCACCAGGTTCATTCCAACACAAAGGTGTCTTACATCTCCTCCCATACAAAGCTTCATAGGGTGCCATCCCAATACTGGAATTGAAGTTGTTGTTGTAGGTGAACTCTATCAGGAGCAAAAACTTGCCCCAACTACCTGATTGTTTTAGCACAAAAGCTCTCAACAAATCCTCTATGGACTGGATGGTCCTCTCAGACTAACCGTCAGTCTGTGGGTGGTAAGCTGAACTCAATCTAAGCTTAGTTCCTAAAGCCTCATGCAAGCAATTCCAAAACCTAGAGGAAAATCTAGGGTCTCTATCTGACACTATGCTAGAAGGTACACCATGTAGTCTAACTATCCCCCTAATGTACAACCTAGTCAACTTCTCTAGAGGATACTCCATGTTCATAGGGATGAAGGGAGCAGATTTAGTCAACCTATCCACAACAGCCCATATAGCATCACAACCAACTGGAGTCCTAGAGAATCCAGACACAAAATTCATAGAGATACTATCCCATTAGCATTCTGGGATACTTAAAGGTTGCATCTTACCTAAACGCTTCTGGCATTCTATCTTAGCCTTTTGGCACACTAAGCACGCATAGACAAACTTAGCCACATACTTTTTCATTCTAGCTAACCAAAACATACGCTCCAGATCCTGGTACATATTAGTGGCTCCTAGGTGAACACTCAAAACACTCCTATGTCCTTCCTCAAGGATCAACTTCCTAAGCTCTGGTACGTCAGGTATACAAACTCTGTCTTGAAACCTCAAAACTCCAAATGTTCCTTCCTTAAAACTAAGGTTTCTACCTTGAGCAAGCAGCTCTTTCTGGTCTAAGAGGTACTTTCGCAACCGAAAATCACAACGAGGACGACGATAAAAAGAGATTTTAAGAAACATGTAGAGTCGCCACCAATTTTATTTAATTTTGGAAAAATTGGAAAACCTTAAAAAATGGTCTTTGGAACCAAGTTGAGTTCGGGAGTCGGTTACGACTAGGAAATGTGTTAAGCACCCTAATTGTTATTTACACTAAAGAGGTTGAATATGGCACATAAATCCATAAGGCAACCTCGAACCCAAGAGATTGACACATGAAACTTTTCATAGAGCAATCCCAAAGTAACCTTAATTCAAAAATTAAATAAAATAATTAGTTATTTGATAAAATGAAATGCACGAAAGAGATTTCTTCGTTTCATGATTTTCTAACTTTAAATTATTTTGCTTCTAATTATTAAATGTCAAAAAAAATCCTAGCCAAGGTTGAACTCAGCACACAAGCCCGTAGGGCAACCTTAGTTCTAAGGTATTGAACATGGCACTCAAGTCCACATGACATCCCTAAATAACACAAATTCAATTATTTTGATTAGCTATAAAATACAAAATAAAATAAAAAGGGAAACACAAAAAAGGAAAAAAGTTAGTTTTGGTTTGACAAGATATTAATCACACTCCTACGTATTCCCCGTTGTGATGAAAAATTCAAAGCCACGTAGTTCTTCTAGAAATGTTTGAATGGTTTTAAATTTTGTGAAAATAAATTTTTTTATTTATGGAATTTTTTTGATTAATTTTAAATATAAAAAATTCCTATGCGAGATAGAACATGGCACGTGCGTCCATAGTGTGATCCCAAATATAAGAGATTCAGTGTGATACCTCTCACAAAGCAATCCAAAAAATTAACTGCAAGTAATTATTCCATTTTATTTATTTTAACATATAAAAGAATCAAAAAATTTAATAATAATAAATAAAATAAAATAAAACTAAAAGGTAAAGACTTAAAGTAAACAATGAAAGACAAGCACTAGATCCTTCTATCAGCTATCATCAAAGTAAAGGGAAAAAGAAGCAAGGGCTTGGCCCTTTGGGAGTGTAGGCACGCGGGTCACCAAGGAGGCAGGGGTGATGGCGGTTCAGCATGGCGGCACAGTGGTTCTGACTCGAGACAACGGTGCGTGCCTTGGGTGCCACATGGTTAACTCTTAACTCGTTTTGTGGAAAATAAAACTCAAACAAAGTAGCTGGTTGCTTTCGAAAAATAATTTATATAAGTACATAAGCGTCAGAAAACGGGTATAAAATTTTTCCTGAGGTTGCGGTAAAACTTATACCTATTTTAAAATAATAATGCCACATTTTCATCTATCATTGAATAGATTCTGGTCATTTATATAAAATTTGTCCTGACCCAAAACCTAAGCCATGACCGGCACACAAGCTTACAATCCTAGCCTGGCAAGCCTATTTATTTTAGAAATGTACTTGAATAAAAAGCTAGAATTTTTACAAAATTTTCGACAGAGTCTCCTGTGTAATTCCAACATCCCAAAATAAAAACACCTGCTGAAATATTTATATTTTCATCCCAGAAGTTTCAGTCATACAAAATACATCAAGATGGTGTTATGTTGAAAATATTTACATCAACAAACTATACATGACCAAAAGGAAAATCTTAGATTTCCATCCAAAGGAAAAGCTCTCTGAGCCATAAACATTCCATTCAAAATAAAGGCTCTCCGAGCCATAAACAAACATACTATCATTAATCAATAACTTCTTAAAAACCTAAGCTAGTCGTTCTAAAAGACACCTACTGGAAAAACTTCCATAGTTCTTACCACTATCACCGACCTCTTTAAGAATTGGGACTAAAATCCCAAAATAAAGCTGGGAACTCTTCTGTGCCATATGCTCTCAGGTACCAAGATACGACAACAAAAACCAGAAAAGAAGCTGATATATTGTAAGGGTGAGATACCAATATATGGATTTTATCATGATAACTACATGTGCGACACACAAATTAGCATATACACATATATATTCACAACCACATAAAATTCTCATGAATAAACAAGATAGTTTATCAAGGGGTTTCATACCCGAACAATCATCGTCATTTATAAAAAAAAAAATGCTTGACACTTCAATATTCAGGCTCTAACTTTGATATCTAATCTCCAGAGATCCCAACTTCTTTTCGTTTGAGAACACTAGGCTCTTTACATGACACATTGTCAACGAAAAAAATTGTCAACACAATACATGGCACATTGTCCAACTCAAGGCACAATGGTCAACTTTCAACTTTCCATGTTATATTGTCGGATAATCCACCTCAACCTCATGTGACCATTGTTCAAACAGCTATTGCAATAGTTCACACGATTATTGTGATAACCACTCAAACAGCTATTGCAGTTGTACACAGATACATAATCACTCAAACAGCTATTGCAGTTATGTACTGATTCACTTATGCAATAACCACTCAAACAGCTATTGCAGCTATGCACAAGTATTATCCGACCTCGTATGATTGCCACTCAAACCAGCTATTGCAGCTCATCATACGGCCCCTTGGGACAACTGTCCAACCATTGTTGTAGTCATACACATGGTACATTGTCCATCAAGGTACAATGTTCAACTCAGGCACATCTGCCAAATAATGCATGTAAAACTTTTGTTCACGTCAGTTTTCTTTTTCGTTCATTCTTCCCTTGTCGAGGCTCAAAGGCTCACGACCATGCTTAATTAAACATTAAGTGTTTTAACTCTCAACTTTAACATAGGACATACAGTCCGAGTGTTCAATCACAAAGCCCTAGACTGATGCACCAGCCTTAGGTTCGCGGATATGGGAAAAGTTCACCATATCAATTACAGGACACACAGTCCACAACAACTTTTACAGGACACAAAGTCCACAACAACTAACACGGATCCATGATCCACGTGTTAACAGAACACTAGAATCTCGACGTCTCAGTTGCTAGGTTCACTTTTCTTTTTAACATCATTTTCGTTCTGTGAAACACAAATACAAAACAAAACCTTCGCAACTTATCCAAGTTTGTCGGAAATATTTTCGCTGAGTAAGAAGTCTTTGCAGAAAATATTTTCCATTTGAGAATCGTTTATAAAACATTAAATCACAGAGAAATTCATTTCTTTTTCCTAACAACATCAAATCCTCGTAAAGATCATTTCCAACCCATTTCTATCCAAAATAAAAAAATTGTTCCTCATAGTTTTCGCCATAAAATACTTTTCTAAATTGCTTTTCGTTGGAAATAAAGCCATTTATAAATCAAATGATTTTCTCTTTTACAAAAAATTTCTTCACCATAAACATTAAAATATTTTTGACACTTAAATTTCTTGTAACAACATTTCATCTTATTTTCAAATTTATTTTTAAAAAAAGACAACAAAACTGAAATCTTTTCACGATTTTTGTCCTCGGTATTTATCAAATATTACGATTTTCAACATTTCCTTCCACTTCCATAAATCAAATCCCTTAAATTTCTCCTCAAGCTTTTTAAAGCTTTTATCTTTGATTTAATTGGGCACTGACCACTGTCAGGCTTCCTGTCAACCAATCAACCAAACAGATAACTCATACATCACAGATATCTATACATCATATATATAGTCATGCTTTTACCGAAAACATTAAAACCACATAACAATCATATAACAACTTAATTTAACACAACACATCACAACAAATATAATCACATATGACACACTGATAGCATGTAGCTATCGAAAACCCCTAAGGTAAACTCTCCTTACCTTTGAAGATAAGAGAAAGATCCTCGTCTTAATGCTCCAATTAGTTCCAAGAGTGCAAACTCTACTCCACCAAACAAGCATAGCCGCTTTCAACGTCCCCGAGACATAAATCAAGCATGATAACAAACAGACAATTTCACCAAATCAATTTTCATCCTCAAAACATAAAATCAAAAGAAACCATATATTTAATTTAATAAAATAGCATCATTTTCCGAAGAGATTGATTTTAAGTAAATAAGATTCATTATCACAATTGATTAAAATTGAATTGATTATAGAAACATGAAATAGTTTTTGTAACACCCCGATTTTCCGCTTTCTAAGATCTGTATAAATATAAATAAACGTTTATATTTTTATCTGAAACTTAGAAAATGATTTTGGGAAAACCAAAGTCATAATCATATCATACTTATTTTTATAAGTATACGGTTAAAGTTTAGGTTGAAAATTCAGACGGAACCCGGTCTGCGTTTTCACTGACAGTAAGATTTTATCGATCAGAAAACCTAATTTTGACCCGAGAATGAAATGAATAAATTTTATATCTCATTTCCAACGATATAGGTTATTTTGAAAATTGTCAAAATTTTCAAAATAAATAAGTTATTACGGTCGTAAAACCCTAAATCGGGTAATCGACGGAGTCGAGAACGGATGTGCAGAGATAAAATTCGACACCGAATGGATGAAGACAATGAGTCATCCATCATAGGGGGTGACTCACCAATGTCATCATTATATTTAAACAAATATCTAGATATTTCTTCAAATTAGTATAAAGACTATTTTACCCTTGGACCATTTTACCCTTGAACTTTCATTGAAATGACAATTTTGCCCCATAATTTGTGGACACAAATCAGCCACCTCTCCTTCAACCTTAACCACATAATTTTCATGATTACTTTAGGCATGAAATTACCAAAATGTCCTTAAGTCCTAACTTAATCACAAATTGCCCTAAATTGAGATTACACTTTTGTCCTTAAATTTTTATGACTTGGACCCTATTACCCTCATTCCCCACAGCCCAAACCAATTCCCTTAGGTCATTATACTCATTTGTGCATCACTTCATCTTCTTCCTCTCATTTTCTCTCAAAAAGCTCTAAGTTTCCATAGCCAAAAAGTGTGAAGCAACTACTTGATTCCTTGCTTATTTTTCATTTCCAAGAGGTATACCATACTCCTTTCACTCAATCATCATCATGTTCTTCAATTATTTTTGTGTTTTGAAGCCATGATCATATTTTTCAATTCTTAGATCTAGAACTTTGAAAATTCATAGTAAATCATAGAAAAATCCAATGAGCATGAAACCAATTTCTATAATCCTATTGTCATCTCTATATTCTTGATCTAGAAGTTTGCATCAAACAAAAATTTCTAGCCCTTTGAACCCTAAGAGGCCGAACCCTAACTTTTTGTGGGGGGAGGATTTTGTTCATTTTTCTTGCATGGTTCAATCTTATAAATGATATATGTATTGAATCTATGTTGTTTGAATTAAATCAAGGTCTCTAAGCCATTTTATAGGTCATGGCCGAAATTCATTTATTGGAGGATTGGAATATTTGATTTCAACCTTTGTCTTATAAGTTTTGATTTAGGGTTTTAAGTGATTAAGAATCACTAATCCAAAAGTTTAGGAATTTTAGAAATTTCTAACCCTAAAAACAGCCCTAGGCTGAAAGTCTTAACTTTGTGGTTAAGATGGTATTGATTCAATTTTTGTTAAGTAAGTGTTGTTTATGTCTTAATCTTGCTTAAGGATCCTTAATCCAAAAGCTTGCAAAATTTTATTATGTCTGGCCAATTTACTCACCCATGGCCGAAACCCTCCATGTAGGAACATAGGTGTATTTAGTTGTTTGATTGATGATTTTGATTATGGTTTGTTGAAGGGTTATTTTTGTGTGAATCGCGTACGTGTTTTGTGGAGATCGGACGTTTGACGGAACTTTAATTCAGAAGGAAAAATCTTTAAGAGGTAAGGGGAGTACCTGAGGGATTTTTCCGATAGCTATATGCTATTTGGTTGTTGTCTGTATACTTTGGTTGGTGTGTTAATTATTTTCTATAGTTTGAAATTATCTGTTTTGCAATTATCTGTTTTTAAATATTTATTTATCTGTATTTAATTGTTATTATATGTTGTTGCATGTCATTAACTGTGCTATATGCTATATTATTGACATGATTGTTGTTTGATGTGACATGCTGGTAGGGTTGGCTCTGCTAGGGTGTCTCTAGGGTTTTCACCTTTGTGGTTCGCTTCTTAGGATCTGCATGGCAGCCAGCAAATCTGTTTGCCCATGGAGGTTCCTAGACCCCCTCTCCCCCTCCTCTTCTCGACCTCCTTCTCCTCTTCCTTTGTCTCCCCAAAGTAAAACTTTTGCTCAAGCATTGAATAATTCGTGTGATATTCCTACAAGCAATTTGCCTAAGCCATGTTTCAAAGGTGATGCCTTAGCAATCAAGATTCCCGAGGAAGAATACAACGCAGGCCTAGAACGATGCAAAAATAACCTGCATGGGCGTTTGATCCTCTCTAAGGGTGATGTACCGATTAAATTTGTTGACTTGAAGTCCAAGCTATCGTCCCTTTGGAAATCGATAGGCCAATGGAGTATGATCTCTTTGGGAAAAGGTTTCTACGAATTTTCCTTTGCATCAACTGAAGATCTTAGAAGGGTTTGGTCGGTTGGCTCTTGGAGTTTAAAGCCTGGATTCTTGAGATTGTCACCCTGGAAATCGGATTTTAATCCTAATGTTCAAAGGCAAACCCATGCCTAATGTTGGGTGAGGATAATTAGATTACCACAAGAATATTGGAGTCCCAAAATATTTTTGTAATTGCTGCAGGAGTTGGAACACCTATTGCTATTGATGAAGCGACAAGTAAAAGAACTTTTGGACATTTTGGTTGAGTGCTTGTTGATCTAGACTTAAATGGTGATTTTCGTGAGAAAATTATGGTAGAGTGGGAAGGCTTTGCTTTCTTTGTGGCCTTATCTTATGAAAACCTTCCGCTGTTTTGTCATAATTGTCAAGTGATAGGACACTCGGATGCTAATTGTAGAATGCAAGGTAAAGAGAGGACAGTTGAAAAGCCCCAAGATGCAACATATGTGGTTTCTGCTGCTTATAGAAAACCTACAATGAAGTTTGTTCCCAAAAATATAAATGGTATTGATGCCAACAAGCATTCTGTTAATGATCCTAATGCCATCAAGCATCCTGCTGACTTGAATAATAAGGCTCTGGAGGGTGAAAATTAAGATGGAAGAAGGGATTCTATTCCAAGTATGGCAGTGGAGACTACTTATGAGGAGGTTCCTAATGTGATAGTGGAGACTATTTTGGAAGGTGTTCCTAGTTTATCTCCTCAACAAATTGAGCAATTAAAGAAAGACTCTTTGGTGGACCCGAATCCAATTTTAGGAATGGTTAATTCTCAATTGATTAATGGTGCATAACAAGATTTGGTAGTCAATACTACTCCTGTGAATGTTCTGAAATCTTTTCCAGTAGAGAAGGGTAATCAGCTTAATCTCAGTGAACAATCTCAATCCAGGGATGTCTCTTTTTGTGCAGGATTCTTTACAGGGGTCAAATGGAGGGCATGCAAGTTCTGATGCTTCTCAAGATAGAAACTTTGCTCTTAATAACATTGGTTCTCCCAATGTGACTGTCTCTGGTAAGAGTTTGGCTACACCTTCTAAAATAATTGTTGAGAGTTCTCCAGTTATTCCTGTTAATTCTATCAGAAACCAGACAGCAGCTAATGATATGAGGATAGTGGGTTCTCTTTGGAGTAGTGCAGATGATGAGGAGTCTGAAGACCTTATTGTTCAATGCACTCCTTCTCAGAGTTTTTCTAATCCGAGTAAGTACCTAAAAGATGTGGATAAAAATGATGGTTTTACTTCTGTTTTGTCAAAATCTCAGAAGAAAAGAATCAGGAAAAAGGCTAACCAAATTGCTAGAGCAGAAAAATGCCACAATACCCGATCTAAGGGTGGTCTATCTAATACTTTTAATTAATGAAGCTTCTCTACTGGAACTGTAGGGGTTTTGGAAATCTTGACACTAGAAATGTTTTTAGGCAGCTATGTCTTGTGAATAAGCCTGATATGGTTTTTATTTCTGAACCTTGGGTTGATTTAGACAATGTTCCAGATACTTTTTGGTCTAATCTGAATTTGAAGCATGTGGCTAGTAATGACAGAAATGGTTTTCTTCCAAATTTGTGGTGTTTATGCAATGTTAATCTCTCTCCTTCTGTTATTTCAAGAACTTCTCAGCAGATTATAGTTTCAATTAACTCAGATAGTCAGGATGTTTATATCTGTGGAGTTTATGCTAGTACTTCTTACTTGTTAAGGAGGCAGTTATGGTCTGAGTTATCAAATCTGCAGGGCTTTTTCACAGGACCTTGGTGTTTACTTGGGGACTTTAATGCTGTGTTAGGTTCCCATGAGGTGAGAAGTTCCTCTCTTCCCCTTCAGGTTGCTTGTGATGACTTTAAGTCTTTCTCTGATCTCAATAAACTAATGCACATTGAAACTAGAGGTGTTAATTTCACTTGGAGCAATGGGAGGAGGGGTCATGCTCTTACTGAAAAAAGACTGGACAAAAGTCTTTGTAATGAAGCATGGTTGGACTTTTGGAATTCAACATCTTGCTGCACCTTGGTTAGAAGTAAGTCTGACCATTATCCTCTTCTTCTTGTGGCAAAAAAAGGAAAACAATCATTTCCTTCATCTTTTAAATTCCATAAAATGTGGATCAATCACCCGGATTGTCAAAGACTCATTAAAGAAGTGTGGAATAAGCCTTTCTATGGCTGTCCTATGGCTATCCTGTCCCAAAAACTGAAGGCTTTAAAGTCTGAGTTAAAAGGCTGGAATAAACTAGTTTTTGGGAACATCCATCTTCGGGTAGAGAAGGCTTTAGCTGATGTTGATAACATTCAGCAGCAGATCAGTTCCTCTGGTGCTTCGGATGATTTATTAGAGCAGGAAATTGTTGCTCAGTTGGAGCTCCAACAAGCCTTAAACTTTGAGGAGGAGTTCTGGAGAGAGAAGTCCAGGTTAAATTGGCATTGTGCAGGGGATAGGAATACCAGTTTTTTCCACAGGGTCACAAAACTTAGACATGCTTCTAAGAAAATGACCTTGCTTGAAAATGGAAATGCTATTCTTGAAAATCATGAGGAGATTGCTCAACATGTTTTGCATTATTTCTCTACTCTTTATGCAACTTCTATTGACTGTCAGCGGAATGATCTTATTGATAAAGTGGTGCCTCTTTCTGTTTCTCAAGAAGACAATGCTCTTCTCACTAAGCTGCCCTCCTCTGAGGAAATTAAAGAAGCAATCTTTGCCTTAAATGGTGATGGAGCCCCGGGGCCTGATGGATTTGGAGGATTTTTTTTCAGCACTTTTGGGACATAGTTAGCTTTGATGTTTGTAATTCTGTTAAGCAGTTTTTCAGTAAGGGTTGGATGTTGCCTAACCTCAATGCAAATCTAGTTGTGCTCATTCCTAAAGTGCAAGGTGCAGACAAAATTGAAGATTTTAGGCCAATTGCCTTGGCTAACTTCCAATTCAAGATCATTACAAAGGTTCTAGCTGATAGATTATCTAATATTGCTCCAAAAATCATTTCTCATCAACAAAGAGGTTTTATTAAGGATAGACACATCAAGGAGTGTCTTTGTATTGCTTCAGAGGCTGTGAATCTCCTAGATTACAAGTCTTTTGGTGGGAATCTTGCTCTTAAGCTAGATATCAGAAAATCCTTTGACACTTTGGATTGGTCCTTTTTGCTTGGTGCTTTAAAGGTTTTTGGTTTCAATAGCACCTTTTGTAGCTGGATCAAAGCTATTCTTGAATCTGCCAAGCTTTCTTTTCTTGTGAATGGTCAACCAGTGGTCTTCTTCTCTTGTAAGAGGGGAATTAGGCAAGGTGATCCTTTGTCCCCTCTCCTGTTTTGCATTGCAGAAGATGTTCTTAGTAGGGGTATCTCTCATTTGGTGAATATTGGATCTTTGCAGCCTTTTTCAGGGCCAAAAAGCATAGCAATCCCCTCTCATGTTCTTTATGCAGACGATGTTCTAGTCTTTTGCAAAGGAACCAAAAAGAGTTTGCAGGCCTTGCTGCATGTCTTTGATGAATACAGCCAAGCTTCTGGCCATCATTTAAGTCTCAGCAAATGTAAGTTCTACTCAGGGACAATTTCAGCTAGAAAGTCTGCTTATATTTCTGAAATCCTTGGTTTTTCAGCAGGTGCACTTCCTTTTACCTATCTTGGTATTCCTTTGTTTAAAGGTAGACCTAAGAAGATTCACCTTCAGCCTAGAGCAGATAGAATCCTTAATAAGTTGGCAACTTGGAAAGGAACTCTCTTATCTATAATGGGGAGAATTGAGCTTGTTAAAAGTGTCATTCAAAGCATGTTTCTGCATAGCTTTCAGGTCTATTCTTGGCCTATCTCTCTTCTAAAGCACTTAGACAAGTGTATTAGAAATTTCATTTGGGCTGGGAATGTCTATGTGAAGAAGATTGTTACAGTAGCTTGGCACAAGATTTGTTCTCCTACCTTGGAAGGAGGGCTTGGCTTAAAATCAATTAGAAGTTTGAATGAAGCTTCTTTGTTGAAATTGTCTTTTGAAATGTTGTCTTCTAGGAAAGAATGGGCTGTTTTCCTTAGACAAAGATTTTCATTTATTGACAAGCCTTGTATCAAGTATATTAAGTCCTCTATTTGGCCTGGTGTTAAAGTTAATCTGCATACTGTTTTAGATAACTCGATGTGGCAGATTGGTGATGGCAGAAGTATCAATTTCTGGTTGGATAATTGGCTATCTCAACCTCTAACAGAACAATTGCAAATTCCTGATCATATGCATAAGGATCTCAAAGCCACTGTTTCTGATTTCATTGAAAATGAAAGTTGGATCATTCCTGCATCTCTTTTGGAGAATCATCCAACTCTTTTAAATTCCTTTACTCAGGTAACTATTCCAAGCTATGTGGAATCTGATCAGCTATGCTGGAAAGGCTCAAGTTCTGGTTTGCTGTCTTTAAAGGATGCCTTTAATTTCATTCGGCCAGCCAATCCTCAGCTTTTTGCTTGGTCTAAAACTCTCTGGAACATTGCTATTCCTCCTTCCAAATCCTTTATTGCCTGGAGACTTTTGAATAAAAGGATGCCAACCGATGATAACTTGCAGCAAAGGGGTTGTACCTTAGTTTCATTTTGCAGCCTTTGTTATAGTAGTGAAGAAACATCAGAGCATTTGTTTTTCTCCTGTCCTTTTGCTGGTTTGCTATGGCAGTGGCTGAGCTCAATTGTCAACATGAATATCGATGCCTCCTCTCTTGATTCAGTCTTTTCGATATGCAATTTTTCATGGAGTTTGCAAGTAAGAGATGTGATTTCAGCAGCTATTATCAACATCCTTTGGGTGATTTGGCTTTGTAGAAACAGTTTGAGGTTTAAGAATAAAGTCATCTCAGCTAAATCAGCAATTAATATGGTCATTGCATCAACATCATTGACTGGAAATCTGTCTAAGAATCATATGAAGTCTTCTGTTGAGGAATTTTCTATTCTAAAAAGCTTTCGGGTTGCTACTCACTATAGTAAATCTCCCAAGATCATTCAAGTTGACTGGTTGCCTCCGGATTGTGGTTGCATTAAAGTGAACTCTGATGGTGCTGCCAAGGGTTCCCCTGGTCTTGCCGGAGGAGGTGCTATCTTCAGAGATAGAAGTGGTGCAGTGTTAGGCTGTTTTGCTGATTTTTATGGCATTACAGATTCTTTTAGTGCAGAACTTTTGGTAGCAGTGAAGGCAATTCAGATAGCATATGATAAGGGTTGGTCTAAACTTTGGCTTGAATGTGATTCATCTTTAGTGGTTCAAGCCTTTTCTAATCCTGATATAGTGCCCTGGAGGATTAGAACCAAATGGAAAAATGCTCTTGTTGTCTCCTCTAAAATGGTCTTCAAAGTATCTCATATTTATAGAGAAGGGAATCAGTGTGCAGACAAGCTTGCAAATTTTGGAGTGGATTGCAAATGCTATTCTTGGTGGAATTTAATTCCTACTTTCATTAGGAGTGAATTTTTTAGAAATAGGTGGCTTCTGCCCAACTTTAGATTTAAATGATTGTTCTATTTCTTTCCTTGCATGGGTCAGGTTTTTGCCTCCCATGTCTTTGTATTCTTTTTTTTTTATCAATATATTTATGATATGCTGCAGATGATTGATAAAAGCTGAGGTGCCAACCTAGTTGGGATTTCTTCTCTTTATAGTGATGCTATTGCATATCATTTTTGCCTAAAAATAAAAAATAAAAAAATAATGAGGTTAATTAGTGGAAAATAGTAATATATTATTACTTAATGTTTTGTTTGGTGAAAAATGGGAAATAGTGAAAAATATTGTTATTTTAATAATTTAACGGCGAATGAGAGTTCTAAGAGTTAGAATGAGGACGTAACCGTGAAAATATTTTAGCACTGCAAATTTTCACATAACGATTTTCTAAAAATTAGAAAATGATGTTTTATGAAAAGAATTGTCAAAAATGATTTTATTACAGTGTTGGAAAAATTATTTTACTAGAACGGTCTTGTTTTGGACTTAAACGTTTTTAAAAACGTCAAACGACGGACAATTCCGTCAACACTTACAAAAGTAATCTTAAAAAGGGTAATATTGAGTAACACCGAGAATTTACCTAAAATGATGTTTTCAAGTTCAAAATATTGATTTTGAACGAAAATGAGTTTAAGAGATTTTGAATGATTTTACAAAACAAATTTCCAACGTAAAAGGATTTTCGGTAAACAGTGGTGGTATTTCCGTCAACTTAGATAAGTTGAGGAAAACTTTAGTTTTGTTTTGTGTTTCACAGAACGAAAATAATTTGAAGTTGAAAACGAACCTAGCTACCGAGATGTCGGGTCTAGTGTTCTATGATATGGGCCCGGGGTCCGAAATGTGAAGTTATGGACTAGACGTCCTATAAAAATCTATATTGATTTTTGTGCGCTAAAATCTACGAATCTAAATCTGGTGCATGGGTCTAGATTTCGTGATTTGCACTTTTTTGACTTGGAGTCTGTTTGATTGGTTTGGACTTAGAGTCCTTTTTTATTGGGATGGTTGTTTAACTTAAATGTTTAAACCTTGGGTTGGTCGTGAGCCTTTAAGCTTCGGCAAGGAAAGAATGACCACAAAGAAAAGTGACGAGAAACAAAATGTTTTACATTTGCATTTGTGGCAGACGTGCCTAACGTTGTGTCGTGAGACCTTGATGGATAAGGTATCATGTGACGTTGTACATTGTGCCTAGATGGACAATAAAACCATGTGACGTTGGCCATTGTGTCTTGAGTTGGACAATGGTATTAGGGGAAATTGACGTGACGTTGTGCCTAATATATTTGGCAATCGAGATTGATCAACTCATTTTGGTGACGTTGGGATCTCCGGAGATTAGGTTCAAAAGTTAGTTGATGAGTATTGAAGTGTCATGGTTTTTAAAACAACGAAGATTGTAGGGTATGAAACCCTTTGATAAATAAATTGTTTATCTTTGAATATTTATGTTGAATGTTATTTGTGTGTCGTGCATATGGTTATCGTTTTAAAGTCCATATATTGGAACTCACCCTTACAATATATCAGGTTTTATTCGTTTTCGCCGTTGTACCTTTGTACTAGCAGTAGATGGTGCGGAGGAAGTTTTAACTTCAATCGGGGATACTAGTCTTGATCCTTGAAGAGATCGGTAATAGTGATGAGAACTAAAGAGTTCTTCCATTTGGTGTTTTGTAGAGTGACTAGCTTAGGATTTCCTTTTCGTTGGATGTTTTGAGAAAGTCTGTATAGGTGTTTTGAAAACCTTTATATGGTTTGAAGTTCTGTTGTGAATAATATGGTTTGTACTATTGTGATATGCACATTATGTTTGCAGTGTTTAGAAGAAAATTTTTTATTACCCAGATTTTCCGACATTAAAATAGATCAATTTCCGAAAGCAACCAGCAAAATTCTTTTTAATTTATTTCCGCACGTGTTAAATAGTAATGCCCAAGGGGGGTATTACAGTTTTGTCAGGACATAAATTAACAATCCCATTTACATAGATATATAGTTACTTTTACAAAAACATAACCAATTTCAATTAAAATCAAATTGGGGCTTTAGGGTTCATATCATATTGTGGGGAAAAAGAGATTTGATCACCAAAACATGAAATTAACTTAGGAAATCATCAATTTATAACTCTAATTGCATTAAAACATAATCAATTTCATAATTGGATTAAGATAAAAATTTGGTTTTGAGTGAAATTGGGGGAAAACCAAATTTAACATAAATTTGAGCAATTAGCGTGGGAATTTAAAATTAACATACCCAATATACAATCAATATTATCAATTTGGGCATTAGGGTTCCAAATTAGAACTTAGGGTTAGGGTTCCAAATTCGGATCAGAGGAAACTAAGAATAGAAAGGACAAAATCCTCTTACCAAAACGGAAGAGCGGCGTGCGGTGGCAGCAGGGGACTTCGGCAGGGCGAAGATCGCGACAGCGATAGAGCAATGGCAGCGAACATAGAGGCTAATCGGACCAAAAGAGAAAAAAGGTTGATAGCTCACTTGGTTTCGTCAAGCTTGGCCGGAAATGGAGGTCTCGCGGCCGAGAATGGCATTCATGCAGCGGAGGGCGGCGATCGCGTTGTGGAGGACGAACCAGAACGTGCAGGGACACGTGGTCCTCTCCCTACCAGGCACGGTCGAATGGCGACCACACGATGGACTGAACGGTGGCCTCTCCAGTGGCGGCATACGGCTGGGTTGTGGGGAGGAGGAAGAATATGAAGTGAGGAGGAAGAAGGGGAAGAGAAAAAAAAGAAAGAAGAAGTGTGGGAGCGGGGTCGTGCGAGGCAGAGAAATAGAAGGAGGAGGGTTTATTTTTCTTCTCTTTTTGTTAGTAATAGGTAAATTGTATGGTTAAATTTGATTTTAGAAAAAGTGAAATAATATTAACCATTAGATCTAAAAACAATGAGTAACAAATATATACTTTCAAAATTCAAATTAGAGTAAAGATTGATAGTTGAATTGATCAACAAAAAAAAAATCAATGATCCAAAATTAATCTCAGATTAATTTCAAACCAACATAGTTTCAAATCTAAAATTACATAGAGTAAAATATGACAATATTTTCTTTCAATCCTATCATATTGAAGTAATTTTCTAAACAAATATTAATAGTGACAATAACATAAGATTATTGTCTAGCAAGCGTGCTTACACTGAAATAAGGCAGTGATAACGCAATTAATAAAATAATTTTAAAAGAGTAAATAAATTACTCAACTAAACCACATAAACAAAATAAAAATAAACATTCAGATAAATTAATCACTCCAAATAATTAATATAAACATATATATATTTTCCGATACTGAAGAACAGTAAAAACGAGGGTGTTACAGTGCGGCTAGCGTAGGTCATGTGACGGCTGAGGCGTGCAGGGTGGCTCTCTCTCTCCGGTGATCGCGACACCCGATCTGTACAGGAGCACGATGAAGCAGCGCTGCGCGTGCAGTGGAGAAGCGGTTCAGGCCAGGAAGCAACGGCGGCTTGGCAGTGGTTTTCGGAATAGGGGACAGAGGCAATTCCCTTTTTTTTATTTTAAAAAAAATGATGTTTTGGAAAATCCTCACCTAATTCTTATACACAATGCATTTTCTCTCTACTAACTCTCTCCTCTATTGATTTAGGTTTTTTTTCCTATCTATGTGTCACCCCTTCTTGTGCGCAGTCCTTCGCTTTTTATAGGATTGTCTCCTTTTTATTTCGTTGATCTCATTTAGCTGATTTTTTGTAAGTGATAGCCGCGAGATTGGGACTCAGAAGAGGATAGATTCATGATTTTGCACGAAAATCTTCCCTAGAATAAGTGATTGAGCGTGAGATTACTGCTGGGGAGAGCTGCTTGTGCGGCTAGGGTACGATAACATGGCTAGGATCATGAATATACTTTCAAAGTGGTGACACATGGAAAATATTGTGAAGGTTGGACAAGAAGGGGGTAAGACTATTTGATAAGTGACTTCGCTAAATCTTTTCAAAATTTGGTAAGGGCCAATAAATCTAGGAGTAAGTTTCCATTTCATCACTCTACCAATCCCAGTTGTTAGGGTAATTATTCCATTTCAAGTGTTTAAGGAATAAACACGCTACCTCTGCAACAAGTCAGTAGCTTTTAGCTGTTTTAGTACAATGTAAAAGTACTTTTTAGAAAGTGAACTGAGTGTTGCACTGAAATGGAAAGCTCTCTGCTACAAGTACAAGAAGTCTGCTATTGCAACTCTGAAACAACAACTGCTCATAAACAAAGTGTACTCTTGGTCGCATATGTCAAAGTCCAAAGTCCCTAAACATTTAATTCTTACACAGAACAACTCTTTGGCATTAATGGCATCCCAGAAGTTCAAATCAAAGGAACAAACTTTCTGAAGCTGTATCTAACTGATCAAATTGATTGAAGCCTTTAAATAGGGCAAACCATGAAGATGAAGTCAAGAGATACACTACGCATATTTAAAGAAGCATTTACTCTGCTCATTTACTTCTTCATTCCTTCATTGATTATCTCTTCAATCATTTGACATAAATTTTGCAGTCTTTTATCTCTTCATTTTTTCTACTCTCTGAGTGTTATCTGAAAGGCTTGCAAAGTTGTATTAAATACTCAAAACCTTCTATCCTTTTCTGTTGAGCATGAAGATGCTAGGTGAGAAAAGAATACTTGTTTGAGTGTGAGCCTAGAGAGGCTAGGTGTGAAAAGAATACTTGTAATGTAATATGATCAATTATAGTGGAAACATTGGTGCTGCCAAGAACTGGACGTAGCCCTGTTGATTTTGGGGTGAACCAGTATAAAACTCTTTAGTGATATTCCTCTTCCCTTATCTCTTTAATTTATTTAAGAGTTTATTTGTTTAAGCTTTTAACTTGGGGAGTTAATATTGTGAATATCAAATCTTGTTTTAATCTTCTCTATGTATGCAGTACTATTATGAAATTAGACGAGTCACCCATCTAACTTTCCTTAGCTTTGTTTTTGCTTGTTGTGCGTGTGAAAATATTTTCAAAGTTTCAGAGTCTTTACTCTTAGTGGAACTGAGGCCTCCGAGTCCGAGGACTTGATCCAAGGTATGTGCCTCATTGATGGAACTCCTTTAGCTGTATTGTTTGATTCCGGTGCGACTCACTCATTTATATCACATGAATGTGTTAAAAGTCTTAAATTGCCTGTGACACTTCTTGAGTGTGATTTAATTGTTGCCACACCCACACATAAACATGTTCTTACTTCACATGCATGCAAGAATATTCCTATTACCATAGATGGTAGAAATTTTATTGTTGATCTTGTATGCCTAACCTTACAAGAATTTGATGTTATTCTTGGCATGGACTGGTTATCTTCCAACCACTTTCTCTTAAACTTTTTTTTTTTTATAAAACCATAGTTTTTTGAACTCCTGTGGAGTCTAAGGATCCTAGATTTCTCTCTACCAATCAAGTTAAGGCTTCTATGAAAGAAGAGGCCCAAGTTTACATGATGTTATCTTCCCTGGAAGTAGAGAGCAAGCCTAATGTTGGGAATGTGCTAGTAGTGATTTAATTTCCTGAAGTGTTTCCAGGGGATGTTTACGAACTACCCCCTAAGAGAGATGTTGAGTTTACCATAGACTTAGTGCCGAGAACGGGACCCATATCCATAGCACCTTATAGGATGTCTCCTATAGAGCTAGCTGAGTTGAAGAAACAGTTGGAGGAACTGATTCAGAAACAGTTCATTAGGCCTGGCGTGTCCCCATGGGGAGCGCCGATGTTGTTGGTGAAGAAGAAGGATGGTAGCATGAGGTTGTGTGTCGACTTTTGACAACTCAACAAAGTGACCATTAAGAATAGGTATCCCCTCCTTAGGATTGATGATCTTATGGACCAGTTGATAGGAGCTTGTGTTTTCCCCAAGATAGATTTGACATCAGGATACCATCAGATTCGAGTTAAGTCTGAGGACATCCCAGAGACTGCGTTTAGAACGCATTATGGTCACTACGAGTATTTGGTTATGCCCTTTGGTGTGACTAATGCTCTTGCTATGTTCATCGATTTTATGAACAAGACCTTTCACCCTTTCTTGGATAAGTTTGTGGTGGTTTTCATAGATGACATCTTAGTGTACTCCAAGACCAAGGAGGAACATGAGGAGCACTTGAGGGTTGTCTTGCAGACCCTTAAGGAGAAGCAGTTGTATGCTAAGTTGTCTAAGTGCGAGTTTGGCTTGAAGAGGTGAGTTTCTTAGGACACGTCATCTCTAAAGGTGGGGTAGCTGCGGATCCGGCTAAGGTAGAGACGGTGCTCTACAAGGAAGCGCCAAAGTCAGTGACTGATATTAGGAGTTTCTTGGGTTTAACAGGGTACTATAGGAGGTTTATAGAAGGTTTCTCTAAGATAGCTTTACCCTTGACCCTTCTCTCCAAGAAAGTACAGCTCTTTGTGTGGGACTCTAAGTGTGAGGAAAGTTTCCAAACCTTAAAGGATAGGTTGACATCAGCACCAGTGTTAGTTTTACCAGACCCTAGTGAACCTTCAGTAGTATACTGCGATGCTTCTAAGTAAGATTTAGGTGGTGTGTTGATGCAAAACGGTAAGGTAGTGGCCTATGCCTCTAGGCAGTTGAAAACCCATGAGAAGAACTACCTTACCCATGATTTGGAATTAGGAGCTGTGGTGTTTGCCTTAAAGATTTGGAGGCATTACCTTTATGGAGCTAAGTTTGAGGTTTTTAGGAATCATAAGAGTTTGAAATACCTGTTTGACCAGAAAAAGCTCAATATGAGGCAACGTAGGTGGATGGAGTTTCTTAAGGATTATGAGTTTGACCTAACCTACCACCCAAGAAAAGCCAATGTAGTGGCAGATGCCTTAAGTAGGAAAACCTTGCATGTCTCCGCTTTAATGGCTAGGGAGATGGATCTGATAGAAGAGTTTAGAGACTTGAGCTTAGCTTGGGAAGTGACCTTGTGATATGAGCCCAATTTGGAGTATGGTTCAAGAAGCTAGCCAAGGACTTGGTGGGCCAATGACAAATGTTACAACCAAGAAAGCCCAACAAGTGTTAATTCAAACTATGGTTTTTATCATGGAAGCAAGCCCAAATGCAAGATTGGATGGAATGAAGCCCAAATTATCAACATACATTATACAACTAAAGGATCCATGACAAGAGGGGCATGCAACATGAAGAAGAGTCCAATTTTAGTTGTTTATTTTAATTCAATAAGTGTAAATGGGTTTTATAAGTGGGTCCAAATTTGTTAAGTGTTACAATTGGATCAAGCCCACCCTTGGCCTATCTTACACGAAATTAGAGTGTTGGTTGAGAGGGAATCTTTAGCTTGCATGCTATAAGAAACTCCTCATTAGTTGTGTGAATAATTTGTGTAAATTATTGGGGGTTACACTTTTAATTTGAGAAGCAAGTGTAACCACCACATAATAGAGAGAGAGAGAGAGAATAATATAGGGGGGGACATGAATGTATGGTGGCTGAATTAAAATAGGGTTTTTAGTAAGTCATTAGTATCATGATTAGGCCAATTATGTTTGTGTGTTGGGGGGGGGGGTGTTATAGATTGTTTTTGAAAGCCAAAAGTTGGCTACCCAATTATATGTATTTCGCCCCTAACTTGTGGAATGATAACTTGGATGTTCATTTTGGATCAAATTCCATTTTGTGAGAAATATTGTTTCTCCTTGGTTCTTGATTGAGCCAACTAGTTCTTATCAAGAATCCAAGATCTTGTGGCGAACATCACTTGGCTTATCAAACTTCATGTTTGTGGCGCCATCTCCACTCCTTTCTTCTTCCATTTTTATCATTTCTTCTTCTTCTGTAATGAACTTAAGCATGACACTTAACTTGGTTTTGTAAAATTCAACCATAAGATCATCTCCAAAGGCAACCCATCCTTTGGCTGTCATCAAGTGGTATCAAAGCTTAGGCTTTGGTTGAATTTTGTGTTTGTGTTCTTCATCTTTCTTCTTTTCTTTCTTTTCTTCCAAAACCCAAAATCAAAAATATGTATTCTGTTTGTGAAGGGAAATTTCGAAATTGTGTTCTTGCTCTAAACAAGTTTTCAAGTGTGATACAAAAATTGTGATTCTCTTAGTGAAGTCAGAAGTGATCACGGGCAAGCCGTGATACCCATCACAGCCTTTTTTAAAAAATATTGACAAAAAAAAAAAGAAGAGACAAGTTCTATTAAGCAACTTGTGTTTTGAAAATATTTCCCTTCTTCCTTTGTTTCATTATTTTCCAAGCTTTTCCTTTCTAGCCTTTCCTTTTTGTTTTCCTTGTTTTGATAAGTTTTGTGATTTTTTGTTACTTGATTTTTGGATTTTTGTTTGTTTTGTGTTGACTCACCTAAGACCTAAAGGAGAACAAGTGAGTGGAGAAGGCAAGAGTGACAAATTACATCTTGTGTGGGAAAAGCCAAAAGAGTAAAGAAAAAAAAGAAGAAAAGAAACATTTGTGAGTACAAGTGAGTGAGTGTGGTGAGGAAATTCATCAAATTCTTCTACTCAAGTCATGGGAGACCATGATAGTTCACCCCCTACTCCAAGGACAGCCGCTTTTCAAGCTAGAATCACTAATCAAATTCAAGCTCTTACAAGACAAATGGAGGAGATGCAAGCCAATTAAGATAGACAACTTGCCCGCCTTCAAAACCTTGATGATTCAAGTGATTATGAAAGTGAAAGAGGAAGACCTAGAGGAGGTAGAAGAGGAAGGAGGCGTGAAAGAGGAGAAAGGCTTGAAGGGGTCAAAATTAAAGTTCCTTCCTTTCTTGGGAAGAATGATCCCGAAGCATACATGGAGTGGGAGATGAAGATAGAACAAGTCTTTGATTGTAATTCTTACAATGAAAGAAAAATGGTGAAAGTAGCCGCCCTTGAGTTCAAAGAGTATGCCCTTGTATGGTGGGAACAATTGCAAAAAGATAGGAGAAGATATGAGGAAGGACCTATAGAGACTTGGGAAGAAATGAAGCATGTCATGAGGAAGAGGTTTGTCCCAAATCACTACCATAGGGACCTACACAACAAATTGCAAAGGTTGACACAAGGTTCTAAAAGTGTTGATGAGTACCATAAGGAGATGGAGTTGGCCTTGCTTAGGTCCAACCTTAATGAAGATAGGGAGGCTACAAAAGCTAGGTTCTTACATGGATTGAATCAAGACATTCAAGACATAGTGGAGCTTCAACACTATGTGGAGCTAGAAGATTTGGTCCAACAAGCTATAAAGTGGAACAACAACTCAAGAGGAGGAAGTCCAAATTTCGTTCTCCTTCTAAGTTTTCATCTTCAAGTTGGAAGGAAGACTCAAAGAAGGAGGGCATCTTCTAAGGAGGTTGTGTCTACATCTCAAGGAAAGAAGACATTGGAAACCACTCCTAGAAGCCATGATGTAAAGTGCTTCAAATGCTTGGGCCATGGACATATTGCATCCCAATGGACATATTGTATCACAGGATGACTCGTCTGCTTTTAGTGCTTTTGAGGCTTTTGATGATTTTTTATCAGCTTTTAGAGCAATGGATTTTCCCTTTTTAGTTGTCATATCATCACCAAGTTCTTGCTCATGAATAGTAGAGGTGCCAAGAAGTTCATCCATAGTCAAGGTTGTGAGATCCTTGGCTTGAAAGATGGCAGTGACTAAGGGTCTCCACTGATTTGGAAGACTTCTGAGGATCTTTCCAACTTTCTCAGCATTTGTATAAGTCTTGCCAAGAAACTTTAAACCATTGATGATAGTTTGGAATCTTCCTATCATCTGAGCAACAGATTCAACTTCCTCATTGATAAACAGTTCATACTTTCTGACAAGTATGGAAATCTTTGACTCTTTTTGACAGTTCCTTCATGTGTGACAGATAAGATGTCCCACATTTCTTTTGCAAAGTAACAAGCACATACTTTCTCAAATTCTTCAGGACTGAGAGCATAGATGATGTTGTATCTGGCTTTCTAATTTAGTTCACATTTTGTCTTTTCTGCAGAGGTCCACTGAGCTTTTGGCTTGTCAGTGTTGTCATCATTCTTGGGAATGAATGGACCTTCAGTAATGACATCCCAAAGATCAGAGTTTGTTGATAGAATGAACCATTGGAATCTATCTTTCCAATAGTTGTAGTTTTCTCCATTGAAGAATGGAGGTCTGGTTAGGGTGGCTCCTTCAGTTTGGTGACTCCCACTTGAACTAGCTCCAGCAGTCATGTCTGTTCTTCAAGACCTTTTCCTCTACACTGTTAGATGCTCAACCCATAGGCTGAGCTTTTGGCTTATCTTTGCACACCTAGCCTCTCCAGGCTCCAAGACAAGTATTCTTTGTTCGCCTAGCCTCTTCAGGCTCACTCGAGTTGTTTTGAGAAAAGATTGTAATAAATACAATTTGCAAGTCTTTCACTAACACTCAGAAGAGTGAATTAATTGTGAAGTATAGAAAGACTGCGTAATAACTTCAAATGATTGAAGAATACAAATTGAAAGAATGAACGATTAATTGCTTAGAGTAATGGCTCTTTAATGCTATGTATTATCTATCTTGATCTTCAATGGATTATGTATTTATAAGCTCCAATCATTTAGAATCTGTTAGAGACATTCCTTCAAGTTTTGGCTTTAAGCTGAACTCCATTAAATGTAATAGAGTGGTTCTGGGCAGCCATTAATGCAATAGAGCCGTGGGTTATACTCTAACACATAAGTTCAATGCTTTATGATTTGTGCAGCAGCCAAATCAGAATTGTGTAGGTTGTTTTTGTACTTCGCTGAACACATTTCCCTTTTCGTGTAACTCCCAATTGTACTAGGAATAAAGAATATTAGAAGCACTCCGCTTCTGAGTTCCTAGGTTGTTGTGAGTTTGACCTTCTGACTTTCTTGATATGCGTGAGAGAGAAAGCATTAGTGACTTCTGCTTGAGGGGACGGCTCCTAAAGGCTTATTTGTCCTTGTGTTCCCTATCGAAGTACCATAGACAAGTGAGAGCTTCAAACAGACAAGTTGAATTCTTAATGCAAATAGTCAACAATCCAGTCAGTCAGTAGATAGGTTGACTTTTACTCATAAGACAGGTGATCTTTAAGACAGATTAAGAGTGTTTATGGGCAGATAGGTGTAAAAGAACCTTTCACTTAATTTTCTGCACACTAGATAGACAGGTTAGCAACTAATATGAAGTTCAATTAAATCATTAACAAATGTTTAGTTTTCATCAAAACTAAGGGCAAATGCGCATCAGACATTTTAGAGACTTAACAATCTCCCCCTTTTTTATGATGACAAACATTAGATGATTTAATTAACTTTAGAAAATATCAACAGATAAGACAGAATATTCCAGTCTCCATCTTTAGCCAAGAAAGACGTACCCACCGGCTTATTCAAGAAGTGTTGTAAGCACATTTCACGTTGTATATCTCGTTCTTACATGGCCACCAAAGACGTACATCAAAATTGATGGAGTCAAGCAAGGGAACTCGCATGATAGCATCACATTCATGAGGTAACCGCAAGTCTGACAACATATTCACGTCCCAGTGCTTTTGACATGCAAAAGGAGGTCTCTAACTTTTATATCACGAGAGTTAGGGTGAGTATGTCCAATGAAAGTAGGAAATTTACTATCACGCAGCTAATGATCATCCCACACACGAATTCTAGATCCATCGCCTATACTCCATGTAACTCCTTTAACCTGAACTCGGGAACTACATATTGAAATAAACAACTATAAAACTGAGAAGGGGGTTGAATTGTGTTTATCAGATTTTGAAACAAAGTTAAAAACTTTTCGCCCATAGAAGCTAAGTTCAGACAAGTGTTTTCTCAAGGTGCAGACTGAGACACCTCGATGTCCCATTAAAAGAACCATATTTAATTTATTTCCTAATCGTGATATTAACGTTAAATGTATACTTATAAAACAGCGGGAAATAAAAACTTAAATAACACATCCATCACACTCATATATATATATATATATATATATATATATATATACATCACATCATATAAGTACGGTCATCAAGTACTGTAGAGGGTATCCCACCAGTAAGATCCCAAATATGTACAAACCGGGTAAAACAAAAATACATCAAAGGTCTGATAAAATTATACCTCGCCGCCACTCAACACTCAGTCCCCTCTCAAAATACATAAAAAGATCTCACCACACACCTATGTACACCTAACTTGATAGCACTAGCCGGTACTATCACATACGACTACTACTACCCATGCTGTCACCCCTGGGTTTAGAAGGTCCCACTACTCCTCTGCTGCTGCTAGAAGAGCTCCTCCCAGAAGGCCTCTGAAATAGTCGTCAATAAGCTATATTGTTTCTGAATAACAATCTGGAGGACTCAGACCCTGCTGCCATCACATCTGGAATCTCAGGTACCTCCGGGGCAAGCAAGTGATCAACATCAGGTACAACCTGATCCTCCTCCTCTTGGGCTGGTACAAGCATAGGTACTGGCACGGGTGGGGGAGCTGGTGCTGGTACAAGTGCCTCAAAAGGTATCAGGATGGGAAAGGGTACCAAATCTTGCATCGGTGGCATAGGCGATATCGGCGCAGCCAGAAATCCAATAGGAAAGGGAAACGTTTGGCCGGCCCGAAAGGTCCCAACCAAACCGAATGGAGCTCCCTCTCCTAATCAGGTAGTCACCGATACGGGACCCGTATACAGAGCAAAGCGGGTGACTGGGTCCACAAGCCACCCCTGCTCGTCCACAAACTAAAACTCAAAGGTTCCCGTCAGGGGGAACCCCGCTGGCTGTGTCATCCAAGGATGATCCCAATGCGCCATCGATGAAATCGAGGTCTACACCTAACAAAAAAGAAAACAAAATACAAAATAAAGAGAACAAGAATAAGAATGCATCTAATATCAACATGGAAAGGGTTTAGCAACAGCCACTCAATAACAGCACACAAAACATGCATCACCACATATCTCTGTATATATATCAACCATCCTCGAAACATATTATTTTCCTCTACCCTTCACCATTATGGAAATGCAATATGTATGATAACTTGGCTGCCACCGATCCGGATATACATATCCCTCATTATCTCAGTCAATCATCCAGGCGACGCGTCCCCAAAATCTCCGGTGCACTTTCTCATCCGTGGTGAGAATGCCCATGCAAAGCAATGGCACTATAGTCGCACATCTCTCGCCGGTGCACACTTTGGTTCTCTCGCGAGAGTGCTCATGCAAAGCAATAAAGCTATAGTGGCAACTCTAATAATAATAAAATGGGACGGTCCTGCGAATCTCGTGAATACACCCATCGGGAATACACCCCATGCATATGAATAATATCACCGACCATCTCTCGGGTCATCCTCTAGTGCCTTAACCTCTCATCACTATATCATAGATAACCTCAACAATAATCATAACTCATCAGTCTCATCAAATACCACAATAAATATCTCGGTTAGGAACTTCTGAGAGCATGTATCATGTACCCCCACATACATCACCATAACTCATCATGTATCAAGACTTAGAATTTCTAAGCACAATAATCACCATCATAACATTATTTCCAATCATCTCAAAATATATTAGAATAATACATAAATAATCAATAATCAATTAATTACAATAATTCCAGGTCAGTCATCATATATCAATCAACATACCATTAACAGTCAGACAGACAAACCATGCAACCTCAAATATAATATTTTTAACCTAGCGACGATAAACCTACAATTCCAATATCATCATTGGTACCACTAACTAGTCTCCAATGTGATATTGATATTGTCCGTTACTCGCTCCCTAGTAGGGTTTAGGTCGCCCTACACCAATATTGAAATAAATGCCACTTAGCCGTTTCTGACGTTAGATGGCATCTTTCCCCCACCTGAGATGACGTACGATAACTTGAATGTAACGAAACGAACCCTCCTCAACTCCTCTCAATTCTGCCACGCACAGACCAAGGGTCCCTAGGCCTCCAAAAATTCACCTGAACACTACATTATGAAGCGTACGTTACAGGGAACCCTAATATGAAGTCGGAATTGAAAACGATAACTGAAACGAAAGATGACCCGAGTACCGTCACCGACGGCATTTTGACATAAAAAGGGTAAGGATTACCTTAACTAGAGAAGAAAAGGAAGGTAGGATTGTGAAGATGTCGTTGCCACAATCACAACGACGTACTCGGAATCGCGTCGGGACGATCGATCGAGTCGGGAACTGGACCTGAAGCTTTCTCTCTCTAACTTTTGTTGGCCGTAGCAACCATACCCAAGAGGATTGGGTTTTAAATAAAAATGATAACTTTTTCGATAAATCAAAACCCTTTTAAAATCCAAACGGGATTTGCAGCTAATAAATCATTCGTTTCAAAATAAAGCGTTGTCGCGTGCAAATAAAAACGTTTTTGAAAAAATCAAAACAAAAGTAAAAGAGATAGGGATAAGAAGATTGACACAGCAATATATCCTGGTTCGGCCACAGACTACCCACGGACCTACGTCTAGTCCCCAAGGCAATACCACCAAGGGTTTTCACTCAATCCCTAGCTTTTAAACCGGAGCAGCTAGAACCTTTACAATAACGAGAACTCCTCACAGACCAGAGACATACAATCCCCTAGTGACCGAGTCTCAAATCCCTAGCTTTTAAAACAGGTACAGCTAGAACCTTTAAAGTGGAATCATACCCACTAATCCCTTACAAGAGATATACCCTCTCTTACCTGAATAGTAACCAAAGGAGGTTTGAGTCAATCCGACTCTTACCAAAGTATGCACTCTTAATAATGCTGATATAAACAAATTGAAGCACAAGAATAACAACACCTATATGGTGTGAAGAAATCTCAAAATAATATAGTCAAGTGATAGTGTATAGAAAATGATTATCAGAGTTTTAGCACAGAGAAAAATAGTAGAGTTATAACTTGTGATGGCTCAAAGTGTTTTTATAAATTTGTGCAAAAACTTGAAATATGAAAGCACGCAGATTTTTCTCTACTGTCACACGTGTTTATTTCTTATCTTGAACATGGCTATTTCACGTCATATATATGATGCCCCTAAACAATTCTTATTCTAAAAAAGAAGGCAATTTCAATTAAAAGACAATATGACCATAAGAAAAACGTGTAATTAATATATATATAAGTAGATGCGTGCTGTTCCTTTTCCAAGATTAGTTTGACCAGAAAATGCAATCATTCCTTAAAAAGAATATTAACGTTGAGGAGTTCTTAGGGATTAACGTGAGATTTGGTCCATGCATTTGATAGCAATATTAACTTTGCACCAAAGAATAATAATGTGAATAGGCAAGATTCTGATATTAAGAGTTATTCAATTTCCATTAAAAAAACGTGCATCATTTCATTTAACAGGAATTTGAACGTTGCACACACTAAATGCCTTTGATATGATCTTTGTGTTTAGTGCAAATGATTTTTCTATCAAAAAAATTTAAATTCCATAAAAGAGAAAACATGTAAGGACCAGCAATATGTTTTGCTATATAAAAAAAAAAAAGATAATGTTAACGTTGAAGGCTTGAAGCATGAGTGAGGCAATCAATGTGAAAGATATAATCATTTGAAGATAAAAATTTCAAAAATTGTCTTGATAAAACATTTTTAGTTAGATTTAGAAAAATGTATTTTTCTTTTCCTCATTAAAAACTTTGAGATTTATTTTGAAAATACTTTAAGACCAGTTTTGAAAATATTTTGATTTTCATCATTAAAAAAAAAAACCTAGAGCCAAATTAGTAGATTTTAACATATGTTATAATTCTTTTAAGCACATGTTAAATGTGTGTGTGTGTGAGACCAATATTAAATTGAGAGCTTCACTTACCATTTACACACATCTTCTAAAACAAGCAATACAATACTGAAATTCTCATTTTGCCCATCTTGACTGCTTGTTTGACTTTTTGCCGCTTTTTGCACTTAAGTCCTTTTCACGCTTTTTGCAATTTAATCCTTTAGTTGAATTTGTGTATTGGTCCTTGGATTTGAAATTTCCCTTTTGCTCATCATCAAAACAAAAATACCTGTCAAGGCATATATCCACAGCTTTCTCTCTTCCTCACCCTAACTCTTTTATGGCCTCTGGTTTCTGTCTTTTGCGTCTTGGCTTAAGTGAACTTCTGTTCACTTAAGCCTTTTTATTTTTGTCCATCAGCGCACCAATGCTTGAGCATGGGAAAGGCAGTGCTTGAGCGTTGGAGGTAGGTAGCACCACCGCGCATGCAACCAATCAGGGATTGCCACGTAAGTCAACTTGTGCCACATGGAGTCAACGCTAGAGCTAGTCTGGTTGACCTCAACACTTGAGCGTTGGGCATGCCACGCTTGAGCGTTGACCGTTGACCATAAACCCCACTTTCACGTTTTGTTGCGTTTTGAGCCCGTTCGACGTCCGATTGATCTCAAATTTGAGATATAGACTCTTCAATACCGAAGAAACAATCTTAAGCCCTCAAAAATCCCAAAAATCTTTCTTAAATCTAAATTTATTATTTCACACACTTACGCTCTTTTTAAGTAATATATGGAAACCCTGGATTACTTTTACATCCGATTTCACCCTAGTTGGTTGCGTACTTTCCATGCAAAGGTTTCTAGACCTTAAACAACATATTACACAACTAATCCAGGTCTTAAACCTAATCATCATACATAAAACAAATTCACAAAAGAATGGTTGTTACATTTCTACCCCCTTAAATGAAATTGCATCCTCGGAATTTACGTACCTGAAAACAAGTATCTATGCTGTTGCTGAATGTCTGCCTCACGCTCCCAAGTAGCATCTCCGGTGATAACATCCCATATGACCTTAACCAAAGGAATCTTTTTACCACGGAGTTCTTTAATCCTTCTATCTGCAATCTTAACCGGTAAAGCCTCATATTCTAGATTCTCTCGGAGTTGTATGGACTCAGTCCGTAACACCCTTCTCGAGCGCTACATTGTCCATGACATTTTAAGGCCGAAAAGAAGTTTAATTAAATTTTGCTGTAATAAAATGGGGTAATTTTTTTCTTTTTCACCAGGCATAACTATAGATACTTGGAATCAAGTGAATTCAATAAAATATTTCATAATCACAATTAAGGTTATAAGTTCGAAAATTATTTACATAAAACCCAACCCAACTCATAAACTGAAAACATAAAGATACACAGACCCAACATAAAGCTATGGAGAAGCAGCTCCTAAAATATAAGATACTTGGAGTCACAGCAACATAAACAATAACTTAACTCCCAGACATCCTAAGCTGGCCAAACTAAAATATAAAAGACCATCCTCTCTCATACACTGTGAGAAGGACAAACCCACCTGACGAGATCTAGTGGAAACTCTATTTGAGTCCACTACCGATATCATCACAAAAGACATCACTAGAGCCATTACAAAAGTAGCTCTCTAACTAAGCCCTTTCCCTTACCAAGGAGAAAGTCATAGCCTACAGACCAACGACAATCATGCATGTCTTAAGAAAAGAAAGGTCAGGCATGACAGAAAAACCCAAAGATCATCATCTTGGACCTTCTGAAAGCTGGAAGACGTCCAGTAGAAGCTTCAACATTTCGTCTGCATATTTGAACTCAACACTTCAGGTGAATTATCCAAGCGACACCTTGACATCTCAGTCTTATCAAACGAACATAGAAGGCACATAGCCAGTCGACATAGGCAATACAAAATAAGGATGTGAGATTCCCAAACATCACAGCATATGGCAGATATGAAAATAGCACGACACAGCATAGCATACATTCATATCCATGTAAATATATATCTTAGTCAAACAGTCCAGTATATACAAGTAACAGATAACACGTGCACGTATAGCCAACAGTACACAATCAATGAACCATAATCTCATCAAGCATGACTGGACACTGTTAGTTCATAGAGACACGAGAACATAGGTAACTGATTGAAAATGCATAGTCCCATACCTACACAGCCTCAAGGAAGATTTGACCTTAACTCCGGAGCTAAGAGAACGTTCGGAAGGAGTGATTAGAGCACATGTTTCACAACTGCCAATATTAGGCATCTTGTGCGCTCAATAGTAACAGCCACATAGTGGTACTATAATTGATTGTGAAACACTCTCGATAACCTTGATAGGCTAGCGTCTAGTCGTTGATGTCAGTGTATTGCATGGAACGCCACGACCAAGAAGAATCACCAACTGGTCATTCGTGACCCTCCTACCCTAACCATCCCAAAGACAATTTAAGATCGTCACTAGCACGTCCTCATGCGCACAAGCATGTCGGCTCAACTTCCTAGGCACAAAGGCCCTACAGAACATAGTATCAACTATGTATTTAGGCAATAATGCCATTAATGGCGTGTGTGTTCATATTTATCCACCGGATAAATTTCGGGGTTCCTTACGGATACCAAAAGCCATTCTAGAGGCAAAGCAGATAGTACCAACCTGTTGGGAATCACCCCTCGTTGGACTATCCATGTTTCAACGATTTAGTATATTATGAAGGTTGGTCATTCGTCACCAACTCAATTATGCCTCTTTAAGTCCATTCCCGAACATGATTACTTATCAAGCAAGTAACCTTAAAATACTCTTTGTCATTAAGTATTATGGAGGTAAGGATAAGTGAATCATCCTTACTTTATGACATATGGTCTTGCTCCACCATGAGTTATAATCATTAAGTCTTTGTTTTCACTAAGCCATCATCGACTTAGATTTTCCATTTAACTTGAAATAATAGTCGTAACGACTAAAATCCTTTGTGTTCAAAATCAATACTCATTGGTTAAAACCAAACCATTAGGAAATAAGATTGACAAATAGGTATATTGATACCAAATCTTTCAAAATAGTATTTCAAATCCCGTAAAATTATTGAAAGATGATTTTCCCCTTTTTACTTGATTTAGGGCCAAAACCCCTAAACTTTCAAAATAAGCTTCCTTTACTCAAAATCATCAATTATCTAGGTTCTAATACTCATTTTAAGGTATTAAAATACCAAATTAAGGTCTTGAATAACACTTCACTCAAAAGTCCTAAAACTTGACTGAAAGCTTCTAAGTTTGAAAAATTGGGAAACTCCTTTCCATAAACTCTTTGATTCTAAAGGTTAATAATTCATTTTGGAATCTTAGGACACTTAGTTAAGTGTCAAAAACAGTTTCCAACTCCCAAAAAATAGTGTTGGTCGAATTATTTACTTTTGGTCCATTTTACTATTTTGAACACTTTAAAAACTCAATTTCATTACCTCTTGAAACATGATTTTATTCCTTTATGACCTAAACAATTATCAAAGTCGTTTTTGAAATCAATTGAACACTTTAAAATGGTTTTAAACACTATAAAAACAATTTTGGAAAAATAGCACTTTCTTCTTATTTTCATTTATCCTTAAAACACTTATTTCTTCGGTTTCTAAAGTATCACTTGGGTAATTCAAAACATAATGTACGATCAAAATATTCCTAAAACCATTTCTAAAACCTTTACAAAAATCAAAGTTCCAAAATAATTGTTCAAAACTTATCCTTTTTCCTTTATGGATTTAAAATCATTTTCTCACTTAAGGATATTAAGTCGCTTAAGTTTCAAGGATTGGCGTTAAACTCCCATTTCCATTCATATTTGGCCAAAAGCCAATAACAACCAAAGTGAAGGTTACACTTCACCAAACAATCTCACAATTATTCATACGCATCAACATATCAAGTGATGGTTTTCAATATGTCAAAAATCATTTTCCAACCAAGTAATCACACCAATAAACATAAATCAAACAACAATTAACCGCTACAATCATGTCCTCATAAGGGACTAAATAAACAAAGTGGATAATCCTTGGTTTAGAATTTCTGACAACCAGATAAATAAAGTCATCTTCACATCCACCAATATGGTGTGATGTGGTTCACACCCCCCTTACCTCTAGTAGACAAGGGAAGATAATTTCATTGGTGCTTCAACAGTCAGCTTCCTTCTGAGTGAAGCAGCACAAAGCTAAACCAACTAATAACCCGACTAGACGTTCCAGTTTCCTCTGACACCTTGCAACGGGTGCAGACAACTCCTGTTAGCTCCCGAAAAATGTAAAACCTGCTTTCCCAAGCAAACACAACCACGACAACATCCCGGAGAGAGAGTCAAAGCATTTTCAACAACCAGACAATTCAAACAATTAGCTACTCATCATCAAACGCTCACTCTAAGTTGATTTAAATTCTTAATTTCACAAAATAGAACCAATTTCAATGAAATTCAGATTTGGGAAAATTAAGATTCATCATCAAAATTGGGGAAAATGAGCTTTGATCTTAGGAACATGAAATTAACCTTAGAAATCATTAATTAACAGTTTCAATTGCATAAAGACATAATTAATTTTACAATACATAATCAATTTCAAATAAAATCAAATTGGGACTTTAGGGTTCATGATACAAATTGGGGAAAATCAATCTACCCAAATAATGATAAAATTAGTTTAGGATAACACTAATTCACTGTCTCAATTGCATAAAATAAGATTCAATTTCAAGATTGAAATCTGAATTCAAAAGGCTAGGGCTAGTTTCAAAATTAGTTTGGGGCTTTTTGAATCTGAGCAAAATAGATGAGATTTCACTTACCCAAGGAAGAAGAAGATGTCATGGTGGCTGTCTTGGAGGTCCGGCACGACTGCGACGGTGGAGATCCAGTGTTGAAGGCGTGAAACGGAGGAAGGAGAGGGGCCAGAACGTGCAGGGCGAAGGGCGCGCGGCTGTCTTCTCCTCCTCACTCGGCGCGGTTGACCGGCGAAGAGTTGCAGCGGAGCTCGCGGCGGAGATGATGACGTGTAACACCCTGCTTTTTCATAAGTGCTTTCCTTTAAGCTCGTTTGGTTGCTTAAGCTGGTTTTGTTAAATTAGAATTGTCGGTTGAGGGCTTAGTGGGATTTTGGCTTAAAAGTCCCTTTCTGGTACATGAGCACGCCCATGCTCATTAGCCAGCATGCCCGTGCTTAAAGTCAAAAGCGTGTTTCTGATTTTAAGTTGAGCACGCTCGTGCTCAATGTGTTGACCGCATCTCGGTGACGCTAAGTTGAGCACGGTCGTGCTCAAGGGTGAGCACGACCGTGCTCAGGTCCAGATTATATAGTTTTGTACGGAGACCGAGGGTTTTACGTGAAACCCTATTTTTAGTAGCAGCAGCCACCATATTGCGGCTACCTGTGCTTTTCTCCCAAATTTCTCTTTATCCATTGATACAGTGGAGTTTTGGAAACCTTTTGGGGAGCTTGGTCTATCGGTGTCAGTTTAGAGGTAAGGTTTCTCTCCCTTGTGTTTTCCTTTTCATGGTTTGAATCGGAAACTAATGGGTTTTGTGTTTTTGTTTAACCAAGGCTTGATTTTGGATTGAGCCGCTCGAAGGGAAGGAATCGGTTTGCTGTTAGGAGCTCACGTTTGCGTTTAGAGCAACCTTCAATCCAAGTATGGGGAGAAGGGTAGTGTAACCAAAGGTAGTGGGGGTAGTGTAAGGTAAAATGGTTCACATAACCCCGGTTCGTTATGTTTGACGATATGATTAATATGTTGGTTTGATTCGCTATGATAACATGTTATGATTGTTAATATGTTGTTTCACATGCCTATGTTCATAATATGTTCCTTATGTTTATGTTGTTGTGGTTAATATGAACATGATGCTATGATTGATGATTTTTGTCATGATGATGTTGGATGATTGGTTGAGATGATGATGATGCTATTTTGAGTTTCAAAGTTAAGATGTTAACTGGTAAAATAGGTTTAAAAACGTGATAAGTTTAATGGATAAAAGATCCTAAAAATTGGTTAAGACTTAGATGTTTCTTCTCTGCCTAGAACGGTACTGTCGTACAATGAGCATGACCGTGCTGAACAGGGAGCAGGATTGTGCTCCCAGTTTGAATTCTGGGAAATGGCCACGCATTAAGCACGGTCGTACAGTAGAGGAGCACGACTATGCAGCTGAGCACGACCGTGCTGAATAGGAAGCACGACCGTGCTCCACTTAAGTGGCAACACGCCCTTAATGTTTGACGCACGACCGTGCTGGGGGTTAAGCACGACCGTGCTCATCCCTCCTGGACAGAATCAGAATTAAAGGACTTTAAGGGGTTTCAAACCCCATTTCCCCAATAATGATAAGTTGACATAGCTAATCAAAGATGAAGATTAGTCAACCCGGTTAATAAAGATTATTAAGATAACAAGATGTTAAGTCGGTATCTGTTGGGTTACCGCACATTGATAAGTTGTACCTTGGTGCTTATTGGCCAAGGGGGCCTTGACCCCACGGTTTGAGTCTAAGGCGTTATTGACGTTGAAGTCTTGGGTGCTTATGGGCCCAAGCACGTTGAGTTGAACCTTGGTGCTTATTGGAGTGACTCTGAGGAGCCACCACTCATAACTTGGGCCTTCACTTTGTTTAGTTAGTTTTGTTTAGTTGTTTTTCCGTGATGTACAGAACGGTTATACCAGTTGTGTTGTGACACCGGGTTGGGATGTTTACTATTGTTTATTCGTTTATTAGTTTTAAACTTGATTTATTTTCCACGTTTGTGAACTGGTTCATGTGGGACTTTTCTACCCATGGACAATTAATTATTATTTGAATCCAGTAAATGCATGTTTTCATTTAATTGCTTTTATATTAAATGTCTTATAACATGCGGGGTAGAAGGGTCTCACATTTAGTGGTATCAGAGCAGTTCGACCTTGTTCGGACGTGGTATAAGTCTATTGTGAGTCTGTTGTGTGCTCTTATTTGGATTGTCTATACTTGTTATAGACAATTATGCTTTAAGTTAGATTGCCTATCTCTTTTACCCACTTAAGTTTCTGTATTAAGAGTTGCTTTGGGTATGTACAGGAACTAATGGCCGGTAGAGGACGCAATGATCAGGTGATTGCGGATGCATTGGCACTTCTGGCCAATGGTATCGGACCGGTCAACCATAACAACAATGGTGGGCCGGCTGAGTTCCAAGGATTGGACAAGTTCCAGAGGAACAACCCTCCGTCGTTCAAGGGAGCTTATGATCTAGAGGGAGCATTGTTATGGCGGAGGGAGATGGAGAAGATCTTCCGTGCAATAGATTGCAACGATCAGCAAAAGCTCATCTTTGCTACTTTTATGTTGACTGAGGAGGCTGAGCATTGGTGGGACAACTGTAGGCAGAGGATATAGGCTGATGGCACGACTGTTACATGGGCTGTGTTTAGACAGAGGTTTCTGGAGAAGTACTTCCCAGCGGATATCAGGGACAAGAAAGAGATGGAGTTCTTGTCTTTGAGGCAGGGGTCGTTGTCAGTTGGTGACTATGCGGCCAAGTTTGAGGAGTTGGCAAGGTACTACACTCCATATCAGCATGAGACAGATGACCGCTCCAAGTGCGTCAAGTTTGAAGCTGGACTCTGACCTGAGATCAAGCAGGCCATCAGCTATTAGGAGATCAGAATCTTTCTAATTCTAGTCAACAAGTGCAGAAGATGCCAGTCAATTAAGAGTTGCTAGTTCTGTTGGCCGTGGCAACCATACCCTAGAGGGAGGGTGAATTGGGTTTTAAATAAGAATGATAACTTTTTCGATAAATAAAAACCTTTTGAAACTTTAAACAGAATTAGCAGCGGATATGAAATTCTTTTCAGATTAAAATATTATCGCTTGCAAGTAAAAACGTTTTTGCAAATGATAAAGCAAAAGTAAAAGAGATAGGGATAAGAAGATTAACACAGCGATATATCCTAGTTCGGCCATAGACAACCCACGTGGCCTACGTCCAGTCCCCAAGGCAATACCACCAAGGGTTTTCACTCAATCCCTAGCTTTTAAACAGGAGCAGCTAGAATCTTTACAATAACGAGAACTCCTCACAAACCAGAGACATACAATCCCCCATTGACAGAGTCTCAAATCCCTAGCTTTTAAACAGGCGCAGCTAGAACCTTTACAATGAAGAGTACCCTTAACACAAATCACAGGACATACAATCCCTTGTGTAAGAGCCTCAAAAATATCCCAAGAGATATACCCTCTATTGGAAGAATAGTAATCAAAAGAAGGTTTGAGTCAATCCGACTCTTACCAACAGTATGCACTCTTAATAGTGCTGATAGAAACAGGTAGAAGCCCAATACAAAGAAACACCTATATGGTGTGTATGTCTCTCTCAAGTATTTGTTATGCAAGTGTAAGAGTATGAGAGTGATGGAAAATGATTCAAGAGAAGAGAAAGATAGATAGAATTAGCTCAGTGTTCGTTGCTAGCTTTCTTTGAAAATGACCAATATATATTACTTTGAAACTTAGGTCAAAACTCTTGAAAACTCATTTTTCTCGAGCCATAATCAATTATCTGAGAAACATAATCGATTATTTTAGGCCAAATTAGAAGGCGCATTTTGAAACAGTCAGGTCATAATCGATTATATTAATCGATTACTTGGTCTCTGTTTGAAAGCTTAGACTGAATCAAGTAAGCATAATTGATTACCCTAATCGATTATGAAGCCTCTGACTTTTGATCTGAAAATTAATAATCGATTTATGCAAACCATAATCGATTATAATTCAAGGTTTAGCTCAACGGCTATGACAGAATCAAATCTCCATTAAAGCACATTTAAGCCATTTAAAGACCGAGTTTAAAACATGTTGAAAATAGTCATAATCGATTATCACTCTTTGAATTTCGAATTTCAAAAACCCAACAGCTCTGTTATTTAAAGATTCATTTAAGCATAATTATGAGCTGCATAATCGATTATCATAATCAATTATTCTTCGTGTAAATTGGATTTTGAAAATCTTTAAGGTCTGAAAAAGATATGGTAAAATTAATTTCGAAGACCTTTTTCCAAAACGATTTGTGTGTGTGTGTGTGTGATTTATTTTACCTTTGAGAGACACACACCCATTTACATTTAATCTAAAACAAACAATACAATAAAAGAAAATTTCCCTTTTAACCTCGTATTTGTTTGTTGGTCCTTTTCACGCTTTTTGCAATTTGGTCCTTTAGTTGAATTTGCGTGTTTGTCCTTGAACTTGAAATTTCCCTTTTGCTCATCATCAAAACAAAAGTACCTGTCAAGGCATATATCCACAAACTCCCCCTTTTTGATGATGACAAACATCTCATGAGAGAATTTCTAAAAGATAGAGTTAGAGCAATAAAATATATCTCATTTTACAGTTTTGCTCTACTCCCCCTTACTTTATGCAATTTGAGCAAGTAATATATATCTCATTTCATAATTTTGCTCTACTCCCTCTTAAGCATGCAATCATACAATTCATATAACAATCGAACTTATCTCCCCCTCAAGCATGCACTCATGTAACTCTCCCCCTTTTGTCATTATCAAAAAGCGAGAAAAGCAAAATAATAGTATCATGGCATATATCCACTATCATGTTGAAAAATTCAAGCATAAGATATAATTACCTTGGCATGCAAGCTTAGAATTCTCATATTTATCAAGTAAGTACGAAAGCAAAAGTGCCAGGATTAATGATAGTATAGGAGTTATAACCATTTGAAGAGAAATTAAGGAATAACGCAAATAATTCTCCCCCTAAAAATTGTGCATTTATTATCAAGGATTCTTCACCTAAAGATTTGTTTTTGTTTTTTTAATAAATGTGAGAATCTTTTTATATTATGGTATAGTGTAGATCCAATACTCATTGAATACCATACAATTATTTTTAGAGCCAATCAATTTTGGATATTGATGGTCATAGTTGATTCTGAATTTTATACGATCCATAATAGATTACCATTCTTGGTTAATCAATTTTCCCCTCTTTTCTTCATATAATCGATTATTCTGATCGATTATTACGTTTCTGTCTTTTATTTTTCTACCATACGTTGATTTCCAATTGATGAATAATGTTTATGTCTAAAAAGATGAAGTGCTAATATGATTTTAAAAAAATTGACTATCACACTCTCATTAAGCTTGAAGACATAACATTCAAAGTATCAAATGTAGCAAAAACAAGAAACATAAAGGCCTATAACTTCTACTTAGTGCTTTGATTCTCCTTAGGTAGCCAAGTATTATCATGCTTCACAAACCCTAATGATGCTAGATATGCTTCATTGATGCTATCATTGGATTGAGGCTCTATTTCTTCTTCACCCTCTAATGGAATGCCATAATGGTTGAGGATCTTTGTAATTAGCATAGGATAGAGAAGATGAGAAGCAGTTTTTGAGTAAGCACAATCTACCATGTGTTGAAGAACTACAGTGGCCCAGTTGATTTTCTTCTCCTTGTTGATGGCCCACATGAGAACTATGTCGTTCTCCGAAATTCTTGTCACATTATTTCCTCTAGGAAGAAGGCATCTAGCAAGAACATAGTGAAGCAATTGTTCTTCAGAGTTGAGAGCTTTAAAGGAGATTACTTTGGATGGCTTGGCTTTTGGATTAATGAATTTCTTTAAGACTCTTTCTCTCTTGAAAGAATTTTTCCATACCAACTTTGGATTTGCAAGAGAGATGTCAGTGTCTTGGTTTGGTAGGCGGGTTAGATTAACCCATATTTCAAGAGGGATGTTGATCTCAACACCTTTTACTTTTGAAGAGATGGTTTTGGATGAATATTGAAAGGAGAAATTTTCATAGAATTGTCTTACCAAGGATGGGTAAATCTTCAGTTTACGAGAGCAAAAGGTAGTGAGTTTAAGACTTGATAGAATTTTCAGAAGGTTGAAGGTTGAATCTTTGAACTCCTTCTTGTTAATGTAGCTGAGAGGGACGATAGGCCTATTCATGCAAATCGCCGAAATTCGCCCTTGTTGAGTCTTGGAGGATAAGAGCATCTTCATCCTTGGAGGAATCTTAATTTCTGATGGAGTCTTTTCAACATTCTTTCTTGAGGTGCAAACCATAGTGAGAGTTGAGGAAAGGAAGCTTTTTCAAATCGATTGTTTTGTGTTTTGGTATGAATGTTTCAAGGTGTATTTAAACACTTTCTCAAGGTTGGAAGGTTAGAGGATTGATGCTGATTTCACAATCTTCATGATTTGAAATCAGATTTTAGTCAAGATTTGATTTGATCTGAATCTTCCAGATTTTGCAAAGATTTTGTGAGGGATATTTTAAGAAAGTGTAACTTTTATCTTTCTAACATGTCCAAAAATTGATTTTGAAAATTGATTTTAACATTTTGAATAATCAATTTGTTGGACAAGAGCAATGTCTAGAAATTTTGAGATGTAAGAGTGAGATCAAAACATAACACCTTTTATTCGAAGCTAATATGAATAAAACAAAGCAAGGGAAATACAATAGTTGAGATAGAGCTGTTCTATTTTCCTGGAATCCATTGATTTTTCACCAACTCAAAACCCATCTTGTATAAGGTATCTTCATCAAGACCAGCATTCTTCCTTATTGGGATTACCTCTTCATTTTCCAATGGAATATTGAAGTGTTTAAGAATTTTGGTAATCATCATTGGATAGGGAAAATGAGAACTTGAAGAGTAAAGTCCACAGTTTACCATGTGCATCAGAGTACTAGCAGCCCAATTTATATATTTACCCTTTTCTAAGGCCCACATTAGGGCTATGTCTTCCTCTAAGACCCTTGACTGATCCATGAAGCGAGGTAGAAGCCAATGTACTATTGCATGGTGGATCAATTTCTTTCGCAGAGTTAGGTGTTTGTCATGAATGGTACCATTGATATTTGTACCTAGAAGTATAAGGGTACTACACATCATATCTCTCTGAAATTTTCCTTCCCATAAGGTATTAAGATTTTGGCTAGTGATTATGTCTCCGTCTTTGGGAAGACAAGACAAAGAAGCCCAAGAGGTGAAGGTCATGGTGAAGGATACTCCATTTACTTCGTAAGAGAAGGCTTTTAGAGAGGAGTGGAAGCGGAGATTGTAGTAGAAGGCTTTGACCAGTGAGGGATATATTGTATCATTCATTGAGCAGAACTTGAGAAGATCAAGTTTGGAGAGAGTTTGAAACAGTTCAAACTCTTGGAACTTGAATGAGTCCAGATTGATGTAGCTAGGGGAAATGATAGGGCGATAGATGAAGTATGTGGCAAAACGTTTCCTTTGTTCTTCACTTGAGAGGAGATTTGTTGTCTTAGAAGTCAAAGAAGAAGTATTTGGAGGAGCTTCATTTGATGTTTTTGATAGACCACTTTGTGAAACATCAAGTGATTGGAGATTGACTCTATGATGTTTTCTTCTGGTTGATTTCAAGAGTCTCATTGTTTGACAAGAGTAAAGAGGAAACTTTAAACAAGGTTTCAATACAAAGGATTAGTATGTTATGAGTGGCTGTCTTAACATCCCTATTTGTAGGAAAGATAATTAGGTCTTTGTGCAATAGGTTTAGCCCACTAGTCATAATCGATTACTCTAATCGATTACAACCTCTCTGTTTAAAACAAGTTCACACGCACAAAAAGCATAATCGATTACGCTGATCGATTACTGCTTCTCTGTTTGAAAATCAACTTTTGGCGCATAGCATATAATCGATTATTAACTGTGATAATCGATTATTCACTTTAAATTTTAAAAACTTGATATTAATGTTCCCTTGAAAATTTGAATTTTGAATTTAAAACAACTATCATCAAAATATTTGTTGATCATTTAAATTTCCAAAATTGATTCTCAAGAAATTTTCAAATTAGTCAACATCAATGATTTATTACCACAATCTTAATGATTTTAAATTTGAAAATATTTGGTTTATTAATTCATGATAAGAAATCAATTTGCCAATAAAATATGATCATGAGTTAAATCACTAATTGGGTTTTCAAATCAGATTTTCAAAAATAGTGAAAATAATAATTTTGTATCATAAAAGACTTTAATGCCAAATCAAATTTGAAATCATTTTAATTAGATATCTTGAAAAAGATTAAAGACTTAAATCAGATATCATATCAAGATGAAGCATTTATTAGAAAATTAATTTAGGATGAGAAAAAAAATGTTTTCAAATAATACCAAATTTCGTAGCATAATCGATTATTCTAATCGATTATGTGCCTACTGTTTTCTGCGAATTTTATAGCATCATCCTATAATCGATTATCTTAATCGATTACAATATTTCTGAATTTCTTCCTAGTTTTCCCGAGGAACCATAATCGATTATATAATCGATTACCCAGTTCGTTTTTTTTTTTTTAATTTTCTGAACCAGGGAGATTTGACTGTTTCTCTAAGAAGCCCTATATGATCCTTTGATTTTTCTAGCTTTCTTAGAGAATTTTAATTCACTCAAAGTAATCATAATATGCTTGACACAATATTTAATCATATAAGCATCACAAGCACATATATGACATATGACATTTAGCACAAAATTCATAAGTCATCTTGAAAGAGTTTCATAATCAAATAATCATTTTCAAGTTGGGATTGTTGCATGGAATATTTCTTGGTTTCATATAACTATCTTTATCAACATACCTCCATTTAACAAGTTTTGCATTTAAGCATGTATAGGAAGTAGAAGGTAAAGTTACCTCGTTGCATGAATTCACAAGACTATCCTTTCTTACCCACTTTTGCTTGAGCTTGAATTTAGCTCTTGCATCATCTATCTTGTTCTTTGAGTTGTTCATCATGAGACCTTTGCTTCTTTTGGTAGCAATTGCATTTTCAACATGATAAAGCATTTTTCATGATGTTACCACCTTTTCCAAGATAGATTGGTTCTCTATTTTGGAATTTTCCTGCACATTTGAAGTACTAGAAAAATCTTTTGGTACCCATTTCATATTAGGTTCTAGTGGGTTAGTGGACAAGCTATTTTTATCTTTAGGAATCCAAGCAATTTTATTCCTCGTAGAATGATTTTTCCTATAATTGCACATATGAGAAATATGTCCTAACTTTCCACAATAATTACATGTTACATCCTTTTTATTTTTCATAAAACGATTTTCATACTCAACTATAGAATGATTATGACCTTGATGTGTGTCACGTTTAATAGTTGACAAATCATAGTTGGTGTGAATATTTTCTTTTTCATGTGGAGGTTGTACATGTGTGAAGCTCTTCGTTTCAGAAATTTCATGAAATAACTCTTCAACTTGATTATCAAGAATTACGCAATTTTTCAAACATGAAGAGGATTCAAGTTTCGTAAAATTTTCTTCACCATGAAAAGTATATTCATTTTTCAATTTTTCCAAATCATTTTCAATTGATGAAATACTTTTCAAGGAGTTTAAATTCTTATTTTCTAAACTCAACAATTCATCATACAAATTATTGTATGCATGTAACCATTCATCATTTGATGATTTGAGTTCAGAATCGTTTACCTCCAAATTCCTTTGAGTCACTTTGAGAATATTTTCTATTTCCTGCACATATGACTCTTTGCTTTTGTGGTCCTTCTTCTTGGCATATTCTTGAGGATTTCTTTCCTCCAATGAGTTTTGCCCTTTTCTGTAATTACTTTCACTCTCAAAATTGTTAGTGACAAGGTAATTATAATCAAGCACATTTAAGATATCCTTGGCACAATCACAATCTTTGATTTTCTCATAAGCATCATCGCATAAACAATTCCTAAGAATTTGCATAGCTTTGAGATTCAAGCAAAAACAGTTTTTATCAAACTCAGTCTGATGTTCTTTGGGTTTGAGAATGAGTCCATAAACTCCAATATCCCATAAGTCGACATCAATTGACTGTATAAAAATTTCAGTTCTCATTTTCCAATAAACATAATTCTCACCATTAAAGAATGGTGGTTTGTCAATTTCAAAACCATACATTTTGGAAAACTTAAAAGGTTGCCAAAAGGATCTTAACTCTAAGCTGTTAAGCTACTAACCAGAGCCGAAGCTCTGATACCACTTGTTGGCCGTGGCAACCATACCCAAGAGGGGGGGGGGTGAATTGGGTTTTAAATAAGAATGATAACTTTTTCGATAAATAAAAACCTTTTGAAACTTTAAACAGAATTAGCAGCGGATATGAAATTCTTTTCAGATTAAAATGTTATCGCTTGCAAGTAAAAACGTTTTTGCAAATGATAAAGCAAAAGTAAAAGAGATAGGGATAAGAAGATTGACACAGCGATATATCCTGGTTCGGCCACAAACTACCCACGTGGCCTACGTCTAGTCCCCAAGGCAATACCACCAAGGGTTTTCACTCAATCCCTAGCTTTTAAACAGGAGCAGTTAGAACCTTTACAATAACGAGAACTCCTCACAGACCAAAGACATACAATCCCCCAGTGACAGAGTCTCAAATCCCTAGCTTTTAAACAGGCGTAACTAAAACCTTTATAGTGAAGAGAACCCTTAACACAAATCACAGGACATACAATCCCTTGTGTAAGAGCCTCAAATACTAGCTTTTAAACAGGCGCAGCTAGAACCTTTACAATGAAGAGTACCCTTAACACAAATCACAGGACATACAATCCCTTGTGTAAGAGCCTCAAAAATATCCCAAGAGATATACCCTCTCTTGGAAGAATAGTAATCAAAAGAAGGTTTGAGTCAATCCGACTGTTACCAACAGTATGCACTCTTAATAGTGCTGATAGAAACAGGTAGAAGCCCAATACAAAGAAACACCTATATGGTGTGTATGTCTCTCTCAAGTATTTGTTATGCAAGTGTAAGAGTATGAGAGTGATGGAAAATGATTCAAGAGAAGAGAAAGATAGATAGAATTAGCTCAGTGTTCGTTGCTAGCTTTCTCTGAAAATGACCAATATATATTACTTTGAAACTTAGGTCAAAACTCTTGAAAACTCATTTTTCTCGAGCCATAATCGATTATCTGAGAAACATAATCGATTATTTTAGGCCAAATCAGAAGGCGCATTTTGAAACAGTCAGGTCATAATCAATTATATTAATCGATTACTTAGTCTCTGTTTGAAAGCTTAGACTGAATTAAGTAAGCATAATCGATTACCCTAATCGATTATGAAGCCTCTGACTTTTGATCTGAAAATTAATAATCGATTTATGCAAACCATAATCGATTATAATTCAAGGTTTAACTCAACGGCTATGACAGAATCAAATCTCCATTAAAGCACATTTAAGCCATTTAAAAACTGAGTTTAAAACATGTTGAAAATAGTCATAATCAATTACCATAATCGATTATCACTCTTTGAATTTCGAATTTCAAAAACCCAACAGCTCTGTTATTTAAAGATTCATTTAAGCATAATTATGAGCTGTATAATCGATTATCATAATCGATTATTCTTCGTGTAAATTGGTTTTTGAAAATCTTTAAGGTCTGAAAAAGATATGGTAAAATTAATTTCGAAGACCTTTTTCCAAAACGATTTGTGTGTGTGTGATTTATTTTACCTTTGAGAGACACACACCCATTTACATTTAATCTAAAACAAACAATACAATAAAAGAAAATTTCCCTTTTAACCCCGTATTTGTTTGTTGGTCCTTTTCACGCTTTTTGAAATTTGGTCCTTTAGTTGAATTTGTGTGTTTGTCCTTGGACTTGAAATTTCCCTTTTGCTCATCATCAAAACAAAAGTACCTGTCAAGGCATATATCCACAAGTTCCAGAGGATCGGATAATCAGAGTGGCAAGAGGACTGATCAGAGTGACAAGGGTAAGCAGCGGTATGCTCCATCCGGCAAGGACTTCAAGCAGAGTGGCAAGAAGCCACAGTTTCAGCAGGATGGGTTTAGGGGCGGGTTCTCTAATGCCTCTAGACCCATGAGGTGCGGCAAGTGTGGTGCTGCAGATCACTACTCGTCTCAGTGCAAGGAGACGCAGGTTATCTGCTTCAGATGTGGCAAGTCGGGTCATATCAGTTGCGAGTGCGAAGGAGCTAAGCCAACAGACTGAAGACCATTGGAAGAGTCTTCACTCTTAGTGGAATCGAAGCCTCCGAGTCTGACGACTTGATCCAAGGTACATGTTTTATTGATGGGACTCAATTAACTGTATTGTATGATTCGGGTGCTACTCACTCGTTTATATCGCATGATAGGGTCAAGAGTCTTAAGTTGCCTGTTACCTTTCTTGAGTTTGATTTGCTTGTTTCTACACCCACAAATAAACTTGTTTCCACATCTTATGCATGCAAGAACTGCCATATAGTCATAAGTGATAAAACCTTTGTTGCTGATCTTGTATGCTTGCCTTTAAAAGCCCTTGATATTATTCTTGGCATGGACTGATTATCTTCCAACCATGTCCTTTTGAATTGTTTCGATAAAACCCAGATTTTTGGAACTCCAACGGAGTCTAAGAATCCGGACCTTCTCTCTACCAGCCAAGTTCAAGCTTCGATGAAAGACGAAGCCCAAGTGTACATGATGATAGCTTCCCTGGAAGTAGAGAGCAGCCCTCCTGATGTCTCCAGCGTGCCTGTTGTGCAGGAATTTCCTGAAGTGTTTCCGGGGGATGTTTATAACTTACCCCCAGAGAGAGATGTTGAGTTTACCATAGACTTAGTGCTTGGCACCAGGCCAATCTCCATAGCCCCCAATAGAATGTCTCCTCTAGAGCTAGCTAAGTTGAAGGAACAGTTGGAGGACCTGATGAAGAAGCAGTTCATTAGGCCGAGTGTGTCTCCGTGGGGAGCACCTGTGTTGTTGGTGAAAAAGAAGGATGGTAGTATGAGGTTGTGTGTCGTCTACCGGCAGTTCAACAAGGTGACCATAAAGAATTGGTATCCCCTCTTTAGGATTGATGATTTTATGGATCAGTTGATGGGCGCTTGCGTCTTTTCAAAGATAGATTTGAGGTCAGGGTACCATCAGATTCGGGTTAAGTCTGAGGACATCCCGAAGACAGCGTTCAGGACGCGATATGGTCACTACGAGAACTTGGTTATGCCCTTTGGCGTGACCAATGCTCCTGCGGTGTTCATGGATTACATGAACAAGACCTTTCACCCTTACTTGGATAAGTTTGTGGTGGTGTTCATAGATGACATCTTAGTGTGCTCCAAGAGCAAGGAGGAACATGATGAACACCTAAGGGTCGTCTGGCAGACCCTTAAGGAAAAGCAGTTATACGCTAAATTGTCTAAGTGTGACTTCTGGTTAAAGGAAGTGAGCTTCTTATGACATGTCATCTCTAAGGGTAGCATAGCAGTGGACCCAGCTAAGGTAGAGACGGTGCTCCAGTGGAAAGCGCCGAAGTCAGTGACCGACATTAGGAGTTTCTTAGGATTAGCCGGGTATTACAGAAGGTTTATAGAAGGTTTCTCTACGATAGCCTTACCCTTAACCCGTCTCACTAAGAAAGGACAGTTGTTTGTGTGAGACTCTAAGTGTGAAGAGAGTTTCCAAAGCCTTAAGAATAGGTTGACATCAGCACCAGTGTTAGTTTTGCCAGATTCTAGTGAATCCTTCGTGGTTTACTGTGATGTTTCTAAGCAAGGCTTAGGTAGTGTGTTAATGCAGAATGGTAAGGTAGTTGCTTACGCTTCTAGGCAGTTGAAAACCTATGAGAATAACTACCCTACCCATGACCTAGAGCTAGGAGCTGTGGTATTTGCCTTAAAGATTTGGAGGCATTACCTATATGGAGCAAGGTTTGAGGTCTTTAGTGATCATAAGAGTTTGAAATATCTTTTTGATCAGAAGGAACTGAATATGAGGCAGCGTAGGTGGATGGAGTTCTTAAAGGATTATGACTTCGAGCTGACCTATCACCCAGGAAAGACTAATGTGGTGGCCGATGCCTTGAGTAGGAAAACCCTGCCTGTCTCCGCTTTGATGGTTAGGGAGATGGATCTGATTGAGGAATTTAGAGACCTTAGTCTAGCTTGTGAGTTTACTCCTGAGAGTATTAGGCTTGGAACCTTGAAGGTTACCAACAGCTTGATGGATCAGATTAGAGAGGGTCAGAAGTTAGATAAGTTTCTCTTAAACCAGCGAGAGTTGCTTGCTCAGGGCAGATATCTTAGCTTTAAGGATGGCAGTGATGGTGTCTTAAGGTTTAAGGATAGAGTGTGCATACCGGATGTTCCTGAGCTTAGAAAGTTGGTCCTTGAAGAAGGACATAGGAGTGGATTGAGTGTGCACCCAGGTGCCACTAAAATGTATCAGGACCTTAAGAGGATGCTTTGGTGGCCTAGGATGAAAAAGGATGTGGCTGATTTTATGTATGCGTGCCTATTTTGTCAGAAGGCCAAGATAGAACACCAAAGGCCTTTAGGTAAATTGCAACCTTTGAGTATCCCAGAATGGAAATGGGATAGCATCTCTATGGATTTTGTGTCTAGACTCCCTAGGACTCCGGCTGGTTTTGAGGCTATATGGGTTGTTGTGGATAGACTGACTAAGTCTGCCCATTTCATCCCGATGAATATGGAGTATCCATTAGAGAAGCTGGCTAAGCTGTACATCAAAGAGATAGTTAGGCTTCATGGTGTACCCTCTAGCATAATGTCGGATAGAGACCCAAGGTTTACCTCTAGATTTTGGAATAGTTTGCAAGAGGCTTTAGGGACAAAGCTTAGGCTTAGTTCAGCTTACCACCCACAGACTAATGGACAGTCTGAGCGGACCATCCAGTCCTTAGAGGACTTGTTGAGGGCTTGTGTGTTAGAACAGTCAGGAAGTTGGGACAAGGTTTTGCCCCTGATAGAGTTTACCTACAACAACAGTTTCCATTCCAGCATTGGGATGGCACCTTATGAGTAGACGTGGGTATGTGGACCCGGGTCCGCGGACTGTCCGTTTAACCCTCAGTCCGTGCGGACTTGGACACCCAAAAATACGAGTCCATTTAAATGTGGGCTTTTTGGGTCTGGTCCGTTTAACCCGCGGGTTTAACGGACTCAGTCCGCGGATTCGCAGACCCGTCCGCGGACTGGTGTAGGCTTTTTAAAAAAAAAAAACTCCAGTGTTGGGCCAAAAACAGAACAGTCCATTTGTGAATAGTCTGTGTGTAGGAGCATTATCGTTGACAGCCCAAGGCCAAGACTAAGAGGCTGTGTACATCTTTCAAAATTTTCTCCTAACCCTAAAGTCATCACTCATCCATCATCATCAGCCACACTCAACCTCACCCTCTAGCCGACCCCGCACTCCACACGGCCTCACCCTCTAGCAGGCGCCGTACTCCACAGTCCACACGGCCTCAAGCTCACGGCTCACGACCTCACCCTCGAGCTCACGGCCGCGACCTCAATCCTCACCCTCCTCCACTGAACCTCACCCTCGAGCTTACGGCCGCGACCTCAAGCCTCACCCTCCTCCACTGAACCTCACCCTCGAGCTCACGGCTGAACCTCACCCTCGAGCTCACGGCCGCGACCTCAAGCCTCACCCTCCTCCACTGAAGCTCACCCTCGAGCTCGAGCTCACGGCCGCGACCTCAAGCCTCACCCTCCTCCACTGAAGCTCACCCTCGAGCTCACCCTCCGCCATTGCTCTGAAGTGGACGAGTTCAAATCTGCATTTTTGGCAAGTGTATTCTTCAATTCTTCTCAATTCTGCATTTTTGGTTTTACGTGATTTTCAGTGTTTCAATTTGCATTGAACATTGTGATGATTGGTCTAGGATATATAGCACTTGATCAGGTTCCTTATGAAGTTATAAAATTTGAACTTTCCCTTATGCGATATCTGTTTGCTGAACTTTCACTTGATCAATGTTCCTTATGAAGTTATAAAATTTGGTCTAGGATATATGTTCTCATTCATGTTTCGTTCTTATTTTCAGTGATCTGTTTGCTAAAATTGTTATAATGGATTTATCTGCATCTGCCATAAATGAAAATGCTAATGTGGCTGACATTGAACCTGAAAGAGTAGACTTAATTAGTGAGGAGGATAATGATGAAGATGGAGATGGATTAAATGAACCTAAAATACCAAAAAAGAGGGCTAGAAATAAAATATCTTATGTCTGGGATTTCTTTGACAAACTGCTTGTGGGAAATGATAGGAAGGAAAGGAGCTAATGCAAGGCATGTAAGAAAGCCTTGGTTAGTGGTGGTAATAAATATGGAACTTCAACTTTACTTCGACATAGAACAACTTGTGAGAAGATTCCAAAAAGATTTGCTAATACCGAAGTTGGTAAACTTATGCTTGATCATACTGGAAAATTAAAGAGTAGAAAAGTTGATTTTAAAGTTGTATGTGAGATGATTTCCATGGCTATCATAGAGCATGACCTTCCATTCTCTTTTGTGGAATATAGGAGGGTTAGAGAACTATTTAAATATTTGAATCCTGAAGCTAAGGTACCTTCTAGACTTGCTATCACAAATGATGTCATTAATATGTATGAGGCTGAAAAGGAAAAAATGAAAGATGTGCTATCCAAAGTTCCAAGTAGAATAAACTTGACATCTGATGTATGGACTTCCTGTACCACTGAGGGCTACATTTCATTGACTGCCCATTTTGTGGATGAAAATTGGAAGCTTAACAGCAAAATTCTAAATTTTTCTCATTTCCCCCCTCCACATTCCGGCCGTGAATTGGCCAAGACTGTTTATGGTTTCTTGGAAGAGTTGGGGATTGAGAAGAAAATATTTTCATTGACTTTGGATAATGCATCTTCTTGTGGTAGCATGCAAGGGTTGTTGAAAGATAGACTTCTTATGCAAAGTGATGGCTTGTTATGTGGTGGTGATTTTTTTCATATTCGATGTTGTGCTCATATCCTAAATATTATAGTTCAAGATAGCTTGAAAGTTGCTAGTGAGGCTATACATAAGATTAGAGAAAGCATCAAGTATGTAAAGGGGTCGGAGGGAAGAATGATTGCTTTTAAAAGTTATGTTAAAAGACTTGGTAACATTGAGACCAAGATGGGTCTTCGTTTGGATGTCTCTACTAGGTGGAACTCCACCTTTATGATGCTTGAAAGTGCTCTTGCATATCGTCGTGCTTTTGAAGATCTTGCTTTTGAGGATAAGAACTATAAGTATTACCCTACTAATGAAGAATGGTCTAGAGGAGAAAAGATTTGTGAATTTTTACGTCCATTCTATGTGATCACAAATTTGATATCCGGTTCCTCTTATCCGACATCTAACTTGTATTTCTTTCATGTGTGGAGGATTGAATGTTTGTTGCTTGAAAATAAGACAAGTGAAGATGAGGTAATTAGGGATATGACAATTTCGATGCAAGGGAAGTTTGACAAATATTGGAGTGATTATAGTATCGTGCTTGCATATGGAACCGTTCTTGATCCTCGCTATAAGTTCTCATTTTTGGTGTTTTGTTATTCAAACCTTGGTGTTGATTCAATTTCTTGTCAAGCTAAGTTGAAAGTTGTCAAACAAGTTGCAAAGTCTATTTTATGAGTATGTCAAAAGGTCTTTCAAAAAGACACCTCCTAATGTTGGTTTAGTTGAAAGTTCACTACAAGATAAGCAATGTCTGCCAACTAGCAGTAGTGGATTTGCTAATATAGACCAATCACAATTTGCTATTATGAATGTAAGTATATTTCTTTCTTTTATTTATTCATTATTCATTATTTTTTATGTTTAATTTCTCATTCTTTATTTGTTGTTACTTGGAAATAATGTAGGAGTATGTCAAATATGAGAGTCAAAATAAGAAGGATGTGGGTAAGTCTGAATTGGATACTTATTTGGAGGAGCAAAACCTTTCCTCAACATACCATCCAAATCTTGATATCTTGCAATATTGGAAGGAGAACAAATATAGGTTTCCGAACCTTGCTTTGATGGCTAGTGATATCTTAAGCATTCAAATAACGACTGTGGCATCAGAATCGGCATTCAGTATTGGTTCTTGTGTTCTCAATAAGTTTCGAAGTTCTCTCCTTCCCAAAAATGTGCAAGCCTTGATATGCACTAGAAATTGGTTGTTAGGGTTTGATGTGGAAGGTAAATATAGAATTCCTTTATGTATAGAAATAGAATGCTTTGCATTCAATTGTTTTGCTTTTTAAACACAATCTTACTTGTGAATTATGACTTGTGAATTCTAGGAAAACAAGAAGATCAAGATGATTTGATTGACGCAAAGGAGGAGCTTTCTAAATCAAAGGGAAAGACTAAAGTTGTTATTGATGATTGATGTCAACATGATGTAGCTTTAATTTCCAACTTGTATTATTGTTGTTTTTGTTCCTTATTCTGTATTTCAATTTCGTTGGTATTTTGTATCAAACTTGTGGTTTGTGATCCTTGTTAGTTACACTTTAATGGTCTCCGTTGTTGTTTGAATTTATTGATTATTTGGTTTGATTTTCTATATAAGGCATTATTTGTTTTTTAGGCTTGGTATTAAAAAAAAAAAAAGTGCAAAGTCCGCGGACAGTCCGTTTAGCCCGCGGACTATGTGGACCGGACGGGGACTTTATTTTCCAGAATCCATTTATCATGCGGACTATTAAGTCCGGTCCGTTTAAGTGCGGACTTATGCGGACCGGACTTAAACGGACCGGACGGGTCCGCGTACCCACCTCTACTTATGAGGCTCTGTATGGGAGGAGATGTATGACACCTTTGTGTTGGAGTGAACCTAGTGACAGTGTGGTGCTAGGGCCAGAAATAGTCCAGGAAACAACAGAGAAAATCAGGTTGGTTCAGGAAAAGATGAGAGTTGCACAGAGTAGGCAGAAGAGCTATCATGATAAAAGGAGGAAGGCGCTCGAATTCCAGGAAGGCGATCATGTATTCTTGAGAGTTACCCCGACGACTGGGGATGGTAAAGTGATGAAGGTGAGGAAACTTACCTCGAGATTCATTGATCCTTACCAAATCCTTAAAAGAGTCGGCGAAGTCGCCTACCAAATAGTTTTGCCACCATTTTTGTCAAACCTCCACAATGTTTTCCATATGTCTCAACTCAGAAAGTACATCCATGACCCTAGTCACGTGATAGTTCCCGATGCAATACAGTTGCAAGAGAACTTGACATTTGAGGTGTTACCCCTTCGAGTCGAGGATAGGAGGGTGAACCAGCTAAGAGGTAAAGAGATTCCTTTGATCAAAGTAGTTTGGAGTGGGGCAACTGAGGAAAGTGCTACTTGTGAGCTCGAGAGCAAGATAATGGAAGCGTACCCGCACCTTTTCGTTTGAGGTACATAGAAATTTCGGGGTCGAAATTTTTATAGGGGGTGGAATTGTAACACCCTGCTTTTTCGTAAGTGCTTTCCTTTAAGCTCGTTTGGTTGCTTAAGCTGGTTTTGTTGAGTTAGAATTGTCGGTTGAGGGCTTAGTGGGATTTTAGCTTAAAAGTCCCTTTTCTGGTACATGAGCACCCCCGTGCTTAAAGTTAGAAGCGTGTTTATGATTTTAAGTTGAGCACGCCCGTGCTCAACAGTGAGCACGCCGGTGCTCAATGTGCTGACCGCATCTCGGTAACGCTAAGTTGAGCACGACCATGCTCAGGTCCAGACTATATAGTTTTGCACGGAGACCGAGGGTTTTACGTGAAACCCTATTTTTAGCAGCAGCCACCATATTGCGGCTACTTGTGCTTTTCTCCCTAATTTCTCTTTATCCATTGATACAGTGGAGTTTTGGAAACCTTTTGGGGATCTTGGTCTATCGGTGTCAGTTTAGAGGTAAGGTTTCTCTCCCTTGTGTTTTCCTTTTCATGGTTTGAATCGGAAACTAATGGGTTTTGTTTTTCTGTTTAACCAAGGCTTGATTTTGGATTGAGCCGCTCGAAGGGAAGGAACCGGTTTGCTGTTAAGAGCTCACGTTTGCGTTTAGAGCAACCTTCAATCCAGGTATGGGGAGAAGGGTAGTGTAACCATAGGTAGTAGGGGTAGTGTAAGGTAAAAGGGTTCCCATAACCCCGATTCGTTATGTTTGATGATATGATTAATATGTTGGTTTGATTCGCTATGATAACATGTTATGATTGTTAATATGTTGTTTCACATACCTATGTTCATAATATGTTCCTTATGTTTATGTTGTTGTGGTTAATATGAACATGATGCTATGATTGATGATTTTTGTCATGATGATGTTGGATGATTGGTTGAGATGATGATGGTGTTGTTTTGAGTTTCAAAGTTAAGATGTTAACTGGTAAAATAGGTTTAAAAACGTGATAAGTTTAATGGATAAAAGATCCTAAAAATTGGTTAAGACTTAGATGTTTGTTCTCTGCCCAGAACAGTACTGTCGTGCATTGAGCACGACCGTGCTGAACAAGGAGCAGGACCGTGCTCCCAGTTTGAATTCTGGGAAATGGCCGCACATTAAGCACGGCCGTACAGTAGAGGAGCATGACCGTGCAGCTGAGCACGATCGTGCTGAATAGGAAGCACAACCGTGCTCCACTTAAGCGGCAGCACGCCCTTAATGTTTGAAGCACGGGGGTTAAGCACGACCGTGCTCATCCCTCCTGGACAGAATCAGAACTAAAGGACTTTAAGGGGTTTCAAACCCCATTTCCCCAATAATGATAAGTTGACATAGCTAATCAAAGATGAAGATTAGACAACCCGGTTAATAAAGATTATTAAGATAACAAGATGTTAAGTCGGTATCCGTTGGGTTACCACACATTGATAAGTTGTGCCTTGGTGCTTATTAGCCAAGGGGGGCCTTGACCCCACGGTTTGGGTCTAAGGCGTTGTTGACGTTGAAGTCTTGGGTGCTTATGGGTCCAAGCACATTGAGTTGAACCTTGGTGCTTATTGGCCAAGGGAGCCTTTACCCCATAGTTTGGGTCTAAGGTCACGTTGAAGTTGATGTTGATGTTGAAGTCTTGGGAGCTGCATGGCCCGACGAAGGAGGTGGTTGAGATTGTTTGTTGTTGTGCCATTTGCATATAGCATTGGAGTTGGTTGATGGGGGAGGTTCGACATAGGGGAGATCGCCCGAGAGTACGGTGATCTAGCCATCCACGGTAGGTCACCCGATGGTTTGGTGACCGAGGTCCCCCGTGATGAGGCATCCACGGTTTGATGCGTTGGCTATCCATGGGGTTCACCTAAGGTTTGGTGAACTGTCGGTGTTGGTGCTTCTATGACCAATACGGATATGTAACTCCAAAGTCGTTCATCCTGAGTTAGTTTGGATCCACATGCATAGATGGAGTAGTGGAGTAGTTGATGCATTGCACCGCATAACATACTTGATTGATATGATATTGTTAGATGTTGATGTATGCTTTGTATGTACGGATGCAAGCTTATGATGATGCCATGTTTGTATGTTTACCTTATTTCCTATCTCCTTGCCGAATATGTTTACATGAATCTTACTCCCCGTTATTTGTTTGTGTTTGGCCTGATCGGCATTTTGTAGAGGATGACGAGCAGCTCGGAGAGGAGTGACTCTGAGGAGCCACCACTCATAACTTGGGCCTTCACTTTGTTTAGTTAGTTTTGTTTAGTTGTTTTTCCGTGATGTACAGAACGGTTATACCAGTTGTGTTGTGACACCGGGTTGGGATGTTTACTATTGTTTTATTCGTTTATTAGTTTTAAACTTGATTTATTTTCCGCTTTTGTGAACTGGTTCATGTGGGACTTTCCTACCCATGGACAATTAATTATTATTTGAATCCAGTAAATGCATGTTTTCATTTAATTGCTTTTATATTAAATGTCTTATAACATGCGGGGTAGAAGGGTGTCACATGACCCGCGGTGGCGGAACGAACCAGACATAGTGTCGCCTCCTCCATGTCAAACGACAGCCGGCGGTGGTCCTAGGGGAGGCGTGCGAGACTGGTTTGGAGAGAATGAGGAGAGAATATTTGGTTTGAAGTTTAGAGAAAAGGAATGTATGTGGGTTTGATGGAGGAAGAAGAAGGAGAAAAGGAAAAAAAAAAAAAAAAAAGAATGAAGAATATGGGTTGGGGGTCGACGTGCGTGAGAGAGAAGAGAGGAAAAAGAACATTTTATTTTTCTTTTCTTTTGGTTAGTAGGTAAAATGGGTGGTTGAGATAGAGTTCAGAAAAAGAATAATAATATTGACCCTTGGATCTAAAAATAATGAGTGACAAATATATTTTCAAAATTCAAAATAGAGTAAAGATTGATGGTTGAAATGATCAACTAAGAAAATCAATGATCCAAAATTAATCTCAGATTAATTCTAAACCATTTTATCTTTAACTCTAAAATTAAATAGATTAAACTATGAAAATAGATTTCTTTCAATCATAATATTTAAAATATTTTTTCTGGACAAAATAATAGTGACAATAGCATGACATTATTGCCCTGCAACCGTGTATACACTGCAGTAATACATTGCTAACGCACCCAATAAAATAATTTTAAATGAGTACATAAAATTACTCAAATAAACCTCATAAAAATAAACAAAAATAAACATCCAGATAATTAATCACTTCAATAAAGTAATTAAACATATATGTGAAAATTGGGATGTTACACAGGCTCAATTACATGAGAAGGATCTGGATAATACTTTCTCAATTGAGAGACATGAAAGACGTCATGAAGGCTAGAAAGGTTTGGTGGTAAGGCTATATGGTAAGCTAAGCTACTGGACCGATCCTTCGAAGAATCTGAAAAGGTCCAATGAATCGGGAAGTAAGCTTTCTAGACTTTATAGCTCTGCCAATTCCAGTCTTCGGAGTAACTCTCAAAAAACACGTGATCACCTTCCTAGAACTCTAAGGATCTCCTCCTCTTGTTACTGTAGCTCCTCTACCTATCCTGTGCTTCCTTCACTTTCTCTCTTATCTTCCTGACTTGTTCCGTTATCTGCTATACCACATCAGGACCTAACACTTGACTCTCACCAGTCTCATACCAACATAACGGAGTCCTACACTTTCTGCCATATAAAGCCTCATACGGTGCCATTCCGATACTGCTATGGAAACTGTTATTATAAGTGAACTCAATCAAAGGTAGGAACTCATCCTAACTGCCAATATGTTCCAACACACAGGCTCTTAAAGATCTTCCAATGACTAAATCGTTCTTTCTAACTGTCCATCCGTTTGAGGATGATAAGCAGAACTCATCCTCAACTTAGTTCCCAAAGCATTGCGTAACTGTCTCCAAAATCTAGATGTTAATCTAGGATCCCGATCGGAGACAATACTTGATGGCACTCCATGCAACCTAACAACTTCCTTGATGTAGATCTGGGTCAACTTCTCCAAACTGTAACTCTCACCAATAGGTAAGAAGTGAGCACACTTCGTCAACCTATCGATGATAACCCAAATCGCATCATACCTCTTCAGAGTTCGTGGTAATCCAACTACAAAGTCCATGACTATACTATCCCATTTCCACTCTGGGATATCTAAGGACTGTAACAACCCAGCAGGCTTCTGATGTTCTATCTTAGCTTTCTGACAGACTGGACAAGATAGAACATATTCCGCCATGCACTTCCTTTTTCATAATTGGCCACCAAAACATCTTCTTCAAGTCTTGATACATCTTGGTGGGTCCTGGGTGAAAACTCAGCTTACTCTTATGTGCCTCTTCCATTATCATCTTCCTAAGCTCTAAGTCCTCTGGCATGCATATTCAGTTTCTAAACCTCAACACACCATCTATACCTCTACTGAAATCATAAATCTTACCCTCATCTATACCTCTAATCACTTCCTTCAAATCCAGATCCTGAACCTGTTTATCCTTAAGCTCTCTCAAAAACTCACTACTGATGGAGATCATACCTAAGCACATTCTATCCTTAACCAACTCCATGCCTAAGTTCAAGTCTCTAAACTGTTCAATCAATTCCATCTCTTTCACCATCATAGCTGACATATGCAAAGATTTCCTACTTAATGCATCCGCCACCACATTTGCCTTCCCTAGATGGTATTATAAATCAAATTCATAATCCTTAATAAACTCCATCCATCTACGTTGTCTCATATTCAGTTCTTTCTGATCAAACAAATACTTTAAACTCTTATGATCACTGAACACATTAAACTTAGCTCCATAGAGATAATGTCGCCATATCTTCAATGTGAACACTATAGCTGCCAACTCCACATCATGGGTTGGATAATTTCTCTCATGAATCCTCAATTGTCGGGAAGCATAAGCCACAATTCTTCCCTCTTGCATCAAAACACAACCCAACCCTTGATATGACGCATCACAATACACGTCAAACTGTCCTAGAGGATCTGGTAATGTCAGCACTAGAGATGTAGTCAACTTCTCCTTTAACTTTTGAAAACTCTCTTCACACTTCTCCATCCAAACGAACGTTGTACCTTTCCTCGTTAGCTGCCTCATAGGTAACGCAATCTTCGAGAAACCTTTTATAAACCTCCTATAATAACGCAATCTTCAAGAAACCTTTTATAAACCTCCTATAATAACTAGCTAAACCTAGAAAACTTCTTACTTCACTTACTGACTTAGGTCTCTCCCACTTAATCACAGTCTCCACTTTCGCTGGATCCACTGCTATTCCTTCCTTATTGATATATGTCCTAAAAACTGAACCTCCTCTAACCAAAATTCACACTTAGCAAGCTTAGCATATAACTGCCTAGCTTTCAACACCTGCAACACAACTCTCAGATGTTCCTCATGTTCTTCCCGTGAACGGGAATAGATAAGGATATCATCAATGAACACCACGACAAACTTGTCGAGGAATGGTCTAAAGATCATGTTCATGTAATCCATGAACACCGCTGGAGCATTAGTCATACCAAAAGGCATAACTAGGTACTCGTAGTATCCGTACCTCGTCCTGAAAGCTGTCTTAGGTATATCCTCCTTCTTCGCCATAATCTGATGGTATCCTGATCATAAGTCAATCTTAGAAAACATTGAAGCTCCCTTCAACTGATCCATCAGATCATCTATCCTAGGCAACAGGTACTTATTCTTGATTGTCACCTTATTCAATTGCTTGTAATTTGTACATAACCTAGCACTTCCATCCTTCTTCTTTACAAACAACACCGGTGCTCCCCACGGCGAAACACTAGGCCTGATGAATTCCTTCTTCATTATATCATCCAACTGTTTCTTTAATTCAGCCATCTCTACAGGTGACATCCGATAAGGAGCTATTGATATAGGTCCTGTCCCTGGTATGAGATCTATCGAGAATTCAACTTCCCTCTCTGGTGGCAAACTTGGAACATCAGGAGGGAAAACCTCAAGAAACTCTCTCACGATAGGTATAGAATCACATACTGCCGAGAATCATCACTCCTCATAGATACTCCTTCATTGGAAGATACTATGCTAGAAGGCTCAAGAAAAGACAAGGTCTTTCTGGAACAGTCTAACACTGCATGGTTAGCCGAAAGCCAATCCATGCCAAGAATAACATATATCTGTTGTATAGGCAAACAGATAAGATCCACAAGGAATGTCCTATTTTCAACAACTATAGGACACTTTAGACAAATAATCATAGTAATCAAGGAATCAATGGTCGGGGTAGATACTGTAAGAGTATAAGGTAACTGGGAAACAGGTAAATGTAAATGATCTATACACTCATGCAAAACAAACGAATGTGTAGCACTTGAGTCAAACAACACAGAAGAGAGTCTGCCAGATATTAAACACATACCTTGGATAAGATCTGCAAATTGAGAGGATCCAGCCCCTCTCACGGTAAACACCCTCCTTGTGGCCTGAGGTCTGGCCGTCTATCGTCCTGCTACTGGAACTCCTCTCTCAGCTCCACCTCTGTAAGTACCGGCTTCTCCGCCTGCAGCTGTCTGTTGCTGTGCTCCTCTCTGCTTGCATTCCCGAGCAAAGTGACCTGGTTTACCACAGATGAAATAACCAAGTCTCTCCTGACACTCTCTAACATAATGCGGACCTCCGCATCTAAAACAGACTGAGCCTCTCTGCTACTGGCCCACTCGACCCACTGCTACTGATGTAACTAGTGCTGGTGCAGATGTCTGATCACTCTGCACTGGCCTGGTATAAGGTCATCTCCTCTACTGAGAACCACCACCAAATTTCCTCTAATAGCCTGATCTCATAGATCCTTCGTTCTGCTGCTGCCTCTGCTTTGCAGCCTGCCTTTGATCGATACTCTCAATGGCACCACATCTCTCCACTAGCTCTGGAAAACTCAAAATATCTAAGGGCACTATAGCCCTCTTCAGCTCTTGTTGTAACCCCCTTAAACCTCGGACACTGCCAATCCTCGTCCGGAAACCTCTGATAGAACTCAGAAAACTATAGCAAAGCCTCAAATCTTGCTGCATAGTCACAATAGTCATGTCACCCTGTCGGAGACTCATGAACTCACTCTCCTTCTCGCGTCTGACCAACCGCAGGAAGTACTTATCGAATAAGCAATCTCTGAACCCAGCTGATTAATCTACCCTCTGCCTCTAGCAACCTCCTCTTGCCTCTCCACCATGACTCTACACCTCCCGTCAGCATGAAAGCAGCATAAGTCACCTTCCTGTCATCTCTGCACCTCATGGTATCAAATATCTTTTCTAACTCCTGAATCCACCACTCTGCTCGCTCTGTATCATAATCACCTTTGAAATGGGGTGGCTTCCCTTATAGAAAGGTAGCCATCCCTGCATCCTCAACCTCGGCAGCTCTCCTCCTGTCCTGCTGCTCCTGTAACTCTTTGTCTCTCTGCATCCTCTGAGCATTCTATTGTGTTAGAGTGTCTCAGATGTCCACCTCCAGCCCCTCCTTCAAGCTGAGAAGTCTCACAGGCCACTCTCTCTAGGGTCCTACCACCCCCTCGTCCGCAGCGTCCTCGTCCTCTGCCTCGAGCCATGATCCTGTTAAAAGAAATCATTAGCTTACATTAATATGACATATAATACAACATAAAACTGTAATATAAATATTATATGTCATATCAATGTTAACTATCGCATACGAACTCACTACCCAACTTCTAAGCATAGTAGATATCCGATGTGGATTCAACTAAAATGGCCAGTACACCTAACCTCACAGCCTGAACAGAATCAAACTGCTCAGATACCACCAAATGAGACACCTCGGTGTCCCATTAAAAGAACCATATTTAATTTACTTCCCAATCGTGATATTAACGTTAAACGTATACTTATAAAACAGCGGGAAATAAAACCTTAAATAATACATCCATAACATATATATATATATATATAAACATATACATCACATCATATAAGTATGGTCATCATGTATTGTAGAGGGAATCCCATCAGTAGGATCCCAAATATGTACAAATTAGGTAAAATAAAAATACATCAAAGGTCTAACAAAAAGATACCTCGCTGCCACTCAACACCCAGTCCCCTCTTAAAATACATAAAAAGATCTCACCACACACCTATGTACACCTAACTAGATAGCACTGGCCGGTACTATCACATACGACTACTACTACCCTCGCTGTCACCCCTAGGTCTAGAAGGCCCCCCTACTCCTCTCCAGCGGCTAGAAAAGCTCCTCCCAGAAGGCCTCTGAAACAGTCGTCGATAAGCTATATTGTTTCTGCACGACAATCTAGAGGACTCAGACCCTGCTTCCCTCACATCTGGAATCTCAGGTAGCTTCGGGGCAAGCAAGTGATCAACATTAGGTACAACCTAATCCTCCTCCCCGTGGGCCGGTGCAAGCATAGGTACTGGCGCGGGTGCCGTTGCTGCTGCTGGTATAGGTGCCTCAAAAGGTACCGGGATGGGAAAGGGTACCAAATCTGGCATCGGCGGCATAGGCGATAATGGCGCTACCGGAAATCCAATAGGAAAGGGAAACGTTTGGCCGGCCCGAAGGTCCCAACCAAACCGAATGGAGCTCCCTCTCCTAATCTGGTAGTCACCGATACGGGACCCGTATACACAGCAAAGCGGGTGACTGGGTCCACGAGCCACTGCTGCTCGTCCACAAACTCAAACTCAAAGGTTCCCGTCAGGTGGAACCCCGCCGGCTCTGCCATCCAAGGATGATCCCAATTCGCCATCGATGAAATCCGGGTCTACACGTAACAATAAAGAAAGCAAAATACAAAAGAAAAAGAACGGGGATAAGAATACATCTAATATCAACATGGAAAGGGTTTAGCAACATCTACTCAATAACAACACACAAAACATGCATCACCACATATCTCTGTATATATATATATATATATATATATAAAAAACCATCCTCGAAACATATTATTTTCCTCTACCCTTCACCATGATGCAAATGCAATGTGTATGATAACGTGGCTGCCACCAATCCGGATATACATATCCCTCATTATCTCAGTCAATCATCCAGGCAACGAGTCCCCAAAATCCCCGGTGCACATTCTCATCCACGGTGAGAATGCCCATGCAAAGCAATGGCACTATAGTCGCACATCTCTCGCCGGTGCACACCCTGGTTGTCTCGCGAGGGTGCTCATGCAAAGCAATGATGCTATAGTGGCAACTCTAATAATAATAAAATGGGACGGTCCTGCGAATCTTGGGAATACACCCCTCAGGAATACACCCCATGCATATGAATAATATCACCGATCATCTCTCGGGTCATCCTCTACTGCCTTAACCTCTCATCACTATATCATAGATAACCTCAACAATAATCATAACTCATCAGTCTCTTCAAATACCACAATAAATATCTCGGTTAGGCACTTCTGAGAACATGTATCATGTACCCCCACATACATCACCATAACTCATCATGTATCAACACTTAGAATTTCTAAGCATAATAATCACCATCATATCATCATTTCCAATCATCTCAAAATATATTAGAATAATATATAGATAATCAATAATCAATTAATCAAAATAATGCCAGGCAAGTCATCATATATCAATCAGCATATCATGAATAGTCAGATAGACAAACCATGCAACCTCAAATATAATATTTTTAACCTAGCGATGATAAACCTACAATTCCAATATCATCATTGGTACCACTAAATAATCTCCAATGTGATATTGATATTGTCCATTTCTCGCTCCCTAGTAGGATTTAGGTCGCCCTAAGACATTATTGAAATAAATGCCACTTAGTCGTTTCCGACGTTGGATGGCTTCTTTCCCCCACCTCAGATGACGTACGATAACTTAAACATAATGAAACGAACCCTCCTCAACTCCTCTCAATTCTGCCACGCACAGACCAAGGGGCCCTAGGCCTCCGAAAATTCACCTGAACACCACATTATGAAGCGTACGTTACAGGGAACCCTAATATGAAGTCGGAATTGAAAACCGACAACTGAAATGAAAGATAAGCTGAGTACCATCACCGACGGCATTTCGACATAAAAAGGGTAAAGATTACCTTTACTAGAGAAGAAAAGGAAGGTAGGATTGTGAAGATGTCGTTGCCACGATCACAACGATGTACTCAGAATCGCATCGGGATGATTGATCGAGTCGGGAATTGGACCTGAAGCTTTCTCTCTCTCTAACTTTCTCTCTTCCTCTCTCTAACTCTTTTCTGTCCTCTGATTTCTGTCTTTTATGTTTTGGCTTAAGTGAACTTTATTTTTGTCCATCAGCGCACCAATGCTTGAGCATGGGAAGGGCAGTGCTTGAGCGCTCCAACGCTTGAGCGTTGGATCCTCCACGCTTGAGCGTTGGAGGTAGGTAGCCCCACCGTGCATGCAATCAATCAGGGATTGCCACGTAAGTCAACTTGTGCCACATGGAGTCAATGCCAGAGCTGGTCTGGTTGACCTCAATGCTTGAGCGTTGGGTATGCCACGCTTGAGCGTTGACCGTTGACCAGAAAACCCACTTTCACGTTTTGTCGCGTTTTGAGCCTGTTCGACGTCTAATTGATCTCAAATTTGAGATATAGACTCTTCAATACCTAAGAAACAATCTTAAGCCCTCAAAAATGCCAAAACTCTTTCTTAAATCCAAATTTCTTATTTCACACACTTACGCTCTTTTTAAGCAATATACGGAAACCCTAGATTACTTTTATGTCTGATTTCACCCCATTTGGTTGCGTACTTTCCATGCAAAGGTTTCTAGACCTTAACCAACATATTACACAACTAATCCAGGTATTAAACCTAATCATCATACGTAAAACAAATTCACAAAAGAACGTCTGTTTCACAGACAGGTCACCTGTCTGATCAGTTTTTCACAGAAAAACACACAATCATGCAATAGTAAAACTAGTTTGATATTCACACTTAAACCCCTTTAGTTAGTTAATAAATAAAGATAATCAATGCTGCTAAAGAGATAAGGATAGAGAGATTAAACACAGCTATTTATCCTGGTTTACCCTTTAACAACTAGTGCTATGTCCAGTCCTTGGAAGCACCAAGTCTTCTCCACTATAACTAATCAGGTTACAAACTCCAAGTATTCTTTGCACACCTAGCCTCTCCAGAATCCAAGACAAGTATTCTTTGCTCACCTAGCCTCTTCAGGCTCACTCAAGTTGTTTTAAGAAAAGATTGCAATAAATACAATTTGCAAGTCTTTCACTAACACTCAGCGGAGTGAATTAATTATGAAGTATAGAAAGATTGCATAATAACTTAATGATTGAAGAATACAGATTGAAAGAATGAAGGATTAATTTCTTAGAGTAATGACTCTTTAAGGCTATGTATTATCTATCTTCATCTTCAATGGCTTCTGTATTTATAAGCTCCAATCATTTAGAATCTGTTAGAGACATTCCTTCAAGTTTTGGCTTCAAGTTGAACTCCATTAAATGCAATAAAGTCATTCTGGGCAGTCATTAATGCAATAGGAACGTTGATTGTACTCTAACACGTAAGTTCAATGCTTTATGCAGCAGCCAAATCAGAATTGTCCAGGTTTTTTCTTTACTTTGCTGAACACGTAAGCATATTAGAAGCACTCCGCTTCTGAGTTCATAAGTTGCTTGTGAGTTTGACCTTCTGACTTTCTTAATATGCGTGAGAGAGAAAGCATTAGTGACTTCTACTTGAGGGAACAACTCCTAAAGGCTTATTTCTCCTTGTGTTCCTTATCGAAGGACCATAGACAAGTGAGAGCTTCAAACAGACAGGTTAAATACTTAATGCAGATAGTCAACAATCCAGTCAGCAGACAGGTTGACTTTTACTCATAAGACAGGTGATCTTTAAGACAGATTAAGAGTGTCTATGGGCAGACAGGTGTAAAAAACCTTTCACTTAATATTCTGCACACTAGATAGACAAGTCAGCCACCAATATGAAGTTCAATTAAATCATTAACAAATATTTAGTTTTCATCAAAACTAAGGGCAAATACACATCAGACGTTTTAGAGACTTAACACAGATGCTACGGCAAGAATAACTCGGATTATGACCAAGTTGAGATTCCAAAAAATCCCCTTTCAGAAAGTATTTAGCTTTGAAGATGATACGCCAATATTAGCATCATGGCTAGAAATAAATTTCCAGCCTTGTTTCCCCAGCATGGCTAAATTAAAGACTTGGAGATTACGAAAGCCCATGCCTCCGTGAGCTTTATTCACTACCAACTTATCCCAAGACAACCAGTTTATTCTTTTCGAAGCTCTATTACCATTGTCCCACCAAAAGGAATTCATCATTTTTTGGATATCATCGCAAAGAGAAGGAGGAATTAAAAAAGATCTCATACAATAAGCAGGATAGCTTGCAAAACATATTTGATAAGAACTTCACGACCACCTTTGGATAAGAATTTACCATACCAAGAATTAGCCCGTTTGTTATAGATTAAAAAAAAAGTGATTTTGACCTTCAAAAATTTAGAGATTATTTTTTAGCGATTTCAGAGAAAAGCTATTTTGCGTTTGTTTACAATCGTAAAATCATATATATATATATATATATATATATATATATATTTATATTTTTAAATGATTTTTAACTTGTTTGGATACAACTATGTAGAAGTGCTTTTTTACTTACAAAATTACCATAAAGGACATAAAAAATTCATTTAAAAAAAAACATGTTTTTTCAAAAATTACATTCTACATGTATTTGAATACTATTAGTTTTTTAGTGATAATTCTCAAATATATTTTATCTAAATTTGAATTTTATTAACTTCATATATATATATATATATTGTGTGTGTCTCTGTGTGTGTGTGTGTGTGTGTCCAGCTTTATAATAAAAAAATTTAACAAAGAAAAAAAAGGATTGTAATAAAAAGATTTAACAAAGAAAAAAAAGGATTGTTTACAAAGCATGACAGCACCATTTGAATCTTTTTTGGCTTAATTGCATTTTTGGTCCCCTATTATTGGCTATGTGAAATTTTGGTCCCTGAAGTTTTTTTGGTGCACATCTGGTCCCTCTATTTTTTAAATGATGCAAATTTGGTCCTTTTGTCCAATGTTTGTCAATTTTTTCAATGATCAACATGGAGGAACCACTTCTCCAATCACACACAACCTCTAGTTGAAGTTATCTCTCCTCTATGTCTCCGATTCAACATGATTCAGTGGTTCCTCTCTGCTATTTAAGTGGTTCCTCTCTGCTATTTAATGGTTTTGTGTCCCTCCTTTTCGGGACCTTTTTTGGTTTCACAACATGATCATTTATTACAAAAGCTCAAAAAGAGGTTCTATGCGCTTAGAGCAATGATTATATGTGCTTAGAGGAGTGGTTCCTCTATGTTGATCATTGAAAAATTGGCAAATATTGACAGAAGGACCAAATTTGCAACATTGAAAAAGCAAAAGGACCAAATGGGCACGAAAAAACTTTAGGGACCAAAATCGCACATGACCAATAGTAATGGAACCAAAACTGCAATTAAGCCATCTTTTTTTTATTAAACTTAAAAAAACTCAGTTAAGATAATAGATAGGAACAATGATATGAACAAACAAATAGTAAAGATCAAAGTAAACTTACTGATAATGGCTAAAGAAGATAACTGCCGTGGAGAAGAAGAGGAGATGCTGAAGGAGGCAAAGGGACAGAGACTGAAACTAAAGGAGTCAAAGGTTATTGAAAGGTTATAGACAATTACTTCCACAAGTTCTGTGTTCTTTTAATGGATTTTTCTCTCCTCTATTGCAAGAGATTATTTCCAAAAGTTATTTTGATCACCTTTTCATTTTGAGCTTAAAATTTTTTTTTAAAATGATTTTTCAAAAAAGCTTAAACAAACATACTTAGACTTACTAAAAATGATTTTTCAATTAAAAAAAGTGATTTTTTAATGAAATAAGCTGTAACAAACACACTCTTATTCCTCTGCCAAACACGTTCCTTAAAGGGCCAACCCGGGTGAGTCGGGTTGGCCCACCACATGTTGGGGGGAAAAAGGGCCAACCCAACCCGGCTCACATTTTGGTGAGCCAGGAAATAGCCAATCGGGCTCGGCCCACCGTGGGTTGGTGGGTTATGCGGGTTGGCTCACTTATATTTAAAAAAAATAAAAAACAAAAATAAAAAAACAAAAAATTAAATAAAAATTCCAGAAGTGGATGCATTCTATCATCTCAACAGCAGAGGATGCAGTCAATTGGACCTTCCAAGTCTTTCTCTACAACCAATAAACGCATGCAAACTGAAAATTTCATCACTGTTATAAATCCTATGACCCCGTGCAGCCTAAGATCTATTCCCTGGAGTTGCCAAAGTTAAATGGCTTTAGAGTTTGTTATAAAGAAGATGGTTGGTTATTGTTATACCATCTCAGAAATCACCACGTGTTCTTCTTTAAGATCGTTACCTTCTCTAGCTTGTGCTCCAATATCACCTGGATGTGTTCTATTTACTGTTTACTTGCGTCTGATCGACGGAAGGAGTACCAGTAGCAACGACGTGTGGTGTGTGGCGCCTGAGAATCTAGGGTTCAATGGTTCCTTTTTTTCTTTCAGAATACATAATGGAGAAAGAGTTGTGTATTGGACCCTCTTTTGCTATGTGTAGTGATTTGCTTTGGGCCTTTTTTCCCCTCAAAAAATGGTGCAGGGTTGAACCCACCCAACCCGCGGGTTTGGTGAACCGGGTCAAAATAGTCCGAGTCAAAATGAGTCAGGTTTTAACCAACCTAACCCACCGGTGAGCCGGGTTGGCTTACAGGCTGAAACCCTTTTTGACAACTCTAATTAAAAGTGGATCTTCAGTTTCGCCTAATAAGAGAAGGTGAGCTGCTACATGTACCCCTACAATTGCTCCATTCACCCTTACACATCTAATTTTCGTGCATGAAATGGCATTCTTGCCCCTATAAAATTCAAAACATCTTCCTCTCCTTCTGATACGCACCCCCTCACCCCTTTCTTCCTCCTCTCATCTAGTTCCCTCCCCATCTCTTCTTCCTTTTCTCAGTTCTGCTCACCGCCACCTCCACCTCCACATGCTCCCTTTCTTCCTCTCTTTTTTCTGGCGTTTTCTTAAAGGTTCGCTTCGCCGCCCCTCGCCGGTGAAGGCTCATTCTGCGACAGTTCATGGCATTCGGTGAGGAAAATGCCAAATGGTTGAGTTTCGAGTGGTGTTTTCGCGACGAACAACCATGGCATGGTATCAGATTGAATACCCACGATTCAAAATAGATGCTTTTCTTCTCTAACTCCAATACACAATTCAAAATAGAAACTTTGCTTCTCTAATTCCAATACCCACAATTTAATTTCTAGGTTTTAGACTTCGTATGTAGATAGGGAAACAAAAATGGAAACTTTTTTAGTGTAATTTGAATGCCCAAGTTTCAATTTTCTGTGTTTTGGGTTTTTGAATTGGAAAAGAAAAGGGGAAATCTTTGTTGTGTAATAACTTGAATTAGATGGTGAGAAAGCATATATATATTTAGTTATATACATGAGAGATGTGAATGGGTGTTGTTGACTTGTTGTAAGTTAGAAAAGGAAGTGAACTGAATTGAATTTAGAATTGTTGAAAGTTAGAAAAAGAGAGAGAGGAAAAGTGAGAGTTTTGATGGGGAATGGATTAGGAGTGGTAGTGGAAGGTTGCTTGGAAGAAATGCCTCATGATCATGGAATTTGGATACTTTAATTTTACTACAAGCTTCATAAGGAAAAAGGGGAAGAACAGAGACACAAAATCCATGATTGACTGCAGTAGTGGAAATGGAGTTACAGAGAAGCCTCGTTACCTTTGCAGTTTCTTCTTCTTATCATTGTTAGTAACTAAAATGATGCAATTCTAATTTTTTCTATTTGCATGTGCAAGTCTGATAGAGTAGCTTTTAGAATTTAAGTAGGCGGACTAGAATTTGATAAGAGAGAAGAGAGGGTGGAGCCATAGAGGGAGATGAGACAGAGGAGGGGTGGATGGAGATGAGAGTGGAGAGGGTAAAAAATTAGACTAGATAAATATATATTTTTTTACTTTTAAGGATATTTTTGTAATAATGTTTTTTAAAAAAAGAAATGTAGGGGTGGATGAGCAATTGTAGGAGTACATGTAGCAGCTCCCGAGAAGGCAAGCCAAGATATTTGCTAGAGCCCAAGCTGACACGGACTCCTAGAAGAGAGATTAAAAGATCACGCTGCTCACTAGACACATTGTTACTAAAGGTAACTTCAGACTTCTGCAAATTAATAGCCTGACTGGAAGCAAGCTCATAATCCTGCATGATTTTTTTAATAACAGAAACCTCTCTCTCTGAGGCTCGGAAGAATAGGAAACTATCATCTGCAAATAAAAGATGAGAAATAATCAGGGCACGCCTACAAATTCTAATGCCATGTAAATCACCTTTACTCTCCTCCCTCTTGATAAGAGCTAAGAGTCCTTCAGCACAAATGATAAAAAGGTAAGGAGATAAATGATCACTTTATCAAAAGCCTCTGTCAAGAAAGATAGACCCAACTGAATCATGATTCACACCTACATAATAAGTCACTGAATTGATGAACATCATAACCCATCCTATCCAGCTAGGAATAATTGTAACACTGCTTTGAATTGGGAGTTGCGTTGTGAGTTGTAATTTTGATGATTCACACTCACAGAATAAGCATCGAAATAAGTCACAATTACAACTTACAATTACAGCTCAAAAAGCAATACACAATTTTAATGATTCACACTCAAAGAATAAATCATCGAAGTCTGAAGCATGAATTCGATTCTTAAAACATCAGGTGCATTCTAGCATGAAGCTAGTAATTTACGGGTATACCAGTATACCCCTAATTTTTTTCATCATGAATGATTTTGCACCATTGGATATATTAATTAAATAATCAACAGTTCAGATTTATTGGTCCAAAAAAAAAGTTAAAAACAAAAAAGAAAAAGAAAAATACCACTTTGCCCTTCCCCTTCCCCTTCCTCTTCCACCCTCTTGTCCAAACCCTAGAATTTCGAATTTCCACCGCCGCCGTCCAACCAGCCGCCGCCGTCGCCACCTTCGTCCCTACCCCCACCCCTCTTCCACCTACCAACAACAACCACCCCCACCCCTCTGCCACCCCACCATAAGCACCAAGAAACCTAGAAACCTGGAAAACAAAAATAAGCATCAAGCAGCCACTTGCAAGACGGTTCCATAAACAGAGGGGGAGGAGGTTAGAACATCCACTGCCGTTGTCGCACACCTCGGCTTCGAGCATCCGCCACCGCCGTCGCTGGCCTCTGCTTCGCGAGCGCAACCCGCTTTGAGTCGCGGTGGTCATCTAGCGGCCGAATGAGGTCGTCCTCCACCGTCATCGTGCGGCCGAATGAATCCGTCGGTGTGAATGCGGTGGAGGGGTCGAGAACTTCGTATGATAAATCAACCACAGACAGAGGCGGAGGAGGGTGGAGGATCAACCGTCGTCGTCGCACGCCTCCACTTCGCGAGGATCTATGGTCGTCGCACATCCGATTCGCAACCCCATCCCTGTACAAGTCAGATCTGGTCCCGGAAGTGGCAGAGGGTAAGAGTGAGGAGAGGGTGTTGGGGATGGGTCAGAGGAGTTGAGGTTGTTAAAGGAGAGAGGGAGAAGAGAGGCGGGGAAGGGGCAAGAGAGTTGGTGGGTTGAGAGGTTGAGGGTGGCGAAGACGGCGACAGTGGATGGCAGGTGATGGTGGTCCAATGGCAGGGGTTCAGTCATAGAGCTGGAGGTTGGATGGAAGGAGGAAGACAAGGGTATAATTGGGTTTTCCAATAAAAAATAAAAAATAAAATAGATTGTTTAGTGGTATACTTGTATATCCATAAGTCATCAGCTTCATGCTAAAATCCACCAAAACATCTGAGTCCCACACAAATTTCCCAATATCTACACCCGATAGGTTTGATTCCGTTGACTAGCAAGTCAAAGTCTCATAAAAATATACTATTATGCTCTATCCCCCATATATATTCTATCGTGTTGACCGAAATCCAATAACATCTTCTTTTACTTTTCCTCGTAATATCTCACGCGCGCGCACGCTCTCACGTGTGTGAACCTCGTGCCGCCGCTTCAGGCAAGCCGTATCCAATCGAACCGAAGCACGCGCGAAGCGTTGCAAGGATTCGATGTGGAAAAGAAAAATAACGGTTTGGAGAAGAAACCACAGTCGTCTGATCTTTCTCTCTCTGTCAATTGTGGTGCGTGTTTCTGTCCTCATGCTATTATGCTATGCTTCTTTCTATACCCAATCTCATACGAAACCTACGCCCTCCTCTTTCTCTCTCTTAGGTTATCGCTGTTTCGATTCAGGGTAAATTCCAGTGCTTCTTCTCTGAATTTTTTTTTTGTTTTGTTTATTTAACTTGGAATTACTGCACAGACTAAACTGCTTCTTCTTTGACTGGGATTGGTGCCGAAGAAATTGAATAACTAATAATTTATTTTGTTTGAGCCTCGTTTTATTCCCTTTTAGGGTTTTTCTGTTCCGATTTTGAAATTGAATGCGGTTTCATGTTGATTTTTGTAATTTGATTCGTTATTTGTTATTTTTGCTTGTTTGTGGGTATCGGCGATTTCCGAGGAAATCTCTCAATACCTGAACTTTTGTAAATATTTTTTTCATGTTTCTCCTATCCTCTTATTGGTAATTTTCAATAGTTTTTTTTTTTTTTGTGTATTTGAGTTATCGCGGATTCAATAGTTTTTTTTTTTTTTTTCATTTGTGAATAATTATTGTAGGAGAGGGAAGCGGTTGTGAACACGAGCATTGGGCCTGCTTCTTTTGGTGATTTAACTGTTTGAAATTGAATAGCACTGTTTTGAATTATGAGTTGCATTGTGAGTTGTAATTGTAATTCTATGGAAATTACTGGGTGAGGATTTTTTTTTTTTTTTTGGTTATTTGTGTGTGTGTGTGTGTAATGAAGCGTGTTTTGCTTTGGTTAACTTTCTTTCTGCATGCTTATGCTCAAGTTTTACTAATATGTTAATTGTGGGTCTTGTGAAAACCTTTGTGAAAGGAATATATATATATATATATATATATATATATATATATATATATATATATATATATATATATATATATATTTTGACTGTTTCTCTTTGCAGCAATAAATATGTAAACTATTTTTGTATTCTTGGTTATGCATGAATTTTGATCCTGCTTTTGTTCGTTGATAATTTTAAGTTTTTATCTTTCAGTCTTGTTTGATGTTGTTGAACACTGTATTATAGTTCTTGCTTCTGTTGGGCTACTTGCACTGGTGTGTACGGTTTAACCTGGAAAAGCTAGTTCTTGTTGTCACCTTGATTGAACTACTCAAAGATTTGCTACAGATAATTGAGGTGTTGTCATTTACTGTTGTCTGATAATGTCTTTGGCTTTGCTCTCTCTTGATCTGGGAAATACTCTACTTTATTATATATTGGAATTGGAATTGGAATTATTATGATGCTCGTGATCATTGCTTTGTAGAGGCTAGACGTTCATGAAAAGTGTGTCTGTGAATGTTTGTTCTTGGGAAATCTGTCCTATTGAGCACACAAATTATGTTACATTGAATTTACCTGTTTGATGTAAACATAAGTAAGAAAATGTTGGGGGCTACAAGCCCTATGCAAATGTGAAAATGTGTGGAAACTTGTACTGCACTTGATTCAATTGGTCTGCCTCTCTGAGACATTCATTGTTATAACCTCTTCTATTTCTATATGTTATCTGAATTTTTAAGTAGCTCAGGTCTCAGGTCTTTTGTTAATGTGTTACTGCTAAGGTCACGTTTGATGCATGGATTTTTTTTTTTTAATTTTTTTTTTTTGCATAATTAGAATGGCAATGGAATGACTCTTCCTGTTCTATTGTCAAGTTTGTTCAGTAATGGAATTGTATTTTTATTACTTTACATCATGCTTTTATGTTTGGGGTTACATAGAAGCAATCAATATCAAAACTTAATCATAAATATGGCTATTGAAGATAATAAGGAATGAGGAAATAAAACAAACTTAATTTGTCCTAGCCTGCAAAAATGGCAATTCTCACATCTCTTGAATGGAACAGGGATGTTGGCTCTATAAAATCGAGGCATGGAATTGAAGTGCTTGATCCTTCCTACCGAACCTAGCAGGAATTGAATGACAATGTTACATACCAAAAATGTTTAATATTTTTACAGTAAGGGCAGTGATTGACATGATTGGGCCCTTTTAAGGAAATGAATTTTATTAATTAAAGTTGCATTCTGTGTAGAAAAAAAATAACTCTTTACTTTGCCGGATGCCGGGGCTTGGAATTGGAAAATTATGGTATGATTGATACTGTTTCTGAATGGTGCTTGCCAGGTTGCTTACAGATGAAAGATGTTAATTAAAAGTGAACATGGTGGTGTTTTGCTTCATACTGGTATAGTGTTTTGTTGAAGAATATTCCCTTGTGTCCATGGCTGCTGATCAGAGGAGAAAACGATTAAATGGTACAAGCATTGTCGGTTATGGTTATAGAGAGCAACACAGGACTAAAAGAAAGAACTCGGGATCAGTGCAAAATGATTTAAGCATGAAATCTCACATCTGTGTTGAGTGGGATGCTAATCAGAAAAGAGTTGTTGCCAAGCGGGAACAGATTGGCATCAGTTGGAGACATTTGAAACCATTTGTCAATTGTGTTTCTAAAGATCACAAAGTCTTGGCAGATGTGTTTCCCATACCTCAAGAAATTTTTGATTTGGACAATCTAAGTGAAGTGCTTTCGTATGAGGTAATTACTATGTTGTGGTTTAGTTTCTATTGTTTGCATCTGAAAATAGCTTTTATTGTCTAGGAGGAAGTGTGTCTAAATCATCTTCTATGAAACTTTTGGAAATTGGCAGGTTTGGAAGACTCATCTTTCCGAAAATGAGAGAAACTTTCTGATGCGTTTTCTACCTAGTGGCTTAGAGCCACATCAAACTGTGGAAGAATTACTTGCTGGGAATAACTTTCACTTTGGAAACCCCTTCTTGAAATGGCAAGATCTCTTTCTTCGTATTTTTCTCTTTGGAGTAATGTTGGCAAAGTATTATTATTAAAACATGGAATGTAATTTGTCTAGTTTGTCGATCATTCATGAAAATCTTCTCTTTTTCAGAGTCACAAATGTCTTTTAATATATATTTGCAGGGGTGCTTCACTTTGTTTAGGTGATCTTCATCCAGATGTGATTGTTGGCAGGGAGCAGCATCTGAAGTATGAGAAGAGAGCATACTACTCAGAGTTACATAATTATCACAATGAGTAAGTGATGCTTAGCTATTCAGTTTACATCCTCAACTTGTATCTTTCCGGCATGGTACTAAATTAAGCATTGTGATTCTTTTTTTTTTTTTTTTGCAGTATGATAGGATTTCTAATTAAGTTGAAGAAGAGGTGGGAGAGCTGCAAAGATCCAGAAAAGGAAATTGTACAGAAGATATGGAGGTTGACACTTGGAAGAGTTACTGTATATTGCAATCTGCATATACTACACACCTGCATACAGAAAAATTAGGACTGGGCATATTCTGTAATAATTTTTTATTAGAAGTATGTCTTCTTGAGTGTGCTTCCAGTACTTGCATTGGTAGTTCTTCAATATGAAAAGACAGCTCCCTATCGTTCAAGCAGGGGAGAACACAAGTGGAATATATCCTAGACATTCTCCATATGATTTGATTTCTGAAAAGTTGGGGACGTAATATTGCTTTGAATCTGAGATGGTGAACTCCTGGAAATCTTTTCTCAGATGTATCTGATGAAATGGGACTTTCTCTTTATGTTTTCTGTTTGACTGCTGTCTTCATCGGTAGTTAAGGAGTCTGATAGTGTTCATTTATCTATTTTGTATATCTCTGGTCTGGTGATAGAAACTTCTAGAATTATTTGAGCATGAACAATTTAATTTGTTTCATTTTTTATATTACACTGTTATTTGGTACTAAAAATTAAATTTCTTTGAATGGTAATTGATGTATGAAAAAGGAGGGACCAGGTCATTTATTAAAATATCATCCTCCTAGTATAATTGCTTCACTTTTTTCTTCTTGATGTATCCTTTTAGTATTTTCATTGCCAAGGTATAATTTATGGTTGAGATGTCAGTTTAGTGATTGTGATGAGTGTTTTCATATTTTTGTAGTTTTTGCTGATGTTTAAGAACTGTTATATCAAAGCATGATATGCCAGTGAACTTTACTTGGAGACTACTGATTGTTGAATTTGATTTTTATGAGGTTCTGCTCCTTGATTGGAATTTCAGGTGGTAATCATTAATGTTGTAATTTTGTTGGATTATGCAGGTCGAAGAATGTAGAGAAAAGAATGCCCTCAAACATGAATGAGTCTAGAGTTTATGATCGTGATGGTAATGTTACAGTGACTTCTGAGTCATGTTCCTGGGATGCAGAGGAGAAAGCATGTAGCAGTGACAACCAAATTTCCTCACTGAGAAAGGATGATAAACTTCAGAGAAGGTAACTAGTGAATTTGTAATCAGCAATATTGGTTTGTGCAAATTGGGTCTTTTAAGTTAGCAATATCTTCCAGAATTTAACTACGAACTTGGTGAACTTTACTGACATGCTGTTGGAGTGTAATTTTTGGTTTATCAATGCTTCAATTGCCATCTCTTAGAAGAGTAAAACATCTTTGAAGTCCTGTAAATTTGGTTAATAATTCTGATAAAGCTGTGATATAGATATTTAAGAATCCTGTATATTTTTCAAGATTGCTTAATAGGCTTCACCACTATTATCAAATCTAGATTCGAACCGTGAATCGGAGATTCGGAAGACATATTTTCTGAATCGTGAATCGAACCCTGTTATGAATTGTAAGATTCATGATCAATGACTAAGATAGCATAAAATATATTTTCACATAACATTTTAAATTCAAATAACTAATTAGTAGCCAATAAACTAAATTGTAAACCTCCTCTGCATCTTCAACAATATCTTCAATTTCACTCTCATTTCCTATTATAGAGAAAGGATGGTGACTGTGGCACAACAAACTGCAGCCAGAGACAGTGCCAGACTTGCCGCCATGCATTACTGAAATGACACCATGTGGGGCAGAGTGCAGAGCGAATGCATCGACAGTTAGTGGACAGAATAAACAGGCGAATGAATAGGCAGTCAGTGGAGAGAATAAATAGGCTAGCGAGGGGGGACTGATGGGGGAATTCTGGAACTTGGAAAAGGCTTTGGGTTGGCTTAGGCCATAGGGCAGAGACAACACTTAGCTTCCCTGATTTTCTTCTTCTCGTTTTACTGTTACTTCTGTCCTTACAGTTTCTATCTCCTACAAGTCTAAAACTGTAATTAGAGCTTGGATCCTTGGTGTTCTTTTTCTTTTCTTTTCTTTTCTTTTCTTTTTATAACTATATCTCCAGTTCCTTATCTGTTTCGTTCCTTGTCATTTTGTGCTTGTCAATGCACTAAATGTTGGTAGGTGCTGTCCGGGTTGCATAAGATAATTGCTTATTTTGTTATGGTGTTTTGAACATCTCAAATTTGACCTCTATTGTCATAAGATATTTTTGTTGTGGTTACATAATTGGGTGTCCAAGCATTTTCTCATATGGAATCAGGTATATAACTATATCCTGAGGTCATTTGGGGCAAATTTCTTTGTCTGGTTTTGTATCTACGTTTCTTGTAGTTGTATGTTTTTGTTGCCATTATTTTGATTTATATCTCCTGCTGAATGCTCAAGTGTCTTTATGTTTTCTTTCTTTCTCATGCATAATCTACCTTTACCTTTTTAATGCTTAATATAACTGTATGAAATAATGCTTTGCAGGGTGCTTGAGAAAGGCATTGTTAAAGGAAAATCTAGAAATTTGATAGTTGCTTCACATGATATGCTTAATGTGGGAGAAAGGCACAAGAAAGGAGACAAACTACCCAAGCATAGCATTCATTCTAGTGATGGTGACAAATACATGTCATGTATCAAGGTTAGGCAGTCCCCTTTAATTTATGAGAGATACTGAATTGGCAGGGAAAAACGTCTTGTTAGCTTGGTCAGTTATTAGTGTCAGTAATTAAACGCACAATAAAATTTGGTTACCAATTGTCAATTGTGTGAAATTAATTATTGTTGTTTAAACTTACAAGTGTTTAGACTTCAATTGTTTCATCCTTTGATGTCAAATTACTATATTCTTAAATTCATTAGTTTTGGTTATAGTTAGAGATTTTAATGTTATTTATTTATTTATTTTTTTGGCTAATTCTACATAGTATAGTTATATGGATTTAATAATCACCACATAACAATAGCCTTTCCAAAGATTCTTTTTCCTTCAAGTTGAGGAAACCGAGCAAAATTATTCATTGTAACTGTGCATACTTTAATATTTTGTTAAGGAATTTGCTGATTGTTTCCTCTATGCATTTCAGATTAGTAAGCAGCAGCACGAACTCGTTAAGAGTATGAAACAGTCTGGTAAAAGCATCCAATCTAGGTCTCTTAACCGTGTTCTGGGTAACCTTGATAACATTCATGTGCAACCATATGAAGAATTTGTCAAAGAGGAACAGAAGAAGTTGCATGAGCATTGGTTAGTGAGATGTTTAGTGCTAATTTCTGGTGTCAAATTGTTATCATTTTTAAATTTTAAATTTTTCAACATTATTGCATACTATAATTTATTTTATCTCTATAGGTTACAACTGGTGAACAAAGACCTCCCTGCGGCATATGCAAACTGGACAGAGAGACAGATACAGAGACATACAGTGAGAAATTCATTGGTGGCAGAGATGAAGGATAAATTAAATCCTCTCCTACAGGTATGTATCAGTGTTTCCTTTTCTAAGGTCCTTTATAATTTCCTAGGATTGGATTGCGTATGTTGTATCAGTTTCTCAAATGCCTAGAAGATCCCTGGTTCCGTAATAATGAGCATTTTTCGTAATGACTCTTCTAAAACATTTTCAATTATAATTTGTCCTTCAGGAGGAGGATAATGTGAGCTCTGGGAGCGAGCTTCAGGATCAGGATGAGGACAATGTGAGCTCAGGGGATGAGCTTCAGGATCAGGATGAAGATAACATGAGCTCAGGGGGAGAGCTTCAGGATCAGGATGAGGATAATGTGAACTCAGGAAGCAAACTTCAGGATCAGGATGAGGATAATGTGAGTTCAGGGAACGAGCTTCAGGATCAGGCGGAGGATGCAGGTCTAAATGATCAGCCTAGCTCGAATGGTGATGAAGATTCTATTGCTAGGTCCACAGAGAACCAGTCCCCACATAATTATCTTAGAGATGAATCATTGAACCCAATGAGTATAGGTTCAGAAAAGAACCTTGTTTCATCAAAGCCAGATGATGCTTCACTGAATCAAGCTGAGTATTCAAGGAATATGAACACTCAGGATGTTCCTATTAATGAAGGAATGCCTTTTGCCTCTGGTGGTGATGTCTGGCAAGCAGCTGAAGTGCCTCATTCATACTATGATTCTACTGTGACCCATGAGTACACAGCAAGTGGGTTATCACTGGCAAATCCTCAAGTCAATGAAGTGCAACAGACTCGTCTGATTCATCTTCAAGCTGATTTGCATCAACAAGAGTCTGGTAAAGAGTTGTTACACAGGCAGTTAGGTGATGGAACCTTCAGTCCTTACCAAAGTCAGGATAGAAGTGCCTTTCTTCAATCTCTCTTTAAGGGGGAGGGGATGTTATCCTACCGTCCTGAACAAAAAGGAGATGAGTTAGACTTCCAGACTTCAAACAATGTTATGATGGGGGATGGCCAATTTTCTAGTCATTTTAAGGAGCCATTGCAAACATCACTGACATTGGACCAGGGACAGAGGAGGGCTAATGAGGTTTACTTGCCAGAAAACATGTCAGAGAATATTTATTCTGATAGAGGAAGGTACTTAATCGCCAGGCAAGATCCATTGATCTCCAGACGACCTCCATTAGCTGCAGCTAATATGACTGATTGGGCTGCTAATACTGCTAGCATAGCAGCACCTTCCCAGTCTCACCTAAATACCGGAGATTTTATTGGTCATCATTGGTTTCCTGCTGACCATCATGTTCGTGGTGGCTGGACTGGATCTGACAGCAGTAGTCTTCCGAGTCAAAGTATTGGCACTGGATCGAACTCTGATCAGAGCTTATTTAGTATTCTATCTCAGTGTAGCCAATTGCGTCCTGTTAGCCCTTATGATTCAATCAGAAATACTGACCAGTTTCTTGCCCCAAGAACCTATGGAGAATTAGATGCAGTTACACCCAGGATCAGTGCTGTTGTACCACAGGCTTCTCATACAATAGGTTACTTCGGTGGACGTGAGGCACCTAGGAGTCTGGTGCCTGATGATATGGCACGGATGAGCTTGCCGCATCAGAATTCTGCATTACATGATCAGATGGGAAAGTCATACTTGAGGTCATGGAACCGGTAACGGATGTTTTACACAATGTTGACAAAGTGTAGTCAGGGTTCAGAGCTTCACTCAAAGATAGAAGAAATGCACATTTGTTGGTGTGTAACAGTATTTTGTGACTTAATTAAGATCAGCAGGAGCTGGGGATACATTCTGAGATGAGATAGGTTTCTGTACATACCTATACTGAGGTCAACTGAACACCATGTACATATCTAGATATTAGATGGGCAGGAAAGTCAAGGGGGTAAGATAAGCTTCATGAATTTCAGGTTGTTAGGCAAGTTATATATTTTATTCTTAATTTTGAATATTTTTGGAGAGACATTCATTAATAATTTTGGAAGGTAAGAAATGCTGGAGGCTGATGCTTCTTTTTCGAGTTATATTTATTTTGGTTCTTTTTCAAAATATGGTCATGTGTTCATAATGCTCAAAAAATAGTCTTCTTTGGGTATGGTTGATGGTGGCTGTAAGAACAGAATGTGTGAATGTTATGTATTGTATGTCCACACATCTATATTATTTATAATCATATGTTAGGGTACAAAACGATCAGTCATAAATACAAAAGAATCAAATCAAATCCCTAATTAGTAACTGTATCCCTAATTCCTAGCTCTTGTTATTTACATATTAAGCATATGTTAAATATGCTTTCTAACACTCCCCCTCATGCTGGAGCATATATGTCATATGAGCCAAGCTTGTTACAAATGTAGTCAACACGAGAGTCTTTAAGGGACTTGGTGAAAATGTCAGCCAACTGGTCACTAGAGTTGACAAAATCAGTTGTGATTTCCCCTGAAAGCACCTCCTCTCTTATAAAGTGACAATCTATTTCTATGTGTTTGGTTCGTTCATGAAAGATCGGATTTGATGCAATGTGAAGTGCAGCCTGAATGTCACAGATAAGTTTAGTATCTTGGATATCTCCCAATTTTAGCTGCTGGAGTAGTTGCCTAAGCCATGTAAGCTCACACACAGCTGCTGCCATAGCACGATATTCAGCTTCTGCACTGGATCTGGCAACTATGTTCTGCTTCTTGCTCCTCCATGAGATCATATTTCCTCCAATAAGAACACAATATCCAGAAGTGGACCTCCTATCTGATGGTGATCCTGCCCAGTCAGCATCAGAGTAACAAGTGATTTTGGCATTGCCTTTATATTCATATAATAGTCCTCGTCCTGGTGCATTTTTGATGTACCAAAGAATACGCATGACAGCATCCCAATGGCTATCACACGGGGCATTCAGGAACTGGCTTACCACACTAACTGCAAAGGTGATATCAGGTCTGGTGACTGTGTGATAGTTGAGCCTGCCCACAAGATGACGACATCTTCCCGGGTCTTTCAATGGCTCCCCCTGACCCGGAAGAAGCTTGGCATTGGGATCCATGGGAGTATCAATAGGACGGCAATCAAGCATACCGGTCTCAGTAAGAATATCCAGAGCATACTTCCGTTGGTTAATTGAAATTCCTGAAGTGGACTAGGCAACTTCAATCCCTAAAAAGTATTTGAGAGGACCCAAGTCTTATGTCTGAAAATGTTTGAAGAGGTGTGCTTTGAGCCGCTGGATACCATCCGTGTCATCACCAGTAATGATGATATCATCGACATAGACAACAAGATAGATGTGTCGACCAGAAGAATGGATAGAGAAAACAGAGTGGTTAGCCTCACACCGGGTCATGCCAAACTGTATTAAAGCAGAGCTAAAGCGTCCAAACCAGGCACGAGGAGACTGCTTCAATCCATAAAGAAAACGGCGAAGCCGACAAACAAGTCGAGAATCACCAAAAACAGTAAATCCTGGGGCTGGTCCATATAAACTTCTTCCTGCAACTCGCCATGCAAGAAGGCATTCTTAATATCCAGCTGGTGAAGAGGCCAATGATGAATGGCAGCCATGGCTATAAAAAGACGAACCGAAGTGATTTTGGCCACAGGGGAAAAAGTATCCTCGTAATCTAGACCAAAAATCTGCATATAACCTTTAGCCACCAAACGAGCTTTGAAACGATCAATATGACCATCGGGTCCAATTTTCACCGTATAGACCCAACGACAACCCACACTAGTCTTGTCAGGAGGCAAGGGAACAATCTCCCAAGTACCATTGGAATGCAACACTGCCATCTCTTCCAACATTGCCTTGCGCCAGTTGGGATCAGCCATAGCTTCACCTGTAGACTTAGGAATAGACACAGAATCCAAAGCAGAAACAAAGGAAACATAGGAAGGAGATAAACGGCCATAATTTAAAGTACAAGCATAGATAGGATTAGGATTGCGAGAGGACCGAGTACCTTTCCGTAATGCATGGGAAGTTCAGGTGCAGGAGGTGTAGATGGAGGGGCGGTTGGAGCAGGAGATGAGGCTGAAGGATCACTGGAAGGAGGCACCATAGAAGCCTGTGTTCGCCGCTGGTAGGTACGTAAAGGAGGTGGAGTGGGAACAACAATAGGTGCCGGAACAACTGGTGGAATATCTGGAAGGTCCCGAGTGAAGTTGACATCAAGGACGGCGAAGGTGTTGAAGAATGGGACAGTCTCAAAAAAGGTGACATCAGCATATACAAGATATCGTTGAAGTTGTAGACAAAAACAACGATAGCCCTTTTGTAAACGTGAGTAACCCAGAAAAATACATTTGAGAGATTTGGCTAAGAGTTTGTCTTTTCCTGGAGTTAGATCATGGACAAAACATGTGCAACCAAAGACACGTAGAGGAATAGGATAGAGTTCATGTTGTGGATACAAGAGAGAGTATGGAACCTGATTGTTAAGGATGGAGGAAGGCATGCGGTTGATAAGATAGTAAGCCGCGAGAAGCGCATCACCCCAAAAGCGAAGAGGAACATTATTGTGGAGGAGTAGCATACGAGCTGTTTCAACCAAGTGCCGATTTTTTCTTTCGGTAACACCGTTTTGTTGTGGTGTGTGAGCACATGATGTTTGATGAATAATTCCCTGTGAAGTCAAAAAGGATTGAAACTGGGAGGACAAATATTCACGAGCATTATCAGTGCGCAAAATTTTAATTGAAGAACCAAATTGATTTTGAATTTCAGCGCAGAAACCTTGAAATATATTAAAAACATCAGAACGATTCTTCATTAAAAATAACCAAGTACACCGGGAAAAATCATCAATGAAAGTGACAAAATAATAGTAACTAAGGTTGAGCAGACACGACTAGGACCCCAAATATCATAATGAACTAAATCAAAAGGTGACGCAGCACTTTTATTGACTCGCTGACTATAAGTATGACGAGTATGTTTTCCTAACTGACACGACTGACATTCAAAAAAATAGAAACTTTAGAAAAACTTGGAACCATGAGATGCATTTTATTAAGACTAGGGTGACCCAAACGTTGATGTTCAAGGGTTTGACAAGCAGCGGAGACATAAGCAACTAGCGGTGAAAGTTGATATAATCCTTGAGACTCATGTCCTGCTCCAATCGTCCGTCCCGTACACCGATCCTGGACATAAACAGAGTTGTTAACAAAAAGAACAGAGTAATCAAGAGTCCGAGTAAGTTTGCTAATTGACACTAGATTAAAAGGACAGCCAGGAACATAAAGCACAGAATCTAAGGAAAGGTTAGGAAGGGGATGTGTTTGACCAATGCCTTTACCTTGTATCTGAGAGCCATCAGCTAAGGTGACACTAGGCAAAGAATCCAAGTAAGACTGTTTAGAGAAAAGGGATTTGTTACCAGTCATATGATCGGAAGCACCGGAATCAAGTATCCAAGGTCCAAGAGTGGAGGACTGAGAAACAAAGGCTACAGGATTACCAGACTGAGCAACAGCAGCGGCAGGTGAGATGGGCTGTTGGACTGCCTTGAACTGGAGAAAGTCATTATAATCAGCAGCTGAAATAGTAACTTCCTCAGCAATGTTCGGGGCAGTGACATGAGCAACATTAGCATGCTTGGACTGTTCCCTAGCCTTGGTGCGGCATTCAGCTTCAATATGGCCATAGCGGTTGCAATAAGTGCAGCGAGGACGACGATAGCCACCACTACGGCCTCCTCCACTCCGTCCACCACGTTGATGAGAGTGGGAGACAAGAGCGGAGGAATTAGTATGAGGAATGGAGGAGTGGCCGAAAGCATGAGGGGCTGAAAGATGCAACAATTGTTCACTAACCAAGTCATAGGAGGGAATAGTGGAACTCAATAGTATTTGATTACGTACCGAGTCAAGTTCAGCAGGTAGACCGGCAAGTGCAAGAACCATGAAAAACTTGCTGCGTTGCTCAGCATGAGCTGTTGCATCACTAGCAAACGGCATTAGTTTCTCAAAATCAGCAATTAAATGATCAAGCTTACCAAGGTATGTCTGCATATCCATGTTCTCCAATTTCACAGAAATCAGGTTGAGAACAACACTATAGAGGCGATGAACATCATTAGAATAGACTTTCTTGACCTTTGTCCAAACATCATAGCAAGTGGTAAAGGCCTGGTATTGCGGCTGAGCAATAGAAAACCAGAGAACACTGCACAGAGAGGCATCGATTTGCTTTCATCAGGCTCGTTCTTTGTCGGGAATGTCCTTGGCTTGTTTGGTCAAGTGGTCTTCACAGCCTTGTCCTTGAAACCATAACTGGACAGCAGCAGCCCAGGTACTGTAGTTAGCAGTCCCCACTAATTTTTCACATGGGATGAGTGGAACATTGGTAAATGTTACAGCAGCACTTGAATCGGAAGAGGAATCGTTGGAGGCCATGAGGAAATAGGCTGAAACTGGGCTGGAGAAGGTCGCCGGAGTGAGGGAATGACGGCGGAGTGGTCGCCAGAGGATGGGTCACGCCGGAAAGCAGAAAAAAATGGTTTCTGGTGACGGCGCGTGAAACGCATGCGCCGGAGAGAGGCCGCACGTGGAGGCATGTGCGACGGCTGTTCGGGACGCGCTTCTAGCACGGGGGTCGCCGGAGGATGATGAAGCTGGCGGTGGTGGCGCGCCGGAGGACGGGAACGCGGTGGCACGGCAAACGAGGCAAATAGTGGTGCGGGTACTGTTCACCCGAGAGAATTAGACCACTGCAGTGAAAAAAAACCTAAACTACTGATACCATGTAAGAACAGAATGTGTGAAATGTGTGAATGTTGTGTGTTGTATGTCCACACATCTATATTATTTATAATCATATGTTAGGGTACAAAAGGACCAGTCATAAATACAAAAGAATCAAATCAAATCCTTAATTAGTAACTGCATCCCTAATTCCTAGCCCTTGTTATTTACATATTAAGCACATGTTAAATATGCTTTCTAACAATGGCAACCAAATTAAGTTCTAGTACCCTGTACTGTTGCTATTGCATCGTTTGATGATTTAAATCGGGGATATGATTGCATAGATGGATAGGAGAACAAAATCTCTTGACTTCAACTCTTGGGCCAAAGAGTAAATGGAAAATATTATTTTACCAGCTTTACTTAACTGTTTAGTTTGCCCAGGGTGAGTGTTACGTTGCCTTTTAATGTTGATAGTTCATTAACTAATAAATTTTACTTCCAAATATTTTTTTTTGATCAAGCAGAAAAGAAAAAACAACAACAAAACAAAAACTAATGCACCGGTCTTGTTCTAGCCATTCCCATAGCATCTACTAGCAGGCTTTGAGATAGCTGCGTAGGACAACAAACCCAAACCATTAACCTGCTTTCAGAAGAAGATCCTTGCTTTGCCAACCAGTCTACACACTCATTTCCCTCTCTAAGAGTATGATTGAAAGTAAGCACCCAGTCCTTAACCATAAAACCACGAATGTGATCAATAATGGGGGCATAAGGATGATATTTAGATACACCTTTGGAAACCAAATTCAGAGCCATCATAGAGTCAGATTCACAATTGACAAATCTATAACCAGCCTCCCAAACTAACTGCAGACCCTTCGAAATTGCCATGAGCTCAGCCTTCAAACAAGTACTGTAACCACAAAAACCTGAATAACCAAGAAGCCACACTCCATGTGAATTTCTAATAAGCCCACCAAATCCCGATCTACCAGGATTCCCTAAGGAACTGCCATCCACATTGAGCTTGACAAAGTTATCATCACGAGGGCAACAAGACACCATTCTTTCCTGTTTATTCCCAGTGGTGGACGCAAAAACTCTAACAATATCATCTCGAAAAGTCCAAATCTGGTTCATAGTGTACCAAATATTCTAAGACAAATTCTTGAAAATATTAGCATTCCTTGCTTTCCAAATGCACCAGCAAGTAGCGATAAAGAGGGCCACATGCGCACCATCCATATAATAAGAAAACCAATCATGAAGATTCAGGGAATAAAAATCACGATCATTTGGAAAATGAAAGTAGCTCCAAATATTATTAGAAGCCGGACAATCACGCAGCATGTGAATGATGGACTCATTTGCACCACCAAGTTTGCAGTCAATTTAATATCTGGAAAATGAATGTCATAGTCTTGTCGTTATTGGAGTGGAAGGGCACTTGACTTTGGTTTAGATAAATTATTCTTGTACTCGTGAGAATTTGTTGAATGTAGAGTGAATAGAAAAAAGTAAGTGTGTAAATAATGTAATATATATATTCCCAAGCATTTTTTTTTTTTGACTGTTATTCCCAAGTTTACATGAGATGTTGGGTGTGTGACAAGTATGTAAAATTAGAAGGTAAATAGATAACCTGATTCGTTGTCTGCCATAGAAAACAAAATCCATTTGACGTCTTGCTTGACATTCACGGGAGCCCCGCTTCTTGTCATACTCTAACAAAATGGATAGTGTTTATGTGGATGACAAGAAAAATTATTAAAGGACATGTAAATTTGTGAATTTTTTTTTTCCTGCGACTATCAATTTATGGTTACCCAATGGGCATTTTAAAATGAAAGCAGCTTTGACAGGAGAAATATAATAAAGAAAAGACAATATTAACCGGTGTTCTAAGTTAAGGAATAAAAAAAAGAAGTTATAAGGAGTTTATAAATAATAAAAAAAATTAATTATTTCTTATACAAATCTTTGAAAACAAAAAAATAATAAAAACAAAGAAAATTTTTATATAATTGTACTCATTCTTGAAATCAGGAAATGAACACAATTGTTTTCATTATATTTTCTGTTTTCAAAGATTTGTATAGGAAACGATGAAAACAAACAAAAATTTGTTTTTAGTGTTTTCTGTACAAATCTTTGAAAACATAAAACATAAATAAAGTAACAATTTTGTAATTAATTTTATTATAATTATTCTTAAAATCAAGAAATAAAAACAGAAAATATGAAATAAATTAAACAGGCCTAAATTTGTGGTTTTATCACTCAATACAATGGGCATTTTAAAATGAAAAAAGCTTTGACAGGAGAAATATAATACAAAAAAAATATATTAATAAGTACTCTAAAAATAATGGTTAAAGAATTAACAAAATATTTCTTTTATAAAAAAATGTATATTTATTTAATATTTAAAAGGGTGATATATTAATTTATCAATGAAATATTTTTATTTTTATATTATTTAACCAATATTCTTAGTATACTCTTTACTAATACATCAATGAATGAATCTATTTTGAGATAGAAATAACTTTGAATAAACCACACCAAATTATATTTTGTTTTGTTTTCATCTTCTCACACGTACTAGAATTTTTCTGCCCGTCCCTCACTTCTCTCACTTCTGAAAGATGAAGAATGTTTTTGCCACGTAAGAGAATTCCTTTCCTCAGAAACCGAACTTGCATCTTCTAGACAACATTAGTGATATGAGCGACCGTCACGCTAGTGTTGGTTTACTACGTTAAAGGGGACCTTGCCCTTTTTGCTTGCTTAACTTCCTTTTTAATTTTTTTGTGGTGTGTTTGTTACAGCACCGTGAAGCATCCTTGTGCCTGGTTTGCGAAGCATGAATCTTATTCCATGATGTGTTGCGAAGAAAGAAAACAGTTTGTTTCGTCTAGTTTACAAGGACCCTTTTGGCTATAAAGGTTGCTCTGACCACTCATTGTTATTCGGGTTCGGCAGGAATGGATCATAAGAAGAATGAAAAGAAAGAAGTTATTCGGATAGAGCGTGAATCCGTCATTCCAATTCTGAAGCCTAGGCTCATCATGTCATTGGCCAACCTTATTGGTATGTTTTCCTGAACCTTGTTTCTTTCTCCAACTCACACACGCTAAGACTTTGTGACTGGGAATTCGTTTCTATGTTGTTGTTTCTGTTCTGGTTTGTACAAAGACTTGTACACATGCACTTGGAGTACAAAATTTGCATGCACCAGGCCAATTAACGTTGAATGATTACATAAATTTTTGTGTTACACAAATATTTTATGTTATAAAGTGATAGTGTATCACTTATTAATTGGCTAAGTGCGCATAGCTGTCACTTACACAAGAATTTCTTTGTTGTCCTTTTTGCAATCATAAAATTGCTTTCTTTTGGGTGCCAAGGTTGGTTTGGCTGCTTAGATTTAAAATAAGTTCAGTGAGTTTGTTTCTAAAACTAACAATTAAGAAATGCCTTCATCCTTAATCCTTAATTTAATCAAATAGATAGACCATTAAATAATCTATGATTAAGTACACCCTGTTTTGTATGCTTTATTGACAAACTCACCTTAAGTAAGCTTTTCCAATATCAAAGCGCTTTGGGTAAAAGGCTTTGCTTCAATTACCATTGCCACCTATCTCTCCTAGTAGGTGATCCAAATCCATCCATAAGGACCACTGAAACCTCTCATCATCGCATAGGTTGCCTGTTTTCTTCAAAATTTTTGATTGAGAAGTCTCATTTTAGTTATGTAAATCATCTTTTGGTATGGGTAAAGTTGTATTCTACTAACCAGCTATGTTATTTGGACATCAAAATTAGGACAACAATTCGAAAACGGTTAATAATGTTCAAAATTGTGGTTAATGGTGTATTGAACTTGGTTAATGGGTACACCGAGATGGGTAATTCATTAATCATCCACTGAGCTGCATTAACCAAGATTATGTACATCATTAACCATGTTATCGGCTAACGGGTTACCCATCTACTACATGTGTAACCATTAACTAAGTTCAACACACTATTAACCACAATTTTGAACGTCATTAACCGTTGTCGAATTGTTGTCTCATTTTGATGTTCAAATAACATAATTGTATATTAATAGATATATGTGTATTTTCAATGTGTTCTACGCAACTTTATACATGTCAAAAGTAATTTGCATGATTGAGTTAGAAAGTTCCATCCAAAATTTCTCTTTAGTCTGTCCTCTAAACTTCATTGTACCAAAAATTGCTATTTTGGGTCTGTTTACACATTATAGTGCTCGGTTGTATTTCTAGTTGTACTTTGAAGTTGTAACAGAGGATTATTTTTGTGTTGGCAAGGGGAAGTGAGTGTTACCTTCTTCTCCCCTTCAAAACCAAATTTGGCATGAAATTCCATGATATTTCCTACCCTATATATAATTTAATTATATAGTGCAGTTATGGAGCTAAAATTTTGCAGTTTTGATTTAGATGAAATAATAGAGTCTTCCCCCCTTCCAGAGCTGCTATTCTCTTTATGTACTTGAGTCTTGATCCTTTGGGTACTATTTACAGAACATAGTTCCGACCGAGCTGAGTTTTTGAAGCTATGCAAGAGAATAGAGTACACAATTCGAGCTTGGTACCTTCTACAGTTTGAGGACTTGATGGTATTCTCCTTTTCTTTACCATTTTGAGTTATAACTAGAAATATGTTTGGAACCTGATGTTTTTGTGCCTGCAGCAACTCTACTCCCTTTTTGACCCTGTATCCGGGGCACAGAAGTTGGAACAGGAGAAGCTATCTCCTGCAGAAATTGATACACTTGAACAGAATTTCTTGACATACCTCTTTCAGGTATTGTGGATACTTTGTGAATTTCTATTGTCTACAATTATCTTGGGGACATTTTGTTAATATAATATAGGCTTGAAAACAGACAATGAGTATTAACATAAAAATGAACTCAATTTGTATAATTAGTCTTCATAACAACTTTTGTATACAAACTACTATGTCAATAGATTTATACCTTTAAATTGTGGGTATCATGCTATGACAGTTAATTGGAAGCTGTCAAGCTTTTCTTTTAACAATAAGGTTCTTCATTTCTGCCTTCTACAGTTCACCTTGCAAAGAAGAGAGATTTGGGAAAACTGTATCGAATGTGGGTATAATAGGTCTTTGTATTTATAGTAAGCATGGTTAAAATTAGTGCAAATAAAGCAAAAGTATAAGGACAAATGTGGTTCGGCTTATAGCCTACGTCCACATGCAAAGACGACTACCATATATATTCAATAAGGAAATATGATGGAGAATAAAAAAGAGTTGTCACACTTCACTCAAACCCAATTCCCAAATACGTCACAGTTTTTTTCTCGCTGGTGTATAACTCTCAACAGATAAACAAAAGAGAAGATATGAATAAACTAATTCTTCACTACGAGAGGCAATGCTTCTGATGATGAAACGTTTTGGAAATGGAAAAGCTCTTAATTTATAGGCTAGAGCTTTCTCTCTTAACCAACCAAAAGCTACAGGGAGAAATAATTTTTCTCTTCACCATCATTTTGTTAGCATCCTAAAATAAAGGAGCAACCAAGGAAAGGAAAGTGACACATTTAGCACATTATTCACATGCATACACAATTCTCTACACATAGTGCACAATTCTCAACCCTTCCCATCCAGTTGGATCACTCATGCCCAACTTGTTACGAAGGTACTCAACCCTGCTCCCATTAAGTGCCTTTGTGAAGATGTCAGCTACCTATTCTCCAGTTTTAGCATGTCCATTAGATACAAGTCCTTGCTGAATCTTTTCCCACATAAAGTGTGGCCTCTACATGTTCTGTTCCTTCTTAAAACACTGGGTTCGAGGCAATATGAATAGCAGCTTGATTATCACACCAAAGTTTCATAGGTAGAGGGCCCTTAAACCCAATCTCTTCAAGTAGAAGATGCACCCATAATAACTCACAAGAATTTTGAGTCTATCAAAATTGATTAGGATTTATTAGGAATTATTTGTCATTTGGTATGGCTGAACTGAGTTTCCTTGTGGTGTTATTAGAATGAAAAAGTAAAATGGTTAAACTCTTATGTAATAGAGTAATGGGGTTAAAACTTTAAAATTAGTTTTGTAACCGCAGTGAGGGCATCAAAAGGATAAAGCTCAAGGAAGTCGGTTGGCGGTATATGGTGAATAAGATTTACATGAACAAGATAATTGGCGACTGGCTGAAAGAAAGTAGCACTACATATAAATTTTGAATATCTGTTTTTTATGGTATCTGAAGATTCTGTTTTTTATGGTATCTGAAGATTCTTTGATTCTTTATGAAGGTCATGCAAAAGAGCAACTTTAAGATCGCCACTGATGATGAGATTGATGTTGCACTTTCTGGACAGTATCTTCTTAATCTTCCCATTACTGTTAACGAATCTAAGGTTTGCAACTGCTATTATGTTTTGTAATTCATAATATTAAATTTTGTAACGCATAATATACAAGCTAGCATAATATATGTGTGGCATATGTGACTTGGGATGCTTGGTTTTGATGATAACAGTCGCTGACCTCTGTGTTTTGCTGAATACAGCTTGACAGTGTTCTTTTAAAGAAATATTTTCAAGAGCATCATTATGATAACCTTCCAGTTTTCTCTGATAAGGTATGGCTTTAAATCAAGTATAAGGAGTACTAACACACCATGGTGTTCATTCTTTTATTCTTTGCATTGCTAATTTCTTTGGTTTTTTTGGCTTTAAATCAAGTTAAAGGGATGCTGTGATGCATCTCTTGAATTTATGAATCATCATCATCCTTCTGTTTGAAATTTTGATTTCTTTTGATTGTGGGATGGTGTTTAATTTGATCTAGTATGAACTTCTCGGTATTTGGTCTTAAGGGGTTGTCAAATGTTGATAATTTTCCATACCCATAATCTTCCTTGTGGTGATACTCACCAACTGAGCTAATGAATTTTTATTTTTTTTGGGACAGAAGTTGATAATCCAGGTCTATTTCGAATCTTTCATAGTCCTAACACTATTCTCCATTTCATGAAGTGATCAGTATCGTACTGGATTCAAAAGCTTTATTAAAGATGATGTGATCTTAGAAATTCTTTTTGCCTTTGAGATGTTAAAGCATCCTTCTACATCCACTATTACAAATTAGAATTTTAGTTACTTTTTGATTGATTTGCTAAGCATTCATTTTGGAAGAAATGTCTTGCTTATTTAAAACATAAAAAAATATGGGGGTTGATGATGCATAAAAAACCTGTGTTCGGATGCTTTTTTCAAGACAGATGTTAAATCAAATTTCTAGAAATAGAGTATTATTTGCTAATTTTATAATATTTTCATATGTAAAGAATTGGACGTTCTTGGTGGAGTGACAAGTTAATAGATGTGATGAATATTCACTTAGGGTAACTTACGTATCTGATTAAAAATGATGGTTTCAACACAATTTTATTAATAAAGGTGATCAATGAAATTTTCACCTCCATTTTCATCCCCATATCAGCAGACCTTTAATGTTATGATAGTCATCCAATCATACAAGAAATTCATTGTGTTTGTAAACATCAACTTGATTTATTTTTTTTGGCTTTTATTACATCTTTACTTCTTTTATGCTAGAATGCAATTGATCTCTCTCTCTCTCTGCTTATGCATTTGTATTTTGTGGCATTAGAAGAACGGTAATTCTCCAAAGAAAGCAGGATGAGCCTGCACAAATAAAAACAATAACAATCATTGTTTTGTTACTTTATACTAGTCCATTTGTAAATGGTTTGCTAATACTTCCTGTTAGTTTAGTATGTCATCTTTCGGCGTGGTGTTGGAATTGATAGAACAACTGATTACTTTATCATGGAGAAAGTGGACATGCTCATTGGACGCTTTTGGGCATATCTGTTAAGAATAACTAGGTAAGGAACACTCGACTGGGAATTGAATTTTTATTTATTGAAGATAATCAAGGGTCCATTATTACAAGTCCCGACTCATGATTTGGATATTTATTTCAACTTTTGTTTCAGAAAACCCCTTAAAAAAGCCAACTTAAATATTTTTCTTGTTTGAATGAATAAAGTTATTATCATCAGCTCTGTCGTTGCATTGAAAAGGCTTATCCTGGAATCTATATGATGGCTACTTACCTTGAACCAGAGTATTAATAGCATGTTTCTTAGGCTTTTTCTCCAGGAAACTTTAAAACATATTGTGCTTGCAGGTTGGAAAAGGTTTTATCAAGAAGGTCAAAAAGGCGTCATAAGAAAGATCCAAAGAAGATCAATGAAATTAACTCAGAAGAATATAACGATGATCTATTTGTTGAACGGATACGTCTTGAAAATATGCCATTGAGGTCTCGCTGCATCTCTGTGTGTTATTGTTGTTGTTGCCTCTTATGATGTTCTTGTTATCCCTGCTATCTTATTTTCTTTCTGGAATAGGGCTCTTCATAGTGCATTTATACAACATTCTTAATTAAATGATGCTTCCTAATTAATCCAAAATCAGTTACAAGCCATGTCCAACAAGTTTCCCTAGCAACAAGTGGGTATTTAGCTACAAAACAATGGAGAAATAGAAGATGTAAATCATAGGATTAAGCAGGGTGGATGAAATGGAGGAGGGCCTTGGGTGTTATATGTGATAAAAAGGTACCACTCAAGCTAAAGGGGAAATTCTACCACATAGCTATAAGACCTGCGATGTTGTATCGAACTGATTGTTGGGCAGTTAAAGATCAACAAGAGAATAAACTCAATGTAGTAGAAATGGGAATGTTGCCTTGGATGAGTGGACATACTAGACAATATGGGATTAGGAATGATTGCATTAGAGAGAGAGTCTAGATAGCACATATGTAGAAAAGATGGTAGAAACTCGCCTTAGGTGGTTTGGCCTTTGGGCATGTGTGGAGGAGAAGCCTACAGAATATGATAGGTTCAAGGATGCAAGATGCTGGATAATACTGTATTGATACTGATAAACCAGGAAATATAACAGAAAAAAAGAAAGAAATTCTGATAGACAAAAGCTACCGGCCCTTAGCCAAGTGGCTCCCTCACCAGAGAAGAAGATTCTCGGTGATCCCTCTCTTTCCACTAACAGAATTCATCCTAATTCCTTCCTCTCTCACTTATTCCTTATATAATTAACTCACTCATTACATGTTATTTCCCTCCCCTACTTGCCACCTCAGCCTCTCTATTCTTCTTGGACCTATTTGCTATGCTTGGTACCAGCTGGCCCAACTCTTCCTCACGGTTCCTAACAGAATACTTAGTAAGGAGAGTATATTAGATGGAGAACAGCACAATCACTAGAGGTAGAGGGAGGCCAATAAAAACTATAGGCAAAACTGTTACGAAGGATTTTGAGGTCCATGGTTTGTCTATAGACATGATTCACGATAGAACATTATGACGTTGTTTGATCCGTCTAGCCAACCCCATCTAGTGGGAAAAGGCTTCGTTCTTGTTGTTGTCACTACTTCTGATACTTTAGATTGTATAAATCCTTAATGTTGGTACAACTTAATTACATTGGAATCATAGCCATTACTTAACTAAACCCTTTGAAAATGTTTACAATGAACATTTACAAGCTAATAGTCCTCCTGGACCAAGGTTCTCTATCTTCTTTCATCTTCCGTACTGGTACTTTGAGAATTCAATTGTGGTGAAAATGCAGAAAATGGTTCACAATGTTCAGAGTTCTGTGTAGATTTGTCTCTTGATTTTTCTGAGAAACACAGGATGTTTTTTCTTACCAAAACTTCTAAGCACATGCATTTAAGTTGTATAAATTTTGAATATTTGATTATCTTGTCACTCATTTATTGTTCACTACAATTTCCAGTTTCAACAATTTGCTGAACAAGAACACAATCCAAGAACCTACATTTGATAGGATAATTGTTGTCTACAGGTAGTCTGGCTTGTGTCTCTAATTTCTACCATACTAATTTGTTAGGATAAAGTTCTTATTAAAAAAAAAGACTGACAATTGTAAACCTATATGTTTATCATGTGGGGAAATACTAAAAAAGTTGTCTGAAAAATCTTTTGTATTTATAGTTTAGTACACGTTCCTTTTTCCCTATCAAGGTCGAAATCATAGTTTCTTTAATCATCAAATTGAAGATATCAGTTATGTGCGAAAATGAGGAACTTGATAATTCTTTCGAGGGTTGGGTTCATGTAAGTAATAAATCTGTTGTAAAAAATAATGGATAGTGTTATATTGAAGTCTAAGAAGGAAACTGTTTCTTCAGGCGATCTAGTTCCAACTCAAAAGGAGAACGAGGAATATTTGTGAAGCATTTCAGAAACATTCCGATGGCTGATATGGAAATAGTTCTTGTGAGTTACCTCATTTGTGAAACACTTAAAAAAATTCCAATGATTGTTATTACCTAATTACCATTTCTCCCCATGACCATAAGCGATGACCTAGTTGGGGACTTTTTTACTTTACAGCCAGAAAAGAAAAATCCTGGATTGACTCCAATGGATTGGGCCAAGTTTCTTGTATCTGCTATAGTTGGGCTGGTTAGTTTGCCAATACCAATTGAGTTTTTCAACTATAGTGTTCATGTTCTTTGCCATCTTGCACTAATGCACTTGATATGTTTTCTTCACAGGTTGCTGTAGCTAGTTCTCTTGAAGTGCCTACAGCTGATTGGCGGGTCATCATTGCCGTTCTCTCCACAGTAGTTGGTTATTTTGCTAAGACATACTTCACGTAAGTATGTTAACTGTTTCCTTTCCTTGGAAATATATGCTTTTCATTGATTATTTTTAGAATTGCACCTGGATATGCTTTTCATTGATTATTTTGCTACGACATACTTCACGTAAGTATGTTAACTGTTTCACTGATTGTTCTGCCTGTTGACTGATCTAATTGCTGTGTTTTGGTTAAATCACTTTTCTCTTTCTTGTTTAATATAGAAGTGTAAGTCAGGTCAGGTATTTTTGGTATAAATTCTTGTTTGGACTAGCTGTATTCATGTTAATTGAATCTTGTTTGCATTAACAATTGCTACAGTCAAAAGTTTTTACTTCTTCTTTAATGGCAAAATATGTATTTTTATTCTCTTATCATTATTTGTTTTCAATTTGGACCCTTTTTTTTTTTAACAATTTGGCCCCTTAAGTTTCAAATTGTCAACCAATGTGGTCCTCCGATTTCGTCATAAGCCCTAATGGAAGTAATGACATGTCACTAATGGTGGTGACGGGCTCTGGCATGACAATAATGTGACTATCACTTCGTGATGACATTCATCACCGGTTAGTGTCACTTCTTTTTAATGGAACTGACAGATGTGTGACGGAGGACCATGAATGAGGGTTTGGTTAATCTATTTAATTATTGTGGCTACTAATCTTTAACTTCCCATAGGTTCCAACAAAACCTGGCCGCATACCAAAATTTGATTACACGGTCAATGTATGACAAACAACTGGACAGTGGAAAGGGTACCCTTCTTCATTTATGTGATGATGTCATTCAACAGGAAGTAAGTGCTACTTTGATGTGCTTTGTGTCATTACATTTTATTTTTGTTATTTCCAACAAATATTTAGTCATGATTTTTGTTAACTTCTTTTGACATTGTTTAAAAATAGGATAGTGCTAGCTAGTTCTAATGGAATAACCTGGAATTGTCCAATATGCTAGTCGAATTAACCTTTTATAACCTTGATTGGGTGAAATTGGTTAGAGCTCATTTGAACTCTTTTGTTAAAGGCATTAAACCATCTAATGCATGCTATATCTGTTACTTGTAGAGTATGAATTGTGGCAGTCATGTGATTCAAATTCACCTCCTAAGGCTCACCCTTTAAAAATCCAAAGTGTTTTCTGTTGTACATTTGATACTTGGGGTCACTAATGAGATTTTTGCTCAAAAATTTAGTTTTTTTTTTTTTTTAAATTATCCATTCAGTATCAGTAGTACGTAATATTTTTTTTCCTAGAAAGACGAGTTAAAAAAAAAAGTGTTAGTTTCACTTGATATAGAAATTACTGAATGTGCTTCAGTGAATCATACACTCAGCAGAATGGATATATTTCCATGTTGCGGTGTCCTATATTTTGGACATTGTTGGCGGCAACGTGTTCGTTTTCGTATCATGTCCGGTGTCCGTGTCTGTGTCTGTGCTTCATAGGAAACAACTTGTTATAGAGAAGTTGAATGTCTTGATAGTTGTCCTTGAAGTACTTTTCTGGTTGAAGTTTCCTGATGGTTTTTTTATCTCCTTTTTTATAGGTTTACTAATCCGCTTTTCAAATACTTTTCTGATTAACTTTTTGAGTACTCAAGAGTTTAAAGGTAGTGTTTCTCATATTGAAATTCAAGTTCTAAGTTCTAACACATTTCAAAAACATGTTTGCAAAGCTCATCTAGTAAACATGTTCAAATTTTTCAAATGAGAATTATAGGGGTGTAATGAGTTTTCGGATTGTAGCTCAAAGTATAGTTTGGAAAGCATATGTTTGTTGGACATTAAAACTTAAACTCATGAAAACTAAAGTATAGAGAGGAGGTGATATGATTTTGGAGTTAAGTGTGTGTGTTAGACATCAACAGTTAAACTCATAAAAACTTAAGCATGGAGAGGGGGTGATATGATTTTGGAGCCAAGTGGGTGTGTGTATGTGTGTCAAAACTTAAACTCATAAAACTTCATGCATTTACCTCACCTAATAATTCATTTCATTGGGTGATTTTGATCCAATGGGTGAAATTAGCATCGGGTTGAATGATTTATGTCTTCTTTGAAAGTATATTATTGTTAATTTTAACATGTCTGCATGGAGCACAAAATAACTGTCAGGAACCTCTTTCAGCGATAGGAAAAACAGTCCTAACTATAGTTACACAGAGAGATAGTAGAGGGGAGAAAGAATAAATATGCTTCTTTATTGATGGTAATGGGGAACAAACTGAATACAGAGGAACAATGTACACAAGTGTACCCAAAGGAAAACTCCTTTCACACTAGGAATAGTTCAGTCATAATACAAGATTACAAGAGTTCCCTCTCTCATTATAGGGAGGTTTATTTATAGCTATTACATGCATCTAACTGAATATTCTACTAAACAGAAATACTAACAGAAACTGCTAACTGAATTCTAACTAACAAAGCTAACAAAGAGTAGTTAGTTAGTTACATATTTGAACCCTTTTTCTGCAGTATACCTGCAGGGTCTTTCCAACCCCTGTAGGCTGCTCAATTTCATATCTAACATTAACATTTGATTAATGTGAAATGTTGTAAGCATAATATGCAGGAAATAAACTTTCACTGTAATGAGTGGATTTTGGGAGAAATTCATCCAACAAAAAGTTGTTTGTTGGTGCATGACTGATTTTGATTTACAGTAATCTTTGTCTAGTTAGCATAATAAAGTAATAAACATATATGTTGGCTCTTACTTCTCAAATGCTCCCTATATGTTGAAGATTCTGTAAATGAATTTGATACCTGAATAGTATTGAAATATTTGTCAAAATGTATATGAAAACTTAATATGGTTTCATCGATAGTTATTTTTTATGTTGCTTTTTATGCAATGATCTATTTTACTAGCAAGGCAATGTTGCTTTATATAACCTCTATTTTTATGGTGACTGGATTGTTGGAAGATCAGCTGCTACCCTTTTTGAGTTTTAGGCCAGCTTGCGATTTTGCTTTATATAGATATAGTAATCTTAAGTTCTTAATGTGCAGGTCAAAGAGGTAATACTTTCATTCTTCATTCTGATGGAACAGGGAAAAGCTACAAGACAGGTATAAATATCAATATAAATTGAGCAATCAAAATTTTTTTTTCTCCTACCTTTTTAAGTTTACAATTCAATTTTATACTTACAGTTGAGAAAACAATGGTTTTGTTAGTGCTACTAATATAAGCTATATGGTAATATGAATTAGGATCTCGATCAATTGTGTGAGGAACTAATCAAGGAAGAGTTTGGGGAGAGCTGTAATTTCGACGTGGATGATGCTGTTCAGAAACTAGAGAAGTTGGGAATTGTTACGCGGGTGAGATTTCTTTCTAAAAAGATTATGTCTATGGTGAAGTATATAATATAGGAGCACTTCAAGTATGTTATTGCAAAGTTCGGTAAATTATTTTTTATTCAGGAGGCAGTTGAGAAAATACATGTTGAAATTTAACCCTCTTTTTTTTTGCCAATTAGATGAGTCATTGTATTTACTTTTTGATGCATCAGTTATGTTCATTTTAAAGATTTTAGTATTTGCATGAATGCATTAAATAGAATTGGAACTTTTGGAATTTTGTTTGTTGCTTTGAGGTATTATCCTCGGCAATAGATTCTAGATTTTCTCAAGTAGTGCAAGTGTGTGCCTCTGTTTGGGTGATGTTGGAATTTTCTGCTGATACGAGTCGTTGGATATAGATTATTTTCTTCAATTGTTGCTCTGAAGATGTTGATTTCTTTTGTTGACTGGAAGCTTTCCTTTGAATTCAGGACACCATTGGCCGGTTTCAGTGTGTTGGGCTAAAACGGGCGAATGAGATCATTGGCACCACAACTGAAGAGCTTGTCCTTAAGGCAAGACAGGGAAGCATCACTCCTTGATGGTGTTTTCAACTGTTTTGGAGTACTTGTCAATATGTATCTCTCATATTTTATTATATTTTTTCAATCTTTGCCGTGTGTTCCTAAAAACTTTGTTGTCCTAGATTCTGAAACACAGTCATTTAAAATGCTTGGCTAAGTTCACTATTTTCAAGCTGTTATCTATTGGCATTATCAGCAAGGCAATTCTACCACAATGGTCTTATCAGATGCATCACTGCAGCTAATGACTTACCTGTTTGTTAATCTGAAGTTCAATTGCTTTTATAGATAACAATTAACGTGAAGGAAATGTGCAGCTCATCCACACTTTACAATTATGTCAAAAGAAAAAATAACAAAATCAAAACTTATAAACCAACTGACTGAGTGTAAATGGGCAAACAGAACAAGGTTGCTGCAATCCCATATTGGCAACATTTCTCAAAATTTGTCGATTCGTCATTCCCAAACATTTTCACCAATATATTCCTATAGGAGAATTCTTCTCAAAATTTGTCGATTCGTCATTCCCAAACATTTTCACCAATATATTCCTATAGGAGAATTCTTCTCAAAATTTGTCGATTCGTCATTCCCAAACATTTTCACCAATATATTCCTATAGGAGAATTCTTCGATCCTACTTGTGGCATCAGTGCCACTGCCTAGGTAGAAAGATCACGATTCACTGCTGTGGACAAAAATTATAGAGTTATGATATTTGCACACCTGGGTGTCAGTGGACACCTTGGTTAATCATATGTAAATTTTTGGTTAATTCAGTTCATTATCTGATTAATGGGTTATATGAAGCTTATTTTCCATAACCATGTAAATATTTGGTTAATTACATGCAAATATCTGGTTAATTCAGTTCTTTATATGATTAATGGGTCATCATGAATTAACCAAATATTTATACGTGATTAACCATATAATGAATTGAATTAATCAAATATTTGTACCGATTAACCAAGGTGTCAACTTTGGGTGTGTAAATATCATTTCTCAAAATTATATTTATCCAAATTAAGTTAATCCAATGAGTTAATCTAACTCATTTACCTTATAACTCTCGGTTGTGTTACAAAACCTAATAATATATATCAGCAGCAATAAAATTCCAAAAATATTCTAATAAAATTCACAGGGAAAAACATAACGTAATCAAAGTCATAATATCAGAAGCCACATAATAGAAGGTCACTAGAAGAAAGTAGAAACTACCAAGTAACAACATATTGACACAAATCCTCCCTAAAGAAATAATCAGTCTAAGTTGCTAAAAATAAAAAAAACGAAATAATCAGTCTCATTGTCATCTAGTATGGCAAATCCCTTTTGTCAAAAAAAAAAAAAAAAGTATGGCAAATCCCTCATATCCTTTTCCTCCTGATTTCTCACAAGATCAATTTTTTCGCACCAGAATTTGCTCTCTACACTTAATTGATCATATCTTTTGTTGAGCTTGAGCATAAGTATTACTATTTATGTATTGTGTGAGCTGTTCGAATCATACGTTGAAGGTTTTTTTTTTTTTAGGCAAATGTTAGTGTGTTAAGGTCATAAAAGACTTATCTAGGAGAAAACATGAATTCAATCATCCTGAACTTACAATGCTCAAAAAGCAAACATACACATCAAAGAACAATTTGTTGAGAAAGCTCCCCTTGAGAAACCTATGCTCAGAAAGCTACGGTCCATAACTTCAACTTGGAAGAATGAAGGTACTCATGATTGTCAATCACAAAGTCCACTTTTTATTTTATTTTATTTGGATAAACCAAATGTATATTAATGTAGGTACTAGGTGTACCCAAACCAAAAATACAAAGCCCCAAAAGGAGCCACAGATAACAAACAAACCAACCCCTGGGACCATAAACTACCCTGTACATATAAGTATAACCACCAAAAGTCCCAGTACCCAAAAAATATATTGACCGATTAAACACCAGAAAAAACCCAATATAGTAAATGTTCATCATCAACAGAACCATAGCAGTGATATTAAAACGCAACCCCAGCCTAATAGTTGAAGAATCACAGACGCTGGAACAAAACATCCAATGAACAATTCCAAAAGCACCTTAGAAAAAAACTGCAGCACATGACAGAAGCATATCATCTGAGCAAGTAGAGTTGTTGCACCAACTCGGAGAAAGCTGTAAAAGCGGCACTAGAAGACAAAATAATATTTAAACTCTTTCTAACAAGCTTCAACAAGGTATGGTTAAACTGCATCTGCATGTAATGATCACCAATGACTACATTTTGTTTCGAGCCTATATATTGAAGTTCATTGATTAACTCGTGATTGGTGAAATAACATTCAAGTCTTCAAGTTTCTACTCTCTGCTAAAAGCTTCTTTAACAGCAGAGTAACAGTTTGGGTAGAAGAAGAAGAAGATATACGCCAAAAGATTCATTGGACAGAACAAATCACTCAGAAGCTAGACATAAATATTAAGTAAATGGAAAGTAAGTGGCACCATTGACATTGTAAATAAAGCATTGAATGATAGCATTGCATATTTATATTAATATTAGAAAATATTTACATCATGATTACCTAACAATTAATGACTAAACACAAATATTATTTACAGAATAGAGCCTTAAGATATAGATTTTGCTGGCAAGTAAATGGCTGCTAGGTAGCAAGGTACTTTCTGACATGAATGAACTAAGTAAATACAACAATAGCATGTTTGAATATGGCAAATGAGGAGCCATAGAAGTGATGAATTCTTCACAGCAAGATGCCCAGAAATTTGTTAAAAGCTTATATCTTCGATTGTCAGTCAGCTAGCTTGTTAAAAAGGTTGCTCAATCATGAACTAGCAATGAATCCAGTGATTTATAAAGTTTGATGATTGCATATCTCTTGAAAGAGCAATGATCTAGCCTTGTTGACAGCGTATAAGCAGAGGCATATGTGCTCCTCAAGATCCTCAAGCTGGTGTAGAAAATTCTGATAATTCCTGCATAGCTGCTTGAGCACCTCCTGGATAGAATACCTGTCACTTCCCCTCTCCAAACCGACCCGAACCAGAAACTTGTCACACTCAACCGCAGTGTGGAGGCGAGCAACAAGGCAATCAATGGTGTCAAGATCATTGCTCAGCACATAAGCACCTTTAGCAGTAGCATCAAGCTGCCCCAACCTAGCAAGTTCCCTCTTTTTATATGCAGTGCGTGCACCACAAACAGGAACAACAACAGCAATGGCTGCAACAGCATGAACGGTGACTACAACAGCTGCCGCTATCATTCCCACCGCAGCAACAACAAAGCAAGCAGCAGAACCAGCAGTGGCACGCCGGAAAAGGCGAATTCGTGATCGAGACTTTTTAAGACAAGAATCAAGCTGGTTTTTGAGGTCGGACAAGCAGGTATGAATGTTGGTGAATTCGGTATTGTGGGAATCAGGGAAAGGGTTGTCTTGGCTATCAAACTCGCAGAAGAGATCAAAGGCATGGTTACAATGGGATTGAGTCATGTGATCATAATCAAACTTAGTGGGATGGGTAATGCCAATGAGGTCGAGAAGAGGAGCATACATGGCACGCGCACGATGGAGGCACTCATGAAGGTGGAGGCAGAATGCAGAGGCGGTTTCGGTGTTATCAAAGTAGGAGGAGATGAGGTGAGTGTCTGCACTGCTACTTTTAGTGTTGAAGAGTGTCTCTTGGACAAGTTGTCGGTCAGGGCGAAGCAGAAGGTGCGGTTGGCCCTGAAGAGGAGGGCCTTGAATCATGGAACGAATCTCGTTGTAGGAATCGGCCTCCATGGTGAGATTGTATTCACGAGAGACATTGGGAGTTGAAGTGCCTTCTGTGAGACATTGTCACAAACAGAACAGTTAGAGTATGTTTTGGATATTCAATGATAGGTAAATTGGGGATTAGGATCATCTAAAGTAAACAAAAATGTATGAAGTGAGAAAGACAAAGTAAGGGTGTCATCCTTAATTAGCCAAAGTACATTGTGATCTCAACTCACTTCAACTAATCAAGGGTCAATACACCCTTACTTTCTCACTTTACATTTTTGCTAACTTTAGAAGAGCTTTATCCGTAAAATGGAAAAGGATGATGCAATGGAAATATATTATTGTTTGAATACTCTATAATCAAACAACATAATAGACTGTAATGAAGTAAATAATAAACTGTTTCAATATCATTTTGTTTCATACCCTGAAACTGAAAGGAAAAAATAAATAGAAGTATTGGATGGAATCAATGAAAATTACACTCCATTCCTATCTTAAAAGACTTGAACAATCCAAACATTAGATCTATTCTATAATGCCCATCCCATCTATTTTCAAACATACCCGTATGCTATGAAAGTGTAAGTAAGCACTCACTTTGTCGTGAAAATAGGTTTCAAAAGATTATTGGAAAGCAACCATCTTGTATGCTAGAAAGAATGGCATTTTTATGTTTTTTCGAGTTACCTTGGGAAGGAGGAGGGCGATTTGGGACTGAAGTGGATGGTGAGGATGAGGTAGATGAGTTGAAGGAGATGCACTCCAGCATTTTAATTTTCGAAGAAACTTTGTTCTTCATGTCTGTCACTATAACCAATTCAACAGAGTGCGGTTTCTATTTTATAAACCCGGGAAAAAGAGTAGAAGGAAATTTGAGGGAGAGGAGAACTCAAGTGAGCGGCTTTTTAAAGCTACTAACAATGACTTTATGAACACTTTTAAAAAATGAAAAATTGTTTTTTTTTTTTTTTTTAACAAAAAAAATGAAAAATTGTTAAAAAAAAGTTAAAATAAATATTAAATAAAAGTAAAATATATAATATATTAAAATAAAGTTTAATTTTTGTTTAATATATTTTGTATTTTTATTCAATATTTAATAATTATTCAGATAGTTCGGAAAAAATATATTAATTTGGAGTCGGTTCTTGCACTTTAGAGATAAAGTGTACGCGTCTTAATTTTTAAAATATAAATGTCGAATCTAATTTAATTCATTTACTAAATTTATCTCATATATTTAAAACTGACAGATGTATTTTTAAAAATATAGAAAGAAAAAATCTATCGCATTCCTCTGCAATTACAACACTTATTCCTCTTTTTGTCACCTTTTGTTGTGCGGCAGTGCCCACAGTAATCTCTTACACCCCTGAATATTAAGTAAGCTTTTGTTACATGTATTACAACATAAAGCAAAATTAAGCCCTACCATTTATATTAAGGCCTTTCGTATAATATCTCCATTTTTTTTTTTGGAGATTCCAATTGTGCCCCGTGTGATCGGCTAGAAGAAAGGTGGTGTCCCCAATCTTAAAGTCTTATCCAAGTTCACACTTCCTCATACTTAAGCAAAATATGCACTCATGGTGCATAAACCAAATTCGTTTGTCCACGAGTTCAAAGAAGAAAATAGCTTATAATTGAACTTTCCTTTATTTATGAAAACTAGGGCAAGACAATGGGCTAGTTTGGTCGGTTTCGGGTCTAGACGGCCCAATCCAAACCAACCAGTCCATCTATATAGGTGACCCATTTCCGTCCGGTGGGTCCGTCGATTTGGGCGGGTAGTGGGTAGGCGGGTTAGACAGGTTGATTGGTTGGGTTGGGGCGGGTTGGGCCAATTCATTTTTTTCGGTCCCAATCATTTTTTTTGAAATACCTAAAAGTTCCCGAATTTCTCCCCTGTCGCCCATTACCCATTATGACTTGAATGTGATCCCTTAGAAGCTTAAAAATCAATTGAGAAACTACCTTCACTCCACTCGACATCTCATATCTTTAGAGAAAACAATTCTTGTGCTGAAAAGCGAGCCTTATATGGCATTTCTAGCTAAATATTTTCCTGGTGGGATTTTGTCCCTGGCTTCATTAGTGAATATTTTGACTGTAGTAGACTAAGTCTTCCTAATTATAGGTTTAGATTATTCACGTTTCTTTCTCCTTTGCATGGGTTTTGATGTTGGTCCACCATGTTTTTGTATTATTTATTTTTCATCTTTTTATTAAGAATATTTTGGTGTGCTGTAAATAATAGGTAAGGCCTTAGGTGCCAACCTAGTTAGGATCTCTGGTTCTATTATGACACTTTTGCATACCAACTTTTGCTATAAAAATAAAATAAAATTCCTAAGTAAAGGTTTTAATGAGGCATATTCATAATGGACATACAAGGGGAAGTTTTATGAATAATTAATGGTGGATGTCCATTTAGCTTCTACAACTCCCATGTGCTAAATATCATGTTAATGGTTCATTACTTTAGTCCTTAAATAGAGTTGTAAGTTACAAGAGTCGAGTCCTTTAAATAGGACTCATGAGCATTGTAAAGATGGCATATTGAGGAATAGTACAAAGACTCTCTTCTTCTCTCTTCTCTCTTTTTCTTTTCTCTAGTATTCTATATCTCGCTCTTATTTTGGTTCATTTCATTACAAGAACTGAATTAGGAATATACTTTTTAATATAATCAAGTAGTTTTTAGTAATACTTGCCCAAAACGTATACTTACACATAATCCTTGCATACTATCATACAAGACAATGGGTAATTGTCTAGTAGATGTGCAACTTTTTTGAATGGTGATTATGAAAAAATAGATACTGAGAGAGCTTTGCCCTCTTAAATGAGTCTTCTAGATCGATTCGGATTGATCGTAGCTCAATTTGATTTTCAGATATCGGGGATCTAAAAACAAATACACATATCTTATATAGATTGTGTAAATATCCTTTGGCAAAAAGGGAGAACATTATGACATTCCAATGCCACTTCCCTTATAAGGGTGATTGTTAGAAGCAATAAAATTTAGGCTTTTCAAATTAAGTTGATCCTTACCTGCCGATCTAACACTAGAGGGAGACCTTATTTGATATTCGCCTCATTGTAATGGTATATAGGTGGACCCAAAAACAGTTAATTCAACAACAATTCTTCCCATAAAAGGAGAAGAATTTACTTAAATTTCTAATCCAGATTAGAATCCTTGTTAGGATTTTCATTTTGCATAAAAGGAGAAGGCTGATTTAAGATGTTCAAAAATCAATTTCAATATTTACTTCTTGGGATTGGTCCTTTTTCTACTAAGACTGGAAACTGAAGACTAAACAAGAAGTTGCACTGTCTAAAATTTCCACAAAAGAATGATCATTTAATATGTTCAAGAACAAACATCCCTCACCTCCGACAAAGAACGAGAACATTGTTCAAATTGATGATTGCTTTATGCCACACACACACAAAAAAAGAGAGTAAGAAACAAAAGAAAAGGGTGTGTAGTTTCAATTTGAGATCATCAGTCAGTATAATACTACCCATAAGAGTAGAGCATTATTGGAAATTGTGTACTAGAAGAACCTGAAAAACTCAAATAATTTTAACGCTAACCCAATATATACACTCATATTGACAAGATAACAAATAATGTTTTACAAGATTTCTTGTACTTTTAGAAAGGAAAAATATCATGTATCAAAAAAAAAAGGAAAAAAAGTCAAAGAACAAAAATATATTTAACTGTTCACTAGCTCAGGAAAAGGGTCTCTTTATGCAATTATCAAGTAGCATACCCCAACATTCTCCCTCCGGTATCCATTGAAAAAAATGAGTAATGAAAGATGTAATTTACAAATATTATTATATGTAACAATTTATGACACATGATAAATTCTATCTTGTTGCTTTGAATAACTGACTTCCAAGTGTCACAGTTGGGGTTCTTTCACCCATGAATGTGGTCAAGTTCATTTCTTTTTCAAGTATCCGATCAAGTTCCATTACCACATAGCTCATGGCAGGTCTTTTCTCACTTGAAGGATGTAAACATTGAACTGTCAGCAGGATGAATTCTTCCATGCCTTCAGCTATAAAACGACTCCCCAATCTCTGATCAATGATATTAGACATATTTCCATGGTCTTGATCACTTTGTACCTTTATTAGAGGAAAAACAAAAAACAGAAATCAATAATCAAACTGTTCTTGGTTTCCTAATTCCTTTGCAAATTTTCTCATAGCAAAGCTACAAATGTCATAGGATTAGCTAGGCTAATTTTTTCACATGGACTTTGCATATAAGATTAATCCACATCATAACATGAAATGTAACTATACCTAAGGAACACATTGAACACATGTGCCCCAGAAACAAGGCTGTCATGAATTTTGACAATAATCACATACCCATTCAACCAGATTCTGATTAGTGTCTAAAGATGGTGATTCTGCTGCCGCCTTTCCACTTAACAATTCTAGCAAAAATATGCCAAAGCTGTATACATCACTCTTTTGAGAAAATTGTCTGAACTCTCTTACCCTGCAGAGAAAGGTACATATGGAAAAATACTTGTATAACTAGAAGAGCAAGAAATTATATGTGATGCTTAGAGTTATTACTCAAGAGCAAGAAATATCTCTTCTGATGCCACTTGGGAAGATGGGTCGGCGATCTCAACTCTTCCCATAAAGTTATGAAGTCCAGCATGTAACACCCCGATGTTTTGTAGATTTTTATCTAAGTCTGAGTTTATATCTTAAGGATGATTTGGAGGATTGGAATTGATTAGAGATGGTTAAAATAGTTAAAATTTTGGTTTTTGAGTGTAATAATCGATTATGTTTTGAGTATAATCGATTATGGGTCCTCTAGAACAGCTAAATGACAAACAGACAGCATATAATCGATTATAGAGATCTTCATAATCGATTAGAAGCTCTCTGGCTTGAGAGCCAGAAGTCCAGAATGTGCATAATCGATTACATAATCGATTATGAGTCCAGGATGTGTATAATCGATTAAAGAATCGATTATGAGCTCGCTAGAACTGAAATGAACCCAGAATAATCGATTATTGAGTTCCTATAATCGATTATCAGTTGTAAAATAATCGATTATGCTGTTAAAATAATCGATTATAGCAGCAGAATATATATACCCCCTGTTGCGAAATCAGAAACGAAAGGGAGGTTTTTTTTAGGGTTCCGAAGTGGAATTCTAGAGAGAGAGAAGAGAGAGAAAGTGAGGGAAATGAATGGAAATGAAGGGAATTCAAGAAAATCATGAAGATAACAAGGATTGAAGGAAGATCAAGCCACTTGGAGGTTGAAGAACAAGAAGTTTGAGGAAGATAAGAAGAAGATGTGGAGAAGTAAGAGGTGCAAGGACTCAAGAGCTCCAAATGAGGTGAGGAATCACAATCTTTAAACCCCTCTAAGCTTGAAGAAGATGCTTATGTTAGAAAATGCATGTATAAGATTGTATAGAAGATTTAAGGGATTTTTATGCTTATGCTTGAAGTTGATGAATTACCATGTTTGACGGATTTCTATGTTTGAAGTAGTTTTATTTCTAAGTTGAAGATATTTGTTTTGAAGGAAGAATTGTGGATTCCTGGATATTTATGAGAAATAGACATTGTAAAGGGATGTTTATGTTTTAAATAGTCTTTCCTTTTGAAAGAATAGAAAATAGCCCATAAGGTGTTTGATGAAATGCTTGAACCAATATCTTGTTGTTGATGAAAGATATAGAAAGATTTAGATGTTCAAAATGATAAGTTATTAAGCATCTTTGATGCTATATGATTTATAAAGAGAATGTTATTTCATGAGATGTTTGATGATAATGCTTGAATTAATGTCTTTATGAGATTATTTAAGATTAGGAGGTAAGGGAATGAGAGTATTATGATGTTGAGGGTCAAGTTCATAACATGTGCATTGAGGTAAGGCAGTGGGACGCCCTGCTAGGTAGTGAGCTCACGTACCATAGAGGTTGAGGATTCATTCCCTAGGTTATAAGGTTAAAATGTTATTCATGATGTATGAGGTTTTATTTAAGATTGTGATGTTATATTGACATTTATGACATTTATTATGATATGACGTTTTATTATAAAATTTGATGTGAAAGCATAAAAAGTATTTTTAAGAGGAAGTTTGATGTAAAAGCGTACAAGTATTTTATGATGAATTGTATGTTTTCAAGTACATAGTTTGATGTTAGCTTGAGGGGATTTTCCGGAGTTCCTCCGGCTGGTTGTACTGCTGTTTTTATTAAATGATTGTAATTCCTCATTGAGACGTAGTCTCACTTTTGTAGTACAATCAGATGTGGATGCAGGTTTTAGCAAGGATGAACGTGAGAAAGTGAAGATGAAGATATGGAAGATTAGAGAAGTAGTTAGATGCTCAGTGACATGTCAAAGTTGTTAAGTTATGTATTTTAGTATTTTGATGTGAAAATGTAATTTATTGTAAGAAACAAGCTAGTTTGAAGAGATTTTATTAAGTTTTCAAAATCATGTTTTATTTAAAACAATGAGGTTTGTTTATTCTGATACATATATATAATAGTTAGACGCGTATAACTGTTATATGTGATGTAACCAAGTTGAGGTGTTACACAGCATCTGTGACCTTAGCAATGAAGTTTTCATCCACAAGAACATTGGCTGTTTTGAAATCCTTATGTACCAAATGGGGGCTTAAAGAGTGAAGATAAGCCAAACCTGCATAGAATGGTATGAATGAGCTTTTGTAAATCAGGGACAAGTTAATCAAGCCTTTTATGCATGGAGAATGGACTACTAAATGGTTGAAAGTTTTAGGAAGGCTTACAAAAGATTTTTTTCAGAACCATTTAGATACTTGGGTATTTTATCAAAAAAAGAGAGAGAAGAAAACTGATGCCAGGAAAGCCACAAATGCTCACTGATTTTGCAGAGGATCACCTTTAGCTACTCCTAGAGCTATTGGAAGCCTATGCTTGAATTCCAGCTTCTCATGTGACTGTGGACCAGCTCCTGCAAAAGAAAATCAAAGCATAGACATGAGTTTTGAGAAGGATGCATTATGATGAAACTAGAAAGGAGAAATATTATGAAATGCAGTACAATGCAATTCATGAATTTGCTTGTATGTTTGAAAAGCATGATGCTCAGGGAGTCATGGTGATCAAAATCAAATTATCGATCAGAAACATGTGAATGGAGATAAAATCCACAATTTTAAGTTCAGACATACATTAAAATAATTCTCAAAATGGTATATAGTGCTTGTATAGAAATTTACCAAACAAGTGATTGGAGATACTCCGATTAGGTACATACTCATTTACAAGAAACTGTAGATTGTTTTGCTGACAATAGCCTAAAAGAGTCACGAGATTCCGATGGTGAATAGAAGAGAGATACCGTACCTGAAGCAAAGCTCGGTCCTTTAAGATGAAAGCAAGAGAATGAACAATAAGAGATATACTGTATTTTAACACTGAAACTTGAATGTATGCAAATCAAACTATGAAGCAAACATGATCAGCAAAGTAAAAGAAAACTCTAATATCGTTTTATTATCATCAGACTGATTTAGAAGTTTCAACATGGTTGGTCCTAGTGCTTAACAAGAGGCTTTTGGGGCAAGAGATAGAACTATAGAAGTACTGATTATGATCACATATACTTCATAGTTCAGAACAAAGAATGAAGACTTTATTCAAAAGAGCACAAAATATTTTCATAGAGCTATGGTTGGCAAAGAAATTATATCATTCTAATACGATAGAGATGCTGAGCTGATGTTTAGGATCAAAGCTGTTAGGATCAAGTTTGTTATCATAAGTTTGAATTTGATTGTATCAGTTTGAATATGATTGTTAGATAAAGGATTAAGATAGATATAGATAGATTTAATCTTAATAGTTAATTTGTTGTAGTTTGTTGAGCTTCCGTTGTGTATATATACTTGTATCAATTAGATATGAAATCAATAGAAGAGAAACAATTCTTTTTCTCTTATTCAAATATTCTTTCACAAATTTATTATGGCATCAGAGAAGGTCGATGGGGATCCAGAGAAGAAAAATGTCTCTGGAAGTGGTGACCAGGAGAAGAAGAATGCCTCCAAAGCTGATATCATTCAGCCCATCATCACTCATTCCTCTCCATATTATCTGGGATCGTCAGATAATCCAGGGACATCGTTGGTAGCAGTTCCATTAAAAGGAGAGAATTATCGAAACTGGGCTAGATCCATGAAGATGGCCCTGCGTGCAAAAACAAAACTAGGCTTCATCGATGGAAGCATTATGAGACCTGCAGCTGGTTCACCCAAATTCTATGATTGGGAGAAGGTGGATTCCATGGTCTCTGCATGGATAATCAACTCAACGGATCCAAACCTGCACAGTAGCATATCTCATGCAACCACGGCTAGGGATGTGTGGCTTGACTTGGAAGAAAGGTTTGCTCAAACCAATGTGCCCCGCATTCACCAGCTTTGGCACACGGTTTGCATGACTCAGCAAGAGCCACACATAAGTGTCACAAATTTCTACACCAACTTCAAGGCACTCATTGATGAACTAGGAGAGCTGCAACCATTACCTCAATGCAATTGTGGTGCATCCAAAGAATTGGCACAAAGGGAGCAGGATCAGCAAGTGCACTTGTTTCTTGGTAGTCTTGATAATGAGAGGTTTGGTAATGTGAAAGGAAATCTACTGAACACAGATCCACTACCCTCACTTCGCTGTGTTTTCAATCATGTGTTGAGAGAGGAAGCACGGCTCACTGCAGAAAAAGACAGAGAGCCAAGAATGGATGCAGGAATAGCTTTTCATGCAAAAGGAAGAAGCAGTCGTGAGGGTCCACGACCAAAATGTGAACATTGTGGAAAGGTTGGGCATCAGAAGGTAAAGTGCTATGAATTAATCGGTTATCCAGCTCATTGGAATGTCAAGAGGTCAAGCAGAAATCCAAACAAAGCAGGGACAGAAGGAGGATTTGCTCGCCTTGCCATATCAGAAAATGAGCAAGGCAATGCAACCAATACAGAAGGAGATTCCAAGGGACATGCACTATTTGCGTTCCATACAAAGCATGCTGATTACATGGCTGGTAACGAAAACTAGATCCTAGATAGTGGAGCATCTCATCATATGACTCCACTAAGATCTCTTTTTGTGGAAATAAAGTCTCTTGATAACCCATTGCATATCACTGTGCCAATGGGTAACACAATGATAGTGGACAAAATGGGAACTATTGTGCTTAACAACAACATAGAGCTGCGAGATGTGTTATACATACCACAATTTAGTTGCAATTTAATTTCTATTAATAAGTTGACTTATGATTTAAATTGCATTATTACTTATTCCTCTCATGGCTGCTTGATACAGGACCAACAAACGAGGAGCATGATTGGCTCGGGTGACTTGTGTGATGGAGTTTACATCCTTAGAAGAGTGATAGTGCAAGGATCATCTCTGGCAGCTAACACAGTGAATGAAACCACCTTGTGGCATGCAAGAATGGGACATCCTTCAAGTCAGAATTTGCTTAAGTTATCTAGTTTTTTAAGTTTTCATTTTGATAAGAATAAAGTCGAGTGTTGTGACATTTGTCATCGTTCCAAGCAATGTAGACAACCTTTTCCTTTGAGCAATAATAAAGCAGAATTTGCATTTCAATTAATACATTGTGATCTTTGGGGAAACACAGAACTGTGACTCATAATGGGGCATCTTATTTTATCACTATAGTAGATGATTATACTCGAGCAGTTTGGGTATATCTCCTAAGAGAAAAATCTGATGTGCCACCTATTTTGATGAATTTTTGCTCAATGGTTCAAACACAATTTAATGCAAAGGTGCAGGTTGTATGTAGTGACAATGGAACAGAATTCACTAACAACACAGTCCAAACATTTTTTCGCAAAGAAGGGATATTGCATGAAACCTCATGTGTGGGAACTCCAGAGCAGAATGGTAGAGTGGAAAGGAAGCATAGACACATCCTTAATGTGGCTAGAGCACTTCGATTTCAAGCAAATTTGCCTATCCCCTTTTGGGGAGAATGTGTGTTAGCAGCGGTGCACCTCATCAACAGAACTCCAACCATAGCCAACAAAGGGACAACTCCACATGAAATGCTCTTTGGCAAGCCTTCCACATATAATCATTTGCTTGTGTTGGGTTCTTTATGTTATGTGAAGAATAAAACTCATGATAAATTTGATGCAAGGGCCAGAAAATGCATTTTTATTGGCTATCCTCAAGGACAAAATGGATGGAGGGTCTATGATCTAAAGACCAAAGAATTCCTGGTGTCCAGGGATGTAATCTTCTATGAGGATAGGTTTCCTTTTGCAGGGCACGTGGAAAACAAGCTTTCAAAGCAAGATACTCCAACCAATATGTTCCTGAATGAAGTGCACCAGGATGATGAAATGGATAAGGAACCAGAAATACAATGCTCACATGAGGTGCTATCACTTGATGAAACGGATTTAACAGGTCCAGGAAATGAAAATGAGGAGGTGCAGGAAATGCTTAGCAGTGCACTTGATGAAAATGATGTGCCAATGGAAGCCAACAATGATGTTCCTTTAGGTACTCAAACACGTCAACCACCTTCTTATTTGCGTGATTATTACTACCACTCTGCTAGAGATGCTTCATCACACAAAGCTCGTGAGTCACTATGTTCCTCGGGTAAGTCCTATCCTATTGCAAACTATGTGCATTATAATCATTTTTCTACTACTCATCAAGCTTTCATGGCTGCCATCTCTACAAATGATGAGCCAAAATATTACTCACAGGCAGTGAAACATGCTGCATGGAGTAAGGCCATGGCACAAGAAATTGCAGCACTTGAAACAAATAGAACCTGGACACTTGAGCCACTACCCGAACGCAAGAAACTTGTGGGATGTCGATGGGTTTATCGTGTCAAATATAAACCCAATGGAGAAGTGGACAAGTACAAGGCAAGACTCGTAGCGAAAGGTTTCACTCAAGTGGAAGGAGAGGATTTCACAGAGACATTCGCTCTAGTCGCTAAAATGACCAGTGTTCGATGTTTACTCACAGTGGCAGTAGCAAAAGGTTGGTCTTTACATCAAATGGATGTAAGTAATGCATTTCTCCATGGAGATCTTCATGAAGAGGTCTACATGGAATTGCCACCAGGTTATGATATGCAACACAAAGGCCTCGTGTGTCGCCTACATAAGTCACTCTATGGGTTGAGACAAGCATCACGCAACTGGTACGCCAAACTTTCGGAAGCATTGACTGGTTATGGCTTCCAACAGAGTGCAGCGGACCACAGCTTGTTCACATACAATTCACCTCAAATTTTTATAGCAGTTCTGGTCTGTGTTGATGATCTTGTGATAGCTGGTAATGACCAAGCGACATGTGCAAAATTCAAGGAATATCTCCACACATGTTTTCACGTGAAGGATCTGGGAGCCTTGAAGTATTTCCTAGGTTTAGAGCTAGCCACAAGTCCGAATGGGTTGTTTCTATGTCAACGAAAATATGCACTTGATATTCTTCATGAGTGTGGTATGCAAGATAGCAAACCATGCACATTTCCCATGGAGCAACATCATCGTTTATCCACAGCTTCTAGTGCACATTATTCGAATCCAGCTCAATATAGAAGGTTGGTTGGTCGTCTTATTTATTTAACTATTACTAGACCAGAATTATCTTATTCGGTTCATATCTTGAGCCAGTTTATGCAAGCACCACAGCTAGATCATTGGAATGCAGCTATGAGGGTCCTTTGGTACGTTAAATCTTCTCTAGGTCAAGGAATTTGGATACCGAAACATAATGATCTTACTCTTGTGGGATATAGTGATTCAGATTGGGCAACATGTCCAATAACTCGTAGATCCATAACTGGATATCTCATGAAGCTCGGATCGGTGCCCATTTCATGGAAGACAAAGAAGCAAAGCACTATCTCCAAGTCATCAACTGAGGCGGAGTATAGAGCTATGTCGCATGCTACTAGTGAGATAATATGGGTGAGGAGCTTACTTTCTTCTTTGCAAGTTAAGATTGAAGAGCCAACAACACTCTTTTGTGATAACCAGTCAGCTATGCACTTAGCATCCAACCCAGTTTTTCACGAGCATACCAAGCACATCGAAGTGGATTGTCATTTCATTCATGAGTATATCCAGTCAGGGGTCATTTCTGCTGCTTACATTCCAATTCCAATAGCACATCAACTAGCAGATTTGTTTACTAAATCGCTTGGCACAAAGCAGTTTCAATCGTTACTATCCAAGTTGGGTGTTCGAAATGCATATTCCCAACTTGAGGGGGGGGTAATACGATAGAGATGCTGAGCTGATGTTTAGGATCAAAGCTGTTAGGATCAAGTTTGTTTTCATAAGTTTGAATTTGATTGTATCAGTTTGAATCTGACTGTTAGATAAAGGATTAAGATAGATATAGATAGATTTTATCTTAATAGTTTGTTGTAGTTTGTTGAGCTTCCGTTGTGTATATATACTTTTATCAATCAGATATGAAATCAATAGAAAAGAAACAATTCTTTTTCTCTCATTCAAATATTCTTTCACAAAATTACATTCTGAATCTACTAATATCTGAGGCTAACTAGCAAATTCTATAGAAGAGTTTTACTCAAAATGCAGAAGTAGAAACAGACAAGGAATAGAGAACTAAAATTAAGAAAAAGAAGGATATCCATTTAAAATTATTTTCAGAACTCAATGTAATACTAAATACAAAATATACAAAACAAGTCAAGGGAAAAAGTTAACTAACTAGCAATATCCAAAGAAATTCCTCAAGGAGATTTCTATCTTTTAAGAAGCATCCAGCTTCTGTCACTATTCCCTCTATGTGATTACAAGTCACTTCACATCAATTATAAATTTCACAAGGTTTCAAACAATCAAGTTTTAGATCATCAAATTAAGTAATATCTCATCAACAAATTCCTGACTAGGTAGCCCACGGTGCTTTTTGATGGCTACAACCACCCCATCTTGTAGTAAACCCTTGTAAACCTCCCCAAAATTCCCTTCTCCAATCAAATTCTTGTCATTGAAATTTTTTGTGGCCAGAGATAGTTCTTCCAGCACAAAACGCCTAGCGTCTCGTAATGGCAATTCAATTTTTCCCACTGCTTATAATGGAATTTCGTTGCATGAATAGAAATCTAAGGAATATCATATTTATTGGCCATAGAATGTATATGTGTCTAAAATGCACATGGAAGATGTTACCTTGTGAAGGATCAGAGGATCCTATCTCTGAAGTCCTTGAAACACTCCCATTGTGAGACAGACAAAACCATAAAAGTATTATAACCATCCCTTTTAATGCCATGGCTCCTGCAGCTCCTCCTAATATTGCTGCAAGAGTCCTTGACATCTGGTATTGCGTCACTTCTACACAATATAAGATGAATTGTTATACATGGAACCTGGAATCCAAAGGATGGTAGAAGATCACAATCTATAAGGAAAATAATGTGGTTCAAAAGGACAAATAGTCATTTTTTTTTTTTGGGATAAAGAGAAGGAAAAGACAATTATGTAAATCAAACCAGTAATAACAGTTAAAGAGAAGTTAAACAACCAGTATGGCAATTGTAAGATAATGGTAATGAATCTAAAGATAACTTCTTCAGAACCATAAGTAATGTATCCTGAAAACTTGTATTTAACATATTACAAAGGATATGACTTCAGTGCAGAAGGAATGGAGTGAAGAACTTAGATGTTGATACTCGTGCCTACTTCACCGCAGCTACCATGATCATCCCACTGGAATTAAAATCTTTAGTTGGATCACTACCATGTGAGGGTTCCATACAATACAAAACACCCATGTTATTTGCTGTAGGGTTCATCTTTTTGTTCACCATGGGCTACACATTGCTCTACATGATACTTATGCAAATATATTAAAACTATATAAATTTATATATAATGATAATGGTGGACAAGAAGATAGAGTAAACTCAATAGGGCTGCTAATAATAATAAAATAATGAATAATTATAAGAAAAAATTGAAACAAGCTAAGGAATCCTAGCAAAATGCATGTATGTTTCTAAATGTCATGCAGACTGATAATTAGATCTTTCAAAAATAACATTACATCTATCCTGCAAATAATTGAAAACTTGAAATTATAAAAAGTTAAAAAAAAAAAAAGATAGCTGAATGGAGTGAAAGTAAAAATAGAATAAAGTGGTATACTTTTCTATCAAATCTCCAGACAAGTATCACCAGAAAAATAATGAGGCAGGATCTGAGAAAGCCTGAGTTTCATTTGCCAATGGTAGTTTGAAGGAACCTCCAATTCCACTCTTACCAAAATCCAAGGGCCACCCACATTTCTCCTCCCCATATAAACCCAACAATCAAACTAAGATACTCAATTATTGGATACAAAAAAGGCAAATGGAGAAAGGGGTTTTGGGCAAAAACTAAAACCAAAACCCCTTCAGATCACTTGATGCTCTAGTTGAGTGTCCAAATAAATATGCTTCTTTCTTTCTTCCTCAATGGTGGTTGTGTTGTGTCACCAAGTAATAAGCAATAATGAAAACCAGAAAGGATCAACCTCTACTACCTCATTTATTGTACTTTTATTAGTTTAATTGAAAAAAAAAATTTACTCTGCAATGGTATCATCGTTGGATACAATAACTGATAATGTCGACAGAAAGTGACCTTGCGCTGACAGACATCACACTATACCAGGTTTATATGCTTACTTCTTTTTACCAAACACCCCAATTCAAAAACCACACCATATGCAATTTATGTACATGTAATGATGTAAATAATATAAAGTATAAACAACAAGGGACCCTTTGGTTCTTTTGATTGGTGTTTCCACTATAGTTGATGGAAAATTCAATTCAAGCAGAAGAGTTGAATTGAAGTAGAAAAATAAACAGAAAGACAAGAAGATATGCTGTGGATAGAGAGAAGAGAGCGTTTTGATTTTCTTTTATTGAATTTTAATTTTTTGTGGGCTGTAAAGTAATATAATTGTTGTCTGGTATAGCAAGTTGAATGGGGTTTATATTTCTGCGTCGTGTACGGGGCATCCTGGCTGCAACAGATAAACACTGCTACAGCAGCACAGGCACTGAGGCACAAACTGATAAAGAAATAGAAAAGAGGAGAGTCTAGCAAGAAGTCAATTGGTAGAGATATACCAAAGTAAACATCTTTATACATTAAATTATAGCATTTTAAGGAATAATTTGGTGTCAACTTAACCAATTGGATGGGAATAAAATTTTGCATTAAACAAGTGATTTAACATCACATATATTTTTTAACAAGGATATAAGAAATTCAGAAAAAGATTCTTTAAAATGAGTTTATTTATACAATGAGCAAATAATCAAAGGTGAATACTTTAAAGACAATGTCATTTTGGAGGAGTCATATCCAAAAAAAATCTTGTGTAAATCTGGAGCATTACCATTGGGTGTAAAAGTTCAATAAAAAAAAATATTTAATAAAATTAATTAGAATTAAATAAAATTTATGGTATTTATTATTATTGTTATTATAATTATAATTATTATTATGGCTTATTGCACTTTTGGTCCTCCTTTTTTATGATGACAAACACTATCTTATGATTTTAATGAACTTTGGCTAAAACAAAAGTAAATGCTATGATTAACCGAGATAGTTATGCTCCCCCTAAACTGATGCTTACTTCAAACAGATTTTAGGATTTAAGTTTTAAGTTATATGAGCATATAGTCTGAGCAATTTTTGGAGTTAAGATCCATAATCTCATTCAGACATGTTTATACATATGATCAGAGCATATAAAGAATTATATTATGGATATTGTTTTTCATACATGTTTATACATATGATCAAAGCATATAAAGCATTCTATTATGGATATTGTTTTTCATACATGTTTATACATAGTCTTTTCTTTGTCTTTTCTTTCTCCCCCATTGTCATCAGCAAAAACAGATATAGGTAGAAATAAAACTGAGCAAATATTTATTGATATTGAACATCATTGACTATTACATTGCTGGCACAGAAAATAAAGAAAATTAAGGATTTTGATTTTCAATAAACTTCTTAAGCAGGGTCACAACAGTGTCCATTATCTCACGAAGACCAGTGACTTCAGCTCTAGCAACAGGATCCATACCCAATGATAGTGGATGCCATTTCAGCAAAGTCAGCGTGTGTAGATGAAGATGAAGGACCGGGTTTAGAAGTGGCATCTGATGTCTTAGGTGGTTCATAAGGAACGACTTCCAGACAGTGCCAGGGAAGGGAGAAACCAGAAGAGTAAATGAAAGAAATATCAAAGATAATAGGGAAAAGAGAGGGTTAAAGGAAACACTGAATGCAATGATCCAAAAGGTTGCAAACAAGGAATCCTAAAAGAGGTGAGTTCAAAATTTGTTAAATAAGAAATAAGAGGATATAAATGATTGAAAAACCGAGATAAATTTTCAGAAGAAATAGGAAAATTAAAAGTATAAACAGAAAAAGGGTTTTTATAAAAACGCAAAGGTCAGATGAAAAGAAAAGGAGTGATAATAAAGGTTGGTTGGAGGGGGTAGAGTTGCCTTGCATTTGCTCTATCTTCATCAGGGTATCCAATCCATGGAATCTGATAAGAAGTGAGTCTGGCTTTCTCAATAGTCGTCTTGAGCTTCTCAACCAAAGATAATCCACAGTGACGAGCATGGACTTGAAGGATTCTTGGTTCTAGATAGCTCATGAAAGATGTGGACCATCTGAGAAACTTTAGCTTCGTATATTTCCTTTCCAGCCAAACAAAGGGCTTCTTGGACTTAAGATTCAATTTCTGTTTCTTATAAAAATTTCCTCTGTCAGGACATATCTTCAAAATTGCATTTGGCCCCATACAAGCAGAAGTATTTGGCTTGTATTTCCAAGAGGCTTGATGTAGCCTTACTACAGCCTGCTCAGCAATTAGGTTGCTGATTGTCTTAAGATCATCTGAACTTAAGAGATCAGGGTTGATTTGATCAATTGGCTGTGGAGTAGAAGAGATGTATCTGAAAGCAAGGGTAGAGGTTTTTGATATGTTTCTGTGAGGTGATGGTTGTGATGAAATGGATGGTGGTGGAGAGTTACAAAGTGGTAAGATGAGGGAGTCAAATACTTGAGTAACAGGAACAAGTTTTTGATTTTCTGGTTGTGGTGAGGGAGACAGTGATGAGTGGTGATCTGAAATGTGATCTGGTGAAGGATAAGATTGTGGTTCTGGTGAGATGTTATCAGGAGTGAGCTTTAAGTTGAAATTTCGGAGAGATAAAACAAGAAGGTTTTCAGCAATTGTGAACTGGTTATGAAGGAGAGTGTTGTGTGATGATGTAGAGGAGGAGGCAGAAGGTGATAGTAAATTAATAGGTGAAGAAGGTGATGGTTCAAACGACCTTACTGGTGAGACAGCAGGTGAAATGATCTGTAGAGGGAGCTGCACAGGCTCAACAATCTTCAACCTTGTAGACCATCTAATTGGTGTAGCTGCAACTATAGCTTTCCTCTTTAATTCCCTGTGAGGGGTAGCATCTTGCTCCTTAACCAATTCTTTCTTCAAAACCTTTGAAATTTGTTGGTCATCATCATCATCAGAGTCCTCTGTGAAGACCAGCTTCCTCTTCACTTGATGCTTAGATCTGATTTTAGGGTCCAAGGGTACGGACATTCTGAGTCATCAGACTCTTCAGTTTCTTCTTCTTCAGACTCTTTTGAAGGTTTCTTGCCTTTATCTTCTTCATCAGAAACATGAATCTTTCTTGGTTTTCTCAGCTTCATCTGAGAGAGAGTCCTATCATCTATGCAGTATCCATCTCCACTTTTACAGTGAGTGGAATGCCTCTAATATCCAACAGTTTGGTAATCAACATCCCATAGGTGTAGGAGGTTTTGTTCTGAGGCTTCACCATCTTCAGCATATACTTGAAGATCAGATCATTGATATCTATCTTCATCAGACTCAAGAGATGAAATAGGGCAAACTTATCCATCTTGTTGACATTGTCTCGAGCACTGGTCCTCGACATGACACATTTGATCAGCAAGACACGCAGAAATCTTCCTTTTGGAATAAGCTTGGAAGCAGCCTTATTCCTAGGGTTAGATACCCTATATAGAACTTGATGAACAGTTTCATCACCAAATTCATCTTCCCAATCATCGGTAAAGGCAGCACCTTTCCTAGGGCAGCCAGTTGCCTTCTGAATATTGTTGAGAGTGAATGAGTAGGGTCTCCCATTACATTGTGTCCGAATTGAGATCTGAGACTGAGTCATCCTTTCTTCAGCCTTTTCCCAGAACTCTTGAAGTAGCAGTGGGTAGACTGTTTCATGCAGATCAAAGAACCTTACCCAGTGTGAAGCTTCCAATTCAGGCATTACATTCATTCCTCCTTTGATAATCTTGTTCATCTTAACAATTCTCCTGGAACTATCATAGAGATGTCCTCAATGCTCATTCCAAGTCGAGCAGCAGGACGCACGAGTTTCTTTGAGGGTCCTTTAGGTGCCATGGATTTTTGGTTTGAAAGATGAAGAGAAGGGTTTCGAAAAGGTTTTTCGCATGAGTGAGAGAGAAAAGGAATAAATAATTTTTGAAATGGTGAAGGGTTTCTGACAAAAGAGTTTTGCTTTTAAGAGAGAGGTTTCAAAAAGAGCAGTTGAGAGTAATAAAGTCAAAAAACGTTTTGAATTCAAATACTTTTTAGAAAACTGCAATGTAAAGTCTCAGTCATTAATCCACATCATCAGATGCTTTTCTCAGATCAGACACATTCCAACAGATTATTAATTTATGAAATGCATGTTCAGATAATCTCTAATATACACGAACCTGTCTTGAGCTCATTTGCAGCTGAAATGTATTCTGCTTCTGCAGTAGATAGTGCAATTGTAGTTTGTCTTTTTCTTGTCCATGAGACTAAGCTTGCTCCAATGAAGTGTGTAACATCCTGCTTTTTATATACGCTATAAAGATATATTTATTTATATTTTTATCTGAGACCAAGAAAATGATTTTGGATCAAACAAAATCATGTTTATAATCTACCTTATGGTAGAGGGTTAGGGTAAAAGTTTGGGTTTAAAATTCAGACGGAATCCGATCTGCGTTTTCACTGAGAGTAAAATTTTACTGAGCAGAAAACCTAATTTTGACCCGAGAAAGAAACAGTTTAGTTTTATAAGATATTTTCAACGATATAGGCTATTTTGAAAGTCTTGCTCAAAAATATATTACTATATTTTATTCGAGCGAAGTTTCGAAGAAAATCACGTAAGAAAACCTATATCGGGAAAACGACGGAGTTGGAAACGGAACTGCAGAGACAAAACCGGACACCGAATGACGGAGTCACCTTGCCACCTAGGGTTGGTTTGTCATGGGGTGAGTCACCACCATGACTCACCAAGGCAATGATGACAACTTAATAAATATCTAGATATTTGTGGTGGAAATGTCCAAATTGCCCTTAAGTTTCCATTGAATTCCTTCTATGTCCCAATGACACATCCTCTCCCTCAACCACTTAATTCACACAGCCAAAACACTCCCAAACTTAGCCAATTTCTTGCAGCCCTCTCCCATTCTTCATCACTTGATCCATTTCATTTATTCACTTCATCAAATTCTCTAAGTTATTTCTCTCAAAAACTTAAGACTTCGTTAGTTCAAAGCTTGCATCTTGGATAAATTTTCTTCATTTCAAAGTGACGATCCTCTTCCTCATCACCTTAGGTCTCTTTATCATCCACTATTTCGGATCATAGGAGAAGAATTGAGAGAGAATCCCCAATTGTTACAAGAAGCCTTTGTTGGAAGCTTTGGAACCTAGTTGGAGCAGTTGCAGTGAGATAGTCACCAAACACTCTTCAACTGTTGGATTATTCTCAAATTTTATAAGAAGGTTCAAGACTTGTGGTTCTTCATATCCAATTGTCAGAATTTCGAAATAACCTCCAGAGTATGAGATATTCAGCTCGAACAGTGGGCCTAGGTGGTGAGAAACTCAACCCCGATACCACCTAACCTGAGATTCGTTAACCATTGGATCGAGGCTGAAACTTTGTGAGAAGGTATAAGAAAGATAGTTCTTCGTTGTCACCGTTCAGATTTTGTAATTAAAGGTCTGTGGCCAGAGATGTGGAGCTCGAACAGTAGCCCTGTTTTGGTAGTTTTTCCCTAGGATTCTTGAGCTCATTTTCGAATCCAACTTCCCCTAAGTCCAGCCATTGTTCTGAATTGTGGAAATGGTTGGAAAGTATTCCGAGGTTCGTGAAAGTAACACGGACGCATTCGGAGCTGGTACAGGAAAGCATGCACGACGATCAGGTGGGAGAAAGAAATATCATGTCGTCGGAATGAATAAGTAGCGTATAATTTATAATAATGGTGTAGGGCAACCTAAACCCTACTAGTGGTCGAGTAATCGACAATACCAAAATCACATTGGAAACTACCCCGTGGTACCGATGATGATTTGGGGATTGTAGGTTTATCAAGTTAGGATAATTTTATAATATTTGAGGATGTCTGATTTTATCACTATTGAACTGTTTGTGATGCGCTGGTTGTGGTAATATACTTTGTATGATGTTTTGTGATCGCTGAATATTTTATTATTATTTTACTGTGTATAATCGATTTTGTCTGATAACATGCAATCTCTATTATTTAATGCTTAGTTGGCATCTAGGCAATGATATATATTGTTCGGGAGATGTGCATGTGAGTGAGAGCATGAATGTGACTTAAAGGTGTCTAGCCTAATTAAATTATTTTATAGATGAATGTGTGTTGAGACTGTGAAGGAAGGTTGAGGCACTAGGTTGTAACCAATGCGAGTTAGTGAAATTCATATAGATGCATGCTTGTTCACAGCCGTGTGAGTGGAACAAACGAGGTCAGAATATCCTATTATGGATACCGGATATTGCGGTTGAGTGCCCTACGGATGTTGATGCCGAGGTAGACTACCGTAATACTCTTTTAGTCCGTGACGCGTTGTTCTGATTATCCTATCGAAGATAGAGGTACTATGTATGTTGTGCTTATTGTGCTATTTCCAATGGGGGAATAGTGACGCACACTTTGCTGAGTGCACTATTCCCTACGAGAGATAAGGGAATAGCGGCGCACAGAGTTCTTGGCACCGAACCGTCTGGACTACTGACTAACATGACAGGAGTAGAGACGGCCATGTCAGCATAAAGGATTAGTTGCATGAGATTAAGGGTAGAGGATGATATCATAATTTAAGGATGAATGTATTTATCTGTGAAGAGTGTCTGTGACTACTTTTGTATTGTATGCTATGATTCTTTTCCGCTTATGATGATAGAACTGTTTCTTATCTCCATACTTCTGTATTTTGTGGATGATTATCTTATTCCATGAGAAGACTCTATGGAGGAACCAGTTGCTGAGGAATTAGATGCAACTCCGTATGAACCGGATGCGGGAGGACGAGCTGTGGATTCTAGCGATCAAGTCTAGTGTTTATGGCCAGTGCGTCTTTTGAGATGTTTTACTTTACTTTGTTTATTACAGTTTGTATAAGTATGTACCTAGAAGTGATCCTACTGAGGCGCTGGCTAGGGTGAGCGACTTCACTATGTCGCTTACCGTGAGCCAGTATTATTAGCCATTGATCAAGTGAGTTTCCAGAGATCTTATGATGCACCCTTCACACCTGATTATTCCTCCCTCTCACCATCTATGTGTCTTCTTCCTTCTTCACAGCCGGCACCTCCCCCATAATCACCACAACCGCCACCGCCGCTTCCCCTCCCACCCCACCTCCACTGCCACCCCTCCCAATTCCCAGAACCCCCTTACCGCCACCGCCACCACCACCACCACCACCACCACCCCTTCCATTTCTGGCAGAATCAATCCCAAGCACAAAGGGAGGGTTTGTCGGGTCGAAGTCTCGAAGATGGTTACGATGTAGATCTGACCTCCCTTCAACTCATTTCTTCTGTTTTCACCGCCACAAGGCATTAACAGAACCGGGTTTGTCGGGTCAAACTTGTGACAGGATTGGAGGAGGTCGTGGTGGAGAGGGAGGAGAGTGGCGCTCGATGTCGTGGCGGAGCTGATTTAGAGTTTGGAGATTGTCTTCGAGGTTCTGAGCCTCACACTCGGAGAAGTGGTCGATGGGGTTTGTCTTCGAGGTCACGGCGGAGCTTGATGTTGATGGTGGTTGCTGCCGTGGACAGCGACTCAGCCATGAGTGATGGTCGGGAAATTGATGGGAGGTTGAGGAAATGGCAGGTGGGGGTGGCGGGAGGGGAAGGGAGGCTGAGGGGGTAGTGGTGGGGTGGAAGAGGAGAAGGGGAGTGAGAACGTTGGGGTCGAAGTGGGTGGTGGAGGAGAGGGGAGAGAGAAGATGAATTGAAAAAAAAAATTACTGATGTAGTTGGTGCATGATAAAATCATGTGGAGCTCCCTAATCTAATGGTCAAAAACATTTCTCATGCCTCTCTCACATCTCTCTCAGCGTGAGAGATAGGAGTGGCTAGTTCACCCTAGCCAGTGCCTCTTACTGATAGGATAGCCTAGAGAGTGTTTTGTATTGTGTTGGTTAGACATATGTTGTGTATGTGTAAGATAATTATGGTGTGGTGTTTTAAATTTCAGAAGTTGTATCTTTTTATATTTAAGTTTTTAATATATTTGTTTTTCGTATACGTTTAACGTTAAGAACGTGATTAAGTTTTTAATTAATGAGGTTTTTAATTTAATGGCCTAACGGGGTGGTTCAAAGTGACATCGTCCACTGGTACTTTTTCTTTCAACTCTGTCTCCTGCATAGTCAGCATCACAAAATCCAACTAATATGTATTCTTGTGTTCTTAAATACATCAAATCAAGATTACACTAGTGCAAAATATGCTTTTCACATCCTGGTTTTAACATCGGTTTCCAGAAAACCGATGTGAAAAAGGAGGCGGTGACATTTTTGAAATTAAATTGAAAACTTTTAACATCAGTTCTAAAATAAACCGCTGTTATAAAAGTTTTAACATCGGTTTTTATAAACCCGATGTTGAAAATTGAACCAAAAATAAAATTTTAAAAATGCATAAGTTAACACATCGGTTTTGTTTATAACCGATGTGGAAAGGTTTATGTTTTAACATCGGTTTTTTATAAACCGATGTGGAAAAACGAATAAAAAAATTAAGGAAATGAATAATATAACTTTTAACATCGGTTTTCTTATAACCGATGTGGAAACTATTATAACATCGGTTTATTAAAAACCGATGTGGAAAAGGTAAGATAAAAAATAAATTAAAATCTCAACATTTAACATCGGTTTTAATTATAACTGATGTGGAAAACCTTTTAACATCGGTTTTATTGATAACCGATGTGTATTGTTCATTTTTAGTTCCCTCACCCTCTTTTTCATTTTTCGCGCTGGTCACTCTGCCTCCCAGAAAACCCTCTCTTTCTCCTCTCGTCCTTTCCTCTCTTCTTCTCGGAAACCCACACCCACCCTCGCAACGCCGCAGCTCTGAAGTGGCCCAACCGAAGTTTCCAGTGAAGGGAGGAAGACGCCGCCCCATTACCACGAAAACAGGTCACACACTGTCGTCCGTCCTCAGTCGTCGCCATCCTTCAGCTATCTACTTTCCGCGGCGTCTGCTTCTCCCTCTGCCGTTTACAGGTTAGTTTCCTCTTTCTCTCCTTCAAAACTTAAACTCATAAAACATCATGCATTTACCTAACCTAATAATTCATTTCATTGGGTGATTTTGATCCAATGGGTGAAATTAGCATTGCGTTGAATGATTTGTCTTCTTTGAAGGTATATTATTGTTAATTTTAACGTCTGCATGGAGCACAAAATAACTATTAGGAACCTCTTTCAGAGATAGGAAAAAAGTCCTAACTATAGTTACACAGAGAGATAGTAGAGGGGAGAAATAATGAATATGCTTCTTTATTGATGGTAATGGGGAACAAACTGAATACAGAGGAACAAAGTACACAAGTGTACCCAAAGGAGCACTCTCCTTTCACACTGGGAATAGCCCAGTCATAATACAAGATTACAAAAGTTCCCTCACTCATTTTAGGGAGGTTTATTTATAGCTATTACATGCATCTAACTGAATACTCTACTAATAGAAATACTAACAGAAACTGCTAACTGAAGTCTAACTAACAAAGCTAACAAAGAGTAGTTAGTTGGTTACATCTTTGAACCCTTTTCCTACAGTATACCTGCAGGGGCTTTCCAACCCCTGTAGGTTGCTCAATTTCATTTTTAACAACAACATTTGATTAATGCGAAATGTTGTAAGCATGATATGCAGGAAATAAACTTTCACTGTAATGAGTTGTTTTTTGGTGCATGACTGATTTTGATTTACAACAATCTTTGTCCAGTTAGCATAATAAGTATCAAACATATATGTTGGCTCTTACTTCTTAAATGCTCCCTATATGTTGAAGATTCTGTAAATGAATTTGATACCTGAATAGTATTGAAATATTTGTCAAAATGTATATGAAAACTTAATATGGTTTCATCGATAGTTATTTTTTATGTTGCTTTTTATGCAATGATCTATTTTACTAGCAAGGCAATGTTGCTTTATATAACCTCTATTTTTATGGTGACTGGATTGTTGGAAGACCAGCTGCTATATAACCTCTATTTTACTATGCATGAAGTTTTATGAGTTTAAGTTTTATTAGGTTAGGTAAGTGCTATGGTACTAATGCTGATACAATATCATCATTTTCCTCTTGTGCTTCCATGGATAGAGCTAATGGAGTAGAATCTCGTTGTTGTCAAGTATTATTAGGATACTGAAGTAAATTACATTATGCTATATTGTTAAAGCCTTAGTTTCCCGTTTGAGATGCAATATTAATGAGCACACGTGTACGTGCTTAAGGTACAGCTCATTATATTGGATCTTGAATTGTCCAAGTTGGACAGTTTGGGAAAAAACTTTTTCTTCATTCAGTTAAATTAGTTATTCATTGATTCTCATGTTATATACTTGATGAAAGTTCGGATTGATACATTTCCTTTTGTTCTCCGGGTGCATACTTTATCGTGGTGGATGTCATCGCGTTCAAGTCATGTACGTCGGAGACCGAAGGGAAATGCTGCCAAAATTTCGTCGAGTATGAGTATGAGAGTTAAGGACTAACTGTTAACCGAATGTTGAAAAAGTTTCTTCTCGAATGGGATAGGGCCATACCCTATCATAAGAAGTAGTTGATGAAGATGTTGGACTAAGTATGAAGTTAATGTTTTAGTCATGGATCGCGGTTGGATGAATGCTAGACGGATAAGTGATGAGAATGAGAATGGAGTGGAAGATTTTATACAATTTGCAAAAACAAATGCTCCTGATAGTAGTGACGGAAGGTTTTATTGTCCTTATGTTAACTGTTTGAATGAGAGACGACTAGAAACTGACGAGATACGAGATCATCTTATTTGTGAGGGGATTTGTAAGAGTTATACAATATGGATATGTCATGGTGAATCGTTAGACAGGCCAAGGGTGTCGGATAGAGAGGAAGTTGATGACGTAGATATGGACGATGGACTAGAGGACATGATCCGTGATATTGGACAAAAGTCCTTTCGGCGAGCACATGTGTATGATACTTTGTGCAGTGATGCGGAGTGGCTTTGTATCCGGGGTGCGCTAATTTCACACGGTTGTCAGCGGTGTTAATATTGTTCAATGTGAAGGCGAGAAATGGGTGGAGCGATAAAAACATTACCGAATTGCTTGAGTTGTTGAAAGACATGCTTCCAGAAGGTAACACATTACCATCCCGAAACTATGAGGTGAAGAAGATATTGTGTCCGATGGGTATGGAGTATAAGAAAATACACGCTTGCCCCAATGATTGCATATTGTACAGGAAAGAGTTTGAAAAGATGCACGAGTGCCCCAGGTGTGGGGTACATGTTACAAAGTGAAGGATGGTGATTCTAGTTGTGATGCGGTCACCAAGGGTCCTCCTGCGAAGGTGTTATGATATCTTCCAGTAATTCCACTGTTCAAGCGATTGTTTGCTAATGAAAAGGATGCAAAGAATATTAGATGGCATGCAGATGAGAGGAAATGTGATGGACAGCTTCGTCATCCGGCTGATTCTTTGCAATGGAAGAGAATTGATAGTTTGTTTCCAGAGTTTGGCAATGAGCCTAGAAACCTCAGGCTTGGACTTGCTACCGAAGGAATGAATCCATATGGAAACTTAAGTAGTATTCATAGTTCATGGCCTATTCTCCTGGTAATTTACAACCTATCTCCTTGGTTGTGCATGAAGCGCAAATACATTATGTTAAGTATGTTGATTTCGGGTCCAAAACAGCCAGGAAATGATATTGATGTTTATCTGAGTCCCTTGATTGAAGACTTGAGAAAGTTGTGGGATGAAGGCATTGATGTGATCGACGGGTATTGCCGTGAGACTTTTAGATTGCATGCCATGTTATTTTGCACCATCAATGACTTTCCAGCATACGGGAACCTGTGCGGTTATAGTGTTAAGGGGCATAAATCATGTCCAATATGTGAAGAAGGCACATGTTACCATCAACTGCAGCATGGAAGGAAGACAGTTTACCTTGGGCATCGGAGATTTCTCCAGCATAATCATCCTTATCATAGATTGAGAAAAGCTTTCAATGGACTTCCGGAGAATGAAATTGCTCTAGTGGCCTTGACTGGAGACCAAGTTTATGAACGGGTGAAGAACACTAATGTTATCTATGGGAAGACCCAGAAGAAGGCTACTGAGAAGAATATATGGAAGAAGAGGTCGATCTTCTTTGATCTTCCATACTGGTGCAAGCTTGATGTAAGACATTGTATTGATATGACGCATGTGGAGAAAAATGTGTGTGACAGTTTAATCGTAACGCTTCTCAACATTCAAGGCAAGACAAAGGATGGTGTGAATGCTCGTCTGGATCTAGTTGCGATGGGTATACGAGAGCAGTTAGCTCCACATAAAGTGGGGGATAAGAAGACTTATTTGCCCCCAGCATGTCATACTTTATTAAAAAAAGAGAAAAGAAGTTTATGTGAAAGTCTACAGGGAGTCAAAGTACTACAGGGTTACTCTTCAAATATCAAGAGACTTGTCTCAATGAAAAATCTCAAATTAGTTAGCTTAAAGTCTCATGATTGCCATGTCTTGATGCAACAACTACTACCGGTGGCCATTCATGACATCTTGCCTAAAAAAGTCAGACATGCCATTACTAGGTTATGCTTATTCTTCAATTTTATATGCAGCAAGGTCATTGACACTAAAAAGTTGGATGACTTGGAAAATGAGGCAGCCATTATCTTGTGCCAATTAGAGATGTATTTTCCACCTTCATTTTTTGACATCATGATTCATTTGATTGTTCATCTAGTGAGGGAGATTAGATTGTGTGGCCCCGTTTATTTAAGGTGGATGTACCCGGTTGAGCGATACATGAAGATCTTGAAAGGATATATGAAGAATCCACACCGTCCTGAAGCATCTATTGTTGAAAGGTATGTTGCAGAAGAAGCTATTGAGTTTTGTACAGACTACATTTCAGAAGCGGAACCTGTAGGGCTTCCAAAGTCTCGTCATAAAGGAAGATATGATGGTAAGGGTACACGAGGTATCACTGTTAAGAGCATGGATCGGGAGGAAGTGCTTCAAGCACATTTGTATATATTGAATAACACTGATGAGGTTGAACCATAATTATGTGAGCACAAAAGCATCATCAATGAAACTTACGCTAGAATGAATGAAAAATGGTGTTTAAACAAGCATAATAAGACTTTCTTGAACTGGTTTAAAGAAAAAATTGCAAAGGATGGTACTGCTTCTGATACATTAAAATGGCTAGCACAGGGGGCCTAACTTTGATGTCATATGCTGGAGTGGGTACGATATCAATAAGTTTTCCTTCTATACAAAGTCCCAGGATGACAAAAGTACTATGCAAAATAGTGGGGTTATGGTCGTCGCTGAGTCCATGCATTTCTCTAGTTCGAAAGATAAAAACCCTGTTATGGCATCCGTTTCATACTTTGGAATCATTGAAGAGATCTGGGAGGTTGATTACACGAAGTTTAGAGTGCCTATTTTTAAATGTTAGTGGGTCGACAGTAACAATGGTGTGCAAACCAATGAGTTAGGATTCAAATTGGTGGACCTTAATAAGGTAGGTAATAAAGAAGAGCCTTTCATCATGGCATCCCAAGCAAACACAAGTGTTTTATATCCGTGATCCTTCTAACAAAAGGTGGTCAGTGGTTCTCTAGGGAAAAAACATGTATAATGGTAGTGAGGGAAATCAAGATTCAACTCTTGATATTTCTGATACTCCTTCTTTCTCAACACGGGTGCCTAATTTCAATGAGGAAAATGAAGTGGACGATGTACATGCTACTCGTAATGATCACCAAGAAGGGTTATGGGAGAACTTTACTACTTGACCATAGTGTAAGTTTAGTTTGAGTTATGTTTAAAGTCATATTATATGTTTACGTTGATATTTATAAGTTATGCTTACGTTGATCGATATTTATAAGTTATGTTTGATATTTATCCAAACATACTGACATTTTTTTTCTTCTAAACAAATATACATGGCTGATCCTGAGGATATCCCTCCTTCATGCAGCGGGTCGGAGACCCCGTCTACAGGTAGAAAGGGTAGACGTGCCACACGAATGAGGAATTTTACTGCCAACCGTGGATCAAATCAAAGGATAAGAATCGACTTTGATTATAACCTCAATCCTATTGGGCCAATGGCAGAGCAGTTTAATAGTTTTGTGGCGACCCTTGCTCGAAGCAGGCCTAGTATACTTATTGAGCGTTGGAAAGATGTACCGCAGGGCGTGAAGGATCAGATATGGGAGAGTATTCTGGTATCTATACTTTTACGTCCTGTGTTTGTATCTACTATATTTTAATCTTATTAATATCATACAGTAATTCGTTGATTCTTTTAGTGTTAATGTAGCTCACCTTTGACCTGCCGGATACGACGGATATGAAGAAGTGTTTGATAAAGTATGCTGGTGAGCATTGGAAGGCTTTTAAGGTGGACTTGGGCAGATACTATGTATTCAATCCAAGCTGTGAAAAGAACCCGCTTGAGGTGTACCCGTTTCTTGACCAGGCAACGTGGAATCGCTTTGTTCAGAGCCGACATGATCCCAGCTTTCAAGTTAACTTATTTGAGTTGTCTCTAAATTTATGTAATTTCATTAATTTTATTAATTTAGTTATGTAATTTAATTGTCTTCTATTTATAACAGGAGAAGAGGAAAAAAAGGCAAGAAAACCAAAGCAAGAATGTCTACCCCCATGTACTGTCTCGTGGGGGATATAAAAAGCTTGTTCAGAAAATGGTGGAAGAAGAAAAGAAAGCATGTCAGGAAGAAAGCACGCCATCATAAATGGAAGAGAGCCCTATAAAGAAATACGGGACCATATACATCTGAGGAGGCCCGCCAAGTAGTTGAGAAGATTGTAAGTATAGTTTGAATTGTAATTGTGATTTTAACAATGTTACCGAATTGTAATGTGACCTAATATTTTATATGTTGCAGGATGCCTTGGACGAGCAGGCCACTTAAGGAACCTTTGTTCCTAGAGGACGCGAGGATATCTTAGCTGTTGCCATCGGTAAACCAGACCACCCGGGCCGTGTCATTGGTGTTGGATGGGGCGTTGGCATTCACCAATACCCTGGTTCATCTTCACACCAACGCCACAGGGATGTTGATGCAGATAGAGAACGGCTAAAACGGGAGATTGCAGATGAGCTTAGACAGGAGATGGCCCAGCAGCTGGCAATAATGGCTGCTATGTCCCAGCAAATCACAAGTGTCCAACCCTCTGTCCAACCCTTTATCCATGTGAGCACTAAGGGCTCATGTGATCCTCCTCATCAGCCTGAAAATGATGATGATGATGATGACGACGACCCTGATAGGTGTAAGCTGTATGTTGATGATCATCATGATCGCCACTTAGTGGCATTGGGGAGGGCACATAACTTAGGTAATACCATACACCATCGTTTATTACCGGATGATCAGGTGAGGGTCGTGGTTGAGATTATTCGAGATGCTGATGCTCGAGTCCCTGTGCCCACTGAGGAGGTTCAAACAGTGGGCCAGGTCCCCGGTAACTTTATCCCCTGGCCAAGAAGACTGGTCAGGTTTCTTATTGCATCTGAGGTATTCAATTACTTGTGTTTTTCTATATTTATAGTTGAAATTATTTATTATTGTTTAAAGATAATGCTTTTTTTTTTTTTTAGGATGTTGGAAATGATATTCTGCCTAAAAGGTCGGATCCAGGAAGACCAGAGAAGTCTGCTCCTGCCAAGGTATTCATTTGATCATTCAATTAATTACGAATGAAATAACTTAACTGTAATTACTAATGTATATCTTTGTTGTTTAGGGATCCTGGTGATGTTTTTAAACTTCTGGCTATACAGGTTGTGACCATGGAGGTTGACGCAGCTTTGGTAAGGTTGGAACATGATGCCAGGCCAGGTGACGAACTGTATATCCCAAAGAAGGAAATTATGGAGATGGCGCTCGAGCGTCAAATGGCTAGTGCTGCACACATCTCGTTATGGTGCACGTAAGTACATTTTATTTATAAGTTAAGTAATTAAATTTTAAATACTATGATAATTAATATGTTTTATCAATATATTAGGTATCTGCATCACATGTTAGTTGATCAGGGCAACCTCACCCTTTATGGGTTCATTGACCCCATGCTCATTCAGGGTGATGTTCTCCTAACATCAGAAGACCCAGTCGCCACCATACGTGATATACTTGCCCGAGACGATCATCAGTTCTACCTTACGCCTTATCTTAATAAGTAAGTACCAGTTATTTAATTATAACTGTAGATGACTTAGTCACTAATTGTTCCGCAAATGCATAAAACATTGGCAATTGTTGATATTGTGCCCTGGGTTGAATGTCGTGGTCTTCTTCTGCTCGACGGGAAATAAGCCGGCGAATGAACTAAAGCACGTCATGGAAACGTAAGCATTAAAATAATTTAGAATCAGTAATGAAGTTGTTTTAATTATCTGAAATCTATTAGATATACTTTAATTAATGTTTATTTTCTTATGATAGTTCTATTGATGCAAGCCGCATGCTGCGTGGTAAAAGGTGTCGGGCTATTAGATGGATTATTCCTATCGTAAGATATTTATTAGTTCAAACGCTTCAAGCACAGTGGGTATAATTATTGATTTCTATTTAATTCCTCATATTCTAATTGGGTTTCATTTGTATGTAGTCCCGTAGACAATGTGGATCATGGGAATGTGGATATTATGTAATGAAGTGGATGGTCGAAATTATCTCCTCCGGTATCACTGAAAGATGGCAGGAGGTAAATGCTAATTGGTAACAATTAGTTGTCACAGTTATAGATTCGTTACATATTTTATTTTAGTTTATTACTTAAAAGATATAATCTTATGTCCAATTAAACTTACAGATATTCAACAATCCAACTCCACTCTCTGATGCCGACATAAAAAACATAAGGATGCATTGGGCAACTTTCTTTCTTGAAGTGTACTAACCATAGTTTCTATGTAGTTAGTTTATAAACGTATCATGTACTAGCTATAGTGTACGTTTGACTGATATATATTTTGATATGAAATCTATAATATATCATAATGTAGCTTTTTGGTTTCTAATTATCTTAGTTGTCTGAATGTAATTGAATATATGTATTGTTCGTAATCTTTTAATTTAGTGTGTTTTGGTTGTATAAAAGTGATTGTGTTGAGAATATTTAGATGCTGTATTGATCTGGATTACTGAAATAGGGGAAAGGATGTCACTACTGTAAAGGGGGGGTTTTTTTTTATAAAAAAAAGCACTTTTCACATCGGTTTCTGTAAAAACCGATGTGATAACCTAACTTTGCACATCGGTTATATTCAAAACCGATGTGGAAATATAGTGTTTAACATCGGTTTTGAAAATAACCGATGTGGAAAGTTATGTTATCGCATCGGTTTTTATAGAAACCGATGTGGAAAGTTATGTTATCGCATCGGTTTTTATAGAAACCGATGTGGAAAGTTATGTTATCACATCGGTTTTTATAGAAACCGATGTGAAAAGTGCTGAACAGGTTACGCTGAAACTGAATTTTTGACATCGGTTTTAAAATCGATGTGAAAAGTGGCAATAAACCACATCGGACGTTTTAACATCAGTTTGAAACCGATGTGAAAAGCCAAAAATAACTGATGTGAAATCCCTTTTCTGCACTAGTGTTAGTGGTTCCAAGCAAATAACTAAATATTCTTTTAACAGCTTTGAGATGTGATTCTCTGGGGTCAGATTGGAATCTTGCACACATGCAGACACTGAATTGAATATCAGGTCTCTGGGGTTGGGCAGGGTGATCCCCTCTCTCCCCTACTCTTTTGCATAGCTGAAGATGTATTGAGTATAGGAATATTTTGGTTCCTTGCTTCTAAGTCTATCCCTAGAGGCTTTGCTACTCCTTCACATATCTTATATGCTGATGACATTTTAGTATTTTGCAGAGGGACAAAAAGGAACATTGATGCTTTAATGTCCTTGTTCAGTTCTTACAACAATGCCTCTGGCCAGCATCTTAGCTTACCAAAATGCTAATTTTATGCTGGCAGCTTACCTAGTTTTTGGATGGCTGCCATTTTAGGTTTTCGTGGTTTCAGTGCAGAACATCTTCCTTTTATGTATTTGGGAGTTCCTATTAACAAAGCAAACCAAGGAGGATTCATTTACAGCCTATAGCAGACAAAGTCATTGCTAAACTACCTCTTGGAAAGGTGTTCTCTTGTCTTTTATGGTGAGAATTCAACTAGTGAAATCAGTGGTAACTAGCATGCTTCTTCACAGTTTTCACATCTATTTATTGTAACATCCTTGGCTGCTCTATGGATTGACAACTGTCCCCAAAAACCAACACGGGTCTTTTCAGCGTGCTTTGTCCTCACTCACATGCTTCCTAGGAAAACGTCCCAGAAGGTCACCCATCTCAGAATTGCTCCAAGTTAAGCACACTTAACTGTGGAGTTCTTAAGTGATGGTGTGACACCCTCTACCCCGCATATTAATATAGAACATTTACTTGAAAGAGGTAATATAAAAACATGCATTTATTTCATTAAAATAAAACTTGGATACAATGTACCACCTTGTAACACTTTAACTTGGAAAGAAACATGGTTTAAAATAAAAGATAAAACATAAACATAAAAACATAAAAGATAACCCAACCCCGATGTCACATACAGAGCTGGTATAACCGTTCCGGAATAAAATCTACGTAATACAATGAGACTAAAAAAAATTAACAACTATAAAACTAAGCGTCCTAACTAGAGTCGCGGCTCCTCAGAGTCACTCCTCCACTGGCTGCTCACCGTCCTCTGCATAAAGAGATACATGCCAACAACAAAGAAAGAGAAACGTGGAGTAAGAAATCATGTAAACACAACGGCATGGAGATAGTAAGCAAGATGAACATACATCATAGCATGGCATTAATATACAACATATAACATCAACATATAAATAATCACATCATCCTGGCATTCCAACCAACATATGCTATGCAGTGCAACACTACTCCGCTACTCCCTTATGCATGTGGATCCAAACTATCTCAGGAAGGCAACTTCAAAGTTACATATTCACATTGGCCAAAAAGCACAAACGCCGGCAGTCCACCAAACCATGGGTGAACCCCTTGGATAGCCAACGTATAATAATGAGGATATGCCACCGCGGGGGAACACGATCCACCAAACCTTGGGTGAACCACCGAGACTTGGCCAGATCGTCGAACTCTAGGACGACCTCCCCTATGTTGAACTTTCCCCACTAACAACTTCAACGTATGAATGCATAAGCACAACAGCAAACAGGCAACTGAGACACCCCTTTGTGCCCCATTGTGACATTAATTATTTATTTAACTTACTCGCGTACTTAACGTTAATCATAATCCAAAAATACGAAGAAATTAAAATCTTAATTAATAAACATATAACTTCTGCAAATTTAAACATACCATCGTTATAATATATATAAATACACACTTAGCCATTACATTACAAAACACTATTTTGGGTATCCTATCAGTAGGATCCCTCACAGGTACTTAATTATACTAACTGTTTATAACTAGCCGAAAATAAAACGTCTGTTAAGACTCACTAGCCCTAAACTCACTACACTACATCGTTAGAATCCGTAGCTCGTCCTTCATCATCCGATTCATACGGAGTTCCATCCAACTCCTCAACAACATATTCCTCCACCGAGTCTTCTAATGGAATAAAGTATACATACATAAAAATACAGAAATAGGGAGATAAGAAACAGTTCTATCATCATAAGCGAAAAAGAATCATAACATATAATAATAGTCACAGACAATTCATCATTCATAATTAACCACCATCCTTAATTTACTACATCATCCTCTACCCTCAAACTCATGCAATCTAACCTTTATGTGGACGTGGCCACTACCAATTCTTTCACACATCCCTTTCTAAGAATGTTAGTCAGTCGTTCAAGCGACGCGTTCCTAAATCCTGGTGCACACTCTCTTCAATGGTGAGAATACTTATGCAAAGCAATTACACTATAATTGCACATTTTACTCGGTAGACACCCTGTCCACTCCCGAGGGTGCTCTTGACTATCAATGACACTATAGCTGCACAACCTAATATCTAAGTTGGACCGATCTAGCGAGAACTTCAGACCTCGTGTATTCCAAACACACGGTTGTGAACAACGATGCAAACATATGAATCACTGACTCGCATCAATAACAACCTAGTGCCTCAAACTTCCATCATAGCCTCAACATGCACTCTAGGTCTTACCTTATCTATGAAATAATACATTTAGGCTAGGCACCTCTAAATCACATTCAATCTCTCACCCAAACAAAGTACCTCCGAAAAACACATATCTTTACTTAAAACCAACTAAGCAATTTATCAAACCAGGCAGATCATGCATGATACAATACTTATAAAATATTCAAACAACAAAATAAAACAACATCACATGCAGTAGAATACCACAACCGGCGTATCACAACAATTTAATAATAAATAAGTCAGACATCCTCAAATATTATAAAAATGAACCTAAGGCGATAAACCTACAATTCCCAAATCATCATTGATATTGCAGAAAAGTTTCCAATGTGATTTTGGTATTGTCGATTACTCGACCACTAGTAGGGTTTAGGTTGCCCTACACCATTATTATAAATTATATACTACTTATCCGATCCGATGATGGATTGGTTCTTTCTCCCACCTAAGTTAACATCGGAAACACGAAGTCGAAGCTCCTCGTTATCACACCACAAGTTACCAACTCCACCTTCAACCAAATCAATGATAAAACAAGTTAATCAAACAAAACTCATCTACGTCCATTTTATGCTAGGTACGGCCATTCAATTCAAAAGAGGGCTAGGGTTCTTTTCTCATTCCACTCTTTTGGATACTAGTTCTTAGAGTCTTAGATAGCATGGATAACTTGCTATATGTTGAAAATATGAAACAAAATCATCCAACCCCTTTGAGTAGGGTTTCGACCTCAATAGGTACAAATAGGTTAGAAAATTCTTTTGAGTGTAAGTTCTTGGGTGGATGATCATACAACCTAGTAGAGGCAAGATCAATCATCATTATTAATCAACAATTGAACAAAAATTACTCAGCCCCTCTTTTCTAGGGTTTCGGCCAACAATAGAATCAAAGGGTTAGGGTTTTTATTTGCACTCAATCTCTTAGATACAAAAGGCTAGGGTCTTATGGAGATAATAGAAATTATCATGGTATAAAAATTGAACAAAATCTCCTTTGCTCAACCAAGCATAGTTTCAGCCCTAATAAGGAAAATAGGAACGAAAATGCTTTTGCTTACATGCTCTTAGATGATGATAGTAGGAGTCATATAAGGATCATAGAAATTGGTTTCACATTAAAATGATTTTTCTACAATTTTCTAGAATTATTTAAAGTTCTAGATCTAGGAATGGAAAACCAAGAAATAGCAAAGAAATGAGTTCAAAAAGTAGAAAAGATGATCATGTTACCTCAAGTGTATGAAGAAAATGGAGAAAAGTTGATGATCTTGGCAAGTTTCAACAATGGGTTTTCTCTTGGAGCTCTTGAAAATGGAGTTTAAGACTTGTGTTTTGTGAAGGATGAAGATGAAACAAAATGGGTATGTGTAGGGGAAGGGCTGCTGCGGTTTTGGCAAGGGACAAGGGTGTCCAAGATTTGTTCACTTAAGGATAAAAGAGTAATTTCACTTGGGGATAATTTTGGCAATTAATTAAAGACTTAAGGACATTTAAGTAATTTCAAGTATAAGCTCATTATGACATGGTGAGTCACACCATGACTCACCATGGTGACTCACCCCCAATGATTCACCCATGACTCATTGTCTCCATCCATTAGCGGGTCTGAAAATCCCGTATTCAACTCCGTCGTTTACCCGATTTAGGTTTTACGCCCAAATAGAACATAATATTTAATTTTCGATCGAAAATTTTCGAAATAACAAAAGTCATTGGAAATATGATTTAAACCTAAACTATTTCATTCACGAGTCAAAATTAGGTTTTCTGCTCAGTTAAAATCTTACTGTCAGTGAAAACACAGACCGGTTTCCGTCTGAATTTTAAACCCAAAATTTCATCGTAACCCTCTACCATAAGATAGAGTATGAATATGATTTTGTTTTATCCAAAATCATTTTCTTGGTCTTAGATAAAAATATAATTAATTATATTTTAACCGGTAATACAGCGTAATTAAAAACAGGCTGTTACGCAATCACCTCCTTTGCTTGGGCCAATAAGCACCCAAGACTTATCACCATCATCCAACAACATCAACCCCCTGACTCCCATGAGTCACGGTCCCCTTGGCCAAAAAGCACCAAGATTCAACTTATCAACACCTGGATCAAAAAGCATCGAGGCCACTTTGGCCAAAAAGCACCAAAGCTTATCAACGTGCGGCAACCCATAGGGCACCGGCTTAACCAACTTATTATTGTGTTCGTCTTAATTAGTATTTAATTAAGTTATCTAACTCTTCTTCATTCGATTGGTGTCTTATCTCATTATTGGGGATATTTGGGCTAACTCAAATAAAACATTTAATCTCAGATTCTGATCAGTAAGGGGAGCACGAGCGTGCTCACCCCAGCACGGTTGTGCTGTCACTTAAGTGGAGCATGGTCGTGCTCACTGTCCTGCACGGCCATTGATAATCCGTTGGCTTATCATATTTTATCTATTATTTTAGAGCGGATTTTATAAATTGAATTGAGTTGAATGCTTGATTTAGCCCAAATTAGACTTTGTTTCCCTCTTTTGGTTATTTTAGAGTCAATGTGTGTATTTAATTGATTTTAATTATATTTTAATTGATTTTCTCATGATTTTATTATTTTGATTTTTAGGAAAGATTGACAAGAAGAATGACAATTAAAAATAAGCTCCAATTAGGTACACACTAGGCGTGAAGCTGTTACAAGAAGCATACCATTTGACAATTGTATTTCAATTAAAAGAAGGTTTTGCAACTTAGCTACATGGGACCAGGTGAATGTATTGAAGATGGAAGCAAGGAATTTGGCCTTGCCAAATTGAAGTGTCCTTGTACGTGAATAAAGAAAAGTTAAAATTCACAAAAATTTGTTGCAATTGGATTTTCAATTGAAAAGGTGAAATGGTAATTAAATTGGCAGAGCCCACGCAATGGATTTGAAGATTTGGATAACAATCAATTATCATAAAATTAAAGGATAGAGATTTTGGCAATTAAAATAGAAGATGAAAGTTGATACAGGAGATTGACTTTTCAAAGGAGCCCACGTGAAGAAATCCTAAGAATTGAATGCAATTATGAATTGAGGAGGCTGCAATATATATAAAAAGACAATTCAGCGAGTAGAAGGAGTTGCGGAGGGTGCAGGCCGTACCAGGAACGCCTCACAGCAGCAAGCAGTACCACGCAAAGGGCACACAATAGGTGCAGCGCCGGAGAGAACCGCAAGCAGTACCGCGGATATACACAGTGTCGAATAATGCAGTTTTCTTCTTTTCTTCTTGTTCTTTATTTTATGGCTGAGTAATTCTTTTGTTTCTAGGATTGTGTAATGCTCTTTGATATTATTATGATGAATATTTGATCTTTCCCTCTTGTTAATGTTTGATTCATTGATTTGGTTCTTATTGTGCTTTATCCATGTGAATTGATTGATCACCTTTTTGCATGTCTTAGATATTCTAAGGACAAACTTAGCGGTGAACTTAGGTATCGGATCTATAAGAATTGAACTTAGGACTTAAATCACGAGAGTTAGAAGCGGTCCTTCGAGGGTTCATTGGATTGTCACAAACCTTAATGGGTTCAATTTAAATACAATTATCACGAGAGTAGGTGTTGGTTTAATTGGGCACGGTTCTTGTATCTCGAGAGGGAACATTAACTTTATTAGGATAAATTCACCTTCAATTGAGTTAGATATTAACAAAGGTATAATCAATTAGAATTCATAATTGGTCATTGCGGTAGTCCCGATCCTGGAAGCTCTCTTCTCATATTTAAAAACCTAAAAATATTTGATTTCTGTTATTGTTTCTTTTATTTTCTTGAAATCTATTCACATCTTTTTCTTAGCAATAGTTGTTTAATTTGTAAAGTGGTACTTGGTTTCCCAATCCCTGAGTTCGATACTCGGTTTCTCACCGTTTTATTATTACTTGCTTCGATCCGGTACACTTGCTGGAGCCTATCATGAAAATATGTAATTTGCGGATTCACGCTATCAAGTTTTTGGTGCCGTTGCCGGGGACTGTGCTTTCTTGAATTTCAATTTAATTTTTAAATTGATTTTTCTGAACATTTTTTATTTTTATTTTTTTAAAAATTCTTTTTCTACTGTATCTATCTCTCTCTTTGCAGGTATTTTGTCTCTTTTATGCGAAGATCCCAAAGTCTTGGAACTCTTATTGAAGTTGATCCCGAGATTGAAAGGACTTTTCATAGACGTAGGAGACTACAAAGACAAAGAGTGAGAGAAAGGTTGATCCCCATCCCACTCATGGCCGATCTACCGGATACCAAACCACTGAAGGACTACGCAGCCCCAAATGCTAGGGGTTTGCGAACTGGGATTGCTAGGCCAGAAATTGAGGCGGAGAACTACACTATACCGCCCCAGTTGATCGGCATGATTAGGCAACATCAGTTTGGAGGATTACCCTCGGAAGACCCGACTGATCATGTGGAGACATTTTTGGAGTTCACCGATGCAATAAGAATTCAAGGTGCACCGGTTGATGCTATTCGCTTGAGGTTATTCCCCTCCTCTCTGACTGGAAGGGCAAGAGCTTGGTTGAAATCAGTGCCTGCCAATACTTTGTCAACATGGGACCAACTGGAGCAGGCATTCTTGGAAAAATTCTTTCCACCATCCAAGACTGCTTACCTACGAACTCAGATCACCGGCTTCTTCCAAAAGGACGGAGAATGCTTATCCGAAGCTTGGGATCGTTACAAGGGATTGCTAGAATCTTGCCCACATCATGGGCTTGAGAAGTGGCTTTTAGTGCATACCTTCTACAATGGATTGGACTATTCTTCGAAGGTGTCACTTGACTCCGCAGCTGGTGGAGCATTGATGAATAGACCATTGGCTCAAGCATTTGAGATCATTGAGAACGTTGCCACCAACTATCATCAATGGGGTTCAGAAAGAGGTAATAACCCGAAAAAGCTTTCGGGAGGTAAGTTTGAAATGAATAGTAATGATTTAATATTGTCTAAATTTGACTCATTGAGTAAGCGCTTTGATAAACTTGAAAAGGCTAATGTTAGTTCAATGGGTGCTACTAATGTTGCTTGTGAGATTTGTGGAGTGCAGGGACATGACTTAGTGGAATGCCCACATGGAAGTGCTCATGAATCAGGTGCTTCGGGAGAACAAGTGAATTCATGTCACAACTTTTATGACACGAATCCGAAGTTGCCAAACTATGTTCCCCCAAATTCTTACAACCAAGGAAGGAAGAATAACTCTTATCTCTCATACGGGAACTACAACAACACGTTGAACCATGAATTCCAAGAAGGCCAAGGTAATAGGAAACCTGCATTGGGGTATCCTCAGGTACAAAAGTCTAAACTTGAGTCTCTTATGGAAAATTTTGTTGAAACTCAAACAAAGCAAAATGAAGAGTTTAGGCAACATGGTAGGGCTATGGGCGAAGCCATTAAGGAACTAGCTTCTAAGGTAGACAACTTAGCTATTCACAATAAAATGCTAGAGACACAAATTGCCCAACAAGCTAGTACATCTTCTACGACTAAGGGTACGTTTCCGGGACAACCCGAAGTTAATCCCAGTGAGCACTGTAATGCTATATACTTGAGGGATGATAAGCTTGGGGTAGTTGAAAAGGGCATGGAAAGTGAGGTGGACATGAGTGAACAAGAAGAAGTTAAACCAAAGTATATCCCTCCACCGCCTTACCAACCCCCAATACCTTTCCCACAAAGGCTAGTCAGGAAAAAGCAAGTAGAAAAAGAGACAAAGAGCTTAGTTGAGGAGCATGATGAAAAGATGAAAACTAATATGCCTCCTAAATTAAAAGATCCAGGAAGTTTCTCTATTGCTTGCTCAATTGGAGAAGTTAAAATAGATCATGCCTTATGTGACTTAGGGGCTAGTGCGAGTTTGATGCCACTTGCCATCTTTGAGAGGTTAGGAACCAAGAAATTGAGCCCATCCAAGTTCTCTTTACAATTTGCGGATGGCTCAACTAAAACCCCTCTAGGCATACTAGAGAATGTCCCCATAAAAGTAGGGAAACTTTTCATTCCTACTGATTTCATGGTGTTGGATATGAACGGGAATTCTAAATTCCCTATCATTCTTGGAAGGCCATTCTTGGCCACAGCTGGAGCAATAATAGATGTTAAAAATGACAAGCTCTCTTTGAATGTAGAGGAAGGTAGGGTGGATTTTGATTTGACTAACTCATATAACAACCCTCCTCTTGAGAATCATGTGTGCAGGATTGAGATAGTGCCTCCGGAGGTGAAAGAAGAGCTTAACATGGAAGCAACTCCCAAACTTTGCATGACAAATGATGCACCGAATAAAGATGAAATTGGAGTTTCTGAACATGTGGAGTTAAAACCTCCACCGGGAGGAAGTAAGGCCATGAAACTCAGAGTGAAAAGAGCAAAGCGAAAGCGCATGTGGCCATATGAACACTATAGGCTCATTGATGGACTTCCTTGGAAGAGAGGTGTTCTTGCACCTCAAAGCCCAGCTGACCCCGGGTGATTGAAGGGACTATGGTCAAGCTTAGGACCGTAAACAAGCGCTTCTTGGGAGGCAACCCAAGCTCTCTTTCCCTTCTTAATTGTTTTTAAAATTTGTTTTTGAATAACTTGAGAGAATTAGAGAAGAAAGATCACAAATTGATAGTATTGCCAAGTGTTTTCAGGTTAAGGAGGCAAGGAGAGCAAAAAGGCATGTGGAAAACGAAATCAGTAAAAAATCGGAATCAAATCTAATCTGGTGTTTTTCAAATTAAAAGATATTTCCAGGAATTGGGTTACCAACAAGACTGCTTATGCTACTAAATTGACTACTCCTCTTGTTAATTATCAAAATTGCTTTGAAGGTGAATTTATCCTAATAAAGTTAATGTTCCCTCTCGAGATACAAGAACCGTGCCCAATTAAACCAACACCTACTCTCATGATAATTGTATTTAAATTGAACCCATTACGATTTGTGACAATTCAATGAACCCTCGAAGGACCGCTTCTAACTCTTGTGATTTAAGTCCTAAGTTCAATTCCTATAGATCCAATACCTAAGTTCACCGCTAGGTTCATCCTTAGAATATCTATGACATGCAAATAAGTGCGCACCAAATTTACAAGTAATTCATGCAATAGGAATCAAATCGAAAGCAAATTGAAATTAACAAGAAATAAAACGTCAATTCATCACATAAAACGAGTCTTGGGCATAGCCCCAATTCCTAGAAATAAAACGACTACTCACACATTGCCATGTTCATAACAATGTTGAATAACAAAAATATGAAAATCCTAAGAGAAGAGAAGAAATTGAGAAGAAGAGAAATCCTAAAATTAAGCCTAAGGTAGCAGCCAAGAGGTTCCTATTTTCGAGCCTAATTCCCCTATTTATAGTGTAGGTTAACTTGGGATTAAATCAATTACAAATCAGATCAAAAACAAATCCCAAAATCCCAGATTTTACGCGTCACGGCCGTGACGGCTGTCAGGGCCAGGCCATGACAGCTTCTGCTTTGTGAATTCTTGTGCTGATGGTCTGTCATGGCCATGATGGCTGTCACGGCCATGATGGCTGTCACGGCCAGGCCGTGACAGCTTCTGACTTACACTTTCTTCTTTTTTCTTCAGTCCCACGCGATCACGGTCGTGATGGTTGTCACACCTAGGCCGTGATGGTCTCTGCTTTGCTCATTTTCCTTGCTTTTCAAGCTTCATCTTCATACAAACTTCGATTCAACTGGATTTGATTATTTTAATCATGAATTCCTGCACACAAACACCACAGAACCACCTTACCCGTTCCAAGGTAAAAACTAACAAAAATCAAATTAAATATGCCTAACCTATATGAAAAATGCATGCAAAATGATAAGGAAATATGAGGTGAAATCACACTCATCAAACTACCCCAAGCTTAAGATTTTGCTTGTCCTCAAGCAATCATTAAGGCCAGACAAGATAAACAGTTAGAGCACAGACAGTGAACCAAGAACCCGAGTAACAAATCCAAGTAACAGCCATGTCCAAATAAGTAATTAAGAGACAATCAATTTCAAGTCCAATTAGAAGCTTAGGTTCCCAGAATTCATGCTTCTCACCAATTTTTGGGCACTCTTCTCACCTCACTCAAGTGTTTAAGGACATATGACAATTCGCTCAATTTCCTCAAGGAAAGTACCCTACCATAAGCTTGACTATTAACCAAAATCTCTACTTTATTAATGAAAACACATAAGAATCAAGAGGTCTTTTATTTTGGTTGTAATGGGGCCATGGGAATAATCATTAGGTGGGGAAACCAAGAAAATGGAATTTCAAGAAGGCTAATGGAAAACATCAAACAATACAAAGCACGACAACCTTCTAAAATACCTTTTTGGGCTTTAATTTCACTTTTCCACCTTTCTTTCTTTCTTTCTTTCTTTTTTTTATTTTTTTTTATTTCTCACTTTCTTTTTCTCATCCCCTTCTCCATTTTTTTTTTTTTTAACTTTTCATCAATTTGGAGAAGGGGAGATTTACAATTCAAGAGAAACATTTATTTATTTTTCTTTCTTTTTCATCCCACAATTTTTCAAACTACCTTCTTGCCCTTTTTCCAATACTTTAAAAGGTGTCATACCATGCATCATTTATCAAAAGCAATCAAGGTACCAAGAAAAGCATTTTTTTTTTATTAGGCTCAACTTTGGGCAACTAATGGGTAGCATTTAATCATTAAAAGCTCAGAAGGCCAGAAAAATACCTAGTGCCTCAATCATTTTCAAATATGTTTTCAAAAATTTCTAAGTTTCAAAACGGTTTCAAGTCAAGTTCTAGAGAATACAATCCAAGAGGAATAAAACACTCAATCACAAGGAATGGGGTAAATTTAGAGAATACCCCTTTTAGGCTCAAAAATCTCACTTTAGTAGTTTGAAATTAATGAAAAAACACAGAATCCAAGGAACCACATGCTAATTAACAACTATCAAAAGATCATCTCTAGAATTTTTAATTTTAGCCTATTACAAGAATACAAAAATTGGGTTCAAAAATTCACTGTCTCAATTCATTTGGCACAAAGTTCTCACAATTGGATGCAATTTCAAAACAAAGGGCAATCTAATGATGTGATCATGCAAAACTATACCTAAATGAATGCAGCATGTAATATGCAAAATGCAAAAATACCCCTACCCCAAGCTTAAAAACTTACATTGTCCCCAATGTAAATAATTAAGTCAGAGAGAGGAGAAAATTGGAACAACTTACTTAGGTGGTGTTGGGTGCTGCGCGAATTGACCAGAGAGTGAGGGTGAATTTTTTTTTTTTTTTGGAACATAGGCGCATCACGGCCGTGACCATATTCACGGCCCGGGCGTGATCTTCGCTGAGTTGTCTGATGGGTTTCTTCTCATGCCCGTGAGGGATATCACGGCTTGGGCGTGATCTTCTCTGATTTCTGGCACCTTCGCATCATGCCCGTGAGCTCTGTCACGGCCTCGCCGTGGTCGTCACTGCCTCCACCCTTTTTTTTTTCCATGCTTTTCCAACCTGTAAACACACTTGGCAAAACCATCAATTTGGATCTTTCTCCTCTAATCTTCTCAAATTATTGAAAACAAAAATTAAAAACAAAATACAGGGAAAGAAAGCTTGGGTTGCCTCCCAAGAAGCGCTTGTTTTTGGTCGTAAGCTTAACCATACTCTCTTAAATCAACCGGGATCAGGTGGGCTTTGAAGTACAAGAACACCTCTCTTCCAAGGAAGTCCATCAATGAGCTTATAGTGTTCATATGGCCATATGCGCTTTCGCTTTACTCTTTTCACTCTGAGTTTCATGGCCTTACTTCCTCCTGTTGGAAGTTTTAACTCCACATGTTGAGAAACTCCAATTTCATCTTTATTCGGTGTATCATTTGTCATGCAAAGTTTGGGAGTTGCTTCCATGTTAAGCTCTTCTTTCACCTCCGAAGGCACTATCTCAATCCTGCACACATGATTCTCAAAAGGAGGGTTGTTATATGAGTTAGTCAAATCAAAATCCACTCTACCTTCCTCTACATTCAAAGAGAGCTTGCCATTTTTAACATCTATTATTGCTCCAGCTGTGGCCAAGAATGGCCTTCCAAGAATGATAGGGAATTTAGAATTCCCATTCATATCCAACACCATGAAATCAGTAGGAATGAAAAGTTTCCCTACCTTTATGGGGACATTCTCTAGTATGCCTAGAGGGGTTTTAGTTGAGCTATCCGCAAATTGTAAAGAGAACTTGGATGGGCTCAATTTCTTGGTTCCTAACCTCTCAAAGATGGCAAGTGGTATCAAACTCGCACTAGCCCCTAAGTCACATAAGGCATGATCTATTTTAACTTCTTCAATTGAGCAAGCAATAGAGAAACTTCCTGGATCTTTTAATTTAGGAGGCATATTATTTTTAATCTTTTCATCACGCTCCTCAACTAAGCTCTTAGTCTCTTTTTCTACTTGCTTTTTCCTGACTAGCCTTTGTGGGAAAGGTATTGGGGGTTGGTAAGGTGGTGGAGGGATATACTTTGGTTTAATCTCTTCTTGTTCACTCATGTCCACCTCACATTCCACATCCTTTTCAACTACCCCAAGCTTATCATCCCTCAAGTATATAGCATTACAGTGCTCACTGGGATTAACTTCGGGTTGTCCCGGAAACATACCCTTAGTCTTAGAAGATGTACTAGCTTGTTGGGCAATTTGTGTCTCTAGCATCTTATTATGAATAGCTAAGTTGTCTACCTTAGAAGATAGTTCCTTAATGGCTTCGCCCATAGCCCTACCATGTTGCCTAAACTCTTCATTTTGCTTTGTTTGAGTTTCAACAAAATTTTCCATAAGAGACTCAAGTTTAGACTTTTGTACCTGAGGATACCCCAATGCGGGTTTCCTATTACCTTGGCCTTCTTGGAATTCATGGTTCAACGTGTTGTTGTAGTTCCCGTATGAGAGATAAGAGTTATTCTTCCTTCCTTGGTTGTATGAATTTGGGGGAACATAGTTTGGCAACTTCGGGTTCGTGTCATAAAAGTTGTGACATGAATTCACTTGTTCCCCCGAAGCGCCTGATTCATGAGCACTTCCATGTGGGCATTCCACGGAGTCATGTCCCTGCACTCCACAAATCTCACAAGTAGCATTAGTAGCACCTATTGAACTCACATTAGCCTTTTCAAGTCTATCAAAGCGCTTACTCAATGAGTCAAATTTAGACAATATTAAATCATTACTATTCATTTCAAACTTACCTCCCGAAAGCTTTTTCGGGTTATTACCTCTTTCTGAACCCCATTGATGATAGTTGGTGGCAACGTTCTCAATGATCTCAAATGCTTGAGCCAATGGTCTATTCATCAATGCTCCACCAGCTGCGGAGTCAAGTGACACCTTCGAAGAATAGTCCAATCCATTGTAGAAGGTATGCACTAAAAGCCACTTCTCAAGCCCATGATGTGGGCAAGACTCTAGCAATCCCTTGTAATGATCTCAAGCTTCGGATAAGCATTCTCCGTCCTTTTGGAAGAAGCCGGTGATCTGAGTTCGTAGGTAAGCGGTCTTGGATGGTGGGAAGAATTTTTCCAAGAACGTCTGCTCCAATTGGTCCCAAGTGGACAAAGTATTAGCAGGCACTGATTTCAACCAAGCTCTTGCTCTTCCAGTCAGAGAGGAGGGGAATAACCTCAAGCGAATAGCATCAACCGGTGCACCTCGAATTCTTATTGCATCGGTGAACTCCAAGAATGTCTCCACATGATCAGTCGGGTCTTCCGAGGGTAATCCTCCAAACTGATGTTGCCTAATCATGCCAATTAACTGGGGCGGTATAGTGTAGTTATCCGCCTCAATTTCTGGCCTAGCAATCCCAGTTCGCAAACCCCTAGCATTTGGGGCTGTGTAGTCCTTCAGTGGTTTAGTATCCGGTTGATCGGCCATGAGTGGGATGGGGATCAACCTTTCTCTCACTCTTTGTCTTTGTAGTCTCCTACGTCTATGAAAAGTCCTTTCGATCTCGGGATCAACTTCAATAAGAGTTCCAAGACTTTGGGATCTTCGCATATAAGAGACAAAATACCTGCAAAGAGAGAGATAGATACACTAGAAAAAGGAAATTTTTTTTTAAATAATAAAAAAAAATATTCAGAAAAATCAATTTAAAAATTAAATTGAAATTCAAGAAAGCACAGTCCCCGGCAACGGCATCGGCCATGCTCAATGCGCTCCCATCTTCCAGAATTTAACTGAGAGCACGGGCTGCTCCCTGTGCCCGTGCTCCCTGTTCAGTACTGAGACACCCCATTGTGCCCCTTTGTGCCATTAAATTAAAACCTTATTTATTAATTACTTAATCGCACGCTTAACATTAAAAGTATATTCCAAAAATATATAAAAGTTAAAACTTAATTAGAAACTTACAGCGTGAGAACAATTGCAACAACACACCATATATTTATAATACATACACACCATTTGTGAAAGCATCATAGTACTATAACACTGTCTAGGGTATCCCAGAAGTTGGATCCCGTGTAGGTGCATACTTATACAACTTATTAATAGCGGAAAATGTAAATGTCTTACGACACACTGGCCATAAACTCTCCAAGTTCTAACACTCGAATCCACTGCTCGTGCTCTAGCTTCTAGCTTCTAGCTCATATGGAGTTCCATCTAGTTCCTCGGTAACGGGTTCCTCCATTGAATCTTCTCATGGAATAAATAAACATACACATAATTCAGAAAATAGGGGAAAGAAACATTTCTATCATCAAAAGTGGAAAGGAATACATAGCACATAATATAATAACAGTCACAGACACACATCACACATAACTAACAATCATCCTCAAATCATAATATCGTCCTCTACCCTTAATCTCACGCAAACTAAACCTTTATGCTAACGTGACCACTACAATCGTGAAACACCATCTCCATCCTAATAGGAAGGTTAGTCCTTCGTCCGAGCGAGCACTCCCCTCTATGATATATAATATAATATAATATAATATAATATAATATTAGTAGCCCGATTGCTACACAATGCAATGATGCAAGTATCACTGACTCTTACGGGGTCATAACCTAGTGTCTCAACCTCTCATTAGAAACATGTATAAATCCTCAAATCATATCTCATAATCTCATCTATAAAACAACTTAATTAGGCTATGCACCTCTAAGTCCCATTCATTCTCTCACCCACATGCATATCCCCGGAACAACATATATCCTTACTTAAAAGTCAACTAAGCATATTATCAAACCAGGCAGATCATGCATAACACAATAATCAATAAAATATTCAAACACCAAAATAAAACGTCACATACAGTAGAATACCGCAACCAGCGTATCACAAATAGTCAATAATCATAAAGTCAAACATCCTCAATATTATAAGATTATCCTAACGGCGATAAACCTACAATCCCCAAATCATCATTGGTTTTACGGAAAAGTTTCCAATGCGATTTTGGTCTTGTCGATTAGTCGACCACTAGTAGGGTTTAGGTAGCTCTACACAATTATTATATTATTAACTACTTATCCATTCCGACGATAGGTTGAATCTTTCCCCCACCTGAAATTATCATCGACCCGAACTTACGATCCTCGTTGCTCTACCACGGTTAATGGTTAACCTTCAACCAAAATGACATAACCACTAGTTAATCAAACAAAATCCAAACTATGACCAATTCATGCTAGGTTCGGCAAACTATTCAAAATAGGGCTAGGGTTATTTTCTCAATTTCATCTTTTGGATTCTAATTACTAGAGTATTCACTAGCATAGATAAATTGCTAGAAGTTAAAAATATGAAACAAAATCCTCTAATCTCTAGGGTTAGGGTTTCGACCATGAGATAAAAATAAGGTTAGGAATTTCTTTTGATTTCAAGCTCTTGGATAATGGAAGTATAGGTATAAGAGAGATGACAACAAGAGTCATAACTCATCAAACATTTTTCTAAGTATTTTTGCATGATTTTTGAAGAAATAGATCTAAGACTTGAAATAGAGAAAAACTTGATGAAACTTGAAATTAGTTGAGGATTAAGAGTATAGAAACCCTTGATAGTTTAGATCCAACTTCATCTAAGTTAAAAATTGAACAAAATCTTCTTTGCTCATTAAAGCATAGGTTCGGCCGTAGTAAGAAAAATCGGAAAGAAAATTATTTTTCTTACATGCTCTTAGATTATGAAAATAGAAGACATATCAAGATCATAGAAATTGGTTTCACATTAAAATTATTTTTCTACAATTTTCTAGAATTATTTGAAGTTCTAGATCTAGAAATAGAGATTTGTGAAAAGTTGATGGAAATGAAGATTTGACGCATGATAACTGAAGCTAATATGATGAGGAACATGATCCTCACCTTGGAATGAAAGTTTCAAGAAGAAAAGGAAGAGATTTGATAAACTTATCAAGAACACAAGTGAAGTTCTTTGTGTTTTTTGTGAAGAACAAGTTGAATGTGTAATAGGAAGAGAAAGAAATGTGTTAAGTGTGGGGAGGGAGTTGGGCTGTGTCCAAATGAGGGTTAGGGGCAGAAAAATGTGTTGCTAAAGTGAGAAGAGAACCATGGTTGAGTTACTTAACATAGGTTAAGTTAGAAAATAATATAATAACTTAACTATAGTTAATTGTAATCATGGTTGAGTTAAAATGTGTGGTGGAGGGTGAATGATGGTGTGACTGATTTTCACCACATCTCATGAGTCATCCATGACTCACCTATCCAATCCATTAGCGGTTCCCGGAAATCTCGTACTCAGCTCCGTTATTTACCCGATTTCGGTTTTTGAGAGGAAAATGATGAAATGAAAGCAAAATGAAATAGGTATGGTTTATTGGAGGTGGCTGCACGAAATTGGAGAGATGTGAGAGGTTTACAACCATGTAAAATGAGTGGCTAAGAGTGCGTAGATGTGTCTTGTTAATAACCACAAAAGCTTGGGGTATTTTGGTCTTTTTATCTTAAAATATCTTAACCATCATTACTTGTCATAAATGCTAGGTGAGTCACCCCTATGACTCACCACCCTATGTGGCAAGATATCCCCTCATCCGGTGCCCAGTTCTGTCTCTGTAGTTCCATTTCCGACTCCGTCGATTTCCCGATTAGGGTTTCCGTCCGTTTTTCGCCAAAATTCGCCCGAATAAAATCTAATATTTATTTTTGGGCAAAACTTTGGAAAATAGACTTCTTCACGGACATAATATACAAATCTACAATTTTTCAGTTTCGGGTCAAATTAGGGTTTTCTGCCGGTATAAAATTATACGGTCAGTAAAAACGCAGACCGGTTTCAGTCTGAGTTTTAAACCCAAATTTTAACCAAAGCTTCCTACCATAGAGTAGGTTCTGGATATGATTTTATTTTCTCCAAAGCCATTTCCTAGGTCTCAGATAAAAATATAAATAAATATATCTTTACCGTTAATACAACGTATCTGAAAATCGGGCTGCTACAAGCACGGTCGTGCTCCTGGAGCCAGCCGTACTATTCTGGGCAGATTCAACTTGTGTTCTTGGAGCCAATACTCCCTAACACTCTCAAATCAGATTCTAGGGTCTTTTGACTAATTCAGTTGGCATCAAACCTCACCTCTCACTAACAATTCATGTCTTATGAAATATTGGGGAATTAATCCATTAATTCTTATGTTAATTGAGAGTCCTATTTAGCCAATTAGGGTCTTATTAACTATTCAACATAACAACAACATAACTCAGCCAATCAACATCATCAATAACAACAGTATCATAACATCAACATTCACCATATACAAATTCAACCAATAATGCATTGTTGGCATATAACATAGTAATTATAAAACAATAGGCATGCCATCAACAACTAACAATTATGGAAATTAATCCATACAACCAAACAGAACATGGCATTGACAACAGGCATACCATAATTAAATAACATTAAAACAGTTAGGCATTCGTAGCAGCTAACAACAATAACGGGGCTATGGGAACCCCTCATCTTATGCTACCCCCTTGCATAATGTATACACTATCCTTCTCCCCATACCTGGTATGAAGAATCTGACAACAGAATGCTAAGTGGTCAACCAAACGACAACCAACGAGTTCCCCTTGAGCGGCTCAGTCAGCTTCCAAGCCTTGGTCAAACAAGAACATTAACCAATTCGTTCCCAAATCTCAAAAATAGAAAAGGAAACCAAAAGAGGAGAAACCATTACCTATACCGATTTGGCACCGACGAACTAGACGTTCCCAAGAGTCTTTAAATCTCAAACAACTTAATAGGTTTAGAGAGAATAGGGAAGAAAAGGGTTGTAGCCGCAACAGGGTTTCTGTTTTGCCAAAATAGGGTTTATGAGAAACCCTCGATTACTGTTCTCTTTTTAAAGGCATAGACCCGAGCACGGTCATGCTCCTCCTTGAGCACGAGCTTGCTCACATCAGCGCTTATGAGGCATGGTCTGCCATTGAGCACGGGCGTGCTCCCTGTTGAGCACGGTCGTGCTCCCTGTTGAGCATGGTCGTGCTCAACTTAGCGTCAGTGAGACGCGCTCTTCGAACGAGCACGGTCGTGCTCTCTATTGAGCACGGCCGTGCTTGTGACTCTGATAGTCACAAGACTCAAGCCTAAGAAAGGGATTTTTCCACTAGAAACCCCACTTAGCCCACTCTAAACCTCCCTAACAAACAAGGCACATACAAAAGCACTTAACGAAAAACGGGGTGTTACAACTCCACCCCCTTATAAAAATTTCGTCCTCGAAATTTCTGCTCACCTCGATTGAAAAGGTACGGATACGACTCCATCATCTTGCTTTCCAGCTCCCATGTAGCACTTTCCTCAGTAGCCCCACTCCAAACGACTTTGACCAAAGAAATCGCCTTGCCTCTTAGCTACTTCACCCTCCTATCCTCGACTCGAAGGGATAGTTGTTACAGATAGGCTCCCGAAAAGAAGATGCATCTTGTTAGTATAGGTAGTATCAATCAATTCATATAAGCCATCCTCAACTGTATAGTCCCATACCTACATAATCTCAGGATCCCTCTCATTCTGGTGTACAATCGATTCATTCATGTACCCCTCCACCTAAAAGCCTGCCAAGAGTCGCTCCTTGTCTGTGCCTTCTTGCACCGGCGACCACTCCCTGCCCTCATCGGCACCGGGTGTCACATGCCCACTAGTTTCCGCTTGGTTCATCCCCGAACCACACCGTACTGGGAGAGGTGCTGCTCTGATACCATTTACAACATCCTTGGCTGCTCTATGGATTGACGACTGTCCCCACAAACCAACACAGGTCTTTTCAGCATGCTTAACTGTGGAGTTTTTAAGTAATGGGCTACCGAAAAAAAGATGCATCTTGTTAGTATAGGTAGTACCAATCAATTTATATAAGCCATCCTCAACTATATAGTCCCATACCAACACAGTCTCAGGATCCCTCTCATTCCGCTGTGCAGTCTGTTCATTCACTCCCCGCCCTCATCAGCACCGGGTGTCACATTTATGGCCAGTTTCTCTGTTGAAATTCACGGATATGTGCATCAAGAACTTATATGGGCTGGTGATGAATATGTTAGGAAGCTGGTGACAGTCTCTTGGCCTAAATTATGTTCTCCTATTGAATTTGGTGGCTTAAACATTAGATCCTTTGGAACTCTAAATGAGACAGCCACTCTAAAGCTATGTTGGGAAATGATGAATTCTTCTAATCAATAGGATTTTTTCATTCAAGCAAGGTTTAAGAAACAGGGCAGATTCAAACTGAACTATGTCAAGTTCTCCATTTGGCATGGTCTCAAAGTTCATCTCCATAGTGTTATGGAGAATTCTTGTTGGCAAATTGGTGAAGGCAAGATAATCAATTTTCGGTTGGACAAGTGGCTCGATAGTCCAATTGTAGATGTTGTTTCTATTCATGTACAATTATATTCCGGCCTTAAGTCCTGTATTGCTGATTTCATTGTAGATGGGGAGGTGCTTTCCTTCTTCTCTAGTTAACAGGTTTCCTATCTTGTTTGCTGATATTTCTCAAGTAATTATTCCTAAATTCTTAGTATATGATCATATGGTGTTGCAATGCTCAGACTCGGGAAAACTGACTTTAAAAGGTGCTTGTGAATTTCTATCTCGTCAACATACTCATGTTTTTTGGGGTAAAATGATCTGGAACTCTTCAATTCCCCCATCTAGATATTATGAAAACTTGAGAAATAGAGGTTGTGTTACAGTTTCTGTTTGTAGCCTTTGCTGTAAGGCTGAAGAGTCCAGCAGCCACTTATTTCTAGAATGTGATTTTGCAAAATGTATTTGGCAGTGGTTCAGCTCAAAGATAAATCAGGTAATTGATTTATCATCTTTTGAGTCCATCTTTAGTGTCTTGCAGAATCATTAGAGTAAGCAGGTGAGTGATGTGCTGCTAGCAGGAATCATTCATGTTATTTGGTCCATTTGGCTTTGTAGAAATAAGGTAGATTCGAAGGTAAAATAACTCCTCTCAGTTCTGTTTATGCAACATTTTCTTCAAATGTATCTATGTGTGGAAATCTGTCTAAGCATCATATGTATTCTTCCGTTGAAGAGTTTTGAATTCTTAAAGCTTTTGCAATTACTTGCCATCCAAGGAAAGCTCCACGGGTTATTCAAGTGGACTGGTTTCCTCCTTCTTGTGGTTGGATTAAAGCAAACACTGATGGAGCTGCTAAGGGTTCTCTTGGTCATGCTACAAATGGTGGAATTTTTCTTGATAGAAGTAGGGTTGTGCTTGGTGTTTTGTAGATTATTATGGGATTTCTTGGTCTCTTTATGCTAAACTTTTGGCATCAATGACGTCAATTGAGATGGCTCGCCAAAGGGATTGGTCTAAGCTTTGGTTAGAATGTGATTCCTCATTAGTGGTTCAAGCTTTCTCTAATATTGATTTGTTTCCTTGGAGGTTAAGGAATAGATGGAGGAATTGTCTCTACTTTGTTTCAAATATGATCTTTAGAGTCTGTCACATTTATAGAGAAGGGAATGCTTGTGTAGACAAATTAGCTTCTTTTGGAGTTGATTCTAGATGTTTCAGTTGGTGGGATTTAGTCCCAAATTTCATTAGTGATGAATTCTTTAGGAATAGATTTATCTTCCTATAGATTCTCTTAATGTTGGTTCCAACATGGGTTTTTGTTTTATGTCCCCCATGTCTTATTCTTTATTCCTTTTTATTATTATTAATTAATCTATAGTGTGCTGCAAATGATAGATAGGGGTTGAGGTGTCAACCTAGTTGGGATCTCTTCTTCTATTGTGATGTCTTTGCATGCCATTTGCTTAAAAAAAATATCTAATTTCATCTATTAAAAAAAAAGATAGCTACACACATTCTGTACTTTAAATATGTTTTTGGTTCCCATAAAAAGAGTGAAATTTGGTTTTGGTCCCTGTAAAAAAAAAATATTTGATTTTTATCCCTTCAAAATCTAAAATCACTATTTTTGGTCCCTATTGACATGTGACATCAATTAGCTACTTGTGTATCTAAGGTCATGTGGTCGTCCCAAGTGACATCCAATAACATATGTGGTGTCTTGTTCGCATGTGATTCTCCTAAAATCTTCCTTGAATCCTAAAATGAATGCTATTTATATGCCCTAAAATAAATGCTAGGGACTAAAAAGGATTTGGCTTCTCTCCAGCCATCCCTCTCAAGCACATGTCTCCAACAAGCATCTCCACCACACATTTAATCTAATGGTCCAAAACATTCTAATATTTTAAACATTAAAAAAATTAAAAAAATAAAAAATTTTAAACATTCTAATATTCCCAGATACCCGATAGTCCCTTCCCCACTCACACCCCTCTCCAACCTCCTCACCGCCTCTCATCACCACCGGCCACCGTAAGCCGCTAGCGACGCCGTCCATCAGCTTTGCGACCACAAACAACCAATTCTTGACCAAAAATCAAATATTGTGCTCCATTTCCTAGCATCCCATTTTTCTTCTTCATCATCACCAACCCATTTCTCCTTTGATGGCACTCATTGATCGAAGATGCTTTTTATTTTTTGTTCAGTTCTGCTTCATTATGCAATGAGCAACAATAGAGTCTTGAACAATGTATTTCTGGGAGAAACAATTAGTGAGGAGAAAGGGGTTTGATCATAGGATTGGAGTGAGGAGATGAACAGAACCAGACGGCGGAGCAAGCGGCGGTGGCCGGAAAGTTGTTGGCCGTGGCAACCATACCCAAGGAGGGGGTGAATTAGGTTTTAAATAAAGTTGATAACTTTTTCGATAAATCAAAACCTTTTTAAAATCCAAACGGGAGTTGCAGCAGATAAATAGTTCATTTCAAAATAAAGCGTTGTCGCGTGCAAGTAAAAACGTTTTTGCAAATAATAAAGCAAAAGTAAAAGAGATAGGGATAAGAAGATTGACACAGCGATATATCCTGGTTCGGCCGCAGACTACCCACGTGGCCTACATCCAGTCCCCAAGGCAATACCACCAAGGGTTTTCACTCAATCCCTAGCTTTTAAACAGGAGCAGCTAGAACCTTTACAATAACGAGAACTCCTCACAGACCAGAGACATACAATCCCCCAGTGACAGAGTCTCAAATCCCTAGCTTTTAAACAGGCACAACTAGAACCTTTATAATGAAGAGAACCCTTAACACAAATCACAGGACATACAATCCCTTGTGTAAGAGCCTCAAATCTATAGCTTTTAAACAGGCACAGCTAGAACCATTATAATGAAGAGAACCCTTAACACAAATCACAGGACATACAATCCCTTGTGTAAGAGCCTCAAAAATATCCCAAGAGATATACCCTCTCTTGTTTGGTAACCAAAAAGGTGGTTTGAGTCAATCCGACTATTACTAAGATAAAGCACTCTTAATAGTGCAGATAAAAACAAATTGAAGCACAATACAAGAACACCTATATCGTGTAAAGCTCTCTCAAGAATATATGGTCAAGTGTGTAAGAATAAGTGAGAATGATAGAGAATGATTTTGACAGAGTTTCAGTATAGTTAGAGAAATGGGAATTGGCACTTTGTTATCAGCCTAAATTTCCTTTATATAGAAGAAATGATTAGCCTAAGGAAATTAGGTCAAGCCCATTTTAAAACTCATTTTTATCGCGTAGTAATCGATTATTTAAATGTCATAATCGATTATTTTAACTCATTTTAAAAGGCACATCTTCAAACAGTCAAGTCATAATCGATTAGGATAATCGATTACTTGTTCTCTATGTAAAAATCATTTGACTGTTAAAAGGCATAATCGATTACACTAATCGATTATCTATTCTCTGTCTTGCATTTCAAAAAGTCATAATCGATTTTTCAATCAGCATAATCGATTATATAATTTCGAATTCAAACTTAACGGCTAGAGATAATTAATACTCATTTAAACACATTGATAGCCATTTAAGTTGATCTATAAAATGTGATCATAATAGCATAATCGATTACCATAATCGATTATTGCATTTCAAATTCAAATTTCGAAATCATAGCAGCTCTATAATTAATGACTCATTTAAAGCGTATTTAAGAGCTTGCTAATTGATTATTCCTCTAATTAAATTTGAATTTGAAAAACTTAAAGGCTTAAATTGATTGCTCATTTTAGTTCATTTAAAAGCCATTTAAGTTTTAATTAGAAAGCTCATTTATGTGTGTGTGTGTGACCAGTTTTAATTATGAGAGCTTTACTTACCATTTACATCCTTTTCTAGAGCAAGCAATACAAGTAAGAAAATTTCCCTTAACCCATCTTGATTGCTTGCATGTCCTTTTGCCGCTTTTTGCAGTTAGGTCCTTTTCACGCTTTTTGCAATTAGGTCCTTTAGTTGAATTTGCGTGTTGGTCCTTGGACTTGAAATTTCCCTTTTGCTCATCATCAAAACAAAAATACCTGTCAAGGCATATATCCACAAACTCCCCCTTTTTGATGATGACAAACATCTCATGAGGGAATTTATAAAAGATAGAGTTAGAGCAATAAAATATATCACAAATTTTAGTTTCGCTCTACTCCCCCTCACCTTGTGCAGTTGGGGCAAACAATAAATATATCTCATTTTATAATTTTGCTATACTCCTCCTTAAGCATGCAATCAATAGAAGATTTGCCAATTTAAATTTCTCTCCCCCTTAAGCATGCATTTATGAAGTTCATTTCTCAATTTAGCTTATCTCCCCCTTAAACATGCACTCATGTAACTCTCCCCCTTTTGTCATTATCAAAAAGCAGGAAAAGTATTTTCTAACTCTAATATGGCATATATCCACTAAAGTGATAGTCAAATTTTAAGTTTGAGATATAAGCCATGGCATACATATATCAGATATGTGCGGAAGCAATAATGCCAGGAGAATCAAGGAGATGAAAAACATTCATATTTTCAAGAAGCGAGTTTTAGAGATATAACACGGTTTAGAAGAAAATTCTCCCCCTTGACAAGTATATAATGTTGTATATTTATATTTCTCTTAAACATGCAAATATTTCTCCCCCTTTCGAAAACAATTTTTCAAAATATCATTTTATTTATAGGAGAAAGCATATAATCACATTTAATTTCAACAAGTATTAAACAATCCACAAAATTGAATATCATAAGATATTAGGGATTGAGAAACTTATTGAATATATTGTGATGCTTCTTATTTGCAGCAGGATTATGCACTTGTAGTATCTTCCCTTGAGCTTTTCATTTCATGTTGCCGGAAGAAGATCTTTCAATGCTCGTCTTTATTCAATTCAATGTTTAGCTGCTCATGTGTTTGTGAATCTCTCTATTTAAAATTGCAGCAAGTGTAGATGTTTGATTTGTAGGCTTTAACTTCAACAAGCTAGAAACTTATTCTTATCTCTTGTCATGTGCTTCAATTGACCACTATCAAGATATCAATTTGAGTTCTTGGTCTTTAAGCACACCTACAAAAGTCTTGAGAAAGATTCTTTTGGTATCCAATTTGTTTTGGATCCATGGGGTTAGCAATTTTATCAAGTGATGACAACCAAATGGAGGGTTGCCTTTGCATGATCTTTTTGGTTGAATTCATAACATGTATATGGCGCAAAACATTACAAGACAAGATAAAGATTAAGTGCAGAATTGTAATATAGATAAAAGTGAAGAAATAAACAAAATGGAAGAAGGAAGAAGATGATAATGGCGCCACAAACTAGGTAGTTTGATAAGCCTATGAGGTTCGCCACAAGAATCTTGGATTCTTGATAAGAACAAGGTTTGGTTCAACCAAGAACCCAAGAGAACAATTCTCTCAACAAGGGATATCAATCCACAATGAACTTCCAAGTTATCATTACAAGTGTATTAGGCGCCTTACATATAGAACATGGGTGCCTAATTTTTTATTTACATTGCATTCCATAACCCCCCTAATAATTTACTTAATTCTAACATTAAAGACTCACTTAAAACTAACTTAACTCAGCCACCATTAGGAATTTACACCCCACCAATGATAAACCAAAACTCCCACATTATTAGCTTAACTAATGACACTAAAGGCCAACAACTCAAGGCAGCCACCAAGACTCTTTAATCACGCCTACTTCTCTTGATCATGGGTGGTTACACTTTGCTTCTCAAATTAAAAAGTGTAACCCCCATAATTTACATCAAATGGAATCTTAACCTACACTAAACTCACATGTGTAGAATTAGGAAAGGTGGGCTGCACCAATTTGCAATGGACCCACTTACATAACTCTCAAACTTATTGAATTAAAAGGAATAAAAAAAACAATTAAAAGGACTTGGACTTTTCTTCAAGAACACGCCCCACACATCATTGTCTTCATCATGGATGAGCAAAGTCACCAACTTGGGCTCATTATCTCCTTGTCTTGCATTTGGGCTTGAGTTAGAGCTTCTTGATCCATGGTCTTTATTGGGCTCATATCAGTCTTGTTGCAAAGTTGGGTTGCCCCTCCTTGACTTACATCATCAAGCTCATATCAAAAGCAACAATAAGCAATTTTGAGCACGTGTGTAGATGGGAAGGCATAAAACATGTCTTGTAATGATTATCATACGTATAGCACTTAATGGCATTGAGACATGTCTATAAATTTAATATATATTGCAACTAAAAACATTATGAGGAATAAGGATAGAGATCACCACTTTTATCAAGATAGCTCATTTGGATCTTGGTGTCTGAATCTCCATGAATTGCAATATAATTGATTTTTGGACTTCATAATCGATTATGAGCTCTGCATAATCGGTTATTGTAATCGATTTTAACTCCTCTGTTTTGTCCATTCTTTGCATAATCGATTATTCGAATCGATTATGACTCCTCTAGAATTTTTCAAATTTTGCCCCTATTACGTGTAATCGGTTATCTCAATCGATTATTTGGCTTACTGACTTGTTGATAATCGATTATCTCCTGTTCGTAATCGATTATTGCTTGAGTTTTCAAAACTTTGCCAATATCATGGGAGAAAACCTGTATAACCTTGTTTCCACACTTCAACGCACATATTAGAAGTAATAAGGTGAAAGTAAAGATAAATACACAAGCATTCATACAATCTGTGATTGATTTAAAATATTTCCTTATTAATTACAATCACAATAAGTTTTAATTGCTTGTGTAGTGGTTAAAGCATTCCATAAATTGAAGATATAATTTTATTTCAATTAATCATCTGAACTTCAAATTCAATAAATTTAGAAATTAGCCATAGAAAATATTTTGAATTTTGAATTTTCAAATCTTGGATTAATTTTGGCAGGGATATTCAAGAGAAAAAAAGATGCTAAATTCAAGAACCACAATCTCATTAAACTTTATTTAAGTATTTGTGGCATGATCAAAGATTTCCATAAAATAGACAATTTCAAATTATATCATCCAGATTCCAAAGTTAATGAGATTTTCGAAATTAATCATTAAATATTTTATTTGAAATCTTCAATAATTTTTGGCAATAAGAAATATTCAAAGAGAGTATATGCCAAAGTCATTTAAGATCTTTCTTTATTAACCAGAAACTTAATAAACTCTCATATATGTACTTGTGGTGTAATAAAAGATTTCCATAAATTTGAAGAATTTTGCATTTTGAAACAATTTTCAAAACAGTCATTGATTCATCATCATAAAGAATTTTTCACCTCAAAATTTCAAAAGTAGTCAACAAAAGGATTTGAATTTTGAATTTGAAGTTGGAGATCTTCATTAAAGAGAGATATTATCAATATTTATCTTGATTATCATAATTACAAAATCAATCCTTTAATAAATTTTCAAATCAATAAACATAGAGGATTTATTACCACAATCTTAATGATTTTCTATTTTGAAAAAATATGTAGTATATTAATTCATGCAAAGAAATTGATTTTTCAATAAAATGCAATCATGAATTAAATACTAATTGAGTCTTAAAATATGTAGGAGGGTGTATTGGTTTGAGATTTCAAAAGATTTTAATGGACTTTTTTATGATAAAAAAGTCTTGTGGTATTCAATCAAGACTTTTAAGTAATCTAAATAAGTTTGGTGGTATTCAATCAAGACTATCAGGATTTTATAAAGAGAGAATCTAAATCTAGTGGTATTCAATCATGACTTTTTACAAGTAATAAAAAGTCCTCTGGTATTCAAAAACTTCTTGATTTCGATGGATTGTTGTTTAAGATGGATTTCGTGGGACTTTGTGTGACTTTTTAGTGATTTTTTAGTAACAAAAAGTCTCACCTCAACACATGAGATTTCTCAGGATTCTTCATTCTTATTTCTCTTCACCATATGCCTTCATCTCTCTCCCCTTTCTCCCTCTCTCTCTCTCTCTCTCTCCCCTCCCTCGCTCCATTTCTCTTCTTTCTCCCACTCTCTCCTCCCTCCCTCCCTCCTACCATCTCTCTCCTTTCTCCCTCTCTCTCCTCCCTCCCTCCATCTCTCTCCTTTCTCCCCCTCTCTCTCATCTCCCCCCACGGTTGTCGTTCAACCCAACATGAGTTACCAAACAACTTTTAGAGTGTGTTTGTTATAGATTATTTGACAAAAGAAAACACTTTTTTAAATTGAAAAAAAAATCATTTGTAACGAGTTTGATTGTATTTGTTTAAGCTTTTCATTAAAATAATTTTTTAAATAAATCATTTTTAAGGTTAAAATCAGAAGCTACAAGATTTTGCAGGTAATGGGAATGACCCTCAAAATGGAAATGAATTGTTCAATCTTCACCATACATCCTTGAGGAATGTGATCGAGAAGATATTTGATATTTTTAAAACGCGGTTCACAATTTTTAAGGTAGCGCCTTTTCTATTTATAACACAAGCAGAGCTTGTGTTAGCATGTGTAGCACTATATAAGTTCCTTTGTAAAGAATGTTGTTCTGATGAACTTACAATTGAACCAATAGACAAATCTTTATCTTCAATATCACCAGCTAATGTAGACAATAATTTTGAACCTATTGTTCAAACTCAAGAGCGGGAATAAGAAGATGTTAATGCTTGGAGGGCTAGCATAGCTTTAGATATGTGGAGAAATGCAACTTAGGAGGACATGAAGTTACATCAATTTGACTAATAATTAAAAGATTAGAAAATTGTATTGGGTTTTACTTTTATTTATTTATTATATTATTCATTTCTTTGTTACGTTTTTCATTGGTTCTTATAACTTTAAATGTTTGCTAAAAATTCATGTTTTCCTTTCAAATCTTATAAATCCATATAGTCCATTCAAATCTTATAAAGTCTTATGAAATAAATCCTTTAAAATCCACACATGAAAATCTTGATTATAACAATCTTTAAAAAAAAGTCTTTTAAAATCTTGTAAGTCATTACATTTCTACATAATCTTTTAAAATCCACAAGACTTTTTTAAGCCAAAACAATCTTTTACAATCCCAATCCAATACACCCCCCGTAGTTTAATATCTCATGATAAGAAATTAATTTCCTAACAAAGTGCAATTATGAATCAATAATTTATCAATCAGATTTTGATTTTTATAGAGAGACAAGGAAATTATGATTTTGAATTTCAAAGTAAATTTTCATAATTTAATATTTCGAGAATAATAAAAAATATTTTGAATTTTGAATTTAAAATCTCAAAATTGAATTTTCTTTTTATTATTATATTCAAAAGATATTAAAGTGATATCATAATTTATTTATTATTTACATTTCAAAATTTGATCCTCAATTAATATTACAATCAATCAATATAAGGAATACATTACTATAATCATTATGATTCTCAATTTGAAAAAGCTCTTAATTAATTCATGGCTAGAAATTTTATTTTCATTAAAACATGATCATGAATTAATTACTCATTGTGTATTAAAATAATTTTTCAAACAGATTTTGATTTTGTAATAAAATGAGGAGATAATGATTTTTGAATTTAAAAAGTATATCACCATTATTAAAAATTTCGAAATTAATAAAAATAATTTGAGATTTTGAATTTAAAACAAGAATAAAAAAAATTGTTGATCATTTGAATTTCGAAAATTTATTCTTAATAAATTTTTCAATCAACTTTAACTATGAAATAAATCACTAATTTATTTTCAAATCAGATTTTGAAATAATAGTGAAAGTAAAAATTTCTCAAAAAGATGTTGTATAAAGAATTTTAATGTCAATTCAAATTCGAAAATATTTGAATATGATTAGCAAAATAAATCAAAAATCATATCAGAATGAAACATTTATTAGAAAATTAATTAGGACTTAATTAAAAAAAATATTTACAAAAATTCCATATTTTCGTGGTATAATCGATTATGATAATCGATTACTACGCTTCTGTCTATCTTCCCTAATTTTTCCGAGGATGCATAATCGATTATCTAATCGATTATCCCGTTCGATTTTCAATTTTCATAACAAGGAAGATTTAGAACTTATTCAAATTATTTATGCCATGCTTCAAATAATAATCAATTATCATACAAACATACATGGCATTTAGCACAAAGTTCATCCATCATGAGAGAATTTCACAAACATATAGTCATATTCATGTTGGAATTATTGCATGGAATATTTCTATGTTTCATCTTGATTTAATTCATAGAGACATCTTTCTTATCATACTTCCATTTAACAAACGTCACATTTAAGCATGTATGAGGAGTAGAAGGTAAAGTTACCTCGTTCCATGAATTCACAAGATTGTTCTTTCTTACCCACTTTTGTTTGAGCTTGAATTTAGCTCTTACATCATCTATCTTGTTCTTGTTTGGGTTGTTCATCAAGAGGCCCTTGCTTCTATTGGTACTAATAGCATTTTCAAAATTGTAAAACACTCTTCTTGATGTCCCGTCCTTTTCCAAGATAGTTTGTTTCTCAAATATAGATTTTTCCTGCACATTAGAAATACTAGAGAAACTTTTTGGTACCCATTTCGTATTGGGTCCATGAAGGTTAGTGGACAAGATATTTGTGCCTTTAGGCACCCAAACAAATTTATTTCTCATAGAATAGTTTTTCTTATAATTGTACATATGAGAAATGTGTCCTAACTTTCCACAGAAATTACATGTTACATCCCTTTTAATTTTTGTAAGACAATTTTCATATGAAGGTTGTACACATGTAGAGCATTTTGTACTTTCAATTTCATAAAGTAACTCTTCAACTTGATTATCAAGAATTTTAAAATTTTCTAAACATGAAGAGTCAACTTCGGAATCGAAAATATTTTCTTTACAATGAGTAGCATATTCATTTTTTCAGTTTTTCTAAATCACTTTCAATGGAAGAAATATTTTTCAAGCAATTCAAGTTCTTATTTTCTAAACTCATAAGTTCATCATACAAATTATTGTATGCATATAACCATTTGTCATTCAAAGGCTTGAGTTTAGCATCTATTACCTCCAAGTTCATTTGAGTTGCTTGGAGAGTAGTTTCTATCTTCTGCACATATGACTCTTTGCTTTTGTGCTCCTTCTTCTTGGCATGTTCTTAAGGGAATCTTTCCTCCAATGAATTTTTCCCTTTCCTGTACTTGCATTCAATCTCAAAATTGTTGGTGACAAGGTAATTATAATTAAGCACATTTAAAATATCCTTGGCACAATCACAATTCTTAATTTTCTCATAAGCATCATCGCACAAACAATTCCTAAGAATTTGCATAGCTTTGAGATTCAAGCAAAAACAATTTTTGTCAAACTCAGTCTGATTTTGTTTGGGTTTGAGAATGAATCCATGGACTCCAATATCCCATAAATGAACATCAATTGACTGCATAAAAATTTCAATTCTCATTTTCCAATAATTGAAATTCTCACCATCAAAGAATGGTGGTTTGTCAATTTCAAAACCATACATTTTGGAAAACTTGAAAAGGTTGCCAAAAGATCTTAACTCTGAGCTGCTAAGCTACCAACCAGAGCCAAAGCTCTGATACCACTTGTTGGCCGATGCAACCATACCCAAGATGGGGGGTGAATTGGGTTTTAAATAAAGATGATAACTTTTTCGATAAATCAAAACCCTTTTAAAATCCAAACGGGATTTGCAGCGGATAAATAGTTCGTTTCAAAATAAAGCATTGTCGCATGCAAGTAAAAACGTTTTTGCAAATAATAAAGCAAAAGTAAAAGAGATAAGGATAAGAAGATTGACACAGCGATATATCCTGGTTCGGCCACAGAGCTTTTAAACAGGAGCAGCTAGAACCTTTACAATAACGAGAACTCCTCACAGACCAGAGACATACAATCCCCCAGTGACAGAGTCTCAAATCCCTAGCTTTTAAACAGGCACAGCTAGAACCTTTATAATGAAGAGAACCCTTAACACAAATCACAGGACATACAATCCCTTGTGTAAGAGCCTCAAATCTATAGCTTTTAAACAGGCACAGCTAGAACCATTATAATGAAGAGAACCCTTAACACAAATCACAGGACATACAATCCCTTGTGTAAGAGCCTCAAAAATATCCCAAGAGATATACCCTCTCTTGTTTGGTAACCAAAAAGGTGGTTTGAGTCAATCCGACTCTTACTAAGATAAAGCACTCTTAATAGTGCAGATAAAAATAAATTGAAGCACAATACAAGAACACCTATATGGTGTAAAACTCTCTCAAGAATATATGGTCAAGTGTGTAAGAATAAGTGAGAATGATAGAGAATGATTTTGACAGAGTTTCAGTATAGTTAGAGAAATGGGAATTGGCACTTTGTTATCAGCCTAAATTTCCTTTATATAGAAGAAGTGATTAGCCCAAGGAAATTAGGTCAAGCCCATTTTAAAACTCATTTTTATCGTGCAGTAATCGATTATTTAAATGTCATAATCGATTATTTTAACTCATTTTAAAAGGCGCATCTTCAAACAGTCAAGTCATAATCGATTAGGATAATCGATTACTTGTTCTCTGTGTAAAAATCATTTGACTGTTAAAAGGCATAATCGATTACACTAATCGATTATCTATTCTCTGTCTTGCATTTCAAAAAGTCATAATCGATTTTTCAATCAGCATAATCGATTATATAATTTCGAATTCAAACTTAACGGCTAGAGATAATTAATACTCATTTAAGTTGATCTATAAAATTTGATCATAATAGCATAATCGATTACCATAATCGATTATTGCATTTCAAATTCAAATTTCGAAATCATAGCAGCTCTATAATTAATGACTCATTTAAAGCATATTTAAGAGCTTGCTAATTGATTATTCCTCTAATTAAATTTGAATTTGAAAAACCTAAAGGCTTAAATTGATTTCTCATTTTAGTTCATTTAAAAGCCATTTAAGTTTTAATTAGAAAGCTCATTTATGTGTGTGTGTGACCAGTTTTAATTATGAGAGCTTTACTTACCATTTACATCCTTTTCTAGAACAAGCAGTACAAGTAATAAAATTTCCCTTAACCTATCTTGATTGCTTGCATGTCCTTCGCTTTTTGCAGTTAGGTCATTTTCACGCTTTTTGCAATTAGGTCCTTTAGTTGAATTTGCGTGTTGGTCCTTGGACTTGAAATTTCCCTTTTGCTCATCATCAAAATAAAAATACCTGTCAAGGCATATATCCACAAGAGTCAGCAGGGACGGCACTGGAAAGGAGGGAGAAGCGACCAGCGAGGCGGCGTCGCCGGCGGCCTTCAATGGCTGGCTGTGATATGCGGCAGTGAGGTTGGAGAGGGGTGTGAGTGGGGAAGGGAACTATCGGGTATGTAGGAAAATCAGATTAGGGATTTTGGGCCGGCTGTGATATGCGGCAGTGAGGCTGGAGAGGAGTGTGACTAGGGAAGGGAACCATCGGGTATGTGGGAAAATCAGATTAGGGATTTTGGGCTTTATTTTTTAATTTTTAAATGTTCAAAATATTTAAAATATTAGAATATTTTGGGCCATTGGATTAAATGTGTGGTGTAAATGCTTGCTGGAGACTTGTACTGGAGAGGGGTGGCTGGAGAGAAGCCGGATCCGACTAAAAACAATGATATCAAATTTTAGAGAGATGAAAATAAAATAAAAAAAATTTAGGGACCAAAACCAAAATTTGCTCATTTTACAGAGATCAAAAATAGTAATTTTATCTATAAAAAGATAGTAATTTTATATTTTAGAGAGATGAGATCCAAAGAAAAATTTAGTAAAATACCATTTTGGTCCCTTAACTTATGTTATAGACTCAGTTTGGTCCCTTAACTTTTAAAATCTTCAATTTGGTCCCTTAACATATTTTTTAGATTCAGTTTGATCCCTTAACTTTTAAAAGGTTTAATTTGGCCCCTTAATTTGTGTCTGTTGATAAGGGACCAAACTGAATCTAAAAAATAAGTTAAGGGACCAAACTGAACCTTTTAAAGTTAAGGGACCAAACTGAATTAAAAAATAAGTTAAGGGACCAAATTGAACATTTTTAAAGTTAAGGGACCAAATTGAATCTAAAAAATAAGTTAAGGGACCAAAATGGTATTTTAGCCAAAAATTTAACAGGGACCGAAACTGTGACACCCTTCTACCCCGCATGTTATAATGCATTTAATATAAAAACAATTAAAAAGAAAACATGAATTTTACTGAAATAAATAAAATATTTGTCCATTGGTAGAAAAGTCCCATATGAACCAGTTCTTAATGCGGAAATAAAAATAAATTTAAAACAATTAAACCATCACAAAGAAATAACATACCCCAACCCCGATATCACATACAAAGCTGGTATAACCGTTCCGGAATAAAATCCACGAAATTACAACTGAAAACTATATAAAACTAACTGAACATAAACTAGCCTTAACTATGAGTGGTGGCTCCTCAGAGTCACTCCTCTCCGGGCTGCTCGTCATCTTCTGCAAGGTGCCAATCAGGCCAAACACAAACAAACAAACAGATATAGGGAGTAAGAATCATGTAACATAATAGCAAGGAAGTAGGAAGTAAAGTAAACAACAAGCATAACAACATCTCATCAACATCAACATCATCATCATCATTATGCTATGCAGTGCAATGCAGTCCTACTCCGCTAAACCAACAATGCATGTGGAACCACTAAACTCGAGATGGACGACTTCAGAGTTAAATATCCACATTGAGAATCTACTCAACGCCGATGAATCGACTCCTTGGATAGCCAACGCATCAAACCAACGAATGCCTCGTCACGGGGGCGCTAGGAGAATCTACTCCAACCGTGGATGGCCAGATCGCCGTACTCTGGGACGATCTCCCCTATGTCGAACATCCCAAAACAACAACTCCGATGCAATGCATATGCAACACAACAACAACGGCAACACCACCTCCATAACTCCAACGGAATCGACCGAAGATAACAACGGAATCACCCTCACTAACTTGCCTCGCGGAATCTACCTGAGGACTTAAGCGGAATTAACCGCAGTACCTGGGGCAAACTCTCGGCCACCAAGGTACATAACAACAATACCTTAGACCCAAACCGCGTGGTCAAGGCTTCCTTGGCCAATAAGCACCAAGGCACAACTCACCAGCTTGCGGTACCCAATGGGCACCGACTTACCACACTTAACACCTCGCCATCTCATCATCTTTTGTTAACTTTAGAAGTCATTAGCCAAATTGTCTAATCAACTGATCGTTATTGGGGAATGGGGTTTGAAACCCCGTAAATTCCTTTAATCTTGTTCTGTCTAGTAGGGTTGAGCACGCGGTCGTGCTTAACCCTTAGCACGGTCGTGCTTAAACACGTGAGGGCGTGCTGCCCTTTAAGTGAAGCATGGTCGTGCTTCTTATTGAGCACGGTCGTGCTCAGCAGCACGGTCGTGCTCTTTGTCCTGCACGGCCGTGCTAAACAGCGCGGCCATCTTTCCAGAATGCAACTGGGAGCACGGTCGTACTCCCTGTTCAGCACGGTCGTGCTCATCACGTGACAGTGCTGTTCTGGACAGGAACAGAGGCTGAAACTTAACCAATCTTTTTAGGGTTTTAATCCCGTTAATCCTAAATCCATTAACACGATTTTTAAGGATTAAACTCAGTAACCTTAAAACATTAACTCAACAGTGGCATCAACCAACAACATCATATCAACAGTACGATTAACCAACAATCAACATCTCATGTTCAACATACACCAATCATACCAGATTTGAGCATATAACATGTTATCATAAACACCAAATCATACATCAATAACATGGTCTAAAATCATAAAACCGATAATATAACGGGGTTATGGGAACCCCCTTACTTTACCCTAACCCCAAGCCTATGTAAACACTACCATTCTCCCCATACCTGTATTGAAGGTAGCTCCCTAACAACGTCCTAAACAGCAACTGGTTCCTCCCCTAAGATGGCTCGACCTCAAACAAAACCTTGGATCAACAGAAACACCAACAATTAGTTCCCCATTCAAAATAATGAAAGGAAACTAAGAAAGGGGAAAGAACGTTACCTATATAACTAACACGGATATGCTAACAGTCTCCCGAGGCCTCCAACACTCACGAAACTGCTCAAGAAGGAGGGAAAAGGGATGAAACTCGTTCTGGCCGCACAAGGTGGCTGCTGCTACAAAACTTTAGGGTTACACGTTAAACCCTCAATTCTGCTCACGTATATAACATTCGGACCTGAGCACGGTCGTGCTCTCCCTTGAGCACGGTCGTGCTCAACTTAACGTCATGAGACGCTGATGTAAGCCAAGGGGGGGCAAGTCAACTTTTCCTCAAGGATGAAAAGAGCCCAATAAAGACCAAGGATCAAGAAGCTCATCAAGGATATGTTGGGTCCATCACAAGAGTTGAATACAAGAAAGCCCAACAAGCTCCTAATTTCATGGTGGCTATTTGGATAGAAGCAAGCCCAAGGTCAAGGTCAAGTGGAGTGGAGCCCAAATTAATAACTTACATTGTTCAACTAAAGGATCCATGAAGTGTGGGGCGATTTCATGAAGAAGGGTCCATTCTTAGTTGTTTTTATTTAATCCAATAATTGTAATAGGTTATGTAAGTGGGTCCAAGCTTGTTATGAATTACAAATGGATCAAGCCCACTAATAACCTATGTTGCACGAATTTAGAAGCTTAGAGGGAGGGATCTTTTGGTTTGCATGCCATTAGTGACTCCTATAAGTTCTAGGTGTTTTATTTGGTTTGTTAATTATGTGGGAGTTACACTTTTAATTTGAGAAGTAAGTGTAACCACCACATAATAATAGAGTTAGAGTCATAAAGGGAGGTGGGTGTGTGACAATAATGATTGGGGGCTGAATTGTTGGCTGAGTTAAGTTAGTGTTAAATTTAAGTGAATTTATTAGGCTAAGTAATGAGGGGTTATGGAATCTTTGGAGGCAAAGTGAGAAGTCATATTTTTTTGGCAACCATGCCTATATGTATTACACCCAACAACATGAATAAAATAACTTGGAAGTTGAATTTTGGATTGATATCCATTGTGAGAGATTGTTCTCTTGGGTTCTTGGATGAACCAAAACTTGTTCTTATCAAGAATCCAAGATTCTTGTGGCGAACCTCATAGGCTTATCAAACAATCTTGTTTGTGGCCCCATTGATCATCTCTTCCTCATCCATCTTTTGTTTATTTTCTTCACTTTCATCTATGTTTCAATTCTGCACTTAAACTTTATTTTGTTTTTGTGTGTTTTGCGCCATAAACACATGATAGATTCAACCAAATAGATCATGTCAAGGCATCCCTCCATTTGGATGTCATCAAGTGGTATCAAAGCTTAGGCTTTGGTTGAATTTGTGATTGTGTTCTTCATTTTTTTTTTCGTTTTTTGTTCATCTTCTACCTTTCTACCTATCTTCTTATCAACCCAAAATCAAAAAAAAAAAAAAAATTGTCTTTTTTTTAAGGGAAATTTCGAAATTGTTTATTTTGCTCTAAACAAGTTTGAAGTCAGAAGTGATCACGGCCAGGCCATGATATACATCACGGCCGTGATATAAAAAAAATAAAAATTGATTTCCAGAGACGATCACGGGCAGGCCGTGACAACCATCACGCCCGTGACAAGAAAAGTTGTGAATCCAGAGAGGATCACGGGTAGGCCGTGATAAGCATCACGCCCGTGACCCATTCAAAAAAAAAAATTGAGCAACTTGTGTACTTGAACTATTTCCCTTCTTCCTTTTACTTCTTTGTTTCTAAAAAGCCTTTTCTTTTCTAGCCTTTCCTTTGTTTTTGATAAGTTTTGTGATTTTTGTTACTTGAATTTTGGTATTTTTGGTGTTTGATTCCTCTAAGAACTCAAGGTGAACATTGAGAGGAAAAAGGCAAGAGTGAAATATACATTCTGTGTGGAAAAAGCCAAAGAGTGAAAATTTTCCATTGTGTGACTAGTGAGGGAGTGTTGTGAGGAAATATACTATTCTACTCAATCATGGCCAACCATGAAGATAGTCCACCTTTATCTCCAAGATCAGCCGCTCTTCATGCTAGGATGTCCAACCAACTCCTTGCACTTCAAAGACAAATGGAGCAAATGCAAGCCAATTATGATAGGCAACTTGCCAATCTAAATCATGATGAGTCAAGTGGCTATGATACTGAAAGAGGAAGGCGTAGAGGAGGAGGTAGAAGAGGAAGGAGGCATGATGATAAACTTGAAGGAGTCAAAATCAAAGTCCCTTCCTTTATTAGGAAGAATGATCCAGAGGCTTACTTGGAGTGGGAGTTGAAAATTGAACAGGTTTTTTATTGTAACTCTTACAATGAAGAAAAGAAGGTGAAGGTGGCAGCCCTAGAATTCAAGGAGTACGCTCTTGTGTGCTGGGATCAACTACAAAAAGAGAGGAGAAGAATTGGAGCGGAGCCCATTGATAGTTGGGAATAAATGAAACTTATCATGAGAAGGAGATTTGTCCCAAATCATTATCAAAGGGACATTCATAACAAATTACAAAGGCTCACCCAAGGATCTAAAAGTGTTGATGAGTACTTCAAGGAGATGGAGTTGGCCTTACTTAGGTCAAATTCTCAAGAAGATAGGGAGGCTACTATGGCAAGGTTCTTAAGTGGGTTGAATCAAGAAATACAAGATGTAGTGGAATTGCAACATTATGTGGTGCTAGAAGATTTGGTCCAACAAGCTATCAAAGTGGAACAACAACTCAAGAGGAGAAAGTACAAATTTCGTTCTCCTCCTAAGTTGTCATCTTCAAATTGGAAGGGAGATTCCAAGAAGGAGGGTGGTTCATCTTCTAAGGAGGTTGTGTCTACATCTCAAGGGAACAAGTCACTGGAAACAAGTCCTAGAAGCCGTGATGTGAAGTGCTTCAAATGCTTAGGCCATGGACACATAGCATCCCAATGCCCAACAAAGAGGACCATGGTGGCAAGGAATGGAGAAGTGATCTCTCAATCTGAGGCTTCGAGTGGAGGGGAGAGTGAAAAAGGAGAAGACATTCCGGACGGAGACTTGTTCATGGTAAGAAGACTTTTGGGAGGCCAACCCAAAGAGCAAGATGATAGCCAAAGGGAGAATATCTTTCATTCACGATGTCTAATTCAAGGGAAGGTATGCTCTTTAATCATTGATGGAGGCAGTTGTGCCAATGTTGTGAGTTCTAGGTTGGTTTCAAAATTAAAACTTGTTATCAAAATACATCCAAGACCGTATAGGCTTCAATGGTTAAAGGAGGTTGGTGAAATAATTGTGAATAAGCAAGTTGAAGTCCCATTCTCAATTGGGAAGTATGAAGATTCTGTACTTTGTGATGAGGTGCCTATGGAGGCAAGCCATATTTTGTTGGGAAGGCCTTGGCAACATGACAAGAAGGTCATCTATGATGGGTTCTCAAATAAGTTTTCTTTCTTACATCAAAACAGAAAAGTTATCCTTTGTCCTCTATCCCCAAAGCAAGTTTGTGAGGATCAAGTAAAAATGAGAGAAAAGAGAAAGCAAGAGAGAAAAGAAAATGAAAGTGAAAAAGAAATTGAAAATGAGAGTGAAAAAGAGGTTGAGAAAAAAATTGAAAAAGAGAATGAGGAGAAGATTGAAAAAGAGAGTGAAAACAAGATTGAAGAAAAAGGTGATCAAGAGAAAAATATTGAGAAGATTACTGAGAAAAAGGAAAGTTGTTTGGCAAGAAAAAGTGAAGAAAAAAAAAACTATGGTTTCAAGACAGTCCCAAATCATTTTTTATTGTCACAATTTTTATTTCATTGCTAATGCTTCTAATGGTCTTTCTTTGTCTAGTGGAGTTGTAAATGTTTTGCAGAAATTCATTCCAAGGGAAGCCCACTATTGCAATGTGATTGTGAAGCTCAATGGTGATACAAACTGTTTTAATTCGAGGTCGAATTCTTTCAAAGAAGGAGGGTATGATGTAAGCCAAGGGGGGGCAAGTCAACTTTTCCTCAAGGATGAAAAGAGCCCAATAAAGACCAAGGATCAAGAAGCTCATCAAGGATATGTTGGGTCCATCACAAGAGTTGAATACAAGAAAGCCCAACAAGCTCCTAATTTCATGGTGGCTATTTGGATAGAAGCAAGCCCAAGGTCAAGGTCAAGTGGAGTGGAGCCCAAATTAATAACTTACATTGTTCAACTAAAGGATCCATGAAGTGTGGGGCGATTTCATGAAGAAGGGTCCATTCTTAGTTGTTTTTATTTAATCCAATAATTGTAATAGGTTATGTAAGTGGGTCCAAGCTTGTTATGAATTACAAATGGATCAAGCCCACTAATAACCTATGTTGCACGAATTTAGAAGCTTAGAGGGAGGGATCTTTTGGTTTGCATGCCATTAGTGACTCCTATAAGTTCTAGGTGTTTTATTTGGTTTGTTAATTATGTGGGAGTTACACTTTTAATTTGAGAAGTAAGTGTAACCACCACATAATAATAGAGTTAGAGTCATAAAGGGAGGTGGGGTGTGACAATAATGATTGGGGGCTGAATTGTTGGCTGAGTTAAGTTAGTGTTAGAGTTAAGTGAATTTATTAGGCTAAGTAATGAGGGGTTATGTAATCTTTGGAGGCAAAGTGAGAAGTCAGATTTTTTTGGCAACCATGCCTATATGTATTACACCCAACAACATGAATAAAATAACTTGGAAGTTGAATTTTGGATTGATATCCATTGTGAGAGATTGTTCTCTTGGGTTCTTGGATGAACCAAAACTTGTTCTTATCAAGAATCCAAGATTCTTGTGGCGAACCTCATAGGCTTATCAAACAATCTTGTTTGTGGCCCCATTGATCATCTCTTCCTCATCCATCTTTTGTTTATTTTCTTCACTTTCATCTATGTTTCAATTCTGCACTTAAACTTTATCTTGTTTTTGTGTGTTTTGCGCCATAAACACATGATAGATTCAACCAAATAGATCATGTCAAGGCATCCCTCCATTTGGATGTCATCAGACGCGGTCAACACATTGAGCACAGGCGTGCTCACTGTTCAGCACGGTCGTGCTCAACTTAAAATCAGAAACACGCTCCTGACTTTAAGTACGGGCATGCTGGCTAATGAGCACGGGCGTACTCATGTACCAGAAAGGGACTTTTAGCCAAAAATCACACTAAACCCTCGACCGATAAATCCAATTTAATAAACTCAGCTTAATAAAATTAATTCCGAAAAACAGGGTGTTACAGAAACCATAATCCACTCATTTTTTAGGGGTTAAAAATATATTTAATCCAAATTATATATATATTGGATGCACCTAACCATAATATACGTACATAAAATTAACAAAAATAAAATGAAAATTATTTACGTTGATAATTTATAACTATAATATAAACTATAAACACAAGTAACAAATCACTATGTCAGTATTTGTTTTTATTTGACTAGATTTGCAATTTATAAAAGAAATCCTATTTTGATAAGTATAAAATATGTTATTAATTTATAAAAATTCCAGTTGATTAATATGTTAATAAATCTGATTAGTTGCAGTAATGTGTAATAGGGTCATCATACATGTTTTTGTAGTAGGGTCATCATACATGTTTTTTTTTTTTAAAAAAAAAAAAAATCATCCAAGTCATGTAAAGCTATAGATCCCACATGCAGATCAATTCTCAACTGAGACAGCAAGCTTTTTTTTTTTTTTTTTTCCCTTCCAGAAAATATAAACATGCATCCATGGAATTTCATCATAAAATGATCGGGAAATAAAAAGGGAGAGGGGAGCATTTTCACCATCCATAAACAGTCCAATTACTTACAACACCATTTCGGCCTCATTAAAACAATATCAAAGAGAAAAAAAAAAATTGGAAGAGATAATATATGTAACACCCCCCTTGGCACTACATGTTGAAACTAAGAGACTGAAAATAATTATGTTGGTTGCTTTCGGAAAATATAATTTTCTCTGTTTCTTAACTTCCTTGAAATTAGTTGTAGATTTTTTTCTTTTAATTTCGATCGATACAAACCAAATCTTTATAATTAACAAACAACCGAATACATATAGATATGCATCAATACAGTTTTACATATGGCCTTTTATATTACAAATCATTTATTTAAGCCATAGCATAAGGAAAACACACATAAACTAAACTTAAATAGTAGCGATATTACTCCCCAAAAGTAAACCCAAAACAGATCCTATAGCTGGCCGTACTTAAGAAAACCATTGGGAAGTCCTCCCTAGAACTCCCCACCCGCAGAAATATCCAGGTTCGTCCTCTGCACGCTTCCGTCATTAGCCTCGTCAAAGTGCAGGGAACGTATTCCCGTGTACGATATCGGACTCATTTGGTTCATCTGTACTCGAATATATATATATATATATATATATATATAGAAACATAGTAGAAACCCAACATGAAAAGAAATAAAGCAAGGGTGAGATACCATCATTGAGTTTCATCATGATAACTACATGTACGACACTCAAACAAACATCATGTATACATACTGTAATTATTTACCAATAGGATTCATACCCGGTCATCCAATCATAATTTTTCCAAAAATGCATGGTACTTCAATATCCATCCTATGAGTCTTAACCTTTATTCTCCGGAGATTCCTAACTTCCCTTCTTCGAGCAATGATTAGGCTGTGATACCCTTAACACAATTGTCTCATGAGATCGGCCTCTAAATTTAGGTCCGGCTCCAATTGTTCAGGGAATATCACGATGGAGCACCTAAAATAATATTGGAATAGTTCCCTATTGAGTACATTCGTGCCGGGTAACCGAATTCCACGACCCGAGGTTGCAAGGCCCCAAGTATTCACTGGATTTTCAAAGCCCGAATGTCCTTAAGACCTAAAGATCCTAGAATTTATCTTTGGTCCGTAACTAACCAATTTACCCAATTCACCCTTTGTGAAATTGTAGCTCGATACCCAAGGCACGTCTGCCCAAAATGGCATATGTGCCAGACTATGCATGCAAAACCCTTTATTATCGCAACTATTCTTTTTCGTTCATGTTTTCTTTGTCGAGGCTTAAAGCTCCCGACTACCTTTTTCCCAAATATTACAATTCTTTCCACCTCCAAAGTACAATTTCCTCTCAGGAACACTAACCCGATGTCTCGGCAATCTAGGTCCTTATCCCTTCCTTTATTTCCTCCAAGAATTTTCGTTCGGTGAAAAACAAATACCAAAACAAAAACTCCGAAAACTTATCCAAGTTTGACGGAAAATGTCCGCTGTTCTTAAATTCTTTTCCAAAAATCCTTTTCTGATGAAATTCGTTTTAAAACGTAATGAAAATCATTTTTCCTCAAATCCTTTATTTTTATTTCTTTGAAAAGTCATTTCTGGCATATAAATTTATTTTTCTTACTTAAAAAGATCGTTTCTCTTTCTATTGTCGTTGGGCAAGCATAAACCCTTATTTTTTGAAAAATTATTTATCTTCAACCTTAAAACAATTTTTAAAATACATTTCCTTAAAATTAAGATTTGTTTCTTTTTTCCTTCCGGTGTTTTCAAAAAAAATGCGAAAGTGAAATTTTTTCACGGTTACGTACTCGCTGTCATTTATTAACTTATTCTTTCATTAAAACTCATTAAAATATTATTATTTTTACCTTAAAATTAAATCCACAAATTTTCAAAGACATGTTTCCCTTAAATTTTCTTAACGTTTTATCCTTAATTTCCAATGAGCACTAACCGATGTCAGGCTTCCAGCCAATCACAAAATCAACAGAAAATATCATACAACACAATTTATCACATGCTTTCACCATCAACAATCAATTCACACATCACAATTTATAGCATGCTTTCACAGATAAATCATGCATCATGCGACACCCTAACCTGGGGTCATCACATATTACCCAAAAAGCGGAAAATAAATTATTAATTGCTGGTTGCTTTTGGAACATTTATTAATTTCAAGCCAGAACATTCAGTTGTAAAAATTTTCGTTTGTGAGTAAACTCTAGAAGACTAAGATACATACTTTAAACAATAAACTCATATTATACATCACCACACAAAGAGATAATCATATTCATAATAAAGCCGCCAAGGCATACAACTTTTAATAATTAAGTTTCAATTTCCAAAACAGAAAATTATACCTAAGACTAAAGTTTAACACCAAAGTTACTGACCATTTCGACACACCACCCAACTAAGATTCCTAAGCTGGTCACTCTACAAAACATTTATCGGAAGACTCCGCTGCAGTTCCTACAATCAAAATACCTCTTCAAGTATCTAAAACTAAGTCTCGAAAGACTTAGGGAAACTTCTTAGCTCCATCTGCACTAGTGTACCAATGTACAACAGCAATACCAGAAGAAACCTGATGTATTTGTAAGGGTGAGATGCCAATATATGAGTTTATCACGATAATCACATGCACAACATACAAAATTAGCACATAGACATATATAACCATAACAACATAACATCCTCATAACTAAACAAGTAGTTTATCACTGGGTCTCATACCCGATCATCGTTATTTTTTTAAAATATGCATGACACTTCAACGTTCATCGTCTAACATTCACACCTAATCTCCGGAGATCCCAACGTCTTCAAAATGAGTTGATCAAACTCAATACATCGTCTCATTGGCTAGCTAAGCACAACAATAATACATCGTCTCATTGTCCATTTAAGTACAATGATATATACATCGTCTCATTGTCCATTTAAGCACAATGATACATATACATCGTCTCATTATCCATTCAAGCATAATGATATATACATCGTCTCATTATCCATTCAAGTATAATGATACACCGTCACATGATACCTTTCCCATTAAGGTCTCACGTTAGTAAATGCAAATGTAAAACATTTTGTCCTCGTCATTTTCTTTTCGTTCATTATATTCTTGTCAAAGCTCAAAATGTCTTACGACTATTCATCGTCTTTAACATCTTAAAATTCTCACTGTCTCATCATTTTCAACGTCTTAACATTCTCATTGTCACACAGATCAAAGATCTTCGTGTTTTTATTATAGAACACAGGTATCACGACGTCTCGGATACTAGGTTTATTTTTCAACATGAACACCGTCTTTTATTTGTGAAACACAAATTCAAAACAAAATCTCCGCAACTTGTCTAAGTTGACAGAATAACATCGTTGAGTAAAATTCCTTTATAGAAAATAATTTCTAATTAAAAATTCCTTTATAAAATCGTTGGTTACTAAAAATTTAGTTTTCAGAAAGGAGAGTCACTTGAGGCTCAAACTTGTTTAAAATACGTACTGCCGCTTAAAAAAATAATTGCCGTCGATACTTTTCCAAGTCGTTTAGCCTTTTTCAAGGCATTTAAGCCAAATATTAGCTTTTTCCACTTATATCATTTTCTAAAATCATAATTAAGTTATTTTCAAACAATAATTTCATAAAATAACTTTTTATAATATTCCAGAATTTCTTACGTAAAAATTAGCGGTACAAAAATAATTTCACTGTTTCGCCCTCACCGTGACTCCTAGTTTACTTTTACACCAATAAATCATTAAAATAATAATATTTTCGAAAATTCCTTATTTTTCCCAAATAAAATTTTCCATTAATATTGTATTCCAATATTTTACCATTAAAACATTGAACATAAATTATAAAGCTTCTTAAAGCTTTTATCCAATTAATTTAATTGGGCACTGACCACTGTCAGGCTTCTCAAACAACATTCACCAACAACATCACATAAATATTCCCAGGCAGATCATGCATCATGTAACATCCCGATTTTTCGGCTTTCTAATATCAGTAATAATTATATAAATGATTATATTTTTATCCGAGATTTAGAAAATGACTTTGGATAAACTAAGGTCATTTCCCTGTCATACTTATTTTTATAAGGTTACAGGGAAGTTTTGGAATGAAAATTCAGACGGAGACCGGTTTGCGTTTTCACTGACAGTAAGATTTTACTTATCAGAAAACCTAATTTTGACCCGAGAACGAAATAAATAGATTTTATATCTCATTTCCAACAATTTTGGATATTTTGAAATATTTCACTATAAAGTGAAATATTATATTTTTTCCGGGCGTCGTCTTTAATCGGGTAAACGGCGGAGTAGATTACGGGATTTCCGGGAACCGCTAACGGATAATATCCATGAGTCACAAATGACAAGGCCATGTGGATGAGGTCATGGATGGAGTCACTAGTCATGATGACAATTTCTAAGGAAATTGCATTTTGGTCCTCTAACTTTCTCTTAATTGCATTTTGGTCCAAAGTGAGTTCTTCAAGTTAATCCTTGGCAAATTGGGCCAGAATCTTTACTCCAAGCCACTAATGGCTGCAGCCTTAGTGCCCAAAGTCATAATTTAAGTATGAGTTTCATTGATGGCAAGTTATCATATAAGTTTCCTAGGTATAGTTTTATGCCTTAAGCTTTAATGGACCAAAATTGAATGGATTCAAGCCCATTTTCATCAAGCCCATTTGCACAAGGCCCAAGCCTTTCCTTGGCTGCCATAAGTACAAGAATTCTCCACATCCTTCTCCATTATTCCACAATCTTCTTCATCTTCTCCAACTTCATCTTCTTCCTCTAAGAACACACTTTGGTGTTCATGATAGCAGAAATTCCACCGGAAATATGACCCTCTTCCTTTATGAAACTCGAAAACTCTCAACATGAAAGTTGTTCCTATTTCTCTCTTATTTCCAACGAGCTAAAGATCATCAAAAACGGATGAGTATGTTGAGAGTTAAGACCAAAATACAGAAACTGCCCAGAATCCTCAGATCCATGCGAGACAGCAGAAAGAAGCCTATTTTTAACCCTGTTATGATCCGAACCAAATGAAACCTTCAACACCAAAGTTGTTCCTTTTCTTCTTATCTTTCTAACAAGCTAAAGTTTGTGATTTTTGGATGAGTATATTGTGAGATACACTCACAAAACCATCACACCCTCAAGCTGTCCAGTTTTCAACTAAGTGAAGGTTGATCATTTTCTTCATTTCTTCAATCTTCAAGAGGTAAAAGCTCATCTCCTTGATCATCTAAGCTTTCATCTTCATGTAGTTCTCATGTTTATGCCATGAATCATATTTTTCCATTTCTAGATCTAGAAGTTTGAAATTCTCTAGAAAATCATAGAAAAATCCTAAAAATATGAAATCAATTTCTATGAGTTAGTTATCATCTCTACTACCATAATCCAAGAGATTGATGCAAAAAAAGTTTTCCTCCCCATTTAACCCTCCTTGGCCGAAACCTTCATGAAGTGGGGGAAGGAGATTTTGTTCATTTTCTTATAAAGTGATCATTGATTTCAACTTTCTATATCATATATATGTTGGATCCAAAGTCTTATATCAAACTAAAATCTCTAACTCATATTTGCTTTGAAGGCCGAAAATGAGTTCTTGCGGGATTGGAATGTGTTGTTTCAATCTTTGTTGTTAATCATGTGTTTTAAAGACTTAAGTACTTAGGATCATTAATCCAATGACTTAAGCAATCTTAGGATTTTTAGCCACAAAATCACCCTAGGGCCATGACCTATATGAAGTGTTTAGGTGATGATATTTGTTTGATTTTGATTGGTTGAGTTGTGACTTGTTGAAGGATAAATCTTTGTGGATTATCCTGAGTTGCACGGGGGAAACCGGATTCGAATCGAAAAGCCATTCGTGAAACCAAAGCTTGAATCTTTAAGAGGTAAGGGGAGAATACCTGAGGAGTTTTTTCTATAATCATGTGCTGTTTGTTGTTGTCTGTATTATTGATCTGTTGGTGTTTGTTTAAGTTGTTTAAGTTGTGTTATTTTTATCTGTGATGGTTTATCTACGTCTAAGTGTTTATCTGCAGTGTTCTATTCTGATGTTATGATGTATGATCTGTTTGGTAATATAGTTTTGATGATGATGTTGGATGTTGTTTGTGAAGCCTGACAGTGGTCAGTGCACAACCGATTAATCAGATAAAAGCTTTAATAAGCTGCATAAAATTATATTCAATGTTTTATGGGAAATGTTGGAATATAATGTTTATGGAAAATATTTATTTGGGAAAAATTAGGAATATTAGAACATATCATTATTTTAATGATTTATCACTGTAAGAGTGAACTATGAGTCACAGTGAGGACGTAACCGTGAAATTATTTTTATACCGCTAATTTTTACGTAAGAAATTCCGAAATATTATAAAAAGTTATTTTATGAAATTAATTTTCGAAAATAACTTAATTATAATTTTAGAAAATAATTTAAGTGGAAAAAGCTAATATTTGGCTTAAATGCCTTGAAAAAGGCTAAACGACGGCAATTTGGAAAAGTATCGACGGCAAGTATTTCTAAAGCGGCAGTACGTATTTTAAACAAGTTTGAGCCTCAAGTGACTCTCCTTTCTGAAAACTAAATTTCTAGTAACCGATGATGTTATAAAGGAATTTTCAATTAGAAATGATTTTCTATAAACGAATTTTACTTAACGATGTTATTCCGTCAACTTAGATAAGTTGCGGAGATTTTGTTTTGAATTGTGTTTCACAAACAAAAGACGGTGTTCACGTTGAAAAATAAACATAGTATCCGAGACGTCGTGATACCAGTGTTCTATAATAAAACCAGGAAGATCTTTGATCCGTGTGACGATGAGAATTTTAAGACGTTTAAAATGATGAGACGATGAGAATTTTAAGACGTTTAAAATGATGAGACGATGAGAATTTTAAGACGTTGAAAATGATGAGACGATGAATAGTCGTAAGCCATTTTGAGCTTCGACAAGAATATAATGAACGAAAATAAAATGACGAGGACAAAATGTTTTACATTTGCATTTACGGCAGACGTGCCCGACGTTGTTAAGTGTGGTGCCTTAATGAGTATGGTATTACATGCCACGTTGTTTTGTGTGAATGCCTTGAGGTGTGAGGTATTTTGCGTTGCGTTGACCATTGCGCCTTGATGGGTAATGTGTCATGTAAAGTGGACCATTGTACCTTAGTGGACAATGTGTCATGTGTTGTTGAGAATTATGTGTTGTATGGATAATATTTCCATTTATCGTGTTGACCATTGTACCTCGATGGACAATGTGCCATGAATTGTTGTTGTTGACCATTGTGCCAGAATGTTTGGACAATGTGCCATGTCTTACGTTGACCATCATGCCAAGAGTTTTGGATGATGTGCCATGATCTGTGTTGACCATCGTGCTGGGAGTTTTAGGCGATGTGCCATGATTTGTGTTGACCGTTGTGCCGGGAGTTCGGGCAATGTGCCATGTTTCGTGTTGACCGTTGTGCCAAATGATTGGGCAATGTGCCATGTTGAGTTGACCATTGCTTCTTTCGTAGACAATGTGCCATGTGGGAGCCTGATCAGCTCATTTATACGTTGTTGGAATCTTTAGAGATTTAGTATAAAACTTTAGATGTTGAATGTTGAAGTGTCATGCATATTTCTAAAAATGACGATGATCGGGTATGAGACCCAGTGATAAACTATTTGTTCAGTTATGAGAATCTTATGTTGTTATGGTTATGTATGTCTATGTGCTAATTGAATACGTCGTGCATGTGATTATCGTTATAAACTCATATATTGGCATCTCACCCTTATAATATATCAGGTTTTCTGGTTTGGCTTTTGTGTCTTGGTACACGAAAGTAGATGGTGCAGAAAAGTCCTTAGCTTCACTCGGGAACTTTGGTCTTGATGTTTGAAGAGATGTTAGAGTGTGGGAATGACCACGGGGTCTTTCCAGTAGGTGTCTTGTAAGGCGACCAGCTTAGGATTTTCTTTGGGTTGGGTATTTTGGGAAAGTTTTTATAAATGGTTTGAAACACCTTGTAAGGTGTATGAAAAACAATTTCAGAAAAGCTTATATGTTGCAATGTTTTGGTTATTCGGTTTGTATGTAAGTATAAAGTAATTCTACTATTGTGATGTCTATATATCTTTTTCTGAAGTATTTCACAGAAAGAAAAAATTTATCACCATATTTTGAAAGGATAAGCGTTGAGAAATTAATATTTTCCGAAAGCAACCAGCGAATTTATGATTTTATTTTCCGCAACGGGTAACCTTGTGATGACCCTAGGTTAGGGTGTCGCACATCACAACGACATAATATATAACTACAAATAACAATTTAAATGCAGACAACCAATCACAGATAAAATAACACAACTTAAACCAATTAAACAAACACCAACAGATAAATAATACAGACATCAATTAGATAGCACATGATTATAGGAAAAACTCCTCAGGTATTCTCCCCTTACCTCTTGAAGAACTTAACTTCCGATTAGAACTTTGTCGTCGATCCGGTTTCATGTACAACAACACAATCACTCAACCTTCAACAACCACAACCAAACCATTACTAATCAAACAATTAAAACCATCAAAATCCTTCCTACATGGTCCCTGCCTCAAGGGTCTTTGTGACTAAAAATTCCTAATCATGATTAAGTCATGGATTAATGATCCTTAATTAACCAAGATCATGGATTAGTGGCTAAACAACTAAGTTTGGAAATCAAAACTTCCTAACTCACACACACCTAGTTTCGGCCATGACATGTTCATAGGTCTAGGGATCTTTGTTTAACAAAACAACTTGGATTCCATAAACATATATACTAACAAGCTAATATACATGATTATTTACAAAAGACATGAACAAAATCTCCTCCAAATTCACCTCTATAGGTTCGGCCTTGATGAGCAAAAAGGGAAGGAAATTTTTGATTTCAACATACTCTTAGATTTAGAACATATACATGATGACAAGAACATAGAAATTGGTTTCAAACTCAAAGGATTTTTCTATGGTTTTATATCATTTTCTAAGGACATGAACAACTAAGATAAACATGTTGAATAAAGCTTCAAAACAAGATATGATTTGAAGAAACTATGACTAAAAGATGATGAGGATGAAGAATCACCTATTGGAATTGAAAAATGATCAAACAATCTTCAACCTCCTTCACAAACTTGGCTTCTTTGCGTGAGAGAAAAATAAGAACAAAGTAGAACACTTGAGACCTTTTGAGAAAGTGTGAGAATATGTGAGAAAGTGTGAGAAGAATCATGAAGCCACTTGACTCATCAAGTTTATGAGCAAGCCATGGGCCTTGCGCATTGGGCTTGAGTAAATTCACTTGAGCCCACTTGATTTTGCATCATGGAAATTGCTTAACACATAAACTTGACAAGGAACTTAAATGAATGAAAATTGGTATCATGAAAAATAATTCCATGGGCAAGGAATAGGCTATATGGCCACAGCCCCCTAATGGGCTTGGATGAAAAAAAAATGGCCCAATTGACAAAGATAGCTTGAAGAATTCACTTTGGACTAAAAAGCAATTAAGAGAAAGTTAAAGGACCAAAATGCAATTTCCCTAGAAATTGTCATCATGACTAGTGACTCCATCCATGACATCATCCACATGGCCTTGTCATTTGTGATTCATAGATATTATCAGTTAGCGGTTCCCGTAAATCCCGTAATCTGCTCCGCCGTTTACCCGATTAAATACGACGCCCGGATAAAATATAATATTTCACTTTTTGGTGAAATATTTCAAAATAACCAAAATCGTAGGAAATTAAATAAAAACCTTAAGTTTTTCATTCAAGAGTTAAAATTAGGTCTTCTGAGCAGTATAAATATACTGTCAGTGAAATTCGCAGACCTGGTTTCGCCTGACTTTTCAACCTAAATTTTTATCGTAACTCTCTACGGTCAAGTAGAGTGTAACTATGGTTTCGGATTAATTAAAATAATTTTCTAAGTCTCAGATAAAAATATAAACATATTTATATAATTTTCTGATATTAGAAAAGAGCGAAAAGTCGGGGTGTTACACATCACAGAATATTACGCAATAATTTTAAAACAAAACACCACAAACTACAACAATTAATTACAGACACACCAAACAATTTATACACATAGTTATCGAAGCTCCTCAGGTAAACTCCCCTTACCTCTTGAAGTTACAGTTTTCCTCGCGAAGTTTTCCTTCCGAATTAAAGTTCTGGGAAACATCCTCTTTCCGTAAACTCGTACACGATTTACACACAAATCAACCTTCAACAACCATAATTAAAATCATCAACCAAACAACTAAATACACCTATTTTCCTACATGAGGGTTTCAGCAATGAGGTGTTTTAGATAGCTAAAAATTTCTAAAATTCCGAAGCTCTTGGATTAGTGATCCTTAAGCACATAGAACTTAAGATCAATAATCATAATACAAAAGTTAAAATAAAATCCTCTGGTTCCACATAGGGCTAGGTTCGGCCATGACTAGTTTAGTTGGCTAAACATGATAATATTTTGTAAACTTTTGGATTAATGATCCTTAAGCATTAGAGATACATGATCATTAATCACTTTACTAAGATTAAATCAAAAACTCCACTAACACAAGGGTTAGGGTTTTCGGCCATGCTCATTAAATGAAGCTAGGGATTTTCAAAATCATCAAGCTTTTGGATTTAACTATCACATGTATTCAATAGATCAAAACAAGTGTTATACTTGAAAAGTTGAAACAAAACATCTTTTCTGCTTTTATGCTTGGATTCGGCCAAACTTGGAAAACAAGGATAGAAATTTTGTTTGATCTCATGCTTCTATATATACATTATAGAGATGATTACAAGATCATAGAAATTGGTTTCATGATCATAGGATTTTTCTACAATTTTCTAGAGATTTTAGAAGATTCTAGATCTAAGAATAAAAACATGAAGACATTGGCATGAAACAAGTGAAATCAATGAAGAAGAAAGCTTAGATGATCAAGGAGATGAGGTTTTACCTCTTGTAGCTTAAAGAAATGGCAAGAAATGATGAAGTTCTTCACAACCTCAACTATGGTGTTCTTGAGAAAATGAGAGAAAGTGATAAAGATGAAGTTAGAAAATGACTAAGTGTGGGGGAGTGTGGGCTGCACGAAAATGAGGGAGTTAGCAGAAGAATTTGTGTTTAATGTGATAAGAGAACCATGGTTGAGTTAAATTGACTAAGGTTAAGTTAGAAAATAATATAATAACTTAACTACAGTTAATTAGTAACTTAACTAGGGTTAATTAGTGACTATGGTTAAAATCATGTGGTCAAGAATTGGTGAAGGGTGTGGCTGATTTTGGAACATAAGAATTAACCGTGGTTCCTTAACCATGGTTAAAATTTAACCAAACGCCGTTTAAGTTAAGCTTAGGGGTATTTTGGTCATTTCACTTGAAAATTCATGATTACCCGATATTAATGCTTGACTCCTTGTCCTCTCTACTACATTAATTACTCCCAATACCTCAGCTCCATAATCGACTTTGCCGTTTACTCGACTTAGTTTTTTTTTCGGTTTTCCTTAAAGATTATGCCTGAATAAAATAATTTTTATTTCATTCCTAACGAATTTTTCCGAAATACAGAAAATCGATGGGAGCGAAATATAAAACCTAATCGTTTCGTTCCCGACTCAAAAATACAATTTATGATCAGTAAAATCTTACTGTCAGTGAAAACGCAGAAAACACAGACCAAGTTCCGTCTGAATTTTCAACCCAAAACTTCCCCGTAACCTTATAAAAATAAGTATAATAGGGAAATGACCTTAGTTTATCCAAAGTCATTTTCTAAGTCTCGGATAAGAATATAATCATTTATATAATTATTACCGATATTAGAAAGCAGAAAAATCGGGGTGTTACAATATAAAAGGAAACCATGGTTGTCTTGAAATTTTGTGTTAGGGAGTCTCAAAATCCCAAACATCAATAAAAAGAAAAACCACCCCATTGTCCTTTTCCAAGCCCTAATGAGTAAAGACAATCTTCCCCCTGCCATAAATGAAATGATGAAGGTGCATAGATTCAAGGTTTGTTTCTTCTTCTGAAATGGTTTCTTCTTTCCATTGAAACAAAAAGAAGGAAAGAAACTTTATTAGATGACTATGGTAAAAATAAAACGAAGATCAAAGAAGAAAAGATGAAGGAACTATAAAAATGTATGAAGGGAAAAGAAGCTTTTGAGGAAAGTTAAAAAAATTCAAAGAAATAGAACTTGAAGATAAAATAAAGGAAGAAAGAAAAATAGAAGGGAGGAGAAAAGTTACCATGAGAGAGAGCAAAAATATGCCTGGTGAGGTGAAAAGGTGGAGTAAAGAAATTTTAAAGGGAGAGATGAGAGATGAAATGCATTTCACCTTTCACACTCACTAACAATTACATAGCACCAAGGACGGAGCTATATGTCCCCTAGGGAGGAACTTGGACCTCCCTAACTTCTTTAAAAAATAAAATAATACAAAATTTTTATCTTTTAATTTTAAAATTATTAATAGGTTTGGAAACTATTTTTGATCTATGGTTGTTAAAAGTAAGAAAAGCATAAATTTATCCTCTTGTGTATAGAGTGACAATTTTTATTTTCACACTTCGCTTTTCTACAGCTACTACATAGCAATTTTTTTTGGCTATCAATTAAATATAGTCAAGACTACACTTTACAACAAGATGAAATATGAATTTTTAACTGACTTTGTGCTAATATACATTGAAAAGAAAATTGCAAGAAAGTTCAGTGTATATTCGATTATAGATAATTTATGTGAAATGCGGAAAAACAAATTTGTGTTTTGATAGATTACTAATATAATTAACGTTTTGTAACAAATAATTATGAATATTTTGTATGAAATTTGATATTTATATATTTATTAAATGAACGTTAATTTTTATAATTGGCCCTCCTTATCATTCTACTTTGGCTCCGTCCCTGCATGACAGTATGACACCTTCATTTTTTTCATAGATATCTAATAAAGTTTCTTTCCTTCTTTGTGTGAAGAAAAGAGAAAGGAACCGTAAAAAGTATGAAGGGAAAAGAAGCTTTTGAGGTAGGTTAAAAAAATTCAAAGAAGTAGAACTTGTAGATAAAATAAAGGAAGAAAGATAAAAAGTAGAAGGGAGGAGAAGAGTTACCGTAAGAGATAGAGAGAGAGAGAGAGAGAGAGAGAGAGAGAGAGAGAGAGCAAAAAGAGGTATGGTGAGTTGAAAAGGTGGTGTAAGGAAAATACAAATGGGAGAGATAAAAAAGGAAATGCATTTCACCTTTCACACTCACTCACAATTACACGACATCTTCATTCTTCACAACTTAGCTAATAATTATTTGATTCACCCCCTTCACACATGTGGCCCACCCAAACCTTCAACACATCAATTTTTCTTATTTTATTTTGCTTTACACGTGGCCAAGCGCGCCCACACACACTCACATTCAAAACATTAATATTATTTTATGTATTAAAATTTTTCTTTCCTTTATTGTTTGTTTATTTTAGAGCATTAAATTTATCACTTCTATCACTATCACACACAGCATATTAGTTATGTATACTACACACACACACACAAAAGATTTACACACATACATAATTACACATAAATAAATCAAATAAAAAATTACATCAGAATTAAAATTTATCTTTTTAATTTATTTATAAATTTTTCTCCTAATATTAATCTTCACAAAATGGGGATGTTATATGTAACATCCATGTTTTAAGACCTTGTTTATGTGTTTAAAATGCATGTTTATGTGTTTGGAAGTTTGTTTGAAAAGAACACAGACGATCGGCTTCGAATTGAGTGAGAACATAAACTAGGGTTTCCTACCCAACTTGGAACGCTCAAGCGTGCAGGGTAGGGAATTTATGTTTGAGGAAGAGATTAGGCATGTTTGAGGACTTGATTTTATTCATTAGGTGTTGAGGAGTCTATTTTCAAATTTGAGGTCAATCGGACTTCAAACGAGCTCAGAATGCGACGAAATGCGCCGATCAGGGTTTTCTGGTAAAGCTGGCACACTCGGGCTCCCGGAGAGCCACGCTTGAGCGCCCGGAGTGCTGAGTGGTCAAACATATTTCGAAATTTGACAGAACACGTGGAAAATTCCTTCAACGTGAAGCAGCTAACTTTGGTCAACGCTCGAGTGCCCATAGGGCCACCCTCAAGTGCCTAGACGCTTGAGTGTTGGAGTTTTCCACGAATCGAGCGTTGGCTTCAGATTTTTGAAAAAAACAAAAATAAGAACTTAAGTGAGATGGTAAGTTGGTAACTTAAGTTACCATCTTCGAAAACAGAAAGAAAGAAGCAGAGAGTGAGAAGAGAGAGATCAGAGAGAAGAGTATACTTCTTTGCCGAGTACGATCAATTCGGTTGCCCTATCGCAATTCCGACTACACCGTTGTGTTCGTGGCAGCGACGTCTTCTTAACCCTATCTTTCTTTTCTCGCTTAGGCTATGGTAAGCCTATGTCCTTTTTATGCCGACATGTCGTCAGTGACGGTATTGAGGTTTTCTCTTTACTCGGTTATCAGCTTCAAGTTCCATTTTCAGATTATGGTTACCTGTGATGTGTGCTTCGTATCTATGTATTCAGGTGAATTTTCAGAGCACCGGGGGTGCTAGTTCTCTACGTGGCAGATTTGAGGAGTGGAGGGGAGTGTTCGTTTCGTGGTCCCAGAGCTAGCTACGCTCACCCCAGGTGGGAGAAAGAAGCCACCAATTGTCGGAAATGGTTAAGTAGTATATTTTACGATAATGGGGTAGGGTACCTAAACCCTACTAGCGAGCGAGTAATCGACAATGTCAATATCACATTGGCGACTACTTATTGGTACCAATGATGATATAGGGATTGTATATTTATTGCCACTAGGTTAAATTTGTGATATTCAAGGTTGTGTGATTTTACCCGTTGAGCTGCTTGTTGTGTGTTGTTTGTGTTAACATGCTTAATATATGTTATTTGGTTAATTATGAGAAGATGAATATTTTAATATTATTTTATTATGTATAACACGCTCGATGTGATAACATGTGATATTTGTTGTTACTTGTTTAGTTGGCATCTAAGTGATGATACATATATATATATATATATATATGTTGAAGAGAGTATGTTAGGGAGGGTATGAATTATGACGTAGATGTGCCTAGCCTAATAAAATATTATTTTATATGTGATGAGCCATATGAGGTGATATGAGATATGATATGAGATGATGATGGAAGGTTGAGGCACTAGGTTATGACCTGATACAAGTCGGTGAGACTCATATAGATGCATTGTGTTGATCATAGCCGTGTGGGTGGAACACACGAGGCCAGAGTATCCGACTGCGGACTCCGGATTCACAGGTGAGTGCCCTCACGCTAAGGTTATTAGGAAGACTACCGTGATACTCTCGTAGTCCTTGTCAAGCTGCTCCAACAAGAGTACAGTGCTACTATTCTCCACCGGGGATGGGGACATAGTTTCATTCACTGGATGAGCACCCTAGCGGGAATTGGGGTGTGCACCAATGTACAGGATTGTGTGGTGGCCATGTCAGCATATTGCATCAGTTGCATGAGGGTGAAGGGTAGAGGATGATGACATTTCTTGAGGATGATTGTTATTGATATGTGCTTATTCGGTGATGCATGTCTTTGTGCTTTTATTGTATATATGCTATGCATCATTTTCCGCTTATGATGATAGTTAGTTTCTTATCTCTCTACCCATTTTCTGTCTATGTTCGTTCTTGATTCGCGTAGTAGACCCAGTTGATCGTGATGCCGCACCTGGATCATCCATGGATGAAGGAACTGGCAGGGCTCCCACTGATGGGAACCCTTGAGTTAGAGTTCCATGATGATGGAGGGTGGCGAGTGATCCAGTCACTTCCTTCGGTGTATATACGGGTCCAGTTTCTGCGTATGTGAGATTCGGAGAGGGACCTCACTTTAGATTTATCGGGACGTTCGGCCTGGGACAGACCCTTCCCCTTTCAGTGTTTTGGTATCCTCCGCCTATGCCACAGTCGTATCCTTGGGCAGCTCAGGGCTCAGAGATGGTTGTTCCCGCTCTAGTGATTCCCCGGGATCATGTTCACCAAAGTGCTCATTACCGACGACGGTTCCAGCATCCTCGTTGCAAGAGTATGTCTGGTAGCAGCAAGGCAGCAGCTTCAGCACCACCACCGGGACCGTGTGACACCCTTCTACCCCGCATATAATAAAGCACTTAATTATAAAACAATTAAATGAAAACATGCATATTACTGAAATAAATAAAACATTTGTCCGTGGGTAGAAAAGTCCCACATGAACCAGTTACAACACGGAAAATGAAATAAGTTTAAAACCGTAAAAACATAACACACCAATAAATATATCCCAACCTCGATGTCACCTACAGAGCTGGTATAACCGTTTCGGAATAAACATTCCCGGGATTACAACTGGAAACTAACAAAACATAAACATAAGCCCTAACTATGAGTGGCAGCTCCTCAAGGTCGCTCCTCTCCGGGCTGCTCGTCATCCTCTGCAAGGTACCAATCAGGCCAAACACAAACAAACATGGGGAGTAAGAATCATGTAACATAATAGCAAGGAGATAGGTAGCAGAGTAAACAGTAAACATAGCAACATTACACCAAACATCAACATCATCATTATGATATGCAGTGCAATGCAGTCCTACTCCGCTAAACCAACAATGCATGTGGATCCACTAAACACGGGATGGACGACTTCGGAGTTAAATATCCACATTGAGAATCTACTCAACGCTGGAGAATCTACTCCTTGGATAGCCAACGCATCAAACCAACGAATGCCTCATCACGGGGGCGCTAGGAGAATCTACTCCAACCGTGGATGGCCAGATCGCCGTACTCTAGGACGACCTCCCCTATGTCGAACATCCCTAAACAACATCTCCGATGCAATGCGTATGCAACACAACAACAACGGCAACACCTCCTCCATACTCCAACAGAATCAACCGAAGATAACAGCGGAATCAACCGCAACAACATGCCTCACAGAATCTACCTGAGGACTTAAGCAGAATCAACCGCAGTACCTGGGGCAAACTCTCGGCCACCAAGGTACAACAACGACACCTTAGACTCAAACCGCGAGGTCAAGGCCTCCTTGGCCAAAAAGTACCAAGGCACAGCTCATCAGCTTGCGGCACCCAAAAGGGCATCGACTTGTCAACTTAACACCTCACCATCTCATCATCTTCAATTATCTTTAGTAACATTAGTCAAATTGTCTAATCAACTTATCATCGTTGGGGAATGGGGTTTAAAACCCCTTTAAGTCCTTTAATTCTGTTCTGTCCAAGAGGGTTGAGCACGGTCGTGCTCATAACCCAGCACGGTCGTGCTTAAACACGTGAAGGGCGTGCTCCCCTTTAAGTGAAGCACAATCGTGCTTCTTATTGAGCACAGTCGTGCTCAGCAGCACGGTCGTGCTCTTTGTCCTGCACGGCCATGCTGAACAGCTCGGCCATTTACCCAGAATTCAACTGGGAGCACGGTCGTGCTCCCTGTTCAGCACGGTCGTGCTCATCGCGCGACAGTGCTGTTCTGGGCAGGAACAGTAACCATGTTCTAACCAATTTTAAGAATTTAATTAGTTAACATCCTAAATCAGTTATCAACGTGTTTTAAGGATTAAACTCAGTAATATTATCAACATCAACGTAACAGTGGCATCAACCAACAACATCATCATGATCATAGCCATTCCAACAACATAAATTCAACCAACATTTACGAACATAAGCATAACATATTATCAATCATTAACATGTTATCAGAATAACTAACAAGTCGTGCATACATAAACAGATAATCATACAAACAAACCGGGGTCATGGGGGCCCCGTTACTCTACTCTAACCCCGAGCCTATGATCACACTACCCTTCTCCCCATACCTGGATTGAAGGTAGCTCTAACGATAATCTTAACAGCAAACGATTCCTCTCCTAAGACGGCTCAACCTCAAACGATCTTTAAACAATTAAAAACACGAATAATTAGTTCCATATTCACAATAATAAAAAGGAAACTTAGACAGGGAAGAAACGTTACCTATGTAATAAACACAGATATGCTAGGGGTCTCCCCAGGTCTCCAACATTCACTTAAACTGCTCAAGAAGGAGGAAAAAGGAAGGAGACTCGTTCTGGACGCACATAAGGTGGTTGCTGCACTCACAATTAGGGTTAAATGTTAAACCCTCGAGTTCTGTTCACGTATATAATGTTCGGACTTGAGCACGGTCGTGCTCCACTTAGCGTCACCGACGCGGTCCACGCATTGAGCACGGGCGTGCTCACTGTTGAGCAAGGTCGTGCTCAACTTAAAATCAGAAACACGCTCCTGACTTTAAGTATGGGCGTGCTGGCTAATAAGCACAGGCGTGCTCATGTACCAGAAAGGGACTTTTAGCCAAAAATCCCTCTAAGCCCTCTACCGATAAATCCAATTTAATAAACTCAGGTTAATGAAATAATTCCGAAAAATAGGGTGTTACAGACCGCGACAACAGGTGTACTAATATACGCTTGGGGAGAGTCAGGGTGGCTCTAATCATCCACGCTAGAGTTAGTGGAGGCTAGTGCGTGCGTGTACATAGGTTATGTGTGTGCTGAGCCAATTTTTTATGTATATTTTGAGCGGGGCTGGGTTTGTGTGGAGAGACGGGGAGGTTGTCTTTTCTTTGGATCTTTATGTATTTTCTTTATATCACAGTTTGTATTATCGGGACCATACTAATGGGGTACCCTCTATGGTGTATCAAGACAATATGTTTGTAATATATATATATATATATATATTCGTTCTTTATGTTTAAAGTTTTAATATTTATGATTTTCTGTATATACGATTAACGATATATCACGATTAAGTTTTAGTTAATTAGGTTTTCTTTAATGGGACATCGGGTGTCTCATTATATACCTCTTGCTCCATGCAGCCGCTGTAGGGATGATTTTCCTCAAGCGGTGATCTGGTTTATCTAGGCCATGCTTTTTCCGGCCTCTTTTTTTTTTTTTTTTGAGCTGTTTTTTCTCTTGTGATAAAAAAATGGCTCCAAAAATTAATTTGTAGGATCTTTTATGAACTAGTATTTTTGCATAATTAAACTTAAAAGTTTTAATTTTTAATAAATTATAAATTAGAAGGAATAAGAAATAGTTGGAAATATTTTGGAAGATATCGAATGCAAAAAATAAATAGCTTCATACTCCTGATACATTAATAAAATTGTTTGAATTAACGAAGTTAATTAATAAATAAATTAGTTAATAAAATAAAAAATAAAATTATATCATGGGATTTTATAAATGGATGAAATTTTAGATAGAAATTAAATCATTCATATAATATCATCTAATATTATCTGCAAACTCTATTCACCCCAGAATCAAATATACATATGTTACTTAAATCGTCAAAATAACAATAAATATTAAAAAAAATTGCTCAATGAAAAAAATAAAAAAAAAAACGGATATTCAATAGAAATAAAGGGGTTGAATATTAGAGCATTTGTACCCCATCTTCAATAGAAAATACGAATATTCCATAGAAATACGGATATGTTACTTAAATTGTGCACATTTAGACCCTCTATTTTCTTAGAGCACGTTTGTTTGGCGGATTAAAATAATATCCCTGGAATATAAGGGTGGGAATAGACATTTTCACTAGTTTTTAGCACCCGTGCATTTGCATGGGTAAAATTTCTATTAAATAAATTTCTTTCAAAATTTATAATGTTAATAATATTGATAATTAAAAAAAAATACATTATTACAAAAAATATATAGACAATATTATGCAGACATTAATATTTTTTACGATAGTGTAGAAAAATTTATAGAATGTGTATTTTTTAACAATACATCACTATATAATTACCAAGCAATGTAAAAAGCGTTAAACTAATAGGATGTACAATTTAATTTTTTCTTAATACATATAAATTTAAAACTTTATTATAACAATATTGACATTATACTTATTACTTTAATTTACTGTACATTATTTTCATTATCATAATAATTATTATTACTATCACCAATAAAATTATTTGCATTATTACTCCATGTATCAAACTCCAAAGCAAAGTAGGTGGCCTGGCCAAATATGGTAACGTCGCCTTCCCATTCATACAACATATTCAAAATTTTACAATGGAACCATTTTTATGTTTTTCTGACCGCTCCTCAAAAACCATTGCGCCACAATGTTTGCAAAACTTGTTCATTCCTCCAAAGTCTAGACGATCTAGAAAAAAGTTTAACAAATCAGTCAACATGTAAAAAATAAAAAAGGTGGCAAATAAATTAAATTATTATATGCAAATAGATAATAATTACTAAATAAATACCTCCATGTTCATCTTCAACAAATAAAGTATTCTCTCGATCATGAACTTGAATATTAAATTAGAAAATAAAAAATAAAAATTAAATCTATGATCCCTAAAAATCAAGACCAAAAATTTTTAGAACTACGCAATTAATAAAGGCTGTAAAAAATACTTAATAAATATTTTACATATTAAAAATTAAAAATTATATACAAATAAAGTCCAAACAAAATATATTAAATAATTATGTTCATATCTATTTACTAAAACAAAACAATTCTACTCTTGCATATATTTTTATGTTTTCCTGACCGCTCCTCAAACCAAATCGTTGCGCTACAATGTTTACAACACTAGTTCATTCGTTCAAAGACTACACAATCTAGAAAAAAGTTTAACAAATTAGACATGTAAAAAATAAAAAAGTGGCAAAAATAAATTAAATTAATATTTGTAAATAGACATTGATTACTAAATAAATACCTTCACATTCATCTTCAACAAATAAAGGATTATCTCCATCATAAACTGGAAAATTCATTTCTATAATACCAATAACAATGAACCAATTAAATAAAAAACTGAAATGAAAGTGGGAATAAGTTATACAATAATACAAACAAAATAACAATTTCTATTACCATGACGTATTGTGAAATTAACATTCTTTTTTCTATGTAGTATATCTCCATAACTCACTTGGGTTGGTAGACTATGTTCCTGGCATTCCACTCGACTTAAAAAATCTAAATCTATTTTTTCTTAAATAAAGAAAAAAAATTAAACATAAACAAAGTATTCAAAGACAAAGTTAGTACATTCACATTACCCTTTCAAAAATATAATTAAATATTGAATTAAAAAATAAATAATAAAACTTAAATAAATGATCCCCTGTAACACCCCGATTTTCACTGTTTCAAAATAATCGAAATGCGGACGATTATGTTTATATTTTTATATGAGTGTTAGAAAATTATTTTAAATAAACGGAGTTCATCACTCAATCCTACTTAAACGTATGAAGCTACAATTAAAATTTAGGTTTGAAAGTCAGGTGAATCCCGGCCCGCGAATTTCACTGACAGTATATTTATACTGATCAGGAGACCTAATTTTAATTCGTGAACGAAAAACTTAAGGTTATTATTTTATTTCCTATAATTGTGTATTTTTAGAATTATTTCATTTACAGTGAAATAATTTAAGTTTTACGGGCGAAATACGTAATCGGGTAAACGGCGGAGCAGATTACGGGATTTCCGGGAGCCACTAACGGATAATATAGGTGACTCACACAAGATGACTCACATGGTGAGTCACAATGTGAACACATTAAGTGTTGCACATGGTTATAATTAAAAACTATTAGGAATTTGCAAACTAGTCCCTATACTTTTGGAATTTTGCAAAGTGGTCCCTAGGAGTTATTTGCACCTAAGTCCTTGAAGAAGCCACCTCCTTTCCACTTAATCCTTCAAAAGTGGCGCAGCCCACACTCTATAGAAGCCATACTCTCACTTTCTTATTTGCCTATTTCACATTTTACACAAAAACACCCAAAAGTTCTAAGTTCATATCATCATTTTGTGAAGCAAGTCCTTGGATCTTCACTTGTTTTTGATCTTCAAGAGGTGAATCCTATTCTTCTTTCCTAATCATGTCTATGTTCTTCAATAAGTTTCATGATTCAAAGTCTATTTCATCTATGTTCATCACTTTTAAGTTTCTAGATCTAGAACTTTGAAAAATCACCATAAATCATAGAAAACTCCTAAAATAGTGAAACCAATTTCTATGTGCTTATAATCATTCTTGCTATCATAATCCAAAATATTGTTGAAAACAAAATCTTCCTTCCCTTGTTTCATGCCTAGGCCGAACCTATGTTCATGTGGGGGGATGAACTTTTGTTCATTTTTCATGACCATCTTGCATCGAAACTATGACCATCTTCCTTTCTGAAAATCGAAAAACTCTCAACATGAAAGTTGTTCCTATTTCTCTCTTCTTTCCAATGAGCCAAATATCATCAAAAACGGATGAGTATATTGAGAGTTATGACCAAAATACAGAAACTGCCCAGAATCCTCAGATCCATGCGAGACAGCAGAAAGAAGCCTATTTTTACCCATGTTATGATCCGAACCAAATTAAACCTTAAACATAAAAGTTGTTCCTTTTATTCTTATCTTTCCAATAAGCCAAAGTTTGTAATTTTTGGATGAGTAGATCATGAGATATACTCACAAAACCAACACACCCTCAAAGCTGTCTCAAAAGCCATAAAGTTTGGATTGATCATTTTATTCATTTCTTCAATCTTCAAGAGGTAAAAACTCATATCCTTGATCATCTAAGCTTTCCTCTTCATGTATTTCTCATGTTTATGCCATGAATCATATGTTTCCATTCTTAGATCTAGAAGTTTGAAATTCTCTAGAAGATGATAGAAAAATCCTAAAAATATGAAATCAATTTCTATGAGTTAGTTATCATCTCTACTACCATAATCCAAGAGCATGTTGTAATCAAAAATTTCCTTCCCATTTAATGGATCATGGCCGAACCTATAGAGGAAAGAATGAATGAAGTTTTGTTCTTTATTTTGATGTATGATCATGTCTTCTATCATACATGTATGTACATATGTTGAATCCTAATTGGTTTGTTAAAATGAAAACCCTAACCCTATATACTCTTGATGGCCGAATCTAGCTTTGTGAGGGTTAGGAGGATTTTGAGTCAAAACTTAGTTGATTATCCTTGATCCAAAGTCTTAAGTTCATTAGGATCATTAATCCATGACTTAAGCAATATTTGGAATTTGTCTCTTTTTGTGTAGTGTTGGCCGAATCTAACATGTAGTTTAGGAGAGGACTTGTTGTTGGATTTTGTGTTTTTGGTTGTGTTTTGACAATAGTTTTGGTTTGTTTAAGCTTTTGACGCGAGCCGAAATTCCTTGACGCGTGCCGAAACCAAAACCGACGATACGTGACAAAGTTCTTTGTGACTTCAAGAGGTAAGGGGAGCTTACCTGAGGGATTTTTCCCAATAACTATTAGCTTTAGTGTGGTCTGTATACTTGATATGTGGCTATGGTATTTTGATTATGCTATTTACGTTGTGTTGTTTATCTGTGTACGATGATTTATCTGCTTTTAATTTATTCAATTATCTGCAGTTGTTTATTATATTGCTATGATGCATGATCTGCCTGGTGATATAATTCTGATGATGTTGTTGAGTGTTGTTTGTGAAGCCTGACAGTAGTTAGTGCACAACCGATTTAATCAGATAAAAGCTTTAATAAGCTATATACATTATATTCAATGTTTTATGGGAAATGTTGGAATATAATAGTAGAGGAAAACATTATTTGGGAAAATAATAAGTATTTGAGAAATATTATTATTTTAAGGATTTATTAATAAAAATGTTGATTTATGAGTCACAGAGAGGGTGTAACCGTGAAAATATTTTACTACTGCTAGTAGCTATATAATATATTCCGCAATATTATAAAACGTTGTTATGTGAAATTAATCTGCGAAAATAAGTTAACCGTGATTTTAGAAAATTCATTAAGCGGAAAAAGCTAAGTTTTGGCTTAAATTATTTAAAAACAATTTGGAAAACTGACGATGGCAAGTATTTTAGAACGGCAACGCGTATTTTTGATGAACCTAAAATCTCTGTGACCCTATTTTCTGAAAATGATGTTTTTTGGAAACCGGTGTTTTATGACAGAATCTACCCATTTAATAAGATTTTTCGAAATCAAGGTTTAAGTTGAGAATTGTTTTAAAGAGGTTTGAACTCAATAACCGAGACATCGGAGTATTGAGATTCTTTACGTTGTGGACTTAGTGTCCTTTGGACTGGAAGTAGTCTTGTAGACTTGGTGTCTACTGTATACAAGAGGTATACTGTGTGTTAAAGAGGAATTTAAAGTTGTTTTCTACGACCACAAACCCCAAGGCTGATTGCAAGGTCTAAGGTTTTGTGAATGAGCACTCGGACTTCGTGTCCTGTGTTGACGTTGAAAGATCTAAACACTTTGTTAAGTTAATACGTTGAAAATCACGAGTGGTCGTAAGCTATTTTGAGCTTCGGCAAATAAAGACTGAACACAAAGAAAAATGATGAGAACAAACGTTTTACATGCATTCATTGGCAGACGTGCCCACGTTGTGAAGTGTGGTATCTTAATGAGTAAGGTATTCCATGCCACGTTGTTTTGTGTGAATGCCTTGGGTGTGAGGTATTTCATGCTACGTTGATTCATTGTGCCTTGATGGACAATGGAAAACCATATACGTTGATCACTGTGCCTTGTGTTGGACAGTGTGCTATGGTAAACACGTTGTGCCTAATATACCTGGCAATACCATATACGTTGATCACTATGCCTTGAGTGGGCAGTGTGCTATGGTAAACACGTTGTGCCTAATATACCTGGCAATCGAGCCTGATCAGCTCATTTACACGTTGTTGGGGATCTCCGGAGATTTAGCGAAATGTAGAGACTATATATGGAAGTGTTCATGCATAGTTTTCAAGCGTTGATGTTTGGGGTATGAAACCCATTGATAAAGTACTTGTTTACTTATGATAATGTATGCTGCTATAATTGTATATGTGTATATGCTGTTTTGTGAGTCGCGCTTTTAGTTATTGTGTTAAATCCATATATTGGCGTCTCACCCTTACAAATATATCAGGTTCTACTGGTAATTGCCGTTGTATCCTGGGATACTGGTACAGATGAAGCGGAGGAGTTCTTTAAGTCACTTGCGGACTTAGATGCTAGATGCTTGAAGAAGTATCTGTTTGTGGGAAAAGACCATGGGGGTCTTTCCAATAATGTCCGTTAGTTTCGACCAGCTTAGGTTCTTTTTATGTGATGTCATGTGTTGAAATGAACTAAGTTGATAAAGACCTAAGTGTGAAACTTACGAGGCAGTATAGTTGTATGACTTCTGCATATGCTTATATATCTAAGTATGGTTATGATTATGTCGTTGTTATGGAGTTAAAAGGAAAAAATTTTATCACCATATTTTGAAGAGATTCACGTTGAGAAATTAATATTTTCCGAAAGCAACCAGCAAATAAAATCTTATTTTCCGCAAACGGGTAACCATGTGATGGCCCGGGAGTAGAGTGTCACATCCCCTAAAATCGAGACCAATAATTTGTAGAACTATACAATTAATAAAGGTTGTAAAAGATACTTAATAAATATTTCACATATTAAAAATTAACCATTGTATAAAAATAAAATTCAAACAAAATATATTAAATAATTATATTCATATCTATTTATTAAAACAAAACAACTCTACTTTGGAACCATTTTTATTTTTTCCTGACCGCTCCTCAAACCAACCATTGTGCCATAATATTCACTACACCGGTTCATTCGTCCAAAGTCTAGACAATCTAGAAAAAGTTTAACAAATCGATCGACATGTAAAAAATGGCAAAAATAAATTAAATTAATATATGCAAATAAACATTGATTTCTAAATAAATACCTGCACGTTCATCTTCAACAAATAAAAGAATTTCTCTAACATAAACTTGAAAATGCATTTCTATAATATTAACAATTAACCAATTAAATAAAAATTTGAAATGCAGGTGGGAAAAGGTTATCAATAATACAAACAAAATACCAATTTTTATTACCTTGACGGATTGTGAAATTGACATTTTTTTTTCTATGTAGTATATTCCCATAACTTATTTGGGTTGGTAGACTATGTTGCTGACATTACACTCGACTTAAAAAATCTAAATCTATTTGTTTTTTAAAAATATAAAGCAAAAAAAAAAATCAAATATAAACAAAGTATTTGAAGACAAAGTTATTACATTCACATTACCCTTTCAAAGACATAATTAAATATTACAGTAGAAAATAAATAACAAAACTTAAATAAATGATCCTCTAAAAACCAACATCAATAATTTTTAGAACTACATAATTAATAAAGGTTGTAAAAAATATTTATTAAATATTTTACATATTAAAAGTTAAACATTATATACAAATAAAATACAAACAAAAATATATTAAATAATTATATTTATACCTATTTATTAATTAAAACAATAAAAAAAACTCACTATAATATTATGCCCACCACTCATTTTACTGTTCATCTACAGTAAAATGGTGGATGAGGCTTAGTAAATTATATAGATAGATGTTTAGTACAATGAAATAAATTAATATTCTCAGGAATAAATAATACCCAGAATTTTTTTTTAATCCATGTTCTTCTAATTTCTATTCCCATGAGAGGGTGGTGGGTATCTTTCATTCTCAAGTAGTGGGAATTTATTTTGACAGATGAAAACCCATTCGTACCCCTGAGTCTCTGTTGCAGCTTTTCTCTCATCACTTTGCCTCCATATTCACTTTGTTATCTCCATCATGAATTGTTAATTTATATCAGGATTGTCATCTCAAGTTGGTGCTATATTATTCACCCAGAGGCTTGTTGAATCTTTTGGCATCTGCGAAAATTGTAACATCTCAAAAATTGGCTACTAGATAATTTAATAGGAATTAATCATTAGAATGATTATATTTCAAGTTTAGAAGTGGTTAAAAGATCCTAATTGACTTAAAAGAAGTTAAGTATATAGTTTTGAGTGTTTTAGACTCAATTTCACATAAGAGACCGCCTATGACCCAACACCCAACTTCAAATGGATATTTCGTAGTAAAAAAAAAGGTTTTGGATTTGATGTTCTCATATGAATTATAGCCCTGTCTCTTATCTTTCCATAGACACCAAATTTGTCAATTTTGGATTCTTGTAGCTCAAGTATGGCCAAATTCGTAAATGATGTTCAGGTTCTAGTTTTTGCACCATTTTTCTATCTTCTAGACCAGTTTTCACCCTCTAAACGTCTGTTTCAGATTTTATGATCTTCATTAAAGTTGCAGATCGTTCTTTTATACCTCCAACTATATAAAGTTCATAATTTGTGGATATCTGTAACTCAAGTTATATGCGAAATACAGCGTTGTGTGCTAGGTAAGTGAGCCCCGACACGATTTGACACATTTTAGGCTTTGGAGACATATAAATACGAACCTAATGCATATTAGGAATGTTTTTATAACCCTAGCCACCTAAGAGACTTGTGGAAGAGAAGTTCATGGTTTAGGAAGAAAGAATTGTTAAAGGAGCCTAGGAAGACGAAGATGAGGAGAACTCTTGGTAAACGGTAGTATTCATCATAGGAAATACTTTGAGCTATTTGAAGGTCTTCAAGGGGTGAGTACTAATACTTTTACGAATCATTTCCATGGTATATGTGTTTGTATGTGTCGGCAAGGGTTTACTCTATGATTTTGAGAATTTTCAATAAAACGATGTACGTCAATGACCTAATTTCTTTTAAATTGGGGATTTTAGATAAAAGGGGAGTAATTAGCAAAATGATGCTATGATATGCTTGTTCATGTATGTTATGACTTGATGTTCATGATTGCCTATAGTTTGATGGAAAATTATATGTTTAAATTATGAAATGTATATGATGTTATATTCATGAGGCATGATATAATTGACTTGCAATATGTTGTATGATGTTTGTTGCAATACTGCCTATGATAGGGGAATCAAAGAGTAATACCACCTTAATGGGGTATCAAAAGTAACACTACCACATGATGGGGTGTCGAAAATGAGTAATACCGCCATGTGCAAATGGTTGGTATTGAAATGGGAATGTCCCCGACAGGAGGGTGACATTGAAACACTCCTCATGAGTAGGGTTGGTTACGAGGACGCTGTTGTCATGTGATGTGTGGGATCCTTATGGTATGCTGGCAACAAATCAATTTAATTATGAGGTTTCTGAGCCACTTGAGTTATTGTGAAAGAATTGATATGGGCAAGAAACCAATTTAATTATCAGGTTTTCAAGCCACTAGAACTATTGTAAACTGTTATGATGTGCAATATGTTTAATTGATGGTGATTATTTTAGAGTTTATATCTTTGAATTTGCTGAAAATATTAATGTTATTAAAAGTGTATTATACGTATAATTTATAAAATTAGCGGATATCATGAGTAGTTTTCCCGATTACCACACCGACTGAGAACAATACTCTTTTCCGAAAATGTTTTGTATATTGTATTGTTGTTCACTGGGATTTCCTATCTCATTATAAGTATTGTTTCAGAGCCTGAGGACAATGCCATAGAGGACCTAGATACTTGAAGACTTTTACTTTTACTTTTTAGATTTGTTTAGTAATGTGTTATGGGTTATGAGGACATCTAGACATTGATTATCTTATTTTATCTTTCTCGGTTTGTAGTAGACGCCCAGGTTTTTAGGCTTTGAAATTTTATTTTGATGTAATGGATTATTATTATTTTTTTGATTTTTTATTTATTTATTAATATGATGTATTTTCAGACTTAAATAAATTGTGAAATTTTATGGCATGTGTATTTTAATTAAATGTTTTAAAGATTTTTACTGTTTTTATGGTTGGGTTACTAATGTAACAAAAGTGTTACAAAAATAAGGTTTAGGCACTCATACTTTTTTGGTTTCCCCCCTCTGTAAAGCTTAGAACAATTGTGTCCCTTTGTATTACTGGTTTGTAGTATTAGTTTATTTACTTTAATTACATCCAAATCTCCTTCTTGGAAAGCCACGATAATTGTTTGCTCCAGCTCAACTCATTTATCATGTGGATTGCCTGCAGCCTGACCCAAATTTCAATATCAATTATTATTATATTTTATTAAAAAAACTTGGAAAAATGAAACAGCTACTACGTGTGCGTGAGAGTGAGAGGAGAATTTGCAGTGTGTTTTAGTGTGTAGGTCATAAGTGTAAGCTCCCTATCCTCTATCTTTCTGTATTTTCTTTATCAATATTGTCCAAAAAGGATTTTTCTAAATTCTCAAAAGGAGATTGTAAATATATCAAAGAAACTTGGAGGCTGTGAAGGGCGAGGTGTCTAGACTCAAGGTGCTCTCGGCATGGGGTTTAACCTATTTAGTTTATATCTGAACTGTTCCTTTTTTCTTGAACGATATTTTGTATATGTATATATATATATATAAATATATCTGAGATAGTATTATTTTTTACATATGCAGCAAAGAAATTTTTTTTTATCATGGTACATTTGATAGAACTACGTGAAAGGAAGAAAAGAATCATAACAATATTAACAATACATCTGGAGATGTTGTAATGCTTTACTTTGATGACAAATGATGTTATGTTACATTGCTCTAAGTAAGTGCTTGAAAAAACGAAAAAGGTCATGGAATTGTTATGTAAGAAGTTTAGTTAGAGAAGTGCATTTTCATAGAATTATTTATGAGTGATATAGCTTGTATTGAGAATACAAGGATGGATAGAGTTGCTTTCCATAAGTTATGTGACATGTTGCAAGTCGTGGGTGGATTACTTCCTACTCAAAATATGTGTGTTGAAGAGTTAGTGGCCATATTTTTACACATATTGGCACATCATGTTAAGAACATAATGATTAGAAGACAATTTGTTAGGTCAGGTGGAACAATAAGTAGGCACTTTACAAATGTGTTATTGCCGGTTTTGAGGTATCATAAAGAATTGTTAAAACATCACAAACCCATTTTGGAGAGCAACACCGATGAAAGATGGAAATACTTCAAGGTATAGAAGTAAAGCCTACATTTATTTATTCATTAATATTAATATGTTACCTAAACTTCACTTTCAATGTAGTAACTTTTTTAGTTATAGCAATACATAGAATTGTTTTGGAGCTCTTGATGGCACATACATCGAGTCAATGTGTCCAAAGCTGGAAAAAGTAGATACATAACAAGAAAGGGTGAGATAGTTACAAATGTGTTGGGTGTATGTTCGCCATATTTGAAATTCATATATGTTCTTTGCTGATTCTAAGGTCCTCAGAGAAGCTATTTCTAGACCAAATGGATTAAAAGTTCCTTGAGGTATAATAATATACATTTATGTAAAAACAATACATGTCATTCATGTATTACAGAATAATAATTTTAATTTTATTAATGATAGGGTATTATTATTAGTTATATAATGCTGGCTACATGAATGGAAAGGGCTTTCTTACTCCTTATAGATGTTAAAGGTATCACCTCAGTGAGTGGAGGAATGGCTTACAACTGGCTACACCTAAAGAATTTTTCAATATGAAACATTCTTTCACTAGGAATATAATAGAAAGATGCTTTAGACTCTTAAAAGGGCGTTGAGCTATATTGAGAGAGAGGTCATTCTATCATGTTAAAACTCAAGGAAGAATAATAACTGCTTGATGTCTTCTAAATAATCATATTCCTAAAGGGGTGACAATGGATCCTTTGGAAAGGAACATAGGAGAAGTTGAGTCCTCTATTGAAGTCGTAGGTGGTGCCAGGATAACTGTGCTGGAGCCAAGTGATGATGGAGAGATAATTTAGCATTGGAAATATTTAATAGATGGAGATGCGGGAATCATTGATAGATTTCATGTTTACTATTTATCCTTTCTATTTTTTATGTATTTTTTATTTTAATTGTACTATTGACTTTGACTTGAAAGTTTAATTCAATGTATGCTATTGTTATTTACAATTTTGTATCTATCCGTTTGATAATGTATTTGTAATATAATGACTTATTTATATGTTGTATTTAATTTTAATATGCATACTTATTGAGTTACTGGATAGATGGAAGAGTCCCTTGAAAATCAACAAGTAAAAGGCACAAAACGGCAATGGACCTCAGAAGAAGATGCAATATTAGTGGAAGGTATATTACAACTGGTGGACGATGGCTGGAAGGCTGATGCAGGCACATTTAGACCCAATACAGTAAAGACCTAGAGAAGTATCTACATACGAAAATTCCAAATTGTACTCTAAGAGCTAGCCCTCGCATTGAATCAAGAGTGAAACATCTAAAGAGGCAATATGGTGCCATCAAAGATATGTTGGGTCCAAGTGCAAGTGGTGTCGGGTGGGATGATACTAGGAAGACTATTGTAGTGGAGAAGGAGATTTATAAACAATGGTGCAAGGTAATATGTGACATACCATTCACATTTTAATATTGTTGAGATCTCATAAGTCTGAGACACATTCCATGTGTAGATTCTCTAAGTTTTGATGATTCCAAATAGATTAAGTATGATAATATTGAATCATATGAAATTACTGACATGTCTAATAAGTGTGCAAGAAAATAGACTTAAGTGTACTCTTGGACTACCTTATCAAAGCTGCAAGTACAAGAAGCCTGCTGCTGCAACTCTGAAACAACAGCTTCTCAGAACAAAGTGTACTCTTGGACTACCTTAACAAAGCTCAACATTCCTAAGCATTTGATACTTACACATGGCATTAATGGCGTCCCAAAAGCTCAAACCAAACACACACTTTCTGAAGCTGTGTCTAACGGATCAAATTGATTGAAGTCTTTATATAGACCAAACCATGAAGATGAAGATAAGAAGTTGAATATCATTAAGAACACTACGCGAGAAGCATTTACTAACTTCGTTAACTTCTTCATTCTTTCATTGAATACTTCTTCAATCATTTGATATTAATTCGCAATCCTTCACACTTCATATTTATTTCACTCTCTGAGTGTTATCTGAATAATTTGCAAATTGTATTTGTTACACAAAACCTTTATCCCTTACTGTGTTGAGCCTGAAGAGGCTAGGTGAGAAAATAATACTTGTTTAAGTATTGAGCCTGGAGAGGCTAGGTGTGAAAAGAATACTTATACTGTAATCTGATCAGTTATAGTGGAAACTTGGTGCTGCCAAGAAACTGGACGTAGCCCTGTGGATTTTGGGGTGAACCAGTATAAAAATCTTGAGTGATATTCCTTTTCCCTTATCTCTTTAATTTGCTTAAGTGTTATTTCTTTAAGCTTTTAACTTGGGGAGTTAGTTGTGAATATCAATCTCTGTTTTACCATTTTCTATATGCTTGTGTATTTTGTCTTAAAATTAGACGTGTCACTCGTCTAAATTTATGTTGTCTTATTTTTGCTGGTTGTGCTTGCTAAAATAATTTCCAAAGTTTTCTAAAAAGTTGGTAAACACAATTCAACCCCCCTTCTTGTGTTAACTTTGGTTATTTCAAATAACACATTGTATATTTTATTTGATTAATTTTGTTACATTAAATTTATGCTTCATACTTTGTAATAAAAAAAAAAAATTATGCTTCATACACATTTTTCTTTAATACAGTCCCACCCTTCTGCAATTGCCTTGTATGGGAAACCATTTCCTCACTTTGATAGTTTACATATTGCATATGGAAAAGATAGGGCAACTAGTACTCATTCAGAAAGTTCAATTAATGTTGCTTTCGCAATGATGTGGGAGTTTTACCAAACAGTACAAGGGAGTGAGTCAGGATTCAACTTGGATGGAGATGAAAACAACTTTGTGTCATAAATGCCAGAAATACCCACATGTAATACTACTCAAGCTTCAAAGTCAATGGATCAACCACAATGTGATGCTCCCGCACACAGAAGCGGAAAGCGTGGGGGCAAAGTGTGAAGTATAATGATGATGCCTCCAACAACTTATCAATTTCAATTAACAAGTTAGGTGAGTTTTTCGCTGAGGCTTATGAAGATATCCATCAACTCGCGTCTTGTTTTTTTGCATGAGAAAGACACAACTGAAAGCAGCAATCGAATTGCCCCCATATTAAAAGAAATCGAAGGACTATCTACGTTTGATGTGGCGAGTGCTACTATGTTGAGCACCAAAGACAACAATTTATTTTACCGCTTTTTCGCTATGGATACCCTTGAATTAAGGAAGGAATTTGTCAACAGGGTTTTAAATAACAATGTCGCTTCTTAGAATTTAGAATGTCTAATAGTTTGAATGTATATTGTAAACTCATGTAGGAATTGCCTGAAATGACACAAAACAATAGTAGAAGGGAGGTTGAATAGTGTTTTTGCAAATCAGAGTTTTTCAAGCACAAAACAAAATTCAGTGCAGATAAGACGCTTTGATGCAGACGCCTGTTTTAACAAGCTAAATTAAAAGAGTTAACTATAAAACACTCCCTAGATAATTAGTAACAACAAATAAATAACTTGTAAGTAAAGTAAAGAGTTTAGGGAAGAGAGTACTCAGAGATTTATCCTGGTTCACCCACAACCTTTGGGTTACATCCAGTCCTTGGCTTCACCAAGTTTTAACACTATGACTGATCAAGGTTACAGACAAGTATTATTTGCACATCTAGCCTCCCCAAGCTCAAACACAAGTATTGTTTGCACACCTAGTCTCTTCAGGCTCAACAAGTATTCTTGAAACAAGCCTCTTCAAGCTCAAAGAGATTGAAGGTTTGTTTGAAGCACAACTTCAATATTACAGTAGCAATTCAACCAAATAACACTTCAAAGAGTGAATACAAATTTAAGATCTGGTGAGTTGCAGATGAGTTCTTCTCTAGATGATTTGCAATTTGGAGAGAAGATGGTGAGAGTGATGAGTGATGAGAGCTTTTAGCTTGTAGAAATTTCAGTAAGAGTGCTTTTCTCTTGAAAGTGTATAATGATTATGTATGCTTTCTATATTTCTCAGCTTTAGTTTTGGTTCATCTCATACTATCATCCGTGCTTCAGGTCTTCGACTTCTTCTATTTATACTTGACCATAATAGATCTATTGCGGCATGATCAGAGTTCTTCTCTTTACCTTCTGGACAAAAAATAGCCGTTCTGACTTGGCATTTAATGTTTGAGAACGTTGGAAGTCCTTTGTTGACCACAGAGTATAGCAGGTATGCTTTCTTTACTCGGGCAACATTTCTTTCCTTATTTATGCAACACTTAGAAAAGCTCGGATAAATTTGTTTTTTTCTTTATTGCCTAAGAGACGTTTTGTAGCATCGCCCTTTATCTTTTTTTCTTTTTTGTACTCGATAAAAGATACGGAATAAAAGATGCCACCGTGACGCTGCCTCACCGCACACTGTGCCACCGTATTCAGCTTTAGCCATGCGCGTCACACTGTCCATTACGTTTGCTATTGTTAACTGCTTCTTCATTACTTTTGCTTTTAGTTCCTCCATGAACTGTGCGCGTAAAATGGTTACCTTTTTTTTTTAAATAAGTTTTATTATATTTTATCTTATTAATGGAAGTTATTAGGGGTAGAATGGGCATTTTGAAATGTTGAAACCAAAATTCAACTATCCTCTTTATAGATTAGTATAGATAAAGATATAGATGTTCAAAAAAAATATATAGATATAGATTATTTCTCAAAAAAATAAAAAATAAAACAGGAAATTAGAAAGACCAAAATCATCGAACACGACAAGAAATACAATTTTTTTTCCCTTTGAATGGACTAAAGCCAAAAAGAAAACAAAAACTTAGCTACCTTTCTTAAACAGAAATGTTATTTGCACATCCAAATGGGACACCCATTTGGGACACCTTGGTTAATCATGTATAAATATTTGGTTAATTCAGTTCATTACATGGTTAATCACATGCAAACATGTGGTTAATTCATGATGACCCATTAATCATATAAAGAACTGAATTAACCAGATATTTGCATGTGATTAACCAAATATTTACATGGTTATGGAAAATAAGCCCATTAACCTTATAATGAACTGAATTAACCAAATATTTATATGTGATTAACAAAGGTGTCCCAAATGAGTGTGCAAATAACATAACTGCTCTTATAAGCCACAGAGGTAGCATCAAACCCCATAAATACAATTAAAAGGCATTTTATTGAACTTTCAAATTTCTGAGTATAAACACTAATGCATAAAAACCCCCCACCCAAACTCCCAAACCATCCTCAACAACAAGCCCCTTTCCTGACTCCGATTCTCATGTCGTCGTGTTAGTCACCGATCACTACCTTCCGCCGTCACACCCCTTTCGACGCGACCCCTCCGACGACATCACAATAGTAATTTCTGGGGTTCAAGCTTCCTCCTCAGGCAGCCTCTGTTCTCCAGTGGTTAGACACACTCTTTTTACACTAAAAAGCCCACTTCTAAATTCTTACATGGCATGCAATTCACAGCGTTTTCCTTCACAATTTGTTTTTTTTTTTCAATTTTTCCCCGAAACCAGAGCTCTAGGCTCAGAATTAAAGTAAAGATATTTTTGTTTTGTTTTGGATAATTTTCGTTTTCATGTTTTGCATACAATATAGTTTCGACTGAATAAGTTTTGAAGAATTAATTTGATGACATCATAAAATGTTGTTTATTTTTTGTAGAAGCTGCTCATTTTAAGCAGTAATTTGAATTTTTTAGATTATATATATATATATATATATATATATGTGTGTGTGTGTGTGTGTGTGTGTGTATTTTAATTTTTATCAAATATTCCAACACATTTTAGAAGTGATCTTTATAAAAACTGGGATTTAGTGAAAAAAAAAGCTTAAACAAGTAAATTTTTTTATTTATAAAAAGTTGCTGATTATATTTTGTTAAATTCCCTTAAATGTTATATTGATTTGTTTGGTCTGTAGACAACGAATTAGGTTTATATTTTGGGTTGCTCAAAATCATGTTTGCTTCCATAACTCATTTTTAAAATATCATTACCAACCCTAAATCAAGTTTTTTAACCTCAACTTTTTCAAAATCAAATATATCAAAATCTAAAATAGATAAACCCTTATAAATTTGAATATGAACTAGTTTATTAACGTGCTTATTTTATTGTTTATGACTTTGGTGCTCAGTTTGATGTACTTTCATGATTAAAAAATACATTATTTTTTAGAGTATTGTTGTTATTTTTTAGTGTGTTTGGATGGGCTTTTGAAATGCAAAACTGAAGCACTTATTTGTTTTTTTTCTCCCTAGATTTGAAAAGTAATAAGACAATACTTTTTTTTTATGTAGCTGTTTTTTTTTTAATTTTGCTAATTTTTTAAAATATTTTTTTAATTGCTCTAATATTTTGTTTTTGACTTTTGGGGTAGTTAAATAGGCTAACCCGGCTTAGTTTGGTTGCCTTCTACTCATGGTTGGTTTTCCACTGTGCTAATAGTGTTGAATATTCTTTTTGTTTGAGTAACATATGTCAAGGATCAATCATAGTAAAAGCTTAAGCTATTAGGTGTATGCTTAGTCATAGTTGTTTACTAGTTTTTAGCACCCGTGCATTGCACGGGTAAATTTTTCATTAAATAAATGTTTTATATTTTATAATATTGATAATATTAATAATTTATAAAATAACAATTTTACATTATTATAAACAATATAAAGGTAATATCATGCATACATTAATTTTGTTAAGATAGTGTAAAAATATTTATATAATGAATATTTTTTAACAATATATCTATATATAACTGTCAAATAAATCTTTTTTTTTCATAGTCAAATCCAAATATAGAAACAACCGATAACAATTTAATCATACGAAGGTTAATAATTATTATTAACGGAATAACCCAAACTTCAAAAATAGAACAATTGTTTGAGATTATTTTGATGCAAATAAATATCCCTTCAAATGATACTTTCAATATAACTTATGCAAATTAGAAGGATAGGCCCCAAAAATATGAATGTAATTATATTGTGTTTTAAAGGTAGTTTTTTTTTTTTATGACTGGTAAAGGTAGTTTTTTTTTTACTGGTAAAGGTAGTTTTTTTAAATAGCATGGATCAGTACTTGAAGAAAATAATGATAACATTCATGTTCAATATATTTAGCCATCTTTATATAACTGAATATATAATTAAACCATGATTATGATACCCTCCACATTAGAGAAAAACAATTTATTTTATGAGAAAAAGTAAACTCCATTTTGTTGGTTTTTTTAGTTTAGCAACAATGAAATTTTGCCCTCCAAATAAATTACAAATGAACTTAAACAATGAGTATTCACATCAAGGTTAATACCATACAAAATAAGAAATAGTTCTAACAAACAATTGCATTCTCTTAAAATAAACAATTACAGATGCCTTAATAATAATTGAAATGGCATGAAAGATATCAATAACAAAAAAAATCAATAACAAAAAAATATTACATTACTTAAAATATATCATATTTTTTCAAATACCTCTTTGTAAACAACATTTTTAACAATATAACATGGCTCACCATCATCAGTACAACTTAAAATTTTTAATCCACTCCTAAACTTTACCCTGGAGATAGCAACATATAATTGACCATGAGAAAACACCTGACGTGATAGATATAAACCAACATGTGCTAATGTTTGGCCTTGACTCTTGCAAATAGTCATTGCAAAACTCAAAGCTAATGGAAATTGTTGTCTCTGAAACTGAAATGGGATACCTGGATTAGAAAGGATCAAATTCATCCTAGGAATGTAAACTTTGTCCCCAGTGTGATTCCCGATAACAACTTTAGCACCAATAACATTCAAACCTAATTCACAAACGATCAATCTTGTTCCATTACACAACCCAGATGATCGATCAATATTTTTCATCAACATAACTGGAACTCCCATTTTCAAAACTTTTTTGTGATTAGGAAGACCTAAACACCTAATTTGATTAAGGAACTCAGGTACCATTCAGAATTAATCCCATTGACTTCTTCCGTGTTACAAATACTATCAGAGCTAAGATATTCCCTTGCCTCTCCAGGTAGCGATGTTAATACATGATTATTGACTTGTTCAACAATCTCTAATGTCGGGACTAATATTGCTCTTTCTTCAAAAAACCTGCAGTCACTAATATTTTGAGTTAAATTAGGATATGTAGAAGATATGATACTTGAAAGATGATCCAAACAGTTTGGAATTAAGAAATCTTCTGGAATATCAATTTCAGCAACACCATCATTGTCAATCCCAATTTTCCCATCACCAATGTCAAGTACCCATGTTGAAAACTCTACCACTTTCTGCTCATCTGCATCATTTGAACTTTTTTTCAACCTCATATTCTCAGTTAACTTCAAAACCTTACAATGCTTCCACAATATTGATGAATTAATAGTTGCCATAACAATATCTAGTCTATCCGATTTTGGAATTACGGGCAATATCTGTCTAAAGTCACCACCAAGGACAACAACCTTTCCACCAAATGGTTTAACATTAAAGTCAATGTTAACAACTCCCATTACATCCTTCAAAGTTCTATCAAAAGCTTCAAAAGCTTACCTATTAACCATCGGTGCTTCATCCCAAATAATTAATGTAATACCCTGCTTTTTACTGTTTTAAATAACAGAAATGCATACGAATATGTTTAAATAGTTATTTGAGTTTTAGAAAATTATTTTAAATAAATGAAGTTTATCACTCAATTCTACTGGAACGTAGAAAGCTATGATTAAAATTTAGGTTGAAAAGTTAGGCGAATCCCGATCTGCGAATTTCACTGACAGTATATTTATACTGATCAGAAGACCTAATTTTAATTCGTGAACGAAACACTTAAGGTTTTTATTTTATTTCCTACGATTGTGCATTTTTAGAATTATTTCATGAAAAATGAAATAATATACGTTTTACGGAAGTTATATTCAATCGGGTAGACGACGGAGCCGATTACGGGAGTTTCGAGACTCGATAAGTGGATAAATCCTGTATTCTCTTAGGAATAGGTCATCCATGTGAGAGGTTTAATGTGGCTTAGGGTTATGTTAGCAATTTTTAACAATTGCACTTTTATCCTTAAACTTTTTATTAATTGCATTTTGGTCCCTAAACTAATTTCCATGATACACTAAGTGAAGTGGGCCAATTTCTTGCCATTCAAACCCATTAAGGGCTGCAACCAAAGGCTCAATTTCATGGCCAAGGATTCATTTCCATGAAGCAATTCTAGTCTTAAATTTTCCAATGTCTTCATTATGCCTTAAATGATTTTCAAGTGCAAAATTAATTGGGCTTGGGCTTTCTAGGCCCAAAATTTCGAAAGGCTCATGGCCTTGGTGGCTTGCTCTTAAATTCAAGAGGCCACTTGAAGCTCTAGCTCATTCCACAATCTTCTACACTATTCCTTCATCTTCTCCATTTCTCTTTTTCTCTTAAGCTTCCATAAGCTTGATTTGTGAAGTAACTTGGTGATTCCTTGCCCATTTTCAAATTCCAAGAGGTGATTCATGTTCCTTATCATCTCTAAGCTATTGTTCTTTCATTTCATTTCTTGTTTTAGAGACTTTTTCATGATGTTCACCTAAGTTACTCTTAACTTTGTTAAATCATAGAAAATAATAGAAAAATCCTAAAAATGTGAAACCAATTTCTATGTTCCTATTATCATCACTTCTATCATAATCCAAGAGTATGTTGAAAACCAAAATTTCCTCCCCACATTTCTTGATGAGGCCGAACCCTAGGTGATTAGTGGTAGGAAGATTTTGTTCATTTTCTAAACAAATGATCTTATATACCATCTTTCTAGTATGTACTCATGGTGAATCAAAGTTGGTTTAGCAAACAAAGATCCCTAGCTCCATGAACTCCTCAAGGCCGAATCGAGGGTTTTGGAGGGTTGGAGAATTTTTTATCCAAACTTTGTTAATTAGTCATTAATCAATTGTCTTAAGTAATTAGGATCATTAATCCAATGACTTAGACAATTCTAGAAAGTTTTAGCCACTAAACCTAGGGAGGCCATGACCTATGATAGGGAATTAGGAGAGTTTAATTGTTTGATTAGTAATTATTTGATTGTGATTAATGAAGGTTTAGTGAGTTCGTTGTGTACGTGAACCCGGATTTCCAACAAGTTACGTATTACACCGCGGAGAAATCTTCGAGAGGTAAGAGGGGATTACCTGAGGGGTTTATTCGATGGCTACGTGCCAAATTGTGTTGTCTGTAATTATTTATTTGTTGGTGGTTGTTTAAGTGTTGAAGTTGTGTTATTTTTATCTGTGTTGATTTATCTGCGTATAATTGTTTATCTGCGATTATTTATTTTAATGCTGTGATGCATGACCTGCCTGGAAATATTACTGTGATATTTGTGGTGGATTGTTGTTTGAGAAGCCTGACAATGGTCAGTGCCCAATTAATTAATCAGATAAAAGCTTTGAAAAGCTTCGTAAATTATATTCAATGTTTTAACGGTAAAATATTGGAATATAATATTAATGGAAAATATTTATTTGGGAAAAATAAGAAGTTTTGGAAAATATCATTATTTTAATGATTTATCGCTGTAAGAGTGATTTATGAGTCACAGTGAGGACGTAATGGTGAAAATATTTTTGTACTGCTGATTTTTACGTAAGAAATTCCCGAATAATATAAAAAAATATTTTATGAAATTAATTTTCGAAAATAACTTAATAATGATTTTAGAAATTTATTTAAGTGGAAAAAGCTAATATTTGGCTTAAATGACTTTTAAAATGCTAATTTGACGACAATTTGGAAAAATACTGACGACAAGAAATTCTAAAGCGGCAGTACGTGTTTTAAATAACTTTGAGCCTCAAGTGACCATCTTTTCTAAAAAGTTAAATTTTTAACTTATGAGTTTATTTCCCATTTGAAATGATTTTCCGAAATCAAGTTGAACTCAACTATGTTAAAAGTGGTTTTGAACTTAGTAACCGAGACGTCGGGGTACTAAGGTTCGTGTTGTGTTATGGACTTGGTGTTCTTTGGACTTTGAGGTCCTGTAGACTTGGTGTCTACTGTGTTAAAAACATTAAAGATGTTTTCTATTACCACGAACCATGGCTGGTGCATCGGTCTAGGGGTGTCGTGATTGAGCACTCAGACTTTGAGGTCCTGTGTTATTAATTAAAGTTTTAAATATGTTTAAAACTATGATTAGTCGTAAGCCATTTTGAGCTTCGGCAAAGGGAGATTGAACACAAAGAAAAGTGTTAAGAACAACATGTTTTGTTGCATGCATCTGGCAGACGTGCCCCGGTTTATGTGTGAATAAAACACTCAGATGAACACTGTCAAGCATAAAACAGATGGCACTCTTGATAGATACAAGGCTAGACTAGTGGCAAAGGGATACACTCAGACCTATGGCATCGATTATGAGGAGACATTTGCTCCAGTGGCAAAGATGAACACTGTTCATATCTTACTCTCTCTTGCAGCGCACTCTGGGTGGAACTACATCAGTTTGATGTCAAAAATGCTTTCTTGCATGGTGACTTAGAGGAAGAGGTGTACATGGAGATTCCCCTGGGATTTGGTCCCACAAGCGGAACAAACAAAGTGTGCAGATTGAGAAAGGCTTTATATGGGCTAAAACAATCTCCTCGAGCATGGTTTGGAAGATTTACAAAAGCAATGGTGACTCTTGGCTACAAGCAAAGCCAAGGAGATCATACACTTTTCTTCAAACATTCACAGGAAAGAAAATTGACTGTACTTCTTATTTATGTTGATGATATTATTATTACACGAGATGATCCGGTTGAGAGACAACTGCTAAAGGAAAAATTATCTGCAGAGTTTGAGATGAAGGACCTAGGAAAACTGAAGTATTTCTTGGGGATTGAGGTGGCCTACTCAAAAAAGGTATTTTCATTTCTCAAAGGAAGTATGTGCTTGATCTTTTGAAGGAAACAGGCAAACTTGGATGTAAACCTGTAAGTGTTCCCATCAAACAAAATCACAGAATAAGCACCGAAGAGGAGAGTGCCAAGGTTTACACGGTCCAATATCAAAGAATAGTGGGGAAGTTGATTTACTTGGCACACACTAGACCAGATTTAGCATATGCAGTCAGTGTCGTGAGCAAGTTCATGCATGATCCGAGGGCGAGACTCTTGCAGGCTGTAGAACATATTCTACAGTATCTCAAAGCCACTCCGGGGAGAGGACTCTTGTTCAAAAGAGGTGGAAGCTTAACTATGGAGGCTTATACTGATGCAGATTATGCAGGTTCAGTGAATGATGGAAGGTCCACATCAGGCTATTGTAGCTTGTGTGGGAACCTTGTTACATAGAGAAGTAAAAAACAGAATGTTGTTGCAAGATCAAGTGCAGAAGCCGAATTCCGAGCTATGGCTCAAGGAGTTTGTGAATTTGGTAGATAATTTGATATTTCATTTAAAATACTAATTTAATTTATTTTAGTGTTATTACTCTTTCCTCATTTATCTGCTTCTGGAATCGTCTCCCCCTCCCCCTTTATTTCTCTCCCTGGTTTTGTTTTTTCACTGAGGCTTCCACCCTTCCTTCCCTCTTCTCCCCCTGGTCCCTCCGCCGTGAGAGAGGCGTGACCAGCGGCGATGCGTCCAGGTGCTCTCTGCATGTCACCATCATCTCCCTTTACCACTCTCAATCAACTCCCCACCGCCATTTCTCTCAGAACAACATCAAAACCCACAGTCACTTTCCTCAGAATCAACATTTGCTCCCCGCCGCCATGAGAGAGGTGCTGCCAGCGGCGATGCGGCTAGGCGAAGGTTCCAAGGGCATGGTATAATATGGATTTTGAAGATCTGTAGTGTATTTTTTTTTCAAAATTTGTAGCAGAAGTCGACACTGCCATTCCGTTCCGTCTCCGTCTCTCTCCTTTTTTGTGGTGTGTATGGTCTGATTGAAAGCTTCATCTCTCCGCCTTCTTCCCCTATGTATTGTGCTGCTTGGTCTGCTTTCTTATTTTGTTACTCATTTTGAAAACTAAAATAAAAATAAATAAAACATGGGTAATGTAGAGAGTATGTTATAGAGGTTACTTAGAACAATAATATGAATTAGGTGGAAATTAGTTTGTTTTGAATGCATAGCTTAAATGACTTTTGTTGGTTGCTGTTTGTTAATGCCCCTATTGATAACAGTTATTAGTAAGTTAGTTCTTGGATATACCTCCTTGAAAGTCCTTGAAAGGGGCGTAATTTCTCTGGAAGGAGATATTAGGTGCTGTAGCAAGCTTGCAATAATGCTTCAAGTAATCATTTTCTGCTCTTTTGGTTTGCTCCCTTCAATTTGAGGATTCCAAAACTGTAGATGCTCCCCTTTAAATGCAATGGGTTTTTTGGTGAGTTTTAGTGTAGTTGATGATGTATATGGGACAATTAATTGTGTGTTTGATGATTTATGTAATATACTTTCTACTGTTGTTTGAGAGCTGCTGGCCTAGGTTATATCTAATAGAAGTAATAATCATTATCATATGTCTTTTCTTTGTAAGCTTAGCTGATATTTTAGGCAAGTCACTGTCTGTAGGTGATGGCAACTCACCTTGTCCAACACTCAAGTATCTCTTTTTTCATGATTAAAAAAAAGCACGGTAAATAAAAGGGAACCGGATCCTCTCCAGTTAATGGAGAGGTCCATTATGAAAGATAAAGACACATATATTAAAATAATATTATTTTCTCACCTACTGGAATGGTCCAGTAAATGGAGATCACTTTAAGCTGAGTCCTCAATTTACTGTAGATCTACAGTAAAATTGAGGATCAGCAATAGATAGTTAATTAGATATCTCAATATGACCCTTTATGTGAAAGTTCGTTTTGCTTGAAATGTGAACATACCCCACATGTTGGTTTGAATTTTAATTTAAAAATAAAGAATGGGAACTAAAAGGAGTTAACTCCTGACCAGTTTGTGATATAAGCTTTGATATCCTAAAGTTTAAGCATATAGAAAGGTTAGTTTTTTTATAATAAGTTATGCATCCAAATGTTCCATGATGCTTTTAAATTCGGTATGTAACTCTTAATTCTTTGGTCATCCACCTTGGTGAACATATCAAATTTTCTATTTATTTACAAATGATCTTGATGTGTTTTTACCTTGACAATAGCCTGTATATTATGCTGCTGTATTTGGACAAGATGGCCTTTTATATACTTGCCTTGTAGTTTTTTACTTCATTTTTTGAACTTCCTGTTGTCTGAAGGGACTTTTTGGTCTTTCCAGTGTTTTTGTGGAAAGCAAATGGGAAGTGTTATACTCTTTCAAGGCAAGCGAGGATATTTGGCCTTTTTCAATAGAAGAATGAGGTATGGTGCATTATTCTCATTTTAAGTTTATGCTTATGAGTTATGATAAGTGCAATGATGAAATTAGAGGACACATGAGCTTGACAATCCTATACTTGTTGCAGGTGTAGTAATTTTCTCCCTTTAAAATTTTCAAAAATGTGTTATCGACTAAAGCATAAGTTTGCAGAGAAGTTGGTGGAAATAGACCGATATGGTGCAAGGAGCGGTTCAAAGTTGCATAATAAGGTAGATGAATGCTTGTATGAACTGGTATCTGTCAATTTTTCAGTCGAGCTTTTTGTTATTTTTTATAAAAGTTTGAAGTCTTTTCTTATTGGTTTTTGACTTTACAATAATTGAATTTTTTCCATTATGAAAGAGGAAAGTTTAAAGTTCGGTTCTTGTCTTCTTGAACTCCTGTAAAATTTTGACCGCTAAGTTTTACATTCCAGTGTTCTTGGCTGGATCGCTTCAGTTTATGTAACTAAACACACACATCAATGTCATGCCACTATCTATGGAACTATTTTCATATTCATAAACATTGTTGGTTTATTTGGTATTTTTATTTCTATAATGGATGTGGATATTTGTTATGACATGGCCTGTCACTGGAAGTTCATGTGCTTTTTTCACATTAGTTTATGAATCACACTCACACATAAATATATATAGTTGATTGATTGCATCTGGACTTTCTTTTCATGGTAGACTGCTTTGAATGCTTGGTAATTCTTTTATAAATGCTTATGACCATCCAGTGTCATCGATTGCGGATGGCGGAACATAGCGGAAGGCAAAAAATCCGCCATTTTAAGCCGCCATAAAACGCCATTGCGGCCATGGCGCCGCCATCCTTCACAAATTGGCCATAGCAGTTGGGCAAAAATCTGCCACCGCAATCCGCCATGGCGCTGCCGTGGCGGCTGTTTGATAACACTGTGACCATCCAGATAAAAGTAACTTTGAATAAAATTCATTATACTTACAGGTATATGCTCTTATGGATGATAACCTTCCTGACCTAATTGGAAATGGAAGTGGTGAAAAGAAATCTGAAATGAATCTGAAAGATACATTAGATGATTTGGCTATCTCCTTGATATGTAAGAGATTTCCATCAATTACTTTGGGTAATGCTCCTCAAGTGGATTTGTATAATGGGTCCACATCATATTCTGACATGACGAGCATTTTAGCCACAGATGATTTTCGGCAATTTCTTTCTGATCCTCCAGATGCAAGGTGGGTGCAAAATATTCTCTCTGGAGCATGGCCTTCTCTGTATATCGATCATTCTGGTGTAGAATCTTCCGCATTAACAAAGGAAGATACTTTTCCTTGTCCTTTGTCACCTCATTCAATGTCTTCAATACATGAAGAAAACTTGGATCATGAAGTCACCAAGGAGAATTTTCAAGAGAAAGTACGGTTGCAATCACAGCCAAACCCTACAGCGAATGAGTTATTTCTTGACAAATCTATCAATTGCATACCTGGATTAAGCAAGAGGCACTACCAACAGCTAGATAACTGTGGATTTCACACGGTGGGTTACCAAAATAGTAGACTTTGGAAAATGTGTAGTTCTTTGAATTTTCAGTTTTGAAAATATGGTTTGAGTTCCCATTAATTTTTCCTTTTACGTGTAGTTACGGAAATTGCTGCACCATTTTCCACGATCATATGCTAATCTACAGAATGCACATGCTGAAATTTATGACGGACAGTATTTGATTTTTGTTGGAAAAGTCTTATCTTCTAGGTGACTATCCTCTATTTCATTTGTTGACCAGATTTGTGCATGCTTGTATCCTTTTTGCTGTCATCAACACTCTAGGTGCTTATTTGTTCCTGAATGAGGGTGTGGATAGTATACATTTAGCTACTCGACTTTGCCATCTCTCAACCTTTGGCACATAGTGAAACTGATGACACTGCTATATTATATGGTTGATTATACATAATTGTATTTTACAAAGCCACGAAGCTTAATGAGGCAAATTGAGATATTTGTGGTTGATGAATGCCCATACTGTAGAAGACGAGGATGACTTTGGCTTACATATATTTGTCATTTTTTTATTGTATTTGCAGAAGCTTGGGGTCTGCTTGGTTGAGTAGGTGGAAATTGGGAAGATGGAAAGTAGAGGACGAGTTAAAATTGATTTTCAACCATGAGTGGAAATGAAGTAGTTTTTTTTAGATAGAAATAGAAATATTATTAGAAAAGAAGGGAAAATACAAGAAAGGGTAAAGCTAAAACAGAATAAACAACAAAAAGAAAAAAACCCATAGGAATCCACAGAATGAACACATCCGAAAGATAAAACAGAAAAATGAATCACCACAAACTACCCCAGAACCAACTTAGGAAGTCCCCACCACAAAACGCCTGCAAGAAAATGAAAAAACTGAAACAACAGGTGAATTACATTTAATTTTTTTTCATTCCTATATTCCCTTTTTTGGGGGTACCAAGCCTTGTAAAGTAACTTACTTTCCAAATATTTCATATTCCCACTTTTCTCCTGCTCAGCCATCATTCTTAGTATATATGTAAATTATTGTCATAGGACTAAAATTTTCAGCTTTAAGCAGCACAATCACTGAATTATAAAATTATTGTTTGAGCTTCGGGTGCTACTGAAGTGTATATTTTTATCTTTTATGTCTATTTAAGATGCTTACTTGTCACATATGCACCAGCATAAAGGCTGGGTAACCATTAAATGACCACTTCTCCATTCCTGTTCTAGTTAAATGGTTTTGCATCTTAATATATTGAATAAGTTAAACTGGTTTTTTATGCATGCGTTGCAACTTTAAGGTGTTAAAACTTTAAACCATTTCTTTCATTGCTTCTGTCACTATTTTTGCATGTGTAGATGTGCATGCCAAGTGCCAACATTTGTAAAATTACTTTCTACTATCTGTGGGAACAGGTGGTCATTTACTAATTTTTTTTTTTTTTTTGATAAGCAAGTCATTTACTAATTAATATTCTTTATGTTTGAGTATTTCCTTTGCAGGGGAGTCAGAGCTAGTAGTTCATTTTCATTTCTTGAGGTGGTTGTGGGTTGTCAGATTGCTGAAACTGAATCAGCTTCTGAGCATGTGGCTAGCAATTTTATTGAGGGGAAAGAGAAGACAATTTATTTGCATCTAAAGAAGTTTTTTCGTGGCACACGTTTTACCTTTAAACCGTTCCTTAAAAGTCTTGAAAAGAAGTATCAAGAGGGAGACATAGCATGTGTGAGTGGCAAGGTGAGTTTGTTTTACTCCCTCTCCCCCCACCCCATTTTTATGTTCTATTGCAAGTTTTCAATGTGGAGGAATTGATTTTTCCTCAAGCTGATGGATGCTGTCATAAATGTGAGTACTGAAGGTGGTAATAGGCTTTTGTCAGAAAAGAACTGTGTGAAGTAGCTGCATCTCATTCTTTTTCTTTATTCGAGTTAGGTTGCATACCACCAAATAAGAAATTTGCTCAGGAGCATCCAGATTTTCATTATTTAGGTACCATTAGGATCAAAATGCTTATATTTCAATTTGAAGTTTTTTTTTTTTTTTTTTGAAAAATTTATTATAGAGAAATTGAGAAAATAAGTAAAGGATAATTAGGGGGTGGCAAAGAAATCCTTCATTTATCTTGTATGTCTTAGTCATTAGACGCAAATTTAATATTTTAAATTATTTAATTTTTCACCTAGTGGGATAATGTTTGGTTGTTGGTGTTGCTTTCAATCAATACTATTATTATTATTGTTAGAAAATCAGATAAATATCTGATAATATCTTTTCATATCTTAGAATATTTTAGAGTATCCTAGATGATCTCTTAGGATTTATTTCTTAATTATATTTTATGATTTGATTATCTATTTGATTAAGACTAGCATTCTACTTTTAGTATAACTAGGACTATTTGGGTTGTCTTTTGTAATCACTTCATCACTACATCAAATCAATATCGGTCTTTTTACTTATTACTTTATTTTCTCTCTTTTCATCCTTCTCTACCTAAAAACCTTACAATTCAATAATTATTATTATATTTGCTGATATTGATGTCATGAAATTTTTTTAATCATCACTAGGTGGGGTCGGCTAAATGGATCAAACGACGCCATAATGTTCTTTCATGAATCATTTTTATAGTTAAACCATTGACCTCTAAATCTTTCTTTATAGTTTCGCCTATAGTTTTTTCTTGGACTTCCTCTGCCTCTAGCGATTGATTGCGCTCTATCTGGTCTACTCTCCTTACTATGGAAAATCAAGGGAATGTTTAATCTTGGTCTATAGGCCCTATAGCTATCTGGAATTGATTGATAAGAAATTAGAAGTGTTAAGATGAGAGGGAAAAAACAAAGAGACATTGGAATAACCCGTCTGTTTCAACTCCACCAGGAAGATTGTATAATATATACAATCAGAGTAATAATTACGAGATATTCACGATATCTGACTCTCCTAATTGCCTAATATTCCTATAATCAGGATATATTATTTACATAAATATCAACACTGCCCCTCAAGCTGGAGCATATAAATCATATGCACCAAGCTTGTTACATATATAATTTATTCAAGGACCTCTCAAAGACTTAGTGAAGACATCAGCCAGTTGGTCTGTTAAATATAATTAATGTATGTGGACGGTGGCTTTATGTGGACTGTGTGGACGGTGGAGTCCCATCCATTGTATTCTTATGTTCATTGTATATTTCTCCTATTGGAATGCAAAGACACAACAGAACAAATATTCAGTTCATAAATTCAACTAGAGTCTTCATTCTTTTTCTTCTCTTTCTCTATCTAAAATCCATAACTTCAACATGGTATCAGAGAAGTGACAGATAAGATCTTTTTCTTGACAAAGTTAGTGGTGATATCCCCAGATAAGATCGTTTCTCTGATGAAGTGGCAGTCTATCTCGATATGCTTTGTCATCCCATGAAATGTTTGGTTATCACTAATGAGTGTCATCTATGTAACATCCTCAAATCGTAGTTCTTGAAGTAACTGTTTGAACCTGATGAGTTCAGAAGTAGCTGATGCCATGACCCGATACTCAACTTCAACACTTGACCTTGCGACAACATTCTGTTTCTTACTCTTCCAGTATATTAGATTATTAAGTACCTAGAATCCATAAGTGGATCTTCTGTCAGTTGGAGAGCCTGCCCAATCAAGCATCTATATATCCAACGATATGAGTATGACCCTTATCCTCATAGATGAGCCCTTTACCTGGGGGGCCCTTTGATGTATTTGAGAATACGCATCAAAGCATCCCAATGACTTTCGCAAGGTGAATTTTGGAACTGACTTGCCACACTGACTGCAAAAAAAAAATATCTGGACGAGTGATTGTGAGGTAGTTCAGTTTCCCAACCAGTCATTCTATACTTTCCTGTATCTGAAAGTGGCTCCTCCTGATTTGGTAGAAGTTTAGTATTTGGATCCATAGGAGTATCAGCTGGTTTTGCATTAAGCATACTTGTTTCCTCAAGAATGTCTATCGCATACTTTCTCTGAGAAATGACAATGCCATCCTTTGATTCTCTTGACAAAGTTAGTGGTGATATCCCCAGATAAGATCTTTCTCTGATGAAGTGGCAGTCTATCTCGATATGCTTTGTCATCTCATGAAATGTTTGGTTATCACTAATGAGTGTCATCTATGTAACATCCTCAAATCGTAGTTCTTGAAGTAACTGTTTGAACCTGATGAGTTCAGAAGTAGCTGATGCCATGACCCGATACTCAGCTTCAACACTTGACCTTGCGACAACATTCTGTTTCTTACTCTTCCAGTATATTAGATTATTAAGTACCTAGAATCCATAAGTGGATCTTCTGTCAGTTGAAGAGCCTGCCCAATCAAGCATCTGTATATCCAACGATATGAGTATGACCCTTATCCTCATAGATGAGCCCTTTACCTGGGGGGCCCTTTGATGTATTTGAGAATACGGATCAAAGCATCCCAATGACCTTCGCAAGGTGAATTTTGGAATTGACTTGCCACATTGACTGCGAAAAAAAAAAAAAAAAATCTGGACGAGTGACTGTGAGGTAGTTCAGTTTCCCAACCAGTCATTCTATACTTTCCTGTATCTGAAAGTGGCTCCTCCTGATTTGGTAGAAGTTTAGTATTTGGATCCATAGGAGTATCAGCTGGTTTTGCATTAAGCATACTTGTTTCCTCAAGAATGTCTATCGCATACTTTCTCTGAGAAATGACAATGCCATCCTTTGATTGTGCCACTTCTATGCCCAAGAAGTATCAGAGTTATCCAAGATATTTTGTTTGGAAATGATGACAGAGATGCTGTATTACCTGTGATATGCCATAGTGGTCAGTCCCTGTGATGACAATGTCGTCGACGTAAACAATCAAGTAGACACACCCTCGAGCTGAATGATGATAGAAAACTAAGTGATCTGCCTCACTCCGTTTCATCCCAAACTTGTGAACAACAGTGCTAAATCTACCAAACCAAGCTTGAGGGGATTGCTTGAGGCCGTAGACTTGGGGAGGCGACAAACAAGACAAGAAGACTCCCCCTGAGCAACAAATCCAGGAGGTTGCTCCATATATACCTCTTCAAGGAGATCGCCATGGAGAAAAGCATTCTTGATATCCAGATGATACAATGGCCAATGACGAATAGCAACCATGGATAGAAACAAACGAATTGATGCCATTGTAGCAACGGGTAAGAATGTGTCTCCATAATCCAAGTCAAAAACTTGAGTGTATGGCCTTTTGCCACCAAGCGGGCTTTAAGGCGATCTATCTGGCCAGTCGGACCCACTTTAACAGTAAATATCCACCGGCAACCTACAACAGATTTTTCAGATGGGAGAGGAACAAGGTCCCAAGTATCACTGCTCTGAAAGACACTCATTTCGTCAACCATAGCTTGTCTCCACCCAGGATGAGATAAGGCGTCACAGTCTTGGGGATAGACATAGAAGACAAAGCAAAATGTGGTGGAGAAAGGCGGTGAAAACTTCAAGTAACATAATGAGGAGAAGGATTACGAGTGGATCGTATACCTTTCTTGAGGGCTATGGGAAGATCAGGTTCAGGAGGCAAGGCCGGAGCAGGTGGAAGAGCTGGCGTCGGTCAGCAATGGCGGTACCAGTATTATCCGGGGGAACATGCTCAACTTGTGGAGGCGGCGGTTGGCGATGCTGATATAGCTGTAAAGGACGAGTAGGAGCAACCGAGGCAGGAAGAAGGAGTGTAGGTGGAGTATAGGAGACAGGGACTGTAGATGGAGTATAGGAGACAGGGATTGGAGGAAGAGAAAAGACATCCGCGACCGACTCGGGAGATGAAGGGGCCCCAAAATAAGGAACAAACTCGAAGAAAGTGACATCTGCCGATACAAGATAATGGCGTAGGGTAGAAGAATTACATCGATAACCCTTTTGTGACCGAGGATAACCAAGGAAGACACACTTAAGTGAACGAGCGGAGAGCGTGTCAATACCCGGTTGTAGGTTATGGACAAGGCATGTAGACCAAAGACACGAGGTGTTAATGAATGGAGGGATTGATGAGGGAACAAAACCGAGTGAGGTACTTGGTTATCAAGAACGGAGGAAGGCATCCTATTAATGAGATAGCACGCAGTGAGAACAACATCACCCCAAAAACGGAATGGAACATTTCTATGTAGTAAGAGGGTGTGAGTTGTTTCAATAAGATGTCTATATTTTGCGTTAGCAACCCCACTTTGTTGAGGGGTGTGAGCACAAGAAGTCTGATGAAGAATACCCTGAGAAGCCATGAAAGATTGAAATGGTTGAGAGAGATATTCTCGGGCATTATCACTATGCAAAATACGAATAGGAAAGCCAAATTGATTTTTAATTTTAGAATAAAATTTTGAAATATAGAAAATAACTCAGACCGATTTTCCATTAAAAATAACCAAGAACAACGCAAGAAATCATCAATAAAAGTAACAATATTTCAACCCTAAAGTGGACACAGTCCGACTAGGACCCCAAACATCAGAATGCACTAAAGAAAACGGAGACTTAGCGTGATTAACGACACGACTAGGAAACAAACTATGGGTATGTTTCCTTAGTTGACACGACTCACAAGACAAAGAAGTAAGTTTAGACAGACTTGACACCAATTGCTTGAGCTTGACAAGGTTGGGATGTCCCAATTGAGCATGAGTGAGAAGAGGGGAATCCTTGACAACACAAACCCGAGAAGGAGGTGTCAGCTGGTACAAGCCATTGAACTCACATCTGGCGCCAATCATCCATCCTGAACTCTGATTCTCCAGAAAAACAGAATCTTTAGTAAATGAAATGGTGCAATCAAGGGAACGGGTTAAGCGACTAATAAAAAGACAATTAAACAGAGAACCCGGGACATAAAGCACATTATCAACCGAGAGGGAAGGGAAGGGATGGATAGTGCCAACCCCCTTGGAATGTGTTTTAGAACCATTAGCCAATGTAACCGTGGGTAAATAACCAGACATAGAAAGGGTGGAAAAAAGAGATTTATTACCAGAGATATGATCGGTGGCACCAGACTCCAGAACCCAAGGGCCTAGGGACGACTAGGAGAGACAAGCAAAGGAATTACCAGTGTGTGCCACAGAGGCAGTGGACTTGGTGGCCTGACGTTCTTCAATCCATTTTAGAAACTCTGCGTAGGCGACAGGCGATGTAGTAGAGGGAGGAGATGGCTCAGATGGGGCTGGTGGATCAACCTGGGCAACATTAGCAGCGCGAGGAGGACGACCATGTAAAGTCCAACATTTATCAATAGTGTGGCCCAAGCGATGACAATAATCGCATTTCGGGCGTTTACCAGACTGACCACCCCCAGTACGACCACGACCACTACCACTACCACGACCCCGGGACACGAGCAGAAGCATCAACTGTAGCAGGAGGTAACTCATGGCTAGGAGCAGCAGGGAGCTTAGAGGTTACTGATGTCGTGGACGGGACCCGAAGCAAAGCAGACCAAGCCGTGCTCAGAGATGGGACATTAGGAGAACCCAAAATCTGATCACAGGTGGTAGAGTACTCTGGAGGCAAACCGTATAGGGCCAACAACATGAAGAAGCTACTGCACTGCTCAAGTTCGTTGGCTAGAGTGTTGGCCGGTGGCAAAAGTTCATTGAAATCAAGTAAAGCACCATGAACCTTTCCCAAATAAGCAGAAATAGGACCATCAATCTGGCGAGGAGCAATGACGAGATTCTGGCATACACCATAGAGGCGTTGTGTATCATTGGTGTAAAGAACCTTGGCTTGGGCCCAAACGGACTCGCTGGTGAGATTGGCACGAAAAATCTGCTTCAAAGAAGAGTGAATAGTGGACTTGATAATGCTACACAACTGAGCATCAATCTTGTTCCACCGTGGGCGGTCAGCGTCGGCAATGTCAATAGCCTTCTTGGTTAGGTGTTCAATATATTCTTGTCCATTCAGCCAGAGTTTGATATCAAAGGCCCATGTGTTCAATATATTCTTGTCCATTCAGCCAGAGTTTGATATCAAAGGCCCATGTGTCATAGTTGCTTCCATCCAATTTGTCCGTGCAAAGGGCAACACTTACATAATTGGTGAAAATAGGAGCGTTAGCCTTGGAGGAGTCCTTGGAAGCATCTGAGGAGGTAGAACTAGCCATGGGTCAGAGTACAAATGAAAATAACCAAAATGAAGGGTACCTGAACAGTACAACGCACAAGGATGTTGCAAAAAAGTGGTTCGATGAAGGAGGTGATGATAGATCCAGAGAGAGCAGGGGCTGGCGAGCACGACGCTGGAAACGGCCGCTGGAACGGTGGCCGAACGCGATGGAGAAAGTAGGGTGCGTGCAGCTGCACGTAAATCTGAGGAGGCACGCGTGCGGGCTCGTCGGGAGTCGAACGACGATGCGGTCTGGAAGGTTGGACAGATTGATGGCCGGTGAATCTGGTGTTGGGGTTGGCGACTGGAAACGACGACAGACGGTGACTAACGGGACAGGAACGATGGTTAGAAGGATGACACGACCGCGTAAGGGCTGCAATACCGGAAAGACGTCATGATTTTGCAAAGATTCTTTTTACTGATGGGCAGTAGGTCCACCAAGTAGGCACGAGATTAGGGTTGCCTCTTGTTAAGCTCTAGATACCTTGTTAAGATGAGGGCAAAAAACAAAGAGACATTGGAATAACCCGTGTGTTTCAACTACACCATGGAGATTGTATTATATATTTGAACAAATCAAAATACAATCAGAGTAATAATTACAAGATATTCACAATATCTGACTATCCTAATTACTTAATATTCCTATAATCAGAATATATTATTTACATAAATATCAGCAGGAACATTGAATTTTAAGAAATACAGAAAATTGAAAGGATTTTGTTGTGTGGACTCTGACAACAAGGGACATTTTCATTAGAGTGATCGCTTGCTATTGCCAAGAAGCAAGATGTGAGACCATGGGTAATACATTGTGGGATAGCAACGTTGTCCATGAAGAATAATTTCATATGTTTACCGAGTTAGATCTAGCCAAGAAATGAATTATATAATGGTTTTCCAAAATCTTAGTTATGTAAAGAATTCCCTCTTTGATATGGCAATCTGTTTGTTGTGAAACTATACATAAGTAGGAAGAATGGGATTTTGGAGCCAGTGATAGAAATGTATTTATTTCATACAGAAATAAGGTTAGTGTCAAACGGATCATCAAGCTGTTGGAAGACAGCAATGGTGGAGGAATGTTCTCTTGATTTTTGAGGATGTGAACATCTTGAAATAGATGGCCTTTCAATTTCAGTAAGCCTCTTAGCATATCTCAAGGAGGCATGGCGAGAAGAAAACATCATGGAATCTTGAATCAAATGCTTTATGTAGGAAGGAGGGCATTCCTAAGAATCCGACTGAACCGAGTGGGCTATGGTGTGTGGAGAAGGAGAAGAGGCTGTAGGATGGGACTTGCGGCGGCTCTGGCGGAGAGGGGGACACGGTTCAAGGGAGAGGTGAGACAGCATTTTCTCTTATGGGTAAGAGAAGGTGGCGGTTAGGTTATAAATGTGAGGAAGAGAGGAAAAAAAGAGGTGGGTGGCGAACCGGGTTAGAGCGACCCGGTTCGTGGTGGGTATGAGCCAAGGGTGGAGTCATGAATGGGAAGAGAACATGGGGCGCGAACAGGTCTATACATGCCCAAACCACCTAAGTCGAGATTCAACCATCTTTTCTACAATAGGTGCTACCTCAACTCTCTCTGATGCTATCATTCCTAATCCTACCTCGTCTATAGTTTTTTCCACTCATCCAACTCAGCATTCTCATCTCTGTTACATTGAGTTTATTGGTAAATTCTTAGGTCCTTAATTGGTAAATTCTATATTTAAGATCGGTTAATGAGTTGAGGTCCTACTACAATATTTTTCTTAAATTGTAGAAATGGCTCATTAGTGTTTTTTTTATTATTATTATTTTTTTATATATATTTCCATTAGAGAGTTAATTTTGAGAATGTTGGTAAAATAAAAATGTAAATTTCTTGATTGAAAGAGTTACGGTGCATGTGACCTGGAGAGTCCTGTTTCCCCGAGTGGGTCCAGGAAAAGGGGAGAAGGAATAATCAAGAAAGGAAGCTGGTAGGTTGGTGATAGCTAAGCACCACTGCTTGCGTTATGGTTTGGGGTCCTGCTCTAAAACGTCATATATTTTAGCATTTTAAATTTTAAATTTGTATCATATATGTATGATTGAATCTGCTTTGCTTTTGTCTTAGACTCTTGGTTATTTTTATACTTGCACTAAGATAAAGCCTTTCCCTTCAGTTATTCACTTATTCATGATTATTCTGTTTTTATTTTATATTAGAATTTTGTAAGACTGCACTTAATTGTTGCCTTTTAAAGCAGGTCAGGACTATGCATGCTAAAGATCACTATGAGATGAGAGAATATAATATTGATGTGCTTGAAGATGGAAAAGATTTATCCCTTTGTGCTAAAGAGAGACCATATCCTATCTATCCTTCAAAAGGGGGTTTGAAACCAATTTTTCTCAGGGACATTATTACAAGGTTTGTGCTTCCATATTCTTGTTAGTCAGAATCATATTTTGTAATTTGTGAAAATACTTCTAGGTCTAAGAACAATTAACCACGCCCCTAGTTAGTGATGTGCTGATGTAAGAGTTGTTTTTGAGTAACCACTTAATTAACCACTTGAGTGGTGTTTGCATATGCTGCGTTATCCATTGCAAGTTATGATAAAAAAAGTGCCATAACATATCACTAACAAAGGTGGAAAAATTAGACTAGTTTCACAAGCAGTTAAGCTTAGGTCACATCTTTCAGTTATGGTTCATGGGTCAAGGTTATTGATAGAGTACATGGTAAGGTGATGCAGTGCAGCACACTGTATCCCTACCAGGTCAGTTAGCGGTTGGTTAGTTGTAACTGACTTAGTCACTCAGTTACTTGAGATGCAAGTCACTAGACTTGTATATATACTAGAACTAGAATCCTGTAATCAGAATATTCAGTGAATGAAATATGAAATTCAGTTTCTCATTCTGTCTCCTTTCCCTCTTTGTATGAATGTTATCATGGTATCAAAGAGCTAGGTGAAGCTTCAATGGCTTCCGATTCTCCTCCTCCGGCACCGATCTCAGCTGTTCCTCCACCTGCTTTCTCCCTCACAATTTCAGAGAAGCAATAAAACTTTTGAATTTTGTTCATCTTGCTGCCTTGGAAAGGCTCACCGCCTACCTTCTACTCAATCCAATACAATTTACAATATTCCTTTTGAAATTGTTTACAGTGACTTGTGGGGACCTGCCCCATTTGTTTCATCTACTAGTTTTCAGTATTATATCTCCTTTATTGATGCCAACACAAGATTTGCTTGGCTCCTCCTTCTTAAAAAGAAATCAGAAGCTCTACCAACCTTTCTTAACTTCAAAACAATGGTTGAGCTACAATTTAACACAAAGATTAAAGCCCTCCAAACAGATTGGGGTGGCGAATTTCGTTCTTTTCCCAAGATTCTTCAAGAATGTGGGATCATTCACCGTGTCATTTGACCTCACACACACCACCAAAATGGTGTTGTGGAACGCAAGCATAGGCATATTGTGGAGTTAGGACTCACTCTCCTAGCCCATGCATCCCTCCCTTTCAAATATTGGGATCATGCCTTCCTCACTGCTGTTTATCTAATAAACAGGTTGCCTATGGCCTCCCCAAGGAAGTGCCACACACTATGCTTTTGGGTCAAGTTCCTGAGTATAGTTTTCTAAAAACCTTTGGATGTGCTTGCTTTCCCTTCATTAGGCCTTACAATCATCATAAGCTTGAGTTTAGATCCCATGAGTGTGTCTTCTTAGGCTATTCTACCTCACAAAGGTTATGTGTGTCTCTCACCCACTGGAAGGACCTTTATCTCCAAGGATGTGATCTTTAATGAGCTTAGATTTCCATATCATGAACTGTTTGGCACTAAAGAACCTACTCCACCCAGTGTTATCGAATAGCGGTTATGACAGCGCCATGGCGAAAAGCGGTGGCAATGGCGTGGCAGATTTCACATGGCGGTCTGTGGCGGCCGCATGGCGGGTGGCGGTTAGGGGTGTAAGTGGACCGGGTAAACCCGACCAACCCGACCAACCCGAACCGAACCAACCCATAAAAAACCGAAGTTAATTGGTTCGGGTAAAAACCCGAACCAAACCAAAGGGAACCAAACCTCTTTGGTTCGGGTAGTGGTTTTTATTTTCCAAAACCGACTACCCGATGACCCGACCCGACCATTGAGAATTTTCCCCCAAATCCTACTTTCCTTTCCTGACTTAACTTACTAAGTCTCCTCTGCCCCACTCCTTCGACACTTCTCTGCCCCACTCTTACTATCGCATCTGACCCAGTCACCAAGGGGTTCGCCGCCGTCGCACACAGCCCGCCAGCCGTGGCCAGATCGACGTTCTCTGCAGCTCCTCTCTCCGTCGTCATGCTCACTGCTTCGTGTTCACGACCAGATCGACGTTCTGCGCTCTTTCATCCTCCGTCCATCTTCACTGCATCGTCCTCCGTGGAAGTTTCGGATGATAGGGATACCCAAGTTCTGAGCTTTAAGGTTGAAAACAATGAAGATGGTGATATGGAATCAGAATCGGAAGAGGATAGAGAGGGAAACGAAGGCGGCGAAGGTGGCGAAATGAAAACAGAATCGTGCGTTGCCGTATAGGTTTAGAGACTCGGTGGTGGAGCCATTGAAACGCACGCAGAGACCGTCGTCAACCTCGCACACCAATAAATGACCGTGGTGGGGCAAGGTGAGGTTGAAGGTAGCTTTGATTGGGGGTGAGAAAGAACTGAGGAGGAGGCACATTAAAAGAATGCATTTTCAGATTGAGACTAAACTTGTTCTTGCATATTCTGTTCCTTTTCCCTTCTTCAGATCCACATATTTCGTTCTTCTATCCTTCATTTGTGTTGCTGTGATTTAGGCTAAATTTGTGTTGCTTTGTTGCCGTAATTTTGAGTTTTACTTGTAGTTATTAGTGAATTTGCATTCTAGTCTATTTTAAGTATGCGACCCGAACACCCGATCCGAACCAAACCGAACTTCATCGGTTTGGTTCGGTTCGGGTTTTGTAGTAAAAAACGAAGAAAACCGAACCAAACCGAACCGATCAATTTTGATTGGTTCGGATTTTTTTTCCGCCTAAAACCGAACCAAACCGACCCGTTACACCCCACTGGCGGTCATGGCAGAGGTAGCTGCCATGGCAGAAAAAGCGGGTTTTTAGGGTTTTTTTATGAAAAGGAAAGGAAAGGTAAAAACCCTAATGAAAATGCCCCTTATTTTCATCTCTCACTTTCGTCCAGAACCTTGTTCGAACAGAACCCATTGTCTTCTCTTTTTCATTTTTTTCAATCTTTTCTGACGATGGCTTCTGAACTAGTGTCGTTGGATGCTTCAAGTACCCTCTTCTCTTCTCCTTGTATTGTTGTCTTTATTATTTTGTTGTTATTTGAATTTTGAAGTCTTGAACTTGATGATAATCAACCTTGCTAGTAGTATATGGTAGGTGAATATGAGACTTATATGATATTTTCTATCAATTTAGTTTATGGATCTTGATATATGTTGTTAGTCTTTTGGATTTTATATTTATTTCTACATTTTTTGTTATATATATATATATATATATATATATATATATATATATATACAATTTTTTTTTTAGTCCGCCATGGCATCCGCCATATGGCCGCATCGCCATCCGCTATAATGTATGGCGGACTTTTGGCCGGCCGCCATCGGTAACTGTTAAGGCCCAGCCCAAATAGGGAATAAAGATAAAAATAAGGGTTTGTTAGTTAGATGTTTAGTAATGGTTGTTAGTAGATTAGGGAGTTAGTTAAATGTAAATTCTATAAATAAGACTTCCAGTGATTAAGAGAGCTAGCTTTTGTAATCATTGATTTGTGACTGGGTTAATCCTAGTGTGAAAGGAGAGTGCTCCTTTGGGGTACACTTTGTGTTCTTTGTCGTTTGCATTTTATATTTTCTTGTCCAATAATAATAGCAGCAAATTCAGTTTTCTTGAGTTCTTTCTTCATTCTTTTCTCTTTTTCTTTCATATTCAGAACCTAGCCTCTAAGGTTCCTAACAAATTGGTCCGACCTGCCGGATATGTTTCGCAAGGGAGAAGATGGCCAGCGGACAAGAAGTGAAATGGGCGGAGTTTAAACAGCTGCTGTGGGAGATGATCACCGAGGAGGAGGCTAAGGGCAGTGATAATGATGAAGAGGTTGAGGTGCAAGAACCTAGTTCTTTGGGCAACAAAGAACCAAGTTTTTGGGCAGCAGAGAAGGAGGAGATCTTCGAGGAGAAGCCAGTGTCGCTGGAGATGGAGGACATTTGGGCCAAGAAGGTGGAGTTTCCGAATTTTAGGGGGACAGACCCGGTTGGGTGGATTGCTAGAGCGGAACGATTCTTTGTTGAGCATGAAATTCAATCTTCTGACAAAGTGTAGTGGGCGTTCATGAGCATGGAGGATGTACCCATGCTTTGGTTCTGTTCTTGGTGTCAAGAAGAACCAGATCAAAGTTGGGAAGCATTTTCAATGGCTTTGATTAGAAGGTTTGAGGTACGGATGGAACACGTGGGGGAGAACTTGATGCCTCAAAATCAAGGATTGGAACCAGAATTAGTGACTGTCGATCTTGTAGAAAAGTTGATGCTGGGAAGTCTACCAACAAAACTAACATCGACTGTTAATGGTGGGGAAGAAGTACACCAGAATGAATTCGATCCTGAGACCGAGAGAATCGTAGATGTGGTGGTGCAAAAGATGGGGATGATAGCAGAAGCGAGCCTTGGAGAAGGGCGAGTTGCGGCAAGTGTCGAACAAGGAAGAAAGGAGCAAGCGACTCTTGGCGACCCACCCCCTCCGTCGGAGCCGCCGGATGCCGATCTGCTTATGGTGGCTAAGGTTTTCAAGATCGCTCAAAGCAATCAAAGGCCGATGGCACATACACCAAAGAAGGGGCCACGGGAACCGCGGAACCCTGGCCCACCTGCGATAGCCCTTCATGAGCTGGAACTGCCGGACGTCAGTCCTTCGACGGCCGATGGGTCACGACTGATGGAAGCAGCCGGGATGCTTGCCATGGGAGACCCGAGTCCACTGGTCTTCTGGTCACTTGCGAGGGCCCTGGCCGAGCGGAGCCGCCGGACACCGGCTTACTTGCGGCGGCCCTTCCACAATCAGAGCCGTCAGTTGCCGTACCATTTGCGACAACCACGAGGGTACGGCTGGCCGAACCTACAGGAACGCAGACAACCGAGCCACCACAACCCGAGCCACCGGACGCTAGCTCCCATGCGACGGTGACGGGGACCATCTCAGCGAAGCCGCCTTTTGTGCACACCAGAGAGTTGCTTATCAGTGTGGCTGCCACTGGAAACTTTCTGAAGAAAGTAAGGGCAAAATGGGCAATTTGGGAGTTGGGCACCTTTTTAAACCCAATGGGCCAAACCCAAAATAATGTTAGTCTGTTGAGGAAGGCATTCCCAACTTGGGCTGGAGAAAAGAGGCAGTGTGTTAATAAAAGAAAGGTTGGGGGTGCATGGGTTGCTGAATGTTCACTCAATGTTGGGCCTATTAATCGGAGCTTTTTCAATATTGGGCTAGAACCTAGAGTCTTAAATGCTGAAGGAATTGAAGGGGTCCAAAAGGATCATAGACAGGGAAAGTTGGTTCTTTCCATGGGAATTGAAGAAGGACAACAATGGGACCCTAGTGGACAGCTTCATATGACAGCAGCAGATGGATGTGGATCTTCATGCTTCGAGTTATGGGACCCTGGTGGATGTTTCAACCTTGAGGACAAGGTTGTTTCAAGGGCCGGTAGTATTGTTAGGGCCCAGCCCAATAGGGAATAAAGATAAAAATAAGGGTTTGTTAGTTAGATGTTTAGTAATGGTTGTTAGTAGATTAGGGAGTTAGTTAAATGTAAATTCTATAAATAAGACTTCCAGTGATTAAGAGAGCTAGCTTTTGTAATCATTGATTTGTGACTGGGTTAATCCTAGTGTGAAGGGAGAGTGCTCCTTTGGGGTACACTTTGTGTACTTTGTCGTTTGCATTTTATATTTTCTTGTCCAATAATAATAGCAGGAAATTCAGTTTTTTTGAGTTCTTTCTCCATTCTTTTCTCTTTTTCTTTCATATTCAGAACCTAGCTTCTAAGGTTCCTAACAGTAACACTGACTCCACCTCAATCCTCTCACTCTCTTTCACCCATCCCCGTAATTCCACAAACCATTAACCCACCACCACCCAATAATCCACCACCAATTATCCTTCCTATTGTCCCTCCATCACCCAACAACCCACCACCTAATGCCCTGCCCGAGGATCCACAATCTGGTCCTCCAACCCCTCTCAACCGATCCACCTCTACGTTTCCATCAAATCCCTCCCCTGTTGCACCATCAGGTTCCAGCACCTATCTTGACTCCTCTCCAACCATCCCTAGTACCATATTCCCCTTCCCTACCTCATCTTCCATTGCTGGACCTGTTAACACACATCCCATGACCACTAGATCCAAGAATGGCATTGTCAAACCACGCTTAAACCCCACCATCCTCCTAGCCCATGCCGAACCCAAAACTGTAAAACAAGCTTGTTAGAAAATCAGAGAAATATCTGATAATATCTTTTCATATCTTAGAGTATCCTAGATGATCTCTTAGGATTTATTTCTTATTTATATTCGATGATTTGATTATCTATTTGATTAAGATTAGGATTCTACTTTTAGTATGTATTGGGTTGTGTTTTGTAATCACATCATCACATCAAATCAATACCAGTCTTATTATTTCTTGGTTTTCTTCTCTCTTTTTTCTCCTTCCCTATGTAAAACCCTTCCAATTCAACATGGTATCTAGAGCCAGACAAAGGTACCATCCGCCGTGACCTATCTCGTCACTATTCCGCTGCGGAGTTCCGCTAAGTTTGAAGGAACTCTAATCATCTTATCATCTCCTTTGTTTCAAACGGGTTATGCCAATGTCTTTTTTCCGCAAAACCGTGTTCTCTCTCTGATTTTGCAGCCTCTTCATTGGTCGTGCCTCATTCCGACCCTCGTTTCTGTCCCATAAACCGCTGTCAGCCATCTTCCGCCGCCGTCCGACGTCGTATCCGGATGCCGAACCCACCACTAGACTCGCCGTCGTCAGATCTGTCTGACTGTCCAAACAGCGCTGCCATCCGCCTCCCGACGCGCCTCCACGCATGTCTCTTTCAATCTACGAGCAGCCGCGCGCGCGGACCTTTCTCCGGCGTGTGTCGGCTCGTCCAGCCACCGTTTCGGCCAACTTTTCAGCGCCTGACTGGCCAGCCCATCCTCTTTCTGGATCTGTTCTCACCTCCCTCTATTGACCACTTTTTGGCAACCACCTCGATGTGTTTGGCTCTCTTTGGTTATGTTTTGCTTCTTCAGTGTTTGTCATGCAATTCTTATCCACTAATGGACCATACCAGTGCCTTCTCTTCCCACCGACTATCATTCCGGTGTGACTCCTTTCCGCACGGACGTGTCATATTAGTGGTGACTTTTGTTCCTGCCGACGATCATTCCTGTGGTGACTCTTTTCCCACATATTAGTCGTGACTTCTATTTTCGTCGATGATTGACTTATGTTGGCTATGACTCGCACTAGCCTAACTCATTGTCTCAGATGCTCTGGCCCGACTCTTTTCCTAGATACACTGGCCCGTCTTTCTCCCAGGTGCACTAGCCTTGGCCTCTTGTCCCAGATGCACTGGCCTCGTCTCAGTCCCGGAAGTAGTTGTCTAACTTAATTTCAATTTGAAATAATTTGGGTCTCCGATATTGTTGTTGAAGCTTCCAAATACGGTTTTAAGAAGTTTGGACCTTGCTGCTAGATTGCTTGCCAAGAAATTTCTGTCAGGCTGATGATCATTTCAACTATCTTGCTAAGTTATCTTTCCAGCAACTCTCTCCGGCCTATCCAACATTCTTGAGTTGCCTTCCAACCATTATTTTCGTGGAGCTCCGTTTTTTTATTTTAAATTTTAATTTGAGGGGGGGTATGCGTTGTTTTCGTGTAACAAGCTTAAAGCTTAGTAAGCTTTAGCTTGAGGGGGAGTGTTAGAAAATCAGAGAAATATCTGATAATATCTTTTCATATCTTAGAGTATCCTAGATGATATCTTAGGATTTATTTCTTATTTATATTTTATGATTTGATTCTCTATTTGATTAAGATTAGGATTCTACTTTTAGTATAAATAGGAGTATTGGGTTGTGTGTTGTAATCACATCATCACCACATCAAATCAATACCAGTCTTATTATTTCTTGGTTTACTTCTCTCTTTTTTCTCCTTCCCTATCTAAAACCTTTCCAATTCAACAAAGCTATTGCTGATCCAAATTGGTACTCAGCCTTGAAGGCTGAATATGATGCACTCATCAAGAACTCCACTTGGACTTTGGTTCCTCTCCCACCTCAAAGGCAAGCCATTGGTTGTAAATGGGTTTTCTGGGTCAAGGAAAACCCCAATGGATCCATCAACAAGTTTAAAGCTCACCTTGTAGCAAAGGGCTTTCATCAACAGCCAGGCTTTGACTACACATTGACTACACAGAGACATTCAGTCCAGTTGTTAAACCCACCACTATTGGGGTTATCCTAACTCTTGCACTATCACATGGCTGGCCCCTTCAACAACTGGTTGTGAACAACACCTTCTTGAATGGCGATCTAGAAGAAGAGGTCTACATGGAGCAACCTCCGGGATTTTCCTCAAATGGTTCAAATCTGGTCTGCAGGTTGCATAAGGCCTTATATGGCCTGAAACAAGCCCCAAGGGCTTGGTTTGACAAGCTCAAAGGTGCCCTCTTGACACTTGGGTTCATTGGCAGCAAGTGTGACCCCTCTTTATTCACCTACAACCATCACTCTCAGGTGATTTACATGCATGTTGACGACATCATCATCACGGGTACTTCCTCTACCCTCATTCAGCAGCTTATCAACAAGCTCCATTGCAACTTTGCCCTTAAACAATTAGGTGAACTGGACTACTTCAATGATCTCTCACTTTACAGGTCCATTGTGGGTGCACTGCAGTATGCCACCATCACAAGGCCTGAGATCTCTTTCTCGGTCAACAAAGTGTCAGTTTATGGCACAACCATTGGAATCCCACTGGACAGCAGTCAAGTTCATATTGAGGTGCATCTTCACCTTCAGCCAGCAACCACAACTTATCCAATTGTGCTCACTGGGTTCTGTGATGCTGACTAGGCATCTGATCCTGATGACAGGCGCTCCACATCAGGATCCTGCATCTTTTTGGGGCCCAATTTGGTCTCTTGGTGGGCCAAGAAGCAAAATGCAGTAGCCCGTTCGAGCACAGAGGCAGAGTATAGAGTCTTGCAGCCACAACAACAGAAATGATATGGCTCCAAAGTCTCCTTCATGAGTTACATGTGCAGCTGCCCTCACCAGTTCTCTACTGTGACAACCTGAGCACAGTTGCACTATCTCATAATCCTGTCCTGCATGCGCGTACAAAACATATGGAGCTTGATTTATTTTTTGTTCGAGAAAGAGTAATCAGGAAACAGCTGCAAGTACTGCACATTCCATCAGAAGAGCAATGTGCAGATCTGCTAAACAAGGCCCTGTCTCCTTCCAGATTTCAGTACTTAAGGGACAAGCTCAAGGTGCTTGATCCCTCTTCTATAGATCAGCCACCTTGAGCTTGCGGGGGGTGTGATAGGGTACATGGTAAGGGGATACAGTGCAGCACACTGTATCCCTACCAGGTCAGTTAGCGGTTAGTTAGTTGTAACTGACTTAGTCACTCAGTTACTTGAGATGCAAGTCACTAGACTTGTATATATACTAGAAACCTGTAATCAGAATATTCAGTGAATGAAATATGAAATTCAGTTTCTCATTCTGTCTCCTTTCCCTCTCTGTATGAATGTTATCAGTTATGATGATCATTTAGTGAGAAAGAAGGAAGATTTCCTGTTCTTCAAGAATTCACTTGGAAAAGCATAAAATCTTTTCTATGCACAAGATAACAGTTATTGTTTCAAATATCCAAACTTTTCTGTTTTGAATAAAATCCAACCCTAGACTAAGCGGCTGTTTCATCAAATAAGACTTTCTTGTGTCTATCATTCTATCTAACCTCAAGTTAGCATTCTGACATGGAAATATAACTTGTAATTTTATTACTCATTTTATTTTGCACTCTAATTTTAGCTAATAAGAAGTATGTGTTAAACCAATCCTCTAATTTATATAAGTGAAATGCGATGCCCTGTAACAATGTGTTAAATATATTACTATTTTATTTCTTCCAGAGCTTTACAAGCCTTGCCTGTCAATGTTGATCCAGTTCCTAAAGATATCACAGAACAATTTGGACTATTAAGTCTTCATGATGTAAGTATTTCTAATCTTTAGAATTCTTTATTCCTTTGATGAAATTGTTTGAAGTTTTCCTACCTGCCATATGAAAATGTGACCTGCTTAGCAGTATAGTATAGACTTAACTATCATCTGCACTATATAAGGGCTTGCTTATGAAATGCAAAAATTGTGCTATTAGGGGATGAGGAAATTTATTAGGAAAGAGAAAAAAAGTACAGAGAAAGAGGAATCCTCAAGCCACCAAGTCATTGAAATTTGAAATGTAAAGGAAATGAAGTACAGTAGTTGATATAGATAAAGGTTTAGTGGTCAGTTATGTACACGGTAAATAATCTGTGTATTTCTCTTATTCATTGCTTTCTTCAATCTTTCAGTATTGCTCTGTTTGTAACAGTGTCCTCCCCTCTGTGTTTGCCTGTGACTACTTGTTGTGAATCAAGGGAAGTGGGTTTTATATGATGATTTTGGGAGCAATTTGATTTTTGGAAGTACAACCATAGGGGCCAGGAGGTGGGTTTAATTATGATGACTTGTGATTTTATTCTAATTTTAACATGAATTATTTTTAGGGATTTAACTTAGTTATTCAGTAATTATGATAGTATTAAAGTCCTATTAGGACTTTATATGACTTATGAAGGTTCTTCTATAAATTCCTAGGCTTTTGGCTAGTCTGCCAGAACGAGTACTATGCTCCTGTTTTTATTCCATTTAGTGCTTCAGTCTTGCATCACATTAGTCTTAGAGAGATAATGGGGCAATCGACAAATTTTCAAAATTCATTTTTCTGTGATGATACTGATTTAAGCATGATGGTGGTCTGATGGAAAGGTGTATTTGTAGCAGTACCTTCAAAGAGAATTTTTTTTTTTTTTTTTTGGAGTTTGGGAAATTGTGCTTGAGAAGGCAGACAGATGCTTTACAACCCTAGATATAGAATGAACAACATATCTTCTAAACAAAAAAGAAGGCCTAATACAATCCACTCGCAGAAGACCTAGATTAAGATATCTTGCTGAAATATTGTTTTATGCACCTATTTAGTTTTACCTTCTTTTACATATATATATATATATATATATATATATATATATATATATATAAATGTCTCTCACTCTCTCTCTATGTGTGTGTGCCCTTAGCCCTACACATTGATGGAGCACGAGAGCTTATGTCCAGAGAACATATGGGCCAAAGGCTCACTAGACCAATTATTGGAGTGTGTTAGAGTGCACCGTAGTTTGTGTGCACTGTGCCGACTGTCTAAGTCAGTCAGGAAGCTAGATTTCAGTTAGACAGTTAGTCTCTGATTGTAACAGCATCATGTATAAAATAGGAATAACAGTGTATCTACAGATTCAATGAAAATACAATATCAAGTCTAGATTCAGTTTATATTTTTCTCTCTTTTCTCTCACTCTCTTCCCTTTTGATATGGTATCAGAGCGAAACTGCAACTTCTTTGCATTGTATGGCCTTAGACATGGGTATAAGCACACCCAAAGACTTTGAGGAACTTGTAGTTGGGTGGTTTGTTAAATAGGACTATGAAGGGGACTTTGTTGTTGAGAACAACAGTAGGAAGTCTATTGATAAAGATGTCAGCTATGAAGCACAGACACAACATAAACTCAGTGTACCCCGTGTCGGACACGTGTCAGACGTTGACACCCACATGTGTTGGAGGTGTCCAATTTTTAATTTTTAATTTTTTTAAAAAATTCGCGACATGGGCGGGACATTGATTTTGGCGAAAACGAGACACGGACAGTGTGGACCTATGAAGCACAGACACAGCATAAACTCAGCATGTCTCCGTGTCCGACACATCTCGGATGCTGACACATGCACGACACTTGTCAGACACGTGTTGGAGGAGTCCAAATTTATTTTATTTTTTAAAAAATTTTTGTGACACGGGTGGGACACCCACGGGACATTGCTTTTGGCCAAAATGAGACATGACCAACTTTAAAATTCGAAAAAAAAATTATAAAGAAAATAATAGGTTTAAACAAAGACTTATTGTATACGCAAAGGCAGATACATTTGCCGTCGACACATCACTCATAGTCTGCTCATCTTCTCGCACAGTCAGAGTTTGCCGTCGGCTTCTCCCCTTCTCTCGGTGCTCCGCTTACGTTTCGTTTCCCGTTTTCCGTTCGTCGACGTCTCTCGCGTATCAGGTACGTTTCTGCAGTAGTTTGTGAGCCTGTGACTTTGTGTGCGTCTCTCAGTGATGATGAACAGTACACGTTTATGCAGTTATGCACGTTAGTACCTTTTTATTAGTTTTTCATAGGAACACCTATAGCTTTTTTAATATGATGATGCTAAATGATGGACACGTTTCTCCACATCTATAAACATGAACACAGTTTTTTAACACGCATATTATGCTGAATATTATATTCCTAATTTCATAATTTTTGTAGAGATGAGTGCTTCTAGTTCTAGTCATACCAAAGAACAAGATGATGACTCCAAACCTCTATGGACCTATGTTACAAAGATAAGAAGTGTGGATGGTGGAGGTGGAAATTATGAAATTAAATGCAATATGTGTGATGTAAATTTTAATGGGTCTTATTCTAGAGTGAGGGTACACTTGGTAGCGTAGGAAAATGCCTTGTCTCTCTCTAGCTTGCATATTAAAACACCTTCTGATGTTGATGTCTTGCTCTTTTTTGGATCAAGAATGTTTGAAGAATCTTGGTGTTCATTCGAAATCGGAGGCAAAGAGATTGATTTTATTTTTGACTTCTCCACCTTCAATGTAGCCTCATTGTCTATCTTCTTCAAATCTATAAGCTTGGCAATTGTTACTTTTTTATCAGCTCTAACACCTTTTCCGATATTCTTCAACAAGTGTGTCCGCACTCTAGTGTAAGACCCATTAAAAGTTACATCACACATATTGCATTTAATTTCATAATTTCCATCTCCACCATCCACAGTTTTTATCTTTGTAACATATAGGTTTGGTGTCATCATCTTGTTCCTTGGCTTGACTAGAACTAGAAAGACTCATCTCTACAAAAATTGTGAAATTAGGAATATAATATTCAGCATAATAAGCGTGTGAAAAACTATAGGTGCCCATGTTTATAGATGTGGAGAAACGTGTCCATCATTCAGCATATTAAAAAAACTATAGGTGCTCCCATAGAAAACTAATAAAAATGTACTAACGTGCATAACAACATAAAAGTGTGCTGTGCGAGAAGATGAGCAGACTGAGTGATGCGTCCACGACAAACGTACATGCCTTTCCGTATGCGAGAAGTCTCGTTTAAACCTATTATTTTCTTTATAATTTTTTTTTTCAAATTTTAAAGTGGGTAGTGTCTCGTTTTCGCTACAAGCAGTGTCCCACCCGTGTCACGAAATTTTCATTTAAAAAATTGGACACCTCCAACACGTGTCGTACGGCTGTCAGCGTCGAACACGGGGACATGTTGAGTTTATGTTGTGTCTATGCTTTATAAGTCCACCTCGTCCGTACCGTTCACACTGTCCAAGCTTAATAATTAATTTATTTGCTTATTTCAACAGATCATCATAACAATGGAATTATATTCCTCAGGGAGTCCTTCAAGAACAGTATCGATGTGATCTTGATCAGAGGCAGGTTCATTGATTGCTTGGAGTGAATCGATTAAGGCACTTATGCACATCAAATATTCAGAAATCGATTGAGTACCTTTCTTCGTGTTCTTTAATTCAGAAGGAAATTGGCACACCTTGGCTCGAAGATGCGAGTAGAAGTGCTAATGGATCTTGTCCCAGACTAGCCACAATTGCTTGCATCTGATGAATCTTGGAAGAATTGACGGAGACAGAGATCCAAGAAGCCAAGTAAAAAGCATTTGGTCTTGAACTAACCATAGCTGATAGGCATTAGATTCAATACCTAGTTCGCGATTCGCATCAGAGGTGTATTGAGGTGGAATCACAGGATTTCAACAAATCGATGGGATTTGTGAGCGATGATCACAGCTTCTACCTGTTGCTTCCAGAGTAGAAAGTTCCGGTCATCGAGCTTGACTGAGAGGGTTGGGTTGATTGGCGCCGGGGATGCTACCGGAGCTCCGGTTGTCGTCTCAAAGAAAGGATTGCCAACATTCATGGTTTTGTGAGGTCAGGCCCAGAAAATAGCTCTAGATACCATAATAGAAGAGAATCGTAGAGAGAGAGAATTTAGAGAAACTGTAATTTCATTTCTTGATCAATGAGAGAATACAAAATGGCTTTTATAAAGCCAGATACAATGCTTAACTGTCTTACAGTTGACCCCTAAACTAATCATAACTGAATGGTGTTGACTCAGCGCACGTTCAGATATGCGGTACATGTGCTGTACTGCTATACTCTAATAGTTGGTGGAGAATAACTATCAATAAATGAGACAGGAAAGGTGCACAGCCAAATGAAAAGAAACATACCACATGAGAACTGATTGTGACTTAGAAACAAAGGGCAAACAGTGAAAAGATATACAAAGGAGTTCCGTGGGAACTCAATATAGTGAAAATGACTAATACTACTCAATACAGTGCATAGAGTATGAGAGCTAATCAAGGACTAATAACATAGCTAAATGACAGCTATTTATGTAAAGTAATAACTATAATTGATTTATATTATATTTTAACATCTGCTGCATGTGCTAATGAGTCTAGTCTACTATGTGTAATATCTATCTATATCTATGCTAATATTTACTACGAATTGTGTTAAACTACTTTCTACTTTTTGTGTTTTATGTAGTCCTGTGGTGTATATTTGGTTGGAGAGGAATGCACATATGTTCTATGGTCTGTTTGCCCAAGAAAAAATTGCTAATTAGTTCCTACTTTCCGAATCTCTACTGTTATCTGTTTCAGTATATTTTCACTGAAAACTTAAATTCTTTAATGTTAACAATATAGGCATATTGTGGGATCCACAAACCAAACAACATCAATGAAGCTGATTTGGCCCGCAAGAGACTTATATTTGATGAGTTTTTTTACCTGCAGGTGAGGTAATCATTTTATATCTGATTTTATTTGCAGTATCATCTGTGTTAATTCTAAAAGATTTTCCCTTATTTTGCTACCGTCATCAAGCCTTTGGTTTGTTATAAGATTTGGTATACTAGAAAAATTTCTTTTCTTGTTACCAAAAAAAAGTTATTTCTTTCAGTTATCTATTTTTTTAGTTCCCACTGACCACTGTTCTTGGTATGGAGCATTTCCTTTCATTTACTTTTAACAAGGGCCATTTAATATATTTCAATTCTTGTAGCTTGGTCATTGTTTAGCTCATCTTGTGGCTGTTAAATTAAAATTCTTTCTGTTGAAACTTAGTTTTAAGGTGACAGTTTTAAGGATAAATTTAAATCTTTATATATATGTTCAGGAGGTCTCAATGTTCACCAGAGTTTTGTTGCTCACTATCATGAGCACTTCTAATAATTTTTTTTTATTTAACTCTATACTCTCTTTTGTCAGTTAGGACGCTTATTCCAAATGCTTGAAGGACTTGGTACACAAATAGAAAAGGATGAATTGCTTGATAAGTATAGAAGACCAAAAGATAATACTTTGTGCACAGAGGAATGGTCTTATCTAACCAAGAATTTTTTGGAGGCTCTTCCATATACTCTTACTTCTAGTCAACAGCATGCTGTTTCAGAAATTATTTGGGATCTAAAAAGGCCAGTTCCCATGAATCGGCTACTGCAGGTTTGAATTTTGATTATCTTGCTGTTCAGTTACTATCATATTCATACATTATTCCATCACATAGCAGCAGCCAGAACAAACTTCATACTTATTGTCAAGAGTAAAAAACGGGCGGCCCAGTGTCAAATCCCATTACAACGATACAATATCAAATCCCTTGATTTTAGGGATTGACCATATCATCTATTTACAACCAAATCAAGGAAACTAGGAAACTAAATCAAATCATATCAACACCTAAATTAAAGCATATCAATAGATTCATTCTTAATTGAAGCCTTTTTGATTGATATGCAGTACAGTACTCAATATATGAGCAATACAAAATGATAACATCTATTGTTATAGTTATGATAGCTGAATGGCATGAGAGAAACCTTCTCAGCCTTCAAAATTTATAGAATGATGATTTACAAATATTACAAAATCCCTTGATTTTAGGGATTGACTATAACTCATGTTTACAACTATATCAAACCATATCACACTATATCAGATGCAAATCATACAATATCAACACTCCCCCTCAAGCTGGTGCATATATGACATAAGCACCAAGCTTGTTACATATGTAAGTTATTCGTGAACCCCGTAGAGATTTGGTGAAAACATTCGCAAGTTGATAATTAAAATTGACAAATGAAGTACTGATCTCCTTTGAAAGAATTTGTCTCGATTCTCGAATGAAATGACAATCGATCTCTATATGCTTAGTACGTTCATGAAAGATAGGATTAGAAACAATGTGTAAAGCTACTTGTTTATCACAAATCAGCTGCATAGAACCCATATTGCAAACTTCAACTCTTGAAGTAGATGTTCTAACTATATAAGTTCACATGTTGTGAGAGCCATAGCTCTATATTCTGCTCTGTACAAGATCTTGCAACTACACTCCGCCTGTGGACTACCCAGCTACTTGGCCACTGTAGACTTATCACCGTTGCTCACCACCCACCTTGGTGCACGTTCCTACCATTCCTGCTGTCACTCCTCCTGCTGCTCATCTTGCTCCTGAGGCCATGATGGATCTTAAACTTTGGGCCTAACTCAACCTCACCAAACCGGCTTGTAAGGTGAGGATTGCCTAAGCCTTATATGCACTACTTAGGCCATATCTCTAGGCGATGTGGGATCAAACACACCCCTCGTATCCAGCACAATGAAGGTGCTGGTGGCTACAATGAAGGCATCACAAAGTGGTGGCAATTAAGGCGTTAGGGGTAGACCGCAATTAAGGCGGATTTCCCCCCCTCACGCCAGCCACAATGGGCCTGGAGCGTGGATGATGCGGGCAACCTAACAACGGATCTAGGATAGGCTCTGATACCATCTTAAACTTTGGGCCTAACTCAACCTCACAAAACTGGTTTGTAAGGTGAGGATTGCCCAAGCCTTATATGCACTACTTAGGCCATATCTCTAGGCGATGTGGGACTAAACACACCCCTCGTATCCAGCACAATAAAGGTGCTGGTGGCTGCATGAAGGCAGCACGAAGTGGTCGTAATTAAGGTGACTAGGGGCAAACCGCAATTAAGGCAGATTTCCAACAATGGATTCTTCCTCGACACCAACTCCTTCATCGGATCTGGCCCTGCCGCCTGAACGAGACCCTCCCATTGCTCTCCGTAAAGGTATATGTTCTACTCGTAACCCGTCTCCCCATTATATTGCTTTGAGTTATCATCGCCTTTCTTCTTTGTATTATGCTTGTCTTCTTTGTCGTCTGTCTCTATTCCTAAATCTCCAGGTGAAGTTTTATCTCACCCTGAATGGCGGCAAGCAATGATTGATGAGATATGTGCTCCTCAAAGCAGTGGTACCTGAGAATTGGTCCCTCTACCTCCTGGGAAGTCTTTAGTTGGTTGTCAGCGGGCTTTATACTGTGAAGCTATGTCCTGATGGTAAGATTGATCGGTTTAAGGCCCGTTTGGTGGCCAAAGGCTACACTCAGATTTTTGGGCTTGATTATGGTGATACTTTCTCTCCCGTGGCCAAAATGGCTTCTGTTCGGCTTCTCCTCTCCATTGCTGCAATTCGTCACTGGCCTCTTCATCAACTTGACATTAAGAATGCCTTCTTACACGGTGATCTTGAAGAGGAAGTTTATATGGACAACCACTTGGGTTTGTTACTCAGGGGGAGTCCTCTACCATGGTCTGTCGGCTTCGCAGGTCACTTTATGGTCCTAAACAATCTCCTCGGGCTTGGTTCAGCAGATTCATTACTGTAGTACAACAGTTTGGTATGGTTCGCAGCGAAGCTGAACACTCTGTACTAGTGATCCCTTCACGATCATCACCTGTAATTACAATATCTTCTACATAGACCACAGGATAAATGACCTTCTTACACGGTGAATGTCTATAGAACACAGAGTGATTGATCTTACTACGAATCATGTCAAATTGTTGTATGACCTTACTAAACCTCCCAAACCAAGCTCGAGGTGATTGTTTCAAGTTTCAACCCATACAATGACTTCTAAAGTTTGCAAACAAGACCTGACTCTTCCTGAGAAATAAATCTAGGTGGTTGTTCCATATAAATCTCCTCCAACTCACCATGTAAAAAGGTATTTTTAATGTCTAGATGATATCAAGGCCGACAAGAGATAACAACCATGGATAAAAAGAGACGAACAGAGGTCATTTTAGCAACAGGAGAGAATGTATCACCATAGTCAAGAGACTCAAGACCATAAATTTGAATATATCCTTTGGCCACAAGACGAGCCTTCAAGCAATGCACTGTCCCATCGAGACCAACTTTGACAGTAAAAACCCAACGATAGCCAATGGTAGACTTCCCAGGAGGAAAGGATACAAGAGCCCAAGTTTGGTGAGATTCCAAGGCTGTCATCTCGTCAATCATAGCCTGTCGTCATCTTGGATGGGATAGTGCTTCTTGAACAGTTTTAGGAATAGAAATAGACGACAATGCAGATACAGAGACATAATGGGAGGAAGATAAACGATGATAACTCGAAATTTTATAAATAGGATGAGGATTGCGAGAAGAATGAGTACCTTTGCGAAGAGCAATGGGAAGGTCAGCGGAAGGCTCTGGTTAGGCCGGAATCAACGGAGACGGAGGAGCAGGAGTAGGATGAGGACGATGATGGTAAGTGAGACAAGAAGGCTCCTTAGAAAACCTAGGAGCAACAGGGGCAGTCTCCGACACAGATGGGCTTAAGATGGGAGAATCGAATAACGAAACAGGTAAGACTTGCGAAACAGACTCCGACAAGATTTGTGAGGCAAAGTAAGGTGTATCCTCAAAAAAGGTCAAATCTGCGGAGATGTAAGAACAATTGGTGGATGGAGAATAAGATTTGTATCCCTTTTGAACCTGAGAATAACCAAGAAAGATACTGTTAATGGCGTGGGCAACAAGTTTGTCTAGGCCTGGAGCAACATTATGGACAAAACGTGTGGAACCAAAAACATGAGGAGAAACAGTATAAAGGGGTGCCTGAGGATATAGAAGAGAGTGAGGAACCAAGTTATTGAGAACAGAAGATGGCATTCAATTTATTAAATAACCTGCAGTGAGAACATCACTCCAAAATTTCACAAGAACATTAGAATGTAACAAGAGAGGATATGGCAATATTTGCGCTCAGCCACAACATTTTGTTGAGATGTTTGAGGACAATGCAATTGATGAACTATATCATTAGATGCCATGAAAGAATTAAAAGGGGGAGAAAAATATTCTTTGGCATTATCATTGCGTAAGATAGGAATAGTTTATCCAAATTGATTATGTATTTCAGCACAAAATTTTTGAAAAACGGTGAATAACTCAGAATGTTCTTTCATTAAAAATAACTAGGTACAACGAGAAAAATCATCAATGAAAGTAACAAAATACCTATATCCTAAAACAGAAGAAATACGGCTAGGACCCCAAACATCAGAATGAACAAGACTAAAAGGAGACTCTGCACGACATGTAACCTTGCTTGGAAAGGATGCCCGAACATATTTTCCAAGCTGACATGTCTCACACTCCAATGACTGTAGATTAGCCTTAGAATTTGGTTTTGGGCTTAACTCAACCCCAAAAGCTAGCTTGTAAGGTGAGGGTTGCCCCTTACTTATAAGCACTCTTCGGGCCATATTACTATCCAGTGTGGGACTCCAACACATCCCCCTCACGCCCAGGACTGGACATCTGGAGCTTGAAGTTTGCAGGACTAGACACCTGTGGGTGGCCTAACTGATCTAGGATAGGCTTTGATACCATCTTAGAATTTGACTTTGGGCTTAACTCAACCCTAAAAGCTAGCTTGTAGGATGAGGATTGCCCACTTACTTATAAGTTCTTATTAGACACCATCTCTAGTTAATGCGGGACTTGGGTTTTTCCTAATACACCCCCTCACGCCCAGCATTATTGGGCTTGGTGCGTGGATAACATGGTGGATGGCCCAACAATGGATCCAGGATAGCTCTTATTGAAGAGACTAGAGGTTGTGAAATGCTTGAGTGCTTAAACCCACTCAGCTGATCTATATTTATATACACTTAGGGAGTAAATACAATGTGAAATTTACAAGAATATTAATGAAGGTCTAGTTCCTAAGTACATGCATGTGAATTCCTAGATTCATGAATATGTGACTAACTAGGTACATTAATAACTATGATTTATTGGAACAACTACCCATACAATGTGTGTAATTCCAACACTCCCCCTCAAGCTGGAGCATATAAATCAAAAGCTCCAAGCTTGGAACAAATATTCTGAATTCTTGGTCCCCTTAGAGATTTTGTAAAGATGTCTGCTAGTTGATCATAAGAACTAATAGATTCAGTGATAACTTCCTTAGAAAGGACTTTCTCCCGGACAAAATGACAATCAATCTCGATATGTTTAGTTCTCTCATGGAATACTGGATTGGAAGCTATATGTAGGGCTGCCTGATTATCACAACATAGCTTCATTTGTTGAGTATCTCCAAACTTCAATTCTTGAAGAAGTTGTTTAATCCAAATGAGCTCACACGTGGCTACAGCCATAGCTCTATATTCAGCCTCTGCACTAGATCTTGCAACAACATTTTGCTTCTTACTCTTCCATGAGACAAGATTTCCTCCAATAGACACACAATATCCTGAAGTGGATCGCCTATCAATGGGTGATCCTGCCCAATCTGCATCACAAAATCCAACTACTTGAGTGCTTCCTTTGTCTTCATAGAGTAGTCCTTGTCCTGGGGTCCTTTTGATGTATCTCAGAATTCGAATTACTGCATCCCAATGATCATTATGAGGAGATTGCATGAATTGACTCACCACTCCAACTGCAAAGGAAATATCTGGCCTTGTAATAGTGAGGTAGATAAGCTTCCCAACCAATCTCCGATATCTTTCAGGATCAGAATAAGGCTCCCCCTGATTTGGTAGCAATTTTTGATTTGGATCCATGGGACTATCAACTGGTCTACAATCTGACATACCAGTGTCTTTAAGTATGTCTAACGCATACTTCCTTTGTGAGATGATAATCCCATCTTTTGACTGAGCAACTTCTATTCCAAGAAAATATTTAAGCTTTCCCAAATCCTTAGTCTGAAAATGACTAAATAGATGTTCCTTCAGTTGGGCAATTTTTTCTAGGTCATTTCCTGTGATGACTATATCATCTACATAGACCACCAAGTAAACACATCTATTCGGAGAGGTATGACAATAAAAAACTGAATGGTCTGCTTCACTTCGTTTCATTCCAAAAGCTTGAACAACGGAGCTGAATTTTCCAAACCAAGCTCGTGGGGATTGTTTGAGTCCATAAAGAGACCGTCGCAGTTTGCAAACCAAGCTAGACTCCCCCTGAGCAACAAATCCTGGTGGTTGCTCCATATAAATCTCCTCTTCTAATTCACCATGTAGGAATGCATTTTTAATATCCAATTGATACAGTGGCCAATGACGGATGGCTGCTATGGCAATAAGGAGTCGAACAGAAGTAATTTTAGCCACAGGGGAGAAAGTATCTCCATAATCTAGGCCATAAATCTGGGTATAACCTTTGGCAACCAATCGAGCTTTGAGGCGATCAATCTTTCCATCGGCCCCAACTTTTATAGCATATACCCATCGACAACCAACAGGTTTCTTGCCTGGAGGAAGAGGAACCAGCTCCCAAGTACCATTATGCTCCAAAGCCTGCATTTCATCAATCATGGCTTGTCGCCATCCTGGATGATCAAGTGCTTCACAAAGATTTTTAGGAAGAGAAACAGAAGATAAAGAGGAAACAAAAGAATGGTACGAAGGAGTGAGACGATGATAACTTAAGAAGTTATAAATAGGATAAGGATCACGTGTAGACCGAGTACCTTTCCTAAGAGCAATGGGCAAGTCAAGATTCTCTTCGGGTAGGTCCGCGGTCGGGTTGTCCGCTGGAGTAGGACATGATTCAGCTGGTCTTTCATTACCTTCAAGTTCTGCATTAGGAATTCGAGGACGACGCCGATATAAGATGGGTGATCTTTGAGTCTGCTCAGGTGGAGGATTGTCAGGAATATCTACAATTGACTCTAATTCCTGCAAAGAAGGTGATGGACCAAGATAGGGAATAGGAAAGACTTCTTGAAGAGTATTGGACTCAACCATGGAGGGAGCAAAGTATGGCTTTTCTTTGAAAAATGTTACATCTGCAGAGATATAATAACGATTGTGAACAGGAGAGTAACATCGGTAACCTTTCTGTAATCTGGAATATCCAAGGAAGACACATTTGATGGCTCGAGCAGCAAGCTTATCAAGACCTGGAGACAAGTTATGAACAAAACAGGTGCAACCAAAATTACGTGGATCAACATGAAACAACGGTTCTTTAGGAAACAGAATGGAATGTGGTATTTTATTCTCAATAGAGGAAGAAGGCATCCGATTTATCAAAAAACAGGCTGTTAAAACAGCATCACCCCAGTGTCGGACAGGTACATTAGCATGAAGTAATAATGTCCGAGCAGTCTCAACAAGATGCCTATTCTTCCTTTCGGCAATGCCATTCTGTTGAGGAGTATGAGGACAAGAGGACTGATGGAGAATGCCCTGCGCCGACAAAAAAGAAGAAATAGCAGAAGAAAAGTATTCTTTTGCATTATCACTTCTAAGGATCTTAATTGTCTTACCAAACTGAGTTTTAATTTCATTAACAAAAGAAGTGAGAATGGACAAAATTTCAGACCGTTCTTTCATTAAGAAAACCCAGGTACATCGAGAAAATTCATCAATGAAAGTAACAAAATATCTATAACCCATAGAAGAAACACGACTAGGACCCCATATATCAGAGTGAATAACTGAAAAAAGGGAATCAACATGACTTTCAACATGCCTAACAAAAGAAGAACGAACATGCTTTCCTAGTTGACATGACTCACAAAATAGGTTCTTTATTTTTTCAAGACTCGGAACCATTATTTTTAATTTAGATAAATGTGGGTGTCCCAAACGTTCATGAAGGAGCTTTGGTGATGTGGCAGCACTGCAAATCCAAGAAAGGCTAGGCTTGAGGTAGTAAAGACCATGAGATTCATGTCCTATGCCAATCGTTCGACCCGTACCACGTTCCTGTATGACAAAGGAGTTAGCATCAAATGTTACTGAACAATTATGAGAACGAGTAAGTTGACTAAGAGATATTAAATTGAAAGGACAATCAGGTATGAGCAAAACAGAGTTTAAAGACAAAGAAGAAGTGGGTGATACTTTGCCGATTCCTGTTGCTGCAACTCTAGAACCGTCGGCTAAAGTAATGAAATGAGGAATTTTAGGAGGAGAGATGGATGAAAATAAAGAACTATTACCAGCAATGTGATCAGAAGCACCTGAATCAATTATCCATGGACTTTGATTGTTACCAGATTGGGAAATGCAAGCAGTAGAGTTATGACCACTTATAGCAGATGATGTTTGAGATTCTTTGGCAGCTTTTAGCTGGAGGTACTCTTGATAGTCAGCTTCCGAAAACTTTATCTCAGATGTTTCAGACTTTGAAATATTCACCGATTTTCCGGGGAATCCGTGAATAGAGTAGCAAGTGTCTTGTGTGTGGCCCACTCTCTTGCAGTAAGAACATTGAGGGCGACCTCCTCTTCCACCTCGTCCTCCTCGGCTTCCACGACCACCTCGTCCCCCTCGATTAGAAACCATGGCAGAAGTTTCAATACTGTCAAATGAATTTCCTCCTGTTTTTGGTGAGGGGACTCGAAGGAGCCGGGTAATTAGATTCTCTAGAGAAGGAACTTCTTGGCCGGTTAAGACTTGGTCACGAATGTGATCAAAATCTGGATGCATCCCACGTAGTACCAACACCATATATAGATTATCAAGTTTCGTCTTCACGTCTTCAAGTTTATCGGCTTCCAATGATAATTTTAACTCCTCCACCGCAGATTGGGCTTTCGAAACATAGGCAACCATGTCATGATCAGTTTGTTTAAGAGTGGCCAATTTTTGAGCAGCATCATACAATTGTTGAATGTCATTAGCAAAAACACTTTGTGCCTTCTTCCAGAAAGAATGACAAGTTTTGAAGGCTCTGAAATTTGTCAATATAGTTGGCTCAACAGATTGCCATAAGAGAGCACAAAGCTGATAATCAAGTTTCTTCCACTGCTCACGTTTGTCTTCTGAAATCTTTTCCGAGGATTGCTCCAGATGTTCATGATAACCTTGGCCAAGAAACCAAAGTTCAACAGAGGCTGACCATGCAAAATAATTTTTGCCATTCAATTTTTCCGAAGTGATTGTTGGCGTTCCAGAGATAGAGAAGACAGGACCATCAGCTTTCTGAGAGCTTGAAGCCATTTCAGCACCTGAGAAAATGGAGGGACCAGCAAACAGAGAGAGAACAAGAACAGAACACCAAAGTGAGGAGACCCACTTGTCAAAGAGTTGGATAATCGAAGAACTGATCACCTAGGCAGAAGGAGGAGAGGCCGGCGATCAGATCTGGGCGAGCGCGCGGTGGTTATGACGGCCGGACGGTGGCGCGTGGGTGACACGCGCCGGCAGGATCAAGTGCGCGTGGAGGCGCGTGGACGGCTTTCCGGAGACGCGACTTTGGTGGCTGGCCGATCGGCGGTTGCTGAGTGGTTTTCCGGCGGCGGTGGACAGTGGGCAGGCCAGTGGAAGGGACTTTTGGATGTTGAGTTGCTGTTTGGATAAAAGGACGTTGAGGGACTTTAGGTTCTGCTGACCAGATGCAGAAACCTTTTAAAGAACAAACAAAGAGGCTCTAGATACCATATTGAAGAGACTAGAGGTTGTGAAATGCTTGAGTGCTTAAACCCACTCAGCTGATCTATATTTATATACACTTAGGGAGTAAATACAATGTGAAATTTACAAGAATATTAATGAAGGTCTAGTTCCTAAGTACATGCATGTGAATTCCTAGATTCATGAATATGTGACTAACTAGGTACATTAATAACTATGATTTATTGGAACAACTACCCATACAATGTGTGTAATTCCAACAGCTCTGATACCATATTATTCTAACATGGTATCAGAGCCTACCACGATGTTGGGCCACCTGCAGATGTCCAGTCCTGCAAACTTCATGCTCCAGATGTCCGGTCCTGGGCGTGAGGGGGTATATTAAGTGTCTAAGTCCCACATCGGTTGAGTATATGAGCCAAGAACCATTTATAATAACTTGGACATCCCTCCCTCTATGAGCTAGCTTTTAGAGTGGAGTTAGGCCCAATTATTCTAACAATTAGAAAGATGAGGGACCATTTTCTTTAATTTATTCAAACTTGGGTGACTCAAACGATGATGAAGAAGACTAGACGACTCTGTGGCAGCACATATGGTGGATATAGGTTGTCAGTAGTAGAGACCGCGTGACTCAGATCCTGCTCCAATAGTCTTTCTCGTACTCCGCTCCTGGATAGAAAAGGAAGTAGAAATGAAGGTTATGGAACAATTAAGAGATCGAGTAAGTTGACTAATAGAAATTAAACTAAAAGGACATCCAGGTATAAATAAGACTGAATTAAAAGACGGAGAGGGAAGAGGTGAGGCTTGATCAATACCAGTGGCTTGTGTTTTAGAGCCACTAGCAAGGGTGATGTGATGTGGTGTTTTGGTAGAAGATAAATTAGAAAAGAGAGAAGAGTTACTGGCTATATGGTCTGAAGCACCAGAATCCAAAATCTAGGAACCAACAGGAGATGAATGAGAGAAACAAACCGTAAAATTACCAGTATGAGCTATAGTTGCTGAAGATGAGGCTTGTTGGGATGCCTTAAGCTAAAGGTACTCCTTATATTCATCAACTGAAAAACTGTTCTGATTGCTACCTTTCTGATTATCATACTCAACCTTAATTTTCTGATCGTCAGACTACGTGACATTGACTGACTTTTCTGGGAAACCATGCAGAGAATAACACTTGTCTTGAGTATGACCCACACGCTTGCAATAAGAGCTCTGAGGACAATCACTTCTACCACGACCACCTCTTCCACCACGCCCACGGCCTCACCCTCCACGGCTTGCCGAATTAGAGACAAAGACTGAAGACTCTAAAGTTGTCTGGGAACCAATCTCGGATGTCTCCACTGGTGACGGAACTCGTCGAAGACGATCAATGAGCTCCTCCACCGTGGGGATGTTAGGATTAGTTAGAGCTTGATTCCGGACATATTCAAAGTCCCTATGCAAACCATGAAGAACAAAGACCATATACATATTATCAAGTTTTTCTGGTACCTTCGCAAGATCATCACCTGTTATGATACGTTTAATGTAGTCAATAATGATGGACTGTGCTTTGTTTAGATAAGAGGGAAGATCATTGTCTGTCATCTGATGGGTGGCCAAATTGTGGACAGAGGCATAGAGACGTTGTAGGTCATTGGAATAGACATTTTGAGCTTCTTCCATATTTCATAACAAGTTTTGTAAGGGTAAAAGTGTAACATCAACTTCGGATCAATAGACTGCCATAAAAGAGATACCAATTGATAATCTGCCCTTTTCCATTCATCACGAATTTTTCCATCAATATCAGCTTTCTTCTTGGTGAAATGTTCATAAAGCCCTTGACCTAAAAACCAAACTTCAACCGCATTATACCAATCCACAAACTCTTACCATTCAATTTTTTCAATGTAATAGTGGGACTTCCAAAGAAGGTAAAGGAGATGAGACTCTTCCCTGTAGACCGATGACCAGAACCAGCAGTGTCAGACCTTTGGTAAGTGGTTGAATCACTTGACATGGTGAGAAGGAGAAGAATGAAAGTGTTGGAAAGTCAATTTTGATACTCAGAATGGGGCCAAACGACGCCAGAGAATAGGCCGGAGTAGACGCACAGACGAAATGACACGTGTACCTCACGCTCGCGAAAAACTGCAGACAACGGCGCCGTGTGAGGGCGCGTGTAGCATTTTCTAAGATGTCTGGTCACCTTACTTTGGTGATAGGAGACGGTGGCCGAAAAACAGTCGCCGGAAAACGGTTCTTGACCATATTGAACGCTAGCTCTAGATACCAAGTTATGATAGCTGATTGGCTTGAGAGAAACCTTCTCAGCCTTCTCAATTTATAGAATGAGGATTTACAAATATTGAATACAAAATCTCTTGATTTTAGGGATTGACTACAACTCATATTTACAACTATATCAAACCATATCAGATACAAATCAAACAATATCAACAATTATCTTGTGACATTTTCAGGGTGATGTTGGATGTGGGAAAACTGTTGTAGCTTTTCTTGCATGTATGGAGGTTATTGGCTCCGGATATCAGGTAGGTCACCTCCTTTTTTCTTTTGCATCTTGTTACTTTGTCTATATAATCCTTTGATTTCTCATTAGATCATGGATGTTGAGCATATTATAATTGTGAATGGTAGGTTGGTTTGTTCCCATTAGGAGTTTTATTCATTTTAGAAAATTTTACCATTTAATGCATATTAATGTCAGGTTTTCTTGTCTCATGATTAGGCTGCTTTCATGGTTCCAACTGAGTTGCTTGCAATCCAGCATTATGAACACTTGCTTAATTTACTTGAAAACTTGGACGACATCAAGTGCAAGCCAACTGTTGCTTTACTTACTGGCTCAACCTCACTAAAACAATCACGGATGATCCGTCAGGTATAAATACTTTTCTGGGTAAAAGGTTAGGTGTGATGGAATCCAGTTCCTCTTTTCTTGCACCTTTATGCAATTCTTATAAATTTATCTGTTTTGATGTTGCAGGGTATCCAGACTGGTGAAATCTCAATGGTCATTGGAACCCACAGTTTGATAGCAGAAAAAGTGGAATTCTTAGCCTTACGTATTGCTGTGGTGGATGAGCAGCATCGCTTCGGTGTGATTCAAAGAGGAAGGTTTAATAGTAAGGTGGTTCACTCCTCTTAATGTTGTTATATTATGCACTCACCCTCTTTTTCTATAAAAAATTATGTGCGCGCATACACATAACAAAATCTTTTCACTCTAAGTGGGGTTAGCTATATGGATGAATTTAAGACTTTAAGCTTTATAAAAACAATCAACATGATAAAAGACATTCTAGATGTAAAGGAGTGCAATGGAATTATTATGCAAAGCAGGATGAAATATTATCCTTTAACCAAGCATAAAGGAATCAATGACATCAATACATTTTGAATATTAGTTCAATGTAAATTGAATAAAAATTGCATATCTTATAGCCTGAGCAAATCAAGCTTGAAATATTCAAGCCCATCATGTTTTCCTTGAAACATAAATGTACCATGGAATAACACAAGAAAGTAGTCGGACAAATAAGATAATTACTTTCAAGTGGATGATTGTTAGTAATAGATGTTTACAAAATATCACAAAAAAGTAGTTAAGTAGTAAAGGTAATTACTTAAATTTTGTATGAACAACCTTGAAAAAGTTGATTGATGATCATCTGTGAGGCCTACACAAAAATTATTTACTTGGATGGTTTTAGAATATCGTGGGTAACTGGCAAATATTCATTTTATGTTTTCATGGAAATTGTATCTTCATTGCCACTTCAAGTTGCATCCTGCATATGGCTTGTATTTGTTTTTAATAATATTGTTGTGGTCTCTTAACTTTTCTATTTTAGTTATATTATACATCATCAATTTTGAGCATGGAAGAAGCTGCTACAGATAGGTCCTCAAAGAGTGATGCTCATATGGCCCCACATGTTCTTGCCATGACTGCTACCCCCATCCCAAGGACACTTGCACTTGCTTTATATGGTGATATGTTGTTGACACAGGTACTGAAAATTTTCTGTCTGTGATTCTGACGCTAAATGTCTACCCTCATTCCCTCCCTGCATCCCATTTTCCTTGATTATGTTAGAATTTATTCAATGTTTATAATCAACTTTTATCCTATATTTCATCATGTTAGAGATGTATTTGTGATTTGTATTGATGTGTATTGAGTGGGCTTAGGCCTGTAAGACATTAAAAATGCCGGCTGTAAATCTGTTAGTTAGTTACCCCTGTAACTAACTCAGCTATCAGTATAAATACTGATGAACTACTCTGTAATCATTTGAGAATGAAAATCAGATTCAGACCACAGCTTTCTCTCTCAAATTCTCTCTTGTATCAAACTCTAATATGGTATCATGAGCTTGTAGTTCCTGAACCATGTCTTCCGTCAATCCCTTTGGAAACCGTAATTCTCCTCAGGTTACCTTTTCTCACCCAATTTCTCTCAAACTTGTTGAGAAAAATTTTCAATGGAAGCAACAGATTGAGGGAGTGGTTCGTGGCCACAAACTTCAAAAATTCATCACTGATCCACACATTCCACCTCGCTTTCTCACGGATTTCGATCAAGAATCTGGTGATGTGAATCCGCTATACAGTGAATGGGAGCAACAAGATGCGCTGATTTCTACATGGCTTCTAGCTTCAATATCTGAGTCGATGCTCTCGCATCGTGGATTGCTTGCATTCTTGGCAAATCTGGGATGAGATTCACAAATATTTTCACACTTTGATGAGCACGAAGACTCGACAATTGTGATTTGAGATGCGATCGCTATCGAAGGGGAATCGCACGATCACAGAGTTCATGGCGCATGTGCGATCGTTATCGGACTCACTTGTCTCCATTGGTGATCCCATTCCTCTGTCACCTCCTTGAAGTAACGTTGGAGGCTCTTCCAGAAGGGTTCGATTCAGTAGTTGCTGCCGTTAACTCCAAAGCCGAGTTCCTTTCCCTCGACGAACTCGAGCCACTACTGTTAGCGCATGAGTCGTGCCTTGATAAGAACAAGAAGTCCGCACTCACTGAATCGATCTCTGTGAACCTCACCCAGACTCCCTCGCAAGGCTCCACTTCGGGAACTTTGACCAACTCAGCTCCTCAGAGTCCTTTATTTCCTGAAGGATTCTCACATACAACTGGTGGCAGTGGCTTCGCAAATCGAGGTGATGGTTACCGAGGCAATCGTGGTGGCGCTGCTATGGTGGTGGTCGTTATGGGGGCGTGGCAGTGGCCGTTCTGGCAGATCCAATGTTCAGTGCCAAATATGTAAGAAATATGGCCATGATGCAAATATCTCTTATTACAGGCATTCGGGGTCCAACTCTGACCATTATAACCCTGGGCCTCCTTAGTTTAATACTAACACCAATTGGCAGCCATAACCTCCTATGCATCAAAGGCCACCAATGCCCATGTATTCTTAATCTGCTAGGCCACCTCCAACTTGGTTTGCTCAGTCATATGCTGCACCACCCAGGCCACAACAGCCATAAGCATTTCTTACCGGCATTGAGTCTCAGTTCTCCAACTCATGGTACCCTGATTCGGGTGCTTCTCATCATGTAACACCTGACCCATCCAACTTGACTGAGACTGCCTCTCTTCCTGGGTCTGATCAAGTCTTTTTGGGAAACGGCCAAGGTTTGTCAATAAACTCAGTTGGTTCCATGTACTTTACCGCACCTTCTCCATCCCACACTACTTTTACTCTTCGTAATCTACTTGTTCCATCCATCACTAAGAATCTGATTAGTGTTAGTCAGTTTGCACGGGTTAATCATGTCTATTTTGAGTTTCACCCTTCCTTTTGTCTTGTCAAATCGTAGGCTTCTTCTGAAGTGCTGCTCCGAGGTACTGTTGGTGTTGATGGTCTATACAAATTTGATAATCTGTTTAGCGTTGGGTCATGTCCTTCATCAGCCATGTCTCAACCATATAGTTGTACTCACAATAATACAAATACTGTAGCAAGTTGTAATTCAGTTTCTATGTTCAATGTACCTTTAAATCCTATTGTAAACATTTCATAAAAAGCAATAAATAATACTACTGTTGATTCAAGTTCTCATTTTCCTTCTTATACTACCTATCGTTTGTGGCATTATCGCTTAGGTCACCCACACCATGGTGCACTTAGAGAAGCACTTAAATCATGTAATATTGATATTCCTCACAAAAGCTCACTTGACTTTTGTTCTGCGTGCTGTTAGGGAAAGGCACATCGCCTTCCAGCACCCTCTTCCACCACCATTTACAAGTTTCCCTTTGAATTGGTGGTGTGTGACTTATGGGGACCTGCTCCACTTGAATCATCTTGTGGGTGCACCTACTTTCTCACTTGTGTTGATGCCTACACTCGTTTTACTTGGTTTTTTCCCTTAAAATGTGTCAGATACTCTCTCAGTTTATTCAGTTTAAGTCCATGGTTGAACTCCAATTTAACACTAAAATCAGATCTGCCCAAAGTGATTTGTTTTGTGGGGGCCCATTTTCTAAGTATCTAGCTGATCTTGGCATTGTCCATCGTCTCACATGCCCACACACTCATCACCAAAACGGGCTTGTGGAACGAAAGCATAGACATATTGTGGAAATTGGACTCACTTTGTTGACCCAAGCAAGCATTCCCTTTCAGTTTTGGGATCATGCCTTTCTAATGGCTGCCTACCTTATCAATAGGCTTCCTTCTCCCACTTTACAAAATCAGTCCCCTTACTATTGCTTCTTCACAAAAATCCTGATCTAAGTTCTTAAGGACTTTCGGGTGTGCTTGCTATCCTTTCCTTAGGCCATATCAGTCACACAAACTGTCCTATAGGTCAAAGGAATGTGTTTTTTTTGGGCTACTACTCTGCTCATAAAGGCTATAAATGCCCAAGTCCAGATGGTCGTTTATTCATCTCCAAAGATGTCTTGTTCAATGAACTCTGATTTCCTTACCCTGGTCTCTTTCCCACCTCCAAAGTCAGTCCCTCTTCACAGCCTTCACCATCTCCAATTTCCTGCATCCCACCTTTACATCATGTCCCTGCACAACATATTGTCCCTCCTAATGTTCCTCTCTCTCTCCTACAGTCCCTGTGTCTCCTTCTCAATCACCCTCCCTCCCCTCTACTCACTCTCCCATCCAACCTATGGACTCTACCTCACAATCCTCAACCTCCTCTTTGTCTTCTCCTGAGGCTCTACCCTCTCCTACTCCACCCATTCCTCCTTCACTTCCAGTCACACAAAACTGTCATCCCATGCAAACTCGGTCTAAATCTGGTATATACACCCCTACGCTTCATCCTACACTCCAATTAACACACATGGAACCAACCACCGTCACTCAAGCCTTGGCTGCTCCTCATTGAGCTGCAGACATGAAAGAAGAATATGATACTTTGATGAGGAATAATACTTGGACTTTAGTTCAGCCACCACCGAACAGAAGCCCTATTGGCTGTAAATGGGTTTTTAGGGTCAAAGAGAACCCCGATGGCAGCATCAACAAGTATAAGGCCCGGCTAGTTGCCAAGGGCTTTCATCAACTAGCTGGTTGTGACTACACTGAGACTTTTTGGTCAAACCAGTCACAGTGCACACTATCCTCTCTATTGCAGTCTCTTATAAATGGAAAATAAGGCAGCTCGATGTTAATAATGCCTTCCTTAATGGCTTTCTCCAAGAGGAAGTGTACATGCACTAATCCCCAGGATTTGAGGGTGCAGATAAGTCCCTCGTGTGTAAACTAAACAAGGCACTATATGGGCTTAAACAAGCCCCCAGAGCCTGGTTTGAGCGCCTTCAAACTGCATTGCTACACAGAGGTTTTGCTGCCATCAAATGTGACCCCTCCTTGTTCATTTTACAGCATGCATCTCACCACTCATTCTCCCATCCAACCTATGGACTCTACCTCACAGTCCTCAACCTCCTCTTTGTCTTCTCCTGAGGCTCTACCCTCTCGTACTCCACCCATTCCTCCCTTACTTCCAGTCACACAAAACTGTCATCCCATGCAAACTCGGTCTAAATTTGGTATACCTCGTTACAGGCAGCTCTTTAACTCACATTCAAGGACTCATTGATGACCTGCTCACTGAGTTTGCACTAAAACAGCTGGGTAACTTGGACTACTTTCTAGGAATTGAGGTCACACACTTGCCAAATGTTTCTCTTTTGCTGTCACAGTCCAAATACATTCGGGATCTGCTATCTAAGGTTCACATGGACTCTGCCAAAGATTGTATGGTGGCTAATTCTAAGCTGAGCAGACTTGGTGCAGATTACCTTCCTGATCCTTCTGTCTTTTGATAACTAGGCCTGAAATATCATATTCCTTGAACAAAGTGTGCCAGTTTCTTTCACAGCCGCTTGAAGATCATTGGAAAGCCGTGAAAAGGATCCTTTGGTATCTCAAAGGCACCATTAACCATGGACTTCTAATACAATCAGCACCACTGCATCAGCCTCTTTCTAATCGGGTTTCTATGATGCTGATTGGGCATCGGATCCGGATGATAGGAGGTCAACCTCTGCATGTGTGTATCTCAGCCCTAACTTGATTTCTTGGTGGTCAAAGAAGCAGACACTGGTGGTCAGATCCAGTGCTGAGGCCGAGTACAGAAGCTTGGCAAATCTATCTACAAAAATCCTATGGTTGCGGTCTCTCCTGGCAAAATTGAAGGTTAAAGTTCAAACCCCCAAAATCCTATGTGACAATCTCAGTACAGTCTCCCTAGCCCACAACCCGTTGCTGCACTGACGCACCAAGCACATGGAGCTGGATTTTCTTCGTTAGAGAAAAGGTTCTGAACAGAAGCCTCATTGTTCCACATGTCCCTGCACAGGGCCAGTGGGCAGATGTTTTGACAAAGCCCTTAGCAGCAGCTCGGTTCTCTGTACTTAGAGACAAACTCAGAGTGTTTGACAAGCTCACACTTGCTCAACCACCCTGAGTTTGTATGGGAGAATGTTAGAGATGTATTAGTGATTTGTATTGATGTGTATTGAGTGGCCTTAGGCCCGTATAGACATTAGAAATGCCAGCTGTAAATCTGTTAGTTACCCCTGTAACTAACTCAGCTATCAGTATAAATACTGATGAGCTACTCTGTAATCATTATCAAACTCTAATACATCACGTCCAAGATCTTCGTGGTCCTGGGTATCAGATTGCGGGTTAGATTCGGTGTTTTATATTAGTATCAGTTTTAGGCACTACAGAGGGCTTTCATTTTAGTCAATTTATTGTGGAATTCTTTCGGAATGCCTAATTAAGGTTTGTCCTTGAAAGACTATTTTAATGTTTATATTGTCTTCTAAACAGAGTTTCTATAGCCTGCTATGCAGAATGCAGGGACGATGACTCCCAAATTTGGTTTTATTTTTGCTTTCACATCCTTGTGTTACGATAATAATGTCTTATTAGTTTCTTTATTTCCTGGCAATTCATTTGCTATTCTATTATCAAAAGAAAACTTTTAACAAAGAGAAAGGAACTTTAAAAAAAATCTGTGAAAGATATTTTATGTTGATTGTTTCACTCATCTTTGATTAGTTTTTTCCTCCACAATTTAGTATGTAAAACTATTTTCAGTTGCTAATGGTTACTTCTTTGCCTTCTCCCATCATAGATAACTGACTTACCTCCGGGAAGAATTCCTGTTCAAACTTGTACCATTGAAGGAAATGACAAAGGATTTGAGGATGTCTACAAGGTGACAAATTATATATATATATATATATATATATATATATATATATATATATATATATATATATATATATATATTTATTTTTTTTTGGAGGACTTTGGCAATTGTTTCCCTTTTTTATGTAATTGACCATAATTTCTAATTTAGAGAATGAAATCTAAGTGACGTGGCTTCAATATGCCTTTGTATGAAATGCTACTAATATCTATATAGATTAGGATCAAACATTTCCTTCTCACAAGCATTCATAATCAGATTTTTTGATGTTGGGGATTCCTCAATTATTTCAACCTTTTAATGTCAATGAATTTAGTTTTGCTGTCATGTTCCTAAGCATTACAGCTAGTGTTGGGAAAGAGAAATATTTCATTTGTGTTAGAACCCTTGTGAAAAAAAGAGATGAGAATAGACCAAGCTTTAATTTGTACATATTTGGTTTCTTTTTTGAACATATCATAAATAACAGTTATGACCTGATTCTAACTAATAGTAATGCTGAGAAATATTGGATTTTACTGAGGACAGTCTTATTGGTTAATTGAGCAATTACATTTTGTGCATCCAAAGTGAAGTGTATTATTGTCTTTTGATAGTTTGTAGTACAAATATGATAGGAACCAGCTAATATTATTACAGAAAATAGGGAAAACCCCTTATAGAATGTATTCCCAGAGTATTCGAGAGACTCTGACTCTCCCAATGCCCAAAAGGCCCCAAGTCTACACAATTGACAAGATACCCTTTCTCCCACTCTCCTCTTATTTATAGGCGACATGCCTTATTTTCCTTAACTCACCCACTAACTAACTAATTAACCAACTAGTGGTACCTATCAAAATATCATATTTCAGCATATAAGGTCATCATCTTGTATCACAACTATTTGGACCAATCAGTGAATTATACTTTCTTGTGCTACTTATCACTCCTTTTTTTCCCTTTTCCACCTAATCCCTAAAATGTTGAGATTGAAAAGAGCTGTATGATACGCTGTGACCCATGTCCACTATTTTACAAGCATATTCTGTGGATCAATCAGCGTTGATTGTGCTCTTTGCTTTGCTGATTAGAGCTATGATTTAATTTGCATAATTTTTTGTTATGATGTTGATGCAAAACATGTGATTATGACAGATGATGCTGGATGAGTTGGAAGATGGGGGGAAAGTTTATCTTGTCTACCCAATTATTGAACTTTCTGAGCAGTTGCCTCAGCTTCGTGCAGCTTCAGCAGATCTTGAAGAGATATCATGCCGGTTTCAAAAATATAACTGTGGTTTATTACATGGAAAAATGAAAAGTGATGAAAAAGAGGAAACATTAAGAAAATTTAGGAATGGTGAATTGCATATACTACTTGCTACTCAAGTAATTGAGATCGGTGTTGATGTTCCAGATGCATCTATGATGGTTGTGATGAATTCCGAGAGGTTTGGAATTGCTCAACTACACCAACTTAGAGGACGAGTTGGACGTGGGGTAAGGCCGTCAAAATGTATCCTAATAGCATCAACTGCCAGTAGCCTAAATCGTTTGAAACTACTAGAGAAATCATCAGATGGCTTTTATCTCGCTAATATGGACCTTTTATTACGTGGACCTGGTGACTTGCTTGGCAAGAAACAATCCGGACATCTTCCGGAGTTTCCTGTTGCTAGATTGGAAGCTGATGGAAATATTTTACAAGATGCACACCTTGCAGCACTGGTAAATGTTGTTGCTTTATAACACCCTCTTCCAGTTATTGAATTACTTATGACAGTTGTCTGCTAATGGTTTATTTGGAAATTTGCTACCTTTAATGTCGTAGCTGTCTATTTGTTGTCAGCCTTAATAAAGAGGGTAAGGGTCCTCACCTAGTGAAGTCTGGGGAGGGTAGATGTATGTAGTCTTACCTTTGCAAGCGGAGATGCTATTTTAAGGATTTGAACCCGTGACTTTCAGGTCACAACTCATAAGGCAGAATCTTACTGTTGTGTCAGGCTCACCCTTAGTTGTCAGCTTAAAATCATACTATTTTTCTGTGGATCCGATTTTTCATTCATGCTATTAGGCTTCTGATTATCTTATATCTTAAAAACTCTTAACTCTTTATGCTATATTTCAATATATCTACTCATTATGCTATTTCTTTTAAATTATGAAAAATTAAAATTAATTTCCAATTGTCAAAACATGATCATTTGCAGAAAATTTTAAGTGCTTCCCATGATATGGAGATATTTCCTGTGCTTAAATTGGAGCTTAGCATGAGACAGCCGCTATGCCTGCTAGGTGATTAAATCTTTGATGTGGTATTCTGAAGTTACCATGCTCATTGTGAAAATTTGATAATGTAATTTATTTGATGGGCTTTTCTTTAGTTATGTAAACACGATTTAGCCTTTAGACATGTGTTTATCTCATGAAACGCCCGTTGTTATCATTTTACCGTGTTTTGGCCATCATGCTTCCCTGTATTTATTTATACCAAACCTTTTTATATCAAAAAAGAAAGGAAAAAAAAATCTTAGAAAGCTTACTCTTTTGGTCCTTTTTTACTCATCTTTTGTTTTTTTTTTTTTTTGTTATGTATGTTCCTTCAGTTGTTGCCCCTTTAAAAGCATTGTAAGTTCAGTAGAATTTTTTGTGTGCAAAGTCTTCAACAATGTCTTGGCACCACGCTCGGGATATTAGCAAGATTTGCAATTGGCAAATTTTTGAATTTTTCATCTTCTGATTCCCTTAACGCGAGTGCTCCTTCTCATCATCATATGACACTGCTTTTGAATAGTCATGGTTAACAATGGTTCGTTATCCCTAGACGATAAACTGAATTCATGATATCATTAATCAAAAGGTTGATTAATTAGTGGTTGGTGATAGCATGGTGCTGGTGAGGAACACCAAATCTATATCAATTGTTAAAAAAGATTGTAACGCATAGCGAAATGTAATTTTGATCCTTAAAGTTTTTTTTTTTTTTTTGCACATTTGGTCTCCTTATTTTTGCAATGTTGCAAATTCTGTCCTTTTGTCCAATGTCCGACAATTTTTCAATGATTAATAGAGAAGAATCACTGCTCTAAGTGTATAGAAAAACCTTGGTTGAGCTTATGAGGTAAATGATCGTGGTAAAACCCAAAAGTGGTCCCAAAAAGGAGGGACAAAACCAGTTAATAGTAGAGAGGAACCACTGAATCATAATGAAAATGAGAGGTAGAAGAGCGAGAACCTTAACCAAAGGTTTTGTGCGCTTGAGTAGTGGTTTCTCTATGTTAATCATTGAAAAAAGTGTCAATCATTTTACGGAAGGATCAAATTTGCAATACTGAAAAAATAGGAAACCAAATGTGCATAGAAAAAACTTTAGAGACTAAAATTGCACATGAATAATAATAGGACCAAAAGTGTAATTAAGCCTATTATTATACAACATTTTTTTTATTTAATTGTTGATTTTGTTTCGAAGTTTTATACTTATGCATGTGTGTGTAAGGGTGTTTGTGGTTTGATTTGAATTAATTTTAAGGCAAAAAGTGTTGGAACCAAAGTAGTTTGGTTAAAATCTAAGTTTTGATGATTTACAAAAAGGTTAAAATTAAATGGCGAAGTGTTAGCAGAAATCTAACAAGTGCCTTCACCCTTGAAAAATCTCTGATAATATATAAGTTAAAATGTTAGGTCTATTTACAATGCAAAGCATGTCATATGTAACTTAATTCTTTAACTGGAAAATTCCCTGAGTGGACGAGTCCATTCTACCACCGGAAGGATTTCTTTTAAATCAAGTGCCACATTAGTAGACGAGCACTTGAATACATACTGCTGGATGGAGAAGTTCTCTTTTAGTAGACAAGAGTTGCTCTCCGAGAAAAAACATTAACTTCTACGTGCCACGTCACTGGACTGAGATCTTAAGCAACTCAAGTTCTGGCAAGACCAATATTTTAAGTAGATGTAGAATTTGTTGCCACGTCAGTAGACGTAGCCTTAAAATAAGTCTTACTGACCTTGCTTTACATTTGTCTTTGTGGACGAAGAATTTGAGCCTTGATATCTTATTTAATGCAATCTGAACCATATTGACGGTTTTATTGTCTTGTTTCTATGAGAGAGACATAGTACATATGAGGAATTGCAAAATGCAATATAGTACAATACAAAACGACTTGTACCCTGTCACCTTTTACGTTGGAATAGCTGGAATTTGTACAAGGAAGGCAAGACAGTTTTTCAAGTTGCATTTGCTCAGAGGTGTGCCCATTTCATGCAAGAATATTGTCACATAGTACAATGGCCACTAGCAAGCTGAGTCACAACGGATATTATATTGTTGATTCTATCCCTAAACGAAAAATTCAAATACAACCGTTGATGATTTGAAGAGTAGAGCAAGGTCTCTATAAATAGAAGACCAAGACCTTTGAAGAAACAACTTTTGCTCATATATAGAAATCTCAAGAAATCTCTTGCGAGCAAACATTCTTTTATTCTTTCAGAAAACAAAAGTCTGTAAGATCTTAGTTTGAATATTGCTATAATATTCAACTGATCTTAAACTTTCATATTTTCACACATAGTGAGTTAAGAAGATCAAAGAAACCAAAAACTCTTTGTTAGAGGTAGAGCCTGAAGAGGCTTGGTAAGAAATGAATACTTGTGAGCCTAGAGAGGTGTTGAATACTTGCTGTAATCTATTTGGAGAATAGTGGAGAAAACCTTTAAGTAGAAGGGACTGGACGTAGCTCTTGGTTGGAAGAGAGTGAACCAGGATAAAACAACTTGCGTGAATCTTCTAATCCCTTATCTCTTTAGTTTTACGTGTTTATACTAACTATGGGGATTTGAACTTGAATTTGTTATTCTTTCAAAAGTTTGTTTTTCTGTGTGTTTGCTTCTGCCTCTTTATCTTTGTGTGAGAAAACTGTTCTTGAAAAGTTTGTTTTCGAAAAAATATTAACAAACACAATTCAACCCCCCTTCTTGTGTTTGCCTGTGTCAGCTTCAGTTGGTATTAGAGCTCAGCCTCGAAAGGGTTGAGCATCTAACAAGTGTTGAGGAAGTACGATCCTACAACCATAGATGCAGAAGGACAAGCTATCAACAGACCTCCACTCTTTGATGGAACTGATTATGATTATTAGAAGAAGAAGATGATGGCCTTCTTGGATGCACAGAACTTAGACATCTGGGAACTGATTGAGAATGGCTATTCTGAGCCAAGAGGTGAAAATGGAGCAGTCTTGGCTAGAGCAGATTGGAGTGTAAATCAAAAGGCTAAACATCAACTAAATCTCAAGGCCAAACATTACTTGATGTGTGCCATCACCAGATCAGAACATGATAAGGTTCACAGCTACAACACAGCAAAGGAAATCTGGGATACACTGGCTCTTGCTCATGAAGGCTCATCACAAGTGAAGGAGTCAAAGATAAGTATGCTGGTTCACCAGTATGAACTCTTCAAGATGACTGATCATGAGACTATAGATCAGATGTTTGGAAGATTTCAAACAATAACAAACAGTCTCAGATCTCTTGGAAAAATATATTAGAATAGAGATCATATCAGAGAGATTCTGAGAAGTCTCTCTAAGCAGTGGCGACCAAAGGTCACTGCCATTCAAGAAGCTAAGAATCTGAACACTCTCTCTCTGGAAGAGCTTCAAAGGTCATTAAAAGTTCACGAGCTTGAACTAAATGAAGAAGACAATTCCAGAAAGGGAAAGTCCATTGCTTTAAAGGCAAAGAAAGCCAGCTCTTCAAAAGTCCTTAAAGCTGCTGAGTCTTCAGATGATGCTGAACCTTCAGACAGTGATGAAGGATCAGATGAAGATGAATTATCTTTCATCTCCAGAAAGATACAACATATGTGGAGAAGGAAAGGTAACTTCAAGAGAAAGCAGTTCAACAAAAAATTTTCTAAGGAGAAATCAGACTCCAAAGAAAAAGGTCAACCTCTGTGCTTTGAATGCAGAAAGCCAGGCCATTTCAAAGCTGACTGTCCTGACTTAAAAGAGAAGAAGAAGTTCTTCAAGAAAAAGAAGGGCTTAATGGCTACTTGGGAGGACTTGGACTTATCCTCATCAGATGAGGAAGAGGAAGCTGAGGAAGAGGCAAACATTTGCCTCATGGCTGACACATCATCAGAAAATGAGTACACTGATGATGATGATGAGGTAACAGATTCTGAACCGTCTACTCTCAAAAATGCCTTTGATGAATTATTGCATGACTCATCCATACTATCTCATGAATACAAATTCTTAAAAAAGAAGTTTGCAAAATTAACAAAAGAATATGATAGAGTCTGCATTGAAAAACAAAGTTTAGTTCAAGAAAATGATAAGCTAAAATTAGAGAATGTCAGTCTAACTGACAAATCTGAATGTGAGCCTGACAATTCTTGTGACGTTGCAAAACTGAAACAAGATGTAACATACTTGACAAACACTCTGTCAAAATTTGTATGAGGCTCAGATAAGCTTAGTCTTATCCTAAGGTATTCTAGGTCACCATTTGATAAATCTGGCCTTGGTTATGACAATAAGAAGCATGAGGCATCTTACATTAAGTCAAAACCACCTATGCAGCAAAGAGCTTCAAAAGCTCCAGCTAGGTATGCTAAAGCCAAGTCAGGCCCGTCGAACACCTTTTGTAAAGTGTGTGGAAAAAGTGGGCATTCTACATCTAGATGCATACATAACAGACATACTAAATATTCTCGTCCAAAGAAAACTAACATGAAAGGACCCAAGTCAGTTTGGGTACCTAAGGACAAGATAATATCTGTTGCAGATTTGCTTAACAACAGGAAGGAAACAAACATCCTGGTACTTGGACAGTGGATGCTCACGTCACATGACGGGAGAAAAGTATATGTTCCAAGACCTTAGACATAAGGATGGTGGCTGGGTGACATTTGGAGGAAACCAGAAAGGAAAGATCACTGGTATAGGTAAAATTGGTAAACATCATTTTCCCTCCATTGATAATGTTCTTTTAGTAAATGGTTTAAAACATAATCTACTGAGCATAAGTCAATTATGTGACAGTGGATATGTTGTTTCTTTTAATAAGAACATGTGTTATGTCAAGAAGAATGATGGATCAATCTTATTCACTGCTAAGAGGCAAAACAATTTGTACAAAATTGACTTGGAGGACCTCTCAAATCAGAGTGTCTCATGTTTAGTGTCCATTGAAGATGAGCGATGGATTTGGCATAAAAGGCTCGGTCATGCAAGCTTGAGATTAACCTCAAAGCTAAATAAGCATAACCTCGTGAGAGGATTACCAAACCTTAAGTTCAAATCTGATGCTCTCTGTGATGCATGTCAGAAGGGAAAACAAGTCAAATGTTCTTTTGAATCTAAGAATATTGTTAGTACCAAGAGACCACTAGAACTGCTACACCTTGATCTTTTTGATCCAACAAGGACTGCTTCTATCAGTGGTAAGAAATATGGTCTAGTCATTGTAGATGACTACACTAGATGGACATGGGTTATGTTCCTTGCTCACAAGGATGAGTCCTTCAAGGTCTTTTCTGTATTCTGCAAACGTGTACAGAATGAAAAAGGCATGTGTATAGCTTCAATTAGAAGTAATCATGGGGGAGAATTTGTCAATGAGCTATTCCATGAGTTTGTGAAGAAAGTGGTATTCAACACAACTTCTCAATACCAAGAACACCACAGCAAAATGGTGTGGTAGAGAGAAAGAACAGATCTCTTCAAGAGATGGCTAGGACTATGCTCAATGACAATTCTGTCCCTAAGCACTTCTGGGCTGAAGCTGTGAACACTGCCTGCTACATTCAGAACAGAATATACATCAGACCTATTCTGAATAAGACTCCCTATGAATTGTGAAAAGGTAGAAAACCCAACATATCTTATTTTCATCCTTTCGGGTGTAAATGTTATATTCTTAGCACTAAAGATCAAATTGGTAAGTTTGATGCAAAAGTAGACAATGGAATCCTGCTAAGATTTTCTGAAACATCAAAAGGCTTTAGAGTGTATAATTCTAGAACACTAGTAGTAGAAGAATGTATACATGTTAAGTTTGATGACAAACAGCCTGATAAGAAATTATCAGAGCTAGATGAAGTTTTTGCAGATCTTGACTTAAACATATCAGGAGAGACAACAGAAGTTAAAGCTGATGATCAAGTGGAAGACATTTCTCAGCAACCAGAAGCATCCACCTCTCAACAAGACAATGTTCAGAGAACTTGGCATTTCCCTGCTATTGCAACTGACACCATGAGTATAGCTGTGGAACATTATTTCAACTTTGAAATTCTAAATGAGTACAACCTGGATGTGAGTAAGTTCATTAACGCTGCTGGTTGGGATGTAATTTTTCTGGAAAAGGTCTCAGTGTATCCTGATTTGATAAGGGAATTCTGGAGAAGACCGAAAATTACTGAAACAGAAGTAGTAGGGTTTGTGCTGGGAAGAAAAGTAACAGTATTCGAGAAAACCATCTCTGATGCGATTGTATGTGCTCAAGAGGGTTTGGTCTTCACGGAGAACTGGGAAGAAGACCTAGGCGGTACAGAGACAATTGCTGTTACCCTGATGAGGGAAGACACCGTGAGAACTCACTCCTGGAAATCCTGAGATGAAGGATCACATCAGGATTCTTCACCAAATCCTGAACAAGGTGGTGCTACATAAGATAGGGTCTAAGGACAACTTATCAGCTCTTCATAAATTTTGTCTTTGTAATCTGGTCTTTGAAACAAAGATAAACTTACCATGGATCCTGTTTCATCGCTTCAAGGATGCCATTACCAACAAAGAATCTGCCTCACACATCACCTTCACTCACCTTCTGTCAAAAATTTTCAAACAGCAAGGCTTGTACGACGTTCTGAGTGCAAAGCCTCAAGATGATCAAGAAAGACTCCTTCGTGAGAAAGGAATGCAAGTTGCTGATTATGGCAGAAGCAATCTCAGTGGCATGCAACTTGATACTTACAAGCAAGTGGAAATGGCCAAGCATGAGGAAAAGATGAAGATTAAAGAAGAATCACTTGAGGCCAACAATGCTGCAACCCTTGGTCTCAAGAAAGGAACCAAGAGGAAGACAATGGCCGTCAGGAAGCCTAACCCTATAAGGCCTACCAGAGGCATTGTGATTAATGAGCCTAGAGCTGAGGCACCTCAACCTGATCCTCAACCTGCTCCCAAGAGAGCAAGGAAGTTGGTTTTGTCTCAAGATGAGGATGATGAAGAAGACAATGTTCCTCTGGGAACAATCTTGAAGAGGAAAGCTAGTGAAACTGCTGCTGTGCCTACCAAGAGGAGGCAACCTGCAAGGAAAGCAAGGACCTTTGCAGCCTCTGAGGTAAACATCTCTGCTGAGATTACTGTTAATTTAGCAGAAGATGCTCCTGAAGTAGGTTTCTTTGATGATGTATATAGGCCTACTCTACCCACACCCTAACCTTCACTACAAAAAGCCCAGACTGACCAAACCACAACACCATCCTCATCACAAAGCACGCCAAATCAATTGACCATACCACAACCTTCACCTATCAAAACCATCTTTCCACCAATTATACCTGATTCTGACCCTTGGTTTCATCAAACTGATGATGGAATTTGCCCAGGTGCCCCTTTTCCTAAACCCCTTAGACAACTCTTTCCACCCATTATACCCTCATCCACTCTTTTTGCCAATAAATCTGAGAATTGGGCCAAGATCAAGAGAGATTGGAGAGTTCTGTTTCACACTCACCAACCTGACCCTGAGATTGACCCTAACACTCCTCTCACCAGGTGGTACCCATACGCTGAATATGACTATGAACCACATGAGGACTACCCTTGGACCACCAGATATCCAAACTCTCAGCCCCCCAAAGGAACCTTTCCCTCAGAAATGCACAACCAACATGGACCTCTCCTTATCCACCTACCCCTTAAGCGTTTCCCAAGAATAAAAATTTACCCCAACCTCATAAAAACCCCACCTTTGATCCCTTTTACTGATGGAGTAGAAAGGCACATCATACCAGTATGGGAGACTGACCCAAAAAGGAATAGGCTGCCTACCATACCTGAGAAAAGAGCCAGATCTTCTGAGCATATTCCCATCATCATGGATGGCGACACAAAATGGATGAAATTCAAACATCCCAGCATCTATGGAAGAGCCTTTGACCCCTTCATAGATCAGCTTTTCTATAATATATTGAAATAGGAGTTCAGTTACTTCCAAGTAGACAAAGCTGCTCACTGTGTCCCATTCACCTGGCTTAGGCATGGAAAGGAAACAAGTGTAGGAATTGCTCCCTACCCCATCTATCCTAGGCTTGGCATGATAGATCTCAACAAGGACAAAGATAGGAAGTGCAAAAGAAATAAAGGAGTTATGCCTGAAGCTCACTCTGCAATGCTGGACGTATCTGAAGAAACTTTTGATCACTCCAAGCTTGAGTACTATCTGTACATGGAAGAAGTGAGGAATATAGAAGAGAGGATAGCTGCTGACTTCTGGAAGTCTTACATAATCCACTGCACCAGGGAAGCCTCATCTTCTGGCCTATCTCAGGAAGAGAAGCAAGAAATTCCCAAGATCAGAGGAAAGTGTGGACTCTCCAAGATCAGGCACATGATCTACAAAGATCTGTGGGCACTCCCCATTACCAGCAGGGATGTGGAGGAAATTACTCCTATCCACTGGGCAAAGGATGTCCCTAAGAAAATTGTACAAACTGCCACTGCCTCTCCAGCAACCTCATCTTCTAAACCTATCACAGGAGTTAATTGTAGAAGGCCCTGAACTGAATGCTGAAATCCCTTCTCAACCTGCTTCTGTTGAACCTTCATCTGTACATGCTGAGCAGTCTGCTGAGGTCTGTGTTTCTAAGCAAGGTGCTGAGTCTGCTAAGACAACATCTCAACCATTAGCTCTTGCTATGGTTCATCCACCAGCCCAAGCTCAAGACACTGTCTCTGACACTGCTGAGAGCTCAAGACAATTATCCTTGCCACCCAATCTTGAAGACATCATTGGAAAAATTGTTGATGATAAGGTTGGCAAGCTAGTTGAAGAAAAGACAGAACAGATGGCTTAACAGTTTGAAGAACGGGTACAGAAGCAAGCTCAAGATACCTTGCCCCCTACAAATGCCATGGTGACTCAGATGCTGGCATTGCTGATGGACTGTCAGAAGAATCAAAACCCAACTCTTAACCAACCCCCTCCACCACCTCCTCCTCCCTAAACTTTTTCTTTCTTTGTGTTATCTTTTTTTGCTAACAATGATGGTCCACTCCCTTTACCTTTTTGTCTGATGACAAAAAAGGGGGAGAAAGGAAAGATTAATTTTTATATATAAATAATACAGAGCTAGACTTTTTATGAAAAAGTACATACTTGTCTGCATATGCATAAGTTTAAACTGTTAAATATTCATCTTGATGATACTATGTCTTGACTTAATGCTTATGCCTATTTTGTCTAAAGTCAAATATGCTCTGATACTGCTTTGAACTGCTTAGTCACAAATGTTTAATAAGCTATCTTGGTCTGATAACTTATATTATCTTGCAAATAAGACTTAGCTTTATATGCCTTAACTGCTTTGAACTGTTGAATGCTATGTCTTAGGGGGAGCCTTGTAAGCTCTCTTAGACTTTGCAATTTAAATTTCATCGTTTTTGTCATCATCAAAAAGGGGGAGATTGTTGGAACCAAAGTAGTTTGGTTAAAATCTAAGTTTTGATGATTTACAAAAAGGTTAAAATTAATTGGCAAAGTGTTAGCAGAAATCTAACAAGTGCCTTCGCCCTTGAAAAATCTCTGATAATATATAAGTTAAAATGTTAGGTCTATTTACAATGTAGAACGTGTCATATGTAACTTAATTCTTTAACTGAAAAATTCCCTGAGTGGACGAGTCCATTCTACCACCGGAAGGATTTCTTTTAAATCAAGTGCCACGTCAGTAGACGAGCGCTTGAATACATACTGGTGGACGGAGAAGTTCTCTTTTAGTAAATGCGAGTTGCTCTCCGAGAAAAACATTAACTTCTACGTGCCACGTCACTGGACGGAGATCTTAAGCAACTCAAGTTCTGGCAAGACCAATGTTTTAAGTAGACGTAGAATTTGTTGCCACGTCAGTAGACGTAGCCTTAAAATAAGTCTTACTGACCTTGCTTTACATTTGTCTTTGTGGACGAAGAATTTGAGCCTTGATATCTTATTTAATGCAATCTGAACCATATTGAATTTATTTCAAATGATTGATATTTATTTCAAATATATGATGGTCCTTCTTATTTGCTATTAACGGTTTTATTGTCTTGTTTCTATGAGAGAGACATAGTACATATGAGGAATTGCAAAAAGCAATATAGTACAATACAAAACGACTTGTACCCTGTCACCTTTTATGCTGGAATAGCTGGAATTTGTACAAGGAAGGCAATACAGTTTTTCAAGTTGCATTTGCTCAGAAGTGTGCCCATTTAATGCAAGAATATTGTCACATAGTACAATGGTCACGAGCAAGCTGAGTCACAAGGGATATTATATTGTTGATTCTATCCCTAAACGAAAAATTCAAATACAACCATTGATGATTTTGAAGAGTAGAGCAAGGTCTCTATAAATAGAAGACCAAGACCTTTGAAGAAACAACTTTTGCGCATATACAGAAATCTCAAGAAATCTCTTACGAGCAAACATTCTTTTATTCTTTCAGAAAGTAAAAGTCTGTAATATCTTAGTTGAATATTGCTATAATATTTATCTGATCTTAAACTTTCATATTCTCACACATAGTGAGTTAAGAAGATCAAAGAACCAAAAACTCTTCTTTAGAGATAGAGCCTGAAGAGGCTTGGTAAGAAAGGAATACTTGTGAGCCTGGAGAGGTGTTGAATACTTGCTGTAATCTATTTGGAGAATAGTGGAGAAAACCTTCAAGTAGAAGGGACTGGACGTAGCTCTTGGTTGGAAGAGAGTGAACCAGGATAAAACAACTTGCGTGAATCTTCTAATCCCTTATCTCTTTAGTTTTACGTGTTTATACTAACTGTGGGGATTTGAACTTGAATTTGTTATTCTTTCAAAAGTTTGTTTTTCTGTGTGTTTGCTTTTGCCTCTTTATCTTTGTGTGAGAAAACTGTTCTTGAAAAAGGTTGTTTTCGAAAAATATTAACAAACGCAATTCAACCCCCCTTCTTGGGTTTGCCTGTGTCAACTTCAAAAAGTCATTCAATCCAAATATGAAAATAAGTTATGGTGCAATTCAGATTGGTGGATTATTATATCAAAAATAATTCAATCTAATCCAAATGAAAGCGGTTTGAATTGGATTAGATGATTCATTTTTATATTTTCTTTTATTTGATTTTTATTTTGTTATTTAAAATACTAATTTAACACCTCAAATACATTATTTCATAAGTCAAAACATAGGTAACACACATTCCTCTCTAGATAAATCACAACTAGAAATTAAAAGCTCATAAAGAAGAGAGGTGTATAGGAATTTTGTTTAGATATAAAAGGGGTTGGGATCGAATAGGATACTCATTAAAAAAGCACGATTATTATTGTAATTTCAGAATATTATATATATATATATATATAAATAATATAATATCGGAGTGTGTGTTTCGTTTTGGATTGGATCGGTGGCAAAAGTGAGAATAAAAAACGAACCGATCCAAAGTAAGAATTTTGAATTTTTGGTTATCGGTTCGTTCAATTATTGATTTTTCAATTTGTTTTGGATGACGTATAATGGATTGGATTTCAACACCATATTGTCAAGAATCAATTATTGAATAATTAATTTTAGAGAATTGCTATGCATACCTGAAAAATTTCGTGAAACAACTGTGGAATAAATTGGTCTCAAATTGTAGGCGAACAATGCAGCAAGTCACGAACTTGTGTAAAAGAGAAGCAACTCAAAAGTCTGAGATGTGTGGAATCACGTTGTCCTCATAATTTTATTCACCTAGGATGAAAAAACCCATATTATCAAGCCATCTTGATTGGCATCGAGGTATCAGAACATGAAGCTCAGAATATTTTAGAACCACCACAAAAATGAGAGAAATTTTTTTTTCCTTTGTTTTTTTCTTAATCACATGCTTGGATTCAATTGATAAGTGTCGATTCCATTGGTTTTTCACAAAATACATTTATAAAAAAACTCAAATCCACACGTGGAGAAAAACAAAGCACGGTTAGAATGTAAGGGCTCATTTGTTTTGTTTTCAGTAGTTCTTGCATATAGTTGAAAACAAGAAACAGAGTGAAAACAGAAAATAGGAAATAAAGCAAACAGACCATAATATATCCTTCAAATAGTTCATTAATGTTCAAAGTAAAAGCTGGCCTTAATGGTCATTAATTCAAAAACAAAAACATGATGCTAAAGTGTCATTCAAGTAGCATAGCAAATGTGTGTGGCCAATAAAAACAATACAATCATAACTTGTTGCGACACACAAAATCAATTTTAAATCAATTAAATTAAATTATACATTTGAAAAAGGATTCTGCTCGCGAGAAATTTGTCAACCAAACAAAGCAATCAAAGAGATAACAAAATAATCAAAAGGGAATTACATGTATTAATTAATTAGTTAAATAAAAATAAAAGAGAATGAGAGGAAAGGTTAAAGAAATAGAATGATAATAAAAGAGAATTTAAAGCATTTAATTTTTAGTTCAAAATCCAGATTTTAATTTTGTAAATAAAATAAAATATGGGTGTAAATGCATCGAGTTTGGTGTCTTTTGGACTGGGAATTAGGTGAAGTTAACACAGGGAAACACAAGAAGGGGGGTTGAATTATGTTTCTTAATAGTTTTCCGAAAAAGTCTTTTCTAAAAACCTTTTTGCAAGCAAAGCAAGATACACACAAACAAAATAATCTTTCTAAAGAGTTAACAAACTCAGATCCAAATCCCCATAGTTAGAATAAGTAAAGTCTGTAAAAGATAATGATAGAAGATTCACACAGATGATTTATCCTGGTTCACTCTCTTCCAACTAAGAGCTACGTCCAGTCCCTTCTACATAGGGGATAAGAAACAGTTCTATCATCAAAAGCGGAAAGGAATACATAGCATATAATATAATAACAGTCACAGACACACATCACACATAACTAACAATCATCCTCAAATCATAATATCGTCCTCTACCCTTAATCTCACGCAAACTAAACCTTTATGATAACGTGACCACTACAATCGTGTCACACCATCTCCATCCTAATAGGAAGGTTAGTCCTTCGTCCGAGCGAGCACTTCCCTCTATCATATATAATATAATATACTATAATATTAGTAGCCCGATTTTTACACAATGTAGTGATGTAAATAGCCCGATTGCTACACAATGCAATGATGCTACACAATGCAATGATGCAAATAGCCCGATTGCTACACAATGCAATGATGCAAGTATCACCGACTCTTATGCGGTCATAACCTAGTGTCTCAACCTCTCACTAGAAACTCGTATAAATCCTCAAATCATTTCTCATATCTCATCTATAAAACAACTTAATTAGGCTATGCACCTCTAAGTCTCATTCATTCTCTTACCCACATACATATCCCCCGAACAACATATATCCTTACTTAAAAGTCAACTAAGCACATTATCAAACCAGGCAGATCATGCATAATACAATAATCAATAAAATATCCAAACAACAAAATAAAACATCACATGCAGTAGAATACCTCAACCAGCGTATCACAAACATTCAATAATCATAAAGTCAAACATCCTCAATATTATAATATTATCCTAACGGCGATAAACCTACAATCCCCAAATCATCATTGGTTTTACGGAAAAGTTTCCAATGCGATTTTGGTCTAGTCGATTACTCGACAACTAGTAGGGTTTAGGTTGCCCTACACAATTATTATATTATAAACTACTTATCCATTCCGATGATAGGTTGAATCTTTCCCCTACTTGAGCTAACACCAGAAACACAAAGTCGAAGCTCCTCGTTACCACACCACAAGTTAACAATTCAACGTTCAACCAAATTCATCATACAAATATATTAATCAAACAAATCCAACTATGGACATATGGTGCTAGGTTTGGCCAACTTAATCAAAATGAGACTAGGGTTACTTTCTTAATCCAATCTTTTAGATACTAGTTCCCAGAGTATTAACTAACATAGATTAATTATTACAAGACAAAAGTTTGAAACAAAATCTTTAGGTCATGTATAGTAAAATAGGCTAGAAATTGTTTTTGATTGCAAGCACTTGGATTATCACTCTAGGGATTTCAAGTAGCTTATTTCAAGTCATCATCCAAGTTAAAGTTGAATAAAACTCATCTAACCCCTTTAGTATATGATTCGGCCAAGACATAAAATAGGGTTAGAAGTTTCTTTTCTTCACATACTCTTAGATTTAAAACCTAGAAACCTTAGCTAGCCTAGAACCATCATCATTTATGCAAAACTTTGAAGAAAACTCATCTAGCCCACTTATGATTAGATTCGGCCAACATAGAAAATAGGGCTAGGAATTTATTTTGCTTACATGCTCTTAGATGATGAAATTAGAAGTCATTTAGAGATTATAGCAATTGGTTTCACATTAAAATGATTTTTCTACAATTTTCTAGAATTATTTGAAGTTCTAGATCTAGAAATGGAAATTTGTGAAAAGTTGATGGAAATGAAGATTTAATGCATGATAAATGAAGCTAAGATGATGAGGAAGGGATTACTCACCTTGTAATGAAGAAGTTTGATGAAGGAAATGAAGAACAATGATGAACTAAGCAAGAACACCAATGGAGTTCTTAGTGTTTTTGTGAAGAAAATGACTTAGAATGAAATGACATTTGGCTAAGTGTGGGAGGGGTTTTGGGAAGCTACGAAATAGAGTGTGAGGGAGTGAAAATGTTTAGTTTAATTGCTACAAGAGGGAACCATAGTTGAACTTAACTTAGCATAGGTTAGGTTAAGCTTAGAAAAATAATATAACACTTAACTATGGTTAATAATAATCATGGTTGAGTTAAAAATATGTGGGGAATAAGTGAGGAGGGTGGCTGCATTTTGGACCACCAATAGGAAGAAGAAATCAATTTGTACATGACTTGCCTTAACCATGGTTAACATTTAACTAGGATGGGTTAGGTTAAGGGTATTTTAGTCACTACACTTATAAGGACTCATAATGACTAGCATTTATGATGAAGATGAGTCACCACCCTGACTCATCATGGTGACTCATTCCCTCTGAGTCATCATAGATGACTCGTCTTTCTGTCTCCCGGTGTATCTCTATGTATCCGTATCCGGTTCCGTTGGTTACCCGATTATGGTTTTTGAGAGGAAAACGATGAAATTAAAGCAAAATGAAATGGGTATGGTTGAGAGGATGTGGCTGCACAAATATGGAGAGATGTGGGAGGTTTACAACCATGTAAAATGAGTGGTTAAGAGTGCGTAAATTTGTCTTGTTAATAACCACAAAAGCTTGGGGGTATTTTGGTCTTTTTACCTTAAAAATATCTTAACCATCATTACTTGTCATAAATGCTAGATGAGTCACCCATATGACTCACCACCCTAGGTGGCAAGATGTCCCCTCATCCGGTGCCCGGTTTTGTCTCTGCAGTTCCGTTTCCGACTCCGTCGGTTTCCCGATTAGGGTTTTCATCCGTTTTTCGCCAAAATTCGCCCGAATAAAATCTAATATATATTTTTGGGCAAAACTTTGGAAAATAGACTTCCTCACGGACATAATATGCAAATCTACAATTTTTCAATTTAGGGTCAAATTAGGGTTTTCTGCGGGTATAAAATTATACGGTCAGTAAAAACGTAGACCGGTTTCCGTCTGAGTTTTAAACCCAAATTTTAACCAAAGCTTCCTACCATAGAGTAGGTTCTAGATATGAAATTTTTTTTTTTTCTTCAAAATCATTTCCTAGGTCTCAGATAAAAATATAAATAAATATATCTTTACTGTTAATACAGCGTATCGAAAATCAGGCTGTTACATTCAACACCTCTTCAGGCTTACAAGTATTCTTTCTCTACCAGGCTTTTTCAGGCTCTAACTCTAATAAAGAGATTTAAGGAGTGATCTTACAAGCTCACTATGTGTGAGAGTATGAAGGTTTAAGATCAGTTGTGATTACAAATGAATTTGTTCAAGAGAACTTTGAGCAGAGTTTTGGCACTTTGAATATCAGAGCTTTGAAGTGCATCTCTGACTTGATCTTCTTCAATGGTCTTCAATTTGTATCCTTTTAGACATAGCATTAAATTGTTAAGTCTCTAAATGTCTGATATGGATTTCCCTAAGTCTTGATGAAAACTAAACATTTGTTAATGATTTAAGTAACCTTCATATTGGTTGCTAACCTATCTATCAAGTGTGCAGATCAAAACAGTGAGAAGTCACTTTCTCACTTGTCTGCCCACATAGATGATCACCTGTCTGGAGAAGCAAAAGTCAACCTGTCTGCTGACTAGGATATTGATTTTCTGCAATTCAGTTTCAACTTATCGCTGTTATATTCTCATACTCATCTAAGGTTCTTCAATTGGGAACTTGAGTACAAAAAGCTTTTGGAAGTTGTCCCCTCATACAGAAGACTCTGAAACTCTCTCTCACGCTTATCAAGAAATTCAGAAGGTCATTCTCACAAGCAACCTAGGAAATCAGAGATAACATCCAGTTAAAGAATGTTTCCAACATGCTTTATTCCCTAGCACTCTTGATTATTACACGAAAAGGGAAATATGATCTGCAAAGTACAAAAGCATTCTGCACAACTCTGATTTGGCTGCTGCTCGATGCATAAAGCCATGATCCTCCATGATAGAGTACAACCAATGTTTCTATTGCATTGATGGCTGCTCAGAACGACTCTATTGAATTTAATGAAGCTCTGCTTGAAGCCATCGTTTGAAGGAATGTCTCTAACGGATCTTAAATGCTTAAAGGATATAAATACAGAAGTCATTGAAGATGAAGATATCAGAGAATACAAAGCATTAAAGAGGCATTACTCTGTGCATTTATTTCTTCATTCTTTCAATCTGTATTCTTCAATCATTTGAAGTTATTACACAGTCTTTCCTAAGCCTACATTTAATCCACTCTCTGACTGTTAGTGAAAGAACTGTTTGTCTTATTGTATTTATTACAAACAAACTTCTCAAAACAAACCTGTGTGAGCCTGAAGAGGCTAAGTGAACAAAGAATACTTGTCTTGGAGCCTGAAGAGGCTAGGTGTGCAAACAATACTTGGAGTCTATAACCTGATCAGTTATAGTGGATAAAACTTGGTTCTGCCAAGGACTGGACGTAGCTCTTTGTGTTAAAGAGTGAACCAAGATGAATAGCTGTGTTAATCTCTATTCCCTTAAACTCTTTAGTTGCGTTGATTATATTATCTGCTTCCTAACTAAGGGGTTAAAAATGTGAATATCAAGCTTGTTTTCTCTTTGAATTCTTGTGTGTTTTTCTGTTAAAATACACCAGACAGGTCACACAGACCTGTCTGTGTAGTGCTTTCACACTTGTCTGAACCTAGCTTCTGTGTGTGAAAAGTTTTCAACTTTATTTTAATTTCTGATAAACACAATTCAACCCTCCTTCTCGTGTTTATAGTTGTCTATTTCATAAATGCTAACATCCGTTGAGACTGATAGCTTGATATGCTTTCTGGAGAAGTGCTCTTGGTTATCAGAAGAATGCTCAAAGTAGTGCTATCATTTCCCTGTTGTACCGAAGGTTGCTTTCTGACTTTCCTTCTTCGTACTTGGTATAACTTCATAGCAATATAAGTGACAGAGTACACAGGTTTATATTCTCGATGGTACTATGTTTCTAATATCAAGAAACAAAGGTTAAACAATTCAAACAACACAGGAAATAGGCACAAATTCCTTCGTATTAAATAAACAATCATTTCAAACAAATTCACTTTGACTAGACGGGTTTAGTTTCAGTGACCTGTAGACGCGCATGTCTTTGGACGTGCAATTTTAACTATGTATAGCAACTAGGTAGTCTACTGATATGCATCTAGTTAACTTCTCGTCTAGATATATGTCTTTGAACTTGCTATTTTCCTGAGAGTTTTTAATTGGCTCGTCTACTCCTTGTTTTACACATGACTTAGGTACTCATCTAGTTACTTTTAACTTAGTCAAATTTTAGTACCTCGTCTAGCGATAACCTTATAGACTCAGAATTTTACCATGTTTTTGAAGGCTCGTCTAGCGAGTGAAATCTTAGACTCGATACTGTTTCTTAGAAAAACTAAGAAACTAAAGATAAGTTGCCTCGTCTAGCAACACTTAAACAATCCTGCAAGCTAGAGTAAACGAGTTAGATCTTTAGCACAACTTTGCCATACAAAGTTAACCTTTTTGTTAACATCAAAACTTAAGAGATTATTTTAGCCAAAACCACTTTGGTTCCAACAATCTCCCCCCTTTTTTATGATGACAAAAACTAATTAAATTTGAGTGAGTAAAGTCTAAGAGAGCTACAGAGCTCCCCCTAAGACAAAGCATACAGAAACTTAATAAATTCTAACATCAGGCAAATAAGCATAGAGAGCTAAGTTTTAGAGCACAGAGCAATTTAAAACCAGTATCAGAGCATATAAATATCAAAATAACAAATATTAGAACAGAAACAGAAACAGGCATAATAGCAAAGAGAAGGCACATATATGCAAAATATGTTTATGCAGATGAAGACTTAGACATTCAAAAGACTTCTTTATAAATTTAATTTCTCTATCCTTCCTCACCCTTTTTTGTCATCAGACAAAAAGGTAAATAAGGTTAACCATCATGGTTAGTTATACACAGAGAGAAAAAGAGAATAAAAATAAAGACTATGGATTAAAAGGTGGAGGAGGAGGAGATAGGTTTTGATTTTGAGGAGGTGGAACAGGTTGACCTTGGGTCTGTTGGAAATTGGAGAGCAACTGAAGCATTTGATTGAGGAGAGCATTGGTAGGTTTCAGGGACTTCTCTACCCGAGCTTCAACTTTCCTTGTGATAATCTCATCCAGATCAGGTGACAAGGAAGTTCTTGAGCTTTCAGCAGTAATAGTCATGTGGCCTTGTTCTTGCATTATGCTCAGAGCTTGTGAGTGTTGAGGTTGTGCTTTAGGTGAACAACTGTCAAACCTAGAGGTTGAGATGAATGCTTGCCAGAAGTGCATTGTCTACTGACATATTCAGTAACTTCTTCATTAATAGCCTCAGTCTGCACAGCTTTCTCAGTCAAGTCTGGTCCTTCAACAACAATCTCTTCCATTTCCTCATAAGTTTCTGCATATACTTGTATGGAGGGTTCAGGTGTGGGCAAATCTAGAGCCCAATGGATTTCATCTTCTTCATAGGCTGGACTGATCAGAGGAATGCCAAAAGTGTCCTCATGTATGTAATACCTGACAGAGGAGAAACCATATTTTCCTCTAACAGTAGTAATGGTTCTCTTGTCAGCTTCATTAAGTCCTGAGGAGAAGGCTTTTTTATTGCAAGTCTTGATGTGACAAGCCAAATAGCCTCTGACATCATCAAGTGTCCTCTTTTCCTCATCTTCAGATAGCAAGAATTTGATGAATTCGTCAACTAGAGGGTCGGGACTTGGATCTATAATGAAGGAATTAAGTGCAGTCATAATGTGAGTATTCAGTCTCTTCTTTGCATCCTTGTCCTTGTTCAAGTCAATCATTGGTGATCTAGGACAAATTCTTGGAGGTCGCATGCCAACGTTGGTGTCTTTGGATGAGTGATACAGCCAAGTAGGTGGGACTAAATTGGAAGCCCTGATATACCTTGGCAGCTCAAACTCTGCCTTGAGATGAGCATACATGATGTGATCAATCACATCAGCAACACTTCCATATTCTCTGGGATGCACAAATTTCTTCCACTTGACATTCTTGTCCAAGATGAATCTATGGTAGCCATATGTTCTTGACCTTTGTAGAGATATTTTATCTACCTCTACTGCCTTTGATGGCACAGTCCACCAGACAGGGATAATATCTCTGTCAACAACATTAGTTTGGGGTTTGAAAGGTGCAAGTTTGATGAGGTTAAGGTAGATTTTCTTTTGTGGGAATTTTTGTTGTGGTAGGTGAGTCAAGAGGGGTCCATGGGCAGTGAAGTGTTCAGAGGGTAAAGGTTCAGAGGGTTCATATGGTATGCCAATATAGCTTCTAGGAATGACTTCCTTTGGCTCATACTCATATTCAGGTACGGGATAGAAGGGTCTAGTTGATTCTGGTTCAGGTTGGTGGGTGTGATACAGGATTCTCCAATCTCTTTTTACTTTGACCCAGCTTTCAGCTTTGCCATTGTACAGAATAGAAGGGTTAGTGTATGTAAATGTGATTTTAGGCAGTTTTGGAAGTGGTGCACCTGGGTTGATCCCAACATTATCTGGTTGATTAAACCAGGGATCATCAGAGGGTATGATGGGTTGAAATTGAGGTCTGATTAGTAAAGTTTGAATGGGTGAGCGGACAGGGGAACTTTGTGGTGAGGCTATGTGTTGAGGAGGGGAGTGTGGTTCATATATTGGTTTAGTTTGGGGTAAGGTTGGTTGATAATGTTGTTGTGGAAGAGTTTGGATTTGGGTTTCAGTTTGTGGTGGTGCAGTGGTGTTGACAGGAACATTAAAGCTCTCTACAAGAGCATCAACAGCTAAATGAACAGGATCATCAGCTGGTAGAGTTACCTCAGAAGTCATAATGGACTTAGCTTTCCTTGAAGGTTGTTGTCTTGCCTTGGTTGGAACAGCAACAGATTATTGAGCAGTGAGCTTCTGTTTCTTCATAACTGATCCAATTGGCAAGTTATCCTCATCACCATCTTCATTGTGGGGCAGGATCACTTTTCTTGTCCCCTTCTGCCTTGGGACAACTTGTGGTTCATTAGCCCTTGGTTCCCTGATGATTACCCCAGCAGCAAGCTTCCTTGAGGCAGCTAGACGAGTAGATTTAACTCGTCGTCCAACTGACTTCCTTTTTAGCCCTAGAGTTTCAGCTTCATTTAACTCTATCTATTCTTCCTTGACCTTCCGTAACTCCTCCTTCTTGGCAAGTTCTACCTGAGCAACTGTACTGAGCTTCATGTTGGCCAAGTTTACCTTGCCAAACATAGCAGGAGACATACCCTTCTCCTTGAGGATTGTAGCTTGTTCCTCAGAAGACATCGCTTCAAGCTTTGCATAAATTTCATGAGCCTTGAAGATTTTGGAGAGCAAATGGCATAAAAGAATAGCAGAAGCCTTCTCCCTGTTAACCACCTAGCTTTTGAATCTTCCAAACAAGATATGAGGCAGGTTGACTTTAGTCTCAGTTACCAAGTGGCAGAGACAGAACTTGTGTAGGGCAGAAAGGTTGTCCTTAGACCCAACCTTGTGCAAGACTGTCTTATTCAGGATTTGATGAAGAATGCGAACTTCATCCTTCATTTCTACAGCTTTCCATGAGTGATTTCTTACAGTATCACTCCTCATCAGAAGAGTAGCAATGACTTCTGGTCGACCCAAATCTTCTTCCCATTTCTCAGTTAGGGTTAAACCTTCCTGAGCATAGTGAATCGCAGTTGCGATTGTTGCTTCAGATACAATCACCTCAGTCCCCATCACAGTAGCAGAGACTTCAGTCTTAGTAACCTTGGGTTTCTTACAGAAAGCCCTAATCAGGTCTGGGTACACGGAGACCTTCTCAAAGAACAATCCTCTCCAACCAGCAACATTGATGTATTGACTTACATCAACATTGTATTCCTTCAGTATGCCAAACTCAAAGTGATGCTCTATTCCAATTTCGAGAGCATTGACATTATAGGTAGCAGATGCAGTAGCCATTTCTGAAGGTTTGAAGGTTTAGGGTTAGAGAAACAGAGAATACTTTCGCAATAAGTTTCAGGTTCAGAGAGAGTGAAAGGTTTTTTAGAGAGAAGAGACACACATAAAAAGGTTTCGAAATATGAAGAGTTTATCTCTGAAAAAAAATAATTCTAAAATAAAATTGAATGAAAAACGTGTGATACGACATGCATTAAATGTTGACACGGCACATGTTTTTGAAACTGTAAAAAGCAAGTTAAAAAAATGATGGATATAACTGACTCAGCAAAAAGAATTTGAATTAAATATGTCCTAGACAAAATAAATGCAAATTAATAACAGAAAGCATAGAGGAGCCAGATACAAATAGGCAATAGACGGAGCATGCGATAGACGCACCTTTAACATATAATAGACGGCCATGACTGGACGACATATTAATCCACACAAATCATGTTAAGATGTTTTCTAATAAAAATAAATCTGTCATCGGCTAGAGGTTTAGTAAAGATATCTGCCCATTGATAGTCAGTATCTACAAATTATATATCAATAACACTTTTTTGGACATAATCTCTAATGAAATGATGTTTAATCTCAATGTGCTTAGCTCTTGAATGCAAGATTGGATTGTTAGATAGATTGATTGCAACATTGTTATCACACACAAGTGGAATATTACTTACAAACACATTGTAGTCTTCCAATTGATGTTTGATCCATTGAAGCCGTGAGCAGCAACTTGCAGTTGATATATACTCAGCTTTAGCAGTTGATAAGGCAATCTTACTTTGTCTCTTGCTTGACCATGAGACTAAGTTAGCTCCAACGAAGTGACATCCTCCACTGGTACTTTTCCTTTCTATTCTATCTCCAGCATAGTCAACATCACAAAAACCAACTAATATGTAATCATCATTTTTCTTAAATCACAAACCCAGATTAGTAGTACATTCTAAATATCTAAATATTCTTTTAGCTGCTGATAAATGAGATTCTCTAGGATCATATTGAAATCGAGCACATAAGCAAACACTGAACATAATATCAGGTCTAGACGCACTAAGATATAAGAGAGATCCTATCATACTTCTGTATACCTTTTTGTTTACCTTTTTATCTTTGTTCAGTATGGACGTGGGGTGCATAGGTGTGTTCATTGGTTAGCAGTCACCCATTTTGAACTTCTTTAATAGTTCTTTTGTATACTTGGTTTGATGGATGTACACCTTGTCCACTGTTTGTTTTACTTGAAGTCCAAGGAAGAATTTGAGTTCTCCGATCATGCTCATTTCAAATTCTTTCTGCATTAGCTTAGAAAATTCTTTGCACAAAGATTCATTAGTAGCACCAAAGATTATGTCATCAACATATATTTGTATAATTATAAAGCTGGACTTGGTGGATTTTCTAAACAAGGTTGTATCAACCTTTCCTCTACTAAATCCATTGTCCATTAAGAATGAACTTAGCCTTTCATACCAAGCTCTAGGAGCTTGCTTGAGGCCGTATAAAGCTTTCTTTAGCTTATACACATGTTCAGGATGGGTTTCACTTTCAAAACCCGGAGGTTGAATAACATACACTTCCTCATTTATAAAGTCATTTAGGAATGCATTTTTTACATCCATTTGATAAAGCATGGTATTATGATGTGCAACAAAAGATAATAAAATGTGTATTGCTTCTAATCTAGCAACAGTAGCAAAAGTTCCAGTGTAATCTATACCTTCTCAAGTGTAACCTATACCTTCTTCTTGAGAATAACCTTGAGCAACAAGTCTTGCTTTATTTGTTACCACTTTACCATTTTCATCAAGCTTGTTTCTGTAAACCCACTTGGCTCCAATCACTGATTTTGGTTAGGAGTGAACCCAGCTAAAGTAGAGACGATGCTCTAGTGGGAAGCGCCAAAGTCTGTAACCGAGATTAGGAGTTTCTTGGGGTTAGCCGGGTACTATAGGCTGTTTATAGAAGGTTTCTCTAAGATAGCTTTACCCTTAACCCGTCTCACCAAGAAGGGACAGTTGTTTGTGTGGGACTCTAAGTGTGAAGAGAGTTTCCAAACCCTTAAGGATAGGTTGACATCAGCACCAGTGTTAGTTTTGCCAAATCCTAGTGAACCCTTCGTGGTTTACTGCGATGCTTCTAAGCAAGGGTTAGGTGGTGTGTTGATACAGAATGGTAAGGTAGTCGCTTACGCTTCTAGGCAGTTGAAACCCCATGAGAAGAACTACCCTACCCATGACCTAGAGTTAGGAGCTGTGGTATTTGCCTTAAAGATCTGAAGGCATTACCTGTATAGAGCGAGGTTTGAGGTGTTTAGTGATCATAAGAGTTTGAAGTACCTCTTCGATCAAAAGGAGTTGAATATGAGGCAGCGTAGGTGGATGGAGTTCTTAAAGGATTATGACTTCGAGCTGACCTATCACCCAGGAAAGGCCAATGTGGTGGCCGATGACTTGAGTAGGAAAACCCTGCATATCTCCGCTTTGATGGTTAGGGATTGAGGAATTTAGAGACCTTAGTCTAGCTTGTGAGTTTACCCCTAAGAGTATTAGGCTTGGAACCTTAAAGGTTACCAATAGTCTGATGGATCAGATTAGAGAGGGTCAGAAGTTAGATAAGTATCTCTTAGACCAGCGAGAGTTGCTCGCTCAGGGTAGAGACCTAAGTTTTAAGGATGGCAGTGATGGTATCTTGAGGTTCAAGGATAGAGTTTGTGTGCCAGATGTTCCTGAGCTTAGTAAGTTGATCTTAGAAGAAGGTCATAGGAGTGGACTGAGTGTGCACCCAGGTGCCACTAAGATGTATCAGGACCTTAAGAGAATGTTTTGGTGGCCTAGGATGAAAAAGGATGTAGCTGAGTTTGTGTATGCGTGCCTAGTTTGTCAGAAGGCTAAGATCGAGCATCAGAGGCCTTCGGGTAAGTTGCAACCTTTGAGTATTCCAGAATGGAAATGGGATAGCATCTCCATGGATTTTGTGTCTGGACTCCAGCTGGTTTTGAGGCTATATGGGTTGTTGTGGATAGACTGACTAAGTCTGCCCATTTCATTCCGATGAACATGGAGTATCCTTTAGAGAAGTTGGCTAAGCTGTATATCAAGGAAATAGTTAGGCTTCATGGTGTACCCTCTAGCATAGTATCAGATAGAGACCCGAGGTTTACCTCTAGGTTTTGGAATAGTTTGCAAGAGGCTTTAGGGACGAAGCTTAGGCTTAGTTCAGCTTACCACTCACAGACTGATGGGCAGTCTGGGCGAACCATCCAGTCCTTAGATGACTTGTTGAGGGCTTGTGTGTTAGAACAGTCTGGAAGTTGGGACAAGTTTTTGCCCCTAATAGAGTTCACCTACAACAACAGTTTCCATTCCAGCATTGGGATGGCGCCTTATGAGGCTCTGTATGGGAGGAGATGTAGGACACCCTTGTGTTGAAGTGAACCTAGTGATAGTGTGGTGCTAGGGCCAGAGTTAGTCCAGGAAACAACTGAAAAGATTAAGTTGGTTCAGGAAAAGATGAGAGTTGCACAGAGTAGGCAGAAGAGCTACCATGATAAAAGGAGGAAGGCGCTCGAATTCCAGGAAGGCGATCATGTATTCTTGAGAGTTACCCCGACGAATGGGGTTGGTAGAGTGATGAAGTCGAGGAAACTTACTCCGAGGTTCATTGGTCCTTACCAAATCCTCAAAAGAGTCGGCGAAGTCGCCTACCAAATAGCCTTACCCCCGTTCTTGTCAAATCTCCACAATGTTTTTCATGTGTCTCAACTCAAGAAGTACATTCATGACCCTAGTCACGTGATAGTACCCGACGCTATACAATTGAAAGAGAACCTGACGTTTGAGGTGTTACCTCTTCGAGTCGAGGATAGGAGGGTGAAGCAGCTAAGAGGCAAGGAGATTTCCTTGGTCAAAGTGGTTTGGAGTGGGGCAACTGAGGAAAGTGCTACCTGGGAGCTGGAGAGCAAGATGATGGAGGCATACCCGCATCTTTTCCCTTGAGGTACGTGTAAATTTCGAGGACGAAATTTTTATAAGGGGGTGGAATTGTAACACCCTGTTTTTCTGGAATTATTTTATTAAGCTGGTTTTATTAAGTTGGATTTATCGTTCGAGGGCTTAGTGGGATTTTTGGCTTAAAAGTCCCTTTCTGGTACATGAGCACGCCCGTGCTCATTAGCCAGCACGCCCGTACTTAAAGTCAGGAGCGTGTTTCTGATTTTAAGTTGAGCACGATGTGCTCAACAATGAGCACGCCCATGCTCAATGCGTGGACCGTGTCTCGGTGACGCTAAGTGGAGCATGACCGTGCTCAAGGGGGAGCATGACCGTGCTCAGGTCCGAATGTTATATACGTGAACAGAACTCAAGGGTTTAACGTTTAACCCTAATTGTGAGTGCAGCAGCCACGTTGAGTGCGGCCAGAACGAGTCTCCTTCCTTTTCCTCCTTCTTGAGCAGTTTAAGTGAGTATTGGAGACCTTGGGAGATGGCTAGCATATCTGTGTTGATTGGATAGGTAACGTTTCTTCCCTGTCTAAGTTTCCTTTTCATTATTGTGATTAGGGAACTAATTATTTGTGTTTTCATTTGTTTAAGGATCGTTTGAGGTTGAGCCATTTTAGGGGAGGAACCATTTGCCGTTAAGATCACCGTTAGAGCTACCTTCAATCCAGGTATGGGGAGAAGGGTAGTGTGATCATAGGCTCGGGGTTAGAGTAGAGTAAAGGGGTCCCCATGACCCCGATTTTTGTTTGTATAATTATCTGTTATGTATGCATATTTTTGGTTATTCTGATAACATGTTAATGATTGATAATATGTTAGTTTATGTTTATGATTGGTTGAGTTTATGATGGTTGCCTTGCTATGAACATGATGATGTTGTTGGTTGATTCCACTGTTAAGTTGATGTGATGATGTTATCGAGTTTAATCCTTAAAAAAAGGTATTGATAACTGACTTAGGGTGGATAATGGATTAATTCTTGGAAATTGGTTCAAACACAGTCTCTGTTCCTGCACAGAACAGCACTGTCGCGCGATGAGCACGACCGTTCTGAACAGGGAGCACGACCGTGCTCCCAGTTGAATTCTGGGAAGATGGCCGTGCTACGTGCAGGACAAAGAGCACGACCGTGCTGCCGAGCACGACCATGCTCACTAAGAAGCACGGACGTGCTTCACTTAAAGGGGAGCACGCCCCTCACGTGTTTAAGCACGACCGTGCTGGGTTACGAGCACGACCGTGCTCAACCCACCTGGACAGAACAGAATTAAAGGAATTAAGGGGTTTCAAACCCCACTTCCCAATGATGATAAACGATTAGACAACTTGGCTAATATCTACTAAAGACCATTAAAATGATGAGATGGTGAGGTGTAATCTGATAAGTCGATGCCCTTCTGGGGTGCCGCAAGCTGGTGAGCCATGCCTTGGTACTTATTGGCCAAAGAAGCCTTGACCCCGAGGTTTGGGTCTAAGGTGTTGTTGTTATGTACCTTGGTGGCCGAGAGTTTGCCCCAGGTACTGCGGTTGATTCCGCTTAAGTCCTCAGGTAGATTCCGCGAGGTAAGTTGTTTCGGTTGATTCCGCTGTTACCTTCAGTCGATTCCGTTGGAGTTATAAAGGTGGTGTTGCCGTTGTTGTTGTGTTGCATACGCATTTCATCGGAGATGTTGTTTAGGGATGCTCGACATAGGGGAGGTCGTCCTAGAGTACAGCGATCTGGCCATCCGCGGTTGGAGTAGATTCTCCTAGCGCCCCATGATGAGGCATTCGTTGGTTTGATGCGTTGGCTATCCAAGGAGTAGATTCTCTGGCGTTGAGTAGATTCTCAATGTGGATATTTAACTCCGAAGTCGTTCATCCCGAGTTTAGTGGAACCACATGCATTGTTGGTTTAGCGGAGTAGGACTGCATTGCACTGCATGGCATAATGTTGATGTTGATGTTCGGTGTAATGTTGCTATGTTTACTGTTTACTTTACTTCCTACTTCTTGCTGTATATGATTACATGAACTTACTCCCCATGTTTGTTTGTGTTTGGCCTGATTGGCACCTTACAAAGGATGACGAGCAACCCGGAAAGGAGTGACTCTGAGGAGCCGCCACTCATTGTAGGGCTAGTTTATGTTATGCTAGTTGTTAGTTCAGTTGTAATTCTGTGGATGTTTATTCCGGAACGGTTATACCAGCTCTGTAGGTGACATCGGGGTTGGAGTATACTTATTTGCTGTTATGCTTTATTGTTTTAAACCTATTATATTTTTCCCCGTTATGAACTGGTTCATGTGGGACTTTTCTACTTATGGATATTATTTAATATTATTCAATGAATGCATGTTTTCTATTTAATTTGTTTTTATTAAATGCTTTATAACATGCGGGGAAAAAGGGTGTCACAAGATCTGCAAAGACTTCATCAAGCTCTGATAATTTCTTATCAGGCTGCTTGTCATCAAATTTAACATGTATACATTCTTCAACTACTAAAGTTCTAGAATTGTAAACTCTAAATCCTTTAGACGACTCAGAATATCCTAACAAAATTCCATTATCTACTTTAGCATCAAACTTACCTTGTTGATCTTTTGTATTTAGTATAGAGCATTTACAACCAAAAGGATGAAAGTAAGATATGTTTTATTTTCGTCCTTTTCACAATTCATAAGGAGTCTTATTCAGAATTGGTCTTATGAATATTCTGCTCTGAATGTAGCAGGCAGTGTTAATAGCTTCAGCCTAGAAGTGTCTAGGGATATAGTTGTCATTGAGCATTGTTCTAGTCATCTCTTGATGAGATCTGTTCTTTCTCTCTACCACACCATTTTGTTGTGGTGTTCTAGGTATTGAGAAGTTGTGAAGAATACCACTTTCCTCACAACCTTTCAAATTGCTCATTTTCAAACTCTCCCCATGGTCACTTCTGATTGAAGTGATACATATACATTTTTCATTCTGTACACGTTTGCAGAATACAGAAAAGACCCTGAATGACTCATCCTTGTGAGCTAGGAACATAACCCATATCCATCTAGTGTATTCGTCTACTATGACTAGACCATATTTCTTACCACTGTCAGAGGCAGTCCTTGTTGGACCAAAGAGATCAAGGTGTAGCAACTCTAGTGGTCTATTGGTACTAACAACATTCTTAGATTCAAAGGAACCTTTGACTTGTTTTCCCTTTTGACATGCATCATAGAGAGCATCAGATTTGAACTTAAGGTTTGGAATTCCTTCACAAGGTTATGCTTATTAGCTTTGAAATTAATTTCATGCTTGCATGACCTAGCCTTTTATGCCAAATCCATCGTTCATCTTCAATGGACACTAGACATGAGACATTTTGATTTGAGAGGTCCTCCAAGTCAATCTTATACATATTGTTTTTCTTCTTAGCAGTGAATAAGAGTGATTCATCAGTTTTCTTGACATTACACATGTTCTTATCAAAAGAAACAGGAAGCCCACTATCACATAATTGACTTATGCTCAGCAGATTGTGTTTTAAACCATCAACTAAAAGAACATTATCAATGGAAGGAAAATGATGTTTACCAATTTTACCTACTCCAATGATCTTTCCTTTCTGATTTCCTCCAAAGGTAACCCAGCCACCATCTTTGTGTCTAACGTCTTGGAACATACACCTTTCTCCCGTCATGTGACGTGAGCAACCACTGTCCAAGTACCAAGATACGTGTTTCTTTCCTGTTGTTAAGCAAATCTGCAATAGGTATAATCTTATCTTTAGGTACCCAGATTGACTTGGTTCCTTTCTTATTAGTAGTCACTAGACGAGCATACTTGACATGCTTGTGATGTATGCATCTAGATGTTACATGACCACTTTTTCCACAAAATTTACAGTAAGTGTTGGACGAGCTTGATTTTGTTTTAGTATGTTGTGCTTGAGTTTTAGAAACTCTATGGTGTGCATGAGGTTTTGATACTTTGTGAGATGCTTCATGCTTCTCTTTGTCATAGCCTAAGCCAGACTTATCATGAGGTGACCCAGAGTATGTCACATGTTGTTTTTGTTTTGCAATCACAAGGGACATCAGGCTCAACTTTGAGTTTATCAGTTAGAATGACATTCTCTGACTCAAGCTTCTTGTTTTCATTTACAAGAGCTTGCCTTTCCATGCAGACTCTATCATACTCCTTAATCAACTTAGAAAATTTCTTTTTGAGAATTTTATATTCATGAGACAAAATGGACGAGTTGTGTAGTAACTCATCAAATGCTTCTTGAAAGTGAATGAGTCAGATTCCATTACCTCAGCATCAGTGTATTCACTTTCTAAAGAAGTGCCAGCCATGAGACATATATTTGCCTCTTCCTCAGCTTCATCTTCTTCTTCTTCTTCTTCTTCTTCTTCTTCTTCTTCTTCTTCTTCTTCTTCTTCTTCTTCTTCTTCTTCTTCTTCTTCTTCTTCTTCTTCTTCTTATGATGATAGATCTGTATCCTCCCAAGTAGCCATTAGACCTTTCTTGTTTTTGAAGAACTTCCTTTTGTCCTTCAGATCTGGACAGTCGGCTTTGAAATGACCAGGCTTTTTGCACTCGAAGCACAGAGGTGGACCTTTTTCCTTGGAGTCTGATTTTTCTTTGGGAAACTTTTTGTTAAATTGTTTCCTTCTGAAACCACCTTTCTTTCTCCACAAAAGTTGAATATTTCTGGAGATGAAAGACAGTTCATCCTTATCAGATCCTTCATCACTATCAGAAGGGCCTGCTTCATCTGAGGATTCCTCAGCTTTTAGAACTTTTGATGAACTAGCCTTTTTGGCTTTTAGGGCAATGGACTTCCCTTTTTTGTGACTCTCTTCTTCATTGAGCTCAAGCTCATAGACTTAGAACGATCCAAGAAGCTCTTCTAGAGTGAGAGTATTGAGGTTCTTTGCCTCCTGAATAACAGTGACCTGGGTCTCCACTATTTGTATAGGCTCCTCAAGATTTTTCTGACATGATCTCTATTTTCATAATTTTTTCCAAGAGATCTAAGACTATTTATGATAGTTTGGAACCTTCCAAACATTTGATCAATAGTTTCATGTTCAGCCATTTTGAACAACTCATACTGGTGAAACTGTAACACCCTGTCTTTCCGTTAAATGTTGTTGTATGCTTGTTTGGTTGGTTAAGCCTTAAGACCTAGCTTGAAGACTAAGTGGGACTTCTAGGCTTGAAATCCCTTCTCTTAGACTTGTGCCTTGTGACTTTTTGGGTCACAAGCACGACCGTGCTTGTTAAGGAGCACGACCGTGCTCGTTGTGAGTGAGGGTCTCGCTGACGCTGAGTTGAGCATGTCCATGCTCAACAGTGAGCATGCCCGTGCTCAATGGCAGGATGCGCTTCGCAAGCGCTAAGTTAAGCACAACCTTGCTCACCATGAGCATGACCGTGCTCAAGTCTGTGCCTTTAAATATGGAACAGTAGCCTAGGGTTACGTCAGAATCCTATTTTGGCATTAGCAGTTTCCCCAGTGCGGCTGCAACCCCATCGTTCCCTATTTTCTCTAAACTCCTTTCGTTATTGGAGCAGTGGAGACTCTTGGGAGCGTCTAGTTCGTTAGTGCTATTATTAGAAAGGTAACGATTCTTTCCCTCTTTGGTTTCCTTTTCTTAGTTTGATCTGGGAACTGATAGTTTGTCCCTGTTGTTTGGCCAAGGCTTGGAAGCTGTTCGAGCCGGTTGAGGGAACAACTCCAGTTTGTCGTTGGTTGTTACAGTTGAATCTCCAATCCAGGTATGGGAGAAGAATAGTGTATACACTAAGCTAGGGGGTAGCGTAAGATGAGGGGTTCCCATAACCCCGTTTTATTGTTGTTATAACTATTATGTTTAACTATTGTTGATGCCATGATCTGCCTGGTGGTATGAGTTATTGTTATGTTGTTAGTTGGCTAATTGGTATGCCTCTTTGTTATAGTGTTATGATGTTAAATGTTAAGTAGTGTATGTTGATGAATAATGTTGTTGAATGCCATTGGTTTATTCATGATGATGTTATGAGATTGCTATTAGCTGTTGTTTTCGATGATGTTAATTGGCTGATGTTGTTAATATTGTTAATATGTTAATAAGACCCTAAACGGATTTAATTAGGACTCTTAGTTAACATAAGAATTAATGGATTAATCCCCTAAAGTTTTGTAAGACATGAACTGTTTGTGAATGATGCCATTTGGATTAGTCATAAAGACCCTAGGATCTGATTTGAGAGTGTTAGGTAGCTTTGTCTCCAAGAACAACAAGTTGAATCTGCCCAGGACAGTACGATTGGCCCAGGAGCACGTCCGTGCTGAACAGGGAGCACGCCCGTGCTCCCAGTTGCATTTTGGAAGGCAAGCCGCGCATTGACCACAGCCGTGCAGGACAGTGAGCACAATCGTGCTTCATGTAAGTGACAGCACGACCATGCTGGGAGTAGCACGCCCGTGCTCCCCTTACTGGCCAGAACCTGAGATTAAAGGAATTAAGGGGTGTTTCACCCCAAATGTCCCCAATAACATGATAAGACACCAATCGAATAATGATGAGTTAGATAACTTAATTAAAGAATAATCAAGACGGACTAAGATTAATAAGCTGGCTAAGTTGGTGCCCGTTGGGTTACCGCATGTTGATACGCTTTGGTGCTTTTTGACCAAAGTTGCCTCGATGCTTTTTGGTAGAGGTGCTGATGAGTTGAACCTTGGTGCTTTTTGGCCAAGGGGGCCTTGACCCCTATGGGTTAAGGTGTTGGTGTTGATGTTGATGTTGTTGATGATGGTGATAAGTCTTGGGTGCCTATTGGCCCAAGCAAAGGAGGTGGTTGCCTTGTGTGTCGTTTGCTCATGCATTCATACGTTGAAGTTGATTAGTGGGGGATGTCAACATAGAGGAGGTAGTCCAAGTTATGATGATCTGGCCTAAGTTTCGGGTGGTTCACCCAAGGTTTGGTTTGTCTTCCTGAGATAGTTGGATCCACATGCATAACAGAGTAGCGGAGTAGTGTTGCACCGCATAACATCTATTGACTGTTGACTTTTAATATGTAAAGGATGATGTATGATGTTTGTTGCTATGCCTGATATGATGTATGTTCATCTTATTCCCTATTCCCATGCTGTTGTGTTTACATGATTTCTTACTCCCCATTTTCCTGTTTCTGTTGTTGCATTTATCTCTTTATGCAGAGGACGGTGAGCATCATGTTGAGTAGTGACTCCCAGGAGCCACGACTTAGTTAGGTTCCTAGTTTCATAGTTAGTTTTAGTTTTCAGTTTGTTCCGTGATGTATCCGGATTTCGGTTATACCAGCTTTGTATGTGACATCGGGGTTAGGTTTTCTTTATCTATTTTCTTTATGTTTATCTTTTTAAAACTATGTTTCTTTCCGCGTTGTTATGTTACAATGTGGTATCTTTCTACCAGTTTTTATTTTATTCAAATAAATGCATGTTTTTATAATTCCTCTTTTAAGTAAATGTTTTATATTAACGTACGGGGTAGAATGGTGTCACAGAACCAGCATGCTAATCTTTGACTCCTTGACTTGGGATGACCCTTCATGAGCTAGCGCAAAAGAATCCCAAAACTCCTTAGCAATGTTGCAGCTGTGAACCTTATCATGTTTAGATCTGGTGATAGCACACATCAGATAGTGCTTAGCCTTCAGATTGAGTTGATGTTGAGTCTTCTGCTCTGGAGTCCACTGAGCTCTAGGAACAACAGCTCCATTATCTCCTCTTGGCTCAGTATAACCAGTTTCAATCAGCTCCCAGATGTCCACATTTTGTGCATCAAGAAACGTCACCATTCTCTTTTTCCAGTAGTCATAATCACTACCATCAAAAGGTGAAGGTCTGTTGATTGCTTGTCCTTCTGTATCCATGTTTGCTGGATCGTACTCCCTCAGCACTTGTTAGATGCTCAACCCTTTCGACACTGAGCTCTGATACCAACTGAAGTTGACACAGGGAAACACAAGATGGGGGTTGAATTAAGTTTCTTAACTGTTTTTCGAAAAAAGCCTTTTCTAAAAACCTTTTTGCAAGCAAAGCAAGATAAGTACACACAAACAAAATAACCTTTCTAAAGAGTTAACAAACTCAGATCCAAATCCCCAAAGTTAGTATAAGCAAAGACTGTAAAAGATAAGGATAGAAGATTCACACAGATGATTTATCCCGGTTCACTCTCTTCCAACCAAGAGCTACGTCCAGTCCCTTCTACCTGAAGGTTTTCTCCACTATAATCCAATAGCTTTACAAGTATTCAACACCTCTTCAGGCTTACAAGTATTCTTTCTCTTCAGGCTCTAACTCTAACAAAGAGATTTAAAGAATGATCTTACAAGCTCACTATGTGTGAGAGTATGAAGGTTTAAGATCAGTTGTAATTACAAATGAATTTGTTCAAGAGAACTTTGAGCAGAGTTTTTGCACTTTGAATATCAGAGCTTAGATCATGTTCTTCATTGGGGATCGTCCAGTATTTATAGATGAAGTGCATCTCTACCTTGATCTTCTTCAACGGTCTTCAATTTCTATCCATTTAGACATAGCATTAAATGCTAGGATCCGTTGAGACTAATAGCTTGATATGCTTTCTGGAGAAGTGCTCTTGGTTATCAGAACAATGCTCAAAATAGTGTTGTCATTTCCCTGTTGTAACGAAGGTTGCTTTATGACTTTCCTTTTTTGTACTTGGTTTAACTTTACAGTAATATAAGTGATAGAGTAGACAGGTTTGTATTCTCGATGGTAATATGTTTCTAATCTCAAGAAACAAAGGTTAAACAATTTAAACAACACAGGAAATAGACACAAATTCCTTCATATTAAATAAACAGTCATTTGAAATAAATTCACTTTGACTAGACGGGTTCAGTTTCAGTGATTTGTAGACGTGCATGTCTTTGGACTCGTAATTTTAACTATGTATAGCAACTAGGTAGTCTGCTGATATGCGTCTAGTTAACTTTTCGTCTAGATACAAGTTTTTGGACTTACTATTTTCCTGAGAGTTTTTAATTGGCTCGTCTACTCCTTGTTTTACACATAGACTTAGGTACTCGTCTAGTTACTTTTAACTTAGTCAAATTTTAGTACCTCGTATAGCGATAACCTTATAGACTCAGAATTTTACCATGTTTTTGAAGGCTCGTCTAGCGAGTGAAATCTGAGACCCAATACTATTTCTTAGAAAAACTAAGAAACTAAAGATAAGTTACCTCGTCTAGCAACACTAAAACAATCCTACAAGCTAGAGTAAACAAGTTAGATTTTAGCACAATTTTGCCATACAAATTTAACATTTTTGTTAATATTAAAACTTAAGAGATTATTTTAGCCAAAACCACTTTGGTTCCAATGAGTGAGTTGGTAAAGTAGACTTCTATGAACCAAAACACTCCAATATATAGTAGAGGTCTACTGATCATACTACACCCCACAATTCTCATTGTTCACGCTGTTTTGTGCTAATAGGCCAAGCGCGTGCTTGATAATTCATGAGTGCCCTAGAGATTATGTCACAATCTCATACAAGCAAGAAGCCACACTTGGCACTTATATAGGTGATTTAGTGTGTACTGCAATTCATACACCACTCATAAGGGATATAAAAACACATTATAATCTTTCAAACTTATCATCTTAATAATGCACTCCTCTTACTACAGAACGCTTCCATAGCCAATATTTAGATCCGTCTCTACCCAAACTTTTCTGGTTTACCCCAACATTCCCCACTTGTTCGACTGTTGCTGAACAGTTTTTGGATATCAAACGGACCTCCCCAGAAGGTAATTTTAATGTGGCCGATTCCCCTCTTTCGTAATCAGTTTCGCTACAGCACCTGCTGCTCTAGCTAATTGTCCACCCTTTCTGAGTGTGATCTCTATGTTATGTATGGCCATGCCTAAGGGTATATAGGTTGAAGTATATTCTTCTTTTTGATCAATCAAAACCCCTTCCCAAACTGTACAAGCTTCTTCCAAAGCATACGAATAAAAAATGATTCCATTATTTATGTATTCACTATTCAATATACATAGATATAAATTTAATATATATCTATTTTAGATGCCCCTCCCAATTTGAGTTTCAAATATTATTTACCATACCAACCTTAAAAAAAATTATAGGTAAATGATAAAATTAAATTAGAAATAATTTATCTAAAAATCAGTTTGAATAGCACAATCCAAATATTAAACGTTTTACTAAAATTACACATACACACACACACACACAGATATATATATATATATATATATATATATATATATATATATATATATATATATATATATATATATAAATATTTTATTTTATGTCATTTTATACTTATGAACTAGTTCAACTATCAATTTTATCAAATATTTCAAATCCAATCCGCTAGCTTATTTGCTATCCACTATGTCACTTTTTACCAAACAGAGCCGAAAGTTTTTCATCATTGGAATGGATAGACCGAAAATTTATTAGGGTAGAGGGTTTCTATTATCAACCCAATGAGAGACGAATGGACATTCTTACTTTCTATGTGGGCTTGTAATCAACTTGAGGCTAAAATTGTTTTCAAAAAATGAAGAGCAATTCTTGTTGAGACCTAATAAGTCTAAAACACATTCAATGTGTAAATTCTCTAAGTTTTGATGATTCCAAATAGATTAAGTATGGTAATATTGAACCATATGAAATTACTGATAAGTCTGTTAAGTGAGCAGGAAAATAGACTTCAGGTCACTCATCTAAAATATAACCCATCTAATTTTCCCTAAAGAGTAGTTTTTCAGAATCGTCTGAAAAACCACCCGTCTAAGAAATAGCCAACTCAGACAAAGACCAAGTCAACACCCAGTCAAAGTTCTGATTTAATTGATGACATTGCACGGATCAAAAGTCTCAAGAAGCATTAGTGGATCACCCATCTAAAACTGACTTGCACACCCGTCTAAGTTTTGGCTCACCTCACCTGTCTACTTTTGGATCGTACAACACTCGTCTAATTTTTTTACACTCTGCTAAATCAATCTTTTGTCAAACCTGTCAGAAGAAAGTCCAAGATATCATCTGTCCTCCAGAACTACTCCTTTCTCTGTCTCAGACGCTTGCAACTCTGATATGCTGTTTAGCAAGGATTTAGATGTGATTGCTGCTCTTGAAGCAGAAAGACAACTTGTGAAGCTGGCAGAGAAGCTGAAGTCCTCAGCAAGGTAGAAACCTAATCCATGTCTTCATGAAGCCCTTCACTGAGATCAAAGTGATGCCTGACTCTATGGTACTAAAAGGAAAGCAAAAGATCATCAACTTGCCTAGAGAACAAAAATTCTGCCATATTAAGCTTAATGATGACATATGCAATTTCAGGAAGAGGATAGTCACGACTGCCACCTCCTCCAAGTACTTGAAGGTTGGAGACATCTACATAAGATGTGGGTCAAGCTCTGGGCTGTCTGATAAAGAAAAAAAGAAATCCCCATCAAAGGTAGCTAAGCCTATGCTATATGCCCTTTTTCTCCTTCTATGTATACCCTCCCTCATTTCTTTGTTATTTTTTCATTTCTTTATCTTAAACTTCCTCAATCTACCCCTGTAACACCCATAAATCTCATTAGGAGATCTTATGAACTCATGCTTTCCCACATAGAGTCTCCCATCCATTAAGAAAGAATCCAATGGTTTCTGGATACTTTCCTTCCCAACAATGACTTTGAAACCACTCTGTCAACTGGTGTTTATATGGATCTTCAGCCTGAGGATGGTGTCCAAGTTGAAGATTTACCTCCTACCCCTCCTACTACCCCTCCTCCATCTGCATCTGCAACTTCTCTGGCTACAACAGACACCACTACTACTGTTATAGCACATGATCCTGCTGCTCATCAAAGGCTGGATGAAATGGCCACCTATCTGCAAACTGTTATGTAGAAACAGGATCAGGCTTTAGAACAGCAAGCTTCTCTCCAGGCCACTATCTTAGCTCAGCAAGCAGCAATGCAAAGGATGATGGAAGCCTTCTTCAAGAGTCAACGAGGCCCTAGTTCTTAGTTTAGGACTTAGTTTGTCTTTTTGTTTGAGTCATGCAATGTACTGTCAGTGATGTCCCTATCACATTTTGTAAACATCTGTTTTGACTCTAAATGAAATGAGTATATCATTCTTACTTTTGGTTTTTTATTCTTTTATTGTTGTTTATCTGTTGTTTATCTATTTGATTGATGCCAAAAGGGGGAGGAAGTAAAAAGTAAATGTAACAGAAATAATAACTTAACAAGTAAAATCTGTCTAGCTCTGTAACTTGTTTTGCTCTGATATCTGTTTTAGCTTTGAATACTTGTTTTTTATGTGATGCACAAACTAAGGGAGAGCATAGCATATTTTCATACTTGTATCTTGTTATCAAATTTCTGCTATTACTTTTTGATGTTGAATAAAATCAGAAAAATTATTTGTCATCGTCAAAAAGGGGGAGAATGTTGAGACCTCATAAGTCTGGAACACATTCAATGTGTAAATTCTCTAAGTTTTGATGATTCCAAATAGATTAAGTGGTAATATTAACCATATGAAATTACTGATAAGTTTGCTAAGTCTACAGGAAAATATACTTAAGATCACTCGTCTAAAATATGACCCGTCTAATTTTCTTTCAAGAGCAATTTTTCAGAATCGTCTGAAAACCACCCTTGTAAAAAATAGTCAATTCAGACAAAGACCAAGTCAACTCTCAGTCAAAGTTCTGATTTAATTGATGATGTGGCAAGGATCAAAATTCTCAAGAAGCTTCAGTGGATCACCATCTAAAAATGACTTGCTTACCCATCTAAGTTTTGGCTCACCTCACCAGTCTAAGTTTTAAGCCTTTAACTTGGGGGAATTAATATTGTGAATATCAAACTCTGTTTTAACCTTCTTTGTGTGCGCGTGTGTTCTGTCTTAAAATTAGACGAGTCACCCGTCTAATTTTCTGTAGCTTTATTTTTGCTTGTTGTGCCTGCGAAAATAATTTTCAAAGTTTCCTAAAAAAGTTGATAAACACAATTCAACCCCCCTTCTTGTGTTAACTTTGGTTATTTCAGTTGGTATCAGAGCTCAGCCTCTGGGTTGAGCACTTAACAATGTAGAGGAAAAGATCTTGGAAATGGTAGGAGAAGCCAGCACAAGCAAGAATCAGCAGGAAAAAGATCCTCAATGTCTAGACCTCCATACTTCAATGGAGAGGACTACATCTACTGGAAAGACAAGATGAAGTGGTTTTCAAACTATTGGCCAAATATATGGGAGATTTCAAACTATAACCAATGGGTTGAAATCTCTGGGAAAAGTTTACAAGACTGAGGAACATATTCATAAGGTTCTCAGAAGTCTTCCAAAACAATGGAGACCTCTTGTAACTGCTGTGTCTCAGGCCAAGGATCTGTCAACAATGAAGCTTGATGAGCTTTGGAACACTTCAGATCTATGAACAGGAGCTGATTGAAGAAAACAATGGAAGGAATAGAAAATCCATTGCTCTCAAAGATGACAAGAAATATTCTAAGGAAACCACATCTAAAGCCTTCAAGGTTAATGAATCTTCAGAAGAATCTGAGGAATCAAATGAGGATGACTTTGATGATGAATATGATGAACTTTTTCTTTTTACCAAAAAAATGAAAAAGCTCTGGAAGAAAAGAAACTTCAGAAAGGACAAACCTTTCAGGCGCTTCAACAAAGGAAAATACAACAAAGATGTTGGATCAAATGACAGAAATGTCATTGTCTGCTATGAATGCAAAAAGCCTGGATATATCAAAGCAGAATGTCCTCAACTCAAGAAGCAAACTCCCAAAAAGTTTTTCAACAAAAAGAAGAAGGGAATGATGGCTACTTGGGAACATCTTGATGAAAGCCCCACTAAAAGTGAATGAGAGCTTGAAGCTAATCTCTGTCTTATAGCAGATACTAATTCAGAATCAGAAACTGAGATACAATCTGAAATAGAGAAATTGAGTGATGCTTATGATGAACTATTGGAGGAATCCAACTGTATATTTAAAGCCTTCAAATCCCTCAAGAGACAGTATGTTAAACTCTCAAATGAGTATACACAGAAATCTCAAGAGTGTGAGAAGTTAGCTGAAGAGAACAGTAGGCTTAAGACTGAAAAGTTTAAAGCTAAGATCTCAGTTGAAACTCTACATTCTGAAAAAGTGGTTAAACTTCAACAGAAAGTAGAAGAGTTCACCTCAGATCTTGCCAAGTTTGTTAATGGTAGAGATAATCTGACTAAACTTTTGGGAAGTCAGAGACACTCCTTTAACAAAGAAGGAATAGGTTATTCTAAACAGGAACATCATAAAGGATCGACAAAGTTCTCAAAAATAACTGTTAAATCTGTTTCAATTAGTTCAAATAAACCTATATGTACCTACTGTGGAAAAGCTGGACATATAACGTCTAAGTGTATTCACAAAAAGATAAGAAAGTCTTCACAGACTCCTCACACTAACAGAAAAGGACCCAAGAAAATAAGGGTACCTAAGTCCATGATCATTCCTGTTGCAGACATGCTTAACAGGACAAAACAAACACCTGTCATGGTACATGGACAGTGGATGCTTGTGACATATGACAAGAGAAAGGTCTATATTCCTAGACCTCCAACCTAAGAAAGGTGGACATGTAACCTTTGGTGTCAACCAGAAGGGAAAAATTGTTAGTCTGGGTAAAATTGGCGGTAAGCCTCCCTTACCTATCATTTGTTTTATATGTCAAAGGGTTAAAACATAATCTGCTTAACATAAGTCAATTGTGTGATAGTGGATTTTCTGTATCTTTTTCTAAGGATGCATGCATATTCAATGATAAAAATGGAAAGACCTTCTTTTCTGCTAAAAGGCAACACAATCTGCATAAGATTGACCTGTCTGAACTTTCAGATCAAAGTGTAACATGCTTTATGTCTAAAGAGGGTGAGAAGTGGCTATGGCATAAGAAACTAGGACATGTTAGTATGAAACAAATTTCTAAATTGAAAAAGCATAACCTTGTGAGAGGATTGTCTGATATTTCTTTTAAGAAAGATGTTTTGTGTGATGCATGTCAGAGAGGTAAACAAGTAAAATTAAGTTTCAAATCCAAGAAAGAAGTCACCTCCTCTAGACCTTTGCAACTATTACACATAGATCTGTTTGGACCAGTCAATGTAGCTAGCCTGGGTGGAAAGAAATATGGTTTTGTCATAGTTGATGACTATTCTAGATACACATGGGTACTCTTCTGAACCCACAAGGATGAGTCGTATAAGGTCTTTACAGTATTCAATAAAAGAGTACAGAATTAGCAGGGTTTTTGTATCTCTGCTATTAGAAGTGACCATGGGGTTGAATTTGAAAATGAGCAGTTTAAACTGTTGTGAGGAAAATGGTATTTCTCACAATTTCTCTGCACCTAGAACTCCATAGCAAAATGGAGCGGTTGAGAGAAAGAACAGATTTCTTCAAGATATGGGTAGAACAATGCTCAATGAAAATAATCTCCCTAAGTACTTCTGGGCAGAAGCCACCAACACTGCTTGTTATGTTCAAAACAGAATACTGGTTAGACCTATCCGAAATAAGACTCCTTATGAATTGTGGAAAGGTAGAAAACCGAACATATCATATTTTTATGCATTTGGATGTGAATGTTACATTTTAAATACAAAAGATCATTTGGGAAATTTTGATTCCAAAGTATGTAAAGGCATATTCATTGGATATTATGAACTGTCTAAAGTTTTTAGAATCTTTAATTATAAAACCTCTATTGTAGAAGAATCAATTCATGTGAAGTTTAATGATGGTTTAAAGACTGATAAGGAACTATCAGATCTAGAAGATAATATTGCAGATATTGATCTTAATCCTGCGATGGAAAAGCCATCAGATAAGTCAAAAGTAGACATATCTGAAATTCTAGAAAACCAGACGAGTGCTGAAACGTCTGAAAAACAGAATTTGAAAACAGAATTTGAAGAAGCCTTACAAGATGAAAGCTGGATTTTAACCATGCAAGAAGAACTGAATCAGTTCAAAAGAAATGATGTATAGACTCTAGTTTCTAAACCCAAAGACAAATCCATTATTGGAACCAGATGGGTATTTAGAAACAAACTGGATGAAGATGGAAAGTGGTAAGAAATAAGGCAAGACTAGTTGTTCAAGGTTATAATCAACAGGAAGGTATTGATTTCACTGAAACCTTTGCACCTGTAGCAAGATTATAAGCAATTAGAATTCTTATTTCTTATGCTGCACAACATGATATAACTCTTTATCAAATGGATGTTAAAAGTGCATTTCTAAATGGGATAATTGAGGAGGAAGTTTAGGTTAAGAAACCTTCTAAGTTTGAGGATTCGAAAAATCCTCGCCATGTCTATAAGCTTAAGAAAGCTTTATATGGACTCAAACAAGCTCCTAGAGCTTGGTATGATAGGTTACGCACATATCTAATGGAAAAAAATTTCATTAGAGGAAAAGTAGATACTAAACTTTTCAAGAAATGCTCAAAGAAATATTTCATTGTAGTACAAATTTATGTAGATGATATTATCTTTGGTGCTACTAACGAAAAGCTCTGTAAAGAGTTATATGAGTTGATGCAAAATGAGTTTGAGATGAGCATGATGGGAGAATTGAAGTTCTTCCTTGGTCTGTAAATAAAACAGACAAGTGATGTAATCTATATCCATCAACAAAAATACACCAAAAAACTTCTGCAAAAAGTATAAGATGGAAAATTCAAAGCCTATGAGTACTCCTATGCATCCATCAATAGTTCTAAACAAGGATAAGGAAGGTAAAAATGTAGATCAAACTGTCTGCTGAGATTTCAGGTTAGCTGGATTCTGTGATGCTAACTTTGTTGGAGATAGAATTGACATAAAAAAGTACCAGTGGAGGATGTCACTTCATTGGAGCAAACATGATCTCCTGGTCAAGCAAAAGGCAAAGTACCTTGCTCTCTCAACTGTTGAAGCTGAATATATATCTGCAGCAAGTTGTTGTTCACAACTGCTTTGGGCAAAATATCAACTTGAGGATTATTCAATGTTTGAGCATAATATACATGTTTGGTGTGATAATACTAGTGTTATTAACTTGTCTAAAAATCCCATACAGCATTCTAGAGCAAAGCATATAGAAATAAAGCATCATTTTATTAGAGATTATGTGCAAAAAGGTGTTTTTGAAATTAAGTATGTCAACACTGAGAATCAATTGGCTGACTTTTTTACTAAACCCTTAAGTGAAGATAGATTTGTTTTTATTAGAAGGAATCTCAATACGCATAACGTGTCTGGATGAGTGTATGCTGATATGTCTGAAAATTTACATGTCTGAACTTTTCTGCTTGACTTGTCTATTTTTTTTTAAATGCTTCACTCGTCTATTTTAGCCAAGCATCTAATGACGTGGCTAAGAGCACTCACTAAGTGCTAACCTTGACTGAGACATGTGTACATTGCAAAATTTCCGTCCTTTTTCTAAAAAATGGTCTGTCTTTTCACAAGTGTCATTTCAAATTTATTACTCTGTATGACAATAATCTCCCTCCTTGTTCCCAATGCAAAAAGCACTCAAGTTTTTCATTTCTTCTCATAAAAGTAACTCGTGTCGCTTCACAATCTCTCCACTCAGAATCGTTGCTATCCCTATCTTTCTTCGTCTTCAATCTCTCAAAAACCTTTTCGTTTCCAAACCCTAAAAACTTCTTTTCTGAATCTATGGCACCCAAGAGCCTTCTTGAAACCGTTCCTAGAAAGGCTGGCATTTCTATGAATGAATTGAAGAAGGTGCACCCTGAAAGGGTCCCTAATTTCGAGGAACTGAAGAGCAAGGGCTTAGATGTTCAACCCGAAATCATTCATGCTGGGTGGTTACATTTCTTCCAACTCCATGAAGTTGTTTTCCCCTCTATGGTTAGGGAGTTCTGGAGAACTGCAAAGATTACCAAAGATAATGTGACCTCCATGATCTCTGGAGATGTAGGTGATGACCATGTCATCATCACTCATGAGTCACTCACTGAAGTGACCAAATGCCCACGAGAAGGTGCTGGGTATGATAAGGACTAGATGAAGACTCTGGGAGAGAAGGCTGTGAACATTGTCCTCTATAGAGTGCCAAGCCCTAAGAGCCTCGATGCCAAATATCTGACACCTAAGGCAAGATTTCTTCACGTTCTTCTCATTAATTGTGTTATGCCTAAGACTGGGTCTAGAAACCATGTGAGTAAGATAGAAAAGTTTGCTATCTACAACCTAGTCCAGAAAATCAGGATAGACATCACTGATTTAATCTTTAGGCATATGGAGAAAGCTGTCAAAGGGAAAGACAAGGATTATCCTTATGGAATGATGATGACTAGGGTCTTCAGGGCCAACTCACTGAAGGATCTGAGGAAGGCTTTCCATGCTACACAGAGATTACAACAAAAACTCTGTCTTTGAAGAAGGTGCAGTTGACACCCATTACGGAACTTACTGCTGAAGCATCATCATCACAAGTCCCTGCTAGAGATGTTCCAGTGGAAGAGCAACCTGATGTTCCTGTTGTCAAGGTTGAGCAAATTGAAGAACCTATTGAGGAGGAAGAGCCTCAATTGGTGCACAAGAGGAAGAGGGTAGCTAAACCTTCTGTACAGAATATTGCTAGGAAAAGAGCTGTACAGGTTGAGGGGAAGTCTCAAACTGATGAGACTCTGATCCCTAAGAAGAAAAGGACCTCTGTCACAAAGAGGAAGGCTACTGAGCCTCTGAGACAGACCAACACAATCAAAAGGAGTTTGGTTTTGCTACCAACACCTCCATCCTCACCTTCACCCAACAAGGAAACACATTCCCCCTCACAAAAGAACAGAACTCCTACTCATCCACCTACATCACCTTTATCAGTGTCATCACCCACAAAAAACTCCCACACCACCACCACTTGCCTCACCTATCCATGAACCTTCACTTAACCTTGCTTCTGAACCACACACTTCAGAACCACACTTTTCATAACCTTCTATTTCTGAACCTAAACCACACTCTTCTGAACCACAAATCTCTGACCCTCACCCTTCTGTTTCAGAACCAAATATGTCTGAAACTGAACATCATGTGTCTAAACCTTCCACACCATGCTCTCCTCATTCTTCTGAAACTCACCATGATGATTTGAATGATTTTGGCTTCTTTGACAATCCTACCACACCTCCACCTCCACCTAGACCACCCACACCTGACCATATCAAAAACCAATGCCAAGTCCCCTTGAGAATAATCTTTCTTGATTTATTCTCTGAAACCAAACATAACTCCCTACCAAAGCCACCCTACCTAGATATCATCTGTCCTCCAGAATTACTCCATTCTCTGTCTCAGACGCTTGCAGCTCTGATATGCTGTTTAGCAAGGATTTAGATGTGATTGCTGCTCTTGAAGCAGAAAGACAACTTGTGAAGCTGGCTGAGAAGAAGAAGTCCTCAGCAAGGTGGAAACCTAATCCACATGTCTTCATGAAGCCCTTCGTTGAGATCAAAGTGATGCCTGACTCTATGGTACTCAAAGGAAAGCAGAAGATCACCAACTTGCCTGGAGAAAAAAAATTCTGCTTCATTAAGCTTATCCTCCAAGTAATTGAAGGTTGGAGACCAGCTACATGAGATGTGGGTCAAGCTTTGGGCTGTCCGAGAGTCTATCCTTATGGAACTTGGAGATGTGTTTCTCACCTATATGGCCTAAACGACAATGCCAAAGGCATGTAGGGTTCAAATCAGTTGGTTTGACCCTTTTCGCATTTATATTATAGATGGGCATATGAGGATTAAGGGCACAAAATCTATTATCAAAAACATGCTAGCAAAGAAAATATCATGTGACTGATATTTCTACCAATAGCTGGAACATAATTACATTTATTTAGTTCCAAAACATGGCCTGTTGGGGTTTTCATGAGATTATCCTCTTTTATAACTTTTAAAATCAAATCTCAAGGCGGAAGAAAACCATATCCACGGATCTCGTATTACTAACATGAATCACACAAGGGCTATTATGTTTACCTCTTGAAGCATGCTTTTCGCTTGGATCACTAGTGCCAAGAAGGTGCGGCACCTCTACTTAGTCCACGCGAGCAAATGGACGTCGGAGCTATGCGTCTTGTGCTAGCTGACGGCTACGGAGAGGAACGGTTAGCCAGGCCAGGTTAGAGAGGAGAGCACTTCTATTTATAAGTTGGCAGCTCCCTTTAACCTAACTGCTTACCCTATTGGGCTTTGTACACTACAAGCCCAATTGTCCTTATATTAATTAAATCATATTTAATTAATATAATTGCTCCGCATTTGCTCTATGCGTGTGACCCTATAGGCTCCCACTAAGTTGGCAATAATATTAAATATTATAATAATATCTAATATTAATTATAATATTAAATATTATAAATAATGAACGACATCTAGCAATGTATCGTTACTACCCAATTAGCGAGAGTATCGGTGATCCCATTTTAGCCTTACCGCCACCAGAATTTACCGTGCAGTAAATGTCCCTTCATCCATATGTCTTAATTGAACACAAGGCATAAAAGTGTCATCCTCGTTATATTCAATTATTTATTCATCGATCCCCGAGAAGACGTGTAATCACAGACGGGCCCAATATCACATATTGGCCCACTTCCGCGTGGCCACGCATATTTCACGTCTCACTCTATCGAGGGGCCCAAGACATTACCCCTGTTATGTAGGAGGGACGAATCCTGTCTACATCACTCACACTCCTCAACATGATTTATTGTAGGCCCAATAATTACCTTTATGATCACCCTGTTACGCGTGATGTTTGATAGCATTAAAGCCTACAACTCCTCATGTAGGAATCGTAGTGACTTCAAGTCGAAGGACTACTTCACTATGGTCGCCATGATAATACTTATGACACTTACATAACTATTATGAAGTATTCTCATAGTGGGTCATCCGGTATAAATATTACTCCTAATATTTATACCTGTGTGCCGACTTGATATCACATATCCATGACCCGTAAGATGTGGTCATCAGTCTACTCACACAATAGTCTCTGTGTATTATTGTCGTCCTAATTAACAATAATACTCGACTACGAATATTTAAGAATAGCATTCTATTATTCAATGAGGCCTCACGATTAAGTCAAGTACTTATATCTCATTGAATGAACTGCCTATTCTAAGAACTTTATTATGCTATAAACTAATAACATAATAAATGAATGCCTTATTCATATATCAAATATATGATCAATTTTATGATACAAATGATGATCTATTCAAAAATAGATTGGCCACTAGGGCTTACACCAACAGTCCTTAACAAGGTGGAAACCTAATCCACATGTCTTCATGAAGCCCTTCACTGAGATCAAAGTGATGCCTGACTCTATGGTACTCAAAGGAAAGCAGAAGATCACCAAGTTGCCTGGAGAAAAAAAATTCTGCTTCATTAAGCTTATCCTCCAAGTACTTGAAGGTTGGAGACCAGCAACATGAGATGTGGGTCAACACAAACTAAGGGGGAGCATGGCATATTTTCATACTTGTATCTTGTTATTCTGCTATTACTTTTTGATGTTCAATAAAATCAGAAAAATTATTTGTCATCATCAAAAAGGGGGAGAATGTTGAGACCTCATAAGTCTGGAACACATTCAGTGGGTAAATTCTCTAAGTTTTGATGATTCCAAATAGATTAAGTGGAAATATTGAGCCATATGAAATTATTGATAAGTCTGCTAAGTGTGCAGGAAAATTGACTTAAGGTCACTCGTCTAAAATATGACCCGTCTAATTTTCTTTCAAGAGCAGTTTTTCATAATTGTCTGAAAACCTCCCATCTAAAAAATAGTCAACTCAGACAAAGACAAGTCAACTCTCAGTCAAAGTTCTGATTTAATTGATGACGTGGCAAGGATCAAAAGTCTCAAGAAGCTTTAGTTGATCACCCGTCTAAAAATGACTTGCTCACCCGTCTAAGTTTTGGCTCACCTCACCGGTCTACTTTTGGACCTCACAACACCCGTCTAATTTTTTTAGACTCTACTGAATCAATCTTTTGTTAGACCTGCCAGAAGAAAGTCCAAGTCAACCTTATTTGAAAAGATGTCTTCCTTAATGATCTCGAAGATCTCTGGACAATAGCACCAAGGACAAAGAATAAAGAATTCATTTTTTCAAGTGTTTAAGGAATAAACACTCTACCTATGCACCAAGTCAGTAGTTTTTAGCTGTTTTAGTACAAAGTAAAAGTACTTTCTAAAAAGTGAACTGAGTGTTGCACTGAAATGGAAAGCACTCTGTTGCAAGTACAAGAAGTCTGATACTACAACTCTGAAACAACAACTGCTCAGAAGCAAAGTGTACTCTTGGTCGCATATGTTAAAGTCCAACGTCCCCAAACATTTAATGCTTACACAGAACGACTCTTTGGCATTAATGGCATCCCAGAAGTTCAAATCAAAGGAGCACACTTTCTGAAGTTATGTCTAACAGATCAAATTGATTGAAGCCTTTAAATAGGGCAAACCATGAAGATAAAGTTAAGAGCTCTGCGCAAATATTCAAAGAAGTATTTACTCTCCTCATTTACTTCTTCATTCCTTCATTGAATAGCTCTTCAATCATTTGACATAAATTTCGCAGTCTTTCATTCCTTCATTTATTCCACTCTCTGAGTGTTATCTGAAAGACTTGCAAAGTTGTATTAATTACACAAAACCTTTACTCCTTATTGTTTTGAGCCTGAAGAGGCTAAGTGTGCAAAGAATACTTGTACTGTAATCTGATAAGTTATAGTGGAAACTTGGTGCTGCCAAGAACTGGACGTAGCCTGGTGGATTTTGGGGTAAACCAGTATAAAACTGTTGAGTGATATTCCTCTTCCCTTATCTCTTTATTTTTTTTAAGAGTTATTTGTTTAAGCTTTTAACTTGGGGAATTAATATTGTGAATATCAAACTCTATTTTAACCTTCTTTGTGTGCGTGTGTGTTCTATCTTAAAATTAGACGAGTCACCCGTCTAATTTTCTGTAGCTTTATTTTTGCTTGTTGTGCCTACTAAAAGAATTTTCAAAGTTTCCTAAAAAAGTTGGTAAACACAATTCAACTCCCCTTCTTGTGTTAACTTTGGTTATTTTAGTATTTTGATATATTGGTATAAAAAAATTTATACTACCAACTAGTCACAAACCGTTGTATGACTTTTGAAATAGTTATGATAAGAATTAAACATTTTCAATAATGTAATAATTTTTTTTTGACTGAAATAATATAATAATTTATAATTGATTGATAGTGTAAAAAGTCTTTACACTAATAATACATATCAATAAAATTAAATTCATAAATAAAATATATGAACTCTATTACATATTTGAGTTATGATATTTGCACACCTGGGTTTGACATTCAGGTGGGACACCTTGGTTAATCATGTATAAATTTTTGGTTAATTCAGTTCATTTTATGGTTAATAGGTTATATGAAGCTTATTTTCCATAACCATGTAAATCTTTGGTTAATTCAGTTCTTTATATGATTAATGAGTCATCATGAATTAACCAAATATTTACACGTGATTAACCATATAATGAACTGAATTTACCAAACATTTGTACCAATTAACCAAGGTGTCAATTTTGAGTGTGCAAATATCATTTCTCTATATATTTGATGTATTGTAAAGGTTAAAATACATTTTTGGTCCTTTATCTTTTTGGGTAAAATTCATTTTAGTCATTTATCTTTAAAAAGATTCATTTTAGTCCTTTATATTTCAAAAGTGACCCAAAGGACCATTTTGGGTCACTTTTGAAACATAAAGGACTAAAATGAATCTTTTTCGTCACCAGTTTCTAACGGAGTTTATATGGGAGATGATGGAAAGGACCATTTTGGGTCACTTTTGAAACATAAAGGAATAAAATGAATCTTTTTAAAGATAAAGGACCAAAATGAATTTTACCCAAAAGATAAAGGACCAAAAAGATATTTTAACCTATTGTAAAATAGAATAACACAGTACATATAATTAAAAGGTGAGATATTTTAATTCCACCAACAAAGGTGAAAAAAATAAATATAGCATAAAACATGATATCTATTCTATTTTGTCTACGGGTTAAATGTTGGCGAATTTTAGTATGGTCTCCGAAAAATGAGGTGCAAATTTGGACCACTCAATCCTAAGTTATAAAAAAATTGATCAAGGGTTAATATTAATTACTGGGAACTGATAGGTTTGGTTTCCCTAGTTTATAAGAAAGTCCTTCTATTATTTTATATTATTTGTGATTCAGTCCTTTTGTTCCGAAGGGACCCTGTTGCAAAAATAAGACTTTAAACCCCTTCTAACTTTTTGTTTTTTTAGATCCAAGGAACTTTTTCGCAAAAATAAAACTTAACATGTGCAAATTAAAACTAATCCCTCCTCCCCTCTCAGAAATTGTTTCCCTTGGAAGACTGGTGAACCTACTTAAGTTTCATTCAAAACAAAGGTTGAATCTCAAACGCCAATGAATCTTTTGAAGAACACTATCGACATCGTGGAGGACTGTTGAACTCCAAGGCTTATCCACTGTGTGGCAAAAGAACCATATGCAAAAAAATTAAAAAAAAAAAAGAATGAACATATATTATAATATTATCTAAAATGTTGGTGGCCCGTATCTCAACCTGGTTTTGCCAATATTGTATATGATGCTATGATGAATAATCAATCTTTAGGTTCATTACTACACTCCAAAACATATCTACTATTACTGTTGAGCAAGTTTTCTTTTTTCCCCCGGTAAAGGCCCATTTTGGTCCCTGACAAAAAATACGTGAGCCATTTTAGTCCCTAACAAAAAAAAACTACTTCGTTAGTCCCTGACAATTACTAACTTACTAACTGGGACAAGTTAGCCCCTATGTTGACTCCGTTAATTAGCATCCGTTACTAAATTGTCCCACGATACTAATTGTCAGGGACTAATTAGTCCCACTTTAAATATTGTTAGGGACTATAATGTCCCATTGTAATTGTCAGGGACTAACTTGTCCCAGTTAATAATTGTCAGGGACTAACAAAATAGTCTTTTTTTGTCAGGGACTAAAATGACCCACGTACTTTTTGTTAGGGACCAAAATGGACCTTTACCCTTTTTGCCCTACACATTCACAAGAACCACACTCTGCCGGTACCTCTTCTCCTTTACCACTATCACCATCACTGCCACCCATCCTTCCTCACCACCACCGCCACTACTTCCACCCCACTACCGCCATCGACGCCATCAACCACCAACCAGACAGAAAAAACTCGTTTTAGCAATCAAAATCCTCATCCACTTTTCTACAACCATTTGAAGTGCAAAGCAATCGAGTTTGAAGTCTTGAAATAAATATTACGTAGATTCAAGAAATAGATGGAAGAAAGGCAAACGCTTGTCAAGGACCACCCAAGTTATTGAATCACAAAATTCCTGAATTTTTTATCGCTACCTCATCTTATCTTTTTTCTTTTACCGCTCCATTTTGCTATTGTGCCCCTAAAACCAGTTTTTTTATTCTCAACACCAGTGTTACCTGCTATAGCAAGTTTGGTCAAGGACCACTCATGGTCCGCTTACCAAAGGGGTCCATACTAAAAGGCTTCGTAAATGTTACCTCAAAATGCAAAATAAACTTGCCATTTACAAACGTGATGAAGAGAATTTCCCATGGTGTTGACAGTCCTTCGGTCTAGACACCCATTTCCTCCTTTTAAAGTTAAAACCCAAGTGAAAAAAAAATTATAAACTACTTATTATATAATATAAGGCACTAAAATAAAAGCAATACTTGCAACACTGTTAAGTAGTATTTCACACGCGAATAAACAGAATAGAATGGAATATCTTTTTTTTTTTTGTTGAACCCGGGTATTCTCCAACCGGGAACCAGACTGAAATCCATTTAAGGGGTTGATCTCTGCCAACAGATATTCTTCCATATGGAATATCTTTTGTTCTCTTTGGTTCCGTCCTTTCCCACAGAATCAAAATGTTCTACATTTTACTAGCATGCACGGTTCTGTTCTATGTATATAAACACCAAACATAGAACAGAATCCGTACGTTCAAGTTTGTTCCATTCTGACTCATCTACCAAACACTATCTTGAACGACTATCTGCATTAGTAGTAATATTGATAAGGTTTCATCTAACGTGTACCACTCACCAAAATAATGTAGTAGTATACCATCCATGTGATTAAATTTGGGCCAATTAATTTGCTACATGGATTGGTCAAAGATTCAAAGTTTGAGATTGTATTTGTAGTATAACCAAAATATATAAATACAGTATATTGTAGTATAGCACATGTACTCTTTGTATTTGCAAATTTCACCTATATTAAAATAATGACTTTTTTTATTAAAAAAAGAAAAACTTTTTTCTGATTATTTTGCAAGGGTAGCTATCATCCCTGATCCAACTCCCTTCAGAAACATTGCAGGTTCTCGTTGAAATATTGGATTTTAGAGTCTCATTACTTTGAACTAGTGAGTCAGAAATCTAAGGAATCTCATAACTCTGAATCACTAAGTGAGAACTTGGAAATACATATGAGTATGCCCAAGAAAGCACCATGAGAAGGGATATCAAAGATCCAGTTGTGACAATCCCATCGAAAGAAACAAAGATCCAGGCATTGCAGGTACCCTTAATAATGCTGTAAACTTTGGAAATGAGATCCAAAAACTAAACAAACCCAACATCAACATTGAAGGGTCTGCGAAGATGATGAGGGGGTGTATGAGTGGACTCGGAAGACTTCAATACTGAGTGGCTTAGTGAAGAAGAAGTGAAACAATCATGGTTGGTCCTTGCTATTAACACCTATTTTTTTTTCTTATTCGCATCTTGCAACTTTTTTTTTTCTTCTTTTTTTCCAAAATTACCTTTAAGTGTCGTTCGTTTTCCGGAGTTGAATCAGGAAATTTAACACATCCGGAATTCACTTTCCGGACACTTTCGGAATTCACTTTCCGGACATGTGTAACACTTCCTGAAAGTTTTTCCGGATTCATACTTTTTGTACGTCCGGAAAGTATTTTTCGGAGGTGTTAAAATTAACACATCCGGAATTTACTTTCCGGAGGTACAATTTGTACATCCGGAAACTATTTTCCGGATGTGTTATTGCTGATGTTACTTTTTGTACGTCCGGAAAGTATTTTTCGGAGGTGTTAAAATTAACACATTCGGAATTTACTTTCCGGAGGGACAATTTGTACATCCGGAAACTATTTTCCGGATGTGTTATTGCTGATGTTAATTTTTGTATGTCCGGAAAGTATTTTTCGGATGTGTTAATTTTAACACATCCGGAAAATACTTTCCGGAGGTGTAAAAAGTGTCCGGATTTTGAATTCCGGATGTGTAAAGTGTCCGGATTTCATTTTCCGGAAGCTTCCGGAAAGTAATTTCCGGAAGTTACGTTGCGTAAAAACTTGCACAAAGTGAGTAAGTGAAAAGGGTATTTTTGGAAATAAAAAACATCAATTTAAAGTTGCACAGTACCAATAGCAATTTGCACGGTGCCAATAGTAGCGCCCACCATGGTTTCATGTGAATCTCATGAACATTGAATGGCCCACCTTGTTGGCAGATGGCATATGACTTCTCATTTTTTCTGCCCCTTCTCTTTCAGACATGAGTCGTCCCATTACTTTTCTTCGTTTACCCTCTAGTTCATTTCTGACCACTATGGAGCTGGGCAAAACACAACGATGGAGTTGAGGGTAGATTAGATGTGGTTTTTTGTTTTAAAAAAAAAAATTGTGTTCTTCAGAATAGTTTCTTAAATTTGGGTAAGAAATATAGGCTTGCCTGCCATCCACACCAGAATTAGTTAAACAAACTTTACAAAGTTACAAATAACTTGAGGACATTATAACTATCCTTGGATTGGACGAATTATCCGAAGAGGCCCGCTTAACTATAGCAAGAGCACGATAAATTAAGCATTTCTTATCACAACCCTTTTTCATAGCAAAAGTTTTAGGATTTTATCTATTTGACATTTTTAACTAGTAAATAGAGGAAGTAAAATAAAATCAAACTAAAGAAAAGAAACTCCAGAAGTTCAAAAAAAAATACCAAATCATCAACAGAAAGAGAGGGATTCGAACCCTCGGTAAACAAAAAGCCGGGTCTATAAGCAAATACAAAAATACTATTTATTTTTTTTTGCAAATACATGTCATAGTTTAACCAATGGACCTGTTGAAAAGTCAAAAGGGCCAAGTGTCAAATTGATTGGTCCACTTACTATCATATGGGTGGTGCACCACCGCACCACTTTGGTGGATGGTACATCATAACCTTTACCGATTGATAATTGAAACAGTAACGAAGTCGCCATCATGAGAAAAATGTTACAATGCCTTCAGTTAAAAGGAGGTCTAGCAACTTTTAGTCAGTGGCTCAATCTGATATGGCATATAACCACAGCAAAATTTATAAGATACACCAGTCACTCGAAGCCAGGTAAAGAATCTGTCAAAAAATATAACTGGCACTAGAGTTTCACTTGAAATACTTGGTCGGCACAAAATGCTACAATAATGGGACCAGCCAAATCACCAGCAGCACAACCTGAAGAAAAGTAGCATACTGATTTAGCCTCAGGAAGTGAAACAAACAAGAATCATCTTAAGACAATTCAAGCACACAAAATCAAGTATTTAGCAATAATCTTCTAATTTTCTGCATGTGTTGTGTTTACAATCTTACCAATCCATTGGCCAAACGATGGACGAAAAAGGGTCGCACCAATGCCTGCTCCTATGGAGGCAAAGATTAGAGACGAAGTACACCTAACTGTAGCAATGAAAATCTTCTGTCCAAGAAGTCCAACTTGCTGGGTTTTATCAACATCATTATCCTCATCCTTAGACTTGAATATGGAAGTGAAGAATCGATATAATTCAATGCCTACTTGGACAAGCCACGATGCTGCAACTCCGAGCATGTGTCCTGTACATAGCAAACAATAGTTGGCACGAGATAATTGAAGTTAAAAGCTCAGGCAATCTCATATTGAACAGATAGTTCATGAATCACTTTGACCTCTGAAAGTTGTTCTGCTCACAGAGAAAAAGTAAACCGAAGTAGGCATTTTCCTTCCAGCTTTGCGAGTAGCTGATCTAGGGACATCTGTTCAAGAAATCACAAAACACATCTGCTTGTGAGATCTCTTGGAAAGAACACTATCAAACAAACATCTCTCCCACCCATAAAATTTTAATTGACTCGCTAGTAGTAAATAGTAACTGCTTTATGTTTATGCAAGGGCATCTAATGACTAAAATATAGCTGAATTTTAAAACAGTTTCAGAGAACATACCTTTAAGAAGTTTCCATGCCATTCTTTGTGAAACATAATGAACAGCAATTCTTTCTAAAAACCTTCTGGTGGTCACAATGGTTGTCTGTGATGGCATCAAAAACACATTTAACTTGGCAACTAAGTTTTAAACATCATAAGACAGTGAAAGATGCATAATGTTGACCCACAATTCCACACAGAATAGAGTAAAAGGAACCAAGCTAATTTACTTGGTTCTTTTGGTAATTAGAGCTATGAAGCACGGACACTCCTAGGTTTTAGGGTGTCGGCGTGTCGGACACGCGTCCAACACCGACACTCGTGCAACACCGACACGACACATGTCCTACACATCTTGTCAGGTGTCCCATTTAAAAATTATTTTTTTGGGCTCAGACACTTCTTAGATACTTTGTCGACACTTCTATTTGGACCCGACACCTTAAGGACACTGCAGAATTTAAGAAATAAAAAATAAAAAGTAAAATTTAAAGAATAAAAAAAATAAATAAAGAAGACTCTTTTCATTACAAATTTGATTATTACTGAATCAGCAAAACAAGGTCAATCGGGAATACAGAGCATCAAAGAAGAAAGATTGATGTGGAGGAAGATTGCAAATGAAGATAATCAATTCTAAAAAAACTCAAAAAATTCCTAGCATCATATAGACAAATCTTTCCTCTAAATATAACATATCAAGGGAGATTAGTTAGCTTGGGGCAAAGACTCTGAGAGACAGATATGTGCAATTTTGCAGAATTTACAAATGTAATTTCAACATATTTCGTACAAGGGTTAAATATGTTTTTAGTCCATCATTTTTAATTTTACAAAAATGTGTCACAAGTGGTCCCTGCACCACACATTTTTAGTCCCTCATTTTTGACGATCACACATTTTTAGTCCCTCATTTTTGACAAAAAAAATTGGTTTTAGTCCCTCGTTTTTCAAACGTAAGTGGGGTGTAGGGACCATTTCTGACACGTTTTAAAAAACGGGAACTAAAAAAGTACGTTTTCCAAACGGGGGACTAAAACCGATTTTTTGTCAAAAATGATGTACTAAAAACATATTTAATCCTAATTATAAAAATTGAAGTTTGTAAAACTTTTGGTAGGAAGGGTACTCCTTTAATAAGTAGATCTAGATAATTCATAGAAATCATAGATGCAATATAAAGGAGATGGTGCTTATCAAATATATGTATATATGTATATATGTATATATATATATATATATGGAGGTCCATTGAAGCTTATAACAATTTAGCCCAACTCAATCAATTCAAAGTTTTATTTTCAGTGATTATTATTAGATCATCAGTACATGAGATTAACTGATCGGAGGCATTTTCAAACGTAGTTTAGAAATTAGCAGATACTATATAGGTGCACAATATAATAAACAAGGTTAACACTATTGATGGAGGACAAAAGGAGCCTATTACAGTCAAATGCTGGGCTGCTTCTTGTGTTATTGCAGATTAGCACCATCACATAATGAAAGTACTGTTTATGCAATTTTAGTAGAGGTACTGCAGCAGCGTTTTTTTATTCGTCTTTAATTTATTTATTTAAGTTAATTTAGATGACTAGGGTTTGATCAATTCTATATATAGAATTGGTTTTAAACTTTTAGATTTCTATATATGAAGGAGTTTAAGCGGCAAAGTTCTTTTGGAATAGGTTGTTTGGGATCTTTGCGGAGTCTTGGATCTGCACTTGCATCATTTTCTCCTTACTAACTTTAGAGGTTTTGGCTCCCGTAAAGAAGCAACGATTCTATGGCAGTGCTATGTTTTTGTTGTGCTTTGGTGTTTATGGCTGGAAACAAACAGTAGATTGCGTATTTGTTTAATCCTGTTGGAGTCCCACATTGGATAGTGATATGGCCTGATGAGTGCTTATAAGTAAGAGGCAACCCTCACCTTACAAGCTAGCTTTTGGGGTTGAGTTAGGCCCAAACCCAAATTCTAAGATGGTATCAGAGCCTATCCTTGATCCGTTGGGCCACCCGCAAATGCCCAGTCCTGCAAACTTCACGCTCCAGATGTCCAGTCCTGGGCGTGAGGGGGGTGTGTTGGAGTCCCACATTAGATAGTGATATGGCCTGATGAGTGCTTATAAGTAAGAGGCAACCCTCACCTTACAAGCTAGCTTTTGGGGTTGAGTTAGGCCCAAACCCAAATTCTAAGAAATCCATATCAGTTATGGTAGCAGGCAGCAAGAGCTCCTAGGATTACTCAAGTCAGATAGCCAAGTGCCAAGCTACAAAGAATGTTCATGCAACTTCCGCAAGATGTGACAAACCTATTGTAGTGATGTAATTTTATATTTGCTCAATCTTTAGCTTCTTTTTTCCTTTACTTTTTCAGATAGAAGTCTGATAGTTTCTTTTTAATCAAGTCATTTTAGATAACAACAATTGAATCAATTTTAAGGGTTAGGATTTGTTTGTAATTAGGATTTCTGGTTTCCAGACTATATAAAGGTGCTTAATAGCACTTGGCCTGTTACAAGAGTGCTCAGAATTTTATAAACAACACCAAGTTTACCTGGTTGTTGATTGGCATGCCATCTCTCTGCACAAGATTCCCATGCCCACTATTTTCTCTCATTCTTTTAATGAAACAACTTTAACCCTAGGGCTATCACCCTACATCAAATGTGAACTAAAAATATGCAAGTGTTACAGTTGATTGTAGAGAAGTAGATTCATTAAATTCCATGAGTCAAAATAAAACTTGGTTTAATGAACAAACAAAAAAGCGGTCCACCTCCATTAACATGTTTATCAGTGTCTGGGATGAATAGAAGCTACTTAGAAAGTAGACATGGGGCTTTGTGTGATACAAGCTACATATAGCAGCTCAACATCATTGCCACTGATACTAAATGACAAATCAACAATAGCAACTACTACTACTACTATACAAGCTACATATAGCAGCTCAACATCAACAAAAGCTAGTACTACTACTAAAATTTCATAAATGGTGAAATTGCAGAAAAAAATGTGACTGAACCAAGAACAGAAAGAATAAAATAAATCTCACCTCACGAATGATTTGCTTCACTGATTTTTTTAAGGGAACAACCAGATCAACATGATGTTCTTGATTATCGTCCAGGAAATCCTCATCGTCTTCCATTTCCGCACGAGGCTCCAAAAGAGGCAAATAGAACATCAAGAATGACCTTACGGAAGTCATTGCAAATGACCTCAATTCAAAAGCAGAGAATAGAGGTTTAAGTTCCACATTGTACTGCTTGGTACTATATCTTAGAGCATCATAACTATTAATCCTTTGAGTTGCACTTTGTATATTAGAAATGTAATCTTCAGATAATGCAGCGCCAGCATCACAATATGCAACTGGTGACCTGAAATTAAAGTAGCAGGACTGCTAAATGTAAATATATGCTCATTCCTCAAGGTTTAAACCAAAGTATGACAGACATCTCCATAATACAACAATAAAGTACATTTTACCCCCTCAAGGTTTGTCTCCAATTAAACTTCAACTTTAAAACCTTACATTTTATGCCCCTCATATTTCAAAAATATACATTTCACCCAAAGCATTTCACCCAAAACCCTCTAGAAGATTCAAAAGCACTGAAAGGTAAAATTTTGGTTGGTACTGGTGACAGGAAGAAGATCATATGCCACAATGCTGATTATTTTCTCTTTTCTCATATATACCCAAGGAACCATTGTGTTATCAACTATTTCTTTTTCTTGAAAGTTACCCACATATTACAGAATCATATACACGAGTATGGTTTACTCAACCTAAAAGCAAATCTCAATGCATCTTGGTAAGATTCATGGATTTTAGGAGTAAATTATCACATGTGCATGTGTTTAAAACTTGTAAGGATCTTAAAGTTTGTGTACCAAAGTTGATTTAGATGAAAACAAAAAGGGGTAAAGTGTAATATACCCAATATATAATATATAATAAAAATATAAATGGAAGAGCACTGAAGGATTAAAATATAGTGTCCAACTACTGTCCAAATTTAAAACGAAGAACCACAAATATGTAAAACATATAATAAAATTCAATAGCTTAAATTAGACCACCAATTTCAGAGTTGCTTCACATTCCACTGAACACCAACAACCCCTCCCCCTAAAATATTCCTCTATGAACTACAAAGAAAGATCACCATAATGATCACCAAGTAAATCAGTCTTATTCTGACATAGAGAACACAGAAGTCGGTTAATAGGTGATTGTGTTGCTATACTCCAACTTGAACCACTACTACAAACATCACAAATGTTCATAAAATTTTCCTTCTTTCTTTCCTACAAAACCCATAAATTGAGTCAATGATAACTCATTCAGATATGCCAAATTTCTCTGTGTTTGGTCCATATAATCAGTTAATTTAAAAAGAAAGAGTTGTGATAGTAACAGAATTTTTCCTCATGCATCATATCTTCTTTAGAAGAACTAGAGAGACAAAATTTAAAGACTTCATCAAAGAGTCTGATAAGTGATAACTATAGAGCTCCTTTAGCTAGCCAGCTAGAACATCCAACAGTACCACTTCCAAAGGAATATATTCAGCCTCCCTAATTCATGTACCAACCAAAATCCTGCTTCTATCATGACCATGTCTATGTCCAGGTAATGAGACACACCTTAATCTAATATTATAACTTATTCGCCAACCCGTTTTCAACCCTTTCTAGCAAACAATCATAACTACAAATAAACTGCTCCACAGCAGTTAGGCAATATAATGACACTCATTAAATCTTACAATTTTCAACTATTTCATATATAAACCCAAGTGTTGAACTGATTTCAGTTTATACCAATGAACCAAATCACATCCTAAAAAACAGGACACTAAAACTTTTTCAAAAACCCATTTTTTTAAAACAAGATAAACAAAAAGAAAAGAGAAAAACCCTTCAAATTTTCACCATCCAGATAAAAAGTATAGCCCGCAGGCCGCAGCCATAAACAATTCCCCAAGTCAGCAAATACCAAATCACCTGAATCAAACCAATCATATTTACTAAAATTTTATACACATATGAACACCCTTCAACACAACAAAAGCAAACCCATCCCCAAAACACAAACAAGGATGTATGTATATAAAAAAAAATGGAGACATAACATACCCAAACAAAGCCCTTGAGGCAAAACTAGTCCCTACAGCAAAAGTGGCAGCAGCAGCAGAGGCAGAGAAGAATGAAGAAGACTGAAAAGATGTTGCAGAGTGCAATCCAGAGTTTTGGTTTTTCCTCCATAGATCTAGAAGTATAGCTATTCCCGCCATTGTTGGAACTTCCAATGCCAAATCACCAAATCACACTACAAGCTATCTCATACAATAAACCATTACCCAATAACCTAAAACAGAAAAGAATGAAACTTTAACACACTGTTTTTAATAGATCTATTGAATAATCTTAGAGGCGGGTATGCGAACCGGTGTGGCCGGTTATGAAACGGACCGAACCAGGTTGACCCGTTTATGAAACGGACCCTGTGGTGAGCAAGGTCCGCGGGTTGCAAGGCTGGCCCGCATAATTAATAAAAAAAATTTAAAAATATTTTGAATGAAAAATTTACATGGAACAAACAAAATTAAAATTTTGATTTATGGGCCCAGATACACACAGGGAAGACTTGTGGCGAAATGAAGAGCTTCGAGAAGTAGCAAATGTGGAGGAATTTGTCTCCCTCCACCCTTCAACCCAATTAAGGAACAGAAGAAATTTTAGGTGAACTGAGATTTCTTGCCTATGTGGCTGAGATGGTAAAGGGCGTCTAGGTCATGGTTGGCGACAAGGGTGCGGCTGAGACTGAGATGATAAGGGGCGGGACTGAGATTTGTGAAGAAACTGCTGAGATTTGGGAAGGGGAGACGAATTGCGATGGTAGAACTTAGTAGGGTTATCACTTTTATTTTTGGGTAAAATACTATCTTGGTTCCATAACTTATTTTTTTATTCAGTTTGTTGCCGTAATTTTTAAAATATTTAATTTGGTCCCTTAACTTATTTTTTAGATTCAAATTGGTCTTTTAATTTTTAAAAGATTCAATTTGGCCCCTTAATTTATGTTTGTTGACCTAAGTTAGTCCTCTCCATCAATGAGTCAGTAACGATGTTAACTTTTTGAGGATCGGGTTGAAACTCGCTAACAATTTAAATGACCGGCTTGAATCTCATTAACAATTAAAAGAACCAATTTGAAACAAGTTAACAATTTAAAGGACCAATTTGAAGCTCATTTAAAACATAAGGGACCAAATTGAAACTCATTTAACACTGTTACTGGCTTTATTGACAGAGAGGACTAACTTGAGTCAACAAAAACAAATTAAGGGACCAAATTGAACCTTTTAAAAGTTAAGGGACCAAACTGAATCTGAAAAATAATTTAAGGGACCAAAATGGTATTTTAACCTTTTTTTTTAAGAGTAAAAGTATCTATTTTGGTTCCGAGCTGTGTTATTTGGACACTAATTTTATATACTATACCGGACAAACATCTATCTCTCACCTACCTTTTAGAGTTGTGTTATTGTGACACACGATATAGACAACATACGGTGATAACATACTGTAGCTCTACTGTAGCGCACTTTTTTTTTTATAAAAAATAAAAATTTAGCTTTTTTTAATACTAACATTTTTGTTAATTAAGTACAAATATCTGGTTAATTCAGTTCATTATATGGTTAATGGGTCATCCTGAAGCTTAGAATCATTTTCCACAACCATGTAAATATTTGGTTAATCATGTACAAATATCTAATTCAGTTCATTATATGGTTAATTTGTGTGTAAAATTATTGTAAGCTTCAGGATAACCCATTAACCATATAATGAACTAAATTAACCAAATATTTGCACGTGATTAACCAAATATTTGCATGGTTGTGAAAAATGATTGTAAGTTTCAGATGACACATTAATCATATAATGAACTGAATTAACCAAATATTTGCACGTGATTAACCAAATATTTACATGGTTGTGAAAAATGATTGTAAGTTTCAGGATGATCCATTAACCATATAATGAATTGCATTAACAAAATATTTACACGTGATTAACCAAATATTTTCACCTAATTAACCAATTTTTTTCACCTAATTAACTAAAAAAAGCTAAATATGTTTAAAAAAAACGAACAATTAAAAAAAAAAAAAGGCCAAAACACTGTTCAATTATACATGTTGTCACGTATTGTTGTCAAATTGTGTGTCAGAATAACATTTCTGTACTTTTTATCATCTTTACGTACACGCATCTCAAAAATACATCTAAAAACAAAGGTGACACCATATGGTGTCCCCAATTTTGTGTTCAAAAAATATTCTTCTTTGGTTCCTGACATTCTTACGATACCCATTTTAGTCTCAGACAAAAAAATAAAATAAACTTGTTCGTTAGTCCTTGACAATTACAAAGCTGGGACAGCGTTAGTCCCTCCGTTGATCTCCGTTATGAAAGCTATGATAGCTTGTTGATGTGACCCGTTAAATCATTCGCATGTCCATTAAGTAGCCCACGTGGTTTTTTATTTTTAAGCAAAGGCCCATTTTTGGTTCCTGGCAATTTCCGATGTGCCCACTTTAGTCCCTACGAAAAAAACTCGCCCTTTTTTTTCATTTTCTTTATCCTTTTTTCTTCCCCCATCTCTTGCATATACGAAAATCCCAATCAAAATCAATTCCATTTTTGAATGAAAAAAATCAGATAATCAGTAGAAGGTAAAAAAAGAACATGAGCATCAGAGGAGAAAAGAAAGGATCAGGAAGAAGAAGGAAAAGGGGGATAAGGAAAAGGTGGTGGGGGAACGTGCACCACGTAATGGAGAGAGAGAGAAGACAGAGTTGTCCGATTGAGATCGTTGAGGGAGAAGAACGGAGTCGTGTTTCGCGGTTGTTAACGACGAAGGGGAGGACGTATGTTGCAGTGGCGACACGGCGGTGTGACGACTCAGCGGAGGTGAGATCCTTCTCCCCATTTCCTTCTTCTTTTTCTTCTACTTGATCCTTTCTTTTTTTCCTTCGATGCTTGTGTTCTTTTTTTACTTTCTATTGATTATCTAATTTTTTTCATTTAAAAGTGAACTGATTTTAATTGGGATTTTCGTATATGCATGAGATGTGGGGATAGAGGATGAAGTTTAAACCATTATCACCATGTATCTAGTATGGTGGTGCCACCCAAAATTTCTCTTTTAATCAAATTTATAGAGCTTTGTCCCTGAGTTCAACTTTGAATTCTCTGAATTTGATTGAGTTTCTGGCTTTAGAGGAAGAAATGGAAAAAGAATTGGTGGAGGAAGAAGAAAGGATGAAGAAAATGAAAAAAAAAAAAACGGGCGAGTTATTTTCGTAGGAACTAAAATGGGCACCTCGAAAATTGTCAGGGATCAAAATGGGCCTTTACTAAAAAAATAAAAAATCCGTGTGGGCTACTTAATCGACAGTTGAACGAGTTAACGGGCCACATCAAAAAAGTAACAGAGACTTCATAACAGAGATCAATGAAGGGACTAATGTGTCTCTGGTTTGTAATTGTCAAGGACTAACAGACGATTTTTTTTTTTTTGCCAGTGGCTAAAACGGGCACTATGAAAATTGTCAGGGACCAAAATGAGCATTTACTCTTTTTGTAATATGTTTAACAATTTATTTAGAAAAAAAAGAAAGAAATGTTCACCCAAAAAAAAAAAAACGCTAGCATCACACTCTTCAACACGCACCTCTTAAGACACCCTCTATTATTAGTTGGATTTCATGTGAGACTGTAACATCCCAGGCTGCTTTATGGATTGATGACTGTCCCCACAAACCAACACGGGTCTTTTCAGCGTGCTTTGTCCTCACTCACACGCTTCCTGGGAAAACTTCTCAGGAGGTCACCCATCCCAGAATTGCTCCAAGTCAAGCACGCTTAACTGTGGAGTTCTTAAATTGGTTTGATGTGGTCCATTATTGATCTGCATATGAGGGGAGAGAGACAGAGACAGAGAGAAAGAGATGAAAGGATGACTTTCTGAACAATATGAAGGAGGGAGATGAGGACTCCTAGGGGATGGTGTCGCCATGGAAGCCATGGAATGAGTTTAAATTTTCACAGCTCAGTAAGTATTAGACAATTATTTATGGTTCATTTGTATTTTTTTTATCTTGATTTGTTTTATCTTGATTTAGTAATTTTTGTTTTTATAACTCATATATATGCTTGTTTGTATTGGGATGAATTCTAAAGATGGACAGTGAGTTAAATTTGATTTGAAGAAAGATGAGAAATTGGTTGGGAAGTGGAACTACACTTCTGGTTAATGGAGAATCCTGATGACAAAGTTAAACTAAATTACGATGTTGAACAACGATGTATATTATGTATGTTAGTATTCTTCTCCCTCCAAAGACAATCAAGGATCCTGAGGCTAAAAGATTGAGATGACAAAGTATATTCCTTGTCCTGAGGATAAGAAGCCAGAGATATACCATTTTTAAAAAGCTTCTCATGTTGTATGAAGTTTGCAAATCTACTATGTAGTTTAAAAGGCTTTTCTTGGTGAAAGTATGACTCTCATTCAATATTACCAGCCAAACAAAGTGAATAAGATATAAGGACCCCATCATCGATAGACACATGAAATTAAATGAATTAAAAGAGATAACAGCAAAGAATATTAGCAATTAATCCTTCATTATGCATGAAATAAACTACCCAAAAACAGAAGAAAACCAATTCAGGGGCTAGGTGGTCATTGTGATAGCTGTAGGTGACAGTTGTTGAAGTTGAATAGGAAGAGAAGCCTATCTTGGAACTGGAAGAGGTCTCATCTTTATTGTGAAAGGGTGCATGCGATTGCAGGCACTGATAGCTGAAACTTTAATAGGAAAGGTTGGTTTTTTACCTTTATATTTTCATTGACAGCAAGGGGTTCAACAGCTCAGGCTATGACTGCTACTTTTATAAGTTCTTGATATATGTTGGGAACAATCTGTTTTGCAACTACAATATGCTTTGGTGAACTCTAACTATATATTGTATGGCTGGGTTCATTTTATTAGGAAAGCATATTGATGAAACCTTGAAACTACTTCATAGTTTTTCAAGCTTATGATTTTTTTCCCCTTCACCTTTATCTGACTTGGAAGTGTATATTCAGCAGAACATTACACACACACACACACACACACATAATAAATAGTGAGTATTATGCCCTTTTTGTTATTTGGTGTAAAATTAAGTTCAGGGTATTAGGCACTTTAAGTTAGAAGCATAAGAGGAATTAAAGTTGTAGTCTATAATTATGAGCATATCTTCGATAGGTAGAAGCATTTATCAGAAAAAGGAGAGCCTCTGCCTTTTTAAACCAGAAAAATAAGGATAAACTTGAATTATGCTTTAAAATCAATAATGGTATCAAAGTTGGGGAAAATAGAATTTATAAGCAAAAGCAAGATGGTTGATCATAAGAGATAATGTAGTTTTTTAGTTTAGTATTTGGTTGTAGTCTTAGGACCTATTTGATAATACTGAAACTATCGTGTTCAAAAGGTTGAGCTTTTCCCAAACTGTCTACCACTACCTTGGTCTTTGAAATTTTACTAGAATGATTTGATAGTGCAAACATGTTTGTCTCCATGTAAGGGGTGAATTAGAGAACTTGTTGGATGATGATGAAGATATGGTTGTATGTGACAGACAAGTTAGTTCAACAACAGCTTGAAAATCCTACTGCATCATCCATGAATGATGGGGATTGCATGGTGAATCAAGTTCTTTAACCAGATTTAAATTATAGGCATGTGATTTATTGTGAATATGATCATGCTAATGACTCACCATTACAACTAACAAGCATGCCTTAAATCTTTCATTATTTTACTATGATAAGTCCTGAAATATCATTGCAACTAATCGCATGGTGGTTCCGGAAGTGATGATCTTTAAAATACAGCTGACTCTCCAGAGACCAAATGTTTGGTGCATCTAATGCAATTAGTAGCAATTTTCAGGGAACTCAGGCTGCCACTACCTTCAGTGCTTAAACCAATACACTTGATTCTGGGGGAACTTGGGATGTTCTTGGGTGCTTACTTTGTGCAAACCTTTTATGTAGCCAGTGTGGGAAACGCTTAACCTTTTATTTCCCCCTTACTTTTTTTGTATTTTTTTTATGTAGCCTTATATCTACATAAAGTTATGCTTGGTTATTATAACTTAATGAAACCAAGATAGGTTCAAAGGTTATTTATACTTTTCATACTATAGATTTGTGTACCTTATTTTGAAAGTAATGGCATGGCTGAAAGTAATGGCAATGGTTGGTCACTGATTATGTTAGGGCCTATGATCCAAGGGGGAGTATCTGTTGGGTAGTGTTAATCAGGGGCTAAGGTTTTTAAATTGGGAAGTCATAAAATCAACCTTGGTGATCTACCTTGTTGTTAGTTAGTATGGATAAATTGCCTGATATTGGTTCTGAGTATGAAGGATATTTCTGAGGTCTTTAAGATGAGTCACATTAATATCTAGCTACACCTTTGCAATGTTGATACATGATGTAGAATATTGTAGCCATTAGAATATTGGGACCTCCTTTCTGTTTCCTTTTCCTTTTTAATCATTTATTTTTTTATTAGTTTGTCTTTCATTTTCTTCTATCTCTCTCCCTCATTCTCCATGATTTCTGTATTTGTCTTGATCATGAGGCAGTGACAATGTCATTATATTGATTTTTAGTTGCACCAATTTGAGATTGAACCAGATATGTGGAAAATTTTGGTTTGGTACAATTTATTGTGGTTTTTGCACAAAATGACAAATTTTGGTTTGATACAATTTATTGTAGGTAAAAAATGTGTTGCGTGAAAAGATAGAGAGACTTATAAGATGTGAAGCTTTTGCATATCAAACACTTGTGATGAAGTGAGTGGAAGAAAACCTTAGTTCTACTGGCACTTCAAAGGTATGCTTTTTAGTACTTTATGTTCTGTGTTGAATGATTTGTTTCCTTTAAATAAAGGAGCTTTTCTGCATGGGTTGCATTTGGTATCCTTCATATACAGACATCCTTTTTAATTACTTTTTAATTTTTTTTTTGGGTGTATTCATTGTCTCGATCACACATCATTGTGCATCCTAGCCACATTTCCCAGTTGAATGTTGTGATACTTGGTGTATCTGTTGCCACTAAAGAGGATGAGCTTGTGCTTTCAAATGAGTACTTTGCTTTCAAAATCCATGTGTAATAGGAATTCTTTTTTTATCTTGATTTTATTCATGTAGAATCAGCTGATAGCTAACTTTTGTTTTGGATTCAGAGTGGATATCTATAATTAAATATTAGTATTTGGATTGGATAAATGCATGACATTGCTATTCTACTTTCTCTATCTTCTCATTTATTTTAATATCATGTCATTAGTTACATAAATTTATGAGTGATAGTAATTTTTTGTATGCAGAGAAATTCAGTGAGCTTCTTTCACTGATGAATAGGTCAAGAAAAAATGTGTTGGACACTGCTAATGTATTGCAAGTGGTACATAGTACTCCAAAAACAAAGAAAATAAGTAATGACATCTAAGTGAGTAGGGGAGAGAATTTAGATATGATCTTAAAGGTAGACAATGCATTAGATGCAACATAATTGGCTCATGGAATGGTTATTTAATTTTTGTTTCGTAACTCGACTTTATTACTATATTTTGTACTATTGTTTTCCCTAAAGTAGTTAGAATGTGCTTTTAATTAAGCTTTATATTCTATGTAAATGATTTCAATGTGCTGTTACAATTCTTGCCATTTTTGGAATAGTTTTTTTAGTGGGTATAACAAGCTTTAAATGATCGAAGAAGAAAATGATCAACAGGGAAGGGGATTTGTATTTTCAACATCACACTTATATTGAAAGCAATTTGCTACTGTTTCAATTTTCTTTTTTCTTTTTCATTTTTTTTAGTATAAAGTTTTGTTCATGTTGATGGTCATGTTGCAAAGGAATCCACAATCACAAAGTTGCTGGTATTTAATTCTGTCAAGATTTAAGAACTTAATCTTATTTGAGTATGTGTTTAGTTTGACCCTTCATGACAACATTAGTATTATCTTAGAAATAGAGTATTGAGAAGTAAGCATTTCATGGTGTTGTGTTGTAGCACTGTGTTTGTGTGGGACTGGGTATGGTTGCTTATGTATGCTAGATGCTGATTTCATTCACCCAAGTCTTTTGTAAATTTTATTTTCAATTTGGATGTGGGTTGAAGATGAAAGGAAGCATGCAATTTTAATTTTGTGTTTCGTTTGTTTTATCTTGTCTTTTAGTTTCAGTTTTGCGTTTTAACTATGTGCAAACATGAAGCCAATATTGTGATTCATGGCTGCTTGCCTACCTCTGATATGTTTTAAACAATTTTGGATATCCAAGTTCACTTCATTCCGGTATTTTTGATGCTATCATTTCCCCCAAGAAGTTTAGTTTATTGGGATTGTTTTGTAAAGTTATGTGATAAATATTGTGATGAATGATTAATTTGTTGTTATTGTGGGACCATTTGGCTTTCATCAAATGGAGTTTGGAGAATATGTGGGAGGGAAAAGGAGATTTTTGAATTTTGCATTGAGGGTCTCATATCCTCTACGGTGTTTCGGATGTATTTGTAAGTAAGGCTTTGAAGAGTTGCTTCCAAAAATGACTGATGTAGTAGGTCTGGTTGAGGCGGGAGGGACGAGTGGTGAATATCTTTATGTAAATATCTTGCTTATTTAAACACTGGAAGTAATTTTTCTTGATGAGATTAGTAAATTACTAGAACTAAAGGAGGTTGGCATTGTGCAGGCCTCTCTTCCTCCTGTCTCAACTTGAGGGCCTTCCTTCGCGAATCTAAGATGTGAAGGGAAAAGAATAGGGGTTCCAGTTTAGATTTTGGCCAAATGGTAATGGTAGGATGTCTGTTCCTTGCATTCGGTCTATGCAATTGCAAGTTGGTGATACTGATATATTTTACGTTAATTTGGGAGAAGACTTTTTTATATTTTCTATCTTATATTCCATTTCACATAAAATGCAAGAGTTCATGTGGGTTAGTTAATTGATCAAGATCAACATTCTTTAAGGACTGCTAGCCAACTCCACTTGGCTTGATAAGCTTAATTAATTTATTCTCTATTAATATGATAACTTTAACTCTTTTTTTAAAATACAATTCTATTGACAATTCATCTATTGAGAATAAATTGTTATTGCTAATTTATAACTTTGTTTTGAGAAAAATAAATTCATTATAAAATTGAATGTTGAAAGAAGTAGAATACCAAAATATTTAGAAAGATATCAAATGTTAAAAAAATATGATACACAAATATATATTTTTTAAAAGTTATATTTTGTATTAAAAAAAATTCAAATTTTATATGAATGGCTTTTTCTCATACAAGAACTAGAAGTCCTGAGATACTTGAGTAGATCTCGGGAGTTGAGAATTTAAGTATATGATTATAGCTTGACAACATGAGGATATTCTGCTCCTACGTATCCCAAGTGGGAATCAAAATAAACGTAATTTTTAGTTCCACCCGTGGAAATAAAAATGTCGAGGTATTACTTTTTTTTTTTTGATAAATTGTTGAGGTATTACTTGACATTATAAAAAAAGACACATATTGAAATTAAAATTGAAAAAAATACTCTGATTTCCTTCTAAAAAACACATAAATTTCAATAAAAGGTTCTTAAAAAATATTTTTTTTAATTGTAAAAAGATATAAAATACTTTATACTTTAAATAAATTAACTCCAAATTATTGAATATGACAATTTTTTTTCTTAATACTTAACAAATTTGTCATATTTTTGTATCAAGTAGAAAATCATATTTTCTTTTCTTATTGACTAATTATCACAAATGATGGTAAACAGACTCTTATTGTGTCTCTACTACGAAATACAATTTTCTATCTCTATTTTTTATTATGTTAAATAACGATCATCTTTTTATTAACCATTAACAAAAAACAATTTTAATGAAAAATTTACTCGTGCATTACACGGGTATATTACACTAGTGTATATAATTTATTCTCTCTCTCTCCCCCTCCACCCTACACGTCCCCACATTAACTTTATTTAATATTTCCAAACGTTAACGTTATATATAATACATATTAATAATATATATAATATTATTATGATAGTAATAATTTATCATCATATATATTATATATTATAAAAATATATTATATATTGCCTAATACTTACATGTACTCATGATTATATATTCATATATAATAATATATACTACAAAAGGTATCATAGTAAAATTGATATTATTTTACTTGTGCTGTCTATTATCTATCAAACGATGTACATGATAAAGAGTTGTCCTGTGACTCAAGGGGTTGTAGTGTGATGTCCTGCTTGTCCTATGCCTTAATGCATATCAAACGCACCTTAAGTATTTCTTTGTTTAAAGAGCAATGATAGTTGTGCACAGATTTGATGTCCAACATCGTATATATATATTCATTCAAATTTGTTTATTATTTTTTTCTTTCATCACATGTATTTAACACTTCAAAACAACCTACTCTCATATGATGTCCACCATAGATGTCCCAAAAGTGTGTACAATTATCATTTATGTTCTTTAAAACAAAACACGAACAACATAATAAACCAACCATTCAAGTTCAACATTGTTCAGTTGTCTCCTCTAACAAATACATACTTGGAAATTTGATGCTACCCATAAATGCAGAACAGGTATGGTAATGTCATTGCAGAAGCAATTTTAGTGTTTCACAGCAGGCTTATAAAAACAAAAAACAAAAATTGTTTCACAGCAGCAACAACAACAATAATAAGATAATTAAACCTTAACAAATTTGTTTCCGACATTACAGATTCACAGCCACATGGGTCTTAATCTACATCTAAAACAATTCCAATTCAGCAATTCTTATTTCATGATAGTTAAACACACATTTCAAACAATAAAAAGTAACACCTTTCCTTATTTCTGCCCCTCCAAAATTCACCCCCCTATCAATCACGTAAACGTGCACGTGCTTAACACTCTCAACCTCAAGCCTCTAACGGAACGCTATGCAACACAACGGTCTCCACAGTGAGACCCGGCCCGAATCCAAAAAGCACGCCCCACTCCAACCCGTCCCCAGTGGTTGCCTTCCCTTCCTCCGCCGATCTCCGCCGCAGCTCATCCAATATGAACAACACACACGCACTTGACATGTTACCATATTCGCTGAGCACGTGTCGTGTGGTCCTGAGCTTCTCCTCCTTGAGCCCAAGCTTGGCCTCAACCTGATCCAGAATTGCCGGGCCACCCGGGTGGGCAACCCAAAAGATTGAATTCCAATCTCGGATCCCAATCGGGTCAAAAGCCTCAACTAAACTCTTCTCAATATTCTTAGAAATAATTCCAGGTACATCCTTAAGTAGATGAAACGTGAGCCCCACCTCCCTAAGGTGCCCGTCGATGGCGCCGTCGGAGTCCGGCAGAATTGTTTGAGATGCCGAAACCAGCTCGAATATCGGCCGCTCCACGGCAGTAATCGGGTCTGCTCCGATGATCATTGCCGCTGCGCCGTCCCCAAACAATGCCTGACCCACTAGGGAGTCCAGGTGGGTGTCCGAGGGCCCACGAAACGTGACGGCAGTGATCTCAGAGCAGACCACAAGCACGCGGGCGCCACGGTTGTTCTCCGCGAGGTCCTTGGCCAGGCGGAGAACAGTGCCGCCCGCAAAACAACCCTGCTGGTACATCATGAGGCGTTTCACGGAGGGCCTGAGGCCGAGGAGCTTGGAGAGCTGGTAATCTGCCCCGGGCATGTCCACGCCAGATGTGGTGCAGAAGACCAAGTGAGTGATCTTGGATTTGGGTTGACCCCATTCTTTGATGGCTTTTGTTGCTGCTTCTTTGCCTAGCTTTGGCACCTCAACAACCACTATGTCCTGGCGAACGTCTAGGGATGGTGCCATGTAGGCACACATGTTTGGGTTTTCCTTCAAGAACTCCTCTGTTAGGTGCATGTAACGTTTCTTAATCATAGACTTCTCACCTGCAATTATACAAATTCATTAATCATATAGAATCAGAAAATTAATAACCAAGAATCGAATACTTTATATTATAAAAAGGAAAATAATTATATGTTATAACATTAGTCTATATCAGCAAATGTGTGTCTTAAATGGTAAAAAAAAAATTCTAAAGTAAAAATTGCAAAAAGGGTGTTTTGGAAAATGATAGTGGTGTGGCATGCAAATAAAAAGGAAAATAATTATATGGTATAACATTAGTCTATATCAGCAAATGCGTGTCTTAAATGGTAAAATAAAAAAATCTAAGTAAAAATTGCAAAAAGGGTGTTTTGGAAAATGATAGTGGTGTGGCATGCAAATTAACATAATTAACATACACATGCGCTTGAACTTCTCTTTGAGATCGGTCATGTGTTCGCTGTTTGTGATGCGGAAATAGTAGTCAGGGTAGTCAGCTTGGATGACGCAGTTGGAGGGTGTGGCAGTGCCAAAGGCCAAGATGGTAGCAGGGCCTTGGGAACGCTGGGCATTGCGGATCTCCTCCACGGTCACCATTTCTAGAGACTAATTAATTAGCTGTTGCTTCACTCTGCGTCGATGTGTATGCTCCTGAGAGAGGTAGATACAGATATTATATGTGGATGCTACACAATGCTATGACGACTAATTAGAGAGAGAACGAAGAGAATAGAATGGGACAAATAATTGTGCAATGAAGTCTAAATCGGTTCCAAAGGTTAGAACTACAATAGCAGTGGGGGTTGGGGTTGAGAGAAGTAGAGGTACAGGTGACCAGGTTTTATAATGGTAATACGAGGACATAGTTGTGGACACCTTTTGGTCATAGTTGTATGTACGAGGGGAAAAGTGGGTAGGTTGCATGAACGGGCAGATGGGGTGCCACGTGGATTGGGTAGGCAGCTTAAACAATGGTGGATGTAGAGCCACAACATGATTAAAAAAAAATTAAAAAAATGTTACAAATTTTTTTCATTGAATTAATTTTTTGAGATGAGATTTTTTTATATCAGAATCACTCCGACTAATATGAGTTGAATTATAAAGACTTATTTTAAAGAGATAAAATTTTGTTATTATTTATTTTTTCATTTATAAAACTCGTATTCACACTTATAATAATAATAATAATAATAACAATAATAATAATAATGATAATTTTGTCAAAAAAATTAATAATAATAATAATTATTATTATTATTATTTGGAAGTGTTTTGATTAGATGTTAAAATATTATTTTAATAATTTTTATGTATTTATATAATTATTATTGCGATCTATTATAATGGATTTAATTTGCTATTTAAATATATTTGAAAAAAATAATTTTTGAACAATCTATTTAATTTGTATTATATAAAATGAATCATTTTTATATACTAAATTATTAAAATGAGTATAAAATAATTTATTTATACTATATTATAGTTGAAATTTAAAATAAATTTTCTGAAAATATTAATAGCTACAAAATAACTAATCAAATTATATGCATAATGTGGATGTATTAGGAGTGATGAAATATATGATAAAAGATGATAAAACAATAAATAAGTAAGAATGAGAGTATTATTATGCACACACCGCAACTGTTTTTTTTACGGGGTGCACGCACGGCAACTAGAAATCGATACATAGCAAAAACAAGAGGGATATAGGTATATCACTTTTTGTATATTATTTAATTACCAGTTAAAGATTAAATAATTATAATTTTAATAAATAGCATGTGTCATTTAATTAAAAGATAAGAAATAATTATTATATGAGTTTAATTGATATATATTGTCAGTGGTAAGTTTTTTACATTGTCAACCAATCAGAAATCATGATATGAATATATTTTAAGGTAGTTAAGATATGAGTCAATTTTTTTAATGCTTTGCCAATTTTTGATTGGTTGATTGTGTAAAAAAATTTACACTAATAGTACATATCAATTAAACTCTTATATAATAATTAATTATTAATCATTAATAAATCATTACATATTATTTTTTTACGGAAAATCATTACATATTATTAATTGATGTAAAAAAATAAAAATAATGTGCAACATGTGGCCATCATTTTCCCAGTGGTAATTTCACGTTGTTTCGAGGTCCACGTTGCAGCGCTGCCTTCACGTTTTCTTCCCTTTAATTTGTTATTATATTTAGGAAAATGTTAACGAATGACTTTAGGACATTAATTAAGGAACCAAGAAAAGAAAGATCTTATTAGAAAATGATATATTTAATGTTTTGAAAAGATAAATACTTAATTTTTTAATAAAATCTTGTTATTTTTAGATTTCATAAATAATAATCTAAAGACACTCCTTAGAAAGACCCCGATATTTATCCCTTTCTTGTTGCAGTGCTCCCTGTCTCACGTAAGACGCTTTATAGGGATAAGGAGCCAATATGGAGAGCACCTCATGATGTCAAAGACTCATAACATACAAATATAGATATGCATGCATACAAAAATTACAATATGTGATGCGATTTTCATTAAAAAAATGGCATACTTTAATTTTATAAAAAATAATATTAATATAATTCTTTAATCATAAAATATTGTTAACGTATTCCTTTATTTTATACAACGTTGACACAGGTTTAGTTTTCTAATTATACTTTTTTTTTTATCAATTTATTAGTCATCAAATCTTACGAGAGACATATATATATATATATATATTGATAAGACTGAAGCAAAAAGAACAACAAAGAAAAGACAGAAAAAAAAAAACTAAGTCCTCAAATGAAGGATCCCTATAGCATCAGCAAAAACGCTGCTGGAGAGCTCATGAGGGCAAGAATTCCAAATCACTAGGCCCTGATCATTATTAGCTTCATGCTTAGCTAGCCAATCAGTACACGCATTCCTTTCTATTAAGGTATGACAAAAGGACAAAGGCCAAGAGCTATCTTCAAACCTCCTAATGCAGTTCACCACATAGGCATGTGTGTGTATGTATATATATATATATATATATATAAATGTTTAGTTTCTATACATTGTCGATGTAAAGTTTTTTATACTGTCAACCAACCAGAAGTCATGATATAAATAACTTTTAAGGTGGTTAGGATAAGAGCTAGAGATTTTTAATGATTTGTCAATTTCTGATTGGTAAGCAGTGTAAAAAATCTTTACATTGTTAGTGCATATTAATTAAATCCGATTTATATAAATTTTTAAAGATAAAAATCTAAATTTACTTTAAAAAAAAAGTTAAAAATCTAAATTAATGATAAAATTCTTTAAATGATTAAAGTAATGACAATTGAATGTTTGGGAAGACTAAAATGGAGGTTTACTCTAAGCCTTTGTTTGGTTGTAGGAGAGAAAATGAGAGGAAAGAAGGGGGGAGGAAAGAAAGGGAAAGGAAAGAAAATGAGTGGAAAATGAGAGGATTATTTGATTGTTTGGTATGAGAGAAAATGAAAGGAAAGAAAACTGAAAATTTTCTCTCCTTTTATTTGATTGGGTAGAAAGTGAGAGGAAAGAAAAAAACATATATGCAAAATGACTTAAATACCCTTATATAGGAATTTTAAAAAAAAGTAAAAAAAATTTTTTTAATCTTTTTTTAATTAAAATTCTGTCCCCAACACTTTGTCCCAAGAACATGCCTCGGTATCTGTGTTTTCTCACCAATTTGGAATCAAAAAGGAAACCCATGGGACCCACCCCATTTTTTCTCTTCTCTCCCCGATATGATGAAACCAAACAGGGGAACACTTCTTGAATAATGTGTTTTCTATCCCCTATGTTTCTTTCCACTATTTTTCTGTTGTTCCAAATGATGTGTAAAGTTTTATATACATTGAAATTTTTGAGAGAAATATACATTGAAATTAAGAATCCAATTCAATAATGAGCTTATATAATTTTTGCTTGAAAGTAATTAACATGAGGTACTTTTTTTTTATCCTTGACCAGGAGTATATCCGCCGGAAGCAGGGACTAATCTCTTGTGGGGGGATCAATGACACCTGAAGGCGGGAAATCCCTCCAACGGAAATTTGCTCCATACGCAAGATTATAAATTTTGAGAACTTGGAAAGTTGTCAAAGGAATTCGAACCTTAATCAATGAGATATAAGCAGGCCGATATAAAACCTGAATCAACTCCTCGACCTCGACCTCGAGGCACTATGATGTTGAAACCTCTAACTTAATACCACTTGATGGCGTATAATATTGTTCACGTGCTGAAGATTATTCTGCCAAACTCTCCATTTTTATCACTTTTCGCCCCCAGATATATTTACCTTGTTAGCACCATCGTGTTTACATTTAAAAGAAATAATAATAAGTGATGAGCACAAAAGGAAAAAAGAAAAAAGAAATAAGTGACGTGACCACTGCGAAAAAATGGGCTTTTAACAGTGACTTTGTTAGAAGCAGATTGTAGTGTGTATCTGATACATTGTGTCCTTAACTTCTTAAAACAAATTAACGTGCATGTTGACGTATCAGAGTTATAGGAGCAAAAGTACAAAAGGAATAAATTATTATAAAGAGCAAATGAAAAGTATTTATTAGAATATATATCATCAAAATATTGTACTTAAATATTCAAATAACTAAACCCAAATTAATATAATCTTCCTAGAAAACCACTTCAACTACTATTCTATTATTGAAGTTTGGTGGCATTATATAATTTCTCCACGACCACCAGACTGTTTGCTAAGGCCCTGTTTGCGAGTTTGGAGGAAAATGAAAGGGAGGAGATCAAAGGAGAAGAAAAGGGGAGGGAGGGGAGGAGAAGGGGAGTATATCACTCTCTTTGTTTCGGAGTGAAATGAAAAAAGTGGAGTGAGGAGGAGAATGAAGGATTAATTAAAATACCCCAAAATATTTTCTTCCAATTAATAAAACTCATAAATAAGAGAGGGAGAAAATTAACCTCTCATTTCCTTCCCTTCCCCTCTAAAAAACAACTCACAAACATAGCTAAGTGTCTACCTCGCATTCTCTATAACATTTGTTGGGCACTTCTTTCTAGCAACAACTCAATTTTATTTTTTAATATGAGCAACAAATCAATTTTAAATACTAATTAATACATATTTAATAAAATATATTTCTCTTTTTGTAATTCTGCATACCTTAAAGAAACTTTGGCATAATTATTCAGTCATATATTATTTTTAAACAAAGAAAGATATGCAAAATCATCACTATAGAGCAAGACATCCCAACTATATTGGCACCTCGCTCAAGTACTATCAATCATTTGCAGCATACCTAAATTTATTAATCCAGTCATATATATGTTGTAAACTCTAGGTGATAATAGGGCACAAATTCCTGTTTGTGGTTGTGACCTCAATCCTCTTGGATCCTACTTTATTATAAAAATGCCAAGGGACGATTCTGCTTTTAAGAGAGTATACGATGATTGCGTTGGTCTCTACATAATAGAGAGTGATCGGGCCGGCTCGAATGTACATGATAAATAATAGAGTCTGGATTGTAAAATTTAAGTCTGAATTAGTCTGGAGCTTTTTTGCCTCGACTAGATGAAGCCCGTTTCAAATACGGGATTGGACCGAGCTCAGAGAGCCCACATAACACTTATTTTATTTTTTTACTTATTTACTATTTTTCTCTAAAAAGGTCACAAAAAAAAAACCTGATAAATACAAAATAGAAAAGGACTATGCGAAATTAGGGGTGATAAAAAATATTTGACCCGCTCGAAACCGACCAACCCATTAGCATTTTTGGTGAAACGGGCGGGTTGAAGCGGTTGGGCGATTAAAAAAATAGGTTTTATATGGATATAGAGCTACGGTCGGGTTCGGTTCTGAAAATTTCCATCCATCAGTACCCGACCCGACCCGCTACTAACAAGAAAATCAGAAATATTGATTTAAATATTAGTGGGCCAAGGCCCAATTCTTACCTTGCAGCTTTACTAAAATATTACACGGTGACCCAACAATCCCAAACTTCCTAAATACTAACCATCATTAGACCCAACACTCCCAATATGAATATGGTAAAAAATAAAAAATAAAACAAAAAAATCGTTTCCTGATAACCTGATTCCTCTGTCTCGACGCTCGCTCTCCCTCGTTCGTCGACCTTCACTCACCAATGAGGCAACTCATTGTAGATCGTTGGAGTTCAGACCCACCACACGCGACACCACTCTCCGGACTACCGCCGTACGCCGTACAGCACCACGCGGTCGTGTTCTTCCTCTCCATGCCATACTATTCGGTCGTCCACCTCTGTCGCTGCTTCGTCCGTCGTATAGCACCAAGCCACCATGACGGTGGTGAACGGAGATCTGGTGTCTTCTTCCTCCCTCCACGCCATACCACTACTAGAAAAAGGGCAAATAACGACGGAATTTAGCGACCAAATTGGATGCGTCGCAAACAGCGATCGAAATAGCGACCAATAAGTTGTTTTTCGAAAATGGTTGTTAAAATGTATTTAGCGATCGATTTGGTTGGTCACAAACGATTTGGTCACTAAATCGGTCGCTAAACTATAAAATCTAAAAATTAATTAAATGATTTATTCAGCGATCGATTTGTGTAGTCGCAACTTAGCCGGTCGCTAATTTGGTCGCTAAATAGTAGATATTTTTAAATGTCTAATTTAGCAATCGAATTAATTCGGTCGCTAAATTTTTAAAACCCTAATTAAGCAATAATGTTTTTCTAACAACTTTTTTTTTTCAATTTTTGGCTTTTTTATTTTTTTTTCAAATTTTGACTTTCTTTTGAAGAAATAAATTTTTTGGTTAAGTATGTGTAAATATCTGGTTAATTAGGTACAAATATCTGGTTAATTCAGTTTATTATCTGGTTAATGAGTTTTTTGAGAAATAAAATTTTGGTTAAGTATGTGCAAATATCTGGTTAATCAGGTACAAATATCTGGTGAATTCAGTTCATTATCTGGTTAATGGCTTTTTTCGGGAAATACAAATATTTGGTGAATTTAGTTCATTATCTGGTTAATGGCTTTTTTTGGGAAATACAATTTTGGTTAAGTATGTGCAAATATCTGGTTAATCAGGTATAAATATCTGGTTAATTCAGTTCATTATCTGGTTAATGGGTTTTTTTGAGAAATACAATTTTGGTTAAGCATGTACAAATATATGGTTAATCAGGTAAAAATATCTGGTGAATTCAGTTCATTATCTGGTTAATGGGTTTTTTTTAGAAATACAATTTTGGTTAAGTATGTGCAAATATCTGGTTAATCAGGTACAAATATCTGGTGAATTTAGTTCATTATCTGGTTAATGGCTTTTTTTGATAAATAATTTTTTGGTTAAGTATGTGCAGATATCTGGTTAATCAGGTACAAATATCTGGTTAATTCAGTTCATTATCTGATTAATGGCTTTTCTTGAGAAATAAAATTTTGGTTAAGTATGTTTAAATATCTGGTTAATCAGGTACAAATATCTGGTTAATTCAGTTCATTATCTGGTTAATGGCTTTTTTTGAGAAATAAAATTTTGGTTATGTATGTGCAAATATCTGGTTAATCACGTACAAATATCTGGTTAATTCAGTTCATTATCTGGTTAATGGGTTTTTTGAGAAATAATTTTTTATTTTTTTAAAAAAAGTCAAAAATTTTTTAAAAAAAAAGGAAAAAAAAGTGCTACAGTAGCGCTACAGTAGCGAGTTGTCCGGTATAGTTGTCCCGTGCGAGTTGTTAGAATAACAGCTCTCCTAATTAAGCATATGATTCACTTACTCCCCTATTTCTCCTCTCTACTCTTCTTTCTCAGCCCCCATGTCTGTCTCTCCCTTTCTCTCCCCCTGCCTCACTCTATGCACACACACAAATCCCTATTCTTTACCTAGATCCCTTTTTTAGACCGCCACCTCTTTCCCACCCCGCCATGCTCCTCCCTGAGAATGGCTACCACGGACCGCCACAACCTCTATTTCCCAAACCCCTAATTTCGAACAGCCGTCCCGAACCACCACCACCATCAAGTCCTTTTTTTTCTTTCTTCTTTGTCGCTACAAACCTGGAAACTTGTTGAGTCAGCTCACACTCCTTTTACGCAGTGACATTGTTGGAGCCTTTCATTGGATCCTTTTACGCAGGTATATGATTTTATTTTTGTGTGGGTGCTCCTCTATGTTCATTTATATTTATATGTTCTCAAACGCTAAAATTTTTGGAGGTTGTAAAGAATCTATTGTTTCCTACCAGATTGAAGATTCATTGGAGATTTTTGCTTCATTTGTAGTTGATCGAATACCTATTGCTTTTATTCATCCTATTGCTTTTATTCATCTTATGAAATGTTAGGGTTTGAATCCAACTGCTGTGTGTCTTCTACTGCTCTTACATAATCAGGGACCCTACTTTGGCATTATGTCCAAGACAATTAACTTTGTTGGTTTTGAAACCCATCTAGATTTCATTATGGAAATGCCACTGTATCTTATGAAACTAATAAAGTTTGTCTTGCTCCTGGTGTGAGTGTAGGTTCAATTATGTGTGAAAAAGATAGGCATTTCATGGTTCTGTAATGCTACTGCTACGCATTTGTGTACATGTTCTGAATGCAATGAAAGTCCAATCTTCTTTTACTCATAAAAGATCAAAAAGTTGTCCATTGAAATGCACTATTTATTGCAATTGTTCACAATATATGATTAATTTGCTACAAAGTTTGAGCAACTTTTACTTGCACATTAATGACTCTGTTTCCCCCTATGTGGATTTATAGACAATATCTATTGGAAACTGAGAAACTAATAAGACTTATTAGTCTATTCTCTATTTATTTGTGCTTCTAATATTTATACAATGGAAACTAATAAGAGGTTAAACTACAAAATTTAGTTACAGGTTGCATGGATTTGATGTTGGCACTTGTTTAGAGGTACTTCTTGCTCCAGTATATGTTCTACAATTGTTGAGTCCATTTTGATCTTACGTGCCTAAATGTTAGATCTATTTCTTCTCTCCTTTCCTGTTATTCATATATGAGACTATGACATATGGTTTAATTAGTGTTTAATTTAAAATGTGTTATTATCTTATAAATAGGTTTATCACAGGGATGTTCTACCACATGTGTACTAGACCTTTCTCGTTCTCTTAATTTGATTCATGTCAGGAATATGTAGTGTACGTTAAATTCCTGCTCGTGCCTCATAAAACTAAGCTTAAGATTTGGAAGGAAAGGTACTTTGTGGTGGCTGGAAACATAGTTAATTTATTTTGAAAAATATTCATTTGAAATTGGTTCAATGAAGGACAACTATGTTAAATATTTTTTAGGTGATAATTATTTTGTTTTCAATTGGTTCTAAACTACAGGGACACCTTATAAAGAATCCAAGCACACAGAGGCTAAAAGTAACCACAAGATACCAAGTGCTAATCACATTATTACCAGTGGCACACCATTGCAAAATAATCTTAAGGTATCTTGTTGAAATTTGTCCTATTTTATAATGTGGCATATTTTCTTTGAGTTTTGTAATCTTAACATCGAGATGTCAGATATTGATATTAGTGTTCAAAGCATAGTACTAGAAGCCTTTAATTTTAAAAGTGCAATTGTTCATGGCAATGAAAAGTTTGTGCAAATTTTGGGCATAATTTTATAAACTTATGATCACAAATTGCAAGATAGACTAGATCTAGATGGCTAAATTTAGATGTTTATTTTATGTGGGCGTTGCAGGTCCACTTGCATTTAAAAATGAGGAATATAATGGGAGCCTGCTTAATTTGGTCTTGAGGCCACATTCATGGACAAAGGTGGGGAATACATCTACATTTTTGTTAATTTGTTAACTCTATAATGGTTATTTACTGCTAAAAATAATAACTTTTCTTAGTAGGTAAGTAGCATTATATTTGTAGATTTGTCTGTTAATGCGGGCTTCACATATGCCAGAATAGAGTCCCATCAATTTCTTAGGAAGGTAGCCCCCTGACTTTCTATTGCTTCTACTTTTACATTCATTGTTGTTTTGTTTGCAGTTATACCAATCATTGAATTAAATTGATATGATGATGTTTAAATCTTTGTAGTGGCTACTTGATCATCCAAAATTTCTTTCAAATGACGATTACATTGGTGGCAATTCATGTTCTGACTTTCTACATGGCATGATTATGGAAGTATCCCACCTCAAATTTATATTACAACAACTTGCTTGGAATGTCTAATTGTATTTCTGCTGCAGACTCCAAGAAGAGAATTCTTACTCCTAGTGTTATATCTAGAAATGTACAATGATGTATATAACAGAATGTTTTTGTTCCGTCATTGTTGTGCAGAACATGGTCTTGTACTTTAATTCATACTTTTATGGAAACTTGTGGTTTTGCTGCTAAGTATCCATTTTTTTCTATATATAAATATTGGCTTTCCTAATTGTGGGTTATCATTTTCGAATGTCCTTGGAAGTTTTCACCCAATTTATGCCTTCCATACGATTACCAATTTAGTGACTGATTTTTTTTAATTAGTGACCAATTTAGTGACCGAAAATTTGGTCGCTAAATTGGTTTCATAATACGTGCTGGAGACCAATTTAGCGACCGATTTTTATGAATTAGTGACTGAATAATTTGGTCGCTAATAGCGATGGATTTTAAAATCGGTTGCTAAATCATTTAGCGACCAGGGTTTTAGCAACCGTCATTGTTCGGTCGCTAACCTATTTAGCGACCGAATTTTAGTGAATAGCGACCGATTTCTTCGGTCGCTAAACACCTTTTTTTTGTAGTGTACTCTGATCGCATCTTCTCCAGCTATGAGCTGCACATAGTGGAGAGACGGAGAGTGTTCCAGATCCAGCACATGGTAGAATTAGGTGAACGAAGGGATAGTGTTAGTGCTCAGAATCTGTGAGCCTGTGAGGTGTGAGCTCTGTGTTTTTTTTTTTTTTCTTTTTGTAAAGTTTTCTGGATCTATTCTTCTGCCTTCTGTGTTTATGCTCAATTTAATTGGGGTCTCATTTTTTTTTTAATTTTTTTCTTAAACAAAATATAAAAAAAAAATCATTGATCCGCTGCAAACCGACCGACCGACCCGCAACCCGACCAACCCGCCACCCGACCAATCCGCTAGTCATAAGGGGTGGAAATGGATTTCATTTTTCTTACATCAAACCCGCTCGAACCCGACAATCCCTGCCCGATGCTCACCCCTATGCGGAATAGGCACACAATTTTACACATATGACCAAACTAGAAAACAAATAAATAAAAGAAACCTATATAATTCAACAATTCTTTCTCTATTTACTTTTCCTAAAGGGCCTAAATGACAATGGCTGCAGCACCAATCCCAACCCACACCCACAGACGACGGTGTGCGTCTTCGTCTTCCACTCCTTCAAGGCAGAGCGCAACTACAGCACCATTCCCGACCCACACCCACAGTGACACAGACTACAGTTTCCTCTCCGAGTTAGTTTCCTCTCCCTCCAGATGTGAGATCGTAGTGCTTGTTTATCTCTTATTGCTCTCTCTTTCTCTATGTAGTTCCAACCTAAGAATAAGATCAAATATTTCATATCTTCATATCATATACATTTTTTTTTAACCTTTCAAGAGATGGTTTTGAGCGTGACTTTATTGTCTGCACTTGCACTTCACTCTAGCCTCCTTCTACCATCTATTATATACTATACATACCCATATATAACGGCCAATTCTATGGTCTTCCCTAAAAATATGGGAGGACCGATCCTCATTAGATCAAAACCATTCATTTAATATTAAAATAAATGAATGGTTCAGATTGAAGGGGCAAAAATGATATGAAAATATTATACATTGCCGGAAACACATTTTTTCACGCTTTCCGACAATTAAATGCCGGATTCATAATTTTTGAATCCGGCATTTAATTGTCGGAAGGCTTTTTTTTTTTTTTTTTAAACCTACAATACCCTTGTAGGATCGGTCCTCCCATATTTTTAGGGAGGACCATAGAATTGGCCGTATATAACCACATGTCTCTATATGTTTTTCTCATTATTCACCTTTGTCATGCTCTGCCTTTCTCTCTGTATGTTATGTTCCACACTCCGTTACTTTACTGAATTTCGTGTCCTTTGGTTCACTTGGGTATTCCAAAGTGCCCCTTTTAATAATAATAATAATAATAATAATAATAATAATAATAATAATATAATAATCTTTGTTTTCTATCCAATCGGGTCTGCTTGAATTGAGGTTGTCAATTGGCTAATCTAATGTTATTATGTTTGATGCATTTTTTGCACCGATTTTGCTAAGTATTAAATTTCTATCTTTTACTTTGAATTTGTCAATGTAAGTGTGAAAATAGTTCTAACTCAAGAGGAAGAATGGTGAGTGAAGGTAGAAGAGGATTTTCTTTGAAACAATCCAGCAAAGATTTTCAAGTTCAAACAAAGACACAAAATCATATAAGCCATACACTATCAAATAACCATCAACATTCAAATAAGCAGGGTAATAGCGTGATCATCAAATATCATAAGAAATATGCATAAAATAATATAACTTGTAAGAACGTAAAAGTGAAAGGATAGAGAGATCAACATGCTGGAATTTATACTGGTTCGATCACAACCTTAGTGATTTACATCCAATCCCCAAGTCTCGCTTGAGTATTTTCACTACAACAAAGAGATCGCACACTCTCAAACAAACCTCTCTTTTTGTAGGATACCTCACCCACAAACCTTACAACCTCAAGAGATGTGTCACTCTTGATCAACCTTATACCACATTCAAACACCGTGCACCCTCAAGGGATACCTCACCCTTGATCATTTTGGGATACCATATGCAAACACCTTGCAACCTGAAGATATATCTCATTCTTGATCCTTTGGGATACCACACCCAAAAACCTTACTCTCTCAAGAGATGCCTCACTCTTGAATCCTTTGTAGGATACCTCACCCACAAAACTCAAAAATACAAAAAGAGTATAATAGAAATTCCAAGCACACTTTTTTGTGCAAGAGATGCAAAAAGCACTGTAACCTTCTTTTGCAATTGGAGAATAGTTGGCTAACTATTTTAACATCATAACAGTGTATTTTATAGTGTATTTTCGTGTCTAAGACTTAAAGACTTGACTCCTTTATATATAATTCAATTAGGGCAAAACAAAATTTGAATTTTGGAAGTGTTTTCAAACAAGGTATGTATTCGAATACTGTGCTGTGGTAATCGAATACTCCAAGAAGTATTTGAATACTTCAGTATAACAGACACCAACGACCTCCAATGGTTCAGTGTATTCAAATACTAAGCATGGTATTCGAATACTCTGACCTAAAAATGCCAAATTGCTTAAGTAATTTTTTTTAAAAGCAAGGTGATCCTATGTCACCATAAACTGCTTAAGTAATTGAGAACACAAGTTGATATTTGAACACTTTTGACTGAATTTGAAAGTTCCTCTAAGTAAACCAATAATCAACTATGTAATTAATTACTATACATTTGAAAACATATTTTCTAAATCATGACATTTTATTTAAGCCCTTAATTGACTTCTAAATTCGGTTAGTCATGATTAAACTTTACAAAATCATTTTTTAATTAAGCCAACTAATCAACATTTTCACAAACGAAATTTTAACATCAAAACCTAACAAGTAAAATGTAGTACTAAAGGGTTGTATCATCAAATCCAACTTTGAATCTTCGTAGTAATTCTTCACATGAAGAAATGCATAATTACTCAGAAGCGCATTTGAGAAGTCTTTCTTTGTTGATATGATCCTAAAAAAGAACATATTGAAATTCAGATCTATCCTTGAGTGACCAACCAAAATTCAAAGAAGAAGAATAATAACAAATGGACAAGACAAGGAATGGAAGGTAGGCACCACAAATCCATGGGGATTTGATAAGCCAAGGTGAAGATCGCCACAAGGGTCTTGGACTCTTGATAAGATCAAAGGGGCTGGCTCAATGAAGAATCTAAGAGAGGCTAAACACTCTCACAATTGGAACAAATCCAAATTGAACATCCAAGTTAATTTCATTCATAATAGGTGTGATACATATGTAGAGTTAGGGGCTGCATACATCATGCAAACAAAATGTCACCATAAAGTGGCTAAACCCCCTCATAAAAGAAATAACTATTCCACTAAGTGGCTTATGAAATCATTAACCATTCCACTAAGTGGCTAATTAAATTGAACCAAAAGAAACTCTAGGAATTTGGAATATTAAAGACATTCTAGACTTGAAAATAACAGAATAAGAAGAATTCCGTCCAAGAATTCGTCTTAAACTTTCAGCCCATTTTTCACCATGATAAAAGCCGAATCTGGTCAAGTGGCTTGAAATACGATTTGTAGATAATTTCCTTAGCTTTCCAATGCACCAAAGAATGCATCAATCGGAGATTTGTAGCGCATCATACAGCCAAAACAAGTCAACGGTTCACTAATGAAAATAAAATTTTCATCAAAAATCAATTTGGCCTTAAATTGGACATCATTCTTGGATTGCATCATTTGTTTTTCTCATCATCATCTACAGTGATGGAGGCTTTCCTGTTCGTGTTAGTGTCCCTTGCAGTACATGTCGAGCTGGCCCGAATAAGCCCACGACCCGCATAGGTGCGAGCTTGGACACCTTTTTAAAGCCTAGATTTAATCTGATCTTTTTTGCCCTGACCCGATAAAAGCTTGTAGCCTTATAAAGCTTGTAGCCCGGTTCAGGCTGGTAGCCCGTTTTACTAACTCTAATTTCATATTTGTACTAACTTCATGCTCTAATGCTATTAGTATATGTTATCTCTTCTTTCAAAACAATTTGCATCATTTCAAGTCACAACTCACGACAACGAAATATAATTACTTCAACTGAGTCCCCTTGTCAACCTCTTCCACTTCCTCTAAAGATAATTCACATTTTTTCCGATTTATTTTCGATTTATCACATTATAGTAAAAATTAGAGAAATAGGAAGTAATAGAGAAGAAGGATCCTCTCTAAAAGAGTAAAGGTTGTGGAACAGCCCTCTTCATAAATTGGGACAGAAAGGGTACTTCTATGACGACGTCAACCTCCTCAAAACGCATATGTTCCATGCTAGCATATAAAATTTGCATTAATGTAACAAAACGATACATTGTTGTTTTATTTTTATGAGGAAAAGTTATTTAAAACAATTTTATGCTTCAATTTTGTCTGGTTTATAAATACTTTAAATTGTTTCACATGGTAGCATTTAACATGAAATGGAAGACACTTAGGATGTGTATAGATATGACACGATGGATCTTCCTAATCAGTATCCTAATGACATTGTTTAAAAAATTAAATAAATGCTAAGTTTATATTAAAACTAAATATAAAACTTCTGAATATATTAAATATATAATTTCTCAATAAAAAAAATTATATATATTTTTTATTTCTTAATCAGTATTCTAAGACATTGATTAGCTTTTGTGTAAAATTATTTAATATTTTACATCAAATGGTTTTACACTTGAGTTAGAAGAATTTAGCCATAAAAAGGTGAAGAAGATGTGTTGTATAATTTAGGATAACACTCTTTTAAAGTGAGCATGTATAAAATGAGAAAATAAAGGTGTATCCACCATTAAATAGTTAAAATGTAAGCCTATCAGTATAATTGTTAAGTCGTTTAGGGACTTGTGTGAATTGCATTTGTTTCCGAACTTAGATTCGGGAGGTGTTGGAATATTATTATTAGTTGGTATCAATTTCTTATTTATTGAATTTGTGAATTCAATCTTAAGGTTTATCCATATTCATGTTTTGTTGTCTTGGGCTTGAAGTTAATATGATATATGTTATTTTGGAATGAAATGAATAGACCAAATGTTGGAAGTTAAAGACTTTCAAAATCTTGTCTTTTGATGATTTTATCCTTCGATTTGTACTTGATCTTAAGTATCAAATGTTAATTCTAAATATGATTATATTCTTAATTTTAGCCTAAGTATGCTCAAATGAATTTGAAGTGTCAAAAGAATTTTGAATCAGGAATAATATTTTGGTTAATGGTCTATTCGAGCCCAATTCTTAACAATAACTCTTTTTAAATTGATACCAGCGCTTTGGAACTTTTAGTTCCTGCTTTGTTTGTCTTCGGACAACATTCCAACCTAATTATAGTCGTTGTCATTCTAGAAGCATAGACACATATTCAAAGGATATTAGGGGACTGTGTGGGGGCCACGGAGACCTTAGGGATAGTCAGGCGTGGATCCTGCCAATGGTTCAGTGTACAGCTGCATTGCGCTGGTGGAGACCTGGACAGCAGGGCTATCTTGACACTCCACTGAACTAAATATTATTCAGATGTTAAGTACTCTCGTGTGAAAGGACCGCGGAGATGGCTGTTAGCGTGCTCTATTTGGGACTTGTGCACCGAGTTGTTTACACATATTACCTGAATGCTATCCTGACAGAACACTATGACAACAATAGTCTCCATGGAGCAGAGTTAGGTCTAGTCCTAGGCATGCATTCGAGTCTCGACCTTTTTTCTGAAACTATATATGTATTATACATATTTTATAAATGTATCCTTTGATACACACCTATATATATATATATATATATCCACTTGAATGCTTGTTTGTTTACCTGCATGCCCATATCTACATTACTAGCCTATTGTAGAATCTTACCTCCTCTATTTGTATTTTTTTTCTTCTTCGTTCCTTGTTGGCAATGATAGTGTCATCCGAGAAGTGTAAAGCAGATGAGGAATGATTGAAAGATGCTGAGAAGGTGACAGAAGAGAATTGTGAAGACTCGGAGCTTCGATGCTGTGTGTAATATAGGTTGTTATTATATTTTATTCTGGCAATCGTGAGAAAATTTATAAACTTAATTTTCGAAAACTCATTGTATTTGATTAGTTCGCATACTTATGAAAATTCATTTGAGAATATTGTATTTAATTATTTTAAGTTTCTAGTGTATAAATGGAATTTTATTTATTTCTCTCTCCTGACAGTTGGTGTAAGACCAGTGAGCAAGTTTTTATTTGAGGAATTTTTTTAAACTCATCAACCACTTATCAGGTTTTATTTTGACGTCGTTCAAAAGTTCTATTTTTAAAGAGGTTATTTCGAAAATAATTCTAAAAATTCTTATTTTATAAAGTTAATTAGCTTTAAAATAAAACGAGGTGTTACAGCCAAAGATATTATTTGCCATTGAAAGAGGAATTGGGATCCCTTTTTTTTTTTTTGATAAGCCAAATAGTATATTGAATAAGGTACAAGGGGTACCCAGACCCAATTACACTGAAGCAAAATCAAAGTACAGGATCAACTAAAGATATACTTTCAACCTATAGCATTAACAATGACAATAAGGTTGAAGCATAGCTACAGATTCACCCCAGTAACCATGATCAAAAACACCTCACAGTCATTCCCAACACAGTTAGTTCAATGCATCATTACAAAAGGATATAAATCTGCGCAAGTAGCTAATGAACGTGTGCAGTATGAAATTCCAAAGTAGATGGGCACGGCCACAACAGAACACAGCCAGCAACAGAGCAAGATCATTGTGGTGTGGTGCACCAACCTTTGGTGTCAGAACAAACAACATCCAAGCCAGCATTTTAGGAAGAGTAAAGGATGCATTCTTGTGGATTAACTATCCAATCCAAGAAAGAAAACCAGCCCCTCTTTGTCCACGCCCTGTGCCAACTCCAAACTCTGAATTTAGTAAGTTCAACCACCTTGTCCAAGTCCATTGTTCCATTATTAAAAATGACCTCGTTCCTATGTAACCAAATGGACCAAATAATAGCAAACCATACCAACCTCCAAGCTTTGTTGCACTTTCCATGAGACATGAGGCCATCATGTTGCTGCAGAAGGGTCACTAAGTCACCTGCTATAACAGTTTGTAAGCCAAACCAATCGTACAAAAACATCCATAGTGCATATATAAATCTGCATCTTATAAATAGATGTTCTGTAGTTTCATTTTCATTCTTGCAGAAACAACACCTCAATGAATTGCCTGATTGCACAATACCCCTATTTTGCAGATTGGTAGTGGTTGGGATCCTATCCAACAATGACCTCCAACAAAAGGCTCTTACCTTCAATGGTACTGCTCTGTCCCATAGGATTTTAAAAACACTTGAAGCCTGAAACCCAACAACTTTTGTAATTTGAAGATAGCCCGATTTCACTGAGTAAGTGCCATCCGCACTGTGGTTCCATTTCCATGAATCAGTGCAGCTTTCCACTAGTGCCTTCCCTGCTAGAATTTCCATCAAATCCCTCAGAAGCTCTTCCTCCCAAACAAAAAGACTCCTTCTCCATGGTAGAATCCATGTCCACCTTCCAAACCTCCATTCTCCCATTTGTGATACATTTGCTTGTTTCAAAAGTGAAATATTGAATAACCTATTATGTACCGAACTCAAAGGAATGCTAGTCGCCCAAGATTCTGACCAAAAAGACACAGACTCTCCATTGCCTAAAACTCTAGCTAACCCATTAGCCAGCCACCCAGGGATGGGATCCCTTTATCATTGGATGATGCAACTTCTAATAGAACTCTTGGTCACTTTGCAAGAGTTTTGGTGGATATTGATCTTGCGAAACCTTTAAGGGATGAAATTATGGTAGAAAGGCAAGGATTTGCATTCATTGTTGGAATCCAGTATGAGAGACTACCTCCCTTTTGGTCTTCCTATAGAATGATAGGGCATGATATCGATAATTGCAAAAGGAAGCAAGCAGATTCTTTCAAGAAACCTGGTCCTAAAAAGTCAGTTCAACAATATGTTCCTAAAAGTAATGATGCTTTGATGACTGAGAAAGAGATTATTGAAGGTAATAAGCCTGTTGCAGATATAGATATTCCTGCTCAAGTCACAGATGCTTTCATTGATCCTATCAATGGGCCCGATCAAGTGATAGATAAAGAATTGAGAAGATCGGTTGATCTAGTCTTTTTAGAAGGAAACCAATATGATGAGAGGCAATCCATGCAGGCAGTGAAGAGGATGATGTGGAGATTGTTTTTGAGGAGAATCACTCTCCTGTTAGTCCTGATAATGGGCAGGGTAGTAACTCGGGGCCTCCAGGGCATGTTTCTAATTCTCTAAGTACTAGAGATGCTGTTGTTGATGCCAGTTTTGAAGCTGAATCCTCCAGGGAGAATATAACTACATCTGTGCATAAGGACTTAACTGTTGTTGTTGATGATAGTATTCATGCTGAGTCCTCAAGGGAGAATATACCTACATCTGTGAACAAGGATTTAGCTATTGTTTCAAAGTTCCGGGCCAATGATGGTGAAGATCAGTAAGTCAATGACAATACAAATAAACTTAGTGCATACCAATTTGAAAAGGTGCTAACTAAAAGTCAGAAAAAGAAGTTAAAAAAGCAGCATAAGGCTCAAGGTAATGTTGATATGCATATAACCCGATCAAGGGCAGGTCATTCCCCAGTTTTTTAATGAGAATCCTCTTTTGGAATGCTAGAGGAATTGCTAATCTAGATACTAGATTGGTTCTTAAGAAGCTTTGCTCCTTGCATAAGCCTGATGTTTTATTTATTTCTGAGCCCTGGATTTCAATTGATCAAATTCATGTTGGTTTATGGAAAAGTATGAATTTGAAGCTTATTACTATTAATAAAAGGCCAGCCCCTAATATTTGGTGTTTCTGCTTTGATAAATTTTCTCCAACTGTCATAGCCAACTCATTTTAGCAAGTGTCTTTTTCATTCATGGTTGATGGTCAGCAATTTTACATATCTTCCGTTTATGCATCCACATATCATGTTCTTATAAGGTCTCTATGGAATGAATTGACAAGTTTACAGAATTTGCTTGATGGTCCTTGGTGCTATATTGGTGATTTCAATGCTATCCTTGGTTCTCATGAGCAAAGAGGTAGCAATCTGCCACTAAATGTGTCTTGTGCAGAGTTCAAAAGCTGTACAGATTTAAACAATTTGACCTATTTGTTAACTAGAGGTTCTGAATTTACATGGAGCAATGGAAGAAGAGGAATAGCTCATACTAAAAAAAAGACTAGACAGGGTTGTGTGCAATGACAATTGGCTTTCATTTTGGGATTCAACCTCTTGTTGTACTCTCCCCAGGAGTAAATCTGATCATCATCCCATACTGCTAGATCTGAAAAAAGGTGTTGGTTTTCATCCTGTCCCCTTTAAATTTCTGAGTATGTGGATAGAACATGAAAACTGTTCCAGGCTTGTGGCAGATGTTTGGAATAGGCCTTTCTTTGGTTGTCCAAAGTCTATTCTTGCTCAAAAGCTAAAAGCTCTTAGAGCTGAGTTGAAGATATGGAACAAAACAATATTTGGCAATGTTCATCTAAGGGTTGATAGAGCTTTGGCAGATGTGGATGACACTCAGGATGGTCTGAGGGAGATGCAAGACAAGGAGGTTAAGGCTCAGTTGGAACTTCAACAAGCTTTGTCTTTCAAAGAGAATTTCTGGAAGGAAAAAGCTAGAATTGCTTGGCATACTCATGGTGATAGGAATACAACCTATTTCCATAGAGTTGCTAAGGTTAGGAATGCTTCTAAACTGATGCCTGTGTTGAAACATGGTGATGTTGTCCTTAGTGAGCCTGCTGAAATTGAGAAACATGTGTTAAGCTATTTCTCCTCCTTATATGCTTCAGAGAATGCTTGTACATATAACAATATAATGATTTAATTGGCAGAGTGATCCCTAAGCTTGTTTCCAATGAAGATAATTCAGTTATAGTTAGTATGTCCTCTAATGAGGAAATCAAGGCTGTTGTCTTTGCCATGAATGGGGGAGGAGCTCCAGGGCCTGATGGTTTTGGGGGTGTTTTTTCACCAAAAGTATTGGAATGTGGTTGGAGATGATGTGTGTGGGTCAGTATCTCAATTCTTTGCTCAAAACTGATTGCCTATATGAACTCCAATTTAGTAGTTCTAATTCCAAAAGTACCAAATGCTGATATGATTGAGGATTATAGGCCAATTGCCTTAGCTAACTTTCAGTTTAAGATAATCTCCAAAGTTCTTACTGATAGATTAGCAACTATTGCTCCTAAGTTAATTTCTGTCCAGCAAAGAGGTTTCATAAGAGATAGGAGCATAATTGAATGTATTTGTCTTGCATCTGAGTCAATAAATATTCTTAATTACAAGACCATTGGAGGGAATATTTCTCTCAAGTTTGACTTCAAAAAAGCCTTTGATACATTAGATTGGAGGTTTTTACTTTCAGTTCTTAAAGGCTTTGGCTTTAATTCTAAGTTTTGTGACTGAATTAGCACAATTTTGCATGCTGCCAAACTTTTTTTTTCAGTAAATGGCAAGGCAGTGGGATTTATCCCTTGTAAAAGGGGAGTTAGGCAGGGGGATCCTCTTTCCCCTCTGCTGTTCTATTTAGCTGAAGAGGTGCTCAATCGTGGCATTTTTTCCTTGGTCAATTCAGGTTCCTTTAAACCTATGACATGACCAAAAGGAATTCAAGTTCCTACACACATTCTGTATGCAGATGATGTAATGGTATTTTGCAAAGCTAAACTTGAAAGTTCTGATGTCTTTGTTCAACTCCTATGGTCAAGCATCGAGTCAGCTGTTAAGTTTGCACAAATGTAAGTTTTATGTAGGGGATCTTCATTCAAACAGAATTGCAACATTTCAAATGTGCATGGATTTAATCGAGGAAGGTTGCCTTTTACCTATCTTGGTGTGCCTATCTTTAAAGGCAAGCCTAGGAGGATTCACTTGATGGCTATAGTTGATAAGATCAAGACCAAAATGGCAAGTTGGAAGGGATCATTGATTTCTGCCATGGGAAGACTGCAATTAGTTAAATCCATCATTCATGGAACTTTGGCATATAGTTTCCACATATATGCTTGGCCTGTGTCTTTACTGAAATCTATTGATAAATGCATTCGAAATTTCATTTGGATTGGTGAATAAATGCTAAGAAGCTAGTAACTGTGTCATGGAACACTGTTTGAAACCAGTTTGAGGAAGGATGAGACACCCCGATGTCCCATTAAATAAAAACCTAGCTTATCTAAAACTTAATTGTAATATTAGCGTTGGACATATATATAAAATCGTAATTATTAAAAACTTAAAGGTAAGAACAAAATTTAAACATCACATCACCCCTACGCCAATATTGAATAAAATGTTACTTAGCCATTTCCGACGCTAGATGGTTACTTTCCCCCACCTGAGGTGTCGTAGGCTAGCTTTAGAGCAATGAAACGAGCCCACTCCAATCTCCCCAAATCTGCCTCGTGAGGTTCTCCTACCTCCGGGGCTCCAAAAATTCACCTGAACACATATTCACGAAGTACACGTTACGTTTAGCTCAAATCTGAAGACAGAATTGAAAACAGCTAAACGGATTGAGAGATAACTTCAATACTATCACGGACAGCATTTCGGCATAAAAACATAGACTTACCAAGAAAAGAAAGGTAGGATGATGAAGTAGAAGTCGCAAGGATCACAACGGTAAAAAAAAAAAAAAACCTTTTAATGTGGAATTTCATGGAACATTGTGGAAGAGGGCAGAAAACTCAGTTTTAGAGTGAGAGGGAGAAGAGAGAAAGAAAGAGAGAGAAATTTCCAGAGGAGATTCTGACCAATCCGTTCGTCCTATTGAAAAACCGATTATACCATTGTGATCCTTGCGACTTCTACTTCATCATCCTACCTTTCTTTTCTTGGTACGTCTATGTTTTTATGCCGAAATGCTGTCCGTGATAGTATTGAAGTTATCTCTCAATCCGTTTAGCTGTTTTCAATTCTGTCTTCAGATTTGAGCTACACGTAACGTGTACTTCGTGAATATGTGTTCAGGTGAATTTTTGGAGCCCCGGAGGTAGGAGAACCTCACGAGGCAGATTTGAGGAGTCTCAGGACTTTAAGGTCCATTAATGATGCTTCATTATTGAAGCTCAGCCGGGACATTTTCAGTGTTAACTCAGAATGGTCTAATTTTATCAAGGCAAGGTTTTTTAGAGACAACTGCCCTATAACTAACTATGCTAAATCATCTATTTGGCCAGGCATTAAGGCTCATATGGAAACTGTGATCCAAAATTCTGTTTGGCAAATTGGAAATAGGCAAGTGGTGAATTTTTGGAAAGATAAATGCTTGACAGTCCTATATTGGAGATTCTAAATGTTCCTCAGCAGGTTCATGGTTCTCTTCACTCCTCTGTTGCTGACTTTATTAGAGGAAACTCATGGGAAATTCATCATGATCTGGCTCACAGGTTCCTTAACCTTGATGCAGCAATTAAGTAGGTTCCAATTCCATTATTTAACATGAATGACAGCCTTGTCTGGACAGGTAATGCATCTGGTTGTTTATCCTTCAAGGAAGCTTTCAATTTTCTTTATCCTTGGCAGAATGCTATTCCCTGGTGCAAGTTCATTTGGTCTGCTGTGATCCCTCCTTCTATATCTTTTTTGGTTTGGAGATTGCTCCATGGAAAGCTCCCAACTGATGAGAACCTGATGAAGAGAGGCTGCAGCATGGCTTCGGTTTGTAGTCTCTGTGGTTGCAGTGTAGAAACCTCAAAACATTTGTTTCTGGATTGCTGTTTTGCTGTGAACATTTGAAACTGGGTCAACAGCTCTCTAAATGTCCCTCTTGATCTGTCATCTATTCTGTCTATCCTATTGTTTGTAATAAGGATTGGTCCTCTCAATCTAGGGACTTAATTCTTGTAGTGATTGTGAATGCTTGTTGGTTTATATGGCATTGTAGGAATAAAAGCATTGTTGATGCTAAGAAAATTCATTGGAAATCTGCTATTAGCTGGACTAAAGATGTTGCATCTATCTCAGGGAATCTCTCCAAAGGGCATACTTCATCTTCAATCAAGGAATTTGTTATGCTTAAATCTTTTGCTGTCTCGGGCCATCCTAGTAAAGCTCCTTCTATTACTCAAGTGGATTGGTTGCCCCCTCCTTGTGGTTGGTTGAAATGCAACACGGATGGTGCTGCGAAAGGCAGTCCTGGTCATGCGGGTTGTGGAGATATTTTTAAAGGCAAGAATGCTGAAATTGCAGGCTGCTTTGCTCAATATTATGGAATCACCTATGCACTTCATGCTGAATTGTTAGCTGTTATTTTTGCCATTGAGACAGCTCATGCCAAGGGTTGGAACAATTTGTTGATTGAGTGTGATTCTAGCTTGGTAGTCGTGGCTTTCTTCAATCCTATTTTGGCTCCATGGAAACTTAGAGTTAGATGGATGAATTGTATTTTTTTAACCAAAAATATGGGTTTTAAAATTTTCCATATTTTTAGGGAAGGGAATAAATGTGCAAATGGGCTTGCCAACTTTGGCATTCTTTCTTGTAGCAACTCTTGGTGGGATCTTGCACCGGATTTCATTAGGATTGGTTTTTTTCATGATAGATACTTCTTGCCTAACGATAGCTTTAGATGATTTTCATGGGTTAAGGCTTAATGTCCCCCCATCTTGTATTCTTTCTTTTCTCTTTATTTCAGTATACTTTTGGTGTGCTGCAGATGATAGATAAGTTTTGAGGTGCCAACCTAGTTGGGATCTTTCTTCTTATTGTGATGCCTTTGCATACCAATTTCGTTTAGAAAAAAAAAGTGTATGCAAAGGTGTCCTTTTTTTACCAGTAATAGGTATCAGGTAGATTATTTAATGTATTAGGTATATTATATGAATTTTTTTTTTGACAAGTATATATGATAGGGGTGTAATCGGGTCGGTTCGAATCGGCTTTGGGGGTTTTCATCATCCGAACTGATCAAATTTGATCGGTTCGGATTGGTTCACTTTTTAACTACGGATCCGAACCGACCATAATTGGGTCGGTTCAGATGGGATAATCAGATTACCCATTATTTTTTATTTTTAATTTAAACTTCAGAAATTAATAAAAAAAGAAAAAGAAAAAAATATACATATTTAATTATTAATTATATTAAATATATATATATATATATATATATATATATATATAATAATATATTAACATTATATATATGTATATAAAATAATTTAAAAATTAAATATTTATAGGGTTCGGTTCGGCTCGGCTCGGATTAAATTTGTAGGATCCAAGACCCGAACCGACCTTGTTAGGATTAGAGCTTTTTAAATCCGATCGGATCCGATGATCCAAACCAATCCGCCAAAATCGATTTGGATCCATCGGATTCGCGGATCGGATTGGATCCGCTTACACCCCTATATGATACTTATAATATGTTATTTAACGTAATAAAAATAAGTAGCGATACGTGGTTAAAACACTACAAAAAATAAGCCGTTTATCGACGGCCAAATCCCGTCGGAAAGGCAAAGAAGCCGTCGGAAAACTCCATTTCCGACGGACGGTCATCCATCGGAATCCAGCGCGTCGGAAAGCATTTCCGACGGAAAGGAGGTCCGTCGGAAGAGTTACCGACGGATTGTACCGTCGGAAACCTACAACGGATTTTCCGACGGAAGGAAAATTCGGTGGGAAATTCTGAGCCTTAGTTTCCGACGGACTTATCCGTCGGTAACTCTTCCGACGGAAAAGTCGGTGGGAAATTCTGAGCCACGGTTTCCGACGGATAATTCCGTCGGAAATGTTTTCTGAATTATTTTTTATTTTTAATATTATTTTATTTTTAAATATTGATTAATTTGTTAATGTTATTTTATTTATAATTATTAAATAAATTTTTTATTTTAATTATTATTTTTTATTTAATTTTTATTTTAAATAGTGATTATTATTTTATTTTTATTTTAAACGTTAAGTTTAATTTAATTTTATTATAATTAATTAAATATAATAATTTAAATTCAAAACTGAAATTACAAATTAAATTTAAAAATGCAGTTACATTAAAATAAAAACAAATACATAAATATCCGTTAATGTATTAAACTCAGCTACATCTATATAACTATTCTAATAGTCATCATAATAATGGGTAACGTCGTCATCCTGTCGGGGGGATGTCGCCGGTGTCAGGTGACCATCATCCTGCGGCACAGTAGGCGCATCGCCATCATGCGGCTGCGGCGGTGGATCGGTACGAGTAGTGGAGGGCTCGCCAGTATCGAGTACCCCCTGCATAGCGCTGCGCCTCTCAGGTGGAAGCAAATCGATCAGAGTGGTCATCACCTGCGACCATGACTCCATCCGCTGCTGCATGCGCTCTGAATTCCGCCTATGCTCCTCCAGCTCCTGCCTCATCCGCCGCATCTCCTTCGTGTCCTGTGGGCCGGAGGGTGGAGTCTCCCGGATGGTCAAGTTCGACGACGACCCCCGACGGATGGTACGAGCTAGAGACGCGGTACCGTAGATCCGCCCTTTCTTCTTCCCGCCCGTGACATCCATCCAGACCTGGGTCTGTATCCGCTCAACCTCAGCAGGGTCTAGCTGAGAAGGATCCGAGGCACCAGAGCAGGAGGCAACCTCAGATGCAACGCGACTGAACCTGGCATTGTACTCCTCCTGTGATGAATACATTACAAAAATTATGTTATTAAACTATAACACTAACATATACTTTAAATGTGATAGCACTTTATATATATATAGCTCACCATGGTCTGCCTCGACCTCTCATCAACATACTGGCCGGTGTCCGAGCGAATATGCGTTTGCTGAAAGATGGAAGGGACATCGACGAGAGGGACATCGACGGTAGGGACATCGACGGTCCGGGCAAGCTCTCCTGCCTGCAATCAACACATGAATAAAATCAATTAAATATTTTTTAAATTGTTAACAAAAATGTACAGTTTATATATTAAATTGTTTATATATACATACCATATTAATGGCATGCTGCATGTGGCTAATCGAGCCACCAGTGTGCATGCTCCCACCCCTCTCTGAAGCCCGATTCCTCTTCGCCTGCAGACACTTCAGCTTGTAACCTGGAGTGTCCCAGTAGGCACATAGCTAGGCCCAGATGTTGGGCCCGATGTAATCCCGACGTATCCGGTCCTCCCTACACTCCCGGAGCATGTCCCTCAGTCGGTGCGGTGCGCGCTCGTTAAAGATAGCGCGTATCTCTGAGTCATGCTCCGGTAACCAACGCACAAGCTCCTGTGGACAAAGAAAAAAACATTAATAACATTATACAAAAAATATATATAAAATACGTGAAATAATTAAGGGACAATTACAGGAAATAATAAACAACAACTTACCCCGAATCGTCGGAAGATACGATCCCTGTCGGCATCGGGGATCACCCCCCATGATGGCCAGAAGCGACGATAATGCTTCTTGATGGCCCAGGTAACGTGCTTGGATCCCACTTTCGATGGGATCCACCTGAAAAATTTATAAATTTTTTAATACAATAATATGGCAACCAACAAATATACACTTAATGAATAGTAACTAAAATAGTCAAAGTTCAAAAATATACACTAAATTAAATGAAACTTACGTGTGAGAAACTGGCCGGATCCATGGTCGATCCTCAGGTGCGGGAGTCCCGGCCCACTCAGGAGTCTCCTCTGCCGCGACTGACTGCTGTGCAGTCGATGAGGATGGCATGATGACATCGTGATCTTGAGCGGCCGTGGATGATGCAGATGGAATGCTAGTATCTGGCTGTGGTCACCTCCCACGAGTCGGCATAAATGACAAGCCTGGTGACTGTGTGGCCGGTGCAGTCGATGATGGTGGTGGGACTGGGTGTGGGTGTGGGTGTGGTCTGGGTCCAGTAGGGGGCGGCTGGTAGCCGGCTGGTGCATGTCCTGGCGTAAAGCGACTGGACGAAGGGACATATATGGAGGGTGGTACAGTATGGGTAGGGGATGGTGTCGTATGGGTCGGTGAGGGTGTAGAATGGGTGGGGGATGGTGTAGAGTGGGTGGGGGAGCCTGCTGTAGATGCCGCTGGTGTGGATGAGGCGGGGAAGGGGGTAGGTACGGTGGGTGCGGAGGTGGCTGCAACAAAACGAGCAAGCACCTGGGGCCTGATGGTGTATCGTCCCCGTGCCTTAGCCTTCCCCTTATCACCGCTGGGCGGTGGGGGACGGGGCGGCTCTCCTCCTGATGCTGACATATCTATTTTTATAGCACAATTAGAAATCCATATATATAAATTTAGTAAATCGATCAACATTTAAGTCACTAATAAGGCACATATTTAAAATACAACAAAATCTGTGAACTCTTACATTGAAGTGCATAAGAAAATATTTAAAATACACTAAATTTAACTTAACAGAGACATTCCTATTCAGTGTCAGTATCATCATCTGATTGTAAGTCTGACTCTTCTTCTTCTGTCATTGAGTCATCACTTTGGACCTCTTCCTCTGGTGACTGATTGCCAATGACCACTTCTTCCCCTTCATTTGCAGATCCCAACATGCAAGTAATACGCTCGATCTCAATGACTTCATTGACATGTGACGGTTCATCCGCCTGGAAGGGCGTCTCATCCTCTCTATCATCGATTTCTATGCGACCCCTAGGCTTAGTAGTGACAGCAACGCACCAACCTCGTTTGTCCGTTCTCATTGCTGGATAAGGGACATAGTATACTTGTTTTGCATTCTGAGCAATTATAAACGGATCAAACAGTTGATATCTTCTTTCCATGCGAATGTCCATAGTTCCATACTTGGGATCCACCTTTGTTCCTGCCCTTGATGGATCAAACCAGTTACAATAAAATAAGACTACTTTTTTAGGATAAGTAGTAGTATTGTATTGTAACTCGTATATGTGTTTTATGACCCCATAAAATGCACCAGTACCTTCACCCTGTACGACAACCCCGCTATTAATTGTCTTTTTGCCCACGTTCCATTCATCTGTGTGGAATTTGTACCCATTAACAAAGTATGTATGCCATGATCTAACGCAGCTATAGGGCTCGTACGCTAAATCTCTCAAGTGTTGAATAGTCACGCTTAATGGTTGCTGATAAACCTACGAATATGTAAGTCAAAGTAAATAATTACCTTATCAATTAGAACTTAAGCTTAATATATATTGACACTTACTTGTTGCTTGAACCATTCAGGAAATTCTGCATGTGTACGAGCAGAACCATCTTGTTCACTTAGTTGATTAATTTGCAGGAACACACTGACAAATAAAATGAGTACAATGTGTTTACAGAGAAATTGATATAATATGTATATGTTACGTCAAAATTAAGTCGTTGAAACTTACTCGTGGTATGGTTTCACCTCGGTGCAATTTATCAACACATGAACATGGGCCGATGTATACTCCTCATCACTTAACCAGTAAGTAAGCTCCTTGCCAGCATGACGACCAGGAAGGTTAAATACGGACAGCATATAAGGATACCCTGCACTATCGGCACTTACCTCGTTCCTAATATTTCTTGGGGCCAACATGAAGTTATTGAAATAGTGGGAACAAAAATGGGTTGTCTCACGGTGTAAGTAAGAAGCACAGATTGATCCTTCCACCCTAGCCTTGTTTTTAACTGATCGTTTAGAGTCGCCCATGAATCTAAGTAATAAAAAAATGAATGACAAGTCATTATCCAATGCATGGACGATCTAAGAGTTTAATGTGAAAATATAATAAAATTACCTTTCAAACGGATACATCCACCTATATTGTACTGGTCCACCAAGCTTCGCCTCATATGCAAGATGGACAGGGAGATGTTCCATTGAATCAAAAAATCCGGGGGGAAATACCCTCTCCATCTTACATAGAATTATTGGAATGTTTTCTTCCATCTTATTCAGACCATCCGCGCTTAAAGTTGCAGAGCATAGATCTTTGAAGAAATGACTGATTTCAGTAAGCGTGTTCGAAACAACCGAGGGCAATGAGCCGAAAGCAATAGGAAGCAAACACTCCATGAACACATGACAATCATGACTTTTCATCCCATGAAGCCTTCCCGTTCTTACATCAGCACATCGTGCCAAATTAGACGAATAGCCATCAGGCATCCTAAGGTCTTTTAACACAAATTGACTTTGCTTCATCGGCAGTTAGACTGTAACAAGCTTTTGGTTTGACCATTTTTCCATTAGGCTGCGGCTTCAGCTCCAAATCCTTTCGTCTACAGTACAGAGCTAAGTCCATCCTTGCCTTCTCATTGTCCTTCGTCTTGCCGGACACATTCATAACCATGTTAAAAATGTTATCAAAGAAATTCTTCTCGATATGCATCACATCAAGATTATGCCTTAACAGATTATCCTTCCAATACGGTAGTTCCCAAAAAAATACTTTGTTTTGTCCAGTTATGCCATTCTCCATACCCTGGTAATTTTGAGACACCTGCTTCAGTGACCTTAGGAAGATCCCTAACCCGACCCCAAATTTGTGCAGGAGTCAACAAAGGCGGTGGACCTTCCTCTTCTGTCTGATTCTTTTTGAATGCTCGGGTATTCCTCCGGAAGGGATGATCACGATCTAAGAACCGACGATGAGAATCAAACCAGGAACTTTTGCCACCATATCTCAGGGTAAAAGCCTTTCCATGTTCCATGCAATACGGGCACGCCAATTTACCATGGGTCCCCCAACCAGATAACATGCCATATGCAGGAAAATCATTGATAGTCCACATCAGTGATGCCCTCATCATAAAGTTTCGCTTCTTTGAAACGTCATAAGTCACCACACCATCCCAACACTTTTTCAGATCATCGATAAGAGGCTGCAAATATACATCTATCCCAGCCTTCGGGTTAGATGGTCCCGGTATGAGACAAGTCAGAAACATATATGGTTTTGACATGCACATCTCGGGAGGAAGATTGTACGGTGTAACAATCACTGGCCAACATGAATATGGCGAGGCTGATGCTTGAATGTACGGTGTGAAACCATCCGAGCACAGCCCAAGTCGTACATTGCGAGGATCTGCTGCAAAATCAGGATGTACCCGATCGAAGTGCTTCCAGGCTTCATCGTCAGAAGGGTGGCATATAACCCCTGTACTTCTTCTATTTTCATAATGGCACCTCATCTGTCCCACAGTCTGCGATGATGCAAACAGTCTCTGCAACCTTGGAATTATAGGCAGATAGAACATTGCCTTCTCAGGAACTCGTTTGTTTTTACTACGGTCACTACTTTGAACGCGGTACCTGGATGTCTGACAAAATTTACATTGATCGAGCGTGCTGTCATTTGTTCCCGAAGCACTATCATAATACAGCATGCACCCGTTCGGACAACAATCAATCCTCTTAGCCCCCAACCCAAGTTTCGACACCAACCGCTTCGCATCATAATAACTTTTTGGCAACAACTCTTTGAAGGGGGTCACATCTTGAAGCATTTTACAAAAAAACTCCAAACACTGCTCGGGGACATTCCAATTGGACTTGCAAGCTAGAAGCCTAACACAAATTGATAATTTTGAATCTGACGCCCCTTCAAACAATGGCTTATTTGTCTCTAACAATAAGTTGTAGAATCTCTGTGCCGATTCATTAGGAGGTTTTTCCATGTCATCAGACTCATCCGCCTCGAAATTCCCATGTTGCCCAAGACGATCCACCATCATATGCATTGACTGGAGTTGTTCGACATAGTCATCGTGTAAGCCACTGCCTGATGCACTCATGTCAAGATCGTCACCACCGACTTCATTCATATCAATATCCGCCAACTCCTCGCCATGATCAGTCCATATCCAATAATTAGGCTTGAACCCACGTCGGTATAGGTGTAACCTCACGTTGTCATCACTCAAAACCGTCATACAATTACACTTTATGCACGGACATCTAATCCCCCCCTCTTCGGCATAATCACTATGTTGCTTGGCTTTCGATATAAACTCCTTGACTCCATCTACAAATGATTGTTTCAGAAGTCGTCTCCCAGACTCGTTCCTATCATACACCCAACTACGGCTTGGGGGATAATATTCCATCCTTCTGCATTTCCAGATAAATTAACGTATTTTTAAACTTGATACTGTAACCCCAAACCGCTCCCTTTCCTTAAAAGGTGTGGCCCTATCCCATTCGAGGAAAATTTTTTTCAACACTGTATTATACTAGTTACTCATCGCTTCTCATGCCTTATAGCTAACGAAATTTCGGCAGCATTTCCCATTGGTCTCCAAGTACACGACTTGACCGCGGTAAGATACCACAATCAAATATGGACCCGGAGAACAAAAGGAAATGCTTCGACCCGAAATTTCATCAACTATTTAACATATGAGAATCAGTAAGTAATTAGTATATCGGTGGAGAAAAAGTTTCTTCCCAAACTGTCCCAATTGGACAATTCAAGATTCAATAAAATGAGCGATACCATGACCACGAGTACACATGCTCAATAATATTGAATCTTGAACGGGTGACTAAGGTTTTTCTCAATGTCGTATTAAATTATACTAAAAAATAAACTAAAACATTTTTAAGTAACAGAGATAATTTGCATAAAGTTTAACCATAATATTAAACAATTAAACACATAATTAAACAAAGCCTTGTCCAAAAAAATGCGGCATTATTATTTGTCTAATGTTTTATTAAATCATTTATGTTTTAAATTAATTTTAATTAACATAACATTTTATTGAATTTGTTAATTACTTATGTTTGTTTACTTGACTTTTAATTATTTATCAACTTTTAAAATCTATTATTAGTATATCAGTTAATTGTCTGAAATAATTGTTACTAACAAATTTATTTTTACATATTTATTTTATTCTTCCCACTTATTACGTTACTTGACTATTTAAAATCCTATGATGTTAATTACTTAAATAATAATTAGTAATTCTTCCCATAAGATTGATTTAAATTAATGATTTAATTAAATAACTTCTTCACTAATATCAAGTATTACATAACCAATAACTAATTACTCATTATTATGTAATTATTTTATTGATTAATTAAACCATAACTAAGTACAAACGATCCCGATCACGCTTAATCAATCACCATGAGCTACTGGCAAATCTACTCATTAGCCGAATCTGATTTAATTAATTAACTTTTTAAGTATTATTTAATCACTCCATTATTTACGTACAAATAATCCCGATCATGCTTATAATCGATCACCATCGCTACGTCGAGTCAGCTCGCTTCATCACTACTGTTGCAAGTATATGTGGGAGAAAAACAATTTTACCGGCAAACTAATCCTAGCTATGTCTCATCCTATCAACGGTACTTGTCCTTATGATTTTATATTAGACTAAATTCATTAATTAATCTACATTAATTAATGAATTTATGCAATTAGCAAAAACAATAGCTTACTAAATTTAAAACTACTAATAAAGACAATTTTGTTAATTACAACTACACAAATATATATATATAAAAAAATACACTCAAACAAATTAAACAGGTATATACAAATTACAACAATTTAGACAAATAAAATTTATACCATTTCTTTAGCATGCATTGAACAATTATAATTAATATCCCAAAATATAAAACCGCCAGTACCTCTAGGAGCCCAAGAAACTGTTGTACGCAGAGGAGGTGACGGTGGCTAGTCTCAACCTCTGGTAGCCTTCAAAACAAAGAACACAAAAACAACAAAATAAATCAGATTCACAAAATTTCAGACATCACAACAACAGCCAACAAAACACAAAAAATAACCTTAATCAACATTCATTATAATTAATCAATAAAATCCAATTTTTTTTTTACAAATAAATAATAACAAGATTAGGAGGATACATACACTGTGGTGGTGGTTTTGCAAGGGAACAGGGTCTGGTGGGAATGGAGAGGACAGGGAGAGGGGAGGAGAAGGAGAGGGGTGGTGGTGGTGGTTCGGTTCGGTGGAGAGGGGAGGAGAAAGGGGTGGTGGTGGTGGTTCGGTTCGGTTCGGTGGAGAGGGGAGGAGAAGGAGGAAATGAGAGGAAATGAGAGGTGTTTGGTGGCGGCACGGTGGTGGGCAGAGGTGGGCGAGGGCGCAGAGAGAGCAGAGAGCTTGAGAGGGAAAGAGCAGAGGGAGAAGTGAGGGAGGGGGGAGAAGGGTCGTAACGGTGATGATAAATAGAAGTTACCGACGGCTTCCGACGGAAAAAGCCGTTGGAAATTCAAAAATAAATGATTACCGACAGAATCTTCCGTCGGAAACTCAAAATAAGTGTTTACCGACGGAACATTCCGTCGGTACTGACATTATTTTTCCGGCGGTTTAATCCGTCGGTAATTACAATTCAAAATTACCGACGGATTTTTCCGTCGGTAAATTTTCCCGCCAAGAATCAGTCATTCCTGCCGTCATTTCCGACGGAAGCTGCCCTCGGTAACGTTACCGACGGAATTTCCGTCGGTAATGAGTCCAACTGTTGATATTCTTAATTACCGACGGCTATGTCCGTCGGAAATTAACTCTCTACCGACGGAATCTCTGTCCGTCGGTAATCTTCCATCGGTAATTTAATGTTTTCTGGTAGTGAAAACCGAATGAACAGAACCAATGCAAACCACATTTAATTGGATTAGATCGGATCATATTTTTTTTAAAGAAGTTATCCAAACTGAACCGAACCACATGCACTTTTTATCTTCGGATCGGATGACTTTTTTCTTCAAATCCGATCCAAACCAAACCGCGAACACCCCTAACCATCAATTTTATCTTCGTTATTAATAACTATTTGTCATAACTCATAATTCAATAACTAAGTTAACTCGTATCGGTGCTCATTATCCACGTAATATTCTAGGTTTAATGAACTTTTTGGTCCCTGAAAAGTAGGTGTGTTTTGATTTTAGTCCCTGCACTTTTTTTCTTTTGGTTTTGGTCCCTATAAATTGAAAACTTTTGGTTTTAGTCCCAGTCGTCATTTATCCTCTGTTAAGTGCTGACGTGGCTAACAGAGTACCACGTTAGTACCGACACGTCAGCAAATATGCCAGGTCAGCTGCCACATATGAAAATGAACTTTGGTTTTAGTCCCTGAAAAGTGATTAAATTTTGGTTTTAGTCCCTGTACTTTTTTTTCAAAGGTTTTGATCCCTGTAAATTTAAAATTTTTATTTTAGTCCCTGCCGTCAGTGACACTCTGCTAAGTGTTGATTTGGCTAAGAGAGCGCCATGTCAGCATTGTCACGACAATAATCTTTATGCAGCAGTCTTGCTTCCTCCTTCATTCTACAACAATCTTGCTTTCTCCTTTCGCTGCAATTGTTATACTCTTTTGCGTTGAGGGCATCATGGTCGCAACTTTGAAAATTCATTGCAGAGAGCGAAAGTGGAAAACATTAGTAAAGGAAGAAGTAAAGCGCAGGTTTGAATGGACGTAGAAAAAATGTATTAGATGGTATGGAGAAAGGCTTCAGAAGGAGGAAGCAAGATTAATGCAGAATGAAGGAGGAACGATGGAGAAAGAGGAAGAAGAAAAGACAGTCATGTTTTATAAGAAGAAATAGTTATAATATTATAATAATAAAAATTAAATAATATAATGGTTAAATATAATAATAATTAATGTTAATATATTTAAAAAATTAATACTATGACGTGGCAGCCTACATGACATAAAATAATGATAATTAAACTATCGTGATAATGCTAATGTGATGCTCTGTTAGCCATATCAACACTTAATAACTGATAAGAGGACTTAAATCAACAGTTTTTAAATTTACAGGGACCAAAACCAACGAAAAAAAAAGTACAAGGACTAAAACCACAATTTACTCACTTTTCAGGGACTAAAACCAAATTTTATTTTCATATGTGGTAGCCAACATGGCATAAAATATTAATATTTTTTATGACGTGGCTGTGCTGACGTGGCACTCCGTTAGCCATGTCAGCATTTAATGGAGGGTGACTGACGGCAGGGTCTAAAACCAAAAGTTTTAAATTTATATGGACCAAAACCAAAGAAAAAAAAGTGCAGGGACTAAAATCAAAACACACCTACTTTTTAGGGACCAAAAAGTTTATTATACCAATATTCTAATATTTGGTAACTTGTTACAACTTCTTGAAGAATGAAAAGAATAAAAGGAATAAACAAGATAGAAAGTACGGGAAGGCTAGGGAAAGTGTGAGAGAAAAGTTTAGAAGATCACAAGGACGAAACAAACTCTAACCTGTATAGTTGTTATAATCATTACCTATTGTCATTTTCTCATTATTTGCTTTTTTAAAGTCTTTATTTTGTTTTTAATTGTCATTGCTACTAGATTGGTCCTTCCTTCTTCATGTGCTCTCTGCTTTTGGATTTAATAGCACCTTTTGCCATTGGATCAGATTTATTCATGAGTCAGCAAATCTATCATTTGCTGTTAATGGCAAGTCTGTAGGATACATCTCTTGTAGGAGCGGGGTGAGGCAAGGTGATCCTTTATCTCCCCTCTTATTTTGTCTTGCAAAGGATGTGTTAAGTAGAGGTATTTTGATAGGGTACGAATATAAGGGAATGTGAGTTGATGATATTCCTGTATTAGAGGCCAGGAAAATACCTCTGGAAATAAGGAACAAGATAGAGTCTTCTTGTTAATACTTTCTCTGCCTTCATTTATTTCATTTGTTATCATATATAGAGGCTTACATGCATAAAAGGAAATGACCTAATACTGAATAATAACAAACAAATAACAAACCCACTAATTGGGTGACAACACAACACCTAAAAGATATGGGATCCCTAAATTTAAGTAGCAAAGAATCTTCCCATTGTTTCCAGCATTAATAGGGTTTTTATTCTTGTTGGGCCAGCTTCATTTGGGCTGTGGGTACTATCATTTCATACCCCATCAAGACGAACCTTATCCTCAAGGTTGTAAAACAATTGACCCTAAAACAAATTTCCCTGAGTCCCCCTGCTTGAACTAGGATAACCTAACAGTTGTAGATGTTGCCAGATGTCCACCGGGATCCCATGGTTGTCTTATTCCAATCCTTACTGAAAAAATCATAAGTTGTTGTGACCATTTTTGCATTAATTCTGCCTCAATGTCCCTAATAATTTCCTCAACTTTCCTTAAGATTTTGTGTTGTGGCCCAATAATGAAGGAATTTTGATTAACGGGCCCAATAATGAATAAAATCTGATCAATTAAAGAGTGCCAAAATGTTATGTTAACCCACTGCCCCTTTCCACCAAATTAGGCCTGGTCCATTAGGTCATAGAAGTGTCCAAAGTTTTCAAATTCCACTTTGGCCCTGAAACCCTTCCCTACATCATATGCGCATCCCCTTGTGTCTGCCGTCCATTCCCCTTGGACGACCGTATGAGGAGCACGGTCCGGCAGCTCCGGCGGTGGTCTGACCGGACGTGTCTCCTCCATAGTCTGGGCGAAGCCACCTTCCTCCAAGGCCACCCCAAGGCTGGTCCAGGGGACGGCTCCATCGCCGGCAATGTCTTGGACCAGACGAGTGAAGGGCGAAGCCGCACTGATTGGACACGCACTTGACTGCAACGGAGATGACGGAATCCGTAGTGTGTTTTATGATTCGAGGCTCCAAGGGATCCATGGCGGCCATGGCGGTGGGAAAGGAAGTCGTGGGTACATGAATTGGAAGTAGAAGCAGTGGTGCTCGAGGTGGTTTCGGCAGTGGGGCCGAAGTTGGGTTGGCGGCTGGAGGTTCCAGTGGTCGTACGAAAATGATATCAGGAGGTTTCGGTAGTGGCAACGGCGAAACAGTAGCCCTGTCAGGTGGTTCCGGCGTCACGAACGGTGGTGGCGAAACAACAACAGTGTCTGGCGGTTCCGGTGGTTGCGGCTGTTTGACTGGGTCTCCATGCCTGACCTTCATCCCCCTTCGTTTGCATCTTCCACCACCATTGTTGTTTTGATGATGATTTCCCTTGCTGGATTTTCTTGTGTCTTGTCAGCTTCTTTCTCAATCCTCAAATTCCTATTTTTGAGTCGCATATCTTATGCAAGTGAGTATATTCAGTGGCAGCTCCATTGAACTGTCTCATTGCTTGCAACATTTGGAACATCACAAGCTTGAATTCAAAGTGAGGTGTTGTGATTGGGGTCCTCACTATTCCAGTACTCATAGACTCAGGATCAAACATGGCATATCCTCTGATAGTACTGTTTCTGTCATTGGCCAATGTCATGCTATCAGATTGCTCTTCCTCAGCCATTTCAGAACTAGCAGAGGAATCTGCTTCAGTTGTGGTTGGTGGAGTGTTGGTTGGAGTTATAAACCAAAACTCTGGTTCAAACATATAAGTGTGCTCTCTTCTCAATCTTCTGAATGTCCTTTCAATCTAAGGGTCTATTCTGTACTCAGGTGTGAGAAGTCTGTGCATACATTTTCAGTACCTAATGCTACATCAAATCACTTCAAATATTAGTTATCCTAACTACAGAACTACGTACTACTCTAAATATTGGAATTTAACACCATTACTTATCCCCGACAACGGCGCCAAAAACTTGTTGCCTTAAAAACAGATGTCTTAAGTTTGTGCAAGTATACACAATCGCAGCAAGTAATACAAAGTAAGTAAGATCGTTCCCACGAGGATTATAATGCTGTAGCAATTACCAAAATCCAGATTAATTGTTCTTAATAGTTGATTAAGGTGACAAAATATTGTGTGTGTTGTGGCAATGATTTAAATTGAACTTTTGTAAATACGAACAACTTTAAAGACAAGAGATTTAAAATGGTTGTTGTATACAGTTGAGATAAAACAGCTATAGGTATGTTTTCCTAGTAACTTCTGCTTAGCCTAGTTTATGCTCTGCGTATGTTATGGTATTTAACTCCAGGAAATAAAAGTTATGTTTTCCAACACTGAAAGATAAGCTCATTAAATGCTTTCTATTCCTAGAGTCATATTATTTACACCTTCTTCTTAATAAGCTCATTCCAGCTAGTTTAAGGACTTGAATAATTATTCCTAATGTACTCAACATCATTTAATTTTCCAATTAATGATTTAATCCTTATCTTCTAACTAGTTCCACTAAACTCAGTTTTTCCAAACTAAGCAAGCACCACATTCATCCAAGTTGATCAATCTTACACAAACAACAGTAAGTGCAAGTTAAAAGAAAATGCACTAGCATAACATAACATAAATTTCACTTAAGCATCGATTACATGGTTACATACCCATAGCTATAACAAGTTTAGCTCATGATGAGCTTAAACAAACTAAGAAATAAAAGTGAAGAGAAGTTCATTACAATGGGGGACTTGAAAATGCAGAACAAAGATGGAATGAGAAGAGGAACTTTCGGCTGCTCTCCCTTAGGTCACCAAACAAAATATTTCCTAGTGTGTGTAAGAAGTGTCCTTTCCTAGGGTTGCTATGGGTTTATAAAACCTCTTTCCTCCTATTTGGGCCAACATTTACTAATATTAAATTCAAGACCTTGGCCCATTTCCAGAATTGTAGGAAACCGGATCCCTAGGCGTGCGCGTGAAGCCCACATCCAATCAGTGCAAGCGCGACCAGCAGGAGAGAGAAAAGGTGTCCTAATCTTTTGTCCTTATCTGAGAGGTATCAGGGGACTCTATGCTGCAACATTTTGGAGTTCATCTCCAGCGTTTAGAGCATGCTCCAGCAAGAAACTACAAAAAGGTGCAAAACCTCATAAGCAACACTTTTACAACTTAAAAACAAATAACCTTCTAAGACAAAACCAAAGACACTTATTCACATAATTACCACAAAGACTCACAAAAACTACATTTATCACTTAGAGATAACAATAAATCAAATCAAAGAGGATATGAATAACTTTTATTTCTAAGAGTTATCATACGTGCATAGCCCACTTTTCAGCTCAATGGCACCAGTGGGTGATAATATGGGTGCAGGTTCAGAGGATTTTTATTTTGGGAGCTCATCTTATTTCTTCCGAGACAATAGTCCTTCAATTGAAGAATATGTACTGCAAATTCGGAGTGGTTTGAGTTGTTACATTTGAGAACTCATACAACATTCTATATTTACATTTATATGCTCATTTATTTCAACTTTATCGATAGTATATGACCGTATTAGACACATGTGGCAAGTGTTGTATTTGAGATGTATTAAAAACATTTTCCTTCTTAGTGTGTTTTGGGAGTTTGTTTTATAGTTTAGGATTAAATATGTTTTTGATCCTGTAAAATGAGCAAATTTAGATTTTGGTCCCTGTAAAAAAAATTCTTTGGTTTTTATCCTTCTTAAATTTGAAATCACTATTTATGGTCTGTACTGTCCAGTGACATCGTCTGTGATGTCATGTTAACATGTGATTCCCCTAAAATTTTCCTTGAGCCCTAAAATGAATTATATTTTTATTTACCCTAAAATGAATGTAGGGATTAAAAACAATGACATCATATTTTAGAGGGATGAAAACCAGATAAAAAATATATATAGGGACCAAAACCAAAATTTGTTGATTTTATAGAGATCAAAATTAGTAATTTCATATTTTAGAGAGATGAAAATCAAAGAAAAAGTTTTACAGGGACCAAAATCAAAATTTACTCATTTTCTAAGGACTAAAAACATATTTAAGCCTATAGTTTATATATGTGTTAAATATGTAAAGTATGTACCGTGATGAGTGTTCTCGTATTTTATTGTGAGGGGGAGGCAAGGAAGGGGCATAAATGGCGGAATCAAATCATGAATAAGATGATCACTTCGGTGTGTACTTGGGCTTTGTGAAGGAGGCTTGTTATGGGCCATCTCTTATAGAGCTCTTTCTTTACTAAGGTGGTTTCTTTTTTTGTAACCATTTCGTGCATTTGATTATTCGTAGTGTTTTTAAAATTGGATCATTGAATCGATGAAGACATTGTCTCGAGGTTCAATAGTTAATACTTTTTTACATTTTATGTTAATAAATTAACGAGATTTATTCTTGTATTTACTCCTTACAGTGTAAAAAAAGAGGAAAAAGTGCATGCATACTCCCTAAACTTTAGCGCATTTGCAAATAGGCACCTTCAACTATTTTTTATTCCCATTAGTCCTTAAGCTCTTACTAAATTTTTTGTCCTAATTAGTCCTTAAACTCCTGCTATTAGTAAAATCAATCATTCAATTAAGAAGCCTCGAGACTTTGTTCTTATAATTTTTTAAAAAAATAAATAAAAGTTAAAAAAAAATACAATCGACGAATTGGATTTAAGCGAAATTAACAGTTGGATTTATTCATTGTTAATGACATAATTGAGAATTAACAGAAGGATTAATTTTACTAACATTAGGAGTTCAAGGACTAATTAGGACGAAAAAATAGTTGAATGATTGATTTACTAATAATAGGAGTTTAAGGACTAATTAATTGAGAAAAAACAATAGTTGAATGTGCTTATATGCAAATGGACTATAGTTTAGGGGAGTGTTTACACTTTTCCCAAAAAAAAAAAAAAATTTCAATATCAAGAGGCCATCGGCCCAAAGCTTCCTTATATGCCTTTTGGTCCAACTATCAGAAAAAATAAAAAAACAAAACAAAACTTGCGCTTGTCTAGGCCCATTCGGTGTTAAAAAAAATAAAGAAGAAGCTGGGTTAGACTAGGATGGACCCAAACTAGTTTCTACAAAAACAAAAAGAATGGAACCCTAACTTCCCCTTTTCTTTCATAGCTGCCTCCCCAATCCCTCTCACCCTCCTTTCTGCTTTCATCTTCTCCCTTATTGCTTTTTCTCATCTTTGTAATGTTGGAATCAAAGTAATTTGGATTAAATAATCTCTGAGTTTTGATGTTAACAAAAAGGATTACATTTGCATGGCAAAGTTTGTTGGTGCAAGCCCTAGTAGCCAATCTATTTTAAATAGATCATCATTTGTATCATGAATTTAATCATATATTTGATATATGAATAAGGCATTCATTTATTATGTTTATTAGTTTATAACATAATAAAGTCCTTAGAATAGACAGTTCATTTAATGAGACATTAAGTACGAGACTTAATCGTGAGACCTCATTAAATAATAAGAACACTATTCTTAAATATCTGTAGTCGAGTATTATTGTTAATTAGGACGACAATAATACATAGAGACTATTGTGTGACTAGACTGATGACCACATCTCACGGGTCATGGATATGTGATATCAAGTCAGCATACGGGTATAAATATTAGGAGTAATATTTATACCGGATGACCCACTATGAGAATACTTCATAGTAGTTATGTAAGAGCAACTCCATTGGTATTTTTCTAAGGAACCCATTTTGGGTTCCTTATCTATTCTTAAACATTAAAAAGTGGTCCCCACAGTGCCACATCATATTTAAGCAACCTACTCATATTTTGCTCCAATGGTTGAATTTTTAAGGAACCCTTAAGGAACCCATGTTTTTATAATTTTTTATTTACACTCAATTTTGTTTCAAATTAAAATATTTATTCATTTATTTTAATTAATACGTAAAACAATAATAAACAATTACAAAATATAAAAAGTTTTTTTTTTTTAAAATAAATGAATAATAAATGAGACGAAAAGTCTATTATAATGAGAAATACATTACGATGATAAATATATTACAACGAGAAATACATAAAAATGAGAAATACATTACGATGAGGAATACATAAAAAAGAGAAATTCATAACGACGATGCATACATAACCACGCAAACAATAAAAACTAATTATCATTATTCTCATGTCCGAAACGATCCCAGATATGCTCCACTAAATCTGCTTGAAGCTGACGATGACTTTGTTTCTGACGAATTTGTGCTCTCCTTTGCAGGTATGTTGCTTGAATGGGATGTGGACCATTAGAAACTTCAGTTGTTGAGATGTCATTATCTAGATGATCGTAATCAAAATTACCACCATACGTGTGTCGTTCGTCTTCAACAATCATATTATGCATTATGATGCATGCATACATTATATGCTTAATTGTATTCATATGTCAAGCACGCGCCGGACCACGTACAATTGCGAATCGAGCTTGGAGCACACCAAATGCCCTTTCCACATCCTTTCTTGCTGACTCTTGTTTTTTGGCAAATAATTTTCTCTTTTCTCCTTGTGGCATTGGGATGGTCTTGACAAAGGTAGCCCTCTCGGGATAAAAACCATCTGCTAGATAGTACCCAATATTGTAAAGGGTTCTATTCACCGTGTATTGTACTGTGGGAGTTTGTCCGTTCAAAACGTCGTTAAACACATTGGATGCATTTAACACATTAATGTCATTGTTTAAACCCGTGGTGCCAAAAAATGCATGCCAAATCCATAAATCTTGTGACGCCACTGCTTCAAGCATGATCGTGGGTTTGGCATGATCACCTCGACTTAATTGTCCCTTCCACGCAACTAGACAATTCTTCCATTCCCAGTGCATACAATCAATGGAACCTAACATACCTGGAAAGCCATGTGCCTCCCCCATTCGTAGTAGACGTCCAATCTCTTCATTGTTAGGCCTTCTCAGGTAGTCATCCCCAAATACCTCGTACACGGCAGTTACAAATCTCTCTAAGCATTCCACTGCAATGCTCTCGCCAATTCGAACATAGTCATCAACACTGTCAGCAGGCACTCCGTATGACAATATACGAACAGCAGTAGTGCATTTCTGCAATGGTGAAAGGCCATTTCTATGAGTTGCATCAAACCTCATTTGGAAGTACTCATCATGGTTGCTAAGGGCTTCTACAATTCGAAGGAACACATGCCTTCTCATTCGGAACCTTCGTCGGAATTGATCATCTGTGTAGATTGGATTTTCAGAGAAGTAGTCGTTGAACAATCGAGTATGTCCTTCTTCACGCCTCTGCTCTATCACTGTTCTTCTTTTCCGGCACCTAATGGTATTGCTTGCTTCTTCAACCTTCTCTCGTATTACCCTCATTACTTCTTCTTCAGTGTTGTCCTCAAGACATTCATCTACGAGTTGGTTCTAGGCTGTATCAAAGTTGGTGTTTGGATCTATTATAAGAATGGTATGAGAAACAAAGATAATGAGAGAATGAGAGAAGATTTCAAAATGGGAGAATGAGAGAAGATTACTCGATTGTTATGTATATATAGGCTTGTTTTACAATGGCTAGTTTTTACAACGGCTAGTTTTTAATAACGGCTATTTTTACAACGGCTAGTTTTTACAACGGCTAGTTTTTAATAACGGCTAGTTTTACAACGGCTTGTTTTTAATAACGGCTATTTTTACAACGGCTAGTTTTTAATAACGGCTAGTTTTACAACGGTTAGTTTTTAATAACGGCTAGTTTTACAACGGCTAGTTTTTAATAACCGCTATTTTTACAACGACTAGTTTTTAATAATGGCTATTTTTACAACGGTTAGTTTTTATAACAGCTAGTTTTTAATAACGACTAGTTTTACAACGGCTAGTTTTTAATAACGGCTATTTTTACAACGGCTTGTTTTACAACGACTAGTTTTTAATAACGGTTGGTTTTACAACGGCTAGTTTTCCATAAGACACACTAGTACATAGGGATTAATTATAAAAAACTACAACATCAGTCTACATAAGTCCTAACTTAGCCCTAATAAAATTACAACAAAGTTCATGATCTGCACGTTGATTCTCATGCATCCCAGATGTGTCCTTCATGAGGATTTCATATAACTTAGGTATGCTCTCCGCTTCCTTTGCCTTGCACTCTGCTTCCTTTGCCTTGCACTCCGCTTCCCTTATCTTGCACTCCAAGATCTTCGCCTCAGCCATATTCTTCAACGCAATATTTTTTTCATTCACAGCACTTTCAATGACAGTCAAATCGACGACAACAGAAGGCTCGGCTACTTTTGCTTTACCCTTTCTTTTTGTTGCCTCCTTTCTTTTTGCTGCCTTTTGTCCCATTGGGCGGACCACTGGTGATGCTGGATCGTTGTCTGAGCTATCAATTGGTGTCCCTGGGGCTGAGGATGATGAGTATGCCCCGGAAGTAGAAACCTTTGTTCTTTTTGAAGAGTTATCCGTTGATTCTCCCTTCCATTTTGGTTCATCTCTCAACAACCTCCATGCATGTTCAAATTTGAATTTTTCACCTTCAAACATATAAGCATCGGCCATGATGTCCTTCTCTGAGCTGCCGCTTTTCTGTTGATGAACAGCTTGTTTCTGGCACCCGACAAACTTCTGAACCACACTATTCAACCGATGCCATTTTGATTTTAGTTGAGCTGCTTCCCTCTCTGGAAACGTCCCCCGGTTCTCGTTATAATTGTCACTGATTCTTAACCAAAAACCATCGGCTTTTTGGTCGACTCCCACAATTACATCCTTTGAAATGTTGAGCCATGATTGAATAAGAAGCGCATCCTCTTCCACTGAGAACCTGACACGAGATTTTTTCTGAGTAGGTTGTCCCCCTCCTTCATCGAGCGTAATATTTTCTAGACCGACTTGAGTGGAGAATTGTGGCACTTGTGCCTCAGACATGGACCCGAGTGGTGTTATCGGTTCGTCGTTAAGAGACTCCACACCGTCGAGGGTACCCATCAGAGGCCTATTCCACATGTTGGGATTGGTTGGTGGTGGTGGATACATAAAATATTGAGAATTTTGATAATTGTCACCGGTAGGGGTGGTTGATTTTGCGAAAAATTCATGTAAGCCTGCAAATGATACTGGTTGGGATCCATTTGGTAAAAAAAAAAATTAATGACTCGATGTCGCAATCGAAAATCGCGACAAGGACGACGATAAATATTAGATAAAAAAAATATAGTAGAGCCACGCACCAATTTTATTTATTTATGATAAAAATTGGAAAAACCTAAAAAATGGTCTTTGGAACCAAAATGAGTTCGGAAGTCGATTACGAGTAGGGAAGGTGTTAAGCACCCTACATCGCTCATTCTGAGAATGATACCTTAAATAAATTGAGCGAAATTAAATTATTTATTTATTTTACCCCAAAAAATATTTACAAGGATGAAATTATTTATTTATATATTTTTTATTTTTATGTTTCTTTATTGGTTTTTTTGTATTTTTTAAATTTTTTAAAAAAAAATATTATTGACAAATCTTAAATGGGGTTGGACATAGCACGTAAGTCCACAGAGCAACCTTAAAGCTAAAAGATTAAGCATGACACTTGTCATAGAGCAATCCAAATACATTAAATAAATTGTTAATTAATTATCTACATTAACAAATTAAAAAGAACACAAAAATAAAGGAAAAATTAATTTTGGTTTGATGGGATGATTGATCACGCTCCTACGTATTCCCTGCTGCGATGGAAAACTCAAAACCACGTAATTATTGTAGAAAATATTTTGTTTGTTGGTTGTTTTTATTTTTTATGAAAACGTTTTTTTATTTTTAGTTTTTTTAAAAAAAAGTTTTTTTTTATATCTTTCATTTTTTTTTGAAAACTCATAAACGAGATAGAACATGACAGATACGTCCACAGAGCGATCCCAATCTAAGGAATTGAGTATGATATATCTCACAAAGTAACTCCAAAATACTCATAAATAATTCGCTTTTCTACATTTTATTTATTTTAACTAAAATAAATCAAAAAAAATTAAGAGAAGCAACAGACGTGAACAAAAAGGGGCAAGGACCACAACCTTATCAGCAAAGTAAATAAGGCAAGAGCTTGGTCACAAAGGCCACCAAGGATGCAGGTGCAGTGACCGTCCAGGACAAAGGCACGGTGGTTCCGATTCAGGATGGCGGTGCGACTGATGCAGGTTGGCGATCAGGCGGTGGCTGGGGCGCGGGGGGTGTCTCCGGTGATCGCGACACGCGATCTGTGCAGGGGACGCGACGGAACCGCGCTTCGCATGTGGCGGCGAAGCGATTCCGGCCAACAGACGGCGACTTGCGAAGGGGGGGGCGACGGCGATCTGAGGAACAGGGGGCAGAGGCAACTCTCCTTCCTTCTTTCTACTCTCTATTGAGAATTTTCACTCTATCTCACAACAACATTTTCAGGGGCCTTTGTTAAGTTTTTCTCCTACTTTAATGATAGTATCTCTTGTGATTTTATAATTCCAAATTTGCTCTGATTTTGATCCTAAAAATATGCAAGGATTAAAATTTCTATCTCTGATTTGAAATAGAATCAAAACTTGTGCCTTATCTGCAAAAATCAAGGGATTTGTCAACTGGATTCAAATTCAAAATAACATTGGAGGGAAGAAAAAGGGTGGCAGCTATGGTTTGTTGGAGGAGGATGAAGGAAGGAAATGGGTTTGAGTAATGGGTTTGGCTGGTTTGGCCCAATAATAAACAAAAATGAACCTAAGTGTTTAAATTAAAAAATAAAAATCTTTTTTCTTATTTTTGTCTTTATATATATATTTTTATTTTTGAATTTTGGGATAAATAAAAACAAACAACAAAATAAGATGGCAAAATATATTTTCTTTACATTTATATTTTTTTTTTTGAAATTTTTAGTGAAAACTAAAAAAAGGACCTGGTCAAAATAGGGTGTTCACAGTTGCCCCTCTTTACTTGTTCATTACTAGAATACATGAAGAAAGAACGATTTTTCATGTGATTGTAGTAAGGAACTAGTAAAGAAAATGAACTCGCATTTTGGCCGGGATGGGAAACAGGTTGGAGAAAATTCAGAACATTAAGCTTCAGAGCTTGGAAAATAAAAATGACAGCGGGCCTCAGATCCCGAAAATAAAGTTAGCAGTGAGCCTCAGAGCTCGAAAAATAAATTTGTAGTGGGCCTCAGATCCCAAATATAACATTAACAGTGAGCCTCAGAGCTCGAAAAATAAATTTGCAGTGGGCCTCAGATCCCAATAAAAGTACTAGTGAGCCTTAGAGCTCGAAAAATAAAATTACAGCGGTCCTCAGATCCCAGAAGTAACATTAACAGTAAGCCTCAGAGCTCGAAAATAAATTTGCAGTGGGCCTCAGATCCCAGAAGTAGAAACACAGTGAGCCTCAAAGCTCCAAAAATAAATTGCAATGGGTTTCAGATCCCGTAAATAAAATGATGGTAACTTGCTTTCTCTCTTCTCTCTCTCTCTCTCTCTCTTTTTTTCATTTTATTATTATTTCCTTTTCTTTAACTTTGCTTCAATTAAAGCTGTACCACAGGCTCTATGGAAAGACTTCTATCAATCAAACCCTTGTTTACCGACAGCTCTGAGTCAGGGTCTTGTCAGTTCCTTTCGATAGGAGGGGCTTCTCTTTCAAAACGGTGGAGGCATGTAGAGCGATTGCTTCATTCAAGACCAGGATCCATGGAGACTTTCATTATTGCTTTACTTTTATCCCCATTGTGCACCATTATATCTCTTATTGATTTTGAAATGCTGGGCTTTTCTTTGGTTCAAAACATTCATTGAATTTACTAAATTGAGACATGATTTCAATGCATAAACATGATTTAAGCACAATAGGAAAAATAGATGAATAAAATCCTTGCCTTAATATGAGAATTTATGTTGCACACAAAGAATTTGGAAAGAAGGGGGGAAGGGGGGGGGATACATGGGAATTATACAGAAGAAAACTGCCTAAAAATTTGTCCTAGTATTGGTTCCTTGATCCTCTTATCTGATTCCTAACAACTATTTGACGTTGCAAATCCTGGTCTTAGCTTCCACGTTTCAATGACCTTCTTTCCCCCATTGTAGCCAGTCACAAACAAAATTTGACCAATGTAGCAAGTCTCAAACAAAATTGCCCCGGTGTAGCAAGTCATAAGCAAAATGCCCCAGTGTGGTGAACATTAAGATATCGCTTAAGCTGCCCTTGCAGGTTTTCAGCCTAAGATTCAGTTTCTTTGTCCTAATTTTTGCTTAGGCCGCCTTTTTCGGGTTTTCAACCTAACGGACTTTTTTAAATACCCTAACTTTTGCTTAAGTCGCCCTTGCGGGTTTTCAACTCAACGGGCTTCTTTTATTTTTTTATTTTTTTTTATTTTTTTTAATGCCCTAACTTTTGCTTAGGTCGCCCTTGCGGGTTTTCAACCTAACGGGCTTTTTTTTTTTTCTAGGCATAGAACTTTTTCACAGCATCAGAGTTTACAGGTCTCGGATAGGCGTCCGTTTTCATCTGTTAGGACTAAGGCCCCGCCTGAGTATGCTTGCTTTACTATGTATGGCCCTTCATAATTGGGTGCCCATTTTCCTCGAGCATCTTCTTGATTGGGAAGTATTTTCTTTAACACCAAATCACCTGGTTGAAACTCCCTAGGACGGACTTTCTTATTAAAGGCTTTAGCCATCCTTCTCTGATATAGTTGTCCATGACAAAGAGTCATCAGTCTTTTTTCCTCAAACATGTTTAGCTGATCATATCGAGCTTTCGCCCACTCAGATTCTTCCAAGTCGGCTTCCATCAACACTCTAAACGAAGGAATTTCAACTTCTATAGGAGAAACAGCTTCCATTCCATACACCAATGAGAAAGGCCTTGCCCCAGTGCTTGATCGTATGTTGGTACGATACGCATGCAAAGCATATGGCAACATTTCATGCCAATCTTTATAATTTACGACCATTTTAGCAACAATTTTCTTGATATTCTTGTTGGCTGCTTCTACCGCACCGTTCATTTGAGGTCTATATGGGGTAGAATTATGATGCTTGATTTTGAAGGTCTTAGATAACTTTTTTACCTCCGCCCCATTAAGATTGGCAGCATTATCTGTAATGATTCTTTCTGATATTCCATAGCGACAGATAATATCCTTTTTCAGGAACTTGGTAAACACCTTTTGAGTTATATTGGCATATGATGCTGCTTCCACCCACTTAGTGAAGTAATCTATTGCAACCAGAATGAAGCGATGTCCGTTTGAAGCCTTGGGATTGATAGGTCCAATGACGTCTATCCCCCACATAGAAAAGGGCCAAGGGGACACCAGATTGTGCAGTTGGAATGGTGGAGCTTTGATTGGATCTGCATATGTTTGGCATTTATGGCATCTTCGGACATGCTCCAAACAATCAGCTTCCATGGTTGACCAATAGTAACCATCTCGTAATATCTTGCGTGCTGACCATTAGCATGTGTTCCACATATCCCTTCATGCACGTCTATCATGATAGTCCGGGCTTCACGAGCATCAACACACCTTATGAGGACCCTATCATAGTTCCTCTTATACAAAACTTCACCATCTAAGTAAAAGGACATTGATAATCTATGATTCATCCTCTTATTCACTTCATTTGCTCCCGCTGGGTACGTTCTACTTTGTATATATTGCTTGATGTCATGATACCAAGGATTGCCATCGTGCTCTTCTTCTTCCACATGTGCACAGTATATTGGCTCACCTTGTACCTTCACTTGAACAGGCTGGACGGTGGTATGGAGATCCAGCTTGGTCATGGCGGCTAATGTGGATAAAGCATCTGCAAATTGATTCTTGTCTCGAGTTAAGTGCGAGAAAGTAATCTCATCAAACTTCGCAACTAACTGAGTCAAGTATTTCTGATACGGGATGAGCTTGGGATCTTTTGTTTGCCATTCGCCATTGATCTGATAAATAATTAGGGCTGCATCTCCAAAGACCTTTAACTGTTTTGTTCCAAGATCAATCGCTGCTTGTAATCCGCTCGCACATGCTTCATACTCGGCAATATTATTGGTGCATTCAAATTCAAGCTTAATGGCCATTGGGTATTGCTTACTATCCGGAGAAACAACCACTGCTCCTATGCCAGAACCGTGCATATTAACTGCACCATCGAAATACATCTTCCATACATTCTCCTTTTCTACTTCGTCTTCCTCCAATGATAGTATCTCCCCATAAGGGAAGTCAGATGCAATGGGTTGTCCACCCTTGAGAGGATTTTCAGCTAAATGATCAGCGATTGCACTTCCCTTGATGGATTTCCGAGTCATATACTTAATATCGAACTCTGATAATATCACTTGCCACTTTGAAACCCTTAAGGATATGTGGGGACTTTCATAGATATATTTCAAAGGGTCCATTCGAGAGATTAACCAAGTGGTGTGATATAACATGTATTGCCTGAGTCTCTTGGAAGTCCACACCAGCACACAACAAGTCTTCTCAATTGCCAAGTATCGGGCTTCGCAGTCATTAAACTTCTTGCTCAGATAATAAATTGCCTGTTCTTTCTTGCCAGACTCATCATGTTGCCCTAACATTGCTGCCATTGAGGTTGGTAAGATAGTGAGATACAGTATCAAGGAACGACCTCGAGTGGGCGGCACCAACACTGGTGGGCTTGATAGGTATGCCTTTATTTTGTCAAAGGCTTCCTGACATTCCTCATTCCAATTTCCTGGATTATTCTTCTTTAATAGTCTGAAAATTGGCTCGCATGTGCTAGTCAAGTTAGCAATGAATCGGGCAATGTAATTAATCTCCCTAGAAAACCTCTTACTTCTCGTTCGTTCTTGGGAGTCGCCATGTCTCTGATCGCCTTTGCCTTTTCTGGCAGCACCTGTATTCCTTCTCTATTGACCACAAAACCAAGCAATTTCCCAGTTAATGCTCCAAATACACATTTTGTGGGATTGAGCCTCAAATTGTATTTCCTCAATCTCTCAAATAACTTCTGCAAAACTGCTACATGGCTTTCCCCCTCTTTAGACTTTGCCACTATGTCATCCACATATACCTCTATCTCTTTATGCATCATATCATGGAACAACGCTACCATAGCACGCTGGTACGTAGCTCCGGCATTCTTCAACCCAAAAGGCATTACTTTGTAACAAAAAGTTCCCCAAGGGGTGATGAAAGTCGTCTTTTCTTTGTCATCGACGTCCATGAGGATCTGATTATATCCCGAATACCCATCCATGAAGGAGAACCTGTGGTTCCTTGCTGTGCTGTCTACAAGGACGTCAATATGAGGCAATGGGAAGTCATCATTTGGACTGGCTTTATTTAGATCTCTGTAATCCACACATATTCTTACTTTCCCATCCTTCTTCGATACTGTTACAATATTAGCTACCCACTCTGGGTGTCTCGACACTTCCACAAACCCAGCTTCTAGCTGCTTAGTTACCTCTTCTTTGATCTTTAGTGACATCTCTGGATGCATCCTCCTCAACCTTTGTTTCTTTGCCACCGTATCCGGATACAACAGGATTTTATGTGACGCTATTTCTGGATCCAATCCTGCCATATCTTTGTAGGACCATGCAAACACATCAAGATACTCCTTAAATAGCACGACCATTTCTGCACGCTCTGGATTATCCACTATTTTCAACTCCTTCTTGTCTTCCTCGGTCCCCATATTAATCACTTCTATTGTTTCATCATTTGAAGTGAAACCATCTTCTGAGCGCTCCATCAACTTTGTAAATTCCTCAATAGCTTCTTCTTCCTCACTAATCCCAGAATCGTCTTCGTCAACAGCCGCAAGGGAATCAGTAAATGAGGTTTCAAGGTTCCTTTTGTGAGACAAACATTCGACAGGGTTGAGGTTCCTGAAAGAAGATGTTTGCAACAATAGAAATATAGGCAAGGATATTATTCCAGAAATAAAGAGTGGTTGATATAAGATAAGGGGTAGAGAAAGGAAGACACCAAAAAAATGCTGAAAAATCATACTAACTCATTTTATTCATGTCTCAACTAAAGTAAATATCAGTTTATTCAAGATACAAAAAGGTAATTACTTCATGGAAATAACATCAACAAATGGTTCAGACCGCCAATTGCCAAGGACCTCATTGTCAGTAGAGAGATAAATAACAGGGTTTCTTTCTTGCTCCTCTTCAAGTGCACTGATAGTGAAATGAGGGGAAGTCAACTTCTCTGGCGAGATCACTTCAGTTGATGCCGAGAAAGTATCCGTCAAGTGGGGGACATAATTAAATCCCTTCCCTTCTCCTTTCTTGCCTCCGAGAGTCAAGTACTTCATCTTTTCTGCTAGAGAAGGATCGTACCCTAGTCCATGTCTTCCATCTAATGCAGCTGCTGCAATCGGTTGAGGGATCCCTTGGAGGCTTGCCCCTAGGCCTCTTCCTTTCTGATACCCATTCCTTTCCATTATATGACTGCCACTTCATTCACATTCTACATTGGCAGCTCCTTCCTCTTGCTTTCTGGCTTCAGGATCTCAAAACTGCGCAGGGAATCATCCTCGACTTGCTCTGCACTTTCTACGTAAGGTACCGAAACAGGCTTTGAAAGCATGATTTCCTTTTCACCACGGATGGTAATCACAGCACCATTCTGAATGTACTTCAAACATTGATGCAACGTTGATGGAACAACACCAGCTTCATGAATCCAAGGCCTTCCTAGAAGCATAGTATAAGCTGGCTGGATCTCCATGACTTGAAAGAGACCATGAAAACAACTAGGCCCTACTTCGAGGGGCAGAGTTATTTCCCCTAAGATCCCTCTTGCTGTCCCATCGAAGGCTAGCACAATCATCTCTTGGGGTGTCAAATCGGTCAAGCCTATGTTTATCTGCTCTAGAGTGGACAAAGGAACCACATTCAATGTCGAGCCACCATCTATAAGCACCTTCGCAAGCACAAATTCTTTGCACCTTAGGGTAATATATAGTGCCTTAGGACTACCTCTAAACTTCAAAAATACCTCATCTTCCGAGCAATTGATCATGTTGACCCGCCTCACCGGATCCACCATGTTTACTACATTTTCTGGCGTGACGTCAGGATTAACATAAGCTTCATTCAACGCCTTCAATAATGCCTTACGATGCATCTCTGATGTGAGGAAGAGTGACAAAAGTGATATTCTTGCCGGTGTTTTCTTTAACTGCTCCATCACATCATATTCACTTTGTTTCATGATCTTCAGAAACTCTTCTTCTTCTTCCTTCTCCTTTCCTTCATCCACGATCTCCTTATCTTTAGCATTTTTCCTTGCTTCTTCTACAGGGTCGTAGTATCGCCCACTCCTTGTGATGCCTCCAATTCTCACAACATTAGTAACTTGGGCCCTCGAAGTTTCTCCTGCCCCTCCTACTAGCTCAACCTTCTGTTCATAATTCCATGGTACAGCATGTGTATCATTATAAGCAAAACGAGTTGGCTTTTTCACCCTTACAATCACTTTTACTGGCGCCGGGGCATCATTCATGGGTGGTATCCGGGGCACCACTTTTGCAACCACATTAACTTCTTCAGTCGTACCTCACCTGGCTTGGATCACCCCCAAGGTAAGCAATCCTTGGACTCGGACCTTAAAGTCCCAACAAGTTTCAATATCATGCCCTACCTGCCCATGATGATAGTCACAACTTAAATCACCATCACACTTCACTTCTTTTTCGATTGGCTTCCCCGGTGCAACAATATCATATCCTGCTTTCCTGAGCCCCTCAAAGACTTCTTGCATCGGTGTTCGCAATTCCAGGACCCTCTTGACTTGAGCCCCTTCACTTCCAAGTTATTTACCCTGTTTTCAGCATTATGGTTTGAGATTGGGTTATTAACAATGCTAGGCCCCGAATCTTCTTTGAAACCCAATCTTCCACAAGCAATCAACTTTATTACTATTGTCTTGAAGGCCTCACATTCTTCAATGGAATGCCCCAAGGCATCCATGTGATACTTGCAAGTCAAGTTTGGATTGTACCAGGCAGGGAAAGGTGGTTCCATAGGTCGTACAAGATTTTCAGTGATTAGGTGACGATCGAATAGTTGTTTGAACAAATCTGCATTGGAGATAGACAGTCTTGGGAAAGGTGGCATATTTTGAGATTGGAAGCGTCCCTGATTTTGAAAATTTGGGCGAGGTCGAGGGTAGCTTGGATGGTTTTGTTGCGATGTAGGTGGATAATGAGTATATGTTGGGCGAGTGGGGTTGTATGGCTGAGGGGTAGGGACGTTGTTTATTTGGTTTTGTGGCTGACTGATGGTTGGCGAGGCCTGTTGAGGTGGGTAAAATGGTGTTTGGGTCTGATATGATGCTTGGTACCTCGGGTATGAAGGGATATGGCGAGGTCCAAAGTTCTGCTGGTGCTACACATAATTTACTTCTGCTTCCTTCTTCTTGGGCTGGAACCCCTTCTTGGGTGCACTGCCTTCTATGTCAATTGGCAACTTCCCGGCTTTGGCTAGGATTTCAATTCTTTCCCCTGCAGCAATCAAGTCAGAGAAATCCCTATAAGCTGCTCATGCCATTGCTCCAATAAAGGGGGATCTCAGGGTTCCCAAAAAGTATGAGCACATTTCGGACAACATCAACGGCGGCTGTACCTGAGCAGCCAAACTCCTCCACCTTTGTGCATACTGTTTGAAGGATTCATCACTCTTCTTCTGCATTGTAGTCAACTGTTCACGGGTTGGAGCTACGTCCAAATTAAATTTGTATTGGTCCATGAACAAATCGGCTAATTCTGTCCACCGCGAGATCTTAGAGTGGTCTAATTGAAGGTACCACTCTAGTGCGATTCCGGTCAAACTTTCATGGAAAAAGCCAGTGAAAAATTTGTCATCCTTAGACCAGATGGCCATTTTGGTGGCATAGCTAATCAAGTGGAATCGTGGGTTCCCACTTCCGTTATACTTGGAAAAATCAGGAATTTTGAAATCCTTAGGAATCACGACATTTGTGGCAGGACAAAGTTCTTCAATCTTGAGAGGGCCATAAGTATTTAAGCCCTTGATCTCTTTTATTTGGTCTTCTACCTTCTCCATGTGAGCCCTGCATAGCCAGCAGCCTCATGATACACATTCTCGATGGGGCGATATCCTTCCCCGATAGGGATTACTATGGGCTCTGTGTAATGTAACACTCTGTTTTTCATAAAATGTTTTTATAAAGCTAGTTTTTTTATTTAAAAATATTGGTTAAGGGCTAAGTGGGATTTTAGCCTAAAAGTCCCTTTCTGGTACATGAGCACGCTCGTGCTCATCAGCCAGCAAGCCCGTGCTTAAAGTCAGAAGGTTTCTGATTTTAAGTTGAGCACGCCCGTGCTCAATGCGTGGACCGCGTCTCGCTGACGCTAAGTGGAGCACGACCGTGCTCAATGCTAAGAACGACCGTGCTCAGGTCCGGACGTTATAAACGTTACAGAACTCGAGGGTTTAACGTTTTAACCCTAATTGTGAGTGCAGCAGTCACCTTGTGCGGCCAGAACGAGTTACATTCCTTCTTCCTCCTCCTTGAACAGTTTAGGGAGCGTTGGAGGCATAGGGAAACTTTTGGCTTATCAGTGTTAGTTACACAGGTAAGGTTCTTTCCCCTTCCTTAGTTTCCTTTCATTATTGTGAATAGGGAACTAATCCTTGGTTTGTTTTGTTGATCCAAGGTTCGTTTTGGTGTGAGTCGCCTTAAGGGGAGGAACCAGTTCGTTCGTTGGGATGTGTTAGAGGTACCTTCAATCCAGGTATGGGGAGAAGTGGGATTGTATTCATTAGGCAGTGGGTAGTGTAAGGTAACGGGGTCCCCTATGACCCCGGTGTTATTGTATGTATGTTGGTGATGATATAGTGTTAGTCTGTGATAATATGTTTCTGATTGTTATATGCCTTTGCACATGATGGTTGCCTATAAATATGATGTCATGTTATTATTGACATAATGTTGTTGGATGGTTGGTTGTTGTTGTGGTTGCTGTTATGATGAGTGCAATGTTAATAACACTGTTTAATGGAATATTTACGTCTAATAAACGCGTCAAGTTAAGGGGTTTAATCCCTAAATAATTTGGTTAGAACTTGGCTTCTGTTCCTGCCCAGAACAGTGCAGTCGTGCGTTGAGCATGACCGTGCTGAACAGGGAGCACGACCGTGCTCCCATTTAAATTCTGGAAAATGGCCGCGCTGCTCAGCACGGCCGAGCAGGTCAAATAGCACGATCGTGCTGCTGAGCAGCAGCACGACCGTGCTGAGTGTGAAGCACGACCGTGCTTCACTTAAAAGGGCAGCACGCCCTCACGTGTCCGAGCACGACCGTGCTAGGGTCTAAGCACGACCGTGCTAAACCCCCTGGACAGTAATGAAATAAAAGGACTTAAGGGGTTTTAAACCCCATTCCCCTATGATGATAAGATGAGATAAATAATCAAAGATAAAGATTAGACAACCTGGTTATTAATTATATAAGATAATTAAGATAACAAGGTGTGAAGTCGGTATCCGTTGGGTTACCGCATATTGCTAAGTTAAGTCTTGGGTGCTTATTGACCCAAGCACGTTGAGTTGAACCTTGGCGCTTATTGGCCAAGGGAGCCTTGACCCCACGGTTTGGGTCTAAGGTTACGTTGAGTTTGATGTTGAAAGTCTTGGGAGCTTCATGGTCCAAGCAAGGAGGTGGTTGAGATTGTTTGTTGTTGTGCCATTTGCATAAAGCATTGGAGTAGTTGATGGGGGAGGTTCGACAAAGGGGAGATCGCCCGAGAGTACGGTGATCTGGCCATCCACGGTAGGTCACCCAAGGTTTGGTGACCGAGGCCCCCGTGATGAGGCATCCACGGTTTGATGCGTTGGCTATCCATGGGGTTCACCCGAGGTTTGGTGAACTGCCGGTGTTGGTGCTTTTATGGCCAATACGGATATGTAACTCCAAAGTCGTTCATCCTGAGTTAGTTTGGATCCACATGCATAGTTGGAGTAGCGGAGTAGTTGATGCATTGCATAGCATAGCATACTTGGTCATTATGATGCTGTTGGATGTTGATGTATGCTTATGTGTATGTTTACCTTGCGTATTATTCCCCTGCCGTTTATATGATTACATGAATCTTACTCCCTGTATTGTTTGTGTTTGGCATGATTGGCATTTGCAGAGGATGATGAGCAGCCCGGAGAGGAGTGACTCTAAGGAGCCGCCACTCATAGTAGGGTTGTTTTAAGTTTAGATAGTTTGTTTCCAGTTGTATTCCGAGGATTTATTTCCGGAACGGTTATACCAGCTCTGAATTGTGACATCGGGGTTGGGTTATTTATTTGATGATGTTTTTATTTGATTAAACTTATTTCTTATTTTCCGCGTTGTAAACGAGTTCATGTGGGACTTTTCTACCCATGGACAACTGTTTTACTGAATTCAGTTAAATGCATGTTTTCCTTTTTAATTGTTTTTATATTTAAATGCCTTATAACATGTGGGGTAGAAGGGTGTCACATGTAACCTGACATTCCCTGAGTGAGACTATTGTTTATGCTTGAAAACATCGGCGCCGTCACCATGGAAAGGGCCGGTTGTACGCTCACGTGTGGGCCATCTTCATTTCCAATTCTATTTGCACCAAGCCTGCTAAGAGATTCTCTCATATCCTGTAGTATGGCCTCCAACCTTGCTTGAGTTTCAGAGATTTCAGTCACCCTTCCCCTCACTTCGTCTACTTCTAAACTCAAATTCCTTCCTGTTTCAGGATTGTTGGCAGTCATTCTAGTCCGAGATCTAGTATTGTGAACTCGGGTTTGATTGGTGTTGTCTTTCTTAGGTCGCGCAATGGTTTTCAGCTCTGAGTGAAAAATCGTCAATTATTCTAATTAGTAACCCCCCCCCTTTATATATATATTTCATTATTATTAAAAAAAGAAAGATAAAAGTATGCTTCGAAAGGAAAAACAAAAAAAACCATGAATTCTTTCTTTTGCAAAGGAAAGACCATTTTTGTACAAGCAACTTCACCCCAACACATAACTCTAGGGGCACATCCCCCTTAGGTTAACATGTGGTTGATGACAAATCCATGGGAACATGTGTCCCTCAATAGACAGTATCATTCACTAGCAATGCAATCATACAGGCCTAACAGAATTGATGGACGTAAAAAAGGCTTTTATTTCTTTGAAACGAAAATACAATGTCTCCCATCTAACAGAATTACATCAAAAGTTTTGAAGTCTTCCTTTTGAATCCGCTAGCAAGACACCTACAATACTTCATGAAGCGAGCTATTTTTGGAGGTATTGTAGATCCGTCATTCATGCGAGTTTGGACTAATGCTTCCTCGAGGTGACCCACGAACTGATAAGTATGGTATTGCAAACTTCCTGAGAGGTGTTCATATCTTTTCTTCCAAGCATCTCTGTCAACCTTCAAATTTTTTGCCACGGATTCCCAGTTCTCTAGCCATTCTTCCTGTTGTCTGATCTCATCCTCATATTGTTTTTTCTCCCTTTCGAACATCCGTACCATCATCCACAATTGTTGCTCTTTTTCTTGTGCTTTTTTCAATGACTCACACATAGTTGCAGCTGCATTCCAACCTTCATCAGAGTAGCGCTTAGTATGAGTTAAGGCTTCTTGCAGAGATCCTATGCTTTCCTCCAGTATCCGGATTGTCTGAACGTGCACTTCGATTTTTGCCCAAGCCTTCTTTTTCTTTGAAGATTTGTGCCAGCGTTTTTTCTTGATCTTCTATCCTTACTAGTAATCCTTGAACTTCTGATTCTTTCATATTCCACTTCCTTGCTCTCTTTGCTGGACTTGCGGCTTCATATGCATCGGCACATTCATCTTTCAAATGTTCTATCCTCATGTTTAACTTCTGGACTTGGTGTTGAAGCGTGATGATGGTGATCTGGTCTGTTTCGTTCTTTTCCTTTAGCACTCCCATCTGTGCCATCATAATCTCGATCTTCTTTAACATTTCTTCTTCCGTTTGCGGATTTTCATCTTTAACGGGATTGGTTTCGAAATAACAGGGTTGCCTTTCCTTGCTTTCCTCCATGCCTCATAGTTTCTAGTATGAGAAATAATTTGTCTCCCCAACTCATTTGATCCTAGTACCCGGATGTTGCTCCAGGAGGATCTAAGAGCTATTGTTGTATTCTTGAACACCTCGCACTCTTGATATAAGAAAGAAATTCCACCCAACACCTCTTCGAGTGGTTCCTGTTGAGTCCATTTCAATTGTCGAATCACAAATGCCGGAGAATATGACACGCAACCCCTTGGTCCCATCAAAGGAATATTCAAGAAATTCCCACAACTGAAGATGACTGTATTTCCTCTATACCAAGGACACATCCAGCAAAAAGCTTTCGAATCAACCTCATCAAATTCTTGCCTCCATTCATTGGGTTTATGCGGCTTTATTGGAATGTGATGGAATCTCCTCAAGGGGTCATCAATCCCACTAATACATTTTCGAGCATACATGTGAGTCACGATCCATACATACAACATTTGTGCACAACATCGTAATTTGCCTTGTTGATTTTCGTGGCACACTTGCAATGAGAGGAAAGTTTCTGCCAAAATTGCGGGAATGGGATTCGCATTATATTCCTCGACCTTGTGGTAGACATCCATGGCTGCGTAATCCACCATGCCTGGTATAAAGGGGAAAAGCACCAACCCATAAATGGTTAAAGCTAACACTCGCTTGAAGATAACCCAATTCTTTGGTCGCGCCAATTCCTGGAGATAAACTTCAAGGAATCTTCGCCTCAGACCTCTGACAGCTCCTTTTTCCATTTTGTCTGATGGCTTCGGTAGAACTCCTAACAACTCTGCTACCTTCCCATCACTAACGTGTTGGCCATAGTAGAAATAAACACGAAACTCCCTTGGAAGAGATATCATTAGCATGTAAGCATATTCTTCTATAGTCGGTGTCGTATCCAAATTTGGCAACTCGAAACATCTCAAATTCGGGTTCCAATATTGGGCCAAAGCACTCAAGCCCAGAGTATCTACGGGTATGTGTAACAAGTCCAAAATCTTCCCATACTTGCTTGCAAACTCAGAACGTACTTCCTTTGGCATCAAAAGGCTGATTTCTATTAAGGGCTTCACATCATTGATTTTCACGTCAACTGTAATATTCTTCTTCAGGCCAATTGCATTGCTAGAGTTAGACATTTCCATTCCTTGCTACACAGATAGTGTCTTTCCTCCACAAAAGAGAATTACCTATTACAAACAAATGATATTATTTACAAAAAAAAAATGAAGAAAATAAAAAAATTATGTAAAAAGAGATGTCCTTGTAGGGTCATAAACCCAAAGGTCATGGGACGCATAAAAACATTGCCCCCTCTTTTTATTTTATTTATTTATTATTCATTTGTTAAACACAAAAGGAAAGGAAGTAAAGAAAAATTAAAAAAAAAATAAGTAAATAGATAGAAAAACACAAGGGAGATATGGTATGCCTCCAATTGTCTTAAGAGGTAAGGCCTAATCAAAGGTACCTATGATGACAACTTCTAAGTCGAGCGGCCACTAAGTCAATCTAGGAGTGCAAACTTTAGGACGGGTCTAGACTTCTAAAGGTCATGGTCCCCAGATTGCCCTTGTCAAGGACCTAGTTCATGAACCTAGTCACAAGTAGGGATAAACCCTCCAGGATGACTAGTCCATGACACTAGTAACAATCTGAGTGGTGAATCAACAAATATCAGAGAGGCACTAGGCCTTCAATGACAATGCTGAGGCACCGCCTAATCGTTAAGCTCCCACAAGCTCGGGTATAGAGCTGAAAGTGTGTGAAAATGAGTGTCGGTGTTGTGTGTGCTGGAGGCATACAAACCTATACAATCCTACTACTTGAACCTGCAAGACAAGCACACAACAAATATCATTGTCTTCTATCCTAATGTAAAATAATTATTAAAGCAAAAGGGATCAAATATATACAAAAAATAAAAGAAAACAAGTAAAAGAGGTAAACAATAAATACCAAAATGCGCAACTCATTACTTAGGCTTAACTCTCAAAATTTCCCCAGTGGAGTCGCCATCTGTCGCAACCGAAAATCACGACGAGGACGGCGATAAATATTAGATAAAAAAAATACAGTAGAGCCGCCACCAATTTTATTTATTTAGGATAAAAATTGAAAAAACCTAAAAAATTGTCTTTGGAACCAAAATGAGTTCGGAAGTCGGTTACAAGTAGGGAAGGTGTTAAGCACTCTACATCGCTCATTCTAAGAATGATACCTTATATAAATTGCGCAAAATTAAATTATTTATTTATTTACCCCAAAAAATATTTACAAGGACGAAATTATTTATTTATATATTTTTTTATTTTTATGTTTCTTTATTGGTTTTTTTTGTATTTTTTAATTTTTTTTAAAAAAATATTATTGATAAATCCTAAATGGGGTTGGATATGGCACGTAAGTTCACAGGGCAATCTTAAAGCTAAAAGATTAAGCATGATACTTGTCATAGAGCAATCCAAATACATTAAATAAATTGTTAATTAATTATCTACATTAACAAATTAAAAAGAACACAAAAATAAAGGAAAAATTAATTTTGGTTTGACGGGATGATTGATCATGCTCCTAGGTATTCCCTGCTGCGATGGGAAACTCAAAACCACGTAGTTCTTGTAGAAAATATTTTGTTTGTTGGTTGTTTTTATTTTTTATGAAAAGTTTTTTTTTATATCTTTCATTTTTTTTTTGAAAACTCATAAACAAGATAGAACATGGCAGATACGTCCACAGAGCGATCCCAATCTAAGGAATTGAGTGTGATATATCTCACAAAGTAATTCCAAAATACTCATAAATAATTCCCTTTTCTACATTTTATTTATTTTAACTAAAATAAATCAAAAAAAAATTAAGAGAAGCAACAGACGTGAACAAAAAGGGGCAAGGACCACAACCTTATCAGCAAAGTAAATAAGGCAAGAGCTTGGTCACAGAGGCCACCAAGGATGCAGGTGCAGTGGCAGTCCGGGACGACGGCGCGGTGGTTCCGGTTCAGGATGGCAGTGCGGCTGATGCAGGTCGGCGATCAGGCGGTGGCTGGCGTGTGCGGGGTGTCTCCGGTGATCGCGACAGGCGATCTGTGCAGGGGACGCGACGGAACCGCGCTTCTCGTGCGGCGGCGAAGAGATTCCGGCCAACAGACGGCGGCTTGAGAAGGGGGGGCGGCGGCGATCTGAGGAACAGGGGGCAGAGGCAACTCTCCTTCCTTCTTTCTACTCTCTGTTGAGATTTTTCACTCTATCTCACAACAACATTTTCAGGGACCTTTGTTAAGTTTTTCTCCTACTTTAATGATAGTATCTCTTGTGGTTTTAGAATGCCAAATTTGCTCTGATTTTGATCCTAAAAATATGCAAGGATTAAAATTTCTATCTCTGATTTGAAATAGAATCAAAACTTGTGAGCCTTATCTGCAAAAATCAAGGGATTTGTCAACTGGATTCAAATTCAAAATAATGTTGGAGGGAAGAAAAAGGGTGGCTGCTAGGGTTTGTTGGAGGAGGATGAAGGAAGGAAATGGGTTTGAGTAATGGGTTTAGCTGGTTTGGCCCAATAATAAACAAAAATGAACCTAAGTGTTTAAATTAAAAAATAAAAATCTTTTTTGTTATTTTTGTCTTTATATATATTTTTTTATTTTTGGATTTTGGGATAAATAAAAACAAACAACAAAATAAGATGGCAAAATATATTTTCTTTGCATTTATATTTTTTTTTTGAAATTTTTAATGAAAACTAAAAAAAAAGACCCGGTCAAAATAGGGTGTTCACACTTGATGACAAAAAAATAATAGATATGTGGATTGACAAATTGTGTGCAAAATGATGTAAAATGAAGCAATATTTATAAGCAAAACATTCATTTAGCCGTTGGAATTCCTTCAACGGATAGAAAATTAAATCCAACAGCTCTATCTTGTCCTTTTTTATTAAAAAAGAATTGCTGGCCCATGAAAAACCAAACCCACACTCATCCATTCGATTTTCTCTCGATGCTTCTACTGCCAACACACGGTTCCATCGTCTTCTTCTTCTCAACACCCCCAACAAACAGATCTTCGCCCCTATCCTCCTACCCACAACAAAACCCCATGAAAAACCAAACCCACACGGTTCCATTCATTATTCTCTCGATGCTTCTGCCAACAAACACGGTTCCATCGTCTTCCTCTTCTCAACACCCACAACAAACCATCATCTTCGCCCCTTTCCTCCTACCCACAACAAACCCTTAAATGCTTCGCCCCATTCCTCCTACCCACAACAATCTTCCCTTGTTTCTTCTCATCACCGAAAAACACACCATCATCACTCTTTAAGAGCATCTTTCATCAAGCTATTCGCGATCTAGGCAAGGGAGAAGCCTGAAGACGGCGGCGCGACGAAGGCCTTGACGGTGGTGGACGAACGGCGACCGAACAAGGCAGATCTGTGGCCATGGGGTTTAGATCTGGTGTTACAAGTTCTAGATCACGACTTCCCCTCACGAGTTCCAGATCTAGGCAAGGGAGAAGCCGGCTTCCGACGGCGCGACGACGGTTCCCCCTCCCAGCGACGGCAGTTCAAGAACGGCGATGGGCAAGGATCAGGGGTTTTCAAGTTCAAAATTTTTTATAATGTTTTTTTGCCTTTTACTGAGATTATATTTCTGGGTGTCAAAATTTCTTTATTCAATGTTGCTGCAATTTTTTTTGCCTGAGATCATGTGTGGCATCCTTTCATGTTTATCTTCTTCTTCTGATTTTCGTTCATTCAGTTATGTTTCCCTCTGATTTTGGTTGGCAGTTGATAATATTTGTGCAGTATAATAATGCTATGGAACCGTTCCTTAGATAAGGAACGGTTCTTAAAAATAAGCAATCTATAGTGCCAACTCAGCCTCCTCCAATGGCAAATTTTTTTAAGACACGGTTCCTTAGCTTAAGGAACCTGCTAAGGAACCGTGGATGGAGTTGCTCTAAGTGTCATTAGCATTCTCATGGCGACCATAGTGAAGTAGTCTTTCGACTTGAAGTCACTACGATTCCTACATAAGGAGTTGTAGGCTTTAATGCTATCAAACGTCACGAGTAACAGGGTGATCATAAAGGTAGTTATTGGGCCTACAATAAATCATGTTGAGGAGTGTGAGTGATGTAGACAGGATTCGTCCCTCCAACATAACAGGGGTAATGTCTTGGGCCTCTCGATAGAGTGAGACGTGAAATATGCGTGGCCACGCGGAAGTGGGCCAATATGTGATATTGGGCCCGTTTGTAATTATACGTCTACTCGGGGATCGAGGAACAAATGATTGAACATAACAAGGATGACACTATTATGCCTTGTGTTCAATTAAGACATATGGACGAAGGAACATTTACTGCATGGTAAATTTTGGTTGCGGTAAGGCTAAAATCGGATCACCGATACTCTCGCTAGTTGGATAGTAACGATGCATTGCTAGATGCCGATCATTATTTATAATATTATAATTAATATTTGATATTATTATAATATTTAATATTATTGTCAACTTAGAAGGAGCCAATAGGGTCACACGCATAGAGCAAATGCGAAGCAGTTATATTAATTAAATATGATTTAATTAATATAAGGACAATTGGGCTTGTAGTGTACAAAGCCCAATAGGGTAAGCAGTTAGGTTAAAGGGAGCCGCCAACTTATAAATTGAAGTGCTCTCCTCTCTAACCTGGTCTTGCTAACCGTGTCTCCCCGTAGCCGTCAGCTAGCACAAGACGCATAGCTCCGAGGTGAGTAGAGGTGCTGCCCCTACGTAGCACTGATGATTGAAAAGTAAAGCACGCTTCAAGAGGTAAACGCTATTACATTTGTGATTCATGTTTTGTAATACGCGATCCAATGATTTTCTTCCGCCTTGAGATATGATTTTAAAAGAGGATTATCTCATGAAAACCCCAACAGTAGTATCAGAGCTTATGGTCCTTATTACCTTGAATCCCTATGTGCTTGTTTGCTTATTTGATAACATGGTTTATTGCTTTTGAATATGATTCAATCGAATATATATTATCTTTTGTAAACATATGTTTATTCTTGTTTAAAATATATGTTGATATATATGAACACCTGATTATTGGGCTTTCAATTTTTTTTGAAAAGGGAGCTGTGCTTTGATCTTTGGGTCCAGTATGTGAAACTCATAGAAATTTTGATTTCTCGAGCACAGTACGTTCAATCGGATTTTTGTGATTTAATCAGATATTCTTTTTTCGAGATATCAGCACTCACCGTTTTTTTCAAGTATCAGTATTCAGTGGACATGAATTTGCATTTTGCTTTTTTTCAAAAAAAAAAATCATGTTTTTGAGTTTTGGAAAACTTGAAAATCCAAAAATGATGTGAATTGAAAGTGCCATTGAGATTTGAACGTGAAACATGTTAACACGTGTGCGATGTCCTTTTTGAAATTGATTCAAATTCAAAAGTAGAAACTCTGATTACACGTGATTTGATCATATGGAAATAAATTGGCTTTTCAATGTGGGCAGTCTGTACAAGTCATGCGTGTTTTCTGGATTCAGATCCTGCCCTTTTTTTATGGGAAAAGACAGTGACTTTAATATATTTTGAAAGAGAAAGATGTAAGAAAAAAATAAAAAATAAGATGAAAGAAAGTAATATAGGTGAGAGATAGAGACAAAGTCACCTATCTTTTCCCACCACAAAGGTAGATGATCTGAATCCGTGTTTTCTCTTTGCTAAGAAAGTATAATAATGGAAATTATTATAAGGATTTTTTCTATCATGTGCAACTTTGCACATATTAAGAAATCCAAAAGTAGCAACTATTTATTGGAAAACTAAGCATTTCAGTTTTGAAAGTATAAAATACACAAGTTCCTATGTAAATTTACTCTTTTAAGATCCTTAACATGTGCAAAATTGCATAAGTTAGAAAAACTCTTATTATAATAGTAAAATTGTTTGAATTAATAAATAATAATAACAATAAAATTGTTTTATTTTATTATTAATTATTATTAAATATTTTATTTTTGGGTATGTAGTTATGGTATTAGATTATGGTGTTATTTATTTTGGTTAAATACGACCTGTGTGTCGTGGTTTATTTATTTATTTAAATACGACCTGCGTGTCGTACCTTTTAATTATTTATTTTAAATAAATGTAATAGCTCGAGTTGAAGAGGAGGCAACACCAATTGATGACGGCGTGAGAGAGGCATGAGAAGCTTGCTCGAGGGTCAAAGAATTGTAATAAATTAGTTATTTAATTCTTGCTTTTTAGGAGGCCATGTCTATATTACCTTATCTTATATGGTTATGTATGAGATGCATAAAATGTATAAGATGTATATTTTTGTATTTGATGCATGAAATGTATGTATACATGTATGTTTTAAATGTTATATATGTTTGTTAAATGTATGATAGCATGTATGCATGTATTCTGAGAGACGTCTTGTATGAGATACAACGCCGGTGAGATCATTTTAGTAAAAATCCCTCAAAAGAAAATATTAAGTTTAGAAGCCTTCCAATGCATGGCACTCATCAAGACTAATATCGAATATGTGTAGGTCCGCCAAAGCGGAGTGCGTTTTTCTATACTGCGATGGCACAATTGTAATGTCCAACTGCAAACCATTGGGTTTGACTTAACTGGGCCGAATTCAATAGCATTGGAATGGGCTTAGAGGCAGGGAGTTGGGCTTTAATTCATATAGATAAATTAGAATAAGAGTTATTCACCCAACTGATCCAAGAGTTACATGAGATGTAATTGGAAAGGAGTTTCCTACCTAAATAACTAAGTTTTGGGAGATCAGCCAAAGTTGACTCAGAACGAGGTGAAATATGGACCTTGGTCTCACAAGAAAATCTTCCAACGGGATTTTTCGAGTTAATGATGAGGGTCATTGATTTTAGTAAAATAGTGGGAGCGTATTTAATAAAAGACCTTATTAAATATGTTTTATCATGATATTAATATTCTGCATGTTTCTATAATTAGAATTACCATGAAATAAAACACTATAAGTTATTACTGTGATTTGTCCTTTAGAAGGACAGGATATCCAGAATTAAATTTTTGTATTGGTACAAGAATTTAAGGATTGTCCTGAAGTACTAGAAAGAGATGTATGTTCTTGAGCAAATGATTCCTGAGCAACCAGTTCTAGGATCGAAAGGATGCTTACGAAAAGCATCAAGTCGATGTCCTGAGTGTAGGATTCCTCATGCTTGCAACCATGAAGGCACGTGATATGATCGTGCACCTCATGATGCTCTCTTGAGAGCATGCAATGCATAAGAACTACAAGTCATCCCGACCCTTTTTCAGTTACAAACTGGCATAAGGAAATCCTGACACTTACCATGTGCTTCTTGTTATTAATTAGTCATTGAGAACCTGGTAATCTGGGCTTTCCTTTAGGGCAAATGTTGGCCGGTGATATGATCTTGCAATTGTTGCCGGATAGTTATAGTCAAATCGTTGTCAACGATACTGACAGACCACTACTAGAGATTGCAAGCAAGTTGAGAACTGGCAAGCAAAGTCTCTACAATGTAAAAGGGTAGACTATTGTGATAGTCTTGAAAGGGAAAGTCTTAAGCCTAATAAGCAAGGAGAAGAACAAGGGGAAGAACAAGTTCAGGTCCAATACTTCTGTCTTGAAGCTAATAGGCAAGGTTGCAAAGGAAGGCAGTTGATTTCATTGTGGTTTGACCAGAAATTTGAAGACTACTAAAGATACCAAAAAGAGTATATGAAAGGAAAGGAAGTATGACTTCCTCTTCGAGCATTATGTTGTAGAAGTCAACCTACTTCAAAATCATGGGTATTTGATACCACATGTAGATCTCACATTAATGTGAAAGGATCAAAGAGAGTAGGACGTTGACTAAAGGCGAAGTCAACCTATGAATAGGAAATGGAGCAAAACTTGCTGCATTAATTATAGAAGTTTTTGACTTTGCTTTCGGGGCTTATTTTGGAACTAAATAAATGTTATTATGTTCCAACTATTGGTAGAAACATCAGTCACATGATATTTTCTATGCTAGCATGTTTTTGGATAATGGATTTTGTGCCCTTAATCCTCATATGCCTATTTATAACATAAATGCGAAAAGGGTCAAAACAAGTGATTTGAACCCTACATGCCTTTGGCATTGTCGTTTAGGCAGATAGGTGAGAAACGTATCTCCAAGCTCCATGAGGATGGACTCTTGGACTCATTCGATTATGAATCGTTTGATGTATGCAAATCATGCTTATTGGGGAAGACGACTAAGGCCCCATCCACCGCGCAAGGTGAAAGGGCCAGTGGTCTTTTAGGCTTGATACATAGCGATGTACGTGGCCCCCTAAACAAGTCGGCTAGAGGTGGTTATCCTTACTTCATCACATTTACTGATGGTTTCAGTAGATATGGATTTGTGTCTCTTATGAAACACAAGTCTGAAACCTTTGAAAAGTTCAAAGAGTTCAAGAATGAAGTGGAGAACCAACTTGGTAAAAGTATTAAGGTCATACGATCAGATCGTGGTGGTGAATACTTAAGCCAAGAGTTTGATGACTATCTGAGAGAGTGTGGGATAGTGTCCCAACTCACTCCTCCTGGAACGGCACAATGGAATGGTGTGTCCGAAAGGAGGAATCGCGCCTTGTTAGACATGGTACGATCCGTGATGAGTCATTCAGACCTTTATGACTTTTTCTGGGGTTTCGCTCTTCTTACAGTTGCATTCTCTCTTAACCGTGTTCCATCTAAAGCGGTTGAAAAGACTCCATATGATATATGGATGGGCCGAAGGCCCAGTTTTTCATTTAGAGGATTTGGGGATATCAGGTTTATGTGAAACGTCTTATGATGGATAAACTTGGGCCCAAATAGAATAAGTGTATATTTGTGGGATATCCTAAGGAAACCAAAGGATATTATTTCTACAGCCCCTTCGAGGACAAAGTGTTTGTCGCTAGGACTGGAATGTTCCTTGAGAAGGAATACATCTCCAAAGAAGACAGTGGGAGAAATGTAGAACTTGGAGAAATCCAAGTGCCACAAAATACTGACCCACCTACAATGGAGCAAGAATCGGTTCCACAAGATGTTGTGGTTGAACCTTCTATTCAAGTAACACAAGACTTGCGTAGGTCTGATAGGCCACGTCACCAACCTGAGAGATATGGACTTCTCCTAACTCAAGTAGGTGATGTACTGCTCATGGATCAAGATGTGCCTGTAACCTACCAAGAGGTCGTAATTGGCCTGAATCTGAGAAGTGGCTTGAGGCCATGGGATCCGAGATGGAATCCATGTACATGAACCAGGTATGGACATTGGTTAAGGCACCCGAAGGGGTAAAACCCATAGGGTGCATGTGGGTCTTCAAGAAGAAGACTGACATGGATGGTAAAGTGAGCACCTTTAAGGCGCGACTGGTTGGGAAAGGTTTCAAGCAGATTAATGGTGTAGACCATGATGAAACCTTCTTCCCAGTAGCGACGCTTAAATCTATTCGGATTCTGCTTGCTATTCCTGCATACTATGACTATGAAATCTGGCAGATGGATGTCAAGACTATATTCCTTAACGGGAATCTTCTCGAGGATGTGTACATGACACAAACTGATGGTTTTGTCGATCCAAAGGATGCTAGAAAGATATGTAAATTGCAGAGATCCATTCATGGATTAAAGTAAGCTTCCAAAAGCTGGAATCTTCGTTTTGATAAAAGTTGTAAGACAGTTTGGATATATTAAGAACGAGGATGAACCTTGTGTGTACAAGAAGGTTAGTGGGAGTGAGATTGTCTATCGCATATTGTATGTGGATGACATACTGCTTATCAGAAACGGTATCCCTATGCTACAAAATATGAAACATGGTTAGGGAATTGTTTCTCTATGAAGGACTTAGGCGATGCTTCCTACGTGTTAGGAATCAGGATCTATAGAGATAGATCATTGAAGTTGTTGGGCCTTAGTCAGAGTACATTATGTACTACACAAGTTATCTTGTATGCTTTGAGCATGACAAGAAGGTACCAATTGATATCAGTGAAGGTCACTGAACTGTAGTCAAGAACATCCTTAAGTATCTGGAAAGAACTAAGGATACATACTTGACAAATGAAGATGAGGAAAAAGTCGTTGTAAGGTGTTACATCGGCACAGTTTCCAAACTGATAAAGGTTATTCCAGATCGCAGTCTGGATTTGTGTTTTATCTTAATGGTTGCACTATGAGCTTGAAAAGGTTCCAAGCATGAGACAGTTGCAGAATTCATTACAGAGGCCAAGTATATAGTTGCCTTAGATACAGATTTAAAGGCCGTTTGGACCGAGAAGTTAATTTATGAACTTGGAAAAATTCCTAACTTTGCAAACTCCGTTGATCTCGTTGCGATGATGACGGAGTAATTGCATAAGCTAAGGAAAGCTGATCTCACCATCGATCCAAACATATACTTAGGTGCTTCCATCTCATTCGATACACTACAAAAAAAAGGGTGTTTAGAGACCGAAGAAATCGGTCGCTATTCACTGAAATTCGGTCGCTAAATGTATTAGCGACTGAATAGTGTCGGTTGCTAAAACCCTAGTCGCAAACAGGTTTAGCGACCGAATTTGGAATCGGTCGCTAATTTATAAAAATCGGTCTCTAAATTGGTCTCCAACACTTATTATAGGACCAATTTAGCGACCGAATATTCGGTTGCTAATTCGGTCGCTAAATTGGTCACTGATTTAAAAAAAAAATAGTCACCAAATTGGTTCCCAACACCTATTCTGGGGACCAATTTAGCAACTGATTTCTTTAAAAAGCTTATAACAAACCATTTTTTTACAACAAATAAAAGATAACTTCTTTATTGTTGTTACAATATTATTATAAAAAATAACATTCAAAGAAAATAAATTAAATATCAACCAACAAGATTGATCTTAGGTACATAAATACATTTAATATGAAAAAAAATACACTTGTCTTTATTTCCAAAATGGCACATAAATTAAAATAGAAAAACTATTAAGTTGTATCCAAAAATATAATCAATGAGCCAATGCAATGTGCATCCACGATTAAATATAATCAAGTCATAATGATGGCTAAATGTCATTCATTCATCCAATTGCAATCCAACAACTTAGCAAATTACATATTATGAAGATAACATTCATGAACTTAAATTAATGTTGAATATCAGTATAATGAAGACATGCTCAAATGGTTGAAGGTCATCCTTACAAAGTATGAAACGGGCTTGAGGCTGAATCTAATTTCCTTGAGATTTGTCTATTCACATCAAGAGTTTAGGGCATATTATGCCTCCTGACAAACCAGTTATAGTGGCGTTGCACCCATCTTCAAAAGATAAATGGAGGAAAAAGAAATAAGATAAGTAAGCAGAATATGCACATCAAGTTAGGTACTAATATGACAACTAGTATTATATATATATATATATATAATACCACAAACAAAACCAAGAGTTCTGACCATTGAAATGATTATAAATAAAGCATTAGAACTCTATTCTTGAACAGTCTTGTGAGACAAGAGTAGTCATTGATTTATTACCAAAATTCATACCTTCCACTGTACCAGCTGCTATTGCATGCACATTTTTAGTGCACCTGCTATCTATTTCAATTCCTATAACATCACTGGAGTTATAAGAGATTGCAAACTGAATATGTGTGCCCAAATATGTATATAAAGTTGTTTGACATACTATGTATAAAATAAAGACCAAGGCATCACTAAATAAGGGAGACAGTGCAAAGCAAGTAGGAGTGACATACTTGTTAAACAGGGAGAAGTCATAACAGAAATGAAAACAAGTCATTTACATATGAAATTCAATTTCATTTATGAATCTGCTAAAGGTCATCTACCTTGATGTGTTGATTCTCAAATGTCTAGAAGCTAGTAGCTGCTGAATAAGTCATTGCCAATTGTGATGATAATAAAGTGAACCGTGTTTGCTGGGACTTACATTGCTGGAACAATTGTAATGATCAAAAACTGAACCATGATGCAATTTAAACATTAACACATGACAAGGAGAATCATTAAACATCAATGCTTCATATCATAGATTAAACATTAACACATGGCAAAAACCTCTTTTCTTTACGAAGTTAAAAAAGATGGAAGCATGCTCCAAGTCCAAAATTACAAATAATCCATATGACTTCAAAAGTTAAGGAAAACCACTAAGTTTACAAACATTCCATAAAACTTCAAAGTTAAGCAAAATAAAACCGGGTGACTTCAAAATTAAGCAAAATAAAACCAGAATGCACCCGAAAATTAACATATAGGTCCCATGTAAAACAAGATGTTGTATATCAAGTTCTGTATGAGGAAGAAGTAAAACTATTAATAAAGTAGTGATAGCAAGTGCCATATTTTGTTTGTCATATTTCATAGAACCACAATTAAAACATGTAGGAAATGCCTGCCAGTGGTGTTGTTTGTCATATATCCCAAAAGTGGTACTGCACCAAACCAATAATCAAAATCAAGGGTGTTGTTTTGTTAAATTTTCCTTTTACTCCACACCACAAACTAACAGATAATCCCTATTTTGCCCATTGTAAAGCACAATTATAAATTCCACAAAAAATGGAAAGATGACATTGAGAATATAATGGCAATTTTAAATTCTAGTAAATGGAAAGTTAAAGATAGGAATCATAAGATAAGCCTGCGTGTATGCATGTTTCAATGCTTCCATGTATGTGAATGCACTCAATGCGGAGATTGCTTCAAAGATGATGTGGGCTCCGATGTATAACATGAGATATCATATCATGTCAATTGATGACACAAACTTGGGGTAAATGAGGATCAAAATAACAATGCACCACAAGATTAGAGGAACAAATACATTGTAAATGTTTTACAGGTAATCGAGGTCAATGCTGACCTCATAAGGGTACAAAGGATATGGAAAAAGGGTACAAAGGACACCATATCAGATCGGTACTAATAGCTCTACAATTGCATAACCTTTTCATTTCAATAGATCCTTAACAGTGGCATTACCAATAGAATATGAAAAAGCCATTGTAGCCATACACATTATTGATTTATGAAATTAGTGCTCTAAACTACATATCCCAGACAAACTCTACAGACTGTTTCTCATTCAACATAAAGCTGCAAAAAAAAAAATGACCTGAACCAAAGCTATAATCCTGATTCTAATTGGTCTGAGCAAGTAAAACAGAGTCATTAGTGTAAAAGATTACCCACAATTGCCAAACTGAAAGATATCACGGTTATGAGATATTGCTTGATCTGAACATTCAAATTAGGGTTCCAGAACAACATTCAACAACTCAGGTTCCAGGATTAGAGTTTTCAAATTAGGGATTTAGGGTTTCAAATTGATTTGGGGGAAAAATGAAAAGGAAGCAGAAAAAGTAGTGAGAACAACTCACAAATGGAAGAAGATGAACTGTAGCTGTGGTAGCATGCTCCGGCGCTGGGATAGATGGAGGAGGAAGAGCTCGCTGAACAATAATGGTGGAGAACCACAATGAACGGTGACCGGAAAAACTTACTGCGGCGGTGACAGAGGACAAACGCCAAACCAATCAGACCAACAAGTGCGGGACCGTTAGCTGAGTTGCGTGGTCGTCTCCGTCACTCCAGGCAATGGCCAGCTGGATCGTGTTGTTGGCTGTTACGGCGAACCTGAAATAGTGAGACGTGAGTGAGAGAGAGAGACGTGAGGGAAAGAGAGAGACGCGAGTGAGAGAGAAGGATAGAAGGAGAGGGAGAGGGGAGGAGGTGGTGCGCTTACTGTAGAGGGAGAGTGGAGGAGGTGGTGGCCAGAGTCTTCGAGACCAAGATGGTGATCGACGGCGCCGTGGTTGAGAGAGTGAGGGAGGGCTTCTGAAAGAAATGAGGGAAAAAGGGAAGGAATAGGGTTTTTTCTAAATCGGTCGCAGGTCAAAAATTAAAACTTGGTCGCAAAATCGGTCGCTATTAGGTCCCTGTGCTTTTCACAATCATGATTTAGCGACCGAATTAATTTCGGTCGCTAAAACGAAAGATAAAAAATTAAATCTCTCAAAAACCAGTCGCTAAATCGATCACTAAATGGTCAAACAAATTGACTTTTAATATTTTAGGCTTAGCGGCCGAATTAGCGACCGCTATAAATTACGACCACCATTTCGGTCGCTAATTCGGTGGCTAAACACCAGATTTTGACATTTTCTAAAAATCAACCAAATGGTCGCAAAATCGGTCGCAAATAGCGACCGAAACATTTCGGTCGCTATTTTCGATCGCTAAACGTGACTTTTTTTGTAGTGATAGATGATCGATAAAGGATAGATGTGAAGATGTGCAGAATGACAACACTAAATAATCCACTAATGGAGTCTCTTGATTAATAGTAGCCTGACACCCAACACTAGATCAATGAGTGTTAGATTGATGCCCGATTGGCTCTAGTGCTAGTGGGAGATTGTTGGTGTAAGCCCTAGTGACCAATCTATTTTAAATAGATCATCATTTGTATCATGAATTTAATCATATATTTGATATATGAATAAGGCATTCATTTATTATGTTTATTAGTTTATAACATAATAAAGTCCTTAGAATAGACAGTTCATTTAATGAGACATTAAGTACGAGACTTAATCGTTAGACCTCATTAAATAATAAGAACGCTATTATTAAATATCCGTAGTCGAGTATTATTGTTAATTAGGACGACAATAATACATAGAGACTATTGTGTGAGTAGACTGATAGCCACATCTCATGGGTCATGGATATGTGATATCAAGTCAGCACACGGGTATAAATATTAGGAGTAATATTTATACCGGATGACCCACTATGAGAATACTTCATAATAGTTATGTAAGTGTCATAAGTATTCTCATGGCGACCATAGTGAAGTAGTCTTTCGACTTGAAGTCACTACGATTCCTACATGAGGAGTTGTAGGCTTTAATGCTATCAAACATCACGAGTAACAGGGTGATCATAAAGGTAGTTATTGGGCCTACAATAAATCATGTTGAGGAGTGTGAGTGATGTAGACAGGATTCGTCCCTCCTACATAACAGGGGTAATGTCTAGGGCCTATCGATAGAGTGAGACGTGAAATATGCGTGGCCAGTGGAAGTGGGCCAATATGTGATATTGGGCCCGTTTGTAATTACACGTCTACTCGGGGATCGAGGAACAAATGATTGAACATAACAAGGATGACACTATTATGCCTTGTGTTCAATTAAGACATATGGACGAAGGGACATTTACTGCACGGTAAATTTTGGTTACGGTAAGGCTAAAATCGGATCACCGATACTCTCGCTAGTTGGATAGTAATGATGCATTGCTAAATGCCGCTCATTATTTATAATATTTAATATTATAATTAATATTTGATATTATTATAATATTTAATATTATTGTCAACTTAGTGGGAGCCAATAGGGTCACACGCATAGAGCAAATGCGGAGCAGTTATATTAATTAAATATGATTTAATTAATATAAGGACAATTGGGCTTGTAGTGTACAAAGCCCAATAGGGTAAGCAGTTAGGTTAAAGGGAGCCGCCAACTTATAAATTGAAGTGCTCTCTCTCTAACCTGGTCTTGCTAACCGTGTCTCCCCGTAGCCGTCAGCTAGCACAAGACGCATAGCTCCGAGGCCCATTTGCTCGCGTGGACTGAGTAGAGGTGCTTCCCCTTCGTGGCACTGGTGATTGAAAAGTAAAGCACGCTTCAAGAGGTAAACGCTATTGCATTTGTGATTCATGTTTTGTAATACGCGATCTATGGGGGTGGTTTTCTTCCGCCTTGAGATATGATTTTAAAAGAGGATTATCTCATGAAAACCCCAACAAAGTTTTAGTTGAGATCTAACATGCTCGATCTAGTCTTGCAGGAATATTCAAAATTTGATAAGTTATGGAAACACTGAAAGAATCTCTTAATATCCGCGTCTATACATGTAGACGAGCTGCTCAAAATCATTGGTATATTTATTTATTTTAATATATTTGAGTAGACGAAATATAAAGTATTCTAAGTAGACGGAATTTTAACTACTATGAGTAGACGAGCTTAAGTGCCACGTCAGTAGACAGAGATCTAAGTAACTCATTGATATATAGCAAGTCCAAAGACTTGATAGTAGACGAGAATATTTGCCATGTCAGTAGACGAGCTAAAAGAGTTTCTAACTATGAGCGTATAGACACATATTTTTTAGTAGACGAGCTCTTTTTCTTTGTAAATCTTTCATATGCTCAGAAAATGCTACCTCGACCACATAGAAGTATTTATTTCAAATGATTGATATTTATTCCAAATATATGTTGGTCCTTCCTATTTGCTTTAACTGTTTTATTACCTTGTTTCTTTGAAAGAAACATAGTACAAATGAGGAAATGCAAAAGTAAAATAGTAAAATGCAATACGCCTTGTACCCTGTCATATTTATCGCTGGAATAGCTGGAATTTGGACAAAGGAGGCAAGACAGTTTTCAAGTTGCAAATGCTCAGAGGTGTGACCATTTTGTGCAAGAGTGATAAACAATAGTACATTTCACAATGGCCACGTTCAAGCTATCAATCACAATGGATATTATGTATTTGATTCCATCTCTAAACAGAAAAATTCAAAACAACAGTTGAAGAATTTCAAGTGAAGAAAGAGGCCACTATAAATAGAAGAACTCAACATCTGAAGAAAGAATTTTTGCAAGTACAGAAATCTTGCTAGAAAAACACTTGCCATTCTACGAGCTCAAAATCTTTTATTCTTTCAAGAGTAAAAAAGTCTTATACCTTAGCTTGAATATTGCTATAATATTCAACTGATCTTAAACTTTCATATTCTCACATATAGTGAGTTAGAAGATCAAAAGAAAACCATCTCTTTGTTAGAGTTAGAGCCTGAAGATGCTTGGTAAGAAAGGAATACTTGTAGCCTGGAGAGGTGTTAAATACTTGTTGTAATCTATTTGGAAAATAGTGGAGAAAAACCTTCTAGTAGAAGGGATTGGACGTAGCTCTTGGTTGGAAGAGAGTGATCCAGGATAAAACGCTTGTGTGAATCTTCTAATCCCTTATCTCTTCAGTTTTATTTGCTTATACTAACTGTGGGGATTTGAACTTGATTTTGTTAAGTCTTTAAAAGGTTCTTTTTCTGTGTGTGTGCTTCTGCCTTTTAATCCTTGTGTGCGAAAATTGTTTTAAAAAAGGTTGTTTTCAAAAATTATTAATAAATACAATTCAACCCCCCTCTTGTGTTTGCCTATGTCAACTTCATGTAACTTATCCCCTCTCATGCCATAGGAGACGAAGATGCAAGCTGAAATAGACAAGTGTAAATACAAGAAAAATAATTGAATTGTGTTTACCAAACTTTTGTAAAAAAAACAAAAATTTTTGCACACAAAAGCTTTAAGGGGGGGGTTTGAAAAAGCATAGTCATATGAGTGACCCATATGATGGTTTTAAACGGAAAACACACAAGCAAATAAAACAAAGACTTTTTTTATATTTTATTTATGCACAACTTTAACCTCTTTACAATAATTAATAGATAAAACAAAGACTTTTTTGATATGTTTTTAGTCCAAAAAAATGTGCAAATTTTTGTGTTGGTACCAGTTCATCCTTTTAAAATATGAGTTACTAATTTTGGTCTCAATAAAATGAGTGAATTTTGTATTTGGTCCCTATAAATAGTTTTCGTTGATTTTTATCCCTCTAAAATTTGATATCACTATTTTTAGTACTTAAAATCATTTTAGGGTTGATAAAATATAATTCATTAATTTTAGGGTTCAAGGAAAATTTTAAGGGAATCACGTGCTAACATGACATTATAGACGTTATTGGATGTAACTTGCACTTGGGATGACCATGTGAGCTTCTGTAAGACTCATAAGTAGTTGATGGATATCGCATGACAGTAGGGACCAAAAATAGTGATTTCAGATTTTAAAAAATAAAAATCAAACAAATTAAAAAGAGTTTAATTTATATGCACTGTCAACGTAATTTTTTTTTTTACACTATCAACCAATTAGAAACCATGATATGTGTGACTTTTAATATAATTAGGGTAATTTCTAATTGGTTGACTGAGTAAAAATTCTTTACAATAATGATGCATATCAATTAAATCTAATTAAAAACATACTTAACCTCTAATTCATTTTAAGCTTAATTGCAGTTTTGGTATCCTTACTGTTGGTCATGTACGATTTTAATCCATAAAGTTTTTTTTAATACAAATTTAATCTTTTTTTCAATTTTACAAATTTAATCCTTCTTCAATCAATTTTTCAGATAGAGCAACCCATCCTCTAAGCAATCAAAATCGCACATGATAGTTGATCAAAATCCCAAATGTTATTACTTGTCGGTCCTTGCATGTGCGTGTTTGACTATATTTTCTGAATGGAATCCCTCAGTTGGGTAGATCTTGATTTGTTAACAATGGCTTCGACAGGTAAAGTCCACTTATTCCAATTTCTATTCTCTTATTACTTGAAGTCTTGAATACCTAGACTCAACACTATATACTCGCACAGTGTTTATAGCACTCATTCATATTTTTTATTTATTCATTTAAAATAAAAATGTTATTTTATACCACCTTGCCCGCTAGGCAAGAAAATACCGTGAATTGCATTTGTTTGACTTCATTTTCGTGATTCTTTAGATCTTCCACATCTCTCTCCTTCTCAACAACCATTACTATGCCTAGTAGCGTGGAAAACCCAACACCCTCTTCTTCATCCTTCACCAATAACTGGACTTACGATGTCTTCATCAGTTTCCGAGGTGTGGACACACGTTCAGGTTTCACCGGATACCTTTACAAAGCTCTGTATTCAAAAGGAATCAACACCTTCATAGATGATCGAGAGCTTGGGAAAGGAGAAGAGATAACTCCAACTCTCGAGAAGGCAATCCAAGAGTCTAGGATTGCGCTTGTGATTTTCTCTAAAAACTATGCGTCTTCGAGTTTTTGTTTGGAAGAACTTGCGACTATCATGGAGTGCTCCCAGGACAAGGGAATGTTGGTTTGGCCTGTTTTTTATCAGGTGGAGCCTTCTGTTGTGCGCCATCATCAGAAAGGGAGTTATGCAGAAGCATTGGAAAAGCATGAAGCTAGATTTGAGAAGGAGAAAATAGAAAAGTGGAAGACGGCTTTGAAAAAAGCAGCTGATCTGTCTGGTTCGCATTTTAAACTCGACACTGACAGGTGCGTAGATGAGAACGATAATTTAATTCTACGGAATTGTTATTTGGACATCAAAATTAGACAACATGGCTTAATGGTGTGCTGGACTTGGTTAACGAGATGAGTAACTCGTTAATCGATCATGTATAAAATCTTGCTTAATGAATCTCAATAGATGGTTAATGAGTTACTCGTCTAACTTGTTATACCCATAAACCAAATCCAATACGCCATTAAATACGATTTAGAATGTTATCAACTACTTGTCGCCATATTGTCAAATTTTGATCATTAATGTTGATTCTACCATGTTGAAGTATTTTCATGATAATGCTAGAATTTTAGTGACTGAAACTAGTCAACTAGAGATGATCCTATATTGAATTAATTTGACTTCATTTGAATTTTGCACTTGAGCAGGTACGAGTACGAGTTTATTGAAAATATCGTTCAAGAGGTGTCTAAAAAGATTAATCGATCCCCTTTATATGTTGCTAATTACCCAGTTGGGCTGGAGTCACGAGTGCAAGCAGTAAGATCACTTCTAGATGTTGAATCAAATAAAGGCGTTCGCATGGTAGGAATTTATGGAATTGATGGAATTGGTAAGACAACACTTGCATGTGCAGTTTACAATTCCATTGCTGGTCAATTTGAGAGTCTCTGTTTTCTTGCTGATATTAGGAAAAGTTTGCTGAATAATGGGTTGGTACAACTTCAGGAGACACTTCTTTATGAATTAGTTGGGGAGAAGGCTCTTGTACTGGGGAATGTAAATAAAGGAATTTCTCAAATTAGAAGTAAGCTATGTCAAAAAAAGGTTCTGTTGATTCTGGATGGTGTTGACAAATTAGAGGAATTAAGGGCACTTACTGGTGGACTTGATAGTGGGCTTAATTGGTTTGGTTCTGGCAGCAGAATTATTGTAACAACAAGGAAAAAGGATTTGCTACGTGGTTTTGGTGTTGAAAGTACCAATGAAGTAGAACCATTAAATCGTAAAGAAGCCTGTGAATTGTTTAGTTGGAATGTTTTCAAGAGAAAAGAAGTTAATCCCATTTATTTGAACATTTCAGATAGAGTAGTAAATTATTGTAAGGGTCTTCCTCTGTCTCTAGAAAAGATAAGTTCTGACTTATTTGGTAAAACCGTGTGGGAATGCAATTCTACATTAGAAATTCAGAAAATCCCCTATATACATGACAAGCACAAGATAATTTCTAAGAGGAAGGAGAAGACAGAGGCTCACTCGTACACCATTATCATTAAGGTTACAACTCTATCTTTCCCTTCCCACTTCAAAACTCTCTCCCTTTATATGCTTTCTATGGTATGCATGGGACAAAGAGCTGGTTCAATGATAACTTATTGATTTTTCGGCCCCAGGTTGCCGTTGATGCAGATCTGTATGAACAGATTGGAAAGAATATATTTTTTGATTTAGTGGATCTTGATAAAGTGCGAAGTTTTCGTATTGGAAAACTAACTCCATTTATCCTTTTTAAGGTATGAACTAGTGCTTAACATCTGATTTGCATAGCATCTTTCCAAGGTTTTAAATTGCCGTCACGGTTGTGGATGCGGTCACGTGTTTTCCATTATTGCCGGAAAATGCAGCCGGTGCGGCCACAATTGCGGTTGCTATACAGTTTTGGAGACTACCAAAACCATAACGTCGTGGCCTCAATTGTGATTGCAGAACTGGATTTAAAACCTTGTATCTTTCATTTGTTTGGCCATCTATACTTTTTTGAGTTTTGTCCATTTCAAATGCAATTCTAGTAACTTTTCGCCATTTCGAATTAATTTTCCCTGCGCATAGCAGGAGGAGGGATGTTTACAGTGCCAGCTCACGCTTTTTCAAATTATTTTCGAATGGCAATTCATATCATCTTTGTTCACACGAAACAATTTGTAGATATGAACTTGTGAATTGGAAAATGATCTGATCAAATTCCTTAGTACAAACATACATGGCAGTATGGCACTGTTGCAAGTTTAAGGGCAAATTTAAGGTGTCTGGTTATGGAAGTATGAGATTTCTATTCACTGAATGACATTTGCTTCTTTTCTCTTGCTGGTCTTGCGTGAAAGATTTTTTTTAGGCCTCTTGGAAGTTTATTGTTCATGGATATGTTTTGATCTCACTAATGGCACCCGTATCATATTTTTTTAGGACACTTGAGTGTGAAGTATGAGATTTCTATTCACTGAATGACATTTGCTTCTTTTCTCTTGCTGGCCTTGTGCGAAAGATTTTTTTTAGGCCTCTTAGAAGTTTATTGTTCATGGATATGTTTCAGTCTCACTGATGGCACCTGTATCATATTTTTTGGGACACTTGAGTATATGCCCCCATAAAAAATGTCTGTTGCAAAAGGTTTGGAGTTAAAACTTGAGTAAAAACTTGTATAATCTCTTAGGTGGCGTTTGGTTCCGGAATGTTTTATTCCTAGGCAAACTACATTCCTGGGAATCACTTTCCCGGGAATGTTTCTTTCCCAGCTTCACACATGGGAATAGAGTTTTCCCAAGTTTATATAACTATCATCTACTAATTTTATTCCCTGGAATCTTTTATGCCTGGGAATAAATTTTTAAAACTTGTACCAAACATGAGAAACTTTTATTCCCTTGCCAACATTCCCGGGAATACTTTTTTAAAACTTGTACCAAACGCTACCTCAGGTTCTAGTTTTGTCCTTTTATGTTGGTTTCTAGAGAGGATGTCTTATTCTCTTCCTTTACATTTTTCTTTTCTCCTTAATAAATATTTTAATGAGGGAAAAAAAAGGGGAACTAAGGAGGCATAGATTGTAGTCGCTTTTTAGGAGTTGCTAACTAATCCTGTTTTTAGTGACATCTTCTTTGGCATATAATTGTCTTGTGATTGTCTGTCTGTCTTTCTACTTGTAAAGATTTGAGTTTGTGAGAGTCTGTTATCCTTTATGATGAGTTAATTTGGTTGAAGTTCTTATTTTAATGTTCATCAGTCTTGATATACACTATTCGGTCACTCTACTTTCTCATTTAAAAGGCTATGATATTTCAATTTTTTCTGCTATAACTACCCACCTTGCTTCATCATAACTGCACCATGTCATCCGCCATGAAATCTACAGCAGATAAGATTTTTGGCCTCCAAATGCCATTGGCAACTCTTGTTGGATGTCTTTGAAATCGTTGCCTCTATACTCAATTTTCATCTGTATTCTTAAAGATATTTTCTTTACAGGAGTAAAAAAAAAAAATATAGTAGTAAACAATCTTATACTTGTTTGCTGCTTCGTGGGATCAAAGTCTTCTTAGTAAAATTAATATGTGATATTGAAATATTCCTTGTATATATGGTGCCTAGAATTGATAAGGTTTTCTGAATAAAGTTTCTCTAAACTAGGAATTGGTCAATTCCTGAGCAGCTAAAACAACTGCACGACACTACTTTATGTTTAGACGATTGATAGCTGCTTAAATGTTTTGGAATTCTCATTTATAATGCTGTGCCCTTCTTTGCTGATAGCATGCATGGTTTTCAATACGTAGTCATTGTCCACTTTAGCGTCTAGTGGCATTGTTGCTTAACCTATAATTCTTTTTAATATTTGATGAAGCAAAATTTGATTCTTTATTTTTCTTCATATATTTCTGATAATGAAGCTTTTATCAGGAAGAAGTTGCCAAAAAATTTGGTATACCTGTCATGTATCATCGTTTTTGGTTGTGTGCGAAGCACCAAAATCACACATACCGGCCAAATAGACCACTGACACCACAAGAAGAAACACAGTCTGTGAGTACTTCACCTAAATTCCAATGATTACTGTCCATAAATTGCAGGGTTGCATACATGTATTTATATTAATTATAGTAAGCTTATTCTGAACCTTAATTGTGCGTATGTTTTCTTTTGTTCTCCTATTAAATATACAAGGAAATGTGAAGGTCTGCTTTATTGCATAACATCCATGCATACCAATGGAAATGGTTCCACATGTCCACTGTTCACGAATTCAAATTGAAGAAGCGAACTAGTTTCCTTTGTATATGTGCCGGGAATGTTAAGTTGGCCTAGTGCTGGAATAGGACTGTCTTGTCTTATTTTTATTTTGACATGTTCTCAAGAATATTTGTTTTTCATATGACGGGGCCTTTGAGTATGGTGCTTGAAATGTAGTGTCCTAAATTTATTTTGTCACACAGATTTGTGATCCTCCTTGAACTTAAACGAAGAATCCATGTTGCGAAAATTATTTGATCTAATAATTGTTTACTGCTGTTGCAGGAAAACAATGATTTTTGACTTCTTTGAGTTTCATTGTGAAGTCTAAAAAAATATAAACAGAGTGAGATCGAGAGTGGGAGTAAAAGTTTCATTGTTCAAAGTGCTATCTCCATCGTTGAGTAGCCGATCATGAAATGCGTTTGTTGTGTTGTATGACACTTGTGAATTGTAGGTTGGACAGTTAAGAGAAGTTTCCAATAAGGCAAATAATGCAGAGCTGAATTTATTTTTGGAATTGGAAATAGGGCAGGTACTGTTGTTCTTTCTAATTTCATCTCTTATTATATGTTCTTCTCTCACCGACTGTCTTGTAATTGACTTGGATTTGTTATTTATGCCTTGCACAATGAATTAGGATTTCCGACCTGTTCCTCCTCCTGAGAAGTCAAAAGAAGATTTGTTGCTATTCTTTAAACTTTATGATCCTTCACATAAGAAGCTTCGGTACTTGCTCCTCCTATTACTTTTTAGAGTGAAACTACATTTAAATTCTCAAATGCCTTTGCTTTTTTTTCTCAGGTATATTGGGAGGTTTTATGTGAAAGCTAGTGGGAAGCCCATGGATATATTGACAAGACTAAATGAAATGGCGGGATTTGCTCTTGATGAAGAAATTGAACTTTTTAAGGTTAGTCATTCTGCATGTCATGTATCATTATTTTCCATGATTGTAATCCATAGGGAGAGCAAAAATGCTTACATTCTGTCATGCACATTCAGGAAATAAAATTTGACCCTCGTGACATGTGTGAACGTGTTGACAAGTATTCGACATTCCATGCTAATGAGGTATAAATTAACTGTAGATTTGTTTCCGGTGCTTTTTAGTATTGTTTGAAGTATTTTTTTTTTTAATTGTTACAATCAATCATCTCCAAGACTCCAATATAATATCGGGGCACACCTAGTTGTTTATGGCTTTTGCTTCCAAACTTTTGTCTTTTGGGCAGCTTGAGGATGGTGATATTATTTGCTACCAGAAGGCCTTTGAAGTTGGAAGTGGTGAGCTATTTCGCTATCCAGATGTTCCTTCGTTTTTGGAATATGTGTACAATCGTCAGGTATGAAACTTTTTAAATGAGTATATATTTTTTTGATTTATAAACTCCAAGTTGTTAGATCTCTCATCATGAGCGCAATATCTCTATTCTAAGCAATGTTGTAAAAAACCAGACTCACCGGTTTGACCTAAAAGCCGGTAAACCAGTTATAGGTCCAGTCCATTTAACTCGCAAAACCAGCCTGTGAGACCGAATCTAAAATTGGTAAAACCGGTTTGAACAAGTTTTGTTAAAAAATATATTTTTGGTCAATTTTTTTCTCATTCAAAAATAATATTGAGCCTAATAGAGGCCCAACGCCAGGCTACAAATGCCCGTAAGGCCCAAGAAACACATAAGAAGACTTGCCCCACTTTTAGCTTTTATGTAAGTTATATGGAGACTAGTTGTCCATACTCCATAGCCTAATATTTCAAGTCCTTTTCAATTTATTACATTACTTTGATTTGCAGGTTGTACGCTTCCGGTTTATGGAGAAACCAAATGAAGATGAATTCAGTCTTGAGTTGTAAGTTTCTTTTGTACCTACAATTAATTTTCTAAAAGCATTATGATTTAATTATAATCTTAGATAAATGTGTTTAATTACAGAAAAATGATACCTGCACAAACAGCCTTTAACAAACTCTCATGCATGATGCAACCTATTAGATAACATGTTGGTCCCTTTGTAACTATATCTGAATGCTCAAAATATGTCCACTGGGCAAGTATCTTTACCCTTAATTAAAATATATCTGGTGATTCACATATGCTTTGTAATCATCTAGGTCAAAGACACACACATATGTTGAAGTTGTAGTAAGAGTTGCTAAACATCTTGGTTTGGAGGATCCTTCTGTAGTCAGAATCACATCTCAAAACTGCTACTCCGAGCAACCTAAACCACAGCCTAACAAGTACCAAGGAGTCGAACGTTTGTCTGACATGCTGGTTCACTACAATCAGGTATTAGTCACAAGCGTTAATGTTTCTTTACTGATTCTGTTATATGTTAAAATCCTTGCAATTTGCAAGGACTTCCAAATGGCTGTCTGTTTTACTTGATCTTCTGATATTGTAAATTATTTTCATTGAAATTATAGGGTTTAGGTAAAGAAATAGTAAAAGAGAGAAATATGATAATAAATATATTGATTTGATAAGATGCAAAATACAAAGCACTGACCTCCTATTTATAGTTTTATACTAAAGAGTTAGTGGCGGAGTTTAAAGAAAAATTTTAAAGGGACCAAAATAAACCTAGATTACTCCTTTATTGGGAGGAATGCTCCTGCTACTCGAGTCCCATATACCCTCTGAATTAGAATATATTATTAATCATCAAACTCTGTCTACCTGTCTGTGGATCTATTTATTGACCCATTGAAGACAAACATGATAAAAGCAAATCCTATTATAAGCTGGAATATGATAATCCCAAAACAGAATAAAATCCCTAAATAACAAAACAATCTTAAATTAAAAACCCTAACTATAAAATAGAAAGATCACCATAATTAATTATCCAATTAAGACAGTGAAGAGACTATACACTTATTTTAGTGAAATGAGATAACATTAATTGTGAACATTTAGTAAAGCGAAGTCAACCCATATTTTAATATTTTACTATTGAAATTATTTGATGGTAGTGTTATATACATAGTTAAGAAATCTATGAAAAATAGGGGAGCCATGAGTCCCCTCTCTATAAACTAAGCTCTGCCATGGCTAAGAGTTAGGTTAAGTAATAGACTCTAATCCTGTTCAAATAAGGGAACCAATTATTTACAAAGTAAAATCCCTAGGAATAAGATAAGGTTACTAATAAGGTAACACAATTGTACCTAAAATAACATAAATTGTCCAAATCTATTATGCATCATTCTCTCCCTAAGATACTTTGTATATACTCTAACAATTTGCTTTTAGTTTTGTTTCTAGACTTCTGATATTCTATACTATGAAATATTGGATCTCCCTCTGCCAGAATTTCAAAGCCATATTAGAACACTTGAAATTCCTTTCCATCATGCTACCGAGGATGATGTGAGTACAGTAGTTTCATACTTTCATTCACCTTTTACAATGTAATTGTGTAATGTTTCTATACTACTAACAGAGTTATCCTTCTTCAGGTGGTGATTCATACTATTAGATTACCGAAACAGAGTGTAGTGGAAGATGTAATTAATGATCTTAAATCTAAGGTAAACTATATAATTAAAGTTGATACACTATCCTGTTAGCCATATTGATAACAACAATTTGAAGGCAAATTGACATGCAAGCTTTTATGCCTAATCCAACACCATGATTGCACGATTATTTCTTCTATTATCATAGAGGATTTTAAACCTGCTGCTTACCGTATAAAATTTCCTTATTGAAAACATTTGAATTTAAAAATTTCATATATATTTGGGTATGTGCGTCGTTTATGTGCATATGACAAGTTAGATAAATTTTACATGCAGACTCCCGCACCAGATTTATATTGTCATAATTTTTTTTTTTTATAACAAGAATGGTTCTAATGTAAAATAATTAAAACACTCAAATTCCCCATATCCAAGTTCAATAATAATAATAATAAGCTGAAATCGTATCATAGATGATATTATTAATACGCCTTATACAGTTGACTAAGATACCCTTAGTTCTTCTATGCAAGCAACTCAAGCTTAAGAAACCGTAATCACCTTTTGATATAGGCAGTTTGATTGTGAGAAGTGGGGGGTCTCGCGGGTAGGGTGGCAACTTTGCCTTAATCTAATCATTTGTGGTCCTCATCAACCGATTTGTTTATATTGTTATGGTGAGATGATGTGTTGACTGAATTTAACTGTCCTATCATCTATTTGAAGCAAACTTCTATTAGGATGTGGCAATATTTCTTTATACTAAGAGGTCCTCCTGCCTATAGTCCAATCTGCGAAAAATGGACTTGGCATGTTTCGCCATTTGGGGAGAGCATCTTATTTTGTAATTAAGAGTGTAAGTAGTCAAGCTGAGCAGAAGTTTAGGTTTAGCTTGCCAAAAATAAAGAGTTCAAGCTTTTTGTTAGATTCCAACCTAAAACCAATTGGTATTAAGTGGAGTTGTCCAACAGGTATTTAAACCGCACCCCAGGATTTGAGGCAGGCGATGTGGAACTTCCAACACCCCTCCACCACAGATGCATGCCAGAACAGGCGCCACACAGGAAGATTGCCATAACAAGTGATACGTGGGAAGATGGGGTCTGGCTCTGATACCATGTTAGATTCCAACATAAAATCAATTGGCATTAAGTGGAGTTGCCCAACAGGTATTTAAACCGCACCCCAGGATTTGGGGCAGGCGATGTGGAACTTCCAACACTTTCAAAGAGAGGGAGATCCAATTTCTAAAAGAGTCGTTTACTCTACTCCTTTTTTTTATTTCATCTTCTATCAAAAAGTTGTCTATTAAATACTAAATTTATTAACTTAGAAGATATTTTAAGGAAAGATTTGACACAGGAAAGAAAATAATCAAGAAGCTAAATAGGTGAAGCTCGAGCTTCATAATTTTAAAAAAAGTGAAGCACAAGCTTTAAGTTTGGCTTGTTAAAGAAATGACCCAAGCTTGAGCATGACCCTTTTTTTTGGAATGAAATTTGAACAACAAAAAGTTGAAAACATACATAGACAACATGCAATTTTTTTTTTTTTTTAGTTTTTTATTTGCTCCTCCCCTTCTTCTGTTTTGCTCCTTCTCATCTCATCTCTTTAGATAGTAGATAAACATAAATAAAATGACATTTCCCCATATAGAATTACCATTTACTAAGTTATAGCAATATATTAATATTTATTTTCTATACCTTGTCATACAAAGAAAATTAGTTTTTTTATTTTTTATTTTTTATTTTTTATCTTTGAATATATATAAACATATTGAGCTATTTGCGAACTTTTAATATCAAGCCTATATAATTTGAACTCGACTCATTTATATGATCGATCCTATTTTCAAGCTTGACCTTGTTTCTTAATCAAATGAGCTTTATCAAGTATTAATTCCATGAATTAGGCTCACATAATTCATGGATAGTTCATCTCGTTTACACCCATATTTATAATCATTCCTTTTGTTGAACATGATAATATTCTACAATTTGCATTATTGTGGTGGTATAGTTTCTGCTTTATGATAAGTATTTGAACTAATATTTTGTGTTTATGTGATAACAGGTAGATTTATCACATCCTGATGTAGAACTTAGATTGCTTGGAGTTTTCAACAACAAGATCTATAAGGTGGTGAAGAATATAGTTTGTGAATTTTTTATTTAAAAATTGTCCTTGAGTTCACTAATTTTATTGGTCAGTGTCTAATGTGAAAAGAAGATTGCCCTCAATCGAAGTGATGCCACCAGTTTGATAAAATTAAAACTTACAAAAAGAATTTATATTTGTATAACTAAAAGCATAGCAAAAGCAAAATTTCAATGTAATTTATGTTATGATCAAGTACCAAATCTTAAAAACTGTAATGCCAGCAACCCACTGCAAATTAAGTCATGAAGATGTGAAAGACAAAGTACTAATTCATAAGAAACATAACACATGAAAGTCTACAAGAATTTGAAGTCTCATCTTTTCCTCCTTCATCATTAATGTCAATCTCTTTGTCTTCAGCAAATCTCTTATCTCCTCCACCACTGGATTTATGGTCTTCAATTTCTTCATCCTCTATTTCTTCTGAGTTTTGGCCTCTTCCATCAAATTCAGTTTCTCTTGTTCTACAGGTTATGCCTTCAGAGAAGGCCTTTTGTTTGCTTGCATAGTATATATTCTGGATTCTCCAACACCGGATGTGTCATGTACCCGTCATCAAAACTAATAGCCTAAAGACTGATGTGGCCACCTCACCCACATTTGACAAAACTTATGAGTTAAGAAATGTTATTCTATTATCCTCTTAGTCAGTGATATGTTTTATTAATCTCTTGGTGGCCAACCTAAAAAATGACTGGTTCCTTCAGTCTTTTTTTTTTTGTTCGCTTCTGGTTCCTTCAGTCTATGCTGTACTCTTCTTTTTATTATTTCTGTAATTAGGATTTTATTTTATTGATCTTTATATTTATTTTAGGATATTTCATTAAGAAGAGAAGAGAACAATGAAAGAGGACAAGATATCCCTATAAGAAGACCAAAAAAAAAAAAAAACACCTTGAAGCTATGAGATTTAGTCACATAACAAGGCATGCGAATCTCTGCATTGTCTAGATGTGATACACCTGTAAAAAGACCATGAGTAAAACACCACAAACAAGCTAAAACAATATTAATTTTATCAATTTTGTCAATGAAAATGACCTTTGGCTGCAATATCTGATATGTATATATATATATATATATATTTAATATATCTACAAGTACTAAAATGGTTAAAGAATAAGGAAAATCTATTGACCTAGCCTTTTATCTTTTATTTTTTGGTGGCATTTATGTCTTCAGTGGTTGAATTTAATTTAGACCTTTCAACCTGCTTAATCTAGTACTCGTGTCCATAACATTTTTGCTATGAGCTGCCTCTTTTGTCTTATATCGTTTTGATTTTTTTGTCCTATAACAATCTTTGTGAAGATGTTTCAAATTGAGAAGTAACCATTGTAATAATGTTAGGAACCCTTTCTTTAGGAAGATGAAGATACTAACTATGGAGAAAACCTCTCCTAAACCAAAACAGAAAAAAGAAACGAGATAGGGAAAGAATGGTACAAATGTACCCCAAAGGAGCACTCTCCTTTCACAACTAAGCCACTGCTCAGTTCAACAAATCAATAATTCTCAATTCATCCCATTGATTACAGATTAGCCTCTTATTTATAGGCCTTAACCTACACAACTCCTAACAGAAAAGTAACTAACAAAGCTAACTGAATATCCTAATCAAAGCTAACAAACTACAATGGACCTATCCCAACTATTAACTGACCCAAACTAACTCAGCTAACAACTTGGCTTATTTATAGGGAATATATCCTTCCTATTAACAACTAAAAGTTTGTTACAAGTTTGATCCCCTTAACTGACTTCTAACTACTAACTATCTTTTAGCTAAGGCCTAACATCATATGATCTACCCTTTTGCAGATATTCTCTCTCAGTGAAAGGATTGATGTTATCTATGATCAATATTGGACGTTAAGAGCAGAGGAGGTAAAGATTTATATAATACATTTATATTATAGTGAACTTGCTTAGTTGTGATACGTTGTTTATTATTAGTGTTCAAATACAAGATCTTGACCCAACATTTGCCCTACCTTATTTTGGACCCTAATAGACAGGTTGAGTTTCTCTATCATTTTCAATTACTTTGCAAAAATGCGTTCATAACAATGTTTATGATATAGATAAGTATCAAATCAGATATGGTAAAAATGGAAACTTGAGCTGTAATTCTGTTACTATGATTTTGTTGCTAAACTTTAGGAAAAATTATTGAGCACTAGTGCACTATGCCAGAAATGACTTCAGGAATCATGACCAAGCCCTATGATTTTGTTTCTAAACTCGAGCATGTTTTTTTAAAGACAAAAATGGAGAAAAGATATTGCTTCCGTGAAGAAATGTTATTAAAGGTAGATAGCACGGCAGAAATATTATTAAACATATCCCTTTTAATAGCGTTTTTTTAAGAAAGCACTATTAAATGCCTCTACGTATTTTTTATAGTGTTTCTTACCAAAAACGTTATTAAATAGGTGCTATTAAAGGTTATTGCTGACCTAGTGGAGACTGGTATCTATTATTGTAATTAGTATGCAGAATTTTAGGAGCAATAACGGTAATCTCAAGCTAGAAAAATGCTAGCAACACACTCTCTAATACACTTTTTTCAACACACTCTCTCCTATTGGTTGAAATTCATGTAGGTCTTACAAAATTCAAATGGGACCCATATGAATTAATGGGACCCATTTCCAAAATAGTGAGACCCACATGAATTTTTACCAATAAGAGGGAGTGTGTTAGAAAGTGTGTTGCTAGCACTCCTCTCTCAAGCTATATCCAGCTTGATTGCTGCAATTAAAAATCACTGCATTCATTGAAATACACCATCAGATGCATTTGAAAGTGTATTAAAATATTGAAATAATACCAATCCTAGGATGCATTTCACTAAATTCAGTGAATGCAGTGTTTTTTGACTGCGCTGAATCCAAGTTCAAGAATCATTACACATATTATCCTCTTTCTCAACGATCTGTATTTCATTTTTCTTCTACACCATTAATAAGAATTGCTTGGATTTCTTTCTTGATTTCTTAGAACTCCTTTCTTATTCTCACAATTTCTTGAGTTAAATTATGTTGATTCCTGAAATTGATATTGTATTCAGTATCAATTTAGAAATCGGAGGATAGAGAGGAGGAGAGTGATAGTGGTTAATGGTGGTTGAACCGGATGATGTCATAAATACATTTAAAATAAATTAGGTATTGAAAGTTCTTAACAATGGAGGCTGAGAAAATGAGCAATGAAGATTCAAAGGTTTTTTTTGCCCCTAATTTTTGGATGAGCAGACATAGGGTGTCCGATAGTGATGTTTTGGAATAGCAAAGACCTGGAAATCAAGTTAAGGGATAGGTAGAACATGAGAAACAGAGTTATTGTCAACTGGAGATATGAAGAATTAGAGTTTTTTTTTTTAGGAAAGTGACATCTGCAGACATATAAAAGTGGTGCAAGGTCGGTGAATAGATAGTTTATCAAGAGATGGAGAAATATCATGCACAAGACAAGTAGATCAAAAAATGTGAAGGGGAACAATGTAAAAAGGTGTTAGAAAAATAGTAAATAAAATAGACAAAAGAAATAAAATTTGAACATTATTAGAAGAAAGGGATTTGCTAACGTACACTCGCCCATATTTTAGAAGGTGTACGTTAGCAAATCCCTGGAAGAAATAAATAAATATATATATGTGTGTGTGTGTGTGTGTGTGTGTGTGTGTGTAAGAAATGAGAAGAAAAGGGGGGGTTGGGTAGCTCAACTGGTTTGAGCTAAGGGTATAAGGAATTGGAGGAGTAGGAGGTCCAGGGTTCATATCCTGGCAAAGGAGGAAAAAATTAACATAACAACCAACTACTAACATTTGCCTAAAAAAAACAAAGAAGAAGAAGAAGAAGAAGAAGAGAGGGGGAGGGGGAATAATACGTGATGTTCACCGTCGAAATCCAATAAGGAAAAGAGAAGTCATCTTTACTATCTCATGGAAAACAACCCTCCCTGCTCAAAACAACATTGCATTTACTCCAAAATTTCAAGGGGGCTAATGCCTATAATAGGAGAGTGCAAACTGTTTCAATGATATGATGAGTGTTTTCTTTTACCTATGTCATTTTGTTGGAATGTTTTGTGACAAAATGATTGGTGTGGTGTTTCAAGTAGAAGGATTTTGTGAAGGATCAATGGTATTGGGATTGGGCATAGTAGTCTGTGTTCTGATTCAGCCATGATTGTATCATTCATGAATCAAAAGGAAGTAGAAAATGGAGATAGAAAGCAAGAAACGAACAAGAAGATAATGCTAGAGGGAAAGTTGCGGTGGAAGCAGGGAGGGATTTTCCCGCTCTGATACCATATTACAAGTTGAGAAAGAATGTAATGTGTATTATTGATTGACTGAGAGTGTACATCCTGTTTATATACAAGGAAGATTGTTGCTCAACTAACCAATAGACTTGATAACTAACTTCACCCAATTGATCTAACTAACGGTTATAGTTATAACTAACTGAACTGATTTAAGATCCTAACATAGCATGAATAATTACGGAAGGAGACTCAGCTTGTTTATTGACTTGACTTGGAAAAGGAGCATGAACATGCTTTCCAATTAAACCAATCACAATTCCTTCACATAACAACTTAACCAATCACAATTTCTTCACTTAACAACTTAAGCTTTTAGTAAACCACTCAAGCTGTTAAACAAAAGCCATCGTCACTAAATTAAATACATGATTTATTTTATGTTTATGCTTTGCTATTCCGTTAGTTTCTTTTTCCAAGGATATTTCTCTACTTTGTAACTAATGTCATTTTGTTTTTGTGATATGGTGTTCTAATTTTCTGAGTACATTATTCATCTTCATTTTAATTTCTTTTTACAAATGATCTTTTTTCTACTATTGAAGATTCCCAATGAAGAGAAAAATGTTGGCCCTCATGATCGGTTGATCCATGTTTGTCATTTCAAGAAATACAATCCAGTAATGTTGTGGGTAAGATCAAATGTCATATTTTTATGCTTCTCGAGTGCTTCTTCCTGCATACTATACTTCAGTTGCAAGTATAAGAAATGAGTCATGTGCCTCCTAATTTTTTTCCTGATATTTGTATTTTATTTTTTTTTCTTTTTATTCTCTCGGGTGGTGGCGGCAATGGCTTTGGAATTAACTGCAAATTCAGAACTTTGGAGATCCTTTTTTCTTGGTTATCCATGAAGATGGGACATTAGCTGATATTAAATTACGGATACAAAAAAAGTTGCGAGTTCCAGATGAGGAGTTTTCAGAGGTATACATGCCTAAATTAATTCAAAGTTTTCCATTTTTAAGGCATTTTCAAGCTTGGTTAGGTAATTTCCTGTGTACATTTCTGTCTATGGATTCTATAAGACTGATGCACCTATATATTGATCGGTAAAGTCCAGTTTTCATGATATTTAAAATGTATGTTTTACTTTTTGCATCAAGTCCCATCTCCATCTTTTCCCAACTTCACTCTCTTTGTGAAAATATTAAAATAAAAAATTATTTTTCAAAATAGAAAATACACATTTTCCTCCATTATATCTCAAACTACTCATTTTTTCTAACCAGTGGCAAGTCAATTTCTCTAAAAGTTCTATGTTTTTTTAATTATTAAAATTATTTAACAATTTTGAAATGTTTAAAAAAAGGTAATAAGGGAAATTATTTACCATATTATTATATTTTTTATTAAATACTTTACAGTTTTCTTTATTCATGAATCAATTGTGATTTTTCCAGTAAGTATCCATCCTCCATGCCTCTTCATGAGTATTTCAGACAACACCTTTAAATTACTGTGTGAAAATTCGGTTCATCTTGTATCTTGAATCATTTGTTGGATGGAGAGTTAACAAGGGGTTTTCTTTCACAATTGATATAATTTTCCATCACTTGTCTATCTTTCCAGTGGAAGTTTGCATATGTGTGCAGTAATTGCGCTGAATGCCTAGAAGATTCAGATATTGTTTTCACTTGGTTTGAGGTCTGTAGATCTTCTCTTTCTTTTGTGTGATTTTTCCTTTTGGTTTGGTGTTATGTTTGAGTCTGTGGCTGTCTCTGGAATTCACTGAGCCATATTGTTCAATTTCTGAAGGATTAAGTTATTACATTGTTGAATTGCTTAGGAGAAGAGTATCTTTGGCGGTCAGGACCGATATCTTGGATTGGAACACACTGACAATGCTCCCTAAAGGTCCTATTCAACCAACCAGGTAAATAACAATCGAAACTAAGTTAACCATAAATCTGGAATGTGGTTGTTGAATTGGAGGGTTTTAGATAAGGAAAGAAAAAAAGAGAGAAGGGTAACTCAAAATAATATGAAACTAATATTGATTTGTTGTGGTGATAATATGATACACAAGACACCCTCAAATGATCTTATTTATACTAATATTAGACTCTTAATCCTAATTAAATAAGGAAATTTTAAGAAAAAAATTCTAACGATAAGATAAGACTCCTAAAAGACAAGATTCCTATAAATAAGAAAATACAATTATCCCTAAAATTAAATAAGATATTATGAGATACTTTAGATGTTCTAACACTCCCCTTCAAGTTAAAGCTTATTAAGCTTTAAGCTTGTTACAAATTATAATATTCAAAAGGAAATAAATAAAAATTGAGCTCCATGGAAATAATGTTTAAGAAGGCAACTCAAGGGTGCCTGATACGAGAGAGAGAGAATTGCTGGAGAGATAACCCAACAAGACAGTTGGAATGATCATCATCCTAACTTAATATTCTTGCCAAGCAATCAAGCACTATTAGATTTTGGGCCTAACTCAATTCCAAAAGCTAGCTCATAGGATGAGGATTGCCCACTATTTATAAGCTCTTGTTAGACACTATCTCTAGTCAATGTGGGACTTGGGTTTTTCCCAATACACCCCCTCACGCCCAGCACTATTGGGCTTGGTGCGTGGATAATATGGTGGGTGACCCAACAATGGATCTAGGATAGCTCTGATACCATATTAGATTTTGGGCCTAACTCAATTCCAAAAGCTAGCTCATAGGATGAGGATTGCCCACTACTTATAAGCTCTTGTTAGACACTATCTCCAGTCAATGTGGGACTTGGGTTTTTCCTAATAAGTACCACTTCTCAATATAGCATTTGGAAGCTTCAAGCAACAACATAGAGATCCACAAACTTTGAAATTGGAATTGTAGTTGATATCTGTTTCTGGGGTAGAGATGAAGCAAGGCAATGCATATGGGACAAACCCAATGCTAGAGCATCTGGGACAGAGACAGGACGAGCCCAATGCATTTGAGACAGAGATCTAGATCCAGAGCATCTAGGACAAAGACCTAGGTTGGTGTGAGTCATAACCAACACAAGTAAGCATCCAAATGATTGTGGACGAGAAGCGAAGTCACCATTCATCTGATTCATCAATAAGAGAGAAGTCACCAATAATATGATTCAATCGTGGGAGAGGAGTCACAACCAGAATTATCATCGGCGGGAAGAACCATTGGCATGATCCATTAATGGGAAAGTCACCATCGGAATGATGGCAAACACCGAAGAAGAAGCAAGCACTAAAACTGTAACAGTCAGATTACTTTCTGGATATGATGACTGTCCCCACAAACCAACACAGATCTCTTTATCGTGCTTTGTCCTCACTCACACGCTTCCTGTGAAAACTTCCCATGAGGTTACTCATCCCAGAATCGCCTCCAGGTCAAGCATGCTTAACCTTGGAGTTCCCAAGTGATGGGCTTCCCAAAAGAAGATGCATCTTGTTGGCACAGGTAGTATCTATCAATTCTTTTAAGCTATCCCAAACTATACAGTCACATATATGCACAGACTCGGAATCTCTCAACTGTATAGTCTCATACCTTTACAATATCCCTCTTGTTCCGATATGAAATCAGTTCATTCATGTGTTCAATCGCCTAAAAGCCTATTAGAAGTCATTCCTTGTCCCTATGTCCTTTTGCACTTACGATCACTCCCCTCCCTCTTCAGCCCCTAGTGTCACAATAGTAGTGTCGAACACAGCAGAACACAACCCTAGAGAGCCAAGCTGCCACATAGAGGTGGCAAACGGATACAATAAAGGCTTGGTCTGACTAGAAACATAGTAGCGAGGCAACAAATGGTGGAGGTGCCTGTCGAGGGTGAAACCACCATGGGTCAGAATACAAAAGGGCATTTTATGGGTACCTAAAAGGTTTGCGCAAAAGGATGTGACAATACTGTGGGCTATTGAGGGAGGTGAGGCTAGATTCGGATAGAGGATGGACTGGCGATCATGTTGTACAAAGCGACTCTCAAAAAGGTGGTCGGATGTTCCACTAGAAGGGACGTGCATGAGGCGGATTGCACGATGAAGAGTAAGCATGTGAGGGAGCGCCAGATGCTAGATGGGGGACGAAATTTGTGATGTTGGATAGATCAACAATGGACCATTCTAATGGCGGGGTCGCCAAACAACACCGGACAAGGGAGAAGGATGACATGACAAGGATAGGTGACCGGAGTTTCTGATTTTTGTTTTTGTGAACTCTGCAGAGGAATAAGACGGGACAAGTCACGGAGGATGGTACTACTCTGATACCATATTGAATTAGAGGATTTTAGATAAGGAAAGAGAGAAAGAGAATGAAGACTCAAAATAATATGAAATTGATATTGATTTGATGTAGTGATAATATGATACATAGGAGTACACACTCAATAGTCTTATTTATACTAATACTAGACTCCTAATCCTAATTATATAAGGACTCCTAATCTAAATTAAATAAGGAAACAAATAACTTACTAAAGATAAAATCCATAATCCATAAGTGTAAGATAAGACCTTTAAAAGGATAAGATTCAAGACAGCAGCAATTAGCCCTACAATAAAATAAGATATTATGAGATATTTCAGATAGATATTCTAATGGCGGTTTTTGTCTAATTGATTTTTTTTTTATACGAGAGCTTTTATGAGTGAGAGTGACAAACCTGAGCCTTTGGATCACACATGAATTGTCAATATTAGAACATTAAGTCATGTGAGTTTTTAAAGTGATCACATAACCACTAACTTTTAGTCCTGATTGTTCATGTATGGTTTAGTGACCCAGATTTGCTCTCACCTCTCACAATAAAACATTGCTCTTACTAGATATCCTCCCCCCCCCCCCCCCCCCCCACCCCCACCCCCACCCCCACCCCCACCCCCAAAAAAAAAACAACCACACAGACACATATATATAATTTTTTTTTTTTAAAAGAGAGAAATTATCCGAAAATTATAAGCAAAGAAGAAAATTGTTCTGAAATGGCATCTTTTGTCAAAAAACATTATCTAGAAGGTTTTCAAATAATTTAATGTATGTGTAAATGTTTATAAAGCAAGGTAAATGCAAAATTACGTAAAAAAATAAAGGTGGTGATTTTGATTCAGATTCTGTGCAAAAGTGTGGCTATTTTTCCTACATGGTAAATATTTTTCAAGAGAGTTGCATATCAGAGACAATTTGGTTGGTAATACGCTAACGAGCTTGATTTTTACCTTAGGGTTTGATGGAAAAACTTAAACATGGTCTTCATTTATCTAGGAAAAGCTTATTGTAGGGTATGACGTGATGTCCTTTTATATGCTACGGGGGTCAAGTTTTAGTGTGCAAATGCGTGGACGGATAATTAGAAGTGTATGTCCTATTATATGGCATGCAACTCGAGCATGGAACTCAAGTTTTAGTGTGCAACAATAGGCTTGTTCAAGCTTTGCCTTTGAGTTCGTACCTTTTTACATTAGTATTGAACATATATGCAGATTGAAGAGCTTGTACCTCGATGCTTGCCTTTTGTGGATGATATGGTCCTCAGGTCCTGTTTGATGAGTCAAGTGGAGTTAATTCTACACTTGTGTTATGAGAAAATTTGTAATCGAAGGGTTATGGTAAAATTGCAGACAAGGTATATGAGATGCAAGTTCGGGAACACTCGGGTTAGTAATGTTTTGGAGGTGAAAATATGGATAACATTTGAATCACAAATTGCACTGTTTAGGGACCTTGGACCCGTACTAATTCCTACAAAGTGATAGGAAGATTAATGGGGATGTAACATAGGATTCAAGTTGAGTGAATGAAATTGTGAGATGTTTCTGGCATAATTTATAGGCTGTAGTAGTGAACATTGGGAACTGAGTGTCAACAAAAGCAGAAAAAAGTGGCGGAAATGAGAATGCTGAAGGAATGAGTTGACATACATGAAAATATTTTGAATAAATATATTTGAGATAAAGCTGCAGTAGCATCCATATAGAAGGTGACAGATGCGAAGAATATCACTAGAGACTCTTTTGAGAAAAGTAGATAAAGAGGAAGATAGTTGACCTACCAAAAGACATTAGAGGATACATTAAAAATGACCTTGTATATGAAATGATTTTACGAAAAATTTGGTTTTTGATTTGGCTCAATGGTGGCAATTGATCTATTTAGCCAACCCCACTTAATGGGATAAGGCATCTTGCTAATGTAGAATTGTTTAACTATAGGTTTTTGGGTTAGACAACTGTTATTAAATTAGGAAACCTAGAGAATAAATATATATTCTCAAATAATAATTATACAAGATAAAGATATGTGTTTAGTACTTCTATTCAACGTTATCAACTGCATAAAATAGTTGGAAGGGAAGTTTTAGTTTATGCACTAGATAGTCTAACAGAAGGAGCTGATGTTATATAAGAAGTTGGGTGGTGTATTTATTGGTTGTCAGTCTCTGTGTTGTTCATGTATTGCTAGTCCTAACTGTCGGTGCATTAAGAGATCGGATGCTAGAGTTGCCGGTTTTTTTTTTTCATGATTTACTGTGCTTTCTGTGGTTTTCGTTCCCTGTTTAAGTGCCTGGTTTCTTGGGATTGTTCTGCAGTCTTTCTTATACAGCTATATGCAGTCTTTCTTATACAGATATATGGTGCTTTTGAAGTTTACTTCAATGGTGGTGTTCTCTAAAGTCTAAACTGAAGGAAGAAAGGTTTTCCGGAGAGAGATAAGGATCTGATTAATGAAAATGGCATGGCTGGGATTTGGAGATTCTCAAGACTAGATGTATGAAGATGTTTCAGTTTAAAAAGAAGTGCAGCTACAACTCAAAGGTTGATATTGGAGCCAAGAGGTGGTGTATTGATGTCCTGATATACTGAACCTTTTAATGTATAGATTAGGGGTAATTGGATTATGAAAAAAGGGTGGGTTTTAATGATGTTTTAAATTGATGGGAACCTGTTATCCCTGTAGCTGGTTTTATCTGGGTGTATTTGGCTTGAACTTTTGTTAGTTATCACACAAACACAAATGCCCAGGGAAATTTTGTGTTTCTCAAATATACTCTCACTCACGCAGCGCACATAAGGGGAAGAGGCCCCAAAATTTCATACATTCTCTTAGTGCCAACATACAGGGTATTTATAGGCTACACTTGATAGTAAATTATTACAATCAGAAATGTTATTCTAACATCTCTTCCCAGCCAACTACGGTGACAACGTATTTTATACATAAGGGACCGGTGGCATTTAGGTAATATTTCGATCATGTGGTTTTATTTCTATTTCCCCCTCTTTCTTTCTCATTCGGCCCATCCCTTTCCATCCATTCCTGCTCCTTCTCTCGTTCAAATCCCTCTACGGCTCGAGTCAGTCGAGTGCTCGTCAGTCGAGTGCTCGTCGCTGCCTCGTCTTCTCCACGGTAGGCTGCCTCGTCTTCTCCACCTCCACGGCTCGAGTCAGTCGAGTGCTCGCCGCTGCCCGTCTTCTGCCTCGTCTTCTCCACGGTCGAACGAGTGCTCGCCACCGCCTCGTCTTCTCCACCTCCACGGCTCGAGTCAGTCGAGTGCTCGCCACTGCCTCGTCTTCTGCCTCGTCTTCTCCACGGTCAAACGAGTGAAGCCGCCGCCTCGTCTTCTCCACGGTGGAAACGTCGTTGCCTCTCGTCTCATTCACCCACCAACACCGACGTTGAGGGCCAAGCACACATCCATTCTGGTAATACCATGTTCCCTCTTTCTTTCTAATTTATTAGCTTTTGTCATAAGTTCCTAACCCTCCATAAGGGACTTGATTGAAGGTGCTTGACCGCACAAGGGTTTGTGGAATGATGATTTGAGGAAGTTTGAGTTTTGTGTTTATTTTCATTTTTTACCCATTTTGTTTGTGAGAATGGAATTTGAAGATGTGAAACCCATCATTTTTTTGTTTTACTTTGGCTGCCATTTCTGGGGTTGGGAATGTTCCAAGCCATATGCGTGATTTCTTGCATGGCTCCCTAATTTCAGACACCCATTTCCCCCAATTGCGCATTCGCACCTCTCTGTACACTGGGTGCTTGTTGGAGTCACGGTTTCGTTTTGCCTTGTTGGATTCTGGGTGCTTGTGTGAGCTAGGTATTTATTGAAAATAAAAATCTGGAAAGATGGTGGTATTTGCATATTCCAGATGGTGGTTTGCAGAATTTGGTCCTATACAAGTGTGATTCTGTAACCGAATGGATGGTCTATATAGATGGTATTTGAGTTTTGTGTACGCCACACAATAAAAGCAAAATTATGGACTAGGCTAATTAGAATTTCATTAAGGAATCATTGGATAGGCTCACATTGTGTGGCGTCTAGTGTGTGAGTCCCTTGGAGTGCAGTCAAAAAAAGGAAAATGATTGAGGCTGTGATGTGGGGGTGTGAAGCACCTGTTACTGACATTGGAGGGGGTCTCAATTAATTGGGCAGTTTATGTATATTTATATTGTTGATGACTTGATCTGTTGCTTGTCTATTCATTTGGGTAGTGGTTAAGTAGGTACAGATGGATTTTGTTAACAAAGTATGCAGAATTAATCAATCTTAAATTGCCAACCTTGTAGTATGTTTATATGGACGCATGAATCATGTATGGTGGGTGGTGTTATGTGAATAAAGAATATGCTTGATTTTGGTGTAACATTGTGTGGATTACTGCCCAGCATGAGTGCATAACATGTGCTGCTCCATTTAGCCAATGTAAAGTGTAAAATAGTGTTTGGGAGGAGGGGGCTGCAAGAATCATGATGCAATTATACATAATATTTGTTTGTGGATGTGATTATTGACATGTAGTTGCTGATTTTGCAGGTATTGTTTCAACATGTCGTCAACAAATGATAAAAATGTTAGGTTGCGACATGTATGTACACCTAAAAGGTTGGTTGTAGTTAACCAAAACCTTACACCAACACAAGAAGCCCAAATTAGGGGCACCCCATTCCAATGGGCTATAAACATGCCAGATAGATTTATGGTTTACTACTGTTGGAACTAGTTAGGAGGTGGGATGAAAGTAGTGGGGGATTTAGAGTTAGCGATAGGATGGTTCCCTTCACCCCTAGTGATGTCTGCCTTGCTCTAGGACTCCCTCTAGTTGGTGAGCATGTGCCAGTAAATGAAAACGAGGAATGTAATACACTATCTTTGTTTGAGGGGGGTGAGGTAACAATTGATAGAATTGTTGACATGTTGACTTTGTTTAAGGAGGATCCTTCTAATTTTTGTAGACTGTATATACTCCTTGCATGTGAGAGTTTTACTTTCCTAGTTCAGGGAGACTTGTATATACCGGTTTCATTAAACTGCTAGATGACCTACAGTCCCTGAATAGTTATAATTGGGGTCTAGCAGTGTACAATTTTATGACTAAAAGTTTAAGCAAGGCTTCTCGTGCATTGACAAAGGGAAAGAATCAATGCCAAAGACATATATGTGGATGTGCAGCTGTGTTGCAGGTATCTATATGCCCTGTGTTATATTATCATGTATTGTTTAGTTAACAAATAGTTTTATGTATTAAGTCTATTAATCTTTGTTGTAGATTTGGGCGTTGAACTATGTTTTTATTGGGGAAACACCCAAGGGTCCTCGTAGGTTCCCGTTCCCAAGGTTCTTGAATTGGCAACCACTGGGTTTGGGAAAGAAAAAAATGGAACAAGCACTTGAAAAAAACTTGGTAGGTAACATGGTTTTTTTTATAGTCTATAGAACAGGTATGATGGTTTCATATACAATTGATACTTAATGTTATGTTCGTTTTAGCAGGTAATTGTACAGCTTACAGCAACACCTGAGGAGCTTGTCTTTGACATGGTCAGGGATGCCTTGCAACAGGCAGAACACCTGTGGGCCCGTGGTACTGACTATCAGCAATTGGTGGCATTGAATATGAAGTGTCAGGATAGGATTTCAGTCCTCGAGGCAGAAGTGAAGAGGCTGAAAGATGCCGAACTTCAATGCCAATCTTTCCCCGAACCCAGAAATGAGAATGAGGGAGGGTCTCCAACAAGTGCATATCAACAATCTCCTTTGTTTCCATCTCCTCGCACTGATGGTGTTGCTGAGATACGTGATGATGAAGGAGGTGCATGGTTACTCCATTGGTCATGAGTTTTTTATTGTTGTTAACATGATTATGAAGTTTGTATTGACGAAAGCACATATTTCAAATTCTGTATGTAGGTGAATTACCGCTAAATACTCCTGGGGAGCATGGTGTTGGTGGAAACACCCTTCCTCCATCAGACATGGTTGGTGGAGAAGAGGAGGGGCATGTTGTTGATGGAAACAACCTTCCTCCATCAGTCCTGGTTGGTGGAGTAGAGGAGGAGCATGATGTTGATGGAAACAACCTTGCTGTGCAGCATAATGTTGGTGAATATTCTGATTCTGGCGGTAAGTATTGTTTTGTATGTAGAAAATTATAAAATTTTATTGTGTTAATGGAGAAAGTAGTTAACATGTACCATTTGGATCATTCTTTATAGGTGAGGATGTTGGGGACGGTGCAGCCAATTCTATATCAACCATCACAACAAGAGTCAAGAATAATAATAGGATTCGCAAACCAAGTGTCGCTACGCGAACACTATATGAAACAAGGACATATATGAGGCAGAAGAAAAGGAAACTGCAGTAATAGAGTGTGAATGAGTTGGTGTCATGAGCAATATGGTTATTGGTATCTGTTGGTGATCTTAGAAATTTTTGTAAAATTGTATATGATGGATGTAGACTGCAATCAGTCATCTAAGACCTTTGTTATCTCCTTTTGGGATGTGTTGAACACATAATAGTAACAGTATTAGCATATGCTTTATATGTTGATAACATATTTACTTTTGGGGACTCATGTGCAGGGCTTTTGGTGGCATACAATTTACAGCTTCTATGATCTTTGTTTTGTAATTTAGATGCTTAGCATTGGGGGCATATTATTCCTCAACTTCCATAGGATTAGCCAAATATTCTTAGATGATTTCTTAAACTCTCAAGTGTCAGACTTCTGAATTAACCATTTATGTAACTGAATTAACCATTCATTTTCAAAGGATTAACCAAATATTCTTACGTGCTACTTTAAACTCCCAAGTGTCAGGATGCTGAATTAACCATTTATGTAACTGAATTAACCATCCATTTTCAAAGGATTAACCAAATGTTCTTAGATGATGTGTTAAACTCCCAAGTGTCAGGATGTTGAATTAACCATTTATGTAACTGAATTAACCATCCATTTTCAAAGGATTAATCATATATTTGTAAGTGCTTCTTTAAACTCCCAAGTGTCAGGATGCTGAATTAACCATTTATGTAACTGAATTAACCATCCATTTTCAAAGGATTAACCAAATGTTCTTAGATGATTTGTTAAACTCCCAAGTATCAGGATGCTGAATTAACCATTTATGTAACTGAATTAACCATCCATTTTCAAAGAATTAACCATACATTTGTAAGTGCTTCTTTAAACTCCCAAGTGTCAGGATGCTGAATTAACCATTTATGTAACTGAATTAACTATCCATTTTCAAACGATTAACCAAATATTCTTACGTGCTTCTTTAAACTCCCAAGTGTCAGGATGCTCAATTAACCATTTATGTAACTGAATTAACCATCCATTTTCAAAGGATTAACCAAATGTGCTTAGATGATTTCTTTAAACTCCCAAGTGTCAGGCTTCTGAATTAACCATTTATGTAACTGAATTAACCATCCATTTTCAAAGGATTAACCAAATGTTCTTAGATGATTTCTTAAACTCCCAAGTGTCAGACATCTGAATTAACCATTTATGTAACTGAATTAACCATCCATTTTCAAAGGATTAACCAAATGTTATTAGATGATTTCTTAAACTCCCAAGTGTCAGGCTTCTGAATTAACCATTTATGTAACTGAATTAACCATCCATTTTCAAAGGATTAACCAAATATTCTTACGTGCTACTTTAAACTCCCAAGTGTCAGGCATCTGAATTAACCATTTATGTAACTGAATTAACCATCCATTTTCAAAGGATTAACCAAATGTTATTAGATGATTTCTTAAACTCCCAAGTGTCAGGCTTCTGAATTAACCATTTATGTAACTGAATTAACTATCCATTTTCAAAGGATTAACCAAATATTCTTACGTACTTCTTTAAACTCCCAAGTGTCAGGATGCTGAATTAACCATTTATGTAACTGAATTAACCATCCATTTTCAAAGGATTAACCAAATGTGCTTAGATGATTTCTTTAAACTCCCAAGTGTCAGGCTTCTGAATTAACCATTTATGTAACTGAATTAACCATCCATTTTCAAAGGATTACCCAAATATTCTTACGTGCTACTTTAAACTCCCAAGTGTCAGGCATCTGAATTAACCATTTATGTAACTGAATTAACCATCCATTTTCAAAGGATTAACCAAATGTTATTAGATGATTTCTTAAACTCCCAAGTGTCAGGCTTCTGAATTAACCATTTATGTAACTGAATTAACCATCCATTTTCAAAGGATTAACCAAATATTCTTACGTGCTACTTTAAACTCCGAAGTGTCAGGCATCTGAATTAACCATTTATGTAACTGAATTAACCATCCATTTTCAAAGGATTAACCAAATGTTATTAGATGATTTCTTAAACTCCCAAGTGTCAGGCTTCTGAATTAACCATTTATGTAACTGAATTAACTATCCATTTTCAAAGGATTAACCAAATATTCTTACGTGCATCTTTAAACTCCCAAGTGTCAGGATGCTGAATTAACCATTTATGTAACTGAATTAACCATCCATTTTCAAAGGATTAACCAAATGTTATTAGATGATTTTTTAAACTCCCAAGTATCAGGCTTCTGAATTAACCATTTATGTAAGTGAATTAACCATCCATTTTCAAAGGATTAACCAAATATTCTTACGTGCTACTTTAAACTCCAAAGTGTCAGGCATCTGAATTAACCATTTATGTAACTGAAGATGCAAGTCATTAACCAAACAGTTAAGTTCCATACACATCTATATATAATTATATATAATCATTTACATTGAAGTAGCCATACATGTACACAAAATGATGAAGTCTACACACAAAAAAGTGATCCTAAAGCCATTCAAAAACAACTGGCAATTTTGTGCTGCGACCATGTCATGCAAAAAAGTTGACACACGTGAGTTGCACCCAACCAACCAGAACCATGTCATACAAAAAACTGACAAAAGTGACTTGGTCCCACCAACCTGCACAACAAGTGAATTGAATTAATAAATTACTAGGCATAACACAATGGACCAAGATTGTGATGTGCACAACAAGGTATTGAACACCATACCATTAAGCATTAAATGGCTTCCTAATCTTCCAACCCATATACATATGTCCCAACCATTTACAAAATAAACGTCACTGGTTAAGACAACTAAAAACCAAATTGTGCCTAATCATCCAATTTTGTAGACATCTACGAGGACCCCAGAAAGTCAAAATCGGACGTTGTCAATAGGTCCGCGAACGATATAATACCTCCAACCTGTGCGACGCAATATAAGAAACTAAATTCATGGAATAATGAACTAATAAATGACAGACGATTTACATGCCTGTGTACTCGGATTAATATCATATCTAAATCCAGAATTTAATCCCATATATGCAGGCCCTGTATCTGTTGGGTTTTGAAGAACCAAACGACTGTCTTCATTAATCGACACTGAAGCATCTGTATTGACATAAACATCCATTGACTGTATAGAAAAACAATCAACCAATCAAAATACATTCACAGCTCATTGTCAACAAGTAGCATTTAAATTAGATAGAAACTCTATGACAGTCATACAAAGCCATATACTGAGTTTATAAAGTAAACCCACAACCCATAAACCAACAAAATCTAAACATTTAGCCAAATCTTATAATGCACACAAACCACGATGCTTGCATCCAACAAATCTCCACCAGTCACAACCTCAACAGATGATTCTACACAGATGTTACTTTCGCCCTGATTACCCACCATTCCAGTATTTCCCTCTTACATAATTGAGAAAAAAGCGTAACGTCAACCAATTCACATAAGGTTATATTGATTGAAAAATACATAACAAACTACACACAAATGGTGATACAGGATCTATGAAAAACATAGCACATACCTTAGTAGTCTCTTTGTCATCACTTTGCTTGGATCGTTTCGTAGTCCTCTTAACTACCTTTTCAACTACAGATATTTTCCTCTTTGATGGAGGCCGTCCCTTACGTGATACTCGTAATGGACTGCGAATGAAAGTAGTATTGTCTGGAGTTGAGTCATCATTGGGACTAATGTTCACTTTATGCAATGTACGATCCATGGTGGGCAAATTAGAACTAAATTCATTTAGTGTCGCATGAAGCGCCTTGGTTGCATCATCAGACTCTGCAGCTACTTCAGCAACCTCATAGAAATGTTTGCAAAGTTTGTCGAATCTTTCAATCTGTGGCTTCATTTCCTTCACACCATAACTGCTCTTAATATATGAATGCTTTCTTCAGATATTTTTCTTCCACCGTGCTAAAACATACTTATCCGGCACGCTTTTTACCCTCTCTTGAGTACAAACACATAATGCATGGCTACACAAAATACCTCTAAACTCAAACAACGAGCATTCACACCAAACATGTTGGTTTTCACAATTAAGCACAACTTTAAATATACGCTCTTTCGGTCTATCACCAACTAACACCTCCTCCAACACCTTATATGTAGCAAGGCAACCCTCCACATTATTCAAGGAGGCAGCACAATTCATTTTAGCTCTAAATTCAGCTTGAACCTCTTTAAACTTGGCATGAGTGTACGCGCCTTGGAATTGCTTTTCAATTGAAGAGTTTGACCCACAAGGAATAGTTGTATCCAAGGATTGAAAATCAGCCTGAAATTCCTTCTCTGCTCTACTCTTGAGAGCATTATCGTATTGCTTAACAAATTGATTTAGACTTGTTGTTGAATTGATATATCCATCAAAGAAAGCATGTATGCTCTCACTTCGCTGTGTCGTTGACATGCCTGCCCAAAAAATGAATTGAATTAACCATCTATCAGTAAATGATTAACCATGTATTTAAGATGCTGTGTAAAACTGCTTCTAGTCTCAGCATGATGAATTAACCAAATTACATACAGAATTAACCATCTATCAGCAAATGATTAACCATGTATTTAAGATGCTGTGGAAAACTGATACATAGACTCAGCATGATGAATTAACCAAATTACATACAGAATTAACCAAATATCAGCAAATGATTAACCATGTATTTAAGATGCTGTGGAAAACTAATTTGTCTCAGTATGATGAATTAACCAAATAATATACAGAATTAACCAAATATCAGCAAATGATTAACCATGTATTCAAAATGCTGTGGAAAACTTATTGAATTAGCATCATTATCCATGAACCAAATAACTAAATCAACTAGCACATATATTTGTAAGTGATTAACCACATACCTGCCCAAAAATATTTCCTCAGCATGGTTGGTGCCCATCTATGACGCTCCTTGTACAGTCCACTCAACCATTCATTTTGTCCAAGACCAAATTTTCTGATGAAGGAACACCATTTATCTTCAAAATCAGCTGGTGTGAAGGTATCATAAACCATTTCTTTCATTGCAAACTTAATCCTTTTATATTCACCATATCCACTAAGCTTTTCAGGAATTTTTTTCATTATATGCCATAAGCACCACCTGTGGCGAGATGTAGGGAAGACTATCTCAATGGCATTTTGCATAGCTTTGCATTGGTCATTCACAATCCCCGCAGGGGCCTTTCCTCCCATACAACGAAGCCATGATTGGAAGAGCCACACAAATGTCTCCGTGTCTTCAGTTGAAAGTAGACCACACCCAAGTAAAGTTGACTGACCATGATGATTCACACCAACAAATGCAGCAAAGGGCATGTCATATTTATTGGTCAAGTATGTTGTGTCAAAGGTCACAACATCGCCAAAACATTCATAAGCAGCCCTACTCCTTGCATCAGCCCAAAACACATTCCTAACGTGAAAATTATCATCCAAATCTATCTCATGGAAGAAAGCACTATTTTGTTCGCTCATTTGACGAAAGTAGCTTACTAAGGCTTTGCCATCACCTTCCTTCCCAAGTGAACGTCGTTCCTTGTTAAAAAAATTCCTCACATCTCTTTCATAAAAAGGTATGTTTTCATGACCTCCTCCATTCGTAACAAGAGATTGGAAAGTCTTGTTGATCCTCACTCCTGCATCATCATTTATTTGGATTCTTCTCATTACATGCATATTCATCTTCTTGTTTGCCTTGAACAACCTTGACTTTGTAGGGCTCATCTCATGAGAATGATCGGGTACAAAAGTTTTAATGTACCACAATCCATCTTCTCCCAATTTAACGGTAATCCTGGCTGGGCAATTTTTCCTTTTAGTCGGAAGTGTCTTCAATGTACATGGAACTTCCGACACTAGAGATCCCTCTCTTGAACATGTTAGGATTAAGTAATTTATCTCACCATCGTCTCCTCTTTTTGATGTTCTAATCTTCCATCCAAAACCCTTCTTCGAAGCATACTCTCCATAAAACGATTTCACATCATCTATGGAAGAAAAGCACATATCTGATGCAGGCTCCCATGTTTCACAATCATCAGTAAAGCTGCCTACTCCACTTCCACAGGTATTCAGATTGTTTGAACTATCCATGGACTTTCAATAATGGGTGTCACACCAAAACTGCACAACAATATAAATATATGGTTATTCATGTGCAAAACTACAACAAACTATATGGCTATTGGCAAGCTACAAGTATTATCAACCGCAACAAAACTCAAAGCCAAATATATAAATTCAAAGGTAAATATAACACTATTTATAAATAAAAAAAAGGGAAAAAAAATATAACATACAGGAACGATATTTCACCTGTATAATAGCACTATGATTTATATGATTGCATGCCATCACATCCAACTACAAATGGTTAATTCAGTTATATAAATGGGTAATTCAGCATCCTGACACCCTCCATTTTTTTAACATCACTTCAAAGTATATGGTTAATCCTTTGAAAATAGATGGTTAATTCAGCTATATAAATGGTCAATTCAGCATCCTGACATTACCAAGTTTTTTTAACATCACTTACAAATATATGGTTAATCCTTTGAAAATAGATGGTTAATTCAGTTATATAAATGGTTAATTCAGCATCCTGACACTACCAAGTTTTTTAAGCATCACTTACAAATATATGGTTAATCCTTTGAAAATGGATGGTTAATTCAGCTATATAAATGGTTAATTCAACAACCTGACACTACCAAGTTTTTTTAACATCACTTACAAATATATGGTTAATTCTTTGAAAATGGATGGTTAATTCAGTTATATAAATGGTTAATTCAGCATCCTGACACTACCAAGTTTTTTAAGCATCACTTACAAATATATGGTTAATTCTTTGAAAATGGATGGTTAATTCAGTTATATAAATGGTTAATTCAGCATCCTGACACTACTAAGTTTTTTAAGCATCACTTACAAATATATGGTTAATCCTTTGAAAATGGAGGGTTAATTCAGTTATATAAATGGTTAATTCAGCATCCTGACACTACCAAGTTTTTTTAACATCACTTACAAATATTCGGTTAATCCTTTGAAAATCGATGGTTGATTCAGCTCTATAAATGGTTAATTCAGCATCCTGACACTACCAAGTTTTTTAACATCACTTAAAAATATTTTGATGATTTCATGCCATCAAATGCAATCATATTTTTACTCCTTGTCAATGGAACAACTGAATTCATCAACATATAGGATCACTTTGGACTACTACATTCACACAACAATGAATCATAAAAAGAGATACAGAAATTACACAGATTCACTAGAATAAACTTGATGGGGACAGCCTGCAGGTATAAAGACAGCCTCACCAAGGTTTTTTTACCAAAATCCAGGGTTCAACTCCTACAACAGAACTTAAAAGAGAAAAAAGAAAATAATATGTTTGAATTTTTAAATGATATAGAAAAGAAAAAACAGACCCTAAATAAGAGCAAACGTGTTTGCATTGTCTCAACCATTGTCCATATGCAACATTCATAAACAGAAAGGGGAATTTTTCGCCCAAAAAAGGGGGAATTTATTTATTTAAAAAAATAAATTAACAAAATAAAAAACTTTAGCTGTTCATTTCCAGATTCATTCTACAATCTAGGTTCATTTCCAGGTTCCACAAACAAATGCTCATTGACTCATTCTACACTGGACAACAAAAGTGAAATGGGAGAGAGAAATCCAACACTTACCTTGCATAAAGTAGGGATACAATCTGCAACTATGGGGGGTCTGTTGGATCATGCGTTGTCAGCATAGGAACCGAGCTTCTCTCTTGCAGAAATGGCGAATGGAGCTCGTGAAAAGAAGAAAGGAAAGAGGTTGGAAATGAACAAAGAGAGGTGGAGCTCTTTCTGAAGAAGAAACGAAAGCTCTTTCTGAAGGAGAAAGGAAAAAGGTGGGAAATGAGAGAGAGAAGAGGGAAATATGATAAATAAAATGAAATGAAACTTTTACCAAATTTTACAAAAGTGCCACTGTCCCTCCTGTATTTGTATAAGATGTCAGCGTAGGTGGCTGGGATGAAATGTTAGAATAACATTTCTGTTATTACAATATATATGCAAACTTAATGCATAAGAAAGACACTTAGGCGGTGGTAATTTTTTTAATCTACCAGCTTCTAAAAGCTTCAAGTTTCAGCTGGAATACTTCCAAGGCGGTTCGTACAATATTTTACCAAAATTAGCTGTAATGATTTTCTTTGTCAGCTTGATTTAATTATCTACGTTGCCTACCTTAAATCAAGCTTGTATCATTCCAAGCATCTTCTTCAATTTTAAAATAATTCAACCTTCAGAGGCTTCGTAAAAGTATCTGCAACTTGATCTTCAGTGGGACAACACTTGATCACCACTTCATTCTCTTCTACCAATTCGCGTATTTTGTGAAATCGTATATCTATATGCTTGGACCGCCCATGAAAAACTGGATTCTTACACAGAGCAATTGCAGACTTATTATCACAAAATATTTCTGTTGGAGTACTCCGCTTCTCATGTAATACTTCAAGAATTCTTCTCAACCACACTACTTGTGTAGCACAACTGGTTGCTGCTATATATTCTGCTTCGGCGGTAGAGAGCATAACAACTGGTTGTTTCTTTGAAGACCATGATATTGCGCCTGTGCCAAGATGGAATATGTACCCTGACGTGCTTTTCCTTGTCTCTATATCTCCAGCCCAATCACTATCTGTGTATCCAACAAGCTTCACATCATTATTATTGGCATAAAAAATTCCATCAGTCAGAGTACCTTTGATATAACAAAGAATTCTTTTCGCTCCTTGCAAATGACAAATACATGGCTCTTCCATAAATCTGCTTAACAATCCTACTCCAAATACAATGTCTGGCCTAGTCGCGGTCAGATATCTCAAACTTCCTATCAAACTTTTATAATGTGTTGAATCTACTCTTTTGCCATCATTTTCTTTCTTCAGCCTCAACTTTTCTTCAACTGGAGTGGAAATCGGCTTTGAATTCTCCATTTTGAATTTCTTCAAAATATCACCTGCATATTTCTTCTGAGAAATGAAGATTCCATCATTCTGTTGAACGACCTCAATGCCAAGAAAATAGGACATTAGGCCTAAATCTGTCATCTCAAAGCACCTTATCATAGCCTCCCTGAATTCTGCAATCACCTTTGGATTATTGCCAGTAAAGATTATATCATCAACATAAAGACACACAATAAGAATATCTCCAGGATCAACAAATTTAATATATAAAGTGTGCTCAAATGGGCATCTTTCAAAGCCATGCTGCACAAAATAGGAATCAATCTTCTTGTACCATGCTCTCGGTGCCTGCTTCAACCCATACAACGCTTTCTTCAATCTGTAAACTTTGTCTTCTTTTCCTCTGACTACATATCCTGTAGGTTACTCAACATATACCTCTTCTTCTAGAGTTCCATTCAGAAAAGCAGATTTAACATCCATTTGATATTTTTTCCAATTATTGTGGACTGACAGAGAGATAATTATACGAATTGTATCTAACCTTGCAACTGGAGCAAATACTTCAAAATAACCAATACCTGGTTTTTGCTTGTATCCTTTAGCCACCAACCTTGCTTTAAATCGATCAATTTCACCATTGGGCTTGTACTTCATCTTGTACACCCACTTCACTCCTATTAGCTTCTTATCTATTGGCAAATCTGTTAACTCCGATGTTTTATTCTTCTCTATGGCATGAATTTCATCATCCATTGCTTTTCTCCAGCTCTTATTGTTTGAGACTTCTTCAAAGGTTACTGGCTCACAATCCGCAAACAAAGCAAAGTTGATAATTGCTTCATCAGATGGGTCATTATCATACCCACAACATAATCCTCCAATATGGCTAGTAATCTGCGATGCCTTTGAGGTCTGCTAGAAGATTCTGGCTGAGGTGTTGGATCTGCTTGACCATCTTCTTCTTCTTCATAATTGTCAGAAATCACCACCGGCTTCTTTTGGGCTTTTGAAGACCAATCCCATACTCCTTTTTAGTCAAATGTCACGACTCGGCTGATAATCACCTTCTTCGTCTCCGTATTATAAATTTTGTACGCCTTTGAGTTTGTGCTGTAGCCAATGAAAAGACACTTTTCACCTTTGTCGTCTAGTTTCTTCCTGAGCTGATTTGGTACGTGGGCGTATGCTATACACCCAAAAACTGAGATGTCGTATCGAGGGTCTCCTTCCACTCCAAGCTTCTTCTAGTGTTTTATCATGAACACTCTTTGATGGACACCTGTTTAGAGTATACACCGCCGTAGCAACTGCTTCTGCCCAAAACTGCTTTGGCATTTGTTTAGATCTCAGCATGCATCTCACCATGTCCATGATAGTTCTGTTCTTCCTTTCAGCAACTCCATTTTGTTGAGGCGTGTATCTAGTTGTAAGTTGATGTTGAATTCCATGCTGCTCAAAGAAATCTGCACAGGCAAGATACTATTGGCCTCTGTCTGTTCTGAGTGCTTTGATTCTGCAGCCACTTTGCTTTTCTACATATGCCTTGAATGTCTTAAAGGCATCACAAGCTTCTGATTTCTGCTTCAAGAAATACACCCAAGTCTTTTTGCTAAAATCATCAATGAAAGTAATAAAATACCTGCAACCACCATGTATTGGCACCTCAATCATACATAAATCTGAGTGAACAATCTCCAACAGCTTTCTCGCCCTCCAAGATCTTCCGATTGAAAATGATTCTCTGTGCTTCTTGCCCATTTGACAAGTCTCACAGACTCCATCAGGAATATTCACAACAGGTAAACCAGAAACATATTCTTTTTGTGATAGATGATTCAAACCAGAAAAATGAAAATGCCCAAAACGCATATGCCACAACCAATCATCATTTGGAATTGCAGAATTCAAGCAAGAAAATTTTTCATGTTGAATTTTCAAAGGGAATAGGCGGTTGGGAGTCATTTTTACCTTTGCAATAAATCTTCCACTTCTGTCAATCAACGTGCAATAGCCATGATGAATCTGCATGTTGTAACCTTTCTCTGATGGTTGTCCCATACTCAATAGATTGTGATGAAGACCAGGAGCATAGAAAACATCAGAGATAAAGTTTTGTGAACCATCCTTCAATCTAATAACAATTCGGCCTTTCCCCAAAATTGGAATATTTGTATTGTTCCCAAATTTTACTACTGAGCGGACATTTTCATCTAATGAAGAAAACAACTCCTTTTTCCCACACATGTGATTACTACAACCAGTATCCAAATACCAGATATTTTCATCTTCGGCAGAAATATTGCTCACCAAAAATAAACTTTGTGAGATATTAGAATTCTTACCAATATTTTGATATTGATTTTCTAGAACGTTTGCCTGATAGTTGTTCTGAGTTCTGGATCTACAGTCTGCAGCTTTATGGCCAAACTTCCCACAATGATAGCAATTAAAATTACTTCTTTCTTGGTAGTAGTTACCTCGTCCTCTTCCACGGTTGGTAGGCCCAAAATTATTTCCATCTCTTCCTTGATTTGATGGTCTGAAATTGTTGTCTCTCCCTTGGTTGAAATTGCCACGTCCTCTTCCTCTGAAGTTATCTCTGCCTCTGCATCTATAGTTTCCTCTTCCTCTACTGTTGAAATCACGACCTCTACCTTCTCCACTTTGGCTAGATTCTGCAATATTGTTGAAATTCACGTGGCTTTTCAAAGCTTCTTCGTTCATTTTTTCTGTCTTTTCCAAGATTCTGCTCACATGGCTTTCAATGCTTCCCTGCAAATCTGCAATCGTCATGGTATTTGTGTAGTGGGACTTTAGTATTGTAGTCACCACATGATCAAACTTCATCGGCATGGTGCGAAGAATCTTTTCAACCACCTTGCTATCTGGGATGTCTTCTCCATACACCCTCATCTTGTTGACAAGATCTGTGACACATGAAAAATATTGTTCTACAGTTTCTGAACTAGACATTTCATACCTTTCATATTCTCTATGCAGAGATTGCAGTTTGGATTTCTGGGCTTCTTCTACACCCTTGTATGACAACTTCAAAATATTCCATGCTTCTTTAGCAGTTTTGGCATTTGCTATTTTGCCAAAAACTGAGTAATCAACTCCTTGGTGAATCTGCGATAGCACCAATTGGTCCCTCCGTTGAGTGGTTGCATCTGCTCCTTCTTGTAATCTCGGTTCAACAAAGCTCCAAATATTTTGAGCCTTTAGATGTGTTGATATCAAAATCTCCCAGTAACTGAAATCGAGTTTCCCATCTAATTTGGGACCAGACTACACAATATTGTAGTTGCTTGCCATCTCTCACTTTTAAATATCACCGACTCTAGACAAAATTGGTAAATATGAGAACACTCTTGTTCCTCACAAACACTCAATTGGTGCTGGACTTAACCAACTCTGATACCAATTGTTAGTTATCACACAAACACGAATGCCCAGGGAAATTTTGTGTTTCTCACATATACTCTCACTCACGCAGCGCACATAAGGGGAAGAGGACCCAAAATTTCATTCATTCTCATACATTCTCTAAGTGCCAAGTGCCAACGTACAGGGTATTTATAGGCTACACTTGATAGTAAATTATTACAATGCAAACTTAATGCATAAGAAAGACACTTAGGTAGTGGTAATTTTTTTAATCTACCAGCTTCTAAAAGCTTCAAGTTTCAGCTGGAATACTTCAAGGCGGTGCCTACAATATTTTACCAAAATTAGCTGTAATGATTTTCTTTGTCAGCTTGATTTAATTATGGTTTAAATAAGTTTTTAGTCCCTACAAAGTTCATCAAATTTGGTTTTGGTCCTTGTGAAATTTTTTCTTAGGTTTTCGTCCCTGTAATCTCACAAATTTTGCAAATAGTCCCTACAGTCATCTTTTTCCCTTATCTAGTACTCATAGGTATCGAGGTAATTTTATTTTACTGTCCGACTTGCTGTAAAATTTGGCCATAAAATAGAAACAAAATCATATATTAGGGGCATAAGGTTAAAATTGCTAAATTCCTTCATTTTGTATGATATCTAGTACTCAGTGGGTACCGAGGTAATTTCTCGTTCTTGTCCGACTTGCTCCAAAATTTGACTAGAAAGTAGAAATAAAATCATACATTAGGGCCATAGCGTTAAAATTGACAAAATTATTCATCTAGTATGATTTCTAATACTCAGGGGTAACAATAGGGACTATTTACAAAATTTTCGAAAATACAGGGACGAAATCCTAAGAATCTTTTTTACAAGGACTAAAATCAAAATTGGTAAACCTTCTAGGGACTAAAAGTTTATTTAAGCCTTTAATTATCTACAACTTTGATGTAGTGTTTACTATCCAACCTAGAGCACATGATAGTGTATGCTCTTCAACCCTTCCTAGAAGGTGGAGAGAGTAGTCACTTTGATGCTAAGGTTAGATCATATTTAATAAAGTACTCTATTTATCATAAAAGAATGCACTAGATAGTTGGTAATTTATACCAAATATAGTATTAGCAAGAATATATATCACTGGAAATAATTTTATTTGCAGGTTTCGGGTGTCTACAATGATTATATCTCAATTTTGCAGTGTCATCGCATATTTGTGAAGCCAGAAAATTTCTATACTAAAGGCTATGTACCATTAAGAATGACTTTGTATGAGTACCCGTAAATCTTGAGAGGTTACGAGGAGCCTTGGTGTTGTCCTAAATTCTATAGGCTTTTGCAATAGGGTGAGAAGCCTAAGTTGTAGAGTGATCCAAAAGTTTCCCAAGTACCCATAAATCTTGTGGAGAGTTAAATAGGAGTCTTGGATGTTATACTAAAGCTCTAGATGCTTTTGTAATAGGATCAAGAACATGAGTTACTGGAGTGCTCGAACAAATGTTTCTCAGGCACTTTAAAAGCTCGAGTGGATTTTGTTTAAAAGCTCATACGACTGTATAGGAACTAAATGTAGACCATGGTCGTTATGATCCAACCGGGATAAAATTCTTTATATTTTATCATTAAAAAAATCTTTATATTTTGCACAAGTTTTTCACTCAAATTTTTGTTAACCTCAATTGCATCTTTCACAACACATTTGTTTAAATATTAAAAGATTACTTCTAAATTATAAAAGTTTTTCAAAATGAGTGAAAACCCAATTCAGATCGCTTCTCAAATGAAAGTTTTAAAAATTATCATAATTAGGATAGTAGGATGCTCCTTTGACAACAGTAAGTATGGTCAAAACACCTTTCATAAGACATACTTACATTATTCCCTTGAGTTTACACTCAACTAATGATACATTTAAAATTTGATATTGGAAAACAAGTTAATAATATACCAATTTAAAATTAAGCCGCTAGAATGATAGTTGCCACTACTAGAATTCATATGTGAATTCTTTAAAGTAAGTCGTCTTTAAAATGGAAGCATAATAGGTATTTGGTGTCGTCTAATATGCACCTTCTGGAAAGAGGTGCATCCTGCACCATTTACGAAATTCCCTTTTTACCCTAACATTCACTTATGAAATTTCTTTCTTACTCCCACTCCTGGCCGCCCAACTAGCCACCGTGAAATACCTTTATTGCACCAACCACCACGAACAACCATCCTATTCAGACCTGAACTGTCGTTGTCCTCCCCTCCCCTCGACCACCATAGTCCCAACCCTACCATTCCTGGATCCTGCAATAAAGGAGAAGAGGACAACAGTGCAATGGGAAGGAGCTCGTAGGTGGTGTGGACTGACTACCAACAGTGGCACGGGGAGACTACCAACACAATCAAACCTCGTACTGGTCATCTTGCACCTCGGACTGTCCCACCAATCATCTTGCACCTCAGACTGTCTCATAACTCCACGGGCACCAGATCAGGCACCGCCACGTGCAGCACCCCAGTCCTTCTCAGTTTCGTCGAACCTAAAATCGCAAGCTCTCTGCCTAATCCACCTAGAGTTTCACCGCACCGGTGTTGAGGTGTTGGCGGTCACTCATGTGGACGAAGACACAATTCCTAAAGATCCTGACCAAAACCCGTCATTTGAGTCTTATTCCTCTTCTTTCGCTTCTGTATTGGTGATTGTAGTGTTTGGTGGTGGCGGGTAGAATTCATCGTGAAGGTGAGAGGGATGATGGTCGCCGAAATCAATGGTTGACGATTGGAAATAGAAACTTTTTTTATAGAAACAATTGGACAAGGACAACATTGTCATTTTATTATTATTTTTATCTTTTAATCTCAATTGTTTCTTTTTTTATTAATCAAATGTGTAGCTCTAATTCAACTAGCAACCTACACCAAAGTAATGCAAGGTGCATACTAGCACGCGCCTAGGTATCCACCATTACCATTAAATTATTGAATACACCCTTACTTATTCACTTTTAAAAAAATAATCACTATCCCTAGAAATGAAAACACATGAGAATGATGATCTCCCAGGTCTCATTTTCCAAGTTCTTATAATTTTTTTAAAAACTATTTTTTTTTTATTAATTTCTATTTTCTAGGTCCACACAATGCAAGGGAACACAAAAGTACAAACAATTGTGTTATTTAAACAACTAAAATGGGACAACTTTTAACAACAATTAATGACGTTCAAAATTATGATTAATGCAATTCAATGGATAGTTAATAACTTACCCATCTCGATATACACATTAATCAAGTTCAACACACTATTAACCAAAATTTTAAACGTCATTAACCTTTGTCACCAAGATTAATAACTTATTAATCATTCATTAAGCTACATTAACCACAATTTTAAACTTCATTAGTCGTTATCATCGAAATGAGTAACTTATTAACCATTTACTAAGTTGCATTAACTATCCACTAAACTATATTAACCAAACTTTTGTACATCAATTACCAGGTTATCAGTTAACGAGTTACCTATCTACAGGTGTATCCATTAATCAAGTTTAACACACTATTAACTACAAAAAAAAAAAAATTGACATAACCATTAACTACAATTTTGAATATCATTAACCATCATCAAAAAGTTGTCTCAAAGTTAGTCCCATTTTGGTTGTACAAATATCATTTCTAAAGTACAAATATTCACGTAACAAACAAATTTGTTGGCAGCTATTCAGTAGGCCTTCCATATCCCACCATCCCATTTACTATACAATAAAGGCATTGTATAAATGACAAGTCTATCCATTCATCCAAAGGTGCTTTATGGGTATCATCTACCTGCGTGAGGATACAAAGTAAATGAATCACATAAGATCGTCAGATATACTATTCAATTCGAATAAAGTAGAACTACTCAACTTGGATCTTTTCCGAAGTATATGAATCTATAAGTTACCGACTTGTATTGCACAATTACACCTGCATCTTGTATATGTAATGTGCCTTCTATATATATCAATATGCTTGAAAGTTCACTTTACATCATAGCAAAATTGGTTTTCCTCAAAAATAATATAAATATCAAAGGTTACTAATCTACGTCAACATATAAGTAATACTCGGCCATATTTGCTTGCTTTAAAAAGCAAAGCCTGCCAAGTGCCAACTGTGTGTAAACCACTTACACCATTGCATTGGATAACAAAAATCAACAGTTGATCAACACAAACATTCGCTTGCTTTATAACCAAATAAGTAAACAAATGAACATGGTATTAAATTTCCGAAGTTTTCACACCATGCTCTATTATGAGTCAATCATTTCATCTATTTACTGTCAATTGATATTATTTTTTTCACAGAACATGGACAAAATGCAACATAAGAATGTAAGCATCTAATAATACAAATGCAAACCAAATTTGCATCAGTCCATAACATTGCACACAGAGGCATACCTCCTTGACCTAATAGTGCTTGGTCTAGTAACAGAGATATCACCCTTTCCATCTTTCATATTCCTTTTCTTCATCCTAGTCCGTTGTACTCCTATAATTGGTAGCTTCTTGTTAATTGCAACAATATAATCAACCGGATTTAAAAAGCCATGTTTACACTAACCTCTGGTGTCCGGTGATTGTACTTCAGTATCCCCTAAATTTGATTCTGTCAACTCACTTGAAGCAGCAGAACATTCTTCTGACACATGGACTTTAGATTTCGATTTATCATTTAAAGACGAAGTTGTCTCTTCAGTGCATGCATCAATAACTTCACCATCTGTTTCATCTTCACAAAACTCAAGATTATCAGCAAAACCAATTGACCATAAAATTTACAAAATACATGAACAAAGATAAAGTTCCTGAGCATTAACTGCTTTTCTAAACAACACACAATTGTTTATCAAGTAAAATCAAACAACTAAAATTATGTGTATCCTACTTTTTGTATAATTTTCTAATGACAATTTTTTATGAAAAATGTTTTTTATTTATGATTTTAAATGTATGATTATAAATTTGTTTATAAAATAAATAATCAATAACAAATAATAAAATAATAAAGTAAAAAACTAGTGTATCAATTAATTTTAGTTTCCCACTCATTGTAATAGTTGAGAAGTTATGAATTTTTTTATTTAATGGATGATGAAAATGTAATAGTCTAGAATTTATTAATTTCATGTACTATATGTTAAGCCCTTATTTTTTATTTTTAGACTATCATATAATATTAAAATATTTATTAAATATTAAATTGATAAACTTAAAAAAAAATTTGAGAAAAAATTTCATAAATACAAAAATATTTATAAATGAGCTAAACAAGTCAGGCTCAAACTTTATTCTTTTTTAACAAGCCAAACTCAAGCTTTTGAAACGGGTCAGACTTGAGTAACTATTTTTTTTCAGCCAAACTCCAACTTTTTCTTGGATTGACTCTGCTCGTTTACACCCTAGTGGCAAATGTCAAACTGGAAATAAAGGAGCCCGGATTTGCTCCTACGCAAATCCGTCCTGCGCCGCTCCTGCGCACTTCCAACGGCTCCGTGTTGTTGTTGGAGGGTGGGACCAGCCGTTCTGGAGTGTGGGTCCATGATTGGACGGCTTGGATAAGCGGCAGGATGGTCCTGCCGCTGGAGCAGATCCAGGGCCGAAATAAAGACTTTAAAATGCACTTTGTGTAAATTGATTACTGTCACTGACAATGTAGCGTCATTAGGAATCAAGCAGAAAGTAGAAACCCTAACCTGAAGCAGTATTAGATTCTGAATGACTTTCAGAATTTGTAGCCACTGTAAAGCCTTCTCTGCTGCCAATCTTCTGTTGATGGATTTGGGCATTTCGGGTGGTAACTTCCTGTTCCTTTTTTTCGGTGTGGAACTTATTCAGCTTTTCCTCAAACTCCTCAATGCATGACTTAAGTTCAAGTTTGGCAAACTTCTTGCCCTGATTTTATGTTAAATTAGACAAGAAACAACGTCAGCCATTTTCACAAGTAAGCAAGAACAACAAAAACATCATTACCTTGTTTAGCATGTTCCTGAAATGATCCATAACAGAATCCTCTGACAAGACATGTTCATATGTCTTGAATAGCTCTATGAGTTTTTTCATCCCTTTTTCAGTAAATGATAGCTGAGAAAGACAGTAAGATATATATTCCCATTGTCTGACATCTGTGAAAAATTAAAGCCACTGCTGATCATTTTGAGCAAAAAACTAAAAGGATCAACGTCTCTTGGGTTTGGAATTGATTACAAAGCCCATCGCAATTACAAGGAAAGAATGGAAGGCAAGAGGCACTATCAAGTATCAAACCACGTGATTTCACTCTTTAGCTAATGAAACGTGAATTAAGAAACTGTTTACCACATCCTATCTTCTCTATTCTAACAATTGCAAAGCATTTTACCGAAAAATCTGTTTCCTTATTCTTTACAAGATGTGCACAAGCTTCATTGTGTCCAAGCACAGAAAAACTATGAAAGGAAAAAATGTCTTTATTGGGCTAACTTTAAAAAAGAATCAACCAGGTTAAAGGGCCTGCTAACGCATTAAAGCAATTATACATACTGGTGGCATTCTGAAAAGGACAAAAGCATTGACTGTCTATTATTACATGACAAAAGATAAACCAAGAAAAGAGAAGCAGTAAATGTTCAACAACCCTAAGTATATTCAACAGATACCAAGTTGAATAGAATTTCTGACAGACCTAATGGCAGAGGTTCTTGATCTGAAAAAATTACTTTTTATTAGAATCAGGGTAGTGAATAGCACGCAATAGCGGCGCGATCGCGGTAGTGCGGGGCAGAGCAGCCGGTGGCCGCTACTCGGACAGCATGGCAGAGTGTTTTTCGGTCGCGGCGGTCGCCGCCGCTTTCGAGGCTGAAATCGCGCCGAAAAGCGGTGAAGCGGCCGCTTTTGGGCCGCTCCTGTATGATGGAGCCATTTCGCCGTGCCCAGTCGTTCGATGAGCCATTTCCGGCCGTAACCTGTCGTTGGTGCCGCTATTGGAGATGTCGTAGATCTAGGTTTTTCAAAGGAGGTAGGTCACTCTTTTCTCCTCTCTTCCTATTTTACCCTCTCTTTAACACTTCAATTCTCTATTTTACCCTCACTTCTACTTAGTAAATCTCCATTTTACCCTCACTTATACTCATTAAATATCTATTTTACCCTTATTTTGTTCTATTTCTTCCTCCCACTCTCTCCCTCCCCCCTTCTAACGTTCTTCTCTGTTCAGATCTGCTAGGTTTCTCCCTTCTTCCTCTGCTTCTCCTCCTCTTATCCTACTGCATCCCTCCTTCCTACCTTATCACTTCTCCCCACTTGCCTAAAATAGCGGACGTCCCGCTATGTGCTATCCTGCAATAGCGTTTTCGAGGTCAGCAGCTCCGCGCCGCTATCCGGGATTGATAACTCTGATTAGAATAAATTTACCCTCAATGATACCATCCAACAGAACACAAGTTTAGACAATTTTAAGCATAGACTTCTGCAACTTTTTGTTTAATGGCTGGCACGCTACACCAGGGACCTGCTTATAAAGTGTATTTATTCAAAGGAAAAAGGAAGATACCTGTAACACCACTAAACCTATTACATAGCTTTTCCACAAGAGCTTCCATTTGTCTGTCCTGGAGTACTTAAAGAAACTAATGTGAGTATGGCAATTAGAATACGTAATATATATTCTATATAACAACTTCAATATCGTGCCGTAACATATACCTTTTTGATGGAAGCAATTAAAAATTGCATGATGTTGCAGAAGGAATCTTTGCTCAGATTCTGCTTTGATAATTTGCTAAGTATATCCGGAAGCAAATTATATACTGGATTGTTACCTGTTATCATGATCAGAAAACTGTATTGAACACCTTTCTGCCTTTAAAGATGTAGTATCGATAATAGTATTGATACTTTTCTATAATATATATATATATATATATATATATAATAACATAGGTAGAAAACCTTTCTTGGAGAGTTCGAGAAAAAATAGCTTAGCAAGACTTGAAATTCTCTCATCTTCGTCTTCTAATCTTATAGCCATTTCATTAATGTAACCTTTCACCTGGTCAAAAAAATGATTACATCAGTGTCTAAACCACCGCAAAATTGAAAAAGAGAACAACTTCAGTAACCTGTACCTTCATCATGTCATTTAGTATGAGATGTGAAAGCACCAGAACAGCATTCTTCCTCACCGATACACTAGGATCTTTCAGGCGGGCATACATGTTCTCTGTCCATGGTTCTAAAAGATTGGGAAACCGAACTGCTAAATCTCCCAATGCAATAGTACAATTAGAACGAACAATTTCTGAATGTGCACTTTCCACAACTGTGAAGAGGAGCTGGAGATTTGCATCACTGGAAACAGTTCACCAGAACACTATTTTCATTTTGTTAAGAGGCATAAATAAGTAGGCCAGGAATAAGGGAGAGTAGGTACAGATTTAACAAATAACTCACCAAAAATCTGCATCAATAATCATCAATCGACACAAAGCAAGCATTGCAGATGCCTGTAGTTCTGGATACTGTATTAAATAGATGGAAGAAGTTATGCCCTTTTATCAAACAAATAATTAATAAATTGCAGGAACATAAAGAAAACAAAGTTTCTCTTCAATAATGTTCTACAGTTTTATGTTAGACATTATTCAAATAACCATTGAAAGCACTTTCAATTTTCACGTTTTGGTAATAACTGCTGGTCTCCATATCTAGGCATTCATTTGGTAGAATACAAATACAGATAAGCTACTAAATTATGAATAGGAAAATGCAAGACACCATAAGTTTAGTGAAGGATATCAAGGCAATCACCTTCTGCATTAGCCCAAAACTTCTACAAAGTTTTGACAAAAAGGTTGCACAGATTCCAATCAAATTCTTTTCATTTGAACCCCCAGAAACTATTTCTTTTTCTGCTTTTTCAAACAAAGCATCAAGTGCTGCATCCTCAGAGGCAGCAAATCCTAGCTCTGCATTTATATCATTATCCTGCAACATATTAATGAGACAAACTTCAAATAAATATTTGAGCCTTTGACAGCAAAAAATCATGATATGTAGCTGACAATCTATAGTTGGAGCTGTCATGGATGCCATAACAGTAATAAGTAACACTGATTACACCTTCTGTGTACTAGTTGATGCTGTTCCATTACTGTCTATACTCTGATTCTCGGTGTCCTTTTTCTCTTTCGTACGTTTCTGCTTCTGAATTTTACGGGCACAGGATTCAATATATACCAGTTGATTCATGGCAATATGACTTGTGACAAATAAACATCTGCTAAGTTTTGCTACTTGGACTGTGATAGGCATGCTATTGCTGCCGCTACTAGTGTCATTGTCACTCTGCACATTACCATCGCCTTCATTAAATACAGAGCTGAGAGATTTCTTTATCATATCGGCTGCAATGGTTTCTGGGGTAGGGTGGATGGCATATAAGGCAGCTATTGCTTTGTCAGCAGCAGCATACCAAATATTCCCTGGAAGCCAAAAACCAGTTATTAAACTTTCTAGAATACCAAATATTCGAACGCTACTATTAGCCAACAACTTTTTCTTGTCATCTTCAGACAGTCTCTGGATAGCAAGACATGCTGTCCTAGCTAGCAAAGGATCAACTTTAGCCCAACGACCAAACCCAATATCAATTATGTCCTGTAAATGAGAACCAAGAACACCAGTTGATGTCTTTGCTACCATGCAAAGGACGGATAGAGCACCACAGCTTTGCTCTGCAGTGGTTCCACCAACATTGAAGCAAAAGAAATCCCATAACGCTGATATCTGCAAAGGCAAAGACATGATGAGGAAATAAATCAATGACGAGAACAAAACAAGATATACTTGCAGCAAAAGTTTAATTTAACGAGGGAAATAAAAGGCAGCTTCCATACAAATTCAAATCAGAGATCATAGCTCATTTTCAGCATTAACAATCGGAGTCCTACTTACCAATGTTAAATATGATTATGTAAGAGTAGTGTTTATCATCAAATGATATGCATTCTGCTAATAGGGAAGTATAAGCTAATCTCATCCCAAATCCCAAATCATAGTTAAATTTGATAACATGAATACATAAACTGAGAAAGGAACCACAGAGCCTTCTTTGCATGAAACATTTTAAGATTATAAAATACTAATAAAACTGACAAAAGGACAACTGAACTTTTACAGGATGAATTGATAATTGACACACATAACTAGGATGTGGTGTTGCTAAACAATTATGTTTGCACAAATATAGACCAAAGACTTTGTATCTCATTACAAATCCCTGGAAATATAATATCAAACTTGAAAATTACCAACCCCTTTTTTATAAGCCAGCAAAAAAAAATCATTTTTCTAGGGTATGATATTTTTTTATAAACCAAAAGTATTATTAAAAAGGGTTCTAGGTTATGACATATAAACATGAAGTCAAATCTAGATGCATTTAAATAATTTATGCAGCATAATACTCAAGACAACAAATGAAAACATACTGTGCTGGAAGATATTTCACCCTTAGACACTAGGGCGCTAACTATAAACTCAAGAGATGCTAGATCTCCAATATTGGAATCAGTGGCAAGAGTCAAGAGATTCTTGGCAGTTTCAATTGGGTTTTTCCGGATGTATATTGTATGGAAAGCGTTCTCCACAGCTTCATAGATGGATTTATCCTGGGAAAATACCTACAAGTGAGAGCAGATGCCAGAAAGAATTAATTTTAGACAAAAAAAACAAAGAAACATACAAAGAGTAGATAGCTCCAAACACAAGGAAGAAACAATCAAATAAATCTAAATATCGTTGTTTCAGATATAAAGAATAAGGGCTTACCAGTGGCAACATCTTCCTGAGACATTCCTCTGAGCCATCAATTTGAAACTGTTTGCACCTCATCAATAAGAGAATTGTGTTTTCAACATCAGTAGCAGAAGATGAAGCCATCAACTGGACAAGAGTTGGCATTGCGTCCCCTATGCATTTAGAGAATCTCAATCCAGCCTCAAGTGATGCAACCAAGGCCCTAGTCTGCTCTAAGTTCCCAACATCTGGCAGGCTACTGTTCTGCAAAGGGATCACCTCTTCTGTCTGGGACATGCAAGTATCAGTTATGCTGTCTTGGTGCTCCTTCACAACAGTTCCAGAATTTAAATTGTCCACTTCATCATTATCAACAAATTTATCAGCTTCAGATTCTGAAGGCATGTCTGGCTCAAGCTCTCTTAACTTCTTTTTGTACTGATCTAAGGTTGCTTCAAATGAAGCTATCCGAAGCTGTGGACCAAATGGGTTGTGCTGCAGCATCATGATTAATAGATTTAAAGCAGATTTTCTGACCATCGCACTCTTGTCCTCCAATCTTCCAGCAGCAACTTCTGCAACTTCATTCCACAGACCAATTGAGATAGAGTGTTCCTCACATAACTCCCCCCATACCTGAAGAACTCGACTTCTTGTGTAAGCCGAAACATCTCTACAACGCTCAAGCAAAATTTCCAACATGGCTTGCTTAGTACGCAGACGAATGGATTTAGAACTCACTTCACCATCATCATCCTTAAATGCCTTTGCTATTAACTTCCCCAGCACACCAACAAGAGCATTTCTAATCTTATAGGATTCTCCACCAAAGTGAGGAACAAGAATGCCAATGTTGGTGGAAATCAATCTTGGAAGGCGGTCGGCAAGCTCTACAAGAAAACGTCCAACATTTTCTGCTCCAACCGTGTCCTTCACATAATCTTTTGGATTAGCCCTTCCAATCTCCCTAACAAGGGAGGTGGCCAAGCTTCCATCTGCATACTTCTTCTCAGTGCCAGCAACTGCATCAGCAATGTGGGTGACAACAAAATCGTATTTGTGAATTAGGTGCATAATAGATGCACATGATTGTGCCATGTAATGGTACTTCGTAGAGCAGGCTCCAATTATACGACAGAGAGCATCTTTTGCATCTGAATCTTTTAAGATTGTCGCCTTCTCAAACATAGAGAATGCATTTCTACAAGAAGTAAATGTCAATCAGAAAGCCTCAACTTAACAATACACACACATGTAGTATACTTAGCTGAAAAAGACAGATCACCCACTTTGTAATGAAAGATAGATAACTTTCATCTGGGTCTGATGAACCAAAAAGCAATCCAAGGTTTATCTCCAGCGAGTTGGCAATAAGATTTAGTATCCGAGCTCTCTGTGGCTCCCAATTCCATGAATTCACAGGTTGTTTCTTCCTGGTACTTGCAGCCGCCTGAAACCGATGTTAAAATGGTTCAGTAAACTGGTTTTTAGACATAACAATACGAAAAACCTCTGACTAAAGGGCAGTGTTAGTATAGATTCTTACACTCAAGCTTAGTAACATAGCTCAACCAATGAATTTATATTTTTTTATAATATGTAAACATGTTAATATTTATTATTTAAAATTAAAATTTTAAATTACCTCTAAAATAATTGATATGTTGCCACTTACTAGGAACCCAAAGTCTATAGTAACACAAGTCCTAACTAAAAGCACTACATACAGACACCAATAGCACTCATTAATTTAAGAGGAAATTAAACTAACGTCCCTTGAAGTTAGACTTAATTACACACGGGCACTACTCTTGTTTCTGAAATTATACTTGCCTCCCTAAGTTAATGTCGGAAGGGTGTCAATGTAAACCTCAATGGATTATTTCTGAAACAAAAGGAGTCAAATTCTAAGAGTAAATTTCCTCTAAATTTAAAGGTAGAGAAATTAACTACCTTTGAACTGTTATTGGAACTGATATTGGACTCTTCAGCAAGAAGAATGTGAACGAGGAAGAATGTGTATATCTTAAAAGCGTTACGATGAGAGGCGACGCGATCAAGCATTGGAATCTCATCATCAGAAACCCTGGACAGCGAATCCACATTGGGGAGGAGCACACTGAAATTTGAACGGAGACTTTCTACAAGGCTCAGTTTACTAGAATGTGGGAGAGTGGCATAACCCTTAATCAAAGAGTACACTCGATCGAAAACATCTTGTTCCTCAACGCAGAAGAGTTCTTTATCAGAAAGATCAAAGGATACACCTATTTTCGCACCAAAAGTGAAAAGAGAGGTAAAATAAATTTGATATTAGTAAATAAATTGAAATTGAGATGTATGAGATGAAGGTGGCACCTTTGACGAACTCTTCGATTTGGGAAGAGCGAAAGGAAGCGATGTCGTGAGGGTTGTGAACGTAGAGACGGTTATCTTCGTGTTCTTCTTCTTCGAGATCTTGAAGAGTGCGAGGGAAGACGAAGTGAGGAGCCATGAAAGGGAGAGAAGGAGCAAGAGAGCGAGGTATTCTCTTTTTCGTGAGTTCTGTGTTTCTGACCTTCAAATTTGAAATGAAATGGTACCGTTTAAAAGCGGGAATGTCCTGTCCTGACTGCTTCAGTCATTTATTTATGGGTGATGCTAATGTTAACCAGTGTCCTTAATAATTTTTTATTTTTTTTACTTATAGTGTCCTTAATAAATACTCCCTCTGGTCCTTATTATAAGAGGTAAATGACTACTTTTTTTTGTTCCAAAATATAAGAGACATGCATGTATTTTGACAAATATTAAATGCTCATTTCCAATTTTACCCTTATTTATAATAGGGTTTATATTTACGAGACAGTGTAACTTTTAATACAAGTAGGTTTGTTCATTAATTATTGAAGGGTTAAATTTGTAAATTTATATGAATATTAATTACAAATAGCTTATTTCAATGCATTTCCTTAGTCTGTGTGTTTTAGGGTTTTGCCTCTTATATATAGGATCAGAGGGAGTATTAGTTAAGAAATTCAAAAACAAAATAATTTATTTATGGCTTCTTTGATTATGTTTTTGTTTTTTTTTTTAAACTGTTTTGTAAAATAAATTTAAGAACTATTTTATCAAACAAAAGAAAAAAATTTATTTGATAACACTATTCTCAAAAGAGTTTTAAAAGTTAAAGAACAAAAAAAAAATATGCTTGATAAATTTGTTCCGAAAGTATGTTTAAAAAAAAATTTGAGCTTATTTAACTAGTAAGAACCTCTTTGAGCCAACGAAAGTTGGTCCAGTTGGTAAGGATACGGCTCATAACCCATAAATTCGTGAGTTCGAATCCCACCACAGATGTGAGGATCTCGTTGGTGGGTAATCTGTAAGTGCATCTATAAGCACTCTTTGAGTCATGAGGCCTGCCCTGACCCTGCTGAGCTCCCGGGATCCAACTCACCTAAACTTTCTGTAACCAAAAAAAAAATAAAAAATTCTTTGATTTTTATGATTTGTTTCAAAATGTGTTAAAGTTAAATATCAGTACATGAGGGGTATACATAGTTGGTATGTGTAACACCCTGCTTTTTATCTATGTTGTATTATCGGTAACTATACATATTTTTATATTTTTACCTGTGATCAAGAACGATGATTTTGGAAAAAGCAAAACCATAGTTACAACCTACTATATTGTAGGAAGTTATAGTTAAATTTTGGGTTCAGAATTCAGACGGAACTCGGTCTGTGTTTTTGCTGACAGTACAATTTTGAACCTGTCAGAAAGCCCTATTTTCACTCGAAATTGAAAAATCTTAGATTTTATCACTATTTTAGTGATATGATCTATTTTGAATTTTTTTTCGCACAAAAATAAAATCTTATATTTTATTCGAGTGAATTTTCGAAGAAATCGCGCGAAAAACAGAAATCGGGTAAATGACAGAGCCGGATATGAAACTGCAGAGATAGGCCAGGAGGATAGGATCGGTGAGTTACCGTGACAACTCACATAGGTGAGTCACCATGGTGAGTCATACTATGAGTCATCAAGTGTGATGATTATGTTTTGAAAAATATCCTAAAAATCCTTAGAAAATGTCCAAAATACCCTTAACTTATCCTACAAGTTTCCATATGTGTCCCAAGATATTTTTAGACCCTTCCAACCCCCAAAATTTCGTACAGCCCATCTAAGTTATCTAAACTCATTTCATTTCACTTCACTTTGTTCATTTGTTCACAAAAAACTCATAAGTTCTCTTAGGAGCTCTAAGGTTGTTCTTGAAAGCTCATCATTTTCTCCTCCATTCTTCATCATATTGAGGTATGGACTTTGTGATCTAAGATCATATCATCATCTTCCTTTCTTGTATCCTTTCATTCAAATAAGTTTGTTCAAGTTCTATATTCATTGATTTCCATGATTCAATTTCTAGAAAATTATACAGGTGGTTTTTGAAGTTATGACAATTTTTCTATCCTAGACTTAACCCTACCATCATGTATATGGAAGCTCGAAATGAAAGAAAAACCCTAGCTACCCTTTTCTATTTCACGGCCGTGAGCACCTAGGGTTTGGGTAGCCATGGTTTGGTTTTGTCTTAACTTGTTTTGTGTTGATTTTATGAAGGTTGCTTGTAATTTGCTGTTGTGGTCTTGTATAATTGGAAAGAAATGAGTTGGAAGGCTTTAAGGCAAAGAAAAATATTTGCTTCAAGAGGTAAAAGGGGCTTACCTTCTAAGTTTGATGGTCATGTAATGGTAATTGTTTATTGAGTATGTATATTTGATATATTTGATGTGGTAGAATCAAATTTGTATTTTGCTGATTTTGTTAGTTAAACTATGATATGAATTTGTCTATATGCGTATATTGATTGTACTGTGTATTGATTGTACTGGTTGAGAGCATGACAATGGTCATAGCTTGATAATAAGGCTTAAGCCACTAAAAATCTTAAGCAGAAAATTTAAGGGTTTTAATTTTCGTAAGCGGAAGAATTTTAAAAATAATGTGATATAAGGATGCTCTTGTTAAAAGTTACAAATCTGATAAATTTAAGACGATTTTAAAATAATTCTTAAAAAATGAGTGTTAGTGAGGACGAATAGTGAAAAGTTGCATTTATGCTAATTTTACCAAGATGTTTCAAAAAAAAGAGAAAAGGAAAGAGAAAGAAATCTCTAAAATATTTCACTATCGTCAAAGGAAAAGCCTTTTAAAAAGAAAAGTCTTTGCATGAAGATGGAGCTTAAAAGGAGTGAAAATATGCAAGGATGATGTTGTCATGGCCTAGGCATGAAAGGCTTCATGGCCATGATCGCGCAAAATTGAAGAAAAGGAATCCAACACTCAGAAACTGTCATGACCTGGGGGTGATGGTCGTCACGGCCATGATCAGGATCACGACCAGGCCATGAAATTCGTCACGGCCCTGACAGGAAAGAGTGATGAGAGATTGAAAAGTCAGAAACTATCACGGCACGGGGGGTGATGGTAATCACGGCCGTGACGCGACAAAATTGGAATTTTGTTATTTTTTTGGCTAAATTACTCTTTTGGTCCCTTATCTTTATTTTAGGTTTCATTTTGGTCCCTCATCTATTTTTTTGTTTTGTTTTGGTCTCTTATCTTTATTTTAGGTTTCATTTTGGTCCCTTCCGTTAGTTTTACACTAACTACGTTAGGTTTCCTCCACCACTCGCCGGAAACCGCTGCCACTTGTAACACCCCGATTTTCACTGCTTTCTAATATTGGTAATAAATATATATATGTTTATATTTTTAGCCGAGACTTAGAAAATGATTTTGGATAAACCAATGTCATTTACATGATATATTTGATATCATAAGGTTACGATGAAATTTTGGGTTGAAAATTCAGACGGAGCCCGGTCTACGTTTTTCACTGACAGTAAAAGTTTACTGCTCAGAAAACCTAATTTTAATTCGTGAACGAGACGAATAATGTTTTTATCATATTTGCTACGATATTGGAAGTTTTAAAAAATTTAGTGTAAAAATAAAATATTATATTTGCTGCGGGCGAAAACGTTGAAATATCTCTAGGAAAAACCTGAGTCAGATGAACCAAGGGATCAGCAACAGAGCTGAGATGACTGATGTGATGAGCACTTATGGCGATCCTATCCGAATCATAATGGCCATAATGGCACATAAATGCCATTAGATATTTTTATGGTGAAATGACCATTTTACCCTTGGTTTCCTATGGAAATTACAAGGCTTGCCATTGAAATTTTGGGACCATTTTACCCTCCCCTACACGGCTCTACCCATTTTCCCCTATACTTAGGAAATTTTTCAACTCACTTATATCATCTTCATGAACCACAACTCATTTATCTCAAAAACCCTAATCAGAAATCGGGTACGTTTGCGTAGAGATATATCGGGAAATAAACCGACAAGCCATCTATGATGACTCAAGAGGAATGAATCATCATGGTGATAATTTACTCTAGTCATCATGAAGACAAAGACAATATCTAGGTAATTTGAACGTTAACCTAACCTACGTCTGGTTAACTAACCGAGGTTAACTAACCATGATTTGCAGCACAAAATATCTTCTCCCTAATATGTGGTATAGGAGGCGACCACACCACCTAAACACTCTCATCCACATCATTTGTAAGGCCCTAAGGCTGCCCACCCTTCACCATTTCTAGCCATGCATCCATTTCCATTTCAACCACAAACTTAATATGGCTACATGGTTCACTTCCTACCACACATCATCATTTAATTCCATTTAACATAAGAATCATTTTGATCATTCTCCTCTTCTCCCTTGTTTGTGCGCCAGCCTTCATTCCTCCTCCCAAAACCATTTTCTCTTCACCATTCATCAAGAACACCAAGAACACTAAGACAAACTCTCCTTACTCACCCTAAACTGCCTCGAAGTTCTGACCTTTTTCTGTTATGAAACTCGAAAAACTTTCAACATGAAAGTTTTTCCTATTTCTCTCTTATTTCCAACGAGCTAAAGATCATCAAAAACAGATGAGTATTTGGAGAGATATGCCCAAATTACCAAAACAGCTCGAAATCCATAGCACCACACTAGAACAGCGGAAAGAAGGCTCTTTACTCCCATGTTCTGATCTGAATCAAACCAAACCTTCAACATCAAAGTTATTCCGCTTCTTCTTACATTTCCAACAAGCCAAATTTTGTAATTTTTAGATGAGTAGATTGTGAGATACACTCATAAAATCACCACATCCTCAAAGCTGTCAAATTTTTAACAAGCTTTGGTTGATCATTTCTCTTCATCTCTTCATCATTCAAGAGGTAATCTCTTCTCTCCATGATCAATCATGACTTCTCCTTCAATCATTTTAGTTGTTTAAGTCATGAATCATGATTTTCCATCTTCATGAAGCTTTCTTCAAAAATCTCTAGAAAATTGAAGAAAAATCCTTTTGTCATGAAACCAATTTATATGAACCTGTCATGATTCCTATATTCATCATCCAAGAGCATGAATCAAAAGGAAATTTCTTCCCTATTTTTCCTTAAGTGGCCGAAACCTAGCTCTTGATGAGTTAGGAGATTTTGTTTCAATTTTTGAGTTATAACCATTGATCTTGTTTTTCTAATGCCTAAGGATCATTGATCCAAAAGCTTGTAAAACTTTGACATCCCTAGCCTAATAATCTAGTGAAGGTCGAACCATAGACCTCATGAACACAATGAGTTTTGGTCGATTTTGTTAATTTTTGGTTATGATTTGTGATGAAGGATCAATCGATGTTAAGTTGATCTGAGCGGTACGAGGGAAACCGGATCCAAATAAGAAATCGTTTGTGCAACCGAATCTTGAATCTTCAAGAGGTAAGGGGAGACAGCCTGAGGAGTTTAAGATAATCGTATGCTATTTTGTTGAGTCATCTGTGAATTATCTGTGATGATTTTCTGTGATTTTGGGATCGTTCATTGTTTAAGTGATTATATGCTTACTTGATTTTTGTGATATGTTCATTTACATGATTATAATTGAATTGTTAAATTATAATTGTGATGCATGCCATGACTTGAATGTATGCCATGCTATATTGTGGTGAAATTATCTGCTGTTGAATGATGGATTGAGAAACCTGACGTTGGTCAGTGTTTAAAATTAATTTGAAGATAAAAGCTTGATAAGCTTGGATAATTAAACAAAGTGATTAATTTATAAAATTTTGAGAAAAAGGTGGAAAAAATATTATTTTAATAATATTTGTGTGGAAAATGTGTTAATAAAGTGACAGTAAGGGCGAAACTGTGAAAATTTTCACAGGCTCTAGTTTTTCCAAAATAAATTCAATTTTATTATAAAATGTTATTTAAAGTGATTAAGTTCCGAAGATAGCATAATATAGCAGTCAGAACAATTACTTCTAACAGAAAAGTTATTTAAGTTATAAAAAGATTTTTATGAGAAATTTTCACAAAGGGATTTTATTTTGATATTATGAAATTTTATTTAGTAAGGACTTTTTGAAAGTTGACTTTTATTGAGAACCATTTTCAGAAATAAAGTGATTGAACTGAAAAGTATTTATCAATGATTTTTACGTTTTATCAACGTTTTAACAGAAAAGAAATTCTGTAAGAGGATTTTCATTCAGTGAAATTATTCCGTTAAACTTGGATAAGTTTTCGGAGATTTGTTTTGTATTTGTTTTTCACTGAGCGAAATGTTTTACAAAGGATAAACGAACCTAGGAACAAAGACGTCGGGGTTCTAGTGTTCAGTGGACACGTAGATCAGGGATCTGTGTCATTGGACTGAGTGTCCTGTAGTGCTTTTGTGGACTGTGTGTCCTAAATTTGATGTGGAAAATGTGAGTTCCATATCCGTGAGCCTAAGACTGGTGCATCAGTTTAGGGCTTTGCGATTGAGCACTCGGACTGTGTGTCCTATGTTGAGTTTAAAACATTTGGACTGTGTGTCCTGTGTTTGTTTAAAGTGAAAAGTCTTAATATAAAATTAAGCGTGGTCGTGAGCTTCGGGCTTCGACAAGGGAAGATTATGACGACAAAGAAAACGAAATGAGAATAAATGTTTTACATGCATTATTTGGCAGACGTGCCGGAGTTACCATGTGTATGACTACAACAATGGTTGGATAGTTGTCACAAGGGATCGTATGATTAGCTACAATAGCTGGTTTGAGTGGCTATCATACGAGGTCGGATAATACTTGTGCATAGCTGCAATAGATGTTTGAGTGGTTATTGCACAAGTGACTCTATACATAACTGCAATAGCTGTTTGAGTGGTTATGTATCTATGTACAACTGCAATAGCTGTTTGAGTGGTTGTCACAGGGGGGTCATGTGAACAGTTGCAATAGCTGTTTGAGCAATGGTCACATGAGGTTGAGGTGGATTATCCGACAATTGACCATTGTGTTCTGTGTGGACCAATGAGTTACATTTTTGAACAATAACCTTGGTACATTGGAGAGTTACCAGTGTGTTATGTATTCTCTTGGGCATTGTTTTATTTCGTTTTTACAATGTGCCATGTGCGACCTTGATCTGCTCAAAACGAAAAAGAAAGTTGTGGGATCTCCGGAGATTAGGTATCAAATTAGAGCCTGAATATTGAAGTGTCATGCATTTTTATAAAATGACGATGACTGTCGGGTATGAAACCCTTTTTGATAGAATTATTCTGTTGTTTGAATAATTTCTTTGTATGCTGTGAATATCTGATATATGCTGTTTTGTGTGTCGCGCATGTGGATGTCTTATCAAAACTCATATATTGGTATCTCACCCTTGCATATTTGTTTGTTGTTTCCTCTACTGTGTGAAAAATATATATTGAGTATAGATGAACTCCGAGGAGACGAATCCGTCGTACTCAAGGATCATATCCTTGACCTATGAGAATGCCGACAAGAATGAGGCTTGGGTGATCAATACTGGAGCTCGGAGTGCCACTTGTACCGGACCAGTTTGGATCGTTGAAGGTACAAATTCAGGATCTACATCACGTAAGTATCATAGGTTGACGGTGGAGATACCCTTACCACCTCTCTGGTTATTTACCAGTTTTCTTGCAGATTAGGAACGATTAAGTTTTGATACTTCCATAGTTTCCGGAAGTAGAGGTATCCTCACCGGATATCTCGATAGGAAGGGAAAACCAGGGTGGTCTTCCCAACCATGATTAGTAGTATTGACCAGCTATAGGACTTTTTGTGAAGTAGTAGTACTTTATTAATCTGGATGTTTGGCTATTGAGAGTCATCCTTTTGAGTTGTGATTCCAAATTACCGCTACGTTATAATTATGTCTTTATTTGCTTATGTTATAACTTTGGGAGATGACCTGTTATGTGAAGGTCAAAATGTAAAACTTTTATGATACCTATATATGATATATAGTTGTATAATATGTTGATAGTGTTTGATTGTATGTGGAGTAAAAGAAAAAGAAAATTTTATCACCATTTTTGAATAAGGATAAGTAATTAGAAGATATTATTTTCCAAAAGCAAACCAGCAATATTTTATTGAGTGTATTTCCGCAACTAGTTACTTAAATGTGATACCCTATGAATGGGGTGTCGCACCACTTACCGGAAACCGCCGTCGGAATCTGGGTTTAGAGAGAGAAAACTCCATTTTCACTTTTCTCTCTCTTCTTCCTTCTCTTCCTCCCCTCCTAATTCTCTCCTTCCTTCTTCCTCCTTGTTTCTTCTTCCAATATGGGTTTAAGTGAAACATCTTTGATTATGTTTTTTTTTACTCATAGTGTCCTTAATAAATATTAGTTAAGAAATTCAAAAACAAAATAATTTATTTATGGCTTCTTTGATTATGTTTTTTTTTAAACTGTTTTGTAAAATAAATTTAAGAACTACTTTATCAAACAAAATAAAAAAAATTATTTGATAACACTATTCTCAAAAGAGTTTTAAAAGTTAAAGAACAAAAAAAAAATCTGCTTGATAAATTTGTTCCGAAAGTATGTTTAAAAAAAAATTGAACTTATTTAACTAGTAAGAACCTCTTTGAGCCAACGAAGGTTGGTCCAGTTGGTATACGGCTCATAACCCACAAGATTGTGAGTTCGAATCCTACTACAGATGTGAGGACCTCGTTGGTGGGTAATCTGTAAGTACATCTATAAGCACTCTTTGAGCCGTGAGGCCTGCCCTGGCCCCGGTGAAGGTTGGGAATGCGAGAGATTCGAAGGACGCTAGCGGTATGAGATCAAAGAGTTGGTACTACCGCTCGAGATTCGCAACTTTCAAGCTTTAGTGGGAAAGTGCTGGGAAGTGGAACGGGAAAGGGAAAGGTAGAGACACTAAGGGTAATACTGGGGGACCATCTCGATTCCAAAACCAAAATCAGAATCAGAAGAGAAAGCAAAACCAGCGAAAACCATATTTTCGACCTCCAGGAATTTATCAGGACCAACCATTATGTTATTTCGACATTTCTGCATCAAGTAGTGGAGGCCAAGGGAATCAAAGCCAAGGCCGAGTCAAAAAATGTTACAAGTGTGGAGACCCAAGCCATATGGTTGATGCTTGCCCAGCAAAACGGTTTAAATGTTTCAACTGTAATCAAATGGGACACCTAGCAAGGGACTGTAATGCACCAAAGCGTGGACCAACAATTTGACAAGAAGGGGTGTCATAATAGCTTTAATGACTCATAATTTTGAGTCTGTAACGAGTTCTAAGTATAAATCATATTTTGGATGTCCTTGAGTATCTGATTCTGTAGAATCTATTCTGTTATTGGCCTGTTTAGTTGGTGTGTAATACTATGACTTTTAAGAATAAAAGTTCCTTGAAGAAATTTATTCCAATATCTTTTCTATTGATAGATGTGATTTAATTTGGTCTTTTGGGTTAGATCATTTCTTTTCCTAAAGTTACTCGATGATAGGAATTCTCTATCTTTAATCTTCTAATCTACTGGAAGTTCTTATGAAAGAAGGAACTTTATTAGATTCATGTCTGTAAACATGTACCGATCATACATTTTTACACTCACGAACCTACTAAAGAATCTTTTTGAGTAATGGATATTCCTTTATACTTTTCCGTTTGACAAAATTCTTCTATATGTTTTCTTGTGAGAACAAAATCTAGAAATTTCAATTCTTGAAAATTTCTTACCATGATCTAGACTAAAACCTTGTTGTAGTTGGAGAGAACTTGTTCCTTTTGATCAATCTCATCTCATTTTTCTCCAAAGTGTTATTGATGTCTGATTTATCTTATGAGTCATGAAGGTAAATATCGGATCAGCATCAGGATGTCAAAGTTAGACGAGTGCGCTTAAAAAGAGAAAGCTTGATGCTTAAGATTTTTCTTGTCGAAATGTTAACGTCGCAATGGACTTCGTTAAGAGTATCAAGGACCTCTAAGAGTTTGTAATTCAATTTGGACGATTGATGTCAGGATAACGAGGAAGACACCTTTCTTATCTATTAATATTTGTTATGAAGTGAGGAAGTTAATCAAAGTATGTATCAGAGGATTGATCGAGCTTCATGGACTATCTTGGAGCGTTGTTTTAGACGAAGACCCAAAGTTTACTAAAGGTTTGGTGAAATCCGACCCAAGGGTGAAGACTAAGGACCAAATTGAGATTAAGTCCAACGGATCACCTCGACTCGAGTGGACGAACGAAAAAAAAAAATATGATCTTTAGAAGGTTGGTTGGGAGTAAGTGTAATATCTAGTTATGATCATTCCTTTAGTAGGATAGACAAGAAGTGATGGGAATGTTATTGAGGAGTAGATGTGACTGTTAAGATGTGAATCCTTAAAATCGATATCAGTAAGGGAGACAATTGTTATAGATCCAATGTTGATTAAAAAGGAGTACCGTCGAAGGAATCTAGTGCAATGATCAATGCCGTAGTTAAGATTGATTTTGTAAGTTTGGAAGATTGAGAGGAAAGTGGCTAAAACGGTTTTACCTAAGTTGAATGTAAGTGAAGAATGCGATTTTGTTTGTTGCTATAAAGGTTCAAAGTTGAGGAGTTAGATAATCCTAACCGGTGTAATTCCTTTTGATGTTAGCTACATTAAAGATGTGATAATGTCCTTCTGAAGACAAGATACCTGATTTTGACATAATTTGGAGTAGTGATTATAATTAAAAAGGAATGTTACGATGTTTTACTTGGAGATTTGAAATGTGTGGATTTTATATGACCTAGAAGAGTAGATTACGCCCAAAGAGACTGAGACTATGATTGGATTTCTTGAGTAGGAAGTTGATGTATGTTATAGTAAAGTTGGTGTTGATTTTGGTGTTAGTAGTGAAAGATAGATATTGAAGAAAATTTTCTAGTGGAATCCATGTTGAGAAGCGAATAAATTAAGTTTTGGTGATACCTTTCGAATGTAATAGATTTCGGTAAAATGTAGAAGAAAGTGGGAACAGCGTGAAAGTGGAAAGTTTTGAGGATAAGTGGAATTATGAATAAGTATGAATTCTGTTAGTAAGTTGTAATGATCACCTAAGGAAAAATTAAATGTGGTAATTATAATATGAGACCTGGGGATTGAAAAATCCTGTTTAGCTAGAGTCACGAAATTTCGAGGACGAAATTTTTTTAAGATGGGTAGTATGTAACACCCTGATTTTTCGACTTTCTAATATCGGTAATAATTATATAAATGATTATATTTGTATCCGAGACTTAAAAAATGATTTTGGATAAACCAAGATCATATCCTAAATCTACTTATTTGTAGAGAGTTACGATTAAATTTTAGGTTCAAAATTCAGACGGTGCCCGGTTTGTATTTCACTGACAGTAAAGTTTTACTGATCAGAAAAACCTAAATTTAACTCGAAAACGAAAAACTTAGAGTTTTTATTTAATTTCTAATGACCCTGGTCATTTAGAAATATTTCACTTGCAAAGTGGAATAAAAATTTTATTTTTGAATGTTATGTTTAATAGGGTAAATGATGAAGCCGTATATGAGATTTCCGGACTGCTAAAGGATAAATTATCAAGTTTTCAAGAAGTTTCTCAAGTTGTTTATGAGTCAAAAATAGTAGGAATGTGGGGCCCACAAGTCATGATGATGTTGGGTGTGAAATTACTAAAATGTCCTTAACTTTTTCATTATTTCCAATTTGGTCCTTAAGTACAATTACCTATACAACCTTGATGAACAAATTTTTTGGACTTCAAACTCCCACCTCTCTCACGGTTTTGAGGCAAAAAATTATGGCCAAATGTACTCTTCAAGAAACCATGTATTAACTCTCAAAATTTCCTATGATTTTATTTAAGTCATAAGTCTTTTATGCTTGATTTTAATGGGCCAAATTATGGATTGTTCAAGCCCAAAATTTCAAAAGCCCAAGATCAATTTTCCTTGTCCATTTATGCTCATCTTCATGAGCACTTGAAGACTCTAGCACTTTCTCAAAATTTCCTCCATCTTCTTCATCTTCTACTTTCTCTAAAACTCCATAAACTCCATTTGTGAAAGAACTTGTTGAACTCTTGCAAATTTTCTACTCCCAAGAGGTAATATTTGTTCCTCATCATCATTAAACACTAGTTTCTTCACGTACTTTCTTGATTTGAGCTCATCTTCATCATTTTCCATTTTAGGGTTCATATGTTTAAAAATCTCTAGAAAATCATAGAAAAATCCTATGATCATGAAACCAATTTTTATGAGCTTGTTATCATCTCTATATTCAAGATCCAAGAGCATGATTCAAATAAAATTTTCCTTCCTATTTATCTCTACAAGGCCGCACCTATGCTTGAATGAGCAAAGGAGGTTTTGTTCAATTTTTAACTTAGATGAAGTTAGATCTAAGCTATTTAAGGTTTCTATGCTTTCAATCCTCAACTAATCTTAAGTTGTATCAAGTATTTCTCTATTCCAAGTCTTAGATCTATTTCTTCAAATACCATGTAAAAATGTTTAGAAAAGTGTTTGAAGAGTTATAACTATTGTTTTCATCTTTAATTTTGATACCTATACTTTTGTTATCCAAAAGCTTGAAATCAAAAGAAATTTCTAGCCTCATTTTACTTTCTGTGCCGAAACCCTAACCCTAAAGGTTAGAGGATTTTGTTTCATATTTTTAACTCCTAGCAATTTATCTATGCTAGTTAAGACTCTAAGATCATGTATCCAAGAGATTGAAAGAATTTGAAAACCTTAGCCAATTTTATTGACCTTGGCCGAATCTACCCTCATGAGGAGTTAGAGGGTTTGGTTTTAATTTTTTAGTTATGATCATAGGTCTTGTCTTTTAATACTTAAGGATCATTAATCCAAGAGTTTGTGAAAATTGGAAATCTCTAGCAAAATATTCTATTCATGGCCGAAATAATCATGTAGTGGGTAGGAGATTTTATTTGTTTGGTGGTAATTGTTTGGTTATGGTTATTGAAGGTTAAGTGTTCCATTGAACGTTGAGTTAAAGGGCCGGAGTTAGAAGTTCGTTCGTGAGAAGTTAATCCGAGAAAGATTATACAAGAGGTAAGGGGAGATTACCTGAGGGATTTCTCTCGATAACTATATGTGATTGGTGTGTGGTTTGTAATGTTTATCTGTGTTGGTTGTGGCTGTTTGAATTTGTTTCATGCTGTTGTGTTAATTGTGTATATTTATCTGTAGTTACGTGTTATAGTATGTTTAATGCATGTTATAATTTGTATGATTTGCCATAGTATTGATGTGGATTATTTATAAATGTGGATTGTTGTGTGAGAAGCCTAACTATAATCAGTGCTCAATTAATTATCAAAATAAAAGCCTTAAGAAGCTTTTTAGAGAATGATCAATATTTAGTTAAGAACATTTGAAAATATTTTAGTACTACCAACTTTTACACAAGAAGTTTCATAATAATATAAGAAGTTACCTTGAGAAAGTAAACTTTGAAAATAACTTGATTACTATTTTAGAAAATTAACTCCTTGAGTAAAAGTCAAATTTTGGCTCAAACCATCTTAAAAAAATGTTAGACAACGGATTAAATCCGGAAATATTCACGGAAAGATTTTTTTCTAAAACATCAGTACTTGTTTTAAAACAAGTTTTGGTCTTAAAGGACTTCTTTTCAAAAAGATAGAGTTTCAGAAAAAGACTTTTTTCTTTCTTTCCAGAAAGTGGATTTCCTAACAAGGTAACGGTTTTAAAAACGAATTTCAAATAGAAAGGATTTTCTGTAAATCTGTTTTGCCAACGAGGATAAATTCGACAACTTGGATAAGTTGCGGAGATTTTGTTTTGGATTTGTCTTTCACAGAACGAAAAACAACGTAAATAACAAAACATGAATCTAGTAACCGAGACGTCGGGAAACTAGCATTCTCACGGTGTTATAGACTTAATGTCCTGTGGACATTGTGTCTACTTTACGGTGTAATAAACGATGTTAAACGATGTAAAATGTTTTCTACTACCACGAACCTAAGGCTAGTGCATAGGTCTAGGGTTTCGTGAATGAGCACTCGAACTTTGTGTCCTGTGTTAATAATAAGAGATTTGAAAATGATGAAAAACTACGGATGGTCGAAAGCCTTTGAGTTTCGGCAAGGAAAGATTGAACACACAGAAAACTGACGAGGACAAAATGTTTTTACATGCATTTGGTAGATGTGCCCATAGTGTTTATGTATGAATGCCTTACTAGGTAAGGTAATTCATGCGATGGTGTATCATTGTGCCTTGATGGACAATGAAAATAAAACCATTGACGGTGATCACTGTGCCTCGAGTTGGACAATGTGCTATGGTATTGACGGTGTGCCTTATTTGGCAAACGAGTCTGATCAACTCATTTTTCACGGTGTTAGGATCTCCGGAGATTAGGTAAAAGTTAGACGGTGATATTGAAGTGTGTTGAGACCTCATAAGTCTAAAACACATTCAATGTGTAGATTCTCTAAGTTTTGATGATTCCAAATAGTTCAAGTATGATAATGTTGAACCAAATGAAATTACTAACATATTTGATAAGTGTGCAGGAAAATAGACTTAAGGTCACTCGTCTATTTTATGACCCGTCTACTTTTCAGTAGAAGCTCAATTCTGACTCATCTAAAAGTTAGTCAAAGATCAAGTCAACATTTAGGAAAGACTAAGTTCACTTGATGACGTGGCAAGAAGCATGCAAATGATTCAGTGGATCACCCGTCTAATTTTGGAATCTGCCAGCACCTGTGTAAATTTTGGATGATCATCACCCGTCTAAAATTTTGTACTGCATATCACCCGTCTAATTTTTAGATGACTTTCACCCGTCTAAAAATTCTCATTACTAATACCAAGTCAGTTTGTCAGAAATCAAGTCCAAGTCACCGTATTCAAAATTATATACCTTCCTTAAGGATCTCGAAGGCCTCTGGACAATAGCTCAAAGGACAAAGAATAAAGAACGTTGTTTCAAGGTTTTAAGGAATAAACACGCAATCTCTGCACCTCTGCAGTAACCTTTTGCCTGTTTTAGTACAAAGTAAAAGTGCTTTCTGGAAAGTGAACTGATGTTGCACTGAAAGAGGAAAGCTCTCTGCTACAAGTACAATAAGCCTGCTGCTATATACTCTGAAAGAACAGCTACTCAGTTTAAAGTGTACTCTTGGACATCCCTGTCAAAGCTCAACATTCCCAAGCATTTAATGTATATACAGAATGACTCTTTGGCATTAAATGGTGTCTCAGTAAGCTCAAGTCAGAAGCAAACACTTTCTGAAGCTGTGACAAAACAGATCTCTTGATTGAAGTCTTTAAATAGATCAAACAATGAAGATGAAGGCAAGAAGTTTAATATTCATAAAGAACACTGCGCAGAAGCATTTACTCTCTTCATTAACTTCTTCATTCCTTCATTGAATACACATTCAACCATTTGACATAAATTCGCAGTCTTTCATACTTCATATTTATTCCACTCTCTGAGTGTGATCTGAAAGATTTGCAAGTTGTATTAACTACACAAAAACCTTTTCATCCCTTACTGTTTTGAGCCTGAAGAGGCTAGGTGAGAAAAAAATACTTGTTTGAGTGTTGAGCCTGAAGAGGCTAGGTGTGCAAAGAATACTTGTACTGTAATTTACTCAGTTATAGTGGAAACTTGGTGCTGCCAAGAAACTGGACGTAGCCCTGTGGATTTTGGGGTGAACCAGTATAAATCTCTTGAGTGATATTTCTCTTCCCTTTATCTTTTAATTTGCTTAAGAATTGTTTCTGTTTAAGCTTTTAACTTGGGGAGTTAATATTGTGATTATCAAACTATGTTTTTAACCTTCTCTAATTGCGTGTGCTTTTCTGTTTCAATATTAGACGTTTCATTCATCTAATTTTCTCTTATCTAAACCTTGCTTGCTGTGCCTATGAAAATCTTTTTAAAGTAACCAAAAAAGTTGGTACACACAATTCAACCCCCCTTCTTGTGTTAGCTTTGGTTATTTCAAAGTGTTCATGCATTTGTTTTGAAAAATGACGATGATCGGGTATGAAACCCTCTGCTAAATTATTTGTTTATTTATGAGATTCTATGTTGTCATGTTTAAATATGTCTATATGTTGTTTTACGAGTCACACATGTTGTTATCGTGTTAAATCCATATATTGGCGTCTCACCCTTACAAATATATCAGGTTTCTTCTGGTTTGCCATTGTACTTTGACATATTAGTATGAAAGTTGCAGAGGAATTCACCAAGTCACTCGAGGACTTAAATTCTGGATGCTAGGAGAAGTATCTGTTGGTGGGAATGATCACAGGGGTCTTTCCAATAAGTGTCTTGTAGAGCGACCAGCTTCGGAGTCTTAGTTGGGTGGTATATATATAAAAAAAAGAGTATTTAACTGTGGTGTTGTAAGTTAATCTTTTGTTTAATTTTCTCCTTTTGAAAATCAAAATCTCTTTGAGAAAATTTGTATGCTGTGGTGACCTTGTTATATATATGATTCTACTGTTTCAATGCGTGTATCGTGTTTTCCTAGAGTTTCTGCATCAGAAAAATTTTTATACCCGAGATTTCTGACTTAAAATAAATAAAATTTTCTGAAAGCAACCAGCAAAATACCTTTAATTTATTTCTGCACGTATTAGGAAGTAATGCCCAAGGGGGGTGTTACGCTAGACTTAACCCTACCATCATGTAACCCCCCTTCTTGTGTTAATATTGTGATTATCAAACTTTGTTTTTAACCTTCTCTAATTGTGTGTGCTTTTCTGTTTCAATATTAGACGTTTCATTCATCTAATTTTCTCTTATCTAAACCTTGCTTGCTGTGCCTATGAAAATCTTTTTAAAGTAACCAAAAAAGTTGGTAAACACAATTCAACCCCCCTTCTTGTGTTAACTTTGGTTATTTCAGTTAGTATCAGAGCTCAGCCTCTGGGTTGAGCACTTAACAGTGTAGAGGAAAAGATCTTGGAAATGGTAGGAGAAACCAGTGGAAGCAAGAACCATGCTGGAGAAGGATCTTCAATGTCGAGACCTCCTTTCTTCAATGTAGAGGACTACATCTACTGGAAAGAAAAGAAGAAGTGGTTTTTACAATCCACTAATTCCGATCTTTGGGATATCATTGATGAAGGTCCCTTTGTTCCTAAAGATGACAAAGGAGATGAAATTCCTAAAGCAAACATGACCACTGATCAAAGAACAAAATGGCAGCTGAATGCCAAAGCTAGATGTGCAATCATGTGTGCTTTGAGCAGAGAAGAATTTGAAAAAGTCTGCGCCTGTGAGTCTATAAAGGAAATGTGGGACTCACTAGCTATTGCTCATGAAGGAACCAGCAAAGTCAAAGAAACCAAAGTCAGCATGCTTGTCAGAAAGTATGAGCTATTTAAAATGGAGGAAGGTGAAACTATTGGCCAAATGTATGGAAGGTTTCAAACCATAACCAATGGATTGAAATCTCTGGGAAAAACTTACAAGATTGAGGAACACATTCAAAAGATTCTCCGAAGTCTTCCAAAACAATGGAGACCACTTGTAACTGCTGTGTCTCAGGCCAAGGACTTAACAACAATGAAGCTTGATGAGCTTCTTGGCACTTTTCAGATTCATGAACAAGAACTGATTGAAGAGAACAATGGAAAGAAAAACAAGTCCATTGCTCTCAAAGCTGACAAGAAGTCATCTAAGGGAGCAAGTTCAAAAGCTCTCAAAGTAGATGAATCTTCAGAAGAATCTGGAGAATCAAATGAGGATGACTCTGATGATGAAGATGATGAACTTTCTCTTTTCACCAGAAAAATGAAAAAGTTATGGAAGAAAAGAAACTTCAGAAAAGACAAACCCTTCAGGCGCTTCAACAAAGAAAAACACAACAAAGATGGTGGATCCAATGACAGAAATGTCATTGTATGTTACGAATGCAAAAAGCCTGGTCACATCAAGGCAGAATGCCTTCAACTCAAAAAGCAATCTTCCAAGAAATTCTTCAACAAAAAGAAGAAAGGAATGATGGCCACTTGGGAAGATCTTGATGAAAGCTCCACTGAAAGTGAAGGAGAGGAGCTTGAAGCAATTCTCTGTCTTATGGCATATACTGATTCAGAATCTGAAAGTGAAGGAGAGGAGCTTGAAGCAATTCTCTGTCTTATGGCATATACTGATTCAGAATCAGAAACTGAGGTACATTCTGAACTTGAGAAATTGAATGATGCCTATGATGAACTATTGGAGGAATCCAACTATATATCTAAAGCTTTCAGATCCCTCAAGAGACAGTATGCTAAACTCTCAAATGAGTATACACAGAAATCTCAAGAGTGTGAGAAATTAGCTGGAGAGAATAGTAAACTTAAGACTGAAAAGTCTAAAGTTGAGATCTCAGTTGAAACTCTACCATCTGAAGAAGTAACTAAACTTCAACAGAAAGTAGAAGAGCTCACCTCAGATCTTGCCAAATTTGTTAATGGTAGAGAGATCTGACTAAACTCTTAGGAAGTCAGAGGCACTCCCTTAACAAAGAAGGTATAGGATATTCCAATCAAGAACATCATAAAGGATCAACAAAGTTCTCAAATGTAGCTGTTAAATCTGTATTAGATAGCTCAAATAGATCTATATGTTCCTACTGTGGAAAAGCTGGACATAGCATGTCCAAGTGTATTCACAAAAAGAGAAGGAAGTCTTCACAGACTCCTCATACTAACAAAAAAGGACCCAAGAAAATATGGGTACCTAAGGTCATGATCATTCCTGTTGCAGGCATACTCAACAGGACAAAGCAAACACCTGTCGTGGTACCTGGACAGTGGATGCTCGCGACACATGACAGGCGAAAGGTCTATGTTCCTAGACCTCCAACCTAAGAAAGGTGGACATGTAACTTTTGGTGGCAACCAGAAAGGAAAAGTTGTTGGTGTAGGTAAAATTGGTGGTAAACCTCCCTTACCTATTATCCATGATGTTTTATATGTGAAAGGGTTAAAACATAATCTGCTTAGCATAAGTCAATTATGTGACAGTGGATTTTCTGTATCTTTTTCTAAGGATGCATGCATAGTCAATGACTATAGTGGAAAAACCCTCTTTTCTGCCAAAAGGCAAAACAATTTGTATAAGATTGACATGACTGAACTTTCAGATCAAAGTGTAACATGCTTTATGTCTAAAGAGGATGAAAAGTGGCTATGACATAAGAAACTAGGACATGTTAGTATGAAACAAATTTCTAAATTAAAAAAGCATAACCTTGTGAGAGGATTGCCTGACATTTCTTTTAAAAAAGATATCTTGTGTGATGCATGTCAGAGAGGTAAACAAGTAAAATCAAGTTTCAAATCCAAGAAAGAAGTCACATCCTCTAGACCCTTGCAACTATTACACATGGATCTGTTTGGACCAGTCAGTGTAGCTAGCCTAGGTGGAAAGAAATATGGTTTTGTCATAGTTGATGACTATTCTAGATTTACATGGGTACTCTTCTTAACCCATAAGGATGAATCTTATAAGGTATTTTCAGTATTCAGTAAAAGAGTACAAAATGAGCAAGGTTTTTGTATTTCTGCTATCAGAAGTGACCATAGAGGAGAATTTGAAAATGAGCAATTCAAACTGTTCTGTGAGGAAAATGGTATTTCTCACAATTTCTCTGCACCTAGAACTCCACAGCAAATAGAGTAGTTGAGAGAAAGAACAGATCTCCTCAAGAGATGAGAAGAACAATGCTTAATGGAAATAATCTTCCTAAGTATTTCTGGGCAGAAGCCATTAACACTGCTTGTTATGTACAAAACAGAATACTGATTAGGCCTATTCTAAATAAGACCCCATATGAATTGTGGAAAGGTAGAAAACCCAACATATCGTATTTTCATGCATTTGGTTGTGAATGTTATATTCTCAACACAAAAGATCATCTTGGTAAATTTGATTCTAAAGTAGATAAAGGCATATTTATTGGTTATTCTGAAATGTCTAAAGCTTTTAGAATTTTTAATTCTAGAACCTCTGTTGTAGAAGAATCAATTCATGTAAAGTTTAATGATGGTTTGAAGACTGATAGGGAACTATCAGATCTAGAGGATGATGTTGCAGGTATTGAACTTAATCCTGCAGTAGAAGAATCTTCAGACAAGTCAAAAGTAGACGTGTCTGAAATACAGACAGATACTGATAAGTCTGAAACTTAGACTTTGAAGAAAGATTGAAAATTCAAGACCTATCATCCAGAAGATCTCATTATTGGAAGTCCATCTCAAGGAGTTAGAACCAGATCTGCTTTCAATGAAAACAACAACATGGCCTTCATATCAGATTTGGAACCTAAAAAGATTGAAGAAGCCCTGCAAGATGAAAGCTGGATTCTAGCCATGCAAGAAGAACTAAATCAGTTCAAAAGGAATGATGTTTGGACTCTAGTTTCTAAACCCAAAGAGAGAACCATTATTGGAACCAGATGGGTGTTTAGAAATAAACTAGATGAAGATGGAAAAGTGGTAAGGAACAAGGCAAGACTAGTTGCTCAAGGCTATAATCAACAGGAAGGTATTGATTTCACTGAAACCTTTGCACCTGTAGCTAGACTAGAAGCAATTAGAATTCTTATGTCATATGCTGCACAACATGATATAACTCTTTATCAAATGGATGTTAAAAGTGCATTTCTAAATGGAATAATTGAGGAGGAAGTTTATGTCAAACAACCTCCTGGATTTGAGGACTCTGAGAATCCTCACCATGTCTATAAGCTTAAGAAAGCTTTGTATGGACTAAAACAACTAGAGCTTGGTATGATAGATTAAGCACATATCTCATGGAAAATAATTTCATTAGAGGAAAAGTAGACAATACACTTTTCAAGAAATGCTCAAGAAAAGATTTCATAGTAGTACAGATTTTTGTTGATGATATTATATTTGGTGCTACTAATGAAAAGCTCTGCAAAGAGTTCTCTGAGTTGATGCAGAATGAATTTGAGATGAGCATGATGGGAGAATTGAAGTTCTTCCTTGGTCTTCAAATAAAACTGTCAAATGATGGAATCTATATCCATCAATAGAAGTACACCAAGGAGCTTCTGAAAATGTATAAGATGGAAAATTCAAAGCCTATGAGTACTCCTATGCATCCAACAGTTGTTCTGAATAAGGATGAGGAAGGTAAAAAGGTAGATCAAACTGTCTACTGAGGTATGATTGGATCTCTGCTATACTTAACTGCTAGCAGACCTGATATTCAGTTCAGTGTCTGTCTTTGTGCTAGATTTCAATCAGACCCTAAAGAATCTCATTATAAGGCTGTCAAAAGAATTTTTAGATATTTAATTGGAACCACTAACCTTGGTCTATTATATAAGAAATCTGAAGATTTCAGGTTAGCTGGATTTTGTGATGCTGATTTTGCTGGAGATAGAATTGATAGAAAAAGCACTAGTGGAGGATGCCACTTCATTGGAGCAAATATGATCTCCTGGTCAAGCAAAAGGTAAAGCACCATTGCTCTATCAACTGCTGAAGCTGAATATACATCTGCAGCTAGTTGTTGTTCACAACTACTTTGGGTAAAATATCAACTTGAAGATTATTCAATGATTGAGCATAATATACCTGTTTGGTGTGATAATACTAGTGCTATTAATCTGTCTAAAAATCCAATACAGCATTCTAGAGCAAAGCATATAGAGATAAAGCATCATTTCATTAGAGACTATGTTCAAAAAGGTGTTTTTGAAATTAAGTTTGTAAACACTGATTATCAGTGGGCAGACATTTTTACTAAACCTTTAAGTGAAGATAGATTTGTTTTTATTAGAAGGAATCTTAACATGCATAATGTGTCTGAATAAGTGTTTGCTGATATGTCTGAAAAATTACTTGTCTATATTCTAATATTCTATGATTACTTGACTCATCTATTTTTTTTTTATATGCTTCACTCGTCTACTTTAGCCAAGCGTCTAATGACGTGGCTAAAAGCACTCAGTGCTAAATCCTGACTGAGACACATGTACATTGCATTTTCCCTCCTTTTCTTAAATATTTTAATATCTATCTTTTCAAATTGATTGATTTCCATTTATGGCAACACTCTCTCTCCTTGTTCCCAATGTAAAATCACTCAAGTGTTTTTAACAAAAACCCGTGTCTTTTCAAAATCTACCCACTCACAATTTCTTGCTCACAAACTCTTTCTCTAAACTCTCTTCGTCTTCATCTTCTCGAGACCTTTTTTGTCAAACCCTAATCTTCATTTCTCAGAATCAATGGCACCCAAAAGCCTTCTTGAGACTTTATTTGAGAAGACCAAGCTTTCTGTCACTGAGCTGAAGAAGGTGCTTCCTGGAAGAGTTCCGAACTTTGATGAACTTAGAACCAAGGGTTTGGATGTGCTTCCTGAACTTAACCATGCCAGATGGTTACCGTTCTTTCAACTGCAAGAACGCGTCTTCCCTGCTCTGGTTAGGGATTTCTGGACCACGGCAAAGATCACTAAAGACAATTCTACCCACATGATTTCTGGGGATGTTGGTGAGGATCACATCTTTATCACTCATGAGTTACTCGCTGAAGTAACAAAATACCTTAGGGAAGGAGCTGGCCATTATAAAGAATGGATGAAGGATCAAGGGGAAGCCAATGTGAATCTGGTACTCTATGGAACTGCAAAACCGGGTAACATGGACTCCAAATATCTGACTCCTAAGGCAAGATTTCTACATGTTTTACTTATAAACTATGTGATGCCTATGACTGGGTCTAATAATCATGTCAACATGTTAGAGAAGTTTGCTCTCTTTCATCTTGTCCAAAGAATTAGGATAGACATTACTGACCTGATTTTTATGCACATGGAGAAAGCTGTAAAAGGAAAAGATAAAGACTATCCTTTTGGAATGGTTATGACAAGGATCTTCAGGGTATGCAAACTGGATTTGAGAAAGGCTGTCTCTTCTGATCTCTGTACTGAGATTACAACAAAAACCCTAGCCTTGATGAAGATGAACCTGACCCCTACCCTTGGACACAATGCTGAAGCCTCTGCTCAGATGGAAGAAACTATTTCCATTCCTGGTGTTAAAGTTGAAATTGTTGAGGAACCAGCTGAGGAAGTCAGGGATCAACTTCAGAGGAAGAAAAGGAAAGTCACCAAAACAACTGCTGAAACCTCTGTGATTGAAGAGCCTACTCAGGTTGTTGAACCTGCTACTGCTTCAACTACTGAGGAAGCTGCTGCCTCTGCTCCTAAAATCACCAAGGTCTTCAAGAGGAAAAGAACAGTGCAAGCTGAGGGGGAGTCTCAATCAGAAGAGACTGTGATCCCTAAAAAGAAGAGGACAACTATCACAAAGAGGAAGCTTGTCTTACCTCCCTCTTCTTCATCATCACCATCACCTCAGAAGGATTCATCCCCTCCACGTCAGCAAACAAAACCTTTTACCACAACAACTCCAACTCCACAACCTTCACCACAAAGATCACCACCACCACCACAAAGAACACCATCCCCTCAATCATCACCAAAACTCCTAACTCCACCTACATCACCAAAAATCCCAACTCCACCTACTTCACCAAAAATCCAAACTCCACACCACAAACATCTCACCATTCTGACAGTCCTCAAACTGAGGATGTCAATGACTTTGAGTATTTTGACAATATCACTCCTCCTCCCTCACCCAAATCACCAATCCCTGACCATATCAACAACTAGTGCCAAGTACCTCTGAGAATAGTCTTTCCAGACTTATTCTCTGAAACCAGACATAACCCTATTCCCTTAGCCACTATATCTCCCTACCACCTATCTTCCAGAACCACCCCCTTCTCTGCCACAGATGAATCTTGTTCCTTTTATCTTGATGGCAAGACCCTGGACATGATTGCCTCTCTAGAAGCTGAAAGACAGATTGTGAGACTGGAAAGGTCACTTAAGCCAGTAGGAAAATGGCTATTCCATCCTCACATCTTCATGAAGCCCTCTACTGCAATCAAAGTAATGCCTGACTCCATGGCTCTGAGAGGAAAAAAGAAGTTAATAACTCTGCCATTGGATCAGAAGTTCTCTCTTATCAAGAGGAATGATCAGAAGCTTAAATTCAGAAAGAGGTTGTTCTCCAAAGGTGGCTCCAGTTCTGGGTTAACAGAAGAAGAGAAGGCAGACATTCCCACTAGAGGTAGCCAAGCCTATGCTCTCTACCCCTTTTCACCCTCCATTTACACACTCCCTCATTTCTTCATGGTTTTCCCTTTCTTTGTTCTAAATTTTCCTGAAACTGCCCCTTTCACCAACATAAATCTCATTAGGAGATCTTATGAGTTTCTTCTCTCTGTCATAAATTCTCCTCTGCATCATGACAGAATTCATGCTTTTCTAGAGGAATTCTATCCCAATAACGATTTTATAACCACTCTGTCAACCAATGTCTTTCTAGACCCTCATCCTGAGGATGACATTTCTGTTGAAGAGTTACCTCCTACCCCTCCTCCTTGTCTACCTCCTCCGTCAGCTTCTGGAACTTCTTTGGCCACAACAGATACTACCTCTCCAGTTGTTGCATATGACCCTGCTGCACATCAGAGACTTGATGAAATGGCTTCAAGTTTGCAGACTGTCATTCAAAGACAGGATGAAGCAATTGCTCAACAAACTGCATTTCAAGCTCAGATGCTGACTCAGCAGCAAGCAATGCAGCAGATGATGGAAGCTTTCTTCAAAAGCCAAGGAAGGCCTAGTTCTTAGTTTTTTTTTCTGGAATCTGTTTTTCATTTCTTTATTGAGTCATGCAATGTACTAAGTCAGTGATGTTTATCACTTGTAACCCTTTTTGACTCTAGTTAAATGAAATGAGTTTACCTTTTGATTTCTTTTGGCAATTTATATTTTAATATCTCTTTGATTGATGCCAAAAGGGGGAGGAAATATAGATAAGTTTTCATGATTTTATAAAAAATTTGATTTCTTATATAAAAAAAAAGTTGATTTCTCTCTGATATAATGTTTCTGCTCTGATATTTGTCCTTACTTAAATGCATAAACTAAGGGGGAGCATAACATACTCTGATCAACTATATCTGTTTAAAAATTTCTACTGTTTCTTTTTGATGTTCAATAAAATCAGAAAGGATATTTGTTATCATCAAAAAGAGGGAGAATGTTGAGACCGATGGATTCCGCTTGTGCAAGTTATACATGTGAATGATGAGAGCTCTGTTAGGGTTTCTTTCTGTTTGAAAGGTTAGGGTTTTGCATGCTTTTGCACCATGGTGGCTCCATGGCAATGCCTCTTTCCAGAATTCTTGGCGCCCTCGCCCCCCATTGGTTCTTCTCTGCCTTCTGTTCCTTCCTCCTCTTCTTTTCCTATCCTTTCTCCTTCGACTCATGGTATGGTACTCCCACAGAAAAAATCTTTCGCACAGGCTCTAAATAACGCTTGCAGCATCCCTTTGAGTCAGCTGCCTTTGCCCCGCCTAATGGGAGACACAATGGTGATCCAAATCCCAGAGGAAGAATACCTTGCAGGACTAGAATCAGCGAAAATAAATCTTCATGGGAGAGTTCTATTGTCGAAAGGAGATATTCCGATAAAAGTAGATGACTTGAGAGCCAAGTTATCAAAGTTATGGCAGCCGATATCTCAATGGAAACTAATTCCAATTGGAAGGGGATTTTTTGAGTTCTCTTTCTCCTCTATTGAGGATAAGAGGAGGGTGTTGGCCGCGGGTTCTTGGAATCTTGATCCTGGCATCTTAAGACTGTTTGAGTGGACTCCGGATTTCAATCCTTCTTTGGTCAAGCAATCTAAGGTTCAATGTTGGATTAGAATTTTTGATCTTCCTCTTGAGTACTGGAGGCCAAAAATTCTTTTCTCAATAGCGAGAGGGATTGGATCCCCTTTATCTTTAGATGATGCAACAAAAAATAGGACTCTGGGTCACTATGCAAGGATATTGGTGGATATTGATTTAGCTGGTCCACTTAGAGAGACTCTAATGGTAGAACGGAAGGATCATGCTTTCAAGGTGCGAGTGGAGTATGAATATATTCCGGCTTTCTGCTCTTCATGTAAGATTATAGGACACTCTTTGTCTAACTGCAAAAAACAGCCAGTTAATAATGAAGAGAGTAAGGCTGCCCGGGTCATGGTTCAGAAAGGAAACGAATCTAAAAAGGTGGTTGGAAAGTTTGTGGTGAAGAATAAGGAAGTCCAGCCTGCTAAGGTAGTTATTAATGATAGAGGTAGCTCTGGTGATAATTTGGATGGAGTAAACAATGATGCTGGGGGGACAGTGAAGCCTGCTGACAAAGGTAATGTTGTTGCCATTGATGAGGATGTTGGTTCAAGTGGTCCTAAATTGCCTGATACTGTTCCTTATGTGATTCAACAGATTATTTTAGAAGATTTAGCACAGGACAGACCTGTTGATAATATGGTATTTGTTCAAAATGATGATGCAGACTCTGTAGAGACAGTTTTTGATGAAAGTCAGGTTGCTGATAAGGATGACAATAATGAATCTGGGCAGGAAATTTCAACTGGTGTGAATGATGGTACTGCAATTCACCATATACAGGAGGTTGATCATGTATCAGATTCAGTCTTTTCTGAGGAGAAAGTTTCTGATCAGGCTCAACCAGATAGTAGTATGACTGACTTGGCAAATGATTCATCTTATTCTATATCCCCCTTGTTGAATGAGGGTTATGTTCCCAGTGTGGTGAAAGATGACTTAAAAGTGGTCTCTAAGTTCTGGGCAGATCAAGTAGAGGAGGAGAATGAGGATTCAATCTCTGATTATAGAGAGGATAATGATAAAGAATTCACTCCAGTGCTCTCCAAGTCTCAAAAGAGAAAGTTAAAGAAAGGAAAGAATGTCAAGAAGACTCATAATACGCGGTCTAGGGCTGGATACAACAATGTTGCTTAATGAAGATCCTATTTTGGAATGCTAGAGGCCTAGGTAACAAAGACACTAGGCTAATGTTGAAAAGGCTGTGTAAGTCTCATAAGCTAGATTTGGTGTTGTTATCTGAACCTTGGGTGGATTCTGAAAAGATTTCTGCCTCTTTTTGGAAATCTATTGGTCTTAAGATTTTTTTGGAGAATGATAGAGGCTCTAGAATTCCTAACATATGGTGCCTGTGTACAGAAAATCTTGATCCAAGAGTCATTTTTTCCACTTCTCAGTTCTGTTCCTTTGCAGTAAATGTGAATAATCAAGAGTTTGGTGTGGTAGCTGTGTATGCCTCAACCACAATTCATGGAAGGAGAACTCTGTGGAATGATTTAACATCTTTATTACATAGTAATCCAATTCCTTGGAGCCTTATTGGAGACTTTAATGCAGTCATGGGTTCTCATGAAAAGAGAGGGGGTAATCTGCCTCTTAGCCAATCTTGTGAGGAGTTTGGTAGCTGGACTGATGCTAATAAGTTAATTCATATTGAAACCAGGAGGGTCCAATTCACTTGGACTATTGGTAGAGCTGGCAGAGCTCATACTGATCTCAGGTTGGACAGAACTATAGTTAATGAAGAAGCCATTTCTTTCTGGGATAGCATTGGTTGTTGCTCTCTTGCTAGATGTAAGTCTGATCATCATCCAATTCTCCTTTCTCTTAATAAAGGGTATGTCTCAAAGCCCTCATCCTTTAAATACTTTAATATGTGGTCTAAACATAAGGACTGTGAGAGGTTGGTTAGGGAAGTTTGGTCTAGAAGTTTCTCTGGTTGTCCCATGTCAATCTTAATGCAGAAGCTTAAAGCTTTAAAAGCAGAGTTCAGAATTTGGAATAAGCACACTTTTGGTGATGTCAATCAAAGGGTGGATACAGCTTATGCCTGTTTGGATTCAATTCAGCAACAAATTGCTACTGATGGTTTCACTGATGAGCTGCACTCTCATGAAGTTAAGGCCCAAATTGATCTTCAGAATGCTCTAAATGCTGAGGAGTCCTTCTGGAGGCAAAAATCTTGTGTGAACTGGTTTAAAGATGGGGACAGAAACACAACTTTCTTTCATAGGATGGCTAAATGCAGAAACACAACTAATCAGATGTCTATGTTGAGGAAGGGTGATGATATTCTGGACTCTAAACCAGAAATTGAGCAGCATGTCATTGATTTCTACCAAAAGCTTTATGCTACTGACAATGATTGTAGAATGAGTGATTTGATAGAGAAAGTCATTCCAAAGCTAGTTTCTGCAGAGGATAACTCAATGCTGTCTGTAATTCCTTCTAAAGATGAAGTAAAGGCTGCAGTTTTTGCAATGAATGGTTCTTCCTCTCCTGGTCTGGATGGTTTTGGAGGGTGTTTCTTTTAGGACTTTTGGGAAATAGTAGGGGAAGATGTCTTCAAAACTGTTCAACAATTCTTCTTGCAGAATTGGATCATGCCTGGCTTAAATTCGAATGTAGTTGCTCTAATTCCTAAGTTTCCTGGTGCTGAAAGAATTGAAGACTATAGGCCAATTGCATTGGCCAATTTCCAATTTAAAGTCATCTAAAAAATTCTAGCAGACAGATTAGCTTTGATAGCTCCTAATATCATCTCTGACCAACAAAGGGGTTTTTTGAAAGGCAGAAACATAGCTGATTGCATTTACACAACTTCAGAGGCAATTAATTTATTGGATAGTAAGGCTTATGGAGGCAATGTAGCTCTAAAGTTTGATATAAAAAAAGCTTTTGATACTCTTGATTGGGGTTTCTTGCAAAGAGTGTTGATGGCTTTTGGTTTCAATTCTGTCTTCTGTAATTGGATTTCAACCATCCTCAATTCTGCTAGGTTATCATTTATGATCAATGGTCAAGCTTGTGGTTACATGACTTGTAAAAGAGGAGTTAGGCAAGGGGATCCTCTCTCCCCCTTGCTTTTTTGTTTGGCAGAAGACTTCTTAAGCAGGAGCATCACTAATCTGGTTGAAACTAAGCAGCTGGTTCCCATGGTAGGGCCTAGAGGTTTTCAAACTCCTACTCATGTCCTTTATGCAGATGACATTATGGTGTTTTGTAAGGGAACTAGGAGGAATATAGCCTGTCTAATGAAGCTTTTCAATTTGTATGGTGCTTTGTCTGGTCAGTTTCTGAGTAAGGAGAAGTGCAGGTTTTTCACAGGTTCTATGAATGCTAGGAGAATCAATGAAATCAAGCAGGTCCTTGGCTTTTCTGCTGGAGGGCTTCCTTTTACTTATTTGGGAGTGCCAATTTTTAAAGGCAAGCCTAAAGCAATACATTTGCAGCCTATAGCCGATAGGATCAAGGCCAAGCTGAGTTCTTGGAAAGGCTCTACTTTATCAATAATGGGAAGGGTGCTGCTTGTTAACTCTGTCATCAATGGAATGCTGTTATTTAGCTTTCATATTTATCAGTGGCCTGTTTCTCTTTTAAAGAACTTAGATGCTGCTATCAGGAACTTTGTGTGGTCTGGTAACATTCACAATAGGAAAGTGGCAACAGTAGCTTGGAAAAAGATTTACAGAAGCTTAAAGGAAGGAGGTTTGGGACTAAAATCAGTTAGAGACATAAATGAGGCTGCAATGTTAAAGCTGTCCTGGGATGTGCTTTCCTCTAACTCTTATTGTGCAGAGTTCCTCAGAGCCAGATTCTTCAAAAAGAATAAAATGGCTTCTTTCATCAAATCCTCAATTTGGACTAGTATTAAGAAGTTCATGCCTGTGGTTCAAGCTTCAATTAAGTGGTCTCTAGGTGATGGCAATTGCATAAACTTTTGGAGAGACTGCTGGTTAGATTCTCCAATTGCTGATCAGCTTGGATTCCATCAAGAGTGTGCTAATCTGCTTAATGCTAAAGTCAGGGATTTTATTATAAATGATGATTGGCTTCTTCCTCAAATTCTCTGTGATAAAGCTCCAGAGGTGATGGCTGCTATTAAAAAGGTAGTGATTCCTTTAGTTGCAGATGTTAAAGACAGGATAATTTGGCCTTTTTCAGATTCGGGTATAATGACTTTCAAGGATGCTTTCAGCTTCCAAAAGCCTCCTACTGTCTCTACTAGTTGGACTAAAATCATATGGAAGTCCTGCATTCCTCCTTCAAAATCTTTCATTACTTGGAGATTGTTTCACTGCAAGATGCCAACAGATGATTGTCTTAGAATGAAAGGTTGTATAGTCGTGTCCATGTGTGACTTATGCAAGGAATCTGATGAGAGTGCAGATCACCTCTTCTTGAGATGTAAGTTTGCTAAATCAATTTGGCAATGGCTTGAGAGTTGTCTATATTGCTCCCTGCATCTCACTTCTGTTTCTTCTTTGTTCAACATTCTGAATAAAGGCTGGAGCAGTCAGGTTAAGGATGTTATTACAGCAGCCATAATCAATGTTTTATATTGGATTTGGCATTGTCGAAATCAATCTAGGTTCAATAATGTTCAGGTTCAGTGTATATCAGCCATAAGCTCTATCATTGCTGCAAGTAATCTGACTGGTGCTAATTCAAAAGGTTTCACCTCTAATGCAATGGAGGATTTTCGAATTTTAAAGGCCTTCAATATTGAGGGTAAAGTGGACAAAGCTCCTAAAATCTTATCTGTTTATTGGATTCCTCCTCATTGTAATTGGATCAAGTGTAATACAGATGGCTCGGCCAGAGGCAATCCGGGTCAAGCAGCTAGTGGGGGAATTTTCAGAGGTTATAGAGGGGAAATTGCTGGATGTTTTTCTTCCTATATTGGTGTTACTAGTGCTCTGAATGCAGAACTTGAGGCAGCCATGTTAGCTATTGAAGTGGCTTCTCAAAGAGGTTGGAATAGGCTTTGGTTAGAATGTGACTCTTAACTTGTGGTGCAAGCTTTTAAATTGGATAACATTGTTCCTTGGAAGTTAAGAAATAGGTGGAATAACTGTAAATTTATTGTTTCTAAGATGCATTTTGTGGTTTCTCATGTGTATAGAGAAGGAAACACCTGTGCGGATAAATTAGCCAATTTTGGTGTGGATAACCATGGCTTTCATTGGTGGGATTTGCCTCCTAATTTTATTAGAGAGGAGTTCTTTAGAAATAAGTTAGGAATGCCTAACTATAGATTCAAATGATTTCCTCATGGGTTTTGGTTTGGCCCCCCCATGATTTCTTTGTATTCCTTCTTCTTCTGGTTTATATTATTTTTTAGGTATGCTGCAAATGATGGATGTTGCTCTTGGTGCCAACCTAGTTGGGATGATTAGCTTCATTGTGATGCTTCTGCATACCTTAGTCTTTTGATAAAAAAAAAAAAAAGAATGTTGAGACCTCATAAGTCTAAAACACATTCAATGTGTAGATTCTCTAAGTTTTGATGATTCCAAATAGTTCAAGTATGATAATGTTGAACCAAATGAAATTACTGACATATTTGATAAGTGTGCAGGAAAATATATTTAAGGTCACTCGTGTATTTTATGACCCGTCTACTTTTCAGTAGAAGCTCAATTCTGACTCGTCTAAAAGTTAGTCAAAGATCAAGTCAACGTTCAGGAAAGACTAAGTTCACTTGATGACGTGGCAAGAAGCATGCGTCTAAAAATAACTCAGTGGATCACCCGTCTAATTTTGGAATCTGCCAGCACCCGTGTAAAATTTGGATGATCATCACCCGTCTAAAATTTTGTACTGCATATCACCCGTCTAATTTTTAGATGACTTTCACCCGTCTAAAAATTCTCATTACTAATACCAAGTCAGTTTGTCAGAAATCCAGTCCAAGTCACCTTATTCAAAATTATATACCTTCCTTAAGGATCTCGAAGGCCTCTGGACAATAGCTCAAAGGACAAAGAATAAAGAACGTTGTTTCAAGGTTTTAAGGAATAAACACGCAATCTCTGCACCTCTGCAGTAACCTTTTGCCTGTTTTAGTACAAAGTAAAAGTGCTTTCTGGAAAGTGAACTGATGTTGCACTGAAAGAGGAAAGCTCTCTGCTACAAGTACAATAAGCCTGCTGCTATATACTCTGAAAGAACAGCTACTCAGTTTAAAGTGTACTCTTGGACATCCCTGTCAAAGCTCAACATTCCCAAGCATTTAATGTATATACAGAATGACTCTTTGGCATTAAATGGTGTCTCAGTAAGCTCAAGTCAGAAGCAAACACTTTCTGAAGCTGTGACAAAACAGATCTCTTGATTGAAGTCTTTAAATAGATCAAACAATGAAGATGAAGGCAAGAAGTTTAATATTCATAAAGAACACTGCGCAGAAGCATTTACTCTCTTCATTAACTTCTTCATTCCTTCATTGAATACACACTTAACCATTTGACATAAATTCGCAGTCTTTCATACTTCATATTTATTCCACTCTCTGAGTGTGATCTGAAAGATTTGCAAGTTGTATTAACTACACAAAAACCTTTTCATCCCTTACTGTTTTGAGCCTGAAGAGGCTAGGTGAGAAAAGAATACTTGTTTGAGTGTTGAGCCTGAAGAGGCTAGGTGTGCAAAGAATACTTGTACTGTAATTTACTCAGTTATAGTGGAAACTTGGTGCTGCCAAGAAACTGGACGTAGCCCTGTGGATTTTGGGGTGAACCAGTATAAATCTCTTGAGTGATATTTCTCTTCCCTTTATCTTTTAATTTGCTTAAGAATTGTTTCTGTTTAAGCTTTTAACTTGGGGAGTTAATATTGTGATTATCAAACTATGTTTTTAACCTTCTCTAATTGCATGTGCTTTTCTGTTTCAATATTAGACGTTTCATTCATCTAATTTTCTCTTATCTAAACCTTGCTTGCTGTGCCTATGAAAATCTTTTTAAAGTAACCAAAAAAGTTGGTAAACACAATTCAACCCCCCTTCTTGTGTTAGCTTTGGTTATTTCAAAGTGTTCATGCATTTGTTTTGAAAAATGACGATGATCGGGTATGAAACCCTCTGCTAAATTATTTGTTTATTTATGAGATTCTATGTTGTCATGTTTAAATATGTCTATATGTTGTTTTGCGAGTCACACATGTTGTTATCGTGTTAAATCCATATATTGACGTCTCACCCTTACAAATATATCAGGTTTCTTCTGGTTTGCCATTGTACTTTGACATATTAGTACGAAAGTTGCAGAGGAATTCACCAAGTCACTCGAGGACTTAAATTCTGGATGCTAGGAGAAGTATCTGTTGGTGGGAATGATCACAGGGGTCTTTCCAATAAGTGTCTTGTAGAGCGACCAGCTTAGGAGTCTTAGTTGGGTGGTATATATATATATATATATATATATATATATATATATATATATATATATATATATATATATATATATATATATATATATATAAAGAGTATTTAACTGTGGTGTTGTAAGTTAATCTTTTGTTTAATTTTCTCCTTTTGAAAATCAAAATATCTTTGAGAAAATTTGTATGCTGTGGTGACCTTGTTATATATATATGATTCTACTGTTTCAATGCGTGTATCGTGTTTTCCTAGAGTTTCTGCATCAGAAAAATTTTTATACCCGAGATTTCTGACTTAAAATAAAAAAAATTTTCTGAAAGCAACCAGCAAATTACCTTTAATATATTTCTGCACGTATTAGGAAGTAATGCCCAAGGGGGGTGTTACGCTAGACTTAACCCGACCATCATGTATATGGAAGCTTGAAATGAAAGAAAAACGCTAGCTACCCTTTCTATTTCATGGCCGTGAGCACCTAGGGTTTGGGTAGCCATGGTTTGGTTTTGTCTTAACTTGTTTTTTGTTGATTTTATGAAGGTTGCTTGTAGCTTGTTGTTGTGGTCTTGTATAATTGGAAAGAAATGAGTTGGAAGGTTTTAAGGCAAAGAAAAATATTTGCTTCAATAGGTAAATGGGGGCTTACCTTCTAAGTTTGATGGTCATGTTTTGGTAATTGTTTATTGAGTATGTATATTTGATATATTTGATGTGGTAGAATCAAATTTGTATTTTGCTGATTTTGTTAGTTAAACTATGATATGAATTTGTCTATATGCGTATATTGATATTGATTGTACTGGTTGAGAGCATGACAATGGTCATAGCTTGATAATGAGGCTTAAGCCACTAAAAATCTTAAGCAGAAAATTTAAGGGTTTTAATTTTTGTAAGCGGAAGAATTTTAAAAATAATGTGATATAAGGATGCTCTTGTTAAAAGTTACGAATTTGAGAAATTTAAGACGATTTTAAAATAATACTTAAGAAATGAGACGTGAGGGCGAATAGTGAAAAGTTGCATTTATGCTAAATTTACCAAGATGTTTCAAAAAAAAAAAACAGAGAAAAGGAAAGAGAAAGAAATCTCTAAAATATTTCACTATCGTCAAAGGAAAAGCCTTTTAAAAAGAAAAGTCTTTGTTTTACGGAAAGTTTACTTTAGATGAAAAAGATTTAGAAAAAATGTCTTTATGGCGTAAATTCCGTTAATAAATTTCCTTTTTAGTAAAACGCTTTAAAAAAGTGATTTTTTAAAACAATTTGACATATTCAGAAATGAATTTCAAAGGAAAATGATTTTCTGAAAGGTATTTTAAAAAGAGCGAAAATGTTTTCCGTCGAACGTTGTTAAACTCTTATATCTTGATTTTCAAGTTAGTTTTCACTGAAAGAAAACCGTGTTGAAAATTTGTAAAATTATGAGGACCTAGCACCGAGATGTCGGGCTAGAGTTTCTATGAGTAAGTACTTGGACTATAGGTCCAGTATGTCGTGGGTTCAAGTCCCAGTTAACACACTTGACTTCGTGTCATATATCGGGGAACCTAGTGATTGGTGAATCGACCTAGAGTTTCGTGAATGGGCACTCGGTCTGTGTATCCTGTGTTAAGTACAAATTAATGGGCTTGATGCCTGTATAAAATTAGTCATGAGCTTTAAGCCCCGACAAGAAAGAACGAACGACAAAGAAAAACAGAGAACCAACTGTTTTACATGCATGAGCTGGCAGACGTGCCATAATTTTCGAGCTACAATCCTTTGGGGATTGGCAAATTGGGGAAGTCAATACCAAAGTGGGTCTATAAGGAAATCCGGGTTCGTGAGCCACAAAAGGCCGGGGCCTCGCACAGGGACGGACCCAGAAATTTTGACTAGTGAGGGCAAAATCATATACTATAAATATTTTGTTATAAAAAACTACATGAATGTATAAGCAAAAAAATAATAACATCATTATCATTAAGCCATAAATTGGAAATTACAAAAATATATCATTATATACCCATAAAATTGAAGACATCTCAACTTTTATAAATTATAATTACTCTCTATGTGTCTTCATACTTTGAGACTGTTGTATATTTTTTCATTTACAATGCTATCAAAAATATTTTTCTATGTTTGTGACTAAGTTGTATTGAAAAAATAAAAGGTATAATGTAAAGTAAGGTTATAGAGCAATGAAGATAACATTTTTAGTGTTATTTAGAGTAAGGTTGCACAATAATGGGGGCAACATAATTTTTTATGTGGGGGCAACATAATTTTTCATCTAAGATTTAACCAAAAATTTATCACTTGGTGGGGGCAGCTGCCCCCAATGGCATCAACGTAGGGTCGTTCCTGGCCTCGCAACCTCGAGTCGTGGACGTAACGACAATCAAACGTAGATGTACTCAATCAAGGACTAAATATTATTTAGGTTTCGACATGATACCCTTGAACAATTAGAGGTCGGACCCAAATTGAGAGGCCGACCTCATGAGAACAATTGTGTTAAGGGGATATTGTGGCCTATACTGCTCGACGAAGGGAAGTTAGGATCTCCGGAGATTACGAAATAGATAGTGGATATTTGAAGTATCATGCATTTTTACAACTTATGATGGTTGTCGGGTGTGACCCCTCGCTTGAGTTTTTATAGCATTGATACTTTGATAATTATGTATATTGTCATACATTTTAATGTGATTGTATGCTTTTGTCTGGTGTGTCATGTATGTGACTACCGTGATAAACTTTTATATCGGTAACTCACCCTTGCGTTATATTTGCTTTGGTTTTTCTTGTTGTGCTTTGGTACTTGAGTACAGATGGTGTTGAGGGTTCCCCTGCTTCATTTGGGGATAGTATACCCGATCTTTGAAGATGCCTACAATAGTGGGGATGCCTAAATAGCTTAGTCTCATAAATAGTCCAAGAGGAAGTGAAATGCCTTCACATGTGCTTTATGCAAATGGTGTGATGCTTTTTTTGCAAAGGAACACAAAATAACTTACATGTTCTTATGGATTTGTTTTAGAGGTATGGTGCTGCTTCAGGTCAAATCATCAATCCAAGCAAATCAACATTTTATTCAGGTTCTGTTTCACACAGAAGGCAGGCTACAATTGCTGAGATTTTGGGATTTGCTATTGGAAAATTCCTTTTTACATATTTAGGCATTCCTATTTTTAAAGGAAAGCCTAGAACTAATTATCTGCAACCAATAGCTGATAGGAACACTTGCTAGTTGGAAAGCCTCATTACTTTCAATTGCTAGCAGGGTGCGGCTAGTGAAGACAGTCATTCATGGAATGATGCTATACATTTTTTTAGTTTACTCTTGGCCTATTAGACAGCTAAAGACTGTAGATAGATGGATTAAAAACTTTATTTGGTCTGGTGATGTCAACTATAAGAAGGTCTGCATTGTATCCTGGTATAAAATCCGCATGCCTATTAATGAAGGTGGTTTAGGACCGAGATCTTTAAAAGATGTTAACAATGCTGGTGTTTTGAAACTGTGCTAGGAATTTCTGTATTCTAATGAGCAGTGGGATAGTCTATTGAGAGCAATGGTGCTTAAGAATAACACTCCAGTTCTTTTTCACGTTGGCTCTTCAATCTGGTTTGGATTAAAACACGCAGATATGGTGAAGTGGTTGATAATTCTGTTTGGCAAATAGGAACAATTTGTTCTATCAATTTCTGGATAGACCATTAGCTTTCAGAACCATTGGTATCTTTGTTAAATATTTGATGAGTGTGATTTCACCTCATATTTCTTCATCATTTTGCATGCATTTTCATGGTAGATTAGGCATTTTTTTTTAGTAATTTGTTAGTTTTCCTTTTGGAATGGATGAGGCGGTGTTGTGGTGTGTTTGTGCAGGAATTAATGATCAAAATGCTCAAGTCAAGTTATTTTAGAGTTTGCATGAAGATGGAGCTTAAAAGGAGTGAAAATATGCAAGGATGATGTTGTCACGGCCTAGGCATGAAAGGCTTCATGGCCATGATCGCGCAAAATTGAAGAAAAAGAATCCAACACTCAGAAGCTATCACGACCCGGGGGTGATGGTCTTCACGGCCATGATCAGGATCACGACCAGGCCATGAAATTTGTCACGGCCATGACAGGAAAGAATGATGAGATTGAAAAGTCAGAAGCTATCACGGCCTGGGGGTGATGGTGATCACGGCAGTGACGCGACAAAATCCGAATTTTGTTATCTTTTTGGCTAAATTACTCTTTTGGTCCCTTATCTTTATTTTAGGTTTCATTTTGGTCCCTCATCTATTTTTGTTCTGTTTTGGTCCCTTATCTTTATTTTAGGTTTCATTTTGGTCCCTTCCGTTAGTTTTACACTAACTACGTTAGGTTTCCGCCGCCACTCACCGGAAACCGCCATCGGAATCTGGGTTTAGAGAGAGAAAACTCCATTTTCATTTTTCTCTCTCTTCTTCCTTCTCTTCCTCCCCTCTTAATTCCTCCCCTTCCTTTTTCCTCCTTCTTCCTTCTTCCAATCTGGGTTTAAGTGAAACATCTTTGATGGTTTTAGTTTGGTTTTAGTTTGAAATGTCACTGGAATTGAGCTAAGAACCCAGATTGGAAGAAAATAGATGTTCTTGGCTGGTACATTGGAGGCATTGGCTTTAGGATGAAGATTGATCTTCTTCTCCTAATTCTTCTCCTCTTCTCTCTTGGATTTTGATATTTCTTTTGGTCAAGATTGCTTTGACCATGGCAAGGCTTGAGTAGTTCTTCTATTTCTAGGAATTGGGGCTATGCCCAATACTTTTTTCATGTTATGAATTGGTAAATTCCCTTTATTAATTTTCATATGCTTTTGATTTAATTCCTATTGCATGAATTACTTGTTAATTTGGTGGCCACTTATTTTCATGTCATAGATACTCTAGGGATGAACTGAAGTGAACCTAGGTATTGGATCTGTAGGGATTGAACTTAGGACTTAAATCACGAGAGTTAAACATGGTCATTCGAGGGTTCATTGAATTGTCACAAACTTTAATGGGTCCAACTCAAATACAATTATAATGAGAGTAGGAGTTAGTTTAATTGGGCCCGGTTCTTGTATCTTGAGAGGGAACATTAACTATTTTTGGATAAATTCAGCTTCAAATTTGATAAATTAATATAGGGAAAGTCAATTTAATGGCATGAACTGTCTTGTTGGTAACCCAGTTCTTGGAAATTCATCTTTAATTTGAAAAACCCGAATTTGATTTCTCTTCTAACTTTGTTCTTGATTTAGTTTAATTTCTACTTTAAATTTGATTTGTTACTAATATAAGTTTTGTCATGCATCAAAACACTCGGGATCGAATATTCTTACAAATCGGGGCCATCCGAACATCGTGGAGTGTTGGTTTTTTTAGAAAATACCTCTAAGTACGTCAATTGGCATCATCAGCTATTGTTTTTCATTTTAGGGTGTTTTCAGCGATGTCTTTCCATGTTTGGTAGAGTCCAACTTCCCGAGTCCAATGATGGCCACAAAACGTAGAAATAATGAGACTTATGAAGAATAAGATTGAGGCATTGCAAAAGAGGATCAAAATTAAGCTCCTGATATCGATTGATGCAGAACTAGAACCCCAAGAGTACTCCTCTTAGCGAGGTACTCCCCTGAACAGGGGCGGATCCACGTTGTAATGAGGGTGTACACATGCACCCCCTCAATTTTTTAATAAAATTATAATTTTATTATATTTATTTTTTTTGCCTCCATCAGTTGAAAATGTTGCACCCAGTGCCATTGAACTACTCCTCACACAAATTAGATGATAGCAAAGACCCACCACTGCGACCCTCCACACTGCCACAACACCGGCGATTGTCCAGAGAAACAAGGCCAAGAAGAGGTGGTTTGTTTTCTGAAACACAATGACCTCCATGGCTTTAAGCTCAAAGAAATATGTTTTCTGATCTCATCCGCCAGCCATTCAAAAGAGAGTGAGGGAGAGGAAAAGAAGAGGCAGTTTTGTTTTTGATCTGCCAGGCGCCAGCTATTGGGGGGAGAGAGAGAGGGAGAGGGAGAGGAAGAGAAGAGGTTGTAAAAAGAAAAGAGAGGGGTAAATAGATCAGCCGTTGAAAGGAGAGGTACAACCATAGAAAGAAAAAATAAAATAAGGGGCGGAGGTGGTTTTCACTTTCAGAAATGTTAGTTGAACACCCATTTGGGACACCTTGGTTAATCACATATAAATATTTGGTTAATTCAGTTCATTATATGGTTAATCACGTACAAATATTTGGTTAATTCATGATGACCCATTAATCAAATAAATAACTGAATTAACCAGATATTTGCATGTGATTAACCAAATATTTACATGGTTATGGAAAATAAGCCCATTAACCATATAATGAACTGAATTAACTAAATATTTATACGTGATTAACCAAGGTATCCGAAATGAATGTCCCATTTGGGTGTGCAAATAACATAATTGTTTCACTTTTTATGTCTGCTACATTTTAGCTTTTAGAATTAGCAAGTACACTTTGAAAAGTCAACATAATATTGTATATCGTGTGAACGTTAACCGAGAGTGGTACAGTGTTTTATTTGATTATATTAACTTTATTTCTTTTTCTTTTTCTTTATAAAAGGCAAGGCATGCAAAGGCATCACAATAGAGAAAGGCATCCCAGCTATGTTGGCACCCCAAACCCTACTAATCATCTGCAGCACCCTATATTATTAAGATAAAAATAAAAGAGAAACAATAGCATGGGGGGACCAAACCAAACCCATGAGAAAAAATCAATTAAACCTATAGTTGGGAAGACCGATTCTATTTCGGTTGAAATCATCCCAAATAAAACTAGGAGTGACATCCCACCAAAAGAAAGATTGGTTTTTAATACCATATAAAGCTAGCTTGTCAGCACAAGCATTACCTTCCCTAAGGATGTGAGAAACATGAAAATGCATTTGCCTAGTTAAATGAATACAATTAAGCCATCTATTCATGAGAGACCAAGGCACTATCTTCCAATTACTAAAAGCTTACACCACCAAACTTGAGTCACATTCCAACCAAAGGTGTTTCCAATCCCTATTAGTTGCAACTTCAATAGCAATCATGGCTCCTAATGGTTCAGCATGTAGAGCTGAAGCAATGCCCACATAATTTGAAAAACAACCTTTAAAGGCACCATTACTATATCTAAACAACCCTCCACAGGAAGCATGACTAGGATTACCATGAGATGCACCATCAGAATTGCATTTAATCCAACCATATTTAGGAGGGAACCAATTTACTGGAATGATAGAAGAAGCTTTGGAAGGATGACATGTCACTTCAAAGGATTTCAGAAAAGCAAAATCACCAATGGAGGGAGACATTATACCTGGTGAAAGACAGAAGCATGAATCATTGAGAAAGCTTGCCTTATAGATGCCTTTTTGTCATTATACCGTACTTGGTTTCTAAGAAGCCAGATTGCCCAGACAGCAGAGATCAAACCCGAACGAACAACATCCTTCAATTGAGGGCTATACTTATTCCTTAAAACTGATAGGATGGACTGGAAAGTAGAAGTATCAACCTTACAGTGCAGCTTGGAACCAAGCCAAGACCAAATTTGAGAAGCAAAGCCACACTCCAGAAACAGGTGAAAAGATGACTCTTCTGCCTTGCAGCACAGACTGCACACAGACACCAGCATACACCCTCTAGACTTGACATTATCATCTGTTGGCATTTTATTATGAATGAGTCTCCAAAGTAAGAATGATCTAGAAGGAGGAACTGTAGAATTCCAAATGAGATTTCCCCAAGACAGAATCTGACCAGGCCTCCTCAAGAAGTTAAAAGCATCTTTAAAACACATTTCTCCATTGTCTGTGTGTTTCCAAATTAACTGATCATCCTTTTGAAACAAAGGGATAACTACCTGCTCGATTTCTCTAGTCAAAGAAGGAAATTTGGCACTCAGCACTGCAGGAATACACCATGACTGATTTTGAATAAAATCACTCACATTTACTTGAAGAGCAGGATGAACAGAAGCAGGCAGATCTACCAGATTAACCACTGTATCAGAAAGCCAGGGTTGAGTCCAGAAATTGATTGAGTGACCATCACCAAGGATCCATTTGCTACCAGAGCTTACAGAGAGCAAGTGAGGCTTCAAAGAGGGCCAAATGGAAGATTTGACATAGTGCAAGACAGGACCACTTGACCTTAAAAATCTGGCTCTCAGGAATTTGGCCCATTGACCTGAGTTAGAGTGAACTTCCCAGCATAACTTTAGCATTGCTGTAGCATTGATTTTTCTAAGTGATCTAAGGCCAAGACCTTCTTCTTGGATTGGAGAACACAATCTGCTCCAAGCAACTGTAACTAGCTTCCTAGTATGAATGTCTCCTGACCAGACAAAGTTTCTAATCCAAGCATCGACAGTTTTAAGCAAGGAAATTGGCCAAGCATAAACATGGAAGGTATAGGAAATCATACCATGAATCACAGATTGTACTAGTTGAACTCTACCCATTATTGAAAGGAGGGAGCCCTTCCAAGTAGCAAGTTTAGATTTGATTCTGTCAGCTATTGGCTGTAAAAACCTCTTCCTAGGCTTACCTTGGAAGAGAGGCACTCCCAAATAGGAAAAAGGGAGCCTACCAGCAGGAAATCCCAGAAAAATGGATATGCTAAGAACCCTGCTGTTTGAAATTATGCTTGAAAAGAATCTGCATTTACCTGTACTGAGAAGTTGACCTGAAGCTTCCCCATACTCCTTGAAGAGATTCATTAAGGCCTTAAGATTGTGCTTAGTTCCTTTACAAAGGACCAAGATGTCATCAGCATACATTAAATGACTGGGAGTGGAGAACCCTCTAGGACTAGACATTGGCTTCAACTGACCTGTTTCAACCAGATTGGCCAACCCTCTACTAAGAACATCTTGAGCAAGACAAAACAAGAGAGGAGACAGTGGATCTCCCTGCCTTACACCTCTTTTACAAGGTAAAAACCCTACTGGATGTCCATTTACCGAAAATGAGAGCCTAGCTGAATGAAGAATCACAGAAATCCACTTGCAAAAGGTAGAATTAAAACCAAAAGCTTCTAAAACCTTGAGAAGAAAGTTCCAATCCATGGTGTCAAAAGCCTTTTTTATATCAAACTTGATTGCCAAGTTTCCTCCAAAAACTTTTGAATCCAAAAGGTTGATAGCTTCAGAGGCAGTGCAGATGCATTATGATATATGCCTACCTTTTATGAAGCCTTTTTGGTGCTCATAAATTATTTTAGGAGCAATTGAGGAGAGCCTTTCTGCCAGAATCTTAGTAATGATTTTGAACTGGAAATTAGCCAATGCAATTGGCCTAAAATCCTCTACTCTATCAGCACTTGGATGCTTAGGAACCAAAACAACCAGATTTGAATTGAGATTGGGGAGAAGCCAAGACTGTTTAAAGAACTGCAGCACTGAGTTGTGAACATCATGGCCTATAACATTCCAGAAGGCATGATAAAAGCTGCCTCCGAAGCCATCAGGACCAGGAGCAGAGTCACCATTTAAATCAAAAACAGCAGCTTTAACTTCCTCTAAAGAAGGAAGAATAGTTAACATCAAATTATCCTCTAAGGTCACAAGATCAGGAATCACTTTATCAATCAGATCATTAGACTGACAACAATTATCAGAAGCATATAGGTTTGTAAAAAAATTCAACACATGTTTCTCTATATCCTCCCTCTTGTCAATGATTAGATCTGCATCTCTGAAACTAGAAATCTGCTTAGAAGTGTTTCTAATCTTAGCAACCTTGTGGAAGTAAGATGCATTCCTGTCACCAGAGGTAAACCAATTAAGCTTGGCTTTTTGCTTCCAGAATTCCTCTTGAAGGGACAAAGCCTTTTGAAGTTCCATTTGAGCTTTTTCCTCACTAGCTATCAGAGTATCCGAATAACCAGAGAAGTCCAACTGATGCTGAATATTGTCTAGATCAGCTTGAGCCAGCTCCACTTTTTGATTCACATCACCAAAAACCATCTTATTCCACACTTTCAACTCAGCCTTTAGCAGCCTCAATTTCTGAGCAAGAACAAACATAGGGCAACCACAGATAGGTCTCTGCCAAACTTCCTTAACAATTCTTTCACAATCAGGATGCAAAAGCCACATCTTAAAGAATTTGAAAGGAGAAGGGAAAGAGACTGAATCCTGCTTCAGGGTTATCAACAAAGGGAAATGGTCTGACTGACGGAAGGACTCGATTGAATTAGTTTTAGGAACTTAGGGATCAAAATGAACATTTTAAAAACTTGGGGACCAAATTGAACATTGAAAAACAATTTGGGGACCAAAAATATAATTTAGCCTATATATTATTAAATTATTTATAATATCAAATATCCACTTATACTAAAAAATATCTACTTCCCAAATTATAAACAAGTCCTTAGAAAGACAGGAGCGGAAGGAAATGTAAATTAGTGCCCCTATCCCATTGTCATTCCTAATTAGTTGTATTATTTGAATAATAAAAATGAGACAATAATTCAACAACGATTAATAATGTTTAAAATTGTTATTAATCGTATAATAAACTTGGTTAATGGATACATCAGAATGAAAAACTCATTAATTATTCATTGAGTTATATTAATCAAGATTTTATACATTAGCAACCAAGTTATCGATCAACGAATTATCCCTATATTATATATGCACCTATTAATCAAGTTTCATATACCATTAACCATAATTTTAAATATCATTAACCCATTGTTAAATTATTGTCCCATTTTTGTCATTTTTTTTGTACAAATAACAAAATAATAACATAGTGCCTGTTTCGTTAGGATTATTCCTAAAGCAAACGACACTTTTTTTCCGTTTGGGATTACTGTTCATACATTTGGGTACTGTTCATGCGTTTGTTTACGAAACTCCGTTGGAAATAATTGATTCATGGTAGGTCAAAACTGAGTTTTGTGGAAGCAAAAATTTCTAGCTTTTCCGTTGAGAATAATTGATTCTGGATGTAGGATCCATAAAATTCTACATATTTACACCTTAAAAGTGATTTTACTTTATTATCCAAACAAAATCAATTTTTCTAAACTGACTTTTAAAATATCATTCCCAAACACAAATCAATTTTTTCAAACTCCATTTTTTAAAAATCAATTCTTTCAAAATCAATTCTATCAAAATCTAAACCAAACGGATCCATAATCGTTCCTAATAATTGTTTTCCAAATTATTGTGAGTGACCCGGTACAAGCAGCACGCGATCCGCGTGCGGTGCCGCCTGCGGGTCTTATTTGGGGTCACAAACACAGGAACACTGGCACAAGCACGCACCCACCCACGCGCACAACCATCCGCGTGACATCAATCAACGAGCGTTGTGTCTCCTGGTCGAGAGAAGAAAACAAGATGGGACGTTGGAAGGGAATGAATGAAGAGAGAGAAGCTTCTCACTTAACTCTCACTCTCTCGCATCCACTATCTCTCACATGGAATCCCAATCCGGAGCTTCGACTTCTCGTAATCCCTCTCAGGTGACGCTTCTCGTCTTTGTAAATTCTGTTTTTGTTTCCATCACTTAACTGCAGCTCTGTGAATTTTTCTCCTTTTTCTTTCTTTTCGGTGTTGGGTCTTTAGTTTTAAGTGATTTTTTTTTTCCTACTTTGCAAATAATTTCTGACATACGTGTTATTATGCTTCAAAATCTATAATTTTTATGGATTTGTCTATCTAACGTGAGTAAATATGTAAAGTGAGAAATCGAGTACCTTGATTAGATAAAGTGGGTTGAGATCTCAAAAAGTGAATACATCATCACTTTCTCACTTTATACTGCTCACTTTGGAGAGCTTTATCCAATTTTATCCATGCTTGTCCGAGTGGCAAAGATAGACAATAAAAAACAAAGTGTTGGAAAAGCTTTACAAGTCTCAAATCTAATTCAGGATATGTTTCGCACAAAAAAAATTTATTTTTATTTTTTGCTTACATGTGTATAAAATATTGTTATACAGAGACAGTGTTCATCTTTCTTGTCCACGTGTTGAACAATGTTTTAATTCCATCTAGAATAATGAAACTCTGTAAGTCAATTTTGTTTTTGTGTGTGTGTTTTTTTTTTTTTTTTCTTCTCGTTTCATTGACTGCATCTTATGATTCATTGTTCTGTTTTACTTCACTTAATACTTTTCTTAGATTTTATTCAAAAGGGTTGAGATTTTTTTTTAACAAAAAAAACCTAAAGATTGAGTCCTCTATGCACACTTTCCCTTCAAACCTTGCATAGTCTATTGAATTTCAGTTTCTAATGCATTGAAGACTTCGTTTCTTCATTGGAGATTGGTGGGATTCCAATAATTCACTATGGTAGCATGTTCCTTAGCCTCTAGGAACAGAAACATTTAGCATATTTCATGTGTTTTGAAGTGGGAAAGAGGAAATATTTGTAATTATAATGTCCAAACTAAAGGGATCAATGCTTTAACTGCTTGAATGATATAATTAATAATTGTATATTTTTGTTGATTCCAATGTGATAACATTAACATATCAGGTTTACATTTCTTTAACTTTTTGGTTAGTTTGTCAATGTTATTGAATTATGTGATGTGATTCCTTTGTTCTTTAATTTCTTTCTTCTATGTTAAGCACACCATCCCAGTATTGATTCCTTTTGATTTCCTCAATTTTTCGTTTGACATGCAATATTTTGCATGATATTTCCTGCTGTTTGCTTTTCCAAGTATTACTCATTTGAATAATAAAAATTTAATGGTGTACATTATTTTTTGGGTGCTTTGCAGTTGTCATGGGTAAACCTCTCGAAGAATTTATTGTTAGCATATCAAAGCTTTGGTGTAGTATATGGAGATCTAAGCACATCACCTCTCTATGTTTATACAAGCACATTTAAAGGAAACTTGCAGAACCACCATGATGAAGAAACTCTCTTTGGGGCCTTTTCGTTGATTTTCTGGACCCTTACGTTAATACCCTTGCTTAAATATGTATTCATCGTATTGAGTGCTGATGATAATGGTGAAGGTATCATATTGGGGGCTTTTAATTTATTTTCAAGTAGAAAGGTTATCAACTGCACGCTCTGATTATGATACAAATGTTGTCAGGTGGGACATTTGCTTTGTATTCGCTGCTCTGTAGGCATGCCAAGTTTAATTTGCTCCCCAGTCAACAAGCAGCTGATGAGGAGCTGTCATCCTACAAATATGGTCCCTCATCACAGGAAGTATCCCTGTCTCCACTGAAGAGGTTTTTGGAGAAGCATAAAAGGTCAAGAACGGTCCTGCTTGTTGTGGTATTGTTTAGTGCTTGCATGGTCATAGGTGATGGTGTGCTTACTCCAGCAATTTCAGGTAAGGCACTCGTGTAAATCCCGGTGTTTGGACCTTCTTAGTGTCATTTTGTTGTAAGTTCCTGTGTTTGGCACAAATATAACTTTGTGCAAATTGCCTGTGCTCCCAATGTTTTTGTGAAAGAATAGGAAACTATACTAGAAAAGTTAATTTTAGGATTTTTCACACATATTGTAATGCTCATAGAATAGCCTTTAATAGATCAGGACAAAATTCTTCTGGTTTGTTGATTATCGCTATATTTGAAATTTGGGAGTGTCTTGACTTTGGTGTTTCTTAGAATGTAGTTTGGTTTGGTGTAATTCTGCTATTCTGGGTATTCAATGCAACAATTTGCACTGTCAGCCACTTGATTTTGTGAAAGAATTGAATGCTAAGCTAGTAAAATTTATTCTGGAACTTTTCACTCATGCTCTAATGTTCATAAAATAGAATAGCCTTTAGTAGATCGAGTACACAACCCCTTTGGTTTGTTTATTATTCCTAAAATGAATTAAAACTCAAGTAATAACGTTAAATTTTAAAATCTTTACATAAGGATTACCTTGCTTCTAATAAGATAATATATTACTCGGCCCCTTACCTTGCAGTCCTAGCGGCAGTATCTGGTCTACAAGATAGAGAAGCAAAGTTAACTAATGGTGAGCCAATTATCATTTATCGTCTTTTGTTGAAGATGTTGCAGTTTTTATCGTTGGTTGTGCAATCCTAAGGCTTATTTATTTCAATAGAAATTCCATGTTGTTTCCAGGTAACCTTGCCCTTCTGGCCTGTGTCATAGTGGTTGGCCTGTTTGCTCTCCAACATTATGGAACACGCAAAGTTGCATTTTTATTTGCGCCAATTGTAATCATCTGGCTTGCTTCCATTTTTTCTGTTGGGCTCTATAATACAATACATTGGAATCCGAAAATAGTTTGTGCTTTATCCCCACACTATATTATCAAGTTTTTTATCAAGACTGGTAAAGGAGGTTGGATTTCTCTTGGAGGGATAGTTCTCTGTACTACTGGTATGTTAGTCCTGGACCTACATAGAAGTTATCTATGATGCATTATAAGTTAATTTGAATGTTCTTTTTTCTATTAGAAGCTTAATTGAGCTTTGACTTGAAGCTGAGATTTTAACAACTCAGATGCTATGTTTTCTAGTTCTGATAGTTTCGTGTCTCACCAGGAACTGAAGCTATGTTTGCGGATCTTGGTCATTTCACTGCTTTGTCGATAAGGGTGAACTTTTGTAGCTTGATTGAATTTTATGCAAAAAATTTATGTTAGCTGTATAAACAATTATTATTTGCTAGGAAAGTAAGAATAATTGTTATACGTCTACTCCGAAGGTGTTTACAAGATATTTCTCTACATACTTCTTCCTTGTGCAGCTTGCATTTGCCTTTGTTATATACCCTTGTTTGGTAGTACAGTATATGGGCCAGGCAGCTTTCTTGTCTAAAAACATCAAATCTGTTCATAACAGTTTTTATGATTCAATTCCAGGTTAGTTTATCTGAGTCTCTGACTTATTGATACTGATCCGTAGGTTTGTAAAATTAAAGCAATTTATTTTAATTTGTTATTTTTTGCTTGTCTTGTAGGAGCTGTATTTTGGCCTGTCTTTGTTATTACCACCCTTGCAGCTATTGTTGGGAGTCAAGCTGCTATTACTGCCACTTTCTCCATCATCAAGCAGTGTCATGCACTTGGTTGCTTTCCACGAATCAAAGTTGTACACACCTCAAAACATATGTTTGGACAGATTTACATACCAGAAATAAACTGGATACTTATGATCCTGACTCTTGCTGTAACCATTGGATTTCAAGACACAACCTTACTTGGAAATGCTTATGGTAATTTATTCATTTTTGAAACACAGCAACTCTCTCTCTCTCCCTCCCCCTCTCTCTGTGTGTCTGTGTGTGTGTGTGTGTCAGGCCATTTGTCACATTATTTTGTTTCTCCTGTAGTGGCTAGTCATATGTTCAATGATTGGTAGCATTGGTGATGTTGCACTCTGTAGACAATTTGGTTTTTACTTGCATGAGTGCATTAGTTCCCTCAAATGCAACTGGATCATAATTCAATCGATCAAGTGCCCAAATAGATGGTTCAAATGCATAAACTAGCTTGAGGGTGTGAAAGGCCAAAAACAGTTGGCACAACTGGTTAGGGTGGAATGCGTTAACTAAGTTGGCCAGTTTTCAAATTCAGCCATGTCCATTGTTGTTGGTGGGTTATCTCTAAGTACCCTTGTGAGCGCTCGTTGAGCCTGGACCTGCTCTGTGGCAGCTACTCTTAACCCTAAATTCATAATTTTTGTTTGCATGGTAAATTCAACTTGAAATATGTTTTTTCTTGCTACTGTTTTGAGAGGAAATGGTAGTATGAATGTTAGTTTTGCATTGGTATTTGCACAAACTTGCAAGTTCTGATGCTCCCAATCTGAGCATTTTGCCTTTTGGGACTAGAGATAATGAGCATGAATATTTTCGAACATAATCCACAGTACTGGGCTGGTGAAGTTGCCCATGGCACATGGTATTTGTGTTTCGATAAAGGCAACAAATAGTGGTTTCTTTGACTTGCATCAGAACAGCAGTGATCTTTATTTATGTTATTGAAGTTATTTTTATTTTCCGGTTATTTGGTTTGCAGGGCTTGCTTGTATGACTGTTATGTTTGTGACTACATTTTTGATGGCACTAGTCATAATCTTTATCTGGCAGAAAAGCATCCTGATTGCTACAATATTCCTTGTATTCTATTGGGTGATAGAGGGTGTATATCTATCAGCATCATTCATAAAGGTGCTTCAAGGAGGATGGGTTTCCTCTAGTCTTATCGGTCTTCTTTACGGTTATCATGTATGTATGGCATTATGGGACCCGTAGGAAGTACAACTATGATCTACGCAACAAAGTTTCATTGAAATGGTTACTGGGTTTGGGCCCTAGCCTTGGCATTGTCCGTGTCCCCGGGATAGGTCTCATCTACACGGAACTTGTAACAGGAGTACCTGCAATATTTTCCCACTTCGTAACTAATCTCCCTGCATTTCACAAGGTGTTGATTTTTATTTGTGTAAAATCAGTCCCTGTTCCATATGTCTCACCTGAAGAGCGTTTCCTGATTGGGCGAGTTTGTCCCAGACCATATCGTATGTATAGGTGCATTGTAAGATATGGATACAAGGACATTCAAAAGGATGATGTAGACTTTGAGAACCATCTCATACAGAGTATAGCAGAGTTCATTCAGATGGAAGCAGGGGAGCCACAATTCTCAAGTTCTGAAGCTTCTGTACTTGATGGGAGGATGGCTGTTATGAGTAGTGGAAGCTTTGAATCTGTTTCAAGCTTGATAGTGTCCGAGCATGAAGATGTTGATGTCGACAGCAACATCCCTAGCAGCAGATCAATAACCCTGCGAAGTTTGCAATCTACTTATGATGATGAAAACACACATGTAAGGAGGCGTCGAGTAAGATTTCAGCTACCGAACAATCCTGGGTTGGATCATGGTGTTAGGGAAGAGCTTTTAGATTTAATTCAAGCTAAGGAAGCTGGGGTTGCATATATAATGGGACACTCATATGTGAAGGCAAGGAAGTCATCCTCATTCTTGAAGAAGCTCGTCATTGATATCGGTTACTCATTTTTACGGAAGAACTGCAGGAGTCCAACCGTGGCTCTTAAGATTCCACACATCAGTCTCATTGAAGTGGGAATGATATATTATGTCTAGTTGGTGAGATTTTAGAATTTGGTCCCCTTGCTATTGGTTCTGTACTCCTGGTTAGAGATGGACATGAGTGATGAGTACTTTCAAGATGGGCTGTGGTTTATATCTTTGTTTCTGCTGCTCTCCTTACAATGTGTAAATTACATCTCTTTTTCATGCCACATGAATGTTAGTCTCAGCTTCTGTTTTTGTTATGAAATCTCAGAATGAATTTGGTAATACGGTTTCTCAATATTATCTTTAGAAACCTCACTAAGAAAATAGGATTTTGAAGGAAGCTTGCTTGAAGTCCTAGTTTCCCTTTCAGAGAAGAAAAAGAGGGATTTGCTTTTGTGGAAAATAGGATGCCAAGGTGGCGCTGACCTTCTTTTTTGATCTGCTATGGAACTAAACTTTGGAAAGTAGTTTAACCTGTCCAACAGTCACCATTACCGTGGCATTTTCCCATTAACCGTGACCACATCATCAATGTCTTCACTAAATAAACAACAAAAACTAAAGGGTCAACTATTCGGCTAAAGTTTGATCACCAACTCTGAACTATATATCTTTTCTCAAATCACTATTTTCTATAATTAGTCTTCTCTCCTACATATGCTATATATAATATATGCATAATGGCACTAAGAACATAGTTCATAACAAGATGGAAACCAAGTGGAGGGCACTTTGCAACATTACATTTATTGTGTTGGTAACTTGGATCTCCAAAGGAAGTGCTCAAGATGGGTCATGCCTAAACCAGCTTGCACCTTGCCTAAACTACCTCAATGGCACACGGGACCCACCTGATAGCTGCTGTGATCCTCTGAAATCAGTGATTGAATCAGCTCCAGAATGCCTGTGTGGCTTGGTAAGCAACAGAGGCGCAAGGCAAGCTGAGCAGGCTGGCATTGATATCAACGAGGCTCAGAAATTGCCTGGTAGATGTGGCCAGCATGTCAATCCATTGTCGTGCATCGCATGTATGGTTTCGTTTAAACTTGTATATTTGGGTTTGAAAAATGCTAATAATACGCTCTTTTTAACATTCTCTTTAATAATTGTTTTGTTATTAGGTGAATTTTATTTAAGACTCACTAAGAGCCTGTTTGTTTAACATTATAAAATAAATGATTTTGTTACAAAATAATTTAGTAATATTTTTAGAGATTTTAAAAAAAGAAACAGATTTATGTTTTTTTACAATTATAAAAATCATTTTTTTTAAGTAGTTAGCTATAAAAAATAATTTTTTCAAAAGTTAATGAAAATTGCTTTTCATTTATAATTTTTCCCTACTTTTCACTATTTTCAAAAGGAAAAACAAACACACTAAAAGTTTTAAAAAATGATTATTCAGTTAATTTTTTGTTTAGAAAAATAAACAATAACAAACATACTCTAACATATGTCTACTGTCTACTTAGTGAGTTTCACATGAACTTTATATAATAATAAAGACGATTGTGGAGAGTGTTCGATCGTTTTATGGAGTGACTTTTTTCTTTCTCTTTATTTTTTCCTTTTACTTTGGATGCTTGGGAATTCTATTGAAATGATCTGTGAATCTTATATTTCAGATTCCCCTGGTTCCACAAACTCAGATCAAAACTCAGCAATCAAGTTGGTTCACGTGTCTCGGGGTCTTTTATTGATCTTAGCTTTGTCAATTATTGCACATATATAATCAGTATCAATATAGGGACTTTTTGACTTGTAATATTGTGTTGGTGGAGATATCGAATTTTTTTTTTCTGTTGTTGTACTTGAGGGTGTACGTTATATGTTATTGAATGTTATTTACAAAAAAAAAAAAAAAAAACTCTCCATGTTATACATAACTAGATGTCAAACTTTTTCTTTACTTATTTCATACTTTGCTTTCAATCTTTCCTTCCCACCCATAATGGTGGTACTCATTCATCTCCAAAGCTTTTTATTTATAGACAGAAGTGATTAGCAAAAACCTTGAAATAATCTTATCTATAATTTGAATGCAAAAAATTGAATATTTTTTTATTTTAAAATGATATTACAATACGTCATCCCTCACTACGTGTTAAGTGTTCTTCTTTGATTATTACTAATGATCAATTAATCCTCTTAAATCATGTGGTGCTGACACGTGTCCCTTTATTAGAAAATCAACAATTCCCCTTATTAATTAGTATAGATATAGATTTATTATTTAAAATAGAAAAAACAAAGGCTAGGATGTAGCCAAAAAATATATTAGAAAATATGAATAGCTCTGCCTCTATTTATGTCAATTCAGAGATTGACGTATTTGACTCCCAAAACATTGTACCTTTATCGGTTTGTAAATATTTTAAAACAAAAAATTATATAAATTTTAGAAAATAAATAAAAATATAAAAAAAAATTCCATAACTCGACATGTGGCTTGCACTATTGTGCTACACTAAAATCAGGATTTCCCCTTATTAATTAGTACAGATATAGATTTATTATTTAAAATAGAAAAAATAAAGTCAAGGATGTAGCAAAAAAAATGTATTAACAAAAAAAAGTAGAGAAAAAATATTTTTAAAAAAGTTTAGCAAAAAAAAATTACAAATTTAGGAAAAAAAGTTTTTAGAAAAAAATTAGGAAAAAAAGTAATTCTAAAAAAGATATAAAATAATTAGAAAAAATATATTTAAAAAAATAAAAAAAAATTAGGAAAAAATATAATTAACAAAAATTAGAAAAATAAAGTTAATATTTTTTTATAATTTTTTTTAAATATTTATTTTTATAATTAATTTTTTAAAATTCTTTTAAAATATATTCTTTTCTAATTATTTTAAAAAAAATAATAAAAAATTTCTATAACTTGACATGTGACTTGTACTATTGTGCTACACTAAAATCAGAATTTCCTTTTAGTATATAATTGCATTCCTGTGCTACACTAAAATCAGAATTTTTGAAATATATTTATTTTTTTTAACATAAATTAGGAAAAAAAAGTAGTTAGAAAAAAATATTTAAAAATAATTAGGAAAAAAGGTAATTATAAAAAAAATTTAAAATAATTAAAAAATAAATAATTTAAAAAATAAAAAAAAATCAGGAAAAAATAATTAGAAAAAATTATATTTTAAAAAAATTATAAAAATATAATTAATACATTTTTTTCTAATTTAATTTTTTTAAATATTATTTTTCTAATTAAATTTTTAGAAATATATTTTTTTCTAATTATTTTAAATATTTTTTATAATAACTTTTATAATTTTTTTTTAATTTGGAAAAACAGTTAGAAAAAATTCAATTATAAAAATTATTTTAAAAGGAAAAAGAAAAAAAGTAAATTAGAAAAAAAATTAATTCGAAAAAAAATTAGAAAAAAAAAAATTAGGAAAAAAGATTTAAAAAAATTAGGGAAAAAAAGATTTAAAAAAAATTAGAAAATTGAAATTAATTATAAAAAAATTATTTAAAATAATTAGAAAAAAAAAATATAAAGAAAATGTAAACAATAACTATAAAAAAATTTATTTAAAGAAATGAGAAAAATAAAAGTAAATATAAAAAAGTTTTAAAAAAATGGAAAAAGTAAATTAGGAAAAAAACTAATTCGAAAAAAAATGTAAAAAATTAGAAAAAAATTAATTAGGAAAAAATATTTTTTAAAAATTTAGGAAAAAAATAATTATAAAAATAAAATTAATTAGAAAAATAAATATATGTAAAAAAATTTAAAAAAGCTAATTATAAAATAACATTTTAAAAAAAGTAAATTAGGAAAAAAAAATTCGGAAAAAAAATTAAAAAAACATAAGAAAAAAATGTAGTTATAAAAAAAAATTGAAACTTTTTTTTTTAAAAAAAAAATATCGGAAAAAAAACTAATAAAAAATGTAATTATAAAAAAAAATTGAATTTTTTTTTAATTTTTTAAAAAAAGAAATTTTTTTTAGAAAAAAAAAAGGAAAAACATGGCGCCGACACGTGTAATGTACAGTAAACATAAGGGGTCAGCCTTTATATTATTATGATGTACCTCGATTGACTATGAGTCTGTTTGGTTTGTCATATCCGCTAGCGTACAACGGATAATTTATAACGGATGAAAAAGTAGCCCCGTTTGGTAACCGTTTTTAAAATTAGCGTATAGCGTTTTTTTTACTAGTGTATAGCATTTTTTTTTCAGACTTTACTTGAAGTAACGTTTGAGCTTATAGCGTATAGCTTATAATTTTTTCATCCATTTTTGTCCCTACTATATTAATTAAATTCTTCACTTATCCTTAACTAATAAAATAAAACACTAATAATTTAACATGGTATATAAATAAGAATTAATTTCACTATTTAGATTTATATTTAAGATAAAAATAGAAAAAATATTTTTATCTTTAAAAAATAAATTTATATAAAAATCATATTAGTATATAATTTTATTTTTATTATTCCATTTTTTTTAATTAAAAATGATTAAAACTAAATTAAAAATGATAAAAATGATTAATATTTTAAATTTTAAATAATAAATAATTTAAAATAAATTAAAGTGTTAAAAGTGATAATTATTTTAAAATAAATTATATATATATATATATATATATATATATATATATATATATATATATATATAAAACATGCAAATATATTCTTTTATGTCATTTTACATTTATCCGCTAGTCCAGCTGCTACACTTCAAATCCAATCCACTAGCTAATCTGCTTTCCGCTATCAGGTAGCTTATCCGCTATCCGCTATCCGCTATCCGCTAGTTTTTGCCAAACAGAGCCTATACCTATTGTTATAATTTAATGATTGGTGAGGACTTCCTTTGCTTTTAGGAGAAAACTTAGGTGCATTTCCTTACGTTAGGGATGGCAATTTCCACCCATTCGTGGAGATCCCCGAATGGGGCCCCGCGGGCGGGGAATTTTGTTAAGTCTCTAAAATGTCTGTGTGCATTTCCCTAAGTTTTGATGAAAACGAAACATTGGTTAATGATTTAATTAACCTACTTTGTGGTTGCTAACCTGTCTACTTAGTGTACAGATCAGAAGATTACAAAACTCACCTGTCTGTCTACCTAAGTATCAACCTATCCGTTTAAGCCAAAAAGTCAACCTGTCTGCTGACTAGGATTGTTGACTATATGCAAACTGGTTTACAACCTGTCTCTGCTCTAACACTTCAACTTGTCTATGGTTCTTTGTTAAAGAACTCGAAGTACAGGAAGCTTTTGCAAGCTGTCCCCTCATGAAGAATACTCTGAGAACTCTCTCTCACGCTTATCAAGAAACTCAGAAATGCTCTCTCTCAAGCAACCTAGGAAGTCAGAGATAAACTTCCAGTTAAAGAATGTTTCCAACATGCTTTATTCCCTAGTACTTTCAGTCATTACACAGAAAGGGAAATGTGCTCTGCAAAAGTACAAAAGCACTCTGCACAACTCTGAGTTGGCGTCTACACGATGCATAAAGCTATTATCCTTCATGTTAGAGTACAACCAACGTCTCCATTGCATTAATGGCTGCCCAGAACGACTATATTGCATTTAATGAAGCTCTGCATGAAGCCATCGTTGCAAGGAATGTCTCTAACGGATATTAAATGTTTGAAGGCTATAAATACAGAAGTCATTGAAGATGAACATATCAGAGTTTACAAAGCATTAAAGAGCCATTACTCTGTTCATTTATTTACTCTGTATTCTTCAATCATTTGAAGTTATTACGCAGACTTTCCTAAGCTTTACATTTAAACCACTCTCTGAGTGTTAGTGAAAGATCTGTCTGTCTGTAAGTGTATTTATTACAAACCAAACTCTCAAACAAATTTGAGTGAGCCTGAAGAGGCTAGGTGTGCAAAGAATACTTGTGTTGGAGCCTGAAGAGGCTAGGTGTGCAAACAATACTTGGAGTCTGTAACCTGATCAGTTATAGTGGGTAAATCTTGGTGCTGCCAAGGACTGGACGTAGCTCTTTGTGTTAAAGAGTGAACCAGGATAAATCTCTGTGTTAATCTCTCTTCCCTTAATCTTTTTAGTTGTTTTGATTATATATCATCTGCTTTCTAACTAAGGGGTTAAAACTATTTTTATCAAGACTGTTTTTCATCTATACGTGTGTTGTTTTCAGAGAAAACTACAACAGACAGGTCACCTGTCTGTGTAACCTTTTTACACCCGTCTGTGCTTAGCTTCTGCATGCAAAAAGTTTTTTTAACTTTATTTTAATTTCTGATAAACACAATTCAACCCCCCTTCTCGTGTTTATAGTTGTCTATTTCAAATTTTTCCCCGCGGGCACGGGGATGGGGGACAAAATCCCCCTGTAGCTAATTCGGGGACGGGGGCTGGGACCATACCCCCCGCACTGTGGAAAATACATATTTACCCTAAATATATACACGTATTATATTATATCTATTAAAATATTATACCTCACATGTTGGAGTGTTGGAAAATACATGGAAAATTTTTTTGATATCGTAGTTTTGAAACTTTTTGTAATGTTTATTTAAATATTATGTTTGTATTATTTGAGTTTGAACTTGTTATAACTTTAAATTTAAGACTAATGAAGGCTTTTTTTTTTTTTTAATTTTATTGAATTTTAATTTATGATTTTGTTATTTTTTAATAAATGCACGGGGTCCCCTTGGGGACTGCGGGGATCCGTGGGGATGGGAACAGGGGAGGAAAACCCCCCACGGCGGTGATCGGGGACTGGGACGGGGGGAGAGCTGGGGGCGGGGTAGTGCCCCCCACCCGTTGACATCCCTACCTTAGGTACATAAGGTGCTATTTTCCAATAAGAATAATACATGTGTCACAACTTATCAATGAGAATTTAACAAGTGTAACAGCTTTGATACATGTATTCTTCTTATATTTGAAAACAACACCTTATGTATCCAAGGAACTGCACCTAAGTTTTCTCCTTCTTTTTATACATCTAATTTATTATTAACTAGATATAAACTCGTGTGGAATGAGAGAGTTTTTGGCTGTCCCATGGTGCATCCTATCTAAAAAGCTGAAAGCTTTAAAGTTGAAACTCAAGGAGTGGAACAAAACAGTGTTTGGTGATGTGAATTTAAATGTTAGCTCTGCTATGCAGCATCTAGATTCAATTTAGAAACAGATTGATGATAGTGGCTATTTTGAGACTCTTTTTGATCTTGAGTAAACTGCATAGCTTGATCTGGCTAAGACTTTGTAATTCTAGGAGGATTTTTGGCAAGAGAAGTCAAGGTTGAATTGGCACCTTCAAGGAGACAGAAATACACAATTCTTTAATAAAATGGCCAAAGTGTTGGTGTAAGCCCTAGTGGCCAATCTATTTTGAATAGATCATTATTTATATCATGAATTTGATCATATATTTGATATATGAATAAAGCATTAATTTATTATGTTATTAGTTTATAGCATAATAAAGTCCTTAGAATAGACAGTTCATTCGATGAGATATTAAGTACGTGACTCGATCGTGAGACCTCATTGAATAATAGAACGCTATTCTTAAATATCCGCAGTTGAGTATTATTGTTAATTAGGATGACAATAATACATAGAGATTATTGTGTGAGTAGACTGATGACCAAATCTCACGGGTCATGGATATGTGATATCAAGTCGGCACACATGTATAAATATTTGGAGTAATATTTATACCGGATGACCCACTATGATAATACTTCATAATAGTTATGTAAATGTCATAAGTATTCTCATGGCGACCATAGTGAAGTAGTCCTTCGACTTGAAGTCACTACGATTCCTACATGAGGAGTTGTAGGCTTTAATGCTATCAAACGTCACGCGTAACAGGGTGATTGTAACACCCTATTTTTCTTAAAATGTTTTATTAAGTTAATTTTATTTATTTAAAAATGTTGGTTAAGGGCTAAGTGGGATTTTAGCCTAAAAGTCCCTTTCTGGTACATGAGCACGCTCGTGCTCATCAGCCAGCAAGCCCGTGCTTAAAGTCAGAAGCGTGTCTCTGATTTTAAGTTGAGCACGACCGTGCTCAATAGTAAGCACGCCCGTGCTCAATGCGTGGACCGCGTCTCGCTGACGCTAAGTGGAGTACGACCGTGCTCAAGTCCGGATGTTATAAACGTAAGCAGAACCCGAGGGTTACGTAAAACCCTACTTTTGTGAATTACAGCAGCCGTAGTTGCGGCCAGAGCACGTTTCCACATTGCTCCCTCTTCGTTCTTCATTGTTGAGAGTTATTGGAAGCAGTTTGGGGAGACTAGTGGTTCTACCTTGGTCTGGAGGTAATGGTTTCCTTTCCCCTTGTGGTTTCCTTCTTTGTTTTGAGTAGGAAACTAATCTGGTTGCGTTCCTTGTTTAAGGTTCTTTGGGTTAAGCCGTCGGGAAGGAACCGGTTGCAGTTAGGAACACACGTTGGTTGATAGAGCTACCTTCAATCCAGGTATGGGGAGAAGTGGGATTGTTTTCATTAGGCAGTGGGTAGTGTAAGGTAACGGGGTTTCTCATGACCCCGGTGTCGTTGTATGCATATGATTATGATGTTTTAATTGGTATATGGCTGTTTCTGATTTATATGTCCATAAATGTGTATTTTATGTTCATGAGGTTTGTGCCATGTTTATGATGCTATGAAAATAATTGTTATTGACATATGCTGGTTGAATGGTTGATGACTGTTTATGTTTGTTGGAATGATGAGTTTTGGTCCTAAAAACACGTTGTCAACTAACGAGGAATAATTAATTAAGAATTTAGGTTTTTGGCTACGAACTTGGTTTCTGTCCCTGCCCAGAACAGTGCAGTCGTGCATTGAGCACGACCGTGCTGAACAGGGAGCACTACCGTGCTCCCACTTAAATTCTGGAAAATGGCTGCGCTGCTCAGCACGGCCAAGCAGGTCAAATAGCACGATTGTGCTGCTGAGCACGACCGTGCTGAGTGTGAAGCACGACCGTGCTTCACTTAAAAGGGCAGCACGCCCTCACGTGTCCAAGCACGACCGTGCTAAGGTCTAAGCACGACCGTGCTGACCTCCTGGACAGTGATGCAATTAAAGGACTTAAGGGGTTTTAAACCCCATTTCCCTATGATGATAAGTTGAGATAATTAATCAAAGATAAAGATTAGACAACTTGGTTATTAATTATATAAGATAATTAGATAATCAAATGTTAAGTCAGTATCCGTTGGGTTACTGCACGTTGATAAGTTGAAGTCTTGGGTGCTTATAGACCCAAGCATGTTGAGTTGAACCTTGGTACTTATTGGCCAAGGGAGCCTTGACCCCACGGTTTGGGTCCAAGGTCACGTTGAGTTTGATGTTGAAAGTCTTGGGAGCTTCATGGCCCAAGCAAGGAGGTGGTTGAGATTGTTTGTTGTTGTGCCATTTGCATAAAGCATTGGAGTAGTTGATGGGGGAGGTTCGACAAAGGGGAGATCGCCCGAGAGTACGGTGATCTGGCCATCCACGGTAGGTCACCCAAGGTTTGGTGACCGAGGCCCCCCGTGATGAGGCATCCACGGTTTGATGCGTTGGCTATCCATGGGGTTCACCCAAGGTCTGGTGAACTGCCGGTGTTGGTGCTTTTATGGCCAATACGGATATGTAACTCCAAAGTCGTTCATCCTGAGTTAGTTTGGATCCACATGCATAGTTGGAGTAGCGGAGTAGTTGATGCATTGCATAGCATAGCATACTTGGTTGTTATGATACTGTTGGATGTCGATGTATGCTTATGTGTATGTTTACCTTGCGTACTATTCCCCTGCTGTTTATATGATTACATGAATCTTACTCCCTGTATTGTTTGTGTTTGGCCTGATTGGCATTTGCAGAGGACGATGAGCAGCCCGGAGAGGAGTGACTCTGAGGAGCCGCCACTCATAGTTAGGGCTTATTTATGTTTAGTTGTTTTCCCTTTGTATTCCGTGGATGTTATTTTCCGGAACGGTTATACCAGCTCTGAGTGTGACATCGGGGTTGGGTAGTTATTTCTTCATGTTTTATTGATTTAAACTTGGTTTATTTCCGCGTTGTAACAGGTTCATGTGAGACTTTTCTACCCATGGGCAATTGTTTTAAACTTATTAAATGAGTGCATGTTTTTATAATTAAAATGTTTACATTAATTGCCTTATAACATGCTGGGTAGAAGGGTGTCACTATGATCATAAAGGTAGTTATTGGGCTTGCAATAAATCATGTTGAGGAGTGTGGGTGATGTAGACAGGATTCGTCCCTCCTACATAACAGGAGTAATGTCTTGGGCCCCTCGATAGAGTGAGACGTGAAATATGCGTGGCCACGCGCAAGTGGACCAATATGTGATATTCGGTCCGATTGTAATTACACGTCTACTCGGGGATCGAGGAATAAATAATTGAACATAACAAGGATGACATTCTTATGCCTTGTGTTCAATTAAGACATATGGACGAAGGGACATTTACTCCACGGTAAATTTTGGTCGCAGCAAGGCTAAAATCGGATCACCGATACTCTTGCTAATTGGGTAGTAATGATGCATTGCTAGATGCCGCTCATTATTTATAATATTTAATATTATAATTAATATTTGATATTATTATAATATTAATATTATTGCCAACTTAGTGGGAGCCTATAGGGTCACATGCATAGAGCAAATACGGAGTAGTTATATTAATTAAATATGATTTAATTAATATTAGGACAATTGGGCTTGTAGTGTACAAAGCCCAATAGGGTAAGTAGTTAGGTTCAAGGGAGCTACCAGCTTATAAATAGGCTAGTGCTCTCCCTTCTAACCTACTCTGGCTAACTGTGCCTCCCTGTAGCCGTCAGCTAGCACAAGACGCATAGCGCCGACGCTCATTTGCTCGCGTGGACTGAGTAGAGGTGTCACACCTTTGTGGCACTAGTGATCTAAACGAAAAGCACGCTTCAAGAGGTAAACACAAATAGCTCTTTTGTGATTCATGTTTTGTAATACGTGATCCATGGGATGGTTTTCTTTCGCCTTGAGATTTGATTTTAGAAGATGATAATCTCATGAAAACCCCAACAGTGGTATCAGAGCGTATGGTCGTTATTACCATGAATCCCTATGTGCTTGTTTGCCTTGCTTGATAACATGCTTTATTGTTTTTGAATATGATTCAATTGAATACATGTTATTTTTATAATGACATATTTATTCTTGGTTGATATATATGGTGATATATATGTACGCCATTTTCTGGAATTGGGCGTTCTATACGTGATTGTTTTGAATTGCACACAGTGAAAACGGGTCTTTTTAATTTTCAAAAATGAAGCTTGAAAGTAATAAATTGTGCGTTGATTCTTCATGCACAAAAGTTTTTCCTTTTAAGAAAAATAAAAGTCAAAAGATGGTCTGTGCCATTTATTCTAATTTGAAACGTGATTCAAGTGCAATTTGCACACATGAACCAATTTCAGTTTTGAACTCACTGTGCGCATATGAATTAATATGGGTTTTGAAATCATATGTCATTGAGATCAACTTTAGGGATAAGTTTATATCTTGTATATTTTGGTTTTGCACGTATCCTTTTGACTTAAGGAAGATTTTTGCTGTGAAAATCAAGCCTATTTAGTTTGATTGTTGATAATGGAATATAGGGATCCATATTTAATGTTGTGCCTTTTGACTGGATCTGTACATGAATCATTTATTTTGAATTCAAAATCAATTTGGATTTTTGATAAGATCAATTAACTAAAAGTAGGGGTGGGAATAGGCCAGGCCAGGCTTTGATTAAATAGGCCCAGCCTGCTTTAAAAAAATAAAGCCTAAGCCTGGCCTGTTATCTGTCAAAGGCTTTTTTTTAAGCCTGGTCTGGCCTTTTTAAAAGCCTGGCCTGGCCTGTTAGCCTTTTTAAAAGCCTATTTTATATTAAGGGCTTCAAATAGGACATCTGGCTTATCTCTAAATCTATAAATATAAATAAATATAAATGTAAATATAATAATATAATAATAAATAAATAAATAAATATAAATAAATATAAATATAATATAATAAAAATAATAAAATAATAAAAATAATAATAAACTTAAACTTAAACTATAAACTAATAAGGCCATCCAGCAAGCAACATAAGTCACCCAATAAGCCCTCTTAGTTACTCAACTAATTATTCTATCATCTAGTTCCTCTCTATTTATAGAATGATGGTTTGCTTCACATATATACTTTTAGCAATGTGGGACTTACTACTATTATATTGGATGACAACTATGCAACATGGAGCCAACCAAGCGAATGAACAAAACAAGCTTCACATGTGTCTTTTTTTTGCTGCAACATCCATGTATATATGATAATGCCAGAACGAGTTTTACTATTTTACCTATGGTGTATAGGCATAGACACTTGTGCAAGGAAATATGATTGCATTTAGAAAACGGATATCCGCTGTTTCTGAAAACCACACGAGCAACTAGCATGCCTAACATAAAGTTAAATGAAAGCCTTCCACATGTTCTAATACAAGTGCAAAGGAACTGGCTGTTTGAAGAAATCCTGCAGATGAATTCCATCGGAAGCATTTCTGGTGAACAATAGAAGCAAGGTGGTGTTGATCACCTGATTGACATCATTGATTGGAAATAGATCCATATGAGATAGCAATGTGCTTTGGTAGCAGGTGCTGCTTAAAATCAAGGTTCATATATATAGAATGCTTCATTGAGAGTTAGTCCCACATCTCTCATAGCATACATATGAAACAAACCAACATTCTATAAATAAATAGCAAATTGCATCATCAACATAAATAATCCCATTTTCCTCGAAATGCATATTATTTTGTTAAAACAATAATATAATAATAATATAAATATAATAATCTAATATATAATTTTTTAAAATTAATATTACTTATTTATTTTATATATATATATATATATTTATAAGTAGGCCGGCCTACTAGGCTTAAAAGGCATTTTTATAAGCCTAAGCCTGGACTATTTAACTAAAAAGGCTTTCGGAAAAGCTCAAGCCTAGCCTTTTACTAAACAAGCCAGGCCAGGCCAGGCCTTAAATAGGCCAGGCCATAGGCCCCTGACGAGCGGCCTGGCCTATTCCCACCCCTAACTAAAAGGAATCTTTTGAAAGCTTTTGAATTCAATTAAAAGATTTGATCTTTTAAAATCAATTTAATTTAATTATGTGATATTGGTTTGATATGGAAATCTATCACATGATATTTTTGGCGATTGATTTTATGAAGATTTTCACTTTAAAACTTATTTAATGATTATAATAATAATAAAGTGTTTATTTGTATTATTAATTGTCATTAAATTTTTTTTAAGGTATATGGTTATGGCCTTAGATTTTGGTGTTATTTATTTTGGTTAAATACGACCTGCGTATCGTGATTTATTTATTTAAATACGGCCTGCGTGTCGTGCCTTTAATTATTTATTTATTTTAAATAAATATAATTGCTCGAGTTGAAGAGGAGGCAACACCATGATGTCGTGGGAGAAGCTTGAGAAGCTTGCTGAGGGTCAAAGAATTGTAATAAATTAGTTATTTAATTCTCGTACATTAATTAGGAGGCCATAACCATAGTACCTTATCTCATATATTTATGCATGAGATGTATGTTTATGTATGAGATGCATGACATGTATGTTTGTATGCGTATATATCTAGTATGTTATATATGATAATTAAATTTATGATAGCATGTATGTCATGTATGCTGAGAGACATTTTGTATGAGATACAATGCCGGTGAGATCACTAATTAAAAATCCCTCAAAAGGAAATATTAAGTTTAAGAGCCTTCCAATGCATGACACTCATCAAGACTAATATCGAATGTGTGTAGGTCCGCCAAAGCGGAGTGCATTTTTCTATACTAGTAAGATGCGATGGGACAATTGTAATGTCCAATTGCTATCCATTGGGTCTAACTTAACGAAGCCAAATTCAATAGGATTGAAAGGCTTAGAGGCGTTGAGTTGGGCTTCAGTCCATGAGATGGATTAGAATAAGAGTTATTCACCTAACTGATCCAAGAGTTACATGAGATGTAATTGGAAATGAGTTTCCTACCTAAATAACTAAGTTTTGGGAGATCAGCCAAAGTTGACTCAAAACGAGGTGAAATATGGATCTTGGTCTCACTAGAAAATCTTCCAACGGGATTTTCCGAGTCAATGATGAGGGTCATTGATTTCAGTAAAATAGTGGGAGCGTATTTAATAAAAGACCTTATTAAATATGTTTTATCATGATACTTATATTCTGCATGTTTCTGTAATTTATATTACCATTAAATAAAATACTATAATTTATTATTGCGATTTGTCCTTAAGAAGGACAAGGTATCCATGATTAAATTTCTGGATTGGTACATGAATTTGAGGATTGTCCTCAAGTACGAGAAAGAGCTGTATTTTCTCGAGCAAATGATTCCTTAGCAATCAGTTCCTATTAGGATCGAAAAGGATGCTTATGAAGCATCAAGTCGATGTCCTGGATATAGGATTCTTCATGCTTACAACCATGAAGGCACGTGATATGATCATGCACCTCATGATGCTCTATTGAGAGTATGCAATGCATAAGAACTATAAGTCTTTCCGACCATTTTTAAGTTGTGAACTGGCAGAAGGAAATCTAGACAGTTATCATGTACTTCATATTTGAGTACATTAAGAACATGGTAAACTGAGATTTCCTTTAGGCCAAAAGTTGGCCAGTGATATGATTTTGCAATTGTTGCTGGATAGTTATAGTCAATTCGTTGTGAACGATTCTGACAGACCTCTACCAGAGATTGCAAAGGAAGTTGAGAACTACAGAGCATAGTCTCTGCAGTAGAAAAGGGTAGACTATTGTGATAGTCTTGAAAGGGAAAGCCTTAAGCCTGCTAAACAAGGAGAAGAACAACGGCAAGAACAAGTTCAAGCCCAGTACTTCTGTCTTGAAGCTAATAGGCAGGGTTGCAAAGGAAGGCAATTGGTTTCATTACGGTTTGACCGGACGTTTGAAAAATGCTAGAGATACTAGAAAGAGTATAAGAAAAGGAAAGGAAGTATGACTTCCTCGTCGAGCATTGTGTTGTAGAAGTCAACCTACTTCAAAATCATGGGTATTTGATACCACATATAGATCTCACATTAATGTGAAGGATCAAAGGGAATGGGACGTTGACTAAAGGCGAAGTCAACATGTGAATAGGAAATGGAGCAAAAGTTGTTACATTAACTATAGAAGGTTTTGACTTTGCCTTCGGGGCTTGTTTTGGAACTAAATAAATGTTATTATGTTCTAGCTATTGGTAGAAACATTAGTCACATGATACTTTCTATGCTAGCACGTTTTCAGATAATGGACTTGGTGTCCTTAATCCTCATATGCCCATCTATAATATAAATGCGAAAAGGGTAAAATCAAGTAATTTGAACCCTACATGCCTTTGGCATTGTTGTTTAGGCCAGATAAGTGAGAAACGCATCTCCAAGCTCCATAAAGATGGACTCTTGGAATCATTCGATTATGAATCGTTTTATATATGCGAATCTTGCTTGTCGCAGAAGATGACTAAGGCTCCATTCACCAGGCAAGGTGAAAGGGCCAGTGATCTTTTGGGATTGATACATAGCGATGTATGTGGGCCCCTAAACAAGTCAGCTAGAGGTGGTTATCCTTACTTCGTCACATTTACTAATGATTTCAGTAGATATTGATTTGTGTATCTTTTGAAACACAAGTGTGAAGCCTTTGAAAAGTTCAAAGAGTTCAAGAATGAAGTGGAGAACCGACTTAGAAAAAGTATTAAGGCCATACGATTAGATCGTGGTGGAGAATACTTAAGCCAAGAGTTTGATGACTATCTAAGAGAGTGTGGGATAGTGTCCCAACTCATACCTCCTAGAACGCCACAATGGAATGGCGTCTCAGAAAGGAGGAATCGCACCTTGTTAGACACGGTACGATATATGATGAGTCATTGACACCTTTTAAGACTCTTTCTGGGTTTTTGCTCTAATTACAGCTGCATTCACTCTTAACCATGTTCCATCTAAGGCGGTTGAAAAGACTCCATATGAGATATGGATGGGCCGAAGGCCCAATTTGTCATTTATAAGGATTTGAAGATGTCTGGTTTATGTGAAACGTCTTATGACGGATAAACTTTGGCCCAAATCAGATAAATGTATATTTGTGGGATATCCTAAGAAAACCAAAGGATATTAATTCTACAACCTCTTCGTGGACAAAGTGTTTGTCGCTAGAATGGAGTGTTCCTTGAGAAGGAATACATCTCCAAAGGAGACAGTGAGAGAAATGTAGAACATGGAGAAATCCAAGTGCCACAAAATACTGACCCGCCTACAATGGAACAAGAACCGATTCCACAAGATGTTGTGGTTGAACGACCGGTTCAAGTAACACAAGACTTGTGTAGGTTTAACAGGCCACGTCACCACCCCGAGATATGGACTTCTCCGAACTCAGGAAGGTGATGTGCTGCTCATGGATCAAGATGAGCCTATAACCTACCAGTAGGCCGTAATTGGCCCAGAATCTGAGAAGTGGCTTGATGCCATGAGATCCGAGATGGAATCCATGTACACGAACCAGGTATGGACCTTGGCTAAGGCACTCGAAGGTATAAAACCCATAGGGTGCATGTGGGTCTTCAAGAAGAAGACTGACATGGATGGTAAAGTGGGTACCTTTAAGGCACGACTGGTTGGGAAAGGTTTCAAGTAGATTAATGGTGTAGACCATGATGAGACCTTCTCCCCAGTAGCGATGCTTAAATCTATTCGGATTCTGCTTGCTATTGCTGCGTACTATGACTATGAAATTTGGCAGATGGATGTCAAGACTCTATTCCTTAACGGGAATCTTCTCAAGGATGTGTACATGACACAAACCGAGGGTTTTGTCGATCCAACGGATGCTAGAAAGATATGTAAATTGCAGAGATCCATTCATGGATTAAAGTAAGCTTCCAAAAGATGGAATCTTCGTTTTGATAAAAGCTGTAAGACAGTTTGGATTTATCAAGAACGATGATGAACCTTGTGTGTACAAGAAGGTTAGTGGGAGTGAGATTGTCTTTCTCATATTGTATGTGGATGACACACTACTTATCGGAAACAATATCCCTACACTACAAAATGTGAAAACATGGTTGGGGAATTGTTTCTCGATGAAGGACTTAGGCGAGGCTTCCTACGTGTTAGGACTCAGGATCTATAGAGATAGATCGCTGAAATTGCTAGGCTTTAGTCAGAGTACATTATGTACTACACCAGTTATCTTGTATGCTTTGAGCATGACAAAAAGGTACCAATTGATATCAGTGAAGGTCACTGAACTGTAGTTAAGAACATCCTTAAGTATCTGAGAAGAACTGAGGATACATTCTTGACAAATGAAGGTGAGGGAGAAGTCGATGTAAGGTGTTACTTCGACACTGTTTCCAAACCGATAAAAGTTATTCCAGATCTCAGTCTGGATTTTTGTTTTATCTTAATGGTTGCACTGTGAGCTTGAAAAGGTTCCAAGTGTGAGACAGTTGTAGATTTTATTACAGAGGCCAAGTATATAGTTGCCTTAAATGCAGATTTAAATGCCGTTTGGATCGTCAAGTTCAATTATGAACTAGGAATGATTCTTAATTTTGCGAACTCTATTGATCTAGTTGCGATGATGATGGAGTAATCGCATAAGCTAAGGAAACATGATCTCACCAGCGATCTGAACATATACTTAGTTGCTTCCATCTCATTCGATAGATGATCGATAAAGGAGAGATGTGAAGATATGCAGAATGACCACACTAAATAATCCGCAAATGGAGTCTCTTGCTCGGTGGTAGCATGACACTCACACTAGATCGATGGGTGTTAGATTAATGCCTGATTGGCTCTAGTGCTAGTGGGAGATTGTTGGTGTAAGCCCTAGTGGCCAATCTATTTTGAATAGATCATTATTTATATCATGAATTTAATCATATATTTGATATATGAATAAGGCATTAATTTATTATGTTATTAGTTTATAGCATAATAAAGTCCTTAGAATAGACAGTTCATTAAATGAGATATTAAGTACGTGACTCGATCGTGAGACCTCATTGAATAATAGAACGCTATTCTTAAATATCCGCAGTCGAGTATTATTGTTAATTAGGACGACAATAATACATAGAGATTATTGTGTGAGTAGACTGATGACCAAATCTCACGGGTCATGGATATGTGATATCAAGTCGGCACACATGTATAAATATTAGGAGTAATATTTATACCGGATGACCCACTATGAGAATACTTCATAATAGTTATGTAAATGTCATAAGTATTCTCATGGCGACCATAGTGAAGTAGTCCTTCGACTTGAAGTCACTACGATTCCTACATGAGGAGTTGTAGGCTTTAATGCTATCAAACGTCAAGCGTAACAGGGTGATCATAAAGGTAGTTATTGGGCTTGCAATAAATCATGTTGAGGAGTGTGAGTGATGTAGACAGGATTCGTCCCTCCTACATAACAGGGGTAATGTCTTGGGCCCCTTGATAGAGTGAGACGTGAAATATGCGTGGCCACGCGGAAGTGGACCAATATGTGATATTCGGCCCGATTGTAATTACACGTCTACTCGGGGATCGAGGAATAAATAATTGAACATAATAAGGATGACACTCTTATGCCTTGTGTTCAATTAAGACATATGGACGAAGGGACATTTACTCCACGGTAAATTTTGGTCGCAGCAAGGCTAAAATCGGATCACCGATACTCTCGCTAATTGGGTAGTAATGATGCATTGCTAGATGCCGCTCATTATTTATAATATTTAATATTATAATTAATATTTGATATTATTATAATATTAATATTATTGCCAATTTAGTGGGAGCTTATAGGGTCACACGCATAGAGCAAATGCGGAGCAGTTATATTAATTAAATATGATTTAATTAATATTAGGACAATTGGGCTTGTAGTGTACAAATATGATTTAATTCTGAAGCATGACGGTATGATCCTAAATACTACATCTTAGATTGAAGATCATGTGGTCAGTTATTTTGAAAATCTATTCAGCTCTGTGAATAATTGTATTGAGAATAATTTGGTCAAAAAGGTTATTCCTAGTGTTGTTACTAATGAGGATAGCATAATGTTAACTAATCTACCTTCTATGGAGGAGGTGAAGCAATTTATATTAGAAATGATTTTACAAAGATTTGATGTTATTTCGGGAAAAGGAGTTTCCCAAAGAAAATGGATTTCAATATGATTTGATGTTTTATAAAAGGGTTACAACAGAAAATAATTTCTGTAAACGAGTTTTACTAACGATTTATTTGTTAACCATGATATCTTGACGGTGTCACGATTTATTTGTTAATCATGATATCTTGATGGTATTCATGTCACGATTTATTTGTTAATCATGATGTCTTGATGATATTCATGTCTTCTGTTGACCATTGTGCCTAATGGACAATGTGCCATTTACTTTGTTGACCATTGTGCCTTAATGGATAATGTGCCATTTGTTTTGTTGACCATCGTGCCGGGAGTTTTGGGTGATGTGCCATTTGTTTTGTTGAACATTGTGCCGGGAGTTCGGATAATGTGCCATTATGATGTTGACCATTGTACCAAGAGTTTGGACAATGTGCCAATATGATGTTGACCATTGTTCTTTTGTTGACAATGTGCCATTCAAGAGCTTGATCAGCTCATTTTACACTGCGTTGGGATCTCCGGAGATTAGGAATAAACATTAGATGATTATCTGTGAAATGTCATTAATCTTTTGTAAATGACAATGACTGTTCGAGTATGAAATCCATTGGTAAATTATTTGTTATTTCTGAGAAGATTATGTTGTTATGACTATATATGCCTGCATGCTGTTTTGTGTGTCACGCATGTAGTTATCGTGCTTATATCCATATATTGGTGTCTCACCCTTATAATATATCAGGTTTTACTTGTTATTGCTGCTGTACCTTGGTACTGATAGTAGATGGTGCAGAGGAAGTCTTAACTTCAGTCGAGGATGCTAGTCTCGATCCTTGAAGAGGTTGGTAATAGTGGTGAGAACTACAGAGTTCTTTCATTATGTGTTTTGTAGAGTGACCAGCTTAGGGTTCTTCTTTGTGTTGTGTAATTTTTGAGAAAATCGGTTTATTGGATTTAGAAGCTCTTGGTATGACTGGTAATTTTAGTACGAAAACAATTTCAAGAACGCTTAACTGTTGTGGTGACCCAATTTATGAATAAACCCAGTTTATGTGTATCGTCAAGTTTAATGTGATTTTACTTTTGTGGTTTGTGTATCACTTTGCTGAAGTAATCAGAAAGAAATTTTTTACACCCGAGTTTTCTTCCTTAAAATAAATAAATTTTCCGAAAGCAACCAGCAAATTAATTTTTAATTTATTTCCGCACGTATTAAGAAGTAATGCCCAAGGGGGGTGTTACAGAGTGGTATCAGAGTTGGTCGAGTCTTTCGGGAACCTTGGGGAATAGGTTTGTTATGTTTTTGTTGTGTGATCTCTGGTTAGACCTTGTTTGAATTGTTTCCTTGTTGAAACAATGTGTGTTGACACACAAGTATGTGTGTTTCGATGAGTCTGTAATCGAGTTGAGAACTTGTGAGAACTCAAGTTTAGTATATAGTAGGATGTTGAGTTTTGATTGATCTAGTTTCTAGATTCAGTCAGATCTCAATCGTTTTGGGTAAAACATCGCCTACGAAGCTAGCCGAGTTAGGTTACATGAAATGGAACTTTCGTTCATTTCTTGATAAGTTTGTTATCATCTTCATCGACGATATTTTCGTTTATTCTAAGAATCACGAGAAGTATGAGGAATCTATGCGTCAAGTGTTACGGATCTAGTGCAAGAAGAGTTGTTGCTAGGTTATCTAAGTGCAAGTTTGGCTCGATGAGGTGCAATTCTTAGGGCATGTTATTACAAAGGAGAAATCTTGCTCACATTCCTAAATAACCATCAGTGTATTAGACATTTGAGTGGATTGGTTTGATAGTATTCATTGGTCGGGATATTTTCACATTTCATTGAAAAATTTGTTAAGGTTATCTCTTGAGTTGCAACACAAATTTCCTTTTATAATGGAAGTTTCTCGATGAAACTTAATCCAGTCACTTTTACTTTTGGGTGGATGTCATTCTTTTAAATCGTTGTCTAGTAAAGATCTTGTGAAAGAAGGAACTTTATTAGATTCATGTTTGTAAACGTGTACCGATCATGCATTTTTACACCCACGAACCTATTAAAGAATCTTTTTACGCACTAGATATTCCTGTATTCATTTCAGATTGACACAAATTTTCTATATACTTTCTTGTGAGAGTAAGACCTTGAGATTAACAAATCCTGTCTAGTTTTGAGTCACGAAATTTCGAGGATGAAATTTTTTTTAAGAGGGGTAGTATGTAACACCCCGATTTTTCTGCTTTCTAAGATCGATATAAATATAAATAAATGTTTATATTTTATCTGAAACTTAGAAAATGATTTTGGGAAAACCAAAGTCATATTCATATTATAATTATTTTTATAAGTATACAGTTAAATTTTTGGTTGAAAATTCAGGCGGAACCCGGTCTGCGTTTTCACTGACAGTAAGATTTTACTGATCAGAAAACCTAATTTTTACCCGAGAACGAACTGGATAGATTTTATATCTCCTTTCCAATGATATAGGTTATTTTGAAAATTTTCAAAATAAATAGGTTATTATACTTGTTTCGGGCATAAAACCTAAATCGGGTAATCGACGGAGTCGAGAATGGTTGTGCAGAGACAAAACCCGACATCGGATGATGAGACATAGGTGGTGAGTCATATGGGTGACTCACCAATGTAATGATTACATTTAGCAAATATCTAGATATTTCTTCAAAATAGTGTAAAGACCATTTTGCCCTTGGACTGTTTTACCCTTGAACTTCCATTGAAATGCCAAGTTTGTTCTAACAATTTTGTGGACACAAATCAATCACACCTCCAACCAATCCTCACCACATGTTTGTCATGATGAATTTTGAGTGGAAATGACCATAATACCCTTGGTCTTAAAGGAAATTTCAAGTTTGTCCCTAAGTGATTTTACTCTTATGTCCTTAGGTGAAATTTTGGACCAAATAAACCCCCTGACTCCCTCATTTTCGTGCAGCCTCCTCCCCTTCACACTTAGTCATTTTTCATGATTCACTCCATTTTCTCTCTAAAAACACCAAAACCTCCATTGGTGTTCTTGAAGAAAATTTGCAAAGTTGATCATTTCTTGTTCTTCAAGCTTCAAGTGGTAAAACCTCATCACCTTGCTCATCTAAGTCTTCATCTTCATTTATTTCACAAGTTTATGCCATGATCACCACTTTTAAATTCCTAGATCTACAATCTTCTAAAATCTCTAAGAAATTGTAGAAAATTCCAATGATCATGAAACCAATTTCTATGATCTTGTAATCATGTCTATATTATATATATATATAGAAGCATGTGATCAACAAAAATTTCCTTCCCTTTTATCCTAGCTTGGCCGAACCTACACATAAGTGGGTAAGGAAGGATTTTTGTTTCAACTTGTTTAAATGATGATTGATTCATGATATCTAATCCATTTTGTTATTGATTCAAGTGATTAGAAGATCAAAACATATCCTAAACTATTTTTGTTGTTGAGGCCGAAAATCTTAACTTTGTGGTTAAGATGATTTTGATTCAATTTTTGTTAAGTAAGCTTTGTTTATGTCTTAATCTTGCTTAAGGATCCTTAATCTAAAAGCTTACAAAATTTTATCATGATTAGCCTATTGGTTTTGTGTTGGCCGACTTAGTGTTCTTGAGAGAGGTTGAAAATATTTTGTTTCAATCTTTGAGTTTTGATTCATAATTATGTGTTTCAAGTACTTAGGATCATTAATCCAAGAACTTGCAAAATTTTAGCATGTCTAGCCAACTTAACACATGATGGCCGAAGCTTAGTCATAGCAAATAGGATGTTTTTGTTGTTTCATTTGTTGATTTGGATTTAATTTGTTGTGAAGGACAAGTATTGTTTGTCGTTGTGAATTTCGTGGAGGAAACCGGATTCGCATCAGAGAACAATTCGTGAAACGAAATTTGGAATCTTCAAGAGGTAAGGGGAGTTTACTTGAGGGATTTTTCCCGATAATTATATGTGTGATTTAGTGTATGATTTGTAATATATGGTTGGAAATTCGTGGTGATTGTTTAATTCTGTGCTAAGCTGTTATTTTATCTGTGTTTGATTATCTGCAGTTATGCGTTATAATATGTTTTAAATACGTGATATGAACTATATTATCTGCTATAGCATTGATATGAAATATTTGATGATGTGGATTGTTGATTGAGAAGTCTGACATTGGTCAGTGCTCATTTAATTAACCAGATAAAAGCTTCATGAAGAATATTCAATATGTAATTGAGAAATATTGGGATATAATATCATTTAAATATTTGATTTGATAAAAATGAGATATAGTTGAAATACTATTATTTTAATGATTTAACGGTGTAAGAGACACAGTGAGGATGCAACCGTGAAATTATTTTAGCACTGCTAATTTTTACGTGTGAAATTCCAACATATTATAAAAAGTTATTTTGAGAAATCAATCTTCGAAAATAACTTAATTTCTATCTTAGAAAATTATTCTAAGAGTAAAAGTTAAATTTTGACTTAAATGTTTGCATTATTAAAAATAGCAGTAATCATTCATACATGAATTTAGTTTACGATCACCTCTTTTTCAAGAACTAGAGTTTTTCAGAGAAAGATTTTTAGAAGAAAATGAGTTTCTTAGTAATTTGATGATTTATAAAGGAATTTATATTAGAAATGATTTTATGAAGATTTGATGTTATTTCGGGAAAAGGAGTTTCCAAAAGAAAATGAATTTCAATATGATTTGACGTTTTATAAAAGAGTTACAACAGAAAGGATTTTCTGTAAACGATTTTTACCTAACGATTTATTTGTTAATCATGATATCTTGATGGTATTCATGTCACGATTTATTTGTTAATCATGATGTCTTGATATTCATGCTACGATTTATTTGTTAATCATGATGTCTTGATGATATTCATGTCTTCTGTTGACCATTGTGCCTAATGGACAATGTGCCATTTACTTTGTTGACCATTGTGCCTTAATGGATAATGTGCCATTTGTTTTGTTGATCATCGTACCGGGAGTTTTGGGTGATGTGCCATTTGTTTTGTTGACCATTGTGCCGGGAGTTCGGACAATGTGCCATTATGATGTTGACCATTGTACCAAGAGTTTGGACAATGTGCCATTATGATGTTGACCATTGCTCTTTTGTTGACAATGTGCCATTCAAGAGCTTGATCAGCTCATTTTACACTGCGTTGGGATCTCCGGAGATTAGATATAAACATTAGATGCTTATCTGTGAAATGTCATTAATATTTTGTAAATGACAATGACTGTTCGAGTATGAAATCCATTGGTAAATTACTTGTTATTTCTGAGAAGATTATGTTGTTATGACTATATATGCCTCTATGTTGTTTTGTGTGTCACGCATGTAGTTATCGTGCTTATATCCATATATTGGTGTCTCACCCTTACAATATATTAGGTTTTACTTGTTATTACTGCTGTACCTTGGTACTGATAGTAGATGGTCCAGAGGAAGTCTTAACTTCAGTCAAGGATACTAGTCTCGATCCTTGAAGAGGTTGGTAATAGTGGTGAGAACTACATAGTTCTTTCATTAGGTGTTTTGTAGAGTGACCAGCTTAGGATTCTTCTTTGTGTTGCGTAATTTTTGAGAAAATCGGTTTATTGGATTCAGAAGCTCTTGGTATGATTGGTAATTTTAGTACGAAAACAATTTCAAGAACGCTTACATGTTGTGGTGACCCGATTTATGAATAAACCCAGTTTATGTGTATCATCAAGTTTAATGTGATTTTACTTTTGTAGTGTGTGTATCACTTTGCTGAAGTAATCAGAAAGAAATTATTTACACCCGAGTTTTCTGCCTTAAAATAAATAAATTTTCCGAAAGCAACCAGCAAATTAATTTTTAATTTATTTCCGCACGTATTAAGAAGTAATGCCCAGGGGGGGGGGTGTTACAGAGAGTCCTTCATGCTTGTGGTTCTGATCCAAAGTTTTGTATGTGGATTGAAACTATTCTTCTTTCAGCTAAGCTATTTGTATCTGTTAATGGCAAGGCTACTGGCTATTTTTCTTGTAAGAGAGGTGTGAGACAAGGGGATCCATTGTCTCGTTTATTATTTTGTCTTGTAGAGGAGGTGTTAAGTAGAGGCATCTCTAAATTGGTTCAAGATGGGAAGCTCACTTTGATGTCTGGTCCTAGAGGAACAAAGGTGCCTTCTCATGTGTTATATGCAGATGATGTAATGATTTTCTACAAGGGTACTAAAAAAAAATTACATACTCTTATCGACTTGTTTCAGAAATATGGTACTGTATCTGGACAAATCATCAATCCTTCTAAGTCTACCTTCTATTCTGGAGCAGTTTCTAACAAAAGGCAAGCAATTATTGCTGAAATCTTGGGCTTTGCTATTGGTAAACTTCCTTTTACATGCTTAGGAATCCCAATTTGTAAAGGAAAGCCAAGAACCGTTCATTTGTAGCCTATAGCCGATAGAATAAAATCCAAGCTTGCAGCTTGGAAAGCCTCTTTGTTATCTATTGCAGGAATGGTTCAATGGGTGAAAACAATTATTTTTGGTATGATGTTGTATAGTTTCTTGGTGTACACTTGGCCTGCTAGTCTTATGAAAACTGTGGATATGTGATACCCTCTACCTCGCATGCATTCAAAAGCAATAACACAGATATAAAAAGAGAGAGAACACATGCAAATATATATAATATCAAAACCAGGCAGAGACTGCTGCATTGTAACATAACGCAGAAAATAAAACATAACAAGGATTTTAAAAAGAAAGACACAACATAAACATATAACGAAGCCAACCCCGATGTCATATTACAGAGCTGGTATAACCAATCCGATAAACAGTTCGGATACACAAAGTAAAACTAAACATAACTAAACTACGAGTAGCGGCTCCTCAGAGTCACTCCTCAGCAAACTGCTCACCGTCCTCTGCATAACCAAAAGACACATGCCAAGCAAACAACAGAAGACGGGGAGTAAGAAACGTATGTATCAACATAATGGCATGGAAGCAGTTAGCAAGATGAATTTGCATCATATAAACATAGCATATCAAACATAATAATCTCATCACATCAATATCATATATATAAATCATTCCAAACAATGTATGTTATGCGATGCAACGCTACTCCACTACTCCAATGAATGAATGAGCAACACAGCGCACAACCAACAATCACCACCTCCGCTTGGGCCACTCGGCTACCCTAGTTCATCATCATCATCATCATCATGAATTGTTATCTTTCATCTTTAGTCTTTAATCTTTTATCACATAATCTTTTCACTTACACTCTGGCCAAAAAGCACCAGAGCTCAACACATTGACCATTAAGCATCAAGGCCCCCTTGGCCACTCGGCTACCAAGGTCCAATATCTTTTAACAACTCCTTGACATTATGCATCAAGGCCCCCTTGGCCACTCGGCTACCAAGGTATAGGATAACAACACTCTGGCCAATAAGCACCAGAGCTCAACACCTCGACCACTCGGCTATCGAGGTCCCCTTGGCTACTTGGCTACTTGGCTACCAAGGTACATAACAACATCTTTTCACTTTAGTTATTAACACTCTGGCCCATAGGCACCAGAGCTCAACACCTTGACCATTAAGCATCAAGACCCCCTTGGCCACTCGACTACAAAAGTACATTATTATCTTTAAGTTATCTAGCTTGTCTTTACTTGATTTGGTGTCTTCTTCATTATTAGAAACATTTGGGGGTGAAACACCCCTTGTTACCATTTCTGTGATCTGATCTGTATAGGGAAGCACGGGCGTGCTTCCCCCTCAACACGGGCGAGCTGATTGTTAAGTCAATGGAGCGTGGCCGTACTGTTTCTGGGCAGAAGGGTTGAACAACCCTTACTAAGTATCCTAGGGCATTCAAAGATCAAACCTATTGGTTTAAGCTACACCATCAATCATCAGTTTCATTATCTTTAATTGTTCCCATGTCTTTTACTTCCAGCTTCAATACTAACGTCCCTAAAACACTCACTAATCAATCCTAGGGTCTTTGACTAAGCCCTATGAACATAACCTTGCCTCTCATACTATATTCATGTCTTATGAACAAACTGAGAAAACATCCCTTAAATGCATTCATCTTTATTAACATCTCTTCTAAGGTCTTAACATCATTGATAAGCCATATTAATTGGTTAGAGTCTTATTAACGTCATTGTTGGCATTAACATCCATAATAATCAACACTCATTCAGAGCACCATATCATCATCATTATCATAACAGTCTCATAATTATCATAACAACATCATCATCATAATAATAACATCATAAACATTCATGGCATTGTTTAACATCATACACAATTGGGCATACCAATAACATCCAATCATACATCATCAAGAATTAACATCAAACAATACAATAATTAAAGCATGTCATCAACATTAGAATCATATTATACATATATCAATTAACATCAAATAGGAAAACAACATACGACAGGGTCATGGGTTAACCCTTCATCTTACGCTACCCCTAACACCTACATGTTAATACTATTCCTTCTCCCCATACATGGTATGAAGATTCCCAAAACGATAACGTTGGCAAACTAGACACGTTCCCTCTAGCAGCTCGACGAGTTCCCCAAGCCTTGGCAAAACAAGAAGAGGAGAACCAATTTGTCTCTAGATCTAATAATTGAAAAGAGACTGAGATAGAGGGAAGACAACATTACCTTACACGACACTATCGCGCTACTTCTCTCCTAAAACTAGACTAAGAACACCAAGAATTTCAAGGGAAAAATAAGAAAGATGAATAGAGGTAGCTATTCTGAGGTTAAAAATGTGAGAAATAGGGTTTAGGTCGAGTCTTATGGTACAAATACAAGTTAGGGCATAACGGGCTCCTATTTCAGCCCAAATTGTATACAGATCAGTATTTTGACCATAACTTGAGCTACAAGTTTCCAATTGAGGCGTTCTTGGTGTCGTTAGAAAGCTCAGAGAAATATCTACAAATTAATGTTTGACAATCGAATCGTAAATAGGACTCTAAGGTGGTTAAACGTTCGATGGAAGTTTAGCAACAAATTTGGTAGTTTTTTTAGATAGGATCCTTAGGAGATTATGATAAGATCTTAAGAGATAATCAAAAAGAGGATTATCCTATATTAATAAGGACTCAAATCTGATTAATCGAGGGACTAAAACTTAGGAGATACACTATCTTGTTTTAAATACTAAATCACACGATATTTCATGATATCTTTCTTAATCACTTATTATTAATGAAAACACATATTATATATTAACATACAAAATCATATATCCATATAAAATCACATATTAAGGGACATAATCTCATATTAATGCAAATAATCATATATTAAAATACATATTATCATATTTAATAATATATATATATATATATATATATATATATATATATATATATATATATATATATATATATATACATACATATGTATAAAAAATACTACAACACTAATAACAATTACATTATCAATTATATAAATAACAATACTAACTTCATTAACAACAACAACAACAACAACAACAACAACAACAACAACTAGGCATCCATAGTAACATAATCCCTTATACGAAAATCAGGGTACAGGATAGATGGATAATTTCATATGGTCAGGTGATGTTAATCATAAGAAAATAGTGATTGTAGCTTGGCATAGAGTTTGCAGCCCAACAGATAAAAATGGGCTAGGTTTCAGATCCCTCAGAGATGTTAACAGTGCAACTGCACTGAAATTATGCTGAGAATTCATTCAATCAAACAATCAGTGGGCATGCTTGTTAAGGGCAAGAGTTCTCAGGAGCAACAATCTTATTCCTTATCATGTTAGTTCTTCAATTTGGGCTGGTTTAAAAGTAAATTCTCTGATGTGCAGTAGAACCTAATTTGGCATATTGGCTCAGGGAATTTGGTTAAATTTTGGACTGATTCTTGGTCATCTCAACCTTTAGTTTCAATATTGGATTTACCTGTTCAGATAAATGATCATCTTAACGCCAAGGTGAAAGATTTTATTAGCAAGGGTAATTGGAGAATTCCTAGTTCTCTGTTGCAGCATTTTCCTGTTCTAAGTGCTGAATTGCAAAAGGTTAGTATCTGTGTTGTTTCTTGTGATGATAAGCTGATCTAGAAGAATGCAGAATCGGGTGAGCCAAGTTTCAAGGATGTATATTTATTTCATAAACCAAATGGCCAAGTTCTTCATTGGAAAATCTTATTTGGAATAATGCCATCCCTCCATCCATATCTCTTCTTATTTGGAGAATTCTTCATGATCATCTGACAACTGATGAAAACTTGGTGAATTGGGCTTGTGATTGTCTCCATGTACAGTCCTTGTGAGAGTGCAGCTGAAACTTCTCAGCATTTATTTTGTGATTGCACTTTTGCAAATCATATTTGGAAGTGGTTGAGTTCTATTATCTGTTTTAATATTGACATTTCATCAGTACAAAGTATTCTGTTTGTGTGTGACAAGCAGTGCTCTTCCCAAACAAAGGGTGTGCAGCTGTTATTAATGGAATATAGGTTATCTAGAGCTGTAGGAATAAGCTCAAATTCGTCAACCAGAGAATTTCATTGCAAGTTACTCTAAACATGGAAACAACAATAATGGACACTTGTCTGCTTCTATGCAGGAATTTGTTATCTTTAAAGTCTTTTCAGTAGCAGGAAAACCTAGTAAAGCACCTATTGTCAAAGAAATCAGCTGGTATCCTCCTCCTAGCTATTGGATTAAGTGCAATACGGATGGTGCAGCAAGAGGCTCACCAGGTCTTGCTGCCTGTGGAGGCATTTTCAAAGATAGGAGTGGAGCAATTTTGGGATGTTTTGAGCTTAATCTTGGTATCACTCATGTTCTGCATCGTGGTTTAATTGGCCTTCAAGAATGGTTGCCATTTTTTATGGTTGGAATGTGATTCCATGTTAGTTATTCTTGCTTTCAAGATTAACAGTATTGTTCCTTGGCAACTGAGAAATAGGAGAAAAAATTGTTTAGAGTTGATTAATAAAATGTGTTTTATGTTCTCTCACATTTACCATGAAGGCAACAATTGTGTAGATAAACTTGCCTCTCATGGATTACTATACATGGCTTTCATTGGTGGAACATTATTCCTAAGTTCATTAGTGATGATTTTTTTACGAATAGAGAATGCTTACCTAATTATAGGTTCAAATAATGTTTTTGCATGGGTTTTGGTCAATGTCCCCCTTGCTTTCTTGTATTTTTTATTTTATTATTAATAAATTCTTGGTGTGCTACAAATGATTGGTGATGCTGAGCTGCCAGCCTAGCTGAGATGTCAGTTATCACATTGATGCTTTTGCATGCCAATTTTTTTATTAAAAAAAAGGTAATGTCACGAAAACATTAAACCTTTTTTTAAGGGAAAAAAAAATTAAACCTTTTGGACCCTATAGACTTTGCCGATGGATTGTCTTATTGTTGATATGTCGTAAATGTTTCACTGCAGATAAACAAGCCAGATCTTCCACTGGCATCCGGGGAAATTTCCTTCAGAAATAGTGTCATTATTACTGCATCATCTTTAATTTTGGTATCTTATATATAACTATTACCATTTTTAGCAATTTGAATACGCATAATGCGGCTCGATTTTCCTTTAGTCATTAAGACAGGTTGTTTCAATTAGTTTTAAGGAACCAATTCTACCGACCTCCTACTACTAGGGTGTGGACTGTAGGCTGATTGTCCACAAAATCCAATTGTGGATTAATTGATTAAAAATTTCAAAATAAATAAATCAATGATATATATTAATAATGGTTTGACATTTTGATCCTCCATAAAACTTTAGAGCAATTTAGACTCTACCTACTAATTGCATGGTTATATATACTTTCAATATGCTCGAAAAAACTTAATACAACATGGTCTGATGTTGGGTATTTAGACAGAGTATTTTTTTTATAAGCATTTATGACAGAGTATGATGACAGTCACTTTTTGTGATGTGCATTTTCTAACGATATATTACTCAAGATAACATTTATTTTATTTCACTTTTACCGAACACAATATAAACTTTTTTGAGAAGGTGGAATGAGGCTTATCATTGTATTCTCTTTTACAGGGTTTGGGGTTTGCGAGGATTGTCGGTTCATGGCCGTTGTTTTCGACTGTTTTCGTTAGTTGTATGCTTGCGGTTGCTTATAATGTCAATGTGAGTTTATTCGAATTGCATTTAAACTTTTTCTTTACACTCAACAAAAGTTTAGTCCTATCATAAGTGAGTCACATAATAGAGATTGTTTAAAATTAAGTGAGATTCTCTAATCAAAGATAACAAATTCTTTTCATCCTGATTTAATTGAGGACATAATTATAAATGGAAATTAATTTAATTATGTTCAGATATCATACGTTGTGGCCATTATCATTATTATTTTTATTTTTATAAAATTGTCTTGAGAAGTATTAATAATGACATTGTTAATTATTTATATTGTAATTTGAGCAAAAATTACATCGAAAAATAATCAATGACTATATATTAAACATTAACTATCAAATATAAAAATTTTATAATGTAATAATTACACTGAAAAATACTTTTTTTGTTACTATGTTATAGGTGCGAAGTATCCACCGGCTTCATTAATAATTAATTTATGTCGGGGAACCTGGCTGGCCACCTTTAGTGGGGTCTCCCTTCCCAACCACGTTTTTTGAGATAACCCGATGTCTCATTAAAGAAGAACCTAAATAACTAAACATTAATTGTGATATTAACGTAGCGTGCGAGATACCAAGATATTTAAAACTTTAAAAGTTAAAACACACACAAGATAAGCACACACACACACAGATCTCCCCATCAGTAGGGCGTTGTCACTGTTACAACCACCGTAGCTACATGACATAAAAGGATACATCCAAAGAAACTGAAAAGATCCTCATAGAGCATTTCTCCTTTCACTACTCGAAACCCCACTCAAAATACATCACAAAGATCTCACCAGCGCTCATACCTACGTACACGCACTGGGCACCCACATACTATCACTAGTATGGATACCGGGAACTACCCTCGCCCTCTCCATACCTACACCTATAGACTCGAGGCTCCCACACCTCCTCACTGCGGGACATCACTTTGCGTCTCCATCAGCACTGTTGTCTATACAACTCACTACGGCGTCGGGCTCCTCGATACACAAAACCTCTACGGCTGGTAACATAAGATGTTTCAGGGTACTCCCACTCGTGCTGGAAGTCTCTAGGAGGGTTCCACATCTGGTTAAAGGCATCTGCTGTGCAATCCGAAAGGTCCCTATGAAGTGTTCCCTAGGAACATGATCACCATAATGCATGTATACACTAACGGGTCTTGTGTATACAATCATAAAGGTGGAGGGGTCAATATGTCGCGCCCTTAGCCGTCATGGTGCTCAATCTCTAGGGTCGCCAGCACCGATACTCTTGGTGCACAGGTGATCCATGGATGGTCCAACGGTGGCATCTTCCTCAGCAGGGTGTTCTCGTACAACATAAGATAAAGCATACACAGAAAGGATAGGGAGGTAAGAATCTACACTATCATCATGCATTAGGAAAGAAACAATAGAGTAAAACACAAGATAGCACATAGGCATCCAGCACATATATAACATTCATTTACAAAGCTCATTCTCTTAGCCTTTACCCTTTATCACTCATGCATCTATGCCTATATGCTGATGTGGCCACAATACTGTCAAACGACCCCTATTCCCATTAGCGATGATAATCCGTCGTCCAAGTGACACGTACCATACACACCAAACCATATAAGTGCATTACATCCACATTCCCGTTAGGATGCTCATTCCACATTCCCGTTAGGAATGACACTATCCCTTGTTCCGGTTAGGGATAACTGAGACACCCCGCTGTGCCCCTTGTGCCATTATTTAGATTCCTCGTGTGATTAACATTGATTATAAATCGAAAATGCGAAGGAATTAAAATTTGACCAACAATTGAAGATAACATCAAGTCATATATAAATGCACATGCACACTTAAATACAATACCAAAACACTGTCTAGGGCATCCCCTTAGTTAGATCCCTAGAAAGTACATCCTTATACAAACCCTTAGTTGCGGAAATATAAACACATAGTTCTAGACTCACTGGCCCTATCTACTTAAACTCTATTACTTCCATCTACAGCTCGTCCTCCTGCATCTGGCTCATAAGGAGTCCCGTCCAACTCCTCTACATTAAAATCCTTGGTGAAGTCCTAAGCTGGTTCCTCCGCATAGTCATCACCCGGATCTTCCATAAAATCTTCTCGTATCCATATAAGCAAAACATATACAAATACAGAAATAGGGGATAAGACACATGTCTATCATCAAAGGTGGAAAAATGGACATAGTATATAAATATAATAACCATTAACACAAACATCTCTCAAAACTCAAAATCAACCTTAAACCACTAAATGATTCCTCTACCCTTACTCTCATGCAAACCTGGCCATCTATATTCCTGTCATTAGTCAGTAGTCCAATCGGTCCGGTGCAATTAACTTAGTGCCCTGGTGCCCATACACCAGTACAGTAGTTCCAAACTACTCTTGCCGTTGTGCGGCGATAGAACCCATGCAGTTGTGCCACTCATCAGGGACTCAAGGACTATCCCGACCTCGTGTGTTCCATCACACACGGCCATGAACCTCAACCCGTATTCATTATAGCCTAATGCCTCAACCTTCCACCACAAGTCTCAATACTCATTCAATATCTCATCTCTTCTATACACGAAGGCTAGGCATCACTAATTCATCATAATTCACTCACCCAAATACATCTCTTAAATCACACATCTCGTGCCTTAACATCAACTAAACAGTTTATCATCCCAGGCAGATCATACATACTACATTATCAATCAACTACTCAAGTATCACAAGACATCATAATAAACAATTTATCACAACATAATTTAATAATCAATAAATTCAATCAACCTCGAATATCATAAGATTATCCTAACGGCTATAAACCTACAATCCCCAAATCATCATTGGTTTCACGAAAAAACTTCCAATGTGATTTTGATCTTGTCGATTACTCGACCACTAGTAGGGTTTAGGTCGCTCTACACAATTATTATAATTTAAATACTACTTATCCGTTTCCGATGGTAGATTGGTTATTTCCCCCACCTGATTGACGTGCGCGCTTTCCCGTAGAAGCTCCGAATGCGTCCACGCTACTGCCAAGAACCTCAGCACACTGTCCAACAACATCCACAAATCTGCCACCATCCATCCTTACACATCCACCGTTTCGCTTTGCGTCCCGATTACACGTACGAGTAACACAATTCGCCGAAAACACCAAATACCAACCGAATCAACAATAGGGTTTCAAATAACTAAATCTATTTGAATCAAGAGATAAAATCGATGGAAAAACTTATGAGAGCAACGGCTGGACATAGGGAAAATCGGATTCAAAATAAGCTCATGAATCCTAGGGAAAAGCTACCAAAACAGGGCTACTGTTAGAACTCCATTCCTATGGCCACAGAGTTCTATTTCGAAAACCGAACGGTGACAATGAAGAACAATCCTTCCTAAATCTTCTCACAAAGTTTCAACTAGATCCAACGGTTAAAACATATCAGATCTCAATTATTTGGTGACAGCTTAGATGGTATCCGGGTTGAATTTCTCACCTCCTAGGCCTACTGTCCGAGCTTCATATCTCACACTATGGAGTTTTGTTCCAAATTCTGACCGTTGGATATGATTGACCATACGTCTTAAAACTTCTTCCAAAGTTTGGGAATGATCCAACGGTTGAAGAGTGTTTGGAGACTCCCTCACTGCGACTGCTCCAACTTGGTTTCAAAGCTTCCAACAAAGGCTTCTTGCAACTATTGAGACTCTCTCTCTCAATTCTTCTCCTCTAATCCGAAGTAGTGGTTGATAAAGAGAGTTAAGGAGATGAGAAAGATAACTAAGATCATATAAGTGTTTACCTCTAGATAATGAAAGAAAGTGAAAGAATGATCAAGTTGTGCAAGAACAACAATGGAGTTTTTGAAGAAAAAGTGAAGAAGAAATGGAAGAGATGAAGAAGTGAGTGAAGGGGGAGGGAGGCCACGGTTTTGAGGAGTATTTATAGGCTAGATTTAGGCTTTGTTTTGTTATAAGGAATTGGTTTAATGGGTTTTGTGAATATTTAATTAATATATGCTTAACCTTAGTTAATAGTTAACTTAACTAGGGTTATGTTACTAACTAGGGTTAAAAAGTATGTGGCTCACAATTAATGTAGGTGTGGCTGATTTTGGGCCACATCTAATGAGTCATCCATGACTCATTGATCCCATCCATTTGCGGTTCCCGGAAATCCCGTACGCAGCTCCGTCATTTACCCGATTTTGGTTTTTGAGAGGAAAATGATGAAACAAAAGCAAAATGAAATAGGTATGGTTCATTGGAGGTGGATGCACGAAATTGAAGAGATGTGGAAGGTTTACAACCATGTAAAATGAGTGGTTAAAAGTGCGTAGATGTGTCTTGTTAATAACCGCGAAAGCTAGGGGTATTTTGGTCATTTTACTTAAAACTCATGATTACTAGCATTTAATGCTCATAAATGCTTGGTGACTCATCCTCCATGAGTCATCATGTTTGACTCGTTGTCCCGATCTCTTGACGGGTCTCTGCAGTTCCATTTTTGACTCTGTCGGTTTCCCGATTAGGGTTTCTGTCTGTTTTTCGATCGAAAATTTTCAAACTAACCAGACTCATTGGAAATATGATTTAATTATAAACCATTTCGTTCACGAGTCAAAATTAGGTTTTCTGATCATTAAAATCTTACTGTCAGTGAAAACACCGATTGTTTTCAGTTCGAACTTTCACCAAAATTCGTCCGAAAACACATAATATTTTATTTCTGATCAGAAATTTGGAAAGTAGAATTCCTCACGGACAAAATATAAAAAATCTACAAATTTCAGTTTTCGGGTCAAAATAGAGTTTTCTGTCAGTATAAAATTATACTGTCAGTAAAAAAAAGTAGACTGGTTTCCGTCTGAGTTTTAAACCCAAATTTTAACTAGAGCTTCCTACCATAAGAGAGACTAAGAATATGATTTTATTTTATTAAAAATCAATTTCTAACTCTCAGATTAAAATATAATTAATTATATTTTAACCGGTTAAACAACGTAATTAAAAACCAGGCTGTTACAATAGCTGCACGATAGTATCCCAATTCCCGTTAGGATAACTATCTCGGTCTTAGAGCAGCTCGGTAAGGACTACAAGAGTATAACGGTAGAATCACCACTCATCTGTTATCCGGTATAAGTATTCAGATACTCTAACCTCGTGTGTTACTACCCACATGGCTGTGAACACCAAATGCATTCTAGCGCGAGTCTCACCGACTAGTCCCAGGGTTTATCACTTAGTGTCTCAACCACGCACTTAGGCATATCCATATCTCACATGGTGCCACACTGGCCAATCATATATTTATTTATAATTCACTAGGTTGAGCACTACTACATTCCATATCATACTCTCCCTAACATGCATATATCCCGATCCGCAGATATCATGGCTTACTTACTAACCAAGTATATATCATATATAAAGCATATTGAGCATACCAATTAAACACATATGAGGCGATATATCATTAAACATATTAAGCATAACATGGCAACCAAACAACCCTAACAAGCATACAACCTCGAATCACGTAAAATCGACCAAACGACAATTAACCTACAATGCTCAAATCATCATTGGTAATATGGGGTAGTCGCCAATGTGATTTTGATATTGTCGATTACTCGACCACTAGTAGAGTTTAGGTTACCCTAAGCATATCATTGCATTTTACACTGCTCTTGCCTTCCCGACGATAATGTGGTTCTTTCTCCCACCTGGTGCACACGTAGGTAGCGCTACAAGTAAATTGAAACCACGAGCAAGGTTCCCTCCACACGTTCACCAATCTACCACGTACATTACAGGGCTCCTCGGTGTTCCAAAATTTTCCCTAATCACACAGACAACATACAAACAACGTCGGTAACCCTAATATGCAGAAGAAACGATAATCGAATAGAGAAACTAACGAAGAACATGAAGAACATTCGAATAACGTTGATGTCGACATTGCCAACATGCTATGAACTTAGATTTACCTTAGTCGAATAGAAGAAACATATATGCAAATTTAAAGCAGATGAAGCTATGATCAAAAAGACACGATCGGTTTTGAGTTTCACTAACCAGATTGTTCACACTAAGCCTCGAAAGTTCCTCACGTCCCTCAGCTCTCTCCCTCTATTCTCTGTCTCTGTTTTATGAAGATGGTGAAATGAAAGTTAACTTTTGTAAAACTTTTTATTTTTCATCTCTGCACTGCCAATGCTCGAGCGTGGGGACTGTCCACGCTCTAGCGTCCCAACGTTTGAAGATTGGCTTGTTCCACGTTTGAACGTCGAGAGTTCTTCAGCGTGAAGGCACCGCCCTCCAGACTCCCCTGCCATGCTCAAGCGTTCAAGATGGCCATGCTTGAGCGAGCCAATGTTTGAACGCTGGTACTCAGCTCGCTCAAACGTGCTGCCCTAACCAGAAATTCCCTTCTCGCACATTTGTTATGTTCCTTCCTGATTGATCACATACACTTCAAGCATACTTTCAAACATACAATCATACATAATCCATACATAAACTAGGGTTTCCAAAATGAGGATGTCACAATTTTTTCATCCACAAGGCTCAAACCCAACACCTTACTTTAGGAATTCGAGTCAGTTCCACTTGGACCTAATGTTGGTGAAACATATTTTAATGTTAGTTAACCATGAAAGTTTTAAGATATTAACTTTTTTGTCCTAAGGAAGGCCTACCACTTGGCAGACCCTAGGGTCTAGGGCCACAAAAGAACCCAAAAAAAAGGGCGCACTAGCAATTCCGAGAATTGAACTTCGATATTCTACATGAGGTTTCACAAATCTATCCACTTGACTATCACTAGGCTCTAGGGAACTTAATATATCATATAAAATGAAATGATTTATACATTGTCTCAACCAGGGGTGGCAAATTATCGGTCCCCATCAAGACCAGTGAAAACTGATGCAGAAAATAGCTGGGTGGGCGGATACGGGTGACGCGTGGGTCAATGGGTAACAGATGCAGGTTCATAAGGTCTTGGGCGGGCAGGGTCGGTTTGTGTAAAAATATTTCGCTACCGCCCGAATACATTAAAATAGTAATTTTTTTTATCTCTGATTTCCCTTTAGTCTGATTGGTTGCCTCAGATTTTTTCTTCAATCTCATTGGCTCTCATATCTTATCCTTATCTTTTCTGATTCCCTCATTCAATGTTCAGATTTCAATGTTATCTTTTCTCAAAAAATCAAAATCTCTCATTCTCTCAGCCTCTCTCGTCACACCACTTCATCTACATGCTTTAACTTCACACTTCACTCCCATCTCAGCCTCTCTTGTTCACACTTTTTCCTCCGCCACCGCCTCTCTCGTCTCTTTCTTCCTCTCCTCAGTGACGGTGACCGCCTCTTCTTGCTCCTCTGTGACGACCTCTTTAGTGATGACCTCTTCTTGCTTCTCTGCTCCACCGCACGAAATGGAAGATTTTGACCAAGCTTCCTCTTGGATAGATCTGCGACATGGACTAATCAGCAGAAGAAGATCTATGAAGTTCAAACAAAGAAGATCTGCGAAGAATTTTTATTTTTTTTTGTTGAAAGTTTGATATTTTGGTAAAAAGTTTGAATCTTTCTGTAAAAAGTTTGAATATTTCTAGGTTATTTTCTTGTTTCCCTTTGTATTCTGGTTTTGCTTCAATTTTGAAGCTTCTGTATGATCTATGAAGCTTCTGGTTTTGCATTTTAAAGTTTGATTATGATGCTTCTTCTCCCTTTCGGTTCTGTAATATTTTTATTATCTAAAACCGATCCAACCCACACGCCGACCCGACCAAACCGAACCCGCCTAATCCGAGGGCACTAAACGGATGTGAATGGGTGAGGATATCTACCTCTCGGTTTTTTTGGGTTGGGTTTTTTCAGCCCGAAACCGACCGAACTCACCCGTTGTCCACCCCTATTCTCAACGTATTTTTATTATTAAAGGAGTTTTGCTTAAAACTTAAAACTTAAAAGGTTATAAATATATTAATTAACAGTAAATTAAATTTTCAGTATACTTGTAAAATAAAAAAATGTCAAAATTATATAGGTTTTCTACGTTATTTCATTAATAATAACATATTTAATTATGATCATTGCTTGAAAAAAATTAATGACACTATATACTAATAAATGATAACTGTTAAATATAGGAAAATGCTAACCAGTTCCCTAAAGACGCTGAAAAAAATTGTCATTGGAAAAAGATGCATTTAACATTTGAAGGAGTATTTTATTTAGTTTTCCAATAAATACTTGCTTTTAATAGATTCTTTAACAAATGCCCTTAGGGCACTTCTTAATAGGGGTGTTAATCAATCGATCCAACCCAATGCTAACCACATTAATAGAACCCAAAAACCGAAGAAAAAAATTGATTTTTTTCATTGGATTAGATCGGTTTTTCAATTCTTGTATGTAGAACCAATCCAATTCAAACCGAACCGAAATTATTTATATACATAAACTACTACTATCATAATAACCTTAGTACCCTTACTTTTAAATTTTATTTCCAATTTTATCCTTTCTCATTCAATCCTATCAGATCACTCTCATAACTAGGGGTACGAATCTACCACCATAAACATATTTAACTCGCAAATATATTCTTTCTCATTTATAAGTTAATTTAACTCCATTATTATCAATTATAAATTTATAAATATATAACTAAAATTAATTATTTAAATAATCACACAACTCTCTTGCTAGTCTTTTTTATGTAATAATAATAATAATAATAATATTTAAAGATAGGTTCTTTGATGTAATGTAACTATGTAAAGATGTATCGATGAAAACTAAATTATCCAATCAAATCCAAATTGCATTTGATTAGATCGGATATTTTTAAGGAAACAAAATGATCCAATCCAAACCGCATATAGTTTTCATCATTGGATTAGACGATTTTTTGGCTCAAAACCAATCAAAAACTTTTTGCCTTAAAAATAGATGTCTTTAAGCTTGTGCAAGTATACACAATCACATCAAGTAGTATAGAACTTTTGTTCAGATATCGTTCCCACAGGGATTAAATTGATGCGGTAAAATTCAGTTCCGATTATATGTTCAAGAGTTAGGAAGGAGTAACCAAAAATTGTTGTATGCGGACATATTAAAATAAAAGTGTTGATGCTAAAAATAAACAAATTACAACTTGAATGTAACTTAAAACAGATTAACAGAGAAAAGTGATCTGTAGATTAAGATAATTAAATCAGCTTCGGGTATGCTGCAGCATAAATCTTGTTTAGCTATCATTATGCTCTGACCATGCTCTAGCATCTAGCTCCAGGAAATTACAGTTTGTTTTCCAACATTACAGGGTCAGGTTCATTAACTTTGTTCTATTCCTAGATTCAGATTAATTACACCACCCTCTAATTAAAGCTCGTTCCAGCTAGCTTAGGGACAAGAATAGCTATTCCTAGCCTACTCATCATCAATTAATTTTTCAATTAATGATTTAACCCCTATCCACTATCAAGTTCCCACTTACTTAATTCTTCCTAATTAAATAAGCTAAGTGTTCAATCAAGTTGATCACTGTTAATCAAACAACATTAAACGCGTGATAAAAGAAGATGCGAACATAGCCATTACATAATTCAGCTAAACATTCATTATACTAGCATACCCAAAACTTAAAGAGTTTAGCTCATAGTGAGCTTACAAAGAACAAATGTAGACAAAAGGCGAGAAATCATTACAATGTAGGAACACTTAAAACACAGAAGCAGCAGCTCAGGAGGAAGTAAGCTTAGCTCAGCTCTCAACAAGACAATGTGTAAAATCAGAATATTCCCCTCTGCCCCTTTCACTAGGGTTTTCTAGATGCTTTTATAGATCACTAAACCCTATTCTCTTTCATTCCATTTTGGGCCAACAATCAAAAGAATTCATAAAATAACCTAGCCCAAATTCCAAATAATGTAAGGCAGCTGGTCCGATGCGCATGTGTTTCCTTAAAAACGACAGCGTCAGCGCCCTTGAGGAAAGAGGAGAGGTGTCCTTGTCAGCTTTTGTCCTTTAGTGCCATACTACTGAGAGGTAGTCCTTGCTGCAGCAACCAAGCTCTTGTATCCCCCTGCTTCAGCCTTGCTCCAGCAAGCTTTCTGCGCACCAAGACACAGAGTTTTTAGACAATAGCAATCAGGAGCAAAAGGCTAATATTTACTATACTTAACACAAATATGTATAAACTAACTTTTTCTAAAAGAAACCAAACTTAAAACATTAAGGATGGCAAAGAATTGCAGTAAAAAGGATCTAAATAACTCTTCATGTTATCACACCCCCAAACTTAAACCATTGCTTGTGCTCAAGTAATGCAAAAGAAACATACAAGGAACACAAAAAAAAAAAAAAAAATCCTAATTAATGAATGATATGCAAGCACCCCCCAGGTTTGTCCATCCTTCAATTCCCATCCAGAAGTCCACTCCTAATTACCTAACCAAACTGCTTTGTCTACCCTGCTCTCAACAACAACTACTACACATTGATTCAAATAGATTAACACATGCTGCAGCAGACATCTCTCAGAACAGTTGGTTCTGCATCTCACCCTCACTTTAGACCTTCCACTCTTTACCACAAACATGCATCCCTGATATAGATTTGATGAGAATCTATCATAATCAAAACAAACACAGAATTACACACAGCAAGAGGTCTTTACTGTTGTAACTGGGCTTAGGACAGGTAAGGTTGAATCATTTGGGTAAGTAGCTTACTCAAGGTAGAGCATAAGGATGCTTTCATATCTAGCTTAACTTCCCCACTGATCCTTCAATCCACATTTTTATGTTTTCTTGAGTCCTTTTCTTCCATTACCAAGTCCACCTTTTATTGAAAACTTGCTGTGAACAGATAACATTCAGTGTGATTTTTCAGGAATTGTTCTATTCTCTTTTTTTTTTTAACTAGAAGCATAAAGAAACTAGCTTCACATTAAGGGCTGGCAGCTTCACATTTTCGACTTATGACTTTTTGATTCACTGGCTGCCTATCCCTTACTGATTTATTTACAGTCCTGCTGCAGCATGCATATGTGTTGCAGCAAAGCACCCCCAAACTTAAACAGAAGCTTGTTCTCAAGCTTTCCCCAAACTTATTTCAAAACTAGCTACAAAAGCATCCTCTAGAGCTACCTTGTGGGTGAATTTTGTTTTTCCAGGTCTAAGGCTTGTAATTTACTAGTTTGTCAAGAAATGGCCAAAGCTCAAAAGGGGTAACTAGGGGCAAATGTATCAGTTGGGTGGGCTTATTTAGGCTCTATTAAACATAAAATAAACAAGAAAATGCCTCAAGCATACAGTGTGTGCAATTATGTATGCTGAGATCAGACAGAATCAAAGCAAACCTGACAGAAAATGCATGAGTGTGAAAAATAGATGTGCAATGCAATCTTTCACTCAGGTTCACCTTTATCTGTTCATGCTACAACACATATGTCCTCTATTCTAACAACTGTACAACAGTGCTGGTGATCACATTCAAGTTGGTGCAGTAGATTAGACAGCAAGAGTTTCATTCTAAACAGTAAGATTTGGACCCAGCAAAAGTGGCCAGAGGCCTTTTCCAATTAATCCTTAATCTTTTGGAATCAAAAATAGGGGTGGGATTCATGCACATCCATTCATTAATCAGGATTCAAACAACTATGGCCCTACAGACAAACAGATATCACAGGTCCTAGTGACCACTACTTTACGAAAATGTAAAAGAAAATAACATTAATCTGAGAATGGGTGGAGAGTTTAGGGCATCCTGATGTGGGATGCTGCAGCGAGCTGCAACATCCACAATGGCTCTGTTTCAAGCCTATGAAGCTCTGGTGCGCAAACTCTTCCTGGTGCCTCCTTTCTTGGAGGGCACCTTGGCTTGTGTTGCTCCGGTGACATGGACTTCCTCCTCTTCTTTCTCTTCCTCAGCTCTTTCTTCTTGTGCCCCTGTCTCAATACTCTCGTCATTTGTAACATCCTAAAATTTCAATATAATTATTTTAATAAAAGATTAAGCAAGTGTGAGTATTAGTGCAAAAGATTTATAGTATAAGAATTTATTGAAATTATTTAGCGAATATAAAAAAAAGGAAAAAAAAAGAAAGAAAGATAATAAACAAAAACGACACTAACGTGGAAAGCATTCCACATTGGGGTTGGAAATCTTTTAGAATTGAAAATGGAATGATGTACACGTACAAGTGTACAACAAGGAAAAGGTTTGGGAAAATTATTATAATAATTTTAAAAAAAAAATCATGGCAGGGCCCACGTCCTATAACACATTTTGGCCTAAAAACATGTTACCTGGGTTCATGTAACAATGACCCGATTTAAATTCACAAGAATGGTTTGAGAGGCCCACGGTTACAATGGGTTTTCTTTAGATGAGTTTTTAGGGATATATATATAAGTAGGACGTGACCTTGCTTGCAAAAAAAGAAGTGGTGCAGCGCCGCACTATTTTTCACAACTAATATTAGCGTAAAGATATCCTTTAGAGTGGAAGAGGAGTATCGGTTTTTGCCAACGAAAGTTTAGAGTTTCACAACTCTATGCTGTTAAATAGAACAATAAAGGGAGCAAAGGAAGAAATATTTTTGGTGAAAAACTACACTGTCTTAGTTTATTTTTTATTGGAGCTTTCGGAGATCTTCAACTTGTGAGTAAAAACAACATTTTATCAACCTTTCATGGTGCAAACTATTTGGGAAACTGAGTTTTTAATTTAAATTATGATTTTTAGAGAGTTTTGAATGCAAAAACCAATAGCTGGTCAAATCCTATTTTCTAAATTGGGGGTTTTGTATAAAAATGAAATTAATATTAAATTAAGTGATTATTACTATGAATTATGTGATTATATATGGAATTGGTATGAGTTTATGATTGATATCATGTCTTTATATGTTATATGATGTTATAGTGTTGTCGTGATATGCGTTGTTATGTTATATGATATTATAATGTTGTTGTGACATGCCCTATTATGTTATATGATGTTATAGTGTTGCCTCGGTATGACATTATATCATTGTTAGTGATACATGGAGTTTGAGAACCCATTTAGTAGTCATCTGGGATGACATATTGCATTATGCATGAGTTGGTCATCACCTTCCGAGAAGATATGACGGTATACATTCTATTCCGGGAATAGGATGAGAGATATCATCATCTGAGATGAGATATCAAATTATTGAAAATATCCACATCTGGGATGGGATATCAAATTATTAAAATATTCACATCTGGGATGGAATATTAGATACCTCCATCTGGGATGGGGAAGGCAGTGGGACGCCATTGCATGGATATGAGCTCATAGACCTTAGTGGATCTAGGATTCACACCGGTTCCGGGAACCAAAGAGTCAAGTCAAGTGATTCTGGGAATCACCAAGTCATGTTCATGAAGTTGCATTGTATAGAGTTTGTATGGTGAATGTGATTAAATGTAATGAGATGTGACCGTAGTTGAGTTTATGTGTTTGTGGTTTAAATGTTTGATATCAATTCAATTTATATGTTATTATTTTGGAGGTTTATTATATTTATTATTTTGAAAATTAGCGGGTACCATGGATGATTTTCCGGTTACCGCGCCGGCTGAGAACAACACTATTTGCGAAAATATTTTTAGAACTTGTTTTTATTCACTGGGATTATATCTTATTAAAAGTGTTGTTTTCAAAGCACGAGGACGATGTCACTGAAACTGAAGGGACTTGAAGACTTAGTGAATTTTCTTAGTTATTTTTCTAGCTTGGTTAGTATTTCTTAAATAAGGAGTCGTTTATAGCTAAACATGTTTATTTATTTATCGTTGGGTTTATTAGTAGACGCCCGTATTTGGAGGGAAAAACCATTGTAAAAGAGTTATGTGATTTTAATAATTAAAATTTATGAGGCTTTATTTTATTTGGATATAATGATTTACTTAGCACTATTACTTTATTTATTTTTTTTAAATTTCGAATATACGAGATAATTTCAGACTTAAATTTATTGTGAAAATTTTTATAACTTGATTATTTAAATTAAATGTTTTTAAGGTTTTTATAGAAAATTAATTTGGGCTACTAATGTAACGAAGGGCGTTACATTTATGGTATCAGAGCAGTTCGATTCTAAATCCGACTGTGGTAATGGGGCTTTTTCTAAAACAAAACTTGGGCGCATAGGACGCTTGTTAGAGTTATAGATGCTGCATGCTATTTTTTGGGATATTGGACCTGATCAACCCAGTATTTCATTGGTAGTGAGCAGATTTACGGCGCCTAATAGGCGAGGGACGAATGTTGCAGTTGCAGCAACTTTGGATTGTATGGCCAAAGCTATGCAAGGACAGGCGAAGACTCTCAGTCAATTGAAGGGAAATGGAGGTTAGTCACTAATGGAGTGGTGGCAACCTATGACCCTTAGCACGTGGGGCTTTTCGAATTCAAGAAGAACAATCCGCAATCATTCCGAGGCAGCTTAGATCCGAAGGAAACTGAAATTTCTTCTACTCGTATAGGAGAAAAAGTTACTATATTGTTTGATTCATGAACAATGCATTCATTGATATATCCTTCATGTGTGAAATTTGGAGTTACCTATCTTTCGTTTGTCCTTGATTCATGCGTTTCTACTTCTATGGAGGATAATCTTATTATTTCCAGTGCTTGTTTAAATTGTTTTCTTGCGCATCAGGACATGTCTTTTGTCATCGATCTTTTATCTATGTCTGGATTGTATGTTATTCTTGGTATTGACTTATTGGCATCTAGACTTATTGTCATAAAGTACTATGACAAAACTATCCTTATCTCTTCACATCCAATGTCTTTCGATCTTCGGTGTCGACCCATATTTTATTTGTTATTGTTTCTTGTGATAAGGGTTTGATTTAGAGAGCTCTAGGATACATACTTGCATTCACTGCTACTATAGAGACAATGATGTAACATCTATATCTGTGACGTGCAAGTTTCACTAGGGGGTTGAGTTTAGCATAGATCTAGTACCAAAGAGTGGACCAATATCTGTAGCGCCTTACAAGATGACACCTTTAGAGTTGAGTGAGCTTAAGAAACAATTTGACGAGTTTCCTAAGATTGACGGGTTGCTATAAAAAGTTCATAGAGCAGTTATATAGACTAGCCTTACCCCTTACCAAGTTAGCTTGGAAAGAGAAACCTTTTGAGTGGGATAAGGAGTGTGTAGAGAATTTCTGGGAGCTTAAGAAAATATTGACGTCAGCACCTATCTTAACCATTGAAAATTATGACATGGTCAACTAATTCTAATATATTAGAGTGAAAATAGATATCATGATGTACTGCTGCATGTATGTATAAGTTCTTAGCTTTGTGAATTGTTATTTGATCCTTCCATATGTGGTAACCTATTTCCAAAAAAAAAAAAAAAATTTAACTTATTATTTTCTCTAAATATAGTTGTGGAGAAATCTGTTACAGTTATGCCGCTTGAAATATCAACAAATTCCTTTTTCTCTCTTAATAAAATCATCATTGTTATGATAGGATGAAATGTTAATGTCTGACACATGAATGTTGTTTTGTGACTCTTATGTATGATGTTCTAATTTAAAAATGTTTGATTTAAAAATAATTCTAGTAGATATTTTAGAGTTACCTTTGGAATTAAATATTGATATTTTTTTTTGTGGTAGGCTAGAAACACCATTATTCCTTTGACCCTAAATCATTTATATTATGCATGAAACTCTTAATAGACTTAGTAATTGGTGTCAGGTTTGGAAAAGTTATGTTAAAATCGAGAAGTTGTTATGAAATGTATCTTTAATTACAATAATAACAATAAAGAAATATAACGTAAAAGAAAAGGGGAAATATATGCATGTATAAGAAACAAAAATAAGTAACATGTGAATTCATTATTTGTTTCCAGTAGTACATAGTACAGATAACCAAGATGTATCAAGATTTAAAGATGATGTATGTAACACCCCGATTTTCACTGTTTCAAAATAATCGAAATGCGGACGATTATGTTTATATATTTATATGAGTGTTAGAAAATTATTTTAAATAAACAGAGTTCATCACTCAATCCTACTTGAACGTAGGAAGCTACGATTAAAATTTAGGTTTGAAAGTCAGGCGAATCCCGGCCCGCGAATTTCACTGACAGTATATTTATACTGATCAGGAGACCTAATTTTAATTCGTGAACGAAAAACTTAAGGTTTTTATTTTATTTCCTATGATTGTGTGTTTTTAGAATTATTTCATTTACAGTGAAATAATTTAAGTTTTACGGGCATAATACTCGATCGGGCGAACGACGGAGCTAACAACGGGATGTTCGGGACTCGATAAGTGGATAAATCCTAAATTCTCCTAGGACTAAGGCTTCCATGTGAGTGGTTTGATGTGGCTTAGGGTTGTGTTAGCAATTTTTAATAATTGCATTTTGGTCCTTAAACTTATTCTTAATTGCACTTTGGTCCCTAAACTAGTTTCTATGATAAACTAAGTGAAGTGGATCAGTTTTTCACTCATCCAAATCATGTTGGGCTGCAGTTTTGAGGCCCAAATTTCGTGGCCAAGAGTTATTCCATGAAAATCAATTTCCTACTTTTAATTATCTAGGTTTTTGATTAAAGCCTTAAACATTTTTATGTTAGAAAATTATGAAATGGACTTGGGCTTTTGTCAAGCCCATTTTCGCATGGCCCATGACCTTGGAGGCTGATTTCTTCTCTTCAAAAGTGACTCATCCTTCCACATTGTTCTAGTTCATTCTTCATCTTCTCCACCTTCACTTTTCCTCCATTGTTCTTAACTCCAAAAGCTTGAGTTTGTGAAGCAAGTGTTGGATTCTTGCTCATTTCTTGTTTTTATAGAGGTGATTCTTACTCTTCATCTTCATTTAATGCCATGTTCTTCATTGATTTTTCCATTTCCATGCCTAGATCATTACTTTTATGCATGAACAAAGTCTTAGATCTAGAATTTTGAAAAATCACCATAAATCATAGAAAACTCCTAAAATAGTGAAACCAATTTCTATGTGCTTATAATCATTCTTGCTATCATAATCCAAGAGATTGTTTCATGCCCGAACCTATGTTCATGTGGGGGGATGAACTTTTGTTCATTTTTCATGAAAATGATTATGGATGTCCTAAACTGACCGAACTTGCACCGAAATTATGACCATCTTCCTTTCTGAAAATCGAAAAACTCGAAACATGAAAGTTGTTCCTCTTTCTCTCTTATTTCCAACGAACAAAAGATCATAAAAAACGGATGAGTATATTGAGAGTTATGACCAAAATACAGAAACTGCCCAGAATCCTCAGATCCATGCGAGACAGCAGAAAGAAGGCCCTTTTCACCCCTGTTATGATCCGAACCAAATGAAACCTTCAACACCAAAGTTGTTCCTTTTCTTCTTATCTTTCCAATAAGCCAAAGTTTGTAATTTTTGGATGAGTATATCATGAGATATACTCACAAAACCAACACACCCTCAAACTGTCCAGATTTTATATAAGTGTTGGTTGATCATTTTATTCATTTCTTCAATCTCCAAGTCTCTTCATCATTAAACTAAAAACCCTAGCCTCATGGACATGTCTTGGCCGAATCTACAATTTGGAGGGTTAGGAGGTTTTTGATTTAAAACTTTGTTGTTTTATCCTTAAACCATTGTCTTAAGTGCTTTAGGATAATTAATCCATGACTTAAGCAAGTTTGGTGATTTTGAGCCACAAAACCCTAAGGAGGCCGTGACCTATTAAAGAGGATTAGCTGTTTGTTTTGCTTGTTTTGATTGGTTGATTTTGTGGTTTGTTGAAGGTTAGTATTTCTGACGCGTACGTGTGTCGATTTCTCAAAACAGTGTCAAGACTGAAAATCGGAGGTTCAAGTTCTTCAAGAGGTAAGGGGAGCTTACCTGAGGGATTTTTCCCAATAACTATTAGCTTTAGTGTGGTCTGTATACTTGATATGTGGCTGTGGTGCTTTGATTATGCTGTATACGTTGTATTGTTTATCTATGTTAGATGATTTATCTGCTTTTAATTTATTTAATTATCTGCAGTTGTTTATTATATTGCTATGATGCATGATCTACCTGGTGATATAATTCTGATGATGTTGTTGAGTGTTGTTTGTGAAGCCTGACAGTGGTCAGTGCACAACCGACTTAATCAGATAAAAGCTTTAATAAGCTATATACATTATGTTCAATGTTTTATGGGAAATGTTGGAATATAATAGTAGTGGAAAATATTATTTGGGGAAAATAGTGAGTATTGAGAAATATTACTATTTTAATGATTTATTGATAAAAAGTCAACTATGAGTCATAGTGAGGACGTAACCGTGAAAATATTTTAGTACTGCTAATTTTTACGTGAGAAATTCCGTAATATGATAAAATGTTATTTTATGAAATTAATCTTCAAAAATAACTTAAGTATGATTTTAGAAAATTGTTTAAGTGGAAAAAGCTAAGTTTTGGCTTAAAAGATGTAATTTGACGGCAAATTGGAAAAGTGTCGACGACAAGTATTTTTAAAGCGGCAGTACGTATTTTAGATAAACTTGAGCCTCACGTGATTCTCTTATGGAACATAAATGTTATAGAAAAGAATTTCAAGTAATCAATGATTTTATAAAGGAGTTTTTATAAAGGAGTTTTTGTAAAGGAGTTTTTCTAATCGTGTTATTTTCCGTCAACTTGGATAAGTTGCGGAGACTTTGTTTTGGATTTGTTTTTCACAGAACGAAAATGGTGTTTACGTTGAAACGTGAGCCTAGTATCAGAGATGTCGCGATACTAGTGTTCTTTAATTTAAGCACGAAGATCTTTGATCCGTGTTACGTTGAGTATCCATGTTATGAGATTATGTTGTTATGGACTTGGTGTCCTTTTCATGTTGTATATCCACATGGTGGGTTACGTTGTAAAAGGTAAATGTTGTTTTCTACGACCACAAACCCCAAGGCTGATTGCAAGGTCTAAGGTTTTGTGATTGAGCACTCGGACTTCGTGTCCTGTGTTGACATTGAAAGATTTAAACACGTTGTTAAGTTATGCCGTGACGCGATGACAGTGAGAGGAACGGAAAGGGATACGGCGGTGAGAGGAAATGGAGAAGGATAGGGCGGTGAGAGGAAATGGAGTTGGAAAGGGAGAGGGTTTGGGTGGTTTGATTGTGAAAAGGAGAGGGAAGGGGAAAGGGTTTGGGTGTCTGAGTGTGGGAAGCAGAGTGAGCATTCAGCACGAAAAATGAAATAAAACAGACATTCCACATCGGTTATAAAGACAACCGATGTTAAAGTGTTTTCCACATCGGTTATTAGTAAAACCGATGTGTAATCTTATGCATGATTAAATTTTTTTCTTTTTTCTTTTTTCATTTTCCACATCGGTTTTCCTAAAACCGATGTCTAAAATATATTCCACATCGGTTATACCAAAACCGATGTCTAATCTTATGTCTGATAAAAAAAAAATTGTTATTTGTTTCATTTTCCACATCGGTTATAATAAAACCGATGTCTAATATTATGTCTGATAAAAAAATTTAGTTTTTTGTATCACTTTTCCACATCGGTTTTTATTAAAACCGATGTAAAATAATTTTTCACATCGGTTTTCATAATAACCGATGTTAAAATACTTCAGTTTAATTTCAAAAATGCCACCGCCTCCTTTTTCACATCGGTTATTATAAAACCGATGTTAAAACCTCGATGTTAAATGCATATTTTGCACTAGTGGGCCACTTAAAGTTTTGGCCTTTACATGAAAATGTGTAAAAATCTTTAATCTTTTCCAATCACTTAAACCTAGCATCCTTTAGTACAAAGGAGCCCTTGGTCATGATCATCTTGGAATAGAACTCAAATACAAGTCCATACAAGCAAAGTTAAAGCAAAAACCCACCAAAACCAAAAAGCATGGTTTCGGCCTCATCAAGAAAATAGGGTTAGAAATTTTTGTTTTACACAACCTTTTAGTATGTTGTAGTATGAGTAAAAACAAGAACATAGAAAGTGGTTTCAACTCAAACGGAGTTTTCTACCATTTTTAAGAGATTTTAGAAGTTTGAAAGCTTAAAGGAAACTTAAAGCAAAAACTATGAAAATAAAGCAAGAACTTGAAAAATAAACAACATAGGATCATTACCCTTAACAAAGTGAAGAACTTTGATGAAGAACTTAGAGTAAAAATCTCAATAAAAAGATGAACTTTGGTAGAGTGAAGAAGAGAAAGTAAGGAAATAAGTGTAAGTGTGAAAGTGTGAATTTTGTGAAAAGTGTAGAAGTGTTGTTGTTTAAAGTTTAAATAGAAGAGGAGAGAAGGGGGGAGGGTTACGGCTAGAAGGGAGAGAAAAGGGGAAGAAGAGTTGAATGGCTTGTAGAGAAAGAAAGAAGGTAAGGTGGTGTAAGGTGGAGGTATGGTGTGGAGGTAAGGTAGGAGAGAAAAATGTAAGAAACTTGACTTTGTTGAAAAAGAGAGGTATGGCTTGATGACAAGGTGTCATAGCTCTCACATCAGTCATTCCATTTCCCTTTTGCTTTGCTCCATTGCGCATCAGATGACTTTCCCGATCGTATTTCCCGACGATTTCGCCCGGGTAATACTCGGAATTTTGGCCCCGAACAAGATTTTTTGAAAATCTCCATACCCACACAAAACATCAAGAAAACACTAACCGTATCGTTCACGAGTCAAAATTTGGTCTTTAGCTCAGTAAACTTGTACTGGCTGTGAAAACCCAGACCGGCTTTCGTCTGAATTTTCGACCGAGAATTTTATTGTCACCTCACACGGTAAAACAACACAAGAAAATGATTTTATTAAAAATAAAATCATCCTCTGGATTTTATCAAAAATAAATACATTAAAGCATTCATTTACTGATAAAGAAGCATACGAAAAAAACAGGGTGTTACAACTCTACCCCTCTAAAAAGAATCTCATCCTCGAGATTACGTATCTTGAAATAACTCAGGGTACTGCATCTTCATCTTGTCCTTAGCTTCCCATGTAGCTTCTCCGGTCGCCTCATTCCAGATAACTTTGACTAGAGGAATCTGTTTACCTCTGAGCTGCTTCGTCATCTTATCCGCAATTCGTACCGGTGACGTTACGAAAGACAGATTCTCTTTTAATTGTACATTATCGGGTTTTATGACATGTGATGGATCAGGGATATATTTTCTCAACTGCGAGACATGAAAAACATCATGGATATTGGAAAGAAATGGTGGCAAGGTTATTTTATAGGCTACTGGACCTACGCGACGAAGAATTTGGTAGGGTCCAATGAATTTGGGAGTGAGCTTCCTGGATTTTATTACTCTGCCGATCCCAGTCGTTGGCGTGACTCTCAAGAACACATGCTCGCCTTCCTCAAACTCTAGGGGTCGTCGTCTCTTATCCGCATAACTCTTCTGTCGGCTCTGAGTAGTCCTCATCTTCTCTTGGATCATCTTCACCTTTTCTGTCGTTGGTCGCACGAAGTCTGGACCCAACAGCAGGCTCTCACCATCCTGGTACCAACACAAAGAGGTGTCCGACATCGTCGTCCATACAAAGCCTCATACGGTGCCATTCCAATGCTTGAGTGGAAACTGTTGTTATAGGTAAACTCTATCAACGGTAACGACTCATCCCAACTCCCTGCATCCTCCAAAACACAGGCTCTAAGCAAATCCTCAAGCGACTGAATTGTCCTTTCCGACTGTCCATCAGTCTGTGGATGATACGCGGAACTCAACCTGAGTTTCGTTCCAAGCGATTCTTGCAAACTCTGCCAAAACCTCGATGTGAACCTCGGGTCTCGGTCCGAAACAATGCTTGAAGGCACCGCATGCAGTCTAACGATCTCTCCGATGTACAGCTGGGTTAACTTCTCCATAGAGTACCTCATATTGATTGGCAAAAAGTGAGCTGACTTAGTCAGTCGGTCCACTATTACCCATATGGCCTCATAACCTTTCCTGGTCCTTGGTAAACTGGTCACGAAATCCATCGATATTCCGTCCCACTTCCATTCTGGGATATCTAAGGATTGTAACATTCCTGCAGGTCTCTGATGTTCTACCTTGGCTTTTTGGCATACCAAACATGATGCAACATACTCCATTACGTCTCTCTTCATTCCATACCACCAATATAACTTCTTTAGATCTTGGTACATCTTGGTAGCTCCCGGATGCATACTCAACTTACTCTTATGAGCTTCTTCTAAAATCAGCTTTCTCAACTCAGCATCCTCAGGTACACAGATTCTTTCACCGAACCTTAAGATTCCGTCTGTGCCTTCTCTGAACTCTGACAATGCTCCTTACCGCACTAAGTCCCTCTCGATCCGCAGATACTGATCAGTCTCTTGCTTCTCCTTTATCTGCTCCATCAACCCATTTGACACGGTGATCTTGTTCAGACACAACCTTCCTGGCGTAACTTCAACCGACAGACTCAGATCTCGAAATTGTTCCAACAATCCTTATTCCTTAACCATCATCACTGACGCGTGAATTGACTTTCTGCTTAGCGCATCGGCCACTACATTCGCCTTTCCGGGGTGATATTGTAGTTGAAAGTCATAATCCTTCAGGAACTCTAACCAACGTCTCTGCCGCATATTCAACTCTTTCTGATCGAACAGGTACTTCAGGCTCTTATGATCACTGAAAACATTAAAAGTAGCCCCGTACAAGTAATGTCTCCATATTTTCAAAGCAAAGACCACAGCTGCCAACTCCAAATCATGTGTCGGGTAGTTCCTCTCGTGAGTCTTCAACTGCCTCGAAGCATAAGCTACGACCTTCCGGTCTTGCATCAACACACAACCCAACCCTTGATGTGAAGCATCACAGTAAACCTCAAAAGGTTCCTTGGGATTAGGTAGGATCAACACAGGCGAAGTCGTCAACCTCCGCTTCAGCTCTTGGAAACTCCTTTCACAAGCTTCTGTCCAAACAAACGCTTGGTCCTTACGAGTCAACTGAGTGAGGGGTCCCACTATCTTGGAAAACCCTTCGATAAATCTCCGGTAGTAGCCAGCCAAACCCACAAAACTACGAATTTCCGTCGCCGTTGTTGGCCTTTCCCATTCCAAAACAGCCTCAACCTTTTTCGGATCTACAGCGATTCCTTCGCGAGATATCACATGACCCAAGAATTGGACTTGATCCAACCAAAACTCACACTTTTCCAGCTTCGCATAAAGCTGCTTCTCTTTCAGAATCTGAAGAACAATACTAAGGTGTTCAGCATGTGTCTTCTTGTCCGGAGAATAGATCAGAATGTCATCTATAAAGACGACTACGAACTGGTCCAAAAAGGGACTAAAGATCCTATTCATATAGTCCATGAATATAGCAGGCGCATTCGTCACTCCGAATGGCATCACCAAATACTCATAATGCCCATAGCGTGTCCGAAACGTTGTCTTAGGAACATCCTCTGCTTTCACTCGTATCTGGTGGTATCCTGACCGTAGATCTATCTTTGAAAACACGGCAGCGCCACACAACTGATCCATGAGACCGTCTATCCTTGGAAGAGGATATCGGTTTTTGATCGTGACTTTATTCAACTGACGAAAATCCACACATAGTCTGGCCGATCCATCTTTCTTCTTCACTAACAGGACTGGAGCTCCCCACGGTGACACACTAGGCCGTATAAACTCCTTCCTCATCAATTCCTCAAGCTGCTCCTTCAAGGTCTCTAACTCCGATGGCGACATGCGATACGGTGCCATGGATATTGGTCCAGCGCCTGGAACTAGGTCAATCGCGAACTCGATCTCCCGAACAGGTGGCAACCCAGGTACATCCTCAGGGAAAACTTCCGGAAACTCTCGAACGACAGGTACGTACTCTAAGTCGAACTCGCTCTTGACATCTGAGGAAAACCGCAACATGTAAACTTGAGCTCCTTCTTTCAAAGAAGCTCTTACCTGACTAGCAGATAAAAATCCAGAAATCTCATCCCTAAAAACTAAGGTTTTCTGAGCACAGTCTATTAGGATATGGTTGGAAGATAACCAATCCATGCCTAAGATCACATCTAGTTGTACTAGGGGTAAACAGATCAAATCCATAAGGAAATGTCTACTCTGAACAATGATAGGACAGTTTAAGCAAACCGAATTAACAGTCACAGGTTTAGCAGTTGGGGTAGAAACAATCAGATTATAAGGTAAGGAAGAAACAGGCAAGTTTAACGTTTTCACACGATCCATCGAAATAAAAGAATAGGTTGCACCCGAATCAAACAGTACAATTACGAGATTACCATCAATGTCACACTTACCCTGCACGAGATCACCGGAGTTCGATGCCTCTGCACCACTCATCGTGTAAACTCGTCCCTTGGCGGTTAGCTTGCTTGCTCTGGTATGATTGAATGACTGCTCCCTCTTTGGCGCATGGCACTCCTTTTCCAAGTGTCCAATGCGGTCACAGTTGTTGCACTTGGAGTCCTTCTTTGGGCAAGCATTGGTGAGGTGATTCGGATCCCCACATCGGAAACATCTTCTTTCTTGGCCTTGATCGTTGTTTCTCTGGCCTCCGCTCCCGGTTCCTGACACACTGGAACGAGCTTGTTGTTTCTGATTATAGCTAGGTGCCTGATGATATGGCTTCCTCTGGTTCTGTTTCCACTTAGAATTCTGACCTTGGTTCTGGCCCTTAGGACGAACAGGTTCTCCTGCGCTTCCCTTGTTATCCCTTCCTCTGCGCATCAGCTCAATCTTCCGGCACTTCTCCACTAACGCTTGGAAATTCCGAATTTCCAAGGGCAGTACTGACTCCTTGATCTCAAAGCGCAAACCGGCTTCGAACTGTTCACATTTCCACTCTTCACTGGGGTTGTCCTGAAAGAAGCGGAAGTATTTGGCAAGTGATTCGAACTTTGCCGCATACTCCCCTACCATCAGGTCCCGCTGACTCAGCCTCATAAACTCTCGCTCTTTCTCCTTCCGGGCACTCTGGGGAAAGTATTTGTCCAGAAACTTGCCACGAAATACCCCCAGGTGATTGCTTGATGCTCAGCCTCTAACAGTTGCTTGGTACCCTTCCACCAGTACTCGGCGTCTCCCACTAGTTGAAACGTCGAATAAGGTACCTTGGATTCTTCAGGGGTATGCACCAACTCGAAGATCTTTTCTAACTCTTGAATCCAAAGGTCCACCTTAATCGGATCCACGTCTCCGTCGAACTGAGATGGGTTCTGACGTCTGAAGGCGTCCAGATGCCTTCCCTCTGTAGCTTGCTCCGCTCGCAGCTGTTCTTGCTGATTTTGTGCGGCAGCATTGGCCGTCTGGAGAGCTATAGCAGCAGCTACCTCAGCCAGCGCTTGAGCAGCGAAGTCCATTCCTCCGTTGCCTCGTCCACGTCCACGTCCACGAGCACCCCTTGGATTCATACTGACCTGGATCACACGAGCAGTCAGATGACAGTCCCAAAGAGAGAACTCGCCGGTCACCACATATTACCTCAAAAGAAGTAATTCAAACAGCACATAATCAGAGAAAACACAACAGCAACACAACAGACCTCACCCAGACATTCCCGAAAGACTCGACTAGCTCTGATACCACTAATGTGACACCCTAACTTGGATATCACATGGTTACCCTTTTTGTGGAAAAGAACTGATTTAAACGCGCTTTCGGAAAAGAACATTTAACATATACAAGGTTACTGAAAAGGTGCTTAATATTTTTTTTTTCCTTTTTGGAAAGAGGTGAAGTAAAAGATAATAAAACTCAAAACATGGAACGACATCATATTATATAACATTGCCTCAAGGGGTCTTAGGTTTTAGATTACACAACGGGCCTTAATCAATCTGGCCAACTTTACTGAAACAGGAACAAGGAAACAGATAAAGCATCAAACTGGGAATGGGGAAATCTGGGTACTAGACTCAAAAGAAGGCTCTAAAAGCCAGGGACAAACAGACTACTCCAAAAGCCGACGACAAACTACCAGTGCCTCCTGCACTCCGAGTGGCCGCAAACACTCCCGCCAGATGAGATGTCAGATTCCGGGTCGATGACCTCACCACCGTCGTCGATCGGAACATTCTCCTCACCGGGGTCCTGGGGATGGTACTCTGCCTCTAGCTCGTCCTCCCTCCAATCCTCTACCACCTCGAGAGGCTCCTCCTCCGGATCCTCCTCGGGATCCTCCTCGGGCTCTTCCTCCATGGGCTTTGCCGGCTCGACTTGTGGATGGAGAAGGCCAGCTAGCTGCAGTGTATGAAGATATGACCAGGGAGGTGGAAGTGCCACTGTCCGAGCCTCAACCGAGTGAATCCTCCGGATCGGCTCTCCGTTGGCGTTAGACTCTGTCGTCGTAATCGGTCCCCTATATGTAGCTGTAGTCGCGTCGTCGCTCACTGTCCAATTCCCCACTTGTCCAGCCTCGTCGAACTGCTCAGACCTCGTGATCGCGGGTACTAGGGGAACAAGGGGTTCCATCTAAGGCATACGCATACACCGATACAAGAAGAAGAAAAGAACATATAGATATGCAAGAGTGAGATACCGTCATAAGATATATCCCACAACAACCATATACATGATACATACAACACGTAATCAGTTTAACAGTTAAGTCATGCATAATCATAATATAACAGTGTTATATCAAAGGGTCTCAAGCCCGCACAATCAGTTTTCGAAAATATGCATGACACTTCAATATCAGGCTCTATCCTAATCTCATGAGATCTCATCACCATGTTACCACTGTAGAAGAAATAGAGTTGGTCAATCTCTAGCCCCTCGGGCTGTTGCCACCGCAACTTGGTGCACAAGGTCTATTGGTCGAGCAACGTCACATGTGACTCCGAACCGCTCACATGGACTGACTCTCAGATACCTCGGGTATCCTCAATGAAAGAAAAAGGCACGTCTGCCAGGGGAAATGCACATGAATAAAAACTTTCCTTTTCAAGGTTTTTCTTTGTGTTAATCTTTCACTGTCAAAGCTCAAAGCTAATGACTTAACATCATTTCCCCATCACTTGAAAACTTAGAAACATAGGACACACTGTCCGAATGCTCAATCACAACACCCTAGACCGTGGCCGCAGTCAAGGTTTGTGGTAATAGAAATCAATATACTTTTAGTCATGTTTTAAACTTAACATGCTAAGGACAATAGCCCACAACAACGGAGATCAGAACGAACTGTCCTTGATTCCGCGAATTGGACTTGTAGCCCATAACATCATGAATAGGACTTTACGGTCCCGAATTAACACTGATCCAAGATCACGTGCTTAACATGGAAAACTAAAGGCAACGTCTCACGTCTAGATTCCTATTCTTTTAGTACTCATCTTTCATTTGGCGAAAACAAATTTCAAAATCGAAATCCTCGATAACCTATTCAGGCTATCAGAAAGTTCCTAAATCATTTGGGAGAAAACTTTTTCTTTTGAAATCCTTTATAAAACATTTTTTAAACACTTTTATCTTTGAAAATCCCCAATAGGATATTGTCAAATATTTTCGAAAGTTTTCATTTGAAAATATATAGTTCGAAAATGATTTTTCTCTTGTAACACAGTTGGTCACCAAAACTATTTCATCACTTAAAAACAAGTCCTTTAAGTATTTAAGCTTTTGGAAAAGAAAACCAATCCTTCCATCTTCAAAGCTTATTAAGGCTTTTAATCCTTATTAATAGTTGAGCATAGACACACGTCCGGCTTAGCAAGCTTCAATCAACAACAGCAATATATATATATATATATATATATATATATATATATTCACAGTTCAATGCTAATATCACAGTTGAAGGCAGTTCATCACAGATATGCATCTCAACCTATATAACAAGTACGGTGCAACATCAGATAATAGCATAACACTTCAACATATCAGATAATCAAGTAATCTCAATAACATTTAAGTACACAGTTAAACATCTACACACATGCATACAGTTATTGAATATCTTTAGGAAATCCCCTCTTACCTCACGAGGAAGTTAAGAGTTTCGGATATGAAGAGAAAGGCTCACGATCGTCCTCGCTCTGCCGGCGATGGAAGTCTAAGGTTACAAACATGAAACCATAAGTTAAAACTCAATCAAAGAACACTAATCATAAGGTATAGGTTCGGTTTAGACAATGGATTAGGATTAGGGTTTCCGAAATTTATGCAACTTATGGATTTATGATCCTTAAGTGCTAGAAGTTCATTAACACCAACCATTTAACAAAGTTGAATTGAAAATCCCACTAAGTCCTTGGCTTAGGGTTTTCGGTCTACACCATTAAATAGGATAGAATTTTCTAAACTTTCCAATCTCTTTAGGTTAGCATCCATACATAGTAAGGAGCTTAAAACCATGATCATTTTGGAAAAATCAAAACAACTCGTCCTAGGCCCAAACATGTAAGTTTCGGCCATCATTGGAAACTTAAGAAAAAGATTTAAACTTTCCAATCACTTTAGACATAGCATCCTTTATCATGAGGAGCTTTAATCTTTGATCATTTTGGAAGAAAACAAAACTTAACATCTTTGCCAACAACCATCAAAGTTTCGGCCTTGAGACAAAATAAAGGTTAGAAATTTTCAAACTTTCCAATCTCTTGGATTTAGCATCCTTATACATCAAGGAGCCCTAATCCATGATCACTTTGGGAAACATCAAAGCATCCATGCCTTAACCACTTAAAGTTTTGGCCTTTACATGAAAATGTGTAAAAATCTTTAATCTTTTCCAATCACTTAAACCTAGCATCCTTTAGTACAAAGGAGCCCTTGGTCATGATCATCTTGGAATAGAACTCAAATACAAGTCCATACAAGCAATGTTAAAGCAAAAACCCACCAAAACCAAAAAGCATGGTTTCGGCCTCATCAAGAAAATAGGGCTAGAAATTTTTGTTTTGCACAACCTTTTAGTATGTTGTAGTAGGAGTAAAAAAAAGAACATAGAAAGTGGTTTCAACTCAAACGGAGTTTTCTACCATTTTTAAGAGATTTTAGAAGTTTGAAAGCTTAAAGGAAACTTAGAGCAAAAACTATGAAAATAAAGCAAGAACTTGAAAAATAAACAACATAGGATCATTACCCTTAACAAAGTGAAGAAGTTTGATGAAGAACTTAGAGTAAAAATCTCAATAAAAAGATGAACTTTGGTAGAGTGAAGAAGAGAAAGTAAGGAAATAAGTGTAAGTGTGAAAGTGTGAATTTTGTGAAAAGTGTAGAAGTGTTGTTGTTTGAAGTTTTAATAGAAGAGGAGAGAAGGGGGGAGGGTTACGGCTAGAAGGGAGAGAAAAGGAGAAGAAGAGTTGAATGGCTTGTGGAGAAAGAAAGAAGGTAAGGTGGTGTAAGGTGGAGGTATGGTGTGGAGGTAAGGTAGGAGAGAAAAATGTAAGAAACTTGACTTTGTTGAAAAAGAGAGGTATGGCTTGATGACAAGGTGTCATAGCTCTCACATCAGTCATTCCATTTCCTTTTTGCTCTGCTCCATTGCGCATCAGATGACTTTCCCGATCGTATTTCCCGACGATTTCGCCCGGGTAATACTCGGAATTTTGGCCCCGAACAAGATTTTTTGAAAATCTCCATACCCACAAAAAACATCAAGAAAACACTAACCGCCTCGTTCACGAGTCAAAATTTGGTCTTTAGCTCAGTAAAATTGTACTGGCTGTGAAAACCCATACCGGCTTTCGTCTGAATTTTCGACCGAGAATTTTAATGTCACCTCACACGGTAAAACAACACAAGAAAATGATTTTATTAAAAATAAAATCATCCTCTGGATTTTATCAAAAATAAATACATTAAAGCATTCATTTACTGATAAAGAAGCATACGAAAAAAACAGGGTATTACAGATGACTTGGTTGCTCGTCACATTCACATCACATGAATGTTCACTGATCACAATAATATCACACTAGTGGACTATTTGACAATTTCACAATTCTTGCTCCACAAAAACCAACTCAAACAAATTTATTTATAATAATTAATTATTATATAAATAAATGATAATATTAATTATTATATATATAAATGATAATATTAATTTATAATTTTAAATATCTTCTTATAAAAGTATTTTTCCTTATATTTTTTATTGCTAGCTACGCTTCTAAACTCCATTGGTTGTTGTTCACATCCAAACCAATTCAAAAGAAAACCGAAAATATCGGTTTTGTTCGGTTTTCGATATTTTTGGATCGGTTTGCGGTTTTTTTTATCGGTAAAAAAACCACAAACCGATTCAAAAGGAAACCGAAAACCCATAAAAAAAACCACAAACCGATCCAAAAAAATCGAAATCCGAACAAAACTGATATTTTCGGTTTTCTTTTGAATTGGTTTGGATGTGAACACTCCTAACAAAAACCAACTCCAACAACAACCACCACCTTACTTGTGACTTTATTATTGTAAACAAATACTGTCATGTGAGAAAAGAAACAACCAATGGAGGTTAGAAGCGTAGCTAGCAAGAAAAAATATACGGAAAAATACTTTTATAAGAAGATATTTAAAATTATAAATTAATATTATCATTTATATATATAATAATTAATATTATCATTTATTTATATAATAATTAATTATTATAAACAAATTTGTTGGAGTTGGTTTTTGTGGAGCAAGAATTATGAAATTGTCAAACAGTCCACTAGTGTGATAGTATTGTGATCAGTGAACATTCATGTGATGTGAATGTGACGAGTAACCAAGTCATCGGTCAAAGGAAACGAGCTTAACAAATTACATTACAGACACAAGACAACACAAATTTATATTATTAACTATTAATTAATAATAAATATTAATTAATTAATTAATTAATTAATTAAATTCTACTAATAAATATTATCATTATATAATAATTATATTAATTAAATACTAATTAACATAAATATATTAATATTATTAAATTATTTATATATAATAATTATATTAAATTATTAATTTATATATATATATATATTTATATTAATATATATTATTAATTATTAATATTATTAATATTAATAATAAATATTTATTAATTAGTTACTAATTAATATAATTATATTAATATTATTAAATTATTTATATATAATAATTATATTAAATTATTAAATTATATATATATATATAGTCCACTACCTTTTTTTTTCGTTTTTTTTTCTGGCCAATCGAGATCCGCCACGTGGCGGGTCAAAGTCAATGGCGACCACTAAAAGTCAAAAAAAAATATATTATTTTATTCAAAAGTAGGTTAGTTTGGTAAATAGTTTCAAAAGTAGGTTATTTTGATAAATAGTTTTTAAAAGTGGGTCAGTTTGGTTAAAAAGCCTTTAAAACCATTATTACTCGCAAAGCACAAAACTCACTATTTTTCTTCCTCCTGCTCTGTACGCCATTATCATCTCACACCATCACTTTGTTTACTTTATTTGTGTCAATTTATTTCTTATTCCTTCACCTGATTTGCGTCAATTTATTCCCCATCACCACCCCACTTTGTTCAGTTGATTAATCATACAAAGAGTTAAAAGTTCATATTTTTCTTCCTTCTCTTCCTGAGTATTGCGTGACCCACACCTCCTACCCACTAGACATCAATTTTCACACATCCAAGGTATATTATATCACATAAACAAAATGACTTGTTCTTTTTTTATGGATCTGCACTAGTTTTGTCATCACCGTCTCCACTTGAAGTTTTATTTTGCTTCATCATCAACCTAAGTCTTTAAGAGGTGATTTCTTCTTTCTTTTCTCTACTGATTTAACCAACCCTCCCCTATTAATATTCATCATTTTCATTTTATTTTTGATTCAATAATTTCTTGTCTCTTTTATTCTTAGTTTCTCAAGAGCTTTCATTTTCTTCCTCAATGATCATCACTTAGAGGTTAAGTGGATTGTGGTTTTGTGGCTTGAATTGAGGACAGGAAGGATCTTTTTGTGCTACACCTAAGGTAAAAGGAGTTTACCTGAGGGGTTTTGATAGCCACATGCCATCTGTATGTCGTATGTGATTTTATTTGTTGTGATGTGTGGTATTAAATTAAATTGTTATACGACTGTCATGTGGTTTTTAATGTTTTCTGTGAAAACATGATTATATCTGTGATGTATGGATTATTTGTTTGGTTGATGGGTTGATGGAAAGTCTGACGGTGGTCAGTGCTCAATGATAAGTAAGGATAAAACTTTAAAAGCTTGAGGAGAAACTTAAGGGTTTTGATTTATGGAAGTGGAAGAAAATATTGAAAATAATAATATTTGATGTTATTTCGGTGAAAGTGATTAATGAGTAATAGTGAGGACGAAATTGTGAAAAATATTTCAATTACAGTATCTCTTTTAAAAATGAATTCAAAAATAAGATGAAAAGTCATTACAAGAAATTAAGTGTCAAAAATATTTTAATATTTATGGTAAAGAAACTTTTTGTAAAAGAGAAAATCATTTGATTTACAAATGACTTTATTTCCAACGAAAAATAATTTAGAAAAGTATTTGACGCCGAAAACTATGAGGAACAATTTTATTATTTCGGAAAAAGAAATGAATTTCTCTGTGATTTAATGTTTTATAAACGATTTTCAAATGGAAAAGATTTTCTGCAAAGATTTTTTACTCGGCGAAAATATTTCCGACAAACTTGGATAAGTTGCGGAGGTTTTGTTTTGTATTTGTGTTTTACAGAACGAAAATGATGTTAAAAAGAAAAGTGAACCTAGTAACCGAGACGTCGGGATTTTAGTGTTCTGTTAACACGTGGATCATGGATCCGTGTTAGTTGTTGTGGACTTTGTGTCCTGTAAAAGTTGTTGTGGACTGTGTGTCCTGTAACTGATGTGGTGAACTTTGTATCCCATATCCGCGAACCTAAGGCTGGTGCATCGGTCTAGGGCTTCGTGATTGAACACTCGGACTGTGTGTCCTGTGTTAAAGTTGAGAGTTAAAAGACTTAATGTTTAATTAAGCATGGTCGTGAGCCTTTGAGCCTCGACAAGGGAAGAATGAACAAAAAAGAAAAGTGACGTGAACAAAAGTTTTACATGCATTATTTGGCAGACGTGCCTGAGTTGAATGTTGTATCTTGATGGACAATGTACCATGTGTACGACTACAACAATGGTTGGACAGTTGTCATAAGGGGTCGTATGATTAGCTGCAATAGCTAGTTTGAGTGGCTATAATACGAGGTCGGATAATACTTGTGCATAGCTGCAATAGCTGTTTGAGTGGTTATTGCACAAGTGAATCTGTACATAACTGCAATAGCTGCTTGAGTGGTTATGTATCTGTGTACAACTGCAATAGCTGTTTGAGTGGTTGTCACAGAGTAATCGTGTGAACCGTTGCAATAGCTGTTTGAGCAATGGTCACATGAGGTTGAGGTGGATTATCCGACAATGTAACATGGAAAGTTGAAAGTTGACCATTGTTTCTTTCGTTGACAATGTGTCATGTAAAGAGCCTGATCTGCTCAAACGAAAAGAAGTTGGGATCTCCGGAGATTAGATATCAAAGTTAGAGCCTGAATATTGAAGTGTCATGCATTTTTTTTTTATAAATGACGATGACTGTTCGGGTATGAAACCCCTTGATAAACTATCTTGTTTATTTATGAGAATTTTATGTGGTTGTGAATATATATGTGTATATTATAATTTGTGTGTTGCGCATGTCGTTATCGTGATAAAATCCATATATTGGTATCTCACCCTTACAATATATCAGGTTCTTTTCTGGTTTTTTCTGTCGTATCTTGGTACCTGAGAGCAGATGGCACAAAAGAGTTCCCAGCTTTATTCTGGGATTTTAGTCCCGATCCTTGAAGAGGTCGGTGATAGTGGTAAGAACTATGGAAGTTTTTTCCAGTAGGTGTCTTTTAGAAGGACCAGCTTAGGTTTTTGAGAAGTTATTGATTAATGATAGTATGTATGTATATGGCTCGGAGAGCCTTTATTTTGAATGGAATGTTTATGGCTCGGAGAGCTTTTCTTTTGGATGGAAATCTAAGATTTTCCTTTTGGTCATGTATAGTTTGTTGATGTAAATATTTTCATAATAACATCATCTTGATGTATTTTGTATGATTGAAACTTCTGGCATGAAAATATAAATATTTCAGCAGGTGTTTTTATTTTGGGATGTTGGAATTACAGAGGAGACTCTGTCGAAATTTTTGTAAAAATTCTAGCTTTTTATTCAAATACATTTCTAAAATAAATAGGCTTGCCAGGCTATGATTGTAAGCCTATGAGCCGGTCATGGCTTCGGTTTTGGGTCGTTACACATTTTATATACATGACCAGAATCTATACAATGATAGATGAAAATGTGGTGTTATTATTTTAAAATAAGTTTAAGTTTTACCGCAATCGTAGGAAAAATTTTATACCCGTTTTCTGACGCTTATGTACTTATATGAATTATTTTCCGAAAGCAACCAGCTATTTTGTTTGAGTTTTATTTTCCACAAAACGAGTTAAGAGTTAACCATGTGGCACCCAAGGGGGGTGGTACACAGACCGTCTGAGACAAAAGCATCGTACGTAGCCGTTTCTGTTTCCATTCTCTACTACACACACTAGTTCAAAGGGAGATTGGGAGTAACTCATATCCAGATCGCTGAACCAGAAGATCTCCGCCGCCGTTGCCGTCACAAACGTTTGGTTGATGGAGGAGAAGCTGAAGTAGGTGCCTTAGTCTGAGTAGGTGTAGTCATTATCCACAATGGCATGGTTGAGGTGATCAGAGTTAGTGTTCGAAGAAGATATGGCTCACTCTGAGACACCCCGTTGTGCCCCGGTGTTTTATTAGATTAATTCTCTCTTAAATCATTTCTTAATTGCACGCTTAGCATGAAAAATACGTAAAAATTAAAACTTATTTAATAATCATGTAACTTCTACAAATTAAACACATCAACATTGTAATATATAAATACACACATGTTTATTTATTACATTACCAAAACACTGTAGAGGGTATCCTCTCAGTAGGATCCCTCACAGGCATAAACTTAAATAAAAGTCATACTTAGCGGAAACATATAAAAATACTCCTTAGACACATTGGCCATAGTGTCTATACTCTAATCACCGTGGATCACAGATCGACCTCCAGCGTCTGGTTCGTAAGGAGTTCCATCCAACTCCTCAGTAACCTTCGTTTCATACAGAGTTCCGTCCAGCTCCTCAGCAACATATTCCTCCATCAGGTCTTCTAATGTAAGTAAAGTAACCCACAAGAATACAGAAATATAAGGGATAAGAAGCAGTTCTATCATCAAAAAGCGGAAAAGAGTAATAGTAAATTACACAGTAATTGTCACAGACAAATCATCATTCAACACCTAACTAGCACAACATCCTCAAATTCAAGTATCATCCTCTACCCCAATCTCGTACAACTAGACTTTTATACTGACGTGGCCACCACTGATTTCTTTCACGCATTCCTCTCGGGGAATGTCAGTCAATTGTTCAAGCGACAGGTTCCAAATTCCCGGTGCACATTCTCTTCCATGGTGAGAACGCTCATGCAAAGCATGACACTATAGCTGCACGATGCTCCCGGTGCACACCCCGTCCACTCCCGGGGGTGCTCAATGAAATTCAATGGCACTATAGCTGCACAACCTATTTCTAAGGTAGAACTGTCTAGCGAGAACTCTTGACCTAGTGTATTATATTACCAATACACGGTTGTGAACAACAACACCGACCTTGTGTATTATATTACCAATACACGTGAATCTCACCAACCCATTTTAACAACATCCTAGTGCCTTAACCTTCCACTAGAACTCAACATATATTCTAGGTCACCATATCTCTTTAAAATAAATCATCTAGGTTAGGCACTTCTAAATCACCATTATTCTCACACCCAAAACAAACAACTATCTCTCGAATAGCATATATATCTTTTCGTAAAATCCACTAAGCATCATATTAACCACTAGACAGATCATGCATAACATAACATCACAAAATATTCAAATATCACATAAGCAATTCAATAATAATAATAAATTCAATCAACCTCAAATAAGATAAAAATCATCCTAACGTCGATAAGCCTACAATCCCCGAATCACCATTGGTTTTACAGAAAAGGTTTCCAATGTGATTTTGGTCTTGTCGATTACTCGACTACTAGTAGGGTTTAGGTCACCCTACACAATTATCATATAATCTACTACTTATTGATTCCGACGATAGGTTGATTCTTTCCCCCACCTGAGTTAGCACCGAAATCCCCAACTCGATATTCCTCGCTATCACACCACAGCTTAATAGTTTCACCTTGAACCAAACAACATAACTATAATTAATCAAACAAAACTATCTATGACACTTTAGGGCTAGGTTCGGCCAAGACTAAGAAAATAGGTTTAGGGTTATTCTCTTAATGTCATCTTTTGGATCCTAGTTACTAGAGTCTTAACTAACATAGATTACTTATTACAAAACTAAAATTTGAAACAAAATCCTCTAACCTCTAGGGTTAGGTTTTCGACCATGTATAGTAAAATAGGCTAGACATTGTTTTTGATTACAAGCTCTTGGATTATCACTCTAGGGATGTCAAGTAGCTTATTTCAAGTCATCATCCAAGTTAAAGTTGAATAAAACTCATCTAACCCCTTTAGTATAGGATTCGGCCAAGACATAAAAATAGGGTTAGAAGTTTCTTTTTCTTTACATACTCTTAGATTTAAAACCTAGAAACCTTAGATAGCCTAGAACCATCATCATTTATGCAAAACTTTGAAGAAAACTCATCTAACCCACTTATGACTAGATTCGGCCTTGTAGAGAAAAATAGGAAGGAAAATGATTTTTCTCACAAACTCTTAGATGATGATAATAGAAGACATAACAAGATCATAGCAATTGGTTTCCCATTTTTATGATTTTTCTACAATTTTCTAGAATTAATTCAAGTTCTAGATCTAAGAAATGAAAACTCAAGAAATATGAAAAACAAGAGATTAAAAAGAGAGGAGATGATCATGTTACCTAAGTTAAGAAAGTAGAAGAAGAATTGATGATGATCTTGGCAAGCTTGTCAATGGAAATCACTTGAAAAGTTCTTGAAGATCAACAATGGAGTTTAGTGAGTTTTTATGAAGAAAGCAAGAAGATGAAGAAGATGAGTGAAAGGGGAGGGGAGGCCACGGTTTGGGGTAGTTATATAGGCTTAGATTTAGGCTTTGTTTGGTTCATTAGAATTAGATTAATGAGTTTTGTGATTATTTAATTAATATAAGCTTAACTATAGTTAGTAATTAACTTAACTACGATTATTTTGCTAACTAGGGTTGAAATTCATGTGGCTAACATTATTTGAGTGGTGTGGCTGCCCCTTGTCCACACAAACTAACCATGGTTACCTAACCATGGTTAAGATTTAACTAGACGTCGGTTAGGTTAAGCTTAGGGGTATTTTAGTCTTTTTACCTTAAAATATCTATCTAAATATCTAGATATTTTCCAACAAATATTTAGATATTTTCAAATAAATATCTATATATTTTTATCTTATCTGTTCCTGGCCCCGTCAATTACCCGATTAACGACCAAAACGCCCGAGAATCGTCTAATATCTTATTTTTTTTACAAAAATTTCAAAATACCCTATCTCGTTGGAAACGTGATAAAAATCTATTTTGATTCGTTCACGAGTCAAAATTAGGTTTTCTGATCATTAAAATCTTATTGTCAGTGAGAACACCGACTGTTTTTCGTCCGAACTTTCGCCAAAATTCGTCCGAATACACCTAATTTTTTTATTTCTGATCAGAAATTTGGAAAGTGAACTTCCTCACGGACAAAATAAAAAAATTCTACAAATTTCAGTTTTTGGGTCAAATTAAGGTTTTCTGTCAGTATAAAATTATACTGCCAGTTAAAAACGCAGACCGGCTTCCGTCTGAGTTTTAAACCCAAATTTTAACCAGAGCTTCCTACCATAGAGTATGTTCTAGATATGATTTTTTTTTCTCCAAAATCATTTCCTAAGTCTCAAATAAAAATAAAAATAAAAATATTTTTACTGTTAAAACAGCGTAATTAAAAATAGGCTGTTACACACTCTCACTCTCTCTTCCTTGTTTCGATTGTATTGAGTTTAAGTGAAATGCGTTTTCTCCTCTCTCAAGAAAATTGTATCTACATATTTGTCTCTGCTTAGAGAAAATAAATTGTAAATGTTTAGCCATCAAAAAAAGTTTTCCTTAATCAATTGGATACTAGTACTAGAATATTGTGGTTTGCTTTTAGCATCATGATGTCTCCTGGCTTAGGGGTGAGCGTGGGACGGGTTAGGACGGGTTAGGCTTGTCCCTCACCCGGCCCTAAACATTGACCAAGCCAATTCTTTGAACCCGAACCCGTCCCTAGACCCGAAGGAACCCGATCATATGCGGGTTGATTTAAGACCGGGCCTATATGGGACGGGACCGGGTTGACCCGAAATACCACATATGATGAGGGACTGTCCTAGCCCAGAATAGCCTAGTATACATAGATAAAAATTACTCATCCTTCTATGCATATACTTAAGGAACTAGACAAGTCGTATGAGTATCAGTCCAAAATAAATCATAATCACTTCATCTTATGTTCAGTATCAGTCCCAAAAAAAGTAATAAACACTAACACTCATGTTAAGATTGTTTTAACCGAGTGTGAGATGGTCCTTAAGGTTGTTTGTTGTTCAAGCTTAAGGAATTACAATGAACATGTATCCAGTACTTTATCATAGCACTTCTAAGTTCAATCTTTCATTCCAATTACATTAACAATAATTTCCAATACAGATATGTCGAGATCCAGCCAAAAATTCAAACACTTAAACTAAACTTAGTATTGACCTTAACACAAATAAGCTAGCCATAAACTAGTACAATGAAGTACAAAGTAATGCTTTAATACCTGTTCCGAGACATTACAGACAAACAAACCAAAACGTTGCCAAGCTAATAGCTATTTCAGACATTAGACAAGCACCCAACACAGAGTTATTCCACAAGGGCTAGAGAAGCAATATCAATATTTTCCATGGATTTTCTTTAAATTGTAATATATATCTTCAACTAATGATTGTCTAATTAGATATAATACTAATTACTAAGTCAACCAACAGTAGCCAGATTGTACCCACTCACTCGAACTTACCATCTGACTCTGAGAATAATATCAACATAAGCATCTACAACCTTCAGGTACTCATCAAGGCTGTCATACTGAGATCAATAACCTGACATTGCAAAATATATGAAATACCAGGCGGCAGGTGCAGGCACAGGCGCAAATAGTGCGTCCTTCTCTCCTTGAGGTGCAGGCGCCACAGGGAGCAACGATGGGTCTCGACGCCGTGTGGATTGGTCTCGACGCCGTCATGTGTGTTTGTGTGAGAGTGAAATGGGAGAAGATTTCAACCTAATCGTGTGTGACAGTGAGTTACGAATGTGAGGAGTCTGAATGAGTAATGGACATTTGGGATAAAAAAAGTTGCAGAAGAGAGTAAATCAATATGTGGGACGGGCCGGGTAACCCGAAGGTGAACCCGGACCCATCCCTGACCCGATGCCGGGTCAACAAAATAGGAAACGGGTTTGTCCTTTCATCACTTCGGGTCTATCCTTTTACCAACCCGAGTTGGTCGGGCCGGGCCGGGCCACCGGGTCGGACCGGGTCATGCACACCCTTATCCTGGCTTATGTCTCCAGATTTTATCTTCAGATTGTCAATATTTATTTGCAAAATATTTAGGCTCTAAAGATGTCTCCTAAATCGTACCTCCAGATGATGACAATATTCCTATCAGCCTATGGGTGCGTTTGATACGCATTAATGCACAGGACAAGCAGGATAGCACAACACAACCCCTTGAGTCACAGAACAACTTTTTGTCCTGTACATCGTTTGATAGATAATGGACAGCACAAGTAAAATAATATTAATTTTACTATGATACCCTTTGTAATATATTATTATATATTATATATTATATATTAATATAATATTATTAATATATGTAAGAATTAGTCAAAATATAATATATTTTATAATGTATAGTATATATTTTTTTTGATAGGCCAATTGGTTAGAAGTTAGTGGGTCAGTTGTTAAAGGGGGTGGGGGGAGGGGATCGAACCCCAAACATGAAACTCCTGATGTCAAACATGATAATATATTATTACTATCATAATAATCCTATATATATATGAGAGAGAGAGAGAGAGAGAGAGAGAGAGAGTAGAGAGAGAGAGAGGAGAGAGAGAGAGAGGGGAGAGAGAGGTAAGGATAATTTTGTATTTTTTGGTAGTTTGTCCATGGTACAAAATGTTGTCTCATGGTTTGGTGGGGGACAAAATTTTGGGCTTTTGTCCTGTTATTCACCTCATTTTTTATCATGTCCCCTGATCACTTTTCAAATTAAAGAAAGGACAAAAATTTTTTGTAATGTCCAGTCCCCTGTATTTTTGCAAATCAAACGCACTCCATGTATTTTAATTTGTCTAGCTAGGCTTATTGCATTGTGTTGAGTTTGCTAGAACAAGAGATGAGTCAAAAATGATCCCTTAAGCCATCGCAGATAGAGCTGTCAGTTTGGCCATAAGCCCTAGGGCCAGCCCATCTAGCCCACAATAATAGCCCAGCCCATTTATCCCATAATTAGAGTTGTCAAATGGGTCACCCTAGCCCATTTAGCCCTAGCCCATGTGGGTCAGGGCCAAATGGGTCACAAGGCCAACAGGCCCACATTAAAAAAAGCCCACAGGGCCAAAAAGCACTAAAAAGGCCTAGGGGCCAGGGCCAGCCCATGGGCCATATTTTTTGTGATAGTCCTATTTATTTTTATTTTTTTTTATAAAACTTGACAAAAAGAACAACAATTATAATCACTCTAATATTATGTAATAATATCATTCAACCTATGAAATTAATTATTCAAATATGTATTAAGTGCTATAGTTTTCTCTAAAAAATTGAAGAGAAAGCATTGTTTTCCCTCTTTTCATCCTTGTCTTTATATGAAATGAATTGTTAAAATAGATAAATGATATCAAATTATTGCTATAGATAATATTCCAGTTAAGGGAAATCATTCACTTGAATTACTTAAGTGGTTGTGTGGTTAGTGAAGGAAAAATTATAGCATGTAATACATATTTAAATAGATAATTTCATAGGTTAAATGATATTATTACATAGTGTTGGAGTGATTATAGTTGTTGTTCTTTTTGTCAAGTTTTATAAAAAAAAATAAGTCTATCAAAAAAATTATGGCCCATGGGCTGGCCCTTAGTGCATTTTAGGGCTTTTTGGCCCTGTGGGCTTTTTTTTAATGTGGGCCTTTTGGCCCATTTGGCCATGGCCCACATGGGCCAGGGCTAAATGGGTTAGGGCCGGCCCATTTGATGGCTCTAATCGTAGGGGTGTGGTTGACATAGCCGGAGTAGGAGCTGTCATTGTTGGCAGCGGCAATTGGAGGTGATCCGAATTAGAGTCCAAATGTTGACAAAAAACTGGAAAGCCATGGAAATTGGAAGGAAAAAGACATGTTACGCTTCTCTCTCTAGAAACATGTTACTCTGTTTTCTCAATCTCTTTTATTTTTATTTTATTTGTTGTAAATTTTTTATATTGGTTGTGTGCAAGGATGAATTGTTAGGGTTGTGCTTATCCTAGTCTTTCCCGGTTCAAGTCCTCCTTCTTACCTTCTAGCACCAAGAACTACCCGGCATTGAATAGCAAAACTCTAATACTATAATCGTGAAAGAGAGAAACCAACCGTACAGGACAAATAAATGTTAGCTCATTAATTAACTGATAAAATTAAGGTCCCAAGGGTATTTTTGAATAAGAACGCGCTCAATCACTTCAAGGAAAAACTTATACCGGCCACACTTAATTAATTAGCGTCAATTTAGAAAACTGTGGATCACAATTAATTAATACACATGAAAGCTTTATTTAGGAATCTAATTTGGAAAACTGGCAGAGCAAGCTCTTTTCCTCACACGCAGGAAACAACAAAATCTCACTCTCAAATCCTTTTTTTTTTATAAGCAAAAAATGTATTAAAGAAGAGTGTAAGGGATACTAAGCCCAAATACAAAAAAAGAACCAAAAGCAACAAGATAAACTGTAAAAGAATACTACTCCATAATTGAACTAATGTTAGTATTACAGAAACTTATCCCCGTATAACTCCCTAAGAAGCTGAAAAAACAGCGAAGCAACACATAGCCACCAGAGCCCATCCGAAACAGGACATCCCTGAAAAACAGGTTACCGTACTAAACCAATTCAAACACCAAGTATTCGAAGCACTCAAAAGTAGAAAGCCGAAACTCTAAGATTTGATTCTCACACAAACCTCCCTCTAATCTCACCAGCTTCCAAAACAAACACCCATCGCCCATCACCCTAAACTCTTTTTCAGAGTCTATCCACCATAGTTAAGCAGGAAAACCACTTCAATCCCCACTCTCCATTATAATCATCTAAAGCCAACCTCCACTCCACTCAAATCGCCAAACTCAGCTTCCCCTCAACACCTAGATGAGATTCGCCTCTTGGTAAGCCTCTGCCCTGAGTATAGCTCTATTATAGCTCCTAACATGAGAATCCGAGGAAGGAAAACAAACTTGTTGGGTACTAGAATATGCTGGTTTCTTCCCCTTAGCAATTTCTTTCCTCTTCAATAGCTCTGCTTCAGAAGAACCCCCCGCACCTAGCATCTCCTTTTCGACGATTTCAATCAAACCCCCTCGCCTTAGAATTGTTCTTCGACCACCTCACAATGCATTTCTGTTTGACCTTGGAGACAAGCCTCTTACTCAACTTTACTATCGAATAATGGTTCGAAGGAAATGGAATCGAGCAATGTCTCTCTTGAATCCCATCGACCGCCGTTGACGAAGACCCATCGTCCAAGTGCTTGATGATCTGATATTTTCGTTTCCTCTAGATTTTCAGCCACCATCCTAGCTGCTAGATTTCTGCTCTCTGCCGTTAGATTTCCAGTGACTATCATCATTGAAGCAATATGGTCGCCATCAAATTTCTGCACTTTGCTTCCGGATTTTGACTCTCCGTGTAAGTTTACTATTTTTTTTATAGACAAATGTTAATTGTTAGTTTTTTCTTATATGATGGATTTAATAAGCAGTTGTTAGTTTTTTCTCTTTTACCAGGTTTGAACCTTGGACCTCCAACTCCTTCAACACCTTAAACCCTATTTTATTCTTATTTCAAATTCTACTCTAGTATATATTTTTATTATATATATACAGGGGCATATCACATGAGAGTAGAGGCAGCAAAACGGGCGGGCCCGACCGGGCCGGGTCGAATATGCCCGATGAATTATAGGGTTTGGGTACCAATATTTGAGCCCATTTTAATTCCGGGCCTTTTTGGTCCGGACCAATGAAACCCGAACCCGCATCGGGCTCGGGTAGCCCGATTACATTTATTTTTTTTTTTTTTTTTGTTATTTATTTACCTAATTAGCATGTTGTCTGCATCGTTTTTCCTAATTTATTTGGTTTCCTTTAAATAAATACAGGGACATGATCAATGCTATCCAACGACGTATAAAGACGTTGTAAATGGTGCTATACTTCTATTTCTGTGTTGTAATGGTTCTACTACTTTTTTTTGATGAAAATGGTTCTACTACTTAATCAAAAATAATTAATTATTATTAGACTGAACAAGTTAGCCTTTCATGCGGCTTTTTTACCAAACTGGTGTCCTTTTAGAAACTATTTACCAGTTTGGAGTCCTTTTGAAACAAATTACCAGTGGGGGGTCCTTTTTGACACGATGGCATTTTTTTGCCTGAAAAGGGGAGGCGCCACTCTGACTGGCGCCTCCCATTTTTTTTTAAAAAAAAAAAAGTCAAAGGCGCCACTGGCAATGGCGCCTCCCTTTTTTTTAAAAAAAAAAAAATGTAAAGGCGCCACTGCCAGTGGAACCTCCCAATTTTTTTTTAAGAAAAAAAAAAACGTGCCTCACCAAGTTATATGACACATCAACTACGATCCTCTCACTCTTTGATAGTTGATTGTCAGTATAAAATGGTGATTAGCGTCATTGTTACTCTTCATAAATAATCACCATTAAATAATCACTAATTATTATTTTACTCATAAAAAAAGCAACTGAATTTAGAATTGTATAGAACTAGTTAAGAACCAATCAGACCGGTCCAGAGCCAGTAAAATCGATCAAAAATTGGTGGTGAAAAACGATATGAACCGTTCATTGTTACTCTTCATAAATAATCACCATTAAATAATCACTAATTATTATTTTACTCATAAAAAAAGCAACTGATTTTAGAATTGTATAGAACTGGTTAAGAACTAATCAGACCTGTCCCGAGCCAGTAAAATCGATCAAAAATCGGTGGTGAAAAACGATATGAACCGTTCATTTTTTTCTTCATTTTTTTCCCATTTTCCATTTTTTAAATTATAAAAATTTTAATAATTATTTTACTAAAAATATTTTTAGATGATGTTAGAAGTTAGATTTTTCATTAGGTGATATACTACTATTTTTTAAAAAAAACCAATGAAGCAGTCTTCCAAAAAGTTGGATCTGTACAGGCAAAAACCCAAAAAAAATTAAATAATAATACTAACAGGGAGGTGATCAGACCGGTCCAGAGCCAGTAAAATCGATCAAAAATCGGTGGTGAAAAACGATATGAACCGTTTATTTTTTTCTTCATTTTTTTTCCCATTTTCCATAGGCTACTAGCAGGGAGGTAAATCCTGGATATAAGTCCTAACAAAGTCACCCTTCAAAGGCAGTATGCTACTGGCTTTTATAGAAAAATTTACATACTATATACATCAAAACCTCCGTTTGATAGGCTAATAAGCAGTAGCAACTGAACAAAACAACCTAATCACGTACATGACAACTATAGTTGAGAATTGTAACCCTTATATTTGCCTGGCAGTCAACCGCAGTGCAAAACTGAATCCTATGTGGCATTAGCTCCTTACCCTCAGGCACCACGTCCTTCATTAGTGAATTCTAGTGAAAATATTCTAGTGAATTTTAATGAAAATATTCTTAGTGAAATATCCTTAGTGAAAATTCATTATTCTGATGAGGCACTTCTTTTTTTTTTTTGAGGTTCTTCAATTTTGTTTTTGCATGCTGTTATGTTTTTTGCATCAAGTCATGGTTTTTTAAAAAAGGCAACTTTCATCAACCTCACGTTTGTTTGTTTGTTTTTTTTTTAAATGGGAGGTGCCACTGGCAGTGGCGCCTTTACTTTTTTTTTTAAAAAGGGTTTTTTTTAAAAAAAAAAAATGGGAGGCACCAATCAGAGTGGCGGTGATAAGCCTTTGGCTCATCTAGTTTTATAGCTATTGAGGCCATGCTTTTTGAGCTAATTATGTGAGTTTAATCTCATTTTCGCCCAAATTTGGATTTAATTGTCCTCGAGCAACATTTTGAGTCTCTCAAGTAGTTTTAGGATATTTTAGGTAATTTTGAGTCAAATAAAGCATTTAATGCTATTTTATATTTTCAGGTTAAAAGTGAAGCTCAAGAGAACTTGGAAAATTGAAGGAACAAGCTAAAAAAAGAATTTCAAGGTCTCGCCCCGCGAGACAGGGCTCGCTCCGTGAGCCAGAGCTGATACTAAGCAAGGAATTGCGATCTTTCAGTCTCGCCCCGCGAGACGGTGCTCGCCCCGCGAGCCAGACACAGGAAATCTGATAACGTTCTGTCTCGCCCCGTGAGACTGTATTCGCCCCGCTAATATTCAAATCTGTTTGCAAAGTCTGGTCAACATAAATTAATGTGCAAGGAGCCCACATGTTGGTTTTGAAGTCCAAATCAATTTGGATTTACATTATTATGATTAAAAGATAATTTAATTGGCTTTGAGAGAAAAAATTGGATTTGGATTATTATGTTAAAAGATAAATTCAATTGGTATTGAGATAAAAGATTAGAATATCTTACCATTAATTGAAGGAATTGAATTTTGGCAATTGATATGGAGCAAAAAGGCCAGCAACGTGAAGAAAGGAGAGAGAAGAAAGGAGAGTTTGAATGGGTTTTGAAAAATCAATTTCCATTAATTGCCAAGGGTCCCACATAGATAAATTGATCACAAATTGTAAGATGCAAGGACTTGGTCAACGTGCAATTTGAAGATTGCTTGGCTTATCATGATAGAAATTTTTGGCAAATTGATAAACACAAACACAGGGCCCACGTGAGAGATTTGGTTTTCTAATTGAAATTGAAGCCTTTTAAAAGGCCACAGCGTCAGCAGTACCGTAGGCGGACCGGGGGCGCTCAACGTACAGTCCCAGTGGTGTAGTTTTAGGTTCCTCTACTTCTCTTCCTTGTTTCTCTTTTTGAGCTGCGTCTCTATTAGTTTCAGGATTATTTACTATTCTCTTTTTATTTATTTATTTATGAACGTGATGAGGAGCTAATCCTCTTTCTCTGAGGGAACGATGAAGCCACCTTTGATGGCATAGGTAATTCAAGTAATATTTTCTTATACTCTTGTATCTTTTCTTATTTCTTAATTCTGATTTGTTTGCGTTAATCATAAAGGCCTGTGGTTAACTAGTCTAGTGCGTTGAGGCTGGCAGGCGATTCGTACTTAGGACTTGAATTTAGAATACCGTTTGAATATTGCTAGGCATAGAATAGGAAAGCGGTACAATCGCTAAAGGGAAACAAGAACTTGATGAAACTAATTGTGGGTTGAATAGATTGGCAGATTGACAACTTGCAATTGTAGATAATTCCTTTTGAAAATCGGCAGTGACATTAGGATAATTGAGGGATTCCTGGTTGACAAAGAAATTAATCTGAACATAAGGATAAGGAGATAAACACTTGGGTAACTTGCTTGATAGGGTAGGTGAATTCGTGAACTTAGAACTCACTATCATAATCTAAATAATTGATTAGATAACTCTTTTTAGATTGCTTTAATTTGTTATTTGTTTTAGATAATTGATTTACCCCAACAAACTCTCTTTTCTCATTCATCTTTGACTTGGTCAATTATCAGTTATCTTCTTCAAATTTAGATAAATTGGTCACCCAATCCTTGTGTTCGATACTCGGTAATTACTTACCGTTTTAATTATTTCTTTATTTGAAGGAAATAATTATCTTTGAACAAATCAATTTTTTTTATTAATTATTATCCTTTCTCTTTAATTTCTTTGATTTCACTTGGTCTTGTGAGTTTTTGTGTATGCAATGTACTCTTTTAGCCGGGAGATTTGCTATACAACCCAGAAAGTCGTAGGACCCAAAAAAAAAAGGGGGGAAGAGAAGCCACACGTGGACTATCGTATCTATCCAAGCTAGAAAGATCAACTTGATTGGATCGTGTATGATGGGATTGCCAAAAATGTGAAGATATACTTAAAAGAGGAATGGAATTCCCATTTGTCATCTTTGCAACCACCACCACACTTCGAGTATGATCCCGATTTGCTAAAGTTTCTTTGGGATGCAGAAGCTATTATTTTGGGCTTGAGCATAGAGCGTCACATGGAGGAAATTTAGTCCTATAATTCAGAAGGGTAAAATGCGAGTTGGGGAACGTGTTAGAGAGATAACGGCAATGCTAATTGACCAACTTCAGAGGTTAGAAGAGCAAGCTAGTGAAATTTACAAATTGCTAGCGGAAAAGCCGCAAGAGACCCAAATTGAAGAAAATGTTTTTGCTAGCATGGACTTTATTGAAGATGAAGTTGTGGTGGAAGATGATTCAAGAGGAGAGGATCATGAAGAGGAGTGCAAGGAGGAAATATCTCCTATTGTTCATTTGCAAGGGACAAATGAGACTAATCATGAAGAAAATACCTCTCTCACCATTCCTACTGAGGAGCATCAAAATCCAGAATTGGATAAATATGTTGGTTTGCATGCATGTGTAGATATAACAAAGTTGGTGCCTTCTATTTGTCTATCACATTACTTTGTGAAAATACCAACTTCGGAGTTCGAGTCATTGCCTACGCATTGGGAGTTTTCATCAATAGCGGCAAAGGCTCTAAGGTCGCCTCAAAAAGCTATGGTCCTAATGCTTCACGGAGGATCTATTTACATAAAGGCCATTCTTGGAGAAGGTGAATTACCATTTGACCCGGGAGGAAGTGAGCCCATCATCATAGCAATTAAAGAAGTTAATGGAATCTCCTCCCACTTGTTTATTCCATCTCCACTCCACAAGCCATGGGATCCAGGAGGGAGATCTGACATTTTGAGCATCCCTTGGCCGTTGTACCACAGGCTATAGGATCCGGGTGGAAGCGTCTTCAATGAGTTTTTCTAAACCCTTATCTTTTTAATTCGCTTTCTTTTCTTTGCTTGAGTCATATGAGTGTGAGTCTTGTGTTGGTAAGCTTAAAGGGATTTTATTGAATTTTGCATAAATGGTTTGCATGAAAAATGTTGATTTCTGATGATTTCCCCTAATGATTTGAAATTTTGAAAATTGATCTCCATGTAAAAAAATTGAAAAATAGACTTTGAGAAATTTTATTGTGATTGCATGATTTATGACAAGTTTGGGGTGAATGGATGCACACACTAGGGATGTATCTCGGTCAAATAAATTGCTAAAAATGTCCAGGTGAGGAAATTGAGCCTCCAACATTGTTTTTGAATTGTGTGAATCACTTTTAAGTTGTACTTTCCCGGATTTGCTTGAATCTCTTCATGGTTTGCATGTTTATATGTTTGCATTAAATGATTTAGGCAATTTTCTTTGAAATAGCAACTTGGCCTAAAAAGAACCACTCTTAATGCATGTTCCCTAGTTAGCCACATTGAGCCTAATAGCCTGTTATTTCTTGATGACCTTATGTTATAAGTCAAAAATCCGAAAAAACCATGTTAACCCAATCTTAGGATTTAGGAGAGCATAGATGCTTAGAAAGACAAAGGCTATTTGGAAACTAAGTTTGGGGTGGCTACAAGGGTTTATTATGTTGTTGTGGGTTGAGAAAAAGAAAAATAAAGGTTGAAGCCAACGGCAAAAAGAAACAAAAGAAAAGTACACAAATGTCAAAAAGGATATTAAAAGGAAAAGGTTGTAGCCACCCAAAGTAAAAAAAAATGAAAAAAATGGAAAAAGGGATTAGAGTGAAAATAAATGTGTAAAATGTTTCATGCTCTCTTAGATCCTAGGGTCTTAGCCTTGTACCTTTGAATATCCTACCTTTAGCCAGGCCTCATTACAACCCTTAAAAGACCTTTTGATGTTACATACATGTTTTCGTGGGAACTATTTTTGAGATGAAAATCAAATTCATAGAAAGTGCTCTTAAAATGTGAAATTAAGTGAAAGTTGAAAACCTTGACAAAACTGAGCGAATGAGTGAATTACTATATGCCCTTGTGAGGAAGGCAATTGTTTGAAATTGGTGATCTCCCTTTTGTGTGTATGTTGGATCCTTGACTTAAATTAATGAAGTAAATGAATGTGGGGATTACATTGATGAAAAGGGGGAAATATTGAATAAAAAATTGAATTGTTAAAATTGCATGAAATTTGTGCGAAAATAATTAAGTCCATTGAGCTTACCAAGTTTTGAGTCTTTTTAAGTTTTAGTTTGCTTGGGGACAAGCAAAGTTTAAGTTTGGGATATTTTAATAAGATCTGGCTCATCTAGTTTTATAGCTATTGAGGCCACACTTTTTGAGCTAATTATGTGAGTTTAATCTCATTTTTGCCCAAATTTGGATTTAATTGTCCTCGAGCAACGTTTTCAGTCTCTCAAGTAGTTTTAGGATATTTTAGGTAATTTTGAGTCAAATAAAGCATTTAATGCTATTTTATATTTTCAGGTTAAAAGTGAAGATCAAGAGAACTTGGAAAATTGAAGGAACAAGCTAAAAGAAGAATTTCAAGGTCTCGCCCCACGAGACAGTGCTCGCGGGATACTGAGCAAGGAATTGAGATCTTTCAGTCTCGCCCCGCGAGACGGTGCTCGCCCCGCGAGCCAGACACAGGAAATCTGATAACGTTCTGTCTCGCCCCGCGAGATCGTATTCGCCCCACGAATATTCAAATCTGTTTGCAAAGTCTGGTCAACGTAAATCAATGTGCAAGGAGCCCACATGTTAGTTTTGAAGTCCAAATCAATTTGGATTTAGATTATTATGATTAAAAGATAATTCAATTGGCTTTGAGAGAAAAGATTGGATTTAGATTATTATGTTAAAAGATAATTCAATTGGCATTGAGATAAAAGATTAGAATATCTTGCCATTAATTGAAGGAATTGAATTTTGGCAATTGATATGGAGTAAAAAGGCCAGCAACGTGAAGAAAGGAGAGTTTGAATGGGTTTTGAAAAATCAATTTCCATTAATTGCCAAGGGTCCCACATAGATAAATTGATCACAAATTGAAAGATGCAAGGACTTGGACAACGTGCAATTTGAAGATTGCTTGGCTTATCATGATAGAATTTTTTGGCAAATTGATAAACACAAACATAGGGCCCACGTGAGAGATTTGGTTTTCTAATTGAAATTGAAGCCTTTTAAAAGGCCACAGCGTCAGCAGTACCGCAGGCAGACCGGGGGGCGCACAACACAGTCCCGGTGGTATAGTTTTAGGTTCCTCATCTCCTTTTCCTTATTTCTTTTGGAGCTGCCTCTTCATTAGTTTTAGGATTATTTTCTGTTCTCTTTTTATTTATTTATTTATGAACGTGATGAGGAGATAATCCTCTTTCTCTGAGGGAACGATGAAGCCACCTTTGATGACATAGTGAATTCAAATAATATTTTCTTATACCCTTATATCTTTTCTTGTTTCTTAATTCTGATTTGATTGCATTAATCATAAAGGCCTGTGGTTAACTAGTCTAGTGCGTTGAGGCTGGCAGGCGATTCATACTTAGGACTTGAATTAAGAACACCATTTGAAGATTGCTAGGCATAGAATAGGAAAGCGGTGCAATCGCTAAAGGGAACCAAGAACTTAATTAAACTAATTGTGGGTTGAATAGATTGGCAGATTGACAACTTGCAATTGTAGATAATTCCTTTTGAAAATCGGTAGTGACATTAGGATAATTGAGGGATTTCTGGTTGACAAAGAAATTAAATTGAACATAAGGATAAGGATATAAACACTTGGGTAACTTGCTTGATAGGGTAGGTGAATTCGTGAACTTAGAGCTCACTATCATAATCTAAATAATTGATTAGCTAACTCTTTTTATATTGCTTTAATTTGTTATTTGTTTTAGATAATTGATTTACCCCAACAAACTCTCTTTTCTCATTTATCTTTGACTTGGTCAATTATCAGTTATCTTCTTCAAGTTTAGATAAATTGGTCACCCAATCCTTGTGTTCGATACTCTGTAATTACTTATCGTTTTAATTATAACTTGCTTCGATCCGGTACACTTGCCGGAGCCCATCAGGCGCCTCCCCCTGTCAGGCAACAAAATGCCACTGTTTCAAAAAGGACCTCCCACTGGTAATTTGTTTCAAAAAGATCCCAAACTCGTAAATAGTTTCTAAAAGGACACCAGTTTGGTCAAAAAGCCCTTTCATGCAAACATCATGTTTGGGGTCCGCAACAAATTTATGTGGCATGCAAACATTTCATTTTGTTATGAAATGCTAAACCATGAAAAAAATTGCAGAAAAATACATATTTTTTGGGGCCACCCCTAACAACCTTGCTGCCCGCATAGGGCTGTGCTTGGGCACTTATTTTATAGCCCATATTAATTCTGAGCCTTTTTAGACCTGCCTTATAAAGCCCGAGCCCGCATCGGGTAGGGGGTGGGAATAGGCTAGGCCGAGTTAGGCCTTGGTAAGCCTGGGCCTGGCCTGTGTTCCAATCATGAGGCCTGAGCCTGGCCTATAGCCTGATATAGACCAATTTCTAAGGTCTGAGCCTGACCTACTTTAAAGCCTGGCCTAGCTTGAAAACCTACTTAAATACCTACTTATCAACAAGACTTTTAAATATGCATCCATCTATAAATAAGTCACAGTCTTTCACTTGTAAATATGCTCATAGGTCTCTAATGACAAAGAAGATGGTAGACATATACTAATAAATAGGTCATTAGGCATTCACAAATAAATAAGCAAGCAAGCCACTACATGACTAATAGACATTTACCTTTAAATATTATTAATAATATAAATAATATATTATAGTATTATAATATATTATATTATACATATATATTTATATGTGTGTATGTGTTAAATAGCCCGGCTTGATAGGCCTAATAAGCTTTTTTTAAAGTCTTAGGCATGACCTATTTAGCTATATAAGCTTTTTATAAAGCCTTAACCTGACCTATTTACTAAATAGACTAGGTCAAGTTAGGCCTTAAATAGGTTAGATCGTAGGCCCCCGATGAGCGACCTGACTTATTCCCACCCCTAACATTGGGTAGCCCACAACGGGTCGGATAGCCTGTTTTGCCACCTCTACATATAAGAGGAGTTATTTTATGTGAGTGAGAGGAATTTATTTCAATTTCAATCATTGGATTAAAATCAAATGCTCAGATCAAAAGAGTCATTTTAAAAAGTCACGTGCCCTTTGTTTATTCACCTCAAACTGTTCACTGTCTCTCTCCTCCCAAATTTCCCCTTCATCCACCGCCAATGTGAAAAAAGAAATTTCTCACACATTTTCTGGAACTTTCAGACTCACTCAGAATCTCTTTAGTTTTCCTTACAGTGAAGAACAATTCCAGCCAAAAAAATATTTGTCAATCTAAAAACGCACGACATGAGAAATTTCTTTACTGAAATTTATAACCTTGCTAAATGTCAGATATGCCACCCCTGCACCCAATAAAACATTGCTAAATCTATAAAGGAAATATTATCCAAAAACAAGAATTAGCTAAAATGTTAGATTGATTCCAGTAGCGACCACAAAACTAGCATATATCTTGATTATTATCAAACATAAAAAAAATTGAAAGGATTTCGCAAAGTTTGGATTGTTCATCATAAACCCAATTGCCATCAAGATTTGGCATTCACGTTGCACAATGATTTTCTTGGTTTCGATGGAATAAGATGAAGAAGAAAATGGGTAAAAAATGAGAACCTGAAAATGCAAAAAAGAGGGGGAGAGAGAAAGAGAGGAAGGTAAAGCATTTGATAATGGTGACGGGTAGATGGCTGATACTTTGGGAGAAGGAGAGAGGCACCACAAACATGAAGTGAATAGAAGAGCACGTGACTTTTTAAATCAGAAACGTTATTTGAACAACCCATATACGACAACTACGTGACAACCCATACTTGACCGTATAATACAGTGGCATTTCCGTAATTACTGATTGAAGGCTCATTTGGTTTTTGAATCAGGAAAACCCTAATCACACAAAACACTGCTCCCTCCAGCCTCCAACCTTCTCACTCACAACGAAGAAGTTGCTGCCTTCACCAAAATAGTGACAAAAACTTCCCTCGACGCTCGCTCCTTCTCATCACTGTCCCTCAAAGATTGATAGCACTCCTCCTCTCCTCCCGCAAACTCCCTAGGCCTCCAACCTTGCTCTGTCTTGTTGAAATAGAAGCAGAAAACGCCACCCCCTCCTTCTTCCTTCACGAAACAACACGGGCTTTCGCGATCTGCTCCTGCTCACTCGTTTGCTTTCGCGATCTGCACTCCCTTCCTCACTTCCCGCACGGTTTCCTTCCTCCACTTTCTGAACGCCAGCTCGTGATAAGGGGTCCGAAGAAGAGCTGTTGAAGATGGTGGTGACGAGCCTCCTTAAGGTTATCTTCCTCTCCTTTTAAAATCAGCTTCTTGGTTTTTCATTGCCATCTTGATTTTGTGTGTTTAGGGTGCGGTTTTTTTGGGGTTCTATTTCCATGATTCGAAATTAATTATAAAGAAAAATGTGGAACAATCATTAGAGGCTATATCTTTTATTTCACGTTTAAGACTATAGACCATTTCTGCTTGTTGATGCTGGGTACTTTAAAAAGATGTAGAGGTTGCTTATCAAGTGTTTGTGGTTATTTCTCTATGAAGTTAGTGTCTTATAGAAGCATGTATGTGTTGTGTGAGTTGTGTTTTCCTTTTCTTGACTATGTGTGCGAGTTGTTGTTTAAAAAATATGAGGTGCAGTGTGAGTATAACAGAATTTAATATGATTCTAACTGAGCATGTGTTGGATCATTTATAAACAGGTAACAAAAAAGCAAGGAATATGGCAGTAGCAAATGATAATTATGTAAGGGAACTTCGTAACTATCTGTATTTAACTGTGTGCCATCTATTTACAATCCAACTGACATTTAATGATACTTGGCAGGTTCGTGTGAGGCATGCCTGTGGTACAGCAAGCTTGATTGATATTAACCAAGCACTTACAGGGGAGCAGCTGGAACATTTGGAGACCACCCCGTTCCATTGGGTGAGTAAATTGTCGAAAGAAGTGGAGATTTCAAGTGTCCTATTGGGGGAACTTGTCATAAGGTGGGATGAGGGGTGCCGAGGATTCAATGTAAGGGGTACGGTGATCCCTTTTACCCCTGCTGACGTATGTTTGGCTTTGGGACTCCCAGCCACAGGTCAGACTGTGGTAGGTGTAGAGAATGATCAGTGTTATACACTGTCATTGTTTGGAGGGGCTGAGGTGAGCATTGAGGATTGTCTTAACAAGATGCTCGAGGTTCAGGATAATGTTGGAGATGTCTGGAGGGCATACATACTTCTTGCTTTCGGAGAGTTTTACTTTCCAAGAACAGGGAGGTGGGTGTTTACTGATTATGCTAGGTTGCTAGATGACTTAGATGCCACCCATAGCTTTAATTGGGCACGTGCGGTGTATGACTACTTGGTTGACAGCTTGAGTAGAGCTACTGGTGCGATTCATGATGGGACAAATGAGCATCAAACACATCTGTGTGGCTGTGCAGCTCTCCTACAGGTATATATTTTCGCATATGTTATATCACCATCTTTTGTTGTGTTTTAAAAATTGTAGAGATAATAATTGGTCATTAATCTTTGGTGTAGATGCGACACCCCTCCTTGGGGTCATCACATAGTTACCCAAATGCGGAAAATAAAATTATAATTGCTGGTTACTTTCGGAAAATAATCGTTTATGATACTTTGTTTAATACAAAAATGGTGGTAAAAATTTTTCTTTTCTTCGACATACATAACCCTGTCATAAATATATAACCATGTATTTATATATAGAAAACATCATCCAACTAGACCTTTATCCGTAGAGGCCCTTTAGGGAAAGAAACAACATAAAATATCGTTATACATTATTGAAAACATAAAACTTCTCACTTCAAAAGTATGGCTCTTCAAAGCCAGACATACATATTAGACACCCATCTAATACCCTAGTTGAGCTGGTCACTCTATACGACACCTACTAAGAAGACTCCAAAGGTTATTCTTAAGATCCACAGTTGCTTTTAAAGGTCTGGCCTAAAGATCCTCGAACGCGCCAGGGGCATCTCCAGGTCCACCTATACTCAGATAGAATATAATCCACACGTAGAGAGACCAACAAGAAAAATATGCAAGAGTGAGATTCCAATATCTGGATTTAACACGACAACTACATGCCCGACACAAAAGAAAACAGATAAACATATACATGATTATAACAACATAAACATTCATATCAAAGCAAATAATTCATCCATGGGTTTCACACCCCAAACGTCATCATTTAAAAACTATGCATGAACACCTCATATACCTCATCTACATTCACTACTTAATCTTTGGAACTTCAAACACCAAATAGATGAGCTGATCAGGCTTGATTGCCAAATAAGGAACGCCTTAACGCCTTCGTAAATACCTTTCCATTAAGATATCCAGGTTCGCCTTCTGGAATACCTTGTCTACTAAGATACCCAGATTTGCCTTCGCCTTCGCCTTCTTGAATACCTTACCCCTTTAAGCTATTCAGATTCGACTTCATGAATACCTTATCTACTAAGATACCCAGATTCGCCTTCGCCTTCTTGAATACCTTTCCATTCAGCTATTCAGATTCGACTTCTGGAATATCTTCTCTCTTAAGATATCCAGATTCACGCCTTAGACATGTCTACCAAATAAATGCATGTAAAACCTTTTGCTCCTAAAACCTTATTCAGAATACCAAATCCAAAGAACACTATGTTCATAACGCCTTAAGAATACTAGCACACCATTTTTCTTTTTGTAAACTTAAAATTCCCTTAAAACTCATTTTGTTCAAAACTCAGTAATTTGAACTTGGAAACCTCATTTAAGACTAATTCTCAGTATTACTTACTTGTACCCTTTTAAAAAAAAAATTCGTAAATATTGACGGAATTGTCCGTCGTTTGCCGTTTTAACATGTTTTCAGGTCAAAATATCACTTTATGTCGTAAAACAATTTTTCCAACGCTGTAATAAAATTATTTTTGAAACTTTTTCTTTTAAAACATCATTTTCTAATATTTAGAAATTCCTTATGTGAAAATTAGCAGTGCTGAAATATTTTCACGGTTACGTCCTCACTGTAACTCATAAAATACTCTTACGCCGTAAAATCCTTAAAATAATATCATTTCCAACTTTTTCTCATTTTCCACTAACTAAATCCTAAGTAATATTATATTACTATTTCTAACCAATTTAAAACTCATCATCCCGTAAAAACTCCTCAACACTTTTAAACGCATTATTAACTAAGCACTGACCACTGTCAGGCTTTTCAATCCACAAACAACATCAACAACAATCATGTCAATAATATAGCATATAGCACAATTAATGACATGCAACAACATATAAGAACAATTAAATGCAGATAAATAAATATTTAAAAGCAGATAATTGAAAACAGATAATTTCAAACTACAGAAAACAATTAACATACCAACTAAATTATACAGACAACAAACAAATAGCATATAGCTATCGGAAAATCCCTCAGGAAATCCCCTCTTACCTCTTGAATATTTTCCTCCGATTGAGAATTTGTCGCAATCCAAGTGTCGGTAACACGCGTACACGATAACTAAGTTATCCTTCAACAAAGACAACAACTAATCAACAATCAAACAACTTAAAAACACCTAAACTCCTACATGTTGGTTTCGGCCTAGGGCTGTTTTTTTTAGGACCAAAAATTTCTAAAATTCCTAAACTTTTGGATTAGTGATTCTTACTCACTTAAAACCCTAAAACAAAGGTTAACATGCAAAGATTGAAATCAAATATTCCAACCCTTCAAAAATGAATTTCGGCCATGAATAAAACAGTGGCTGAGAGACCTTGATTTCATTCAAACAACATAGATTCAATACATATATCATTTATAAGATTGAATCATGCAAAGACAATGAACAAAATCTTCCCCCCCACTAAATCCTAGGTTCGGCCTCATGGGGTTTAAAAGGGCTAGAAATTTTTGTTTGATGCAAGCTTCTAGATCTAGAATATAGAGGTGATAATAGGAGTATAGAAATTGGTTTCACATTTTTAGGATTTTTCTATGATTTACTATGAATTTTCAAAGTTTCTAGATCTAAGAATGAAAACTCATGAAATAATTGATGAAAATGGATTTTCATGGATGATTAATGAAACTAAGATGATAAGGAACATGATCCTCACCTTGGAATGAAGAAGTTTGATGAAGAACTCAAGGAGAAATGAAGAACAAAGATGAACACCAATGGAGTTCTTTGTGTTTTTGGTGAAGAAATGGCTTAGAAGGTGTTATAGGGAGAGAAAGAAATTTGCCTAAGTGTTATGAGGGGCTGCTGCACGAAAATGAGAGGAAGAGTGAGTACAAAATGGCTTTCTTTGATTGGCTTAATCATAACCATGATTAACTTATAACTTAAGCTTAGTTAAACAAAATAGTATAATAATCTAACTATGGTTAATTGTCATGATGACAAAGGACAAGTGTGTGGCCATGAAGTGGGGTGGTGTGGCAGCCTAACTCACCACATGTGAGGAGGAGAAAGCCAATTTGGCTTTGTCTTGCCCTTAACCATGGTTAAAAGCTAACTAACCTAGGTTAAGTTCACTAAAATACTTTATTTTTTTACAAAATTTTCAAAATATCCTAACTCGTTGGAAACGTGATAAAAACATACTTTGTTTCGTTCACGAGTCAAAATTAGGTTTTCTGCTCAGTAAAATTTTACTGTCAGTGAAAACGGCAGACCGGGTTCCGTCTGAATTTTCAACCGAAAATTTAACCGTATACTTATAAAAATAAGTATGATATGAATATGACTTTGGTTTTCCCAAAATCATTTTCTAAATTTCGAATAAAAATATATACATATTTATATAATTTCCGATATTAGAAAGTAGCGAAAAGTCGGGGTGTTACAGTAGATGTGGGCAATGAACCACGTGTCCATTGGGCATCCACCTAGCACCCCTCCAGCACACCATTTCCCACGATTGTTCAATTGGCCAATTGTCACGTTGAGAAAGAAGAGGATGAGGGAAGCATTCAAGAATGCCAGGGTAACTATGGATGTCCATTGTTTATATAATATGCTGAAGAATATAAATACAATGTGTATTTGATGTACTTCTCGTTTTTTGTAGGTAACTATTGCTTTAACAGCAACAAATGATGAGCTAACGGAACACATTGTCAGGGAAGCCTTACAGCTGGGCCAACAACATGGATATATACACGTTGATGAACATGAGAAAGTGTTGGCAAAGCTTCGGGAGCATGAAGAGAAGATTAAGGCTCTAGAGGCGGACGTTAGAATGTTGAAAGCTGGTGCTTCTCGTCGTCGATCACACACGGAGCCTGTGAATCATTATGGGGGATGTTCTAGTTTAGGTGGGCATGATTCATCTCCCCTTCAGCAAACTCCCGTCTATGATATGTATCCTGACATGGGTGGTATAGGAGGTTCACATGTTCATAGAGGTGCGTGGTTACTAAACGAGTGTTAGTATCTTGAATAGCATGCATATATAGTTTACTTGATGAACGCACACTTGAGGATATTTTTATATGCATGTTTGCAGTTCTAAGTTCTCCTCGGATGGTTGATGATGATGGAAATGTTGTACCTCCAGGAGTAATGGTTGGTGGACCAGAGGAGGCACTTGTTGAAAGCCAAACTGGTTAGTAATAATTTGTGAATGCACAATATTAAAGTACCATTGTAACTCATAAGAAAGCCTACTTACCATCTACAATTTTGACTGTTGTTTGCAGGTGAAGATAATGGGGAGGGTGCTTCAAACCCTAGTTCAAACATAGCAACAAGAATTAAAGGTGTCCCTAGGACGCGCACCCAAAGCTCTATACTTGCCTCCCCATATATCACCAGGGCATATGCGAGAAACAACAAGAAGGCTACAAAGGAATAGTTCTTAATTAGGACATAGATTTAGGATATAGAGTTAGTGGGGAATGCAAATCTTGTTTGTTTTGGGTTTTGGAAGTGAATGTAATGCAACTCCTGTGGAATTGGCCATATGTGATCTTACTTTTTTGTCTCTTAGTAGAATGATAAATATGTATATTTGCTGTTGGAGATGATGATTTTTGGATAGGGTGCAGATTTGGCTTCATCTATAAGGTTGCTTTTGCTGGATATAGTTATAGAAGACATCACAAGTGGTGCAATGAATCTTGAATATTGTAGTACATAAGCTGTTGGAACTCCTATGAGTTATGATTTGTGTTCTGTTTTTGGATTCTAATTTTGATGTCATTTGTGTTTACTATGTTGTTCTGGTAGAAAGTTTAGTTATCTGAAGGAATGTAGGTGGTGGTTAGTGGAATTAGATAACTGAACTTGATGAACCAAATAACTCATAGATGTCCAAAGACTTTCAGGAATCGGCATTAATCAGATATTGAATAGCATTAACCAGATAACTGAACTTGATTAACCAAATAACTCATATAGATGTCCAAAGACTTTCAAGAATCGGCATTAACCAGATATTGAATAGCATTAACCAGATAACTGAACTTGATTAACCAAATAACTCATATAGATGTCCAAAGACTTTTTTAAGTATCAGGAATCGGCATTAACCAGATATTGAATAGCATTAACCAGATAACTGAACTTGATTAACCAAATAACTCATATCCAAAGACTTTTTTTATCAGGAATTGGCATTAACCAGATATTGAATAGCATTAACCAGATAACTGAACTTGATTAGGCCATTAACCAGATAATGGGTGCCATTAACCAGATAAGTGAACACGATTCACCAGATAACAGGAATGTGGTGTCCATGACTTGTGGTTGTGTCGAGAAGTGCCATTAACCAGATAATGGGTGCCATTAACCAGATAAGTGAACACGATTCACCAGATAACAGGAATGTGGTGTCCATGACTTGTGGTTGTGCCGAGAAGTGCCATTAACCAGATAATGGGTGCCATTCACCAGATAAGTGAACACGATTCACCAGATAAGTGGAATGTGGTGCCATTAACCAGATAATGGGTGCCATTAACCAGATAAATGAACTAGATTCACCAGATAAGTGAACTTGATTAACCGGATAACTCTATGGGATGCCTTAGACTTGGGTTGTCAGGAAATACCATTAACCAGAAAATGAGAAGCATTCACCACATAAATGCAATTGATTAACCATAAATTGAACTGAATTTACAACCACCTTTTAAACTTGACATTTATACATGATCATTTACATAGGATTGTCTATATATCTACACAGCACAACAAGTGGTGGTTTTCTTGTGCAAACATGTCATACAAAAAAGTGACAAAACTGATTTGCACCCGACCAACTTGCATCAACTACATACAAATAGTAAATGTCATGTACATCACAAAATGACCCTAAAGCCTTTACAAGATAATGGTTTTTTGTGCTGCAACCATGTCATACAAAAATATCTGACAAAAGTGATTTGCACCCGACCAACCTGCAAAACCAATGGTGTTCATTAGTAAGGTATTGTAACCTAAAAAGCATACCGCAATGTTAATAAGCACGATAAAGGACAGATGAACACCATACCATCATGTAAAATTTGCCTTCCTAATCTCCCAAACCATGTAAATATATGACAACCATATACCAAAAAGATAATGTCATTAGTGAAGACAACTAGATTCCAAAACATGTCTAGTCATCCAAATGTGTAGTGAACTTTGAGGACCCCATGATGTCCACATCAGGTGTTGTCAACAAGTCCATGAATGATATATTACTTTCAACCTGGACAATAGCAAATAAGAAACTAAAATGATGGAACAATGAACCAAATAACCCTAAACCATTTACATGCCTGTATACTCGGATTATTATCATCTTTAAATGCTGAACCTAAACCCATAAACGTGGGCTCTGAAACTGTTGGATTTTGGAGAACCCAACTCTCTTCAAGAATCGACACTGAAGCATCTGTATTGACATAAACATCCGTTGACTGTATAGAAAAACAATCAACAAATCAAAATTACATTTCCAGCTCATCGTCACCAATTAACACAAATTATGTAGAAAGTCTACAACATACAATGGAATCCATGAAACCTAAAAAAAAATTAACCCACAACACATAAACAAGCAAATTCTACACATTTAACACAATCTTATAATGGACACAAACCACGGTACTTGCATCCAACAAATCTCCACCAGTGACAACCTCAATAGATGACTATATGCAGATGTTACTTTCGCACTGATTACCCACCATTCTAGTATTTCCCTCCTACATATTTGAAAACAAATATTGTAAGATGCAACACTTCACCTAAGGCTTTAATGATTGAAAAACTACATAACTTATTGAAAAACACATACCTTAGTAGTCTCTTTGTCATCACTTCGCTTGGATCGTTTCTTGTGGGTCTTAACTACTTTTTCAACTACAGATATTTTTCTCTTTGATCGAGGATGTCCTTTATGTGTGACCCGTATTGGACTGCGAATTCCGGTAGCATTATTTGGATTTGAGTCATCATTGGAACTTTTATTAACTTTATGCAATGTAGCATCCATGGTGGGCATATTAGAGTTAATTTCATTCAGTCTATCATGAAGCGCCTTAGTTGCATCTTCAGACTCTGCAGCTACTTCAGCAATCAAATAGAAATGTTTGCACAATTTGTCATATCATTCCATCTGTGGCTTCAACTCCGTCACACCATAGCTGCTCTTAACAAATGAATGCTTCCTCCTGATATTTTTCTTCCACCTAGCTAAAACATACTTATCGGGGACATTTTTAAGCCTCTCTTGAGAACACACACATAACACATGACTACACAAAATACCTCTAAACTCAAACAACGAGCATTGACAACAAACATCATGGTTTTCACGATTAAGAACAACTTTAAATATACGCTCCTTTCGTCTATCACCTACTAACACCTCCTCCAACACACGATAAGTTGCAAGGCAACCCTCCACAGTCTTCAACGAGGCATTGCAATTCATTTTATCTCTAAATTCGGCTTGAACCTCTTTAAACTTGGCATGAGTGTAAGCGCTTTGGAATTGCAATTCAATTGAAGAGTTTGACCCGCAAGGAATAGTTGTATCCATCGATTGAAAGTCAGCCTGAAATTCCTTTTCTGCTCTACTCTTGAGAGCATTATCATATTGCTTGACAAATTGATTTAGACTTGTTGTTCAATTGATATATCCATCAAAGAAAGCATGTATGCTCTCACTATGCTGCGTCGTTGACATACCTACCCAATAAAAGATGGAGATGAACATGATTAATATAATGACCACATGATCAGTTCACCAAATACTTAACAGGATTAAGCAGATATGTCAACTTGATTAACCAGATACTTAAAATGCTGTGGAAAACATCAAAGTAGCAGGATGAGGCATTAACCAGATAACAAACAGGATTAACCAGATATGTGAAAGTGATTAACCATATAATTCAGTTAAATGTGGGAAATGAATGTAAGAATCATGATACCTAATTAACCACATACCTGCCCAAAAATATTTCCTAAGCATCGTTGGTGCCCATCTTTGACGCTCTTTGTACAACCCATTCAACCAATCATTCTGTCCAAGCTCAAATTTTTCGATGAAAGCACACCATTTCTCTTCAAAATCAGCTAGTGTGAAAGTATCGTAAACTGCTTCTTTCATTGCACACTTGATCCTTTTATATTCACCATATCCGCTCAGCTTTTCAGGAATTTTTTTCATTATATGCCATAAGCACCACCGGTGGCGAGATGTAGGGAAGACTATCTCAATGGCAGTTTGCATAGCCTTGCATTGGTCAGTGACAATGCCCGCAGGGGCCTTTCCTAACATACAACGGAGCCGCGATTGGAAAAGCCACACAAATGTGTCTGTGTCTTCAGTTGAAACCAAACCACATCCAAATAATGTTGATTGGCCATGATGATTCACACCAACAAACGCTGCAAAAGGCATGTCATATTTATTGGTCAAATATGTTGTGTCAAACGTCATAACATCACCAAACGATTCATAAGTAGCCCTACTTCTTGCATCAGCCCAAAACACATTCCTTACGTGGAAATCATCATCCAAATCTATCTCATAGAAGAAACTACTATTTTGTTCACTCATTCGATTAAAATAGCTTACTAAGGCTTTGCCATCACCTCCCTTTCCAATTGAACGCCTTTCCTTGTTAACATAATTCCGCGCGTCTCTCTCACAAAATAGTATACTTTCATGCCCTCCTGCATCCATAACAAGAGATTGGAAAGTCTTGTTGATCCTCACTCCAGCATCATCATTTATTTGGATTGTTCTCTTTACATGCAAGTCCATTTTCTTGTTGGCCTTGAAGAACCTAGCCTTTCTAGGGCTGATCTCATGGGAATGCTCAGGTACAAAAGTTTTAATGTACCACAATCCATCTTCTCCCAACTTACTAGTAATCCTTGAGGGGCAATTGTTCTTTTTAGTCGGTAGTGTCTTCAACGTACATGGAACTTCAGAAACTCGAGATCCCTCTCTTGAACATGCTAGCATTAGGTAATTTATCTCACCATCCTCTCCTTTTTTTGATGTTCTAACCTTCCACCCAAAACCCTTCCTCGAAGCATACTCTCCATAAAAAGATTTCACCTCGTCTAAGGAAGAAAAGCACATATCTGTTTCAGGCTCCCATCTTTCACAATCATCAGTAAAGCTGCCTGCTTCAGTAGAACAGGTATCCAAATTGTTTGAACTATCCATGGACTTTCAACAATGGGTTTAACACCAAAACTGCACAAGAATGTAAATAAATGCTTAATCACTTTCACATATTTGGTTAATTCAGTTAATAAAATGGTTAATTTAATGAGGTTAACCACTTTTGAAGTTGTGAGCAACCTCTCCAACTAGATAAGAAATTACTGTCATACATAATTCAAAATAAGATTGCTTTTAACATTGTAATAATCTCCTAGTACATACACCCTCATCCAATAAGATCAAATTTTAAAAAAAATTAACATTAGAAAGCAATGAGAGTTGTTTCCTCAGCACAGTCAAACAAGTTTGACATTTAAGTTTTCCCAAAGAAAATAAAATAATTTGTCCAAACTCCAAAGCATTGAAAGTTGACACTTTTAGTGAGATCTATATTTAGTTTTGAACATTGTATGATGAAAAGACAAGCCAACATCCTCATATCTAGTTATCTACAAGTTATTACTGTGAAGTAATATGCAACCAAACAGGATATTTGCTTACATGAACCAGCCGCAACCAAGACCACAACAAGGAAGGCGGGGTTCTCTTACAAGGTCTTCCTTCAGCCACTGCATAACCTGAATCAATATCACAAAGGAGATTGTATCACAACCTAGGAGGAAGGAAAATGGAATTGGCATTAACCAGATATTGAATAGCATTAACTAGATAAATGAACTTGATTAACCAAATAACTCATAGAGATGTCCAAAGACTTAAGTATCAGGAATCGGCATTAACCAGATATTGAATAGCATTAACCAGATAACTGAACTTGATTAACCAAATAACTCATAGAGATGTCCAAAGACTTAAGTATCAGGAATTGGCATTAACCAGATATTGAATAACATTAACCAGATAACTGAACTTGATTAACCAAATAACTCACCGAGATGTCCAAAGACTTAAGTATCAGGAATCGGCATTAACCAGATATTGAACAGCATTAACCGGATAACTGAACTTGATTAACCAAATAACTCATTTAGTTGTCCAGATCATTCCCATCACTTAAATAAAAACTACTACTAACCATCCTCAGGGGACCACTATCACCAATACAACTATTTTTGGCTCAACAAAAGGGGGAATTTATTTATCAAATGAATAAATTAAAAAAATAAAACCCATTCTATAATCTAACTTCATTTTCAAGCTGCACAACAATTGCTCATTGTTCCATTCTAGATTGTAACCCAAAAGTGAAATGGGAGAAAGAAATCCAACACTTACCTTGCATAAAGTAGGGCTACAATCTGCAACTATGGGAGGTCCACACATCTCGTGTTGGGAGGGTCGGCCATCCACACCGTGTCGAGCACCGAGCTTTGCCGATTGGACTCGTGAAAAGAAGAAAGGAAATACGTGGGAAACAGAGGGAGAGAAGCTGGCGTGTGAAGAAGAAAGGAAAGGGGAAATGGAGGGAAATGAACAAAGAGGGAGGGAAGTAATAATCTGAATGATAAAATTAAAGTTTGATGAATTTACAAAACATGCCACCGGTCCAAGCAAACATATACGCACCTCATACCAATACGTAGAGTTGTCATGTATGGTTGTCCAAAATGTTGTCCATTTAACATTTATGTTTTTAAATTGGGTCTTTTGATCTAAGAGCACCTCCAATGTTCAATATATAAGCAACTCACTTTATCTCGTTAAGTGGGTCACTTCAATTTTAAGCAACCCAAACAATTTCCACTCCAATGGGAGTTTCTACAACAAGTTGCTTAACTCACCATCTCTCTTCAACATTTCATATTCTCTCTCCTACATTTACACACAAAATTTTTAAGCAACCCATAAGGAATGGTTGCTTATATAAGCAACTCTCTTCAATTTTAAGCAACCTAAAATCATATGTGGCACATCAAAATAATATTTTATTATTAAGCAACCCCTAAGCAACTCCCATTGGAGATGCTCTAAGCCTTTGATTTTAATCCAATGATTGAAATGAATTTCTCTCACTCTCACATAAAATAACCCCTCTCGTTTGATATACCCCTATATTACTTTTAGGATCATGCTAACGAATATTCTTAGAACACATTTTAAGGAACCAACAAAAACAAGTTTTTATGGGAAAACTAACTATTTTCACATTTTCAAACATTAAATACATCAATTCTCCATAAAAACCTTATTTTATTAGTTCCTTAAAGAGTGTCCTAAGAGCACTCATTAGTATTCTCCGTACTTTTAATATGAATCTAATTGGGAGGTGAACAATATATACCAATTAAATTCTATAAATTGTTCATATTTTTGTTGAGAAAATATTTGTATGATAAATTGTTGATAATATATATAATTGTGAAGAGCCAGCCCAGCTTATTTTTAGGCTCTAAGCAAACATTTATCGAAAAATCAAGACCTTAAAAAAATAAATATAATTTTTGCTCAAACAAAAGGGGAAAAAACACACGCTGACGCTAGTTATCACTATATTAGACTAGCTAACAATAAAAGTTTTGTGAATACTAAATAATAAATAATTAAGTTTTGGATTAAAGTAGTATGTAGTGTCATGAATATTATTAGATGTATGTGTACAAATATTTTACACTAAAAATATATAAAAATTAAACTCATAAGTTTTTTTTTTTTTTGTTAGTAGACTTAAGTAAGAACGTGGTTCGCCTCATGCTTGGCCGGCCAGGGATACCCTCAAGATCCCTAAGGACAAATAATAAGATAATTATGAAGGAGAGGAAAACAGGCGTCAAAGGAGAAAATGAAATAAAGGTTATTAACTTATAAAATTAAGTTAAGGTTTTGAATTAGATTGTTAACAGCAACTGGAATTTGAATACCAAATTAAAAACGGAGTGAAGTCAATGAGTGGTATTGAATACCAAATTAAAAATTGAGAGTAAAAACAGAAGGGAAGTTGCTAAGAATATTAAACACCCCACCCAGTATGCCCACAATACATTACATCAGCCTATTGAAAAGTTTCCCACTTTTCCTACATCATCAGATAGACATTTTTTGTTTTTAAATCTGAAGGTTAATAATTCAGCTATGACAGCTTATATACCGGATCAGTAACTTATATAACATGACAGCTTCTCGTTTTTCAACAAAGAGGAAAGGACGGTCTTGTCTTGGATCCAAGTCACAAGTCGCAGAGGTACTGGGTTTGTTTTGTTTCATAAAACTGCAGAACTTACTGAAACTGAAGTTACAGTGTGAAGTTACTAATCTAGATGAGTTTTGTGCTTCTTGCATCTTTTCCTGGAGCTTCTTCCATTACCACTGGTATGTATGTCTGCTTTTACATTAAGTGACTCAGCCAATTTGTTTCTGCTTCTTGAATAATGCAATATGCATGCTGAGATCCAGCAATTGACTGGCTGGACCAAAATTGAAACACAAACGAAAAGGGTTGTCTTCATAGTGTAAGGATTACATTCCTCAGAAAAGAATAAGAAATTCTTAAATGCTTATAAAAGATTTTTTTTTCATATATTTTTTTGGGTGGCTAGATTTTTTTTCATATATACTAGTATGTACCTGTGCGACTTTGATTGATTTGTATGCATGTTTCAAAATTACTCATCTATTTGAACTCCTTTGTACCCAAAAAAAAACAAAAAACAAAAAACAAAAAACCAAGGAGCTTAACACACATTGTGGAAAACTATATATATATATATATATATAAAGAGCAACTCAAGTGAGAGGAGTGTATTATTATGAGAGATGAGAGGAGTAAATCTGGACCTTTGGATCATACATGAATGGTCAAGATTAGATCATAAAGTCATGTGACTTTTTTAAGTGATCACATGACCACCTACTTACTTCTAATACTTACCATCCATATATGATTTAATGGCCCATATTTGCTCCTCTCACCCTCACAATAAAACATTACTCTCACTTAAGTCATCCCCTATATATATATATATAGGGGACATATCTAGTGAGAATGCATTTTTTATGTGAGAGTGAGAGTGATTCATTTCAGCCTTTAGATTAAAATCAATGGCTCAGATTAAAACACTCTAATTAAAAGTCACGTGCTTTGCTATGTACATTAGCACCTCTCTTCTCCCAAGTTTCTTCCTTCTTCTCTGCCTTTTTTTCTTTTTGATTAAGTCGCCGCCCCACCTCCTCAACGAGTCAACATAGATAAGTCTCTTTTTATTTTCCTTTTTCTTTTCTTTTTTATTCTATGTTCAGTTTTTTTTTCTATTTCAATTTTTTGTCTTATCCATTTCTTCTAGATTTTACATTTCGTCTTGTTCTTTGCATTACCTGATTCAGGAAATGAAACAAACCCAGAATCATGAATGCTGGGTTTAATCTGAAATAAAAATTCTTCAACCACCAACGACAGCAATTTTACATTTTTTTATTTATTTTCTTCCATAAAAAGAAGGAAACCTGGAGATGGCTCCAAAAACAATGCTAACACAAGGAGCTGTGCAAAGGGCTTGAGAAGCATCGATTTTCTAAACGCTAAAACCAACAATGTTAGAAAAATTGAAAGGTTTTTCAACGCTTGAAAATGATTGCTGAGATATGGGTACAACGAAATTTCCAGTTTTCTTTTTCATAGTGGAGGTGGTTGAACTTGATTAAACGGAGAAGGTAAGCACTTAAGCACGTGAGTTTTAAAATTTAATGTTTTAATCTCAGCCCTTAATTTGTATCCAATGGCTAAGATCAACCCCTCTCACTCCACATAAAAAGGGGCATTCTCACTTGATATGCTCCCTATATATATATATATATATATATATATATATATATATATATGGCTGGCAAAAGGATCCGCATACCAATTATCCATCCATCACAAAATCTATCTAATCTGTCCAATAATAATAAAAAGTACTAAATATATTAGATGAGTTAGATTGTTTTTATTAATGGATGGATAATAATTCATCCAATATTTTTTTTAATCCATTGGATCAAATAAAAGAAAAGGAAATGGATATCATTTATGATCCATTTTTGTTCAAACTGAAACGGTTCCGATGTCGAGTCATATGACACCATTTTCTCTACGGATTTGGATCCTCTCATGTTAAGACTCAACATGAAGGGTCATGTTGGGGATCTCACCATTAAATTTTATTGGTGAGTCCCACTTAAAAAATATGCAAGTAGAATTTAATGGTGAGATCCGGCAACATAACCCCCTCATGTGGAGTCCTAACATGTGAGGATCCAAATCCTTTATCTACCTATTTCATATTTAATTATTTTCGCTCCTGCCACTGTATATCATCATCGTCTTCTTCTCATTAAACACGTGAAATTCTTCTATCTTTCCTCTTTTTATATTTGTACTCTCTTACTCTTGCTTCTCGATTTTCATGTTTTTTTACTTCATATATTTCCCAACTGGATTTCTTTCTTTCTTCCTTTTATTTTTCCTTTTTTTTTTCTATTCAATTTTTAAAAAATTCCACCTTTTATATTTGCTTGAATGAAATTATAAATACTATGCTGTTTGTGAGCCTAAAATTTGCTAACTCGATTTCTTTTAAGGTGGTTTAGTCTAAAATTCATGTAATTAATTAATGTCCTTAAAATTCTACAGAGAAAAAATATTTAGTATTTTTTTTGTAGTGTAGAGAAAATATTTAGTATGTAAATTTTTTTAAAAAATTTTTACTGTATAATATTTTTTAATGGATGAATCGGATATCCATCCATATAAAATGATTAATTAATGGATGGTTGGATAGTGTTTATCAAATGTGTCATGGATTTTTTTAACATATTTTTAATAGATTGAAATTGATCGGTCGATTTTTTTTCCCCATCCATTGTAATCCAAATGAAAGTCCTAGACTTTTTTTATTTTTAAGCCAATACTGATTTTCTTTTTAAATGTGCTTGTGCTGAAGCATATTTGCTATCCAACAAGCTACTTGGTTGTTTTTCTATACTTTTGTGACCAGTCTTGAATAATTGTTTGTCAACCAAGGGCCACGGTCATTGCTTGTATTGAGATCTTCTTTGTAACAAGGCATTTATCACATATAATAACCATTTCTGATCTTGTAAATGCCTTTTAGTTTTTCAATTACCACATGACCATTTCTTCTTGTAATATGACAGCATCAAGAACCTTCTTCTAAATTCCAACTTGATTTTATATAATAGATAGAAGTCTCTTGACTCTTGAGCCGGAATTTTTCTCTCCCAGATGGACACGTGTAAAAAAATTGTATTGACACATACATGTATTTGATAGGGGAAGAAGTTATTGAGTTTTGTAATATAATATAGATAATGTGTGAATTTGTCGTTTGTTTGAAATTTCGAAATACGATACTTACAATCACATTATCAGAAACGGTTTTTTTTTTTTTTGAGAGAGAGAATATTATAAGAAACGTTATTATTAGGATTATTATTTTTTAATAATTTAAAATATCTATTTAATTTGTATTTAAATATTTTGAAAATCTTTTATAAATTTATATAAATAATTTAAAATTTATTTGGCTCATATTGTATATCTTGAGAATATATGTCATAATTCATGAAATACCTGTAATATATACAAAACATAGTTTAAATATTAATTTTCAATGAAATTGATAAAAATAGAATAACAATATAAAAATGAAAATGAGTATTATACCTATAAAATAAAATAAATGTTTTTGTAGTATTTATGTATAAATATTATATTATTCCTTTCATATATTCTATATTGTATTCAAATGTTATATAATGTAATGTAATATAATCAGATGTGATGAAATGGACAAGAAGTCTAAGGCTATGTTTGGTAAAAATAACTAATAATTAAGCTAGCTTATAATTGATAAGTTTAATCTTAGGTGTAAGCGTATAGCTGATAGCTACAAAGTTAGTTGTTTGAATTTGAAATGTTTGGTAAAATTAGTTGTTGAACTAGTTTATAAATGTAAAAGGACATTTTTATAGGTTTTTTATATAATTTTTTTAAATTCTAATTAAAGCCTCATAATAAGAATATTAATTTTTTAACTCTATCAGCTGTTGAACTAGTTTGTAAATGTAAAAGGGCATTTTTATAGGATTTTATATAATTTTTTAAATTCTAATTAAAGCCTCACAATAAGAATATTAATTTTTAAATTTATTTTTATTTTTGAATAATTTTACTGAATAGTATAAATGAAAGTTACGTCATTAAGGCCAAAAAGCTAATGGAAGTTCCGTCTAATACCAAAAAAGCAAATGTTAACGAGTACTCTTAGGGCATTGGTTAAGAAACCATAAATAGAAAATTTTCATTAGAAAATGATGTATTCAATACTTTGAAAATTCAAAAGTTATACTTTCCAATAAAAAATTTCCATCTTTGGATTCCTTAGCCAATGTCATTAGTCCCTAAAAATAAAAATAAAAAAACCAGTGCCCTACCCTACAAATAATAGGATTCAAACACCATTTCGAAAAAGAGAAAGATACAACTTTTAATATAACCTTTTAAATGATGTGGTAATTTATGATTAATTAATGAGCAATGCTAGATTCACATTCTTTAATAGACTCCTCTTAACACACTCTTCACATGAAATCCACCCAATAATAGAGAGTGTTTTTTTTTTTGGACAAATAATAGAGAGTGTGTTGAGGAGGAGTGTGATGCTTGAATTTTTGTTGAGTAATAGTATAAAAATATTTATACTAGTAGGCAGCAGATATTAATTAAATAATCCTTAAAATAAACACTAGCAATTTCGTCAATTATCTAATCAGTTAATGTTTTTTTTTTTGGGAACAAAATCAATTAATTTAATGTTATAATGACAAAAGTCTCACGATGTATTTATTGTCTGCGAAGATTCATGAGATGAAAATAGTACACGAAAATTTAACACCGAACCAATTTTTAAATAAAAAAAAAATCAAAACATTTTTTAAAAAAATTACAAAGTATTTTACTAAGTTTCAATGAAAGCATGTTCGTAGGCTTTTTTTTAATTCCACGTAATACATTTGAAATTCCTGTGTATGTTATCTTTTTCATAATATTTGCTTGATAACATGGCAGGTGGAAGTTGCTTGAGGAGTAAACAATATGCGAAGAATTATTATGCAAGTATGTCAACTATACTTCTCTTCTCTTTCACTCTTTTTTATACTTTATAATATAATATAATAACTTAATGAGCATCTCAATCTTAAATAATATTTTTACATACATGTCCCTGGCACACATAAGGATGAGGTTATAAAATCATAGTATTAATATGCAGAATTTATAGTGTGTCTACTTATAATTTATAATTTAATGATAATAAGTCTAACTATAATTTAATGATGATAATTATAAGAGTTATTAAATTATACTTCATCACCTTAAAGTTTATTAAAATAACAATAAACTTAAAACTTGATCATAAATTACTTAACAATATTTATAATAAGTTATTTAATGTTTATATAAAAAGAGATTTTCAATGATTAATATTATGTTTTGTTTTGTTAAAAAAATATATTAAGTTTTATTTTTTAATTTTAAAAACAAAATATATAATTTGAAAATCTTATAAAAGAGGAATATTATTCATTTAAGTGCTTAATTTTCTGTCCATTATTTTATATATATAATTTAAGAAATAATTGACATATGTATCAATTATGAAAAAAATTATTTTTCTCTTTATATATATTTTTTTTTTAGTCATTTACTCATTTAGCTCAATAACTTTTAAAAATATCATGCTTTCAATTATATTATTGATGAATATGAAAAAATGTCGTTTAAATAAGTATATTTGAGTATAAGACTGAATATAAATTTGTCAAATTAAGATATACAAATTAAATGAGTATAATTTTACAAATGTTATGAATAATTTTATGATTAATATATATTTATTTTAATCTAAGAAAACGTGAACATATATTATGTTCCCTAAGTAACAAAAATATATAATAGTCTTGCTTACTTGATTTATTTATTTTATTGAGCGTATTATTTAGTTGATTCATATCAAAGTTTTACTTCTAATTAATTTGTCTATATACAATAGAGACAATTGTAATATTAAGATTTATAATGTATAATATTACATATTTTTGTTTTTTACACTAAAGTTGTTCGTATAAGTATATATATTAAGTAGTTAATTAACCAACATGTGGTTGGTCCGAGCGGTATCGGCTCAGGCCCCTTTAAGTAAGTGGTCAGGGGTTCGATCCCTGACATGGAGAAAATCTGGTTGGGAGAGGTCAGTCCTTCAATGATGTCCAGTACCTCGAGTGGTTAGTCTCCACAGTAGCGCGTAGAAGATACCGTGGGAAACCCAAAAAAAAATAAAAATATAAGTAGTTACAGGGAAGTGAATTTCAATCTCAATCTCTATCACCATTTAAAAGATAAGGACATATTTATTTCAATTCTTGTACTCAAATATGCCTATTTAAGTGATATTTTTATTCTCTTTTAACAACAATTATTAAAGTAAACCATATATTCTCTAGAAAAAATAATTGAAATTTTAGTATATGTTTAGAAGTTGTTGAGATAAATGACTCAAAAAAGAACAAGAATATAATTAAAAAATTACTTTTTTGTATAATAAATATACGTTTATGACTCATCATTTGTTAGAGTGTATACTAAAAAAGATCTCATTGAACAAAGTAAATATATATAATGATTGAAGAAATAAATATTTAAATGAATTATATCCCTTTTTATAAGATTTTTTTGAACTAAAAATTAACTTTATTTTGTAAATAAGAAACTTGAAGATTAATCTTTAAAAACATTTTTAATTTATAAATATCAAATAATTAATTATATTTTTTTGGTTTTTATGACTTAACTGTGTTAAACGAATAGTTAGTCAACACAAAAAAAAGAAAAAGAAATGTGTAACTCATGATTTTGTTTGAGATTTATTATTAATTTAATAAATTTCAAGAAAGTGGAGAGTAATTTACTCTAATTAGAAATATATGTGCTAATATATATAGGTAGCATATGTGGAATAGCTAGACTACATGCAAATAGGCTTTTTTACGCGAGTAGTGTAATTTGTTTCGACAATTACGTGTATGGTGTGGTTTTTAAAATATTTATGCTACTAGGGTAAGTCGTAACTGACAGTTACGAAACCAAATATAAAGTCGCATCCCCCATTTACGACTCATTTTTATATTTGTAAAATAAGAAAAAAATTAAGGAGTCGTATACATCACATACGACTTGTGTTATTTATTATTTTTTATTACAAATCGTTTCTAGCAAATACGACTTTGTTATGCTAATATTTTTTTAAGAAAATTGTCTAGCAAGTCGTATCCATGGATCACGACTTCGTTATAGAAGAACCTATGTGGTTTGTTTTAGAAGAAATGTACCCGGAAGCTTTTTCGACTCACTATGAGCAAGCTGCACCGACTCACCATGGATACGACTTGCTAGACAATTTTTTTTAAAATATATTAGAATAACAAAGTCGTATTTGCTAGAAACGATTTGTAATAAAAAAATAATAAATAGCATAAGTCATATGTGATGTATACGACTCCTTAATTTTTTTCTTATTTTACAAATATAAAAATGAGTCGTCAGTGGGGGTGCGACTTTATATTTGGTTTCGTAACTGTCAGTTACGACTTACCCTAGTAGCGTAAATATTTTAAAAACCACACCATACATGTAATTGTCGAAACAAATTGCACTACTCGCGTAAAAAAGCCATGCAAATATAATAGCGAGGGTTTGTACGATTTTTTCTTTTCTATATAGCCTTGCATATGTCAAAAATAGAAGTGCTGTCTTGAAAATTGTGTATTCAATTCATTGAAAATTTAAAAGATACTCTTTCTAATACAACATTTCTATTTGTTTATTCTTTAACATGTACAATGTTGCATATGTTAGAAAATTGATACAGTAATACTTTATTTTGATCACTATCATTAATTAAAGACTCACATGATGTATATTGTGCTCTGTTCATTTGTCCTTGCTTCTACCATTTCCATATTCTTTTATTTCTGTCTCGTGGCCCCTATCTTCCGCATCTTTCTCTTTTTTTTCTCCATTCCCTTGGCTTTCTAATGGATCCATCAAAAAAGTTGAAGGTGGTACTAAATTAACCATGTGGTGCATCATTTTCATAAAAAAAGTTCCGTGTGAAATAGCATTACAGTTCCAACATATATTTCATTCAACTTTTTGTATTCTAGGTTCTTATGTAACAACTTTATGGCACAAAAATGGGAAAATCCAAAAAGAATATAGTGCCGCGATGTTTTCGCGGCATAATTTGAAGCAACATTACAAAGTCACTGAAGGAGGATCTACAAGTCAAGAATGTGAGAAAAAATATGTCGTGAACGCAACCTCTGAACAATCATTTGAACATGAGCCCCGAGCCCAAGATCCAGAAAGCATCTGGGGCTCTGTCAATGATGCTTTGGATACTTTCTACAAGTTTTGCCGGCCACATGCAGCATTTAGCTTTGTAAGTTAAAGGTTAAATTAATTCATTTCTTTGAACCTTTATTTTAAGATAAATATTTTAAACGGGATTACTTTGTTTGTGTAGGTACTTGGAGCTACTTTTAAGTCTCTCATTGCAGTGGAGAAATTGTCTGATTTATCTTTAGCCTTTTTTATTGGCTGGTTGCAGGTGATATTTCAAATATTTTGGTTGTTTATAAATTCAGAGAAACGACATTTTTATAAACAAAATAATCATTAAAATATAGTACAATGGGCACCCCAACCCTTATACAAAGTCACGCCATTGAGGCCAAACAATTAGGGAAAGTACTTCTGCCTAATATAAAGCACATGATTCGAGCATCAATCCAAAAAAGAGAAAGACATGCCTTCAATCCTAGAGCAAAACCAAACCAAGACCGAACCTTAATAAGGTCTAGAACATTAATAAGATCCACACCACCATCGCTAAAAATACAATTGTTTCTCATCAACCAAATAGACCAAACAACCGAGTGCCACAAAGAAATCCAAGCCATTTTACTATTCATATCGATGATAAGACACTTTTATCAAGTATTGTTTCTATTTAGGCTCTATTTGAAAATCTAATAAGCTAGATTATACCTTATTTGATTAGCTTATAAGCTAGATTGATCAAAGGTGTTTGTTAAACAAGCTTATCTCTGTAGCTTATACCTTTTGTTCACAAGTTATTTTATTAATTCAGCTTATAACTTATGGCTTATAGCATATTAACTTTTTTCCTCATTTTATCCTTATTATTTTAACGAAGTTCCTACTTTTTCCGACCCCAATCTCATAAAATAAAATTTATATAAGAAATCATATAAACATGTCATTTCATTTATATTGTTTAATAGGAATATTTAAAAATAAAATAAAAAATAAATATTGATATTCTTATTATAAATCTTAATTAGATTTTTTAAGAAAATATATAAAAATCTTATAAACATATCTTTTTATGTCATTTTATTTTTATAAATTAGTTTTGCAACTAATTTTACCAATCACTTCAAAAATTATTATGGTAATTTTTAGCTGTCAACTATCAGTTATAAGCTTTGCAGCTAAAAATTAGTATATCAATTGTAAGCTAATTTATTAGTTATAAGTTAGCTTATCAGCTAATTCTCTATACAGAACCTTAGTATCTTTTGGCCATTAAAAATGCCTAACTTCTATATTTGAAAACGTCTTTAGCACTTTGTTCAATATTGTGTTGTCTGGTAGTCACGTTAGACTATTGTGAAATGTTTGTACCATTGCTAGTTAAAACTTTTCGCGTTATCAATTTATATTACATTGACAATTAATGATGAGTTTGTTTTTTTAAGCAAGAAAAGGCATGCAAAAGCATCACAATAAGGAAAGAGATCCCAACTAGGTTGGCACCTCAGACCCTACCAATCATCTGTAGCACACCGACTTTATTAAAAAAGAATAAAAAAAATAACAAATACAAAAACATGGGGGACATAAACCAAAACCCATGCAAAGAATAACAAGAATCATTTGAACCTATAATTAGGAAGACTATTCCTATTATGGACAAACTCATTAAATAATATGATAATACATCACTGAATGCAAGTTTAACAATATTTTATACTATATAAGTGAGCAACAAAACATTTTTTTTCTTTGTTTCCTTATTTGATGTACCCAAAATCTTTTTCCTTCAAAATGCCTAATTGCTATGTATTTTATAATGTATTTCTCCCTTCAAAATGTTTAGTGCTATTTTATGTAACTTCATTAATACTATTCCAGGTTGTGGTAGCTATCATCTGTATTCATATTTTTGGTGTTGGCTTGAATCAATTATGTGATGTTGAAATAGACAAGGTATGAAACTTCTTAACAGATATTAACAATCCGGATAGGCAATTAATACATATCTTACTTAGGTTGTCTTTTGGAATTCTAGACTTTCTTATAATAGAAAGATTATGGTGAAAGAGTTGTCTAGTTTATCAATGTAGTCTATACACTAAGTGAATACAGGCACATATATGCTTACAAGCACATCTTTAACAGTTATTTGATTTTGGCCATCAAACTCTAGTTTAATACGTAAATTTATCAAGTATCCTCATCAATTACTCTAGCCTGTGATAATGTCACGAAAACATGAAACCTTTTAGACTTTATACACTTTGCCGATGGATTGTCTTATTATTGATATCTCCTAAATGTTTTATTGCAGATAAACAAGCCAGATCTTCCATTGGCATCTGGAAAATTGTCCTTTAGAAATGTTGTCATTATTACTGCATCATCTTTAATTCTGGTATGGTATATAACTATATATAATTATCATTTTTGGCAATTTGGATACGCAGAATGGGGCCCAATTTTCCTCTAGTCATTAATATTGGTTTTTTTAGTAAAAGGCAAAAGAATAGTTCGCTATGTGCTCACCACATAGCTCCATAATATTGGCTTTGGTTCAATTAGTTTTAAGTAACGATTAACTTCATTTTTGGATCAATTACTTAATGTAAATTTGGATATATAAATAGTTAATTACATTTTGTTTGTTTTCTGCTCTTAAGATATGTAGGTAGTATTTTTATCAACAACAAAAAAAAAAATCTATGTAGGTAGTATGAAATTTTAAAACTTTATGATAAAAAAATATAAGTCCTACCTTTTTGGTGATACTAGATTTCCTTCCAATAGAGACTGTTACAAACTTCGTTCCTCTTTCAATTAAAAATATCTTTTTTTTTTTCATTTTATATTTTTACCCGTTATACTCCTTATCAATATATTATTTGCCTATAAAAAAAATGTTATTTTTTAAGTTACTTTTTTGTTTATATCCTCTTCTCTGTGTGTCTTGCCATTCTTCCAGCCATCAATTTTTTTTTTTTTTTTTTTTGAATAAGATGTTTTCTTTTTCTTTTGTTTTCTTAAGGAAAATCTAGGATATTTTAGGTGTTTCCAAAGGTTATAAAAGTTTTACCTGATCTTCTTGATTTTATTAATAAAATAAGTGATCTTGTTAACGAGTACCCTAAGGACATTGATTAAGGAACCCATAAAAGAAAAGTTTGTATTGGGAAACTAACTGTATCACTTTTCAAAAAGTTAAATATATCATTTACCATACAAATTTTTCTTTCTTGATTCCTTAAACGATGCTCCAAGAGCACTCGTTAGCATTCTCCAAAAAATAAAGCAAATGCTAATTATTATTTTTAAGACATTTTTAAGGAATTTAAAATGGTAAGTCTTTATTGAAAGATGTGTATTCAATGAATTAAGAAATGATATACTTAATTTTTCTATTGTCCTCCAACCACTAGGGTGTGGGTTGATTGTCCACAAAATCCAATTGTGGATTAATTGATTAACAATTTTAAAATTTTAAAAATAAATAAAATGATTAATAATGGTTTGAAATTTTTATCTTCCATAAAACTATACCTACTAATTGCATGGTTATATATACCTCCAATATGCTCGAAAATAAATTAATGCAACATGGTCTGATGTTGAGTGTTTATGACAGAGTATGATGGCAGCCACTTTTTGTGATGTGCTTTTTCTAATGATATACTGCTCAAGATAACATTAATTTATTTTATTTTTACTGAACACGTGAATGACGTGATAAACTTTTTTGAGAAGGTAGAATGAGGCTTATCATTTTATTCTCTTTTACAGGGTTTGGGATTTGCCTGGATTGTCGGTTCATGGCCATTGTTTTGGACTGTTTTCGTCAGTTGTATGCTTGCGGTTGCTTATAATGTCGATGTGAGTTTATTCGAATTGCATTTAAACATTTTCTTTACCATCAACAAAAGTTTAGTCCTGCCATAAGTGAGTCGCATAATAGAGATTATTTAAAATTAGTAAGTGAGATACTCTAATGAAAGATAACAATTCTTTTCATCCCGATTTAATTGAGGGCATAGTTCTATGGTGGAAATTAATTTAATTATGTTCAGGTATCATATATATTGTGGCCATTATCATTATCATTTTTATAAATTTGTCTAGAGAAGTACTAATAATGACATTGTTAATTATTTATATTGTTTGAGCAAAAATTACATTAAAAAATTAATTAATGACTACATTATTAAACATTAACTAGCAAATATAAAACTTCAGGGTAAATTACAACTAACCCCATTTTATAATAGAATAAGGCAAATTTTAACCAGTGCAAAAAGTGATATGCTTAGGTTTTTCTAGGAAAATAATGTATTTAAGCTATCAAAAAGTGATATACTTTGATAAATGTTATTTTTAGTTTTTCAATGAAAAGCTTGCTTTTATTGGAATCTTTAACCAATGCCTTTAGAACACCCTTTAGGAAGACCCAAAAAATTAATATCTTAAAACTTTTATGATTAACTAACATTTAATGTATTCCCCCCTTGTACTTGTCTATATATACACATTTGGCTTATAAAAAAAAAAAGTGATATACTTTGATTTTCTATGCAAACTTACTATTTCTTGAGTCCTTAATCGGTGTCCTTAGGACACTGGTTAGCAAGACCCGTATAATAATTACAATTAAACATACATTAAATGTTAGTTAATCATAAAAGTTTTAAGATATTAATTTCTTGGGTCTTTTTAACAAGTGTTCTAAAGGCATTGATTAAATATTTCAATAAAAGTAAGTTTTTCATTGAAAAACTAAAAATAACATTTATCAAAATATTAAATGCATCACTTTTCAATAAAAACTTTATTTTACTGGTTTCTTAACAACAGTACCCTTAGAATACTGATTAGCATTATCCTAATTATTTTATCCTAAGGAGGACCTGCCACTGGGCTGGACCTTAGAGTAGAGGGCCATAAGAGGACCTAAAGAAAAGGGGCGAGAGCGATTCCGAGAACTGAATTTCGATATATTCTACATAATGTATCACAAATCTATAACTATTATTTATAAGCAACACTTTATTAAAAAGTGTAAAAAGGGTATTCTAACCCATTTACAAGCAGACTAAGATCACAAAGAAAATAAGGGGTTACTCAAGCACCCAACTAGGTTAATACACATGAATACACTAATCAGAAAACAATCTACCTAAACCCCTACCCCTTATTTATAAACCAAGATCGAGAGAGAGCCTTGATATGAGCTAAGACAGCGGTCAAATAAAAAATAGCCACTTTGAAAACAATTCTATTCCACTTGACTGCCTCTAGCGGGCTTAAGATATCAATCTAAAATGATTTATACATGGTCTCAATGTATCTTTATTATTAACATAGTTTTGCTTAAAACTGAAAAGGTTACAAATATATAATTAAGAAACTTGTAAAATAAAAATAGCGTCAAAATGGGGTTACAAAGGTTGGCTTGGTGGTTGGGGTATGAGAGTTAAGGAGTGAAGTGATAAGGAGTAAGAGGGTTCAAATCCCACCCACTAACAAAATACTAACATTAACACTAACATTTTCCTATAGAAAAAATAGTGTCACAATTATATAAGTTTTCTACGTCATTAAAACACTATCGTAACTTGGGAAACTAAAATAAAATATTGTTTTTCCTTTATTTTTAATCTATTTACACAACATATCCTTGAGAAGCATTAATGATAACATTTTTTCATTATGGCCATTGCTTGAAAAAAATTAGGCGTAATTACACTTTTCGTCCCCAAACTTTAATTTAAGTGCGATTTTAATTCCTATTGTTTTTTTATGAGAATATTTGATCCCCAAATCTTTTGAATGTAGCCATTTTAGTCCCTCTGTCCAACATCCATTAATTTTTTAACAAAAGTATCCTATGTGGCAAAGGTTTTTCCAAGTTGCATGCCGAGTTGGCATTTACTTAATTAAAATGAAAAGGAAAAAAAATGGATGTGGCTCTTCTTCTTCCTAAAACTCTCAGCGGCAAGAACCCAAAACTTCCCCTCTCCCATATAATTAAATTCAAATCAAACTACTACAAGCTCTACAAATCAAAACAACCATATGTATAAATTATACTAATAAGAGTAACACAAGAGAAAGTTACAATTTTGAACCTAATATTGTTACCCTTAAGCCCAAAATTCATACAACATGACAACCTAAAATGCAAAACCAAAAATCTCAATTGTTAATAATTGAAGCTCTGACCTTAGCTCTGATTAGGAATTCAACACTTGTTGGTGCTGAATCTTCAAAGTTGCAGGTCTTCTCTTCCCTATTAAAAAAACTGCAGTTTTATTTCTCTTTTTCTTTGTAATTTGGTTAAATGGTAATTAGGATTTAGTAGGATTTATTTTTGATTTATTGATAAGTAATAACATATTTAATCCTAGTATATTGCTACTACCACTACAAAAAAAAAGGCGAATTACCGACAGCCAGAAATGTCGGAAAAGACAAAAAGCCGTCGGAAACACTGATTATGGACGGACATGTATCCGTCGGTAATAAGCGCGTAGGAAATGGATTCCGACGAATCTGGACCGTCCGTCGAAAATTTCTAACGGCTTTGTCCGTCGTAACAAGCGCCACACGGAGTCTCTCATTACCGACGAATATACCCGTCGGTAAGTGTCAGTGGAAGTTACAGATGGGCTTTTCCATTAGAAAATCTAAACTACATTTACCGACGGAAATGTCCATCGGAAACAAGTGGTTTTTTTTTTAATTTTTTTTTTATTTTGTTTTATATTAATAATTAATGATTAATTTTATTTAATTTTTTATTAAAATTTAAATTTTATATTTTGAATATTAATTATTATTATATTTTATTTTTATTAATTATTATATTATTAATTAAAAAACAAAATTGAAATTACAAATAAAATTTAAAAAGCAATTAAATTAAAATTAATTTAAAATAAAAACAAACTCAACATATAATCCATACATAAAATATCCGTCTAGCTACAAAACTCTACTATATCTATAACTATCCTAATACTCATCACCATAACATCTGTCATCGTCGTTCTGGCGGGGGGAGCCTACCGGCGTCAGATGACCATCAGGTTGCGGCTCAGAAGACAGACCGGCATCATGCGGTTGCGGTGGTGGATCAGTAGAAGTAGTGGAGGGTTGGCTGGCATAGAAGACCCCCTGCAGAGCGCTGCTCCTGTCTGGTGGGAGGAAATCGAGCACAACGGTCATGACCGTAGAGAATGTCTCCATCTGCTGCGTCATGCACTTGTTCGCCTCCCTCTGCTGCTGCACCTCCTGCCTCAGCCGCTGCACCTCCTCTGTGTCCTTGGAGTCGGAGGATGTAGGCTCCCGAATGGTCAAGCTCGGCGTTGACCCTCGATGGATGGACTTGGCTAGGGTCGCAATATCGTAAATCAGCCCCTTCTTCCCGCCCATCCAGTCCTGGGTTTGTAGTCGCTCAACCTCTGCGAGGTCCAGTTGGGAAGGATCCGAGGCACCAGAGCAGGAGGCAGCCTCAGATGCTACCTAACTATAAATGTAAAAAGACACTTTAGCTCACCACTATCTGCCTCGACCTCTCATCAATAAATTCACCATTGTCCGAGTGAATATGCATCTGCTCAAAGACCGTAGGGACATCAATGGACCGGGCAAGCGCTCCTGCCTGCAACCGACACACGAATAAAACCAATTAGTTATAAAATAAATTTTTATAAAAAATATACAATTTATAAATAAAATTACTTACATATGCATACCATGTTAATGGCATGCTGCATGTGGCTAATCGAACCACCAGTGTGCATACTCCCACCCTTCTCGGAAGCCCAAATCCTCTTCGCCTGATGACACTTCAGCTTGTAAGCTGGAGTATCCTAGTACGCACATAGTCGGGCCCAGATGTTGGGCCCGATGTAATCCGGATGTATCCGGGTCTCCCTATGCGCCCGGAGCATGTCCCTCAGTTAAGTGGCTGCTCGGTCGTCAAAGATAGCACGTATCTCTGAGGCATGCTCCGATAACCAACGTACAAGCTCCTGTTAACAAAGAAAAAATATTAATAACATCATACAAAAAAATATATAAAATGCGTGAAAAATAAAGGGAAAATTACATGAAATAATAAACAACAACTTACCCCAAATCGTCTGAAGATACGATCCTGGTTGTCCTTGGGGATCACCCCCATGATGGCCAGAAGCGACGATACTGCGCCTTGATGGCGTATGTAACGTGCTTCGATCTCACTTTCGATGGGATGAAGCTAAAAAATTTATAATTTTATTAATTCAACAATAAGACAACTAACAAATATATACTTATTGAATAGTAACTAAAATAGTCAAAGTTAAAAAAACATTAAATAAAATAAAACTTACGATCCAGAAAGAGGCCGGCTCCATGGTCGATCCTCAGGTGCGGGAACCCTGGCCCACTCAAGCAGGTCGACCGCGGCTGACTGCTGCATAGACGATGATGATGGAATGGCTGTGTCGTGACCGTATGCGGGCGCGGATGATGATGATGGAATGGCTGTGTCCGGCTGTGGTATCAACCCAGGAGTCGGCATAAATGATAATCCTGCTGGTTGTGTGGCCGGTGCAGCCAATGATGATGGTGGTGCTGGGTGTGGTGTGGGTCCACTAGGGGGCGGCGAGTAGCCGGCTAATGCCCGTTGTGGCGCAAAGCGAGTGGAGGTCTGGACATGGGTGGAGGATGGGGTAGTGTGGGTCGGGGATAATGTAGTATAAGTAGGGGATGGTGTAGTATGGGTGGGGGAGGGTGTAGAATGGGTGGGGGAGGCTCCTGTAGGTGCAGCTGGGGTGGGTGTGGAAGGGATGGGTGTGGGTGCGGTGGGTGCTGAGGGACCTGCAAAACGAGCAAGCCCCTGGGACTTGACGATGTAACGTCCCCGCTTAGCCTTCCCCTTCCCTTTATCACCACTAGGCGGTTGGGGGGGGGGGACGGTTGTCCTCCTGATGCTGACATATCTATTTTTATAAACAGACGAATCTAAGCAAATATTTAAAATACAACAATATTTGTCAAGTCTTACATTTAATTGCATAAGCAAATATTTAAAATACAATAAAAATAACTTAACAGTGGCGGTGGACCTTCCTCTTCTGTCAGATTCTTTTTGAATGCTCGGATATTCCTTCGGAAGGGATGGTCACGATCTAAGAACCGACGATGAGAATAACACCAGGAACTTTTGCCACCAAATCTTAGGGTAAAAGCCTTTCCATGTTCCATGCAATACGGGCACGCCAATTTACCGTGGGTCCCCCAACCAGAGAGCATGCCATATGCAGGAAAATCATTGATAGTCCACATTAGTGTCGCCCTCATCATAAAGTTTCACTTCTTTGAAATGTCGTACATCAACATACCATCCCACAACTTCTTCAGATCATCGATTAGAGGCTGTAAATATACATCTATCCCAGCCTTCGGATTAGACGGCATAATCAAATTAATAAAAAACATTATATTATACTAAAATTCACCCTCGTCCTCAAGAATTAATCATAAATTAACAAGTAAGAATATGGGTTAATTTTTTGTGACCACAACCAGAAACAATTCAAAAATACAATTGCACACTAGCAAGCAAGATACATTCAAGTCAAGAAATTCAAATACATTTATCTCAATCAAAGGAAATGCAAAGAAAGAAAGGAAAAAAAACATAGACTGAATTGAATAGATTACTTGAGGCCGAGAGGAGGTGAAAACAACAAGCTGGGTGGCTCACGATGGTGGCGGCGGTGGCAAACCTCAAACAGATGCACACTAGTGCAAACAAAAAATGCACAAAACAGTGAAAAATGCATAAATAAATGATTTAAAAAAACCAAAAATAGCATACCAAAAAGCTGGGGGGTGGTGACTGTGTGGTGGTGGTGGAGGCGCGGTGGTGGGGGGCAGTGGTTCGTCCTCCGACGGTGCAAGGCGCGGCGGAGACTGAATGGAGGGTGTGGTCGCGCGCGGGACAGTGGGGGAGAAGGACAGGGAGAGGCCGAGAGGAGAAGGAGAAGGAGAGGGTGGCGAGGGTGGCTGTCGTGGTGGTGGGGGACGGTGGTTCGTCGCCGCTGCGGTGGGAGGGGGTGGTGGGCAGAGAGGGTAGGGAGAGGTGAGTGTGAGAGAAGAAGAGAAAGGGAAAATGGGGGGAAAGGGTTTGGCCAGCGCAGTTATTAAGTTATTTCCGACGGCTTTTGCCGTCGGTAAGCCAACTTATTGAATTTTCGACTTAAAATTCCATCGGTAATTTAAGGCCCAATTTCCAACGGACTGTCCGCGGCTAATTACATCTCAATTTCCGACGGCTTTTCTGTCGGAAACCTCTGTCGCCAAAAAAATTTTGGTTCCCGCTAAACTTACCCGCGGACTTTGCGATAGAATGACCGTCGGTAATGTTTTCGACGGGCTTTCCGTCGGTAAAGTTGGTAACTTTTCATATTCATATGTCTTGATGTCCGACGGCCGCTGGTCTGTAGGAAAATTTCCATCGGTTCGCTGGGTTTGGGATTTGGACTTGGGATTCAGAGTAGTGGCTAAAACCACAGATGATGAGACGATTTTGCAAGTGAACGAGGAGTCGTCGTGGGATTCGAGTTTGAGGGAGGAGGTTTTTTCACAGAGGAAGTTAACGCCAAAGTCAACGAAGGGCAGAACCTTCGATACGACAGACTCAGTGAGGTGACGGGAAGAGGGAATCACGCTCATAGAGGTGGATGAGGTGGTGGAGCGATTAGGTTTGGAGTTGGAAAAGTGGAGGGAGAGGTGAGGGTGAAGATTCAGGTTTTAGGTTGGGGTTGAGGGGATAAGGGTAGTGGTGGTGACCCTCTCTGCATTCGAACCTTCTTTAGGACGCTGTTAACGTTGTTACAGATGGATGTGACAGAGAGGACCAAAATGTGTAACGTTTCATATATAAATGACCAAAATGAATATTTTTAAAGTTGAGAGACCAAAATGAATCTAAAGAATAACTTAAGGACCAAAAGAATATTTCATCCTTATTAAAATAAAAACACACATGTCAAATTGTTAGTGTATGTCAGTGTAAAATTTTTTATACCGACAATGCATACTACTTTAATTCTTATTTATATAACATACATGTGAGTATAAAATTATGTATATAAATCTAAATACATTGTGCACACCAATATATTAGGCTAAATTACACTTTTAGTTCCCAAATTGTTATTAAATGTTCAATTTGGTCCCCAGATTTTTAAACGGTTCATTTTGGTTAGAGTTGGGTATATGGGCCTGGGCCCGCGGACGGTTCGTTTAACCCGTGATCCGTGCGGGTTAGGACCATACAAATTGTAGGCTTATTTAAATGCGACCTTATTTAGCCCGATCCATTTAACCCGTGGTTTATACAGGTTCGGTCCGCGGGTTAGCGGGCCAACCCACAGGCCAAAAATATTAATGCAAAATATAGGTTCATATATGAATATATTATGCATTTTATAATGAAAAAATAATTATTATATGCAAGTGACTATTTATTTGGGATGTCGTCTGTGCAATTGATCCTTATTTGCAAGCTTAAATATTTAATTCAACCCTATAACCAAATTAAACCATATATAAGCTATTGTGAGCTAATTTGAACTTCTCAGGTTATTTAAAATTGAGTAAATTTTGCAAGTATTACTACTTCAGGTAAATTTTCTCTATATGATTTTGGATATTTAAGAACCATGCTTCTAATAATTTTTTTTAAAAATAATTAATTCTTAAAAAAAACAAATTTTCAATTTTAAATGAGTCCGCGGGCCGGCCCATTAACCCGAGGGTTAGGTGGGTCGGACGTGGACTAGAGAAAATGTAGGCCCGTTAGCTACGCGGGCCAACCCGGTCCAGCCAGTTTAACTGCGGGTGAATGCGGGCTGGCCCGTATACCCAGCTCTAATTTTGGTCCCCTAATTCCTTAAACTTGTTCAAATAGCTAGGTCCTTCCGTCACGTTGACTAACGACAACGTCAAGTTGACTAAGGGACGATAATGAACATTTTAAAAACTTAAGGATCAAATTGAACATTTTAAAATAATTTGGGGACCAAAATGAACATTTTAAAATAATTTCGGGACCAAAATGAACATTAAAATATTAAACTTAATGCCACGTGGCACTAAAATATTAAACTTAATGCCACGTGGCATTAGGTTTGACGTCCTTGTTAGTCAACTTGACGGAATGACCTATTTGAACAAGTTTAAGGAATTAGGGGACCAAAATGAACCATTTAAAAACTTGGGGACCAAATTGAACATTTAATAACAATTTGGGGACCAAAAGTGTAATTTAGCCCAATATATTACAACAACAAAATCAAATCAAAATTAATAATTTTGAATCAATCTCTTTAATGCACTTTATAAGATCATGAGAGTATGTATGTGTTATTTATTTGGTACATAATTTGTTTTGTTTCACCCATTAGTTACCCATAGGGTTGGTTAGAGAGCATTTATTGCCCTAAAATAAATGTTTTTTAATTAATTATATAAAATTAGTAAGTGATTTTATTTTTAAATATACTAATATTTTTTTTTATTCTTTATCAAGTCCTCTTGCAATTGTTATTATCAAGAAGGTAAAGCAAGAGCTTATGTTCCCCTAGAATTCAAGAGTTGGAACTATGTGAAAGTGGAGGAGCCTCTTCTAACATGAGCCAAAAAATTTATTAAATATATAGGAATACAAGGGGTACTCCAACTCTTACATCAAACTATGTAAACTCATTACATTGGTTTAAACACTCTAATGGGTTCATACACCATTCTGAAAAAGAGAAGTAGACACCCATAATATTTGCTTTAATCCAGGACTATGAACTGACCTTAATTGTTTCCATTAGATAGTCAAAATCCAAGTCATCTTGCCTAAACACAACACTATTCCTATGTACCTAAATTGACCAAATAATTGTGAACCAAATAAGAAACCAAACCTCTTTATTCTTTTTACCAACAACAACAAGGAATCCATGATGTTGTACAAAATGGGACTTATATTCTTCATGTAGCACCACCTCTAACATGAGCTTATGTACAAAATGATAAACTAAAAATATATATTATTTTTAATCATTTAGTAAGTTAAGATCATTATAATTTAAAATAAAATAACGATATATTAATTTTTTGTCTTTCTTACTTTACATATAAAATAACTTTAAATTGTTTTGCTACCACTAATATGTTTATTATATTATAACGTGATATAGGGACTTTAGAAATATCAATTAATTCAAGAAGCTATAAATAAAGCAATACATGTGTTATCTGATATATTTAACTCAATCTTGTGTGCCTATCTGGGCAAACAAACAAAAATATTGTATGCAATTTAAAGACATTTGCTCAAAGTTCGAAATACTCATATTTGGAAAATTTATTTGATGGTGACTACACGGTTGATTGTTGTTATAACTATATTGTTTTTGAAAATTTTCAGTTTCCCTTGTTGAGATGGAAGAAATATCCGGTGCTTACAGCGATTAACTTTATAACTGATGCGGCTGTAACAAGGTCACTCGGATTTTTTCTTCACATGCAGGTTTTATCTTTCTTTTTGAAGAGAAGGTTTTATCTTTCTGAATTGTGCTCTTTATTAAGGATTTATTGTTGTGGATGTGCATGCATTACTTTTCTACATGTTCCTGCCGAGATCCAACTTGCCTGAATCTCGCTGTAAACGTCAGACCAAGAGTGAACGTTGGGGTTGTTTTAGATTATGGCTTGACAGAATACTTGTGTTCCGGTCCTACGTATCCCAATGGGAATCAAAGCCAAACGTAGTTCTGAGTTCAACCGTTGATCATATGGTGCTGCAATCCCTTAATCTTGTATCCGATGTGCACCGGCGGGCAAGGACTCTTTGATAGTCTCTTGATCGCAGCCGGGATCTCTAATACGCTTAAGGGAAAACACCTAGGTTAATGAAAGTGAGTCTTCTCTTGGGCTCTTCCTCCTTTTATAGAGGAGTAATCCGATCCTATTTTCTAGGATCTGCTTTATCTTTTCTTATCACTTATCTCTTTTAGCCCAACTCCAACCTCCTTATCTGATAAGACTTATTACTTATCTAAGGTAAGGTTGTTAGTTGAGTTCTAGATAAGTGTTATCGTTAAGTTAGTTAGGTTTCCGAGCTCGGCGGCCGAGCTTGTCACCTCGGCTAGTACACAAGCCCCCCAAGCTTTGAGCTCAAAAGAGCGAAGAAGTTTTCATGACAAAAGCATAGCTTGTTCTTTGAAAAATATCTCTGAGAATTTAGAGTTCATGGCTTAGGTTTTTTGTTTTCCTTTTTACCACACTTTTGTTGACCGACACTACACTCATGAGCTTAGTGACCTTAGTTGGCCGAGCCTACCACCTTGGTGCATTTGTCATTCAAACTAGTAAAGTAGGTGACCGAGCTTCACATCTTGGTCCATATACAATTTAGCTCGGTAGGTTTGGTGGTCGAGCTTTACACCTCGGCTCATACACAAGCCCCCCAAGCTTTGAGCTCCAAAGAGCATGAAAGCTTCATTGAAGGAGTCGAGCCAAGACGAGACAAGAGCGGTCGTGTCAATCTTGTATTGTGACGTCAACTTCTTGTTTCCCGAGGTGAAAAGAGACCTTGCTTTTGTTATGAAGACCAGTCTTATTTGTGACACGTGGCCTTTATGGCCTTATTTCTGAGGCCTGCTCTGCAGCTGCGTATCTGAATTCTTAATCGTTGCGGCGTGTATTCCGATGTTTCTGCCACATGTTACTCCACCATTAGTGTGCCGAATTTGGGCAGACTTGAAGAGACGTTTCTCTTCCCTCACACGGCAACCAACATCATTACTTTCATAAAGTAACGTTTCAATTTCTTCTGAAACGACATGTTGCTTGCTATAAATTGAGGGATCTCCGAAGACAGGCCCCTACTTGCCATCGTACTTATACACTTTCCTCTTGAAGCTTTTTCTCCTCCAAGCCTTTCTCCACGTATTTCTGTAGTTTATACTCTTTCCAGGTACGCCATTCATTCCTCATTCATTTTTATTGAGCTTTGCTTCTTCTCTACTCAACCATGGAACCCTCTTTTGAGATATCTCAAAATGCTTCTTCTGAGATTCAAATTATAGAACAAGGAATTAGCCCTATCGGGGGTTCCCCCCATTCGTCACCTCCTCCTTCGAAGGGTGATGGATCTAACCCCAGGGCTTCTTCTTCCTCTTCTAATGAGAGTAGCTTTGCTACTCCTGAAGCCATTACTGCCCCTAAACGCCACCAGCGTGCTTCTAGGATGCCTAGGGTTCCCTACCCCGAAATCACTATCCCTGGGTATTTCTGGGTTAAACCAGATGTTGGGGCCTTTCACTCCAATTTTAGGACCCATGACTCTCTTAGAGCTGTTAGGCCCAAGGTTTCTTCATCTCGAGGGACTGTTCGCAGCTTGCCTTGCTTAGACACGGAGCATGTTTTTCTTCAAGCTCTTCCTGTAGAAACACATTTCATATATGTTTATAAAACCCTTTTTGAGCAAATCGGTGTCTCCCTTCCCTTCATTAAATTTGAATGTGATGTTCTAAAAATTATGAACGTTGCTCCTACTCAACTGCATCCCAATAGCTGGGCCTTCCTGAAGGCTTTCCAGATTCTCTGTAGGCAAATAGGGATGGAGGCTAATGCTCCCAAATTCCTTTATTTTTAAAAATTTAGGTTTGGGGACCGAGTTGGTTGGATCTCTCTTAGTGGGGTTGAGAAGAGAGGTATCATCGGCCTTTACAAGAGCTCCTATAAATTCTTCAAGTCGGACTTTTTCAAAGTCCGACCTACTGAGGGGAATGGATCTATCTTTTTTGATTCTGGGGGAAGACCTAATTTTCCTTTATATTGGCAACCCCATCCATCCAAATTCTCTAACTTCGACGTAGGTTCTATGACTGCCCAAGAGCGGGCCGACGTTGAGGTTTTGAAACTTTATCCTCGACCATTGCCTTGTGGAAGGCTTTTGAAACTCCTAACTTCTTCCACTTGGCAAGCGACTTCGAATGTAAGTAGCTTTTTATTGAAAGGTATTTTAATTTACCTTTTTGCTACTATATTCTGACCTTCCTCTGTTTTGCAGTGATAATGGGCAAATTCAACTACAAGTCTTTGCTAAAGAAGTCGGCTCAGCAAGATGCCGGTGCCTCTGCTCCGACTGCCGACGCGAAGGGGAAGAAGAAGAAAACTGTGGAAATGCCTGACCCTGACACCCGTCTCGTTAAGCGGGTTTGAGCTGATGTCCAACAAGAAGTACCGAGGAGGAGTACCTCACCCTTCCTAGTAACCTGCGAAGATCGCAGTGCTGAGAAGAGGGCTGACAAAACACCCCATGTGACCGATCTGACCGTGGACACTAAGTGGTACAATGGCCACTGTAACCCGGGCTTCAACTCGCTTTGGAGCAATGACTTCAACCCTGGCTCCCTTATTGATAGCCAAGTGCTCAAGCCTTCTGATGCTCGACTTTTGTTGGAGCAGGGTCCTGAGGCAAGTATGGAGGATGCCGCTGCTTATGCCCTTTGGACCTCATCTATCACACGCTTCTGGAGCAGTGAACTTTCCAATAATGCAAAGAAGATGGAGGTGATGAGGGTCAAAGCGGCTCGTGCTCTGCTGGTGAGGGATGAGCTAGCCCAAGCCATGACCAAATGTGAAGAACAGGCTCGGTTAATTGGGCAACTAAAGGCGCAAAAAACCGAGCTTGAGAAAGCTAACTCCTTCCTCCAAGCTGAGCTGGACAACGAGAAAGCTAAAAGGGCTAAGTTTCAGAAGATCGCTGAGGATTCTCAGGTCGAGAAGGAGGCCAACCTCATGCTTCAAAAATCATTGGATTCCGAGAAGGAGGCCAACCTCAAGCTATGATCTGATCTTGCTGAAGCCGAAGCTAGCATTATGAAGGAGCATATTAATAGGTTCTTCCGAGCTGTGAAACAGCTCCAACGTTTTAACCCTGATGCTGATTACTCCCAAGCTGATGTGGACAAGGACTTTAACAAAGAAGGGGTCTTGGTTCCTTTGTCCGAGCTTGAGGATGAAGAAGAAGAAGAAGTTCACGAAGAGGAGGAAGCTGAGGAGCAAGGTGCCGATGAGGGAGGAGACAACGAAGGTGGAATACCTGATCCATCTCTGGGTGTTCCTCCTCTGAATGAAGATGGCCTCCACTCTGCTCCTACTGGAACTTTTGCTCATGGGGATGCCCATGAGTAACTTAGAAAAATATTTTTCCTTTTTTCTTTTTATAATGTATTTTGTTCCTTGGGCCATGCCCTCTTTTTGTGTACTGGGTTTTGCCCCTTTCATAATGAATATTTCAACTTTTGCTTTCAAATTGCAACTTGTTTTTTCTTTTGATAACTTGGAAGAAATTTCTAAGTTTTTATCAGCTCGGATGTTTACTTTTGGCTTTCTACTATGTATTAACACTAGTAGTTTGCCCAAGTTTTTCATCGGATGAAGCTTGGCTTTTCAACCCTTCATGCGTCTATTTTGGTTTTGCGCTCGGCCTATTTGAGCATATGAGCTCGGCCCTTTGAGCTTTTCGCTTTACTTTTTTAGGTACGGTATTTCGACCTTAACTCGGTCGTTTTTAGGTCAGTTAACCTCTTTAAGCTCATGTTTACCTATTTAGGTTTTTATTTACCTTTGTAGGTTTTGTTTACCTTTTTGGGTTCAGCTTTTCGATTTTAGCTTTTTTAGCCACTCATGTCTTAGCATTTCGATTTCAGCTCGGTCAAACCTTTTAGGTTTTTATTGTTGCCTCTTTGGGTCCGGCATTTCGACCTCAACTGGGTCGATTTCAGCTCGGTTAACCCTTTTAGGCTTTGATTTTGCCTCTTTAGGTTCGGCATTTCGACCTTAACTCGGTCGATTTCAGCTCGGTCAACCCTTTTAGGCTTGGCATCTTTCATATGCAAATATAAGTGAATTTTTAGCCCTGTAACAAATAAATGTAACTGAAATGGACTTTATTCATTTATTTCCCAGTCATGCCTCATTAAAAACCTTCCTGGCCAAAACCACTTGGGAAAAAGACCAGGGTAGGAAAAAGAGTACATCACCTGCTTTATAAAACTTAACTAAAATAAAACTTAAGGTGGGAAGTGTTTCAAGTTCTTGGAACAGCCTTTCCTGACAACTCTTCTAGCCTATAAGCACCATTTCCTAGATTTTCAACTATTCTGAATGGGCCAGACCAGTTTGCTACGAGCCTGCCCTCTTTGGAGTCCTTTCTTGCATCATTTTGCAATCTTAGCACTAGGTCGCCTTGCACAAACTCTCTTGGCTGCAACCTTGAGTTGTACTTCCGAGTTGCTTCCGCTTGCATAGTTCTTCCCTGATTTTTGATTCATGTCGGACTTCCTCCACCATGTCAAGCTCAACTCGGATCTCTTCCTCATTTTTGCTCTAGTCATGATGTTGCCTTCTGAAAGAAAGTTCGTCGAGTTCCACTGGAATCATTGCATCAGTTCCATAGGTTAGCCTGAATAGCGTTTCTCCAGTTGATGACTGTGGTGAGCAATGATAAGCCTAGGGGATGCTCGGCAATTCTTCAACCCATGCCCCTTTTGATTGGCCCAACCTTTTCTTGAGCTCATTCCATTATCGGTGACAATCGTATAAGGTAGGCCATGTCTGCATATGACGTTTTTCCATACAAAATTCTGAACCTTTTTAGCTGTTATGGTAGCTAATGGCTCGGCTTCAATCCATTTAGTGAAGTAATCTACCCCTACTAGCAAAAACTTCACTTGGCCTTTAGCAACAGGGAAAGGGCCCACAATGTCCATCCCCCACATAGTGAAAGGCCAAGGTGATAACACGGAATGGAGCTCTTCACCTGGTACTCGCGACACATTAGCGAATTTCTGACAAGGGTCACACTTATTAGTCCAGGAAGCACAGTCTGATCTCATGGTTGGCCAATAAAAACCTGCTCGCTGAACCCGAGCCGCAAGGGATCGGCCACCAGAATGCATTCCACAGATTCCTCTATGCATCTCGTCCATTACGTACTCGGATTGCTCCTTTGTTATGCACTTTAATAAAGGCATGGAAAATCCTCTTCTGTATAGCTCTCCATCTCGGATGGTGTAATGACAAGACTTCAGACGAATTTTCTTTGCCTCTTTGGGATCATCAGGCAATTTGTCCGAGGTTAGAAACTCCCAAAATGGTGTCATACATCCCCGATCATAGTGCTCGGTCATCAACACCTCGGCACTTTTTATGCTTGGCTCAGGGAGATTTTCCTGAATGAAAGTTCTTAGCTGGCCAGCTTTTTTGGTGCTAGCCAACTTAAGAGCGTGGCTAAACTTGATGAAAGAGACTACCTCCTTCTTCTTTACAAATTTCCCATACAAATTAAGTGGGAGTGATCTGTGGAAGGTGTTCCAACAGTGGGGGTCCGTTCGAGAGTTTTTTATCCCACCAAAAAAGGATAAAAATGGTAAAAAATTTGGCTTTGTCAGGTTTAAAGGTGTAGAAAATCCCTTAAGGCTGGAAGGGAATCTGAAAACCATTTGGTTTGGTAATCAGAGGCTTATTGTCAATATCCCAAGATTTGGGAGAGATCAAGCTTTTACTACTAAGCAAGGGGAGTACGGTGGACCTAATGGTTGTAGGAATTTTTTGGCAGACGCTTACGTAAAAAGTGATGCCTCTTTTGCAAAAGCATTGGTTGGTAGGAAGGATAACATTAAGTCTGTTGGCCATCAAAGAGGGTCCACAAGGGGGAATGAAAGTGAAGGAAATGATTGGACGGGTCCATATTTCAATATTCCTTCAGAAGTGTTATTGTGGGCTCCAGGGATGTCTGGTTGGTACTATGCACTCCTTCAAGGACCTAAGGCTTCTACAGAAAAAGCTAGTAGAGGATGGCCTTTTTGCCGTAATAGTAAGGTCTATGGGTGTAAATAAGGTTCTCATTTCATTAGAGAATACGGAGGATCTTAGGGTGTTATTACCATAAGTGTGTCCTTGCCTGGAGAAATGGTTTGTAGAACTCAATGAGTGGGAGCCTGGTATGGTTGCTAGAGAACGAACGGTGTGGGTTGGGGATTGAAACTTGGAGGGAGGATTTTTTTTGAAGTTTTTGTCTGGTTTGGTGGGAATATTTGTTGGCCTAGATGAAGACACAAAAAATGGGTCAAGGTTGGATTTGGGGCGGATTCAGATTATGGTATCATCGCCGGAGCCGATTAACACGGTGGTCAGAATAAAGATCAACAATATGATCTTCTCAGTAACTCTTGTAGAGGAGGTGTTCAATCTTGATTTGCATTCGTCTGGAGGAAATGGAAGCTCAGGCTTTGTTTCGGATGCTTCCTCAGTTAGTAAGGAATCAAGGGTGGGTTGTAGTTTGGGTGAGTAGGACGGTGGTTTGGATGGACTCTCCGATGTTGACTTAGGTCAACAAGACTATGGCGGGGGTTCTTTTTCAAATTTGGGACGTCATGTCACTATCATTGGGGGCGATGTTGGGGGTAGCCTGAGACATTCAGCTAATGTTGTTTCCCCCGATGGTTCGTACAGGAGGCAGCTGATTATCAGAGAAAAAAGCGGTTTTTAAAAAGGTGTTGGAAAACGGGGTGACAAGGGGGAGGGAGTGGTTTTTGTGTGTGAGTCTTGTGGGACAAAAGGGCAACCTATTGATAAAATTGTTGGGCCTGGAACAGGGCCATTTTTGCGTCATGGGCCAGAGTGTGATCTTGGTAAGGCGGGGTCACTAGAGGGTGATCGCTAACAGGGCCCATCATTTAAAAGTGCCTTGGTGGTTGTTTCCTTGGTTGGGCTGGACTCAATTGACTATGTTCCAGAGACGTTAGTACCATTTAGCAATGAGTTAGATGCTGGTGCTCATTCAGACGAGATTGAGGACTCCTTGGGCTTGGCTTTATCTGAGGCCCAACGTAGAAAGAGTTTGGAAATCAAGTTGGGAAAGAAGCCCGTTACTGAAAAGGAAATCAGCATTGAAGGTGGTCTTGGTTTGACCAAAAAACGCAGTGGCCCTGATAGACCCCTGCGGAGCGACTCGGAGGGCCTGAATCAGGCTTTTGGGGAGAAAGGTGGTTTGGAGGGGGTAACCATAAAGCTTGCCAAGGATGGGGGAAGACGTGGTCCAAGATTGGCGTCTATGCATAAGCTGTATCGAGGCTTTAATCAGTTCAATTTACTGAGAAAGAAGGCTAAGCCAAGCAATATGGTTCTGCGAGAGTCAGGTGAGACTCTGGTCTCGGATGCCCTTGCGGAGGAGGGTTTGGTCAAAAGGAAAATTAACAAGGCTGGTAGAGATGGTCCAGGTAAGAAAAGAAAGAACAACAAAGAAGGTGCTTCAAGAGCTGTCGTTCAGGTAAAATGAGGTATTTCTTAGAAATCCATCTCAGGTAAAACAATTTCAGACTCAAATGTTAGACATTGTAATGGTCTGGTCTATGTGGATGGGAGGAGGAAATTAGCAGAAAAATTCTAGTGTTGGGCAGGGAGTTGGGGCTTTCGGTTGAAGGGAAGGAAGATGCTATAATTGAAATATTAGTTGAACTTGAAAAAAGAGATAAATTGGCTCAAACAGCTAGGGGTCTTGAAGATGTTTCTCCATGAAGATTTTCTCTTTAATGTAAGAGGGTTGGGGGGTGTTGTGAAGAAAAATAAAAATTAGAAGTTTGGTACTAGAGGAGGAGTTAGACTTTCTGGCTGTCTAGGAAACCAAACTGGAGGACGTTTCTATTTTGTTGTGCAATTCGCTGTGGGGAGGGCAGAACTTTGACTACTATTTCATTCCTTCAACAGGGAGGTCTGGAGGAATCCTCTCCATTTGGGATTCTACTTTGGGGAGGAAGTTGTTTTCTTTTACTGGTAGAGACTTTGTGGGAGTATGCTTAGAGTGGGCTGGTGTAGAGAAGAGATGCTACGTGATTAATGTCTATTCCCAAGGGAATGCAGAGGTGAAAAAACAATTATGGGATAATTTGCTAATGTCTTACAGGGGTTTTGGTGTTGGATTGTGGTGTATTGTAGGGGACTTCAATGTGGTGAGGAGTTCTGTGGAAAGGAGAGGTGTGTCCAGTTTGGTGGGGAAGAGAGGAGGGTGCTGAGGAATGGTTTTAATCAGTTTATTGAGGTCTTGGAGTTTACTGATCTACCTTTTTTGGGTTGAAAGTTCACTTGGTATAGGCCAAACGGTGAAGCAATGAGTCGTTTGGACCGGTTCTTGTTGTCTTATTCTTGGTTGGCTTAGTGGGAAGGTGTTTCGCAGTGGGTTCTCAAAAGGGATGTATCGGACCATTGCCCGATTATCCTTAGGTATGCAGCTTTTAATTGGGGCCCAAAGCCCTTTAGATTCAAAAATTTCTAGTTGAAGCATGTTGATTTTGTTAATTTGGTGAAAACTAGCTGGGATGGTTTTAATGTCCAAGGATGGAGGGGTTTTGTGTTGTCTCAAGAACTAAAGAATCTGAAACTGGTTTTGAAAGAGTGGAATGCAAAAGTTTTTTGGTGTCATGGACCAAAAAATTAAAATGCTTACAGAGAAGATTGGGGAATTAGATTTGGAAAATGAGGAGTGTAGGCTTGGGACCGAGCAGGTGGTTCTGTTGAGGAAGTCTACTGAGGAGCTTTGGTCTATGTTAAAAAATAGACAAAGTATTAATCACCAAAAGGCTAGAGTAAGGTGGCTTAAGGAAGGGGATGCGAACTCAAAGTTCTTCCATGCTTGTTTTAATTCGAGAAGAGCCGTGAATCAAATTACAGTGTTGCATGGTGAGCTACTTTGAAAGCCATTTCGAGGAAAGAGTCATGGAAAGGCCAAAATTGGATGGCATTTCACTCCCTATAGTTTCAGCGCAGCAAAATGTTAGCCTTATAGCACCTTTCACCATAGAGGAAATCGAAGAGTCCTTAGGCAACTGTGATGGGGACAAGAGCCCGGGGTCGGATGATTTTAATTTTGCTTTTATCAAGTCAAGCTGGGATCTACTTAAACTTGATGTGCTGGTGATGTTCCAAGAGTTCCATAACAATGCTTCTCTCCCAAAAGCATTGTCTTCCTATTTTCTCACTTTGGTGCCGAAAATTTCGTGCCCTCAGGAAATAGGCAATTTTAGGCCAATCTCTCTTCTAGGATGTCTTTATAAGATTGTGGCAAAGGTGTTAGCATCTCGGTTGAGTGTGGTTATGGATTCTATTATTTCTTGTCATCAATCTACCTTCATAAAGAAAAGGTTTATATCGGATGGGGTGGTGGTTATTAATGAGGTGATCGACCTAGCAAAGAAAAGAGGCAGGGAGTATCTAATTTTCAAGGTCGATTTTGAGAAAGCCTATGACTTGGTGAGTTAGAGCTTTTTGGAATATATGCTACAAAGATTCGGCTTCTCATGCAAGTGGATAACATGGATACGTGCTTGTGTGTTCTCAGGGAAACTGTCAGTATTGGTAAATGGGAGCCCGACTAATGAGGTAAATATTCAAAGGGACCTAAAACAAGGGGATCCCCTAGCCCCGTTTTTATTCCTATTGGTTGCTGAGGGGTTAGGTGGTCATATAAGGAAGGCAGTCACACTAGGTAAGTTTAAAGGTTTTAAGGTGGATCATGCGAAGTTGTAATTTCACACCTTCAATATGCGGATGATACACTTTTGATTGGTGAGACCTGTCATGATAATTTGTGGGTAATGAAGTCAGTTCTGAGATCCTTTGAGTTGGCATCGGGTCTGAAGGTCAATTTCTTCAAGAGCATGCTTGTGGGAGTGAATGTCTGTAGTTCCTTCCTTTCTTCGGGGGCAGATTTTCTACATTGTAAGGTGGGCAAGGTGCCTTTCCGATACCTAGGCTTGCCGGTAGGTTCTAACCCGAGGAAGGAATCAACTTGCCAACCTATGATTGAGGCATTGGTAAGAAGGCTTGGATCGTGGAAAAATAATTTCCACTCCATGGGAGGGAGAATAGTACTCCTCAAATGGTTTTGAATAGTATTCTGATCTATTTCCTATCGTTTATGAAGATGTTGGTAAAGGTGAGGAAGTTGGTGATTAGTATCAAGAGGAAATTTCTTTGGGGTGGTGTTATGGAGGGGAAGAAAATTCCTTGGGTGAAATGGGTAGATGTATGTAAACCCAAATCTTTTGGGGGTTTAGGTGTGAAAGATATAGCCCTTTTTAACCTAAGTCTAATTGGTAAATGGCATTGGAGGCTCTTGGTGGATAATGAAGCTCTTCGGGTGGTGGTTCTTAAAGCAAAATACGGAGTGGGGTGTGCAGTAATAACAGTTTGAGTGAGCTGGGTAATGGTAGGCTTTCTTCAGCTTGGTGGAAAGATTTGTGCAAATTAGGTAGTTGTGGGGGTGGGGTTGGTGACTGGGTTGTGGAGGGGACTAGGAAGATTATTGGCAATGGTACCTCGGTGTCCTTTTGGCATGATATTTGGTTTGGTTGCTCTCCTTTGAAAGTATCCTTTCCACGCCTGTATGCAGTTTCTTTAAGGAGGTATAACCAAGTGGCAGAATTTGGGAATTGGGTAAATGATATTTGGGTATGGGATTTCAAATGGAGGAGAGGATTTTTTGTATGGGAGGAAAGTATGTTACTGGAATTCCATAATGCATTAGGTGCAATTACCTTTTAGCGAAGGGAAGACAAATGGTGTTGGATCTTGCACTCCTCAGGAGCTTACTGCATGAAATCTGCATATGCTTATGCTGTTGGGAAAGGTCGTCAATGCTGCCCAGGCTTGAGTAAGTTGATGCAAAATCCTTTAAGTTCCTTTGGGAAGTACAGCTCGGCTGAAAGTCATTGCTTTCTCATGGCAAATGCTACTAAATAGACTTCCTACAAGACTAAATTTGCGCCAGAGGAATATGATACAGCATGATGGAAATCTCAATTGTGTGTTGTGTGATTCCTTTTTAGAAAGTATAGATCATCTGTTTGTTCAATGCTCTTTTGTAGTGGATATTTGGGCTGCGGTTTTCAGCTAGTTGGGCACTATAGTGCCGCCTAGTACACATGTTACTTCCTCTTATTTGTAGAATTTGGGGAAGCTGTCACCAGGAAAGCATTATTAGACCATTGGTTAATGGTGTGGCATGTAGTAACATGGTGTATCTGGGAATTGCGTAATGGAATCATTTTTGGTGATTTGAAAGTGGATATGGTGTACATCTTGGATAGGATTAAAGTGTGCTCATGGAGATGGTTCAATGCTAAAAAGGGGGATTCTTTTTGTTTTTTTCTGGATTGGTGCATAGACCCTATAAAATGTATCGAACGGGTGCAACTATTGCATCTGTACTATTTACTTTGTGGATCTATTTGGCCTTTTGTATATGGGTTTGAGTACCCCTTGTACTCTTATTAATATACCATTTTGCTTGTTCAAAAAAAAATATATATATAAATACATGTGACTATAAGTGTTCATGCAACCACTAAGCAGCTCTTAATTTTGACCATTCATATATAGTTGTATAGTCAATATTCATTATTCTCACATTCTTAAAATGTAAAGCATTCTTATATACTTATATTCAAAAAATATTGAAATAGGTTTCTAGCATAATAATTACATAAAAATGAAACTAAAAATTTTATACTAATACTAGTATACCTTTTAATATTTACTAGTCCCACATAGAATATATTATATATAAATCGGTAAGAGGTGAAACTTCTCATTAATTATAAACTGAAGTGATCAAACTGTTATTAAATTGGAGTCTCCTACTTATCCTATATTGGACAAATTTACAGGGAAATGGTGAGTTTTGATTATATAATGGGAACCAAATAGTGTGTTGAAATTTTTAAATACTTTTTAATCAAATGGAATATCTAAAAACAAAAATTGAACTTGGCAAGTTTAACCAAGTGAACTACAAGTGATCGATCAGTTTAAACGGGTAGATCAATTCACAATTAGTTTTTATTTTTTTTATTTTTTACCGGTTTATGGAAATCCATGTTGTGGGAAAATATTGCATGTTTGCTTTGTTTCCAGTTTCCTGTTTTCAAAAATAATCGATCAATTTAAACGGGTAGATCAATTCACAATTAGTTTTTATTTTTTTTATTTTTTACCGATTTATGGAAATCCAGGTTGTGGGAAAATATTGCATGTTTGCTTTGTTTCCAGTTTCCTATTTTCAAAAATAATCACAGAACTGTCACATTGTTTTCATTATGTTTCTTTCTTGTTTCCAAAATTTTGTACAGAAACCAGTGAAAAACAACTTTTTGTTGTTTCCCCTATTTCCTGTATAAATATTTGAAAACAAGAAACGTAATGAAAACAAGATGGTATTTTTGTAATTATTTTTGAAAACAGGAAATAAAAACAGGAAATTGGAAATAAAGCAAACTGGCCTAATATTGGTTGAAGAACCAATTCCTAGTTTTTCCAATTTAATTGACTGGTATGGCCTATAAAACGTGGGGAAAAATATGTGAGATATGCAAGATGTAGGAGAGGTTTGTTTTTAAATAGGAAACTAAATAACTTAAAAAGAATGCATTAAAAGAAACTAAATAACCTTTTTTTTTTATAAGCAATAAACTAAATAACCTTATTGTGACTTATGAATACTTGTGAAGGAAAATCGTCAAGAGGGTACGAGAAGGAATGAAAAGAAACTCTAATAATGTTGTAGTTGAGGGTTTGTAATTTTGTCCTCAAACGTTGCATGAGCCAGGGTTTACAATTTTATGCATAAAAGTTGCATAGGCACAAGGTTTGCAACTTTGTCCTAGAAATTAAGATGCATTGGAGAGGAAATAAAATTTATCCCAGCAAAAATTGTTTTGTAACATTCATAATGTATTTGATCCCTTCATATTTTGGGTTGAATCATGTTAAACATGTACTTGATTCATATGGTACCCTTAATTACTAGCATTTGTGCAAGTATATATAAAACGGATGAGGCATTTGCCAACAAATAGTAGTGTCGTTGTGATGATAACATGCATGGTGTCCGAGAAATATTAATCTTAGTTTCCTATAAAGTAAACGTACCTTCCAAGGAACCATGTTTTGTAGTTTCTAATACATATCAAAATGTCCAGACCTGTGTGTTCAAGAGGCCAACAATATTTCCAAGGCCACTGATTTTTTGTACGGCAATCGGCAGTATTTATGCTATAGTTGTAGCATTGTTCAAGGTAAAAATTTTAATTTCTTAAATTAAGAAATTGTTTTTCAACATCAATCATTTGGTTAGATGCGTGTATTTGATGATAAATCTTTTGTTGATCTTTCATAGGATATACCTGACATGGAAGGAGATGAAAAGTTTGGCATCCAATCTTTGTCATTACGTTTGGGTCCAAAATGGGTATGTTTCTCTTACTCGATATATATATATAGCTCAGTAGTTGTACTCTCACATACTCATGGTCGTATCTAATTAATCTTTGCTAGGTATTTTGGATTTGTGTTTCACTTCTTGAAATGGCTTATGGAGTCACCATTTTGGTGGGAGCAACATCTCCTATCCTCTGGAGCAAAATTATCACGGTAATGTGTCATTTACGTGTATAGGTTACGATTATGTGTGTTCATTATCCATATCCTCTTTTAGTAGCCATAATTTTGGTGCCAAGGTATAGGAGTGTGATTTTAATTAACACATTTTGTGGAATAGCGAATGAAAATTGATCCAGGGGCTCATTTTGGATGAGCTTTTAAAAAAAGTACTTTTATGATATAGAAGCAGAAGCAGAAGTTATTATTATAACCGGGAGCCTTTTTGCATTTGGATGAACTTTTAAAAATAAGCTTTTATGAAATTTGTTGCAGGGATATAATTGCCCAAAAAAATATGATCCATCATCACTATCTCTCTTCTAGTGCATCTGCTTTTTTAGAAGTTAGAAAGTATAGCTTCTCAAAAAAGTACCAAAATGTGTTTTTTTCACTGTTTTTTTCTTTTTTTCAAAAACTCATCCAAACACTCATATTTTTCATATAGAAGCACTTTTATTTTAAAAATAAGTGTTTTTCCTTAAAAAAAATAAGCTCATCCAAACAGGCTCTTATCCTATATAATATGTTTGTATTAGGAAATGTGTTCCTATGAAAGCAATATCGAGTAACATTAGATTGCCGTGACTTTATATGGTAGGCTCATGATATTAAGGTCAAAGGTAAAATGATATCAAGTAAAATACCTACTTGTTCGATCATTTCTCCAATGTTTGAAATTTATTCTCACATTCAATGTCGTTACAGGTTCTGGGACATGCCGTTCTTGCTTCAGTGCTATGGTATCATGCCAAATCTGTAGATCTGACGAGCAATGTTGTCTTACAATCGTTCTATATGTTTATTTGGAAGGTAATCACCTTATAAACTAATTATCATTAAAAAATTTGATTTTGAAGGTTAATATACACTTTCCTTAAAAATGAATGTTATACAATAAAATAATTATTCAAAAGAAATAATTAATCAAATCTTTTCCTTTGTGTTGAGAAGTAACAATTTGTTTCTAATTTTTAATGACTTCAAATGGACACAATTGGAGAACATTAGTTAAACCATGAAAATCATTTTGAAAAGAAATATTCCTATCTAGAATTATAATGTCATTCTTGATCAAAAAAAAGAATTATAATGTCATTATAATTTACAAAATATGCCATTTGTAACGCCAGGGCTGCTTCACGGAGTGACGATTATTCCCACAAACCTACACGAGTCTTTTCAGCATGCTTTGTCCTCACTTACATGCTTCCTAGGAAAACTTTCCCAGAGGTCACCCATCCCAGAATCCCAGAATTGCTCCAAGTCAAGCACACTTAACTTTGGAGTTCTTAAGTGATGGGCTCCCGAAAATAAGATGTATCTTGTTGTTATGAGTAATACCAATCAATTCTTTTAAGCTTCCCTCAAATGCACAGCTCCTACCTGCATAGCCTCAGGGTCCCCTCAACTGTACAATCCATTACTTGCACAATCTCAAGTTCCCTCCCATTCCGATGTGGAACTGGTTCATTAATGTGTCCCTCCGCCTAAAAGCCTGTCAGGAGCCACTCCTTGTCTGTGCTTCCTCTCGCACCAGCCACCACTCCCCGCCCTTGTTCGTATCAGGTGTCACATGCCCACCGACTTCCCTTGGTTTGTCCCTCGAACCACATCATACTGGAAGAGGTCCCGCTTTGATACCATTTGTAACCTCCTAGACAGCTTTTCGGATTGACAACCATCTCCACAAACCAACACGAGTCTTTTCAGCGTGCTTTGTCCTCACTCAAACGCTTCCTAATAAAACTTTCCCACGAGGTCTCGCATCCCAGAATTGCTTCATGTCAAGCATGCCTAACTTTGGAGTTCTTAAGTAATTGGCTCCCGAAAAGAAGACGCATCTTGTTAATATAGGTAGTTCCAATCAATTCTTATAAGCTTCCCTCAACTGCACAGTCCAAAATACTAGCACAACCTCAGGATCCCTCATTGTACAGTTTCATACTTGTACAGTCTCCGGTTCCCTCTCATTCGAATGTGGAACTGGTTCAATCATGTGTCCCTCCGCCTAGAAGCTTGTCAGTGCTTCCCTTCTCAGTGATGACCACTCCCTATCATCGTCAGCGCCGGGTGTTACACCATTCTTCTCGCAAGCATGTTTATATTTTTCATTGGTTGCAATATTGTTGGAAGGGATGAACTCTGTTCCTTTACAACAACCTCCACTTCTTAGGAATGAACCTACAGCTAGCCAAATATCTTCTAGACAAAATTTTGGGAATTACTACCTGAAAGAAAATTATTTTGTTGTTCTTTAATTTGTATTTTGATATTTAAAAGTAAAAGAAAAGCTTGCGCTTACACAATTATTGATATATTTTATTCTTATGAAAAAAGTCAACATTATCCAATGCTAGCGTTAAGCATACTTGGACATGAATGATTGTCAGTTTATCATGTTATTGATTGCAGTTTTCTTAATGCAGCTTCATACGGCAGAGTACTTCCTCATACCTTTGTTTAGATGAGGATGGGGTTGCATTGTTGACTTAAGAAGTGGTGCTGCTTGCCTTTGACTCATGTCAGCCTTATGTCTATACTACTAGTTTAATTCGATAAATATTAAAAAAAAATTATTTGTGTAATGATCGAGTTTGGATTTATTAGTTTCTGTCTTTAGTTTGGCGTTGTCTCCACCGTAGGGACCCACGATAAAGAATAGGAGGAGTCTCATCAAAATTTATAATTTGGGAAATCCAATTATTTAAGAAAGCTGATTTATAAAACGAGATTGAGTTTGAGAGTTAGTTACAACTAGAGAAGATGCTAACACCCAACATTGTTCGGTCTAAATGGTAGATCAAGTTAATTGTGTAAATGTTTAAAAGCTTTGGAAATATTTATTTTACCACATTTTTAAAACTATAAAATAAAAAAGGAGGAAATATATAAAATCTTTACTTGACTGAATGATTAATTCCGCTCATACGTATATCTCGTTGCGATGGGAAATTCAAAGCCTTGTAGCTCTTAAAAAATGCTTGATTGTTTGATTTATTTTAATTTTTTTGAATGATTATTTGAAAAGCTTTTTTAAATTTAAAACAAGGAATTGAAAGAAAAAAGGGTTTTTCATTTTATTTTAGTTTTAAAAAATAAATTAAGAAAAACGTTTGTTTTTTTTTTTAAAAAAAAAAAGAGGATTTTTTTTTTACTTTTTTAGGCTGACTATTCATAATCATAAGATCCAAAAATAACTTTCACCCAAATCTATAAATCCAAATTAAAAAGAACCGGAAAAGACGAAGACATCCTCATCCCAAATCACAAAACCTTTATGAAAAAAAAAACTAGAACTCGAGCCTAACAAAAAGAGCCCAAAATGATTTTCCAAGATACAGATTACCCTTTTTGTACTTTTATGCTTCGGCTTAACTAACAAACGTGCGTTTAGGGCTCCAATGCAATTTCCATCTCATTACGCACATGTTTGGCAGCCTACAGAAACACGATTTGCCAGTGCCAAAATTGCTGAACAAAGTGAGAGATATATTCTCTTTTTGCCCTTCTATGGAGCTGAACAAAATCTTTATTGTACTGATCTGTATGACGAGTGATGGAGCAGCTATGGGAGGTAGGCCACAGAGCAAAGCACTAGCATCGCAAGAAGATTAGGATTTGGTTTGTAACATCCCTGACTGCTTTATGAGTTGACGACTGTCCCCACAAACCAACACGGGTCTTTTCAGCATGCTTTGTCCTCACTCACACGCTTCCTGGGAAAACTTCCCAGGAGGTCACCCATCCTAGAATTGCTCCAAGTCAAGCATGCTTAACTGTGGAGTTCTTAAGTGATGAGCTACCGAAAAGAAGATGCATCTTGTTGGTATAAGTAGTACCAATCAATTCATATAAGCCATCCTCAACGGTGTAGTCTCATACCTACACAGTCTCAGGATCCCTCTCATTCCAGTGTGTTATTGGTTCATTCATGTGGCCCTCCGCCTAGAAGCCTGCCAGGAGCCGCTCCTTGTTCGTGCCTTCTTGCACTGGCGACCACTCCCTGCCCTCGTCAGCCCCGGGTGTCACATGCCCACCACGCTTCCGCTACGCCACTTTGAGGAATAAAGTATTCCATGCCACGAAGTGCCTAATTTACCTGGCTCGGTGTTGAAATCTCCGGAGATTAGGAAAAAGTTAAACGACGATTATTGAAGCGTACATGCATGATTTTCAATGACGATGATCGGGTATGAAACCCAATGATGCCTACTTGTTTATTTAAGAACTAATTCGCGCATGTAGTTATCGAGTTAAATCCATATATTGGCGTCTCACCCTTACAAATATATCAGGTTTATCCTAGACTATGGTAGTACTTTGGTATACTAGTACGGATGAAGCGAAGGAATTCACTAAGTCATTTGAGGACTTAACTTCTAGATGCTTGAAGAAGTATTCGTTAGTGGGAATGTCACGAGGGTATTTCACATAACTGTCTTGTAGAGTGACCAGGTTAGGAATTTTGGTTGAGTTGTATAATTAAAAAGATATTTAATTGTAAGATTGTAAGTTAGTCTTTGTCATAATTTTCTCTTTTGAAAATGAGACTCTTTGAGAAAACAGTGTATGTCGTGGCAACCATGATATGAATGTGTAAAGATATTCAATATGACTTCACTACTTTAATTTGTGTATCATGTTTCTAGAGCTTTCCGTTTCAGAAAATTTTTACACCCGAGTTTTCTGCCTTATAATAAATTAATTTTCCGAAAGCAACCAGCAAAATAGAATTTTTAATTTATTTCCGTAGGTATTATGAAGTAATGTCCAAGGGGATGTTACATGGTTGGAAAGCTGGGACACAAATCTTCGTTAGTAAACAGCCAGGTTAAAGGAGTATGGCGATGCGGCAGTGCGGCATTGCTGTCGATGCCCTACTGTTTGCAAGCATTTGGACCCGACCCAATTATAATGTGCATGTGTCCTCAATGCAACATATATAAAAATAACTTTTTTGATTTCGGTATTATTGAGTATGTGAAATTTCAGTCTCTCAATTTTTTTTGAAGAGTTTTGATCCTACTTTTTTAATGGTTTCAACTTCTATCAAATATTCCTTAAAAAAAAAAAAAAAAAAAAACCTTGTATCACATATTCGTTTATTATAGACTCCCCTCTCCTTCTTATTTGCTCCTGCGTTAAATTTGATGGAACTATACTGTTAATTAAATTATTTTTAATTTCATGATTTAACATAAATTAAAATATTTATCTTAACCTATTTATTTGAATTGTTAATTAATATATATATAAATGAAAATAAAATCTACTTGAGTTATATATATATATATATATCAAGGTCCTTTTTAGTAATTATACATCCAAAAGCAATTTTGATCTAAACTATCCAAACAACATGAATTGATGAAAATCACTTTTCCCATGGATGCATCCAAACGTAAATCACTTCACACTCAACTCACTTTTAACCAAAATCAATTCTACAGAATCACTTTCATCCAAAATCATGTTTATCACACGCTCATCGAAATACACACTAAGTCCAAGAGATTTTCTTTTGCATTTTTAACCTAAGCTACAAATAAATCAACACACATAAATTTGTATTTCAACTGAGTCGATATTGTAAGGTGATTGTTTTGTTGTAGGAAATATAATATCCCACTCAATTATAAGAAAAAAAGTACCTATATTTTCTGGACTTAAATATAACCAAAATCTAACCAACTCAACTCTATTTGATGCCAGTATTCTAAATATCAAGAAAATTAATCAATCCAACCAATTCTCCTTTTACTTTTTCAAGAGCATTGCACACTCCCGAGACAATTAAAGGATAGTTTAATAATTATAACTCATTTTTTCACATAAATCAAGATAATTAAACTAAATTAACTAACTTCCTTAATAAGTGTGAAATTAGTTAATTTTGCTTATAATTAAGTCCGGAGGGAGTAGATCTTTATTCATTAAGGACGGTTGATAATGAATTTTTTTTTTTTTTGATAATCAAGGACGGTTGATAATGATTGATTCGTAAAAAAAAAAACTCTTATGAATTATAAATACTTACTTGGATTTAGAAAATATTTGAGTGATAACATATATAATTGTGTGAGATTTCACAAGAATTGATCAAATGTAAGGATATTAATAAGATAATTATGAAAGAGAGGAAATCAAGAGTTACAGGACAAATAATGGTTAACTTAACTGATTGGGTTTGATTGTTAATAGCATGTTGAATTTAAAACTCTCAATTTAAAACTAAAATAAATCTCTCTGATCAATATGCTCACGTTAATTACAACAGCTATTAGCTATAGTGAAAAGTTTATAATACATCAAAACGGTCTAATCTGGCGGCAAAACAAACTTCTGACTTAGCCTTTTTTTTTTCTTTTTTTTTTTTGTTGTTGCTCATTTTTGGTTTTTACTTCTGACTTAGCATAATAAAATAAATTATTATTAATTATTAATGTAGGTTTGAATTTCCCTAATTAAGTTTATTTTATCATTTTATGAGTACACATGACAGTTTACCAGATGTCTAGTGTACACTTTCCCGTCAAAAAATAAAGAAATAAAAAAAATGTGTACACTTTATATATAAATATGGTCATCTTAACGCTTTTCAACAAAAAGGAAGGTTCTTGTCTTTGGATCCAACTAGTATGTATACCCGTGCAATGCACGAGTATGATTTGATTAATTTGTATATTGAAAATGTAAAATAATAAATATATTCATTTATTTAAATAGATTTTTATGCAAATTGAATATATTGAAATATTATCTAACAACCAATGGGTACTGTTCAAGTGGAAGCAACTTGCCCCCATAAGGAGGAGGACCTGTGATTGGGAAACCTGAGTTTGAATCTTTGTGGAGTCACCCATATTGAGAGGTCGAGAACCAAGGGATAAAAACCATGCTCAATCAACCGAACCAAAGATTAGTATTTAGTCCCATAGCGGGCTCGAATGACCTAAGCCATGGGATACTCTGGTAGACTCACTCAGCCCAAAAGGTTACACTAGTGCAAAATATGCATTTCACATCGCGGTTTTAACATCGGTTTCCAGAAAACCGATGTGAAAAAGGAGGCGGTGGCATTTTTGAAATTAAATTGAAAACTTGTCACATCGGTTCAAAAATTAACTGCTGTTATAATGGTTTTTACATCGGTTTCTATAAAACCGATGTTGAAAATTGAACCAAAAATAAAATATTAAAAATTTCATAAGTTACCACATCGGTTTTTTAATTAACCGATGTGTAAAGGTTAAAGTTTTAACATTGGTTGTTTAATAATCGATGTGAAAAAACGAATAAAAAATTTGATTAAATGAATTGAAACCTTTTAACATCGGTTTCAATATAACCGATGTGGAAAACTGTATAACATCGGTTCTGTCCATAACCGATGTGGAAAAGGTAAGATAAAAAATAATTTAAATTCGCAACATTTAACATCGGTTCTGTCCATAACCGATGTGGAAAAGTGTTTAACATCGGTTATTTGGATAACCGATGTGTATTATCAATTTTTATTACTCAGTCCCTTTTCATTTTTCGCGCTGCGCTCAGTCTCCCTCCCAGAAAACCCTCCATTTCTCCTCTCTTCCTTTCCTCTCTTCTTCTCGGAATCCCACACCCACCTCTCTCCATCGCAGTCCGGTCGTCACCACCACCACCGCAACGCCACCACCCTTTCCATTCGCCTCTCCCCATTTGGCCTCCTCTCTCCCCCTTCGCCCATCACCGTAGCCACCCCTCCCTTTCCACTGCGCTCACTGTTTGCGTTGGCAAAGCCACCGCTGCAACGCCACCACCGCAGCGCCACCACCAAGGTAAGTTATACCCCCCCCCCTCTTTCTCTCCCCATTGTGCACAACCCCCTCCCCATCTCCCTGGTTTTCTCCCTTTCTCTGACTTCTTTAATTGGTTTGTGTTTTCAGCTAGCACTCCATTCTTTGCAATATTGGCAACTGATTGTGGCTTCAATCGGTAAGCAACCATTTCTCTTTTATTTGCTAAACCCTAAACCCCAAATTATCTATTGCTTCCATTTCCCTGCTATCATATATTCTATTCTGTCAAATTGCTAAATTGTTGTTGTGTGGGTTTTGATCAGTACACTGATGTTTGCAACAACTTGTTTATATGTTGTGTCAGTATGTATCAGTTAGGCGTAATGTATGTAAACATGAGTCAGTGTCAATGTGAAATGAGACTGCAGTAGCTTATGTCAGTGATTTATTTTTATTTATTTTATTTTGATGTTCGAATAAGTTATTTTTTTATATTTACTGTTAGAGCCAAAGGGGTTGCTCTAGTTTCACATTAATCAGGTGTTATGTATTGAATTTGTTGCTGTGAGCGGCGGATACACGCGAAACCCGCTAACTATATTTGATACATCAAAAATTGTTAAAGTATTATTAGGATGCTGAAGTAAATTACATTATGCTATATTGTTAAAGCCTTAGTTTCCCGTTTGAGATGCAATATTAATGAGCACACGTGTACCTGCTTAAGGTACTTGTACAGCTCATTATATTGGATCTTGAATTGTCCAAGTTGGACAGTTTGGGAAAAAACATTTTCTTCATTCAGTTAAAATAGTTATTCGTTGATTCTCATGTTATATACCTGATGAAAGTTCGGATTGGTACATTTCTTTTCGTTCTCCGGGTGCATACTTTATCGTGGTGGATGGCATCGCGTTCAAGTAGTGTACGTCGGAGACCGAAGGGAAATGCTGCCGAAATTTCGTCGGGTATGAGCATGAGAGTTAAGGACTAACTGTTAACCGAATGTTGAAAAAGTTTCTTCTCGAATGGGATAGGGCCATACCCTATCATAAGAAGTAGTTGATGAAGATGTTGGACTAAGTATGAAGTTAATGTTTTAGTCATGGATCGCGGTTGGATGAATGCTAGACGGACAAGTGATGAGTATGAGAATGGAGTGGAAGATTTTCTACAATTTGCAAAAACAAATGCTCCTGATAGTAGTGACGGAAGGTTTTGTTGTCCTTGTGTTAACTGTTTGAATGAGAGACGACTAGAAGCTGACGAGATACGGGATCACCTTATTTGTGAGGGGATTTGCAAGAGTTATACAATATGGATATGTCATGGTGAATTGTTAGACAGGTCAAGGGTGTCGGATAGAGAGGAAGTTGATGACGTAGATATGGACGATGGACTAGAGGACATGATCCGTGATATTGGGCAAGAGTCCTTTCGGCGAGCACATGTGTATGATACTTTGTGCAGTGATGCGGAAGTGGCTTTGTATCCGGGGTGCACTAATTTCACACGGTTGTCAGCGGTCTTAAGATTGTTCAATGTGAAGGCGAGAAATGGGTGGAGCGATAAAAGCTTTACCGAATTGCTTGAGTTGTTGAAAGACATGCTTCCAGAAGGTAACACATTACCATCCCGAAACTATGAGGCGAAGAAGATATTGTGTCCGATGGGTATGGAGTATAAGAAAATACACGCTTGCCCCAATGATTGCATATTGTACAGGAAAGAGTTTGAAGAGATGCACGAGTGCCCCAGGTGTGGGGTATCACGATACAAAGTGAAGGATGATGATTCTAGTTGTGATGCGGTCACCAAGGGTCCTCCTGCGAAGGTGTTATGGTATCTTCCAGTAATTCCGCGGTTCAAGCGATTGTTTGCTAATGAAAAGGATGCAAAGAATATTAGATGGCATGCAGATGAGAGGAAATGTGATGGACAGCTTCGTCATCCGGCTGATTCTTTGCAGTGGAAGAGAATTGATAGTTTGTTTCCGGAGTTTGGCAATGAGCCCAGAAACCTCAGGCTTGGACTTGCTACCGATGGAATGAATCCATATGGAAACTTAAGTAGTATTCATAGTTCTATTGATGCAAGCCGCATGCTGTGTGGTGAAAGGCGTCGGCCTATTAGATGGATTATTCCTAACGTAAGATATTTATTAGTTCAAACGCTTCAAGCGCAGTGGGTATAATTATTGATTTCTATTTAATTTCTCATATTCTAACTGGGTTTCATTTGTACGTAGTCTCATAGACAACGTGGATCATGGGAATGTGGATACTATGTGATGAAGTGGATGGTCGAAATTATCTCCTCCGGTATCACTGAAAGATGGCAGGAGGTAAATGCTAATTGGTAACAATTAGTTGTAACAATTATATATAGATTCGTTATATGTTTAATTTTAGTTTATTACTTAAAAGATATAATCTAATTATGTCCAATTAAACTTGCAGATATTCAACAATCTGACTCCACTCTCTGATGCCGACATAAGAAACATAAGGATACGTTGGGCAACTTTCTTTCTTGAAGTGTACCAACAGTAGTTTGTATGTAGTTAGTATATAAACGCATCATGTACTAGCTATAGTGTACTTTTGACTGATATATGTTTTGACATGAAATCTATAATATATCATATGTAGCTTTTTGGTTTCTAATTATCTTTGTTGTCTGAATGTAATTGAATATATTTATTGTTAGTAATCTTTTAATTTAGTGTGTTTTGATTGTACAAAAATGATTCTGTTGACAATATAGATTCTGTATTGATCTGGATTACTAAAACAGGGGAAAGGACTCTCAATACTGAAAATGATGATTTTTTAAAAAAAAAAAACTAAAAACCACATCGGTTTTCAGGAAAACCGATGTGGCCTGAAAACCGATGTGGTAACCCCAATTTTCCACATCAGTTTTCATAAAAACCGATGTGGTAACCCAACTTTCCACATCGGTTATATTAAAAACCGATGTTGAAAGTTCGTTTTCCACATCGATTTTCCTGAAAACCGATGTGGAAAATTGCTGAAGAGGATATGTGGCTTGCTGAAACAGACTTTTTTACATCGGTTTTAAAACCGATGTGAAAAGTGGTAATAAACCACATCGGCCTTTTCAACATCAGTTTCAAAACCGATGTGAAAAGCAAAAAAAAACCGATGTGAAATCCCTTTTCTGCACTAGTGTTATCTACTAATTATTATAATAAACTATATGGATAATTGGAAATAGATATAAAGAAAGAACGATATATATAAAAAACCTATTTGCATGCATTATAGTCCAACCACCGTTTAAATGGTAATGTTTTATCATATTCACCCATCATGAAGCCAAGAACAAATAGAGAAAGAAGGCTAGCGACTTGCTTACATGAGAGGGGTGTATTTGTACAATGGGTTCTAGATTATAAAAGAAAACTTGGAAAAATAAAGGAAAGAGTGAAGGCCCAAATCGGTCCTCGAAAATTTTTACAGATCCAGTTTCAGTCCTTAAAAAAAAAAAAAACTAATCATTTAGTCATTCAAATTTTAAACGCTGGACATGTTAGTCCATAGATTTAGTTTCGTCTTTTTACTTGACTATGTGTCCTATTAACCATCCTACTAGGCCCGTTAGATGTCTTGTGTGGCTTATGACAAATTTCCTCTGTGGAAAAAGAATAAAAAGTGAAAAACGTATACAATTTTAAAATTCAAATACCTGAAAATTTTGCATTTTTTTTTCTTTTTATTAAATTTTCACTGTGGAATTCGTCATAGGCCACGCAAGACCACTAACAGGCCAAGTAGGATGGTTAATGAGACACGTAGGCAAGTAACTGAATGTTACAACTATATCTAGAGACTAATGTGCCCCGCGTTTGAAAATTTGGGAGACTAAATAGTTCATTTATTTTTTCAGGGACTAAAAGTGGGTCACCAAAATTTTATAGGATCAATTTTTACCTTCACTCTAAAGGAAAATGAGTCTCGCAGAAAGAAAAGTCTCTGAAGGGAAAATAGAATAAATGAGAGAGGAAGAAAGTCTTATGGGTTTGAGTGAATTTCAAAATAGGTTTGATATTTATGAGGGTATTTGTTATATATTATTTGAGGAAAAAAATCCCTTTTTTGAGTAAAAAATCATTTTTAATAAGTTTGATTGTGTTTGTTTAAGCTTTTCATAAAAATGATTTTTTTTAAAAAAATAATATTTTTTTGATTAAAATGAGAAGCTACTTTCATTAGCTTTTAGAAAAAAACCACTTAAAATCACTAATACATTTAAAAAATATATGATTATAAACAAACACAAAATAACTTATGATTTTCTTTAACATCTCTAAAAAATCATCTCTAAATTATTGAATGTCAAAATCTTTTTTTAATCCATAACAAACAGGCCTTATATATCTCACTAAAAAGTCACACAAAATCTACTCTACAAAAAAATTATCGAAAATAGAAAAACTTTGAATATTGGATTTGGACAACCTCTTTTAAAAAAATAAAATTGATGCTCCTAATTGTATATCAGAAAACTTATTTATATTATTTAAAAGTTTTAATTGGATACCACAATACTCTTTTAATATAAAATAATCTTAAAGTCTTTCAAAATCTCACTCCTATACTCACGTCAAAATAAAAATTCTCACTCCAATACATCCTTTAGACTTGTCCAATCACACCAGCTGAAAAAGAACAATACCTGCCACTCATACTACTAAGAAAACATGGCACCCTTCTCTCTGCAACGGCCCATGCCACAAGCAGAAAATGATGAAAATTAATAAAAAATAATTTGTAAAATTTAAAGATTAAAATAGCGAAGAAAAAAAAAACAAAGGCTCACCGCATTTTACTGTAGATCTACAGTAAAAATGCGGATGGGCAATAGGAAGTTAATAGATTCACGGGAGAAGCAGGTTTGCGAGGTTTCATAAAGCTACACTGAAAATTATTTTTATTCAATTATTTTATTTTTCAAGGGAAAGATTTTAAAATAAAATACTAATTAAGACCTATATATGAAATTAGATTATACTTTTTAAGAGTGGTTAAATCTCTTAAGTCACTCTCATTTATAAAATGAAGAATTGCATGTCATTCTTAATTTATCTTTCTTTTTAATATTAATTTATATTTAGAATTAATTATGCTTATATTTTTATAGATTTAAATATTTTTGCTTTGAATTATAAATATTTTTATAGATTTAAATATTTTTGCTTTGAATTAAAATAAAAAATGTATAAAGAATATATAAAAAAGCATAATATTTGAAAATATACATTAAAGTTTTATTGTGAATTTGTTTTTTTTTCAAAGTAAAATTGTAAATTAACACTGATCATTTCTTCGCTCACTACCTTAATATTGCATTTCTCTAAACATTTAATAGTAAATATATATTTTCAAAGCAACAACTGCATTTTAAGCCGATTAATCACTTCTTAGAGTAATTTATTTAAACACTAATACTAAATACATCCCAATGATATTCGTAATGATATGAATTTTTAGGAATAAAAAATTATTTTTCTTCTATCTTAAAATACTATTTGATTTAGTTGTCCTCTTTTCCCGTGCAAGTCAATCATTTTTATAAAATATACTTATCCATCATTTATTCTTTCTTGAAAATCTATTAGATTTATTTCTCATCTTTTTCCTGTGCAAATTAACCATTTCTAGAAAGTATAGATAATTATCTATCATAATAATCTTCTTTTTCTCCCTTGAAAATTTACTTGATTCATTACTTCTCTTTGCATGGTGCAAGTTGACAATTTTTAGAAAATATATTTATCTTTCATATTGTTATTTTCTTATCTCTTAAAGATCTATTTGATTTATTTCTCCTCATTTTCCCATGCAAATTAACCATTTCTCAAAGAAAAAATATTTATCTACCATATTATTATTCTTCTTCTCAATTGAAAATTTATTTGATTTATTTCTTCTATTTGCTCGGTGCAAGTTAACTATTTTTAAAAAACATATTTATCTATCATATTTTTTTTCTCTCTGAAAATATTTTTGATTTATTTCCTCTCTTTTTCCGTGCAAGCTAAGGGAAGGAATTCTGTCATGTTGGATTTTCACTTGAATTCTCTCATGTTGAATTCTCCATCCTTAACACATATATCTCTCCCTTTTTATTATTTTGTATTCTTTCTTGAAAATCTATTAGATTTATTTCTCATCTTTTTCCCGTGCAAATTAATTATTTCTAGAAAGCATAGGTAATTATCTCTCATATTAGCTGTAACACCCCCTTGGGCATTACATGTCGAACCCATTTCGGAAATAAAAACTTTAATTAATAGCTGGTTTGCTTTCGGAAAATAATTTTTATAAGTACTTAATTACAGATCTATAACTTTTATAAAAATTTCGACAGAGTCTCCTCTGTAATTCCAACATCCCCAAAATAAAAAAACACCTGCTAAATTATTTATATTTTCATCCCAAAAGAAAAGGCTCTCTGAGCCATAAACATCCTACACATAAACAGTAATCCAATAAAGACTCTCAGAGTCATAATACATATAACTATGACCTTCTCCAAATAAAATTTACTTAATAACCTAAGCTGGTCTTACTATGAGACTCTTACTGGAAAAAGACCCCATGGTTATTCCAGTAAATCAACTTTCTTCAAAAGTCGGGATCAATCCCTCCGACTGGGGCAAAGAACCCATCTACAACATCTGTACATACAACAAGATACCACAAAAGAAACCAAACAGAAATAATGCAAAGGTGAGTTACCAATATATGAGTTTTAGCCTAGCAGTCATATATTTAACATCATAAACAACATTAAGATTGTCAAAGTAAAAACTCATACATATAATAATGTTCATATCATCAGATTTTCAGATGAAAGACTTTATTCGTAAGTTTTCTATTAACACTTCAATACCCACTTTCTAACACAATCTCCGGAGATTCTAACTTCCCTTCTTCGAGCATGATAGGATCGCGATAATGCCTATAACACAATTGTCTCGCGTTGGGTCGGCCTCTCTTGGGTCCGATCCCCAATTGTTCTAGGGTATCGCATCTCACCTAAATAATATTTGGATAGTTCCCTATTGAGTACATTCGTGCAAGGTAATCAATTTCCACGACAAGAGGTTGCAAAGCCCCAAGCATTACGTGGAGTTCGAGCCCGAATGTCCCTAAAGACCCAAAAGCTCAAGAACATGCTTTTGGTCCGTAACTATCAAATTTGTCAGTTCACCCCGTGTGAAACTGTAGCTCGACGGCACGTCTGCCAGAAACATATTTCGATTGACATTTTATCTTTTTATATCAACTTAGAGTTTCAAAGATATTATCAAAGACTTTTAAATCTCTTTCCCAAACGAACACTAGTCCGACGTCTCGGAAATCTAGGTTCTTCGTAGTAGGAACACTAGCCCGGCTTTACCGGCACTCCGTATCCAGCCCGACGCCTCGGCCATCCGAATCCAGCCCGGGTTTATAGCTCGGCAATCTAGGTCCTTTCCCTTTTTCTCTTTCAAAAAAATAGGAACTCTAGCCCGGCTTCTCGGCAATCCGAATCTAGCCCGATTTTTCGGCAATCCAGATCCGGCCCGAATCTCGGCACGGTAAAACTAGGTCCTTTATGTTTTCATCTCTTTTCCACTTTCCGAAGAAAGCCAAAAAAATCACTTTTCAGTTTTTCTGTGTTCATACATTTTTAGTAAAGTAAACTTTTTCGTTCATAAGCCATGACTAACTTCATGTTTCAACCAGTCTCAATAATTCAACAACACAGACAACAACATATATATATATATATATATATATAGGTGTTCCATAGTAAATCAACATATTATAAAAACATCCCAAACAGTTCATAAGATTAAATACATAACTACTGGGAACTCCTCAGGCTTACTCCCTTTACCTTTGAAGACCAGAAAGGATCCTCTCCTTGACACATTCAACAATCAGCTCCTCTCACCACGAAACTGCTCAAGTTCAAACCCCAACTCGACGTTCCAGTTTCCTCTAAACAGCTCCTATCAACTCCCGAAGAACATAAAACCTGTTTCCCCCAAATAACCACAGCCACAACAACATCCCGGAGAGGGAGTCAAAGTAGTTTCAACAATCAGACACATTTAACAATCGATCATTCATCACTAAAGGCTTACTCTAAGTTGATTTAAAACACTTAATTTCAAAAACAGAACTAATTTCAATTAAAATCAGATTGGGACTTTAGGGTTCATAAACATAATTTGGGGAAAAATCATCTGATCAAAGTATAATAAAATTAACTTAATAAAGCACTAATTTACAGTCCCAATTGCATTAAACAAGTGTTAATTTCACACTTTGAAACTGAATTCAAAATCTTAGGGTTAGGGTTTTCAAAATTTGGGGGTTTTTGAAACTCAACATGATAAGGTGAGAAATCACTCACCCACAAGGAAGAAGATGAACTGGTTGTGGTGGTGTGATGCTCCTTGTGGTGGTGGTCGGCGGCACGACGGTCAGCGGCGGCGATGGCGTTTTCTGGAGCAACCATGGACCCATAAGTGAGAGAAAGTTCAAGGGAAGAAGAAAGGAGAACTAGATGAGCTCAAAAGGTGGAAAACCACCATTGAAGTGGCGGCTTACCGGTCTGAAAGTGGCGGAGGCGGCGTTCCGCGCGGTGGAGCAACGACTGGAGCGTGCAGGGACGCGAACGACACACGTCTCCTCCCTTGCGCTGGCGAACGGCGGCCGGCAGTGGTGCAGGGGCGGTGGTCGAGCGGCTGGTCTGGTGGAGGGAAGAAGATTGGAAGTGAGAAGGAAGAGAGATGAGAGGAAGAAGAAGGTATGAGGAAGAAGAAAGAAAAATAAGAGAAAGGGAAAGAGAGGAGTGTCGTGGAAGGGTGAGGGACCAGAGAGAGAAAAGAGAGTATTTTCATTCAATTAGTGGGTAAGTACAAAATGAGTGATAAATATTGAGTCTAAAATTAAACATGTTTTTTAGCTTTTGAATCTAAAAAAATAAAGGGTGACAAATATATACTTTAAAAATTTGAAATAAAGTAAAGATTGATAGTTGAACTGGTCAACCAAGAAAATCAGTGATCCAAAATTAATCTCAACTTAATGTCAAATCAATTTATTTTCAAATCTAAAAATAAATAGAGTGAAATATGAAAATAATTTTCTCTCAATCATATCATTTAAAATATTTTTCTAAACAAATACTAATAGTGACAATAACATAACATTATTGTCTAGTAAACGTGCATATACTGAAATAAGTCAGTGATAACACACTCAATAAAATAATTTTAAATGAGTAAATAAAATTACTCAAGATTAAGCGTCATAAAATAATTAAAAATTAATGTCCAAATAATTATCATTCCAATAAAAATAATATAAATAGATATATTTTACCGATATTGAAAAATCGTAAAAACCGGGGTGTTACATTACTACCCTACTTAAAAAAATTTCATCCTCGAAATTTCGTGACTCGAAACTAGACAGGATCGTGTAATTACATCTTAATCCCAAAATCCTACTTTATACTTCGTGTATTCACTTTCCCTTAGATGACTTTCATAACTTAATAACGAAATTCATACTTAGTCTTCGTTCTCTTTATCTTCAATATCAAACCACTTATCCTCAAGTCATACTCTGCCTCATTGATACTTAATCTTTCACACATCAGGATATAATCAAAACTTAACTACTTTTCTTTTCAATATTAGCCCATTAGAAAAACCTTCCATCAACATCTTTAACTCATATTGTTAATTCCAAGATTTAAACTAAGATTCCCATTTTTCTTTTTTCTTTTTCTTTTTTTTTTCACTACACACATTTCAGTTCCTATCCTAGATTCTATATTGCGTTCCCAATCGCCTCATTCCTCTTATTGCCAATTCCATAACAAAATCAATTCTTACGTCATTCTCTTTCATCCTCGAAATTATCTACCACACATTATATCCACTATCCATGACATTGTATCTTAGTTCCTCACTCATAAAGAGTAAAATCAAACTTAAGCACTTCTATTCGAAAACTGCTTTCCATACTTCTAACTCTCATAGTTATCACCAAGATCAAACTAACTTTACCGCAACAAGCATTCACTTCCTACTCCAGGTATCCAATTGTAGTCTTAGCCCCTCTGAACATAATCTACCTTGCTAGATTCCATCAAAATCACATACATTCAAACCTCCAATCAAAATATCGTAATACTTCTTCAGGTAAACTGAAATCAAAAGGAAACCTTGTTGGATAGGATTATCTAACTTATTAATTCTGAACTTTTTCAAAACTTAATTTTCACAAGAGCTTATCCCTCTCGCTCGAATTCACTTAAGTGGAATTATTATTCACCTGTTACAATACACACATCAATTCCTATTCAAGATATACCATCATAATCTTAGTTTCCTTTGAACATATTCCACCATTCCAAATCATACCGTAATCATAAATTCTAATCTTAAAGATTATGCTTTTACTTCTTCATGTAACTACAACAAAAAGAAATCACCTCAATTTAAATTATCCAAAATCATAAATCTTGAACTTTTCTAACAACTTAGTTTTACTCAAGAACTCCTCTTTACTGCTTCAGTTCAGCTTAGGGAAAACTGCTATAGACACTTTCCTGTAAATCGCCAAACTTATACAACCAATCTCAATTACAGACATTAATCATTACCTTATATTCCTTTAACGGTATTCTGCCTCGATCAACATTTGATTTATAATAATTACCTCACTTATTTTTATTGATCTTAAAGATTCACATCTTACTAGTCACAATTATACCTCAACAAAACTTTCGTCACTTCGTGTCCATCCGACTAAAGGAATGATCGTAGTTAGATACTACACTTACTCTCAACCAATTTCTAAAGATCAGATCATTTTCTTGCTCACCCACTCGAGTCGAGAATGATCCATTGAGCTTAGCCTCAACTTGGTCTGCAACACTTAGAGCGGACTTCACCTAAAAACGTTAGTAACTTCGGATTTTCATTTGGAACGATGTTGGAAGATACTCCATGAAGTCTGCTCAGTTCTCTGATACATACTTGTTTGCTTCTCCACTGCATAATTGATCTTAACATGTAAGTAGGGTGTCGACTTCATCAGTCTGTCCATGATCACTTGAAACGAATGAAAACTCTTGAAGGTACTCGGTAAACCTATGACAACATTTGTTGCGATGCCAACATCTTAACCAGGGAGGTCTTAGACGTCAAATTATCTCTTTTTCAGTGTACTCGACTCTTTCTAACATCCTGATATGAATCAGATACACATCCTCATGACTCATGAGATAGGTCACACGTCAATGACGTTTGGAAAAATACGTAAGGTAAAGTTGATCAAGGATGACAAGTCCTTTGGAACCAAAATAAGACATGATCTTACAGATTACAAAAAGAAATTTTCTTGATTGCACTTCCACAAAAGCATAAAGAATAATTCTATCAATTCGAAAGATACCGGAACATCCAGTATGGAAAAATATTCTTCAATTAGGTTCGTGAGTGTAAAAATGCATAGCTAATACATGTTTACAACCATGACTCTAATAAAGTTCCTCCTTTCACAAGGACTTCCAGCGGATTAGAAAATCAAAAGATGAACAGTTCCTAACTCCAAGAGTATTCGCTCTTAGTACAAGGAATTTACAAAACGACGATTTAAAAAGAGAACTGTCTGGCAAAAATTCAGACTGAATCACATCTACCCAAAAGCAAATGTGACTTGACTAAGTTTCATCACGAAACTTCCGTTACCACGAAAATATCTGTGTTACAACTCCGAAAATAGTCATAACAAAATTCTCAACGAACTGTGAAAATATCCAAGCCAATGGATATTACCAAATCCATCCACTCGAATGCCTAATGCACTGAGGATTATTCAGAAATGTGAGTACAAATTCTCACATACAAGAAAATTCATTAGAGTGAATTAAAATTACTGACTAGCATGACTAATTGCCAAATCATGACATATTTAAATCAAGATTAGAAAATCAGTTTCACAAGCACGAAATTGACCATAGAGATTTGTCTAATACAACCATCGAAATTTGAGGAACAATTGTCGATTTACAAGTTCATAAAGGAATGAACAGTACAGATAAGAGTTTCCTTAATCATGAGACACCCACCCAAGGTTGAAGATTCAAATCATCTTGCCTTGGTTCCAACAAGCACACAGGTCTTTCCAGACATGCTTAGTATGGTCACTCTAAATCGGGTACGATCACGGACAACTTAGTCAGTCTCTTCGTCATGCAAAGAGTTGGTCTTTCCTCGTAGGTTGAATCAACGGCTCCAAAATCTATGATAGATCCTCACTCAAATCTGGTGATAACTCATCCTCAAGTCGATCTTTGCGTAGACGACGACTCCTCACAATTGATCTATCTAATCAACTATGCACGGCAGAGAGTACTCATTCTTGATCATCCTTTCGTTGAGTTGTTCGAAATCCACGCGGAATCTCGAACTTTCAAACAACATTGGTATTTCCTACGGAAAATACTCAGTCTAACAAACTGTTCAGACTACAGATCTTCCAGTTGAATCGAGTCATCTAACTCGATTAACTTTGTAGGCGACATCCTACACAAAGTGATAGAGATCAACCCGAATCTAAGAACTAGATCGATTGAAAAGTCAATATCCTTTGTAAACGGCAAAACAAAACATTTCTAGGGACACTCCCAAGAGAGGAAAAAAAATATTCTTTCACAAACAATAATCCTGAAACATTCTCAACGAACATTCCTAGAAAATCTACCTTAATGGCATACTATTCAAATGTCTGACACAATCCCAAAAGGATAACCGAATGTGTCACACATGGACCAAAGTACCATCTACTAGCCATGATTTCTCACAAGGCAAAAGCAATGGAAACCAATCAAGAAAACAAATACTTATAAGTCCACACACATTGTTTCGACAAGGAAACAATCCAAACAAGGGCCAACCAGAGATCACACAACCAAAAACATAACAGACCTATTCCCCAAGGTTCCCGAAAGACTCGACCAGCTCTGATACCACTAATGTAACACCCCCTTGGGCATTACATGTCGAACCCATTTCGGAAATAAAAACTTTAATTAATAGCTGGTTTGCTTTCGGAAAATATTTTTTATAAGTACTTAAATACAGATCTATAACTTTTATAAAAATTTCGACAGAGTCTCCTCTATAATTCCAACATCCCCAAAATAAAAAAACACCTGCTAAATTATTTATATTTTCATCCCAAAAGAAAAGGCTCTCTGAGCCATAAACATCCTACACATAAACAGTAATCCAATAAAGACTCTCAGAGTCATAATACATATAACTATGACCTTCTCCAAATAAAATTTACTTAATAACCTAAGCTGGTCTTACTATGAGACTCTTACTGGAAAAAGACCCCATGGTTATTCCAGTAAATCAACTTTCTTCAAAAGTCGGGATCAATCCCTCCGACTGGGGCAAAGAACCCATCTACACCATCTGTACATACAACAAGATACCACAAAAGAAACCAAACAGAAATAATGCAAAGGTGAGTTACCAATATATGAGTTTTAGCCTAGCAGTCATATATTTAACATCATAAACAACATTAAGGTTGTCAAAGTAAAAACTCATACATATAATAATGTTCATATCATCAGATTTTCAGATGAAAGACTTTATTCGTAAGTTTTCTATTAACACTTCAATACCCACTTTCTAACACAATCTCCGGAGATTCTAACTTCCCTTCTTCGAGCATGATAGGATCGCGATAATGCCTATAACACAATTGTCTCGCGTTGGGTCGGCCTCTCTTGGGTCCGATCCCCAATTGTTCTAGGGTATCGCATCTCACCTAAATAATATTTGGATAGTTCCCTATTGAGTACATTCGTGCAGGGTAATCGATTTCCACGACAAGAGGTTGCAAAGCCCCAAGCATTACGTGGAGTTCGAGCCCGAATGTCCCTAAAGACCCAAAAGCTCAAGAACATGCTTTTGGTCCGTAACTATCAAATTTGTCAGTTCACCCCGTGTGAAACTGTAGCTCGACGGCACGTCTGCCAGAAACATATTTCGATTGACATTTTATCTTTTTATATCAACTTAGAGTTTCAAAGATATTATCAAAGACTTTTAAATCTCTTTCCCAAACGAACACTAGTCCGACGTCTCGGAAATCTAGGTTCTTCGTAGTAGGAACACTAGCCCGGCTTTACCGGGACTCCGAATCCAGCCCGACGCCTCGGCCATCCGAATCCAGCCCGGGTTTATAGCTCGGCAATCTAGGTCCTTTCCCTTTTTCTCTTTCAAAAAAATAGGAACTCTAGCCCGGCTTCTCGGCAATCCGAATCTAGCCCGATTTTTCGGCAATCCAGATCCGGCCCGAATCTCGGCACGGTAAAACTAGGTCCTTTATGTTTTCATCTCTTTTCCACTTTCCGAAGAAAGCCAAAAAAATCACTTTTCAGCACGACGGTCAGCGGTGGCGATGGCATTTTCTGGAGCAACCATGGACCCATAAGTGAGAGAAAGTTCAAGGGAAGAAGAAAGGAGAACTAGATGAGCTCAAATGGTGGAAAACCACCATTGAAGTGGCGGCTTACCGGTCTGAAAGTGGCGGAGGCGGCGTTCCACGCGGTGGAGCAACGACCGGAGCGTGCAGGGACGCGAACGACACGCGTCTCCTCCTTTGCGCTGGCGAACGGCGGCCGGCAGTGGTGCAGGGGCGGTGGTCGAGCGGCTGGTCTGGTGGAGGGAAGAAGATTGGAAGTGAGAAGGAAGAGAGATGAGAGGAAGAAGAAGGTATGAGGAAGAAGAAAGAAAAATAAGAGAAAGGGAAAGAGAGGAGTGTCGTGGAAGGGTGAGGGACCAGAGAGAGAAAAGAGAGTATTTTCATTCAATTAGTGGGTAAGTACAAAATGAGTGATAAATATTGAGTCTAAAATTAAACATGTTTTTTAGCTTTTGAATCTAAAAAAATAAAGGGTGACAAATATATACTTTCAAAATTTGAAATAAAGTAAAGATTGATAGTTGAACTGGTCAACCAAGAAAATCAGTGATCCAAAATTAATCTCAACTTAATGTCAAATCAATTTATTTTCAAATCTAAAAATAAATAGAGTGAAATATGAAAATAATTTTCTCTCAATCATATCATTTAAAATATTTTTCTAAACAAATACTAATAGTGACAATAACATAACATTATTGTCTAGTAAATGTGCATATACTGAAATAAGTCAGTGATAACACACTCAATAAAATAATTTTAAATGAGTAAATAAAATTACTCAAGATTAAGCATCATAAAATAATTAAAAATTAATGTCCAAATAATTATCATTGCAATAAAAATAATATAAATAGATATATTTTACCGATATTGAAAAATCGTAAATACCGGGGTGTTACATTAGCCTTCTTCTTTTCTCTTGAAAATTTACTTGATTCATTACTTCTCTTTGCATGGTGCAAGTTGACAAAATTTAGAAAATATATTTATCTATCATATTGTTATTTTCTTATCTCTTAAAAATCTATTTGATTTATTTCTCCTCATTTTCCCTTGCAAATTAACCATTTTTCAAAGAAAAAAATATTTATCTACCATTTTATTTTTCTTCTTCTCTCTTGAAAATTTATTTGATTTGGTTATTCTATTTGCTCGGTGCAAATTAACTATTTTTAGAAAACATATTTATCTATCATATTTTTTTTTCTCTTTGAAAAATCATTTTGACTTATTTCCTCTCGTTTTCCGTGCAAGCTAAGGAAATGAATTTTGTCATGTTGGATTTTCACTTTGAATTCTCCATCCTTAATAAATATATCTCTCCATTTTTATATTTTGGAGTTCCTATGTCTTCGTTACAATTGATAGCTCAAATTTAACTGGACTCTCATGTGAATTGATGTCATTTCAACTAGTACATTGATTTATTTTTAAAAACATAATCTGCATTGTGATTTAAAATATTAATATTCATTGGATTGTTTAAATTATTTTTTTACAATCTTGATCGTGTATTTAAGTATACCTATTTTTTACATAATGATTATCGTTATAAACTCATATATTGGCATCTCACCCTTACAAATACATCAGGTTTCTTCTGGTATTGCTGTTGTACATTGGTACACTAGTGCAGATGGAGCTAAGAAGTTTCCCTAAGTCTTTCGAGACTTAGTTTTAGATACTTGAAGAGGTATTTTGATTGTGGGAACGGCAGCGGAGTCTTTCCGATAAATGTCTTGTAGAGTGACCAGCTTAGGAATCTTAGTTGGGTGGTGTGTCGAAATGGTCAGTAACTTTGGTGTTAAACTTTAGTCTTAGGTTTAATTTTCTGTTTTGGAAATTGAAACTTAGTTATTAAAAGTTGTATGCCGTGGCGGCTTTATTCTAAATATGATTATCTCTTTGTGTGGTGATGTACAATATGAGTTTACTGTAAATGAAAATTTTTACACCTGAATGTTCTGGCTTGAAATTAATAAATGTTCCGAAAGCAACCAGCAAATAATAATTTATTTTCCGCTTTTTGGGTAACTATGTGATGACCCCAGGTTAGGGTGTCGCAGTTTTTGAGCTATTCCATGTATTGGATTAGAGAGGACACAGTTTTCCTGAGTCATGATAAATAATGAAAAAAGCTAAGAACTTTGAAACAATTATAAACTATTTTTGCAATGCTACAGATGCACTTGCAGAAAAGCATTATGGAAAATGAAAGATAGACAAAAAAAAAATCATAAGTAGTTAGAACACACCATAGTTCATGTTCAAGATTTACTCTTCCCTGGCTTTGGCAGAGCCACTGTGCTGGAAGTGGAATAGGATTTTCATTACCTTTAACATAAAGAATGGAGCAATTTGACCAGAATCATTCATTATCGAAGCAACAAAAAATCTCTAGTCCTAACATGCAAAAAAAAATTGATTAAAAAGATAGAGAGAGAGGGAGCATGAGAACGATAGTAGATAGAGAAAACAAAGCACGTGTGTGAAGATGGAAGAAAGTATAAACATTGTTGTATTAACATGATTTAAAGTGATTATTTTGTTATTATTTTAATTGATAATATTATTGTAATCCAATTTGACCATAATTATTAATTATTGCAATACTTTCAGGTTCAAATTTGATTGATCAGATTTGTGTGATTGATGCACATTCATTATAACTAAAATCTGTCCGAATTAAATTGTAAATACAAATTGCTATTCATATGATTCAATAACAAAGGAATTAATGGAACACAAAATCTCATCAATTAATGACTTTAGCCAACACAATGAGGAATTACGGTGGTATTAGGAGAATATTCCCAACTTATATGCATTATTATAGATTCTAATAAATAGAATTATGATTGATTGATTTTGCAATTTATGACCATTACTATAATTACTATGATTAGTTTTCAAATCAACCACAGGGCGACACATAAGCAAAAAAGGGAGGGAAGACTTCTGGTATTGCCACGTGTGATGAGTGAAGGTTTCAGAAATTGACATGTGGAGGTTTCCACTTTGAGTTTCTTCACAAATGCATTATATATAGATATAGATATAGATATAGATATAGATAATAATAAGATAATTATGAAAGAGAAATCAATAGTTACAGGAGAATTAAATAAAGGTTAACTTAATTGATTGGGTTTAAATACTTAATAGCAAGTTGAATTTGAAAGTCAATGAGTATTTGAATGACAAATTGAAAACGGAGTGAAAGCAGAAGGAAAAATCTTAAGAATTAACAATAAAGGCTAACTTAACTGATTGGGTTTAATTGTTAATAGCAAATTGAATTCGCAAGTCAATAAGTGAGATTTGCATGGCAAATTAAAACCATAGTGAAAGCAAAAGGAAAAATCCTAAGAATTGACCAATTAATCCTAAGAAATCAGTGTGTGCACGTTACATCAGCTATTAGCTATACCAAGAAAGGTGACTCCAGTAGTGCTCTGCGGCTCCTGGATGATGACTGTGATCCCCTCCACCCGTGTGCACCTGTAGTTTTTGATTTGAAGGCGTTGATTAATTCCTTCACTGAGGTCAAATGGATGCATACCTCTAGAGAAGCTAATCGTTGTACGGATATCCTAGCTGATTATGGGCATCATATTAGTTGGTGCGTTTTCACTTTTACCCAGGTGCCCCCGTTCCTTTCTGTTGCTTGTTTTGACGATTTGTCTGGTACCTTTTTTGAAAGGGTTGTTTAGTTTGTTTTGTTTGTTTGGGCGTTAGCCCCGATTATCCACCAAAAAAAAAAAGCTATACCAAGAAAGGTATTATATTAGCTATAGTGATAGTTTTTAATGCATCACATAGGGGCCAACTTGGCTGCAAATTACAAACTTCTGACTTAGCCTAATAAAATATATTTATTGCTAAATCTTCCTTCTCTAATTAAGTTTAAATCATGAATTTTGCATGACATTTTACCAGATGTGTGGTGGTCAGCTTACGGCTTTTCAACAAAAGAGGAAAAAGACGATCTAGTCACAACTCACAAGAGAAGGAAGCAGGTTTGTTTGGTTGGTGAAGTCTACTATGCACCAAACAGCTATGGGGTGTAAGTTACACCCTGTTTTCTGACCTGTAATCATAAGTTTCCAGGTTTCTTATTTTATTTTAATCTTACTTGTAACACCCGGTTTTTCGCTGTTTACTGTTTTCATATTAGTAAAATAAATAGAAACGTTTATAATTTTATTTTTAAACTTAGAAAATGATGTTGGATAAACCAAGATTATATCCATATTATATTTTACCGTAAAAATTTACTATTAAATTTTGGGTCAAAAATTCAGACGAAACCCGGTTTGCGTTTTATTGACAGTAAGGATTTTACTGCTCAAATGACCTATATTGACTCGTGAACGAAATGGTTAGGTTTTATTTTTAATTTCCAACAACTTTGGAAATTTTGAAATTTTTCACTAAAAAGTGAAATAATATATATTATCCAGGCGTATATTAAATCGGGTGAACAACGGAGCTGAATACGGGATTTGCGGGACCCGTTAACGGATAAAGGACTTGTCTAATCATGATTACTCACTAGGGGTGAGTCATATAGATGACTCCCCATGGTCATGATTATTTTTGGAAGGAAATTACCAAATTACCCTTTATGTTAGTTTTAACTACAAGTTTGCCATAATATGAGTTTACCATTTTGCCCTTGAAAATTTATGAGTGGACCTCTTTTCCTCTCCATTTCCACAGCCCAAGGCCCTCCAAGAGGCCATCTCCACACCTATAAAAGGCACACTTCATCACCTCCATTGAACTTTGGTTATTTTCACTTAAAGTTCTTAAGATACCTAGGCTTAATTTGTGAAGGAAGGTGTTGATTTCTTGACAATTTCTTGAATCCAAGAGGTATACCATTCTCATCTCCCTTGATTAGCATCATGTTCTTCAATTACTTTTTTGTTTTGAAGTCTTTTTCCATATGATGCATCTTAGGGTTTCCAACTTCAAAAATTCATAGAAAATCATAGGAAAGTCCAAATGAGATGAAACCAATTTCTATAATCCTATTATAACCTCTATATTCTAGATCTAGAAGCTTGCATCAAGAAAAAATTTCGAGCCCTATGAACCCCATGAGGCCGAACCTAGGGTTTTGTGTGTGTGGGCGTGGGGGTGGGGGTGGGGGGGGGGGGGGGGGGAGATTTTGTTCATTTTCTTTACATGATTCAATATTATAAATTGTATAGGTATTGGATCTATGTTATTTGAGTTAAATTAGGGTCTCCAAACCATTTTAATGGTCATGGCCGAAACTCATTTGTTGAGGGATTGGAAGATTTAATTTTCATCCTTATGCCATGATCATTGATTTAGGGTTCTAAGTGATTATAGGTCACTAATCCAAGAGCTTGGAAATTTTACAAATTTTTAACCTCAAAAACAGCCCTAGGCCCAACATGTAGAATTTTAGGTTTGATTAAGTTGTTTGTTTGTTAATTGATTGTTGTGTTTAATGAAGGATAAGCTAAGTTATCGTATACGCGTGTTGTCAACGTTGTTTGGATTTCCGACGAACTGTTTTTCAGAGACACCTTGCTTTAAGGTAAGGGGATTACCTAAGGGGTTTTTCCGATAGCCATGTGTACTTGTTGTGTTTGTATTAATTATCTGGTGTATGTAATTCTTACGTGATTAGCATTATTCGTTTATTAATTATCTGCTGTTAATTGTTTAATTATCTGCATTTAATTATTTGTTTTAATTTATGGCATGTCTTTAAATATTACTTGATATATTATTGACATGATGTATTTATTTGATGTGGATTGTGGATTGGAAAGCCTGACAGTGGTCAGAGCTTAATTAAATACGGGTTAAAAGCAGTTAAAAGCTTTTTTTATGAATTAATGAGTTTAATTCAAAAGAAATAGTAATATAATATTACGTGGTTATTTATTTGATGAAAAGTGGAAGAAAGTGGAAAATAATATTATTTTAATCATTTAACAGCGAAAGAACGTTTTATGCGTTATAGTGCGGACGTAACCGTGAAAATATTTTAGCACTACTAATTTTCACCTAAGCAATTTCTAAATATTAGAAAATGATGTTTTAAGCGTAAAAGTTTCGAAATAATTTATTACAGTGTTGGAAAAATTATTTTACGAAAAAGAGTCCTATTTTTACCTAAATGCGTTTACAAACGGCAAACGACGGACAATTCCGTCAATATTTGTGAAAGTAGTCTTAAAAAGGGTAATATCGTGTAATACTGAGAAATTATCTCAAATGAGGTTTTCAAGTTCAAATTATCAATTTTTAAATAACAATGAGTTTTAAGGAATTTTGACAAGTTTACAAAACGAATTTCCAACGTAAAAGGATTTTCGGTAAACAATGAGTTATCTCCGTCAACTTAGATAAGTTGAGGAAAGTTTGGTTTTTGTATTTCACAAAACAAAAATAGTTTGAACGAACCTAGCAACCGAGACGTCGGGACTAGAGTTCTAAGAGGTTGAAGTTGTGGACTGAATGTCCTATAAGTGGTGTTTTAGGTTTTGTGCACTAAAATCTACGTATCTACGACTGGTGCATCGGTCTAGATGTCGTGATTTGCACACTTTTGACTTAGAGTCAATTATGGTTTGAAAGAGGTTTGAAAGAGGTATTAAACTTGAAAGTTTAAAATGTTGTTTTGGTCGTGAGACTTTTAGCTCCGATAACCAAAGATTGAACACAAAGAAAACAACGAGAACCAAACGTTTTTCATGCATTACAGGGCAGACGTGCTTTTGCATAAGACTTGAATTCTTGATGGCAAGTATTCATGCAGTTTGCATCACTGTGCCTTGATGGATATATGACCAAGAAAACCATGTGCTATTTATAGTCACCACTTTGCCTCGTTGTGGACTGTGGAATGGTTATTTGAACTTTGCCATCTCTGGCATTGATTCTGCCTTATTTGGCAATTGGAGCCTGATCAGCTCAGTTACTTGATGGTTGGAGCTCCGGAGATTAAGTCTCAAAGTTAGTTGATGATATTGAAGTGTCATGGTTTTAAAAACGGTTACGACTGTCGGGTATGAAACCCTGTGATAAATATATATTGTTTATCTTTGAATGTTTATCTTTGAATATTCATGTTAAGTGGTAATTGAGAGTCGTACATGTGGTTGTCGTTTTAAAATTCAGATGATTGGTTCTCACCCTTGCATGTTTTATTGTTGCTCTTTTCTTTATATGGGTATTGTTATTATCTGAGTTGAGATGGATCCGGCCATACCGTTAGCCCACACGGGGTTTCGGAGCTTTCATTTTGAGGATGCCGATAACATCAATGCGTGGGTGATCCACCCGGGAGCCCATGTATTTCGTTATACCGGGCATATCCATACTGTAGAGGGCACACTCGAGATGGGGCCCTAGAGGGAGTATCGGTCTATGGAGACGGTTGAGGTATCTCTACCTCCTTTATGGTTACTTGCACAGCACTTGGTTGATCATGGACAGACAGAGGCTCAGCCCTTAGCTGAGGCAGCACTTGAGCCAGCTCAGGAGGAGATAGTGGCGGACCCAGAGGAGATGGTCATTGATCCCGAGGAGGATCCAGAGGAGTTTGTGGAGGATGTACCCGAGTACATTCCTTTGGATGATGATGACGATTCACCTGATGAGGGTGTTGCTGTGACTCTTCATCTAACTCATCGGCAGGGAGTGGGATAGACCCTGGTCTTCCCAATGGGTACCATTAGTCTGTGACCAACTGTAGGTAGTCTTATTTTTGAGGTAGTGATTCCGTCAATCTTTCTGGCTACTGAGAGCCATGATTTTTGTATATGGCCTAGACGTTTCACTATGTGTCCTAATGTTTTATTTCCTTTCTTAGTTTGGAGGATGGCCTGTTCTGATAAAGGCCCTATATAGTTTATACCTTGTACAAACTGATGATGCATATAGATATATATGGTGTATTACTTATGTTGCTAGATGTTGTCAAGTTAACAGGTAAAGGAAAAGAAAAAAATTTATCACCATTTTTGGTATTAAGTGGAGTATTAGAAAATGTTATTTTCCAAAAGCAACCGGCATAATTGAATTTTATTTTCCGCAACGGGTTCCTATGTGACGGCCCAAGGTAGGGTGTCGCATTACTCCATAACATATTGCTATTTACTAAGTAATCCATGGTCCCTTTGTCAAAAAAAAGTAATCCCTGGTCCCATTTGTGATAGAATCTAATTTATTATGTCCGAATAGTGTCCCAAGCCCCAAGCTGTCCAACCAAATACAGATCCGGCGAGTACATCGTTCTCAAAAAGCAACGAGCGAGTGCATCCCCTACGTACGTCCGGCGAGTTCAGCCCCTCCGTAGGTCCAGCTAGTTCGGCTAGTTCGGGCCCTCCGTTGGTCCATACCCTTTGTGTTTCTTCTTCTTCCTCGGCATCTGATTGTGGTTCCTTTAGCTGGATGACCCATTTTTTGAAGTTGTGGGTATGGATCTGAATCATATTTGTATACAAAGTATTAAGTAATTATTGTATTTGGTATGTGGTATTTTTAGCATTTAAATCTGTTTTGTGTGCTTGCAGACCACCAATACCATCCGACAAAAGGATTACCACCAACGAACTTAGCATAGATCACGACGACAGCCACTGCTCTATGGGGAGAACCGCTGCTGGACGAAGATGTCTTCACATTATTGACTTTTGCCATAACAGACTTGCTATGGAGGTTGATCCCTTGTTGAAGATTTAATTGCTACGGGGAGCTACAGTTAAACCACAATAATCGCTGAAGGCACTAAGGTTTACAATCGTTGGGAGGAGCAACGAGAATATTAAACAATACACATTTATTTAAAAGAATTTATTTAAAGTAAGGGTTCTTAAGTAAATACACAAAATAAACGGTTTTAGTAGCAAAATAACGAAGCAACCGCAAATAACCTACTCAAGTGGTCACCAGTTACAAGCGCCCAAAACAATTGCAGATCCAACGGTCATAAACGAATCCCCAAACGGGAAGCAAATTACACCCCGTTTTGTGGGGTGCATAGAAGACGAAGCCTTGTTGGGTTTCATAAAACTGTAGAACTGACAGAATGGGTTCTGTGCTTCTTGCGTCTTTTCCTGGAGCTTCTTCCATTGCCACTGGTATGTATGTCTTCTTTACATCAGTGATATACTCTTCTGAGATCCAGCAATTGAGTGTTTTCACTGAAATTGAAAGACAACGAAAGGGGTTGTCTTTATAGTGTAAGGATGAGTCATTCCTCAGCAAATAATATAAGAAATTCTTAAATGCTCCTAATGTTGAGACCTCATAAGTCTAAAACACATTCAATGTGTAGATTCTCTAAGTTTTGATGATTCCAAATAGTTCAAGTATGATAATGTTGAACCAAATGAAATTACTGACATATTTGATAAGTGTGCAGGAAAATAGACTTAAGGTCACTCGTCTATTTTATGACCCGTCTACTTTTCAGTAGAAGCTCAATTCTGACTCGTCTAAAATTCCACTGGTCTAAATCTTAGTCAAAGATCAAGTCAACATTCAGGAAAGACTAAGTTCACTTGATGACGTGGCAAGAAGCATGCATCTAAAAATGACTCAGTGGAGCACCCGTCTAATTTTGGAATATGCCAGCACCCGTCTAATTTTTGGATGACCATCACCCGTCTAAAATTTTGTACTGCATATCACCCGTCTAATTTTTAGATGACTTTCACCCGTCTAAAAATTCTCATTACTGATACAAGTCAGTTTGTCAGAAATCAAGTCCAAGTCACCTTATTCAAAATCATATGCCTTCCTTAAGGATCTCGAAGAACTTTGGACAATAGCTCAAAGGACAAAGAATAAAGAACGTTGTTTCAAGGTTTTAAGGAATAAACACGTAATCTCTGCACCACTGCAGTAACCTTTTGCCTGTTTTAGTACAAAGTAAAAGTGCTTTCTGGAAAGTGAACTGATGTTGCACTGAAAGAGGAAAGCTCTCTGCTACAAGTACAAGAAGCTTGCTACTATATACTCTGAAAGAACAGCTACTCAGTTTAAAGTGTACTCTTGGACATCCTTGTCAAGGCTCAACGTTCCCAAGCATTTAATGAATATTCAGAACGACTCTTTGGCATTAAATGGTGTCTCAGTAAGCTCAAGTCAGAAGAAAACACTTTCTGAAGCTGTGACAAAACGGATCTCTTGATTGGAGTCTTTAAATAGATCAAACAATGAAGATGAAGGCAAGAAGTTGAATATCATAAAGCACACTGCGCAGAAGCATTTACTCTCTTCATTAACTTCTTCATTCCTTCATTGAATACACATTCAATCATTTGATATAAATTAGCAGCCTTTCATACTTCATATTTATTCCACTCTCTGAGTGTGATATGAAAGATTTGCAAGTTGTATTAACTACACAAAAACCTTTTCATCCCTAACTGTTTTGAGCCTGAAGAGGCTAGGTGAGAAAAGAATACTTATTTGAGTGTTGAGCCTGAAGAGGCTAGGTGTGCAAAGAATACTTGTACTGTAATTTACTCAGTTATAGTGGAAACTTGGTGCTGCCAAGAAACTGGACGTAGCCCTGTGGATTTTGGGGTGAACCAGTATAAATCTCTTGAGTGATATTTCTCTTCCCTTTATCTTTAAATTTGCGTAAGTATTGTTTCTGTTTAAGCTTTTAACTTGGGGAGTTAATTTTGTGATTATCAAACTCTGTTTTAACCTTCTCTAATTGCATGTGCTATTTTGTTTCAATATTAGACGTTTCACTTGTCTAATTTTCTCTTATCTAAACCTTGCTTGAAGTGCCTGCGAAAATCTTTTTAAAGTAACTGAAAAAGTTGGTAAACACAATTCAACCCCCCTTCTTGTGTTAACTTTGGTTATTTCAGTTGGTATCAGAGCTCAGCCTCTGGGTTGAGCACTTAACAGTGTAGAGGAAAAGATCTTGGAAATGGCAGGAGAAACCAGTGGAAGCAAGAACCATGCTGGAGAAGGATCCTCAATGTCGACACCTCCTTTCTTCAATGGAGAGGACTATATCTACTGGAAAGAAAAGATGAAGTGGTTTTTACAATCCACTAATTCTGATCTTTGGGATATGATTGATGAAGGTCCTTTTGTTCCTAAAGATGACAAAGGAGATGAAATTCTTAAAGCAAACATGACCACTGATCAAAGAACAAAATGGCAGCTGAATGCCAAAGCTAGATATGCAATCATGTGTGCTTTGACCAGAGAAGAATTTGAAGAAGTCTGCGCTTGTGAGTCTGCAAAGGAAATGTGCGACTCACTAGCTATTGCTCATAAAGGAACCACCAAAGTCAAAGAAACTAAAGTCAGCATGCTTGTCAGAAAGTATGAGCTGTTTAAAATGGAGAAAGGTGAAACTATTGGCCAAATGTATGGAAGGTTTCAAACCATAACCAATGGATTGAAATCTCTGGGAAAGACCTACAAGACTGAGGAACACATTCAAAATATTCTCAGAAGTCTTCCAAAACAATGGAGACCACTTGTAACTGCTGTGTCTCAGGCCAAAGACTTAACAACAATGAAGCTTGATGAGCTTCTTGGCACTCTTCAGATTCATGAACAAGAACTGATTGAAGAGAACAATGGAAAGAAAAACAAGTCCATTGCTCTCAAAGCTGACAAGAAATCATCAAAGGGAGCAAGTTCAAAAGCTCTCAAAGTAGATGAATCTTCAGAAGAATTTAAGGCCTCGTTTGACACCATGTTGATCAATAAGCCAACAAAATTTACTTATCAAAATAAGCTAAATAAAGTTTTTTAGAGTCGATAAGTTACTTATTTAATCTTATCTAAATATTTTTTTCTTTATATAAAAACACTTATATATGAGCAGAAAATCTCTAATAAGCTGTAACTTGTGCTATTTAAATGGGACGTAAGTCGCTCGTTTTAAAATTTTAAAATATGTTTCTAATAATCACATTATCAGGAATGTTATTATTAGACTTATTATTCTTGTACGTTTTTAAAAAATCTATTTAGTACGTATTTTAAAAAAAATCCATAGGAATAATTTTAAAATTGTTTTAGTTCATATTTTGTATCTTGGATATATATATATATATATATATATATATATATATATATATATATATATATATATATATATATATATATATATATATATATATATATATATATATATATATATATATAATGCACGTAACATATTAAATATAAATTAAATATTATTTTTCAATGTAATTGATAAAAAAATTAAAAAGTGAAAATGATTATTATATCTTATATCTATATTATAAAATAAATAATTTTATAGTACTTATTTTTAAAATTACTTTGTAGGTCCCAAACTATTTGAGAATTTTTAAATAGATCCTTGAACTAAAAATTTGTAATTGGGTCCCCGAACTTCTAAATACTTTATAATTGGATCTCCACACTTTAAAACGTTTGTAATCGGGTCTCTAAACTTTTAAACAATTTGTAATTATGTCCTAGAGTTTGGAGACATATTTAAAACCTTTGCTATTGTGAGTGATCCAGTGGTCTATTAACCTCCAAGATAGACAAGAATCAGGATTCAACATTAAAAAAAAAAAAAAAAAATTTCATGCATTGAAAGTATCATTGAACCAATCTTAGGTTTTCTCAAAAAAATTGTGATTGATCTAATGGTACATTAATGCACGAATGCATGATATTTTGAATGCACCAAATCTATTTTCCAATAATCAAGCAAGGAGATTTATAGGGTGCTCTGTAACATCCCTATTTTTTGGCTTTCTAATATCGGTAATAATTATATAAATGATTATATTCTTATCCGAGATTTAGAAAATGACTTTGGATAAACTAAGGTCATTTCCTTGTCATACTTATTTTTATAAGGTTACGGGGAAGTTTTGGAATGAAAATTCAGACGGAAACCGGTCTACGTTGTAACACCCCGATTTTCGCTCCTTTCTAATATCAGTAATAAATATATATGATTATATTTTTATCCGAGACTTAGAAAATGATTTTGGATAAACCAAAGTCATTTCCACGATATATGTGATAGGTTACGATGAAATTTTGGGTTTAAAATTCGGATGGAGCCCGATCTGTGTTTTTCACTGACAGTAAAAGTTTACTGCTCAGAAAACCTAATTTTAAGTCGTGACAGAGATGAAAAATATTTTTATCATATTTGCTTCAATATTGGAAGTTTTGAAAATTTTAGCAAAAAAATAAAATAAAATAAAATATTATATTTGCTGCAGGCGTATACGTCGAGATATCTCTAGGAATTCCGCGTCAGATGAACTAAAAGGGTCAGCAATGGAGCTCAGATGACTGATGTGACTGATGTGACTAGCATTAATGACAATCCTATCCGTATCATAATGGCCATAATGGCGTATTTATGACAAATGGATATTTTTGCGTAGACTGGACGATTTTACCCCTAGGCTGTCATGATAATTGCAAATTTGCCACTTCAATTTTGGACAATTTTGCCCCTCCACCCACGGCTGCCCCCTTCATTAGCACACTTAGGCAATTTTTCAACTCACTTATATCATCTTCATGAATCAAGACTCATTTCTCTCAAAAAAACCCTAATCGGGAATCGGGTACGTTTGTGCAGAGATATATCGGGAAACAGACCGACAAGCCATCTATGATGACTTAAGAGGAATGAATTATCACGATGATAATTTACTCTAGTCAGACAAAAAAAAAATCTAGACATTTTAAAGGTTAACCTAACCTACGTCTGGTTAACTAACCGAGGTTAATTAACCATGATTTGCCACACAAAATATCTTCTCCCTAATATGTGGTATAGGAGGCGACCACACCACCTAAATGCCATCATCCACATCATTCTTATGGCCCTAAGGCTGCCACCCTTCTCCATTTGAAGCCAAGTCTTCATTTCCATTTCAAACCACACATTAAACAATGACTACATGGCTTCATTTTCTACCATACATCATCTTTTAATTCCCTTTAACATAAGAATCATTTTGATCATTCTCCTCTTCTTCCTTTGTTGTGTGCAGCCCTCTTCCTCCTCCCAAAACCATTTCCTCTTCATCATTCATCAAGAACATCAAGAACACTAAACCAAACTCTCCTTACTCACCCGAAAGTTCATCGAAATTAGGACCCTATTCTGTTCTGCATATCGAAAAACTTTAAACATGAAAGTTGTTCCTCTCTCTCTCTTCTTTCCAACGAGCTAAAGATCATCAAAAACGGATAAGTAGATTGAGAGATATGTCCAAATTACCGAAACTGCTCTAAGTCTTCATCATCTTCATCTTTCTCTCTTAACCTCTCAAGAACACTTATGAACACCAAGATATTTTTGTGAAGAAACTTGATCATCTTGATCACTTGTTCATTATAAAGAGGTATAATCCTTCTCTCCATGATTAATCATGTGTTCTTCTTTATTCTTTTCATGAAGATCAAGCCAAGAACATCATTTTCAAGTTTCTAGATCCATTCTTCAAAAATCCATAACTAATTCTAGAAAAATCCTTTTGACATGAAACCAATTGCTATGATCTCATAATCATCTCTATATTCATCATCTAGAAGCATATGATCATGAGAAATTTCCTTCCTATTTTTCAAAGCTTGGCCGAATCCATGAAAAAATGGAGCTCATAGGTTTTATTTCAATTTCAAGTCTTGAATCATGATTTAATCTTTTAGTACCTTGATAGTTATTGTATGTGAGTGGTTTGAAAACCAAGAATCTACTCCAAGCTATTTGTTTCATAAAGGGCCGAAACCCTATGTTTTGATGTTGAAGGGATTTTGATTCCAAAGTTGTCTTAAACCACTTGAATCCAACTCTAGGTTTTGTTTGTTGATTAAATCCAAGAGTTGAGCAAAATTTCAAAATCTTAGCCTTTGATCCTTGTGAAAACCGAAACCCTAGCTTGAACTTTTGGGAAGATTTTTGATTCAAAGTTGTTAAGTAACACTTGAATCTAATCATATACCATATGTTTGTGTAAAATCCAAGAGATAGAAATCAAGTGAAATTTTAATCTCACTTTTTGTATTAAGGCCAAAACCTAGTTCATGATACTAGCTAGAGGAGTTTCATTCAAAGTCCTTAAGTCTATGATCATGAATTAAGTGCTTAATTTTGTTTAAGTTACTTAAAGATCATAAATCCATTAGTTACAAGTTTTAATGATTCCTAACCTAGATCATTAGAGAAGGCCGAACCCTAGACCTCATGAATAAGTATGATGTTGATTGATTTTGATTTATTTTGGTTGCAATTCGTTATGAAGGAATCGATCGGATTGAGTTAAACTAACAACGACGGAGAAAACCGGATCGAATCAGGAGTTTTCGTGAAAACGTCAGTTTGATTCCCTAAGAGGTAAGGGGGGGTAAGCCTGAGGAGTATAAGATAACCACATGCTTATTTGTTAGAGTCGTCTGTATTGACCGTAGTAATTTACTGTGTTTTAAATTATCTACTGTTAATGTTTTAAATGATTGTCTGCTGATTATCTGTTTACTTGAGTAATTGAGCTATTTGAGCTATATGATATGTGAATATATCTGATTATAATTATTTTGTGATATTACAATTGTGGTGCATGTCATGAATTGATATCAGTCATGCTGTTCTGTGATGAAAATTATCTGCTGTTGACTGTTGGACTGTGAAACCTGACATTGGTCAGTGTACAATTAATTTTGAAGATAAAAGCTTAATAAGCTTGAATAATTAATCAGAGTGATTAATTTGTGTAATTTTGAGAAAAAGTGAAAAAAAGAATATTTTAATAATATTTTTAGGGAAAATACGTCAATAAAGTGACAGTAAGGGCGAAACTGTGAAATTTTTCACAGGCTCTAGTTTTTCCAAAATAAATTCAATTTCATTATAAAATTTTATTTGAAGTGATTAAGTTCCAAAAATAACGTATTTTAGCTGTCAGAATAATTATGCGAAGCAGAACAGTTATTTACACTATTAAAAGATTTTTATGGAAAATTTTGAGAAAAAGGTTTATATTTTGGAATTATTAATTTTTATTTAATTGAGATTTTAAAAGTTGATGTTTTTTAAAAACAAAGTTTAGAAATAAATAATTTAAACAGAAAAGAATTTATTTACGGTTTTACGTTTTATCAACGTTAAATGCGACACCCTACCTTGGGTCGTCACATAGTAACCCGTGCGGAAAATAAAAATTCAATTATGCCGGTTGCTTTCGGAAAATACCTTTTTCTAAACTTTTACGTAATACCAAAAATAGTGATAAATTTTTTTTCTTCTTTTTCCTTTACCTGTTAACTTGACAACATCTAACAACATAAGTAACACACCATATATACATATCTATATGCATCATCGTTTTATACAAGATATCAACTATATAGGGCCTTTATCATAACGGCCATTCACCAAACTAAGAAAGGAGAGAAAACATAAGGACACATAGTGAAACGTCTAGGCCATATACAAAAAAAACATGGCTCTCAGTAGCCAGAAAGACAGACAGAATCGCTACCCCAAAAATGAAACTACCTACAGCTGGTCACAGACTAATGGTACCCATTGGGAAGACTAGGGTCTATCCCACTCCCTACCGACAAGTCAGATGATGACACAGCAACACCCTCATCAGGTGAATCGTCATCATCATCCAAAGGAATGTACTCGGGTACATCCTCCACAAACTCCTCCGGATCCTCCTCGGGATCAATGACCATCTCCTCTGGATCCGCTATAATCTCCTCCTGAGCTGGCTCAGGTGCTGCCTCAGCTACGGGCTGAGCCTCTATCTGTCCATGATCGACCAAGTACTGTGCAAGTAGTCATAAAGGTGGTAGAGATATCTCAACCGTCTCATTTGATCGACGCTCCCTCTGGGGCACCGTCTCGAGTGTACCCTCTACTGTATGTATATGCCCGGTATAACGACATACATGGGCTCCCGGGTGGATCACCCATGCATTGATGTTATCGGCGTCCTCAAAATGAAGGCTCCGAAACCCCGTGTGGGCTAACGGTATGGCCGGATCCATCTACACTCAGATAATAACAATACCCATACAGAGAGAAGAGAAACAGTAAAACATGCAAGGGTGAGAACCGATCATCTGGATTTTAAAACGGCAACCACATGTACAACTCTCAATTACCACTTAACATGAATATTCAAAAATCAACATTTAAAGATAAACAATATATATTTATCACAGGGTTTCATACCCGACAGTCATAACCGTTTTTAAAAACATGACACTTCAATATCATCAACTAACTTTGAGACTTAATCTCCGGAGCTCCCACCATCAAGTAACTGAGCTGATCAGGCTCCAATTGCCAAATAAGGCAGAATCAATGCCAGAGATGGCAAAGTTCAAATAACCATTCCACAGTCCAAAACGAGGCAAAGTGGTGTCTATAAATAGCACATGGTTTTCTTGGTCATATATCCATCAAGGCACAGTGATGCAAACTGCATGAATACTTGCCATCAAGCATTCAAGTCCTATGCAAAGGCACGTCTGCCCTGTAATGCATGAAAAACGTTTTGTTCTCGTTGTTTTCTTTGTGTTCAATCTTTGGTTGTCGGAGCTAAAAGTCTCACGACCAAAACAACATTTTAAACTTTCAAGTTTAATACCTCTTTCAAACCTCTTTCAAACCATAATTGACTCTAAGTCAAAAGTGTGCAAATCACAGAATCTAGACCGATGCACCAGTCGTAGATACGTAGATTTTAGTGCACAAAACCTGAAATACCTCTTATAGGACCTTTAGTCCATAACTTCAACCTCTTAGAACTCTAGACCCGACGTCTCGGTTACTAGGCTCGTTCAAACCATTTTTGTTTTGTGAAATACAAAACCAACGTTTCCTCAACTTATCTAAGTTGACGGAAATAACTCATTGTTGATTAAAAATTGATAATTTCAACTTGAAAACCTCATTTGAGACAAATTCTCAGTATTACACGGTATTACCCGTTTTAAGACCACTTTCACAAATATTGACGGAATTGTCCGTCGTTTGCCGTTTAAAACGCATATAGGTCAAAATAGGACCCTTTGTCGTAAAATAATTTTTCCAACACTGTAATAAAATATTTTTGAAACTTTTTCGCTTAAAACATTATTTTCTAATATTTAGAAATTCCTTAGGTGAAAATTAGCAGTGCTAAAATATTTTCACGGTTACGTCCGCTATATAACTCATAAAACGTTCTTTCGTTGTTAAATAATTAAGATAATATTTTTTTTCCACTTTCTCCCATTTTTCATCAAATAAATAACTAAGTAATATTATATTACTATCTCTTTTGAATTAAACTCATTAATTCATAAAAAAGCTTTTAACTGCTTTTAACCCGTATTTAATTAAGCTCTGACCACTGTCAGGCTTTCCAATCCACATTCCACATCAAATAAATACATCATGTCAATAATATATCAAGTAATAATTAAAGACATGTCATCAAATAAAACAAATAATTAAATGCAGATAATTAAACAATTAACAACAGATAATTACTAAACAAAGAATGCTAACGACGTAAGAATTACACACACCAGATAATTAATACAAACACAACAAGTACACATGGTTATCGAAAAAAAACCCCTAAGGTAATCCCCTTACCTTAAAGCAAGGTGTCTCTGAAAACAGTTCGTCGGATATCCAAACAACGCTAACGACGCGCGTATACGACAACTTAGCTTATCCTTCATTAAATACAACAATCAATTAACAAACAAACAACTTAATCAAACCTAAAATCCTACATGTTGGTTTCGGCCTAGGGCTGGTTTTGGAGTTAAAAATTTCCAAAATTTCTAAACTCTTGGATTAAGAACCTATATTCACTTAAAACCCTAAATCAATGATCATGGCATAAGAATAAAAATTAAATCCTCCAAACCCTCAACAAATGAGTTTCGGCCATGACCATGAAAATGGTTTAGAGACCCTCATTTAACTCAAATAGCATAGATCCAATACCTATACAATTTATAAGATTGAATCATGTTAAGAAATTGAACAAAAATCTCCCCCCCACAAAACCCTAGGTTCGGCCTCATGGGGTTCATAGGGTTCGAAATTTTTTCTTCAAGCAAGCTTCTAGATCTAGAATATAGAGGTGATAAGAGGATTATAGAAATTGGTTTCATCTCATTTGGACATTCCTATGAATTTCTATGAATTTTTGAAGTTAGGAACCCTAAAATGCATCATATGAAAAAATACTTCAAAACAAAAAAATATTTGAAGAACATGATGCTAATCAAGGATGATGAGAATCCTTACTATCAGTAAAACGCAGACCGGGTTTCGTCTGAATTTTTGACCCAAAATTTAATCGTAGCTTTCTACGGTAAAGTATAATATGGATATGATCTTGGTTTATCCAAAATAATTTTCTAAGTTTAAAAATAAATTTCTAAACGTTTCTGTTTATGTTACTGATATAAAAACAGTAAACAGCGAAAAACCGGGTGTTACAATACTACTCCACTCAAAAGAATTTCGTCCTCGAAATTACGTACCTGTGAAAAGTTCAGGGTATTGTAATCTCATCTTGTCTTCTACCTCCCAAGTTGCTTCTCCAGTTGTATTATCCCAAATAACCTTGACTAAGGAAATTTGTTTACCCCTAAGCTGCTTAATCATCTTGTCCGCGATTCGTATAGGCGTAGTCTCATAAGACAAGTTTTCTTTTAATTATTGTACTACATCGGGTTCGATTACGTGTGATGGATCAGGAATATATTTCCTTAGTTGTGAAACATGAAAAACATCATGAAGATTAGAAAGAAATGGGGGTAAAGCAATTTTGTAGGCTACTGGACCTACCCGACAAAGAATTTGGTAAGGTCCAATAAACTTAGGCGCGAGTTTTCTGGATTTAATTACCCTGCCAATCCCAGTCGTTGGCGTGACTCTCAAAAACACATGATCGCCTTCCTCAAATTCAAGAGGTCGTCGCCTTTTGTCTGCATAACTTTTCTGTCTACTTTGAGTTGTCCTCATTTTCTCCTGAATCATCTTTACCTTTTCTGTTGTCTGTTGCACGATATCTGGTCCTACCATTAGACTTCCACCATCTTGGTACCAACATAAAGGTGTTCTGCATCGTCGACCATATAAAGCTTCATAAGGTGCCATTCCTATGCTTGAGTGGAAACTGTTGTTGTAGGTGAATTCTATCAACGGTAGAAATTCATCCCAACTTCCAGGATGTTCCAACACACACGCTCTCAACAAGTCCTCCAATGACTGGATTGTCCTCTCTGATTGTCCATCTGTTTGTGGATGATAAGCCGAACTCAATCTGAGTTTCGTTCCCAGCGACTCTTGTAAACTTTGCCAAAATCTTGACGTAAACCTCGGATCACGATCCGAAATTATACTCGAAGGTACACCATGTAATCTAACAATTTCTCCTATGTATAACTGAGTCAATCTTTCCATTGAATACTTTATATGAATGGGCAAAAAGTGAGCCGACTTGGTCAGTCGATCAATTATTACCCATATGGCATCATGTCCCTTTCGAGTCCTTGGCAAACTTGTTACGAAATCCATTGCAATGCCATCCCATTTCCATTCTGGAATGTCTAGAGATTGTAGCATTCCTCCTGGCCTTTGATGTTCAATTTTAGCCTTTTGACAGACTAAACACGAAGCTACGTATTCCATTACGTCTTTCTTCATTCCATACCACCAATATAACTGCTTAAGATCTTGATACATCTTGGTAGCTCCCGGATGTAAACTCAATTTACTCTTGTGAGCTTCCTCCAAAATTAACTTTCTAAGTTCAGCATCATCAGGTACACAAATCCTTTCGCCGAATCTTAGAATTCCATCGGTTCCTTCTTTAAATTCTGATACCGCTCCTTTTCGTACTAATTCCCTTTCTTCTTGTAGGTATTGATCACTCACTTGTTTCTCCCGTATTTGTTCCATCAATTGGTTGGAAACAGTAATCATACCCAAACAAAGCTTCCCTGGCGACGTTTTGACTGTTAACCTCATATCTCTAAATTGTTCTAACAATTCTTGTTCCTTAACCATCATTGTAGACGCATGCATAGCCTTCCTACTCAGGGCATCCGCTACTACATTTGCTTTCCCAGGATGATACTGTAGTTGAAAATCATAATCCTTCAAAAATTCCAACCAGCGTCTTTGCCGCATGTTAAGCTCTTTTTGATCAAAAAGGTACTTCAAACTTTTATGATCACTGAAAACATTAAACGTCGATCCATACAAATAATGTCTCCAGATCTTCAAAGCAAAAACCACCGCTGCTAACTCCAAGTCATGCGTAGGGTAATTTCTCTCATGAGTCTTCAATTGCCTTGAAGCATAAGCTACGACTTTCCGGTTTTGCATTAGTACACACCCCAACCCTTGATGTGAAGCATCACAGTATACCTCGAAAGGTTCCTTAGGATCAAGTAATACTAACACTGGTGACGTAGTCAATCTTCTCTTCAATTCCTGAAAACTTTCTTCACACGCCTCGGTCCATAAAAACGCTTGGTCCTTCTGAGTTAATTGGGTAAGAGGTCCTACTATCTTGGAAAATCCCTCAATGAATCTCCTATAGTATCCAGCTAAACCCACGAAACTACGGATTTCTGTTACCGTCGTTGGTCGTTCCCATTGTAAAACAGCTTCAACTTTTGACGGATCCACCGCTATGCCTTCATTTGTTATAATGTGACCTAAAAATTGAACTTGGTCTAGCCAAAATTCACATTTCTCAGGTTTTGCATATAACTGTTTCTCCTTTAAAATTTGCAGAACCATACTGAGATCTTCAGCATGTTTTTCTTCACTAGGAGAATAAATTAGAATGTCGTCTATAAAGACAACGACAAACTGATCTAGATAAGGACGAAAAATCCTATTCATGTAATCCATGAATATAGCAGGAGCATTCGTCACTCCGAACGGCATCACAAGATATTCATAATGCCCATAGCGTGTTCGAAACGCTGTCTTCGGGATATCCTCTTCTTTCACGCGAATCTGATGATAACCAGATCGTAAATCTATCTTTGAGAAGACCGCCGCTCCACGTAACTGGTCCATTAAGTCATCTATCCTCGGAAGCGGATACTTGTTCTTGATCGTTACTTTGTTCAGCTGACGGAAATCCACACATAAACGAGAAGTCCCATCTTTCTTCCATACCAATAAAACTGGAGCTCCCCATGGAGACACACTGGGTCTGATAAACTCCTTCCTCATCAGTTCCACCAATTGCTCCTTCAAGTCTTCTAGCTCTGATGGCGACATACGATATGGTGCCATGGATATCGGTCCAGTGCCCGGTACCAGATCAATCGCGAACTCTATGTCCCGAACAGGTGGTAGTCCAGGTACATCTTCAGGAAAAACTTCAAGAAACTCATTGACGACAGGTATGGACTGTAAGTCTAACTCCTTCTTAATGTCTAAGGAAAACAGTAACATGTATCCTTGTGCTCCCTCTTTCAAAGAAGCTTTTACTCGATTAGCAGATAAAAATCCAGAAATCTCATCCTTAGGAAAAATTAAAGTTTTATGGGCACAGTCTATAAGAATATGGTTCGAAGATAACCAATCCATGCCTAAAATTACATCTAACTGTATTAAAGGCAAACAGATCAGATCAACAAGGAAATGTCTATCCTGAATAATAATAGGACAGTTCAAGCATACAGTATTGACAGTAACTGGCTTAGCAGTTGGAGTTGAAACAACAAGATCATAGGACAACGAAGAAACAGGCCATTTCAATAGTTTCACACAATCCATCGAAATAAATGAATGCGTCGCACCTGAATCGTAAAGTACAGTTAAGAGATTACTGTCAATGTCGCAGTCACCTTGTACGAGATCCTCGGAGTCCGATGCTTCAGCGCCACTCATAGTGTAAACTCTCCCCTTTGTTGTCGGTCTATTGGCCCTAGTGTTGTTGACAGCAAAATCCTGCTTTGGAGCCGTGCAATCCCTAGCAAAGTGTCCCCAACGGTTGCAATTGAAACATTTGATCCCCACCTTCGGACACTTGTCTGCCATATGATTCTGATCCCCACACTTAAAGCATCTCCTAACTTGGCCTTGACTTTGATTCCTTTGGCCTCCGCTCCCCGTTGCAGTCACAGTCGAACGATTCTGTTGCTGATTCTGATTCTGGTTATTCCCTGGTGGTCGGGAATAAGGCTTCCTCTGATCCTGTTTCCCCTCTGATACTTCCTCCAGCATTCTTTCTATTATCTCTTCCCCTCCTCATATGTTCTATCTTCCTGCTCATCTCGACTAAAGCTTGAAAGTTCCTAAGTTGTAGTGGTAACACAGATTCTTTAATGTCAAACCTTAGACCAGCTTCAAACCTTTCACATTTCCAGCTCTCATTCGGTTGGGCTTGAAAGAAACGGAAATATTTGGCAAGCGATTCAAACTTCGCCGCATATTCCCCCACCGTCAGATCCCGCTGGTACAACCGCAAAAATTCTTGTTCTTTTTCAATACGAACGCTCTCCGGAAAATACTTGTTCAAAAATGCAGTCTTAAACACCTCCCAAGTAATCTCCTGATGATCAGCTTCCATCAGTTGTCGAGCACCCTTCCACCAATACTCTGCCTCGCCTACCAGTAAGAACACTGCATAAGAAACCTTGACTCCTTCTGGGGTAAGAATGAGTTCAAAGATCTTCTCTAACTCTTGGATCCATAAATCCGCTTTCTCAGGTTCAGCATCCCCATGAAATTGTGAAGGATTCTGACGTCGGAATGTAGTCAGACCTCTACCTTCCGCCGCTTGCTGAGTCTGAGCAGCCATAGCAGCTGTCTGCATCGCAATAGCAGCCGCAATGTTGTCCATTGCTTGAGCAGTATAATCCACGCCACCATCATAGTCCTCATCTGCATCACCACGGCCACCAAAGGGACCACCCACACGACCCCTTCCGCGACCGCGTCCACGTCCACGCCCACGTCCACGACCACGTCCACGTCCACCTTCTGGTTCGAGTTCCATAACTGACCTGCAAAACACATCAGTTAGACCACCACCAGAAAATGAAACGCTTAGTTACAAACATTACTTCTAAGAAGTAATTGCAAACAAAGCTTAATCAGAGAACACACAACATCAACACAACAGACCTATTCCCCAAACATTCCCGAAAGACTCGACTAGCTCTGATACCACAAATGCGACACCCTACCTTGGGCCGTCACATAGTAACCCGTGCGGAAAATAAAAATTCAATTATGCCGGTTGCTTTCGGATAATACCTTTTTCTAAACCTTTACGTAATACCAAAAATAGTGATAAATTTTTTTTTTCTTTTTCCTTTACCTGTTAACTTGACAACATCTAACAACATAAGTAACACACCATATATACATATCTATATGCATCATCGTTTTATACAAGATATCAACTATATAGGGCCTTTATCATAACGGCCATTCACCAAACTAAGAAAGGAGAGAAAACATAAGGACACATAGTGAAAACGTCTAGGCCATATACAAAAAAAACATGGCTCTCAGTAGCCAGAAAGACAGACAGAATCGCTACCCCAAAAATGAAACAACTACCTACAGCTGGTCACAGACTAATGGTACCCATTGGGAAGACTAGGGTCTATCCCACTCCCTACCGACGAGTCAGATGATGACACAGCAACACCCTCATCAGGTGAATCGTCATCATCATCCAAAGGAATGTACTCGGGTACATCCTCCACAAACTCCTCCGGATCCTCCTCGGGATCAATGACCATCTCCTCTGGATCCGCTATAATCTCCTCCTGAGCTGGCTCAGGTGCTGCCTCAGCTACGGGCTGAGCCTCTATCTGTCCATGATCTACCAAGTACTGTGCAAGTAGCCATAAAGGTGGTAGAGATATCTCAACCGTCTCATTTGATCGATGCTCCTTCTGGGGCACCGTCTCGAGTGTACCCTCTACTGTATGTATATGCCCGGTATAACGACATACATGGGCTCCCGGGTGGATCACCCATGCATTGATGTTATCGGCGTCCTCAAAATGAAGGCTCCGAAACCCCGTGTGGGCTAACGGTATGGCCGGATCCATCTACACTCAGATAATAACAATACCCATACAGAGAGAAGAGAAACAGTAAAACATGCAAGGGTGAGAACTGATCATCTGGATTTTAAAACGGCAACCACATGTACAACTCTCAATTACCACTTAACATGAATATTCAAAAATCAACATTTAAAGATAAACAATATATATTTATCACAGGGTTTCATACCCGACAGTCGTAACCGTTTTTAAAAACATGACACTTCAATATCATCAACTAACTTTGAGACTTAATCTCCGGAGCTCCCACCATCAAGTAACTGAGCTGATCAGGCTCCAATTGCCAAATAAGGCAGAATCAATGCCAGAGATGGCAAAGTTCAAATAACCATTCCACAGTCCAAAACGAGGCAAAGTGGTGTCTATAAATAGCACATGGTTTTCTTGGTCATATATCCATCAAGGCACAGTGATGCAAACTGCATGAATACTTGCCATCAAGCATTCAAGTCCTATGCAAAGGCACGTCTGCCCTGTAATGCATGAAAAACGTTTTGTTCTCGTTGTTTTCTTTGTGTTCAATCTTTGGTTGTCGGAGCTAAAAGTCTCACGACCAAAACAACATTTTAAACTTTCAAGTTTAATACCTCTTTCAAACCTCTTTCAAACCATAATTGACTCTAAGTCAAAAGTGTGCAAATCACGGAATCTAGACCGATGCACCAGTCGTAGATACGTAGATTTTAGTGCACAAAACCTGAAATACCTCTTATAGGACCTTTAGTCCATAACTTCAACCTCTTAGAACTCTAGACCCGACGTCTCGGTTACTAGGCTCGTTCAAACCATTTTTGTTTTGTGAAATACAAAACCAACGTTTCCTCAACTTATCTAAGTTGACGGAAATAACTCATTGTTGATTAAAAATTGATAATTTCAACTTGAAAACCTCATTTGAGACAAATTCTCAGTATTACACGGTATTACCCGTTTTAAGACCACTTTCACAAATATTGACGGAATTGTCCGTCGTTTGCCGTTTAAAACGCATATAGGTCAAAATAGGACCCTTTGTCGTAAAATAATTTTTCCAACACTATAATAAAATATTTTTGAAACTTTTTCGCTTAAAACATTATTTTCTAATATTTAGAAATTCCTTAGGTGAAAATTAGCAGTGCTAAAATATTTTCACGGTTACGTCCGCTATATAACTCATAAAACGTTCTTTCGCTGTTAAATAATTAAAATAATATTTTTTTTCCACTTTCTCCCATTTTTCATCAAATAAATAACTAAGTAATATTATATTACTATCTCTTTTGAATTAAACTCATTAATTCATAAAAAAGCTTTTAACTGCTTTTAACCCGTATTTAATTAAGCTCTGACCACTGTCAGGCTTTCCAATCCACATTCCACATCAAATAAATACATCATGTCAATAATATATCAAGTAATAATTAAAGACATGTCATCAAATAAAACAAATAATTAAATGCAGATAATTAAACAATTAACAGCAGATAATTACTAAACAAAGAATGCTAACGACGTAAGAATTACACACACCAGATAATTAATACAAACACAACAAGTACACATGGTTATCGAAAAAAAACCCCTAAGGTAATCCCCTTACCTTAAAGCAAGGTGTCTCTGAAAACAGTTCGTCGGATATCCAAACAACGCTAACGACGCGCGTATACGACAACTTAGCTTATCCTTCATTAAATACAACAATCAATTAACAAACAAACAACTTAATCAAACCTAAAATCCTACATGTTGGTTTCGGCCTAGGGCTGGTTTTGGAGTTAAAAATTTCCAAAATTTCTAAACTCTTGGATTAAGAACCTATATTCACTTAAAACCCTAAATCAATGATCATGGCATAAGAATAAAAATTAAATCCTCCAAACCCTCAACAAATGAGTTTCGGCCATGACCATGAAAATGGTTTAGAGACCCTCATTTAACTCAAATAGCATAGATCCAATACCTATACAATTTATAAGATTGAATCATGTTAAGAAATTGAACAAAAATCTCCCCCCCACAAAACCCTAGGTTCGGCCTCATGGGGTTCATAGGGTTCGAAATTTTTTCTTCAAGCAAGCTTCTAGATCTAGAATATAGAGGTGATAAGAGGATTATAGAAATTTGTTTCATCTCATTTGGACATTCCTATGAATTTCTATGAACTTTTGAAGTTAGGAACCCTAAAATGCATCATATGAAAAAAGACTTCAAAACAAAAAAATATTTGAAGAACATGATGCTAATCAAGGATGATGAGAATGGTATACCTCTTAGATTCACGAAAATAGCAAGAAATCAACACCTTCCTTCACAAATTGAGCCTAGGTAACTTAGTGTTTTTAGGTGAAAAATGCCAAAGTTTGGAGGAAGATGAAGAAATGCCTTATATAGAGGAGAAGATGGGCTCCTTTGGAGGCCTTGGGCCATGGAGAATGGGGAGGAAAGGGTCTAGACATGAATTTTCAAGGGCAAAATGGTAAACTCACCTTATGGCAAACTTGAAGTTAAAACTAACATAAAGGGTATTTGGTCTTTTCCTCCTAAAAAGTAATCATTACTCTTGGATATTATCTTGTGACTCATCCATGGTGACTCAACATGATTTGACATCCTATTTATCCGTTAACGGGTCCCGCAAATCTCGTTCTCAGCTCCGTTGTTCACCCGATTTAATATAACGCCCGGATATTATATATTATTTTCACTTTTTAGTGAAAAATTTCAAAATTTCCAAAATTGTTTGGAATTAAAAATAAAACCTAACCATTTCGTTCACGAGTCAAAATTAGGTCATTTGAGCAGTAAAATCCTTACTGTCAGTAAAACGCAGACCGGGTTTCGTCTGAATTTTTGACCCAAAATTTAATCGTAGATTTCTAAGGTAAAGTATAATATGGATATGATCTTGTTTTATCCAAAATCATTTTCTAAGTTTAAAAATAAATTTCTAAACGTTTCTGTTTATGTTATTGATATAAAAACAGTAAATAGCGAAAAACCGGGTGTTACATTATAACAGAAAAGAATTTCTGTAAAGATTTTTATGCAGTGAAAGTATTCCGTTAAACTTGGATAAGTTTTCAGAGATTTGGTTTTGTATTTGTCTTTCACTAAGCGAACTATTTTCCAAAGGATAAACGAACCTAGGAACCGAGACGTCGGGGTTCTAGTGTTCTGTGGACACGTAGATCTGGGATCTGTGTCATTGGACTGAGGGTCCTGTAATGATTTTTGTGGACTGTGTGTCCTATTTTGATGTGGAAAATGTGAGTTCCATATCCGCGAGCCTAAAACTGGTGCATCAGTTTAGGGCTTTGCGATTGAGCACTCGGACTGTGTGTCCTGTGTTGAGTTTAAAACATGTGGACTGTGTGTCCTGTGTTTGTTTGAAGTAAAAGTCTTAATAAGAAATTAAGCATGGTTGTTAGCTTTGTGCTTCGACAAGGAAAGATTATTACGACAAAGAAAACAAAACGAGAATAAAAGTTTTTCTCATGCATAGCTGGCAGACGTGCCATGAGATGTGATCATTGAGTCCTGAGTGGATCAATGTATCTGGTATGGACTATGGTTCCATATGACACATTGGGTTTCTGTGTGAACCAATGTATTTTACTGGACTGAGTGTCCAATTTTATGCGATAACTATTGATGTTCTGAGTGATGCAATAGGTTATGGACAATAAACTCCATTATTCGTAGTGACTATTGGGATTCTGTGTGAGCCAATGAGTTACATTTTTGAACAATAACCTTGGTACATTGGAGAGTTGTCATTGTGTTATGTGTTCTTTTCTTGGGCATTGGTTTATTTCGTTTTTACAATGTTCCATGTGCGAGCTTGATCTGCTCAAAACGAAACAGAAAGTTGGGGGATCTCATGAGATTAGGTATCAAAATAGAGCCGAGATATTGAAGTGTCATGTATTTTTATAAAATGACGATGGCTGTCGGATATGAAATCCTTTGAATTATTCTACTGTTTAGATAATTCTGTATATTGTAATTATATGGTATGTGCTGTTTTGTGTGTCGTGCATGGGGTTGTCTTTGTAAAACTCATGTATTGGTAACTCACCCTTACAATATATCAGGTTTTATTCGTTCTCGTCGTTGTACCTTGGTACTGGCAGTAGATGGTGCGGAGGAAGTTTTAACTTCAATCGGGGATACTACTCTTGATCCTTGAAGAGGTCAGTAATAGTGGCAAGAACTAAAGAGTTCTTCCATTTGGAGTTTTGTAGAGTGACCAGCTTAGGATTTCCTTTGGGTAGTTTGTTTTGAGAAAGTTTGTGTAGGTGTTTTGAAAACCTTTATATGGTTCAAAGTTTTGTTATGAGTAATATGGTTTTACTATTGCGATGTGTACGTTATGTTTGTAGTATTCAGAAGAAAAATTTTTATACCCAGATTTTCCGACATCAAAATAATTCAATTTCCGAAAGCAACCAGCAAATTCCTTTTAATTTTATTTCCGCATGTGTTCACAAGGTAATGCCCAAGGGGGGGGTGTTACATACGTTTTCTGCATTTTCACTGACAATAAGTTTTTACTGATCAGAAACCCTAATTTTAATTCGTGAACGAAACACTTAAGGTTTTTATTTTATTTCCTATGATTGTGCATTTTTAGAATTATTTCACAAAACGTGAAATAATATACGTTTTACGGACGTTATGTTCAACGGGTAAACAACGGAGCCGATTACGGAAGTTTTGAGACTCGATAAGTGGACAAACCCTATATTCTCTTAGGAATAGGTCATCCATGTGAGAAGTTTAATGTGGTTTAGGGTTATGTTAGCAATTTTTAACAATTGCATTTTTATCCTTAAACTTTATAGTAATTGCATTTTGGTCCCTAAACTAATTTCCATGATATACTAAGTGAAGTGGGCCAAATTCTTGCCATTCAAACCCATTAAGGGATGCACCCAAAAGGCTCAATTTCATGTCCAAGGATTCATTTCCATGAAGCAATTCTAGTCTTAAATTTTCCTATGTCTTCATTATGCCTTAAATGATTTTCAAGTGCAAAATTAATTGGGCTTGGACTTTTTAGGCCCAAAATTTCGAAAGGCCCATGGCCTTGGAGGCTTGCTCTTCAAATTATAGAGCTCACTTGGTGACTCTAGCTCATTCTACAATCTTCTACACTATTCCTCCATCTTCTCCATTTCTCTTTTTCTCTTAAGCTTCCATAAGCTTGATTTGTGAAGGAGCTTGGTGATTCTTTGCCCATTTTCAAATTCCAAGAGGTGATTCATGTTTCTTATCATCTCTAAGCTATTGTTCTTTCATTTCATTTCTTGTTTTAGAGACTTTTTCATATTGTTCATCTTAGTTACTCTCAACTTTGATAAATCATAGAAAATCATAGAAAAATCCTAAAAATGTGAAACCAATTTTTATGTTCCTATTATCATCACTTCTATCATAATCCAAGAGTATGTTGAAAACCAAAACTTCCTCCCCTATTTTCTCATCAAGGCCGAACCTATGTCATAAGTGTGGAGGAAGATCTTGTTCATGTCCTAAACAAATGATCTTATATACTATACTTCCAGTATGTCTACATGCTTTAATCCATGTTAGTCTATCAAAATGAAAATTCAAACCCTACATCCTTGTATTGGCCGAACCTAAGTGGGTGAGGTTTGATGAGTTTTTGTTCAAATTTTTCATAAAGGATCTTAGTTATCATCCTATTAGTATGTATGTTTATTGAATCCAAGTTGATTTGTCAAACAAAAATCCCTAACCCTATGGACTTATCATGGCCGAATCATACATAATCATGAGTTAGGAAGATTTGATTCTTAACTTTGTTGTTTAGTCTTAATCCATTATCTTTAGTATATTAGGATCATTAATCCAATGACTTAGGCAATTCTAGAAATTTTTAGCCACTAAACCTAAGGGAGGCCGTGACCTATGATAGGGAATTAGGAGATTTTAATTGTTTGATTAGTAATTATTTGATTGTGATTAATGAAGGTTTAGTAAGTTCGTTGTGTACGTGAACCCGGATTTCCGACAAGTTACATATTACACCGCTAAGAAATCTTCGAGAGGTAAGGGGAGCTTACTTGAGGGATTTTTCCCAATACCTATGTGTGACTAATGTGTGGTCTGTAATTATTTATTTGTTGGTGGTTGTTTAAGTGTTCAAGTTGTGTTATTTTTATCTGTGTTGGTTATTTGTTTATAATTGTTTATCTGCAATTATTTATTTTAATGCTGTAATGCATGATCTGCCTGAAAATATTACTCTGATATTGTGGTGGATGTTGTTTGAGCAGCCTGACAGTGGTCAGTGTCCAATTAACTAATCAGATAAAAGCTTTGAAAAGCTTCGTAAATTATATTCAATGTTTTAATGGTAAAATATTGGAATATAATATTAATGGAAAATATTTATATGGGAAAATAAAGAGTTTTGGAAAATATGATTATTTTAATGATTTATCGCTGTAAGAGTAATTTATGAGTCACAGTGAGGACGAAACCGTGAAAATATTTTGTACTGCTGATTTTTACGTAATAAATTCTAGAATATTATAAAAATTTTTATGAAATTAATTTTAGAAAATAACTTAATAATGATTTTAGAAAAATGTTTAAGTGGAAAAAGCTAAAATTTGGCTTAAATGGCTAATTTGACGGCAACTTGGAAAAATACTGACGGCAAGAAATCCTAAAGCGGCAGTACGTAGTTTAAACAACTTTGAGCCTCAAGTGACCATCTTTTATAAAAAGTTAAATTTTTAACTTACAGTTTTATTTCCCATTTGAAATGATTTTCCGAAATCAAGTCGAACTCAACAGTGTTAAAAGTGGTTTTGAACTTAGTAACTGAGACGTCGGGGTACTAAGGTTCGTGTTGTGTTATGGACATGGTGTCCTTTGGACTTTGAGGTACTGTAGACTTGGTGTCTACTGTAGACTTGGTGTCTACTGAGTTAAAAACATTTAAGATGTTTTCTATTACCACGAACCTATGGCTGGTGCATCGGTCTAGAGGTGTCGTGATTGAGCACTAGGACTTTGAGGTCCTGTGTTATTAATAAAGTTTTAAAGATGTTTAAAACTATGATTAGTCATAAGCCATTTTGAGCTTGGGCAAAGAGAGATTGTACACGAAGAATAGTGTCAAGAACAAAGTGTTTTTGTTGCATGCATTTGGCAGACGTGCCCCGGTTTATGTGTGAGTACCTTGCGGCGTCAGGTATCTCATGCTATGATTTTCTTCATTGTGCCAGGGTTGGACAATGAAACCCCATTTACGTTTTATCACTGTGCCTTGGGTTTGGACAGTGTGCAATGGGTTTTGGCTGCGTGCCTTTTTGCCTTGTGTGGCAATTGAGCTTGATCAACTCACTACGGTTGGGATATCTCATGAGATTAAGTGCAAAGTTAGACTTAATAATTATTTGAAGTGTTCATGCATAAGTTTTCAAACGATGATGTTTGGGGTGTGAAACCCATTGATTAACTACTGTCTTGTTATGAACGCTTCTGTTTTTATGAAAATGTATATGTGTATGTGTTTTTGTTATGTCTCACATGTAGCTATTGTGTTAAATCCATATATTGGCGTCTCACCCTTACAAATATATCAGGTTTATTCTAGACTACTGTAACACTTTGGTACACTAGTACGGATGAAGCGAAGGAATTCACTAAGTCATTCGAGGACTTAACTTCTGAGTGCTTGAAGAAGTATTCGTTAGTGGGGATGTACGTCACGAGGGTATTTCAAATAACTGTCTTGTAGAGTGACCAGCTTAAGAATTTTGGTTGAGTAGTAGAATTAAAAAGGTATTTAACGGTGAAAAGGGAAGTTAGTTTTGTTATAATTTTCTCTTTTGACAATGAGATTCTTTGTGAAAATAGTGTATGACTTCACTACTTTAATTTGTGTATCTTGTTTCTAAAGCTTTCCGTTAAAGAAATTTTTACACCCGAGTTTTTGGCCTTAAAATAAATTAATTTTTCCGAAAGCAACCAGCGACGTATAATTTTATTTTCCGCATTTGGGTAACTATGTGATAACCCAAGAAGGGGTGTCTCATGCTCTAGTTACAAGGTTTCTCTTCTACCCTAGGGATCTAATTGCAAATCATTTAAAAGTTTAGGGACTCGATTACAAATATTTAAAGTGTAGAAACTCAATTACAAAGTATTTAGATGCTCGGGGACCCAATTATAAATTTTTTTAGCTCGGGGACTTTTTTAAAATTCACAAATAGTTAGGAACCTACAGAGTAATTAAAGCTTATTTATGTGATGAAAAAGATAAGAAGACCAAATTGTGGGCGGGAAGGGGGAAAGGTAACCAGATTATATATAGTATAGTATTTTTTTTCAAAATTGTTTTTATTCACATTAAGTAACATTCCTAACTCTCTTGAAAATAAAACGAAAAAACTCAAGTCTGTACTTTAGGTATATGAAGGCCATGACGGAATATATATATAATTCAATAATTAACGTGTATATTGCTGTGTTCTTGGAATTATTATTTTGACTATAGAGAAGCTCACATTCATCTTTGGAATTGGAGGAAGAAGTGGATATTTTCAATGGTCTTGAAAATATAAGAAGCAATCGATATCCACTAAGTCACATTCATGAATGATAACCAGGCTATGATACCACTGTTGGGTAAAATCGCACAAGCCAATAGAATTTACCCACACGCCCAAGGATCTTCGATGGGACATACGAGCACATCACAAAGAGAATAATAGAGAACAGACAATAATTAACGTGGTTCGGCACCTCTTGCTTACATCCACGGAAACACCTCAACAAATTTATTCACTATCTCAAATAAGATTACAAGATTGTAGCCCACCCCAAATTATGTATCACCCTACAAACCCGAGTACCCCACTCAAGAGTTACAAGGAATGATAGACACTCATCTAAATGATCACCCACACTAGTCCTCCCCTCTTGGACCTGGTTGGGGATAGCTTCTACTCTTCACATGATCCCCAAACATGTCCTAGAGAGGAAGACTAGTATGAGTGATCATGTGAAGAGTAGAAGCTATCTCCAACCAGGTCCAAGAGGGGAGGACTAGCGTGGGTGATCATTTACAGTGTAGTGAGATGAGTGTCTATCATTCCTTGTATCATTCTCTAGGACATGTTTGAGGATCATGTGAAAAGTAGAAGCTATCCCCAACCAGGTCCAAGAGAGGAGGACTAGTGTAGTTGATCATTTACAGTGCAGTGAGATGAATGTCTATCATTCATTGTAACTATTGAGTGTGGTACTCGGGTTTGTAGGGTGATACACAATTTGGGGTGGGTTACAATCTTGTAATCTTATTTGAGATTGTGAATACATTTGTTGAGGTGTTTCCGTGGACATAGGCAAGAGGTGCCAAACCGCATTAACTATTGTGTGTTCTCTATTATTCTCTTTGTGATGTGCTCGTGTGTCTCATTGAAGATACTTTTGGGCGTGTGGGTAAATTCTATTAGCATGTGCGATTTTACCCAACATTTAAGAACAACACCTAAGTTTTGTCCCAAATAACCCATAAAATATGGAATATATATTTTCACATGAATATTGTTAGTATTTTATACTATTCTTCTGAAAGTTATATTAATGATAAAATATGTTTTTTTGGTAAATATTTTTTATGAGAGAATTTATTTGGTAAAGATAAAATACTTTATTTTCAAGAATAATTTTTCAAGAAACCTGACTCTTGTGTATGGAGAATTGGTTGGGAGGGGAGAACTCACCTTGTGTGCCCAACAGGTTCCCCGACTGAGATTAATCACTGCTAAACGGTGGTGGATACTCCGTACATATAACATGGTTGCTACAAAAAATAAAAGTTTAAAATAAACGCTAGCATTGAATTATCTAAACGGTTAATGTTATAATTACAAAATTGTCTCTATGCATTTATTGTCCTACCAAGATTGAGATGGAAATACGGAAAACAAAATTTTACAATGAATCTTTTATTAAAGAAAAATGTCAATTTTTTAAATTTTTTTAAAAAAGTATTTACTAAATTCAAATTAAGCTTTTTGAAGGCTTTTTTTTTTATTTTTTTTGGGGTAAACTGAAGGCTTTTTTTATTCCATGTAATATATTTGAAATTCCTGGGTATTTGTTAGTTTTTTTTCCATAATATCTGCTTAATAATATAAGGAACCATTGGCAGGTGGAAGTTGCTTGACGAGTAAACCGCATGCCAAGAATTATTGTGCAAGTATGTCAAATATACCCCTCTTCTCATTCGCACTTTTTTTTTTCCTTTATACAACTTAATGAGTATGTGTTTGTTTTAGATTCCTGGACATGCAAAATTTTCGTTTGCGTTAAAAATACTTGACTTTAAAATATTGGATCTTGTTTGGTTATAAATCGTGTTAAAAAAAATCATGTTAAGGTGAATAGAATTAATTTTAAGAGAAACAATAATTTTAAGCTTTTTGTTGAATAAAATTGATTCTAGGAATGAGACCCGCAAAATTTATTATTTATACACCTCAAGAATGATTTTACTCTATTATCCAAATAAAACCATTCTTTTAAACTAACTTAAAATATCATTACCAAACACAAATCAATTATTTTAACCTCAACTTTTTTAAAATCAATTCTTTCAAAATTAATTATTTCAAAATCCATTCTATCAAAATCTAAAACACAAGGACCCAGAATATCTCATTCTTAAATAGTGTTTATACATACATGTCCCTAGCACACTTAAGGATGAGGTTATAAAATTATATAGTATCAATATGTAGCAAGGCCGTGTAGCGTGCCTTAGGCCCCACTTTTTTTTTTACTATATATATATATACAATTGGCTTGGCAAGTGGTTGAATAACAAGGCCTAATTCCACGTACAATGTATGCATTATTGAGATAAAAATCAATCACAAGTAATGCAATCCACAACATTAATGAAATTTCAAAGGCTCTGTGTAACACCCCCACTAGGTATTACTACGTAACACATGCGAAATTTAAATTAAAAAGATAGTTTGCTAGTTGCTTTCGGAAAATAATTTATATAAGTACATAAGCGTCTGAAAATTGGGTATAAAATCAAACCTAAGCCTTGATCGGCACACAGGCTTACAATCCTAGCCTAACAAGTCTATTTAATTTAGAAATATACTTGAATAAAAACTTGCATTTTTACAAAAATTTCGACAGAATCTCCTCTGTAATTCGAACATCCCAGGTAAAAGAACACCTGCTAAAATAATTACATTTTCATTCCAGAATTCCAGTTACACTAACATACATCCAGACAGTATCATTTTGGAAATAATTACATCAACAAGTTATACAGGACTCAAAAGGAAAAGCCTAGATTTTCATTCAAAAGAAATGCTCTCCGAGCTATAAACATCACATGCAAAATAAAGGCTCTCCGAGCCATACAATTACATATTATCAGAAATCTATAACATCTCAAAACCTAAAGCTGGTCGTTCAAAATTCTATTTCTGGGGAAGACTCCCACTAATCTTACCATTATAACCGATGTCTGACGTCTGACATCTCCAAGAATTGGAACTAATGTCCCCCAATGAAGCTGAAATCCACTCTTCATCACCTGTGGTCACGTACCGAGGTACGTCCCCAGACCACACAATATAATGCAAAGGTGAGTTACCAATATATGAGTTTTATAAGATAACCACATGCACGGCACAAAAGAAACACATATGCATTCATACAACATCCATACATAATATATCCAAGTACATCATAGGGTTTCATGCCCTCGCATCATCATTTTTTAAAATTATGTATGCAACACTTCAATAATCGTTCTCTAACATTATACCTAATCTCATGAGATATCAACACCATAGGGTGAGTTGATCAGACTCAATAGCCACTCAGGCAAAGGCACTCAGCCAACGGCACTCAAGCCAAAGCCACTCAGGCAACGCCACTCAGGCAACGGCACTCAAGCCAACGGCACTCAGCCAAATCCCACTGCAAACTGTCCAAACCAAGGCACAGTAATACAAAAGTGGGCTCATTGACCACCAAGGTACAATGAGATAAACACATGAATATCCCCTTGATACCATGATTAACTTTATAGACACGTCTGCCTTAAATGCATGTAAAACCTTTTATTCTCGTCGTTTCTCTGTGAATAAAATTTCCTCTGTTGCAGCACAAAACGCTTACAACCATCATCGTTTTAAAGTGTCTTAACTCTTTTATTAACAACACAGGACCTCAAGTCCGAATGCTCAGTCACGAGACCCATCAACCGATGCACCAGTTTTAGGCTCGTGGTCATAGAAAACATTTTAAATGTTTAAACGGTATACCTCATGTATACAGTAGATATCCAATCTACAGGACCTCAAGTCCAAAGGACACTCAGTCCACAACACCAACGAACCTTAGTACCCCGACGTCTCGGTTACTAAGTTCAAAACCACTTTTAACACTGTCTTTCGTTCTGTGAAAAACAAGTTCAAAAACAAATTTCTGCAACTTATCCAAGTTGTCGGAAGTAACTCCATTGAGTAAAACTTGATTTGGGAAAATCTTTTCAAATGGGAAATCTTTCAGAAAATCATAATTCACTAAAAATCCTTTCTGAAAACTTTATTTTTCAAAAAGAGAGTCACTTGAGGCTCAATCTTGGTTTCAAATACGTATTCCCACTTTAGAATCAATTGTCATCAATACTTTTCTAAATTATCATCGTTTAGCATTTTTCAAGTGTTCTAAGTCCATTCTTGACCTTTTTCACTTAACAAGTTTCTAAAATCATAACTAAGTTGTTTTCGAAGATTAATTTCTTAAAATAACTCTTTATAACCTATTGGAATTTCGTACGTAAAGGTTAACAGTACTGAAATATTTTCAAGCTTTCGTCCTCGTCGTGACTCATTTGTCATCCTTTCACTGAAAACATTAACAAATAGATTTTCAATATCTACTTCCACTTCCTTAAATCAAATTCTGTAAACATTTCCTCAAGCTTTTAAAGCTTTTATCTTTAGTTTAATTAGGCACTGACCACTGTCAGGCTTTCAGTCAATCAATTAACCAAACAGACAATCCCATACAACACAATTGTAGCATGCATCACAGTTATAATCAACTAACTCAATGAACCACATCAATCACAATTCAGTAAAACAATCATAACCAAAAACCACAAAACAAACATGACAGAGAATCTTACAGACAACATTAAAATAACATATGATTATCTATACTCCTCAGGCTTACTCCCTTTACCTCTTGATGACCAGCGAAAGATCATCTTCTGGATATTCCGATTTTCCTTTGACACTTTGCCACGTGCACAGATAACTCCTGTTAGCTCCCAATAACGCAAATCATGCTTCTCCAAGTATGACCATCACAATGAACGTCCCAACGAGAGAACCCACACAATTTGCACAACCAGAAAAATCAAGAAATCAATTACTCATTATCAAACACATACGATAAGTTGATCTTACGTACTCAGTTTCACAAAATAGAGCTAACTTCAATAAAAATCAGATTTGGGAAAATAGTGTTCATCACTAAAAATTAGAGAAAATTGATTTGAGTATAGAGTTGTGAAATTAGTTTGTCAAAACCTAAACTAACAGTCCCAATTACATATATACATAGTTGATTCTACAAAAACATAACCAATTTCAATAAAAAATCACATTGGGCTTTAGGGTTCATAACCTAAATTGGGGGAAAATCCAATATAGCCAAGGAACAATGAAATTAATTGAGGAAAACACTAATTCATAGTCTCAATAGAATAAAACAAACTTAAATTTCAAGATTATAATCTGAACTCAAAGGGTTAGGGTTAGGGTTTTCAAAATCACTTTAGGGATTTCTGAACTAGAAGAGATTAAGGATAGAATACTTGCCCATGGCGAAAGGAAAAGGGTATGGTGGCTGTCTTGGGTACAGCAGCGGCGGCACCCCAACGGTTTCCGGCGAGCGAATGGCGGAGCAGCGACGGATGGAGCTCCGTTTTCTGCAGCGAAGACGCGCTGCGAGCAAGGGGAGACGGCGGCATGGTTCGTCCTCTCCAGTCAAGCGACGAGCGGCGGCCGGACTGGGCTGGTGGTTGGCGGCGCGAACCGGACAGCAAGGAAGAGGGAGGAGCTGAGTTTGGAGGGAGGAAGAAGAAGTGGGGAAGAAGAAGAGAGAAAGAAAGGAAAGAAGAAGAAAAAGAAAGAAATAGAGAGGGGGGGTTTACGGGTCTGATAAGGGAGAGAGGAGAGAGGAAATTGTAGTTCTGTATTAGTGGGTACACTATGAGTGATAAATATTAAGCCTAAACATAAATTTGTTTCTAGTTTTTGAATCTAAAAATAAAGGGTGACAAATATATATTTTCAAAATTTGAAATAAAGTAGAGATTGATAGTTGGATTGATCAACTAAGAAAATCCACGGTCCAACATTTAATCTCCGATTAATGTCAAACCAGTATATTTTCAAATCTAAAATTAAATAGAATGAAAATATGAAAATGCTTTTCTCTTAATTATTTAAAACATTTTTCTGTACTAGTAATAATAGTGACAATAACTTAAATTATTGTCTAGTAAGCGTGCATTCACTGAAATAAGTCAGTGCTAACGCACCCAATAAAATAATTTGAAGAGAGTAATTTAATTACTCAAACTAAACCACATAACAACATCCAAATAAAATAATTAATCATATGTGTAAAAACTAGGGTGTTACATTACTACCCCTCTTAAAAAAATTTCGTCCTCGAAATTTCGTGACTCAAAACTAGACAGGATTTTGTAGTTACACCTTGATCTTAAGATCCTACTTTGTATTTCTCGACGCTTCATTCCTTTCATCTATAATTCCATAATAGGATCAATTCTTATGTCATTCTATTTATCCTTAAATTACTCCTGAGCCTGAGTTGCACATGATACACTTTGCGCCAAGAACCTAAGAAATTCAATCTTCTTATTGAAATTGAACCTTACCACATCCAACATAGTCCGTTCCCTTCTTAATTCCTCTAGAATCTGTTTCCTTCTTCGATTTCATATCCTTCATTTGCCTCTCATTTTCAATTTGGTTATCAAGCCTCGTTGATATCCCTGGTTTAGGAAATTTCACATGCACATCTACCCTATTGCCCAAGGAAAATACACTACAACTCCTAACAATTCCTCCATCTAAAGACAGAGCTCCATCACTTATGCAAGGAAGTGCTTGTATTTGCAGCCGAGAAAAGAGATTATAAAACAGAGTTTCTCTGAGGCCATAACCACTAGGAGTTACACCAAAGCAAAGCCAAGAAATCTAGGTGGACACTCCCCAATGGCAATCTCGGATTTAAAATGTCCAGTTTCCACTGTGGATCATCAACCACATATTTGCCAGAATAAGACCTCAAAGATTAGAAACATTTTGCCATAGCTTATCGTACTCGAAAGACATAATTAAAACTTAATCACTTCTTGCCTCAAAATTGGTCCGCTAGAAAATTTCTTCAACATCAAATCTTCACTACTAACACCAAGTTAAACACTAACTTCACCACATCGTACACCATATTCAACTCAAAGAATACAATCGTAGTCTTAGTTTCCCTTGAACATATTCCACCATTCCAAACTATAACATAGTCATACATTTCAATCTTAAGGTATACTCCTTCATGCAACTACAACCAAAAGGAATCACTTCCGTTTGAATTATCCAAAACTCAAAATTCTTAAACTTTGCTAACAACTTAATTTCCCTCAAGAACTCATCTTTACTGCTCCCGTTCGGCTTAGGGATAACTACTATAAACACTTTCCTGCCAATCTTCAAACTCATAAAATCAATCGTAATTACCAACATTTGATCATTACTCTAGATTCCTCTAGCGACATTCTGCCTCATTCATGATAAGGTCTATTGTAATCGTCCTACTCAATGGCGTTGAGCTTAGGGTTTTCGCATTACCAGTCACAGCAATACCTCCACAAATTCTTATCACATCTTATTTATTCTGCTATAGGGATAACAATACTTAGGTACTACATGTACTCTCAGCTAACCTTTTAAGAATTAGATCCTTTCTAATTTGTCCCTCGAACTCACGGTGATAAGCTGAACTTGACTTCAACTTGGTTCTTAACGTCCGATGTAGACTTTGTCCAACACTTGAGGTAAGTTTTTCGGCTTCATTTAGAACAATGCTGGAGGATGCTTTATGAAGTTTAATTAGCCTTCTACTACATACTTCGGTTAACTTCTCCGTGATATATTGGCTATTAACAGGTAAGAAAGGTGTCATCCTCATAAGTCTGTTGTCGATCGCCCAAAACGAATGATCTTCGGTGAATCCACGATAAAATATTGCGACTCTATCATCTCAACAAGGAATGTCACTCACATTCTTATTGTACTCAACTAACACTGATATCTTGATTAGGTAACCATCCTCATGACTTATGAGATAGGTCACACATCAACGACGTTTGGAAAAGATATAGGTTGAAATAGATCCAAAAGGAACAAGTTCTATCGAACTACAACAAGACTTGGCTTAAAGGATTTCGAAAAGAAATTTTCTCACTTTCACAAGAAAGCATAGAGAAGGATTTCATAAATTCGAAAGATTCAGGAACATCCAATATGGAAAAATATTCTTTAATAGGTTTATAAGTGTAAAAATGTATGGCCTATACACAATTACAAACATGAATCGAATAAAGTTCATTCATCCACAAGAACTTCCAACAGATTTAGGGAATCAAAGGATGAATAGTTCCTAATCCCAAGAGGATTCATTCTTGGTACAAAGAATTTGCAAAACAAAAATTTTTAGAAAGGAAATCAGTCTGGTCAAAAATCAGACAAGGTCACCTCTACCAGAAGTTGAAGCGATTTAGACTAAGTTTCATCAAGAAACTTCTGTTATCACTAAAGTATCGGCGTTACAACTCAAGAAGTAGTCATAACGAATTCTTTCAACGAAATATGAAAATTCCATACCGATGGATACCATCAATCAATCCATCCAATGTCTAATACACTGAAGGTTATTTAGAAGTGTGAGTACAACTTCTCACAAACCAGGAAATCAACTAGAATAACTTGAAATTTATGAACTAGCATAACTAATTCATAAGTTCTGACAGATTTCAAATCAAGATCAGTGACACGTACAAACTTCACCGTTGTGATTGTCTAATACAAACATAGGTACTTGTGGAACAATTGTCAATCTTACAAGTTCATAAAGGAATGAACAGTACAGATAAGAATTTCCTTAATCCTGAGACACTCACTCAAGGTTGAAGATTCGAATCGGCTTGCCTTGATTCCAACAGGTACAAGGCTTTCTAGACACGCTTAATCTGTTTTGTTGTTGTCCTGTGTTCTCCTCTAAGTTGTGCACGATCATAGACAACTTAATTTGTGTTTCAATCATGCGTAGATTTGGTCTGCCCTCACAATCTGAGTCAACGGCATAAAGATCTAAGATAGGTTCTCACTCAAATCTGGTGATAACTCATCCTCAAGTCGATCTTTACGTCGACGACAACTTCTCGTAATTGATCTATCAAATCCATTAAGCACGACAGATAATACTTGTTCTTAATCATTACTTCGTTGAGTTGTCAGAAATCCACGCAGAGTCACGAACCCTTACACAACATTGGTGCTTCCTACGGAAGGCACTCGGTCTAACAATTGTTCAGACCACAGATCTTCTAGTTGAATCGAGTCGCTGAATCGAGTCGTCCAACTCGATTTAGCTTTGTAGGCAACATCCTACACAAAGCGACAGAGATCTGACCAAATCTAGAAGCTAGATCAATCAAAAATCAATGTCCTTTGCTAACCATAAACCTAGAATATTCTCAGGGAACATTCCCGGAAAATCCGTTACAACAGGAACCTTGTTTCAAATGTCTGACATGATTCACAAGGATAATCGAATGTCATATCCGAATCCGAGTAACATTCAAGATCTACGGTTTCCCAGGACATAAAACCCTTGGAAAACCATCAAGAAAACATATACTTGTGCGTCAACACACATTGTTTCAACAAGAAACAATTCAAACAAGAACCAACCAGAGATCACACAACAAAAACTTAACAGACCTATTCCCCAAAGATCCCGAAAGACTCGACCAGCTCTGATACCACTTGTAACACCCCCACTAGGTATTACTACGTAACACATGCGAAATTTAAATTGAAAAGATAGTTTGCATGTTGCTTTCGGAAAATAATTTATATAAGTACATAAGCGTCTGGAAATTGGGTATAAAATCAAACCTAAGCCTTGATCGGCACACAGGCTTACAATCCTAGCCTAACAAGTCTATTTAATTTAGAAATATACTTGAATAAAAACTTGCATTTTTACAAAAATTTCGACAGAATCTCCTCTGTAATTCGAACATCCCAGGTAAAAGAACACCTGCTAAAATAATTACATTTTCATTCCAGAATTCCAGTTACACTAACATACATCCAGACAGTATCATTTTGGAAATAATTACATCAACAAGTTATACAGGACTCAAAAGGAAAAGCCTAGATTTTCATTCAAAAGAAATGCTCTCCGAGCTATAAACATCACATGCAAAATAAAGGCTCTCCGAGCCATACAATTACATATTATCAGAAATCTATAACATCTCAAAATCTAAGCTGGTCGTTCAAAATTCTATTTCTGGGGAAGACTCCCACTAATCTTACCATTATAACCGATGTCTGACGTCTGACATCTCCAAGAATTGGAACTAATGTCCCCCAATGAAGCTGAAATCCACTCTTCATCACCTGTGGTCACGTACCGAGGTACGTCCCCAGACCACACAATATAATGCAAAGGTGAGTTACCAATATATGAGTTTTATAAGATAACCACATGCACGGCACAAAAGAAACACATATGCATTCATACAACATCCATACATAATATATCCAAGTACATCATAGGGTTTCATGCCCTCGCATCATCATTTTTAAAATTATGTATGCAACACTTCAATAATCGTTCTCTAACATTATACCTAATCTCATGAGATATCAACACCATAGGGTGAGTTGATCAGACTCAATAGCCACTCAGGCAAAGGCACTCAGCCAACGGCACTCAAGCCAAAGCCATTCAGGCAACGCCACTCAGGCAACGGCACTCAAGCCAACGGCACTCAGCCAAATCCCACTGCAAACTGTCCAAACCAAGGCACAGTAATACAAAAGTGGGCTCATTGACCACCAAGGTACAATGAGATAAACACATGAATATCCCCTTGATACCATGATTAACTTTATAGACACGTCTGCCTTAAATGCATGTAAAACCTTTTATTCTCGTCGTTTCTCTGTGAATAAAATTTCCTCTGTTGCAGCACAAAACGCTTACAACCATCATCGTTTTAAAGTGTCTTAACTCTTTTATTAACAACACAGGACCTCAAGTCCGAATGCTCAGTCACGAGACCCATCAACCGATGCACCAGTTTTAGGCTCGTGGTCATAGAAAACATTTTAAATGTTTAAACGGTATACCTCATGTATACAGTAGATATCCAATCTACAGGACCTCAAGTCCGAAGGACACTCAGCCCACAACACCAACGAACCTTAGTACCCCGACGTCTCGGTTACTAAGTTCAAAACCACTTTTAACACGGTCTTTCGTTCTGTGAGAAACAAGTTCAAAAACAAATTTCTGCAACTTATCCAAGTTGTCGGAAGTAACTCCATTGAGTAAAACTTGATTTGGGAAAATCTTTTCAAATGGGAAATCTTTCAGAAAATCATAATTCACTAAAAATCCTTTCTGAAAACTTTATTTTTCAAAAAGAGAGTCACTTGAGGCTCAATCTTGGTTTCAAATACGTATTCCCACTTTAGAATCAATTGTCATCAATACTTTTCTAAATTATCATCGTTTAGCATTTTTCAAGTGTTCTAAGTCCATTCTTGACCTTTTTCACTTAACAAGTTTCTAAAATCATTAACTAAGTTGTTTTCGAAGATTAATTTCTTAAAATAACTCTTTATAACCTATTGGAATTTCGTACGTAAAGGTTAACAGTACTGAAATATTTTCAAGCTTTCGTCCTCGTCGTGACTCATTTGTCATCCTTTCACTGAAAACATTCACAAATAGATTTTCAATATCTACTTCCACTTCCTTAAATCAAATTCTGTAAACATTTCCTCAAGCTTTTAAAGCTTTTATCTTTAGTTTAATTAGGCACTGACCACTGTCAGGCTTTCAGTCAATCAATTAACCAAACAGACAATCCCATACAACACAATTGTAGCATGCATCACAGTTATAATCAACTAACTCAATGAACCACATCAATCACAATTCAGTAAAACAATCATAACCAAAAACCACAAAACAAACATGACAGAGAATCTTACAGACAACATTAAAATAACATATGATTATCTATACTCCTCAGGCTTACTCCCTTTACCTCTTGATGACCAGCGAAAGATCATCTTCTGGATATTCCGATTTTCCTTTGACACTTTGCCACGTGCACAGATAACTCCTGTTAGCTCCCAATAACGCAAATCACGCTTCTCCAAGTATGACCATCACAATGAACGTCCCAACGAGAGAACCCACACAATTTGCACAACCAGAAAAATCAAGAAATCAATTACTCATTATCAAACACATACGATAAGTTGATCTTACGTACTCAGTTTCACAAAATAGAGCTAACTTCAATAAAAATCAGATTTGGGAAAATAGTGTTCATCACTAAAAATTAGAGAAAATTGATTTGAGTATAGAGTTGTGAAATTAGTTTGTCAAAACCTAAACTAACAGTCCCAATTACATATATACATAGTTGATTCTACAAAAACATAACCAATTTCAATAAAAAATCACATTGGGCTTTAGGGTTCATAACCTAAATTGGGGGAAAATCTAATATAGCCAAGGAACAATGAAATTAATTGAGGAAAACACTAATTCATAGTCTCAATAGAATAAAACAAACTTAAATTTCAAGATTATAATCTGAACTCAAAGGGTTAGGGTTAGGGTTTTCAAAATCACTTTAGGGATTTCTGAACTAGAAGAGATTAAGGATAGAATACTTGCCCATGGCGAAAGGAAAAGGGTATGGTGGCTGTCTTGGGTACAGCAGCAGCGGCACCCCAACGGTTCCGGCGAGCAAATGGCGGAGCAGCGACGGATGGAGCTCCGTTTTCTGCAGCGAAGACACGCTGCGAGCAGGGGGAGACGGCAGCATGGTTCGTCCTCTCCAGTCAAGCGACGAGTGGCGGCCGGACTGGGCTGGTGGTTGGCGGCGCGAACCGGACAGCAAGGAAGAGGGAGGAAGAAGAAGTGGGGAAGAAGAAGAGAGAAAGAATGGAAAGAAGAAGAAAAAGAAAGAAATAGAGGGGGGGGGTTTACGGGTCTGATAAGGGAGAGAGGAGAGAGGAAATTGTAGTTCTGTATTAGTGGGTACACTATGAGTGATAAATATTAAGCCTAAACATAAATTTGTTTTTAGTTTTTGAATCTAAAAATATAGGGTGACAAATATATATTTTCAAATTTTGAAATAAAGTAGAGATTGATAGTTGGATTGATCAACTAAGAAAATCCACGGTCCAACATTTAATCTCCGATTGATGTCAAACCAATATATTTTCAAATCTAAAATTAAATAGAATGAAAATATGAAAATGCTTTTCTCTTAATTATTTAAAACATTTTTCTGTACTGGTAATAATAGTGACAATAACTTAAATTATTGTCTAGTAAGCGTGCATTCACTGAAATAAGTCAGTGCTAACGCACCCAATAAAATAATTTGAAGAGAGTAATTTAATTACTCAAACTAAACCACATAACAACATCCAAATAAAATAATTAATCATATGTGTAAAAACTAGGGTGTTACACTCTGCCTTTATGCTTTTATTACACTTCCAAGTACATTGTCATAATTAGTTTTCATTAGAGGTAATCCGCGTAATTAACAATTGGGAAATGGAAATGCAACTATGCAAAAGGATAAAATAGTCGTCGGAAGTAATTAGCTAAGATTTAATTGTTATTTTTATATTTCCAAAATTTAACTATTATTTTATTATATATATTATAAAATTTTAATATCTTTACTTCAAAAAATTTGAGCTCTCTCATTTTTCTCCTTATTTTTGAAATAGACAACTATAAACACGAGAAGGGGGGTTGAATTGTGTTTATTAGAATTTAAAATAAAGTTAAAAAATTTTTGCATGCAGAAGCTAAGCACAGACGGGTGTAAAAAGATACACAGACAGGTGACCTGTCTGTTGTAGTTTTCTCAGAAAAACAACACACGTATAGATGAGAAAAACAGTCTTGACAGAAACAGTTTTAACCCCTTTGTTAGAAAGCAGATGATATATAAAATCAGAGTAACTAAAGAGATTAGGGAGGAGAGATTAACACAGAGATTTATCCTGGTTCACTCTTTAACACAAAGAGCTACGTCCAGTCCTTGGCAGCACCAAGATTTATCCACTATAACTGATCAGGTTACAGACTCCAAGTATTGTTTGCACACCTAGCCTCTTCAGGCTCCAACACAAGTATTCTTTGCACACCTAGCCTCTTCAGGCTCACTCAGATTTGTTTGAGAGTTTTGTTTGTAATAAATACACTTACAGACCTTTCACTAACACTCAGAGAGTGGTTTAAATATAAGGCTTTAGGAAAGTCTGTGTAATAACTTCAAATGATTGAAGAATACAGAATGAATAAATGAACAGAGTAATGGCTCTTTAATGCTTTGTAAAACTCTGATTTTGTTCATCTTCAATGACTTATGTATTTATAGCCTTCAAACATTTAATATCCGTTAGAGACATTCCTTGCAACTATGGCTTCAGGCAGAGCTTCATTAAATGCAATATAGTCGTTCTGGGCAGCCATTAATGCGATGAAGACGTTGGTTGTACTCTAACATGAGGGATAATAGCTTTATGCATCGTGTAGACGCCAACTCAGAGTTGTGCAGAGTGCTTTTGTACTTTTGCAGAGTACATTTCCCTTTCTGTGTAATGACTGAAAGTACTAGGGAATAAAGCATGTTGGAAATGTTCTTTAACTGGAAGTTTATCTCTGACTTCCTAGTTTGCTTGAGAGAGAGCACTTCTGAGTTTCTTGATAAGCGTGAGAGAGTTCTCAGAGTATTCTTCATGAGGGGACAGCTTGCAAAAGCTTCCTGTACTTCGAGTTCTTTTAACGAAGAACCTTTGACAAGTTGAAGAGAGAGACAGGTTGTAAAATCAGTTTGCACAAAGTCAACAATCCTAGTCAGCAGACAGGTTGACTTCTTGGCTAATACAGACATGTGAGACTTAGGTAGACAGACAGGTGAGTTTTGTAATCTTCTGATCTGTACACTAAGAAGACAGGTTAGCAACCACAAAATAGGTTAATCAAATCATTACCCAATGTTTAGTTTTCATCAAAACTTAGGGAAATGCACACAGACATTTTAGAGACTTAACAATCTCCCCCTTTTTTATGATGACAAACATTCAGATGATTTAATGAACCTTTGAAAATATCAGAGTACAGAAGTACAGACAGTAGACAAGTTGATATTTTCTATATGTGCAGACAGATGCATTAGTGTTCAATAAAGAGCATCAGAGTAAAATGCAGCAGGTTTAAGTTCATAGTATCAGAGTATATTAGAGAACGAACACTTAGCATAGCACTTTAGCATATATTGTTTACATTAAACATCTTAACATTTTTCTCCCCCTTTTGTCAGCAACAAAAAGAGTAAACATATAACAGTGGAGAGAAAAAGAGACAATAAAGAAAATGATAAAGCAAAAAATGATTTGTATTCATCATAAGCATATCGATTACAGGGCAGTTCCTACAACTACTTATCTAGGCTGATTAAAAAGAAGATACAGGGAGTCAACTTTCTGTTCTAACAGCAGCCTAGCATGCCTCTCTGCATCCAATTGTCTTCTGACTTCTTCTAGCTCAGTCTTAAGGAGATTGAAGCTCACTGAATCCACCATTTGAGAGGAGGAGACTTCTGCAGACAAGCTGGTTGAAGCAGCAGACAGGGATGGATACCAGGGTAAGGCTAAAACTGGGGGTGCCTTAGGTACAGAGAAGGGTGAGGAGACACGGGGAAAGAAAAGTTGATGAATGGTTCTGAAATAAAATAAAGGAAGAAAAACTATTTTAAACAGAGGGGTGATTTTGACTATGTCAAAATCAGGAGAGGGAAAGACATAAGAGAGTCTTTCACAAAGAGACAGTCGAGTGACTCTTATTGGAATAGGAGGGGGAAGAGGTTGTTGGGCTAAGACAGATGGAGGTAGGGGTAGGAGAGAGTCTATGTGGGAAAAGAACGAATTAGACCCTGTGATTAAAAGAAAGAAAAATCTAGACCTAGAGGGTAACATTACAACAGAGGCAGGATAGTTAGATCCTTCCAATGTTCTAATGAACAACACAATAGGGGGATAAAAGAAGATCTCCCTACATGGGTTCAGAATGTGAGGTGGTGGAGGAGGGATGACAGATAAGTGAGATATACTTGCAGTCATCAGAGATTGCAAATCACTCACAAACAGTCTAGATGATATGCCAGATTGTTCTCTGGGAGTTGAGTCCCTGTGAACAACTGTGTATTGACATACATCAGACAAGACATCAAAAGATGGTGGAGAGGGGTGAGAGGAGACAGGTGAGTGAAAAGGGGAGGCAACAGATAAGGGGTTGACACAGAGAGCAGAGGGTGAAGAGATAGCAGAATCTGGAATACCTTGATGAAGGGGAGAGGATGGTGCAGAAGGGAAGGTGAAGAGTGGTTCTTCAAAAAGCCTTGCTTTCTTCCTTGAAGGAGACAGAGAAGCTTCTTCAAGATGACCAACTGTCTGTGTTCCAGCAGACAGGTCAGTGGAGGGTGCAGAAGCAGTAGCAGCAGCAGGCTCTTCTGCAGGGACAGCTTCCCTTTCAGCAGCAGCCACAATAGGCATAGGGTAGCCTGACCTTCTTTTTCTGGGAATGAAACCCAGATCAAGAGATTTGATCTCCCTAAGCTCTTCTGCAGGTGGAGAAGTCTGCTCCCCCTGAGCAGGTGCTTCCTCTTTACTAGGCACAGACTTCACTTGTCTGTCCTTGGCAAAGGTCTTCACCAGTCTTCTTCTCTTGGTGGGTTGTGTAGAAACCACACCTAATTTTTCAGCCTCACTGGTCTTCCTCTTGGGAGAGGGCTTCTTCAGCTTGAATCTGAGAGGTTCTACTGTCTCAGCAGATGCTTCAGAAGCTGTGGGTTCCTCAGGCCTTTGATCCTGTCTGGCAACCTTTCCAGCAGCTTTCCAAATCCTTTCAGAGATAGGATACTCTGATTCACCAGTGGAATCAGCAGGCTCCTCTGCTATTTCCTTCAGTTTCTGCTCAACAGCAGGCTTCTTCTTCTTCTTCTTCTTCTTCTCTTCTTCCTCATCCTCCAGAGGGATTCCTTCAATCCCCATCATAGACAAGACCTTCTTGTCCATGGGCAGAGCCATGTCCACAAAGTGGACATCATTTGGAACAAATATCTTGTTCCTAAAAACCCTTGTCAGCAACATTCCATAAGGGTAGGTAGGCATATTTGTCCTTCTGATCAGAGACTCAAGATACATGTAGATGAGGTCATTGATGTCTATCTTGATTTTGTGAATCAAGTGGTACAGAGCAAATCTGTCCAACTTGGTCACATTATCTCTTGACCCTCTTCTGGGCATCACACACTCCAGAAGCAGCTTGTGCAAGAACCTGCACTTGGGCACCATGCAGACAGGCTTCTTGTTCTCAGGGTTGGGAACACCATAAACAGCAATATTGATATTTTCAGTTCCCACCTGATCTTCCCAGTCAGGTCTGAAGGCAGTTCCAATCCTTGGACATCTGGTTGCCAGTTCCAGAGAGCTTATAGGGAACAGAAGAGTTACATCAGCTGACATTTGAGCCTTGAAGCTCTTGGTTCCATCAACCACATTGGTGATGACCACAGCATTCCTCCAGAAATCTCTGACAAGCTTGGGATGGACCAGCTCCTTGATATCAAAGAAGGCTGTCCACTTAGAGTATTCCAACTCCTCAGTGACATCCATTCCCCATTTCTTCATCTGTTGAAGATCAACAGTCTTTCCAGGTAGAATCTTCTCTACATCAGTTAGTCTCATCTCGTATTTCTCAGCAATGTCTTTTGGAGACAGGCGTTTTGAAGATGCCATTTTTCAGAAAAGAGAGAAAGTGAAAGTTTTGGAAAGGAGAAGGGTTTGAACGAGAGGAAGACGAAGACGAAAAGACTTAGGGCTTTTTGAGAAGGATAAAGTTTGAAACTTTCTGAAGATTTGCCTTTTAAAGAAGTGAAAGCAGGAGAGAGAGAAAAAGACAATTTTAATTAAGAATGGCACGATTTGTGTGGGGAACTGTAGCGCCCCCTTAGACATAATGAAAACATGGTTTCGAGGTAGAAACTGCCGTGTTTATGATTAGCTTCAGATTAACAAATGGTATTTAAATAAATGAATAAATAATAACCATTTTAATAAAACTGTTGGGTTTCAGCATAGTGACTCAGCAGAGTCAGACAGGTGATCACAGACAGTTTTAAAGACTCAGACATGTCATTCAACAATACAATGCATGTTTAAATTATCTCTAATAAATAAAAATCTTTCTTCTGCTAAGGGCTTAGTGAAGATATCAGCCCATTGATTTTCAGTTTTAACAAACTTAATATCAAAAATACCTTTCTGAACATAATCTCTAATGAAGTGATGTTTGATTTCTATATGCTTAGCCTTAGAATGTTGAATTGGATTTTTAGTTAAGCAGATAGCACTAGAATTATCACACCATACAGATATATTATGCTCAAAAATAGAGTAATCCTCAAGTTGATATTTTACCCATAAAAGCTGAGAGCAACAACTAGCAGCTGAGATATATTCTGCTTCAGCTGTAGATAGAGCTATAGTTGTCTGTCTTTTACTTGACCAAGAGACCAAGTTTGCTCCAATGAAGTGGCATCCTCCACTGGTGCTCTTTCTTTCTATTCTGTCTCCAGCAAAGTCAGCATCACAGAATCCCACTAATCTGTATTCATTAGTTCTTAAATATAGCAAACCAAGATTAGTAGTACCAAGCAAATATCTAAATATTCTCTTAACAGCTTTAAGATGAGATTCTCTTGGGTCAGATTGAAATCTAGCACACATACAGACACTAAACTGAATATCAGGTCTGCTTGAAGTTAAGTACAGCAAAGATCCAATCATACCTCTGTAGACAGTTTGGTCTACCTTTTTACCTTCATCATCTTTACTGAGTTTTGCATTGGTTTCCATGGGAGTTTTCATAAGTTTAGCATTTTCCATTTTGTATTTCTTGAGCATTTCCTTGATATACTTTTGTTGATGGATGTAGATTCCATCACTTGTCTGTTTGATTTGTAGACCAAGGAAGAACTTCAATTCTCCCATCATGCTCATCTCAAATTCTGCTTGCATCATCTTTGAAAAATCCTTGCACAGCTTTCCATTAGTTGCTCCAAAAATAATATCATCAACATATATTTGGACTACAATGAAATTTTCTTTATAGCTTTTCTTAAACAGAGTAGTATCTACTTGACCTCTTGTAAAGCCGTTATGCATGAGAAAAGAGCTTAGTCTATCATACCATGCCCTAGGTGCTTGCTTTAAACCATATAATGCCCTTTTAAGTTTAAAAACATGATCTGGTTTATCAGTATCTTCAAAACCAGGGGGTTGTTTAACATAAACTTCTTCTTCAATTATTCCATTGAGAAAAGCACTTTTCATATCCATTTGAAAGAGAGTGATTTGGTGTTGTGCAGCATATGACATTAGTATGCGAATAGCTTCTATTCTAGCTACAGGTGCAAATGTTTCAGTATAGTCAATACCTTCTTGTTGGTTATAGCCTTGAGCTACTAACCTTGCCTTGTTTCTGACAACTTTGCCATCTTCATCTAACTTGTTTCTGAAGACCCATCTTGTTCCAATGACAGACTTGTTTTTGGGCTTGGAGACAAGTGTCCAGACATCATTTCTGATGAACTGGTTGAGTTCTTCTTGCATAGCAAGAATCCAGCTTTCATCATCAAGAGCTTCTTCAATGTGCCTTGGCTCTATTTCTGACAAAAAGGCCATATTGCTTGATTCTCTTAAGGTAGATCTGGTTCTTACTCCTTCTGAGGGATGACCAATGATGAAATCCTTAGGATGATGAGTTTTGAATTTCCAGTCTCTTTCAAGAGGACCTTGACTTGTCTGTGTCTGTTGACTTGTCTGTTCCACTGGTCTGTCTGGTTCTGCTTCAGGTGTTTGGTTAAGTCAGGTTGTTGATCTTCTGACTTGTTTATATCAAGACCTGCAAGATCATCTTCTAGATCTGACAATTCCTTATCAGTCTTTAAGTTATCATTAAATTTGACATGAACAGATTCTTCAATAACAGATGTTCTAGAATTGTAAATTCTAAAAGCTTTAGACATTTCAGAGTATCCCAAAAAGATACCTTTGTCTGTCTTAGAGTCAAATTTTCCAAGTTGATCTTTGGTATTTAATATGTAGCATTCACAACCAAATGCATGAAAGTAAGAGATGTTGGGGCTTTTTCCTTTCCACAGTTCATAGGGAGTCTTCTTTAGAAAAGGCCTAATGAGTATTCTGTTTTGTACATAACAAGCTGTGTTTACTGCTTCTGCCCAGAAGTACTTAGGGAGATTATTCTCATTGAGCATAGATCTAGCCATCTCTTGCAGAGATCTATTCTTTCTCTCAACCACTCCATTTTGTTGAGGAGTTCTAGGTGCAGAGAAATTGTGAGAGATCCCATTCTCCTCACAGAACTGACTAAACTGCTCATTTTCAAATTCTCCCCCATGGTCACTTCTTAGAGTAGAAATGCAGAAACCCTGCTCATTTTGTACTCTTTTACAGAATACTGAGAAAGCCTTAAAAGACTCATCCTTGTAGGTTAAGAAGAGTACCCATGTAAATCTAGAATAGTCATCAACTATGACGAATCCATATTTCCTTCCACCCAAGCTAGCAACACTAACTGGTCCAAACAGATCCATGTGTAACAACTGAAGAGGTCTAGAGGTTGATATTTGGTTTTTAGATTTGAAACTTGATTTTATCTGTTTACCTCTCTGACATGCATCACACAAAATATCTTTCTTAAAACTAATATCAGGCAATCCTCTCACAAGGTTATCCCTTTTTAGTTTTGAAATTAATTTCATACTAGGATGTCCTAGTTTCTTATGCCACAACCATCTTTCATCCTCTTTAGACATCAGACATGTTACACTTTGATCTGAGAGATCAGTCAGTTCAATCTTATACAGATTTTGTTGCCTTTTAGCTGAAAAGAGGGTTTTGCCACTAAGATCTTTAACTATACAGAAATCTTTGGTAAAGGAGACATCAAATCCACTGTCACATAATTGACTTATGCTAAGCAAATTGTGTTTTAATCCTTTAACCATAAGAACATTTGATATAGAGGGAAGAGGAGGTTTACCACCAATAGTACCAATTCCTATGACCTTCCCTTTCTGATTTCCACCAAATGCCACATGTCCTCCTTTCTTAAGTTGGAGGTCTAGGAACATAGACCTTTCTCCTGTCATGTGTCGCGAGCAGCCATTGTCCAGGTACCAGCAGTGGTGTTTTCTTTGTGCTGTTGAGGACATCTGCAACAGAGATTATTTGATCTTTAGGTACCCATAGTTTTCTGGGTCCTTTTCTGTTAGTTCTAGGAGTCTGTAAAGACTTCCTTCTTTTCTTATGGAGACACTTAGACATAACATGTCCAGTCTTTCCACAGAAATTACAGACAGGTATGGATTTAATAGAAGTAGATGTAGCAGACACTTTAGAGTGCTTAGTTGATACTTTATGATGTATCTGATGGACATATCCTATACCTTCTTTGTTAAGGGAGTGCCTCTGACAGCCAAGCAGCTTTGTCAGATTATCTCTACCATTAACAAATTTGGCAAGATCAGAAGTGAGCTCTTCCACTTTCTGTTGAAGTTTTTCAACTTCTTCAGACTGTGATGTATCACTAGAGATCTTAGCTTCATTAGACTTTTCAGTCTTCAGCTCACTGTTCTCCTTGGCAAATTTATCACACTCTAGAGATTTCTGTTTATGCTCACTGAGGAGCTTAACATGATCTCTCTTGAGAGATTTGAGAGCCTTAGACAAACAGTTGGATTCCTCCAACAATTCTTCATAGGCATCAAGTAATTCCTCATAATCAGAGTTTACCTCATTATCTGAATCAGAGTCAGTGTTAGCCATTAGACAGAGATTTGCTTCTTCCTCTGTCTCCTCATCAGTAGATGTTGACTCTAGATCTTCCCAAGTGGCCATCATTCCTTTCTTCTTCTTTTTGAAGAACTTCTTAAATGAGGCTTTCTTGAGTTGAGGACATTCTGCTTTGATGTGTCTTGGTTTCTTGCACTCATAGCAGACAATTGAGTTTTTGTCTGTTGAGGTGGAATCCTTGAAATTTTTGTCCTTGTTGAATCTTCTGAATGGCTTATCCCTTCTGAACTTCTTTTTCTGTAGGAGAAGCTTTATCTTTCTGGTTAGGAGAGATAGTTCTTCATCACTTTCAGAATCCTCAGATTCAGACAGGTCAGCATCACTGGATGACTCGTCTGCCTTTAAAGCTTTAGAGGCTTTGGAAGGCTTTTGATCAGCCTTCAAAGCAATTGACTTGCCCTTCTTTGTTGAGACTTCATCTCCAAGTTCTTGCTCATGAACAGTAAGTGTTCCAAGGAGTTCATCCATAGTCAAGGTGGAAAGATCTTTGGCTTGAGAGATAGCAGTTACCAGAGGTCTCCACTGCTTAGGTAGACTCCTAAGTATCTTTCCAACCTTCTCAGCATTGGAGTAAACTTTGCCAAGAGACTTTAGACCATTGATGATAGTTTGAAATCTCCCAATCATTTGAGCAACAGATTCTCCTTCTTCCATGAGAAATAGTTCATACTTTCTGACAAGTATGGCAATTTTTGATTCTTTGACCTTGGCGGTTCCTTCATGTGTGACAGCTAAGGTGTCCCATATTTCTTTGGCAGAATCACAGGCACAGACCTTCTCAAACTCATCAGGACTGAGTGCACAAATGATGTTGTATCTGGCTTTGTGATTCAGCTCCCATTTTGCCTTTTCTGCAGGGGTCCACTGAGCTTTTGGTTTGTCAGTGTTGTCATCATTTTTAGGGATAAAAGGACCATCTGTGATGACATCCCAAAGATCTGAGTTTGTAGATAGAATGAACCATTGAAATCTATCTTTCCAATAGTTGTAGTTTTCTCCATTGAAGAATGGAGGTCTGGTTAAGGAGGCTCCTTCGGTCTGGTTACTTCCACTAGCTCCAGCAGTCATGTCTATTCTTCAGGATCTTTTACCTCAGCACTGTTAGATGCTCAACCCAGAGGCTGAGCTCTGATACCAACTGAAATAGACAACTATAAACACGAGAAGGGGGGTTGAATTGTGTTTATTAGAATTTAAAATAAAGTTAAAAACTTTTTGCATGCAGAAGCTAAGCACAGACGGGTGTAAAAAGATACACAGATAGGTCACCTGTCTGTTGTAGTTTTCTCAGAAAAACAACACACGTATAGATGAGAATAACAGTCTTGACAGAAACAGTTTTAACCCCTTTGTTAGAAAGCAGATGATATATAAAATCAGAGTAACTAAAGAGATTAGGGAGGAGAGATTAACACAGAGATTTATCCTGGTTCACTCTTTAACACAAAGAGCTACGTCCAGTCCTTGGCAGCACCAAGATTTATCCACTATAACTGATCAGGTTACAGACTCCAAGTATTGTTTGCACACCTAGCCTCTTCAGGCTCCAACACAAGTATTCTTTGCACACCTAGCCTCTTCAGGCTCACTCAGATTTGTTTGAGAGTTTTGTTTGTAATAAATACACTTACAGACCTTTCACTAACACTCAGAGAGTGGTTTAAATATAAGGCTTTAGGAAAGTCTGCGTAATAACTTCAAATGATTGAAGAATACAGAATGAATAAATGAACAGAGTAATGGCTCTTTAATGCTTTGTAAAACTCTGATTTTGTTCATCTTCAATGACTTATGTATTTATAGCCTTCAAACATTTAATATCCGTTAGAGACATTCCTTGCAACTATGGCTTCAGGCAGAGCTTCATTAAATGCAATATAGTCGTTCTGGGCAGCCATTAATGCGATGAAGACGTTGGTTGTACTCTAACATGAGGGATAATAGCTTTATGCATCGTGTAGACGCCAACTCAGAGTTGTGCAGAGTGCTTTTGTACTTTTGCAGAGTACATTTCCCTTTCTGTGTAATGACTGAAAGTACTAGGGAATAAAGCATGTTGGAAATGTTCTTTAACTAGAAGTTTATCTCTGACTTCCTAGTTTGCTTGAGAGAGAGCACTTCTGAGTTTCTTGATAAGCGTGAGAGAGTTCTCAGAGTATTCTTCATGAGGGGACAGCTTGCAAAAGCTTCCTGTACTTCGAGTTCTTTTAACGAAGAACCTTTGACAAGTTGAAGAGAGAGACAGGTTGTAAAATCAGTTTGCACAAAGTCAACAATCCTAGTCAGCAGACAAGTTGACTTCTTGGCTAATACAGACAGGTGAGACTTAGGTAGACAGACAGGTGAGTTTTGTAATCTTCTGATCTGTACACTAAGAAGACAGGTTAGCAAACACAAAATAGGTTAATTAAATCATTACCCAATGTTTAGTTTTCATCAAAACTTAGGGAAATGCACACAGACATTTTAGAGACTTAACAATTTTCATATTCTATTGAGAGTGAAATGTTAAAATTGCTTAATTATAAAACTTTGATAAATAATTTCACAACTCAAAAGGCTAGATGATTAATATGAGAATTGATAATTCATATAATATTAAGTCTCTTTAAAATTTTCGCCTAATGCCTCAAAATTCCTATACACGGCCCTGATATGCAGATGTTATAAAGGTAATTGACTTTTTGGTGACTTAAAGCAATTCTTTCGTTGGTTTTAAAGTGGCGGGTTCTCTGATTTGGAGGGGAGCTCTTTTCTATCTCTGCTGGTTGAGTTTAGGTTTGTTTTTTCTGGAGTTTGGATGCATTAAAGCTTTTATGTAATCCTAGCAGTGTTTTGGTTGTTGGCTGCATCATTTTGTCCTTTGGTGTCTTTGAGATTTTGATTAGCTCGGAGAGTTGACAAGTGTAAAGATAATATTGTTCCCATTTTGGAGCAGTCTTTTATTTACATTTGTTTGTTTCTTCTGGTGTACGTTGTTTTTGTATATGGTTAGGGTACCTCTAGTACTCTCATTCAATATATTTGTTTATAAAAAAATAAAATATGCAGAGATAAAATCATAGCACTAAATATGTTGATAAATTATTTTTTTCTTATTTTTTAATTATGGAACACAATGAAATAAATCAAACGTAATTGCATTAAGGGAGTTTACCAAATACTTTATCGTAGACAATAATTTAAGTGTAATATGTGTAACATTCTTGGCTGCTCTATGAATTGACGACTGGCCCCACAAACCAACACGGGTCTTTCCAGCATGCTTTGTTCTCACTCACACGCTTTATGGGAAAACTTCCCAGGAGGTCACCCATCCCATAATTGCTCTAAGTCAAGCACTCTTAACTGTGGAGTTCTTAAATGATGTGCTTCTGAAAAGAAGATGCATCTTGTTGGTATATGTAGTACAAATCAATTCATATAAGTCATCCTCAACTGTATAGTCCCATACCTACACAGTCTCAGGATCCCTCTCATTCCGGCGTATAAACGCTTCATTCATCTGTCCCTCCGCCTAAAAGCCTGTCAGGAGCCGCTCCTAGTCCATGCCTTCCTGCATCCCCGCCCTCGTCAACCTCGAATGTCACAATCTGCATATTTTTTATCTCGCCCAATAAAATAAGAGTTTTCAATCCTATAGCATGACATCACTGTTGACATGTAACGTAATTATCCATGACAAAGTACATGTTTTACCAAATATAATCCCATACGGTTTAATAATTGTCCTTGAGTTTTGTTTACTATAATTGCATAGCAGACATTATTCGGAATGGTTTTCTTCTCAAAATAAAAGGCTGCTTAGAATCTTCTGTTCTTAAAATTATTCACATGATAAGTACTTTTGCATCAATCTTACTTTCTTTAATTATTTTGCATGGGTTAATTTTACTTTCATATAGCATAATAAGTGTTAATTTGATAAATAAATTATCTAATACATCTTTAGTTTTTCTTATTTCAAATTGTAAAAAATTACTGTCAAAATATTTTGAAAAGAGATATTTTTATTGACATTCAATTTTTTGTATTCTAGATTTTTATGTAACAACTTTGTGGAACAAAAATGGGAAAATTCAAAAAGAATATTGTGTAATGATGTCTCTGTGGTATAATTTGAAGCAACATTACAAAGTGTTACTGAGGAAAGATCTGCAAGTCAAGAATGTGAGAGAAAATATGTTGTAAATGCAATCTCTAGACAATCATTTGAATATGAACCACAAGCCCGAGATCCAAAACATATTTGGGGCTGTATCAAAGATGCCTTGGAGGCTTTCTACAAGTTTAGCAGGCCATATGCAGCATATGGTGCGGTTGAGTTAAAGCTTTTCTTGAATAAATCTTGTAACTAACCTTCAATTGTTATATTTAATTTAATTCATTTGTATGAACTTCTATTTTGAGATAAATATTTTAAAATTGATTACTTTGTTTGTGTAGGTATTTGCAGCAGCTTTTAAGTCTCTCATTGTTGTGGAGAAATTGTCAGATTTATCGCCAACATTTTTTATTGGCGGGTTGCAGGTGATATTTTAAATATGTTGGTTGTTTATAAATGAAAGGACACTTTTAACTCAATGTTTCTATTTACTATCCTTGACCGTTTAAAATGCCTAACTTTTATACTTGAAAATGTCTTTAGCACCTTTTTCAATATTGTGTCATGTGGTCTTCACTAGGTACTATTGTCTAATGCTTTTGCCATTGCTGGTTAAAACTTTTTAACATTGTCTTTCTATATGATATTAACAACTATTAATGAGTTTAACAATATCAATAATTAAATACGATGTCAAACTTATTAAATAATGTGATAACACGTCACTAAAGGCAAGTGCAATAATATTCTATACTATCTGAAAATCAATTTTTTTTTTCTTTGTTTCCTTATTTGATGTAACCAAAACCTTTTTCCCTTCAAACATGCCTAATTGCTATATGTTTTATAATGTATTTTCCCCTTAAAAATTTTTAGGGCTATTTTATGCAACTTTATTAATAATGTGATAATACATCACTAAAGGCAAGTGTAACAATACTCTCTGAATATCAAAACTTTGTTTTTTATTTGTTCCCTTATTTGATGCAACCAAAATCCTTTTCTCTTCGAAAAGGCCTAATTGTTATATGTTTTACATATAATGTATTTCCCCCTAAAAAATATTTAGTGCTATTTTAAGTAACTTTGTTAATACCATTGAGTTTTCTATTACAGGTTGTGGTAACTACCTTCTGTATGCATATTTTTAATGCTGGCTTGAATCAATTATCTAATGTTGAAATAGACAAGGTTTGAAACTTACTCATAAACAATCCAGATAGGCTATACATGTTTTATCATTTTATTTATTGTCTTTTGGAATTCTGGATTTTCCTATAATAGAAATATGATGGTTGCAGAACTGTCTTTTTCTTTTTTGTGATAAATCAGACTGAATTAAGGGTAGTAAAAGGGGTACTCCAATCCAATACAATAGAACTTAACAAGTCAAGAAAAACCAATCATCTATCCAGACCAAAAACCACCCCCTCTCAAATACAAAAACCTGGTCAGAAGCTTGTTGCTGTATAAGAAAGAACAGAACAACAAAAAAGGAAAAACAAAAAACAAAAACCAGATACCGCATCATTAATGTAGCCAAAACCCAGAAAAACCTTCAATTAAACAAACTTTCATCTAACATAACAGCAGCTTTCCAACCATAAAAAACAAGCAGCTTACCAACTAAAAACCATCTTGATAGCATCAAGTAAATCATAGCACCAATAAACCAGAACAGTAAGAAGCACCTTCCCACCCAAAAGAAATGTCTAGTTTATCAATGAAGTCAATAAAGAGGATATTTTGGTACCCTTAAACACTAATATAAGCACATATATGCTTACAAGCACATCTTGAGCAGTTTATTTGATTTTTGCCACAAAACTCTGGTTTAATACATAAATTTATCCTCATCAATTACTCTATTCTATGATAATTTCACAAAAACATGAAACCTTTTAGATCTTACACTCTTTGCTGATGGATTATCTTATTATCGATGTGTGTTAAATGTTTTATTACAGATAAACAAGCCATATCTTCCACTGGTATCTGGGGAATTGTCCTTCAGAAATGGTGTCATTATTATTGTATCATCTTTAATTCTGGCATCATACATATAATTATCATTTTTGGCAATTTGGATAAGCATCACGGGGCTTGATTTTCCTCTAGTCATTAATATAAGTTTTGTTTCAATTAGTTTTTAATGAACCAATTAACTTCCTTATTTTTTTAGACAAGCAAAATGTATTGAAGAGAGTACAAGGGGTACTCATGCCCATATACATAGTAACACTAAGGCCAAGCAAAATTCACCAAAGTGTTAAAGTGTATTCACTGTAATATCTACACTAAGGCAAAGAAACCAAATAGACTAAAACCAGGTAAACCAAGAAAATAGAGAAAAAAATCTGTCCCTGATTCACCTGCAGCTACACCAGTTACAACCCCTGATCACCACCTCGCTGGGTCATAAATGTAAGTCATAGTTCTCTAGGGTTCAATAATACAAAACTACCATACACATCATAAGGATCTTAGAATCTATGATTCTCACATAAGTATAAATGGTAGTGGTACTTACCTTAATCCACGATCAAGTTTCAAGATAAATCTCCTTATCCCAATCTATCTCTTCCCTTCACTTCCTTCTCGCACCCTTTCTTGATGGCAATGGTTCAGAGAATTTTCTAGGGAGAGACAGAACCCTTGGTGGTCATAATGTCTGTAACTCCCATCAACTTACGACTATTTATAATCATTTATCAACTTCTCATATTAACCAATAGGTCCCTTTACTTTCATTAATTTACATATAGGCCCAAAACATTATTTCACATGAGTCACACATAATAATAAATTATTATTTTCTAACATTCTCCCACTTGACTCATGTGACTTAATAATACATCAATCATGATGCGCATCAAAGGACCTTACATACATTGGTTCCATCATTAGTCATAATCAAGAATACAAACTAATAAGAGTCATGGCGGTTACATGTTATTTCATCAACAAGTTTCCTTCCATGTACTACTATATTAGCCTTTCTCCTCAATATGGTCTTAAAATGAGAAGTCCATAATGGGTTCAAACATAATGTCATTATCAATAACATAATCTGTTTTTAACATCATCATTTGCATGCATATTCATAAGTAGAAAACAGAAATTTCAGAAACTTATACATTAACAAGCTTAGAGTGTCAAACATACATCATTAATGAACTTAAAACATAATTTAACATTCGCTAGCAGACATAATGCCCATATTCTTAACATGACCAGCAAACATTTTGAGCGGTAACCCTTTTGTTAAAGGATCGGCAATCATAAGTTCGGTGCTAATATGATCAATTGACACTCTATGTTTCTGAACTTCTTCTTTAACGTCAAAGTACTTTATTTCCATATACTTAGCACCCTTAGTCGTTTTTAGAAAAGAAGACAGATGCGGAATTATCACAATAAATTTTCAATGGCCTGGCAATACTGTCGACTATTTCCAAGTCCTGAAATAAAGTTCCGTAACCAATTAGCCTGAATCGTGGCCTCAAAGCATGCCACAAATTCAGCTTCCATAGTGGATGCAGCAATGACATACTGCTTCGCACTCTTCCATGATATTGCTCCTCCGGCTAAAAGATATACATAGCCAAATGGGACTTTCTTGTATCCACACAACCAGCAAAGTTTGAATCTGAATATCCAATCACTTCAAGATGATTAGATCTCCTATAAGTAAGCATGTAATCCTTCGTTCCTTGCAAGTATCTTAGAACTTTCTTTGCAGCTTTCCAGTGACCCAATCTTGGACTACTCTGGCATCTACCCAACATTCCAACTGCAAAACTTATATTTGGTCTCGTGCATGTCTGAGCATACATCCAACTCCCAACAACAAATGCATAAGGAATACTTTCCATCTGTTTCCGTTCCAAATCATTCTTTGGACATTGCATGAGACTAAACTTGTCTCCTTTCTGAATTGGAACGGGAGATGATGAGCACTTGTCCATCCTAAATCTCTCTAAACTTTATTAATATATGCTTTCTGAGACAAACCCAACAATCCAAGTGATCTATCGTGAAATATTTTTATTCCGATCCCATAGCTTGCCTCACCCATATCCTTCATTTCAAAGTTGTTAGAGAGAAAGTTCTTAGTCTCACTTAATAGACCAAGATCATTAGTTGCAAGTAAGATATCATCAACATACAGAATCAGTATTATAAACTTACTCCCACTGATCTTCAGATATATACACCGGTCAACAGTGTTTTCCTTAAATCTAAAGGAAACAACAGTATCATTGAACTTGAGATACCATTGTCGAGAAGCTTGTTTAAGTCTGTATATTGATCTCTTATGTTTACATACCATGCGTTCCTTTCCTTTCTCTATGAATCCCATTGGTTGATCAATATAAACATCTTCCTCTAAATTCCCATTTAGAAAGGCAGTTTTCACATCAATTTGATGTAACTCTAAATCAAAATGAGCTACCAATGCCATGATAATTCTGAAAGAATCTTTCTTTCTTGGAAACTGGTGAAAAGGTTTCCTTATAGTCAATGCCATCTTTCTGAGTAAAACCTTTAGCAACAAGTCTGGCCTTGTAACGTTCAAGGTTGCCATGAGAGTCGTCTTAAAGACCCATTTACACCTAACTCTCTTGCAACCTTCAGTCAATTCCACAAGGTCCCAAACATCATTCTGTTCCATGGATTTAAGCTCATCTTTTATAGCATTTAACCATTTTTCAGCATTATCACCATTAATGGCTTGTGAAAATGAAACCGGATCGTCATCAATTCCTAAGTCATTTTCTGACTCTTGCAGATATACCACATAATCATTCGGAATAGCTGATCTCCTTTCTCTTTGGGATCTTCTTAATGCTAATTCTTGTGGTTGTTCTACTATAGGTTCATTATTAACCTCAGGAACATTAATTTGTTGTTCTTCTTGATTATTATACGGTTCAACAACTTGAGGAACAACAACTTGAGTAGTAGGAACACAAGTCAAAGGAACTTGTATTCTAACTTCATTAATCTCCACATTTCGTGAAGCTTCACTCCCACTGGTTTCACCATTCTCAATGAACTTAGCATTTCCAGTTTCAACAATTAGACATTTTTGGATAACCAATGAAATATCCACTAATTGTTCTTGCATCCAGTTTCTTTTCTTGTGGATTATAAATCCTTATTTCTACTTGGCAACCCCAAACATGCAGGTGCCTTAAACTAGGTTTCCTTCCAATCCACAGTTCAAAAGGTGTCTTTGAAACTGCCTTACTAGGAACCCTGTTCAACAAATACATGGCAGTTTTTAAGGCATGCATCCACAATGATAAGGGTAAAGATGCATTACTTAACATACTCCTAACCATATCCATTAAGGTTCGGTTACACCTTAATTTCTGATACACCATTTTGTTGTGGTATACCTGGCATTGTGTGTTAAGCACATATATGCCACACTTTTCTAGGAACTTAGCAAATGGACCAGGGTGTTGTCCATTTTCATCATACCTTCCGTAATACTCACCACCTCTATCAGGTCTTATGATTTTCACATTTCTGTCCAATTGCCTTTCAACTTCATTTACATAAATTTCTAAAGCATTCACTGCTTGAGACTTCTCATGCAGTGAATAGACATTTCCATAACGTGAAAAATCATCAATAAATGTGATAAAATACTTTTCCCCACCTAAAGAATTAACATCAAAAGGCCCAGATATATCAGTGTGAACTATCTCAATAAGAAGAGTGCTTCTTGTGGCACCTTTTGTGACACCCAGGGCTGACGAGGGCGGGGAGTGGCCGCCAGTGCAAGAAGGCACGGACAAAGAGTGGCTCCTGGCAGGCTTCTAGGCGGAGGGGTACATGAATGAACCAATTGCACACCGGAATGAGAGGGATCCTGAGACTGTGTAGGTATGGGACTATACAGTTGAGGATGGCTTATATGAATTGATTGGTACTACCTATACTAACAAGATGCATCTTCTTTTCGGAATCCCATCACTTAAGAACTCCACAGTTAAGCGTGCTTGACTTGGAGCAATTCTGGGATGGGTGACCTCCTGGGAAGTTTTCCCAGGAAGCGTGTGAGTGAGGACAAAGCACGCTGAAAAGACCCGTGTTGGTCTGTGGGGACAGTCGTTAATCCACAAAGCAGCCAGGGATGTTACACCTTTCTTTGTGTGTTTTTTTTGCTTTCCTTTAACACAATCCACACAAATATTAAGGTCAGTAAAATCCAAATCTGGAAGGACTTCATTCTTTATGAGTCTTTCCATTCTTTCCTTGGAAATATGACCCAAACGCTTATGCCGCAAATAAGCAGAACGTTCATTCACTAAACCACGTTTAGTGGCAACATTATGATGCAAGGTCATAAGTGTTTCAACATATAGATTATCAAGATTCAATCTATATAAACCATCACTAAGTATACCAGATCCAATCATAACGGTATGCTTCTACACACTGAAACATCTATTACCAAACTTAAAATAGTATCCAACAACATCAAGTTTAGACAAAGAAACTAAATTCCTAGAAATATTAGGTACATACAAAGTTTCAAATAAATCTAAATGATGTCCAGTGTCAAGGATCAAACGAAAAGTCCCGACAGCTTCCACTGGAACTTTCACTCTATTTCCCATGAAGACAAGCTTCTCATTTGGGTTTATGGTTTGGATTGTAAGAAATCCCTGCATCGTATTAGAAACATGAGTCGTACATCCAGAATCGATCCACCAAGTATTATGGGGAACTTCAGTTAAATTTGATTCGAAATATACATAAGCATTAAGCTCACCTTTCTTTTCGAACCAAGCCTTATGTTTGGGGCAATCCTTCTAGAAATGTCCAGATTTCCCACAGAAATGACATTTGTCATTCTTTTCTTTCTTCTGGATCTTAACAGAGGACTCATTTATCTTTAGTAGTCCTTTCCCCTTTCCATGTTTCTTATCAGCATTCTTACCAGCTCCTTGATGGTTCACATAATGGATTGAGTGACTTCCTTGATTCTTAAGTCTCATTTCCTCTTGAATCAACATACTGTGCAATTCATGCACATTCCATTTATCTTTCATGGTGTTGTAGTTCATTTGGAACGGGCCATAATCAAACGGTAATGAGTTCAAAATGAACTGCACAAGGAAACTCTCATCCACTTCCATTCCCAATGACTTAAGTCTTGCTGCAATGTTTATCATTTCAATAACATGCACATGCATAGTACGAGAACCATCAAACTTACTCATTAATGTCCCAGCAAGAGACTTGTCAGCAGTTTGGGAGCGCTCTTTCACATTCTTCATAAATTCTTGTGCACTTTTAGTTTTAGGAAGAGCAGACTTAATGTTACTTGCTATGCTCATTATCATAAACATCAACCTTAGTCTGTTTGACCTTTCCCAAGCCTTATAATGAGCCTTCTCTTCATTGCTACTAGCATCAATAATAGCAGCAGCTTCTCAACTTGAAGAGCCAAATCAAGATCCATTACACCAAGGTGAAATTGGATTTGTTCACTCCATTCAGAGAAGTTCAGCCCATTAAATATTGGAACAGACGTAGCATGCGAATGTAAAGATATAGGAACAAATATTGCAATTAACACATGCTTGACATTAATGCTTTGAGTCATAAAATAACATACAATACAAATTCAAACAATAAAACATTAAACTTTCAACGCACATCAATGTTCTGCTTTGGGTGATACATCAATGCACAACAAACATAATGATGCTAATACAATCAACATTATTAGGCAATGAAATATGCACTAACTAAAAATATTTACTATCTTTGGACATATAAATAAAACTAATAGTGCACTCACATCACCAACAATCATGTCCATTAATTATAAGAACAACTAATCAACCTTTGGGTGATCCATAAATGCCTTATAACAATGAACTTCAATTTACCCATAAACAAACAATCATCATGTCATTTATAGCATCACATTCTATAGGTAATTGAAATAAATCATCATTCATTTGGAATTAAAAAAACTTTCAGATTTGTCCACTTTGGTGATTAACAAATCTATCATACACTTAATCCCAAAATATACATACTTCATACATAAATCACATATATTTAACAGTTCAATATATATCACCGTAAGTTGCCAACACATTCAAATGCCTTTGCTTGGTTCCAATTCTGAAACTTTTACGTACAAGGAGCATTTCACAAGGCATCAACAATGGAAGAAATTGGGAATAAGACAAAACCATTTTATGATTCTTAAGGTTGGTAATTTTCAAAGATCACGTACAGATCACATAATAGACTTTGAAAGGCATTTTCAAATTCTTTCACAAATGAACAAACATTAACTTTGAGATGTTACAGACATACGTACAGGAAAGCTTAATTCCCGATTCCGAGACAACTCTTTCTCAATATATTGAGAACATACAGGACAATCATAATTAATCACAGTGCAGCGGAATAAAACAATCATCATTTTATAAATTCCAAATTTTAAAAAAATTAGGTTTCGTAAAATTTGGGAATTCAAACATCATTAATGGAGAATCACAAATTCCACAACACAATGCTCTGATACCACAATGTAAGTCATAGTTCTCTAGGGTTCAATAATAGAAAACTATTATACACATCATAAGGATCTTAGAATCTATGATTCTCACATAAGTATAAATGGTAGTGGTACTTACATTGATCCATGATCAAGTTGCAAGATGAATCTCCTTATCCCAATCTATCTCTTCCCTTCACTTCCTTCTCACACCCTTTCTTGATAGCAATTTTCTAGGGAGAGACAGAACCCTTGGTGGTCATAATGTATGTAACTCCCATAAAGTTACCACTATTTATAATCATTTATCAACTTCTCATATTAACTAATAGGTCCCTTTTCTTTCATTAATTTACATATAGGCTCAAAACATTACTTCACATGAGTCACACATAATAATAAATAATTATTTTCTAACAATAAACAGTGACAGGAAACTCTGTACTTCATTATTGATCAATTACTTACGTATTGTTTGGAGTAGGAAAGACACTGAGAAGAAAGAAGTGGGGTGGAAAGAAGTTTTTAAGGTTATGATCCCTCTGCTGGGATCTTCTTTATATATTATGTATATATGTCGTTTCTGTTTTCTTCCACTATGTGTGTTTTAAAAATAAGTTTTAATTTTCCCGCTTCCGTGGCTTATATTCATTTCGTATTAATAATCGTGCTAACGCTAATGAAACAAATTAAGGATTAGTTAATTAGGGTTCTTCTTTAATGGGACATCGGGATGTCTCATCATCATGTGAGGCACGTGATATGACATTGTCCTCCTTCTCGTTAAAGTTAACCTGGGAAATTCGGTTGAAGGGATTTAGTTACACTTATACTTAATATTACCAAATGATAATATATTACAATTTTTAACTAAATTTGGTTTTTACTTACCGCATAGTTACGGGCCTTGTCGTTGACCCATTCCCCAGACTTTAACTCCTTCGTCTTCTCCACCAACTCCATAGCGGTGTGGGGGGGGGGGGGGGGTCACTGTAACTGTGCAACCTGCATATATTTAAATAAAAGTTAAATTCATAATAATAGTTATGAATGAAAACTAAGTAGTATGCTAAAATAATCAAGTTTAAACTTACACCAGCTTGTCGTAGTGAGCGGTGGTTGGTTTAGAGCCGCCGATGTAGGCACATGCACCACTGTCAGCAGCTCGCTTACGCCGAGCTATGGCGCTCCTTTCCTGGAAATTCTCAGAAGCCCAGTGCTACTCCAGGCGTTACCTGATCTCCGGATCCAACCAGTTCCCCTTGTCCTTCCTTTTCTGAGCTTGTTCATTGCGTTCTTCATAACCAATGAACCTTTATACTCAAAGCCGATCCTAATACTGTTCTCCAAACGTGGATCCTTCCGATACTCTTTCTGCAACAAACACTTGTTAGGCAACTCATATATATAATAAAATAAAATTAAAAGGAAATGTAATTTAAAAATTTAAAGAATATAATAAATTATTACCTTAAATTCTTTAAACAACTGATCCCTAACACCATCGGGGATGGCCTTCTAGGTAGGCCATGCAGCATCAAACTTCTGCTTCAGAATTTTAGAAATCGAATCAGAAGGGCCCTTCGCGGGCACAAAGCTGCAATAAAATTAATGCATATATTGTTATTAATAATTAAACAACTAATATGGAAATTAATGATATTTATATATTAAAAAAATTAAATTAGCTTACTCTTTATTGCCTCTGGGGATAAGAAGAATCCTCCGGCAACTGAATCACGGCTCTCTTGCGGCGTTGCTGATGATGATGGTGGTGGCACATGTATGGATGATGACGGTCCAACCTGTGTCTCGACATCTGAGGGCGGTGTAATCGATGCTGATCCATTACCCTGAGGCTCGTCCATAGATATACTGGCAGGGGCGACTCCATCAGAAGTCGGTGAGTCGGTGGTGGGAGGACCTCTCCCAGTACGACCTCTGCCAACACCTCTGCCACCACGCTGCCCTTTGCCTCTAGAGGAATCTGCCATCTGTTTAAAAAATGATAAAATGTACGCATCACAGTATAAATATTAACTAAGTAATCAACTATTAAAAGAATGAATAAACACAACACAATGAGTAATACATAAATTACCTAAGGAGAATCTGTATCATTAAATTCACCCTCACTCTCAGTCTCACTTGATTAGAATGTGTCTTCGCTAGATTCGTCCAACTCATACTGATTAATTAATTCTCTTTCAACTTCTTCCCCAATGCCAGAAACATCCGCCAGAGAATTAACAATTATGTTGGACGTAATATCCAATGATAGGTGGGCCCCTGAAAACTCATCATCTTGGTAAGGAGCTTCTTTCTCAGGTTGGTCAATTATGTTATCAGTAATTGTACTGTGAGCCTTTATCTTGATGACACCTAACCAGCCTTGATTTCCCTCGGGATATGACGTGTAGTAAGCTTGTTGTGCAAAAATGAATGGGTCATACGCCTTATTATATCTACGAGCTTGTTTAACTTCAACAATGCCATAATTATTATCTATTTTTGTCCCTATGTTAAGAGTAGAATCAAACCAATCACACTTGAAGAGAACTAAATTCATCACAAGGAAACCAATATACTCAAATTCAAGAATGTCACTTAGAACCCCATAAAAATCGTCCTCTAATTGACCATCAGTGGCTTGCATACAAACACCATAATTACATGACTGCATTCCTTCACTCCATCGTTTTGTGTTAAATTTATATCCATTTACATTGTAAGTATTCCATGATGTAACCTATCTTTTAGGCCCCCTATACTAAATTAGTCAACAATAGATTTTGAACATTATTTACTGGATCTAGCACCTACAAATTTTATTAATCGAACTTATAAACAATATGTATTTCAGGAGAGAAAAAGTATTGCAACAAATGAAGACACTCAAACCTACATATTTACTGAACCACACAGGAAAGTGAGAAGTAATTTCCCAATCAATCCGAGCTTCCAAAATGTCATGTTGGATCTCCCTTAGAAAATTGGCATACATGCTACACATGGGAGGTTAAAAACAGGGCGATTAATAACAATAAATGACAATTGAACTTATAAAACACAATGTAGACACTTACTCTAACTATGGCACCACTTCTTCACAATTTTAAAGGATGTACAAATGGGCAGCATTAATGTCACACTGCTCCAAGAAATATCCTTTGGATTTGCCACTAAATCTTCTCGGATAGTTGAATATTGATATAGGAGGACTAGATGAATAACCTTCACCCAAATCAACATTCTGAGGCATTCTAGTCCTTCTCATGTCAATTTCATCCTAATAGTAATAAGAGGCAAAGGTAGATGTCTCCTCTACTAAGTCGGCTTCACAAATAGAACCTATACTTGGGCCTTGTTCTTGACTTTGTGTTTCAGGGAGTGCAAAAACCTAATTAAGAGGGATACATACCAATATTTAAAACATATAAGGCAACAATGACTTACGAATATAATATAACTTCAAATATTTGATGTTGTATACCTCTCAAATGGATACATGTATTGGATTGGACCACCAACTCTTCCTTCATAAGGTAGATGAATTGGAAGGTGTTCCATTGAATCAAAGAAACTTGACGGGAATATTTGTTCCAACTTACATAGCAATACGGGTATATTCTCTTCCATATCCCTTAATTGTTTCACATTTAGTGTTGTCGAAGTCAGCTCCCTGAAAAAGTGGCTAAGCTCAACAAGTGGATTCCAAAGTGGTTTCGGTAACGAGTCGAACTCAATGGGAAGAGATCGTTGCATGAATACGTGATAATCATGACTCTTCATTCCATGCTACTTTGCTTCCTTAATGTCGACACATCTACCCAAATTGGAAGCATACCCATCAGGCAACTTTAGTTCTTTAACCCACTTACAAGCAACTACTTTCTGTGGTTTGCTAAGTGTATAACTTGCCTTTGGTTTGATAAGTATGCCACCACCACCGTCTTGCAACTCAAGCTGCTTCTGATTACAAATTTCTGCCAATTCCAATCGAGCTTTATTTGTATCCTTTGTCCTCCCCTTGATGTCCATCACAGTGTCAAACACATTCATAAACACATTCCTCTCAGTATGTATGACATCGATGTTGATGGAGTAGGTACATTCACCAATACGGCAACCTCCAAAATATACATTGTTTAGTCCAATTAGGCTTAACACCATAATCAGGATTATGTTCTCCTTGTGATTCATGGACGAGTGGTAAATTCTCTACTCTCCGCACAACGTTTCTTGAATGCATTTTTGTTCCTCGTATAAGGATGATCTGGTGGAAGAAATTGACGATGACAATCAAAATATGACATCTTTCGACTGTTTTTAAGCGTGAATGCCTTCAATCGCTCCATACATATTGGGCAACCAAGCTTACCCGCAGTCATCCAACACGACATCACCCCGTAGGCCGGAAAGTCATTGATCGTCCACATCAAAGCTGCTTTCATCACGAAATTCTACCTTAACGACATGTAATAAGTCAACACACCATCATTCCACAACATTGTCAACTCATCTATGAGCGACTCCAAGTACACATCAATCTTCCCTTTTGGATTAGACTGACCCGGATTTATGACTGTTAGGAACATAAACTCCTGCATCATGCACATCCAAGGGGGAAGATTGTACGGAGTTAGGATAACCGGCTAACAAGAATAAGCTTTTCCAGATTGCCCTAAAGGATTAAATCCATTCGTACATAATCCCAATCGGACGTTACGAGGGTCTTGCGAAAACGCCAGATGCACTCTATCAAAATGCTTCCAAGCTTCTCCATCCGATGGATGACACATGACATCTTGCTCCTTCTGATTCTCACTGTACCACCTCATGTGAGATGCAGTGGCCATTGAAGAGTACAATCTTCTAAGTCTTGGGACGAGCAGAAAGTAAAACATCTTTTTTAGAGTGGTCTTCTTCTTAGTGCCCCTTCTAGTGATTGTCTTGTATCGATCCGCTCCACAAAATAGGCAACGTGTTATGCTCTCTGCTGAATCATCCTTGTAGTACAACATACATCCATTCGAGCAACAATCATTTTCAAACACCCCAGGCCTAAATTCTCCACAAACTTCTTAACATGATAAAAACTAGTAGGCATCCGATTGTCTTTCGACAACGCATTGGCCATTAACCTGGCGATTCGATTAAAACATCATTCTTGCATATTATAATTAGATTTGATACTCGAAGCTTCCAAAGACATCGACAATTCTGTGTACTGCCGACATCCTTCCCACAACGGAGCTTTTGCAACACTCGGCATGTCAAAGAATCATTGAGCTTCGGGATTCGGATTATTCTATGTGTATTGGGAACCCATTCCACCATCTTCTCCCCTATCTTCTTCTAGTGTAACACCAACTGAGGGTCCATCATGATCCATTATCATCTGCTCTTAAGGATTCAATTCTTCCCCCCCGCTCACCACTTCTATAGTACGAAACTTCGAACACCGCAGGGCTAAAATCTGGCAAGGACTCGCCATGTTTGCTTCAGCAACAGTAATCGGGCATGAACCCCTTCTCATAAAGATCGACCACCACTCAATCCACGCCTTTGAAAGCTTTACATTTGCATCTTGAGCAAGGACACCTCAACTTATCATCGCCCCGTCTTATAAATCTCTCTTGACTAACAACAAACTCTATAAACTCACCCACCTCATATCTAAACTCTTCCTTAAGACGTTTATTACTATCCAACCTACGATACATCCATTTCCGATTCTCTGGAATCTCCATTGCTTCCAATTAAATAGATAGAGCAACCTACAACGACATGTATATATTATGGGTCATTCCAAGATCTCCATCAATCTCCTTCTTATGACAAGGTATGAACCTATCCCATTCGAGAAGAAACCTTTACCATAGCAGATTATGGTGATTCATAATTGCTCCAACCATACCAACAATAATCTTCATGTTCTGCAGATAATTAGAGTGTATTTTGGAAAGCTAAAAAAAAAAAGATTATGCTGATTATCGATTTTTGTATAATCGATAATCGATTATAATCAGAATCTGTTTTGTTTAGGTCTGTTTGCTGAAAGCGATTTTAAGATAATCTATTTCGTTTGGGTGGTGTAAAAAAATCGCTTTTACATAGTAAATTACGAAAAAGGGTATGAAGTTATTTGTTTATATTAATAATATTTAATGATTTTTTAACATTAGAACTTGTTTATTTTCAAATTTTTCTCATATAAAAATTGAATAAAATTTATAACATTTTTTCATGACTATGGAAAATATGTTAAAATATATTATTTTTAGAATAGTTAAATAAAAACAATATATATTATAATTAAATAATATAGAGGGTTTTAAAATAAAAAATGTATTATTCAGAACACTTTAAGTAAGGGTCATGCTAACGAGTGCCCTTAGGGCACTCTTTAAGGAACCAAGAAAAACAAATTTTTATTGGAAAACTAACTATTTCACCTTTTCAAACATTAAATACATCAATTCTCCATGAAAACTTTCTTTTCTTGATTCTTTAAAGGGTGTCCTAAGGGCACTCGTTAACATTCTCCTTTAAGTAATTTGAGTGTGAAATGCATTAGTAATTTGAGTGTTAAATGCATTGTAACAGTGGGTATAATTATGAAGTGATAAATGCATTAGTAATGTTTCATTGGTCATGCACAACACCACTGGGAAATTCTCTTTGGTCATTGGTCATTGTGTATTTTAATAGTAACGGTGGGTAACAAAGGAAATTCTCTTTCACATTCCAGCATAATTAAAACAGATGTTAATAATCTAAAATAATTTCATCAAACAGCTGGGGGGAGTAGCTGGAAGCAAAACAGCTGAAATGGGTGTAAAAAATCTTTTTAAAAAAAATAATATTTGTCTGTTCAAAAAAAAAAAAACTTTGTACCCAAACATAATAATTATTCCACAAAACAGCTGAATACCCCAAAAACAGCTGATTGGGAAAGAATTAATCTTTCACAAACACACTCTTAACCATAAGGACATAACGCTTATTTGTTATACCTTGATCATCATGAGTTTTAGATTGACATATTTTGAGGGTGTGTTTAGGAGGAAGGAAAGGAAATGAGGGGGATCAAAGGGGAAGGAATGGGGAAGTGAGACGCCCCGACGTCCCATTAAAGAAAAACCCAAAATTTTTAAAACTTAATCATGTTATTAGCGTTAAACTGTTATATTAAAACAGCGGGAAAAAATAAAACTTAAAATATAAATAGTTAACATGTAGATACATCAACATACATCACATATATATACAAATATATACATTCTCTCCTGTCACAGTACTATCAAGGGAATCCCATCCGTAGGATCCCGATAAGTACAAACTAGAAACATAACAAAATACATCAAAATACTAAAGAAAAGATGCCTCACTAACTCTCAACACCCAGTCCCCTCTCAAAATACATGAAAAGCCTCACACATGCACCTACGTGAATAGCCCTGGCCTAGACTATCACAGACTACTACCCCTGATGTAACCCTGAGGTCTCGACGGGCCCGCCTCACCTCCACTACCACTAGAAGATCTCCTATCTGTGGCGGATCTCTGAAACAACCGTCGGTACTCCCTGGCATCTCGGGATGATAGTCGTCGGGAGGATACTCGGGAGGACTCTGATCCGGTGGCCCTAATCTCGAGTGGTGCTGGGGCCTCAGGTAGGCAACGGTTCATAGACTGTATCTGAGGGATCCACCCCCTCCGGAACTGGGGCAAGTCCAGGTTCTGGTGGCGGTGCAGGTGCAGGTATGGGTCCTGGTACCAGAGCATCAAAAGGTACCATGAAGGGTACTGGGGCCATCTCGAACATGGGCGGCATCGGTGGTACATGTCCATCGGGCTGCCCTACTGGGAAAGGAAAGGTCGTGCAAAAACGAAACATGCCGACAAAACCGATGGGCGCTCCCTGCCCAAGTCCCGTAGTGATGGACATAGGACCCGTATATACCGCGAAACGAGTGACCGGGTCCACAAGCCACCCGTTCGGGTCTAAGCACTCCACCTCACAGGTCCCCGAGAGGGGGAACTCTGGATCCTGAGTCATCCATGGGTGGTCCCAGTGCGCCATCTACTCTGTCTAGGTCTAGTATACAAAACATATGTACAAACATACCACGAAAGAAAAAGGGATAAGAATCCATATAACATCAAACGTGGAAAGGGTTTAGCGACATTTAATTCTATAACAGCAAGATAAACATTCGTCTCCCAAAACATATTATATATAAATATATAACACAAACATCCTCAATCCACATCTAGGGTCTTTCCTCTACCCCCATCATGATGCAATGCAAATGCTATATGAATCTTCTCAAGTAGTCGGCCATATCCGGATATCACAACAATCGACACGTCCCAGAGGCCCCGGCGCACACCCTCGTCCGCGGATGGAGGGTGCCCATGCAAAGCAATGGCACTATAGCTACACAATCCGGTGCACACCTCTGGACCCCGGCCAGGGTGCTCATGCAACGCATGAACTATAGCTGCAACTAAAATGAAATCATGTCTGGGACGGTCCGCCGTTAGCCTAGACCCCTAGAATTCTCCCTCCGAGGAATAGACCCGAACGACCATGTTTCAGGTCCACATAATGACCATGTTTCAGGTCCACATATCACAGACCATGTTTCAGGTCACCCCCCTAGTGCCTTAACCGCTCATCATCACCTCATAAATAACCTCAATAAAATCTCATCATCATATAACATCAATTGTCTCGGTTAGGCACTACTAACACATAAAGTATGATTTTCCCCAATACATCATCATGACTCATCATATCTCATCACTTACTCAATCTCTACTCATAATCATTACATTCACATCATCATGCCATCATGTCATCAAGTCATCATTTCCAATATAATAATAATAATAATTTTCAATGTAATAAAATAGCAGCACGACGATGCAACTGCGCCGATACCTTGTGATATGGACATTGTCCGTTACTCGTTCTCAAGTCACAGCAGCAGTCATAAAATAATATCATAATATATAATTATTGTCACGACGATAAACGCACAATTTCAATATCATCATGGGTACCACTGAGTAGTCCCTAATGTGATATGGACATTGTCCGTTACTCGTTCTCAAGTAGGATTTAGATCGCCCTACGCCATTATCGAACTAAATGCAACTGCGCCATTTCCGACGTTGAATGGTTTCTTTCCCCCACCTGGAGAGTCATACGATGTCCGGAATGAAGCAAAACGAGACGTTCCCAAACTCCCTTGAATCTGCCCTGCGCGGTTCTAGTGCCCCGGGACTTCCAAAAATTCACCTAAGCATCACATTGCGAAGCACACGTTACCATGAGTTCATACTCGAAGACGGAATTGAATTCCATTAAACGAAACGAAAGATACATAGAAAAACATAACGAATGGAGTTTTCGACATAAACGGGGATAATTTACCTTCGATTTTTGAAGAAACAGGGAAGAGGAAAATGAAGGTATCGTCACTACGATCACAACTACGTACTCTATTTCGCGAATGGACGATCGAAACTCACACAACCCTCACCAGAAGCCTTTCTCTCTCTAAGATTTCTCTCTCTCTCTCTCTAAAACCCTCTCTGCTTTCTCAGTCTCAAATCTCTACTCTCTGCCTTGATTCTTTTCTTTCTGATGGCTTAAGTGACTTATGTCACTTCAGCCCTTTTTATTTTTCTGCTTCATGCTGCCACGCTCGGGCATGGAACTTTTCACGCTTGAGCGTGACCACGCTTAAGCGTGGAAAGCCACCGCGCCATGCAACCACTCAGAGGCTGCCACGTCAGCCCCGTTGACACGTAGCAAGTCAAAGCATGGCCCTTGTCTGTTGACTTGGGCGCTTAAGCGTGGATACACCCACGCTTGAGCGTATTGTGGACGCTCGAGCGTGAGGTTTGCCACGCTTGAGCATTGACTTTTTGACCAAAAAGTCAACTCTCTACGTTCAGGGTCCGTTCGACGTCCGATTGACCTCAAATTTGAGATATAGGCTCATTAGGACCTAATAAACAATCTCCAACCATAAAAAATGCCTAATCTCATCTCTAACTCCAAATTTATTGTTCCACCCTCAAATATCTAAAAGACACTAACCGGGAAACCCTAATTGGTCTCTACGTTCAAACTCACCAGAAAATGTTGCGTACTTAACATGCAAAGGTCTCTATGCCTCAAACCACTTCTTAGCTATATAATCCAAGCCTTAAACCTAAACATCATACGTAAACCACACATAAAATAACGGGTGTTACATTTCTACCCCCCTTAAAAGAAATTCCGTCCCCGGAATTACAAACCTGAGAACAAATGGGGGTACTGCTGCTGCATATCTGCCTCAAGCTCCTAAGTAGCATCTCCGGTAACACTATCCCAGATGACCTTGACCAGGGGAATCTGTTTACCACGGAGTTCTTTAATCCTTCTATCTGCAATCTTAGACGGTAGAGCCTCATATTCTAGATTCTCTAGGAGTTGTATTGACTCTGGCTCAATTACATGAGAAGGATCGGGGAAGTATTTTCTCAATTGGAAAACATGAAAGACATCGTGGAGGTTGGAAAGGTAAGGGGGTAAGGCTATCTGGTAGGCTACTGGACCAATTCGTCGAAGAATCTGAAATGGTCCAATGAATCGGGGAGTGAGCTTTCTAGACTTTATAGCTCTGCCAATTCAGGTCTTCGAAGTGACTCTCAAAAACACGTGATCACCTTCTTGGAACTCTAAGGGTCTCCTCCTTTTATTACTGTAGCTCATCTGCCTATCGTGCGCTTCCTTCATTTTCTCTCTTATCTTCCTGACTTGCTCCGTTGTTTGCTGTACCACATCAGGACCCAACACTTGGCTCTCGCCAGTCTCATACCAACACAACGGAGTTCTGCATTTTCTCCCATAGAGAGCCTCATACGGTGCCATTCCAATACTATTGTGGAAACTGTTATTGTAAGTAAACTCAATCAGAGGTAGGAATTCATCCCAGCTGCCAACATGTTCTAACACACATGCTCTTAAAAGATCCTCTAATGATTGAATTGTTCTCTCTGACTGCCTATCCGTCTGAGGATGATAAGCTGAACTCATCCTCAACTTGGTTCCCAAAGCATTGTGTAACTGTCTCTAAAATCTAGATGTAAATCTAGGATCCCGGTCGGAGATAATACTTGACGGTACACCGTGCAGCCTCACTATTTCCTTGATGTAGATCTGGGTCAACTTCTCAAGACTATAACTCTCACCAATAGGTAAGAAGTGAGCACACTTCGTCAACCTATCAATGATAACCCAAATCGCATCAAACCTCTTAGGAGTTCGTGGTAATCCAACCACAAAGTCCATCGCTACACTATCCCATTTCCATTTTGGGATATCCAAGGTCTGTAACAACCCTGCAGGCTTCTGATGCTCTATCTTAGGTTTCTGGCACACCAAACACGATAGAACATACTCTGCCACCTCCTTCTTCATCTTTGGCCACCAAAACATCTTCTTCAAATCTTGATACATCTTGGTGGCTCCAGGGTGAAAACTCAGCTTACTCTTATGTGCCTCCCCTAATATCATCTTCCTAATCTCTAAGTCCTCGGGCACACATATCCGATCTCTAAACCTCAACACACCATCGGATCCTTTCCTAAACTCTGAAACCTTTCCTTCATCTATACCTCGACTTACCTCTTGCAGATATTCATCCTGACCTTGCTTAAACCTAAGGTCTCTCAAAAACTCACTACTAATGGTGATCATACCCAAGCATATTCTATCCTCAGCCAAATCCATACCTAGGTTCAAATCTCTAAACTGTTCAAGCAATCCCATCTCTTTCACCATCATTGCGGATACGTGCAAAGATTTCCGACTCAGTGCATCCGCCACAACATTAGCCTTCCCTGGATGGTATTGAAGATCAAACTCATAATCCTTAATAAATTCCATCCATCTACGCTGCATCATGTTCAGCTCCTTCTGATCAAACAGATACTTTAAACTCTTGTGATCGCTGAACACATTGAACTTGGCTCCATAGAGATAGTGTCGCCATATCTTCAATGGGAACACTATGGCTGCCAAACCTTGATATGACGCATCACAGTACACGTCAAACTGTCCTAATGGATCTAGTAATGTCAGCACAGGAGATGTACCCAACTTCTCCTTTAGCTTTTGAAAGCTCTCCTCACATCTTTCTGTCCAAACAAACGCCGTACCTTTCCTCGTCAACTGCGTCATAGGCAACGCAATCTTGGAGAAACCCTCGATAAACCTCCTGTAATACCCGGCTAAACCTAGAAAACTCCTCACCTCACTTACTGACTTAGGCCTTTCCCACTTAATCACTACCTCTACCTTAACTGGATCCACAGCTATCCCTTCTTTATTGATTATATGACCTAGGAACTGTACTTCCTCTAACCAAAATTCACATTTGGATAGCTTAGCGTACAACTGCCTATCTCTCAACACCTGTAACACCACTCTCAGATGCTCCTTGTGCTCTTCCCGGCTACGGGAATAGATAAGAATATCATCTATAAACACCACAACGAACTTGTGGAGGAACGGTCTAAAGATCCTGTTCATGTAATCCATGAATACTGCTGGGGCGTTAGTTACACCAAAAGGCATAACTAGATACTTATAGTGCCCATACCTTGTCCTGAAAGCGGTCTTAGGTATACCCTCCTTCTTTACCCTAATCTGATGGTATCCTGATCTTAAATCTATCTTAGAAAACATCGAAGCTCCCTTCAACTGATCCATCAGATCATCTATCCTAGGCAACAGATATTTGTTCTTGATTGTAACCTTGTTTAACTGCCTATAATCCGTACACAACCTAGCACTTCCATCCTTTTTCTTCACAAACAAGACTGGTGCTCCCCACGGTGATACACTCGGTCTGATGAATTCCTTTTTCATCATATCATCCAGTTGTTTCTTTAACTCTGCCAACTCCACGGGTGACATCCGATAAGGAGCTACTGATATAGGTCCTGTCCCTGGTATGAGATCTATGGTGAATTCAACCTCCCTCTCTGGTGGCAAACCTGGAACATCAGGAGGGAAAACCTTGGGAAACTCTCTCACGATAAGCATAGAATCTATACTTGGAGTCTCCTTAGCTTCCAAATAGAAAAGCATCACATACTGCTGAGAATCATCACTCCTCATAGTTGCTCCTTCATTGGCAGATACTATGCTAGAAGGCTCAAGAAAAGATAGGGTCCTTTGGGCACAGTCTAACACTACATGGTTAGCCGATAGCCAATCCATGCTAAGGATCACATCTATCTGTTGCATAGGCAAACAGATGAGATCTACTAGGAATGCCCTATTTTCAACCACGATAATACACTGTAGGCAACCACGATCACTGGTAGGGGTAGATACTGTCAAAGTATATGGTAATCGAGAAACAGGCAAATGTAAATGATCTACACACTCATGTGAAACAATTGAATATGTAGCGCCTGAGTCAAACAACACACGCGAGAGTCTGCCAGATAGTAAACACATACCTTGAATAAGATCTGCAGACTGAAAGGACTCAGATCCTCTCACCGTAAACACCCTCCCCGTGGCCTGAGGTCTGGCGGTCTGTCGTCCTGTCGCTGGAACTCCTCTCCCAGATCCACCTCTAGAACTACTGGCTCCTCTACCGGCCGCTGGCTGATGCTGCCCTGCTCTCTGTCGGCAATCCCTAGCAAGGTGACCGGGTTTGCCACAGACAAAGCAACCAGATCTATCCGTACAATCTCTGATGTAATGCGGACCTTCGCATCTGAAACATACTAAGCCTCTCTGCTGCTGGCCCTCTCTGCTAGCTGGTGCTAATGGTGTATCTGTCTGAGTACTCTGTCCGAGTCTAGTGTATGGTCCTCTCCTCCCCTGGGAACCTCTATCCCCTCTCCTCTGATGACCTGCTTTGGTAGGACCCCCACTCCGCTGCTGTCTCTGCTCTGCAGCCTGCCTCTGGTCCATGCTCTCAATGGCACTGCACCTCTCTACTAGCTCTGGGAAGCTCAAAATATCCAAGGGCACTATAGCCCTCCTCAGCTCATGCCGTAAACCCTCCTCAAATCTCCGGCACATCCAATCCTCATCTGGAAATCTCTGGTAGAACTCAGAAAATTGAATCAGGGCCTCAAATCTGGCCGCATAGTCACCAACAGACCTGTCTCCCTGCTAGAGACTCATGAACTCTCTCTCCTTCTCGCGTCTGACTAACCGCGGAAAGTACTTCTCGAAGAAACACTCTCTGAACAGCTCCCAACTGATCATCTTGCCTCAGTCTCAAGCAACCTCCTCTTGCCTCTCCACCATCTCCAGTCAGCATGAAGGCGGCATAAGTCACCTTCCTGTTATCTCTACATCTCATGGTGTCGAAGATCTTCTCCAGCTCCTGTATCCACCACTCAACCCACTCTGGGTCATACTCTCCTCCAAATTGTGGTGGCTTACCTTTCAGAAAAGTAGCCAACCCCGTATCCTCAGCCTCAGCAGCTCTCCTCCTATCCTGCTGGTCTTGTAACTCTGCCTCTCTCTGCATCCTCTAAGCGTTCTGCTGCCCCTGCTGCAACAGAACGGATGCTAACTCACGGATAGTCTGGAAAGTCTCGGATGACTCCCCTCCACCACCAACTCCTGCTGCTGGCTGATGCTCATCCTCAACACCCTCGATAGCTTTACCACCACCACGTCTACCATGTCCTCTACCTCTGCCTTGAGCCATGATCCTGTCAAAATAAATCATTAGCCCACATCAATATGACATATAATACTACATAAAACTGAAATATAAATACTATATGCCATAAAGATGTCGCATCGGACTCACTACCCAACTTCTAAGCATAGCCGTTATCCGATGTGGATCCAACTAAATGGCCAGTTCACCCTAATCACAGTCCGTTTCAGAACTGAACTGCTCTGATACCACCAAATGAGACGCCCCGACGTCGCATTAAAGAAAACCCAAAATTTTTAAAACTTAATCGTGTTTTTAGCGTTAAACTAAAACAGCGAGAAAAATTAAAACTTAAAATATAAATAGTTAACATGCAGATACATCAACATACATCACATATATATACAAATATATACATCCTCTCCTGTCACAGTACTGTCAAGGGAATCCCATCCGTAGGATCCCGATAAGTACAAACTAGAAACATAACAAAATACATCAAAATACTAAAGAAAAGATGCCTCACTAACTCTCAACACCAAGTCCCCTCTCAAAATACATGAAAAGCCTCACACATGCACCTTCGTGAATAGCCCTGGCCTAGACTATCACAGACTACTACCCCTGATGTAACCCTGAGGTCTCGACGGGCCCGCCTCGCCTCCACTGCCACTAGAAGATCTCCTATCTGTGGCGGATCTCTGAAACAACCGTCGGTACTCCCTGGCATCTCGGGATGATAGTCGTCGGGAGGATACTCGGGAGGACTCTGATCCGGTGGCCCTAATCTCGGGTGGTGCTGGGGCCTCAGGAACGAGCAACGGGTCATAGACTGGATCTGCGGGATCCACCCCCTCCGGAACTAGGGCAAGTCCAGGTTCTGGTGCCGGTGCAGGTGCAGGTATGGGTCCTGGTACCAAAGCATCAAAAGGTATCATGAAGGGTACTGGGGCCATCTCGAACATGGGCGGCATCGGTGGTACATGTCCATCGGGCTGCCCTACTGGGAAAGGAAAGGTCGTGCCGAAACGAAACGTGCCGACAAAGGTGGTCCCAGTGCACCATCTACTCTGTCTAGGTCCCCGAGAGGGGGAACTCTGGATCCTGAGTCATCCATAGGTGGTCCCAGTGCGCCATCTACTCTGTCTAGGTCTGGTATACAAAACATATGTACAAACATACCATGAAAGAAAAAGGGATAAGAATCCTCTACATCCATCATGATGCAATGCAAATGCTGTATGAATCTTCTCAGGTAGTCGGCCATATCCGGATATCACAACAATCGACACGTCCCAGAGGCCCCGGCGCACACCCTCGTCCGCGGATGGAGGGTGCCCATGCAAAGCAATGGCACTATAGCTACACAATCCGGTGCACACCTCTGGACCCCGGCCAGGGTGCTCATGCAACGCATGAACTATAGCTGCAACTAAAATGAAATCATGTCTGGGACGGTCCGCCGTTAGCCTAGACCCCTAGAATTCTCCCTCCGAGGAATAGACCCGAACGACCATGTTTCAGGTCCACATAACGACCATGTTTCAGGTCCACATATCACAGACCATGTTTCAGGTCACCCCCTAGTGCCCTAACCGCTCATCATCACCTCATAAATAACCTCAATAAAATCTCATCATCATATAACATCAATTGTCTCGGTTAGGCACTACTAACACATAAAGTATGATTTTCCCCAATACATCATCATGACTCCTTATATCTCATCAATTACTCAATCTCTACTCATAATCATTACATTCACATCATCATGCCATCATGTCATCAAGTCATCATTTCCAATATAATAGTAATAATTTTCAATGTAATAAAATACTCATTTTCATAAGAGATTCCAACACTCATATTATCAATCATTCCAAGCAGTCACAGCAGCCGGTCCTAAAATAATATAATAATATATAATTATCGTCACGACGATAAACACACAATTTCAATATCATCATGGGTACCACTGAGTAGTCCTTAATGTGATATGGACATTGTCCGTTACTCGTTCTCAAGTAGGGTTTAGGTCGCCCTATGCCATTATCGAACTAAATGCACCCACGTTAAATGGTTCTTTCCCCCACCTGGAGAGTCGTACGATGTCCGGAACGAAGCAAAACGAGACGTTCCCAAACTCCCTCGAATCTGCCCTACGAGGTTCTAGTGTCCCGGGACTTCCAAAAATTCACCTAAGCGTCACATTGCGAAGCATACTTTACCATGAGTTCATACTCGAAGACGAAATTGAATTCCGTTAAATGAAATGAAAGATACATAGAAAAATATAATGAACGGAGTTTTCGACATAAACGGGGATAATTTACCTTCGATTTTTGAAGAAACAGGGAAGAGGAAAATGAAAGTATCGTCACTACGATCACAACCACGTACTCCGTTTTGCGAATGGACGATCGAAACTCACACAACCCTCACCAGAAGCCTTTCTCTCTCTAAGATTTCTCTCTCTCTCTCTCTCTCTAAAACCCTCTCTGCTTTCTTAGTCTCAAATCTCTGCTCTCTGCCTTGCTTCTTTTCTTTCTGATGGCTTAAGTGACTTATGTCACTTCAACCCTTTTTATTTTTCTGCTTCACGCTGCCACGCTCGAGCGTGCAACTTTTCACGCTTGAGCGTGGAAAGCCACCGCGCCATGCAACCACTCAGAGGCTGCCACGTCAGCCCCGTTGACACGTAGCAAGTCAAAGCATGGCCCTTGTCTGTTGACTTGGGCGCTTGTGCGTGGATACACCCACGCTGGAGCGTATTGTGGACGCTCGAGCGTGAGGTTTGCCACGCTTGAGCATTGATTTTTTGACCAGAAAGTCAACTCTCTACGTTCAGGGTCCGTTCGACGTCCGATTGACATCAAATTTGAGATATAGGCTCATTAGGACCTAATAAACAATCTCCAACCATCAAAAATTCCTAATCTCATCTCTAACTCCAAATTTATTGTTCCACCCTCAAATATCTAAAAGACACTAACTGGGAAACCCTAATTGGTCTCTACGTTTAATTAACTCACCAGAAAATGTTGCGTACTTAACATGCAAAGGTCTCTATGGCTCAAACCACTTCTCAGCTATATAATCCAAGCCTTAAACCTAAACATCATACGTAAACCACATATAAAATAACGAGTGTTACAGGAAGGATGTGAGGAGAAAGAGAGCATTATCCCTCTCCTTGTTTTGGAATATATATTATGTGAGTGGAAGAGAATGGGGGGTTTAAGACATATTTTTTACATTTTTGTCCTTAATTGAAAAAAAATTAAAATAATTAATATTCTATAAATAATACTAATGAAAAATAAAATAAAAAAAATGAATTTCTCCAACAAAAAATCTTGCACTAATTTTTTTCTCAAAAAAAAAATTCAATTTTTTTAAAAGTATATCTTCACAATACTTCCAAACATTATAAAAGGCAAGAAAATAGTTTAATGATTCTACACAAACTCAATACAACTGTGACACCCTTCTACCTCGCATGCTATACAACATAAAAAGATATAAATAATAAAATAAAAACATAAATTTACTGAATAAATAAAAACATTTGTCCATGGGTAGAAAAGTCCCACATGAATGAGACCTCAAACGCGGAATAAAACATGTTTTAAACAAATAAACAATATCTAAACAAAACCCAACCCGATGTCACAACAAAGCTGGTATAACCATTCCGTATAATTCGGAATACAACTGAAAACTAAATAGCAAAGGAAAAGCCCTAACTATGAGTAGTGGCTCCTCAGAGTCACTCCTCTCCAGGCTGTTCTCCATCCTCTGCATGAAGCCAATCAGGCCAAACAAGAAACAAAAAAGGGGAGTAAGAATCATGTAAACATATGTGGCATGGAGATAGGAAGCAAGGTAAAATAAAACAAGCATGGCAACATCATAACATACATCAGCTACAAATCGTCATACATCAACATCGTTAAAATCAGGTATGCTATGCAGTGCAATGCAACACTACTCCACTATTCCATTATGCATGTGGATCCAAACTAACTCAGGATGGACGACTTTGGAGTTACATATCCGTATTGGCCATAGAAGCACCAACACCGGCAGTTCACCGAACCTCTGGGTGACCTACCGTGGATAGCCTCATCACGGGGGGCAGCGGTCACCAAACCTTGGGTGATCTGTCGTGGATGGCCAGATCACCGTACTCTCGGGCGATCTCCCCTATGTCGAACCTCCCCCTCAACCATCAACTCCAATGCTCTATGCATGGCACAACAACAAACAACAACAACCACCTCCTTTACTAGGGCCAAAAAGCTCCCAAAACTTCAACATCAACATCATCGTGCTTGGGCCAATAAGCTCCCAAGACATTTAACATCATCAACGTCTCGACCAATAAGCACCGAGACCACTTTGGCCAATAAGCACCAAAGCTACCAACGTGCGATAACCCAAGGTTACCGACTTAAACATCTTATTATCATTAATTATCTTCATTAATCATTAACCGAGATGTCTAATTTTTATCATTGATTAATCATCTCAGCTTAGCGACATTGGGGAAGATTGGGGTTAAAAACCCCTTAAAGTCCTTAATCTCAGTTTCTATCCTGAGGGGTGAGCACGGGTGTGCTTAACCCCAGCACAAGCGTGCTGCCACATAAGTGAAGCACGGCCGTGCTTCATTTTTGGCACGATCGTGCTCAGCTGCACGGTCGTGCTCCTTTGCTGCACGGCCGTGCTTAATGCGCGGCCATTTCCCAGAATTCAAACTTGGAGCACGGGCGTGCTCCCTGTTCAGCACGGCCGTGCTCAAAGCACGGCTGCATTGTTCTGGGAAGTGTCTCGACACAGTTCCATAACAAATTTTAGGGTTTAAATCCTTTAATTCTTAGGTCAATTAACAGCATATTTTAAGGCTCAACCACATCATCAAAACTCAACGTTAACATCAATAATCCAACCAATATCATGCCAATAATAACATCAACATAGCATCATATTCATAGGTAACCAGTCATGAACATAAACATGTGAAACATCATACTAAACAGCCAAGAACATGTTATCACAAAACAACCAATTTAGCATATTAAATCATACATTCATATATGACAAACCGGGGTCATGGGAACCCCTTTACCTTACACTACCCCCACTGCCTAATGAGTACACTACCCTTCTCCCCATACCTGGATTGAAGGTTCCAACGTAAGTGCCTAGCAGCAAAATGACCCTGGTTCCCAACGCAACTCTGCTAGCCTTCCAAGCATTCGTTAAACAAGATTAACCACGTTAGTTTCCGACTCATAATCATGAAAAGGAACTAGAAGGGAAAGAAACGTTACATATATTCTTGGCACCGATAAACAGAGGTCTCCCAAGGGTCTCCAAAACTCCACCACAGCAATGGATTTAGAGATAAAGGGAAGAGAGATTGTTCTGGCCACACTAGATGATGGCTGACGTCAGAAAATGGGGATAAAATGTAACCCTCGGTTTCTGTGCCGATATATATAGGCTACACCTGAGCATGGCCGTACACCCCCTTAGCACTGTCGTGCTGGACTTAGCGTCAGCGAGACGCGGTCCACACTTGAGCACGGGCGTGCTGAACTTAAACTTGGTAACGTGCGCCTGACCTTAAGCACAGGCGTGCTGGCTAATGAGCACGGGAGTGCTCATGCACCAGAAAGGGACTTTTAAGCCAAAAATCCCACTAAGCCCTTAGCCAACTATTCTAGCTTAACACAACTAGCTTAAGCAACCAAACGAGCATATAAAAAGCACTTAACAAAAAGCGGGGTGTTACAATTTGATGAGTGTGATTTCACCTCATATTTCTTCATCATTTTGCATGCATTTTCATGTAGATTAGGCATTTTTATTTTTATATTTGTTAGTTTTTTTCCTTTGGAATGGGTAAGGTGGTTCTATGGTGTTTGTGTGCAGGAATTCATGATTCAAATGATCAAATCCAGTTGATTAGGAGTTTTCATGAAGATGGAGCTTGAAAAGCAAGGAAAATGAGGAAAGGAGAGACCATCACGGCCTGGGTGTGATAACCATCACGGCTGTGATCATGTGGGACAAAAGACAAAGAAGAGCGCACAAATCCGAAGCTGTCATGGCCTGGCCGTGACATCCATCACGGCCTGGCCATGACAGCCATCACGGCCGTGACAGGCCAATCAGCACAAGATTTCACAAAGTAGAAGCTATCATGGCCTGGCCCTGACAGCCATCACGGCCGTGACGCATAAAATCTGGGATTTTGGGATCTGTTTTTGATCTGATTTGTAATTGGTTTAATCCCAAGTTAACCTACACTATAAATAGGGGAATTAGGCTCGAAAATAGGGCATCTTGGTTGCTACCTTAGGCTTTATTTTAGGATTTCTCTTCTTCTCCAATTTCTCCTCTTCTCTTAGGATCTTTATGCTTTGGTTAATCAAGATTGCTATAACCATGGCAATGCTTGAGTAGTCCTTTTATTTCTAGGAATTGGGGCTATGCCCAAGACTTGTTTTATGTTATGAATTGATGTTTTCCTTTTTGTTAATTTCAATTTGCTTTAGATTTGGTTCTTATTGTGCTTCATCCATGTGAATTGATTGATCACCTATTTGCATGTCTTAGATATTCTAGGGAGGAACTGAGAAGTGAACCTAGGTATTGGATCCATAAGAATTGAACTTAGGACTTAAATCACGAAAGTTAGAAGCGGTCCTTCGAGGGTTCATTGAATTATCACAAACCTTAATGGGTTCAATTTAAATACAATTACCACGAGAGTAGGGGTTGGTTTAATTGGGCACAGTTCTTGTATCTCGAGAGGGAACATTAACTTTATTAGGATAAATTCACCTTCAAAGCATTTTGATAATTAACAAGTTTGGTAGTTGATTTAGTAGCATAAGCAGTCTTGTTGGTAACCCAATTGTTGGAAGTCTCCTTTGATTTGAAAAACAGCCGATTTGATTTACTTTCCGATTCTGTTTGATTGTGATTATTAATAATTGATTTGTTACTTAATTTTAAATTCAAAAACCAAATCTTTCCTTGTTTAGTTTAATTGATTTAATAATTAATATTGTTGTTCAAGATCACGGTCTCTATGGGTTCGATCTTTTTATTACTTGACAACGAAGCCGTACACTTGCGGATTCACGCTATCAAGTTTTTCGCGCATTTGCCGGGGACTGTGCTTTCTTGAATACCAATTTAATTTTTAAATTGATTTTTATAAACTTTTTCTTTTTTGGTGTTTCTATTTCTTTTTTTGCAGGTGATTTTTCTCTTTTATGCGAAGATCCCAAAGTCTTGGATCTCTTATTGAAGTTGATCCCGAGATCGAAAGGACTTTTTATAGACGTAGAAGACTACAAAGACAAAGAGCGAGAGAAAAGTTGATCCCCATTCCACTCATGGCCAATCAACCGGATACCAAACCACTGAAGGACTACGCAGCCCCAAATGCTAGGGGTTTGCGAACTGGGATTGCTAGCCCAGAAATTGAGGCGGACAACTACACTATACCGCCCCAGTTGATTGGCATGATTAGGCAACATCAGTTTGGAGGATTACCCTCGGAAGACCCGACTGATCATGTGGAGACATTCTTGGAATTCATCGATGCAATAAGAATTCAAGGTGCCCCGGTTGATGCTATTTGCTTGAGGTTATTCCCCTCCTCTCTAACTAGAAGGGCAAGAGCTTGGTTGAAGTCAGTGTTTGCTAATACTTTGTCAACATGGGACCAACTGGAGCAGGCATTCTTGGAAAAATTCTTTCCACCATCCAAGACTGCTTACCTACGAACTCAGATCACGGCTTCTTCCAAAAGAACGGAGAATGCTTATCTGAGGCATGGGATCGTTACAAGGGATTGCTAGAGTCTTGCCCACATCATGGGCTCGAGAAATGGTTGTTAGTGCATACCTTCTACAACGGATTGGATTACTCTTCGAAGGTGCCACTTGACTCCGCAACTGGTGGACCATTGATGAATAGACCACTAACTGAAGCGTTCAATATCATTGAAAGCGTAGCCACCAACTATCACCAATGGGGTTCAGAAAGAGGTAATAACCCGAAAAAGCTTTCGGGAGGTAAGTTCGATGTAAGTGGCACAGAATTGATATTGTCTAAATTTGATTCATTGAGTAAGCGCTTTGATAAGCTTGAAAAAGCTAATGTGAGTTCAATAGGTGCTACTAATGTTGCTTGTGAGATTTGTGGAATGCAGTGCTCCTGCAAAAGGCGCTTCGGGTGAACAAGTGAATTCATGTCACAATTTTTATGACACGAACCCGAAGTTGCCAAACTATGCTCCCCCAAACTCTTACAACCAAGGAAGGAAGAATAGCCCTTATCTCTCCTACCGGAACTACAACAACACGTTGAACCACGAATTCCAAGAAGACCAAGGTAATATGAAACCCACATCGGGGTATCCTCAGGTACAAAATTCTAAACTTGAGTCTCTTTTGGAAAATTTTGTTGAAACTCAAACAAAGCAAAATGAAGAGTTTAGGCAACATGGTAGGGCTATGGGCGAAGCCATTAAGGAACTAGCTTCTAAGGTAGATAACTTAGCTATTCACAATAAGATGCTAGAGACACAAATTGCCCAACAAGCTAGTACATCTTCTAGGACTAAGGGTACTTTTCCGGGACAACCTGAAGTTAATCCCAGTGAGCAATGTAATGCTATATACTTGAGGGATGATAAGCTTGGGGTAGTTGAAAAGGATGTGGAATGTGAAGTGGATATGAGTGAACAAGAAGAGATAGAACCAAAGTACGTCCCTCCACCACCTTACCAACCCCCAATACCTTTCCCACAAAGGCTAGTCAGGAAAAAGCAAGTAGAAAAAGAGACTAAGAGCTTAGTTAAGGAGCGTGATGAAATGATAAAAACTAATATGCCTCCTTAAACTAAAAGATCTAGGAAGTTTCTCTATTGCTTGCTCAATTGGAGAAGTTAAAATAGACCATGCCTTATGTGACTTAGGGGCTAGTGCGAGTTTGATGCCACTTACCATCTTTGAGAGGTTAGGAGCCAAGGAATTGAGTCCATCCAAGTTCTCTTTACAATTTACGGATGGCTCAAGAAAAACCCCTCTAGGCATACTAGAGAATGTCCCCATAAAGGTAGGGAAATTTTTCATTCCTACTGATTTCATGGTGTTAGATATGAACGGGAATTCTGAATTCCCTATCATTCTTGGAAGGCCATTCTTGGCCACAGCTAGAGCAATAATAGATGTAAAAAATGGTAAGCTCTCTTTGAATGTAGATGAAGGAAGGGTGGATTTTGAATTGACTAACTCATATAACAACCCTCCTTTTGAGAATCATGTGTGCAGGATTGAGATAATGCCTCCGGAGGTGAAGGAAGAGCTTAACATGGAAGCAACTCCCAAACTTTGCATGACAAATGAAGCACCGAATAAAGATGAACCAATAGTTGCTCAACATGTGGGGTTAAAACTTCTGCCGGGAAGAAGTAAGGCCATGAGACTCAGTGTGAAAAGAGCAAAGCGAAAGCGCATGTGGCCATATGAACAAAATAGGCTCTTTGAAGGACTTCCTTGGAAGAGAGGTGTTCTTTCACTTCCAAGCCCAGCTGATCCTGGTTGATTGAAGGGACTATGGTCAAGCTTAAGACCGTAAATAAGCGCTTCTTGGGAGGCAACCCAAGCTTTCTTTCCCTTGCTATTTAGTTTTTGAATTTTTGTTTTCAATAATTTGAGAAGATTAGAGGAAAAAGATAAAAAAATTATGGTTTTGCCAAGTATATTTGCAGGTTGGAAGGCATGAAGAGAAAAAAAAACATGAAAAAGGAAGGCAGTGAAGATCATGGTCTGGCCGTGATTAGGCCCATCAGACGAACCAGAAGAGGTCATGGCCCAGCCGTGATTTCCATCACGGGCGTGACGCGGAAAGGACCACAAAACCAGCATCGATCACGGCCCAGCCGTGAATATGGTCACAGCCGTGATGCGCCCTGTTGCAGTTTAAAAAAAAAAAACAAATTTCACCATCACTCTCTGGTCAATTCACGCAGCACCCAACACCACCTAGGTGAGTTGTTCCATTTTTCTTCTCTCTCCGACTTGATTATTTACATTAGAGACAATGTAAGTTTTTAAGCTTGGGGTAGGGGTATTATTTTTGCATATTGCATTCTTCATATTGCATTCATGTATAGTTTTGAATAATCACATAATTAGATTGCCCCTTGTTTAGAAATTGCATCCAATTGTGAGAACTTTGTGCCAAATGAATTGAGACAGTGAATTTTTGAACCCAATTTTTGTATTTTTGTGATAGGCTAAAATTAAAATTCTAGAGATGATCTTTTGATAGTTGTTAATTAGCATGTGGTTCCTTGGATTCTGTGTTTCTCATTGATTTCAAACTACTAAATGTGAGATTGTTGAGCCTAAAAGAGGTATTCTCCAAATTTACCCCATTCCTTGTGATTGAGTGTTTTTCTTCCTCATGAATTGTATTCTCTAGAACTTGACTTGAAATCGTTTTGAAACTTAGAAATTTTTGAAAATATATTTGAAATGATTGAAGCATTAGGTATTTTTCTGGCCTTCTGAGCTTTGACTGATTAATTGCTACCCCTTAGTTGCCCAATTTTGAGCCTAATAGAAAAAATTGCTTTTCTTGGCACCTTGATTGTTTTTTATAAATGGTGCATGGTATGACACCTTTTAAAGTATTGCAAAAAGGGCAAAAAGGTGGTTTGAAAAGTTGTGGAATGAAAAAGAAAGAAAAATAAATAAATGTTTCTCTTGAATTGTAAATCTCCCCTTCTACAAATTGATGAAAAGTTAAAAATAAAAAAAATAAAAAAATGGAGAAGGGGATGAGAAAAAGAAAGTGAGAAATAAAATGAAAAAAAGGAAAGAAAGGTGGAAAAGTGAATTTAAAGCCCAAAAAGGTATTTTAGAAGGTTGTCGTGCTTTGCATTGTTTGATATTTTCCATTAGCCTTCTTGAATTTTCCTTTTCTTGGTTTCCCCACCTAACGATTAATCCCATGGCCTCATTACAACCAAAATGAAAGACCTCTTGATTCTTATGTGTTTTCATTAATAAAGTAGAGATTTTGGTTTATAGTCAAGCTTATGGTAGGGTACTTTCCTTGAGGAAATTGAGTGAATTGTCATATGTCCCTAAACACTTAAGTGAGGTGAGAAGTGTGCCCTAATTACTGAGAAGCATGAATTTAGGGAACCTAAGCTTCTAATTGGACCTGAAAATTGATTGTCTCTTGGTTACTTATTTGGGTATGCCTGTTACTTGGATTTGTAACTTGGGTTCTTGGTTGACTGTCCATGCTCTAATTGTTTATCTTGTCTGGCCTTAGTTATTGCTTGAGGACCAACAAAATCTTAAGCTTGGGGTAGTTTGATGAGTGTGATTTCATATTTCTTCATGATTTTGCATGCATTTTCATGTAGATTAGGAATTTTTATTTGTATATTTGTTAGTTTTTTTCCTTTGGAATGGGTAAGGTGGTTCTGTAGTGTTTGCGTGCAAGGATTCATGATTCAAATGATCAAATCCAGTTGATTCGGAGTTTGGATGAAGATGGAGCTTGAAAAGCCACGAAAATGAGCAAAGCAGAGACCATCACGGCCTGAGTGTGACAACCATCACGGCCGTGATCGTGTGGGGCTGAAGAAAAAGAAGAGCGCACAAATCAGAAACTGTCATGGCCTGGCCGTGACATCCATCACTGATGTGAGCCAAGGGGAGCAAGTCAACTTTTTCCTCAAGGGCATGGTCCAAGAAGCAACACAAGCACTTGATGGGCCTATGACAAGAACAAGAGCAAAGAAAGCCCAACAAGTCTCCATTCAAATAATGGCTCTTATTTTGATAGAAGCAAGCCCAAGATCAAGACCAAATGAATTAAAGCTCAAAGTGTTAACTTACATTATCCAATTGAAGGATCCATGACAAAGAGGGGCGAAATTCTTGAAGAGGAGGCCATTATTAGTTGTTTTTATTTAATCCAATAATTGTAATAGGTTATGTAAGTGGGTCCAAACTTGTTATGAGTCACAAATGGATCAAGCCCACTAAAATCCTATCTTGCACGAGTTCTAGAAGTCTAGGGGGAAGAAGCTTTTGGTTTGCATGCCATTAGTAACTCCTACAAGTTATTAGGTTCTATTTGTTTTGTTAATTATGTGGGAGTTACACTTTTAATGTGAGAAGCAAGTGTAACCACCACATAATAATAGAGTTAGAGTCATAAAGGGAAGGGGGCGTGAATTCCAAAGATTGGTGATTGACTTGAATGTTTGAGTTGGTGAGTTAAGTTAGGTGTTAGTGTCATGAATTAGGCTATTCAAGTGTGGGGGTTATGGTTTGTGAGAGGCAACCAAAAGTTGGCTGCCATCTATATGTAATTTTCGACCAAACACTTGTGAATAACAACTTGAAAGTTGAATTTTGGATTGAAATCCATTTGAGAGAATTGTTCTCTTGGGTTCTTGGTTGATCCAAACCTAGTTCTTATCAAGAATCCAATATTCTTGTGGCGAACATCATTGGCTTATCGAACATCCTTGTTTGTGGCGCCTTGATCATCTCCTTCTCATCCATCTTTGTTTATTTCTTCACTTTATTTTGGTTACCAAAAACTGTTTACAATTCTATCTTGTTCTAGTAGTGTGTTGCGTCATATATACGTGTTATGAATTCAACCAAAAAGGTCATTACAAGGCAACCCTCCATTTGGTTGTCATCAAGTGGTATCAAAGCTTAGGCTTTGGTTGAATTTGTGTTTGTGTTCTTCATCTATTTTCTTGTTCTTTCTTTTCTTCCAAAACCCAAAAATCAAAAAAAAAAAAAAATATTACCTTGTTTCTGTTTGTGAAGGGAAAATTTCGAAATTGGGTATTGCTCAAAAAAAAAAAGGTTTTCAAGTGTGAAATTTTAGCTGTGATTTCCAGAAATGATCACGGCCAAGCCGTGACACCCATCACGGCCGTGACACAGAAAGTGTGAAATCCAGAGACGATCACGGGCAGGCCGTGACACCCATCACGCCCGTGACAAAAAAAAGTTGTGAATCCAGAGAGGATCACGGGTAGGCCGTGATAAGCATCACGCCCGTGACCCATTATAAAAAAAGTTAAAAAAAAAAATTTGAGCAACTTGTGTACTTGAACTATTTCCCTTCTTCCCTTGCTTCTTTGTTCCAAAAGCTTTTCTTTTCTAGCTTTTCTTGTTTGTTTCTTTGTTTTGATAAGTTTTGTGATTTTTGTTACTTGAATTTTGGTATTTTTGTGTTTAATTCTTCTAAGAACTCAAGGTGAACATTTGAGAGGAAAAAGGCAAGAGTGACAAATTACATCTTGTGTGAAAAAAGCCAAAAAAAAGAGTGAAAAGAAGAAACATTGTGAGTACAAGTGAGAGAGTGTGGTGAGGAAAATTATTATATTCCTCTACTAAATCATGGCCAATAATGAAGATAGTCCACCATTATCTCCAAGGTCAACCGCTCTTCAAGCTAGGATGGCCAATCAAGTCCAAGCTCTTCAAAGACAAATGGAGCAAATGCAAGCAAATTATGATAGGCAGCTTGCCAATCTAAATCATGATGAATCAAGTGGCTATGATAGTGAAATAGGAAGGCATAGAGGAGGAGGTAGAAGAAGAAGGAGGCATGGAGATAGGGTTAAAGGGGTTAAAATCAAAGTTCCTTCCTTCATTGGGAAGAATGATCCAGAGGCTTATTTGGAGTGGGAGCTCAAGATGGAACAAGTCTTTGATTGTAACTCTTACAATGAAATAAAGAAGGTGAAGGTAGCAGCCCTTGAATTCAAAGAGTATGCTCTTATGTGGTGGGATCAATTACAAAAAGAGAGGAGAAGAATTGGAGCGGAGCCCATTGATACTTGGGAGGAAATGAAGCTTATCATGAGAATGAGGTTTGTCCCAAATCATTATCAAAGGGACATTCACAACAAGTTACAACGGCTTACCCAAGGGACCAAAAGCGTTGATGAGTACTTCAAGGAGATGGAGTTGGCCTTAATTAGGTCAAATTTTCAAGAAGATAGGGAGGCTACCATGGCAAGGTTCTTACATGGATTGAATCAAGAAATTCAAGATGTAGTGGAATTGCAACATTTTGTGGAGCTAGAAGATTTGGTCCAACAAGCTATCAAAGTGGTATAACAACTCAAGAGGAGAAAGTGCAAATTTCGTTCTCCGTCAAAGTTTTCATCTTCAAGTTGGAAGGAAGATTCCAAGAAGGAGGGTTTCATCTTCTAAGGAGGTTGTGTCTACATCTCAAGGGAAAAAGCCATCGGAAACAAGTCCTAGAAGCCGTGATGTAAAGTGCTTCAAATGCTTAGGCCATGGACACATTGCATCCCAATGCCCAACAAAGAGAACCATGGTGTCAAGAAACGGAGAAGTGGTATTACAATCCGAGGCTTCAAGTAAGGAGGAAAGTGAAGAAGAAGTGTTCATGCCGGATGGTGATTTACTTATGGTGAGGAGGCTTTTGGGTAATCAAGTGAAAGATCATGAGGTGAGCCAAAGGGAGAATATCTTTCATTCTAGATGTCTAATTCAAGGGAAGGTATGTTCTCTAATCATTGATGGTGGAAGTTGTGCCAATGTTGTTAGCACTAGATTGGTGTCCAAACTAAATCTTGTAATTAAGGCACATCCAAGACCCTATAGGCTACAATGGTTGAATGAGAATGGAGAAATAATTGTGAACAAACAAGTGGAGGTCCCATTCTCAATTGGGAAATATGAAGATTGTGTCCTTTGTGATGTGGTGCCTATGGAGGCAAGCCATATGTTGTTGGGAAGGCCTTGGCAATATGACAAGAAGGCCATCCATGATGGGTTCTCAAATAAGTTTACTTTCATGTATCAAGACCGAAAGGTCATACTTTCTCCCTTATCTCCAAAGCAAGTTTGTGAGGATCAAGTAAAAATGAGAGAAAAGAGAGAGAAAGAGAGAAAAGAACATGAGATTGAAAGACAGGTTGAGAAAAACATTGAAAAAGATATTGAGAAAAAGATTGAAAAAGAGAGTGAAGAAAAGATTGAAGAAAAAGGTGATCAAGAGAAAAATATTGAGAAAATTAGTGAGAAAAAAGAAAGTTGTTTGGCAAAAAAAAGTGAAGGGAAAGAGGCTTTGGTTTCAAGACAGTCCCAAGTCATTTTTTATTGCAACAATTTTTATTTAATTGCTAATACTTCTAACGATCTTTCTTTGTCTAGTGGTGTTGTAATGTTTTTACAGAAATTTGATAATTTCATTCCGAAAGAAGCTCCCTATGACAATGTGATTGTGAAGGACACTCTAGATGCCCCAGAAAAGACTAATTGTGTTAATGAAGACTTCAATTCGTGGTCGAATTCATTCAAAGAAGGAGGGGATGATGTGAGCCAAGGGGGGACAAGTCAACTTTTCCTCAAGGATGAAAAGAGCCCAATAAGGAGCATGGTCCAAGAAGCAACACAAGGACTTGATGGGCCTATGACAAGAACAAGAGCAAAGAAAGCCCAACAAGTCTCCATTCAAATAATGGCTCTTATTTTGATAAAAGCAAGCCCAAGATCAAGACCAAATGGATTAAAGCCCAAAGTGTAAACTTACATTATCCAATTGAAGGATCCATGACAAAGAAGGGCGAAATTCTTGAAGAGGAGGCCATTATTAGTTGTTTTTATTTAATCCAATAATTGTAATAGGTTATGTAAGTGGGTCCAAACTTGTTATGAGTTACAAATGGATCAAGTCCACTAAAATCCTATCTTGCACGAGTTCTAGAAGTCTAGGGGGAGGAAGCTTTTGGTTTGCATGCCATTAGTAACTCCTATAAGTTATTAGGTTTTATTTATTTTGTTAATTATGTGGGAGTTACACTTTTAATGTGAGAAGCAAGTGTAACCACCACATAATAATAGAGTTAGAGTCATAAAGGGAAGGGGGCGTGAATTCCAATGATTGGTGATTGACTTGAATGTTTGAGTTGGTGAGTTAAGTTAGGTGTTAGTGTCATGAATTAGGCTATTCAAGTGTGGGGGTTATGGTTTGTGAGAGGCAACCAAAAGTTGGCTGCCACCTATATGTAATTTTCGACCAAACACTTGTGAATAATAACTTGAAAGTTGAATTTTGGGTTGAAATCCATTTGAGAGAATTGTTCTCTTGGGTTCTTGGTTGAACCAAACCTAGTTCTTATTGTGACACCCTAACTTGGGGTCATCATGTGACACCCTTCTACCCCGCATGTTAAAAGCCATTTAAATTAAAAACATTTAAAGGAAAACATGCAATTACTGGATAAAATAAACAATTGTCCATGGGTAGAAAAGTCCCACATGAACCGTTTATAACGCGGAAATAAAATAAGTTTTAAACAATAAAAACATAACCAACCAAAGTAATATAACCCAACCCCGATGTCACATACAGAGCTGGTATAACCGTTCCGGAATAAAGTCCACGGAATTACAACTGAAACTAACTACTACGAAACATAAACTAGCCCTACGATGAGTGGCGGCTCCTCAGAGTCACTCCGCTCCGGGCTGCTCGTCATCCTCTGCAATGTGCCAATCAGGCCAAACACAAACAACAAACATATATAGGGAGTAAGAATCATATAAACATATTAGTATGGGAATAGGCAGTAAAGTAAACAGCAAGCATAGCAGCATCACATCAAACATCAACATCATCATTATGCTATGCAGTGCAATGCAGTCCTACTCCGCTAAACCATCAATGCATGTGGATCCACTAAACTCGGGATGAACGACTTCAGAGTTACATATCCACATTGAGAATCTACTCAACGCCGGAGAATCTACTCCTTGGATAGCCAACGCATCAAACCAACGAATGCCTCATCACGGGGGCGCTAGGAGAATCTACTCCAACCGTGGATGGCCGGATCGCCGTACTCTAGGACGATCTCCCCTATGTCGAACATCCCTAAACAACATCTCCGATGCAATGCGTATGCAACACAACAACAACGGCAACACCACCTCCATAACTCCAACGGAATCGACCGAAGGTAACAGCGGGATCAACCGCACCAACTTGCCTCGCGGAATCTACCTGAGGACTTAAGCGGAATCAACCGCCGTACTTGGGGCAAACTCTCGGCCACCAAGGTACGTAACAATCAACACCTTAGACTCAAACCGTGGAGTCAAGGCCTCCTTGGCCAAAAAGCACCAAGGCACAACTCATCAGCTTGCGGCACCCCAAAGGGTATCGACTTAACATCTCACCATCTCATCATCTTTATTTATCTTTAGTAACATTTACCAAGTTGTCTAATCAGTTATCATCACAGGGAAGTGGGGTTTAGAACCCCTTAAGTCCTTTAATCTGGTTCTGTCACAGTGGGTTGAGCACGGTCGTGCTCGTAACCCAACACGGTCGTGCTTAAGCACGTGAGGGGCGTGCTCCCCTGTAAGTGAAGCACGGTCGTGCTTCTTAATGAGCACGGTCGTGCTCAGCAGCACGATCGTGCTCTTTGTCATGTACGGCCGTGCTCAACAGCGCGGCCATTTCCCAGAATTCAACTGGGAGCACGGTCGTGCTCCCTGTCCAGCACGGTCGTGCTCCCTGTCCAGCACGGTCGTGCTCATCGCGCGACAATGCTGTTCTGGGCAGGAACAGAGGCTGATACTTAACCAAAATCAATGATTTAATCCATTAAACATCCTAAATCAGTTATCAACGTATTTCACGGATTAAACTCAGCAATAAAATCAACATCAACGTAACAGTGGAATCAACCAACAATATCAACATGTTCATAGTAATGCAACCAACATAAACTCAACCAACCATGAACATAACCATAACATATTATCAATCATTAACATGTTATCAACTAATCAGCCAATCATACATACATAACATGCATCAACCGGGGTTATGGGAACCCCTTTACTTTACCCTAACCCAAACCTATGTAGATACTACCCTTCTCCCCATACCTGGATTGAAGGTAGCTCTTTCGGTGTCCCAAGCAACGAACCGAGTCCTTTCCTTATAGCAACTCACACCGAAACGAATCTTGGATCATCAAAACAAACCAACAATTAGTTCCCTATTCACAATAATGAAAGGAAACTAAGGAAGGATAAGGAACGTTACCTATGCACTAACACAGTTAAGTTAGCGGTCTCCCAAGGCCTCCAACTCTCACCAAAACTAATCAAAAGGAAGAAAAACGGAAGAAACTCTTCCCTGGCCGCACTCAAGGCTGCTGCACTCACCAAAATAGGGTTAAAACGTTAAACCCTCGATTCTGCTCACGTATATAACTTCCGGACCTGAGCACGGTCGTGCTTACCCTTGAGCACGGTTGTGCTCCACTTAGCGTCACGAGACGCGGTCCACGCATTGAGCACGGGCGTGCTCTCTGTTGAGCACGGTCGTGCTCAACTTAAAAATCAGAAACTCGCTTCTGACTTTAAGCACGGGCTTGCTGACTGATGAGCACGGGTGTGCTCATGTACCAGAAATGAACTTTTAGCCAAAAATCCCACTAAGCCCTGAAACGATAAATCCAACTTAATACAACCAGCTTAATTAAAATATTCTGAAAAACAGGGTGTTACAATTCCACCCCCCTTATAAAAATTTCGTCCTCGAAATTTACACGTACCTCAAGGGAAAAGATGCGGGTACGCTTCCATCATCTTGCTCTCCAGCTCCCAGGTAGCACTTTCCTCAGTCGCCCCACTCCAAACCACTTTAACCAAAGGAATTTCCTTGCCTCTTAGCTGCTTCACCCTCCTATCCTCGACTCGAAGAGGTAACACCTCAAAAGTCAGGTTCTCTTTCAACTGTATTGCGTCGGGTACTATCACGTGACTAGGGTCATGAATATACTTCCTGAGTTGTGACACATGAAAAACATTGTGGAGATTTGACAAGAACGTGGGTAAGGCTATCTGGTAGGCGACTTCACCGACTCTTTTGAGGATTTGGTAAGGACCAATGAACCTCGGAGTAAGTTTCCTCGCCTTCATCACTCTACCAACCCCAGTCGTCGGGGTAACTCTCAAGAATACATGATCGCCTTCCTGGAATTCGAGCGCCTTCCTCCTTTTATCATGGTAGCTCTTCTGCCTACTCTATGCAACTGTCATCTTTTTTAATCTTTTCTGTTGTTTCCTGGACTATCTCTGGCCCTAGCACCACATTATCACTAGGTTCACTCCAACACAAAGGTGTCCTACATCTCCTCCCATACAGAGCTTCATAAGGTGCCATCCCAATGCTGGAATAGAAACTGTTGTTGTAGGGAAACTCTATCAGGGGCAAAAACTTGTCCCAACTTCCTGACTGTTCTAACACACAAGCCCTTAACAAGTCCTCTAAGGACTGGATGGTCCGCTCAGACTGCCCATCAGTCTGTGGGTGGTAAGCTGAACTAAGCCTAAGCTTTGTTCCTAAAGCCTCTTGCAAACGATTCCAAAACCTAGAGGTAAACCTCGGGTCTCTATCTGAAACTATGCTAGAGGGTACACCATGAAGTCTAACTATCTCCTTGATGTACAACTTAGCCAACTTCTCTAGAGGATACTCCATGTTCATCGGAATGAAATGGGCAGACTTAGTCAGTCTATCCACAACAACCCAAATTGCCTCAAAACCAGCTGGAGTCCTAGGGAGTCCAGACACAAAATCCATGGAGATACTATCCCATTTCCATTCTGGGATACTCAGGGGTTGCAACTTACCCGAAGGCCTCTGATGCTCGATCTTAGCCTTCTGATAAACTAGGCACGCATACACAAACTCAGCTACGTCCTTTTTCATCCTAGGCCACCAAAACATCCTCTTAAGGTCCTGATACATCTTAGTGGCACCTGGGTGCACACTCAATCCACTCCTATGACCTTCTTCTAAGATCAACTTCCTAAGCTCAGGAACAACTGGCACACAAACTCTATCTTTGAACCTCAAAATACCATCACTGCCATCCTTAAAACTTAGGTCTCTACCCTGAGCGAGCAACTCTCGCTGGTCTAAGAGATACTTATCTAACTTCTGACCCTCTCTAATCTGATCCATCAAACTGTTGGTAACCTTCAAGGTACCAAGCCTAATACTCTTAGGGGTAAACTCACAAGCTAGACTAAGGTCTCTAAACTCCTCAATCAGGTCCATCTCCCTAACCATCAAAGCGGAGATATGCAGGGTTTTCCTACTCAAGGCATCAGCCACCACATTGGCCTTTCCTGGGTAATAGGTCAGCTCGAAGTCATAATCCTTTAAGAACTCCATCCACCTACGCTGCCTCATATTCAACTCCTTTTGATCAAAGAGATACTTCAAACTCTTATGATCACTAAAGACCTCAAACCTCGCTCCATACAGGTAATGCCTCCAGATCTTTAAGGCGAATACCACAGCTCCTAACTCTAGGTCATGGGTAGGGTAGTTCTTCTCATGGGTCTTCAACTGCCTAGAAGCGTAGGCAACTACCTTACCATTCTGCATCAACACACCACCTAACCCTTGCTTAGAAGCATCGCAGTACACTACGAAGGGTTCACTAGGATCTGGCAAAACTAACACTGGTGCTGACGTTAACCTATTCTTAAGGGTTTGGAAACTCTCTTCACACTTAGAGTCCCACACAAACAACTGTCCCTTTTTGGTGAGACGGGTTAAGGGTAAAGCTATCTTAGAGAAACCTTCTATAAACCGCCTATAGTACCCGGCTAACCCCAAGAAACTCCTAATCTCGGTTACAGACTTTGGCGCTTCCCACTGGAGCACCGTCTCTACCTTAGCTGGGTCCACAGCTATGCCACCCTTAGAGATGACATGTCCTAAGAAGCTCACTTCCTCTAACCAGAACTCACACTTAGACAACTTAGCATACAACTGCTTCTCCTTAAGGGTCTGCAAGACAACCCTCAGGTGTTCCTCATGTTCCTCCTTACTCTTGGAGTACACTAAGATGTCATCTATAAATACCACCACGAACTTATCCAAGTAAGGGTGAAAGGTCTTGTTCATGTAGTCCATGAAGACCGCAGGAGCATTGGTCACACCGAAGAGCATAACCAAGTACTCATAGTGACCATATCGCATCCTAAACGCTGTCTTCGGGATGTCCTCAGACTTAACCCGAATCTGATGGTACCCTGACCTCAAATCTATCTTTGAAAAGATGCAAGCGCCCACAACTGGTCCATAAGATCATCAATCCTAGGGAGGGGATACCGATTCTTTATGGTCACCTTGTTGAGCTGTCGAAAGTCGACACACAACCTCATACTACCATCCTTCTTCTTCACCAACAACACAGGTGCTCCCCACGGAGACACACTCGGCCTAATGAACTGCTTCTTCATCAGGTCCTCCAACTGTTCTTTCAACTTAGCTAACTCAAGAGGAGACATTCTATAGGGTGCTATGGAGATTGGCCCGGTGCCAGGCACTAAGTCTATGGTAAACTCAACATCTCTTTCTGGGGGTAAGTTATAAACATCCCCCGGAAACACTTCAGGAAACTCTCGCACAACAGGCAAGCTGGCGACATCAGGAGGGCTGCTCTCTACATCCAGGGAAGCTAACATCATGTATACTTGGGCTTCGTCTCTCATCGAAGCTTGTACTTGGCTGGCAGAGAGAAGGTCTGGATTCTTAGACTCCTTTGGAGTTCCAAAAACCAGGGTTTTATCGAAACAATTCAGAAGGACATGGTTGGAAGATAACCAGTCCATACCCAGAATAATGTCCAGGTCTTTCAAAGGTAAGCATACAAGATCAGCAAGGAAAGTTTTATCATCTATAACAATATGGCAGTTCTTGCATACATAAGAAGTAGAAACAGGTTTATTTGTAAGTGTAGAAACCAACAAATCAAACTCAAGGAAGGTAACAGGCAATTTTAGACTCTTGACCCTATCATGCGATATAAACGAGTGAGTAGCACCCGAATCATACAATACAGTTAATCGAGTTCCATCAATTAAACACGTACCTTGGATCAAGTCATCAGACTCGGAGGCTTCGGCTCCACTAAGAGTAAAGACTCTCCCAGTGGTCTTCAGTCTGTTGGCCTGGGGCTTCTGATTCTTGCTAGCGCTGGGAGGCTCGGCCTTAGCTCCATCACACTCGCGGCTGATGTGGCCTGGCTTGCCACATTTGAAACAGATGACCTGTGTTTCCTTGCACTGGGACGAATAGTGGTCCTGTGCTCCACACTTCCCACACCTCATAGCTCTAAGGGCATCAGAAAACCCACCCCTGAAGCTACTCTGCTGAAACTGGGGCTTCCTGCCACTCTGCTTGAAGTCCTTGCCCGAAGGGGCATACCGCTGCTTGCCCTTATCCCTCTGATCAATCCTCTTGCCACTCTGATTGTCCGATCCTCTGGAACTGGCAGCTCTGAACTGGCTGGCATCCTCATAGATCCTGCACTTGTTGACCAGAATAGGGAAGACTCTGATCTCCTGATAGCTGATGGCCTGTTTGATCTCAGCCCGGAGCCCCGCTTCGAACTTCACACACTTGGAGCGATCGTCCGTCTCATGCTGGTAAGGAGTGTAGTACCTAGCCAGCTCCTCGAACTTAGTGGCATAGTCACCGACTGACAGTGACCCCTGCCTCAAAGACAAGAATTCCATCTCCTTCTTGTCCCTGATATCCACTGGAAAATACTTCTCCAGAAACCTCTGCCTGAACACAGCCCAAGTCACCGTTGTGCCCTCTGCCTGCAGTTATCCCACCAGTGCTCCGCCTCTTCAGTCAACATGAAGGTAGCGAAGATGAGCTTCTGCTGATCATTACAATCCATCGCACGGAAGATCTTCTCTGTCTCCCTCAGCCACAACAAAGCTCCCTCTGGGTCATACGCTCCCTTGAACGACGGAGGGTTGTTCCTTTGGAACTTATCCAGTCCCTGGAACTCAGCTCGCCCACCGTTGTTAGGGTTGACCTGTCCAATAGCATTGGCCAGAAGCGCCAATGCGTCAGCAATCGCCTGATCGTTGCGTCCTCTACCGGCCATTAGTTCCTGTACATGCCCAAAACAGCCTTTAATACAGAAACTTAGCGAGTAAAAGCTACAGGCAACTAACTTAAAACATCATTATCTATACCAAGTATAGACAATTCAAACAAGAGTCACACAACAGACTCACAACAGACTCATACCACATCCGAACAAGGTCGAACTGCTCTGATACCACTAAATGTGACACCCTTCTACCCCGCATGTTAAAAGCCATTTAAATTAAAAACATTTAAAGGAAAACATGCAATTACTGGATAAAATAAACAATTGTCCATGGGTAGAAAAGTCCCACATGAACCGTTTACAACGCGGAAATAAAATAAGTTTTAAACAATAAAAACATAACCAACCAAAGTAATATAACCCAACCCCGATGTCACATACAGAGCTGGTATAACCGTTCCGGAATAAAGTCCACGGAATTACAACTGAAACTAACTACTACGAAACATAAACTAGCCCTACGATGAGTGGCGGCTCCTCAGAGTCACTCCTCTCCGGGCTGCTCGTCATCCTCTGCAATGTGCCAATCAGGCCAAACACAAACAACAAACATATATAGGGAGTAAGAATCGTATAAACATATTAGTATGGGAATAGGCAGTAAAGTAAACAGCAAGCATAGCAGCATCACATCAAACATCAACATCATCATTATGCTATGCAGTGCAATGCAGTCCTACTCCGCTAAACCATCAATGCATGTGGATCCACTAAACTCGGGATGAACGACTTCGGAGTTACATATCCACATTGAGAATCTACTCAACGCCGGAGAATCTACTCCTTGGATAGCCAACGCATCAAACCAACGAATGCCTCATCACGGGGGCGCTAGGAGAATCTACTCCAACCGTGGATGGCCGGATCGCCGTACTCTAGGACGATCTCCCCTATGTCGAACATCCCTAAACAACATCTCCGATGCAATGCATATGCAACACAACAACAACGGCAACACCACCTCCATAACTCCAACGGAATCGACCGAAGGTAACAGCGGGATCAACCGCACCAACTTGCCTCGCGGAATCTACCTGAGGACTTAAGCGGAATCAACCGCCGTACTTGGGGCAAACTCTCGGCCACAAAGGTACGTAACAATCAACACCTTAGACTCAAACCGTGGAGTCAAGGCCTCCTTGGCCAAAAAGCACCAAGGCACAACTCATCAGCTTGCGGCACCCCAAAGGGTATCGACTTAACATCTCACCATCTCATCATCTTTATTTATCTTTAGTAACATTTACCAAGTTGTCTAATCAGTTATCATCACAGGGAAGTGGGGTTTAGAACCCCTTAAGTCCTTTAATCTGGTTCTGTCACAGTGGGTTGAGCACGGTCGTGCTCGTAACCCAGCACGGTTGTGCTTAAGCACGTGAGGGACGTGCTCCCCTGTAAGTGAAGCACGGTCGTGCTTCTTAATGAGCACGGTCGTCCTCAGCAGCACGATCGTGCTCTTTGTCCTGTACGGCCGTGCTCAACAGCGCGGCCATTTCCCAGAATTCAACTGGGAGCACGGTCGTGCTCCCTGTCCAGCACGGTCGTGCTCATCGCGCGATAGTGCTGTTCTGGGCAGGAACAGAGGCTGATACTTAACCAAAATCAATGATTTAATCCATTAAACATCCTAAATCAGTTATCAACGTATTTCACGGATTAAACTCAGCAATAAAATCAACATCAACGTAACAGTGGCATCAACCAACAATATCAACATGTTCATAGTAATGCAACCAACATAAACTCAACCAACCATGAACATAACCATAACATATTATCAATCATTAACATGTTATCAACTAATCAGCCAATCATACATACATAACATGCATCAACCGGGTTATGGGAACCCTTTTACTTTACCCTAACCCAAACCTATGTAGATACTACCCTTCTCCCCATACCTGGATTGAAGGTAGCTCTTTCGGTGTCCCAAGCAACGAACCGAGTCCTTTCCTTATAGCAACTCACACCGAAACGAATCTTGGATCATCAAAACAAACCAACAATTAGTTCCCTATTCACAATAATGAAAGGAAACTAAGGAAGGGTAAGGAACGTTACCTATGCACTAACACAGTTAAGTTAGCGGTCTCCCAAGGCCTCCAACTCTCACCAAAACTGATCAAAAGGAAGAAAAACGGAAGAAACTCTTCCCTGGCCGCACTCAAGGCTGCTGCACTCACCAAAATAAGGTTAAAACGTTAAACCCTCGATTCTGCTCACGTATATAACTTCCGGACCTGAGCACGGTCGTGCTTACCCTTGAGCACGGTCGTGCTCCACTTAGCGTCACGAGACGCGGTCCACGCATTGAGCACGGGCGTGCTCTCTGTTGAGCACGGTCGTGCTCAACTTAAAAATCAGAAACTCGCTTCTGACTTTAAGCACGGGCTTGCTGACTGATGAGCACGGGTGTGCTCATGTACCAGAAAGGGACTTTTAGCCAAAAATCCCACTAAGCCCTGAAACGATAAATCCAACTTAATACAACCAGCTTAATTAAAATATTCTGAAAAACAGGGTGTTACACATCACATAGTTACCCAAAAAGCGGAAAATAAATTATTAATTCTAGCATATATTATACATTCTAGCATAATGATACACATACATCGTCTCATTATACATTCAAGTATAATGATACATCGTCTCATTACACATTCAAGTATAATGATACACCGTCACATGATACCTTTTCCATTAAGGTCTCATGTTAAACAACGTCGGGCACGTCTGCCGTAAATGCAAATGTAAAACATTTTGTTCTTGACACTTTTCTTTGTGTTCAATCTCCTTTTGCCGAAGCTCAAAATGGCTTACGACTAACCATAGTTTTAAACATCTTTAAAACTTTATTAATAACACAGGACCTCAAAGTCCGAGTGCTCAATCACGACACCCCTAGACCGATGCACCAGTCATGGGTTCGTGGTAATAGAAAACATCTTTAATGTTTTTAACTCAGTAGACACCAAGTCTACAGTAGACACCAAGTCTACAGGACCTCAAAGTCCAAAGGACCCCAAGTCCATAACACAACACGAACCTTAGTACCCCGACGTCTCGGTTACTAAGTTCAAAACCATTTTAACACAGTTGGGTTCAACTTGTTGTCGGAAAATCATTTCAAATGGGAAATAAAACCGTAAGTTAACAATTTAACTTTTTATAAAAGATGGTCACTTGAGGCTCAAAGTTGTTTAAACTACGTATTGCCGCTTTAAGATTTCTTGCCGTCGGTATTTTTCCAAGTTGCCGTCAAATTAGCCCTTTAAGCCAAATTTTAGCTTATTTCACTTAAATATTTTTATAAAATCATTATTAAGTTATTTTTGAAAATTAATTTCATAAAATAGCTTTTTATAATATTCCGGAATTTATTACGTAAAAATCAGCAGTACAAAAATATTTTTACGGCTTCGTCCTCACTGTGACTCATAAATCACTCTTACAACGATAAATCATTAAAATAATGATATTTTCCAAAACTCTTTATTTTTCCCAAATAAATATTTTCCATTAATATTATATTCCAATATTTTACCCTTAAAACATTGAATATAATTTACGAAGCTTTTCAAAGCTTTTATCTGATTAGTTAATTGGGCACTGACCACTATCAGGCTTTTCAAACAACAACCAACAACATCATCACAGAAATATTTCCAGACAGATCATGCATCACAGCATAATAATATAATTGCAGATAACAATTAAATGCAAACAACTAACACAGATCAAAATAACAGAACTTAAACAGAATTAAACAAACACCAACAGATAAATAATTATAGACAACACTTGATAACACATGATTATAGGAAAAACTCCTCAGGTATTCTCCCCTTACCTCTTGAAGAACTTAACTTCCGATTAGAACTTTATCGCCGATCCGGTTTCACGCACAACAACACAATCACTCAACCTTCAACAACCACAACCAAACCATCACTAATCAAACAATTAAAATCCTCCTAATCACTCCTAATTGGTCACGGCCTAGACTAGGTTTAGTGGTAAAAATTCTAACTTTGCTTAAGTCTTGGATTAATGATCCAAAATCCTTAAGTCTTTGTAACACTTGTTTAACAACAAAGATTAAAACATCAACTTTTAATTTCTCAAAACCCTAATTTCGGCCAAGACATTAGGTTATGGCTAGGAATCTTAGTTTGACATAAGAACATAGATTCATCATTAATACATGTTCAATAGATGATTAACATGATTACATCCATGACAAGAAATTAAGTTCCTACACCCATTTTTTTACATGGTTCGGCCTAGGCTAGAAACAAGGGAAGTAAAATTTTTTTTGTAACAATCTCTTGGATTATGATATTAGAGATGATAATAGGAACATAGAAATTGGTTTCACATTTTTAGGATTTTTCTATGATTTTCTAGAGAATTTCAAAGTTTCTAGATCTAGGAATTTAAAGTGATGATCAAGGCTTTAAAACATGAAAACTTATGAAGAACATGCTATTAAATGAAGATAAAGAGTAAGAATCACCTCTTGAAGAAAAAGAAATGAGCAAGAATCACTAACTTCTTTCACAAACTCAAAGCTTTTGTTTAGAGAGAAAATGGAGGAAATGAAAGATGAAGAAGATGAAGAAGAATGGAGAAGGTTCAAGAATGACTTGAATGAGCTTGGCTCTTCAAGCTTATGGGCAGCCATGGCAAGCATGGGCCTTGCGAAATTTTGGGCCAAGAAAAGCCCAAGTCCATTTGATTTTGTAAAATGAAAATAGCTTAAGCTTAATACTTTGTCTTGAAAACTTAAGAGTAGAAATTTGCCTCATGCAAAATGAATTTATGACCATAATATTGGGCCCAAAAACTGCAGCCCAAACTTGATTTGGATGAGCCAAAATTTGATTCAATTTACTTGGAAGATTCTAGAAACTAGTTTAGGGACCAAAATGCAAAATAGAAAAAGTCTAAGGACCTAAATGCAATTTCCCTAGAAATTGTCATCATGATGCCATGTGCACCATTAATGCATTCACATGGTGACTCATCATGTGTGACTCATTGATATTATCCGTTAGCGGATCCCGGAAATCCCGTAATCTGCTCCGTTGCTTCCCCGATTAAAGACGACGCCCGGATAAAATATAATATTTCACTTTTTAGTGAAATATTTCAAAATAACCATAATCATAGGAAATTAAATAAAAACCTTAAGTTTTTCGTTCACGAGTTAAAATTAGGTCTTCGGAGCAGTATAAATATACTGTCAGTGAAATTCGCAGACCGGGTTTCGCCTGACTTTTCAACCTAAATTTTTATCGTAACTCTCTACGGTCAAGTAGAGTGTAACTATGGTTTCGGATTAATTAAAATAATTTTCCAAGTCTCAGATAAAAATATAAACATATTTATATAATTTTCTAATATTAGAAAGCAGAAAAACTCGGGGTGTTACACTTATCAAGAATCCAAGATTCTTGTGGCGAACATCATTGGCTTATCAAACATCCTTATTTGTGGCGCCTTGATCATCTCTTTCTCATCCATCTTTGTTTATTTCTTCACTTTATTTTGGTTACCAAAAACTGTTTACAATTCTATCTTGTTCTAGTAGTGTGTTGCGCCATATATATGTGTTATGAATTCAACCAAAAAGGTCATTACAAGGCAACCCTCCATTTGGTTGTCATCAATCACGGCCTGGCCGTGACAGCCATCACGGCCGTGACAGGCCAATCAGCACAAGATTTCACAAAGTAGAAGCTATCATGGCCTGGCCCTGACAGTCGTCACGGCCGTGACGCATAAAATCTGGGATTTTGGGATCTGTTTTTGATCTGATTTGTAATTGGTTTAATCCCAAGTTAACCTACACTATAAATAGGGGAATTAGGCTCGAAAATAGGGCATCTTGGCTGCTACCTTAGGCTTAATTTTAGGATTTCTCTTCTTCTCCAATTTCTCCTCTTCTCTTAGGATTTTTATGCTTTGGTTAATCAAGATCGCTATAACCATGGCAATGCTTGAGTAGTCCTTTTATTTCTAGGAATTAGGGTTGTGCCCAAGACTTGTTTTATGTTATGAATTGATGTTTTCCCTTTTGTTAATTTCAATTTGCTTTAGATTTGGTTCTTATTGTGCTTCATCCATGTGAATTGATTGATCACCTATTTGCATGTCTTAGATATTCTAAGGAGGAACTGATAAGTGAACCTAGGTATTGGATCTATAAGAATTGAACTTAGGACTTAAATCATGAAAGTTAGAAGCGGTCCTTCAAGGGTTCATTGAATTATCATAAACCTTAATGGGTTCAATTTAAATACAATTACCACGAGAGTAGGGGTTGGTTTAATTGGGCACGGTTCTTGTATCTCGAGAGGGAACATTAACTTTATTAGGATATATTCACCTTCAAAGCGTTTTGATAATTAACAAGTGGGTAGTCGATTTAGTAGCATAAGCAGTCATGTTGGTAACCCAATTCCTGGAAATCTCCTTTGATTTGAAAAACAACCGATTTGATTTACTTTCCGATTCTGTTTGATTGCGATTATTAATAATTGATTTGTTACTTAATTTTAAATTCAAAAACCAAATCTTTCCTTGTTTAGTTTAATTGATTTAATAATTAATATTGTTGTTCAAGATCACGGTCTCTGTGGGTTCGATCTTTTTATTACTTGACGACAAAGTCGTACACTTGTGGATTCACGCTATGACAATTCCACCCCCTTATAAAAATTCCATCCTCGAAATTTCTACGTACCTCAGACGAAAAGGTGTGGGTATGCTTCCATCATCTTGCTTTCCAACTCCCAGGTAGCGTTTTCCTTAGTAGCTCCGCTCCAAACGACTTTGACCAAAGGAATCTCCTTGCCTCTTAGCTGCTTCACCCGCCTATCCTCGACTAGAAGGGGTAACACCTCAAATGTCAAGTTCTCTTTCAACTGTATAGCATCGGGTACTATCACGTGACTAGGGTCATGGATATACTTTCTGAGTTGAGACACATGAAAAACATTATGGAGGTTGGACAAGAACGGGAGTAAGGCTATCTGATAGGCGACTTCGCTGACTCTTTTAAGGATCTGGTAAGGACCAATGAATCTCGGAGTAAGTTTCCTCGCCTTCTTCACTCTACCAACCCCGGTAGTTGGAGTAACTCTCAAGAATACATGATCACCTTCCTGGAATTCGAGCGCCTTCCTTCTTTTGTCATGGTAGCTCTTTTGTCTACTTTGTACTACTCTCATCTTTTCCTAAATCAGTCTCACTTTCTCTGTTGTTTCTTGCACTATCTCAAGTCCTAGCACCACATTATCACCAGGTTCATTCCAACACAAAGGTGTCCTACATCTCCTCCCATAAAGAGCCTTATACGGTGCCATCCCAATGCTGGAATGGAAGCTGTTGTTGTAGGTCAACTCTAACAGGGACAAAAAATTGTCCCAACTTCCCGACTGCTCTAACACACAAGATCTCAACAAGTCCTCTAAGGACTAGATGGTCCTCTCAGTCTGCTCATCAGTCTGTGGGTAGTAAGCTGAACTAAGCCTGAGCTTTGACCCTAAAGCCTCTTGCAAACTATTCCAAAACCTAGAGGTAAACCTTGGATCTCTATCCGACACTATGCTAGAGAGTACACCATGAAGCCTAACTATCTCTTTGATGTACAACTTGGCTACATTTTCCAAAGGGTATTCCATATTCATCGGGATGAAATGGGCAGACTTAGTCAGTCTATCCACAACAACCTATATAACCTCAAAACCTGCTGGAGTCCTAGGGAGTCCAGACACAAAATCCATGGAGATGCTATCCCATTTCCATTCTGGGACACTCAAAGGTTGTAACTTACCTGAAGGCCTTTGGTGTTCTATCTTGGCCTTCTGACAAACTAGGCATGCATACACAAACTCAGTCCCATCCTTTTTCATCCTAGGCCACCAAAACATCCTCTTAAGATCCTGATTCATCCTGGTGGCACCTAGGTGCACACTCAGTCCACTTATATGTCCTTCTTCAAGGATCAACTTTCTAAGCTCCGGGACGTCTGGTATGCAAACTCTATTTTTAAACCTCAAGACCCCATCATGTCCATCCTTAAAACTAAGGTATCTACCCTGAGCAAGCAACTCTCACTGATCTAAGACAAACTTATCAAACTTATGACCCTCTCTAATCTGGTCCATCAAGCTATTGGTAACCTTCAAGGTTCCAAGCCTAATACTCTTAGGGGTAAACTCACAAGCTAGACTAAGATCTCTAAATTCCTCAATCAGATCCATCTCCCTAACCATCAAAGCGGAGATGTGTAAGGTTTTCCTACTTAAAGCATCGGCCACCATATTGGCCTTTCCTGGGTGATAGGTCAGCTCGAAGTCATAATCCTTTAAGAACTCCATCCACCTATGCTGCCTCATATTCAACTCCTTCTGATCAAAAAGATATTTCAAACTCTTATGATCACTAAAGACCTCAAATCTAGCTCCATACAGGTAATGCCTCCAGATCTTTAAGGCAAATACCACAGCTCCTAGCTCTAGGTCATGGGTAGGATAGTTCTTCTCGTGGGTTTTCAACTGCCTAGAAGCGTAGGCAACTACCTTACCATTCTGCATCAACACACCACCTCACCCTTGCTTAGAAGCATTATAGTAAACTACGAAGGGTTCATTAGGATCTGGCAAAACTAATACTGATGCTGATATCAACCTATCCTTAAGGGTTTGGAAACTCTCTTCACACTAAGAGTCCCACACAAACAACTGTCCATTCTTGGTGAGACGGGTTAAGGGTAAAGCTATCTTAGAGAAACCTTCTATGAACCGCTTATAATACCCGGCTAACCCCAAGAAACTTCTAATCTCGGTTATAGACTTCGGCAATTCCCACAGGAGCACTGTCTCTACCTTAGCTAGGTCCACTGCTATGCCACCCCTAGAGATGACATGTCCTAAGAAGCTCACTTCCTCTAACTAGAACTCACACTTAGACAACTTAGCGTACAACTGCTTTTCCTTAAGGGTCTGCAAGACAACCCTCAAGTGTTCCTCATGTTCCTCCTTACTCTTGGAGTACACTAAGATGTCATCTATGAACACCACCACAAACTTATCCAAGTAAGGGTGAAAGGTCTTGTTCATGTAGTCTATGAACACCGCGGGAGCATTGGTCACGCCAAAGGGCATAACCAAGTACTCGTAGTGACCATTTCGCGTCCTGAATGTTGTTTTTTGGATGTCCTCGGACTTTTTTTTTTTTATCAACAAAAGTATATTGAATAGAGTACAAGGGGTACAGATGTCCTCAGACTTAACCCGAATCTGATGGTACCATGACCTCAAATCTATCTTAGAAAAGATGCAAGCGCCCATCAACTGGTCTATGAGATCATCAATCTTAGGGAGGGGATACTGATTCTTTATGATCACCTTGTTGTGCGGTCGATAGTCGACACACAACCTCATACTACCATCCTTTTTCTTCACCAACAACACAGGTGCTCCCCACGGAGACACACTGGGCCTAATAACTGCTTCTTCATCAGGTCCTCCAACTGTTGCTTCAACTTAGCTAGCTCTAGAGGAGACATTCTAGAAGGTGCTATGGAGATTGGCCCGGTGCCAACCACTAAGTCTATGGCAAACTCAACATCTCTCTCTAGGGGTAAGTTATAAACATCCCCCGGAAACATCTCGGGAAATTCCCGTACAACAGGCAAGCTGGCGACATCAGGAAGGTTGCTCTCTACTTCCAGGGAAGCTATCATCATGTATACTTGGGCTTCGTCTCTCATCGAAGCTTGAACTTGGCTAGCAGAGAGAAAGTCCGGATTCTTAGACTCCTTCGGAGTTCCAAAAACCAAGGTTTTATCAAAATAGTTCAGGAGGACGTGGTTGGAAGATAACCAGTCCATGCCAATAATGATATCAAGGTCTTTCAAAGGCAAGCATACAAGATCAGCAACAAAGGTTTTACCATTTATGACAATATGACAGTTCTTGCATGCATAAGAAGTGGAAACAGGTTTATTCGTGGGTGTAGATACACGCAAATCATACTCATGAAAGGAAACGGGCAATTTAAGACTCTTGATCCTATCATGTGATATAAATGAGTGAGTAGCACCCGAATCATACAATACAGTCAATTGAGTTCCATCAATAAAACATGTACCTTGAATCAAGTCATCGGATTCGGAGGCTTCAGCTCCACTAAGAGTAAAGACTCTCCTAGTGGTCTTCAGTCAGTTGGCCTGAGACTTTTGACTCTTGCTAGTGCTGGGAGGCTCTGCCTTGGATCCCTCACAATCACGGCTGATGTGACCCGACTTGCCACACCTGAAGCAAATCACAGCTGATTCCTTGCACTGCGAAGAGTAATGATCCGGTGCGCCGCACTTGCCGCACCTCATGGGTCTAAAGGCATTGGAAAATCCACCCCTAAACCTATTCTGCTGAAACTGTGACTTCTTGCCACTCTGCTTGAAGTCCCTGCCGGTCGGAGCATAGCACTGTTTACCCTTGTCTCTCTGATCAGTCCTCTTGCCGCTCTGACTATCCGATCCTCTGGAACTGGCAACTTTAAACTGACTAGCATCCTCATAGATCCTGCACTTGTTGACCAGAACTGGGAAGACTCTGATCTCCTGGTAGTTGATCACCTGCTTGATCTCGGGATTAAGTCCAGCCTCGAACATAACGCACTTGGAACGCTCATCCGCAGTATGTTGGTAGGGAGTGTAATACCTAGCCAGCTCCTCAAATTTGGCAGCATAGTCACCAACTGACATCGAACCCTGCCTCAGAGCCAAGAACTCCATCTCTTTCTTGTCCTTGATGTCTGCCGGAAAGTATTTCTCCATAAACCTCTGTCTGAACTCAACCCATGTAACCGCTGTGCCCTAAGTCTGCATCATTTGCCTGCAGTTTTCCCACCAATGCTCAGCCTCCTCAGTCAGCATGAATGTAGCAAAGATGAGCTTCTGCTAATTGTTACAATCCATAGCTCGGAAGATCTTCTCAGTCTCCCTCAACCATAGCAAAGCTCCTTCCGGATCGTAAGCTCCCTTGAACGATGGAGGGTTGTTCCTCTGAAACTTATCCAGGCCCTGAAACTTAGCTGGTCCACCATTGTTGTTGGGGTTGTTAACCTGACCGATAGCATTGGCAAGGAGTGCCAACGCGTCCGCAATTGCCTGATCGTTACATCCTCTACCTGCCATGAGTTCCTGTACATGTCCAAAACAACTCTAACACTGAAACTTAAGCGGGTAAAATCGATAGGCAACTTAACTTAGAGCATCATTGTCTATAATAAATATAGAAAATTCAAACAAGAGCACACAACACACTCACAACAGACTCATACCACAGCCTGATAGGACAGACCTGCTCTGATACCACTAAATGTGACACCCTTCTACCCTGCATGCTATACAACATAAAAAGATATAAATAATAAAATAAAAACATGCATTTACTGAATAAATAAAAACATTTGTCCATGGGTAGAAAAATCCCACATGAACGAGTCCTCAAACGCGGAGTAAAACATGTTTTAAACAAATAAACAATATCTAAACAAAACCCAACCCGATGTCACAACAGAGCTGGTATAACCATTCCGTACAATTCGGAATACAACTGAAAACTAAATAACAAAGGAAAAGCCCTAACTATTAGTGGTGGCTCCTCAGAGTCACTTCTCTCCGGGCTGCTCGCCATCCTCTACATGAAGCCAATCAGGCCAAACAAGAAACAGAAAAACGGGGAGTAAGAATCATGTAAGCATATGTGGCATGGAGATAGGAAGCAAGGTAAAAAAACAAGCATGGCAACATCATAACATACATCAGCATATACAAATCGTCATACATCAACATCGTCAAAATCAGGAATGCTATGCGGTGCAATGCAACATTACTCTGCTACTCCATTATGCATGTGGGTCCAAAATAACTTAGGATGAACGACTTTGGAGTTACATATCCATATTGGCCATAGAAGCATTAATACCGGCCGTTCACCGAACCTCGGGTGAACCCCATGGATAGCCAACGCATCAAACCGTGGATGCCTCATCAGTGGGGGCTGCGGTCACCAAACCTTGGGTGACCTGCCATGCATGGCCAGATCACTGTACTCTCGGGCAATCTCCCCTATGTCCAACCTCCCCCTCAACCATCAAATCAAATGCTCTATGCATGGCACAACAACAAACAACAACAACCACCTCCTTTGCTCGGGCCGAAAAGCTCCCAAGACTTTAACATCAACATCATCGTGCTTGGGCCAATAAGCACCCAAGACACTTAACATCATCAACGCCTCGACCAATAAGCACCGAGGCCACTTTGGCCAATAAGCACCAAAGCTACCAACGTGCGATTACCCAAGGTTACCGACTTAAACATCTTATTATCATTAATTATCTTCATTAATCATTAACCGAGTTGTCTAATCTTTATCATTGATTAATCATGTCAGCTCAGCGTCATTGGGGAAGATTGGGGTTAAAAACCCCTTAAAGTCCTTAATCTCAGTTTCTGTCCTGAGGGGTGAGCACGAGCGTGCTTAACCCCAGCACGAGCGTACTGCCACATAAGTGAAGCACAGTCGTGCTTCCTTTTTCGCACGGTCGTGCTCAGCTGCACGGTCGTGCTCCTCTACTGTACGGCCGTGCTTAATGCGCGGCCATTTCCCAGAATTCAAACTTGGAGCACGAGCATGCTCCTTATTCAATACGGCCGTGCTCAAAGCACGACTGCATTGTTCTGGGAAGAATCTCAACATAGTTCCTTAACCAATTTTAGGGTTTAAATCCATTCTTAGGTCAATTAACAGCATATTTTAAGGCTCAACCACATCATCCGTTAACATCAATAATCCAACCATTATCATGCCAATAATAACATCAACATAGCATCATATTCATAGGTAACCAGTCATGAACATAAACATGTGAAATATCATACTAAACATCCACGAACATGTTATCACAAAACAACCAATTTAGCATATTAAATCATACATTCATATATGACAAATCGGGGTCATGGGAACCCCTTTACCTTACACTACCCCCACTGCCTAATGAGTACACTACCCTTCTCCCCATACCTGGATTGAAGGTTCCAACGTAAGCTCCTAACAGCAAAACGACCTTGGTTCCCAACACGACTCCGCTAGCCTTCCAAGCCTTGGTTAAACAAGATTAACCACGTTAGTTTCCGACTCATAATCATGAAAAGGAACTGGAAGGGAAAGAAACGTTACCTATATGCTTGACACCGATAAACAGAGGTCTCCCATGGGTCTCCAAAACTCCACCACAACAATGGATTTAGAGAAAAAGGGAAGAGAGACTATTCTGGCCGTACTAGATGACGACTGAAGTCAGAAAATAGAGTTAAAACGTAACCTTCGGTTTCTGTGCCGATATATATAGGCTGCACCTGAGCAAGGCCAAGCATCCCCTTAGCACGGTCGTGCTGGACTTAGCGTCAGCAAAACGCGGTCCGTACTTGAGCACGGGCGTGCTCATTGTTGAGCATGGGCGTGCTGGCTAATGAGCACGGGCATGCTCATGCACCAGAAAGGGACTTTTAAGCCAAAAATTCCACTGAGCCCTTAGCCAACTATTCTAGCTTAAGCAACCAAACGAGCATATAAGAAGCACTTAACAAAAAGCGAGGTGTTACAACAACCCCAATCATAGCACTAATTACACCATAGATAACATGGGCTATTGGCCTAACAGCCAAGGATAAAAAAAGAGAGCTTTTTTTTGCACAACAAAAATCTCCAATACACCACAAAAAATTTAAAAAACACTTCAATATTTCTAAAATACCCCCAATTATCTTAATACACCTCTAAAGTACCCTCTTCTTTTTCTCTCTCTTTCCCTCTTATTCTTATCGGAGATTTTTGTGGTGTGGTGGTGTTCTCGGAGAGAAGGGTGGTGGTTTCGCAGGTGGTGGTTTTCTCGGCGTGGCCTCGGACGAACAGTTTGCGGGGGGTAGGGTCGCCGTCGACAAGGTGTATCCATCTCTTGCAGTTCTAGGGTTTCTACGATATCTAAGTCTCTCTTCAATTTGTTCAGGTTTGGTTAATAGAAGGGCATCCAAGAGAGAAGAACCCTTTCCCCTGAACCTACTCCTAGTCCTTTCTCACAATTGACAGAAAGAAGAGAAAATATATCTTGAAAAATCTTCAAGCCAAATTGACAAGAATCATGGTCAACTATGGCCTGAGTCACAAAAATTGAACTATTTTCAGTGGTTTTCTTACAAGACCATACCAACAAAAAGCTTCGTGAACAACAACTTTAGATCCAAGAACGCTTCTCATGTTCTTTCGAGTAATTTTGTTGGAGCTGTTACAACTATATGTTCATTAGATATTCTAAGAAAATGTGAATCTGCAATTCATGTGGTTACCTTCAAGGCAGAGATTTTGGGAGCTTCTTTTTGCACGACCACACCAAAAAAATCTCCAATAAGAATAGGAGGTAAAGAGAAAGAGGGAGAAGAGGCGAGGAGAGTGGTGTATTTCTGAATAGAGGTTTAGGGGTAAAGTAAGATAGTTGAGGGTATTTTAAGAATACTGAAATGTTTTTAAAATTTTTGTGGTGTATTAAAAAATTTTGTAGTGTAAAAAGAAGCTCCCTGAAAAAAAAATCTATCGCAGATCTAATCTACATCTTTATTAAATTATGTATTCTTCAATCTTTAGTTCCTGCAAAGTAAAATGAAAAAACATATATCAAAAGTATATGAATTTATAAGAAGACAACAGAAATAGCTAAACAACATAAACAAAATGAGTAGATAACGGCCAACTATCATATCGACCTAATACTGCAAAAGCATTCCAAGTGCACCTCTAAGAGTCAACTTCAGTCCAAAACAGAAGGCACAAAAGCACATCCAACCTTAGCAGTACAAAACTATAATGCTGAAACAATCTGTTAGGAAAACTATGCCTTGCCTTTCCCCGCACGAAGGGACTGAATCTTTGTTGCAATTTTAGTTGAATGCAAATGCTACTATGCATTCATCTATGATAGCTTTATGATCTACTCCAACTTTGGCCTAGGCGAATAACATAAGGATTCAGTCCCCGTTCCTTTGTTGCAAATTTAGTTGAATGAAAATGCTACTAGCAATCAATTATTGAATTTGTAGTAAATCCAAATGCTATTACACCAAGAAATACAGAAGAAACACTACTTAATTCGGCATTTTAAGCTACTATGCATTTTATCAAAACATAGAAAAATATCCAAAACAATCCACTAGTCCATGTTGCTTTGATAGTAATGTATCATGGCTCCTGAGAATTGATGCATATTTTTAATGAGTTAAATAAAAATACAGACAATATGACCTAAGATATTGAGGCATAGATCATCAATAATATCCTCCAATCAACCAATCCCAAGCTGATACAGTTAAAAAGCTATACTAAATATATTGTCAAACGAAATATGAGTATTAGCCAAGTAATGCCTTTCTAAAATATAATGTAGGGATTTATCAGAACGAACATGAGTTCCAATTGTTGTAGATAATTCAAATAGCTATTAGTTAGTTTGTTATTCAGTTGTTAGTTAACAAATGTGTTAGTTAGTTGTACATGTAACACCCTTCTCAGGCGCTACATTGTCTGTGACATTTTCTCAATTTCGTTTAACGCGGAAAATAAATTTTCTGAAGATACGAGTTTATTTTTCGCTATTCGTTTTCGCAAATAAGAAATTAGATAATACATAACATTTATTAACATTTTCCAACCACAAATAGGCCTAAAACATATACATCCAGAAAATGGAGAATAAGTAGTAAATAATCATACATTCCCTGTATGCACATAGTACTTTCATAAATTCTTTCAAAAGATAAAAGTCATGTAAAGACATAAACAACTACAAGTAGAAATAACAGCGCCATTAAAACAACATGACTAAGAAAAATATAAATAACCTTGGAGACACAACTGGTGGAGAATAATTGGTATGCCCTAGATCCAATCTAGTATGTAATTTTTAGAATGCATTTAATGAATTTATTTTGATAAAATAACTTTGCATTCTACTAAGTCTATTATAATCTATTAAAACTAACCCCCGAATTCTAGCGTTGCCACCTAAACCTTCTATTTGCCATGTAAGTCTAATTTTGCCACATCAGAAATAATCTGATGTGTCACTCTCTAAAAGGGATTCATTTCAACACTAACAATCTACCAACACTATCCTCTGTTTTGCCACTTCTATTATAAGGCTGAGCTTTCAATCCCTCATGCTATTCTATTCTTCCGTTTAAACGGATTCATTTTTGTTTTATAAATTATAATACTTACTACTAAACCTATAACACACGGTTACAACCATTCCAATTCCAAAACTAAAAGTTACAAGACCTAAATTCAATTTCATTATTATTATTAAAGCACCCAAACCGTCAAAATGCCTGTTTCTTTTCACTTTCACAAATCTTCGATACCCAAGAGGCATAATATTCATACCTGTGTTTTTGGAAATCTACGACATACTTCTATTTTCAGAGACAAAACAAATTTAAAAAAACAGCGCAAGCAAAAGGTAGGACCTGTGTTGTGTGGGTTATCTAGAAGCGCGTTTCAGAGTGCAAAATAAAATGATCAACGGCGGTGCAGCGATGGGAACGAAGGACGGCGTTCGGTGGTGTGAGTGCGAGGCAATGGTGGTCCAACGGTCCTGGTTCGTGGTGGCAGAGAGGTAAAAGCAAGTAGTTCTCTCATGTTCTTCACTTCTATTGATGGTCCATGTGGTAAATTGGCTTGGAATTTGCTGTTGGCGATGGGTACAGGCACCACTTTTTTAATTTGAATATTGCATTTGGTTTGGCTTGTGGGAATGGGCACCACTTTATCGCATATGGCTCTCGATTTTCTCGCAAATTGTTGCTTTCAGGCTTACCAAATTGTTCCCCTCTCTCTATTTGCAAATTATTGGTTTTTTTTGCTTTCTCTATCCTCAATTTTTTTTTTGATGTAGGTGACTCGATGGTTAGCTCAGGACATCTCCGTTTATCTACAATAAGGGCAGAAGGATGTAATAATTTGACACATTGGTCAATAAATCTCTTAAATTGGTGCAAAAAGAGTGAATCACCTAATAACACCAAAGCAACCTCCCTTGCGTGTTTCCCGAAATTCTTCTAGGTGAAGTGTCGCCTCTTTTATTTAATTTTATTGCCACATTTTTTGTCTCATTTGTTATCTGGATCATGTGATGCAATTTCGTGTTAGTTCAATTATTTCTTTGTCATTTTCATTAGGTAGATTTTTACATTCATTCTCTCCATTTGTAAGATGTCATCATATTATTCATCACAAGTTTGTTCTAAACACTGCAAATTAGTACAATTTACTATTACACAAAACACAATCAGCCGAAACTTCATAAATTGAACCACCAGAGCGTGCTTCTCAAAGTATTACTACAATCCTAATGTTTTATACCATGGATCTTATAAGATAGAGGGAGTGGGGGATGATAAAAAAAAACTGGTAGGGAGTTATCCCATTAATTTTTTATTGGTATGCTGATATTTATCACTTAAATTAGTAAGAGTGCAAAAGCTTTCATAATGCCTATTGTGTAAAAGCTTTACTAATGCCTATTGTGAAAAAGCTTTTCTTCTTTCTTAGACTTGGAATGTCGTCTAGAACATCTGCAATTTTTTTTTTTTTATCTCCATAGCTTAAACTAATGATCTTCCATTTATCTCCCAGAGCTTTCTTAGCACCATCACAATAGTGCAAGGTGTACTAATGGTAGCATCAAGCATACTAATTATTTTCGGTTTTACTCAAATATAGGCTATTTGTTCTAGGTAAGCTTACTTTTAATCTATGAAGTGCTTTTGTGTATATTACTATAGGCTCTTACATTAGTAACAAAGATTTAAAAACATTGTTTGCAGTAAGCACCTAAATTGATTTCCCTATTTAGGCCTTGTTTAGGTAAACGGCTTACTTAAGCGCTTATAGGATTAATGTTTATCATATAAGCTCTTATGTATAAGCTATTTATATAATTAAAGAGAAAATATAGTCAAACTGTTTTAATATAAGTTATAAGCTGTTTTCATAAGCTATCCTGGAGAGCTTATCAAAATAAGCTAAAAACAACTTATGGACATGTCATAAACATTTTTCATAAGCTCTCCCAAACACTCTAACAAGTGCTTATGCCAGTAGATAAGCTCAAATATGCTGTTTATAAGCCAATCGAAAGAGGTACAATATATATATATATATAAATTCCTAGCAATTTCAATTTTTTAATGTAATCAGATGCTATTATAAGAGAGATTTACTACTTAGACAATCAACTATACAAATTAAGTATTTATATGCCTCAGAGAAACACAATCATTTATAGATTTCCTACCAACCTAAGTGAAGATGAAATTGCACTGTCTTATTCAAGCCTATAGATGCAATACTCTTGCATTTTCATTTAAACTACAGTGTACTCACCTCCATTTGAAGATTAAAAACAAATTAGAATTTTTGAAATTGAGAAACTAAACTCTTTGCCTGATATTGAGTGTGGTTACAGAAATTGAGTGTCGTTTCTTGTAATAAGATGAGTATCGTCTCCGTAGTTAAATTATCTATGTCAATAAAGCCATAATTTTGTACCCTTGGGGTTCTCTATTTGAATTTACTATGGTTTTGACTTGTAACAATCTTAACTTGAAAAATAGATAAGAGTGCTTTTATACATGATTTTCATCATCTGGATTAGAAGATTCTTTTACTTATTTGATTTGAATAGTACAATATGGATTTTACATGGAGCATGCAAAGGAAGCATATACAAAAATTATGTACAATTCTATGGTTGAGCAATGTAAATGTGCTAAAATCGATGGTACACAATGACGAAGGATTAGAAGCACCTAAATGTTGAGTGGTTTTGGGGAAGAACCAGTCGATGGGTAAATGTTTTCTCAAATAATCTTTAACATAATATAATTTTAACATAATTGCAACCGCGCAACGCGCGGGTCACAATCTAGTTTGGGTTTATTTGTCATATTCATTAATTGGTTATTTAATTGATATGACAAAGTCCTTGATTAAATTTAGACACTTGTCATCATGATAGAGATCATGTTAATGAGAGGCAAGCATTTTATAATTTAATCTAAAGTATATATTCTTGATCGTGAGATTATTAAGAATATGACATTAGTCATCCGGAAAGATCAATATATATGTGATAGTCTCTATTGGACAGAGATTCATAGATCTCATTTATTAATTCACATATATAGATGATGCATATAGAGATATGATCATTGAATTGACTCAATTGAGAAATCCTAATGGTTTATATTACCGTTAAATTGTCAATGGGATATTCTCTTGAAGAACATAGTGTAAATGTTTCCTTTGACCTGAGATTATCAAAGTAATTAACAAGTTACTTGCTATACTTTGATTCCGGACACCTAATGCCTTAGGGTGATAGTTGAATGGATATTGGATATGACTAAGTACTTGTAGAATTAATGATATATCAAGAAGGAATCCATCAACTCTTGGTAATGAGTTTAAGCTCTATGATTATAACAACTAATTTACTACCGGCTTATTATTGAACCTATGGGGTCACACACTAACGAGTGTTCTAATCTTTGCTAAAGAATTATTTTATTATTTGATAATTAAATTGGAGAATTTAATTTAGTCAAATAAATAAAAAATTTCCAAAGTGGAATATTATTATATTCTATGCTAGCACTAAGAATATAAATAATATATAAATCAAGCATATTTTATTTATTTAGAATAAATAAAATTAATAACTTGTTGACTTGGTCAATCTTGTTTCAAGTGCTACAAGTTAGTAATCGAAAGAAACATATATATAAGTTTGGTTGGTTTGTTGGTTTAAAGATAGGGTAAAGTGATGAAAAAGAAAAAGAAAAAGGATATGATCAAATCCTAATCCTACCAAAGTAGGATGATGGTTCTATTTGATAGGGATAGTAGTTGTTAGTGAACTCTACATAAAGCTTCCAGCTCTACGTTGAGAAAATACACTTACTACTATCTTTTCTTTTTCATCACTGACATCTTGCTTTAATTTTTTTAGTTCCACTCATCAAAGGGTTGATAGCAGAGATTGGTCTCGGTGTGGATACATGTACAATCTTCACACAATTGAAGAAATTTTATGATTCAAGAACTCATATCCAGGTCATGTTTTTGAAACTTTACAGTTGTAGTATATTTTGAACACAAAATAGATCCAGTTTTAACGCTACAAGTGTTATGAACACTATTTTTTAACTATCAACAACTCCATAAAACTAGTCCTAAACACCGGGACTCATCATGCTGGCCTGTACAAAACGACGACGAGGTGTCATCATTGTACAATAATAACAACTGAGGACGATACATCATCACACTGGGGTTGATCTCTCACATCTTCCATATACTAATCTCTGAAGATGCGTCCTCATGACCGATCCGTCTCATATTCCAAAGTTGGCTATGATAATGAAGCAATACTACCATCTTCGTTGCAGAACATAAAATAGATAGAAGACCAGAAAACACATAAAATGAGGTGAGATCCCCATTCATCATACACATAAAGCAGGCATGTAGTAGTACGACCCACATACACATTACAGCATACATATATTCATATTATCTTCCATTCTCATTCCGCAGATCAAAACTCCAAGAATATACAATAGCAAACTAAGCGGTAAGCTTATCAAGCATACCAGACACGGTTTGTCCACTGAGGGACGAGAATAGAGAGAGCTGATTGAAACTGTATAGTCCCATACCTACACAGCCTCAAGGAATTCTTGATCCTAACTCTGGAGCTAATTGACATTTTGGAAAGGAAATGGTCAATACATGTTTCACATACGTCCACCTTAGGCACCATGTGTGGCTATCATGGCACACAAGGCTTAAATCATAATGTACATACAATCATAATCACATGTGATATCAAACTCTCTATAAAACATCAGGCTCTTTGTGAAACCTCTATAACTGGGAAGCTAGGAATATGTCCAATTGGTCTATCCACCGGATAACCTCGTGATTCCACCAAAATCCATTTGATGTCAATCTCCGACGGACGATATTCTCGGGTCCGAATCACCGGCCCTTCACTGAACCACGGTTCTCAAACAGACTTGTCATGTTTGTGCAAAGATGTTTTGAGGCACTTGATTACAAGTCCTAACGCATTATGGAATTGGATCAACAATCCAATCATTTATTTCTTTGCACTTTTCTAATGGAGCCTTTTGCTTGGCTTCCAAGCAATCAAATTATTCTGAGTCCATTAAGTCTTATGGATGTATGGATATTGAATTATCACACTTTATGACAAATGGTCTTGCTTCACCATAAGTCATAAATCATTAAGTTCATATTTTCACTAAGTCATTTATGACTTAGGTTTTGCATTTGACTTAAAATATTAGTCTTTAAAGTCTCAAATTATTTTTGGTAGAAACCAAACCTTTTAGTGAAGACCAAACCATTTGAACATAAGTCAATCAATGGTACATAGGTACTAAATTTCTCGAAACAAGTTCGTGATGATACTTGAAATTCTACTCTTTAAAGACAAAAGTCTCTTTGGCATAAAATCAAAACTCTTTGGCTGAAACCAAACCATTTTGAAGTAAGATTTGAACTTAGGTACATTAGTACAAACTTCTCAAAATAGTTTCCCGAAAATACTTGAAATACTTAAAAAACGATTTTGCCCCTTTTTACTGTATTTAGGACCGAAACTCTGTATTTTAAAAAATATAATCTTCTACTCGAATGTTTCACTTTCCTAAGTTACAATACCCATGTTAAGGTATTAAAATACTAATTTCAAACTTCACGTTACAGTTTGCTCAAAAACTCGACCGAATGTCGCTAAGTTCGAAAATCACGTAATTCATTTTTCAACGATTTTTAACCTAATAGTCCAAAACTCATTATAGAGTCTTAGGACACTTAAATAGACTTCTAAAACATTTTCAAACTATCTAAGACAGTTTGGGACGAAATTGGAACCTTGATTTATTTTACGTGTCCGATTTTGTGAAAAATCCGTTTTTAAGTCCGCTAAAACATGATTTTCATTCTCTTAAGACCTAAACTTAAATTAAAACTATTTTGGGGTCAATAAACCTCAAAAGTCAGATTTCAACACTATGAAAACAGTTTTGCAAAACTTTATTTTCTTCTTGGTTTTATTCCTTTTCAAATCTTTAAACAAGATTAGAAATACATAGATTGATGAAATTAAGGTTGTCATGCCATTTCTTCTAGCCTTGGCCGATCCAAGAATCAACAAAGTGAAGGTTCTCACTTCACTAAACAATCTCACAATCATATATACATATTCATGTATCAATACATAAGCTCTTGGCGTATACTTTAACATTTTAAGCATACTTTCCTATTCATGATTCAAGAAAGCCAAACATGAATTTGTAACAAATAAGCATGTTTCAATCAAGCATATACTTTACTAATTATAACCACACAACAACCACAATCATGACATCCATTCCTACAAGAGGATCACATAAACACACATATATACGACCCTTTGACTTAGGGTTTCAAAACAAGTCAATAACCAAATAAACCACACACACACCCACAATATGGTAGATGAAGATTATTCTCCCCCATACCTCTTGTAGATCACTTAGAAAAGCAAGGAAATGATGGTAAACCAAGCAAGGAGCCTCACGGTTTTGTCACAAAACCTAGTAAAGAAATCAAACAATAATTAAAAGGATTATACACAAAAGTTGTCATACACAAGGAAGAGAAATTCTAGGTTGCATCACTCACTTGGAGTAGGAAAATGGATGATCAAGTGTTGGATATTCTTAGGCTTGAAATACCCATTTTCAAGGAAGGCTCTATAGGGATTTTTATGTGAGATAAGATAGTCTTAGAATGTCTAGAGGAGTAAGGATCTAGTCTTGGTTTTTTAAATAAGTGAATGGATGATGATTTTTGGAGGGTGACCGAATTTTGCACATGAAAGAATGAAGAATACTTTGTGTTTTTGCAAGGAGAAACTTAGTGTTTTCATGATAGAATGGATGAAATGAAATGGGTTTGGGTCTTAGAAGGGGATGCACGAAATTTGAGCAAGTGAGGAAGGTGGTAGGATTAAGTTTAGGACACAAAAGGAATTGTATAAAGACTTAGGGGTAAAATGGTCTTTTCACATATAAATATCTAGATATTTTGTTTCAAGTAATCATGACTATGGTGAGTCAGTGGTGACTCACCACATGACTCACCCCCTAAGGTGGCAAGGTGTCCCATCACTCTAGCATCCGGTTCTAACTCTGCAGCTCCGTATCCGGCTCCGTCGTTTAGCCGATTTAGTTTTTTTCGCACGTTTTCTTCGAAAATTCGGCCGAATAAAATTTAATACTTGTTTTTTTAGCAAACATTTTGAAAATAGACTTCATCACTGGAATAATGATAAAATCTAGAATTTCTCAGTTTCGGGTCAAATTAGGGTTACTGTCGGTACAAAATTATACTGCCAGCAAAAACGCAGACTGGTTTCCGTATGAGTTTTAAACCTAAAATTTAACTGTAACTTCATTTGATATAGAAGGTCTCAACTATGATTTTGTTTTCCTCAAAATCATTTTCTAGATCCCCGATAATAATATAAAATATAATGATCGGTCAAGAGACAACGTGGTGTTACAGTACAGCTGTGTACATAACAGCTATAAATACAAGTGTAATGCAATACATTCAGTACTGAGAATTTTCAGTCAATAAGAAGTATTCATTCAATAAACATTGTTTAGTCTTTTCATTCCTTTCTCTCTATTTGTCATTGATGTGAGGTTATGTGTGTTCAGTCCTAATAGAGTGGTATCTAGAGCAGAAGATCAGGGACCTGTGCAATTACAATTAGGGGTGTAAATGAGCTGAGCTATTCGTGAACTACTCGGGTTCGGCTCGTTAAATGCTCGATGAAGCTCGTTTGCTTAATTAAATAAACAAACCCAAGCTTGAGAGTGAGCTCAATTATTTAAATGAGCCAAGCCCAAGCCTTATAGGCTCGACATTAAGGGCTCACGAATAGCTCGTGCATATATATATATATATATATATATATATATATATATATATATATATATATATATATAAAAAAATTATATATTATAATATATTATATATACTACTGCATTTTCCATTTGCTTCCTCTTTCTTAAAGAATTGTTGGTGGATGGATTTCCTTTTCATACAATTAAAAACTTTCAAAATTAATGGTTGGATCCCAATCAACCTGATTGTTATCCAAAATTATCAGAAAAATTTCTTTATTTACATTATTAGAGAAGTTTCGTTATTTACATTATGGAAATATGTAGAACTCTAACGAGAGTTTTTTTTTTACTGCATGAGAGTGTTAAAGTTATTTTTGAAGTTTATTTTTTATTAAAATATTTATTAAAATACTTAATGCATAATTTTCATATTATGGAACTATGCATGATTTTTTGTTAAGGAAAATTTTCATAAATGTAAAAATAGTTAAGTTATAAATGAGCTACATAAGCCAAGCTCAAGCTTTACTTTTTCGTAACAAGCCCAAGCCCAAGCTTTTATTTAGGCTCGTTTAAATAAATGAGCCAAGCTTGAGCTTCCCATTTTTTTCACAAACCAAGCTCAAGCTTTAACTGCTCGGCTCGGCTCGACTCGTTTACACTCCTAATTACAATTATGGCTTCAGAAAATGGTAATGGGAACTTCCTTTCTACTTTGCCAATTCTTGATAGCAAGAATTATGACCATTGGGTTGTAAGGATGGAAGCCATTCTTGGTTTCCAAGAAATATTGGAGATTGTAAAGGATGGTGTTTCAAAGAAAGATGAAGGTGCAGCCAAGAAAAAGGATTATAAAGCTCGATGTTTTCTTCACCAATGTGTGGACCTTGCCAATTTTGAAAAGATCTCCAAAGCCAAAACAGCTAAGGAAGCGTCGGACATCCTACAAAAGGCGTATGGAGGTGCTAAGAAGACCAAGAAAGTAAAGTTGCAGTCTCTCAAAAGACAGTATGAGCTACTATCCATGCTTGATCAAGAGTCCATTGCATATTATTTCAATAGGCTTCAGTTGCTAGTGAATTCAATGAAAACCTGTGGGGAATCAGTTTCAGATCAGCAAACGGTGGAGAAGATTTTGAGAACCCTCACTCCAAGATTTGACCACATAGTGGTAGCTATTGAGGAGTCTAAAGATCTTGAGAAGTTGAAGTTAGAGGAGCTGCAAGATTTTCTTGAGGCCCATGAGCAAAGGCTCAATGAGAGATCTGGTGTAAGAGAACCAGACCAAGCTTTATAAGCACAGATGATCAAGAGAGGGTCGGCTGACAAGAGAAAAGGCAAGAAAGGGAGAGGGAAATTCACCAAAAGGGCTTGGCCTTCTAATCAAGAAAGGTCAAAACCTGATGGTGACAGATCTGAATCCTCGAAAAGAGGAGGGTCTGGAAAGTACAAAGGAGGAAAGGGAAAAGTGGAAAAAAGAAAGATCCAATGCTTCAACTGCAGCAAATGGGGTCACTATGCTAGAGAATGTTGGCATGGAAAGGGCAAACAGAAGAGTAGCAGTGATGATGATGAAGCTCATGTGGTACAAGAAGACTCGGATGATGATCCAATTATGTTGATGGTCACAATTAATGATGCATCACCACACTTAGAAGCCTGGTATCTTGATACTGGTTGTTCTAATCACATGACAGGTCACAAGGAGTGGCTGACTGATCTTGATACATCCAAGAAAAGTAAGGTTCGTTTTGCTAATAACGGGACCATTGAAGCTGAGGGTGTTGGTAATATAGTAATAAAAGGAAGAGATGGAAAAGCAACCCTGATTGAGAATGTTCTATATTTTCCTGCCATGAAGTACAATCTAATAAGTGTAGGACAATTGGTAGAAAAGGGTTTTTCTGTTCACATGAAGAATGATTTTGTTGAATTGTATGACCCAAGACAGAGACTGGTGTTGAAATCTCCTCTCTCAAAGAACAAAACCTTCCAAGCTCAGATAAACACAGCTGAGGTACAATGTTTGACAGCTGCATTGAATGATAAAGAAAACTGGCTTTGGCATCTGAGGTATGGTCATTTAAATTTTAAAGTTTTAGCCAATTAGCAGCTAAAAGAATGGTGTTAGGACTTCCTATGATTAATATGCCTGAGAAAGTATGTGAAGGGTGACTTGCTGGAAAACAACACAGAAATTCTTTCAAATCTCATATAGCAATGAGAGCCTCAAATGTGTTAAATGTAGCCTATTATGATGTTTGTGGACCCTTTGAAGTACCATCACTAGGAGGGAATAAATATGTTACTTCTTTTGTTGATGAGTACAGTAGAATGATGCAGTTATACTTGATTAAGTCCAAGAATGATGTATTTGTTGTTTTTAAGAGTTTCAAGGCTATGGCTGAGAAACAAATGTGAAAGCCATTAAGATACTAAGAACTGATGGAGGAGGTGAATATACCTCAGGAGAATTTGAGTCCTATGGTGAAGAGCATGGCATTCTATATGAAGTCACAGCTCCACACACCCCTCAACATAATGGGTTGACAGAAAGAAGAAATAGGACAGTTCTTGATATGGCAAGAAGCATGATGAAACATAAGCAATTACCACATTCATTCTGGGGGGAGGCTATCACTACTGCAGCCTACATATTAAACAAATGTCCTACAAAGAAGCTAAGAGAGCAGGTGCCTGAAGAATTGTGGTTTGGCAGGAAACCATCAGTGAAGCATTTGAGGATTTTTGGCCCATTATGCTTCAAACATGTTCCTGATGCAAGAAGAAAGAAGCTACAATACAAAAGTGAACCTATGATCCTAGTTGGTTATCACACAACAGGAGCATATAGGCTTTACTGCCCTGTTACTCACATAATAGCCATCAGCAGGGATGTAGTAGTGTGTGAAGCTGAAACTTGGGATTGAAAAAAATAGAAAACCAATTCTAGATTCATGGTTCCTATGCTATCTGGAGATGAGCAAATTACTGCAGATGAAGATAATGCTGGTGTTGATCAATATCTCAAGTCCAGAGGCCACAAAGGGAAAGGCAAATACCAAGGAGATATACAGATTTTGAATTATTCTCAGATAATGTTGTTACATCTGAGGGTGATTTATTACATTTTGCATTGTTAGCTGATGCAGAGACACTTGATTTGTAAGAAGCCATGGAAGAGAAGGTATGGAAGCAGGCCATGATAGAAGAACTGAAAGAAATCAGACTTGGGAGCTTGTTGATTTGCCTTCAAACAAGCATCCTATTGCTGTCAAATGGTTTTATAAACTGAAGCTGCAGCCCGATGGAACCATTGCCAAACATAAAGCAAGGTCGGTGGCAAAGGGTTTTTTACAAAAGGCTGGACTAGATTATGCAGAAATATTTGCACCAGTAGCAAGAACTGAGACTATTAGGTTGGTTGTGGTTTTACCTAGTACAAAAGGCTGGCCATTGTTCCAGCTTGATGTCAAGTCAGCATTTCTCAATGGACCTCTAGAAGAAGAGGTGTATGTTCTCCAACCACCTGACTTTGAGGTTAAGGGAAAGGAGAACATGGTGTACAGGCTGAGAAAAGCATTATATGGCCTGAAGCAGGCTCCACGGGCATGGAATAAAAGGATTGATTCCTTTTTTATTCAGCTCAAATTCAGCAAGTGCTTAGTGGAACATGGTGTATATGTGAGAGTGAAAAATGAAGGTAGAAATGTGATGTTGATTTGTTTGTATGTATATGATCTTCTAGTTACAGGAAGTGATCTACAAGAAATTGAAGTGTTCAAATCAGTTATGAAAACTGAGTTTGAAACGATAGATCATTTGGGAAGATTAGCATACTTCCTAGGCATGGAATTTGTAAGCATTGCCAAAGAACTTGTATTACATCAGAAGAAGTATTATTCTGAAGTGTTAAAGAGATTCAAGAAGGTAGATTGTAATTTTGTTATGACTCCAGCAGAACCAAAATCAAGCTTGAAAGAAATGATGATGAAGAAGTTGTGCACATCACTCTATTCAAGCAAATGGCGGGATCTCTAAGGTACCTATGCAATAGCAGACCAGATATCTATTATGCAGTAGGCCTTATCAGTTGATTTATGGATAATCCTAAAAGGTCTCATCTCCTAGCTGCTAAAAGGATTTTGAGATACTTGAAGGGAACATTGGAGTATGGCATATTGTTTCCAGCAGAAACAAAACAGAATATGAATGAATTAGTTAGCTACTTGGATTCAGATTGTTGTGGAGATAGGAGTGATAGAAGAAGTACTACATGGTATCTGTCCAAGTTTTTAGGTGCACCAATCTCATGGTGTTCCAAGAAATAGCCTGTAGTAGCTTTGTCTTCCTGTGAAGCTGGATACATAGCTGGTTCTTTTGCTGCCTGTCAAGCACTATGGCTAGATTCTTTATTGAAGGAGATGATGATTGAAGTCAGGAAGCCTATGCAGTTGTTTATTGATACCAAATCTGCTATCAATCTAGCAAAGAATCCGGTTTCTCATGGAAAAAGTAAACATATTGAAACAAGGTTTCATTTCCTACGAGATCAAGTAAACAATGGAAAGCTAGAACTTGTTTACTGTCCGACTGAGTTTCAAACTGCTGATGTGTTGACCAAAGCCTCGAAGACAGATCAATTTTTGCAGTTGAGAAATGATTTAAGAGTTGTATCTTTAACTATTTGAATTAGGGGAGAGTGTTGTAGATAATTCAAATAGCTATTAGTTAGTTTGTTATTCAGTTGTTAGTTAAAAATGTGTGTTAGTTGTACAGCTGTGTGCATAACAACTATAAATACAAGTGTAATGCAATACATTCAGTAATGAGAATTTTCAGTCAATAAGAAGTATTCATTCAATAAACATTGTTTAGTCTTTTCGTTCCTTTGTCTCTATCTACTATTGCTGTGAGGTTATGTGTGTTTATTCCCAACACCAATAACTCATCATCCAACCCCATACAGTGTTAAATTCACAAAAACTGTTCTGTCCTACTCTAAACTCGAAGCTTTTAATGGAAGAAGAGATACTACTTAGACTAAAATATAAATCCTTTCAATTCATGTTCTTAAACTCATACAATGCCATGCAATTCATCTACAATTACATGAGAATTTAGGCCGTACAGAGAATTTTGAAAATGAACACAATAGCCAATAAATGCACAAAGAGTCTTGCAGGTACATAAATGAACCAAATCACATTACAGTCACAAAGAAACATCCATAAATTCATTGCAATTCTCTCATTGAAGCTCATCACTTTGCATCTTTGTTGAGGGAAAACAGACACCTATGGCAAACAACCCAAGATATGACTTATTGCTAGCTGCAATATAACCCCTCCTAATTAAACTTTATAGCAGTGAACAAGAACTATGAAGTAGGAGTTACACTACCAAAATCATAATTAGACTCTAGAAAAGGTAATTGAATTTTAAATAAGCACTTACCAGAGAGTTTTACAAGACTCACCAGCCACCCAGTGATCTCACAACTCAGTGATCATTCTATAAGTTCCGAACATGCATTAATTTCCATGATCTCACCACATGACCACAACCATTCCTATAAACTTTGTTTTTTTAAATGTGCACAAATTAAAAATATTTATTTTTAATTTATAATAAATGTTCTCATTTTAGAAACAAGTTGATTTTAAAGAACATGTTCTGTGAAATGAAGAGAGCCACATACTCAAGAAAGACACTAGAGCATGTTCTTTTGTTATATCAGTGAGTCAGCTTCAACCTGCCACTTTTCCTTGGTCATGAAGGAGAGTAAGAAAAGCTAAAATTATTATAACAAAGCTAAAGATAGTTTTATATCTTATCCAACCAAAACTACCATTTGTAACATTACAACACCTAATGCTTGTCTAAACATTTCACAACAGAGAAAATTGAAACATGCAAGATGATACCCCTCCAAAAATTGAAAGCAGAGATATCTGTACATTTCAACACCTAATGCTTGTCTAAACATTATGGTAGCTGGCTTACATATTGCTATACATATATGATACTGTCACTGATATTAGTTCGTAGATCAGTAGATATAGATCAAAACCAGAATTAGTTCTATGTAGTTTCTAAACACAGTAATGAACAAACATTAACAAGTCAATAGCGTGATATGGAGAAGTAGACAACTCTTTATAACTAAACATTAACAACGGTTGATACCCAAATTTGTCTTGGTATTTTTGGACCTTGTGTTTTTTAACAAGTCAAAATTGGATCTGGCTGGTCAAATAAATAAAATACAATTAGGCCCAAGAGAAAAAATAAAAAGGTGAATTAATCATGAAAATATTTTTAATTGACCGGCTTGATTTGAAAATAATTCGAATTTTTGAAATAAATGAAAATTCAATCTCGTGATTCTGACAACATTTGGTTTTAGATAGTGTGATATGGAGAACTAGTGTTTTTAGGGTAGATGTGTACTATTTTTAGCATTATCCTATCTTTTATTTAAGGATTAAAGTAGTATACATTGTCAATGTAAAAGTTTTATATTGACATGACATTGACTAATATTTTGACATGTGTATTTTTATTCTAATAACTAAGAGAGAAAAATAATAATGATACTGATATATCAAAATATTATTGATGTTTATGTAAAAATTTACACAAACGGTGCATAGAAATTAAACTTTTATTTAATTCCTTTTATTTAATTCGTGATCATCTAAAAAATAAATAAACCAATTTTTGGAGAAGAGAATAAGCTAATTGAAGGCACTTAATGAGAAATAATTTTGAGACTAACGGCTGAAATTGATCCCTAAAAAATTTAGGGCACCCACTTTTGATCCTAAAAAAAATAAATTAATCATTTAATCTTTCAAATTTACAAACGTGGAATGAGTGACAGGCCCAGAATTTTTTGTTAGTGGGGCCAAAAATTTGTTTATAAATAATTTTATTAAATAAAAATATAATAAATAAACACAAGCTATAAAAAATAATATAAAATACATAAGATATAATGTGACTCCATTTCAATGTGAAAACCTACATCTGGAGACGAGAAATAAAAAGCAATTTACTTAGCAAAAGATGAGAAATTATAAAAATAAATTTCACTTTCTCCAAAAGGTGATAATTTGATATATGGGGGCAACATCTAAAATTTTATGGTGACAAAATAAAATTTACTAAGCATATTAATGTAAAAAAAAATTGCTTAGTGGGGGGCAAATGCCCCCATATCACCCTTAGTAGGTCCGTCCCTGCGTGGAACATAGTACTCCCCCTTCTACTTCCAATGTTCGTGTTTTGCCTATGTGTCTCATTAACTATCATGTCTGACTCATTAGCGGGTCTACATGACCTATGACAAATTTCTATTGTGAAAAAATGAACGAAAGTGTTAAAAAGTGCAAAATTTTAATACCCAAGTACTTGAAAATTATGTATTTTTTCACTTTTTATTTGTTTTTCAAATACTGAGTTACGGTTAACAAGACATATAAACAAGTAAGTGGACATTGAAAGTTGAATGAAAGATTAATGTATCCGTATTTATAAATTTGAGGGATTAAATTGTTAATTTATTTCTTTAGAGACCAAAAGCGAATTTCTTTCCGGGGACCAATTTTAGCCTTTACTCTAATTAAGGATTTGAAAAGGGTTTGATAGCAAGGTCTTTTAAGTAGAACAGAAAAAGCCTTCTCTCAGAGAGGGGTCTTTTGGTTGGTCAGTCACGAAAAAGGGTGGAGTGTTTTGGGTCTCTACTCAGTTGATACTAAGTTTATCACTCACATTGCTTGTTTACTTGATGGCGCAATATTGGTCTTTCTCTTCGAGAGAATTCTGTCAGGCTCCTGATCGTTGGCTATCTGTTTTCATTGGAAGAATTTGAAAAAGGTTAGTAGACATTTTCTTGCCACGGGACGTTAATGGCATAAAGAAAAGACAAGAGGCTTCTTTCTCACTTTATAAGGCATAAGCCCTTTCCTTTTGATACAAAAATCACAAAGGGTGGCAGCCTTTCTCCCATCTCAGTACGCGGCTAGCCACCCCTCCCTTTTTATTTATTATTTTATTTTATTTTTGTTTTCTTGTTTTATGTTTATTTATTCATTTATTTCATTTGTCTTTTTTTTAGATCCCGACAACAGAATATTCAGACCGACAAAATTATGGCTTTCTTTAGGTGAGGATCGCCTTAGGTTTCGCCAGAGCACTGGCGGGCCTAAGGGGACACCAATATGATCTTAAATTCAAATTGTTTAGTATATTTTATTCTTTGGTTTTAAATGCTATGTTGTGATTTTCCTTGAATAATAAATATAAAAATAAATTTTTTAATGGCAAAATAGGTAAATTGGTCCTATACGTTTATTTTATTTTTCATATTAGTCCTATAAGTTTTTTATTTATCATATTGGTCCTACATGTTACGTTCCGTTTTCATATTAGTCGTTTCCATCAATTTTGACCTAACGCCATCAGTTTTGATCTGACGTGGCTATCACCTTAGTCCGACACGTGGCATCAAAACTGACGGCGTTAGGTCAAAATTGACGGAAATGACTAATGTTAAAACAGAACGTAACAAGTAGGACCAATTTGAAAAATTAAAAACTTATAAGACCAATGTGAAAAATAAAATAAATGTATAGGACCAATTTACCTATTTTATCTTTTTTAATTATAGTATGAACAAGATTCCGACGATGGAGTAACAGAATAGCTACAAAGTGGAAGAATAACAAAATTATAGCAAAATTATAGAGCAATCAAGTGGTTGAAAGAAATAACATTCTTATATTTGCTTCATATGTGCCCTAACCCTGCAGTAGATAGTTTTTATAAGGTATACATTTACTATAAGATAAGTGAATATCAAATAATTCATCTGCAAAAGACCCAGTGTTTAATTAAAAAAAATGTTGCAAAGTTTAGATTAGGATGTGTCAAAAGTAAAGAAATCCCAGTTTGCCACTAAATTAAGAAGTGAAATAACCACAACCTTTGAATTTTTCATATTTATCAAGGAAACAAAAGCTAGAAACTCCAGGAAACCTGGGACTGAAGAGTACTGGGATTGGCCACATCGGAATGGCTTTGTGTCGCATCATCTTGCAATGTAACCCAACTGGGGCAATAACTCCACCATTAGCCATGACAACATGAGCTCCAACCCTGCTTTAATTGTCAAAAGATTGGTTAGATGTTTCCCCTATAGTAAATGAGGTGGTGGTAGATTCTAGAAGAATTTAGAGGGTTTGATTTGATTTTCAAGTTGGACTTTGATAAATCATATATAAAATAATTAAGTACTTATATTTATGGAAGACCATTAATGCTTTTTTTTTTTTTTTGGAGAAGGGAAGAAGTAGGGAGGAAAAAAATAGGAAAGAGAGAAATAGGAAAGAAGAGAAAATGAGTAGAAAATGATAGAATTTTAGGTTATTTGGATTAAAAGAAATATGAGCAAAATAGAAAAGAAAAAAAATTGAGTTTCCTCTCCACTCATTTGTTTAGATAGAAAAGTGGAGAGAAAGAAAATGAATTTTCTTGTAATGACATATTTATCCCTAATAATATAATATAGTGACAAAACATATAAAATATTATAATAATATAATATAATATAATTAATTAATATAATATAGTATAAAAATTTAAAAAACTGAACATGCTTCAGGGTGCAATACAAGACGTAAGCAGGCAAGGGGTTGTAGCATGAACATAATTGTGGATACAGGTTGCAAAAGGGTAGAATTTGTACAACACAAAAATTGAGCTTCTCTCTCCCAAAGTCTCGATTGAAGGGGAGAGAAAACTAGTGTGTTTGGGAAAACTGGAAAAAAAAAATTATACTGATAATCTGTTTTCAAATAATCGATTATTGTGATAATCGATTATAATTAGAATCTGTTTTTGTTTGGGTATATTTGCTGAAAAGTGATTTTAAGATAATCTATTTTGTTTGGGTGGTATAAAATGGTTATTAATAATGTCGTTTCATGTTTGCACCGTATGCGTACAGGGACATTCAGATTATAATCTGAAAAAACAGTCCCCTCACCAGCTGTTTGTAAAACAGCTGCAAATAGCTTTTTTTCAAGAAAAAAACTTTTTAATAAAAATAATCTTATAAGCCAAACATCACAGATTTTTACAAAATAGCTGAAATCATAAAAAAAAAAAAAAAAAGCTTGTGTTTGGGAAAAATTATTTTCCCACATTTCAGTTGTTTTTTAGCTTAAAAGTTGTTTCATAGATAATCTATCATGTTTGACATTTTGCTTAAATTTATAAAAAAAGCTTTTTTTAGGAAAAAAAAAGCTGTTTTATGCCATCTAGTTTTTTCTAGCTTAAGATTGTTGTGATTTGATTATTTTTCATTCTCAAACCTCTCTTCCCTGTTTACCCCTACAAAACTAACTTATAAATAAATATTATTAAATTATACAAATAACTCCTTACCCTTTTTCGTAATTTATTATATAAAAGTGATTTTTTTTGCATCACCCAAACGAAATAGATTATCTTAAAACCACTTTTCAGCAAACAGACCCAAACAAAAACAGATTCTGATTATAATTGATTATCACAATAATCGATTATACAAAAATTGATTATCAGCATAATCTTTTTTTTCCAGCTTTCCCAAACACACTCTAAATATGTGGGATCCATAAAAAATTAATCTCTCTTTCCTAAATAGCCAAAAATATTATTTCTCCCCTCACTTCTCTCTTCCTTATTTCCCTCTTTGCCACTTTTATTGAACCAAATAGTTTTAACGAACCCATATTTCCAGGATTTTGAGAAAGCATATACAAAATAATTTTAAGTTAAAAATACCAAATTGCAAATGATGCTCAAAATGCTTTTCCTCCTTTTCGTAGAAAGTAAAAACAATGTCCAAAAAGAACCTAATCAACTCAAAAGCATAAAAAAAAAAAATCCCAGGGAATACCTCACAGCCCATCAACATCATCACTTGAAAATCAATTTATTTATAATCAAAGTAAGAGCCTTGGACCCAAATAAGTGAAGTGACACTTCTCTCTGTTGGGTCCCACACAAAACTTTATCTCTTATCACTTTTCTCTCATTTCCCAAATAAGTGAAGTGACGAGCTCGGATTTGCTTTTCTGCTGGAAGTCCATCCAGTGCCCCTCCAGCCTCCATTCAACGGCTGCTATGATGGAGATTAGGAGACTCCATCCAGCCACCCTCCATCCACCCGGATCCAATGGTGCAAGCCTGCCGTTGGACGGTCCAGCGGCAGGAGCAAATCTAGTTCCATTCTCATGGACTTCACTCTCTCCCTTCCCTCCTCTCAAAGCCTTTGGAAACAAATAAAGCATTATGTTCACTTGGGAAATCATAGAAAAAACGACAAAATAAGTAATTATCGTGGGTTTATCAAAAAAAAAAAAAAAGTAATTATCGTGGTAAGTGTTATAAAACTCGGACCGGATCGGCTGGTTCGACCGGTTAGCCCAGGAACCGGTCACCAGGCCGGTCCGGTTAGGATGTTGGACCGTTTAGCACATCGACCCGGACTGACCCGGTTGACCCGGCCGGGTTTTTGTGAAACTCAGTTGACCTGGTCGGAAAAAACCGGTTGACCCGACGGGTTTTTTTTTTTTTTTTTTATGAATTATATTTATATTATAATGATACAATGATATATTGATTTCTGATACTTATAATATTCAAGTAATATACTGATAATTATTTGAACTGACATAATACTGACATTATACTATACTCAATATTACTCTCCATAATATTGAATTGTTTTTTAGTCAGAAATATCTTCTACTGAATCTGAGCCACAATCTGAACTACTGAACATGTTAAATTATGTTTGATCAATGTATGAATATTTTAAAAAAAATTAATATATATCAAGTCAACTCCTGCCAAATATTATATCTATATATAAGTCAATCATAAGAATTTATATATTTAATATATACTGGGTCATCTGGTTCAACCAGTGACCTTGATTGATATTTGTTTAATTAGATACTTTTTTATGGTAATGATTTTAAATTTGGAGTATGAACATGTTGAACTATGTTGTCATATATATGAGTATTTTAGAATTTTTTTAATGTATACCGGTTTAAACCGAGTCAACTAGTGACCCACGGTTGAAGCCGGTTGAACTAGTGACCCATTAACTCAATACCCTGACCGAGTCGATTACCGGTTCGGTTTTAATAACATTGATCGTGGTCTGCTTTTTTTAGGGAAAAAAAAAAAGAAAAAAAAATATAAAATAGGATGAAAGTTGTCCCGTTTCCTACCGAATCGACCATGGAGCAGCGAGAGACTTTGAAAGCAAAATAAACATGAGCATTTACAGTCTGCTGTGAGCGGTGCCCATGGGAAGCAGTTATGAGACATAGAAGAGAGAGGCAGAGATGGATGACGAAAATATCTCAAGGAAATATTTGAAATTCAACTCAACGAGGCAAAGGAATTAGGAATAATGAAACTTGGCCTTAGCTACTGATTTCGGTCTAAAAGAATAATAGCTTTTCCTCATTTTTGTTTTGTTCCTTTCTAATATATTATCATGTTTATTTTATGTGGCCATCTGGCATGCTACTCAGTCGACACGATTAGTGGTCCCTCAATGGATTAATAGAGTCTCAGAGTTGTGTGAAGTTGTGCATGCTGCAAAAACAAAAACAAGGCTGATTTGCTCCACCAAGTATTTCCACCTACTTCTTCGAAAACTATATCTCCACCTTCTGCATTTACATTCAAAACTACATCTCCGCCTTCTACATTTTCTTCAAGAACCTTCACCACCGTGTAACTTGACTAACAAAGATGAACCAGATGTTGAGAGCTGCAGCTGAAAGAGGAGATATAAACCTTCTCTACACAGCGATTGAGCATGATGTATATGTTTTGGACTCCTTGGATGCCATACCTTTTGTTGAAACTGCACTACATCTTGCTGCATTGGCTGGACATCTCAGCTTCGCTACTGAGATTATGAGGTTGAAACCTGCATTTTCTTGGAAACTGAACCATCCAGGATTGAGCCCCATTCACCTTGCTTTACAGCAGGATCAAAGGAGAATGGTGCAGCGCTTCATAGACGTCAACAAAGAACTTGTCAGAGTCAAAGATAGGAAAGGCATCACTCCACTGCATTTTGTGAGTCACAGTGGTGATATTGATATGATAGTTATCTTCCTCACAGCTTGCCCAGACTCTATTCAAGATGTGACTGTGAGGGGTGAGACTGCACTTCATGTTGCTGCAAAGAATAATCAATATGAGGCTCTTGAAGTTCTAGTTGGCTGGCTCAAGAGAAATCACCTTAAAGGTGCTATTCATTTAGAAGATACAATATTGAATTGGAAGGATGCGCAAGGCAACACCATTCTCCACATTTCAGCACTCTTGAATAATTCACAGGTATTCTTCTATTCATATTTCAACTTTACCTTTGATTAAAATATATCCATGACTATCGCATACACTAAGACAATAAGATAGTAAATATTTTTAGTTGCTAATATGAAATAACATTTTATTTTTTGTTTGCTAATGGGCTAAATTTATTCTATAAAAAATAATTTTTTTGTAGATGCTTGAGTTGCTGATATATAGACAGTGGCATGTATTTAAATGTCAAAAACTTGGGGGAACTAACAGCGTTAGACATAGCAGTTAGTGAAGAGGTCAAGGGTAAATTAGTGAAGGCTGAAGCAAAACTTGGTTCATCGACGTCCTTGCCAATGGTGTTTCTCGTCTTGTGTTGTATGTTATCTGTGTCATTTGTATTCCCTACCCATGCTACCCAAGTTGTCATTCTCATTCTGATGTTTGTATTCACCATCTTGTACCTCCACAAAGGCTACAAGCGCATAATGAGGAAATAGATGGTAGCTATAGACATTATAGCATTAAAAATTTCTAGCTTGTTGAGTAGATAATTATGAGGTAATTTAAGTGTGTTGTTGGACTATAGTTTGTGAAGTTAATTTTAAAGTTTTAGCCAAAGTAAGTTTGTAATAAAGCAATTTATATTTGAATGCACTAGTGCAGAAAAGAGATTTCACATCGGTTTTTTTTTGCTTTTCACATCGGTTTGCAAACTAATGTTGAAAAGGCCGATGTGATTTATTACCACTTTTCACATCGGTTTTAAAACCGATATAAAAAAGTCTGTTTCAGCAAGCCACATATCCTTCTCAGCAATTTTCCACATCGGTTTTCAGAAAAATCGATGTGGTAACCAACTTTCCACATCGGTTATTTTAAAAACCGATGTGGAAAACAGAACTTTCAACATCGGTTTTTAATATAACCGATGTGGAAAGTTGGGTTACCACATCGGTTTTTATGAAAACTGATGTGGAAAATTGGGGTTACCACATCGGTTTTTCAGAAACCGATGTGAATTTTAGTTTTTTTTTTTAAAAAAATCATCCTTTTCAGTATTGACAGTCTTTTCCCCTATTTCAGTAATCCAGATCAATACAGAATCTATATTGTCAACAGAATCATTTTTGTACAACCAAAACACACTAAATTAAAAGATTACTAACAATAAATATATTCAATTACATTCGGACAACAAAGATAATTAGAAACCAAAAAGCTACATATGATATATTATAGATTTCATGTCAAAACATATATCAGTCAAAAGTACACTATAGCTAGTACATGATGTGTTTATATACTAACTACATACAAACTAATGTTGGTACACTTCAATAAAGAAAGTTGCCCAACGTATCCTTATGTTTTTTATGTCGGCATCAGAGAGTGGAGTCGGATTGTTGAATATCTGCAAGTTTAATTGGACATAAGATTATATCTTTTAAGTAATAAACTAAAATTAAACATATAACGAATCTATATATAATTGTTACAACTAATTGTTACCAATTAGCATTTACCTCTTGCCATCTTTCAGTGATACCGGAGGAGATAATTTCGACCATCCACTTCATCACATAGTATCCACATTCCCATGATCCACGTTGTCTATGAAACTACGTACAAATGAAACCCAGTTAGAATATGAGAAATTAAATAGAAATCAATAATTATACCCACTGCACTTGAAGCGTTTGAACTAATAAATATCTTACGTTAGGAATATTAATCCATCTAATAGGCCGACGCCTTTCACCACACAGCATGCGGCTTACATCAATAGACCTATCATAAGAAAATAAACATTAATTAAAGTATATCTAATAGATTTCAGATAATTAAAACAACTTCATTACTGATTCTAACTTATTTTAATGCTTACGTTTCCATGATGTTCTTCAGTTCATTCGCCGGCCTATTTCCCATCGAGCAGAAGAAGACCACGACATTCACACGAGGGCACAAGATCAACAACTGCCAATGTCGTCTGCATTTGCGAAACAATTAGTGACTAAGTCATATATAGTTATAATTAAATAACTGGTACTTACTTATAGAGATAAGGCGCAAGGTAGAATTGATGATGGTCTCGGGCAACTATATCACGTATGGTGGCGACCGGGTCTTCTGATGCTAGGAGAACATCACCCTGAATGAGCATGGGGTCAATGAACCCATAAAGGGTGAGGTTGCCCTGATTAGCTAACATGCGATGCAGATACCTAATATATTGATAAAACATGTTAATTATCATAGTATTTAAAATTTAATTATTTAACTTATAAATAAAATGTACTTACGTGCACCATAACGAGATGTGGTGAGAACTAGCCATTTCATGGTCGAGCGCCATCTCCATAAGTTCCTTCTTTGGGATATACAGATCGTCATCCGCCCTACCATCATGTTCCAACCTTACCAAAGCTGCATCAACCTCCATGGTGACAAGCTTTATAGCAAGACGTTGAAAAACATCACCAGGATCCCCTTTGTCGTTCCCCTAAACAACAAAAAAGATATGCATTAGTAATCACAGTTAAGTTATTTCATTCGTAATTAATTGAATGGTCAAATGAATACCTTGACAGGAGCAGATTTCTCTGGTCTTCCTGGATCTGACCTTTTAGGCAGAATATCATGATGATCATCAACATTCAGCTCACACCTATCAGGGGCGTCATCATCATCATCATCAGGCTGATGAGGAGGATCACATGAGCCCTTAGTGCTCACATGGACAGAGGGTTGGACAGAGGGTTGAATTGTTGGGACATAGCAGCCATTATTGCCATCTGCTGGTTAAACTGCTGGGTCATCTCCTGTCTAAGCTAATCTGCAATCTCTTGTTTTAGCCGTTCTCTATCTGCAGCAACATCCCTGCGGCGTTGGTGTGAAGATGAACCATGGTATTGGCGAATGCCAACGCCCCATCCAACACCAATGACACGGCCCGGGTGGTCTGGTTTACCGATGGCAGCAGCTAAGATATCCTCGCGTCCTCTAGGAACAAAGGTTCCTTGAGTGGCCTGCTCGTCCAAGGCATCCTGCAACATATAAAATATTAGGTCACATTACAATTAAGTAACATTGTTAAAATCAAAATTACAATTCAAACTACACATACAATCTTCTCAGCTACTTGGCGGGCCTCCTCAGATGTATATTGTCCCGTTTTTCTTTGTCGGGCCCTCTTCCATTTACGATGGCGTGGTGGTGGAGGTGGATCAACAACTTTAGGATGATTTTCAGCATTAGGATCTGCCTGAGATGCTGCTTCCTGACATGCTTTCTTTTCCTCTTCTACCATGGTCTGAGCAAGCTTTTTATATCCCCCACGAGACAATACATGGGGGTAGACATTCTTGCTTTGGTTTTTCTGCCCCTTTTTCCTTTTCTCCTGTTATAAATAAAAGACAATTAAATTACATCAGTAAATTAATAAAATTAATGAAATTACATAAATTTAGAGACAACTCAAATAAGTTAACCTGAAAGCTGGGATCATGTCGGCTCTGAACAAAGCGACCCCACATCGCCTGGTCAAGAAACGGGTACACCTCAAGTGGGTTCTTTTCACAGCGTGGATTGAATACATAGTATCTGCCTAGGTCCACCTTAAAACCCCTCCAACGCTCACCAGCATACTTTATCCAACGCTTCTTCATATCCGTCGTATCCGGCAGGTCAAAGGTGAGCTACATTAACAACAAAAGAATCAACGAATTACTGTATGATATTAATAAAGTAGATACAAACACAGGACGGAAAAGTATAGATACCAGAATACTCTTCCATATCTGATACTTCACGCCCTGAGGTACATCTTTCCAACGCTCAATAAGTATGCTAGGCCTGCTTCGAGCAAGGGTCGCCACAAAACTAATAAACTGCTCTGCCATTGGCCCAATAGGATTGAGGTTACAATCAAAGTCGATTGTTATCTTTTGATTTGAACCACGGTTGGCAGTCAAATTCCTCATTCGTGTGGCACGTCTACCCTTTCTACCCGAAGACGGGGTCTCCGACCCACTGCATGAAGGAGGGATATCCTCAGGATCAGCCATGTATACCTGTTTAGACAAAAACAAAAAGTCAGTATGTCAGGATAAATATCAAACATAACTTATAAATATCAATCAACGTAAGCATAACTTATAAATATCAACGTAAACATATAATATGACTTTAAACATAACTCAAACTAAACTTACACTGTGGTCAAGTAGTAACATTCTCCCATAACCCTTCTTGGTGATCATTACGAGTAGCATGTACATCGTCCACTTCATTTTCCTCATTGAAATTAGGCACCCGTGTTGAGAAAGAAGGAGTGTCAGAAATATCAAGAGTTGAATCTTGATTTCCCTCACTACTATTATACATGTTTTTTCCCTGGAGAACCACTGACCACCTTTTGTTAGAAGGATCACGGATATAAAACACTTGTTTTGCTTGGGATGCCATGATGAAAGGCTCGTCTTTATTACCTACCTTATTAAGGTCCACCAATTTGAATCCTAACTCATCGGTTTGCACACCATTGTTACTGTCGACCCACTGACATTTAAAAACAGGCACTCTAAACTTCGTGTAATCAACCTCCCAGATCTCTTCAATGATCCCAAAGTATGAAACGGATGCCATAACAGGGTTTTTATCTTTCGAACTAGAGAAATGCATGGACTCAGCGACGACCATAACCCCACTGTTTTGCATAGTACTTTTGTCATCCTGGGACTTTGTATAGAAGGAAAACTTATTGATATCGTACCCACTCCAGCATATGACATCAAAGTTAGGTCCCTGTGCTAGCCATTTTAATGTTTCAGAAGCAGTATCATCCTTTGCAATTTTTTATTTAAACCAGTTCAAGAAAGTCTTATTATGCTTGTTCAAACACCATTTTTCATTCATTCTAGGATAAGTTTCGTTGATGATGCTTTTGTGCTCACATAAGTATGGTTCAACCTCATCAGTGTTATTCAATATATACAAATGTGCTTGAAGCACTTCCTCCCGATCCATGCTCTTAACAGTGATACCTCGTGTACCCTTCCCATCATATCTTCCTTCATGACGAGACTTCGGAAGCCCTACAGGTTCCGCTTCTGACATGTAGTCTGTACAAAACTCAATAGCTTCTTCTGCAACATACCTTTCAACAATAGATGCTTCGGGACGGTGTGGATTCTTCATATATCCTTTCAAGATCTTCATGTATCGCTCAACCGGGTACATCCACCTTAAATAAACGGGGCCACACAATCTAATCTCCCTCACTAGATGAACAATCAAATGAACCATGATGTCAAAAAATGAAGGTGGAAAATACATATCCAATTGGCATAAGATAATGGCTGCCTCATATTCCAAGTCATCCAACTTTTTAGTGTCAATGACCTTGCTACATATAGCATTGAAGAATAAACATAACCTAGTAATGGCATGTCTGACTTTTTTAGGCAAGATGTCACGAATGGCCACCGGTAGTAGTTGTTGCATCAAGACATGGCAATCATGAGACTTTAAGCCAACTAATTTGAGATCTTTCATTGAGACAAGTCTCTTGATATTTGAAGAGTAACCCTGTGGCACTTTGACTCCCCATAGACATTCACAGAAACTTCTTTTCTCTTCCTTTGATAAAGTATGACATGCTGGGGGCAAATAAGTCTTCTTATCCCCACATTATGTGGAGCTAACTGCTCTCGTATACCCATTGCAACTAGATCCAAACGAGCATTCACACCATCCTTTGTCTTGCCTTGAATGTTGAGAAGCGTTCCGATTAAACTGTCACACACATTTTTCTCCACATGCATCACATCAATACAATGTCTTACATCAAGCTTGCACCAATATGGAAGTTCAAAGAAGATCGACCTCTTCTTCCATATATTCTTCTCAGTAGCCTTCTTTTGGGACTTCCCATAGATAACATTAGTGTTCTTCACCCGTTCATAAACTTGGTCTCCAGTCAAGGCCACCGGAGCAATTGCATTCTCCGGAAGTCCATTGAAAGCTTTTCTCAACCTACGATAAGGATGATTACGCTGGAGAAATCTCCGATGCCCAAGGTAGACTGTCTTCCTTCCATGTTGCAGTTGATGGTAACATGTGCCTTCTTCACATATTGGACATGCTTTATGCCCCTTAACACTATACCCGCACAAGTTCCCGTATGCTGGAAAGTCATTGATGGTGCAAAATAACATGGCAGGCAATCTGAAAGTCTCACGGCAATACCCGTCGATCACATCAATGCCTTCATCCCACAACTTTCTCAAGTCTTCAATCAATGGACTCAGATAAACATCAATATCATTTCCTGGCTGTTTTGGACCCGAAATCATCATACCTAACATAATGTATTTGCGCTTCATGCACAACCAAAGAGATAGGTTGTAAATTACCAGGAGAACAGGCCATGAACTATGAATACTACTTAAGTTTCCATATGGATTCATTCCATCGGTAGCAAGTCCAAGCCTGAGGTTTCTGGGCTCATTGCCAAACTCCGGAAACAAACTATCAATTCTCTTCCACTACAAAGAATCAGCCGGATGACGAAGCTGTCCATCACATTTCCTCTCATCTGCATGCCATCTAATATTCTTTGCATCCTTTTCATTAGCAAACAATTGCTTGAACCGCGGAATTACTGGAAGATACCATAACACCTTCGCAGGAGGACCCTTGGTGACCGCATCACAACTAGAATCATCATCCTTCACTTTGTATCGTGATACCCCACACCTGGGGCACTCATGCATCTCTTCAAACTCTTTCCTATACAATATGCAATCATTGGGGCAAGCGTGTATTTTCTTATACTCCATACCCATCGGACACAATATCTTCTTCGCCTCATAGTTTCGGGATGGTAATGTGTTACCTTCTGGAAGCATGTCTTTCAACAACTCAAGCAATTCGGTAAAGCTTTTATCGCTCCACCCATTTCTCGCCTTCACATTGAACAATCTTAAGACCGCTGACAACCGTGTGAAATTAGTGCACCCCGGATACAAAGCCACTTCCGCATCACTGCACAAAGTATCATACACATGTGCTCGCCGAAAGGACTCTTGCCCAATATCACGGATCATGTCCTCTAGTCCATCGTCCATATCTACGTCATCAACTTCCTCTCTATCCGACACCCTTGGCCTGTCTAACGATTCACCATGACATATCCATATTGTATAACTCTTGCAAATCCCCTCACAAATAAGATGATCCCGTATCTCGTCAGCTTCTAGTCGTCTCTCATTCAAACAGTTAACACAAGGACAACAAAACCTTCCGTCACTACTATTAGGAGCATTTGTTTTAGCAAATTGTAGAAAATCTTCCACTCCATTCTTATACTCATCACTTGTCCGTCTAGCATTCATCCAACCGCGATCCATGACTAAAACATTAACTTCATACTTAGTCCAACATCTTCATCAACTACTTCTTATGATAGGGTATGGCCTTATCCCATTCGAGAAGAAACTTTTTTAACATTCGGTTAACAGTTAGTCCTTAACTCTCATGCTCGTACTCGACGAAATTTCGGCAGCATTTCCCTTCGGTCTCCGACGTACACGACTTGAACGCGATGCCATCCACCACAATAAAGTATGCACCCGAAGAACGAAAGGAAATGTACCAATCCGAACTTTCATCAGGTATATAACATGAGAATCAATGAATAACTATTTTAACTGAATGAAGAAAAAGTTTTTTCCCAAACTGTCCAACTTGGACAATTCAAGATCCAATATAATGAGCTGTACCTTAAGCACGTACACGTGTGCTCATTAATATTGCATCTCAAACGGGAAACTAAGGCTTTACTAATTAATAAACACTAAAAAATTAATAAAACACTCCAATCCCCAAGTTAAAACAAACAAAAATAAAACTAGAAAAATAGAGATGAGAAAGTTTACCGGGTGTGGAAGAAACACAACAAGTGTGGAAACGAAGTCCTAAGTTTCAAATAATCAAGAAACCCTGAAAGAAAGAAAATAGATATGATTCTTAGAAACATTTAGAAAATAGAAACCTGTTTTGAAAGCATAATGCAGACATGAATCAAACAATACAAATCTCAAATCTCAAACAATACAAACCAAAAAAGACCATCCAACAACACCAAAATTTACTCTTTAGCTCTTAATGATTGCCAAGAACATAGTCTATAATCTATACACAACATTCATGTCTGCATTATACTTCATGAACCAATATATAAACCACAAGGTATTCTTGTTTACAAAAGAAATACATATTGCTTCAAAAGAAAAAGAACATATATTCATGAATGCAAGTGGTTCTTATTAGACTTCATTGTTGTATATTATTTCCTTAGAGTGGTTCTTATGAGACTTTATTGCTCATTCAGTAAAGACACAGAAGCAGAGCCACCATGCCTAGTAATTAGTTTAAGCACACTGTTTACAGAAAGATGATATATCTCTTATCATGTTAAAGAGTGAGAGTCATTATCATTCCTTGCAAAAGTAGATATCCTATGGTTTAGGGGCACCTCTACATTAAATGCATAAGGCAAAGTGAGATGAAGAGTTTTAAGTTTATATTGCAGATTACATTAAATCCAAATTAGTCCTAATAAATATTTTAATTCTTAGCATAATATTCATGGCAAAGTTCTTTTCAGTTTGAATATAATATCCATTTAGGCAAATTTGTTAGCAAAGGATGTTCTCCTATGATGGCATACTTCATCAATAGAAAATAAAAGGATTACAAAGGATGAAATATGAAGGGGAAATACTAGGCAAGTCAACAAAATCAGCATGGGCATATATGACCATGAGTTCAAGACAGTGAGAGGACATGCCTCTCACAAAACGGCCAGCTCATTTCCAATCTTACAAGAATATAGTAACATACTCTTAAAGCCAACCAATTTATTAATAAACACAGCCAGCCAAAGCATTACTTACATAAATTTTTAGTTCTATACATATATAAATATAGTAACAGTTGTGAACAGTATATTCTTTACTACGTAGTACTAAGGAAACCCATCCTCAAAACCAAAAGACAATAAGAAAATCAAGACAAAGTATGTCAAAGTAGATGATGAAGAGAACCTGTTCTCTCATAAGGCCACTCAAAGTAGATGCGGAGCTTGGGCGGAGGAGACCGGCGCTGGCCACTGGATGCGGTGGTCTCTGGTCTGTGATTTGGGAATGGGAAAGGAAACAGGGGATGCCGTGACGCGATGACAGTGACGCGATGACAGTGAGAGGAACGGAAAGGGATATGGCGGTGAGAGGAAATGGAGAAGGATAGGGCGGTGAGAGGAAATGGAGTTGGAAAAGGAGAGGGTTTGGGTGGTTTGATTGTGAAAAGGAGAGGGAAGGGGAAAGGGTTTGGGTGTCTGAGTGTGGGAAGCAGAGTGAGCATTCAGCACGAAAAATGAAATAAAACAGACATTCCACATCGGTTATAAAGACAACCGATGTTAAAGTGTTTTCCACATCGGTTATTAGTAAAACCGATGTGTAATCTTATGCATGATTAAATTTTTTTCTTTTTTTTTTCATTTTCCACATCGGTTTTCCTAAAACCGATGTCTAAAATATATTCCACATCGATTATACCAAAACCGATGTCTAATCTTATGTCTGATAAAAAAAAATTGTTTTTTGTTTCATTTTCCACATCGGTTATAATAAAACCGATGTCTAATATTATGTCTGATAAAAAAATTTAGTTTTTTGTATCACTTTTCCACATCGGTTTTTATTAAAACCGATGTAAAATAATTTTTCACATCGGTTTTCATAATAACCGATGTTAAAATACTTCAGTTTAATTTCAAAAATGCCACCGCCTCCTTTTTCACATCGGTTATTATAAAACCGATGTTAAAACCTCGATGTTAAATGCATATTTTGCACTAGTGGGCCACTTAAAGTTTTGGCCTTTACATGAAAATGTGTAAAAATCTTTAATCTTTTCCAATCACTTAAACCTAGCATCCTTTAGTACAAAGGAGCCCTTGGTCATGATCATCTTGCAATAGAACTCAAATACAAGTCCATACAAGCAAAGTTAAAGCAAAAACCCACCAAAACCAAAAAGCATGGTTTCGGCCTCATCAAGAAAATAGGGTTAGAAATTTTTGTTTTACACAACCTTTTAGTATGTTGTAGTAGGAGTAAAAACAAGAACATAGAAAGTGGTTTCAACTCAAACGGAGTTTTCTACCATTTTTAAGAGATTTTAGAAGTTTGAAAGCTTAAAGGAAACTTAAAGCAAAAACTATGAAAATAAAGCAAGAACTTGAAAAATAAACAACATAGGATCATTACCCTTAACAAAGTGAAGAACTTTGATGAAGAACTTAGAGTAAAAATCTCAATAAAAAGATGAACTTTGGTAGAGTGAAGAAGAGAAAGTAAGGAAATAAGTGTAAGTGTGAAAGTGTGAATTTTGTGAAAAGTGTAGAAGTGTTGTTGTTTAAAGTTTAAATAGAAGAGGAGAGAAGGGGGGAGGGTTACGGCTAGAAGGGAGAGAAAAGGGGAAGAAGAGTTGAATGGCTTGTAGAGAAAGAAAGAAGGTAAGGTGGTGTAAGGTGGAGGTATGGTGTGGAGGTAAGGTAGGAGAGAAAAATGTAAGAAACTTGACTTTGTTGAAAAAGAGAGGTATGCCTTGATGACAAGGTGTCATAGCTCTCACATCAGTCATTCCATTTCCCTTTTGCTCTGCTCCATTGCGCATCAGATGACTTTCCCAATCGTATTTCCCGACGATTTCGCCCGGGTAATACTCGGAATTTTGGCCCCGAACAAGATTTTTTGAAAATCTCCATACCCACACAAAACATCAAGAAAACACTAACCGTATCGTTCACGAGTCAAAATTTGGTCTTTAGCTCAGTAACTTGTACTGGCTGTGAAAACCCAGACCGGCTTTCGTCTGAATTTTCGACCGAGAATTTTACTGTCACCTCACACGGTAAAACAACACAAGAAAATGATTTTATTAAAAATAAAATCATCCTCTGGATTTTATCAAAAATAAATACATTAAAGCATTCATTTACTGATAAAGAAGCATACGAAAAAAACAGGGTGTTACAACTCTACCCCTCTAAAAAGAATCTCATCCTCGAGATTACGTATCTTGAAATAACTCAGGGTACTGCATCTTCATCTTGTCCTCAGCTTCCCATGTAGCTTCTCCGGTCGCCTCATTCCAGATAACTTTGACTAGAGGAATCTGTTTACCTCTGAGCTGCTTCGTCATCTTATCCGCAATTCGTACCGGTGACGTTACGAAAGACAGATTCTCTTTTAATTGTACATTATCGGGTTTTATGACATGTGATGGATCAGGGATATATTTTCTCAACTGCGAGACATGAAAAACATCATGGATATTGGAAAGAAATGGTGGCAAGGATATTTTATTGGCTACTGGACCTACGCGACGAAGAATTTGGTAGGGTCCAATGAATTTGGGAGTGAGCTTCCTGGATTTTATTACTCTGCCGATCCCAGTCGTTGGCGTGACTCTCAAGAACACATGCTCGCCTTCCTCAAACTCTAGGGGTCGTCGTCTCTTATCCGCATAACTCTTCTGTCGGCTCTGAGTAGTCCTCATCTTCTCTTGGATCATCTTCACCTTTTCTGTCGTTTGTCGCACGAAGTCTGGACCCAACAGCAGGCTCTCACCATCCTGGTACCAACACAAAGGTGTCCGACATCGTCGTCCATACAAAGCCTCATACGGTGCCATTCCAATGCTTGAGTGGAAACTGTTGTTATAGGTAAACTCCATCAACAGTAACGACTCATCCCAACTCCCTGCATCCTCCAAAACACAGGCTCTAAGCAAATCCTCAAGCGACTGAATCGTCCTTTCCGACTGTCCATCAGTCTGTGGATGATACACGGAACTCAACCTGAGTTTCGTTCCAAGCGATTCTTGCAAACTCTGCCAAAACCTCAATGTGAACCTCGGGTCTCGGTCCGAAACAATGCTTGAAGGCACCGCATGCAGTCTAACGATCTCTCCGATGTACAGCTGGGTTAACTTCTCCATAGAGTACCTCATATTGATTGGCAAAAAGTGAGCTGACTTAGTCAGTCGGTCCACTATTACCCATATGGCCTCATAACCTTTCCTGGTCCTTGGTAAACTGGTCACGAAATCCATCGATATTCCGTCCCACTTCCATTCTGGGATATCTAAGGATTGTAACATTCCTGCAGGTCTCTGATGTTCTACCTTGGCTTTCTGGCATACCAAACATGATGCAACATACTCCATTACGTCTCTCTTCATTCCGTACCACCAATATAACTTCTTTAGATCTTGGTACATCTTGGTAGCTCCCGGATGCATACTCAACTTACTCTTATGAGCTTCTTCTAAAATCAGCTTTCTCAACTCAGCATCCTCAGGTACACAGATTCTTTCACCGAACCTTAAGATTCCGTCTGTGCCTTCTCTGAACTCTGACAATGCTCCTTACCGCACTAAGTCCCTCTCGATCCGCAGATACTGATCAGTCTCTTGCTTCTCCTTTATCTGCTCCATCAACCCATTTGACACGGTGATCTTGTTCAGACACAACCTTCCTGGCGTAACTTCAACCGACAGACTCAGATCTCGAAATTGTTCCAACAATCCTTGTTCCTTAACCATCATCACTGACGCGTGAATTGACTTTCTGCTTAGCGCATCGGCCACTACATTCGCCTTTCCAGGGTGATATTGTAGTTGAAAGTCATAATCCTTCAGGAACTCTAACCAACGTCTCTGCCGCATATTCAACTCTTTCTGATCGAACAGGTACTTCAGGCTCTTATGATCACTGAAAACATTAAAAGTAGCCCCGTACAAGTAATGTCTCCATATTTTCAAAGCAAAGACCACACCTGCCAACTCCAAATCATGTGTCGGGTAGTTCCTCTCGTGAGTCTTCAACTGCCTCGAAGCATAAACTACGACCTTCCGGTCTTGCATCAACACACAACCCAACCCTTGATGTGAAGCATCACAGTAAACCTCAAAAGGTTCCTTGGGATTAGGTAGGATCAACACAGGCGAAGTCGTCAACCTCCGCTTCAGCTCTTGGAAACTCCTTTCACAAGCTTCTGTCCAAACAAACACTTGGTCCTTACGAGTCAACTGAGTGAGGGGTCCCACTATCTTGGAAAACCCTTCGATAAATCTCCGGTAGTAGCCAGCCAAACCCACAAAACTAAGAATTTCCGTCGCCGTTGTTGGCCTTTCCCATTCCAAAACAGCCTCAACCTTTTTCGGATCTACAGCGATTCCTTCGCGAGATATCACATGACCCAAGAATTGGACTAGATCCAACCAAAACTCACACTTTTCCGGCTTCGCATAAAGCTGCTTCTCTTTCAGAATCTGAAGAACAATACTAAGGTGTTCAGCATGTGTCTTCTTGTCCGGAGAATAGATCAGAATGTCATCTATAAAGACGACTACGAACTGGTCCAAAAAGGGACTAAAGATCCTATTCATATAGTCCATGAATATAGCAGGCGCATTCGTCACTCCGAATGGCATCACCAAATACTCATAATGCCCATAGCATGTCCGAAAAGCTGTCTTAGGAACATCCTCTGCTTTCACTCGTATCTGGTGGTATCCTGACCGTAGATCTATCTTTGAAAACACGGCAGCGCCACACAACTGATCCATGAGACCGTCTATCCTTGGAAGAGGATATCGGTTTTTGATCGTGACTTTATTCAACTGACGAAAATCCACACATAGTCTGGCCGATCCATCTTTCTTCTTCACTAACAGGACTGGAGCTCCCCACGCTGACACACTAGGCCGTATAAACTCCTTCCTCATCAATTCCTCAAGCTGCTCCTTCAAGGTCTCTAACTCCGATGGCGACATGCGATACGGTGCCATGGATATTGGTCCAGCGCCTGGAACTAGGTCAATCGCGAACTCGATCTCCCGAACAGGTGGCAACCTAGGTACATCCTCAGGGAAAACTTCCGGAAACTCTTGAACGACAGGTACGTACTCTAAGTCGAACTCGCTCTTGACATCTGAGGAAAACCGCAACATGTAAACTTGAGCTCCTTCTTTCAAAGAAGCTCTTACCTGACTAGCAGATAAAAATCCAGAAATCTCATCCCTAAAAACTAAGGTTTTCTAAGCACAGTCTATTAGGATATGGTTGGAAGATAACCAATCCATGCCTAAGATCACATCTAGTTGTACTAGGGGTAAACAGATCAAATCCACAAGGAAATGTCTACTCTGAACAATGATAGGACAGTTTAAGCAAACCGAATTAACAGTCACAGGTTTAGCAGTTGGGGTAGAAACAATCAGATTATAAGGTAAGGAAGAAACAGGCAAGTTTAACGTTTTCACACGATCCAACGAAATAAAAGAATAGGTTGCACCCGAATCAAACAGTACAATTACGAGATTACCATCAATGTCACACTTACCCTGCACGAGATCACCGGAGTTCGATGCCTCTGCACCACTCATCGTGTAAACTCGTCCCTTGGCGGTTAGCTTGCTTGCTCTGGTATGATTGAATGACTGCTCCCTCTTTGGCGCATGGCACTCCTTTTCCAAGTGTCCAATGCGGTCACAGTTGTTGCACTTGGAGTCCTTCTTTGGGCAAGCATTGGTGAGGTGATTCGGATCCCCTCATCGGAAACATCTTCTTTCTTGGCCTTGATCGTTGTTTCTCTGGCCTCCGCTCCCGGTTCCTGACACACTGGAACGAGCTTGTTGTTTCTGATTATAGCTAGGTGCCTGATGATATGGCTTCCTCTGGTTCTGTTTCCACTTAGAATTCTGACCTTGGTTCTGGCCCTTAGGACGAACAGGTTCTCCTGCGCTTCCCTTGTTATCCCTTCCTTTGCGCATCAGCTCAATCTTCCGGCACTTCTCCACTAACGCTTGGAAATTCCGAATTTCCAAGGGCAGTACTGACTCCTTGATCTCAAAGCGCAAACCGGCTTCGAACTGTTTTTTATATTGATACCAGCGCTTTGGAACTTTTAGTTCCTGCTTTATTTGCCTTCGGGCAATATTCCAACCTAATCATAGTCGTTGTCGTTCTGGAGGCATAGACACCTTTTATAGGATATTAGGGGACTGTGTGGGGGCCACGGAGACCTCGGGGATAGTCAGGCGTGGATCCTGCCAATGGTCCGGTGTATGCATCACCGGTACCGGTGGAGACCTGGACAGCAGGACTATCTTGAAACTCCACTGAACTAAATATTATTCAGATGTTAAGTACTCTCGTGTGAAAGGACCGCGGAGATGGCTGTTAGCGTACTCCAATCGGGACTTGTGCACCGAGTTGTTTACGCATATTACCTGAATGCTATCTCGACAGAACACTATGGCAACAATAGTCTCCATGGAGCAAAGTTAGGTCGATGTCTTAGGCATGCATTCGAGTCTCAGCTTTTTCTGAAATAGTATATATGTATTTTATAAAATTTCCTTAATTATATGTATCCACTTGATTGTTTGTTTGTTGTCGCATACCCATATCTACGTATGAGCTTGGCATAGAATCTTACCTCCATATGCATTTCTTCTTTCTTCTTATGTATGTGAGTAGCTGATTCTGATGGCCGTATGGTACGTGGGACCGAGATGACGGATGATTGATGATACATCGTGTGGGCATTTGCTTCTTTTGGAGGATTCCGTGTTGGAGAGATATTCTTGAGAATCCTCTTTTCTTTGGTGTTGTATATATATATATTAAGGGAAACTTTAATGTATCAGCCGTGATGGCAGTTTTCTGTTTTTATAACTTTATGTTTATTTTATTTTACTAATGAAAACTTCCGCGTACATATGAAAATCAATTTCGGATTACTGTATCTATAATTTTCTAAGTCTTTACTTATGAATGAAGTCTTTTTATTTATTTTTTTTGCCCCTGGCAGTTGATGTAAGACCAGAGACCAAGAAATTGGTTCGAATTATGTTTTGACGTTATAAATTGTTTATCAGGTTTTCCGATTCAAACAAATCTTCGTTTTTCAGAGGGGACATTTCGAAAATGATTTGTAAAAATCCCTATTTTAATCATTATAATTAGTGTTAATTAAAACTAGGCGTCACAACGTGCAGTAACCCATTGGGTACCGACTTAACTAACTTATTATTCTCACTTATCTTAATCAGTCTTTAATTAAGTTATCGAACTTGCCTTTATTTGATTGGTGTCTTATTTCATCGTTGGGGACAACTGGGGTAAAGTACCCCTTTAATTCCATTAATTCACGTCTGCACTATTTGGGGGAGCACGGGCGTGCTTACCAAGCACGGTCATGGTCCTGGAGCTTGGCCGTACTGTCTAGGCAGATTCATCATGTTCTTGTAGCCAAAAACTCCCTAAACACTCTTAAATCAGTCCTAGGGTTCTTGACTAAACCATTTGGTATGAACCTCACCTTTCACTATTAAATCCATGTTTAATAAACACTTTTGGGGAATTTAATCCTTTAATTATCATGTTAATAAAGAGCCCTATTTTAACCAATTAGAGTCTTATTAAACATGTTCATCATCAAACCAACATACGTTCAACCATGGCATAACATCATCATTAAACCAACAACATTCATGGCATAAACAGGATACCAACTCAACCAATTAATCATGGCACAACATAGATTATTAAAACATACACGGATTGACATACATCATTATAAACCATATAACGATTATAGCAAATAGGCATATACAAGATAGCAATAACATTTAACAAACAATGGGGTCATGGGAACCCCACATCTTATGCTACCCCCTTGCCTAATGTTTATAATATCCTTCTCCCCATACATGGTATAAAGATCCCGACAACAACTAAGCGGTAAACCAAGCGTGTCACCTCGAGCGGCTCGATTAGCTTTCCAAGCCTTGGTCAAACAAAAGGGTTAACCAATCAGTTCCCCAATTCTAAGAAAAGGAAAAGGAAACATAAGAGGGAAGAACCATTACCTATACGGATAGGCACAAACGAACTAAGCCTTCCCAAACATCTCCAAAACTCCAAGAATGCAATGGGTTTAGATAAAATAGGGAAGATGAAGGTTGCGGCCGCAATAGGGTTGCTATAAGTGCCAAATAAGGGTTTAAAACGAAACCCTCGCTTATTATGATGTTTTTATAGACTTCAGAGACAAGCACGGTTGTGCTCCTCATTGAGCACGATCGTTCTCATATCAGCGTCAGCGAGACGCGGTCCCATTTGAGCATGGTCGTGCTCCCTATTGAGCACGGCCGTGCTTGTGACTTAGGCAGTCACAAGACACGTGCCTCGAGTACGGGCGTGCTGGACATAAGTAAGGCCGTGCTTATGTACCAAAAAGGGATTTTAAGCCTAGAAATCCCACTTAGCCCTTCTACAACAACTCTAAGCTAAGTCCTAAAGGCTTACCAAACAAACAAGCATACATATATAACACATAAAAGCGCTTAACGAAAAACGGGGTGTTACAATTCCACCCCCTTATAAAAATTTCGTCCTCAAAATTTCTACTCACCTCGATTGAAAAGGTGCGGGTACGCTTCCATCATCTTGCTTTCCAGCTCCCACGTAGCACTTTCCTTAGTAGCCCCACTCCAAAAAACTTTGACCAAAGGAATCTCCTTGCCTCGTAGCTGTTTCATCCTTCGATCCTCGACTCGAAGGGATAGTACCTCAAAAGTCAAGTTCTCTTTTAACTGAATCGTGTCGGTACTATCACATGGCTAGGATTATGAATATACTTTTGAAGTTAGGACACATGAAAAACATTATGAAGGTTGGACAAGAATGGTGGTAAGGCTATTTGGTAGGCGACTTCGCCGACTCTTTTCAGAATTTGGTAAGGACCAATGCATCTAGGAGTAAGTTTCCTTGCTTTCATCACTCTACCAACCGCAGTCGTTGGAGTAACTCTCAAGAACACATTATCACCTTCCTGGAATTCGAGCGCCTTCCTCCTTTTGTCTTGGTAGCTCTTTTGCCTTCTTTGTGTCACTTTCATCTTTTCCTGAATCATCCTCACTTTTTCTGTGGTTTCTTACACTATCTCAGGTCCTAGCACCACATTGTCACCAGGTACCCTCCAACATAAGGGTGTCCTACATTTCCTCCCATAAAGAGCTTCATAAGGTGTCATCCCAATACTGGAATGGAAGCTATTGTTGTAGGTGAAATCTATCAAGGGTAAGAACTTATCCCAACTGCCATATTGTCCTAGCACACAAGCTCTAAGCAAGTCCTCTAAGGATTGAAGGCTTTTGGCTTAGCCTTTTGGCACACTAAGCACGTATAGACAAACTCAGCTACATCCTTTTTCATCCTAGGCCACCAAAACATGCTCTTAAGATCCTGGTACATCTTGGTGGCACCTGGGTGCACACTCAAACCGCTACTATGTCCTTCCTCAAGGATCAACTTCCTAAGCTCAGAAACATCTGGTATGCAAACTCTATCCTTGAACCTCAAAACTCCATCACTTCCTTCCTTAAAGCTAAGGTCTCTACCCTGAGCAAGCAACCCTCTCTACTCTAAGAGAAACTTATCTATCTTTTGATCCTCTCTAATCTAGTCCATCACTTCCTTCCTTAAAGCTAAGGCTCTATTTTTAGGCTCACGACTCACTTGTTTTGACTCACTTTCTTCCTTTTACTTTTATTTTCTTTCCCTTTGTGTTTAGTCCTAGGAATTAATTGTTAGTTTAGGATTTGAGTCTTTTTCAATTTTTCTTTAATTTAATTTTTAGGAATTGAATTAAGTATGAGGAGATTGAAAGGATTTGAAAATAATAAAAAATAAAAATAAAAATTTAAAAATAAAAATTTAAAAAATTAAAATTTTGTAAAAAAGGGCTCAGCACTGCCGTGGTAACAGTGAGCACGACCGTGATCCCTTGTGAATTTGAATTTCTTTGAACTATAAAAAGGCGCAGAGTGCGGATTAGGATTACCCGTGCTCTCAACCCTTTTTCACTGCCAGCCCCTCCCTCAAGTGCTTTTGTTTCCTCTCTCAAAAAGGTATGTTTTTCATGTTTTCCATGCACTTTCTATGTGCTAAAGTGATTGAATGCATGATTTGGTTCCTTTTTGTTGGACAATTTCAATTTCAAGTGCTCTGGGCTCATGATTTTTCTCCTCTGACTTCTGCACTTTTGAATTGTCCTTATGCACATTGTATGCTTGTCTTGATCGTGCATGTCTATTGCATCCTTGTGCCTGTGGTTTTCTCCCACTTTCACATGTTTTTGGGTCTCAGCCTCTGGGATTTCTGCACTTGGGCATTGAGCACGACCGTGCTCATCATTAAGCACGACCGTGCTGTTCTAATTTTTCTATATATAAAAAAAAAAAGAATAGCAGAGATTTCAGCATGGCCTTGCTCCTTGTTAGCAAGGCTGTGCTGGGCTACTGATGGCCTAGCCATAGAATTCAGCAAGGCCTTTGGAGTGGTTGTATATATTTGTATATATTTTGAGTGCATTTTCTTTTTATTTTCGATTTTTTGTAATTTTATTTTAATTTTAATTTTAATTTTAATTTTAATTTTAATTATCAATATTGACCAATTTTATTTCTTCTTTCACACAGATGTCAATCTCAATCACTCCGGATCATCCCAAATTTCAAAAATTGAAAGATGCTATTCGAGAGAGACGGATCCCCTTCCCGGAAATAGAGAGTATGACAAAGGAACAAGAGGAGAAGGAGGATCTGTTTCAAATGAGCTTTCATCGGGTGCCAATGAATATGTCCGGAGGGAGAATGAGCGCGAGATTAAAGAGAGGCAAAGAGACTTACCGGGGTGCATTGCACCCGGTCATGCACTTTACAAGAAAGTCAAGAAAGTAATAGGAGACAAGCGGATTCCATTCCCGGTAGTAGAATGCTTTACCAAAGAAGAAGAGGATAAGTGGGATCTGGCTTGGTTGCTTACTCTCAAAGGAGCAAATGATTATGCATGGCAAGAATTGGAAAGGCTCGGTTTGCTAAGGAAGAAATTCCGGAGGGAAAGCTGAAAGCAAAGAGAAATGAGGAAGAGACAAGGAATGCCAATGAGGGTGAGGAGTCCGCTCGGATTCCTTAAGATAACAATTTCTAAACCTTTCTCTTTTCTTTTCTTTTCTTTTATTTTCTAATTTTGCAAGTAAATGTTGGTCATAAAAAAAACATAGTGTAAATCGAGTCTAGTTAGTAAGTCTGTTTTTATTTTTAAAAAAATTTAAAAATTTAAAAAATTTAAAAATAAAAAAAGCACGGCCGTGCTCCTCTGCGATTTTGAAAAAATAAAAGGGGGCAGAACACGGGTTAGGGTTGTAACACCCTGTTTTTCATAAAATGTTTTATAAAGCTAGTTTTAATTATTTTAATAATGTTGGTTAAGGGCTAAGTGGGATTTTAGCTTAAAAGTCCCTTTCTGGTACATGAGCACGCTCGTGCTCATCAGCCAGCAAGCCCGTGCTTAAAGTCAGAAGCGTGTTTCTGATCTTAAGTTGAGCACGACCGTGCTCAATAGTGAGCACGACCGTGCTCAATGAGTGGACCGCGTCTCGCTGACGCTAAGTGGAGCACGACCGTGCTTAAGGAGAAGCACGACCGTGCTCAAGTCCGAGCTTTATAACCGTGAGCAGAACCCGAGGGTGACGTAAAAACCCTATTTCTGTTTAGCAGCCGTCACTAGTTTCGGCCAGAGTGATCTTTTTCCCTATTTCCTCTTCGTCCATTGCCATAGTGGAGTTGTGGAAGCTAGTTGGGAAGCTTAGTGCGTTGGGGTGGTGTTAAGGTAATGGCCCCTGTTCCTTTGTCAGTTTCCTTTCATTTTAATGAGAGATACTGATTAATTGTGTTTCTGATCAAATAAGGCTTAGTACCGGAGTGAGCCACTTGAGGATTCGAGACCAGTTCGTCGTTGGGAACCGTCAGTAGAGCAACCTTCAATCCAGGTATGGGGAGAAAGGAATTGTATTCATTAGGCAGTGGGTAGTGTAAGGTAACGGGGTTTCCCGTGACTCCGGTGTCGTTGTATGCATATGATTATGATATTTTAATTGGTATATGGTTGTTTCTGATTTATATGTCCATAAATATGTATTTTATGTTCATGATGATTGTGCCATGTTTATGATGCTATGAAAATAATTGTTATTGGCATATGCTGGTTGAATGGTTGATGACTGATTTATGTCTGTTGCGATGATGAGTTTTGGCCCCTAAAACACGTTAACTGACTAGGAATAATCAATTAAGAACTTAAGTTTTTGGCTACGAATTCGATCACTGTTCCTGCCCAGAACAGCACTGTCGCGCGATGAGCACGACCGTGCTGAATAGGGAGCATGACCGTGCTCCCATTTAAATTCTGGAAAATGGCCGCGCTGTTTAGCACGGCCGTGCAGGTCAAACAGCACGACCGTGCTGCTGAGCACGACCGTGCTGCTGAGCACGACCGTGCTGCTGAGCACGACCGTGCTGAGTGTGAAGCACGACCGTGCTTCACTTAAAAGGGCACCACACCCTCACGTGTCCAAGCACGACCGTGCTAGGGTCTAAGCACGACCGTGCTGACCCCCCTGGACAGTAATGCAATTAAAGGACTTAAGGGGTTTTTAACCCCATTCCCCTATGATGATAAGTTAAGATAACTAATCAAAGATAAAGATTAGACAACCTGGTTATTAATTATATAAGATAATTAGATAATCAAATGTTAAGTCGGTATCCGTTGGGTTACCGCACGTTGATAAGTTGAAGTCTTGGGTGCTTATAGACCCAAGCACGTTGAGTTGATCCCTGGTGCTTATTGGCCAAGGGAGCCTTGACCCCACGGTTTGGGTCTAAGGTTACGTTGAGTTTGATGTTGAAAGTCTTGGGAGCTTTATGGCCCAAGCAAGGAGGTGGTTGAGATTGTTTGTTGTTGTGCCATTTGCATAAAGCATTGGAGTAGTTGATGGGGGAGGTTCGACAAAGGGGAGATCGCCCGAGAGTACGGTGATCTGGCCATCCACGGTAGGTCACCCAAGGTTTGGTGACCGAGGCCCCCCGTGATGAGGCATCCACGGTTTGATGCGTTGGCTATCCATGGGGTTCACCCAAGGTTTGGTGAACTGCCGGTGTTGGTGCTTTTATGGCCAATACGGATATGTAACTCCAAAGTCGTTCATCCTGAGTTAGTTGGATCCACATTCATAGTTGGAGTAGCGGAGTAGTTGATGCATTGCATAGCATAGCATACTTGGTTGTTATGATACCGTTGGATGTTGATGTATGCTTATGTGTATGTTTACCTTGCGTACTATTCCCCTGCTGTTTATATGATTACATGAATCTTACTCCCTGTATTGTTTGTGTTTGGCCTGATTGGCATTTGCAGAGGATGACAAGCAGCCCGGAGAGGAATGACTCTGAGGAGCCGCCACTCATAGTTAGGGCCTGTTTATTGTTTAGTCTGTTTTCGGTTGTATTCCGTGGATTTATTTCTGGAACGGTTATACCAGCTCTGAATTGTGACATCGGGGTTGGGTTATTTATTTGGTTATATTTTTATTTGATTAAACTTATTTTGTTATTTTCCGCGTTGTAAACGAGTTCATGTGGGACTTTTCTACCCATGGACAACTGTTTTATTTAATTCAGTTAAATGCATGTTTTTCTTTTTAATTGTTTTATATTTAAATGCCTTATAACATGCGGGGTAGAAGGGTGTCACAAGGGTTGCAATTGACTCCGTGCTCTCACCCCTTGCTCACCCATTGCGCCGCAACAACCACAGCGCCCCTCCACCATTTTTGCTCCTCACTTCCCTTATTTTTCTTGATCAGGTAACATTTCACTTTTTCCTACTCTTTTCTTGTTCATATCTCTGTTTTACGAGTATTTGGTAATGTTATTTGGTTTTCCTTTTGCAGTGTTCATATACCTAAGGATTGTGCATATTGTTCATATTATTTGTCCCTACCTGTGGTTTCTGTATGCGTGTGCTTTGCATTGGTAATTTTTGTTGCTCATTCTGGTATCTGTCATGCGTTGTTTATGCATTTGGGTATTGAGCACGGCCGTGCTCATCATTAAGCACGACCGTGCTGTTCATCATCTGCAGATCTGGCGCTTAACATTAAGCACGGCCGTGCTCGTCCATTTTTTCTATAAAAAAAAAAAAGAGAAGGGATTTCAGCAAGGCCTTGCTCCCTGTTAGCAAGGTCGGGCTGGGCTACTGATGGCCCAGTCACATATGTTTGGTTTCCTAAGAGTGCATGCATCGGTTGTAATGCTTATTGCTTATGATGCTCTGATCTCGTGCCTATCTATTTTTATTTTTTCATTCTTTTATATGGCATTGATGTACTCTTTGTTTATTTTTCAAGACTATGCCTCCTAAGTCCTAAGCGTGCCCGCTTGAATGTCCAGGACAATCCATCTCTTCCAGATGAGTATCCTCGCTTCCAGCATCCTGAGCATGTGCAGAAATTCCGCCAACTGGCTTCCTTTGAGTTCGAACCCACTAAGTATCTAGATATAGATGTTTTGGCCGCTCATGGGCTTGCTGCCCGTGTCCAGCAGCTAATTCGGAACATCGGGTGGGAGCATATTGGATCTATTCGTTGTCCCTCTTTCCGGGAGCCCACCCTAGAGTTCCTCTACACGTTTAGTTTTGTGGACTCTGATGAGGAGGAGGAGCCCCATGTTCTTTTTTAGATGCACGGGCAATAGCGGGATATGACTTTGATAGGATTTAACATCCACCTAGGCTTTGCCACTGTGTGTAATTCACCGCTGGCTAGCCCACTCTATTTATCCTCTGGTGTATGGTTCAGGTCGGCCGCTGAATGCGGGCCATATTCTTCTCCAGACATGCCAGAACATCGATTTGTGACAGAAGGAGGGGCAGAAGGGATATATATTAGTGGGGTCCCTCATCACACAGCTGGTGCTTAACTTGGGCGCCATTGATCCTCGTGCACACCAGATGTGTGTCAAGTTTCCAGTTGATGATAAGATGTTAATCTCCATCGGTATTTTAGTGCGCGGCCCACGAGGAGAGCTTCACCTTGTCGGCACAGGTGTCGCTCAGGTAGATGCAGATGAACACCCATAGGAGCAGCTTGCAGCAGAGGTCCAAGAGCATGTCCCAGGCATTAATGCTCACATGAATGACCAGCCTGCTCCACCACCACCGTAGGGAGGCGTAAATAGTCTCGTTACTCATTTAGACCACCTCGAGTTAGGCGTCTATGCTCATTTGGATGTTCAGGAGACGTAGATTCAGGGCTTTTATGAACGGATGGATGTGCAGGATGCACAGATGACGACTATGATCCATATGATGTAGCGTTATTTTGATCCTCCTTCGCAGTGATTTTCCTTCTATTCATTTATGTACACAATCTACTATGCTATTGTATTAGAAATGGATATTCAGTCGTGGCAACTTTTTATCGGGAAGATCTCTGTCTCTCTCTCTTTCTTTCTAACTTTAATAATTTTTCCTACTCCTTGCTTGTGCTTTTATTTCTCTGCCTTGGGGACAATGCTAGATTTTAAGTGTGGGGAGGGGAAATTCAATTTTTATTTACTAAGTGCACACACTTTGACTTGACTTATTTGTCATATGCACTTAGTTGATTGTGATGATTGCATTATGCTTTTGGATGATGATTCTGTGCCACATTTTTTGTATAAATTAAAGATCTATATCATTAGGGGACCCCCAGGTGAATTAAGGTTTTGACAAACATATGACTGAAATTGAATTGGGATTATAATTTGAAAGCTGAAAATTAGCATGAGGTTCCTTGTTTGATTGCTTTTCATTGAATTGAGCTACTAAATGTGAGACTTGTACCATTATAGGGGTATTTGCTAAATTATGAATATAATTGAGGCAAGGTGAATTTGATTTGCATGCATGTTGGAATATGATTGAGGCAATTTTAGGTATTTTTCTGGCCTTCAGATGTGTTGTTTTGCCATGTCCATTAGTTGCCCATTTTGAGCCTCAAGTAAAAATTATTTTCCTTGGTACCTAAGTATAAATTCAAAATTGTTTGGCAGTAACCTCTTGGAAACATAAATGGTGCAATTAGATTTGGAATGTATTCATGAGATATTGTTTATTTATGGCTGGAAAATTATTGTTGGGAATTTCTCTCTTTTTGATGTGAAAAGAAAAATTGAAAAGAGAGAGAGAAATGAAAATGTGTGTGAATGGAATTGGAAAAAAAAAAAAAAGAGAAAGAAAGAAAGAAGAAGAGAAAGGAAAAGTAATGTAAAATGGGAAATTCTTTAGAATGGATAAATGATGTTATTCTGTAATTCATATCTAATGCTCCATTTATACTCTAAGGGTTATTTGCTTAATTCTTGATTTCTTTTAGCCCTTTGCATATCCATTTTCTTTCTTTTTCCTACCTGACATTATTCCGATGGCCACGTTACAACCCATGAAAGACCTCTTGATTCTAGATGCGTGTAAACTGTATAGTGGAGATTTGGTCTATAAACAAGCTTATGGCAATGTTCTTCCTTTCGAGAACTTGAGTGATAATTGTCTTTATCCTTATACAGGTTGAGAGTTGTGAGAAGAGTGACCCCCTTATTCATTGAGAAGTTTGATTTCAGGGAACCTAAGCCTCTAATTGGGCAATCGCTAGATTTTTCCCATAAAAAATTGAGGTTAATTTATCTGTCATTGTATGTTGAAGATTTAGGGTCCCTTGATGGTTGGTTCTTTGATTTTCTCAGGTTTCTTTTAGGCTAGGATTATTGCTTGAGGACTGGGAAGTTTGATAAACTGCCGTTTTGTATACTTTATTGTTGGGAAATTGGGTGTAATTTATTATTTATTTGGAAGTTATTATGGATATTCACCCGATTTCCTGTGGTTACTGTAGAATATATCAACATGGCAGTAAATCATTAAATTTGGAGAAAAATGAATAATTCTGGAGGATTTTTGAAGAAAAAGTTGTGTTTCTGTAGATATCAGAGGAGCACGGCCGTGCTCATTAGCAGACCCCTTGCTGATCAGCACTCCCTTGCATGTTTTTTGGAGTTGACATCGATTTTTAAGCAAGGTTGTGCTCAATGTGAGCACGGTCGTGCTCATTAGCAAGCCCCATGCTGCTTACCATTAAGCATGGTCGTGCTCAACATTAAGCACGATCGTGCTCGTGTTTTAGCATCCAAATCACCTAGGTTTTTGTCTTTGATATAAAAGGGAGTGGTTTGGATGAAAGAAGAAGCTGGTACATTGAGAGAGCCGTCATAGCCCTTTGCTTTGTTAGAGAGAGCTTTAACGAATTTTGAAGAGGATCGAGCGAAGGACTATCTCTCAATTGATTTGAAGATTGCTTTGCGTCAAAAGGGTGTTTGGGGTTTCAGTTTCTATTTCTCTTATTGATTCTTATATGAGTTTGATTTATGTATTGTTATTCATGACTATGCGTAGCTAAATGGTGGATCTTATGGCTTGATACCTTTGACATTTGCCTAATTTTATATGATTCAGTGTTTCTCTTAATTGGTTGGATTTTTTCTTGCGTTTGAATTTCTAAGAAGGTTTGATCATCCTTATCAAGTTAATTAATTGACTGGCGCTTGTTCCACAATTAGTTAATGGAACTCTACGATTAATCGGATTTGGGGTTGCGTGGACCAAGCGTAATCCTCTATTTTCAATCAGTTATTGAATTAACAATCTTGCTGGTTCTTTGTTCTTCTCTTAACTACTTGCCATGCATGACCATTGGGGGTAACTGATTAGGGGAAAGAATATTAATATTGCATGACCATTGGGTATTAATAGTTTTAGAGCAAGTGATTGACAATCAATAAGAAACACATATCATTGAGAAATTGGGTAATTTCATAGGTAGTGACATAAGTGAAACCAGACACCCTAGGCTTTCCATAATTGAACCTTTGCTCGTGATTCTTTGTCTTTCTTTTTTTCACCATCTTTTTGCTTTTAAATATTTAATTACAACCTGAATTTGATTGTCTAGATAATATAAGGAAGTAATTAATCTAGTACTTGTCACTAATCCCTATGGGTTCGATACTTGGAGTCCCAAATACTCCTATATTACTTGTACGATATGGTGCACTTGCCCTTAAGTGCAATTTTAGGGCAACAAGTGCGCTTGTCCTGCCATGTCGCCGTCTCTGTCCTCCTCCTGCTACTCATCTACCGTGTCGGTATACATATAAAGAAAGATATAGAAAGAAGGGAGATAAGCAATAAAACAACGTCATAAAAGGGATTGGGGCACAATATAACATGTTATCAACCAGCATAGATATACAAACAGCAAACATCTCTCATGTCAGTCGATCTGTCCCATAGCGAATATTGATTCCCGGACATTCGCTTTCTCTCTCTCAGGCCTTCCTTGCCTAGAGAATGTCAGTTGGTTTGTCCAGAAAACTTTTCCGCTCGCCATGACCAATAAAGGTGCTTCCCCCTATGAGCTCATCTCCAAAAAGGGTATCTTGGTAGCCTCAAAAGGTCCACCTGCGACTGGAATACTAAGCGTCCAGACGTCTAGAAAGTCGAGTTCCAGCGGAGATCATATTTCAGTGGGTGCAAATTACTAGTCACTGTCAATCAATCTGAACGCGGTTGCATCCTCAAGGTCCCCCGGACCGTCCCACTTGTATATCGTACTCATAACCGAGTACACCAACATCGCATGACTCCCAGTCACGCGGCTCGCCACTTCGGCAATATACAATGCATAAACAGCCTAAGTTGACACTGGTACGAATCTAACACTTAACAATTTCACGATACCCGAAGCAACCACAACTCATCTCCGTGCCCATACACTGCCATCTCATCACCTTTTCACAAACAATGTACTCTCAGGGTGCCAACTAGGGTTTCTACCACAACAACCAGTCAACCTCAACAACAGCATGTATACATATCATTTATCAACCATCAATAATATCAATATATTAAATAAACATATAAACAAGCACACATCAACCAGAACACTCATCCAGAGACATTATCATATAGCAGATAAAACATGCATCCTTAACCAGAATTGTCTAACCTGAGTTTTACACTAAAGCCGATAAGCCTACAATAACCAAACCCTAACAAGCATTCTAAAACCATTTTCAACAAGGGTTCAACTATTATCGACTACTCGACAACTAGTGGGGTTTGGGTCCCCTACACATACAGCTTAACACACAGTATTATGCTTGCCTCCCCGGCGCGTTAGGTTCTTTCTCCCCACCTTGTATAGTCGTGTACACTTGCTCCAAGCCTAAAAAACTGCATTCCTCATGCAAGAGCAGCTGCTGCCACGGTGTCCACGGAGCTCCTCGATGCTCCAAAATTTGTCATAACAGACAGTATCCAGACATTGTCATAAACCCTAATCTTGAAAGAAATCAGTAAACAAAGCTAGAAATCATGCAACAACTAGGAAATAACGAAGAACGATAATGTCGACGTGTCGAAGTGTTAAGGATTCAAGCATATCTCTGTCGACCGATGAGTCGATTACAGATATTTGACGTTCATGTTGCCCTGATTGCAGAATCGAAGTCAGAATTGAAAAAGGACTGGTAAATCTCCTCAAATCATGCTTTCTATCTCAAGAACTTCTCTCTCTGGACGCTCTTTAGTCGAAGAAGATAGAAGGATTTTTCATGCAAAGTGAAGAAGAGAAGGAACTTTGGGTGAGCTTCTACACTAAGCACGCTTGAGCATGCTACACCCCCACGCTCAAGCGTGCCCATGCTCTAGCATAGGGTATCTCCACGCTCAAGCATGGAACCTTCTTCGCCACATTTTCACCACGCATCGTTTATTCGTTGCCACATGTCCCACACATGTCTGGGACCATGCCACGCTTTGACGTCCATATGACCCACGTTTGAGCTTGCCAACACTCTAAAGTTGGATTTCTCAATGCTCAAATGTTGAGCTGATGTCGGTACTTGACTTTCGTGCGTTTTGGTGCGTTCTAAGCTCATTTCAAGTCCGATTGACCTCAAATTTGAAACACAAGCTCACTAACACCCAAGGAATATGATTAAGCCTTAAAACATGCATAATCCCTACCTTATACACTAATTGAGAAAACGGGGCGTCATGCCACCAAAATAAAGGATATGTATCTAGTAAGAGTTTTATAACTCAACCTCACAATAAACATTTATAGATATATTAAGTGCGTCTGTATAGCACCACCCAAATCAAGGGTTATATATCTATTATCAACAAGCATTACCGCATGCCATAGGGATGGAAATAAAATGCATATGAGTAATCATATGGCTTTGTTTGACCAACAAATGGGTATCCACCATATTTTCCTCAACTCAAGGCTTAAGTCCCATCCCCCTCAACGAATTCAAGATCGCTTTCCTGGGTAATCCTTTAGTGAGAGGATCAACATGGTTTCTTTCACTTCTTACGTACTTAGGGAAATTACACCATCAACGGTGCTTAAGGTCTTTCCCATAGAGATATTTCTACCATTAAACTTCTTAACCATTCAACTTCTTGACCTGCTAACTCAAGAACAATGGATTCAGATTTCGTACAGTAAAACATGTTATGTAAATTTGTTTCTCAAATTTCCAAGAAAGAGCACATCCAGATAGAGTAAAACCATACCTGCGAGTGAAACTTAACTAATCACAATCATCAGAAAACTTGATTGCATCACAAGAACTTTCTAATGCAGCAAGAACTAAGTCATTAACCTCAATAATTCAACTATACTCACGCACTCCCACTTGAAGATTAAGAATATATAGAAGACCACATAATATTGTTGCATTATTATGCAATTTTGATCAATGACATTTGCCAAATAGCGCATATATATATATATATATATATACCATTCAGTCACACCATCTAAACACAAGTAGATATATGTACTTTAGCTACACAAATAGCACATCAGCTTTTAAGTTTAATTAAATATTTTATAAAAGATATAAAAATAAAAATAAAACCCAAATAAATTAGCAACTTGATTACCTTTTAAAACAAAATTAGTTTCAATTTTAAATAAATTCCATCAAACCCCAAGGCACACAAAAAAATAATTTCGAACTCAACCCACTCAAGTCACTAAACCATATTTACTAATTCGAACATTCATAATTATACTATAAGCACTAAACAACCATATGTACACATAGATCTTCCCAGTACACAAGTTCATGAATTAAACATTGGAAAAAAAAAAAAAAAATCATAAGAAAGACAATAAAAAATATTTTAGAATTTGTAAAATTATGAGCAAACACCTTAATGCTCAATTTTTTAAAACATCCAAACTTTCACCAATTTGGTGAAGTCATAGCAAGTCATAACTTCAATGTTGTCCAAGGTGTGCATGCTATTTTACTGATATCCACACACCTCAAAAATGGATTAAGAGCCTTCCCCTACGTTTATTGTGCCTTTGGTTGATGTGCAGCCATCGATCAAAAAAAAAATCTTGCTTTTAAATTTTTAGGTAAATAGGGAAGATCGATAGTTATGTCGTGGACGAACCACTGCCTTAAAAACAAGATTTCGATATACCTAAGATGCCAAAACTTGTGCACTCAAGGTAAAGAGCATTGGAGTTTGTACAATACAATTGCCCAGATTTTCACCAAGTGAATAAAGAATATGTATAATCCAGGAAATTGTAAAATTAAAATTAGAAAAACTTGTCTATCTCTCATCCTCTATCCCTTCCCCATGCCATTGATGACTTATACGTTATTTTCAACATTGATGGAAGGATGCTCTTCAACTTATATTCAAAGTAGTTAAAACGACAAGAACGGTCGGTCGAACCGATCCGACCGGGAATAGGATACCAGTCCGATTAGAATGACCTAGAACCATACATGTGAGGAACCGGTGAAAAAACCGTTGAACCGGTTCAAAACCGGTAAAATCGGTTGGATGTCGGTCTGGACCGGTTCCTTAATTTTAAACGCAGGATCACAAAAACGACATCGTGTTTCCCTTATTGTTTAAGTGTTTCTAAATCTGTCCTTTTGTTCTCCTTCTTCGTGCTCCATTCTAAATCGTCCAGAGCTTCCATTCAAGTGCTCTTGATGGCGACCAGGTGTTAACAATGAACATTTTAAAGCAGATGTGGCTAGAATTTGAATCCATCGCCGGTTAACTTCCCCATGATTGCACTGTCGTGCTCGCTTGCTGCTGCCAAGAACATGTGGATTTCGGGAGCAAAACTATGAAATAGAAAGATGCAACGCAAAAATGAAAATGAGTAACAGTAAGTTGTAGAAGGCTAGAAGCTGAAGCAAGCATCAATGATAGGAGAAAAGAAGATAAAGAGAGGGTCAGGGAGAGAGAGATAGAGATAGAGTTGCATAGCGATGATAGTATTTTAGAGAGAGGGTCATGGTGTATTTCTTGAACACTTCACCTGACTTGAAATTATTTGAAAACTTCACTTTTGTTATAGATTTAATTTAACTTGAAAAGAGCTGGTGAGTAGATGACAACTTTCTTTTATGCAGTGTTTAAAAAACCGAACCGGACCGGCCAATTCAACCGATTAAACCAGGAATCGGTCGTGTCTACAGTTCGGTTGGTCCTCAAGAACCGTTAGTCCAATGAACCGCCAAAAAACTGTGACACCCGGGGCTAACGAGGGCGGGGAGTGGTCGTCGGTGCAGGAGGGCACGAACAAGGAGCGGCTTCTAGGCGGAGGGACACATGAATGAAGTGATTACACACCAGAATGAGAGAGATCCTGAGACTGTGTAGGTATGGGACTATACAGTTGAGGATGACTTATATGAATTGATTGGTACTACCTATACTAACAAGATGCATATTCTTTTCGGTAGTCCATCACTTAAGAACTCCACAGTTAAGCGTGCGTGACTTGGAGCAATTCTGGGATGGGTGACCTCCTGGGATGTTTTCCCAAGAAGCGTGTGAGTGAGGACAAAGCATGCCGAAAAGACTCGTGTTGGTTTGTGGGGACAGTCGTCAATCCATAGAGCAGCCAGGGAAGTTACAAATGGTATCAAAGCGGCACCTCTCCCAGTACGGTGTGGTTCGGGGATGAACCAAGCGGAAGCTGTCGCCGGTGCAAGAGGGCAGGGACAAGGAGCGGTTCCTAGCATGCTTCTAGGCGGAGGGACACATGAATGAAGCGATTACACACCGGAATGAGAGGGATCCTGAGACTATGTAGGTTTGGGATTATACAGTTGAGGATGACTTATATGATTTGATTGGTACTACCTATACTAACAAGATGCATCTTCTTTTCGATAGCCTATCACTTAAGAACTTCACAGTTAAGCGTGCTTGACTTGGAGCAATTCTGGGATGGGTGACCTCCTAGGAAGTTTTATCAGAAAACGCGTGAGTGAGGACAAAGCACACCAAAAAGACTCGTGTTGGTTTGTGGGGACAGTCATCAATCCATAGAGCAGCCGGGGATGTTACAAAAACTATGAAAACCGGAAAACCGGATTGAACCGGCATGAATCAGAGCCATTTCTCGAAAACTGGCCGGTCAGAAAATTTGAGCTTTTTCTTTCACTTTACAACTTCTTTCTCTGTTCTTCTATTTTATTCCTTTCAGATCTAGTCCCGAAACCTAAGAAATGAGCCCTCCCATGGTCCCACGCAGCTCCTACGCTGTGCTCTGCTCCACTCCGATGACGATGTGATGCTTCAGTGTGAAGGGATGACGCGTGAGGCGGTGGGTTTTCAACAGAATAATGGGTTTTGTGATAGAAGAAGGTGAACAGGTGAAAGGCGAAGGTAGTGGCTATGAGAGAAAGTGAAAAGGTTTGAACTTTAGGGAAGTATGATTTATGAGTCGGTGAAGGAATGAAGATCTGAGAAAAATAAAGTGGGGTTTGGGAACTATGCTGATTGTGTGTGGACTGTGGACTTGAGCTTGGTTACTATATTTCTTATTAAATTGTTCCAGGTTCCAATGCAGGAACCATCGAACTACATGCTAGAAAAAGACTAAACTTAGTTACAGTACTATATATGCAGTTGGTATTATTCCAAACACAAAAAAGTAGTTATTTTATGAAATATGTGCATATTTTGAGATAAATTATAATAATTATGTTATATTTTGGGTGAGGAACAGTAGGAACAGGATGTAAGGAACTATTTCTAAGTTTTTTCCGCTAGAAAATTGTAATCTTTCATTTTAAATAATAATGATATATATATTTCCAATATACTTATTTATATATATTAAGAATTAGATATTAGAATTATGTTGACCTATTGGAAATTACATATATTTATTTATATTATATAATTTATTTATTAATCATCCGGTTCAACTGTTGGTTCAACTGAACCATGACCCAGAAGTTTTGCCGGTTCGATCTCTGGTCCGATTTTTAAAACATTACTTTTACGTACTATTTCTTACATATTGCAGAAGAGTGGTACTTTACTTTGTGGTGACAACTTGCATTTTTTTTTAAATTTTCTTTTAATTTGTAAGATATTTTTATTGGAGCTATTTAGAGGACTAGCAAGTAGGTGATCGTATGTTCCTAACCAACAGACTAGCAGGTTATAGTATAATATGTATAATATAATAAATAGAATATATAAGAAAGGATAATACAAAAAGTTAGAAAATTCATTGGAACTATTGGTTTCATGTGTAACTTTGCATGCTTTATGTTTTACTTTATGATATTTTTAAGTCAAGTTTAATTTTTTAAGTGATGGCGTTTTGAATAATATGTTATTTTTTATTTAATATTATTATATATATTATAATAAAAATTAAAAAATATTATTTAATTAATATCAGTTCAACCACGGTTGGACCATTGAACTTTGAACCGGTACCTCCACCGGTTCAATCATCGGTCCGGTTTTGAAACCTTGCTTATATTACACAGGAATATTGGAGCAAGGCAATCAGTCCAATGACGTTAGTTCATATTCCAGCATTAAATCATTTTAAAGGTTTAGATAAATATATTTCATTGGATTTATAATTGTAACACATTAATATTTTAATATTGGAGTTAATATTCATTTAAGTGTCATAAAGTATTTTTATTGTGTGAAACCATTTTTCCTGTTTTCTTGCTGCCATTATTCAACATTAGCGAACAGAAACGACAGTCGCTAAAAACACAAAACTTTGCCGCTAAATGTTGTCCCAAGTCATGAGTTAGAGATCACTTTTGCGACCAACATAACGACCATATATATATATATATATATATATATATATATTGACAAGAAATTCTGTAATTTATTGGCAACCAAAATTTAGCGACCGAATAAATTATTATTATTATTATTATTATTATTATTATTATTATTATTATTATTATATATATATATATATATATATATTGCCAATTAAATTTGTTCACGTTTTTGACAGAATATTTAAAATTTTATAACCTGAAGTAAATTCGATAAATGAAATGAAAATTAAATAAATTATATAAAATAAAATTTGGTACAAAATATCCAAATACAAAGTATGAAATTTTTTAAAAAAAAAGTACAAGTCAACAAGGAGGGGGTGCTAGGGGGGACCAATGATCAACGTCCTCATGATCATCTGCACCCGACTAGCCATCGGCACCAGGCACATGGGAGACACCGGGAAAGACGAGGGCATTAGCAGGGGTAGCCAAAGCAGCAACATCGTCCTCAAGGATGGAAAAGTGCTGGGTTTGAATCAAAAGTGTTGGTACAGCTACTTCCTCTCCCTCTCTAGTGTGGCTACCCGATCCGCCAAGCTGTGGATCTCATGGTCCTTCTCCACAAGCCCAGCATTGAGGTTGGTGATGACCTCTCAGACGTCTGGTGTAGGGTCAGGGTCGGATTGAGTACATGGCGTGGCAGAGGCCACATACTCATCTCCCAAGGCCCCCAAACCATAGGCGTGACCCTTCTTGTTCCGGCCGCCAACCACCTTTAGGAAAATGGCTTTGTCAGAGGTAGCAGAAGGCTCCTGCCCCTGACTAGCTAATGTCCTTATCCTAGCGGCGGGCGAACTGATCCTATATTATAAGTCAAAATTAAGTCATCATATGTGCAAAGAAAATAACTAAATATAGTTAAATAATGTAAAGGAAAAAAAATAATTCTTTCAGCAATCTCTCCTGCATTCCTGACCTACTCCCCAGTCTTCGCCTTCTTGGTAACCTCCAGTACCTTAACTGTAGTGGGAAGCCTCTGCTTCTCGTTCGTTTGCATATATTCAATAATAACAATTAAGATTTTAATAACAAAAATGAAAAGTAATTAGAAATGAACAATAACCAGAGACAAAGACAAAGACATAGATTTATCATAAAGCCTAAAAAGATTAAAAAAAATTCATAAACCCTAAAAAGACAAAGATAGAAAAATAAAAAATTACTAGAGATGGTGGCTCTGCAGTGGTGGTAATGCATGGTAGCTCTCAGGCGGCGGCGGTGGTGGTGGCTCTGCAGGAAGGAGGAATGGAGAGAGAGAGAGAGAGAAAAAAAAATTATATAATAAATTAAGGGAGGGAACTCACAAGAGGTGGCGGTGGACAGTGGCGCTGTTGTAATGGTGGTGGCATTGTAGGGAGGCCGGATGGAGAGGAAGAGAGAAAGAGGGAACGGTGAGGGGAGAGAGGGAGATGTGGGGAGGAAGGGTGAGACAGAGAATAGGAGGTAGGGAGTTACGGTGGTGCTTGGTGGCTACGGTGGAGGATGCAGTGGAGGGAGAGATGAGAGGGAGATGCAGAGAGCTGAGAGGGAGGGAAGATGAAAGTGGAGGGGGGGAGGGGACCGCACTACTAAATTAGGGATTTTAGATTTAGTGACCGAAGATTTCGGTCGCTAAGTTAAATAATTTAAAATTTAGCGACCGCATTAAATATGGTCGCTAATATTAACCGTTACCCAGTCGCTAAACTGGTCGCAAATGGGTTAACATTTTTTACTTTCTGAAATACTTAACAGCAACCAATTTTGCGACTGAATGCTTTGCGACCGATATATTTAGTCGCTAATTCAGTCGTTATATACATTAATGGGACCAAACAATTTGAAATGTAAAAAAGGTCGCTAAATCGGCCGCTAGTTCGGTCGCTAAATTACTAATTTCTTGTAGTGAATTATCATAAATATTTAAATTTATATTCACATTATTTGTAATTTAATAAAATTAAAAATAACCATAAATATAAAATTAATAAATATTGCATAATGAATGAGAATTTATTTTACACAAGTGATTTTGCATTTTTACTCTCAACCACTACCTTCCTTTTATATATAAAGATATGTATTTTTCTATTATTTTTATTAACTTATGCGGGCCGTAAAGTATTCCGAATTTCAAAAAATTGCCTGTATCCTCATATGTGTGTCATATCATACCCATATCGTACTAAGTATATGAGCTTTATGATATGCTATACATGCATTGGACTTTTTATGGGGGCAATCAGGATACATTTCAATTTAGGACTTCCAAATAATATATAAGAATCTAATATGATCACTAATCTAGTAGCTTAGCTTGTATCAGGACGGTGATCGCGGCTCACATTCTTAGTCTCACAATAATGGTTGTGAAATTAACTCGGCCTAAGATAAATAAATAAAACAAAATAAAATTATGAATTTGTAATTAATTACCTAACGAAGTAGCGCAATACTTCTATATATATTGTTCTAGTACTTCATTATTATGTTTAACGAATAGACACTCACTTCCTGTTTGCAAGTTTGGAGGGAAAAGAAAGAGAGGGAATTAAAAGGAAAGGAAGGGAGAGTGAAGGAAGGAGAAGGAGAATATTATCCCTCTTGTTGTTTGGGAGTGCATATTGTATGAGGGGAAAGAAATTGAGGGTTTATGACATGTTTTTACAAATTTACCCTTATTTAAAAAAATTAACACAAGAAATATTATTCAAAAAGTATAAATTTTAAAAATGGATAAGGGTAAATTAGTAATTTCATCCTCTAAAATACCCAAAATAAAGTGGGTTGAGGAGGAAAATGGAGGATTTATTAAAATCGGCAAAACATTTCTCTCTAATTAATAGAACCACAAATAAGGAAGGGTCTAATCCTCAAAACATTTACCTCCAATTAATAGAACCACAAATAAGGAAGGGTCTCTAATAAACATCTCATTTCCTTCCCTTTCCCTCCAAAAAATAACTCACAAACAAGACCTAAAATTGAAAGAATTATATTTTTATTGATGGTTGAAATAAAATGTCATTTTGTTTCACATATATATATGGCACCGGGAAGACACATGCCTTCTCCATATTTGGTGCCAATAATGAAATTAAAAAGTAAAAACAAAAACAAAGACATTGCCTAAATGGTAATAATAATGAAATATATATGACGGTAGTAATAACATATATATAATTAAGTGGTGTTGGATTCAGTTGTTCTTTCTGTTCATGTTCTTCCTCATTGTCTCTGCATTTTCCTTGACGGAATCAGCTGATTCTTGAGCCTTTCCCTGCATGGAATCAATTGATTCTTGAGTCTTTCCCAGCACGGTGTCTGCAGCTTTATTGGCTGTGTTCTTAGTGGAATCCCATGCCTCTTGCATTGTCTGCTTTGCTTTCTCAGTAATATTTTGAGCTTTCGCTGACGCCTGGCCAGCCACGTCCTGTGTCTTGTTGTTAGTGGAATCCCATGCCTCTTGCATTGTCTGCTTTGCTCTCTCAGTAATATTTTGAGTTTTCGCTGACACCTGGCCAGCCACGTCCTGTGTCTTGTTGTTAGTAGAATCCCATGCCTCTTGCATCGTCTGCTTTGCTCTCTCAGTGATGTTTTGACCTTTCGCTGACACCTGGCCAGCCACATCCTGTGTCTTGTTAACCACCTGCTTGGATAATAATGAGATATGATATTTGAACATCCCGTATGTGACACTGTATATATCTCACTTACTTTTTCATCTTCTATGTATACACGCATATAAAAAATATACAAAAAACAGAAAAGGACACTTAATGGTGTCCCAATTTTGTTGTTCAAATATAATTTCCGATAATAAATATCAAATTATATCACTACTGTTATATTTGAGGGTAACCAATTCGTAAATATTATTGAAATCTTAAAGTACAATAGAGTAATTATTTAAATATATGTGTGAAGCAAACAAATTCATAAATATTATTAATCATGTGAATATAAATGTGATGATATATGTATGGAAAAGATTTAGGTTCAATTCCATAGATACATTAGGTGATGTATTCTAATGGCAATAGAACATGTATAACAGTTCATCAATAAAAACATAACATGTGTAATAGATGTTACATATGTCCTATTATCATTGGAAAAACATCACCTAATATATCTATAAAATGTCACCTAAGTTTTATCCTATATATTTATTTTGTCACAGGTTACATTACCTGTTCTGGAGTACTAGAGTACGCCTTGTCTTGCAATGGTTCACTCAAGCTGTTATTGACTGTCTCACTTGCTCCTTGTTTGATACCATCAGCAGTTACTGAGCCTTCTTGATTATGTGATTTTGGTACCTACAAATTAAGGTAATACAATTATTCAAGAAAAAAATATGAAATGTGTGGCATATCTAGTAAAAGCGATGTTTTATTATGAGAGGTAAGTGGAAAAAATATTGACCATTAAATCATATATAGATAGTTAGGAATAAAAGTTGGTTAGTAGTCACTTAAAAAAGTCACATGACTTTATGTTATAATTTTCAAATACATTTTACATTTTACATAACAAAACTGAATGATTTACTTGGATAGGTCTAGGGGTAGCAGCTGCAAAGACCCTAGGATTCCAGGCACGGGCCCTAGCAATTGTTGCTCCAGCATGACCAAACTTTGGGAGGGAGGTAACTAGGGTAAAGCTTGCCATTGTCTTCTCTCTTATTTAGTTATTTGATCAACTTTTCCCAATGAGTTTTACACTTGCTTTTCTCATCATTATGTATATGTATATATAGTGCTCCTATGCGGTTTGTTCGCATGCCAAGAGTAATTCACGATCAATAGTGGTAAGAAAAAGAGAAAGTACACCCAACCAAATGGTCAAAAGGACCCAGTATTATAGGAGAGTACTTGTAAGGAAATACCATAGGTAAACCTTCTTGTTTATTTTGCAAAAAAAATTAAATTCAAATCAACGAGTCTTAATATCTTTTTGAATGGTGTAACTGTATAATATCTTATGTACGGGTGTTAAATAAAACCAGGAACTTTTTGCAATGTGTGGACATTTTTTAGAGCTTGGTTTTGCACCAAATGGACATCTTAGCTGTACATTTCTACCAGTCTATCAGTTTTGCCCTACCATGTGTATATCTCTCTTCAAAACAAAACTTCCTTTATGTATATCATATATATTTGATTTGGAGGTGAATTCTACGGTCATGTCTCACATAGTGAGCACGCCCTCTTTTACAAATATTTTTTTATTTTCAATTCCCCAAACCTTTTAAATTTAATTTTTTTTTACAAATCATCATGTCATGTCTTCTCTCTCAATCCCTTCTCTCTCAGGCCAGCCGCCCATTCACCGTGCACTGCCATGTTACCCACCAAATCTGGTTTCTAATAGAAAAATCCCAACTCCATAACACGAGAAGGCAAACAACAAGGTTCATTCCATTGTACACCACCCAAAATTTACACTACCCATTACACCACCCATGTAGTAAGTGCTGAACCAATCATTTTGACACCTGAACATTTGACTTTTTAACTAGTCAAGTTTTGAGAATTTGACTCACCCATGTGGTTATTTGATCGGCTCACAATTTGCCATATGAGTGGTGTAATAGGTGGTGTAAATTTTGAGTGGTGTAACTTAGCCCAAACCAAACAACAATAGCGAAGGACTGGTGCATATTAGAGAAGAAAGATGAGCAGCGTGCTCGTAAACATTCTTCTACCGACACTGTGTCACAAGCTTGCCATCTGCTGTTAGAGGGCCACCTTCTCTCTCCATTGTAGCCTTTGTTTGGGTTAAATACTCATCAATTCTTTGTTGTGCACTATTAAGTGCTTCCAATGATTCATCTTGCTGAGACCCACCATCCAATTGTGCATCCCATTTTATTGTTATGACAAAGGTTTCGTCTTCGGTGCACCACCCTCCTGAGTGGAGCAGTGGTGCACCCGCCAGTTGTGTTCCTTTCCTCCAATGAAATAGCCACCCATTTCTGTCCCTGTCAGTTTGAAACTTCAAGAGCTTATGTAGTCAAACGTGTATTGAAGCATTATTTTGTTATTGAAAAAGCTGTATATATAATGTATATCTTATGTATTTGTGGTATATAATACTTTTGAATAAAAAAATTGTTAAGTCTTCTACCATCGATTTTGGTTGAATGGCGGCGAGGCAATGTGGTGTGGCCGCACAGTGGCTGTCGGCGGCATAAGCGGCGGAGCACGCGAATAGACCACCACGCCGGAGAACGAATGGTCGTAGATGGAGACTGCGAGCGTGGAGGAGACTTGGGTACTAGGCTCAGTGGGGGACCAAGATCTGAGGAAGAATTTGATGCGATTCGTCTGGTGTGATGCGATTCGCCACCATCGTCACATCGATCTCCAACCGGATTGGACGCTGCTAACGGTGGAAAGGAGCGGCGGCAAGGACCAGATCTGGTCTCCTTTGGGGTGATGCGAGGAGGAACGGCGCCACTACGACCTTGGCTGCACAGATGGCGGAAGGGCAGACGGGGGACGCTTTTGGCTGCGGTGAGGAGAAAAGAGGTGACTGTTCGAACCCGAGCTGGAAGGAGGAACACGATGTATAACCAACGTATAACTAGTGTATTGTGACATTTAACTGAACATAAATACACGAGAGTATGCATACATGTTTGAATACAAGAAGATGGGTTGAAATTTTGACTAAATGACATGGCAATTTAATTGGACAGCAGCCATGACTTCTGGCTGGAGCATTACTGCTCTATTTAGAGGGTGGAGCAAGATAGACGGCACCTATGACAAATACTTATGCTTGCATCCAAAGATCACAAAGGAATTTTTTTCACATCAATTTTTAGCCCCTCAACATATGCATCCTCTTCTACAATACAGAATACCTGAATCTTGCAACTCTCAAAGCTCTCCTAGAGAGATGAGCAGCTGAGAGAGAGGCAGCAAATCCGCCATGTGACAATCACAACCACCACCATGGCTTCCAAGCTTCGTGAGTCTGCAAATCCACCACTGCCACTCTCTATTGTTGCCCAGTGTCGCTCGCCACCAGCACCTCCTCAGACACCGAAGCTGATGGTGGAAACTACGGTGGATCAAAGTAGATATGAACAAAAACTTGACCAACATAGCTGAAACAACTGGTGAGATGATCCAGCTCAAACTGATCCGACAGGAACTCTATCTCTAAGCGAAGGATGTGCCCATCAGGAGGTAAAGCCATCTTAATTATATTTCACACCCATATATTTGAACATATCAAGAAACAAAGAAAGGGGTAAGATGTCTAAACTCAAGATAGAAAATGGTTTAGAAATAGACAAAATTTAAACAATATTTAATGATCATGGCAAATTAACCATACTCAATTATAACATGATAATGTTAATGGGAATGTAAGTATGAGGGCCCCAAAGACTATCTCCATGGAGAGTACCGTATGAGGACATTGAGGAGCTTTCGGGAGTAAATGTCCAACTAGGGTGCTACCAAGGCTATATCCCCAAGGGCGTTCATTTTTCACCCTCCACCCTCCCATTTTCACCCACATGGTGTAGCTTGCTCATTAAATCACCAAAATGTTACATCACCAATAATATTACCAAGATGTATACGTATTATATCATGCATGATCTCAAATATACTTCATTCAATAACATATAAGTACTATCATATTACCACAAGCACAAGCATACATTGTAATTTCCTTTAAGGCTAGTTGATTTTAAAAAATTATAAACTTGCGATAGTAACTTTTATGACTAAGCTTCCGTATGTGACCTATTATATTTTTATTTTATTTTTATTTATTATTTATTTACATATAGTAACTTTTGTTAAGCTAATCATCAATTCATTAATACTATCCATACTATTCTTATTCTTTTAAACATTGTAACTTCACGTTAGAAAAAAATACCATTATTATTATTATTATTATTATTATTTATTTTGAAGGAATTAATACACTAAAAGGACCATATTATGGTTCTCAAGCTACAGACTTTACCAGTAGAAAAACACCAAGAAATAATTAATATAAGGATAGAAGTAAATGATCAAATTTACAAGACAAAATCATGACCTCTTCCTAAATTATATCGGGACTAAAAAATCAGTGTGATCATATTTTCTATCATAAAATAAATTATAGTAACTAGTAAAAGAGAGCGTTATTCATAGGATAGGATCTACAGAAAAATGGTGTCATGAAATAAGACGTAAGTAACATTTGTATCAACCATGTAATACACCAAAAAAAAATGTTGCTTTCTTAAAATACTCTACATAATCTGGTTTAAAAAATATTTGAAACTGATGGACTTTAGAAAAAAAAAATTTAAAATATTTGAAGGAAGGTTATTAAGTCTTAACTACAACTTCATCAGTACTAAGCTAAAGTCTTCTTTGTAATATTTAAGCAACAAATCTGGGTTCTAACTATAAGATTTTTCAGCATCATATGTCAAGCATATATAAACTCATGAGCATTAGTGGACACATTCTTACAACTACCATGCAAGTGATATATATATATAACTAAATGAGAAAATAACAAATATAGTTGTTTTTGATATGTAAATTAAAAAATTTAAATAAATAATTTTAGATGAATAATAAATAATGAATACTATGTAACAAATTTTTTTTTTTTAAAGCAAGGTGACAAATCACCATAAGTTTATTAATAAAATAAAAAAGAAAACAAGAACATGGGAGGACAAAAACCAAAAATCATGTGAAATACACGAGAATCAAGCATATCTAGAATTAGGTTTTTTATTCAGTCTCAGGTTATACTTCTTCTGAGATTTTGACGTAACCACTGTGAAACCATCTTCAGCAACATTATTATTATTCTGCTCTCCTTCCTTAGAAGGACTAGCATCTTTTTGTTTTTCCAACCAAGCAGATAAAACATTAAAATCATTCTGAACAACAGTTGGAAAAGCGCTAAGATCTTGGACATAAACTGAACTTGAATTAATCCCAGGAGTCTCAAGATTCTTACCACTAACTGTTAAATCACAGGTAGTCTTGGACTGCACGGACACTAAAGTATGCTCGGGCACCGGAGTATCCTTGACTGTAGAGTCAACATTAGTTGCAACAGAAGTTGAGATCTTCTCTATAGAGCCATTGACAGCATTGGTTGCAATAGAAGGTGAGTTCTGTGGAATGGAATTTGAGACATGATCAAGGGATAATTCCTCATAGACAGTCTCAATCGATTCACTATCACTCAAGTTTTCGCCCGGTGATGTATCAATCTGCCCATTAACTTCAATTGATTTCTGCTCTGGAACCTTAGGGACATAAGCTTGCTTAGTCTTCTGCACCAAAGGCGGATCCTTATGCACCAGTTTCTCCTTGTCAAATTTACAAGTCGAAGCCAAGTGCCCAATTGATTTACAATGAGAACAAAAAGAAGGAAGCTTCTCATATTCGATACCGACAGGAAATGCAAAACCTTCACGTTCTATCATAATCTCCTTGAGCAACATCCCTGTTAAATCAACATCCACTAAGACTCGAGCATAGTGACCATATGCTCGAGTACGAGTAGCTTCATCCAAACTTATTGGAGTACCTAAACCGCCTGCAATTTCAAATAACAATTTTGAGCGTCAATATTTCTGCGGCAAGTCATGAATTATATCCCAGCATTGAGCATGAGAAGTTTCTGCTTAGTAGGAATAAAATCAGGAGACCACTGAAAAAGAAGCAATAGCCCTGGTTGAAGGTTCCAAGCCCCAACAGCCAAGACACTACGTAAGTCCTTTTGAGAAGCAAAACTGAATTCATAGAATCCCTTTCCTAACGGAATCATCTTCCATTGACCCAAAGGCTTCCATAGTTTTGAAAGTTTGTCACGTAGGTCGGATATCTTTATAGGAATTTCACCCTTCAACAACAACAAGCGGCTATGAAGGTTGTTTTTTGCAACCTTCCAACCCCCTTTGATATTCATCCTTGGATATTTTGATAGAGACAGAGTCTCCATTAATGCACGGCCGAGGAAGCTGACTAATCGAGATGTCAAAGAAACCATTCAAAGCCTGGACAAAAGATTTTCGTTGTGGAAAAGGCGAAGCTTTTGAAGAAGATTCTAGATTGAGAAACGCCCAAGGACAAGCCATGAGACAATCGTCACAATCCAAAACAGGAACACACAAAGAAATCAAACAGGAACCACAAAGCCAAAAGAAAAGCAACCAAAGATGATGATGGAGAGATCGGGTCTAGGTCATCTCAATGGCGGCTCGCTTTTGACACGATGAGGACTATGTAACAAATTATTAACATAATGATATAATAAAATAGCACAGGAGAGAACTTTGTTTAATGTTAAAATTATATTTAAATTAATTATAATCATTCTTTTTATAACATGACAATCTATATATCAATTAAATCAAATACAAATTTTAAAAAGAAAATAGCACATAGATCCTCATGCAATGATCGCAAAATTATTCCACAAATCTTATCATTTTTTCCAAATTCATTTAATGCTCTTCCACATCTTATCATCTTATCAATAGAATAATATTTTAAGCATGTTGGTAATCATTTTTAGATAATAAAATTGTCTATCATATTTTTTTTCTTGTCTCTTGAAAATCTATTTGATATATTTTACCTCGTTTCCCATGCAACTTAAACTAACTTTAGAAAATATATTTATCTATCATATTATAATTTTTATTCTCTCATAAAAAATATTTGATTTATTTCTCCTTTTTTCTAGTGCATATTAACCATCTTCGGAAAATATATTTATCTATCATATTATTATTTTTCTTACCTATTGGAAATTGATTTAAATTATTTCACCTCTTTTTCCGATATAAGCTAACCATTATTAGAAAATATATTTATTTATCATATTATTTTTTTACTCTATTTAAAATGTATTTGATTTGTTTTTCCTCTTTTCCTGTGCAAGTTAACTATTTTTGGAAAATATATTTATTATTTACCTTCTCTCTTGAAAACCTATTTAATTATTTCTCCCCGTTTTCTTCTGCAAGTAAATAAGAAGACTTAATAGTCTTATTTAAAATATGAATATCATTGATATGAAATTCATAAAAAATGAATAAAGCCTTTAATAGTCTGATTTATATATCACCCACGTATAGCTTAATGCCCTGCACGTGTATATGATGAGTGACTTATCATATGTCGGGCAGTCGAAGATATGGAATGGAAATTTATAATTTTTGATGCGAAATATTTGAATTTGTTAGTAGATAATATATAAAATAAAAATCATCTCTATTGATCAAAAAAAAAAAAAATCAACTTATACGTTTAGATTATACACTTAACATTTTTTTAAAAATATATTTATTTATCATATTATTATTTTTCTTCTCTCTTAAAAATCAATTTGAATTATTTCTCCTTTTATCTTATTTAAGTTAACCATTTTTAGAAAATATATTTATCTATCACAATATTATTTGTTTTTGCTCTTTTTTCCATGCAAGTTAATCATTTTTAGAAGATATATTTATTTATCAAATTATTTTTCTTCTATCTTGAAAATCTATTTGATTTGTTTCACCTCTTTTTTGGTGAATTTTTTAGAAAATATATTTATCTAATATATTATTATTTTTCTTCTCTCTTGAAAATCCATTTGATTTAATTCTTTTATTTTTCCCGTGTAAGTTGACCAATTTTAGAAAATATTTTTATCTATCATATTATTTTTTCTTCTACCCCTAATTCCAAAAATGGTTTATCCATTCCCAGGCAATTTCACACAAAGGGTAATTTGTTACAATAGTATTTTATTATTTTTACCCGAATGTTCCTCTTCTTGCACGTAAATGAGATAATTACTTTTATTTTATTATTTAATTAATTTTTACATTAAAAGGTTATAAGAGAATGCTGCAAAGCCTGTACTGTCAAGGTGAATGATGCATGTTTAAATCTTCTCTATTTTCTAAACTAATTGTGATAATTAACTTTAATTGCTTATACATATACACTCCAATCAAAGTTTGTGGAGAATGATGCAATGTTATGGAGAATGCAGACAGTTTATACTTAATTTCTAATAAGGTATCCTATCTAATTATAAGGTAGTAATTTTGAACTCTAGACCATTTAGGTTATATAGTAATTTCATATATAAAACATATTATTGGAATTTGTTTAAATTGTTACTTGTTTTAAAGCAATTTTAATGTGATTTTAATAATTATACGTTAATTTTAATTTTGGACAGTTATGGTTATATAATAATTGTTAATAAGTTTATTTTAAATTCTAGACAGTTAATAAGTTATTTATTTAATTTATTACCATTATGATTATTAATTATCTTGAAAATTGATACGCTTTAATTGTTTTGAATACCTGTATCTAAGATTAATTGTTACTATAAGAAGAGAAATACTTGGGTGGACACATACCCAACATTATCGTTGGGCACAACCAATGATAAGATGACATGTCATAAAAAAATTAACATATATTAAAATAAAAATAAAAATAAAAACCTAATTCTCCTTGTCCTTTCCTCTCCCCCTTCATTAGACTAGAAGACAGCCGAGTACACAGTCCTCTTATGTGTCCACCAAAGTATTTCTCGTTATTTAGGGTATATATTGATATTGAAACTCAAAATTTATATTGAAAATCGGAATGTAATTATAGTTTGGGTTGTTCTACTTCATTTTTGCATGGGAAGGTGATTTATAAATCATCTGGTATATTGATTATGGAAAGAGAAATGTTCCCTCCAAGATTGGTCCAGGCCCAATACATCAAGGCCCGTTGGTATAGGAGGTAAAGTGATTTATAAAGTGCTAACACCACAAGCCGAGATGCGCCTTCAGTGGAATCATCTCGGAATGCCAACAGAAGACCGAGATGTCAACCGGACATGTAGACATCTCGGGCCCAGATAGCATAGAAGAGTCATCATAAGAATGGCCTAGTCCGAGAAGAATACATGTACAAGTCGGACCTATAAGATAACGGTCAGCCCAAGAAAAGCAGAGAGCAAGGAATGCATGAGGACACATCATAGGGACACGTAGCGGTTCTAGAAGAATCTCATGATGATTAGAGAGAGAAGAATATCCACCCTCGTCCGGAAATCGCGCTAACCGCATGGAGGGGCCCACTTGGCGTAACTGTCTCGCGTGATTAGCACGCTCCTTAGTCTCTATATAAGCCGGTCTTCCTCCTCTCTAGGGCAACACTCTTTTGTACTGTTCACACACTCACTCTTAGCATAACAGGATGGCCTAGATGTACTAGCTCGACTTCTTGTACTTAAATCACCATTAATACAACACCTATTTCTCCTATTGATCTTTATTGTTTTAGCATAAACAATTGCCGCCCACTATGGGGCTAGGTAAAACTTTTCCCTAGCCACACCTCTGATCCTGAACACCATGGTCACCACCCGAAGTGGTAGTGGAGCTGACGGTCCAACGCGTCCACCGCTGAATAACGGGTCGGACATTTAGGCACTACTTCGAGCAATGGAACAGCTTCACCAAGACAACATCGACATGCGGCAGCGTATGGATGAGATGCGTGACAACCAGAGCTACGACGAAACATACACGGCTCACACCAACACTTATTACGTCCAAACGGCCGCCACACACGATGACCATCAGGCCGTGGATCTAGACAGCCACTCGTTCACCATCGCTGTCATGGTGGTCCCTTTCCCCGAAAATTTCAAAATGCCAAAGATAAAGAAATATGATGGCACTTCGGACCTGGACGTCTACATCACAACGTTCAATGCCCAAATGCTGACCATCAGAGCAAGTGATCCCATAAAATGCTAGGTCTTACCTACCACACTAGAAGACTCTGCGCTGGTATGGTACTCCCGTCTCCTTTCTTTGTCCATTTATAATTTTGAAGAGTAAAAAGTTGCATTTAATGCTTACTTTGCAATGAGTCGCCCTCATCAAAACACCTCAGCGAGCCTTGTCAACTTTCGACAGGGGCCCACCGAGTCTCTGCGTGATTTCGTGAACAGGATCACTTTGGCCACTACTCAAATCAAGGATTTGCAGCCCAGAGTGGCATTATACACTATCCTGGGGGCTTTAAGGCCGGGACCCTTCGTGGACAAACTGACCCGAAAAAAGCCTGCCAATATGGAGGAGCTCAAGAGAATCGCGGCGGGATACATTGACATCAAAGAAATTGCCGCCTCTAAAACGGTCCAAATCAACCCAACATCAAGCATTACACCAATCAAAGATGACAAGAAAATAGCACAAGACAGAAAAGACCGCAGACGCAGTGCCAACATTCCTAGATATAAGGAATACACCCCTTTGAATGCAAGTCGGCCAGTCGTCCTGCAGTAAGCATGCAATGTAAACCTACTCCAAATCTCTCCTATGGGACGCACCCTGGAGGATGCTGATATGTCTCTACACTGCCTGTATCATCAAAACCGAGGGCACAACACAGAGGAGTGTAGGACCCTCAAAAATGCTATTGAAGATCTGATTCAGCAAGGACATCTCGGGAGATACGTCCGAAGAAACGACGGCCGTCAAAATGACCACCGACGAGAGGAAACCGAAGGAAACCGTAGAAGGGGACATAGCCCGCATGATGAAGGAAATCAGGAAAGAGCTCGTCGTCAAAGTTCTCCCGAGATCGAAAAGTAGACCGGCCAGTTCGAGGGGTGATTAACACTATTTCAGGAGGCTTTGCAGGCGGAGGTACTTCTAGCTCGGCCCGTCGCAGACATTTCTAGGAGTTACAAATGGTTGGTTCTGTTGTTCTACAAACATCTCAGTCCTTCCCACCAATAACCTTTTCAGACGAAGATTTCAAAGGAATAGTTCCATACCAAGATGATCCAATGGTAGTAATTGTGGAAATGGCAAATTTCGTGGTAAAAAGGGCTCTAGTAGATCAAGGGAGATCGGCAGATATCCTATACTGGAAAACCTTCAATAAACTCGGTCTCCCTGTTTCCATATTAAAGCCTTACAATGGGGCCCTGGTAGGCTTCTCGAGAGAGTTGGCAGAGGTTAGTGGTTATGTGGAGCTGTAATTACTTTCGGTGAATCCCTTTTGGCCTAAACGATCATTGTAAAGTTCCTCGTGATAAATGCTCAAGCCTCTTACAACATACTAATCTGGCGACCGTCATTAAACATGATAGGGGCAATTGTCTCCACTCCTCACTTGACACTTAAGTTCCCTTCACATATCGGCGAGATTGCGTCAATTCGCGCCGATCATAAGGTAGCCAGGCAGTGTTATCTCAATAGCCTTAGAGTGGGGACAAAGAAGAACATGGAAGTACAAGGCGACGTGCCAAGCCGGTCTGTGAACATGGTCGAGTTAGATCCTCGGGAAGATGGCAAAGAATTGAGGGCACAACTAGCAGATGACACAACCTTTTCAGGTCTGAAGGGCAAAATGTCCAAGCTGGGGCTAAGCCTCCCCGACGAGCATAAACAGGAAATCCAAAAGGTGCTAAGGGAGAACACGGATTTGTTCGCTTGGACTGCTTCAGATATGCCGGAACTTTGTCTGCCACCGACTCAACATAGATCCGCAAGCAAAGCCTGTTGCCCAAAGAAGAAGAAAGGTCGGGGGTGATCGGAGAGAAGTAATAAAGGAAGAAATGGAGAAGCCGCTAAAAGCCGGATTCATACAAGAAGCCGACTACACCACTTGGCTCGCAAATGTTGTCTTATTAAAAAAGGCAAATGGAAAGTCGCGTATGTGCACCAATTATATAGACCTAAACAAAGCCTGTCCAAAAGATTCCTATCATCTCCCCAGTATAGACTGGCTTGTTGATGGATCCTCGGGATATGTGATGCTTAATCTCATGGATGGTTATTCTGGCTATAACCAAATAAGATGCACCCTCTCGATGAAGAGCACACGGCATTCATCGTCGAGGGAGCCAGTTACTGTTACAAGGTGATGCCATTTGGACTGAAAAACACCGGAGCTATATATCAAAGACTGGTGGATAAGGTGTTTGCAGAGCAAATCGGGCGTAACATGGAAGCCTACATTGATGACATATATTCTAAGAAAGATATTCAGGCATCTCAGAAAGCACAATATGCACCTCAACCATGCGAAGTGCACTTTCGGAGTCCAAGGAGGAAAATTTTTGAGTTTTATGTTAACAAGTCAGGGAATCGAGGCCAATCCTGATAAGTGTCGGCCGATCATCGACATGAGAAGCCAAAACAATCTGAAAGAAGTTCAGAGATTGACTGGTAGTGTGGCATCCCGCAGATATTCCTATCGGAGTCAGCTAACAAATCGGCTCCTTTCTTCAAAATTCAGAAAATTCCAAAAGACTTCAGGTGGACCGAGGAGTGTGAGGAGGCTTTCCAGCAATTAAAGAATTTCTTGCCGTCACCCCCGATCCTAACGCAAAGGATATCCTCCTTTATTTATCAGTCAGTCAGCAGGCCATCAGTGCGGTTTTAGTTCAAGAAGAAGGAAAGCAGCAACGACCGATTTGCTACATCAGCAAAGTTATGCAAGGAGGCAAATTGGCTGGAAGAATGATAGCTTGATCGAGAAGTTAGCATTAGCTTTTGGGACAGCAGCTCGCTGACTCCGGCCTTATTTTTAGAGTCATCAGATCGTAGTCCGGTCAGATTACCCGATAAGCAAGTCCTGCAAAAGTCCGAATTGGCTAGAAGAATGATAGCTTGGTCAATTGAGTTGTCCGAGTTTGGATTGAGATATGAGCCCCAGGGCCATATAAAAGCATAATGTCTCTCAGATTTCGTAGCCGGACTCACCGGAGGGCTAGAGCCTTCATCTTCTGAAGTTTTGGAAATGTTCGTAGATGGATCATCTAATACAAAAGGCAGCGGGGCAGGAGTAATCTTAAAAGGACCAGACAACATCAGTTTAGAGCAGTCAATAAGGCTCAATTTCCCGGCTAGCAATAATCAAGCTGAGTACGAAGCTTTGATAGCTGGAATGAAGTTGGCAAGAGAGGTCGGAGCATTAAGGTTGAAAGCGTATAGCGATTGCCAACTTGTGACCTTGCAAATCTCGAGAAATTATCAGATGAAGGAAGCACAGTTGATAAAGTATTTGGAAAAAGTAAACCAACTTGGAGCTCTGTTTGAATAATTCTCGGTAAAGCATGTCCGAAGAGAAAACAACTCTAGGGCTGACATCTTGTCAAAACTGGCTAGCACTAAAAGGCCGAGGCAGTGTAAAACAGTCATTTAAGAAACTCTCTTCTCCCCAAGTATTGATAGTGAAGATGTCATGGATATCGAGGAAACCGATGAGGGTTGGATAATACCCATCAAGAGATTCTTAATCGAAGATGTCTTACCCGAAGACCAAAAAGCAGCACGAAGAATTAGAAGGCAAGCACCTTATTACACCATAGTCAGAGGGAGATTGTACAGAAGAGGACTCTTAGCTCCATTCCTCAAATGCCTTAGTCCAGAACAAGCATAGTATTTAATGACTGAAGTCCACGAAGGAATTTACAGATTTCATGACGGAGGCCGGCCTCTGAATTCAAAGCTGCAAAGAGCCGGGTATTTTTGGCCCACAATGAGGGTAAATTGCCTAAAGTGGATTCAAAAGTGTCAGCGTTTCGCCAAGGTACCACACACTCCACCCGAGGTGCTGCACGGCATAATGTCTCCATGGCCTTTTGCACGATGGGGGATGGGTATTCTCAGACCCCTACCAGTCGCAAAAGGTCAACCAAAGTTCCTCCTGGTAGCAATAGATTATTTTACGAAGTGGATTGAGGCAGAGCCATTAGAAAAGATCACTGCTGGGCAAGTAACTAAGTTCACAAGGAAAAATATTATTTGAAGACACGGTCTTCCTCACTCGATTATCACAGACTGTAACACCCTGTTTTCTCACATCTTAACCGGTAATTGTTTTCTGTATTTTTACCGAGGATCCAAAAAATGTTTTTGAGGAAAATAAAATCATGGTTGAAACCTTCTATATCAAAGGAAATTACGACGAAATTTTGGGAGCAGAAACCCTAATTTGACCCGAAACTAAGAAATTCTAGATTTTATCATAATTTCATTGATAAATTCTATTTCTAAAATTTTTGCACAAAAATAAAATATTATATTTTATTCGAGCGAATTTTGACGGGAAACGCGTGAAAATCTAAATCGGGTAAAAGTCAGAGCCGGACACGGAACTGCAAAGGTATGCACAAGGACCGAGACGATGAGATCACATAGGTGACTCACCAAATGAGTCATGTGATGAGTCATGGGGTGGCCCACTAAGTCATGAAGGCTTTTATACAAAATACCCTCCCTCACTCCTAGACATGCACGGCCAGCCCACCTCCACTCATTCCTTTCATATATTTCATTTCATTTCCTTGTACAAAAACACTTAAGTTGACAACTTAAGTTAGTTTCAAAGATTAAAAGCCTTTGTCCTTCACTTTTCCTTCCTTTCTTCCTTTCCCTCTCAATTTCGTCCAGCTGCCCAATCTTCTCATCCATTTGCTTGTTTAAAATTCTAAGGCCATATTCATACTCACCTACATGATCTAAATACTTTCGATCTCACACAAAATTCCATTTGGAGCAAGATTTAAAAATGGGTTTTCTAGGCCATTTTCGGTCAAACTCCTTAGACCACCATCCAAACCTTGTTTCAACATTCCAACTACTTATTCTTACTCCCCTAGATCATCTAGAGACATGTTATTTCACACAAAAATGATTTGGAGTTGATTTTCAAAATGGGTATCTTCTACCCACACTTTGTTCTTCACTTTCTCATCAACCAAGGGATAATCTCTCTTGCCTCTAGTTAGTAACTTTGTTCCTTGTTTCATTGGCTTCATATATATGTAATTTATTTCAAGTTACATATTCTTGACAATTCATGAATTAATTCATAGAAAATTGCATGAATTGATTCTTGGACTTATGATAATTTTCCTAGCCTAGTTATGATCTTGTCATCATGTATGTCTAATATTGAAATGAACAAAAATTCCTAACTACAAAATCATTGTTTGGCCAAGAGCACCTAGGGTTTTGGGTAGTCATGGTTTTGTTTGTCTTAACTTGTTTTTTGTTTATTGAATGAAGGTTATGATGTTGGAGTTAGTTTAGTGTGGCTTGTGGATGGAGTTGGACTTGGTGGCATTGTGGATCAAAGAGGATCGACTTGCATTTTGAGTGAGCTACAAGAGGTATGGGGGAGAATAACCTTCATATACCATTTAGCAGGCGTGTGTGTGGTTTATGTTGTGTTTGTGTTGTCTTGAAAGTCCTAAGTATTAGGGTTATGGCTTTGTGTATATATGATCTTCTAAGAGGACTTTATGTAATGATTGTGGTTGTTGTGTGGTTGTAATTAGTGAAGTATATGCTTGATTGACACATGCTTATTTGCTGAAAATTCATGTTCGGCTTTCTTGAATCTTGAATAGGAAAGTATGTTTAAAATGTTAAAGTATGTACCATGAACTTATGTATTAATATATGGATATATATATATATATATATATATGTGTGTGTGTGTGTGTGTGTGTGTGTGTGTGTGTGTGTGTTTGCGAGTTGATCAGTAAAGTGAAAATCTTCACTTGGTTATGTCTTGGTTTAGGCCAAGGATGATAAAAAATGTGATGAACAACTTGATTTTGGCAAACTATGAAATTCTAAGCTTGTTCAAATGTTTAAAGAGTAACAAAACCATGAAGAAAAGGAACGTTTACAAAACTATTTTCCTGGGTTTGAAATTTGACTTTTGTGGTTCCAATGACCCAAAATGGTTTTAATCTAAATTTAGGTTTTAAGAGAACAAAGATTAGGTTTTACAAGACCTAAAAATGGAACTTTTATAGAATCAGGCATTAAAAATGAGTTAAGGCATGGATTTCGACCAAGACTGTTTTGGGATAGTTAGAGACTATTTTAAGACCTAAATAAGTGTCTTAAGACTCCAAAATGAGTTTTGGACCATTAGGGTTAAAAATCATTGAAAAAGGAGTTGCGCGATTTTCGAACTTAGCGACGTTCGGTCGAGTTTTAGGGTTTTTGTGTAAACCGTAGCGTAACACTTGGAATTTGTGTTTTAATACCTTAACATGGTTATTGGAACTTAGTAAAGTGAAATATTTTATAAAGAGAGTTAGACATTTGAAAATACGAAGTTTAGGCCGAAATCCAGTAAAAAGCGGTAAAACGGTATTTTAAGTATTTCAAGTGGTTTCGAAAGACTATTTTGCGAAAGTTGGTATCTATGTACCTTTGTTGGGGTTTTCCTTCAAAATTATTTGGTTTTAGCTAAAGGTTTTGGTTTTAAGTCAAAAAGGATTTTAGTCTTCAAAGACTAGTATTTTTAGTAAAATGCAAAACCTAAGTCATAGATGACTTAGTGAAAATACGAACTTAATGATTTATGACTTATGGTGAAGCAAAATGTAACACCCCCCTTGGGCATTACCTCTTAATCACATTTGGAAATAAATTAAAAGGAAAGTTTACTGGTTGCTTTCGAAAAAAAAAACTTTTATTATTTTCATATGGGGAAATTTTTTTTATTTTTTTTTTCGGAGTGGTTATAATAGTGCACACAATACATCCAATATAATCATACCGTACTTACTAATACACAACAACTGGGTTTATGTATAAATCCAAAACACTTCAACATCTGAATATTCTTGGAAAAATCTTTCGTACTAAAATTTATAAAGTCATTACAAGACTCTTCGAAACCACCTGTAATAACCCCTTTAAAACATCCGTCCCATAGGAAACATCCTAAGCTGGTCGTTCTAAAAGACAACTACTGAAAAGAACTCTGTAGTTCTCATCATAGAATTTTCACCAACCTCGTCAAGGATTTGGAGAATTATCCTAAATGAGGTTAGGAACTTCTCGACACCACTTACCCTTGTGTAACAACGCATCCCAACAAAGGGTCAGAAAACCTGATATATTGTAAGGGTGAGATATCGTCATACGGATAATTATGATAAACTACATACTTGCAACACAAACAGCATATACAACAGATATCATCATGTTTACAGCATGTGAAAGATTAAACTAAATATAATATCACACCAATCCATCATCAACTTTGAAAAACCATGATGTTCATGAAAAATTCAACTTTGATGCAAGACTCCGGAGTTTTCAACTTTCTTTAAAAAGGAGCTGATCAGGCTCGATTGCCATACAAGGCTCAACGTGAATTTCCACTTACACTGTCCAAACTCCTGGCACAGTGTACAACGTGCGTGGAATGTCCATAGCATACTGTCCAACACAAGGCACAGTAATCCGGGCTAATGGACTTCATTATCCATCAAGGCACAATGAAACACCGTAGCATGAAATACCTGGCCTTCCAGATATTCACACGGAACAACGTAGCATGAGATATCTGACTCTTCCAGATATTCATACAAAAACAACGTGGGCACGTCTGCCAAAAATGAATGCATGAGAAAAACCACTTTTGTTTTCCACTTTTCTTTGCGCATCATTCTTTTCTTTTTGTCGAGGCACAAGGCTCACGACCTTTCAACTTTTTCGATACCTTACAAACTTTTATTAACAACACAGGACTTTAAGTCCGAGTGTCGAATCACAACAGTTCCAGACTTATGCATCAGTCATGGAACTTTGTGGTCGTAGAAAATCAGGTTTCACCTTCTTATCATTTCCATTCAACGTATATGGAACAGCAGTCCATAGCAACATTCACTGGAACATAGTCCACAACAACGTAACACGGATCATAGATCAACGTGCTTCTAAAAACACTAGTTACCCGACGTCTCGGTCACTAGGTTCAACTTTTCTTCCTTTTCGCTCAGTGAAAATACAAAATCCAAAAACAAAACTTCCGTAACTTATCCAAGTTATCGGATATTTTTGTTTCAATAAAAAAAAACCTTTTTCGAACAACGTTTTTTTTTTTGAAATTCATTTTGAAATCATATAATAATAATAAAAATTCTTTTTGTTCTAAAAGCGTATCTTTATTTTGGAAAAGGTCCTCTTTTTCTAAAATAAAGGCTTTTTAAGAAGGATTTAGTGTAATATAAAGAGGACTAAAATCTTTTGGCAAAGAAACAAAATTTTAATTTTTCACTGTAACGAGTTTTTGAAATTTCATGTTTTTATGGAAAACATCCCTAACAGCTTCCTAAAATAAAATTTTCTCATCTTTGTAAAGAAAATCTTTATTTTTAAAATTCTTAAATTTTTCACTAAAGATTGATAAAAATATTAGCCTTCCCTTCAAAGAATAGTTGTCAACTTGAAAACATTTTCTCTTTTTGCTTTAATACATGTTTTATTAAGGCTTTTATCTTTACTTTAAGGATTGGGCTCTAACCAACGGTTAGGCTACTATGCAACACACATTCAACAATTCACAACATAACAACATAATATATTAGATTATACATTTTAATTCAACATGTTATCAATAGCACATGAATCAGTCAAAGTAACAACAACTTTATCACAGCATCATAAAATTAAACACACAAACACATCACAGTTCATCTTTTTCACACATCAACAACAACAGTCAACAAAATCAAACAATCCAAACACACAAGCATATAGTTACCATAATTATATCATCCCTCAGGCTATCTCCCCTTACCTAATTCGACGGGTAGACAAGGTCTTTGTTTCCGCGTTGCCCAGAGCGAACTTCCTTTTTTTTACCGTGTGCCGCAAGTCTACGAATTAAGCGAACGACTTAAGTTAAACCAACAAAGTTGTCTTATCTTCCTCAGCATAGGTTTTGGCTATGGCTGGAAAAATGATGCTAGAGATGTCCAATCTTTTTTTCAATTTCTTGGATTGTATTTTGTTCAAGACTTACTTTTATTTATATATATATATATATATATATTTGTGTGTGTGTGTGTACTTTAATCCCATATTTTTATATATTTACATTAACACTTGTTTATAGTCCATTTTATACCAAAGTCTTTACTTGAAGACATTATTATAAAAAAAAAACATATTTTTCCTTCAAAAATTTGAGTGAACTCTTTTATAAAATCATTTTTAGAACAGCTGTGGTTTTAAATTGTGAATGATCATTCAAATGACCTTCAAAATCCTTGAAAATTTAATTGGAGGTGCCCAACTCACATATAAACATATGGTAGTTGGTACCATGTCAAAATTTGAAAGCATTAATTTATTAAAAATCCCACACTGCCTCTATTTGTACAGGATTTTCCAGAAATCCAAGTTCACCCACTTGCAAATTTAAGAAATTTTTTCTCTTTACATACATATTTAAAAATTCTAAAACTTCAAAAAAAAACTTTAGTTATACTTTGGTAATAACCCAGAAAATTTTATAATGGTTTTTAACTTTCAAAATCATATTTAAAATCATCATGCAACCAACTATGTTCTTATTTTCGCAGTCGGAATTTAATTCTACTTTGAGAGGTGTTTTAACCCAGTCAATCTTATCCAAATACTTACATATTATATATCAAATTGAAGCCCCAGAAGTCTTATTTCCAAATATGTATTTATTTTCCAGAAATACATTTTGTATAAAAATTTATGGACTTACGAAAAATATATATCATGCTGCCAGAATCAAAATCTACACAAGTTTATCCACATCAAGTTACAATCTTCACTCTAGCATCATCCACAAGCCATAGAACCAACAAGCAAGGGTCCTAGACCCTCAAAAACATGCATGCAAATATACAATATAAGGAAAATCATTAAAACACTCTATCTCTTTCTCATGCATGTCATCAAAATAGTGATTTTTAATTAAGTGTTCTTCTTAAAAATACAAAACATGGTCTTTTCAACTTTTTGCCAAGATACATGAAATCTATATGAAAATAAAAGTACTTTATCTTCTCAAAAACTTAAAACCAACCATTTTCAATTTGGTACCTCATGCATGTAAAAACTTAGGATCAAAACAACATGCTTGTGAAACTCTTTGAAAAAAAATCATCATCCTTCCTCCATTAGGGTTTCGGCCACCCATAAAAATGATCATAGGAAATTCTTTTTCAACATGCAAAGGTTGAAGAAAATTGTAAAGATGTTAATAAGCTTAAATCAATTGATTTCATGTACATGCACTTAAAGAAAAACCAACTTTCAATAGAACTTATGAACATGCAAGTTGATTGTAAGAACTCAAAAGAAAAGAGCAAAGATTTAGAGTTTATACCCTCTAAATGATGATGATGAAGAGCAAGAGATGAAGTTGAGTATGGATGTTAGCTTCCAAGTTCAAAGTGTAGAGGTTGAAGATGATGAATAGTATAGTTAGAAAATTGGCAAGAGTTTGGCTAGGAAATGGAAAAAGAGATGAATGAATGAGAAAGGAGGGGGTATTTATAGGGGAGAGGGGGAGCAGCCCTCTCTAAATTTTCTGCAAAAATTTTAATTTTTTTAACATTAATAAATTCATATTTTAATTTAAATATATTAGGTTTCTAGGAAATGTAAAATAATTATTACATTTGACATAATTATTGTTGAATAGTGACATAAGTCACTATTCACATCAAATAAAATCTTTCCAAAATCTGGGAAAATCAGATTTAATTATTTCGGGTTCGTTCCGGTACCGATTGTTACGTAACGGTAAAAACCGATCGTATGTTTTATTCGTAAATTTCACCAGAAAAATTCATATAAAAATAAATAATTTCTAAAACCATTAAAATAATTATAACTGGGTTAGAGAAATAAAAATTTAAATTTTCGTATTTTTTTAAAATTATTTTCTGGTCAGTAGAGCTTAACTGACAGCGAAAACTCATACCGTAAACGTCGGAAATTTTCTACTGAAAATTCAATTGTATATATTTTTTTTAATATAAAATAAATAAAGATGACTTAATTTGGTCTTATCAAAATAATTTCTCACCAAAAATAAAATCTTAAATATTCACATAATCACAATTTTACAGACAAGCAGAAAATCGGGTGTTACATAACTTGTGTAATTGGCTAAAATGATGAAAAGCATTTAATGGAAACACTATTTACATCAATCTTTCAAGGGTTTCCTTATCAAGTCATTTCAAAAATCTGCACCAATGAAAATTGGACAAAATTTGTTTCATTCCGGTTTCATTTAGTTCTTAACGGTGAAAATCGATCGTATTTTACTTCTTAAATTTTCTACTAGAAAATTCATATTAAAATAATTCTTCCAAAATAATAAACACACATATACATTCCTAATCATAGAGTATGAAGAAACGGAAAAAAAAATCGGGGTGTTACATTACTACCCCACTAAAAATAAATTTCGTCCTCGAAATTTCTTGATTCCGAGTTAGACAGGATCTTGTATCCCAAGGTCCTATATTGTATTTTTTGTTGCATACCACTCTTCTATTGATAACCTCATAACACCATTGATCTCCAAAGTTCATTACTATACTTTCCATATCTAATTATTCCTCAGGTGATAAAGAAATTCACGCTTATTCTTTGTTCTACTTGTCCCCAACATAAAATAGTTTAGCTTCGATTCCTGCTTTCTATCATTAATAAATCTATCTTAATTTCTCACACATCAAGACTTAATCCCCTCTTCCTTCAATACTAATCCATTAGAAAGACCTTCATTCGATATCTTGAACTATTACTGTCAACATCAATATTTAAACTAAGATTCCCACTTTTCTTACAACATATATATCAGTTCCTATCCAAAATTTTATGTCATATTTTCAGTCGCTTCTTTCCTCTCATTGCTAACCCCAGAACATAATTCATCCCTATGTCATTCTCCTTCATCCTTGAAATTTTCTACCATCAGATCGTATTCACTATTCATGACCTTGAATCTTTAGTCCTCCCATATGAGGAACAAGATTAAAACTTAATCACTTATATTTTTAATCACCGATCCATTAGAAACTGCCTTCTCACATCTAACTTTCACTTTTAACACTATGATCAAAACTAATCTTTACTGAAACATATATCAACTTTCTACTCAAAGTATACCATTATAGTCTTAATCCTTCTAACGCAGTCTACTTTCCTAAGTTATACCAGACTCACATATTTCAAGTTCCCAATCAACCATTGTAATATTTCTTAGGATAGACTAAAATCATAATACACTACGTAAGGTAGGATTTTCTAATTCACTAATTTTGTACTTCTTTTAGAAACTTATTTTCCACAAAAGCTTATTTCTTCCGTTCGAATCCACTTAAAGGGAATTACTATTCACCTTCCGTTCACAACACATGCATTAATTTCCTTTAAACATATTCTACTTCCTCAAATCAAAATCCTACATTTCAATTCTAAAGAACCATGATTTTACTCTTTTATGCAACTATAACCAAAAAGGAAATCACCTTGTTTTGAATCATCTAAAGCCATAAATCTTGAACTTCTCTAACAACTTAGTTTTGCTTAAGAATTCCTCTATACTGCTCATGCTCAGCTTAGGGGAACTAATATAGTGGTTTATCTATAAATCTCCAAACAAAAAATCATTCTTAACCATAGATATCGATCATTACTCTAGATCCTTTTAATAGTGTTCTGCCTTGATCAACATTTGATTCATAAAAATTTCCTCACTTATTGTTATTGATCTTGGGGATCCATATCTTATCCGTCACCATTATACCTCAACAAAACATTCGTCACTTCTTATTCATTCAGTTAAAGAGGTGATCGTGGTTAAATACTACGCTTACTCCAAACCATCTTTCTAAAGATCAGATCATTCTTCTAGACTTCCTTTAGCAACATTCTGTCCCAAATCCTGATAAAATCTATTAAAATCATCTTACTTCACGACGTCAAACTTAAGGTTTCTCACTTGTAAAACAGCTCTAATTCTCAATTAAAACTTCTACTGTAGGGATGATCATACTTAGGAGTTAAACCTACTTCCCACTAATATACTAAAGATAGATCGCTTCTTACTAGTCCATCGAGTTGAGAGTGATCAGTTGGACTTAGCCTCAACCTGATCCTCTACACTCAGAGCGGGCTTTACCGATGAACGTTGGTAAATTTCGGATCTTCATTTGAAAAGATACTCGAAGATACTCCATGAAGCCTGATTAGTCCTCTGATACATATTTCGGTTAGCATCTCCATTGCATAGTAAATCTTAACTAATAAGAAGGGTGTCAACTTCGTCAGTCGGCTTACGATCACTTGAATTCAAACAAGTCCTCTTAGAGGTTTTCTAATAAACTCATAACGAAAATCCAAGATGACGCCAACATCTTAACAAGGGAAGTCTTAATTGTCAAATTATCTCTTTTTCACTGTATCCGATTAATTCCGACATGTCGACATGAAACAGATACCTATCCTCATGACTGCTGAGATAGGTCATATGTCAATGACGTTTTAGAAAGAGGAAAAAATATATATACAGAGGGTAAACTTGATCGAGGATGACAAGTCCCTTCGAATCTATAATAAGATATGATCTTGAAGATTAAAGAAAGAAATTTTCAAGAAAAGAAAATTTTTCTTTTCACTTTCACAAAAGCATAGAGGAGAATCTCATCAATTTGAAAGAGGCAGGAACATTCCGTATGGGAAAAAGATTCTTCTATTAGGTTCAGGGATGTAAAAATGCATGGCCAATACACATTTACAAACATGAATCTAATAAAGTTGCTCCTTCCATTAGAATTTTCCTTCGATAGTTTTAACGCTAAGAGTATTTGACTTACTATAAGACGTTCATCAAAGGAAGATTTTAAAGAAAAATAGTCCGACAATTTGGACTGGGTCACGTTTACTAAAAGTAAAAGTGAATAGCATAAGTTTTCATCAAGAAACTTTTGTTACTAAGAAATCATTTGGGTTATAACTCAAGAAATAGTTATAACCAATTCATGAAGTCCTGATAGATTTCAAATCAATCTTAGAAAAGTTTGTCTGACACACGCAACGGGATTACTATGATTGTTTGATACAACCATAGGGACTCGAGGAACAATTGTCAACTAACAAGTCCATAAGAATTAAATAGTACAGTGAAGAGTTTTCTTAAACAGAAGACGCCCATTATAAAAGGAAAGGTTCGGATAGCTTGTTTCAACTTTGAAGAAGTACGATGGGCTTTCTAAACATGCTTAAGCTTGGTTTGTTGTCGTCCTTCGCATTCCCTTCTGAACTCCGTACGATAACCAAAGTCTTAATCCGTCTCTCAGCCATGTAAAGAATTAGTCTTCCCTCGTAAGGTGAGTCAACGGCTCCAAAATTATAGACAGCTCCTCGATAAGACTTTGAAAATAATCCGTTAGCCCAACAACTACAAGTTTTAGTCACTGTCTGCGGTCATTTCCACAAAACTGATGCTCCATCCTCATGAGCAACACTGATACTCTCACAGGACACTCTTGGTCCCGCAACTATTCTAACATCAGACCTCCCCTTTTATTCAAATCATTTGACTTGACTAACTTTGGAGGCGATATCCTATACGAAGCGGTGAAGACCCGATTGAGTCTAGGAACTAGATTAATCAAATACTTAATATCCTTTGCAGGGACAAACCTGAAACATTCTCAGGGAACATTCTCGAAGAATCTTCCATAACGGGTACTTCATTCAATATCCGACACCATCCCAAAAAGGGTAAATGAACGTGTCGGCATAAAGCAACGTACCATTTACTAATCATGAGTTCCCATAAGGTCTCGACCTAATCAGAACTCATCAAAACACACCTACTAGTGCGTTAACACACATTGTTTCAGCAAGAAACAATTCAAATAATGACAAACAGAGTTCACACAACAAAAACACCACCGACCTATTCCCCAAGGTTCCCGAAAGACTCGACCAGCTCTGATACCACCAATGTAACACCCCCCTTGGGCATTACCTCTTAATCACATTTGGAAATAAATTAAAAGGAAAGTTTACTGGTTGCTTTCGAAAAAAAAACTTTTATTATTTTCATAAGTCTAAAAAAATATGGGGAAATTTTTTTTATTTTTTTTCGGAGTGGTTATAATAGTGCACACAATACATCCAATATAATCATACCGTACTTACTAATACACAACAACTGGGTTTATGTATAAATCCAAAACACTTCAACATCTGAATATTCTTGGAATAATCTTTCGTACTAAAATTTATAAAGTCATTACAAGACTCTTCGAAACCACCTGTAATAACTCCTTTAAAACATCCGTCCCATAGGAAACATCCTAAGCTGGTCGTTCTAAAAGACAACTACTGAAAAGAACTCTGTAGTTCTCATCATAGAATTTTCACCAACCTCGTCAAGGATTTGGAGAATTATCCTAAATGAGGTTAGGAACTTCTCGACACCACTTACCCTTGTGTAACAACGCATCCCAACAAAGGGTCAGAAAACCTGATATATTGTAAGGGTGAGATATCGTCATACGGATAATTATGATAAACTACATACTTGCAACACAAACAGCATATACAACAGATATCATCATGTTTACAGCATGTGAAAGATTAAACTAAATATAATATCACACCAATCCATCATCAACTTTGAAAAACCATGATGTTCATGAAAAATTCAACTTTGATGCAAGACTCCGGAGTTTTCAACTTTCTTTAAAAAGGAGCTGATCAGGCTCGATTGCCATACAAGGCTCAACGTGAATTTCCACTTACACTGTCCAAACTCCTGGCACAGTGTACAACGTGCGTGGAATGTCCATAGCATACTGTCCAACACAAGGCACAGTAATCCGGGCTAATGGACTTCATTGTCCATCAAGGCACAATGAAACACCGTAGCATGAAATACCTGGCCTTCCAGATATTCACACGGAACAACGAACGTAGCATGAGATATCTGACTCTTCCAGATATTCATACAAAAACAACGTGGGCACGTCTGCCAAAAATGAATGCATGAGAAAAACCACTTTTGTTTTCCACTTTTCTTTGCGCATCATTCTTTTCTTTTTGTCGAGGCACAAGGCTCACGACCTTTCAACTTTTTCGATATCCTTACAAACTTTTATTAACAACACAGGACTTTAAGTCCGAGTGTCGAATCACAACAGTTCCAGACTTATGCATCAGCCATGGAACTTTGTGGTCGTAGAAAATCAGCTTTCACCTTCTTATCATTTCCATTCAACGTATATGGAACAGCAGTCCATAGCAACATTCACTAGAACATAGTCCACAACAACGTAACACGGATCATAGATCAACGTGCTTCTAAAAACACTAGTTACCCGACGTCTCGGTCACTAGGTTCAACTTTTCAACTTTTCTTCCTTTTCGCTCAGTGAAAATACAAAATCCAAAAACAAAACTTCCGTAACTTATCCAAGTTATCGGATATTTTTGTTTCAATAAAAAAAAACCTTTTTCGAACAACGTTTTCTTTTTTGAAATTCATTTTGAAATCATATAATAATAATAAAAATTCTTTTTGTTCTAAAAGCATATCTTTATTTTGGAAAAGGTCCTCTTTTTCTAAAATAAAGGCTTTTTAAGAAGGATTTAGTGTAATATAAAGAGGACTAAAATCTTTTGGCAAAGAAACAAAATTTTAATTTTTCACTGTAACGAGTTTTTGAAATTTCATGTTTTTATGGAAAACATCCCTAACAGCTTCCTAAAATAAAATTTTCTCATCTTTGTAAAGAAAATCTTTATTTTTAAAATTCTTAAATTTTTCACTAAAGATTGATAAAAATATTAGCCTTCCCTTCAAAGAATAGTTGTCAACTTGAAAACATTTTCTCTTTTTGCTTTAATACATGTTTTATTAAGGCTTTTATCTTTACTTTAAGGATTGGGCTCTAACCAACGGTTAGGCTACTATGCAACACACATTCAACAATTCACAACATAACAACATAATATATTCAATTATACATTTTAATTCAACATGTTATCAATAGCACATGAATCAGTCAAAGTAACAACAACTTTATCACAGCATCATAAAATTAAACACACAAACATATCACAGTTCATCTTTTTCACACATCAACAACAACAGTCAACAAAATCAAACAATCCAAACACACAAGCATATAGTTACCATAATTATATCATCCCTCAGGCTATCTCCCCTTACCTAATTCGACGGGTAGACAAGGTCTTTGTTTCCGCGTTGCCCAGAGCGAACTTCCTTTTTTCTCACCGTGTGCCGCAAGTCTACGAATTAAGCGAACGACTTAAGTTAAACCAACAAAGTTGTCTTATCTTCCTCAGCATAGGTTTTGGCTATGGCTGGAAAAATGATGCTAGAGATGTCCAATCTTTTTTTCAATTTCTTGGATTGTATTTTGTTCAAGACTTACTTTTATTATATATATATATATATATATATATTTGTGTGTATGTGTACTTTAATCCCATATTTTTATATATTTACATTAACACTTGTTTATAGTCCATTTTATACCAAAGTCTTTACTTGAAGACATTATTATAAAAAAAAACATATTTTTCCTTCAAAAATTTGAGTGAACTCTTTTATAAAATCATTTTCAAAACAGCTGTGGTTTTAAATTGTGAATGATCATTCAAATGACCTTCAAAATCCTTGAAAATTTAATTGGAGGTACCCAACTCACATATAAACATATGGTAGTTGGTACCATGTCAAAATTCGAAAGCATTAATTTATTAAAAATCCCACACTGCCTCTATTTGTACAGGATTTTCCAGAAATCCAAGTTCACCCACTTGCAAATTTAAGAAATTGTTTCTCTTTACATACATATTTAAAAATTCTAAAACTTCAAAAAAAACTTTAGTTATACTTTGGTAATAACCCAGAAAATTTTATAAATGGTTTTTAACTTTCAAAATCATATTTAAAATCATCATGCAACCAACTATGTTCTTATTTTCGCAGTCAGAATTTAATTCTACTTTGAGAGGTGTTTTAACCCAGTAAATCTTATCCAAATACTTACATATTATATATCAAATTGAAGCCCCAGAAGTCTTATTTCCAAATATGTATTTATTTTCCAGAAATACATTTTGTATAAAAATTTATGGACTTACGAAAAATATATATCATGCTGCCAGAATCAAAATCTACACAAGTTTATCCACATCAAGTTACAATCTTCACTCTAGCATCATCCACAAGCCATAGAACCAACAAGCAAGGGTCCTAGACCCTCAAAAACATACATGCAAACATACAATATAAGGAAAATCATTAAAACACTCTATCTCTTTCTCATGCATGTCATCAAAATAGTGATTTTTAATTAAGTGTTCTTCTTAAAAATACAAAACATGGTCTTTTCAACTTTTTGCCAAGATACATGAAATCTATATGAAAATTCAAAGTACTTTATCTTCTCAAAAACTTAAAACCAACCATTTTCAATTTGGTACCTCATGCATGTAAAAACTTAGGATCAAAACAACATGCTTGTGAAACTCTTTGAAAAAAAATCATCATCCTTCCTCCATTAGGGTTTCGGCCACCCATAAAAATGATCATAGGAAATTCTTTTTCAACATGCAAAGGTTGAAGAAAATTGTAAAGATGTTAATAAGCTTAAATCAATTGATTTCATGTACATGCACTTAAAGAAAAACCAACTTTCAATAGAACTTATGAACATGCAAGTTGATTGTAAGAACTCAAAAGAAAAGAGCAAAGATTTAGAGTTTATACCCTCTAAATGATGATGATGAAGAGCAAGAGATGAAGTTGAGTATGGATGTTAGCTTCCAAGTTCAAAGTGTAGAGGTTGAAGATGATGAATAGTATAGTTAGAAAATTGGCAAGAGTTTGGCTAGGAAATGGAAAAAGAGATGAATGAATGAGAAAGGAGGGGGTATTTATAGGGGAGAGGGGGTGCAGCCCTCTCTAAATTTTCTGCAAAATTTTAATTTTTTTAACATTAATAAATTCATATTTTAATTTAAATATATTAGGTTTCTAGGAAATGTAAAATAATTATTACATTTGACATAATTATTGTTGAATAGTGACATAAGTCACTATTCACATCAAATAAAATCTTTCCAAAATCTGGGAAAATCAGATTTAATTATTTCGGGTTCGTTCCGGTACCGATTGTTACGTAACGGTAAAAACCGATCGTATTTTTATTCGATAAATTTCACCCGAAAAATTCATATAAAAATAAATAATTTCTAAGATCATAAAAATAATATAATTGGGTTAAAAAAAATAAGATTTTAAATTTTCGAATTTTTAAGATTATTTTCGGGTCAGTAGGGTTTACTGACTGCGAAAACTCAAACCGTAAACGTCGGAAATTTTCTACTGAAAATTCAACTGTATATTTTTTTAATATAAAATAAATAAAGATGACTTAATTTGGTCTTATCAAAATAATTTATCACCAAAAATAAAATCTTAAATATTCACATAATCACAATTTACAGACAAGCAGAAAATCGGGTGTTACATAACTTGTGTAAATGGCTAAAATGATGAAAAGCATTTAATGGAAACACTATTTACATCAATCCTTTCAAGGGTTTCCTTATCAAGTCATTTCAAAAATCTGCACCAATGAAAATTGGACAAAATTTGTTTCATTCCGGTTTCATTTAGTTCTTAACGGTGAAAATCGATCGTATTTTACTTCTTAAATTTTATACTAGAAAATTCATATTAAAATAATTCTTCCAAAATAATAAACACACATATACATTCATAATCATAGAGTATGAAGAAACGGAAAAAAAATCGGGGTGTTACATTACTACCCCACTAAAAATAAATTTCGTCCTCGAAATTTCTTGATTCCGAGTTAGACAGGATCTTGTATCCCAAGGATCCTATATTGTATTTTTCGTTGCATACCACTCTTCTATTGATAACCTCATAACACCATTGATCTCCAAAGTTCATTACTATACTTTTCATTTCTAATTATTCCTCAGGTGATAAAGAAATTCACGCTTATTCTTTGTTCTACTTGTCCCCAACATAAAATAGTTTAGCTTCGATTCCTGCTTTCTATCATTAATAAATCTATCTTAATTTCTCACACATCAAGACTTAATCCCCTCTTCCTTCAATACTAATCCATTAGAAAGACCTTCATTCGATATCTTGAACTATTACTGTCAACATCAATATTTAAACTAAGATTCCCACTTTTCTTACAACATATATATCAGTTCCTATCCAAAATTTGATGTCATATTTTCAGTCGCTTCTTTCCTCTCATTGCTAACCCCAGAACATAATTCATCCCTATGTCATTCTCCTTCATCCTTGAAATTTTCTACCATCAGATCGTATTCACTATTCATGACCTTGAATCTTTAGTCCTCCCATATGAGGAACAAGATTAAAACTTAATCACTTATATTTTTAATCACCGATCCATTAGAAACTGCCTTCTCACATCTAACTTTCACTTTTAACACTATGATCAAAACTAATCTTTACTGAAACATATATCAACTTTCTACTCAAAGTATACCATTATAGTCTTAATCCTTCTAACGCAGTCTACTTTCCTAAGTTATACCAGACTCACATATTTCAAGTTCCCAATCAACCATTGTAATATTTCTTAGGATAGACTAAAATCATAATACACTACGTAAGGTAGGATTTTCTAATTCACTAATTTTGTACTTCTTTTAGAAACTTATTTTCCACAAAAGCTTATTTCTTCCGTTCGAATCCACTTAAAGGGAATTACTATTCACCTTCCGTTCACAACACATGCATTAATTTCCTTTAAACATATTCTACTTCCTCAAATCAAAATCCTACATTTCAATTCTAAAGAACCATGATTTTACTCTTTTATGCAACTATAACCAAAAAGGAAATCACCTTGTTTTGAATCATCTAAAGCCATAAATCTTGAACTTCTCTAACAACTTAGTTTTGCTTAAGAATTCCTCTATACTGCTCATGCTCAGCTTAGGGGAACTAATATAGTGGTTTATCTATAAATCTCCAAACAAAAAATCATTCTTAACCATAGATATCGATCATTACTCTAGATCCTTTTAATAGTGTTCTGCCTTGATCAACATTTGATTCATAAAAATTTCCTCACTTATTGTTATTGATCTTGGGGATCCATATCTTATCCGTCACCATTATACCTCAACAAAACATTCGTCACTTCTTATTCATTCAGTTAAAGAGGTGATCGTGGTTAAATACTACGCTTACTCCAAACCATCTTTCTAAAGATCAGATCATTCTTCTAGACTTCCTTTAGCAACATTCTGTCCCAAATCCTGATAAAATCTATTAAAATCATCTTACTTCACGACGTCAAACTTAAGGTTTCTCACTTGTAAAACAGCTCTAATTCTCAATTAAAACTTCTACTGTAGGGATGATCATACTTAGGAGTTAAACCTACTTCCCACTAATATACTAAAGATAGATCGCTTCTTACTAGTCCATCGAGTTGAGAGTGATCAGTTGGACTTAGCCTCAACCTGATCCTCTACACTCAGAGCGGGCTTTACCGATGAACGTTGGTAAATTTCGGATCTTCATTTGAAAAGATACTCGAAGATACTCCATGAAGCCTGATTAGTCCTCTGATACATATTTCGGTTAGCATCTCCATTGCATAGTAAATCTTAACTAATAAGAAGGGTGTCAACTTCGTCAGTCGGCTTACGATCACTTGAATTCAAACAAGTCCTCTTAGAGGTTTTCTAATAAACTCATAACGAAAATCCAAGATGACGCCAACATCTTAACAAGGGAAGTCTTAATTGTCAAATTATCTCTTTTTCACTGTATCCGATTAATTCCGACATGTCGACATGAAACAGATACCTATCCTCATGACTGCTGAGATAGGTCATATGTCAATGACGTTTTAGAAAGAGGAAAAAATATATATACAGAGGGTAAACTTGATCGAGGATGACAAGTCCCTTCGAATCTATAATAAGATATGATCTTGAAGATTAAAGAAAGAAATTTTCAAGAAAAGAAAATTTTTCTTTTCACTTTCACAAAAGCATAGAGGAGAATCTCATCAATTTGAAAGAGGCAGGAACATTCCGTATGGGAAAAAGATTCTTCTATTAGGTTCAGGGATGTAAAAATGCATGGCCAATACACATTTACAAACATGAATCTAATAAAGTTGCTCCTTCCATTAGAATTTTCCTTCGATAGTTTTAACGCTAAGAGTATTTGACTTACTATAAGACGTTCATCAAAGGAAGATTTTAAAGAAAAATAGTCCGACAATTTGGACTGGGTCACGTTTACTAAAAGTAAAAGTGAATAGCATAAGTTTTCATCAAGAAACTTTTGTTACTAAGAAATCATTTGGGTTATAACTCAAGAAATAGTTATAACCAATTCATGAAGTCCTGATAGATTTCAAATCAATCTTAGAAAAGTTTGTCTGACACACGCAACGGGATTACTATGATTGTTTGATACAACCATAGGGACTCGAGGAACAATTGTCAACTAACAAGTCCATAAGAATTAAATAGTACAGTGAAGAGTTTTCTTAAACAGAAGACGCCCATTATAAAAGGAAAGGTTCGGATAGCTTGTTTCAACTTTGAAGAAGTACGATGGGCTTTCTAAACATGCTTAAGCTTGGTTTGTTGTCGTCCTTCGCATTCCCTTCTGAACTCCGTACGATAACCAAAGTCTTAATCCGTCTCTCAGCCATGTAAAGAATTAGTCTTCCCTCGTAAGGTGAGTCAACGGCTCCAAAATTATAGACAGCTCCTCGATAAGACTTTGAAAATAATCCGTTAGCCCAACAACTACAAGTTTTAGTCACTGTCTGCGGTCATTTCCACAAAACTGATGCTCCATCCTCATGAGCAACACTGATACTCTCACAGGACACTCTTGGTCCCGCAACTATTCTAACATCAGACCTCCCCTTTTATTCAAATCATTTGACTTGACTAACTTTGGAGGCGATCCTATACGAAGCGGTGAAGACCCGATGGAGTCTAGGAACTAGATTAATCAAATACTTAATATCCTTTGCAGGGACAAACCTGAAACATTCTCAGGGAACATTCTCGAAGAATCTTCCATAACGGGTACTTCATTCAATATCCGACACCATCCCAAAAAGGGTAAATGAACGTGTCGGCATAAAGCAACGTACCATTTACTAATCATGAGTTCCCATAAGGTCTCGACCTAAGAGAATTCATCAAAACACACCTACTAGTGCGTTAACACACATTGTTTCAGCAAGAAACAATTCAAATAATGACAAACAGAGTTCACACAACAAAAACACCACCGACCTATTCCCCAAGGTTCCCGAAAGACTCGACCAGCTCTGATACCACCAATGTAACACCCCCCTTGGGCATTACCTCTTAATCACATTTGGAAATAAATTAAAAGGAAAGTTTACTGGTTGCTTTCGAAAAAAAAACTTTTATTATTTTCATAAGTCTAAAAAATATGGGGAATTTTTTTTTTATTTTTTTTTCGGAGTGGTTATAATAGTGCACACAATACATCCAATATAATCATACCGTACTTACTAATACACAACAACTGGGTTTATGTATAAATCCAAAACACTTCAACATCTGAATATTCTTGGAATAATCTTTCGTACTAAAATTTATAAAGTCATTACAAGACTCTTCGAAACCACCTGTAATAACCCCTTTAAAACATCCGTCCCATAGGAAACATCCTAAGCTGGTCGTTCTAAAAGACAACTACTGAAAAGAACTCTGTAGTTCTCATCATAGAATTTTCACCAACCTCGTCAAGGATTTGGAGAATTATCCTAAATGAGGTTAGGAACTTCTCGACACCACTTACCCTTGTGTAACAACGCATCCCAACAAAGGGTCAGAAAACCTGATATATTGTAAGGGTGAGATATCGTCATACGGATAATTATGATAAACTACATACTTGCAACACAAACAGCATATACAACAGATATCATCATGTTTACAGCATGTGAAAGATTAAACTAAATATAATATCACACCAATCCATCATCAACTTTGAAAAACCATGATGTTCATGAAAAATTCAACTTTGATGCAAGACTCCGGAGTTTTCAACTTTCTTTAAAAAGGAGCTGATCAGGCTCGATTGCCATACAAGGCTCAACGTGAATTTCCACTTACACTGTCCAAACTCCTGGCACAGTGTACAACGTGTGTGGAATGTCCATAGCATACTGTCCAACACAAGGCACAGTAATCCGGGCTAATGGACTTCATTGTCCATCAAGGCACAATGAAACACCGTAGCATGAAATACCTGGCCTTCCAGATATTCACACGGAACAACGTAGCATGAGATATCTGACTCTTCCAGATATTCATACAAAAACAACGTGGGCACGTCTGCCAAAAATGAATGCATGAGAAAAACCACTTTTGTTTTCCACTTTTCTTTGCGCATCATTCTTTTCTTTTTGTCGAGGCACAAGGCTCACGACCTTTCAACTTTTTCGATACCTTACAAACTTTTATTAACAACACAGGACTTTAAGTCCGAGTGTCGAATCACAACAGTTCCAGACTTATGCATCAGTCATGGAACTTTGTGGTCGTAGAAAATCAGGTTTCACCTTCTTATCATTTCCATTCAACGTATATGGAACAGCAGTCCATAGCAACATTCACTGGAACATAGTCCACAACAACGTAACACGGATCATAGATCAACGTGCTTCTAAAAACACTAGTTACCCGACGTCTCGGTCACTAGGTTCAACTTTTCTTCCTTTTCGCTCAGTGAAAATACAAAATCCAAAAACAAAACTTCCGTAACTTATCCAAGTTATCGGATATTTTTGTTTCAATAAAAAAAAACCTTTTTCGAACAACGTTTTTTTTTTTGAAATTCATTTTGAAATCATATAATAATAATAAAAATTCTTTTTGTTCTAAAAGCGTATCTTTATTTTGGAAAAGGTCCTCTTTTTCTAAAATAAAGGCTTTTTAAGAAGGATTTAGTGTAATATAAAGAGGACTAAAATCTTTTGGCAAAGAAACAAAATTTTAATTTTTCACTGTAACGAGTTTTTGAAATTTCATGTTTTTATGGAAAACATCCCTAACAGCTTCCTAAAATAAAATTTTCTCATCTTTGTAAAGAAAATCTTTATTTTTAAAATTCTTAAATTTTTCACTAAAGATTGATAAAAATATTAGCCTTCCCTTCAAAGAATAGTTGTCAACTTGAAAACATTTTCTCTTTTTGCTTTAATACATGTTTTATTAAGGCTTTTATCTTTACTTTAAGGATTGGGCTCTAACCAACGGTTAGGCTACTATGCAACACACATTCAACAATTCACAACATAACAACATAATATATTAGATTATACATTTTAATTCAACATGTTATCAATAGCACATGAATCAGTCAAAGTAACAACAACTTTATCACAGCATCATAAAATTAAACACACAAACACATCACAGTTCATCTTTTTCACACATCAACAACAACAGTCAACAAAATCAAACAATCCAAACACACAAGCATATAGTTACCATAATTATATCATCCCTCAGGCTATCTCCCCTTACCTAATTCGACGGGTAGACAAGGTCTTTGTTTCCGCGTTGCCCAGAGCGAACTTCCTTTTTTTTACCGTGTGCCGCAAGTCTACGAATTAAGCGAACGACTTAAGTTAAACCAACAAAGTTGTCTTATCTTCCTCAGCATAGGTTTTGGCTATGGCTGGAAAAATGATGCTAGAGATGTCCAATCTTTTTTTCAATTTCTTGGATTGTATTTTGTTCAAGACTTACTTTTATTTATATATATATATATATATATTTGTGTGTGTGTGTGTACTTTAATCCCATATTTTTATATATTTACATTAACACTTGTTTATAGTCCATTTTATACCAAAGTCTTTACTTGAAGACATTATTATAAAAAAAAAAACATATTTTTCCTTCAAAAATTTGAGTGAACTCTTTTATAAAATCATTTTTAGAACAGCTGTGGTTTTAAATTGTGAATGATCATTCAAATGACCTTCAAAATCCTTGAAAATTTAATTGGAGGTGCCCAACTCACATATAAACATATGGTAGTTGGTACCATGTCAAAATTTGAAAGCATTAATTTATTAAAAATCCCACACTGCCTCTATTTGTACAGGATTTTCCAGAAATCCAAGTTCACCCACTTGCAAATTTAAGAAATTTTTTCTCTTTACATACATATTTAAAAATTCTAAAACTTCAAAAAAAAACTTTAGTTATACTTTGGTAATAACCCAGAAAATTTTATAATGGTTTTTAACTTTCAAAATCATATTTAAAATCATCATGCAACCAACTATGTTCTTATTTTCGCAGTCGGAATTTAATTCTACTTTGAGAGGTGTTTTAACCCAGTCAATCTTATCCAAATACTTACATATTATATATCAAATTGAAGCCCCAGAAGTCTTCTTTCCAAATATGTATTTATTTTCCAGAAATACATTTTGTATAAAAATTTATGGACTTACGAAAAATATATATCATGCTGCCAGAATCAAAATCTACACAAGTTTATCCACATCAAGTTACAATCTTCACTCTAGCATCATCCACAAGCCATAGAACCAACAAGCAAGGGTCCTAGACCCTCAAAAACATGCATGCAAATATACAATATAAGGAAAATCATTAAAACACTCTATCTCTTTCTCATGCATGTCATCAAAATAGTGATTTTTAATTAAGTGTTCTTCTTAAAAATACAAAACATGGTCTTTTCAACTTTTTGCCAAGATACATGAAATCTATATGAAAATAAAAGTACTTTATCTTCTCAAAAACTTAAAACCAACCATTTTCAATTTGGTACCTCATGCATGTAAAAACTTAGGATCAAAACAACATGCTTGTGAAACTCTTTGAAAAAAAATCATCATCCTTCCTCCATTAGGGTTTCGGCCACCCATAAAAATGATCATAGGAAATTCTTTTTCAACATGCAAAGGTTGAAGAAAATTGTAAAGATGTTAATAAGCTTAAATCAATTGATTTCATGTACATGCACTTAAAGAAAAACCAACTTTCAATAGAACTTATGAACATGCAAGTTGATTGTAAGAACTCAAAAGAAAAGAGCAAAGATTTAGAGTTTATACCCTCTAAATGATGATGATGAAGAGCAAGAGATGAAGTTGAGTATGGATGTTAGCTTCCAAGTTCAAAGTGTAGAGGTTGAAGATGATGAATAGTATAGTTAGAAAATTGGCAAGAGTTTGGCTAGGAAATGGAAAAAGAGATGAATGAATGAGAAAGGAGGGGGTATTTATAGGGGAGAGGGGGAGCAGCCCTCTCTAAATTTTCTGCAAAAATTTTAATTTTTTTAACATTAATAAATTCATATTTTAATTTAAATATATTAGGTTTCTAGGAAATGTAAAATAATTATTACATTTGACATAATTATTGTTGAATAGTGACATAAGTCACTATTCACATCAAATAAAATCTTTCCAAAATCTGGGAAAATCAGATTTAATTATTTCGGGTTCGTTCCGGTACCGATTGTTACGTAACGGTAAAAACCGATCGTATGTTTTATTCGTAAATTTCACCAGAAAAATTCATATAAAAATAAATAATTTCTAAAACCATTAAAATAATTATAACTGGGTTAGAGAAATAAAAATTTAAATTTTCTTATTTTTTTAAAATTATTTTCTGGTCAGTAGAGCTTAACTGACAGCGAAAACTCATACCGTAAACGTCGGAAATTTTCTACTGAAAATTCAATTGTATATATTTTTTTTAATATAAAATAAATAAAGATGACTTAATTTGGTCTTATCAAAATAATTTCTCACCAAAAATAAAATCTTAAATATTCACATAATCACAATTTTACAGACAAGCAGAAAATCGGGTGTTACATAACTTGTGTAATTGGCTAAAATGATGAAAAGCATTTAATGGAAACACTATTTACATCAATCTTTCAAGGGTTTCCTTATCAAGTCATTTCAAAAATCTGCACCAATGAAAATTGGACAAAATTTGTTTCATTCCGGTTTCATTTAGTTCTTAACGGTGAAAATCGATCGTATTTTACTTCTTAAATTTTCTACTAGAAAATTCATATTAAAATAATTCTTCCAAAATAATAAACACACATATACATTCCTAATCATAGAGTATGAAGAAACGGAAAAAAAAATCGGGGTGTTACATTACTACCCCACTAAAAATAAATTTCGTCCTCGAAATTTCTTGATTCCGAGTTAGACAGGATCTTGTATCCATACTTTCCATATCTAATTATTCCTCAGGTGATAAAGAAATTCACGCTTATTCTTTGTTCTACTTGTCCCCAACATAAAATAGTTTAGCTTCGATTCCTGCTTTCTATCATTAATAAATCTATCTTAATTTCTCACACATCAAGACTTAATCCCCTCTTCCTTCAATACTAATCCATTAGAAAGACCTTCATTCGATATCTTGAACTATTACTGTCAACATCAATATTTAAACTAAGATTCCCACTTTTCTTACAACATATATATCAGTTCCTATCCAAAATTTTATGTCATATTTTCAGTCGCTTCTTTCCTCTCATTGCTAACCCCAGAACATAATTCATCCCTATGTCATTCTCCTTCATCCTTGAAATTTTCTACCATCAGATCGTATTCACTATTCATGACCTTGAATCTTTAGTCCTCCCATATGAGGAACAAGATTAAAACTTAATCACTTATATTTTTAATCACCGATCCATTAGAAACTGCCTTCTCACATCTAACTTTCACTTTTAACACTATGATCAAAACTAATCTTTACTGAAACATATATCAACTTTCTACTCAAAGTATACCATTATAGTCTTAATCCTTCTAACGCAGTCTACTTTCCTAAGTTATACCAGACTCACATATTTCAAGTTCCCAATCAACCATTGTAATATTTCTTAGGATAGACTAAAATCATAATACACTACGTAAGGTAGGATTTTCTAATTCACTAATTTTGTACTTCTTTTAGAAACTTATTTTCCACAAAAGCTTATTTCTTCCGTTCGAATCCACTTAAAGGGAATTACTATTCACCTTCCGTTCACAACACATGCATTAATTTCCTTTAAACATATTCTACTTCCTCAAATCAAAATCCTACATTTCAATTCTAAAGAACCATGATTTTACTCTTTTATGCAACTATAACCAAAAAGGAAATCACCTTGTTTTGAATCATCTAAAGCCATAAATCTTGAACTTCTCTAACAACTTAGTTTTGCTTAAGAATTCCTCTATACTGCTCATGCTCAGCTTAGGGGAACTAATATAGTGGTTTATCTATAAATCTCCAAACAAAAAAATCATTCTTAACCATAGATATCGATCATTACTCTAGATCCTTTTAATAGTGTTCTGCCTTGATCAACATTTGATTCATAAAAATTTCCTCACTTATTGTTATTGATCTTGGGGATCCATATCTTATCCGTCACCATTATACCTCAACAAAACATTCGTCACTTCTTATTCATTCAGTTAAAGAGGTGATCGTGGTTAAATACTACGCTTACTCCAAACCATCTTTCTAAAGATCAGATCATTCTTCTAGACTTCCTTTAGCAACATTCTGTCCCAAATCCTGATAAAATCTATTAAAATCATCTTACTTCACGACGTCAAACTTAAGGTTTCTCACTTGTAAAACAGCTCTAATTCTCAATTAAAACTTCTACTGTAGGGATGATCATACTTAGGAGTTAAACCTACTTCCCACTAATATACTAAAGATAGATCGCTTCTTACTAGTCCATCGAGTTGAGAGTGATCAGTTGGACTTAGCCTCAACCTGATCCTCTACACTCAGAGCGGGCTTTACCGATGAACGTTGGTAAATTTCGGATCTTCATTTGAAAAGATACTCGAAGATACTCCATGAAGCCTGATTAGTCCTCTGATACATATTTCGGTTAGCATCTCCATTGCATAGTAAATCTTAACTAATAAGAAGGGTGTCAACTTCGTCAGTCGGCTTACGATCACTTGAATTCAAACAAGTCCTCTTAGAGGTTTTCTAATAAACTCATAACGAAAATCCAAGATGACGCCAACATCTTAACAAGGGAAGTCTTAATTGTCAAATTATCTCTTTTTCACTGTATCCGATTAATTCCGACATGTCGACATGAAACAGATACCTATCCTCATGACTGCTGAGATAGGTCATATGTCAATGACGTTTTAGAAAGAGGAAAAAATATATATACAGAGGGTAAACTTGATCGAGGATGACAAGTCCCTTCGAATCTATAATAAGATATGATCTTGAAGATTAAAGAAAGAAATTTTCAAGAAAAGAAAATTTTTCTTTTCACTTTCACAAAAGCATAGAGGAGAATCTCATCAATTTGAAAGAGGCAGGAACATTCCGTATGGGAAAAAGATTCTTCTATTAGGTTCAGGGATGTAAAAATGCATGGCCAATACACATTTACAAACATGAATCTAATAAAGTTGCTCCTTCCATTAGAATTTTCCTTCGATAGTTTTAACGCTAAGAGTATTTGACTTACTATAAGACGTTCATCAAAGGAAGATTTTAAAGAAAAATAGTCCGACAATTTGGACTGGGTCACGTTTACTAAAAGTAAAAGTGAATAGCATAAGTTTTCATCAAGAAACTTTTGTTACTAAGAAATCATTTGGGTTATAACTCAAGAAATAGTTATAACCAATTCATGAAGTCCTGATAGATTTCAAATCAATCTTAGAAAAGTTTGTCTGACACACGCAACGGGATTACTATGATTGTTTGATACAACCATAGGGACTCGAGGAACAATTGTCAACTAACAAGTCCATAAGAATTAAATAGTACAGTGAAGAGTTTTCTTAAACAGAAGACGCCCATTATAAAAGGAAAGGTTCGGATAGCTTGTTTCAACTTTGAAGAAGTACGATGGGCTTTCTAAACATGCTTAAGCTTGGTTTGTTGTCGTCCTTCGCATTCCCTTCTGAACTCCGTACGATAACCAAAGTCTTAATCCGTCTCTCAGCCATGTAAAGAATTAGTCTTCCCTCGTAAGGTGAGTCAACGGCTCCAAAATTATAGACAGCTCCTCGATAAGACTTTGAAAATAATCCGTTAGCCCAACAACTACAAGTTTTAGTCACTGTCTGCGGTCATTTCCACAAAACTGATGCTCCATCCTCATGAGCAACACTGATACTCTCACAGGACACTCTTGGTCCCGCAACTATTCTAACATCAGACCTCCCCTTTTATTCAAATCATTTGACTTGACTAACTTTGGAGGCGATATCCTATACGAAGCGGTGAAGACCCGATGGAGTCTAGGAACTAGATTAATCAAATACTTAATATCCTTTGCAGGGACAAACCTGAAACATTCTCAGGGAACATTCTCGAAGAATCTTCCATAACGGGTACTTCATTCAATATCCGACACCATCCCAAAAAGGGTAAATGAACGTGTCGGCATAAAGCAACGTACCATTTACTAATCATGAGTTCCCATAAGGTCTCGACCTAAGAGAATTCATCAAAACACACCTACTAGTGCGTTAACACACATTGTTTCAGCAAGAAACAATTCAAATAATGACAAACAGAGTTCACACAACAAAAACACCACCGACCTATTCCCCAAGGTTCCCGAAAGACTCGACCAGCTCTGATACCACCAATGTAACACCCCCCTTGGGCATTACCTCTTAATCACATTTGGAAATAAATTAAAAGGAAAGTTTACTGGTTGCTTTCGAAAAAAAAACTTTTATTATTTTCATAAGTCTAAAAAATATGGGGAATTTTTTTTTTATTTTTTTTTCGGAGTGGTTATAATAGTGCACACAATACATCCAATATAATCATACCGTACTTACTAATACACAACAACTGGGTTTATGTATAAATCCAAAACACTTCAACATCTGAATATTCTTGGAATAATCTTTCGTACTAAAATTTATAAAGTCATTACAAGACTCTTCGAAACCACCTGTAATAACCCCTTTAAAACATCCGTCCCATAGGAAACATCCTAAGCTGGTCGTTCTAAAAGACAACTACTGAAAAGAACTCTGTAGTTCTCATCATAGAATTTTCACCAACCTCGTCAAGGATTTGGAGAATTATCCTAAATGAGGTTAGGAACTTCTCGACACCACTTACCCTTGTGTAACAACGCATCCCAACAAAGGGTCAGAAAACCTGATATATTGTAAGGGTGAGATATCGTCATACGGATAATTATGATAAACTACATACTTGCAACACAAACAGCATATACAACAGATATCATCATGTTTGCAGCATGTGAAAGATTAAACTAAATATAATATCACACCAATCCATCATCAACTTTGAAAAACCATGATGTTCATGAAAAATTCAACTTTGATGCAAGACTCCGGAGTTTTCAACTTTCTTTAAAAAGGAGCTGATCAGGCTCGATTGCCATACAAGGCTCAACGTGAATTTCCACTTACACTGTCCAAACTCCTGGCACAGTGTACAACGTGCGTGGAATGTCCATAGCATACTGTCCAACACAAGGCACAGTAATCCGGGCTAATGGACTTCATTGTCCATCAAGGCACAATGAAACACCGTAGCATGAAATACCTGGCCTTCCAGATATTCACACGGAACAACGTAGCATGAGATATCTGACTCTTCCAGATATTCATACAAAAACAACGTGGGCACGTCTGCCAAAAATGAATGCATGAGAAAAACCACTTTTGTTTTCCACTTTTCTTTGCGCATCATTCTTTTCTTTTTGTCGAGGCACAAGGCTCACGACCTTTCAACTTTTTCGATACCTTACAAACTTTTATTAACAACACAGGACTTTAAGTCCGAGTGTCGAATCACAACAGTTCCAGACTTATGCATCAGTCATGGAACTTTGTGGTCGTAGAAAATCAGGTTTCACCTTCTTATCATTTCCATTCAACGTATATGGAACAGCAGTCCATAGCAACATTCACTGGAACATAGTCCACAACAACGTAACACGGATCATAGATCAATGTGCTTCTAAAAACACTAGTTACCCGACGTCTCGGTCACTAGGTTCAACTTTTCTTCCTTTTCGCTCAGTGAAAATACAAAATCCAAAAACAAAACTTCCGTAACTTATCCAAGTTATCGGATATTTTTGTTTCAATAAAAAAAAACCTTTTTCGAACAACGTTTTTTTTTTTTTGAAATTCATTTTGAAATCATATAATAATAACAAAAATTCTTTTTGTTCTAAAAGCGTATCTTTATTTTGGAAAAGGTCCTCTTTTTCTAAAATAAAGGCTTTTTAAGAAGGATTTAGTGTAATATAAAGAGGACTAAAATCTTTTGGCAAAGAAACAAAATTTTAATTTTTCACTGTAACGAGTTTTTGAAATTTCATGTTTTTATGGAAAACATCCCTAACAGCTTCCTAAAATAAAATTTTCTCATCTTTGTAAAGAAAATCTTTATTTTTAAAATTCTTAAATTTTTCACTAAAGATTGATAAAAATATTAGCCTTCCCTTCAAAGAATAGTTGTCAACTTGAAAACATTTTCTCTTTTTGCTTTAATACATGTTTTATTAAGGCTTTTATCTTTACTTTAAGGATTGGGCTCTAACCAACGGTTAGGCTACTATGCAACACACATTCAACAATTCACAACATAACAACATAATATATTAGATTATACATTTTAATTCAACATGTTATCAATAGCACATGAATCAGTCAAAGTAACAACAACTTTATCACAGCATCATAAAATTAAACACACAAACACATCACAGTTCATCTTTTTCACACATCAACAACAACAGTCAACAAAATCAAACAATCCAAACACACAAGCATATAGTTACCATAATTATATCATCCCTCAGGCTATCTCCCCTTACCTAATTCGACGGGTAGACAAGGTCTTTGTTTCCGCGTTGCCCAGAGCGAACTTCCTTTTTTTTACCGTGTGCCGCAAGTCTACGAATTAAGCGAACGACTTAAGTTAAACCAACAAAGTTGTCTTATCTTCCTCAGCATAGGTTTTGGCTATGGCTGGAAAAATGATGCTAGAGATGTCCAATCTTTTTTTCAATTTCTTGGATTGTATTTTGTTCAAGACTTACTTTTATTTATATATATATATATATATATATATTTGTGTGTGTGTGTGTACTTTAATCCCATATTTTTATATATTTACATTAACACTTGTTTATAGTCCATTTTATACCAAAGTCTTTACTTGAAGACATTATTATAAAAAAAAAACATATTTTTCCTTCAAAAATTTGAGTGAACTCTTTTATAAAATCATTTTTAGAACAGCTGTGGTTTTAAATTGTGAATGATCATTCAAATGACCTTCAAAATCCTTGAAAATTTAATTGGAGGTGCCCAACTCACATATAAACATATGGTAGTTGGTACCATGTCAAAATTTGAAAGCATTAATTTATTAAAAATCCCACACTGCCTCTATTTGTACAGGATTTTCCAGAAATCCAAGTTCACCCACTTGCAAATTTAAGAAATTTTTTCTCTTTACATACATATTTAAAAATTCTAAAACTTCAAAAAAAAACTTTAGTTATACTTTGGTAATAACCCAGAAAATTTTATAATGGTTTTTAACTTTCAAAATCATATTTAAAATCATCATGCAACCAACTATGTTCTTATTTTCGCAGTCGGAATTTAATTCTACTTTGAGAGGTGTTTTAACCCAGTCAATCTTATCCAAATACTTACATATTATATATCAAATTGAAGCCCCAGAAGTCTTCTTTCCAAATATGTATTTATTTTCCAGAAATACATTTTGTATAAAAATTTATGGACTTACGAAAAATATATATCATGCTGCCAGAATCAAAATCTACACAAGTTTATCCACATCAAGTTACAATCTTCACTCTAGCATCATCCACAAGCCATAGAACCAACAAGCAAGGGTCCTAGACCCTCAAAAACATGCATGCAAATATACAATATAAGGAAAATCATTAAAACACTCTATCTCTTTCTCATGCATGTCATCAAAATAGTGATTTTTAATTAAGTGTTCTTCTTAAAAATACAAAACATGGTCTTTTCAACTTTTTGCCAAGATACATGAAATCTATATGAAAATAAAAGTACTTTATCTTCTCAAAAACTTAAAACCAACCATTTTCAATTTGGTACCTCATGCATGTAAAAACTTAGGATCAAAACAACATGCTTGTGAAACTCTTTGAAAAAAAATCATCATCCTTCCTCCATTAGGGTTTCGGCCACCCATAAAAATGATCATAGGAAATTCTTTTTCAACATGCAAAGGTTGAAGAAAATTGTAAAGATGTTAATAAGCTTAAATCAATTGATTTCATGTACATGCACTTAAAGAAAAACCAACTTTCAATAGAACTTATGAACATGCAAGTTGATTGTAAGAACTCAAAAGAAAAGAGCAAAGATTTAGAGTTTATACCCTCTAAATGATGATGATGAAGAGCAAGAGATGAAGTTGAGTATGGATGTTAGCTTCCAAGTTCAAAGTGTAGAGGTTGAAGATGATGAATAGTATAGTTAGAAAATTGGCAAGAGTTTGGCTAGGAAATGGAAAAAGAGATGAATGAATGAGAAAGGAGGGGGTATTTATAGGGGAGAGGGGGAGCAGCCCTCTCTAAATTTTCTGCAAAAATTTTAATTTTTTTAACATTAATAAATTCATATTTTAATTTAAATATATTAGGTTTCTAGGAAATGTAAAATAATTATTACATTTGACATAATTATTGTTGAATAGTGACATAAGTCACTATTCACATCAAATAAAATCTTTCCAAAATCTGGGAAAATCAGATTTAATTATTTCGGGTTCGTTCCGGTACCGATTGTTACGTAACGGTAAAAACCGATCGTATGTTTTATTCGTAAATTTCACCAGAAAAATTCATATAAAAATAAATAATTTCTAAAACCATTAAAATAATTATAACTGGGTTAGAGAAATAAAAATTTAAATTTTCTTATTTTTTTAAAATTATTTTCTGGTCAGTAGAGCTTAACTGACAGCGAAAACTCATACCGTAAACGTCGGAAATTTTCTACTGAAAATTCAATTGTATATATTTTTTTTAATATAAAATAAATAAAGATGACTTAATTTGGTCTTATCAAAATAATTTCTCACCAAAAATAAAATCTTAAATATTCACATAATCACAATTTTACAGACAAGCAGAAAATCGGGTGTTACATAACTTGTGTAATTGGCTAAAATGATGAAAAGCATTTAATGGAAACACTATTTACATCAATCTTTCAAGGGTTTCCTTATCAAGTCATTTCAAAAATCTGCACCAATGAAAATTGGACAAAATTTGTTTCATTCCGGTTTCATTTAGTTCTTAACGGTGAAAATCGATCGTATTTTACTTCTTAAATTTTCTACTAGAAAATTCATATTAAAATAATTCTTCCAAAATAATAAACACACATATACATTCCTAATCATAGAGTATGAAGAAACGGAAAAAAAATCGGGGTGTTACACAAGACTTGTCATAAAGTGTGGATAATTCAATATCCACACATCCATAAGACTTATTGAACTCAGAATAATTTGATTTCTTGGAAGCCAAGCAAAATGCACCATTAGAAAAGTGCAAAGAAATAAATGATTGGACTGTCGATCCAATTCCATAATGGGTTAGGACTTGTAAGCAAGTGCCTTAAATCATCTTTGCACAAACATGGAAAGTCTTCTTGGGAACTGTGGTTCAAGGAAGGGCCGCTGATTCGGACCTGAGGATATCGTACATCTAAAATTGACATCAAATGGATTCCGGTGGAATTACGAGGTTTATCCCGCGGATAGACAAATTGGATGTATTCCGGCAATGTTTACCCAAACATATAGTTGATACTATGTTCGGTGAGGCCGTTGTGCCTAGGAAGCCGAGCTTCCCTGGTTGTAGAGGTTGCATAAAGAGCCTGATGTCTTACAGAGAGTTGAGATCACATGTGATTATGATTGTATGTACGTTATGATTTAAGCCTTCTGTGCCTAGTATGCTAGTCACCCTGGTGCCTCTGGTGGGCGGATGTGAAACCTGTACTGACCAATTCCTTTCCAAAATGTCAATTAGCTCCGGAGTTAGGATAAGATATTCCTTGAGGCTGTGTAGGTATGGGACTATACGGTTTCAATCAGTTTTCTCTCTACTCTCGTGCCTCAGTGAACAGACAATGTCTGGTATGCTTTGATAAGCTTACCGTTTATCTTGGTATTGTATATCCTTGGAGTTTTGATCTGTGGACTGAGAATGGATGATAATATGGATATATATGCTGTAATATGCATGTGGGTCGTACCACTGCATGCCTGCTTTATGTGTATGATGAATGGGGATCTCACCTCATTTTTCTGTGTTTTCTGGTCTTCTGCTTTATTTTATGTTCTTCAACAAAGACGGTAGAACTGCTTCACCATCATAACTAGCTTTGGATATGAGACGGACCGGTCATGAGAACGTATCTTCAAGGATCAGTATATCGGAGATGTGAGAGCTCAACCAGTGTGACGATGTATCATCCTAAGTGGTTATCATTGTACAATGATGACACCTCATCGTCGTTTTGTATTGGCCATCATGATGAGTCCTTGTGTTTAGGAATAGTTTTACGGAGCTGTGTTTCTAAGGTTATTTATGTTAAACTATATTGCGAAAATATCACAGACAATGTAACGCTCGAGAAGGGTGTTACATTATTTGGTATCAGAACTGGCAGAGTCTTTTTGGGCTTTGGGGTGTAGGTGTGTCGTCGTTTTTGTTGTGTTTCTCTGGTTGTATTTTGTGTTTTTTGGTATTCTTGGTTCAATGGAGAACCAATGGTTGGAAGGATAATGACTTTAGTCTATCCTTGGTTGTGTTTATGTTCTTTATGGCGTTGTTTCGAAAGGAGACAACATTGTTTGCAGATCTTTCCATTACTGTTTCTAATGGGAAAAAATGTTGGACAAAATCTTAATGCCTTGTTTTCTCCCTGTTCCTGACTACCGTGCTTTGATAGGAAATCATGGTTAGTTCTGGAACGAGTGGTTTTGGTCCTACAGTCAAGGATCTAGGAGAGATGGTTGTAGCTGTACAAACCCTGAGAGAACTAACAGCATCTATGGTATGCCAGAATAAGGAAATTGCTGAGAAACGAGGACTAGCCGAGTTCTGCCGTAGTAATCCACCTCAATTTGATGGCGAGCTTAACCCGGAGAAAGCTGAGCTTTGGGTTAAGGAAATAGAAAGGAACTTTCAAATTATGGAATACTTGATTATTGGAAGGTATCTTGTGCGGCGTTTCTGTTTGGTAGGAGATGCTGGATTTTTGATGGAGAGAAACTTACCAGCTATTAGTGGCAAGACAGGAAGCGATCACCTGAATTGCGTCTCGGAGCAGATTTCTGGAGAAGTATGCTTCTACTGAAGTGAGTCGTGCAGAGGAGATTGAGTTCCTGCAGCACGGACAAGAGGACATGACTATCATCGAGTATGCCGCTGAGTTGGAAGAGTTGATTAAGTTCAAGGAGTTGTATTTAAAGAATTTCGATGAAGTGCAAACGTGTAGGAAATTAGAGGAAAATCTAAAGGTTGAAATGAGGAAGACAATCTTGTCATTGAAACTACTACAATTTTCAACCTTGATGGATAAGTGTCGAGTTCCTCGAGATCCAGAGGAGAGTAAAGGTAAAAAAGGGAGTTGTGGACCTTTGAGGTTCTGAGACAACAAGAAGTTACAAGAGAAACCGTGCGCAAGACCAATGCAGACATCGCCACAAGGAAAGTCTTTTGGTGGTAGCAGTGGAGGTTATGGATCGTCTAGGGATCCTCCACTGAGGTGCATGAAGTGTGGTAAGGGTCACGCTACAAAGAATTGCAATATTAAGGGTATTATTTGTTTTAAATGTGGGAAGCCCGGGCACCTCTCTAGGGAGTGTTAGCAGCCCAAGGCAAGACCTTCTGGAAGCAACATGTAGACTGCGAGGCCTAAGTCAAGGATCCGATTAAGGAAAAGTGTGCCAGAGGAGGTAGTTCAACAATGTTTAAACTAAAAATCCGCTAGGACTGAAGCCTCACAATTAGAATCGATGTTTCTTTTATGCAAAGTGTGCTATAGGAAGTAGACTTTTGACTGTACTGCTAATTCACGTGGAAAATCATTCTTGATTTTCTATGAATGTGTAAAATACTCTGTGTATTTATTTAAGTACTGCCTATGTTTGTCGCCAACCTGTTTTGAGTTAGTTTAATTTCATCGTTGCATCTTTTATTGTCTAAATTGTATGCGAAACAATCGGAAGTTGTATTCCTCTGTTATTTCATGATATGGTTGTCTTTACAGTTTTGCTAACTCAACCTTGTTAGGGAAATATGTTTGGATATTCCCTTATTGTCGAGATTTGTAAACTTGACCATATGCTTTTTCTACAAATGAGTACAATTAAGAAATGGTGTTATTTCTGACAGATCATATCTTGTTAGCCTTCGTAGGCAAAAAGTTATAAATTCCCCGGCAGATGAAAATTTTGACAATTCACGTCAAAATCTTTTATGCCAAGTGAGTCAGAGTTACGCTAAGTGAGGAAACTCGTAAAATTTTTATTGCTATTGTTTAAAAGACCATGAGTTGGTTTGACTTGAATCCTAGACCCTTGGAAAGAAATAAAATCACCGCCTTCAAAGATTTTTCTTTCGAAGGAAATTCTCATGGGAAGAGGAACCTTATTAGAGTCATGTTGTAAATATGTACCGGCCAGGTACTTTACATTCATGAATCTATTAAGGAGTCTTTTTCATATAGAATATCATCTGTCACTCTATTCATTCTACTTTAATCTTTCTTGTGAGAGTAAATCCTAGAGTATGAATATGGTCTTACAATTCTAAACAAGCAAATGGATGAGGAGATTGGGGTGCTGGACGAAATTGAGAGGGAAAGGAAGAAAGGAAGGAAAAATGAAGGACAAAGGCTTTTAATCTTTGAAACTAACTTAAGTTATCAACTTAAGTGTTTTTGTACAAGAAAATGAAATGAAATAAATGAAAGGAATAAGTGGAGGTGGGCTGGCCGTTCATGTCTAGGAGTGAGGGAGGGTATTTTTGTCCAAGACTTGGTAGGACCAAATTGGAAATAACAAAGAAGGTTAATGGTAAAATGGTCATTTCGCACTTAACTTTTAGATATTTTGTATAAAAGCCATCATGACTTAGTGAGTCACCCCATGACTCATTTGGTGAGTCATCCATGTGATCTCATCATCTCGGTCCTCGTGCATACCTTTGCAGTTACGTGTCTGACTCCGACTTTTACCCGATTTAGGTTTTCGCGCGTTTCCGGTCAAAATTCTCCCCGAATAAAATATAATATTTTATTTTGGTGATTTTAAAAATAGACTTTATCAATGAAATTATGATAAAATCTAGAATTTATCATTTTCGGGTCAAATTAGGGTTTCTGCCAGTATAAAACTATACTGTCAGTAAAAGCGCAACCGGTTTCCGTCTAAGTTTTAAACCCAAAATTTTGCCATAACTTCCTTCGATATAGAAGGTTTCAACCATGATTTTGTTTTCCTCAAAATCATTTTCTGGATCCCCGATAAAAATACAGAAAATAATTATCGATTAAGATGTGAGAAAACGGGCGTTACAACACTACCCACTAAAAGGGATTTTGTCCCCAAAATTCACTAATCTAAGAAAAATGAACACGACTACCAATCCTCTATCTCGTGCTCCATCGGCGAATCATTCTCATTTCTCAGAAAGTGACGTAAAGTACTTCATAGATTAGACTCTCTTCCAGACTTGTACTGTATTAGCGAGACTACATGAGAAGGATAATCAAGGCAAATACTTTGTGATTCTCAAGGATCGAACTACATTCGGATAATTCGAACATTCAATAGAATCAACTATATAGATATCAGATAGATTCTGACACCTAAACGACATAGAACTCTGGCTCTATCCTCGATGGCGGTTCTAACACACCAGTGATAAAACAAGAACTTAAAATTTGCACTATAAATTTTCAAAAACTTTTTTAGTTCAGGGATCCAATTAAAAACTTTATAAAAGTTCGATGACCCAATTACAAATTTTTTTAGTATAGGAACCTATTTGAAAATTCCCAAATAGTAATAGTTAAACCTTGATATTTTGTAACATCCAATTTTGGATCTATTTGGTGACATAAGAACAATTGGTGGATTTTAGGTAGCATCTTTTGCTCGTATTTTGGCTTATAAAAAAAAAACATTTTTCTCATTCACAGAAATTTAGTTTACAAAGAATCTATTTAACTTTGGGTGAACTCCGTCCCGTTCCATTTAAACCCGATCTTAAACCAATCCCCATATGATCGGGTTCTTTCGGATTTAGGGATTGGTTCGGGTTCAAAGAATTGTCACTATTAATGTTTAGGACCTGGTAAAGGAACAAACATAACCCATACCAACCTTCTAGAAAATAGTGGTTAATGCAGTTCAAATATGTGGTTAATCAAGTTCAGTGAATGATTAATGGATGTAACAAGGTGTGTCACAACTCATTAACCAATTACCGAAAGTAATTAACCATATATTTAAACTACATTAATCAAATATCGCAGTTATCATCCCAATTATCAAAATCCAGTTGTACAAATAATATTACTCGTTTTTTTTTTTCCATTCTTTCATTATGAAAAACCCTAGTGAATTGGATACCGTTATTGCGTTATTGCCCTGTCAAAACCCGGCCCATGGTCATCATCACTCTTCAGTCTTCACTATCTTTAATTTAACCAAAACCGCATAGCGATGGCACATATCATAGAGCTGCAGCTGCAATTGCGACATCAATCTGCTAATGACGAAGTTTGTGGTGAAGAAGGCATGGAGCAGCAGTGGTGCCCGGGTAGGAGCATTGGAGATAGGAAACTGTCCTCGACCCATAGAGACACCCGCTCTTCTCCTATCTACTCGTAAAGGCCTGCCTCACTTTATCTCCCCTGACCTTCTCACTTCACTCCCTTCCCCCGATTCTAACCTCCTTCAAGTTTCTCCACTCCACTTGTAAGTTGTTCTAACTTTCATAATCTAATTCTAATAATAATTAGAAAAATGCGAGCAACACACACACTGCTGAGAGTGGATGTCATGTGAGAACACTAAATTACATAGCCCACTTTTTATGAGTAATGTTATTTGTATACATTGATCCAGAACACCTAGGCGACACACGAATTCTGAACCCTTGTATCCATTATCCTTTGCTGAGAGTCCAATACACCATTAACCACGATTGTAAACGGTGTGTTAACCACTCATGCATCCTACATTGGTGCATGTTAAAATTTTTTTTTGCACACCTTCAAATTCAGAATGTTAACTTGTGATTAACGGTGTTTTGAACTTGGTTAATGGATACAAGTGATCACAATTCGTCATTAACCATCCACTCATCCACTGAACTGAAAGAATTTGTACACCATTACCATTACAAGTGATCACTTTTTATTTAGTGGGTCCCACATGAAATCAGTGTTGAAGGGAGTGTGATAAATAGTATATTGTTAGCCTTGTTCTAATTCTAATGATAATGATACTAATTTTCACATCATTCATATCATTTCATCATGTCTACATTTTTAGTTTGGAAGGACTTTCTTCAGCCACTATATCAAAATTAGGAGGCCTTCACCAAATGCTTGGTTTGCACCAATATGGATTTGCAGCTGTAGCCCGGGATTCTATTCAATGCCTTCCTGAATCTAAGGGAGCTTCCAAACTTGGAGCATCTTTTGAGACTCCTTGTGGTCGTTTATTGGTAAATTTTAGTCTTTCTCATGCTGCCTTCCTTGCATTGACTTGTTCTCTACACACTCCAATTTGTAGTTTAACTTTTAATTTGTATTCTAATTCTGAATTGACATGACCAGATTAAACCCAAAGATTATGTTGAAATGATTTCATCCATGAGGCCAAATATATGGGCTGCTTTGGCTGATGAAGTACCTGCTTGGGTGTCTGATAAAAGGAACAAAACCTCAGTAGATAGAACTTTGAGATGGCTTGATGATTGCCTTGCATTCAATCCGGTAAAGGATAATTTATGTTTTTCTTCTGTAGTTGTTGTGACTTGTGATCTGAATTGCATCCTGAAATTCATGAATCATTAAAAGTTTAAGAACTTTAAAGGTTGTGAGTAGTAATGGATTTGAAAATGCTTTCATCACAAGCTCCATGCATTTCTATTTAGCTTTGTCATCAATAAGATATAATGGTATTCCAGAAAGACACTTGAATTTTCAGCATTTGCTAGGATAGATAGATGATTTTTGCTCCTGCTGCTGAGGTAACTTCTCTACATAGTCGTAAAGGTGTCTTTTCTTTTAAATTTTTCTTTTCTTTATTCAAACTGTTTCATTGTTCAAAAATGCTTAATATTTAACAAATCATTATTTTCAGAGGCACCATAAGGTACTAACAATTTCTCAATAAATACAAGCTCAATTTGCTTAACGTGTGTTTGTCAGATTGAGATAAGTGAGTGAATTCATTTCCACCCTCTTAGTTCATTTATTCTTGCAGCCGAGGTTGCATGGATATGGGAATGGTACTGGTCACGGGATACTGCATTTTCCAAGAAATTAAGGTACGGGTACGAGTATGTCAATATAAATTTTAAAAAAATTAAGGAGGAAGAGAAGGAGAAGAGGCTATGCCTTTACAACTATCACTAAATAGCATTATGGGTATGACTTCTAAGAAATCTTTAAATCTATGGTGGAAATTAATAGAAGAAGGTCGTGGTGTTAATTGATTGCGGTGCTTCATTTAATTTTATAGCAATGCATGTAGTAAAGGAGTTGTAGTTGCCCATTTCCGAAGCTCAGGAGTACCTGGTGGAGGTTGGGGATGGGCACAAAATTAAACGCAAAGGATCTACAGGGGTGTAAGGATGAGAATGCAGGGGATGTGCATATTACATGATTTTTTCTTGCTTAACGTGGGAGCAGTTGATGTGGTGTTGGGGTTGGACTGGTTTACTTTAGGGAGTTAACACTGAAGTTAGAAGTAACTGGAAAGCTTCACTCTAAAAGGGGAGTCCTCTTTATTAGTTTATCCAAATTTGTAGCATCCTTGAAAACCTTGGTAAAGGCCTTGAGGGATGAAGGTCACGCATTCTATGTGGAATGTAATCATACAGAGGGTGTCCAGCAGGTGCAAAAGCAATCTTGGAGGGAGTTGAAAATTCTACTCGCTGAATTTGAGGACATTTTTAAGGAGCTTCAAGGGTTGCCTCCAAAGAGAAGGCATGATCACGCCATTAGAATGAGAATGGAAGGTTGTATCCGAGACATTCAATTCAATAGAGAATGGAAGCTTATCTAAATAAACCAGAGAACAAGTACTTGAGGCTTTCTCAAGATTGCTTATAACTTATAAGTGACTTCAACCCCTCAATCTCCTCTTGGTTAAAGCCACTGAATATTGTTTGTGATGTTGATTGACCTTGTAACATTGCAGCAACATGGGCCATGTTGTTGTTCCTTGGATGTGCTCCTCACTGACGCATTCTCAACTTGGTGGTTTTCCATTAAGCTTCCAGCACCGTTGGCAAGTATCCTCATCATCTTTGCTCACTAGCATTGTTTTCATAGAGTGGTCTCAAAGCAATTAAGGCCCAATTACTTCAAACTGAGATGATCAGTGATGAAGGGCAGTAGGTGTGTGATAACATCGGCAATGAAGGCCAATTTGAAAGAGTGGCAGGCAGAGAATTGTTGGCAATGAAGGCTAATCTGATTTCTGCCGAGGTTTTTAGCACTCCCAGTTCAGAACTGCTCTGATACCATATCAGAGATTGTAGAAAAATGCAATATGTTCATCGAAGAAAAGATGATAACCCAATGAGTTATGCATATGCCTATATATTAAATGCACACCTATTTACAAAAAATAATTGATCTAATTCTTATGTAATGATAACTCTAACTATTTCCTAGGAGAAGAGTTCCCATACAAATACCGAACACAATTTTCCACATTGACTATGCACTATTCACATTGATAATGCACCCTTTTTCACACCTAACAACAATCTTTCTGAAAGGTTTTTTTTTTTAAAGAACTTTTTAGTTATACGTGTCGGTGTCGGAAGCGTGTCTGACACTCCAACACCTCAAGAAGGGGCATTGCCCATGATTCATAGGTGGAAGATTTTAGGAAAATAAGAAATTGAAATTTAGTTTTCAGATTGGATTTTGCCAAAGGTGATGATCAAGCGAGTTGGGTTTTGTTGGATAAGGTTGTTGTTAGGATGGGTTTTTACCTTGGTTTTGGATGCTTACTCAACATTTCCAGAAACCAGTGCCTTAATGCATGTCTTTTGCAAATGATACAATCCTAGTGGGAGAGTCCACAAAGTGCATAAATGTTAAACTAAAGCTATGAAAGGAAGCTTTTGAATCACATGATTTTCATAAATTCATTTAAGTAAAACGAAGTATACAGAATGTAGGTTTTATAAGACGCGCGTTAGTAATGGCTTAGAGGTAAGGATTGGAGATCACAAAAGTTACATAGTTTAGATACCTTGGATGTATCATGCAAAGTAATGGAGAAATACGGGGAGATGTAAATCATAGTATTTAAGCTGAGTGGATGAAGTGAGGGAATCTATTTGTTGTTATTTGTAATAGAAAGGTACCTATGATACTAAAAGGGAATATTATGCTGCACTACCATAAGACTAGCGATGCTTTATGGTACTGAATGTTAGGTAGTAAAGTGCCAACAAGAACATAGAATAAGTGTAGTAGAGATGAGAATGTTGCATTGGATGCATAGAAGAAAAAAGATAGATGGAAAGTAGGAGTGACACTTACTGAAGACAAAATGGTAGAATTGTGTGTAAGCTAGTTTGAATATGCGAGAAGAAAACCAATAAAGCCCCCGTTACAAGAGTTGATCAGATGAAGGATATGCCCATTATTAGAGGGAAGGATTTGGTTTTTGATAGAACACAATAGGGTCGTTTGATCTATGTAGCCAACCTCACTCAGTGGGAAAAGACTTTGATTGTTGTTATTTTTGTTGAATCAAGAAGGTGGAGAAGCTGTTTTTTCTGTCCTCCCTTCTTAAAACATCACGTGATTTTGGTCACTAATCAATTGTTTAATCAGGTATTCATGACATTTTAAGGTAATCAATCGTTCAATCGTACCATCAATTCGATAGTGGATATTTTGCCCTTCTCCTGCATATTGTGATTTGTCTTCCTTCTATTGAATGGTATTTACTTTTGTCATCAAACAAAATTTATTAATTTAACACATTAATCTCTCAAATTTAGGCTGCTGGATCCATCTTTGGTGCCATTGTTGGAGGCCCAAATTTGGAAGAAAGGAAGCGATGTGCAGAGGAGGTAGCCAAGCGAAATGTATCAGGTTCTTTCTTTTGCTTCAGTTGTTTTTAGTTCTGTATCTGAGTTTCCAGTGGATAATTTTGTTTTAAATTATTTGTTTATGTTCATGTGTACTTTTTTTCCTCCAACCCAACAGAGCCTTGATATAGCAAACTGCAAACACGAATATTTACTTATGTTGTATACACAATTCAAAATGACAACCATTTATTCTACTGTTTGTCGTTTTGCTCTTCATGTTATGTGACACATTTGAGATCTCTCAATGCATATATTGTAATGTGCATATGCTAACTGAGCTGTAATGATTGAAGCAGGTTATTGGATTGGAGGATTTGGTCTTGGAGAGGGCATCGATGAGCGACCTGCTCTTCTAAGTGCTATTATGGTAAGTGTTGCTCTGGAAGACATTATTCAAGTTGGTTTTTATTTAATGTATTTATTTTATAGACAAATTTTATTTTATTTATTTTTTAAGAGTACATTATCGTTAATTTTGGTAAGTATTTTCATACTACATATATTACTAAAACCTAAATTTTTTTCCTATCTGTGTGTGGACGTTCCCTAGAGGTTAGTATTTATGCTTTTGAGAATAATTTGTGTCTAGACATATCCTTTTTTGATCCCAATGAATAACAGCATCTTAGTATTGTTACTTCTGACTTCGGAGTAAGATATCCAATGGCAATCTGTGCTATTAGCAAATTTGAGTACAGAATAATGTGTGTGAAGGTTCAGCTGTGCTCTGCTCTGCCAGAGTTATAATGACATTCTCCCCCTGTTTCATGGTGTTGCTTTTAAGAAAATTGTAGTAGCCTACTACACATCTCTATCATGGTTCTAAATTGCGGACCGCACCACATGTTGCGGCCGCAATATTGCAGTTGCGGAAGGCATTGCAACGACATCAGTTTTGGAAAATATTTCGAAATAAAGGAACCAAAGGATATGAATTTAATTTTCAAGCTCAGGAACAGATATTTTGAAATTCGGAAATCTGGTTTTTTTTTTTAACAGGCTCAATCGATTGACTTTATGCCTCAATCGATTGTCTGAGCTTTAAATGTACAACGGTCATCTCTGAATTTCCAAGAAGTTGTGTTTTAAATGCCTCAATCGATTGACCATTTGCATTCAACCGATTGACTCATTTTATAATGCAATTACGGTCAAATTTCAAGCTTGTGATTTTATAAAGTTTGAATTTTAAATACCTCAATCGATTGACATGTATTCTCAATCGGTTGACACGTGTTAAATGCATAACATGAAGCTCAATTGATTGACTATGGCTTCTGGCAGAAAAATCCTAACGTTCATTCTCTTTTCTCTGTCAATATATTCTTTGTTTCTGATCTAAAACGTGACAATACATACTTTTGAGAAAATTCACTAATCTATTCTAAAATCACTGAGCCAATTCTTGATTCGAAACCATCATTCCTTTAGAGCTTCGAGCTTCGATTTGTAATCATTTGCACTAGAAGAGTGTTTCATCTTGTTCATTCTCTTTGACGAATCCTTGTACGAGGGTGAGGTATCCCTCTTGATTGTGATTGAGGCTTCTGCACAAGGGTGGGGTATCCCTAGTAAGAAGGGTTGTGCTGTAAGGGCTTTTAAGCGCCTGGGTAAGCTTGGTTGTAAGTTGAAAATCCCGAAAAGGTATTTTGGGGACTGGACGTAGGTTACTAAAGATGGGTGACTGAACCAAGATAAAATCTACGTGCAAGTATTCTATTCCCTTCTTTTTTATGTGTTCATTTTGTGTACTTGTTTGCTGATTAGTTTTGTTAAAGAAAACAATTTTTGAAAAACTCGAAAGAATTTTTAGACTCAATTCGGCCGTCCCCCTCGAGTCGAAGCCACTTATTCCAACAAGGACCTCATTCTCCTACTGATAAGGGCACTCGTTAGCATTCTGCTATATAAAATATATAAAAAGTAAAATATAGTAAATATTAAATTATTAAAAAATCAAAAAATATAAATATTAAAATATATAAAATATTAAAATATAGTAATTGGTTTGATTCAATTTTAAAATTCTTGAATTTGAGAACCAAACCAATTACCATTTGGTTTGGTTCGGCTCAGTTGTGAGCACCAAAAGAATACAAACCAATTTAATTGGTATAGTTAGGATTTTCGGGTTAATCAGATTGATCTGAACCAATGAACACCCCTGTAATTAACTGTTATTGTATTTAATTATTAATACATATATAATAATTATGACTTTGTGTAATTAAATGTATATAATTAGGGTAATTATTTGTATTAACTAGTATTAATTATTGAATTTAAATTTATTGACATGGCGAAGACTAGAGATGGTGGTGTTATATGGAGACCACCAGCTCCTCCTCCGATACCACCAACAGTTGTTGGTGAACGGATACCACCAATAGCTTAGGAGAGGGGATGACGTGTTGCAGCAGTTGGTGGCGAGGTTCGGGAGCAGCATCAGGAGGTTCAGGAGCACCAGGAAGTGGTCGTTGGACCTGACTTTGCTACAGCAGACGATGCACCGAGGGCAGCTTTCTCGGGAGGTCCCGAAGACCCATTAGTCCTTACATCATTCGGGAACCACGTTGCTACCCGCCTATGGCTCATCCCACCGAGTCATAGCATAGTTGATAATGTTGTTAGGTGTGCCGGCCTCAATTGCATTATAGAGACTGGGAGACGTAAGGAACCACTCGTTCGGTTGTCATGGCTACGAGAGGTGTATGCAGATTGTTGTCAGGATCAGCGGTGGGATGAGGCAGCAATGGCATTTTTGCTGCACTTGGTCGGTTGCACCATCTTTGCCGACAAGAGTGCAACCTTCGTTGATGTCTCATACTTTGATCAATTCCGCAACTTATCGAGTTGCTGTGACCATGTATGGGGTGCAGTTGCACTTGTTTATCTGTATAAGCATCTACATCTTGGATGCCATTATCAGACGAAGCAGCTGGGAGGGTATATCACCCTTCTTTAGGTACATTAACAACTAAAGTTACTGTCTTTTCGTATTTAATGTAAACAAATGAAATTAACTCAATCAACCTTGTTGTTACGGGCTTGGATCTTCGAGCACTTTACCGGTATGGGGTGTCGACACTTGACGGAGGATTATAGCGAGTATCATCCTCGGGCTGGCAGCTGGACCTCGACTAGGGGTGACGAGAAGGTCTTACCATATTAGAGGAGCTAGACGGGCTCACCATGGAGGGTGTCTGCTAGATGCCTTATGATACGCATAGAGGACTTCGACCATTCGAGGAGGTGTCAGAGAGGGTCATACGACAATATGGCTTTGTACAGGACATACCTAGGGCGCCTACGGATGTGGACCTTAGGTGGGTGGACTATGTTCATTAGGTGGCCATCGATGGTTTAGTCTTGGAATATACAGGTCAGTGCACTGATAGATGCCTTGGGTTCGAAGGATCTCTCATTCCTACATCATGCCAGTGATGCCACCAACTGACGGAGACCATGCCAGGGTGCCACGTGCGGAGCAACATAGGATGCAGAGCAAAAGTCTTTTGAGCAGCATAGGCCACGTAATGGACGTAGTCCACCCTTTTAAGTCCCACATGGTCAGCCGATAATGGCAAGCGAATTACCTCCGTAGGCGACCTGGGAATGTCCTGCACATAGCCACACTGTCGTATGACCCTCCCCGCAAGTAGGCGTACATCCAATGACCCAACTAGATGTATCCCGATAGTATTGACACCTCGAATGGGTGGACATTCCATACATGGTGAGCTCGTCCAGCTCCCTACAATATGGTAAGACCTTCCCATCACCCCTATTCGGGGTCCAGCGGCTGGCTCGAGGGTGATCCTTGCTATAATCCTCTGTCAGGTGTCGGCACCCCATACTGGGAAAGTTCTCGAAGATCAAAGCTAGTAACAACAAGGTTGATTGAGTTAGTTTTATTTGTTTACATTAAATATGAAAAGAATGTACCTTTAGTTGTTAATGTACCTTCTATCCTCCCAACTGCTTCGTCTGACAATGACATCCATGATGTAGATGCTCATATAGATAAACCAATGTAGCTGCACACCATGCATAGCCACTGTAACTCGGCAGATTGCGGAATAGATCAAAGTATGAGACATTGACGGAGGCTGCACTCTTGTCGGCAAAGATGGTGCAACCGACAAAGTGCAGCAAAAATGCCCAGGCTGCCTCATCCCACCGCTGATCCTGACAACGATCTGCATACACCTCTCGCAGCCATGACAACCGAATGTGTGGTCCCTTACATCTGTTAGTCTTTGTAATAGCCATCGAGGCTGTCACGCCTAACAACATTATCAACTTTGCTATGGCTAGGTCTTGGTTCATGCCAGGATAGGTCCAGAAGGCTCCCCGAATAGGCAGATGAAGTAATGATGACACAACATCCAACGTGATGGTCATCTCTCTGACCATAATGTGGAAGCTGCTAGCCTCACTATGCTACCTCTCAACAAATGCAGACTATGCCTTTGTGCACCTCTGAGTAGTAGGACAACAAAAGTGGTTCAACCCAGATGTCCGCACCCTCTGCTCTTTCTTCGGATGTGGATGTTAGCTCAGGCTCAGCTTCTGTCCTCTAGTGACCACTTTCAGCTCACCTCGGTCCTGCATCCAACAAAGCTATGTTAAGTTCCTTGGCTCACAAATTTTTCCGTTTATTCAACCTGAAACCATTAACGGTTCATTACCTCTCTGAGTCATAGGCAGGTAGCAACGTGGTTCCCGAATGTCGTAAGGACTGACGTGTCCTCGGGACCACCTGGGAAAGCTACCCTCAGAGCATCGTCAGCTGCAACAAAGTTTGTTCCAGCGACCACCTCTTGGTGCTCCTGAACCTCCTGATGCTGCTCTTGAATCTCGCCACTAGCTGCTGCAAAACGCCGTCTCCTCTCCGAAGCTGTCGGTGGTATATGTTCACCAGGAACTGTCAGTGGTATCGGAGGACGAGCTAGTGGTCTTATAGTATAACACCACCACCTCTTGTCTTTGCCATATTGACATAAATATAAATTAAACACATTAATTATAATAAATAAATTTAAATTCAATATTCAATAATTAAATAATTCATACTAGTTATTTACAAATAATTCACTCTAATTATATACATTTATTACACAAAGAGTTATCAATCCCGGATAGCGGAGTGGACCGACCAACCTCGAGAACGCTATAGCGTGATAGCGCATAGCAGGATGACTGCTATTTTAGGCAGTGGTGAGAAGGGAGGAGGTAGGAAAGGCTGAAGAATAAGAGGGGGAGAAGAAGAGGAAGGAACCAGAAAAAAAACAAAAGAACGTGAATGTATATAATAGATATAGATATTTAGTAAGGATCAGAGTTATCAATCCTGGATAGCGTAGCGTAGTGGCCGACCCCATAAACGCTATTGCGGGATAGCACGTAGCGGGACGGCCGCTATTCTAGGCTAGTGGTGAGAACTGAGAAGGAAAGAGGGAGGAGAGGTAGAGGGGAAAGAGGAATGGAAGGGGAGGGAGAAGAGAGGGGAGGAAGAGGCTCTGAAACAGAACATGAAAAATAACGTTGTGAGGGAAAAGAGAGTGGGAGGAAGAGTCAGTAAAAGAAATAAGGGTAAAATAGAAATTTTAGTTAGGATAAGTGAGGGTAAATAAGTCATTTGAATAAATAGAAAAAGGGCAAAACAGAGAATATGTGAGCTAAAGAGGGCAAAATAAAGAATTTGTGAGTTAAAAGAGAGGGTAGAATAGGAAGACCATATTAAAGAATGAGCAAAACTTAAAAAAAAAAAAAAACCCTAGATCTGAAATCCCAGCCGCCAAAGAGCAAGACCTGGCCGTGGGAGAGAAGACCTGGCCGTCAAACAGCGGCGCCGGCGGCTGGGTGTGGCCGGAAGAGGCTCGTCGGAGGGCTCTGTCGACGGTATATCGGCCCACCAAACAAAAGCGGCCCAAGAGCGCCATCTCCGCCGCATTTCGACGCTTTTTCCAAGCGAAAGCGGCCACTACCGCCACGACACGAAAGCGCTCCGCCACGCTGCTCGAGTGGCGGCCACCCGCCGCTCCGCCCCTCCACTATAGCACCGCTAAAGCGCGTGATTGACTACTCTGGTTACTAATGATAAGTATGGGTAAATAAGACATTTACAAAGATAAAAAGAGGGCAAAATAGTGATTTATGAGTTAAAAGGTATAATTCTATTTGATTTAAGCAAGGTATGCGAAGGGTGACAAAGGTGTGGATATTGTTGACTTAAGCAATGACTCCCAAGATAGCCCTGCGGTTAAGAGGCCCTGTCCTTTTGTGGTTGACGTTGGACTTGTCAAAGTCCTGATAAAGGATAAAAAGATTGAGAAAGAGTAATTTCTTTAGGTAAGAATTTTTTTGAGTCTGATATACTTGAATGTGTTGCTTTCAATTTTTGTTTGTGTCCCTTGCTTTTGAAACTAGTACACTTATCTGTGTAATGGTTTCAGTTTTCCATTGTTAAGTCCCTTGCTTTTGAGACTAATTATATTGTTCCTGTTTTCAGCTTGATTTGAATAATACTTTCCTAATGTTGGGTTCATATAAGCTTATTTAATGGCCATTAGAATTTTTATTGGTTACATGCAACAATTATATCGTGTATTCCTTGATACTTGATACACTAACTTGACAAAGAATAACAAAGAAGCAAAGAAAACTTAGATTTTGAATACCAAAAAAAAAATATAGATTTCATATCTCCCCCTAACCAGTTGATTTGATTCTTTAAGAATAATAAGAAGCATGCTATCATTTAGCATACAATTTGGCAAGTATCAATCATCAATCATCAATCATGCTATTCAAATATGATCGATTTTAATAATTTATTGCATTAATCACATATTTATTAGCAGGCTTTAGCTATTTTCAAATTTAAATGGTAATAAATAACGTTTATCTATCGATTGGTATATGTTGAGATTTGAAATCAAAATATCATGATATTTGGATTGATAACATTATTAGTGATTTTTAATGCGTAGGATTTGATTTCAATCATAAATTGATTTGGCAAGTAACAATTATCAATCGTGCTATTCACATATGATTGATTTTAATCAATTTGACTGATTGTAATTGGTTATTGCATATTGTGGATAGTAAATTTGAAATTAAAATATATATTTTCATTTGATTGTTTTGATTAAAGGCTTATTACGTAAATGTAAATCATGATTGCATATTTAACAATCATCAATCTCTATGCCACATGATTTCATTCAGAGGTGTGTTATATGAACACCCAAAATGGACACCCAAGATGGACACCCAAGAATGTGTGTTAATAGTGCACTTATATTTACACAATTGCCATTGTGTCTAGGGTGTCTAGAAAAGGTGTCCCAAATGGGTGTTCAAATATCATTAGTGTTTCATTTATTGTCTGCTGGATGAGAGCATGCTTCATATTATTCTTAATTAATCAAATCAACTTGTTAGGTGGAAATACGAAATCTGAATTTTTTTGGTATTCAAAATCTAAGTTTTGTTTGCTTCTTTGTTATTCCTTGTCGGGTTAGTGTATCAAGTGTCAAGGAATAGTCGATACAATTGTTGCATGTAAGTGTAACCAATAAAAATTCTAATGGCCATTAAATAAGCTGATATGAACCTAACATTAGGAAAGTACTTATTCAAATCAAGCTTAAGACGGGAACAATATAATTAGTCTCAAAAGCAAGGGACTTAACAACGGAAAACTGAGACCATCATACAGATAAGTGTACTAGTCTCAAAAGCAAGGGACTTAACAAACAAAAAATTGAAAGCAACATATTCAAGTATATCAGACTCAAAAAAATTCTTTCCTAAAGAAACTACTCTTTCTCACTCTTTATATCCTTTATGAGGACTTTGACAGGTCCAGCGTCAACCACAAAAGGACAGGGCTTCTTAACCGTGGGGCTATCTCGGGAGTCATTGCTTAAGTCAACAATATGCACATCTTTGTCATCCTTCGCATACCTTGCTTAAATCGAATAGAATTATACCTTTTAACTCATAAATCACTATTTTACCATCTTTTTATCTTTGTAAACGTCTTATTTACCCATACTTATCCTTACTAAATATCTACTTGCGTGGGTTTGTAGTGCAGCCACCATTTCTGCCCTTATCAAAGCCACAAGTGTATCATCATCCATCGTTTAAGGATCGCGGTCCGGTGATGGCTGTGGTAACTCTCGTCTCCTTTTAGTGAATTTTTTCAAAGTCCTTTTTCCATCCTCATGTCAATGTGATCTGAATTATGGTAATGTTGACCTACTGATAACACCTGCTTCCTCTCCATATTATAAACTCATTATATCTTTGCCACCAGGTTCTTCATCCTAAGCCCAAAAAGGATGATCCAACAGAAAGCCCTTCTCACTCGGCATACCCGACCCTAGTGCAGAAATCTCAGTCGACCAAGAGAGATACCTTACCCTCATAATGGATGGTTGGTTCCTAGCCACCTGTTGGTCTAGGTGCTTATTTGATAGAGCTGGAATGAGTGGAGAGGAATAAAGGGGGAGTCCTTAGAGGAGATGAGTTTCCTTTCTATCTCTATCTTGTGTTTGTCCTTCCTTTTAGTGTGTTTGTGTAGCGGGTTTATCTAGTAAGAGGTGTTCTCACCTCTCACAATAGCATGGTGTTCTCACCTGAATATATATATTTACATGTGTCTATGTTTGAAAATCCGGGTCTACCCATGTTGAACCCGTATAACCCACAGGTTATGTTTAGGGATGACAATTTTATCCGTACCCACTGATATCCGCGGATAAAATCTGTAGCGGGCACGGGGCGAGGGACTTAATGGGTATCCGCGGGTAAAATAAATGGTTATTTTCGTTCCCCGCTTGTTAACGGGGCAGGGACGGGTATATTGAGGTATCCGTACCCGCAGGTACCCGTACCCAATGAGGAAATTACCTAAATACCCTTTTATATACCTAATCCTTTCTCTTGTGTGCTGTTATCATCACTGCTGTCCTAATTTCCAAAATCCAGCCTCCTCCTCATCTCACTCTCTGATCTCATCATCTCACTCTCTAATCTTCTCTTCAACCTTCATCACTTCCTCATCCCTTGATTCTCTTCATCCATTTTTGCAGACCCACCACCCTTCATCCCTTCCGGTCGCACACCGTCTTGGCCACCACGAGCGTAATCCCTTCAAGTTGCACCTTAGCATTCCTCTGCCGCGAACCGTGAGTCATCCTCCACCGCAAACTGTGAACTGTTTGGAACTGGCAATGGATCCCTCGCCTACATCGCACTATTGCACATCTTGTTCGAACCCAACGCCGCCGGCGGAGCCGCGCCTCCTGTCACGCCGGAGAAGAGGAACGCGCTGGTCCATAACTCGCAATAGCTTAAATTTATTTTTTAATTTCTCTTTGAAAGATTAAATTTATTATTATTACTTTTTATTTATTTGGGTTATTATGGAGATTGTGATGTTGTAGTTAGGTTCTGGATGCACCGGCTTTGCAAGATGTTTTTTATCTGAATCTTTCTTCACACAATGTGTTGGCCGTTGTCCGGATTGTTTGGAATTGTCAAGATTATAATTTTACAGTTAATTTTAACTTTTGCGTCCATTATTGCTTGTTTATGTTGCTGCTCCCCTGCCCTGTATTGTTATTAACCGTGGATATCCGAGATACCCACAGATCTCCATGAAACCTGCCAAAAACCCGTTTAGCGGGTATCCGCTCGGGTAATGGGCGGAATTTCACCTGGCAAGGTGGGGGGCAGGGGACTACTACCCGTGCCCGCCCCGCCCCATTGTCATTCCGAGTTATGTTGGCCAGGTCAAATCAACTTGAGGTCTTAGTGACTGCAGTGTTGTCAAATAGCGGCCATGGCGGCGCCATGGCGGAAAGCGGTGGCGGGTTTTGAAGGAACCGCCATGCAAAGGCGGTGGCGTGGCGGATTCCACGTGGCGGTTCATGGCGGCCGCATGGCGGCTGGCGGGTATGGCGGAAATGGGAGCCATGGCGGAAAAGGCGGGTTTTTTTGGGTTTTTTTGAGGAAAAAAACCCTGACCCAGCCTTCTGGGTTTAATCGGGCTGTGCGACCCTAAGAACAACTCGGAAATCGGATTCATGGGTCGGGTTCGTGACCCAGCTGCCTGCGAGAGTACTTTCTCTCACATGTGCGACCCCTTTCGACCATTTCTGAAATGTGTACTTTCTCTCACATGTGCGACCCCTTTCGACCATTTCTGAAATGTGCTTGCTGCGCCTACCTCTTCTTTCTTCTGTTCTGTGTCTCCTTCATCCTCCGCTGCCTGCTGTGCCTTTTTCTATTCTACAACAATTTGCAGAAGACAAACCCTAGCTTGTTTATGTTATATCGGGTCAGGTCCAGTGCTCTAAAAATTTTAAGCTTTGTTTTTGGGCCCATCTTAAACATATCCCCTCTTATTCTTCTCGTCAACCAACTAACACATTCCCTTTTGGATGATTTTTTCTTTTCTTTTCATAATAACAATTAAATATAAAATATATATTAAAACATTAATAATAAAATAAATATAAATAATTATCTATAAATAATTCATTAATTTTTTTCTTTTAAAAACAGTATTAAATTAAATATAAAATAAATAGTAAAATATAATAATAAAATAATTATAATATAAATATGTATACTTTTATTTGAATTTTATTTATATTATCATATTTTTATATTACATTATCATATTTTTATATTAAAATATATTATAATATTTTTGGTAGGATCTTATGATCCATGTTACTATCTCATGGTTTACGATCTTGTGACCCCGTCCCGATCCTATGTAAGATCTCGAGTTTGACAACCTTGGTAAGTAGTCTATGATAATTGATAGATGATATTTTCCATCAATTTAGTTTATGGTTCTTGACATATGTTGTTAGTATTTTGGATTTAATATTTATTTCTGCAATTTTTTTATGTATATATATATATATATATATATATATATTCTTTTTGTCCGCCATGGCATCCGCCATATGGCCGCATCGCCATCCGCTATAATGTATGGCGGATTTTTGGCCGGCCGCCATAGACCGCCATCCGCCATCGATAACACTGAGTGACTGTTTTAATAGTAACCCAGGCCACCGATCTGTCATATACTAAGAAAAGTCATGGACTCTCTCTCACTGTGTTTGTGTGTGTTGTCGGTTATCCCATTCCTCCTCTTTTAATAATAGTAGAAAAATGATGTTCAGTGCTGTTATTTAAACACCCGAGAAGTGTCAGACAATGTATAAAATACGACACGTCCGGAATTTAATTTTCGGACGTGTAAAAATTCTCAAGTCTGAAAAAAATTGTACCCCCGAAAATTAAATTCCGGACGCTCTAAACACATGACACTTCATTTTTACACGTCCGGAATTTAATTTTCGGATGTGGAAAATGAAGTGTCATATGTGTTTAGAGCGTCCGGAATTTAATTTCCGGAGGTATAATTTTTTTCAGACTTCAGAAAATTCAAGTCACACTTCATTTTAAACGTCCGGAAATTAAATTCCGGACGTGTAAACTTTTACACGTCTGGAATTTAATTTCCGGAAGTGTAAAAACATACGAATTTTCATTTTATACCTCTGGAATTTAATTTCCGGAAGATATACGATGTCACGACGTACGGTGTCAACATCGGGTGTTCAAAAATCATTTCTGAATGATGTTTTGCCCTTAAATGTTGTTAGGTATCAATCCGTTCATGAGACTTCACCTTACATCTTAGACTTTTGGGAGAGTTGGTCCTTGACGTAGTATCAGAGTCTTTATAACCAAGTAGTTAGGATTAGGAGTTCGATCCTTGTTGTCTTCATTTTTCTAATAAATAGAAGTTGAATTTCAGCATAAGGTGGAATGTGCTTGTTCATTTGTCCATGCTTCAGTGCCAAAGGGCTGTTGTGTAAGGGGGTGTGTTAGATATAAATCATTCACGAGCATTAACTTAACAATTTAAGCTTTTGGGAGAGTTGGTCATTGACAAATGTTATAACTTTAGATATAACAAAGTGACTTTATTCTCAGGATGCCTTGCCAGATGAAAAACCACGAATGATTTGTGGGCTTGGACTCCCAGGTATGTCGTCCATCTAATTATACTTGTTTTTCTCTCTTGTTGGTTATCTTATCCTCTGATCCTGTTCTTTTCTTTCTCTTCCCTAATCAATTTCTTTTCTTATCGAAAGGAAAAAATATTCATTGGCCAAATCATTGTACTTATTTCTGCTGATGATTATGAATATATCATGTGTTCTGAACTGCATAATGGAAGCAATACCTTGAGTTACATGATTATGAACATAAAGTGGCTAAGATGTGGTTAAATCATAGGCATTGATTTAGTTGTCTAGGCTTTGAGTTGGTAAATAACTGATCATTTTTGTTTCATTTACTCTGCTCTTCTATTCTGGAGAACTCACCTTTGATCTTTAAATAGATTATTTCTTGATTAAGTTGGGAGAAATACAAAATTGCTGCACATAAAAACTGATATAAAGTTTACAGAGGAGATCTTGCAGGGGATTGCTGCAGGAATTGATCTTTTTGATTCAACGTAAGTAGCTAATTCCACTTTCCATTTGCTCAATGTCCCTATTTTCCTTGGTGTCTTGTGACATGGAATTTCGATGGTTTCTATGATGATTCATAGGTACATATATTCCCTCACACTTGGAGGATTTGCGCTAACCTTTCCACTGGACAAGAGTGGGAATCAACATAATTTTCAGCTAAGCCAGACTGAAAGTGACTTGAATAAAATTAATTTGAGAGCAACAGTTTATAGGTAACAGGCTTATTTTAACTGCTTTTAGCACAATTCTGAATTTGGTAATATTGATAGTGAGTTGAAATATCGGTCGCTTGCACAGATTTTACTCTACTTGGAGGTGAACGGATGCTATTTAGTGATTATTTTCAATCAATCTAATCTAATTTTTGTTTTAAGGATTTTTCCAATATATATAGCAGTTTTTCCATCTAAATGGATTCTGTTCAGTCCTTTTTTTTACTGGTCAGTCAGTTTAATTTGTTTAAGTTCTGAGTTGCATTTTCAATTATGATTGTGGTAGTTGCTCAAGATTCCTTTTCTATGAGATATAACCTCTGTGTAGAACAGCTCCAGATATTTGCCGACATGGGGCGGTGGTTTGGGGGAGCACGATGCATTTATGTTAGGTCAACTGGGGTCATTTGTAACACCCTTCGTTACATAAGTAACCCAACAAAAAATATAATAAAATTCTTTAAAATATTTAATAAGGCATAAAACTCCAATAAAATTTTTACAAATTATATATGTCTGGAAATACCTTAATAATTTAAAATAAACATTGGTAAGATAATCTTTTCATCAAAATAAATCAAAAGCATCAAAACCCAGGGTGTCTACTAAGAATAACCCAACGATAAAATAATATGGTTCTAGCCACAAGCGGCTTTTTATAGAACATAATACTAACCAAATATAATAAATAACTAAACCAAAGTACTATGTCTTAGTCTTGATGGTGACGTCCTCATGCTTTGGAAACAATACTTTTAATGAAATTTATAATTCCAGTGAACAAAAATAATTTAATAAAAGGTTCGCAAATATTGTCGTTCTCAGCTGGCGTGATAACCGGAAAATCAAACATGGTACCCCCATAAATTATACACATAATAATCCCATTAAAATAAGCAAAAATTGTTCAAAATCACATATAATTAAAAGAATATCTCAGTAGTCAAAACATTCGCATCTCAAGCTTTTAACAATGTCAACCATGCATACTATATGCAATGCAACTCCATAAACACGACTCGGTGACTCCCGGAATCACTTGACTTTTTCGTTTCCAGAACCGATGTGAATCCCAGATACACTAAGATCTATGAGCTCATATCCATGCAATGGCATCCCACTGCATTTTCCATCCCGGATGGAGGTATCTCATATCCCATCCCGGCTGTGGATATTTGCAATAATCTGATATCCCATACCAGATGATGATATCTTTAATAATCTGATATCCCATCTCAGATGATGATATCTCTCATCCTATTCCCGGAATAGAATTTTTACCCGTCATCCCTTTTCAGAAAGTGATGACTAACTAATGCATAATGCAATATGTCATCCTAGAAGACGACCAAATGGATTGTCAAACTCCATGCATCACTAGCAAAATGGTATAATGTCATGCCGAGGCAACATAATAGAGCATGTCACCTCTTGAAGACCTCCAAGTAGCTCAAACCGATTCCTACGGTGAATCCTAGCGTTTACCATGAGTTCTCCTTATCTTCCTCTTCCTAAACTCCTTCCACAATTCTGTCTTCCCAAACCATGAATTTCTCTTCCACAAATGTTTTTCTGAGTTTCTTATGTCTTTAGGGTTCCAAAAACATTCCTAATGTGTATTAGGTTTCTATTTATAGGCCTCCTAAAGCCCAAAACGCGTCAAATGGCGTCAGGGCCCACTTACCCAGCACACAACGCTAAATTTCTCACATATCTTTAAGTTGTAGATATCCAAAATTTATGAACTTTATATCATTGGAACGATAAAAGAAATCTCTTTAACTTTCATGAAGATCACAAAATATGAAACGGACGTTTAGAGGGCCAAAACTGGGCTAGAAGTTAGAAAACGATGCTGATGCTGGAACCTGAACAGCGTTTACGAATTTGGCCTTAACCTGAGCTACAAGAATCCCATGTGTATGAATTTGATGTCTATGGAAAGCTAAAAGACAGAGCTACATTTCATATGAAGACATCGAGTCCAAACAAGTTTGTTTTGGCTATGAAATATCCATCTGAAGTTCGGTGTCAAGTCATAGGAGGTCTCTTGTGCGAAATTGGGCCCAAAACACTCAAAACTATCTATATAACTTCTTTTGAGTCACTTAGGAGCTTTTAACCACTTCTAAACTTGAAATATAATAATTCTAATAATCCAATTCCTGTTAACTTACCTAGTAGTCAATTTTTGGGATGTTACATCATTGTTAGATTTTACATCGGATTTTGGTCAAAATAGTCCCTTTTGGTATATAGAACATATGGTTTAGCACTTCTTTTTTGGTGATAAAGGATACCTTTAACCAGCTTCGATACAATTGTTCAAAAATTGAGATGCTCAATCCTTTGGTGAGAATATCCGCAAGTTGCCCTTGTGAGGACACATTGAGCTGCTCAATCCTTTGGGTATATAGCTTATTTAAACGCTTAAGCCATAAGCTCTTTTTCAAATAAGCTAAAAATCAACTTATTTCCATAAGCTTCTCTCACAAGCTTATGGAAATAAGCTAAAAACAACTTATGAAAAGATCGTAAACTATTTTAATAAACTATTTGCTTAGGTTTATTATCAAAAGTTATTCTTATAAGCTTTTCCAAACGCACCCAAAGTGTAAATTAACCCACTATCGAGCTTCTCCTTAATGAAATGGCTATCAGCCTCGATGTGCTTAATTTGATCATGCTGAACTGGATTATAATCAAAGAATAATGGAATATCAGTTGCAATATCAATTATAATCAACAAGGGTAACCCAAAGCTGAAGTCACTATGGTTTTAAGTTTTTTCCAATGCCTGATTTATTGGTAGGATCTTGTTCACATATGCTTGAGTTTATAACCACATAATTATATTATGACGTGTGACTAGTGAGCTAGTATCTTTAGAAAGACACAATTATAAATATTTTAATGCTATTTTGAAATGTGGAATTAACTAAAATCAGAAATTAATTGAAGCAAATATAAAATAAAGAAAAAAGCTTTTTCCCAGATGTTTATTACAACTCAAAAGTTGATGGCAATCAACAAAAACTTGAGCCCATATGAATATTGTTCTTATCGTAATACTATTCTGTTTTATCATTTTCTTGAAAATGTTTCAGGGTATTTGATTTATTTTTAGTTTTCATTTACAGTTGATATTTTTTTCTTTAATAATTATAAAAACGTCACATTATTTTAATTGTGTTTCCTGTTTTCAAGATTTTGTGATAAAAATGGTGAACTTGTTATTTTGTTATTTTGCGTCTTTAACCATTTTCTTAACATCTTGAAAACAAGAAACAAAATGAATGCAATGTGACACTTTAGTAATTAATAGTGAAAACATATAACTGATAATGAAAACAAAAAGCTAATCTAGCACCCTTTTAGTTACCGAGTCCTCTTCTCATGTTTTCATGCAGGAAAGATATGTCCCCTGTTTTAGGAAATTGCTCCTGCTACACATGCCAGAATCACACTAAAGCATACATCAATCACCTACTCAATGTTCATGAAATGCTGGCACAAATTCTGCTAGAAATGTATGACTTTGTTTTCTTTAAATTATAGTAGTATTAATGAATACTAACTACAAATAATTGTTAAGTTGATGATGATTGTGATTTGCGACAATATCTACAGTAGTAGTGATAGTTAAAACATACAAGCACTGATTGTGTTCTACTGAATTTTGAAGCCATAATACACACCACTATTTGAGGTTCTTTCAAGTAATAAGAGAAGCAATTCAAGATGGAAGGTTTGAGAAATTTCGACAGACATTCATCGAGAGCAGGCGTGTGTGTTTCGAAGGGGAAGCTGCTGCTGCTTGAGGTCATATAAATTTCATAATATTGCACCCATTGAAGATATTGCTATTCAAGTATATCCTTTTGGATTGTAGCTTAAATTTCCTAGACTTGTGAGCGCTGTATATAGTATGCTAAGACATCAGTTCTTAATTATGTATACTGATGACTTGGCTGTCATCGGGTAAAATTTTACTAGAGTAGCATCAATTCATTTGATTGCAGGGTGCAGTTTTGATTATTAGTTTTGTAACTTAAGATGCTAGCGTTACTTAGAAAAATATACATATATGACTAAGATGTTATAGTTATGATAAATCACCTTGATTACTTGCTATGATGTTCGCCTGTTTCACATATGAATGATGTTATGTATTGGATTGCAAGTGAGTCTGAAGACGTTTAACCCATAAAAGCATAACGCTAAAACTTGCTGTGTTGTGAGTATTGATATTTCTGTTCAATTATGATCATGAAGTTCCTTGAGTTAATCTCGGTTTCAAATGAGTGATGACGGAGTAGGTTGGTTAGACACTTAGACGAAGTAGTGGTCTTATGATTCATTAGAAAAGTTGTGTTAGGCTTCAGGGTAAACTGTGACATTGTGTTGTGTTGGGAAGCAATATGAATAATGTAGCGCATAAAGTGTAGATAAAAGGCTATGTAAACTATGCATTATTATGTTCTCTGTTTTCCGATCTAAAAAACGAGCATGACGATCTAAAAAACGAGCATGAAACATTGATGACTAGGAAGAGGTATTTAAAACTATAATGTCATGGCATCAAGCTCAAACTTGAAATAAAAACTTGAAATAAAGAAAAATGGCTGTAATTCTCAAGCAAAATCAGAAAGGGGAGGAAATGCTATGAACTTTGTAAAAGATAAGAGAGTGAGTTCAGTTTAAATTTAAGAGAAGTTACTATAGTTACCATGTTACTAAGTTAACATAAATCCCTGTTGAGAAATTTACCAAATAAAATGGTTGGGCAATGAGAGGAAGCCGTGATCCAAAGCAGAAATTCACAGTTGTAGCACAAGATGCAATCAAGGTTGTATTTATAAGGATCAATGCGAGTGGGGACAAGGGTTTGTATTAGATTTTGGGCCTAACTCAATCCCAAAAGCTAGCTCATAGGATGAGGATTGTCCATTACTTATAAGCTCTTATTAGATACTATCTCTAGTTGATGTGGGACTTGGATTTTTCCCAATAGTTTGGATGTGTGGAAAAAGAATCGCAAATTGTAGAAAGAAATTCAAGTACAAAGTAATCAATTCTAAGGAAAAACATTATTCTGTTGTGTTACATACGAATGTAAAAAAGAAATATGTAATATAATCATGATTATTAGTAGTGTGAATATTAGATTCAATGTGAGTTGATAAATGGAAATAGAAATTTATAAGTGTAAGTGATATGTAGTATAATATGTTAACATAACGACTAATTTAATTTTTAATAAATTTGTTAAGTAGGTCTTATAATTATATTTATGATATTTGGACATCAAAAAATGGAACAACAATCACAATTAGTTAGTGACATTCAAAATCGTGGTCAATGATGTGTTGAATTTGGTTAATGAGTACACCAAGATGTGTAACCCATTAATCATCTACTGACCTGCATTAACTAAGATTTTGTGCATTATTAATCAAGTTGCTGGTTAATGAGTTACCCACCTACTATAGGTGTACTCATTAACCAAGTTGTTGATTTTAAACGCCATTAACCAGTTGTTGATTGTTGTCCCATTTGTGATGTCCAAATAATATTTTTGTTATAATTGTGTGTGCTAGTATATAGTCCATGTGTAACAACAATCTTAAGTTAAAAATTTGTTAGGGTAAATAATTTGTTTGCAAACAACTATCTGATATATTTGTACATCTTTTAGAATGGGTATACATTTATAGGATAAATTAAATTTATAATTATAATGTTGATAAAAATAAATACGGTTTGTAAATTATTGCTGCCATATGATGTATATAATGATTGTAAAATTGCATTAAAAGGTTATCTAATTTTAAAAATAATAGTAATAATACTTTAGAAGAATTACAAGTTCTATAAAATTAATTTAGATTATCTATAGTTAGATATAGTGTGTATTTTGGTGAGTGTTTAATAAAAGTGATTTTGAATGAATGTGATTTTGTAAAATTGAGTTGGTTAAAATTGAATTTGAAGTCAAGTGATCTATGTTTGAATATCTTTACTCTGAAAGTAAGTTTGATGTAAAACTTTGTGTCAAAAAAAATTTGATGTAAAACTTAGTGTAGAATTTTCAAACTAAGGTAAAAGCTACTTTTTATTACTTCTAGTTAAATCGAGTTTTGGAGGCCAGTTAAATTGGATTTGGCTCCTCTAAAGTAAGAAAGTATGTGTATGGTTCCAATTTTTTTTTCCCTTTGAACATGCGTTTATTGGGTCAAACGTGAAAATAATGGTCAACCTAAATATTTGGATGGAGTGTAGAAACGTCATTTAGTGTGTCAAAATCGTGTTTCAGTTGAAGCTTCCTTGATTAGCTTCTGAGTTTGCGAAAACCGATTTCCCATCTGAGCTAAGGTATGCTCTCCTATTTACCCTTCTAATTCTTCGCATTTTCCTTCTCCACTGAGTTTTTTTATTTTCGAGCTCCTTCTTTGCTGCATTTTTGCCTCCCTCTTCTTATTGCAGCTGTTGCTAGGGTTATCTTTGGGGAAGAAGGCTGATGAAGAAGGAAAGGGGTTTGATTTGGGTCATGGGTAAAAAAATGGGTATGTTTAGGAAAAAATGGACATGAAGGAAAGTTTAGGCCCAAGTTATACATAATTATAATTATAATTAATCTTAGAAAATGGACCCAGACGAGAAGAGGAGTTTCACATTTCAATGTTGTTGCTAGTGGGAACATTGAACAATTTAATGTTGATGCAATCTTTAGAAATAGATCTAATGAGGAAAACATTTGGGAATGAAAAGCACACAGGGTGTTTGCATGACAAACTAGGGTTTTGCATGTAAGCTTCCATGGCCTCCTTCTCGGATTGCCCATGGGAATTCATGTTCCCCGATCTCAACCCTCCTTCGAGACCTCCTCCTCCTCCCTCCGCTTCTCCTTCCTCGATCTTGCAGTCTGATCAAATCCCTCGGGTGTAAGATGATCCTCCATGCAAAACTTACGCACAGGCAGTGAACAATTCTTTTGCTCAAGCAGTGTGCAACTCGTTTGACATTCCTATCAGTCAATTACCCAAGCCTTGTCTAAAGGGTAATGAATTAGCGATCAAAATCAGTGAAGCTGAATATTAGGCTGGGGTTCAAGAATGCAAGAACATCCTTCATGGTAGGCTAATTCTTTCGAAGGGTGATTCGCCCATTAAGTCGAATGACTTGTGTTCCAAGCTAATAATGATTTGGAATACTAGATGTTCTTGGACCATGGTTTCATTGGAAAAAGGTTGCTATGAATTCAATTTTTCATCCTTAGAAGACCAGCACAAAATATTTTCCTCTGGTTCTTGGAATATTAATCCAGGAGTCATTCAATTATCATCTTGGACTCCTGATTTTAATCCAAATTCTATTAGGCAAACACATGCTCAATGTTGGGTCCGTTTTCATGGCCTATCAAGGGAATATTGGCGTCCCAAAGATTTTGTTTGAAATTGGTGGGGGAATTGGAACTCCAATTGCTCTTGATGAGGCTACCATGAAGAGATCTTTAGGTCATTTTGCTCATAACCTAATTGAAATTAATCTCAACTCAGAGCTACGTGACAAAATCATGGTGGAACGTAAGGATTTGCTTTCTTTGTCGAATTATAATATGAGAGCCTCCCTTACTTTTGTACCTCTTGTCAAGCCATTGGACATGATACTTCAAATTGTAAGAAGCAGCACTATGGAGTTGATATCCCTGTAAAGGGTATGGATTTGAATAAACAGCCTCACAAAAAGAATTTGCAGTATATCCCTAAGGTATCTAAAAGTGATCATAAAATTGTGAATAAGGGAAAGGAAATTGTTCAAGAAACTCTGGATATTCTTGCTAAGGAGAATGACTTAGATATGGCTGGCACTAGCAATGTAAAGGCCATAATGGAAATAGTTATAGACCCAAAAGCTTTTTTGGGAGTAAATAATGTTCCTATGGATGTTCCGGAGGCACAAAAATCCTTGAATCCCCTCCTTGGGTTTGTTCATGATAGTCCTGGTAAAGATACTGAGGTGCATAATGATAATCAAGGTATTGGTACTTCTGGCACAAATTCACCAATTAAAGGCATCATTGAAATTCCAGACTCTGGTGGTATGTCTCCAAACGAAGATTAGAGATTGGTAGAATGCTCAGAGGGTACTATTGTGGGAGATTCTCAATCCAGTAATGCTAGCCATGGTAGTGCAGGCATGGACAACAATGGATTAATTCTAAGGAAAAGTGCAACTTCTGTTTCTCCTATTAGCAGCATCAGGAATCAAGTTGTGGCAGTTGATATGCGAATTTTAAGTCCTCTCTGGAGTCAACAGGAAGATGAGTTTGAAGAAGAGAATCCTACTCCTATTTTTGTGGCTGATCCAAGCAAATACCTGGTAGATGAACCAATAGTGCAGCAAGAAGATTTGTTACCTCTAGATGATCCTGAAGCACGATTAACCAATGTTCTTTCTAAGTCAAAGAAGAAAAAAACAAACAGAAGGCAGCAAAGGCAGCTAAAGCTGAGGAATGTTTCCCGATTAAAGGATGGCCCTAAATTCTATGCTTAATGAAGATTTTTTTTTATATTGGAATTGTAGAGGTTTTGGCAAATCGAGTACCACAATAGCCTTTAAAAATCTTTGTCATTCCAGCAAGCCAGATTTTGCTTTTTTATCTAAACCTTGGAATGAGATTTCTCAAGTTCCTTCTTCTTTTTGGAGACTTTTGAATCTGAAAGTTTTCTGCCTAAACGATAAGAATAACCATATGCTGGGGACTTTGTAGTGTTCATCTTAATCCAGCCATACTATCTCTTTTTTCTCAACACTGCACTTTCTCAATTTGTGATAATGGTCAAACTTTCTATATATCTATTGTATATGCCAGTACCTCACTTGCTGAGAAGAGATATTTGGAATGAGTTGACTGATCTGCAAGAGAATAATCCTGGACCCTGGTGCATTCTAGGAGATTTTAATTCTGTATTAGGCTCTCGTGAGGTTAGAAGCTCTTCCATGCCTCTTAGAGCTGCTTGTGATGATTTTAGAACTTTCTCAGATGTAAGTAACCTTATTCATCTGCACACTAGAGGAGCCTTCTATACTTGGAGCAATAGGAGAAGAGGTACTGCTCTGACAGAGAAAAAAAGACAGGCAGAAGCTTATGTAATGGTGCTTGGATGGATTCATGGAATTCAACAGTCTGCTGCACTATGGTGAGAATTTTTTCAAATCATTTCCTTTATTATTGAATTCTAAGAAGGTGGTTCAAACTTTCCCATCATCATTCAAAATCCAAAAAATGTGGATCGGTCATCCATATTTGATCATATTGGTTAAGGAGGTTTGGGAAAGGCCAGTCATGAGGTGCCCTATGTTTGTTCTCTAAAAAAAGTTAAAAGGTCTTAAAGAATGAGTTAAATAAAGACTTGGAATAAAATAGTCTTTGGCAATGTTCATCTAAGAGTGGAGACTGCCTTATCTGCCTTGGACAGTATTCAGCAGCAAATTGACAAGGAAGATGCTTGTGATCATTTAATGGAGCAAGAAGTACTGGCTCAAGAAGAATTAAATCAAGCTTTGAATTTTGAAGAAGAGCTTTGGAGAGAGAAGTCTAGAGTAAAATGGAATTGCCAAGGGGATAAGAACACAGCCTTGTTCCATAGGCTTACAAAGGTTTGGTATGCTTCAAAATCTATGTCTATGTTAAAGCAGTGGAATGACATAATTGATGATCCTACAGAAATTACAAAACATGCCATTAGTTATTTTGAGAATCTATATGTTGTTCCAAATAACTATGTTCAAAATGATCTTATAAGTAAAGTTGTCCCGGTAACACCCTGTTTTTCAGAATATTTTAATTAAGCTGGTTTGGTTTAAGTTGGATTTATCGTTTAAGGGCTTAGTGAGATTTTTGGCTAAAAGTCCCTTTCTGGTACATGAGCACACCCGTGCTCATCAGCCAGCAAGCCCGTGCTTAAAGTCAGAAGCGTGTTTCTGATTTTAAGTTGAGCACGACCGTGCTCAACAGTGAGCACGCCCGTGCTCAATGCGTGGACCGCGTCCAGTGACGCTAAGTGGAGCACGACCGTGCTCGAGGGTAAGCACGACCGTGCTCAAGTCCGGAAGTTATATACGTGAGCAGAATCGAGGGTTTAACGTTTTAACCCTATTTTGGTGAACTCAGCAGCCGCAGTGCGACCACGAAGAGCCGTTTTCTGGTTTCTTCCATCTGGGACAGTTTAGAGGCATTGGGAGACTGTTAGTGCATCATTGGTAGTGGTTTCGGTAAAGTTCCTTTCCCCTCTCTCGGTTTCCTTTTCCGTTATTGTGAATAGGGAACTAACCTGTGGTTTTCTGTGATCCAAGGTTTGTTTCGGTGTAAGTCGCTATAAAGGGGAAGAGCCGGTTCGTTGCTTAGGACACCGAAAGAGCTACCTTCAATCCAGGTATGGGGAGAAGGGTAGTATTTACATAGGTCTGGGGCTAGTGTAAAGTAAGGGGTTCCCATAACCCCGTTTTCAATATTATTGTGGTATGATTAAATGTCTGAATAATGATGTATGTTGACTGCTATATGATGAGATTGTCATATGTTCAATATTCTGGAAAGTATGTTATGTTGAATGTGAGTATGATATTGATGTGTTCATCATTGTTATTACCATGAGATGGTTGTTGATGTTGCTGGCTGCATGGTTGATGTTATGATGATTGAGTTACTGCTGTTTAATCCCTAAAAACGTGTTAAAAGTGAGTTAGGATGTTTAATGGATTAAATTATGAAATTTGGTTAAGTATCAGCCTCTGTTCCTGCCCAGAACAGCACTGTCGCGCGTTGAGCACGACCGTGCTGAACAGGGAGCACGACCGTGCTCCCAGTTGAATTCTGGGGAGATGGCTGCGCTGTTGAGCACGGCCGTACAGGACAAAGAGCACGATCGTGCTGTTGAGCACGACCGTGCTCATTAAGAAGCACGACCGTGCTTCACTTACAGGGGAGCACGCCCCTCACGTGCTTAAGCACGACCGTGCTGGGTTACGAGCACGACCGTGCTCAACCCACTGTGACAGAACCAGATTAAAGGACTTAAGGGGTTTTAAACCCCACTTCCCTATGATGATAATTGATTAGACAACTTGGTAAATGTTAATAAAGATAATTAAAGATGATGAGAGGGTGAGATGTTAAGTCGATACCCTTTGGGGTGCCGCAAGCTGATGAGTTGTGCCTTGGTGCTTTTTGGCCAAGGAGGCCTTGACCCCACGGTTTGGGTCTAAGGTGTTGTTGTTACGTACCTTGGTGGCCGAGAGTTTGCCCTAGGTACTGCGGTTGATTCCGCTTAAGTCCTCAGGTAGATTCCGCGAGGCAAGTTGGTGCGGTTGATCCCGCTGTTACCTTCGGTCGATCCCGTGGGAGTTATGGAGGTGGTGTTGCCGTTGTTGTTGTGTTGCATACGCATTGCATCGGAGTTGTTGTTTAGGGATGTTCGACATAGGGGAGATCGTCCTAGAGTACGGCGATCCGGCCATCCACGGTTGGAGTAGATTCTCCTAGCGCCGCCGTGACGAGGCATTCGTTGGTTTGATGCGTTGGCTATCCAAGGAGTAGATTCTCCGGCGTTGAGTAGATTCTCAATGTGGATATGTAACTCCGAAGTCGTTCATCCCGAGTTTAGTGGATCCACATGCATTGATGGTTTAGCGGAGTAGGACTGCATTGCACTGCATAGCATAATGATAATGTTGATGTTTGATGTGATGCTGCTATGCTTGCTGTTTACTTTACTGCCTATTCCCATGCTAATATGTTTATACGATTCTTACTCCCTATATATGTTTGTTGTTTGTGTTTGGCCTGATTGGCACATTGCAGAGGATGACGAGCAGCCCGGAGAGGAGTGACTCTGAGGAGCCGCCACTCATCGTAGGGCTAGTTTATGTTTCGTAGTTGTTAGTTTCAGTTGTAATTCCGTGGATTTTATTCCGGAACGGTTATACCAGCTCTGTATGTGACATCGGGGTTGGGTTATATTATTTTGGTTGGTCATGTTTTTATCGTTTAAAACTTATTTGATTTCCGCGTTGTAAACGGTTCATGTGGCACTTTTCTACCCATGGACAATTGTTTATTTTATCCAGTATTTGCATGCTTTCCTTTAAATGTTTTTTTTTAATTTAAATGGCTTTTAACATGCGGGGTAGAAGGGTGTCACAGTCCCAGCATCTATTACAGACATGGGTAATGCCTTTCTAACCAGGTTGCCTTCTAATGATGAAATTAAGAAGGCAGTGTTTGCAATGAATAATGAATGTGCTCCTGGTCCTGATGGATTTGGGGAATGCCTCTATCAATCCTTTTGGGAAATTGTTGGCCATAATGTATGTAAATCAGTGAATCAGTTCTTTTCTCAAGGATGGCTTATGCCTAATATGAATTCTAACTTGGTTGTTTTAATTCCTAAAGTTCCAAATGCTGATAGAATTGAGGATTTTAGACCTATTGCTTTGGCCAACTATCAATTTAAGATCATTACTAAGGTATTAGCTAATAGGCTAGCTCATGTTGCTCCCAAAATTCTGTCTCATCAGCAAAGAGGGTTTGTTCAGGGCAGAAATATAAAAGAATGCATTTGTATTGCCTCTGAGGTAACTAATCTGTTAGATTATAAGTCCTATGGTGGTAACTTGGCTATGAAATTGGACATAAGGAAGGCTTTCGATACCCTAGATTGGTCTTTCCTCATCTCTGCTCTAGAAGCTTTTGGATTCAATAGTGTTTTCTGTGATTGGATTAAAACTACTAGATTATAAGTCCTTTTTAACATTCCTAAGGCCAAACTTTAACAACATGCAACACATAAAGCACACATATAAGCACTTAGAGGCTTTATAAGAAAAACGGGGTGTTACAGCCTTCCTACTCTGAGAAATATGGCAACTGAGAAGAAGCGGGTTGTGGTTTGAGTCATGGAAAGGCAGGAGCTCAACTAGAGCACAAGAAAAGAGCAGACGCCAATCAACATCCTCCAAACATCTATCAAGTTTTTTCCTAATATGAACACCATAGATAATGTTTCTTCTCCAAGTATAGAAATCCCCAACAATATTTAAATCAATAAAGTCATAGTGATCAATAACATTCGCCAAGAGAGAAGCCCGAGATGGACTATAAGAACCAACAGAGATCTCATTGGAACAAAGAATTTCATTAAGATCACCCATAAGCATCCAGGGCACATTTAGTCTGTTGCGCAGAGATATCAGATGCTCCCATAAATTACAACGAACTGAAAAGGTAGGAGAGGCATATACTGCAGAACAGAACCAAGTAACATTTCTTCTAGTAACTGAGAAAGTAATTGATTGAGGAATGCTATCAATTAGAGAAAAATTCACACCATCTTCAAAAGAGAGGACCAAAATGCTACCTGAGGGGCCCCTGGCTTCTTGAACAAAAATCGGCTTGAAACCAAGAGAGGACCAAAACTGCTCCACATTGGAAAAGCGACTATGAGTCTCATACACAAAGAAAAAAGAGGGACGATGAGCCTTCATAATATCCCTAACATGTCGTTTCTTGGAACGACCAAAAGCACCACGAATATTCCAAGATATTATAGAAATATTTTTAAATAAATCCATAAAAATAAATGGGGGAGAAAAGGAGTACCAGAAATCCATATGCTAAGTAGCCATGGAATTATAAGAGAATTGGGTCTCTGGGACCATGGATTGACTAGCATCCTGTTGGGATTGAACTCCATCCTCCTTGACCATACCCATATCCTTCTCAAGCAACTCGGTCTTCTCATCTTCATAATGGAGCAAAATTAACCTCGAGCCAGAGATATGTTGCATCCGCACAGTGGATTTAGCACCATTGCCCGAATCATAAACAACGGGTTAATTGCTATCCACATGACCCTCCTTATTGATATGTGTTGGAGTAACGACATGTACAACTTTTGACCCTTCAACTAGATTTGGAGGATTTTTAAATTTGTGAAGGGTAGTTACGTTAATGTCCTGTCTTTGCCTTTTATTTTTGGCATTTATTGAATTCGGCCCAGACGTTTTCTTACCACTTGGTGGGCCCTTCACACTCTTAATGGGTTGCTCCAAATTTGCATGAGTTACAGTCAAATCCCTACCTGCATGGGATTCCTTATTATTATTATTAGTGTTCCCCATTATTTTCTTCCTTTTCAAATCAGCATTATCTCTGACTGGCTTTGACTTGCTATTTTTACGTGGTTTTCTCTTAACTATCAACTACTCTCCATGCAACGGTTCCTGAACTTTAGCCACCATATATTCCTTCACTTCAGTCATAGGTTTCGCCTGATTTATCTCCCCAACAATACCAGCATTTACTGCTGACGGCTCATACTCTTTGCCTGGCTGAGCTGTTGACGCCATGGCTGGTTTTTCAGGTTGTTGGGGATTCAGGTTAATGGCCTCTTCTGGTTTCTTTTGACGCTCTCTGGTCAGATGCCATAGCATCCACAATTTGTACAAATGCGATGAAGCCCCTCGTACTCCACTTTATACCAGAAACCCTTGAACCATACTTTGCCCACTATTGGCTTGGTCAGGTCTATCTCAACACAAAAACCCTAGCATAATTGCCTCTACAAACATTCAAAGTATTGATATCCACTTCGATGGGTTTCCCCACTGCTGCTGCGAGAGTCAAGAGAATACTCTTTTCATAGTAAAAAAAGGTTTAGTCCTGGAAAGCGTATCCAGACCATGGTTTTATCTGATTGTGCCATCGGGGAGACGAAATTCGGAGACCATGTATGTACTATAAGATAATGATCGAAAATCATCCAGAGACCTTCATCGATCACCTTCGCACGATCAATCTTGTTTTCAAATTTCACCATGTTGTAATCATTACCAATATCCATTATCTAAAAGCCAGCAATTAGTTTCCAAACTCTTGTAAATTTCTCTCTTAATAAGTGGAAACCAATTCTTTTTTTCCCAAGAAGTTTAACCACTAGAGCATCTTGCCAGGGCGCATAAAGCCCTTCAAAGATAGTGTTTGCAATGTGAACCATCAGCATCAAAGGGTTGCCATCCTCATAATCTATTTTGGCGAGTTTCTCTTTGAAGAGATCAACCTTAGGTCCCGGAGCATTTTTACTACCCATCACCATATCTCTGAAGGACACTTTAGCATTTTTTCCAACGAGGAGTTGTTACCTCCACCATCAGGGGGTTCATTCTCAGTGCTCACACCTTGCATAGGAGTAGCGGAGAAAACAAAACCAGCCATTAAATTGGCTTTACAATGGTATTATGCTACCTATGGTCCTCTAAATTATTAACTTCAATGATAATCTTATCTTCTTATGTACCCTTTAATAATTATAGTTATATTTTATTAAAGATATAAATTATTTTATCATATAACATTTTGAACAATCCTAATAACACATTCTTTCAAAACACTCTTCAGCACAGGAGTTCATATGGGACCCATTAAATAAAAAGTGAACCCATATGACTTAATAAGTCTCACAAAATTTGTTCAATCATAAAGAGTGTACTAAAGAAAGTGATTAAAATAGGATGTTAACATTCCTCAAACATTTTTATCCTTTATACGCGTTTTAACTTGCAGAGCAGTCAAACCATTCACTTTCAGTGACCTATCTTTCTGACCAAATCCTCTGATCCGAGTTATATATAACAGCAAATCAAGGCTTTGTGAAATTTTCAAAAAGGCATTCACATTTAGTTGCGAGACTTTGGTTGAAATAACAAAAGATAACGACAACAATAATGATAGACAACAGTTGAGTCAGGTTATTGCTCTCCAAAAATGACATGGTAATGGGGTTTGCAGAAGCACTTCGAATTAATTTCTTTAAATTGTTTCCTAGTGAATTGTGATGGCATCTGTTTTGAAACATTAAAGCATTTATTTGTTTATTATATTTCAGCTGAGATGTAACTTATATAGAAGCAAAAGAAAAGGCAGACCCATTTGCCTCATCCAGGAAAACAAAAGAAGGGATAGGGAAGATGGGAATTGGCCAAAATTACATGCACTTGACACCCCATTTACAAGCATAAGCTAAAAAAGTAGAAGACTTGGGGAAATTCTTTCCCAGACATTGGTGAAGCAAGACAGAGCTTTTATTCAATTGTCACGAAGCCAAAAAGTACCATAGTTTGATTCAGCCTTCAATATAACCGTAATGTGTCAGCTAAAAAGTAAGCTTAGGCAACTACAAACTGGAAATAAAGCAGAGACAAATTAGTTAAATAAAACAAAGAAATATGGAAGCCAAGTAGGAAATAACCTTCACTCCTAAAAGCATCCTCACAGGAGGAATAAATAAATCCAGACCACCGCACCAACCACAAGCTCAGGAGCTTTGGCCAGATCCAACCGATTTCCAGAGCTTGACCCACTCTACCATGGCTTCAGCAGCATGAGAAAACATGGGGTCAACCTTCCCCAGTTGCTCCTTCACTGTTTTGGCCATCTCGACCACACAATCCTCTGCAGTAGTTGCTGATTGTGGCAACCTTACTGACTGAAAGAATGGAACAACTTCCTCCATTAATTTCACCCCTTCCCATTCTTTCTTCAAGCTCTCTATGGCATTACCCCTTTCTGTTCTCCAAACATAGGGCAACCCACTTTTCACACCGAGGCCTAGGTGATCGCATATAACTTTCACACACATTCCACACCATATATCTTCCACGGTTTCCCACCTCAATTTTCCTTCCCCTGCCAACTTCAAAGCTGGGACTAGTGCCGGGCCAATTGCTTCACGGTTAAAGGCAATGTTGATTCCACTCACAGGCATCATGGCTCTCACGGGAACAGTCAGAACTGCATCGACATATCGCAAATTCCTATGTTCTGGCTTGAGAGCTTGAGTTGGTGCATCAAGGTCTGCCAGATTGAGCCATAATCCACATGATAAAGCACAATCAACCCCACTTCGAAGGCTAAATGGGTATCCACGAACAAAATCCGCACCCTTACGGAATGGATCATAGAGTGTGTTAAAGAAGAAAGGGGTTGCAGGAGTGTTGAGGTTCACAATATGCTGAGCCACAGCATCTACCAAATTTCCGGTATTGTCTTTTGCAGGAACACAATCATCATCAATACAGACAACATACTTCTTCCGTGAAATTAGGAAGCCAAAATATCTACAGGAGTAGCCAGAGAAGAGAACAGAAGTGGAAGAACCCGCCACTCGATCAATATCAGACTTTGTATAGACATCTATGCTAAAGCCTTCTGGAATTTGGAGTTCCTCCTTGAGGTCAGGATCTTTGATTATTATCAGGTGGAAGCGGGAGAAAACTGGCCTCCATTCATTCATAAAAGATGTTAGGTCAGGATGCAGTGCACCAATCACAATGTCCACTTCATTATCGTTGATATTTACTTGAGACATCTTCTGAAGTACAGAATCTTGTTTGGCCTCCTTAAACCTGGTGAGTTGAATTCAAAGTGCTTCAAGTGCTAACAATAGTTTACCTTAGAATTTCTCAGAACATCCTGTAAGAAGAAGTTATACAAATGTCAGAAAGTAGATGTTTGTCACTATGAGAGTTGCTACGACAAATAAGATAAAATTTTAATATAACTCACTGGTAGGAAGCACAGGAGTCAAAATATGTTGGATATTCAGTGCCTGAACAAGTGAGAGGACTTCATCCTTACCAGTTGCTATAAACAGCCTCAGAACTTTCTCATTCAGCTTTCCAGCTTTCAATATTCTCTGCCCAACAATGATAATGACAGAATAAAACTTCAGGGAAGAACAAAAGAGTTATATATAGACAACAAAAGGATTGAAACCAAATCCACCAGAGTTTCACTTCAAATTGCTAAACATAAGATTGCCATATTCCATCACTTCCGAAAATTGTTTTTTGATCCAGTTCAGATCCAATGTTTACAACAACAGGAAAAGGGAAAATTCAAAATCGGACAACCCCAAAAAATCATCACAATAACTATTTTTTTATAATAAAAGAAATATCATTAGATGATAATCATAACAAATATCATCAACAACAACTTTTTTATGAAACAGAATCACCAAATCAAACTTCCAATAATGAGAAACAAAGTTTGATAAACTGACATTTTCCTTAACATATCTCCTTGTGATTTTTAAATACCATAAGCAGCCAATTAAAGATAGAACTTGCAACTGCATAACCTCCAACTTCACCTCTTATCTTAATCCTATATTCTGATACTACTTTTTTACACTATTTTTTCACATATGGTTAATGATATATAAATTCATGATTGTCATTGTGTATTGGATGGTTAACGGGTTGCTTAATGGTTAATTTCTTAACCGTGTAATTTACTTAGTTAACCATAAACTTACACAAAAATAGTGTAAAAAGTAGCATGAGATGATAAAATTTCAATAATGTTATTTGAATTGACACCTGCAATACATGGTTCATGACGTTCAAAATCGTGGTTAACGACGTGTTGAATTTGATTAATGGATCCACATGTGACAATGAGTAATTCGTTAATAGACAACTTCGTTGATGATGTACAAAATCTTGCTTAATAAAGCTCAGTTACTCAATCTTATATCCATTAACCAAACTCAACATGCCATTAACCGTAATTATAATTGAAGTGACGCAGGTGGTAAATTTTGTAAAGGAAATCATTTAAAGAAGACATAGATGCAGCTAAGGAAACTAACACCAAGTACCTACCTTTACTCACACGATGATTGAAATAACAGTAATTATGAGCAAGTGTGGTGTTTTAATGCAGATCTAGACATATAAGACATTGAGAAAACCAAAGGGGTCCTTTTTTCCATCAAATCAATCAAAGTCAATAATAATGGGTATGAATGAGAGAAGAAATAGGACATACCAGTAAGAGGTCGAGAAGGATGTGATCAGGGATGGGAGACAGATCCGAGATGTCGGAGAGATTAAGGACAGCTGAGTCAATGGTTAGAGATAGAAGCGATGGCGGGGTTTTCATTCATTCATTTATGAGTGAAAAATAATGGCTTATATTGCGCTTTTTTCTCTCTGTCTTTGAGAAAATTACGATGATGCAAGAAAAAAAAAGGAATGAATTGGTCGCAACTCACAAACGAGTAGAGAAGTAACAAGGAAGGAAGCAGATCCTGAAATCTCTCTGTGTTGTTTCCGTCCTAGATTGGACTTTCTTTGCAAAGATGATAACAATAACAGTAAAGACTCAAAGTCTTCCTCAAATTTTTCAAGGAGAATAGTGTCGTCCGTTAAAAAAAATAACGGATGATTTGATCTCCTAAATTTTAACAAAAGGGATAATTTGATTCTTACGGAAGGGTTAGAACTTTTCTTATTATAAAATTTGCTAGACCAAATTATCCCTTATTTTAAAATTTGGGGATCAAATTATCCTTTATTTTTTTCAGGGATCAAACTGTCTTATTTAAAATATTTGAGGGATCACTTAAGATTTTCATTCCAATGATAAAATGACACCTGTGCTGAAAGCTAGAAGCGTCAACCCTACTGGCTGACTCACTCTCATTTGTTCACACGCTTACAACTTCGATCCCTGAATCCCCCACGTGCGATGTGCCGCACAATATTTATCTGCTCCGGCCGGCACCGCCCTCCGGCCTGCTTTAAAACTTTGGCTCCGACCCAAAGTAAAGGGCCAATTATATTGTCAAATACAGTACCAGTATTAATCAATTTAGGTTATCAAATGACATGGTGCTGGTGGGTCATATTAGTCCATCAATTTAGGAAAAGGAAAAATTAGTCTAACTTTGATAATATTTGATTAATTTGGTGTTTAATCTTATCTTATCTTTTTTTTTTTTTTTGATGAGCATCTTATCTTATCTTATCTATTAACAATACAATTCTATGTGTTGTTATCATATCTTTTTTATTTTCTATTGTAGTCATACAAATATATATATATATATATATATATAGGAGATGACTCAAGTGAGAGTGATATTTGTGAGAGTGAGAGGAGCAAATCTGGGCCATTAAACCATACATGGATGGTTTGGATTAGAAGTTAGTAGGTGGTCATGTGATCACTTAAAAAAGTCACATGATTTTATGTTCTAATCTTGACCATTCATGTATGATCCAAAGGTCTAGATTTACTGCTCTCATATCTCATAATAACACACCCCTCTCACTTGAGTTGCTCCATATACATATATATATATGATTTGCCTCGTACGGGCACGGGATTAAAGTCTAGTTAATATACAACTACAAACCCATTAGAAGGAAAGTTTGGACAGATGGCAGCATTATATTCAATGGCTTTTCTAATAAGCTAGGTTTACTAATACTAATGATGGAAAGAACAAATCAGATTGCAGATTTTATTTTAATTTTTATTTCAAATTTCAAATTTCAAATTTTAAATTTTTTATTGTTTTCAAGACATTTTATTAATTGTTGTTATAATTCCAATACTCCTCCCATAAATGAAAAGTCATCATAATATTAGTGGATGAAATTCTGATTGGTGTTACCCAAAAAAAAAAAAAAACATTATGATTGGCTTTTGAAATTCAAATATCAAATAATATTTATTGTAGTGGTAAAGTGCATTTAAAACCTTGCACATGTTTTGAAAAAGAAGGAAAAGAAAATGTAAGTACTATGAAAAACCTTTACTATTCCTCTCTGCTGTGAAAACGTGAAAAGAGGAGAAGAAAAAGTGATGCTGCAAGCAAGAGTTATTTGAAGGCGAAGCTGCTGCTGATGACCGCTTTGTCGGAGCCTCAACTGATTCATCGTTTGACCAAGGGAGAGGGAGTCATCTTCAACTATGGCACACAATTTCGGGCCTTTTATCCACAACTCTTTTTACTTATTAGGTATTACGCCTCTCTCTCTCCCCCCTTCATTTGGATTAAAATTGAGAAAGAATTCATGGTTGATTTTATATTTGCTTTGCTTTTCTTATTTTGGTATTGTGTTCTTTTTCTTCAATTATGTGAATTTTGGGTTTATGTTACTTTGACATTATGGGTTGGCAGGAGAATAAAACAAAAAAGAAGATGAAAAATTGAATTTTTATGAAGTCTTTTCCTATTCTATGGATTTCGAACTCTCAACCAATAAAGCAGGAGCTTTCTCTTCGACCATAGTGATGGGAACTTAAAATCTCTTGATGGTTACATTTTTTTTTTTTGGTTACAATAGAGAAAAAACCGAAAAGAAAGAAAAGGCTAAGGCCTTTCAAAAAATACATGCATAGCATCAGCCAGCAAGGAAGATGCCATTTCTCTTGGAGCCTCATGCAACAAAGTAAGATTCGACCCACTCTTGGCCCCCTTCTTTGCTAATATATCAGCAGGATAGTTTGATTCATATTCTTTATCCCTTCTTTTATGGATACATTTTTTTTATTTGATCATTACCAATATTTTATTTGATCCATATTCTTTATCCCTTCTTTTGGTAATGCTTATCTAGGTGTTTTCTTCAAGTTGTGCAGTCAAGTTGCTAAGGTTTTGTGAATTTTAAATTCAATTTGTATATGCCATTCAATTAAATATTTATATTGTGGTGATATATAACTTAATCTTTCTTGATTTGCAGAACCTAATATTTCAATTAAATGATGAAGAAATGTATCCTGATCTCAGGCTGGAAACTCTATTCCTAATGTAAGAGGAAGGGAAGTGCTAATAAAAAGAAGAGGAACATGAAGAAGAGAAAGATAATGATTCGGATGACAAAGGTAAAAAGAACTAATTCATTTTTCTTTCAGTTTATTCTATTTAAAGCATTGTGTTTAATCCCAATTTTTATTTGACTTTTCTTGCTCTAAAAACAATGGGTTCTCTTTCGAAAGATGGTAATGTGTTCATCTTCCAAGTCTACTGCTTCCAAATTTGCTGGATTTTATATCATGTTGAACTCACCCAATGTAAGTGTTTTCTCATCCATTTTTTTTGTTGTAAGATATAACATTTTTGACAGGTAATGGAAAACTATCTATGAAGAAGAAAGAACTTCATGAAAAAGCAAAGGTATTGAAGTTGACACAGGCAAAAACAAGAAGGGAGGTTGAATTGTGTTTGTTAATAATTTTCGAAAACAACCTTTTTCAAATAATTTTCTCAAGCAGATATTATAACTAAGCACACACACAGAAAATGATCTTTTAAAAGATTAACAATCTCAAGTCCAAATCCCCACAGTTAGTATAAACGAAATACTGTAAAAAATAGGGAAAGAGGAATCATACAAGCGATTTATCCTGGTTCACTCTCTTCCAACCGAGAGCTACGTCCAGTCCCTTCTATCTGAAGGTTTTCTCCATTATTCTCCAAAATAGATTACAAGTATTCAACACCTCTTCAAGCTACAAGTATTCTTTCTCTACCAAGCCTCTTCAGGCTCTAACTCTAACAAAGAGATTTACATATGATATAGAGATTTACATATATAGAGTTTTTACATATAACAAAGAGATTTACATATTTGCACTTTGATATATCGAGTCACTTACAATCTGCTGAGATTCTTCCAATATTTATAGAATGAGTGCTTGTCTGTTTTGATCTTCTTCAACGGTCTTGAAATTGTATCCGTTTAGACATAGCATTAAATGCTAGGATCCGTTGAGACTGATAGATTAATATGCTTCATGGAGAAGTGCTCTTGTTTATCAGAGGAATGCTCAAAGTAGAGCTGTCACTTCCCTGTTGTACCCAAGGTTGCTTTCTGACGTTCCATCTTTGTACTAAGATTACACTTTACAGCAATATAGTTGTCAGAGTACAAAGATTTATGTTTTCGATGGTACTATGTTCTTATTCTCAAGGAACAAAAAGTGAACAAAGAAACAGCAAAGGAAAGAGACATATATTCTCTTGAATTAAATATTCAATCATTTGGAATAAATACGTTTAAGCTTAGACGGGTTCACTTATAATAGCTAGTAGACGTGCAGGTCTTTGGACGTGCAAAATTATCTTATCAGTAAGACGGGCTCGTCTACTGATATTGTGTCTATAGAATCTTTATCTATCTCTGAGTCTTTAGACGTGCCATACTCAATAGCTCATCTACTGACGTGGCATATAATGAAACTACTCGTTTATTATCAAGTCTTTGGGCTTGATGTTTTTCTGAAGGTTATTTGTTGGCTGGTCCACTTGACTATTGTTAGACTTAGATACTCGTCTACCGAATATTACCTTAGCCAATATTTTAAGACCTCGTCTAGCGATAACTTAACAGGCTCAGAATTTTACCAAGAAATGCAGACTTGTCTAGAGGATCAACATAGAATCCGATACTGCAATTGTATATATATATATATACTCTTGTTATCACAACTTAGCAATCCTGCAAGCCTTCAATTAAACAAGTTAGATCTTTGACAATACTTTGCCATATAAATTTAACCTTTTTGTTAACATCAAAATTTAAAAGATTATTTAAGTCAAAAACCACTTTGGTTCTAACAATCTCCCCCTTTTTTATGATGACAAAAACTAATTAAATTTGAGTGAGCAAAGTTTAAGAGCGCTACAGAGCTCCCCCTAAGACAAAGCATTCAAATTTAAAGAAAGATAAAATAGATAAGCAGTAGCACAAATCATATATATCTTATCAGATTAGTTATGTATTGACTCAATCATATATTCAAGACATAGTATCAGAGCTAAAAGAATCTTTAAGACAAAAGCTACAAATATAGTATCAGAGCAAATTAAACAGAGGTATGCAACACAAGACAATACAAGAATATGCATATGCAAATAGATACTTATAATCCAAAAACTGACTTTTGTATATATATATATATATATATTTGTAAATTTAATTTCTCAATCCTTTCTCCCCCTTTTTTTCATCAGACAGAAAGGAAACAGGAGTGGACCATCATTGTCAGTTAAAAAGAGAAAAGAAAGCTAAGAAGATGGTGGAGGTGGTTGAGGAGGGTCTTGATTTGGTGGAGGTGGAGGAGGTTGAACAACAAGATTGTGGCTTTGTTGAAAACTGGTGAGGAGGCTTAGCATTTGGTTAATTAAAACATTTGTTGGAGCCAACGATTCTGCAACTTGTTCTTTTACTTGCTCATTGACCTCTACATTTACTTTCTCCTCTACTATTTTTGCTATTATTTCTTCAAGATTTGGTGGCAGTGAAGGTCTTGAGCTTTCAGCTGAATCATGCAGATGTTGACCTTGTAGAGTACTTAGAGCTTGAGATTGTTGAGACTGGTCATGTGGATGTACAACTGCCACAGCCAGAGGTTGTGAAGAGTGCTTCCCAGAAGTTTCTTGTCTGCTTGCAGATTCAGCAACTTCTTCATTTCTAACCTGAGTTTGAACAGCTTCAGAGTTCATGTCAAGACCTTCAGCAACTATGTCTTCCTCAGTGTGCTCAAAAGCAGAAGAAGAATCTTCAAAAGCTTGTGGAGATGGTGCAAGGGTAAGCACAGGAGTAGGCAATTCTAGAGCCCAGTGAACAGGGTCTTCTTCATAGACAGGGCTGATAAAAGGAACTGCTAATGTATCAGCATAAATAAAGTGCCTGAAGTGAGAGAAACCAAACTTCCCTCTGATAGTGGGAGTGGTTCTTCTGTCTTCATCAGTCAGTCCAGAAGAAGATGCTCCTTTTGTGCAAGCTTTTATGTGGCACTCCCAGAAACCAACAGCATCCTGTTCATTCAGATTTTCTTCAGGTTGAGACATAAAGTAATCCACCATCTCTTGATCAACTGAAGAATCAAAGTCTAGCTCAAGCATGCAAGAATTGTCAGCTGGTCTTTTGTGAGTGTCTCTTTTCTTCCTAAGATCCTTGTCCTTATTCAAGTCAATCATTGGTAGCCTTGGACAAATCCCGGGAGGTTGAATGCCTATAAATGTATCTTTCAAGGTGTGGCAAAGCCATGTAGGAGGCATAAAGTTGGCAGCTCTGTAGAATCTTGGCATTTCAAACTCAGCTTTGAGATGTGCATACATTATGTGATCACACATATCTGCAGCACTCTCATACTCCCTAGGATGTACAAATTTCTTCCATTTTGTGTTTCTGTCCATGATGAATTGTACTCTGCCATAGGTTCTGGGCCTTCTGTGCTCAGCTCTTTCTGCAGCAACTTTGAGAGGATTGGTGGTCCAGTCAGGAATGATATGTTGATTTACACCTTCTGTGTGGGGTTTGAAGGATGGAAATTTGATCAGATTAAGATATATCTTTTTGAGTGGGAATTTTTGTTGTGGGAGATGGATGAGAGCAGGTCCAATTTCATTGAAAATGTTAGATGAAAATGGACCAGTTGGTTCATATGGTATGGGTGCATGCCATGGGTGTATGTGGGTTCAGGTTCATACTCATACTCTGGTAAAGGATACCAAGGTCTGGTTGATTCTGGTTCAGGTTAGTGAGTGTGATACAGAATTCTCCGGTCTCTTTTGACTTTGGCCCAGCTTTCAGCTTTGCCATCATAGAGAACAGAGGGGTCAGTGTAAAGGAAAGTGACTTTGGGTAACTTGGGAAAGGGGGCACCGGGGTTAATCCCTACATCATCTGGTTGATTAAACCAGGGATCATCTGCAGGTATAATTGGTTGGAAATGTGGTCTAGATGGTGAGGTTTGGCCAGGTGGGTGGGCAGGTGAGGTTATTTGTGGTGATGTGGTTTGTGGTTCAGTTTCTGGTTGTGTTGGCAGTGTAGGTCTATACACATCAGTGTGAAGTGATTGTCATGGTGGTAACACAGACAGTGCAGGTGAAGATCATTCTTATTCTTCTCAAAACCTTCTACCAATGCATCTACTGCTAATTGAACGGGATCATTAGCAGGGATGCTTACCTTAGGAGCCCAACAGACTTGGCATTCCTTGCAGGTTGCCTCCTGGTAACAGCAACAGAAGTAGACAGCTTCTGCTTTATCAAAATATCACCAATAGGAACATTATCCTCATCATCCTCATCTTCTTTGTGAGAAAGGATTAGATTCTTGGTTCTCTTCTGAGATGGGGCAGGCTTGTTGGAACCAAAGTAATTTGGATTAAATAATCTCTGAGTTTTGATGTTAACAAAAAGGATTAAATTTGTATGGCAAAGTGTTAGTTAAGATCTAACATGCTCTATCTAGTCTTACAGGGATATTCGAAATTTAACAAGTTAAGGAAACCTCGAAAGAGTTTATTAATATCCGCGTCCACCCGAGTAGACGAGCTGCTCAAATTGAATGGTATATTTATTTATATAAATATGTTTGAGTAGACGGAATATAGAATAGTCTCAGTAGACGAGAATGTTTAACTACTATGAGTAGACGAGCTTGAGTGCCACATCAGTAGACGGGGATCTAAGTTACTCATTGATATATAGCAAGTCCAAAGACTTGATAGTAGACGAGAATATTTGCCACGTCACTAGACGGGCTAAAAGAGTTTCTAACTATGAGCGTATAGACGCACTATGTTAAGAAGACAAGCTCTTTTTCTTTGTGAACATTTCATATGCTCTTGAAAAACTACCTCGACCACATTGAAGTATTTATTTCAAATGCTTGATATTCACTTCAAGTATATGTTGGTCCTCTCTATTTTATTTAACTGTTGTATTGCCTTGTTTCTTTGAGAGAGACATAGTACAAATGAGAAAATGCAAAAGCAAAATAGTACAATGCAAAACGCCTTATACCCTATCACCTTTAACACTGGAATAGCTGGAATTTGTACAAGGGAGGCAAGACAGTTTTCAAGTTGCATTTGCTCAGAGATGTGCCCGTTTTATGCAAGAATGATAACCTATAGTACATTTCACAATGGCCACGAGCAAGCTATGAGTCACAACGAATTTATACATTTGATTCCATACCTAAACCGGGAAATTTTAAAATAACCATTGAAGAATTTCAAGTAAAGAGAAAGGTCACTATAAATAGAAGACCTCAACATCTGAAGAAACAACTTTTGCAAATACAGAAATCTTGCAAGAAAAACTCTTGTCATTCTACGAGCTCGAATTCATTCATTCTTTCAAGAGCAAAAGTCTGTAATATCTTAGCTTGAATATTGCTATTATATTCAACTGATCTTAAACTTTCATACCCTCACACATAGTGAGTTAGAAGATCAAAAGAAACCAAATCTCTTTGTCAGAGTTAGAGCCTGAAGAGGCTTGGTAAGAAAGAAATACTTGTAGCCTGGAAAGGTGTTGAATACTTGTTGTAATCTATTTGGAAAATAGTGGAGAAAAACCTTCAAGTAGAAGGGACTGGATGTAGCTCTTGGTTGGAAGAGAGTGAACCAGGATAAAACGACTTAGCGTGAATCTTCTAATCCCTTATCTCTTCATTTTTATTTGTTTATACTAACTGTGGGGATTTGAACTTGATTTTGTTAAGTCTTTAAAAAGGATCTTTTTGTGTGTGTGTGCTTCTGCCTTTTTTTTTTCCTTGTGTGAGAAAACAGTTTTGAAAAAGGTTTTTTCGAAAATTATTAACAAACACAATTCAATCCCCCTTCTTTTGTTTGCCTGTGTCAACTTCAGTTGGCATCAGAGCTCAGCCTCGAAAGGGTTGAGCATCTAGCAAGTGCTGAGGGAGTACGATCCAACAACCATAGATGCAGAAGGACAAGCTACCAACAGTCCTCCTCTCTTCGATGGAAGTGATTATGACTACTGGAAGAAGAGGATGATGGCCTTCTTGGATGCACAAAATTTAGACATCTGGGAACTGATTGAGAATGGATATACTGAGCCTATAGGTGAAAATGGGGCAGCCATTACTAGAGCAGATTGGACTACAGATCAAAAGGCCAAACATCAACTTAATCTCAAAGCAAAACATTATTTGACGTGTGTTATCACTAGATCAGAACATGACAAAGTTCACAGCTGCAACACTGCTAAAGAAATTTGGGATACTCCGGCCCTTGCTCATGAAGGTTCATCTCAAGTGAAGGAGTAAAAAATAAGCATACCGGTTCACCAGTATGAGCTTTTTAAAATGGCTGATCATGAGACTATAGATCAGATGTTTGGAAGATTTCAAACAATCACCAACAGTCTCAGATCTCTTGGAAAAATCTATGAAAATAGAGATCATATTAGAAAGATTTTGAGAAGTCTTTCCAAGCAATGGAGACCCAACGTTACTGCTATTCAGGAAGCTAAAAATCTGAATACTCTTTCTCTGGAAGAGCTTCTCGGGTCACTCAAGGTTCATGAACTTGAACTGAATGAAGAAGACAATTCCAGAAAAGGAAAGTCTATTGCCTTAAAGGCAAAGAAAGCCAGTTCATCAAAAGTCCTCAAAGCTGTTGAATCTTCAGATGATGCTGAACCTTCAGATAGTGATGAAGGATAAGATGAAGATGAATTATCTTTCATCTCCAGAAAAATTCAACACATGTAGAGAAAGAAAGGTAACTTCAGAAGGAAGCAGTTTAACAAGAAGTTTTCCAAGGAGAAATCAAACTCCAAGGAAAAAGGTCCACCCTTGTGCTTTGAAAGCAAGAAGCCTGGCCATTTCAAAGCTGACTGCCCTGATTTGAAAGATAAAAAGAAGTTCTTCAAGAAAAAGAAGGGATTAATGGCAACTTGGGAGGACTTAGACCTATCTTCATCTGATGAGGAAGATGAAGCTGAGGAAGAGGCAAATATCTGTCTCATGGCTGACACATCAACAGAGAGTGAATACACTGATGATGAGGTAATGGATTCTGACCCGTCCACTCTTAAAAATGCTTTTGATGAATTATTGCATGAATCATCCATATTGTCTCATGAATACAAAAGTCTTAAAAAGAAGTGTGCAAAATTAACAAAAGAGTATGATAGAGTTTGCTTTGAAAAACAAAACTTAGCACAAGAAAATGATAAGCTAAAATCAGAGAATGTTAGTTTAACTGACAAACTAGAATGTGAGCTTGATAATTCTTGTGAAGTTGCAAAACTAAAACAAGATGTAACATATTTGACAGACACTCTGTCAAAGTTTGTAGGTGGCTTAGATAAGCTCAGTCTTATTCAAGGTACTCTAGGTCACCATATGATAAATCCGGCCTTGGTTATGATAAGGAGAAGCATGAGGCATCTCATAATAAGTCAAAACCACATATACAACATAGAGCTTCAAAAGCTCCAGCTAAATATGTTAAAACCAAGCCTGGCCTGTCCAACACCTTTTGCAAAATGTGTGGAAAAAGTGGGCATGATACATATAGATGCATACATAATAAGTATGCTAAACATTCATGTCCAATGAAAACTAACAAGAAAGGACCCAAGTCAGTTTGGGTACCTAAGGATAAGATAATACTTGTTGTAAATCTGCTTAACAACAGGAAATAAACAAACATCCTGGTACTTGGACAGTGGGTGCTCACGTCACATGACCGGAGAAAGGTGTATGTTCCAAGACCTACGACATAAAGATGGTGGCTGGGTGACATTTGGAGGAAACCAGAAAGGGAAGATCGCTGGTATAGGTAAAATTGGTAAACACCCCTTTCCCTCCATTGATAATGTTCTTTTAGTAAATGGTTTAAAACATAATCTGCTAAGCATAAGTCAATTATGTGATAGTGGATATGATGTTTCGTTTAATAAGAACATGTGTAATGTCAAGAAAAATGATGGATCAATTTTATTCACTGGTAAGAGGCAAAACAATTTGTATAAAATTGACTTGGAGGACCTCTCAAATCAAAGTTTTTCATGTTTAGTGTCCATTGAAGATGAGTGATTGATTTGGCACAAAAGGCTGGGTCATGCAAGCTCGAGATTAATCTCAAAGCTAAATAAGCATAACCTCGTGAGAAGGCTACCAAACCTTAAGTACAAATCTGATGCTCTCTGTGATGCATGTCAAAAGGGAAAACAAGTCAAAGGTTCTTTTGAATCTAAGAATGTTGTTAGTACCAATAGACCACTAGAACTGCTACACCTTGAACTTTTTGGTCCAACAAGGACTGCTTCTATCAATGGTAAGAAATATGGTCATTGTAGATGACTACACTAGATGGACATGGGTTATGTTCCTAGCTCACAAGGATGAGTCCTTCAAGGTCTTTTCTATATTCTGCAAATGTGTACAGAATGAAAAAGGCATGTGTATCACTTCAGTCAGAAGTGATCATGGGGGAGAGTTTGAAAATGAGCTATTTCATAAGTTGTGTGAAGAAAGTGGTATTCTTCACAATTTCTCAATACCTAGAACACCACAGCAAAATGGTGTGGTAGAGGGAAAGAACAGATCTCTTCAAGAGATGCCTAGAACTATGTTCAATGACAACTTTGTCCCTAGACACTTCTGGGCTGAAGCTGTTAATACTGCCTGCTACATTCAAAACAGAATATACATTAGACCAATCTTGAACAAGACTCCTTATGAATTGTGGAAGGGACGAAAACCCATATTTTCATCCTTTTGGTTGTAAATGCTTTATTCTAAATACTAAAGATCAACTTGTAAGTTTGATGCAAAAGTAGATAATGGAATTCTGTTAGGATATTCAGAAACTTCAAAAGGCGTTAGAGTATATAATTCTAGAACTTTAGTAGTAGAAGAATGTATACATGTCAAGTTTGATGACAAGCAGCCTGATAAGAAATTATCAGAGCTAGATGAAGCTTTTGCAGATCTTGATTTAAATATCTCAGGAGAGACAAAAAAGGTAAAAGCTGATGATCAAGTGGAAGACCCTCCTCAACAACCAGAAACATCCACCTCTTAACAAGACAATGTTCAGAGATCTTGGCATTTCAAAAATTATCATCCACAAGATCAAATCATTGGAAACCCCAATGATAAGCTGAGAACTAGATCAACTTTCAGAGAGTAGGAAGATACTGCACTAGTCTCTGAGTTAGAACCAAAGACAGTAGACGAGGCTCTGGTGGATAATGGCTGGATTCTGGCTATGCAAGAAGAACTAAATCAGTTTGAGAGAAGTGATGTCTGGACACTGGTACCCTTGCCTATGGACATAATCAGTTATAGGAACAAAATGGGTCTACAGAAACAAGCTTGATGAGAATTGTAAGGTGGTAAGAAACAAAGCAAGACTGGTTGCACAAGGTTATTCTCAAGAAGAAGGTATAGATTACACTGAAACTTTTGCACTTGTCGCTAGATTAGAAGCAATTAGGATTCTACTTTCCTTTGCTGCACATCATAATATAATGCTTTTTCAAAATGATGTAAAAAGTGCTTTTCTAAATGGTTTTATTAATGAAGAAGTATATGTAATGCAATCTCCGGGTTTTGAAAGTGAAACCCAACCTGAATATGAATATAAGCTTAAGAAAGGTTTATACGGCCTAAAACAAGCCCCTAGAGCTTGGTATGATAGGCTAAGTTCATTTCTAATGGAAAATGGCTTTAATAGAGGAAAGGTTGATACAACCTTGTTTAGAAAGTCCATTAAATCCAATTTTATAATAGTGCAAATTTATGTTGAAGATATCATATTTGGTGCTACTAATGAATCTCTATGCAAAGAGTTTTCTAAGTTAATGCAGAAAGAATTTGAAATGAGCATGATGGGAGAACTCAAGTTCTTTCTTGGATTTCAAGTTAAACAACCTATGGACGAGGTGTACATCCATCAAACCAAGTATACAAAGGAACTCCTAAAGAAGTTCAAAATGGATGATTGCAAACCAATGAATACTCATATGCATCCCACGTCCATACTGAACAAAGATGATAAAGAGAAAAAGGTAGAATAAAAGGTATATAGAGGTATGATAGGATCTCTTTTATATCTTACCATGTCTAGACCTGATATAATGTTCAGTGTTTGTTTATGTGCTCAATTTCAATCTGATCCTAGAGAATCTCATTTATCAGTAGTTAAAAGAATATTTAGATATTTGAAAGGTACTACTAATCTGGGTTTGTGCTTTAAGAAAAATGAAGATTACAGATTAGTTGGCTTCTGTGATGCTGACTATGCTGGAGATAGAATTGAAGGAAACCAGTGGAGGATATCACTTCATTGGAGCTAACCTTGTCTCATGGTCAAGCAAAAGACAAAGTACCATTGCATTATCAACTGCTAAAGCTGAGTACATTTAAGCTGCTAGTTGCTGCTCACAACTTCTATGGATCAAACATCAATTGGAGGACTACAATGTGTTTGTAAGTATTATTCCACTTATGTGTGATAATACTGCTGCAATTAACTTATCTAAGAATCCAATACTACATTCTAGAGCTAAGCATATAGAGATTAAACACCATTTTATAAGAGATTATGTGCAAAAAGGTGTTTTTGACATACAATATGTAGATACTGACCATCAATGGGCAGATATCTTTACTAAACCTCTTGCTGAGAACAGATTTATTTTTATTAGAAAACATCTCAACATGCTATGTGTGGGTTGATTATGTTATTCAGCCTTGAGAAATTTTGTTATTGATGTATGTAATCATTACAAGGTTTTAATGTGCGTCCATTGCATATCGCGTCCATTGTCTTTGTGCCGCGTCCACTGCATGCCTCGTCCATGCTTGCTTTGTGCTTGATCTCGTCAATAAATTATTTATTAACTGTATTTATTTTGTCTCAAAGACAAATTTATCATGTATTCTCTTTGCTGAGTCAGTAATTTCTATCAATCCCATCTAAACCTTTTTACATTTCAAAATAACAAAGCCATGTTATCTTTTATGACATGTCTCATCAAACATTTTCTTTTTGATTTATTTCCAAAAGAAAACCCTTGTTTTTCAAAACCTTTTAAAGCAAGCCCATTTCCCTCTGAGGAAACCTTTCGTTAACCTTCGTCTTCGAACACTCACTTCAACTCTCTGTTTTTCTACTTCCTAAAACCCTAACCTTGATTCATCAACAATGGCTTCTGCTTCTGCAAATTTCAATGTGGAAAAATTGAAACTTGCCACGAAACATCATTTTGATTTCGGAATATTAAAGGATTACAACTTGGATGTAAGCAAGTTTATCACTGCCGCCGGTTGGGATGGTATGTTCGTAGAGAAGATTTATATTTACCCTGACCTGATTAGGGCTTTCTGGAGGAACCCTCAGGTAACAATTGCTGAAATCTCTAGTACTGTTCTTGGGAGAAGGATAGTAGTCTCTGAAAAGACCATCTCTGAGGCAATAAATTGTGCTCAAGAAGGAGAGGTCATTACTGATAACTGGGAGAAGGAGCTTGGTGGTACAAAAGTAATATCCTCCTTACTAATGAGACAAGGCACTGTGAGAAGTCATGCATGGAGGTCAGTAGAAATGAAGGATGATGTCCGCATCCTTCATCAGATGTTGATTGTTGAACAAGGTTATTCTTCATAAAACAGGGTCAAAGGATAACTTGTCTGCCCTACACAAGTTTTGCCTTTGTCATCTAATTACAGAGACAAAAATCAATCTTCCTAGAATTCTCTATGGAAGATTCAGGGATGCTGTGGTAAATAGAAGGAAGCTCTCTACAATTCCCTATTGTCATCTTCTGTCAAAAATCTTCAAGTCACAGACTCTCTATGATTTCCTTAATGCTAAGCCTCAAGAAGAGCAAGAAAGGATTCTACCAGAGAGGGGTATGTCAGTAGCTGTGTTCGGTAAAATGAACATAGCTAACATGAACTTGAGCAATTACACTACAGTTGCCCTGGCTAAGCAAGAAGAAATGCTCAAAGTCAAATAAGAACAAATTGAGCAGAACAATGCTGAGGTTCTAGGGGTGAAGAGAACTTTCAAGAGAAAAACCATAGCTGTTAGGACAAGAGTTCCTAATAAGGCCTGCTGCTGGCATTGTGGTCAGGGAACCTACTGCTAAGGGCCCTCAACTTGCCAAAACTCAGAAAAGGACAAGGAACCTGGTCCTATCTCATAATGAAGATGATAAAGATGATGAGGACAGAGTTCCCATAAGTGCAATTTTGAAGAAACAAAAGTCTGTTGGTGCTGCCATTCCTACAAGAAGACAACAACCTCAAAGGAAAGCCAAGGCAGCTATGAACTCTGAGGTAACTCTTCCTGCTAATGATCATATTCAATTAGTAGTAGATGCCTTAGTTTCTAGCCTAGAAGATAGAATGGATATAGTCTCTGCACCTGATGTGTCTGTAAATCAACCTGATAATTTTGATGATGTATATGTCCCCACCCCACCTTCACCACAAAACACTTCCCCTGACCAACCACAAATAGCCTCACCACAACAACCATAATTCCCACCTCTGATACCTGAGGATGGTCCCTGGTTCAACCAACCAGATGATGAAAAAGATACATTTTCCATACACTCCCCCCTCTGAGCTTTATGATGGCAAGTCTGAATCATTAGTCAAAGTAAAGAGGGATTGGAGAATTTTATACCATACTCATGAACCAGAACCAATTTCAACCAGACCCTAGTACCCTTTACCAAAATATGAGTATGAACCAGAAACAACTGTCAAACCCTGGTATAGACCTCACCATAACATTCCCCCTGGCCTTCCTCCATCCAAACTATTCAATAGACTTAGACCCCTCATTACTCACCTACCACAAAAGAAATTTCCTCGGAGAAAAATTTATCCAAACCTTGTTAAATACCCTCCTTTCAAACCCTTCACTGATAGTGTAGAGAGACACATAATTTCTGACTGGTCTAAGGATCCAGCCAAGAAAGACTTGCAAAATGTCATATACAAAAGGTCTAGATCCTACAGACACATTCCCATCATCATGAACAACAAAACAAAGTGGAAAACCTTCATCCATCCAAGGGAATATGGCAAAGCATATGATATCATTGATCACATCATGTATGCCATGTTGGAGTCAGAATTTGAACTATTCGGGGTGGTAAGGGCTGCTAATTTTGTGCCTCCAACTTGGTTGAGACATACCTTGAAGGATACAAAGATTGGAATCAAGCCCTACATGCTTTGTCCAAGACTTCCAATGATAGATTTAAACAAGGACAAGGACAGGAAGAAACAAAGGAATACTGGAAAGATGCCTTTTCCTGAATCTTGCATGATTAACCCTGAAGATGTCAACAACACAGATCAGAATATCATAGATTACTGGTTGGCACAACCTATTGAGGATATTCGGGAAGATATGGCAGTTAATATTTGGAGAGCTCACGTAGTGAAATATACAGAAGAAGCCTCTTCATCTGGTTTAACTTTGGAACAGAAAAAGTTCATTCCCAAAGTCAGAGGCAAATGTGGACTTTCAAACTTCAGACTCTTCATCTACAAGGACATTTTGGGTGTTCCCACCATCAGTCCTATTTATGAAGAAGATTCAGTCCACTGGGCTAAAGAACTGCCCCCACCTGTTCTGCAACTCACTAACTTACCTCCACCTTCTCCACCTTCTGAGCTTACTGAAGAAGAAATTATTGTAGAAGATTCTGCTATGGAGATTGAATCTGCTCATCTAGTTACTGAGAATGAGGAAGTTGCTGAGTCTGATTCTAGGCCAAGCACTTCTGAGAAGAAATCATCTCATCCATTGTCTCTGACTGTAATTCATCCATCAGAGCAACCTCAGACCTTAAGAGCTTTAGACACTCTGTCAAGTCAAGCTCCTGCTCAAGAAAGTGCTGAAAGTTCAAGACCAACACTCTCACTGCCTCCAAACTTTGAAGAAATTATTGGAAGAATTGTAGAGGAGAGAGTAAAGGTCTGGTCAAGGAGCAAGTGAAGGAACAAGCTGTAGAAGCCCTGGCTCCAACTAATGTAATGATGAACCAGATGATGAACATCATGCTGAGCTTTCAACAAAGTCAGAATCTGCCAACACAACTCCCTGTTCCTCCACCAAACCCAAATCCAAATCCAAACCCTCCTCCTCCACCTCCTTCATCTTCTTAAGATTTTCTTTTGTTTTATTCTTTACTGACAATGATGGTCCACTTCTCTTACCTTTTTGTCTGATGACAAAAAAGGAGGAGAATGAAGAAAATTAAATTTATATATATATTGAAAGTCAGTTTTTGAAAAGTATTCTTTTTTCTGCATATGCATGTTTGTTATTTGTCTTACATGTTGGCATAGTTTTTTATATGATCTGATGCTATCTTTTGTCTAATAAGTAGCTGAACTGATATGATAAGTTATATATGATATATGCTTCTCTGTTTATGTCTTATTCTATTATTCTATTCCTGTTAAGTCTGAATGCTTTGTCTTAAGGGGAGCTTTGTAAGCTCTCTTAGACTTTGCTCACTCAAATTTAATTATTTGTTATCATCATCAAAAAGGGGGAGATTGTTGGAACCAAAGTAATTTGGATTAAATAATCTTTGAGTTTTGATTTTAACAAAAAGGATTAAATTTGTATGGCAAAGTGTTAGTTAAGATCTAACATGCTCTATCTAGTCTTGCAGGGATATTCGAAATTTAATAAGTTAAGGAAACCTCGAAAGAGTTTATTAATATCCGCGTCCACCCGAGTAGACGAGCTGCTCAAAGTGAATGGTATATTTATTTACATAACTATAACTATGTTTGAGTAGACGGAATATATAATAGTCTCAGTAGACGAGAATGTTTAACTACTATGAGTAGACGAGCTTGAGTGCCACGTCAGTAGATGGAGATCTAAGTTACTCACCAATATATAGCAAGTCCAAAGACTTGATAGTAGACGAGAATATTTGTCACGTCACTAGACGAGCTAAAAGAGTTTCTAACTATGAGCATATAAACGCACTATGTTAAGAAGACGAGCTCTTTTTCTTTGTGAACATTTCATATGCTCTTGAAAAACTACCTCGACCACATAGAAGTATTTATTTCAAATGATTGATATTCACTTCAAGTAAATGTTGGTCCTCTCTATTTTATTTAACTGTTGTATTGCCTTGTTTCTTTGAGAGAGACATAGTACAAATGAGAAAATGCAAAAGCAAAATAGTACAATGCAAAACGCCTTGTACCCTGTCACCTTTAACGTTGGAATAGCTGGAATTTGTACAAGGGAGGCAAGACAGTTTTCAAGTTGCATTTTCTCATAGGTGCGCCCGTTTTATGCAAGAATGATAACCTATAGTACATTTCACAATGGCCACGAGCAAGCTATGAGTCACAATGGATTTATACATTTGATTCCATCCCTAAACGGGAAAATTTCAAAACAACCGTTGAAGAATTTCAAGTAAAGAGAAAGGTCACTATAAATAGAAGACCTCAACATCTGAAGAAACAACTTTTGCAAATACAGAAATCTTGCGCGAAAAACTCTTGTCATTCTATGAGCTCGAATTCATTTATTCTTTCAAGAACAAAAGTCTATAATATCTTAGCTTGAATATTGTTATAATATTCAACTGATCTTAAACTTTCATACCCTCACACATAGTGAGTTAGAAGATCAAAAGAAACCCAGTCTCTTTGTTAGAGTTAGAACCTGAAGAGGCTTGGTAAGAAAGGAATACTTGTAGCCTAGAGAGGTGTTGAATACTTGTTGTAATCTATTTGGAAAATAGTGGAGAAAAACCTTCAAGTAGAAGGGACTGGACGTAGCTCTTGGATGAAAGAGAGTGAACCAGGATAAAACGACTTGCGTGAATATTCTAATCCCATATCTCTTCAGTTTTATTTGTTTATACTAACTGTGGGGATATGAACTTGATTTGGTTAAGTCTTTAAAAAGGATCTTTTTGTGTGTGTGTGGTTCTGCCTTTTTTTCCTTGTGTGAGAAAACAGTTTTGAAAAAGGTTGTTTTCAAAAATTATTAACGAACACAATTCAACCCCCCCTCTTGTATTTGCCTGTGTCAACTTCAAGGCTGAGGTGCATCAACAGGTTGTTCCCTGATTACAATACCAGTAGCAAGTTTTCTGGCAGCAGGTTTCCTTACAGCAGTGGTCTTCCTTCCAACTGTCTTCTTTCTCAGCCCAAGCACATCAACATTGTTCAGCTCAACTTGTTCTTCTTTTACTTTAAACATTTCTTTCTCCTTGGCCAATTCAGCTTGAGTAACTGTGCTTAGTCTTATGTTTGACAAATTCATCTTGCCAAAAAATACAGCAGAAACTCCCTTCTCAGTTAGAATTTCAGCTTGCTCTTCTGGTGACTTGGCAGCAAGGATGTCATAAACTCCTTGAGCTTTGAAAATTTTTGACAGCAGATGACAAAAAGGAATGGCAGTTGCCTTCTCCCTGTTGATTATGTACTCCCTGAATCTACCATAGAGAATCCTAGGCAGATTGATCTTGGTCTCTTCTACAGCCTTCCAAGAATGTTTCCTGACCGTATCTTGCCTCATTAGAAAGGCAGCAACTACCTCGGAACCTCCATGACGCTTTTCCCAGCCTTTAGTGATGAAAACCCCTTCTTGGTCACAATGAACAGCTTTAGAGATGGTTTCTCAGACACTACCACTCTTTTTCCAAGAATATAAGCAAAAATCTCAGTATTTGTCACCTGAGGGTTTCTCCATAAATCCCTAATCAGATTTGGGTAGACAGATACCTTCTCGATAAACAGTCCATCCCAACCAGCAGCAATGATGTTCTTGCTAACATCCACATTGTACTCTTTTAAAATCCCAAAGTCGAAGTGGTCTTCCACACTGAACTTGTCAACATTGTAGGTTGATGTAGCAGAAGAGGAAGCCATTGAAGAGATTTCGAGTTACGGTTTGGAAGCAAGGGAAATAGAGAGTCTTTTTCACAAGGGTGGTTTTAGAGATAGAGATTGTGGAAGGTTTTCAGAGGGAAAAGGTTTTTCTTAAAAAGGTTTCGAATGTGAAGAGTTTCCCTTAAAAAATATTCAAAAAGAAACTGAAAAGTAGACGTGTGAAAGGACATGTCATAAATGGTAACACTGTGCAGGTTTTTGAAACTGTAAAAAAGCAATTGATGGGATTGATGGAAATAACTGATTCAGCAGAGAGAATTTTAATTAATTATGTCTTTGAGACAAAATAAATGTATTTAATTCATAGAATATGGACGAGTCTATTAAAAGAAAGTAAGTAAGCATTGGACGCGGCATGTACTAGACGCGGCAAGCAACAAGTACTGGACGCGAATAAAACATGCAATAGGCTTGAAACACAATAGACGCACATATATCACATACAACATTCTCATGACTAGACAACTTCATTAATCCACATTAACCATGTTGAGATGCTTTCTAATAAGAATAAACCTGTCCTCAGCAAGAGGTTTAGTAAAGATATCTGCCCATTGATGGTCAGTATCCACAAATTGTATATCAAAGACACTTTTTTGCACATAATCTCTAATAAAATGATGTTTAATCTTTATATGCTTAGCTCTGGAATGCAATATTGGATTCTTAGATAGATTAATTGCAGCAGTATTATCACACATAAGTGGAATACTACTTATAAACACATTGTAGTCCTCCAATTGATGTTTGATCCATAGAAGTTGTGAGCAGCAACTTGCAGCCGAAATATACTCAGCTTCAGTAGTTGATAAGGCAATGGTACTTTGTCTTTCGCTTGACCATGAGACTAGATTAGCTCCAATGAAGTGGCATTCTCCACTGATACTTTTTCTTTCAAGTCTATCTCCAGCATAGTCAGCATCACAAAAACCAACTAGTCTGTAATCATTATTTTTCTTAAAGCACAAACCCATATTAGTAGTATCTTTCAAGTATCTAAATATTCTCTTAACTGCTGATAAGTGTGATTCTCTAGGATCATATTAAAAACAAGCACTTAAACATACACTGAACATAATATCTGGTCTAGACGCGGTAAGATATAGAAGTGATCCTATCATACCTCTATATACCTTTTGGTCTACCTTTTTATCTTTATCATCTTTGTTCAGTATGGACGTGGGATGCATAGGGGTGTTCATTGGTTTGCAATCATCCATCTTGAATTTCTTTAGAAGTTCATTTGTGTGCTTAGTTTGATGGATGTACACCTCGTCCACTGTTTGTTTAACTTGAAGTCTAAGGAAGAACTTGAGTTCTCCCATCATGCTCATTTCAAATTCTTTCTGCAGTAGGTTAGAAAATTCTTTGCAGAGAGATTCATTAGTAGCACGAAAGATTATGTCATCAACATATATTTGAACAATAATAAAACCGGACTTATTGGATTTTCTAAACAAGGTTGTATCAACCTTTCCTCTACTGAATCCATTGTCCATTAAGAATGAACTTAACCCTTCATACCACGCTCTAGGAGCTTGTTTAAGGCCATATAAAGCTTTCTTTGGCTTATATATATATTCAGGTTGGGTTCACTTTCAAAACCCGGAGGTTGCATAATATACACTTCCTCATTAATAAATCCTTTTAGAAAAGCACTTTTTACATCCATTTGAAAAAGCATAATACTGTGGTGTGCATCAAATGATAATAAAATTCTAATTGCTTCTAATCTAGCAACAGGAGCAAAAGTTTCAGTATAGTCTATACCTTCTTCCTGCGAATAACCTTGCGCAACAAGTCTTGCTTTATTCCTTACCGCTTTGCCATCTTCATCAAGCTTGTTTCTATAAACCCATTTGGTTCCAATAATTGATTTGTTCTTTGGTAAAGGCACAAGAGTCCACACTTCATTTCTTTCAAATTAGTTCAGTTCTTCCTATATTGCTAGAATCCAGCCCTCGTCTAATAGAGCCTCGTCTACTGTCTTTGGTTCTAACTCAGAGGCTACGGCATAATTATCTTGCTCTCTGAATGTAGATCTGGTTCTTAGCCTATCATTGGGATTTCCAATGATTTGATCCTGTGGATGATAATTCCTGAAGTACCAAGATCTCTGAACATTTTCCTGTTGAGAGGTTGAAGTTTCTGACTCTTGTTGTTGAGGGTCATCCATTTGATCATCAGTTTTGACCTTTGTTGAATCTCCTGAGATATTGAGATCAAGATCTGCAAAAGCTTAATCTAGCTCTGATAATTTCTTATCAGGCTGCTTATCATCAAATTTAACATGTATATATTCTTCTACTACTAAGGTTCTAGAATTGTAAACTCTAAACCCTTTAGATGACTCAGAATATCCTAATAGAATTTCATTATCTACTTTAGCATCAAACTTACCAAGTTGATCTTTAGTATTTAATATAAAACATTTACAACCAAAAGGATGAAAGTAAGATATGTTGGGTTTTCGTCCTTTCCACAATTCATAAGGAGTCTTATTCAAGATTGGTCTTATGTATATTCTGTTCTGAATGCAGCAGGCAGTATTAACAGCTTCAGCTCAGAAGTGTCTAGGGACAGAGTTGTCATTGAGCATCGTTCTAGCCATCTCTTGAAGAGATCTGTTCTTTCTCTCTACCAGACCATTTTGCTGTGCTGTTCTAGGTATTGACAAGTTGTGAAGTATACCACTTTCTTCACAGAACTTTTGGAATAGATCATTTTCAAACTCTCCCCCATGGTCACTTCTGATTGAAGTGATACACATGCCTTTTTCATTCTATACACGTTTGCAGAATACAGAGAAGATCCTGAATGACTCATCCTTGTGAGCTAGGAACATAACCCATGTCCATCTAGTGTAGTCGTCTACTATGACTAGACCATATTTCTTTCCACTGACAGAGGCAGTCCTTGTTGGTCCAAACAGATCAAGGTGTAGCAGCTCTCGTGGTCTATTGGTACTAACAACATTCTTAGATTCAAAAGAACCCTTGACTTGTTTCCCCTTTTGACATGCATCACAGAGAGCATCAGATTTGTACTTAAGGTTTGGTAAGCCTCTTACGAGATTATGCTTATTTGGCCTTGAAATGAATTTCAAGCTTGCATGACCTAGCCTTTTGTGCCAAATCCATCGCTCATCTTCAATGGACACTAGACATGAGGCACTTTGATTTGTGAGGTCCTCCAAGTCAATCTTATACATATTGTTTTGCCTCTTGGCAGGGAATAAGAGTGATCCATCAGTCTTCTTGACATTACACATGTTCTTGTCAAAAGAAACAGCAAACCCATTATCACATAATTGACTTATGCTTAGCAGATTGTGTTTTAAACCATTAACTAAAAGCACATCATCAATGGAGAGAAAAAGATGTTTACCAATTTTACCTTCTCCAGTGATCTTTCCTTTCTGGTTACCTCCAAAAGTAACCCAGCCACCATCTTTGTGTCTAAGGTCTTGGAATATACATCTTTCTCCCGTCATGTGACGAGAGTAGCCATTATCCAAGTACGAAGATGTTTGTTTCTTTCTTGTTGTTAAGCAAATCTGCAACAGGGATGATCTTGTTTCTAGGTACCCAAATTGACTTGGGTCCTTTCTTGTTAGTGATCACTAGACGAGTATGCTTGACATATTTCTTATGTATGCATCTAGAAGTTATGTGTCCACTTTTTCCACACACTTTGCAAAAGGTAGACGTGCTTGATTTGGTTTTAGCATGCAGTGTTGGAGCTTTTGAAGCTTTGTGATGTGTATGTGGTGTTGACTTTTTATGAGATGCTTCATGCTTCTCTTTGTCATAAGCAAGGCCAGACTTATCATGAGGTGACCTAGAGTGCCTTAAAATTAAACTTAGTTTATCTGAGCCACCTACAAATTTAGACAGTGTCTGTCAGGTGTATCACATTTTGTTTCAGTTTTACAACTTCACAAGAACCAATTAGCTCACACTTGAGTTTGTCAATTAGACTGACATTCTCAGATTTAAGGTTATTATTTTCATTTACAAGACTTAGTTTTTCCATGCAAACCCTATCATATTCTTTAGATAGTTTTGAAAATCTCTTTTTGAGACTTCTATACTCATGAGACAGAATTGACGAGTTGTGCAATAATTCATCAAATGCATCTTGAAGGCTGGATAGGTCAGAATCCATTACCTCAGCATCAGTGTATTCATTTTCTGATGATGAATCAGCCATGAGACAAATATTTGCCTCTTCCTCAGCTTCATTTTCTTCATCCGATGAAGACAGATCCAGATCCTCCCAAGTGGCCATCAAACCCTTCTTCTTCTTGAAGAACTTCTTCTTGTCCTTCAGATCAGGGCAGTCATCTTTGAAATGACCAGGCTTTCTGCACTCGAAGCACAGAGGTGGACCTTTTTCTTTGGAGTCTAACTTTTCTTTGAAGAACTTTTTGTTGAACCGCTTCCTTCTGAAACCACCTTTCTTTCTCCACATATAAGAATTCCTTCCTTTACTAATCTCTTAAGTCTTTCTTGAGAAATGTGCCCTAACCTCTTATGCTAAAGCATGGAGGAATCCTCATTCACAATACTTCGCTTAGCACCAACATTGGTGGTATGTAAAGCTATGAGACTTGTTTCAAATATAGGATCTAATTCAAACTTAAATAAAATTTCAACCAGAATTCCAGAACCAACAACTTTATTATCATGCAATAGTTCAAAATAAACATCACAAAAATAAAACTGATAACCAATACGAGTATCCGTTTTGAGTGAATCTAGAGGAGTGATGTTTGGTGTAATTTTTTCCTTATAGCTTCTTGGAGCCTATGAGGGTTTGCCTTGTATAGTCGTAGGGGTAGAATGGTGATGGCTTCAGCCACACGCAACCCAATATGTCCATGGAAGTTTCTTGCTTCCTCTCCATCATCTTCATCCTCATCACCTCCTCGTCCTCGCACATTGGTCAAGCAATTCATTTGATATTCCATTAAGCCAGTTGTCAAAACCTTGTGTCAAAGGAGATTCTATCTCCATTAAGATTTTAGAGGATGAATTTAAAAAAAGTCTTGATAGCTGCAAAAATAATCTACATGGTAGGTTACTATTGGCAAAGGGTAATTATCCAATTAAGTTTCAAGAATTAAAGGACAAGCTTTCTAAATATGGAAACCTCTTGGATCTTGGCGTATGGTTCCTTTATGAAAAGGATTCTATGAGTTCAACTTCTCATTAGTTGGGGATCTTCGGTGTGCTTGGGCAGTAGGATCATGGAGCTTGAATCTGGGAATCTTGAGATTGTCTAAATTGAGTCTTGATTTCAGTCCCAATAGTCAAAAGAAGGCAAATGCTCAGGCTTCGATTAGAATTCTTGATCTTCCCATGGAGTTTTGGAGGCTGAAAATCCTATTTGAGATAACTAGTGGAATAGGAATTCCCTTGTTCCTTGATGAAGCTACAAGAAATAAAGTATTTGGTCATAATGCAAGAATTTTAGTTGATGTGGATTTGTGTAGTCATCTTCCCAATGAAATATTTTTTTAAAGAAACGACTATGCATTTTATGTTGGAATTGTATATGAGAAGCTCCCATTATTTTATGATTTCTGCAAAACAATTGGTCATAGTGTGGAGCAATGTAAAAAGAAAGACAACTCTGAGTCAAAGAACTCAGAACCTAAGAATCAAGGAGATCAAGATCATGCACTCAACAAACACTAATGGTGTATGTTCCTAAGCAGACATCAGAGGCTCATGTTGAAAATCCTATGGATGATCGAAGGCAGAATGAGATAGTTCCAGTTGATAATTCAAAAAACATTTCAGTGGCAGTGATTCCTTATTCTGCCCAAGGGTTATTGCATCTACTAGTTAGCAAGTAACCTTTTCAATTGTGTTGGATAATCAATAGCTCTATATATTTATCAGCTTTATATGCAAATACTACATATCTTTAAAGAAGAATTTGATGGTCAGAATTAGCAAGTTTGCATCAAAATCATAATGGTCCTTGGTGCTTCATTGGAGATTTCAATGCCACTTTATGATCTCATGAATCAAGGGGTAGACACTTGCCTCTGAGAATTTCTTGTGAGGAGTTTAATACTTGGAAAGAGTGCTGCAACCTCACACATCTTCAAACCAGAGGAGCTGCCTTTACCTGATCAAATGGAAGGAGGGGCAACGCCTTATAGGTTATGGGTTTGAAAGAAGGAGACGATGGTAGAGTAGTTTTGGGGCTTATTTGATCTGAAAAATTAAAAAGAAGACAATTAATTTTTAGTTTAAAATGAGGTCCCTATGGACAATGGTGAAAATAAAAAGGTTGAGAAGGGGCAGAGTATAAATTAAGAACTTAGGGATGGTTGTCATGTGAGCTATCATCATTAAAGGAGTTGGCATATGGTGATTGGGCCACATGAGCAGTGTAACATTTACCCAAAGAGGATTGGGCTAAACTAGAATAGTAAGGAAGCCTTTCCTACTAACATGGGGAGAAGGTCTGAGAGGTTTATGGGGAGAAACTCTAGGAGAGGGATAGGCTATAAGAGAGTCAAGGGGAGGGGGAGTAACACATTTAGAAATAAAAACTTTGTTCCTTGGTGTGTGGCTCAACCTCCCATCAAGTCTTCATTTTTTCATAGGGTCTATCAACACTACATCCTTTTATTTCACTAACTTCCCAGAAAGCTATCGTCAAGAGGATATGCGGCGGTTGTTCCAAAAATGGGGTTATGTGAGTGATGTGTTCATCCCTTCAAAGAGAGATAAATATGGGGAAAGATTTGGTTTTGTAAGATTCATTGATGTGGAAAACCATAATAGAATGGAAGAAAACCTGGATACCATTTGAATGGGAAATATGAGGCTCAAAGTAAACATTCCTAAGTTTGGGAGAGGATTGAAAGCTGGTGATGGGGCTCCACAGGATGATCGTGGCCATGGTTATAGAAGGTATAAGGATGTTAATTTTATAAAAAAGGGACTGACTTATGCAAAGGTAGTGGTAGGTGGGAATATCTTAAATAAGTCAACAGCAGGTGTGGCTAGCCATCAACAAGGGACCATAAGGAGTAATAAGGATGTGGACAATGATTGGAGGGGAATAACATTTAATTTACCTGAGGAAGAAATGAGATGGCTGGAAGGGTGTTTTGTGGGTTATATGCGTTCTACTATTGAGGTGGGCCTTGTTCAGAAGGCTTTGTAGGAGGAAGGTTTCTCTAAGATTATGATGAGGGTTTTAAGGGGGAACATGGTGCTTCTCTCAAGTGAGGATAACGTTGATATTTATTCCCTTCTCAAAGACGCATCTGAGGTCTTGGATAAACGGTTTTTGGATCTCAAGCCTTGGGAACCAGGAGTGGTGTCCAAAGAGATATCAGCTTGGTTGAGGGTTATGGGGTACCGGTGCATGCATGGTTGGAAGATTTCTTTAAATATGTGTCACAGTTAGTGGGGAAGTTTGAAAGCATTGATGTAGGCACTAAGAACAAGTCCAATTTTGATGTTGGGAGGGTACTGATCAGGTTAACATCCCCGGAGCCAGTCAATAAAATTGTCAACATCAAGATAAATAGTCTGGTTTTCTCTATTAGACTGATTGAGGAGGTGTTCTCAATTAATTTGACAAGTAAAAATGAAGATGAAAACTTTGTTCGGTTCTCTGAGGACTCTGATGAAGATGGGGACTCTCAGGCAGGTCGCTTCCTCGAAACACCGGAAGGAGCTATGGATGGGCTAGCTGTGGAGGATCAAGGCCAACGGCTAGATGATGTACTGTCTATTTCAAAAAAAAGGTTGTCAGGCTAGTGCACTAGGGGACGCAAAGGATAGACATTTGAGGTGTTCGGCTATAATCACTTGTCCCAATGTTCTGTATAATGGAGAATTAAATGCTTTTGTACTAGAATTGCAGTCGGCCATCGAAAAACTAGGAGAGGAGAGGGAGAATGCTGTACAAGCTATGATTGCACCTGGTGGGGTTGAGGGTCAGTTTGTTGGTAATTGTGTTGGGTTGTATGATGGGCCTTTGGTTGGGGGGGGACACTGAAGGTCAAATTGGAAATGACCTGGATTTGATTTCGGTTGTTGTGGTCCAGGGAGGTTTGTATTTTGGGCTGGGCAAGAGTGTTGAGCCCACTCATTGTGTAAGTGTTAATGCTGAGATCGTTCCAGAGAGCCCCTTGGGTGATGCTTCTCTCATTTCGGCACCGGCCAATTATGATTAGTTTGAGGAAAAGGTGGGCCTAGTTTTTTTTTTTAGCAACAAAAAACAAAGAGGATGTAAATTAAAAGGGGAAAGAGGCCCATTAAAGAAACTAAAGGCCAAGTGGTGAAACATCCTATACAAGTGGATAAGGTTGCAGTAGATAAGGGGAAAAAAAAGATGCCAACCGGGTTCCAAGAGGAAGGGAATAGTGGGTAATGCCACTAGGATGGTGGAGGGATATAGTTTAAAACACGGTTTCACTCATTTCCAACGGGTGTGACAAAAATCAAAATCTAGAAAATTAGGGGAGAAAAACATGGGTGCAGGAAAGAAAGGAACAAGGGAGAAGGCTTCTCGGTGTTGTGGGGGTGGCAGTAGGATTGAAATTAGAAAGGAAGTAATGCTTACAGTGCTTCTTCTGATGTTGGAAAGCAGTTTTCGGGCGGAGCAGATTGGGTTTATAATGACCAAGTGTAGCAACAACAACAACAACCAATTTCAGGTTCGTCTATTTCAGATTCAGAAATAAGACACTGTACTAAGATTATTTGTCAGGAAAATAGTAGAAAGAATGCAGTAAAAATTCTTGAGTTAGGAAAGGAGATGGGCCTATCTGTAAGGGGGAGGGAAGCATCCATTATAGATAAGTTAGTAGAACTTGAAAACAGAGACAGAGCAGTCAAAATTGCTAGGGGGTCTACGGAGTTAGCTTAATGAAGATTGGGTCTTTTAAAGTAAGAGGTTTAAGGGGAATGGTGAAGAAGAATAAAATTAGGAGTTTGGTCAAACAAGAAAAGTTAGACTTTATTGTTATTTAGGAGACTAAAGTTGAAGACATGTCTTCTTCTCTGTGTCAAATTCTATAGGGTGGGCATAATTTTGGCCATTGTTTTCTACCTTCTGTGGGGAGTGGTGGTGGTATACTATCAATCTGGAATGCTTTGAAGGCTAAGTTTATTTTTTTTCTTTACTAGTAGGGGGTTTGTAGGGGTCTGTTTGGAGTGGGAAGGATCTCAAAGGAAGTGTTTTGTTGTAAATGTTTACTCTCAAGGAAATGCAGCTGAGAAAAGAGAGTTGTGGGAAAATTTAAAAATGTCGTGCAGAGGCTTTGGGGAGGGCCATTGGTGTGTTGTTGGAGATTTTAATTTGGTAAGGCGCTCTAATGAAATAAAAGGTATCTCACGAGTGGAGCTTGATGCTTCAACCATAATGAGGGCAGATTTTAATCAGTTTATTGAAGATATGGAACTAGTTGATCTTCCTCTTTTGGGTCACAAATACACTTGGTATAGGGCAAACGGGTCAACTATGAGTCGGCTAGATCATTTTCTTGTGTCAGAAAGCTGGATGGATCAATGGGGGGACTTTCCCAATGCGCTCTCAACTGGGATGTCTCGGATCATTGTCTGATTGTTCTTAGATTTGGATCGCTTAACTGGGGACCAAAACCTTTCTGTTTTCAAAAGTTTTTGGCTGAAGCATCATGACTTTAAAAAAGTGGGGTGTACAAGCTAGGTAGACTTTGAGGTGCATGGCTAGATGGGTTATGTGCTTTTGGAAAAACTTAAAATGTTGAAATTATCTCTAAAAAAGTGGAATGCAGCGACTTTTGGGGAGATGGATTCAAAAATAAAAGTCCTTACCGAGAAAATTAACGAGATTGATTTGGCTTCAGAAGAAAGAGGTATTGGGGATGAGGAGGTGCTTATGAGATGGACTATGTCTGTGGAGCTTTGGGATATCTTGGAAAACAAACAGAGTTTGATGCATCAAAGGTCTAGAGTGAAGAAGCTAAACGAAGCTGATGCAAACTCAAAATTCTTCGACGCTTGTGTCAAGTCTAGGAGGTGGTAAGGTATTTTTCTAAACACTTTGCTGATTGTAACTGGAAACGACCTACTTTGGATGGTATTATGTTTAATAGTGTCTCGGCTATACAAAATGAGAAGTTGGTTGCACCTTTCTCTTTAGAGGAAATTAACGATTCTTTGAGTTGTTGCGAATGGGATAAAAGCCGGGGACCGGATGATTTCAATTTCTCTTTTATAAAGTCCTGCTGGGAGCTTTTGAAGGGTGATGTACAGAAATTGTTCTCAGAATTCTATGATAATTCTCATCTTCCGAAATGTTTGTCTTCCTACTTCTTGGCTCTGGTGCCTAAAATCAATTCCCCGCAATCTTTAGGGGATTATAGGCCAATCTCTCTCCCAGGGTGTTTGTATAAGACTATGGCAAAGGTTCTAGCTTCTCAACTGGGAGAGGTCATGGAATCGATTATCTCAAGTCACCAATCGGCGTTTATTATGAGAAGACACATTGCGGATGAGGTGGTGGTCATTAATGAGATTATACATTCGGCTAAAAAAAGGGGAATGAATTTTTCAAAGTGGATTTTGAGAAGGCCTATGACTCGGTGTGTTGGGATTTTCTTGACTACATGCTACATAGATTTAGCTTTGCGGAGAGGTGGAGAGCCTAGATTAGAGCATGTGTGTTTTCTGGTAAGCTGTCAGTTTTGGTTAATGGTAGCCCAACTAAAGAAGTTAACATCCAGAGGGGTCTAAAGCAAGGGGATCCTCTTGCCCCTCTCTTCCTACTGGTAGCTGAAGGCTTGAGTGGATTGATCCAAAGCTCGATTTCCCATGGTAAATTTAAAGGGTTTTAAGGTGGGAGAATCGAATGTGGTAATCTCTCATTTGCAATACGCAGACGATACTCTTCTAATAGGGGAGGCATGTCACGGTAACTTGTGGGCCATGAAGTCAGTTTTGAGGTGTTTTGAGCTGGCTTCCGGATTAAAGATTAACTTCCATAAAAGTAGTGTGGTGTATTTGGGAGCTCTGAAATGGGATAATTTTTGGAGATGGGAAAGCAGATATGACCTATGTGCTGGATAGGATCATAGTATGTTTTTGGAAGTGGTTCTCCGCAAAGAATCAAGGAAATATATATTCTTTCTCAGATTGGTGTATTGACCCGAGAAAATGTATTGAAATGTAGTAGGATAATATTATATTACTGTATACTTACAGCTACTCTTTACAGAATTTGGGCCTTTTGTATATGGGTTTTTGAGTACCCCTTATACTCTATTTAATATACTTTTTGCCTTTTTTTAAAAAAAAAAACATTTACCCAAAACATTGTATTGGCACTAGCCACTGGAGAATTCACCTTAATTTCGAACCGAGTAATGATAGGTGAACACCCAAATGGGATGCCCATTTGGGACACCTAGTTAATCATGTATAAATATTTGGTTAATTCAGTTTATTATATGGTCAATCACGTGCAAATATTTGGTTAATTCATGATGACCCATTAATCATATAAAGAACTGAATTAAATAGATATTTGCATGTGATTAACCAAATATTTACATGGTTATGGTAAATAAGCCCATTAACGTGATTAACTATATAATGAACTGAATTAACCAAATATTTATATATGATTAACCAGGTATCCCAAACGAGTGTCCCATTTGGGTCTTCACCTATCATTACTCTTTGTAACCCCACCCCACTTATATATCAAACATCGAGTAAATATCCAATTTGGTCCTTGAAATTGTGAAGTAGTATCAACTTGGTCATTGAAATTATCGAATTCCAAAAGCATCCTTGAATGATAAGTTTGTATCAATTTGATCCCTTATTTTACTCATTTAATATCAATTAAGTCCCGACATTGCTAACTTAAAGTCAATTTAGTCCATACGATTTTCAACTGAGGGACTAAGTTGATTACCGTTTTACAATTTCAGGAATTAATTTAGAATTTTGATAATTTCAAGGATCGGATTGATATTACTTCATAATTTCAAGGACCAAATCGAGTGTTTACTCATCAAACATCATTTTGATTGGTCTTCCAACTTTCGCACCGTGCGGAATCGAACTAAGTAGTACTCCTCAGTAAAATTACATTACACCCACTAGCCAAACACATCATTAGGCAACCAAAATTAATGGGCTCCTTACTCAAACTCAATTCCACGTAGCCAAGTTAAACCTTAGTCCTTATACCCCGCTGCTGTGCTTCCTTCCGCCGCCAATGGCAACCGCGGCGGCGCTCTTTTCACACCTCCGCCGATCACGACAATCGCCCTCCCTCTCCCTCTTTTTCATGCCACGTCTCCTCACTCCTCAACCCACTACTCTGCCGCCGCCACTCCCACCTCTACTTCCCAGTCCTACCGTTCCTCACTCACCACCCACCGCCACTTCCCTCGCGCTTCTCGGCGCCTTCCGCTCCCGCCTTTTCTCGACTCGTTCTTCCTCCGATGACGGCAGCGAATTGAAGATTGACTCGTTCGGTGTCGACTCGGCCGGTGACTCGCCGGCTCAATCGGAGCTTCTGAAAGTGATCTCCGATGCCGCTGCCACCGGCGGCGAAGACGACCTGAATCTCCCCGTTCGTTCGTTGATTTGGATGCTCGATGCATACCATGACTTCTCTGGATTTCCTTGGTAAGATTCAACGTCTCGTGATTCTTATTGCCAACACTGCAATAATATTTGTGTATTCATGTTTAATTTTTTGTATTGCGAATCGAAAGTTGGTGTTGATCAAATAATTGAATTTCAGGTGGATAACTATAGTTACATCTACTTTGGATCTCAGAATTTTACTGCTTTTTCCTTTGATTTTCACACTTCACAAGGCTAAAAGGATTGGAGAGTTGATGCCTAAATGTGAGTGTTACTATCCTGTGTGCTTTACTCGAATTAATTCATCATAGCGTCTTTCTCTCAATATGCTTAATTTAGATTATATCACTAATTACTAAGTACTAATTATTCAATTTTCATGTGAATCAAATAATAAAAAAGAGAGCAAATGCTCTAATTCGTGCATGAGAAAAATGCGTTCCCCATTTTAATCCTGAAAAATGAAAATTTTCCGTTTATTCCCTAAAAATTTCCAATGTCGGTCAAAATGGACTAATTTGTCCCAAAAGTTTTCCGGAAAAAGACTAATTTAATTGATTTTAAGATTCTTAAGGATCAAGTTAGGATTTTTCATTTCTCAGGATTGAATTGGGGGCACATTTTTCAAGGATGAATTTAGGTATTTAGTCAAAAGCAAAAATAAAAAATAAAAACCAAATTGTTTCTGCAAGGTTAATTAATTTGTTTCCTATTTGCAAGTTTATGATTGAGCTGATTGTTATACCTTTTTGAATCATATTTCGTGATGCAAATTGATGCTTTGATTCCTTTTTCTTCTTATTTTTAGAATTAGGTCATTTTTACTGCTGATCTCATTTAATAGTGGATTGCTTGGCCATCTTATACAAGTTATACTCAGATTTTCCTAACTAGCTCTGGTTGCAATTAATTAGTCATATTTTTCCTCGCTTCTGTTTGCATTGGCACACTTTTCATCCTTGCTTTCACTACCATTAAGTGCAACAACCGTGTAGCAATCATCATATACATTGTGTTTTTACACAGGCTCTTGATTTTACATCTGTTGATGTTGATGTGCTTCTGACTGTTCTTTTTATATTTCGTGATTAGAAAATTGGAGTCATACTTGCTTATCACCTTTATTATGGTACATTGGTACCCAATACAAGAAATCTTTTACTTTTTCCATATCTAGTTCATCTGATTCAATTTTGAATTATGGATTATTAATTTTTGTTTGCTTCCTTCACTTCTTAAAGTGCCTCCTCCATTCCCACCACCTTTCTCAGGAAAGAGTTATATTCGCCAGTTTCTATGCTTCGAGATTGAGAGAAAAGAAGTTGGATGCCCCTCATTTTTGTGGCTGCTGGTTCCATATATTGTCCAGGTGATATATCTAGCTTGATGGGAAACATTGCCGATGAATCCTACAACAGAACAACAATTAATTTGCCCACACCCCTCCTCCACCCCCTCCCAAATTTATGATACCTTTACTGATGATATCACAGCTAAAAGCAAACGCCAAGCAAAACTTTAGTTGTGATGAGGATGAGAGCAATTCCCAGCTCATGTAATACATAAATAAGAGGGAAAACAAAACCCCTCTCAGTGGCAAACTGTAGCACTTGCCCATGGAAATCAAAGAATGCCTAAATATTAATCGGAAAAGACTCCAACTGCTTCTTCTGAAAAGAATAGGCTTAATATAAAGCTTTTCACTTTAAAATTTCATTTTTCTGCAACTTCTAAAAGAGCTTATATTGCTGCATTGCAATTATTTAAAAAACAATTGTGGAGTGATATGGTGTCATTAGACTTTTTTGCCAACCACTTCTGAAGACCATCTGTTACCTTTATTACATGCCTTTACAACTTCATATTAACTGAAGAAAATTAATCACTGAATTCAAGCTTTCCAACAAGCTTTTGAGGGTTCTTTCTTCCGATTTGAACTCCACACACTCCTAAATATCAGATGTAGCATTATGAGCTTGTTGGAAGCTGAAACCTCTGACAAAGGGGTCATTTGGTCCAAAAGAAAGTATGGTTAGTAATCAATGTCATAACCTGATTGTTTAACTGTTAGTTGTTTTTTTCTGGGTAAAAATAGTTTAAAGGGAAGGTTGGTTGCCCCATTCAAAGGTCAAAGTATGTAACAACTCTCATCTAGAGCTTACAGTGGTACTCTGGTACTTACAAATGACCTACCAATGATGGACCACATGTAGGAATTAAACTGATGGAAACAACATTAAATGAAGTATTGATCTCCTTTGAAAGAACCTTTTCTCGAATGAAGTGACAATCAATTTTTTAAATGTTTAGTTTAGTCATGGAAGACGGAAGCACTGTGCAAAGCTGCTTGAATCAACATAGAACCTATCTTGCAAAACTTCAACTCATGAAGTAAATGTTTTAGCCATATAAGTTTACTCGTAGTGAGAGCCATGACTAGGTATTCTGCTTTTGCACTCGATCTTGCAACTACATTATGCTTTTTTACTCTTCCAAGAAGTGAGATTGCTCCCAATGAAAACACAATATCCAGAAGTTGACCTCTTATCACTAGTAGACCATGCCCAATATGCATTTGTATAGGCAATAATGCATGTGTGACCTCTGTTTTCATTGATTAGCCCTTTTCCAGGAGGCCGCTTAATATACCTTAAGATATGAGTTATTGCATCCTAGTGACTATCATAAGGGGAGTTAAGGAACTAACTTACAACATCGACAGCAAAGGATATATTTGGTTTGGTCATGGTGAGATAGTTTAGTTTTCTCAATAACCCCTGATATCTGTCTGGGTTTTAGTACGGCCTCCCCATGATTTAGCATATATTCTTTAATTTCTTCCAAAATATCAAGTTCATACTTCCTTTGACAAATGGAAATGCATGTTGATTGAGCAACCTACCCTAGGAAGTATCGTAACCTACCAAAATCTTTAGTTGGGAATGTTGAAACAAATGTTGTTTAGATTAGTGATCCTTTCATGATCTTCACCTGTGATTATAATATCATCCACATAGGTCCCAAGATAAATAACCTTATTACATAATGAATGTTTCTAGAACACAAAGTGATCTACCTCACTGTGAATCATACCAAACCGTTGTATGACATTTCTAATCCTCCTAAACCAAGCTTGAGGAGACTGTTTTAAGCCATATAGCGACTTCCTTAGTTTTCAAACAAGACCTGACTCCCCTTGAGCAATAAACCCAAATTGCTGCTCCATGTAAATCTCTTCCAAATCGCCATGTAAAAAGGCATTTTCAATGTCCAACTAATACAAAGGGCAACAATATATGGCAATTAGTGATAAAAAAAGAGACAAAAGAGGCCATTTTAGCATCACAGGAGAATGCATCACCATAATCAAGACCATAAATCTGAGTGTATCTTTTTGCCACAAGACGAGCTTTCAAACGATCAACTATCCCTTCAAGGCCAACTTTGGTAATGAAAACCCATCGGAGCCAACGGTAGACTTCCAGGACGGAGTGGAACAAGAGTCCATAAATGGTTAGATTCCATCATCTCATCAACCATTGCTTGTCACCATCCCGGATGGGGTAATGCTTCCCGAACAATTATAGGAATAGAAATGGATTATAAAGTAGAAACAAAGGCATAATGGGAAGAAGATAAATGACAATAACTCAATAAATTATAAAGAGGATGAGGATTACAGGAAGAACGAGTACCTTTGCAAAGAGCGATGGGAAGGTAAGTGGAAGGTTCAGTTTGGACCAGAATTAGCGGGGACGTAGGAGCAGGAGGTGAATCACTAGTGTCTACAACAGGGGCAGCCTCTGGAGTTGTTGGACGTGAACGAAGTTGGAAAGTGAGGCGAAATAGCTGAATGGGATACTTTGGTGCTGGAGGATAGATAGGAACCCGAATTAAAGAGAAATAGAAACTATATTATTGATTGGAAAACTGGATGCATTGCAAAAGAAAAGTCCCCCGTATCCCCAGAGCCTCAGAGAAACCATATTCTTTGCCTAATAGCAAACAACAACTAATTTCCTACCCTTCACCCCTCCTCTCCACTATTATGCTATATGGTCTATCAAGCTTGCCAACTCAGCACTTGTAACTAACTATCTCCCCTAAGCATTTCTTTTCTCTACCGTATAATCCAATTCTTGACCTTCCAATGATTTGAGCCCACTAGCTTATCCACCTATGCCTAGTGCTCTATCACGGATTGTGTGGCATTTGCGGCACAAGGGGAATAGAGACAAGAGATTCAAATAAAAGAACAAGGTAATACTTGAGAAACATATTATGACATGACTGATGTGGCAAAATAAGGTGTTTCCCCGAAAAAGGTGACATTTGCAGAGATGTAAGAATGATGTGGATGGAGAATAGCACATGTACCCCTTTTGAACTCGAGAATAACCAAGAAAGACACACTTAACAGCAAGGTCGACAAGTTTATCTAGACCCGGAGCAACGTTATGGACAAAACAAGCATAACCAAACACACGATGAAGAACAATATAAAGGGGTTCCTTAGGTTATAGAAGAGAATGAGGAACCTAGTTAATAAGAACAAAAGATGGCATATGATTTACTAAATAACTTGCAGTGAGAACATCATCACTCCAAAAATTTAAGGGTAGATTAGTAACCTTGCTCGGAAAGGATGCCCGAACATGTTTTCCAAGTTGACATGCCTCACACTCCAATGACTATAGATGAGGAAGATGGAAATTCATTTTCTTTAATTTATTCAAACTCGGATGACCCAAATGACGATGAAGAAGACTAAATTTTATGATATGGTTGAGGATGGAGGTTGTAGATAGTAGAGACCACATGACTCAAATCCTACCCCAATCATCCATCTTGTACTCCAGTCCTGGATAGAAAAAGAAATAGAGGTAAAAGTTATGGAACAGTTGAGAGATTGAGTAAGTTGACTAATATAAATTAAGCTATAAGGACATTCGGGTGTAAATAAGACTGGATTTAAAGACAGAGAGAGAAAATATGAAGCTTGACCAAAACCAGTGGCATGTGTTTTAGAGCCATTAGCAAGAGTGATGTGATGTGGTGTTTTGGTGGAGGATAGAGTAGAAAAGAGATAAGAGTTACCAACTATATGATCAGAAGCATCATAATCCAAAATTCAGGAACCAATAGGAGATGAATGAGAGAGACAAATCGTAGAATTATCAGTATAAGCTATAGTTGCTAAAGATGAGGCTTATTGGGCTGCCTTATGTTGAAGGTACTCCTTGTATTCATTAATTGAAAAGAGGTCTTGATTGTCATTTCCAATCTTAATTTTCTTATCAGTGGACATCATTGCTTGAGATTGTGTTACATTAGCTGTCTTTTCTGGAAAACCATGCAAAGAATAACACTTATCTTGAGTATATCCCAAGATCTTGCAATAAGAACATTGAGAACAACCATCTCTGTCATGACCAACTCTTCCACCATGACCACGACCTTGTTCTCCGCAGTCTACCGAGTTTGAGACAAAGCTAAAGATTCTGAAGCTGTCTGAGTACCGATCCCAGATGTCTTTGCCGATGATGGAACTCGTAGTAAACAATCATTCGGTTCCTCCACCTTGGGGATATGAAGATTTGTCAGAAATTGATTTTGGATAGATTCAAAATCTTTAAGCAAACTATGAAGAACGAAAATCATATACATGTCATCAAGTTTCTCTAGTAACTTTTTAAGATTTTCTCCTAATAGGATGATTTTGATATCTTCGATGATTGATTGCGCTCTATTTAGATAAGAAGGAAGGTCATGATCCATCATCTAAAGCGTGGCCAAATTATGGACAAAATCATAAAGGCATGTATTTCATTAGAATACACACTTTAAGCTTTCTTCCATTTGTCATAACTGGTTTTGTAAGGGCAAACATGCACCAATATCATCGGATCATTTGACTACCATAGTAAAGATACCAATAGATAATTAGCCTTTTCCATTCATCAAGCACCTCGGCATCAATGTTGATTCCTTTTTGGTGAGATGCTCATAGAGCCCTTGACCTAAAATTCATATTTCAACAGCATTTTACCAATCCATTAAATTCTTACCATTGAATTCGTTGAGTTTGTCTGATATAATAGTAGGGCTGCCAGAGAAGACAAATGAAATTAGGCCTTTCGTTGTAGACCTAGAACTAATAGAGGTAGCAGACCCAGAATTGATAGAGGTAGCAGTGGACGAACCAGTCATCATTGTGAGGTGAGGAGTAGATAGAGACGACAATGAACCGAAAAAAAAAACAACACTCACAATGGATCTAGAATCAGAGAGAGGTTATGTGAGGACTGGATATGTGGCTTTTGACCCTCAGAATGAAGCCAGGAGATGCTTGCGAGTAGGACGAGACTGATAGCAAGACGAACAAACTTCAACAAGGTGACATGTGATGTACACCGGCAGAGGAGCTGCACGCTTTGTGGCGTGCGTGAGGGCATCTTCGGAGGAGGAAAGAGAGAAGTTCTCTTGCAAACAAGTACCAGACCTTTTTGAGGTGTTCGATTCCCTAACTTTGGCGATCAGAGATGGACCTCAGAAAATGATTGCTGGAAAAATGGTTCTTGACCAGTTCGAAGCTTAGCTCCAGATACCATCTTAATATGATGGAATAGCTTGAGAGAAACCCTCTCAGCTTGATGAATAATATATATATATATATATATATATTAGGGATTGATTGATCATCTATTTACAACCGAATCAAGGAAACTAGGAAACTAAATCAAAACATATCAACACCTAAATTAAAGCATATCAATAGAGACAACATTAAAAGTGTGCTGTGTTTTGCGCCACCCAACTGCACCTTATAATTGCATAAACTGCACACTGACACAGAATTTTAGCCGCCTTCATGTTTTCAGATTATTTATAATCTGGCACATAGATTTTATAAAGAAAGTTATGGAAGTAAATTAGATTTTTTTTATCATTCAGGATAAAGCAAAATATGGAAGAATAAAGTAGCATGATCATAGATCTTCTTAACAAATGTTTCATCATAATTTTGACTTTCGGTCTTTAATTTTCTTCAGATTCCTTGCTTTTTCTTGTGGATGATTAGCATAAGGAAGATGTCATTGGATGGTCACCCGGGTTTCGATTGTGTAAGGCGATATCTTACCAAAAATGCTGTTTATCATGGTCTCTGTGCTTTGTGTAACTTCATATTTTCCATAAATGAATGAATCCATCTCATGAGAATATAACATGAAGATATAACTAAATTGGATGAGACAGATTAAAATGATAATAGTAAACTTCAATGATGTCGTCAAAGTTTTGACATATAGCATTTGGAAAATCTATTGCTATTGAGAAGCTATATCATAGTGTTGAGTATTGGCAGATACATGCATCATATGCACACAGATACTCACTGTTGTTGAATTGCAGGGTGGTACTTTATGGTTCCAGAATTTAACAGAACTATCTCACGGTTATTCAGGGTTCATCTTTCCTTTTATGATTGCTGGTTTGCACTACATTATTGTTCAGGTAATTGATTGCCGAATCAATTTTCATGACAGTCACTTAATCTTAAAATATATCTCTATTTATCTTTTGTTGTTTTTTCCTTGGCTCCCTGCCCATGTGCATTAAAGTCATTAATTAAAATGAAGCAGAATGTTTTGATTTATTAAAAAAGAATCAGAAATTTTCATTGGCAAACTTGTTGGATCCAAAAGCAATTGGTCAATGGTAAGTGATTAATCAAATCACACAATCTGATGTGTTGTTGGCTTACCGGCTCTGTAATTCTGCCTATAATAAGTGACCCGAACTTGATATTGATGTTTATCTACTTATTATTAAACAATCTAAACTGCTTGGCTCACTGGTAGCTTGGGTAGTGTTAGGCCTCATATGATAACCATGTTGAGGACAAACATTATAAAATAACTATTTTGGCCTCATACCATAAAATAATTTATTGTAGAGAAAAAAGGAAAATGTGTTGTTGTAACAATTATTTGTGCTTACTGAAGCTTGAACTCTCAAATAACACACACACATGCTCACACGCACAAGCACACAAATGAACCTACTGAGCAATGTTGAGAAATTTGTTTACTAAAGTGACTTAAGCTTGAGCTAATTTTTCTTTGACTCGACTCTAGCCCTAGATAAAGCTTTATATATGATGCTAGTGCCTTAGTTATCCATGGTTTAATAATTGCGCATTGATTGACCTGCTTGAAGTTTCTAATAATCCAAGGTCTGCTTGATGTTATTCTGAAAAGTTCCTCACACTTGAGAAGAATTGATGCAATAAATTGTTTGGAATATATGGATGTGAAACTTGTTTGACATATTCTTTACTCAACGTACACGTTATATATCTTGACTTAGTCAGTTAGTAGAGCATTCATTGTGAGATATCTAATCATTTAATTACTTTGCTTCTCTGCCTTCTTCATGACTACCTATCCCATAGTTAGGCATTACTATTTGCCTTCGTCTGGTGCACTTTTCATATTTAAATTTGATGCATAATAGGATGGATTTCTCCCTTTCTGCTTAGGATTCTTTTTAGGTGTAAGCTATTGTACCTTAATGTAATTCTCTCATTTGTTTTGCTAAGGCATAGATGAGTGATTGATAGAGTGTGTAATAATTTGTGTTGTATTGATTTATCAGATATCCTTTCGGAAACCTGTGGTTGAAGAAACGCAGGACATTTATGATTTATTAGCCAAAGTGAGTATAACTTGTTTAGTAATTCCAATGCAGTACCATTATATGACAATTTCTAATAGAGTTGATCTTTGATGTGTTAGTTTTGCATTTTCTGTGATATCTCCTCGGTTCATTTGACTAATAGTGTTTAAGAATGTTATTTGTATTTTTTATTTTGCAATACAAGGGAGATTTTCCTATTCATTGAATTAGAAAACATTGAGAGATACCTTTGTTACTGCAGTACTACAAGCGGTATTTGGACTTTCTAACAATACCTATAGCTTTCATTGGATTTTGTATTCCTCAGGTAACTTCAATCCTTACATCATTTGTATTGTTAGGATGTCAATTGTTGGATAACATCTTTTTGCTGTTATATACTTCATCAATTATTTTGATTGGTTGCGATTTTGGTCAAAATGCACCTTTCTCATTAAACTAGAGATTCTTTGCATTACTTGATTGATAGATGGCATCTTTTTTCTGTAATATACTTTATTAATTATTTTCATTGGTTGAAATTTTGGTCAAAGTGCACTTATCTCATTAAAAACTCTATTCTTTGCATGATCACCAATTGATAGATGACATCTTTACGATTCATTCTAACAATCTATGCTCCACAAGATCATACAAAAGAGATGATTATTCCTAGATTTCAAAGACTGTATGGTTCAACGAGAAGTAAAAACATGGAACTCATGCTAATTTTGTGAAGGAATGTGCACCTTGGAGCTCAATAATCTTCTTTCTTATTGACATGACATGCTGACATGCATGAATGCTGTAGTAGGGGTGGCATTTGGATCCATTAACCCATCATCCATCCAATCCAGTCTTTTCTAAATCCAATCATAACCATGCAATTACAAATCATAAATTTGATGGATTGGATGAATTGAGCTAGTTTAACTAATGGATGGTTAGTGAACCAACCAAAATACATATTGGATAGTTTCTTATAATTTGTTTATTACAAATTCCATCTAATCCATTCTTTTCTAAATCCAAATAGCCATGCGATTACAAATCATAAATTTGATGGATTGGATGAATTGAGCTTGTTTAACTGATGGATGGTTAATGAACCAACCAAAATACATATTGGATAATTGTTGTTATTGAAAACAACCATTTATTGAATCATGCGACTCTTCCCACTCTTCCCTCCACCTTTTTTCCCCGGTGTCCTCGATATGTTCTTCTGCATTTGTTTTCTCTCCTTTTTTTTTTTTTGCGTGTGTTCTTAGCTTGACAACCTAATCCAGGTTGAGGCTCCAACTGGTTGCGGTGATTTTACCCATAGATGGTGAGCATTATCCAACAGATGTAGGGGCTGGTTCAAACTGGTCAATGGTGGTGCTGTTGTAAGAGCCGATGCTAATGGAGGTGCTGGTTCACATCCACCATGCACAACCAGTTTGAAGCTTCCAGGTATCTCAGAATGATGGAAAGTTCGGAGCCTTTATCCATTTCCGATGGCAATGCAAATTAGGTTTCACATAGGGTTTCCCAGAGGTTGGAGCTTTTTAGGGTTTGATGACAGTCTAGTAAGTTAAATAGGCTTTTCCAAAGGTAGCATAGTTAAATAGTCTTTAAGAAGTCTAAGCCTAGCTTGTTTGCTAAATAAGCTAGGCCTTTGTAGGCTAGGTTTGAAAGCTCTCGATGACCGCCTAGCCTATTCTTACCCCTAGTTGGGAGTCCATCCTCACTGAACCTTGGAACAACCAATGGACTCAGTGCCCATTTTGGGACTTACCAAGCCAATTGACCACCCACAGGTACCTGCTAAAGTCTTTCTATATCTAGGGGCGGAGCCTCAGTGCCTCACTTTGGTTTCTCAAGAGCGAGAGTTCATGAGGATGCCATCTACAACAATGTTTGGCTTTATGACTCAGTTGCTTATCATGAAAGATTGTTTCGGGAGAGTTCACCTCAGCATCTATAAATTCCAATGATCAATTAGCATAATTCTTCACTTTGTCTCTTCAAGGTCCTGAAAGTTATATTCTCAACTAACTTTAAGCTGGTTATCTTTATACTCCAGCTTGACAGGAAGTATTAGAAATAATAATCTTGGAACCATTAGAATTAATATAACACAAAAATAGCAAGAGTTAAATATTGTATAAGAAATAATAAAAGTCAATAATTTTTTTCTTGTAAATAGATGTATTTATTGATCTTTATATATAAATATTGAAGCTGCTGAGTCCCTAAAGACACTCAAGCATTCACAAAAACTCTCGAATCTATCTTCTAGTTTCTTAGTCCATCTTCAAGTGTGTGTGTGTGTGTGTTGTATTTTGAAAGTATAATTTTAAAAATAACATTTTTTTAATGGATTCTTAATTAATGTATTTAATTTATCCATTCATTATGATCCAACCTAAAACCCACTGAATCCATCCATTTGCTGTCCTGAATATTTAGGCAACTTCTGACACCATCATTATAGATAGTCTGATTAATTAGTCTATCATTATTTCTGTTACTAAATTTGATTAACTGGTGCGTTTTGTTTTGAAACCAAAGATGGAGGATATGATCACAGTTTCTGAACCTTACACGTCAGTTTCATATACATATATATATACATATATATATATATATATATATATAACAGAAGATTAGTACATTCTCACTTCACTGCATCATTCCTTCAGAATACATGCCAATTTTCATTCTAACAGCTTTATTTTGTGGTAAACTTGTTCCATCTCTTTTTGCCATAGTCTGAAGGTTGTATTATTATGTTACTGCAATCTGTCCTTGCAGGGAAGCCTACTTTATTGGACTACCAATAGTTCATTCACCCTCATCCAGGTCCGTAAGAAAATATTGTACATCTTTAGGTTCTTTTGTTTTCAACTACTGTTGAAGTTGACCCGGAAAACAATGAACTTTGCAGCACTTAGTTCTTAGACATCCTGCTGTCCTTGCAAAGTTGGGGTTACTAGATCAGAATAGTCAAAAAGCATCCTCCCCTGAAATTGGTGCTTCTAGAACAACCCCTTTGGATACACAGGGGTTACAAGGCAATAGTCTAACAGCAGCTACCAAGCAAACTGATTCTCCCGAGAAAAGTCCTCTGGATCCTGAAAAGTGGCATAAACTACCTACAGAGGACATGTCCGCTGAACAACTGACTGCTGTGAGTGATTAAGAGCATGAACATATTTCATATGTCTTAAAAACCATATTTGCTCCCAAGAATGTCACTAGTTAATGGTTTGATTTGTTTACAGCTTGCAATCCCTTTTCTAGACAGTCATGATAAAGACAGTGCAATTCCTTTACTGAAGTAAGTTATATTTTCTAGACTAGTTTCTTCAGAGGCAAGTAAGAAAAATTGAAAATGAAATCCCTTGTGTTTTTGTATTTTTAAGCTATACAAAGTGGTTGATGATGCAATGCATTAGTAACTTCCATATACAGACTAGCACTTGATAAAGACCCTGAATACGTTAGAGCATTGGTTTTGTTGGGACGGGTTCTATTGCTGAAGCATACGGATGCTGAAGCTAATGAGTACTTTGAGCGTGCAATATCCAAGGTATGAATTCATATTTGCTCTTTTTGTTTTTAATTTGTTGTGCTGGTTTTAGCTTCAATGTCCAGCATTTGTTCGTCTGTGAACTGTGATGCATCTTTTGTAATGCTCTATTTCATTTTACTTCTAGAAAATTATGTGTCCCATTTCACATAGTTTTCATTATTAATCCTAAAAATTTTCTGGTTTTTCATTAGCTTTCTCATGCTGGCCACCCAACTGATGTGGAAGATATTGATCTTTTGATTCTTTCATCCCAGTGGGCCGGAGTTGCCTGCGAACGACAGGTGAATCTCATACTTCGATATGTTAAAATCTTTGAGCAAACTCTTATACGAACCGAATTTTGGTTAAATAGCAAAAAAAAAAAAAAAAAAAAGAAAGAAAAAATTGGTTTGGATATGCACTTGACGGAGGGAATATTGAGATAGCTTGTGCATCCAATTGTGTCTCGCATGCCCAGTACTGATTATCTTGTTCCCTGAATTAAAATTGCACCCTCTATTTCTCCATAAGAACAGATTCGGGAAATTGGTATGGGTTTTAGACTTTTAGTAGCAGTTGATGTCTGACTTGCCAGTCTTAGTGATAGACAAATTTTACGTGTTGTTGTGCCTTCTTTAAAAGGATTTGGGTATTATTTCAATTTTTCTTCTCCAATTTTCTGTATGGTAGGGGAAGAGGGCCGAAGGTCGTGTACACTTTGAAAGAGTAGCAAATATGGGGGAGCCAGAAGATCCTACTAGCAAACGCTATTATTTTGATGGGTTGGTGTTGTTTGCCAGGTACGAGATAGGTTTAATTATCTCTAGTGTTGAAACTTTCCTCCTCTAACACTACTATTTTTCCATTTTGGTCATTCGACTGGATTTGATTTTTTGGCTGTACAGCACTCTATTTGACGCGGGTCAAAAGGATGAAGCTGCAAAGTATCTGCGTCTTGTTGTTGCTTATAACCCTGCGTATCAAAAATTCTTGGAACAGTGTGAGCGAGATGATGATATTGCGAGTGATCTTGCCAATAGTAGGAGAGAACTCTGATTTCAAATTTTCTACTGATGTCCTTATTTATTGTATATATATCAAAACAATTAGGTTTTCTCTATCATTAGCATGTTTGGTTTACAGTTTTGAATCAATAGTGTGATAATTAATAAACTCAGCTTCCATCTGCGTACATAGTAATTTATATAAAGGATCGTTCCATTATTGAGGTGACAACAGCGTTTTTATCATCAGAGATGTTTTTTGTACATTCAAGAGACACCCGCAATGTAGTGGTGACAATTTTGTAATTTTGACCATTTTTTTTTTTAAATATTTAACTTTTTTGAGTATTAACTTTTTTGGTTAATTATGTGTAAATATTTGGTTATTCACGTACAAATATTTGGTTAATTCAATTTATTATATGGTTAATAGGTCATCCTGAAACTTATAATTATTTTCTATAATCATGTAAATATTTGGTTAATCCCGTGTAAATATTTGGTTAATTCAGCTCATTATATGGTTAATGGGTCATCCTGAAGCATACAATCATTTTTCATAACTATGTAAATATTTGGTTAATTTTGTGCAAATATCTGGTTAATTTAGTTCATTATATGGTTAATAGGTCATTCTGAAGCTTGTAATTATTTTTTACAACCATGTAAATATTTGATTAATCACGTACAAATATTTGGTTAGTTTAGTTTATTATATGGTTAATTTGTATGGAAAATTATTGTAAGCTTCATGATGATCCATTAACCATATAATAAAGTGAATTAACCAGATATTTATACGTGATTAACAAAATATTTGTACGTAATAAAAAAAAATGTTAGTACTTTAAAAAGCTAAATATTTATATAAAAGAAAAAGGTCTATAGTGCACTGTACAGTGCGCTTGCATAGTGCAGGTGCCGCTCCTGGTGTCCCAACCTGGGTGTTGAAATAGCGGGACTGATTTATCATCCTCTATTATGAAGGACCCTTGTCTCTTCTTGGGAGTTGGGACACATTTATGATTTCTTATATTAACTAATTTATGTTTTTCCCCTTTAAATATAATATTTTTATTATTTTCTTTTAGTCGCTCATTTTCTAAATTTTAGGATGAAGCGGTCCAATTTTTTTTTTTTTTTTTTCTCTTCCCATGTGGCACTTCTGTTCTGTTACATCTTGCTTAAAGGTGTCGTTATTTGCCATGTGGAGTCTTATTTAAAGGATAAATTATTATTTGGATTTATTAGATGTGGAGGTGGACATTTAACAATCTGAAAAGGGGATTAAAAAAAGTTTAATTTTCATATATTGTTAGTGCAAAAAGTTTTTACATTATCAATTAATTACAAATTATTTTATGTGTGATTTTTAGTATAGATATGATAAGAGTTAAATATTTTTAATAATGTGATCATTTATGATTGGTTGACAATGTAAAAGAAATATAAATTGATAGATTATAATAATATAATTCATTAGGAAATGATAATTTTTAAAGGACTAAAATTAAAGGTAGGGATTAAAAATTCTTTATTCTTGTATACAATTTTCTTCCATGTAGAACTTGCTTCTAAATATAATCTTTTTAACGTGGAAACGTCACATCTAAGCAACTCACTAATGCTTTATTTGGTTTGGAAGAGAAAATGAAAAAAGAGAAAATAGAAAGCGAGAAAATGAAATGAGAGAAGATGGTGAAAAAAAGAGTGAATTTTAAGAACTGTTTGATATGAGAGAAACAAGAAAGAAAATGAAAAGAAAGAAGTTGAGAGAAGTTAAAATAGATGATAAAGAATATATAAAATGACATAAGTGTCATTTATTAAAAAATTATACTATTTTTATTTTATATAATATATCATAAAATAATATTTATAATAAATACTAATAAAAATCACTTTTGTCACCCACCTCCATGTACCCGTCCTACCTCCCCACGTATCCTTCCCCCCAACAACCCCTTCCCCCTTTCCCAAATACGAAAAATCTGCAAAATCATCACATTCACAAACAGATTCGTCCGTGGTCATGAACGACTCGTGAAGAATAGATTCATTGCCTAAACCAGTGAAAAATAGTTGTTCACCGACGGCTACCACTCCTCTCACCAAAAGAGAACGAGAGAAGAGGATAAGGGCAATGACAAAAGGATGATCGTTTCTCCCCTCTTTCTTCGTATGTGTGAGCATAGAATATTTTGGGTGGGGGTCCCACCCATTTTATTTCTCTCTTTGTTTCTCTGCTAATCAAACGGGTGAAATTGGTCACCTCTCCTCTATTTCTCTTCTCTTTTTCTTTCCTCTATAAATCATTTGTATCAAACAAAGTGTAAAGAAAGTTTTATTAGTTTGGTGTCTCACAGTTAATGGTGGTTTTGTGTGTTCTTTGACTAGGTGAAGGCAACGAAAATTTTGTTGCTTGATAGCAACAGGTGTTAGATGATGTGTACGGATAAAATTGAGGTGAGATGTGTGTTGTTGGAGCTTGCGGTGATAGCTTACTAACAAGATGTTGTCTCGGCCAAGAGTTGTATGTTGATGCATGTTGATTGGTCGTTTTGTTTATACTTGAACTTCTTTTTTGAAAGTGATTGAAAATGATATGGAAGTTGTTTTGATCCGTGTTATTAAAACCGGATCAGGCAGACTGGTCGGCCTGGTTCGGTCGGAAATCGGATCCATGGCCGATCTGGTCACGTTGTCAGGCTGGATAAGCCTCCAAGCCGGTGATGATGTCATTAAACTGATCTGAACCCGTAAGAACCACCTTAATGGTTGACCCGGTTTCGGTTGGACCAGTCCTTCATTCCCGCGCATGCTGTAACATCTGTGTTTTAAGGCATTAGTTATATGTTGGATAACTAGGTTTAAGACCTTGATTTAGGGCCTAATATGCATGTTTAGGTATTGGGAACCTTGCATGGAGAGTACGAGATTAACCAGCGTTGAATTGAATGAGAACGTGTTCTAGGATTTTCTGTATAACGTTTAGAACGCTTAAGAATGCACAATAGGAAATTTATTTTTGAGGAAGAGATTAGGTATGTTTGAGGGCTTGGTCTTATTCCTTAGATATAGAGGACTCTATGTTTCAAATTTCAGGTCAATCGGACTTCAAACGAGCTCAGAACGCAATAAAACGTATGAATCAGTAGTGCTGGACAGCAACCAGCGCTAAGCACAGCATATAAGGTGTTGAGCGCTGGTCCTGTGCCACGTGTCACTCAGCGATTGGGGGGAGAGAGGCAGTGCACCTCCCTAGCGCTGAGCGCTGGATCACTGGCTCTGAGCACCCAGTGTTAAAAAAAAAATATTTAAATAGGAATTTTCGTGGGAAGCTTGTAGAAACTTGCAGAAATAGCAAAATAGAGAGAGAGGGAGAAGAGAGAAAGAAAAAGAGAGAAACTTCCAGAGCTGATTCTGATCAATCCGTTCGTCCTATTGAAAAACCGATTATACCGTTGTGATCCTCGCGACTTCTACTTCATCATCCTACCTTTCTCTTCTTGATTAGGCTAAGGTGAATTTTTGGAGCCCCTGAGGTAGGAGAACCTCACGAGGTAGATTTGAGGAGTTTAGAGAGGGCTCGTTTCGTTGTTCTAAAGCTAGCTTACGACACTTCAGGTGGGAGAAAGATGCCTCCTATCGTCGGAAATGACTAAGTAGCATAGTTTACATTAATGGCGTAGGGCGACCTAAACCCTACTAGTGGGCAAATGATTGACAATGTCAATATCACATTGGTGACTACTTAGTGGTACCAATGATGATATGGAGATTGTAGGTTTATCGCCGTTAGGTTAATTTTATGATATTTGAGGTTGTCTTATTTTACTGTATTTTAGCTGCTTGCTGTGTGCTGTTTGGATTAACGTTAATTATAGTTTATCATGTTTGTGTGAATATGTTATTATTATTTTATTATTATCATGCTTTTATTATTATTTTATTATGATTTTATTATGATGATTTTATTATTATATTATTATGATTATGGTTGATAACATATATTGAGTGATAATATGTTTTATCTGCTATGGTGTGCTTAGTTGGTTTCTAGGTGATGATATATGTTATCTTTCAGATATGCATGTTGGGGAAAGTATGATATGTGACTTAGTAGTGCCTAGCCTGGTTAAATTAATATTTTATTATGATGAGATTGATGATGTGATATTATTGGAGATAATTTTATGAGATATTGATCAGAGGTTAAGGCACTAGGGTATGACTCGATATACGTCGGCGAGACCCGTATAGATACATGTTGTTGATCACAGTCATCTGTTTGGAACACATGAGATCAGAGTATCCGATACTGGATGTCACGGGTCAGTTCACTAACGGGAATGGGGGAAACTACCATGATACCCTTATAGTTCTAGCTGAGTTGTCCTGTATCCTAACGGAAATGAGGATACTTTGTATTGTGCAGTTATTTCCTAACGGGAATGGGGGAAATAGTGTCATTCTTTGAATAAGTGCCCTAACGGGAATGGGGGTGTGTCTCATTCACGGGATGAACACGCTAACGGGAATGGGGGTGTGCACCGATACAAATATATACGGATACTCCGCTCGGACGAATGACTTATCTCCCTAATCAGATGGGGGATGTGTGACAGGATTAGGTGGTGGCCACGTTAGTATACATGATCAGTTGTATGAACGAGAAGGGTAGAGGAATATAATGTACTTCGAGGATGAATATTATTTTTTATGTGTTTATGTGGTGATGCATGTCTATGTGCTATTACTGTATATATGTTATGTAACATTTTCCACTTATGATGATAGCATGTTGCTTATCTCCTATTTTCTCTAGATTGTGTTATGTTTTATTTATGTGATCGATATAAGAAGACTCGGCGGAAGAGCCAGTTACCGAGGAGCTAGATGGGACCCCTTATGAGCCAGAGGCAGGAGGACAAGAGTATACCCGAGTAGTTGAGTAGAGAGTCTGTGGCCAGTGCGTCTTTTCGCAAGTTGTTGTATCTTCAGTTATTTTGTCAGTTTGTACTTTTGGGGCCCTACCCTGATGTGGTACCCTATACTGTACTTTGTACCTTTATGTATATGTTTATATATGTGTGATGGCTATGTTTCCGTTCTTTACGTTTAAAGTTTTAATATTTATGATTTTCGGTGTATACGTTTAATGCTAATATCATGATTAAGTTTTAGTTAAATTTAGGTTTTTCTTTAATGGGACATCGGGTTGTCTCATTTGGTGGTATCAGAGCAGTTTGATTCTGATCAGACTGTGAGGTTAGGGTGTACTGGCCGTTTTAATTGAATCCACATCGGATAATGGTTATGTTTAGAAGTTTGGTAGTGAGTCCGAACGCGATAGTTAGCATTTGTGTGACATATAATAATTATATACCAGTTTTATGTAATATTATATGTCATAGGAATGTGAGCTAATGATTCCTTTTACAGGATCATGGCTCAATGTAGAGTATGAGATGGACGGGGTGACAATAGAGCCGCTAACAGAGTTTCCAGAGATGGCAACAGCGGGACCTTGCATACGGGAGGTACATGTGGTGGGAGTGAGTCATCTGAGACCATCCGTGAGTTGGCTACGGCGATGCTCCAGCAAACACAGCAGAACGCACAGATGCTCCTGATAATCAAGGAGCAATAGGAACAACTTAATCAGAGGCAGCAGTGGAGTGGAGGTCCGTTCAGATTTAATGCTCAGAGGAGAGGTGGCAGTGGTTCCCAGTAGGGGCCGGGACCTTATATCAGACCAGTGCAGACAGTTCAAACGTCTACACCATTATCAGTATCTGCAGCACTAGTTGGTGGAGCGGGTCAACAGTAGAGAGACCCAGTTTGTTTCAGATACGGAGGTTCGCATTATGTTAGATATTGCAGGGAGAGACCTGGTTGTTTTTCACTATGGTAAACCAGGTCATTATACTCGTGATTGTAGACAGAGGGTTGTGCAGCAGCCGGTAGCTGCTGATAGAGGAGCCAGTGCTTATAGAGATGGAGCTGGGAGAGGAGTTCCAGTAACAGGACAGCATATGGCCATACCTCAGCCCACTGGGAGGGTGTTGACCGTGAGGGAAGCTGAATCCTTTCAATCTGCAGATCTTACACAAGGTATGTGTTTGGTATCTAATAGACTCTCGCCAGTATTGTTTGACTCAGATGCGACACATTCATTTATTTTGCATGAGTGTGTGGATCGTCTACTGTTACCTGTTTCTTAGTTACCATATACCCTCATTGTATCTACTCCGATCAATGATTCCTTGACTACAATGTTCGTTTGTTTGTCCTATAATTGTTGAGAAAGGGACATTCCTTGTGGACCTTGTCTGCTTGCCTATGCAGCATATAGATGTTATTCTTGACATGTATTGGCTTTTAGTTAACCATGCAGTATTGGACTGTTCCAGAAAGACCCTATCTTTTCTTGAGCCTTCTAGCGTAGTATCTGCCAATGAAGGAATATCTATGAGGAGTGATGATTTTCGGCAGTACGTAATGCTTTTCTCCGTGGAAGCTAAGGAAATTCCGAGTACAGATTCTATGCCTATCGTGAGAGAATTTCCTGAAGTTTTCCCTCCCGATGTTCCGGGTTTGCCACCAGAGAGGGAAGTGGAGTTCACCAAAGATCTTATACCAGGGACAGGACCTATATCTATAGCACCCTACCGGATGTCACCAGTAGAGTTAGCTGAGTTAAAGAAACAATTGGATGATATGTTGAAGAAGGAATTCATCAGGCCCAGTGTTTCACCGTGGGGAGCTTCGATGTTGTTTGTTAAGAAGAAGGATGTAAGTACTAGGTTGTGCACAGATTATAGGCAGCTGAATAAAGTGACGATCAAGAATAAGTATCTGTTGCCTAGGATAGATGATCTGATGGATCAATTAAAGGGAGCTTTGATATTTTCCAAGATTGATCTGAGGTCCGGGTATCATCAGATTAGAGTGAAGAAGGAGGATATACCTAAGACAGCTTTCAGGACAAGGTATGGACACTACGAGTATTTAGTTATGCCTTTTTGGTGTGACTAATGCTCCAGCAGTGTTTATGGATTATATGAACAAGATATTTAGACCGTTCCTCGATAAGTTTGTGGTGTGGTGGTGTTTATAGATGATATCCTTATCTATTTCCGTACATGGGAAGAGCATGAGGAACATCTGAGAACAGTGTTGCAGGTGTTGAAGGATAGACAGTTGTATGCCAAGCTTTCTAAGTGCGAGTTTTGGTTGGAGGAGGTTCAGTTTTTAGGTCATGTGATTAACAAGGAAGGAATAGCAGTAGATCTTGCCAAAGTAGAACCAGTACTTAAGTAGGAGCGACCTAACTCAGTGAGTAAGGTGAGGAGTTTCTTGGGATTGACTGGATATTATCAGAGGTTCATCGAGGGTTTCTCGAAGATTGCATTGCCTATGATGCAGTTAACGAGAAAAGGTACAGCTGTGAGGAGAGTTTCAGAAGTTGAAAGTAAAGTTGACAACATCACCAATGTTAACTTTACTAGATCCTTTAGGACAGTTTGACGAGTATTGTGATGCGTCATATCAAGGTTTGGGTTGTGTGTTGATGGAAGAGGGAAAAGTTGTAGCTTAAGTTTCCCGACATTTGAGAATTCATGAAAAAAACTATCCGACCCACGATCTGGAGTTGGCAGCTATAGTGTAAGCACTGAAGATATGGCGACACTATCTTTATGGAGCTAAGTTCAATATTTATATTGATCATAAGAGCTTGAAATATCTATTTGATCAGAAAGAGCTGAATATTAGACAGCGTAGATGGATGGAGTTTATCAAGGACTACGAGTTTGATCTATAATACCATCCTAGGAAGGCGAATGAGGTGGCGGATGCCTTAAGTAGGAAATCTTTACATGTGTCCGCGATGATGGTAAAGGAAATAGAGTTGATTGAGTAGTTTAGAGATATGAACCTAGGGTTGGAATTGATTGAGGATAGGATATGCTTAGGTGTGATCACTATTAGTAGTGAGTTTCTGAGAGACCTTAAGAATAAACAGGTTCAGGATCAATATCTACAAGAGGTGAGTAAAGGCAAATATGAGGGTAAAGTGTCTGAGTTTAGTAGAGGGCCAGATGGTGTGTTGAGGTTTAGGGATAGGATATGGGTGCCAGAGGACTTAGAGGACATAAGAGTAAGTTGAGTTTTCACCCAGAGCCACGAAGATGTATCAAGACCTAAAGAAAATGTTTTGGTGGCCGAGGATGACGAAGGAAGTGGAAGAATATGTTTTATCTTTTCTGGGTTGTCAGAAGGCTAAGATAGAACATCAAAAGCCTGCTGGTTTGGTACAGTCCTTAGATATTCCAGAATGGAAGTGGGATAGTATAGCTATGGATTTTGTGGTTGGATTACCACGAACTCCTAAGAGGCATGATGAGATTTGGGTTATCATCGATAAGTTGACGAAGTGTGCTCACATCTTACCTATTGGTGAGAGTTACATTTTGGAGAGATTGACTCAGATCTACATTAAGGAAGTTGTTAGGTTGCATGGTGTACCGTCGAGCATTGTCTCTGATTGAGACCCTAGATTCACATCTAGATTTTGGAGACAGTTGTATAGTGCTTTGTGGACGAAGTTGACGATGAGTTCTGCTTATCATCCTCAGAAGGATGGACGGTCTGAGTAGACGATTCAATCATTAGAGGACCTTTTGAGGGCTTGTGTCTTAGAGCACCTTGGCAGTTGGGATGAGTACTTGCCGTTGACTGAGTTTACATTACTCATGTACTTGAGGCTAAGTCAATACAACTCTGAGAGAATCTAGAGTATGAGGCTTTACCGGTTAGGATCGCAGATAGAAGGATTAAGGAGCTTTGCGGTAGACAGATTCCTTTGGTCAAGGTCATTTGGGATGAGACTACAGGAGATGCTACTTGGGAGCGTGAAGCAGATATGCAGCAGCAGTATTCACATCTTTTCTGAGGTACGTAAATTCTGGGGACAGAATTTCTTTTAAGGGGGGTAGTTATGTAACATCCGTGTTTTAAGGCATTAGTTATATGTTGGATAACTAGGTTTAAGACCTTGATTTAGGGTCTAATATGCATGTTTAGGTATTGGGAACCTTGCATGGAGAGTACGAGATTAACCGGCGTTGAATTGAATGAGAACGTGTTATAGGATTTTCTGGATAACGTTTAGAACACTTAAGAATGCACAATAGGAAATTTATTTTTGAGGAAGATATTAGGTATGTTTGAGGGCTTGGTCTTATTCCTTAGGTATAAAGGAGTCTATGTTTCAAATTTCAGGTCAATCGGACTTCAAACGAGCTTAGAACGCGATAAAATGTATGAATCAGTAGTGCTGGACAGCAATCAGCGCTGGCCCTGTGCCACATGTCACTCAGCGATTGGGGGGAGAAAGGTGGTGCACCTCCCCAGTGCACCTCCCCAGTGCTGAGCGCTAGATCACTGGCGCTAAGCACCCGGTGTTTAAAAAAAAGTATTTAAATAGGAATTTTCGTGGGAAGCTTGTAGAAACCTGCAGAAATAGCAAGATAGAGAGAGGGAGAAGCGAGAAAGAAAAAGAGAGAAACTTCCAGAGCTGATTCTGATCAATCCGTTCGTCCTATTGAAAAACTGATTATACCGTTGTGATCCTCGTAACTTCTACTTCTTCATCCTACCTTTCTTTTCTTGATTAGGCTAAGGTGAATTTTTGGAGTCCCTGAGGTAGGAGAACCTCACGAGGCAGATTTGAGGAGTTTAGAGAGGGCTCGTTTCGTTGCTCTAAAGCTAGCCTATGACACTTCAGGTGGGAGAAAGAAGCCTCCTATCGTCGGAAATGACTAAGTAGCATATTTTAAGTTAATGGCGTAGGGCGACCTAAACCCTACTAGTGGGCGAATGATTGACAATGTCAATATCACATAGGTGATTACTTAGTGGTACCATTGATGATATGGAGATTGTAGGTTTATCGCCGTTAGGTTAATTTTATGATATTTGGGGTTGTCTGATTTTACTATATTTTAGCTGCTTGCTGTGTGCTGTTTGGATTAACATGTTAATTATAGTTTATCATGTTTGTGTGAATATGTTATTATTATTTTATTATTATCATGCTTTTATTATTATTTTATTATGATTTTATTATTATTTTATTGTGATTATGGTTGATAACATGTATTGAGTGATAATATGTTTTATCTGCTATGGTGTGCTTAGTTGGTTTCTAGGTGATGATATATGTTATCTTTCAGAGATGCATGTTGGGGAGAGTATGATATGTGACTTAGTAGTGCCTAGCCTGGTTAACCTAATATTTTATTATGATGAGATTGATGATGTGATATTATTGGAGATAATTTTATGAGATAGTGATGAGAGGTTAAGGCATTAGGGTATGACTCGATATACGTCGGTGAGACCCATATAGATGCATGTTTTTAATCACAGCCGTGTGTTTGGAACACACGAGGTCAGAGTATCCGATTACGAATATTGGATGTCACGGGTCAGTTCCCTAACGGGAATGGGGGAAACTACTGTGATACCATTATAGTTCTAGCTGAGTTGTCTCGTATCCTAACGAGAATGAGGATACTCTGTATTGTGCAGCTATTCTCTAACGGGAATGGGAGAAATAGTGTCATTCTTTGAATAAGTGCCCTAAGGGGAATGGGGGTTTGTCTCATTCACTGGATGAACACCCTAACGGTAATGCGGGTGTGCACCGATACAAATATATACGGATACTCCACTCGGACGAATGACTTATCTCCCTAATCAGACGGGGGATGTATGACAGGATTAGGTGGTGGCCACATTAGTATACATGATCAGTTGCATGAGCGAGAATGGTAGAGGAATATAATGTACTTCGAGGATGATTGCTATTTTTTATGTGTTTATGTGGTGATGCATGTCTGTGTGCTATTGTATATATGTTATGTAACCTTTTCCACCTATGATGATAGCATGTTTCTTATCTCCTATTTTCTCTAGATTGTGTTATGTTTTATTTATGTGATCGATATGAGAAGACCCGGCGGAAGAGCCAGTTACTGAGGAGATAGATGGGACCTCTTATGAGCCATATGCAGCAGGACGAGAGTAGACCCGAGTAGTTGAGTAGAGAGTCTGTGGCCAGTGCGTCTTTTCGCGGGTTGTTGTATCTTCAGTTATTTTGTCAGTTTGTACTTTTGGGGCCTTACTCTGATGTGGTACCCTATACAGTACTTTATACCTTTATGTATATGTATATATATGTGTGATGGCTATGTTTCCGTTCTTTATGTTTAAAGTTTTAATATTTATGATTTTCTGTATATATGTTTAACACTAATATCACGATTAAGTTTTAGTTAAATTTATGTTTTTCTTTAATGAGACATCGCGGTGTCTCACATGCCATGTCAATGTCTCCTATATATGCCATGCACACACTTCTCAAGATGATTCACACCATCACACACATTCCCTCATATGGTTGCATGCTACTTCAACAGCTCCATTTACAGCAAATTCCAAATACCAAAAGTTGGTATTAGGGAGGATCGAACACAAGCGGTGAAAATTACCTCCATCATGCATTACCACTGCGTGTAACACCCTGTTTTTACGATTTTTACCGTTTTGCTGTTTTTACTGTTTTTCAATTATTGGTAGAATTTTAATTGTTCGTAATTTTTATATTAGATCTAGAAAATGATTTTTAATAAAATAAAATCATAATTATACTCTAACTTACGGTAAAAATTTAAGTTTAAAACTCAGACGAAACCCCGTCTGCGTTTTCACTGACAGTAAGATTTTACTGCTCCGAAAATCTAATTTTAATTCGTGAACGAGATGAAAAATATTTTTATCATATTTGCTACGATATTGGAAGTTTTGAAAATTTTAGCGTAAAAATTTGTTGCGAGCGAAAACGTTGAAATGTCTCTAGGAAATCTGAGTCAGATGAACTAAAAGGGTCAGCAATGGAGCTGAGATGATTGATGTGACTGAGATGATGAGCATTTATGACGATCCTATCCGAATCATAATGGCCATAATGGCTCAATGCCTTAGGATATTTTTGCATAGAAAGGACCATTTTGCCCCTAGTTTCACATGGAAACTACAAGTTTGTCATCATACAATTTTACCCATTTCTCCCTAGAAACCCACGGCCCCAACACCTTAAGACCATACTTGGTCATTCATTTCACTCCATTTGTTCATGTTGCTCTCCAAAAACTAGAAAAACTCATAAGTCTTACACTTGATTTACAAAGGAAGTCTAAGTTCTTGTTGGTTTCTTCAAATTCTAAAGGTATAGTCTTCTAATCCATGATCATTCCTTCCTTTCCTTTCACAAATTTTCTTCATATCTCAAGTTTTTACAAATTTCAAATTCTTAGATCTAGAACTTCAAAAATCTCTAGAAAATCATAGAAAAATCCTTTTAATGTGATTCCAATTTCTATGATCTTCACATGACTTCTATTTTCATCATCCAAGAGCTTGAAAAATTTAGAGATCTCTAGCCTATTTTCCTTGACAAGGCCGAACCATGCTCAAAATGGGTTTGGTAGTTTTTCTTCATTTTTAACTTGTTGTTTTGTTGATTGTTCATGGCTAGGTTTTTGGTTGGGCAAAACCTTGAGCTCTAGGTGAACATCATCCTCTTCTTGCTTGAGTTTCAAGTGATCATCAAAGGTATGGGGGGAGATTACCATCATCCTACCTTAGGGTAGACATGTTGATGGTTTAATTAGTGTCATTTAGTGTAAATAGCCTTGTAAATCATGAGTGTGAAATTTATTGTCTTACATATGTGTGATCCTCTTGGAAGGATTGATTGATGTTTGTGTTGGTAGTATAATTATTATTGATGTTGAATATGACTATATGATGCATGACTATTTAAGAAAATTGTCTAAAACAATTATTTAGGCCATTCGGCCTTGGCTGTTTAATTGGATTGCATGATGATTTAAACTGGTTGAATAATTGTTATTAGGAGTGAATGAATACATAAGAATATAGAAATTGGTTTGGATTGATTTGGATGTGTATATTGAAAGTTATGATTTTATGAGTCCTTAGGGACTAAATTGCAATTTCTGAGAATTTCGGTGGCTGCACTGAAATTCATGTAATTGTATGTTAAGATTGTAGTTCTTGAGGAGACAAAACCATAGAAATTGGTTTGGTGTTAAATGGATTAATACATAAAAAGTTATAAGCTTTTTGGTGAAAAAGGACCTTTTTGCAATTATTGAAAAATATTTGGGGCAGAAAAGTGATTTCTGGAAAATTTGAGGGTAACTGAAAAATATTTCTAAAGAAGTTAGTTTGGTGTGATTTGGAGTTATAAATAAAAAGTTATAAGGTTTTAAGTGGATAAGGACCTTTTTGTAATTAATGAAAGTTTAGGGACTAAACTGTAATTTTCGAAAATAAATGTAATTGGACAGTTAGAAACTGTTTTTCATGCTTGTAAAACTGTTCTCAAACTCCAAAATGATTTTTGGACTATTAGAGTGTAAAATCGTTGAAAAAGGATTTACGCGATTTACAAAATAAACGACGTTCGGTCAAATTCTAAGGAATTTTGTATAAAGGGAAATTTTGATGGAAATTAGCGTTTCAACATTTTCATAAAAGTAATAGAACCTAGGAGAATAATACATTTGAGATGAAGAACCATATCTTCAAAAGTAGGATTTTTGAGCCTAAATTCAGTAAAAAGAGGCGAAACCGTCGTTAAACGTTTTTAAGGATTTTCGAGAAAATGCTTTGGAGAAATTGATACCTAATTATCTTTGAGGGGAATTATTCTTGAAAATGGATTTGATTTTTTCTTGAAAATGGATTTGATTTTGTTTTGGTTTTAAGCCAAAAGGATTTTTGTCTTCAAAGACGAGATTTTACTGTAAAATGTGAAAACCTAAGTCTAGAATGACTTAGTAAAAATACGAACGTAATAATTTATGACGTGAGGTGGAACATGACCTTATGTCATAAAGTATGGATAATTCATTATCCATATTCCATAAAATATAATGGACTCAGAATGATTTGTTTTATTGGAAGCCAAAGAAAAAGGCTCAACTAGAAAAGTACAGAGAAATAAATAATTGGACCTATGTTCCAATCTCATAATGTGCTAGGATTTGTAAACAAGTATTTTAAGAAAACTTTGCACAAAGATGAAAGGTACTTGAGAACTTTAGCTTGATGATTAAGTACCGGTGATTCAGACTTAAGGACATCTAGCATCTGTTACGGTACGTTGAAAGAATTCCGAAGGAATCACGATGTCATCTGTTGGATGGATGAGAAGAACGTATTTCCGGCAAAGATTGCCTAAACACATAGTGAAACTATGTTCTGTAAGGCCGTTGTGCCTAGGAGATCGAGCTAACACTTTAATGCGGGTGCGAATTTTGTAGTGACGATCTATTGATGCTTGGGGGTGTCAGGGTATGAAATACTCATAGAAGCCCAGTTGGCTGCTCTTTTGTGGCATGGTGATCTTGCAATACACCGATATACTCTACTGGACACTATGTATTTTCTGGTAGTGCAGGATGTTCCCGAAAAAGCCTATGTGCACCATGATGACTGTTGACGCATTTTATTGCCCAAGGCTTGCGTAATCTGGAACAATCCTCCGAACCACTCTCTCCGACTGTTTGTTAAAACCATGGTATAGGGGATCAGAGGTCATTCCTCGAGTCTTAGATGTCTTCTATCTAGGGAAAACGGTGCCTTGTGATTATGTTGTTGTGAAATATTATTATTTCTATTGTGATGGATGATATAACTGTTTGTTGATATTTGTACGTACCTGTGTGTCGTACCACTGCATGTTTGCGTTAAGTGTAAGATGAACGGAAATCTTACCTCATTTCTGTATTTTCTGGTTAGTTATTTTCTATCTTGCGTTGAACAAAGATGACGACAACACTGTTTCTTTATCACATCCTGCTGGAGTTTGAGCATACTTGGAGGCATGGACACAGTCTCGAGGGCTTTAGTATAATGGACTTTTGTCAGTATTTTGTGTTTGGCCAGTCTCGTGTCTATGTTATACTTTGTGGAGCTATGTCTCTAAAGATATTATTATTATAAACATATTCCAGTCTGTTGTTATTTACTGGCATTGGTATTTCCGCCTTCTTTCTGAATATGTATGACTGATGGTACTTGGAGCTTGGTTTATGTAATATTGATGCATAAGTTGATGTTATATGTTAAAGAGTATTATGATATTATTTGTTAAAGAGAAAAGAAAAAAAAAATAAGCCCGTATTTTTGGAAAAATAATTATTTTCTATTTTACTTGGTCTTAAAAAAATAGAAATGTCACAGACAATGTAGCGTCCGAGAAGGGTGTTACATTATTTGGTATCAGAGCTGGCCGAGTCTGTTAGGGTTTGTGGTTTAGGTCTGTCTTTGTTTGTGCTGTGTGTTCTCTATGTGCTTTTGGTATTATTTCTGGAAGGAATGATATTGTTTGGGGTGAGTTTATTGTAATCTGCATGACTAATTGATTTTGGTCTGGCAGGATTATAATGGCTCGTAGCGGAGGAACTACAGCTATGAATGCAGCTGTGATAGCAATGCCACAAATGACTGCCACGTTTGTTCGACGCGAATAAAGGGGTGCTGAAAGCAGAGGACTGGATGAATTTCTGCGTAGAAATCCGACGAAATTCAAGGGAGAGTTTAAGCTTGAGAAAGCTGAGCTGTGGATTCAATCGTTGGAGAAGATTTTATGCTGCCTACATGCTGGTGGGCGATGCTAAAAATTGGTGGAGAGGAGCTCGCCAAGTGCTTGAGCATGATCAACAAGAGGTGAACTGGGAAGCTTTTCGTAGGAAGTTTATGGAGAAGTATTTTCCGGCAAGTGCCAGAGATGCTAAAGAAATGGAATTTCTGCAGCTGAAGCAAGGCAATATGACTGTAGCTGAATAGGGCGCCAGATTTGAAAGCCTGTCGAAGTTTTCTGCCTATCTGACTGACAATCCACATGAAGGGTGGAAGTGTCGTAGATTCGAAGGAGGATTGCGATATGAACTGAAGGAGGTAGTAGTTCCAATGGAAATATCTGTATTTCCGAGGCTGATGGACAAGTGTAGACAGATAGAGGATTTGAAGGCGAGTCGTGATGCTAATCAACAAGGTTATGGACCATCTAGGTTCAATAGGCGAAACTACAAGAATAACAATCGATTCCAGAGGAAGCCATACAATAGGCCACAAGGTCAGCAGCAGTCCCAACAACAATATTTTGGTGGAAGCAGTGGAGGTGCTGGTTCATCTAGGAATGTTCCACAGAAATGCATGAAGTATGGCATGGGTCACGCAACCAAAGACTGCAAGATTACGGGAATCATTTACTTTAAGTGTGGACAGCCTGGACACGTCGCTAGGAATTGTGGACGATCTAACACGGAACCTTCTGTGAACAACGTGCGAGCTGCAAGGCCTAGAGCTGGAGGAAGAGTTTATACAATGAATGGTACTGAGGCCTCTCACAATGATGATCTGATTTAGGGACAGTGTGTCATAGGAGGTAAATCTTTAACTGTACTGTTTGATTCGGGTGCAACGCATTCGTTCATTGCTCATGACTGTGCTAAATCGTTAGGATTATCTGTGTCTTCTTTACCTTTTGACTTAACTATATCTACTCCTACTGCTAAACCTGTTTTGACTACTACAGCTTGTTTGAATTATGTTATCTTTGTAGAAGATACGGAATTTTTGGTTAACTTAATCTATTTGTCTCTTTCGCAAATAGATTTGATACTAGGAATGGATTGGTTATGTTCTAACCATATCCTGTTAGACTGTGCCAATAAATCCTTAATTTTTCCTAAGGATGAGTTTTCTGGATTTTTGTCTGCTAACCGAGTAAAAGTTTCTTTGAGAGAGGGAGCTCAAGGATACATGTTACTGTTTTCCTTAGACGTCAAGAGTGAGATTGACTTATAGTCCATACCTGTCGTCAATAAGTTTCTGGAAGTTTTTCCTGAAGATGTACCTGGACTACCGCCTGTTCGAGACATTGAGTTTGCGATTGATCTGGTACCGAGCATTGGACCGATATCCATGGCACCATACCGTATGTCGCCATCGGAGCTAGAGGACTTGAAGAAGCAAATAGTGGAACTGATGAGGAAAGAATTCATAAGACCTAGTGTATCACCCTGGGGAGCTCCAGTTTTGCTTGTGAAAAAGAAGGATAGAACATCTCGCTTATGTATAGATTTCCGTCAGTTAAACAAAGTGATGATCAAGAATAAATATCCACTTCCGAGGATAGACGATTTGATGGATCAGTTACGTGGAGCAGCAGTTTTCTTAAAGATAGATTTACGATCTATTATCATCAGATTCGTGTGAAGGAGGAGGATATTCCGAAAACAACATTTCGAACACGCTATGGGCATTATGAGTATCTTGTGATGCCGTTCGGGGTGATGAATGCACCTGCTATATTCATGGATTACATGAACATGATTTTTCGTCCTTATCTAGATCATTTTGTCGTTGTCTTTATAGACGACATTCTAATCTATTCTCCTAATCCAGAGAAGCATGCTGAACATCTCAGTATGGTCCTCCAAATCTTAAAAGAGAAACAGTTATACGCGAAACCCCGAAAGTGCGAATTTTGGTTAGATGAAGTTCAATTTTTAGGACATGTTATCTTGAATGAAGGTATCGCAGTGGATCCGTCAAAAGTTGAAGCTTTTCTAAAATGGGAGAGACTAAAGACGGTAACAGAAATTCGTAGTTTCGTGGGTTTAGCTGGATACTATAGGAGATTCATCGAGGGATTCTCCAAAATAGTAGGACCTCTTACCCAACTAACGCGGAAAGACTAAGCATTTGAGTAGACTGAAGGGTGCGAGGAAAGTTTCCAAGAATTGAAGAAAAGGTTGACTACTTCACCTGTGGTAGTATTACATGATCCTAAGGAACCTTTCGAGGTATATTGTGATGCTTCGCATCAAGGGTTAGGTTGTGTGCTAATGCAGAACCGGAAAGTGGTAGCTTATGCTTCAAGACAATTGAAGATTCATGAGAGGAACTACCCGACGCATGACTTGGAGCTAGCGGCTGTAGTTTTTGCACTGAAAATCTGGAGGCATTATTTGTATGGAGCAATGTTCAACGTTTTCAGTGATCACAAAAGTTTGAAGTATTTGTTTGATCAAAAGGAGCTCAACATGCGACAACGACGTTGGTTGGAATTTCTGAAGGATTACGATTTCCAACTACAGTATCACCCTGGAAAAGCGAATGTGGTAGCGGATGCCTTGAGTAGAAAATCAATGCATGCGTCTGCAATGATGGTCAAAGAACAAGAGTTGTTAGACCAATTCCGAGATATGCAGTTGACGATTGAAATGTCACCAGGAAAGCTTTGCTTAGGTATGATTACTGTTTCCAATGAATTAATGGAACAGATACGAGAGAAACAAGAAAGTGATCAGTACCTACAAGAAGAAAGGGAATTGGTGAGATAGGGAGCAATATCAAGATTCAAAGAGGGAACCGATGGAATTTTGAGGTTCGGTGAAAGGATTTGTGTACCGGACGATTCTGAGCTCATAAAGTTGATTCTGGAGGAAGCTCACAAGAGTAAAATAAGTTTACATTCAGGAGCAACAAAGATGTATGAAGATCTCAAGCCATTATATTGGTGGTATGGGATGAAGAGACGTGATGGAATATGTCGCTTCCTGTCTAGTTTGTCAAAAAGCTAAGACGGAACATCAAAGACCATCAGGAATGCTACAACCATTGAACATTCCAGAATGGAAATGGGATGGTATTACGATGGATTTTGTGACGAGTTTGGCAAAAACCCGAAAGGGACATGATACGATATGGGTAATAGTTGATCGACTAACCAAGTCGGCTCACTTTTTGCCTATCAACATAAAGTATTCAATGGAGAAGTTGACTCAGTTATGCATCGGGGAGATTGTCAGATTACATGGTGTACCTTCGAGTATTATTTCAGATCGAGATCCGAGGTTTACATCAAGATTCTGGCAAAGTCTACAAGAATCACTCGGAACAAAACTCAGATTGAGTTCTGCATATCATCCACAGACGGATGGACAATCGGAGAGGACAATCCAATCACTTGAAGACTTACTGAGAGCTTGTGTGTTGGAGCATACTTGAAGTTGGGATGAATTTCTACCGTTGATAGAATTCACCTACAACAACAGTTTCCATTCGAGCATAGGAATGGTACCCTATGAAGCTTTATATGGTCGACGATGTAGAAGACCTTTGTGTTAGTACCAAGATGGAGAAAGTTTAGTGTTGGGACCAGACATCGTGCAACAGACAACAGAAAAGGTGAAATTGATTCATGAGAAAATGCGGACAACTCAGAGTCGACAGAAAAGTTATGCAGACAGGAGACGACGACCTCTGGAGTTTGAGGAAGGCGATCATGTGTTTTTGAGAGTCACGCCCATGACTGGGGTTGGCAGGGTAATTAAATCCAGGAAACTTACTCCTAAATTCATTGGACCCTACCAAATTCTTCGTCGAGTAGGTCTTGTAGCTTACCAAATTGCCTTACCACCTTTTCTTTCAAATCTTCATAATGTTTTTCATGTGTCTCAATTGCGAAAGTATATTCCTGATCCTAGTCATGTCATAGTACCGGATACAGTACAATTGAAAGATAACTTAACCTATGAGGCATTACCTGTGAGGATTGAGGATCAAAGAGTGAAACAACTAAGAGGGAAGACAATTTCCTTGGTCAAAGTGATCTGGAATGCAACGACAGGAAATGCTACATGGGAGTTAGAGAACTAGATGAAGGAACAGTATCCGCATTTGTTTTAAGGTAACTTCAATTTCGCGGACGAAATTCTTTTTAGAGGAGTAGTATTGTAACACCCTGTTTTTATGGTTTTTACCGTTTTGCAGTTTTTACTTTTTTCAATTATTGGTAGAATTTTAATTGTTCGTAATTTTTATATTAGATCTAGAAAATTATTTTTAATAAAATAAAATCATAATTATACTCTACCTTATGGTAGAAGCTTACAGTAAAAATTTAGGTTTAAAACTCAGACGAAACCCGGTCTGCGTTTTCACTGACAGTAAGATTTTACTACTCCGAAAACCTAATTTTAATTTGTGAACGAGATGAAAAATATTTAAATCAAATTTGCTACGATATTGGAAGTTTTGAAAATTTTAGCGTAAAAATTTGTTGCGAGCGAAAACTTTGAAATGTCTCTAGGAAATCTGAGTCAAATGAACTAAAAGGGTCAGCAACGGAGCTGAGATGATTGATGTGACTGAGATGATGAGAATTTATGACGATCCTATCCGAATCATAATGGCCATAATGGCTCATAAATGCCTTAGGATATTTTTGCAAAGAAAGGACCATTTTGCCCCTAGTTTCACATGGAAACTACAAGTTTGCCATCATGCAATTTTACCCATTTCTCCCTAGAAACCCACGGCCCCAACACCTTAAGACCATACTTGGTCATTCATTTCACTCCATTTGTTCATGTTGCTCTCCAAAAACTAGAAAAACTCATAAGTCTTACACTTGATTTACAAAGGAAGTCTAAGTTCTTGTTGATTTCTTCAAATTCTAAAGGTATAGTCTTCTATTCCATGATCATACCTTCCTTTCCTTTGACAAATTTTCTTCATATCTCAAGTTTTTACAAATTTCAAATTCTTAGATCTAAAACTTCAAAAATCTCTCGAAAATCATAGAAAAATCCTTTTAATGTGATTCCAATTTCTATGATCTTCACATGACTTCGATTTTCATCATCCAACAGCTTGAAAAAGTTAGAGATCTCTAGCCTATTTTCCTTGACAAGGCCGAACCATGCTCAAAATGGGTTTGGTAGTTTTTCTTCATTTTTAAGTTGTTGTTTTGTTGATTGTTCATGGCTAGGTTTTTGGTTGGGCAAAACCTTGAGCTCTAGGTGAACATCATCCTCTTCTTTCTTGAGTTTCAAGTGATCATCAAAGGTATGTGTTGAGACCTCATAAGTCTAAAACACATTCAAAGTGTAAATCCTCTATGTTTTGATGATTCCAAATAGTTCAAGTATGGTAATATTGAACCAAATGAAATTACTGATATATTTGATAAGTGTGCAGGAAAATAGACTTGAGGTCACTCGTCTAATTTTGACCCATCTACTTTTTAGAAGCTCAACAGTGACCCGTCTAAGTTTTGGATGACTTTCACTCGTCTAAAAAGTTAGTCAAAGAAAGTCAACGCTCAAGAAAGACCAAGTTCACTTGATGACGTGGCAAGAAGCATGCGTCTAAGTTTAGCTCAGCTGACCGCCCGTCTAACTTTGGAATACGCATTCACCCGTCTAACTTTGGAACAAGCCATGACCCGTCTAAGCTTTAGAACAAGCTTTCACCCGTCTAAGTTTTGGATGACTTTCACCAGTCTAAAAATTCTCATTACTGACACCAAGTCAGTATGTAAGAAATCAAGTCCAAGTCACCGTATTCAAATTATATGCCATTCTTAAGGATCTCGAAGACCTCTGGATAATAGCTCGAAGGACAAAGAATAAAGAACGTTGTTTCAAGGTTTTAAGGAATAAACACGCTATCTCTGCACCACTGCAGTAACCTTTTGCCTATTCTAGTACAAAGTAAAAAGTACTTTATGGAAAAGTAAACTGATGTTGCACTGAAAGAGGAAAGCTCTCTGCAACAAGTACAAGAAGCCTGCTGCCATATACTCTGAAAGAACAGCTGCTCAGTTTAAAGTGTACTCTTGGACACTCTTGACAATGCCCAACGTTTTCAAGCATTTATTGAATATTCAGAATGACTCTTTGGCATTAAATGGTGTCTTAGAAAGCTCAAAGTCAGAAGCAAACACTTTCTGAAGCTGTGTCAAAACGGATCTCTTGATTGAAGCCTTTAAATAGATCAAACAATGAAGATGAAGCTAAGAAGTTGAAAATCAAAAGAACTCTGCACAGAAGCATTTACTTTCTTCATTAACTTCTTCATTCCTTCATTGAATACACATTCAATCATTTGATATAAATTCACAGTCTTTCATACTTCATATTTATTCCACTCTCTGAGTGTGATCTGAAAGACTTGCAAGTTGTATTAACTACACAAAACTTTTTATCTCTTACTGTTTTTGAGCCTGAAGAGGCTAGGTGAGAAAAGAATACTTGTTTGAGTGTTGAGCCTGAAGAGGCTAGGTGTGCAAAGAATACTTGTACTGTAATTTACTCAGTTATAGTGGAAACTTGGTGCTGCCAAGAAACTGGACGTAGCCCTGTGGATTTTGGGGTGAACCAGTATAAATCTCTTGAGTGATATTTCTACTCCCTTATCTTTTAATTTGCTTAAGTATTGTTTCAGTCTTAGCTTTTTAACTTGGGGAGTTAATACTGTGTTATCAAACTCTTTTTAACCTTCTTTGTTTGTGTGTGCTATTCTGTTTTAATATTAGACGTTTCACTCGTCTAAACCTCTCTCACTCAAACCTTGCTTGCTATGCCTGCGAAAATATTTTTAAGTAACCGAAAAAGTTGGTAAACACAATTCAACCCCCCTTCTTGTGTTCACTTTGGTTATTTCAGTTGGTATCAGAGCTCAGCCTCTGGGTTGAGCACTTAACAGTGTAGAGGAAAAGATCTTGGAGATGGCAGGAGAAACCAGTGGAAGCAAGAACCATGCTGGAGAAGGATCCTCAATGTCGAGACCTCCTTTCTTCAATGGAGAGCACTACATCTACTGGAAAGAAAAGATGAAGTGGTTTTTACAATCCACTAATTCTGATCTTTGGGATATCATTGATGAAGGTCCCTTTGTTCCTAAAGATGACAAAGGAGAGGAAGTTCCTAAAGCAAACATGAACACTGATCAAAGAACAAAGTGGTAGCTTAATGCCAAAGCTAGATATGCAATCATGTGTGCTTTGAGCAGAGAAGAATTTGAAAAAGTCTGTGCTTGTGAGTCTGCAAAATAAATGTGGGACTCACTAGCTATTGCTCATGAAGGAACTAGCAAAGTCAAAGAAACCAAAGTCAGCATGCTTGTCAGAAAGTATGAGCTGTTCAAAATGGAGGAAGGTGAAACTATTGGCCAAATGTATGGAAGGTTTCAAACCATAACCAATGGATTGAAATCTCTGGGAAAAATTTACAAGACTGAGGAACACATTCAAAAGATTCTCAGAAGTCTTCCAAAACAATGGAGACCACTTGTAACTGCTGTGTCTCAGGCCAAGGATCTAACAACAATGAAACTTGATGAGCTTCTTGGGACTCTTCAGATTCATGAACAAGAACTGATTGAAGAGAACAATGGAAAGAAAAACAAGTCCATTGCACTCAAAGCTGACAAGAAGTCATCTAAGGGAGCAAGTTCAAAAGCTCTCAAAGCAGATGAATCTTCAGAAGAATCTGGAGAATCAAATGAGGATGACTCAGATGATGAAGATGATGAACTGTCTCTCTTCACCAGAAAAATGAAGAAGCTGTGGAAGAAAAGAAACTTCAGAAAAGACAAACCCTTCAGGCGCTTCAACAAAGACAAGCACAACAAGGATGGTGGATCTAATGACAGAAATGTCATTGTATGCTATGAATGTAAAAAGCCTGGTCACATCAAGGCAGAATGCCCTCAACTCAAAAAGCAATCTTCCAAGAAGTTCTTCAGCAAAAAGAAGAAAGGAATGATGGCTACTTGGGAAGATCTTGATGAAAGCTCCACTGAGAGTGAAGGAGAGGAGCTTGAAGCAAACCTCTGTCTTATGGCTGATACAGATTCAGAATCAGAAACTGAGGTACATTCTGAACTTGAAAAATTGAATGATGCCTATGATGAACTTTTGGAAGAATCCAACTATATATCTAAAGCTTTCAGATCCCTCAAGAGACAGTATGCTAAACTCTCAAATGAGTATACACAGAAATCTCTAGAGTGTGAAAAGTTAGCTGAAGAGAATAGTAAACTTAAGACTGAAAAGTCTGAAGTTGAGATCTTAGTTGAAACTCTACCATCTGAAGAAGTAACTAAACTTCAACAGAAAGTAGAAGAGCTCACCTCAGATCTTGCCAAGTTTGTTAATGGTAGAGATAATCTGACCAAACTCTTAGGAAGTCAGAGGCACTCCCTTAACAAAGAAGGTATAGGATATTCCAATCAAGAACATCATAAAGGATCAACAAAGTTTTCAAATATAGCTGTTAAATCTATATGTTCCTACTGTGGAAAAGCTGGACATATCATGTCTAAGTGCATTCACAAAAAGAAAAAGAAGTCTTCACAGACTCCTCACACTAACAAAAAAGGACCCAAGAAAATATGGGTACCTAAGATCATGATCATTCCTGTTGCAGACATTCTCAACAGAACAAAGCAAACACCTGTCATGGTATCTGGACAGTGGATGCTCGCGACACATGACATGCGAAAGGTCTATGTTCCTAGACCTCCAACCTAAGAAAGGTGGACATGTAACTTTTGGTGGCAACCAGAAAGGAAAAGTTGTTGGTTTAGGTAAAATTGGTGGTAAACCTCCCTTACCTATTATTCATGATGTGTTATTTGTGAAAGGACTAAAACATTATCTGCTTAACATAAGTCAATTATGTGACAGTGGATTCTCTGTATCTTTTTCTAAGGATGCATGCATAGTCAATGACTGTAGTGGAAAAACCCTCTTTTCTGCTAAAAGGCAAAACAATCTGTATAAGATTGACATGACTGAACTTTCAGATCAAAGTGTAACATGCTTTATGTCTAAAGAGGATGAAAAATGGCTGTGGCATAAGAAATTAGGACATGTTAGTATGAAACAAATTTCTAAATTGAAAAAGCATAACCTTGTGAGAGGATTGCCTGACATTTCTTTTAAGAAAGATATTTTGTGTGATGCATGTCAGAGAGGTAAACAAGTAAAATCAAGTTTTAAATCCAAGAAAGAAGTCACATCCTCTAGACCTTTGCAACTGTTACACATGGATCTGTTTGGACCAGTCAGTGTAGCTAGCCTAGGTGGAAAGAAATATGGTTTTGTCATAGTTGATGACTATTCTAGATTTACATGGGTACTCTTCTTAACCCACAAGGATGAATCTTATAAGGCATTTTCAGTATTCAGTAAAAGAGTACAAAATGAGCAAGGTTTTTGTATCTCTGCTATAAGAAGTGATCATGGAGGTGAATTTGAAAATGAGCAGTTCAAACTGTTCTGTGAGGAAAATGGTATTTCTCACAATTTCTCTGCACCTAGAACTCCACAACAAAATGGAGTAGTTGAGAGACAGAACAGATCTCTTCAAGAGATGGGAAGAACAATGCTTAATGAAAATAATCTTCCTAAGTACTTCTGGGCAGAAGCCAATTAACACTGCTTGTTATGTACAAAACAGAATACTGATTAGGCCTATTCTAAATAAGACTCCTTATGAATTGTGGAAAGACAGAAAACCCAACATATCATACTTTCATGCATTTGGTTGTGAATGTTATATTCTCAACACAAAAGATCATCTTGGCAAATTTGATTCTAAAGTAGATAAAGGAATATTTATTGGTTATTCTGAAATGTCTAAAGCTTTTATAATCTTTAATTCTAGAACCTCTGTTGTAGAAGAATCAATTCATGTAAAGTTTAATGATAGTTTGAAGACTGATAGGGAACTATCAGATCTAGAAGATGATGTTGCAGGTATTGAACTTAATCCTGCAGTAGAAGAATCTTCAGACAAGTCAAAAGTAGATGTGTCTGAAATACAGACTGATGCTGATAAGTCTGAAACTCAGACTATGATGAAAGATTGGAAATTCAAGACCTATCATCCAGAAGATCTCATCATTGGAAGTCCATCTCAAGGAGTTAGAACCAGATCTGCTTTCAATGAAAACAACAACATGGCCTTCATATCAGATTTGGAACCTAAAAAGATTGAAGAAGCCCTGCAAGATGAAAGCTGGATTCTAGCCATGCAAGAAGAGCTAAATCAGTTCAAAAGGAATGATGTCTGGACACTAGTTTCTAAACCCAAAGAGAAAACTATTATTGGAACCAGATGGGTGTTTAGAAACAAACTAGATGAAGATGGAAAAGTGGTAAGAAACAAGGCAAGACTAGTTGCTCAAGGTTACAATCAACAGGAAGGTATTGATTTCACTGAAACTTTTGCTCCTGTAGCTAGACTAGAAGCAATTAGGATTCTCATGTCATATGCTGCACAACATGATATAACTCTTTATCAAATGGATGTTAAAAGTGCATTTCTAAATGGAATAATTGAGGAGGAAGTTTATGTCAAGCAACCTCCTGGTTTTGAGGACTCTGAAAATCCTCACCATGTCTATAAGCTTAAGAAAGCTCTGTATGGACTTAAACAAGCTCCTAGAGCTTGGTATGATAGATTAAGCACATATCTAATGGAAAACAATTTCATTAGAGGAAAAGTAGACACTACACTTTTCAAGAAATGCTCAAGAAAAGATTTCATAGTAGTACAAATCTATGTTGATGATATTATATTTGGTGCTACTAATGAAAAGCTCTGCAAAGAGTTCTCTGAGTTGATGCAGAATGAATTTGAGATGAGCATGATGGGAGAATTGAAGCTCTTCCTTGGTCTTCAAATAAAACAGTCAAATGATGGAGTCTATATCCATCAACAGAAGTACACCAAGGAACTTCTGAAAAAGTATAAAATGAAAAATTCAAAGCCTATGAGTACTCCTATGCATCCAACAGTTGTTCTAAACAAGGATGAGGAAGGTAAAAAGGTAGATCAAACTGTCTACCGAGGTATGATTGGATCTCTGCTATATTTAACTGCTAGCAGACCTGATATTCAATTCAGTGTCTGTCTTTGTGCTAGATTTCAATCAGACCCTAAGGAATCTCATTATAAGGCTGTCAAAAGAATTTTCAGATATTTACTTGGAACCACTAACCTTGGTCTATTATATAAGAAATCTGAAGATATCAGGTTAGCTGGATTTTGTGATGCTGATTTTGCTGGAGACAGAATTGATAGAAAAAGCACCAGTGGAGGATGCCACTTCATTGGAGCAAATATGATCTCTTGGTCAAGCAAAAGGCAAAGCACCATTGCTCTATCAACTGCTGAAGCTAAATATATATCTGCAGCTAGTTGTTGTTCACAACTACTCTGGGTAAAATATCAACTTGAAGATTATTCAATGATTGAGCATAATATACCTGTTTGGTGTGATAATACTAGTGCTATTAATCTGTCTAAAAATCCAATACAGCATTCTAGAGCAAAGCATAGAGAAATAAAGCATCATTTCATTAGAGACTATGTTCAAAAAGGTGTTTTTGAAATTAAGTTTGTAAACACTGATTATCAGTGGGCAGACATTTTTACCAAACCTTTAAGTGAAGATAGATTTGTTTTTATAAGAAGAAATCTTAACATGCATAATGTACCTGAATAAATGTTTTGCTGTGTTACTTGTCTATATTTTCTATGATTCCTTAACTCGTCTAATTTAGCCAAGCATCTAATGACGTGGCTAAAAGCACTCAGTGCTAAATTCTGACTGAGACACGTACATTGCATTTTCCCTCCTTTTCTTAAATACTTTATTATATTTTGTTTGAAATTGACTGTCTGTCATTTATGGCAACACTCTCTTTCCTCTTTCCGAATGCAAAAAGTACTCAAACGTTTTTAGCATAAACCCGTGTCTTTTCAAAAACTACCCACTCAAAAGTTTCTTGCTTACAAACTCTCTCTCTAAGCTCTCTTCGTCTTCACCTTCTCGAAATCTTCTCTGTCAAACCCTAATCTCTTCTCTCAAATCAATGGCACCCAAAAGCCTTCTTGAGACGCTATCTGAGAAGACTAAGATATCAGTTGCTGAGTTGAAGAAGGTGCTCCCTGGAAGAGTTCCAAACTTTGATGAACTCAGAACCAAGGGTTTGGACGTACTTCCAGAACTCAACCATGCTGGATGGTTACCATTCTTCCAACTGCAAGAACTTGTTTTCCCTTCTCTTGTTAAGGATTTCTGGACCACAGCGAAGATCACCAAGGACACTACTACTCACATGATCTCTGGGGATGTTGGTGAGGATCATATCTTCATCACTCACGAGTTACTCGCTGAAGTAACGAGATGCCCTAGGGAAGGAGCTGGGCATTACAAAGACTGGATGAAGGATCAAGGGGAAGCCAATGTGAATCTGGTACTCTATGGGACTGCAAACCCTGACAACATGGACTCCAAGTATCTGACCCCTAAGGCAAGGTTTTTACATGTTTTACTTATAAACTGTGTAATGCCTAGGACTGGGTCTAGAAACCATGTCAATCTGCTGGAAAAGTTTGCCCTATTCCATCTTGTCCAAGGAATCAAGATAGACATAACTGATCTAATCTTCATTCATATGGAAAAGGCAGTAAAAGGAAAAGATAAAGATTACCCCTTTGGAATGGTTATGACTAGGATTTTTAGGGCATGTAAATTGGATTTAAGAAGGGCTGTTTCTGCTGATCTCTGTACTGAGATCACAACAAAAACCCTGGCCTTAATGAAGATGAACCTGACCCCTACTCTTGGTCACAATGCTGAAGCCTCTGCTCAGATGGAAGCAACTGTTTCCATTCCTGGTGTTAAAGCTGAAGTGGTTGAGGAACCAGCTGAGGAAATCAGTGATCAGCTTCAGAGGAAGAAGAGGAAAGTCACAAAAACCACTGTTGAAACTGCTGGGACTGAAGAGTCTACTCAGGTTGTTGAACCTGCTGCTGCTGTTGTCTCTGAGGAAGCTACTGCCTCTATACCTAAGATCACCAAGGTATTCAAGAGAAAGAGGACAGTACAAGCTGAGGGGGAGTCTCAATCAGAAGAGACTGTGATCCCTAAAAAGAAGAGGACAACTGTCTCAAAGAGGAAACTTGTTTTGCCTCCCTCTTCATCTCCATCACCATCACCTTCACCTCAGAAGGATTCAACCCCTCCACCTCAGGAAACAGAACCTGCTACCACCACAGTTCCAACTCCACAACCTTCACCTCAAAAAACACCTACACCACCACACAGATCACCTTCCCCCCAACCATCACCAAAAATTCCAACACCACCTCCATCACCAAAAATTCCTACTCCACATACTTCACCAAAAATCCAAACTCCACCACATACATCACCTAACCATCACTCTTTTGAACCTAACCCTACTACATCAGAACCTCACATGTCTGATACTCACTCACCTGCTCCACCCTCACCACAAATATCTCATCACTCTGATATTCCTCAAACTGAGGATATCAATGACTTTGAATATTTTGATAATCCTACTCCACCTTCCTCACCACAATCACCAATCCCTGACCATATTACTAACCAGTGCCAAGAGCCTCTGAGAACTGACCTTCCAGACTCACTTTCTGAAACCAGACACAACTCTCTCCCCTTAGCCACTTTATCTCCCTACAACTCATCTTCCAGAACCACCCCCTTCTCTGTCACAAATGAATCCTGTCCCTCTTACCTTGATGGCAAGACTTTGGATATGATTGCCTCTTTGGAAGCTGAAAGACAGATGGTGAGGTTAGAAAGATCACTGAAGCCAGTAGGAAAATGGCTATTCAATCCTCACATCTTCATGAAGCCCTCTACTGTAATCAAAGTGATGCCTGACTCAATGACTTTGAAAGGAAAGCAAAAGGTCATTGACTTACCAGGAGATCAACACTTCAGTCTCATCAAGATCAATGACAGAAAATGCAAGTACAGGAAGAATCTTCTGACCACTGAGACTCATCATCAGTTTCTGAAAGCTAGAGACATCTATTGGAGATGTGGGTCCAGCTCTGGGTTGACAGAAGAAGAGAAGACAGACATTCCCACCAGAGGGAGCCAAGCCAATGCTATCTACCCCTTCTCACCCTCCATTTACACACTCCCTCCTTTCTTCATGGTTTTCCCTTTCTTTCTTTTAAATTTCCCTGGAACTGCCCCTTTCACTCACATAAATCTCATTAGGAGATCTTATGAGTTTCTTCTGACTATCATAGATTCTCCTCTTCATCGTGACAGAATTCATGCTTTTTTAGAGGAATTCTATCCTAATAATGATTTTGAAACCACTCTGTCAACAAATGTTTTTCTAGATCCTCACCCTGAGGATGATATTATTGTTGAAGAGTTACCTCCTACCCCTCCTCCTTGTCCACCAGCTTCTGGAACTTCTCTAGCCACTACAGATTCTACTGCTCCAGTTGTTGCATTTGATCCTGCTGCTCATCAGAGACTTGATGAAATGGCTACAAGTTTGCAGACTGTCATTCAAAGACAGGATGAAGCAATTGCTCAACAGACTGCATTTCAAGCTCAGATGTTGGCTCAGCAGCAAGCAATGCAGCAGATGATGGAAGCTTTCTTCAAAAGCCAAGGAGGCCCTAGTTCTTAGTTTTTAGGACTCTGTTTTTCATTTCTTTGTTGAGTCATGCAATGTACTCAGTCAGTGATGTCTATCACTTATAGTCTTTCATGACTTTGATTAAATGAAATGAGTTTTTCTTTCGGCAATTTATCTTCTATGATTTTTTTTATCTGTTTGATTGATGCCAAAAGGGGGAGAAATATAATTAAGTTTTCAGGATTTTATATATGTTATTCTCTCTAATATCATGCTGTTCTGATATTTGTCTTTACTTAGTGCATAAACTAAGGGGGAGCATAACATACCCTGATCAATTATATCTGTTTAGAAATTTCTACTGTTTCTTTTTTATGTTCTATAAAATCAGAAAAGATATTTGTCATCATCAAAAAAGGGGAGAATGTTGAGACCTCATAAGTCTAAAACACATTCAAAGTGTAAATCCTCTATGTTTTGATGATTCCAAATAGTTCAAGTATGGTAATATTGAACCAAATGAAATTACTGATATATTTGATAAGTGTGCAGGAAAATAGACTTGAGGTCACTCGTCTAATTTTGACCCATCTACTTTTTAGAAGCTCAGCAGTGACCCGTCTAAGTTTTGGATGGCTTTCACTCGTCTAAAAAGTTAGTCAAAGAAAGTCAACGCTCAAGAAAGACCAAGTTCACTTGATGACGTGGCAAGAAGCATGCGTCTAAGTTTAGCTCAGCTGACCACCCATCTAACTTTGGAATACGCATTCACCCGTCTAACTTTGGAACAAGCCAGGACCCGTCTAAGCTTTAGAACAAGCTTTCACCCGTCTAAGTTTTGGATGACTTTCACCCGTCTAAAAATTCTCATTACTGACACCAAGTCAGTATGTCAGAAATCAAGTCCAAGTCACCGTATTCAAATTATATGCCATTCTTAAGGATCTCGAAGACCTTCGGACAATAGCTCGAAGGACAAAGAATAAAGAACGTTGTTTCAAGGTTTTAAGGAATAAACACGTTATCTCTGCACCACTGCAGTAACCTTTTGCCTATTCTAGTACAAAGTAAAAAGTACTTTATGGAAAAGTAAACTGATGTTGCACTGAAAGAGCAAAGCTCTCTGCAACAAGTACAAGAAGCCTGCTGCCATATACTCTGAAAGAACAGCTGCTCAGTTTAAAGTGTACTCTTGGACACTCTTGACAATGCCCAACGTTTTCAAGCATTTATTGAATATTCAGAACGACTCTTTGGCATTAAATGGTGTCTCAGAAAGCTCAAGTCAGAAGCAAACATTTCTGAAGCTGTGTCAAAACGGATCTCTTGATTGAAGCCTTTAAATAGATCAAACAATGAAGATGAAGCTAAGAAGTTGAAAATCAAAAGAACTCTGCACAGAAGCATTTACTCTCTTCATTAACTTCTTCATTCCTTCATTGAATACACATTCAATCATTTGATATAAATTCACAGTCTTTCATACTTCATATTTATTCCACTCTCTGAGTGTGATCTGAAAGACTTGCAAGTTGTATTAACTACACAAAACTTTTTATCTCTTACCGTTTTTGAGCCTGAAGAGGCTAGGTGAGAAAAGAATACTTGTTTGAGTGTTGAGCCTGAAGAGGCTAGGTGTGCAAAGAATACTTGTACTGTAATTTACTCAGTTATAGTGGAAACTTGGTGCTGCCAAGAAACTGGACGTAGCCCTGTGGATTTTGGGGTGAACCAGTATAAATCTCTTGAGTGATATTTCTACTCCCTTATCTTTTAATTTGCTTAAGTATTGTTTCAGTCTTAGCTTTTTAACTTGGGGAGTTAATACTGTGTTATCAAACTCTTTTTAACCTTCTTTGTTTGTGTGTGCTATTCTGTTTTAATATTAGACGTTTCACTCGTCTAAACCTCTCTCACTCAAACCTTGCTTGCTGTGCCTGCGAAAATCTTTTTAAGTAACCAAAAAAGTTGGTAAACACAATTCAACCCCCCTTCTTGTGTTCACTTTGGTTATTTCAGTATGGGGGGAGATTACCATCATCCTACCTTAGGGTAGACATGTTGATGGTTTAATTACTGTCATTTAGTGTAAATAGTCTTGTAAATCATAAGTGTGAAATTTATTGTCTTACATATGTGTGATCCTCTTGGAAGGATTGATTGATGTTTGTGTTGGTAGTATAATTATTATTGATGTTGAATATGACTATATGATGCATGACTATTTAAGAAAATTGTCTAAAACAATTATTTAGGCCATTCGGCCTTGGCTGTTTAATTGGGTTGCATGATGATTTGAACTGGTTGAATAATTGTTATGAGGAGTGAATGAATACATAAGAATATAGAAATTGGTTTGGATTGATTAAGATGTGTATATTGAAAGTTATGATTTTATGAGTCCTTAGGGACTAAATTACAATTTCTGAGAATTTCAGTGGCTGGACTGAAATTCATGTAATTGTATGTTAAGATTGTAGTTCTTGAGGAGACAAAACCATAGAAATTAGTTTGGTGTTAAATGGATTAATACATAAAAAGTTATAAGCTTTTTGGTGAAAAAGGACCTTTTTGCAATTATTGAAAAATACTTGGGGCAGAAAAGTGATTTCTGGAAAATTTGAGGGCAACTGAAAAATATTTCTAAAGAAGTTAGTTTGGTGTGATTTGGAGTTATAAATAAAAAGTTATAAGGTTTTAAGTGGATAAGGACCTTTTTGTAATTAATGAAAGTTTAGGGACTAAACTGTAATTTTCGAAAATAAATGTAATTGGACAGTTAGAAACTGTTTTTCATGCTTGTAAAACTGTTCTAAAACTCCAAAATGAGTTTTGGACTATTAGAGTGTAAAATCGTTGAAAAAGGATTTACACGATTTACAAAATAAACGACGTTCGGTCAAATTCTAAGGAATTTTGTATAAAGGGAAATTTTGATGGAAATTAGTGTTTCAACATTTTCATAAAAGTAATAGAACCTAGGAGAATAATACATTTGAGGTGAAGAACCATATCTTCAAAAGTAGGACTTTTGGGCCTACATTCAGTAAAAAGCGGCGAAACCGTCGTTAAACGTTTTTAAGGATTTTCGAGAAAATGCTTTAGAGAAATTGATACCTAAGTATCTTTGAGGGGAATTATTCTTGAAAATGGATTTGATTTTGTTTTGGTTTTAAGCCAAAAGGATTTTTGTCTTCAAAGACGAGATTTTACTGTAAAATGTGAAAACCTAAGTCAAGAATGACTTAGTGAAAATACGAACGTAATAATTTATGATGTGAGGTGGAACACGACCTTATGTCATAAAGTATGGACAATTCATTATCCGCTTTACTCGATCTTAAAAAAATAGAAATTTCACAGCCAATGTAGCGCCCGAGAAGGGTGTTACACTGCGCCACAATTGTTTTTGTTATTAAAATTGAGAAATATTTTATATATACATAACTTAACTATAAATTTTACATATTTAATATATATCGGTTCATTCGGTTCAACTAGTGACTCACTGGTTCGACTAGTGACCCATTAAACCGGTACCATGACCGAGTCGATGACCGATCCGATTTTAGTAACACTGGTTTTGATCATGGCCAAGAGGTATATATGCTTACTTGTTGAATTGGTGACTATAAACATGATGGATTTGAGCTATGATTTGAGTATGTTTGGTTATGTCTTTGATTGTCTTGATTTCTTGATAAATAACATTGAATAAGTAATTTGTGCCAAGCTAGGTTAGATTGAGTATAAAACACATTGATCTTTATAATACTTAAATAAAACTTAACATGTTAACATAAAGCTTAATTGAAACATGTGGGAAGCTTGATGAACATCTTTGAATGTCCATAGTGTTCTTGAATATATTCAACCAAAAACTTGATAACCTAGGTGTTTAATCTATAAAATTTCAAACTTCGCAATTTTTAGGTGTTTTTCCCTAAAATTTAATTAAATATACAAAAGTAGTAAAATAATAGGTAATGATGGCTATTCACAGCCTTTGCATCCATGGATGATAAGTGTAACCCTATGTCGTCAAGTCATAATGGCTCCCACTAACCTTTCTGTGCATACGCGATTAGTGTTGCAAAACCACTAAAACCACCTAGAAAACCATGTGCACAGTTTAAAACCGCTTTGATAAAAGTGAAATGACTTAGGTAAAAGTGAAACCACCTTGATAAAAGTAAACCTAGCTTGGTAAAAGTATAATCACATTAAAGAAAGAGAAAACCATGTTAAAACAAAATAACAACACATGGGGTCCGTTTGTTTTTTATTAAAATTGATTTGTGTTCGGTAATGATATTTTAAAAGTGGGTTTAGAAGAATTAGTTTTGTTTGGATGATAAAGTAAAATCACTTTTGAGGTGTAAATATAAAGAACCTCGTGGGTCCCACATAAATTTTATTCAATAGAAAAGTTACGCATTTTTAATTCTCTTAAAATCACTTCAATGATTTTAGTGTACGTAAAATTTAAAACAAACATCTTTCGATTCCCCATAATCACTTTTACGGGGAAGCAAACATGATTTTGGGTGACCCAAAATCTAAACCAAACAAAGCACAGAATCTCTTAAGAAATACGACATAGAAAATCTAAGTTTTGATTAAATAGATTTCGAATGGATGAACAAGTTTAAATGTTTATCTTGTTTTTCATGATGCTTATGCAAACGTTCTTGAAAATTAGTGTTTGGTCTATTTTCATGGAACTTCATGCAAATAAATGTTTTTTTTAAAAATATGAATTTAAATATAAAATAAATATGAAATTTCCCACAATGACTCATGATGGCTCTAAAGTAGCCTTTATTTGCATGCGCAACAAGTGTCGCGATGGTTCTTAAATAATGATGAAAGCCATGTGCCCTTTTTCATAAAACTATGTGCTAACATTGAAAGGTGTTAAAACTATGTGCTAATTGGACACATTTTTGCGATACCGTATGGAACTGTTGCAAGTACATGTTAAGTTGTAATTCTCTTTCTCTTACCTCTTATTATTTCATTTCCTTCCTTGGTCCCAGACTAACATCATTTTCCTTCTTTTTTCCCTTTTTATTTTTAATCAAAAGAGGGAATGCAAAAGCATCTCTATGGCAACTAACATCCCAACTAGGTTGGCACCTTAGAGGCCATCAATCATATGCAGCACGCCCACAATTCATTGAAAAAATATAAAAAGAATACAAAACAAGCATGAGGGGACATAGACCAAAACTCATGCAAAATAATTATTTAAATCTATAACAAGGTAATCCTACCCTATTATGAAAAAAATCATCCTTAATAAAACTAGGAATAATGTCACACCATAAAAAGCCATGAATACCTAAACCATATGAGGCAATTTTGTCTGCACAAACATTGCCTTCCCTAGAGATATGAGTACAAGCAAATCTCATTCTCTTAGTTAAAGCTAGGCAATTCTTCCATCTATTACGAATCTGCCAAGGAACAATACCAATGGAGGAGATAGCCATAAGGACTAGTTGAGAATCACATTCAATCCATAGATTGTGCCAACCATTACCAATAGCAATTTCAATAGCAACCATGAAACCAAGAAGCTCAGCATAAAGGGAAAATTGAATACCAAGATTCACTGGAAAGCACCCTAGAGAGGCGACACTATGATCCCTAAAGATACCTCACAAGCAGCAGGACCTGGAGAACCTCTAGCAGAAGGTTACCACATCAACATCAGAGCACATTTTCCTTGAGCTAAGGTTACCACATAAAGACACATTGGCTATAATCAAGTTTATGACTTGCAAGAAGGGAACTTCTTTGTTTTCAAACCTTAGCTTATTTCGGCAGTACCAGATGAACCAAAAGAAATTAACAACAGTAGCTACAAGGACATCCTTCAGTTGAGTGGAAGAAAGCTGATTACAGACTTCCAATATACCAGGGATTGTGGATGAGTCATTGTTTTTATTGACAATGGAAGCAAGCCAACTCCAAATTCTCTTGGCAAAGCTATAAGAACAAAACAGGTGCATAGTGGTTTCAGCAGCACAACCACCGAGGCTGCACATAGATACAACCACACAACCTCTTGACCAAGTGTTATCATCAGTAGATAATCTATTATGCATTATTCTCCGAACCAGAAAAGACCTAGTAGGAGGAATGCAACCCCTCCAAATTAACTTGCACCAGGGAATTGACTGGCTAGGAGGATTTAGGAATAAAAATGCATCCTTGAAGGAGAGATGACCCGAGTCAGTGTGCCTCCAAATCAGCTGATCCTCACAAGAAACAGGAGGCAAAACAGTTTCTGATATCTTCTTAACAATAATAGGGAAATTATGCTGGAAGAACTCAGGAATGCACCATTTACCATTACAGATTAAATCCTTAACCATTGTTTTCAGCAGAGAGTGACAGTTCGAAGGAATGTGCAGAAGATCAACCAAAGGAACCTGCAGCCATTGGTCAGTCCAGAGATTTATGGATTCACCATTTCCAACCAGCCAAACCAAATTCTGCAACACAGTGCTAAAGAAAGGTTTAATACCAAGCCAAATTGAGGGATTGACATGGTATTCAACCACTTTGTTACCTCTGATCACTCTAGCTCTAATAAGATTAGTCCATTGACTTTTTTCTGTCATAACAGACCAACATAACCTAAGCATAGCAGCTTCATTTACCTTTCTCAAAGATCTCATCCCTAGACCACCCTCATTCAAAGGTCAGCACACATTATGCCAAGCCACATTAACCAATTTCCTTGTTTCTAAATTGCCTGACCAGATAAAATTCCTCATCCATTTTTCCATATTTTTAGTAAGACTCATAGGCCACTTGTAAATCATAAAACTGTAGACAAGCATACCTTGGATCACAGTTCTCACCAACAAGACTCTTCCAGATATGGAGAGTAAAGAGGCTTTCCAAGCAGAGAGCTTTGACTTAATATTATCTGCAATATGCACTAGATGAACTTTCCTTGGTTTTCCTCTAAAGATGGGAACCCCTAAATAATTAAAGGGAAGCTGACCAAGCTTAAAACCAAAGATATCAGCAATAAGAGCTTGCCTTCTGGAAGATGTTGAACCAAGAAAAAAGGTAGACTTGCTGCAGTTGATGACTTGGCCAGAAGCAGCGGCATATCTCTCAAAAAGCTCCTTCAAATGTAACAGGTTCTGCTTGGAGGCTCTGCAGAAGACCATTACATCATCTGCATAGAGAACACGAGAAGGAACTTGGATTCCTCTAGCACTAGACATCAAGTGCAGCTTGCCATCACTAACCAGCTTGTTGATGCCCCTACTAAGCACTTCTTCTGCCAAACAAAACAACAAAGGAGACAAAGGGTCCCCTTGCCTAACCCCTCTATAGCAAGGGAAAAACCCAGCAGCCTTTCCATTAATTTAAATAGAGAGCTTAGCTAAATTCAGGACCACTTCCACCCATCTGCAGAATTTTGGATCAAAGCCAAAAGTTTGGAGAACTTTGAGAAGAAATCTCCAATCCATAGTATCAAAAGCCTTCTTGATGTCTATCTTCAATGCTAAGCTGCCACCAAAAGACTTCTTTTCCAAAAGATTAATAGCTTCAGAGGTCAAACAAATACATTCACCAATGTGTCTCCCTTGAATAAATCCCCTTTGATTTTCTGAAAAAATACAAGGGGCTATCTTTGCTAGCCTGCCAGCCATGACTTTGGTAATAATCTTAAGTTTAAAATTTGCTAAAGCAATTGGCCTAAACATCTCAATATTGTCAGCTCCTTGGACTTTAGGGATTAGCACTACCAAATTTGAATTTAAATTAGGAGGCAACCAGCTAGATTGAAAGAATTGCACAACAGCTTTGTAAACATCCTCAGCTACAATCGACCAAAAGGTTTGAAAAAAAGAAGCTCCAAAGCCATCAGGGCCTGGAGACCCATCTGAATTCATTGAAAAAACTGCCTCCTTGACCTCATCCAATGAAGGCAGGTTTGTCAACATTAAATTCTGCTCCAAGGTGACAAAATAAGGAATCACCTCCTCAATGAGGCCATTATCAATACAGTTATTCTCAGTGCAGAACAACTTGTCATAGAAATTAACCACATGCCTCTCAATCTCCTCAGTAGAGCAAAGGACTTGAGCATCAACCTTCAGCATACTGATTTGCTTAGTCACAGCTTTGATTTTGGCCATTTGATGAAAGAACTTAGTATTTCTATCTCCTTCCTTATGCCATTTAACTCTAGCTTTATCCTGCCAAAATCCTCTTGACACTTTAAAGCAAATTCAAGATCAGTTTGAGCTTTCTTTTCCTGCTCAAAAAGATCCTCATAATAACCATTATCATCAATTAAACATTGAACCTGATCAACCTTCTTCAGAGCATTGTTCACATTTTCATTCACATTGCCAAAAACCTGAGCATTCCAAACCTTCAATCTGACCTTCAGATTATTTTAGCTTCTGAGACAGAACAATTAGAGGACATCCGAACACATCTTCCTTCCAAACATCAGCAATGATCCTCTCACAATCAATGTGGTTCACCCACATTTTCATGAATTTGAAAGAAGATCCAAAAGATTTAGGATTCCTGTGAAAATCCATCAGAATAGGAAAGTGGTCAAACCTATGTCTAGGTAAGGTACAGCAAGCAACAGAAGACTAGAAAGAAATCCATTCTGTATTGCACACTGCCCTATCTAGCCTCTTCTCTATTCTGGCTCTACCTCTTCTACCATTACACCAAGTGAATTGAGCATCTCTAGTCAGTAAATGAGAAAGATTGTTGCAATCAGTCCATTTTCTGAAATCATCACAAGCCAACTGAGAAGGCAAAATCGAGCCCCTATATTCATGAGCACCTAGGACAGCATTGTAATCTCCAATGAAACACTAGAGTTGTTGCAAAGAATTCAATTCATACCACAATTTTCTTCTCTAAATATAAGAAGTAGAGGCATAAATAGCAGCCATATAAATTTCTTGATCCTCTATAGTAAATGAAAATGAAATATGCTGATCAGATGCATTTATAACATTAGGATTAATATGATCAGAACAGAAGCACCACAGATTCGGGGAATTAGAGTCCCTGCTATTAACAGCAAACAACTTCAGGTTGAGCTTCCTCCAAAAAGCAGAATTCAACTTGTCAAACAGAATCCAAGGCTCAGCAATAAACACAAAGTCAGGATGATGCATAGAACAAAGCTTCTTTAGATATTACCTCGATGGGGCATTTGCAATGCCTCTAATATTCCAAAACAGGCACTTCATGATGGAAACACAGGACTAAAACCTTCCAAATAAAGGAAAAAAAGCCAACAAAAGATACTGCACTATCCACAAGATAGGAATAACTATTATATAAGCATTGAGATTTCAGATAATGACCAGCTCTCCCTTGAGCTTTTAATTTCTCTAATTTCTGAGCTAACCTTCTAGACTTCCTTTGCTTCTTTTTCTTTGATTTTGAGAGCACCTCAGTAAAACTGCCATCAGATTCAGCATGCTTAGAATTCACTGCCTTTGGACTGAGATTTCCCATAATAGGAGACAAAGATTCTTCATCCTAATCATCCATCCTATCAGCCCATAAAGGAGATATAATTCTCAAATCTTTCCTTAAAACTTTAGGAATTAGAGTAATACTTCTGGAGTCCTTAGAATTATCAAACTGAGAAGAAGATGTTTCCGGGACTATATCACCAGGAGAAGCAACATTATCATTATTCATAGAATGGACTGAGATGTCATCCACACTTTCAGAGTCATCAAAACATTCCTCCATTTGGTTTTTTCCTTTATCCAGAACCGAAATAATTTTGTAGATAACATTATCAACTTTTGGATCTGCCTCCAAATTCTTTGGTTTATCAAAGCCCAAAAAAGGCTTATTATTAATGCCTCGAACAACATTCACATCCTGGTCATCTTCAATTGACAAAACTGTTGTATCTACACCCTTCTTCAACTGATCTGTCTGATCAGCAGGAGTCCCCTCACCTCTGACCTGGTCTGCACCATTAACATCATTATGAGAGTCACTGATCGAATCCTTTTTATGTTGATCATCTTCAACATCAATCACCTTCTCATTCAAAACTGTACCTTTAGGAACATAAGTCTGATTGACCACTGCTTTATTCCTGCCAATTAAAGGCTGATTCTTTTTTCCAGCATTAGGAGGCCCATTATCATTCTTCCTACAATTATCATTAGAATGGCCAATGTGTTTGCATATGGAACAGAAACTCGGCAGCCTTTCATATTTTAAATAGACATAGAATGAAAGGTCTTTCCTTTCAACAAGAATCTTCTCTTGGATATCCCCTGCAAGGTCTAGGTCAACCAACACTCTAGCATAATGACCAAGAGTCTTATTCTTGGTTGCATCATCAAGGGATAGAGGAACTCCCACTCCCCTGGCTATAGCATATAGAATCTTGGGATACCAATATTCTTGAGGCAGACCTAATAAACAAATCCAACACTGCATATTAGACTGGTTAACAAGGTCAGGCTTAAAGTCCGGTGACCATGCAAAGAGTCTTAATGTCCCAGGATCTAAATTCCAAGCACCAACAGATAACACACGTCTCATGTCTTCAATGGTAGAGAAGGCAAATTCATAAAACCCCCTACCAATAGGAATAACTGTCTAGTGATCAATTTGCTTCCACATTTTTGATAACTTGTTCCTCAATTCATCTATCTTGATCGGGTTATTGCCCTTAGACAACAGAATGTGGCCGTGGAGGTTTTTCTTCGATGCCTCTAAACTCGCCATATATTCATCTTCTGGTATAGATACCCGAACTTCATTCCCAATAAGGCGAGGGATTGGTAGTTGGCTGAGAGGTATATCGCATGCATTATTTAACGCTTGAGCAAACGTTTTCTTCTGTGGCAAGGCAGGTACATCAGTCGAAGGAGAAGAAGCGGATGGTTTTTGATGAGGAGGGGGCCGATGTGAAAGAGAAGAGGGATGGGGAGAGGAGACTGACTCCGGGAAGAGGATTTCCTATGGACAGATCAAGGTGGCTGCCATGGTGCAACAATGTTAAACCCTAGTTTTCCATGCAAAACCCTAGCAGAGCTTCCAAAAGTAGTTTGCTGATTCAATAAGCCTATCTCATGCTTAATTTCACTCTTGCCCATTTACTTCTTGCTTCAAATGACGAGCTCAGCCACTTTCCCACCAACGTGAGCTTGATGCTGGACAGTGGATCACCAAAGTATCATTTTATCCATAGCAACGTAAGCTTGATGCTAAGAACAGTGGACAATAGTACACATTGATACCAACGTGAGCTTAATGCAGATTTGTAGACTATAGGTCACCATAGCTTGTCATCTAGTTCATCACACCCACCACCTAAGCTCAACTTACTCTCCTTCCTTGCAAGGTAAATCCTTTATTTGTTTTGTTCTTTGCAAATCTTGTCTATCTCCTTCCCTTAATGTAACAGAGGATGGATTATAGTGTGGGTCCGAATTTTTTAGTCAAAACCATTGAAAAACCCTATCAGAATATTTGCTAGGTATGAATGAAAATCAATTTATGCTACAACATTACTGTGACACGAATGGTTAATGATGTGCAAATAAGATTGTGCTAAATGTATAGAATTTGTTAGTTTGATGTGCTATGGGTTAAATTTGTATTATTTGATGGATTTGTATGTTGTGTTATACAGTTTCTGGATGATTTATGTACTAGTTGTAGACGATAAGATGAAACTTTATTTGATTAGTTGCATCTTTTTCTATACTGTCAAGGGATATTTATATCAATACAGATGCTCAAACTCTTTCACAGCCTACATTTATGAGTTTAGATGAAGCATTTAACGATGATACTAATTCGACTGCAAATGCATGTAAAGTCTGTCATTTATTGGGTCATTGTTCTTTTATTTTAGTTTCTTACATGGTGTTGTCCAGGTTGGAGGTAATGTATCATTCATGGATCTTTTGATGACATCTGAAATGGACTTCACAGGATCCTCGCAGTTCAGTACAAATTTGTGACAATTTGGTCTTCGAAGGAAAAATTGGAAATTAGGCACATTTTGGAATTTTGTGTGTTGGCTAGTGACATATGTACTTTGTGAATGCTTGTCACATATTTATATGGGTTGGAAGATTAGGAAGACAATTTTTCCATGATGGTATGGTGTTCAAAAGTCTTGTGTTGTGCTTATTAACATCATGGTCCATTGTTTTGTGTCCGACACTTTACTAATGAACATCTTGGGTTGTGCAGGTTGGTCGGGTGCAAATCACTTTTGTCACTTTTTGTATGACATGTGTAACGTCCCTGACTGCTCTATGGATTGACGATTATCCCTACAAACTAACTCAAGTCTTTTTAGCGTGCTTTGTCCTCATTTACACGCTTCCTGGGAAGTTGGTCACCCATCCCAGAATTGCTCCAAGTCAAGCACGCTTAACTGTGGAGTTCTTAAGTGATGAGCTTCCGAAAAGAAGATGCATCTTGTTGGTATAGATACTACCAATCAATTCATATAAGCCATCATCAACCGTATAGTCCCATACCTACACAGTCTCAAGATCCCTCTCATTCGGGTGCGTAATCGGTTCATTCATGTGTCCATCTGCCTAGAAGCCTGCTAGGGGCCGCTCTTTATCCGTGCGCTCTTGCATCTGCAACCACTCTCCATCCTCGTCAGCCTCGGGTGTCACATGATGTAACATCCAAAAATTAGCTACTAGGTAATTTAATAGGAATTGAATTATTAGAATATTATATTTGAAGTTTAGAAGTGGTTAAAATCTCATAAGTGATTTAAGAGAAGTTAAATAGATAGTTTTGAGTGTTTTAAGCCCAATTTCGCATAATAGACTTCCTATGATCCGATACCCAACTTCATATGTATATTTCATAGCTAAAACGAACTTGTTTAGACTCAAGGTCTTCATAAGAAATGTAGTTCTGTCTCTTAGTTTTCCATAGACACAAAATTCGTCCAAATTGGATACTTATAACTCAAGTTATGACCAAATTCGTACACGTTGTTAAGGTTCCAGTGCCAGAACCATTTTTTCTAAATTCTATCCCCGTTATGACCATCTAAATGTTCGTTTCAGATTTTGTAGTCTTCATAAAAGTTGAATATATTTCTTTTATATTTCCAACGATATAAAGTTTCATAATTTTTGGGTGTCTATAACTCAAGATATCTGCGAAATACAGCACTATGTGCTGGGTAAGTGGGCCTTGACGCATTTTTACACGTTTTGGGCTATTGGGTGCTCTATAAATAGAATCTTAACACTCTTAGGATGCGTTTTTGAACCCTAATAACTCAGAAGCGGCTAAGAAGAGAAGAAATCAAGGATTTGGAAGAAAGAGTTAAGGAAGAGGGAGTCTAGGAACAGGAAGATTAGGAAATTTCTTGGCAAATGCTAGGATTCGCCATAGGAAACACTTGGAGCTACTTGGAGGTCTTCAAGAGGTGAGCAACAATACCTTTTACAAACCCTTTCCATGGTATAGGTGTTTGTTTGTGTGGGCAAGGGTTTATCCTATGATTTTGGGAGCTTTCAATTAAAATGAGGCGTGTTGTTATTAACCTCTTTTCTAAAATTGGGGGTTTTCAATTAAAGCGAAAATTGATTAAATTGACTATTTACTCTTGTGATTGATGGTATGAAATACATGATTGGTATTTGTATTGGTTGATTGATATGCTTGTTGATGTATATTATGCCTGATGTTCATGATTGCTATATTGTACTTGTAAATTTATGCCATAACATGATATTTGTTTAATTGGTATTTATTAGTTGATTATATGATGTTATGGAAACGTAATTGTTATATGATAGGGCCAGTCTGTCAAATTGTGATCGATGAATTTATGCTTCGCAATATTGATGAATGAGAATATGTATGATGTGTGGAATTTGTTGATATGTCGCCTGCCTAAGTTAGAGGCAATGGCTTGTAACATCACCACTTACTGGGATGTCGAAGATGATATATGGGGCAAGGAATCCATTTTGTGAATGAGGCTCTAGGGTCACCGTTAATGGGAGGCAAGGAACCAATTTAATTATGAGGTTCTCGGGTCATCATAGGGGCAAGGGGTCAATTTTGAAATGAGGTTCCCGAGTCATCATAGGGCAAGGAATAAATTCTAGAACGAGGTTACCGAGGCACCATGAAGAGGGATCGAGGAATCAATTCTAGAACAAGGTTCTCGAGTCACCGATTCGGGCAAGAAACCAACACAGAGTGGGGTTTCCAAGCCACTTGAATAATGATGTTATTGTTGTGACGTGTGGTTCACTTTAATTATTGAACATGTAATATTTGATTATGTCTTTGAGTTGCCAAAATGACTGTTGTATTTAAACGTATTTTTTTAATAAACATTATTTTGGAAAATTAGCGGGTACCATGAACAGTTTTTTTGGTTACCGCGCCGGCTGAGAACAATATTATTTTTGAAAATATCATGTTAATTTCTTTATTTATTCGTTTCATTCAAGCTTGGTTAACCACTAATGAGATATAAAATCCCAGTGAAAACAATACAATTCAAGCTTGAATGGAACGAATAAAAGTAAAGAAATTAGCATGATACTTGCATACATTTATAACATTAATTGTTCAAAACAGCCCAAAAAGATGTAAGCAAGAGTTATGTGACTTTTGTATTCCATATTTACCATGTACAATCTTACGTAATTGCTATAAACAACCCAAAATAATGTCGATATCCCAATCAACAACTATTCCTCCATTGTCCTTTTCTTCTTTCTCACATACGTCCTGATAAATGGGCTTCCAATTGAGACAATTTGGACATGCATCATTGGCTTATCCTTAATTCTTGTAATGATGTTTGATGCAGGCTTTGCAGCACCATCCACATTATCTTCACCTGTAAACAAGGAAATAGGCTTTCTTCTTTATACAATGGAAATTGTGGATACACAAATCATTACTTACCACCATGCACTTCAATGTGTGCTTCCTCAAGTTCGCCAACCATGACTAATGGAGGATCATTATTTGCATCATCAGCATGCTCCCGAGGAGTACTTAGTAGTAATTCACTTGTAGAGAGAAATTTATGAATGTACTTTCATCAAGTCAAACTACATAAACACTTGAACAACAAAAAAACTAATGCTCGTTTAGTAACCATGCACCTCTTTCAACACCTGAACATCCTACACCACCCATGTCAGCATCGATATCAGTGTGAGGAGATGGATGCAAAGGAGATGGACAGGCCCTTAATGGAGAACCTCCCTCATACTCATTCTATGGGTCGGTGTTTGATTGGCATTGAAGTTCGGTATATTTCAGCATCTTAACTTCTGCCTCAAGAATCGAAATCCTCTGTTTACACTTGCTAAGCTCTGCCACCACTTGCTGATGTTCAGTAATATGCACAAACTGGTGTTGGGCCTGATGCAATACATCCCTGACCATGTCAAATTGAAGCTCCTCATCTGTTGTTGTTAATGCTACAGTTACCTGCTAACACGAGAAGCAAAACAAATAGACCTTGTATATAAATTTTCAACATAGTCTACAAATAATGGACATCGATACTTACCACGTTGTTTTCAAATGCTTCCTCAATTTTTTTTTTCTTTCCCAATCACAAAATTGACCAATTCAAAAAGCGTGGGAAAGAGAACCCTTGAGGAAGGCTAGGTGTTCCCCCAAGGACACGTGGTTAATGGCCCAGATCTCCAACAAAGATTAATATACTTAACTACTGTAAATTTATGTTAACAGAACAAAACATGGTGGTATAATACATGAGCAGATAGATACTTGCAAGATAGCTGAACATCCACGTATATGTGTTTGACTTAGATTTTTCCCCTCTTTAAGAGCACAAGCAGTTTTGCTCAAACTTTCAACCAAAAGAAATCATAAACAGCTAGACCCCAATTGAAGCTATTTAGTCCCTCTAGACCATCTAGCAGAGCTGAAACACTATTATACCAGTCTCCCTGATCTAGGAAAGTAGAATAATGGCAGCAAGCAAAAATGGATACTCAAATAAAGATACATTATGACATTAAATCCTTTCAAATTGGTTTTATTCCAATATTTAAAATGTTGTATTTCCTATTACTGTATTAGTATAAATTTGCATAAAAATCTATTAATTACCATTCATTTGGCTAATTAATCCTCAAACGATTTTTTTCTTCTTAAAGTATTTTGAACAAGAATTGAATTTCAAGGAGGAGACTTGCTGTTTTTTATCCAACGTATAGAGCCATTGGTTGGAACTTATGCATTGCAAGTTATTGATTTGTAAGCCTATTAAATAGGCATTATAGAGGAGTAAGAGAGCTTGGCAAAATGCTTCTCCAATGGAAGAGGAAAATATATATATATGTCACGATAACTTGGATGGAGACCAGATTTTCGGGAGATATATTCTCTAAGAAAATATACACACAAAAGATATATAATATAATATTTTCTGGGCAATTGTATTGTGTAAACTCCTTGCTCTTGACCTTGAGTGTACAAGTTCAAGAGTTTATTATGTTAACCTTGGAGAGTAAACAGGGTTGTCAGATACCCGAGGTCTGCCGGAATCTTGATTTTAAGGCAGTGGATCGTCCACGGCACAGCTACCGATCTTCCTTATTTTTCTAACAATTTAAAAGCAAGATACTTTGATCGATTGCTGCATATCATCCAAAGGCGCAAAAAAAGTAGGGAAAGACTCTCAATCCATTTGAGGTTGGTGGGTATCGTATTAGTAAAATAGCATGCACACCTTAGACAACACTGAATCTACGACTTCATCAAATTAGTGGAGGTTTGACGATTTTCAAAAGTTGAGCATTGAGGTTAAGATGAATTATATGATTGTGATAAATGTTATTGGATGTGCAACGTTGATCAAGCTTGTAAGGTAAATTATTGAATTATTTTATGGTTGAATTATTATGTAAACTATTTGGGAGAATGTTACAATATGCTATGAATTTGGAATGTGAATAGTCTCCATCTAACTTCCGATGTGGTTTTATTCTAGCTGGAGATATTATTTAGAAATTTGAGAAACAAACTTTATGGCACATTCTACTATGAAATCTGAGTTCATTGATCTTGAGTAAGCAGGTCAAGATGCTGACTGGTTAATAAATTTAATAACAAGCATATTTTATGGGAAAGACCTTAAGCACTCGTGTTTTTGCGGCTCATAGCTACAATTGGAGTAGCTCACATTAATGTCTACAGAGAAGGCATATAAATGTTAGACATAATGGTGTTAGACAATTGATTAAAATTGTGTATGGAAGAAGTGAAAGAAATATATGTGATCCTCTTATGAGAGGATATTCCTAGAAAAGGAGTCTTGGATTCATCGAGGGGGATGAGACTTAAGCCTTAAGTTGATGAAAATATGGTGGATACCCTTTTGTTGGTCAAACGAAGCCATATGATTACTCATATTCATTACATTTTCATCCCTATGACGTGTGGTAATGCTTATTGACAATAGATACATAGCCCTTGATTTGGGTGGTGCTATAGTGACGCACTTGATGTATCTATAGATGTTTATTGTGAGAATGTTTATTGTAAGGTTGAGTTATAAAACTCTTAATAGATACATAGCCTATTTTTTGGGTGGGGCTAGAGAGATGCTCTTAATGTATCTACCTATGTGAGTGAGAAGGTAGAAGCCACCTTCTATGAAAGACTTAGGCAATCTTTCTAAAACACTCATGAGAAACCCAAGGTACTTGAGATGGCTTTTATTTTGTGTATATATTTGTGTTGTTATTCATCGTGGAGTTTACACAAACTCAAAGAAATTAACAAAACCAACGTTTGATGGTGTAAACGGCGGAGGCGAAGACGACAGACCAAAACCTCCACCTCCATGTCATTGCTCGTTCTCGACCACACTAGTTCTCACCAAGATGACTGTGTCTGTCCAGAACGTTCATGGTGGCGGTGACTCCGAGACGCCAATCCTAGTCAGCATCCTCGAGAAACAGTCATCGTCTCTGTTAGCTCGGCTGTGGCAACTGTTTAAGCGCATAACGTCTTCCAAGACCTTCAATAGGGTAGATAGAAGTTGTTGGTGCCATACAAGGACTCAAGTTCATGACCAAAAACATTACCCCAAGTTTTGATTCCCTGTGTGAAAGTTTTGATTTTGATTTTCACCTGGATTTGCATTCCATTGTGTTTGAGTTGACGAAACAGAAGAGAAAGAACGATGGAGAAAGAGAACGGATAAGAAGGACGGTGGAGAAGAAAGAGATATCTCGTAAACCTGTTGCTCAAGTTACCCGTGGTTCACCTCTACCGTTGATTTTTTTTTTAATTATTAAATCAATGACTTATAATTAAAGGGGACTAATCCTCAACTAGGTACTTGAAAGATGTTAGCATTACCCACAAGAGTTACCATTTTGGTTAGATGGGAATATTATAAGGATTAACTTGAGACAAGTTTCATAATTTTTTTTGATGCTTCAAGTTTCATAAATTTTAGAACGGGCTTGTATGTCCACAAAATTTTAAAGATTAAACCGCAACTGAATAATAATTTCTTGAACTACATTAGGTTTTCACTCAAATATATACTTATTCTAATATAAGCAACTTCCGCAAAAAAACAAAAAAAAAATTAAGCTACTTGATTGATGTACCAAAAAAACTACTTAATTGATACTTCATCGCACTAATATGTTTTAATGCATAATATGCTTTAAAAATATAGATAAATATCAACTATTACATTAGATAATTATGAATATTGTTCCAATTATATTATTTAAGTATTGAATGGATAAATTTAAGTTATCTAAAAATATATAGTCTTTCCGTCAAAAAAATAAATATATATAGTCTTTGACTGAGGGAGAAATAAAAGTAAATATTGTTTCATCAAAAACAAAAAAGTGAACACTGTCAATGATAATTGACTCACTATGGGCCGCGTCTAAGGTTAAGTATGTTATTAGGTGTCTCACTCATGAGGCACCATTTATAGCCATACAATTTAATAATATTTTTGTTGAATTGGAAGGTTTTAGGTAGAGAAGGAGGAAAAGAGAGAAATAAACTAACAACAAATAAGACTGATATTGATTTGATGTGGTGATGATCTGATTACAAAAGACAACCCTAATAGTCTCATTTATACTAAAAGTAGAATCATAATCTTGATCACATAGAGATCAAATCATAAAATATAAATAAGAAATAAATCCTAAGGGATCATCTAGGATATTCTAAAATATTCTAATATATGAAAAGATATTATCAGATATTTCTCCGATTTTCTAACACTCCCCCTAAAGCTAAAGCTTACTAAGCTTTAAGCTTGTTACACGAAAACAATGCATTTCTCCTCAAATTAAAATTTAAAATAAAAACATAAACTGAGCACCATGAAAATAATAGTTGGAAGGCAACTCAAGGATGTTGGAGAGGCCGGAGAGAGTTGTTGGAAAGATAACTTAGCAAGATAGCTGGAATGATCATCAGCCTGACAGAAACTTCTTGGCAAGCAATCTATCAAATCAAGGTCTGAACTCCTCAAAACCGCATTTGGAAGCTTCAAAAATAATATCTGAGACCTATATTATTTAAAATTGAAGTTAAGGCAGACAATTACTTCCGGGACTGAGATGAGGCCAGTGCATCTGGGACAAGGGGCCAAGGCTAGTGCATCTGGGAGAGAGACGGGCCAGTGCAGCTAGGAAAAAGTGCCGAGCCAGAGCATCTGGGACAATGAGTTTGGCTAGTGTGAGTCATAACCAACATAAGTCAATCGTCGACGGAAATAGAAGTCACTACTAATATGATTCATCCGTGGGAAAGGAGTCACCACCGGAATGATCGTCGGTGGGAAGAGAAGCCATTAGTATGATCCATTAGTGGATAAGAATTTCATGACAAACACCTTAGAAGCAGATAATATAACGGAGAAAAATATTTGAGCTTTCGAACACAGCACATCATAGCTCAAGAAAGCCAAACAAACACATTGAGGTAGTTGTTGAAAAGTGGTCCGTTGAGGGAGGTGAGCCCAGATCCGGAAAGAGTGCTGGCTGGCGGTCAGGGATAAGGAAACGGCGATATGAGCGGTGGTCGTTGGCAAAAAACGACGGTGAACGGTGGAGAAAGAGGCTGAAAAGATGACATAACAGATAAAGGTGACTAAATGGAGTTTGGAAACATAAATTTGGAATTCAAAAAGCGGAATAATGACGGGATAGGTCACGGAGGATGGTACCACTCTGATACCATGTTGTTGAATTGGAAGGTTTTAGGTAGAGAAGGAGGAAAAGAGAGAAATAAACTAACAACAAATAAGACTGATATTGATTTGATGTGGTGATGATCTGATTACAAAAGACAACCCTAATAGTCCTATTTATACTAAATGTAGAATCATAATCTTGATCAAATTAAGATCAAATCATAAAATATAAATAAGAAATAAATCCTAAGAGATCATCTAGGATATTCTAAAATATTCTAAGATATGAAAAGATATTATCAGATATTTCTCCGATTTTCTAACAATTTTAATCAAGGGTGTAGATTAGTTCTGCCAAAAAATAAAAAATGACTTGTTACCTATACATCTTGTGATCTTTTCTTCTCTCATTTGGTTAAAATTACAAAGACATCCTTGTCTTCTCCTAGAACATGAAGACAAACCAATGGTAGAGAATTGAAAGAACCTCCATGGCCGCACCCACCACAACCACTTCCTCATAGCCATCGCAGCCTTAGCCGCCAATATTGCCACCTCAATCTCAAATGAACCATTATGCCACTATTGTCCTTGTACCATCACGAATCACGAAGGTCTCTCCAATTTGAGAGCAAGACAATTATAGGGAAATGGTCCCCAAAATTAAAGCCAATTCCTAATGTTTGGATGCATTGTGGTATTTTTTTTGAAGTGGTTTTCCTTGAATCAATTAACTTTTGTGATGAAACACTGAACAGATTAACAGAATAATGAATAAATGAAAAAATGATTGAACTTTAATTCTTTCATCACCAAATTTGAACAAATCAATATCATAAAAAAATGAATATGAATAGAACAATGAACAAATGAGGGTTTTTACATCATCAAATCAGTACAAATCAACACCAGAACAAGAATAAGAAAAGGATTCATGAAATTTGCTTCATATATGCTTCAGATCTGCTACATATCAGCTTCAAAACCTCCCAGAATTGCTTCATGGTGTCGATGTATTTGTTTTAGACGGCGGAGTGGTCGAGGAGCGACACCATGAGTGGGGAGTAGAGGTGACTAGACGAGGTGGCGTCGACGGTGGTTGTGAGACCTTCTACCATGCATGTATTTATAACAGCATAAAAGGAAAAGAAATAATTTAAAATGAAAATACATGCATATTATTTCATAATAATAAAACCATGGGTAAAAAGTTCACATGAACAAAACGTCGCCGAAAATAAAACAAGTCAAAACATAACTGAAAAACAAAACCCAACCCCAATGTCACATTACAGAGCTGGTAACTAACAATCCAGAAAAACATCGAATAAACAACTAAAGATAAAAAGGTCCTAAACTACGGGTGAGCGGGCTCCTTAGAGTCACTCCTCAACTGACTGCTCACCATCCTCTGCATAACAAGAAAAGGTATATGCAAGGAAACAACAAAGATGGGGAGTAAGAAATCGATGTATAAACATAATGGCAAAGGAGCAGTTAGCAAGATGAGCATACATCACAAAATAGCATGTTATAACATAACAACATTCAACATATTCATATCATTCACATCGTCTCAAATAATGTATACTATGCGGTGCAGCACTACTCCACTACTCCGTTATGCATGCGGATCCAAACTACCTCAGGAAGACAACGTCGGAGTTACATATCAACATTGGCCAATAAGCACCAACGTCGGCAGTTCACCAAACCATGGGTGAACCCCTTGGATAGCCGATGCACCTTACTCTCGGATGCACCACCACGGGGGCGCACGATTCACCTAACTCTCGGATGAATCACCACGGACGGCCGGATCGCCTTACTCTTGGACGACCTCCCCTATGTTGAACTTCCCCCACTAATATCTCCAATGCGTGAATGCATGAGAAACAACAACAAACAATCAAACCACCACCTCCACTTTGGCCAATAAGCACCAAAGTTTAACACCATCAACACCTTGACCAATAAGCATCAAGGCCCCCTTGGTCAATAAGCACCAAGGTTCAACATCGTCAACACCTTGACCAATAAGCATCAAGGCTACTTTGGCAAATAAGCACCAAAGCATAACAACGTGTGGTAGCCCATCGTGGCCGACTTAATCATCTCAACATTTGTATTTAATTATCCTTGTTATGTCTTCATTAAATTATCTAACTTGTCTTTACTTCGTTTGTTGTCTTATTTCATCATAGGGAACAATTTGGGTGAACCACCCTTGTTCTGGTTTTAACGTCTGTTCTGTTTAGGGGAGCACGATCGTGCTAACCCCCAGCACGGTCGTGCTGACGTTTAAGTCGAGCAAGGGCGTGCTGTCTATTGAGTACGGTCATGCTTACTGGAGCATGGCAGTATTGTTTAGGCAGAAGGGAAGGAAAACCCTTGCTGAGCTTCCTATGGCATTCGTAGATCAATCCTATTGAATTTTAACTACACCATCAAGCATTAATCTCATTGCTCCTATTTAATCTCCATGTCTTACAATTATCGGGGATTAATCCTTTAATTCTTGTTTCATTATTAACATCCCTAAAGAACTCATGGATCAATCCTAGTATCTTAACTATACCATTGAGCTTCAATCTCACTTCTCTTTACTACGGTTCATGTCTTATGAACATTGGGAAATTATCCCTTAATTCTTATATCACTATCAAGCTTATCATGTTTTTAATTAATGTCTTGTTAACATTAACATTGGCATTAACAACCTCAACAACCAAACATTCATTCATAACACGGCAACATCATCATCAATGGCATAATATCGTCATCATCAACATTAACAACAATTCATATCATCATCATCAACATTAACAACAACTAAAGCATGCCAATCATGATGAAAACATAACATACATATAGCAGACAACATCAAACAAGCAATTAGCATATGACATGGTCATGGGTTAACCCTTCATCTACGCTACCCCATTGCCTACATGTTATGCTAATCCCTTCTCCCCATACCTGGTATGAAGACCTAATCTACGGTCACTTTGAGCGAATCCAAACTTGGTCCACTCTAACGGTTCAACGGATCTTGGTCAAGAACATCAAAGAAAGGAGTAATTAATCCCCAATTCAAGAAAACAAAAGGAGATTAATAAAGGGTTTACAAGATTACCTTAATTGACACTACTGTGCGGTTTACTCTCCAATCGCAAGAGAAAACACCAATAGTCTTGAGGAGGTTCAAGAGGAGGGAGAGGAGAGGGTTCCTGACGGCCAAGGATTGAGAAAAAGTTTCAACATGGGGGTTATGGCTCGTAACCCTCTAAAATTAGAGTTTTTATGCTGTCAGGAAACGAACAGGGGGTCCTACTCAATTGAGCTCAGCCATGCTCAATATCAGCAAGGGGTTGTGCTAAAAGAGCAAGGGGTCCGCTTAAACGAGGGGGTTGTGCTCAATTGAGCACGGCCGTGCTCAAATGAGCAGGGGCCAACAAAAACTCCGTCAAACATCCAAATTCTGACACGGCCGTGCTCAAATGAGCAGGGGGTCATGCTCATGTGTCAGGAAGAGATTTTTGACCATAAAATCCCCTTTAGTCCATTTTCACCAATCCTAAAACATTTTCCTAATAATCTAGCACAAAAACATCAATTATAGGAAACATATATTCATTAAATTAACCACATATAAGCATGGAGATGGAAAACAGGGTGTTACAACTCCACTCCCTTATAAAAATTTCATCCTCGAAATTTCTACTCACCTCGAGCAAAAAGGTGCAAATATGCTTCCATCATCTTACTTTCCAACTCCAAGGTAACACTTTCCTCAGTAGCCCCACTCCAAACAACTTTAACCAAAGGAATCTCCTTCCCTCTTATCTGCTTCACCCTCCAATCAATCAACCCGAAGGTGGTACCTCAAAAGTCAAGTTCTCTTTCAACTGAATTGTATCGGGTACTATCACATGACTAGGATCATGAAAATACATTCGAAGTTAGGACACATGAAAAACATTATGATGGTTGGACAAGAAAGGTGGTTAGGTTATTTGGTAGGCGACTTCGCCAACTCTTTTTAGAATTTGGTAAGGATCAATGAATCTAGGAGTAAGTTTCCTTTGTTTTCATCATTGTAGCAACCCCAGTTGTTGGAGTAACTCTCAAGAACACATGATCACCCTCCTGGAATTCGAGAGCCATCCTCCTCTTGTCATGATAACTCTTTTGTCTACTCTGTGCCACTCTCATCTTATCCTGGATCATTCTTACTTTTTATGTAGTCTCTTTCACTATCTCAAGTCCTAGCACAACATTCTCACTAGGTTCATTCAAACACAAAGTTGTCCTACATCTCATCCCATACGAAGCTTCATAAGGTGCTATCCCAATACTGGAATGAAAACTATTGTTGTATGTGAACTCTATTAGAGGTAAAAAATTATCTCAACTACCCGACTGTTCTACCACACAAGCTCTCAATAGATCCTCTAAGGATTGGATGGTTCTCTCAGATTGACCATCAGTCTGTGGGTGATAAGTTGAACTCAGTCTAAGCTTGGTCCCTAAAGCCTCATGCAAACTATTCCAGAACCTAGAGGTAAATCTAGGGTCTCTATCTGACACTATGCTAGAGGGCATACCATGTAACCTAACTATCTCTTTGATGTACAACCTAGTCAACTTCTCTAATGGATATTCCATGTTCATGGGGATGAAATGAGCAGATTTAGTCAACCTATCCACAACAACCAAGATAGCATCACAACCAACTGGAGTCCTAGATAGTCCAGACACAAAATCCATAGACATGCTATCCCATTTCCATTCTGGGATACCCAAAGATTGCATCTTACCTGAAAGCTTCTGGTGTTCTATCTTAGCCTTTTGGAACACTAAGCACGCATAGACAAACTCAGGCATCTTTTTTATTGTAGGCCACCAAAACATACGCTTCAGATCCTGGTACATCTTAGTGGCACCTAGGTGAACACTCAAACCACTCCTATGTCCTTCCTCGAGGATCAACTTCCTAAGCTCTGGAATATCAGGTATGCAAACTCTGGCCTGAAACCTCAAAACTCCATCCGTTCCTTCCTTAAAACTAAGGTTTCTACCCTGATTAAGCAGCTCTTTCTGGCCTAAGAGGTATGCATCTATCTTTTGGCCTTCTCTAATCTGGTCCATCAAACTGTTTGTAATCTTCAGCGTTCTAAGCCTAATACTCTTAGGGGTAACTTCACAAGCTAAGCTCAAGTCTCTAAACTCCTCAATCAAATTCATTTCTCTGACCATTAAGGCTAAAACATGCAAAGTTTTTCTACTTAAAGCATCTGCCACCCTATTGGCTTTTCCTAGGTGGTAAGTCAACTCAAAATCATAATCCTTAAGAAATTCCATTCACCTACGTTGCCTCATATTGAGTTCCTTTTGGTCAAACATGTATTTTAAACTCTTATGATCACTAAAGACCTCGAACCTTGCACCATAAAGATAATGCCTCCAGATTTTTAAGGCAAACACTACAACTCCTAATTCCAAATCATGGGTAGGGTAGTTCTTCTCTCATGGGTTTTCAACTGCCTAGAAGCGTAGGCTACTACCTTACCATCCTGCATCAACACTCCACCTAAACCTTGCTTAGAAGCATCGCAGTATACTACGAAGGGCTCACTAGGATTGGGCAAAACTAACACCGGTGCAGATGTTAACCTTTCCTTCAAGGTCTGAAAACATTCCTCACACTTAGAATCCCACACAAAGAGCTGTCCTTTCTTGGTGAGACTGGTCAAAGGTAAAGCTATCTTAGAGAACACCTCTATGAACCTCCTATGGTACCCTGCTAAACCAAAGAAACTCCTAAAGTTGGTCACTGAATTTGATGCTTCCCATTGGAGCACAGTCTCTACCTTAGCCGGGTCCACAACTACCCCTCATTTAGAGATAACATGTCCTAAGAAACTCACCTCTTCTAGCCAAAACTCACACTTGGACAACCTATCATACAATTGCTTCTCCTTAAGGGTCTGCAAGACTACCCTCAAGTGTTCCTCATGTTCCTCCTTGGTCTTGGAGTACACTAAGATGTCATCTATGAAAACCACCACAAACTTATCCAAGTAAGGGTAAAAGGTCTTGTTCATATAATCCATGAACACAGCAGGAGCATTAGTTACACCAAAGGGCATAACCAAATACTCGTAGTGACCATAACGTGTCCTAAACCCGGTCTTCGGAATGTCCTCAGACTTAACCCGAATCTGATGGTATCGTGACCTCAAATCTATCTTGGAGAAAACACAAGCTCCTATTAACTGGTCCATAAGATCATCAATCCTAGGGAAGGGATACCTATTCTTAATGGTCACTTTGTTGAGTTGTCGATAGTCGACACACAACCTCATGTTGGATCCTTCTTCTTTACCGACAGCACTGGCGCTCCCCATAGGGACATGCTAGGCCTAAAGAACTGTTTCTGAATCAGTTCCTCCAACTGTTTCTTCAACTCTGCTAGTTCTAGAGGAGACATCCTATAAGGTGCTATGGATATGGGTCCCGTCCCCGGTACTAAGTCTATGGTAAACTCCACATCTCTTTTAGGGGGTAAGTTATAAACAACCCCCAAGAACACTTCAGGAAACTCTCTTACTATTGGCACATTCCCAACATCAGGCTTGCTCTCTACTTCCAGCGAAGATAATATCGTGTAAACTTGGGCCTCTTCTTTCATAGAAGCCTTAACAGCCTTAATCTTGCTAGCAGAGAGAAATCTTGGATCCTTAGACTCCACCGAAGTTCCAAAAACGATGGTTTTATCGAAGCAGTTTAAGAGGACATGGTTGGAAGATAACCAGTCCATACCAAGAAATACATCGAGTTATTTCAACGATAAGCATACAAGGTCAACTACGAAGTTCTTATTATCAATTGATAACAGAACAACCTTTCTAAACACAAGAAGCACTCACGGGCTTCTTGGATCGTCCAAGACAAACCACTAAATGCAGTAAGTCAAGCCAAAACGAAGCTATAGGTTCTTAGTACCATATATTATTGTCTATATTAGATATAGACAATCCACACAAGAGCACATAGAAGATAGCATAACAGACTCATACCACGACCTGATAGGACAGATCTGCTCTGAAACCACTAAATGTGACACCCTCTACCCCGTAAGTATTTATAACAACATAAAAGGAAAAGAAATAATTTAAAATAAAAACATATGCATATTATTTCATAACAATAAAACCATGGGAAAAAGGTTCACATAAACAAAACGTCGTGGAAAATAAAACAAGTCAAAACATAACTGAAAAACAAAACCCAACCCCGATGTCACATTACAGAGATAAAAAGGTCCTAAACTACGAGTGAGCGAACTCCTCAGAGTCACTCCTCAACTTGTTGTCACCATCCTCTGCATAACAAGAAAAGTTACATGCAAGGAAACAACAAAGATGGGGAGTAAGAAATCGATGTATAAACATAATGGCAAAGGAGCAGTTAGCAAGATGAGCATACATCACATAATAACATGTTATAACATAACAACATTCAACATATTCATATCATTCACATCGTCTCAAATAATGTATACTATACGGTGCAGCACTACTCCACTACTCCGTTATGCATGTGGATCCAAACTACCTCAAGAAGACAACATCGGAGTTACATATCAACATTGCCCCAATAAGCACCAACGTTGGCAGTTCACCAAACCATGGGTGAACCCCTTGGATAGCCGATGCACCTTACTCTCGGATGCACCACCACGGGGGCGCACGATTCACCTAACTCTCGGATGAATCACCGCGGACGGCCGGATCGCCTTACTCTTGGACGACCTCCCCTATGTTGAACTTCCCCCACTAACATCTCCAATGCGTGAATGCATGAGAAACAACAACAAACAATCAAACCACCACCTCCACTTTGGCCAATAAGCACCAAAGTTTAACACCATCAACACCTTGACCAATAAGCATCAAGGCCCCCTTGGCCAATAAGCACCAAGGTTCAACATCATTAACATCTTGACCAATAAGCATCAAGGCTACTTTGGACAATAAGCACCAAAGCATAACAACGTGCGGTAACCCATCGTTACCAACTTAACCATCTTAACGTTTGTATTTAATTATCCTTGTTATGTCTTCATTAAATTATCTAACTTGTCTTTACTTCGTTTGGTGTCTTATTTCATCATAGGGAACAATTTGGGTGAACCACACTTGTTCTAGTTTTAACGTCTGTTCTGTTTATGGGAGCACGGTCGTGCTAACCCCCAGCACGGGCTTGCTAACGTTTAAGTCGAGCACGGGCGTGCTGTCTATTTAGCACTACCGTGCTTACTGGAGCATGGCCGTATTATTTTTGGGCAGAAGGATTGGAAAGTCATTGCTACGCTTCCTAGGGCATTCGTAGATCAATCCTATTGGCTTTTAACTACACCATCAGGTTGAGACCTCATAAGTCTAAGACACATTCCATGTGTAGATTCTCTAAGTTTTGATAATTCCAAATAGATTAAGTATGGTAATATTGAACCATATGAAATTGCTGACATATCTGATAAGTGTGCAGGATAATAGACTTAAGGTCACTCGTTTATTTATGACCCGTCTATTTTTTAGTAGAAGCTCAATTTTTAGACTTGTCTAAAAACCACTCATCTAAAATTTAGTCAAAGATCAAGTCAATGCTCAGTCAAGATTTGAGTTTACTTAATGATATGGCAAGAAGCATCTGTCTGGAAAAGACTCAGTGGATCACCCGTCTAGTTTTTTGGAATACGCTGGCACCTGTCTAGTTTTAAACTGCATAAGCACTCGTCTAATTTTTGGATTGACTTTCACCTGTCTAAATTTCCTTTACTGCTACCATGTTAGTGTGTCAGAAATGAAGTCCAAGTCACCTTATTCAAATTAGATGCATTCCTTAAGGATCTCGAAGACCTCTAGACAATAGCTCAATGGACAAAGAATAAAGAACGTTGTTTCCAGTTTTTAAGGAATAAACACGCAATCTCTGTACCACAGCAATAACTTTTTAGCTATTTTAGTACAAAGTAAAAGTGCTTTCTGGAAAGTGAATTGACTGTTGCACTGAAAGAAGAAAGCTCTCTGCTACAACTACAAGAAGCCTGCTACTGCATACTCTGAAACAGCAGCTGTTCAAATTAAAGTGTACTCTTGGACAACCTTGTCAAAGCTCAACGTTCCCAAAAAATTCCAACTCCACCTGCTTCACCAAAAATTCCAACTCCTCCACATACATCACCTATCCCACAAACCTTTATTTCTGAACCTATCCATCACTCTTCTGATCTTAATCCTACTGACTCAGAAGGTCACCTGTCTGAAACAGAACCTCATCTATCCAAGCCTTCCACCCCACAAACATCTCATCATACTGACACTCTTCAAACTGAGGATGTCAATGATTTTGAATATTTTGGCAATCTCACTCTTCCTCCACCCTCACCTAAATCACCAACCCCTGATCACATCAGAAACCAGTGCCAAGTCCCTCTAAGAGTAGTCTTTCCAGACTTATTCTCTGAAACCAGACACAACCCTCTCCCTTTAACCACCTTATCTCCATATCACCCCTCTTCCAGAACCACTCCATTTTCTGTCACAGATGAATCTTGCTCCAACTTCCTAAATGACAAAGACTTGGATGTCATTGCCTCTCTTGAATCTGAAAGGCAGCTTGTAAAGCTGTCAAAAAATATAAGGATGTAGGAAAATGGTTGTTCAATCCACATATCTTCATGGAGCCTTCAACAAGAATCAAAGTGATGCCTGACTCCATGGTTCTGAAAGGAAAGTAGAAGGTAATAAACTTGCCATTGGATCAGAAGTTCTCTCTTATCAAGCTTAATGATAAGAAGTGCAAATTCAGAAAGAGGCTGTTCTCAAGAGGTGGATCTAGTTCTGGTTTAAAGGTAGAAGAAAAGAAAGATATTCCTATGAGAGGTAGTCAAGCTTTTGCTCTTTACCCTTTTTCACCATCCATTTACACAATCCCTCCCTTCTTCATGGTTTTCCCTTTTCTTTTTGCTAAACTTCCCTGAATCTACTCCTCTTACTCACATAAATTTCATTAGGATATCTTATGAATATCTTCTTTCTGTAGTGGATTCTCCTCTTCATCATGAACAAATTCAAGTGTTTCTAGAGGAATTCTATCCAAATAATGATTTTGTTACCACTCTCTCAACCTGTGTCTTTCTAGACCCTCAGCCTGAGGACGACATTCTTCTTGAAGAGTTACCTCCTACCCCTCTTCCTTCTCCACCTCCTCCATTAGCATCTGCAACTACACTGGCCACAACAGATTTTACTGCTCCAGTAGTTGCTTATGATCCTGCTGCCCATCAGATTGCAGACTGTCATCCAAAGACAGGATGCAGCAATTGATCAGCAAGCAGCTTTTCAAGCTCAAATGCTAGCTCAGCAACAAGCAATGCAGAAGATGATGGAAGCTTTCTTCAAAAGCCAAGGAGGCCCTAGTACTTAGACTTTAGGACTCTGTCTTTTTTTTTTTTCATTTCCTTCTTGAGTCATGCAATGTACTAGTCAGTGATGTCTATCACTTGACACTTGTAACACTTCTGTCTCAGTTTATATGAAATAAATTGATCTTTTGGTATTTTGACTCTCTATAATATATGTCTATTTGCTTTTTTGATTGATGCCAAAAGGGGGAGAAAATATAATAGAAAAATAAGAACAATCATTTATGACTTTATGACTTTTTGTCCAAAAAGCTTGTTTGCTCTGATATAGTTTGATTAAATCTTTTTATCTACTCTAGTACCTTATTTTTGCTTTAATTAGTGTTTTTATCTGATGCATAAACTAAGGCATAAACTAAGGGGGAGCATAGCATACTCTGAACAATTATATCTACTTGGAAATTTCTCTTATTACTTTTTGATGTTCAATAAAATCAGAAAAGTTATTTGTCATCATCAAAAAGGGGGAGAATGTTGAGACCTCACAAGTCTAAGACACATTCCATGGGTAGATTCTCTAAGTTTTGATGATTCCAAATAGATTAAGTATGGTAATATTGAACCATATGAAATTACTGACATATCTGATAAGTGTGCAGGAAAATAGACTTAAGGTCACTCGTCTATTTATGACCCGTCTACTTTTTAGTAGAAGCTCAGTTTTTAGACTTGTCTAAAAATCACCGTCTAAAATTCAGTCAAAGATAAAGTCAACGCTCAGTCAAGCTCTGAGTTTACTTGATGACGTGGCAAGAAGCATCTGTCTGGAAAAGACTCAGTAGATCACCCGTCTAGTTTTTTGGAATACGCTAGCACCCGTCTAGTTTGGAACTGCATAAACACTCGTCTAACTTTTGGATTGACTTCACCCATCTAAATTTCCTTTACTGCTACCATGTCAGTGTGTCAGAAATGAAGTCCAAGTCACCTTATTCAAATTAGATGCCTTCCTTAAAGATCTCGAAGACCTCTAGACAATAGCTCAAAAAACAAAGAATAAAGAACGTTGTTTCCAGTTTTTAAGGAATAAACACGCAATCTCTGTACCACAGCAGTAACTTTTTAGCTGTTTTAGTACAAAGTAAAAGTGCTTTCTGGAAAGTGAACTGACTGTTGCACTGAAAGAGGAAAGCTCTCTACTACAAGTACAAGAAGCTTGTTGTTGCATACTCTGAAACAATAGCTATTCAGATTAAAGTGTACTCTTGGACAACCTTGTCAAAGCTCAACGTTCCCAAGCATTTAATGTCTATACAGAACGACTCTTTGGCATTAATGGTGTCTCAGAAGGTCAAATCAGAAGAAAAAACTTCCTGAAGCTGTGACTAAACGGATCTTTTGATTGAAGTCTTTAAATAGATCAAACAATAAAGATGAAGACAAGAAGTTGAATATCATTAAGAACACTAGGCAAAAGCATTTACTCTCTTCATTAACTTCTTCATTCTTTTATTGAATACACTTTCAATTATTTGATATTAATTCACAGTCTTTCATACTTCATATTTATTCCACTCTTTGAGTGTGATCTAAAAGACTTGCAAGTTGTATTAATTACACAAAACTTTTTCATTCCTTACTGTGTTGAGCCTGAAGAGGCTAGGTGAAAAAAGAATACTTGTTTGAGTGTTGAGCCTGAAGAGGCTAGGTGTGCGAAGAATACTTGTACTGTAATTTACTCAGTTACGGTGGAAACTTGGTGCTGCCAAGAAACTGGACGTAGCCCTGTGGATTTTGGAGTGAACCAGTATAAAACTCTTGAGTGATATTTCTCTTCCCTTATCTCTTTAATTTGCTTAAGTATTGTTCTGTTTAAGCTTTTAACTTGGGGAGTTAATATTGTGAATATCAAACTCTGCTTTACCCTTCTCTGTTTGCTCGTGTGTTCTGTCTTAATATTAGACGTATCACTTGTCTGATTTTCATGTATCTAAGCTCTGCTTGTTGTGCCTGCGAAAATCCTTTTAAATAACCGAAAAAGTTGGTAAACACAATTCAACCCCCCTTCTTGTGTTAACTCATCAAGCATTAATCCCATTGCTCCTGTTTAATCTCCATGTCTTACAATTATTGGGGATTAACCCTTTTAATTCTTGTTTCATTATTAACATCCCTAAAGTACTCATGGATTAATCCTAGGGTCTTAACTATACTATTGAGCATCAATCTCACTTCTTTAACTATACTATTGAGTATCAATCTCACTTCTCCTTACTACGGTTCGTGTTTTGTGAATATTGAGAAATTATCCCTTAACTCTTATATCATTATCAAGCTTCTCGTGTATTTAATTAATGTCTTATTAACATTAACATTGGCATTAACACCCTCAACAACCAAACATTCATTCATAACATGGCAACATCATCATCAATGGCATAATATCATCAACATTAACAACAATTCATAACTAAAGCATGCCAATCATGATGAAAACATAACATACATATAGCAAACAACATCAAACAAGCAATTAGCATACGACAGGGTCATGGGTTAACCCTTCATCTTACGCTACCCCGTTGCCTACATGTTATACTAATCCCTTCTCCCCATACCTGGTATGGAGATCTAATCTACGGTCACTTTGAGCGAATCCAAACTTGGTCCACTCGAAAAGTTCAACGGATCTTGGTCAAGAACATCAAAGAAAGAAGGAGTAATTAATCCTCAATTCAAGAAAACAAAATGAGATTAACAAAGGGTTGACAAGATTATCTTAATTGACACTACTGCGCTGTTTACTCTCCAATCGCAAGAGAAAACACCATGAGTCTTGAGGAGGCTTAAGGGGAGGGACAGGAGAGGGTTCCTGGCGGCTAAGGATTGAGAAAACGTGTCAAAATGTGGGTTATGGCTCGTAACCCTCTAAAATTAGAGTTTTTATGCTGTCAGGAAATGAGCAGGGGGTCCTGCTCAATTGAGCATGGTCATGCTCAGTATCAACAAGGGGTTGTGCTAAAAGAGCAAGGGGTCCGCTTAAACGAGTAGGGGGTTGTGCTCAAATGAGCAGGGGGTTAACAAAAACACCGTCAAACGTCCAAATTCCGACACGGCTGCTCATGTGTCAGGAAGAGATTTTTTACTAGAAAATCCCCCTTAATCCATTTTCACCCATCCTAAAACATTTTCCTAATAATCTAGCATGAAAAACATCAATTATAGGAACATATATTCATTAATCAACCACATATAAGCATAGGGATGGAAAACAGGGTGTTACAGTGAGGGCATTGTCTCTAAATTGGTTCATGTTACAATGCCCGAATCCCATTTCGAACCGAACCAAGAACCCAGATTGTGGTGTGGGTTGGTATTCAGAAGCGATGGCGCAGAATAAAAGATGAAGATGGTGAAGTTGAAGAGTGGTGGATCCAGAACCGGGACTGAGAAAATGAAGATATGATTGGCAAGCTGATGACTGGGTTAATAAGATGAAGTGGAATCCAACAGACTGAGGGGATCTGAGTTGGATGGAAGAGAGGCTAGATCTGGGGTTTAATGAGGTGGTGGTCGACGGCGGAGGAGGGAAAGGGGAAGAGGGGTGGGGCGCCACCATTTGAGGAGAACAAAAAAGGTTGAATCTTTGACAAATAATATGAAATCTGACATGGTGGTGATGGACGATGGCATGGTGGTTGACGGTGGTATGGTAGTGGATGGCGGTCATGTCTGCTATTGGTTGTGGAAGACGGGTGGGGAGGGGGAGGAAGAGGGGTGGAGATGAAGGGGGGATAAAAATGTACTTTGAAAAATAAAAGATTTTTAAAATAAAATAAATACAAAAGCAAAAAAAACCTATTAGCATGGGTAGCTTTCATGCCCCATGATGAGCCACTTAACAAGCTACTTCATCGTAGAAACGGCCCTCACTATCTTCAACATATGTTAGAAATATCATTTGGTTTCAAATCCAAAAAAGTTTGTTGATATGCAAATTGTATTTTTTGAGATATGTTTAGATATTTTAGAGTAAGATTTAAATTAAAGATAATAATAATTTACCAAACAAATGTGACACACATTAAATAAAATATAATAAAAAACCTCTCATTCCAAAAAAAACCTAAAATTTCTTGTAATAAACTATCTCATTTGAGTAAAAAAATTAAAATTAAATAAACGATCTTATTTGTCCAATTAATGGTTAAAAAGGAAGAATCCTCTAGAAAAATAAAGAACAATGTTGCAAAAGAAACACAAACGATGAATTTGGGAATATGTTCCGCGGTCAGAACAGTCATGTGATTGTTCTAGAAAAAAGCACAAATCAAAAAGAAAACTCGCGCATTTCAGGAAAAAAAACGAAACATGCGCGTGCACACACACGCACCCAACAAAAGTACAAAACCCAACTAGAAAGCAACAACTCAATTTCAATTCCTTTCTTTATCCTTTCCTTCTCTCCCCAGTGCCACCACTTCATATATCAACATTAGAACACAGATAATAAAAGAAAAAACACACAGGATTTGGTTGTCTTTCCTTAATCTTGAAGGTTCAATTCAACCAAAGCACCAAACATCATCATCAAACCTTTTTCTGAGGTCTTTCTTGTCTTCCAAAACCCATGTCTCACTTCAACTCAACTTTCCTCATTCCTTTCCCTTTTGGGTAACAACATCATAACAAGCTAGATCTCAATAATTTCTTTCTCTCCCTTTCCCCAATGGCATGCCCTGTAAATTCCATCACCTACAACAGCACCCTATGTGCCTGTGCACCAGGCTATGTCCTCAACGTTACAGCCAAAAAGTGCATTCTCTTTGAAGCTAACTCCACCATCACGCTTGACTCTGGCGTTGACTACTACGCCTTCAGGTTCGCGGAGACCCTCTTTGACTTTGAATCCATTAAGAAGTTCACGCAATCACAAGCTGTGTTCTTGGAAGCTACCCTCGTTTTGCTCCTCTCTTGGCTAATACTATGCTTCTCCTTGAGGTTCATGAAGCTTGGTGATGGACGCAATGTTTGGTTCAAGATTAGATGGTGGTTAAGCAGATTGGATGTTTGCTTTGCCACCAGGCATTGGCTGGTTAGTTAGTTTTTTTTTTTTTTTTAATGAATATTATTCAATTTGATTTGATTTAAGGTTTCATTCACTTTACTAGTCTTGGGCTGCATGATTTCTTCGTTTTCTGTTTTAGAAATAATTTCAAAAATATTACTCGGTTTTTATTTTGTTCCCGTTTTCAAAGATTTCTATTAGACACTGTGAAAATAACAAAAAAAATTGTTTGCAGTGTTTTTAGTACAAATTTTTGTAAACAGGAACCAGACTGAAAACAAGGTGACATTAGTGTAATTATTTCTGAAAATTGGAATCAGGGGAATGGAAATAAAGCAGACAAATCCTAATATTATTGTTGTTTTGTTCTCAATGATTTATTGGCATCTTCCTTTCATTTTGTGTTCCATTCCACATATTTAATCGAATCACTTATCCCAATTGGTATGGCATTGAGTAATTGAGGCCTGGACTTTGCCTGATTTAATTCTTAATTATGGATGTTATACTAACAAGTAACAACTTATTGGGAAGCCTTAGTGCATGTTTGGAATCACGTTTGAAAATCACGTCCACCATTAAAGTCACGTCCATTGGCATTTTTTTATTAGAATAGCTTAGCTTGTGTGCTTACGTGTATTAGTAGATAGCTGTATAGTTAGTAAGTAAGCTGAGAAGTGGTTATTTCTGTTACAACCACCAACCTCACAGCACAGTATAAATACTGTTGCTCTCTTGTAAATCATTTGAGAATTAATTCCAGATTATTCAGTTTTCCATTTCTATCAAATTCTCTCTAGTTTCTTGGTTTCTATGATGGTATCTGAGCTTTCTGATCCTGAATCCATGGCTTCCCAAAGCTCTTTTTCTAACCCTAGTAGCTCACAAGCTCCATTTTTGCACTGATTTCTATCAAGCTTGATGAAAAGAACTTTCGACAATGGTGCACCCAAATTTTTTGCACATCAAACACGAAAATTAAGGAGCTGCTTCTGTGTCACGTCCCCACGACGTGGTGCCAAACACTGCATTAGTTTTGTGCACTTCTTTGGGAAGTGCTACATAAATTGTTTATGATCTGTCTTTTCTAAATTTGTTAACATGGAAGCTAACCTGACCAGAGTACAAGACTGCTTGCAGCTGTTCCGGAATCAACGTTACAAGTTTACAACATATAGGCACGTTCTCATAGTTGTTTTGGCACCATTACCCTTTTCAAGCCATTCTATTCGTCAAAGACACATCAAACAGTATGCATATTAACTTTCTATATGAAAAATGCTTTATTTAGTGCCCTTTTTCTTCCTGTAGGATGATCAGAAAGTAGTTACCAAACGCAAAACAGAACTTGGAGGAACTTTTTCCATAGCAAGTTGGATACTTTTTATTGGTTTGTTTGCTGCGTGAGTCTCTGATGCCTTATTTCATCATAGTGGAAGGATATCTTAGTGAAATCTGTTATTTCTGGCTTATTTCCAGTTGGTTTCTATTTGTCACATATCTTCATTTTGACTCAACTTTCCATCAGGTTACTGTACCAGATCATATCAAAGAGATCAATTGAGGTGCATAATATAAGAGCAACAAATGGACCAGAATTAACTTCATTTATCAATGACATGGAGTTCAATATAACAACTGTATCTAGTATGAGCTGTTCTAATCTACGTGATCTGGGTAATTTAGTTACTGGGAATCCTGGCTTTATTGACCAAAGAGTTGTTTCTTTGTCGACTTTCGGAAACTACTCTTGTCACAACTCAAGCAAGGGACCAACCATAACACTCAAGTGTAAAAACTGCAAGCTCATTCATGATATCATGTACATTTCATGGCAGTTTATTGATCTCCCTAATAATCCTGCCACTGCCGTTGGTTTTGAGTTCAACCTCTCTGCAATGGATAATGCTAAGAAACACGTGAGTTTTGTTAGTGGAACACTAAAGAATGGAAGCGCTTTTGATGATAGGCCGGTTACATTCAGAGGGAGGCTATCAAATATTTTGAAATTTAATTTGTTTCCTCGAATATACCATAATTTACATGATCTAAAGCTCATGCAGCCTTTATTTCATGAATTCCTCCCGGGTTCAGTTTCTCGTGATACAAAGCAACTTCAAACATCCCTTGAAAATTCTAATGATGGACTAGTCAACACCACATTATATATCAATTTTCTCTCTGCTTATGTTGTGGAAATCAACAAAGAGAATATTATGGGTCCTGGTAAGTATCTTTCTTCACCTTGTATTTGTAAGCTATCTGTCTGCAATCTTTCTAATAAGATATATTTCAAATTCAGTTAGTTCTTGATTTCTTTTCTCTTATTTGCAGCACTCATATTGCATTTATCTCATCTAATATTGTTGTTTGCTTCACTCGTAGCTACTTCCTTAGTTTTTCCATTGCATTTTTTATTGTGTCATTTTGTAACCCTTCTAAGCCTTGAACCTTTAATTCCCTTATCTTAATTTCTAAAATGAGAATAACTTGTATCTATAATCTGAATTGGTAAATTAAATGTATTGTCAAACCAACAAGCTGTATGCTCTGTACTGGTTTAGACCTAACCAAAATTAGTATATCAAACAGACTAGATCACTTGGCTATTGTTAAATAAGGTTAACCTAATGGAGACACGTTTTTTTGCTCGAAAGGTGCCGCACTGCTGTTCTTAGAATTTTGTCTCATGAATTAATTATTTTGGACAACTTTTGAGCAAAAGCTTTGAGCCCAAGTCTTATAGTTTCTAGACTTCACCAAGGGTCAATTTTGAGCCCCAGTCTTTTTACCTTGGTCTTGGATGTGCTTACTGGGCATATCCAAGAGAAGCTAGAGATGTGTAGACAAGCTATGGAAGCACACGACTTTCGTTTAAGTAAGATGGATTATATAGAATGTAAGTTTAGTAGGAGGCACACTAATCCTAGCTTATAGGTGAAAATCGGAGATCATACCAAACCACAAGTCATGAACATTTGAGGGTGGCCAAACATCATGATAGGTTTTGATACCATATTAGAATAAATGGGCCTAACTCCACCCAAAGAGCTTGCTCACAGGGGGAGGGTTACTCAAGTCATAAACAGTTCTTTGCCTATGAACTAAACAGATGTGGGACTTTAACACTTAAGACACTCTTTTCTGTTTTCATGTGCAGTGAGCTTCCTTGCAGACCTTGGTGGCCTTTATTGCCTTAGCATTGGCATCTTTTTCTACCTGTTGATTCAGGTATACTTCTTATTTGTCTACCCTTTCTTGATTTTATTCTCTATGATTCTTTGTGTGTAAAAGTATTCTCAATATTATTGATTGTGTTAAGAGTACAATCACTAATCTGAATATATAGCCTAACTAATGGGCCTGATTAATGGGCCTAATACAAAAAGCTACTAATTACATATTACATATTTACAACACTCCCCCTCAAGCTGGTGAATGGATATCAATCATTCCCAGCTTGCAAGTAAGTTGACCGAATCTTTCTGTTGGCAAGCCCTTTGTTAACACATCTATTAGTTGGTGCCCAGAGGGAATGTAGGCTGTTGTTATTAATCCACTATCCAACTTCTCCTTGATGAAGTGTCGGTCTATCTCAATGTGTTTTGTCCTGTCATGTTGAACAGGATTATGAGCAATACTGATAGCCGATTTATTGTCACAAAACAACTTCATAGGACCCTCATACTTTATCTTCAAGTCATCAAGCACAATTTTCATCCACAATAGCTCACAGATTCCTTGTGCCATGGCTCTAAACTCTGCTTCTGCACTTGATCTAGCCACTACATTTTGCTTCTTACTTCTCCAAGCGACAAGGTTCCCACACAAGAATGTGCAATAGCCTGATGTGGACCTTCTATCACTCACTGAACCTGCATAATCTGCATCAGTATAAGCCTCCATAGTCAAGCTTCCACCTCTTTTGAACAAAAGTCCTCTCCCTGGAGTGGCTTTGAGATACTGCAGAATACGATCTACAGCCTGTAAGTGTCTCATCCTTGGATCATGCATGAACTGACTCACAACACTGACTGCATATGCTAAATCTGGTCTAGTGTGTGCTAAGTAAATCAACTTCCCCACTAGTCTCTGATATCGGACCTTGTCAACCTTGGCACTCTCCTCTTCGGTGCTCATTCTATGATTTTGCTCGATAGGAACACTTGCAGGTTTACATCCAAGTTTGCCTGTTTCCTGCAAAAGATCAAGCACATATTTCCTTTGAGAAATGAAAATGCCTTGTTTTGAGTAGGCCACTTCAATCCCCAAGAAATACTTAGGTTTCCCAAGGTCCTTCATCTCAAACTCTGCAGATAAATTTTTCTTGAGCAGTTGTCTCTCAACCGGATCATCTCCTGTAATAATAATATCATCCACATAAACAAGAAGTACAGTCACTTTTCCTCCCGGTGAATGTTTGAAGAAAAGTGTATGATCTCCTTGGCTTTGCTTGTAGCCCAGACACACCATTGCTTTTGTAAATCTTCCAAACCATGCTCGGGGAGACTGTTTCAGCCCATATAAAGCCTTCCTCAATCTGCACACTTTGTTTGTTCCACTTGTGGGACCAAATCCTGGGGGAATCTCCATGTACACCTCCTCCTCTAAGTCTCCATGCAAGAAAGCATTTTTGACATCAAACTGGTGTAATTCCCACCCAGAATGGGCAGCAAGAGAAAGTAAAATACGAATAGTGTTCATCTTTGCAACTGGAGCAAACGTCTCCTCATAATCAATGCCATAGGTCTGAGTATATCCCTTTGCCACTAATCTTGCCTTGTATCGATCAAGAGTGCCATCTGACTTGTGCTTGACTGTATAGATCCACCTGCAACCAACTGGTTTCTTGCCCCCTGGCCTCTCAACAATTTCCCACGTTCCATTCCTTTCAAGTGCCTTCATCTCCTCATCCATAGCTTGGACCCAATTTACATCCTTTAGTGCCTCTTGGACAAATGCTGGGATTCTCACAGAGTCAACAGCTATAATAAAACTCTGATGCTGCAGGGAAAGATGTTTAGAGGAGACAAATTGAGAAATAGGGTACTTGGCACACGACCTTTTCCCTTTTCTCAAAGCAATTGGTAAGTCATCCGGATTAGGATCAAGTGTATCAGAAATATGGGAATTAGAAGTGGGGAAATTGTTTTCAATACTTACCTCTGGTTCGGACAGTTGAAGTTGTTTCTGAACTAGGTTGGGTTTTTGTCTCCTCTGATAGATCAATATTGGCTCACTAGCTTTGTTCTTTACTGGTGCTAAAGGTGCTAAAGGTCCATAAACAGGAGACTCCGAAGCAGGTGACTCAGAAACAGGTGGCTCAGAAGCAGGTGATTTAGGAACAGGTAACTGAGGAACATGTAACTGAGTAGCAGGTGACTTGGGAAGACAAGGACCAAGGATGAGAAACTCAGACTCAGATTCCAAATTATTACTCTCCTCCTGAAGCTGAGGGCGAGTGAAGAACGACACATGTTCATGAAAGGTGACATCCATAGAGACAAAATACTTACGACTGGAAGGATGATAGCACTTAGGAACAGGTAACTGAGGAACATGTAACTGAGCAGCAGGTGACTTGGGAAGACAAGGACCCAGGATGAGAAACTCAGACTCAGATTCCAAATTATTACTCTCCCCCTGAAGCTGAGGGCGAGTGAAGAACGACACATGTTCATGAAAGGTGACATCTATAAAGACAAAATACTTACGACTGGAAGGATGATAGCACTTGTACCCTTTTTTGTTAGGTGCATAACCCAGAAAGACACATCTGACTACACGAGAATCCAACTTAGTTCGATGCTGCTTATGAACATGAACAAAGGCAACACAACCAAATACCCGAGACTCAAGACTCTGCATGATATGAACAGAAGGAAAGTGTGAGAGCATAAACTGAACAGGGCTAACATTACCTAGAACACGAGATGGTATTCGATTAATCAGATAGGCAGCAGTCAATAATGCTTCTCCCCAATATGACTTTGGGACTGACATTTGGAAGAGAAGGGCTCGAGCAACTTCCAGTAAGTGGCGATTTTTTCTTTCTGCAACCCCATTTTGTTGCGGGGTGTCAACACATGTAAATTCATGGATGATGCCCTGTTTACTATTAAAGCTTGAAAGGCTATGATTGGCATACTCTTTCCCATTGTCAGAACGTAATCTTTTAATGCCTTTCCCAAATTGTGTCTGGACCATATGATATGAACAAAAAGCTGAGGTACTTCTGATTTATCCTTCATCAAGAAAATCCAAGTTACTCGAGTACAATCATCAATAAAGGAAACAAACCATCTCGCACCAGAAATATTGGAAATAGGGGCAGGTCCCCAAACATCAGAATGTATAAGATCAAATGGTTCAGCACTTTTATTAAAACTAGAAGGAAAAGAAACACGATGGTGTTTAGCAAACTGACAGACATCACACTTAAAAGACTCAACAGATTGTTGTAAAAACAAAGACGGAAACATAGATTTAATAAGAGAAAATGGAGGATGTCCAAGACGCTTGTGCTGAAGCCAGACCTGTGATGCAGGAGAGTGAGACTCGGACTGGAGGCAAGAAGACAGCACCTTCTGACCATTTATTTCATCAGACAAATAGTACAACCCTCCCTGTTCCTTAGCAACTCCAATCGTCCTCCCCGTGGCAAGATCCTGAAAAACACAATGAGAAGGGAAAAAAGTTACTGCACAGTTTTGGTCTCGAGTAAGTTTATGAATAGAGATCAAGTTATTGGAAAGTTTGGGAACATGAAGCACATTTTCCAATTTTAAAGAAGATTGAAATTCAATATTTCCAGAACTCACCACACGGGTATGAGAACCATCAACAACAGTAATAGATTGAATACTAGAAGGTGAGGTATAAAAGGAGAACAATTTGGAATGGAAGGTCATATGATCAGTGGCACCAGAGTCAAGAATCCAAGCATCCTTAGGGATAGTACCAGAGGCAGTAAAGGAGCGGGAGCAAAAACTCTTACCAGTCATTGCCAGAGAACAAGAACCAGAAGGCTTACTGATAGAGTCAAGAAGGGTCCGCAAACGATCCAAGTCAATCTGACAGATTTTCGCTTCAGTTTCTGCCATAGAAGAGGAGAAAAAACAATCTGATGAACAGTGCACGCGCGGACAGTGGCAGCGATGAACAGTGCCGGCGTGAACAGTACCACGTGAACAGTAACATCGATGAACAGTGCCTCGTGAACAGTGATTATCAAACAGTAACACGACGGCGTCGAACAGCAACAACAGCTGCGGTGAACTGTACCGAACAGTGGCCGATGGACAGTAACAGCGGCGTGATGAACAGTACCGCGTAAACAGTGGTCCGTGAACAGTAAATGCATGAACAGTACTGATGAGCAGTAATTGGTGATAGCACCTGCGATTGAAAAGGGCACAATGATAGTGCCAAACGCTACAATGAAGGCAGCTAAGAGGGGCCATAATGAAGGCGGCTAGGGTTTTTCCGCGGAAGCAAGACCCCCAAGATCGGGAGCTCTTGATACCATGTGTAAAAGTATTCTCAATATTATTGATTGTGTTAAGAGTACAATCACTAATCTGAATATATAGCCTAACTAATGGGCCTGACTAATGGGCCTAATACAAAAAGCTACTAATTATATATTACATATTTACAACACTTTGATAATTTTTAAAACTGATCAAAAGGGGGAGGATAACGAAATTGCAAAATTTCAAACTGTTTGGACTATGCAATGGTTCTCCTAAGAAAAGACTGGAAGTGCATGGGATGTTATGAACTGTAGAACAATCCGTGACATAGGTCTAAAACATCAACTGTATAATATAATATCAACATCAGATGCCACTGACATTGGTTTGTGGTGCTGATGCAATTTCTCTGGTGTTGTGAGCAGCAATTGTTGATGTCAGCAACAGGGAGTCTCTTGTATAGATAGAGATGAATAGTAATGCAATATGGTGTTCTGGTTGTATATAAAATTAGATCTATATAGTTTTTTAAAACATATATTAGCTCTCAGAATTTCTGACGGATTGGTATGTTGATTTATGCCTGCCTATTTGCTAGTAATAAGAGATGTAATATAATAATATATATGCTGATTAAAAAGCATAGTTACACTTTTCTTCTTTTGCTGTGAATTCCCTCTTTGTAGTAGTTTAGATTTTACAATTTTACATTATTTTTTTTTCGTAGTAATACATCAAAGAACATTTTGAAATTTAATTTCTCAGGGCTTGATTTAGTCATAACTTTTCATACTTATATTCTGTATTGGCCTAACCTTATGAATTCTAGTGTGAGTATAGGATAAAGAAACTCAGAAATGAAGATAGCATTATGCGGAGAATTAGAAATCGGCGTAAAGCTCAAGATCATTGGGACAAAGTAATTTCTTTGTTCACTTGTTTAAACATCTTGTATATTTCACGCTATTTTCCTTTTGCTTATTTTTGTTGGGTTATATGACTGATATTACACTTTTAATCAGTTGAGGAAATTTGTGATGTACACATACGGATGCCCTACATTAAATGACACCTACAACAACTCTAAAAAGGAGCCCAATTGTGGTGGGTTTATGTTACAATCAATTCATGGTAAGGGGTCATCACGTAAGCCAAGGCAGCTAAGCAGAAAAGATTCTATAAGTTTCTACAAGAAACCCAGCTTACCTGCCAACAAGGTAAAGTTTTTATTGTGCACATTCTTCAGTTTAGTTTCCTTTCTGGCTTTCCCAACTGGATCATTTCCCCCCCTTCTTTTGTCTTGTGAGTTCACCATGATCAATGTGACCTACCCTTGGAATGTGAGGTTGTTGTTATTGTTAAGTGTCTAATGGTCCAAATTCCAGAAATGGTCAAGTGAACCCCTACTGTACCTTTCCTGTTTTGTCTCTCCGTAGGCATAGAATAGTTCATTTATTAATATCGTTATTACCATTTTCTCATGATTGGGACTCAGCAAAGCCTTGTGTCTATTCATGCATATTAAATATTGATTTTAGGCGACTATGATTATCTTTGCCAAATTTAAAGTAATATAATGCTAATTACTCAACCATTTAAAGTAATATAATGCTAATTACTCTGCTGCACTTTTGGCTCTCAATTTGGTTGGCCAATCTAATATTTCACCATTCAAGACATCTGTTGGTTACTCTAATGATTTTACCTGTTAAAAATATTACATCTGGGCCTCTGGGTTGACTGACTGCCTGAGTAATTTGGTAACCATAAATAACCGCTGGCAATTTGTCCTAAATAAACGTTGGGAACCATCCAGGTCCATGGGTGGCTTTAAGGTAGCACATTTTGTTGATATCTTGTAAAATGTTAATAATACTTCCTTTTCCTTGATGACACGTATAATATATTTATGTAGGGATTAGGGAATGTATCATATAAAAGGAGTGATTACTATGGCACTTTCAAAGTGTGGGTCACATTGATCATGGTGAACTCACATTGATCAAGATGGAAGGATCTCTTAGAAGGTTACATGACAACTTAAAAGACACATGACTTCTGGTTTTAATTCAGACTATTTTCATAAATATCCAATTGTCAAATTTGTGACTCTTGTAGTAAAACTCCTCTCATATCACATATTCTCTATGTATATAATCTAAGCTATGTACTTAATGTGATTGGCTTGTAGAGTTTGTTTATGAAAAATGACCCTGCATGGATCCCAAGCATCTGTTAATTTTCATCTTTCAATGTGTTGTCTTGTCTTCCAGTCATTGAGCAGCAAACCGCTTGGATCCGCAAATGATTCAAAACTACATTCTGTACAAATGGTAAACAAGCAGAACGTTGGTTCATACCAAGATTTCCCTCAGTCTCAACCTCAAGAATCTTCTATTGCTAAGGATAGCTTCATTCCTCCTCCACCATCACTAGGTAGGAATTAATTTTAATTCAAATCAACCTACTTATTAGTTGATGCATGACACCCTTTACTGCAACCACTTCATGTGGAATATGTTTTGTGATTGTTCCTTTGCTGAGTTTCAAAAACTGAAAATCTGATCATATATCCACCTTTTCACTATCATGAATATCTTCTATGGCTGCATGTTTTGTCCTGCTAATGCCTTGGTTCTAATTCTGCTACCCATTTAAGATCATCGGGATGGTTTATCGACAAGTTCTACAGCTGTTGTAACATGGCAATATAAGATGCTATGTTACCTATTGTAATTAAGATTATGATTATTATACCTAACTAGGTAAGTATGATTATCTAGGTTGAGCTTTTTGGTTGAGACATATAATCAACAGGTCATGGGTATAAAATAGCGAGAAATGATATTATGGATTAACCAACCAATATACTGAATTAACCGTGGTGTCAAAAGTTGGTGTCAACTTTTGGTGTCCCAATATCATTACTCAAAATAGCTAAAGTTACTAAACATGAAAATTAGTTGTCCCATCTTGGTACTGGCATAAAGAGTGCATACATGTTTCCATTTTTGCATAAAATGATTTAGCTGCTCTATAGCTGTTAGATTGTCGGTTATCATCCATTCTTTGTGAATCTTGTTTCTACACTTTTTGAAGAGTCATTTTAATGATTTAGCACACCTTTCTGCTTTATATATTTCTGAAGTTGTTTTATCATATATTTTGAAAATGTTGGTGCTTTTGCCACATCTCATACGTTTAACTTGTATGCAAATGCAATGCAGAATGTAAGAGTGGTTCTGACATGGACATGTCCGATGTCCAGAAGAATTTGAGAAATTTGTACGAGTACAATGTCATGCTGAGGGACGAATTAATAGCTGCGCAGTCTCTGGTCCATTCTTCCTCATCTAGGCACTCTTCTGAAATAAAAAGTAATGAAACTTAGCTAGGTATCTTTCTAAGAGGGAGTCCTTAATGTATGTTGCTCAGAGATTTCTCCATGATTTTTACAAGCATGGATGTAGTTCTACAGTGGAAGTTGGCTCTTGATTGAAAACTGAGAGAAGGGAACTATTAATGATTGGAGAATCTACTGCATGGACCTCTACAAACCATAGCACTCCTGGCTAGTATTCTTACAAGGAAAAAGATCTTCTAAAGTGAATAAGGGTATATATGTTTATTGTTGATTTAATCTAAAGTACATCATGTTATCCACTAAAATTTAATGGTGGATTTCTTTGTTTACTTTAGAGATAAACTCATTTTAGAGGAGTCTTGTCCTTCGTAGAGTTGAAGTTGCTGAGTCTAGACAAAGTATGGTTATCCACATTTCTGTGAGAAGAGGATTATGCTTTCGTCTTGTATTCTTTCATAGTATTGTTAAAATGATTTTTTGTGTTGATATACCTTTCTTGAAAGCTTGTACAGTCAGTGCTTTATTTGGTGCACAGGCCACAAAATTATAATAGCATTGAACTTGTGTTTCATGCCTGATATTGCAGGTTGTATTCCGCTGTATTAGATTCGTTGACATATTCAAATTGAGTAAATACATAAATTGGTTCCTAAAAGATACATGTGTGCATCTGGTCCCTAAAAAGTTAAAAGTTTGTATGCATAATTTAGTTTCCAAATGTGCAAAATTAGCAAGTTTATCCTTCTGTAACTTGACATTTATGAGTTCTAATGGAGAAATTGATGTGTCACGTTAAATGTACATGTATCACATTAAAAAAAAAAAAAATATGTTAGATTGCCTATGAGAAATGCTTAATGTGCGAGAGTGATCTTGTACCAAAACAACATTGTTTCTCCCTAAGATTATCCCGAAACACATTTGTTTGAATATAAAGTTCTAAAGGTTAGTTTAGATGTTGGAAATGAAATTGAAACAGAACGTCAATTTCAATTTCATATCTTTCAAAATTATAATTTGTGCAGAATTTTGTGTTTGGGTTTACTGAATAATTAGAATATCAAATCGTACCAAAAAAAAAAAGAATATCAAATTGCAATTCTATTGCTTTTTCTTTTCTTTTTTTAGACGACGAGATATTCCTACAGATTAATTTGAACTGCCCAGGGGACAAATACTAGTTATGAGGGTTATGCGATATTGCTTCAAGAGTTGCTTCCTAGAATTTGAACTATGTCAAATGTAATTTGTACACCTGGATTCTGAACACATGGGTAACACTTGGTTAATGTGTACAAATTTTTGGTTAATTCAGTTCAGTGGATGGTTAATAATGAATTGTGAACCCTTGTATTCATTAACCAAGTTCAACACCATTAACCACGATTGTGAACGATGTTAACCACCCATGCATCCTACATTGGTGCATGTTACTTTTTTTTTTTGTACACCTTCAAACTTGGTTAACAGTGTTCACAATCATGATTAATGGTATCTTGAACTTGGTTAATTGGTATAAAGGTTCACAATTTGTCGTTAACCATCCACTGAACTGAACTAACTAAGAATTTGTACACCATTAACCAGGTGTTGCAGGTGTAGCCCAGGTGTCCAGAATCCAGGTGTACAAATAGCATTACTCATTCCGCAACTAAATGTTGTAACCACCAGGCCACAACGTACAACATTACAGTTTCATCATGGCCCAAAAGTTTAATTAATTGAACATAGTTTGCAGTTGCAGCTAGTACTATGAAGTCTATAATAATTTGATATTAGTATTGCAGTACTGTAATAGATGTTTGTGGACATAATAAGGTACCAGACAACATATATTTGGTCCATAATCACGAAGTCACGATATACTTGGGGAGGATTACTAGCTTGGGAAGTTCTCATCCCTAACTCATTCCATCTATCTGTCCTTAACCAGTGGGGCTTCAGGAGCACATTGCCTTCTCCAACACCTCCTGCAATTGTCCATTCTGATATGCCTCTGTTGGCCAAAGAAAGTGTGAGAAGGCAATCATTTGCGTAATATTATGGTCTGATCTGATTTTAAAAAGGCAAACCTAAAAATGATTCTTATGCAGTCAATTGTGACATCATATTAAACAAGTGAAAGCTGGAGAAACTATTTGAAAGGCACAAATTTTGTTCTTTTAAACTATTATGAATCAATTACAAGGAAGTAAGGTATGGATATGTAACCAAACATCAAATAAAAAAAAGATTAATATGTATACACAGGCATATTGTAAGCATCAACTTCACAATAGCCGATGAAACAGTGCCTGTCACTAGCATGATAGAATCTTTATCATGTTAGATTTGAATCGTAACCAAACATCTAATAAACAGAAAATTAATATGTATGCACTGGCATATTGTAAGCAACTTCACAATAGCTGATAAAACAGTGCCTCTGTCACTGGCACGATAGAATCTTTATCATGTTACATTTGAATCAATTTGGCCAGCTTTAATATCTATAATTTTTCATTTAAATCAATCTATAGATATGACTCTTTTTCTTTTTCTTTGTTGGTTCAAGCTCGTGAATTTTCAACCTCCCAAGAATGAGAAGGAATTGTATGTTAGTCCTAGAATAATATTTCCATTAAGATGAGAATTTCTAGTATCAGATTGGTTTTCATATTTCCTTGGTCAGACTCAGTTCTAAAATGTGAAATTCATCATAGTTCTTAGCTTTAGCTCATCTATTTTAGTGCTGTCCCTGTTGGTCATGTTTAAAATGAATCCATCACTGAAACAAACCATATTCTACAAGCACCAGAAAACATGTATGCTAAGAAGCCAGCACTGTGTTGTAAACGATGACAGAAGCAAAACTACTTAAAGCAGCAAAGATCTGAGTGACCTACCAACAGTTATATCACAGCCACCAAAGAACTCTCCATCAATGTAGAGTTGGGGAAAGGTTGGCCAGCTGGAATACTCCTTTAGTCCTTGGCGCAATATCTCATTTTCCAGTATGTTTATTGTTTCAAAAGACACATTTTGAGACTTCAATATTTGCACCACCGTGTTTGAGAATCCACACTGTGGAAACTCCTTAGTTCCCTTCATGAAAAGAACCACTTTATTCGAAGTAACAACTTTATCCAAGGTAGACTTCAATTCAGGAGTCAACGCTGAAAAAAGAACAAGTTGTAAATTTTACTAGTGAAAATACTAATGTGTGTAAGAAATACAGGTTAAAGACTTAAAGTATCCCTATACATGATACTCGTTTTCAACTCGGTCTCTATATTTTAAGAAATTCAATTCAATCCATATATGTACAATCATTTTCAATTTGGTCTCTAGGAACCTAATATAATTTTTGGTTTCTCTTGAAATTTGGGCTTGGGCCTAAATCAATCTCATAAAATCGGCTTGTAAAGTGAGGACTGCCCAAGCCTTATAAGCACTACTTAGGCCATATCTCTAGGTGATGACTAAACACAACTCTTCACACCCAGCATGATGAAGGTGTTCGAGACTACAATGAAAGCAACCCAAAGTTGCCGTAATTAAGGCAATTAGGGGTGGCCCAGGGGCGGCGGACCCCAATTAAGGTGGTTTTCCAACACACCCCCTCCCACCAAGGGCAATGCACTTGGAGCCTGGACAATGCAAGCAGCCCAACAAACAGATCTATGATAGACTCTTATACCGTCTTAAAATTTGGACTTGGACCTAACTCAACTTTACAAAACCGGCTTGTAAGGTGGACTATTCCAGCCTTATAAGCACTACGGAGATCATATCTCTAGACAATACAGGACTAAACACCCCTCCCCCCCCCCCCCCCGCCCGCCTCCCTCCCTCCCTCCCTCCCACCCAACTCCAACACAATAAGGCAGACCGAAGTAGCTGCAATTAAGGCAGCTAAGTGTGGACCCCAATTAAGGCGGCTTTTCCAACAGTTTCTATACATGCTAATTATTTTCACTTTGATCCTTATACATGACAATCCTTTTATATTTTAACCTCAACAAATAGTCCTATAACACCAATAAACAACGAGGACCAAATTGAAAATAATTGTACATATATGGTTAAATTGAATTTTTTATTTATTTACATGGACTAAGTTAAAAAATTGGACAAGAAGTATAGTTTAACTATAAATATATTTGATAAGATGTTTTTTAATAAAAATATATATTATATATGTATAACTAATTTTACAAAATAGGTTGGAGAATGGAGAAGGAGAGCACCCTCTCTCGCCCCTAAATCCGTCCCTGATTGTTGGGACTTGTGGAAAATCAATTCAATTCCACCTAATCATAGAATTAGCCTGAAAGGGGTTGAGGTTTAATTGTGAGTGAAATTTTGATATTTCCAATTCATTTGGAAACCAGCACATGAATGAAATTGAAAGGGGAGAGGGGGAACTGTACCAGAGGAACACCGAACGGTAGTGGAACCGCGTTTGAGTTTGGATTGGAAGAGGAGCTTGGGGGACAAAGCAGTTGTAGGAGGAGAGAGGGGTCGCAGTGAAAGTGTTGTTGAGGTTGTTCCTCGAACTTGAGAGTGATATAATGAAGATGATGGAGCTATTCTTGGTTGGAACTGGAACTGGAACTGGAACGGCGTAACGCACCAACACAACGACATGTTTGTTGTGCTTCCACTTCTCAAATCTCCGGATACACCCACCACACGCACACAACTCACCTTCTTCCAAATATATTTTCTGTCTCACTTGTTTGGATGTGAGAAGAAAATAATGAGGAAATAACTACGAGAGAAAAGAAAATGAGTAAGAATTGAAGAGATTTTTTTATTGTTACTTTGGATTGAAATAAAAAAGAAAAAAGTAGAGAGTTTTCTTTCACTTATTAGGCTGAAGAGAAAAGTGAGAAAAAAGAAAATATGTATAATATATAATTATATACCCTTTGAATAAATTATTTGTTAAAATTTTGTATGGATAGATAGGGGTAATATTGGAATGATGAAAAATAGCATTGGAAAATATGAAATCTCTTTATTGGAGAAGAGATATTATTTTTGTGGGCCCCACCACAAAGTTTTCTCTCTTTCCTAATTTTTCCTCACAACCAAACACATTCAAAGTTATTTTTCTCTCCCACTTTTTTCCTCTCCACTTCTTCCTTTCCAAAATCCACGTAAGCAAACACAGGCTTCAAATTCATCTATAAGTACGCCCAAAACAAAGCAGGAGTTCAACTATTTGGCTCTCGATCTCACCCTCAATTAAAATATGAATAATGATATTTGAACACCTAAATTGGGATACCATATGGTGTCCCTTTGATTTTTTATATATTGTTGGAAAGCATAAAGAAGATAAAAAATAAGTAAGAAATAGAGATAAACACATATGATATCACATATGGTATCCAAATCTTGATGTTCAAATAACACAACTCTTAAAATATTACTCCTATGTGATTTTTGCAAAAGGCTTTGGTGTATACAACTTTTTCCCTATTCTATCCTTAACTCTACAATCCAACATTAGATGATTAATACAATAAATGGTGTATTTGGAAGGGTTTATGGGGAGCTCATGAGAATAACTTATAAAAGAAAACAATCAAATAGTTTATAAAAATAGTTTATAATTTTCATATAATCTCATTTTAGCTTATTGCAATAAGCTTGTGAAAGAAGCTTATGAAAATAAGCTTGAAAACAACTTATCGAAAAAGCGTTTAATTAAGTTGTTTATTTAAATGCACCCAAAATCACGTAAATGCATAAAACACATGTTAGGTAACTGCCAAAATAACTAATCAAACGTACACGTCTTAATTAAATCTTCAAAATAGCAAATAATATACCCTAAATAAAATACACACAACTAAAAAATAAATAAAAAATGTGGATAGACAAGCAGTCGTGCCTGCCTTTCCGCTAGTATATATAATAACAGTTGTGTTATTTTGACAACCGATATACGACAACTTGCTGGACAACTCCACTATAGCGACACTGTAGTGGCACTATAGCGGTGACATTTTCGTAATTTTGACCATTTTAAAAAAAAAATTAGCTTTTTTTAGTACTAACATTTTTTGTTAACTACATGCAAATATTTGGTTAATCACGTGCAAATATTTGGTTAATTCAGTTCATTATACGGTTAATGGGTCATCCTAAAATTTGCAATCATCTTCCACAAACATGTAAATATTTGGTTAATTCAGTTCATTATATGGTTAATAGGTCATCCTGAAGCATACAATCATTTTCCACAACCATGTAAATATTTGGTTAATCACATGCAAATATTTGGTTAATTCAGCTCAATATATAGTTAATGGGTCATCATGAAGCTTATAATCATTTTCCACAACCATGTAAATATTTGGTTAATCACATACAAATATTTAGTTAATTCAGTTCATTATATGGTTAATGGGTCATCCTGAAACTTACATGGTTATGGATAACTATTATAAGCTTTAGGATAACTCATTAACTATATAATGAACTGCATTAACCAAATATTTGCACGTGATTAACCAAATATTTACATGGTTATGGAAAATGATTGTAAGTTCCAAGATGACCCATTAACCATATAATGAACTGAATTAACCAAATATTTTAACGTGATTAATCAAATATTTGCAAGTGATTAACCAAAAATGTTAGTACTAAAAAAGGCTAAATATTTAAAAAAAAAAAAAAATAATATTTAAAAGAGAAAAAAAAACCCTAAATCATTTTTCATACATACGGTTGTCGCGTATGGTTGTCTAAACGGCTTGTCAAGAAAACATTTCTGATATAATAAGGATCAAGTTATTTCAAGAGTATGTTTAAAAGAGGTTCTCCAAATCTTCACCATTCAAAGATATGGTTTGATGAATTATTTTTATTTTTAATATGGTTTTGATGATATAGTATATTATTTTTTATTTTTAAATTCAGTTAATTTTTATTCTTAGGTTCATGATAAATATAATATATTATATTTATTTTTAATTGTGAATTCATAAAGTTAATTTTTAATTATGGTTTGATTATTAAATCTTTCAATTTTTAAGAATTATGACAAGTGTTTATAAGTGCTTTTGTAATGATGCAACCAAATGCCATAATTTGTATAATCATTTTTTAAAGTGTGCATCCAGATGCAAATAACTTATTGAATTTAAATGCTAATAACATAAGTTCTCATGTTATAAGCACTTAATTAAGCTTTATATTACGAAGCAATGAAGAGGGATTTGTCAATTCAATGAATTGCATTTCTTGATTGAAGAGCTAATTACAAGTGCAACTTATATAGAGCATTGAAGCTTCCTACACAAACTATCAACTAACTAACTAGAATAACAGAAAGCTAACAGAATTCATAACTAACTACTTGATTAAAATAGCATGTGCATAAATGAATAATATTACAAAGTTCAATATCATCTAATCCCCCCCCCCCCCCCCCCCCCCAAGGTGGAGAGTGTTATGTTGTTCACTCCCAGCTTGGAAAGGAGGTACTGAAAAGGAGAAGGAAGAGGAAATTCATGGAGAAGAAATGTGAGCCACTGGAGTTCACAAACAGTTGCTGTAAGGGCTCTATATTCTGCCTCAGATGAGGATTTGGAAACGGTTGTCTGTTTCTTTGTTCTCCATGAAATCAGTGAGTTACCAATGAAGGTGCAGCGACTAGTGATAGACCTTCGAGTATCTGAGCAAGCTGCCCAATTGGAATCACTGAATGCCTTCAATTGGAGAGGAGAATCACAAGAGTAGAACAGTCCATGGCCAAGTGACCCTTTAATGTACCTTAACACGCGTGTGGCTTCTTGGAAATGTGAGTTTGTTGGAGCACTCATGAACTGACTTAGCTGTTGGATAGCAAAGCTAATGTCAGGGCGTGTGTTTGTTGTGACACCCTTCTACCCCGCATGTTATAAGGCATTTAATATAAAAACAATTCAAAATAAAAACATGCATTTTACTGAATAAAATAAAATAATTGTTCATGGGTAGAGAAGTTCTACATGAACCAGTTACAACGCGGAAAAAGAAAACAAGTTTAAATAATGAAATCATAAAAATAACGACCCAACCCCGATGTCACAATTCAGAGCTGGTATAACCATTCCGTACAAACTGGAAAAACAACTAAACTAACAACTGAAAGGAAAGGCCCTAACTATGAGCGGTGGCTCCTCAGAGTCACTCCTCTCCGGGCTGCTCATCATTCTCTGCAAAATGCCGATCAGGCCAAACACAAACAAATAACAGGGAGTAAGATTCATGTAAACATATACAGCATGGGAATAGGAAGCAAGGTAAACATACAACATAAGCATACATCAACATCCAACAATACTATATCAACCAAGTATGCTATGATGTGTAATGCATCAACTACTCCGCTACTTCATCTATGCATGTGGATCCAAACTAACTCAGGATGAACAACTTTGGAGTTACATATCCGTATTGGCCATAGAAGCACCAACACCGGCATCTCACCAAACCTTGGGTGAACTCCATGGATAGCCAACGCATCAAACCATGGATGCCTCATCACGGGGGGCCTCGGTCACCAAACCATCAGGTGACCTACCGTGGATGGCCAGATTACCGTACTCTCGAGCGATCTCCCTATGTCAAACTTCCCCCATCAACAACTCCAATGCTATATGCAAATGGCACAACAACAAACAATCTCAACCACCTCCTTGGTTGGGTCATGAAGCTCCCAAGACTTCAACATCAACCTCAACGTAACCTTAGACCCAAACCGTGGGGTCAAGGCTCCATTGACCAATAAGCACCAAGGTTCAACTCAACATGCTTGGGTCAATAAGCACCTAAGGCTTCAACTTGTCAACATGCGGTGTTCCCAACGGATACTGACTTATCATTTTATTATCTTAATCATCTTAGATAATTATTAACTAGGTTGTCTAATCTTCATCTTTGATTAGCTATCTCAACTTATCATCATTGGGAAAATGGGGTTTGAAACCCCTTAAGTCCTTTAATTCTATTTCTGTCCAAGAGGGGTGAGCATGGTTGTGCTTAAACCCCAGCACGGTTGTGCTTGGACACGTGAGGGCATGCTACCCTTTTAAGTGAAGCACGGTCATGCTTCATGTTCAGCACGGTCGTGCTCAGCAGCACGATCGTGCTGTTTGTCCTGCACGGCTGTGCTAAACAGCGTGGCCATTTTCCAGAATTCAACTGTGCTCCCTGTTCAGCACGGTCATGCTCATCGCGCGACAGTGTTGTTCTAGGCAGAATTCAAGTCAGTCTCTTAGCCAAATTTTTAGGATCGTTATCCATTAAATCTATCACGTTTTCAAATTTATTCTTATCCGTTGTAATCTGAACTTATAACCTCAAAACATCAAACCATCACTTCCACCAAACATCTAACATTATCATCATAATATCACGTTCATATCAACCACAACAACATAAACATAAAACATGTTATGAACATAGACATATAGAACATCAATTAACATTAAAAACATATTATCACCACAGTCGGAAAATTATCATAATAAATCATACAACGACTCAGGGGTCATGGGGAACCCCTTTACCTTACACTACCCCCACTGCCTAATGGTTACAATGCCCTTTTCCCCATACCTGGATTGAAGGTTGCTCTACCGTAAGCTCCAAACAGTGAAACGACCATGGTTCCCAACGTGACTCAACTAGCCTTCCACACCTTGGTTAAACAAGATTAATCCCGTTAGTTTCCGATTTAAAACACGAAAAGGAAAACACAAAGGAAGGGAACGTTACCTCTAGACTAACAAGACTCACAAGGGGCTCCCAAAACTCCAGAAATGGGTTGAGTTTAGTGGAAGTAGGGAAAGAGGTCACTCTGGCTGAAACTGGTGAAGGCTGCCAACACAAAAATAGGGTTCGCCTCACCTTCGATTTTTGTGCCAACTATATAAAGGCTGCACCTGAGCACGGTCGTGCTCAACTTAGTGTCACCGAGACATGGTTAGCACATTGAGCACGGGCGTGCTGGCTAATGAGCACGGGCGTGCTCATGTACCAGAAAGGAACTTTTAAACCAAAATCCCACTTAGCCCTTAACCAACACTTTTAACTTAATAAAACCAACTTTTATAAAACACTTACGAAAAATGGGGTGTTACAATTCCACCCCCCTTATAAAAATTTCGTCCTCAAAATTTCTACGTACCTCAAACGAAAAGATGCTGATACGCCTCCATCATCTTGCTCTCGAGCTCCCAGGTAGCACTTTCCTCAGTTGCCCCGCTCCAAACTACTTTGACCAAGGGAATCTCTTTACCTCTTAGCTGCTTCACCCTCCTATCCTCGACTCGAAGGGGTAACACTTCAAATGTCAAGTTCTCTTTTAACTGTATAGCATTGGGAACTATCACGTGACTAAGGTCATGGATGTACTTTCTGAGTTGAGACACATGAAAAACATTGTGGAGATTTGACAAGAACGGTGGCAAGGCTATTTGGTAGGCGACTTCGCCGACTCTTTTAAGGATTTGGTAAGGACCAATGAACCTCGGAGTAAGTTTCCTCGCCTTCATCACTCTTACAACCCCAGTCGTCGGGGTAACTCTCAAGAATACATGATCACCTTCCTGGAATTCGAGCGCCTTCCTCCTTTTATCATGATAGCTCTTCTGCCTACTCTGTGCAATCTTTTCGTGAACCAACTTAATCTTTTCTGTTGTATCTTGGACTATCTCTGGCCCTAGCACCATACTATCACTAGGTTCACTCCAACACAATGGGGTCCTACATCTCCTCCCATAAAGAGCCTCATAAGGTGCCATCCTAATACTGGAATGGAAGCTGCTGTTGTAGGTGAACTCTATTAGGGGCAAAAACTTGTCCCAACTACCAGATTGTTCTAACACACAAGCCCTCAACAAGTCCTCTAAGGACTGGATGGTCCGCTCAGACTGCCCATCAGTCTGTGGGTGGTAAGCTGAACTAAGCCTAAGCTTTGTCCCCAAAGCCTCTTGCAAACTCTTCCAAAACCTAGAGGTAAACCTCGGGTCTCTATCTGAAACTATGCTAGAGGGTACACCATGAAGCCTAACTATCTCTTTGATGTATAACTTAGCCAACTTCTCCAATGGATACTCCATATTCATCGGAATAAAATGGGCAGACTTAGTCAGTCTATCCACACCAACCCAAATCGCCTCAAAACCAGCTGGAGTCCTAGGGTGTCCAGACACAAAATCCATGGAGATGCTATCCCATTTCCATTCTGGGATACTCAATGGTTGCAACTTACCCGAAGGCCTTTGATGCTCTATCTTAGCCTTCTGACAAACTAGGCACGCATACACAAACTCAGCTACATCCTTTTTCATCCTAGGCCACCAAAACATCCTCTTAAGGCCCTGATACATCTTAGTGGCACCTAGGTGCACACTCAATATACTCCTATGTCCTTCTTCAAGGATCAACTTCCTAAGCTCAGGAAGATCAGGTATGCAAACTCTATCCTTGAACCTCAAGATGCCATCAATTCCATCCTTAAAACTTAGGTCTCTACCCTGAGCGAGCAACTCTTGCTGGTCCAAGAGAAACTTGTCTAACTTCTGGCCCTCTCTAATCTAGTCCATCAAGCTATTGGTAACCTTCAAGGTTCCAAGCCTAATACTTTTAGGGGTAAACTCACAAGCTAGACTAAAGTCTCTAAACTCCTCAATCAGATCCATCTCCCTAACCATCAAAGCGGAGACATGCAGGGTTTTCCTACTCAAGGCATCGGCCACCACATTGGCTTTTCCTGGGTGATAGGTCTGATGGAAGTCATAGTCCTCTAAAAACTCCATCCACCTACGCTGCCTCATATTCAACTCCTTTTGATCAAAGAGATACTTCAAACTCTTATGATCACTAAAAACCCAAACCTCACTCCATACAGGTAATGCCTCCAAATCTTTAAGGCAAATACCACAGCTCCTAGCTCTAGGTCATGGGTAGGGTAGTTCTTCTCATGGGTTTTCAACTGCCTAGAAGCGTAAGCAACTACCTTACCATTCTGCATCAGCACACCACCTAACCCTTGCTTAGAAACATCGCAGTAAACTACGAAGGGTTTACTAGGATCTGGCAAAACTAACACTGGTGCTGATGTCAACCTATTCTTAAGGGTTTGGAAACTCTCTTCACACTTAGAGTCTCACACAAACAACTGTCCCTTCTTGGTAAGACGGGTTAAGGGTAAAGCTATCTTAGAGAGACATTCTATGAACCGCCTATAGTACCCGACTAACCCCAAGAAACTCCTAATCTCGGTTACAGACTTTGGCGCTTCCCACTGGAGCACCGTCTCTACCTTAGCTGGGTCCACTACTATGCCACCCTTAGAGATGACATGTCCTAAGAAGCTCACTTCCTCTAACCAGAACTCACACTTAGACAACTTAGCGTACAACTGCTTCTCCTTAAGGGTCTGCAAGACAACCCTCAGGTGTTCCTCATGTTCCTCCTTACTCTTGGAGTACACTAAGATTTCATATATAAACACCACCACAAACTTATCCAAGTAAGGGTGAAAGGTCTTGTTTATGTAGTCCATGAAGACTATAGGAGCATTGGTCACACCAAAGGGCATAACCGAGTACTCATAGTGACCATATCGCGTCCTAAACGCTGTCTTCGGGATGTCCTCAGACTTAACCCGAATCTGATGGTACCCTAACCTCAAATCTATCTTTGAAAAGACGCAAGCGCCCATCAACTGGTCCATAAGATCATCAATCCTAGGGAGGGGATACCGATTCTTTATGGTCACCTTGTTGAGCTGCCGAAAGTCGACACACAACCTCATACTACCATCCTTCTTCTTCACCAACAGCACAAGTGCTCCCCACGGAGACACACTCGGCCTAATGAACTGCTTCTTCATCAGGTCCTCCAACTGTTCCTTCAACTTAGCTAGCTCTAGAGGAGATATTCTATAGGGTGCTATGGAGATTGGCCCTGTGCCAGGCACTAAGTCTATGGTGAACTCAACATCTCTCTCTGGGGGTAAGTTATAAACATCCCCCGGAAACACTTCAGGAAATTCCCGCACAACAGGCACGCTGGCGACATCAGGAGGGCTGCTCTCTACTTCCAGGGAAGCTAACATCATGTATACTTGGGCTTCGTCTCTCATCGAAGCTTGATCTTGGCTGGCAGAGAGAAGATCCGGATTCTTAGACTCCTTTGGAGCTCCAAAAATCAAGGTTTTATCAAAACAGTTCAGGAGGACATGGTTGGAAGATAACCAGTCCATGCCTAGAATAATATCCAGGTCTTTCAAAGGCAAGCATACAAGATCAGCAATGAAGGTTTTTATCATTTATAACTATATGACAGTTCTTGCATGCATAAGAAGTAGAAACAGGTTTATTTATAGGTGTAGAAACCAAAAACTCAAACTCAAGAAAAGTAACAGGCAATTTAAGACTCATGACCCTATCATGCGAAATAAACGAGCGAGTAGCACCCGAATCATATAATACAGTGAATTGAGTTCCATCAATAAAACATGTACCTTGGATCAAGTCATCAGACTCGGAGGCTTCGGCTCCACTAAGAGTAAAGACTTTTCCAGTGGTCTTCAGTCGGTTGGCCTGGGACTTCTGATTCTTGCTTGCGCTGGGAGGCTCGGCCTTGGCTCCTGTTGAGACCTCATAAGTCTAAAACACATTCAATGTGTAAATCCTCTAAGTTTTGATGATTCCAAATAGTTCAAGTATGATAATGTTGAACCAAATGAAATTACTGATATATTTGATAAGTGTGCAGGAAAATAGACTTGAGGTCACTCGTCTAATTTTTGACCCGTCTACTTTTTAGTAGAAGCTCAGTACTTACTCGTCTAAGTTTTCACTCGTCTAAAAGTTAGTCAAAGTTAGTCAACGCTCAAGAAAGACTAAGTTCACTTGATGACGTGGCAAGAAGCATGCATCTAAGTTTGGCTCAGTTGATCACCCGTCTAACTTTGGAACACGCCAGCACCCGTCTAATGTTTGAATGAACATCACCCGTCTAATTTTTGGATGACTTTCACCCGTCTAAAAATTCTCATTACTGACACCAAGTCAGTATGTCAGAAATCAAGTCCAAGTCACGTTATTCAAATTATATGCCATCCTTAAGGATCTCGATGACCTCTGGACAATAGCTCAAAGGACAAAGAATAAAGAACATTGTTTCAAGGTTTTAAGGAATAAAACACGCAATCTCTGCACCACTGCAGTAACCTTTTGCCTATTTTAGTACAAAGTAAAAGTACTTTATGGAAAGTGAACTGATGTTGCACTGAAAAAAGAAAGCTCTCTGCAACAAGTACAAGAAGCCTGATGCCATATACTCTGAAAGAACAGCTGCTCAGTCTAAAGTGTACTCTTGGACACTCTTGTCAAAGCTCAACATTTTCAAGCATTTAATGAATATTCAGAATGACTCTTTGGCATTAAATGGTGTCTCAGAAAGCTCAAGTCAGAAGAAAACTCTTTCTGAAGCTGTGTCAAAACGGATCTCTTGATTGAAGCCTTTAAATAGATCAAACAATGAAGATGAAGATAAGAAGTTGAATATCAAAAGAACTCTGCACAGAAGCATTTACTCACTTCATTAACTTCTTCATTCCTTCATTGAATACACATTCAATCATTTGATATAAATTCGCAGTCTTTCATACTTCATATTTATTCCACTCTCTGAGTGTGATCTGAAAGATTTGCAAATTGTATTAACTACACAAAACCTTTTATCCTTTACTGTTTTTGAGCCTGAAGAGGCTAGGTGAGAAAAGAATACTTGTTTGAGTGTTGAGCCTGAAGAGGCTAGGTGTGCAAAGAATACTTGTACTGTAATTTACTCAGTTATAGTGGAAACTTGGTGCTGCCAAGAAACTGGACATAGCCCTGTGGATTTTGGGGTGAACCAGTATAAATCTCTTGAGTGATATTTCTACTCCCTTTATCTTTTAATTTGCTTAAGTATTGTTTCTGTTTTAGCTTTTAACTTGGGGAGTTTATACTGTGATTATCAAACTCTATTTTAACCTTCTTTGATTGAGTGTGCTATCCTGTTTCAATATTAGACGTTTCACTCGTCTAACATTCTCTTATTCAAACCTTGCTTGCTGTGCCTGCGAAAATCTTTTTAAAGTAACCAAAAAAGTTTGTAAACACAATTCAACCCCCCTTCTTATGTTCACTTTGGTTATTTCAGTTGGTATCAGAGCTCAGCCTCTGGGTTGAGCACTTAACAGTGTAGAGGAAAAGGTCTTGGAAATGGCAGGAGAAACCAGTGGAAGCAAGAATCATGCTGGAGAAGGATCCTCAATGTCGAGACCTCCTTTCTTCAATGGAGAGGACTACATCTACTGGAAAGAAAAGATGAAGTGGTTTTTACAATCCACTAATTCTGACCTTTGGGATATCATTGATGAAGGTCCCTTTGTTCCTAAAGATGACAAAGGAGAGGAAATTCCTAAAGCAAACATGACCACTGATCAAAGAACAAAGTGGCAGCTGAATGCCAAAGCTAGATATGCAATCATGTGTGCTTTGAGCAGAGAAGAATTTGAAAAAGTCTGTGCTTGTGAGTCTGCAAAAGAAATGTGGGACTCACTAGCTATTGCTCATGAAGGAACTAGCAAAGTCAAAGAAACCAAAGTCAGCATGCTTGTCAGAAAGTATGAGTTGTTTAAAATGGAGGAAGGTGAAACTATTGGCCAAATGTATGGAAGGTTTCAAACCATAACCAATGGATTGAAATCTCTGGGAAAAATTTACAAGACTGAGGAACACATTCAAAAGATTCTCAGAAGTCTTCCAAAACAATGGAGATCACTTGTAACTGCTGTGTCTCAGGCCAAGGATTTAACAACAATGAAGCTTGATGAGCTTCTTGGCACTCTTCAGATTCATGAACAAGAACTGATTGAAGAGAACAATGGAAAGAAAAACAAGTCCATTGCACTCAAAGCTGACAAGAAGTCATCTAAGGGAGCAAGTTCAAAAGCTCTCAAAGTAGATGAATCCTCAGAAGAATCTGGAGAATCAAATGAGGATGACTCAGATGATGAAGATGATGAACTGTCTCTCTTCACCAGAAAAATGAAGAAGCTGTGGAAGAAAAGAAACTTCAGAAAAGACAAACCCTTCAGGCGCTTCAACAAAGACAAGCACAACAAGGATGGTGGATCTAATGACAGAAATGTCATTGTATGTTATGAATGCAAAAAGCCTGGTCACATCAAGGCAGAATGCCCTCAACTCAAAAAGCAATCTTCCAAGAAATTCTTCAACAAAAAGAAGAAAGGAATGATGGCTACTTGGGAAGATCTTGATGAAAGCTCCACTGAAAGTGAAGCAGAGGAGCTTGAAGCAAATCTCTGTCTTATGGCTAATACAGATTCAGAATCAGAAACTGAGGTACATTCTGAACTTGAAAAATTGAATGATGCCTATGATGATCTATTGGAAGAATCCAACTATATATCTAAAGCCTTCAGATCCCTCAAGAGACAGTATACTAAACTCTCAAATGAGTATACACAGAAATCTCTAGAGTGTGAGAAGTTAGCTGAAGAGAATAGTAAACTTAAGACTGAAAAGTCTGAAGTTGAGATCTTAGTTGAAACTCTACCATCTGAAGAAGTAACTAAACTTCAACAGAAAGTAGAAGAGCTCACCTCAGATCTTGCCAAGTTTGTTAATGGTAGAGATAATCTGACTAAACTCGTAGGAAGTCAGAGGCACTCCCTTAACAAAGAAGGTATAGGATATTCCAATCAAGAACATCATAAAGGATCAACAAAGTTTTCAAGTGTAGCTGTTAAATCTATATTAGATAGCTCAAATAGACCTATATGTTCCTACTGTGGAAAATCTGGACATATCATGTCCAAATGTATTCACAAAAAGAGAAGGAAGTCTTCACAGACTTCTCACACTAACAAAAAAGGACCCAAGAAAATATGGGTACCTAAGGTCATGATCATTCCTGTTGCAGACATTCTCAACAGAACAAAGCAAACACCTGTCATGGTATCTGGACAGTGGATGCTCGCGACACATGATAGGCGAAAGGTCTATGTTCCTAGACCTCCAACCTAAGAAAGGTGGACATGTAACTTTTGGTGGCAACCAGAAAGGAAAAGTTGTTGGTTTAGGTAAAATTGGTGGTAAACCTCCCTTACCTATTATTCATGATGTCTTATTTGTGAAAGGATTAAAACATAATCTGCTTAGCATAAGTCAATTATGTGACAGTGGATTTTCTGTATCTTTTTCTAAGGATGCATGCATAGTCAATGACTGTAGTGGAAAAACCCTCTTTTCTGCCAAAAGGCAAAATAATCTGTATAAGATTGACATGACTGAACTTTCAGATCAAAGTGTAACATGCTTTATGTCTAAGGAGGATGAAAAGTGGCTGTGGCATAAGAAATTAGGACATGTTAGTATGAAACAAATTTCTAAATTGAAAAAGCATAACCTTGTGAGAGGATTGCCTGACATTTCTTTTAAGAAAGATATTTTGTGTGATGCATGTCAGAGAGGTAAACAAGTAAAATCAAGTTTCAAATCCAAGAAAGAAGTCACATCCTCTAGACCTTTGCAACTGTTACACATGGATCTGTTTGGACCAGTTAGTATGGCTAGCCTAGGTGGAAAGAAATATGGTTTTGTCATAGTTGATGACTATTCTAGATTTACATGGGTACTCTTCTTAACCCACAAGGATGAATCTTATAAGGCATTTTCAGTATTCAGTAAAAGAGTACAAAATGAGCAAGGTTTTTGTATCTCTGCTATAAGAAGTGACCATGGAGGAGAATTTGAAAATGAGCAGTTCAAACTGTTCTGTGAGGGAAATGGTATTTGTCACAATTTCTCTGCACCTAGAACTCCACAGCAAAATGGAGTAGTTGAGAGAAAGAACAGATCTCTTCAAGAGATGGGAAGAACTATGCTTAATGAAAATAATCTTCCTAAGTACTTCTGGGCAGAAGCCATTAACACTGCTTGTTATGTACAAAACAGAATACTGATTAGGCCTATTCTAAATAAGACTCCTTATGAATTGTGGAAAGACAGAAAACCCAACATATCATATTTTCATGCATTTGGTTGTGAATGTTATATTCTCAACACAAAAGATCATCTTGGTAAATTGGACTCTAAAGTAGATAAAGGAATATTTATTGGTTATTCTGAAATGTCTAAAGCTTTTAGAATTTTTAATTCTAGAACCTCTGTTGTAGAAGAATCAATTCATGTAAAGTTTAATGATGGTTTGAAGACTGATAGGGAACTATCAGATCTAGAGGATGATGTTGCAGGTATTGAACTTAATCCTGCAGTAGAAGAATCTTAAGACAAGTCAAAAGTAGACGTGTCTGAAATACAGACTAATGCTGATAAGTCTGAAACTCAGACTCTGAAGAAAGATTGGAAATTCAAGACCTATCATCCAGAAGATCTCATCATTGGGAGTCCATCTCAAGGAGTTAGAACCAGATCTGCTTTCAATGAAAATAACAACATGGCCTTCATATCGGACTTGGAACCTAAAAAGATTGAAGAAGCTCTGCAAGATGAAAGCTGGATTCTAACCATGCAAGAAGAGCTAAATCAGTTCAAAAGGAATGATGTCTGGACACTAGTTTCTAAACCCAAAGAGAAAACCATTATTGGAACCAGATGGGTGTTTAGAAATAAATTAGATGAAGATGGAAAAGTGGTAAGGAACAAGGCAAGACTAGTTGCTCAAGGCTACAATCAGCAGGAAGGTATTGATTTCACCGAAACTTTTGCTCCTGTAGCTAGACTAGAAGCAATGAGGATTCTCATGTCATATGCTGCACAACATGATATAACTCTTTATCAAATGGATGTTAAAAGTGCATTTCTAAATGGACTAATTGAGGAGGAAGTTTATGTCAAGCAACCTCCTGGATTTGAGGACTCTGAGAATCATCACCATGTTTATAAGCTTAAGAAAGCCTTGTATGGACTTAAACAAGCTCCTAGAGCCTGGTATGATAGATTAAGCACATATCTAATGGAAAATAACTTCATTAGAGGAAAAGTAGACACTACACTTTTCAAGAAATGCTCAAGAAAAGACTTCATAGTAGTACAGATCTATGTTGATGATATTATATTTGGTGCTACTAATGAAAAGCTCAGCAAAGAGTCCTCTGAGTTGATGCAGAATGAATTTGAGATGAGCATGATGAGAGAATTGAAGTTCTTCCTTGGTCTTCAAATAAAACAGTCAAATGATGGAATCTATATCCATCAATAGAAGTACACCAAGGAGCTTCTGAAAAAGTATAAAATGGAAAATTCAAAGCCTATGAGTACTTCTATGCATCCAACAGTTGTTCTAAACAAGGATGAGGAAGGTAAAAAGGTAGATCAAACTGCCTACCGAGGTATGATTGGATCTCTGCTATATTTAACTGCTAGCAGGCCTAATATTCAATTCAGTGTCTGTCTTTGTGCTAGATTTCAATCAGATCCTAAGGAATCTCATTGTAAGGCTGTCAAAAGAATTTTCAGATATTTAATTGGAACCACTAACCTTGGTCTATTATATAAGAAATCTGAAGATTTCAGGTTAGCTGGATTTTGTGATGCTGATTTTGCTGGAGACAGGATTGATAGAAAAAGCACCAGTGGAGGATGCCACTTCATTGGAGCAAATATGATCTCTTGGTCAAGCAAAAGGCAAAGCACCATTGCTCTATCAACTGCTGAAGCTGAATATATATCTGCAGCTAGTTGTTATCAACTTGAAGATTATTCAATGATTGAGCATAATATACCTGTTTGGTGTGATAATACTAGTGCTATTAATCTGTCTAAAAATCCAATACAGCATTCTAGAGCAAAGCATATAGAGATAAAGCATCATTTCATTAGAGATTATATTCAAAAAGGTGTTTTTGAAATTAAGTTTGTAAACACTGATTATCAGTGGGCAGACATTTTTACTAAACCTTTAAGTGAAGATAGATTTGTTTTTATTAGAAGAAATCTTAACATGCATAATGTATCTGAATAAATGTTTTGTTGATATGTCTGAAAAATTACTTATCTAATTTTCTATATATTCTATGATTACTTGACTCGTCTATTTTAGCCAAGCGTCTAATGACGTGGCTAAAAGCACTCAGTGCTAAATTCTGACTGAGACACATGTACGTTGCATTTTCCCTCCTTTTCTTAAATATTTTATTATCTTTTGTTTGAAATTGATTGATTGTCATTTATGGCAACACTCTCTTTCCTTATTCCCAACGTAAAAAGTACTCAAGCATTTTTAACAAAAACCCGTGTCTTTTCAAAATCTACCCACTCAAAATCTCTTGCTCACAAACTCTTTCTCTAAGCTCTCTTCGTCTTCACCTTCTCGAGACCTTCTCTGTCAAACCCTAATCCTCTTCTCTCAAAAATCAAATGGCACCCAAAAGCCTTCTTGAGACGCTATCTGAGAAGACTAAGGTATCTGTTGCTGAGTTGAAGAAAGTGCTCCCTGGAAGAGTTCCAAACTTTGATGAACTCAGAACCAAGGGTTTGGACGTGCTTCCAGAGCTTAACCACGCCGGATGGTTACCGTTCTTTCAACTGCAAGAACGAGTTTTCCCTGCTCTAGTTAGGGATTTCTGGACCACAGCAAAAATCACCAAGGATACTACTACCCACATGATTTCTGGGGATGTTGGTGAGGATCACATTTTCATCACTCACGAGTTACTCGCTGAAGTAACAAAATGCCCTAGGGAAGGAGCTGGGCATTATAAAGACTAGATGAAGGATCAAGGGGAAGCCAATGTGAATCTGGTGCTCTATGGGACTGCAAACCCTGGCAACATGGACCCCAAATATCTGACTCCTAAGGCAAGATTTTTGCATGTTTTACTTATAAACTGTGTAATGCCTGGGACTGGGTCTAGAAACCATGTCAACCTGCTAGAAAAGTTTGCCCTGTTTCATCTTGTCCAAAGAATCAAGATAGACATAACTGATCTGATTTTCATTCATATGGAAAAAGCTGTAAAAGGAAAAGATAAGGACTACCCCTTTGGAATGGTTATGACTAGAATCTTTAGGGCATGCAAACTGGATTTAAGAAGGGCTGTATCTGCTGATCTCTGTACTAAGATTACAACAAAGACCCTAGCTTTAATGAAGATGAACTTGACCCCTACTCTTGGTCACAATGCTGAAGCCTCTGCTCAGATGGAAGCAACTGTTTCAATTCCTGGTGTTAAAGCTGAAGTTGTTGAGGAACCAGCTGAGGAAATCAGTGATCAACTTCAGAGGAAGAAGAGGAAAGTCACAAAAACAACTGCTGAAACTTCTGTGACTGAAGAGACTACTCAGGTTGTTGAACCTGCTACTGCTTCTGTCTCTGAGGAAGCTGCTGCCTCTGCACCTAAGATTACTAAGGTTTTCAAGAGAAAGAGGACTGTACAAGCTGAGGGGGAGTCTCAATCAGAAGAGACTGTGATCCCTAAAAAGAAGAGGACAACAGTCACAAAGAGAAAACTTGTCTTACCTCCCTCTTCATCACCATCACCATCACCTTCACCTCAGAAGGATTCATCCCCTCCACCTCAGGAAACATAACCTACTACCACAACAGCTCCAACTCCACAACCTTCACCTCAAAGAACACCTACACCACTACAAAGATCACCATCCCCTCAACCATCACCAAAAATTCCAACACCACCTACATCACCAAAAATTCCAACACCACCTACATCACCAAAAATTCCCACTCCACCTACTTCACCAAAAATCCAAACTCCACCACATACATCACCTAACCATCACTCTTCTAACCCTACTACATCAGAACCTCACATGTCTGATACTCACTCACCTGTACCAACCTCACCACAAATATCTCACCATTCTGATATTCCTCAAACTGAGGATATCAATGACTTTGAGTATTTTGACAATCTTACTCCACCTCCCTCACCAAAATCACCAATCCCTGACCATAACCCTATCCCCTTAGCCACTATACCTCTCTACCACCTATCTTCCAGAACCACCCCCTTCTCTGTCACAGATGAATCCTGTCCCTCTTATCTTGATGGAAAGACCCTGGACATGGTTGCCTCTTTGGAAGCTGAAAGACAGATTGTGAGGCTGGAAAGGTCACTAAAGCCAGTAGGAAAATGGCTATTCAATCCTCACATCTTCATGAAGCCCTCTACTGCAATCAAAGTAATGCCTGACTCAATGACTTTGAAAGGAAAGCAAAAGATCATTGACTTACCAAGAGATCAACAATTTTGTCTCATCAAGATCAATGACAGCAAATGCAAGTACAGGAAGAATCTTTTGACCACTAAGACTCATCATCAGTTTCTGAAAGTCAGAAACATCTATTGGAGATGTGGCTCCAGCTTTGGGTTAACTGAAGAAGAGAAGGCAAACATTCCCACTAGAGGTAGCCAAGCCTATGCTCTCTACCCCTTTTCACCCTCCATTTACACACTCCCTCCTTTCTTCATGGTTTTCCCTTTCTTTATTTTAAATTTCCCTGAAACTGCCCCCTTCACACACATAAATCTCATTAGGAGATCCTATGAGTTTCTTCTCTCTGTCATAGATTCTCCTCTACATCATGACAGAATTCATGCTTTTCTAGAGGAATTCTATCCCAATAATGATTTTGTAACCACTCTGTCAACCAATATCTTTCTAGATCCTCACCCTGAGGATGATATTTCTGTTGAAGAGTTACCTCCTACCCCTCCTCCTTGTCCACCTCCTCCATCAACTTCTGGAACTTCTCTGGCCACTACAGATACTACTTCTCCAGTTGTTGCATATGATCCTGCTGCACATCAGAGACTTGATGAAATGGCTACAAGTTTGCAGACTGTCATTCAAAGACAGGATGAAGCACTTGCTCAACAAACTGCATTTCAAGCTCAGATGTTGGCTCAGCAGCAAGCAATGCAGCAGATGATGGAAGCTTTCTTCAAAAGCCAAGGAGGCCCTAGTTCTTAGTTTTTAGGAATCTGTTTTTCATTTCGGAGTCATGCAGTGTACTAAGTCAGTGATGTCTATCACTTGTAACCCTTCTTGACTTTGATTAAATGAAATGAGCTTTTTCTTTTGAATTCTTTTGGCAATTTCTATTTGTATCTTTGATTGATGCCAAAAGAGGGAGAAAATATATTTAAGTTTTCATGATTTTATATTTTAACTATAATATCATGTTGTTCTGATATTTGTCTTTACTTAGTGCATAAACTAAGGGGGAGTATAACATACTCTGATCAACTATATCTGTTTAGAAATTTCTACTGTTTCCTTTTGATGTTCAATAAAATCAGAAAAGATATTTGTCATCATCAAAAAAGGGGAGAATGTTGAGACCTCATAAGTCTAAAACACATTCAATGGGTAAATCCTCTAAGTTTTGATGATTCCAAATAGTTCAAGTATGATAATGTTGAACCAAATGAAATTACTGATATATTTGATAAGTGTGCAGGAAAATAGACTTAAGGTCACTCGTCTAATTTTTGACCCGTCTACTTTTTAGTAGAAGCTCAGTACTGACTCGTCTAAGTTTCCACTCGTCTAAAAGTTAGTCAAAGTTAGTCAACGCTCAAGAAAGACTAAGTTCACTTGATGACGTGGCAAGAAGCATGCGTCTAAGTTTGGCTCAGTTGATCACCCGTCTAACTTTGGAACACGCCAGCACCCGTCTAATGTTTGAATGAACATCACCCGTCTAATTTTTGGATGACTTTCACCCGTCTAAAAATTCTCATTACTGACACCAAGTCAGTATGTCAGAAATCAAGTCCAAGTCACGTTATTCAAATTATATGCCATCCTTAAGGATCTCGAAGACCTCTGGACAATAGCTCAAAGGACAAAGAATAAAGAACGTTGTTTCAAGGTTTTAAGGAATAAAACACGCAATCTCTGCACCACTGCAGTAACCTTTTGCCTATTTTAGTACAAAGTAAAAGTACTTTATGGAAAGTGAACTGATGTTGCACTGAAAAAGGAAAGCTCTCTGCAACAAGTACAAGAAGCCTGCTGCCATATACTCTGAAAGAACAGCTGCTTAGTCTAAAATGTACTCTTGGACACTCTTGTCAAAGCTCAACGTTTTCAAGCATTTAATGAATATTCAAAACGACTCTTTGGCATTAAATGATGTCTCAGAAAGCTCAAGTCAGAAGAAAACAGTTTCTGAAGCTGTGTCAAAACGGATCTCTTGAGTGAAGCCTTTAAATAGATCAAACAATGAAGATGAAGCTAAGAAGTTGAATATCAAAAGAACTCTGCACAGAAGCATTTACTTACTTCATTAACTTCTTCATTCCTTCATTGATTACAAATTCAATCATTTGATATAAATTCGCAGTCTTTCATACTTCATATTTATTCCACTCTCTGAATGTGATCTGAAAGATTTGCAAATTGTATTAACTACACAAAACCTTTTATCCTTTACTGTTTTTGAGCCTGATGAGGCTAGGTGAGAAAAGAGTACTTGTTTGAGTGTTGAGCCTGAAGAGGCTAGGTGTGCAAAGAATACTTGTACTGTAATTTACTCAGTTATAGTGGAAACGTGGTGCTGCCAAGAAACTGGACGTAGCCCTGTGGATTTTGGGGTGAACCAGTATAAATCTCTTGAGTGATATTTCTACTCCCTTTATCTTTTAATTTGCTTAAGTGTTGTTTCTGTTTTAGCTTTTAACTTGGGGAGTTAATACTGTGATTATCAAACTCTATTTTAACCTTCTTTGATTGAGTGTGCTATCCTGTTTCAATATTAGACGTTTCACTCGTCTAATCTTCTCTTATTCAAACCTTGCTTGCTGTGCCTGCGAAAATCTTTTTAAAGTAACCGAAAAAGTTTGTAAACATAATTCAACCCCCCTTCTTGTGTTCACTTTGGTTATTTCAGCTCCCTCACACTCTCGGCTGATGTGTCCTGGCTTGCCACATCTGAAGCAGATAACCTGCGTCTCCTTGCGCTGAGACGAGTAGTGATCCGCAGCACCACACTTGCCGCACCTCATGGGTCTAGAGGCATTAGAGAACCCGTCCCTAAACCCATCCTGCTAAAACTGTGGCTTCTTGCCACTATGCTTGAAATCCTTGCCGGTCGGAGCATACCGCCGCTTACCTTTGTCTCTCTGATCAGTCCTCTTGCCACTCTGACTATCCGATCCTCTGGAACTGGCAACTCTGAACTGACTAGCATCCTCGTAAATCCGACACTTGTTGACCAGAATCGAAAAAACTCTGATCTCCTGATAACTGATGGCCTGTTTGATCTCAGGCCGGAGACCCGCTTCAAACTTCACACACTTGGAGCGATCATCTGTCTCATGCTGGTAGGGAGTGCAGTACCTCGTCAGCTCCTCAAACTTGGCCGCATAGTCACCGACTGACAGCGATCCCTGCCTCAGAGACAAGAACTCCATCTATTTCTTGTCCCTGATATCTGCATGAAAGTACTTCTCTAAAAATCTCTGTCTGAACACAGCCCATATAACTACTATGTCCTCAGCCTGCATCCTCTGTCTGTAGTTATCCCACCAATGCTCTGCCTCCTCGGTCAGCATAAAGGTAGCAAAGATGAGCTTCTGCTGATCGTTGCAATCCATGGCTCGGAAGATCTTTTCAGTCTCCCTCAACCATATCAAAACTCCTTCTGGACCATACGCTCCCTTGAACGACGGAGGGTTGTTCCTCAGGAACTTATCCAGTCCCTGGAACTCAGCTGGCCCACCATTATTGTTAGGGTTGACCTGTCCAATAGCATTGGCTAGGAATGTCAATGCGTCAGCAATCGCCTGATCGTTATGTCCTCTACCGGCCATTAGTTCCTGTAAAAGCCCAAAAACAACTTTTAGTACAGAACTTAAGCGGGTAAAAGTGATAGGCATCCTAACTTAAACATCATTATCTATAACAAATATAGATAATCTAAACAAGAATCACACAACAGACTCAAGACAGACTCATACCACGTCCGGATAGGGCCGAACTGCTCTGATACCACTAAATGTGACACCCTTCTACCCCGCATGTTATAAGGCATTTAATATAAAAACAATTAAAAAGAAAAAAAATGCATTTTATTGAATAAAATAAAATAATTGTCCATGGGTAGAAAAGTCCCACATGAACCAGCTACAACCCGGAAAAAGAAAACAAGTTTAAACAATGAAATCATAAAAATAACGACCCAACCCCGATGTCACAATTCAGAGCTGGTATAACCATTCCGTACAAACCGGAAAAACAACTAAACTAACAATTGAAAGGAAAGGCCCTAACTATGAGCGGTGGCTCCTCAGAGTCACTCCTCTCCGGGCTGCTCGTCATTCTCTGCAAAATGCCGATCAGGCCAAACACAAACAAATAACAGGGAGTAAGATTCATGTAAATATATACAGGATGGGAATAGGAAGCAAGGTAAACATACAATATAAGCATACATCAACATCCAACAATACTATATCAACCAAGTATGCTATGATGTGCAATGCATCAACTACTCCGCTACTTCATCTATGCATGTGGATCCAAACTAACTCAGGATGAACGACTTTGGAGTTACATATCCGTATTGGCCATAGAAGCACCAACACCGGCAGCTCACCAAACCTTGGGTGAACTCCATGGATAGCCAACACATCAAACCGTGGATGCCTTATCACGGGGGGCCTCAGTCACCAAACCATCGGGTGACCTACCGTGGATGGCTAGATCACCGTACTCTCGGGCGATCTCCCCTATGTCGAACTTCCCCTATCAACAACTCCAATGCTATATACAAATGGCACAACAACAAACAATCTCAACCACCTCCTTGCTTGGGCCATGAAGCTCTCAAGACTTCAACATCAAGGCTCCCTTGGCCAATAAGCACCAAGGTTCAACCCAACATGCTTGGGTGAATAAGCACCCAAGACTTCAACTTGTCAACATGCGGTTTTCCCAACGGATACCGACTTATCATTTTATTATCTTAATCATCTTAGATAATTATTAACCAGGTTGTCTAATCTTCATCTTTGATTAGCCACCTCAAATTATCATCATTGGGGAATGGGGTTTGAAACCCCTTAAGTCCTTTAATTATGTTTCTGTACAAGAGGGGTGAGCACAGTCATGCTTAAACCCCAACACGGTCGTGCTTGGACACGTGAGGGCGTGCTACCCTTTTAAGTGAAGCATGGTCGTGCTTCATGTTCAGCACGGTTGTGCTGTTTGTCCTGCACGGCCATGCTAAACAGCACGGCCATTTTCCAGAATTCAACTGGGAGCACGGTCGTGCTCCTTGTTCAGCACAGTCGTGCTCATCGCGCGACAGTGCTGTTCTGGGCAGAATTCAAGTCAGTCTCTTAGCCAAACTTTTAGGATCGTTATCCATTAAATCTATCACGTTTTCAAATCTATTCTTATCAGTTATAATCTGAACTTATAAACTCAAAATATCAAACCATCACTTCAACCAAACATCCAACATTATTATCATAATATCATGTTCATATCAACCACAACAAAATAAACATAAAACATGTTTTGAACATAGACATATAGAACATCAATTAACATTAAAAACATAATATCACCACAGCCAGACAATTATCATAATAAATCATACAACGACTCGGGTCATGGGGAACCCCTTTACCTTACACTACCGCTACTGCCTAATGGTTACAATGCCCTTCTCCCCATACCTGGATTGAAGGTTGCTCTACCGTAAACTCCAAATAGTGAAACGACCACGGTTCCCAACGTGACTCAACTAGCCTTCCACACCTTGGTTAAACAAGATTAATCCCGTTAGTTTCCGATTTAAAACACGAAAAGGAAAACACAAAGGAAGGGAATGTTACCTCTTGACCAACAAGACTCACAGGGGGCTCCCAAAGGCTTCCAAAACTCCAGAAATGGGATGAGTTTAGTGGAAGTAGGGAAAGAGGTCACTCTGGCCGAAACTGGTGACGGCTGCCAACACAAAAATAGGGTTTCGCGTCACCCTCGGTTCTGTGCCAACTATATAAAGGCTGCACCTGAGCACGGTCGTGCTCACCATTGAGCACGGTCGTGCTCAACTTAGCATCACCAAGACACGGTCAGCACATTGAGCACGGTCGTGCTCAACTTAAAATCAGAAACACGTTTCTGACCTTAAGCACAGGCGTGCTGGATAATGAGCACGGGCGTGCTCATTTACCAGAAAGGGACTTTTAAACCAAAATCTCACTTAGCCCTTAACCAACATTTTTAACTTAATAAAACCAGCTTTTATACACTTACGAAAAATGGGGTGTTACATTTGTGAGATATAGGAGACAACCTACTAACTTTCTGTAGGAAGCAAGGGTCTGGATGCAACTCTGAAGTGGACTGTGATTGCTGCAACTTTGTGGTTTTAACCATTGGAGTAAGGACTGGTTTTGATGCTAGAAGACCTGCATCTGATAAGACATCCAGTGCATACTTCCTTTGGCAAAGAGTTATGCCTTTGCTGGATCGAGCCACTTCCAGTCCTAAGAAGTATCTGAGATCTCCAAGGTCCTTGATCTTGAATTGATCATGAAGGTGAGTCTTGACTGATAGGATTTCTGTGCTATCATTGCCTGCCAAGATGACATCATCAACATAGATCAATAAAGCAGTGAAGTTCTTGCCATGAGACTTGGTGCACAAGGAATGATCATGATGGGATTGTTTATAGCCTAGAGCAAACAGGGAAGATGAAAGTTTGGCAAACCATTGCCGGCTAGCCTGTTTTAGCCTATATAATGATTTGTGCAGCTTGCAGACTTGATTAGGTTTATCTGGAATTACACCTTGGGGGAGAGCCATGTATACTTCTTCTTCAATCTCTCCATGAAGAAAAGTGTTGTTAACATCTAGTTGTTTTAACAACCAGTTTTGGGAAGCTGCTAAAGCAAGTAGAAGTCGAACTGTAGTTAACTTGGCAATAGGTGCAAAGGTGTCAAGATAGTCCAAACCCTCGGTTTGTATGTAGCCCTTGGCTACCAATCGAGTTTTGAACCTTTCTATGCTCCCATCAGATATGTACTTGATTCTATATACCCATTTTGATCCAATTGGAGTTTTTCCTGGTGGCAAATCAGTAAGAGACCAAGTCTGGTTTTGGTCAAGAGCATGTAGTTCATCTTGCATTGCCTTGATCCATTCTTGGGATAGAATGGCTTGGGAGTAAGATTTAGGTTCAATGTGTGTTGAAATGGAAAGTGTGTAATTCAAATAAGTTAGAGAAAGAGACTTGTAAGAAATGACAGAAGAAAGAGGATGTTGAATACCTGAAGATGAGATGGGAGGAGATGAAGTCAGAACAACATTGCGGTGGAAGCCATGAAGGTAAGATGGTGGTTGTTTTGGTCTACTGGATCTTCTCAAAGGTACATTTGCATTTGGTGGGTTTGGAGGATGTGTAGGGGGGTTTTGTGGTTCATTTGGTGGATTAAAAGGTGGATTAAGAGGTGACTGAGAAGAATTGGTTTCTAGGATTGGTTGTGAAGTAGGTGAAGCTGGTGCTAGAGGTTGTGAAGTAGGTGAAGTTGGTGCTAGAGGTTGTGGTAGCAGGCACTGAGGGGTTCGAGTGACTGAGGGTAAGCCACAAAACAAGGTGTCTAATGACAAGTTAGGGTGATCTTGATCATTGGCATTATGAGCAGTAATTGAATTAGTATGATATGGAAAAATATTTTCATAAAACACAACATTTCTAGAGATGAAGATTTCTTTGCTATGCAGATCAAACAGAATGGAACCCTTTGTGCCAGTCTTGGTTCCCAAAAAGATGCATTTTCTTGCTCTTGGATCGAGCTTGGTTCTGTGATTGCTTAAAGTGGCTGCAAAACACAGACTGCCAAAGACCTTTAGGTCTAGCAGAGTGGGTGGTCTCTCAAAAAGCCTTTCAAATGGTGATCTGTTGTGTAGAACAGGTGTAGGAAGACGATTTATAATGTGAACAGTATAGTTAACAGCATAAGACCAGAAAGTTTTAGGTAATTTTGATTGGAAAAGAAGTGACATTGCCACATTTAGAATGTGCCTGTGTTTCCTTTCAACCACTGAGTTTTGTTGTGGTGTTTCCGCACATGGATAATTCCATGCTTTTGGTAAAGTTGTGGTGAAAGAAACTCAAGTCCATTATCTGTTCTTATGATTTTGATCTTCTTTGCAAATTGAGTGGTTGCAAATTGAACAAAATTTTGGATCAGATTGCTTGTTTCAGTTTTGGATTTCATAAAAAATAACCAAGTGTGTCGTGTGTAGTTCATATGGACTGAATTGCCAAAGGAGTCCATATGAACTAAATCAAATGATGCAGCAGACTTGCTAGTGCTAATAGGAAAAGGGAGTCTTGTTTGCTTTGCTAAATGACAATAGTCACAAACTTTATTAGAATCAAATTTGACATATGGAAAATGTTTACAAACATTATTCAATACATTGTGTGATGGATGTCCTAGTCTAAAATGCAGATTGCTTGTTTCAGTTTTGGATTTCATAAAAAATAACAAAGTGTGTCGTGTGTAGTTCATATGGACTGAATTGCCAAAGGAGTCCATATGAACTAAATCAAATGATGCAGCAGACTTGCTAGTGCTAATAGGAAAAGGGAGTCTTGTTTGCTTTGCTAAATGACAATAGTCACAAACTTTATTAGAATCAAATTTGACATATGGAAAATGTTTACAAACATTATTCAATACATTGTGTGATGGATGTCCTAGTCTAAAATGCCAAAGATCAAAGAAAGGTACACATTGTATGTTGTTTACAGAAGAATATTGAATCTTGGTAGGCTTGGAAGGCTTTGTCAGGATGTACAAATTGTTCTTGACTTTAGCTTGCCCAATCATCTTCAAGGTATTGGTATCCTGGATAGTGCAAGAAAGAGTGTCAAATGTTAGTTTGCAATGCAAAGTGCTAGTAAGTTGATGAATTGATATTAGGTTGTGTTTGAAATCTAGAATATAAAGGACATTATGTAAAATAAACTCATTAGAAAACACAATTGTGCCTGAATAATTGGCAATAGTGGCAGAGCCATTTGGGAGTCTAACATGAATAGGTTTCATGCAGTGATATGTGGTAAAATGACAAAGTGAGTGTGTGACATGATCAGTTGCCCCAGTGTCTAAAATCCAAACAAAACTACCTGAAGACAGTTAATGAGTGGATGACTCACCAACCTTGAGATTGCTTACTTGGTTTCTACTTCAAGCATGGCTTTCCACCAAATTTCAAGTTTAAATCCAAGAATGGGAATGTCAACATCAACAATGCAGTGACTGATTCTGATGACCAATTTGATCAAGAAGAGTTTGTTCCTGAGCACATCACAAAGGAACCAAGTCAGGCTTTTAGCCAAGAACAATTAGCTCAAATTGCAGTCTTGATTTAGAAAAATAACATTGAAAACCAACCACAACCTTGAAGTAGCAAGTTTCCACTTTATGCCTTTCTCTTCCACAAAATGTGCATAACTTTATTGAATTTCCTCTACCATATGATCTGCCTCTCCCTCTGATATTGGAATAACCTCCTCTACCAGAATTACTTTGTTGAGGTCTCCATGACTGATTTGTATCTGGAGCATTATACAAGATTTTTGCTTCAACCAAACCCTTTCCCATGATCTGTCTTTCTTGTTGCAACACCATGGAAAAGGCTTTGTTGATAGGTGGGAGAGGATCCATGAAAAGAATCTGACTCTTAACAGAATCGTATGGATCATTTAGACCCTTCAAGAAACATATCACATGTTCATTCATTTTAAACTGATTAACACACTTCACTAAATCACACGTGCATTTGACAGTACAAGAACAGCTAGGAGTTGGTCTTAGGGTTTCTAATTCATCCCAAAAAAATTTCATGTTGACAAAATAACTAGTGACACTTCTCTCACCTTGCTTCATGGAATGAATCTCCTCAAGTAAATCAGAAGTTCTGAAATGATCACCTTTTGAGAATTTGTCTTTCAAATCTTGCCTCAAATCAGCAGCATTATCATAGCAAGAAACACTCTAAGCAATTTCTGGATTCAGTGACTTAGTGAGCCAAGAAATGATCATTGTGTTGCATCTAACCCATGCTTTGTACTTGGGATCAGCAGCATCAGGAATCGGAATCGAACCATCAATAAAATCAAAATTGTTCTTTGAAATCAGTGCTCTTTTCACTGCTCTTGCCCAAGAAAGGTAATTCGCGCCATCTAATGATGGAGTAACTAGGAATGTTCCTGGATATTCTCCAGGATGAAGATAATATGGATTCTCAATAGGATCCACTTGTGCATTTTGATTGTCGTTAGACATAATCACCTCAGCTTCAAGTTCCGCCATTGATGAACAGAAGATAAGAACTTGGAAGAGAAAGAAAAATTGATGAACTAAATGAGGAATGAATGAAGAACTTTGAATGAAGTTCATGAATCAATCTACGCAGCAGAGCTCTCAGGATGAGAGCTCTGATACCATATTAGGAAGGAATGAAGAGGGATTTGTCAATTCAATGAATTGCATTTCTTGATTGAAGAGCTAAGTACAAGTGCAACTTATATAGAGCACTAAAGCATCCTACACAAGCTATCAACTAACTAACTAGAATAACAGAAAGCTAACAGAATTTCTAACTAGCTACTTGATTAAAATAGCACGTGCATAAATGAATAATATTACAAAGTTCATATCATCTAATAATACCCAAACACGACCTCTTTGTTTAAAGTACCTTCTAGTTGATTTAAGATTGATCAACCTCGTTAAATACTAAGAGTGGGATCATTACACACTAAAAATAGTAAAATACTAAACTCAAGGCAACTTTGTGTCACGTCAAGTCATCGATTGGGGCATATGAAACAATGGTTTAGGGTTCGTTTGTTATAGATTTTGATAAAATTGATTTCGGTAGAATTGATTTTAAAGGAATTGATTTTGAAAAAATCAAGGTTAAAAAAATTGATTTGTGTTTGGTAATAATATTTTAAAAGTGAGTTTAGAAGAATTGGTTTTGTTTGGATGATAAAGTAAAATCACTTTTGAGGTGTAAATATGTAGAATTTTGTGGGTCCTACATCTAGAATCAATTATTGTCAATGGAAAAGCTAGAAATTCTTACTTCCACTAAAATCAATTCTACCCACCCAGGTGTTGGATAGGAATTTTAAGAATTCCTAATTTTTTGTCGATTCGACAAAGGCAGGTTTATGAAGTTATAAGAAAATGGCTAAGTCCAAAAGTTGACAAGAATCCCATTCAGTCGACAAATGGATTAGTGTCGGAAAACAAATGTCGAATTGAAGATCCAGAGAAATGTCTAAGTTAAAAAGTTCGACATTCAGTTATCAAGGATGACATGACAGACAACAAGACTGTCGAAGACAATAGAGTTGACGTGGAAACGGTTCAAGCAAATTGGGCAGTTTGAAGAAGTTGTTGTCAAAATAGTTTAGATTTTGAATGTAGAAAACTGTCGCGTACGTGGCAGATAGTAAAGTAGGAAGTTAGAATTAGAAGTTACTTTCTTTGTCTATAAATAGTAGAATTTACGATGTAATAAAGGTGGGAAACTTGAAACATCCTACACGTCTCGATCACACAGCAGACTGACGGATTAACTCAAGTACTCCTTCTACCCCTTTGTCAAATTTCAATACAATTTCATGACAGAATCTTATCTCTTCATTTTATTTGAAGTTTCTTATCAATGTCTTTCCTAGATTCATAGTGTTTTCACATTTATTTTCTAAAAGTTTTTTTTTATCCTTACTGCCATCAATCTAAGATTGGCGGATTTATGTTAAGTTTTCTTGTTGACACTTATTTTTGATCAAATTTCATTGTTCTTCAAGTTCTTACTCTTACTTTTTACTATTTCTTAATTGAATTTTCATCTTTTGTCTATTTTATTTTTTAGTTGACGAATATATTTACGATACATTTCAAATTTAAACTCATGTTTCTTTGTGTTTTCTTTTATTATTATCTTATAAGAAAACACATTTCTTTTAACTTATATATTGTTTATCAATATGATAGTAATATAATGTTCTTCTTTAATTTCTTCCTTATTGCAAGTGTGGTCTAAGTTAAATTTTGTCAACATTTTATGTAAGTAGACGAAAGTCCTTGCCATTATGCTCATAGTTTGATTCCTGTCAAATTTGTGTTGTGGCAGACATTTTTTTGTAGAAAACCACTGGAAACAAGATTACCGCATAACTCGTAAAATTCCCACAATTTCCTGATCTTTTGCTTTTATTATTTGATTTCATCGGATTTGGACATTACAAAAAAACCGAGTAAACACCAGGAATCAATTATTTTGGACGGAATTTTGCACCCAAATACTCCAGTTACGGTAGCAACTGGGTTTGGGTGTCAAACTGTGGTTTGCAACGCAAACCAATTATGACGGCAACATAGATTATATGTTTTTTTTTTTAGGATAGATTCGATTATATGTTATTAGAGGTAGACAATTGTGATTTATGTATTAAGTAATGTTTTAAGGATTGAATCAGATATCGAACCAATAAGACCTCTGAGTCATGGTTTAACCAGTTCAATCAACAATTGAATTGGATGACTAATAAATAAATTATATAAAAAAAATACATATGTATAAAAATAAATGTATATAAAATATTATAAAAATACTACACATAAATTCAATAAAATACTATAATTATAAGAGTAAATTAAATATTAGGACATTAATCAACTGTTATCATCTCAAAATATGATTGAACGTTTCTATGGTAGGTAGCTATTAGAGGTTTTTTGTGTTAATTTAGCTTTATGGTCTTCAGCTGTAGCTATTAAATACTATTAGCTTTCGGGTATTGTTGGGACCAAAATAAATTTTGTCCGACAGGGTATGTTCCGATGAAGGCAGAATAAGCTATGGAAGGAAAACATGAAGAAATAATGTTACTAAATGTGGAAAGATGTCTCACTAGGGCTCATTTTGTATTTAGTACATAAACCAACGGCTAAACATCTCACCTAAGGTGATGTCGGGAACATGACATTTGGAAAGAGGAAAAGAAAGTGATCAGGACTTGACGATTTTAGCGACTCCTCAAGTCCAAAGTTAATGAGTTCCTTTGACAAGCATACGTTTCGACAGACATGACAAGCGGAAAAAAGGGGACATCATTGGAAGAAGGAATAAAAAGGTATATACTTGGTGTCAAAAGAAAAAACCACTCAGGGTAGTTATGCTATAGTAACCCCAACAATACAGAAACGCGAGAATGTTAGACAATGAAGTAGTTATCTTTCATAAAGCTCAAAACCATGATCCAAATAGTGGAGTAATGGAGAGTAAGTATTAGCCATAGGATAATAAAATAGCACAGATGGTAGTAGATTATGAACTAGGAAGTTATTTTACTTGCCTATAAGTAGTACTTAGTTTAATGTACAAATGCTTGGATACTTTGACCTCACTCCTACGAGTCCTCACACTCATAATAGGATTAATGGAGGAATATCAAATATGCCTTCGACATTTAATTTCCCAACAAAGTTTATATATGAATGCAATATTCTTCTTCTTCCTCCCTCAGCTCTCATTTATTTAGCAGCGGATTTACATTTTCCACACCTTTAAAAACTTTTCTTTAAACTTCTTGCACTTTTAAATTCACGCACTCTTTTAAGATTTCTGCACTATTTTATGATTCCTTGTCCAAGTTTACTTTCGAAGCACCAATTTATATTATTTGCACATTTAAGTTTCAAAGTCCTTCTATTTTTCAAGCATCCTTAAATTTCTTCACATTTTTCTTCCACGGTTTAAATTTCTGCATTTTAAGTCTCGTGTTTTAACATTCATGCACATTTTATTTCCAAGCAACTTTTTAATCTTCTCGCGATGTCTTTAATTTCCTATTTATATTTCTGTAGAAATTTACATTTCTCGTGCTATTATTTTACCATACATTTCTGTAGTATTCCTGGGAATGTTGGCATGGGAATAAAGTTTTCTCATGTTTGTTACAAGTTTTAAAAATTTATTCTCAGGCATAAAAGATTCCCGGGAATAAAATTAATGAATGATAGTTATAAACTTGGGAAAACTCTATTCCCATGTGTGAATGTGGGAAAACTTTATTCCCGGGAATCACATTCCCAGGAATGCAGTTTGCCCGAGAATAAAACATTCCAGATACCAAACGCTACCTTAGACTCATCGTCGAAACCTTGCTTTGACAAACCTCACACAAGATTACCGAAGAAACGAGAGAGCCCACAATCACCAGATAAACATGTTGAGCATATGTAATCTTCAGCCTCATCTGGTTCACTTTTTCTATTGTTCAACCACTACACCATTCCCTCTTTTCCCTTGAAGCAAATCCAACAAATCACCAATTCGTCTCCCTTTTAAAACACCTTAGAAGGCCTGCATGCTTTGGAGTAGGAGGGAGCGACAATTTATTGGATCAGGTGGAAATGATATGATGAATGAGAGGAGGGAGGGCATGTTGCAGGGATGGAAACAAAGAAAGGAGCAATGGACGATTCGTGTTGCCTACAACATGGGATAAAAGGTTTTAACATCAGTAATAACTGTCAATCTATATCCCAATGACATATATTCCACTGGGAAAAAAAATTTAAAAGTGAGTTTTTCTCTAAAGTGAAAATATTTACCCTTATTTAATCTAATGTACATTGTGATCTTAATCCACTAAAACTTAATGGTAAATCCACCTTTACTTCTCACTTTCAAAAAGTCCTATCCATTCTGTACTGCACTGGTTTGAAGGGATGCACCATGTCTCTAAACTTATATTTGCACACTCAATACCTGGGAAGAACAAGAAAGATCCTCGGTAAGGATCAGAAATCAGAAGTCATTTTAGCAATACTCAATACCATGATATTAATTGAATATACAATGCAGAGTTTGGGATATATCCCTTTTTCCAATGGGCAAAGGAAATTGGTGTTTTAAGACAGAGAATCAGAGAAAATAAGCTATCGATCTTCATCTGTTGCAATGTCAATCCCCAATAATGACAGCTCTTCATGCAGTCCAATGACATTCTTGAAATGTACACCTCTGATGCCAACTTCAATTGCTGCCTCCACATTTTTCTGTCTGTGACAATAACCATATAAATCATGAACACTTTCACATAAATTAGTTCAAGTTTGCTAATTAGCCAATCAAAATAAATTCAATTCTGCCAAATCCAAATCACACTGCTTACAAAAACTACTAATTTTGTCAAAGAACAGACCAATTTTGGATCAGTGGCAGGAAATGCCTACCCAACATCAAGCAACACCTTTCTCAAGAATCATAAAGAAAATCAATTTTGAGACGATTAAAGTATAAAGGAAGATAGTGGTAGGTAAAAAAAAACAATAATCTGCTGGGATCACAAATCTCTGCTTCTTGAGAGAAAAAAAGAGGGAGAAAATTGATATTGCATGTCAATATGCTATACTAATATATACATACATATACACATACTCAGAGATTGGAGGATATGGAATATTATTCATAATCAGATGATACACCAAGGGTTAGATATACACACCTGGATAATAAATGCACACTTTTTTACAAAAAATAATTGAGCCAATTCCTATGCAACAATAATTGTAGTTATTTCCTGAGAGATGAGCTAATTCCTAACAATTTAATACAATTTGTTACTTCCACTATAAAATATTTCCTAAGATAAATAAATGAACACAATTTTCAATATACATGTATGTATTAGTGATAAGTGATAAGTGATAAGCGACATTCTGGTTGTTTGATTTTAATAATTGATCTAGTTTATGGAAAGAGTAGGAACCTGTCATCCACAAAAATACAATTGGATGGATCAACTTCCAGATGCCTCAAAACTTCCATATAGAATTCAGTGTCAGGCTTCCTCTTTCCTGAAATACATGGTGAATGGGTCTATACTATGTAAGGTTGCATAACAGGAAGTTTGAACTTTTGCTTTAACACTCACTAATCAAACTATAAAGCTCAACTAGGAGAAAGTAGAATCATTTGTTTGTTTTGTGCCACTAGAATCTAGATAATATCAAATAAAAAGGTGATATAAGAGGCATAAAAAGAGGAGACAGGAGAGAGAGAGAGAGAGAGAGATGGCAGATTATGTATTATACCATTTGTACACGAACAAAATGTCCAAGATAAATATTTCGATAGTTTTAACTTGTCTTCAATCAACTGGTACCTAAAATATAAAACATTCTTTAGAACGCAACGACAAACAGAAAAGAAATCTCGTTAGAGTAAAACTGTCTTACCATATAGGATAGTTTGTAAAAGCATGCATCTCGTAGTTATTTTGCTTCAAGGCAAGAAGCAATCGTTCCATGCCTTCTATGTATGAATATCCGTTTCTCATGCAAGTTTTAAGGCCTGCCACAGAAACCCACATGCAAGTCAGTAGCTTTACCAAAACAGTGGGGGGATTGGAGCGTAAGAATGATAAGTTCGGCGTACTTTAGGATTGCTCTTACTGAATTTCAATGTTGAGACTTGAGACCCCAAATATAGAGCAATAAAAAGTTAACATGATAACAAGGGAGGCTCACAATAACCATTTATATTATTGAACCAGGAGAAGAGAAAGAGCAGTGTGCTCATGATTCTCTTTTCAATGAATCTGAATACTACATCAAGTACACTTACACCAGGATATATATAAACATCCAATAGACAATAACTGTCTTCCAACTAACTTAAAATCTGTGTGACAATTTTAACTCACTTTAAAACTAATCTAATAACTAACTAACTGACCCTAATACTCCCCCTCAAGTTGGGAGATATGGATTAATGAGGCCCAACTTGTCTAAGAGGGAATGAAAAGAAGTCTGTGGCAGAGCTTTGATAAGAGGATCGGCTAATTGGTCTTGAGATTTGACATGTATGAGATTGAGAAACCCAGACTGCACATGTTCTCTAAGGAAGTGGCAGTCAATGTCCACAAGCTTGGATCTCTCATGGGAAGTAGGATTGGTAGCTAGTTCGATAGCTGATTTGCTGTCACAAAAAAACCATAGTGGAAATGGATGAACTTCGTACGCAGAAGTTATTTGACTTTAATTCAAAGCAATTCAGTGGTCCAGGATGTGAGTGCCCTATAGTATATACCACCGAGGTCTATGAAGCACGGACACAGACACCGGACATGTAGACACCACTGATGTCCAAAATATAGGACACTGACACCGCTATATATATAAATAATTAAAAAAATTAGAATATGAGCATCATTTATAAAAGATCTAAACTGATAACCAAGAGTTATATATTCATCTAAATTGAGCACTTTGTTTCTTTAAAAAATATTCAAAAACAAGATGATAAACAATTGAACCAAGTCTTTCACCTTCATCCATCCATCTATTACCATAAAGATAAAAAAATATAATCAATTTAAGATCTTTCATCCCCTAGTTGATCATCATCATTGAAAAAGACAACCTCTAACTCTAGTTCATCTAAAGACAAATTAGCAACTTCAAAAATTCCACAATCATCAAGTGATCCTCAATCAACTCCAGCAACATCCCACATTTTAGTTTTCTCTTGATGATATTGTGGAGTATTCCTTGAAAGAAGTCGAAGATTGCTATGAACAAATACTAAATCTTCCACTCTATGTGGTGCAATATGAAGATTTAGTATTTGTTTATAGCAACCTTCAACTTCTTTCAAGAAATACTCCACAATATCATCAGGAGGAAACTAAAATGTGGGATGTTGCTGGAGAAGATTTTGGATCACTTGATGATTGTGGAATTCTTGAAGTTGCTAATTTTTCTTTAGATGAACTACAGTTAGAAGCTGTCTTTTTTAGTGATGATAATCAACAAGGGGTGAAAGATCTTAAATTGATTATTATTATTGTTTTTTATCTTTTAGGTAGCAGATGGGTGGATGAAGGTGAAAGACTTAGTTCAATTGTTTATCATCTTGTTTTAGAATATTTTTTTAAAGAAACAAAGTACTAGATGAATATATATATATATATCTTGGTTATCAATTTAGATCTTTTATAAATGATGCTCATACCTTTTAGGCTTAATTGCACTTTTGGTCCCCTTATTTTAGTGTTTGGGAGGTTTTGATCCCCCAGATTTTTTTCGCTCGATTTTAGTCCCCACATTTTAAAAATGTGCATTTTTGGTCCACCTGTATGTTAACAACCAATAGTTAATGGTGTATCTAACATGGCTTATGATATTCTAACATGATTTATGCTTTCTAACAAGTAGTGTCATAAGTGAATGCTGATTTGGAATGCTAATTATTAGATGTTAACTTAACGACTGGACCAAAATTGCATATTTTTAAAATGCGAGGACAAAAATCGAACGAAAAAAACTGGGGGACCAAAATCGCCCAAACACTAAAATAGGGGGACCAAAAGTGCAATTAAGCCTTATATATATATATATATATCGGTGTTGGTGTCCTATATTTTGGACATTAGCGTTGTCTACGTGTCCGTGTCGTGACCGGTGTCTGTGCTTCATAGGTTTTAAGTGCTGCTGCAACATTGTCTGAACTTCTGTGATTAAAGCAACATTTGGACCAGCCAATAGGATATCATCAACATATACCAATAAGATGACAAGAGTGCAACCTGACCCCAGAGGCTTGAATGAAGCCAAGCTGAAGCAAGGTGGAACTGAACTTATGAAACCATTGCCTAGAGGCATGCTTCAAGCTGTACAAGGACCTATGCAGCCTGCAAATAAGCCTCTCTCCCTTAGTTGGATAACCTTTTGGGAGCTCCATATACACTTCTTCACAGAGATCCTCGTTGAGGAAGGCATTATTAAATTCAAGTTGTAGGAAATGCCAATGCTTTTGGGCTGCCAAAGACAACAAAATCCGCACAGTAGTATGCTTTGCTACTAGAGATAAAGTTTCAAGGAAATCTATGCCAGTTTGTTGGATGAAACCTTGTGCCACAAGCCTGACCTTGTAACAATCCACTGTCCCATCAGCTTTATACTTAACTTTGTAAATCCAACGACATCCAATTGTCTTTTTCCCTTAAGGTAATGGTTGAACAGTCCAAGTTTTATTTGCCTCAAGTGCAGCAAGCTCTTCTGCCATGGCATGTCCACACTGTTGGTGTTTAACAGCTGATGAAAAAACTGAGGCTCAAAGATTTCAGAAACTTGACGAGTGTAGTTTCTGTAGGATAGAGAAAGCTTGGAATAGGGAAGGTGATTTTGGATGGGATAAGTGACTTGACATTGGTAATCTTGTAGGTGGGATGGAGGTCTACGAGGTCTGGTGGATAATCTAAGTGGCAAGGATGTAGGTGGTGATAGAATTATGGGAGGTTGAGGAGAAAAATTAGTGTGAGCAGGTTCTGTTTGAGGATGGGTGGCGGGGTTTTGGATGGCTCCAAGCATAGGTCTAGGGATAATGGTGTCAGAAAAATTTTGAGAAAAAGGTGAGTGTTGTGGTGAGAGTTGGTGATAGGGAAATGTGTCTTCATGAAAGGTAACATCTCTGCAGACAATGAATTTGTTGGACTGTAGATCATACACCTTGTAAGTTGTAACCTATTACTCCAACAGGATATCCCATAAAAATGCAAGGTGTGAATCTGGGACTGAACATGTGCCCTTGAGATGGAATAGTGGATGCAAAGCATGAACACCCAAACACCATTATGAGTACTCAATCAGGTTGCTTGTCATTTAACAACTCAAAAGGGGAACAATTATTGAGGCTGCTCGAAGGAGTTCTGTTGATGAGGAAGGCAACAGTTGAAATGCACTCACCCCAAAAACATAAAGGAACCTTGGACAGAAACAATAGTGCTCGGGGGATGTTAAGGAGGTGTTGATGCTTCGTCCAACTAACCTAACATCTGTGTAATAGTAACTGTGAAACTAATCTGATAACTAACTGACTGACCCTGATATATATTGAGGAATGAAGTATATTCATAGCACTTCACCGCTAGTATTGTTCATAGGGTGAACAGTACTAAAAGTCTAAAGTACAGCAGTCTTAACAGCAACCCAACATATAATTACCAATGGTCCCCCGTATCTTGCATCAAAATGATTTCAAACCTTTTTAAATATGATATAATAAGTTCCTACAAGAAGATTTAGAACGAGTAAACAAACTGGCAGTCAAATATTAGAAAATTAAGGCAAGTGCAAAAAATGGCTTGGATTGACACCAGTTGATTTAAAGATTCTTTTAACATCTGTACCTTAAAAGAAAATGAGATTCCTTTAACATCCAACATCAGACTGCTATTGAGTAACTGCTCAGTCACTACCTTGAGCATTGTAGGAGATGCATTAATTGTTACAACTTACAACTTCCAGAAGGACCAGAACAATTTTTTGGCAAAAGTAACTAGAAAGCTAACGTGTTCTCGACTGTATATAACAGTGGAAGAAATGTAGCCAACTTTTAACTCATCTAAATCAGCTTGATCTTTTAACTAAAATCTCGAAATATGCATGTTGCAATTCTTAAAAACATGATTGTCAATGTATTGAATTAAATCAGTAATCTAAAGTACGATAAATTTATATTTATTTAATTAACGACATACATGATTAATACTGAGTAATCAGCGTTGGAAACAAAATCTTAGACCAACCTTCTAAATCAAAATCCCTTCCATCCTTAAAAAATTTTCTTGCTAGCTCCACCTGGAAGAAAATGAGACAAGTTGATAAGAAAAGTGTTGTGAAAGTAGAAACTGTCAAACCACTCAATAAAGAAAGTTCACTAAATTAGATAGTGATGTGAATGAAGACCAAAGCAACAGAACTCCTCCAACCCCGAAAAACAAAAAAGGGGACAAACGGGTTTTCCAGTTTAATAAGGAATAGCACAAATAAATAAACAAAACATCATACAAGTAATCGTTCAAATGGAGAATGTAGACTTCACTCTTCTTGTAGGTTCAGCAAGAACAAGGATGAATGGAAAACCACAAATATCCCAATTCAAAATGACCTTTTACCCAGATATGGCTAGCTATATAATATGTTGAGGATTAAACAAGCATTATATTATTTATCATCATATAGGAAAAGGCTTCTCTAAAGGGAGTTTATCTCTAAGGTGAGAGAGTAACAGTGTATCTATCCTTAGATTATTTAGTGAGTTAAGATCTCTATGTATTTTATCAAATCAAAGAGTACTTGTTCATCTTAGAGGGGCCTTATCCATCATATATGATTGAAGGATTTTTAAAATCCCTAAAATACCCAGATATGGCATAAACGAAATAAGTTTGTTATGATAATCGGTATGCACCATCACTGTCAACCCAACACTAATCATTGTATGAGTGACTTTTAGGATAATAATCGAATATTTTGAATGATGTGGCAACTTATAATTAGTCAACCGTGTAAAAAATCTTTACACTGATATTGGATACCAATTCAATCCTTGAGATAATTCTAATTTAATTGCAGTTAGAGTTATGTTTTGACATTGCATAATATTGAAGACGGACCATACCACACACTAGTTACTACCAAAAGATTTTGCCTCATTATGTATATTGTTTTTGCAGTGAATTATGGTTTTATTTTACCTCATCAATCAATCCTTTTTCAAACTCAATCCACGCGGTTGGGTGCTTGCAATCTATAAGTTCCTTCAAAGACATTCTGAACGTGACCAAATAAATAACCAAAACAAAAAAAGAAAGGAAAAAAAACCCAAAGAAACAAGACAAGCGGTGAATGATTAATGATGAGATTGGCATACCCGAAGAAAGCAGGGACGTCGTGGTAGAAAGGGTCACGAACAATAGTATCCATTATATCGAATAGCAGAATGGGTAGCTTCCTTTGGCTATTGCTGTTGTTGGTGTTGGACAATGGCAATGCCATGTTTGTGTTTGAAATTGAAGGTTTCAATCTGAAGTTGAAATACAAGTGTGCTGTTGGTCTTGTATGGAACAAACAGACTGATGAGGGTGCTCCCAATAACAAGCCCTTCACCATTTTCCTATTTCATCCAACTCGATGACGCGTTCCGCTTCGTTTTTATTCTTCTGTTCAATCCGCTTAGCCAACAGTTTTCATTATTTTAATATTATTTATCTGGCTAAATTACAATTTTGGTCCCTAAATTATTATTAAATGTTCAATTTGATCCCCAAGATTTTAAAATGTTCATTTTGGTCCCTTAATTCCTTAAACTTGTTCAAATAGGTCCTTCCGTCAAGTTGACTAACGACGACGTCAAGTTGATTAAGGGACAACAATGAACATTTTAAAAACTTGAGTACCAAATTGAACATTTTAAAACAATTTGGGGACCAAAATGAACATCTTAGAACAATTTGGGGGACCAAAATGAATATTTTAAAATAATTTGGGGACCGAAATGAACATTAAAATATTAAACTTAATGCCACGTGTCATTAGGTTTGACGTCGCCGTTAGTCAACTTGACGGAAGGACCTATTTGAACAAGTTTAACGAATTAGGGGACCAAAATGAAGATTTTAAAAACTTGGGGACTAAATTGAACATTTAATAATAATTTGGGGACCAAAAGTGTAATTTAGCCTATTTGTCTCTATTCTAAGCTGAGTCAACACTGCTTATTATTTTATTAAAAAAAATTGGTACAATATTATTTTATTATTTTAATAATAAGATGAAAATAAAATCAACGGTTAAAAGAAATTGAGTGTAAGTGAAAAAAAATGTTTGTGTAAACGAATCCCTACTTATTATAATAATATATAATTTTAAGTAGAGAAATTCAAATAAAAAAATTTGTAACACTCTCTTTCCAAATTGAGTTATGATGACAACAATATTGTTGTCCAACATCATAGAAATATAATCTTTACAATTCTTTTTATACTTTCTCTTAATTTTTTATACTCAATTCAGTAAAAGGCAGTCTTGTATAGCTATGGTGTCTAATATAGTGTCTGAAATGAGTTGTACAAAAAACTTTTCCATTCCAAATTTTGGTTAATTTGATGAATATATCTAAGGTCTCTAACTCAAGACTTAGTCTCTACCACTATGAGAGCTATGCTTTCTCTCCGTCTTTATGAGAGCTTTGTTTCTTGAGAATTCCTTTGTTTCTGTTTTTGCAAGGAAGTCATGGGGTTTGAGTTGGTATGGAGGGGTGATGGAGGGATTGAGGCTATTTGATGAAGAGGAGGAGGGTTTTGTGATCAACGTTGACGATGATCAGGAGCATCCTATGGATGTGGAATTGTTCTTGGTTGGACGGTTCCTCACGAATAAAAATATCCGAGTCAACATTATGAGGGATCGTATGGCAAATGCGCAGAGACCTGGCAAAGGGGTGTCTATCAAGAAGGTAGGGAAGGGTACTTTTCTCTTCCAGTTTTACCATTAGCTAGATGTTCATAGGGTTCTTAATGGAGGACCTTGGTCCTTTGACAATCATCTTTTGATGATCGACAAGTTCAGTTCTGGTGATATCCCAAGTCATGTTCCTTTATCTCATGTAGATTTTTGGGTTCAAATCAATGAACTACCCGCTAGATTTATGACTATGTTTGTTGGAAAATGCTTTGGGAATTATGTTGGTGAGTTTTTGGAGTGTGATCAGAATAATTCATCTAGTTTCTAGAGATCTTATATGCGCATAAGGGTTCGAGTTGATGTAAGACAACCATTGAAGGTGTCTAAGAAAGTCAAAAAGTCAGAAGGAGAATGGAGGGTTGTCCGGTTTAAATATGAGAGATTGGGTGTTTATTGCTTTCTTTGTGTAATGTTGGGGCATGCAAAAAAATTCTATGCAAATTTTTTTTCTTTTTTTGGTAGAGTTATGCAAAATTGTTTGAGTTGGAGTGTGATGATGGAGTGCGGTAATGGGGGTCGGAGTTGAGGGCTGAGCAGCGGCGGAGCACTAGGTCTTAAGGTAGCAGGTGGCTGAAGGAAAATGGTGTTATGAATCTCGGAAATTTAGGAGAAAGAAGGGCAAAATCGTGGAGATGGTTTGTTGAGGATCTGCGTAACAAATCCTAATATTAGAGTTAATGCTGGGATTTATGGGTGTGGAGGTAGTGTAAAAAATAAGGTGCTAATTATTGTTGGGCCACTGTTGTAACGGTGGAAAATTCAAATCCACTAAATGCAATGGTTACAGCACTTGCGGTGTGAATGAGATGGTGGATCGTCCATCTTGGTTTATAAATGGTTTTAGGAATGTTGTTTCTTATAGTAACCTTATTGACCTCTGGAATGAATGGATGAAAACACGATAAGGGGGTTTTTGAATTGTGTTTTGCTTAAACTTTTCGAAAATAAGAAAGTTTTATCAAAAAACAGGATCAGACATTATGATGCGTCTGATACAGAACAAGTTAATTTAAAACTTAACACTTTTAACCCCAGTTAGCACAATAAATATAAAAGCAAAATTAAAGAGATAAGAGAAGAGAGTTGACATAAAGATTTATAATAGTCCACCCCAAACCTTGGGCTTGGTTTCACCAAGTATTTCACTATAACTGATCAAGTTACAGATAGGTATTGTTTGCACACCTAGCCTCCTCAAGTTCAACTAACAAGTATTGTTTGCACACCCAGCCTCTCCAGGCTCCTTACAAGTATTCTTTCGGCAAGCCTCTTCAGGCTCTACAAGAAGTAAGATTTAAATGAACCAGTGTGACACCCTTCTACCCCGCATGTTATAAGCACTTAATATAAAAGAAATTAAAAATAAAACATGCAATTATTGAATAAAATAAACAATTATCCATGGGTAGAAAAGTCCCACATGAACCGTTTACAACGCGGAAAATGAAATAAGTTTTAAACAGTGAAAACATAACAAACCAATAACTATATCCCAACCCCGATGTCATATACAGAGCTGGTATAACCGTTCCGGAATAAAATCGCCGTACTCTAGGACGACCTCCCCTATGTCCAACATCCCTAAACAACGTCTCCGATGCAATGCGTATGCAACACAACAACAACGGCAACATCACCTCCATACTCCAACGGAATCGACCGAAGGTAACAGCGGAATCAACTGCAACAACTTGCCTCGCGGAATCTACCTGAGGACTTAAGCGAAATCAACCGCAGTACCTAGGGCAAACTCTCGGCCACCAAGGTACACAGCAACATCAACACCTTAAACCCAAACCTCGGGGTCAAGGCTTCCTTGACCAAAAAGCACCAAGGCACAGCTCGTCAACTTGCGGCACCCGATGGACACCGACTTATCAAACTCAACACCTCACCATCTCATCATCTTTAATTATCTTAAGTAGACATTAGCCAAGTTGTCTAATTGTTTATCATCATAGGGAAGTGGGGTTTGAAACCCCTTAAGTCCTTTAATTCTGTTCTATTCAGGTGGGTTGAGCACGGTCGTGCTCATAACCTAGCACGGTCGAGCTTAAGCACGTGAGGGGCGTGCTCCCCTTTAAGTGAAGCACGGTCGTGCTTCTTATTGAGCACGGTCGTGCTCTTTGTCCTGCACGGCCGTGCTGAACAGCACGGCCATTTACCCAGAATTCAACTGGGAGCACGGTCGTGCTCCCTGTTCAGCATGGTCGGGCTCATCGCGCGACAGTGCTGTTCTGGGCAGGAACAGAGACTGAGTTCTTAATCAATTTATTGGTTTTTACACCTATTAATCCTAAGTTCATTAACAGAGTGTTCTAAGGATTAATATACATCATCAGCTTCATCATCACTTCAACCAATTAACATCATGTTCACAACAATTATTAACATCATACCAACTTATAGGCAACCATCATAACATTCGTGATTACATCAACATATTCATAGTCAGAATACAATGCATAACAGCAATTATCATGTTAACATATAAGACATCTAGACAATTATCACATACATAACATGCATCAACCGGGGTTATGGGAACCCCTTTACTTTATCCTAACCCCAAAACTATGTAAATACTACCCTTCTCCCCATACCTGGATTGAAGGTAGCTCCCTAACCGTGTCCTAAACAGCAACCGGTTCCTTCCCTTAAGGCGGCGTTCACCCAGACTAACCTTAAACAAACAGATTAAAATGGTGTTAGTTTCCCAACTATAAAACGAAAGGAAACTAAAAAAAAGGAATGAAACGTTACCTATACACGAAGTGCAGACGGAACCACGTTTCCCTAGGGTCTCCAATACTCAAAACCACACTGAGTATGAAGGAAAAAGGGAAGAAGGGAAGTTGCAGCCGTACTAGGGTTTTTGTAACAAAAGTGGAGTGTACGGTGCAACCCTGGAGTCTGCTCGACGTATATAGGCCCGGACTTGAGCACGGTCGTGCTCACTCTCGAGCACAGTCGTGCTCGACTTAACGTTACGAAACTCGGTCAACACGTTGAGCACGGGCATGCTCACTGTTGAGCACGGTCGTGCTCAACTTAAAATCAGAAACACGCTTCTGACTTTAAGTACGGGCGTGCTCATGTACCAGAAAGGGACTTTTAACCAAAAATCCCACTAAGCCCTTGACCGATAAATCCAACTTAATAAACTCAGCTTAATAAAATTAATTCTGAAAAATAGGGTGTTATAAGCAGTGGCTTCAAGGTTTACAAATTTGCAAGTCAACCGAAAAACACTCAATGAGTGAATAAGAGTTAAAGTTGGTATGACTGCAGTAATAACTTCTCAATAAATACAAATGATTAAGCAGAGAAGTATTTTTAGAAAGAGGAACTTGGAGAGCTATGAATGCGAAGAGAATAATGAATGCTTGAATGATTAAGTTCTAATCAGTCTCTTCAGGCAGTCTTCAAGGTCTTCCTTTTATACTCATCAACAATAAATCTGGTGGAGATGAATATAATTTTTGGTCTTCATTCATTAATGCCAAAGAGTCGTTCTGAATCCCCATTTGATGTTTATGATCGTTGGAGAGCTTCAAGACAATTTGAACGTATTTCTTGGCATAGTTTTTTCAGAGTGCAACATGATTCAGAGCGGTTACAGTTGCTTTTCTGATTTGGGCAGTGCAACTTTCCTTATTTGTGCAACATTGGTCTATGACCGCGTAAAGGTCTCTTAGCTTGTTACAATAAAAGGAATTTCCAGCATGACTTCGTACTTTATGTTTCTGAATCCATATTCTTTGATTTGAAAATGCTGAGGAATAGGCTTGACTTTCGGATCAGAGTATTAGACTTTCAATCATGTTGTAAGGTCAGACACATTTTCCTAACTTGTTGTTACTGGGTCCAAAGACAGACGCATTTTATAAGTAAACACAGACACATCTTTCAGACATGTTTTACCAAAATGCTTTTGTCTTATGATCTGCACACTTAATACATACATTAGTAGATTTCAAGTGGTTCAATTAAAATCATTCTTTGTTTGAATTCATCAAAATTAGAGATGTCAAAATCTTAGACTTAACAATCTCCCTCTTTTTGATGATGACAAACATTGTCTTATGATTTTAATGAACTTCAAAAAGAGCAACAAGAGAAGTTAAAGATCTGACGTATTGAAATCATGCTCCCCCTAAACTTATGCTTATATATTTTTTTAAATTATATCAGAGTTTTTAAGATCAAAGCATATAAAAAGGTTTCAAGATCAGAGCATATAAAATAGTCATGATACTCAGGCGTATATCTCAAACAACAGTTCATTAAACTTTATTTAAGTTATTTTCTCCCCCTTTGTCATCAACAAAAAGCAAGCAGAGAATTAAGTAACAGAAATTGACTGTATTATATTAAGAACATCATTGACATGTACATTGCTTCGAAAACAAAGGAAAGAAAATACAAAAGAAAATCAATTATTTTGCTATTCAAGAATCTTCCTAAGCATATTCACAACTTTATCCATCTTTTCACTAAGACCCGTGATCTGTGCTCTAGCAACTGGATCCATGCCGATGAGAGTGGATGCCATTGCTGCAAAGTCATAATGTGTAGATGAAGTAGAAGGTTCAGGCTCAGGTTTGGCATTGGATGTCTGAGAGGGTTCATAGGAAACAATCTCAAGATAGTGCCAAGGGAGGGAGAAACCGAAAGAATAAATGAAAGTGATGTCAAAGATTAGAGGGAAAATAGAGAGTTAAAGGAAAGACTGAGTGTAAAGAACAGAAGGGTTTAAGATAGGGAATACGAAAAGAAATTGTTTCTAGGTTAGAGAGATAAGAAATAAGAGGTGAGAGTTTGTAGAAAAACTAAGATAAATCTTGTGAAGAAATAGAGGAGTTGATGGTGCAACTATCTTATATAAATAAAGGGAGCATGGTTGTGGCTTTAACCAATTGCTTACACATAACTTGAGACCATAAATGGGTGTTGGGTAAAAGCATTCCAAAGCAATTACTTTAGGATTCAAACCCCTATCATTGAAAGTTAGACAGCATTTGGCAGACATGTCAAAACGGGACAAAATGAAACATGAGTTCTATTCTATGTTTGGTATATTTCAGTTTTATAAACAAAACAGAGATACAAGATGTTAAAAAGTTGAACATTTTGGTTCCACTAAATAGAGTGGAACGAAAGAGAACATAATAGGACATTACGTTTCATCACATTCTATGCATGTACCAAATACAACACTAAGTTTGAATGGAATCACCAATCCGCTTTGATTGAGACTATTGAGTTGACTAGTTGGTCAATAAAGATAATTTACCATTTTACTAAAAAACTATGAACCTCAAAGTATGTTCTTTTTATTATATTTCATCCATTTCAAAATATTTATCATTTTAGAAAACTAGTAGGGCATTAGTTTTATATATATATATATAACTACTATATCCTAGTCTTTTTTATACATGTACTAAACAAAATGAAAAAGAACAATAACAATAATAATAAAATAAAGTCAAATATTGTTTCATTTAACTAAAATGGGTTTTTCTACCCTGTGCAAAGTTGCCCATTACCCATTTTGTAATAAATTTGACCAGCTAACTAATCATAATTTTTTGATAATAACAATTATCTCTCTCCTAATTATGAATGCCAATTAATCATGATTTTTTGAAAATAACAATTATCTCTCTCCTAGTTATGAATTCATATTTCTTCCTTTTCCTTTCTTTTTTCATTCTTCTTTATAGCTTATCATATCCCTTCTCCCCTATCTATACCTCTCATGGAGATCTGATGGTGGTGACGACGATGCCTATGGGTGTGTAGGCAGTGACACACAGAGGGGGGTGGCAGTCGCGATCGGTGGGGTGCGGTGAAGTTTGGTTCGACCGGAGCTCGCGGTGGCTAGGCGTTGTGGAGTTCGCGGAGGAGAGGCGGGATGGCTGCGGTCCTGTACAGCAGTCGGTGCTCATAGTGGTCCTCTTCGTGGTGGCTGGGTCACAAAAGAGAAGTAGAGAGAGGGGAGAAGGGAAATGTGAAGCTGTGAAGAAGAGTGAGAAAAAAAAAGATGAGAAAGATGAATTCATAATTAGGAGAGACATAATTGTTGTTTTAAAAAAATTATGACTAATTAGCATTCATAATTAGGAGAGAGATAATTGTTGTTTTCAAAAAAATTATGATTAATTAGCTGGTCAGATTTAATGCAAAATGGGTAATTAATGCTTCTTAACCTGTACAAACTTGTACAAGATAGAAAAACCATCTAAAATTAATCATATTTAATAACTTTTCTAATCTGTGAAAAAATTTAAACAAAAGATATTTTGAAGGGAAGATTTACAATTTTAACTCATTGAAATTAAAGAAAATAAAGTGTTATAAAAATCGATAAATTAATTAAAGTCTTGAAAAATGTTAATAATACATTTTTCAATATGTTTTATCTGATTAATTTTATATAAGATTCACTAAATTATATGCATTAATTTGTTATATAATATATTTTAGGCTAAACTATACTTTTGGTCCTTTAATTTTTGGTCAGAGTTTATTTTGGTCCTTTATCTTTTAAAAGATTCATTTTAGTCTTTTATCTCTCAAACATTACTCAAACTGATCATTTCCGTCAACTCTGTTAAATCTATTGAAGGAAACTTCTGATGTGGCAGCTTCAACACCTTCAATCATCTCATACTGCAGCTTAATCATTTTTGTAAGGACACAATCATTTTCCCTTGTCTAACAATAATCATGTCTTTGCACCTGGTAAAGTCCACGTGTGATGAATACATATTTTTCTACCGATAAAGTCCACTTGTGATGACATGTCACTCTACTTTAACATGTCACAGGTCATAGGAGAGAATTAATGACCATCTCAACTCACACTAACATATGTTGTAACAGAGTTGACGAAAATGTTTAGTTTGTGTAACGTTAGAAAGATAAATGACCGTTTATCAAAAGAAAGAAAGATAAATGATCAAAATGAATCATTTAAAAGATAAAGTATTAAAATAAATTTTGACCAAAAGATATTGGAACCAAAAATATATTTTACACCACACCATATTTTATATTAATTTGATCCAATAATAAAGAGGGTAATAAAAATGATATTAAAAAAATATATCGTTGAAATTGAAAGTAATATGTTCTAGTTTAGTTTTGGAGTCTCCGTTTGTTTTAGATTTTGATATAATTGATTTTAAGAAAATCGAGGTTAAAAAAATTGATTTGTGATTGGTAATGATATTTTAAAAATGAGTTTAGAAGAATTTTTTTATTTTTTATTTGTTAAAATAAACTAGAATCACTTTTGAAGTAATTTTGAGGTAAAATTACTATAAAGGAGTAAAGTGGGGTTGTTGGATGAGCATTGAGGAATACATGGAGGATAATAATGTAAAATGTGTTTTTGCATTGGAAGTTACAAATGGGAAAGCTGCCCTCTAATCAATTCCCAACCCTCAAGGACACACTTTTATTTTTGTCCAAACACAATTTTACTTTCCAAAATCACTTTTTGTCCCAGCAAACTGGATTTTGGAGGGTGCATAATCTTAAACAAACGAGTACTTAGCCTCCTTTGTAAAAAAAAAAAAAAAAAAGTAAAACAAGTGGGCAAACTCCGAGTCCGGGTGAATTCGGGTTGGGTCACTGTAGATGGGTTGTTGTTGTAGCTGTATGAATTGACGATAGAAGCAACGTGGTGTGACACAGTTGGTAGATAATTGGATTCCTTAAGCATGTGGTCAACGGTTTGATTTATGACTCATGTATATGAAAGAACATCTGTTACGAGAGGTTAACCTCTTAAATAAATCTCAGTATCTCGAGGGATTAGTCTCTGACTTCCGACTGGAGGATACCCAGGTTCACCAAAAAAATTGATGATAGATCACTTGTCTATTTTTTTTTGTTTCCCCATAGAGGGTAAAGATGATTGATACACACATTGATTGGTACCTTCGCACAAGAGAGAGGGAAAGAATCAGCTCTTCCACTTTCACTTCCACTCCCTTGCAACGCAAAAACCATCTTCTGCGAAAGTGTCTTCCTTCAAAATCACCGACCAATTCCATTTGACTATTATCAAGCGTTGAAATAACTTTACACTCTCAATTGCCAACCATGAATCACATGTTTTAAACCTCATAATCCCATCTCTATATTTATTTTTAAATTTTGTTATAATTTTATTCTTAAATCTCACTCATTTCATTTGAGTCATTTCCATTTCCAATAGGGTCAATTCAGAAGAAACCCATTGCTCCAAGCAAGCATGGTTTCTTTATCGACCCATCCTCTCTTCCCTTTCATGACACAAAACGGTGCGTTTCGTTCTGCTTCTTCTACTAGATTTGCGGATATAAAGAAGCTGAGTTCATTCAATCATAGAAAAGTTGTTTGTGCTTGCATCGCTCCTCCTCGAAACTTCAAGAGCGAAGAAGACTCTTCCGCTATTAAATTCAACGTAATCCATCTTCATATATTAATTATTATCTTTGTTATTAATGCATATTTTTTATTTTTATTTTGTACCTTTTTTTTCCTGGGTGGCTGATATATTTTGTATTGATAGGGTTCATCAAAATCAGAACAATTAAGCACAGTGGTGGATCATGAGGTTGATTCTGATGTTCTTATCGAGTGTAGAGAAGTGTACAAGTCTTTTGGGGAAAAGAAAATCTTAAATGGTGTCAGCTTCAAGGTGATCGAGCCCTCTTTGTTATTCTATGGAGTGTGATATTTCAAAAAGGAGAATGCTAACCGTCCTAAGGAATCGAAAAAATAAAATTTTCATGGGAACTTGTGTATTTAGTATTTGGAAGAGTGATATACTTAGATTTTTAATGAAACATTTTCTTTTTTGCATTCCTTGACAAGTGCCTAGGGTACTGGTTAGTATGATCCTTTCAAAAATGTTATTTGTACATCCAGACACCTAACAACTTGGTTGATGGGTGTACAAATCATGGTTAATGGGGTCCAAGTGGATGGTTGGCAATTTGGTTAATATTGTTGGGTTTGTGGTTAATGATATACAAACTTTGGTTAATGTTGTCAAAATCTCAGATGTACAAATAACATTGCTAGTGATATTCAGGTAGCTTTTGGTAGAACTGTCAGGATGGAATGGAATAGAACATATTGTTAACATATTGTTTTTTCCCCTCTGTTTGGTGTATTCTATAAATGGAACATAACATTACATAGGAACATAACAAGATATCCTATTCCATGTTGTTCTGTTAGCGTTCCACCCTACCTTAATACCATATTATGAATGCTTGTCAGTTGTCAAAATAATATTGGAGTTTTTACTGATTGGGAGATTGCTAAATATTTCATCCCTTTTCTTTTCATTTTTGTCTGTTTTGCTTGTTTTGGACATTATGAATAGATCAGACATGGTGAAGCTGTTGGAATAATCGGTCCCTCTGGGACTGGAAAATCTACAGTTCTGAAGATTATGGCAGGACTTCTTGCTCCAGATAAGGTAAATATGCGTTTGGGGTATGTCAAGTTAATTTGAAACGACAGAGTTCTGCTTCTTGAAAATTATCGTTGTTCAATGAGCAGGGAGAAGTTTATATTCGAGGTAGAAAGAGAGCTGGTTTAATAAGTGATGAGGAGATATCTGGTCTTCGGATTGGATTAGTAAGTTTTAGAATAATCTGTAATACTCTCATTCTTAGGTGCTATTATTTTCATTGTAATATAATTTTTTTAAGATTTCATCTGTAAACAGGTGTTTCAAAGTGCAGCACTTTTTGATTCTTTGACTGTTCGTGAAAATGTTGGTTTTCTCTTGTAAGATGCAGGCTTGATTGCCTTTGAAATTTCAGTTTCCTTTTGAAGTTGTTGTCTAAATAGTGATAAAATTGAAGGATTTAATTGATTTTTGGTCTTTTATGATCCTTTTTAATTTTAAGGTATGAAAACTCAAGCATGTCTGACGATCAGATATCAGAGCTTGTCAAGGAAAGCTTGGCTGCAGTTGGATTGAAGGTTTCAATTATAATCATTTCTAATAGCTGGTTTGAATATCTTTTGCATCTGATTATTAGGTGCAATACTTGGTTCAACCATTAACGTTAGGCTTGGCTAAAAATAAATAAATAAATAAAATTTCACGTTAGGCATGGTTTATGCATTAAAGAGTAGCAGTAGTATACCTTCCCTTTCTGCCATTGCAGAAGTTGTTTCATATACATGCACCTAGACTGCTTAATTCACACTTTGCTTTCTTCCAATTTAGTTGCAGAACCATTATATTTACAAGCATAGACTAACTCATTCCGTTTTTTTTTCCAGGGAGTTGAAGATCGGCTGCCTTCTGAGTTATCGGGTGGGATGAAAAAACGAGTTGCTTTAGCTCGGTCTATTATTTATGATACTACAAAGGATTCAATAGAGCCGGAGGTGTGTTAGATTCTAAAATTTCCCTTTTCCAATGTTAAATTCCCCAATCCACCCTCAGATTAACAAATACTTGTGGGCATTTTTAAGTGGTTCTTAATTAATGTTTGAAATATTTACTAGTAGGTAGGAATGTAGGATTCTCCTAGAACTCATATTTGCTTTGGCTATGAGTTTCATTTATAAATACAATTATACAAGCTCCATAAAAATACACATGTTAATTTATGCACATTTAATAAAATTTCTTCAATATGTGATTTTTGTAAGGAATAAATATGTAACTTCAATAAAAAAGTGATTTTGGCTTCTGAAAGTTATCTCCTTTTTTTTTTTGGTGGATTATCTCCTTTTTACTGTAGGGTAAAAGAATGTGAAACTTTATAGCCAAGAATCAAGATTAATGAGTCCCCTGTTTCAGTTGTTTCTTGGATAACCCTGTTTTAGTGGCTCCTCTGTTAATTAGTTTAAGTTGAATTTATGGCATTGACTGAGCAGATGGCATGATTAAAAAATGATGCTTTTGGTTGTTTACTGTTATTCAGGTTCTTCCTCTTTCCTGTAAACATTACACCTGGCATTGAAAAAATAACAGCTCAATGAAGAGGTTTAGGATGACATTGTAAATAACAGCTCAATGAAGAGGTTTAGGATAGGATGCAACTTAAGGGGGCAACCTTCCTGAAGGTGCTTCATGTGTTTTTTATTGTTAAACTCAGTACTGTATACATTCATGATAAAAGACATATGACCAAATTGTACTTTAATCCTTTTCTTATCTTGAAATGTCGACACAAAGGCTGAAGGCTCTGTGTGCTTTGATTTTATGAAAGGATTCAGATGATATAGTATGCAAGCCATGGAATCGCCTTTTCTGCTGATGTCTTTTTTGGTTCAAATTATTTTCCCTCAACCAAATGTTGCAGTTAATTTTGTCTGGGAGGACTATCTTATGCATATATTGACTTGATATTATTTCCTATACTTCTATGTCCACAATTTTCTTCAGTGCCAATTATTACATCATTGGAGAAACTAATAGAGACATGTTTACTCGCATGAAAAAGTAGAGATAATCTTGCAGAGTTTAATATGAAGACATGCTACTCTATGTTGATTGTCTTCCTAAGTTAATACATATTCATCAAACTAGACTTGATGACTTTCGGTTATGTATTGAAACACTAAACTTTTGAACTCCTTTGCATTCTCATATGATGTGACATACTTTTTGGTCCAATCATATGATGCGCATTTACTGTTATTTAAGCAGCACATAGCTTCCCTCTCTCCCCTATCTTTTTATAAGCAGCATTTTACACTTGTACAGGTGCTTTTGTATGATGAACCAACTGCTGGACTTGATCCCATTGCATCTACTGTTGTTGAGGATCTTATTCGTTCTGTGCACATAAAAGGACGAGATGCAATTGGAAAACCTGGGAACATTGCATCTTATGTGGTTGTCACACACCAACATAGTACCATTAAAAGAGCCATTGATAGGTAAGGATATTTTCCTTATGGTTGCATGTCTTTCTGTCCCCGGAAGCCTCTTAATTTGACCAAAATTGTTGTACGTTGTTACTGCATAAATATAGGTTGTTGTTTCTACACAAGGGAAAGATTGTTTGGGAAGGAATGACTCATGAATTTATGACTTCAACAAATCCAATTGTTCAGCAGGTAAGTTGTTTTGCTTTATTAGGGGTTAAATAACAGCATATTGAATTGTTTATGAATTCTTTTGTAGTGGAATCTAATTTTCTTTATTTAGGGGTGATATGTAGATTTAACACATGTAGACAAGCTAGTATTAAAGAAAAGACCATAGTTCATAATTATTTCGAGATCTTATTTCTCTCAAGTTTTTCCTGACCAGTTTCTTTGTCTGTCTCTCTCTGTCTCTTAAGTTTTAAGGGAGGATAGTATTTTTCATTTCCAAACCCTTGCTTCCCTTGTCCAAAGGGTTCAATTTTCAAGAGCATCTCTTTACAAAATTAAGATTATCGCCTGATTCATCGGTCTTATTTTATATGCTCTTATAATTTCAACATTAATAAAGAAGTGTGAGCACATTCTGAAATGGAAATCAAGAAATAGTTTCTGACCTTACAGCCAGTATTAAATATGCAAATATTTTGTGACATTATTTAGGATACCATGCAACTTGGAAACCATTAGGGAAACCATTAAAAAGGACTTGGAACTAATTGACTTTTTGAGGACATGATTTATGACCGAACACAATTGCGTTTATCTGATTCATATAGTCAACTCCACCCAGTGGGAAGAGGCTTTGGTCGTTGTGACCAAGCAAAGATAGAAGACACTGGTCAATCCAAATTGTGACGTTTTGTGTGTGAAACAATCGATGAACTCTGAAACTGTATCGATGGAAAATAAAAGTAGACAAATGTTTGAACCAATCATTTGATTCCCATAATGTAAACTGGGCAATGAGCATGATGGGAGTCTGTGACTTTGTCCGTGTTTATGGGAAGCAGACCAGTCTTGTGCACGATTGGCATGCCTTGCTGCCATCGGATTGTGATAGAAACTTTTTTTTTTGATAAGCAAAGAAATTGATTGATGAGAGTACAAGTACTCTAACCTGTTACAACCAAGTAATAAATAGCATTACAATAAGTCTCAACCAGCCAGTAAATTATCTTTGGTTAGACCCAAACAGCCACCGAACAGAGTAAAAAAAAAAGAGTACACAATTCCAACCAGAAAACAGAGACCTATTGCAGCTGATAGAGCGGAAAAACATCACCCCAACCAGCTCTATAACAGGCTATTTCCTGTTACAAGACTCCAGACAAGAAATTGGGTTGATACACCAATCTGAGAAAGAAATACAACTACCCCTAACTGAATTAACACACCAATTCCAAGCTCCAGTCCTAATAAGATCAAACAATTGTAATAGAAACTGGTTCAGGTTATGGAAGAAAAGAAGAAATCCTTTACTGATATGAATGAATGAGTGCACTTTCAGGTTATTCGAGAGAACCTGATCTCTCCCTAGTCCCAAGACTAACTCACAAAATGACTAAAACTCTCCCTCTCAGCCCTCCCACTATAGGCAACATGCCTTACTCTCTTATTACTCAGCCCCTCACTACAACAAACAAACAAACTAACTGAATATAAAACTAACTCATTCCCTTACCTCAAAGACTAACATGCACCTATCAAATTGACTAGTAGAAAACCTATGAATATTAGGATCTTTAACAGCATGGTACTTCACACGGACGAAGTAGCTTCAAAGGGTTGCCATATATTAGAAGAAATGGAATAGTCAACTTATTTTATGTAGGGAGGTGCGATATAGGCAACCAGTATTTAGCTTTCAAGCCTGGCCATCTGCACGAAGGAATGAAGAGACGATATTTTTTTGTTGTTTTGTGGATATCAGGTTGCAGAGTATGCGACAAGCTGTTAAACCTTGGTTTGTCTAAACGTGATACATTTGATAAGACCATTGAGCTGGGCCAGATCCTTGGACGATTGGACTAAATTAATCTTCCTTAAATTCTTTTGTTTTTCTTGCCTTTTTATTGTTTTTTTAATCATAGAATGTAGTAATCCTTAAAGTATAATGTTAACGTGTTTTTTTGTTTTGTTGTGCAGTTTGCATCTGGGAGCCTAGATGGTCCTATTAAATATTAGAACGGTACGACCACCGTAAACTAACTAAACAGGATTTTGGCTGCCATGATGTGTGCGTATAGGAATGGAATGGATGTAGCTTACAATAGACAACTTTTGGGATGAGCTATAAAAATAGTTGCAACAAGGATCAACGGGTTTGTCAGGGTTTTGGTATTAACTTCCAATTTAACTCCCATTTTTAGAATTGGCCATCCACGTTGGTTTGGAAGCGGGAAGGCACAGCTTATTATGAGAGTTGACTCATTGGCTTTGCCAAGGGTATATGGCACACCATTAGTATTCTGCGGAAACAGGTAGAAGATATTGGTAGAACTTGATGTATTCATATTAGATGCAGTACTTGACGTGCTAAATTTATTCTTGTAAACAATTCATTATAGTCAATAAATCTGCTTGAAGATTATGGATTTTCTTTTTTGTAATCATCTAACTGAATGTTTGATTTTATTTCTACTCGTCATTTATGTATGTATGTTTTGAAGATGTCAGAAGAAAATCAATAAAAGTTCTAATTAGATTATTAGTGTGTTTGGAAACTCATCTAAACTGGGAAGAAGTGCTTTTGAAATGTAGAAGCTATAAGTGTGTGTTTGGATGAGCGTTTGACAAACGTGATTTTGAATGAAATTGATTTTGCAGAATTGAGTTTGATTAAAAGTGAGTTGAGTGTGAAGTAATTTATGTTTGGATGTATTAATAAAAAAAGTAATTTTCATCAATTCATGTTGTTTGGATAGTTTGAATCAAAAGTGCTTGAGTGTATAATTACTAAAAAGGGCTTTACAATATATATTATATACCCACACATTCTAAGTAGATTTCATTTCCATTTTAGTTACTTTATATATATATATCAAATAAATAAATTAAAATAAATATTTTAATTTATGTTAAATTAATAACTTAAAAAATAATTTAATTATCAAAAATGAACAACCAAAGTCTTACATCACCATAACTATTAAATTTGGAGTTCTAAATAAAAAGTAGGGAATATAATATGTAGCTCAAAATATTGTAATATAACTACAACACAATACTAATTAATTTGCTTGCATTCTATAATTTGGTCTCGAATCGAGTCTCGAACACGATCCATCCCTGTTGAAGAAGCTATATTTAAAACTCGGGATGGATCCAAGTGAAAAAGTAATATGATAAGCATTATAATGATGGTACCGAATGGAACTGCCATGATGCACCGAATGGCACTGTCAAAACATATTATATGTCACACATAGTTAAAACATCCATCCACTATTAAGAATAAAAAGAACCATCCATCAGCAAATAAAAATTGGATCAACATAATGGTGAAAAGGCATTATGCAATGGATATCAGATAAAAAGAAATATATCAAGTTGCAATGCTGATCATGGTACAAGACACTTTGTGACAAATTATCCTAGCCGACTAATTATAGTAGTAAAGAAAATAGATTAAATAAACCAGCAACTTAACATAGCATAGCATTAACTTAACATAGCAGTACAAATCCTATACAAAATAAACCAACAGCTTAACATAGCAAAAAACCAGCATAGCAGTTTTCATCCTGGTAAATATCCTACGTCCCCTAAGACTCCAATGAAGTTCAACTTTTACTTCCTAAAAATTAGACATCAGATATGGCTTAAGTCAATGTGACAGTTACATTAATCCCATTAATAAGATCATCACACAACAAGTACACAGTACATACATATTAATTATATTTCAAGGAGCTGCAGTGGTGCTTATGCTTCACGACCTTTAACCCAAAGTGCAGGATAAATGAATACACAGTGCTTTGTTGTTGTTCATGAATGAATAGACGATGATTGTATTACTTTTGATGAAACCCATTTTATATGTTTTAATATTGAGAAAGAAAAATGAGAAGACATTCAAACAGAGTATGCTAGAATATGTTGTTATTGTTCCATTAGTGATGAAGATTGAACACACACATAGAGAGAGGACAAAGAATTACCTTGGGCACAAGTGCTTTAACACCGCAGCAGTCAAAAGTGACCAGCTGAGAAAGGGGAAGGACAGTGACTCTTGGGGAACCCAGGGGATCGATGAATGAAAAGGAAGGATATGATATGAATCATAAATAACAGAGGACAGATGCACCGTAAATGAAGGAGCTACAAAAAAAGGGTAAATAAGGAACTGACCTATGTCTCAGAATTGGAATTGATTTTAATGAGAATCAATTTTTTGAGAAGCTGCTCAGAGCTACTTCAGAAATTACGTGCTTATGGTACCCTGAAAGCACTTTTTCTTATTCTGCCAAACACTTTGGTTTTCTTCCAGAAAGTGCGTTTGAGGGATAGACGTGAGTTTGGTGGTGAAAATATGCAGAACCAAACACACACTTAAAATAGTAGTTTCATTGCAAAAGTGCTTATGGGAGTCACCAACGCAGATCTAAACATGCATGACTCCATAATTAGGAGAGGAAGGTCAAGAAAATTTCATGGTAAATCATTAGGAAAGATTTTAGACTTAAATGGCATATCAGAATATTTGGTTTTTGATTGAATACAATAATGTCGTTTGATTCATGTTATCGATATACCTAATGGGAAAATAATTGATTGTTGTTATTGTTTTGAGTGAATTACACTCATCTCCCTTGAGAGATGGTTAAATTACATTGCCTTTCTCTATATCTTGAAAAATTATGCTCCTCTCCCTTAAGAGATGAAAATGGGTTGCATTTTAGTTTGTTTTTATGTTTTTATTTAAAAATCTTGCTGGATTGAAAACTTTTATAGCAGCCGCTGGCCAGGGTTAAAGTTGGGTGTTATTAGCTATTTGATACAACGGTGGTGGTGGTAGTGCAATAGTCCAATTGACTAACTAATGCTTGAAACATTTTTTAAGAGATTTGAGGGTGTTTGGGACAGCTGAAATTTTGATATTTCAGCTGTTTTTTGTGATTTAAGCTGTTTTGGAAAATAATCATTGTGTTTGAGTAAAATGATTATTTTCCAAAACAGTTGTTTTTCATCAATTTAAGCTATTTTGTTATAAGCTCATGACCTCAACTGTTTGATTATTTCCCAAAGATTATTTTCTTGAGCTGAAGCATGTTGACCCATATACCCCCATCAGAGAAATCCCACTTTAGCAGAAGCCCCAATATTATGCCGCACCTCCACCTGAGTTCTGGAATGAGCTCACCTCGCCATTAGCAAGCATGGCCGCACCGTCGTCGGCGATCTCATGGCCTCCCTCTGTTGGATCTCGCATGGCCACACATATGGTGGATCTCTCATGGCCACACTGATCTGGGGTTTGAGACAAAGAATGGAAGGGAGAAAGGGAGAAGAGAGAAGAAGAGGGAGAAAGGGAGAATCAGAGAGTGAGAAAGAGATGGACATGCAAGCCATGGAGATAAAGAGAAGGAAGACCAAGAGGTGAAAGGATCAGAGAAAGAAAATGTGGAAATGGGGAATGGTTTGAACGTGAAATTGGCTCAGATTTTTTGAGAGAAATATGTGAATGTGTGAGACAACTGTTGGAAGGTTCTAAAGCAAGTTGAGAATTTCACACCGCAATCATAAAAATTTATGAAAAGATAATTTATTCAATTTTTTATAAATAGATAAAATTTTGTTGATAAGATACATAAAAAAAAAAATCTAATGTTAAAAGAAAAACAAATATTATAAACAAATACCTTCATACCCTTCTTCGTAATTTACCACGTAAAAGTGATTGTTTTTGTACCACCCAAACGAAATAGATTATCTTAAAATCGATTTTCAGCAAACATATCCAAACAAAAACAGATTCTAATTATAATCGATTATCATAATAATCGATTATTTGAAAACAGATTATCAACATAATCTTTTTTTTCCAGCTTTCCCAAACACAAGAGTATGTTTGGGAAAACTGGAAAAAATAGATTATGCTGAAAATCGATTTTTGTATAATCGATTATTGTGATAATCGATTATAGTGAGAATCTATATTTGTTTGGGTCTATTTGTTTAAAAACGATTTTAAGATAATCTATTTTGTTTGGATGATATAAAAGAATCATTTTTAGAAGTTATTTGTTTGTATTAATAAATATTTGATGGTTTTTTTAACATTAAAACTTGTTAAAATATTTGTTTTTTTATATCTTGTTATAACTTTTTTTTCTATTACAAAAAATAACTTGGTATCACTTTCCCCATCAAAGAACAGGTGTGCCATGCCTTCATGGTTCAGTGGTTCACAGAAACTTTGAATGTTACCTTGATGTACTCTAACGACAATGGGTCTCAAGAAGACGAACTCAATCGTGTTCTTACGGAAAAGGGCGCAATGGCTAATTCTGCACCCAAGGGGTCTTGAGGGGGTAAGATGGGAAAGCAGCTTTAAGATGCAAAAATAATCAAATCAGACCATCCAACAGTCCTATGAAACAGATGGTAAAAATTCAGCTTTTTTTTTTCCAAAAAAAATGCTTTTTAGAAGATTTATGTTAATTACCAAACATGATAGATTATTTATGAAACAGCTTTTTAGCTAAAATGAGAAAAACCAATCTTTCCCGGATACACTCTTAATCATTCCTTACCCGTGTAATAACGCTCTAGCTGGTGATTGCAGGAATTTCAAGTCTTCGACTATGCAAAACTTTAAACAAAATGATAAAAATGGACTAAAGTGTAACGATTTTCATCTGTCAAAGAGAATATAATTATTCAAAATAGAAGGAAAGGAGTGAGCATAATTTACTTCATTTTTTCAAATCTAAGCATGCTTGTCATTTGACAACAAAACAAAGGTGACAAATTAAATGTAGCACCACTTTTTTGGTAACAAAATGTAGCACCACTTGATAACAAAAAAAAAAGTTTTGTTAATAATATACTTTAAAATCTAGTAATAAAGCATGTTTATTTATTTATTTATTTATTGAAACAAACAAGCTTAACTCATATTATTGATAAAGAAAGGTTCAATAAAAATTGGGATTGAATTATAAATTTGAGGACTAGTACTATATATAGCTACCCTTGCCAAGCAATGAGCCACTACATTTACTTGCCTCCAAATAAATAAAGAATGTTTATTGTAGCTTACTTTAAAGGAAATAATCATTTATTTTTCAAAATGCAAACAGCTTTTGATTATAAGTTATTTTTAAATATAAAAAAACTAAAGATAGTAAAAATCTTGTTTATCAATAACCAACCCCGTTTATGTTTGGACAAGACTTGGGTTCATATGTAACAACTCATCGATGAAAACATAACATGTGTAACATTTGTTACACATGTCCTATTATCATTCAAAAACGACATATAATATACTTATAGAATTGTATCTAAGTTTTGTCTTTTATTTTTCGCTGCACTTACCACTCCTCACTATATCAATTCGCAGTCTAATGTAAAACAACACTAACATTGACCCCATAAGGAAAAAAAAAAAAAAAAAAAAAAGAGCTAGGTTAATCTAGAATGATACATGTTCTCTCTTCTTACACTGCAGGGTATCACGTAAACACGCTAGCAAATCTGCAATTCGACCAAGACCAACCTTTCACCATAACTAGACATCAGGCATGTTCTCTGCTGGCCCCACACTGATTATAAATAATACTGATTATTGTATTTGAATGGATGAAATGATGCATCCTAAATTCAAGCAACGAAGTTCCAGCAAAAGAACACAAACCAAATGAATGACGCAGGACTTGTCTATCACTATCCAATTAAGTTGTGACCTAAGTCAAGACCTCAGAGCATTGATGAGTTGTCAATAAATTAAAGCTTCTCAGATCAAAATTTCACCATAACCATCCATTTTTTTCCCCAGCTGAATTATGCAGGACTAGTCTATCACTCCTTTATGAAACACAAGATAAAAGATCAATAAGGCTGGAGTCATTAGTGTTGTCATAACCTTTGTGACTCACATCATGACATTTTGGTCATGTCATTTCTTGCCCACTAGTTCAACCATGATGAGTAGAGGACTAGGTAGGTAAGACAAGTACATTTATGGAGTTGATGACTAGATGGTATTCATTCCCAGTCACAGAAAAATGTTAGTTCACTTGAAATGAGAAGAGAGCTACCATGTTACAAAATGGAATTTACAGGTGAAAGTTTGTCGTCGTCGGAAGCATCGAATCAACCTTTCGTCTGCAGAATGTAATTTCGTGCTCGAGCAGAACAGAAGAGAACAATAACACCAAAATCAAAACTAATGAAGGCACTGATAAAGAAAATCCCCACAGATATTGGTCCATCCATCCTATCTTCCCCAAAAGAACTTCCTTCCACCGATGGAACCCTTCCATCATCGCATCTTCCACCGGAAAATTCCAAGCATAAGTTTGGATTCCCAGCAAATGCGCCAGGAAATCTCCCATAACCCTGCTTGTTGGGAACATATCCAGAAAAACAGTTGTAAGACAAATTCAAGAGGGTCAAATCTTGAAGGCTAGTAATGTTTGCTGGGATATGTCCTGACAAGGAATTGTGCGACAAATCTAACGCTCTCAGATCCTGCATTTTCTGCAAACCTGGAAGCTGTCCATCAAGAAAGTTGCATGACAAATTCAAGTATTCTAGGCCAGCTAGGCCAAATAACCCCCTTGGAATCTCCCCATGAAGCAAGTTGTTGGATAGATCGATTCCGACCATTGAGGAGAGATCATAAGTGAAACTGGATTGATTGCTATCAGAAACAACCACTGAAACTCTTAGTTGAACCTTTCTTGCTTCAACCAATGGCTCTTTAACAGCAACATCTCTCGAGTTAAATAATAAGGCACCCTTAAAATTAGTATCAGGTATGAAGCCAGAAAATTTATTGTGTGAGAAATCGATCATTTCTATTGCTTCAAATGCGAACAACCAACTAGGTAAGGTTCCACTGAACTTGTTCTGAGCTAGAGAAAGATACCTGAGGTTTGTCCATTTGATTATCGCCTCATTCAAGGAACCAGAAAGATCATTGAAACTAAAGTCTACAATCTCCAGTGATTTACATCCAGCCAAAGTGAGTGGGATAACCCCAGAAAACCTGTTGTTGCTTATATCCAATATCTTCAAGCTATCCAATGCATCGAACTCCGGTTGAATGACACCAGAAAGATTGTTGTTATTAAGTATTAGAGCAAGCAGCTGAAAGCACCCAACAATGTTCAACGGAATCGTACCGGACAAAGAGTTGTGTGAGAGATCAATGACTTGGAGGTAAGTCAGATTTCCAATTCTAGCAGGAATTTCTCCAGACAGAAGATTGTGAGAAAGGAACAAAGCCTGCAAGCTTTTCAATTCTGTAATTTTCAAGGGAATTTCACCAGAGAATTGATTGTGAGAAAGGTCAAGAAAAACAAGCCCCAATTTCTCCGTCGTCTCTGCAATTTTACCGGGAATAGGACCGGACAGATCATTATTACTCAAGTCCAAAACAAGAAGCTTCTCTGAGAACACAAGCCTTGGAGATATACTATACTTCAAGTGATTCCCTGATAGGTTCAGATGAGTCAAAGCTTGAAAGGATGCAATACAAGCAGGTAGTCCCCCCACAATAGAATTGTTAGATAAATTCAACACATTCAGAGACTGAGCTGAAGCTGCAAAGCAAGGCAAAGTACCCGAAAACCGGTTCGAAGCAAGGTTGAGAAAAACCAAAGGCTGGTGAAAATCAACCAGATTGCCAGACAAGAAATTGCTTTCAAGGTCCAAATACTTGAGTGACTTCAAATAAAGCAAGCTCTCAGGAACATCTCCACTGAAAGAACTGAAACCAAGATGGAGTCTTTCCAAATTTGTAGAGAAGTTACCTATCCAGCCAGGTAGTGTTCCTCCCAAATCTGGGTTCCCATTCAAAACAAGCTCAGTAAGGTGGCTAAGTCTCATGAAAGGGTCTGGTATTCTACCATGAAACCTGTTGTGGCTGAGATCAATGGTTCTGAGATTAAGCAACTGTCCAAAGCATACAGGAAGAGGGCATGTGAAGTTGTTGTGGGACAGACCCACCTTGTTAAGGGATGAAAGGTGGCAGAAACTGGGGTGGATTTGGCCAGACAAGTTCATACTGGTCAGGTTGATTGAGACCACCCTGCCAGTCATGTTGTCACAGGTGATTCCAGTCCAGGTGGTGCAGTTAGACCCTACCCAGTTGGACAAGCTCTGGTTGGGGTCTTGCAGCCATGATTTGAACATCAAAAGTGAGGTTTTGTCTTGTGGGTGAATATCAATTGAGTGAGAAGGGCTTGAACATAGAAGAATCAGAAAGAGGAGTATGAGAGCTGAGGTGTGTCCCATGATTATGAGAGTAAAGGTGCAATTTTGAGGAAGGGAAAGAAGAGTTTTAAGCAGAAGAAGATGCAAAAGAGGAACTTGGGGCAAGAATTTGAAGATTTTAATAAATGCTTAGAGCTTTAAAAAATGAAGAAAACAAATTAGACAGTGAGTAACACAAAACAAAGACAGAAGATGAGAGGAGTAGGAACAACTTACACAGTATTTGTGTGAGTCTTTGGTTGGTGGGGCCACACTGATACAGTGATAGTGCATCAGGGTTTTGATTATACCAAAGTAAAGTGGCTTTGCTGGGTTTGCTTCCCCTCTTTCCTCTTTCTTTCTGCATCCCTCCCTTTTCTTCTTTTTCTTTTACCACTCTTCTATTCTCGTCTAGCAACTTGGAAATGCGACGTGTATGTGCTTGTTTGGTTAAGCGTTCAGAATCCCGTTGCACTGTTCAAACGCCATTTGGAGCACTGTTTATGTTTTTTTTTTTTATTTTATAAAATTGTGGTAGTTAAAATTGATTCTAAGGTGTCTAGAATTGATTTTGGTGGAATAAAGAATTTCTAACTTTTTCGTTGAGTAGAATTGATTCTAGGTGTGGGACCTACAAAATTATTTATATTTATATATCAAAAGTGATTTTATTTTATCATCCAAACACAAATCATTCTTTTAAACTCACTTTTGAAACATCATTACCAAACGCAAATCAATTTTTTCAACCTTGATTTTTACAAAATCAATTCCTCTAGAATCAATTCCTTCAAAATCAATTCTATCAAAATCTAAACCAAACAGACCATGTGTGTTCGAGTGCTAGCCGTGTTATATTCTTCTTCCTTTCGGCTTTTCCACTCTATTATATTTTCTACCACAATGATCTATATTTAAATGATAAAAAAAAAAACAAAATAGAATAATTTTCTATCTTCTACCTTGTTTGGTATCTCATCTTTGAAATAATAAGATAGAGAATGATGGTCTTTCTTTTATTTGATATATGATTTTGAGAAGGGAGAAGAAGACACTTAGATGAATTTTGTATCTATGGATCCCATAAATTTTACATACATCTTTTTGTTAGAAAACATGCCAGAGCCCATAGAAAAAGATAATTGAGAGACAAATTGAATTGTGTATTGATGAAAATGTAAAAGTGATACATTTAGTATATAGTAGCCCTTATATACTACAAAGGCTAGTTAACCAACAAACTAGCCTCTACTTATTATATAATTGTCTCTAACTATATCTCTAATAACCCCTCCGAACAACTCAATGTAATTGAAAAGGAAGAACAATCACTAATGAAAATTACAAAAGAACAATATATATTCACATCAACTAGTCAAGAAAAATTCGAACAATGATATGGGTACGATCGAGATGTATAGCTCCGAGAAGTATTTGACCTACTTCTGGGCCACTTGATCTTTTTCCAGCGTCTCTATGAAGGTTTTGCCATTACAGGGATGTGTGGTGTTTAATGATGGTAAGGGTGGAGGAAAGATGATGAAAAATGGGAGAGAGTATGATGGAGAATGGTCTCAGAAAATTTTCTAAAGCTCCTTTGTCTTGTTTACGCCCTCCTCTTCTTGATTCTTTTGTTGTTGAATTTATGCACCTTCAAGGGGGAAAATGACAAAAGTTCCAATTTGCCAGTTGTGGAGAAAGGCACGACAATGAATGAGTAAATCAACCTTTGTTGATGGATGGTGTAGGGAAACACAGAACAAGGATTAGAGTATTGTTGTTTTGTAGAAAATATGAAAGGGCTAGAAACAAGAAGAAAGACATGTCTGGTTTTTACTTGAAAAGGATGAATAGGGAGCTACGGGTGGGAGAAAACAAAAAGGACAAAATACATTTTTTTTCTTTTTTTAATTCTATTATTATTTAAAATTCAGAATTTTTTTATAATCATTTGGGTTTTGACTATGGGCTCAAGAACTTGTAACACATGTGGGTTAGGTCTGGTCATGTAATTGGGCCAAGAGCATGAACAAAATATTTTTTGATTTTTTGCAATTATATTTTTCAAAATATTAATTAAAAAGTGAAGATACCCGGACAAAATTAAGTGTTCACACATATTCTGTGGGACTACCCACTGGCTACTATTGTTTAGTCCAGGCTATCATCGTATCAATTTCTTCTTTGATAGTTTATCACAATGGGTGGAATTGAATCTTGACACTGAGATAGGACAAAATAACTAGCTTAATTGGACTTAACTGTGGTAAATAATAGGACTTAGTTTACCGTGCATGCGAGAATGGAGACTTTAACGTCTCCTACTAGTGACAAAAACAGGAGGTTGGAAATTCATTGGCTTCCACCTCCTTTTTTTGTAGTGCGTATCAACACGAATGGATCTTGCAAGGGTGAGTATTGTGTCACAAGTTTTGGTGGTTTGATTCATGGGGAAGACAAGCAATGGCTCCATGATTTTTCTTACAATTGGGGCACATCCTCTACATTCATTGCAGAGCTATGAGGAGGCTAATAAGGTTTGAGTTTGGCTTGGCGTATGGGTTTTTAGAAGGTGGAGCTTTATAACGACTCATTTGTGTAAGACTAAGCCCTTTTGATGTTTTGACAAACAATGTGAATTTTATATGAGTTTTTCAATTTGATTATACACAAATAAAGTGTTCAAGTGTTTGCAAGTTTACTCATGAAGGAGAAAGTCAAAGGATCAAAGGATGAAATGACAAAGTTTAAAGAAGATCGTGAGATTCAAAAGATCCAAAGGAGATAACATGGAACAAAGCATGAAGACCAAGTTGATTGAAGATCTTAAGTTCTTAGATGCTATTGTAAGAATAGCACACTTGATCTCTTAGTGAAGCTCTTGGTAAACAAAGGAAAAACTAAGTTTTCAAATGAATAATCAAATGAGTTTTTCATGAAAAAAGATTTTTTAAGATATGTTTAATGAAAAAGGAAATTAAGTTGAGTAATACACCTCTGCAGTACACATGTGTATCTTCAGTTTATTTGCCAAGTGTAAGTGAAAATCTTGCAGTACACCCGTGTACACGAGTTGTACACATGTGTATTAAAGTTGATTCTTGAGAAAAATGAAGTATACATCGATGTACAGAATCATACACCTGTGTATAGTTCAACCAGAAGCTTCAGGATTTGAGTTTGTGAACTCAATCGATGTACACAATCTGTGTATGAGGTTTTGAGATGAATGTTCTAATATACATCGATGTACAAAAATGATAATCTGTGTACTCAAGAACAAAGCAAGAGAGATACAGATGTAAGCAAGAACATAATCTGTGTATACATGTACAAAAGTTCAAAAACAGTTTAATACACAGATGTACAACATAGATTATGTCGCGTCAGTTTTTGCAAACTGATTTTGTTTCACTTCTAACTCATTCTATAGCTTGTCCAACTAGGGATGGCAATGGGTAGGGTTTGGGTAGGGTACTATAGTACCCGTCCCCATACCCGCGTTTAAAAAAATTACCCGTACCCTTGTGGTAGCAACCTCAGTACCCTTACCCATACCCTCTGGGTACCTAAGTACCCACACCCGCACCCATTACCCGCACTTTAACAAAGAAAAAAATAAATAACAAAATGATCATAACTTAATTTAAAAATCATCCAACGATGTTTCGAATGTATTCATCAAAGATTACAAACCAGCATATTATACCAAATAAAAATATGTAAAATATCCAAAACAAGTAAATAACAATAAGCCTCCAAAACAATAAATCCATCAAGTAGTAATTACTGAGCCGATGTTGCCGATGTTCTCCAAAACCTGTAAAATAAAATAAAAAAATACATTATATTAGTTATTAGTTATACATTATAAATTTGCAAAGCAATAATTAGTAACAAATTGTTAGATTATCTTACCTCAGCTTCTGAAGCAGAGTCCTGAAAAGACTGCAAGCGTTTGTCTTTCATGTGTAAATATTGCTTTGGTCCAGTTATACTAATAGAAACTAGAACAAAAACAAAATTATATGGTTAGACTAAACACAAATTTCATTAAACAAATATATTAATACAACATTTATTACCTTCCTTATCATGCTTTATCTAGCTTTGTGCACACATAAGCGCCTCCAATACAGAACAAAGCAAGATGAACCTAGAAGAAAACAGGATGAATCAGTGAATACATGACAAAACGAAAAAGGAGAACATAACAAAACATGACAAAAAAATAGAACAAGATGAACACAGTCATAGAACAAAACAAACAAGTGAGATCAGAGAGCAAAGTGAAATTAGAGAATAAATCAACACCTGGAGATGGGTGGAGGTCGTGGCGCACCGCCGCTGGAGGATAAGAGTGATGGTGGCCGCTGGAGATGGGTGGAGGTCGTGGTGCACTGTTGCTGGGTGGAAGTCATGGTGCGCCGTTGCTGGAGGATAAGAGGGATGGTGGTCACTGGAGATGGGTGGAGGTCGTGGTGCGCCGCCGCTGGGTGGAGGTCGTGGTGCGCCGTTGTTGGAGGCCGAACGCCGCTGATGGAACGCTGCCGCTTGAGGTCGAATGCCGCGATGAAGGAGGAATGGATGGTGGTTGGAGGCGATGAAGGAGGAAGGGACGGTGGTTGGAAGCGATGAAGATGAACAAGGAAGATGGGGAAGATAGGAGGAGATGGAGCAGAACTTGAACGTGTGAAACGACTGAGTAGTGCGGGTATGGGGCGGGCTGGGTACCAAGGTACCCGTACCCGTACCCGTCCCCATACCCTCTCAGATTTGTGGGTAATTACCAATACCTGTACCCATACCCATACCCATAAAGCGGGTTTTTACCCTACCCACGACGGGTATTTTTTGCGGGTACCCGGCGGGTAGGGTCCGGATTGCCATCCCTATGTCCAACAAATCTATTTCTTCAAATTACTATAAAAGGACATTATAGAAACAGTTTTCAATAATCTAATCACTCAGAATTTTCAAATACGAATTCTAAGTTGTCATTGAGCTTCATCTTTGAGAGAAGAGTGTGATATTCACTAAGTGCTTCAATTTGTAATATCGGACTTCTAGAGTCATATTCTTTTATTCAAGTTTCAATTTGTTGATTAGAGAGAGGGTATCTCTCAGGAGTTTTACAAGGATAGAAGGAATACTTGGGTTGAAAAGCAAGTGTGCTTTTGGTGAAGTTTTTTAAGGTAGTGAAGCCTTGATGATTTAAGAGAGGGTATCTCTCAGTTGTTTCACAGGGATAGAATGAACCTTTGGGTAGAAAAAGTTAGTGTGTTTTTTGGTGAGTTTTAGTGAAGCCTTGTGTTGATTGTAATCGGATATTGTAATTTCTGATTATAGTGGAGAAAATCACAGAGGAGTGGGACTGGATGTAGGTTACCAAGTGGAGGTAGCTGAACCAGGATAAATCGGTTTGCACATTCTTCTTACCCTTTGTGACACCCTAACTTGGGACATCACATGGTTACCCGTTTGCGGAAAATAAAATCATAAATTTGCTGGTTGCTTTCGGAAAATAATGTTTTCTCAACGTTTGTCTTAAACAAAATGTGATGATAAAATTTTTTTGCTTGTCGACATCGTCACAACAACGCTCACATAATCACACTTAGATATATCAATATATATATATATATATATATATATATATATATATATATATATATATATATATATATATATATATATATATGTCATACAACTAGATTGCATCATATGTTTCACACTTAAACATTTCATTTCCCAAAACATAACTTAACGTAAACCTAAGCTGGTCAAACACTACGACAAAAGGAAGCAGCATCAGCATGCCCCGAACTAAACATTCTTCTCCTTGTAGACGCCATAGTCCTTAAGAGGTTCATCTGAATTCCACCACATAGAACCCAGCAAAGAAACCACAAATAAAACATGCAAGAGTGAGAAACCGACATATGGACATAACGCGATAGCCACATGCACGACACAACAAAAACTCACATATACGTACCCATATACATATTTGCGATCTCATAAACATAACATCAAAGCATAATGGGTTTCACACCCCAAACAACATCTTTTGAAAATATGCATGAACACTTCATATACATCATCTAACGTTTTCACCTAATCTCATGAGATATCCCGACCTCGTGTTTGAGTTGATCAGACTCCCGGCACATAGCCACAGACATATAGTCACAGGCCCACGTCCGAAACCCATCGCACATTGTCCAACATCGTGGCACAGTGATAACATCGTGAATGGGGTTCCATTGTCCACCCGGCACAATGAAAACTTCGTGGCATGAAATACCTGACGCCGCAAGGTAATCATATATCGTATTGTGGCACGTCTGCCAAATGCATGCTCGAAAACATATTTCTTTCAACACTGCTCTTTGTGTTATATCTTTCCTTGGCAAAGCTCAACAACTTAGACCAAATATCGTTTTAACATCTTTAAAATCATTCATTAACAACACAGGACCTCAAAGTCCGAGTGCTCAATCACGAAACCCTAGACCGATGCATCAGGCTTAGGTTCGTGGTAATAGAAAACATCTCAAAATGTTTTATCTCTTTTAGGTAGCTATCCAGTCTACCATACACCGAACCTTAATATCCCGACGTCTCGGTTATTAAGTTCAAATCTTTTAATATATCATCCAAGTCAAAACTTGATTTCAGAAAACACATTAAGTGGGAAGATTTCTATCATAAAAACACCGGTTACCGAAAAATGTCATTTTCAGAAAGGAGGGTCACAGAGGTTTGAAGTTCTTCGAAAATACACGTTGCCATTTCTAAAATTATTGCCGTCGTCGTTTTTTCCAATTTGCCGTCGTTAAGTCATTTTAATTAAGGTAAAACTTAGCTTTTTCCGCTTAAACAATTTTCTAAATTCACGGTTAAGTTATTTTCGCAGATTAATTTCATAAAATATCTTTATATAATATTGCGGAATATCTTATGTCAAAATTAGCAGTAGTAAAATATTTTCACGGTTGCGCCCTCTCTACAACCCATAAAACATTTTTTTATAAATAAATCATTAAAATAATAAGATTTCTCAAATACTTATTATTTATCCCCAAATAATATTTTTCACAAACATTATATCCCAATATTTCCCATAAAACATTGAATATAATACACACAGCTTATTAAAGCTTTTATCTCCTTAATCGATTGCGCACTGACCACTGTCAGGCCTCACAAACAACATTCAACATCATCATCATAGTTACAAATCATGCATCACAGCAATATAATATACAACTGCAGATAATTAAATCAATTAAAAGCAGATAAACAACCGAAACACAGATAAACCACTTACAGCTATAAAAATAAACACATAGCTCAGTAAAATACATCAGAAAACACCACAGCCACATAGATAAACATATATGGACCACAAACAAATTACACATGGCCATCCGAATGATCCCTCAAGTAACCCCTCTTACCTCTCGAAGCTCCTCAGTGAAATCAAAAGAATTCTGTCGGTTGTCGGAAACCCTCGTACGCCGTAAAACAATTAACCTTCAATCAACACAACCAAACAATCCCTTAATCAAACAATTAAAACATCACTAATTTACCAATATAGGTCACGGCCTAATAGGGTCAAATGACTAAACAAACTCCAAAATTGTTTAAGTCATGGATTAAGGATTCTAAGGTACTTAAGACAAAGGATTAAGACTAAACAACAAAGATTAGAATCAAAACCATCCTAACCCTTCAAAGCTCTAGGTCGGCCAAAGCAAGATCCAAGGGCTAGGGTTTTCATTTTCATGAACCAACTAGGATTCAACAAGTGTACATGTATGTATGTTGAAAGACATGAACATACATCAAAGGCAAGAAGAAAAACTCCATCCATCCTTTCCTCTAGGATTCGGCCAAGATGGGTTTCAAGGGAAGAAATTTTTTTATCATCACATGCTCTTAGATAATCAAAGTATACATGATTCTAAGATCATAGGAAGTGGTTGCAACATCATAGGATTTTTCTAGAATTTGTTATGGATTTTGAAAGTTCTAGATCTAGAAATGGGAAAATATGATCCATGGCAAAAACATGAGAAACAATTGAATATGAAAGCTTAGATGATCAAGGAGTTGAGCTTTTACCTCTTGAAGATTGAAGACATGAAGAAAATGATCAACCAACACTTATATAAAATCTGGACAGTTTGAGGGTGTGTTGGTTTTGTGAGTATATCTCATGATATACTCATCCAAAAATCACAAACTTTGGCTTGTTAGAAAGATAAGAAGAAAAGGAACAACTTTATGTTTAAGGTTTTATTTGATTCGGATCATAACAGGGGTTAAAATAGGTTTCTTTCTGCTGTCTCGCATGGATCTGAGGATTCTGGGCAGTTTCTGTATTTTGGTCATAACTCTCAACATACTCATCCGTTTTTGATGATATTTATCTCGTTGGAAAGAAGAGAGAAAGAGGAAAAACTTTCATGTTGAGAGTTTTTCGAGTTTCAGAAAGGAAGAGGGTCATATTTTCGGTGGAGATTCGGTTTTCTTATGAGTTTTGTAACTTAGAGATTATGAACAAAAGGCAATAGGAATGAAATGAAGTGTGATGGAGGGTATTTATAGGAGTGTGGGCTGCGAAAATAGGGACCAAAGAGCAAGGAATTATAGTTTCATAAGGACCAAAGAGCAATTACTTTGAAGGACTAGTTTGCAAAATTCCAAAAGTATAAGGACTAAAATGCAATTTCCTACAACTTAGTCATCATGATGCCATGTGCACCATTAATGTGTTCACATGGGTGACTCATCATGCATGACTCAATGGTATTATCCATTAGCGGCTCCCGGAAATCCCGTAATCTGCTCCGCCGTTTACCCGATTAAATACGACACCCGGATAAAATATAATATGTCACTTCTTAGTGAAATATTTCAAAATAACCAAAATCGTAGGAAATTAAATAAAAACCTTAAATGTTTCGTTCACGAGTTAAAATTAGGTCTTCTGAGCAATATAAATATACTGTCAGTGAAATTCGCAGACCGGGTTTCGCCTGACTTTTCAACCTAAATTTTAATCGTAGCTTCCTACGTTCAAGTAGGATTGAGTGATGAACTCCGTTTATTTAAAATAATTTTCTAACACTCATATAAAAATATAAACATAATCGTCCGCATTTCGATTATTTTGAAACAGTGAAAATCGGGGTGTTACACCCTTAAACTTCATATATTTGTTATATATATGTTTTCTTGATAGAAATTGTTTTACATGTTGTAGTTGAATATTTATGCTGAAATCATTTGTTAAAAATTGTTAGAACAATTGGTGCATTACTGTTATCATCTCTACATTAATTGTAAACTGAATCTTGAAAGATAAAAATATGGAATTGGGTGAAAATCATTTTTGCACGAAAACTTTGTTTTTGCACTAAGTGCTTAATTTTTTTTTAAATACTCAATTCACCCCCTCTTGAGTGTGTAGCCCCAACCAACAATCTGTGGTTGTCAAGAGCTTAAAGGGTCATACCATTGGAAGTCCCTCGGGTAGAAGTCTAATCTTGTGGGCTCAAAAATATCATGGATAGGAATTAGGAGGTGAGGGTGGAGCATGTTTACAGAGAAACAAATCCGTGTGCAAACGTGCTAGCTAATCTTAGTTGTTTGCATCCTCTGGAGTTAGTTATCTATAGGCAATCTTCTCTGAAGTTAGTTCAACTTTTGCTAGTTGATATTATAGGAGTTTCTACTCCCCGTAGTAAACAGTTATATTCTCTTCACCAAAGAAAGTTTAAGGAACTTAATTACAATAATTCTATATTTAGTGGGACCTTAATTAAATATTTATTTAATATAAGGACTTATCTCAATTTTTTTTTTTTAAAAATAAGGACTTGGTTAAAAGCCTTGAAACTAGCCAACGAAGGTTGGTCCAGTTTGTCAGGATATGACTCATGTCCCATAAGGACGTGAGTTCAAATTCCACTTCCGATGTGAGGACCTCATTGATGGATAATTGTAAGTACATCTATAAGCATTCTTTAAGCCATGAGACCTGCCCTAACCCTGGTGAGCCCTTAGGACCCACCTCACCTAAACTTTTATTTTAAAAAAAATGTAAATCAAAAAGCTTGAAACTATATAGACTGATTTAAAAATTGAGTAAAAATGTGGGATCAAATGATTAATTTAACTATAGCTTTAAGAATAACTAAATTGAATTCTTTTTTCATTTTTCAAAGTATCTCTCATTCGATGCCCGATGGATAAGAAATTAATCTCCCGATATACTACCAGACACATAAGTGATAGAGTTTAATTGATATACACGGTTTTTTACACTGTCAACCAATAATAAATCGCCACATCATTGAAAATATTTGATTCTTATCCAAATCACCTTAAAAGTCATTCATTCCATGATTTGTGATTGGTTGACAATGTAAAAACTTTACACTGATAGTGCATACCAATTATAGCTATTCCATTCCGTTCACTTCCCAAACGATGGAAGGGTAATTATGTTCCATTCTATCATAAAATATCCAAACAATGGGATGGAATCTTTATTTCATTTTGTCCCATTCCGCTCTATTCCATTATGTTTCGTTCTATCCCATTCTGTCCCCTTCCATCAATCCAAACTTAGCCTAAGTGATAACCCCTCCCAATAACGTTTTCTCAATTCACATTAGGGGTGGCCATGGGTCTGGGCAAGCCCACGAACCCAAACAACCCGACCCGACCCAACCCAGATTTTGTGGGTTGATTCAGGTGATTGGGTTGGATTAGGCAAAAACACATAGAACCCATAGATTATGAGTTGTGTATTGGGTTTTAGAATTCCAAACTCACTGAACCAAACCCAACCCATATTATTTAGTTTTGTGCTGTTGGTTGTTGAATGTTGATGACTTTTACTCTTTCATTGTAATAATTTAGACTTTTAGTTGATAATTTTATACTTTTAGACTTTTAGTTGATGATTGTTAATGTAATTTAAAGTTTTAAATAGGTTTATTTGTGATTTTGGGCATTTTTTTCATATTTTATTTTGCCTTGATAGACCCGCAGACCCAACTTAAAAATGAACACCCGTGTGTTTCTTGCCAAGCCGATGACCCACCCAACCCAACCCAACCCACAAATGGTCGGGTTGGGTTGGTTCTGTAACACCATTTTATTTAAAACGGATTAACTTTATAAAATGAGGATTTTTAGAATTATTTTCGAAATAACCTCTTTAAAAATTGGAACTTTGCATTATTTCAAAATAAACCTGATAAATATTTTATAAATTTCAAAAGATGAACAACTCATAGCTTTAACTCACTGGTCTTAGGTCAATGACCATGAGAGGAAAATTTTAAGTCCCAGACATAAACCAGGAGCTTCAAATAAGATAGTACAATAATCCCAAAAATAGAAATATTTGTAACCTTCTCAGAATAAACTATACATTTGAATTTTCGAAGAATTAAATAAGCTTACAACTTTTCCACAATCACCAGAAATTAAAATAACATTTTCAAAAAAAATTTAAACACAAACAACTATAAATAGATAACAACAACATATTACATACGACATCGAAGCTCCGAGTCATCATAATTCACTTCTGTCACCTTCTCAGCATCTTTCAGACATTCCTCATCACTTTTACACTTCGCGGATCACACTATCGTTGCCAACAAGGAACAATGAAGAAAAGAAATACAAACAAAGGAGGTAAGATTCTACAATAGGCTAGCAATGTAGACACGGGCATGCAGGAAACAAACAAGCATTCAAGTGGATATATATATATAGGCGTGTATCAAGGGATACATTTATAAAATACGTATATAGTTTCAGAAAAAAGGTCGAGACTCGAATGCATGCCTAGGACTAGACCTAACTCTGCTCCATGGAGACTATTGTTGTCATAGTGTTCTGTTAGGATAGCATTCAGGTAATATGCGTAAACAACTCGGTGCACAAGTTCCCAAATGGAGTACGCTAACAACCATCTCCACGGTCCTTTCACACGAGAGTACTTAACATCTGAATAATATTTAGTTCAGTGGAGTGTCAAGATAGCCCTACTGTCCAGGTCTCCACCGGCACAGTGCAGCTTTACACCGAACCATTGGCAGGATCCACGCCTGGCTATCCCCAAGGTCTCCGTGGCCCCCACACAGTCCCCTAATATCCTATGAATAGGTGTCTATGCTTCCAGAACGACAACAACTATGATTAGGTTGGAATGTTGTCCGAAGACAAACAAAGCAGGAACTAAAAGTTCCAAAGCACTGGTATCAATTTAAAAAGAGTTATTGTTAAGAATTGGGCTCGAATAGACCATTAACCAAAATATTATTCCTAATTCAAAATTCATTTGACACTTCAAATTCATTTGAGCATACTTAGGCTAAAATTATGTGTATAATCATATTTAGAATTAACATTTAATACTTAAGATCAAATACAAATCGAAGGATAAAATCATCCAAAAGACAAGATTTTGAAAGTCTTTAACTTTCCAATATTTGGTCTATTCATCTCATTCCAAAATACCATATATCATATTAACTTCGAGCGCAAAACAAAAAAATATGAAGAGGATGAACCTTGAAGTTGAATTCATAAATTCAATAAATAAGAATTGATACCAACTAATAATAGCATTCCAACACCTCCCGAATCTAAGTTCGGAAACAAATGCACTTCACACAAGTCCCTAAGCGACTTAACGATTATACTGATAGGCTTACACTTAGAGCCTAATTATAACGAAATCGAATTGACTTTCAACGTCCAAAAATCAAGAGTAAGAAAGGTACTCGAATTCGAACCTTATCCAAAATTCGCAAGGGAAACCGCGTCATAAAGCAAGATAATTACTTGCTAAAATAATATAGCACATGGAGGTGTGAGCTCCATTTAAATATGCCATCATCAAACAATTAATATATAACATTGATAGTCGAGGTTAATCCAATACTTTTACTCGATCGTCATAGTCCAACTAGTACAAAATATTTTCTTCCATCGTGATCTCTATCTTAATTAAACTCTTGTATATCCTTTATTTCCACGTATTATCCCTATACCACATTTCCTTTCCCATTTATCCTATCTTATACTTTCAATATCCAGTCTCGTTGACGACTATTATCCAATGCCTTAACCTCATACAATCATATCATTCATATTCCTTTGAGCCTATTGCCATAATACATCATCCTAACTCTACATATAGTCCATTAAGAATCCTTCCTCTTACTTATGACACCTCAAAGTGCATATATTCAACCATGTATAATATCACCCTTTTAATTCACCAATTTCACAATTTACTAAAACCCATTCAAAAACATCACATACCCTCCATCATTCCTCTTGACCTTTACTACTAATTTCATCAACTAAATTGTAGATTAACTTTCTTATCCTACCCCTTCAATATTGTACATCATGCCTTATACTTACTTTTAATTACCTTCGTCATCAATTATAACTCCATATCAATCATAAGCATTTACTCGATATACATATTACAAACACCCTTCTAATCATTCAACTCTATATCCTCATAGTTGCATTACTTCTGTGAACTTTACTATAATTATCCAAATCTAAAGCTACCCAAGCCATTATATTCCATAATCGATCCAATACCCACATATTTGACAATAGATTTAAAATACTAGATTATAATCTAACTCACCCAAGCAACATATTCTTCTTTCTTACACTATTGTCAGAATCCAAAACAAAACATCAACAATCCTTCACATAATGTCAAGTAACGTCCTAATCACATCACCATACAATTTACACAGGCAAACAACACAATTATGAGCAATTTATAATAACAATCTTCATGAAATTTCATAAGCATATACCCTAAGACCCACATTTATCCCACATTACACCTAGAGTATTATCTTCCCCCACCTGACGTGACGTTTCGGGTTCCTTTGGCCCTTCAGGTAACTCATATCAGCTCCCAGGAATGCATATCCTGCTCCTCCAAGCATGATAGTCACATGAATGAAAATTCTCCATCAACACAAACAAAAACAAGCAGGACCAAAATCAGTACAATAATCACCAAATATTTAATTTGAACTACTGATTTTCAGATTTAAAATAAAACAAATTTAGAATAGAATTTAGAGCATAAATCAGGAACTTCGGGTTCAAGCAGTTTGAAAGATATGCACAATGAAGGGTGATGAGAGGGTGGAATCAACTCACCACTGAAAGAGGAAGAGAATGGTGGTGGTGGCAGCAGCTCCGGAGGAGCTCCGTGAAGTTGACACAGGCAAACACAAGAAAGGGGGGTTGAATTGTGTTTGTTAGTATTTTTCGAAAACAACCTTTTCAAGAATAGTTTTCTCACACAAAGATAAAGAGGCAGAAGCAAACACACAGAAAGACAAACTTTTCAAAGAATAACAAATTCAAGTTCAAATCCCCACAGTTAGTATAAAAACGTAAAACTAAAGAGATAAAGGATTAGAAGATTCATGCAAGTTGTTTTATCCTGGTTCACTCTCTTCCAACCAAGAGCTACGTCCAGTCCCTTCTACTTGAAGGTTTTTCTCCATTATTCTCCAAATAGATTACAGCAAGTATTCAACACCTCTCCAGGCTGACAAGTATTCCTTTCTTACCAAGCTTCTTCAGGCTCTACCTCTAACAAAGAGATTTAGTTTCTTTTGATCTTCTAACTCACTATGTGTGAGGATATGAAAGTTTAAGATCAGATGAATATTATAAGAGTATTCAAGCTAAGATATTACAGACTTTTGCTTTCTAAAAGAATAAAAGAATGTTGGCTCGCAAGAGTATCCTTGTGAATTCAGTATGTGTGCAAAAGTTTTTTCTTCAAAGGTCTTGGTCTTCTATTTATAGCGACCTTGCTCTTCTCTTCAAATTCATCAACGGTTGTATTTGAATTTTCCCGTTTAGGGATAGAATCGACAATGTAATATCCGTTGTGACTCAGCTTGCTCGTGGCCATTGTACTATATGACAATATTCTTGCATGAAACGGACACACCTCTGAGCAAATGCAACTTGAAAAACTGTCTTGCCTTCCTTGTACAAATTCCAGCTATTCCAGCACAAAAGGTGACAGGGTACAAGTTGTTTTGTATTGTACTATATTGCTTTTTGCAATTCCTCATATGTACTATGTTTCTCTCACAGAAACAAGACAATAAAACCGTTAATAACAAATAAGAAGGACCAACATATAATTGAAATAAATATCAATCATTTGAAATAAATATTTCTATATGGTTGAGATAGATATTCTGATTATATCAAGCATTCGTTGTAAGCGAAGAGCTCGTCCACTTAAAAAGTGCGTCTATACGCTCATAACTAAAATTCAATTTTAGCTCGTCCAGTGACGTGGCAAATTTTGCTTGTCCACTATCAAGTCTTTGGACTTGCTATATATTGGTGAATAGCTTAGATTCGCGTTTGCTGACGTGGCACAAACGCTCGTCTACTTACATGAGTTAAGAGCTCGTCCATAAGCACTGTTCTATAGCTCGTCTATTCAAAATAGAGTAGAGCTCGTCTATTGGTACTGTTCTATATTCCGTCTACTAGAGCATATTTTTATAATTAAAATATACCATATAATTTGAAAGGCTCGTCTACCCAGTTGGACCCGAATATAGACTCTTAAGAGATTTCCATAACATATTGAATTTTGAATACTCTGTAAGACTTAAATAAAACATGTTAGAAATTAACTAACACTTTGCCATACAAATTTAATCCTTTTTGTTAACATCAAAACACAGAGATTATTTAGTCCAAATTACTTTGGTTCCAACACTCCGGCGCGGCGGCGGCTGGCGACAGTTCACGGTGGTCAAAAACCAATGTTCTCCGATCTCGAAATTTCTTAAGGGGTTTTGTAGAGGATAATGAAAGGAACAAAGTTATGGTGTTTGTTTGGTCAAAGGAGGCCGGACGGTGGCCGGAAAACGCCCGAACAGTGGCGGTTTGGCCGTGGCTCCGTCATCAGTGTTATCCGTTCGGAAAAATATTTGGTTAGTATTGTAGAGGAGAAGATGGGGAGTATTTCTATGGTTTTAGTTTTGTGAGGAGTGATCGAAGGTGGCCGAAAATTAAGAGAGAAGGTGGAGTGTGGTGGAGAGCGAAGAGAGAAAAAGGAAGGGGGAGTCTTCTCCACCGAAAAAAAAGAAAGAAGAAAGAGAAGAAAGAAGAAGAAAGAAAGGAAAGAAAAGAGAAAGAAAAGAAAAAGAAAAAGAAAAGAAGAGGTGGGTTACGTGATCAACATGACCACCAGAGAAGAAAGTAAAGAAAATTTCTTTACTTTTGGTATGAGTAAAATTTTGAGTAATTAAAATTGAGTCTAGAAAAGAATATAATTTTTGGAGCTTGGATATAAACATAAATAGGGATAAATCTAAAAGTTCAAAATTTGAATTAGAGGAGAGATTGATGGTTGAATTGATCAAGCAAGAAAATCAATGATCCAAAATTAATTTCCGAATGACTCTAAACTGATTTATTTTCAAATCTAAAATTAAGTAGAGCAAGATATAAAAATAAATTTCTTTCAATCATACTATTTAAAATGTTTTTCTAAATAGATAATAATAGCGATAATTGGGTAATATTATTGTCTAACAAGTGTGCATACACTGCAATAACATAGCATTAACGCTTAAAAAAATAGTTTAATAAGTAAATAAAATCAAATAATCCAAAATACATAAAAATATATATTTAACTGATTAATAAAACTAGTTTTCAAATAAACACATATACATAATTATCGGGATGTTACAAGTTCAGGTTTCATAAATTTTTTTTCTTTTAACAAACTCAACCCAACCCAACTCTCACCTTTGACTTGGGTTCCAAAACCGAACCTAACCCACCTGACCCATGGTCACCCCTAATTTCACTTGAATCCCGCAATCAAAATCGGTACCATGAACCTAAAATTGAATTCCAACATACCTATTACCAAGGCCGTGTACAGAGCAAGGCCGTTAAGGCCACTGCCTTAGGCCTCCTCTCTTTTTATTTTTTTCCCCCTATACATACTAATGATAATTGATTTGGTAAGTGAGTGTGTGTTTTGGAAGAGCGTTTGACAAACGTGATTTTGGATGGAATTGATTTTGTAGAATTGATTTTAATACAATTGAGTTTGAAGTAAAGTGATTTATGTTTGGATGTTTTTACTTTGAAAGTAAGTTTGACGTAAAACTTAGTGTAATTTTTTAGTCCAAAAGCAGAAGCTACTCCAAGCTGCTTCTGGTAGAATCAATTTTGGATACAAAATTGCTTCCCCAAACGTGTAACTAAACACATCTTTTTTTACTAGAATCACATTTGGCAGATACAGAAGTACTTCTGGTATCTCCAGAAGTGAAACCAAACACACACTAAGTAAATAACAAGGCTTAATTTTGCATACATTACATGTATTATTGAGATCAGAAATAAATCACAAGTAGTGCAATTCATATTTGATGAAAATAAATTGAATAAAAACCATCTTATTTATTGAGAGTGAAATATTAAAATCGTTTGATTATAAAACTTTAATAAATAATTTTGCAACTCAAAAAGTTAAAAATTTAATATGAAAATCGATTTAATATTAAGTCTCACGGTCATGTTAAAAAAAACAGGAAGGTTCCTAAAACAAATAATTCAAATTCAAATTAAAAAAAAAAAAATAGATAATCCTCAATTGATGACAAACAAATGGTTTTCTATGTCGTACAAGCTAATCACACAAACAAACACACCTTTTGTTTTTTTTTTTTTTCCCGTAGTCCTCTCTCTATACATCTCAGGTCCCCAACCCCGCACGAGGCTTGGAATCTTGGATCCAAGTTCGTTCCTTTTGGCTTTTGCAGCTTCCGAAAGGACACACACAAAAATCTAGGTTCTGTTTATCTTCGCCAAATTCGACGGTTAAACAAACCAGTGACCGAGTCTTAAGTTAAAGCCTTTGATTGATGGGCCTTTACCTTGCCATTCTTCTTCCATGGCAATGGCAAAGGCAAATTCTTTCTCCTCTTTCACCACTCTCCTCCTTCTCAATCTGATCCTTCACGAACCACCCATCACTGCTCTTGATCTTCTTATCATCTTTCTCCACACCCTCTTATAACTCTTAAACACCAATAAAATTTCATTTTTTAAATTATTTTTTAAAAATTTTATTTGGGTGTCTTCAAAATCCAATCTTTTTGGTGAATCTGACGACCCTTTTGTCTTTTGATGGCATCGGTGTTTTTGTACCATGTGATTGGCGATCTGACGGTGGGGAAGCCAGAGTTGGTGGAGTTCCATGAAACTGAGACTGTGGAATCTGCGATAAGGGCAATTGGGGAATCCCCTGAGGGAAGGATACCCATCTGGAAGAAGAAATCTCATGTTGGTGTCATTGAGAATAGTGATATGAGACAGCAGAGGTTTGTTGGCATCCTTAATTCCTTCGACATAGTCGCTTTCTTGGCTAAGAATCAGTGTCTGGAAGATCAGGATAAGGCCTTGAAGACACCTGTTTCTGAGGTTGTTGTCCCAAATAGTTCTCTGCTCAGGCTGGTTGATCCTGGAACAAGGTCAGCACCTATTCTTATATACATATTACTTTTAGTTTTAGGGTCACCATTTTTTTGCTGAATTAAGGTTTAATATATGAATAGGATGATTCATGTGTTAGTAGTAGTAGTAGTATCTTTGAACTCAGCATGTGGGTCTTTTTCCATTTTATGCTCATTGATTGCTTCTTACTCTTGTGTTGATACTGATTATTATTCATTGGTTGTCTCAACACAATTTAGGACCTTATATATGATCATAAATATATGGTGGCCTAAAGTTTGTATGATGTGTTGATGTATGTGTCCAATGCCTTGACATTTTGCAAATGTTTGATCAATGTCTTTCCTTGTTATAAAAAATGCAAATTAACAAAGAAATATGTTTATGGGGTGTTTGCAAACCTTCAAAATATGTTTATGGTGGCCTAAACTCTGTATGATGTATTATGTATGTGTCCAATGCCAGGCAAAGCTAAAATGAGATAATTGAAACTTCTAAACTTTGTATCTGGTGCCATGACTTTTTTAAATATTTGATGTCTTTCCTTATTATCAGAAATGTAAATTGACAACCAAAAGATGTTTATGGGGTGTTTGTAAACCTTCAAAATCCAGATAAAGAAGTATAATGGAGCTGTTTTTCAAATTTGTGTTTGGTAATCACTTATAATTTGAAAAACTAGTTCTTACTCGATTAGTTTTTGGCTTGAGACTAGCTAGTAGCTACAAACAAATCCAATTAAAATTTGGTTTTAAGCTAATCAGGTTATATTCGAATCAGAAGGTACTTCCCTTGTTCCCCTCCTCCTTTTCTGTTTTCACTTTACTATAAATTCAGAAGGTACATCTAAATTTTAACAAACATTATTTTATATTAAATTAATTGAAAACAAAATTTATACAAACAATATATATTTTAAAGCTAGTTCAAATTTAGATGGATTTTTCATAACTAGTTGTTATTTGAACAGTCCTGAATCCATTTTCTAATTTGCCAAGTACACCCTTTAATGTCTCATTAATTTCCCCTCATAAGGTTGATAGATGCACTGGACATGATGAAGCATGGTGTGAAACGTCTGCTTGTTCCAAAGAGTGTAGTATGGAAGGGCATGAGTAAGCGATTTTCAGTTATCTACTATGGCAAGTGGCTCAAGAATGTTGAAACTCCTAGCAGCAGCAGCAACAATCTTTCTTCAACCATGAATCGGAGCCCCTCATCTTCCAGTAACTGTATTCGTGATAAGTTCTGCTGTCTTTCTAGGGAAGATGTACTCCGTTTTATCATCGGTTGTCTTGGAGCTCTAGCTCCACTTCCTCTCACTTCCATTGCTGCTCTTGGAGCAATTAATCCAAACTACAGCTATATTGATTCCTCCACTCCAGCTATTGAAGCAACTAAGAAGCTTCCTCAAGACCCCACTGCAATTGCAGTAATAGAAAGCACACCAGATGGTCAGTGTAAGATCATTGGAGAAATTTCTGCATGTAAATTATGGAAATGTGATTACTTATCTGCGGCATGGGCTTTAGCCAATCTTTCAGCTGGACAGTTTGTTATGGGAGTTGAAGATAATGTTACCTCAGGGTCACTGCCTGAGTTCAGTGTAAATTCAACAGCTGGAGATAATAATTTAGTTAATGGTGGTAGTTCAAGAAAACCAAGGAAATTCAGTAGCAGGAGTATTGGCTTCTTCAATAATTCTGCAAGCTCTGGTTTTGGTTCTAGGAGCATGTATAGGGGTCGAAGTGCGCCTCTGACATGTAAAATTACTAGTTCATTGGCTGCAGTCATGGCTCAAATGCTATCCCACAGGGCAACGCATGTGTGGGTGACTGAGGATGAGAGCGACGATGTCATTGTCGGTGTGGTGGGATATGCTGATATTTTGGTTGCTGTAACCAAACCCCCTACAACCTTTGTTCCTGCAAATAGATTTACAGAGGGATTTCTAAATGAAATTCAGAGTTGAACTTTTTAATTTCTCTTGAGACTTTCAGTAGTTTGTCTCTTTGGTGCTCAATTGTCTCTGAATATTTTCAGAGTGAAAGTGGATTTTGGTTGTTTGTTTGTACAAGTTTGTATTAATTGATAATAAAAAGAAATGAGCAGTGCTTACATGAAATGATAAAATATCAGATTCTATGTTTAATGGATAGATCTGTAATAAGAGAGAGATTAGCTCATACAATGATCCTGACATTTTGCGATGCATACTCTATTCTAGCAGCTTAGTTTGAGATGAAGACACCTTGTTGCCTGTGGAGGTCGTGAAGCTTGCTCCACCCTCTAATATGTGCTACAGGTTGGTTTTTAGAGTTATGTTCTCGAGTGACATTTCACCCCTAACCTCAACTCTTCCACCGATTCTTCAACATTAGTCGGTTCGGTCCTCCACTTAGTTTCCCCAAGCTTCATCTTGGTCATGTTGCCATTTTTTTTTTCTGCATCCTAATGACATCTTTCCTTGGGTTCTCATTTTTATCCCGAAATAATGAATAGTTACAGTTTTGTCCAACCATAAAGGTAGGTATATAGGAGCCAGAACCAAGAAATTATCCCCTACAGTTTCTAAAGAGGCACTGCTGTCATTCTTTGGGATGTTTTCCTATCGAAAAATGTTTCCTACACTTCTCTTAACACCTCACATCTCTCACATCTGCCTAGGTAGCAGAATCGGAGTGTAAGCATGAAGAACATGAGGTAGGACTAATCGTAAATTGATGGAAAATGTTTAAATAATTCTTTGGTCGTTGTAAATATAATGATTTTTAGATTTAGTCCCTATTAAAATTTTATTCGATTTTAATACCTACAAATACAAAAAGTATGCTTTTAATCCCTTATCGCCATATTTATAAGGACCAAAGAATTATTTAAGCCGATGGAAAAACTCATGTAAATATTAGTTGATATGTATTTAAGTGTGGGAGTATCATTACTTTTTATTGCTATGAGATGAAATTGATGGTGAAGTAGGAAGCTTATCCGTCATTGACAGACTTGGTAGAATGAGTTATGAGCTATTGGTGGTTCAGAAATTAGTGGGAACTAAACTATGTTGTTCATCATATAGCTCAGTTGGCTGTCATATGTATCGTGGATGTAATGGTGAAGGAGATGTTTTAGACTATACTACCTGCACATCTTGTTCATGCTTTCAATAGGGACGATTTTGTCTCTTTGCTGTAATTTTGTAATGGAAGCTTGTAGTAATTTTAAGATTGGTTTGGAGGCTTTAGATTAGGGAGATTAGAGGTGAACGTGGGACGGGTTGGGACGGGTTTTGCTTGTCCTTTACCCGGCCCTAAATATTGATAGGGCTAATTCTTTGAAATCGAACCAATCCATGGACCTGAAGGAACCCGATAATGTGCGGGTTGGTTTAAGACCGGGACTAAATGGGACGGGACCGGATTGGCTCGAAGTTAAATTGATTCTTTGCAAACTAAATTTCTGTGAATGAAAAAAAAATGTTATTTTTTTATAAGCCAAAATATCGGCAAAAAATGTTACCTAAAAGTCATCAATTGAATAGATCCAAAATTGGATGTTACAAAATATCAACAAATAGATCATTCTGTTGGATGCTTCCTTAATGCTCGTGTTACCAAAGTCACATTGTTAAAAATAGGATACTTTCATCAAACATGATTCTTTCAATATTATAAAAGTCACAAAATAAATCAAACGTGAAACGTAAGCTACGGAGGGATACAAATAACAGTAGATTTTTATTATATAGGATTGGTTGGGTAACCCGAAGATTAATCCGGACCAGTCCCTGACCCTACATCGGGTCACTAAATAGGACGCGGGTTCATCCTTTCTTTTCTACGGGTCAGGATCAGACCCAGCCCAAATACTATGGGTTGAAACGGATTTTAGGACCGAACCGGGTTCTGCAGTGCACACCTCTACTTTAGATCCTGTTTGTATGAGACTCAAATGAAAAGATTCTACTAAAATAAAAATCACTTCTTTAACGTAATCATTTTGTTTTCAACTAAAACACTGTCATTTTCAATACAATAATCAATAGTTCCCATTCAGAGATAATTACATGAACTTTAATATTCTGTAATCTCTTTTTTTAGAATTAGTCAACCGCCCAACTAACGGGAATGAATGTGTTTAAAATTTCTAAACCTGACCTAATCCTTGAAAGGCCGAATATGTGGTGAGGGAATATTATGTTAAACATTCGAGAATTATTGAATCAATAATGTTAAGTTGATATCTGAAAGTGGACAACGTATGGCGACAATCGTATGTATGTTCACTGTAACGTTATTGTAGTGTTACTTTTTTTTTTTTTTATTTACAAATTTTGACTTTCTTTTGAAAAAATAAAAAGTTTTATTTTTTAAGAAATAAAATTTTTGGTTAAATATGTTCAAATATCTGGTTAATCACGTACAAATATCTGGTTAATTCAGTTCATTATCTGGTTAATGGGTTTTTTTGAGAAATAAAATTTTGGTTAAGTATGTGCAAATATCTGGTTAATCACATACAAATATATGGTTAATTCAGTTCATTATCTGATTAATGGGTATTTTGAGAAATAAAATTTTTGGTTAAGTATGTGCAAATATCTGGTTAATTCAGTTCATTATCTGGTTAATGGGTTTTTTTGAGAAATTTAAAATTTTGGTTAAGTATATACAAATATCTGGTTAATCACGTACAAATATATGGTTAATTTAGTTCATTATCTGATTAATGGGTTTTTTTGAAGGTTAAGTATGTGCAAATACTGGTTAATCAGGTATAAATATCTGGTTAATTCAGTTCATTATTTGGTTAATGGGTTTTTTGGAGAAATAAATTTTTTGGTTAAGTATGTGCAAATATCTGGTTAATCAGGTACAAATATCTGGTTAATTCAGTTCATTATCTAATTAATGGGTGTTTTTGAGAAATAAAATTTTTGGTTAAGTATGTGCAAATATCTGGTTAATCAGGTATGAATATCTGGTTAATTCAGTTCATTATCTAATTAATGGGTGTTTTTGAGAAATAAAATTTTTGGTTAAGTATGTGCAAATATCTGGTTAATCAGGTACAAATATCTGTTTAATTCAGTTCATTATCTGATTAATGGCTTTTTTTGAGAAATAAAATTTTGGTTAAGTATATGCAAATATCTGGTTAATCACGTATAAATATCTGGTTAATTCAGTTCATAATCTGGTTAATGGGTTTTTTAGAAATTAAATTTTTATTTAAAAAAAAAGTCAAAATTCGTAAAAAAAATAAAAATAAAAAATAGTATCACTACAGTTCAAGTTGTCCAAATATATTATTTCTCCAGACTCAGTCGTCATAATAACACAACACAACTCTTATTGAATGGATGGCCAACTAGTGAAGTCAAGGAAAAAGCAATATATATCACGAAACTAAAAACCGGTTCAATCATTCATATGCAAGGCCTTACGGTGAGTTCTAGCATGAAGTAGTGGTTTTAGTGGTATATCCATATACCACTAATTTTTTGCATCATAGACAATTTTAAACCGTTAGATATAATAATAAAATAATAAACGGTCTAGATTTACTGGTCCAAAAAAATTTGAAAACAAAAAAAAAATTGAAATATACCACTTTACCCTTCCCACTTGTCCCCTACCATCAAAAACCCTACATCATTCATATCCAACCTGCCGCCGCCGTCCAACTTGCCGTCGCCACCGTCGTCGTCCAACCTCTGCCGCCATTGTGCACCTCCTCTTCATCTCTGTAGGTCGCCTCTTCAGCTTTGTGGGTCGTCACCGCCACGCACCGCCACGAGACGATGTCCTCATCACAGAACAGCCAAGCGGTGAAGGCGTGCCACCACAGGCCGCCATCATCACCACGGTACCAAGCCCGTCGAGGCTAGCATCAACCGCCATTGTAACCGTCGCGAGCAGCAAATCCGAATCAGAACCCGCACAACGACATTGCTGTCCAACCAACCGCCGCCACCACCAACGCCGTCCAGTCTCTGCCGCCGTCGTACGCCTCTGCTTCATAAGCATCCACCGTCGCCGTCGCTGCAATGATTGGAGTCTTTGTTTTCAGTGCTCGAACTAGTCCCGGTTGGAGTCCCTGATATCCATGGCTGCTTGTTTTTGCTCGTCGATGGAACATGAATCGAGATCCGAGACTAACTAACAGGAAGCGCAAGCAATCAAGAGGCATCGGGATTGGAAGACCACCACCGCGTTGCCGTCTCGTCTGTGACGGATAGGGTCTCGCATGGCCGTAGCGTGGTGGTCGCCAGACGACGAGTGGAGGAGGACCCAGATCTGCTCAGATCTGCTTTTCCATTCAACCCACCACCCCTCAGATCTGCTTTCCCATTCAACCTCAATGACTCACCGGCGGTGGTCGCGACCCACTAGCGCGGAGGAGAGTGAATCGAGAGAAAAGAGCATGGGTGGTAGTCGATGAGGTGGCCGTCGTTGTGGTGGTGGTGGATGGTGGCAGACGGTGGGTGGTGGTGAAAGGTGAGGAGATGTTGATGATAAGGGTGAAGATGACATTTCCCATAAAAAAAAAAAATCAATGAATTTACTGGTATACCGGTATACCAGTAAAACTGGTACTTCATGCTAGAACCCACCAGGCCTTACGCGTAATACGTCTAGTCAGTGTTGGAGCTGATAGTCAATACTAAAGTTTGAAAAAGATTTGCGATTGCGTGATCCTTCTTTTGTGTTTTTTGGTTGATCCTTTTTACTTCCTCCGAGAAAGAGAAAAATACAAATTCGCTTTGGTTTTGTGGGGTTGTCAAATTTGTTTGGTTTTGTTTTTTTCTATTTCATAACATGAGAAAAAAATATGAGAGAAAAAAAGAGAGGATCTCAATCATTTAAAAAGTATATTAAACAAATATAATATATGAATTTTATGTTTAATGTATTTTATAAATAAATAAAACATAATTTAAGATTAAAAAGTAGACCTTTAAATTTTAATTAAAGGGGCGGAATAAAAAAGAATAGATATTTTATCTATTCTATCCACACATCGAGCACTATCTAATAGTCATGGACCAAATCACAGGCCAATCACCTTTAACCTTGAACTCCTCCCTATCAACCAGTTTCTCCATGCACACCCTGTAGCCACTACGCACTGAATAGTGTCCCTTCTTGTCATAGCGCCATATGACCTGTTTTGCTAAATTCAACAAAGGAATTTTTAAAACCTCCATAGCATCTCGCGGTTCCAAAGTATTTTGAACTAGCTGGACATTCCAATCACCTGTGGTAAAGTCAATGAGAGAAATAACATTCCAGAAGTTGCATTATGAGAAGGAATTGTTTGAATATAAGGATTAACAGTACTTCTCAGCCATGGGGATCTCCAAATATCAATTAAAGCACCGTGACCAACTTTCCATCGATACCTTTGCTCAAGCAACATCCGAGAAGACCAGATACTATGCCAAATATAGTTAGGGTTATGACCAATGGCAACCCCTAAAAAAATCCCCCTAAGAGAAGTATTTAGCATTGAAAACTCTAGAAACCATAGTATCCGGGTTGGTCATGAACTTTCAACCTTATTTCCCCAACATAGCAAGATTAAAGGCATGCAGATCTCTAAAACCCATTCCTCCTCATTCCTTTCTCATAGTCAATTTATCCCATGCAACAATTGTCTTCCAGCAAGAACCAGGTTGCAAAGCAGAGGTGTTAATTGTTCCATGTTATGCGTTTGTCGTAGTGTGGAACCTGAAACATGTTGGCACTTCTTTCTGGATTGCTCAGTTAGTAAAGATTGCTGGAGAAATGCCTATTTGTGGCATATCTTTGAGCCCCTTCGCATGAACTGTGAAGATTTTATAGATTTCTTTTTTCAGGTATCCAACAAGCTTAGCAAACAACAATTTGCTAGCTTTGGAATGGTTCTCTGGAGCCTTTGGAAGTACAGAAATTTGAAGTATTGGGATGCAGTAGATGAAACCACTCAACAAGCCATTAATTGTGCTAATGAAGTCTTCAATTACTGGAGCCATGCACGTAGAAGACTCACTGGCCCTAACACACATGCAGAAATACAACCTCTGGAATGGTACCCACCATCGCCTGGCTACCTTAAATGCAATGTTGATGCCGCAATATTCAATAACAAGAACTTGGTGGGTACGGGTCTTTGCTTGCGCAACCATCAAGCAGAATTTGTAACTACAAGAACTAATTGGCTTCGAGCTAGCTTGACACCAGCGGAAGGTGAGGCGTGGGTCCTCTTGCAAGCTCTCAAATGGGCCATATTTTTAAATCTTTCAATGGTCATTTTTGAGATAGATTGCAAGCAGATAGCTGAAGATATTTCCAATGCCAAAAATGATATGTCTAAATATGGTTATCTACTAGAAGAATGTAGCACCATTTTGTCTTTCCACAACAACTACAAAGATGTTTTTACTAGGCGACAAGCAAATGGTAGTGCTCATGGCTTAGCTAATGCGTCTATCAATTACGCTCCTCGCACTATCTTTCATTCTGTATCTTTTTGTATTTGGAGCTTTATTAGCAATGAAATGAAATGATTTGGTTTGTGTAAAAAAAAATAGTCACGGGACCGAAGAAACATAATTTGCATGCAAGGAATGAGAAATGAGAATGGTTTATGATGATTTTGGAGTGGTAGTAATGATATGAGTAGCAATATTTTAATACTATTTTTCCCTCTAAGATAAGATGAAATAATTGCTTATAATGAAGAAAAAATGAATTTCAAAAGAAAAATATCAAATGAGAAGTTTCCTAAAATAAATTTCAACATTCTTTGCGGAGGATCTAGGTTTGAATCCAACAGAACACATTTTTGGGAAGGGATAATGAACCTTAACTGTGACTAAGCATCCGAGTGGATATTAGTCCCATAGCGGTCCAAAGGATCTAAGCTTGTGGGATTCTTCGTGGACTCACTAGGGAGTCAAAGGCCCTAATTACAATGAGTTCAAAACCATTAAAAAAAAAATTTCAATTTCAACATGCTTGGAAGGATAATAACTGCATCATTATGGAACAAAAAAAACTCATCCCATAGAAAAAAAACTCATTTTTTGTTGGTCTTTTTATCATTAAGCAAGAAAAAATACTAAAAAGAATTGCATTTGTGAAAATCCACCTTCGGCCTAATGTTATATATAATTAATGTTTTAAAAAAACCACAAAACTTGCATATCCATATTTTGGACCACTTTTCCTTTTAAAGCCCAACTCACGTTAATAACACATTCAAAAAAAGAATTTGATTCCTCAAAGTAAAAAATAAAAGAAAAAAAGAAACAAGAAAGAAGGAGACTAAAGCAAAACTTGGCAAATATTCAAGTAGTCAAACCCAAATCTCTTAGGGGCGTTTGGTAGGGGTTTTCTTTATAGTTTCTCGGGAATCTTAACTTGAAAATTGTGACACCCTCTACCCCGCATGTTATATAAATCATTTAAAGGTAAGATATTAAAATAAAACATGCATATCCATTTATTTAAAATGAAAAGGTCCATGGGTAGAAAGGTCACACATCTAGTTCACAAACACGGAAAAAGAAACATAGTTTTAAAAGAGATAAAACATCAACAAATAAAGAACCCAACCCCGATGTCACATACAAAGCTGGTATAACCGTTCCGAAATAAATCATCGGAATACAAACTAAAACTGAAACTAACAAAACAACTGGAAAATCCTAACTAAAGAGTCGCGGCTCCTCAGAGTCACGCCTCCATTGGATGCTCGCCTTCCTTTGCATAAAAGATATATGCCAACAGAAACAGAGAAAATGGGGAGTAAAAAAACATATAAACACATCGGCATGGAGATAGGAAGCAAGATGAACATACATCATAGCATAGCAAGGCGACATACGACATTCATATACATAAGCATCAAATATATATAAATACACATCAACATGTTATTCAACCAACATATGCTATGCGGTGCAACTATACTCCGCTACTCCATTATGCATGTGGATCCAAACTATCTCAAGAAAGCAACTTCGGAGTTACATATCCACATTGGCCAAAAATACCAACGCCGGCAGTTCACCGAACCATGGGTGAACCCCTTGGATAACCGACACACCATACTCTCGGATGCGCAACCGCGAGGGCACACGGTCCACCAAACCTTGGGTGAACCACCCGCGGATGGCTAGATTGCCGTACTCTAGGACGACCTCCCCTATGTTGATCTTCCCCCACTAACAACTCCAATGCGTGAATGCATGAGCACAACAACAAACAAACGGGCAACCGCCACCTCCGCTTGGGCCAATAAGCACCCAAGTTTATCACCATCAACATCAACACCTTAACCCATATGAGTCAAGGCCCCTAGTCAAAAAGCACCAATGTTCAACTAATCGACACCTTGACCAAAAAGCATCGAGGTCGCTTTGGCCAAAAAGCACCAAAGCATATCAACGTGCCGCAACCCATTGGGCACCTACTTAACCAACTTATTAATATTAATTAGCTTAATTAATCTTTAATTAAGGTATCTAACTCATCTTCATTCGATCGGTATATTATTTCATCATTGGGGATAATTGGGGTAAACACGCCTTTAATTCCTTTAATTCACGTTCTGACCAATAAGGGGAGCACGGGCGTGCTTGCCCCCCGTGCTCACTGTTATGTACAGCCGTGCTTAAAGCGCGACCATCTTCCAGATTTGAACTAGGGGCACGGGCGTGCTCCCTGTTAAGCACGGTCATGCTCCTAGAGCGTGGCCGTACTGTCTGGGCAGATTCAACATGTTCTTGAAGCCAAAAACTCCCTAAACACTCTCAATTTAAATCTTAGGGTCTTTGACTAAACCATTGGGCACGAATCTCACCTCAACTATTAATCTATATTTTATGAACACTTGGGGAAATTAATCCTTTAATCATCATGTTAATTAAGAGCTCTATTTTAACCAATTAGAGTCTTATTTAACATATTCAACATCAACCAACATCATTCAGCCAACAACTTAATCAACATCAAAAACGGCAACATTCATGTCATTCACAACATAAGCATTCATATCAACTCAACCAAATACTCATGGTATAAAATAGATCACTAAGGCATACATCATCAGGAACATTAAAACAGATACATCAACTAGGCATCATAACAGGCATACCATTAACCAAATAACAATAATAGCAATTAGGCATTCGTAGCAGTTAATAAAACGGGGTCATGGGAACCCCTTATCTTAGGCTACCCTATTGCCTAATGTTCATACTATTCTTCTCCCCACCTAATATGAAGAATTCCCGTTAAACTGACGCAGATCCTAAACTGGTTCCCTCGAACGACTCAACGAACGTTCCCAAGCCTTGGCCAACACGAAAGGGTTAACCAATTAGTTCCCAATTCATGAAACAAAAAAGGAAACAGAGAAGGGAAAAACTATTACCTTTGGATTGGCACTTAACGGGTGATTCTACTCTCTCAAACAAGAACAGAACAACAAACAATGATTGTGTTCAAAGGGGACAAATGAGAGAGGCTGCCGTCACATTTAGGATTGCCTAAAAGTGCCAAATTGAGGGTTTAACTCGTAACCCTCGCTGTTAGCAATCTATTTAAAGACTCAGACCTGAGCACGGTTGTGCTCCTTGTTGAGCATGATCGTGCTCAACTTAGCGTCAGCGAGACGGGTTCAGCCTTTGAGCATGGTCATGCTCCCTATTGAGCATGGCCGTGCTTGTGACTCAAATAGTCACAAGACACAAGCCTCAGCACAGGCGTGCTGGACCTGAGCAAGGCCGTGTTCATATACCAGAAAGGGATTTTAAGCCTAGAAATCCTACTTAGTCCTTCAACAAAAATCCTAAGCTAAGTCCTAAGGCTTAAACAAACAAACAAGCATACACATAAGTACTTAACGAAAAACAGGGTGTTACAAAAATACTAAATCCCAACAGTGATACATTTAACAATGTTTTCTTGAGAAAATAATATTAAAAGTGGTAAAGTTAATCACGCTTCCTCGATGAATGGCTATTAAAAATGGCACCTTTAAAAATGCTTCCTAGAGTAAATAAACGCTATTGTTTCCTAATTTTAAAAAAACAAAACCTGCACCGTGACAAATATTAGGGATGACAATGAGTATTTTATCCAATGAGTACCTGCAACCGCAAAATTTAATGGGTATAGGGTGTAGATTTGGATACTCTAGTACCCATCCCTTCCCATACCCGCAAAATTTTATGCAGGGTGACCTTATGTCACCATAAATTTATTGATTAAAATAAGAAAAACAAAAGAAAACAAAAACAAGGGGACATGAATCAAAACCCATGCAAAATAAACAAGAATCATTTAAATCTAAAATTACTTCTTCTATTGTTTCTCGGGTTATATTTCTGAGATTTAGACACAACCACCGTGAAATCAGAATTAACCTCAACAGCATTACCATTATTCAACTGCTTTGTTGAGAGAGAGTCATTCTCTAGGTCATCCCCATTCCCATCTCCCAAAAAATTGGCAAGTATTTTCATATCATGAGCAACATTAGGATGCATAGGGGTTGACTTAATCTCTAGAGTCTCAGGATTCTTACCACTAACTGTTAAATCACAGGTAGTCATGGAATGCTCAGGCACAACTGGAGTTGTTGAGCCATCGACAACATTAGTAGCAAGAGAAGTTGAGTTATGTGGAATGGAATTTGAGACATGATCAAGTGATATAGAATCATCATAAATGGTCTCAAACGATACATTGTCATTCAATTTTCCATCCGGTAATGTATCTATCTGGCCATTATCTTCAACTAGTTTGTGCTCTGAAATCTTAGGGACATATGCTTGCTTAGGGACATATTATAATATATTAAATTAAAAAATAACCTAGGTCAATTACTTTCCTATCCTTTATTCCTTCCTGCATTATACACTTCTATATTTCAACTTCCCTATCAGCAACCTAATCTCGTCTACGCCACATTCATCAGTCATTGCCAAGTGTTTTTGCATAGTTAATTAAAGTGCGGGTAATGGGTGCGGACATGGGTACTTAGGTTCCTAGCGGATAAGGATAAGGGTATCAAAACTGCTACCCATGTGGGTATGGGTTCAGGTTTTTTTTTAAAATGCGGGTATGGGGATGGCTACTACACATACCCTACACATTGCCATCCGTACTCAAAATATCTCAATCTCTCAAAATCTACGTCGTAGGCCTTTTACATCGACTGATAAGTCTCTTCACACTCTCCTAGGGTTACTATGATTCATGCTTCACATTTATACTATTGGAAATTAGAATGGAAAATGATTTAGGGTTACTGAAATAGTTACTCCCCACAGCTGAATATGAGTCTTTTCGCCTAAATCATTTGAAAGTTAGGGCTATTATGGAAGATTATGACTAGTCTAATTTAGGCTATTTTTGTTATGATTAGGGTTTAACTATTAGTATGTTTATCTTCCTAAATACCTTTTCTTTGTTTCGATTTCTCTCTTTTTCACATTTGGTTTGCTCACATTTAGTGGAGTTGAAGATGCTGATAGAGAAGGTACTGGTGCTGATGGCAACCAATATTAGCATTTTGATGGGTGCTTGAGTTGGTAAGTTTGTAGTGACAATGCTAAAATACTTTGAGGCGAGCATGAGACAATTGGGACAACAAGAATTAAAAGAATAAAATTAGAAGTAATATACTTATTACTCTAACTATTTGATTATGTTGTTAATTTCTTATCTAAACATGTTTACTTTATCATTTTATTTTTAAAATTGATGAAGCTACTGATATTGAGGACGATAAATTCTTTTGGACATCACAATCACTTGAGAGTGATCAAAGTGGATTTGATGTCCTGTATATGAGATGGTCATGATGAGGGGATGTGGGTCAATCCATCTCTATATTTTATCACTTTTTTTTATATTTTATATTTGGCACCTTTTATTTATTTTGTTTAAATATCCTTCTCTTATTGTCCATTGACGTTTTACTTGTTAGTTCTCATTTTGTTATACGTAAATGACATCCCTAATGACAAATAGTGCTCAAAACACCTACCAAGTTGGGAGATTCTGGTTGTTAGTACTGAAAATTAAGGATGAAAGTACATGCAGCTAAAATTGTGTGAGGCATACGAGAAATTCGACTCTCGTGCTTTGTCAAATTCTGGTGTGTGTGTGTGTGTGTGTGTGTTATGGTATATGCATGATAGTATCACTTCTATAGTGCCTCAAGTTGTGTTATGCCTCAAGTTGTGTGTTACTTCTGTTTTTGTTGCATTATCATATCATGCTCGATTTTGTTGATTGATGTTTGATTGCATGAGGGGTATTGATTGTTGTTTGATTTCATGAGGTGTATTTAAGAATCCGTGTAGTTTGATATATATTGAAATGAGAGATATATGCTGAATGCTCTTTTGAAAGCTTGATGTAGGGAAATGTGTGGAGAAACAAACAATAATATATTTAAAAAAGAAGATAGCGCTTCTTCGGAGAATCGGTATCTTAGGATCACACATTAGACATCATTCCCTACCAGGGTCGTGTTTCGAAATAATGGGGCCTTAAGCATAATTTTTAAAAAGACTTAATGTAATTATCAATCTTTATATTAATTTTCTAATTTTTTGACAGTAACTAAAACTAATTTACCTACAACGGTTATGTTAGGCACAATATGCCACAATGATTTGTGAATAGGTTCCCAGGTGAAAGGGATTAACTATTCTTTATGGTTCTATTGATTGTATTGTAACGTTCACAACATCAATTTTGAGTGTAAGTTTACAGTGCCTTGGGAGTAATAATGAGATGTACTCCCATTTAGTAATAATGGTGATAGTAATAAGTAAAAACAAAATGAGGCTTAAGGCAACTGCCTTGATGACCTTGCAGTTTCCACGACCTGTTCTCAACACGAAGCACTCTCTTACCACTATAGAAAAATAGAAATGTGAATATACGTACGCCTCTTTTTTAATGAAGCGCTATCTTTGAACAAAACATTAGAAATCATTTTACATAGAAAGATTATATTATAATCAATTTAAGATAGCGTTTCGGTGTTGAGGTTTATCTATGATAGTGCCTCTAAAGCGCTATCTTTAGTTGACCCTTTTAATATCGCTAGATTGATAACATCCCAAGGGCTATCAAATGCAAAAAAATAAACTCTATTAAATGTCATTTTTGACGTAATATCCACTCAAAATACCTAAATATAATCAGATAATATAGGTAGCATATTATCAATAATTTACAGAAAATATTTTTTATACCACTAAATAAAATATCTAACAAGAATATCACGTATTGATTTAAGAGTAGGTGAATATTAAAATATTATGCATCTCGAAATAATTTGGATATATTTTTTTAAGCAAGGTGACAAGTCACCATAAACTTATTAAAAAAATAAAAAAAGAGAACAAGAACATGGGGGGACATAAACCAAACCCATGGAAATAAACGAGAATCAAGCATACCTAGAATTAGGTTTTTTATTCAGTCTCAGGTTATACTTCTTCTGAGATTTGGACGTAACTACCGTGAAGTCATCATCAGCAACATTATCATTATTCTCTCCTTCCTTAGCAGGATTTGCATCTTTTTGCTTTTCCAACCAAGCAGATAAAACCTTAAAATCATTCTGAACAACAGTTGGAAAAGCGCTAAGATCTTGAACATAAACTGGACTTGAGGAAATCTCAGGAGTCTCAAGATTCTTACCACTAACTGTTAAATCACAGGTAGCCTTGGAATGCACGGACACTGGAGTCGGAGTACCCTTTGAAATGGAATGCTTGGGCACCGAAGTATCCTTGACTGTAGAGTCCACATTAGTCTCAGCAGAAGTTGAGAACTTCTCTATAGAGCCATGAGTTCTGTGGAATGGAATTTGAGACATGATCAGGGGATGAAGGTTCCTCATAGACTGTCTCAACCGATTCATTATCACTCAAATTTTCGCCTGGTGATGTATCATTTTGCTGATCATCTGGTTTTTGCTCTGGAACCTTAGGGACATAAGCTAGCTTAGTCTTCTGCACCAAAGGCGGATCATTTTGCACCATGTTCTCCTTGGCAATTTGTTTACAAGTCGTAACCAAATGCCCAATTGAATTACAATGAGAATAAAACGAAGGAAACTTCTCATATTCGATACCGACAGGAAATGCAAAACCTTCACGTTCTACCGTAATCTCCTTGAGCAACTTCCCTAATAAATCAACATCCACTAAGACTCGAGCATAGTGACCATATGCCCGACTACGGGTAGCTTCATCCAAACTTATTGGAGTACCTAACCCGCCTGCAATTTCAAATAACAATTTTGAGCGCCAATATTCCTGCGGCAAGTCATGAATTCTAACCCAGCATTGAGCATGAGACTGTTTCTGCTTAGTAGGAATGAAATCAGGAGACCACTGAAAAAGACGCAATAGCCCTGGTTGAAGGTTCCAAGCCCCAACAGCCCCAAGACACTACGCAAATCCTTTTGAGAAGCAAAACTGAATTCATAGAATCCCTTTCCTAACGGAATCATCCTCCATTGACCCAAAGGCTTCCATAATTTTGAAAGTTTGTCATGTAATTAGGAAATCTTTACAGAGATATCACCTTTCAACAACAACAAGCGGCCATGAAGGTTGTTTTTGCAACCTTCCAACCCCCTTTGATATTCATCCTCAGATATTTTGATAGAGACAGAGTCTCCATTCACGCACGGCCGAGAAAGGTGACTAACCGGGATGTCAAACGAACCATTCAAAGCCTGAGCAAAAGATTTTTGCTGTGGAAAAGGCGAGACAGAAGGAGATTCCGGATTGAGAGATGCCTAAGGACAAGCCATGAGACAACTGTTACACGTGAACCTGTAGAGCCAGAGATTCGTCGGATCCGTTGCAGTGCTGAGAGATGCGTCACAAGGCTGGACGGAAAAGTGCACCTCGTCCCAGATCCGTCGCAGAGCTGGAAGAGCTGGACTGTCGCAGTGCTTGAAGGACGCACGCAGAACAGAGTCGCGGCGAAGCAACGTCGGAGAGTCACACACGCGAACACGAGAAGCAGATCCGGAAACAGGAAGCTCGAGTGAGAAGGAGAGCAAGGCCGTCCGGGAACGAGAGCGTAGGGACGGCCGGAGCCGTGCCGAAATGGCGATGGCTGCCTGTCTAGGGTTCGGTCACCATGAGGGAGACAACCCCTTCAGGAAAAGGAATTCACTTATTTTCGGAATCCCTTCAAAATAATTTGGATATATTATATAGTGATATAAGAGAAATATATTTTGAATGGTTCGCTGAGCAAAGATATCATATTTTTAACTGTTCAAATATCTAGATTGTATGGTTCGCTGAGCAATGACTCATTATAGCGATAGCCTGTCTTCTACCGATGGTGACAAAGAAAGCAGTTTTTTTTTTTTTTTTTCTTCGGTAAAAGAAAGGGGGCACAACACCAAATAAACGAAAAAAAAAAAGGACTACAAAGAACCAACTTCTGGAGGACTAAAACCGTAAAAGAGCCCCCAACAACATCATAAGCTAATTAACAAAGTTTCTGACTCCAGTGAAGGAGTGTAATTAACTCTACAATCTCAAAAGACTCCAAAAGCAAGCTGGACTGCGCAAGGAAGAGTTGAAGTGATTAAATAAAGAAAAGAAATTTGTTCATTGTTCAAGATTAAACCAGAATATTCAAGCAAAGAGTTGAATTGATTAGATGCCTAAAACAAAAAGTAAGATATTATTTTCATCTTTAGATGTTGACTGTAAAATAGATCGCGTGTTGCGTCCAACATGCCCTCAGCTTGACTAAAATTCTATTCCTTCCTTCAACAAATATGTAAAGCAAGCTACATGAAGTCGACGTCACATGCATAGCATAGTCTCGCTTCCCTTCCGTCTCTGTCTAAATCCTAAATTTGATTTTGTGACATATCAACCATACATAAATTTATACCCAAATTTACGCTACATGCTTTCTTCTTTCTTTCCATGCTTGTTTGCCATGTCTCCGAACATCAAAAAAAAAAATATTGTGCAGGTTTCAGTTGTAAGCATAAAATGAAAGAGCCATTTCATCTAAGACTTGTAGAAAATGATCACATTGTATGATTGTATCAGACAGTGGCAGATCTAGAACCTTGAGCCAGTGGGGGCAATATATTTTCAAAATTGATTCCACTTTTTTATACTTTTATTTAAATTTATTTTTATTTCAAAGTAACTTATTAATTCATATGCATTTTAATTTTGGAAAAAAAAAATCTTGTTTATTGAACTCATATTACAATCCATATTAAAATCCTTGCACGTTCCGGAAGACTGAACCGTATTGCTACAAGTCCAACCCATGTTTATTTCTCCAAGTCCAACTCATGTAATTTTGATAATTCCAACACATTCTGGAACCTAATTCATTACTTGCTTCCCAGAAACATCCACCAAGTGAAAAGATAAATATCCCTTCAAGTGAAAAGTAACCTCACCACCGCTCACATAGACCCACTTTAGTGTTTCACTCCATAGCGGACCTAATAATGATCTACCTCGCCCCAAGAAAGGGGAGTATCTGAGTATGGCAGTAAGATTGGGTGCAAATTTCTTATCCATGGGGTGCAAAATATTAAAGCATAAAGTATTATTAATTTTTAAAAAAATTCCACTGGGTGCAGCTGAACGTGGCTCCGCCACTGGTATCAGAGTTAAAGTTGATTGTAGAACCAATCAAGTGTTAGTCGAGTGATAAACATCTAAACCCCATAAGAAGAATAATGCAAGCTCAAATCTTAGTGGCAGATACTCTAGTTAATTAGAAGGTTGCAAAAACCAAGAGTTAATTTCCTATTCTAAGTAGCCGATTGAAAATTAGTCTGATACCAGTCCAAAGGGTCGACTATGAAGCCAAAGGCCTAATTACGGTGGTTCATAAAAAAATAAAAGAGAGTTGATTTGAGATAAATTACTCATAATTCAATGTCTTCATCCATAAGTAACTGAAAGCAAAGAACTTATAATAGATGCACAACACATTATGTCAAATCAAACATACACTAATAGATAAAAATATCAGCAACTTTTGCATGTAAACCACAAATAAAATGGGAGCTGTGTAAACTTTAACGCCCTTCCTATGATTATATGCATGCTGTTTCAGCTTTACTTAGTGGTGATCACATCGGGTACACACATGTACACTTAGCTAGCTAATATATAAAGGAAAATAAATAAAGATCGAATATAGAGTGTTTTGTACAGATTAAAACTTTTTTTTTATATTCTCGATATGGTACAGAGTAAGCCATTTGTTTCATATAATTAAGACTAAATCTAACGCCAAGTCTTAGATATTTTTTCTGAATTTTCACAAGCATATATTTCGTGAACCTTGTCATATATATTCCATGCATGAAAAAGACGAGGCAAATCAATATATGTAGTTAGCATGTGTGTAGTGAATTCACAGGTCTTCGTGATCTATTGATGGGAATCAGTGATTGATGCTCAAGCACAATACCTCCAATATTCTCGTCAAGGTTTTAAATTGCGGTCGCGATTGCGGTTGCATTACGTTTGCCGTAATCGCGGACAATTGCAGAAAAATACGGTTTACACGTTTTAATTTCGGAGACCTTCAAAATTAAATATTGCAGCCCAAATTGTGGTCGCAAACATTTATTTAAAACCTTGGTTCTCGTTTATAAAGATTCTCGTACTGAATTCAACATTTGTATTGGTTGGTTTTGTCACCGTCTGGGGAAAAAAAAAAGTATAATAAATAGTGACAGTATTATTCAGAGCCAGGAATTTAGGATGCTTGCATCGTTGCAAGTTTCAAATACCCACTTTGTGTTGTGCTAAGAATAATAAGCAATAATTAAAAAAATCCCAAAAACTATTTGCAGAGGTGAGTGGAACAATCCCTTGCTAGCTAGCTGCACCACATTCCTTATTCTGTATATCAAAAATTTATGACCACAAACACAACAAAGTGGTGAAAGCAACCACACATTCCTTATTCATGTCAGTCTTCAAGAATCTATATCCATGGAATCCAATTCTGAAAGTCCACCAACCCATGTCCTTCTAAAATTATCATTAGTACATTATTATAAAAGACGAAATGTAACGTTCTTGTCCATATATACGCATATATTAAGAGTAATCAAGGTTTTAAAAAATTACGATTACTATCACATTGTGGTCACACTTATGTTGTGACGTTGCAGTCAGATGCGGCCATATTGGTACCAATACGGTCCACAATCACGGTCTGATGTGGTTGCGACGACTGCCATAACCGAGATAAGAGTTATAAATAAAGGTCTGCGATTGTAATTAGGACCGCAACATTTTGGTTTTGGATGTATCTGAAACTGAAATACGAATGCAATTACAGCCGCATCGACATCATTTTCCCGTAATTGTCCACAATTGCGATAAACGCAATGCAACCGTGATTGCAACCACCATTTAAATCCTTGACCGAGATGTTGCGGGCGCATCATATGATTCGGTCACATTTTGAAACCTCTAGAATATATTGAATTGGTCTCTCCATCAAGAATAAAATTACCGTTTTTGTTTATTTTTACTTTTTGTGCATTCCAGTAATTGTATGCATATAAATACTTTACATTGAATACTATTTGGTTTAACATGCATTTTGCTTTCATTTTTCTTGACAAGTAGAAGGGTTTGAGATAGAGGTTTATACAAAAGGAAAAAAAAATGATTGGGTGGGAAGAAGTGTATACAGTGGTGGTAGCTATGGTACCACTCTATGTTGCTCTGATATTAGGGTATGGTTCAGTAAAGTGGTGGAACATCTTCACTAGGGAACAGTGTGATGCAATAAACAAACTGGTGTGTTACTTCACTTTCCCACTGTTCACCTTTGACTTCACAGCTCATATAGATCCTTTCAAGATGAACTTCTTGTTCATTGCTGCAGACACAATATCCAAGTTCATCATTGTGTTGGTTCTTGCCTTGTGGGCAAAGTGCAGTAGCAAAGGTAGCTATTGTTGGTCCATAACTAGCTTCTCTTTGTGCACTCTCACAAACGCTCTTGTTGTGGGAGTGCCAATGGTGAAAGCCATGTATGGAGCTTCAGCTGTGGACCTTGTGGTTCAATCTTCTGTTGTGCAGGCCATTATATGGCTCACTTTGCTTCTCTTTGTCTTAGAGTTTCGAAGAACAGGCCTAGGAATCGAGGGTACCAGTACCTTGAAATCGAAATCCAAAACAACAATAAGCAGTGGCATAACGAGTGAAGGTGTAGGTGAAGGGAAAGATGTTGAGGCAACTACTGTAGCTGTGGATGTGAATGATGAATTGATATTAGAAGATAGTAGGCCTCCTTTCTGGAAGTTGATGAAGCTTGTGTGGCTTAAACTTGTAGTGAACCCAAACTCCTATGGTTGTGTCATGGGCATTTCCTGGGCTTTCATCTCTAACAGGTATAGAGTAATCATATTTACATACGTCAGATCACACATGAATAGTCAGGGTTAGAATATAAATTCATTTGACTTTTTAAGTGATCATATGATCGCTAACTACTAATTGTGACCATTCTTATATAACGTAAGTGTCGAGATCATATAGGTCACATGTTGTTTGAATGTTATAAAAAGACATTTTTTTATCCTTTAATACTTTATCAAACACAATCCCAATGGCCATTGTAATGATAGCCAATGATAAATTTCAACGTCTGTTTGTCCAAGTTGTCAGAATTTGGTTTTCCTTAAATGAAGTCTTGAGTTTCGTAAATGAAAAAAATAGATATCAAGAGAGCTTTATCTCCTTATATGGATTACCGGGCTAAATTACCTCTTTCAAGGCCCTGAGTTTCTCGGTGCCACCTCCCTCCTTTCCTCTACTATTCACGATTGTCTTTGATTGACTTTATGTCACATAATTTATAAACGGTTTCTTTTTTTTTTTAATCCAAGTCAGCAAATCCTAATAAGTTTTGATTTAACGTCATCTCCAACTATATATATAGACTATATATGGTTGTTTCGTTTATGCGTTGGCCACTTAAGAGTATCTACGTTATATTTGATTGTTATTTATATGTAATAGAATGTGACGTGCATGCACGTATATATATAGGTGGAATTTGGAGATGCCAAGCATAGTAGAGGGGTCTATATTGATCATGTCAAGGGCTGGGACAGGCACTGCCATGTTTAGTATGGGTGAGTGTGTTACTTAATTATGTCGATCATATAATTAATTAATGACTTCTTGATTATCATTATGTACTTTTTTGTTAATTAAAATTGATCAAGGTAGTTAGCTTTTAGCTTCAAATTAAGAGCTTCAGACCGGTGTATGATGTGTTTTAAGTGCAGGTATTTTCATGGCACTTCAGGAGAAGTTGATTGCATGTGGACCAAGTTTGACTATATTTGGTATGGTTTTAAAGTTCATTGCGGGACCAGCTGCCATGGCTATTAGTGCCATTGCTGTAGGATTGCATGGTGACGTTTTACGAGTCGCTATCATTCAGGTATTTCATTTCATACGTTCCATTTTAATTATTATATTTCAATAACTATAGGCTAAGAAGTAATGAATATGAGTCATATTTTATAATCCACTTGTTTATATATGGCAGGGAGTTTTCTATTGACATACTTTATTTTTGTAGTTTGGCATTTTTAAATCAGTAGTTGCAGTTACTTTGATTTGGAATGGTAGGAATATTACAACAAGCACAGTAATTTTGTACTAATGGATGCTATCTCACTTTGGTGTATCATATCTTATCTTCACTAATAATATCTTGTCACATATTCTACTTTTTTAAAATTACATAAAATTTTAATTTATGTAACAAGATGTTATTGGTGGACATGATATGATATATCAAAATAGGACATGGTACACTTAAATAGCACAACACATCTTCATCATACAGCAATTAACTTAATTGACATCAGATATGATATTGATATGTGACTGAGACCACTGACTACATATACCAAAATGCTTTGAAGGATAAGTGATTACTAATTAATATTCTTATGAGATAAATAAAAAGGAAAAGACAAAGAGGTGGTGGACGAGGACGGGGAGGAATCAGGAACAAGTGTAGCACACACTATATACTGAAAGGGCGTGCCATTTCTTTATTAGCCTTTTGTTTTGTAAAAGCATTATTGTGGGTAATGAGTGATGCTTGTGTAGCCAAAAAATAAGTAGGTCAGGTGGTCAAGGTGGTTTGGGGGAAGGACATAAGGTTTGGAGTACTGATAATAAGAAGGTCATATGTTCAACTCCTCCCACTAACATAATACATAATTACTAACATTTGCTTATTAAAAAAAAAAGAAAAGAATAAATCAATTGGTTGGTAAAGTTTTGTTGCGAATTAAACATAAACATTTTGGACCTTCCATTGAAGTTTTTATTATGGTGCAGGCAGCAGTGCCACAATCTATCACGTCCTTCATTTACGCTAAAGAATACGGTCTACATCCAGAGGTTCTTAGCACTGCGTAAGTTTCATGTTTTTTTTTTTTTCAATGAATTTTTCAATGAAATGATATTTGTATAGACTATGTTCTCACATATATTCCTCACAACTTCTAAGCTGTAGTCATCTAATCCTTCGGGTTGTTTGAATGTGGGAAGGACTTGAAAGTGTCTTTTCTTTGATGTAAGGGATGGAGGACCCTTGTACTCCCATTAAATCCATTTTTTTATTATAAAGAAAAAACCATTCAAAAACAGTTATAGTAAGATCAAGGTGAGGGATATTCCAATAGAAGTCTATGAGGGCTTTGTGGAAAATTTTCAAGTTCTTTCAGATCAGGAAAATTTTCTTATTAAGTGTCATTTAAGTGTCAATCACTTAGCTATATATAATACACATATAGAGATTATATGTCACATTTTGGTGTACCACATCTTGTCCTCACCAATAATACTACATAAGTTAAAATTTTATATAAATTTAAAAAGTAAAATATATGTGGCAAGATATTATTATTGGTGGGGGATAGGTATGATACATCAAAATGAGACAAGTGATTTATATCCATAATGCACATATAATAGTATTGAGTAAGAAAGCTCTTTTGCGAACTAAAGAATCTCTACAGATATGTGATAATTTCTTTCACAATATAAACAACCGTATGTGCCTTATTATAATTGTTAATTATTATATATTGTATATTTACACGATTAAACCTCTAATTAAACTTAGTACTTGATAATATATATTGTCTCTGCAGCTATTATTTGACATGTCTGCTAATGTTTTCGACTTTCTGGTCATCAGGGTGATCTTTGGTATGATTGTTTCGCTTCCAGTCTTAGTTGCCTACTACGCAGCTTTGGAGTTTATACATTGATTCTTAGATATCCCTTTATTAGAAAGGGATTGTTCAAACCTTTTCGTTCAATGTAGAATTGAAACTAGTTATTGTATATCATGCATGGATGTTGCAATTTTTAATTTATTTTGGTTCCTATTAGGAGCTAATCGGTCAAATATCCCTCCAAATGTAACACAAAAACTATGAAACCATCCACATTTTGATGTCAATTTTTAATTTATTTTGGTTCCTATTAGGTGCTAATCGGTCAACTATCCCTCCAAATGTAACACAAAAACCATGAAACCATCCACATTTTGATGTGGGACTATTATTTTTGTTTTGCAAGCAAGTATACAAGGGGTACTCCAATATATATATATATATATGGGTTGGGCTAAGATGCACCACCCTTAAATTACACCCCTAATGCACCACCTATATGACAATTTGTGGGCCAATAGAATTGCCACATGGATGGTCAAAGTTTCAAACCTTGGAGGTGTATTTATACAGTAGTCAAAGCTTGTATGTACTGTATACTGCAGTATAGTATATGTATTTATGATATTTATATATTTTGCCCAAAAAAAAATTATTTATTATTTTTAATATCAGAAATAGTTTAATTTGTATTATGGACGATCCTGTAGGCACTCATCGTTGGAGCTATTCTGGACAACAATACACAAAACATAATACAAATTATACCATTTGATATTAAAAATAATAAATAAATTTTTTGGGCAAAATATATAAATACCATAAATACATATACTATATTGCAGTATACAGTACATACAACCTTTGATTACTGTATAAATACACCTCCAAGGTTTGAAACTTTGACCATCCATGTGGCAATTTTATTGGCTTACAAATTGCCACATGGGTGATGCATCAGGGAGTGTAATTTTAGGGTGGTGCATCTTAGCCCAACCCATATATATATATCCGTTAACATATATAAGGCCCTTGTACATTCAAAGGGCCATCTGCCCTAATCAGAAAAAGATAATCCAGAACTACCAAATTTTGCGACAATCCAACTCCATGAACAGATCTAACAATATCATTTTTTTGACGGAAAGATCTAATAATATCTAAAACACAAATAACATCAAAACTGGACTTATGAAACACAATATGATTATGACCCAAATCAAATTAACAACTGCTAATTGTTCTTAGCCTTCTTACCACAAATCAAATTAACCACGGTGAGATGGATAATAATGTGTGCCATCCAATGGTAAAACAATTAAAAGACCAACCCAACCATATATATAAGCCCAAACCTGATAGGATACCGTGCGGCCAAAAAAGAATACTTGCTCCATTCCCCACCTTCTTTACCATACATTTTGAGAACCAATTAAAATAGACATTTCCAGTATTATCTTTGACAACCAAGTCTATACTGAGAATTTTATCAATTTTTAGAGGACCATGTGCTATTTTGCAAAATAGAATTTATATTACTGTATCTCCATTTCAGCACCTTATAATACACCGCATCCTTATCAACCAAATACACCATCTTCATTTACCCACACTAGTGCAAAACAACCTTTCTACAACGGTTGAAAAATGCTTTCTACATCGGTTGACCAACCGTTGTAGATACGCTCGATGTAAAAAGTAGGGATTTTCTATAACGGTTGTCCAACCGTTGTAGAAAGTACATTTCTACATCGGTTGGAAGACACAACCATTGTAGAAAGTGCGACATGCCATTCCCAGGGTATCACATTTAAGAACCTTGTTGCGGAAATACACTCAATAAAATGTTGCTGATTGCTTTCGGAAAATAATGTCTTCTAGTTACTTATCCTTATTCAAAAATAGTGATAAAATTTTTTCTTTTTCTTTTTACTCCACATACAATCCAACACTATCAACATAATATACAACTATATAACATAGAGTTGTGTTACCATGACACAACTTTTGACACACATACGGTTTACACCGTATGTGACGCGCAGGAGGCATCACGGCACTGTGCAGTGCCGCACTGTGCGGCACTGTAGCTGTACTGTGCGGCACTGTAGCAGGTCTTTTTTTTTTTTTTTTTTTTTTTAAATTTTAGTTTTTATTATAAAAAATAAAATTTTATTTATAAAAAAACCCATTCACCATATAATGAACTGAAGTCACCAGATATTTGTACATGATTCACCACTTAACGAAAAAATTTATTTCTAAAAAAAACCATTCACCAGATATTTGTACATGATTCACCAGATATTTGCACGTACTTAACTAAAAAATTTATTTCTAAAAAAAAAACGAAAAATTTTATTTCTAAAAAAAATCCATTCACCAGATAATGAACGGAATTCACCAGATATTTGAACATGATTCACCACTTAACGAAAAATTTTATTTCTAAAAAAAAACCCATTCACCAGATAATGAATTGAATTCACCAGATATTTGTACATGATTCACCAGATATTTGCACATACTTAACAAAAAAATTTATTTCAAAAAAATCCATTCACCGGATAATGAACTGAATTCACCAGATATTTGTACATGATTCACCACTTACCGAAAAATTTCATTTCTCAAAAAAACCCATTCACCAGATAATGAATTGAATTCACCAGATATTTGTATATGATTCACCAGATATTTGCACATACTTAACCAAAAAATTTATTTCTCAAAAAAATTCATTCACCATATAATGAACTGAATTCACCAGATATTTGTACATGATTCACCACTTAACGAAAAATTTTATTTCTCAACAAAATCCATTCACCAGATAATGAATTGAATTCACCAGATATTTGTACATGATTCACCAGATAATTACACATACTTAACCAAAAAATTTATTTATAAAAAAATAACAATAAAAAAAAAACCAAAACTTAAAAAAAAAAAAAAAAAAAAACGCTACAGTGCCGCACAGTGCAGCTACAGTGCCGCACTGTGCGGCACTATACGGTGTAGGTGTAGAATTTTGTGTCACCGAATCATTTCTGTATAACATATATAGGTATCATAAGAGTTTTACACTTAGACCTTCACATAATAGGTCATCTCCCAAAGTCATAACATAAGAAAATAAAGACGTAATTATAACGTAGCGGTAATCTGGAATCACAACTCAAAAGGATGGCTCTCAATAGCCAAACATCCAGACTAAAGTACCACTACTTCACAAGATATCAAAAGTCCTATAGCTGGTCATTACTAGTAATCACGGTTGGGAAGAACACCCTGGTTTTCCCTTCCTATCGGGTATCCGGTGAGGATATCTCTACTCCCGGAACTATGGAAGTATCAGAACATAACAGTTCCTGATTTGCAAGAAACCTGGTAAATAACCAGAGAGGTGGTAAAGGTATCTCCACATCAACATCTGATACGTACCTGATGTAGGTCCTGAATTAGTACCTTCAACGATCCAAGCTGGTCCTGTGTAAGTGGCACTCCGAGCTCCCGTATTGATCATCCAAGCTTCACTATTGTCGACATTCACAAAGGTCAAGGATCTGATCCTTGAGTACGACATATTCGTCTCCTCGGAGTTCATCTATACTCAAATATATTTTTCACACAGTAGAGGAGCCAACAAAGAAATATGCAAGGGTGAGATACCAATATATGAGTTTTGATAAGACAACCGCATGCGCGACACACAAAACAACATATACCAGGTATTAACAACATAGCAAAAATTATCTAAACAGCAGAATAAATTTTATCAAAAGGGTTTCATACCCAACAGTCATCGCCATTTTATAAAAATGCACGACACTTCAATATTCAGGCTCTAATTTAATACCAAATCTCCAGAGATCCCACAAATTCCTGTTTCATTTTGAGTAGATCAAACTCTTTACATGGCCCATTGTAAAAATGAAATAAAACAATGTCCAAAAGAACACATAAAACACTGGTAACACTCAGTACACCAAGGTTATTGTTCAAAAATGTAACTCATTGGTCCACACATAACACAATGGTCACTGCGATTAATGGAGTTTATTGTCCATAACCTATTGCATCACTCAGAACCTCAATAGTTATCGCATAAAGTTGGACACTCAGTCCAGTAAAGATACATTGGCTCACTCAGAATCCCAATGATCAAATGGAAACATAGTCCATAACAGATATATTGATCACCTTAGGACTCAATGATCATAACAAATGACACATCTGTCAAAAATGCATGAGAAAAACTTTTATTCTCGTTTCATTTTCTTTCTCGTAATAATCTTCCCTTGTCGAATCCCAAAGCTTACGACCATACTTAATTTTATAGTAAGACGTTTTACTTTAAACAAACACAGGACACACAGTCCAAATGTTTTAAACTCAACACAGGACACACAGTCCGATTGCTCAATCACAAAGCCCTAAACTGATGCACCAGTCTTAGGCTCGTGGATATGGAACTCACATTTTCCACATCAGATTTAGGACACACAGTCCACAAAACCATTGCAGGACACTCAGTCCAATGACACAGATCCCTGATCTACGTGTCCACAGAACACTAAAACCCCGACGTCTCGATTCCTAGGTTCGTTTATCCTTTTTAAAACATTTCGCTGAGTGAAAAACAAATGCAAAACCAAACCTCTGAAAACTTATCCAAGTTTAACAGAATAATTTCACTGAATAAAACTCTTTTACAGAAATTGTTTTATGTTAAAACGTTTATAAAACGTAAAATCGTAAATAAATTGCTTTTCTCATAATTACAGCATCCTTAAAAATATTCTCATAAAAACATCAATTTCTTAAAAGTCCTTTCTGAATAAAATTATAATAATAAAATAAAACTTTTTTCTCAAAGTTTTTCATAAAAATCTTTTTATAACTTAAATGACTTTTCTGTCATAAGTAATTGTTCTGACTGCTATATTACATTATTTTTGTGACTTAATCACTTCAAATAACATTTTATAATAAAATTGAATTTATTTTCAAAAAACTAGCACCTGTAAAAATTTTCACAGTGCCCTTACCGTCACTTTATTGACACATTTTCCACAAAAATATTATTAAAATAATATTTTCCACCTTTTTCTCAAATTCTCATAAGTTAATCACTCTGATTAATTATCCGAGCTTATCAAGCTTTTATCCTTAAATTAAATTAAAAACTGACCAATGTCAGGTTTCTCAATCCATCACTCAACAGCAGATAGTTTCACCACAATATAGCATGGCATACATTCAATCATGACATGCATCACAATTATAATCATGTAAATCAACATATCACAAAAAATCAAGTAATCATATAATCACTTAAATAATGAATGACTCAAAAATAACAGAAAATCATCACAGATAATTCACAGACGACTCAAAAAAATAGCATACGATTATCTTAAACTCCTCAGGCTGTCCCCCCTTATCTCTTGAAGATTGAAGTCTTTGTTTTCACGAACTGTTTTTCCTATTCGATCTCCGTTTCCTTCGCACACTCCGAATAATCAACAACGATTTATCCTTCACAACAAATCATTACAAAAATTAATAACAATCAAACAACAAAACTTCATAAACCATATACTAATGGTTCGGCCCACTAAAGATCATTAGGCTAAGGATGTTTAAAAATTTTCTAACTCATGGATTAATGATCCTTAAACATGATGAAGACATGATCAATGATCATAAACCAAGAACTTGAACAAAAACTCATCTAACTCAATGAGTTAGGGTTTCGGCCCTTATGAAAAGAAAAGGTTAGGATTTGATTTGGTTTTCTCAATCACTTGGATTCAATACCCATAATGATTTAAGGGATGAAATCATGCATCATTTATCAAAAGTTGAAGCAAAACCCATTTACATCAAAACTATGAGTTTCAGCCTTCAATGAGAAAATAGGAAGGAGATTTATTTTGAGTTCATGCTTCTAGATGATGAATATAGACAGCAAGATGAGTTCATAGAAATTGGTTTAAAATCAAATGGATTTTTCTACAATTTTCTAGAGACTTTTGAATAAAGCTTCATGAAATTGGATGATGATGATTCATGGCATAAACTTGTAAAATAAATGAAGGAGAAGACAACATGATCATGATAGATGAGGTTTTACCTCTTGTTGATTGAAGAAATGAAGAGAGTGATCAAAGAAAGCTTAGTTAGAAATGGAAGCTTTTGGGACAGCTTTGAGGGTGTGGTGGTTTGATTTTATGAGTGTATCTCACGATCTACTAATCTAAAAATTACAAACTTTTGGTTGTTGAAAAGGTAAGAAGAATAGGAACAACTTTTATGTTTAAGGTTTGGTTTGATTCAGATCAGAACATGGGAGAAAAGAGCCTTCTTTCCGCTGTTCTAGTGTGGTGCTGTAGATTTCGAGCTGTTTTGGTAATTTGGGCATATCTCTCAAAATAGTTATCCGTTTTTGATGATCTTTAGCTCGTTGGAAAGAAGAGAGAAAGATAAAAAACTTTCATTTATAAAGTTGTTCGATTTTCATAACAGAAAAGGGTCAAAATTTAGATGAAGTTTCGGGTGAGTAAGGAGAGTTTGTCTTAGTTCTCTTGGTGTTCTTGATGAATGATGAAGAGAAAATGGTTAAGTGTGGTGGATGATGGCTGGCGCATAAGCAAGGGAGGAGAGGATAATAAACAAAAGAATTCTTGTATTAAATGAAATTAAATGATGATGTATGGTAGAGAATTAAGCCATGTAGTCATATTAAATTTGTGGTTGAAAAAAAAGATGAACAAGTGGTTAAAAATGGTGAAGGGTGGGCAGCCTTGGGGCCTTAGAAATGATGTGGATGAGGGTGTTTAGGTGGTGTGGCTGCCTCCTATACCACATGTTAGGGAGAAGATATTTTGTGTTGCATATCATGGTTAGTTAACCTCGGTTAGATTTAACCAGACGCAGGTTAGGTTAAAGTTCAAAATATCTAGATATTTTCTTTGTCTTCATGATGACTAGAGTAAATTATCACCACGATGATTCATTCCTCTTGAGTCATCATAGATGACTCGTCGGCCTGTTTCCCGATATATCTCTGCACAAACGTACCCGTTTCCCGATTAGGGTTTTTGAGAGAAATGAGTCTTAATTCATGAAGATGATATAAGTGAGTTAAAAAATTGCCTAAGTGTAGGGAAAAAGGGGTTGAGCCGTGTAGGGGAGGGCAAAATTTCAATGGCAAGCCTTGTAATTTCCATAGGAAACCAAGGCTACAATGGTCATTTCACCATAAAAATATCTAATGGCATTTATGTGCCATTATGATTCGGATAGGATCGTCATAAATGCTCGTCACATCAGTCACATCAGCTCCGTTGCTGACCCCCTGGTTCATCTGACTCTGGTTTTCCTAGAAATATTTCGACGTTTTCGCCCGCAGCAAATGTAATATTTTATTTTTACACTAAAATTTTCAAAACTTCCAATATCGTAGCAAATATGATAAAAATATTATTCGTCTCGTTCACGAATTAAAATTAGGTTTTCTGAGTAGTAAACTTTTACTGTCAGTGAAAACGCAGATCGGGCTTCGTCTGAATTTTCAGACCAAAATTTCATCGTAACCTTATGATATCAAGTATATCATGGAAATGACATTGGTTTATCCAAAATCATTTTCTAAGTCTCGGATAAAAATATAATCATTTATATATTTATTACCGATATTAGAAAGCAGAAAAATCGGGGTGTTAAATTACTACCCCACTAAAAAAAATTTCGTCCTTGAAATTTCGTGACTCAAAACTAGACAGGATTTTGTAATTTCATCTTAACCTTAAATCTTATATTGCCTTTCACGTCGCTTCATTCATTTTATTCCCTAACTCCATAACATAATTCATTCTTATGTCATTTCTATTTATCCTTACTATCCTCAAAATTTCGTTAGAGTCTATCACACTCAAAAAACAAAATCAAAACTTAATCACTTCTCTGCTCAACATTATTCCACCAGAAAATCTTCAAATCATCTAGCTCTCACCATTATCACCAAGATCAAATCAACAATACCTTTACAGCAACACGCATCAACTTTCTGCTCAAAATATCCAATCATTGTCTTAATCCCTTTTGATTACAATTCATCATTCAAATTTATATCACTTCACACATCTCAACCTCAAAAAAACTTTATTGCATCTCTTAATGCAATTAAACCAAAGGAGACTATATAGAATAGAATTATCTTACTGTTACCTTTTCAATTTTTCTAACAACTTAGTTTTACTCAAGAACTTCCCATTTTCGCTCACATTCAAGTTAGGTAAAACTACTATAAACATTTTACTGTAATCCTTCAAATCATACAATTAAATCTTATCTATGAGCATTTGATCATTACTCTAGATTTCCATTAGCGAACTCGGCCTCGATTATGATAAAATTTACCGAAATCATCTTACTTACTGATATAAATCCTAAAAATTCTCAGTTTACTAGTTACATCTATACCTCAATAAAAATCCACTCATCTCTTGTCGTGCTTAGGTATTACACTTATTCCCAGCTAACCTATCGAACTCAGGATGATAAGCTGAACATTATCTTCAACTTGGTTCTTAACGCTCGATGCAAACGTTGCCCGACACTTGAGGAAAGTTGTTGGGGCTTCATTTTCAGAACGATGTTGGAAGATTCTTTATGAAGTTGGATCAGTCCTCTGATACATACTTGTTAACTTCTCCACTACACAGTGGACCTAAATATGTAAGAAAGGTGTCGACGTCGTCAACCTACTCTCAATAATCTGAAAAGAGATCTTCAAGACAAGAAATTTCATGATTTCACTTTCACAAGAAAGCACAAAGAATAAATTGACCAATCTGAAAGATACAAGTGTCCAATATGTAAAAAGATTCTTCAATAGGTTCGTTAGTGTAAAAATGCATAGCTAATACATGTTTACAAACATGACTCTAATAAAGTTCCTTCTTTCACAAGAATTCCATCGTGTTAGGAAATCAAAAGATGAACAATCCCTAATCTCAAGAGGATTTTAATTTGTACCAGAAATTTACAAACGACGATTTAAAAGGAAAACAGTCGAGCCAAAAATTCAGACTGGATTACAATTACCAAAAATAAAAGTGACTAGACTAAGTTCCATTAGGAAACTTCTGTTATCAAGAAACCATCTGTGTTACACAACTAACATATTTTCAAAGAAATATGAAAATATCCAGACTATCAGAACCAATGGATAAGTCAGGATAGACTTTAAATCAAGATCAGAAAAAATGAATTTGGCATGTACAAAGTGTACCGCTGTGATTGTCAAATACAACCATAGGAATTTGAGGAACAATTGTCATAGATAAGAATTTTTCTTAATCCCAAGACTCTCACCTAAGGTTGAAGATTCAAATCTATTACCTTGATTTCTCACAAGCACAAAGGTCTTTTATGACTCGCTTAGTACGGTCACCCTGAATCGGTATGATTCCTGATAACTTGGTCAATCTCTTAGACACATGAAGAGTTGATCTTTCCTCATGAGTTGAGTCAACAGCACAAAATCTTTAATCAATCTTTACTCCAATCTGGTGATAACTTGTTCTCAAGACGATATTTGAATAGACAACAACTCCTTGCGAGTGATCTGTAACACTTGACATAGAGGTCTCTCATGCTCCTCGTGACTCTTAGAGTAAACGATAACATCATCGATGAAGATGATGACAAACTTATCGAGAAACGGACGAAATTTCCATTTCTTGAAGTCTAACCCAGTTAACTTAGTATGCGATATCCTACACGAAGCGGTTGAGATCTAACTAAGTCTAGAAACTAGATCAATCAGAAACTCAATATCCTTCGCAAGTACAAACTTGGAACATTCTCAGAAAATTCTCCCAAAAATTTTCCATGACAAGTACCTCATTCAAATGTCTGATACCATCCCCAAAGGAATGAACGAACGTGTCAACATGAATATAAGTACCTTTTACTAAACATGAGTTCTCACAAGGCCTCAACCCAATTAGAACTCACCAAAACACACGTACTTGTGTGTCAACACACATTGTTTTAACAAAGAAACAATTCAAACAAGGTTCAACCAGAGATTACACAACAAAAACCTAACAGACCTATTCCCCATGGTTCCCGAAAGACTCGACCAGCTCTGATACCACTAATGCGGCACCCCATTCCTAGGGTATCACATTTAAGTAACTTGTTGCGGAAATGCACTCAATAAAATGTTGCTGGTTGCTTTCGGAAAATAATGTATTCTAGTTACTTATCCTTATTCAAAAATAGTGATAAAATTTTTTCTTTTTCTTTTTACTCCACATACAAGCCAACACTATCAACATAATATACAACAATATAACATAAATAGGTATCATAAGAGTTTTACACTTAGACCTTCACATAATAGGTCATCTCCCAAAGTCATAACATAAGAAAATAAAGACGTAATTATAACGTAGCGGTAATCTGGAATCACAACTCAAAAGGATGACTCTCAATAGCCAAACATCCAAACTAACAAAGTACCACTACTTCACAAGATACCAAAAGTCTTATAGCTGGTCATTACTAGTAATCATGGTTGGGAAGACCACCCTGGTTTTCCCTTCCTATCGGGTATCCGGTGATGACCTCTACTACCAGAACTATGGAAGTATCAGAACATAACAGTTCCTGATCTGCAAGAAACCTGGTAAATAACCAGAGAGGTGGTAAAGGTATGCCCACCGTCAATATTTGATACGTACGTGATGTAGGTCCTGAATTAGTACCTTCAACGATCCAAGCTGGTCCTGTGTAAGTGGCACTCCGAGCTCCCGTATTGATCACCCAAGCTTCACTATTGTCGACGTTCACACAGGTCAATGATCTGATCCTCGAGTATGACAGATTCGTCTCCTCGGAGTTCATCTATACACAAATATATTTTTCACACGTTAGAGGAGCCAACAAACAAATATGCAAGGGTGAGATACCAATATATGAGTTTTGATAAGACAACCACATGCCCGACACACAAAACAACATATACCAGGTATTAACAACATACCAAAAATTATCTAAACAGAATAAATTTTATCAAAAAGGTTTCATACCCGATAGTCATCGCCATTTTATAAAAATGCATGACACTTCAATATTCAGGCTCTAATTTAATACCTAATCTCCGGAGATCCCACAACTTCCTGTTTCGTTTTGAGCAGATCAAGCTCTTTACATGGCCTATTGTAAAAACGAAATAAAACAATGTCCAAAAGAACACATAACACATTGGTAACACTCAGTACAACAAGGTTATTGTTAAAAAATGTAACTCATTTGTCCACACAGAACACAATGGTCACTGCGATCATTGGAGTTTATTATCCATAACCTATCGCATCACTCAGAACCTCAATAGTTATCGCATAAAGTTGGTCAATCAGTCCCGTAAAGATACATTGGCTCACTCAGAATCCCAATGATCAAATGGAAACATAGTCCATAACAGATACATTGATCCCCTTAGGACTCAATGATCATAACAAATCACATGTCTGCAAAAAATGCATGAGAAAAACTTTTATTCTCGTTTCGTTTTCTTTCTCGTAATAATCTTCCCTTGTCGAAGCCCAAAGCTTACCACCATGTTTAATTTTATATTAAGACTTTTTACTTTACACAAACACAGGACACACAGTCCAAATGTTTTAAACTCAACACAGGACACACAGTCCGAGTGCTCAATCTCAAAGCCCTAAACTGATGCACCAGTCTTAGGCTCGCGGATATGGAACTCATATTTTCCACATCAGATTTAGGACACGCGGTCCACAAAACCATTGTAGGACACTCAGTCCAATGACACAGATCCCTGACCTACGTGTTCACAGAACACTAGAACCCCGACGTCTCGGTTCCTAGGTTCGTTTATCCTTTTTAAAACATTTCACTCAGTGAAAAACAAATACAAAACCAAACCTCTGAAAACTTATCCAAGTTTAACAGAATAATTTCACTGAATAAAACTCTTTTACATAGAAATTCTTTTATGTTAAAATGTTTATAAAACGTAAAATTGTAAACAAATTCCTTTTCTCATAATTACATCATCCTTAAAAATCATTCTCATAAAAACATCAATTTCTTAAAAGTCCTTTCTAAATAAAATTATAATAATAAAATAAAACTTTTTTCTCAAAGTTTTTCATAAAAATCTTTTTATAACTTAAATGACTTTTCTGTCATAAGTAATTGTTCTAACTACTACATTACGTTATTTTTGTGACTTAATCACTTTAAATAACATTTTTTAATAAAATTGAATTTATTTTGGAAAAACTAGCGCCTGTAAAATTTTTCACAGTTTTGCCCTTACTGTCACTTTATTGACACATTTTCCACAAAAATATTATTAAAATAGTATTTTTTCACCTTTTTGTCAAATTCTCATAAATTAATCACTCTGATTAATTATCCGAGCTTATCAAGCTTTTATCCTCAAATTAAATTAAACACTGACCAATGTCAGGTTTCTCAATTCATCACTCAACAGCAGATAATTTCACCACAATATAGCATGGCATACATTCAAGTCATGACATGCATCACAATTATAATTTAACAATTCAATTATAATCATGTAAATCAATATATCACAAAAAATTAAGTAATCATATAATCACTTAAACAATGAATGATTCAAAAATCACAAAATCGTCACAGATAATTCACAGACGACTCAAAAAATAGCATACGATTATCTTAAACTCCTCTGGCTGTCCCCCCTTACCTCTTGAAGATTCAAGTCTTTGTTTTCACGAACTATTTTTCTGATTCGATCTCCGTTTCCTTCACACACTCAGGGTAATCAACAATGATTTATCCTTCACAACAAATCATTACAAAATTAATAACAATCAAACAACAAAACTTCATAAACCATATACTAATGGTTCGGCCCACTCAAGATCATTAGGCTAAGGATGTTTAAAAATTTTCTAACTCATGGATTAATGATTCTTAAACATGATGAAGACATGATCAATGACCATAGACCAAGAACTTGAACAAAAACTCATCTAACTCAATGAGTTAGGGTTTCGGCCCTTATGAAAAGAAAAGGTTAGGATTTGATTTGGTTTTCTCAATCACATGGATTCAATACCCATAATGATTTAAGGGATGAAATCATGCATCATTTATCAAAAGTTGAAGCAAAACCCATTTACACCAAAACTATGAGTTTCAGTCTTCAATGAGAAAATAGGATGGAAATTTATTTTGAGTTCATGCTTCTAGATGATGAATATAGACATCAAGATGAGTTCATAGAAACTGGTTTCAAATCAAATGGATTTTTCTACAATTTTCTAGAGACTTTTGAATAAAGCTTCATGAAATTGGATGATGATGATTCATGACATAAACTTGTAAAATAAATGAAGGAGAAGACAACATGATCATGATAGATGAGTTTTTACCCCTTGTTGATTGAAGAAATGAAGAGAGTGATCAAAACAAGCTTAGTTAGAAATGGAAGCTTTTGGGACAGCTTTGAGGGTGTGATGGTTTTATGAGTGTATCTCACGATCTAATCATCTAAAAATTACAAACTTTGGGTTGTTGGAAAGTTAATAAGAAGAGGAACAACTTTGATGTTGAAAGTTTGGTTTGATTCAGATCAGAACATGGGAGAAAAGAGCCTTCTTTCCGCTGTTCTAGTGTGGTGCTGTGGATTTCGAGCTGTTTTGGTAATTTGGGCATATCTCTCAAAATACTTATCCGTTTTTGATTATCTTTAGCTCGTTAGAAAGAAGAGAGAAATAGAAACAACTTTCATGTAGAAAGTTGTTCGATTTTCATAACAAAAAAGGGTCAGAATTTCGATGAAGTTTCGGGTGAGTAAGGAGAGTTTGTCTTAGTTCTCTTGGTGTTCTTGATGAATGATGAAGAGAAAATGGTTAAGTGTGGTGGATGATGGCTGGAGCATAAGCAAGGGAGGGAAGGAGAATAAACAAAAGAATTCTTGTGTTAAATGAAATTAAATGATGATGTGTGGTAGAGAATTAAGCCATGTAGTCATATTAAATTTGTGGTTGAAAAAGAAGATGAACAAGTGGTTAAAAATGGTGAAGGGTGGGCAGCCTTGGGGCCTTAGAAATGATGTGGATGAGGGTGTTTAGGTGGTGTGGCTGCCTCCTATACCACATGTTAGGGAGAAGATATTTTGTGTTGCAAATCATGGTTAGTTAACCTCGGTTAGATTTAACCAAACGCAGGTTAGGTTAACGTTCAAAATATCTAGATATTTTCTTTGTCTTCATGATGACTAGAGTAAATTATCATCACGATGATTCATTCCTCTTGAGTCATCATAGATGACTCGTCGGTCTGTTTCCCGATATATCTTTGCACAAACGTACCCGTTTCCCTATTAGGGTTTTTGAGAGAAATGAGTCTTGATTCATGAAGATGATATAAGCGACTTGAAAAATTGCCTAAGTGTAGGGAAAAAGGGGTAGAGCCGTGTAGGGAGGGTAAAATGGTCCCAAAATTTCAATGGCAAGCCTTGTAATTTCCATAGGAAACTAAGGGTAAAATGATCATTTCACCATAAAAATATCTAATGGCATTCATGTGCCATTATGGCCATTATGATTCGGATAGGATCGTCATAAATGCTCGTCAAATCAGTCACATCAGTCATCTCAGCAACGAACCCCCTGTTTCATCTGACTCAGGTTTTCCTAGAGATATTTCGACATTTTCGCCCGCCGCAAATATAATATTTTATTTTTACACTAAAATTTTCAAAACTTTCAATATCGTAGAAAATATGATAAAAATATTATTCATCTCGTTCATGAATTAAAATTAGGTTTTCTGAGCAGTAAACTTTTACTGTCAGTGCAAACGCAGACCGATCTCCATTTGAATTTTCAACCGAAAATTTCATCTTAACCTTATGATATCAAGTATATCTTGGAAATGACATTGGTTTATCCAAAATCATTTTCTAAGTCTCGGATAAAAATATAATCATTTATATATTTATTACCGACATTAGAAAGCAGAAAAATCGGGGTGTTATAGAAATCGTGATTCTACATCCAAATTATGGACTCTCTACATCGGTTGTGTTGTTCAACCGATGTAGAAAGTTAACTTTCTGCATCGGTTTTTTGTGGCCAACCAATGTAGAAAGTGTGCTTTTTGGTTACTGGTGTGGACTTTCTACATCGGTTAAGGTCACAACCGATGTAGAAAGTCTTGTATTTTTTTTTTAAAACCTCATTTGTTTCTTTCCTCACTTCCTTTTCCTGTTTTTATTCAGTTTTCAATATACATCCAAATTCAACAATAATACAAAATCAACAAAAACTCAACAATTAACATTAACATCCATATATATAATTAACCAGTACTAATTAATCTAGCTATATCAACAAAAAAACTAAACCTATATAAATGTAAAACTAAATACATCTAAGATACAAATGGTTTACTATAATCAAGAAAGAAGTTTGCCCAACACTCCTTGATGTCCTCTATTTCATCATGAGAGAATGGTTCCGCAATGTTGAAGTTATGCACTTTCAAATAACGTAAGATAAACAATATTAGCAAATAGAGTAAAACAAACATATGATAATAAACTCTTGTACTTAAAAACACTATTAATTACCTCCGCCCATCGATCAGTAATACCGGCGGAGACAATAGTCAACATATGTCTCAAGACAAAATATCCACACTCCCAGTTGCCTTGTTGTCGATTAGACTACAAATTATAGACAATAATGAGTAAACATATAATAATTACTATTATATATATAACTTCCAATTGAATCTCGGGTTAACTGCTTACATTGCAACGAATCTATTTAGGCTTTACTCTCCTGGCCTTGCTTTTACCTTCCAACCTACTACATGCCTGCATAGCTCTGTGATAAACAGATCGATATTCATGTAAATTAATACATCCACATCAATAAGGTGATGCAATAATATTACAAATTAAGAGTGGAAGCTTGCTTATGTATCAATTATATTCTTGAGATCTTCCTCTGGAGCATTGTGCACTGAACATAAGAATGCGACCTCATTCTTGTCAGGACAAATGACCAGGGTGCTTTTTGTATTACATAGGCCTTAATATGTCACAATGCTCTGTGGGGTTAACAAGGGTGCTTTTTGCAGATAGATATTATTGCTTCCTTTTTGTCAATTTAAGAGGCACAATGGTAGTAGTATTAAAGTTTCAACACTCAGATTTATAAATTGAAAGCTAACTCCATCTCTTGATAGGACTATCCTATTCTCCTTTATTATGGCTAGGTCTTTTTAACATAATATCTACTAAATAAATAATAAACATGGATACACAAGACACCTGAAATTACTTCCACTACCAACTTATGATTTTTCTATAAAATCTGGAAGATAAAATCCCAGGGAATAACTTATGAAATTACATATCTATTTGCTATCTTTATTAATATTTTGCCTTAACGCTTTGTGATATGAGTCAATATTTGATAGAGAATGTTGGCCAAGAAGATAAATTTATACAATGTCAAAATAGTAATTGTATTAAGAAACTCAACCTTGAATACCTACACTAAAATATGGCAAACAAATAAGACTCACGATCCCAAAAAAATCAGTAAATAGCTGAAACAAGCCACAAGGCAATCAAACATTAACAAGAATGAAGGCAACAAGGAAGTCAAGTGACCATTAACCCATAAACCTTATTTTAACCCCAGAATCATAGATACCTCAAAAGGAAAGCCCAAGAGAACGAAATATAATTGCTTGATTGGGAAAAATGTTATTTCAGTGAGCAAGCTTAATGGGTTCAGTAAACCAATGTTGACAAGGAATATATGAGAAATGGTGCAAAGCAGAAGCAAAAGATTGGGTTACTCACCGAAGGAATCGCTGTTCACGAAGGAAAAAGGCTTGGGTTAGGGCAGCGAAAGGAATGACAGCAGCACGAACGACGGAGACAACGCGCGCGAACGGCTGAGAAAGCAAGGCAGAGAACGGTGGAGACAACGCGCATGGATGGCAGAGACAGCGAGCACGAACGTCGAAGAAGGGCGCGGAGACAGCGCGCGAATGACGGACGAATAGCGGAGAAGCGAAATAAGGGTGGGCTCTAGCGCAAGTAGGAATGAGTGAAACGAAACAACAGTGGGCTCTGGCACAATAGGAATTTGAAATAAGGGTTTTTGTATCAGGTTTATAGGTAAGCGTGGTAGAAAGGCATGACCCAGAGTCCATTTTATTACAAAAATGCCACCGACTACAATGGTTGCAAAAGTAACCGTTGTAGAAAGTCATGTCCCAGACTCCATTTTATTACAAAAATGCCACCATGTAATTTTCTACAACGGTTCCTTTTACAACTGATGTAGAAAGTCATTCCCAGAGTTCATTTTATTACAAAAATGCCACCGCACTACTTTCTACAACAGTTCCAATGCAACCGATGTAGAATCCGCGATGCAAAAAGCATATTTTCCACTAGTGCCAGGAGACTTAAATTAAACAAGTTCAAATGCTTTACTCCTAAACCACCCAAGTCCTTGGTTTGGCATCTATACCCGCTAACCCAAATATTTTTTCTCTTCTCATCACATCCATCCTAAAAAAACCATCTCTGTATCCCAATTAGCCTCTTCAAAACAATTTTCGGGATTCAGAAAAAAGATAAATTAAATAATATAAAGGTAAACTAGATAACATCGAATTCAAAAGAATTATTTTTACCAAGAGACAAAAGCCTACCTTTCCAACTAGCCAACCTTTTCCTCATAGAGTCTATAACTGGTTGTCAATTTGAAGCCCCTAAAGAGAGATTTCAAAGTCCAAACATTTTCTACAGTTGCATAACTAATCAGTAAAGTATCATCAAGAAACAAAAGATGCAATAATTCAATTATTCTCCATTTAAAAACCTTTGGACTTACCATTGACCACCGCCCTCCTCATAAACTCACTCAAACCTTCCGCCCCAATAAGGAATAGAAAGAGAAATAATGGATCCCCTTGTCGAAGTCCTTTTTGCAGCTGAATCTCATCAGTAGGGATACCGTTAACCAGAATGGACACCTGCCCCGTAAAAACGCAAGCCTTAATCCAACTCCTCCATCTTTCGCAAATTCCCATCCTGCCCAAAATATAATTAATAAAATTCCAACTAACCAAATCATAAGCTTTTTCAAAGTCTATTTTAAAAATGATACATGACCCCTAGTTTTTTTTTTTTTTTTGCAATATCCACAACCTCATTAATCACTAATTAATATGCCATCAAGAATTTATCTATTTGCTGAAAAGGCAGATTAGCATCTTGAAAATAATGGACTAATAACATATTTAAGTCTTGCAAGTCTTGCAGCTAGCAACTTGGACATCATTTTATAAATGTTGCCTATTAGTTGAAATACCCAAAGTAAACACAAGAAGGGGGTTCAATTGTGTTTATCAAACTTTTTCTAAACTTAGAAAATCCTTTTCGCATGCACATCAAGCATACGGGTGAAAACAATTTATCAGACGAGTGACTCATCTAATATTTGAGACAACACACACAAGCATAAAACAACTTAAAATATTTTGATATTCACATATTTAACCCCATGTTAGAAAAACAAGTTAAATAAACTCTTAAATAAATTAAAGAGATGGAGAAGATGAGTATAACTCAAGGGATTTATCCCGGTTTACCCTAAAATCAACAGGGCTACGTCCAGTCCTTGACAGCACGATGTTTTCTCCACTATAACTGATCAGATTACAGTACAAGTATTCTTTGTACACATAGCCTATCCAGGCTCACTCTTATACAAGTATTATTTGCCCACATAGCCTCTTCATGCTCAACAACTGAAAAAGTAGGAAGTGTTTGTGAATTTAATACAGTTTTGCAAATCTTCTTGGTGAATACTCAGAGAGTGGAATAAATATCAGAGTAAGAAAGACTGAAAGACCGTGTATTAACTTCAAATGATTTAAGAAATAAAGAATGAAGAAATGATAGAGTAAATGCGCAGAGTAAATGCTTCTTTGAGTAAATGCACTATCTTGTTCTTCATCTTCATGGTCTTCTCTATTTATAACCTTCAATCAATTTGATCAGTTAGAAACATTCTCCAGAAAGTGATTTATTTTGATTTGAAGTATTGGGATGCCATTAATGCCAAAGAGTCGTTTTGGATAGCATTGAATGCTTGAAGATGTTGACCTTTGACATAGCAAACCAAGGGTTCACTTTTGTTCTGAAGCACTGTTGTATCAAAGGTGCGGCAGTTATGCTTTTGTACTTGCAGCAGAGGAATTTTCCATTTCAGTGCAACACTCCAGTTCGACTCCAAAAAGTACTTTTGGTTTGAAGTAAAAAGAGTGAAAAGCATGACTGACTTGTACAGAGAGTAGCGTGTAGATTCCTTAAAGCCTTGAAAGAATAATTTCTTTATTCTTCTTGCTTGGTGTTTGTCCACAGGTCCTTGATCCTTAAAATTTTCGAATATGATTTTCTTTAATTTGAATTTGTTGACTTGGACTCTTTGTTATGACACTTGAGCAGTAGACGAGTGTAGTCATTGCTTCCAGACAAGTGTAGTTCTGAGCTTCAGATGAGTGTGACTTTGTGAGGCTTCTCAATACTTAGCTTGAGATAGAGTTTGTAGTTGCCACATCATCTTTTAGTGGACGAGTGCTAAAGCTGATCTGACTTTGCTTCATGCTGAGTTGTCTTCTAGTAGATGGGTGCTTTTCAGACGGGTCACTAAAACTCTTATCAGAGTGATAGACTTGATGCTCTGTTGCGAGTAAACAGGTCATGAGTTGGCGTATAAGTCTTTTCTTATTTGTTTGCACACTTGAACAGTTTCATTAGTAATTTCATAGGGTTCAATACAACCATACTTAATATATTTGGAATCATCAAAACTTAGAGAATTAACACATGGAAGTGTTTTATGATGTTTGAGGTCCTACCATTTGTAAGATATATGTGAAATCTCTAATAGACTAAGGATAGATCCTTCTTGGAAACCACAGTTAAAAAAGAATAAGAAATACCTATTGGCAGCTTTGCATTTGAAAAGAACGATCCTCCTCAAGATCACCCACCTCGAATTTGAAAGACTCCAAAAAATGCTTGAAGAAGCTAAAGTTGAACCTATCTGTCCCTAGGCTCTTGTCACCATCATAACTTCACACATCCTCTCTGATTTCATCCAAAGTAAAAGAAGATTAGCTGCCTATTTTCTTGATAGGACAACTGCTTAAATGAGATACCCTCCAGAAAAGGAAGATCAAATAAAGATTCTGAAAATTATCTAACGAATTATGCTCATCTACCAATACCTTGATTTGATAATCCATAATACCAAGGACCTCTACATTCAAAACTTTAAGGGTCTGCTTGCTTTATTTCCAGTTTCCTGTTTTTATTTCCTGTTTTCAGAAATAATTACAAAACTGCCACCTTGTTTTCATTATGTTTCTTGTTTTTGGAATTTTGGACAGGAAACATTGAAAACAAATTTTTTTTTTTTTTCTGTTTTCACTATTTCCTGTACAAATTTCTGAAAACAGGAAACAAAATGAAAACAAGGTGGTAATTTTATAATTATTTCTGAAAATAGGAAATGAAAACTAGAAACTGGAAACACAAATAGGCCCTAATATATTCTTTTAGAAACCAAAGCATTTCTTTGAAAGTGAAAATTTTCCATCCAGCTACCTTTATTTTAGCTTACTTGTTCTTCACAAACCGAACAAAATCATAATGTTGTAACTAACAATTATTAAATCGAAAGGCTTAGGTTTTGAGGGTTTTGCATGGACGATACTGAGAATTAGGGTTTGGCACGTTATTGCACCATGGCAAGCTCTTTTTGCCCTGGACACGTTCTATTCCCAGAATTGATGATCCTTATTTCTTCCTCTTCTCCTAATCCTCCTCTCTTTTCTGATCGATCTCTTCCTGCTTTGAATCCTTCTTTACTAAATAATGAAAGGGCTGCGTCAAAGGCTCCATTGCTTCCCCACAAAACCTTTGCCCAAGCTTTAAATAACGCATGCAACATACCTCTCAGTCAACTACCAACGCCTTGCTGGAAAGGAGACGCTTTAGCTGTTACAATTCTTGAAGAGGAGTATCTCGCAGGTGTAGAAAGTTACAAGAACAACCTTCACGACAGGTTATTTTTAATGAAAGGTGATGCTCCATACATGATTGATGACTTGTGATCCAAGTTACTCAATCTTTGGAAACCATTGACTCAATGGAAGATGATTCCTCTTGGTAGAGGTTTCTTTGAATTCTCTTTTTCTTCCATAGAGGACTTGAGAAAGGTTCTTGCTGTAGGATCTTGGAACTTGGCCCCAGGGGTTCTTAGATTGTCCTCTTGGACTCCTGACTTCCGCCCTGATCAAATGAAACAGACTAGCACTCAATATTGGATCAGAATTGGAGGACTGCCACAAGAGTATTGGAGGCCAAAGATTCTCTTTGCAATTGCAAGAGGAATTGGAGTGCCATTGTCACTGGATGATGCGACTATATCCAAGACTCTTGGTCACTTTTCTAGAGTCTTGGTTGATATTGATTTGACTAAAGATCTGCAGGACCGTATAATGGTGGAAAGGAAAGATCTTGCTTTCTTGGTAAATATTGAATATGAGAAATTGCCTCTATTTTGTTCTCATTGTAAGATGATTGGACATTCATTATCTAACTGCAAGAACATAAAAAGGGTAGATGATTTGAATGAAGGAAAGGTGGCAAAGAAAATTGTAGCTATGTATGTTCCAAAAAAGATTGATTCTTTATTGGAGAAGGACTCAGAGGTGCAGAAAGACATTCCTGATGCATTAAAAAAAGGAAAGGAAGTGATTGCTGAGGTTTCTCCAGCATTGATAAAAGGGAAGGAAATTGTTGAAGTTTCTCTAGTTCAGTGCCAGGGGGAAACTAGCAAAAGAAATCAGATGCCTAATATAAGCTTACATCTTGATGCTACAATTGATGGTCCTGATATGGTTATTGATGGGGAGCTGAGAAATCAAACTGAGCCGGTTATTAAACCTGTTGATGATTTAGAGTTGCAGAATGATAAATTGGTTAACAGTGTTGAGGACCATGTGGAAAATATTTCTGATGAATTGGAATCTCCTGTTCTGCAGTCAAACTCTGGCCGGCTTGGGAGTGGTCAGATGGATCATGTTTCAAACTCATTAAGTGAGGCTAGTGGTTCAAAAACTCCAGTTTATACTCCTTATAATACTGTTGTTCAGAAGGATATGCAGATTGTAGGAAAATTTTGGTCTGATGAGAAGGAGGATTTGGATGAAGTCTCGAAGGAGGACTGCACCATCTCTAGTAGCACAGATCATGGTCAGGAAAAGGATGCTTCTGAATATACTGAAGTTGTCCCAAAATCAAAGAAAAAGAAATTGAGGAAAAAGGCCAACAAATTGTTGCAGGCTGACTATAATACAAGGTCCAAAGCAGCTCTCTCTAAGATTGGACAATGAAGGTAATCTTTTGGAATGCTAGGGGTGTGGGAAACCTAGACACTAGGCTTTTCCTTAAGAAGTTGTGTTTGTCTCATAAGCCTGAGTTTTTATTTATTGCTGAGCCTTGGATTCCCTTTTAAAGGTTTCCTCCAAGGTTTCTAAGCAGTCTTAATTTAAAGCTCGTTTTAGTTAACAATAGAGAATCTTTCCTTCCTAATGTTTGGTGCATTTGTGCTATGCACCTTGATCCAAAGGTCATTGTTTGTGCTAGACAGCATATTTCTTTTTCTGTCATGGTTGAATCCAGAGAGCTTTTCTGTTCTGCTATATATGCTTGCACCACTCAAGCTCTGAGGAGGCAGCTTTGGCAAGAACTGAATGTTCTTCAGCAAAATCATAGGGGTCCTTGGTTCTTTGTAGGCGACTTTAATGTGGTTTTAGGTGCTCATGAGCAAAGAGGAGGGAGTTTCCCTTCCCAGTCTTCCTGTTCTGATTTCAGAAACTAGTCTGATTGCAACAGTTTAATTCATTTAATGACAAGAGGCTCTCAATTTACTTGGACAAATGGAAGAAGAGGTAGGCATTGCACTGAGAAGAGACTAGATAGAGTTATATGCAATAATGAGTGGTTATCCTCATGGTCCAGTGTCTCTTGTAGTACTTTACCATGGAACTGCTCTGATCACTTTCCATTGCTGATTTCTGTGAAGAAATTGGAGCAACAACACAGTTCTGCTTTCAAGTTCATGAAAATGTGGACCAGGCATCAAGGGTGCAAACAGTTAGTGGCAGAGGCTTGGAATACCCCAGTTTATGGTTGTCCTATGTTTATTCTCTCTCAAAAGTTGAAGACACTCAAGCTAAAACTAAAAGATTGGAACAAAAATGTTTTTGGCAACATCCACATGAAGGTAGAAGAGGCTATGTCCTTTGTTGACAATATTCAGAAACAAATTGAAGAGTGTGGCCCGACTGAAATCCTGATTGAGCATGAGAAAGCTGCTCAAATTAATCTACATCAAGCCCTGAGTATGCAGGAACTGTTATGGCAAGAAAAATCAAGGATTGAATGGCAACTTCATGGAGATAGGAACACTGAGTTTTTTCATAGATTGACCAAGTTAAGAAATGTCTCCAAGAAGATTTCTAGCTTAAGAAAGGAAGAGGAGATTCTACATAGTCCTACAGACATTGAACACTTAGTTTTAAGCTATTATGAGGATCTTTTTGGTTCTGATAACAGCAGTGTAGATAATGGTTTGATAGAGGAGGTGATTCCTAGTCTAGTTTCAAATGAGGATAACATGAATTTAACAAGGTTACCTGATATGGAAGAGGTTAAATTGACAGTATTTTCTATGAATGCAAATGGTGCTCCAGGGCCGGATGGGTTTGGAGGTTTCTTTTTTCAACACTATTGGGATATTGTAGCATATGATGTATACAATGATGTGGTTCAGTTCTTTAGAAGTGGTTGGATTATGCCAAATCTGAATTCTAATCTTGTAGTTCTTGTTCCTAAAGTGGAAGGGGCTGACAGAGTAGAGCTTTTTAGACCCATTGCTTTAGCAAATTTCAAGTTTAAAATCATCTCCAAAGTGCTGGCAGATAGGTTGGCAAAGATAGCTCCTAAAATTGGCACTGAAAATCAAAGAGGCTTCATAAAGGGTAGGCAAATTTCTGATTGTATCTGTTTGGCTTCTGAGGCTATAAACTTGCTGGATAGAAAGGCTTTTGGTGGCAACTTAGCCATGAAAATTGACATTAGGAAAGCCTTTGATACTTTGGATTGGGGGTTCTTATTTAAGGTGCTGCAACAATTTCGTTTTAATTCAACTTTCTGCAGTTGGATAGAGGCCATCCTGAAATCAGCAAAACTGTCTTTTAGCATAAATGGTAAATCAGTTGGATATTTTGCTTGTAAGAGAGGTGTTAGACAGGGAGATCCCCTATCTCCTCTTCTTTTTTGTATTGCTGAAGAGGTGTTAAGTAGGGGAATTGCCACGCTGGTCTCTTCTGGTGAATTGCAGCTTATTTCTGGACCAAGAGGATCTCATGTTCCTTCTCATTTATGCAGATGATGTGATGCTCTTTTGTAGAGGTACAGCCAGAAATCTCAGCATTCTTAAAAGTCTGTTTTCTGAATATGGTGAAGCTTCAGGTCAATTAATTAACTGTGGCAAGTCAAAGTTCTTCACAGGGAGCATATCTGCTAGTAGAGTGACTGCTATCTCAGAAATTCTAGGCTTTTCCTTGGGTAGTTTGCCTTTTACATACCTAGGTGTTCCTTTGTTTAAAGGGAAACCTAAAAGGATTCATTTGCAACACATTACTGACAGAATCAAGGAGAAGTTAGCTACTTGGAAAGCTATTTTATTGTCCATCATGGGGAGGGTTCAATTAGTCAGGTCAGTCATCCAAGGTATCCTTTTATATAGCTTCTGTATTTATGCCTGGCCAGTTAGCCTTATTAAAGAAGTTGATAGATGGACTAGAAACTTTATATGGTCAGGTAATATTGAAACCAGGAAGGTGGTGACTATTTCTTGGCATAAAACATGTACTCCTCCTTTTGAAGGGGGCCTAGGAATCAGGTCTTCGATTGCAATAAACAAGGCTGCTATGATTAAACTCTGCTGGGATTTAATCCAATCCGATGTTCCCTGGTCCAATTTTCTTCCAGCCAGGGTCCTTAGAAACAATGCACCTATTAAGTATCCTGTAATTTCTTCAATTTGGTCTAGTCTAACGCAGAATTTTCACATGGTTTTGGATAAGGTGACTTGGCAAGTTGGAGATGGCAGCAAGATTAGATTTTGGAATGATAGATGGTTGTCCCAAAATCTGTTTTCTGTTTTAAATCTCCCACAAAATATATGTAAGTTGGTGAAAGCCAAAGTGCAGGACTTCATCATCAATGGTTCTTGGAATATCCCGGATGATCTAATACTGAAATGTCCATTATTGGCTGAGGAGTTGAAGAGAATTTCCATTTGTAGCATCCCAATGTTTTAAAGATGATTTGGAGGATTAGAATTGATTAGAGATGGTTAAAACATGTAAAAAGTTGGTTTTTGAGTGTTATAATCAATTATGTTCTAGGCATAATCGATTACTGTAACACTCCCCTTGGGCATTACTTCATAAAACATGCGGAATTAAATTAAAAGTCATTTTGCTGGTTGCTTTCGGAAAATTAATTTATTGTAAGGCAGAAAACTTGGGTGTAAAAATTTCATGTGCAGAAAAGTTTAGAAACATGATATGTATATAAAAGTAATGAAGTCCTATTGAATACCTTTACGTATTCAAAACAAAGTTGCCACGACACACAATGTTGATTCAAAGAGTTTTATTTTCAAAAGAGAATATTAACATCAAAGACTAACTTACAACCCCAAAATTAAATCCCTTTTAAATATACAACTCAACTTAAGTTCCTAAGCTGGTCACTCTACAAGACAAATATTTGAAATACCCTCGTGATCATTCCCACTTACGAATGCTTCTTCAAGCATCTGGAAGTTAAGTCCTCGAATGACTTAGTGAGTTCCTTCGCTTCATCCGTACTAGTGTACCAAAGTATTACCGTAGTCTATAATAAACCTGATATATTTGTAAGGGTGAGACGCCAATATATGGATTTAACACAATAACCACATGCACGACACAAAAGAAGACATATACATTTCCATACAATATAAGCTTTCATAAATAAGCAAGTAGTTATCATTGGGTTTCATACCCGATCACCGTCTTTTGAAAACAAATGCATGAGCACTTCAACTTTCAACGTCTAACTTTTCACTTAATCTCCGGAGATCCCAACACTGTATAAATGAGCTGATCAAGCTCGATTGCCAGGTATATTAGGCACAACGTAGCCCACAACGTAGCCAGGTATATTAGGCACAACGTAGCATGGAATACCATACGTGCCACCATACATAACAACGTAGCCTGAACACCCTATTAAGGTATCAGACATAGGACAACAACGTAGCCCGAATACCCTATCATTGAGGTATCAGACATAACAACGTAGCCCGAATACCCTACATTAAGGTATCAGACATAGGATGTGGGCACGTATGCCAATGCATGCATATAAAACATTTGGTTCTCGTTATTTTATTTGTGCTCATTCTTCTTTTGCCGAAGTTCAAAATGGCTTACGACTATTCGTAAATTTCAACGTGTTATACTTTTCAACGTTAACACAAGACACGAAGTCCGACTGCTCAGTCACAACACCTTAGACCTTGCAATCAGTCTTAGGTTTGTGGTGATAGAAAACAATATTCACCCTTAACAACGTTCATTACAACGTGAATAGGACACAAAGTCCACAACAACATAACACGGATCAAAGATCTTCGTGCTTATATTTCATAACACTAGTATCGCGACATCTCTGATACTAGGTTCGTGTTTTCAACGTTAACACTGTTTTCGTTCTGTGAAAAACAAATCCAAAACAAAGTTTCCGCAACTTATCCAAGTTGTCGGAAATAACACCGTTTGGATAATAACTGTTTATGTGGTTTAAATATATTTGTATGTCTGAAGATTTTATTTGATGGCTCTGCTAGGGTTTTCCTAGGGTTTCTCTTTTTTGTGCTCCTTCTTCAAGAGTTTCATGGCTCGTGATCCGATTGTGCCGTGGAGTTTCCTTGCCTCCCAACCTTCCCCCCCTCACTCGAACGTCAACAATTCTTCTATCAAGAAGTCTTTTGCTCAGGCGGTTTCAAATTCTTTTGATATCTCCCTATCGCAGCTTCCAAAACCATGTCTCAAAGCAAATGAATGGGCCATCAAGATTAGTGAATCAGAATACCAGGCAGGAGTTCTTGAATGCAGGAACATCCTCCATGGTCGGCTTATTCTTTCTAAAGGTGACTCTCCCCTAAAGATTAGTGATTTGCGTTCCAAGCTACTGAAACTTTGGAAACCTGTTGGTTCTTGGACTATGGTATCTCTAGGCAAAGGCTTTTACAAATTTAATTTTTCATCCCTAATTGATCAGAGAAGGATCAGATCTGCTGGTTCTTGGAGGGTAAATCCTGGTATAATTCGTTTATCTTCCTGTACACCAGATTTCAACCCAAAAAAACATTCGTCAAACTCATGCACAATGCTGGGTTCGGTTCCACGGTTTAGCAAGAGAATACTGGCGCCCGAAAATTCTTTTTGAGATTGGCAGTGGTATTGGATCACCTATTGCTCTAGATGAAGCCACTATGAAAAGATCTTTTGGACACTTTGCACAGATTCTTATTGAAATTGATCTTACTAAATATTTGAAGGATAAAATTATGGTGGAGCGTGAAGAATTTGCCTTTTTTGTGGAGATTGAGTATGAAAGGATCCCCTTATTTTGTTCTACTTGTCAATCTATAGGTCATTCTGATTCTAGTTGCAAGAAGAACAATGACTTGGATAATAATGCTACAGGTGGGGAGGTGCAACAGGTCCCTAAGAATAAGGTTGCGATGTATGTTCCTAAGAATAAGCAAGTTGTAGTAGATGATATTGAGGACATGCATGCGAATAATGAGATGAAGACACAACAAGCTACCGTGGAGAAAGGTAAACTCATTGTTATTGATGATTCTCCCCAAAAAGAAATTGGTCCAAGCAAGCCAACTTTATTATCTGTTGAAACAATTGAAAATCCTCAAGATTTTAGAGGGGTAAATAATGTTCCAATGGACAATCCTGAAGCTAGAGCTTCTGCTGGTCCTCTACTGGGATTTATAAATGAGGAGGGTAATGTGCCTAGCCAGCTTCCTGACACTGATAAACACTCTCCAACTCCAGTCACTCCTATTCAATGAGTTGTTATTTGTAATGAGCCTGTGATGTTGCATGTTGCTGGTTCTCCTATTCAGGAAGCGCATGACTCTGATTCTAATGGCTCTTTTGTGGCTAATTCTCAAGAACCTTTTCCAGGTAATCTAGAAGCAGATGATAATAATATTGTGGATAACTTAAACACTGCTCTCATTTTAAGGAAAAACACTATAGTGGTTTCTTCTGATAAGGTTGTTACCAATCATAGAGTTGCCTCTGATATGCATCTGGTTAGTCCTTTCTGGAGCCAAGGTGAGGATGAAGAGTCCTCAGATGATGATAGAGGAGATCCTCCTACTATGTCCAAATCTGCTGATCCTAGTAGATATTTACAGTCTGCTACTGATACTAACAAGTCTGATTTTACACCTATTATTTCCAAGTCCAAGAAGAAGAAACTTAGGCAGAAAGCTGCAAGAGTTGCTTAAATGGAGAAAAAGAATGCCCGAGCAAGGGGTGGTCCTCAACAGTTTGCCTAATGAAAGCTATTTATTGGAATTGTAGGGGGTTTGGAAACCTTGAAACAAGGTCTGTTCTGAAAAAATTTTGTGTTACTCATAAACCTGATTTTGTTTTCTTATCTGAGCCTTGGATTGAAGTTACTGATGTTCCTGCTTCATTTTGGAACCAGCTAAATCTAAAGCTATTTTTCACTAATGATAGAGGTGATCAAAGGCCTAACCTCTAGGGTTTGTGTAACCCTTTAATCAATCCTACCATTATTGCTAATTTCTCTCAGCACTGTTCTTTTTCTGTTAGTATGGAAGGTACAACTCTTTTTATCTCTGCCATATATACTAGCACTTCATACTTGCAAAGAAGACTTCTTTGGAATGAGTTACTTACCCTTCAAGGCAACAATGTTGGTCCCTGGTGCTTGTTGGGGGATTTTAACACTGTTCTTGGCTCTCACGAAGTTAGAAGCTCATCCAGTCCTCTTAGGACTGCCTGTGAAGACTTTAGAAACTTTTCTGACATTGGCAATCTGATTCACCTACCAACCAGAGGTGCTAACTTCACTTGGAGTAATAGAAGAAGAGGGTTGGCCCTAACTGAGAAAAGGTTAGACAGAAGTCTCTGTAATGAGTCCTGGCTGGATTTTTGGAGCTCCTCTACCTGCTGCACACTGACTAGAAGTCACTCTGATCATTTTCCTCTCCTGCTGAGTTGTTCTAGGAATTTGCAAACCTTTCCTTCCTCCTTCAAATTCCACAAGATGTGGATTGAGCATTCTGATTGTCGTAGGCTCATTGAAGATGTTTGGAATAAGCCTTGCTATGGTTGTCCTATGTCCATCTTATCTCAGAAACTGAAAGCTCTCAAGTTGGAATTGAAAACTTGGAACAATCTAGTTTTTGGCAACATTCATCTGAGAGTTAAGAATGCTTTAGCTGCTGTGGATTATGTGCAGCAACAACTAGACACATCTAGCTCTACCGATGAATTGTTGGAGCAGGAAACTCTAGCTCAGATTGAGTTACAGCAAGCTCTAAATTTTGAAGAAGCTTATTGGAAAGAAAAATCTAGGATAAAGTGGCACTGTCAAGGGGATAGAAATACAAGCTTCTTCCATAAAGTTGCCAAGGTGAGACATGCTGCAAAATATATGTCTATTCTCAGGCAGGGAGACACTTTTTTTTATGATCATAGCAGTATGGCCAATCATGTCATTCAATAATTTTACTGGCCTGTATGCTGTCCCTAACATTTGCCAGCCAAATGAGCTTATTAGCAAAGTTGTCACTGAAGCAGTTTCTACTGAGGACAACATTCTTTTGACTAGGCTTCCCTCTAATGCAGAAATCAAGGATGCTGTCTTTGCTATGAATAAGGAAGGTGCTCCTGGCCCTTATGGTTTCGGAGGCTGTTTTTACCAAGCCTTTTGGGATATTATTGGCCAGGATGTCTGCAAATCTGTGTCTCAATTTTTCTCACAGAACTGGCTGCTTCCTAACTTGAACTCCAATGTTGTGATGCTCATTCCAAAGGTTCCTAATGCTGATAAAATTGAGGACTATAGACCCATTGCTCTAGCCAACTTTCAATTTAAGATCATTACAAAGGTGTTAGCTGATAGACTTGCACTCATTGCTCCTAAAATTGTCTCTCCACAACAAAGAGGCTTCATCAAGGGAAGAAATATCACAGATTGCATTTGTGTGGCATTTGAGTCTGCAAACCTCCTAGATCATAGGTCTTTTGGTGGTAACTTGGCCTTGAAGCTGGATATAAGGAAGGCTTTTGACACATTAGTAATTTTCTTCTGTCAGTCTTGAAAGCTTTTGGATTCAACAACACCTTCTGCAATTGGATCAGTACCATCCTTCATTCTGCAAAACTATCATTTCTGGTTAATGGTAAGGCTGAGGGTTTTTTTGCTTGTAAAAGAGGGGTTAGGCAAGGAGATCCACTCTCTCCTCTTCTTTTCTGCTTAGCTGAAGATGTTCTCAGCAGAGGTATATCCTTGCTAGTGGATTCTGGCCTCCTGCAAACCATTTCAGGTCCTAGAAACTTGCAAACCCCAAGTCATGTCCTTTATGCTGATGATGTGCTGATTTTTTGCAAAGGGGTCAAGAAGGGGCTTGAATCTCTCATGAATTTGTTGCATTCTTATGGTGAGGCTTCTGGTCAGAAGCTTAGCCTTAACAAATGTAAGTTTTACTCAGGCAATCTCACTCCTTCTAGATCTAGCAGGATTGCTAGTATCCTTGGCTTCACAGCTGGACTCTTGCCTTTTAACTATCTAGGTGTTCCAATCTTTAAAGGCAAACCAAGGTAAGCTGTCCTCCAACCTATTGCAGACAAGATTCTCTCTAAATTCTCCTTTTGGAAGGGAAGGTCTCTCTCAATCATGGGGAGAGTTGAGCTTGTTAAGTCTGTTATTCAAAGTATGCTTTTATATAGTTTCCATGTCTACTTGTGGCCTTCATCTTTGCTCAAAATTCTGGACAAGAGAATCAGAAATTTCATTTGGTCAGGTGACCCAAGTGTGAAGAAACTCTGCACTGTGACTTGGTCCAAGGTTTGTTTGCCCACCCTTGAGGGTGGCCTTGGCATTAAGTCTCTCAAATGCCTTAATGATGCAGCCCTGCTCAAGCTCTCTTTTTAAATGATTGCTTCTTCTAATGATTGGGCTTGTCTGCTTAGAAGCAGGTTTCTGCAGCATAGAAGGCCTACCTCCTCCTATATCGAGTCTTCTCTTTGGCCAGGCATAAAAACTAATCTCCATTCAGTTTTATCTAACTCTGTTTGGCAAATTGGAGATGGTAAGTCAGTAAACTTTTGGCTGGACAAATGGCTCTCTACCCCTCTAGTTGATCTAATGGACATCCCTCCTAGAGTGCATGGTAATCTCTCAGCTACTGTGGCCGATTTTATCTCTGATAATGGTTGGTTGATTCCATCTGTCATGTTGGACAAGTTTCCTAATATGGAGCCTGAGTTAGCTAGCACTATCATTCCTCAGTTCTCTGCTCCTGACAAATTTATTTGGCAGCCTTCATCTTCGGGTGAGTTATACTTTAAGGATGCTTATTTATTCTTTAGTCAAGCTGCCTCTCTTTGTTCTTGGTCCAAATTAATTTGGAATATGGCCATCCCCCCTTTCCAAGTCTTTTGTCACTTGGAGACTTATCCACAATAAGCTTCCTACTGAGGAGCAATTGCAGAAAAGAGGGTGCATTACTGTCTCCATCTGCTGTCTCTGTTATGCAGCTGCAGAATCTACAAATCATCTGTTCTTCTGTTGCCCTTTTGCCAAGCAACTTTGGGATTGGTTTGGTTCTATTTCTGGGCTGCAGCTGGATCACTCCTCTATTCTCTCTATCCTTCATGCTTGTAATAGAGCCTGGAGCTCGCAATTAAAAGTCATCATCTCTGCTATCATTATTAATATTGTGTGGATCATCTGGATTGCCAGAAACAAGTTAAAGTTTGATAGTAAGAAGACTTCTCTTAACGCAGCTATTAATTATGTGAAATCAGTTGTTTCGGTTACAGGTAAAGTGTCTAAGGCCTTTATGTACTCTAATGCTGAGGAGCTTAGAATTCTCAGATTGCTTGGTATTTCTGGCCAGCATAGCAAGGCTCCAATAATTCTCAGAGTTGATTGGATTCCTCCAGCTATTGGATGGATCAAAGTTAATACTGATGGTGCCTCTAAGGGTTCTTCTGGTCTTGCTGGGGGAGGTGCAATTTTTAGAGACAAATGTTGATGACATCCAAATGATGGGATGCCTTTACAAGATCTTTTTGGTTGAATTTCCAGAAAAACAAAAACGCAATCACCTTTAAGATATAGTATCACTTGAGTTCAATATTGTATCAAAAACAACAAGTGAAGAAAACAAAGAAAATGGAAGAGATTGAGATGGTGATAGGCGCCACAAACAAGATTGTTTGATAAGCCTTGTGAGGTTCGCCACAAGAATCTTGGATTCTTGATAAGAACAAATTTGGTTCAGCCAAGAACCTAGGAGAACACAATTCTCACTTAATGGAAATAATCCAAATGAACATCCAAGTTGTATTTCTCAATGGGGGAGGCGTGTACATAAGGAGTTGAGGCTGAGCACAATTGCTTGACTCTATGCCTTCTCAATCATTCATTAACCTACACTTAACTCTCCTAACTTAAACTCATCTTATCTCTCCTATCAATCCATAAAGACGCCTACCTTCTTTGATTGTGGGTGGTTACACTTTGCTTCTCAAATTAAAAAAGTGTAACCCCCACAATTTACATCAAGGAATATCAAACTAAACTCACATGTGGAATTAAGAAAGTGAGGCTGCATGAATTTGCAAAGGGACCCACTTTACATAACTCCTACACTTATTACATTACAAGAATGAAAAACAAACAATAAAAGACTCCACTTAGTCTTCATGAGCTCGCCTCCTCCCCTTCATGGATGAGCCAAGACATTAATTTGGGCTCCTTATCTTCTTGCTTGGTACTTGGGCTTGAGTCCATTAAGATTGCCACCAATTGAAGCAGAGCTTCTTGGGCTTTCTTTGTTCTTGCTCTTGTCATTGGGCCACCAAGACCTTGGATGGCTTCTTGGTCTAAGTTGGTCTCTATTGGGCTTACATCATCCCCTCCTTCTTTAAGTGAATTCGACCTCGAATTGAAATCTTCATCACCTACATCAAAAAGAGACAAATCAGCCACATTAAAAGTTGCACTAATACCTCCATGTTCACTTGGGAGATCCAACTTGTATGCATTATCATTGATCTTGGCCACCACTTGGAATGGACCATCACCCCTTGGCTGAAGCTTAGATTTCCTTTGAGAAGGAAACCTCTCTTTTCTCATGTGCACCCAAACCCAATCGCCGGGTTCAAAAACCACCTTCCTCCTCCCTTTGTTGGCTTGTCTTGCATAACTTTCGGTCCTCTTCTCAATTTGGGCCTTCACCTGCTCATGTAACTTCCTCACATATTCAGCCTTGGCCTTTCCATCCTTATGCTTTAAAATTGAAGAGCTAGGCAATGGCAATAAATCAAGAGGAGTTAAAGGGTTAAATCCATAAACAACCTCAAAAGGAGAATATTGAGTAGTACTATGAACAGCCCTATTGTAAGCAAATTCCACATGAGGCAAACACTCCTCCCAAGATTTAATATTCTCTTTAATCACTGCCCTTAAAAGTGAAGAAAGGGTCCTATTCACAACTTCAGTTTGCCCATCTGTTTGAGGATGGCAAGTAGTGGAGAAGAGAAGCTTTGTTCCAAGCTTTCCCCACAATGTCCTCCAAAAATGACTAAGGAACTTGGTGTCCCTATCACTTACAATACTCCTTGGGAGGCCATGAAGCCTCACCACCTCTTTAAAGAACAAATCAGCAACATGACAAGCATCATCAATTTTTTTGCATGGTATAAAATGTGCCATTTTTGAAAATCTGTCCACCACAACAAATATTGAATCTTTACCACTCCTTGTCCTAGGAAGTCCCATAACAAAGTCCATAGATATATCAACCCAAGGAAAATCAGGAATAGGCAAAGGAGTATAAAGTCCATGAGGCATCACTTTAGATTTTGACTTTTTACACACAATACATCTTTCACAAAATTTTTGCACATCATGCTTCATATGAGGCCAATGAAAATGTTCATGCACCATGTCTAAAGTCTTTTGGACCCCAAAATGCCCCATCAATCCCCCCTCATGCGCCTCTTTCACAAGCAAATTTCTTATTGAGCTTTTTGGAACACACAATCTCTTTTCTTTAAACAAAAACCCTTGGTACCTAAAGTACCCATTTTGGGCTGTATGCACACAACTAGCATAGATACTTGAAAAATCATTATCATTCTCATACAAGTCCTTAATACATTCAAGACCAAACAACTTTGTTTCAAGGGTAGAAAGTAAGGAATATCTCCTTGAAAGAGCATCCGCCACAACATTGGCCTTACCTTTCTTGTGTTTCACCACATATGGAAACTGCTCAAGGAACTCAACCCACTTGGCATGTCTTCTATTCAACTTCCCTTGCCCTTTCAAATATTTCAAAGACTCATGGTCACTATGAATCACAAATTCTTTGGGCAATAGATAGTGTTGCCAAGTTTGCAAGGCTCTCACCAAGGCATACAATTCCTTATCATAGGTGGGATAATTAAGGGCAGCTCCACTTAATTTCTCACTAAAATAAGCAATTGGATGCCCCTCTTGCATCAACACAGCCCCAACACCAACATTAGAAGCATCACATTTAATTTCAAAAGATTTAGCAAAATTAGGCAAAACAAGTATTGGTGCATGGGTGAGCTTTTCCTTAAGTTCTTTAAAAGCATGCTCTTGTTTTTCCCCCCATTTAAACCCCACATTCTTTTTGACTATTTCATTAAGAGGTGCTGCCAAGGTGCTAAAATCCTTAACAAACCTCCTATAGAAGCTAGCCAAGCCATGGAAGCTTCTTACTTCACTTACATTTTTGGGGGTTGGCCAATCTTGGATGGCCTTAATCTTTTCCTTATCCACATGAACCCCTTTATCATTAATCACAAAGCCAAGAAAGATCACATGATCCACACAAAAGGTACATTTTTCCAGATTTGCAAACAATTTTTCTTTTCTCAACACAAGCAAAACATTTCTTAAATGCTCAAGATGTTCATCTAAGTTTTTGCTATAAATCAAGATGTCATCAAAATAGACCACAACAAATTTTCCCAAAAACTCCCTCAAAACATGGTTCATTAATCTCATGAAAGTGCTAGGTGCATTGGTTAACCCAAAAGGCATGACCATCCACTCATATAAACCATATTTAGTTTTGAAAGCAGTTTTTCATTCATCACCCTCCCTTATCCTTATTTGATGGTATCCACTTTTTAAATCAATTTTTGAAAAAATACAAGCACCATGCAATTCATCTAATAAATCATCAAGTCTAGGGATAGGATGTCTATACTTGATTGTGATGTTATTCACGGCCCTACAATCCGTGCACATCCTCCAAGTTCCATCTTTCTTGGGCACTAAAATCACCGGAACTGCACATGGGCTTAAACTTTCTTGCACCCATCCCTTGGTCATCAATTCCTCCACTTGCTTTTGAATTTCCTTAGTCTCTTGAGGGTTGCTCCGATAGGCTGGCCTATTAGGCAAGGATGCACCCGGAATAAGATCAATATGGTGCTCAATTCCCCTCAAAGGTGGAAGGCCATGTGGCACTTCTTTTGGAAAAACATCTCCAAATTCCTGCAAGAGATTCTTAACACCACCAGACAAAGATATTTCATTAGAAGCATTAGCATGTAAACAAGATTCCCTACAATAGAGCATGTAGAGGGGCTGCCTCGAAATCAAGGCACTCTTGACCTCACTTTTTGTTGCAAGAAAGCTCTCCTTTCCCTCTTTTCCCTCTCTATTTTTCCCACTTTTTCTCTCATAATTCTTTTTCTCTTTTTCTTCACTCTTTTTCTCATTCTTTTTCTCATACTCTTTTTCTTTTCTCTCTTGCTCTCTTTTCTCTCTCATTTTTATTTGATCCTCACTAACTTCTTTTGGAGATAGAGGAGAAAGAATGACCTTCCGGTCTTGGTACAAGAATGAGTACTTATTAGAGAACCCATCATGAGTGGCTTTTCTATCATATTGCCACGGTCTCCCCAACAACATGTGGCTTGCCTCCATAGGTACTACATCACATAGGACACAATCTTGATATTTCCCTATAGAAAAAGGGACTTCAACCTGTTTGTTCACCACCATTTCTCCAACCTCACTTAGCCATTGGAGTCTATAAGGCCTAGGATGCGCCTTAGTCACAAGGTTCAACTTAGACACCATTCTAGAACTTACCACATTGGCACAACTACCTCCATCAATGATTAGAGAACATACCTTTCCTTGGACTAGACATCTAGTGTGGAAGATATTTTCTCTTTGGCCTTCTTCATGTTCCTTTGCTTGACTCCCCAATAGTCTCCTTACCATGAACAAATCACCTTCCGGAACGACCTCCTCTTCTTCACTCTCCTCCTCACTTGAAGCCTCGGATTGAGAGAAGACTTCTCCATTTCTTGTTACCATGGTCCTCTTTGTTGGGCATTGGGATGCAATGTGCCCATGACCTAGGCATTTGAAGCATTTCACATCACGACTCCTAGAACTTGCTTCCATAGGCTTCTTCCCTTGAGGAGTGCTCACGACCTCCTTGGATGGTGCACCCTCCTTCTTTTGCTTGTCCTTCCAATTTGAGGATTGGAATTTGGAAGAAGAAGAAGAAGTGAATTTGGACTTCTTCCTCTTAAGTTGTTGTTCCACCTTCATTGCTTGTTGGACCAAGTCTTCAAGCTCTACATAATGTTGAAGTTCCACTATGTCTTGTATGTCTTGGTTCAACCCATGTAAAAACCGAGCCATGGTAGCCTCCCTGTCTTCATCATAATTAGACCTAAGCAAGGTCAACTCCATCTCCTTGTGATATTCATCAACACTTTTAGAGCCTTGTGTCAACCTTTGCAATTTGTTGTATAGGTCCCTATGGTAGTGATTTGGGACAAACCTCTTCCTCATCACATGTTTCATCTCTTCCCACGTCTCTATAGGTCCCTCTTCATACCTCCTCCTTTCTTTTTGCAACTGGTCCCACCATACTAGGGCATACTCCTTGAACTCAAGGGCGGCTACTTTTACCTTCTTGTTTTCATTGTATGAATTACAGTCAAAAACTTGTTCCATCTTCATCTCCCACTCCATGAATGCTTCGGGATCATTCTTCCCAATAAAGGAAGGGACTTTGATCTTGACCCCTTCAAGTCTCTCTCCTCTTTCACGCCTTCTACCTCTTCTACCTCCTCTAGGCCTTCCTCTGTCACTTTCATAGCCACTAGAATCTTCATGGTTTTGAAGTCGAGCAAGTTGTCTATCATAGTTAGCTTGCATCTCCTCCATTTGTCTTGTAAGAGCTTGGATTTGATTATTCATTCTAGCTTGATGAGCGGCTGTTCTTGGAGTAGGGGGTGAGCTATCACGATCCCCCATGACTTGAGTAGCAGAATTTGATAACTTTCTCACCACACTCTCTCACTTGTTCTCACAAGTTTCTTTTTTTTTTCACTCTTTTTGGCTTTTTCCACATAGAATGTATATTTCACTCTTGCCTTTTTCCTCTCAGTGTTCACCTCGAGTTCTTAGAAGAATCAAACACAAACACACAAAAATCCAAAAGTTCAAGTAACAAAATCACAAAAACTTTTCAAACAAAGAACAAAAAGGAAAGGCTAGAAAGAAAGGTTTTGGAAACAAAGAAGCAAAGGAAGAAGGGAAATGGTTCAAGTACACAAATTGCTCAAATTTTTTTTTTTTTTTTGTAACTGGGTCACGGGCGTGATGACTATCACGGCCTACCCGTGATCCTCTCTGGATCAAGGCCTCTTGGTATCACGGCCGTGATGTAGCTCACGGCTTGGCCGTGATGCTCTCTGGAAGTCACAACTTTTGTGTCACGGGCGTGATGGTTGTCACGGCCTGCCCGTGGTCACTTCTGGAAAACACGAAATAATATTTCACACGTTAAACTTTTGAGCAAAACACAATTTTCGAAATTTCCCTTCACAAACAGAAACAAGGTAGTACTTTGTTTGATTTTGGGTTTGAAAGAAAAGAAAGAAAACTAGAAAGTAGATGAAGAACACAAGATTCAAATTCAACCAAAGCCTAAGCTTTGATACCACTTGATGACATCCAAATGATGGGATGCCTTTACAAGATCTTTTTGGTTGAATTTCCAGAAAAACAAAAACGCAATCACCTTTAAGATATAGTATCACTTGAGTTCAATATTGTATCAAAAACAACAAGTGAAGAAAACAAAGAAAATGGAAGAGATTGAGATGGTGATAGGCGCCACAAACAAGATTGTTTGATAAGCCTTGTGAGGTTCGCCACAAGAATCTTGGATTCTTGATAAGAACAAATTTGGTTCAGCCAAGAACCTAGGAGAACACAATTCTCACTTAATGGAAATAATCCAAATGAACATCCAAGTTGTATTTCTCAATGGGGGAGGCGTGTACATAAGGAGTTGAGGCTGAGCACAATTGCTTGACTCTATGCCTTCTCAATCATTCATTAACCTACACTTAACTCTCCTAACTTAAACTCATCTTATCTCTCCTATCAATCCATAAAGACGCCTACCTTCTTTGATTGTGGGTGGTTACACTTTGCTTCTCAAATTAAAAAAGTGTAACCCCCACAATTTACATCAAGGAATATCAAACTAAACTCACATGTGGAATTAAGAAAGTGAGGCTGCATGAATTTGCAAAGGGACCCACTTTACATAACTCCTACACTTATTACATTACAAGAATGAAAAACAAACAATAAAAGACTCCACTTAGTCTTCATGAGCTCGCCTCCTCCCCTTCATGGATGAGCCAAGACATTAATTTGGGCTCCTTATCTTCTTGCTTGGTACTTGGGCTTGAGTCCATTAAGATTGCCACCAATTGAAGCAGAGCTTCTTGGGCTTTCTTTGTTCTTGCTCTTGTCATTGGGCCACCAAGACCTTGGATGGCTTCTTGGTCTAAGTTGGTCTCTATTGGGCTTACATCAAATGTGGAGCTGTCCTTGGCTGCTTTGCAGAGTTTTATGGCCAAGCAGACTCCTTTACAGCTGAGCTCTATGCAGCTATGTCTGCTATTCATGTGGCTAATGATAAAGGTTGGCATAACCTTTGGTTGGAATGTGATTCTTCTCTGGTGGTGCGTGCTTTCCACAAACCTGACATTGTTCCTTGGATCTTAAGAGTCAAATGGAAAAACTGCATTACCATGACTGCTAGATTTAATTTTAAGATTTCTCATATTTTTAGAGAAGCTAACCATTGTGCTGACAAGTTAGCTAATTTTGGTGTTGCTTCCAAATGCTTCTCTTGGTGGAATTTAATCCTTGTCTTCATGAGGACTTATTTCTTTTGTAATAGGTGGGGTATTCCCACCTATAGATTTGCTTAGTTTTTCTTTCCATGGGTTTTGGTCTATGTCCCCCATGTTTTCGTTTTCTTTTTCTTTTTTTTTCTTCTTTTTTAATAAAATGGGTGCTCTTTTTCCTTCATGGTGCTTTTTCCCTAAGGAGGGTTTTGCATCATAAGGTTTTAATGAGGCCCTTTATTTAAAAAAGTAAAACTCATTTACAGAAAATCCTTTGTAAAATCATCAATTACTTAAAATCTTTTTTTGAAAATTTTATGTTTCCAAAAGGGAGTCACTTGAGGTTCAGTCTTGGTTTTAAAACACGTACTATCATTTTAGAATTTCTTGTCGTCGATACTTTTCCAAATTACCGTCGTTTAGCCGTTTTCAAGGCATTTAAGCCAAATATTAGCTTTTTCCACTTAAATCATTTTCTAAAATCATAATTAAGTTATTTTCGAAAATTAATTTCATAAAATAACTTTTTATAATGTTCCGGAATTTCTTACGTAAAAATCAGCAGTACAAAAATATTTTCACGGTTACGTCCTCACTGTGACTCATAATTCACCCTTACAGCGATAAATCATTAAAATAATGATATTTTCCAAAACTCATTATTTTTCCCAAATAAATATTTTCCATTAATATTATATTCCAATATTTTACCGTTAAAGAATTGAATATAATTTACAAAGCTTTTCAAAGCTTTTATCTGATTAATTGATTGGGCACTGCCCACTGTCAGGCTTCTCAAACAATAATGAACAACAGCATGACAATAATATTCCCAGGCAGATCATGCATCACAACATTATAATAAATAATCGCAGATAAACAATCACAGATGAAAATAACACAACTTTAACCAAATTAAACAACCACCACAGATAAATAATACAGACCACACACTAGTCACATAAAGGTATTGGGAAAAATCCCTCAGGTAAGCTCGCCTTACCTCTTGAAGATTCATGCTTTGGTTTCACGAACGGCTTTCAGATTCGAATCCGGTTTCCCCCGTGCAACTCAGGATAATCCACAAAGATTTATCCTTCAGCAATTCACAACTCAACCAATCAAAATCAAACAATTATCGTCACCTAAACACTTCATACAGGTCACGGCCCTAGGGTGATTTTGTGGCTAAAAATCCTAAGATTGCTTAAGTCATTGGATTAATGATCCTAAGTACTTAACTCTTTAAAACACATGATTAACAACAAAGATTGACACAACACATTCCAATCCCTCAAGAACTCATTTTCGGCCTTCAAAGAAAATTTGAGTTAGAGATTTTTACCGTCGTTTAGCCGTTTTCAAGGCATTTAAGCCAAATATTGGCTTTTTCCACTTAAATCATTTTCTAAAATCATAATTAAGTTATTTTTGAAAATTAATTTCATAAAATAACTTTTTATAATGTTCCGGAATTTCTTACGTAAAAATCAGCAGTACAAAAATATTTTCATGGTTACATCCTCACTGTGACTCATAATTCACTCTTACAGCGATAAATCATTAAAATAATGGTATTTTCCAAAACTCATTATTTTTCCCAAATAAATATTTTCCATTAATATTATATTCCAATATTTTACCGTTAAAACATTGAATATAATTTACGAAGCTTTTCAAAGCTTTTATCTGATTAATTGATTGGGCACTGACCACTGTCAGGCTTCTCAAACAACAATCAACAACAACATCACAATAATATTCCCAGGCAGATCATGCATCACAACATTATAATAAATAATCGCAGATAAACAATCACAGATGAAAATAACACAACTTTAACCAAATTAAACAACCACCACAGATAAATAATACAGACCACACACTAGTCACATATAGGTATTGGGAAAAGTTCCTCAGGTAAGCTCGCCTTACCTCTTGAAGATTCAAGCTTTGGTTTCACGAACGGCTTTCCGATTCGAATCTGGTTTCCCCCGTGCAACTCAGGATAATCCACAAAGATTTATCATTCAGTAATTCACAACTCAACCAATCAAAATCAAACAATTATCGTCACCTAAACACTTCATATAGGTCACGGCCCTAGGGTGATTTTGTGGCTAAAAATCCTAAGATTGCTTAAGTCATTGGATTAATAATCCTAAGTACTTAAGTCTTTAAAACACATGATTAACAACAAAGATTGACACAACACATTCCAATCCCTCAAGAACTCATTTTCGGCCTTCAAAGAAAATATGAGTTAGAGATTTTAGTTTGATATAAGACTTTGGATCCAACATATATATGATATAGAAAGTTGAAATCAACGATCACTTTATAAGAAAATGAACAAAATCTCCTTCCCCCACTTCATGAAGGTTTCGGCCAAGGAGGGTTAAATGGGGAGGAAAACTTTGTTTACATCAATCTCTTGGATTATGGTAGTAGAGATGATAACTAACTCATAGAAATTGATTTCATATTTTTAGGATTTTTCTATGATTTTCTAGAGAATTTCAAACTGCTAGATCTAGAAATGGAAAAATATGATTCATGGCATAAACATGAGAACTACATGAAGATGAAAGCTTAGAATGGGTGGCAAATGGATGGATTGGATAAATTTTTATTCGGATTATAATGGATGGATTGAAAACAATCCATTAATCCATTATGATCCATCAAAAATTCATTAAAAAAAATCTAATCCATCCATGATCCATTTAAAAAAATTCATCCAATCCATCAATTAACAATCTTTTTATGGATGGATATCCAATCCATCCATCCATAAAAATTATTTTAAAAAATTAAATTTTTTTTTGGTACAACTAAATAATTTTTATTACTTTTAAAATGTTCTCCCCCTCTCTACTCTCTCTCTCTCTCCCATCTCTCTCTCCCTCTCTACTTGCTCTCTCCCTCCCTCTCTATTCCCTGTCTCTCAATTATTAAAAGATCATCAATATCTTCATTATAAGTTTATGTGCAATTGAGTTGTGGAAAATCTCGGTTCCCTTCCAAGTTCCAACTATGATGCTGACATAGTAGCATACTGTTTCTTCGATTTTTTCTTCAAAGAGCTTTCAAAGAGGACCCAGTGGTGGTTCCAGAAGTAATGAATTCGAGACACCAGATGTCTAGATCCGAGTTTTTTAATTCTTTATCCAATGGATTTTTTTGTTTAATGACGTGATCCAATGGATTTGGAAATAGAGTGGATGGATCACTATCCATCCTTATTAGATTGGATTGGATCAAATCCAATCCATTAATAATTATATTTTGGTAATGGATGGATTGGATGGATTTATCTTTGGATGGACTGGATGGATAGTGGACAAATGGATCATTTTGCCACCCCTAGCTTAGATGATCAAGGAGATGAGCTTTTACCTCTTGAAGATTGAAGAAATGAAGAAAATGATTAACCTTCACTTAGTTGAAAACTGGACATCTTGAGGCTGTGATGGTTTTGTGAGTGTATCTCACAATATACTCATCCAAAAATCACAAACTTTGGCTTGTTAGAAATATAATAAGAAAAGGAACACCTTTGGTGTTGAAGGTTTTATTTGGTTCGGATGTTCGAAAAGGCCTTCTTTCTGCTGTTTCGTATGTTACTGAGAATTCTGGGCAGTTTCGGTATTTTGAGCATATCTCCCAATCCACTTATCCGTTTTTGATGATCTTTAGCTTGTTGGAAAGAAGAGAGAAAAAGGAACAACTTTTATGTTGAGAGTTTTTCGATTTTCAGAAAGGAAGAGGGTCATAGTTTCGGTGGAGATTTGGCGTTCTTATGAGTTTTGTAACTTAGAGAAAATGGAGAAAGCTTGGTGAGGAAGATGAAGAAGATAGTAGAATCAAGTGGAATAATGTAGAAGCTTGCCTCTTGGCAATTAAGGGGAGCCAAGCCACCATGGGCCTTGGGCCATGCGCAATTTGCTTAGTGGAAGTCCAAGTCCATTATCTATTTTTCCAACATAAAATGTTTAAGTCTTTAATTAAAGATAAAGGAAATTGAATGATAAGAAATTGGTTTAGGGAAATTGAATTTGGACCTTAGGGCAGCAGCCCCACACGAATTTTGAATGGCCAAAATTGATCCAATTCACTTGGAAGATTCTAGAAACTAGTTTAGGGACCAAAATGCAAAATAGAAGAAGTCTAAGGACCTAAATGCAAATTCTCTTAACTTAGTCATCATTACCATGTGCATCATAAATGCATTCACATGGGTGACTCATTCATTGGTATTATCCGTTAGCGGCTCCCGGAAATCCCGTAATCTGCTCCGTTGCTTCCCCGATTCAATACGACGCCCGGATAAAATATAATATTTCACTTTTTAGTGAAATATTTCAAAATAACCAAAAACATAGGAAATTAAATAAAAACCTTAAGTTTTTCGTTCACGAGTTAAAATTAGGTCTTCTGAGCAGTATAAATATACTGTCAGTGAAATTCACAGACCGGGTTTCGCCTGACTTTTCCACCTAAATTTTAATCGTAGCTTTCTACAATTAAGTAGAGTATGAATAAGGTTCCGGTTTAATTAAAAGAATTTTTTAAGTATCAGATAAATATATAAACGTACTTATATAAATTTCCGATATTAGAAAGTTCGAAAAATCGGGGTGTTACAATTACAGGTTCTCTGGAACAATAAACTGAACAACAGAAAGCAGATAATCGATTATGTATGTAGCCATAATCGATTATTTCAGTCATAGTCGATTATTCATTCCTCATAATCGATTATGAGTGTTTGGAAGTGAAAAACAATGACTAGGTTCAATTATAATCGATTATATTTCAAGCCATAATCGATTATGACAGTAAATTTTCTATAAATACCCCTGTTTCGAACCAGAAACACAGAAAAATGAGTCTAGGGTGCCGAAAACGCAATTTTTGAGAGAGAAAGAAGGAGAAAGTGACGAAAATGCATAGGAAAGGTTGGGGAATCAAGGAATTAACAGGATTTCAAAGCATGGAGGTGAATCAAAGCTACAAGGAGGTTGGAGAATGAAGAGGGAAGAAAAGGAAGAGGATCTAAAGCTCAAGGAAACTCAAAGATGGATGACGAAATGCTTCAAGAGGTGAGGAATCACAATCTTTAAACCCCTCTAGCTTTAACAACATGTTTATGTTAGAAAATATATGTTTATGATTTGTATGGAAGAGTTAAGGGGTTTTATGTTCAAAGGTGTTATGTTATGGTGATTTATACTTTCAAGTAGCTTATTTCAAAATATATATTTTGAAGAATGATCTAAGGAGTTTAGGATAATAGATTTCTTCATCCTTTTGTTGATTTCTTGATGTGAGTTTTGGGTACTTATGTCCCTAAAAGCTTTCTATTTTGAGAAAAGAAGAAATAGCCTCTAAGGAGTTTGATAAAATGCTTGAACCAATATCTTGTTGTTGTTGTTGAGCTATTTTTTTAGATATTGGTCAAGTGTTATATATTTATTTGATATTTTAAAGGTTTATGTTTTATGAAAGAGTGTGTCTTAAGTAAGGTTTGATGTTGGAAGTTTCAAAAGATGATTTGATGAAAGATATAGAAAGATTTAGATGTTCAAAATGATAAGTTATTAAGCATCTTTGATGCTATATGATTTATAAAGAAAATGTTATTTCATGAGATGTTTGATGATAATGCTTGAACTGATGTCTTTATGAGATTATTTAAGATTAGGAGGTAAGGGAATGAGAGTATTATGATGTTGAGGGTCAAGTTCATAACATGTCATTGAGGTAAGGCAGTGGGACGCCCTGTTAGGTAGTGAGCTCACGTACCATAGAGGTTAAGGATTCATTCCCTAAGTTATAAGGTTAAAATGTTATTCATTTTGTTATGATGATATGATATGATATATGATGTATTATTGAAGCTTGGGATGTTATAATGACATTTATGATGTTTCTTATGAAATGATGTTTTATTAAAGTATAAGTTTTGATATTAAAGAATAATTGTATTTTATGATAAGATATTATGTAAAAGAATAAAAGAATTTCTATAATGAGTTATATGTTGCCATATGCTTAGCTTTAATTATAGCTTGAGGAGATTTTCTGGAGTTCCTCCGGCTGGTTGTACTGCTGTTTTATTAAAATGATTGTAGTTCCTCATCAAGACGTAGTCTCACTTAGTAGTGCAACCAGATGTGGATGCAGGTTTTAGCAAGAATTAACATGAGGCAGTGAGGATGAAGAATGACGGGGTATGAGAAGTAGTTAGTTGCCCAGTGACATGTCAAAGTTATTAAGTTTATGTATTTTAGTATTTTGATGTAAAAATGTAATTTATTGTAAGAAATAAGCATGCATAAAGATATTTTATTAAGTTTTCAAAATTATGTTTTATAGAAATGTATGAGGTTTGTTTTCTCTGATACACATATAATAATTTGACATGTATAATTGTTATGTGTGATGTACCCAAGTTGAGGTCTTACATTAATGGTATCAGAGCAGTTCAATCCTATGTTGGACTGTGGTTATGGGTAAGACATGTCTAGACTGAGCAATTAGGATAAGAGTGTGTCTGTTGTATGCAATGTAAACTAGTGCTTTGCAATAGGATATTTAGCCTGGCCAGCTCAGTGTGTTATTGGATTGTACTAGGGACATGGTAGCCAATGGGCAAGAATAATGAAATCAAGGGTAGTTTCCCTTGAAGGTGGAATTAATATGAAGGTATTATTGAGAATGTGGAGGTAGATTGAGGATAATGAAGGTATAGAAAACAGTGATGAAAGTTAAGGAGAAAATATCAAGGGTAGTGAAGTAGAAGTTGATTGAAGAGTAATCAAAAAGAGGAGAAAGTTTGACATTAATTAATAGAGAAATAAATTAAGAAAATGTTGAGGACATGATAGTAGGGAAACATATTAAGGAAGTTGATATTGGATATTGGATAAGAGGGATGGGAGAGGAAGTGATTCTCTTCTGGTTTTGATGGAGAATATGATATTTTGGATATGCACGGAACAGTATCAAAATCTACCCGATTTCAACGTCAGGTGTCAATGGGATGCTATTGAAGAATAATAAGCTCTTTATGATTCTATCCGTGAGTTTTGTTCAAGTTTTTGGTGAAGGTATGGAGAAGAATAATGTGTTTGAGGAACAAACTGAGGAAGTAGAAGGATCATTCTTGATTATACATGCTTTAGGGCATGGATAATTAGAAGAGGGAAAGTTAAGGTTATTAAGTTGAATAGGGAATAAGATTTAAGTTTCGATATGCAAAGGAAGTAAAGTAAACATTGATTCAATAAAAGTAGCCATGAATAAAGACGAAGTAAACATAACTGAGGTGAGGACAGAAGTTGATGTTAACTGTTTGGTCTATGTGAAAAGAAGAAAGTCAGAGTTATAAAATGAATAAGAAATTTGAGGATGATTTATTGGTGAAGGACTTGGAGTTGATAATGGTGAAAACTGAAATGTTTGTTATAGCTGAATGGTTTGTATGAAGATGGTTTTAAGATAAGTGTGTTGTAAGAAAATTGAGAGTGAAAAGATCTTTTCAAGAAAGATTTGTAAGTGAAGTTATAGATGAGATCTCAATGGAGTTGAAAGGAATGATGTAATGGAAGAAGTCACAACAGAAAGAAATGAGGAAAGAGTCTCAATACAATAGGAAGAAGATATTGATAATGATGATGAGCCTCTAATTTTCATAAATAAAATGAAACCTTGGAATATAAGGAGATCAAGATTCAAGAGAAAAAGGAAAAATGTCAAATATCGTAAATTAGATTAAAAGTCAAGACCTTTGTTTAAATGAGTTTAAGACACCAATTCTATCTCAAGAAAAGGGGGACACAAGTCCTAATCTTATAAAGGCAATTGATGGACCATTCATGATCAAATATGAAGTTTTCTTGTCCAAGAGTAAAAGGAAGAAGCAGGCATGATAAAATGGAGAATAGTGTTGTTAGGGTCCACCCCCTTAAAGGTGTGTTGTTGTGACTGATAATGAGGTCTAAGGGTTTTACATGGAGGTATTATGTAGAAGTAGGAAAGAGTCAGTAAGTTGTTGACGTGCAGCGTTCGGGTGTATAAAAGAAGTGAAATTGCTAAATATGTTAGAAATAGATGTATGGAGTTAATGTTTCACACCATTATTGTACAAGTACATTGTGAAACAATACAAGGGGAGTTATGAGGATGATGTAATAGTGGGATAGATAATTAGTGAAGGATCCCATATTTTTTTTTTCTAAAACGAACACAAACCAAGAACAAAGTTGATCAGTTATGTGTTGGTAAAAATGAAGGATTATTTCCTTTTGCGAAAGGTGACACATAAGATGGAAACAATTAATACTATCATGTACAGAAGTACTATGGTGATGAATTAAGGATTATTGCTATAAGATGAATCAGGAATGTCAATTATGGAGGTACAAGTCGAATTACCTTAATTTTAAGGGCTTTACGATTTGAGAGGAGAATCTTAAAACTATACATGTATGGGACTGTGTAGTTGAGGGAATCCTGAGACTGTGCAGGTATGGGACTGTATAGTCAACGGAGGTTTAAAAGAACTAAGTTGTTTATAAGGACAATTGTCGAACCTTAAGGTAGTTTGAATATTACGTTCCTTAAGTAAGGTTTGATGACAGGCTTATTAAGCAGGGATGCAAGGAGTTATGCTAAGTCAAAGAAAGTCAGAAGTTAGTATCTAAACATGATCCGGAGTAACATTAGTCTAGAATTAAAGAAGTTAATCATCATCAGAGTGACGCAGCAGAAGCGTGTAGTATTAATACAAGAGCATAAACAAAAACTTCAAGGAGTAAAAAGGTTAAGTAAAATTCATGGATGCCATAGAAAGAACTTACTTTCAAAGGAGGACCTATTCCTTCAAGGAGGGGAGGCATAGGAAAGAAATACCATGAGAGTCATGTCATAAAATTTCACTGGACATATAAGAACCAAGAAGATGTATATGGTTCAAGCGATGGATATTGAGGAAATATTATTAAAGGAATTGTACAAAAGTGATGTAGAATTAACAACATACTAAGAGGACAAGCTTTGCCAAGCTCGAGTTGGTTTGAGGAACTAGCAGTGGAATCAAATAAACCAAGTGAAGATTTTTCCACAAACAAGATAAGTAAGAAGTTGTCTAAACCAAAGAAAGAGACCTGTAGAATCAGAGGAAATAAATGAGTCAAAGAGTAACAATTTCTTGGATCAAGTCAATTGATGGATGACGTTTGAAATGATGAGAATATGTAGAGGAATATGTCGAGAAAATAAGTTGAGTCAAATTTCGAGGACGAAATTTCCTCAAGGAGGGGAGTATGTAACATCCTGATGTTTTAAAGACCTTTATCTAAGTTGGAGTTTAAGTTTAAGGATAATTTGGAGGATTAGAATTGATTAGAGATGGTTAAAACAAGTAAAAAGTTGGTTTTTATGTGTTATAATCGATTATGTTCTAGGCATAATTGATTACAGGTTCTCTGGAACAATAAACTGACCAACAGAAAGAAGATAATCGATTATGTATGTAGCCATAATCGATTATTTCAGTCATAGTCGATTATTCATTCCTCATAATCGATTATGAGTGTCTGGAAGTGAAAAACCATGACCAGGTTCAGTCATAATCGATTATATTTCAAGCCATAATCGATTATGACAACAAATTTTTTATAAATACCCCTATTTCGAACCAGAAACGCAAAAAAATGAGTCTAGGGTGCCGAAAACACAATTTTTGAGAGAGAAAGAAGGAGAAAGTGACGAAAATGCATAGGAAAGGTTGGGGAATCAAGGAATCAACAAGATTTCAAAGCATGGAGGTGAATCAAAGCTACAAGGAGGTTAGAGAATGAAGAGGGAAGAAAAGGAAGAGGATCTAAAGCTCAAGGAAACTCAAAGATGGATGAAGAAATGCTTCAAGAGGTGATGAATCACAATCTTTAAACCACTCTAGCTTTAACAACATGTTTATGTTAGAAAATATATATATGTTTATGATTTGTATGGAAGAGTTAAGGGGTTTTATGTTCGAAGGTGTTATGTTATGGTGCTTTATACTTTCAAGTAGCTTATTTCAAAATATATATTTTGAAGAATGATCTAAGGAGTTTAGGATAATAGATTTCTTCATCCTTTTGTTGATTTCTTGATGTGAGTTTTGGGTACTTATGTCCCTAAAAGCTTTTCTATTTTGAGAGAAGAAGAAATAGCCTCTAAGGTGTTTGATAAAATGCTTGAACCAATTTCTTGTTGTTGTTGAGCTATTTTTTTTAGATATTGGTCAAGTGTTATATAATTATTTGATATATTAAAGGTTTATGTTTTATGAAAGAGTGTGTCTTAAGTAAGGTTTGATGTTGGAAGTTTCAAAAGATGATTTGATGAAAGTTATAGAAAGATTTAGATGTTCAAAATGATAAGTTATTAAGCATCTTTGATGCTATATGATTTATAAAGAAAATGTTATTTCATGAGATGTTTGATGATAATGCTTGAACTGATGTCTTTATGAGATTATTTAAGATTAGGAGGTAAGGGAATGAGAGTATTATGATGTTGAGGGTCAAGTTCATAACATGTGCATTGAGGTAAGGCAGTGGGATGCCCTGCTAGGTAATGAGCTCACGTACCATAGAGGTTGAGGATTTCATTCCCTAAGTTATAAGGTTAAAATGTTATTCATTTTGTTATGTTGATATGATGTATTATTGAAGCTTGGGATGTTATAATGACATTTATGATGTTTCTTATGAAATGATGTTTTATTAAAGTATAAGTTTTGATATTAAAGAATAATTGTATTTTATGATAAGATATTATGTAAAAGAATAAAAGAATTTCTATAATGAGTTATATGTTGCCATATGCTTAGCTTTAATTATAGCTTGAGGAGATTTTCCAGAGTTCCTCCGGCTGGTTGTAGTGCCGTTTTATTAAAATGATTGTAGTTCCTCATCGAGACGTAGTCTCACTTAGTTGTGCAACCAGATGTGGATGCAGGTTTTAGCAAGAATTAACATGAGGCAGTGAAGATGAAGAATGACGGGGTATGAGAAGTAGTTAGTTGCCCAGTGACATGTCAAAGTTATTAAGTTTATGTATTTTAGTATTTTGATGTAAAAATGTAATTTATTGTAAGAAATAAGCATGTATAAAGATATTTTATTAAGTTTTCAAAATTATGTTTTATAGAAATGTATGAGGTTTGGTTTCTCTGATACACATATAATAATTAGACACGTATAATTGTTATATGATTTTCTTAATAGGTTTCCACTGGTTTTGTCTTGTGGGAAACAATGGTTTGTAGGTTGTGTTTTGGTCCATGTGTGACACATTCGATTATCCTTTTGGATTGTGTCAGATATTTGAAGAGTATACCTATTAAGGTAGATTTTCTTGGAATGTTCGCTAAGAATATTCTAGGTTTACTATTTGCGAAAGGATATTGAGTATTCGATCGATCTGGTTTCTAGATTCGGTCCGATTTCTAATCTCCTTGTGTAGGATGTCGCCTACAAAGTTAATCGAGTTAGATGACTCTATTCAACTAGAAGATCTGTAGTCTGAGCAGTTGTTAAACTGAGTGTTTTCCGTAGGAAGCACCAATGCTGTATGAAGGTTCGAGACTCCGTGTGGATTTCTAACAACTCAATAAAGAAATGATTAAGAACAAGTATTCTCTGCCGTGCGTAGTTGATTTGATAGATCAATTGCTAAAAGTTGTTGCCTTCTCAAAAATTGATTTGAGGACGAGTTGTCACTGGATTAGAATGAGGACCTATCAAAGATTTTTGCGTCGTTGACTCAGCTTATGAGAAAAGATCAACTCTTCACATGTCTGAGAGACTGACTAAGTTGTCTGTGAGCGTGCCCGATTCAAAGTGACCATACTAAGCATGTCTGGAAAGACCTGTGTACTTGTTGGAACCAAGGCAAGATGATTTGAATCTTCAACCTTGGGTGAGTATCTCATGATCAAGGAAATTCTTATCTGTACTGTTCATTCCTTTATGAACTTGTAAATCAACAATTGTTCCTCAAATTCCATGGTTGTATTAGACAACCTCTATGATCAATTTCGTACTGTAAAAAACTGATTTTCTAATCTTGATTTAAAGTCTATCATGATTTACCAATTAGTCATGCTAGTCAGTAATTTTAATTCACCCTAATGGATTTTCTTGCATGTGAGAATTTGTACTCACATTTCTGAATAACCCTTAGTGTATTAGACATTAGAGCGGATGGATTTGGTAATATTCATTGGTCTGGATATTTTCACGGTTCGTTGAAAGAATTTGTTATGACTATTTCTTGAGTTGTAACACCGATAACTTCGAGATAACAGAACTTTCTTGATGAAACTTAGTCAAACCGCTTCTACTTTTGGTAGAGGTGACCAAGTCAGATTTTTGGCCAGATTGTTTTCTTTTTTAAAATCATCGTTTTGTAAATTCTTTGTACTAAGAATAAATCCTCATGGGATTAGGAACTATTCATCCTTTGATTTCTTGAATCCCCTGGAAATTCTTGTGAAATGAGGAACTTTATTAGAGTCATGGTTGTAAACATGTATTAGCTATGCATTTTTACACTCACGAACCTAATTGAAGAATCTTTTTCCATACTGGATGTTCCGGTATCTTTCAAATTGATAGAATTCTTCTTTATGCTTTTGCGAAAGTGAAATCAAGAAAATTTCTTTTCTTGAAAATTTCTTTATGTAATCTTTAAGATCATGTCTTATTGTGGTTCCAAAGGACTTGTCATCCTTGATCAACTTTACCCTACATATTTTTCCAAACGTCATTGACGTGTGACCTATCTCATGAGTCATAAGGATGGGTATCTGATTCATATCAGGATGTTAGAGTTAGTCGAGTACAGTGAAGAAGAGTTAACTTGAAGGTTGAGACCTTTCTTGTTAAGATGATGAAGTCACAATGAATTTTCGTTATGAGTTTACCGAAGACCTCTAAGATTTTGATTAGTTTCGAGTGATCGTGGACAGACTGATGAAGTCGACACTTCTCGACGACGAGACATCTTCGAAAACAGTAGCTACTAGCTAGGTTTATGGAATCGAAGTTGATCTTATATATATAATATATAATATAATATTATAATATATTATATAAATAATCTTATATATTATATTTACAATACTCTATTATATTACACTATAATATTTACACAATGGGTATTACAGTAAATTTAACATTATTTTGTCTGCCATGTTCATTGTCCATCAAACACCATACAAGATAAAAAAATTTGTTCCAATAAGTTATAGGTTTGTCCTATACACTATTCTACTTGTCCTGTGCTTCAGTGTGTATCAAATGCACGCTAAAATTATCTTATGATAAAAATTGAAAATCAACTAACCCATAAGATATTTTTAAAAAAACTACGTGATTTTGTGTTTCAATTACATCAGAGAATATATAAGAACATGGTCATTATTTTGTAAAGGCAAATTAATTTTTAATGATTTATTTTCTTATTTTCCTATTTGTATAAAATTATTATTTTATACGTTGTTAAATTTTGCAGAACGAACTTAGTGTATAACTCGTAAAATAGGTGAGTAGGATGCTAATATCTTCCATATTCTCAAACATGATCTTGTTTTCAAACACTAGTTTTCTCTTAAAAAAGTTTTTTCAAAAGTTTTCTCCCGCTGAAATAAACTTTTCCAGTTTTATCTACAACATAAGTAAATAAATAAATAAATAAATAAATAAATAAATAAACTTTGCTGGTAAATTTAATTTGTTTTTTCTGCGGACCAACCGTGACCCCGGTTGTGACATGTACCTTGCTCTAGCAGTCTATTTTTTTTCCCTTGTCTCTTTTGGGCTTTATACCCATGAGTATAATGATGGAATTTATTTTCAAATACTTATCTGGCAACTCAGCAACTAAAATATGTAGTTTTATTACTTTAAAAAAAATGGACCTTTGTATCCATGATAGATTTTATTTATATATCAATGTATCCACTGTTTAATTATTTTATTTTAAATTATATTGTATAGATAAGTTGCCACATATAAATATTACTTTGGATTATAATTTATATTAAATAAAACCCGACACCAACCCCAAATTGTAATCCCTAAGTATTTAAGTCTCACTAATCCAATCTTTGTAGTTATCCTTCCAAAATCTATCACCGATTCTCTTTTAGGTTTTTACTTAATTTTCCATCTATCATTTCATTTCATCTATGGATTCTCCATTCAACATGGACCCTATTGCCAATGACAAGGTTGCTGAAATTGATGAAGATGATGCTTTTCCATTCATCTACAATGACTACGAGAAATATGAGGATAATTATAAAATCGCGTCCACAAATAATTTCACTATTTTGAGTGAATCTGACATTAAACAACTTCAAGAGGCTGACAACACCCAGATCTCAACACTTCTATCAATTTCAAGATTTGCTGCTTGCCTTTTGCTTTACCACTTTGATTGGAGTGTGACCAAAGTGCACGAAGCTTGGTTTGACGCTGAAGAAAAAGTTCGAAAAGTTATTGGGCTGCTAAAGGAGCCTCAGGTATTTTTTTTTAACTCTAAAATCTACACTTGTGAGATCTGTTTTGAAATATTTGATTCCAAAGAGGTCAAGTCAACAGGGTGTGACCATCCATACTGCATCAATTGCTGGAAGTAATACATTGATATAAAGATCAATGGGGGCCCTGATAAGTGTTTTGCACTTAAATGCGCAAATCCCTCTTGTGATGCAGTAGTCGGTGGTGACATGATTAATCAAATTGCAAGTGAGGCCAGTAAGAAGAAGTATGACCGATTTCTGATCCACTCTTATGTGGAAAAGAATAAGAAAATGAAGTGGTGTCTAGGTCCAAATTGTGAGTTTGTGTTTGTTTTTGAATCAGATGGTGTTAATAACAAGTTAGATATTACTTGTCGTTGTCATCACAAATTTTGTTGGAATTATGGCGAAGATGCTCATAGCCCCGTGGATTGCGAAACTGTGAAACAGTGGGTAAACAAGTGGAATCCTGAGGCTCAAAACATCATTTGGATTCTTACTTATACTAAACCATGCCCTAATTGCCAGATACCCATTGAGAAAAACGAAGGGTGCATGTGAATGAGATGCATATGTGGGTTCCAATTTTGCTGGCTTTGTCTTCAAGATTGGTCCCAATGTCGTGAAGGGTGTCGCAATCATATTTCTTACAGTGAAATGAAGATCAACCAAGAACAATACAAGGATAAAACCGAAAATGAGTTAACAAGATATATGAATAGGAACACTAATTATTATGAGCGTTGGGCTATCAATGAATTTTTAAGAAAAAATGTGTTGAGAATCTGAGTGGTAAGGATATAAAGAGGCTAAGTGTGTTACTTGGAAAGCCTAAATCTGATTTTTGAGTTCATTAACGAGGCTTGGCTACAAGTGGTTGAATGTAGAAGAGTGCTTAAATAGACATATGCATACAGATACTGTCTTCCCGAGAATGAGAAGGCTAAGAAAGATTTTTTTGAATACACACAAGGAGAGGCAGATGCTGCTTTGGAAAGGTTTCACCATTATTTTGAAAGGAATCTGCATAAGTTTCTAAGTGGTGAAACACTTGATGGATTTAATAACTATCTTTCGAAGCTAATTGATCTGACCGATGCTACTAGGAACTACTTTGGAAAGCTGGTGAAAGCATTAGAGAATGGCCTAGTTGATGTGCAAGCAAAAAGCTATAGTGGGGTGAAAAGAAGTTTTGGTGAGATAATCGATAGTTAAAATAGGAAGGAGATCAAAGAATAGATAAACATTGATGGATTGTCCGTCTTTGTCTGGGGCAATGCAAGTTGTGTGGTGATCACAATGTTTTCTCTGCCACAGTGCCAATATATCTTTTGCGCACTATACCTTGATAAATCAGTCATAGGCAAACTATTTTATTTTCCTTTTGCTATTTGCTTTATGTAAAAAAGTTTGTTTAATGACTTTGTAGACCTACAATGAGTAATTATAGTTAATTATGCTTGAAATGTTTAAATGCCTCAATTTGTTTTGATTGGTCTAGTCTAATTTTATTATATATAAACAAAATACAACTTATTGAGAGCCTATCGAAGCTTGTTGGAGGCTCAAAAAAGTTACAATTTTGCTTTTAATTTCTTATTTTCTTTCTCTCTTATGGCTGGACCCCACAGTTAATTTGATCCTTGAAATTCCATTACACAAACAAAGGGAAATCCCTTAAGTTAACTTCTCTATTTAGAATCAATTGTCCATGTAGAATCACCTGCCATGGTGTTTCCTTATTTTTATTTTTATTTTTTACTTATAATTTATGCGAGTGAATTGAACTTTGCCAATTTTTACACTTTTAGTAAAACCTGCTGAAACTGACAGCCCCGGACATATAAAGTTAGTAAGATACATAAGAGAGGGTGGAGGCTAGCATGAACCATTTTAACATATGGTTCAGCGCTGAACCATTTGATTTACCCTCAGTCGCCGGTTTTCTCGCTATGTACCGGTTAACCAACTTAAAAAAAATTGCATTTTGGGGCCGTTTAAAATTGATTGGGGGCATATGTGAAAGGTGATATATTGCTATCCATTTCCTTCTTTCTCTTCCCCGACGCATTCACATCAAGCATCGTCGTTCTTCAGCTGCCATAGATCAGTGGAAGTATTTCCTCCATTATTTTGCACAAACTCTATTCTTATGTATCCCAAGCCCCAAATCAAGAATCGAAACAAAAGCAATTCACTAGGGGAGCATTCAACGCAGAACAACGTCACAATCACACAAAGAGCATGAAAATAATAACAAGAAAGAAAAGGAAGAAAGGATCGGAACGACGGAAATGGAACGACCCGCAGTGGGAGGACCAGAACGGCGTGCCGACGGCAAAGGGATATGGGTGCAGAACCGCGGTGGTGGAGTGTGTGGAGTGGCGGTACGACGACTAGAGAAGATGACCAGAGTCGCTGGATAACCAAGCGGCTCGACAACGCAGCGCCGAGGCATCAGAACGACGACCCTCTGATGCTCTTCCGTTCTGTTGGATGGATGGAGATCGTCCCTGCTCTGTCACCAAGTGCTCCGCCAAACAAGCAAAAAGAATTGCTAATTTGGACTTAAATATCAAATTGATGTGTTCAACTACATTAGGGGAAATTTGCGTTGTCATCCTAAACAACGAGTGCATTCATAGCAATGGGATGTGAAGGTGGCGATAACCGACGCCGTTGAATCTTCTTCGACCACCCACTCAGATTTCAGAGCAATGGCATGTGAAGGTGGCGATGATTTGGGAAAGAAACAAATATGGCTCTATCTACAAGAGGAAGGGACCATATCAAAAAACTTATCCATCAGCTTTGGCGATGACCAAAGCGTTGAGTCTTCTTCGAACACCCACTCTGGTTGCAGAAAAATGGGATGTGAAGGTGTTGATGATTTGGGGATGACACAGATAGGGGTCTATCTACAAGATGGAAAGGACCATTTAGCAAATACCAAAGAAACACGACTGCTCAAGTTGCATGTCCACTTTTTTTGTCTGGACTGGAAAATCATAACCATTGAATATTATATTCATAAATCCAACGGTAGTTTTAAATGGTTCATTGCTGAACCATATGTTAAAATGGTTCATTTTAGACGTTACCATAAAGAGAGATTCAGTAGAAAAATATGTGATGCGAGATTACATTTAATTAAAATATTTAAAAAAAAAATCGAATTACATTTAATTAAATATTTTTACAAAAAAATTTATAACATTTAATATCAACAATTTCTCTTTAATTTTTACAAAAATCAGTGAAACAACTTATTAATATCTTTATCACTCTTTTTGGCAATGAATATTGTAGATAGAAAGGACAAGAAGAATTATCTACAAGAAAAACAAATGCAAACATCATGTACTGCAAGTATTTCAACAAGGTTACTGATTGAAGATTTCACAAATACAAACTTACCAGTCATATTCTAGGGTGTCAGTATCAAAAAAAAAAATAAAAAAAAATAAATAGTTGCGGCTTAAAAATAATCTATATTTCGGTTTTCTTTTAATTTACTTTAGCATTTTATGTATAGGGTTTTTGGGAGTTAGGGGTGGAGATGAATCTTTCCCTTGTGTCATATAAACATCTACTCACCATGGACACGGATTCTCTCCTGCACATACTCCCTCCAGCCCCTCTTCAGCAACGATCTGGACCATCCAATAAGATCTAACGGTCCAGAAAAATAACATTTTATAACATTAAAAAAATTAAATAAAAAAATAAAAAACACCAAATTTTCCCTTTCTCCCCCGTCAATCGTGTAATCCACTGTCCCTGTGCCTCAACCCTGGCTGCAGCCAAGCTCGCCGTCGCCTGCCGCATCCCGCCGCCGTGGATGGTCACCACCGCAGTTCACGGCCAACCACCCGCCACCCTCACTCTCTTGAATCTTCTCTCTTTCTTCTCCGCCCGTTCTTCAGAGTCGCCGCTGCCTGCCACGCCGCGTCGAACCGTTGAGCTTGCCCCGCCGCGACGTGCCGCTTACACCTACCACCGTCGCCCCGAGCCATTCACGACTTTCTCACAACCAGCCTTCATAATTCATATGGGGAGCTAATCCTTTTTCCTCTGAAACTTCCCTTTTGGAAAAGCAACATATGAAATATGAAACTTCCCTTACGCATATGAAATTCTTGAAAAAGCATCAGACTTTTTCAATGATTCCAATAAGCTAGGACAAGGGGAGTTCTACGAGATGGAAAATACCGTGGCCATCAATTTTGCATTTTGATTCCAATGACAGTACCCTCAGTGTAGCATTTTGCACCCTCAGAGGAGAAAGAGAGACGATTTAAGAGAGAGATAGAGAGGTGGCGCCGTGACCGGTGGTGGTAGACCGTCCACGGCGGTGGCGGGCTTGGTTGCAGGTAGGGGTGATGAACAGGGACGATGGCTTACACGACGGGAAGACAGAGAAAATTGGTGTTTTTATTTTTTATTTAATTTTTTTAAGGTTATAAAACGTTATTTTTATGGACCGTTAGATATTATTGGGCTGTCCAGATCGTTGCTGAAGAGGGGCTGGAGGGAGTATGTGCAGGAGAGAATCCGGGTCCACTCACCATGCTTTGCCGCAGCAAAAAGAGGCATGTGGGAAGAATTGAAGAACATCAGAGCAAACAACCTGAACTGTGCTTAGTGCTTAGGAGGGGATTTCAACGCAATAACATGTGCAAGCGTGTAACATCCTAAAATTTCAATATAGTATTTTTAATAAAAGATTAAGTTATTAGAAGGTTTAGTGTAGAAAATAATTAGTTTATTAGAATTTTTTTAGTAATTAAAAGAATGCAAAGTTAGAATAAAAAAAATATTAACAATTTAAATGAAAAAAAAAGAGAGAGGATCCCACGAAATTCTGCAACTCACGTGAGTCGCTAGGCATCCAGGGATTGAAAATGAATCTTGATGGGCCTCAATGTTTTAGGATAAAAAGGAATTAAAAAAAAAAGTAAATAAATTTAATAGCATAAAAATTTACTAGAATTGTCTTTCTTTATATAAAGGTGAGTGGGATTGCTATTTTTTTTGAATTGATTAAAATAATAGAATATATTGAATAGAAAGAATATAAAAATGGTGGGAGCCCACATAACCATTTATAGCTCCAAATTTTAGAATACAACTCAGTATGAGTTACTCTCACGTGAAGCCCACACTAAAAATTGGAATGGCTAGGTTCTTATTTCAAATAAAACCTGAATTGGTTTAGAAAAAAAAGGGCAGGGCGCCGTTGAACAGAGGAAGAAAATAAGTGCAGTGTGCATCTGGACAACGTCAGCGAGGAGAAGCAGATGAGCCGTTGAACAGAGGAAGAAAATAAGTGCAGTGTGCATCTGGACAACGTCAGCGAGGAGAAGCAGATGAGGTTCTTAACAATATTTAGAGTTTTTTTAAGGTCTCTTGGAGGTGAGTAACAACACTTTTTAAGAGTATAAATGATTGTTTGTGTTACCAAGGGATTACCTTGTGGTTTTGAGTTTTTAATTGATTTGATGCAAATTATTAGTAACCTAATTTCTAAAATTGGGGTTTTGTTAAAAGGGGGAATTAATTGATATTGTAATGTGCTTATTCATGTATGATATGTTGTGATATTCATGATTGTTTGTTATTGGTGGAAATTTATATGTTTAAAAATGTGGAAAATATTTTGTTACGTGCATGAGACATGACATATGTGAGTTATAATATGTTGTATAATGTTTGCCGCAATACCACCTATGAGAGGGGTATCGAAAAGTAATACCACCGTAATGGGGTATCAAAAGTAACATCGCCATATAATTGGGATGTTGAAAAAGAGCAATACCACCTAAAAAGGGGTATCGAATGTAACACCACCACACGTTGGGGTGTCGAAAATGGAGGGTGCAACTTGGGGATCTCACACATTCAGTACATAGATGATATAGTTTTGGTAGGAGATATGTCAATTAACAATGTATGGGCAATAAAGTGCATACTCAGGAACTTTGAGTTAGCAGCGCTCGTAAAGGTTAATTTCCACAAGAGGGGCCTAATTGGTGTGAAGGCGGGTGTCCGGGTGGTGGAGCAAGCAGCTTGCATGCTAAATTGTAAGATAGGTGCTTTGCCTTTTAAGTTTCTTGGCATTATGGTAGGGGCAAACCAGAAGAGGGCATCTAGATGGGAACCATTGATCAACTCTTTGCAAAAGAGGCTACTAGGGTGGAGAAACAAGTTTCTCTCATTTGGTGGACGGGTGGTACTAATTAATGTTTCAAGTCTACCTATGTATTATTTATCATTCTACAAAGCTCCAAAGAAGGAAATCAACAAAATCATTCAATTACAAAGGAGATTCTTATGGGGGGTAGTAAGGAGTGTAGGAAAATTTGTTGGGTGAGGTGGGAGGTGGTATGTAGAGCTAGGGAAGAAGGTGGGCTTGGGATTAGGAACATCAGTGCCTTTAATTTAGCACTACTCGGGAAATGGAGGTGGAGGTTTTTTTACCGAAAGAGAGTCACTTTGGTCACAAGTGCTTAGGCTTAGGTATGGGGAACCGGCAAATTGGAGGGGTCGTTGGTGCAAAAAGAGTGTAGAGGGAGGGGAACCATCATCATGGTGGAGTGATCTAGGTAGGCTACAGGGAGGGGACTCAATTAGGGAGGGTTGGTTGACAAGTGGAATTACAAAAAAATGGGTAGTGGCTTTAGCATTTCTTTCTGGAGTGATATTTGGGTTGCACAGATACCTTTGGCAGTCTCTTTCAACACGTTGTACAATATTTCACTATCAAAGGACGCTTCGGTTGAGCAGATAGGAGTGTGGAGAAATAGGGAGTGGTGCTGGTCTTTCAATTGGAGAAGAACTCTTTTTGTCTGGGAGGAGGAGTTACTTAGGAGGCTATTGGATATCTTACATACACAGAATTTGGTGTTTGGAGCTGAAGATGTATGGTGCTGGTTGGGGAAGATTGATACACCATATGCTGTTAAATCAGTATATTCATTGATTACAAAAGACCAGGAACATCAGGAGAATACTGTTTTCAAGCTCCTGTGGGATAGGAGTATCCCTTTGAAAGTGGGTGCGTTTTGTTGGAGGACATTGCAGGACAGAATCCCAACAGCTTCAAACCTGCATAAAAGAGGAATTATTCAAACTGATGATGCTATTTTGTGTAGCTTCTGTAAAATAGAAATTGAAACTGTTGCACATATCTTCCTGTCTTGTAGTTTTTCATATGCTGTTTGGATGTACGTATATAATTGGATAGGCTTGGACACGACATTGGCTGGGAATTTAAACAACATGTTATTGCAGCATGCGAGATTGTTATCAGGAAGTGTGTCCATCAAACTATGGAGGCTGGTATGGTTTGTCATTGTCTGGTCACTATGGTTGCACAGGAATGAACTAATTTTCAAAGAGGGAGTTCTGAATTTTGAGAAGGTAATAGAGTTAATCAAAGTTAGGATATGGACTTGGCACACTGCATCGAGTAGGAAGGTGTAACACCCCGATTTTTACTTCTTTTCAATATCGTTAAGATATATATATATATGCTTATATTTTTATTCGAATCCTAGAGAATGATTTTGTATAAACCAAAATCATATTTAGACTCTACTTGATGGTAGAAGGTTACGATTAAATTTTTGGTTGAAAATTCAAACGAAACCCTATCTGCGTTTTCACTGATAGTAAAAGTTTTCTGATCAGAAACCTAATTTTGACCCGTGAACAAAACACTTTAGGTTTATATCGTATTTGCAACGATATTGGGTTTTTTTTGAAAATTTTCGCGTAAAAATAAAATAAAATATTTTATTCGGGCGAAATCTTTAAGGAAATTTTACGAAAAACCTGGGTCTAGTAAACGACGGAGCCGGATACGGGGCTGAGGTGATGGAAGTGATTGATGGGACATGCAAAAGGTGTCACATCATGACTCACAAAGTCATGATGACAACAACAAATATCTAGATATTTTACTTTGTGAAAAGTCCATTTTACCCTTGGACTTTTGTGGAAATTCCCTTTGGTCCCAAACAAATTTCTTCCCAAAATACTCTAGGAGTACACGCCCTCCCGTTCACCCTCACTCAAACATTTCATTCTTCACAAAACACAAAGAAACACAAGACTATATTCTAAGAGCTCAAGTAGGAAGCCATTGAAGAACTTGCCAAGAATCATCATCCTTCTTCATTTTCTTCACTCTTTTTAGGTAAGACTATGATCCATGATCATCTCCTCTACTTCTTGAGTTCATTTCTTTCCATTCTTTTTGCTATTTCTAAGACCCATTTTTACTAGAATTCATGGAAAAATTCATAACAATTTGTATGAATGGAATTTTTGTGCCATGATAATTTCTATCATCTCTCTAAGACCCTAGCATCTTATGTTTAAGAGATTGAATGAAATAGAAAACCCTAACCCTATTATCCCTATGTTGGCTGAAACCTTGAGAGAAAGGGGTTGGATGAATTTTGTTCAATTTTTGAATAATGATAATTGTTCTTGCCTCTACAATGCCATGTGATCATAAATCCAAGAGCTTGAACTCAAAGGAATTTTCTAACCCATTTTACTAATTGAGGCCGAAACCCTAACCGTAAGAGGTGGGATGTTTTTTTTCTTCAAATTCTTGACTTATGGAAATTGATATTGTATCTATGATGCCTTAAGATCCTAAATCCAAGAGATTGAAAAGTTTAAAAAAATCCCTAGCCCATTTATCTCATTTGGCCGAAACTTAGCATAGGAAAGTTAGGAATTTCTTGTGTTGATTTAACTTGTTTTATGTGTTGGTTGAATGAAGGATTGAATCCTTAGGCTCTTGTAGCATTGTGTAAGTGGAAGGAGATCTCTTTCATAAACGTGAAACGAAGGAAAAGTTAATCTTCAAGAGGTAAAGGGAGTTTACCTGAGGGGTTTTAGTTAGTCACATACTTTATTTGTGTTGACTGAAATGTGTGTTGATTGTAACTATATTATGATGTTATCTTTAATGATTGTGAAATGTTAATGTTGTTGTTTGGATTATGTGAATGGAATATGTATGTGTTAGATGAGAATTTTTGTTTGATTGTATTGGCTGAGAGCATAAAATTGGTCATCGCTTGATAATTGAGGACTAAGTTATTAAAATGCTTAACTCATAAAATTTATGAAGTTGATTTTGTTTTTGTAAGTGCAAGACTTCTAAGAAGGAAAGTAATTGTAACTTAAAGAACTTTGTTAAAAGTTACATTTCGAGAAAGTCATGGATGATTTTCAAATGAGTGTTAGTGAGGTCAAAATTGTTATAAGTTGCATTTCTTTATTTAACCGAAAATGTTTTGAGGAAAAAGAAAGGAAACGGAAAACATAAAAACTTATGAAAATGTTCAAATGTATTGAAGGAAAATCTTTGGAAAATAAAGGTTTTTAAGTTTTTACGAAAACTTTTATTTTAAATGAAAAAGATTTAGAGAAAAGCTCTATGATGAATTTATTGACAAAAACCTAGTTGTTTATTCAAAATGTTGAGAAAATGTTTTAGTGACTTGAAGTTTTTAGAAATGGATTATAAAAGAAAAAGATTTTGTAAAATGTATTTACAAGAGCGGAAATGTCTTTACGACAAAGAGTTGACAAACCTTTGTATTTATTTTTCGGTTTAGTTTTCACTGAATGAAAAACCATGTTGGAAAGATTGAAGAAAAAGATAAGGACCTAGATTGCCGAAGTATCGGGCTAGTGTTCCTATTGGAAAAGTTGGAGGGAAAAGATAAGAACATAGATTACCGAGACGTTGGGCTAGTGTTCATTTGAGGAAGAGATTATAAATCATGGATTTAAAAATCCTACGTTGGTAGTAAAATGAATTTAATACCTGAGTAATGGTAGTCGTGAGCTTTGTGCCTCGACAAAGGAAAGAACAAATGAAAAAGAAAAACAAAATGAAAACAATTGGTTTACATGCATAGTCTGGCAAATGTGCCATTTTGGCAGACGTGCCAATGAGTATCGAGCTACAATCTACAAAGGGTGGATTGACAAATTGGATAGTCACGAACCAAAGATATGTTCTTGGGTCTTTGGGTCTATTAGGGACATTCGGGCTCAAACTCCACGGAAGGCTCGGGGCTTTGCAATCTTGGGTCGTGGGAATCGGTTACCCCGCATGGATGTACTCAATAGGGAACTATATAGTATTATTTAGGTGAGATGTGATACCCTTTGAACAATTGGGGATCAGACCTAAAATTAAGACACCGACCCAACGTGAAACAATTGTGTTATGGGGATTATTGCGGCCTATCATGCTCGACGAAGTGAAGTTAGGATCTCCGGAGATTACGAAATAGATAATGGATATTGAACTGTCATGAAAACTACTTATAAAAATACGTTGGTTGTCGGGTATAAATCCCTGTTTTGAATATTTGTGATTGGTGCAATGTTAGCTATTGAGACAACTTTTAAGAAGAATTGGCTTGCCCTTTGATTGGAAATTGATTCAGAGTTAGTTATTTCTGCCTTTAAGAATAGCAACTTGGTTCCTTGGAGGCTTCGAAATAGGTGGCTCAATTGTATTTCTCTGATTAGGAGCATGAACTTTGTTTGTTCTCACATTTTTAGGGAGGGCAATTCTTGTGCAGATAAGCTACCACTTTTGGCTTTTCTATTACTGATTTTGTCTGGCGGGACTCAGCTCCTTCTTTCATTTCTGAAGACGTTTTTAGAAATGGAATGGGGCTGCCTAATTATAGATTTCATTGATTTTTGCATGGGTTTGTTTAATGCCCCCCATGTCTTTGTATTCTTTTTTCCTATCAATTTTATTGGGTGTGTTGCAGATGATTGGTTCTGCTAGGGGTGCCAACCTAGTTGGGATGCCTAGTTGAACAGTGATGCCTTAGCATGCGTTTCTTTTCTTTTTAAAAAAAAAAGAGTTATGTTATGTTATAAAATGTTGTTGTTATATGTTATTGTTTGTGAGTCGTGTATGTGGCTACTTCGATAAACTCATATGTCCGTATCTCACCTTTGCATTATTTCTGTTTGGTTTCTATTTGTGGTATACTGTTTTGTGTGTACAGATGGATCCCCTGAATCACCTGATACCCTCGGGGTTTTTGGGTCTGGCTTTTGAGCACTTGGATGATGGGAACGCTTGGGTCATCAACCCGGGAGCCCGAAGCACTACCTACTCCGGGCCAGTGATCACTACAAAAGGTACTGAAGCAGGAATGACATCATGTTCATATAGTGTGAAAACCATAGAGGTTCCACTACCGCCTATCTGGCTTTTATTGAGGACCTTGATGGAGACGGGAAACACCTATCACTAGCCTCCACCCCTACAGATAGTACCTGGAGCAGCACCCTCGTCCCCATTGCCAGAGTTACCCACTCCCCTTATCCTTGTCGGAGGGGATGATGATGATGATATGATTGAGGAGGAGCCTCAAGAGGATGACATGATTGAGGATGATCCTCACGAGGACAAGGAGGTTGCTGAGTATCACCCGTTGGATGAGGAGGTTGACCCCGCAGCTGCTGTGGGAGTAGGAGTTGTTTCACCTGATCCTTCTCCAGATAGGGATGGCCATGGAGTCTCCCTAATGGTTTTCATTAGTTGACCAGCTTAGGACTGTATTAGTTTTCTTTTGAGGTAGTTGTAGTTTCTTCTGGTTTGTATATCTGGCTAAAGAGAGCCAATCTTTTTGTAGTAGTGTTCTCTACTTAGCTTTTGAATTTTTGGTATTGTATAGTTATGTTTGTATTTTCTTTCCTTGTGATATAACTCTGACAAATGACCTGCAACTATAAGGGTCCTGATGTAAAAAACAATGATGTAATTATTATGATGATGTTTATGTGTGTGTGTGTGTGTGTGTGTGTATATATATATATATATATATATGATGTGTGTACGTAGATGTTAAAAGAAAAATTTTTACACCAGTTTTTTGAACCTGAGTAATTTGTAATTATATTTTCCGAAAGTAACCAACAAATTGTTTCTATTTTATTTTCCGCAATGAGTAAGATTATGTAGCGCCGAGGGGGCGTTACAGAAGGGAAGATTTTCATTAACGGATTGGACTATCATCCCACTTTTGTGTTTGCAGCATTCAGGGTAGCTTCTAATGCTTATCTGCAAGTCTGTTCTACTGTTTTTGCTATTCTACACAGTTGGAGATTCTGCTATTTTTTTATACAGATTTTGGCATTTTTGGACAAGTACAGAGGGGGGAAATTCATATAATGTATATATAGAATATCCTGTTTTGTTATGGACACATAATCTCTGCCTGTTCTGGTTTGGATGCCGCTTTTTGGGGGGTTGATATCAATTTGTTTGGGGCTGAGCTGCATGTATTCTTCAACCTGTTTGCAGCTATGTTGGTGCTTTTGGTTGAAAAAATTGTCAAAATAACCAATCAAACATACACGTTTTACTCAAATCACCAAAATAACAAATAAAATACAACAAAATGCACACAACGAAAAAAAAATAGAAATGCGAACAGACAGGCACGTCAAATTCGAAATCCAATAGATGAATTATACACAATAGAAATATTATATTTTCCAAAATTTGAATAATTATGAATTAATTTAGGATTTCAATTTTATTGTTGTATGATACTGTTTTCGACACATTATACCTAAAATATTGCTTCCAATCGTGGATTCTAATAAATGTGAAATCAACAATGAATATATGAATTATACTTAATAAATGGGAAATCAACTATACTTAATTTCTAAAACCACAATCGATTTGAAAAATATTTAAACATTCAAATATTAAAAAATCACCATTGAATTCGAAATCAAATAGATGAATTTATACTTAATAGGAATATTATATTTTCGAAAATTTGAACAAATATTAATTGATTTGGGATTTTGATTTGATTGTTGTCTGATAATAATTTCAATATATTATACCTAATAGTTTGAAATCGAAATTAAATTAATCTTCAATGTCATTATTGAGTGTTTATTCTGCAAAATAATTTGTTTAAATGCCAAATAATTTCTTTTACCATTTGTAACCATGACAATCGAATACAGTACATATTACTTATTTGTATCAATAAATGCTTTGTGATTTTCTTCCAAATTTAGATCGAAAATTATAGATAAATAATGAGTGCAATTCAAATTAGAAAATAGACTACACAATAAATTGATCCTAAGATATTGCTTTCAACTGTGGATTCTAATAAATGGGAAATTAACAATGAATAGACGATTTATACTTAATAAATAGGAAATCATTTATATTTAATTTCGAAAATCACAATTGATTGAAGAAATATTTAATATTAAAAAATCATCATTGAATTCGAAATCAAATAAATTAATTATACTTAATAGAAATATTATATTTTAGAAAGTTTGAAAAATTATTAATTAATTTAGGTTTTCGATTTTATTGTTATCTGACAACACATTATACCTAATAGTTTGAATTCAACATTTTTTTTTTTTTATCTTCAACGTTGTTTATTGAGTGTTTATTCAGCAAAATAATTTCTTGAAATGCCAATTTTTTTTTTCTTCACCATTTTTAAGATTGACAATTGAATAGGTCCATATTACATATGTGTATCAATGAATGCTTTGTGATTTTAATAGTAAATTATAGATAAATAATGGGTGCATTTCAAATAAAAAAATAGACTATACAATAAATTGATCCTAATATATTGCTTCCAACCGTGGATTCTAATAAATGGGAAATCAACAATGAATAGACGATTTAAACTTCATAAATGGGGAATCATCTATATTTAATTTCTAAAATAACAATTGATTGGAGAAACATTCAACATTCATTTGCTATTAAACACTCATTGTCTAAACACTCCAATATTCATCCTTAATACATTGTCTAATTGACCCGATGAACCCAAGCATAAATAAAAAATATGAACCTATTTAATTTGGTTAGGTTTGGATTTTTGGGTTTATCAGGTGAATTCGAACCATTGACACTGTTGGTGTAAGCCCTAGTGGCCAATCTATTTTGAATAGATCATCATTGTTATCATGAATTTGATCATATATTTGATATATGAATAAGGCATTCATTTATTATGTTATTAGTTTATAGCATAATAAAGTCCTTAGAATAGACAGTTCATTCAATGAGATATTAAGTGCGTGACTTAATAGTGAGACCTTATTGAATAATAGAACTCTATTCTTAAATATCCGTAGTCGAGTATTATTGTTAATTAGGACGACAATAATACATAGAGACTATTGTGTGAGTAGACTGATGACCACATCTCACGGGTCATGGATATGTGATATCAAGTCGACACACAGGTATAAATATTAGGAGTAATATTTATACCGGATGACCCATTATAAGAATACTTCATAATAGTTATGTAAGTGTTATAAGTATTCTTATGGCGACCACAGTGAAGTAGTCCTTCGACTTGAAGTCACTACGATTCCTACATGAGGAGTTGTAGGCTTTAATGCTATCAAACATCACGCGTAACAGGGTGATCATAAAGGTAGTTATTGGGCCTGCAATAAATCATGTTAAGGAGTGTGAGTGATGTAGACAGGATTCGTCCCTCCTACATAACAGGGGTAATGTCTTTGGCCCATCGATAGAGTGAAACGTGAAATATGCGTGGCCACGCGGAATTGGGTCAATATGTGATATTGGGCCCGTTTGTGATTACACGTCTTCTCGGGGATCGGGGAATAAATAATTGAATATAACAAGGATGACACTCTTATGCCTTGTGTTCAATTAAGACATATGGACGAAGGGACATTTACTGCACAGTAAATTTTGGTCGCGGTAAGGCTAAAATCGGATCACCGATACTCTCGCTAATTGGGTAGTAATGATGTATTGCTAGATGCCACTCATTATTTATAATATTTAATATTATAATTAATATTTGATATTATTATAATATTAATATTATTGCCAACTTAGTGGGAGCCTATAGGGTCACACGCATAGAGCAAATGCGGAGCAGTTAAATTAATTAAATATGATTTAATTGATTTAAAGGACAATTGGGCTTGTAGTGTACAAAGCCCAATAGGGTAAGCAATTAGGTTAAAGGGAGCTGCTAACTTATAAATAGAAGTGCTCTCCCCTCTAACCTAGTCTGGCTAACTGTGCCTCCCCGTAGCCGTCAGCTAGCACAAGACACATAGCTCCGACGCCCATTTGCTCGCGTGGACTGAGTAGAGGTGCTGCCTCTTCGTGGCACTAGTGATCCAAAACGAAAAGCACGCTTCAAGAGGTAAACACAATAGCCTTTTTGTGATTCGTGTTTGTAATGCGCGATCCATGGGAATGGTTTTCTTCCGCCTTGAGATATGATTTATAAGATGATTATCTCATGAAAACCCAACAGACACCCCTAATAAAAGGTGTTTGAAAATCAAACAAAAACTCTCAATAATCTGCTTAGTAATTGATATATATGTGTAAAGTAACCAACATAGGCGCATAGTGGGCTACTTAAAATTCGATAGTATTTAAAACTTTAGGTATGTTTGGGAGTTTTAAATTTGAAGGAGATTGAGTGGAGTGGATAGTGACAGAGTTATTAATAATGAAGTGAAGTTGAAAGGTAAAAGCATATCACTCCATCGTTTAGAAGTTTAATGAGAAAAATGGAGGGGATCCCAAACTCCAAAATTGGAGGGTATGAAAATTGAATGATTTGAGTGGGATGGAGTGACTTGGATTATCATCCTTAATTATTTCATTCCATTCTTAAAAGAACTCCCAAACAATGGGTTGATACCATTTTATCACTGCACTCCATCACTAACAATTCAATTCCATCCATCCAAACATAACCGTAACTATTAAAAAGGATATTCCTAAATGTCCATAACAGATTAAATAACAAAAATTACCCAAATATATTTTAAATAACATAAATTTCTAAATTAACCAAACATAAAATTGTCGACATGAATAAATATAATAAACATAACAAATTCTATAATTTTCTATAGCATATTGTCATTCCTCTTCCCTAGCTAGCATGATAAAGGTGGAAAGGTAGAGCATTCAAAGAGTGTAGGGTGTTTGACAACTAAGCATTTGAGGGTCCGTGTGCCCTAATGATATGATTGGAAAGACCACTCCGACTTGAGAATCTTCTTCCACCAACACACAAATCACATTGAAACTGTGGTTGAGGGTTCGGCATTGGATTGGCCTCGGGCTGATGGGGCTGAGGGTTTTGGGTATCCTCTTGACATGGCCTTGCAATATGGATAGCATAACGTTGCTTTGTTGAGAAGACCCTACGACATTGATCACATTGAAAAGCCATGATATAGAGCGTGAATTAATTAGTTTAGGACAAGAGAAATAAGGATCATATGAATTGATTTATATAGCTCAGGAAAAGAGAATTGTATAATTGAAAGATATCTTACAATTATTATATAAAATCTTGGAGGTTGAAAAATAATAAAAATTATATCACAATAAAATAGTTAAATATGGAAATAATTGATTGAACTAATTGAGGAAGTATCACGATATTAATATTATAGAAGTATCACGATATTAAGTGAGAAATAAACCAAGAAAAAAAATAATCTCAAAGAGCCAGGAAAAAAATATAATATATTAAAATCATAAAATTAATGCCTCTAAATAGTGATAATTTTTATTTTAAAAAAAATATTGATAATTTTGGTCAAGGACAATAAAAAGAAAAAAATTAATTTAAGAAAATCAGAAATTATATCCGGATTATATATGTCAAGATTTGTACGTGCAATGGATAGTCAAAATGCGTAAATTGGAGCATGAGGTTTAGGATCTTTGGCAAGAATATTATTTAATTAAATTAAATGATTAAAGTAATTAAAAAAATGAATGCCCGAATTATGATTATTGATTTTAATTGATAAAAAAAATATAAAATCTATAATCTATAATCTCTAATATATACATCTATATCTATAATAATATCTATAATCTTAAAAATCATTGAATTCGAAATCCAATAGATGAATTATGGTCAATAGAAATATTATATTTTTGAAAATTTAAATTATTATTAAATAATTTAGGATTTCAATTTTATTATTTCACATTATTTTGAATTCAAAAAATAAAAATCGACTTCAATGTCATTTAATGAGTATTTTTTCTGAAAAATACTTTCTTTAAATACCAAACAATTTCTTTCACCATTTTTAACAATGACAATTGAATATGGTTCATTCTCTAAAAAAAAAAAATTGAATATGGTTCATTTTTTTTTTTTTTTTTAGAAAAAGAATATATGGTTCATATTATTTATGTGAATCAATGAATGCATTGTTATTTATTCCAAATTAAAAACAAATTATCGGTAAATAATGAGTATATGCAATTCAAATTTGAAAATGGACTTTAAAATAAATTGATCCTACAATATTGCTGCTTCCAATCGTGGATTCTAGTAAATATGACATCAACAATGAATATATGAATTATACTTAATCTGCAATAAAATGCATGTGGTTGTGAGATATTGAGAAAATTGCTATGTCCCTTCTCGTGTTTTGGTGTTGCGTTGTGTCTCTCTCCCTTTCGCACTTGGTGGATTTACGTAAACCTCGAGGTTACCTTTGGTTTTACGTATTCTTGCGTTAATTAATTGTAGAACTTCCTCATTGGATGCTGACTCAGTCTCCAACACTACCATTTGGTAAAACTTACATTTTGATCCACTTTATCCAATTGCACAAACCTCATAGCTAGACTAATCCCTCGAGGTACTGAGATCCATTTAAGGGGTTGACCTCTCCCAACAGATGCTCTTCCATACGCATGAGCCAGGAATCGAACCTCTGCCATATGCTTAAAAGGCCCAGTTATCTACCAACTGTGCCACATCATGTTGGTCAATTAGATGAATTATACTTAGTAGAAATATTATATTTTCAAAAATTTGAACAAATATTAATGAATTTAGGCTTTCGATTTTATTGTTGTCTAATAATGTTTTCAGCACATTGTACCTATAATAGGTTGAATTCCAAATAAAATTCATCTTCAAAATCATTTATTGAGTGTTTATTCTGTAAAATAATTTCTTTAAATGCCAAATAATTTCTTTAATCATTTTTAACAATGACAATTGAATACGGTCTATATTACATATGTATCAATGAATGTTTTGTGATTTTCTTCACAATTAAAATAAAAAAATATAAGTAAATAACGAGTGCAATTCAAATTTGAAAATAGACTACACAATAATTGATCCTAGAATACTGCTTCCAACCGTGGATTCAAATGAATGGGAAGTCAACAATGAATAGAAGAATTATAATTAAATGAAAATTAATTTGTACTTAATTTCTAAAATCATAATTGATTGGAAAAATATTTTATATATTCAAAAATCATCATTGAATTCAAAATCAAATAGATGAATCTTAAAATCAAATAGATGAATCTTACTTAATAGAAATATTTATATTCAAAAGTTTAAATAATTATTAATTAATTTAGGATTTCGATCTTATTATTGTCATGCTTTCAACACACTACCTAATATTTTGAATTCAAAAATTTCTTTAAATGCTAAACAATTTTTTTCATCATTTTTAAGAATGACAAATGAATACGATCCATATTACTTACGTGTAAAGTGTAACGAATGCTTTGTGATTTTCTTCCCAAATAAAATTGAAATTACAGGTAAATAACGAGTGCAACTCAAATTTGAAAATGGACTACACAATAAATTGAACCTAAAATATTGCTTAAAACCATGGATTCTAATGAATGAAAAATCAACAATGAATAGACGAATTATACTTAATAAATAAGAAATCATCTGTTAATTTCTAAAATATCAATTGATTGGAGAATCATTTAAGTATACGAAAATCATCATTGAATTTGAAATCAAATAAAACAATTATACTTAATAGAATTTTGAAAATTTGAATAATTATTAACTAATTTAAGATTTGGATTTTATTGGTGTCTGAAAATGTTTTCAACACATTATACTTAATAGTTTGAATTTGGAAAAAAAAAAATCATCTTCAATGTTATTTATTGAGTGTTGATTATGCAAAATAAATTATTGAAATGCCAAACAATTTCTTTCACCATTTTTAAGATTGACAATTGATGAATATGGTCCATATTAGTTATGTGTATCAATGAATTTTTTTTTGATAAAGGAAAATTTAGGTGAGTTGGGTCTCGGGGGCTATCAATGGCTATCAATGAATGCTTTGTGATTTTCTTCCCAATTAAAATTGGAAATTATAGGTAAATAATGAGTGCAATTCAATTTTGAAAATAGACTACACAATAAATTGATCCTAAGATATTGCTTCCAACCGTGGATTCTAATAAATGGGAAATCAACAATGAATAGACGAATTATACTTAATAAATGGGAAATAATTTATATTTAATTTCCAAAATTACAATTGATTGGAGTAATATCCAACATGTTTTCAACATTCATTTACTAATAAATCGACTACTCGACCCGTGACAGGCTAGCCCAATGTGGGTTCAGGCTTTTATGGACGGGGCCAAAAAAGGCCGCATACCATTGGCTTGAAATTGAGGTGCCCGAGCCTGGCCCTATGCGGGCTAGGGCTTTTTCGGGCCGACCCGATTCTATATTTAAAATTTTAAGTCCAATTCCGTCAATTATTGTAACACCCTGTTTTCTCGTGCCTTGACTGATAATTATATTTTATATTTTTACTGGGGATTTAGAAAATAATTTCTAGGAAAACAAAATCATAGTTGAGACCTTCTATATCGAAGGAAGTTACGGTGAAATTTTAGGTTTAAAATTCAGGCGAAACCCGGTCTGTGTTTTTCACTGACAGTAAAAGTTTACTGATCAGAAAACCTAATTTTGATCCGTGAACGAAACGGTTTAGGTTTATATTATTTTTCCAACAATATTGGTTATTTTGAAAATTTTCAAAATAAATAAGTTATTATACTTTATTCGGGCGCATCATCAACAAACGAGTGATCGACGGAGTCGAGAACGTACGTGCAGAGACAAAACTGGACTCCGGATGATGGGATATCTTGCCACCTAGGGTGGTGAGTCACATGGGTGACTCACCTAGCATTTATGAAGCCTAATGATGACACCAAAATATCATGATATTTATTCTAGTGAAAAGACCAAAATGCCCTTGGACTTTAAGTAAAATTCCAAGAGTGTCCCTAAGTGAATTTTTGACCAAAATACCCTCTAAAACTAGTCAATTTCGTGCAGCCCCTCCACTTAACCAAACTTATTTCATTTTGATTTCATTTCATCATTTTCCTCTCAAAAACCGAAATCGGGTGAATGACGGAGCTGCGTACGAGATTTCCGGGAACCGCTAATGGATGGGATCAATAAGTCATGGATGACTCATAATATGTGGCCTAAAATCATCCACACCTCTCTTTATTCTCCACCAAGTATTTTAACCAAACCATGATTACAAATTAACTTTAGTTAGGTTATTATAACCATAGTTAAGTTTTTATATTATTTTCTAAACTTAACCTATGTCAATTAACCTAACATTGGTTCATTTTAACATTAAACAAAGGCATTTTCACTCCCTCACACTCTCATTTTCGTAGCTGCCCTCTCCCACACTTAACCATTTTCTTTTCATCATTCATCATGAACACCAAGAACACTAAGACAAACTCTCCTTACTCACCTGAAAATTCATCGAAGTTCTGACCTTTTTCTGTTCTGAAACTCGAAAAACTTTCTACATTAAAGTTGTTCCTCTTTCTCTCTTATTTCCAACGAGCTAAAGATCATCAAAAGCGGATAAGTATTTTGGGAGTTATGTCCAAATTACCAAAACAGCTCGAAATCCACAGCATCTCACTAGAACAGCAGAAAGAAGGCCCTTTACGCCCATGTTCTGAGCTGAATCAAACCATTCCTTAAACATCAAAGTTGTTCCTCTTCTTCTTACCTTTCCAACAAGCCAAAGTTTGTAATTTTTAGATGAGTGGATTGTGAGATACACTCATAAAACCACCACACCCTCAAAGCTGTCCCAAAAGCTTCCATTTCTAACTAAGCTTGTTTTGATCACTCTCTTCATTTCTTCAATCAACAAGAGGTAAAACCTCATCTCCTTGATCATCTAAGCTTTCTTCTTCATTGATTTCACTTGTTTCATGCCATGATCATCATGTTTTCATTCTTAGATCTAGATCTTCAAAAGTTCCTAGAAAATCATAGAAAAATCATTTTAATGTGAGATCAATTTCTATGATCTCCATATGACTTCTATTTTCATCATCCAAGAGCTTGAAAAATTTAGAGATCCCTAGCTAATTCTTTTTGAGTTGGCCGAATCTATATAAAATGGGTTTAGAATGATTTTCTTCAATCTTTAACTTGATTTCTTGTTGGTTGTTCATGGCTAGGTTTTGTGGGTTCAAAACCTTGTGATTTAGGTGAAAAACATCCTTCTCCTACTTGAGTTTCAAGTGATCTACAAGAGGTAAGGGGGGAGATTACTACTATCCTACCTTAATGTAGATATGTATGTGGTTTAAAGTATTTGTATGTTGTCTTGTAAATCCTAAGTGTTAGGATTATATATTATTGTTTATGGTTGTGTGATCGTCTTGGAGGATTTGATTTGATTCTTGGTTGTGGTATGATATGTCATATGATTGTTTTGGTTCCAATGACCTTAAGTTGAAACCATGATTGTTGTATGATTGATTTGTTAAAATAAATGCTTAACATGATTATTTAAGGCCATTCGGTCATGACTGTTTTAATGGGTTCTATGATGTCTTAAATTGTTTGAATAATTTTTATGAGTATTGAATAAACATATAAGAATATAGAAATTGGTTTGGATTGATTTGGATGTGTATATTGAAAGATATAATTTTATGAGTCCTTAGGGACTAAAATGCAATTTCTGAGAATTTCAGTGGCTGCACTGAAATTCATGTTCTTGTGTGTTAAGATTGTAGTCCTTGATGAGACAAAACCATAGAAATTGGTTTGGTGTTAATTGGATTAATACATAAAAAGTTATAAGCTTTTTAGTGAAAAAGGACCTTTTTGCAATTACTGAAAATTATTTGGGGCAGAAACGAAATTTATGGAAATTTGAGGGCAACTGAAAAATATTTCTAAAGAAGTTGGTTTGGTGTGATTTGGAGTTATAAATGAAAAGTTATAAGGTTTTAAGTGAATAAGGATCTTTTTGCAATTAATGAAAGTTTAGGGGTTAAATTGAAATTTTCGAAAATACATTTAACTGGACAGTGAGAGACTTTTTTTCATACCTATAAAACTGTTCTAAAACTCCAAAATGAGTTTTGGACTATTAGAGTGTAAAATCGTTGAAAAATGATTTACACGATTTACAAAATAAACGACGTTCGGTCAAATTCTAAGGGATTTTGTATAAAGGGAAATTTTGATGGAAATTAGCATTTCAACAATTTCATAAAAGTAATAGAACCTAGGAGAGTAATACATTTGAGGTGAAGAACCATATTTTCAAAAGTTTGGCTTTTTAAGCCTAAATTCAGTAAAAAGCGGCGAACCGTCGTTAAACGTTTTTAAGGATTTTTTAGAAAATGCTTTGGAGAAATCGATACCTAAGTATCTTTTAGGGGAATTATTCTTGAAAATGGATTTGATTTTATCTAAAGGTTTTAGTTTTAAGCCAAAAGGATTTTTGTCTTCAAAGACGAGATTTTGTTGTAAAATGTAAAAACCTAAGTCAAGAATGACTAAGTGAAAATACGAACGTAATAATTTATGACGTGGGGTGGAACACGACCTTATGTCATAAAGTATGGATAATTCATTATCCATATTCCATAAAATTTAATGGACTTGGAATGATTTGATTTCTTAGAAGCCAAAGAAAAAGGCTCAATTAGAAAAGTACAGAGAAATAAATAATTGGACTTGTGTTCCAATCTCATAATGGGTTAGGACTTCTAATCAAGTGTTTTAAGATATCTCTACACAAATATGAAAGGTTACTTGAGAACTTCCGCTCGATGTGAGAACATCTAGCATCTGAGAAAGCACGTTGAAAGAATTCCGATGGAATCCAGATGTCATCCGATGGATAGATAAGAAGAACGCATTTTCCGGCAATTTTGCCTAAACACATAGTGAAACTATGTTCTGTAAGGCCGTTGTGCCTAGGAGATGGAGCTAACACTTTAATGCGGGTGCGAATTCCATAGTGGCGAATCCCGCTTATTCATAGGGGGTGTCGGGGTATGAAATACTCACATAGGCCCAGTTGGTAGCTCCTCTATGGCATGGTGATCTTGCAATGCACCGACATACTCGACTACACACTACGTGTTTTCTGGTAGTGTAGGATGTTCCCGAAAAAGCCTATGACGTGCACGCCCTCTTCTATTGATGCATTCTTTATTACCCAAGGCTGGTAGACTCCGGAACAATCCTCCGAACCACTCTCTCCGACTGTTCGTAAAACCATGGTATAGGAATTCAGAGGTCATTCCTCGAGTCTTAGATGTTTCTATCTAAGAAAACGTTGTGCTGTGGTCATGTTTCTGTGAAACATTATTGTTTTGTTATGAGTGTAGATATGATTGATAATTGTTAATTGTACGTACCTGAGAGTTGTACCACTACATGTCTGCCTTATGTGTAAGATAAATGGAAATCTCACCTCCTTCTTTTTATATTGCCTATGTCGGCTGGCTATATGCCTTCTGTACTCTTTTGAGAAGGTTGAGACGTCAAAATGATCCTTGGCAGACGCATCATAGAGACCCTTGGCAGATGCATCGTAGAGATTGAGGTTCGAGCATGCGGACGATATGTTGGAGTTTCTAGTGGAAGTCTTCCAGACTATCGAGGGTTCCTAGAGGGCTTAGTCCGAGAGTTACTTTTGTAGTGACTCTAGTAGTGTCTTTTGTGATGACGTTGGTAGTGGACTCAAATAGAGTTTCCACTAGATCTCGTCAGTTTGGTTTGTCCCTCTCACGGTGTACGAGAAAGGACTGTCTTTTCTATTTTAGTTTGGCCAGCTGGGTATGTTTGGGAGTTAATGTTAACGCTTATGGAGCTGCGACTCCAAGTATATAATATTTTAGGAGCTGCGTCTCCACATCTTTATGTTGAGTCTGTACATTCTATGATTTCTGTTTATGAGTCGGGTTGGGTATTATGTAAATGATTTTCGAACTCATAACCCTAATTGGATAATGGAATATTTTATTGTCTATTCATTTAAAACAAAGTAGTTATATTTATGACTTACGGAAAAGAAAAGAAAAATTACCCCATTCTTTTATAGCCAAATTTAATTAACCCATTCTGTTACAATTATGTCTGTTTTTTTTTTTTACCAAATAAAAAAAAACTAAAATAGAGAAAGTCTAGCAACAATGAACACCTAAAGTTCAACATTTTACATTACAACACAAAAAAAAAAAAAAAAAAACTGAAATATAGAATCCTAGGTTTAATAAATAACTTTAGTTTCTTTCAGAGAAGTCCTATTATAATCTCAAAAATAAAGTTGAATAAGTTCGAGTATGTCCTTTTTACTAGCCCCTATATGTTTTATTCTGCTCCTTTGTTTCTTGAACATCTTCTATTGGATGAAATGAAATAACTTTATTCAACTTCAAAAAAAAAAAAAAATTGAGTATCTCCTTAGCATGAAGTATATTATGTTAGAATTGATTTTCAAATGAATTTTAAAAAGGAGATCAACATTTTTTTTTTGGTAACAAAGGAGGTCAACATGTTTGTTACTGAACATCGAAATAAGTTTGTTTCTTAATTTGAAACTTCCCTTTAATAAAATTATCTCATTAATCCTTTTTTATTATCATGAATATATTTTAGAAGCAAAGTTCTATTTCAGCTAAAATAAAAATACGTTTCTGAAATTGCATAATAAATAGGTGGCTATTTTATTTGCATAATAAATAGGTGGCTATTTTATTTTATATATACTCCATCTTTTTCATTGGACTCAAAAATGAGTTTTTCTGCTATTGTAAAATGAAAACATGGTAAAGTGGTGATTTTCTTTTGTCAAAGTATTGAGTATTAACTATGTCAAATTGTCCGAATATGAAAATATTATTCATCATCTCCCTTCATATTGTTGGAAAATGACTCTTGAATGTTTTGATTAATGACCAAACTTAAAAAACTGATTAAACTTTGATTCACGAATCATTTGCCAAGTTTACATGTTATGAAAAGATCATTTAGTGCAAGGATACGAATTCAAAGGATCAAAAGGAGAAAGACAAAGGCAAAGCAAGGATCATGATTGGAATGCTTGAAGATGAAGAAATCTCAAATGAAGAATCACAAGGAATCTCAAACAAAGGAACTTATAAAGTTTTATGTAAAGAAAAGTTCTACTTATTTTCTTTGATTTAGCTCTCTCAATTTAACTAAATTCAAAATGGTTTTCATAAATTAAAATTGAACTTAAAAAGAAAATGGTTAATTGAAAGATCTGTACATCTATGTGTACATCTATGTACTTTCAGTTAATTAACTACTTTTTAATGAAAACCTATGTGTACATCAATGTATAAATGTTATACATCAATGTATACATCGATTGATTCTAGAACAACTTGATATGTATGCAAACTAAGCTTCTGGCAATCGATTTGCACATCGATGTATAGAGTGAAACAGAAGCCAGTACTTTTTGATATAAGCATACAATCGATTGATACATCGATGTATAAGGCCAAACAGAGACCAATAATCTTTTTCATATACATCACATCGATTAGTACATCGATGCATACACAGAACAGAAGTAAAGTGTTATGTTTACAAAGAGCCAATCGATTGACACATCGATGCATAAGCCCAAACAGAGGCAAAGACTTTTTGAAATGATTATGCAATCGATTGAGCAATCGATGTAAATACTTCTGGGCTGCTGATGCTTGCGATTTTCAAGAACACAATCGATGTACACATCTATGTATCAGTCAGAATCAAGAATTTTCAAGAACCTAATCGACCAGGCAATCGATGTACTTAGTGCAAAATTACAAATCTTGTTTAATACATCGATTAGGCAATCGATTGACTGACAGAATCAATTTTTGATGAAAAGTTTGTTTTGATCTTAACTAACTTTTAAAGTGTGCCCAATGGATATATTTTGACGTACACCTATATAAAGGCTTGGGCAAACATTTTTCAATAATCAATTCATTCAATTCTGAAAGTTTACACGAAATTGAGATAGAGCTTTTTCATTGAGAATAGTTAAAGTCTTTTATGCTAAGTGCTTCAAGTTGTAACATTGCTGATTTCTTAGAATCTGAAAAATCAATCTTTTTATTGTGAAAGGAAGGGAAAGGTGAGAAGGTTTCTCTCTGTGTGTTGATCTAAGAGTAGAAGTGACTTTTAGAGGTTCAACAAGAGTAGAAGGGACTCTTGAGAATTACAAGATTGCTTTGTCTAAAAGCTGTCACTGGGCAGAAGGAACCTGAGTTGTGAAGCTTTGTAAAGAATTTTGTAATTGTGTTGAATTTTAGTGGACGAAACTCACAAGTGATTGTGGGGATTAGATGTAGGTTACCAGAGGAGGTAGCTGAACCAGGATAAAACTTGGTTTGCATTTCTCTCTATCCCTTAACTCCTTTAACTGCTTTAAATTGTTGAATGTATGTGGTTAAGTTTTTAGTTAAGGAAAATTTGTGCATGTTCTAATCGGAAAAACTATCTTTCATCAATCTTTCTTGTTAAAGAATCAAGTCTTGAATCAAATAAACTTGCAAAAACTTATTTTGTTTTGTTGGTTGGCAAAACCTTTTCAAAAGTTTTAGAAAAGTTTCAGTTGTTGCTTAAAGGAGAAAAGTTTTCAAAAATTTTACATACTCAATTCAACCCCCCCCCCCCCTCTTGAGTATTAGAAGCAACCAACAAGTGGCATCAGAGCTTTCACTATTGTGTAAAGCCTAACAACTTAAGAGGATGACTTCAAATGACATCTTGGGAGAAGGGGCTTCTCTAGCAACACCCCCTGCATTCAATGGCATTGCTTATATGTATTGGAAGGAACGAAGGGATGTTAATATTCCTTGAAGCAAGTGGTCTTGATGTGTTAGATGCTGTTGAGAATGCTCCATACATCCCTCATAATCTTGATGCAAATGGTACCAAGAAAAATAAGCCTAGAGCTGAATGGGACCAAAGCAAATATGGGATACGCTGCAAATTACTCATGAAGGGACAAGTGATGTGATGAGAGCAAGAATGAACTCACTCATGCACGAATATGAACTCTTTCACATGAAGAAAGATGAAGATATCAATGATATGTAAAGGAGGTTCACTCACATTATGAATTAACTGAATGGACTTGGAAAGACTATCTCAGATAAACAACAAATCAACAAAGTCATGAGACGTTTGACAAGAGAATGACAACCAAAGATTACTGCTATAGCTGAAGCACAAGACTTAGAAACCATGAACATTGCTACCTTATTTGGAAAGTTGAAAGGAGAATGATCATGAAGAGAAGGAGAAGAAAAAGAAAGGCTTATCACTAAAGGCTCATATCTCCAAAGAAGTTCATGACAGTGATGAAGATGAAGAACTTCAGGAGGATGAAGATTTCGAAGAAGACATGGGACTACTGGTCAGAAAATTCAAGAGGTTTCTCAAGAAGAAGAAAACCTTCAATAAAAAAACCCTCAAACTTCTTTTCCAAAAAGAATTTCTCAAAAGGTGAAAGTTCAAATACTAATGTAAAATACTATGAATGTGGAAAAACTGGACATTACAAGAATGAGTGTCCAAGGCTTCAAAAGAAGGACAAGCATGACAACTTTGAGTCCAAAGACAAGAAGAACAAAAAGCCAAGAAGAGCATATATAGCATGGGAGGAAAATGACATGGATTCCTCTGAAGAATCTGAGGAAGAAGAGGCAAATCTCTGCCTTATGACCAGTCATCAAAGTGACACAGAATTTGAAGATGAGGTAAATGATATTCCCCCTACTTACAGTGAACTTCAAGATGCTTTTGATGAATTGCATAGTGAATATCTGAAAATTGCTAAGCAACTCATATCATGCAGAAAAGTCATTGCTAAACAATGTAATGATTATGCATCTCTTCAAATTAAGTATAAGGAATTGGAAGCTAAAAATAGTAGGCTAAGTGCATCTAGCTCTACATGCTCTAATTGCAATATGCTTGAAAAAGAGATTGAAAAACTGAAAGCCACTCTCTCTAAATTTACTTTAGGAAGAGATGATCTTAATGCAATTCTTGGACAACAAAAAGGTGTATATGATAAAGCTAGAATAGGATATAAACCAGCTATGCATGAAAAATCCTTTAAGAAACTATTTGTTGCTCCTAAGACTTCTACTAGTCCTTTTGTAAGATGTTCTTCCTGTGCAAGAAAAGGACATACTGCATCTACATGTTACTTTAGAAATTCTTCAAAGATAAATGTTAAGCAAATATGGGTTCCTAAGGGAACATATGTCATGACTAACAACAAATGACCCAACCAGATTTGGGTACCTAAAGGAAAAGTTTGAAAATCTATCTTGTAGGTGTGTTTGAAGGCCAAAACTTCAAGTTGGTACCTAGATAGTGGCTGCTCCAAACACATGACAGGAGATATCACAAAATTCACAACCTTTACCTCAAAAGAAGGTGGAAATGTAACATATGGTGACAATAACAATGATAAAATACTTGGTGTTGGGACAATTGGAAAAAGTCCAGCAATAAGGATTGAAGGAGTTCTCTATGTTGTAGGGCTCAAGTACAATCTCTTGAGCATAAGTCAACTTTGAGACAAAGGCTAGAAGGTAGATTTCAATTCAAATATGTGTATAAATCTAGAAATGATGAAAACATGAAGTTGATAGGAAATAGAGTATACAATATCTACATGCTAGACTTAGACAATTTATCTTCAAATGATGCATGTTGTTTAATCTCTAACGAAGAAGAAAATTGGCTATGGCATAGGAGAATAGCTCATATTCACATGGATCAGAGAACTTGTAAGTGGTCTACCTAAAGAGAAGTTTATGAAAAATGGTTTATGTGATGCTTGTCAAAAGAGCAAACAAGTTAAAACTTATTTTAAAGCTAAAAATATTGTTTCCACAAGTAGACTTTTACAATTGTTGCACATGGATCTCTTTGGTCCCTCTAGAATAAAGAGCTTTGGTGGAAATCTTTATGCTCTAGTGATTGTGGATGATTTCTCTAGATATACTTGGACATTATTCTTAGCACACAAGAATGATGCTTTTTCTGCTTTTAAGAAATTGGCCAAACTTGTACAAAATGAGAAAGAAATGAAAATTGTATCTATAAGGAGTGATCATGGAAGTGAATTCCAAAATGAAGAATTTGATAATTTCTGTGATAAACATGGTATACAACATAATTTCTTAGCACCTAGAACTCCACAACAAAATGGAGTAGTTGAAAGAAAGAATAGATCTCTAGAAGAGATTGCTAGGACCATGTTAAATGACTCTAATTTGCCAAAATACTTTTGGGCAGATGCTTTAAGTACAGCTTGCTATGTACTAAATAGAGTCTTAATTAGACCTATCTTAAAGAAAACTGCTTATGAGTTATACAAAGGAAGAAAACCAAATATCTCTCATTTTCATGTTTTTGGTTGTAAGTGCTTTGTGCTGAACAATGGCAAGGATAATCTAGGCAAATTTGATCCTAAAGCTGATGAAGGCATTCTCCTAGGCTATTCTATAACTAGCAAAACTTTTAGAATTTACAATAGAATAACTCAAACTATTGAAGAATTTGTACATGTTACATTTGATGAATTTAACCCTAAGAGTTGGGAAAGGATGTGTGTGATGATGATGCAGGAAATATGGAAGAGAATCAGACTAAAGAAAAACAAGGAGATGCAAATATGGATGATGTTGCACAAAATACAGAAAAAGAACCATATGAAGAGCTACCTAAAGAATGGAAGATTGTAAGGAATCATCCTTTGGACAACATCATTGGTGAAATATCCAAAGGAGTAACTACTAGACATTCTTTAAGAAATGCATGTAACAATATGGCCTTTTTTTTTTCTTTCTCGAATTGAACCAAAAACTATTAATGATTCTATAATTGTGAAAATTGGATCATGGCAATGCAAGAAGAATTAAATCAGTTTGAAAGAAACAAAGTTTGGGAACTTGTTCCAAAACCCAAGGATAAACAGATAATTGGTACAAGATGGGTGTTTAGAAACAAACTTGATGAGAATGGCATTATAATAAGGAATAAGGCTAGATTAGTAGCTAAAGGATATAATCAGGACAAAGGCATAGATTATGATGAAACTTATGCACCTGTGGCTAGGCTAGAAGTTATAAGAATGTTGCTAGCATATGCATGCATTATGAATTTCAAATTATATCAAATGGATGTTAAGAGTGCATTCCTTAATGGTTTTATATAAGAAGAAGTATATGTTGGTCAGCCACCAGGTTTTGAAATGAATGATTTTCCAAACCATGTTTATAAACTCACCAAAGCCTTGTATGGACTTAAACAAGCTCCAAGGGCTTGGTATGAAAGGTTAAGCAACTTTTTATTACAAAAAGGTTTTACTAGAGGTAAGGTTGACACAACACTTTTCACAAAAAAGAAAAGGTCAAAATTGTTGGAATATGTGGCTTCGACTCAAGAGGGGAGGGGTGAATTGAGTCTAAAAAATTTCTTTCTTATTTTTTAAAAAATATTTTCTTTATCAAAATTTATCACACAATTAATTATATAAAATAAATAAATTAAAAGAGAGGGAAAGAGAATACTTGCGCGACGATTTTATCCTGGTTCAGCCACCAACCACCAGTGACCTACGTCCAGTCCCCACTCCACTTGTGGGATTTTCTTCCACTAACAAACAAGCTTATAACTGGTGCTTGCAACCTTTGTACACAACAGAGCCCTTCACACTAGGGATACCCCACCCTTGTGTAGAAGTCTCAATCACAACCAAGAGAGATACCACACCCTCACACAAAGTTTCAGCAAAGGAAGAACAATATGAGACACTCTTCTAGTGCAGATGAATACAACTTGAAGTCCTATGAGATTGATAAGAAGGTACTAATAATAGCTCAAAGTGTTTTCAGAAATTTAGCAAAAGCTTAGAATAGAAATAATAAGCAAATTGTTCACACAAAAAATTGTTTTCGCTTCTGTCTCGTGTGTGTGTTTTCTCTATTTTTGACCGGCTGTTGTCCCTTCTTTTTAAAAGCATATTTTTTTGAATATGAACGTTGCATCTCCAAAGATAGAAAAGGCAACAATGTGTATGCACATGATCTTGATATTTTTCATTTAATGCAGCAAGTATCCGTTTGATATTTAACGAATATAAAATGGATTGCCAGGTAAAAAAAAAACGTGTAACATATATGTTCAGCAACAAATTGATAGTTTGCTTAATCAAATCCAAAAGGAGCACGTGCAAAATAAGGGACAGTAAGATTTTTTTTTTTTTGAGACTCTGCAAGATATGTCCATTTGAAATTCTTGGCAATTGTAACGATGAAGCATGAATGATTGCTGAAGATTCCAATATAAATATTCAATGCAAATTTGCCTTGCTTAAAAGGATATGAACGTTGAGTATATCTTTGGCAATTAGAGAATCACAAGTGACATAAAGTGATAGCAAATTGGTTTTGAATCATGATAAAAAATATGGTCAAATTTGTTTTCAAAGTGTGCAATTAATGAGCAAATCACTTTTGCCTTCCCAAAACAATTTTAACGTTCATGTCAGTCTTGCAAATAAATTGATTTCCATAAAGAAAACAATCAGCCTATTAACGTATAAGACTAAGGCAATAACATAAATATTCAAAATCTAATCATTTCAATTTAATGCAAATCTGGTTGCTTAAAAAAAAAAAAAATCCCATAAAGAAAACGTATAAGACTAAGGCACAGCCAGAAATATTATTTAAGAAAACTTGAGTGAAATCTTTTGATGATATTAAAAATTTCATAAATTATTTTGATAAAATATTTTGCTTTTCATCATTAAAAACTTTGAGCCAAAATAGTACTTAGTTAAATCAATCTCTTACAAAGTATCTAAGACCTAATAATTTACCCATTTGATCTTGTGGTCTTGATACTTGAATATCTGGTACTCCAAAATAATTTGAGTTTTCTGAGCGCTTACCTGCATGCTATAAGAAAAATTCTTTTGCCTTTTATCAGTGTTTGTCATTCATCAAAATATATAAATGTATAATTACATTCTCCCCCTTTTTGATTATGACAAACCTTACCTTCTTACCTGAGTAATGTAATGTTAGAGTCATATATGCAGCTTATAAGCGTGGGATAGATCTCTCCCTTTCTAAAACACATTACTCAAAAATTGTATCAATGAAGTTCAGAAGGCATAAATTCAAATTATAAGGCAATGCAAATTTATTTAAGCATGCTCCCCCTGAATAGTTAAATTAGATGTAACTTATGCAAGATTAATGTTCGAATTCTTCTCCCCCTTTTGGAATAATCAAAAAGAAAGTTTATGGAGAAAAGAAGATAAATAAATATGATAACTTTCATTCATCAAAATAGATGAAAGTGGAACATTAATAGCACGAATAAAATAAGTACGTGTAGTAGCCAATATGGAGCTTGATTTTATGATTTTATGATTCACGGTATCCAAACAAAGAAAATCAGACTATCACAATAGAACGGTGCAGGAGCACATTGACCCACTAGATGCAATTCAATTTATGCAGTTAATTTGGAAATTTATTATCAAAGAGTGTGACACATAGTCGCAGGCACTATGATAAAATTAATTGTCCTGCTCACAGATTTATTAATAAAATTCTCCACAGAGAGCAAATTAGATAAACATGCGAGAATAAATATAAGCATGTAAGATTAATTGATGCAAGATAAATCTAGGATGCCTAATTCTCTTCTAATGTAAAAGAAACTCTCTTTATTGAGGGGTTTAGTAAGGATATCTGCTAATTGCTTAGTTGTATCCACATGCTCCAAAACACAATCCCCATTTTGCACATGATCCCGAATAAAATGGTGCCTTATCTCAATGTGTTTTGTCCTAGAATGTTGAATGGGATTCTTAGTTAAGTTAATGGCACTAGTGTTATCACATCGAATGGGGATATGATCTAATTGGACACCATAGTCTAACAGTTGTTGTTTCATCCAAATAATTTGGGCACAACAACTCCCTGCCGCTATGTATTCCGCCTCAGCGGTTGACAATGCCACACTAGCTTGTTTTTTGCTAAACCATGAAACTAAGGCACTACCTAAAAAGTGGCATGTCCCACTAGTACTTTTCCTATCTAACTTGCAACCCGCAAAGTCAGAGTCGGAATACCCAACCAAGTTGCATGTGGCGCCTTTGGGGTACCACAAGCCCATGTCTTTTGTCCCAACTAAATATCTCATTATTCGCTTAACCGCCGCAAGGTGGGATTCCTTAGGACTAGCCTGATATCTAGCACACATGCAAACACTAAACATGATGTCAGGCCTACTTGCAGTAAGGTACAAGAGGGAGCCAATCATACCTCGATATTTTGTCAATTCAATAGGCTTACCATTTTCATCCTTATCTAAGTAGCATGAGGTGTTCATTGGTGTCGCTATCTCCTTGGCGTTGTCCATTCCAAATCTTTTTAAAAGTTCCTTGCAGTATTTTGCTTGACTTATGAATATGCCATTGTCTGTTTGTTTGATTTGAAGCCCAAGGAAGAAATTTAATTCTCCCATCATCGATATTTCAAATTCTTCCTGCATATGCTTAGCAAATTCTTTGCAAAGAGACTCATCAGTAGCACCAAAAATTATATCATCCACATACACTTGTACAAGAAGAATATCATGTGATTTTCTTTTAATAAATAAGGTTGTGTCAACCTTTCCTCGTGAAAAACCTTTTTCTAAAAGAAATTTGCTTAAGCGCTCATACCAAGCTCTAGGAGCTTGCTTTAAACCATAAAGCGCTTTCTTTAAGCGAAATACATGATCGGGTAAGTCAAAATTTTCGAAACCAGGAGGTTGACCTACATACACCTCTTCTTGAATAAAGCCATTTAAAAATGCACTTTTTACATCCATTTGATATAATTTAAAATTCATAATGCAAGCAAATGCAAGTAACATGCGAATAGCCTCAAGTCTAGCTACGGGTGCATACGTTTCTTCATAATCTATGCCCTCTTCTTGATTGTACCCCTTAGCTACAAGTCTAGCCTTATTTCTAACAATTATGCCATTTTCATCTAATTTATTTCTAAAGACCCATTTAGTGCCAATTATTTGATTTTTTGATGGCCTAGGGACTAGTTCCCATACTTGATTTCTTTTAAATTGGTTTAATTCCTCTTGCATGGCTAACAACCAAAATTCATCACAAATAGCATCGTTAATGTTCTTAGGTTCTATTTGAGAAACAAAAGCCATGTGATTGCAAGCATTTTTAATGGAGTTTCTAGTAACTACCCCTTTAGAAATATCACCAATAATGTTGTCCAAGGGATGATTTTTGGAAACTCTCCACTCTTTGGGAAGATCTTGAAGTGCTTCTTCCTCTTGCTTGATCTCATCGTCATTGCCTTCTTTGTCCTCCTGATTTTTCTTTTCATCCAAGTGGGTATGTTCTAAGGAATCTGCAAGATCATCAACAATATCCTTTCCCAACTTTTTGGGGTTAGTCTCATCAAAAGAAACATGCACTGATTCCTCAACAGTTAAAGTTCTTTTATTAAATACCCTGAAGGCTTTGCTAGATGATGAATAACCTAAGAATATCCCTTCATCAGCTTTGGCATCAAATTTTCCTAAATTATTTTTACCATTATTAAGCACAAAACATTTGCATCCAAACACACGAAAATGAGAGATATTAGGCTTCCTTCCTTTATATAATTCATATGGGGTTCTCTTTAAAATTGGTCTAATTAAGACCCGATTAAGAACATAGCAAGCAGTACTAACTGCATCCGCCCAAAAATATTTTGGGAGGTTTGAATCGCTTAATAACGTTCTAGCGAGTTCCTCTAAAGCCCGATTTTTCCTTTCTACTACCCCATTTTGTTGTGGGGTCCTAGGCGCAGAAAAATTGTGTTGTATGCCATTTTCTTCACAAAAAATTTCAAACGCTTCATTTTCAAATTCCCCACCATGGTCACTTCTAATAGATACAATTTTTAGATCCTTTTCATTTTGAATTACCTTGGCTAATTTCTTAAATGCTCTAAAGGTGTCACTTTTATGTGAAAGAAATAAAGTCCAAGTGAACCTAGAGTAGTCGTCAACAATTACTAACGCGTAAAAATTGCCACCAAGGCTCTTAGTTCTAGAAGGCCCAAAAAGATCCATATGTAGGAGTTGCAAGGGCCTATCCGATGAAACAATATTAATTGGTTTGAAGGAAGTCTTTGTTTGTTTACCTTTTTGGCATGCATCACACAAACCATCCTTTTTAAATTTCATTTTAGGCAAACCAATAACAAGTTCTTTTGAAATAAGCTTGTTTAAGTGCTCTGTGTGTATGTGTGCAATCCTACGATGCCAAAGAAAACTGTCTTCCTCTCTAGAGACAAGACAACATGCATCATTTGAAGAGATATCATCTAAGTCTATCATATAAATATTATTAATCCTATGTCCAATTAATTTCTTATTTTTATCATGCAAATTTTTAATTAAACAACTCTTAGAATCAAAGCTAACCTTGTTACCTTTGTCACAAAGTTGACTTATGCTTAGGAGGTTGTGCTTTAGTCCTTCCACAAAAAGTACATTATCAATTGATGTCATCGGACTTTTACCAACACTTCCAATCCCGAGAATTTGTCCTTTGTTATTGTCACCATATGTCACATGTCCTCCAACTTTTGGTGTGAAGGATGTGAACTTGCTAATGTCTCCCGTCATATGCTTAGAGCAGCCGCTGTCAAGGTACCAATTTGTAGTCTTGGCTTTCAAGCATACCTACAAAACAACAGTCATATTTTGTTTTTAGGTACCCAAATTTTTTTGGGTCCTTGGTTGTTAGTGCCATGTGTTGTTCCCTTAGGAACCCATTTTTTCTTTTCATTCTCCTTTCTCAAATTACAGGTAGATGCGGTATGCCCTTTTCTAGCACAATAATAGCATTTGACGAAAGGACTAACAGATGTAAGAGCAGGCACAAATGTTTTCTTCAAAAAAGATTTTTCATGATCATTAGGCTTATATCCTAAGCCAGCCTTATCATATACACCTTTTTGGTTACCCAAAAGAACATTCAAGTTGTCTCTACCATTGGTGAATTTTGCAAGAGTGATCTCCAAGTCATTTACTTGTTTTTCATATTCACTGCATTTTTTGCATGCAAAGTTTCCTAGAGTATGCCCAATGCTATAGTTTTCCTTCTTTAATTCTAACCTTTCTTTTGTTAAAGCAATTACTTGGTTTTGCAAATAATTAACCATTTTCTTGGATTTTTCTAATGCCTTAGCCAATTTCATAGAATCATTATGTAGTTCAAGAAAGGCATCATGCAATGCATCATATGAGCAAGTAGAAGAAGAAGAGTTAGAGGTTACCTCATCATCGCTTTCGTGGCCAGCCATGAGACATAAGTTAGCTTCCTCATTGTCTGAATCATCGGTGGTGTCCAAATCATTTTCATCCCAAGCTATGTAAGCTCTTCTAGGCTTGTTTTCCTTCTTTTCTTTTCTTTCGAATTTGTCCTTCTTTTGTAATTTAGGACAATCATACCTCATATGGCCGGGTTTTCCACATTCGTAGCAAGTAGGTGTGGAGCTTGGACCATCTCCCTTGTTGAAATTCTTTTTGGGAAAGGTTGATGACCTTCTTGAGTTAGCTTTCTTTTTCACAAATCTTTTGAATTTCTTTACTAGCATTCCCATTTCATCATCTGAAGCGTCTTCCTCCTCTTCATCTTTTTCACTCTCTTCCTCATTTTTGGAGGAGGATGCTTTCAAGGCTAGGCTCTTCTTTTTCTTGTCCTTTTCTTCGTGTTCCGACAGCCGACTAAGTTCTAGTTCATGCTCTTGTAATTTTCCAAATAGTGTAGCCAAGTTCATTGTGGTGAGGTCTCTAGATTCAGCAATTGCCGTCACCTTCGGCTGCCATTCCCTGCTCAAACAACGTAGAACTTTATTAATTAAATCTTCATTATCAATATTCTTACCCAGACCAGCAAGCTGGTTCACAATGTGAGTGAAGCGTTTCTGCATGTCTTGAATGGATTCTCCTTGCTTCATCATGAACAGTTCGTATTCTCTTATCAGAGTGTTTGTCCTTGCGCGCTTGACTTCACTCGTTCCTTCATGAGTGACTTGAAGCGTATCCCACATCTCCTTGGCAGTCTTGCAGTTTGAGACCCTGAAAAATTCTCCCCTACTCAAAGCAGATGTTATCATATTTCTAGCACGTAAATTTAATTGTACTTTCTTTTTCTCATCCTCAGTTTGTTCATTTCTAGGTTTAATAACAGACTTACCATCTACATCTTTCATAGGGACAAAAGGTCCATTTTCAATAGCATCCCACACATCATAATCTTGTGCTTGAATAAAAATTATCATGCGTTCTTTCCAATATGCATATTCTTCACCATTAAAGGCAGGGGGTCTGCCAAGGGAGGCTCCTTCCGGTAGGAAGTCATTCGAAGCCATTTCTCTTGAAGCTGCTAAGCTCTTTATACAAGAGTCTAGCTCTGATGCCACTTGTTGGAATATGTGGCTTCGACTCAAGAGGGGAGGGGTGAATTGAGTCTAAAAAATTTCTTTCTTATTTTTTAAAAAATATTTTCTTTATCAAAATTTATCACACAATTAATTATATAAAATAAATAAATTAAAAGAGAGGGAAAGAGAATACTTGCGCGACGATTTTATCCTGGTTCAGCCACCAACCACCAGTGACCTACGTCCAGTCCCCACTCCACTTGTGGGATTTTCTTCCACTAACAAACAAGCTTATAACTGGTGCTTGCAACCTTTGTACACAACAGAGCCCTTCACACTAGGGATACCCCACCCTTGTGTAGAAGTCTCAATCACAACCAAGAGAGATACCACACCCTCACACAAAGTTTCAGCAAAGGAAGAACAATATGAGACACTCTTCTAGTGCAGATGAATACAACTTGAAGTCCTATGAGATTGATAAGAAGGTACTAATAATAGCTCAAAGTGTTTTCAGAAATTTAGCAAAAGCTTAGAATAGAAATAATAAGCAAATTGTTCACACAAAAAATTGTTTTCGCTTCTGTCTCGTGTGTGTGTTTTCTCTATTTTTGACCGGCTGTTGTCCCTTCTTTTTAAAAGCATATTTTTTTGAATATGAACGTTGCATCTCCAAAGATAGAAAAGGCAACAATGTGTATGCACATGATCTTGATATTTTTCATTTAATGCAGCAAGTATCCGTTTGATATTTAACGAATATAAAATGGATTGCCAGGTAAAAAAAAACGTGTAACATATATGTTCAGCAACAAATTGATAGTTTGCTTAATCAAATCCAAAAGGAGCACGTGCAAAATAAGGGACAGTAAGATTTTTTTTTTTTTGAGACTCTGCAAGATATGTCCATTTGAAATTCTTGGCAATTATAACGATGAAGCATGAATGATTGCTGAAGATTCCAATATAAATATTCAATGCAAATTTGCCTTGCTTAAAAGGATATGAACGTTGAGTATATCTTTGGCAATTAGAGAATCACAAGTGACATAAAGTGATAGCAAATTGGTTTTGAATCATGATAAAAAATATGGTCAAATTTGTTTTCAAAGTGTGCAATTAATGAGCAAATCACTTTTGCCTTCCCAAAACAATTTTAACGTTCATGTCAGTCTTGCAAATAAATTGATTTCCATAAAGAAAACAATCAGCCTATTAACGTATAAGACTAAGGCAATAACATAAATATTCAAAATCTAATCATTTCAATTTAATGCAAATCTGGTTGCTTAAAAAAAAAAAATCCCATAAAGAAAACGTATAAGACTAAGGCACAGCCAGAAATATTATTTAAGAAAACTTGAGTGAAATCTTTTGATGATATTAAAAATTTCATAAATTATTTTGATAAAATATTTTGCTTTTCATCATTAAAAACTTTGAGCCAAAATAGTACTTAGTTAAATCAATCTCTTACAAAGTATCTAAGACCTAATAATTTACCCATTTGATCTTGTGGTCTTGATACTTGAATATCTGGTACTCCAAAATAATTTGAGTTTTCTGAGCGCTTACCTGCATGCTATAAGAAAAATTCTTTTGCCTTTTATCAGTGTTTGTCATTCATCAAAATATATAAATGTATAATTACAAAAATATACTGCTTGTACAAATATATGTTGATGATATTATATTTGGTGCTACTAATGATTCACTGTGTAAGGAATTTTCCAAGTTGAAGCAAAATGAATTTGAGATGTCCATGATGGGAGAACTCACTTTCTTCTTGGGACTTCAAATTAAACATTGTGATGATGGAACCTTCATAAAAAGTATTGCAAGGAACTACTGAAGAAGTTTGGCATGGAGAATGCAAAGGAAATGACAACTCTAACGAGTCCATCATGTTACTTGGACAAGGATGAAAAAGGTAAAACTGTAGATATATCCAAATATAAAGGTATAATTGGCTCCTTACTTTACCTTACAACTAGTAGGCCTGATATAATGTTTAGTGTTTGCATGCATGCAAGATATCAATCAAACCGTAAGGAATCTCATTTCACAGCTGTAAAGAGAATCATGAAAATACTTGCTAGGAACTAAAGATATGGGTTTATGGTATGCTAAGGGATCAACTTGTAATCTAATAGGATACTCTGACTTTGACTTTGCTGGATGCAAGTTGGATAGGAAGAGTATTAGTGGAACCTGCCACTTACTTGGGAACTCACTAGTTTCCTGGTTTAGTAAGAAACAAACAAGTGTGGCTCTGTCAACTGCTGAAGTAGAATATGTTGCACCAGGTAGTTGTTGTGCCAAATCCTTTGGATGAAGCAACAACTCATTGACTATGATGTTTTATTATAAAAAGTGCCAATCAAATGTGACAACATTGGTGCTATAAATCTAACTAAGAATCCTATAATGCATTCTAGAACTAAACATATTGAAATAAGACATCATTTCATAAGAGATCATATACAAAGTGGAGATATAGTTGTTGAATATGTTGACACATCTAAACAATTAGCTGATATTTTCACTAAACCCCTTGCTAAAGAAAGTTTATATTACATAAGAAGAGAATTGGGGATAATTGATCCAACCTATGCTTGATGTTTTTCATGTTGAATGCATGATTGCTTGATATTTGTTTTCTGTGCATCGATTCACCAATCGATTAGGTTAAGCAAAAATCCTTATCCTATAGCTAGTACACAGATCGTGCAATCTATGTATAAACTTAGAAATATTTTATTTAGTGCCTATACATCGATTTACAAATCGATTGATCCAACCTTTTTGGTCTCAGAAACATCAGCACATCGATTGCTACATCGATTGTGTAACAAAATCAGAATAGGTGACTCTCTGGAAGTCCCTATGCAACGATGTCTACATCGATTGACCTTCAACTGAAATTAGAAAATCTCAATTTTATCTGCTATAAATCCATTGCAACATCGATTGACACCTTGAACCATTTTGCATAGCTCTCTGGAAGAGGTTATGCATCGATTGTTACATCAATTTACATTGGGTTATTCAGACCAACCTTGCATATAAATCGATTGTGACATCGATTGAGTGAAGTCTCCAGAACTTGGAGCTCACTGACTTGACCTATACATCGATTTAAGCATCAATTTAATAAATACTGCTTCTATTGTACTCTCTATCTCAGCCTATGCATCGATTGCTACATCGATTGATAAAGTTAAAGTCCTATTTCTGAAGCTTTGTACATCGATGTACTCAAAAGTTTAATCATCTGAAAACCTTTAATAAATCGATTGATACATCGATTGACTGACATAGGTCTTTAAATACCCAGCTTCTCCCTCCAAAATTTCTCACAATTTCAAATCAAAATCTTAATACCCAAACCCTAGCAGAGCTCAAAATCACTCCAATGGCACGAGTTAAGCAAACTGGACCTGCTACCCCTGTTCCCTCTAACTCCACTTCATCATCATCAAGTCAATCCTCCACTCCTCAACAAGTTTCACCCCCTCCTGTTTCTTTGCACCCTCAAAGGAAAGAACCAGAGAAAGCTCAATCCTCACAAATGGTGGACAAGCTTCCAATCAAGGAACTTGCCAAGAAGAAGAATCTTGATAAGGGAAAGAAGGTTGCTGAATCTTCTAAACCAGCACCAAAGAAACAAGAGAAAAAGAAGAAAGTGGTGAAAGAGACACCAGAGAAGAATGAAGTTCAGAAAAAGAGGAAGTGAACTGAGCAAGAAGAAGAAGAAGAAGAGGATGTTGATCTGATCACAGAGATGTAATTGTTCAAGAGGTATTTTACTGATGATGAATCTATACTTCTTTGCAAGGATGACTTTAAGCATAGAGAAATCCATGAAGCTAGGACTGTTGATTTCAATTACTTTGATATCAATGAGTTTAGCTTTCAAAAGATTTTGAAGGACTATAAGCTTAGTGACTTTTTACAAATTAAGTCTGATATCTATCCAACACTAATCAAGGCATTTTACTGCACATTTGAAATAGATAATATTGGATTTTCTGCTGAAGTCAAAAATTTAAGAATTGAAATGACTTTGGATAAATTTGCACAATTCATTGGGATGGATTACTTGGGAAGTAATCTAGCTGGAATAGGACCAAAAAGTGCTTGGTTAAAGACTTATGACAAAGATGAAGCTAAGAAAGTGCTTCTGGTAGAGAACGCACAAGAAGTAAGGCTGATAAACATAAGTGCTATGCATGTGCAACACAGATTGTTGTAGTATGTGCTTAGTAGGATGCTCCTACCAAGGTCCGGCAATCATGCAGTGGTCCAAAATAATGACCTTTTGATCTTGTGGGCCATGGTAGAAAAAAAAACAGCTCAGCTGGAGCTATATCATTATCAGACATATACTTGATTGTAAAACCAGTGGTGCAACCCTACCCTATCCAGGCTTAGTGGTTAAATTGCTAGAACATTTTGAAGTTCCAATGGAAAATGAAGAGAGGTTCCATGCAAGGCAAATAACTCACAAGTTTGGAGAAAGCATAATCAGCAAGATGAAGCTTGCTAAAGTCAATGGAGAATGGGTGAGGGTGACAGGAAATGAAGCAAGAGTTGAAGTTGGACCTAAGATTGTTGAAATGAATGGCAAGATGGATACACTGATCACAATGATTAAGCTGTTTGAGCAAAGACTTTTTGAACAGAAGTAAAGTCTTATGTTTACAAACAGCCAATCGATTAGTATATCGATGCACACACAGAACAGAAGTAAAGTCTTATGTTTACAAACAACTAATCAATTGACACATCGATGCATAAGCCCAAACAGAGGCAAAGACTTTTTGAAATGATTATGCAATCGATTGAGCAATCGACGTAAAGACTTTTGGGCTGCTGATGCTTGTGATTTTCAAGAACACAATTGATGTACACATCTATGTATCAGTCAGAATCAAGAATTTTCAAGAACCCAATCGATTAGGCAATCGATGTACTCAGTGCAAAATTACAAATCTTGTTTAATACATTGATTAGGCAATCGATTGACTGACAGAATCAATTTTGATGAAAAGTTTGTTTTGGTCTTAACTAACTTTTAAAGTGTGCCCAACGAATCTATTTTGACATACACTTATATAAAGGCTTGGGCAAACGTTTTTCAATAATCAATTCATTCAATTCTGAAAGTTTACACGAAATTGAGAGAGAGCTTTTTCATTGAGAATAGTTAAAGTCTTTTCTGCTAAGTGCTTCAAGTTGTAACATTGCTGGTTTCTTAGAATCTGAAAAATCAATCTTTTTACTGTGAAAGGAAGAGAAAAGAGATAAGGTTTCTCTCTGTGTGTTGATCTAAGAGTAGAAGGGACTCTTAAAGGTTTGACAAGAGTAGAAGGGACTCTTGGGAATTACAAGATTGCTTTGTCTAAAAGCTGTCACTGGTTAAAAGGAACCTGAGTTATGAAGCTTTGTAAAGAATTTTGTAATTGTGTTGATTTTTAGTGGACAAAACTCACAACTGATTGTGGGGACTGGATGTAGGTTATCAGAGGAGGTAGCTGAACCAGGATAAAACTCGGTTTGAATTTCTCTCTATCCCTTTACTCTTTTAACTGCTTTAAATTGTTGAATGTATGTGGTTAAGTTTTTAGTTAAGGAAAATTTGTGTATGTTCTAATCTGAAAAGCTATCTTTCATCAATCTTTCTTGTTAAAGAATCAAGTCTTGAATCAACTAAACTTGCAAAAACTTATTTTGTTTTGTTGGTTGGCAAAACCTTTTCAAAAGTCTTAGAAAAGTTTCAGTTTTTGCTTAAAGGGGAAAAGTTTTCAAAAATCTTCCATACTCAATTCAACCCGCCCCTTCTTGAGTATTAGAAGCCACAACCAACACATATGATCCATGGTAAATAAAAATAAATAAAACTAAAATAAATAAAATTTAACGGGCTACCCGAGCCCGATGCGGGCTAGCCGAAAAGGGTTTGGGCTTCGTCAGCTTGGGCCAAAAAGGTCTTGGATGAAAATGGACTCAAATTTTGTTATCCAAACCCTACAACTCATCGGGCTTATTTGGACAAGCCCGATCAGGCCAACCCATTTTAACGCCTCTACTAATAAACACTCATGTGAATATATGCCTTGACAGGTACTCTAAGTTTTGATGAATGACAAAAGGGAAAGGTCCAGAAGGACTAAAGTGCAAAAAGCGGAAAGTTATAAAGCAAGCAAGCACAAGGGGCAAAATGGGAATTTCATTAAGTGTATTGTGTGTTTTAGAAAAAGTGTGTAAATGGTAAGTAGGGTTTTCAATTTAATATGATCACTCACACACACACATATTTAACATGTGCTTTAAAATATAAATCTTATAATTAAATAAATAATAACATGTGATTAAAACTGACAATTAGAACTGAGCTAAATTGGGCAATCTTTCCTTAATTGTCAAGTTTTTGAAAAACCACCTGATACACACCATAATCGATTATGGAAATGCTATAATCGATTATGAGTCGTGGTTAAATGGCTTTAATGAGTGTTAATGAGTAATTATGATATTAAAGCCGTTGATTTCAAATTTTGAATATAATAATCGATTATTTAAATTGGATAATCGATTATGACCTTACTGACTTCCAACGTGCTACACCTGAAACCCTGTAATCGATTATGTAATCGATTATAGTATTTTATTAAAGAGTCAGTAACATCATAATCGATTAAGGCAATCGATTATCTTCTTTGGTGAAAAAGCAGTGAAGACATAATCGATTATGGTAATCGATTATGACCTTTCTGTCCAGACGCGCGCTTCATGTAAACACATTAAATAATCGATTATGGACTTTAAGCGGCTCCTCAGAGTCACTCCTTAGCAAACTGCTCACCATCCTCTGTATAACACAAGAAGGGGTACATGCAAAGCAACAACAAAAAATGGGGAGTAAGAAACATATATATCAACATAACGGCATTGAAGCAGTTAGCAAGATGAACATGCATCATATAAACATAGCATATCAAACATAAACGTTTCATCATATTTGTAACATCCTATCTTTCGTGAGATCGGGGTGTCTCAATATTAATATCATATATATACATTCCAAACAAGGTATGTTATGCGATGCAATGCTACTCCGCTACTCCAATGCATGAATGAGTAACACAGCGCACAACCAACAATCACAACCTCCGCTTGGGCCACTCGGCTACCCAAGTTCATCATCATCATCAACGTTATCTTTCATCTTTAGTCTTTAATCTTTTATCACATAATCTTTTCACTTACACTCTAGCCAAAAAGCACCAGAGCTCAACACCTTGACCATTAAGCATCAAGGCCCCATTGGCCACTCGGCTACCAAGGTCCAATATGTTTTAACAACACCTTGACATTATGCATCAAGGCCCCCTTGGCCACTCGGCTACCAAGGTACAGAACAACAACACTCTGGCCAATAAGCACCAGAGTTCAACACCTCGACCACTCGGCTATCGAGGCCCCCTTGGAGCGAACGCTAGGCTACCAAGGTACAGAACACCATCTTTCCACTTTAATTATTAAGAGTGTGTTTGGGAAAGCTGGAAAAAAAAAGATTATACTGATAATCTATTTTCAAATAATCAATTATTGTGATAATCGATTATAATCAGAATCTGTTTTTGTTTGGGTACGTTTTCTGAAAAGCGATTTTAAGATAATCTATTTCGTTTGGGTGGTGCAAAAATATCACTTTTAGATGATAAATTACGAAAAAGGGTATGAAATTATTTGTTTATATTAATAATATGGTTGTTTTCTTTTTAACATTAAAACTTATTAAAATGTTTAATTTTTTAACAAAAAATTTAAAAAATGTAAATAAATAATGAATATTAAATAAATAAATAATTATAAATGCTCAATTGTATGCGATATATGGTGGTGACCAAGACCAAGACCAAGACCAAGAGTAATGCTCGTCAAAAAAAAAGAAAAAAGACCAAAGAGTAATGAGTCAATTGTATGTACAGGACGATATGTGAAATATGGTGCTACAGTGACGGGGCAAGAAAGGAAACGCAGTGCATGATAAAAAGCTTTCTAACAAAACAGTTCAGTGATGTAGCTGATTCTAAAACAACGTTTTTTTTTTCAAATTTCAGCTTTTTTAAAATTTAAGCTATTGATCCAAACAAAAGAGTTTTTTTATTTTATTTTATCAAAACAGCTTTTTATCAACAAAACAGCTGAAATGTCTCAATTTCAGCTGTTCCCAAACATGCTCTAACACTCCGACTGATCAGGTACAGAGCTCAACACCTTGACCATTAAGCATCAAGGCCCCCTTGGTCACTCGGCTACCAAGGTACAGAACAATATCTTTAAGTTATCTAACTCATCTTTTCTTCGTTTGGTGTCTTCTTTCATTAATCGGATACTTTGGGGTAGAACCCCTATTTTCAGCATTCTGGTTCTGCTCTGGCCGTGCTCACCCTCAGCACGGGCGTGCTGGACGTGCAGGCAAGCACGGTCGTGCTGCTTGCTGAGCACGGGCGTGCTCAATTGCGCGCCCTGCTCTGGGTTTCAAACTGGAGCACGGGCGTGCTCCCGGTTAAGCACAACCGTGCTCAATGGAGCGTGGCCGTACTGATATGGGCAGAAAGGGTCAGAAACCCTTTCCCAAATCTTTGGGGCAACTCACAAATTCAACCTATTGGCTTTTAACTAATCCATCGAACATCAGCTTCATTAATCTTAACTGTTCTTCATTAATATTCATGTCTTATCATCGTGGGGAATTAATCCTTTAATCACAGCTTCGTTATTAACGCTCCTAGAACACTCACTAATCAATCCTAGGGTCTTTAACTAAGCCCTATGAACATGACCTTACCTCTCACACTATATTCATGTCTTATGTACAACTGGGACAACATCCCTTAAATCTCATTATTATCGTTAACGTATTTTAACGTCTTAACACCATTAATAAGCCCTATTAATTGATTATAGTCTTATTAACGTCATTGTTGGCATTAGCATACCCAACAATCAACACTCAAACGGAGCATCACATCATCATCATTATCGTAACAACATTCTTATAATCATAACAACATCATCATCATAATCATAGTCATTCATGGCATAATTAAACATCATACTCAATTGGGCATACCAATACCATCCATTCATACATCATCAATAATTAACATAAAACAGTATAACAATTAAAGCATGCCATTAACATTATAATCATATCATACATACACCAACTAACATCAAATAGACAATAACATATGACAGGGTCATGGGTAAACCCTTCATCTTGCGCTACCCCCAACACCTACATGTCAATACTATTCCTTCTCCCTATACCTGGTATGAAGATTCTAACCAACGAAAGCCAACTGGCAACCCAAACGAAGAACCAACACGTTTCTCTCAAGCGGCTTGACTAGCTTTCCAAGCCTTGGTCAAACAAAAGGTTAACCAATTAGTTTCCCAAATCAAAACAAGAAAGGGTACTAAAGAGTGAAGGAACCATTACCTTCTACGATTGGCACAAACCAACCAAGATCTCTCAAAACTAGAGCAAGAACACCCAGGGCATCAAAGGGGTTCAAGGGAAGGAAGAGAGAAGAGGTTTTTGCCAAACAAAAGCTGCCCAAAGTGCCAAAATAGGGTTTGGCTCGTAACCCTCACGAAACTGCTCTATTTAAAGACTCTGATACCTGAGCACGGCCTTGCCCCCTGTTGAGCATGGCCGTGCTCAACTCCTGAGTGCGGGGCGCCGAAAGAATGCCTTGAGAGACCACCTAGATGATCGATTTTGGCAAAACATATTAAATAAGACTTGTAGATAATTTTCTTAGCTTTCCAACGCTACAAAGATCACCTCGATCGGACATCTAGAACTCGCGATATGGCCAAAACGGTTAAACAGGTTACTAGGACTCTAAAAGGGTTGAACCTTTCTAAGGCTAAGCTCCCCCAAACATGAACTTAGGCCTCAAAAACAAACATAACAAGTATATACAAACATATATATAACATATATGAAAGCACTAAACTTATTTACGAAAAACGGGGTGTTACAGTCAACTCATAAACTGCCCTTGATTACAGCTAATCAGCATCTATCTTCATTTTCTCTCTCCAAAACAACCTCCAACTTCATCCCAAAAATCTAGGAAAGTGGATACTTTTGACTTCTTCCTTTTTTTTGAATATTATTAAAGCCCTGGACTCATTTCAATCAATATCCACACTAGTCCATTAAGGCCCAATAATGACCTCCAAGCCCATCTCGATCTACGTCAGCTAAATCTGACTCAGCTACTGCTTCTCAGCTACCTATCAGGTTGGGTGTCGAACCCACCAAAATTAATATAACCGAATTACAACCCTACTTGCAGCAAAGGTGTCAACCCAAATCGTCTCTCAAAGGACCATCTCAGAAGTTCAATTAAAATAAGCAACAAAATCAAAAGTTTGGGGGGTTTGCAGGTTTGGTATGAAAATTAAACAAAAATGAAAACTATTAAAACTAGAAACAACGGTTTAAAAATAATCAATCCAACAGAATAACAATTACCAAGGTTTAATCAATCCTTAACCATAAACAAACATCATGTTGATTTCATCCTTGGTTTTGAACTACAACAGTACACCTAACCATAATCCACAATTTCACTACTAGAAACGCTTCTAGAATGAAGAGTAATCAATGTAAATGAATTACGCAGACATCCAACCAAGATTAAACTTAAGAACCGAAATTAACCAAGCTAGACATAACATCAATCACCTTCAATGCAATATCTAGATTCTGCCCTCTCTACTCCAATATGAATTGGTGAAGCCATTAACACATAAATTCAAGATTCAATTATGTTTAAGCAAACAGAATCAACATCAAGGACCAAGAAGAGAAGGAACAATGAAAAATGAAGTTAACCATGAATAAACCAAATAGAGCAAGGCTTTATAAATCAAACCTCAATAATGTCTACACCCAACGATTGACCAAGAGAGTTTAGCCCTCCATTAATGTGGAGGAACAACAAGGAAAATGAAAATTACAAAGAAAGAACTTGAAAAACTAAGAAAATGACCAAGAAGAGGAGAAAGCTCTCCAAATTCATGGCTGTTGTGTTCTCTGGTTTTTCCCTTTATAAAACTGACCTAATTGACAATTTAGCTAATCCCTAACATGTCCCATAAGCCCAGAGGAGTCACCAAAATTGCTCCAATTGGACCTCAAATGAGTGAGTTAGGCCCAATTTACTTCAGGATCTGGGTCTGACATTCCAAAGCAATTTACACCATCAAAATGAAATCATTTGGCTAAGTGATCTTCATGACAATTGTAGCCTAATATGTCATCTTCAAAATGGTGTTGATCAAAGGTGCATACGACCTCTACAACTCAAGTTATAGACCAAAATATTCTCTCTATCCAACTCCCGCAACAGTACCTCAGGTCACATTTTCAGCCCAGATTTGACCCTTTCCTCATAATTAGACCTTGTGCTCTTCATGAAAGTTGTAGATATTTTTCTTAGCTTTCCTAGAAAAATTAGAATCACAATTTTCTAATGTCTACAACCAAAATTATGCTCTAAATATAGAAGCAATATCAGGATGCCAATTATGCTGAAAAATGCAATTAGGCCCAATTTCGGCCCAAAGTTATGAAATGCACCCAAGAACCATCAATTAAGCTCAATTGATGTTTAAAAACAGTAAGTATGAGGGTTAAATACAATGTCAAAACTATGCCCTTCACTATCTCATCTCAACACCTGCGTTCAACTCATCCTAGTTCAGCCAGTCTTTGTTCAGCTAATTCTGATTCAGTCGATCTTGGTTTAGCTGATCTTCTCAGCTAAATTTGACAAACCACGTTCGATTATTTGGTCACCTTTTTTAACATCCGAACCATATATCTATAACTAATAGAGCCTATTTGATACATTTGAAGCCCAGTATTAACTAACCAGTAGTCTTTGCTATTCGTCCTCTCAGTTGACTTAATCAGTCAGCCGTTTGTCAGCTAACTCATTTAGTCAGTCGTCTGTCAGCTAATTCCTTATTAACTAATTAGTCATGAGAAAATGTAGCCTGCTGAATCTAACTTCTCCTAATAAGCTATTAATAGCATCAGCTACAAAAATCAGTAGAATAAACAAATCAGTTAATTATAGCAATCAACTATCAAGTAATTTATTTTTTGGTGTTAACATATGCCCCATACATCTTTTAGCTGACGACGATAAGAGGAAGGTGAAATATGCATTATGTCAACCGAATCAATTTTCGATTTCTCACCTTATCGATTGCTCTTGTTCTCAACTGATATAATTCATTTACTTATAGTAACTTCTTTTCACTGCCTTTCTTCTCAACTAATATGGTTCTGCTACATATTGAAACTTGAATCTCTTGGAACTACTAGGTTTGTAAATATTAAACATGATGTCTAAATGGGCCCTCACATTAACTAATTCAGCTGATCCAAGAAACTCCAATTTTCTAAAGAGAATGGGTTTACAGATAGTAGCTTCATCTTGCCTAGTTGATCTCGGACAATCCAACCTCCTGAAGATATTAGGCTGGTAGTAAGTAGACTTATGTTTCCAATTTGATACACAGCTAAATGTCCTTTTAGTTTGTCTTGTTTAGTTGGCATGCCCTTATGTTTTCATTGCTTACTTATGCCCCAGCTATTTCCATTTATCCTTTGATGTAGGAAATGGTAAGTCGTACACTATGCATCGACTATTTCCACTTACCCTCTGATGTAGGAAATGGTAAGCCGTACACATAAACCATGTTAGTGAATGCAACTGAGAATAAATCTTTATCAGCTGTCATCTTAGCTACACCCTTGTCAGCTAATTTGGACTTTCCATCCTTCAAAGCCTGTTGAACAGTCATTCCCTTTAGGATCTCGGCTGCCATTACATTATTTTCCTATTCATGTTGATAATCAGATGCTTCTTCAAACTCATCATAATCTTCAATGGAGAGTAAGTGCTGCATCTCCATAATGAATCGTTCAATCATTGAAGCTTTGGTTGCCAGCCTCAAGTTTGACAATTCCAGGGCTAGCAATTATTCTCTCAGTTGAGGGTGCATGTTACCTACAACTATGGTAGCATACTCTGCTTCGGGAAACTGTATTGCGCACCTGCTAGAAGCTTTCTGAATCTTTCTATGAAGTCAGCAGCCCTCTCATCCACTTGTTATTTCAAATTCATCAAGCCAGCTGCTGTAACTTCAGGTTGAGGTCTACAAAACCTATTATGGAAGCACCTTTCCATGTTTGCCCAGTTTTGTACAAAATTCAGAGATAAAGTGGAATACCAATTGAACATTGTCCCTGTCAGTGAGATTAATTAAGTCACTTTGGTGGGCGTGGTTTTAATTCCCCTTGTAACACCCTTCTCGGGTGCTACAAAGTAAATGACATTTTAAGGCCGAAAAGTAGGTTAATTAAATTTGGCTATAAAAGAATGGGGTAATTTTTTTTCCTTTTTCTTAAGTCATAAATATAACTGCTTTGTTTTAAATGAATGGACAATAAAATATTCCATTATCACAATTAGGATTATGAGTTCGAAAATCATTTACATAATACCCAACCCGACTCATAAACAGAAATCATAGAATATACAGACTCAACATAAAGATGTGGAGACGCAGATCCTAAAATATAAGATACTTGGAGTCGCAGCTCCATAGACGGTTATATTAACTCCCAAACATACCCAGCTGGCCAAACTACAATAGAAAAGACCATCTTCTCTCATACCTCGTGAGAAGGATAAACCCAACTGACGAGATCTAGTGGAAACTCTATTTGAGTCCACTACCGACGTCGTCACAAAAGACACCACTAGAGTCACTACAAAAGTAACTCTTGGACTAAGCCCTATCCTCCCCCAAGAGGAGAAACTTGGTCTATGAACCCATCAACAGTTTGGAAAACGTCCACTAGAAAATCCAACATATCGTCCACATGCTCGAACCCCAATCTCTACGATGCGTCAGTCAAGGAACATCTTGACGTCTCAATCTTCTCAAAAGAATGCAGAAGACACCAGCCGACATAGGCAATATAAAATAAAGAGGTGAGATTCCATTTATCTTACACATAAGGCAGACATGCAGTGATACGACTCACAGGTACATAATATAACACTCATATATTCTTTTTATCTCCCATTTTAATCCTGCAACTCAAAACTTTAAGAATATAATATACCAGACTCGACGGTAAGCTTATCAAGCATACCAGACTCGGTTTGTCCATTGGAAGACAGGAATAGAGAGAAACTGATTGAAACTGTATAGTCCCATTCCTACACAGCCTCAAGGAATATCCGATTCTAACATCGGAGCTAATTTGATATTTTGGATGGAAATGGTCAGTATAGGTTTCACATCCGCCCACCTCAGGCACCATTGTTGCTTTCGTGTTACGCACACAAGGCTTAAATCATAACGTACGTACAATCATAATCACATGTGATGTCAAACTCTCTATAACACATCAGGCTCTTTATGAAACCTCTACAACCGAAACTCGGCTTCCTGGGCACAACGGCCTCACCGAACATAGCATCAACTATGTATCTGGGCAAAATTGCCGGAATACGTCCAATTGGTCTATCCATCGGATAACCTCGTGATTCCACCAGAATCCACTTGCTGTCAATCTCTGACGGACGATATTCCCGATTACAAATCATTGGTCCTTCATTGATCTGCAATTCTCACACGGATTTGTCATGTTTGTGTAAAGATGTTTTAAGGCACTTTCTTACAAGTCCTAACACATTATGAAATTGGATCGACAGTCCAATCATTTATTTCTTTACACTTTTCTAATGGAGCCTTTCTCTTGGCTTCCCAGAAAATCAAATAATTCTTAGTCCATTAAATCTTATGGAAGTATGGATATTGAATTATCCACACTTTACGACAAATGGTCTTGCTTCACCATAAGTCATAAATCATTAAGTTCATGTTTTTACTAAGTCATTCATGACTTAGGTTTTGCTCTTTAATATAAATACTAGTCTTTGAAGACTAGAATCTTCTTTTGTCTTGAAACCAAAACCTTTGGTTAAAACCAAACCATTTTAAAATCAGATTCCATCAAAGTACATAAGCACTAAATTCCTCAAAACAGTTTCTTGAAAAACATCGAAACCCTTAAAATATTGTTTTACCGCTTTTTACTGTATTTCAATTTAAATTCTATATTTTCACAAATATAATTGTTTGTCTCAAATCCTTCACTTCCCTAAGTTACCACACTTATATTAAAGTATTAAAATACTGATTTCAAACTCTAAATCATTGTTTTCTCAAAAATCTTTACAAACGTTTGACAACTGTTTCGCCGCTTTTTCCTGAATTTAGGCTCAAAAGCCATACTTTTAAAAATATGGTTCTTCACCTCAACTATATAACTTTCCTAAGTTATAATACTCATTTTAGGATGTTGAAACATTGATTTTACCTATTTCTCACCATTTATACAAAATTCCTAAAAATGTGACCGAACGTCGTTAAGTTTGTAAATCGTGTAAATCATTTTTCAACGATTTTAAACTCTAATAGTCCAAAACGCATTTTGCAGTTTTAGAACAGTTCAATAGGTATGAAAAACAGTCTCTCACTGTCCAGTTAAATATATTTTCGAAAATTACAATTTAACCCCTAAACTTTTATTAATTGCAAAAAGATCCTTATTCACTTAAAACCTTATAACTTTTTATTTATAACTTTAAATCACACCAAACCAACTTCTTTAGAAATATTTTTCAGTTGCCCTCAAATTCTCCAGAAATCACGTTTCTGCCCCAAACATTCTTCAATAATTGCAAAAAGGTCCTTGTTTACAAAAACGCTTATAACTTTTTATGTATTAATCCAAATAACGTCAAACCAATTTCTTTAGTCTTATATTACCAAGGGCTACAATCCCAACATATAAGAATATATTTTTCAGAACAGTCCCTGAATTTCTCAGTATTTGCATAATAGTCCCTATATCTTCAAAAATTCATAACTTTTAACATACATATCCAAATCAATCCAAACCAATTTCTATACTCTTATATACTCGTTCAATCCTTATCAAAATTATGGAAACAAATTAACTCAACTTGAAACCCCATTAATCAGTTATGGCCGAATGGCCTTAAATAAATATATTAGGCATTCTTCTTAATAAGTCAAGCAAACAACAACCTTGATTCCAACTTAAGGTCATTGGAATCAAAACAACCATATGACATATCATACCACAACCAAACATCAAATCAAATCCTCCAAGAGGATCACACACAAATAACTCAATAATACATAATCCTAACACTTAGGATTTACAAGACAACATACAATTACTTTAAACCACATACATATCTACATTAAGGTAGGATAGTAGTAATCTCCCCCCTTACCTCTTGTAGATCCCTTAAAACAAGAAAGGATGATGTTGTTCTCCTAAGGATGGCCACGGTTTTGCTTCCAAAATCCTAGAGATCAACACACAAAATTCAAAAGGATTATACGACTAAGCTTAGACATAACCAAAGATAGGAATCAAGGCTTAGATCACTTATCTTAAGCCAAAAGGATGATGATCAATAGATTGATGTTCTTGACCAAGAAATACCCACTTTTAAAGAAGTTTCAAAATGGATTTTTGGATGAGATAAATAAGGCTTAGAATGATGAGAGGATCATGGATCTATGGTTTATTCATGAAACAAACTCTTGGATTAATAATCCTTAAGTCTAAGCACGACCGTGCTGACCCCCTGGACAGTAATACAATTAAAGGATTTAAGGGGTTTAAAACCCCATTCCCTATGATGATAAGTTGAGATAACTAATTAAAGATAAAGATTAGACAACCTAGTTATTAATTATATAAGATAATTAAGACAACAAGGGGTTAAGTCGGTATCCGTTGGGTTACCGCACATTGCTAAGTTAAGTCTTTGGTGCTTATTGACCCAAGCACGTTGAGTTGAACCTTGGTGCTTATTGGCCAAGGGAGCCTTGACCCCACAGTTTGGGTCTGAGGTTACGTTTAATGTTGATGTTGAAGTCTTGGGAGCTTCATGGCCCAAGCAAGGAGGTGGTTGAGATTGTTTGTTGTTGTGCCATTTACATAGAGCATTGGAGTGGTTGATGGGGGAGGTTCGACATAGGGGAGATCACCCGAGAGTACGGTGATCTGGCCATCCACGGTAGGTCACCCAAGGTTTGGTGACCGAGGCCCCCCGTGATGAGGCATCCACGGTTTGATGCGTTGGCTATCCATGGGGTTCACCCAAGGTTTGGTGAACTGCCGGTGTTGGTGCTTTTATGGCCAATACGGATATGTAACTCCAAAGTCGTTCATCCTGAGTTAGTTTGGATCAACATGCATAGCTGGAGTAGCGGAGTAGTTGATGCATTGCACAGCATAGCATATTTGGTTGATATAGTACTGTTGGATGTTGTATGTTTACCTTGCGTACTATTCCCCTACTGTATATATGTTTACATGAATCTTACTCCCTGTTATTGTTTGTGTTTGGCCTGATCGGCATTTGTAGAGGATGACGAGCAGCCCAGAGAGGAGTGACTCTGAGGAGCCGCCACTCATCGTAGGGTTGTTTATGGGTTAGATAGTTTGTTTCCAGTTGTATTCCGTGGATTTGTTTCCGGAATGGTTATACCAGCTCTGAATTGTGACATCGGTGTTGGGTCGTTTTTTTGGTTATGTTTTATTTGTTTGAACTTATTTTATTTTTCGCGTTGTAAACGAGTTCATGTGGGACTTTTCTACCCATGGACAACTGTTTTATTTAATTCAGTAAAATGCATGTTTTTCATTTTAATTGTTTTATATTTAAATGCCTTATAACATGCGGGGTAGAAGGGTGTCACATACTCCAAGCTTTATTCTGGACCTTGTGTGATGATAATTTATGACCCCTGATTCTACTTTGCTAGATGGATTACTGTATTATGCACACCTCTATTGGTGTACAACTGACTTTGATAGACTTATGTGTGCTGGATGTTTGTATGCATGCTTTGAACTTATCTGATATTTTGATTATGCATGTATGACATCCCTATTATCATATTTGTGAATATTGTGTTTTTTCTCTCCAAATATTATATGATTTTTCATAATGCCAAAGGGAGAGAAAAGGTGTGCTTTTGTGTTTATTTTGCAGTACTCACTTTACTCAAGAGAGTGTCATATATTCAGGGGGGAGTTCGGCAAAAATCATGATACACTTTATTCACAAGTTCAAGTTCAATCAAAACCTTATGATACAAAAGCAATGCAAGATTCAAGTTTCATCAAAAGATTAAAAGCGTTGTCATCATCAAAAAGGGGGAGATTGTAGATGATGATGAGATAGAGTCTTAAATGTGCTTCCGTGAAGAAAATCTCCACCTATTTTCAAGATCGAAGAAATGAAGTGTTGTGATGATGATGTAACCTTTTATATGTCTAAGTTTGCTTTAGTAGGTTTGGATGTATGTCATTATGTAACTTAGTTTGATTAGATGGCTTAACAAAATAAAAAGGTAAAAATGCTTAACCTAAAATAGAAATCAATTAGAGCTACAATAAAATGGCAAATTGATGAAAAATGTTTTTAAGTATATAAGTAATCACATACATAGTTGTATATTGGTCTACTTTGAGGAATATTTGAAATTCCATCAAGAGTATTCAAATACCAACTTATGTATGATATTACTCAAACAAAATGGCATTTTTTGCGTAGAGTATTCGAACACCACTGCCTAGTATTCGAATACCCATGTTATGTTAAGGTTGTTGGCTTTAACAGGGAGTATTCGAATACTCACCTGAAAATCCAACAAACTTCAACTTTTTTCCGCTCCAATTGAAGTCTATATAAAGGGCATATCTTAAGAGTTTTTAACATGAAATCATATACTCAAACATACTGTTATTATGCGAAAATTGAGAGCCATCTTTTCATTCTTTGTTACAAGTGATATTAGAAGCTTTCCAAGCTTTGGTGCACAAGTGTTGTGCTAAGGAATTTCTTTTCTACTCAATTGTATTTCTGATTTTTGTATTGGGTGATTGAATCCCATATTGGCTCAAGAGTGTGGTATCTCTTGAGTGGTGTAAATCTTTGTTGGTGTGGTATCCATCAAAGTGACCATTGGTGAAAATTTTTTGTTGGTGAGGTATCCATCAAAGTAAGGGTGAGGCATTCCTTTGTGAGTTGTTGGTGAGGTATCCAACAAGCTAGTTCAAGAGTGTGGTATCTCTTGAGAATGTGGTTCTTGTGGGTGAGGTATCTTACAAGAGGAGAGTGACTTTTGTAAGGAGTGTGGTATCTCTTGTACAAAATTTTGTCATAGTGAATTTCTCCAAGAGGATTCTTGGGGACTGGACGTAGGCCACTCAGGTTGTGGGCCGAACCAGTAAAATACTTGTGTCACTTTTTCTATCCCTACTCTCTTTACTTTCTTGAAAATTTTATTATCTTATGCATGATCTTTATGTTCTATGCTTATGATACTATATTTCATGATTGTTGTACGATACATTCTCTTAGCTTATCCAATTGAATAACTTTCTTAAAGTACGTTCTTGAATTGATATTGCAATTGTTCTTGATTAAGTTTCAAAGAAAATTACTATCTTGCTACACTACTTGAAAAAGGGAAATTAAATCTTGTTTTTCGTAAAGTTTTTGAAAAGTCAATTCACCCCCCTCTTGACTAAGAACCGTTTCCACATCCTACAAAGTTCATAGCATCAAAGCATCAATATACATAACCATGACATATCATCATCATCATTAAGAAATAACATTCAATCACGTTGTAGCATATTATCATCAATCATTCATATAACAATGACAATTAATCACATTATTATCAATCACATTAGCAAACATACATTACAAGGCAAATAGCATGCAATAGGGTCATGGTTTAACCCTTATTTTATGCTACCCCAAATCCTACATGTTCATACTAATCCCTTCTCCCCATACCTCAATCAAATTCGCAAGCCTCGAAGGTATGAGAGTGTCAAATCAAAGCTTTTGTTGCCTTAAAAACATATGTCTTTAAGTTTGTGCAAATATTCACAAATCATAGCAAGTAGTAAAGTGAATAAGTTAGATATCATTCATACGAGGATTATAATGCTGTAGCAAAATTCCAATTTAGACTATATGCTCTAGCAGTTAGGTTGGTAACAAAAGTTGGTTGTGTGTGCAAGATAAGTGTAAATTGGTCTTGAGAAAGTTAAAACTTTAGAAACTGAAATTTAAAAGAGTTGTGTTGTCAAATATGGAGAAAATATCTCTAGGTATGATGTTTCATAAATCCTGCTTAGCCTATATTATGCTCTGCCTATGCTCCAGCATTTAACTCTAGGAAATAAAGATGTGTTTTCCAACACTTAAGGATTAGGTTCATTAACTGTCTTCTATTCCTAGATTCAGATTAATTACACCATCCTCTTAGTAAGCATGTTCCAGTTACTTTAGGGACTTGAATAACTATTCCTAGTCTATTCAACACCATTTAATTATCCAATTAATGATTTAGTCCCAATCCTTTATCCCTTTCCACTTTACTCAATTTTTCCAAACCAAGTAAGCTTGATATTCAATTAAGTTGATCAATCTTAACTAAACAACATTCAACGCAAAATAAAGGAAAATGCAGAACATATCATTGCATAAAAACAGCTAAGCATTCATTACAATAGCACACCTAAAGCTCAAGAAGTTTAGCTCATATTAATCTTACAAAATGTAAAATGTAAGAATGAGAAGAAGTTCACTACAATGGAGAAGAGAAAATAAAAATGGCAGTAGCTTGGAGGAAGAAGGAGAGCTCGGCTTTGCTCTCTAGGTTAGGACAAAGGAGTGTGTGTCATACAAGATGTAATAAAAGCTGCCTCCTTTAGGGTTACCAATTTGGTTATATACCCCCACTCTCTTTCATCCATTTTGAGCCAACAATAAACATTATTTAATACAACCCTGGCCCATTTCCAAAAACGCAGGGGAGCTGTTCCCTAGGCGTGTAAGCTCCATAATTCAAAGGTACCAGCGCTTGTGAGGATAGAGAAAAAGTGTCCATGTTAGCTTTGTCTTCTAGTGCAGAGCTACTGAAATTTGGCTTTGCTGCAACAGTCAAGAGCTCCATATTCCATGCTTCAATCATGCTCCAGCAGTTCTCTGTGTGACACTCTCTACCCCGTATACATATAAAGCATTAAAAGATACAATAATTAAAATAACACATCGTTTATTGAAATCAACACAAGGTAAAAGGTAACACATTGTATAGACCGCGGAAATAAAAACATAACATAACATAAAAGAAAACCCCAACCCCGATGTCGCATTACAGAGCTGGTATAACCAATAAGGAAAACATCCCCAAATACAAACTGAAAACATCTAACTAAACAACTACTAAAAACTGGAAATCCTAACTAAAGAGTCGCGGCTCCTCGGAGTCACTCCTCAACTGGCCGCTCACCGTCCTCTGCATAAAAGATAGATGCCACAACAAGAAACATAGAGATAGGGAGTAAGAAACATGAATATGAATATAATGGCAAGGAAGCAGTTAGCAAGACGAGCATACATCAAACAGTCATGTTATAGAAAACCACAGTATAACACATCAACATCATAATATAACGTGTATGCTATGCAATGCAACTCTGTCCTACTACTTTGTTATGCACTTGGATCCATCTATCTCAGGAAGTCAACTTCGGGGTTACATTTCCACATTGGCCAATAAGCACCAACGTCGGGGCAATCCAACTTACCTTGGTTGGACGTTTAGGATAGCCGACGCACCTTACTCACGGATGAGCTACCGCGGGGGTACCAGGTCCCACGGACGGCCAGATTGTCTTACTTACGGACAACCTCTCCTATGTTGAACAACCTCCACTAACATATCCGATGCGTGAATGCATGTTCAACAAAACACACAAGCACAACCACCACCACCACTTGGGCCCATAGGCTACCCAAGTTTTAACACCATCAACACCTCGGTTATCGAGGATTAACGTTATCCTCTGTATTTGTTAATTAAACACTCTAGTCGTTCGGCACTAGGGATTACCACCTTGACTATCAAGTATCAAGGCCCCATTGGCCACTAGGCTGCCAAGGTACCACATCATCATTAGCACTCTAGCCATTAAGCACTAGAGATTACCACCTTGACCATCATGCATCAAGGTCCCCTTGGCCACTAGGCTACCAAGGTATAGCAGTCTTATCACTTGTATTTGATCTTCATGTTTCGTTGGTATTTTATTAAGTCTTTTAGAGCATATGGGGTGAAACCCCTGCTTCTGCACTGTTCTGGTTTCTGTTCTGCATAGGTGAGCACGGTCGTGCTCACCTCTCAGCACGATCGTGTTGAACTCATAGTCAAGCACGATCGTACTGAGTGTTGAGCACGGGCGTGCTTAAGCAGCTCGCCCAGTCCTGGATTTGAATGGGAACACGGGCGTGTTCCCTGTTGAGCACGGGCATGCTCAAGTGCACGCCCTGCTGTTCTGGGCAGAAGGGTCACAGACCCTATTGCCACTTGTTTGGGACATTCTCAGATTCAATCCTGAGGTTCTTCTAATCCATAATTCATAAGTCTCGTTAATATTGAATTAATGTTCATGTCTTACAAATTAAAGGGGAATTAATCCTTTAGTCTCAACCACTTAATTATCCCCGATCACTCATAAATCAATCCCTAGTGTTCTTGACTAAACCATTGGCATAATCCTCACTTATCACTATCGTTCAGTCTCATGAATAAGGGGGACAACCTCCCTTAACATTGTTAATAGATTAAACGTTTTAACCTTAACGCATCACAACGTCAATCAACAGCCAATACATCACAATAACATAATCATGTTAAAAGCACTCAATCATGGCATCATCACATCAGTATGAACATAACAGACAATATTCATTAACAATAACAACATGCCAATATCATCATTGCAAACAGTTAAACATCAAATAATCAATTAAGCATATAGGCATACAACATGTTATCAAACATAAAGGGTTATGGGAACCCTTCATCTTACGCTACCCCCAAGCCTACATACTTATACTATTCCTTCTCCCCATACCTGGTATGCGGGTCCTCTAGGGTCTCGTCTCACGAGCACTTATCTATGACCTCAAGAACAACAAGGAAACACCTTAATTAGACTCTTAGACCAAGAAATCAAAAGGGGAAGGAACGAGAGGGATGAGGTGTACGAATCTTACCTTGTTTGAAGGTTTAAACAACGAATACGATGATCACTTCTTTGCAGCGATGTTTTCCTATCAAAGAATGGTGAAGAACGGTGTAAGAACGGATTACCTTGAGAGAGTTTTCTAGAGATGGTTGATGGGAATTGAGAGAAAAAGAGAAGGGAGGCAGCTCTGAGTGTTGGGACGTGATAGACTAGGGTTTAGATCGTGTTTTATGGGTTAAAAACGGGTTGGAATATGATTTGGACTTAAAAAGAACCTAAAACGTGTTTTCTGGTTCTGCACGTATTCGCGGGGAGAAATCCCGTTCGCGGTGCTAGCCAGAGAACCAATTTCTGTCAGTTGGATTCGCGGGGCGAACCCGAAAGCGCAAAGCTGAATTTTATATTTTCACGGGGCGAGGCCGAAACAGTCGAATTTGGTCAAAATACATGAAATAAGACTTGTAGATAATTCTCTTAGCTTTCCAACGCCACAAAGATCACCTCGATCGGACATCTAGAACTCAAGATATGGCCAAAAAGGTGAAACAGGTTACTAGGACTCAAAAACAATTGAACCTTCCTAAGGTTAAACCTTCCCAACATGAACTTAGACATCAAGAACAAGCATAACAAGCATATATAAGCTAATTCTAACGCATTAACATTTATTAACATAGGGTGGAATTCAGGGTGTTGCAATTCCACCCCCTTACAAAAATTTCGTCCTCGAAATTTCTATTCACCTCGATTGAAAAGGTGCGCATATGCTTCCATGATCTTGCTCTCAAGCTCCCATGTAGCATTTTCCTCAGTTGCCCCACTCCAAACGACTTTAACCAAGGGAATCTCCTTGCCTCTCAACAGCTTCACCCTCCGATCCTTAACTCGTAGGGGTTGTACCTTAAAAGTCAAATTCTCTTTTAACTGAATCGTGTCCGGGACTATCCCATGGTTTGGATCATGAATGTACTTACGAAGTTGTGACACATGAAAGACATTGTGAAGTTTAGACAAGAAGGGTGGCTATGCAATTTGGTACGCAGCTTCACCGACTCTTTTAAGAATTTGGTAAGGGCCAATGAATTTGGGAGTAAGTTTCTTCGCTTTCATCACTCTTCCGACCCCAGTTGTTGGTGTAACTCTCAAGAATACGTGATCACCTTCCTGGAATCGAGCGCCTTCCTCTTTTGTCATGGTAGCTTTTCTGCCTACACTATGCCGTCCTCATCTTTTCCTGAATCATCCTTACCTTTTCTGTGGTTTCCTGCACTATCTCAGGTCCTAACACAACACTATCACCAGGTTCACTCCAACACAAAGGTGTCCTACATCTACTCCCATACAGAGCTTCATAAGGTATCATCCCAATACTGGAATGGTAGCTGTTGTTGTAGGTGAACTCTATTAGGGGCAAAAACTTGTTCCAACTACCAGACTGTTCTAGCACACAAGCTCTAACCAAGTTTTCTAAGTACTGGATGGTTCTCTCAGACTGGCCATCCGTCTGTGGGTGGTAAGCTGAACTTAACCTAAGCATGGTATCTAAGGCCTCATGTAAACTAGTCCAAAACCTAAGGTAAACGTCGGGTCTCTATCTGACACTATGCTAGAAGGTACACCATGTAACCTGACTATTTCCTTGATGTGCAACCTGGTCAACTTTTCCAAAGGGTATTCCATGTTCATAAGGATGAAATGGGCAGACTTAGTCAATCTATCCACAACAACCTATATAGCCTCAAAACCAGCTGAAGTCCTAGGGAGTCCAGACACAAAATCCATGGAAATACTGTCTCATTTCCATTATGGGATACTTAACGGCTACAACTTTCCTGATGGCTTCTGGTATTCTCTCTTAGCCTTTTGGAACGCTAAACAAGCATACACAAACTTAGCCACATCTTTCTTCATCCTAGGCCACCAAAACATTCTCTTAAGATACTGATACAATCTTAGTGGCACCTGGGTGCACACTCAGTCCACTCCTATATCCTTGTTTAAGGAACAACTTCCTAAGCCCCGGGACATCTGGTATACAAACTCTATCTTTGAACCTCAAAACCCCATCACTTCCGTCCTTAAAACTAAGGTCTCTACCTTGAGCAAGTAACTCCCTCTAGTCTAAGAGAAACTTATCTAACTTTTGGCCTTCTATAATCTCATCCATCAAACTATTGGTAACCTTCAAGGTTCCAAGCCTAATGCTCTTAGGGGTAACTTCCCAAGCTAGACTTAGGTCTCTAAACTCATCGATCAGACCCATCTCCCTAACCATCAAAGCGGAGACGTGCAACGTTTTTCTACTCAAAGCATTGGCCACTACATTGGCCTTTCCTGGGTGGTAGGTCAGATCAAATTCATAATCCTTTAAGAACTCCATCCACCTACATTGCCTCATGTTCAACTCCTTCTGATCAAAGAGATATTTCAAACTCTTATGATCACTAAAAACTTCAAACTTAGCTCCAAACAGGTAATGCCTCCATATCTTTAAGGAAAATGCCACAGCTCCTAACTCTAGATCATGTGTAGGGTAGTTCTTCTTGTTGGTTTTCAACTGCCTAGAGGCGTAAGCTACTACCTTACCACCTTGCATCAACACTCCACCTAAACCTTGCTTCGATGCATCACAATACACTACAAAAGGTTTACTAGGATCGGGCAAAACTAAAACTGGTGCTGAGGTTAACCTATCCTTCAGGGCTTGGAAACTCTCCTCACACTTAGAGTCCCACACAAACAACTGTCCCTTCTTGGTGAGATGGGTTAAGGGTAAAGCTATCTTAAAAAAGCCTTCTATAAACCTCCTATAGTACCCTGCTAAACCCAAGAAACTTCTAACCTCGGTCACTGACTTTGGCGCTTCCCACTGGAGTACTGTCGCTACTTTAGCCGGATCCACAGCTATCCCACCTTTAGATATCACGTGACCTAAGAAACTCACTTCCTCTAACCAAAACTAGCACTTAGACAACTTAGCATACAACTACTTCTTCTTAAGGGTCTTCAAGACGACCCTCAAGTGTTCCTCATGTTCCTCCTTGGTCTTGGAGTATACTAAGATGTCATCTATGAAAACCACCACAAACTTATCCAAGTAAGGGTGAAAGATTTTGTTCATATAATCCATGAACACAGCGGGAGCATTAGTCATACCAAAGGGCATAACTAAATACTCATAGTGACCATATCGCGTCCTAAACGCTGTCTTCGGGATGTCGTCAAACCTAACCCGAATCTGATGGTATCCTGACCTCAAATCTATCTACGAGAAAACACAAGCCCGATCAACTGATCCATAAGACGTCAATCCTAGGGAGGGGATACCTATTCTTAACGGTCACTTTGTTGAGCTGTCGGTAGTCGACACACAACCTCGTACCGCCATCCTTCTTCTTTACCAACAACACTGGCGCTCCCCATGGGGATACGCTAGGTCTGATGAATTGTTTCTGCATCAGATCCTCTAACTGTTCCTTTAACTTAGCTAGCTCTAGAGGAGACATTCTATAGGGTGCTATGGATATAGGCCCAGTGCCAGGCACTAAGTCTATGGCAAACTCCACATCTCTCTCTGGGGGTAGTTCATAAACATCCCTCGGGAACACTTCAGGAAATTCTCGCAAAACAGGCACGCTGTCGACATTAGGAGGGCTCTCGACTTCCAGGGAAAATAACATCATGTACACTTGGGCCCCTTCGTTCATTGAAGCCTTAACTTGGTTGGCAGTGAGAAAGCTAGGATCCCTAGACTCCACTGGAGTTCCAAAAACTATGGTTTTATCAAAACAATTCAGAAGGACGTGATTGGAAGATAACCAGTCCATGCCAAGAATAACATCAAGGTCTTTCAGAGGTAAGCATACAAGATAAACAATGAAGTTTCTACCATCTATGGTAATAAAAATATTCTTGCATGCATAAGAAGTGAGAACAAGCTTATTCATGGGTGTGGCAACAATCAAATCACACTCAAGAAGTGTCACAGGCAACTTAAGACTCTTAGCACATTCACATGACACAAACGAGTGGGTAGCACCCGAATCAAACAATACAGTTAAACGAACTTTATTAATGAGGTACATACCTTGGATCAATTCTTCGGATTCGGAGGCCTCTGCTCCACTGAGAGAAAAGACTCTCCCCGTGGTCTTCAGTCGGTTGGCTTGAGGTTTCTGACCTTTGCTCGCACTCTGTGGTTCTGACTTTCCTCCCTCGCAGTTCCGGCTGATGTGGCCATGCTTACACATTTGAAGCAGATGATGTCCGTCTCCTTGCACTGGGTAGTGAAGTGGTTCTGTCCATACTTGTCGCAATGAAGAGGTCTAGAATCGGAAGATTCTCATCTCTTGGACCTATCTGAAGAAAACCGAGACTTCTAGTCATCCCGCTTGAAGTCCTTGCTAGCTGGAGCGAGACCCGGCTTCCACTTGTTTCCCTGATCGTTCCTCTTGTTGCTCTGGTTGTCTGATCCCTTGGAGGCTGACCCTCCAGACTTGCAAGCATCTTCATAGATCCTCCACTTGTTCACTAAGACTGGGAAGATTCTGATCTCCTGGTAGCTGATAGCCTGCTTGATCTCTGGACGCAGACCATCCTCAAACATCATGCATTTGGAGCGATCGTTCGCCACATACTGATACAATGTATAGTAACGGGCGAGCTCCTCAAACTTGGCCGCATACTCTCCTACCGACATGATGCCCTACTTTAGCGCCAGAAATTCCATCTCCTTCTTGTCCTTGATATCTGCCAGGAAGTACTTCTCGAGGAATCTGTCCTTGAATACATTCCATGTGATCATAGTACCCTCCGCCTGCAAGCGCTGACGACAGTTCTCCCACCAATGCTCAGCCTCCTCAGTCAGCATGAAAGTCTCAAAGATGACCTGCTGCTGATCATTGCATCCCATAGCTCGGAAGATCTTCTCGGTCTCCCCCACAATAGGGTACCCTCAGGATTGTAAGCTCCCTTGAAAGACGGCAGATTGTTTTGCTGGAACTTGTCGAGACCCTGGAACTCAGCTAGTCCCCCGTTGTTGTTGGCATTCTGGTTTTGGCCTATTGCGTTGGCAAGGAGTGCCAAAGCATCAGCGATAGCCTGGTCGTTCCTGCCTCCTCTTCCTGTAAACGTCCAAGACAACTTGTTAAATATAGGGAACCTTAAGCAGGAAAAGCTATGGCTTCTGACATATAGCATCATTGTCTATAACAAGTATTGACAATTCAAACAAGAGCACATAATAGACTCACAACAGACTCATATCACGTCCGGACAAGGCCAAACTGCTCTGATACCAGTAAATGTGACACCCTCTACCTTGTATACATATAAAGCATTAAAAGATAAGATAATTAAAATAACACATCGTTTATTGAAATCAACACAAGGTAAAAGGTAACACATTGTATCGACCACGGAAATAAAAACATAACATAACATAAAAGAAAACCCCAACCCCGATGTCACATTACAGAGCTGGTATAACCAATCCGGAAAACATCCTCGGAGACGAATTAAAAACAACTAACTAAACAACTACTGAAAACTGGAAATCCTAACTAAAGAGTGACAGCTCCTCGGAGTCACTCCTCAATTGGCCGCTCACCGTCCTTTGCATTAAAGATAGATGCCACAACAAGAAACATAGAGATAGGGAGTAAGAATCATGAATATGAATATAATGGCAAGGAAGCAGTTAGGAAGACGAGCATACATCAAACAATCATGTTATAGAAAACAACAGTATAACACATATCATAATATAACGTGTATGCTATGCAGTGCAACTCTGCCCCACTACTTCGTTATGCACTTGTGTCCATCTATATCAGGAAGTCAACTTCGGCGTTACATTTCCACATTGGCCAATAAGCACCAACACTAGGGCAATCTAACTTACCTTGGTTGGACCCCTAGGATAGCTGCGCCACCGCGGGGGTACGGGGTCCCACGGACGGCTAGATCGTCTTACTCATGGACAACCTCCCCTACGTTGAACAACCTCAACTAACATCTCCGATGCGTGAATGCATGTTCAACAAAACACACAAGCACAACCACCACCTCTGCTTGGGCCCATAGGCTACCCAAGTTTTAACACCATCAACACCTCGGTTATTGGGGATTAACGTTATCCTTCGTATTTGTTAATTAAACACTCTAGTCGTTCTGCACTAGGGATTACCACCTTGACTATCAAGCATCAAGGCCCCCTTGGCCACTAGGCTGCCAAGGTACCACATCATCATTAACACTCTAGTCATTAAGCACTAGAGATTACCACCTTGACCATCATCCATCAAGGTCCCCTTGGCCACTAGGCTACCAAGGTACAGCAGTCTTATCACTTGTATTTGATCTTCATGTTTCGTTGGTATTTTATTAAGTTTTTTAGAGCATATGGGGTGAAACCCCTGCTTCTGCACTGTTCTGGTTTCTGTTCTGCATAGGTGAGCACGGTCGTGCTCACCTCTCAGCACCGTGTTGAACTCACAGTCAAGCACGATCGTACTGACTGTTGAGCACGGGCGTGCTTAGGCAGCGCGCCCAGTCCTGGATTTGAATGGGAACACGGGCGTGCTCTCTGTTGAGCACGGGCGTACTCAAGTGCGCGCCCTGCTGTTCTAGGCAGAAGGGTCACAGACCCTATTGCCACTTGTTTGGGACATTCTCAGATTCAATCCTGAGGTTCTTCTAATCCATAATTCATAAGTCTCATTAATATTGAATTAATGTTCATGTCTTACAAATTAAAAGGGGAATTAATCCTTTAGTGTCAACCACTTAATTATCCCCAATCACTCATAAATCATTCCCTAGTGTTCTTGACTAAACCATTGGCATAATCCTCACTTATCACTATCGTTCAATCTCATGAACAAGGGGGACAACCTCCCTTAACATTGTTAATAGATTAAACGTTTTAACCTTAACGCATCACAACGTCAATCAACAGCCAATACATCACAATAACATAATCATGTTAAAAGCATTCAATCATGGCATCATCACATCAATATGAACATAACAGACAATATTCATTAACAATAACAACATGCCAATATCATCATTGCAAACAGTTAAACATCAAATAATCAATTAAGCATATAGGCATACAACATGTTATCAAACATAAAGGGTTATGGGAACCCTTCGTCTTATGCTACCCCTAAGCCTACATACTCATACTATTCATTCTCCCCATACCTAGTATGCGGTTCGCATTTTAAAAGAAGAAAGAGGGTCCTCTAGGGTCTCGTCTCACGAGCACTAATCTACGACCTCAAGAACAACAAGGAAACACCTTAATTAGACTCTTAGGCCAATAAATCAAAAGGGGAAGGAACGAGATGGACGAGGTGTACGGATCTTACCTTGTTTGAAGGTTTAAACAGCGATTACGATGATCACGTCTTCGCAGCGATGTTCTCCTATCAAAGAATGGTGAAGAACGGATTACCTTGAGAGAGTTTTCTAGATATGGTTGATGGGAATTGAGAGAAAAAGAGAAGGGAGGCAGCTCTGAGTGTTGGGACGTGATAGACTAGGGTTTAGATCATGTTTTAAGGGTTAAAAACGGGTTGGAATACAATTTGGGCTTAAAAATAACCGAAAACGCATTTTCTGGTTCTGCACGTATTCACGGGCCGATCCAGAAAACCAATTTCTGTCAGCTGGATTCGTGGGGCGAACCCGAAGGTGCAAAACACATGAAATAAGACTTGTAGATAATTCTCTTAGCTTTCCAACACCAAGATCACCTCGATCAGACATCTAGAACTTAAGATATGGCTAAAACGGTAAAATAGGTTACTAGGACTCTAAAACAATTGAACCTTCAGGCTAAACCTTCCCAACATGAACTTAGACATCAAGAACAAGCATAACAAGCATATATAAGCTAAGTCTAACACATTAACATTTATTAAAGTAGGGTGGAATTCAGGGTGTTACACTCTGCTTAAGCACGTAGAAAAATATGAGACAATGATGAAGCACAATAAGAGCAAATACAAGATATTCACACGTTTCAGCACCAGTACTTATAAACTAGCAAAATATTTACATAAATGAAAACTTAATCCTAAAAGACAACAACAATTAAAGGTATAAGGGTAATAAATAACTCTTCTTTCAAAGAGTTATCACACCCCCAAACTTGATCCATTGCTTGTCCTCAAGTAATGCAAGAAAAACACAGCAAAACAGAAGAATTCTATCTAATGAATGGCATTTGCACAGCTCACACAGATTTTTCTTTTCTTTTCAAGACACATAACTCTACACTTGCAATCATAACAAAACACTCTTTCTATCATGCACATTTCAACAATTATCACAAAACTGGTCTAAATTCAGATTAACTTATGCTGCAACAAAGTCACTCAGAACAGTTGGTTCTGTTTCTCACCCTCTCATCAGAATTTCGCTCTCACCACAAACACACGTCTCTGATTTAAGCTTGAAAAAGTTCTATCACAATCAAAACAGCAAGAGGTCTTTTATGGTTGTAAGGGGCCTTAGGACAGGTGAGGTTAAATTTTTTGGATAAGTAGCAAAACACAAGGTAGAGCAAGAGGATGCTTTTCTATTCAGCTCAACATCCTAATTGTTCCCACAATCCCAACTTTTGGTCTTTTAGTCATACTTTCCTTTCATTTCTAATTCCTCACATTAGTACTTTTGTTGAGAACAAAGAACGGATTATTGTTAAACTTTCAGGTTTTTCATTGTTCTTTGTTCTCATTTTTCCACATATTTTTTTTTAAAGGAAGAGGGGATTTTAGCTTCACATTTTACATTTGTGACTTACTTGATTCTTTGCTGCTTCCCCCTTTTTAGTTTTATAGCCTTGCTGCAGCTGGCCAACTGTTGTGGCACAGCACTCGCAAACTTAAACTGGTATTTGTTCTCAAGCCACCCCCAATCTTATCTCAGAACATAGCTACAGAAGCATCTTTAAGCTCTACCTATGCAGGTATTCTTTGTTTTTCTAGTTAAGGGCTTGTAATGTGTTAGTTATCACAATAAAGGGCTAAGGCTCAAAGGCCATCACTAGGGACATAAATATAGAGGGTTGGCTGTCAAGGCTCTAGCTAAAATAACAAATCAAGGAAATGCCTCAAGCATAAAGTGTATGCAACCATGTGTGTTCAGATCAAACATAATCAAAGCAAGCCTTACAGATAATGCATGAGTGTGATGTATATGTGCAGTGTAATTTTATCTCTCAGGCTCACATTTATCTAGTCATACTGCAGCACATGTGTCTTCTTAGCATAGCCAGTGTTGCAGCAAAGTTAAAGTTGCACAGTTAAGTCAGATTATTAAGTTATTCAAAAAGTCTTGATTGAACATAGCAAAAAGGCTAGAGGCCACTTCCATTTAATCATTAATCTTATGGAATCAAAAGGGTGGGGCACATGCATGGCCATTCGTCAGACAGAATTTAAAAACAACTATGGCCCTAATGGCCCTAGAAACAGACAGACAGAAAAGGTCCTAATGGCCACTACTTGCAGAAAATTAAAAACATAGTTCTGGTAATGAGGTGGAAGGCTCAGAATGCATCCTGTTGTGGGATGCTGCAGCAATCTTCTTTGGCTCTGTTTCAAGCTTGTGGTGCTTTGATGCGTGTGCTCTTCCTGGTACCCCCACTCTTGGTGGAAGGTGCCTTGCTTGGTGTTGCTCTAGTGACTTGAACTTCATCTTCTCCTTCTTCATTTTCATTCTTGTTGGCTACGACTTCTAGATACTCAAGAAGAAGGGGGGGGGGGGGGGGGGGGGGGGGGTTGAATTGAGTATGGGTGATTTTTGAAAACTTTTCCCCTTTATGCAAAAACAAAAACTTTTCTAAACCTCTTGAAAAAGTTTTGTCAACCAACCAACCAAAACAAGTTTTTGCCAAAGTAATTGATTTAAGACTTTGTTCTTTAACAAGAAAGATAGATGAAAAGATTGATTTAGCATTCACAAGTTATTCCTTAACAATTGCCTAAACATACATTCATCAATTAAAAGCAATTTAAAAGAGTTAAGGGATAAAGAGAAATGTAAACCGAGATTTTATCCTGGTTCAGCTACCTTGTCTGGTAACCTACATCCAGTCCCCACTTCACAGTGAGTTTCGTCCACTAAAATCAAAAATCAATTACAAGATTCTTTACAAGCATCAACTCCTAGGTTCATTCCACCCAATTGACAGCTTTTCAGTCAAAGCATTCTTTCAATTCCCAAGAGTCCATTCTACTCTTGTCAAATCACCAAGAGTCCCTTCTACTCTTGATCTACACAGAGAGAACACCTTCTCTCTAATCTTCCTTTTGCAGTAAGAAAGGTTTTTTATTCTGATTCTAAGAAATCAAATATTACAAATTGAAGCTCTAATAGAAATATTCAAGTATTCTCAATGAAAAGCTCTCTCAATGAGTTTCGTGTTTAATCTCAGCATTGAATGAATTGTTGTTCAGAAAGTGTTTGCCCATACCTTTATATAGTAGTATGTCGAAATAGATCAGTTGGGCATACTCTGAAAGTCAGTGGAGATCAAAACAAATCTTCTTGAAAAAATTCAGTTATCAGCCAATCGATTGTGTAATCGATGTATTAAACATAGTTTCCATTTTTATAACTGAGTACATCGATTGATCAATCGATTGGTTTCTTTGAAATTCTTGATCTTGATCAATACATAGATGTGTACATCGATTGTGTTCTTGAAAATCATAAGCATTCTCAGCCCAGAAGTCTTTACATCGATTGGTCAATCAATTGCATATCATTTTCAAATGTCTTTGCCTCTGTTTGGGCTTATGCATCGATGTATCAATCGATTGTTTTATCATGTTTCAAAATATTTTACTTCTGTTCTGTGTATGCATTGATGTACAAATCGATTAGATGCATATTAAAACAAATGTTGACTTCTGTTTAACCTTATGCATCAATCTATCAATCGATTGTATGCTTTTTTCAAAAAGGGTTGGCTTTTGTTTCACCTTATATATCGATTGTTCAATCGATTCACAGAAACTTGTTTTGCATACTGATCAAGTTAGTCAGAAACAATCGATGTATACATTGATGTATAACATTTATACATTGATGTACACATAGGTTTTCATTAAAAGTTAGTTAATTAACTGAATGTACATAGATGTACACATAGATGTACAGAACTTTCAATTAATTAATTTTTTTTCATTCTAAGTTCATTTTATTTTATGAAAACCATTTTGATTTGTTTTTAAGAGAGCTATTTCACAAAAAGAAATTTAAACATTTCTTTACATTAAGACCTAATTTTGCTTGAGATCCTTTGTGATTCAACTTTGAGATTCTTCATCTTCAAGCATTGCTTCATGATCCTCCTTTTTCTCCTTTGATCTTTTGCATTCCTTTTCTTTACACTAATGATATCTTGTACAAACATTAAGACTTGGCAAGTAGTTAGTGAATCAAAGTGTAATTCAGGTTAGTTTATTCATTAATCAAAACACCATAGGGTCATTTATCCACAAACTCTCCCTTTTTGATTGATAACAAACTTACCATACTTTATATGTTCAATATAAGAGAAATATATAGGAAGTATATCAGAGTTCATAATGCAACATTTTTTATTCTTACTCCCCCTGTCTAAGTGACAGTTCTTAAACATTTGGGTCATGAAATTAGGATCAGTTTATGTAGTATGGTACCCTTTTTCTTCTCCCCCTTTGTCATTATCAAAAAGAAATTATGGGAGATGTAAATCATATATACAAGGTAAATACTAACACAGATTTCATTTCAGAAACACAGTTCATTCATTCATTCATTCATTCATTCATTCATTCATTCATTCATTCATTTATATGAGAGAGTACAATATTGATGTGATCAAAATATGATTCAGAATAGCAAAACAACAAGCATTACACAATCAAAACAACCATCCTAACATCAAAGCACAAACACTAAGAGGCCCTAAAAACTAAGCATCTTCATTGTTTCTTGGCTCTTCAGAGTGTTATGTAGACTCAGCTGCTTGAACATCAGGATTTTCTTCTTCCTCGGGTGCATTCTTAGTAGCAGCAGTAGCAGCTTCCCTTGACATTGGCACAACATCTTCAGAAGTTGGAGTCACTTTTGGAGGTGGAGATGCAGTGATGGAAATGCCTAGATGTTGATGCATAGTGGCCATCTGCCCTTCAAGATCATTGATCTTTAGACTCAAGTAGTCTAAAGTCCTCTTGATCATCAAATTTTGCTTGTTTTGCCTTTGCTCAAAAACTTCAAACATCTTGATCATTCTATCCATCTTTGTGTTCATCTCATTGTTTTCCATTTGAGCTCTTGGCTCATCTCCTGCCACTATTACCCATTCTCCATCTGAATTCTTAGCCAGCTTCATCTTGCTTATGGTGCCCTCACCAAACTTGTGAGTCACTTGCCTTGCTTGGAACCTCTCCTCATGTTCCATTGAGACTCGAAAGTTCTCAAGCAATTTCACAACCAGACCAGAGTAAGGCAGAGTAGCTCCACTAATTTTGCAATCAACCATGTGCCTTACAATGATATAGCTCCAGCTGAGCTGTTTCTTCTCAATCATTGCCCACAGCATCAGAATGTCATTGTTCTGTAACACAGCATGGTTACCAGATCTAGGTAGAAGCATCCTACTTAGCACATATTGCAGCAGCCTGTACTGAACATGCATTGAGCTAATATTGATCAATCTTCCTTCTAGTGCATTTTCTACCAAAAGCACTTTCTTAGCCTCTTCCTTGTCATAAGCCTTCAACCATGCACTATCAGGTCCTATCCCAGCCAGATTACTTCCCAAATATTCCATTCCAGTCAATTGTCCAAACTCTTGAAAAGTCATTTCAATCCTAGTGTTCTTAACTTCAGTAGAAAATCCTACATTGTCCATCTCTAGAGTGCAGTAAAATGCTTTGATCAGAGTTGGATAAATATCACTCCTAGTCTGAAGAGAATTACTTAGCTTGTAATCTTCTAAAATCCTATGGAATGTGAAACCATTTTTCTCAAAATAGTTGAAATCCACAGTTCTTGCTTCATGGGTATCTCTATGCTTAACATCATCTTTATAAAGCATGATATGTTCTTCATTAGAGAAGTACCTTTTGAGCAAATCAATCTCAGTAATGAGATCTTCATCTTCTTCCTCTTCATTTGCCCTTTTCCTCTTCTTTTGCTCAACCTTCTTCTTGGGTCCTTCCTTGACCACCTTCTTCTTCACTTCTTTCCTCTTAGGTGCAGGTTTAGATGCCTCACCCACTTGTTTCTTTTCCTTTTGCTTCCTTTTTCTTAGCAAGTTCTTTGATTTAAAGCTTTTCTTGCCTTTGCGAGGTTTAGGTTTTTCCAATTTCTTTCCTCTTAGGGCGTGAAGGTGTGTTTATGGGGTTGATTTGTTGAGGTGTGGAGGATTGGGTTGAAGATGATGATGTGGAGTTGGAGGGAACTGGTGTAGAAGGTCCAGTTTGCTTAACTCGTGACATTTCAGTGATTTTCGAGCTCTGCTAGGGTTTTGGGTATTGGGAATTTGATTTGGAATCTGAGTATTTATAGAATTTTATCAGTCAATCGATGTACCAATCGATTTATTAAAGGTTTTCAGCTTGTTCAACACTATAGTTAATCGATGTACCAAGTATCAGGATTGAATTTTGAAGTATGTCAATCGATGTTGCAATCGATGTATAGCTTTAGTCAGAGAGTACCAAGCTTTTGTTGACAAGTGACTCCAAACACAAGAGGGGGGTGAATTATGCTTTTCAAAAACTTTAGCAAATTAAAATATTTTTCCTTTTAAGATATTCTGAAAAACAGTTTGTAAACGTCGCGTGCAAATAAAAATGTTTAAGCAAAAGATAAAGGCAGAAATAAAGAGATAAGGGATGAGAATATGGAACACAGCGATATATCTTGGTTCGGCCACAGACTATCCACGTGGCCTACGTCCAGTCTCCAAGGCATTACCACCAAGGGTTTTCAATCAACTCTAGTTTTTAAACAGGATCAACTAGAACTTTTATAAAAGAGAGCACTCCTCACAGACCAGGGATATCACCTCCCCCAGTGAAAGAGCCTCAAAACAATAACCCAAGAGGTATCACCTCTCTTGTCAACCACAAGGAATATCACCTCCCTTGTAAACACTTGGAAATCACATCCAAGAACACCCTAAGAGATATCACCTCTCTTGAAAACTTGGTGTAGAAAAGAAGGGTTTGAGTCACACGACTATTACCAACAATATGCACTCTTAATAGTGCTGATTAAAACAAATTGAAGAGCAATTACAATAACACCTATATGGTGTGTAGAACGCTCAATATAATATGGTCAAAGTGATAGAGTAAGAGAAATAGTAGAGAATATGTTTATTAGAGTTTTCAGCACAATTGAAATAATAGAGTTCTTGCTTCTGATGGCTGCCTAACTTTTGCTTTTATATGTGAGAAGAGTTGGTCCAAATAAAATAGGTCAAGCCTCATTAAAATTCATTTTTATCGCAGCATAATCGATTATTATATTCTCATAATCGATTATTTAATTCAATTTCAGGAAGCGCTCACTTTGACAGAATAGGCATAATCAATTATACAAATCAATTACGAATTCATTGACTTTCATATAAAAAGCCATTATCGATTACATAATCGATTACGGGGTTTCTATTTGAAGCTCGTTGAAAGCCATAAAGGACATAATCAATTATACATATTATATAATCGATTATTCTATTTCAAATTTTAAACTCAACGGCTTTAATAACATAATTACTCATTAACACCAATTAAAGCCATTTAAACACAACTATTGGATTATCATAATCGATTATGGCACGTATAAATTTGAATTTGAAAACCTTGACAATTAAGAAAATGATTCCACATTAAGATCAACTAATTGTCAGCTTTAATACTTTTAAACACATGTTAAAAACATCTAAGCATATGATAAAAACTTTTAAGCACATGTTAAATGTGTGTGTGTGTGTGTGTGTGGGACCATTATTAATTTGAGAACTCTACTTACCATTTACACACTTTTCTAAAACAATCAATGCAAATACTGAAATTCTCATTTTGCCCCTTGTGCTTGCTTGCTTTATAACTTTCCGCTTTTTGCAACTTAGTCCTTCTGGACCTTTTCCTTTTGTCCATCATCAAAACAAAAGTACCTGTCAAGGCATATATTTACAGTTTTGAATCTTGAACTCAATCGATGTGAAAATCGATGTATCAGTTAAGTCGGAGAGTCTAACAATAGCAGCATATACTCAATCGATGTAGGCATTGATGTATAGGCCAAGTCAGTGAGTCCCAAGTTCTGGAAACTTTGCTCAATCGATGTTACAATCGATTTATTTACAGGGTTATCAATTTTTAACCCAAGTTAATCGATGTGGCAATCGATACATAAGCACTTACAGTGAGTAATGCTTCTGAGATCAGTGGTTCAATCGATGTACTAATCGATTTATATCAGATCAATTTGAGTTTTTCAGACTTTTATAGTAGGTCAATTGATATTGAAATCGATGTATAAGGACTTCCAGAGAGTCATGTTTTTCTGATTTTGTCTAGCAATTGATGTGTCAATTGATGCACTAGTGTTTCTAAGCCTAAAAAAGCTTTGATCAATCGATGTAATAATCGATGTAAAGGTACTAAAAATCATATTTCTACTTTCATACATAGATTGCATAATCTATGTACTAGCTTTGCGGTTTTTGTTTTAATCTGTGCAATATGTACTAATTGGCTCCTCTGGCTGCTCATGCACATCTGCAACTAAAGGTGAGCATGAATAGCAGGGACTATCAACTTGCTCCTCATCCACACCTGCATAAGTAGATGCTCGCGGTGGAGACGGTGAAGGTGCTCACTGTGGTGGCGCGATGTAGGTACAAGTGGGTGTGGTGCTGACACTGACGAGATAAATGTCGAGGGCATACGTGAGTATCCGTCTGTAGACTCACAAATCACTAAATTGGTGGAAGGTCTGTTCCGACGATGATGGGGAATTGGATGGGGGTCAGTATTAGACATAATACCCTTACCCTTATCTTTGATGGGTGGAGTTGGGTCACTTCCTGATGACATGTCTATAAAGAAATTTAATATTAAAATAAAATTCATGAAATATAACTAATCAGATATAGCAATAATATAAGTTATCTAAGTCATAAAGTCAACAAATATAACTAACTAATAATCAAACAACCAAAAAATAAGTTAATCATCCAAGTCATAAAGTCTTCAGAGGATTTAATACAAATTGACTACGGTTTATTCAGAATTTGAGACATCGTCTTCAGCTCTTGTTGAGTCATTATCTTTTTCCTCATCTTCAGATCTTGTATCTTCACATTCTTCTGTGGAATTGTCGTCTTCTTCATCCAAATGCTCCTGGATGGATGACAAATTGGCGATATTCACTTCTTCACCAACGACTTGCAAGTCACCTAAGCCATCAATAGGGTCAACTTCAATGACTTTATAGCTACATGTGACTTTTCATCCACTTGATAAGGCACATCTTCCTCTGAATCATCCACTTCGATGCGACCCCTTGATGTTGTCTTGATGGCAACAGACCAACCTTGTTTGTCCCTACGAGTTGGTGGATAAGGGACATAATACACTTGTCACACATTCTGTGCTATGATAAACGGATCATCCTTTTGATATCTTCTACTCATTCGGATGTCCACAGTATTACATTTTGGATTAAATCGTGTGCCTCTACTAGACGGATCGAACCAGTTACAATAAAATAAAACTATTCTTTTAGTATAGTCTAAAGAAGGGTTCACCAGTTCAAATATATGTTGGTTCATGTGGTAGAAATGCCGCGTTCCACGTTCCGGGTTGCGACATAATAGGTCATGGGAAAGTTCAATTTATGAAATGGGTTATATGCACTCTCCCGCAGACATGCCCGTGGGAAACTCCGCACGTAAATAACCACGGTCCAATCCATGGGAAACTCATTCATGCCTTTTTTTCACATGACTCCGCCCGTGGGAAGCCTATTGAGAGTGTTCCAAGGGTGTTAACCGTGGGAAATGCCAGAATTTCTCAGGGATTTAAATCACTGGGTTAAAAAGCTTTGGGAAATACCGAGATTTCTTGTAGTGTGTATCTTTAAATTGACGTTCACAAAGAATACAAGTTTTCCTAGTGAATTGCTTTATCATGTGTTGACATTTCCGAACTTTTCCTTGTCATTACAAATGAATACCCATTTTATTTTTGTTTTATAATTTTTATTCTACGTTGTTCTTGATCTTAACTAATGAAATAGACTCCAACAAATTAAAGCAAGTATTTGGCTTGAAAACAATCTACCATCACCCGAACATGAGATAGAAGAACGCAAGATCATGCCCCTAACATTTATGACAGGAAACGTTAAGAAAGAAAGAAATTTATAAAACATATATAAATGATAACAACACTCCTGCTACATGAAGAAAATGTACATATACCATATGTTTATCATTTTCAAGTACGGGTATACGATGTTCATATTGTACTTCAACATCTCAATGTCTCTCCCAACAACATATATAGAGATATATTATTATGATTATACATATTAGCCAAGCTTATTGTTGCAAATTCATCCCTCAAGGATCATTCTCTACTTTGCCTGAAAAGCATGTCGATCCTAAAGGTTGATAATTAACATATCTGCTGGGAGCAGAAGAGCGTCGAAACCCTTTTGGCAAACAGGCTCCCACGTTGCGCCACTGAAAACCTCTTCTATTGCCTTTCTTAGGATTCAAGTTCGTGTATTTAGGAAGGTTTTGTTCCAATGGTCCTGCACCGCTAATGATGGCCAGAGGATTCAGAAGTAGGATTAGCAGGAGAAGAAACTTGAAGAGAAAAATAGTAGACATGTTTTGGGATCAGTGTTTGGATTGTTTTGGTGAGAATTGCTTGGCTTAATCAGTTGTGACTTTCTTTGAATGAAATGGATGGTTATGGATGAAGGATGTCTTAAATAGGCTCATGAAGAGTATAATAGGTAGATGCATGGATGACCAACTCATTGCTAGCTAGCTAGCAAGGCATTCTTGCTGGCACTATAGTACTATTGATCACAGAACTGTGACTTTGGTATTCGCTTTTTCAAGGTCGAGGTGATACTGCTCGTGTCTTCCATAACTGCCTTCTTGGTTATCTTTGACGATTCTAGCATAATTTTATTTGTTACATCATATACTCTTTGAAAATAATATTGAAATTTATGTACCCAAAAAAAATGTATTGAAGTGTATATATGTAATTAAAAGTGAAATAAGTCGTTGAAATTGTTGTGGGTCTTATAAAAAGGAGTAATGATATTTGAACATACAATTTGGATATCTTGTATAAATATCGTAGAGTTTATGAGTGTCTTGGGAATGATAAAATATATGACAAAAGAGAAAAAAGTAAAATAAATAAATAAAAAGTAGTATTTTTATACGGTGTTGGATATTATTTTTATGTTCAAATATCATTTATTGTTTAAAAAGAGAGATTGAAGCCATATGGATAAACGTCCATTACACATTTTGGAACCCAATCTAAGTTTATGTCATAATAACGCATCGAACATAAAAAGAAGATCTAAAGAAATGGGAAGTAAAATGAATGAAAGTTTCGATTAGTTGACTTTGAATTTTGAGCAACCCCTCACACCAGATGGAACCATCTTACTAGGCCTGGGCCACGTAAGTGCAATTGTAGAAGCTTATCGGCGTCTATATGGCAAACTTATTGGTTGTGCTGGAACTTTACACGTGTTATGGCTTAGATGTCTTGTTTGCTTTCTAACACGGACTTTAGGTCGTTATAATAATGCAACGTACAGATATTACCGGATCTCAGGACTCACCAACCAATATGTAGGCATTTTTAGGTTTAATGATGTTTTTGGTGCAGTAAAGCAGGGCGTTTTGAAATCCGTCCATGTAAAATTTTTCATTTGGTTTTGGTCCTTATAAGTTCAGCTTTTTTGTTTTTGGTCCCCATCGTTAACTGGCTGACATGGTTGACGGTGAGTCACGTCAATAGTGCCATCTGGTCTTACTGTACTGCCATGTCAGCCACGTCAGTTGCCACGTATTTTTTTTTAAAAAAAAATTTATTTCCATAAAAAAATTATTTTTATATAATAACTTTTTATTTAATAAAAATAAAAAAAATTCAATAAATCTAAAAAAATGTACAGGTAAAAAAAAATGTAAAAACATTTTTTTTAAAGAAAACCCTAACCCTACAGGGTCATCTTTTCCCTTCCACCCCCATCTTCTTCCCTTCTGCAGAATCGTCTTTCCCCTTCTTTCCTTCGTTCTTCTCAGCATCCTTCCTTCTTCCCTCTCCCATCTCAGCTTTGTCACCAAATGCTTTGTCGCAACTCTCGAAACCTTCATCACCTTGTTCACCATCGTCGCCACGCACGCCGAATCCTCGCATATCTCTGCTCTCCCTCTCTTCCTTCCTCGACGACATCATTTCAAGCAACTTCAACACCTTTTTCGTCATTGAAACACTCAAATTCGACTCCAACAGAAGCTTCGGTAATTTTCTGATTGCTCCAAGATTCACTAGCTTCACATTGTTCCATTTCGCAGTCGATATTGCAACCAAGAGTCAATTAGCGCCGGATCTTTCTCCTGCGTTATTAGATTGAGAAATTCGGATATGTGACCTTCCTTTTCCGCGATCGAGAGCTTTGATTCTGCGTCCACCGCGATGGACTTTAACCCTAACCGATGCGATTTTCGAATCGGGGCTTCCTCATTACAGAAAGAGAAGCAGAGAATCTAGGCAGTTGAGAAGATGAGAAGAATGGTTGTTGTTGTATAGCCATGAACTGCATCATCCTCAAAGTTTTTTTTTCTCAGATGAAACACTTGTTCTAATTGGCTTTGGTTTTTGCACTTCATAGAAAGACTCTGACTAAGAAGAAGAGAACCCACCAGTTGAAGTTGACTCGGAGGAGCTTGAGCTTGAAAACATGGAGAGTGTGTTGGAATTGCTTCTTGTTCTTCTCTCCAATTCAAGAATTCCTACCCATTACTACTTTCTCTTTGATCTTTTTCTCCATCCAGTTTTCTATTTTTTTTGCTCTAGCCCTCTATGAAAGCTTTTTTTTTTTGCTTCAACAACATCTTATCTAAAGCAATTGTTCTGGAACTTTCCCCCTTTCTAAGTATGAACCCAAATCTGCTTGTGACCCCCTAATTAAATAATAAAAAAATCAATTTAATATTTTTTTAAATTTATTATTTTTTCAGTTAAAATAATTTTTTGTAAAATTTTGAATTAAAAATTGAAAAACAATTACATGGCAGCTGACGTGGCTGACATGTCAGCACAGTAAGACCAGATGGCACTGCTGATGTGGCTCACCGTCAGCCACGTCAACCAGTTAACGGCAGAACCTAACGGTGGGGACCAAAGACAAAAAAGCTGAACTTATAGGGACCAAAACCAAACGAAAAATTTTACAGGGACGGATTTCAAAACACCCTTACTTTACAGGGACCAAAAAGTTCATTAAACTGCATTTTTATTTTGTTAGAGTATCTCTGATGAGTGATGGCAAAATTTTAAGGAACCAATTTTAAGTTTTTTAGTGGATTCATATATGTAACTCAAATTTTAACTTCTCTCTTTTTAATATACCATATTCTCTCACCCATCTTTACACTATCAAATGAAAAAAAATGGAAAAAAAAATATTTAAATGTTATGAAACTCTTTTAAACTTTCTTAGATAAGTAACCTATTTTTTTTTTTGTTACATAAGTAACCCATTTTAAATCTATGGAACTCAAAATCACATGTGACATATTATAATAATATTTTATTCTCTTATGAGACCCCTAAGAAACTCCCACTAAAAAAGCTCTTAGACAGGTTACTTTATATGTGCAAATAACTTTTTGAACCAATGGATTTGAAAAAGCTTGAAAACTTATTTGAGCTTAATTATGAGCATAATTTATGAAAAAAGTTTATGCAAATAGTTTATAAAAACAGTTTATGATTTTTATATAAGCTCAATTTATTTATTGCAATAAGCTTGTCAGAGAAGCTTATGAAAATAAGATGTTTTTAGCTTAATTGAAAAAGCTTATCGAATAAGTATTTAATTAAGCTATTTACCTAAACGCATCATACTATTATGGATAAGTTACACTTAACATGACAAGTCCGCGCACACATACACACGTACACACATCAACCAAAAATGGACTTTGAAAGTGACTAAAATAATCAAGAAAAAAGTAAGGAATCAAAATTGCAAGGAACGCAACAAGTTCAAGTGTGGGCGAATTATACGTGTTTTTTGTTAATTACCAATCACCCCTTCCAAATTTGTTTGTAATTAAAAAAAAAAAAAAAAGGCCATGCATTGCTAATTTTTTTTATTTATTTATCAAGTTCTCAGTTTGTCAATTTTTTTTTTATTTTTTTGAAAGGCTCAGTTTGTCATTTATGGAACTGGTTGTTAAGAAAAGTACACATATAATAAATTAGGATGTTTGCTAATTTAATAACTGATTGTAATTAGAAAGAATTGAGTGCAATTGTATTTGGTCATTCGACAATCCTAAAGTTAATTTATTCTATAGTTCCATTAACCAATAATTGATAGTCATCAGTTAATTAATCGACTATAGTTCCATTAACTAATAATTGATAGTCATCAGTTAATTAATCGACTAATATCATTCTAAGAGTGGTAAATCCCTGACCTACAATTTGCAAAATAAAATAAATCCAAATGAAAAGGAAAAATACGAAATATGTTAAAATTGGGAAACCCCTAAATCAAAAAATAAGATACATCATATTCCTAGTTAAAAAAGTTAGTTACTCGGTAAAAAGAGAAAGAACAAAAGAGGGGTATATAAGCAAATGAACTCTAATGAATAACCCACGAGGAGAAAATTTTATCCTTTCCTGTGCCTCAATTTGCGTCACTCTGCACTATGTTCTTGTCAAAGATGCATTGTTGGGCTCCTAGTACGTTCTTTGTTGTGTGTTTTTCGGTTACTACTAGATAAAAAAACCTATTTAACAACTAACGTTAGTGACCATTGGAACTGATCACTGTTAGTGATCGATCTGGCAATCGATGATCGAAACCATGAAAAAATGGTTTGTTTCGGTTAGAAATCGATCTAGAGAATTATCCATGTAGTTGCAAAATAATTGATTGCTATATCGGTCACTTTATCATATATATGTCAGGCAGTCTCTAAGCCAGACTCATTAATGATAAAAGGTGATCGAACTACTTGATTGCTAGGTAGTAGTTACTAAATAGGTCTCAAAGCTGGGCATTCAGTTTATTGGCTCAATATTTAGAGATCGGCTTATGTTCAGTCGCTAAACAGAGTAAATGGAATTTCAAAGTTGGGCTAGCGACCATTGATATCGATTTGTTAATATCAGTTGCTAAAACGTAAATCGTTAAATCAAGGATGCAAACCCCTTTCTCACTTCATTCTGAAACACCTCTACCCGAGAACCCTTCATGAACCATACCCTTGAGTCTCTCTCTCTCTCTCTCTCTCTCTCTCTCTCTCTCTCACACACACACACACACACACACTCACTCACTCACTCACTCTCTCTCTCATTCGCAATCATTGTGCTTAGAGACGATCACCAAGCTCAGCTTCGTCTCAACCCCAAAGATCACCCTGTCAGACCACTACCACGCTCCAACTTCATCTCAGGTGAGTATTGTTGCTTTTGTTTCCAATTTCGAGCGAGTAGATTGGGAAGGTAGACGGTAATAGCCCTGTCCTTATCTTTTGAATCAGGGAGGCCAATGAACATGACTCTTTGGAACAAGAATTGAGACCAAATAGAGTTCGTCGGACAGTAACAATAATTGTTAGTGATATTTTGTTATAATGATCAAACACTTACAATTACTCTTGTCAACTAATAAATCCCTCTTTTGATTTATTTATCATTCACATGTAAACTTTATAATCATCAAGTGTTTACCATACATGTGCGAATGCAATCCGGCCAAATATCAACCTTCCTTTGGGCCTATTAATACCTGCATGAATATACACCCACACAACATTCAATATCTCTTATGAGCAATTTCTACAAAAGAGGTCACATTCGTGACTTCATACTTTAATTGACTCACTCGAAATTCAAATTGGCAAATTAAAGACCCAAACAAGATACCAAGTGCATCATTAATTCCCAATCTTCTTCGTAAGAATTAACGCCTAGTGGTACTCTCAACGCAATGATCAAATATTGGTGATAAGTCATGTCAATAATGGTCACCTTCGGGAATCCCATTATCCATATGGAAAATACCTTTATAATCACCACACATTTACCATCAAAGACAAGTAATTACCCGGCCAAGCTGTGCATTCCTTTGGGATGAGACAACAACTCGCATGAATAATTTCATACTACATCTTTTGTAAATTCAATTGATTGAAATTTACGCAACTGAGGTCACTTGGACAACGTGTTGTTTCAACCAACTCAACCAAAATTACCAAACAATTTAATAAAAATCAGGGGTCTAAAATTTGCCCAATCAATATTTAAACTTGGAAACCTGAATGTTCAAACGTGGGATAAATATGAATTGTTTATTTATTTATTTTTTTAATTTATTGTCCTTAGGTGACACTAGCGTGTCAATCACCACCCGAAGGCTGTTAAACCCAATGTTTTTTGCTGCTCACACCCCAAAGAAATAAGTTTATTACCTTTCAGTCAAAAATAAAAACTCCATGATGCCGTTCTTTATAAAGTTTCCTTAAAGCCATTGAAATTTCTCAATCATTGAAACTCTTGAAATTTCATATAAGACAAATTACACGGACAAGGGAAAAATAAGCTTTACTTACCGAAGCCTCCACGTCATGCTGATGGCCAATAAAATATCATTATCTAACTTATATTGAAGACTCATGTGATTGATTGCCAAACGAAAACCATAAATACAAATATATATATTGATAAGAAAAACATTATAGAACCGAGTATACGATTAGGAATGGCAACGGGCACGGGCGGGCACGGATAGTATGCTACCCGCCCCCGCCCGTGGTGGGAAAATCTGAGCCCGTCCCCGCCCGTCACCCTCGCGGGTATTTGGCGGGTTTCGCGGGTATCTGCGGGTTTCACGGGTACCCATGGGTATTCCCTAAATAACCATTCCTAAAACCTGATTCCAGAACATAAAGTGAGTTCTCCTAAATCAGGTTCACAAGTCCCACATCTAAAACAATAGTCTCTCATATTCTTTATTTGATGGTTAAAGATTAGAGTATGTTCTACAAACATGGCACCGAATTGATCACCAATGCATATGCTCACTTGGGAAACACAGCATGAGCATGCTGCACATAAATACAGAAGTCTCCCTATCCAGTTACTCCAAACATCCAAATCATATCTAACCAAATTTATTATATAGGGAAAATTTCCTATATCAAGTTATCAAACATCACTAGTTATACACTGCAATAAAAGGACAAGATAAATAGGAAAATGGACCTGCATTCCACAGAAAAAACTACAAGGAGAGAAAAGGAAATCCAACAGACATTTCTACTGCTTTTTAATTTACTGTGACTGGAAAACTAAGATCCTCAAAAGAATGCTATAGAATATCATTTAGCAGAAGCGGAACTAGATGAGAGTCTTTTGCTCCTCGCTTTATCAGCCTTTTCCAAGTAATATTGATGAGACTGATGTTTTGATCCTGCAGGGAAACAGAGGCACAATAGATTAAGTAACTAAATGCAACAACTAAAGTGGAGAGATATAAGAAATATGTAAATATAAAACCCTTTTGAATGGTCTAAATGTGATAACCAAAAGAAACCAATCTATAAGAAAACATCGTTGAAGGTACTGCAGTGATTATTTAATAAGTCTTGTATAACTTATTCTTGATGTCAATTGTCAAAAGAACCATACAAATACGATATATGACAGGAAGTGTTAGATGCATTTTGGCTAGGATAGTTCTGTGGTCATCTATAGAATGCGGAGTATATATCCCAGACAAATCTTTGTTGCTACAAAAGAAGATGTGGACCGAGGGAGGGGGGAGCTAATGACATGAAATACAATTTTTTTTTTTTTTTTGCTTAGGCTGCTCTGCCTCCACTTTATCCTAGCTTCCTCTTCTTCATAAGTTATAACACCCCTAAACCCTAAACAGCCCACCCTAAAAAAAAATCCACTCAAAATCTCAACTTGAAAACTGGTGAAAGCATCCAGACATAAAGAGCCACCAACATTGCCGGAGCATAATTCATTCATGAATCCAAAATCCTGAGCAGGGATAAAATTGCATTTAATCTCATGTAGTTATCCCATAAATATGTATTAAGGACAAAGAGAAGAAGACCTGTGGGCTGAAGGTTGCTAGGTGAAGGGGGAGAAGAAAACAACCGTCCGCAATGCCAAGGAGTCCTGCACGATGGAAAACGGGGACTCGCGGCCGACTTTGATTTCACTCGCGGTGGAGCTGCTCAGGGACAGGGATGCTCCCGCAGACTCGCAGCGACGACAGGGATCGCCGGAGATGAAGCTCGCGGTGCTGGGTTGGATTGCGCGAATCGCCGGAGATGGAGGTTTGCACTGGAATGGTTGCGCGAACTGGCGGCCACTGGAGCATAACAGCGGCGCCGACGTTGAAGGTTGAAGGAGAGGTGCAGGGAGGGTTTGTGTTCTGAGACCAGTTGAGCAGAAAAAGGTGCAGCAGCAACTATGTTTGTGTTGAGTCTACATTACCACATGAGTCATATGTGTGACCAAGGTTAATAGCAAGGGTATTTAGGTAATATAGGTTGACGGGCACGGTATCTTAGTACCCGCCCCGCCCGTATAGAGACGGGTAATGACAAAAACCCGTTTATCCAGCCCGCGGGTATCCGTTTAACTACCCGACCTGTGCCCATCGCGGGTTTTACCCATGGGTTCGGGTAAAATTGCCATCCCTATACACGATGTACCGGAACCGATATAAAAAAGTCAACAAACTAAAGAGGTGGAAGGTAATTGTTCAACCTAAAGAAAGAAACATCTATGAGGTTGAAAAACTAACTAGATCCCCAAATATCCCACAAAACCAAACCTGAAAAATATCTTCAAACATGTATATATGACCACTCATTAAACACTAACCCACGTCAAAGGCACTCCCCTCAATGACTGAGTATTTGTTACATTCCTCAATCCAGCACATTATTATGTAGAAGCCAACCACCAAAATTGTCCTAAATTCCAAATTTTCCAAAATAAACAAGAAGTATACTGCAAATCTGTTCCCTGATATAATCACCCATAAGAGCACTCCAAATCCATAAATATGTAATGTCGATGTAGCTTGTTTGAGAAAGTAAGTAACTTGACTGAAGAAAAACAAAACACTCCACCGTATGGGCAACAAATAGGAGCCATGCAGCAAGATTTGTTCCCGAAAAGTTGAGAGAAACCTGAAGGAAGAACGACCACCCTGTAGAGAAAATCCAAATTGGACTGCAATATAAAAGCCCAAGTGCACCATCTTAGAGCGATTGATATTCCATGTAAAAGGCAAAAAGAAGATCCCCAACTGCCAAGGATAGAGAAAAGTTGTTCCAAAGAAGCAGTCCAGTGCTAAAAATGATTCACTTATCCAAGATATAAACCCCTGAAAACGGACCAGCCTCAGAGAAGGAAAATAAAATGAAGTTTCAACATATAGAACACCTCACAAGACAGTCAAGTGTTTACACTCAAGCTCAAGATAGTCTCACCCCTTTTTCCCCTCACACTTGTGTTTCACTCCCACACATTGCATTCCCCAACCAGATGGCTCAAGCAACTCTTCCACCACCAAGACCACCTGCAAAAACTCAAACAAACTCATTTATCAATGTTAGTAATAATTATCATCCAAACGATCTCCTTGTAATTTTCTATCATTCTCACGAGTGTTTGTCTCAACTATTTCACACAAGTATTTCACTCCCTCACTACCACTCATTCTCACTAGCGTTTGTGAGAGTTTCACACACTCACCATAAGTCCACAACTCGTCATTTCTAGAATTTCTCTCTCAGCCCCGAAACTGAAGAAAAGGTCCATCCTAATGTCCCTTCTAATTCATTGGTCCTTCAATTAGCATCCTGCAAAAAAGCTTGAAACCAAAATCACCACAGGAAGTTCTTTACATGCACACAAAACCATGCCTTTATATTTTCCATTCCTCTCCAGAGGTTTTACCTGCACCATTACAATCTGCACAATAGATATTAATTACACTAAAGGGAGAATCAAAATATCAGTATTTTATTCCATAGGATTATTGCACCAAGCTACAAATTCAACTCTCCATTCCTTATTAGCCAGTAGCCACCAACTGTGACACACTCTACCCCGCATATATTCATAAAGCATAAAAGAGATAAAGGAACACATGCATATTATATCATAATAATAAAAACATGATAGAGGTTACCACATTGTAACATAACTTCATAACGCGGAAAATAAAACATAACATAAAGAAACAGAACGTAACCCAATCCCGATGTCACATTACAGAGCTGGTATAACCAATCAAATAAAACAACTACGATAAACAAACTAAAAATGAATCAAATCCTAAACAAAGAGTAGCGGCTCCCCAGAGTCACTCCTCAACTGGCTGCTCACCGTTCTCTACATAAAAGATACATGCCAACAAAGAAACAGAAGAATGGGGAGTAAGAACAACATATATAAACATAACGACAACATGATAGTTGGCAAGATAAACATGCAACAAAGCAACATAACATACATCATCATATGCATACATCACAAAGCATATCACATATATCACTATTATATAATGAAATGTGACTCACTACTCCGAATGCATGTGGATCCATCTATACTTGGTGTTACATATCCACATTGGCCAATAAGCACCAACACTGGCAATCCACCAAACCATGGGTGAAACCCTTGGATAGCCGACGCACCTTACTCTCGGATGCGCCACCATGGGTGTACATGATCTCCTTCTCGGACGAATCACCGCGGACGACCGGATCGCCTTACTCTCGGACGACCTCCCCAGCTGTCGCACCTCCCCTAATAACATGAATGCATGCATACAAACAAACAACCGTTGCCCACCGCCCCCATCAAAACCATTTATTATGGTTTAATGTCTTTGACCAATAAACACCAAAGTTAAGATCATCTTTAATCTTTTAATATTTAATCATTAATCAACACTCTGGCCATTAAGCACCATAGCTCAACACCTTGACCATTAAGCATTAAGGTCCCCTTGGCCACTCGGATACCGAGGTACAACATCATCTTTTAACACCCTGGCCAATTAGCAGCAAAGCTAACACCTTGACCAATAAGCATCAAGGCCCCCTTGGCCACTCGGCTACTAAGGTACAACAACGTGCGGTAAGCGGTAACACATCGTTACCGTCTTAACATCTTGTTGCTTGTTATTTATTTATCTTCATTGAGTATTCATTGAGTTATCTAGCTTGCCTTTACTTCATTTGGTGTCTTATTACATCATTGTGAACAATTGGGGTGAAATACCCCTATTCTGTTTTCTGCGTTCTGATCTGAACAAGGGAGCATAGTCGTGCTTCCCCCAGCACGGGCATGCTGACTGTTGAGTCAAGCACGGTCCTGCTGACTGTTGAGCACGACCGTGCTTACTGGAGCATGACCGTACTGTTTCTGGGCAGAAGAGTTGAGGAACCCTTGTTAAGCTCCCAAGGTTATTCAAAGATCAATCCTATTTGCTTTTAACCAATCCTATTTACTTTAATTCTACCTTCATTAATATTATTCCTAAAACACTCACGAATTAATCATGGGGTCTTAACTAAACCTTTGAACAATAACCTTGCTTCTCATTACTATCATTCAGTCTTATGAACAATTGGGACTTTATCTCTTAATTTCATCCAACATCTTTTACCGTCTTTTGATGTCTTATAAACATCATTGTTCACCTCAATATTCATGACAACCAACCAAACCATTCACAGCATAAACAACATAATCAACCAAGTCATTCATGGTGTAAACAGCATATCGGATGAAACAGTGATTCATGACATAAACATCATCATCATAAAACAATCATTCATAACATATCATTAATCCAAAACATATTCATGGCAAAAAGCATCATTATCAATTATAATAACAATAAGCATACTAATATCAACATCATACATAAGCATATAGCAAGATAACAATTAAACAGATAGCAAGCAGCAGGTCATGGGTTAACCCTTCATCTTACGCTACCCTATAGCCTACATTTTTATACTAGCCCTTCTCCCCATACCTGGTATGAAGATTCCCAACAACATGACCCGGGCAAACTAAACGCGTTCCTTCGAGTGGCTCGATGAGTTTCCCAAGCCTTGGTCAAACACAGTGTTAACCAATTAGTCTCAAATCCAAGAAATAGGAAAAGATATTAAAGAGGGACAAACCGCTACCTTTTAATTGGCACTAGCGCGTGACTTCTCTGCCCAACGGACTCTAGAGCGCCATGAACTTCGAAGGGTTCAAGGGAAGGGAAAGGGAAGAGGTTTCTGTCACACTAGGATTGCCCAGTGTGCCAATTTGAGGGTTTACACTCGTAAGCCTCGTCGATTGATCTGTTTATATAGACTCAGACTAGAGCACGACCGTACTCCCCACTAAGCACGGCTGTGCTTAACTCAAGCACGGGTGTGCTGATACATGAGCACAGCCGTGCTCATGCATCAGGAAGGGATTTCTCACTTGAAAAGTCCCACTTAGCCTTTTATAACATTCCTAGGGTCAAACCTAACACCTAAAGCCCACACAAAAGCACTTAAAGGCTTAACATGAAAAACGGGGTGTTACAATTCCACCCCTTATAAAAATTTCATCCTTGAAATTTTGTATCACTTTGATTGGTTATGCTTTCACCAATTAGGCACATACCTTGGATCAAGTCCACGGACTCGGAGGCCCTAGCTCCACTAAGAGATTAGACTCTCCCAGTGGTCTTTAGTCGATTGACATGGAGTTTCTGATTCTTGTTAGCACTCTGTGGTTCTGACTTTGCTCCTCCACACTCCCGATTGATGTGGCCAGACTTGCCATACTTGAAGCAGATGACGTCCGTCTCCTTGCACTGCTTGGTGTAGTGATCCTTTCCACACTTGCCACATCTGGTAGGCTTAGGAATAGAAGAATCCCAGTCCTTAGGTTTGCTTGCTGAAAACGGTGACTCCTTGCCATTCTGCTTGAAGTCCCGGCCGACTGGATCCAGACGCTGCCTAACCTGGTCCTTCTGATCATTCTTCTTACTGTTCTGAACATCTGAACTCTTGCGGCTTGCCACCCTGGACTTGTAGGCATCTTCGAAGATCCTGCACTTGTTCACCAAGATGGAAAAGACTCGGATCTCCTAATAACTGATCACTTGCTTGATCTCTGGATGCAGACCGTCCTTGAACTTCACGCACTTGGAGCGGTCGTTAGTTACATACTGATACAGTGTGTAATAACGAGCAAGCTCTTCGAACCCTGCAGCGTACTCTACCACGGACATATCCCCTTGCTCAAGAACTCCATCTCTTTCTTGTCGTGGATGTCAGCTGGAAAGTACTTCTCTAATAATCTGCCCTTGAAGACATCCTAAGTAACCACTGTACCTTCAGCTTCCATACGCTGGCGATAATTCTCCCACCAATGGTCCGCTTCTTCTAACAGCATGAAAGTCCCAAAGATGACTTTCTGAATATCGTTGCATCCCATGACCCGAAAGATCTTCTTAGTCTCCCGCATCCACAAAAGAGCAACTTCAGGGTCATAAGCTCCCTTGAACGAGGGCGAGTTGTTCCATTGGAACTTATCCAAACCCTGAAACTCAGCTGGTCAGTCCTGGTTGTTGTTATGATTCTGGCCGATAGCTGTGGCAAGCATTGCCAAAGCATTAACGATAGCCTGGTCGTTCCTACCTCTTCCTGCCATTGGTTCATGCACTTGCCCAAAACAACTATTAAGTACAGAGAACCAAGCAGGAAGATTAGCACTAAGCATCATTATCTATAAAAAATATAGATAATCCAAACAAGAACACACAGAAGACTCATGAAAGACCCATACCACTGCCTGATAGGACAGACCTGCTTTGATACCACTAAATGTGACACCCTCTACCCTGCATGTATTCACAAAACATAAAAGAGATAAAGGAACACATGCATATTATATCATAAATATAAAAACCGGATAGAGGTTACCACATTGTAACATAACTTCATAACACGGAAAATAAAACATAACATAAAGAAACAGAACGAAATCCAACCCCGATGTTACATTACAGAGCTGGTATAATCAATCCGATAAAACAACTCGGATAAACAAACTAAAACTGAAACAAATCCTAAACTAAGAGTAGCGGCTCCTCAGAGTCCCTCCTCAACTAGCTGCTCACCGTCCTCTGCATAAAAGATACATGCCAACAATGAAACAAAAGAATGGGGAGTAAGAACCATATATATAAACATAACAGCAACAGGATAATTGGCAAGATAAACATGCAACAAAGCAACATAACATACATCATCATATCATACATCACAAAGCATATCACATATATCACTATTATAGAATGCAATGTGACTCACTACTACGAATGCAAGCAGATCCATCTATACCTGAAATACGACTTTGGAGTTACATATCCACACGGGCCAATAAGCACCAATGCAGTACACGGGTGAACTCCTTGGATAGCCGACACACCTTACTCTCGGATGCTCCACCACGGGTGTACATGATCCCCTTCTCGGACGAATCACCGCGGACGGCCAGATCGCCTTACTCTCGGACGACCTCCCCAACGGTCGTACCTCCCCTAACAACTTCGTACATGAATGCGTGCATACAAACAAACAACCGTTGTCCACCATTTCCATCAACACCATTTATTATGGTTTAACATCTTTAGCCAATAAGCACCAAAGTTAACATCATCTTTAATCTTTTAACCTTTAATCATTAATCAACACTCTGGCCATTAAGCACCAAAGCTCAACACCTTGACCATTAAGCATCAAGGCCCCCTTGGCCACTCGGCTACCAAGGTACAACATCATCTTTTAACACCCTGGCCAATAAGCACCAAAGCTCAACACCTTGACCAATAAGCATCAAGGTCCCCCTTGGCCACTCGGCTACCAAGGTACAACAACGTGTGGTAACATATCGTTACCGTCTTAACATCTTGTTGCTTGTTATTTATTTATCTTCATTGAGTATTCATTGAGTTATCTAGCTTGCCTGTACTTAATTTGGTGTCTTATTACATCATTGTGAACAATTGGGGTGAAATACCCCTATTCTGTTTTCTACGTTCTGATCTGAACAGGGGAGCACGGTCGTGCTGACTGTTGAGCACGACCGTGCTTACTGGAGCATGACCGTACTATTTCTGGGCAGAAGAGTTGAGGAACCTTTGTTAAGCTCCCAAGGTTATTCAAAGATCAATCCTATTTGCTTTTAACCAACCATCAATCAACAGTTTCATTATTAATTATTAATCTCCATGTCTTATACCTATTGGGGAATTAATCCTTTAATTCTAGCTTCATTAATATTGTTCCTAAAACACTCACGAATTAATCATGGGGTCTTAACTAAACCTTTGAACAACAACCTTGCTTCTCATTACTATCGTTCAGTCTTATGAACAATTGGGACTTTATCTCTTAATTTCATCCAACATCTTTTACCATCTTTTGACGTCTTATAAACATCATTGTTCACCTCAACATTCATGACAACCAACCAAACCAGTCACAGCATAAACAACATAATCAACCAAGTCATTCATGGTGTAAACATCATATCGGATGAAACAGTGATTCATGACATAAACATCATCATCATAAAACAATCATTCATAACATATCATCAATCCAAAACATATTCATGGCAAAAAGCATCATTACAATTATAATAACAATAAGCATACTAATATCAACATCATACATAAGCATATAGCAAGATAACAATTAAACAGATAACAAGCAACAGGGTCATGGGTTAACCCTTCATCTTACGATGCCCCATAGCCTACATTTTTATACTAGCCCTTCTCCCCATACCTGGTATGAAGATTCCCAACAAGATGACGCGGGCAAACTAAATGCGTTCCTTCAAGCGGCTCGATGAGTTTCCCAAGCCTTGGCCAAACACAAAAGGGTTAACCAATTAGTCTCAAATTCAAGAAATAGGAAAAGAGATTAAAGGGGGAAAAACCGTTACCTTTTAATTGGCATTAGCGCGTGACTTCTCTGGCCAACAGACTCTAGAGCGCCAAGAACTTCAAAGGGTTCAAGGGAAGGGATAAGGAAGAGGTTTCTGTCACACTAGGATTGCCCAATGTGTCAATTTGAGGGTTTACACTCGTAAGCCTCGTAGATTGATCTGTTTATATAGACTCAGACTAGAGCACGACCATACTCCCCACTAAGCACGGAGTCGTGCTCGTTAAGCATGGTAAGGCAAAAACAACGTCAATGAGTGCATTGAGCACGGCCGTGCGCCCTCTAAGCACGACCGTGCTTGTGGCTCAGACAGCCACAAAGCACGCGCCTTGAGCACTAGCGTGCTGATACATGAGCACGACCGTGCTCATGCATCAGAAAGAGATTTCTCACTTGAAAAGTCCCACTTAGTCCTTTATAACATTCCCAAGGTCAAACCTAACACCTAAAATGCACACACAAGCACTTAAAGGCTTAACATGAAAAATGGGGTGTTACACCAACCAAGACCAAGATATGCACTTCATCAATTCCAAAATCCTCCCCAAATCAGAGTTACCATTATTAAAAAGGGTCGCATTTCTTTCCAACCAAATTAACCACACTACCGAGTGCCATAACACCAGACCCCTCTTTCTTGCTATTTTCCCTACAAACATTCCTTTATGTTGAATATATTGGGCATCGATTGTTTCTGGTAATGCTACTTCTAGGCGTAACCACTGATATATTTTCATCCAAACATAATGGGCTCTCTTAAATTGTAATAACAAGTGGTCTATCGACTCTAATCCTTTATCACAAAAACAACAATCCTGTTGATGTGTATGACCTTGACCCTTCCAAGCTCCATTCCCATTTATCCTCTTCATCTCTCAGTGGAGATATAAATAAACACTGTTTCTGAGAATTCAGGCCATAACTTTTGTTCCCATTCAAACAGTGGACTTCTCAAGTTCAAATTCCACTCCCACAACTCATCCACCCAGTCCCTGATATCTGCTGGAAAATACTTCTCCAGGAATCTCTGCCTGAACACAGCTCAAGTAACCGCTGTGCCCTCAGCCTGCATCCTCTATCTGCAATTATCCCACCAATGCTCCTCCTCCTCAGTCAACATGAAGGTAGCGAAGATGAGCTTCTGCTGATCATTACAATCCATCACACGGAAGATCTTCTCCGTCTCCCTCAGCCACAACAATGCTTCCTCTGGGTCGTACGCTCCCTTGAACGGCGGAGGGTTGTTCCTCTGGAACTTATCCAGTCCCTGGAACTCAGTCGGCCCACCGTTGTTGTTAGGGTTGACCTGCCTGATAGCATTGGCTAGAAGTGCCAATGCATCAGCGATTGCCTGATCGTTACGCCCTCTACCGGCCATTAGTTCCTGTACATGCCCAAAAACAACTTTTAGTACAGAACTTAAGCGGGTAAAAGCGATAGGCAAATAACTTAAACATCATTATCTATAACGAGTATAGACAATTCAAGCAAGAGTCACACAACAGACTCACAACAGACTCATACCACGTCCGAACAAGGTCGAACTGCTCTAATACCACTAAATGTGACACCCTTCTACCCCGCAGGTTATAAAGCATTTAATATAAACAAATCAAATGGAAAACATGCATTTATTGAAAAATATGAAATATTTGTCCATGGGTAGAAAAGTCCCACATGAACCAGTTCACAATCGCGGAAAAATAACAAGTTTTAAAACAATAAAACATATCAAAGAAATAAACATATCCCAACCCCGATGTCACATACAGAGCTGGTATAACTGTTCCGGAATAAAATCCACGGAATACAACTGAAATAAACTAACAAAACATGAACTAGCCCTAACTATAAGTGGCGGCTCCTCAGAGTCACTCCTCCCCGGGCTGCTCGTCATCCTCTGCAAGGTGCCAATCAGGCTAATCACAAACAAACAAACAGATATAGTGAGTAAGAATCATGTAGCATAATAGCAAGGGAATAGGTAGTAAAGTAAACAGCAAGCATAGCAACATCACATCAAACATCAACTTCATCATCATCATTATGCTATGCAGTGCAATGCAGTCCTACTCTGCTAAACCAACAATGCATGTGGATCCACTAAACTCGGGATGGACAACTTCGGAGTTAAATATCCATATTGAGAATCTACTCAACGCCGGAGAATCTACTCCTTGGATAGCCAACGCATCAAACCAACGAATGCCTCATCACGGGGGCGCTAGGAGAATCTACTCCAACCGTGGATGGCCAGATCGTCATACTCTAGGACGACCTCCCCTATCGAACATCCCTAAACAACAACTCCGATGCAATGCGTATGCAACACAACGACAACAGCAACACCACCTCCATACTCCAACGGAATCAACCGAAGATAACAACGGAATCAACCGCACAACTTGCACGAGGAATCTACCTGAGGACTTAAGCGGAACCAACCGCAGTACCTAGGGTAAAATCTCGGCCACCAACGTATAACAACAACACCTTAGACCTAGACCGCAGGATCAAGGCTTCCTTGGCCAAATAGCACCAAGGCACAGCTCAATAGCTTGCGGTACCCAATGGGCACCGACTTACCCAACTTAACACCTTACCATCTCATCATCTTTAATTATCTTTAGTAACATTAGCCAACTTGTCTAATCGACTTATCATCATTAGGGAATGGGGTTTGAAACCGCTTAAAGTTCTTTAATTCTGTTCTGTCCAGTAGGGTTGAGCACGGTCGTGCTTAACCCCCAGCACGGTCGTGCTTAAACACGTGAGGGGCATGCTCCCCTTTAAGTGAAGCACGATCGTGCTTCTTATTGAGCACGGTCGTGCTCAGCAGCACGGTCGTGCTCTTTGTCCTGCACGGCCGTGCTAAACAGCGCGGCCATCTTCCCAGAATTCAACTGGGAGCACGATCGTGCTCCTTGTTCAGCACGACCGTGCTCATCGCGCGACAGTGCTGTTTTGGCTAGGATCAGAGACTGAGTTCTTAACCAAATTTCTAGATTTAATCCATTACTCATCCTAAATCCATTATTAGCATGTTTAAGGGTTAAAATCCACTAGTAACAACAGCATCAACTCAATTATGGTATCAACCATTCAACCAATAACATATGCCAAAAACAACCATCAAATATCAACATGTTCATTCAACCACGTAACATCAAGAGTATAATATGAACATGGGCATATAACAGCATATTAACAATCAAATCAGGTTTATCAACATATCCAACAAATCAAATATATCAAACACATGTTTATACAGATCAACCGGGGTGTGGGAACCCCTCTACTTTACCCTAACCCCGAGCCTATGAGTACACTACCCTTCTCCCCATACCTGGATTGAAGGTAACTCTAACAGCGATCCTAACGGCAACCGGTTCCTTCCCTGCGGCTTAAGACGAATCCAAGCATTGGAACAATAAAACGTAAACCATCAGTTTCCTAATTCAAATCATGAAAAGGAAACCATAAAGGGAAAGGGACATTACCTCTATACCAAAACAGATGCACAGGGCTTCCCAATCGGCTTCCAAAACTCCACTATAGCACTGGGAGAAGAGGAAATAGGAAGAGAGTGAGTTCTGGCCGCAATAATGGCTGCTACACTCACCAAATAGGGTTAACTCGTAACCCTTGGATTCAGTGCACGTTTATATAACCTGGACCTGAGCACGGTCGTGCTCTCCCTTGAGCACGAGCGTGCTCACTATTGAGCACAGTCGTGCTCAACTTAAAATCAGAAACACGCTCCTGACTTTAAGCACGGGCGTACTGGTTAATAAGCATGGGCGTGCTCATGTACCAGAAAGGGACTTTCAGCCAAAAATCCCACTAAGCCCTCAACCGATAAATCCAACTTAACAAAACCAGCTTAATAGAATTAATTCCGAAAATCGGGGTGTTACAGGTACAGATATTTGAAGGATATTGGGCCAAACCACACTTCTTCCCAGAATCTTATTTTATTTCCAATCCCAAGTTTCCTTTTTAAACCTAACTGAAACTAATCCTCGGTGGATGCATAATATATATATTGTATATTATATTATTAAAATGGTTCAACGAGAATAATTATATTGTATTTGAATTTAGAAAATGTAGTTATATATACACATTCTATCCTAGATAGCCTCTTCTTTTGTTATAGGAGATTTAAAATAAAAATAGATTTAAAGCTATTTAAACAAAAATACAACTAGACAAACCTTTTAATACCAAAAGCATTTTTATCTATAGCTAACAGTAATTAACTTATTTCAACACACCCCCTCAAGTTGGTGCAAGGGTGTCACAAATTCCAAACTTGAATAGAGATACATTAAACACTCTGCTTGCTACTCTTTTAGTGAGAATATCAGCTAGATGTTGTTCATATCTTACAAAAGGAAAAGCAATTGTTCCAGCTTCAATTTTCTTCTTGATGAAATGTCTATCAATTTCAACATGCTTTGTTCGATCATGTTGGACAGGATTTTGAGCAATCTCTATAACTGATGTATTGTCACAATACAATCTCATAGCCTCTTTTGGTTCGTCTGATAATAATTTTTTTTACCCATAATAGTTCACACACTCCAAGTGTCATGCCTCTAAACTCTGCTTCAGCACTTGATCTAGCTACTACAGGGTGTTATTTACTCCTCCAAGTTATAAGATTCCCTCCTATGAAGGTGAAGTATCCTGAGATGGATCTTCTATCATTTATTGAACTTGCCCAATCGACATCGGTGTCGCCTTCTACCCTCAAATGGCCATGGTTTGAAAACAATATTCCTTTACATGGAGTGGATTTCAAATATCTTAGTATCCGCTCTATGTAACACCCCCTTTGGGCATTACATGGTGAACACATGTGGAAAAAAACTTAAAATAAAACGGCTGGTTACTTTCAGAAAATATTTACTATGTTTTGCATGAAAACGGGTATGACAATAAAATTCTCTGGGCATTTTCGCAAGGTTGAACGTACATTATCACGGTAAAACATCATTCCACCAAACTTAATAAATCACATTTACTCAATAGATAAGTAAATTCCTGGTCATAATTTAAAACATCCATAAATAAAATTCAAAGTCATAACAGTAATCCAAGAAAAGACTCTCAGAGCCATAATACAGATAATTATGACCTTCTCAAAAATAAAATTGACTCGATAGACTAAGCTGATCTTACTATGAGACTCTTACTGGAAAAGACTCCCACGGTCATTCCTGTTACTCAACCTTCTTCAAAAGTCGGGACCAATCCCTCCGAGTGGGGCAGTGAACCCCTCAGCATCATCTGCAGTCACGTACCAAGGTACGACACAAGACCACACATATATACTGCAAGGGTGAGATACCAATGATATAAGTTTATCACGGTTTTCACATGTGCGACACATCATACAAACGTATTACATATAAATACATATACAGGCAGTTTAGCATTATAGTCTAAACATGTAAAATCTTAATGTCAGAAACACACAGCACAGGGAATCTACTTGGAAACCAATATCATTGGAAAAATACATGACACTTCGTATAGCCACTTTCTAATCGTAATCTCCGAAGAATCCCAACTTCCTTCCAATAGCACCTACTGTTTAGTCCGTCAAGGTTCCGAGTTCCAACTATTTAGGTAACGTAACTCGGTAGGATTTCGAGCTTTAACCATCATTGTAACGTAGTTCACACGAACTCCAAAGATAGTCATAACGTAGCCCAGCCAATAAAATATCTCAAATATCCGAGCTCTAAAAATAGTCGTAGCGTAACTTGGCCTTTCTTGGACCCACTTTCCAATCCACATAGGATTGTAGTTCGAAATCACAAATGGCACGTCTGCCCGTTCAAGCATGTAAAACAGTTTAGTTTTCTGTTTTCTTTGTCGTTCATTCTTTATTGGTCGAGGCTCAAGGCCCAAGACTAAAACTTTAAAAACCAATCCTTATCAACACAGGACACGCAGTCCAACACATTAATTTGGGACGTTCGGTCCGCTACAAAAAAATACGGATAAAATCCACATATTGTCCACAAGGAGTACTAGACCCGATGTCTTGGCATCTAGATCCATCTTGCTTTTTCGACATCGGCATAGTTTCGTTTTTAGAATCAAATATAAAACCAAATTCTGAAACTTGCCAATGGTCCCCGGAAAACATTTTGCAATTAAAAATCCTTTGACAGAAATCACTTTCCAAATACAGTTTATTGTTCTAAAACACAAAATCACTGAAAACCACTTTTTAAAACAAGTCTTTAGACCCCATAGGGACTTCTTAATGAATTCCCTGCCAAAGGGCATTTTCTAAAGATTTTCGTCAGGGTTGATTTTTTTTTGTCACACAAAACGACTTTTTCTGTCAAAAACATTTATCCTTTGCTTATTGAAGTATGTTTTAAGTTTCTGTCCACTAACATCTGATAAATTTTAAGAAAATAATAAAATAGCAAGTTTTTCAGTTTTACTCTCTGTAAAACTCGCTTTTGACTAATTTTCAAAGGAAATGGTTTCTAAAATCGCTGAAATTCTTGTTGGTCGATCAAGTTCACTTTATTGCTATTATTAAATTAATTCCCACTAAAAAATTGAAAACTTATATATTTTGGATTTTAAATCTTTTTCAGCTTAAATCTTTATCAAGCGAGGGACGATTGCCCTACTCTCAACCAATACAGTCCAAACAAACTCATTCTCATCATCACATAATATAATATTGAATCACATATTAATTAAACATTTCTCATGACCATAACTCAAATTAAATCATACTCTTAGCAACTTACTCATATAATTCATACAACCCACAATTAATCAAATAAAATCAATACAAAGCATTCAATTAATCAAGTAAAACCAAACAAAACATCATAACAACATTATCATATTTACAACTCATTGACACTTTAACTAACAAATTTTCAAATAAAAATTCAACTAACCATGCAAAGTTCACAAAATCAAGTTTAAACCATACATCTTTATACATATAAACCATGCACAAAACACACTAAAACATGTGAAAAGCCAAACTTGTGGACATCCCCCCTTACCTTTGAGAGCTTGAAAAATCCACTTGAATCCAAGGTTTTGCTCCTTGTTCCTTCTACTACTCAACCACACCAACACAAACAACCAATTCCCTTCACAAAATTCATACCAAAATAGATTAGAAAATAGAAAAATCCTCTTAACCCTCATGAGAAGGGTTTCGACCATGAGAGGAAAATTTGGCTAGGAATTTCTTTTGATTTTAAGCTCTTGGATAGTGAAAATATAGGTAGAGGAGAGGTGAAAACATGAATCATAACTCATCAAACACTTTTCTAAGCATTTCTGCAAATTTTTTGAAAAAGTAGATCTAAAACTTGAAATTGAGAAAAGCTTGAGGAAAATGAAAAATAATTGATGATAAAAAGAGCTAAGGTGATGAGGAAGAGGATTCTCACCTTGGAATGAAGAAAATTGATGAAGAACTTGATGATTTTGAGAGTTGAAAGTGAGGGTTTCTTGGGTTTTTCTTCTAAGTGAGTGAAAAATGGAGTTATGAGTGATGGGGGAAGGGGAGCTCAACCAAATGAGAGAGAGGGGAGAGAACATTCCCTTCATTAAGGGTATTTTGGTCCAAGGAAAATTAGTGAGGTCATTTTGGTCTTTTTATGACTAGATATTTAGGTTTTTCACGGGTTTTTTTCGAAAATTTGGCCGAATAGAATATAACATTTTATTTTTGAGCGAAAATTTTCAAAACAGATCATATCACTAAAAAGTGATAAAAATATAAAAATTTTCAATTTCGTGTCAAATTAGGGTTTTCTGACCGGTACAAAATTGTATTGTCGTGAAAACGCAGACCAATTTCCGTCTGAATTTTGAACCCAAAATTTAACCATAACTTCCTACGATATAGTAGGTTCTAGCTATGATTTTGTTTTCTCCAAAATCATTTTTTGGTCTTAGGTAAAAATATAAATAGATATATCATTACTGGTAATATATCGTAGATAAAAAGCTGGGTGTTACACTCTACAACATCCATGTGAGGTTTACGTGGGTCATGCATAAATTGGCTCGCAACATTCATTGCATAAGTGATGTCTGGTCATGTATGAGAGAGATAAATCAGCTTCCCCACTAACCTTTAGTGGCTCCCTTTGTCTCTGCCAGTTGAGTTTAGGCACTGAAAGAGCTTATGATGTTGTTCAATGGGAGTGTAGATTGTGTTAGGATACCGGGTTTGGGCCTAAGCCCAACAAATGGGCTGAGTAGGGATGTTAGGGATGAATTGCTAATATGGAAGTTTGTTAGGATAAGGAACCTGATTATAGAGGGAGGGAGAATGGAAAGGAAAATCATTCTGGATCATTTTCAGTTAGAACCTTAGATGTTGGCAGAGAGAGAATCTTCTCTTCTTTGAGGAGCAATAGCTCTGGGATTACAGGGGTTACTTCTATAATATTTCAAAGTTTTCTAATCAATAATACCTAGTTATGTTCTCTCTTTAAGCTGCTTCCTATCAGATTGCTACTCTTATTCACTTGTGTTTCCTTATTTGTGAATGGCATGCAGAACATTTCTAAATATGCTAGTAGAGATGATGCTAAAGCACATCTTACAAAATAAAAAGGATGAGCTATGCACAAGGAGCAACCAAACCATTCAATGGATGCAATGGCAGATGCTCCCTAAATGATAAATGTTGATAATGGTCATGGCTATGATGTATGCTAGGGACAACAACAACCCAAGGTTCTACTGGTTTTACATAGGAAAAAGGATAAAAACAGATTCTTCATCTGCACTATCAGATGGATCAAGAAGCAACAGTAGTGCATTGGATCCAAACTTTGAAGAAGGCACATATGACTTAACCACAAAACCGATAAATGTATAAATGTGTATATGTATATGCATGCAACAATTTTAAATTTTGTTTTGACTAATGGCTGACAATGATTTTTAATAATATTGACCGAAATACCTATGTATTCTATTTGTATCAAGTTACAAATAGAGAATATAGTGCACATCTTTATATATAAAGGAGTATTCACTGGGCTTTTTTCCCTCCAAAACTAAGGTTAACTTTGTAAGTTTACTAACTAATTTAATATATCATTATTTGTTATATCTCGTGCATCGCACGAGTTAAAATATTAGTTGGAATGAAAATGGTGTGCGGCATGCTTTTCATAAATCAAGGTCTTGAAGAGGTTAGTGAAATAGAAACTTTTACATGCTTTATATTATACCATTAGATTCATTCATCTTTGGATAGATCAACACAACAATTTTCTAAACAATCACCTTATTTATGACATTTTGTTAAATCATTTGAAATATTGAAGACAATTGATTGACGAATTAGTGGTTATTCACATTCACTTCTTCGCTTTCCAGGTGTGGAGTTCACAGATGTACATAAGTTTTTGTCATGCAAATCCAACTGTTAGTCACTTCATCCCAAAGATATGTGAGAACACACACACACACAAAATGACCGGTAGTTGTTCAACCCATATCATGCACTTTAAATGGAATTTGTGTTAATAGGGGAACCAAATCCAACTTAAAGCCTTGGTGGTACTGTGCTTGAAATTTATCCATGCATGATCTTACCTTCAAAAACTGTTATCCTTCTTGTGAATCATAAGTTCATCCCAAGGGTATGAATAATTTCTGCTACTTATTACGGTATTTTTGTATTGAAACAAATATAAGAAGTATTCATAGTTTCTACCCTTCTTTGCTGGGTCTTACCTTTCAATTACTTTCAACTACCTTTGGTGTATAGCTGAAGGCTTTTCTGAAAGGATCTTGCAACATGGGAGCAACATAGATACATCAATAATGTTACGAAACCTTTGTCAATGCAAACTTATTTTTGAAACATATCCGAATTTGAAAGAAGGGGCGCAATATTATACAATCACAAGGACATTTGTCCCAAACAACATTCAGCTGGATCAAGCCATCTACAAACCTATCAAACAGGTAAACAAATTGTAACATATTTGTAGAAAAACAAAAACAAATTTTAACTCAGGTTCAATAGGCATCATTGATTAAAATTTCACAATACGTAATTCGGATACTATTTTACAAAAATAATATTGTCTTTTATTTACCAACTAATGAATAATTAATCTCAAAATGGACATTATATAATATTAAAACCCAAAGGCAATCGCGCGCGGGTCACATTCTAGTTTATGATTAGTTGAAAATGTAAAAAATATTTATACTCACAAGCCATGCTAATTTAATCCATATAATATAATATAATATAATATAATATAATATAATATCTTATAAAAAATAATGTATACAATTTTAGATTATATAATATATCTTATGTTATATTTTATATAATATATTTTACAATTTATGAATAGGTCATTTGTTAAGTTTTTGTTTTGACCTCTTGACTTTTTCTTGATTCCACATTTCCTATCGGTTGCTTTTGTTTTTGTGCGGGTTCGTTAGATTGCTATTCGCACTGAATAGCATAACTCTCTCTCTCTCTCTCTATATATATATATATATATTATCACCCATATCCCATATCCCTTTCCATCAAAAAAATGTTAAAAAAAAAAAAAAAAACCTTCAAAGAACTCATGGCTAGCTGGTCAAACGCTCACCACTAAGCCTTCCATGAGGCTCTGAAACATTGTTCAGAGAACAATCCCAACAGACAGATGTGAGAAGTTTGCAATGCATGTGGGAGGTTGGTCCGAGAAGATGAAGAAACAATTTGAGTTTTCGAAGACTCAAATCTTGGTTAATGAGAGTTGTCAGGGTGAGCTACCTAGTAATCCTCATGTGGAGGTGGAGGTGGGAAGGGGAAAGAAAAGGAAGCGGTGGAGCCAGGAGGAACATCAATTGCTTCTCCTTGGGCTGGAACAACATGGGAAGGGTCAGTGGAAGAATATTGCAAGTCTTGCTAAAACAAGAACTGCAGCACAAGTCAGCAGTCATGCACAGAAGCATTTCTTTCGTGTGGATCAAGAAGCTACAGAGAATAGTGTCCCTGGGTCCCTCATAACCAGCATCCAAGGTTGATGATGCTACAGACAGAAGCGCAAGAATTTCAAGAAGCAGAACAAATCCTGATGAATTCCATGCCAACGACTCCCCCCAAAGCTTTAGTATATTATGAGTTTTTCAAATAAATCATGCAAGAAATTAATGCATGCAGAGTATGGTATGTCAAGTCTCATCAACCAGTCAGTCCATGTTTGTGCTATTGCTATACTTCTTTTCTCATTTCATGAACATTTTTATTCGAAACTATGTTCCTTTCCATTTCTTGGATTTAATGGTAGAAATTTAATTTTGATTCATATCATTAATTAACTAGTATTCATATATTTCTAAGTTGATGGCACTTTCTATACATGGAGACGTTTAATTTTTAGTTGTACCTAGTTTAAATGCATGTTTTTAAGTTATTTGTGTCACATGTGTCACAAGGTGTTTAGAATATCTATATAACTAGCTCTTGCACCCGTGCGATGCACGGATGAATTAAGTGGAAAGAAGAATATTTCATATTATTTTGAAAAAATATTCTTACTTCTAGAAAATAATGAATTGAAAGATTAACAAATAAGTATTTGTATAGAACTGAAGCAGAAATAGATAGATGAAAAAGGTAATAAGTTTATTAATATCGATTGATTAATATAATCCATTTTCTATAATAAAAATTTGATTATAACTAAGAATTATAAAAATATGGCTCTATTTTTTCATGATATATACACACACACCCCCCCTCCTGAAGGATAACAATTGATAAAGTATATAATTGTGATGTCTTATTCGATTTACTTTTCGATTTTACTTTGAAGCATACATACATATCAATGATTGAAGTTTGTTTGATGGGCTATTTTTTTTATATTCTATCCATATTTTGACAACTCATCGTTATTTATATTAATTGCCAATTAAATTGACATTTTTATCCTAATTTTGAGCAGTAAAAATACCAAAATATCCCAGATTCCCCAAGTGATTTTACATCACTACCCTAGCCAACACCTTACTTTTATATTTACTAGATGCTGTACCGGTGCGATGCACGGGCTCTTTACACTACTTTATTTGGATGATTATCTTAAAATGTTGAAAATTAAATTTAAAATTTGTTCTACTTTTGATATTAAAAATCATTGAATGGGTGTTTTACATTTTGGACTTCTAAATATGTAGAATTTATTTATATTTTATATTTTTTAAAAATATTTGCTTGATTAACTGAATAATAACTTTATGTATGAGTTATATTTGATGTGGGAAATATTGAAATAAATTTAGTTATATGTATGAAATCAATTATTTTGGCTTAAAAACATTTGACACATATAAATTAAAATTTAAAAGTTGCTCGTTGAAGTCTCTTAAAAAGAAAAAGAGGACTAATAAGAGTAAGATATAAAGAGAAACAACCACTTAATATAATAATTTAAGAATAACTTGAATTGTGAAAGAACCAAGTTCATGTTTTACATGAACTCCTGAATTAAGCTAGTTAAGTCTGATGTGGTCCGTGACCGTCTTAGACTTGTCTAAACCAATTTTTTTTATTAAAAATTTTCGAAAATATAACTTGTGGGATTTAACCTTGATATATATGAAATATTCTTGGATTCAAGTGCATTTTCTCATTAGAATGTTTTTGTGAAAACTTTGGTTTGTGTGTATAATTTATATTATTATTCAATCAAATTAGCTTTTTAAACATAATATTGTCCTCTCAAGTCATCTGTCTTATCCCAGGTTTTTCTTTCGAGGTCGGTTCCATTTATGTTTATCATGAACTTTTGAATTAAACTAGTTAAGTTTGGCGTGGTATATGACCATCTTCGATTTGTCTACACTTTTTTCTTAAATATAAAAATGACAAAAATATTACTTGTTGTCGAAACTGTGCATTTTCACATTAGAACGTTTTTGTCAAAACTGGGCGTTAAGTTTTTTAATATATATTATGATTCAATCGATTTAATTTTTAAACATAGTATTATACTATTGAATCGTCAGTCATAATTAAACTTTAATGTCTATTTTCAAATATTATGCTTCTTTAACGTATATAAATCAAAGTTGTAGATGAAATTATGAATTTTATTGAAGAAATTATTTTGGTTAAGATAGTTTATATGGAAACAAAATATTATTGTGTTTTATATGATATGATGTATAATATTTTTATTTTTATAATTATTTATATTTTTTATATTAGTCTAACATGGGGTCATCTATCTAAGAATATATTTGTTAATAGTGAACATGCGACACCCCTTCTTGGGTTATCACATAGTTACCCAAATGCGGAAAATAAAATTATAATTCGCTGGTTGCTTTCGGAAAAGTTAATTTATTTTAAGGTCAAAAACTTGGGTGTAACAATTTCTTTAATGGAAAGCTCTAGAAACAAGATACACAAATTAACATAGTGAAGTCATACACTGTTTTCTCCAAGAGTCTCATTGTCAAAAGAGAAAATTATAACAAAAACTAACTTCCATTTTCACAGTTAAATACCTTTTTAATTCTACAACTCAAACAAAATTCCTAAGCTGGTCACTCTACAAGACAGTTATTTGAAATACCCTCGTGACATCCCCACTAACGAATACTTCTTCAAGCACTCAGAAGTTAAGTCCTCGAATGACTTAGTGAATTCCTTCGCTTCATCCGTATTAGTGTACCAAGGTGTTACCGTAGTCTAGAATAAACCTGATATATTTGTAAGGGTGAGACGCCAATATATGGATTTAACACAATAGCTACATGTGAGACATAAAAAAACACATACACATATACATTTTCATAAAAACAAAAGCGTTCATAACAAGACAATCGTTAATCAATGGGTTTCACACCCCAAACATCATCGTTTGAAAACTTATGCATGAACACTTCAAATACATCGTCTAACTTCACACTTAATCTCATGAGATATCCCAACACGTGGTGAGTTGATCAGGCTCCATTGCCATACAAGGCAAAAAGGCACACAACCAAAGGCACACAGCCGAAACCCATTGCACACTGTCCAAACCCAAGGCACAGTGATAAAACCGTAAATGGGGTTTCATTGTCCAACAGTGGCACAATGAAGAAAAATCATAGCATGAGATACCTGACGCCGCAAGGTACTCACACATAAACCGTGGGCACGTCTGCCAAATGCATGCATAAACACTTTGTTCTTGACACTTTTCTTTGTGTTCAATCTCTCCTTGCCGAAGCTCAAAATGGCTTACGACTAATCATAGTTTTAAACATCTTTAAAACTTCATTAATAACACAGGACCTCAAAGTCCGAGTGCTCAATCACGACACCCCTAGACCGATGCACCAGCCATAGGTTCGTGGTAATAGAAAACATCTTAAATGTTTTTAACACAGTAGACACCAAGTCTACAGTAGACACCAAGTCTACAGGACCTCAAAGTCCAAAGGACACCAAGTGCATAACACAACACGAACCTTAGTACCCCGACGTCTCGGTTACTAAGTTCGAAACTACTTTTAACACAGTTGAGTTCAACTTGATTTCGGAAAATCATTTCAAATGAGAAATAACATCATAAGTTAAAATTTTAACTTTTTAGAAAAGATGGTCACTTGAGGCTCAAAGTTATTTAAAACACGTACTGCCGCTTTAGGATTTCTTGCTGTCAGTATTTTTTTCCAAATTGCCGTCAATTAGTATTTTAAAAGCCATTTAAGCCAAATATTAGCTTTTTCCACTTAAATAATTTTCTAAAATCATTATTAAGTTATTTTCGAAAATTAATTTCATAAAATAACTTTTTAAAATATTCCGGAATTTCTTACGTAAAAATCAACAGTAAAAAAATATTTTCACGGTTACATCCTCACTGTGACTCATAAATCACTCTTACAGCGATAAATCATTAAAATAATGATATTTTCCAAAACTCCTTGTTTTTCCCAAATAAATATTTTCCATTAATATTATATTCCAATATTTTACCGTTAAAACATTGAATATAATTTACGAAGCTTTTCAAAGCCTTTATTTGATTAATTGATTGGGCATTGACCACTGTCAAGCTTCTCAAACATCAATCCACCACAAATATCACAGTAATATTCCCAGGCAGATCATGCATCACAACATTATAATAAATAACCACCGATAACCAATTATACTCAGATAAAGCATCACAGATAAAAATAACACAACTTAAACCACTTAAACAACCACCATAGATAAATAATACAGACCACACATTAGTCACACATAGGTATTGGGAAAAATCCCTCAGGTAAGCTCTCCTTACCTCTCGAAGATTTCTCCGCGGCTTAATATGTAACTTGTCGGAAATCCGGTTCACGTACACAACGAACTTACTAAACCTTCATTAATCACAATCAAATAATCACTAATCAAACAATTAAAATCTCCTAATTCCCTATAATAGGTCACGGCCTCCCTAGGTTTAGTGGCTAATAATTTCTAGAATTGCCTAAGTCATTGGATTAATGATCCTAATTACTTAAGACAATGGATTAGTAACTAATCAACAAAGTTTGGATTCAACATGAGTACATACTAAAAGGATAGTATATAAGATCATTTGTTTAGAAAATGAACAAAATCTTCCTCCACACTTCCACATAGGTTCGGCCTCATCAAGAAATGTGGGGAGGAAATTTTGGTTTTTAACATACTCTTGGGGTATGATAGAAGTGATGATAATAGGAACATAGAAATTGGTTTCACATTTATAGGATTTTTCTATGATTTAACAAAGTTAAGAGTAACTAAGATGAACATCATGAAAAAGTCTTTAAAACAAGAAATGAAATGAAAGAACAATAGCTTAGAGATGATAAGGAACATGAATCACCTCTTGGAATTTGAAAATGGGCAAGGAATCACCAAGTTGCTTCACAAATCAAGCTTATAGAAGCTTAAGAGAAAAAGAGAAATGGAGAAGATAAAGGAATAGTATAGAAGATTGTAGAATGAGCTAGAGCTTCAAGTGGCCTCTAGAATTTAAGAGCAAGCCACCAAGGCCATGGGCCTTTCGAAATTTTGGGCCAAGAAAGCTCAAGCCCAATTAATTTTGCACTTGAAAATAGTTTAAGGCATAATGAAAACATAGGAAAGTTTAAGACTAGAATTTGTTTCATAAAAATGAATCCTTGGACATGAAATTGAGCCTTTTGGGTGCAGCCCTTAATGGGTTTGAATGGCAAGAAATTGGCCCACTTCACTTAGTGTATCATGGAAATTAGTTTAGGGACCAAAATGCAATTAATAGAAAGTTTAAGGATAAAAATGCAATTGTTAAAAATTGCTAACATAACCCTAAGCCACATTAAACCTCTCACATGGATGACCAATTCCTAAGAGAATATAGGGTTTATCCACTTATTGAGTCTCAAAACTCCCTTAATTGGCTCCGTCGTTTACCCGATTGAATATAACACCCGTAAAACGTATATTATTTCACTTGAAAATTCCCGATCAATAAAATTTGAGACCGGATTCCTTGTCCTCTCTGCTACATCGACCTCTCCTAATATCTCAGCTCCATAGTCGACTCCGTCGTTTGCCCGACTTATCCTCCGACTTAGGTTTTACGCGTTTTCTTAACGATTACGTCCGAATAAAATAACAGTATTTCATTCCTAACGAATTTTTCCAAAATATGGAAAATCGTCCGGGGAAAAATATAAAACCTAATGGTTTCGTTCACGAGTCGAAATTAGGGTTTCTGATCAGTAAAAACTTACTGTCAGTGAAAATGCAGAGAACGCAAACCGGTTTTTGTCTGAATTTTCATCCCAAAACTTCCCCGTAACCTTATAAAAATAAGTATGACATTCGTTTATCCAAAGTCATTTTCTAAGTCTCGGATAAGAATATAATCATTTATATAATTCATACCGATATTAGAAAGCCGAAAAATCGGGGTGTTATAGAACAATCATTATCAATATTATTTGTTCATGTTATAACTTTTTATATAAATAATATTCATACTAAAAATTTGACTATTATGACTTGTTTTTTAAAATCTGTAGATAATTTTAATTTTTTTTTATATTTATATATTGTTGTCAATTATTATTATACCGTGTGTGTAACTTGCTAGTTACTTCAATTTATTCTTACCCATGAAAAATGACATTAGAATTATTCGGCTGTCCACCACTGTAGGTCGCTTCTTCAGGATTATAAAGGGAGCAAGAAAGAAGTATTTTGTTCACATTAAAATTAAAAGAAAACGAAGAGCTAGACTAAAAACTTAATCAACAATATTTAGTGTTATATACATTTACTGTTATTATAAATTTATTGATATAAATTGCCAACTGTATTGACTTTTTTATCTTAAGTATAGGTTGAAAAATACCAAAATACTCCAAATTGTCCAAGTGATTTGAAATATATGCCCCAGCCACCACCCACCCACACACACACACACACACACACACACACACACACACACACACACACACACACACACACACACACACACACACACCAGAGGGAGGCATACATAAAGAAAAAAGCATTATTCACACATTCGAAGAAAATGAAGAGGCAGAACAAAAATCCTAATCAATAACATTTACTGATTTACATTTATTGATATAAATTTATTAACTTATTAATATTAATTTCCAATTAAATTGACCTTTTTATCCTAATTTTGAGCAGGAAAAATACCAAATATCCCAGATTTCCCAAGTGATTTTACATCACTACCCCAGCCACCACCTTACTTTTATATATAAGGATACCCATATACTAAGGCATTAGCAAGGAAAGACAAAAATTCAATGAGTTTTTAACTGAGTTTGAGTGTTCTTTAACTATCTCTATACTATTCGAAAAGAAAAACACACAAAAGCTATTCAATAATATATTTTAAAAAAAAAAAAAAACCATTATGCAAGCTGATATCATTATGCAAGAAGATTACAGGATAGTGCAGAAAAAAGACAGCTTGAATGAAGGCATAGCAAACCACTTGCATTATTCTTAATTCTATTTAGAGTTTTAGACTTGATCAAGTTCTTTCTTTTCGTCAGAGAGAGCTTCTTAAAGATAAGAGAATCGATGCTGGTACTTCTATGGTTACTTTTTTTTTTTTTAAATATGCAAAAGTATATTGATAACGAGCACAAGGGGTGCTCAAACCCGCATACAATGAAACCAAATAGAAAACCTATGTAGAAATGATACTGCTCCTAAGCAGAAACAGAATTAGCTATACAAAGATCTCCATCCAAGTAACCAAGGAAAGAAACAAAACCTATAAGTCCAATGCAAACGGTAAAGAATAAACCCCTAATATAAATGATATATAACAAAACAAACGAAAGCACCACTGCTTCAACCATCACCCCAATGACACATTGCTTCTGAACCGTAAAAGATAATTGGCGCATTTGTAGCATCAAAATTGGCCCAAAAGACAAAAATAAATTATATAGATAACCTTCTGAGTAGCAAGCTTCCTCCATACAGCATACCATATAATACGCTCCACAGCTCCATCGATCATAATAATCTTTTCATATTTACTCCACTGAACAACTTGCCTTCAAATCCAATGCCCTTCTCCCTCTCCCGAATAAATTAGGTGCTTTAAATTATTGCTTCTCAAGTGAATTAGTGTCATATGAAATATCCTCATATTGTAAAAGTACATATGTAAGTCATATTGTCTCGTCCAAAATTATGAGATTCCCAACAAGAACTTCCATCCAACATGGCACAAAGAGAAAATCATACATACAAATAAACATCGCTCAACAAGAGTATACCAAACATACAGACACCCAAAAATGGTAGCCACCCTTTCCAACCCTCAAACTTTTCTAAAACTTCCTAAACTAAGCTCAAACAACCTACAAATAGCCCCAAAATTAACCTGTGTATCCAATGAAAACCAAGGAGAGCAAAGTAACTCAACTCCCCCTTCATGCTACCGATCAAAAAGATTTCATCCTACTTAAATACTCTCTCACACAAATCAAACCTCATCCTACAAAACTATACCCTCTTCCTCCTAACTTTCTCAAACCTAAAAGACCAACAAAACATAGGCCACCTGCACAGAAAGCAAAAAAATCTTTTTCTCTGCCTCGCCTATTTGTCTCTCATCAATTTTGTCTCACTCAAACTCTTAATCTCACAGAATATACTCTCAGCATACACTAGAATTTCTGAAGATCCAGCACCAAACACAATCGAGCCTCTTGTAACGCCCCGATTTCTATATCTTTCTGTAACAGCAAATACATGTGTATATTTGTTTATTTTTAATAAAATCCAGAGAATGATTTTAGATAAACTAAAATCATTATCTTGTTATACCTTACCTTAGAAAGTCACGGTTAAATTTTCGGTTGAAAATTCAGACGAAAGTTGGTCTGCGTTTTCACTGACAGTAAGAGTTTACTGAGCAGAAAACCTAATTTTGACCCGTGAACTAAATGGTTAGTGTTTTTATCGTGTTTCCTTAAACTTGGTCATTTTGAAAATTTTCATTCGAAAATAAAATAAAATATTTTATTTGGGCGAGATCGTTGAAAACTACGATCGAAAAACCTTAACCGGGTACACAACGAAGCAGGATGAGGAGCTGAGATGACCAATGTGACATGTTGGAAAAAGGAGTGACATGTTGATGTGAGTCAAATGTTACATCCTAAAGAAATCATCATTACACCTTTTTGAATATATCATATTATAAACAAAAATCACTTTTCTCTCACTTTTTCCAACCAAACACCTCCCTAAGCCAAACTTGCTCTCCAAAGCTCACTCTTCCTCTCCTCTTCACGCCACTCACTCTCCCTCCCTCTATATAAACACTCATTTTCTTTCATTTTCAACTTTACACTCACTTAAGCATACTTTCCTCACTTCAAACTCCATTGATTTCTTCAAGCAACTCATCATTCTCACCATTTTCTTCAGGCTTCAAGGGTAACACTCTAATCCCTTACTCATATAAGTTATTCTATTAACTTATTAGTTGAGTTTTATTCCATATTCTTCCATTTAACATTCTTAGATCCATAACTTCTAAAATCTCTAGAAATTAGTAGAAAAATCCTTTTGAGTTGAAACTAATTTCTATGGACTCCTAATGATCTCTATATTCATTATCTAAGAGCTTGCATCAAACAAAAATTTACTTCCCTATTCTCCTAACAAGGCCGAACCTAGGTGTTTGTGGAGCAAGGAAGTTTTGTTTCAACTTTTGTTAAATGATCATTAATTTGCACTCTTTTGTACCTTTAGTTGTTAAATCCAAGAGCTTGAAAAGTTTGAAAATTTATAGCCTATTTTGGAGTTCAAGGCCGAAACCTCAGCTAATAGCTTAGAGGAATTTTTGTTCAATCCTTGTAAAATGATCATTGTTATTGAGTCTCTAATACTTAAGGATTATTAATCCATGAGTTTGAGAAATTTGGAAATCCCTAACCCTAATTTTGTGCTTTGGCCAAACCTAGACCTTAGGTAGATGAGATGTTTTGGTTGTTTTTAACTTGTGATTATGTGTTGGAATATTTAGACTTCCGTCGTGAAGCAAGCGAGGAAGATCATGGTACTCGACGAAGGACAAGAAGCATCTCTGCTTTGAACTCAGGTAAGAGGGGACAGCCTGAGGGATGCTCAATAACTGTGTGCATGTGTTTATGTGAATTGTCTGATTTTTTTTATTCTTGTTATAATTTTGGAATCAATGTTTGAATGACTTGTATACTTGAGCCGTTGTGGTAACTATTTGAAAGTTGATTATCTACTGGATTTAAAGTGTTATGAATCATAGATGATATGATCTGTTATTAACTGTTATACTGCTGACTGATATTATTTTGATGTTTGATTGAGGTCTGAGAAGCCCGACACTCGTCGGTGCTCAATTAATTGTGATGGTAAAAGTCTTAAAAAGCCTTATGAGAATTTTGGAACAAAAATATTTTATTTGATGATTTCTTGATAAAAGAATGAATATGAAGGTGAAATATCTTAAAGTAAGAGGAATATCATTTTCTTAAAATAATTCTAGTATAGGTGAAAATAGTTTTAAAAGTATGTTTTATGACGGGAAACTTTTGGAAATGTTTGGCAATATTTTAGAAATGAATTTGAAAGGATTTGACAATGTTCTAAAGATGGTTTGGAAGAAAAAGAAGAATTTCAAAGAAGATGGATTTCTTTATAACTTAATATTTTATAAATAAATTTCCAATGTAAAGGATTCTTGGTAAAATTCTTTGAAAATATTCCGGCAAGCTTGGATAAGTTACTGAGGTTTCATTTGTATTTGTGTTTCACTGAACGAAAAAAAAAAAAAAAAGAATAATCACACTGGGGTGTGAACCTAGTATACAAGACGTCGGAATGCTAGTGTTCTGTAATATACACGTAGATCTTGGATCCGTGTCACGTTGTTGTGGACTTGTGTCCTAATCACGTTGTTGTGGACTTTGTGTCCTAATCACATTGTGATGAACGTTGTTAAAGGTGAATGTTGTTTTCTATGACCACAAGCCTAAGACTGGTGTATCGATCTAAGGCGTTGTGATTGAGCACTCGAACTGCGTGTCCCGTGTTGATGTTGATGATTTCAAATAGTTAAAAATTTATGAAAAGTCGTTAGCTTTTGAGCTTCGACAATGAAAGAGAATGAACACAAAGAAAACGTTGAAAACAATTATTTTACATGCATTTTAGGCAGACGTGCCTCACGTTGATAGGAGTGATGCCTTGGTGATCAGGTATTCACAATACGATGTATCATTGCATCCTGAGATGGGACAGTATGTTATTAAATCCATGAGCATGGAATACTGCATCCTGGGATGGGACAGTATGCTATGGATGTTTAGTCACTTAACGTGATGCCAAAGTGGTGGCGACTTGAGTTTGATCAACTCTTAGAGTGACGAAGGGATCACATGAGATTAAGTTTAGAGCCTGAATATTGAAGTGTCATGCATACTTTCATCAAAACTGATCGTGCGGGCATGAGACCCCTTGACCTTATACATGTTTTTTTCTGATAAATTAGTTGGAAATATCGGATATATGCTTATGTGATGTATGTATCATGCATATGGTTATTGTGTACAATCCATATATTGGTATCTCACTCTTGCATGTTTTCTTGTTGCTCCTTCTCCCTATGGAATTGTTGTATCTATATATTTGGGTTTAGATGGATCCCGACGCGCCTCTGGCACCGACGGGAATGAGGACACTAACTTTTGATGATGCGGGAGATCTGGGGACGTGGAACATACTCCCCGGATCCCGTGCGGCCATCTATCGCGGGCCGGTTACTGAACTAAAAGGAAACAGGGAAGAGGGACCACAGCAGCAAGTGCAGACAGTAGAATTGGTCCGGGTGTCACTACCACCCCCTTGGTACTATCTACAAGTGTTGGCGCAGATGGGACAACTTCACGAGCACCCACCCTTAGGAGTGCCACTTCCGGCAGTTGAGCCAGCTTCACCTATTGAAGAGGATCCAGAGGAAGATCCTGAGGAGTACCCTGATGGCGAACCAGAGGATCACGTCCAGTACGACGACGACATTGACGATGTGCCGGAGTATGTGCCTGACGACGATCCTGATTTTGATGATTCTGACTCCCCCGATGAGGGCGGAGAAGTGGTGGCTGCGTCGCCGGGGAACTCCTCAGGGAGTGGGAGTGTTCAGACTGGCCCTTTTCACGGCTATTAGTTGTAGACCAGCTTAGGGGTGTCCTGTTTGGTAATAGTGTATCCTGGCCCGACTGTATTTTGGCTTCATAGAACCTCGGTATTTTGATATGTGGTTCCGGACCTTTCCCCCATTTTGCTTTATCTTGCTTATTTTATTTAGTGTTATCAATGGACTACTCTTATAAAGGCCCTAAGTTATTTTGTAACTAAGACCTGATGCTCCAACTGTTGATGCTTATATATATATATGCTGATGTTATTCATGTTCTGAGTGTTCATCTATAGAAAAAAAAATTATCACTATTTTGAGAATACTTATTTACTAAGGGAATCTTATTTTCCGAAAGTAACCAACAATTTAATAAGTTTTATTTTCCGCATTGGGTAACCATGTGACTCCCAAGTTGGGGTGTTACACCTCTCAATCAGGATTCATAACTTTGATATTATATGAAGCTATCATCATAGAGTTTTGCCACATCCAACTGCAGAACACAAACAGAGGAGCATCCCAAACACCACACATCTATATAAAAGTCAGATGGTCAGTCGAACAAGATAAGCACAATCCATATCATCAACACAAATCTCCACACATAGACCTTTCATCCAAACATAAACATACAGCTGTCAGTGATATATTAAACAATGTACCAGATTCATGCACCAGTCAGAAAACAATTGGATAAGGCCTACGAAAGCTAATAAAGCTGAAAACCAAGCCCAATATCTAGTCTTAATCAAATCTAACAACTTAATCATGTCAAAAGGGGTGTTTTTAAAGATAACTGAATTTCTCTCTAGCCACAACGACCACACAACAGTATGCCATATCAAAAAAGCTTTTTCTCGACATTTTCTACCTGCAAATAAGCCCCCATGCATAAAATACAAATCAGAAAGCGTAGCTGGTATAACTACCTCAAAACCTAGTCAGGCATAAAATTTCCTCCAAACAATGGAGGCATATCTACAGGATAGAATAGATGCCCAGTATCTTCAATCTCCACACAGCATACAGACAATGCCCTGTTACTCTACCAAAACCCTCCTCCTGAATAGATTTAACTTTGTGGGCACTTTATCTAAAATAACCTGCCAAGAAAAGGCAAGAACCTTGGATGATATTTTGCTCTTCCAAAAACTTTTGAAATTTTGTTCCTCCCTTTCCTGCAAATTTGATGAAAGGCCACAATTTGCTTGCAACCACCTATAAGCTGAATTTGTAGAGAACAACTCAGACTCATCCCATACCCAAAACCATTTATCATCCTTTTCTCTCACCAACACTATTGAGTTAAGAAGACCTTACATATCCTCTAGCATTTCCTTCTCCCAATCAAACATATTCCTCCTCCAACTTAGGTTCCATTTCCATTAGAATTCTGCCACTCTCCTAAGGTTGCCACCTTCCTACCCTTATCCTCTGAAAAGCTGAAGAGCCTAGGGAAAGACTCCTTCAGACTTCGATTCACTGCCCACACATCCTCGCCGTTAGTCAACTTGATGGAAGGACCTATTTGAACAAGTTTAAAGAATTAGGGGACCAAAATGAATATTTTAAAAACTTGGGGACCAAATTGAACATTTAATAACAATTTGGGGACCAAAAGTGTAATTTAGCCTTAACTGGTTAATTAGGCTTAAAAACGTGTTAGTTTAAATGACTAATTAACCTTAAAATTTGGTTAAAGCCTCGGACTCAGGTTCTGCCCAGAACACTACAGTCACGCATTGAGCACGACCGTGCTGAACAGGGAGCACGACCGTGCTCCCAGTTGAATTCTGGAAAATGGTCGCGCAATAAGCACGACCGTGCAGGACAAAGAGCACGACCGTGCTGCTGAGCACGACCGTGCTCAATAGGAAGCACGACCGTGCTTCACTTATGTGATTAGCACGACCGTGCAGGGGACAAGCACGCCCGTGCTCCCCTAACAGACAGAGATGGAATTAAAGGACTTAAAGGGGGTTTTAACCCTACCTTTCCCCAAGGTTGATGAGTTGACGTAGCTAATCAAAGATAAAGATTAGACAACTTGGTTAATGATTACCAAAGATAATTAAGATGATGAGATGGTGAGGTGTTGAGTTTGATAAGTCGGTATCCATTGGGTTACCGCAAGCTGATGAGTTATGCCTTGGTGCTTTTTGGCCAAGGAAGCCTTGACCCCGTGGTTTGGGTCTAAGGTGTCGTTGATGTTGTACCTTGGCAGTTGAGATTTTGCTCCAAGGGGACCTTGACCCGGTTGGGTTTAAGGTGTTGCGGTAGATTCCGCTGCGGTCGATTCCGTTGGTTAAAGGTTTTGCGGTTGATTCCGCTGATGTATTCGGTTGATTCCATTGAAGTGAAGGACGTGGCGTTGGCCATTGTTGTTGTTTGCCCATGCATCATTGGAGATGTTGTTGTTGAGGGATGTTCGACATAGAGGAGGTCGTCCTAGAGTACGGCGACCTGGCCATCCATGGTTGGAGTAGATTCTCCTTGCGCCCCCGTGACGAGGCATTCATTGGTTTGATGCGTTGGCTATCCAAGGAGTAGATTCTCCGACGTTGAGTCGATTCTCAATGTGGATATTTAACTCCAAAGTCGTCCATCCCGAGTTTAGTGGATCCACATGCATTGTTGGCTTAGCGGAATAAGACTGCATTGCACTACATAGCATGCTTGATGTTGATGATGTTGATGTATGTTTATACATGTTGTTGATGCATGCTTACGTTGGTGCCATGCTTGTATGTTTTACTTTACTTCCTACCTCCTTGCTATTATGTTTGCATGATTCTTACTCCCCATTATTTGTTTGTTTGTTTGGCCTGATTGGCACCTTGCAGAGGATGACGAGCAACCCAGACAGGAGTGACTCTGAGGAGCCGTCACTCATAGTTAGGGCTTGTCTTTATGTTCAGTTAGTTTGTTAGTTTTCAGTTGTAATTCCGTGGATTTTATTTCGGAACGGTTATACCAGCTCTATATGTGACATCGGGGTTGGGTTAGGTTTATTTCCCTGATATGTTTAATTGTTTTTAACTTGTTTTATTTTTCCGCGTTGTACTCGTTCATGTGGGACTTTTCTACCCATGGACAAAGGTTTAATTATTCAGTAAAATGCATGTTTTTATTTAATTGCTTTTATATTAAATGCCTTATAATATGCGAGGTAGAAGGGTGTCACAAACACGAAGACAAAATACAAGTGATAAGATGTTGTACCTTGGTAGCCTAGTGGCCAAGGGGGCCTTGATGGATGATGGTCAAGGTGGTAATCTCTAGTGCTTAATAGTTAGAGTGTTAATTAAAGATGTTGATGTACCTTGGTAGCCTAGTGGCCAAAGAGGCCTCGATAGCTGAGTGGTGGAGGTGGTAATCTCTAGTGTAGAATGACCAGAGTGTTTAAAAGAATAAATACAAAAAGATAACGATAATCCTCGATAGCCAAGTGGTTGAGGTGTTGATGGTGATGAAACTTGAGTAGCCTAGTGGCCCAAGCGGAAGTAGTGGGTTGGGTTTGTGTGTTGTGTTGAGCATGCATTCAAGCATCGGAGATGTTAGTAGGGGATGTTCAACATATGGGAGGTCGTCCAAGAGTAAGGCGATCTGGCCGTCCGTGGTGATTCATCCGAGAGATAGGTGAATCGTGCGCCCCCGCGGTGGTGCATCCGAGAGTAAGGTGCGTCGGCTATCCTAGGGGTCCACCCATGGTAAGGTTGCTTATTGGCCAATGTAGATATGTAACTCCAAAGTTGACTTCCTGAGGTAGAATGGATCCAAGTGCATGATGGAGTAGTGAAGCAGAACTGCATTGCCTAGCATACGTGATTGTATGATGATTACTGATATATTATATTGTTGTAACATGCTTGTGTGCTATATGCTCGCCTTGCTAACTGCTTCCTTGCCATTATATTCATATTCATGTTTCTTACTCCCCATTACTATATTTTTTTTGTTTTGTTGCATGTATCTTTTATGCAAAGGACGGCGAGCAGCTAGTTGAGGAGTGACTCCGAGTAGCCGCGACTCATAGTTAGGATTTCCAGCTTTGTTAGTTAGTTAGATTGTTTCAGTTTGTATCCAAGGATATTTTTCGGATTTGGTTATATCAGCTCTATATGTGACATCAAGGGTCGGGTTTTGTTTTTATGTTATGTTTCTTTTGAACCTTATGTTTTCTGCGTTTGATACAATGTGGTATTTTCTACCCGTTGGTTTTAATTTTAATAAATGATACATGTTTTTATTTACTTTATATATTTTAATGCTTTATATATATATATATGCGGGGTAGAGGGTGTTACATTTAGTGGTATTAGAGCCAGGTTTGTCCTATCAGGCCGTGGTATGAGCCTGTTGTGAGTCTATTATGTGATCTTGATTGAATTGCCTGTATTTATATGGGCAATGATGCTTAGTGTTACGAGCCGTTAGCTTTTCCTGGTTTAAGTTCGCTGTATTAACAAGCTTCTTTGGACATTTACAGGAACTTATGGCAGGAAGAGGAGGCAAAAACGACAGGCTATCGCAGATGCTTTGGCACTCCTTGCCAACGCGATAGGCCAGAACCAGAATGTCAACAACAACGGGGGACCAGCTGTGTTTCAGGGTCTTGACAAGTTCCAGCGGAACAATCCGCCCCTTCAAGGGAGCTTATGATCCTGAGGGTGCCTTGTTGTGGATGAGGGAGATTAAGAAGATCTTCCGAGTTATGGGATGCAACGACCAGCAAAGGGTCATCTTTGGGACCTTCATGTTGATGGAGGAGGCTGAGCACTAGTGGGAGAACTGTCATCAGCACATGCAGGCTGAGGGTACTGTGATTACTTGGAATGTCTTCAACGACAGATTTCTAGAGAAGTACTTTCCGGCAGACATCCGCGACAAAAAAGAGATGGAATTCTTGGCGCAGAAGCAGGGCAACATGTCAATGGGAGAGTATGCGGCTAAGTTCGAGGAGCTTGCTAGTTACTATACTCTGTATCAATATGTGACGGACGACCACTCCAAGTGCGTAAAGTTTGAGGATGGTCTGCGTTCAGAGATTAAGCAGGCTATCAGCTATCAGGAGATCGGAGTCTTCCCAGTTTTAATGAACAAGTGTAGGATCTTTGAAGACGCCTACAAGTCTGGAGGATCAACCTCCAAGGGATCAGACAGTCAGAGCAACAAGAAGAGTGATCAAGGGAACAAGTGGAAGCCGCGTCTCGCTCCAGCTGGCCGGGACTTCAAGCTGGATAGCAAGAAGCCTCGATTTTTTCAGACAGGTCCAGGAGATGGGATTCTTCTGAGTCTAGGCCTCTTCTGTGCGGCAAGTGTGGACAAGATCACTTTACTACTCAGTGCAAGGAAACAGACATCATTTGCTTGAAGTGTGGCAAGTATGGCCATATCAGCCGGAACTGTGAAGGAGGAAAGTCAAAGCCACAAAGTGCTAGCAAGAGTCAGAAGCCTCAAGCCAAACCGACTGAAGACCACAGGGAGAGTCTGTTAAGTCTCTAAAATGTCTGATGTGCATTTTCCCTAAGTTTTGATGAAAACTAAACATTTGTTAATGATTTAATTAACCTTCATATTGGTTGCTAACCTATCTATCCAGTGTGCGGATCATAATAGTAAGAATTCACTTTCACCTGTCTGCTCACTCAAGAGACCACCTGTCTGGAGAAGCAAAAGTCAACCTGTCTGATGACTAGGATGTTGATTGTCAACATTGAAGATTCAACTTGTCTCTGCGAAGTTCTCACACCCGTCTGTGGTCCTTCGATGAGGAACACAAGTACAAAGTGCTTTTGAAAGCTGTCCTTTCATGTAGAAGACTCTGAAGTTTCTCTCTCACGCTTCTCAAGAAAGTCAGAAGGTCATTCTCACAAGCAACCTGGAAGATCATGAATGAAGTCCAAATAAATAATGTTTTCAACATGCTTTATTCCCTCGTACTCCTGGTTATTACACAAAAAGGGAAATGTGCTCTGCAAAGTACAAAAGCATTCTACACAACTCTGATTTGGCTACTGCACGATGCATAAAGCCCTGATCTTCCTTGTTAGAGTACAACCAACGTTCCTATTGCATTAATGGTTGCCCAGAACGACTCTATTGCATTTAATGGGGCTCTGCTTGAAGCCAACATTTGAAGGAATGTCTCTAACGGATCTTAAATGCTTGAAGGCTATAAATACAGAAGTCATTGAAGATGAAGATAGAGAACTCACAGTATTAAAGAGCCATTACTTTGCGCATTCATTTCTTCATTCTTTCAATCTGTATTCTTCAATCATTTGAAGTTATTACGCAGTCTTTCTAAGCTTACATATAATTCACTCTTATGAGTGTTAGTGAAAGACTTGCAAATTGTATTAATTACAATCTTCTCTCAAACAAACCTGAGTAAGCCTGAAGAGGCTAAGTGAACAAAGAATACTTGTCTTGGAGTCTGGAGAGACTAGGTGTGCAAATAATACTTGAAGTCTGTAACCTGATCAGTTATAGTGGATAAAACTTGGTGCTGCCAAGGACTGGACGTAGCCCTGGTGCTAAAGGGTGAAACAGGATAAATAGTTGTGTTTATCTCTCTTTCCTTACACTCTTTAGCTGCTTTGATTATATTATCTGCTTTCTAACTAAAGGGGTTAAAGTGTGAATATCATACTTATTTTCAAGTTGTGTGCTTGTGTGTTTTTCTGTTAAAATCACACCAGACAGGTCCCCTGTCTGTGAAGTGTTTTTCACACTTGTTTGAACCTAGCTTCTGTGCGCGAAAAGTTTTTAACTTTGTTTTAATTTCTGATAAACACAATTCAACCCCCCTTCTTGTGTTTATAAATGTCTATTTCAGTTGGTATCAGAGCTCAGCCTCTGGGCTGAGCATCTAACAGTGTAGAGGTAAAGGTCCTGAGGAATAGACATGACTGCTGGAGCTAGTTCAAGTGGGAGCCACCAGACTGAAGGAGCTTCCCTAACCAGACCTCCATTCTTCAATGGAGACAACTACAACTATTGGAAAGATAGATTTCAATTGTTCATCTTGTCAACAAACTCTGATCTATGGGATGTCATCACTAATGGTCCATTCATTCCTAAAAATGATGACAACATTGACAAGCCAAAAACTCAATGGACCCCTGCAGAAAAGACAAAATGGGAACTGAATCATAAAGCCAGATACAACATCATTTGTGCTCTCAGTCCTGAAGAATTTGAAAAAGTTTGTGCCTGTGATTCTGCAAAAGAAATATGGGATGCTTTAGATGTCACTCATGAAAGAACAGCCAAAGTTAAGGAATCAAAGATTGCCACACTTGTCAGAAAGTATGAACTGTTTCTCATGGAGGAAGGAGAATCTGTTGCTCAGATGATAGGAAGATTCCAAACTATCATCAATGATGGCCTGAAGTCTCTTGTCAAAATTTATACTAATGCTGAGAAGGTTAGAAAGATACTAAGAAGTTTTCCTAAGCAGTGGAGACCTTTGGTCATTGCTATCTCTCAAGCCAAGGATCTCACTACCTTGACTGTGGATGAACTTCTTGGTACACTCACTGTTCATGAGCAGGAACTTGGTGATGAAATTACAACAAAGAAGGGCAAGTCAATTGCTCTGAAAGCTGATCAAAAGTCATCAAAGGCTTCAAAAGCTCTAAAGGCAGACGAGTCATCCAGTGATGCTGACCTGTCTGAACCCGAGGATTCTGAAAGTGATGAAGAGTTATCTCTCCTAACTAGGAAGATAAATCTTCTCTTACAAAGAAAGAAGTTCAGAAAGGATAAGCTCTTGAGAAGGTTCAACAAAGATAAGAAATTCAAAGAATATACTTCAATAGACAAAATTCAATTGTCTCTATGAGTGCAAGAAGCCTGGTCACATCAAGGCTGAGTGTCCTTAACTCAAGAAAGCCCCTCATAAGAAGTTCTTCAAAAATAAGAAGAAAGTGATGATGGCTACTTGGGAGGATCTGGAGTCAACATCTTATAATGAGGAAGAGACAGGAAAAAGCTAATCTCTGTCTGATGGCCAACACTGACTAAGATTCAGATAATGAGGTACACCCTGACTATAAGGAACTACTTTATGCCTATGAGGAGTTGCTGGAGGAATCCAACTGCTTATTTAAGGCCTTCAAATCCCTCAAGAGAGAGTATGTAAAGCTCCTTAGTGAGCATAAGCAGAAATCTCAAGAGTGTGAGAAGCTGGCTACATGAATTTTTCATGGTCTCGCCCGGTGTGACAGTACTCGCCCGGCGAGACAGAACTGATGCTGAGCAGGAAGTTGGAGTCTTTCAGTCTTGCCCCGCGAGACACGTCTTGCCCCGTGAAGATTCAAACTCATAATGGAGCCAATTTTTAGTGCTCACCCCGCGAGCACCCACTCGCCACGCGAGCGAGCGCAGACCCAGCCCTCTATAAATAGCTTGTTTTGGAATAGTTTTGATATACCAGTTTTAGATCGAATCCTAGTTTTTTGTGAGCTGTGCCTCGTTTAGGTTTACAGATAGTTTTACTGTTTTTATTCATGTTTTCTGTTGAATCGATGATGTTGAAGTACTCTATGAGGAACTAATCCTCTTTCTGAGAAAGCGATGAAGCCGCTCATGACGGCATAGTGATTTTGTGATGTTTCCTACTCCCTAATTCTCAATTTTGTTTCCTAATTCTGTTTTGTATGCGTTGATCATATGAGCTCGTGATTAACTAGTCAGTGTGGTGAGTCCGACCGGAGATTCACGCTTAGACTTGAATTAGGAACACAAATTAAATATTGCTAGAATTAGAATAGAAGATTTGTTCAATCGTTATAGGGGCCCAAGAACTTAATGAATCTTGCATGTTTTTCATCATAGAGATATCGTTGATTGGTATGGTTAGGTATTTTCTCTTGTGCTCAACCGAGGCTTAGGATAATTTCGGGTTTCTGATTGGCATATAATTGAACCGAGGGATAAAAAATAATCACTTTTGATCAATGGTTGATTGTGTTGGTGGATTCGTGACCTTGGATCCCCTAATCATATTTTCAATCTTAATAATTGCTCGTGATTTGTTTTGATTTCGTTTTAATTTAGATAATTGATTTTGATATCTTATTTTATCTCTACAATTTCTCTCCTTTGACTTGGTCAAACTTAATTGCGTTCCTAGAATATTGATACAATTGGCCACCCAATCCCTGTGTTCGATACTCGGTATTTACTTACTGTTTTAATTATTACTTGCCTCGATCCAGTACACTTGCCAGAGCCCATCACCTGGACAGTCGTTGCTCGCGACACATGACAGGAGAAAGGTCTGTGTTCCTAGACCTCCAACTTAAGAAATGAGGATATGTTGCCTTTGGAGGCAATCAGAAAGGAAAGGTTATAGGCATTGGTACTATTGATGGTAAACCCCCTCTTCCCTCTATATCTAATGTTTTTATGGTTGAAGGATTAAGACACAATTTACTTAGCATAAGTCAATTATGTGATAGTAGATTTGATGTCTCCTTCACCAAGGATTTGTGCATAGTTAAAGAAATTAGTGGCAAAACCCTCTTTTCAGCTAGAAGGCACCAAAATCAGTATAAGATTGAACTGACTGATTTCTTAAATCAAAGTGTAACCTGTCTGATGTCTAAAGAGGATGAAAGATGGCTATGGCATAAGAAACTAGGACATGCTAGTATGAAACTAATTTCAAAATTGAAAAAGGATAACCTTGTGAGAGGATTGCCTGATATTAGTTTTAAGAAATATGTTTTGTGTGATGCATGTCAGAGAGGTCAACTGAAATAGACAACTATAAACACGAGAAGGGGGGTTGAATTGTGTTTATCAGAAATTAAAATAAAGTTAAAAACTTTTTGCATGCAGAAGCTAAGTTCGAACAGGTGTAAAAGGTTACACAGATAGGTCACCTGTCTGTTGTAGTTTTCTCAGAAAACAACACACGTATACAGATGAAAAACAAGATTGATAAAAACAGTTTTAACCCCTTAGTTAGAAAGCAGATGATATATAATCAAAACAACTAAAGAGATTAAGGAAAGAGAGATTAACACAGTGATTTATCCTGGTTCACTCTTTAACACAGAGAGCTACGTCCAGTCCTTGGCAGCACCAAGATTTATCCACTATAACTGATCAGGTTACAGACTCCAAGTATTGTTTGCACACCTAGCCTCTTCAGGCTCCAACACAAGTATTCTTTGCACACCTAGCCTCTTCAGGCTCACTCAGATTTGTTTGAGAGTTTGGTTTGTAATAAATACACTTACAGACAGACAGATCTTTCACTAACACTCAGAGAGTGGTTTAAATGTAAAGCTTAGGAAAGTCTGCGTAATAACTTCAAATGATTGAAGAATACAGAGTGAATAAATGAACAGAGTAATGGCTCTTTAATGCTTTGTAATCTCTGATATGTTCATCTTCAATGACTTCTGTATTTATAGCCTCCAAACATTTAATATCCGTTAGAGACATTCCTTGCAACGATGGCTTCAAGCAGAGCTTCATTAAATGCAATATAGTCGTTCTGGGCAGCCATTAATGCAATGGAGACGTTGGTTGTACTCTAACATGAAGGATAATGGCTTTATGCATCGTGTAGAAGCCAACTCAGAGTTGTGCAGAGTGCTTTTGTACTTTTGCAGAGTACATTTCCCTTCCTGTGTAATAACCGAAAGTGCTAGGGAATAAAGCATGTTGGAAACATTCTTTAACTGGAAGTTTGTCTCTGACTTCCTAGGTTGCTTGAGAGAGAGCACTTCTGAATTTCTTGATAAGCGTGAGAGAGAGATTTCAGAGTATTCTTCATGAGGGGACAGCTTCCAAAAGCTTCCTGTACTTTGAGTTCTTAACAAAGAACCTCAGACGAGTTGAAGAGCAGAGCAGAGACAGGTTGTAAACCAGTTTGCACATAGTCAACAATCCCAGTCAGCAGACAGGTTGACTTTTTGGCTTATACAGACAGGTTGGTACTTAGGTAGACAGACAGGTGAGTTTTGTAATTTTCTGATCTGTACACTAATTAGATAGGTTAGCAACCACAAAGTAGGTTAATTAAATCATTAACCAATGTTTAGTTTTCATCAAAACTTAGGGAAATGCACACAGACATTTTAGAGACTTAACAATCTCCCCATTTTTTATGATGACAAACATTCAGATGATTTAATGAACCTTTGAAAATATCATCTTACAGAATAATAGAAAGTGGACAGGTTGATATTTTCTATATGTGCAGACAGGTGCATTTGTGTTCAATAAAAAGTATCAGAGCAATATGCAGCAGGCTTAAGTTCAAAATATCAAAGTATAACAGAGAATTAAAATTTTTACCAATTGTTATATTCTCCAGAACACTTAGCATATAACCATCACATAATTTTCTCCAATCATTTTACATTAATCATCTTACATTTTTCTCCCCCTTTTGTCAGCAACAAAAAGGAACAAACAGATAGCAGAAGAGAGAAAAAGAGATAATAAAGAGAAAATAAGGAAGATAAAGTAATATTGATTTTTATTCATCATAAGCATTTCATTTACAATGCAGTTTCTACAGACATCTACCTAGACTGATTAAAAAGAAGATACAAAGAGTCAACTTTCTTTTCTAACAGCAGCCTAGCATGCCTCTCTGCATCCAAATGTCTTCTGACTTCTTCTAGCTCAGTCTTAAGAAGATTCAAGCTATCTAAATCCACCATCTGAGAGGAGGAAGCTTCTGTAGACAGACTGGTTGAAGCAGCAGACAGGGTTGGATACCAGGGTAAGGCTAAAACTGGGGGTGGCTTGGGAACAGAGAAAGGTGAGGAGACATGGGGAAAGAAATACTGATGGATGGTTCTGAAATAGAATAAAGGAAGAAAAGCTAATTTAAACAAAGGTTTGATTCTGACTAGGTCAGAATCAGGGGAGGGAAAGACACAGGAGAGTCTTTCACAAAGAGACAGACGAGTGACTCTTATTTGAATAGGAGGGGGAAGAGGTTGATTGGCTAAGACAGATGGAGGTAAGGGTAAGAGAGAGTCTATGTGAGAGAAAAACGAATTAGACCCTGTGACTAAGAGAAAGAAGTATCTAGACCTAGAGGGTAACATCACAACAGAGGCAGGATAGTGAGATCCTTCCAATGTTCTAATGAACAAAACAATAGGGGGATAGAAGAAAATCTCCCTACATGGGTTCAGAATGTGAGGTGGAGGAGAAGGGATGACAGATAAGTGAGATACACTTGCAGTCATCAGAGATTGCAAATCACTCACAAACAGTCTAGATGATATGCCAGATTGTTCTCTGGGAGTTGAGTCCCTGTGAACAACTGTGTACTGACATATATCAGACACAACATCAAAAGATGTTTGGGTGGGGTGAGAAGAGACAGGTGAATGAAAAGGGGAGGCAACAGATAAAGGATTGACAAAAAGGGCAGAGGGGGAAGAAACTACAGAACCTTGAATACCTAGGTGAAGGGGAGAGGATGGTGCAGAAGGAAAGGTGAAAAGCTGATCTTCAAAGAGTCCTGTCTTCTTCCTTGAAGGGGACAGAGAAGCAGCTTCAGGATGACCAACTGTCTGAGTCCCATCAGACAGGTCAACAGAGGTTGCAGCAGCAGCAACAGCAGGCTCTTCTGTAGGGACTTCTTCCCTTCCAGCAATGGCCACCACAGGCATAGGGTAGCCTGACCTTCTTTTTCTGGGAATGATTCCCAGATCAAGAGGTTTGATCTCCCTAGGCTCCTCTGAGGGTGGAGATGTCTGCTCCCCCTGAGCAGGTGCTTCCTCTTTACTAGGTTCAGACTCCACTTGTCTGACCTTGGTAAAGGTCTTCACCAGTCTTCTCCTCTTGGTAGGTTGTGCAGAAACCACACCAAATTTTCCAGCCTCACTGGTCTTCCTCTTGGGAGAGGGTTTCTTCAGCTTAAATCTGAGAGGCTCAACTGTCTCAGCAGATCCTTCAGAAGCTGTGGGTTCCTCAGGCCTCTGGTCCTGTCTGGCCACTTTTCCAGCAGGTTTCCAGATCCTCTCAGCGATTGGAACCTCTAATTCACCAGTGGAATCAGCTGGTTCTTCTGTTTTTTCCTTCTGCTTCTGCTCAACAGTAGGCTTCTTCTTTTTCTTCTTATCTTCTTCTTCATCCTCCAGAGGGATTCCTTCAATCCCCATCATAGACAAGACCTTCTTGTCTATGGGCAGAGCCATGTCCACAAAATGGACATCAGTTGGAACAAACAACTTGTTCCTAAAAACCCTTGTCAGCAGCATTCCATAAGGGTAGGTAGGCATGTTTGTCCTTCTGATCAGAGACTCAAGATACATGTAGATGAGATCATTGATGTCTATCTTGATTTTGTGAATCAAGTGTTACAGAGCAAATCTGTCCATCTTGGTCACATTGTCTCGTGATCCTTTTCTTGGCATCACACACTCCAGCAGCAGCTTGTGCAAGAACCTGCACTTGGGCACCATGCTGACAGGCTTCTTGTTCTCAGGGTTGGGAACTCCATATATAGCAATATTGACACTTTCAGTTCCTGCCTGATCTTCCTAGTCAGGTCTGAAGGCAGTTCCAATCCTTGGGCATCTAGTTGCCAATTCCAGAGAGCTAATGGGAAACTGGAGAGTCACATCAGATGACATTTGAGCCTTGAAGCTCTTGGTTCCATCAACCACACTGGTGATGACCACAGCATTCCTCCAGAAATCTCTGACAAGCTTGGGATGAACCAGTTCCGTGATATCAAAGAAGGCTGTCCACTTAGAGTATTCCAACTCTTCAGTGACATCCATTCCCCATTTCTTCATCTGTTGGAGATCAACAGTCTTGCCTGTAAGAATCTTCTCAACATCAGCTATTCTCATTTCATATTTCTCAGCAATCTCTTTTGGGGACAGACGCTTTGAAGATGCCATTTTTCAGAGAGGAGAGAATGAGAGTTTTGGAAGAGAGAAGGGTTAGAACGAGAGAAAGACAAAGATGAAAAGACTTAGGGCTTTTGAGAGGGATAAAGTTTGATTCTTTCTGAAAATTGCCTTTTAAAGCAATAAAAGCAAGAGAGAGAAAAAAGACATTTTTAATTTAGAAAAGGCACGATTTATGTGGGGAACTGTAGCGCCCACTTAAGATATAATGAAAACATGGTTTCGAGGTAAAAATTGTCGTGTCCATGATTAGCTTCAGATTAACAAATGGTATTAAATAAATAAATAAATAAATAAATAAATAAATAATAACCATTTTAATAAAACTGTTGAGTTTCAGCATAGTGACTCAGTAGAGTCAGACAGGTGATCACAGACAGTTCAAAACTCAGACATTTCATTCAACAATACAATGCATGTTTAAATTATCTCTAATAAATAAAAATCTTTCTTCTGCTAAAGGCTTAGTGAAGATATCAGCCCATTGATTTTCAGTTTTAACAAACTTAATATCAAAGATACCTTTCTGAACATAATCTCTAATGAAGTGATGTTTGATCTCTATATGCTTAGCCTTAGAATGCTGAATAGGATTTTTAGTTAAGCAGATAGCACTAAAATTATCACACCATACAGATATATTATGCTCAAAAATAGAGTAATCCTCAAGTTGATGTTTTACCCATAAGAGTTGAGAGCAACAACTAGCAGCTGAGATATATTCTGCTTCAGCAGTAGATAGAGCAATAGTTGTCTGCCTTTTGCTTGACCAAGAGACTAAATTTGCTCCAATGAAGTGGCATCCTCCACTGGTGCTTTTTCTTTCTATTCTGTCTCCAGCAAAGTCAGCATCACAGAATCCCACTAATCTGTATTCTTTAGTTCTTAAATATAGCAAACCAAGATTAGTAGTACCAAGCAAATATCTAAATATTCTCTTAACAGCTTTAAGATGAGATTCTCTTGGGTCAGATTGAAATCTAGCACACATGCAGACACTAAATTGAATATCAGGTCTGCTTGAAGTTAAGTACAGCAAAGATCCAATCATACCTCTGTAGACAGTTTGGTCTACCATTTTACCTTCATCATCTTTACTTAGTTTTGCATTGGTTTCCATGGGAGTTTTCATAAGCTTAGCACTTTCCATTTTGTATTTCTTAAGCATTTCCTTGATATACTTTTGTTGATGGATGTAGATTCCATCACTTGTCTGTTTGATTTGTAGACCAAGGAAGAACTTCAATTCTCCCATCATGCTCATCTCAAATTCTGCTTGCATCAGCTTTGAAAAATCCTTGCATAGCTTTTCATTAGTTGCTCCAAAAATAATATCATCAACATATATTTGGACTATAATAAAATTTTCTTTAGAGCTTTTCTTAAACAGAGTAGTATCTACTTGACCTCTTGTAAAACCATTATGCATGAGAAAAGAGCTTAATCTATCATACCATGCCCTAGGTGCTTGCTTTAAACCATATAATGCCTTTTTAAGTTTAAAAACATGATCTGGTTTATCAGTATCTTCAAAACCAGGGGGTTGTTTAACATAAACTTCTTCTTCAATTATTCCATTGAGAAAAGCACTTTTCACATCCATTTGAAAAAGAGTGATTTGGTGTTGTGCAGCATATGACATCAGTATGCGAATAGCTTCTATTCTAGCTACAGGTGCAAATGTTTCAGTATAGTCAATACCTTCTTGTTGGTTATAGCCTTGAGCTACTAACCTTGCCTTGTTTCTGACAACTTTGCCATCTTCATCTAACTTGTTTCTAAAGACCCATCTTGTTCCAATGACAGACTTGTTTTTGGGCTTGGAGACAAGTGTCCAGACATCATTTCTGGTGAACTGATTGAATTCCTCTTGCATAGCAAGAATCCAGCTTTCATCATCATGAGCTTCTTCAATGTGTTTTGGCTATATTTCTGACATAAAGGCCACATTGCTTGATTCTCTTAAAGTAGACCTGGTTCTTATTCCTTCTGAGGGATTTCCAATAATGAGATCCTTAGGATGATGAGTTTTGAATTTCCAATCTCTTTCAAGAGGATCTTGACTTGTCTGTTGACTTGTCTGCTCCACTTGTCTGTCTGGTTCTGCTTCAGGTTCTGATTTGGTTAAGTCAGGTTGTTGATCTTCTGACTTGTTTATATCAAGACCTGCAAGATCATCTTCTAGATCTGACAATTCCTTATCAGTCTTTAAGCTATCATTAAATTTGACATGAACAGATTCTTCAATAACAGATGTTCTAGAGTTGTAAATTCTAAAAGCTTTAGACATTTCAGAGTATCCCAAAAAGCTACCTTTGTCTGTCTTAGAGTCAAACTTTCCAAGTTGATCCTTGGTATTTAAGATGAAGCATTCACAACCAAATGCATGAAAGTAAGAAATGTTGGGGCTTTTTCCTTTCCACAGTTCATAGGGTGTCTTCTATAGAAAAGGCCTAATGAGTATTCTGTTTTGTACATAACAGGCTGTGTTTACTGCTTCTGCCCAGAAGTACTTAGGGAGATTATTCTCATTGAGCATAGATCTAGCCATCTCTTGCAGAGATCTGTTCTTTCTCTCAACCACTCCATTTTGTTGAGGAGTTCTAGGTGCAGAGAAATTGTGAGAGATCCCATTCTCCTCACAGAACTGTCTAAACTGCTCATTTTCAAATTCTCCCCCATGGTCACTTTAAGAGTAGAAATGCAGAAACCCTGCTCATTTTGTATTCTTTTACAGAATACTGAGAAAGCCTTAAAAGACTCATCCTTGTGGGTTAAGAAGAGTACCCAAGTATATCTAGAATAGTCATCAACTATGACGAATCCATATTTCCTTCCAGCTAAACTAGCAACACTAACTGGTCCAAACAGATCCATGTGTAACAGCTGAAGAGGTCTAGAGGTTGATACTTGGTTTTTAGATTTGAAACTTGATTTTATTTGTTTACCTCTCTGACATGCATCACACAAAACATCTTTCTTAAAACTAATATCAGGCAATCCTCTCACAAGGTTATCCCTTTTTAGTTTTGAAATTAGTTTCATACTGGCATGTCCTAGTTTCTTATGCCATAACCATCTTTCATCCTCTTTAGACATCAGACAGGTTACACTTTGATCTGAGAGATCAGTCAGTTCAATCTTATACAGATTTTGTTGCCTTTTAGCTGAAAAGAGGGTTTTGCCATTTAGATCTTTAACTATACAGAAATCCTTGGTAAAGGAGACATCAAATCCACTGTCACATAATTGACTTATGCTAAGCAAATTGTGTTTTAATCCTTTAACCATAAGAACATTTGATATAGAGGGAAGAGGAGGTTTACCACCAATAGTACCAATTCCTATAACCTTCCCTTTCTGATTTCCACCAAATGCCACATGTCCTCCTTTCTTAAGTTGGAGGTCTAGGAACATAGACCTTTCTCCTGTCATGTGTCGCGAGCAGCCACTGTCCAGGTACCAGTAGTGGTGTTTTCTTTGTGCTGTTGAGGACATCTGCAACAGAGATTATTTGATCTTTAGGTACCCATAGTTTTCTGGGTCCTTTTCTGTTAGTTCTAGGAGTCTGTGAAGACTTCCTTCTTTTCTTATGAAGACACTTAGACATAACATGTCCAGTCTTTCCACAGAAATTACAGACAGGTATGGATTTAATAGAAGTAGATGTAGTAGACACTTTAGAGTACTTAGTTGATAATTTATGATGTGTCTGATGGACATATCCAATATCTTCTTTGTTAAGGGAGTGCCTCTGACAACCAAGCAGCTTGGTCAGATTTTCTCTACCATTAACAAGTTTGGCAAGATCAGAAGTGAGCTCTTTCACTTTCTGTTGAAGTTTTTCAACTTCTTCAGACTGTGATGTATCACTAGAGATCTTAGCTTCATTAGACTTTTCAGTCTTCAGCTCACTGTTCTCCTTGGCAAATTTCTCACACTCTAGAGATTTCTGTTTATGCTCACTGAGGAGCTTAACATGATCTCTCTTAAGAGATTTGAAAGCCTTAGATAAGCAGTTGGATTCCTCCAACAATTCTTCATAGGCATCAAGTAATTCCTCATAATCAGAATTTACCTCATTATCTGAATCTGAGTCAGTGTTAGCCATTAGACAGAGATTTGCTTCTTCCTCTGTCTCTTCATCAGAAGATGTTGACTCTAGATCTTCCCAAGTAGCCATCATTCCTTTCTTCTTCTTTTTGAAGAACTTCTTAAAAGGGGCTTTCTTGAGTTGAGGACATTCTGCTTTGATGTGACCTGGTTTCTTGCACTCATAGCAGACAATTGAGTTCTTGTCTGTTGAAGTGGAATCTTTGAAGTTCTTGTCCTTGTTGAATCTTCTGAATGGCTTATCTTTTCTGAACTTCTTTTTCTGTAAGAGAAGCTTTATCTTTCTGGTTAGGAGAGATAGTTCTTCATCACTTTCAGAATCCTCAGGTTCGGACAGGTCAGCATCACTGGATGACTCGTCTGCCTTCAAAGCTTTGGAAGACTTTTGATCAGCCTTCAGAGCAATTGACTTGCCCTTCTTTGTTGAGACTTCATCTCCAAGTTCTTGCTCATGAACAGTAAGTGTTCCAAGGAGTTCATCCATAGACAAGGTGGTAAGATCTTTGGCTTGAGATATAGCAGTTACCAGAGGTCTCCACTACTTAGGCAGGCTCCTAAGTATCTTTCCAACCTTCTCGGCATTAGAGTAAACTTTGCCAAGAGACTTTAGACCATTGATGATAGTTTGGAATCTCCCTATCATTTGAGCAACAGATTCTCCTTCCTCCATGAGAAACAGTTCATACTTTCTGACAAGTATGGCAATTTTTGATTCTTTGACTTTGGCTGTTCCTTCATGTGTGACAGCTAAGGTGTCCCATATTTCTTTGGCAGAATCACAGGCACAGACCTTTTCAAACTCATCAGGACTGAGAGCACAAATAATGTTGTATCTGGCTTTGTGATTCAGCTCCCACTTTGTCTTTTCTGCAGGAGTCCACTAAGCTTTTGGCTTGTCAGTGTTGTCATCATTTTTAGGAATGAAAGGACCATCTGTGATGACATCCCAGAGATCAGAGTTTGTAGATAGAATGAACCATTGAAATCTATCTTTCCAATAGTTGTAGTTTTCTCCATTGAAGAATGGAGGTCTGGTTAAGGAGGCTCCTTCAGTCTGGTGACTTCCACTAGCTCCAGCAGTCATGTCTATTCTTCAGGATCTTTTACCTCTACACTGTTAGATGCTCAACCCAGAGGCTGAGCTCTGATACCAACTGAAATAGACAACTATAAACACGAGAAGGGGGGTTGAATTGTGTTTATCAGAAATTAAAATAAAGTTAAAAACTTTTTGCATGCAGAAGCTAAGTTCGGACAGGTGTAAAAGGTTACACAGACAGGTCACCTGTCTGTTGTAGTTTTCTCAGAAAACAACACACGTATACAGATGAAAAACAAGCTTGATAAAAACAGTTTTAACCCCTTAGTTAGAAAGCAGATGATATATAATCAAAACAACTAAAGAGATTAAGGAAAGAGAGATTAACACAGTGATTTATCCTGGTTCACTCTTTAACACAAAGAGCTACGTCCAGTCCTTGGCAGCACCAAGATTTATCCACTATAACTTATCAGGTTACAGACTCCAAGTATTGTTTGCACACCTAGCCTCTTCAGGCTCCAACACAAGTATTCTTTGCACACCTAGCCTCTTCAGGCTCACTCAGATTTGTTTGAGAGTTTGGTTTGTAATAAATACACTTACAAACAGACAGATCTTTCACTAACACTCAGAGAGTGGTTTAAATGTAAAGCTTAGGAAAGTCTGCGTAATAACTTCAAATGATTGAAGAATACAGAGTGAATAAATGAACAGAGTAATGGCTCTTTAATGCTTTGTAATCTCTAATATGTTCATCTTCAATGACTTCTGTATTTATAGCCTTCAAACATTTAATATCCGTTAGAGACATTCCTTGCAACGATGGCTTCAAGCAGAGCTTCATTAAATGCAATATAGTCGTTCTGGGCAGCCATTAATGCAATGGAGACGTTGGTTGTACTCTAACATGAAGGATAATGGCTTTATGCATCGTGTAGAAGCCAACTCAGAGTTGTGCAGAGTGCTTTTGTACTTTTGCAGAGTACATTTCCCTTCCTGTGTAATAACCGAAAGTACTAGGGAATAAAGCATGTTGGAAACATTCTTTAACTGGAAGTTTGTCTCTGACTTCCTAGGTTGCTTGAGAGAGAGCACTTCTGAATTTCTTGATAAGCATGAGAGAGAGATTTCAGAGTATTCTTCATGAGGGGACAGCTTCCAAAAGCTTCCTGTACTTTGAGTTCTTAACAAAGAACCTTAGATGAGTTGAAGAGTAGAGCAGAGACAGGTTGTAAACCAGTTTGCACATAGTCAACAATCCCAGTCAGCAGACAGGTTGACTTTTTGGCTTATACAGACAGGTTGGTACTTAGGTAGACAGACAGGTGAGTTTTGTAATTTTTTGATCTGTACACTAAGTAGATAGGTTAGCAACCACAAAGTAGGTTAATTAAATCATTAACCAATGTTTAGTTTTCATCAAAACTTAGGGAAATGCACACAGACATTTTAGAGACTTCACATAAACAAGTAAAATCAAGTTTCAAATCTAAAAACCAAATATCAACCTCTAGACCTCTTCAGCTGTTACACATGGATCTGTCTGGGCCAGTTAGTGTTGCTAGCTTGGCTGGAAGGATATATGGATTTGTCATAGTTGATGACTATTCTAGATTTACATGGGTACTCTTCTTAACCCACAAGGATAAGTCTTTTAAGACTTTCTCTGTATTCTGTAAGAAAGTAAAAAATGAGCAAGGTTTCTGTATTTCTACCCTTAGAAGTGATCATGGGGGAGAATTTGAAAATGAGCAATTTAGATTGTTCTGTGAGGAGAATGGGATCTCTCACAATTTCTCTGCACCTAGAACTCCACAGCAAAATGGAGTAGTTGAGATAAAGAACAGATCTTTGCAAGAGATTGCTAGATCTATGCTCAATGAGAATAATCTCCCTAAGTACTTCTGGGCAGAGGCAGTAAACACTGCATGTTATGTACAAAATAGAATACTTATAAGGCCTTTTCTAAAGAAGACTCCTTAAGAATTGTGGAAAAGAAAAAGCCCCAACATATCTTACTTTCATGCATTTGGATGTGAATGTTTCATTCTGAACACTAATGATCAACTTGGGAAGTTTGATTCCAAAGTGGATAAAGGTATCTTTGTAGGCTATTCTGAAATGTCTAAAGCCTTTAGAATCTATAATTCCAGAACTTCTGTTATTGAAGAATATGTTTATGTTAAGTTTAATGATGGTTTAAAGACTGATAGGGAACTATCAGATCTAGAAGATAATCTTGCAGGTCTTGACATAAACAAGCCAGAAAGTCAACAACCTGATCTGACTAAGACAGAACCTATTAATGAGTTAGACAAACAAGTGGAGCAGACAAGTCAGCAGACAAGTCAAGATCTTCATGATGATCTCAAGAGAGACAGAAGTTCAAAACTCATCATCCTAAGGATCTTATCATTGGAAATCCCTCAGAAGGAGTAAGAACCATATCTACTCTAAGAGAATTAAGCAATGTGGCATTTCTACCAGAAATGGAACCAAGCGCATTGGGGAAGCTCTTAAGGATGAAAGCTGGATTCTTGCTATGCAAGAAAAACTCAACCAGTTCACCAGAAATGATGTCTGGACACTTGTCTCCAAGCCCAAAAACAAATCTGTCATTGGAACAAGATGGGTTTTCAGAAACAAATTGAATGAGGATGGCAAAGTTGTCAGAAATAAGGCAAAGTTAGTAGCTCAAGGCTATAACCAGCAAGAAGATATTGACTATACTGAAACCTTTGCACCTGTAGCTAGGATAGAAGCTATTCGCATATTAATGTCATATGCTGCACAACACCAAATCACTCTTTTGTAAATGGATGTAAAAAGTGCTTTTCTAAATGGTATAATTGAAGAAGAAGTGTATGTTAAACAACCCCCTGGTTTTTAAGATACTGATAAACCAGATCACGTTTTCAAACTTAAAAAGGTATTATATGGTTTGAAGCAAGCACCTAGGGCATAGTATGATAGACTTAGTTCTTTTCTCATGCATAATGGTTTTACTAGAGGACAAGTAGATACTACTCTGTTTAAGAAAAGCTCAAAAGAGAATTTCATTATTATCCAAATATATGTTGATGATATTATTTTTGGAGCAACTAATGAAAAGCTGTGCAAGGAATTTTCCAAGCTATTGCAAACAGAATTTGAGATGAGAGAATGTTGTTTTGTGCAAAAGGTCATTCGTAAAACGACGTGCAATGCTTATGTCCATGTCAAGTTCTCTGCGTTTCATCATTTCCAGTTTAAAACCATTTTTTATCTTTACTTGTGATTAGTCCAACATTATTCGCACAACATTCGTTATTGACTATTCGCTATTCGCACTCAATAACAGTGCTGAACAACCTCAAAGCCAAATAAATCACCATTGAAAGCCTTGCCCCTTGGTTATGGTTCTTTAAACCAAGACACATCTTGCATTTGAACATAGACTCATCATATTAATATGATATCCCTATAATTACATGAGAATGGAACATTTATTCATGCTCTAGGAGAGTAAAAAAAAAAAAAAAAAACATAAGTTAAGGCCTTCAATCAAAAAAGTAACTAAAGCCCCAAAAATGTTATCAGATAAAGAAAGACATGTCTCAGGGCATTCAGAATAAAATTTCCATCTCTGTTATGAAGAACCAGTTTATGTAAATGAAGCAGATTCAGTTTTTAGGCATCCATGACCACAATTATATTTCATACATAGAGATGCAAAAATTAAAGCACATAGGTTTTTAGACAGAAGAAAAACCTTCTGAGTTATTTGAATACAAAAGTACTAAAGAGATAACAATAACATATTAGAGTTCAATACCTGTTCTTTCCTTGCGTGTGGGGTGGTTTAATGGAGAACCATGCTATGAGTGGAGGGGAGAAGTGAAGAGAAGTGGACGAAGCTTCAATGAGACAGAAAACGAGATTAATGGTCGCGACAGAGTAGAGAGAAGAGAACTCACCGGAGAGACAGAGGGTTGCCTGAGAATATGGTCGCGACAGTGAGGGAACGAAGGGGCTCGCGAGGTGGGCTTGCAGTGGCTTACCGGAGAGAAAGGGGTAGGGAAGAGAAGGGCGGTGGTGAACAGGCAGAGTGATGAAAGTGATGAAGAGAAAGGCGCGCGGGAAACATATACTTTCTAAAAACATTGAGTATCACTTTTAACGTCTGTTGTTAAAACAACAGACGTTAAAGTTCATCTTTTACGTCTGTTGTTTAAATAACATATGTAAAAGATGAACTTTAACGTCTGTTGTTTAAACAACAGACATTAAAAGTGATTTAAATGAACCATTTAATTACAGTTCTACCACCGCTTGTTTTCTAACGTCCACTTTTTTTTTAACAGACGTTATATATGCTCGTTTATTCCATATTTTCTAGTAGTGACATTTCCCTTTTCGTGCAACTCCTAGTTGTACTAGGAATAAAGCATATTAGAAGCACTCCGCTTCTGAGTTCCTAGGTTGCTTGTGAGTTTGACCTTCTGATTTTCTTGATATGCGTGAGAGAGAAAGCATCAGTGACTCCTGCTAGAGGGGTCAGCTCCTAAAGGCTTCTCTGTCCTTGTGTTCCTTATCGAAGGACCACAGACAAGTGAGAGCTTAAAATGGACAGGTTGAATCCTTAATGCAGATAGTCAACAATCCAGTCAGCAGACAGGTTGACTTCCACTTATAAGACAGGTGATCTTCAAGACAGATCAATTGTGTCTATGGGCAGACAGGTGTAAAAGATCCTTTCACTTAATGTTCTGCACACTAGATGAATAGGTCAGCAACCAATATGAAGTTCAATTAAATCATTAACAAATGTTTTGTTTTCATCAAAACTTAGGACAAATGTACATCAGATATTTTAGAGACTTAACAAAGTTAAACCACTACAACAAAATGCACTTTTAACGGCAATTTTTATGACTTTTAGCGGCAATAGTAATGGCCGCCAAAACCTTTACCAGCAAATATTAATTAGCCGGCGTATCCAGTGTCGCTAAAAGCTTTCTCGGCAATTATAGGAAATGCTGGTAAAGACCCAAATAATTGCCACTAAAAGTCAAAAGTTTTAGTGGCAATTATCACGATCTTTAGTAGCAATTTTAATAGCCACTAAATATAATTTTAGAATTATCTTCTAAGCTCATTTACCAGCTTTTTTTATTGCCAATAAAAGTTCTACCTGATTTTTCCCAACAATTACTATTACTATAAAATATTAAGATTATTTACCACTCAAAGTGGGTGATTTTTTTTTTTTTTTGGTAAGCCAAAATTGTATTAGATAGAGTATTAGGGGTACTCAACCCAAATACATTGTAACATACAAATGAAATGTATATCCAGAAATCGAGGACAACACTATTTCAGTCACTTTCATATCACAGGTGTCTAAAACCAGTATAAAATATACCTCCCTTGCCTAACATAGCAGCTAATATAGAATTAGTGTTGCAGACAGTAATATTACAACCAATTTCCTATAGTTCAGCAAATCCATATAAGCCCCACGGTTGAACAAAAGAGCAAAAGTTTTTAACCATCAATTACAGATCCTTCAAGGTGCAAAGGATGGGGTAAAACTGAGCCAACCAAGAGCAGCCCGATGGATCTAACTGTACGCCCCCCCGCTGTTTTATGTTCGGTCTTAATGTATCAGAGCAGCAGCAAAGACCCAATAACATAATCAGCCAAGCCAAGCTCCATCATCCATATGTTCCTTTTTCAGATAGAATGAAGCAATAGAAAAGCTCCCTTACTGCACCAGAAACGCTCCAGAAAGCACAGGGACTCAACATAACCTCAAATCAAATATATTACACACAGGAGAGCATGCAAACTACAGGAGATATGCACCAATCAGAATAACAGTAGTTGCTACCCTTACCTCTAAATTGAAACCAATTCCAAGCTCTGTATTTTACAAGGTCCAGCAAAGTGGGTGATTTGATTAACAAAAGTTAATCATCTAAAAAACAATACAATTACTCAAAAGTGAGATTCAAATATGAAATGTAGTCAATTTTTTTAAATAATAACCATATTTAAGCAATAATAAAATGAGTATGAAGCTTAATAGCTTGAATATTATTTAAAGATGACTCAAGATTCATTAACATAAATATAACGCAGGAATCCCAATCTTTTGCTTCTTTGAACATCCTAAGTCCTGCATAATAGAGAGCCATGAGGTATACAGATTAAGCCACAAGCTAGGTGGACTAGGAGCTAAAGCTTTACCATTCTGACAACCAAAAATCTTTCATGGTGAAGGAGAAATCTTTGCTATTGATCTTGGTATAGAATTCTAGCATCTGGGAAGAGAAGAAAAGAAATTAAAGAAAAACATAAAAAAAAAGTAAAAAAAATAAATAAAAAACAAATAAGAAACTATTGCAGTATTTGTAACACACTTGAAAATTTGCTAGAATAGATCAAATCAAATGGTTGACATTTAAAGTTTGAAAGGGAAACTCTAACTTAAAATACATAAACTTTTTATATCCATTACAAACTATAGAATAGTATCATAGAAAAATGAACTGAACAAGAATGGGCAGTGTTTTCTTCCCCCTCTAGATGAGATATCTTGATGAACCTATAATAGTTAGTTAATGAAGCACCATTATCTTGTGCCCGGAACATCAATTCTTCGACCATAAGAAGGGAGGATCCACTACACTCCATTTTTCATAACCCTGAAATGAAATAAAATAAAAGCACATGTAAAATCTTAAAGGGTGACCAAAATTGGTGCATTAGTAAACATTGTTCATTGGAAGTTTCCTTCTGTAGGATGCAGAAAAATCATATAATACACACTTTTAAGCCGTAGAAGACTGACCTAAAGGAATCAAAGAACTAAGTCTAGCAGCTCCTACACACTTGAAGTTATCAACACATAGAACAAGCACATTAAGCAAAATAAGGCTGCCAAGAGATTGCTGGAGATAAATGAACTGCCAATAAGAATCATAAGTTAAATGCTATAAAGATCCTAGACAACACAAACTAGCTAGAGTACATCAAAATACAACTTGAATTTCTCTTCTTTATGCTATGTAGTCCTTTGAATAACAAGCTAAGTAAAACAGAATTGTTTGGCAAAGTTCCTATAATAGTTAGTTAATGAAGTACCATTCTATGCTATGTACCTTGCAGATTTCCATCGGCTACCATCGTTGCTTGATTTTTCCATTTGCTCCAACTATAGATCTACAAACATAACAAAGAGAAAGAAAAGAGAAATTAACACTTCTCCCAAGCTACATAAAACACTTTGCTAAATAGTGTTAATAATTAAGACTTCCGCCAACATGCACAAAGCACTATTGCAGCACCAGACTTGCAAATTCCAACCTGTAACCAAGCCTTAGTTTAGCAAGAAAAGTAGTCGTGCCACTAGAACCATGTTTTTTCACACTTAAAATATAAGCTTAAGGGCAAAGTAACTAGTGACTGACCTTAATTGTCTAATTTGCCATGATAAATGTTTAATTAATGATTCACAAATAGAGTCTTACTTGTGAGGAAGTAGCAACTGTGATCACCATATCCTTCACAAGCCCATATAGGTGTTCTTCAAAATGAACACTAGTTGCATTGTCATTATCTTTTTTAGGAGATAATATAAGAGAAGGTTGACAACAAATAAGAAACAAACAACTACTAGAGAAAAAAAGGTGTAGGTAATCATACATACTGGGTGCACTCATGGAGGATATCGAATTTAGGCCCATGGAAGAACAAGCATGCCTTCCTGTTACAAAACAAATGGTAAATGTTGAAATCCAAACAAGAGAGGAATATTCTTAGCAGAATAATGTAATCCTCTAATTTGGAAATGGGGTCTAAGGCCTATACAATATACTATATTAAAGAAATTTAAGAAACTTATTCTAAAATTACTGGATACATTAGATCTTCTATGGCCAACTTAAAAAGACAACTTAAAACAAATCTTCAGTGGCCAACCTAACAAAAACTATTTATTATTGCTTTTAACAAGTTTATATCAATTGACCAATAATTGCAACCAAGTTAACCTGAGTAAGTCAATCCTTTGCAGCAAATCAAGTAAAACTTGACATTACTACTCAAAAAACAAATAAAAATCAGAAAGCAAATAAAAATCAAAAAGTAATGTAGCATAAATCTGGCATTTAATCAAATAGCTTATATGCAACCAGATTGAATTGCAACAAACAGCTAGAACAACAAGTAAAAGCAAAAGAAATTCTCACTAGAGATGAGGGGAAGAAAACAGATCCAGGAGAAAACTTAAATCCCAATTGTAAACCTCGCTGAAATTGAGAAAAAAAATGATGAATTCATAATTTAATCCACAGAAGACTTGCAAATGTGTAGTACCTAAATGGATCAATGAGGCATCATATCAAACATGTAACATGCAAACATACAAAACACATAATTTTTTACAAATCTGAACAATGATTCAACTAACTTGAGCAATAGTGATTCTTCTCCATTCGAGTTTCAGATGGAGCAAAGATGGAGGTTGTGGCGCATGTGGAAGAGAGAGACATAGAGAGACAGAGAGAGAGAGAGAGAGAGAGAGAGAGAGAGAGAGAGAGATTGGGATTCTAGGGTCCATGAAAGCAAAGATTTAGAGAGTGAGAGCGACAAAGTTTCAGAGATTCGGAATTGCAACTGCGAGAGTGAGAGTCACAAAGTTTAAGAGTGAAATTTCATAAAGTTTGTGAGAGAAATCATGTGCTTGCGAGAGTGAGTTTGTGAAGTTTCAAAGAAATAGCTAAGTGGTAACATGAAGTGAGGTGTGGTGATTTTCTGAAATTGGACAAAGGAGGTGATGCGATGAAACGGTGGTTTTGAACAAGTGGAGAGATAGAAGTCAGACAAATGGTGTTGTTATTATGAATTAATTATTGCTGGCAAATATTGATTGGCCACAAAAATTTCAAGTCAGTTTATAAAATAGTGGCAATTAGTTTATTGCCATTAAACAATTGCCACTAAAAGTAAAAATTACTGTAGTGAACTTATGTTGTATCTTAGTCAAATCTGAAAGTTAGGCCATCTAGTCATGTGAAGCCTAAATTTGAAGGCCTAATTCAATTTCTAGGATTATTAATATTTTTGAAGCCTACATGATTCTAAGACAGCAGAGGTAGTTAGGCTAAAAATGATTATGCAAGAACTCTCAATTGTGCTTATCCTTTGGTGGTTCTTGAAATCATTAGTTTTGTAATTCTCTATTTTTAAGCAGTTGTTAGGTAGAAAGTTGGTCTATTGATGTATTGATCTTGGATTTCTTTTCTGGTACAGGTAGCAAAGAGGAAGCATTTTTTGGTTCCATAGAGGTGCTATGGGAAATACTTGTTTTAAATGGAAGCTCATACATGTTTAAACTTTGAACGGTGTATACTTTCTTAATTTTTCATATTTGAGTTTGTATAGAATTTGTATAGAAGGATGATTACTAGTTGAATTGTCTTGAAACTTAATTATTTGACCATGTTCATACTGTTTACATAAACACCATTGAAAAAAAATATATAGTGCATGAGTTCTAAAATAATTGAATAAAGTGATGTTGAATACTATTTAAATTGGGTTCTAAAATAAGCTATAGGAAACATTTAGTTTTAATATCATTTTCAAATTGGGTAATATTTAAAATTGTTAATATTACCTTTCGCGTCATTTTTTTTTAATAGTTGTTTATATTTTCAAAAATGTTATCAATGATATCTTTTGGTAACATTTTTAAATCTAGCAACATTTTTTAAAATGCCGCTAAAAATGCATTTAGCGACATTTTAAATATTTAGTAACATTTAACAAAAATATTGTTATATGCCAAATAAATGTTACAAAAAAGAACGTGTTGCACCATTTAATAAATGTTACTATAGTTATAAAAAAAAAAAAAAAGTTGCCAAAGACTTTTTGTGACATGAACTTCATGCGACATGTGACAAAATGTTACTAATGTTAATATATAACATTTTCTTACTAATTAGCAACATTTTTTAAATGTTGCTAAATGTGAATTATATTGTAGTGGATCATTGTAACATCGGTTCACAATTGGATCGTGAATTTAAAGTTACAGACACCTCTAAATTTAATGCTGATGTCTTTTAAAACTGCTGAAAAAACACATAATATTGCAGAAGCCTCCCCTCAATTAGTATAAAGATAAGTAGAGAGTTATTTTAAAAATTAAAAACATATATATACAAAAAGCTCGTACACTAGAACCAAATGGTAGAGGAGGACTGAAAACAAATTTTGGCGGTTAAGAGGAGCAGGGAAATGATGTAGAATGTAAGGCACCATGAACATATTTTTGTGCAACAACAGGGCAGTGCACTCACCATGACAAAACAAACCATGTAGAAATTTTCTTTCTATAGTCCACTGGAATATCAAACAATCCAAACCATCCCTAAATTCTTGCACACTCTCCACAGTTTGTATCAACAAAGCCAATCATATCCCCACAACCATAATTAGTGTTTTCTTATCATTAGCCTTTATTTGATTGCAAATGGCTTAAACAGAAACACAAGAAATTTCCTGTGCTCAAACACCCAAAATAGACAATTGAAAGTGATAAATAGCCTAACCCTTTGTTATATCAAACATATCAACTATGCTTACGCTACATACACTTCAGTAGTGGATACATAGCCAAAATGAAAAATAAGAAAAAACAAAAATACCAAATTCACATAATCCACCAAATCATGTAGCATGCTAAATAGCAAATAATGACAAATTTACCACCAACAATCTCCTAATTACTCAATTAGCTAGAAAAAGTTAAACCTTAGGCATTATACACAGTTGAATGATTAATCCTACCCTATCAACTAATGAAACCTGCTGCATGATATGTTACAGTTACACACCATATATGAAGCTTCTTGCATGTTTGGTGGGTTGGAATGCAACATTTCTTCTGCTTGCAGCAATTCTTGTGACTGCTGCATTATAACATCTGGAGGAGGAACCCAATTGTGGTTATTAGGGATGCGAGGGAGCAAGTTCTGAATGGACTCTTCTAAAGTTCTGTCATGAATGCTTGATCTTTTCCTCTTCTTCTTTGAGACATTCTTTGAAGCATCTTGGCGAAGGAAATATTTCTGGGCATGACTAGCAACTTGAGTTGAAGTTCTTGTTACAACATAATATCTTGAAATGCTTTTCCAATCTCCCTTACCAAAATGTTTAAGCCCAAGGAGAAATAACCTGTCACATAAAGGAAACACATTCATTTAAGCATTCCATACAATTGTAATAGAAATCAATGAATGCAGTAACAATAACAAAAACCCCCATTAAAAGAACAGATTAGATTAGATTAGATACTTGAACTTCTAAAGCAAACCTAACACTAAATACCAAAACACACAAAATAATAAAAACTTATAGGATCTTGCTAACGAGTGTCTTTATAGCACTGGTTAAGGAATCCAAAAATAGCAATATTTCATTAAAATATCAAGTATTTATCTTCTCAAAACATTAAATACACTACTTTCTAATAAGACTTATATAACTAGCAAAACCAGCAAAGAAAATCTCTTCCAATGTTTCTTAGAGATACCCGTGTTCCTCTTCAGTCCACGGCGTCCCTTTGTTGCTCAGAACGGGAGGTGGCTGCATTGGTGGGTGCACGGCGTGCTCCTCCTCCGGCGCAGCCACTTCCACGTCGACATTGGAATCCCACAGCAAGTCGAGCTGACCCGACTCGATGAGGAAGAGATCATTTTTCAATATCGCAAAGCGCTCCTTGATATCCTCCGGCGACCAGCCTCCGGAGACGTGCATTGCCATCTTCTCCCACCGGTTGGGATCGTTTGTCGGTATTATCGCCACAGCTCGCTCAAATGCCTCGTTATCAGCCTGAGTCCACTCTCTTGGGGGCGCAGTCTGCGACGGAATCGACATGCCGTATAAGGGTTGAGTTGACACTGAGATATTCTTCTGCTTCTGCTTCTGGTTTTCTTGCGCGGGATATTCAAAGCCTTTTAAGGTTCTTGACTTCTTGTTGACGTCGTTGCGGAGTCAGAGTTTCTTTTGGGTTCGGGTTAGTTATTCATTTATTTGTAATGAGTTTAATAACAAGTTACAACTATAATGAGATCCGGATTCTTGCTGGGCAGTTATAAGTCTAAACAGATTTTGTTAAAATTCAAATTCAAATCAAATTTAATTGGATTGAATTAAATTATTATTTTTCTTTTTCTTTTTTTTCTTTTTTTTTTGGAGAATATTATAGGTTATATTTTCAGATGATTTTTATGTTATATTTTCAAATTTCAAATTTCAATTTATTCTTTTTTTTTTTGACAGAATTCTTATACTTATAGTTATTCTAATTACTAATGCACTTTTATAATATTTCAAATTAAATATTATTTATATATGTAAATTGAATCATTTTATTTGTTATTTATTTTAAATAAGCCGAACTCTAATAATTGTGCTTATAACGTTTTTGGCCAACCATTGATAAATTCAAGTTATTTTGAATTGAATTAATTTTAATATTTAAACTAAAATGTTTTGTTTTCAATACTCGAGAACCAATTATATTAGATTTAGTTACTGTAAAGTAAGCTTGTTTCTAATGTGAGAAAATAAGAATGTATTCCACCTTTGATTTAATAAAAATCTATAGACATTCTAATTTTCTCACTTTATAGAGACAATATTATTTCAGAGGAAATCTAATTATATTAGATTGATTGATTTTTCTTGTCAAAATTAATCTGATTTGCGAATGACGTGCTTTTTTATATATATAGGTAAATATTAGTATATTAGTTGTTAATTTCTCCTTTGTCAAAGTTTGAACCTTGGAATTCCCATACCTTCAACATCTTAAACCCTTAGCTCTTACCACTTGAGCTATCCCACTCCCACAAACGACTTGCTAACGAGTTGAAATTCAAAAGTTTTTAATGCGACACAAAATATTTTAACACTCTCTTCATTTTTTTTATGGATTAATAATCTCTTTTTTAAATATAAGTTTTTTCCATTTGGTAATCTTTTATGCTATCTCTATCTACATGTCACATGTCTTTTATCTCAGTTCGAGTTTTTTCTGAGTCCACATTCTTATTGAATTATTTTGTTTTTTTAATGCTATCTATGTATTTTTTTTTCAGTGTAAATTCTTTTTATGGTAAATTATAAAACAAAATAAATTTAGAAATAAAAATATCAATATTTTAAAAATTAATAATTAAAAAGTAAGTTTATGTAAAATATTTAAACTATGACAATATGTGCATAAAATAAAATGTTTGTATAATACTAGCATATACTGCCTATTAATTAATATTTGTTATTATTATTGTTAGGATAAAAAAAAAGAAAGAATGATGAACTTAATTTAATTTTACACTCAACTTTAAGAATCTAAATAAGAAATAAAATGAATTTAAAATCTAAATAGCCTATGACAAATTTTCATAATGAAAAACAAATAAAAAGTGAAAAACATGCACAATTTTCAGATATTAGGGTTTTAAAATTTGCACTTTTTTTTCACTTTTGTTCTTTTATTCACAGTGGAAATTTGTCTTAAGTCATACAGGATCACTAACGAGTCAGGCAAGATGGTTAACGGGACACATAGCAAGTAAACGGACGTTGGAAGTGGAAACAGGGACTAATATGTCCCACACTTACAAATTTAAGGGACTAAGTTGGTAATTTATTTTTTTAGGGACTAAAAGTGGGTCCTCTAAATTTTTCAAGGATCAATTTGGGTCTTTAATCTTAAAATTATCTTTGAATGGTAATTGGTAAATTAGTAATTAATAATATATAGCAGTTTTGTAAAAATGAGAATTACCTCGTCCAAAATCTAAAATCATGTAACTTTTAGCTTTAAGATTATAAAGCATTTCATTGCTAATAGCCTAATACTGCATTCTTTTTCCCACCCTCTAAAAGAGATCCGGATTTCCTATATTTGGGAATCCTTAAAGTTAGGTACAATTGTATTAAGTAGGTTTTGAAGTCAAATTTGTTGGGTATAATAAAGACAAAAACATTCTCAATATTTACCTAAATGCAAGAACTTTAGAAAAATACAACTAGAATCCAAATCCCTGAAACAGTAAAAGATAGAGAAGGGTTTTCTAGTAACTCGTCATTCGGATAAACTCGTGTTCTAACCAGAAGGGTGGCTTATCACTCGATGTGAGGGAGAATGGTTTAAAGGGTGTTACCAACGAGTGTTCTAATGATATTGGTTAAGAAACTAATTAAAGAAAAGTTTATATTAGAAAATTAAGTATAATACTTTTCAAAATATTAAATACATCATTTTTTCATACAAATTTTTCTTTATTGGTTCCTTAAACAATGCCCTAATGACACTCGATCATTAGCTTTCTCCTTAAAATTATTGCAGAACTTTTATATTAAACATAAATATTTGTCTCCTCAATTAGCCGCTTAGTTAATATTAAAATATAACCCCAAGAGGTTGGTCTAGTGAAGCATGATAGAGTCTCATATCAGATAAGTCACAGGTTCAAGTCATCACTAATCTTCTTTGGGGAAGTAATTATATGTAAATCCTTTTTAGAAGTACACATAAAACCCAAAAGTTTTCCTTGCCTTGAATTAAGGCACATCCCCTCATCCTAAATTTTGAAGTACCAAAAAAAAGTTAATTTTAAAATGTGAAATGATACTTTATTATTCTGAAATTAAATTTAATTAAAATTAAAAAATATGTGTATGAGAAAAAAGGTTGTGTACTGTGTAGTGTTGCATTCTCAGGAGAAGTTTTTCCATATGTACTTTTTTCTTTTAATGAAATATTTCATATGTATTATATTTAATCACTAAATAAGTAAATATGGTGCGGTGCCTTAGGCACACAGCCAATGTGAATTGCTAGCTGATTAAAATACAATTTAGGTACCCAAAATAGTATTATATAATTTCAACTTCACTTCAACTTTATTCAGCCTGCGGAATAGAATTCACTACAAAATAGAATCCTTCTTGCCTCTGTGATTAAAATACTCCTGAAGCCATAGTAATATAGATACACCAATGAGCTTTCTGTTTACGACTGCTTTTGCATTACATAACCAATGAGCTCGCTCACCCGATTTAGACCAACTCCTTCTGTCACTTCACACATTGCATGGCTTGGGCCCAGGGTTTTAAACTGTGGTCGCGGTTACAATTGCGTTGTATTGCGGATATTGCGAGAAAATGTGACCGATGCAGCTGCAATCACAATCGCGATGCGGTTTGGGCAACTGCCAAAACCAACACGTCCCGATCCAGATTTCGATTTTGGACCGAGATTTAAAACCTTACTTGGACCTATTAGAGAAATTATAGATGAACACCTATTTTAAACACCTAGATATGTACACCGTATGGGAGGGGGTTTATAGGTGTTGAATATTGATTTTGGGAAGAATAAAATAATATATAAGTATAGAAATATATAAATATATGATGTGGGTGTTCAAAATAAGTGTGCAAATAACACATCTCAACCTATTATGCTAGCTAGCCCCCCAATATTTTTCCACCTTGACCTACTATTTTCCTAGCTATATAAAGAACACTTTCCAATCAATTTTTCTCATCCGAAACTCAAGACCCATTAGATGAAGAAAAAAACAATGACAACCAAGTTGTTTTTCCTATTCATATTGCTCTCTCATGTTGCATCCTCCCTCTCAGAAAGGTGCAACCCACAAGACAAAATTACCCTTCTCCAAATCAAGAAAGAATTCAACAACCCAACCCTTCTCTCCTCGTGGAAACCACACACTGATTGCTGCCACCCAAAATGGCACGGTATCAAATGCAACCACAAAACAAACCGTGTCAACTCTCTACATCTCTCATACAACAACCACCTTGCCTCTCAAATTCCACCCTCCATAGGTAACCTACCTTACTTGGAAACCTTGTTTCTCTTCCATTTACCACACCTCACTGGCCCAATCCCTCAAACCATTTTCAACCTCACCAACCTACAATACCTAACCATAAGCTCCACTAAAGTATCAGGCCCAATACCTAACTTAGTGGCCCAACTTAAAAGCCTAGTTAACTTGGACCTCTCTTTCAACAACCTCTCTGGGTCACTCTCTCCCTCTCTTTCCCAATTGCCTAATCTCACAGGGATCTTCTTAGGCAACAACAACCTTAAAGGCCCGATCCCTTTTTCATATGGGTCTTTCAAGAATTATCCAAGTTTATTCCTCTCTCATAACAAGCTTTCAGGGAGAATCCCAGTATCCATAGGAAAAGTGAATTTATCATCTATCTACTTGGCTCATAACAGGTTTGAAGGTGATGCCTCCATGCTTTTTGGGTCCACCAAAGTGACTGCAGGAATAGACCTCTCTTGGAACTCGTTTGCATTTGATATGGGAAAAGTGGAGTTGCCTAAGATCATATCAATGTTGGATGTGAGTCATAATCAGATATATGGGAACTTACCTGTGGGAATAGAAAATGTAATGTTGTTGAACGTGAGCTACAATAGGCTGTGTGGTGAGATTCCAAAAGGTGACAACCAACATGATGTGTATTCATTCTTTCATAACAAGTGCTTGTGTGGGTATCCACTTCCAAGCTGCAGGTGATCACTATTTTTTTAAGAGAACGGGTTGGTCTTTGATAAGTATCAAACATTGAATAAGATAGCCGTGCAATTTTTTTTATTTTTGGAGTAGTGGAGATATTTTGAAGTGCATGAAGAATCTCGTGTGTAAAAACTAATAATTATGTCAATAATTAATTAATTAAAATTATTATAAATTATTCAAATGTAATACATAAATTAGACATTAGTTCATGATTTATATCATGACTGCCACAAAAGCTAATTTTTTTAATGCTCCCAACTGATTTAATCACTTATTCAATAAACAACTTTTAAATAAATTTAAATATATATATATATATATATATATATATATATATATATATATATATAATATTCATAAGCTTCTCTAACAAACTTATTAAAATAAACTAAAAAGAACTCATAGCAAGTCATAAACTATTTTCATAAACCTATTTTCATAAGCTATTCTCATAAGTCTATATAAGCTTTCTATAAAATCTTCCGAACAAGTTAGCAACCATCTTTATTGACTTGCCCTTTACCAAAATAGGCACGTGACACTGATTTGATATTTCTTATCAAGGCCTTTGGTTGTTTGGAGGGAAAAAAAAAAGCATGATTGAAAATGATTGAAGTAGGACACTGGAAATAGAAAATAAAAAAAAGGGAGTGTTGATAGAAAAATCCAGCCTCGATGACAAGAATTAGTTATTTCAGGAAAGAAAAAAAAATTTAATGGGGCTATCCATTTTTTGGGGTGATTCAATGGGACTATCATTATTTTTTTGGGTGATTCAATGGGACTATCCTTTGGATTCCAAGAGAACAAACATGAGTAATACTCAACTTATTTTTCAGTGCAGTTTGAGACACCGGCCAGAACGAACAATAGTCTAAGAACAATTTCATGCTAGACTTTCAAGGTTACTTTCTAATCTTTCAAATTTGAAAGCAAAAAATTTCTAATTTAGCTACAGCATTCACTACATGTATAACATAACAAATATGATTACACTTCTGTACAATTTTATTCAATCTACGCCACTGAAGCGTACAAGTAGAATCCAAATTTGATCATGACTGAGTTTTCAAGTTATAGCTAACACTCTAATAATCAGGGATGGCAGAAAAACGGTATCCTTTGGCACCACGCCATGCATAATATGCAATTCGAGTCTCATAAAAACCTGTATACATAAATCAATAAAAGATCCTCAGGACAGATAAAGTAAATCTCTACAGTGTTAAATAGTGATGACCAAAAAAAGGTTTTCAGGATCTCCTGTGGACAAGAAAGAGTTAGATATTTATAGCTCCAGAACAAATAAAACGGATTAAAAATAATATCAAGGAACATCATTCCATATTTATATATGATTGAACCATAATCATAAGGATGGAAATCGCTTGTCCCCGTTCCATGACCATTTCCTGTAGTTAAATTGTTACTATTTATTAATAACACTTTAATATCCAGGTGGCATATTTTTAGTGGCGGGACAGGAAATGGGTATGGGTGATCTGTAAATAATTGTAGGCCTCACTATATGTAGTTCAGAAAAAGCAAATTAGTTACTTTTTCATTGTAAAGCAGCAATTTTTATGTGGACAATTTAGTTACTGTTCTTGATGAGTATTGGTCTGTCCATTTTCTGATAATTCATTGTAAAGGTGTTGGTAAACACAAGGACGCTGCTTAGTTTATGTATTGTTATGTATTATTTTTCTGCTAATCATCAAGTGCATCCACTATCCCCAATTTGACCGAATTCATTTGAACATTGACAAAAATGAGTCCTGTATGCTGTTTGTGCTTCTAATTGTAAAGCTAAAAGAATTTGCAACACAACTATCTTTATGGCTCTTATTGCATAACTATCAACAATTTCATCAAAAGCATATTTGCAGTAGCAGAGACTAAAAAAAAAAAAAAAATTTAATTTCCTTGTTCTTCATATTAAACTAGAGTAATTAGCATAAATAAACAATGCATATAACACTCCAGAATGCAACATACCTGGGAGAAAGCTAAGAAACCCTAGGGCCAAAAGGCCATAAGCTTGAGACCGATCTCCCCCCATATGACCAGTGAAGATAAAGTACGAAAGAAACAGAAGTCCTGTCCCAAGGAATAACAGGAAGAGCGCAAGGACAATTGATTTCCAGGGAACTGTATCCAAGGCTTTTGGTGTATAATCAAACCGAGGGTCAAATGGTCTATTCCGGTCACCAATATAGTCATCCTCATCTGCGGCAAGAGGGGTATAACGAACATTGCGTCTAGTTGTCATATCCAATCTTCCACAGTTCTTTGCTCCTAAGATTTGTTACGCAAAATTATCTGAGACCCTCAAACCAAATAAGAAAGGCACATGTTAGATTTAGGTCTGATGGTTCTGAGAAAGAACTGAACTTAACACCACAGATCAGAATGGTAGGGAAAGATTGACAGTTAATTGGCAGGTTGGTGAAGATTGAGGTTCTTCCAGACTTCTTGTCAAGGGAAGGTTCCAACTTCAACATTTAATAAGAATAAGATACTCAACTTCAAATTTGGGGAAAAAATATTTTCTTTGCACAAACCACTCATTGTGATAGGGATGTTAAATCAGGATAAAGAACGGATGTATAATGAATAAATGCATCATCTATCGAATTTTAATGTTGGAAAATTTTAAATTCAGTAACATTCAGTATAGTCCTGCTTATACATACAGAACAAATCTCACTTCAATTTCATTTTCGGTTCTACATATAGAAAATGTACTGTGGTGGAAGTGATGAAGATCTTGACAGGTTACCAACACTAACACAATGTTGGAATAAAATTAAAAACATGAATCTTGGTCTTTCATTTTTCTATTTTCGATCTGAATTAAATTCCTTGATTTTCTTCCCCATTAGAACCCTTCAAACTTACTTGAAAGAAAAGGAAAAAAAAAATGATTGTTTTGAATCAACACTGTCTGATGCTAATCCCTTTAGGCATGGAGCGACATAGTAGGTCCTCCCCACAAGTGGTGCCTCCATAAACATGGATAACTTCTGAGTTCTGAAAGAACATCTAATCCCCTCATCGACAGCATATGACTCCATCATACAGGACTAACAATAGAACAAACCCCCCAAAAGCCTAAGTCAGAAAACAATAGATGTATGATCAAATTCCCCAAACACCCAGTCGGAAGACTAAGGCAGCTTAGTAAAGACCAAAGATCATACATAGAGTTTCAGAAAAAAAGAAAAAAACAGAAGACTACATATCTACATCTAAAGAGCTTATAAACCTTACACTCCCTAGAAGTTTGACTTAATTACACTTGACACCCCTGACCCCTCTTATTTCAAAAATTACGCTTACCTCCTTCAAGGTTTATGTTGTCATTACACTTGTCTCCTTGAAGTTTATGTTGTCATTACACTTGCCCCTTGAAGTTTATATTATAATTGCACTTACACCCCTGACAACATAAACCTCAAGGGAGATTGGTGTAATTTCTGAAACAAGAGAGGTGTCGGACGTAATTAAGTCAAACCTCAAGGGATATTACTGTAGTTTTCCAAAAATAATATCTTTGCCTTTATATTATAATATGTCCAAAATTTCTACCAAATGAACGAGTTCGTAGTTACTGACTGCCACGAATGATTTGAGTTGGCCAGGGCATATCCAATTTCCACATATTATCCCTGTCCAAATGAATTACCAAAGCACAAATTATATTGCTTTTAATGAACTTTTTATATGATAAAACTGGAAAAGGCTTTTATGCTCTATTAAGCAACCCATTTCCAATTACCCCAAAGGACTAACAGACCCAACACTCTAAGAGCCCCCAAAATCCACATTAGAAATTAGATTCAGGGAAACAATTCCATTTGATGAAGCAACAAGAATATATTTTATGTAGACATGCAACAACAGGGCAGTGCACTCACCACGACAAATCAAATAAAATCATGTAGAAATTTTCTTTCTAGTCCACTGCAAGATCAAACAATCCAAACCATCCCAACATTCATGCACACTGCACACTCTCCACAGTTTGTAATTTGTATCAACAAAGCCAATCATATACCCACATAAAATTCTATCTCACAACCATAATTAGTGTTTTCTTATCATTAGCCTGTATATGATTGCAAATGGATTAAACAGAAACACAAGAAATTTCCTGTGTTCAAACACCCAAAACAGTACCTCATGAAATAGATAAACTTTATTTAGAACCTCAAAACAATTACCAAAAGAAGGTAAAATGGTAAGAAGACCTGGATCCAAGATACAATAATTGCACCTTCAAAACATACAGAGGCACACGGCAATGAAAAAGGTACAAATATTCACCAATATTCAGTTTTGGAGAATTAGTTCAAAGTTTAAGAAACACACAAATTAAAATAAAACTCTTATCAACGTAGAATTCATCACATTTCTCGGAAGGCTATATATCAACAAGCATCACACAAAACTCTATTGCCAATCAATCAGAGAGGAGAATCCAACTTAGACATTTCATCAAACACACTGACAACGAAAATGATCATATCAGAATATCAAACAATCCATCTCAAACATATCAATTATTGCCACATTAAATACAGCTGCCATATCTGATTATTGGATAATGCTATTGGCACTCTAAATTACCTATTAACATTATTAACCGATCATAATTTTAGTTTTCCATTTTACATAATTATCATTATTTAACGAAGAGTGTGAATAGACAATTGAAAGTGATTATAGCCACACCCCTTACTATATCAAACATATCAACTATGCTTACACTACATACAATTCAGCAGTGGATACATAGCCAAAATGAACAATAAAAAAAAAAAAAAATACCAAATTCACAGAATCTAACACCAAAGCATGGAGCAAAATAACATTAAATATAGTGCAGAATCTTTATTATAGCAAATTCACTTAATAGATGCAGCTTCAGGGAACTTTGTTTCAAATAAGTTCAAATTACCTTAAATACCCCTTGGGAATCTATATCAAGATGTAAAGCAAGTTCTTAAGCTGCAACAACGCATAAAACAAACAAAGTGTATGAGTTTGCTTAGATGGATGATAAAAACAAGAGCAAAAATAAGCACTAATCTGCTGTAGGAAATAAACACAGCGTAAAGAATTAACTTACGCTATATCAAATCGAAGAAGAGCACAGATTTGCAACGAGAACAAACTCTGTCTCAACTCTAACAGTGAAATGAGAACGAGAACAGAAGATCTGCAATTCAAATCGCGCGAATGACAAGCAGTGTTCGAGATCGGGGTTCCTTGAAGAATGTTGTTTATCGTTTGATAGAAAGTCGTAAATCAGAAGGTTATGTCTGCTTGTGTAAAAACAAAATGTTTTAGGTATGAGTGTGGATCCGTTGATACTATGTGTCAAACTTTTCTCTTACACTAATTTTTAATTATTCATTTTGGTTTGATCTAACGGCTTAAATTTATCATTTTTATTAAAGAGAGAATTATTAAGAGTAACATAAATGTGAAGAGAAAAAATAAAATGTATTTAATGAAAAAAGATTTTTTAAGTATCTTGAATTTAGTTAAAATTACAAACTATATTATTAACTAAAATTGGTAGCAGAATAGTTTGCTGATGATACAAATCTACCTTTTGTCTAATAACAAGATTGTTTCGCTTAAAATTATAACGTCTTGTATTTTTATTAAAATATAATATTTATATCCTTTTTTTTAAATTATAGTATTTTATTTATGCTCTTCTTAATAATTTTTAATATTAAATATATTTTTTCTAAATATTTTAAATAGTTTTTAATAATTGTTAATATGAAATAGTATAACCGTCTTCAATCATTAAATTTATTTAGTAACTATTAAAAATTAAAATTTTAAATATATTAAATATTTTATAATTTTAATTTTTTTAAGATAATTTTTATCAGTAAAAAATTTTTATTTATTTTTTATTTACATTATATATACATATAAGAGTGTAGCTAACTTTAGTATTTATCAAATTAAAAAATATTGCATAAAATATAAAAAACTTAGAAATATTATTAAATTTTAAATGTGGAAAAAATATTATAAAAATATTAGTTAAATAGTATGCATTTAAAAAAAAAAAAAGGACAACGTTGCACTTAAAAAATATATACATTTTTAACCAAATATTCTTCAATCCATTTTTAGTTAATATGATAATAACTATTATCTATTTTAATAAAAATGCATGACGTTATAATTTTAAGCAAAACAATCTTGTTATTAAAAAAAGGTAGATTTGTGTAATTAGCAAATTATTCCCCTATCAAATTTTAGTTAATAATATAATTTATAATTTTAATAAAATTTAAGATAATTAAAAAATTTCTTCATTAAATACAATATATTTTTTTCTCTTCACCTTTATGTTACACTTAATAACTCCCTCTCTTCAATAAAAATGGTAAGTTTAAGCCGTTGGATCAAACCAAAATCAATGATTAAAAATTGGTGTAAGAGAAAAGTTTGACACATGATGTTAACGGATCCTGATATAAAAAAATTATTGTGAACGAGAAGGAGAATCACAACGGCTTAACTCATTTTTTGATCTAATGGTCCAGGACCAAATTTGTCAAGGAAGGGAATTGGATTTTCAGCTGAGAAAGCAGGGAGCTACTACCTACACCCCTACATATGTACATCCATCCCCACACAAATTTTTTTAAAAAAAATTTATTACTAAATTACCCTTAAAAAATATATCTCTTCTAAATAATTCCCTCTTTACGAACAAAAATCACCATTCACCACCACCATCCATCCTCTCTTCTTTCTCATCTCCCTACACCCCTCTGCAACTCAACTTCCAAAGTGCCCTCATCTCTATGTTATCCTCCAGCCACCCAAGTTACGAGCCTTTTAGACTCTTAAAATAGGCAATCAATAAGGCCATGAAAGGAGATAGCCATTTTTCTTCACCCCCTTCTACAATATTATTTATCTATTTTTTGCCCTTTGTAATCATGGGTCCTATTGTGTCATCATTACAATGAAAACACACACTCTCTCTCATATGTAGATAGAAACACATGTGTTAACAAAAGGCCGCATATGTTCCTCTAGTTTTCGCCCTTCACTGGAAACTTCGGTTGGGCCTCTTCAACATGTACAAAGAAAAAGAAAAAAGTAAAGAGAGAGAGAAATAGAAGATGCGGCGAACCAGAAGAGAGGAAGAAGAAGAAGAAGAAGAAGAAGAAGAAGAAAGGGGGCGGGTGTGGGTGGGTTTCCGAGCAGGAGAGAGGAAAGGAAGAGAGGGTTGGGGGTGGGGGTGCGTACGATGGAGATGAAGGAGAGGAAGGGGTTTTGAAGTTCATAAGGGTAAAAATATCATTTCAAGCACTAAAATTGTAAGTATTAGGTGGATGTGCACGTGTGGGGTGTAGGTAGCAGCTCCCGAGAAAGCATAGAGACAAGGGCCACTTTGGGTCAAATTTCAGTTCTCTTGTTGACCTGTTGGGCCAAGCCTAATTCTTTTAAAAAGGTCATGCTACCTATACTCTCCATATTTGGCATCCACCCTCACACGCCTTCCGACGTTTAAATGCCGGATTCAGAAACTATGTTTCCGGCATCTAATTACCGGGAAATTCTTAAAATTTGAAAAAATGTGTTTCCGGCAATTAGATGCCGGAAACATAGTTTCTGAATCCGGCATTTAAATGCCGGTAGGCGTATGGGGGTGGATGCAGTTTCTGAATCTGGTATTTAAATGTCGGAAAGTGTGTGGGGGTGGATGACAAATATGGGGGGAGTGTAGGTAGCAAGGCCCCTTTTAAAAAATCTCATGGGATCCTAATAGGCATATATGTGTGTTTGTGATAACAATGTGCGGATTACAAAAATGCAACTTGGGTGTAATATGGAAACATTGAGAAATCTTAATTATGGGGTGAAGTTGACACAGGCAAACACAGGGGGGGTTGAATTGTGTTTGTTAATATTTTTCGAAAACAACCTTTTCAAGAACAGTTTTCTCACACAAAGATAAGGAGGCAGAAGCAAACACACAGAAAAACAAACTTTTGAAAGAATAACAAATTCAAGTTCAAATCCCCACAGTTAGTATAAACACGTAAAACTAAAGAGATAAGGGATTAGAAGATTCACGCAAGTTGTTTTATCCTGGTTTACTCTCTTCCAACCAAGAGCTACGTCCAGTCCCTTCTACTTGAAGGTTTTCTCCACTATTCTCCAAATAGATTACAGCAAGTATTCAACACCTCTCCAGGCTCACGAGTATTCCTTTCTTACCAAGCATCTTCAGGCTCTACCTCTAACAAAGAGTTTTTGGTTTCTTTGGTCTTCTAACTCACTATGTGTGAGAATATGAAAGTTTAAGATCAGATGAATATTATAGCAATATTCAAGCTAAGATATTACAAACTTTTGCTTTCAGAAAGAATAAAAGAATGTTTCATCGCAAGAGATTTCTTGAGACTTCTGTATATGTGCAAAAGTTTTTTCTTCAAAAGTCTTGGTCTTCTATTTATAGAGACCTTGCTCTTCTCTTCAAATTCATCAACGGTTGTATTTGAATTTTTCCATTTAGGGATAGAATCAACAATATAATATCCGTTGTGACTCAGCTTGCTCGTGGCCAATGTACTATGTGACAATATTCTTGCATGAAACTGGCACACCTCTGAGCAAATGCAACTTGGAAAACTGTCTTGCCTTCCTTGTACAAATTCCAGCTATTCCAGCGTAAAAGGTGACAGGGTACAAGTCGTTTTGCATTGTACTATATTGCTTTTTGCAATTCCTCATATGTACTATGTCTCTCTCATAGAAACAAGACAATAAAACCGTTAATAACAAATAAGAAGGACCATCATATGTTTGAAATAAATACAAACATTTGAAATAGATATTTCTATATAGTCGAGATATAAATTCTGATTTATATCAAGCATTCATTTTAAGTGAAGAGCTCGTCTACTCAAAAGGTGCATCTATACGCTCAGAGCTATACTTCTATTTAGCTTGTCCAGTGACGTGGCAAATAATGCTCGTCTACTATCAAGTCTTTGGACTTGCTACATATCGGTGAATAGCTTAAAAATTGCGTCTACTGACGTGGTACACATGCTCGTCTACTTACATGAGTAAAGAGCTCGTCCACACGCATTGTTCTAAAGCTCGTCTATTCAGAATAGAGTAGAGCTCGTCTAAAGGTACTGTTCTATATTCCGTCTACTAGAGCATATTCTTAAAATAAAATATACCATATATATATATATATAAGAGGCTCGTCTACCCGGTTGGACGCGGATATAGAATCTTAGGAGATTGCTTTCTCATATTGAATTTCGAATACCCTGTAAGACTTAGATAAGATTTGTTAGATCTTAACTGATACTTTGCCATACAAATTTAATCCTTTTTGTTAACATCAAAACTTAGAGATTATTTAATCCAAATTACTTTGATTCCAACATGGGGGAATGTTGGAAATAATTCAGTGTGTTTAATTAGTGAAGTATGAATGGGTGTTCTAACAATATTGGTTTCTTTAATTTGTGTTTATAGGTATGCTGATTGAAGGACAAATCAAAAAAATTATACATTCAACTTTGATCAGATGCTTAATGATAATGCGAATAAATTACTATTTTGATCTTTTATTTGTTTCAAAATATTCAATTTGGTCCCTCAATTTTTAATATGTTCAAATCGATCCCTTATTTATTTTAAAATATTCAATTTGGTCCTTCCATTATCACACATTAAGCGAAAAGATCCTTTCCGTTAAGTTTCACCGTTAAGTTGAATAAATTAAAACATATAAGAGATCAAGTTAAATAAATTAAAACAAATGAGGGGCTAAATTGAATAAAATATCGGAACCAAGTTGAATAAACTACAACAAATAAGGGACCAAATTGAATAAATTAAAACAAATGAAGAACCAATTTAAACATTTTAAAAATTGAGGAGCAAATTGAATATTTTAAATAAATAAGAGACCAATTTGAATATTTTAAAAATTGAGAGATCAAATTGAATATTTTAAAACAAATAAGGAATTAAAATAGTAATTTAACATTCCCTGTATTATGCATATTTGAAGTGGATGCTTGGGAATTTATGGTGAGGAGGCTAGTAGATTTGATAACCATTTTTTATGGGCCCCTTATTTTTTCCCCCCCTTTAATACAGATCCTCTTAACTATGTATGAAGCAATGTTTTACAAACCGAACCGAAGATCGAATCGGCGAGACATCTGGGTCATGATTCAATTGCTTGACCAATTATTAATAAATTAATATAAAATACTAAATTGGGGAAAAAGTAAACAAAATTAATAAAAAAAATCATTTCAAACGGTTCAATTCAATCCAATGGACAGTTCAAAGCAGTTCAATCTGGTTCAACCGGTTTTCAAGCGATTCAATCAGCCCACGATTCAAAATAGCTGGACCGAACCACCGAAATGACCAATTCACGATTAAACCATCCGGTTCAGTCCAATTTTTAAAACATTGGACTGAAGTGTAGAATACTCCTAGAGAGTAAGGTGCGGACTTGATAGTTGATGGAAACTTCAACGGTTTAGATTTTAATAAGAATACTAGCCCAAAGATAACAAACCATAGATTTCTGAGAATCCATTCAATTTAATAACAAAGTCTGATAACAATCCATCAATGCAAGGTTCTCACACTTTTGGTGCCCTTCTTTTATTGAGGAATTAAAGCCTTATATAAGTCATGTCTGCTCCATTTTTTCCTGCCTTGCATTTCGGTAATGTCTCTCATGGGGGCTTTACAGTGATGGCTTGCAACTGAACTGCTATGGCCGACACCTCATAGTCAATCATAAAACATGCAGGTGCTTCAAGCAAGCAAGACGCTACTCATTGCAAGGAGTTATTCTAAATTGTTAAAGAGACATGAGTAGCACAAATAGTGGAAAAAATCTGGAAGAAAAATTGCATTGCGAGATGCCTCGGACATAATTCTTGGACCTATCCAAAAATTTGTTCCTATCTTGCCAAAATAATATAAATAAAATGGATCAGCTACTACCTACTATAACCCGGAAAAGTCTTCGAACCCAAAATTGATGTTTAAAAGCCAAACCTTAAATCATGTCTAAATTATAAACGTTTTCATTTCTCCATCATTCATCAGCCTGAATACCAGCCATAGGCGCCTCAGTGCTGACTTGTTCTTCATCATCATCCTCACTCATGTTCCCTTCAGCATCCATTGTAGTTCCCTTTTGGAAGTAATCAACTTTGAAATCATAATCATCATCCATGGGATCAGATGAGGAGGATTTGTTAGCCTTTTTCCTTTTTTTCTTCTCTGCTCTCCTAATTTTTGTATTAAGTATACCATCTGCTGCATATAACTTCTCATTTTGCCTACTGGCTGCAGTGTTCCCCTTGTTCTTGCTAACATCATCATCATGTTCCATAGATTCATCAACATCATTATCAGCCATCATGTTTCCAGGAGCTTCACCTTGATCTGACGGTTTAAGTTGTGTGTCATCCTAGAAATTTGCAAGAGGACAAGGTATTTTAATTAATAAATGTGGAAAGACTAAAACTACAAGTTTATGACTAAGATAAACACTAGAGTTAATTTCTAAGGCATATTTTCAAACTTTAAATGTCTTTAAAACTGCATTATCAACGACATACCTCCAACATCGTCTCATCAAAGTTGAGAGGGCAACTTGAAGGAACTTCAACAGGGTTGAAGTCATCAGCAGTTTTAAGGCTCCCAATAAATGAAGTTTCACCATTGTAGACTTCATCAATGTTAAACTCTTTCGAAAACTCAGAAACTATCCTGGCCTCTGATACTTCCCCTTGATTCCTAACTGGAGGCATGGTATAGTATGGAATTTTACCTGAAACATGCAAGTAGACATTTCTCTTAACTAAGTAAAGCATCAATCTCTTCCTAATCTTTATCATCAAAAGAAACATGTTTCTGTTTCTCTAAGTTTCTGCTTTAACAAAGTCCATGAATGCATACCTTCATTCCAGTCATGAAGAATGATTCTTGCAGTAGCCTCAACATCAACAATACCACCCTTCTTGAGCTTGCCCCTAACTGTAGCAACCTTCTGTAGGAAGTCATCAACTGAATCAAAACTTGGAATCTTGTAGAGAGTTACCAGCAGTCTGGCTGGACAGAGCTTGAGAATTTCCTTCACTGTATTGTCGAAGGAAAAATAATTTAGAATTTGCATTTAGTCACGGAAACAAGAACCAATACAGCCTGAAAATTAGGACTAAAACATTAAGATTCTCATAAATACAAGAACTTTCTGGTGCAAACTTCAAAGCACTTGAGAATTGACTTCGACAAATCAAACTTTAATTTATACCTAGAAAAAAGTAACATGCAACCAAACATGTTACTTTCTAAGACAAGATAAATTGACAATAAAGCATTTTATGTGAAGATCCGATGGTACAGGAAATCTCTTGTTCTACTTCTACCTCTATACACTTAACACAATGGGCAAGGGATACGAATTAGAAAATCAACATCTTCATCATCTGCATTCTAACCCTTGCAGGAGCAATCATACACCACAACTTACAACATACACAATCTATTTTGCATTTTTAGCCAAAGTTCACAAATACGGTAAACGTACTTCCAAAGATGTTGTTATATTGGTTCTAATAGACTTTTTTTTCCAAGCTCTTATTTTACCAGAAAAAGAGACAAGAAAGAGGAAATATTCAAAAGAAAAAGGAATAAAACTAGGGTAAAAGCCCATTTTGATCACTGCCAAAAAACACGATGCCCATTTCAGTCCCTGACAGAAAAACTACCCCGTTAGTCCCTGACAATTACTAACGTAGGACAAGTTAGTCCCTACATGACTTCCGTTAGTCAGTGTCCGTTACTAAAATGTCCCACGATACTAATTGTCAGGGATAATTGGTCTCACTTTAAATATTGTTAGGGACTACAATGTCCCGTAGTAATTGTCAGGGACTAACTTGTCCCACGTTAGTAATTATCAGGGACTAACGGGGTATTTTTTTTCGTCAGGGACTGAAATGGGCACCGCATTTTTTGTCGGGGACCAAAATGGGCCTTTACCCATAAAACTATGTGCATGGTGAGTAAAAAAGGACAGGGGTTGACTTATTTGGTGTATGTTCTTAAACAAAACAAGCAAGTAACTTCGGTTTGGTAATCCCTAAAATATATGCCCTAAAAGCCAAGTTTCAAAAGTAATATATTTAGATTTTAAAGCAAAAGTGGTTGGTTTTCGGAGAGATTATTAAAGCAATGTGGGATCTCAAGGTCAGCACAAGGGTTATAACTTCTCTTATGAAAGATCCCATAAGCTATATGCAATATAGACCAAAAAGGGAAATGTTGCATACGAGTGAAACCTTAAGATAAATTAAAGAATGATGAAAGATAGAATAGAAGAGAGATGTAAACAGGGTGGCAAGGAGAAATAACATTTTTGCATGATTATTCTTCTTTCATGAAGCATCTTCTTTTCTTGAAAAACATCCAGAACGTACTATAAGCAAGAAAGAATGATAGAGATATCCAAAGTGCTAAAATTCAAGTTAAAATTTAAGGAATTACAAAAGGATCGAGGAAAATTTGAAATCCATCACCTGGATTACATTTTTATTTTATTAAAAAAAAAAAAAAACTTTATTAGTATGCTAGAGTCTAGAGCAAGCACTCAATTTGCTGAAATTTGAAGAGTTTTGTTTTGTTTTGTTTTTTAAAAAAAATTCTATTTGAGAGAACTGAGCGAAAGATTATGCAAAGGATAAGAGATCCTCCGTTTTTTGCTATTTTAATTATGCTATATTCTAATAAAGCTTCAATCATTTCGAACTGCATTACTCCAATATATATAAGATTAAATTAATCAGTGAAAGAAATGCCTCCACCTACCTGGGCTAATTGGATCATCTAGCTTCTCAATTCTCTTGCAATTTTTTAAAGTAATAGAAGCACTGTTTTCTTGAGACTTCAGCATAACAACACCAGGGCAATCCAACAACTTAACATTTTTGTCCAAGTGAACTTCTTGCATTGATCTTGTTAACCCAGGAGTAGCACCAACTTTGACAACATGGCATCTCTTTAAGCTGTTAATAAGACTACTCTTACCAACATTGGGCAGTCCAATCAAACCCACAGTGATTGACTTCTTGATCTGGCAAAGAAAAATGCTAAATAAATGAAGATTGACCCAAGAATTATCAATGAATGATCTAAACTCATATAGACAACCATATAAAAAAAAAAAAATCAACAGATAAGCACCACAAATTCCAAAAAAAGGAAAAGAGAAGCTATATTAATTATAGGGAAAAGCAAAAAATCAATTAAATGCAAAATCCCCATTGGATAGCAAAACAACCCATGAAGAGGCACACTGTAGCATATCCTGCCAACTTAAAATCTCCTAATTTAGTATTGCTACAGGATCAGACCCAATAGAATATAAAAAATATAATCAATACCCAGACCTCAATGGTGTCATTGGTGTGGCATGCATGAATGCATAACATACAAATGGAAAACATTGGATGACGCAGATATACCTTTAAACAGATCAACCCAGACACTTAGCATGATGCAGGTATGATACAACACGGATACGGGGATACGGTTAATTTTTTGAAATTCAATTTTGTAAAGAGACGTCGATCATTTCTCATTAATATATAACCATAATGATCACAATTTACTAAAAGATAGTTGTGATCATATCAAAAAAAGCACATTTTCTGTCCATATAACATAAAACAATTATTATTGCTGAGCCACAAAAGAAAAAGTAAGATAACCATAATTCAATCACACCCAGAAAACACTTGCAAGTCATCATGAACAAATACAAACTTAGATTGAAATCAATGATATGTTAACGTAGACTAACACATTAAGATGAACATAGAAAATATAGGGATAAGCAGGAAATGCCTGAACATAGGAATTTTATGATCTTCTAGTAAACACTCAAGACAACATCAAAAGGAAAACTCTACTTCTAGGAGAAAAATTATTTTATTCCCAACAATTTTGTTACCTCATGGCTTCTTGAGTAATTCTTCAACAATTTGAGTAGAGTATCAGCTCCAAGACAATCACTTAATTGCAAATTATTACTTGATGAGGCTTTTTTAGAAGATTTCCACCCTAAGTTTGATCTTTGTTGTTGTGTACTGCACTTGAAGGCCACCGTTGGCAATTCTTCTCTAAGGTACTTGAGCCACTTCTCCACAGCTTCCCGAGGGACAAGATCTATGTTAGAAGTACAAACAATTAGCCAATGTGAGAACAAAATTCCTAAGATGAGAAAGGCGACAGAAATGTGATTGGGAAAGTTACCAATTTTATTCAAAAGCAATACTAGATGTTTATCAGGTCCTGATTTCATCACCATCTTTTCTATATCAACACAGCGGGTACCCAAGGGATCCCGGGCATCAAGGACCTCCAGAAGGACATCAGAGGCATCAATGACCTTTACCAAATCCTTGTAAAAGGCCCTATCGGAGTTATCTATGAAAATGAAGACATAAAAAAAAACACTGAAAATAAGTAAAGCTACGAATGAAGAAAAATAAATACATGACCCGAACCAAATTTTAAGACAATTAAAAATAGAAAAACACCTCTAGTCTTCCCAGCTGTGGTAAAATCATTACTATCTTCTAGAGAATCCTTTTCAACCGAGTTGGAGTTATCATTGTCCTCTAGCAAGCCCAATTTTCTTTTACGTGCCTGAAACAAATTTTGACATAGTAAAGTTTTCAATTATATAAGAGAGATGGCAATAATTGAAAGTTAACAACTGCATGCAAAGCTAGGCAGAAATCTAAATTATGATAATGCTTCTAATGCCAGCCATAAACAAAAATTTTCACACATGTCTTTTGAGTTCAATTCAGCATGGCAAAAGAATAGTGTGTTTCTGTGTCTGTAATTGAGTGTCTATAGTGTGCAATTATCTACAGATACAAATCCTATAGATCTGGTAAATTAATCAAATATCTAAACAAGCATCACAGCTGACAAGTTATGAGGAAATCTAAGAGTTCCTCTAATAAAAATAAGGAATCAACAAAAGATATATGAATGTCTAATGTTGTAATCAAACCTATGGTCTATAAAAAATTTGTATCTAGAAAGTCTACTTTAAAGAGAGAACTGATGAGATAGAAATACACCATTTTCACAAGTTAAGATACAATTACAAATTATTCTTTATATTTTTTAAGGATTTAATTGATATCATGATATGCACTCTCACTGCAAAATTTTTGCAATATCAATCCATCATAAATTTAAAAATGTTTGACTTTTATAATAACCACCTTAAACGTCACACAAGGATATTTTGTGATTGGTTAACAATGTAAAAACCTTTCTACAGACCGTGTCTCGAAATTAGAGTGTAAAAACCTTTCTATTGACCGTGTCTCGAAATTAAACTCTGTTTTTGAATACTATAACAAATCACCCATTTTTCCATTTAAAAAAATGCATTGAAACTTCAATTAGTTAGTGAAGAAAAACTGAAAGAATACCCTCTCCTTCCGCTCAGCTTTCTTCTGCTCCAATTCCTCGATAGCACGGGCTCTCCGGTCTTCAAGTGCCTTAAGCTCCTGTTCCTTGAAGGGCCAATCATTGGGAATACCAGGATCCTTCTCGACCTTACTTTTGCGATTCAAATTAAGCTTTTTCGCTTCTTTGGCCTTCTTCTTGTGATGCTCTTTCACCTTCCTTATGATCTTATATTTTTTCTTCAAGGAAACCCTCTTACTCTTACTCTCTGCAAAACAACAATCCCATGAAATAAAATAAAATAAAATAAACCCATTAAATGATGATGATAATAATAAGTAACTCAAAATATATAAGCATCTAAGTAAAGTTAAAAGTGGGAAACAAGTCTTGTTCTTACTCTTGCTCTTCTTCACCATTTTTTGTTTCTTCTAGTTTTAAACCAGCAAGGCACTGTTAAAAAGAGATAAACAAACCAATTAAGTATCATCCTATATTAATAAAATTATTAGGTCCAATCATATATACTTTCAGCTTTTACTTCACAATATTTTGATGACCCAAATGAGGATTTAAAGAACACAAGTGTTGTTATTATCATTACAAGCAAAGAAAAATCAAACGTGAACGCAGTAATTCAGAATCGATCGAATGGATAAGGGGAAGCGGAGTAAGCTTCACCTGTTTCCGTAGCACGACGCAGAGGTTAGGAGCTTTGGCTGATAGAGAATGCTTGAAAACAGCTACAATAAGACGGCAAGTGAGGAGAGAGAGGATGAGGAGACTGACTGGGATTTAGGGTTTAGGGCATTGTTTTAACAACCGAACCGACGAGACTTGGGTTCCAGGGTCCTGGTTAGTTTGGTCGGTCGAACCGGATGACTAAACAAATAAATATCAATAATCAATAATCAATAATAAATAATAAATAATAAATATAAATATGAATATCAATAGAAAACTCAATAATAATAAATACAATAAGAGTTTAATTGATATACACTGTCAGTGTAAAAGTTCTTTACACTGTCAATCAATAATAAATCATCACGTCATTGAAAATCTTTGATTCTTATTCAAATCACCTTAAAAGTCATTCATACCATGATTTGTGATTGGTTGACAATGTAAAAAACTTTATACTGACAGTGTATACCAATTAAACTCATACAAGAAATATAAATATCAATATATAATAAATAGATAAATAGATAAAGTACAATAGAATTTAACCCCAAGGGGTTGGCCAAGTGGAGCATGAGAGGGTCTCATATCTGACAGATTGCAGGTTCGAGCCCCCAACAGATTCCTCAGGGTGATATAAATGTAAATTCATTTCAAAGTACTTACAGAACCCGAAGGTTTTTCATGTCTTGGGTTGGGGCATCATCCCCCTCTAGGGGTGTTCGAGGTTCGGTTTGGCTCGGTTTTGAGGCAAAAAATCATCCGATCCAAAGATAAAAAGTGCATGTGATTCGGTTCAGTTTGGATCGGCTCGGTTAAATGATTTTTACCAACACATCATTACATATTTGTATTACATCAAAGAATCAAGATAACAAGCTAAGTTGAACAAAATCTTACACATGTATATACTTGTTTATATTCATGTAAAAACATTTCATAAAATATGTACAAAATAAATAAATATCATTAGCAACTAGTTCCAAAATATCTTTTTCTTTTATGTTTGGAACTTATAAATAGTAAAAAAATATGTTAAATCAAACTAGCAAGCATTATTAGGAAAAAAAAAACAACAAATAAAAATCTATAATATAAGAAATAGAATAAATATATATTAAATTTACACATACGATTTGGTTTGGATTTGTTCGATTTAAAAAAAGGAATCTAAAATCCGATCTGATCCGATCGGTTTTCACAAAACAAGATTCATAAAAATCTAATAGACATCGGTTTTGTTTGATTTTTGATTTTTTTTTTTATAGGTTTTCGGTTTTTTTTTTTTTTGGATCAATTTAGATATGAACACCCCAATCCCCTCATCCTAAATTTCATGTACCAAAAAATAAATCAGAATTTCAATGTAAACATTGGGTGTTGTCCAAGGTACACCACCCACTATAGTGATACATAGGTGTATCACCCAAGTGGTCAAATCTACACCATCCATATTATCACTTGGATAGTTTGACTTTTCAACACTTTTTTCTCTTGTCAAGAGGTCTGTGTATTACGTACTTGCAATAAAAGGTGTTTTATTTTTGCATTTGCATAAACACCCTTTTATTATTTATTAATATATAATTTAAAAAAAGAAAAAACATTTTTTTTTTGGGAAAGTTGTTTGATGCACTTAAAAAAGTAAAGACACTTTCCGGGAAGTGCAAGAATAAATAATTTTGTGAACACCAAAAAGAAAAGAATAAATAATTTAGTAAGAAATAGAATAAATAATTTCGAATTAATAAAAGGTTAAAAAATTATCATATTCAGATAAATAATTTCCGGCGAACTATGCAAGGTAAGAAGTATTTTTGCTTTTTTATATTAAATAATAATATAATAAAATACAAAAAAGTGTTTTTATTTTGTATATTAAATAATAATAAAGAAGAATGTTTATGCAAATACAAAAATACAACACCTTTTATTACAAATGCATAATACATAAACTCTTTGACCAAATGAAAAAGTGTTCAAAGTCAAACTATCCAAGTGACAATCTGGATTATCCAGATTAGGCCACTTGGATGGTGCATCCATGCACCACTTTAATGGGTGATACACCATAGGCTTCACTATAAACATTACAAACATATTAGAAATAGGGACGAAACAAAAAGGGGTAAACAGTGAACAAAAAGAAATAGGTATTTAAGTAAAAAACCGTAGTGTAAACAAAGAATAAAAAACAATTTGATAATAAACAAAAAACAAAAATAAGTTTTGATAAAAAAACAAAAATAAAGAAAAAAATCAGAACTTCAGAAGAGCAACCATCGAAAATAAAGGGAGAAAGGCTTCTGGACCTATGATGCACTGATGCACCGAAATAAAGGAAGGAGCGAGGGAGGCTGATGATTGGACTCGATGAACGTCGTCGGTGTGGGAGGATGTGACTGGGATCATCGGCATGGGAGGCTTGGACTGGGAGCACATTAAACTATTTAGGAATAGGATTTTTCCGCAACTGGGCTGTGCTAGCCTCGAATCGAGTACATGAAGGATGGAAGAAAGATTCCTAACCAACAAGCATCTTGGGAAGCCAGCTAGGAATGGGATTTTTAATTAGGCCTTGTGTGAATATTAAAAAAAATAAATTGGATCATCAATCATCTAAATTTTTTCGGTCGGATCCTTAATCATCTAAAAAATAAAATTAATTTGATCCCTAAGGTTGGGAATCCATTTGACGAGCGGGATATTTCTGATATCTTCAAGCCTGGACTCTTTGAATGCTCATATCAGCTTTGTTTTTCCATGTCATTATCCACATGACATTCCTGCCTAGACACATAGATATACAACTCGTCCTCTTGATATGCACTCTACCTACACATCCTGCTAATCTCAACACTCACTTATAACATTCTTTTCCTATTCTTTTTTCCTGTCTCTTTTGTAACCATAAGCAACAACATTGTCGGCAAACGATAGACAACAAACGACATATTGACGGCAACCAACTCCAGGGACCCGATTGAAAAAAAAAATATGATTAAGAATTCAATTAACAATTTTTTAGTTGAAGGACCTACTTGAAAATTTCCAAATAGTTCATAGACCAATTGAATAATGAACCTTTTTAGTAATTAGCATCTATAATATATAATTTATAATTTATTCATAATCTATAAATAAAAAAAATCCCAATGCAAGGAATAATTGTCACGTGTCATCTGTCATCACCAGATAAATAGATTTTAAGAATTTATTAAAAAAAAAATATGAGTTACGAAGATATGAACACAACGGTATAATAGAAATTGAGTTTTGACACTTGGATTTGCTTGAAACCAAGCTTGAAGGCCTTGTAAATGGTTGTTTAAGTCTCTAGTCGAGTTACAGAGAAGATGAATTAAAAGTTACACGTAAAAAGTGAAAAGAGAATAAGCTTGGAGAGTTTATATTTTGTTGAGCATGCCAAGGCATGCTGTCACCCAACGTCTAAGCGTGCCCAAGCTTGAGCGTTGACTCCCTCCACGCTTGAGCACGGAGCATACTTCAGCTCGAAGTCACCGCCTTTCTGACACACGCATGCTGATCAACATGTGCCACCTTTAGCACATTTCAGCGTGGAACTACACTACGCTTGAGTGTTGACGGTCAACATTTGAGCGTTGGGTCTTCCCATACTTGAGCATGCTGACCTGGTTGTGACTCTTTTTCCCGCGTTTATTCGCGTTCTAAACCTGTTCCAAATTCAAATAGACTTAAATTTGAACCAAATATTTATCACACGATAAAGACCATAATCAAACCTTTAAACATACTTAACTCACACCTTATTCACATCTTAAGAAAACAGAATGTTACATAAGTCTCCAAAAGTAGTACATATTTCATAATAAATGCCTATTTATTTCAACTTTATTTCTGGCAGATTCATTGTTCCCTTCCATTGATAAATTCTGTTGATCTGATGAATACATTCCATAAATTTTAATTTTAATCTGAATTTGAATTCCCCTATTGTAATAATTGATAACCAATTATTAACAATTATAAGCAAAAAACAATTAAAGTTAATTAAAGGTTAATTGATTGATAAAAAAAGTATTTAATGACCAATAAAAGCAATATATCATGTTCAAAATTAACCACAAATTTGAATAATAATGTAAATTGTAACAATCCGTTTTTCGTAATTAAAGCTTTATGTGTTTAAATGCGTTTATATATTAAAAAATGCCTTAGGAGAGTTAAAATGGAGATAAGTGGGTTTTGGTGCAGAAAAGATTAAGTTAGAGCTCCAGATAATTATTAACATTTATCTCAACATTCATAACAAACCAACCATTCATCCATGACATAAACAATATCATCAAACCAACATCGTTCATGGCATAAACAACACATCAAACCAAATAGTTACTGATGGCATAAACATCATCAATTATAAATTATGAACAAACATGTCAATAATGATTAAACACATATAAACATAAACAACATAGCAATTAGGCAATTAACAAACAATAGGGTCATGGGTAACCCTTCATCTTACGCTACCCCCATTGCCTACAAGTTCATACTATCCCTTCTCCCCATACCTGGTATGAAGATTCCAACTACGACAATGCAAGCAAACTATTCTCGTTCCCTCGAGCGACTCGATGAGTTCCTCAAGCCTTGGCCAAACAATAAAAGAATAACCAATTAATCCCTAAATCCAAGAAATAGGAAAAAGAGATTAATAGAGGGATGACTACGTTACCTTTATTGACACTACCAAGCGACTTCGCCCATAAACAACGCAAGAACTCCAAGAACTATGATGGGTTCAAAGGGAAAAGGGTGTTGGAACCAAAGTAATTTGGATTAAATAATCTCTGAGTTTTGATGTTAACAAAAATGATTAAATTTGTATGGCAAAGTGTTAGTTAAGATCTAACATGTTTTATCTAGTCTTACAGGGATATTCGAAATTCAATATGTTCAGGAAACATCGAAAGAGTGAATATCCGCATCCAACCGAGTAGACGAGCTATTCAAAATAAATGGTATATTTAATTGGGAGAATATGTTTAAGTAGACGGAATATAGAACAGTACTAGTAGACGATATTTTATCTACTGTGAGTAGACGAGCTTGAGTGCCACGTCAGCAGACGCAGATCTAAGTTACTCACCGATATATAGCAAGTCCAAAGACTTGATAATAGACAAGCAAAATTTGCCACGCCACCAGACGAGCTAAAAAGAGTTTTTATCTATGAGCGTATAGACGCACTATATTAAGTAGACGAGCTCCTCTTCACTGAGAATCCTTGATATATTCAGAATAACTCTCTCGACCACATAGAAGTATTTATTTCAAATGATTGATATTTATTTCAACTATATGTTGGTCCTTCATATTTGTATTAGTGGTTTTATTGCCTTGTTTCTTTGAGAGAGACATAGTACAAATGAGGAATTGCAAAAGCAAAATAGTACAATGCAAAACGACTTGTACCATGTCACCTTTAAGGGTTGGAATAGCTGGAATTTGTACAAGGAAGGCAAGACAGTTTTTCAAGTTGCATTTGCTTAGAGGTGTGCCCGTTTTGTGCAAGAATGTTGACATATAGTACAATTCAGAATGGCCACAAGCAAGCTATGAGTCACAACGGATATTACACATTTGATTCTATCCCTAAATGGGAAAATTCAAAAACAACCGTTGAAGAATTTCAAGAGAAGAGCAAGGACACTATAAATAGAAGACCTCGTCATTTGAAGAAAGAACTTTTGCGCATACAGAATTCTTGCAAGAAAATCGCTTACAAGCTCAATTCTTTTATTCTTTCATAAATCAAAAGTCTGTAATATCTTAGTTTGAATATTGCTATAATATTCAATTGATCTTAAACCTTCATATCCTCACACGTAGTGAGTTAGAAGATCAAAAGAAACCAAACTCTTTGTTAGAGGTAGAGCCTGAAGAGGCTTGGTAAGAAAGGAATCTATTTGGAAAATAGTGGAGAAAATCCTTCAAGTAGAAGGGACTAGACGTAGCTCTTGGTTGGAAGAGAGTGAACCAGGATAAATCGACTTGCGTGAATCTTCTAATCCCTTATCTCTTCAGTTTCATCTGTTTATACTAACTGTGGGGATTTGGACTTGATTTTGTTAAGTCTTTAAAAGTTTGTTTTTATGTGCTTGTGTTTTTGCCTCTTAATCTTTGTGTGAGAAAACTGTTTTGAAAAGGTTGTTTTCGAAAATTATTAACAAACACAATTCAATCCCCCTTCTTGTGTTTGTCTGTGTCAACTTCAGTTGGTATCAGAGCTCAGCCTCGAAAGGGTTGAGCATCTAACAAGTGCTGAGGAAGTACGATCCAACAACCATGGATGCAGAAGGACAAGCTATCAACAGACCTCCACTCTTTGATGGAACTGATTATGATTATTAGAAGAAGAGGATGATGGCCTTCCTGGATGCACAAAACTTAGACATTTGGGAACTGATTGAGAATGGCTATACTGAGCCAAGAGGTGAAAATGGAGCAGCCATGGCTAGAGCAGATTGGACTGCAGATCAAAAGGCTAAACATCAACTTAATCTTAAAGCCAAACATTACTTGATGTGTGCCATCACCAGATCAGAACATGACAAGGTTCACAGCTGCAACACAGCTAAGGAAATCTGGGATATACTGGCTCTTGCTCATGAAGGCTCATCACAAGTAAATGAGTCAAAGATAAGCATGCCGGTTCACCAGTATGAGCTCTTTAAAATGACTGATCATGAGACTATAGATCAGATGTTTGGAAGATTTCAAACAATAACTAACAGTCTCAGATCTCTTGGAAAAATTTATGAGAATAGAGATCATATCAGAAAAATTTTAAGAAGTCTCTCCAAGCAATGGAGACCAAGGGTTACTGCCATTCAAGAAGCTAAGAATCTGAACACTCTTTCTCTGGAAGAGCTTCTAGGGTCACTAAAAGTTCACGAGCTTGAACTGAATGAAGAAGACAATTCCAAAAAGGGAAAGTCCATTGCCTTGAAGGCAAAGAAAGCCAGCTCTTCAAAAGTTCTTAAAGCTGTTGAATCTTCAGATGATGCTGAACCTTCAAACAGTGATGAAGGATCAGATGAAGATGAATTATCTTTCATCTCCAGAAAGATACAACACATGTGGAGAAAGAAAGGTAACTTCAAAAGAAAGCAGTTCAACAAGAAGTTTTCAAAGGAGAAATCATACTTCAAAGAAAAAGGTCCACCCCTATGCTTTGAATGCAAGAAGCCTGGTCATTTCAAAGCTGACTGTCTTGAGTTGAAAGATAAAAAGAAGTTCTTCAAGAAAAAGAAGGGCTTGATAGCAACATGGGAGGACTTGGACTTATCCTCATCAGATGAGGAAGATGAAGCTGAGGAAGAGGCAAACATTTGCCTCATGGCTGACACATCATCAGGGAATGAGTACACTGATGATGATGAGGTAATAGATTCTAACTCGTCCACTCTTAAAAATGCCTTTGATGAATTACTGCATGACTCATCCATACTATCTCATGAATACAAAAGTCTTAAAAATAAGTTTGCAAAATTAACAAAAGAATATGATAGAGTCTGCATTGAAAAACAAAGTTTAGTTCAAGAAAATGATAAGCTAAAATCATAGAATGTCAGTCTAACTGACAAACTTGAATGTCAGCTTGATAACTCTTGTGAAGTTGCTAAACTAAAACAAGATGTATCATATCTGATAGACACTCTGTCAAAATTTGTAGGAGGCTCACATAAATTAAGTCTTATTCTAAGATACTCTAGGTCACCTTATGATAAATCTGGCCTTGGTTATGACAAGGAGAAGCATGAGGCATCTCACAATAAGTCAAAACCACCTATGCAACAAAGAACTTCAAAAGCTCCAGCTAAGTATGCTAAAGCCAAGTCAGGCACGTCCAACACCTTTTGCAAAGTGTGTGGAAAAAGTGGGCATACTACATATAGATGCATACATAATAGGCATAATATGTATTCGCGTCCAATGAAAACTAACAAGAAAGGACCCAAGTCATTTTGGGTACCTAAGGACAAGATAACACCTGTTGCAGATTTGCTTAACAACAGGAAAGAAACAAACATCCTGGTACTTGGACAGTGGGTGCTCACGTCACATGACGGGAGAAAAGTATATGTTCCAAGACCTAAGACATAAGGATGGTGGCTGGGTGACATTTGGAGGAAATCAGAAAGGAAAGATCACTGGTATAGGTAAAATTGGTAAACATCATTTTCCCTCCATTGATAATGTTCTTTTAGTGAGTGGTCTGAAACACAATCTGCTGAGCATAAGTCAATTATGTGATAGTGGATATGATGTTTCTTTTAATAAGAACATGTGTAATGTCAAGAAAAATGATGGATCGATCTTATTCACTGCTAAGAGGTAAAACAATTTGTATAAAATTGACTTGAAGGACCTCTCAAATCAAAGTGTCTCATGTTTAGTGTCCATTGAAGATGAGCGATAGATTTGGCATAAAAGGCTAGGTCATGCAAGCTTAAGATTAATCTCAAAGCTAAATAAGCATAACCTCGTGAGAGGATTACCAAACCTTAAGTACAAATATGATGCTCTCTGTGATGCATGTCAAAAGGAAAAACAAGTCAAAGGTTCTTTTGAATCTAAGAATGTTGTTAGTACCAAGAGACCACTAGAACTATTACACCTTGATCTTTTTGGTCCAACAAGGACTGCTTCTATCAGTGGTAAGAAATATGGTCTAGTCATTGTAGATGACTACACTAGATGGACATGGGTTATGTTCCTTGCTCACAAGGATGAGTCCTTCAAGGTCTTTTCTGTATTTTGCAAACGTGTACAGAATGAAAAAGGCATGTGTATCACTTCAATCAGAAGTGACCATGGGGGAGAGTTTGAAAATGAGCTATTTCAAAGGTTCTGTGAAGATAGTGGTATTCTTCACAATTTCTCAATACCAAGAACACCACAGCAAAATGGTGTGGTAGAGAGAAAGAACATATCTCTTCAAGAGATGGCTAGAACTATGCTCAATGACAACTCTGTCCCTAGACACTTCTGAGCTGAAGCTGTTAATACTGCCTGTTACATTCAGAACAAAATATACATAAGACCAATCTTGAATAAGACTCCTTATGAATTGTGGAAGGGACAAAAACCCAAGATATCTTATTTTCATCCTTTCGGTTGTAAATGTTATATTCTTAACACTAAAGATCAACTTGGTAAGTTTGATGCAAAAGTAGACAATGGAATCCTGTTAGGATTTTCTGAAACATCAAAAGGCTTTAGAGTGTACAATTCTAGAACACTAGTAGTAGAAGAATGTACACATGTTAAGTTTGATGACAAGCAGCCTGATAAGAAATTATCAGATCTAGATGAAGCTTTTACAGATCTTGACTTAAACATCTCAGGAGAGACAACAGAAGTCAAAGCTAATGATCAAGTTGAAGACATTTCTCAACAACCAGAAACATCCACCTCTCAACAAGACAATGTTCAGAGATCTTGGCATTCAAGAATTATCATCCACAAGATCAAATCATTGGAAATCCAAGTGATAAGCTAAGAACCAGAACAACCATCAGAGAGCAAGAAGATTCTGCATTAGTCTCTGAATTGGAACCAAAGACAATAGACGAGGCTCTGCTGGATAATGGTTGGATTTTAGCAATGCAAGAAGAACTAAATCAGTTTGAGAGGAGTGATGTCTGGACTCTGGTAACCCTACCTAAAGATAAATCTGTTATAGGAACAAAATGGGTTTACAGAAACAAGCTTGATGAGAATGGTAAGGTTATCAGAAATAAAGCAAGATTAGTTGCACAAGATTACTCTCAAGAAGAAGATATAGATTATACTGAAATCTTTGCACCTGTTGCTAGATTAGAAGCTATCAGAATTTTACTTTCATTTGCTGCACATCATAATATTATGCTTTTCCAGATGGATGTAAAAAGTGCTTTTATTAATGGTTTTATCAATGAAGAAGTTTATGTTATGCAACCTCCGGGTTTTGAGAGTGAAACCCAACCTGAACATGTATACAAGCTTAAGAAAGCTTTATACGACCTAAAACAAGCCCTAAGAGCTTGGTATGATAGGCTAAGTTCATTTCTGATGGATAATGGCTTTAATAGAGGAAAGGTTGATACAACCTTGTTTAGAAAGTCAATTAAATCTAACTTCATAGTAGTACAGATTTATGTCGATGATATTATATTTGGTGCTACTAATGATCAAGCTGAAGACCCTCCTCAACAACCAGAAACATCTACCTCTCAACAAGACAATGTTTAGAGATCTTGGCATTTCAAGAATTACCATCCACCAGATCAAATCATTGGAAACCCCAATGATAAGCTTAGAACCAGATCAACTTTCAGAGAGCAGGAAGATACTGCATTAGTCTCTGAGTTGGAACCAAAGACAGTAGACAAGGCTCTGCTGGATAATGGCTGGATTCTAGCTATGCAAGAAGAACTAAATCAGTTTAAGAGAAGTGATGTCTGGACTCTGGTACCCCTGCCTAAAGGTAAATCTGTTATAGGGACAAAATGGGTTTACAGAAACAAGCTTGATGAAAATGGTAAGTGAGACGCCTCGACGTCCCATTAAAGAAAAACCCAAAATTCTTAAAGCTTAATCGTGTTATTAACGATAAGCGGTTATACTTAAAACAGCGGAAAATTAAAACTTAAGATGTAAATAGTTAACATGCAGATACGACAACATACATCACATATATATATAAATATATACATCCTCTCCTGTCACAGTACTGTCAAGGGAATCCCATCCGTAGGACCCCAATAAGTACAAACTAAGAACATAATCAAAATACATCAAATGGCAACAGGAAGATGTCTCACATACTCTCCACACCCAGTCCCCTCTCAAAAGTACATGAAAATCCTCACTCACACCTAGACTGATGGCACTGGCCTGAGCCATCATGTACTACCACCCTCGCCAGCATCCCGTGGTCCGGATGGCCCAGACACTCCTCTGCTCCCACTGGAAGGGCTCCTGCCCGACTATCTCTGGAAAAACCGCCGATATATCCTGCTATCTCTAGGAGGTAACCGTCTGGAAGAAACACGAGAAGACTCTGAAGCAGTGACTCGGACCTCTGGAGGTACGGGTACCTCGGGAATGGGTATCTGGTCCCAAACAGGTGCCATTGGATCATCCTCGTGTACTGAAGCCCACACTGGCTCTGGTGCTGGTGCAGGTGCGGGCTCGAACCCTGGTACAAGTGCCTGAAAGGGGGCACCATGAAAGGGATGGGGGCCATGCCAGGCATCGACGGTAACTGGTCCTCCTGGCTGCCCCATCGGTAAGGGAAGAGTCACGCCAGCACAGAAAGTGCCTACAACACCCATAGGGGCTCCCTGCTCAAATCTGGAAGTAATGGACGTAGGACCCGTATATACCGCAAAATGAGTGGCCGGCTCCACTGGCCACCCGTTAGGGTCCACGAACTCAAACTCAAATTTCCCCGTGAGGGGAAACCCCGCGTCCTGGGTCATCCAAGGATGATCCCAATGCGCCATCTACTAGGTCTGGATCTGAGATACAAAACATACATATACCAACACCACAAAGGAAAAAGGGGATAAGAATCCATATAACATCAAACGTGGAAAGGGTTTAGCAACATTTAATTCTATAACAGCACGATAAACATCCATCTCCCAAAATATCGTTTATATATATATAACACAAGCATCCTCAATTCACATCTAGGGTCTTTTCCTCTACCCCCATCATGATGCAATGTAAATGTGTATGAATCTTCTCAGGTAATCGGCCATATCCGGATATCACAATAATCGACACGTCCCAGAGGCCCCGGCGCACACCCTCGTCCGCGGCTAGAGGGTGCCCATGCAAAGCAATGACACTATAGCTGCACAACCGGTGCACACCTCTGGACCCCGGCCAGGGTGCTCGTGCAACGCATGAACTATAGCTGCAACTAAAATGAAATCATGTCTGGGACGGTCCACCGTTAGCCTAGACCCCGGGAATTCTCCCTCCGAGGAATAGACCCCAACGACCATGTTTCAGGTCCACAAAACGACCATGTTTCAGGTCCACATATCACAGACCATGTTTCAGGTCACCCCCTGGTGCCATAACCGCTCATCATCACCTCATAAATAACCTCAATAAAATCTCATCATCATATAACATCAATCGTCTCGGTTAGGCACTACTAACACATAAAGTATGATTTCCCCAATACATCATCAATGCTCATCATATCTCATCACTTACTCAAACTCTACTCATAATCATTACACTCATGGCATCATAACATCATTCCATCAAATCATCATATTAATCATGGCATCATTTCCAATATAATAATAATAACAACAATAATAATTTTAATAATAATAATAATGATAATAATAATTTTAATAAGAAATACCAACACTCATTATCAGTCATCAATCATCACAATAACGCAATCAATCCAAGCAGTCACAAGAGCCAGTCATAAAATAACAAAATAATATATTTTTATCGTAACGACGATAAACGCACAATTTCAATATCATCATTGGTACCACTAAGTAGTCCCCAGTGTGACATGGACATTGTCCGTTACTCGCTCTCGGGTAGGGTTTAGGTCGCCCTACGCCATTATCGAACTAAATGTAACTGCGCCGTTTCCGATGTTAAATGGTTTCTTTCCCCCACCTGAAAGTCGCACGCACTAGACGTAACGAGACGACACGAACTAAAACGAGACGTCCTCGAACTCCTTGATTCTGCCTCGACTAGAAACAGAGCCTCCGAGCCTCCGAAAAATCACCTAAGCATCACATTACGAAAGGCACAATGTAAGTAACTCAAAAACTACAGTATCAATGGTGAACCCGCCACTGTTCTGGATCAATATCTCAACATATAGACCTCTGTTTAACAATTTGACCGTTGAGTTTAAAGAACTACCTTTTCTTTACCTTCTCCAAAAATTTCAGCCCGATCCAACGGTGAACGAGTCTAGATCGAACCTCCCAAGGTGACTGGTCAGGAGCTACACGAGTTGAGTTGCTCTCCTTCTTCTAAGTTACATAACTCACACTCGGAGGATTATACAGAAATTACAACCGTTGGATATGAAGAACTACCAACCTAGAACCTCTCTATGAAATTTCAACATGATCTAACGGTGGAAGAAGGTATGGTGATGGATTTTCAGAAGCTGTTCCAGCTCAACAATGGTGGTTTAGGGCTCTTGATAGCCTTCCTCTCTCTTAAACTCCATCTCTCTCTCTCTAGATTTCTCTCCCTCTCTCTCTAAAACCTCTCTTCTCTGCTCTCTGGACTCACCTTAGCTCTTTGCCTCGTATTTTCTCAACTGACTTAAGTGACTTAAGAAGTCATTTTATTTTTGCTGAAACACGTCCCCACGCTCGAGCGTGAGAATTTCCACGCTTGAGCGTGAAACAATCCACGCTTGAGCGTGGAAAGCCATCGCGCCATGCAACCATTCCTGGAGTGCCACGTCAGCCTTGGTGACACGTGGCAGGTCAACGCATGGCCCTGTCTGTTGACTCGGGCGCTTGAGCGTGGATACACCCACGCTTGAGCGTTGACTTTTTGACCAGAAAGTCAACTCTCTACGTTCAAGGTCCGTTCGACGTCCGATTGACCTCAAATTTGAGATATAGGCTCATTAGGACCTAATAAACAACCTCCAACCATCAAAAGTGCCTAATCTCATCTCTAACTCCAATATTCTTATTTCACACTCAGATGTCTCAAAGACGCTAACCGGGAAACCCTAACTTTGTTCCTACGTTCAAACTCACTCGAAAAGGCTGCGTACTTGCCATGCAAATGTCTCTATGCATCAAACAACATCTCAACTATGTAATCCAAGTCTTAAACATGTTCCTCTTCCATAAAACAAAACCCTAAAACCCGGGATGTTACAGTAAGGTTGTCAGAAATAAAGCAAGATTAGTTGCATAAGGTTATTCTTAAGAAGAAGGTATAAATTACACTGAAACCTTTGCACCTGTTGCTAGATTAGAAGCAATTAGAATTTTACTTTCATTTGCTGCACATCATAATATAAAGCTTTTTCAAATGGATGTAAAAGTGTTTTTCTTAATGGCTTTATCAATGAAGAAGTGTATGTAATGCAACCTCCGGGTTTTGAAAGTGAAACCCAACCTGAACATGTATATAAGCTTAAGAAAGCTTTATACGGCCTAAAACAAGCCCCAAGAGCTTGGTATGATAGGCTAAGTTTATTTCTGATGGATAATGACTTTAATAGAGGAAAGGTTGATACAACCTTGTTTAGAAAGTCAATTAAATCCAATTTCATAGTAGTACAAATTTATGTTGATGATATTATATTTGGTGCTACTAATGAATCTCTATGCAAAGAATTCTCAAAGTTAATGCAGAAAGAATTTGAAATGAGCATGATGGGAGAACTCAAGTTCTTTCTTGGACCTCAAGTTAAACACACTATGGACGAGGTGTTCATCCATCAAACCAAGTATACAAAGGAACTCCTAAAGAAGTTCAAGATGGATGATTGCAAACTAATGAATACTCCAATGCATCCCACGTCTATACTGAACAAAGATGATAAAGAGAAAAAGGTAGACCAAAAGGTATATAGAGGTATGATAGGATCTCTTCTATATCTTACTGCGTCCAGACCTGATATTATGTTCTGTGTTTGTTTATGTGCTCGTTTTCAATATGATGCTAGAGAATCTCACTTATCAGCAGTTAAAAGAATATTTAGATATTTAAAAGGTACTACTAATCTGTGTTTGTGCTTTAAGAGAAATGAAGATTACAGATTAGTTGGATTTTGTGATGTTGACTATGCTGGAGATATAATTGAAAGAAAAAGTACCAGTGGAGGATGTCACTTCATTGGAGCTAATCTTGTATCATGGTCAAGCAAAAGACAAAGTACCATTGCTTTATCAACTGCTGAAGCTGAATATATTTCAGCTGCAAGTTGCTGCCCACAACTTCTATGGATCAAACACCAATTGGAGGACTACAATGTTTTTGTAAGTAGTATTCCACTTATGTGTGATAATACTGTTGCAATTAATCTATCTAAGAATCCAATACTGCACTCTAGAGCTAAGCACATAGAGATCAAACATTATTTTATAAGAGATTATGTGCAAAAAGGTGTTTTTGTTATTCAATTTGTAGATACTGACCATCAATGGGCAGATATCTTTACTAAACCTCTTGCTGAGGAAAGATTTATTTTTATTAGAAAACATCTTAACAAGCTATATGTGGATTAGTTGTGTTATTTATGCTTGAGAAATTATGTTATTGATGTATGTAAGCATTACAAGTTTATTACAAGTTCTAAATGCGCGTCCATTGCATACCGCGTCCACTGTTTTTGAACCGCGTCCACTGCATGTCGCGTCCATACTTATTTATTACTTGAACCCGTCTACACTCTCATTATTTATTAAACGAATTTATTTTGTCTAAAGACAAATTTTTTTTATTCTCTCTGCTGAGTCAGTATTTCTTTTTAAACCTTTTATTTTATTTCCAAAAGAAAAACCCTTGGAAATTCAGAACCTTTAAAACGAAACCCTTCCCTCTGAGGAAACTTTACGTTATCCTTCGTCTTCAAACTTACTTCAACTCTCTGTTTTTCTTACTCGCAAAACCCTAACCTTCTTTCTTCAACCATGGCCTCCTCATCTAAGATTTTCAATGTTGAAAAGTTGAAACTTGCCATTGAACATCACTTTGACTTCGGGATTCTGAAAGATTACAACTTGGATGTAACCAAGTTTATTACTGCCGCTGGTTGGGACGGCATGTTCATTGAAAGGGTTTCTATATACCCAGACCTGACTTGGGTGTTTTGGAGGAACCCTCAAGTGTTAGTCGCTGAAATTTCTGCTATAGTAGTCGGGAGAAGAATTGTGGTTTCTGAGAAGACCATCGCCGATGCAATAAATTGCCCTCAAGAAGGAGAGGTTATCACTGAAACTTGGGAAAAGGACCTTGGTGGTTCCGAAGTTATAGCCGCCTTGTTAATGAGATAAGATACTGTAAGATAACACTCATGGAAATCTGTAGAGATGAAGGATGATGTTCGTATTCTTCACCAAATATTGAATAAGGTGGTTCTGCATAAAGTGGGGTCAAAGGACAATCTTTCTGCCCTACACAAATTCTGCCTCTGCCATCTGATTACAGAGACAAAAATCAACCTTCCAAGAATCCTTTATGGAAGATTCAGAGATGCAGTAGTCACAAGGAAGAAGATTTCAGGAATTCCTTACTGCCACTTATTATAAAAAAATTTCAAGTCTCAGAAGTTGTATGATTTTATCTCTTCCAAGCCAACTGAAGAGCAAGAAAGAATTCTGACACAGAAGTGCATGTCAACAGCTATTTTTGGCAAAATGAACATTGCCAACATGAATTTAAGCACTTACACTGCCATTGCCCTAGCCAAAAAAGAAGAAATGCTCAAGGTTAAAGAGGAACAAATTGAGCAAAACAATGCTGAGGTTCTAGGAATGAAGAGAACATTCAGGAGGAAGACTGTAGCTGTCAGGACAAGAGCTCCTAAAAAGCCTGCAGCTAGCATTGTTATAACGGAACCTACTGCAGAGGCCCCTCAACCTACAAGAGCTCAGAAAAGGACAAGAAACTTGATCCTATCTCACAATGAGGATGATGATGAAGATGATGAGGACAGAGTTCCGATCAGTGCTATCCTCAAGAAACAAAAGGCTGTCAGTGCTGCTGTTCCAACTAGGAGACAGCGACCTCAAAGAAGAGCCAAGACTGCCATGGCTACTGAGGTAACTCTTCCTCCTAATGATCCTGTTCAATTAGCAGTAGATGCCTTAGTTTAAGTCTAGATGATAGAATGAACATTGTCTCTGCACCAGAAGTGTTTGATAATGTAAATATCCCCTCACCACCCTCACCACAACCACAAATAGCCTCACCTCAACCACAAGCAGCCTCACAACAACAACCATAATTCCCACCTTTGATCTCTGAGGATGATCCCTGGTTTAATCAACCAGATGATGGCATTATCCTTGGTGCCCCTTTCCCAAAGATGAAAAAGATACCATTTCCATACACTCCTCCTTCCGAACTTTATAATGGCATGTCTGAATCACTGGCCAAAGTTAAGAGGGACTAGAAGATTCTATACCATACTCATGAACCAGAACCAATCTCAAACAGACCCTGGTATCCATTGCCTGAGTATGAGTATGAACCTGAAATCATTGTAAAACCTTGGTATAAACCCCACCCTGACATTCCCAAAGGCCCTCCTCCATCCAAAATGTTTAACAGACTTGGACCCTTAGTCACTCACCTACCACAAAAGAAATTCCCTCCCAGAAAAATCTACCCAAACCTTGTAAGATACCCTCTCTTCAAACCCTTCACTGATGGTGTAGAGAGGCACATTATTACTGACTGGTCTAAGGATCCTGCCAAGAAAGACCTGCATGATGTAATATACAAGAGGTCTAGATCCTACAGACATGTTCCCATCATCATGGATAACAAGACAAATTGGAAGACCTTCATCCATCCAAGTTAATATGGCAAGGCATGTGACATCATTGATCATATCATGTATGCCATGCTAAAGTCAGAATTCGAACTCTTCAGAGTTGTAAGGAGTGCCAACTTTGTACCTATAACTTGGTTGAGACATTCCTTGAAGGACACCAAGATTGGAGTCCAGCCTCGAATGATATGTCCAAGGCTGCCAATGATAGATCTCAACAAGGACAAGGATAGGAAGAAGGAAAGGTTCACTGGAAAAATGCCATTTCCAGAGTCTTGTATAATTAAGCCTGATGATGTTAGGAACACAGATCAAAACATCATAGACTACTGGCTGGCACAACCTATTGAGGATGTTAGAGAAGATGTGACTGTTGATATCTGGCGAAAACACATTGTAAAATGTACAGCAGAAGCATCTACATCTGGCTTATCCTCTGAGCAGAAAAAGCTCATCCCTATGGTCAGAGGCAAGTGTGGATTGTCAAACTTCAGATACTTCATCTACAAGGACATTCTAGGTATTCCTACCATCAGTCCAATCTATGTAGAAGAAGAAGTCCACTAGGCTAAAGAGCTGCCTCCACCAGTTCTGCAAATCACTGACTCTCCTCCACCTTCACCACCTTCTGAGCACACCGAAGAAGAAATTCTTGTTGAAGACTCTGGCATGAAGATTGACTCTGCTGCACTAGTTAATGCTAATGAAGAAGTTGCTGAATCTGACTCCAGACCAAACACTTCTGGAAAGTCATTATCTCAACCATTAGCTATCACTGTTATTCATCCAGAGAAACCTCAGACTTCAAGGGCTCTTGACACTCTTCCCAGTCAAGCTCATGCTCAGGAAAGTGCTGAAAGCTCAAGACCAACACTCTCACTGCCTCCAAATTTTGAAGAAATCATTGGCAGAATTGTTGAGGAAAGAGTCAAAGTTGAAGTGAAAGAGCAAGTAAAGGAACAAGTTGCAGAAGCTCTGACTCCCACAAATGTCATGATGAATCAGATGATGAGCATTATGTTAAGCTTTCAACAAAGCCAGAATCTGCCAACCCAAGTCCCTGCCCCTCCACAAAACCCAAATCCATACCCACCTCCTCCACCACCTCCATCTTCCTAAGCCTTTCTTTTGATATATATTTTTTCTACTAACAATGATGGTCCACTTTCCTACCTTTTTGTCTGATGACAAAAAAGGGGGAGAAATGGAGAGAGAATTAAATTTTATTTATATGAAAGTCAGTTTTTGAAAATACACTTTTGTCTGCATATGTATGTGTGTTACTTGTCTTATATGATTACATAAGTTATTTATCTTATATGTTCTGATGCTATCTTTTATCTTTTGTCTGATAAGTAGCTCTACTGATATGATAAATAATATGTGATATATGTTTCTCTATTCATATCTTATTCTTTTCCTGTTAAGATTGATTGCTTTGTCTTAGGGGGAGCTTTGTAAGGTTTCTCAGACTTTGCACACTCAAATTTAATTAGTTTTTGTCATCATAAAAAAGGGAGAGATTGTTGGAACCAAAGTATTTTTTGGATTAAATAATCTCTGAGTTTTGATGTTAACAAAAAGGATTAAATTTGTATGGCAAAGTGTTAGTTAAGTTCTAACATGTTTTATCTAGTCTTACAGGATATTCGAAATACAATATGTTAAAGAAACATCGAAAGAGTGAATATCCGCGTCCAACCCAGTAGACGATCAAATCAAAATAAATGGCATATTTAATTATGAGAATATGCTTTAGTAGACGGAATATAGAACAGTACTAGTAGACGAGCTCTTAACTTTAATAAGTAGACGAGCTTGTGTGCCACGTCAGTAGACGCAAATCTAAGCTACTCACCGAATATATAGCAAGTCCAAAGACTTGATACTAGACGAGCAAATTTTGCCACGTCACTGGACTAGCTAAATTATATTTTAGCTATAATCATATAGACGCACTACACTAAGTAGACGAGCTCTTCTTTGCTATGCATGCTTGTTATAATCAGAATAACTATCTCGACCACATAAAAATATTTATTTCAAATGATTGATATTTATTTCAGTATATGTTGGTCCTTCTTATTTGTTATTAACGGTTTTATTGTCTTGTTTCTTTGAGAGTGACATAGTACAAATAAGGAATTGTAAAAAGCAAAATAGTACAATGCAAAATGACTTGTACCCTGTCACTTTTAACGCTGGAATAGCTGGAATTTGTACAAGGAAGGCAAGACAGTTTTTCAAGTTGCATTTGCTTAGAGGTGGCCCGTTTCATGCAAGAATATTACCATATAGTACAATGGCCACGAGAAAGCTGAGTCACAACGGATATTATATTTTTGATTCTATCCCTAAACGGGAATATTCAAAAACAACCGTTGAAGAATTTGAAGAGAAGAGCAAGGTCTCTATAAATAGAAGACCCAGTCTTTTGAAGAAAGAACTTTTTGCGCATATATAGAATTCTCAAGAAAACTCTTAGAAGCCAACATTCTTTTATTCTTTCAAAAGCAAAAGTCTGTAATACCTTAGCTTGAATATTGTTATAATATTCAACTGATCTTAAACTTTCATATCCTCACACATAGTGAGTTAGAAGATCAAAAGAAACTAAATCTCTTTGTTAGAGGTAGAGCCTGAAGAGGCTTGGTAAGAAAGGAATACTTGTAGCCTGGAGAGGTGTTGAATACTTGTTATAATCTATTTGGAAAATAGTGGAGAAAAACCTTCAAGTAGAAGGGACTAGACGTAGCTCTTGGTTGGAAGAGAGTGAACCAGGATAAAACGACTTGCGTGAATCTTCTAATCCCTTATCTCTTCAGTATTATTTATTTATACTAACTGTGGGGATTTGAACTTGATTTTGTTAAGCTTTTCTAAAGTTTGTTTTCTGTGTGTTTGCTTCTACTTGTTAATCCTTGTGTGAGAAAACTGTTTTGAAAAGGCTGTTTTCCAAAATAATTAACAAACACAATTCAACCCCCCTCCTTGTGTTTGCCTGTGTCAACTTCAAATTTCTTGGGCATTCTGCAAATGATTGGTGGGGCTTGCGGTGCCAACCTAGTTAGGATCTCATGTTCTCACAGTGATGCTTTTACACCCCATTTTGGTTTTAAAAAAATATTACAATTTTACAATAGTCGTATACATATCTTTTTATATACACCTTAATTTTCTCTTTGTTTCTAAATTTTCATGCATAATTGTGTTTTTATATTGTAAAGGATTGCAATTAAAATCCAATAGAAGTCTTTATATATTATTTAGTTTATTGAGGATATTCAATTGTAGCTATTACTAAAATTATTTAATGTTATTTATTCTTTTTATATAGATCATAAAGCAATCATATTGGAGGAAAAATATTTAAATCAATAATATTTATTTAAAGATGAAATAATCTTCATGTTGCAGAACAAGTTTGTTTAATCTTTATTCCATGTGACAGTGTTGTTAGCCACTTAGTACTTAACATATGAGAACTAACGGAAAGGACCAATTCCAACTTTTTTGAACTTACAGGGACCAAAATCTAATGGGAAAAAGTATAGGGACCAAAACCAATTTTTGATCTTTTTTAATGCCACGTTGCATTAAAAAATATATTTAATGCCATGTGGCAGTGCCGACGTGGCAATCATTTAGCCATGCCAGCACTTAACGGTGCATTTTGACGGTAGGGAGTAATTCCTAAATTTTAAAAGTTAAAAGGACCAAAAGCAAATGAAAAAAAAGATAGGGACCAAAACCAAAAATGCCTATATTTGTAGGGACTAAAAATTTGATTAAGCCATATATTTATATGAATATGTTTATAATATATATCTGAATTTTCATTTGGCTTCATATCATTCTATAATATTATATTTTCCCCACTACTTGTAGTATCTTTTTATGGTAATACTCATCGTCTTTATTATCACATATGATGAGGGTATTTTCGATGTTTTCAAGTTAACTTCTTCATTAAATGATATTATTTATCAACAACTTTTGTGTTGCATTCTCATATTAGTCTAATGTGTTTAATTAATTCATCAAAAAAAAAAAGTGTTTAATTAAGATAATGAATCATATCTAATGTGTCTAATGTATTTATATGAATCATAATTAGAGAATGAATCATTATGAATCATAATGTTAAATTAAGAGAATGAATCATACCATCTCCTTGTAGTATCTTTTAATGGTAATACTCACCGTCTTTCTTACTCCATATGATGATGGTATTTTTGATGTTTTCAAGTTAACTTCTTCATCAAATAATATTATTTATCAACAACTTTTGTGTTGCATGTTCATATTCGTCTAATGTGTTTAATTAAAAGAATGGATCATAATGTTATATGAATCATATCTAGTGTGTATAATGTATTATATGAATCATAATTACAGAATGAATCATATCTAATGTGTCTAATGTATTTATATGAATCATAATTAGAGAATGAATCATTATGAATCATAATGTTTAATTAAGAGAATGAATCATACATCTACTTGTAGTATCTTTTAATGGTAATACTCACTGTCTTTCTTACTCCATATGATGATGGTATTTTTTATGTTTTCAAGTTAACTTCTTCATCAAATAATATTATTTGTCAACAACTTTTGTGTTACATGTTCATATTCGTCTAATGTGTTTAATTAAAAGAATGGATCATAATGTTATATGAATCATATCTAGTGTGTATAATGTATTTATATGAATCATAATTACAGAATGAATCAGAATGAATCATATTGTTTAATTATAAGAGAATGAATCATACCGTCTACTTATAGTATATTTTTTATGGTAATACCCACCGTCTCTTACCACATATGATGAGGGTATTTTCGATGTTTTCGAGTTAACTTCTTCATCAAATGATATTATTTATCAACAACTTTTGTGTTGCATTCTCATATTCATCTAATGTGTTTAATTAAGAGAATGAATCATAATGTTATATGAATCATATCTAATGTGTCGAGGAATGTATTTGTACGAATCATAATTAGAGAATGAATCATAATGTCTACTTTTAAAATGTTTTTATGGTAATACTCATCGTCTTTCTTACCACATATGATGATGATATTTTCGATGATTTCGAGTTAACTTCTTCAACATATGATATTAGAGGAATTCTATCAATACACCCTCTATCACATTCCTTTGGACACTTTCATTTTTATTGGTCCACGTCATCATATCTTAACCTGTTTACCTATGTTTCAGGTTATTAAAAAGCAATTTTTTTTATCATTCATTAAAAATAAATTTACGTTTTCTAGAAAAATGTTTTCTTTTTTTTTTTTTTACGAAAAAAAAAAACTTTGTTCTCTCCTCTTCTCCTGTCTCCTTTGTTTTTAGAAACTCTTTTAGTCTTCTGCTCTGGTTGCCTGAGCATCGCCAGTGACGAAGCCATCCACACAAAACCGTAGGCCATAAAGTGTTTGCAACAAGTTAAAACAGTTTAGAACAAAAGATCACCTTGTGTAATCAGAAGATTGAGTGCCTAACCATGATGATTTGGTACCAAAGGTTAGAGTCAAAGGAAGCAGTAGTGTGGATGATTTTAGGGAAGCTAGTTGCAGATTTGAAAGTGGTAGTGCCATTTAATCTAATGCCAAGGTCAGGAAAACCCATGCAATGTTTCGTTCCAACTGCCAACATGAGTAACTCTGTATACTGGCAGTTGGTAGCGGCGACAGGACTAGGTGGCGGTGCACCGGCGGCGCTTCGACACGGGAGCATGGGTGTGAAGGAGGTAATGAATATGGGGTAGCCAAAGAGTCTCGACAATGTGAAGAAAGAACAATTATTTTTAAAGAAATATGATTTATTTTACAAAAAGTAAACTAATTTCTAGCCTAAAATGCATTTTTGGTCCCTCTAGTTTTTCATTGTGGTGATTTTCGTCCCCCTAATTTTTTTTGAGTAATTATTGTCCTCGAAGTTTTCTAACTCTGCAACTTTATCCCTCCGTTAATCTTGCATCCAAAAACTAACAGAAATTCTCAAAATGACACAATTTATAATAAAATATTGTAAAATAAATTTCAAGATAGAAGTTACAATGAAAACTGTTATGTTCTAAGGTTTACCAGAAAATGGATAAAAAAAAGTTCATTGATGAATTAAATAAAAAGATGAAAAATTGTGAAAACAATAAACAAGAGGCTGTAAATTTCTTGAAAAGCCGCTGATTGTGCCTAGTAAATTAGTAATGTTGATGATATTGGGACTGTTGTTGTTTAGATGAGCACTACAGATTATAGAGGAGATGGCGGTGGCTGTTGCCATGGCCATAGGCCCATAGCAGTGGATGACAGTGGATGGTTATGGAGTTCTGCACTGCATAAGCTTCTTCCCCTTCCTATTCTTTGCTTTAACTTGGAGCTCTATTTTTCTTCTCTGGTACGTGACCTCCACTTAGACACCCTTGGTGCTGGGATTCTCCGCCATCTTCAAATTGTAGTGGGTGACTATGTGACTCCGGTTTCACAATCACCAACATGGGTGGCACATGATAGATGTTTTGGGCGAGGAGTCGTTGGGGTAGCACTGTTGGGCATCGATGAGAGCGAGGGTAAGACCAGCAGAGAGGGGAGGGGGTTGGACCGTTAGAGCTAGGGGCGACGGAGGGCGAAAGGTGACTGGTGCGTTCCAAGGTAGAAGATGAAAAACTAGAGGGATCAAAAGTGCATTTTAGCCTAATTTCTAATAACCTAAACCATAGGTAAAAGGTTTGGGCAGGGTGACGTGGACCAATAAAAAAGTGATATGATCCTAAAAAGGGTCATGTAGATTTTCGGATCTATTCTTGAGTGACTACCAAAATTCAAAGAAGAAGAACACAAGAAAATGGACAAGGTAAGGAATGGAAGGTAGGCGCCACAATTCCAAGGGGAATTGATAAGCCAAGGTGAGGATCGCCACAAGGGTTTTGGACTCTTGATAAGATCAAAGGGGTTGGCTCAATGAAGAACCCAAGAAAGAACACTCTCACAATTGGTAAAAACCAAATTGAACTTCAAAGTTGTATTTCATCATGTAAGAGGTGTATACATATAGCATAAGGAAAGAAAAACCAAAGGTCATCATAAGATGACATAAACTCCTAATAACTAGACATAACACTCCACTAAGTGGTTATTAAAAGAACATAACTATCCTACTTAAGAAAATAATAAAAAGTGGTTCCATAACTTATAAAAAGGAGTTACTTAGGCATGCAAGCCAAAAGTCACCCTCCTTTGAAACTCAAACTCGTCCAAATATCCGTAATAAACTTCCAACCCATTTTTCACCATGATAGAAGCCGAATCACGTCAAAAGGCTTGAGATATGATTTGTAGATACTTTCCTAAGCTTTCCAACGAACCAAAGAATGCATCAATCGGAGATCTGTAGCTCAAGATATAGCTAAAACAAGAATACGGGTTCATTATAATGAAAATTAAATTTTCATCAAAGATCAATTTGGCCTTATATTTGATATCATTCTTGGTTTGCATCATTCCCTCCCTCTTGAAGAGAATTCGACCTCGAATTTATTGCCTTTGGGAATCGTCTTCATCCTCCGGGTTCAAACACAACTCTTGTGAATCCATGGGGCACCTCTCTTGGAGTTACTTCTTCAACTTTCTTCAAAATAGAATCATCACCTCTTGGCAAAGATAGGAACATCACCTTGATTTCTTTTATAATGAGACTCTCAATTATGTTTTCAACCTTTGCCTCACTCTTTTTCTGTTGCTCTTTGCTTTTTGTGGTTTGGCCTTCACTATTCTTTTCTTTGTGAGCTAGAGGAGAAATATTAGATAAATGAACCAAAATAGAAGAATCCCAACATTTGTATCCACAAGCTAATCTAGAAGAAGGTATTAGAGTAAAAGATTGCCATGACTTCCCAAGTGGATTTGAGGACTTATTTTCGGCTTTAGGGAGAATCCATTCTCTAGTTGTCTTCATCTCCATATCATCCTCTTGCAATTCAACTCCAATTGATACTTTACATTCTTCCTTGGGAATTTCATTTTCAATTTCCTTGAATGTCTTGCAAGCTTCCTTTGGAATCATATCTTCAATTTCAATGAATGTCTTGCAAGCTTCCTTTGGAGGAACACACTCAACTTCCTTCAAAAGAGAATCAACACCACAAGGCAAAGAATTAGGAATAACATCAAAACAAGCATTCAAGTTTGTTTCCTTCACCTCACTTTTTTTTTTTGCTCTCATCTTTTCTTCAACCATTTTCTTCCAACATGATTCAATTTCAAAAATTTGACTTTTCATTCTCTCCTCTTGTCTCTTCCATCTTTCATACTCTTTATTCTCCCTTTCAATTTCTCTATCACATCTCCAATATCTCCTTCCTCCATGCCTCCTCCTTTTTATTTCTACGACCTTGTCAAGAATCACATTGAACTCCTCCATGCTTCTTTGCAATCTTTCCATTTCAAGGAATAGTTTTGCCATGATATGTGGTGGGAAGAAGATTTTTTTGAAATTAATCGAAGACCAAAATAAAAAGTCACTCTAGGAAGGATGGCTTTGATACCAAATGATATGATCCTAAAAAGGGTCATGTAGATTTTTGGATCTATCCTTGAGTGACTACCAAAATTCAAAGAAGAAGAACACAAGAAAATGGACAAGGTAAGGAATGGAAGGTAGGCGCCACAATTCCAAGGGGAATTGATAAGCCAAGGTGATGATCGCCACAAGGGTATTGGACTCTTGATAAGATCAAAGGGGTTGGCTCAATGAAGAACCCAAGAGAGAACACTCTCACAATTGGTAAAAACCAAATTGAACTTCAAAGTTGTATTTCATCATGTAAGAGGTGTATACATATAGCATAAGGAAAGAAAAACCAAAGGTCATCATAAGATGACATAAACTCCTAATAACTAGACATAACACTCCACTAAGTGGTTATTAAAAGAACATAACTATCCTACTTAAGAAAATAATAAAAAGTGGTTCCATAACTTATAAAAAGGAGTTACTTAGGCATGCAAGCCAAAAGTCACCCTCCTTTGAAACTCAAACTCGTCCAAATATCCGTAATAAACTTCCAACCCATTTTTCACCATGATAGAAGCCGAATCACGTCAAAAGGCTTGAGATATGATTTGTAGATAATTTCCTAAGCTTTCCAACGAACCAAAGAATGCATCAATCGGAGATCTGTAGCTCAAGATATAGCTAAAACAAGAATACGGGTTCATTATAATGAAAATTAAATTTTCATCAAAGATCAATTTGGCCTTATATTTGATATCATTCTTGGTTTGCATCAAAAAGTGAGTATCCAAAAGAGTGTGACAGAATATGTTGCTAGCATTCCTCATGATATTATTTATCAACAACTTTTGTGTTACATTCTCATATTCCTAATGAAGAGAATGGATCATAATGTTAGTCGAACTATAAATGACAATTTCATACAAGATTATTATCTATAAAATGTTAACTAACGTCATTATATATTATTTTTAATGTATATTTAGTTAAATAAATAGAAAATATATTTATTCAAAATATTTATTGGCAATATATATCTCACTTTCTATGTGTGATGAACCTACTATATCAAACTTTGATTTATAGAAAATTTAGCGGCTATACCGTAACTATTTATTTATTTGCGACATATTTATACTAATTGGTGTAATATATGCCTAATTTAATTAAGACAGATTAATTTAATAAAATAAGAATTTTCAGAAATATTTTCGAAATGACCTCTTATAAAAATCTAATCTTAGAATGACGTTCTAAGAGAACCTAATAAACAGTTGATAAAATTAAAAACTTGCACAACTCAAGGTTAACTCACTGTTCTTACATCAATTGTCAGGAGAGTAAAAACTAAAATTTTATTCATATAATAGAAACTTAAATTAATTAAGTACAATAATCTCAAGATATCAAATTAATTTAAATTTGAATATTGGAGTATTTGAATATTAATTTAGTTATTATTAATTTCAGTCAAAGATATCACTATATATGATAGACTATAAATTATTTAACCAAAATAAAATATAAAATATTTGATAGAATTATAAAAGGGAGAATCCATCATATACATTTGTTAAATCTATAATTATAAGTAAAACTGTAATGAATGTAATAAATATTAAAAACTTGTTACCAAAAAAAAAAAATTTAAAAATTATTCCACCGTAACAATTATTTTTAGGAATTAATTGATATGTATTGTGAGTGTAAATATGTTTTATATTATCGACCAATCATAAATAATCATTTTATTTGATGCTTATCTAAACTACTTAAAAGTCATACAGTGTGAAAAACTTTAGATTAACAGTGTAAGAAAATTGACAGTGATACTTTAGCATGCCAATTTTTGTTTAAATAAAAATATATTATTTTTAACGTATATGTTACCTAAAAAATTGAAAATCTAAATATTTAAATACTTAATTGGGTATATGTGTGTGTGTGAGTGAAACTACTGATCCAATTTTGATTTACAGAAAATTTGGTGAATACATGATAATGATTTACTCATTTGTCACATATGTTTAGAAATATGCTAAAACACTTTTAAACCAACTCCATGCAGGTTTTCTACCAAAAGAAAAACATCTTGCAAGTTTTAACACGATCATAAAGCATTATCAAGTTTAGAATATGGATATGGTGATTGATATTCCAGCTTAACTATATATAATTGATTGTCAACAATTTTTTACATCTCAAACAAAATTTTTATTTCAATCATCATCTTATTATTTGATAAATAGAAATAAAATTAAAATGACCTCTCTCTCCCTCCCTCCCACATGTATGTATGAACACAACAAATTTGGTAATTATTTTTACTTGCACAATTCATTAAATCAATTAAAAATATTGATTAGTAAATATGAACTATTTTTAGTAAATCTTCAAAGTTGATTACAATGACTATATATTTAATACAATTCAATATCTAGCTAAAAATTAATGATAAATTATTAATAATGGATTATAATAATGAAAATTCAATGGTTTGTTGAAAGCAATTAATATGTTGCCATAAGACAATGAGAAAACTTGGCTATAAATTAAGCCATGTATCTATTGGCTCTTCACAACTTCATATTAAGAGAAAAAGAAACATACATATTCGAAGTAAGATGCAGGAAAAGAAATTGGTTGCTCTTTTTGTGTCTGTGATGGCTTTAGGCCTACTGGCAACAACATTGAGCGCAATCCATATCGACGAGATATCATGCACTGAGGCTTTACCACTCTTGTTGCCCTGCATTGGATTTTTGCATGGCTCCGGCCCTGGAGCACCACCAGTGTCTTGTTGCACTGGAGCATCAACAGTTTTTCAGAGGGCTGATACTACTCAAAATCGCAGGGATCTATGCCAATGTTTCGAACAAGCTGCTAAACAAATAGGTGTCAATCCTGACAGATCCAAACAACTACCTCAATTGTGTCATATCAATCTACCATTTCCTCTTGACCCTAGTATTGATTGCAACTCGTAAGTCACTCTATACATCCTTTTCTTGCATAAATACACATTAAACATCAATTGCAATATGCTTCTTAACATATTTGGCATCCATTATGTACAGGATTCAATGATGCTTCCAAACGAGAGTGGATTAAAAGAAAAGCTTGAAGAATAATCTATAGTAGTACAAATAAGTTCATGAGATGCAAAGATTTGTATAAGAACACTTTCAAGTCTTGTATGTCTTTACGTTAAGAGATTGAATGAAGATTTATCTTTTCTTGTTTTAAAATCTGCTAGCGACTAAAGTGGTGATTGTGTCTTAGAAAAATGATGAACCGAAAAAGGGGAAAAAAAATCAGTCAACAAATTGTGACCACAATATATATAAATTCGTATAAAGTAAACTTGAAAATTCCTATTTCCTACCAACAAAATATTATCCTTATATATATATAGGAGACATATCAAATGAGATGACCTTTTTTAAGTGACAATGAGAGGGTTAGATCATAGCCATTGGATCCAACTTGAAATGGTCAAAGATTAAAACACAAAGTCATGTGATTTTTTTAAGTGGTCATGTGACATATTAAAATAATTAAATAACTTCTATTCGTAACCATCCATATATGGTTATATGACCCAGATTTACTCATCTCACTGTCACATATATATATATATATATATATTCAATAAACTAAGGCATGCAAAAACATCACTGTAGAGAAAGGCATTCCAACCAAGTTGGCACCCCTAACTCTACTAATCATCTGCAACACACCCAAATATCATTAAATAATGGAAAAGAATACAAAAAAGTATGGGGGACTAAAGCCAAAACCATGGAAAAACTATCTAAATCTATAATAAGGAAGACCATATCTATTTCGATAAAAGTCTTCACTAATAAAATTAGGAATCCTATCCCACCAAATGAAACATTGAGAAGCAACTCCAAAAGCAGCTACCTTATCAGCACAAGTATTACCCTCCCTATTAATATGTGAAACAATAAATGACATACCCCTAGAAGGATCAATACAATTTTTCCAACGAGTTCTAAGAGACCAAGGAACTAAATCAAAATTAGTAAAAGCTTGGATCATTAATGCTGAATCACATTCCAACCAAAGCTTACTCCAACCATTATTAGAAGCCATCTAAATAGCAACAATAGTTGCTGTAATCTCAGAATGCAGAGAAGTAATACTAAAGAAAGTTGCAAAACATCCCAACAAAGTAACACTACTATCTCGAAAATTAACTCCACCACCTGCTAAACCTGGAGAACCTCTATCCGATCCATCACTATTACACTTTGTCCAACCACAACTAGGAGCCATCCACTTGACTTCAATGACTTTAGGAGCTTTAAGTGGATGACCTGTTACATTCAAGAGTTTAAAAATGACAAACTCATCAATACTAGAGGACATTGTACCCTTAGATAAGTTTCCAGTACATGGTGTAGAAGCTAATAATCCAATAGTTGGTGAAGGAATTTTCAAATTCAAACAGGGAAAATCCATCGGTTTCCGAGGAAGCTAGAGACGGCGGAGGGTACAGGAAAGTGTCAGGGAATTTTGAGGGGTTCAATAAAAAAGTTGGTACGGAGGGATGGGCAGTGGGTGATAAGAGTGTACAACTTACTGTGCAAGATCCAGAAAATGGGGAGGATTTTGTAATCGATTCTCCACCGCTTGGAAGTCAAATTGGGCCGGGTAAGGAGACCATGGCCAATAATTCGGAAGCTGGATTGGGTATACGTGGAAAACTTGTAACTGATTTTAATGAAAATCATCTAAGCCCAAGTATCGATGGGTTGGCTAGTCAACGAATTAGCTCTCAGGAGAACCAAAAGGAAGATGGGCAGGGGCGACTGGGAGAGGAGGTGGGTATTTCTTTGGGCCAAACACTAGGAGGCCTGGAAACGGTAAAAAGGAAAAATATTGGGCCACCAACGGTCAATATTGAATCAGACTTATCTTCTGGTGATATGGTTAGGGGGGACGTCGAGGAGGGAAAAAGATCCATTGAATGTAGGCAGAAAGGGAAGAAGGTATCTTTTACAGATGAGGTGGATATTGTCAAAAACAAAAAGAAAGGAAAGAAGAAGAACAAAAAAAGGGTGGCCTTACTCTAGAACAAATTAGTGTGCATGAATGATAGTGCAAACTAGAGGAAAAAAAAAGATAATTAATAGAATGGGTGATTGTGTTGATGAGGCTTCTCGTGGGGATGGTTCACATAGAGGGGAAATCAGTCCCTCATTTGATGGGAACATGCAGCTAGAGGAAGCAACCAGGTTGGAAGAATCGCACTCTCAACCTACCAATGAGGTAACCGACAGCCAAATCATGTGTAGAAATAACACAATTGTTAAATTAGATTTGGAAGAAGAGGCAAAAAACACTTGGGTGTTGGGGAAAACGTTGGGGCTAGATACATCTGAGCAAGATAATGCAATGGTTGAGAAATTAGTTGAGATGGAGAAACGTGATAGGTCACAGAGATCTAAAGGTAGTCAGTCGAAAAGCGGAAAGGGGGGAAAAACTTGTCTTTATGCAGATAGCAACATTCAATGTCAGAGGATTGGGTGGGAGAATAAAAAAGAGAGCAATCAGGGATCTTATAGTTAAGGAGAAACTGGATTTTATCTGTATACAGGAAACAAAAATGGTGGAGATTGATCAAAAACTGTGCGAGTTCCTATTGGGGTGGAAATAATGTTTGGTGGGTTTTCAAAAAATCAGAAGGGAGTTCAGGTGGGCAGCTGAATCTCTGGAACACAAACTCCTTCTTGAAACAGGATGCAATGTTTGGAGCGGGCTTCCTGGGTGTTGCAGGGAAATGGGGTAGGGAGGAAATTCCATGTGTAATAATTAATATATACGGCCCTTGTGATTTAGCTGGGAAGAGAATCCTTTGGGGAAAAATTTGTAGAATCAGACAGAATTCAAGCTGTGCTAATTGGTGCTTATTGGGTGATTTCAACTCGGTGAGGCAACCAACTGAAAAAAGGGGTAGATCGGCACAAACTTTCAACAGAGAAATGTATGAATTCAATGAGTTTATTGGTGAAATGGAATTAAATGATATCCCCATGGTTGGAAGAAAATACACTTGGTACAATTCAGATGGGAGATCGATGAGTAGACTGGATCGGTGTCTTCTCTCGGATGATTGGCTCAGTTAATGGCAAAATCTGATTCAGTGGGGGTTGGACAGGTCGGTCTTGGATCACTGCCCAGTAATGCTGAAAACAGAGGGGCAGGAATGGGGACCAAAACCCTTTAGGGTAATGAATTCTTGGTTGTTGCATACTGACTTTGAGAGGCTGGTCACAGAAAATTGGAAACAGATTCAGGTGGATGGGTGGGGAGCTTATGTGGTAAAACAAAAGTTAATTCTTTTGAAGAAAGAAATCAAGGCATGGAATCTAAACTCTTTTGGTAACATCGATGTCAATATTCAGAAAGCACTAGAGGGAATAAAAAAAGTGGATACAAAGAGTGAGATTGGGGTTCTATCTGAAGAGGAGGTCCTAGAGAGAAGGGATTGCTTGGAGTCCTTTTGGAGGCTATCAAAAATGAAGGATGCGTTTGCTGTACAATGTGCTAAGGTGAAATGGATCAAAGAAGGGGACTCAAACACTAAGTTCTTCCACGTGTGTATTAACAAGAGGAAAAGAGACAACTCTTTACATGGTCTTCATGTAGGAGATGTCTGGGTGGAGGATGCTGCAAGAGTGAAAGAGGAGGATGGGGTTCAGTGGAAAATGGAGGTTGTGGATTCGGGAATGCTTGTCTTCGGCATCAGTTTCAGTGTTGGTGAACGGAATCCCTACTAAAGAATTTTCGGTGTCAAAAGGGCTTAGACAAGGTGACCCCATGGCACCATTCTTATTCCTGGTAGTAGCGGAGGGACTTAGTGGGCTCATCAACAAGGCGGCAGAATTAGGAGTTTATTAACAAAATGTAATTAGAAATAATGATCAGGAAGTGGCAGTTTCGCATGTTCAATATGCGGACGATACCATTATGGTGGGGAAGCTCTCTGACAAAAACGTGGTAGCTATGAAAGGGGTTTTAAGGTGCTTCGAATTGGTCTCTGGCTTGAAAATTAATTTGTGTAAGAGCTGTTTGTTGGGGATAAAAGATGCAGATAGCCTGATCAGTCGTGTAGCAAGTTATATGAATTGCAAGGTGGGAGTTGTTCCATTTAAGTTCTTGGGAATCATGGTGGGTGCGGATCCGAGGAAGACCACTACTTAGAATTCGGTCATCCAAAATCTGAGATCAATACTGGCGGGTTGGAATAACAAATTTTTGTCTTTTAGAATGCTGTGTTATCTTGCCTTCCGGTATACAACCTTTCCTTCTTTAAAGCTCCAAAAAAGGTAATTAAAACTTTAACTCATATCCAAAGAAGATTTCTTTTTTGGGGGGGGGGGGGGGGGGGGGGGTGAGGAGCGTAAGAAAACCCCTTGGGTTAGGTGGGATGTTGTGTGTAGATCAAAAGAGGAGGGTGGTTTAGGGGTAAAGAATATACAAAACTTCAACTTAGCATTAATTGGGAAGTGGAAGTGGAGAGTGTTAATGGAAGGGAAGGGTTTGTGGTATGACTTGCTAAAAGTCATATATGGGCTGAGGGAGGGGTTTAGAGAGCCGGGTAGGGAGGATTCTATATGGTGGAGGGATCTAGGGAATTTGGAGGGTAGGGACACATAAAATGAGGGTTGGTTTTCAAAAGGTTTAGTTAGGAAAATTGGGAATGGAAGGGACACTGAGTTCTGGAATGAGGTCTGGGTGGGGGTTGGGAATCCGAGAGGTAGCTTTAACAGACTGTTTAACATCAGTACAAATAGGAATGCCAAGATTAGTGACATGGGATATTGGAGGGACGGATGCTGGACTTGGCATTTTCAGTGGCGCAGATCTTTGTTTGCGTGGGAAGAGGAGTTGCTGGGAAATCTAGTACAGCTTGTCCAGAATTGCTCTCTAAATCAATTCAACAGTGACACTTGGTTTTGGTTGGGCGAGGCTGCTGGATTATATTCAGTTAGCTCAGCATATAGGATGATTACAGAAGAAGATCTTCATCAGGATCAAAGGTTTTACAAGTCCATTTGGGACAAGTCCACTCCGCTGAAGGTCACTGCTTTTTGCTAGAGAGCAAACTTGGACAGGATTCCAACAGCTTCTAACCTGCTTAAAAGGGGAGTCTTGGTGAATAACAATAACCAGCTATGTCTGTTCTGTAATGCAGCAAATGAGGAAACTAGTCATTTGCTTTTTACTTGTAAATTTTCTTACTGTTTGTGGATGCAAGTATACAACTGGTTTGGTGTAGATGTGGGGTTACCGGGTGACTTGAAATCACACTTTTTACAACATGCAGGTCTAGTGAAGGCGCGCAAGTCTGGTTCTAAATGACAGCAACTATGGTTCGCAACAACCTGGTCCCTGTGACTACATAGAAACTGTAACACCCCGATTTTTCGCTGCTTTCTAATATCAATAATCAATATAAATGTTTATATTCTAATCCGAGACTTAAAAAATGATTTCGGGTAAACCAACGGCATTTCCATGATATGTTTATTATTATAAGCTTACGATAAAATTTTTGGTTGAAAATTCAGACGGAGCCCGGTCTGTATTTTCACTGACAGTAAAAGTTTACTGCTCAGAGACCCTAATTTTAAGTCGTTAACGGATGAAAAATATTTTTATCATATGTGCTTCGATATTGGAAGTTTTGAAAATTTTTGCAGAAAAATTAAAATATTATATTTGCTGCGGGCGTATACGTCGAGATATCTCTAGGAAATCCGCGTCAGATGAACAAAAATGGTTAGCAACGGAGCTCAGATGACTGATGTGACTGATGTGACTAGCATTAATGACAATCCTATCCGTATCATAATGGCCATAATGGCGCATTTATGACAAATAGATATTTTTGCGTGGAATGGACGATTTTACCCCTAGGTTGTCATGATAATTGCAAGTTTGCCATTGCAATTTTGGACAATTTTGCCCCTCCACTCACGGCTGCCCCCTTCATTAGCACACTTAGGCAATTTTTCAACTCACTTATATCATCTTCATGAATCAAGACTCATTTCTCTCAAAAACCCTAATCGGGAATCGGGTACGTTTGTACAGAGATATATCGGGAAACAGGCCGACAAGCCATCTATGATGACTCAAGAGGAATGAATTATCATGATGATAATTTACTCTAGTCAGACAAAGAAAATATCTAGACATTTTACATGTTAACCTAACCTACGTCTGGTTAACTAACCGAGGTTAACTAATCATGATTTGTCACACAAAATATCTTCTCCCTAATATGTGGTATAGGAGGCGACCACACCACCTAAATGCCCTCATCCACATCATTCTTATGGCCCTAAGGCTGCCACCCTTCTCCATTTCTAGCCAAGTCTTCATTTCCATTTCCACCACAAATTCAAACAAGACTACATGGTTTTTTCTCTACCATTCATCATCCTTTAACACAAAAGATCTTTTATTCATTCTCCTCTCCTCTCCTTCTTGTGCTCCAGCCATCACCTTCCCCACTAAACCATTTCTCTTCATCATCTTCAACCATTTTCTTAAGAACTCCAAGAACATCCATAAGTGTTCATACTCGCCAGAATTTACACAGAGATTATGACCCTTTTTCGTTATGAATCTCGAAAAACTTTCAACATGAAAGTTGTTCCTCTTTCTCTCTTCTTTCCAACGAGCTAAAGAACATAAAAAACGGATGAATATGTTGGGAGATATGCCCCGATTACTGAAACAGCTCTAAAACCTTCATCTTCTTCACTTTTCTTTCATTTTCTCTCAAGAACACTTGATGATTTTTGTGAAGAACATCACCCAAATCATCATTTCCTTTGATCATCAAGAGGTAACCTCTCATAATCTTGTTATTCTAAGTCTTTCTCTTCACAACTTTTATGAGTTTAAGCCTTTGATCATCATGTTCTTCATTTCACTTAAAGTTCATGAAGCTTTTTTCAAAAATCCATAACTAATTATAGAAAAATCCTTTTGACTTGAAACCAATTGCTATGATCTCATAATCATCTCTATATTCATAATCCAGAAGTATGTGATCATGCGAAATTTATTTCCTATTTTTCTGAACTGGGCCGAATCCATGGAAATTTGATGTTCATGGGTTTTGTTTCAATTTCAAGTCATGATTCATGATTTAATCTCTTAATAAGAAGAAGATCAAAAACCGAAAACCCTATTTCTTGGAACTAGATGAGTTTTATTCCATGTTCTTAGTTCATGATCTTGGTTTAAGTACTTAATCATGTCTAAGGTACTTAAGGATCATAAATCCCTAAGTTAACAAATTTTCAACTTTCCTAACCTAGAAGTTTAAAGAGGCCGAAACCTAACCTTCATGATCTAAGTATGTTGTTGTTTGATTTGATTTATTTTGGTTGCAATTCGTTTGAAGGAATCGATCGAATTTGTTTAATATAAGTAGACGGAGAAGAATCGGATCGAAATCGGGAGATTTCTTGCAACTGTTGATTCAACTCTTCAAGAGGTAAGAGGGGTTACTTGAGGGATCATTCGGATGGCCATGTGTAATTTGTTTGTGGTCCATATATGTTTATCTATGTGGCTGTGGTGTTTTCTGGTTTATTTTACTGAGCTATGTGGTTTATCTGTGTTTCGGTTGTTTATCTGCTTTTAATTGATTTAATTATCTGCAGTTGTATATTATGTTGCTGTGATGCATGATGTGCTAGTATTATAATTATGATGATGATGTTGAATGTTGTTTGTGAGGCCTGACAGTGGTCAGTGCACAACCGATTAATCAGATAAAAGCCTTAATAAGCTGTATAAATTATATTCAATGTTTTATGGGAAATGTTGGAATATAATGTTTATGGAAAATATTATTTGGGAGAAATAATAAGTATTTGAGAAATATTATTATTTTAATGATTTATTTATAAACAAATGATTTATGGGTCGTAGAGAGGGCGCAACCGTGAAAATATTTTACTACTACTAATTTTTACATAAGATATTCTGCAATATTATAAAAAGATATTTTGTGAAATTAATCTGCGAAAATAACTCAACCATGAATTTAGAAAATTGTTTAAGCGGAAAAAGCTAAGTTTCACCTCAAAATACTTTAAAATGTCTTAACGACGGCAATTTGGAAAACCGACGACGGCAAGTATTTTAGAAACGGCAACGTGTATTTTTTATGAACTTCAAATCTCTGTGACCCTCTTTTCTGAAAATGATGTTTTTTCGGTAACCGGTGTTTTTATGATAGAAATCTTCCCACTTAATGTGTTTTCCGAAATCAAGTTTTGACTTGGACGATATATTAAAAGATTTGAACTTAATAACCGAGACGTCGGGATATTAAGGTTCGGTGTATGGTAGACTGGATAGCTACCTGGTAGACTGGATAGCTACCTAAAAAAGATAAAACATTTTGAGATGTTTTCTATTACCACGAACCTAAGCCGGATGCATCGGTCTAGGGTTTCGTGATTGAGCACTCGGACTTTGAGGTCCTGTGTTATTAATGAATAATTTTGAAGATGTTAACACGATATTTGGTCTAAAGCCATTGAGCTTTGCCAAGGAAAGATATAACACAAAGAACAGTGTTGAAAGAAATATGTTTTCGAACATGCATTTGGCAGACGTGCCACAATACGATATATGATTACCTTGCGGCGTCAGGTATTTCATGCCCTGAAGTTTTCGTTGTGCCAGGTTGGACAATGGAACCCCATTCACGATGTTATCACTGTGCCACGATGTTGGACAGTGTGCGATGGGTTTCGGACGTGGGCCTGTGACTATATGTCTGTGGCTACGTGCCGGGAGTCTGATCAACTCAAACACGAGGTCGGGATATCTCATGAGATTAAGTGAAAACGTTAGATGATGTATATGAAGTGTTCATGCATATTTTCAAAAGATGTTGTTTGGGGTGTGAAACCCATTACGCTTTGAGGTTAATGTTTATGAGATCGCAAATATGTATATGGGTATGTATATGTGTTTGTCTTTTTGTTGTGTCGTGCATGTGGCTATCGCGTTATGTCCAAATGTCGGTTTGTCACTCTTGCATGTTTTATTTGTGGTTTCTTTTCTGGGTTCTATGTGGTGGAATTCAGATGAACCTCTTAAGGACTATGGCGTCTACAAGAAGAAGAATGTTTAGTTCGGGGCATGCTGATGCTGCTTCTTTTTGTCGTAGTGTTTGACCAGCTTAGGTTTACGTTAAGTTATGTTTTGGGAATACTCTTTTCATTATAAATGTTTAAGTGTGAAACATATAATGCAATATGGTTGTATGACTTACATATTTATTTTGATATATCTAAGTGTGGTTATGTGAACGTTGTTGTGACGATGTTGAAAAGAAAAATTTTTATCACCACATTTGGTTTAAGACAAACGTTGAGAAAACTTTATTTTCCGAAAGCAACCAGCGAATTTATAATTTTATTTTCCGCAAACGGGTAACCATGTGATGACCCGAGATTAGGGTGTCACAGAAACGATATTGCTTTTAATGGCTGTAGATCAGTGTTTGCCAAGGTGTTTGATTTGGTGAGGATTAGAGCTTGGCAATGGTGCATAAACACAGCTGGAACAACACATTTTTCGTTTGCAGACTGGTGCACTAATCCAGGGCCATGTTTGGAATATGATGATGGGGGGTAGGTGAGAATTTGGGTTGTAGTGATCAGGCTGGGAAGCAATTTGCCATTCTGCTATATGAAGCAGGTGCTGTAACAGCTTGTTGGGTTTGCTCTTTTTAATGTAGAGACACTTATTGTGTAATTTGGGTTCCGGACTGGGTATAGTAGGTGGGGTGATGATACTTGTCTAATGCTTCCCTAAATGTAAAAGGGGTTAAGCCGTAGAGGGGTGGTTTTGGTTTGGTTTGTACAGTTTTCTGTTACTTTGTTCTTTCTATTTTGTTTCGGTTGTGAGTACTTCTAGTACTCCATTTATTGAATTGCTTTGCTTATCAAAAAAAAAAAAAAAACCCCAAATTAATAGCACTATGAAGATGAATCCTCTTATTTTCAAATCTAAGCCTATTTCTACAAGTCCAAATTGTCCACAGAATGTTAATGATGGCTGCCAAGAGAACATCTTTCATTTGAGAACTAGTTGAATAATTAGCCGAAAGCAAAACTGAATTAACAGAAGACAAGTCAACTACACATTTGAAAGTGTAAGTAAACCAGTTCCACAAAGCCCGAGCAAAAGTGCAATCAAGGAAAATGTGATATGAAGACTCCCCAGCACTGCCACAAAGACTGCAAACAGAAACAATGATGCAGCCTCTTTTGATTAAGTTGTCATCTGTTGGAGCCTTTCCATGAATCAATCTCCAAGCTAAAAATGATCTAGAAGGAGGAATTGCCCTATCAGTTTGCTCCAAGAAACAACAGGCTTAACCGATTTCAGATGAAGAAATGCTTCCTTTAGAGACAATTTGCCAGAGTCATTTCCAGCCCAAACTAGATGATCATGATCCTCAAAAACAGGCAAGTGAACTTTACTAATCAAGTCATCCAACTCTGGGAATTTATTTACCAAAGCCTCATGAAGATTCCATCTATGGTCCTCAATAAAATCAGCAACATAAGAGCTGAGGCTGCTGTGAAACTGATCAGGAATTTTCAACATTTCCACTATTGGTTGATGAAGCCAGCAATCATTCCAGAAGTTAATTTTCGAACCATTACCAAACTGCCAGACATTGTTTAAAAGTATCTTCTGCATATTAGCTTTAATAGCTGGCCAAAGGGAGGATTTTACATAGTGATTGATGTGAAACTTATTCCTCAAGAACCTTGCCTTAATGATATTGGACCAATCTGAACTAGAAGATAAAAAATCCTAGGATAGCTTTAATATGGCAGCATCATTAATGGATCTTAATGATTTCAGACCAAGACCTCCTTCATCAAATGGAGAACAAACTATTTGCCACTCCACTGTAACAAGCTTCCTTACATTTACATCTCCAGACCAAACAAAGTTCTTTTTGCTTTTGTCTAACAATTTTAGCAAATTAATTGGCCACGCATAAACTTGGAAACTGTATAGCAACATTCCATAGATAACTGACTTGACCAGCTCCACTCTTCCCATGATTGAAAGAAGAGAACCTTTCCAAGTTGCCAATTTAGCAAAGATTCTATCAACTATTGGTTGTAAAAATCTTTTTATAGGTTTGCCTTGAAATAGAGGGACTCCAAGATAGATGAAAGGCAACTCCCCTGCTAGAATTCCCATTGTGGCAGAGATGGCAGATTTCCTAGCCTGAGTCATAGTTGAAGCATAGAATCTGCATTTGTCTAGGCTTAAACATTGACCAGAAACATGTGCATAGCTGCTGAAAAAGCTCATCAAGTTAACAAGATTCTTTTTCAATTCCTTGAAAAATACACGTATATCATCTGCATAAAGAATATGTGTGGGAACTTGCAGACCTCTTGGACCAGCCACAGGGAGAACACAACCAGAATCAACTTTCAATGAAATGTATCTACTCAAAACATCTTCGGCTAAACAAAATAAAAGGGGAGACAAGGGATCTCCCTGCCTCACACCTCTACAACAAGGCATGAATCCCACTGCTTTACCATTGAGGCAGTAAGATAATCTTGTAGATTTGAGTATGACAGCAATCCAATTGCGAAAAACATCATTGAAACCAAAGCAGGACAGAAATTTCAAGAGGAATTTTCAATCAAGAGTGTCAAAGGATTTTTAAATGTCAAACTTAACTGCTATGTTACCTCCAAAAGCCTTTGTGTTGAGCATATTTATAGCTTCTGAAGCTGAACAAATACAATCTGAAATGCTCCTTCCTTTAATAAACCCTCTTTGTTGCTAAGAAATTGCTCTTGCAGGAACAATGGCTAGCCTATCATCTAGGATCTTTGAAATAATTTTGTACTGGAAGTTTGCCAAAGTAATTTGCCTATAATTCTCCACCCTATCAGCCCCTGGGAACTTTGGAATGAGGACAACCAAGTTGGAATTAAAATTAGGAATCATTCTGCCTTGTTTGAAGAATTGTTGCATTGAGTTGTAAACATCTAAATGCACAATGTTCCAAAATTTCTGATAAAAACAGCCCCCATATCCATCTGGACCTAGAGCACTATTACTATTCATAGAAAAAATTGCATTCCTAATTTCCTCATGTGATGGCAGAACATTGAGCATGGTATTTTCTGAACCAGTAACTAGATTAGGAATTACTTGTTCAATCATCCCATTACCTATTCAAGAGTTTTCAGCGGAGTACAAAGAAGAGAAGAACTGAACATGTTCAATATCACTCTCCTCAGTCAGAATTGAGTCCCTTGCTTTAAGGATATACATCCTTTTTGAAGCCTGCCTCACTTTAGCTAATCTGTGAAAATATGCAGTATTTCTATCACCATTGATATGCCAATTAACTCTAGCCTTTTATTTCCATAAAGGCTCTTGAAAAGCCAATGCCTGCTGCAATTCAGTCCGTGCAATTTGTTCCTTAGCTGATAAGTCATCAGATACACCACTATGAGAGATTTCTTGCTGAATACTTTCCAATTCTGCTAGAGCCATATCAACTCTCATATGAACATCACCAAAAGAGGTTTTATTCCATAATTTTAGAGCTGATTTAAGAGCCTTAAGCTTTTGACATAAAATGGACATAGCACAACCATTATATCTTTTGTTACAAACATCAAGCACTATACTTCTACAACCAGGATGCTCTAACCACATTTAATGAAACTTAAAAGATGATCGACAGGTATGATTACCTCTTTTCATACTCAATAAAAGTGGATGGTTGTCTGACTAGCTTCTTGCTAAAGTATAGCAGGAAGATGAATTCCAAAAGGACAACCAACTCTCATTGCAAATAGATCTATCCAAATATCTCTCAACCAGAGCCTCTCCCCTTCTCTTATTACACCATGTAATCATATCCTCTAGTGACTAAAGGACAAGGATCACAAGAATCAATCCATGCCTTAAACGCACTGCAGGAAATAGATAATGGAGCATTTCCTCCCCTTTTCTCATAAGAACCCAAAATTGCATTATAATCTCCTATAAAACACCAAGGATCTTGAAAATCCTGTTGTAAAGCAAGATCTAGCCATAACTTCCTTCTGACTATATATGATGTGATTTCATAGATGGCAGCCATATAAATGATTTGACTCTCCCAAACAACTGAGAAGGCAACAACCTGAGAAGATGAAAAAAATTACAGTAGGAGATATGGATTCTTCGAAAAATCGCCAAATATTTGGCAACAAGTAATTTATGCTATTAACCACAAAAGGTTTCAGATGAAGACCTTTCCAAAAAGCAGCTGGAACATGGCACTGATCAATCCAAGGCTCAGAAATAAATAAAAAATTAGGCCTCAAGTCATTGCAAAATTTCTTTAGCACTAGCCTAGTAGCTGTTGAGAAGCAAACAAAGTCCCACATTGCCTAAACAAGGGGAGGAACATGAGTTTATAAGTATGGAAATTGTCGCCATTGGTATGAGGCCTTTTTGGTATTGTCCAAAAGCAAATCCATGAGGGCATAAGTTCAAAGTGGACAGTATCATACCAATGTGGAGACATGTAGGACCCCTCGGTACCTAACAGTAGCATCATTGCCTAGGCCATGAACATTCCAATAAATCACTTTCATTGGACAAAATCAGAAGAACCACCCCTCCCTCGGGCAATGATTGGATCCACTCTAGAAGAGATTTTTGTTGATTTTAACAATTTCTGCCTTTGCTTTTTCTTTTGGGATTTTCATAACACGGTGGTAAAATTATAAGCAGATGCATCATGCTGTGGCTGCTGACCCTGAGATGTGGAAATATCCTCCTCTTCAACCATATCATCAGCCCAAAATCTACCAACAACCTTCTCCACCACTTCTTAATCTTTAATTCTCCTATGTTTGACATTATGAAGAGTAGCACCTGAGTTCTTTCCCAAAGCCATTTTAGCAAAATTCTTGGAAGCATACCCATTAATAGGATCAATTTTCTGGGAATCTGAAACATGAGATGGAAACTGAGGGGAAGTTTCATGTCTGCTGTCCTGAATAACCTCATTAATAAACAAATTCAGATTTGGATTTTGATGAATTACATTTTGACCCAGAGAAGGATTCAAAGAATAGGATTCTGATTTATTATGACTTCCATCAATACTATTACCTGCTATATGATCCAAATCATGATCCTTTTCCTTTCCCAACACATTAGCATCCTCATTAGTATTAGGATTAATAGGCTCTTCATATATAGTTTCTGCATAATCACTGTCATGCACTTCCAATTGAGGGTCGATAGGGTGATCAACCAAAGATAGAATTGGTTGATTAATTTTCCTTAACTCACCATCCATAACCAAATCGGGACCATATATAGCATCATAATATTATTATTGGAAACAGTTTTCCCAGCAGCCTTCCCTGAACCATCATTATTTTCAGTATGATATGAAGGAACAACTTTCGATTTAGGGATATAATGCATTATAGGCTTCTTGCTAACATGCTTTGAATTCAAACTAGCAGCATGATTCCCCAATTTATTGCAGCTTTCATATGTATGTCCAATTATCTTACAAGATGAATAAAATAAAGGAAGCCTTTCATATTGGACTCCAACAAAGAAAGCCTAACCCTGCCTCTTCACAAGAATTTCATCTCTTAAAGGACTCACAAGATCAATGTCAACCAGCACCCTTGCAAAATGACCAAGAGTCTTCTTTATGGTAGCAACATCCAAAGACAAAGGTATGCCGATTCCTCTTGCAATGGCAAACATAATTTTAAGCCTCCAATATTCTTGAGGGAGACCTATTATTCTAACCCAACATTGAGTGTTTGTTTGCCGAACCATGGATGATTGAAATCAGGGCTCCAAGAAAAGAGTCTCAACAACACCAGGATTAAGGTTCCAAGAACCTACAGACTAGACTTTTCGCAGTTCTTGAATAGAAAAAAATCCTTTACCAATTGGAATCATCTTCCAATTACTGAGAGGCTGCCATAGTTTTTGAAGCTTAGATCGCAAGGCATCAATCTTGATCGGAGAATCTCCTTTAGATAAAAGAAGTCTACCATGTAAATTGTTCTTGCACCCTTCTAGTCCCATTACGATATTCATCTTCTGGAATTTGGATTGTTAATGCATCACCTTTCAAACAAGGGACCGGCAACTGGCTTAAAGGAATGTCACAAGCATTGCCCAATGCTTGTGCAAAGGTTTTCTTCTGAGGTAAGGAAGGAGAAGACGCAGGAGAATGAGAAATCAGAGAAGGAGGCTGTTGTGGTTGCTGTGATAGAGAGCGATCACACGAGCTAGGATTAGAGAAAGATTCAGGAAAAAGAAATTGCCATGGACAATCCAAGATGATTGCCATGGTGCAACGACATGCAAAACCCTAGATCACCATGCAAACCTTGTAAATATGCTATGCAGATTTTGTGGATGACTATATTAACTTGATATCCCATAATATCTTTACCATATCCCTGTATTTACTCACTGTTTATGTCTCTTAATTTGGTCCATCAATTAATAGTTCATTTTCTCCATAAATAGGACTATTAGGTTTTACTCTTGTACACACTGAATCAGATCAATACAAAGATCATAGCTAGTTCTTGAAGAACTAGATTTTGAGTCCATATCTCTATAGCCTTTTTCTCCCTATCTTCTGTTCTTTTATAATACGTTATCAGCACAATCAAGTCTCTAACGATGTATCAAATTTTTGTGTGTTCCCTTTCAAGGCCTTTCTATGATATATGTGAACGTGCCTTGAATTCTTCTAAAAATACAAAAAAGGAACCTTTTCTTTGTTCTTTCTTTTAGTTGCAAATTTCCAATAATTGTTTCTTATGTATATGGTTCCTATAGACGGTTTTTCTTTATCTCGCTATTGGCTATATTTCATGATTCTTCATGCTTTCTATATTTTAAAAGTGATATGTGAAATTATATTATTCATTTTATTTTAGCATCAAGCATCCCTGAAGGATTGCACAAAGCCAATGATTTTTGGAATTATATTATTCATTTTATTTAAGCATCAACCATCCCTGAAGGATTGCACAAAACCAATGATTTTTCTTTATAATTCTTTATATGGAAATTTGGGGTATAGTTCCCGAAGAACTAAACTTTTGAAACATGATTGAAATTTAAAAGATCATTTGATCTTAGTATATTTTGAAACAAGTTAAGTGATAGAAAATCATATATGTCTCTCAAGTATGCTCTAAAATGAGAAAGGCAACCAAATGGATTGGATATCATTCCCAGAAGAGAATGTAATTTTGGGTACGACAAAGGTCATGTTTATAGTCATTAATGTGGTAGATATTACCCTTAACATGATGGTTTTAGATCTTTGTATGTGAATATATCATATGAATGGGATAACAATGAGAAAATATTGAAAATGGTAAAATTATCTTAATGTTTTTAACATGTATGAAATGACCTCGATCATACTTGTCGTATGTCAATATTTTTGTTGGATGGGCTTTTCAATCAAGGTAAAGATTGATTTTTGTCTGTCAAAATCCTGATGGTGGGTCATGCTTCAGTGATAGATTAGTTATTTTGGAATTTTTTTTTTTTTTTCAGTTTGAAAGCCATGGTGCTTGGACACCCTTATTGTCAAGCATTTCATGATGATTTTGATTAATAACGTTTGTAAAGTTTGAATATTTGTTTTAGCAAATCCAATGCTTATTGATAAAGCAGCATTTATACTTTGAAAAATTTCTTAGATATTAAAATGATATAATTATTGTGAATTATCATAATTTCTTTTATGAATATGATTAACGTCCAAGTTTTCTTATGAAAATTATTCATTTTATCATGATCTTACAAATAATGTGTATTTGGTAATATCTATATTTTTGTTAACCTTTTTTGGTGTTAAGTTTTGTTTGAAAATGGTTGTTAGAGAAAATAGAACGATGGTTGTGCCTTGGACAAACCACTACCTTAAAAGCAAGATTCTATTAGACTCAATATGCAGTCTAACAATCCAGTTTATGCATTGAATGTTGATAATAATAAAATCTACATAATACTATTGCCCAAGGTATGTGTTCTTAAATTTTCTTTTCTTCTTCTACTATCTTATATTTAGCACCATGTGCTAATGAAAAAAAAAATGTAATCAATCATTTTAATTTTTCCATTGGAATATGGGAATAGAAAAATACTCCTTAATGACATTTACCTAATGTCAATTGCTAACCAATTGGAATGTTGGAACATTGGCATCAAATGCCAATTTATATTAGGTATGTGTTAATATTGGCAATTCTGTAATTGATTTAGTATTAGGTGTATCAATTAGAACATGCAATTGATTTTATATTAGACAAGTTGCATTCGAATTTAAATGTTTTAAAGTTAATGAAAAGATATTAATTTTAATTATTGTCATCATTTCGACAAGTTTTATTACTTGATTGATGATTTGAATAGTTGAATTATTTGCTTGAATGTATATTTTTTATAATAAAGATAGCGTGAATAGAGTATATTTTTAGGTGGTTTAAAATCACCATGTAGGCATTTAATGTTAGCTTTTGATTCGCTTTATAATATTATTGAGAAAATATGTATTGTTTGATTTTTTGGAGTTTTATTGATTGAAGACAATATATTTGCTTCTTAGAGTTTTATTGATTATATCATTATAATAAATTTGGATATATGAGTGCGATTTAAACACATGCTAAGGTAAATCAGAAGTTTGCTATGCACATTTGAATCAAAGTTAATTATATTGTTGTAAACCAGAAGTTTATTAGTTTAAATAATATTGTTATTTGACATTTGGTCAATTATGCTATCCTAATTCGGTATTGATGATTGATATTAATATCATTAAAAGACCAAAAGATTCTTTAATATAATGAGTTTTCATATGTTATGCATTTTGAATGAAAAATGATTAAGGCAAGAAGCCAAATAATCACATGTTTGATTATTTTCAATTTGCAACCAGATGTTTACAAAAGTATGTTTTTAAAGATCCCATATTATGGTTCCTAAATGGAACATAATTATATTTTTGATACGTTGTATTTATTCATGGGAAAAACACATGGATATACATGACATTCCATGTAGCAACAATATTCATGGGGAAAAACACATGGATATACATGACATTCCATGTAGCAACAATATTCATGAATCGATTCGGGTAGGTTTAGATTGGCTAGAACATGGCCCGATATTTTAATCATGTCATTTGATTAGACTTGGGATAAGAAGATCTGAAACATAACTCAAACCTAATTTGAAAACACATTGGGTCTAATTTCTTTAAGCCAAAGTTGTCATGGTTAGTTATGGACCAGAATGAGTCTTGAAAACCCATATCACACTATACATTTTGTTAAATTTAATTAATACCCATTAACATCAAATCTAATTTGAATTATGATTGAATTTATTTTTCATTTTCTTAAAGTGAGTGACTAATTGATTGATAGTTACAATTTTAAGATCTATATAAATTATAGTGCATACAACTTGAGTGTTATTACACATGAGCTTTTTTAAGGATTTGAATTCTCTCATTTTCTTTTCTCTTTTTCTCTCATGTTATAAAAGAAAAAGAGACAAAAACAACTCTATAACATGAAAGAAAAAAGAAAATAAGGAACCAAATCCCTCTTTATTATGCACCAGCACATCTTTAATCATCGCATTCTCAGTACTTTTATCATCAATATCATCATCATCATTATTACTTATTATTAGCATCATCATCATTCATCCAGTTAATGAACTCTAGATATAGATAAGTTAATGCACATAAACTTAGCACCATTATCAAATAGCAATGTTATCTGTACATTGGAGTTTTTGACAACGTTAACCAGAGTTTGTACTTCATTAATCACAAATCCGACAACATTAACTAACTTATCAACCATCCACTTGGACACCATAAACCAAGATTTGTACACCCATCAATCAAGTTGTCAAGTGTCTGAGTGTATGTCAATAACTTATCTAAATATAAAACTCATTTACATTATCCAATGCTAACAATTTCTTCCACACAACTTTCAAAATTAAAATTGAAAAAATTCTCATGAAATTTAAAATTTAGTGCTAAATTATCAATTTAACGAAACAAATCTTTGGTTACAAGCTATTAAATGGAAGGAGTAGCACAAGATGAAATTTGAAGGGATGTTCCAAACATCTGAAAACTCATGGATCCGGTCAAATGATATCTCACTATTTTTGCCTATTTCTATTAAAAAAAAAAAAGTAAAAAAAAAAAGGAGAAAATAAAAGGCAGAAAAACTTAGCATGCCATCTTGAAATTCTGCCCACTTTCATTTACAATTATCATATAATTCCCAAAACCATCACCTGTATTACATAGCATCGTAATCATCATCAGTGTCCTCATCACTATTGGCATAATATACATCATCATCATCAGCAACTTCAGGATCAGCTGTTTCTGTTTCACAGTTAACATCAACATGATGTGAGATCCAATCCGGTGGAAATGTCTTTTGCAAGGCTTCTGTCAGTTCTCCTCCAGTCCGCTCAATCTTGCGTAAACATTTTGACCAATGGACTGCAGTTCCCATGTCAACAGTCATTTCAGATTCGATCATCTCTCTACATACAGACAAGAGGCCACTATATATGTATGATTGAGCAAAAGTGGCTCTTGATAACAAAGATGTCATAAGACAATGGTATACTGCTTGGTCTGGCTTCAATCCAGCCAATTTCATCTCTTCAAAACACCTTAAAGCCTTCTCTGGTAAAGAAGCACGTGCCCAACCGTGTATGAGAGTGGTGTAGGTTTTGAGGTTTGGTTTTATACCGGATGCTTCCATTTCTTCGATAATCTCTGCTGCTTTCTGGCAGGGGGAAAAACGGATTAAAAGGTGATATCAATAAATTACAGTGATTTGAAGATATAAAATTCACAATTCAAGAGTCAAGACCAGCACAGGATGCTTATCATGAAACATGTCTTAAACAAACCACAAAACCTTCGGTGAAAGCATGCAGAAAGAATTGAAATGAGATGCATAACAAGCAATGTTTTCCCACAAAATACATTCTTCTTATGCTAAATGATGATGAAGATGCATGAAATGAAACACTAATACCCTTACATTTCTCAAGAAGAACATAATAATAAATTATATTTCTCAAGAAAAAGCATACCTGCATATCTCCAGCTTTAGAACAAGCATTAATAAAAGAAGTGTAAGTATGGATGTCAGGTTGAACTCCTTCTTTTCTCATTTGTTGCATCAGGTCTGCAGCCTCCCAAACATCACCTCGCCGAGCCCACCTAAGAAAGTGAACTAGGTTACTAAAATAAAAAGCAGGATGTGAAACCACTAAAGGAAGAAAATATTGACAAATTCAAGGGTAAACATGTGAAAAGAAAGCTAATAGAGAGAAATACAAACAGCCTCATTCAAGCATATAAAAAAAAATGCGAGGTAAGAGTGTACAGTTAGGTTTAATGTTGCCATATTAAATTATCCATACCCATCAATTAATATATTATAAATGAAAGTGTTTCTACGGATATTTCTTGCACTCATTTCTTTTGTGACTGCTAGGGCACTCTGCATTCTGCCTGACTTGCAACATGCCTTCAACAATGCCTCATAAGTGTATACATCAACCTCCAGGCCCTCATTCTTCAAAATCGTGAAGTATTGAAAGGCCTTTTCAGTATCACCCACTGAAGCATAACCTTGCATAAGAGTTGTATATGTATGTTTATTCGGGCTTATGCCTGCCAGATTCATTTCATCCAATATTCTTACAGCCTTTTCCATCTACAAGAAATGCAACATAATTAACAGAAAGTGTTAAATGTTAAGTAAGAAGATCTACAAGAAACCAATAAGTAATTGTGAAATATAAAAAACGAAAAAGTATTTTAGTTTTCAGACAAAATACAAAGGTTTCAACTTTAACATGTCTATATGTCATTCAAGTAAGAAGAAGGAAAAGAAAATGTACTAGACTCCAGAATAAAATAGTTGATTTAAGAGAAAAATGTTGTACTGGCAGAAAAATACTCGCTTCTAACATTTTGTATTTATTAGGATTCATTATATATAAAAAATAGAGCTCTGTTGCGTTAAACACACGGATTCTTTCATTTGCTTTCTCGTTTTCTCTCTTTCTCAACAAGAGCATATACCAGTAAAAAGCCAGTAATGGATGCGGGGCAGTTGTAATACAACTATCATATGTTTATTTAATTTACTGCAGTTTGCTCTTTAGATTTTAATTTATCCTTTCTCAAAATGAAAATAAATAATCAAATGAAAAAAGATAAGGAAAAGTAGTTAGAACCAAGTCATGTCATTTACATATCTCAACAATTGTTTGTGAACACAACTTACCTGACGCTTCTCAACAAGGCCAAGAAGAAGAGCATTATATGTCTGTACAGTGGGAATGCAGCCACTCCTCCTCATCATATCAAAGATCTCCAGGGCTCTCCTCGTCTCTCCAGCCCTTGCAAAACCATGTATAATGGGCAAAAATGTGCGTGTTGTAGGCCTATGCCTCTCCTTTTGCATTTGCTTCACAATACAAATCGCACGATCCATATTACCCATCCCACAAAAAGCACTTACAATGTTATTGTAGAGTACTACATCAGGCTTCAAACCATCTTTAGTAATATCTTCAAAAATGGAGAATGCATTAGCCCAATCTTTTAACTTCAAAAATCCATTGATCAACATAGAGTAAGTCTTCATGTTGTGTTTTATGCCGGCCATTTTCATCATTTTGCTAATCTCCAATGCTTTAGAAACTTTTCCTATCTGTTAAAGAAAAAGATAAAAAAAGATGTATCAGATGGCAAGCCAGAAATCATAATTACTTTTGGTGGGGATTACATTTGTTTGCTTTCCCAAATTTAGTTTCCCATTTTTTAACATGATGGTAGCAAAAGTGAGCTTTAGACAAGCCAATTACATATTACAAATTACAATGACATTTGAAGGAAGAATCACATCCTATTCCTATCACAAGCAACAAGAGAGAACTTTTGGTATAGATGAAACAAAAAAAAGTGAGTTTATTTGCCTCCTATAATCTTGGACATGATGGACTGTTTTGCTAGCTGCACATAAATTGTCCGTCAAATTTTCCAAAGCAAGAAATTTGGTTCCAACTTCATATCTTGAATGGATAAACACTCAAATCATGATATTTCAAACATAATATGATATACAGTCTGGAAAAATGTCCTGGCCAAATTAAAAGAAATGAAAGAGTTCAACGCCTTAAAGCTTTTGTAGTTTTGAGAAAAGAATTGAAAACAGAGACCTGCAATTGGCAGAGTAGAGACATGTATAAAGATCATTAAACAACTTGACAACTGGAACGGGGCTTATTTTTCTCTATGAAGGTGTGCAACTCTTATTCTATCTTGTTTGTTGAGCATTCCCTTGTATTTTTTCTGTTACAGTGACAGTGTTTGAACATATAATCTCATGCAAACTATCAAGAATCCTCTCCACTAGCACAACCTTAGTTGCTTGTTCTCTTGTATTTTCTGTTCAAGATTCCTATAGTGGTGGTAGAGAGGAACGAAAATTTTTTGAGACTTCTTATGGTAAACTAAGGCCAACATTTTGGGCCCGTTGTTTAAGCTTTTTTTCTTTAAAAAAGCATCTTTTTTTATAAAAAAAAAAAAACTAAAAATACTCCCCACATTTATATGGCATTTTTACTAAAAACATTTATCCGGGGAAAAAAATGCTAAAATTCAACTCTTAGGAGAAGCTAAGGGTCTGTTTGCTTTGTTTTCATTTTTTTGTTTTCATTTTCTGTTTTCAGAAATAATTACAAAACTGTCACCTTATTTTCATTCTGTTTCCTATTTTCAAAAATTTGTACAGGAAACATTGAAAACTTTTTGCTGTTTTCACTAATTTCTATACAAATCTTTGAAAACAGGAAACAAATGAAAACAAGGTGACAATTTTGTAATTATTTCTGAAAATAGAAAATGAAAACTGGAAACTGGAAACAAAGCAAACAGGCCCTAAATTTTCAACTTCTCACATAAATGTTTTTGTAAAAATCACTTTTGGAGAATCACTTTTTTAAGCCTAAACAACTGGGCCCTTATTTGTGTGCAGGTGTTTTTATTATGTGTTACACTAGTTCAGAGACTGCTGCTTATCTTTTCTTACATCGAGTTTGCTAGACAGTTGTCGCCATGGTTGTCAGACTCGCGAGTCTACGTAGACTCGTGTAGCATACGTAAACTCAACACGTAAACTCGACTCGTAGACTCATAAGGTACCTAATATAAAAAAAATTATAAATGACATATATATATATATATATATATATATATATATATATAGGATTTTCTATCATGTGCAACTTTGCACAGGTTAATAAACCCAAAAATAACAACTATTTATTGGAAAGCTAAGCATTTCAGTTTTGAAAGTATAAAATACACAAGTTTCTAGGTAAACTTACTCTTTTAAGATCCTTAACCTGTGCAAAATTACACAGGTTAGAAAAACCCATATATATATATATATATATAACATAAAATAGTCGCATCATAATCCAAATTTAGCTAACATCATAATCATACTGCTGTTGCTACTACTACTACTGCTATTATTATTATGTAATGTAATACTACTACTACTGCTATTATTATTATGTAATGTAATAAGACCTATGTAATATGGAGTTTACCAGCCCAAACTATTTGGGGTGTTTTTATTTTTAAGTTAGACTAAATGGGCCTTTAGGGCCCAACTTCCCTCTTATTCCCTAACCTACAGACACGAGACAGAAGAAGGCAAGAAGCAGCGGACTCAGGCGGACACGAGACGGAAGAAGCGGCGGTCTCTTCTCTAGGGCTTTTTTTGGTTTCTTTCATTCGAATGGAGGGGGAACATGGGTTGTCGAGTGGCCTAAGCAAATTCCTTGGGTTTTTTCCCCCTGAAACGCACGCGATTTGGACCAAATAAAAGGGGCACCAACTTTTTTACAGACTCGCAGAATCAGCCCTAAACTCACGAGTCTGTGCGAGTCTACCCGAATCAGAGCGAGTCAGAGTGAGTTTGATCAGAAAACGAGTCTACATGCGAGTTCACCCGTTTTGCCTAGGTAGAAACGTGGACACGGACGATTCAACGAGTTGAATCGCGAGTTTGACAACCATGGTTGTCGCTATAGATGTTTGGATTGTTTGGTTGCATAGGATGTGTACCCTCAGTCTTTGGAGTTGTTCCACTCTCTTAGCAAGGCAATGGAAGAAGGAAGGAAGCAAAGGTGTTGTCAAGCTTTCCACACATTTTGTGCTTCCTTGTGGGTTTACACAAATGGTATTTTCACAGGGGTTTCTTTGGCGTGTAGAGGGACGAGAGCCCTTTTGAGGCAATGCTTATATTTTCTGGTGTTGTTTTCAATTTTTTATTCTTGTTAGGAGGATTCCTGATACTCCTGCTTTTCTCAGCTTCAATAATCTAACTCCTTTTAACCATTTGAATGTTAGAAGTTAAGAGAAATGCTACCTTAAAATACAGAGGAAAGCTTTATTGCATGATTATTGATTGTGTGTGTTGTCCCTTGTGTTTCTGTTGTACTCATACTTTAAGAATGGGAGTTAAGTCTTGTACCTTTCCCTTCTTCAATAATCATATGCACCAAGCTTTTTGCAAATGTAGGTAGCTAACTTGAGGATGTCATATTTGAAATGTATACATAATCTTAATATATATTGATGGAGTTTATAAATGTGAGATTTAATGATATGATTAAGATGCTAGGAACTTTCAATCAAATGTTTGCAAGAAAACTATGCAGGCAGTAACCGCTAACAAAAAGAGGTGGCCTGAATAACATATATGGCCAAATTAATGTAATGCATGAAATACGGCTTACCTTGGTGTAAAGATTAATAAGACAACCATAGCTGACAATTGAGGGAGAGAAACCACATTCCTTCATCAAAATAAAGAAGTGTTACTGTGTCATTCAATATAAAGTGCACAACAAACAGGTTTAAATATAACATTCTAATATATTAAGGCGGCCAGGTGACCAGTAACATATCAAATGCTAAATAAAGATAAAAGGGTATAAATATCAAACAAAAACAGAAGCTCCTGTCCTAGGAACTGTCATAGATGCGCTGTCACATGCTAGTGCAAGGACTGGCTGCTGGAGAGTGGATGCGCATCATTCTGTAGCACATTCTTTTTGAAATAGGATGTTTGGGGTCTTTGGAGAGTCACGGATCTGCCCTGTGGATATGCATCAATTTCTACTTACTAAGTTCAGAGGTTTTGGCAATTTTAAAGAAACCAAGCTCTTGTGGTAAATGCTTTGTTTATTTTGTTCTTTGGTGTATTTGGTTGGAGAGGAATACTAGAATCTTCAGTAATTCCTTTTCGACCCCAGACTTCATTTGGGATAGGGTTACTCACTTACTCTTTTGGTGTCCCTTTGACATTCTGCTCATGGTCTTTTTAGTAGTGTTTCCATGTTAGACATGTAGAAGTATTGGCACGCCTCGTTCCATGACTTAGTTTCTTAGGTTTTAGTTGTTTATGTTTGTTTAGTTTGTGAGGATGCTGTATCCTCTTTCTTTGTAATATTCTCTTCTTCTATAATAATATTTCTTTTTCTATCCAAAAAAAAAAAAAGGAAAGAAATTATAGGTATATGATAGCAAGTAGTGAAAAAAAATATTATTTATGTGATGGTATCAGATGTATTGAAATATCTGATAGAAAACAGTAACTGAAGACTTCTATACTAGTAATCTAGGTCAAGTACCAGTGTAGTACAAATAGTACATGCCTAGCTAAGGCGAATAACATAATAATACTCCGAACAAAATGAATATGAATATTCTAACTAAAAGATGAAAACTTAACAGACTGAAGTTTCACAACATTGGTACAGATTCTGACTACAGGAGACACACAGGACAATTTGATGAAGTTCCATAAAGTTTTTCTTAATGAATAGAATTACTCGAAAGGGAAGAAATCCAACAAGAGGTCAAAAGGGTTTGCAGGAAGAAACCATCTTGCAAAAACTTGCAGAAAGTTCAAAATCACTGTGATAATTCAAGAGGAAACCAAGAGTACAGACAGAACGAAGCAAAGACAAAACTTTACTATGTGAAAGAGAATCCTACATAATTTACACAAAAAAAAAAAAAAATCTTACATACAATCATGAGTGTTTATGTTAGAAATTCATGTTTAAGTCCTCTTTTGGTCTTTAGTCTGCTTATGGAGCGGGACATTCAAATTTTTTAAAGGATATAATTGATGACAGCTATTAGTGTGTATGTATATAATAGAATGTAGCTATGTTAGTTTAGCATTCTGTTATCACTCAGCAACTGATTCAGTTATGAATCATTCACTATAAATAGTCTTGTACTCTCGTATTACACATTCAACTAATACAGATTCAGTTTACAATATTCCTTTCTCTCTCTCTCTCTCTCCTCTCTCTCACTCTCTTCTTCTAATATGGTATCTAGAGCTTAAAGTTCTAGGGCCATGGCTTCCGTTCCCAATCTTGATCCTCGTCCGCCACCTCCGCCGCCGGCGGCTGCGCCAAACAACTCCAATTTCTCTTCGATCGTCACTGTGAAACTCTCAGACGGTAACTTCCTTCATTGGAAGCAAGTCGTTGAAGCCGTAATTCGTGCGAATCGGCTCGAAAAGTATGTTGCATGTGTGCAAATTCCGCCTCGTTCCCTTACCGATGACGATCGTCTTGCAGATCGTGCGAATCCAGAGTATCTTGCGTGGGAAGCGCAAGACCAACACCTCTTCATCTGGCTTCTCAACTCGCTCTCTGACTCGATTCACGCCAGAGTCATTGGATGTGCACATGCGTGGGAGCTCTGGGACGAGCTCCACAACCATTTCAACGCACTAACCAAGGCAAGAAGTGCACAATTGAGGTCAGAATTGAGGCACATCACCAAGGCAGATCGCAAGATCAATGAATATCTCCTTCGCATCAAGGCTCTAGTCGATGCACTAGCCTCTATTGGAAATCCAATTACGCTTCAAGAACATGTGGATGCGATCTTGGAAGGACTTCCAGAAGAATACCACATACTCTTTCCCACTATCGAAAGTCGAGTGGATCCTCACTCTATGGCTGAAATTGAAGCACTCTTGCTCTCGCATGAGTCGCGATTGGAAAGGCTCAAAGCCAAAACCGCAGTGGATGCCTTCTCGGTGAATCTTGCTCACACTTCGAATCCTCCACCTCCTTCTTCCAATTCGTTTCCTCCAAATAATCAGTATCAACAATCTAATTCCTACTCTGGAAATGGTTATCGAGGTGGTCGTGGTGGCCGTTATGGTGGCCGTGGACGAGGCAGAGGTGGCAGGTACTATCGTGGTGGTGCAGAATGTCAGATCTGTCATCGCACAAATCATGATGCTTCCACCTGTTACTATCGCTTTGATCAAGCATACACAGCACCACCAAATCAGAATCAACACCCTGCTCACTTTGCCACTCAGCCTTCCAATCAGTTTCAACAGCAGTTTCAGCCAAGGCATTACTCTCTAAGTCAGCCTCAGAATCAACCACCTCAATTTTCTACTCACTATGCTCCTATGGCCTACACCTCAGTTCAACAGACTCAGAATCCAAGCAATCCACCACTGTTGCCTCTACCTTGGCAACTCACAAACACTACTCCTCAAGCTTCTCAGGCTACTGGTCCTATGGCCATGGTTGCATCTGCTCCTGGTCCATTAGCTATGGCTGTCTCAGGCTCAGGATCTGATTCAGGGCTTTGGTATGCTGACAGTGGTGCCACTCACCATGTCACTTCAGATTTGGGTAATCTCCAACAGCAGACAACTCATTGTGGCCTAGATCAAGTGTACATGGGTAATGGTTCTGGCCTTTCCATTATCTCAGTAGGTTCTGCATGTTTCCATTCACCACATGATACTAATGTTAGCCTAATTCTAAGTGATATTCTCTTTGTCCCTAAAATCACCAAAAATTTGTTGAGTGTAAGCAAATTCTCTCAGGATAATCATGTCATCTTTGAGTTTTATCCTCATGTCTGTTATGTTGTTTCTCAGGTCAACAAGCAGGTGCTATTGACTGGCCAAGTGACTTCTCAAGGCCTCTATGTCTTTCCCAAACTCAGTATAGCAAGAAAGTTCACTCAAGTCTCTCCTACTTGCCTTAGTGTCACTAGTGTCTCTCATTTCAATAATGTTGTAAATTCAATTCCCAATTGTACTACAGATTGTAATTCAAATACAGTGGTGCCTAGCTGTAATTCTGTTGATAATAGTCCTAGTCCTTTCTATGTTTGGCATTGTAGACTTGGTCATGCCAATGATGTTGCTGTTAAGCACATTCTTCAACAATGTAATGTTCCTGTTATCAATAAAAGGTTTCTAGATTTGTGTACTGCTTGCTGTTTTGGCAAATCACATAGATTACCAGCTAGTGATTCAACTACTATCTATACTGCACCTTTTGAATTACTATTCCTAGACTTGTGGGGCCCAGCCCCTGTGCAATCAGCCTCAGGGCATTCTTACTACTTTTCAATTGTAGATGCCCATTCTAGATTCACCTGGATATATTTGTTGAAACAAAAATCTGAAACTCTAACAATTTTCAAACAATTCATGGAACTTGTTAAGGTTCAATTTCAGTCAGTGATCAAGTCTGTCCAATCTGACTGGGGGGGTGAGTTTAGACCATTCACAAAACTCTTATCTGACATGGGTATAGTCTATAGAGTTATTTGTCCTCACACACATCACCAAAATGGGAGTGTGGAGAGGAAACATAGACATATTGTTGAAACAGGCTTAGCATTACTTGCACAAGCCTCATTGCCTATGAGATTTTGGGGACATGCATTCACTACAGCTGTCGACCTCATAAACAGAATTCCAACTCCAAAACTCTCTCTAAAATCTCCTTTCTTTGCCCTATACAATAAAGACCCAGACTATACCTTTCTAAAAGTATTTGGATGTGCATACTATCCTTGCTTAAGACCCTACAACAAACACAAACTTCAATTCAGGTCCACTGAATGTACTTTCCTAGGGTATTCCTCCTCTCACAAAGGCTATAAGTGCCTATCCAGTGATGGCAGGTTGTACATTTCCAAGGATGTACAATTTAATGAGTTTAAGTTTCCCTTTGCTAACAAGGGTAGCATCCCTCCTCTCCCCCCAACTCAATCCACTGTCACTTCCCCTATTTCTCTCACTGTCATACCACCTATTCCCATTCCTCAAAGTCCTGCACCTGAAGTCATTCCCTCTCCCTCTCTTCATCTGTCTCCTTCTGTCTCTAATTCTCCAACTCATCCTCAGTCTCCCCTTCTCTCTTTACACTCAGGGTTCACACCACAGTATCCATCTTCATCAGTTTCTCTTCCTAATTCTCTCAGTCTTGTCTCTAATTCTACTCAGTCAACTTCACCAGTCCAGCAGGTTTCTTTCCCTGTGCAGCCTCCCTGTAATCTTCACCCTATGACTACAAGGGCAAAATCTAGAATGTCACAAGTCCTAATGGTACATGCAGAACCACATTCTCCCAAAGAGGCCCTCAATCAACCTCACTGGAAGAATGCTATGCAAGATGAATATGATGCTCTTGTCAGAAACAACACCTGGACTTTAGTGGATTTGCCTCCTCATAGGCAAGCCATTGGGTGCAAATGGGTGTTTAGAGTGAAGGAGAACCCAGATGGATCAATCAACAAGTATAAAGCTAGGTTGGTAGCAAAGGGCTTTCACCAAAAGCAAGGGTTTGATTACACTGAGACATTCTCCCCTGTGGTGAAACCAGTCACTGTCAGGGTGGTTCTTACACTTGCTGTCACAAACCAGTGGGCCACTAAACAGCTAGATGTTAATAATGCATTCCTAAATGGTTTGCTCACTGAAGAAGTCTACATGGAGCAGCCTACTGGGTTCAAAAGTGAGAATCAGTTTCAGGTGTGCAAACTGAACAAGGCCATCTATGGCTTGAAGCAGGCCCCCCGGGCTTGGTTTGAAAGGCTTACACAAGCTCTGGTGCACTTTGGTTTCAAGTCTAGCAAATGTGATCCCTCCCTGTTTGTTCATGCCTTAGGTGGTCACAACACCTACATTCTCATCTATGTGGATGACATCATTGTCACAGGTTCCTCTCCCACTCGAATTTCTCAGATTATTAACAAGCTAAAGCTAGAGTTTGCACTAAAAGAATTGGGTGATCTAGATTACTTTCTAGGAGTTGAGGTTAAAAAGTTATCCAATGGGGCTCTTCTTCTCTCTCAGTCCAAATACATCAGAGATCTCCTAGGCAAGGCAAACATGACAGAAGCAAAGCCTCTACCTACACCTATGACCAATAATTGCAAGCTCACCAAGCATGGGGGCAACTATCTACCTGATCCATCCCACTACAGGTCCATAGTTGGTGCACTACAGTATGCCACCATCACTAGGCCTGAATTATGCTATAGTGTTGGCAAGGTATGCCAATTCCTCTCCCAACCCCTAGAGGAACATTGGAAGGCAGTAAAACGGATTCTCAGGTACCTAAAGGGCACCATTTCTCATGGTCTATTACTGAAACCAGCAGCAAAAGGTAGCCCATTCAGTCTCCAAGCCTTCTGTGATGCAGACTGGGCTGCAGATACTGATGACAGAAGGTCTGTGTCAGGCTCCTGCATCTTCCTTGGTCCTAACTTGGTCTCATGGTGGTCTAGAAAGCAGACTTTAGTGGCTAGGTCCAGCACTGAGGCTGAATATAGAAGCCTGGCTGCCACTACAGCAGAGGTCCTATGGCTGAAATCTCTGCTACAGGAACTGCAAGTTCCAATTATGGCTCCTGTCATATACTGTGATAACTTGAGCACAGTATCCCTATCTCACAATCCAGTTCTTCATGCAAGGACCAAGCACATGGAACTGGACCTATTCTTTGTTCGAGAAAGAGTCATAGACAAATCTATCTCAGTTCAGCATCTGCCTGGACTTGACCAAGTGGCTGATCTACTGACTAAAGCCTTGACACAGACCAGATTTGAGACACTTAGAAGTAATCTTGGAATAGCAGATAAGTTCTCCTATGTAAACCCACCTTATGATTATAAGGGGGTATATTAGAGTGTATGTATATAATAGAATGTAGCTATGTTAGTTTAGCATTCTGTTATCACTCAGCAACTGATTCAGTTATGAATCATTCACTATAAATAGTCTTGTACTCTCGTATTACACATTCAACTAATACAGATTCAGTTTACAATATTCCTTTCTCTCTCTCTCTCTCTCTCCTCTCTCTCACTCTCTTCTTCTAATAACAGCACATAGCATATCAAAACTACAAAGCCAATAATCCTAAAATTATATAGTAATAAAAAACCCCATACAAACAAGCTATACCTTAAGTCTGTCAAACACAATCAAGCATTTATCTTCATTGCCAATCATTGTATAACCATCCATCATCGTATGATATATGTCAATGGGAGCATCTATCCCTTGTTCTTCCATTTCCCTCACCAAGGCTTCGGCTCGATCCATATTGCATGTTTGACTGTAAAACACATCAGAATATAAAAAAATACAAACAGGGACAGAGTAAGAAAATTAAATAGAAATGGCTATCATTTGCCATATACAAAATTGGGAAACTTCCCAATGCAGAAATCTGAGTAACAATAATTACCATGATGATAACATTAACCACACAAGTGATTACATGAATGGTTGATGTGGCTAATGGTTTACCAGATATTGATTTAATCAACCACTTGACTGGTAAATGTTTCTATCTTGGTAAATATTGCTACTAAGATAAGATTTTTTAAAAAAAAGAAAAAGAAATTTTCTCTACGAAGTTAACAAATGTAATATAAAAGAAAGTATAGAGGATAAAAGAAGGAAAGGACACAAACTAATTTAAAAGATAATTCTCCATGCTATAATTATCTACCTGCAACATATGACAAATTGACAATTAAAGGTTTTGTAATGAAACCAAAAAAGAAATCTGAATGCTCACCAGTGTGCATATATTATGCTCCCATAAATGATTGCATTTAAAGATATAAGCCTCTCTTTGGCCTCGTTAAACCATTGATCTGCAGCACTTCCAAAAAAATATCAAATAGTGTTATCTCCATGATACAAAACTTATCCTTCCGCCTTCACTCATTTATGAATGAACCCTCAAAATTAATTCCTAAACCAAATTAGATCAAAACTTTCACACCAGCACAAGGTTAAAGAGCAGAAAACCTGAGAGAGGCTAATAAAGTAAGAAAAACCAGAACAACAAATAAACAAGTTCAAAATAAGTTAATCCAAGAGAGGGGAATGGGGGAGGGGGGAGAAGACCAAGTGAGCTCCCCAGTAACTGATGCAACTATATAGTTTACCACATATTCATGAAAAAGAGAATAAGAGAGCAATAAAAAATGCGTGAGTAACTACCAGCATCAAACCTAGATACCATAACTAACAGATAAGTTTTCATAGTAAAACTGTACAACTATAGGCTTCTTTATATATACTACAAAAGTAAACATTCTACGTATAAAGTTCAGTGGCAATTTGTTGCTAGGGTTCCAAGCTGGCATTAATTTACTATAAGTATTAACACTTTTGTTTATTGTCTGGATTCAGCTTGTCTGTTACTTAACTAAAACTTTTCCTTTACTTATATAATCCAAAAATCTTCATTTTTATTTTTCTGCCACACTAGCAAGCTTCTAAAGAAAAATTGAGTATAGAAACTATTCTTTGAAGATTTATCCTTTTAAGGTTCAAAGACAGGTTCTTAGAACTGGAGCCCTACAAGTTTAGGAGTAGCCACATGAGAGACGCTCAAGAACCATTCTTGACACCTTTTTTTCTTTTGGTTTTGTCACCAGTTTCCTTCACTCACAACTTACAAGATATTCCCTCATGCTAACTATTCTGCTTTTTATTTATCTCTCTGTGTAAACACGTGAACTGTTCATTTATATCATATGTCAGCATTGCCAGCTCCATCCATCGCCATTAACTTGCATGCCATTTCCCTTCCTGAAACCTTATGGCTCTCTCCCTCATAAAACCAATACATTGAATTAATGAAGCAGTAGCACTAAGTTATTGATAGCAGAATGCCTTTTAGCAGACATGGGCATCTTTTTCATTTGTAAAGAACTGAAACTTCGTTTTAAATCTGATTATATTTATCCTACTTGTTTGAAATGCCATCACCATTCAAATTTTTAGCATTCAGTCAGCTATTATCATACAAATACAAAATTCTTTTTTTCTCTTAAATGTTGCAGAATAGAATAATTTCATCCCTGGTCCACATCTTGAAAGTTGGAACTTGGAACTTGGAACACTTGAGCAGAACGGTTCAATTCAATCAGCAATTACGCTCTAAGCAGAATAAGTTTAGTGAAGATAATGCTGAAAGTATTTTTTTTATTAAAAAATATCAGTATTAATAAATGAAAGTCTCACCATCTTTTAATGTATTGCACAACATTTAAATTCGAAGTATGTACTGCAACATTAAAATTCAAAGTTTGCACTAAACTTTCAAGCCAAGTACCTTCCAGACCAAAATATCTTGGCCCATCATTGGACACTGTTAAGTAGAGTTACTAAGCATATGCTAATTATACCTGGGGTATTTATGTCTCTAGCACTAGTTTGTACTGAATGTACTACACACCTATTTACTGCATACATGACCTGAACCCACGATGGGTATGGTCTTACGATATTTTCACATAGCATCAGGAGCTCTCTATTTTTTTCTTTCTACAGGACATGTCAGGGCTGGAGAGCAGATAGATGATACACTCACAAAGGAGCTTGATAAGAATAGAGTGAACTATTAAAGAAATGCAGTAACAGAAAGAAAAGAGAGAGATTGAGAAAGAAATCTTGAGAAAATGAATTGTATTTCCTTGATTGTTTTACAGAGAGATGAAGCCTTTATATAGGCTTTGTACAGGGAGGTAACAGCTGTCAGTTATCTAACTGACTTTGCAACTGATTCAGTTCTAGGAATACAGTATGTAGCTATCGTATACAGTATAGTCCTATTCTAGTTCTACTCTATTAGCCTCCCCTCAAGCTCAAGGTGGTTCAACCACATTGAGCTTGGTCCTCAATTCTTCAAACTTCGAGGATGACAAGGGCTTGGTGAAGCAATCTGCAAGCTGATCCGTGCCTGGGATATGCAGCACTGTTAGAGCCTTGGCCAGCACTTTCTCCCTTGCAAAGTGAATATCAAGCTCGATATGTTTGGTGCGAGCATGAAGAACTGGATTGTGAGCTAAGTTCACAGCACTCAGGTTATCACAGAGCAACTTTGGTGCAGCAAAGGGGACTCCCAACTCTGTTAGAAGAGACTGTATCCAGAGCAATTCAGCAGTGGTGTTGGCCATACTTCGGCACTTGGCCTCGGTGCTAGAACGGGCAACTAGCTGCTGAGCACCAGGATACAAGATTGGAGCCAAAGAAAATACAAGAACCAGATGTAGACCTCCGGTCATCTGGATCACTTGCCCAGTCAGTATCACAGTATGCCAAAAGACTGAAAGGAGGAGGGTGCTGCACTGGCCATAGTACCAAACCATGATGAATAGAACCCTTCAAATATCTTTGGATACATTTGACCGCCTGCCAATGAGTCTTTCATGGCAAACCTTATTTACACTGAATGCTATATCTGGCCGAGTCAAGGTAGCATATTGGAGGGCTCCCACTATAGATCTGTACATGTGAGGGTCTGAAACAGTGTCTGTCCCATTTTTAGTGAGTCTGGTGCTACTTATCATAGGGGGAGATATCCTTTTTGCATCAGTCATGTGTGCCTTGGCCAAAAGGTCATGAATGTATTTGGTCTGATTGAGTAGGAGTGAACCATCAGGGACGTGCTTGAACTCGACACCAAGAAAGTACTCCAAATTACCAAGCTCTTTTAGAGCAAACTGGGAGTTCAGTTTCTGAATTAGGTCCTGGATCAGGACAGAAGATGGTCCGGTGATGATAATATCATCCACATATACTAAGACATATGTTGGAAATCCGCCTTAATTGCGGTTTGCCCCTAGTCGCCTTAATTGCGACAACTTTGTGCTGCCTTCATTGCAGCCACCAACACCTTTATTGTGCTGTGTATGAGGGGTGTGTTTAGTCCCACATCGCCTAGAGATATGGCCTAAGTAGTGCTTATAAAGCTTGGGCAATCCTCACCTTACAAGCTAGCTTTTGGGCAATCCTTGGGGGTCTTGCTTCCGCACAAAAACCCTAACCGCCTTATTGCGGATTTTTTCGGCTGCCTTGAGTACAATGTTTGGCACCTATTTTTGTGCCCTATTTCGCCTTTTTTTAGACAGCACTAACTGCTGTTCAGCCGCCGTCCATCGCCGTTAGCCACTGCTCAGCCCTGTTCACCACCGTCCGCCACTTATCTTGCACCGGTGACCCTCCCATCGGGTTCGCCGGCCAAAAACCGTCCAAGAGCTAGAAGCTCACGGCCATCGGACTCCACACACGCCTCCACGCGCCGCCGCAGCTCCGTAAACTCTCGGGCGCGTGTAGGCCATGCGCCGCCTTCCGGTCACCGTTTCGCGGCGCGTTTCTCACCGCAGCACCGTCGGACCTTCCCCAGTCCGTTGGAGGGGTTCAAATCGTGATCCGAGGACATTTTTTCGTGGGTCTATTTGAATCCACCTCCATTTTTTTCCACTGTTGTTGTCGGCCTTTCTTGGAACCTCTGAGTAAGCTTTTTGGTACTTGTTCTCTAACCATGACTGGTAAGATATCTAGTTTATCGTCCTTTAATGTTTCGAGTACTATGTCTGAGGATCTCTGGATTATTGACTCTAGTGCTACTGATCATATGACCCCTTACCCCTCATATTTTTTGTCTTACTCTCATTTACCTGGTAAACATCACATTACTGTTGCTAGTGGCGCCCATGTCCCTGTTTCTGGTTGTGGTAACATTCACCTTCCACCATCTCTTCCTTTAAATAATGTGCTTCATGTCCCTAAGCTCTCAAATAATCTCATTTCTATACACAAACTTACTCGAGATTTAAATTGCACCGTAACCTTCTTTCCCTCTCATTGTGTTTTTCAGGATATTGCCACGGGGAAGACGATTGGGGTTGCTAAGGAACAGGGCGGGTTATATTGTCTACATGGAACTCGAGATAGTACCACACAAAAAATATCCACTTCTTGTCATCAGACTAGTTCCGACTCTGCTATCTCTGAGGTATGGCTTCAACACAGACGTCTTGGTTATCCTCCTTTCAGTATTCTTAGGTCTCTGTTTCCTCATTTGTTTAAAAAGAGATCAGTCGAGTTTTTTCATTGTGATGTTTGTCAGTTTGCGAAACACCATCGCACAACTTTTCTTCTTAGTAATAAGAAAAGTATTGAACCATTTGAGCTTATTCACTCTGATGTGTGGGGACCTTCCTCTACTTCTAATTTATCTGGTGCAAAATGGTTTGTGTCCTTTATTGATGATTGCACTCAAGTCACATGGATATTTCTCATGAAAGATAAATCTGAAGTTTTTCAAATATTCTTGAATTTTCATCGCATGATTAAGACTCAGTTTGGCCGATCTATTAAACGGTTACGTTCAAATAATGGAAAAGAATATGTTAATCAGACTTTTTCCAGATTTCTTAAAGCCCATGGTGTTTTTCATGAGTTAACATGTGTTGATACCCCACAACAAAATGGGGTTGCAAAAAGAAAGAACCGTCATCTTCTTGAAATGGCCAGAGCCCTTCTCTTTCAAATGGCTGTACCAAAATCTTACTGGGGGGAAGCTGTCTTAACAGCTGCATATTTAATAAACAGGTTACCTTCTCGTGTCTTGGATGGTTTTAGTCCTGTTCAACACATGACGTCTTTCTTTCCTTCCGCTCACACCATGACCAGTCTCTCGTGTCGTGTTTTTGGTTGTACTGCCTTTGTGCACATTCATAGGCAGCATCGTGGTAAGTTGGATCCTCGGGTTGCTAAATGTATCTTCATAGGATATGCTCCTGACAAAAAGGGGTACAAATGTTATCATCCCCAAACTCCTCGTGTCTATGTCTCCATGGATGTTACTTTTCATGAAACAGAGTCATTTTACCCCAAAACTTAGCTTCAGGGGGAGAGTGTTTTAGAAGCTGAGTCGTCAGTTGTTCCTCATATGACCGAAAATCTTAAGTCATCTCCTCTTATGACTGAACCTCTTAAGTCATCTGGTTTTCCTCTATTGAAAGAGGCAGCATCACCTTCCGGTACAGTTTCTGAGCAAAATATAGAATCAGTATCAAATGCAGATGGTATCAGAGCCTATCCTAGATCCGTTGTTGGGTTGCCCGCATCATCCACGCTTCAAGCCCATTGGGCTTGGGCGTGAGGGGGTGTGTTGGAAATCCGCCTTAATTGCGGTCTACCCCTAGTCGCCTTAATTGCGACAACTTTGTGCTGCCTTCATTGCAGCCACCAGCACCTTCATTGTGCTGTGTATGAGGGGTGTGTTTAGTCCCACATCGCCTAGAGCTATGGCCTAAGTAGTGCTTATAAAGCTTGGGCAATCCTCACCTTACAAGCTAGCTTTTGGGGTTGAGTTAGGCCCAAGCCCAAAATCTAAGAACATAGATGGAAGTGGAACCCTTAGAGTAGACAAAAAGGGAGGGATCACGTTTGCTCGTAGTAAACCCAAATTGGAGTAGAGCCAAGGCAAGGTGTTCATACCAAGCTCTAGGGGCTTGTTTAAGGCCATAGAGGGCCTTGTGCAGTTTGCACACTAGAGGTTTGTCACTGTTTTCAAACCCCGGGGGCTGCACCATATATACCTCCTCACTAAGCACTCCATTGAGGAATGCATTATTGACATCTATTTGTTTAATGGCCCATTTTTTAGTTATTGCCAGTGTTAGAATCAGCCGAATGGTCACAGGTTTCACAACGGGGGAGAATGTCTCATGAAAATCAAAGCCATGTTGTTGGTGAAAGCATTTGGCCACCAACCTTGCTTTGTATTTGTTAACTGTCCCATCAGGGTTTTCCTTGACCCTAAACGCCCATTTACACCCAACTGCTTGTCTATTTGAGGGTAGGGAAACAAGGGACCAAGTGTTGTTCCTTAGGAGGGCCATATACTCATCTTTCATAGCAGCCAACCAAGGAGGACTATTTAGAGCTTCTTTCACAGTCCTAGGCTCAACATGACTCAAAAAAATCGGAGGTGGGACGTGTAATGTTTTGGACCGAGTCATCATGGGATGACCATTGATAGGAGGAGTAGGTGCAGGTGTAGAAATAGAGGAACTAGACAGAATTAGAAGAGGATAGATTAGGAGTTGGGGAGCTGGAAGGAGTAGGAGCAGGCTGCACTGGTGGAGCAGCAGCTGAAACAGCTCTAGAAGAGGAAGAGGATGACTAAGAAGTGGAAGAGGAAGGTGTGGAGGAGTTGGCAGTATGCTGTGTAGGTGGAGATGGAGGACTGTCAGGTGGTGGTGAGGGAGGAATAGGGGAGAGAGGGGAAGGAGGGTGCTGAGTTAAGGGCACACCATCAAGAGGAGGATAAGATGGAATGGGAATTGAAGAGGGGAAGGTGGAGGAGGAGGAAGAGGGAGAGTTAGATGAAGAAGGAAACAAGTGAGGGGTAGGGAAATATGGTTTCAATGAATAAAACATCCTTTGAAATGTAGATGCGACCATTTGCATCAAGGCACTTGTGTCCCTTATGTTGAGGTGACAAGCCCAGGTAAACACACTCAGAGGACCGAAACTGGAGTTTATTCTTGTTGTAGGGTCTTAGAAAAGGAAAGCATGCACACCTAAATATTTTCAAAGTAGAGTAATCAGGGTTTTTGCCAAAAAGGGCATGAAAGGGTGAGGAGAAGGAGGGCAAGGCTATGGTGGGTAGCCTGTTGATAAGATGGACAGCTTGTGTAAAGCTGTGGTCCCAGAATTTTAATGGGATAGAGGCATGAGATAGCAAGGTGAGACCCATCTCAACTACTTGCCTATACTTTCTTTCAACTGTCCCATTTTGATGGGAAGTGTGTGGGCAAGTTAGGCAATGACGGATGCCCAAATCTGTCAGATATTTGGTAAAGGGGAGGAATTCGCCACCCCAATCAGACTGTACTGCCTTGATAGAGGCAGAGATTTGAGTTGCAACTAAAGTGGAAAATTGTTTAAAGGCAGTTAAGGCATCGAATTTGTTTTTAAGGAAATAAATCCATGTATATCTTGAATGTGCATCCACAAAGGAGATGTAATAAGTGTAGCCTCCATATGAAGGAAATGGGACAGGTCCCCAAAGATCACAGTGAATTAATTCAAAGGGTGTGGGGTGAATAGTGAGTGAAGGTGGGGCATGCAAACGATGTGATTTACCAAGGCAACAAGCATTACAAAAGTCAAATGATGTTTTATTCAATGAAGGAATTTTACAAATGTTTAGGATAGTTTTTACAGCAAGACTATTGGCATGACCTAAGCGTTGATGCCAAGTATTGAAAGCACTATTTACATCAGAAGGAGACTTATCAAGGTGCTCACTAGGAGCAGAGAAACCTAAACTGTGTTGAAGACATGAAGAAGAAGGCTCTTTGAGAATGTTGATGTTGGAGAAGCTGTAGAGGCCATCTCCACCAAGAGAGCCTTCAAGGAGAACACGATTAGAGCCCTATGATTTGACATAACAAGAAAATGGGTGAAACTCGAGATAGACATTATTATCACGGGCAAACTTAGAGACAGATACTAGATTTTTGGTAATATTAGGAACTAGAAGTAAATTCTTTAAAGAGAAGACAATTTGAGGTTGGGTTGGGGAAGAAAATTTAGATGAACCAATGGAGTTTATGGATAAACCTTGACCATTCCCATGAGAACTTGTTGACGTCCTCCAAAAGGATTGCTTTGAGTCAAGTTGTTAGGATCAGCTGTAATGTGGTGTGAGGCCCCTGAATCTGGAAACCAAGATTGTGGATCAAAAGGCCTTTGCAACTCTTCATGAGTATTTGGCACAAATTGTGGTTGTTGCATAGCAAGGTGTGCACTTGGTTGGTGCTGAAAAGATGATTGTCCTTGATGAGGAGCCTGAAATGAGGGACTCTAACCACTCAAGAACCCTTGAGAATTCTGATACTGAGCTTGAGGAGGTTGGGACTGTGGAGGTCTCTGAGAAGGCACAAAATTTTGGTCAAAACGATACCAACAGTGATAGGCATCGTGACCATATCGATCACACAACTGACATGTAGGCCTTGAACCTCCACGGCCACCACCACCACGACCTCGATTCCGGCCACCACGTCCACGATAGCCGCCGTGAAAATTGGAGGAGTTCTGACTGAAATCAGCAGCTGAGGACGAATCATGCATGCATGTAGCCTGAGCAACATTCGCCGTGACCAAGGGAGACGGCAATTCTTGCCGGAATTTCTCAAATTGTGCATCTTGCATCAGCAAGAGAGCCTCGATATCATCAACCGATGGAGGATCGCCTCTGGCGTAAATCATCATGACTAGCGAATTATATTCCTCTGGAAGGCCTTCGAGGATCGTATCGATGTGATCTTGATGTGTAACCGAATCACCGATTGCCTGAAGAGATTCGATTAGGTCACGAATTCTCAGTAGGTACTCAGAAATCGTTCGAGTACCTTTCTTGGTGTTCTTCAGTTCAGAACGAAATTGGCGCACCTTTGTGCGAAGATGCGCTTGAAAGTGCTTGTGGATCTTGTCCCATACCTGCCACAATTGCTTGCATCCAATGAATCGAGGCAGAATCGAGGGAGAAATCGAGCCGAGAAGCCACATGAATAGCATCTTGTACAACCCAAAGCTAATACGCATCTGATTCAATTCCTAGGGCACGATTCGATTCATTGGTGAATTGCGCAGGAATTTGTGGATTCACCACATATCAATGGAGTTTGTGTGCAATAATGATAGCTTCCCCTTGTTGCCGCCATAGGAGGTAGTTCTGATCGTCGAGTTTTATGGAGAGGGGGGGATTGAAGTCCGCCGGCACAGTTGAAGACACCGAAGAGCCGCCGAAGGCGCCGCTGGAGGAAGCGGTTTGGGTTTCGGCCATGAGAGAGGAATCGGGCCCCAGAAAAAGGGCTCATGATACCATAAAGAAATGCAGTAACAGAAAGAAAAGAGAGAGATTGAGAAAGAAATCTTGAGAAAATGAATTTTATTTCCTTGATTGTTTTACAGAGAGATGAAGCCTTTATATAGGCTTTGTACAGGGAGGTAACAGCTGTCAGTTATCTAACTGACTTTACAACTGATTCAGTTCTAGGAATACAGTATGTAGCTATCGTATACAGTATAGTCCAATTCTAGTTCTACTCCATCAACTATCTATGTAACATGTGGAGCATGATTAACATGTATGACCCAACTCAAGGGGGAGTGTTAATAATAGAGTATTAAGCATGAGCTAAATGTATTTAGGGGTATTTATGTCTTTAGGACTAGTTTGAACTGAATATATACACATTTACTATGTATATACGACCTGAACCCACATCGGTATGATCTTATGGTATTGTTAAAAGAAAACACATTTTCTATATGTTTTCCATTTCTTGGAAAATTTTCTTAAAATACTCAACTTCCTGCAACTGAAAAACACTCAAATCTAGCAATTTATAACTTTCTTGTCCATCACCTAGCCTAGGCTATAATTCTGGGTAGAAAGGTTCACAACCTCTCTTCTCTATCTCACATTTAATCTCACTGAAAAAATAATTTAGAGAATTTAAACCATTTATGTGCCTTCACTTAACAACTTAAGCTTTTAGGAGATTTGGTTGTTGAAAAATAAAATAAAATTAATGACCAGAGATAAAAAGGTTATGTTTAATAAAAGGTACAGCAATGTGGGAAATTTGTCTGGTTTTACTTACTCAGCGTTGCCCACTCTAGCAAATCCCCCCACAATTATACTGTATGTCACTATAGTCATCTCAATGCCCTCATCCTTCATCCTTTTAACACAATGTAACGCTTCTTCCATGTCTCTACCAACTGCATAAGCATGAATAAGACTGCAAAGATTTAACATATATTAAATTCAGAATAACGGATAACTAAGTGCATTTTTTTGTATAAAAGAAGGAATTTAATTCGAAAAAAAGGATTTAAAAGAGATGGGGATAAGATATTCTATTAAAACCAAATCACAAGACAAAAGATGGATAAACATACAAAAAACTGAAATAACAACCAATCCCTCTGAATATATTCAAAATGATTTCCCTGCAAGAATCCTTGACTTGAACACCAAAAAGAGGATAACCATGACATAGTACATCAACATAAGTTCAGAAGGAGGGAAAAAATAAAAAAAATCAAAGTTGAACTGTTTCAAAAACTTTACAGAGAACTTCCTTTGAAGGGTAAAATTTTTGAAAAATAACAGAAACTCAACAGTCAAATAAAAGTTAAATTTACTTTCTCAATCAGTAATATTTTTAAAATATGTAACTATGCAAAGAAAAATCAGTCCACTAACATTTCATCACTGAAAAGATAAACATGCCAATCAAAATGTGGCATCAGCTTAAAAGCTCAAAACCAAAATTCAACTGGTCATATTAAAATAGAGTAAACTCTCAATTAGTCCTCAAAAGATTATGTGTCGCCAAATAGATCCTTGAAAGTTTGTCACCAATTAAGCACTTAAAAGATTTAAAATTTTACCACATTGGTCCTTCTAGGGACTTAATTGGTGACAAAAAACTTTTCATCTAACACTGTTTTAAATCTTTGAATGAATTAATTGGTGACCAAAAACTTTCAAGGACCTATTCGGCAAATCTTTCGAGGACTGAATTGAGGGTTTACTCTAATAAAATTACACCACAGGTCTAGCACAAAAGATGTAGAATTATATAGGATATACAGCTGTTATTTTTCCTGAATATTAGGATGTTGGAAATAAGCAATAAGAATCAATTATTAGGTTCATGCATCCTTGGGAAAATAGTGTCAAAGGAAATAGCTTAAACTCATTATTATTGTCTTGTAAACAGATGTATTTACTCTTTTGAAGTATATAAATATTATGTGCTGCTGAGTGCTATTTACATCAGCAGATTCAGAAACCTTTCATCTAATTTTCTCTAAATTCAACTGAAGATTTTTTTTAAAAGAAATTACCTACTATACACATGTGAAGACGGCTCTATTCCTCTTGCTCGCATACTCTCAAATGTTTGGCGTGCATGATGCATGTCCCCTCGTCTCGCATAATATTTAACCATCAAGCCATATTCTTTTCTAGCAGGCTGAAAAAATTAAGGGCAACAAAATGAAACCAAGAACAATTATTTATTACTCACATACAATATAGAAGATAAAATTGAAACTTGCAGGTGCACATTATAATTTTCCATGCAACTATCTTTATGTACCATTGGCTATCTAAAACAAAGATCTTATTCTCTTATAATTCACACAAGAAATATCCAGAATTAATAATCATTATTTCTAATTTGTCATATTTTAATCATCATTGCTAATTTGGCACAGTGTCTGATATCCTCTTGATTTGATAATATTGTGATGTTAACATGAATTTTCAACTAATAGCGATGAAAATGTTATATAGGTCACATGAGTAGGTTTAACAGCATTGCTTACTCTTCTAGTCTTGATGTTTATGTTTTGCAATAGCTTTGGGACTTCAAATACATGTCAGTGCATATATGATATATCAGTGTGCCAAAAGTTGAACCATACAGACTAGTATAACTGAAGAAAATCATGGAACCTATTGTCTGTCCATCTGAAGTAAACATGAGATGGCACACAGTACAAGCTTACAAATTTCAGGTTTGCACAAAACAACTTTCATGCCTAAAAATTACATATTTAACATATATCTAGGGTCTATTCTGTAAAGCTTATTCGCTTATCAGCCTAATTTACAATTTTACCTTTAATTTATAAAAATTATGAATATTGCCCCCCAATTTAATATGACTTTTTGCAATGTCACCCAGGTTAACTCTTACAGTTAGTTTGGCATAATACACCCTTCAAAATATAACTTCAAAAATTAATTGATAATATTTTTTTAAAATAGAACTCATCCTGAATTTTTCACCCCCATTTTGAAGGGTGTGCCAAACTGACCCTTACAGTTGTTAGAAGCACATACCATACAAGCAATGAGATTGTGTCTATTGTTAAACAACAACGGCCATTTCCCACTAGGTGGGATCAGCTACATAGATCAAACATCCTTATTTGTATTATGTGTGTGGCTGAACTGTTATTATTAACAGAAGGGGGAAAACACAAACAACAATTTGGATTAGGCTTCTCTAAAGTAAGCAGAAGTGTAAAGTGAGAAAGCAAGGGCGTATCCAATTCCATCCTTGATTAACTAAAATGAATTGATATCTCAATGTACTTCAACTAAATAAAGATAACCCTTACATTCTCACTTTACACTTTAGCTTGACCACCTTAGAGGGGCTTTATCCCAACAATTTAACAGCAATGCACATTATTCAAGTTAAGATGATCAACCTTCTTAATTCTCTCGAAAGCTCGAACGACGGCCTGCCAATTCTCCGGTTCTGTGTCCAGAACCTTCTGGAACTCCTTCCTAGCTCCATCCCTCTCCTCATGCCATTTGGAACGGTATTCTTCCTTATCACCATTCCCACCCAACCACATCGCCCTCTCCATTGACTTATCCCTCAACCTCTTCCCATCATCCAACTGCACAGTCAACACCCTCCCATGGAACTCAACGCCGTCAAACTCCACCGCCTTCATTGCCGAATTCTCCGCGGTCTCGCCGCCGTAAATAACAAACCCGAAACCCGCACTCTTCTTCGTCTCGTGGTGTCCCTTGATCAAAATCACGTTCTTTATCGGCCCGAATTGCCGGAAAAACTCGGCAAACTCGTTTTTCTTGACCCAGAGAGGCAAGTTTCCCACGAAGATTTTTCCCAGCTGCCGGGGTAGCGAGTTATCAGAAACGACGTCGTCTTTGTCGTTATCAGAAACGACGTCGTCGTCATCATCATCATTCTCGTCCGTGTTGGCAGTTTCGTTCGGAAGTTCCGGTTCGGGAGGAGGCGGAGGAGGAGGAGAGAGTTTGCTAGTGAGCCAAAGCTTGTTAGTGAGGGAATGAGGGGAAGGATTTAATTTTAAGGGGTTTTGTTTGAGAGGGTTGGAGGATGGGGTTTTAGTTTGGGGGTTTGAAGGTGAGGTGGGGGTTTTTAGGGGTTTGGGAAGGCGGCGGAAGTTGGCGGAGTTGTTTGAATCGAGCGGTGGTTTTAGGGAGAAAGATATGGAATGGTGGTGGTGGTTGTGGTTGGTGGAGGAAGAGAAGGGTGGTTGTGGTGGGGTGGGTATGGAGAAGTGTGAGGTAGAGGAGAAGGAGAAAGCTTCCATGTTATCTTTTTATGGTACAAATGGCACACCACATCCAGAAGCTTGCAACTACTACCCTCTTCAGTTCAATACTCTACGCTCTCCAATACGACCAGCGGATATACCAGCCTTCCAGGCTCCAGCGGCTGTAAAATTTCGTCCAAAAGGATGGATTACGTTCAGCCGTATTGGAAAATAGGATGTTAAATTATAGGCTAAATTACATTTTTGCCCCAAATTATTATTAAATATTTAATTTGGTCCCTAACTTTTTAAACGGTTCATTTTGGTTCCTAATTTCTTAAACTTGTTCAAATAGGTTCTTCCGTCAAGTTGACTAATGGCGATGTCAAACCTAATGCCACGTGACATTACGTTTAATATTTTAGTGCCACGTGACATTAAATTTAATATTTTAATGTTCATTTTGGTCCCCAAATTATTTTAAAATGTTTATTTTGATCCCCAAATTGTTTTAAAATGTTCAATTTGGTCCTCAAGTTTTTTAAATGTTCATTGTCGTCCCTCAGTCAACTTGACGTCACCGTTACTCAACTTGACAGAAGGACCTATTTGAACAAGTTTAAGGAATTAGGGGACCAAAATGAACCGTTTAAAAACTTGGGATCAAATTGGACATTTAATAACAATTTAGGGATCAAAAATGTAATTTAGCCTAAATTATACTTTTGATATCTTATCTTATATTAGACATTCATTTTAGTCTTTTATATTTAAGCAGATTCATTTTGCTTCCTTAGCTTTGAAATGTTACCCAATTGATGTTTCCCATCCTATCAGTGTTACTCTCTCTCCTAGATGACAGTTAAGTTATGATGTGGATAGCTTATATGACATGTCTGCCACGTGTGAGGACCAAATCGAATCCAAAAAATAAGACGAGAGACCAAAACGAATCTAAAAAATAAGATAAGGGATCAAATCAAAATTTTAGCCCTTCTTCCACAATGAGTCCCTTTCTCGAAGGGTTGCATGGATGACCATTCTTCAGCCTAGTGGAGTGATTGCTTCTCGATGAGAGTTGGTATTTTCTATGTGAACAAAAGAATCCACTCATAGTCTCTGTTTCTCCATTAACTAGTAATTGAAATATGTAACACCCCGATTTTCGCTGCTTTCTAATATCGGTAATAAATATATATGATTATATTTTTATCCGAGACTTAGAAAATGATTTTGGATAAACCAAAGTCATTTCCACGATATATGTGATATTATAAGGTTACAATGAAATTTTGGGTTGAAAATTCAGACGGAGCCCGGTCTGTGTTTTCACTGACAGTAAAAGTTTACTGCTCAAAAGGCCTAATTTTAAGTCGTGAACGAGATGAAAAATATTTTTATCATATTTTCTTCGATATTGGAAGTTTTGAAAATTTTAGCAAAAAAAATAAAATATTATATTTGCTGCGGGCGTATACGTCGAGATATCTCTAGGAAATCCGCGTCAGATGAGAACTAAAAGGGTCAGCAACGGCGCTCAGATGACTGATGTGACTGATGTGACTAGCATTAATGACAATCCTATCCGTATCATAATGGCCATAATGGCGCATTTATGACAAATGGATATTTTTGCGTGGAATGGACGATTTTACCCCTAGGTTGTCATGATAATTGCAAGTTTGCCATTGCAATTTTGGACAATTTTGCCCCTCCACTCACGGCTGCCCCCTTCATTAGCACACTTAGGAAATTTTTCAACTCACTTATATCATCTTCATGAATCAAGACTCATTTCTCTCAAAAACCCTAATCGGGAATCGGGTACGTTTGTGCAAAGATATATCGGGAAACAGGCCGACAAGCCATCTATGATGACTCAAGAGGAATGAATTATCATGATGATAATTTACTCTAGTCAGACAAAGAAAATATCTAGACATTTTAAATGTTAACCTAACCTACGTCTGGTTAACTAACCGAGGTTAATTAACCATGATTTGCCACACAAAATATCTTCTCCCTAATATGTGGTATAGGAGGCGACCACACCACCTAAATGCCCTCATCCACATCATTCCTATGGCCATAAGGCTGCCCACCATTCACCATTTCTAGCCAAGTCTTCATCTTCCATTTCAAACCACACATTAAACAAAGACTACATGGCTTCATTCTTTACCACACATCCTCATTTCATTCCATTTAACATATGAATCCTTTTTTTCATTCTCCTTTCCTCTCCTTCTTGTGCGCAGCCCTCTTCCTCCTCCCAAAACCATTTTCTCTTCATCATCCATCAAGAACATCAAGAACACTAAACCAAACTCTCCTCATTCACCCGAAAGTTCATCGAAATTATGACCCTATTCTGTTCTGAATCTCGAAAAACTTTCAACATGAAAGTTGTTCCTATTTCTCTCTTATTTCCAACGAGCTAAAGATCATCAAAAACGGATAAGTAGATTGAGAGATATGTCCAAATTACCGAAACTGCTCTAAATCTTCATCATCTTCATCTTTCTCTCTTAACCTCTCAAGAACACTTATGAACACCAAGATATTTTTGTGAAGAAACTTGATCATCTTCATCACTTGTTCATTATGAAGAGGTATAATCCTTCTCTCCATGATTAATCATGTGTTCTACTTTATTCTTTTCATGGAAATCAAGCCAAGAACATCATTTTCAAGTTTCTAGATCCAAACTTCAAAAATCCATAACTTATTCTAGAAAAATCCTTTTGACATGAAACCAATTGCTATGATCTCATAATCATCTATATTTTCATCATATATAAGCATATGATCATGAGAAATTTCTTTACCCATTTTCTGAGCAAAACCGAAACCCCCCTTAAAGTGGGTGTTCTTGAATTTTTTCAACTTTAAGCTTTGATTCATGACTTAATCCTTTAGTACCTTGATGGCTCTTGTATGTGAGTGATTTGAAAACCAAGAATCTAATCCAAGCTTAGTTTTGTTCAAAAGGGCCGAAATCCTATTTTTGTTATTGAAGGAATTTTTGATTCCAAAGTTGTCTTAAACCACTTGAATCCAACTCTAGGTTTTTGTATGTTGATTAAATCCAAGAGTTGAGAAAATTTTGAAAATCCTTAGCCTATGATCTTGAAGAAAAAACCGAACCCCTAGCTTGAACTTTTGGGAAGATTTTTGATCCAAAGTTGTTAAGTAACACTTAAATCTAATCATATACCATATGTTTGTGTAAAATCCAAGAGATGGAAATCAAGTGAAATTTTAATCTCACTTTTTGTATTAAGGCCGAAATCTAGTTCATGATACTAGATGAGTTTCATTCAAAGTTCTTAAGTCTATGATCATGAATTAAGTGCTTAATTTTGTTTAAGTTACTTAAAGATCATAAATCCATTAGTTAGAAGTTTTAATGATTCCTAACCTAGATCATTAGATGAGGTCGAATCCTAGACCTCATGAATGAGTATGATGATGGTTTGATTTTGATTTATTTTGGTTGCAATTCGTTATGAAGGAATCGATCGGATTGAGTTAAACTAACGACGACGGAGAAAACCAGATCGAATCAGGAGTTTTCGTGAAAACGTCAGTTTGATTCTCCAAGAGGTAAGGGGAGTAAGCCTGAGGAGTATAAGATAACCACATGCTTATTTGTTAGAGTCATCTGTATGATCGTAGTAATTTACTGTGTTTTAAATTATCTGCTGTTAATGTTTTAATTGACTGTCTGCTGATTATCTGTTTACTTGAGTAATTGAGCTATTTGAGCTATATGATATGTGAATATATCTGATTATAATTATTTTGTGATATTACAATTGTGGTGCATGTCATGAATTGATATCTGTCATGCTGTTCTGTGATGAAAATTATCTGCTGTTGACTGTTGGACTGTGAAACCTGACATTGGTCAGTGTACAATTAATTTTGAGGATAAAAGCTTAATAAGCTTGATTAATTAATCAGAATGATTAATTTGTGTAATTTTGAGAAAAAGTAGAAAAATATTTTTTATAATATTTTGGGGAAAATACGTCAATACAGTGACAGTAAGGGCGAAACTGTGAAAATTTTCACAGGCTCTAGTTTTTCTAAAATAAATTCAATTTTATTATAAAATGTTATTTAAAGTGATTAAGTTCCTAAAATGACGTAATATAGCAGTCAGAACAATTATTTCTGACAGAAAAGTTATTTAAGTTATAAAAAGAATTTTATGAGAAATTTTGACAAAGAGATTTTATTTTGTTATTATAAAATTTTATTTAGTAAGGACATTTTGAAAGTTGAATTTTATTGAGAACCATTTTCAGAAATAAAGTGATTGGAAAGAAAAGTATTTATCAATGATTTTTACGTTTTATCAACGTTTTAACAGAAAAGAATTTCTGTAAAGAGTTTTATTCAGTGAAAATAATTCGGTTAAACTTGGATAAGTTTTCGGAGATTTGGTTTTGTATTTGTTTTTCACTGAGCGAACTATTTTTCAAAGGATAAACGAACCTAGAAACCGAGACGTCGGGGTTCTAGAGTTCTGTGGACACGTAGATCTGGGATCTGTGTCATTGGACTGAGGATCCTGCAATGATTTTTGTGGACTGTGTGTCCTAATTTGATGTGGAAAATGTGAGTTCCATATCCGCGAGCCTAAGACTGGTGCATCAGTTTAGGGCTTTGCGATTGAGCACTCGGACTGTGTGTCCTGTGTTGAGTTTAAAACATGTGGACTGTGTGTCCTGTGTTTGTTTGCAGTAAAAGTCTTAATAAGAAATTAAGCATGGTCGTTAGCTTTGTGCTTCGACAAGAAAAGATTATTACGACAAAGAAAACGAAATGAGAATAAAAGTTTTTATCATGCATTTTTGGCAGACGTGCCATGTGATGTGATCATTGAGTCCTGAGTGGATCAATGTATCTGGTATGGACTATGGTTCCATATGACACATTGGGTTTCTGTGTGAACCAATGTATTTTGCTGGACTGTGTGTCCAATTTTATGCGATAACTATTGATGTTCTGAGTGATGCAATAGGTTATTCGCGGTGACTATTGGGACTCTGTGTGAGCCAATAAGTTATTTGAACAATAACCTTGGACGAGGGAGATGTTGCCAATGTGTTATGTGTTCTTTTCTTGGGCATTGGTTTATTTCGTTTTTACAATGTGCCATGTGCGAGCGTGATCTGCTCAAAACGAAACAGAAAGTTGTGGGATCTCATGAGATTAGGTATCAAAATAGAGCCGAGATATTGAAGTGTCATGCATTTTTATAAAATAACGATGACTGTCGGATATGATATCCTTTGATTTATTCTACTGTATAGATAATTCTGTATACTGTAATTATATGGTATGTGCTGTTTTGTGTGTCGTGCATGGGGTTGTCTTTGTAAAACTCATATATTGGTAACTCACCCTTACAACATATCAGGTTTTATTCGTTCTCGCCGTTGTACCTTGGTACTGGCAGTAGATGGTGCGGAGGAAGTTTTAACTTCAATCGGGGATACTACTCTTGATCCTTGAAGAGGTCAGTAATAGTGGCAAGAACTAAAGAGTTCTTCCATTTGGAATTTTGTAGAGTGACCAGCTTAGGATTTCCTTTGGGTAGTTTGTTTTGAGAAAGTTTGTGTAGGTGTTTTGAAAACCTTTATATGGTTCAAAGTTTTGTTGTGAGTAATATGGTTTTACTATTGCGATGTGTACGTTATGTTTGTAGTATTCAGAAGAAAAATTTTTATACGCAGATTTTCTGACATCAAAATAATTCAATTTCCGAAAGCAACCAGCAAATTCCTTTTAATTTTATTTCCGCATGTGTTCACAAGGTAATGCCCAAGGGGGGGTGTTACAAAATACACCTGACAGTTATCATGAAGTCATTTTTCATTGAATTTCGTTCCAAGACAAACACCACGACCTAGCTGCCCTCTTCGACGCAGCATGCCAACCAACCTCCATAAAATCCATCAAAGTCACTATGCTGCACTATATAATTTCGCCTAGCAGTTGTCGCATGGTCCCCTAGATCTGGGCCTTCACGCTCCACCAGCCATTGGTTTAAAAAATGTCATTCATGGCTGCCTACAACCATCAGGGAAGAAGACTCATTGGAGAAGAAGACATATTGGGGAAGAAGAGCTAAAATTTCGATTCGATCTCGTATCTTATTTTTTATATTCGTTTTGGTCCCCTTATCTTATTTTTTATATTTGTTTTTGTCCTTTATCTTGTTTTTTGGATTCGATTTGGTCCTCCTACGTGACGGACATGTCATGTCAGCTACCTACATCATCACTTAACTCTCATGTAGGAGAGAGGGTAACAACGATATGACGAAAATGACCAACCCCCTTTGACCAACCTTGAGGTAAGGGCCCAACCCCTTTCTAATTTTGAACCTTCAGGCTTCTTTGGTTTGGTGACGAATTTTGCGTATGGTTATGAAAAATTTTGTGGGTATAAATTTGGTTATGGTAAAGGTGTAACACCCCCGAAAAATGTTTATCTGGAAATTATTTTTTTCTATGAATAAAATGTTTAAGAAATACAATTTGACAATCATAAATAATATTTATTGTTTATGCCTGAGAATTCAATCGAATTCGAATTAAAAAAAAAACTCAAATAAGAACATGATTGTGTTTTGACACCTGGTACAGATTTACACTGTAAATTGTGATTCCTTGACCCGGTATATGTTTGCGGAAGATAAATCATACAATATTTGTTTGAGCCTATCTATGTAAGTTTTAGGCGGAGCCAGTGAAAATATTACTATTTTAATTGGGCCCGGAAATTTTTAATTTCGAGACTGGAAATGTCGAAATACATGCCAAATAGATGAAACTAGATAGTTTCATGACTAACTAAGTCATTACCTCACATAGTTAGAGGAACTAGACCAATTAGATGACAAGTTGTCAACCTTACCCCAAATGCTTAAAGTCACAATTCCATTTAAGGTTAATCATCCACCTTTTGCTAGAAAGTAGACAATACATGTCCTTTCTTGATCATCAACCCTCCATCCTCTTACACAAATTTATATTTTCCTAGCATTTTAAATTAAATTTCCCACCCCATTTACTTGAAAAACTTAGACAAGGCACATTACACACACACAAACACACTTAAACACTTCATTTAACTTCATTTCATCATCAAAGCTTTAAAACTTGCAAGAACAAAACACCAAAACCTCTCTCCTCTCTTCTCAAATTCGGCCAAGGGCCTAATAAGATGATCATCCAAATTAGTTTTTCAACTTCTATAATCATTTCCTTGATCATCATCACCATCATCATCATCATCATCTAAACACTTCCTATCTTACAAAGATTTCCATTTGGATCACTTTGGATCATCATCTTCAAAGGAGCTCAAGAACGCTCATCAAGTTCATATCTTTCTAACTTGATAGTAAGTCTTCTACACTCTTCTACCTTCCATTTTTAATATTTAGAATCATGAACAAAACTCTCTTAGTTCATGATTTTTCAAAAATATCAAGTTTGAACCTTTATATTCATCTTAGGTTTTTGACAAGCTTCTTCAAAATCACCATCTTTTCACAACACCACCTTCATCACCATCATCTTTAAGTGTCTACAAGAGGTAATGAGGGAGACTAACCACATCATACCATATTGTTGGATGTGCGAATGGTTTCTTTATTTTCATGCTTACTTGAAAACCCTAACACGACGCCAGATTCGGGATATAATAACTCACACTTAACAACGGTTTCAGAATGCACCGCTTTAAAAAAATGTGTAGAGGTTTTTAAAATCACTTTCCTAGAGAAACACTATTAATAAATATACCTTTGAAAGTGTTTCCCCAAAAAAACGCTATCTTTACCCCATACCCTGTTTTGAAAAAATGTGGTCAAACATTATTAGCGCTTTATCGTAGAAGCACTATCTTAATATACACCTTTAATAGTGTTTAGACATACAAACGCTATTGAAAGTTAAACATAATGCTGTTTGACTGAGGAAGCGCTTAAAACTCTTTGCCCGTTAGTTGTCACAATTCATGAACGCAAAGAAAACCCGATATTCAACACATCGAAAACTATCCCTAGTCAATTCTGCCTTAATAGCTCATTGAACCCTAAGCCAATTTTTCCTATAAATAACTCTCATGTGTGTTCGCATAAGTTATAATCCCACACTACAAATTTTATAACCTCTCATTCTTCTCTTTATTCTTCATTTCTTCAGATCTCGTATGAATTATGATTTATGAGTCACACTATAATCCAGAAGAGGTCAATCCCTCCAAATTAAAAGTCATGATAGATGACAAAAAGATATGGGTAGTGTAGGCACCCAAGAAACGAGAGGGTTGTGTCATTAAGAATCTGTCGCTATCTCTGCATTGCAAGTTTCGTTCATCAATTTGCTTTTCTTACTTGTTTATCTCCCAAATATGAGGAGCTTGACGAATGTCAGGCGATTGAATTGAAGTTGGAGTTGGAGCTGAATGTCAAGGGATTAGGACTTGGAAGATTTTCATTTCAATTTTTCCTTTAAAGGACAACCAAAAATGAGATTATGTAATTTTATATTGCAAGATTCTGCTTTGTAACTCTGAATTTTATTGTCAATAAATTTTGTAACTTTGTAATTTTTGTGTAGCAAATTGTGACTCTTTGTTTCCAATGATGAAAGAAATTATGGGTCATATCAAATTTTTTTCAAGCTGTAATTCTCAAGAATATAATATTGCTAATTTAATATGCACATTTCTTTTGTACTCTCTTATACATTCATTCTTTTGCTTATAAAAAAAATACTATGCACCTTTAATAGCATCTCCCAAAAGAAACGCTACCTTTACCAAATTGAAAATTTTAAAAATAGCGCTCCGCCTTTTACAATGTTTCTGAGGAAAAGTGTTGTTAAAAGTATTGGTGAAATGCTATATCTCCCCCGTATTAAAACCAAAATGATTTAGGTGACTAACTCTCTGCCCGTTAATTGACACAGTTCTTCAACGTACAATAAATACTCTGCATTTTCAACCTTCAACACATAAAAAAATTGTTCCTAATCAATTCTTCCTTAATAAATAATAACTCTCTTGAACCAAACTCTACTATAAATAATTATCCCTTGTGTTCTTGTCCTTCACACTCCAAATTTTACCAACTCCAAATATTTCTCAATCCTTCATGTTCTTCATTTCCGAAGTTCCCTTTCTTGTATGGGAAAGATGGAAGAAATCTAACCTAATAAAATCCAGAATTTGGCTGTAAGGCACAATGAAGTCCAAAAGAGAGGATGTAAGGCACAATGAAGTCCAAAATATGGATTTGTTCGTAAAAAGGAACCCTAACTCTTTGTTATAGTAGAAAGGGATGCCTTTCTTCTCATCCTCAGCTCTTTCTCTATACTCTTCCTTCCTCAACTGACTCAATGTAAGGCATAATGTTGCGAAAGAGGAACTGGAAGGATAAATTGCTGGTTTCCAACCTCTTTCCTCTTGCAAAGGGTTGACTATAAGAATATTTGCTGATGAAGCATAATGAAGTCCAATACGGAAAAGAGTATCTAACGAGGATCTGGAAGATAAATTGTTGGTTTCCAACCTCTTTCCTCTTGCGAGGATGCCTGCCAAAGATGTTACTAGCAAAAAGGTTGGCTATAAGAAAATTTACTGACAAGGCATAATGAAGTCCAAAATGGAAGAGAGTATCAAATGAGGATCTAAAGACATTTGACTGGTTTCCAACCTCTTTGCTGATGCTCATTGTATTGGGTGGAACAGATCAAAAGATTATCTTCTAGTTTATGTGTTTCCATCCCAATTCCCAAATTGTGTTTTTTATTTTCTATGTATTCACTTTGAATCTAACCTTTTAACATTGTATTCATTATGCTGATTCTGTTTCAATGAAATGAATTTTGGGGTTCTTGCAATATTAATTAGTTTAATAAAGAATTTTTTATGAAGTTCAAGAAAGTATAAACCATCTATCAAAAAAAAAAAAGGAAAGAATAAACAATAGACTATAAGGTTGTTTAATGCTTTAGAAATAAAATTAAAATTACTTCGTAAAGCTATAATAGCGTTTATCCTAGTATGCACTGTTAAATATATCAAATTTCAAAAATATAACAACGTTTCTCTAAAGAAGCATTGTTAAAATGGTCACTTTTTATAGATGCGTTTCTTTTTTTAATTATTGTTTAACGATATAATAGCGTTTATCATAAAATGCGCTGTTAAAGTATAAATCTTTAATAGCGCTTTTCTATATAAAAGCTATCGTAACCCTAATTTTTAAAGAAAAACATTCAAGTGACCACTATTCTCTCCCACTCATTCAAACACGTGCGCTCTCAGACTCTCACTCCTGCTCTGTGACCTTCACTGCGAACCCTCTCTCAATTCCTTTAGTCACTTCACCACCACCACCACCGAGCAACTCACTATCTCCGTCTTCGACAACTCAACGGGTAAGTCTCTTCATTTTGAGTATTTTTGTTGTAGTTGGGGCTACTTAGGGTCTCTTCAGAAGGAAAGTCATTTTGATTTTTTTAGGGTTACTTCGAGTCTTTTTGTTGCAGTTAAATGGCTTCTCTCGATCACGCTAGTACTCCTTCCACACCATCTGTTCCCGCTGATAGTGGTTCACCTCCAAGAAAACGAGGTCTAAGCATGGGCTGATCGTTATGAAGGAGATCACCAATTACGAAGTAAAGGAGGAAACCCTTTAAATGTAATTAATTGTCATTTTTAGCGTTTTTATCATTGTATTTTGAATGGAATCGACAAATATACTTTATCATTTTTATTAGGTTGAATGGAATGATAAGAGTCAACCAATTAACGAAAACGTGCAAAATTGATGAGCTACAATGGGCGCGTTACCCGAAGACTTGTCCCAATTATATTCATACATGGAAAGATCCAACTTTGAGCACCAGCAAAGAGGAAATTTGGGCAGATATACAGGTAAGAAATTTGTACATTGTTTCTGAGATGACTCGAAGAGTCATCAATCGTTTGATTTTTTTTTTATGCAGTCGACTTTTAATGTTGGTGATGATCGGAGGTAATATATACTACAGGAGCTGGCACAAAGCTTTTCAAAGATCAAGAAGGAAATCTCGTTGCCGAACCTCCATCACCGCCAAGTAACATAAATGAAGGTGACTGGAGAGCTTTTGTAACTCAGCATATAGAAGATAGAGAATTTGAGGTAACATCAATTATATGTACAATTTCACAGTTGCACAAAAAAATCGGGAAAGAGCTAAAAATCCCAAATATCCATATAGAGCATCCTGTAAGAGATATAAATGCATTGAGCAAGACAAGCTCTAGCAGACAACATAGCAGCAGGAAGACCAGCAGCAACAACAACAAGAGGAGGAGCAACTTCCTTCACAATCAGGTATTGTCCTTTGGTGGTCGTATTGTCCTTTTTAAAGTCAGTCCCGACGACGCTTCCGATCTACTTTCTTTTCTTTCTTCAAAGCTCCTGCATGTATTATTTATACAATCGAATCGCTTTTTAAGCATTTCTTATGGGGTGGGGATTGTGAAAAAAAGAGAGTTCATTGGGCTACTTGGGAAAACATATGTAAACACCGAGAGTGAGGTGGTTTAGACATAAAAAAAATTGAGAGCTTTTAATTTGGCTTTGTTGGGAAAATGGAGGTGGATGGTGAGGGTTGAGAAAGGTTGTTTGTGGTATAGAGTGTTAAGGGCAAGGGTATGGTGAATGTGGGGGAGTTTTACGAGAAGGTGTGAGTAATGGGTTGGTGTGGTGGAAGGATGTGTGCTCTGAGGTGGGGTCGTCAGATTCATTTGTGAGAGAAGTGGGAAATGGGTTGGAAACTTTGTTTTGGAACAATTGTTGGGTTGGTGGTGGTGGTCCTTTGTGTGTGAGTTTCCTAGGCTTTTTAACCTTTCTAGTTTTAAAGGGGTAAAAGTAGTAGGCTTAGGTGATTGGGTAGAGGGGAAGTGGGTGTGGTCTTGGAAGTGGAGGCGAGATCTTTTTCTAGTGGGAGATTGATTGGTGAGGGAGTTATCAGAGGTAGTGGAGGGTGTTGTGTTAAAGGAGGGTGTTGAGGAAACATGGGTGTGGACTTTGGACACTTCTGGTGTATATTCAGTAGAATCGGAATACAAGTCCTTGGTGGTGAACCATCAAAACACAGGTGGTGAGCAGGGACGGACCCATAAATTCTGGCTAGTGTGAGCGAGATCATATACTATAAATACCTTTATAAATAAAATATAAATGGATAAACAATAAAATAAGGACATCATTATCATTAAGCCAAAATTTGGAGATTACAAAAACTATATCATTGTATACCCAAAAACTAGTAGATAATCAGCTTTCACAAACTATACTACATCACACAGTACAATATAGGACAATCAGAAATTGCATTTGGGGTAAAAAATTAAAAAAAAGTGCAAAGGTAAAGGTAAGAGAAGGGTTACCACTCACCTCAGGGGACCACAAGCAGCAGCTCTCACAGAACAATCCACTCACAATATTTTAAATAGAGCAATTTTTTGTTTCCTATATACAACAATCATAGCGTAGAGTTAAAATCAAAAGAGATTTTGAATAGGTAATAAGATACAAAGAGTGCAAACCACAAATAAAATGGAAGAAAGAATGAAACTTGAAGGCAAAGCTTTCTCTCATAGTCTCACCATTACGCCGCACGCCCCCACACAAGGAATATTTGATTTTTGAAGAATACTACTCCAAACGAGTGAGCGACCAAGTGAAGCCTGCCCTAGAAGAAATTGAGAGATGGAAATAGGAATAGAAAGAGCAAGAGACAAAAAAAAAGGTTGTACGATGGTCTGATGTGGTAAATGGTAATTGGGCATAAAACAAAAGCTTTCAAAAGGCATAATGAATTTGTTGACTTCTTGTACGGTGATGTCATTTTCTTTCTACCATATTTTCATTTAATTATTTCATTACTTCTAGTTAAATTTACAATTTTTGTAGTGTAAAATAAAAGTGTTATGTAGAGTAGAATTGTAACACAATAAGGAAACATTTTGTAGTGTTATGTGAAGTAGGGTTGTAGGATAGTGGGGGCAAAAAAAAATATTTTAGAGTTAATAAAAAAAAATTGGTGGGGGCAGATGCCCCCATACCTGCTTGGGAAAACATATGTAAACACTGAGAGTTAGGTGGTTTAGGCATAAAAAAATTGAGAGATTTTAATTTGGCTTTGTTGGATAAATGGAGGTGGAGGGTGAGGGTTGAGAAAGGTTGTTTGTGGTATAGACTGTTAAGGGCGAGGTATGGTGAATGTGGGGGAGTTTTACGAGAAGGTGTGAGTAAGGGGTTGGTGTGGTGGAAGGATGTGTGCTCTGTGGTGGGGTTGTCAGATTCGTTTATGAGAGAAGTGGGAAATGGGTTGGAAACTTCGTTTGGAACGATTGTTGGGTTGGTGGTGGTGGTCCTTTGTGTGTGTAGTTTCCTAGGCTTTTTAACCTTTCTAGTTTTAAAGGGGTAAAAGTGGCAGGCTTAGGTGATTGGGTAGAGGGGAAGTGGGTGTGGTCGTGGAAGTGGAGGCAAGATCTTTTTCTAGTGGGAGATTGATTGGTGAGGAAGTTATCAGAGGTAGTGGAGGGTGTTGTGTTAAAGGAGGGTGTTGACAAATGGGTGTGGACTTTGGACACTTCTAGTGTATATTCAGTAGAATTGGAATACAAGTCCTTGGTGGTGAACCATCAAAACACAGGTGGTGAGTTTCTTTGCAGGGTTTGGAACAAGTTAGTGCCCTTGAAAATCACAGCTTTTGTTTGGAAACTTGCACAAGTTACTATACCTTCTAAGATAAATCTATCTCATAGAGGCATCTTACAAAGTTCAATGGTTATGTGTGAAGGATGCTTACAGGGCATGGAGACTACAAATCATTTGTTTTTTGAATGCTCTTTTTTCTCAGTTGTTTGGTGGGAGTGTTTACATTGGGTCATTGGCTTGGTATATCATCAGCGTACAGAACAATTGTCAAGACCATTATTCTCAGTTTCAGGGGCTAGCAGCTAGTAGAGGAATCAAGAAGGACGCATTGCAAGCTATTTTGGTTTTCTGTAATTTGGTTCATTTGGCTTGCTAGAAATCAGCTCATTTTCAAATCTGTGAGAAAGACACTTGGTATAATTTTGGAATTTGTTAAGTTATCTTCATGGCAGTGGCTGAGTTCAAGACAGAAAGGCTTTGGATATTCAATTTCAGACTCGTGTTCCAATCCTTTGCCTCTTGTTTATCCCCTGTGGTGTAATTAGGATGTGCTCTAGCATTGTGAGAATTTTGGTTTGGTTTCGCCTAGCTACGTACAGTGAGGTTTTTGCTTCCCTTGGTTTCATGGTCTGGTCCTTTTCCGTTTTGGTTTTGATGTCATACATTAATTGCTCAATGTTGGTGGAGGAGTGTTGCTCTCTGCTGTACCGTGTAAAGTATGGATCTCACACATGACTGTTAGTGTTTTGATAGTTTGTACTGGATCATTCTTTTAACTCTGCAATGTATTGGTAACTTTATTTGTTTTCATAGCTTGGCAGCTTGGCTGGGTGGGTGGTTGTGTGGTTTGGTTTTCAGTCTCTGTTTTATGTTCTATTGATTGTTCAATTGTATGGGTTTGGGTACCTCTTGTACCATGTTTAATTAATTCTACTTTTTGCCTTCCAAAAAAAAAAAAACTATGCTTGTATTATTTTATTATATGTTTATAACTTTTCAAAAAAAAGTTAAATTCATCTTTTTTTTCCCGAAATAATTCATTAGCAAAAATATCCTCATAGAAAAATATTATCTCTCGCCATATTTATAAAATAGTTATTTAAACATGTTAGGAAAATATATATATATATATATATATATATATATATATATATATATTATTTTTATACACATTAATTATTAATATTTAATATCTTTCGAATTAGATTCAATCGTTCAAATGATGCTGTTTAAAAATTAAAAAAAAAGATTCAAATGATGTTAGAAGATTCATTTCTCCAGTCATAAGGACAATAATTTTATATAATCAAGGACATACAAACAAATATCAAGCATTTGTTGTCCAACGTATTGTAATTGCATTTTTAGAAAGTTAACTTCGCATCGAGTACTTAACAATGGAAGTCGATCCAACTTTCTAATTTATCCCCACCAAACATGTCTCTTCACTGATTGATACAAGATACAGGAGGTGAAACATTCGTAAAAGAGCCTTGAGTATTGTTGCATTTTGCAGAAGCTGGCTTCGTTGGATCCACTGAGGTTATATTGATCTGATTCAATGTAAAATTACTGCACCCTATCTTGGCACAATCCAATACAATCGCGTTATCGTCGATACATGTTCCATGTATATCACTAAATGTGACATCACTCACTTTTAATGCTTGCGGCTGCAACCAAATTATGAGAAATGAAATTATTCTTATAATCCATAAACAAAACAAAAACAAATATTGAGAAAAAATATTAACCTTTTCGGGAGTGTGCATGTAATGTTGGTCGATAAAAACAGGATAATCTGTTTGATTGACGGTGATATGCTCGAAGATGACTGTTTTGACATATCCTTTTCCACCCTTGAATTTAATAAAGAGAACTTTTGTTAATGGAATTTAAGATACAATAACTGTATGAAATTTTTCTCTTATTTGAAAATTGTAGCCTTACTGGCCATGTCTTGATTTTAGGTCCGCTAGTAGCTCCATTGAAGCTGCAATTCCAGACGTGAATATTTTCTGCGAATTCATCTCCTCCATCGTCTCCTAGACTCCCCACACTGAGTGCAAGATTTAAATGCAATTAATGTTTCATATGTAGGAAATATTCAAGAGCAAATCTTCAATTTTAGGTGATGTCTAAAGAATTTAATGGCAGAAATAATTATGTTTATATAAAGTTACATTTCTCTTCTTTTTTTAAATTTATTAATAATTAAAAGGTTTTGAGTACACCTATACTCTCTCATCTATACAATTCTTTGGTTTATCAAAAAAAAAAAAATATGGCTAGTTCCATTGATATGTAGGACTTACACATAATATTATTCGTAATTGGTAATGAATGAGTGTCTTTTCAAAAAGATTGTTTTTGGGACATAATCATGTTGCCATATAGTGAATGGAATTTAAATCTGAACATTGAACAAGATAAATAACTAGACATATATATATTTTACGTTCCAGGTGAGTGTTTTTACAAACCTGATGCCATGACCAGGTCCACATGTAACTTGGCTAATGTTGAGAAATCGTGTGCCACCTTTGATAGCAATGCAGTCATCACCTATATAAAAATTGATCTTAAAATTATACATGCAAACTATTAATTAATCTAACTAAAATCATGTATTCAACATAGAGGGAATTAAAAGTATTATAAATGTGTGTACCAGTTCCAATAATAGAGTCGTGAATGTTAACTCGTTCTGAGTTTGAGATATCAATTCCATCAGTGTTGTGGCTGTGTTCAGGTGTTGATATATTAACATGTGAGATGCTTACGTCAGTACTATGAACTACATATATATGAAATCCTGGTCCGTTAATATGAGTGGTACCACTTATTTGAAGATCATTACATCTTTGGAATAAAAGTGCCTACAAAACAAACAGTGCACATGTAGTTAATATTATCACTCAAAAAAAATTCATTCTCCACAATTATTATTTTTTTGACTGATATTCTCCACAATTATTATTATCCTGAAATTTATTTTGATGGGAAAATTTTCTAACCGTTGGTATTGCTTTGCATCCTTCAGTGAGCTGCAAGTTTAATTTGAAAATCATGTATTGTTAGATGCTTAATATATCTTACAAATAATTGGGCACAGCACCAAGAATTAGATTATTGAATGTTTAATATGATGCAAATAACACGATATATATGTAATTGTTTAATATGTCATTACATTTCCCCACCAAGCTTGTCCTTGACCATTTATAACTCCAGATCCATCAATTGTCATGCCACCTACGTCTAGAAAATGAAGCCAGTGTTTTGAACATGCTCCCCACGCATTTCTCTCGGGAGCTAGTAGATTCCCCAAAATCTACATCCACAAGCAATTGAAGTGTAAAAGCAATTAAGTATACTAGTGTAATAACCCATGAGATACGCACGGGTGCCTATAAGATATTTTTTCCAAAAGAGATATAATGCAGATTTATTGAAATATAAATCATATTATATTATATCTATGAGAACCTTCACTCTTTTATCTATCATATAATTTTAAAATCAATTCTCAACGATGATTATAATTTACTTATCTACCGTTTAGCACAAGGATCAAGAGGTCATGGATCATGTCAATATATAATTAATATTTATATTTAAATACAAATATTTAAATATAATAAATATTAAGTGTATATATATTTATATATATATATATATATATATACTAAAATATAGTAATTAGTTCGGTTCCAAAATTCTTGAACTGATGACCATTGGGTTTGGTACCTTTCCTGGCTAAAAACATTTTAAAAAATATTATAAACTTTAAAAAATTAATAATAAAATAATATAAAAAAATCCGAACCAATCAAAATTGGTTCGGTTCGGTTGGCAACAAAAGTTACCAATTGATAAAGTGATATAGATATTGAATATTAAAATATATTAATTGGTTCGGGTCCAAAATAACCAAACTAATGACCATTGGGTTTGGTTCAATTCGGAGCCAAAAAAAAAAAAAGAACCAATTTAATTGGTTGGTTCGGATTTTCAAATTCATCTAATTATTGGTTAGAATCTTACAACCCTAAACTTTTTCGAAGAACATGGTAGCTAAAACAACAAAATATATGTTTAAAAAATAAATAAATAAATTTAAATAATCTAAAATAATCCACCGGTTGACAACTCCTTTTACTATTACAGGAAGGGTAGAAGAAAAGTTGTCAATTGATAAAGTGATATACATATTGAATATTAAAATATATATAAATATTAAAATATAGTAATTGGTTCGGTTCCAAAATAACCGAACTAATGACCATTGGGTTTGGTTCAATTTGGAGTTGTCCACTAAAAAGAAGAAAAACAAACCAATTTAATTGGTTGGTTCGGATTTTCAAATTCATCGAATTATTGGTTCGAGTCTTACGACCCTAAACTTTTTCGAAGAACACGGTAGTTTTGCTACTTTTCCTGGATAAAAATATTTAAAAACAAAAAAAATTATAAACTTTGAAAAGTCAATAACAATATCCGAACCAATTAAAATTGGTTTGGTTTGATTCGGTTCGAACCGGAAAATATTAAAATATATATATAAATAAAAAATATATAAATTTTAAATTTTAAACTATTAAATTATATATACATTAAAATATAAGTATATAGAAATTAAAACAACAAGAACATGACAACTCTCCTTTTACTGTTTGTCAATTTATGATTTATTGACAGTGTAAAAAAAATTTACACTGTCAGTGTATACAAATTAAACTAAAAAAAAATGCATTAGCAAAAAAAAAAAATAACCGAACTAATGACCATTGTGTTTGGCTCAATTCGGAGCCGAACACAAAAAAAAAGAACCAATTTAATTGGTTGGTTCGGATTTTCAAATTCATCGAATTATTGGTTCAAGTCTTACAACCCTAAAATTTTTCGAAGAATACGGTAGCTAAAACCAACAAAATATATGTTTAAAAAATAAATAAATAAATTTAAATAATCCAAAATAATCCACCGGTTGACAACTCCTTCTACTGTTACAGAAAAAATAGAAGAAAAGTTGTCAATTGATAAAGTGATATACATATTGAATATTAAAATATATATAAATATTAAAATATAGTAATTGGTTCGGTTCCAAAATAACCGAACCAATGACCATTGGGTTTGGTACAATTCGAAGTCGTACACAAAAAAGAAAAAAAAAGAACCAACTTAATTGATTTGTTCGGATATTCAAATTCATCGAATTATTGGTTCGATTCTTGCTACCCTAAACTTTTTCGAAGAACATGGTAGCTTTGCTATCTTTCCTGGCTAAAAATATTTAAAAACAAAAAAAATTATAAACTTTAAAAAGTCAATAACAATATCCGAATCAATTAAAATTGGTTTGGTTTGATTCGGTTCGAACCGGAAAATATTATTAAACTATTAAATTATATATACATTAAAGTATAAGTATATAAGAATTAAAACATCAAGAACATAACAACTCTACTTTTATTGTTTGCCAATTTATGATTGGTTCACAGTATAAAAAAACTTTACACTGTCAGTGTATACAAATTAAATAAAAAAAAAGTATTAGCAAAAAAAAATTTATTAGAAAAAAAAATTTAAAAATTAAGGAAAACGTAAAAATAAAAAGTTTAAAAGTAAAATTTTATTTTAAAAAAAGTAAAAAAAATTTTAACAAGTAAAAACTTTAAAAAAAAAATTTTAAAAAATGTAAACGTAAATAAAATTTTAAAAAGTAAAAAGAAAAATTTTATTTTAAAAAAAAAGCAAAAAGAAAAATTTTTTTAAAAAAATTAAGGAAAATGTAAAATAAAAATTAAAAGTAAAAAAAGTTAAAAAAAATTTAAAAACTTTTAAAAAAATAAAAAAAAATGTATAAACGTTACAAAAATTTTAAAAAGAAAAAATGAAAGTTAAATTTTTTTTTTTAAAAATAAAATTTTTTTTTTATAGAAATTAAAAAAAATTAAAAAAGGTAAAAATAGAATCGACACGTGTCCGGTTACTGTTCTTATAACAGTAACCATACACTTCCCAATTGTATATGTGTATTGATATTACACTGAAAGCTTATACTAATTAATATTGTAGAATTAATTTATTTTAATTGTGATTAGTGATATTTTAGCCAACTTATTCATTACTTTTTCCCGATATAAGTATGGAATTTCATTAAAATGATCCAACTCAAGCATCAAAATGAAACATTCCTCACACCTTCTGCAAAGGGTTGAAAAATATCCAACCTATCATATTTTGACTAATACTCCATCTGAACTCAATTATAAGCAAAAAAGTACCTATACTTTTTGGACTCAAATAAGTGTAAAATCCAATTAACTCAACTCTATTTAATATAAGTATTCCAAAAATCAATAAAATTAACCAATCAAACCAATTCTCCATTTACTTTTCCAAGAATTGCACATTCCCAAGACAATCAAAAGATAGTTTAGTAATTATAACTCTTTTTTTTTTTTTACATAAATCAAGACAATTAAACTAAGTTAACTAACTTTCTTAATAAGTATGAAATTAGTTATTTTTTCTTATAATTGAGTCCGGAGGTAGTACAACTTTTTGATTTGGTGTAGAAAAACTAGAATACTAGATATTCTAGCCATAGTTGTGCTATTATCAAAGTTAATTTTGAAATAGAGGTCCATATTAAAATGATTAAATATTCAAATTTGTATCTGAAAATTAAAAAAAAATCTCAATTTAATTTCTAAGAATTTATGATAAAAAAATTCTTTACAAACATTGGTATATCCCTTATAAAAATGACCGATTTGACTGATATTTAAAATGTTTAAACATCGAATTGAGATTTTTATTTTTCAGATATTAAAAACACATTTTTTGAAAATACCAATTTAGATATTCACTGAAAAAAATTTCTTTAATTGGACACGAAGTCTAATTGTTGTACCTTAATATGCACTTGTTTGGATCGACAGGGACCCTTGAATATATTTTGTTGCAAAAAAAATGTATGCCCATCTGGTACCACAAGCGTTGGTGTTCCTTCATCTTCACTTGCTCCACACAAAGCTTCCCATGCTTTCTCAAAAGCCTATAGAAAAATAATATTATTGATAAACGTATACAAAAATATATGTACGAAATGTATCAAAATATATGTATCAATATATATATATATATATATATACACACACACACACACACACACGAAAAGATGAAAGAAGAAATGATCAAATGAATTACAATCATTGTACTATAAAAGCAATTCTAGCAAAAAACATAAAAAATAAAAAATATAAATCAAAGTATTCTATAACATTTTACTTTAATTTAATTTTAAGAATAAAATGGTTACTGGAAAGAAGATATTATGGAAATTAAAGAGTATATATGTACTTGGGTATCATCAGTTTGGCCATCTCCTTTGGCACCATAAGCAAGCAGGTCAAAGGTATTCTCCCCATTTGCAGCCCACAAGTTGCATGAGGCAGTAGTAAAGATCAACAAGCTGCTAATTAAAAGCAAATCCTGTAGAATAAAGATACTATACGTTAAATTTGAAAGATAAAAATCAGTTATTTGTAGACAACGGATATGCAGATAACTAATAAGGTCACTAACCATAGCGTGTTGTGTGCAGACGAAGTGAAGGAAACCAATATGGTCTAGACTAAGCACCTAATACGCATATATATATATAGGCCAAACCTTTGGCATTATATGAAGAAGATAAGTTCAATTAAAATAAATCAAATTTCTTTTGATGTTTTTTGGACACAAATAGACACACAAACATATATAGCAAAAATTTAAAAACTAAAATATCATTGCCAGATTCCCTTTTAATAATACGACCATTTTAAAAAATTTATCTTCTCTTTTATTCTGTTTTTGCATAATTAAGAATCCTACGTTACCAAAACGATGATTTCCAAGAATGTAAAACAAAAATAAATGTTTTAGCAATATGATTCATGATTTAACTCATGTGTTATGTAGACAACTAGTGCATGGACCTGTGCCATGCACGAGAATATGCTAATTTTCTAGGATATTATTTTTAAATATGCAATTATTGATTTCACCACGTTTTATGGTTTAATTTTTTTTTTCTATGGAGAATTATATACCAAAAAAATAAGACATGTATACAGAACATGTTAAAAAGCATAGTATTTGAAAATAGACATTAAATTTTTATTGTGAATTTGTGTTTTTTCAAAACAAATTATAAATTAACACTAATCATTTCTTTTGTCACTACCTTAATATCGCACTTCTCTGATTAAACATTTCAAAGCATCAACTGCGTTTTAAGCTGATTAAATATTTCTTAGTATAATTTATTTAAACACTAATACTAAATACATCCCGGAGATTTTCGTAATGATATGAATTTTTAGAAAAAATAATATTATTTTTCTTCTATCTTAAAAAACTATTTGATTTAGTTGTCCTCTTTTCCCATGCAAGCCAATCATTTTTTTAAAATATACTATCGCTCATATTAGTTTTTTATTCTTTCTTGAAAATCTATTAGATTTATTTCTCATCTTTTCCCCCTACAAATTAACCATTTCTAGATTTATTCTTTGATAAATTTTAAAATGGACACAAACAGACACACAAACATATACAGCAAAAATTTAAAAACTAAAATATCATTGCCAGATTCCCTTTTAATAATACGACCATTTTAAAATATTTATCTTCTCTTTTATTCTGTTTTTGCATAATTAAGAATCCTACGTTACCAAAACGATGATTTCCAAGAATGTAAAACAAAAATAAATGTTTTAGCAATATGATTACTGATTTAACTCATGTGTTATGTAGACAACTAGTGCATGGACCTGTGCCATATACGAGAATATGCTAATTTTCTAGGATATCATTTTTAAATATGCAATTATTGATTTCGCCACGTTTTGTGGTTTAATTTTTTTTTTCTATGGAGAATTATAGACCCAAAAAAATAAGACATGTATAAAGAACATGTAAAAAAGCATAATTTTTGAAAATAGACATTAAATTTTTATTGTGAATTTGTGTTTTTTCAAAACAAATTATAAATTAACACTAACTATTTCTTCTATCACTACCTTAATATCGCACTTCTCTAATTAAATATTTCAAAGCAATAACTGCATTTTAAGCTGAATAAATATTTCTTAGTTTAATTTACTTAAACACTAATACTAAATACATCCCAGAGATTTTCATAATTATATGAATTTTTAGAAAAAAAATAATATTATTTTTCTTCTATCTTAAAAGACTATTTGATTTAGTTGTCTTCTTTTCCTATGCAAGTCAATCATTTTTCTAAAATATACTTATCCCTCATATTAGTTTTTTATTCTTTTTTGAAAATCTATTAGATTTATTTCTCATCTTTTTCCCCTGCAAATTAACCATTTCTAGATTTATTCTTTGATCAATTTTAAAATGGACACAAACAGACACACAAACATATATAGCAAAAATTTAAAAACTAAAATATCATTGCCAGCTTCCCTTTTAATAATATGACCATTTTAAAAAAATTATCTTCTCTTTTATTCTGTTTTTGCATAAGAATCCTACGTTACCAACACGATGATTTCCAAGAATGTAAAACAAAAAAAAAATGTTTTATGTAGACAATTTCATCTTGCATAATTCAGTAAATATTTTAGAAGGTTTCAAAAAAAAAAAAAGTAAATGTTTTAGAATTTAAATTAATTTTTTTTAATAAGATAGACATAAGTAGTAAAGCGCAATCGTATGGAAATATCTAATATTAATTATTTAGCTTCATAAGAAATATCTTTGTCAAAATGAAGAAAAACTTCATAAGAAATTATTACTCGAATATTTTATCATGAATGTCTTCATGAAGGCCTTAAATTAGAATATGAACTTAATTTATTCATTATGGTTGTGTAAAATAAGAAAAAGCATCTAAGTTTATGTAAAATGAAATTAAAGAGAATGCAGGTAATTATTAATTAATGGATCTTTTTTTTCTTTTTTTGACAAGATTAATTAATGGATCGATGCAGGCTAAAAGCGATAAAGATTTTCTAAAGTCAGTTTGGGTGTAAAGTAAACTAGTAAACTAGTAAGGATATAGTCAGTATATTTTAATACATTATGTATCTAATATATATAATTGGTGAATTTAAGAAACATGTTCAAGTTTAAGAGATAAAACTCTTTGGAACTTGTCTCACGTTATTTTAGAGACTGATAGTAAAGTGGTAGCTGATCTTGATGTCCAGCCTAGAGAAATGCACAATGAGCATGGTAATATTTTGCAGGACTGCCGAGTTGTTCTTAGTAATTATCCAAACTTTCAAGTTGAGTTTGTTACGAGACAAATAAATAGTTGCTCAAAAAGCTTGCTAGAGCGGCTTTGTTAGTGACCAAAATTTCAGTTGCATTCCAACTTATATTGCTTCTAGCATTGCTAATGAAATGAAATAACCATCTTTGAGTCAAAAAAAAAAAAAAACTCTTAAATAATTCAAGGATAAATACATTCTAACTTGCTCACTTCATACATAAACTTATTTTAAGTTAGAAAATATCTCATGCTGTCATAGCATATCAACCAACCAGCTCCAGATGCATATCGGGCCAGATGCATATCGGGCTCATTTCTTCAACTGCTGGTAGTTGAGTTAGTTATATTTAGTTAGCTTTAGTTAGTTAACTTGTTGCCTAAGTTAATCACCTAGAGTTAGTTGGTTTAGCTAGCAGTTAGACTTAGCTTCTGAGATGTATATAAACCTTTAGATACAGTCTTGTACATTCATTGAATTGAGAAAATGAAGAATCAAGTTTCTTCCCAAATCAGTCTTTGCATTATGCCTTGTTCATACCATTTCTACATGGTATCAGAGCTCCTCTAGGAGGAGCTCTGCTGCGAACTCTGAAAGATTCTTTCATCCTTGTTATTTCTCAATCCAATCCGTGTCTTATTCGTTTGATTCCTCTTCAGCTCGCAATTGATCGAGCTTCTTCTTCTTCTTCTCTTCTTCTTCTTCTTCTTCTTCTTCTTCTTCTTCTTCTTTATCCTCTTTCTTCCAGAAATTTCTGATTTCTTTAATTTGTGAAGATTCCTCGACTTGAAGTGATTCTGCAAGATCACAGTCATAGATCCTTCCAATGTTTCCTTCCTGAATCCAAATGAGAACACATGTAGTTCTCTTGTTTCATCTCGTCTTCAAGAAAGTGGAATCAATTACCATACTTGGTCACGATCTATGACCATTGCTCTCAAATCAAAGAACAAGCTGGATTTTGTCAATGAAACAGTGCTCAAACATGAAGTGAATGATCTTATGTATGTACCTTGGGACAGATGCAACACAATGGTACTTTCTTGGCTCCACAATTCGGTTGATCCAGCAATTCTTGGATACTATTCTGTGGATTGACACAGCTTATGAGGTATGGAATACGTTAAAGAAAAGATATTATCAAGGTGACATTTTCAGGATTTCTGATTTGCAAGATGAAATATATATGTGTAGGCAAGGTGATAGAACAATTACATCTTATTTTACTCAATTGAAAGGTTTGTGGCAAGAATTGCACAATTATAGGCCAGTTCCATCGTGTTTGTGTGGAGCTGTTTGCACTTGTAACCTTGTTACTACCCTAGAATCTTATAGGGACACAGATCATGTAATTCGATTTCTTAAAGGCCTCAATGAGCAGTATGCTGCAGTGAAGTCACAAATAATGTTGATGAAACCTCTCCCAGATGTAGATGGAGTGTTTTCAATGCTGATACAACAGGAAAGACAGATGAATGGCAGTGTTTTTGATGGTCACAAGATCTTGGCTATTACTAATGATCAGGGAAAAGGAAGGTATAGAGGGAGAGGTGGCAGACATTCCTCAAATGGAAGAAATAATGGAGGAAGAGGTGGCACCAAGATGTGCACCTTCTGTCATAGATCAGGACATACAGTGGACACATGCTATAAAAAGCATGGCTATCCTCCAAACTATTTCAAGAATAGTGCTGTGAACAATTATATTGTTGATGAAGATGTGACTTCCGATGATGATGACAGAAGCATAGTCTCTCACCATACTCACCACTCTCAAAAGGAGAGGATTGGGGGTTCAAGCTTGACCCTGACCTCTGACCAACACAAGGCTTTAATGGTTCTTTTACAACAATCATCACAGTCACAGTTTTATGCAACCAACCAGATAACTTCTAAACCAAACCAACATTCCATTCATAGACCATCAGGTACTATATGTGCTTTGACAAACTTTTTGAAATCAAAATGCTGGATTCTTGACACAGGATCCACTGATCATGTGTGCTACTCCTTGTCAGAATTTCAGACTTTTAGGAAAATAAAACCAATACCTGTTAGATTACCAGATGGTAATCAAGTCACAGCAACCATTTCTGGCACAATCCTTTTTTCCAGTGATCTTTATCTTTCTAATGTTCTTTACATTCCTTCTTTTAATTTCAACCTCATATCTGTATCCAAACTCATAGATGCCTTGTCTTGTAAACTGATTTTCTCTGATTCAATGTGCCAGATAAAGGACACCGGTTCTTTGAGGATGATTGGTGTAGCTAGATTGCATCATGGACTATATGCAATGACTCCTTCAAGTGTGTTGGTCTCTGCCTGTCCTGTTGTGAATGCAGTTAAAGCTGCAACCTCAAACAACTCACTTTGGCATCAAAGACTTGGCCATCCGTCACATGAGAAGCTTGTCCATATGAGAAAGATACATTCTTCTATTAGTTTTGTACAAAATCATAAACCTTGTGAAATTTTCCATTTGGCCAAACAAAAGCATTTACCTTTTAGCAATAGAATTAGCAAAACTGTTTCTGTAACACCCCCCTTGGGCATTACTATGTAAACATGTGCGGAAATAAATTGAAAAGAATTTTGTTGGTTGCTTCCGGAAAATTTATTTAACATAGGCCAGAAAACTTTGTTGAAAAAAAATTTCTTTCTGAATATCTCAGCAAAGTGATACACCCAACAATAAAGTAAAAATCACATTAAACTTAACAACACACATAAACTGAGTTTGTTCATAATTCGACCACCACAACATATAAGCGTTCTTGAAATTATTTTTCATACTGAAATTACTCAAAAAGAATTGTACAACACAAAAAAGAATCCTAAGTTGGTCACTCTACAAAACACCTAATGAAAGAACTCTGTAGTTCTCACTACTATTACCAACCTCTTCAAGGATCGAGACTAGTATTCTCGACTGAAGTTAAGACTTCCTCTGCACCATCTACTAGCAGTACTAAGGTACAACAACAATAACAAATAAAACCTGATATATTGTAAGGGTGAGTTCCAATATATGGATCTTAAAACGATAACCATATGCATGACTCTCAAATACCATTTAACATGAATATTCAAAGATAAACAATATATTTATCAAAGGGTTTCATACCCGACAGTAGTAGCCGTTTTAAAAACCATGACACTTCAATATTCATCAACTAACTTGATACCTAATCTCCGGAGTTTCAACCAACAAATAAATGAGCTGATCAGGCTCTCATTGCCTAATAAGGCAGAATATAAACGTTGCCAGATAAGGCAAGTTTCCAATGATTTGGCCTGTCAAGGTTCCGAGTTCTAACTATTTAAGTAAATAACTTGGTAGGATACGAGCTCCAACCATCATCGTAAGTAGTTCACAAGAATATCCAACGATAGTCGTAATTAACTCGGCCTATAAAATATTACTAATATCCGAGCTCCCGAAATAGTCGTAATTAGCCCAGCCTTTCCTAGACACCCGTTTATTTCACTCAAAGGCAAAATATATCCCATAACATGGGTACCTACCAAGGTACCATGCATAAAACCTTTAGGCATGTCTGCCAACAAAATGCAAAATGCATGTAAAACATTTGGTTCACGTCATTTCTCTTTGTGTTCATTCTTTCCTTATCGAGGCTCAAAGGCTCACGACCAAACTAAGGTTTAAACATTTAAACAACCATTCCAATAAAAAGGACTCTAAGTCCAAACCAATCAAACAGACTCCAAGTCAAAAATGTGCAAATCACGAAATCTAGACCCGTGCACCAGATTTAGATTCGTCGATTTTGGCGCACAAAATCAATATAGATTTTTATAGGACATCTAGTCCATAACTTCACCATTCGGTGTGACACCCTAACTTGGGTCATCACATGGTTACCCATTGCGGAAAAATAATATTTTAATTTGCTGGTTGCTTTCGGAAAATACTGTTTTCTCAACGTTTATCTTTTCAAAATATGGTGATAAAATTTTTTTTCTTCTTTGTTAACCTCATAATAACAACAACATAAACAAATCACACTTAAGTACATAATTGGATATAAGTCATACAACTATACTGCCTCATATGTTTTCACACTTATGTCTGTAATAAGCATAACATAACATAACATAACATAAAACCTAAGTTGGTCGTAACTTAACTAATACTATACAGTAGAGGGAGCTTCAGCATGCTCCAACCTAAAGGGTCTTTCCCTTAAATTCACCCAGAGGAAGAATACCTGATATTGTTTGTAAGGGTGAGACACCAATATATGGATATAAACACGATAACCATTAGTGTGACTCACATACGGCACATACACATATATAAGCATATATTCTATCGATGGGTTTCACACCCCAAACATCAACATTTTAAAACTATGCATGAACACTTCATATACACCATCTAAACATTCACACCTAATCTCATGAGATATCCCAACACGTAATGAGTGGATCAAACTCAATAGCCATCCCATGGCACACAGGCACGCAGCCAAAACCCATTGCACACTGTCCAACACCGTGGCACAGTGATAAAACCGTAAATGGGGTTTCATTGTCCAACCTGGCACAATGAAGAAAATCGTAATTATGAAATACCTGACGCCGCAAGGTAATCATACACAAAACCGTAGGCACGTCTGCCAAATGCATGCAAGAAAACAATTTGTTCTTGACACTTTTCTTTGTGTTCAATCTTTCCTTATCGAAGCTTAAAAGCTTACGACCAACCGTAATCTTAAACATCTTAAAACTTTCATTAATAACACAGGACCTCAAAGTCCGAGTGCTCAATCACAAAACACCTAGACCGATGCATCAGGCTTAGGGTTTGTGGTAATAGAAAACATCTCAAAATGTTTTAACACCTTTAACAACCATCAAGTCAACACCACGCCTACAGGACCTCAAAGTCCACAGGACACCAAGTCCACAACACCTTAAGAACCTTAGTACCCCGACGTCTCAGTTACTAAGTTCCATAACACTTTCAACCTTTAACATCTTTGAGAAAACTTGATTTCGGAAAATTTGCTAAGTGAGAAGATTTCTGCCATAAAACACCGGTTACTGAAAAACATCATTTTCAGAAAAGAGGGTCATAGAGATTTGGAGTTCATAAAAAATACACGTTGCCGTTTCTAAAATACTTGCCGTCGTCGGTTTTCCAAATTGTCGTCGTTAAGTCCTTTTAAAGTATTTTAAGGTAAAACTTAGCTTTTTCCGCTTAAACAATTTTCTAAATTCATGATTAAGTTATTTTCGCAGATTAACTTCACAGAATAACTTTTTATAATATTGCGGAATATCTTATGTAAAAATTAGCAGTAGTAAAATATTTTCACGGTTCTGCCCTCTCTGTGACTCCTAGTTCACTTTTACACTAATAGATCGTTAAAATAATAATATTTTCCAAAAACTCTTATTTTTCCCACATAATATTTTCCATAAACATTATATTCCAACATTTCCCATAAAACATTGAATATAATTTTATGCAGCTTATTAAAGCTTTTATCTGATTAAACGGTTGTGCACTGACCACTGTCAGGCTTCACAAACAACATCCAACATTATCATCAAAACTATATTACCAAACAAATCATACCTCATAGCAACATAATATATATCTGCGGATAATTAAATAATTAAAAGCAGATAAATCACCAAAACACAGATAAACAGCTAGAAACACATAGCCAAATAAAATAAACCAAAAACACCACAACCACATAAACAAATATATACAGACCACATATATCACACACATAGTTATCGAGAAAAATCCCTCAGGCAAGGCTCCCCTTACTTCTTGAAGTTTGACACGCTCCGATGTTAGTTTGACACGTTGCCGAGAAACGATGACACACGTACGTGTCAGAAAACACTAACCTTCAACAATACAACCAAACAACCAATCAAAACAAGCAAAACAAATACCTAATCCTCTTTAATAGGTCACGGCCTCCTTAGGGTTTTGTGGTTCAAAATCACTAAACTTGCTTAAGTCAGGGATTAATGATCCTAAGTGCTTAAGTCATTGAAACACATGATTAAACATCAAAGTTTGAATAAAAAACATCCTAACCCTCCCCAACATCAATTCGGCCAACACAAGGACATAGGGTTAGGGTTTTCATTTTTGACAAATCAACTTAGATTTAACATAAATATTTATTAACTAGATGATTACATGATCACTTTAATAAAACTTAACAAAATCATTCAAGTTCCTCACTAATGAATTTCGGCCAAGACATGAAAGACATGGTTAGAAATTTCAACTTGATATAAGAACTTGGATTTAGCAAGTACATACCCTAGAAGCATGAGATCTATGATCATTTTCAAGTAGAAACACAACAAAGTTCCTCCACCTCTCACTATAGGTTTCGGCCATGCTCAAAAAAATGAGGAGGAAGATTTTGTTTTCAACAATCTCTTGGATTATGATATTAAGGATGATTATAAGCACATAGAAATTGGTTTCACTATTTTAGGAGTTTTCTATGATTTATGGTGATTTTTCAAAGTTCTAGATCTAGAAACTTAAAAGTGATGAACATAGATGAAATAGACTTTGAATCATGAAACTTATTGAAGAACATAGACATGATTAGGAAAGGAGAATAGGATTCACCTTTGAAGATCAAAAACAAGTGAAGATCCAAGGACTTGCTTCACAAAATGATGATATGAACTTAGAACTTTTGGGTGTTTTTGTGTAAAATGTGAAATAGGCAAGTAATGAAGTGAGAGTATGCCTTTTAAGAGTGTGGGCTGCGCCACTTTTGAAGGACTAAGTGGAAAGGAGGTGGGTTCTTCAAGGACTTAGGTGCAAATAACTCCTAGGGACCATTTTGCAAAATTCCAAAAGTATAGGGACTAGTTTGCAAATTCCTAATAGTTTGTAATGATGACCATGTGCAACACTTAATGTGTTCACATTGTGACTCACCATGTGAGTCATCTTGTGTGAGTCGCCGATATTATCCGTTAGCGGTTCCCGAAAATCCCGTAATCTGCTCCGCCGTTTACCCGATCGAGTATTACGCCCGTAAAACTTAAATTATTTCACTGTATATGAAATAATTCTAAAAACACACAATCATAGGAAATAAAATAAAAACCTTAAGTTTTTCGTTCACGAATTAAAATTAGGTCTTCTGATCAGTATAAATATACTGTCAGTGAAATTCGCGGGTCGGGATTCGCCTGACTTTCAAACCTAAATTTTAATCGTAGCTTCCTACGTTCAAGTAGAATGGAGTGATGAACTTCATTTATTTAAAATAATTTTCTAACACTCATATAAAAATATAAACATAATCGTCCGCATTTCGATTATTTTGAAACAGTGAAAATCGGGGTGTTACATTCGGACCCTAGGCCCATATCGTAGAACACTAGACACCGACATCTCGGCAGCTAGGTTCATCTTTCACCTTTAAACAACATTTTCGCTCTGTGAAACACAAATCAAAAAAAAAAGTTTCCTCAACTTATCCAAGTTGTCGGAAATAACCCGTTGTATAAATCCACTTTACCGAAAATCATTTTACGTTGGAAATTCGTTTTATAAAATCATCAAAATCCCTTAAAACTCATTTTTGTTCAAAAATCAATATTTTGAACTTGAAAACATCGTTTGAGACAAATTCTTAGTGTTACTCAATGTTACCCTCTTTAAAAATACTTTTGTAAATATTGACGGAATTGTCCGTCGTTTGACGTTTTTAAAACATTTAAGTCCAAAACAAGACTGTTCTAGTAAAATAACTTTTCCAACACTGTAATAAAATCAAGATTGAAAATTATTTTCTTAAAACATCATTTTCTAATATTTAGAAATTCCTTATGTGAAAATTAGCAATGCTAAAATATTTTCACGGTTACATCCTCACTATGCCTCATATAACACTCTTACACCGTTAAATTATTAAAAAAATATTATTTTCAACTTTTTCTCATTTTCAACCAACATATTACTATTTCTCATCAATTAAAACTCATTATTCCGTAAAAAGCTTTTTAACGCTTTTAACCTTGTTATTAATTGAGCATTGACCACTGTCAGGCTTTTCAATCCACAAACAACATCACAATCATCTCATGCCAATAATATAGCAACATAGCAATTAATGACATGTAACAACATATAACAACAATTAAATGCAGATAAATAAATATTTAAAAGCAGATAATTGCAAAACAGATAATTTCACACTACAGAAAATAATTAACACCCCAACCAAATTATACAGACAACAACCATATAGCATATAGCTATCGGAAAAATCCCTCAGGTACTCTCTTTACCTCTAGATGATTTTCCTCCGATTGAGAATTTGTCGCAATCCAAGTGTCGGTAACACGCGTACCCGATAACTAGGTTATCCTTCAACAAAGACAACAACTAATCAACAATCAAACAACTTAAAAACACCTAAACTCCTACATGTTGGTTTCAGCCTAGGGCTATTTTTAGGGTTAGAAATTTCTAAAATTCCTAAACTTGTGGATTAGTGATTCATAATCACTTAAAACCCTAAATCAACACTTATAAGACAAAGGTTGAAATCAAATATTCCAATCCTCCAATAAATGAATTTCGGCCATGACCCATAAAATGGCTTAGAGACCTTGATTTACTTCAAACAACATAGATCCAATACATATATCATTTATAAGATTGAACCATGCAAGAAAAATGAACAAAATCCTCCCCCCACTAAAAGTTAGGGTTCGGCCTCTTAGGGTTCAAAGGGCTAGAAATTTTTTGATGCGTCCTCTTGGATCTTAAATATAGAGAGGATATTAAGATCATAGAAATTGGTTTCATGCTCATTGGATTTTTCTATGATTTACTATGAATTTTCAAAGTTCTAGATCTAAGAATTGAAAAAAATGGTCAAGCCTTTAAAACATAAAACTAAATCAAGAACATGATGATGATTGAGTGAGAGAAGCATGGTATACCTCATGGAATTGAAAAATGAGCAAGGAATCAAATGGTTGCTTCACAAAACTAGGCTATGGAAACTTAGAGTTTTTAAGAAAATGGAGAAAGCTTGAGGAAGATGATGAAGTGTGCCTTAAATAGAAGTGGAATGGGCTTCAAAAGGGAGGGTTGGACCGTGGAAATGAGGGGTATAAGGGTCCAAGTCATAAAAATTTAAGGGCAAAAGAGTAATCTTACAAAATGGCATTTTTGTGATATAAAACAACCTTAAGGACAAAATGGTAATTTTGCCTAAAGTAATCATGAAAATTATGTGGTTGAGGTTGAAGGAGAGGTGACTGATTTGTGTCCACAAATTGTGGGGCGAACTTGTCATTTCAATGAAAGTTCAAGGGTAAAACAGTCCAAGGGTAAAATAGTCTTTACACTAATTTGAAGAAATATCTAGGTATTTGTTTAAATGTCATCATGACATTGGTGACTCATCCATATGACTCACCACCCTAGGTGGCAAGAGGTCTCAGCATCCGATGTCGGGTTTTGTCTTTGCACGTCTGTTCTCGACTCCGTCGATTACCCGATTTAGGGTTTTTACACCCGAATTGAGTATAAAACCTAATTATTTTGAAAATTTTTCAAAATAGCCTATATCGTTGGAAATGAGATATAAAATTTATTCATTTCGTTCTCGGGTCAAAATTAGGTTTTTTGATCAGCAAAATCTTACTATCAGTGAAAACACAGCCCGGGTTCCTCTGAATTTTCAACCGAAAATTTAACCGTATACTTATAAAAATAAGTATGATATGAATATGACTTTGGTTTTCTCAAAATCATTTTCTAAGTTTCAGATAAAAATATAAATGTTTATTTATATTTATACCGATCTTAGAAAGCAGAAAAATCGGGGTGTTACAGTTTCTCTGTAACACCCTCCTTGGGCATTACCTCCTAATCACATACGGAAACAAATTAAAAGGAAAGTTTGCTAGTTACTTTCGGAAAACTTCTCTTATTTTTTTCAGAAGTCTGAAAATATACGGTAAACATTTTTTGAAAACATGGCACTTCTATATTTCATCATTCTATCCTAGTCTCCGGAGATCTCCAACACCATGCAATTTTGAAAAACAGTGAGCTGATCAGGCTCATTAGCCATCCAGGCTTAAAATTTTGGCCACACAGGCCCAACTGCCACACAGGCTCATAATCTTGGCCACACAGGCCCAACTGCCACACAGGCTAAATTTTTGGCCACATAGGCCCAATCTTTGGCCACACAGGCCCAAATCTGCCACACAGGCTGAAGTTATAAAGTTGGGCACGTCTGCCGAAAAACCAATGCATGTAAAAATCCTTTTATTTTCACTGCTTTTCTTTGTGCTTCGCTCTTTCCTTGTCGAGGCTCAAGGCTCACGGCCACCGTAAATTTTTTTATGTTTTAAGGCTTTTATTGTTAACACAGGACATTAAAGTCCGAGTGTCCAATCACAACAGTCCTAGACCCGTGCACTGGCCCAGAACTTTGTGGTAGTAGAAAACAGTCTTTATCCCCTTTTTACTCCGTCTTACACATTTATCACAACTCACATAGGACACACAGTCCAAGCCACTTTTATCGGGACACACAGTCCATAATTACATATATAGGACACACAGTGCACAGCGTGGTTGTGATACGGATCATAGATCCTCGTGCCAGAGTTCTAGTACTCCGACGTCTCGGTTACTAGGCTCACTTTTCATCTTATTTTTCGTTCAGTGAAGAACAAAATACCAAAACCAAAAATTTCTGTAACTTATCCAAGTTATCGGATATTTCTTTTTGAATAAAATCTTGTTGAGTAAAAACTCTTCTTTTGAAATTCTTTTGTTTAAAACTTTAAGTCCTTAAAAAAAATCTATTCTGTTTTCATGAAACCATTTTATTTTAAAATTCTTCTTTTTCCCTAAAACATTTGAAAATCTCCAAATAAACTCTTTTTAATTCCAAAATAAACTTTTGTTTTCTTAAAAACATTTTCAAAGAAATTGATTCTTTTTGCATAAAATCACATGAATCTTTCAATTGAATTTTCTTTATAAAAATTGTTTTTATTTTCTAAAATATTCACCAATCATTAAAATTACTTATCTTCCCCTGTTGAAAATAAATCTTTACTTGTGATTTTCTTTGTAAATATTTTCTTAAAGTTTTTATCTTCCTTAGTTGAGCTCTAACCAATGGTTAGGTTTCCATGCAACAACTTCAGCACATATACAACAACTTAAGCACATATTTAAGCAACATGCATATTTTTTTATAAGTCATCAATTAAGACATATACAACATCAGGTACATCATCAACATATAGGCAACACTTTAACATATATAAACAACACTCATATGTCTCAAAAATCATTAACACATAACAAATTCATAATCAACTAAAACAGTCACAATAATAACAACATCAACCAATACAAACAAACACACATGACATAGTAGTCATCATAAAATAAGTATCCCTCAGGCTTTCTCCCCTTACCTGATTCGACGGGTAGACAAGATCTTTGTTTCCAGTGCTGCCTAGAGTGAACGTCTTTTGCCCACAATGTGCCGCAAGTCTAAGAATTAAGCGAACGACTTAAATTAAAACAACAAATTCATCCTATCTTTCTAAGTATAGGTTTTGGCCATGGCTAGAAAAAAATGATGCTAGAGATTTTCCAATCTCTTAATTCTTGGATTTACATTTGATCCAAGGCTTACGCAGATATATATGTATATATACTTTAACCCCATATTCTTACATTAATACTTGTTTATAGCCCATTTTATACCAAAATCTTTACTTGATCATGTTAAAAGTTATTATTTTCAAATTCATAATTTTCAGTCAAAAATTTGAGTGAACCATTTTATAAAATCATTTTCATGACAGCAGTGGGTTTAGATTGTGAATGATCATCCAAATGACCTTCAAAATCCTTGCAATTTTAATTGAAGGTATCCAACTTACATATACACATATTGTAGTTGGTCCCATGTCAAAATTCAAAGGCATTAATTTATTAAAAATCTCACACTACCTCTGTTTGTACAGGATTTTCCAGAAATCCGAGTTCACCAACATACAACTTCATGAAATTGTGTCTCTTTATAACCATATGTAAAAATCTCTAATCTTCAACCAAACCTTAGTCATACTTCAGTAGTAACCCCAAAAATTTTATAAAAGTTTTTAACCTTCAAAACCATACTCAAAATCATCATGCAACCCATGATGTTCATAATTTCGCAGACAGAATTTGGTTCTACTTTGAGAGGTGTTTTAACCCAGAAAATCTTATCCAAATACTTTCATATTATATATCAAATTGAAGCCCCAGAAGTCTTATTTCCAAATATGTATTTAAATTTTAGAAACACGTTTAATTTAAAAAGTTATGGGCTTAAGAAAAAGTATATGTCATGCTGCCAGATTTATATTTTACATAGGTTCATCCACACCAAGTTATTATCTTCACTCTAGCATCATCCTCAAGCCATAAAACCAACATTCAAGGGTCTTAGACCCTAAAAAACACACATGCAAACATACAATATAAGGAAAATCATCAAAACACTCCATTTTCTCATGCATTAGGATTTGAACCAAAAACACCTATTTTCTACATATAGGGTTTCGGTCACCCTATTGAAAATGTGGTTGGAAGAGTTGTTTCATTTCATGCAAGCTAACATGTTGAAAGTAGAGATGAATATGAGTTTATAAAAATTAGTTTCATGCTAAAAAAAAGTTTTTCTAAAGATTTTTCTTGGAGTTTTAGTTGAAACTATAAACATGCAACATAAAATAAAAAAAAATAAAAACTTAACATGCAATGTAAAAAAAATGACATGCATGTTAAAAATAAAGATTTGAAGAGATAAAGAGTAGAGGAAAAGAGTTATACCCTTGTGTGATGAAGAATGAAGAGAAGGAATCCACAACAAGCTTAGAAAAAGTTGACAGCTTTGAGGTTGTGGTAGTATTTTAAGTGTATCTCACAATATAATCATCCAAAGACTACGATCTTGGTCTTGTTGGAAGGATAAGAAATAAAGGAACAACGTTTATGTTTAAGTTTTTGCTTGATTAGAAACAGAACAGGGCGAAAAAGTGCCTTCTTTATGCTGTCCTCGTGTGTTACTGGGGATTTTGAGCAGTTTTGGTAATTTGGGTATATCTCCCAATATACTCATCCGTTTTTGATGATCTTTGTCTTGTTGGAAATAGGAGAGGAAGAAGAAAAACTTTCATGCTTAAGGTTTTTCGAGTTTCAGAACATAAGGGGGTCAAAATCTCGGTGTGAGTTTGGTGAGTAAATGAGTGTGTGAGTGTGGGGGTGAACTTGTAGAGAGAAATCAAAAAGGAATTAGAGTTTGGAGGAGGGTATTTATAGATGAGTGTGGGGAGGGGTCTGCTGCACATCAGCTGAGTTGGGAGTGGATTTATTTTTTGCAATATAAAATTTGTATTTGACCAAATTATGTTTTCTTGTGAATCTATACAAAAATTAATAGCTTGTAAGACAATGATGAGATTCTAAATGTCAAGTCTCATCAAGTCATCTCAAAATCCTTCCAAGTCTGCAGCATATCTGATTCCAAATATTTTGGCTCGTCCCGGTGCTATTTATTTCTCGACAGTGAAAATCATTCGTATTTTCCTTCGTAAATTTCCACCCGAAAAATTCATATTGAAAGAAATAATTTCTAAAATCATGAAAATGATTAAAATTGAATTGGAAACAATTAAAATTTTATTTTTCGATTCGAAATTCATTTTCCGGGTCAGTAGAGTTCTACTGACAGTGAAAACACAGACCGGGATCGTCTGAGATTTTCTACCGAAAATTCCCAAAATAATTTTCTAAAATAAAATAGGCTATGAAAATATATTTTTGGTTTGTTAAAATAATTTTTCTCAAATTAAAATAATTAAGCACACGATTACACACATAACAGTGATTATAGCAAAGTAGAAAAATCGGGGTGTTACATTCTCCTTTTGAAATAATACATGTGGACATATGGGGTCCCATTTCAATTCCTTCTATGTTTGGACACAAATATTTCCTTACTATAGTTGATGATTTTTCAAGGTATACTTGGCTCATTCTAATGAAAACAAAGGGGGAGACCTCTATGCACTTACAAAATTTCACAGCTTTGATAGAAACACAATTCAACACTAAAATTAAATGCCTTAGAGCTGACAATGGGAAAGAATTCATGCTTTCCAACTTTTATCAATTCAAAGGTATTGAGCACCAAACCAGTTGTGTGGAGACTCCCCAACAAAATGGGGGTAGTGGAGAGAAAGCACCAACATATTTTGGAGGTGGCTAGAGCTCTCCTGTTTAATTTCAAGCATCATTGCCTAAATGTTTTTGGAACTTTGTAGTTTCACATGCCATATATTTGATAAATAGGCAGCCATCAGCTTCCTTAGAAAACCACTCATCATACCACACACTATATGATAAACACCCTGATCTCTCATCTTTAAAAGTTTTTGGTAGTTTGTGTTATGCTCGCACTCTGCAGGCTCACAGAAAGAAATTAGATCCTAGGGCGAGGAAATGCATTTTCTTGGGATTCAAGCAAGGAACTAAAGGTTTTGTACATTTTGATCTTAAAAACAGAAAAACTTTAATATCTAGAAATGTACAATTCAATGAAGATATCTTCCCATAAACACCTTCCCTTCATGAAGATACATCATCCAATCATCTCTGTGAACCTGTAACACCTACTTATCAAAATGACATCTTTCTAGACTTTCCTTTTGAGCCACATAATTTACAAGATCAGGTTCACAATCCTACAACCATTCACTCACCACTAATTCATACTGCTCCAGTTAACCAACACCATATAAATAACCCTGCACCTACACCAAATGATCATACTGATCTGAATCCAAATAGTCAAGCCATTCCTGCACCAGATCAGTTACAACAACAGCCTGCTACTAGACAATCCAACAGAAACAGAAGACCACCTTCATACTTGAGAGAATATCATTGCACACTGCCCAGCTCCTCTACTGCACCAATGGCTTCAAAAGTCAGGTATCCTATTTCTAACTATCTTTCTTACAATAAACTTCCCCCACCTCACAGACATCTTACCTTAGCCATTACTTCTAGCATTGAACCTAACACCTATGCAGAAGCTGTAATTCATGGTTGTTGGAAAGATGCTATTAATGTTGAACTTTTGGCATTGGAAAGGAATCATACTTGGACACTCACACCTCTACCTGCTGGGAAGCAACCAATTGGTTGTAAGTGGGTCTTCAAAGTAAAACATAGAGCTGATGGATCAATAGAAAGGCACAAAGCCAGGCTAGTGGCAAAAGGTTATAGTTGTAACATCTCTGGCTGCTCTATGGATTGACGACTGACCCCACAGACCAACAAGGGTCTTTTCAGCATGCTTTGTCCTCACTCACCCATCCTAGAATCGCTTCAAGTCAAGCACGCTTAACTGTGGAGTTCTTAAGTGATGGGCTCCCAAAAAGAAGATGCATCTTGTTAGTATAGGTAGTACCAATCAATTCATATAAGCCATCCTCTGCTGTATAGTCCCATACCTATAGTCCCATACCTATACAGTCTCAGGATCCCTCTCATTCAGGTGTGCTATCGGTTCATTCATGTGTCCCTCCGCCTAGAAGCCTGCCAGGAGCCGCTCCTTGATCATGCCTCTTGCACCGGCGACCACTCCCCACCCTCGTCAGCCCCGGGTGTCACAGGCCCACCAGCTTCCGCTTGGTTCGTCCCTGAACCACATCGTACTGGGAGAGGTGCCGCTCTGATACCATTTGTAACATCCCTGGCTGCTCTATGGATTGACGACTGACCCCACAGACCAACACGGGTCTTTTCAGCATGCTTTGTCCTCACTCACACGCTTCCCTGGAAAACTTTCCAGGAGGTCACCCATCCCAGAATCGCTCCAAGTCAAGTGCGCTTAATTGTGGAGTTCTTAAGTGATAGGCTCCCAAAAAGAAGATGCATCTTGTTAGTATAGATAGTACCAATCAATTCATATAATCCATCCTCTACTGTATAGTCCCATACCTACACAGTCTCAGGATCCCTCTCATTCAGGTGTGCTATCGGTTCATTCATGTGTCCCTCCGCCTAGAAGCCTGCCAGGAGCCGCTCCTTGATCATGCATCTTGCACCGGCGACCACTCTCCGCCCTCGTCAGCCCCGGGTGTCACAATAGCCAAACTGAAGGAATTGATTTCCTTGAAACCTTCAGTCCAGTGGCAAAAATGACAACTATAAGAGTACTCTTGTCCCTTGCTTCCATAAACATTTGGCACTTGCACCAATTGGATGTTAACACAGCCTTTCTCCATGGAGTTTTGAAAGAAGAAGTTTATATGAAACCTCCCCCAGGTTTACACATTGCAGATCCTTCACTAGTTTGCAGGCTTGATAAGTCACTATATGGACTTAAACAAGCTAGTCGCCAATGGAATGCCAAGTTGACAAAAGTCTTGCTCAGTTCAAGCTATGCATAATCAAGATCATATTACTCCTTATTCATAAAGACTGTTAGTTCTGGTTTCACAGCAATTTTAGTCTATGTCGATGACTTGGTCCTAACTGGAATAGACATGAATGAGATCTTTCTACCATGAAGTTCCCTAATCCTTCTATCTGTGACCCTAATAGGTAAAGTCTCATAATCTAGATTCTCTCGCAGTTGTATAGACTTAAGTTCAAGTATGTGGATATATGCCTTAACAGGTACTTTTGTTTTGATGATGAGCAAAAGGGAAATTTCAAGTCCAAGGACCAACACGCAAATTCAACTAAAGGATCAAATTGCAAAAAGCGTGAAAAGGACTTAAGTGCAAAAGGCGGCAAAAAGTCAAACAAGCAGTCAAGATGGGCAAAATGGGAATTTCAGTATTTGTATTGCTTGCTTTAGAAGATGTGTGTAAATGGTAAGTAGAGTTCTCAATTTAATATTGGTCTCACACACACACATTTAACATGTGCTTAAAAGGATTATTACATGTGTTAAAATCTACTAATTTGGCTCAAGGTTTTTAATGATGAAAATCAAATATTTTCAAAACTGGTCTTAAAGTATTTTCAAAATAAATATCAAAGTTTTTAATGATGAAAAGCAAAACAATTTTTTTAATCAAAATAAAAATGAAAATAATATATAAATAAATTTTTATCAAATTAATTTTTTAATTGCTAAAGATTTGCTTTTAAAATATAAGATCAAATCATGTGCGTTCAAGCTATTGCCAAGCTTTTTATTCCAAATAACTTTTGAATTCAAATGGTCATGTCTTACACCTTTTTTTTTATCTTATGATAATCAATATTTTCTTTCATTGTAACATATTTACATTTAAAGCAAGAATCAGATCATGGCACTTATATTGCTTCAACGTTCCTATATATTTTGATAGAATGAAAGTGCTGGACTTTGAATGAGTTTTCATTTGCCATTCAATTTTTTAATTGCAAAAGATTTGCATTGAAAGTTAATAATGTGTATTCAAGTTATTGCCAAAGATTCTTATTTCAATATTACTTTTGAAATTCAAATGATCAGACCTTTGACATTGCCTCACTTGCTTCAAGCGCCTTACACGTTTCTAAACTATGGAAATTGATTAGTTTTTAATAGCAAAATAATTTGAATTAAATGCCAGCCTCACTCATGTTGCAACGTAAAACTTTTGTTTAAAATGGCTTTATAGTGTGGATGGCTTGAGAGAGATCGAGAGCAAGAGAATACACGAGAAAGATAGAGAGAGCAATAACGTGAATTTTATTTTCATTCTCTGATTCAATTTAAAGACCTTTTGTATAAAATTTTGAAAATACTTTGAGCCATCACAAGTTACAACTCTACTATTTCTCTCTGTGCTAAAACTCTGATAATGATTTTCTATACTACTCTCTTACACTATCACTTGACCATATTATTTTGAGAGTTCTACACACCATATAGGTGTTGTTATTCTTGTGCTTCAATTTGTTTATATCAGCACTATTAAGAGTGCATACTGTTGGTAAGAGTCGGATTGACTCAAACCTCCTTTGGTTACTATTCTTGCAAGAGAGGGTATATCTCTTGTAAGGGATTAGTGGGTGTGATTCCACTGTAAAGGTTCTAGCTGCGCCTGTTTAAAAGCTAGGGATTGAGACTCTGTCACTGGGGGATTGTATGTCTCTGGTCTGTGAGGAGTTCTCGTTATTGTAAAGGTTCTAGCTGCTCCTGTTTAAAAGCTAGGGATTGAGTGAAAACCCTTGGTGGTATTGCCTTGGGGACTGAACGTAGGTCATGTGGGTAGTCTGTGGGCGAACCAGGATATATCGCTGTGTCAATCTTCTTATCCCTATCTCTTTTACTTTTGCTGTATCATTTGTAAAAACTTTTTTACTTGCACGGGATAACGTTTTAATCTGAAAAGAATTTCATATCCGCTGCTAATTCTGTTTAAAGTTTCAAAAGGTTTTTATTTATCGAAAACTTATCATTTTTATTTAAAACCCAATTCACCCCCCTCTTGGGTATGGTTGCCATGGCCAACAAAGTAAATGTGAAGGATCAAGATAATACTTTGTCAACTGTGAGACGTGAAAGACGCCATGAAGGTTAGAAAGGTTAGGTGGTAAAGCAATATGGTAGGCTACCGGACCAACCCGTCGAAGAATCTGGAAAGGTCCGATGAATCTGGGAGTAAGCTTTCTAGAATTGATAGCTCTACCAATTCCAGTCTTCGAAGTGACTCTCAAAAACACATGATTACCCTCCTGTTTAGTCGTCTGATGCACCACATCAGGACCTAAAACTTGACTCACATTTCTTTAGTAGATTCACAAGCACATACTTTCTCAAATTCCTCTCTGCTCAAAGCACATATGATTGCATATCTGGCTTTGGCATTGAGTTGCCATTTTGTCTTTTGGTCTGAGGTCATACTTGCTTTTGGAACTTCTGCTCCTTTGTCATCCTTGGGAATGTAGGGACCTTCTTCAATGATATCCCAAATATCAAAGTTAGTGGATTATAGAAACCACTTCATCTTTTCTTTCCAGTAGATGTAATCCTCTCCATTGAAGTATGGAGGTCTGGACATTGAGGATCCTTCTCCAGCATGATTTTTGCTTGAGCTGGCTTCTCCTGCCATTTCCAAGATCTTTTCCTTAACACCATTAAGTGCTCAACCCAGAGGCTGAGATCTGATACTAACTGAAATAACCAAAGTTAGCACAAGAAGGGGGGTTGAATTGTGTTTACCAACTTTTTAGAAAACTTTGAAAATATTTTCGCAGGCACAGCAAGCAAAAACTAAGGTAAAAAAAAATTAGACGGGTGACTCGTCTAATTTTTAAACAGCACACGCGTGCATATAATTAAGTATTAAATGAGATTTGATATTCACAATCTTAACTCCCCAAGTTAAAAGCTACAACAAATAAACTCTTAAATGAATTAAAGTGATTAGGGAAGAGAAATATCACTAAAGAGATTAATACTGGCTCACCGAAAAGCAATAGGACTACGTCCAGTTCTTGGCAGCACCAAGGTTATCTACTATAACTGATCAGATTACAGTACAAGTATTCTTTCACACCTAGCCTCTCCAGGTTCACACCCAATAGAGTATTCTTTTCTCACCTAGCCTCTCCAGGCTCAACAGTAAAGAGAATAAAGGTTTTGTGTATTTAATACAGTTTTGTAAGTCTTTCTGGTAACACTTAGAGAGTGGAGTAAAAGTGAGAATGAAAGACTGCGAAATTTATATCAAATGATGAAGAGATAATCAATGAAGGAATGAAGAATAAATGGGTAGAGTAAATGCTTCTTTGAATTTGCGCAGAATCTCTTATCTTCATCTTCATGGTCTGCACTATTTAAAGACTTCAATCAATTCGACCCGTTAGACACACATCAAGAAAGTGAGTCCTTTAACTTGAACTTCTGGGAAGCCATTAATGCCAAATAATCGTTCTGAGTAAGCATTAAATGTTTAGGGACGTTGAGCTTTGACATATGCGACCAAGAATACACTTTGTTCTGAGCAGTTATTGTTTCAGAGTTGCAGCAGCAGAGCTTTTGTACTTGCAGCAGAGGACTTTCCCATTTCAATGCAACACTCAGTTCACCTTTTGGAATGTACTTTTGCTTTGTACTTGAAATAGCTAAAAGTTACTGACTTGGTGTAGAGGTAGCCTGTTTATTCCTTAAAACCTTGAAAGAATGATTTCTTTATTCTTTGTGCTTGGTGATTTTGTCCAGAGGCCTTCGAGGTCTTTAAGAAGGGCATCTTTTTCAAATAAAGTTGACTTGGACTTTCTTCTGACATTATGACAGTTAGACGGGTGCAGTAGGTCCAGAAATTGACGGGTGCATTTATCCAGAATTAGACGAGTGAACAAGTCTTTTTCAGACGAGTGATCCATTGATGATTGTTCAGAAATTTTGACCTTTGCCACGTCATTATCTAGATCGGATCTTAGAGTTGACTTGGTCTTTGACTGAGCTGTCTTTTTGTAGACGAGTGGTTTTTCAGACAAGTCTGAAAAACTACATCTTTGTAAAACTTAGACGAGTTAGTTTTAGACGAGTGACCTTAAGTTCATTTTTCTGCACACATAAACAGTCTTATCAGTAATTTCACATGGTTCAATATAATTATACTTAATATATTTGGAATCATCAAAACTTAAAGAATTTACACATCAAATGTGTTTCAGACTTATGAGGTCTCAACAAACTCAAAGTTTGAATTTTTAGATCATTACTTACATAAACCCTAATTATTGGCCGAAAGCCTCTAAATTTGAAAATAGGGTAATTTCCTCTCATCAACTCTTTAGCCCTAAAGGTACATGACTCAATTTGGAGTCTTAGAACACTTAGTTTAGTATTAAAACATTTTCAAACACTATCTTACTGCCTTGGCCAAATTCTACCTCATTGGTTCATTTTACAAGTTTAAACTTACGAAAACTCATTTTATTTGTCTACTAGAACATGATTTAATTCCTCTATGACCTAAACTTGGATCAAAACCATTTTATAACCATATGAACAATACTTGGAAGCTTTGGCTACCGCAAAAACAGTTTTGAAAACTATCATTTTCTTCTTGGTTTCATTAGTCATTAAAGTCCATGATTAAGCATGGAATCACTTAGATTTTAAAGTTGAAGTTGTTCATCCTTTTATGCCTAGCTTGGCCAAAACTTAAACCATCCAAAAGTGAAGATTTTTCTTCACCAAACATACTCATATTCACATATATGCATCATCATATGATCATGAACAATAAAAACACATACTTGCATATTTTCAAGCATAAAAATCCAATCTTTAACCAAATGGTCAAAGACTTGGTTTTTCTTCAAACCAAAACATTTTCAAGTATGAAATCATACCATCAAAAACAACCAAGCACCCAAAATAATGTTACAAACATTTTCTTCGAGAGAACCAAATGAATATAACTTAAAAAACCCTAAAGCTTAAAGTAGGCATAAAAATAAAGATAACCATCCACACATCCAAGACATGGTATGATGTGGTTATTTACATGCTCTTTCTGATTGATGCCAAAAGGGGGAGAAAATACAAAAATTAATATTAAGTTCTGAAAATTGAACTCAGTCTTCTAAGCCTGAACAATTATTAACTTAGAGGAAGTAATAAAACTGAACTTGTCTACATACATTTATGTTCTGATACTCGTCTATGTGATACTTGTCTATTTTTGTCTATATCTTTTTTATGTTCAATAAAATAAGAGAAATTATTTGTTATCATAAAAAAGGAGGAGAATGTTAGGACCTCAAATGTCAAAAACACTTTAATGTGTTAATTCTCTAAGTTTTGATGATTCCAAATACATATTAAGTATGAATATATTGAACCATGTGAAATTACTAATGAGACTGTCAAGTGTGCAAACAAATAAAAAAGGCTAAAATACCATTTTGGTCCCTTAACTTATTTTTTAGATTTAGTTTGGTCCCTTAACTTTTAAAATGTTCAATTTGGTCCCTTTCAGTTTGGTCCCTTAACTTTTAAAATGTTCAATTTGGTCCCTTAACTTATTTTTTAGATTCAGTTTGGTCCCTTAACCTTTAAAAGGTTTAATTTAGTCCCTTAATTTGTGTTTGTTGATAAGGGACCAAACTGAATCTAAAAAATAAGTTAAGGGACCAAACTGAATCTAAAAAATAAGTTAAGGGACCAAATTGAACCTTTTAAAAGTTAAGCGGCCAAACTAAATTAAAAAATAAGTTAAAGGACTAAATTGAACATTTTAAAAGTTAAGGGACCAAATTGAATCTAAAAAATAAGTTAAGGGACCAAATTTGTATTTTAGCCAATAAGAAAAAACTCATACGTCTACTCATGGCCCGTCTACCCACAACAGAACAACATGTATGTCACTATGATATGAGTTTCAGTGACCCATCTGAAAAACACCCATCTAATATATGATAGCTCAGCATGAAACAAACTCATATCAGTTTGAGCACTCGTTTACTAAAAGCTAACATGGCACTTACAAACTCTGTCTCAAGTAAAGTACTGAGAAGCCTCACAAGTCACACTCGTCTGAAGCTCAAACCTACACTTGTCTGAGAGTACCCGTCTGCTCGTCAAGTGTAAGAATAGAAAGTCCAAGTCAACAATTTCAATTTAAAGGAAATCATATTTTAAGATTTCGAGGAGCAAGGACCTCTGGACATACGTCAAGAAAAAAGAATAAATAATTTATTCTTTCAAGACTTTAAGGAATCTACACACTACCCTCTGTACAAGTCATCCATGCTTTTCACTCTTTTTAGTACAAACCAAAAGTACTTTTTGGAGTTGAACTGAAGTGTTGCAGTAAAAAGGAAAAACCCTCTGCAGCAAGTACAAAAGTACAACTGTTGCACCTCTGATACAACATCGCTTCAGAACAAAAGTGAAATCCTGATCTGCAAGTCAAAGCTCAACGTCTTCAAGCATTCAATGCTACCCAGAATGACTCTTTGGCATTAATGGCGACAAGTACTTCAAATCAAAAGAAATCACTTCCTGAAGAATGTTTCTAATGGATCAAATTTATTGAAGGCTATATATAGAGAACACCATGAAGATGAAGAAAAGCACGGTGCATTAATTCAAAAAGCATTTACTCTAAGCATTTATTCCTTAATTAATTCTTTCATTCTTTATTTCTTCAATCATTTGAACTTAATATGCAGTATTTCTTGCTCTGATATTTATTCCTATCTCGGAGTGTTTCCCATAAAGAATACTTATACTGTAATCTGATCAGTTATAGTGGAGAAAACTTGGTGCTGCCAAGGACTGGACGTAGCCCTATTGGTTTTGGGGTGAACCAAGATAAATCCCTTGAGTGATTTTCTCTCACTATTTCTTTTATTGTTTTAGAGTTTATCTAACCTATTTTTCTAGCAAGGGGTTAAATCTGTGAATATCAAAATATTTTAAGTATTTTTATGCTTTTGTGTGTGTTGTTTAAAATATTAGACAAGTCACTCGTCTGATAATATGTTTTCACTCATCTGCTTGCTGTGCATGCAAAAAGGATTTTTCGAGTTTAGAAAAAGTTTGATAAACACAATTCAACCACCCTTCTTGTGTTTACTTTGGTTATTCTAGTTATTATTTTTTAATTACATTTCATATGTTTGTTTTATCACAATACTTAGAATTTAGTATATACATTTTTTTAGCAAGTGACACATTTTTTTAGTGTATAACTGTCTTAAGTTTTGGTTATGTCCAAATATTTAATTTGCACCTAATGAACTTTAGTATGATCTCACTAAAGACTTAAGTTGGATCAGCTGGAAATAGACATGATTTGAAGATCACATTGCATGAAATTTCCATTCCATTCACCCATATCGATCTATGTCATCGAGTTTATCAATATGGGGGGTCGTCGGTGTTTAGTCACAATAGATATTAGTGACGACAGTTGTGGTGGTCTCATTATTGATGTATGAGGTAGATCAGATTGTAAATGGGAAGTCCAAAGATAAATAGCATTTGGATGCACACCTAAAGAATTATGATATAAATATTACAATATATTGCCCAAGTGGGAGATTATTGGAATATTTTATTATATTCCAATGTCATAATTAGCCTTATTTTATTACAATAAGGCTAATTATATTTCTAATTTAATAATTAATTGATATGGAACAAAATTATGAGTGGATGTCACTGATGACCCATTTCGGAATAGTGGGAACTCTAGGTCATCACTCGATATATAGGCTATGATCCATAATACATCGGACGCAACACACACTGATCTCTTCTCCCCATCTAATTAAAGAGCGCCTAAGGCATAAGGAGTCCTGGTTGAGAAAAAACTAAAAGTCAGCGGGTGTTCATTGTACCTGTACCTCTTTCTTTCTCCTTTTGTGTTTCAAGTACCGCCTATTGATCATTGACAATGGATCTAGGTATTCTTATAATCCTTGATAAGCTAACATGTTGTAGATCCTAAGATTATCAAATTATGGTTGTTCTTGATAAATGAGATGCATGCTCATATGGTTGTGGTGTTTTCGCAATAAAGTTTCATGATAGCATGTCTCGTACATGATTATTGAGTTTAAATCTAACATGTTTATATTATTTTATTGTATGTTTATAACTTTTCTAAAACAGTTATATTTATCCTTTTTTTTCCCGAAATAATTCATAAGCAAAAAAATCCTCTTAGAAAAATATTATCTCTCACCATATTTATAAAATAGCTATTTACATATGTTAGTGAAAATATCAATTTTTATTTTGATACACATTAATTATTAATATTTAATAACGATTGAATTATCTAGATTCAAATGATGCAAAAAGATTCATATCTCCAGCCATAAAGACGATAGTTTTATATAATTAAGGAGATACATACAAGCATCAAGCATTTGTTGTCCAACGTATTGTAATTGAAATTTTAGAAAGTTAACTTCGCACAGAATACTTAACAATGGAAGTCGATTGGCCTTTCTAATTTATCCGCACTAAACATATCTCTTCACTGATTGATACAAGATACAGTAGGTGAAACATTCGTAAATGAGCCTTGTGTATTGTTGCATTTTCCCAAAGCTGGCTTCGTTGGATCCACTGAGGTTATATTGATCTGATTCAATGTAATATTACTACACCCTATCTGGGCACAATCCAATACAATTGCGTTATCGTCGACACATGTTCCATGGATATCACTAAATGTGACGTCACTCACTTTTAATGCTTGCGGCTGCAATCAAATTATGAGAAATGAAATTATTCTTATATCCATAAACAAAACAAAAACAAATATTGAGAAAATAAATTATTAACCTTTTCTGGAGTGCCCATGTAATGTTGGTTAATAAATACAGGATAACGTGTTTGATTGACTGTGATATGCTCGAAGGTGACTGCCTTGACGTATCCTTTTCCACCCTTGAAATTAATTAAGAGAACTTTTGTTAATGGAATTTAAGATACAATAACTATATATATATATGTATAGTTTTGTTATGAAATTTTTCTCTTATTTCAAAATTGTAGCCTTACTGGCCATGTCTTGATTTTAGGCCCCCCAGTAGCTCCATTGAAGCTGCAATTCCAGACGTGAATATTTTCTGCGAATTCATCTCCTCCATCGTCCCCTAGGCTCCCCACACTGAATGCAAGAATTGAGTGCAATTAACTATATGTTTAATGTTTCAGATCTAGCAAATGTTCAATTTTAGGTGTTGTCTAAAGACTCCTCAACACGAGAAATGCTAACAATATTCTTTAACAACCTCTTTTCAAACACACTATTTTCTATTGGTTGAAATTTATGTGAGATTATACAGAATTGAAGTGGGACTCACACAAAGCAGTGGAACTCGTTTAAATTTTAACCAATAGAAGAAAATGCAATAGAAAAAGAGTGTTAAAAAGTGTATTGGCAGCACTCCCAATGACTCTAATGATAGAAATAATTTATTTTTTCCCCAACGAAAGATACATTTCTCTATTTTATTTTTAAATTTATTAATATGGCTAGTTCCGTTGATACGTGGAGATCTCCTCTTATTTGATCTTGTTGGGGTGTCTTTCCCCCGTAGGGTGCTTGTTTAGCTTGGGGTTTTCCCCCTCCTATTTACCAAAAAAAAAAATCTGAATACTGAACTAGGTAAATAATTAGACATATAATTTACGTTCCAGGTGAGCTTTTTTACAAACCTGATGCCATGACCAGGTCCACATGTAACTTGGCTAACGTTGAGAAATCGTGTGCCACCTTTGATAGCAATGCAGTCATCACCTATATATAAAAATAGATCTTAAAATTATACATGGAAATCATTAACCTAACTAAAATCATGTATTCAAACATAGACGGAAATAAAAGTATTATAAATGAGTGTGTGAAGCTTTACCAGTTCCAATTATAGAGTCGTGAATGTTAACTCGTTCTGAATTTGAGATGTCAATTCCATCAGTGTTGTGGCTGTTTTCAGGTGCTGATATATTAACATGTGAGATGCTTATGTCATTACTATGAACTACATATATATGAAATCCTGGTCCGTTAATATGAGTGGTTCCACTTATTTGAAGACCATCACATCTATAGAATAAAAGTGCCTACAAAACAAATATTGAACATGTAGTTAATATTACTACTCAAATTTTATTATCCTGAAATTTTATTTTGATGGGAAAATTTTCTAACCGTTGGTATTGCTTTGCATCCTTCAGTGAGCTGCAAGTTTGAAAATCATGTATCGTTAGATGCTTAATATATCTTACAAATAATTGGGCACAGCACCAAGAATTAGATTATTGAATGTTTAATATGATGCAAATAACACGATATATATATGTAATTGTTTAATATGTCATTACATTTCCCCACCAAGCTTGTCCTTGACCATTTATAACTCCAGATCCATCAATTGTCATGCCACCTACGTCTAGAAAATGCAGCCAGTGTTTTGAACATGCTCCCCACGCATTTCTCTCGGGAGCTAGGAGGTTCCCCAAAATCTACATCCACAAGCAATTAAAGTTAATATAGTGTAAAAGCAATTAAGTATATATTACACTGCAAACTTATACTAATTAATATTGGAGAATTAATTAATTTTAATTGTGATTAGTGATATTTTAGCCAACTTATTCATTACTTTTTTCCGAAAAGTATAGAATTTCATTAAAACATAAAAGGATCCAGCTCAAGCATCAAAATGAAACATTCTTCACACCTTCTACAAAGGGTTGAAAAATATCCAACCTATCATATTTTGACTATATAATACAACTTTTTGATTTGGTGCAGAAAAACTAGAATACTAGATATTCTAGCCATAGTTGTACTATTATCAAAGTTAATTTTGAAATAGACTCCATATTAAAATGATTAAATATTCAAATTTGTATCTGAAAATTAAAAAGAAATCTCAATTTAATTTCTAAGAATTTATGATAAAAAAATTCTTTACAAACATTGTTATATCCCTTATAAAAATGACCGATTTGACTGATATTTAAAATATTTAAACATCAAATTGAGATTTTTATTTTTCAGATATTAAATTAAAAACACATTTTTTGAAAATTCCAAAAAAAAATTCTTTAATTGGACACGGTCACACGGAGTCTAATTGTTGTACCTTAATATGCACTTGTTTGGAACGACAGGGACCCTTGAATATATTTTGTTGCATAAAAAATGTATGCCCATCTGGTACCACAAGCGTTGGTGTTCCTTCGTCTTCACTTGCTCCACACAAAGCTTCCCATGCTTTCTCAAAAGCCTATAGAAAAATAATATTATTGATAAACTTATACAAAACTATAGGTACGAAATGTATCAATATATATATATATATATATATACACACACACACAGACACACGAAAAGATAAATAAAATAAAAGAAGAAATGATCAAATGTATTACAAACATTGTACTATAAAAGCAATTCTAGCAAAAAAAAAAAAAAAACTTATATAATTCAAATTATTCTATACATTTTTCTTTAATTTTAAGAATAAAATGGTTAATAAAAAGAAGAAATTATGGAAATTAAAGAGTATATATGTACTTGGGTATCATCAGTTTGGCCATCTCCTTTGGCACCATAAGCAAGCAGGTCAAAGGTACTCTCCCCATTTGCAGCCCACAAGTTGCATGAGGCAGTAGTAAAGATCAACAAGCTGCTAATTAAAAGCAAATCCTGTAGAATAAAAGATACTATACGTTAAATTAGAAAGATAAAACTAGTTATTTGTAGACAAGGAATATGCAGATAACTAATAAGGTCACTAACCATAGTGTGTTGTGTGCGGACGAAGGGATATGAAGGAAACCAATATGGTCTAGACTAAGCACCTAATACGCATATATATAGGGCCAAACCTTTGGCATTATATGAAGAAGATAAGTTCAATTAACATAAATCAAATTTCTTTTGATGTTTTTTGGACACAAACAGACACATAAACCTATATAGCAAAAATTTAAAAACTAAAATATCATTGCCAGATTCCATTTTAATAATACGACCATTTTAAAATATTTATCTTCTCTTTTATTCTGTTTTTGCATAATTAAGAATCCTACGTTACCAAAACGATGATTTCCAAGAATTTAAAACAAAAATAAATGTTTTAACTCATGTGTTATGTAGACAACTAGTGTATGGACCTGTGCCATGCACGGGAATATGCTAATTTTCTATGATATCATTTTTAAATATGCAATTATTGATTTCACCACATTTTGTGGTTTAATTTTTTTTTTCTATGGAGAATTATATACCAAAAATATAAGACATGTATAAAGAACATGTAAAAAAGTATAATATTTGAAAATAGACATTAAATTTTTATTGCGAATTTGTGTTTTTTCAAAACAAATTATAAATTAACACTAACCATTTCTTCTGTCACTACCTTAATATCGCACTTCTCTGATTAAATATTTCAAAGTAACAACTGCATTTTAAGCTGATTAAATATTTCTTAGTTTAATTTACTTAAACACTAGCTAATACTAAATACATCCCGGAGATTTTCGTAATGATATGAATTTTTAGAAAAAAATATTATTATTTTCTTCTATCTTAAAAAAACTATTTGATTTGGTTGTCTTGTTTTCCCATGCAAGTCAATCATTTTTCTAAAATATACTTATCCCTCATATTATTTTTTTATTCTTTTGGAAAATCTATTAGATTTATTTCTCATCTTTTTCCGCTGCAAATTAACCATTTCTAGATTTATTCTTTGATCAATTTTAAAATGGACACAAACAGACACACAAACATATATAGCAAAAATTTAGAAACTAAAATATCATTGCCAGATTCCCTTTTAATAATACGACCATTGTAAAAAATTTATCTTCTCTTTTATTCTGTTTTTGCATAAGAATCCTACGTTACCAAAACGATGATTTCCAAGAATGTAAAACAAAAAAAATGTTTTACCAATATGATTACTTATTTAACTAATGTGTTATGTAGACAATTTCATCTTGTATAATTCAGTAAATATTTTAGAAGGTTTAAAAAAAAAAAGGTAAATGTTTTAGAAATTAAATTAATTTTTTTTAATAAGATAGACATAAGTAGTAAAGCGCAATCGTATGGAAATATGTAATATTAATTATTTAGCTTCATAAGAAATATCTTTCTCATAAAGAAGAAAAACTTCATAAGAAATTATTACTCGAATCTTTTATCATGAATGTCTTCCTTAAATTAGAGTATGAACTTAATTTATTCATTATGTAACACCCCCCTTGGGCATTACTAAATAACATGTGCGGAAATAAATAAATAAAAGTTTTGCTGGTTGCTTTCGGAAATTAATCTATTTTGATGTCGGAAAATCTGGGTATAAAAATTTTTCTTCTGAATACTACAAACATAACGTGCAGATCACAATAGTAAGAACCATATTATTCACAACAAAACTTCAACCATATAGAGGTTTTCAAAATATGTACACAAACTTTCTAAAAAATACTACCCAAAGAAAATCCTAAGCTGGTCACTCTACCAAACACCAAATGGAAGAACTCTTTAGTTCTCACCACTATTACCGACCTCTTCGAGGATGGAGACTAGTACCCTCGACTGAAGTTAAGACTTCCTCTGCACCATCTACTTGCAGTACCAAGGTACAACGGCGAAAACGAATAAAACCTGATATATTGTAAGGGTGAGTTCCAATATATGGATCTTAAAACGATAACCATACGCACGACACACAAATAACATTTAACATGAATATTCAAAGATAAACAATATATTTATCAAAGGGTTTCATACCCGACAATCGTAATCGTTTTTAAAAAAAACCATGACACTTCAATATCATCAACTAACTTTGAGACCTAATCTCCGGAGCTCCAACCATCAAGTAAATGAGCTGATCAGTCTCCAATTGCCAAATAAGGCAGAATCAATGCCAGAGATGGCAAAGTTCAAATAACCATTCCACAGTCCACAACGAGGCAAAGTGGTGACTATATATATAGCACATGGTTTTCTTGGTCATATATCCATCAAGGCACAGTGATGCAAACTGCATGAATACTTGTCATCAAGCATTCAAGTCCTATGCAAAGGCACGTCTGCCCTGTAATGCATGTAAAACGTTTTGGTTCTCATTGTTTTCTTTGTGTTCAATCTTTGGTTGTCGGAGTTAAAAGACTCACGACAAAAACAACATTTTAAACTTTCAAGTTTAACACCTCTTTCAAACAATAATTGACTTCAAGTCAAAAGTGTGCAAATCATGAAATCTAGACCGATGCACCAGTCGTAGATACGTAGATTTTAGTGCACAAAACCTGAAACACCACTTATAGGACATTTAGTCCACAACTTCAACCTCTTATAACTCTAGACCCAACGTCTCGGTTGCTAGGTTCGTTTAAACCATTTTCGTTCTGTGAAATACAAAACCAAAGTTTCCTCAACTTATCTAAGTTGACGGAAATAACTCATTGTTTACCGAAAATCCTTTTACGTTGGAAATTCGTTTTGTAAACTTGTCAAAATTTCCTTAAATGCTCAGTAAAATCTTACTGTCAGTGAAAACACAGACCGAGTTCCGTCTGAATTTTCAACCGAAAATTTAACTGTATACTTATAAAAATAAGTATGATATGAATATGAATTTTTTTTCCCAAAATCATTTTCTAAGTTTCAGATAAAAATATAAACGTTTATTTATATTTATACCGATCTTAGAAAGCAAAAAAATCGGGGTGTTACACATTATGGTTGTGTAAAATAAGAAAAAGCATCTAAGTTTATGTAAAAAGAATTTAAAGAGAATGCAGGTAATTATTAATTAATGGATCTTTTTTTTTTTTGACAAGATTAATTCATGGATCGATGCAGGCTAAAAGCGAATTCTCTAAAGTCAGTTTGGGTGTAAAGTAAACTAGTAAGGATATATTCAGTATATTTTAATACATTATGTATCTAATATATATAATTGGTGAATTTAAGAAACATGTTCAAGTTTAAGAGATAAAAACTCTTTGACTGTGAACACCCTATTTTGACCGGGTCTTTCAGTTTTCATTAGAACTTTCAAAAAAATAAAAATGCAGAGAAAATAAAAAATAAAAAATAAACATAATAAAAAAGATTTTTATTTTATGTTAAACACTTGGGTCTATTTTTGTTAGTGGGCCAAACCAGTTAAACCTATTACTCAAACCCTAGCAGCCATGTTTGTTTCCTCTCCAACATTTTGATTTAGAGATAGAAATCTCTTGATCCATAATTTTTGCAGATAAGATTTGGCATATTTTTAGGATCAGATCATAGTGAATTAGCATTATAAAAGGAACGAATTAGAGAGAACAAGGACAACAGTATAAGCAAGAGGAAAAATTCTCAAAGGAAAGAAAACATAGCAATAATTCGAGAGAGAAAAAATAAGAGAGAAATCAAAAGAAGGAAGGAGAGTTGCCTCTTCCCTTGTTCCTCAGGTCGCCGCTGCCTCGGCCACCTCGAAGCCGCCGCGACTCGTCACTCCGCCATCTCAGGTCGCAGATCCACCACTGCACGGCCCTCACTCCGTCGCGAGCTTCGTCCCACTGTGACGCCATCACCGCCACTCCAGCGCACCTCCATACCGAACCAGAACCACCGCGCACCGCCATCCCAAACCGAGCTCGTCGCACGCCGTCTCAGACCGCCGCGAGCCATCATCGTTTCAGAACGATTGTTCTGTTTCGTGAGCCATCAGCCGCCAGACACCGTTGCTCCTGCCGCCAGCATCTCCTCCGTGGTAGCTCGATCCAAATCCTCCGTCTCAGTCCGAGCCTTGCAGGTGGCCATCGTTGCATCTCCATCCACTGCTCCTGCTTCTGTTTACGCACGCACCAGGTGAAGGAGAAAGGGGTTTATGTTACTACCCCTTTTGGTCACTAGAGTATTATGTATTGATGCATTGAAATCTGCTTTGTTAGTTTTTTTTGTTATTTTCTTTGTGTTATTTTTTTAAATGGGTTAGTTGCTGGTTTTAACATGATTTAAAAGGGGGTTTTGGACTGATAACTTTTTTTTTGTAAGATTGTATTAGGCTATGTTGAAATAAATAAATAAAATGATGTAAAAAAAAATACTTGAAAATATTTATTTTGGGATTGCTTTGTGAAATGTTTCATATTCAATTCCTTAGATATGAGGTAGCTCTGTGGACGTATCTGCCATGTTCTATCTCGTTTAGGAGTTCCTTTTTTTTTCGAAAAAAATGAAATATATAAAAAATCTTTTTAAATAAAAAAACCTTTTCAAAAAATAAAAACAACCAACAAACAATTATTTTCTACAAGAACTACGTGGTTTTGAGTTTCCCATTGCAGCAGGGAATACGTAGGAGCGTGGTCAATCATCCCGTCAAATCGAAATTATTTTTTCCTTTATTTTTGTGTTCTTTTTAATTTGCTAATTTAGGTAATTAATTAATAATTATTTAATGTTTATGAGTTGCTCTATGACAAGTGTCATGTTCAATTTTTAGCTTCGAGGTTGCCCTATGGACTTATGTGCCATGTTCAACCTTATTTAAGATTTACCAATAATATTTATTTATTTAAAAAAAAAATAATTGAAGAAACATAAAATATTAAATAAAATATATCAATAAATAATTTCTTCCTTGTAAATATTTTTGGGGTAAAAATAAATAATTTAATTTTGCACAATTTATTTAAGGTATCATTCTTAGAATGAGCGATGTAGGGTGCTTAACACCTTCCCTACTCGTAACCGACTTCCAAACTCATTTTTGGTTCCAAAGACCGTTTTTTAGGGTTTTTCCAATTTTTTATCCTAAATAAATAAAATTGGTGGCGACTCTACTTTTTCTTAATCAATCTTTTTAGGGTTGTCCTTGTGGCGATTTTTTCGGTTGCGACAGATGGCGACTCCACTGGGGATATTTTGAGAGTCAAGCCTAAGTAATGAATTGCACATTTTGGTATTTATTGTTTACCCCTTTTTATTTGTTTTCTTTTATTTTTTGTATATATTTGATCCTTTTTCCTTTAATAATTATTTTACATTAGGATAGAAGACAATGCTATTTGTTGTGTGCTTGTCTTACAGGTTCAAGTAGTTTTGTTTTAGGATTGTACAGGTTTGTATGCCTTCAGCACACACAACACCGACACTCATTTTCACACACTTTTTAGCTCTATACTCGAGCTTGTGGATAACTTAGGACTAGGCGGTGTCTCAACATTGTCATTGATCGGCCTAGTGCCTCTCTGATATTTGTTGAGTCATCACTCAGATTGTTACTGGTATCATGGACTAGTCATCCTGTGAGGGTTTATCCTACTTGTGGCTAGGGTCATGAGCCAGGTCCTTGCCTTTCGAGACAGGGGCAATCTGGGGATCACGACCTTTAGAATTCTAGATCCACCCTGAAATTTTCACTAATAATTCAACTTAGTGACCAATCCCCTTAGAGTCATGACCTAAGGACCCTTTACGGCATGCTATACCATTTTAGGACACAGAGAGCATTTTTTCCTCTATCCTACATGTTCTTGCACATGTAAAACTAAAAAAATAAAAAAGGATGTATGTTCAATTTATTATTATTTTTTTTTTAAAAATAATAACAATTTGATTTCATGTTTCTTTTTTTTTCCCTTAAATTTCTCCTCATAAAAAAAAAAACTTGTTTCATGTATCTCATGCATTTTTAAACTCTGAATAGAAAAAAAAGGACTCGCCACATGCACAAACATGCATTTTTCTTTCCAAACATGCCATGCATTATTTTATTTTATTTTTTTTCTTTTTATTTCTTAAAAAAAAATTTCAAAAAAAAGAAGCTCAATTGAAACTATTTTGAGAAAAAAGGATTCATTTTCAGCGAAAAATATATATCTGCGTCTCACCTCAACATAAGTTTTGCATCTAAGAAAAAGCAGGGACAATGATTTTATCTATTTTAACCCCAAGAATGACTTTCTCACAGAAGAAAAGTTAAACCATTGCACGTCCCAGAAAAGAAGACACCAATCAAACTTGTGTTCACAATACTAGAACTATAATGGCTGCTAGCAATCATGAAGTGGGAAGGAATCTGAGTTTGGAAATGGATGGACTGAGAGGAAGAATAGATGAGATGAATGAGACCCAAGCAAGACTAGAAGCAATATTGCAGGATATGAGGGAGTCACTAAGCTTCCTTAGTACAAATAGAAGTGCAAATGAAGCTGGTCCATATATGAATTCACAACAAACCTCTTCCATGGTAACAACACCAATGTTCTCAAGCATAAGTACAAGCTTTACTCAGGGGTTGCCTTACCAAGAGCAGTTGCATTGCACAACGCCAATAGCAATTCCCATCGGAGAAGGATATCAATCTTTGGAAAATGCCTATCACAAAACTCCTGGATATGCAGGACTCACCTGGAAACAACCTCATGTGTCAATTCTCAAGGATAAAAGGGAGGAGGAATGGATGGAGAAAGTTGAAAAGGAGATCAAGGCAATCAGAGGTTCTAGTGCTTATGGCTCCCTCAAAATAGAGGAACTGTGTCCTGCCACGGAAGTCATGACCCCCAAGGATTTTAAGGTTCCCGATTTTTCCAAGTATGACGGAAGCGGAAATCCACGATTTCACTTAATCAGCTATGCCACCAAAATGGCAATTTGGTCTAAGGATGACAGATTCCTCATCAGTTTTTTCCATGAAAGTTTGACAGGTCTCGCATTAGAATGGTACTTTCAATTAGATCATTCTAAGATCTCAAGGTGGACGGAATTGGCTGATATGTTCATGGATCAATACAAGTACAATCTGGATGTGGCTCCCACCCGTGAACAACTTATTGTGATGCAAAAAAGAGACGAGGAATCCTTCAAGCAGTATGCACAAAGGTGGAGAAGTTTGGCAGCGCAAGTTCAACCCCCATTAACATTATCTGAGACATGCTCGTATTTTTTGGGAACTCTGGGAGCACCCTTTTTATGGGCAATGGCAGGAGTTGCTTATAATGATTTTTCAGACTTGATCTCTGCAGGGGAGAGAATTGAAATTTTGGCTAAAGCTGGGAAGCTGCCGGTTGATGATGCAGAAGGTAGAGAGCCAAAAAAAGTGGTTGACCCAAGGAAGAAGGAAGCCGAGGCAAATCACATACAACACCAAGAAACCACCATTCCCCAACATTCAACATTGTATCCAAGATACCAAACACCACCATATGATCCTAATCCTTACTTTCCATACCAGACACCTACATTCATATACCCACCTCACCAAATCTTCCATCCCACAAATGTTTTCCCAGCTCCATCATCATCTTATCCATACACACAACCACACTCATCATATCCTACTGTTTCCCCACCAAATCACCCTAGCCAATTCCAACCCAAAGTAAACCCACAAATGAGAAGAACCTTTCACCTTCCATCAACCCTACCACCTTTCCCAAGGCTATCCATTTCCAAGGATGAGTTATTCCAATGATTATTTGATGTCCATATGATTTCAGAGAAGCCTGTGCGCCCAAGGGAACCCCCATTTCCAACATGGTATGACCCAAATGTCACTTGTAAGTTTCACATGGGGATAGGTGGTCACTCTATTGATAATTGTGAAGATTTCAAAACCACTGTGAGAAGGCTGTTAGTATCTGGACTAGTCAGTGTTCAAGGGGAAGAGCTTATCATTACAAATGATTCTTTTGACAATAGTTGAGGAAAGACAATATTTGGCATCTTGTTTTGTTCATCGATAGATTGTCATGATGATGGTTTAACTATTTGTTGTGTTTAGTGATTAGAATCTGTTGAGATCTAAGTTTTTGTCATCCTTCTTGAAGCATTACTATAATAAATTTGCATGGATTCCATCATAGTTTAGCTTCTTCATTTATATGTTTACCTCTATCTTTCTTGTTGGTTTCTTCTTTGACATTGGACCTATGTGGGTATCCATCCTTTGAATTTTTTTTCCCTCTTGATAAAGCCCTTTGTGCATGTCCTATTTGCCCCAGGGAAAGAAATTTTTTTTTTTAAAAAGAAAAAAAAAGAAGAAAAAAAAAGAGAGAGCAAATGAATGAAGGTGCACTTTTAATTTACCATGTCTTAAGTTTAATTCTTTATGAAAAATGAGTAGTCCTAATTTGAAATGAAGATTGGCCATCTTTCTCTATCCTTTATAAAAAAAAAATCATTATCCTTTGTTACCCCCGTTGAGCCTTATATATTCTTTCAAAATAACTTTGGATAAGGATCACCACTGCAAAAGGGGGTTCGTATAAAAGATTGATTGCAACCACAATAAGTGAAGGAAAAAGGAAGAAGAATCTGAAGGAGATACTAAAAGAAAGAATAAGAAGAAGAAGAATAAAAAGAAAAAAAAGAAGAAGGAAAAGGTGATGCTGAAAGTAAGAAGGGACAATGTTGGCAATGTAATTGAATTAAAAAAAAAGGATGAGAAGGAGAAAAATGAAATGAAAAAATAAAAAAGTTGTGTGTGCAAATTAAGGCAAGCAATTTTCTTGATGATGTAAGATCCTTTGTCTCATTCACCCTTAAACATTTGTTTGAGCCTTTTATACCTTTTGTTGCTTAACCCTTAAACCATGGCCACGTTACAAGCCTTAAAAGTCCATTCTGATCAATGAGGAATTACTCTTATTTTCATAAAATATTAATCATGAGACAAGGTATCCACACTTTCCTTTCCAAGCACTTTGCTCTTAAAAAAAAAAAGAGCCCGTTAGACTGAAAACTCGAAAGGGCGGTCTAAGCAAAAGTTAGGGCGAGATTTGGTGTGAATAAGGATAGCTTTATCCTCACAACCATAAACTGGGGCAAAAAAAAAAAAATTTTTTTTTTGGGAGCAATGTCGTTCTTAAAAGGTGTACCCTTGGTTGTGTTTTATTCTAGAACGCCTTACACTGGGGCAGTTTTATTCTTGAAAGGTTTACCCATGTTTGAGTTTTTGTTTTGGAATACCTTACACTGGGGCAAATTTCGTTTGTGATATCCATTTGTTGAGAAAAGGTCAATCTCATTAAGATCAGAACAATCCAGATTAAGAAAACAACCCCTTTGAAATCCCTACCATCCTTTGTGTCTCTTTCCTTGTTTTCCGTATCTTGTGAAGTCAAACGCACAAGTCAAAGTTATCGAGTCAATCAAATCCTTTTTCATCATACTTCTGAATCAATGCATATCTGTTATATTATGTTTCAAGAAAGATGAACTGGACATAATAGTATGATTTAACCATCTAATGGTAATCTTTTGATGAACGGTCTAGATCAAAAGAGCTCTGGAGTTTCAGTAATGGAAGGAAATGACATCCTTATGGACAATAAAGACTGAGAGGTAGAAATGGATATTCTGGAAGTAGCAAGCCTCAAGGAGGCATTATCAAGTGAAACGGGATATAGGCAAGATCAATTTTGCAGAAATTTCCATTTGAATATGAGTTTGATTAGTGAAAGCTTTTCTGAGAAGCGTTTGGTTCCACATTTTCTAAAAGACAGTTTTCAATAAATTTCTCGGGTCATGGCCCAATCATAAAATTTCCGACTCAATGGTCTATTTTATTTAAGGATCATGGCTTTGCTTTTTGACTCAAAGTGCATCAATTTCTCGGGTCATGACCCAACCATTAAATTTTTTCTGGCTCAAGGCTCTATTTTCAGGCTCATGGCTCATTTGTTTTGACTCAAGGTCTATTGTATTCTTGGGTCATGGTCCAATCATAAAATTTTTCTGACTCAATGGTCCATTTTTAAGGCTCATGGCTTCCTTGTTTTTGGCTCAAGGCTCTATTTTCAGGCTCATGGCTCATTTGTTTTGACTCGAGGTCCATTGCATTCTTAGGTCGTGATCCAATCATAAAATTTTTCTGACTCAATGGTCCATTTTTAAGGCTCATGGCTTACTTGTTTTTGGCTCCAGGCTCACATATTTTGACTCAAGGTCCACTGCATTTTATTTTTGGAGCTCTGAGGCTTACTGTGTTTTTATTTCTGGGATCTGAGGCCCACTGCAATTTACTTTTCGAGCTCTGAGGCTCACTGCAAATTTATTTCTGGGATCTGAGGCCCACTGCAATTTTATTTTTCGAGCTCTGAGGCTCACTAGTATTTTTATTTTTGGGATCTGAGGCCCGCTGATTTTATATTTGGGATCTGAGGCCCGCTGCAAATTTATTTTTCGAGCTCTGAGGCTCACTGCTAATTCTATACTTGGGATATGAGGCCCGCTGCGATTTTATTTTCGAGCTCTGAGGCTCACTGCTAATTTTTTATTTGGGATCTGAGGCCCGTTGCAAATTTATTCTTCGAGCTCTGAGGCTCACCGCTAATTTTATTTTCGGGATCTGAGGCCCGCTGTCATTTTCAAGCTCTAAAGCTTAATGTTGTTTTTTCCAACCTTTTTCTCATCCCGGCCAAAATACGAGTTCATTTTCTTTACTAGTTCCTTACTACTATCACATGAAAAATCGTTCTTTCTTCATGAATTCTAGTAATGAACAAGTAAAGAGGGGCAACTGTGAACACCCTATTTTGACCGGGTCTTTCAGTTTTCATTAGAACTTTCAAAAAAATAAAAATGCAGAGAAAATAAAAAATAAAAAATAAACATAATAAAAAAGATTTTTATTTTATGTTAAACACTTGGGTCTATTTTTGTTAGTGGGCCAAACCAGTTAAACCTATTACTCAAACCCTAGCAGCCATGTTTGTTTCCTCTCCAACATTTTGATTTAGAGATAGAAATCTCTTGATCCATAATTTTTGCAGATAAGATTTGGCATATTTTTAGGATCAGATCATAGTGAATTAGCATTATAAAAGGAACGAATTAGAGAGAACAAGGACAACAGTATAAGCAAGAGGAAAAATTCTCAAAGGAAAGAAAACATAGCAATAATTCTGAGAGAAAAAAGAAGAGAGAAATCAAAAGAAGGAAGGAGAGTTGCCTCTTCCCTTGTTCCTCAGATCGCCGCTGCCTCGGCCACCTCGAAGCCGCCGCGACTCGTCACTCCGCCATCTCAGGTCGCAGATCCACCACTGCACGGCCCTCACTCCGTCGCGAGCTTCGTCCCACTGTGACGCCATCACCGCCACTCCAGCGCACCTCCATACCGAACCAGAACCACCGCGCACCGCCATCCCAAACCGAGCTCGTCGCACGCCGTCTCAGACCGCCGCGAGCCATCATCGTTTCAGAACGATTGTTCTGTTTCGTGAGCCATCAGCCATCAGCCGCCAGACACCGACGCTCCTGCCGCCAGCATCTCCTCTGTGGTAGCTCGATCCAAATCCTCCGTCTCAGTCCGAGCCTTGCAGGTGGCCATCGTTGCATCTCCATCCACTGCTCCTGCTTCTGTTTACGCACGCACCAGGTGAAGGAGAAAGGGGTTTATGTTACTACCCCTTTTGGTCACTAGAGTATTATGTATTGATGCATTGAAATCTGCTTTGTTAGTTTTTTTTTGTTATTTTCTTTGTGTTATTTTTTTAAATGGGTTAGTTGCTGGTTTTAACATGATTTAAAAGGGGGTTTTGGACTGATAACTTTTTTTTTGTAAGATTGTATTAGGCTATGTTGAAATAAATAAATAAAATGATGTAAAAAAAAATACTTGAAAATATTTATTTTGGGATTGCTTTGTGAAATGTTTCATATTCAATTCCTTAGATATGAGGTAGCTCTGTGGACGTATCTGCCATGTTCTATCTCGTTTAGGAGTTCCTTTTTTTTCGAAAAAAATGAAATATATAAAAAATCTTTTTAAATAAAAAAACCTTTTCAAAAAATTAAAACAACCAACAAACAATTATTTTCTACAAGAACTACGTGGTTTTGAGTTTCCCATTGCAGCAGGGAATACGTAGGAGCGTGGTCAATCATCCCGTCAAACCGAAATTAATTTTTCCTTTATTTTTGTGTTCTTTTTAATTTGCTAATTTAGGTAATTAATTAATAATTATTTAATGTTTATGAGTTGCTCTATGACAAGTGTCATGTTCAATTTTTAGCTTCGAGGTTGCCCTATGGACTTATGTGCCATGTTCAACCTTATTTAAGATTTACCAATAATATTTATTTATTTAAAAAAAAAAGAATTGAAGAAACATAAAATATTAAATAAAATATATCAATAAATAATTTCTTCCTTGTAAATATTTTTGGGGTAAAAATAAATAATTTAATTTTGTGCAATTTATTTAAGGTATCATTCTTAGAATGAGCGATGTAGGGTGCTTAACACCTTCCCTACTCGTAACCGACTTCCGAACTCATTTTTGGTTCCAAAGACCGTTTTTTAGGGTTTTTCCAATTTTTTATCCTAAATAAATAAAATTGGTGGCGACTCTACTTTTTCTTAATCAATCTTTTTAGGGTTGTCCTTGTCGCGATTTTTCGGTTGCGACAGGAACTTGTCTCACGTTATTTTTGAGACTGATAGTAAAGTGGTAGCTGATCTTGATGTCCAGCCTAGAGAAATGCACAATGAGCTTGGCAATATTTTGCAGGACGACTGCCGAGTTGTTCTAATTATCCAAACTTTCGAGTTGAGTTTGTTACGAGACAAATAAATAGTTGCTCAAAAGCTTGCTAGGGCGGCTTTGTTAGTGACCAAAATTTCAGTTGCATTCCAACTTATATTGCTTCTAGCATTGCTAATGAAATGAAATAACCATCTTTGAGTCAAAAAAAAAAAAACTCTTAAATAATTCAAGGATAAATACATCCTAACTTGCTCACTTTATACATAAACTTATTTTAAGTTAGAAAATATCTCGTACAATCGACGAGCTTTTTATATTTTAAAAATTTATTTAATTATTATTAATTAACTAATTTTGTGTTTTAGTATTTGTATAAAATACAATTTAAAATGACAACACGTTACAAGTTTCAATGGTTTAATTTGTTAACATTTAATTTTAAAAATAATGTTACATTAGAAATTATAAAGTTTATAGCAATAATTCTTTAAAGGCTTAATCAACTTTTTAATCCCTACAAATATAGTTATTTTAGGATTTGGTCCCTATCTTAATTTTTTTTCGTTTGCTTTTAGTGTTTTTAACTTTTAAATTTTGGAATGTCGTCAAGATGTTCCGTTGAGTGGTGATATGGCTAAGGACTGTCAGGTCAACAACTGATTTGATAGGCTCATTACTAGAAAATATGGAATAAACGAGCAGATATAACGTCTGTTAAAAAAAAAGTGGACGTTATAAACACGCGGTGGTAGAACCATAAATAATTGGTTCATTTAAATCACTTTTAATGTCTGTTGTTTAAACAACAGTCGTTAAAAGTGATGAGTGTCACTTTTAACGTCTGTTATTTAAACAACAAACGTTAAAAGTGATTTCCAAATTTTTAAGAAAGTACCCGCGTGCCTCCTCATCACTTTCACTCTGCCCTAACCCTTTCTTTCTTGATCACCACTACGTGCGAGCTACTTCCACCACCACCGCGAGCTCCTCTCCACCACCACCTCGAGGTACTAACCCTTTCTCTCTTTCTCTCTCTCTCTGAGCTTCACACTCTGCCTTAACTCTCTGCCCTAACTCTCTCTGTCCCTCTCATTCTCAGCCACCAGTTCGAACACTGAGACCGAGACGTCACACCACAACCACTGAGCCCTAACTCTCTCCTTCTCCTCTCTGTGAACGCCCTTTGAACTCTGTGGTAAGCTTAACCATCTTTGAACTCTGTCATTCATTCGTTTCATATGTTTATTGCTGTTAGTGTTAGTGTTAGTGTTATTTTTAGTGATGGTGGTGATTTTGCTTTCAGCTCCAAGTAATCTGGGAAGGGTAAGAGGCCTAGAAAGGGAGGGAACAGATTCTGGAAAAGCGTTGGCTTGAGACGCCATTGAAGGTAACCTTTTTTAATTCCTTCAATACTTGGTTGGTTCAATATGCTTCTATTTTCTAGAATGAATTTGTTGCAGCTTGAAATGAAAATAGTATGAAGTCATGGACAAAATAGTTTGAATGAGGATTGGAATGTTGGATATATAATAGAAAAGAAAGTGATAATTTAGGATTGGGATAATGAGAAACTCTCCACTCCTAGTCCTCACCTCACCTTAAAAGAAAGTGATTTTTGTTCCGAAACAAAAGACTGTATAATCTTTAATTTTTTTATACTTAAATGGACTAGCTTATAAGCAAACCAATATTGAGTATGAAAAAAATCCTTGATAAATGTTGAATATTGTCACTGGTTTCTTAGCAAGTAGGCAAGTCATATCTTGTTGAATAGTAATGGAATGTTGAATATTGTCTCTGGTTTCTTAGAAAGTAGGCAAGTCATTGGAAACACTTGCTGTGAGGATATATCATGTCCATTTGAGGTCCACATGGGTATAGTTTTTTGTTGGGGTTAGATTTCTAGTTTACTCAGTAATAGGCTTATTGTTGGCATTGAAATGATGATTAAGATATATTAGGATGATGTTTTAGCCAATTACTCAATTAAGATATATATGGTTGTTAGGTTTTCAAATACTAGTGCTTTTCCAATCTCCCCTATTGTGCTTATATTGGATATATGTGTGTATATCTACAGAACCTATCTAGCTATGGATCGTAGTTAGATGATTTGTAAATGCACAAGTGGTGAGCATCTAAAGGGAGTGGAAGAGTTTATAGAATTTGCTCAAAGAAATGTTCCTAATAGTAATGGAATGTTCTGTTGTCCTTGTGTAAAATGTTTGAATACAAGGAAATGTGCAAATAAGGGTATATGTACTCATCTTATTTGTTTTGGGATTTGCTTGAATTATACAAGATGGATATGGTATGTTGATGTGTTGTTAAATAACAAGCCAAGTGTCTCCCAAAGTGAGGAAGTTGACCAGATATGGAGGATGATCGAGTAGGGGACATGATCCGTGATATTGGATAAGAATCTTTTCAACGAGCACATGTGTATGAAAGATTGTGTAGTGATGGGTATGGAGTATAAGAACATACATGCATGCCCCAATGATTGCATATTGTGCACGGGTGATTATGAAAAGATGAACGATTGCCCCAAGTGTGGGTTATCACGCTACAAAGTGAAGGATGGTGATGATGGTGATGATCTTGATGATTCTAGTTGTGATGTGAAAAAAAAAGGTCCTCCTGTGAAGGTGTTGTGGTATCTTCCAATAATTCCAAGGTTCTAGCGATTGTTCGCTAATGTAAAAGACGCAAAGAACCTTAGATGGTGTGATGATGAGAGGAAACGTGATGGACAGGTTCGCCATCCGGCTAATTTAGTGCAATGGAAGAAAATTGATAATTTGTTTCCGGATTTCCCCAATGAGCCAAGAAACCTTAGGCTAGGACTTGCTATGGATGGAATGACTCCATATGGTAACTTAAGTAGTATTCATAGTTCATGGCTTGTTCTCCTGATAATTTACAACCTACCTCTTTGGTTGTGCATGAAGCGCAAATACATGATGTTATCTATGATGATTTTGGGTCCAAAGCAACAGGGAAATGACTTAGATGTTTATCTAAGTCCCTTGATTGAAGACTTGAAAAAGCTGCGGGTGGAAGGTGTTGATGTAGTTGATGGGTATTCTCACGAGACTTTCAAGCTACGTGCCATGTATTTTGCACCATCAATGAATTTCCAGCATACGGGAACTTGTCCAGGTACAGTGTTAAGGGGCATAAAGCATGCCCTATATGTGAATAAGGCACATGCTACACTCAGTTGCATCATGGAAGGAAGACGGTTGACCTTGGGCATCAGAGATTTCTTAGATGTGATCACCCATATCGTAAGTTGAAAAAAGCTTTTAACGGAAGCCAGGAGAGTGAAAATGCTCCAACGGCCTTAAATGGAGAGCAAGTTTATCAACGGGTGAAGCACATCAATGTTATCTTCGGCAAGGCCAAAAACAAGGCTAAGACTACTGAGAAAAACAAATGGAATAAAAGGTCAATATTCTTTGATCTTCCATACTGGTGCAAGCTTGATGTCAGGCACTATATTGATGTGATGCATGTGGAGAAAAATGTGTGTGATAGTGTAATCGGAATGCTTCTTAACATTCAGGGCAAGACAAAGGACGGTGTGAGTGCTCATCTCGATCATGTTGTGATGGGTATACGAGAGCAGTTAGCTTCAGCTATTGAGGATGGTAAGTGATCATATTTGCCTCTAGCATGTCATACTATGTCAAAAAAAGAGAGACAAAGTTTTTATGAGTGTCTTCGGGGCATCAAAGTTCCACATGCCTACTCTTCAAATGTCAATAGGCTTGTCTCAAGTGATCTCAAATTAGTTGGCTTAAAGTCTCATGATTGCCACGTCTTGATGCAACAATTACTGCTCGTGGCTATTCGTGGTATTGCTCCTAAAAATGTGCTAACTAGGTTGTGCTCATTCTTCAATGCTATATGTAGCAAAGTCACTGACCCCCATAAGTTGGATGAGTTAGAAGTTGAGGCTGCTATAATCTTGTGCCAATTGGAGATGTATTTCCCTCCTTCATTTTTTGACATCATGGTTCACTTAATTGTTCATTTAGTGAGGGAGATTCGATTATGTGACCCCTTTTTTTGAGGTGAATGTACCCAGTTGAGCGATACATGAAAATCTTGAAATGGTATGTGAAGAATCCACACCATCCTAAGCCTCGTCATGATGATAGAAGATGTGAAGGTAAGGGTACATGTGGTGTAATGATTAAGAGCAAGTGTCGGAGGAAGTGGTTCAAGCACATTTGTATATGTTGAATAGCATTGATGAAGTTCAACCTTACTTTTGTGATCACAAAAGAAAAGTCAAGGAAGAAAACCCTCGAATGAATGAAAAGTGGTTGTTGAACAAGCATAACAATACTTTCTTACAATGGTTTAAAGAATAAATTCTGAAGGATAGTAGTACTGCTTCTAATACATAAAATGGCTAGCACGTGGGCCTAGCTTTAATGTCATATGTTGGAGCGGATTCAACATCAATAATTTTTCCTTTTATACAAAGAAACAAGATAACAAGAGTACCATGCAGAATAGTGGGGTTATGATTGTGGCTGAATCCATGCACATCTCTAGTTCAAACGATACAAACCCCGTTATTGCACCGATACCTTACTTTGGATTCATTGAAGAGATTTGGGTGGTCGATTACACTAAGCTTACGACCCCGGTTTTTAAACGTAAGTGGGTTGATAGTAAAAGTGGTGTACAAACCGACGAATGAGGATTTACATTGGTAGACCTTGGTAAGGTAGGTCATACGGAACAACCTTTCATCATGGCTTCCCAAGCAAAACAAGTGTTTTACATCAGTGATCCTTCTAATAAAAGGTTGTTTGTGGTTCTCCAAGGAAAAAGCATGTATAATGGTAGTGATGAAAACCAAGATTCAACTCTTGATATTCCTGAGACTCCTTCTTTCTCAACAAACATGCCTACTATCATTGAGGAAAATGAGGTGGACGATGTACATGCCACTCGTGATGATCATCACGAAGGGATATTGATCTAGCTAAATTAAAGTTGACCATAGTGCAAGTTATGTTTATCCATAGTGTGAGTTTTGTTCTTTTACGGCAAGTGTTTTATTTATCCATGTTAGTTTAGGTTTATTTTTATTTATCCATGTTTATTTAGAATTTTTTTTATTTATCCATGTTAAGCTAACCTAATTTATTTTATTTTATTTATCTAAACAGGCATACACATTGTGACACCCTTCTACCCCGCATGTTATAAGGAACTTATTGTAAAAGAAATTAAAATAAAAGCATACAACTATTGAATAAAATAAAACAATTGCCCATGGGTAGAAAAGTCCCACATGAACCAGTTATAACGCGGAAAAATAAACCAAGTTTAAAATCAATAAAACATGATAAATAACTACCCAACCCCGATGTCACAACTCAGAGCTGGTATAACCGTTCTGGAAAATAACATCCTCGGAATACAATTGAAAACAAACTAAAGGTAAAACAAAACTATGAGTGGCAGCTCCTCAGAGTCACTCTTCTCCGGGCTGCTCGTCATCCTCTGCAAAATGCCGATCAGGCCAAACACAAACAAATAATAGGGAGTAAGATTCGTGTAAACATATATAGCATGGGAATCGGAAGCAAGGTAAACATATGATATAAGCATACATCAATATCCAACAATACTATATCAACCAAGTATGCTATGCTGTGCAATGTATTAACTACTCCGCTACTCCATCTATGCATGTGGATCCAAACTAACTCAGGATGAATGTAATGCCTTAAATGAGTGTCTCAAAAGAAAAACACAAGACATCCACATACAAATGATAGTCATACAGATAGTCTTAACATAATGGTCACATATGACCTTACAACTCAAATAAAAGCATTACATAAAGAAACTACTCTCGAACTTCAATAAAACAATTTATGAAGCCAACAGTTACATATTAAGGTTCCCATGAAACATATTGAGTTAAAGAAAAATTCCTTCTTTATCTATTTAATCCTTTGAGGGACCTATACCTGCTTATCTGAAACAATAAAGAGCCTAGTGAGAAAAATGATTCTCAGTGAGCTTTGCTTCAAGCAAGAATATATGAATAATTAAAACCAATTAAAACAATCAAAAATGAATATGAGCATGGGCACTTTAACTTAAAACATTCACTAGATAACTTCAAGTGTGAGGGACTTTAAGTGCTCTAGTTCAAAAGATTTTGATATGGCAGTCAGAGCTCTATGACAACAATCAGGCGTCCCTTAATTGCTAGTACCATATCCTAGCCTTCAAGAAAATGAAGGACTTACGAAAAACATATCTCACCCACAATTACATATGTGGCCTCAATGGCTAAATTTGGTTTTGAACAAGTGTCTCACCAAATGTAAACCATTTTAGATTTTTAGTGCCCTGCTATATTTCATTTCATCATGATTAAAATCCAAACACAATTAGGACAGCAAGGGTCAATTATAATAAGTAATCAAAAACTTCAATTCACAATGAAATAAGAAGTAAAAGAAAATACCAACATTTGGAGGATGAAGCCTAAAGTTATCATCCATGCCATTTAATCCACAGTCCAACATTCATTTTCAAACAATTAGGAGCTCATAAAACACTAATCAAAACTGAACATATCAACTATGCATTGTAAATAAATCTAAAGGATTCTCAATCCAAACAAAATTATGGAAATCAAAGTGTTAACTTATTCAGAAACTGTCAGCAGAATATTCAGTGACTTGAAACAGAGATTCCTACACCAAAACTGATCCAAATTCTAAAATTCCAAAGCCTATATTGTTACACATTCTGTCTATTTTCTATTAACACAGAAATTAACTCAATCCAGAATTTGTACAATTTACTACAATTTAAACACTACAATAGTATCAGACCAGAGCTCCCAGTACGAACAGCAAATTGAATGTCATTTTTATCCCTCTATACTTAATGGAATTGAACCATTCCAGAACCCAATTCGAAGGAAAATAAGTCTAGTTTCCAATGGTACAAAAATCACTTCGAAACAAGTTCTGTGGAGGAAGTTATGGATGAAATACTAACAGGGGTGCATACGGGTTTGAAAGATTTTTACAGCCCCTTGTCAATTCTTCTTCATCAAAAACCACCTCTAATCAACATGCAAACAAAACCCAGTTGTTTAAAGTCATATATTAGTTCAAAACAAGCGGTATACATAAGTAATTTAAACATTTAACAAATATTTGGGATTTATGGTTACCCAATATTACAAACAACAATTCAAAGACTCACATAACCAAGTAGTGGATTGAAGGTGGTGAGTGTTGATCTCCCTATGCTTCCTAATCTGAATTGTTCTTCAGTTTCCAGAATTCTATTTTTTTTTTAGGGAAGCTAGAGGTCTTGCATGTTGTCCTTCTTGCTTGATTTAGGGTTTTTATGAGTTGTAAATGGAAGGTGAAACAGTTGGAAGGAATTGGTGATGAATGGGTTGCTTCTAGATGAAGTGTAAAGGAGGAAAATTATCCAGCCCTCTACCACAAGTTTCTGGTCGAAAATGGAGAGGAAGGGTGGAAGTAAGATGGCTGCCTTGTGTCTTCAAATGATGAATGATGAAGAAGTGTGGGAATGGAGGTTTGGCCGAATTTGAGAGGGAGGAAAAAAAAGAGAACCAAAAGTTGTTTCTATTGAGGGAGTAAATGAAAATGAACTATTTAGTTTCCCTTTACCTTGCTTTGGCTGAAAATAAGAGGGAGAAAATGGAGGGGTTTTGGCTGGCCAATGGGGTTGGACCTCCTTAACAAGTATAGGTTACTTAGAAAATTTTAGGATAGAGGTGGATAGGTTGGTTTAAAATAAGTGGCTGTGTGTATGATAAATAAAATAAAATTTCTATTCCATTTAAAATCACAAATAATTAACTTCATTAAATAATTCAACCACACAATTTCACAATTATGAAATATAAAGGAATTTAAGCACACCCATAGAAGAATTATAATGAAAAGACTAAAATACCCTTGAGAAAGGATATTACAATGAACGACTTTGGAGTTACATATCCATATTGGCCATAGAAGCACCAACACCAGCAGTTCACCAAATCTTAGGTGAACCCCATGGATAGCCAACGCATCAAACCATGGATGCCTCATCATGGGGGGCCTCGGTCACCAAACCATCGGGTGACCTACCGTGGACGGCCAGATCACCGTACTCTCGGGCGATCTCCCCTATGTCGAACCTTCCCCATCAACAAACTCCAATGCTATATGCAAATGGCACAACAACAAACAATCTCAACCACCTCCTTGCTTGGGCCATGAAGCTCCCAAGACTTCAACATCAACCTCAACGTAACCTTAGACCCAAACCACGGGGTCAAGGCTCCCTTGGCCAATAAGCACCAAAGTTCAACTCAACGTGCTTGGGTCAATAAGCACCCAAGACTTCAACTTATCAACGTGCGGTAACCCAACGGATACCGACTTAACATCTTATTATCTTAATCACCTTAGATAATTATTAACCAGGTTGTCTAATTTTTATCTTGATTTTCTATCTTAACTTGTCATCATTGCGGAATGGGGTTTGAATCCCCTTAAGTCCTTTAATTATGTTTCTATCCAGGAGAGTTGAGCACGGTCGTGCTTAAACCCCAGCACGGTCGTGCTTAAACACGTGAAGGGCGTGCTGCCCCTTAAGTGAAGCACGGTCGTGCTTCTTGTTGAGCACGGTCGTGCTCAGCAGCATGGTCGTGCTGTTTGTCCTGCACGGCCATGCTAAATAGTGCGGCCATTCTCCAGAATTCAACTGGGAGCACGGTCGTGCTCCCTGTTCAGCACGGTCATGCTCATCCCGCGACAGTGCTGTTCTGGGCAGGAACAGTAACCGAATCCTAACAAATTATTTTAGGGATTAAACTCATTAATCCTAATCCGTGTTTAGCCACATAACACCATCAACTTAGTCATAACATCATCATCATTCAACCAACAATTATAGCAACCAACATATCATCATCATACTTAAATCAACAAAGCCATCATAAAACAACCAATAATAGCAATGATACATGCATCAAAAACATAACCAAATCAAACGGATCATGTTATCAAACAATATATCAACCAATACATTAAATCATGTATTCATACATAATAAACCGGGGTTATGGGGACCCTTTTACCTAACACTACCCCCACAGCCTATGGTTCCACTTCCCTTCTCCCCGTACCTGGATTGAAGGTAGCTCCAACAATCGCCAAACGATAAACTGGTTCATTCCCTTCGAGCGGCTCACAACTCCAAGTCTTGGAACAAACATAAACACAATTATCAGTTTCCGATTCTAACCAAGAAAAGGAAACACAAAAGGAAAGACTTTTACCTCTATATATGTCAAGCACAGAAGAAACAGGACTTCCCAAGGGTCTCCGATACTCAAGAAACTGAATGAGTTCGTTGGAAAAAGGGGAAGAAGTACACCCAGCCGCAATAGAGGCTGCTGCCACTGAAAAAGTAGGGTTTCACGTCAACCCTCGGTTTCTGTGCCAAACATATATAGCCTGTGCTTGAGCACGGTGAGCACGGTCGTGCTCACCCTTGAGCACGGTCGTGCTCACCCTTGAGCACGGTTGTGCTTAACTTAGCGTCAGCGAGACGCGGTCAGCACAATGAGTAAGGTTGTGCTCAACTTAAAATCAGAAATACGCTCCTGACTTTAAGCACGGATGTGCTGGCTAATGAGCACGGGCGTGGTCATGTACCAGAAAGGGACTTTTAAGCCAAAATCCCACTTAGCCCTTAACCAAAATTATAACTTAAAAAAGAAACAGCTTACTAAAAACACTTACGAAAAACGGAGTGTTACAATTCCACCCCCTTATAAAAATTTCGTCCTCGAAATTTCTACGTACCTCAAACGAAAAGATGCGGGTACGCCTCCATCATCTCGCTTTCAAGCTCCCAGGTAGCACTTTCCTCAGTTGCCCCGCTCCAAACTACTTTGACCAAGGGAATCTCCTTACCTCTTAGCTGCTTCACCCTCCTATCCTCGACTCGAAGGGGTAACACCTCAAATGTCAAGTTCTCTTTTAACTGTATGGTGTCAGGAACTATCACGTGACTAGGGTCATGGATGTAATTTCTGAGTTGAGACACATTGAAAACATTGTGGAGATTTGACAAGAACGGTGGCAAAGCTATTTGGTAGGCGACTTCGCCGACTCTTTTGAGGATTTGGTAAGGACAAATGAACCTCGAAGTAAGTTTCCTTGCCTTCATCAGTCTACCAACCCCAGTCGTCGGGGTAACTCTCAAGAATACATGATCGCCTTCCTAGAATTCGAGCGCCTTCCTCCTTTTATCATGATAGTTCTTCTGCCTACTCTGTGCAACTCTCATCTTTTCCTGAACCAACCTGATCTTTTCTGTTGTTTCCTGGACTATCTCTGGCCCTAGCACCACACTATCACTAGGTTCACTCCAACACAAGGGTGTCCTACATCTCCTCCCATACAGAGCCTCATAAGGTGCCATCCCAATGCTGGAATGGAAGCTGTTGTTGTAGGTGAACTCTATCAGGGGCAAAAACTTGTCCCAACTTCCTGACTGCTCTAACACACAAGCCCTCAACAAGTCCTCTAAGGACTGAATGGTCCGCTCAGACTGCCCATCAGTCTGTGGGTGGTAAGCTGAACTAAGCCTAAGCTTTGTCCCTAAAGCCTCTTGCAAACTATTCCAAAACCTAGAGGTAAACCTCGGGTCTCTCTATCTGAAACTATGCTAGAGGGTACACCATGAAGCCTAACTATCTCTTTGATGTACAGCTTAGCCAACTTCTCCAATGGATACTCCATATTCATCGAAATGAAATGGCCAGACTTAGTCAGTCTATCCACAACAACCCATATAGCCTCAAAACCAGCTGGAGTCCTAGGAAGTCCAGACACAAAATCCATGGAGATGCTATCCCATTTCCACTCTGGGATACTTAAAGGTTGCAATTTACCCAAAGGCCTTTGGTGTTCTATCTTTGCCTTCTAACAAACTAGGCACGCATATACAAACTCGCCTACATCCTTTTTCATCCTAGGCCACCAAAACATCCTCTTAAGGTCCTAATACATCTTAGTGGCACCTGGGTGCACACTCAATCCACTCCTATGTCCTTCTTCAAGGATCAACTTCCTAAGCTCAGGAACATCTGGTACACAAACTCTATCCTTGAACCTCAAGATGCCATCACTCCCATCCTTAAAACTTAGGTCTCTACCCTGAGCGAGCAACTCTCGCTGGTCTAAGAGAAACTTATCTAACTTCTGACCCTCTCTAATCTGATCCATCAGACTGTTGGTAACCTTCAAGGTTCCAAGCCTAATACTCTTATGGGAAAATTCACAAGCTAGACTAAGGTCTCTAAATTCCTCAATCAGATCCATCTCCTTAACCATCAAAGCGGAGACATGCAGGGTTTTCCTACTGAAGGCATCGGCCACCACATTGGCCTTTCCTGGATGATAGGTTAGCTCGAAGTCATAATCCTTTAAGAACTTCATCCACCTACGCTGCCTCATATTCAGTTCCTTCTGATCAAAGAGATATTTCAAACTCTTATGATCACTAAAGACCTCAAACCTTGCTCCATACAGGTAATGCCTCCAAATCTTTAAGGCAGATACCACAGCTCCTAACTCTAGGTCATGGGTAGGGTAGTTCTTCTCATGGGTTTTCAACTGCCTAGAAGCGTAAACAACTACCTTACCATTCTGCATCAACACAACACCTAACCCTTGCTTAGAAGCATCGCAGTAAACTACGAAGGGTTCACTAGGATCTGGCAAAACTAACACTGGTGCTGATGTCAACCTATTCTTAAGGGTCTGGAAACTCTCTTCACACTTGGAGTCCCACACAAACAACTGTCCCTTCTTAGTGAGATGGGTTAAGGGTAAAGCTATCTTAAAGAAACCTTCTATAAACCGCCTATAGTACCCGGCTAATTCCAAGAAACTCTTAATCTCGGTTACAGACTTTGGCGCTTCCCACTGTAGCACCGTCTCTACCTTAGCTGAGTCCACTGCTATGCCACCCTTAGAGATGACATGTCCTAAGAAGCTCACTTCCTCTAACCAGAACTCACACTTAGACAACTTAGCGTACAACTGCTTCTCCTTAAGGGTCTGCAAGACAACCCTCAAGTGTTCCTCATGTTCCTCCTTACTCTTGGAGTACCCTAAGATGTCATCTATAAACACCACCACAAACTTATCCAAGTAAGGGTGAAAGGTCTTGTTCATGTAGTCCATGAAGACAGTAGGAGCATTGGTCACACCAAAGGGCATAACCAAGTACTCATAGTGACCATATCGCGTCCTAAACGCTGTCTTCGGGATGTCCTCAGACTTAACCCGAATCTGATGGTACCCTGACCTCAAATCTATCTTTGAAAAGACGCAAGCGCCCATCAACTGGTCCATAAGATCATCAATCCTAGGGAGGGGATACCGATTCTTTATGGTCACTTTGTTGAGCTGTCGATAGTCGACACACAACCTCATACTACCATCCTTCTTATTCACCAACAAAACAGGTGCTCCCCACGGAGACGCACTCGACCTAATGAACTGCTTCTTCATCAGGTCCTCTAACTGTTCTTTCAACTTAGCTAGCTCTAGAGGGGACATTCTATAGGGTGCTATGGAGATTGGTCCGGTACGAGGTACTAAGTCTATACTAAACTCAACATCTCTCTCTGGGGGTAAGTTATAAACATCCCCCAGGAATACATCAGGAAATTCCCACACAATAAGCACACTGGCAACATCAGGAGGGCTGCTCTCTACTTCCAGGGAAGCTAACATCATGTATACTTGGGCTTCGTCTCTCATCGAAGCTTGAACTTGGCTGGCAGAGAGAAGGTACGTCCGGATTCTTAGACTCCTTTGGAGTTCCAAAAATCAAGGTTTTATCAAAACAGTTCAGGAGGACATGGTTGGAAGATAACCATCCATGCCTAGAATAATATCCAGGTCTTTCAAAGGCAAGCATACAAGATCAGCAATGACGGTTTTATCATTTATAACTATATGACAGTTCTTGCATGCATAAGAAGTAGAAACAGGTTTATTTGTAGGTGTAGAAACCAACAAATCAAACTCAAGAAAAGTAATAGGCAATTCAAGAATCTTGACCCTATCATGCGATATAAACGTCAGTAGCACCCGAATCATACAATGCAGTCAATTGAGTTCCATCAATAAAACATGTACCTTGGATCAAGTCATTACTCTCGGAGGCTTCAGCTCCACTAAGAGTAAAGACTCTTCTAGTGGTCTTCAGTCCGTTGGCCTGGGACTTCTGATTCTTGCTGGTGTTGGGAGGTTCGGCCTTGGCTCCTTCACACTCTCGGCTGATGTGTCTTGGCTTGCCACATCTGAAGCAGATAACCTGCGTCTCCTTGCACTGAGACGAGTAGTTATCCGTAGCACCACACTTGCCGCACCTCATGGGTCTAGAGGCATTAGAGAATCCGCTCCTAAACCCATCCTGCTGAAACTGTGGCTTCTTGCCACTCTGCTTGAAATCCATGCTGGTCTGAGCATACCGCTGCTTACCCTTGTCTCTATGATCAGTCCTCTTGCCGCTCTGACTATCCGATCCTCTGGAACTGACAACTCTGAACTGACTTGCATCCTCATAAATCCTGCACTTGTTGACCAAGATAGGGAAAGCTCTGATCTCCAGGGAGCTGATGGCCTGCTTGATCTCAGGTCGGAGTCCAGCCTCAAACTTCACACACTTAGAACGATCATCTGTCTCGTGCTGGTAAGGAGTGTAGTACCTTACCAGCTCCTCAAACTTGGCCGCATAGTCACCGACTGACGGCGACCCTTGCCTCAAAGACAAGAACTCCATCTGTTTCTTGTCCCTGATATCTGCTGGAAAGTACTTCTTTAGAAACTCTACCTGAACACAGCCCATGTAACCGCTGTGCCCTCAGCCTGTATTCTCTGCCTGCAGTTATCTCACCAATGCTCTGCCTCCTCGGTCAGCATGAAGGTAGTAAAGATAAGCTTCTGCTGGTCGTTGCAATCCATGGCTCGGAAGATCTTCTCAGTCTCTCTCAACCACAGTAAAGCTCCTTCCGGATCATACGCTCCCTTGAACGACGGAGGGTTGTTCCTATGGAACTTATCCAGTCCCTGGAACTCAGCTGGCCCACCGTTGTTGTTAGGGTTAACCTGACCAATAGCATTGTCTAGGAGTGCCAATGCGTCAACAATCGCTTGATTGTTTCGTCCTCTACCGGCCATTAGTTCCTGTACAAGCCCAAAAACAACTTTTAGTACAGAACTTAAGCGGGTATAGGCAACTAACTTAAACATCATTATCTATAACAAAATAGATAATCCAAACAAGAGTCACACAATAGACTCACAACAGACTCATACCACGTCCGAACAAGGTGGAACTGCTCTGATACCACTAAATGTGACACCCTTTTACCCCGCATGTTATAAGGCATTTATTGTAAAAGAAATTAAAATTAAAGAATACAACTATTGAATAAAATAAAACAATTGCCCATGGGTAGAAAAGTCCCACATGAACCAGTTACAACACGGAAAAATAAACCAAGTTTAAAATCAATAAAACATGATAAAATAACTACCCAACCCCGATGTCACAACTCAGAGCTAGTATAACCGTTCCGGAAAATAACATCCTCGAAATACAACTGAAAAACAAACTAAAGGTAAAACAAGCCCTAACTATGAGTGGCGGCTCCTCAGAGTCACTCCTCTCCGGGCTGCTCGTCATCCTCTGCAAAAAACCGATCAGGCCAAACACAAACAAATAACAGGGAGTAAGATTCGTGTAAACATATACAGCATGGGAATAGGAAGCAAGGTAAACATACGACATAAGCATACATCAACATCCAACAATACTATATCAACCAAGTATGCTATGCTGTGAAATGTATTAACTTCTCCGCTGCTCCATCTATGCATATGGATCCAAACTAACTCAGGATGAACGACTATGGAGTTACATATCCGTATTGGCCATAGAAGCACCAACACCGGCAGTTCACCAAATCTTGGGTGAACCCATGCCTCATCACGGGGGGCCTCGGTCACCAAACCATCGGGTGACCTACCGTGGACGGCCAGATCACCGTACTCTCGGGCGATCTCCCCTATGTCGAACCTCCCCCATCAACAAACTCCAATGCTATATGCAAATGGCACAACAACAAACAACAACCTCCTTGCTTGGGCCATGAAGTTCCCAAGACTTCAACATCAATCTCAACGTAACCTTAGACCCAAACCATGGGGTCAAGGCTCCCCTGGTCAATAAGCACCAAGGTTCAACTCAACGTGCTTGGGTCAATAAACACCAAAGACTTCAACTTATCAACGAGCGGTAACCCAACGGATACCGACTTAACATCTTATTATCTTAATCACATTAGATAATTATTAACCAGGTTGTCTAATCTTTATCTTGATTTGCTATCTTAACTTGTCATAATTGGGGAATGGGGTTTGAAACCCCTTAAGTCCTTTAATTCTGTTTCTGTCCAGGAGAGTTGAGCACTGTCGTGCTTAAACACATGAAGGGCATGCTGCCCCTTAAGTGAAGCACGATCGTGCTTCCTGTTGAGCACGGTTGTGCTGTTTGTCCTCCAAAATTCAACTGGGAACACAGTCGTGCTCCCTGTTCTGCACGGTCGTGCTCATCGTGGGACAGTGCTGTTCTGGGCAGGAACAGTAACCGAATCCTAACCAATTATTTTAGGGATTAAACACATTAATCCTAATCCGTTTTTAGCCACATAACACCATCAACTTAGTCATAACATCATCATCATTCAACCAACAATTATAGCAACCAACATATCATCATCATACTTAAATCAACAAAACCCTCATTAAACAACCAATAATAGCAATGATACATGCATTAAAAACATAACCAAATCAAACGGATCATGTTATCAAACAGTATATCAACCAATACATTAAATCATATATTCATACATAATAAACCGGGGTTTTGGGGGCGCCTTTACCTAACACTACCCCCATAGCCTATGGTTACACTTCCCTTCTCCCCATACCTGGATTGAAGGTAGCTCCAACAATCGCCAAACGACAAACTGGTTCCTTCCCTTCGAGCGGCTCACAACTCCAAGCCTCGGAACAAACATAAACACAATTATCAGTTTTCGATTCTAACCAAGAAAAGGAAACACAAAAGGAAAGACTTTCACCTCTATATATGTTAAGCACAGAAGAAATAGGACTTCCCAAGGGTCTCCGATACTCAAGAAACTGAATGAGTTCGTTGGAAAAATGGGAAGAAGAACACCTAGCCGCAATAGAGGCTGCTGCCACTGAAAAAGTAGGATTTCACGTTAACCCTCGGTTTCTGTGCCAAAGTCAATCAGTCCACGCATATTCTTTCTAATAATGTCATTAAGGGCTAGGGGGGGGGGGGGGGGTCTTCCACTTAAGTAGCGAACTCGAACTGAATCCGAATCTAAGTTCCATGGTCAGTCTTTCCTTCATGTGTTCCCAGTCAGAATGAGATCTGAAGGTGGCCTGTGCCTAAGCACGGTCGTGCTTACCCTTGAGCATGGTCGTGCTTAACTTAGCGTCAGCGAGACGCGGTCAGCACAATGAGCACGGTCGTGCTCAACTTAAAATCAGAAATACGCTCCTGACTTTAAGCACGGGCGTGCTGACTAATGAGCACGGGCGTGATCATGTACCAAAAAGGGACTTTTAAGCCAAAATCCCACTTAGCCTTTAACCAACATTATAACTTAAAAAAAAAACAGCTTACTAAAAACACTTATGAAAAATGGGGTGTTGCACACATGGCTAATTCAGTAGACATCCCTCATGCACGGGACGGGTCGATGGTGGCTACGCCAGCTGATAGTGTAAGTTTTATTTATACATATAATGCTAATTAATTAGGCTAATATTTTAATTTATCCATGTTATACCTAACCTAATTTATTATTTTTTTGTCCAAACAAGCATCACCGAGGGCTGATTCAGCAGGGTCAGCTAGTATTTCATAAAAAAAAAGGGGTAGAACAGCTACTACTTTGAAAAGTTTAAACAAGTTTAGGCTCAGTGGTCAGAGGCTTGATGTCTGGTTTAATGATAAACTGATTCCCCAGGGACCCCTTACTAAGAAATTCACCACTTGGGTGGTTGTGGAAGCTAAAGAGCATACTAGCATTCTGAATGATGAATGGGATGACGTACTGCATAATGTGAAGGATCGGATTTGGGAGTCAATCACAATATTTTACTTTTACACTCTTTTGATGTACATTATTAAAGAAAATTGTGATTGGGTTCTAATTCCTCCTTTTTGTTATGTAATTAATGTAGATCACGTGAACCGTGCAGAATACTGATGAACATAGGCAGAAATGGCTCTCACCAACGGCTAACGTTGGATGGGGTTTAAGCACGATCTGACTAAGAATTACATATTTGGAGAGAAAAGCTCTGAATCTCCTCTTGTTTGCTACCCATTCCTTGATAAGGATACGTGGGATAGTGATATGGACATGGATTCACAAAGCAAAGGACCAAGTAATGAAGACTCACATGGACCCATGACAAGGTCAAGATTAAGAAGAGTCCAAGATATCTAGTTAGCGATAGGGCTTAGGACCATTGTATAGAGTAGAATTCATGTAATAAATGTAGGGATTAGGACCCTTGTATAGAGTAGAGTTCATGTAATAAAAGTGCTTATTCAAAAAGCACTTAGGACTAGTTTAGGAATTGGGCCTATTGGGCCATAGCATAAGAGTAGGAGGCATTAGGCCCAAAACAAAGCTACTTGCACCTTAAGTAAGAGTAACTTGCACTTCAAGTTAGACTAGCTTGCACCTTAAGTAAGAGTAGCTTGCACTTCTAGTTAGACTAGCTTGCACCTTAAGTAGGATAAGCTTATAAATAGGCTTCATGTAAATCATTTTACAAGTTTGAATATAATTGAGTTTTCTCACACTTGAGATTTCTAGAGAGAGTTGAGAGTTCTCCTCTTCTTGGTTCATGAGTTGAACCATTGATTCTTATCTTGAATTTCCATATTCAAGTGGTGAATCCTCCTTTGGCTTATCAATTCAATCTTCTTCTCAAAGTTGATTCAATTGTGACACCTTCCCCTTCATATTCTTCATATTCCATTTTCTACTTTTGTTCTTTAATTCTTGCACTTTAATTCTTGCAATTTACTGCTTGCAATTTACTTTCTAGTTCATATATAAATTGTTCTTCTCTTCTAGTCCTTTTGTTTCTCTTGATTCTTTACTTGAAGATCAAGTTTATTCTATTGTTCTTGTTTGTGTTTGATCTTGAATTTTTAGCAATTGAAATCAAAGAAAGATCCTAAAATGTTAGTGATCTATGTCTTGATCACATCATGTGGTATCTAGAGCTAGATCCTTGATATTCAATTGTTTTGAATTTTTGGTCAAATTTTTTTCAAATTCTATGATGATCTTTGATTTGGAGCCAATTAATTTCATGATGAAATTTTAATGCGTACTGGCATTTACCACAAGAATTTGGATGATGAAATTAAAATTGAATCCAAATGTGATCATGGATCTAGAATTTGAAATGTGTTTGAATTGATCTTGCTTGAATTTTTGGTGAAAATTTTTTTCCCTCCAAATTTTCACTTTCAATTTTAGGCTCCATTTCTTGCATGTGCCCTTCCATCACATGTGATTTTGGTTGCTTCTTGAAAATTCAAGCATAGATCTATTTTCCTTACTTTGTGAATTTGAACAATTGCAAAATTCAAATACAAATTTCAATTCACAATAGTAAGATTAATTCAAATTTAAATCAAAAGTGCTTCAATGGTTTCAAATTTTTAGAACCTAATAGATCTTCATGAAATTCAAATTGGGGAAATGATGTGTTTATCATCCACTTGAATGAAAGATCTAGGTCTCTAATTACTTGATATGTGCTCATTCACTTGGAAATTATTTTACACTACTTGAGTTGTTCATATTTCCAAGTATTACACCAATTATGTTCAAATTTGTTCATGATTGAAGGATTTTTTGTAATTTCGAAATTTCATTGTAATTGTTGTGAAATTTTAATTAGTAAAAGTCAAATGGCTGAAATTTTAAAAAATAAAAAAATAAAAAAATATGGTGTAAAAAGCAAAAGTGGGCCGAAACCGTAAATATACAAAGTTTTGGGGTAAAAGTGCAAATTCAGGAAAATTCCAGCAAAAGGTAAAAGACTTGCCACCATTTCACATGCTTGTATTAGTATAGATCCTTCAGAAATGGGTGTAGCACATTTCACATTGATCATTAATTGTTCACCAATACTTTGATTAAATTTGAATTACACTTTGTTGAACTTTTTCAACTTGTCTTCTTCGTATCAATTTGAGTGTGCAATTCTTCTTGAATCTTTTCTTGCTTGTTTTCTAAACTCCATTAGTTTTGTATTAATTGTTTTCAAAATTCTTGACCTCTTTGAATTGAATGCCTATTGTTGTAAAAATAATAAATAAAATAAATAAAATAGACAAATAAAATAAATATAGAACAAGATGAAGAATATCAATAAAATGTTTATAGTCTGAGACATGTGAAATCACACTGTCCTTAAGGATTATTTCGCCCATAAAATTTTAATTGTCTCAAATTACGAAACTCCCCCAGGATATAACAGACTCTTCCAGAGTATTATTCTGGGTGCCAGAATAGTTAGAATTACACCAACTTTCATACATTTAGAAACAAAGAAGACAAGAGAAAACTTTTATACATTTTTATGGCTCGAGGCTTTTAAATCCCAAAGTTTTCTCATTCTGCAAAAACTGAAAGAAGAATAGTTTTCTTTTAAACAACCATAGATTATTGTTATTGAAAAATGAAAGCAATACTATGATACTTGCTCTCTAATAAGTAAAAATAGACAAAAAGCAAAATTCACTTTAGTCCTCCATTGCATCGTGTATATATAGGAATTAAAGATGCATAAACTTGTAACATGTAAAAGAACATTGCATCTGGAGTGAATAAAAATTAAAGCATTTGAAACGTTAGTACAATAACTTGTGAAATAATAGATCCATGATTATAGATGCACGTTGAAACAAAAAACTCATTCAAAATTAATAATTTAAGGAAATTAAAATAGAATCAAATTTTAAAGCCATTTGTACGTTAGAAAGTAAAAGCAAATGGACAAGATAGTTAAAGCATTAAAAGGTAATAAAATGAAATTAAGACAATAAAGTGTGCATTTAAAACATTTCAAATATTAAATTATTTTGAAATAAGCTTAAATAAATTTTCCAACATTCCCTCACATATTTCAAAATAATTTGTAACCAAAAATTAATAAAACTCAGAGTTGATCACATAGGTATTAATGCATCGAATCTGGTGTCTTTTGGACTATGAACCAGATGTTGGAACACAAACACTCACTATCACTATGGTGCACACACATAGAAAGAATATTGAGTGGAAGAAGAAAGAGATAGAAGAAATACTTCTAAAAGAAAAATTTTATTCACTTCACACACACTTTCACTTTTCTACACTTCTCTTCACTTCTATTCACTTCTCTTCACATTTATACTATAGCACTAAGTCTATTTATAGACTCACATAGATCACTACTCTTACAAACTAACCCACTCTTAGTTGCTACACTAACTGAAATAACCAAAGTGAACACAAGAAGGGGGGGTTGAATTGTGTTTACCAACTTTTTCGGTTACTTAAAAAGATTTTTGCAGGCACAGCAAGAAGGTTTGATTAAGAGAGGATTAGACGAGTGAAACGTCTAATATTAAAACAGAATAGCACACACAAACGAAGAAGGTTAAAAAGAGTTTGATAACCACAGTATTAACTCCCCAAGTTAAAAAGCTAAGACTGAAACGATATTCAAGCAAATTAAAAGATAAGGGAGTAGAAATATCACTCAAGAGATTTATACTGGTTCACCCTAAAATCCACAGGGCTACGTCCAGTTTCTTGGCAGCACCAAGTTTCCACTATAACTGAGTAAATTACAGTACAAGTATTCTTTGCACACCTAGCCTCTTCAGGCTCAACACTCAAACAAGTATGCTTTTCTCACCTAGCCTCTTCAGGCTCAAAAACAGTAAGAGATAAAAGGTTTGTACAGTTAATACAACTTGCAAGTCTTTCAGATCACACTCAGAGAGTGGAGTAAATATGAAGTATGAAAGACTGCGAATTTATATCTAATGATTGAATATGTATTCAATGAAGGAATGAAGAAGTTAATGAAGAGAGTAAATGCTTCTGTGCAGAGTTCTTTTGATATTCAACTTCTTAGCTTCATCTTCTTTGTTTGATCTATATAAAGGCTTCAATCAAGAGATCCGTTTTGACACAGCTTCAGAAAGTGTTTGCATCTGACTTGAGCTTTCTGAGACACCATTTAATGCCAAAGAGTCGTTCTGAGTATTCATTAAATGCTTGAAAACATTGGGCATTGTCAAGAGTGTCCAAGAGTACACTTTAAACTGAACAGCTGTTCTTTCAGAGTATATGGCAGCAGGCTTCTTGTACTTGTTGCAGAGAGCTTTCCTTTTTCAGTGCAACATCAGTTTACTTTTCCATAAAGTACCTTTTACTTTGTACTAGAATAGGCAAAAGGTTACTGCAGTGGTGCAGAGATAGCGTGTTTATTCCTTAAAACCTTGAAACAACGTTCTTTATTCTTTGTCCTTCGAGCTATTGTCCATAGGTCTTCGAGATCCTTAAGGATGGCCTATAATTTTGAATATGGTGACTTGGACTTGATTTCTGACATACTGACTTGGTGTCAGCAATGAGAGTTTTTAGACGGGTGGAAGTCATCCAAAAACTTAGACGGGTGAAAGCTTGTTCCAAAGTTAGACGGGTGAAAGCTTGTTCCAAAGTTAGACGGGTGAAAGCTTAGCTGAGCCAAACTTAGACGCATGCTTCTTGCCACGTCATCAACTGAGCTTAGTCTTTCTTGAGCGTTGACTTTCTTTGATTAATTTTCTAGACGAGTAAAACTTAGACGAGTCACTGCTGAGCTTCTACTAAAAAGTAGACGGGTGAAATTTAGACGAGTGACTTCAAGTCTATTTTCCTGCACACTTATCAAATATATCAGTAATTTCTTTTGGTTCAATATTACCATACTTGAACTATTTGGAATCATCAAAACATAGAGGATTTACACTTTGAATGTGTTTTAGACTTATGAGGTCTCAACATTCTCCCCCTTTTTGATGATGACAAATATCTTTTCTGATTTTATTGAACATAAAAAAGAAACAGTAGAAATTTCTAAACAGATATAATTGATCAGGGTATGTTAAGCTCCCCCTTAGTTTATGCACTAAGACAGATATCAGATCATCATGATATTAGAAAGAATAACATACATAAAATCATGAAAACTTAATTATATTTCCTCCCCCTTTTGGCATCAATCAAACAGAAACAAATCGTAGAAGATAAATTGCCAGATGAAAAACTCATGTCATTTAATCAAAGTCATGAAAGATTACAAGTGATAGACATCACTGACTTAGTACATTGCATGACTCAACAAAGAAATGAAAAACAGATTTCTAAACACTAAGAACTAGGGCCTCCTTGGCTTTTGAAGAAAGCTTCCATCATCTGCTGCATTGCTTGCTGCTGAGCCAACATCTGAGCTTGAAATGCAGTCTGTTGAGCAATTGCTTCATCCTGTCTTTGAATGACAGTCTGCAAACTTGTAGCCATTTCATCCAGTCTCTGATGTGCAGCAGGATCAAATGCAACAACTGGAGCAGTAGAATCTGTAGTGGCCAGAGAAGTTCCAGAAGCTGATGGACAAGGAGGAGGGGTAGGAGGTAACTCTTCAACAATAATATCATCCTCAGGGTGAGGATTTAGAAACACATTTGTTGACAGAGTGGTTTCAAAATCATTATTAGGGTAGAATTCTTTTAAAAAGGCATGAATTCTGTCATGATGTAGAGGGGAATCTATGATAGATAGAAGAAACTCATAAGATCTCCTAATGAGATTTATGTGAGTAAAAGGGGCAGTTTCAGGAAAGTTTAGGACAGAGAAGGGGAATACCATGAAAAAGGGAGGGAGAAAGTAAATAGAGGGTGAGACGGGGTAGAGAGCATAGGCTTGGCTACCTCTAATGGGAATGTCTGCCTTCTCTTCTTCTGTCAACCCAGAACTGCAGCCACCCTTAGAGAACATCTTCTCTTTGAATTTCAGCTTCTGATCAGTTCTCTTGATAAGGGAGAACTTTTGATCCAATGGCAGGGATATTGTCTTCTGCTTTCCTTTTAACACCATTGAGTCAGGCATTACTCTTATGGCAGTAGAGGGCTTCATGAAGATGTGAGGATTAAATAGCCATTTTCCTACTGGCTTCTGCAACCTTTCCAGCCTGACAATCTGCCTTTCAGCTTCCAGAGAAGCAATCATGTCCAGAGTCTTGCCATCAAGGTAAGAGGGACAGAGATCATCCGTTACAGAGAAGGGTGTGGTTCTGGAGGATGAGTTGTAGGGTGGTAAAGTGGCTAAGGGGAGAGAGTTGTGTCTGGTTTCAGAGAATAAGTCTGGAAAGACTGTTCTCAGAGGCACTTGGCATTGGTTTGAGATATGGTCAGGGATTGGTGATTGTGGTGAGGGTGGTGAAATAGGGTTGTCAAAATACTCAAAGTCATTGATATCCTCAGTTTGAGGAATATCAGAATGGTGAGATATTTGTGGTGAGGATGGAGCAGGTGAGTGAGTATCAGACATGTGAGGTTCTGATGTGGTAGGGTTAGGTTCAGAAGAGTGATGGTTAGGTGATGTATGTGGTGTGGAAATTTTTGGTGATGGAGGGGGTGTTGGAATTTTTGGTGATGGAGGGGGTGTAGGTGATTTGTGTGGTGGTGTAGGCATTCTTTGAGGTGAAGGTTGTGAAGTTGGAACTGTGGTGGTAGAAGGTTCTGTTTCCTGAGGTGGAGGGGATGAATCTTTCTGAGGTGAAGATGATGGTGATGGAGATGAAGAGGGAGGCAAGACAAGTTTCCTCTTTGTAACAGTTGTCCTCTTCTTTTTAGGGATCACAGTCTCTTCTGATTGAGACTCCCCCTCAGCTTGTACTGTCCTCTTTCTCTTGAATACCTTGGTAATCTTAGGTACAGCAGCTTCCTCAGAAACAACAGCAGCAGCAGGTTCAACAACCTGAGTAGACTCTTCAGTCCCAGCAGTTTCAATAGAGGTTTTTGTAATCTTCCTCTTCTTCCTCTGAAGCTGATCACTAATTTCCTCAGCTGGTTCCTCAACCACTTCAGATTTAACACCAGGAATGGAAACAGTTGCTTCCATCTGAGCAGAGGCTTCAGCATTGCCATCCAGAGTAGGGTTCAGGTTCATCTTCATTAAGGCCAGGGTTTTTGTGGTAATCTCAGTACAGAGATCAGCAGAAACAGCCCTTCTTAAATCCAACTTACAAGCCCTGAAGATCCTAGTCATAACCATTCCAAAGGGGTAATCTTTATCTTTTCCCTTTACTGCTTTCTCCATATGAATAAAGATTAGATCAGTTATGTCTATCTTTATTCTTTGGACAAGATGGAATAGGGCAAACTTTTCCAGCAGATTGACATGGTTTCTAGACCCAGTCCTAGGCATTACACAGTTTATAAGTAAAACATGTAAAAACCTTGCCTTGGGGGTCAGATACTTGGAGTCCATGTTGTCAGGGTTTGCAGTCCCATAGAGTACCAAATTTACATTAGCTTCCCCTTGATCCTTCATCCAGTCTTTGTAATGCCCAGCTCCTTCCCTAGGGCATCTTGTTACTTCAGCGAGTAACTCGTGAGTGATGAAGATATGATCCTCACCAACATTCCCAGAAATCATGTGGGTAGTGGTGTCCTTGGTGATCTTCGCTGTAGTCCAGAAATCCCTAACAAGAGCAGGGAAGACAAGTTCTTGCAGTTGGAAGAATGGTAACCATCCAGCATGGTTAAGTTCTGGGAGTACGTCCAAACCTTTGGTTCTGAGTTCATCAAAGTTTGGAACTCTTCCAGGGAGCACCTTCTTCAACTCAGTAACAGATATCTTAGTCTTCTCAGATAGCGTCTCAAGGAGGCTTTTGGGTGCCATTGATTTGAGAGAAGAGATTAGGGTTTGACAGAGAAGGTTTCATGAAGGTGAAGACGAAGAGAGCTTAGAGAGAGAGTTTGTAAGCAAGGAACTTTTGAGTGGGTAGTTTTTGAAAAGACACGGGTTTATGCTAAAAATGCTTGAGTGCTTTTTGCATTGGGAAAGAGGAAAGAGAGTGTTGCCATAAATGACAAACAATCAATTTCAAACAAAATATAATAAAGTATTTAAGAAAAGGAGGGAAAGTGCAATGTACGTGTCTCAGTCAGAATTTAGCACTGAGTGCTTTTAGCCACGTCATTAGATGCTTGGCTAAATTAGACGAGTTGAGTAATCATAGAGAATATAGACAAGTAACATGGCAAAACATTTATTCAGGTACATTATGCATGTTAAGATTTCTTCTTATAAAAACAAATCTGTCTTCACTTAAAGGTTTGGTAAAAATGTCTGCCCACTGATAATCAGTGTTTACAAACTTAATTTCAAAAACACCTTTTTGAACATAGTCTCTAATGAAATGATGCTTTATTTCTATATGCTTTGCTCTAGAATGCTGTATTGGATTTTTAGACAGATTAATAGCACTAGTATTATCACACCAAACAGGTATATTATGCTCAATCATTGAATAATCTTCAAGTTGATATTTTACCCAGAGTAGTTGTGAACAACAACCAGCTGCAGATATATATTCAGCTTCTGCAGTTGATAGAGCAATGGTGCTTTGCCTTTTGCTTGACCAAGAGATCATATTTGTTCCAATGAAGTGACATCCTCCACTGGTGCTTTTTCTATCAATTCTGTCTCCAGCAAAATCAGCATCACAAAATCCAGCTAACCTGAAATCTTCAGATTTCTTATATAATAGACCAAGGTTAGTGGTTCCAATTAAATATCTGAAAATTCTTTTGACAGCCTTATAATGAGATTCCTTAGGGTCAGATTGAAATCTAGCACAAAGACAGACACTGAATTGAATATCAGGTCTGCTAGCAGTTAAATATAGCAAAGATCCAATCATACCTCGGTAGACAGTTTGATCTACCTTTTTACCTTCCTCATCTTTGTCTAGAACAACCGTTGGATGCATAGGAGTACTCATAGGCTTTGAATTTTCCATTTTGTACTTTTTCAGAAGCTCCTTGGTGTACTTCTGTTGATGGATATAGATTCCATCATTTGATTGTTTTATTTGAAGACCAAGGAAGAACTTCAATTCTCCCATCATGCTCATTTCAAATTCATTCTGCATCAACTCAGAGAACTCTTTGCAGAGCTTTTCATTAGTAGCACCAAATATAATATCATCAACATAGATCTGTACTATTATGAAGTCTTTTCTTGAGCATTTCTTGAAAAGTGTAGTGTCTACTTTTCCTCTAATGAAGTTATTTTCCATTAGATATGTGCTTAATCTATCATACCAAGCTCTAGGAGCTTGTTTGAGTCCATATAAAGCTTTCTTAAGCTTATAGACATGGTAAGGATTTTCAGAGTCCTCAAAACCTGGAGGTTGCTTGACATAAACTTCCTCCTCAATTATTCCATTTAGAAATGCACTTTTAACATCCATTTGATAAAGAGTCATATCATGTTGTGCAGCATATGACATGAGAATCCTAATTGCTTCTAGTCTAGCTACAGGAGCAAAAGTTTCAGTGAAATCAATACCTTCCTGTTGATTGTAACCTTGAGCAACTAGTCTTGGCTTGTTCCTTACCACTTTTCCATCTTCATCTAGTTTGTTTCTAAACACCCATCTAGTTCCAATAATGGTTTTCTCTTTGGGTTTAGAAACTAGTGTCCAGACATCATTCCTTTTGAACTGATTTAGCTCTTCTTGCATGGCTAGAATCCAGCTTTCATCTTGCAGAGCTTCTTCAATCTTTTTAGGTTCCAAATCTGATATGAAGGCCATGTTGTTGTTTTCATTGAAGGCAGATCTGGTTCTAACTCCTTGAGATGGACTTCCAATGATGAGATCTTCTGGATGATAGGTCTTGAATTTCCAATCTTTCTTCAGAGTCTGAGTTTCAGACTTATCAGCATCAGTCTATATTTCAAATACGTCTACTTTTGACTTGTCTGAAGGTTCTTCTACTGTAGGATTGAGTTCAATACCTGCAACATCATCTTCTAGATCTGATAGTTCCCTATCAGTCTTCAAACCATCATTAAACTTTACATGAATTGATTCTTCTACAACAGAAGTTCTAGAATTGAAAATTCTAAAAGCTTTAGACATTTCAGAATAACCAATAAATATTCCTTTATCTACTTTAGAATCAAATTTACCAAGATGATCTTTTGTGTTGAGAATATAACATTCACAACCAAATGCATGAAAATATGATATGTTGGGTTTTCTGTCTTTCCACAATTCATAAGGAGTCTTATTTAGAATAGGCCTAATCAGTATTCTGTTTTGTACATAACAAGCAGTGTTAATGGCTTCTGCCCAGAAGTACTTAGGAAGATTATTTTCATTAAGCATTGTTCTTCCCATCTCTTGAAGAGATCTGTTCTTTCTCTCAACTACTCCATTTTGTTGTGGAGTTCTAGGTGCAGAGAAATTGTGAGAAATACCATTTTCCTCACAGAACAGTTTGAACTGCTCATTTTCAAATTCTCCTCCATGATCACTTCTTATAGCAGAGATACAAAAACCTTGCTCATTTTGTACTCTTTTACTGAATACTGAAAATACCTTATAAGATTCATCCTTGTGGGTTAAGAAGAGTACCCATGTAAATCTAGAATAGTCATCAAATATGACAAAACCATATTTCTTTCCACCTAGGCTAGCTACACTAACTGGTCCAAACAGATCCATGTGTAACAGTTGCAAAGGTCTAGAGGATGTGACTTCTTTCTTGGATTTGAAACTTGATTTTACTTGTTTACCTCTCTGACATGCATCACACAAAATATCTTTCTTAAAAGAAATGTCAGGCAATCCTCTCACAAGGTTATGCTTTTTCAATTTTGAAATTTGCTTCATACTAACATGTCCTAATTTCTTATGCCACAGCCATTTTTCATCCTCTTTAGACATAAAGCATGTTACACTTTGATCTGAAAGTTCAGTCATGTCAATCTTATACAGATTGTTTTGCCTTTTAGCAGAAAAGAGGGTTTTTCCATTACAGTCATTGACCATGCATGCATCCTTAGAAAAAGATACAGAAAGTCCACTGTCACATAATTGACTTATGCTAAGCAGATTATGTTTTAATCCTTTCACAAATAACACATAATGAATAATAGGTAAGGGAGGTTTACCACCAATTTTACCTAAACCAACAACTTTTCCTTTCTGGTTGCCACCAAAAGTTACATGTCCACCTTTCTTAGGTTGGAGGTCTAGGAACATAGACCTTTCGCCTGTCATGTGTCGCGAGCATCTACTGTCCAGATACCATGACAGGTGTTTGCTTTGTTCTGTTGAGAATGTCTGCAACAGGAATGATCATGACCTTAGGTACCCATATTTTCTTGGGTCCTTTTTTGTTAGTGTGAGGAGTCTGTAAAGACTTCCTTCTCTTTTTGTGAATACACTTAGACATGATATGTCCAGCTTTTCCACAGTAGGAACATATAGATTTAACAGCTATATTTGAAAACTTTGTTGATCCTTTATGATGTTCTTGATTGGAATATCCTATACCTTCTTTGTTAAGGGAGTGCCTCTGACTTCCTAAGAGTTTAGTCAGATTATCTCTACCATTAACAAACTTGGCAAGATCTGAGGTGAGCTCTTCTAGTTTCTGTTGAAGTTTAGTTACTTCTTCAGATGGTAAAGTTTCAACTGAGATCTCAACTTCAGACTTTTCAGTCTTAAGTTTACTATTCTCTTCTGCTAACTTTTCACACTCTAGAGATTTCTGTGTGTACTCATTAGAGAGTTTAGCATACTGTCTCTTGAGGGATCTAAAAGCTTTAGATATATAGTTGGATTCTTCCAAAAGTTCATCATAGGCATCATTCAATTTTTCAAGTTCAGAATGTACCTCAGTTTCTGATTCTGAATCTGTATCAGCCATAAGACAGAGATTTGCTTCAAGCTCCTCTCCTTCACTTTCAGTGGAGCTTTCATCAAGATCTTCCCAAGTAGCCATCATTCCTTTCTTTTTCTTGTTGAAGAATTTCTTGGAAGATTGCTTCCTGAGTTGAGGGCATTTTGCTTTGATGTGACCAGGCTTTTTACATTCATAGCATACAATGACATTTCTGTCATTAGATCCACCATCCTTGTTGTGCTTGTCTTTGTTGAAGCGCCTGAAGGGTTTGTCTTTTCTGAAGTTTCTTTTCTTCCACAGCTTCTTTATTTTTCTGGTGAAGAGAGACAGTTCATCATCTTCATCATCTGAGTCATCCTCATTTGATTCTCCAGATTCTTTTGAAGATTCATCTGCTTTGAGAGCTTTTGAACTTGCTCCCTTAGATGACTTCTTGTCAGCTTTGAGTGCAATGGACTTGTTTTTCTTTCCATTGTTCTCTTCAATCAGTTCTTGTTCATGAATCTGAAGAGTCCCAAGAAGCTCATTAAGCTTCATTGTTGTTAGATCCTTGGCCTGAGACACAGCAGTTACAAGTGGTCTCCATTGTTTTGGAAGACTTCTGAGAATCTTTTGAATGTGTTCCTCAGTCTTGTAAATTTTTCCCAGAGATTTCAATCCATTGGTTATGGTTTGAAACCTTCCATACATTTGGCCAATAGTTTCACCTTCCTCCATTTTGAACAGCTCATACTTTCTGACAAGCATGCTGACTTTTGTTTCTTTGACTTTGCTAGTTCCTTCATGAGCAATAGCTAGTGAGTCCCACATTTCTTTTGCAGACTCACAAGCACAGACTTTTTCAAATTCTTCTCTGCTCAGAGCGCACATGATTGCATATCTAGCTTTGGCATTAAGCTGCCACTTTGTTCTTTGATCAGTGGTCATGTTTGCTTTAGGAACTTCCTCTCCTTTGTCATCTTTAGGGACAAAAGGACCTTCATCAATGATATCCCAAAGATCAGAGTTAGTGGATTGTAAAAACCACTTCATCTTTTCTTTCCAGTAGATGTAGTCCTCTCCATTGAAGAAAGGATGTCTCGACATTGAGGATCCTTCTCCAGCATGGTTCTTGCTTCCACTGGTTTCTCCTGCCATCTCCAAGATCTTTTCCTCTACACTGTTAAGTGCTCAACCCAGAGGCTGAGCTCTGATACCAACTGAAATAACCAAAGTGAACACAAGAAGGGGGGGTTGAATTATGTTTACCAACTTTTTCGGTTACTTAAAAAGATTTTCGCAGGCACAGCAAGAAGGTTTGATTAAGAGAGGATTAGATGAGTGAAACGTCTAATATTAAAACAGAATAGCACACACAAACGAAGAAGGTTAAAAAGAGTTTGATAACCACAGTATTAACTCCCCAAGTTAAAAAGCTAAGACTGAAACGATACTCAAGCAAATTAAAAGATAAGGGAGTAGAAATATCACTCAAGAGATTTATACTGGTTCACCCTAAAATCCATAGGGCTACGTCCAGTTTCTTGGCAGCACCAAGTTTCCACTATAACTGAGTAAATTACAGTACAAGTATTCTTTGCACACCTAGCCTCTTCAGGCTCAACACTCAAACAAGTATTCTTTTCTCACCTAGCCTCTTCAGGCTCAAAAACAGTAAGAGATAAAAGGTTTGTATAGTTAATACAACTTGCAAGTCTTTCAGATCACACTCAGAGAGTGGAGTAAATATGAAGTATGAAAGACTGCGAATTTATATCTAATGATTGAATATGTATTCAATGAAGGAATGAAGAAGTTAATGAAGAGAGTAAATGCTTCTGTGCAGAGTTCTTTTGATATTCAACTTCTTAGCTTCATCTTCTTTGTTTGATCTATAAAAAGCTTCAATCAAGAGATCCGTTTTGACACAGCTTCAGAAAGTGTTTGCATCTGACTTGAGCTTTCTGAGACACCATTTAATGCCAAAGAGTCGTTCTGAGTATTCATTAAATGCTTGAAAACATTGGCCATTGTCAAGAGTGTCCAAGAGTACACTTTAAACTGAACAGCTGTTCTTTCAGAGTATATGGCAGCAGGCTTCTTGTACTTGTTGCAGAGAGCTTTCCTTTTTCAGTGCAACATCAGTTTACTTTTCCATAAAGTACTTTTTACTTTGTACTAGAATAGGCAAAAGGTTACTGCAGTGGTGCAGAGATAGCGTGTTTATTCCTTAAAACCTTGAAACAACGTTCTTTATTCTTTGTCCTTCGAGCTATTGTCCATAGGTCTTCGAGATCCTTAAGGATGGCCTATAATTTTGAATATGGTGACTTGGACTTGATTTCTGACATACTGACTTGGTGTCAGCAATGAGAGTTTTTAGACGGGTGGAAGTCATCCAAAAACTTAGACGGGTGAAAGCTTGTTCCAAAGTTAGACGGGTGAAAGCTTGTTCCAAAGTTAGACGGGTGAAAGCTTGTTCCAAAGTTAGACGGGTGAAAGCTTAGCTGAGCCAAACTTAGACGCATGCTTCTTGCCACGTCATCAACTGAGCTTAGTCTTTCTTGAGCGTTGACTTTCTTTGATTAATTTTCTAGACGAGTAAAACTTAGACGAGTCACTACTGAGCTTCTACTAAAAAGTAGACGGGTGAAATTTAGACGAGTGACTTCAAGTCTATTTTCCTGCACACTTATCAAATATATCAGTAATTTCTTTTGGTTCAATATTACCATACTTGAACTATTTGGAATCATCAAAACATAGAGGATTTACACTTTGAATGTGTTTTAGACTTATGAGGTCTCAACACTAACTACTCAACTAACAATAACAAACTAACTAATTACCTAATTTGAATTATCTCCAACATACTCTCTTAATTCAAATTAGCTAAAAACACAAAATACAATGACTAATACATCTCTAAACACAATTTTCCAGGATCCCAAACTTTAAAGCACAATGATTGAACCTTTATGGAAATACACTCATATCCACCAGGATCCCAGAATTTCAGAAGCCTTATGTATTTGTAAAAACACCTCATTAAGACCATTAATTCGCTGGCTTGGTGTTCGCCACCCTGGAATTCCTGCCTTCCGTCCCTGGAGTCGTTGGTTCGAATCCCATCAGTAGACATTTTCCTTATTTTTAAATTTTTAAGCCATTTTATCAAAAATAAAATGGCAAACACGCATAAGGCACGACTCCAACCAATCACCTCATGTAAGCTCCTGCAACGCTTTACCACTAAGCTACAGCAGATGTTGATGCAAATTTTCAATCGCAAAATATATCTAACATGATCAAAATTCTTCCTTCTCCACAAACATAAAACTTCGTCTTCTTCATTTCGTTGAGCACGATTGGAATTCTCAGAAACCCTTTCAGCAGCAGAAATCAGAAATACATTACGTATCTCATCTATTGCTCCAGCTCTATTAAGCATTTTCCCATCAAAATCACCACATTCCTTCTCGTTCACGATGGTTAGCCATGACTACAACTCATCTTCTTTGTCATAACACAACTCGTCCTTGCACATCCATGGCGGCTCCGGCGATACTGTGACTGACTCAGGTCCAATCCTCCCTGTCCGAACCTCCCACTCCGTCCGAACCTCCATCGCGAGTTGCAGATCCGGAATCGCCGCCTCGACCACTTTACCAGCATCTTTGTATGGCGGCTTCGACTGTAACGACGGCGGTTTCGTCTCTTCCGAACCGGCATCGACCTCAGTTCGCCATTCATCTTCGCCCTTCTCACTTTCTCTAGCAATCTTGATATTTGTCTCCAGCTCCGGCACCACCGTCTCGACCTCCGTCATCGGTACACCTTGTGTCGCCATAGCAACAATAGCTTCTCCTCTGTCGCTGTCATTCTTGCTAAGTTGCTCCCGTATCTCCTTATCTGGTTCTGGTTCTTCTTTCTTTTGATCTTTGGATTAAGACAGAGGTTGCTCACAAAGTGTTTGATGGAATGACCCACTAAACACAACATATTCTTCTTCACTACCACCTTCACAAACTGGAACCGCATCATCTAGCAACTCACCTAAATCAACTGTAGAAAACCCAGTACCACCATTTTTGTTTGTCACGATTCTCTGATTGTAGCCATCATTTTTGGCATCACTGTTTGTGTCTTCTCTTGCCTTCTTGTCACTCATTCTTTCATCACCTCCATAGACTTTGTGCAAGATTTCCCATGCTCCTTTGGTTGTGTTAGCAGCAACAATCTTCTCAAGATTTCCTTCATCCACACATTGATGAAGAATCAAGAGAGCTTTCTAGTCTCTCTTTTTGGAAGCACCATCTTCCATACCTTGAACACCTTCTTACACAACCTCAAGCACCTCATAGAAATTGAAAATGTTTTCCATCTTCACTACCCATTGATGGAAGTTCTTGCCATCAAGAATCGATAATGGGATTGATAAACCCCCACTCACAATCTCTTCAATTTCTGTACCCATGGATAGACCCTCACAAGTCCCTAATCTTGTAGCTCTAGATACCATGTTGGAACACAAGCACTCACACTCACTCGTGGTGCACTCACATAGAAAGAATATTGAGAGGAAGAAGAAAGAGATAGAAGAAATGTTTTCCATCTTCACATATACACCATGCTCAGAGATACATTTCTCAAATCCTATTTGGATCAGAAAACCATCAATTCTCTTGTTCCAAGCTCTTGGAGCTTGTTTCAAGCCATATAAGGCTTTGTTCAACTTGTAAACTTTTGATTCATGGCCTGCTAACCCAAAGCCAGGAGGTTGAGAGACATAAACCTCTTAATCAAGTGGACCATTCAGAAAGGCTGATTTCACATCCATTTGATACATGGACCAGCCTTTCCAACTTGCAATTGCAACAACCATCCTCACTGTTTCAATCCGAGCCACAGGTGCATAGACTTCATCATAGTCTATTCCAGCCTTTTGTAAAAAACCCTTAGCCACCAATCTTGCCTTGTATTTGATGACTTTGGCACTAGGATTTGTTTTCACTATATAAATCCATTTAACAGCAATGGACTTCTTCTGGAGTGGCAGTGAGACAAGCTTCCAAGTGTGATTCTTCTCTATGGATCTCAACTCATCTTTCATAGCCTCAATCCAATTTGGATTGTTCATAGCTTCTTCAAAATTCACAGGCTCAGACTCAACTATTAATGCATAGTGCACTAACTCTCCTTCTGTGTTGACTGCAGCATCTGATGTCAACTCATAATCAAGAAGTCTTGGAGGGAGTTGTCTAGCTCTTTGTGATCTCCTTGTCCCAGCACCTTCTAGAGTGATAGTTTCTTCTTCAGTATCATCAAGTTCAAACATCATTCTTGTTGATCTGTCACCTGCCTCCTTGTCCCAATTCCAACTCTTGCTTTCATCTACTACTACATCTCTACTGATGATTATCTGATTGCTATTTGGATTAAACAACCCAAAAATAATTAAAGAAAAAGGACTGCAAAGCCTTATTCTTGATTCATCAGTGTGTGGACAGTGTTAACTTTGAGAAGATCTCCTCAGCCAACACTGCTAAGGAGGCATGGGACATTCTGGTCAAGGCCTATGGTGATGGAGATAAGATGAAAAAGGTGAAGCTGCAATCTCTTCGAAGGCAGTAAAAACTGCTGGCAATGAATGAGCAAGAATCAGTAGCTGAGTACTTCAACCGAATTCAGACTCTCATTAACTCGATGAAGAACTGTAAGGAGAAGTTCACAGACCAGATGATTGTAGAAAAGGTTCTAAGAACCTTGACTCCTCGGTTTGATCACATAGTGGTGGCAATTGAGGAGTCAAAGGATCTTGAGGAGATGAAGCCAGAAGAACTGCAGAATTCCCTAGAGGCACATGAGCAGAGGTTAAATGAGAGGAATGGAGAAAAGACTAAGACACAAGCCTTGCAGGCTCAAGTCAAGAAGAGCAGCAATAACAGCAATCAATACAAAAGAAGAAAGGGCAAGTGGAAGGGTAATAGAGGGAGACATACTCAGGGCAATGATTCAACCAGAAATCAAACTGCTCAATCTGATCAGAAGCATGTTGGAGATAATCAGAAGTTTCAGAGAAGAGGTGGTGGAGGAGGTGCCAGAGGAAGATGAGGCAGAAAAAGGTTTCACAAAAGTAATATCCAGTGCTATAATTGCAACAAATGGGGTCACTTTGCAGATGAATGCTACAACAAAGATAGAAAAGAGGCACAAGATGATGAGGCACAGATGGTTCAAGAAGATGAATCTGACTCAGAACAGGTTCTCTTGATGGTGACTACAAAGGAGATGAGAGCAGTGCTGAATGTTGGTACTTGGATACTGGGTGTTCAACCCATATGACAGGCAGAAAGGATTGGTTTGTTAATCTTGACAAATCAGTCAAAAGCAAAGTGAACTTTGCTAATGATAGTACACTTGATGTAGTAGGTATGGTAAAAATCCTAATAAAAAGAAAGGATGGAAAGCAATCATTTATAAATGATGTGCTGTTTGTGCCAGGCATGAAAAGCAACCTGCTTAGCCTTGGCCAATTGCTTGAGAAAGGTTATGCAATGGTCATGGAGGATAATGTGATGAAGCTATTTGATGATAAGAAGAGGTTGATACTGAAAGCCCCATTATCAAGAAACAGAACCTTTAAGGTGGGAATTCAAGTCATGGAACGCAGATGTTATAGCACTGCAGTCAGTAAAGAAGAATGGATATGGCATTACAAGTTTGGACACCTGAATTTCAGGGATCTAGGCCTGTTGAGTAGACAAGAAATGGTGCAAGGACTTCCTCATATACAGCAACCTACTGAAAGATGTGAGGAATGCTTGGAGTGCAAGCAACAAAGAAGCAGTTTTGCTCATCAAACTCCTGTCAGATCCAAGAACAAACTAGAGGTGATCTATTCAGATGTGTGTGGACCTATGCAAACTGAATCAATTGGAGGTAACAAGTATTTCGTATCTTTCATTGATGAGTTTACTAGGAAAACTTGGATCTATATTATTAAAAGGAAGAGTGATGTGTTTAATGTCTTTAAGAAATTTAAGACTTATGTTGAGAAGCAAAGTGAGCAGCAGATGAAATGTGTAAGAACAGATGGAGGAGTTGAGTATATGCCAGAAGAATTACAAAAGTTTTGTGATCTTGCTGGTCTTGAACATGAGGTAACACCACCTTATACACCACAACATAATGGTACTGCTGAAAGAAAGAACAGAACCATTATGAACATGGTGAGGAGTATGCTAAAGAGTAAGAGTTTACCAGGATGCTTGTGGGGGTGAAGCAGCCTCTACTGCAGTGTACATACTCAATAGAAGTCCAACCAGGAGACTAAATGGCTTGACACTTGAGGAAGCATGGACAGGCATCAAACCAAATGTGTTATATTTTCGAGTGTTTGGCTCAGTCTGTTTCAGACATATTCCAGATCAACTTAGAAGGAAACTTGATGATAAAGGTGAGCAGATGATACTGGTTGGTTATCACTCAACTGGTGAGTTGAATTATCTCCAACACCAGACCTAGACTGATAGACATGCCATACAAGTGAGTTGGTGAAGTAAACTTCTATAAACCAAAACACTGTATTGTATGTTAGAGGTCTTCCAATCACATTACACCCCCACAATTCTTGCTATTATGCTGTTTTGCGCCTTTCGGCCATGCGCGCGCTGAGACACCCCGATGTCCCATTAAATAAAAACCTAATTTATCTAAAACTTAATCGTAATATTAGTGTTGGACATATATATAAAATCGTAATTATTAACAACTTAAAGGTAAGAACAAAATTTAAACATCACATCACACACATATAAATATAAATACAAATATACTATGCTGATAAACTAAAGAGGGTACTCCATCAGTAGGGTCCCAAAAGATACATACTGATACAAAAGGGTATAAGCAGCGGAAACTAAAACGTCACAAAAGACGCACTGGCCATCGACCCTAAATTCAACGGCTGGAGGTCGCTGCTCGTCCTCTAACATCCCCATCAAGCTCCTCTGTGGCCGGCTCATCCGCAATATTTAGTTATGCCTTTTGGTGTGACTAATGCTCCAGCAGTATTTATGGATTATATGAATAGGATCTTTAGACCGTTCCTCGATAAGTTTGTGGTGGTGTTTATAGATGATATCCTTATTTATTCCCGTACACGGGAAGAGCATGAGGGACATTTAAGAACAGTGTTACAGGTATTGAAGGATAGACAGTTGTATGCTAAGCTTTCTAAGTGTGAGTTCTGGTTAGAGGAGGTTCAGTTCCTAGGTCATGTGATTAACAAAGAAGGAATAGTAGTAGATCCTGCTAAAGTTGAAGCAGTGCTTAGGTGGGAACGACCTAAGTTAGTTAGTGAAGTAAGGAGTTTCTTGGGATTGGCTGGATATTATCGGAGGTTTATTGAGGGGTTTTCGAAAATTGCGTTGCCTATGATGCAGTTAACGAGAAAAGGTACAGCGTTTGTTTGGACGGAGGAATGTGAGGAGAGTTTTCAGAAGTTGAAGGAAAAGTTACCTACATCACCTGTTCTGACTTTGCCAGATCCTTTAGGACAGTTTGACGTATATTGTGATGCGTCATACCAAGGATTGGGTTGTGTCTTGATGCAAGAGGGCAGAGTTGTGGCTTATGCTTCCCGACAGTTGAGAGTTCATGAGAGGAATTATCCGACCCATGATCTGGAGTTGGCAGCTATAGTGTTCGCATTAAAGATATGGCGACAATATCTTTATGGAGCTAGGTTTAATGTGTACAGTGACCATAAGAGTTTAAAGTATTTGTTTGATCAGAAGGAGCTAAATATGAGACAACATAGATGGATGGAGTTTATTAAGGATTATGAGTTTGATCTTCAATACCATCCTGGGAAGGCGAATGTTGTAGCGGATGCTCTGAGTAGGAAATCTTTACATGTGTCGGCGATGATGGTAAAGGAAATGGAATTGATTGAACAGTTTAGAGATATGAATCTAGGGATGGAGTTGTGTGAGGATAAAATATGCTTAGGTATAATCACTATTAATAGTGAGTTTCTGAGGGATCTTAAGGATAAACAGGTTCAGGATCAATACCTGCAAGAGGTGAGTAGAGGCATAGATGAGGGTAAGATTTCAGAGTTTAGTAGAGGGCCAGATGGTGTGTTGAGATTTAGGGATAGGATATGTGTGCCAGAGGACTTAGAGTTTAGGAAAATGATTTTGCACGAGGTGCATAAGAGTAAGTTGAGTTTTCATCCCGGAGCCACCAAGATGTATCAGGATTTAAAGAAAATGTTTTGGTGGCCGAGAATGAAGAAGGAAGTGGCAGAGTATGTTTTATCTTGTTTGGTTTGTCAGCGAGCTAAGATAGAACATCAAAAGCCTGCTGGTTTGCTACAGTCCTTAGATATCCCAGAATGGAAGTGGGATAGTATAGCTGTGGATTTTGTGGTTGGATTACCACGAACTCCTAAGAAGCATGATGCGATTTGGGTTATCATCGATAGGTTGACGAAGTGTGCTCACTTCTTACCTATTGGTGAGAGTTATAGCTTAGAGAAGTTGACCCAGATCTACATCAAGGAAATTGTTAGGCTACATGGTGTACCGTCGAGCATTGTTTCCGACCGAGATCCTAGATTCACATCTAGATTTTGGAGACAGTTGCACAGTGCTTTGGGGACAAAGTTGAGAATGAGTTCTGCTTATCATCCTCAGACGGATGGACAGTCTGAGAGGACAATTCAGTCATTGGAGGATCTTTTGAGGGCGTGTGTTTTAGAGCACATTGGCAGTTGGGATGAGTTTTTGCCGTTGATTGAGTTTACATATAACAACAGTTTCCATAGCAGTATCGGGATGGCACCGTATAAGGCTTTTTATGGCAGGAAATGTAGGACTCCGTTGTGTTGGTATGAGACTGGTGAAAGCCAGGTATTGGGCCCTGATGTGGTACAGCAGACGACAGAACAGGTTAGAAAGATCAGGGAAAAGATGAAGGAAGCGCAGGATAGGCAAAGGAGCTACAGTAACAATAGGAGGAGACCCTTGGAGTTCCAGGAAGGTGATCACGTGTTTTTGAGAGTCACTCCAAAGACTGGAATTGGCAGAGCTATCAAGTCTAGAAAGCTTACTCCTAGATTCATTGGACCTTTCCAGATTCTTCGACGGATTGGTCCAGTAGCCTACCATATTGCCTTAATGCCTAACCTTTCTAATCTTCATGATGTCTTTCACGTATCCCAGTTGAGAAAATATTATCCCGATCCTTCTCATGTACTTGAGCCTGAGTCAATACAACTCCGAGAGAATCTAGAGTATGAGGCTTTACCGATTAGGATCGCAGATAGAATGATTAAGGAACTTCGCGGTAGACAGATTCCTTTGGTCAAGGTTATGTGGGATGAGACTACAGGTGATGCTACTTGGGAGCGTGAGGCAGATATGCAGCAGCAGTATCCACATCTTTTCTAAGGTACGTAAATTCCGGGGACGTAATTTCTTTTAAGGGGGGTAGTAATGTAACATCTGTGTTTTAAGGAATTATTTATATGTTGGATAACTTTGTTTAAGACTTTGATTTAAGTAGGAAACCTTACATGGAAAGTATGAGACTAACCGGCGTTGAATTGAATAAGAAAGTGTTCTAGAATTTCTGTTATACAATTTAGAATGCATAAGAGTGCACAATAGTAAATTTATTTTGTGCAAGAGATTAGGTATTTTTGAAGGCTTAGTCTTATTCCTTAGGTATAGAAGAGTCTATGTTTCAAATTTCAGGTCAAACGGACTTCAAACGAACTCAGAACGCGCGAAAACGTGCGAACCAGTAGTGTTGGACAGCAACTAGCGCTGAGCGCTGTATTCCTGGCGCTGAGCGCTGGCCAGTGTGCTATGTGTCGCGTTGTGATTGGACGAGAGAGGCGGTTTGCCTCACCAGTGCTGAGCGCTGGGCGCCAGAAAAAAAAAAGATTAAATGAAAGAATTTCGTGGAACATGTGAGAAAGTGGCAGAAACCTCAGGTTTTAGAGTGAGAGGGAGAAGAAAGAAAGAAAGAGAGAGAAAATTCCAGAGCTGATTCTGATCAATCCGTTCGTCCTATTGAAAAACCGATTATACCGTTGTGATCCTCGCGACTTCTACTTCATCATCCTACCTTTCTTTTCTTGGTAAGTCTATGTTTTTATGCCGAAATGCTGTCCGTGATAGTATTGAAGTTATCTCTTAAACCGTTTATCCGTTTTCAATTCTGTCTTCAGATTTGAGCTACACGTAACGTGTACTTCGTGAATATGTGTTCAGGTGAATTTTTGGAGCCCCGTAGGTAGGAGAACCTCACGAGGCAGGTTTGGGGAGATTGGCGTGGGCTCGTTTCGTTGCTCTAAAGCTAGCCTACGACACCTCAGGTGGGGGAAGTAACCATCTAGCGTCGGAAATGGCTAAGTAACATTTTATTCAATATCGGCGTAGGGCGACCTAAACCCTACTAGTGGGCGAATAATAGACAATATCAATATCACATTGGGGACTATTTAGTGGTACCGATGATGATATGGAGATTGTAGATTTATCGCCGTTAGGTTAATTTTATGATATCTGAGGTTGTCTGGTTTTATTATGTTTGAATTGTTTGCTGTTTGGATTAACATGTTAAATTATAGTTATTATATTTATTAGAATATGTTAGTATTATTTTATTATTATTGTGATTATTATTTATTTTGATTATGGTTGATAACATGTTGTTCTGATTGATAATATGATTTATCTGGAATAATATGCTTAGTGACATCTAGGTGATGATATCTGATATTTTTGAGTGATGCATGTTGGGGAGTGTATGATATATGATTTAGAAGTGCCTAACCTAATTAATTAATATTTTATTATGACGAGATTGATGAGGTGATATATGCTATGAGATAGTGATGAGAGGTTAAGGCACTAGGATATGATTCGATATATGCCGGTAAGATCCATATAGATGCATGTTGTTGATCACAGCCGTGTGTTTGGAACACACGAGGTCAGAAGTACTCGCGGGACCGTCCCAACTTAGATTTAGGTTGTGCAGCTATAGTGTCATTGCTTTGCATGAGCACCCTCGAGAGAGAACCAGGGTGTGCACCGACGTGTATTGTGCAGCTATAGTGTCATTGCCTTGCATGAGCATTCTCACCGCGGATGAGAATGTGCACCGGTGTTTGGGGACGCGTCGCTTGGACGACTGACTAACATCCCTGAGCGGGTAAGGGATGTGTGACAGGATTGGTAGTGGCCACGTCAGCATAAGTTGCATGAGTGCGAAGGGTAGAGGATGATAATATATCTCGAGGATGATTATATATATTTATTATATATATATATATATATATATATATATATATATTTATCTGTGATGCATATCTATGTGCCTTTATTGTTTATATGTTACGTATCCTTTTCCTTATATGATGATAGATAGTTTCTTATCCCCTATTTCTTTTATATGTATGTTTCTTTTATGTGCGCGTTATCATCACCTAGATGTCACTACGCATATTATTCCAGATAAATCATATTATCAATCAAGACAACATGTTATCAACCATAATCAAAATAAATAATAATCACAATAATAATAATAAAATAATACTAACATATTCTAATAAATATAATAACTATAATTTAACATGTTAATACAAACAGCAAACAATTCAAACATAATAAAACCAGACAACCTCAGATATCATAAAATTAATCTAACGGCGATAAATCTACAATCTCCATATCATCATCGGTACCACTAAATAGTCCCCAATGTGATATTGATATTGTCTATTATTCGCCCACTAGTAGGGTTTAGGTCGCCCCACGCCAATATTGAATAAAATGTTACTTAGCCAAATCCGACGCTAGATGGTTACTTTCCCCCACCTGAGGTGTCATAGGCTAGCTTTAGAGCAACGAAACGAGCCCACGCCAATCTCCCCAAATCTGCCTCGTGAGGATCTCCTACCTCCGGGGCTCCAAAAATTCACCTGAACACATATTCACGAAGTACACATTACGTGTAGCTCAAATCTGAAGACAGAATTGAAAACGGATAAACGGTTTGAGAGATAGCTTCAATACTATCACGGACAGCATTTCGGCATAAAAACATAGACTTACCAAGAAAAGAAAGGTAGGATGATGAAGTAGAAGTCGCGAGGATCACAACGGTATAATCGGTTTTTCAATAGGACGAACGGATTGATCAGAATCAGCTCTGGGATTTTCTCTCTCTTTCTTTCTTTCTTTCTTTCTTCTCCTTCTCACTCTAAAACCTGAGGTTTCTGCCACTTTCTCACATGTTCCACGAAATTCTTTCATTTAATCTTTTTTTTTTCTGGCGCCCAGCGCTCAGCACTCGGGATCCAGCGCTCAGCGCTGGTGAGGAAAACCGCCTCTCTCGTCCAATCACAACGCGACACGTAGCACACTGGCCAGCGCTCAGCGCCAGGAATACAGCGCTCAGCGCTAGTTGCTGTCCAACACTACTGGTTCGCACGTTTTCGCGCGTTCTGAGTTCGTTTGAAGTCCGTTTGACCTGAAATTTGGAACATAGACTCTTCTGTACCTAAGGAATAAGACTAAGCCTTCAAAAATACCTAATCTCTTCCACAAAATAAATTTCCTATTGTGCACTCTTATGCATTCTAAATTGTATAACAGAAATTCTAGAACAATTTCTTATTCAATTCAACGCCGGTTAATCTCATACTTTCCATGTAAGGTGTCCTACTTAAATCAAAGTCTTAAACAAAGTTATCCAACATATAAATAATTCCTTAAAACACAGATGTTACACGCGCCTGGTAATTCATGAGTGCTCTAGAGATTATGCCACAATCTCGTACAAGCGGCCCCACTTGACACTCATATAGGTGATTTCATCAAGTATATGCTGCACTTCATACACCACCCATAAGGGATATGAAATTCATTAAAAGCTTTTAGCTTAACCTCCCAAAAATACAGTCTAGCACTTCTCACACCATAGGAAGAGACAAAATTAAGGGTGCTACCAGAACTAACAAGTGACTTGTTATTACCCATATGAACCTTCTTCATGGGATCTCCAATCACAAAGGTTGGGTTACCATCACCGTTAATTTAACATTGGCTTAAATCTCATTCCCCTTGGTCGAATCCACTTTTGACTTCACATAATCCATCTTTGCTTAAGCACAAAATATTTTACAATTCTTGTCATTGAAAGTATTATTCTTTGTAATGACTACTGCCACTTGGCAATTACAATACATAAACACAAAAGGAGTTAATTTATTTAACTCATAAAATATTTTCTAAAAAACTTTTCAACCATTTAACCTCATTATCAGCCAATTTCAGAGTACAAACTCTGACCCCATTGTATATTTTAAAATAAATTTTTGTTTGGCTGATCTCCAAGTAATTACACCACAAAAGGTGAATACATAATGTTTGAATTTGAAATTCAATAAGCATCACTGCATTTTCAATACAGTGGAAAATCCAGTTCATTCCCTACAAAAATGTAGGAGGCATAAAACATCTTTATTTGCACAAATACACTTGGTAGCCCCAAAGTCTACCATCCATTTTTTAACAATATTTGTCATAAGAATAGTCCGTGAATTATTCCAACAATTATATCATCTCCATGACCAAGTTTGCCTTTGGCCTTAGGAGGATTAACATTCCTCTTCGGACATATGCATTGAAGTGCATGATCACATGACTTTAAAAGTTACAACCCCCACAGATCATAATATCACACATTATTTTCAATGTCAGCCCCAAAAATCACTTACGCATATGATGTCAATTTATTGACAACACCTCTTATCAGATCACAATAAGACTGAAGCGACACACCGAAATTGAGAATTTGAAAATTCTCATGTTCTTTACCATCATACTAGCATTTCCACTTTGCCAATAACCAATGTAATTAGGAAAAAAATAAATGTTCAAAAGGAGAATGTATTCCAAGTTTGTAATTGCCTCAATATAAATTCTGCAAAAACAATCTTGCTCATCCCGTTATCCTCATCCAAAAAGATAAACCATAATATAATTCTATAATATACATCATGTAAAATACACATGGATGGATAACTCATAATACTAAAATAACAATAATTCATACCTTTGAACATTTTAATAAATTCACACATAATATCTTTCGAATCAATACTTATATCAATATCACATACCTAAGTTTCTAACAAGTATATGTCAGACATGGAAACCATTGAGAATTATAAAAGAAGAATTAATAGCAAGCTTATTATTTCAATTCCATGACTAGGAAACTGTTATTTGAACACTACGATGCACTACACATGCTACATTCCACACTAAAAAAATGATGTGAATTTACCTCAACTACCAGCTGCTACTGTATCAAAGAAATCTCTCCAGCAAAACTCACTCAATAAATAGTAAAGCATCAACTTTAACATCTTTGTATCCATAATTCATGGTACTTCCCAAATTACTCTTTTTTCTTTGATCAAAAGTTAATTAGCATCATAAGGGGTAATCATTGGCTTTGCTTCAATGAGTCTATACTTGTAACAAAATTCTCAACGTAATATTCTTGTGATAACAATATACTATCACCTTTCTTATGATTTTAACACTCACAAGGTTCACCATTTCTTGTGATATCAAATTTAACACCCACATAATTTTATGCAATGCCTGCAAAATATAATAAAATATATTTCACCAGATAAAGTAATCGAACCGCATACCTTAGTGGTTTAAGAACTTGACAAGAGCTAGCATCCAGTTTGGACCATATTTTCGTATGCATGATACATGCAACTTCGGTTTAAAACCTTATTGAGATCATTTGTTAATCAACTTGGGAGTTGTCCACTTATCCATACTTGCTGGAACAAAGTTATAGCGTGAGTCCTTGTCTCTGAGAGACTCTTCACACAGCTTGGCGCACGGAGACGTAGGACAATAAAGGGTTTCACTTTTCACCCAAAATTCTTTAAAATATATATATATATACACCAAAAGAGAGTTTTTGAATAATTTTGTTTGGACCTGCCTTGAAATCATTCATCTGACGGCAAAATCAAACCAAACAAAATAACCATAATTTTCATAGGACATAATCCTTAAGATTGTTGTAAAAATAATAAATAAAATAGACAAATAAAATAAATATAGAACAAGATGAAGAATATCAATAAAATGTTTATAGTCTAAGACATGTGAAATCACACTGTCCTTATGGATTATTTCAGCCACAAAATTTTAATTGTCTCAAATAGCGAAACTCCCCCAGGATATAACAGACTCTTCCAGATGTGACACCCTAACTTGGGTCATCACATGGTTACCCATTGCGGAAAAATAATATTTTAATTTGCTGGTTGCTTTCGGAAAATACTGTTTTCTCAACGTTTATCTTTTCAAAATATGGTGATAAAATTTTTTTTCTTCTTTGTTAACCTCATAATAACAACAACATAAACAAATCACACTTAAGTACATAATTGGATATAAGTCATACAACTATACTGCCTCATATGTTTTCACACTTATGTCTGTAATAAGCATAACATAACATAACATAACATAACATAAAACCTAAGTTGGTCGTAACTTAACTAATACTATACAGTAGAGGGAGCTTCAGCATGCTCCAACCTAAAGGGTCTTTCCCTTAAATTCACCCAGAGGAAGAATACCTGATATTGTTTGTAAGGGTGAGACACCAATATATGGATATAAACACGATAACCATTAGTGTGACTCACATACGGCACATACACATATATAAGCATATATTCTATCGATGGGTTTCACACCCCAAACATCAACATTTTAAAACTATGCATGAACACTTCATATACACCATCTAAACATTCACACCTAATCTCATGAGATATCCCAACACGTAATGAGTGGATCAAACTCAATAGCCATCCCATGGCACACAGGCACGCAGCCAAAACCCATTGCACACTGTCCAACACCGTGGCACAGTGATAAAACCGTAAATGGGGTTTCATTGTCCAACCTGGCACAATGAAGAAAATCGTAATTATGAAATACCTGACGCCACAAGGTAATCATACACAAAACCGTAGGCACGTCTGCCAAATGCATGCAAGAAAACAATTTGTTCTTGACACTTTTCTTTGTGTTCAATCTTTCCTTATCGAAGCTTAAAAGCTTACGACCAACCGTAATCTTAAACATCTTAAAACTTTCATTAATAACACAGGACCTCAAAGTCCGAGTGCTCAATCACAAAACACCTAGACCGATGCATCAGGCTTAGGGTTTGTGGTAATAGAAAACATCTCAAAATGTTTTAACACCTTTAACAACCATCAAGTCAACACCACGCCTACAGGACCTCAAAGTCCACAGGACACCAAGTCCACAACACCTTAAGAACCTTAGTACCCCGACGTCTCAGTTACTAAGTTCCATAACACTTTCAACCTTTAACATCTTTGAGAAAACTTGATTTCGGAAAATTTGCTAAGTGAGAAGATTTCTGCCATAAAACACCGGTTACCGAAAAACATCATTTTCAGAAAAGAGGGTCATAGAGATTTGGAGTTCATAAAAAATACACGTTGCCGTTTCTAAAATACTTGCCGTCGTCGGTTTTCCAAATTGTCGTCGTTAAGTCCTTTTAAAGTATTTTAAGGTAAAACTTAGCTTTTTCCGTTTAAACAATTTTCTAAATTCATGATTAAGTTATTTTCGCAGATTAACTTCACAGAATAACTTTTTATAATATTGCGGAATATCTTATGTAAAAATTAGCAGTAGTAAAATATTTTCACGGTTCTGCCCTCTCTGTGACTCCTAGTTCACTTTTACACTAATAGATCGTTAAAATAATAATATTTTCCAAAAACTCTTATTTTTCCCACATAATATTTTCCATAAACATTATATTCCAACATTTCCCATAAAACATTGAATATAATTTTATGCAGCTTATTAAAGCTTTTATCTGATTAAACGGTTGTGCACTGACCACTGTCAGGCTTCACAAACAACATCCAACATTATCATCAAAACTATATTACCAAACAAATCATACCTCATAGCAACATAATATATATCTGCGGATAATTAAATAATTAAAAGCAGATAAATCACCAAAACACAGATAAACAGCTAGAAACACATAGCCAAATAAAATAAACCAAAAACACCACAACCACATAAACAAATATATACAGACCACATATATCACACACATAGTTATCGAGAAAAATCCCTCAGGCAAGGCTCCCCTTACCTCTTGAAGTTTGACACGCTCCGATGTTAGTTTGACACGTTGCCGAGAAACGATGACACACGTACGTGTCAGAAAACACTAACCTTCAACAATACAACCAAACAACCAATCAAAACAAGCAAAACAAATACCTAATCCTCTTTAATAGGTCACGGCCTCCTTAGGGTTTTGTGGTTCAAAATCACTAAACTTGCTTAAGTCAGGGATTAATGATCCTAAGTGCTTAAGTCATTGAAACACATGATTAAACATCAAAGTTTGAATAAAAAACATCCTAACCCTCCCCAACATCAATTCGGCCAACACAAGGACATAGGGTTAGGGTTTTCATTTTTGACAAATCAACTTAGATTTAACATAAATATTTATTAACTAGATGATTACATGATCACTTTAATAAAACTTAACAAAATCATTCAAGTTCCTCACTAATGAATTTCGGCCAAGACATGAAAGACATGGTTAGAAATTTCAACTTGATATAAGAACTTGGATTTAGCAAGTACATACCCTAGAAGCATGAGATCTATGATCATTTTCAAGTAGAAACACAACAAAGTTCCTCCACCTCTCACTATAGGTTTCGGCCATGCTCAAAAAAATGAGGAGGAAGATTTTGTTTTCAACAATCTCTTGGATTATGATAGTAAGGATGATTATAAGCACATAGAAATTGGTTTCACTATTTTAGGAGTTTTCTATGATTTATGGTGATTTTTCAAAGTTCTAGATCTAGAAACTTAAAAGTGATGAACATAGATGAAATAGACTTTGAATCATGAAACTTATTGAAGAACATAGACATGATTAGGAAAGGAGAATAGGATTCACCTTTGAAGATCAAAAACAAGTGAAGATCCAAGGACTTGCTTCACAAAATGATGATATGAACTTAGAACTTTTGGGTGTTTTTGTGTAAAATGTGAAATAGGCAAGTAATGAAGTGAGAGTATGCCTTTTAAGAGTGTGGGCTGCGCCACTTTTGAAGGACTAAGTGGAAAGGAGGTGGGTTCTTCAAGGACTTAGGTGCAAATAACTCCTAGGGACCATTTTGCAAAATTCCAAAAGTATAGGGACTAGTTTGCAAATTCCTAATAGTTTGTAATGATGACCATGTGCAACACTTAATGTGTTCACATTGTGACTCACCATGTGAGTCATCTTGTGTGAGTCGCCGATATTATCCGTTAGCGGTTCCCGAAAATCCCGTAATCTGCTCCGCCGTTTACCCGATCGAGTATTACGCCCGTAAAACTTAAATTATTTCACTGTACATGAAATAATTCTAAAAACACACAATCATAGGAAATAAAATAAAAACCTTAAGTTTTTCGTTCACGAATTAAAATTAGGTCTTCTGATCAGTATAAATATACTGTCAGTGAAATTCGCGGGTCGGGATTCGCTTGACTTTCAAACCTAAATTTTAATCGTAGCTTCCTACGTTCAAGTAGAATGGAGTGATGAACTTCATTTATTTAAAATAATTTTCTAACACTCATATAAAAATATAAACATAATCGTCCGCATTTCGATTATTTTGAAACAGTGAAAATCGGGGTGTTACATTACTACCCCTCTAAAAAAAAAATTCGTCCTCGAAATTTCGTGACTCGAACTACGCAAGATTCCTCAATCTCAGAGTCTTACTTTCACAAGAAAGTATACAAAAAAAAAAAAAACTTTGCCAAGTTTGAAAAGAATACAGAAACATCCAACGCGTAAAAAGATTCTTCAATAGGTTCGTGAGTGTAAAAATGCATCGCGAATACATATTTACAACCATGACTCTAATTAAAGTTCCTTCTTTCACAAGAATTTTCCTGCCAACAATTCAAAAGAACTATGTTCCGACAAGAATTCAGACTGAATCACTTTCTACCAAAAGTAAAAGTGACTAGAGCAAGTCTCATTGAAAAACTAGTTTTATCAAGAAGGTGTCTATCCTGAACAACAATAGGATAGTCTAAACATATAGAATTCCACCTTGAAGTTGAAAACAATGACAGCATGAAAATCAAAGAAACAGACAATTTCCATATACTACACACAATCCATCGAAACAAGTATGAATTGTACTCGAATTTTAAAAGTATAATTGAGAGATTACCGTCTTAGTTTGAATTCCCAGCTCCCCACACATTATATACTCTACCCGCAGTCTTTGGCTTAACAACGTTGGTGTTATTGACAGTTGGTCCACGCTTTGGCGCATTGCAATCTTTCGCCAAATGTCCCGCTTGACCGCAGTTGAAACATTTAACTCCTCTTGGTGCATTGCAATCCTTCGCCAAATGTCCCACTTGATTACAGTTAAAACACTTAGCTCCCTTCGTAGGGCAAGCATCCATCATATGCCTTGTATCTCCACAGTTAAAGCATCTTCTAACTTGGCCTTGACTTTGATTTTTTTGGCCACCACTCCCTGATGCAGCAAAATTTGCATGATGTTGTTGTCGATTCTGGTTATTTCCCGGTGGACGGAAATAAGGTTTCTTCTGATTCTGTTCCTCTTTCTGATCCTGGTTCTTGGAACGAGAAGGTCCTCCAACATTCCCCTTATTATCCTTTCCCCTCCTCATTTGTTCTATCTTCCGACTCATCTCAACTAAAGCTTGAAAAGTGCGGAGTTGCAGAGGTAAGACAGACTCTTTAATCTCAAATCTCAGTCCTGCCTCGAACCTCTCACACTTCCAGCTCTCATTGGGTTGTGCTTGAAAGAAACGGAAGTATTTGGCAAGCGACTCAAACTTTGCGGCATACTCCCCTACAGATAAGTCTTGCTGTTGTAACCCCAGGAATTCTTGTTCTTTCTCGATCCTCACGCTCTCCGGGAAATACTTGTCCATGAATGCAGTTCGGAAAATGATCCAGGTAATTTCCTGATGATCAGCTTCAAGCAGTTGTCTGACCCCTTTCCACCAATACTCTGCATCCCCTATCAGTAGGAAAGCAGCATAGGTAACTCTAACATCTGCTGGAGTAATCACCAGTTCAAAGATTTTCTCCAGCTCCTGAATCCATAAATCAGCTTTCTCATGATCAGCATCCCCACCAAACTGTGAAGGATTTTGGCTTCGAAAAGCAGTCAGAGCCTTGCCTTCCGCAGCTTGCAGAGTCTGGGCATTCATGGATGTAGTTTGATTGGCAATTGCAGCTGCCACATGTTCCATAGCCTGAGCGACATAGTCCACTCCATCATCATAGTTCTCATTCACGTTGGCACGACCGCCAATAGGACCACCTCTGCGACCACGTCCACGACCGCGTCCACGTCCTCGTCCACGTCCACCTTCTGGTGCGAGTTCCATACTGACCTGCCCATACAAATCAGTTAAACCGCAACCAGAAAATGAAACGCGCATTGGTGTATTGACACACATTACTTCTAAGAAGTAATTCAAACAAAACTTAACTCAGAGAAAACACAACGTCAACACAACAGACCTATTTCCCAAAGATCCCGAAAGACTCGACCAGCTCTGATACCACTAATGTGACACCCTAACTTGGGTCATCACATGGTTACCCATTGCGGAAAAATAATATTTTAATTTGCTGGTTGCTTTCGGAAAATACTGTTTTCTCAACGTTTATCTTTTCAAAATATGGTGATAAAATTTTTTTCTTCTTTGTTAACCTCATAATAACAACAACATAAACAAATCACACTTAAGTACATAATTGGATATAAGTCATACAACTATACTGCCTCATATGTTTTCACACTTATGTCTGTAATAAGCATAACATAACATAACATAACATAAAACCTAAGTTGGTCGTAACTTAACTAATACTATACAGTAGAGGGAGCTTCAGCATGCTCCAACCTAAAGGGTCTTTCCCTTAAATTCACCCAGAGGAAGAATACCTGATATTGTTTGTAAGGGTGAGACACCAATATATGGATATAAACACGATAACCATTAGTGTGACTCACATACGGCACATACACATATATAAGCATATATTCTATCGATGGGTTTCACACCCCAAACATCAACATTTTAAAACTATGCATGAACACTTCATATACACCATCTAAACATTCACACCTAATCTCATGAGATATCCCAACACGTAATGAGTGGATCAAACTCAATAGCCATCCCATGGCACACAAGCACGCAGCCAAAACCCATTGCACACTGTCCAACACCGTGGCACAGTGATAAAACCGTAAATGGGGTTTCATTGTCCAACCTGGCACAATGAAGAAAATCGTAATTATGAAATACCTGACGCCGCAAGGTAATCATACACAAAACCGTAGGCACGTCTGCCAAATGCATGCAAGAAAACAATTTGTTCTTGACACTTTTCTTTGTGTTCAATCTTTCCTTATCGAAGCTTAAAAGCTTACGACCAACCGTAATCTTAAACATCTTAAAACTTTCATTAATAACACAGGACCTCAAAGTCCGAGTGCTCAATCACAAAACACCTAGACCGATGCATCAGGCTTAGGGTTTGTGGTAATAGAAAACATCTCAAAATGTTTTAACACCTTTAACAACCATCAAGTCAACACCACGCCTACAGGACCTCAAAGTCCACAGGACACCAAGTCCACAACACCTTAAGAACCTTAGTACCCCGACGTCTCAGTTACTAAGTTCCATAACACTTTCAACCTTTAACATCTTTGAGAAAACTTGATTTCGGAAAATTTGCTAAGTGAGAAGATTTCTGCCATAAAACACCGGTTACCGAAAAACATCATTTTCAGAAAAGAGGGTCATAGAGATTTGGAGTTCATAAAAAATACACGTTGCCATTTCTAAAATACTTGCCGTCGTCGGTTTTCCAAATTGTCGTCGTTAAGTCCTTTTAAAGTATTTTAAGGTAAAACTTAGCTTTTTCCGCTTAAACAATTTTCTAAATTCATGATTAAGTTATTTTCGCAGATTAACTTCACAGAATAACTTTTTATAATATTGCGGAATATCTTATGTAAAAATTAGCAGTAGTAAAATATTTTCACGGTTCTGCCCTCTCTGTGACTCCTAGTTCACTTTTACACTAATAGATCGTTAAAATAATAATATTTTCCAAAAACTCTTATTTTTCCCACATAATATTTTCCATAAACATTATATTCCAACATTTCCCATAAAACATTGAATATAATTTTATGCAGCTTATTAAAGCTTTTATCTGATTAAACGGTTGTGCACTGACCACTGTCAGGCTTCACAAACAACATCCAACATTATCATCAAAACTATATTACCAAACAAATCATACCTCATAGCAACATAATATATATCTGCGGATAATTAAATAATTAAAAGCAGATAAATCACCAAAACACAGATAAACAGCTAGAAACACATAGCCAAATAAAATAAACCAAAAACACCACAACCACATAAACAAATATATACAGACCACATATATCACACACATAGTTATCGAGAAAAATCCCTCAGGCAAGGCTCCCCTTACCTCTTGAAGTTTGACACGCTCCGATGTTAGTTTGACACGTTGCCGAGAAACGATGACACACGTACGTGTCAGAAAACACTAACCTTCAACAATACAACCAAACAACCAATCAAAACAAGCAAAACAAATACCTAATCCTCTTTAATAGGTCACGGCCTCCTTAGGGTTTTGTGGTTCAAAATCACTAAACTTGCTTAAGTCAGGGATTAATGATCCTAAGTGCTTAAGTCATTGAAACACATGATTACACATCAAAGTTTGAATAAAAAACATCCTAACCCTCCCCAACATCAATTCGGCCAACACAAGGACATAGGGTTAGGGTTTTCATTTTTGACAAATCAACTTAGATTTAACATAAATATTTATTAACTAGATGATTACATGATCACTTTAATAAAACTTAACAAAATCATTCAAGTTCCTCACTAATGAATTTCGGCCAAGACATGAAAGACATGGTTAGAAATTTCAACTTGATATAAGAACTTGGATTTAGCAAGTACATACCCTAGAAGCATGAGATCTATGATCATTTTCAAGTAGAAACACAACAAAGTTCCTCCACCTCTCACTATAGGTTTCGGCCATGCTCAAAAAAATGAGGAGGAAGATTTTGTTTTCAACAATCTCTTGGATTATGATAGTAAGGATGATTATAAGCACATAGAAATTGGTTTCACTATTTTAGGAGTTTTCTATGATTTATGGTGATTTTTCAAAGTTCTAGATCTAGAAACTTAAAAGTGATGAACATAGATGAAATAGACTTTGAATCATGAAACTTATTGAAGAACATAGACATGATTAGGAAAGGAGAATAGGATTCACCTTTGAAGATCAAAAACAAGTGAAGATCCAAGGACTTGCTTCACAAAATGATGATATGAACTTAGAACTTTTGGGTGTTTTTGTGTAAAATGTGAAATAGGCAAGTAATGAAGTGAGAGTATGCCTTTTAAGAGTGTGGGCTGCGCCACTTTTGAAGGACTAAGTGGAAAGGAGGTGGGTTCTTCAAGGACTTAGGTGCAAATAACTCCTAGGGACCATTTTGCAAAATTCCAAAAGTATAGGGACTAGTTTGCAAATTCCTAATAGTTTGTAATGATGACCATGTGCAACACTTAATGTGTTCACATTGTGACTCACCATGTGAGTCATCTTGTGTGAGTCGCCGATATTATCCGTTAGCGGTTCCCGAAAATCCCGTAATCTGCTCCGTCGTTTACCCGATCGAGTATTACGCCCGTAAAACTTAAATTATTTCACTGTACATGAAATAATTCTAAAAACACACAATCATAGGAAATAAAATAAAAACCTTAAGTTTTTCGTTCACGAATTAAAATTAGGTCTTCTGATCAGTATAAATATACTGTCAGTGAAATTCGCGGGTCGGGATTCGCCTGACTTTCAAACCTAAATTTTTCTTTTAAACAACCATAGATTATTGTTATTGAAAAATGAAAGCAATACTATGATACTTGCTCTCTAATAAGTAAAATACACAAAAAGCAAAATTCACTTTAGTCCTCTATTGCACCGTGTATATATTGGAATTAAAGATGCATAAACTTGTAACATGTAAAAGAACATTGCATCTGGAGTGAATAAAAATTAAAGCATTTGAAACGTTAGTACAATAACTTGTGAAATAATAGAGCCATGATTATAGATGCACGTCGAAACAAAAAACTCATTCAAAATTAATAATTTAAGGAAATTAAAAGAGAATCAAATTTTAAGCCATTTGTACGTTAGAAAGTAAAAGCAAATGGACAAGATAGTTAAAAGCATTAAAAGGTAATAAAATGAAATTAAGACAATAAATTGTGCATTTAAAACGTTTCAAATTTTAATTTATTTTGAAATAAACTTAAATTAATTTTCCAACACCTATTGGTTGATTTTTCATTTGTTTAATGGAGACTAATTGTTGGGAATCTTGTTTCAATTTGTAGATCCCTTGAAGAGGAAACTCTTGAGTGGAAAGAGATAAGAGAGAAATCATCTTGAAAAAGTCTACATGACATACACGAGTGACAATCTTTGAGTGAATGGTGAGTGAGTGGTGAGGTCCTTGTAATATTCATTTTCGATTTGTAATTCTTTTCTTTCACTTGTTCTTTAAGTGTATTTGTTCCTTGTTGGACTGTACTTAATTCTTTTGATTTTTGGTGGTGTAATTATTCTTATTAGTGTAATCTTCATTTGATTTGTGAACTTTTCAATTCTCTGGAATTTGTATGTAATTTCTCAAATTGTAAGTGCACCATGACTTCACTACATGAAGAAGACAATGAAGATTTTCCTCCCTCATCACCAAGAACAAGGAACTTGAATAGGAGTTGGATAGAATGACAAGAAACTTAGAAAGAGTGTTTGAAAGATTAGAAGTACTTGAGAAGAAAAAAGGATCAAGGCATGAAAACTCACATAGAGGCTCATCAAATTTGGAAGACAATGAACATAGACCTAGATTTGATAGATGGAGACATAGACATGAACATAGAGGAAGAAGGAATGAGAAGGATGACAAGTTGCATAATGTGAAGGTGAAGATCCCTAGCTTCCATGGGAAGAGTGATCCCGATGTTTACTTGGAATGGGAGACCAACTTGGAGCACATATTCTCTTGCTACTACTATAGTGAAGAAAAGAAAGTAAAGATAGCTAGTATAGGATTTTATGATTATGCTTTAATTTGGTGGGATCAATTGTGTAAAGAGAGAAGAAGGTCTAATGAGGAACCAATTAGTACTTGGAGAGAAATGAAGAGGGTTTTAAGAAAAAGATATGTGCCTTCAAGCTACATTAGAGACTTACAACATGTACTCAAGGTTGAAGCACAAGTGAAGAGAAAGAACTCCTTCAAGAGGGAGGGTGACTCATCGAAACAACTTGAAGTTGTTGGTAAAAGTGGATCAAAGGCCACATTTCCTAACTCTAAACCTTCCACTTCTACCCTTTCTATTCCTTCTATGCACCACAACAAAAATATTACTCTTGTACCCCTCTCTACAAATGAAATTAGTAAGGATCAAAAGAAAACGAGAGAGAAAAGGGAGCTTGATAGAAAAGCCAAGAGTGACAAAGAAGAAAAAGAAATAAATGCAAAAGAAAATAATGTTCCACAAAATAATATGGAAAAGGCAATTGGCACAAATGAGTAAAACTTTTGCAAAAACCATAAGGTTAAAGAACAAGATGGCAAAGAATGCGTAGCTTTAAAGGAAAAAGAAGTAAAGAAAATACTTTTGGAAACCCATCCTTTGTGTTTGCTTTATTCCAACAATTTTTGTAACAAGTCTCTTCCATTTTTTTCTTTACCTACTACCTTTGAGTTTGTTTTAGATAAACTTCAAGTCACTCCTAAAGAAACTAAATAAATTCAAAGGCTTGTGGTAATCTCCAATGATGCTATCTTGGCACATAGCAAAACACAAGAAAATCTTCTTGAACAATTAAAATGTGTTTTTTTTTTACTTATGAAAGAAAAACCTTATGCTACTCTTGAAAAATACACTTTTTGCACCACCAAAGTGGAACCAATAAATGATTTTAAAACTAATGATGTTTGCTTGCCTACTAATACTTCTACTTTACCTATGTGCATTAAATCTACTTTGAAAATAAAAACATTGAAACTAATGCACATCCATCAAGGTTCCAATTCTTTGAGAGAACTACAACACAAATTCAATATCTTTCCACATGTTTCTCTCAATAGTGAACAACCATTACCAAACAACCTCTAAGAGATTACACCTTATGAAAAATATTTGAAAGGGTTGTTAACAAAACTTGTTTTCAAAAGGGTGGTTTTTGACCCAGGAGGATGTGTTGAGAATTACAACAATAATAAGGGAGTTGCCTTCCCAAATAAGGGAGTTTCGTTCCCAAAAGCTATTTTCTTTTAGGATCTTTATAAAAGAAAAAAACCTAAACATCTTTTCTTTAATGTAGGGTTAAAATTCGGGATGAATTTTCTTCAAGAAAGAGGGGATGATATGGACATGGATTCACAAAGCAAAGGACCAAGCAATGAAGACTCACATGGACCCATAACAAGGTCAAGACTAAGAAGAGTCCAAGATATCTAGTTAGAGATTGGGCTTAGGACCTTTGTATAGAGTAGAATTCATGTAATAAATGTAGGGATTAGGACCCTTGTATAGAGTAGAGTTAATGTAATAAAAGTGCTTATTCAAAAAGCACTTAGGACTAGTTTAAGAATTGGGCCTATTGGGCCATAGCATAAGAGTAGGAGGCATTAGGCCCAAAACAAAGCTACTTGCACCTTAAGTAAGAGTAGCTTGCACTTCAAGTTAGACTAGCTTGCACCTTAAGTAAGAGTAGCTTGCACTTCACGTTAGACTTCACGTTAGACTAGCTTGCACCTTAAGTAGGATGAGCCTATAAATAGGCTTCTTGTAAATCATTTTACAAGTTTGAATACAATTGAGTTTTCTCACACTTGACATTTCTAGAGAGAGTTGAGAGTTCTCCGCTTCTTGGTTCATGAGTTGAACCATTGATTCTTATCTTGAATTTCCATATTCAAGTGGTGAATCCTCCTTTGGCTTATCCATTCAATCTTCTTCTCAAAGATGATTCAATTGTGGCGCCTTCCCTTTCATCTTCTTCCTATTCATTTTCTACTTTTGTTCTTTAATTCTTGCAATTTACTTTCTAGTTCATATATAAATTGTTCTTCTCTTCTACTCCTTTTGTTTCTCTTGGTTCTTCACTTGACGATTAAGTTTATTCTATTGTTCTTATTTGTGTTTGATCTTGAATTTTTAGCAATTGAAATCAAAGAAAGATCCTAAATGTTAGTGATCTATGTCTTGATCACATCATAGCTTGCTAGTTGGGGTCTAATATTTAGCAGCTTCGTGGTGAAGGAAACTAACTGTTGAATGCGTCAAGGAGAGGATCTTCTTCTGGTCTTCAAAGGTAAGGGGAGTTTACCTGAGGGTTTGGTTAGTCACATGCTAATTGTTGTTGATGAATGTATAATTGTCTTTAATGAATGCATGTATGCTTTGTTGAGTGTAGTATTGGTTGTAATTGATGGAGAATGATAATTGTTGAATTGTCTTAGTATTTGTATGTTGATATGATATAAATTGTTGATTGTATTGGTTGAGAGCATGACATTGGTCATGGCTTGATGATGAGGATGAAGTCACTAAAAGACTTAAAACAGAAAATTTGAGGGTTGATTTCAATTTCATGTGTAAAGCCTTTTAAGAATAAAAGTGATTATAACTTGAGGACTTTTGTTAAAAGTCACATTTTGAGAAAGTCATAGATGAATGTAAATGAGTGTTAGTAAGGATGGTTTTGTGATAAGCTGCATTTATTTTAAACTCCCTAAAACGTTTCGAAAAGAAGAAACTGATGAAAATGTTCCCAAGATATTTAAGGAAAAGCCTTCTTAAAGAAAAAATTTTAGTTTCATGAAAAGTTTTACTCTAAATGAAAATATTTAGAAAAAGACTCTACGATGAATTTACTTACAACAATCTTTTGTTTTGGTTAAAAGTGTTTAGAAAAGGATTTAGTGGATTTAAGTTTTCCGAAAATGGATTATAAATGGAAAGGACTCTGCAAAAATGTATTTATAAGAGCGAAAATGTCTTTATGACGCAAAGTTGAAAAATCTTTGTATTTGTTTTTCGATTTAGTTTTCACTAAACGAAAAACCAAGTGGAAAAAGATGGAAGTGGAAAGGACCTAGATTGCCGAAATATCGGGCTAATGTTCCTATTTGAAAATTGAGGAAAAGGATAAGGACCTAGATTGCCGAAATATCGGGCTAGTGTTCCTTTTGAAAAATTAGAGGAAAAGGAAAGAACCTAGATTGAAGAGACGTCGGGCTAGTGTTCAGTTGAGAAAGAGATTTTAAATCATTGATTTTGTTTTAAAATCCTATGTTGGTATTAAAATAAATTTAATACCTGAATAAAAGTAGTCGGGAGCTTTAAGCCTCGATCAGGAAAGAATGAACGAAAAAGAAAAGTGGCGAAAATAAATGTTTTACATGCATGAATCGGCAGACATGTTGGTGGATTGGAAAGTGGGTCCAGGAAAGGCCGGGCTATGCTACGACTGTTTCTAGAGCTCAGATATTTGAGATATTTTATAGGCCGAGTTACGTTACGACTATCATTGGAGTTCATGTGATTTATGTTACAATGATGGTTGGAGCTCGCGTCCTACCGAGTTACGTTACTTAAATAGTTGGAACTCGGAACCTTGACGGACAAAACAATTGATGTTATTGAATGGAAGTTGGGATCTCCGGAGATTAGGAAATAAATAGTGGATATTGGAAGTGTCATGCATTTTAATAAATCTACGATGGTTGTCGGGTATGAATCCCCTTGCTTGAATAACATTGATATTATGACTAGAATTCATATGGTTTTATAAGTCGTTGTTGTCATATGTTGTTAATTTGTGTGTCGCGTATATGACTACTATGATAAACTCATATATCAGTATCTCACCCTTGCAATATATCTGTGTGGTCTTGTGTCGAACTTTGGTACGTGACTGTAGGTGATGCTGAGGGGTTATCTGCCCCACTCAAGATATTAGTCCCGATTTTGAAGAGGTCATTGAATGTGGTGATGACCACGGGGTTTTCCCAGTGGATAGCTTTTAGAGAGACCTGCTTAGGATTTCCTTTTGGGTTATTTTGTTTTAAGAAGGTCTGTACGTGTGTTTCTTTATGAATTTTTAGTTTGAGATTCAGCTTTGTATGTTGAAAACATTTTCCGGAAAATTTGTACGCGGTTGTGGTCTTGTTAGGTATATTTCAGAATTTGTATGAAGATGAGTGAAACGTGGTTTTACTGCTTGACCGTATGGATTAAATTTTACAGTGTTCCGCAAGAAATTTTTTACACCCACTTTCATGACTTATAGAGAATTGCATGAGTTATTTTCCGAAAGCAACCAACGTTTCTTTTTATTTAATGTGTTTTTAATAAATTGAGTCGGTCATGTAATGCCCAAAGGAGGTGTTACATTAGTGGTATCAGAGTTGGTCGAGTCTTTTGGGAACCTTGGGGAATAGGTCTGTTATGTTTTTGTTGTGTGATCAATGGTTGGACCTTGTTTCAATTGTTTCCTCATCATAGCAATGTGTGTTGGCTTATAAGTATGTGTTTTTTTTTTCTTGATGGGTTACACGAGTTTTGACTTGTAGGAACCCATGGTTAGTAAATTGTGTTTTGGTCCATGTGTGACACGTTCAGTTATCCTTTTGGATTGTGTCAGACATTTGAGTAGTATGCCTGTTGGGATAAATTTTATGGGAATGCTCGCTGAGAAAGTCCCGAGTTTACCGCTTGTGAAGGATATTGAGTTTTCGATTGATCTAGTTTCTAGATTCAGTCGGAATCTCCATCGCTTCGTGTAGAATATTGCCTACAAAGTTAGTTGAGTTAGATGACTTGACTTAACGAGAACATCTGCTGTCAGAACAGCTTATGGGACCAAGTGTGTCCTGTGGGTAGCATCGGTGTTGTTCATAAAGAAGAAGCAGTGCTTTCATGGAAGCAACCACAGACTATGATGGGAATTTGTAATTTGTTGGTTTAACTGATTATTATCAAAAGTTCATCAAGGACCTATCCAAAAATTGTTGTGCCGTTGACTCAGCTTACGAGGAAAGACTAACTCTTCGCATGACTGTGAGACTGACTAAGTTGTCGATGATCGTACGAAATTCAGAGAACAATACAAATGACACCAACAAACCAGATAGAGCATGTTAAGAAAGATCCTTCGTGCTTGTTTGAAGTTAAGACAAGCCAATCCGAATCTTCAACCTTGAGTGAGTGTCTCGTGGTTAAAAAAACTCTTCACTGTACTATTCGATCCTTTATGAATTAGTAAATTGACAAATTTGTCTCTGAGTCCTTATGGTTGTATTAAACAATCACAGCAACCAATATAGTAAGTGTCAATCTGAACTTTTCAACTTTAAAAGGGAAATCTATTCGGACTCATATATTGATTTGCTAGTTCGTAGTTCAATTGACTCAAATGGAATTCCTTATATGTGAGAATTTGTGCTCATTCAGTGTATTTGACATTTGAGTGTATTGATTGGGATGGTATACATTGGTTTACATCTTTTAGTATTTCGTCGAAGAATCGATTATGACTATTTCTTGAGTCGTAATACGAATGAATTATTGGTAACAGAAGTTTATTAATGAAACTTATTATGATCATGTTTACTTTTGGTAGGTGTGATCCAGTTTGAAATTTTTCCAGACTGTTTTCCTTTTTAAAATTGTCACTTTGTAAATTCCTTATATTAAAAAGGAATCCTCTTGGTGTTAGGGATTATCCATCTTGTGATTTCCCTGATTCACTAGAAGTTCTTATGGAAGGAGAAATCTTAGTAGAGTCATGTTTGTAAGAATGTACCGGGCATTTTTACACTCACGAACCTATTGAAGAATCTTTTTACATACTGGACACTCTTGTATCTTTCAAATTGATGAAATTCTTCTCTATGCTTTCTTGTGAAAGTGAAATCAGGAAATTTCTTTTCTTGAAAATTCCTTTTCTTAAATTCTTAAGAGTTTGCCTTATTGTAGTTCAATAGAACTTATCACTTTTGAGCAATTTTACCCTGTATCTTTTCAAAAATGTCATTGGCGTGTGACATATCTCATGAGTCATGAGGAGGAGTATCTGATCCATATCAAGATATCAGAGTTAGTCGAGTACAGTGAAAGAGAGATAATTTGACTTTTGAGACCTTCCTTGTTAAGATGTTGGCGTCTCCATGATTTTCGTTATGGTTTTACCGAAGACCTCTAAAAGTCTTGATTAGTTTCGAATGATCGTGGACAGGCTGACGAAGTTGACACCCTTCCTACAGGTTAAGATCCACTATGCAGTGGAGAAGAAAACTAAAGAATGTATCAGAGGACTGATCAAACTTCATAAAAAGTCTTCCAGCATCGTTCCAAATGAAGACCGGAAACTTACCTCACGTTTTTGGTAAAGGTTACTCTAAATGTTGAGGACCAAGTTGAGGCTAAGTCCAACTGATCACCCTTAACTCGATGGGCAAGTAAGAAATGACATATCCTTAGAAAGTTAGCTAGGAGTAGGTGTAGTACCTAAGTACGATCGTCCCTACAGTAGGATAGGTAAGAGTTGATAGTAGTTTTGTCGAGGTGTAGATGTGACTAATGAGATGAGAACCCCTAAGATCAGCCTCAATAGGTAATGACGATTTCTATAGATCAAATGACAAAATGTTGATCAAGGCAGAAGTGAAATCTAAGGTAATGATCAAATACTTGTAGCTAAGATCGATTGTATGAGTTTAGGAGATTGAGAGGAAACTGTCTATAGTAATTTCACCTAAGTGGACTCGATCGAAAGAGTTGAACTTTTGTGTTATCTAAGTCACTATGGAAATTCAAAGTTGATAAGTTAGATAACCCTACCTTGCGTGATGTATTTTGATTTTAGTTTATCTTAAGTATTATGATGTTTGATTGGATATTTGAAATGTGCGATTTGGATATAATCTGGAAAAGTAAACTGCGTTCAGAGGGGCTAAGACTACGGTTGGATATTTTGAGTAGGAAGTTGATGCATGTTGCGGTAAAGTTAGTGTTGACTTTGGTGTTAGCTGTGAAAGTTAAGGGTTGAAGAAGTTTTCTAATGGACTAGTATTAAAAGAAGAGGAGATTAAATTTTGATTATATCTTTATGTGGGGAAAATTAAGATAAAATTGTTAAGGACAAGAAGTAATGGATTGAAGATGAGGGATTAAATTTTGAGGATCAATATAATGGAGAATAAGTATGAAATGTGTTATTAAGTTACAAAAGTCATCTAAGGGAAAGTGAATACGAGAAGTACAATGTAGGATCTTGAGGTTAAGATGAGATTACAAGGTCCTGTCTAGTTTTGAGTCACGAAATTTTGAGGACGAATAAATTTTTTTTTTGGTGGGGTAGTAATGTAACACTCCTGTTTTTACTGTTCTTCAATATCAGTTAATATATACATATATCTGTTTATGTTATTTTTATTGTAGTAGCTAATTATATGGATGCTTATTTTTATTTATTTTTCTGTAGTTTGGTTTGAGTAATTTTAATTACTCATTTAAAATTATTTTATTAAGTTCATTATCACTGTCTTATTTCAGTGTATGCACACTTACTAGGCAATAATATTATGTTATTGTCACTATTAGTATTTGTTTAGAAAAATATTTTAAATAATATAATTGAAAGAAAATTATTTTCATATTTTACTCTATTTAATTTTAGATTTGAAAATATGTTGGTTTAAAATTAATTGGAGATTAATTTTGGATCATTGATTTTCTTGATTGATAAATTCAACCATCAATCTCTATCCTATTTCAAACCTTAAAAATTTATATTTTTCCCTTATTACTTTTAGATCCAATGGTTAAAAACCATTTTGTTTTTCAAATTCAATCTCAATCACTTATTTTTGTCTACCCACAAAGTAAATAAAAATAAATAAATAAAAGAACCCAAATCCCCTCCCTTCCCTAGCAGAAACGCACGACTTCTCCTCCTCCTTCCTTTTATTTTTATGTTTTCTTCTTCTTCCTCTCAACCAATGCTTCCTCCTCCTTCTCTCCACAAACTCAGCCGCGCGCCGCCACTAGAGAGGCCACCGTCCGGCCATCGTGTGAGGAAGAAGATGACCGCACATCCCAGCTCCCGTCATCTCACGCGGCTGGTTAGTTGCTCCTCGTCGCTGTGCCCCTGTTGCCGTCGCTGTGCTCCTGTTGCCGCCGCGTTGTCAGGTCACCGTTTCTATCGCGCCTGGCATGGAAAGGACACCCACGCTAAGAGCTCGTGGCCAGCACCTATGGTCGTTTGGGTTCATTTTGACTATTGCAACAGCACGAAAACGGAGCTCCGCCGCTGTCTCCGCCGCTCGGATGACCTCCAACCGCCATTCAGGACCATTTCCTTCTTCTATGGTGAGTCATATTCCTCCTTTCACCTTCTTTACAGTTTTCCCCAAATTGATTTGGAACCCTAAATTCCCAATTTGAAACCCTAACCCAAACTGTTAATTTGGGTCCTAAATTCCCAAATTGATGATGTTAATTGTAAATTGGGTATGTCAATTTCAAATTCCCTATGCTAGTTGCTCAAATGCTCTTTAAATTCGGATTTCCCTAATTTCACCAAAAACCTAATTTTTCATCATACTTTAATCATGAAATTGGTTCAGTTTTAGTGCAATTAAGACTTGTAATTAATGATTTCTAAAGTTACTTTCATGATTCTCTAATTAAACCAAAATTTCCCCAATTTTAATGATGGACCTTTTTTACCCAAATTGATTTTATTGAGAAATCAAGTCTGTTTTGTTAAATTAAATATATAGTTTCCTTTGATTGTATGTTTTGAGGGTGGTCATTGATTGTTATGTTATTGGATTTTGTTGTATGTTCTTGGACGCTCTCCCTATGTTGATGGTTGGGTTTATGCTTGCTTGGGAGAGCAAATTTTACTTTTTGGAGCTGTCGTGGATTTGCCTGCGTGTGTTGTGAAACGTCAGAGGAACCCGAACGTCATGTTAGCTTGTTAGTTGGGGGTCTAATCTAGAGCAGCTTCATGACGAAGGAAACTAACTGTTGAATGCGTCAAGGAGAGGATCTTTTTCTGGTCTTCAAAGGTAAGGGGAGTTAATCTAAGGGGTTTGGTTAGTCGCATGCTAATTGTTGTTGATGAATGTATAATTGTCTTTAATAAATGTATGTATGCTTTGTTGAGTGTAGTATTGGTTGTAATTGATGGAGAATGATAATTGTCGAATTGTCCTAGTATTTGTATGTTGATATGATATAAATTGTTGATTGTATTGGTTGAGAGCATGACATTGGTCATGGCTTGATGATGAGGACTAAGTTACTAAAAGACTTAAAACAGAAAATTTGAGAGTTGATTTCAATTTCATGTGTAAAGCCTTTTAAGAATAAAAGTGATTATAACTTGAGGACTTTTGTTAAAAGTGACATTTTGAGAAAGTCATAGATGAATTGTAAATGAGTGTTAGAGAGGACTGAGACACCCCGTTGTGCCCCGTTGTGTTATTAGATTAAAACCTTATTAATTAATTTCTTAATCGCACGCTTAACGTGAAAACACGTAAAAATTAAAATCTAAGATAATAAGCATACCAACTTTAGTTAATTAAAAACAACATACTATGTTTATGTTATACATACACACATAAGTCTTATATACATAATACCAAACACTGTAGAGGGTATCCTCTCAGTAGGATCCCTCACAGGAATATACTTAAACAAAATATTAAACTTAGCGGAAAATATAAAAACGTCTCATGAGACGCACTGGCCATAAACTATCTAGACCCTAATCACCATGTATCACAACTCGTCCTCCTGCCTCTGGCTCATAAGGAGTTCCATCTAATTCCTCAGCAACCTCCGTTTCATACAGAGCTCCGCCTAGCTCCTCAGCAACATATTCCTCCATCGGGTCTTCTAACGTAAATAAAGTAGACACACAAAAATACAGAAATATAGGGGATAAGAAGCAATTCTATCATCAAAAAGCGGAAAAGAGTCATAGTATATAATACAAACCCCCATTACCGTTAGGGATATTAGTCAGTCGTCCAAGTGACGCATCCCCAAAAACTGGTGCATGTTCTCATCCATGGTGAGAATGCCCATGCAAGGCAATGACACTATAGCTGCACAGCACAGTCGGTGCACACCCTGTTCCTCTCTCTCGAGGGTGCTCAAGCAAAGCATTGACACTATAGCTGCACAATTAAATCTAACATAGGATGGTCCCACGAGGACTTCAGACCTCGTATGTGTCAAACATACGGTTATGAACACAATGCAACCTATAAACCTCACTGAATTATATCAATAACAACCTAGTGCATCAAGCTTCCATCATAGCCTCGACTCGCATTCTATGACACCTATCATCCTTAAAGTAATCAATTTAAGCTAGGCACTTCTAAGTCACATATACTTTTTCACCCAAACCAAATCTTCCGAACAACATATATCCTCCCTTAAAATCAACTAAGCATAGTACTAAACCAGGCAGATCATGCATAACACAATATCGTGAAATATTCAAACACAAAAAATAATACGTCATATGCAATGGAATACCTCAAGCAACGTATCACAATCAAATCAATAAATAATAAATTCCAACATAATCAATATCATAAAATCAATCTAAGATCGATAAACCTACAATCCCCGAATCACCATTCGAAGGTTTCCAATGTGATTTTGGTCTTGTCGATTGCTCAACTACTAGTAGGGTTTAGGTCGCCCTACACAATTATGATAGAATATACTACTTATCGATTCCAACGGTAGAATGATTCTTTTCCTCACCTAAGTTAGCACCGAAATCCCGAATTCGATGCTCCTCGTTATAACACCACAGCTTAACAGTTTCACCTTAAACCAAACAATATAACTATAATTAATCAAACAAATCCACTTTGACACATTAATGCTAGGTTCGGCCATCAATTCAAAAATAGGCTAGGGTCATTTTCTCATTCTAATATTTTGGATAATAATTACCTAGATCTTAGCTAGTTAGGATAAATTGCTATCCTTTGGAAATATGAACAAAATCATTTAATCCCTTTCTCTTAGGGTTTCGGCCTCCAATGGCTAAATAGGTTAGAATTTTCAAATCAACTTAATCTCTTAGATAAATGATCTTAGAATATTAGTGAGCATGAATCAAGCATTTGATTTCAAAAATTAAACAAAAACACCAAACTTCCTTTCCATCACAATTTCGGCCCTAATTAGAAAGTTAAGCTAGGGATTTGTGTTGAACTTAAGCTCTTGGATATAAGCTATACAAGTATTATAGAACTTAAATCAAGCACTAACTTTCAAAAATAGAAACAAAACACGAAACCCATTTTCTCACATAGGTTCGGTCAACAATGGTTATTAGGGAAGGAAAATGTTTTTGATTCCATGCTCTTGGATAATGGAAGTAGAGATCAAAACTAGATCATAGAAATTGATTTCACATTTTTATGATTTTTCTACAATTTTCTAGAATTATTCAAAGTTCCAGATCTAAGAAATGAAAAACTATGAAATAGGAAGATTAAAATCTTAGGAAGAGAGTAGATGATCATGTTACCTCAAGTTAGGAAAGTAGAAGAAGGAGATTGATGATCTTGGTAAGTTCTACTATGATAGCACTTGGAGATCTTGAAGATTAACAATGGAGTTTAGTGTATTTTTAGGAAGAAAATGAAGAGAATAAATGGGGAGGGGGGCTGCAGCCTCAAGGGGGTTTTATAGGGAAAAACTTATGCCTTGTTTGGTTTGTTAGCTTTTAGATTAATGGGTTTTGTGATTATTTAATTAATATATGATTAACCATAGTTAATAATTAACTTAACTAAGGTTACTTTGCAAACTATGGTTAATAAACATGTGGCTCACATTAAATGAGAGGTGTGGCTGCTTCTGGTCCACAAGAATTAACCATGGTTACTTAACCATGGTTAAAATTTAACTTAACGTCGGTTAGGTTAAGCTTAGGGGTATTTTGGTCATTTCACTTGAAAATTCCTGATTACTACAATTTTAGACCGGACTCCTTGTCTTCTCTGCTACATTAACCTCTCCTAGTACCTCAGCTCCATAATCAACTCCGTCGTTTACCCGACTTAGGTTTTACGCGCTTTCTTAAAGATTACACCCTAATAAAATAATTTTATTTCATTCCTAACAAATTTTTTTCGAAACTTGGAAAATACTCCGGTACAAAATATAAAACCTAATGATTTCGTTCACTAGTCGAAATTAGGATTTCTGCTCAGTAAAATCTTACTGTCAGTGAAAACGCAGACCTGGTTCTGTCTGAATTTCCAACCCACACTTTCATCGTAACCTTGACCATAAGATAGACTATGAATATGAATTTATTTTATAAAAAAAAATCATTTTCTTGATCTCAGATTAAAATATAAATAATTATATTTTAACCGGTTAAACAGCGTAATTAAAATCAGGCTGTTACAAGGACGGTTTTGTGATAAGTCGTATTTATTTTAAACTCCCTAAAACGTTTCAAAAAGAAGAAAAAGAAGATGAAAACTTGTGAAAATGTTCCCAAGGTATTTAAGGAAAAGTCTTCTTAAAGAAAAGTTTTTAGTTTTATGAAAAGTTTTACTCTAAATGAAAATATTTAAAAAAAAGACTCTATGATGAATTTACTTACAACAATATTTTGTTTTGGTTAAAAGTGTTGAGAAAAGGTTTTAGTGGATTTAAGTTTTCCGAAAATGGATTATAAATGCAAAGGACTCTGGAAAAATGTATTTACAACAGCGAAAATGTCTTTATGACGCAAAGTTGAAAAATCTTTGTATTTGTTTTTCGATTTAGTTTTCACTGAACGAAAAACCAAGTACAAAAAGATGGAAGTGGAAAGGACCTAGATTGCCAAAATATCGGGCTAGTGTTCCTATTTGAAAATTGAGGAAAAGGATAAGGACCTAGATTGTCGAAATATCGGGCTAGTGTTCCTTTTGGAAAATTTGAGGAAAAGGAAAGAACCTAGATTGCCTAGACGTTGGACTAGTGGTCAGTTGAGAAAGAGATTTTAAGTCATTGATTAAAATCCTATGTTGGTATTAAAATAAATTTAATATTCAGAGTGGTTGGGAGCTTTAAGCCTCGACAAGGAAAGAACAAACGAAAAAGAAAAGTAGCGAAAATAAATGTTTTACATGCTTGAATCGACAGACGTGCCTTTGGTGGATTGGAAAGTGGGTCCAGGAAAGGCCGTACTACGCTACGACTATTTCTGGAGCTCGGATATTTGAGATATTTTATAGGCCGAGTTATGTTACGACTATCATTGGGGTCATGTGAATTATGTTACGATGATGGTTGGAGCTCGCGTCCTACCTAGTTACATTACTTAAATAGTTGGGAACTCGGAACCTTGACGGACAAAACAATTGATGTTATTGAATGGAAGTTGGGATCTCCGGAGATTAGGAGCTAAATAGTGGATATCGGAAGTGTCATGCATTTTTATAAATCTACGATGGTTGTCGGGTATGAATCCCCTTGCTTGAATAGCATTGATATTATGACTAGAATTCATGTGGTTTTATAAGTCGTTGTTGTCATATGTTGTTGATTGGTGTGTCGCGTATGTGACTACTATGATAAACTCATATATCGGTATCTCACCCTTGCAATATATCTGTGTGGTCTTGTGTCGTACTTTGGTACGTGACTACAGGTGATGTTGAGGGTTCTCTGCCCCACTCGGGATATTAGTCCCGATTTTGAAGAGGTTGTTGAATGTGATGATGACCACGGGGTTTTCCCAGTGGATAGCTTTTAGAGCGACCAGCTTAGGATTTCCTTTTGGGTTATTTTGTTTTAAGAAGGTCTGTGCGTGTGTTTCTTTGTGAATTTTCAATTTGAGATTCAGCTTGGTATGTTGAAAATATTTTTCGGAAAATTTGTATGCAGTTGTGGTCTTGTTAGGTATATTACCAGAATTTGTATGAAGATGAGTGAAACGTGGTTTTACTACTTTAACGTATGGATTAAATTTTACAGTATTCTGCAAGAAATTTTTTACACCCACTTTCATGACTTTATCGAGAATTACATGAGTTATTTTCCGAAAGCAACCAGCATTTATGTTTTTAAGAAATTGAGTTAGTCATGTAATTCCCAAGGGGGGTGTTACAGGTCTGTAACTATCCAATTTGCAAATCCACCATTTGTGAGATTGTAGCTCGATACACAATGGCACGTCTGCCAGACTATGCATGTAAACCAATGGTTTTCATTTTGTTTTTCTCTTTTTCACTTCGTTCTTTTCTCGTCGAGGCTTAAAGCTTCCGACTACTTTTATTCAGGTATTAAATTGATGTTAATACCAACATAGGATTTTAAAACAAAATTAATGATTTAAAATCTCTTTCTCCAATGAACACTCGCTCGATGTCTCGGCAATCTAGGTTCTCATCCTTTTCCTCCAATTTTCTAATAGGAACACTAGCCCGATATTTCGGTAATCCGGATCTAGCCCGATATTTCGGCAATCCAGATCTAGCCCGACATTTCGGCAATCTAGGTCCTTTTCATTTCCATCTTTTTCCACTTGGTTTTTCGTCCAGTGAAAACTAAATCGGAAAACAAATACAAGTTTTGTCAACTTTGTGTCATAAAAACATTTTTCGCTCTTGTAAATACATTTTTACAGAATCTTTTCTTTTATAAACAATTTATGAAGACTTCAAAAACAAAAACACTAAGACATTTTCTCAATAAAATCATCAAAGGAGCTTTTCTCTAAATCTTTTCATTTTAAAACAAAATCTTTTTGTAAAACTTAAAAGAAAATCTTTCTTTTCCAAAGACTTTTCCTTCAATACTTTTAAACATTTTCATAAGGTTTGATGTCTTCCGTTTTCTTTCCTTTTCCTCAAAAACAGTTTCAGTTAAAAAAGAAATGCAACTTATCACAATTTTTGTCCTCACTAACTCTTGCGACACCCTTCCTTGGGACGTCAAATAGTAACACATTGCGGAAAAATAAACTTTAATTATGCTGGTTACTTTTGGAAAATAATAAATATTACACTTTCTTCATACCAAAAATGGTGATAACCTTTTTTTTCTTTTCTTTTTAACTGGACATCCAACGCCACACCACAACATAATTAACACACACACACACACACACACACACACACATATATATATATATATATATATATATATATATATATATCATATGTGTCAGCAGTTTTGTATAAACTATATAACTATATAGGCCTTTATTAGTACAGGCTATTGTCAACATCACTAAGTAAAGTAGTAAATATACAATAGACACGTAGTGAAACGTATAAGACCATATAACAAAAACATGGCTCTCAGTAGCCAGGAAGACTGACGAAATCACTACCCCAAAAATGGAAACACTTCCTACAGCTGGTCAAGGACTAGTGGTACCCATTGGGGAGACCAGGGTCAACCCCACTCCCCGTTGATGAATCAGAAGAAGACGCAACTGCATCCTCATCGAGTGAATCGTCGTCATCATCCAAAGGAATATACTCAGGTATGTCCTCCACAAACTCCTCCGGGTCCTCTTCCGGATCAATGACCACCTCCTCTGGATCTACTGCTATCTCCTCTGGGGCTGGCGCTGGGGCTGCCTCAGCTACTGGCTGCGCCTCAAGCTGTCCATGCTCGACCAAGTGATGTAGTAGTAGCCACATAGGAGGTAAGGATACCTTAATAGTCTCCATCGACCGGTGCTCACGCTGTGGCCCCATCTCTAAAGTTCCCTCGATAGTATGTACATGCCCGGTATATCTCACGACGTGGGCGCCCAGGTGTATAACCCACGCGTTGATGTTGTCGGCATCCTCAAAGTGAAGGGAGCGAACCCTCGTATGAGCCAGTGGTATTGCTGGATCCATCTATACTCAGATAATGGTATACTCATACAGGAAGGAGACCAACAATAAAACATGCAAGGGTGAGAACCAATATATGGATTTTAAAACGATAACCACATGTACGACTCTCAATTACCATTTAACAAGAATATTCAAAGATAAACAATATATTTATCAAAGGGTTTCATACTCGACAGTCGTAACCGTTTTAAAAACCATGGCACTTCAATACTCATCAACTAACTTTGATACCTAATCTCTGGAGCTCCAACCAACAAAAAATGAGCTGATCAGGCTCCAATTACCGAATAAGGCATACTCAACGCCAATAAGGCAGAGTTCAAATTAACCATATTACTGTCCAAAACGAGGCACAGTGAGTACTACTCATAGTATATGGTTTCTGGTTCATATGTCCATCAAGGCACAGTGATGCAAACTACATGAATCTTGCCATCAAGTATCCAATTCCTATGCAAAGGCATGTTTGCCCGAAAATGCATGTAAAATGTTTTGTTCTCGTAGTTTTCTTTGTGTTCACTCTTTCCATGTCGGAACTAAAAGTCTCATGACCAAATCACCATTTTAAACTTTCAAGTTTAATACCTCATTCCAAAATAATTGACTCCAAGTCAAAAGTGTGCAAATCACGAAATCTAGACCGATGCACCAGTCGTAGATATGTAGATTTTAGTGCACAAAACCCAAAACACCACTTATAGGACATCTAGTCCATAACTTCACCTTTCGGACCCCGGGCCTATATCATAGAACACTAAACCCGACGTCTCGGTTGCTAGGTTCGTTTAAACCATTTTTGTTCTGTGAAATACAAAACCGAAGTTTCCTCAACTTATCCAAGTTGACGTAAAGAACTCATTGTTTACCGAAAATCTTTTTGCGTTGGAAATTCGTTTTGTAAACTTACTAAAAATCCCTTAAACTCATTTGGTTCAAAAATCAATAATTTGAACTTGGAAACCTCATTTGAGATAAATTCTCAGTATTACTCAATATTACCCTTTTTAAGAATACTTTCATAAATATTGACGGAATTGTCCGTCGTTTGCCGTTTTAAAACGTTTTCAGACCAAAATATGACTGTGTCGTAAAACAATTTTTCCAACGCTGTAATAAAATTATTTTTGAAACTTTGTCCTTTAAAACATCATTTTCTAATACTTAGAAATTCCTTAAGTGAAAATTAGCAGTGCTAAAATATTTTCACGGTTACGTCCTCACCATGACTATTAAAACGCTCTTTCGCTGTTAAATCATTAAAATAATAATATTTTCACTATTTCCCAATTTTTCACCAAATAATTAATTTAGTAATATTATATTACTATTTCCACTAAATTAAATTCATTATTTCATAAAAAGCTTTTAAAAGCTTTTAACCTCGTATTTGATTAAGCTCTGACTGCTGTCAGGCTTTCCAATCCACAATCCACATCAACAATAAATTCATATCAATAATATAGCGATTAGAAATTAAAGACATGCCACAAAATATAACAAATAATTAAATGCAGATAATTAAACAATTAACAGCAGATAATTAACAAGCAACTAATGCTAACTACGTAAGAATTACATACACCAAATAATTAATACAGACACAAACAATTACACATGGCTACCGGGAAAACCCCTCAGGTAATCCCCTTACCTGAAAGCAACGTTTCCTTGATAAAAGATTCACCGGAAATCCGAGTAGTGCCGATAACTCGCGTGCACGATAAACTAGGTTATCCTTCAACAAAGACAACAACCAATCAACAATCAAACAACTTAAAAACACCTAAATTCCTACATGTTGATTTTGGTCTAGGGCTTTTTTTAGGACCAAAAATTTCTAAAATTCCTAAACTTTTGGATTAGTGATTCTTAATCACTTAAAACCCTAAATCAACACTTAATCTACAAGAAATGAAAACAATACTTCCAATCCTCCAAGAAACGAATTTCAGCCATGATCAATAAAATGGCTTAGAGACCTTGATTTCATTCAAACAACATAGATTCAATACATATATCACTTATAAGATTGAATCATGTAAAAAAAAAAATGAACAAAATCCCCCACCCCCCCCCCCCCCCAATACCTAGGTTCGGCCTCATGGGGTTCAATGGGTTAGAAATTTTTGTTTGATGCAAGATCATAGATCTAGAATATAGAGATGACAATAGGATTATAGAAATTGGTTTCATGCTCATTGGATTTTCCTATGATTTTCTATGAATTTTTGAATTTGGAAACCCTAATATGCATCATATGGAAAAAGACTTCAAAACACAAAAGTAATTGAAGAACATGATGCTAAATAAGGGATATGAGTGTGGTATACCTCTTGGATTTGAGAAATGAGCAAGAAATCTAACACTTCCTTCACAAAATCAAGCTATGGACTTAAGAGTTTTTCAAGTGAAAATGAGCAAAGTTGAAGGAAGATGATGAACAAGCCTTTTATAGAAGTGAAGATGGGCTCTAGGGAGGGCTTGGGCCGTGCGAATTGAGGAGTAGAAGGGTCCAACACATGAATTTTGAGGGCAAAATGGTAATCTTGTACAATGGCAAACTTGTGATTAAAACCAACATAAAGGCTAAACTTGTAATTTCCTCCTAAATGTAATCATGACCAAGGGTAGTCATCTTATGAATCACCCCCTATGAGTCACCATGATTTGACAAGGCTTTTATCCCTTAGCGGGTCCCGGAAATCCTGTATTCAGCTCCGTTGTTCGCCCGATTTAATATAACGCCCGAATAATATATATTATTTCACTTTTTAGTGAAAAATTTCAAAATTCCTAAATTGTTGTAAATTCAATATAAAACCTAACCATTTCATTCACGGGGCAATATTAGGTTATTTGAGTAGTAAAATTCTTACTGTCATTAAAACGCAGACCGGGTTTCGTCTGAATTTTCGACCCAAAATTTAGTCGTAACTCTCTACGGTAAAGTAGAGTATGGATATGATATTGTTTTATCAAAAATCATTTTATAAGTTTAAAAATAAAAATATAAACATTTCTATTTACTTTACCGATATAAAAACAGTAAACAGTGAAAACAGTGCAAAACCGGGTGTTACAACTCTCATTGAAAAAAATCATCCATGACTTTCTCGAATGTAACTTTTAACAAAATCTTTAAGTTACAAACATTTTCATTCTTAGAAGTCTTCTCACTTTCCAAAAACAAAATCAACTTCATAAGTTTTCTAAGTTAAGAATTTTAATGATTTAATCCTCATTTAACAAGCAATGACCAATGTCATGCCCTCAGCCAATTACAATCAAGCAATAAATCTCAATCAACATAACTTACAACATTCACATAATCAATAACAATAACTCTAAAAACTCCAATCATCAAACCAAACTCCAATCATTTACTCAACAACATCATTACTATGATTAAAATCAACATACAATCAAAACACAAAAATTAAGTATGTGACTACTAAAACCCTTCAGGTAAACCCCCTTTACCTTTACCTTTGTAGACCATAAAAAGATCCTCTCCTCGGTGCTGCAACAATTTGTTTCCTTCTCAATGATATCCCGGTCCCTTAGACGTTTCACAACCCATGCAGGCAAATCTGCGATGTAACACCCCGGTTTTTGCGGTTCTTCAATATCGGTAAAATATATCTATTTATATTATTTTTATTGGAATGATAATTATTTGGAAATTAATTTTTAATTATTTTATGACACTTAATCTTAAGTAATTTTATTTACTCATGTAAAATTATTTTATTGAGTGCGTTAGCACTGACTTATTTCAGTATATGCACGCTTACTAGACAATAATATTATGTTATTGTCACTATTAGTATTTGTTTATAAAAATATTTTAAATAATGATTAAGAGAAAATTACTTTCAGATTTTACTCTATTTAATAGATTTGAAAATACAACGTTTTAAAATTAATCAGAGATCAATTTTGGATCATTGATTTTCGTAGTTGATCAATTCAACTATCAATCTTTACTCTATTTTGAATTTTGAAATTATATGTTTGTCACTCATTAATTATAGATCCAAGGGCCAATATTATTTCCTTTTTCTAGACTCAATTCCAACCACTCATTTTTATTTTGTATCTATATTAAATGAATAAAATGACCCAAATCCCTCCTTTCCCTGGCAAAAAACGCACGACAGAATCCCCCTCTTATCTTTCTTTGCTTTCTTCTATTTTCTTCTTCCTTAACACACCAAGATTTCCTCCTCCTTCTTTCCACAACCCAGCCACCTCCGAGCGCCGCCTGTCCAGCCACCGAAACCGCGCGCCGCCCGCCCTTCACCACCACCGGTCGCTCTCCGACGTGAGGAGGAGAAGACGTGCGACTGTTTCTCGTCGTTCAGCCCAAAACGAAGCTCACCACAGGCACCCACCGCGTTCCGTCTGGTAAGCCGCCACCCATGGTGGTTTTCCTCTTCCTTGTTAGTTCTTGAGTTCCTTTCTTCTCCTCTTGAACTATCTTTCCTTTTTTTGGTTCTTGGTTGTTTCAGACATGCTGCGCCGCCGCCATCCCTCCGCCAGCCGCCATCGTTCTGCCACCACAGCACCACCACAAGTTTATCTTCTTCCATGAGTGAGTGAAATCTCATCTATTTTGCTCAGATTCAGAAAGCCCTAAATTGATTTTAAAAACCCTAACCCTAACTCTTTGATTTCATATTGTAATTTGAAATTAACATAATTTTTTTATGCAATTGGGACTGTAAATTAGTGCTTTCCTAAATTAATTTCGTTGTTCTTTGATCAAATTAATTTCCCTAATTTTTGAGATGATTCGTCTTTTGCCCAAATTGATTTATTGGAAAATTGACTCCGTTTTTATTAAATTGAATGTTTGAAATTATTAAATAGTATGTTTGACATCGAGTTATTGATTTTATGTTGCTTGGTTGTTGTAAATGTGCTGGGACGCTCTCTCTTGGATGTTAGCTATGATTTTCATGCTTAGAGAAGCATGATTGGCATTTTTGGGAGTTGTCGCGAATTTGCCTGCATGGGTTGTGAAATGTTAAAGGGACCGGGACATCGTTGAGAAGGGAACAAATTGTTGGAGCATCAAGGAGAGGATCTTTTTTGGTCTTCAAAGGTAAAGGGAGTTTGCTTGAGGAGTTTTAGTTAGTCACATACTTATTGTTGTGTTTGAATGTATGTTAAGTTTTAATCTTTGTAATGATGTCTTGCTTGAATTGTTTAGAGTTTGATTGGAGTTTTAATGTTATTGTTTGTTGATGATGTTGATTGAGATTTATTGCTTGATTGTGCTTGGCTGAGGGCATGACATTGGTCATTGCTTGTTAATAAAGATGAAGACATTAAAATACCTTAACTCAGAAATATTGAAAAAGTGATGTTTCTTTTTGAAAGAGAGAAGAGAATTCTAATAATGAAAGTGTGGAGATAGAACAAAGTTTAGGAACAAGAAAGAAAATAGAAAATGTCAAAATTTGTGAAAATGTTTAAAGGGATTTTTGAAAGGAAAAGTCTTTTGAGAACAAAGATTTTCATTTAGGTTTTACAAAAAGTTGTTCAAAAATGGGAAGATATAGAGAAAATGCTCTCTTTGATAAATCTATTTGCAAAAGTTTTGTATTTGGTTCTAAATCGAGAAAAGATTTCAGTGATTTTCTAAGTTTTCAGAAAATGGATTTCTAAAAGAAAAAGTTTTAGTGAAAGTGTATTTCTAAGAACGAAAGAGTATTTATGGCAAAAAGTGGAGAAGACTTTTGTATTTGTGTTTTTCGATTTAGTTTTCACTGAACGAAAATGAAAATCAAGTGGAAAGAAGTGAAAGTGGAAAGGACCTAGTTATAGAAATGACGGGCTAGAGTTCCTGTTTTAAGTTTTTGAGGAAAAGAAAGAACCTAGTTACCGAAATGAAGGGCTAGAGTTCCTGTTTTGAGTTTTGAGGAAAGGATAGGGCCTAGATTTCCGATGCTGAGATTCAGGCTGAATCTGGATTGCCGAGATATAAGCTGGATTCAGATTTCCGAGAAGCCGGACTACCGTTCCTACTGAGAAGAACCTAGATTACCGAGACGTCGGGCTAGTGTTCGAAATTAGAAAGAGATTTTAAAATCTTAAGTTGGTATTAAAATGTATTTAATACCTGAATAAGAAGTAGTCGGGAGCTTTAAGCCTCGACGAAGAAAAAACGATGCGAAAAATAAAAACAAAGCAAAAAACCATTGTTTTACATGCATAATCTGGCTGATGTGCCGTTGTGGCAGACGTGCCATTGTGTATCGAGCTACAGTTTCACAAAGGGTGAACTGACAAACTGAATAGTTACGAACCAAAGACGGCTCCTTTAGTTTTTGGGTCTTCAGGGATATTCGGGTTCGAAATTCACGAAATGCTCGGGGCTGCAATCTCGGGTCGTGGAACTCGGTTACCCTGCTCGAAATATACTCAATCAGGAACTATTCTGTATTATTTAGGTGAGATGCGATACCCTAGAACAATTGGGAATCAGACCTAAATTAAGAGACCGACCCAACGCGAAACAATTGTATTATAGGCATTATCGCGATCCTATCATGCTCGACGAAGGGAAGTTAGGATCTCCGGAGAATTATGAGTTAGATGGTGAATAATGAAGTGACATGAAAGGTTTTATAAAATTGCATTTGGTTGTCGGGAATGAATCCCTGTGCTATAATTATGATGTTATATTATGTATTGTTGTCATATGTTGTTGTCTTGTGAGTCGTGTATGTGACTGCTATGATAAATTCATATATTGTTATCTCACCTTTGCATTATTTCTGTTTTGTTTCTTTTAGTGGTATTGTGTTTTTAGTGTATAGATGATGCAGAGGGGTTCTCTGTCCCACTCAGAGGGATTGGTCCCAACTTATGAAGAAAGTTGATTTACTGGAATAACCATGGGGTCTTTTCCAGCGCGACCAGCATAGTTTATTGAGTCAATTTCATTTGGAGAAGATTATAGTTATATGTATTATGACTCTAAGAGTCTTTTATTGAATTACTGCTGTGTTTTTGAATGTCTTTTAGAACGACCAGCTTAGGTTTTTAAGACTTGTTGATTTATGACAGTATGTATGTTTATGGCTCGGAGAGCTTCTATTTTGGATAGGATGTTTATGGCTCGGAGAGCCTTTCTTTTGGATGAAAATATAAATATATTAGCAGGTGTTTTTGTTTGGGATGTCGGAATTACAGAGGATATTCTGTCAAATTTTTGTAAAAATTTCTAGATCTTTATTCAAGTACAATGTGATTTTACTTTTGTGACGTGTGTATCACTTTTCCGAAGAATTCAGAAAGAAACTTTTTACACCCGAGTTTTTTGACTTAAAGTTATTTTTTTTTTTCCCAAAGCAAAACCAACAATTTTTTTTTTTTCATTTTCGAAAGGAGTTAGATATGTAACGCCCAAGGGGGGTGTTACACGCGACAGCTCCAAAAATACAAAAGTTGTTCTCCCAAGCAAGTACAATCACCATCATCAACATAGGGAGAACGTCCAAGCACATACAACAGTCAAACAACATAACCACAAATTAATAATCATCAAAACATAAAATCAAACGAAAACATATATTTAATTTAACAAAACAGATTTGATTTTCCAATAAAATCAATCTGGGCAAAAATAGGGCTTTATCACAAAAGTTGTGGAACCTTTAATTTAATTTTAGAATCATGAGATTGAAGTTAGAAATCATCAATTAAAAGTCTCAATTGTACTAAAATAGAAACAATTTCATAGATGAAGTTAAGATGAAAATTGGGGTTTTAGTGAAATTGGGGAAAATGAGATTTGCTTATAGAAATGCGAAATTGGTTTGTCAGAACATCAATTTACAATCTCAGTTACATAGAAACATAGTTAATTTCACAAAACATAACCAATTTCAAATAAAATCAGATTGGGGCTTTAGGGTTCATATCATAATTTGGGGAAAAACCAATCTACTTAAAGAATGGTGAAATTGATTTAGGGAAACACTAATTCATAGTTCCAATTGCATAAAACAATGTTCAATTTCAAAATTATAATATGAAATTAAACGGTTAGGGTTAGGATTTGAAAACTGATTTGCGGCTTTTTGAAACTAGAAGAAATTAGGGGTAAACACTGGCCCAAGGAAGAAGAAGTTGTGGTGGTTGCTGTTTGGAATGGCCGGCGGCTTGACGGCACGATGGCGGTGTGGTGGCGACTCCGGTGAGCTCCGAAAGATGGCTGGAACCATGGGTTTTTGTGCGGACACCATAAGGAAGAAGAAGAAGACGACGACTAGAGGTGTGGCGGTCCGGTGCTGCGGCGAAAGCGGCCAAAACCGAAACCAAACCAGCCAACCTGTGAGGGCGGCGAGCGGCGACACGTTGCTGTCTTCTTCCTACTTTGTGGTGATCGAACGAGCTTTGGAGGTGGCGGCGTGCGGCTGGACGGTGGTCGCAGGTGGAGGGTGGCGCCGGATTTTGAGAGAGAAAGGAGAGAAGGGTTTTGTGGTGAAGGGAAGAAGAAGAGAGGAAAAGAAAAAAGAAGAAGAATGGGCTAGGGCTGTCGAGTACGGGTGAGTGGGGAGATAAGGAGAAAATTTTATTTTATTTTTCTTTTTGTTAGTATTAGGTAAAATATTTTGTCAAAATTGATTTTAGAGAAAGTCAAATAATATTAACCATTAGATCCAAAAAAAAAAAATTAGTAACAAATATAGACTTCCAAACTTCAAATTAGAGTAAAGATTGATAGTTGAATTGATCAACAAAAAAAAATCAATGATCCAAAATTAATCCCAGATTAATTTTAAACCAACATATTTTCAAATCTAAAATTAAATAGAGTACAATATGAAAATAATTTTCTTTCAATCATTTTATTTAAAATATTTTTCTAAACAAATACTAATAGTGACAATAACATAATATTATTGTCTAGTAACCATGCATACACTGAAATAAGTCAGTGATAACACACTTAATAAAATAATTTTAAATGAGTAATTAAAATTACTCAAACCAAACCACAGAAAAATAAATAAAAATAAGCATCCGGATAATTAGCCATTACAATAAAAAATATATAAACAGATAAATTATATATTTACCAATATTGAAGAACAGTAAAAACCGGGGTGTTACATTACTACCCCACTAAAAAAAAAATTCATTCCTCGAAATTTTGTGACTCGAAACTAGACAGGATCTCTTAATCCCAAGATTCCACATTGTACTTTCTGCATTTAGTTTTCCTTTAAGTGACAATTGTAACTTAATAACAAAATTCATTCTTATTATTCATTCTATTTATCCTCAAAATTATCCATCACTACATTATTCCCACGATCCTCGACATTTCACCTTAGTCTATTACACTTGAAGGACATAATCAAGACTTAGTTACTTCTCTTGTCAATATTGGTTCACTAGAAAACCTTCTTGAACATCTAACTCTCACAGTTAACACCAAGATCAACATTAACTTTACCACAACATGCATCAACTTCTGAATCAAGGTATCGAATCGTAGTCTCAGTCCCTTTGGGCGTAGTCTACTCTTCAAGGTTATATCAAATTCACACATTTCAAGTCTCCAAGTAAAACATCATAACATTCCTTAAGGAAAACTGAAATAAAAAAGGAATCACGCCGGGTAGGATTATCTAATTCATCAACTTTGAGCTTCTCTAGAAACTTAATTCACATAAGAGCTTATCTCTTTCGCTTGAATAAACTTAGGTGAAATTACTATAGACATTTTCCTTTATCAATCTTAACTACAAGCATTTGATCATTACTCTAGATTCCTTTAGGAACATTTTGCCTCAATCATGACAATATCTATTGTAATCGACTTACTTAATGACGTTGAGTTTAGAGGTTATCATCTTACCAGTCACATCTACACCTCAACAAAAATCCGCTCATCTCTTGTCTATCCTATTATAGTGATGATCGTACTTAGGTACTACACTTACTCCCAACTAACCTTCTAAGGATTGGATTGTTTCTTACTTGTCCATCGAACTGAGGGTGATAGGTTGAGCCTACCCTCAACTTGGCCCTCCACACTTAGAGCAGACTTCACCTAAAATCGTTAGTAACTTCGGATCTTCATTTTGAACGATGCTGGAAGATACTTCATGAAGCCTGTTCAGTCCTCTAATACCTACTTCAGTTAGCTTCTCCATTGCATAGTGGATCTTAACCGGTAAGAAAGGTGTCGACTTTGTTAGTCGGTCCACGATCACTCGAAATTAATCAAGACTCTTAGAGGTCTTCGGTAAACTCATAAGGAAATTCATGGCGACGCCAACATCTTAACAAGGGGGTCTCAAATGTCAAATTATCTCTTTTTTACTGTACTCGACAAGCTCTGATATCCTGATATGGATCAGATACACATCCTCATGACTCATGAGATAGGTCACACTTCAATGACGTTTTGAAAAGATACTGGGTAAAATTGGTCAAAAGTGATAAGTTCTATCGAAACTATGATAAGACAAGATCTAAAGGATTAAGAAAAGGAATTTTCAAGAAAGAAAATTTTATAGACTTTACCTTCATAAGAAAGTAAAATAGAGGAATTTTACCAAACAGAAGATAAAGGAATATTCGACAAGTAAAAATTGTCTTCACTAGGTTTGTGAGTGTAAAAATGCATGGCCATTACATGTTTACAAACATGATTCTAATAAAGTTCCTCTTTCCATGAGAATTTCCCCCGGATAGGAAATCAAAAGATGTACAGTTTCTAACACCAAGAGGATTCAATATACTACAAGATATTCGTCAAAGGATGATTTGACAGGAAATTACCCTGACCTAAAAAAATCAGACTCGATCGCTTCTACTAAGAATAAAAGTGACTAGAGTAAGTTCCATCAAGAAACTTATATTATCAACAAGTCATCTAAATTACAACTCAAGAAATTCATAACATATTTTTCAACGAAATACTAAAATATGAAGGCCAATGGATACCATCCAATCAATCTACTCAAGTGTCTAATACACTGAGGGTTATTTAGAAGTGTGAGTACAAATTCTCACATACAAGGAAATCCATTTGGGTCAATTGAACTACGGACTAGCATAATCAATATATGAGTCCGAATAGATTCAATTTAAAGTCAGAAAATTAAGATTGACACTTACAATATTGGTCATTGTGATTGTTTAATACAACCATAGGAACTCGGGGGACAGTTTTCAATCTACCAGTCCATAAAGGATTGAATACTATAGTTAAGAGTTTTCTTAATCATGAGACACTCACCTAAGGTTGAAAATACAAATCGATTCGCCTTGGTTCCAACAAGCACAAAGGTATTTCCAAACACACTTATTATGGGTTGTTGTTGTTTCCTATCACGATCACGGTAAACTTAGTCAATCTCTCGGACATGCAAAGAGTTTATCTTTCCTCTTAAGTCAACGGCGCAAAAATATTTAGTAGGTCCTCACTCCAATCTGGTGATAACTCGTCCTCAAGTTGATCTTTGAGTAGACAAAAACTCCTTGCAATTGATCCATCAGATCAACTACGCACGGCAGAGAATACTTGTTGATAATCGTCACTTTATTGAGTTGTCAGAAATCCACGTGGAGTCTCGAACCTTCACACAACATTGGTGCTTCCTACGGAAAACACTCGGTCTAACAAACTGTTTAGACCACATATCTTCCAGTTGAATCAAGTCGTCTAACTCGACCAACTTTGTAGCTGACATCGTACACAAAGCTATTGAGATCAGACCGAATCTAGAAACTAGATCGATCGAAAATCAATATCCTTTGCTAGCAGCAAACCTAGAACATTTCCAGGGAACACTCCTAGAAAATCCTTTACAACAGGCACACAATTCAAATGTCTGACACAATCCAAAAACTGTAACATCCCGATTTGCACTACTTTCTAATATCGGTAATTAATATATATGTTTATATTTTTAGCCGAGACCTAGAAAAATGATTTTGGATAAAACAATGTCATTTCCATGATATACTTGATATCATAAGGTTACAATGAAATTTTGGGTTGAAAATTCAGACGGAACCCGGTCCGTGTTTTCATTGACGGTAAAAGTTTACTGCTCAGAAAACCTAATTTTAATTCGTGAACGAGATGAATAATGTTTTTATTGTATTTGCTATGATATTGGAAGTTTTGAAAATTTTAGCATAAAAATATAATATTATATTTGCTGTGGGCGAAAACGTCGAAATATCTCTAGGAAAACCTGAGTCGGATGAACCAGGGGGTCAGCAACTGAGCTGAGATGACTGATGTGACTGAGATAACAAGCATTTATGACGATCCTATCCCAATCATAATGGCCATAATGGCACATAAATGCCATTAGATATTTTTATGGTGAAATGACCATTTTACCCTTGGTTTCCTATGGAAATTACAAGGCTTGCATTGAAATTTTGAGACCGTTTTGCCCTCCCATACACGGCTCTACCCCTTTTACCCTACACTTAGGCAATTTTTCAACTCACTTATATCATCTTCATGAATCAACACTCATTTCTCTCAAAAACCCTAATCGGGAATTGAGTACATTTGTGCAGAGATATATCGGGAAACAGACCGACAAGGCATCTATGATGATCAAGAGGAATGAATCATCATGGTGAGTCATGGTGATAATTTACTCTAGTCGTCATGAAGACAAAGATGATATCTAGATATTTTGAACGTTAACCTAACCTACGTCTGGTAAAATCTAACCGAGGTTAACTAACCATGATTTGCAACACAAAATATCTTCTCCCTAACATGTGGAGTAGGAGGCAGCCACACCAACTAAACACCCTCATCCACACAATTTCTAAGGCTTCAAGGCTGCCCACCCTTCACCATTTGTAACCATGTATTCATTTTCCATTTCAACCACAAATTCAACAAGACTACATGGTTCACTTCCCTACCACACATCATCTTTTAATTTATTTTAACACAAAATTTATTTTGTTCATTCTCCTCTTCTCCCTTGCTTATGCACCAGCCATCATCCTCCACACTAAACTATTTTCTCTTCATCATTCATCAAGAACACCAAGAGAACTAAGACAAACTCTCCTTACTCATCCGAAACTGTATCGAAATTATGACCCTTTTCTGTTATGAAACGCAAACAACTTTCTACATGAAAGTTGTCCTATTTCTCTCTTATTTCCAAGGAACTAAAGATCATGAAAAACGGATAAGTATTTTGGGAGATATACCCAAATTACCAAAACAGCTCAAAATCCACAGCATCACACTAGAACAGAGGAAAGAAGGCCCTATACGCCCATGTTCGGATCTGAATCAGACCAAACCTTCAACATCAAATTTGTTCCTATTCTTCTTACCTTTCCAATAAGCCAAAGTGTGTAATTTTTAGATGAGTATATCTTGAGATACACTCAAAGCTGTCCCAAAAGCTTCCATTTCTAACTAAGCTTGTTTTGATCACTCTCTTCATTTCTTCAATCAACAAGAGGTAAACCCTCATCTATCATGATCATGTTGTCTTCTCCTTCATTTATTTTATAAGTTTATGCCATGAATCATCATCATCCAATTTCATGAAGTTTTCTTCAAAAGTATCTAGAAAATTGTAGAAAAATCCATTTGATTTGAAACCAATTTCTTTGAACTCATCTTGATGTCTACATTCATCATCTAGAAGCATGAAATCAATATAAATTTCCTTCCTATTTTCTCATTGAAGGCCGAAACTCAATGTAAAAGCTGCCACTGCCTCTCCAGCAACATCATCCTCTGAACATATAGCTGAGGAGTTAATTGTAGAAGGCCCTGAACTTAATGCAGAATTGTCTTCTCAACCTGCATCAGTTGAACCTCCATCTGCACAAGCTGAGCAGTCTGTTGAGGTGTGTGTCTCTAAGCAAGGTGCTGATTCTGCTAAGACTTCTTCTCAACCATTAGCTCTTGCTATGGTTAATCCACCAGCCCAAGCTCAAGACACTGTCTCTGACACTGCTGAGAGCTCAAGACAACTTTCCTTGCCACCAAATCTTGAAGACATCATTGGAATAATTGTTGATGATAAGGTTGGCAAGATAGTTGAAGAAAAGACTGAACAGATGGCTCAACAAATTGAAGAAAGGGTGCAGAAGCAAGTTCAAGATACTCTGGCCCCTACAAATGCCTTGGTTACTCAGATGATGGCTCTGCTCATGGAATTCCAAAAGAACCAAAACCCTAATCCAAACCAACCCCCTCAACCTCCTCCTTCTACCTAAAACCTTTTTCCTTCTCTGTTTTATTCTTTCTTTGTTATTTTTTGCTGACAATGATGGTCCACTCCCTTTACCTTTTTGTCTGATGACAAAAAAGGGGGAGAAAGGAAAGATTAAATTTGTTTATACTGATTGTTTATACAAAGCAATTCTTTCTGAAAAAGTACATATTTGTCTGCATATGCATAAGTTTATTCTGTCAAATATTCACCTTGCTAATAGTATGCCTTGACTTTATTTTTATGCCTATTTTTGTCTAAAGTCAATTATGCTTTGATACTGCTTTGAACTGCTTAGTCTCAAATGTTAAATAAGCTGCTATCTTGGATAACTTATATTATATTGCAAATAAGACTTAGCTTCATATGCCTTAAACTGCTTTGATCTGATGAATGCTTTGTCTTAGGGGGAGCCTTGTAAGCTCTCTTAGACTTTGAAAAATAAATTTAATTAGTTTTTGCCATCATCAAAAAGGGGGAGATTGTTGGAACCAAAGTAATTTGGATTAAATAATCTCTAAGTTTTGATGTTAACAAAAAGAATTAAATTTGTATAGCAAAGTGTTAGAAGTTATCTAACAAGTGCCTTTACCTTTTAAGGATCTCTGATATATATAAGTTAAAATCATTAAGTCTATTTACTTTGCAATCCGCGTCCATATATTATTTTATTGAAAGATTCCGTGAGTGGTCGAGTCCACTCTACCTTTGGAAGGATTTCCTTCAACTCAAGTGCCACGTTAGTGGACGAGCGCTTGAATGCCTTCTAGTAGACGGAGAAATCCCTTGTTTAGTAGACGCGAGTTACTCTCCAATAATAACAGTATTTTTCTAGTGCCATGTCACTGGACGGAGATTTTAAGTAACTCAAGTTCTGGCAAGACCGCTGTTTTAAGTAGACGCAGAATTTTTGCCACGTCAGTGGACGGAGCCTTAAAACTCTTCTTACTTACCTTGCCTTTACATTTGTTTGATGGACGAAGAATTTGAGTATGTATATCTTATTTAAAATCAATCTGAACCAAAGTGAATTTATTTCATATGATTGATATTTATTTCAAATATATATAATGGTCCTTCTCATTTGCTATTAACGGTTTTATTGTCTTGTTTCTATGAGAGAGACATAGTACAAATAAGGAATTAAGAAAAGCAAAATAGTACAATGCAAAACGACTTGTACCCTGTCATCTTTTACGCTGGAATAGCTGGAAATTGTACAAGGAAGGCAAGACAGTTTTTCAAGTTACATTTGCTCAAAGGTGTGCCATTTCGTGCAAGAATATTATCATATAGTACAAAGGCCACGAGCAAGCTGAGTCACAACGGATATTACATGGTTGATTCTATCCCTAAACGGAAAATTCAAATACAACCGTTGATGATTTTGAAGAGAAGATCAAGTACTCTATAAATAGAAGACTAAGGCTTTTGAAGAAATAACTTTTGCGCATACACAGAAATCTCAAGAAATCTCTTACGAGCAAACATTCTTTGATTTGTTCAAAAAGCAAAAGTCTGTAATATCATAGTTTAATATTGCTATAATATTCATCTGATCTTAAACTTTCATATTCTCACACATAGTGAGTTAGAAGATCGAAGAAACCAAAAACTCTTTATTAAAGGTATAGCCTGAAGAGGCTTGGTAAGAAAGAAATACTTGTGAGCCTGGAGAGGTGTTGAATACTTGCTATAGTCTATTTGGAGAAGAGTGGAGAAAACCTTCAAGTAGAAGGGACTGGACGTAGCTCTTGGTTGGAAGAGAGTGAACCAGGATAAAACAACTTGCGTGAATCTTCTAATCCCTTATCTCTTTAGTTTTACGTATTTATACTAACTGTGGGGATTTGAACTTGAATTTGTTATTCTTTCAAAAGTTGTTTTTCCGTGTGATTTATTCTGCCTCTTTATCTTTGTGTGAGAAAACTTTTCTTGAAAAGGTTGTTTTCGAAAAATTATTAACAAACACAATTCAACCCCCCCTTCTTGTGTTTGCCTGTGTCAACTTCACAACAGTCAAACAGCATAACCATAAATTAATAATCTTCAAAACATAAAATCATAGGAAAATCTATATTTAATTTAACAAAACAGATTTGATTTTCCAATAAAATCAATCTGGGCAAAAATAGGGCTTCATCACAAAAGTTGTGGAAACTTTAATTTAATTTGAGAATCATGAGATTGAAGTTAGAAATCATCAATTAAAAGTCTCAATTGTACTAAAATATAAACAATTTCATAGATGGTTAAGATGAAAATTGGGGAAAATGATATTTGCTCATAGAAATGTGAAATCGGTTTGTCAGAACATCAATTTACAGTCCCAATTACATAGAAACATAGTTAATTTCACAAAACATAACCAATTTCAAATAAAATCAGATTGGGGCTTTAGGGTTCATATCATAATTTGGGGAAAAACCAATCTACTTAAAAAATGGTGAAATTGATTTAGGGAAACACTAATTCATAGTCCCAGTTGCATAAAACAATGTTTAATTTCAAAATTTTAATCTGAAATTAAAGGGTTATGGTTAGGGTTTGAAAACTGATTTGCGGCTTTTTGAAACTAGAAGAAATTAGGGGTAAACACTTACCCAAGGAAGAAGAAGAAGTTGTGGTGGTTGCTGTTTGGAACGGCTGGCGGCGTGACGGCATGGCGACGGTGCGGTGGCGACTCCGGCTAGCTCTGAAAGATGGCTGGAACCATGGGTTTTCATGCGGACACCATAAGGAAGAAGAAGAAGATGACGGCTAGAGGTGCAGTGTCGAAAGCGGCCAAACTGAAACCAAATCGGCCAACGTGTGAGGGCGTTGAGTGGCGGTGCGTTGCTATCTTCTTCCTACTGTGTGGTGATCGGACGAGCTATGGAGGTGGCGGCGCGCGGCTGAATGGTGGCCTCAGGTGGAGGGTGGCGCCGGATTTTGAGAGAGAAATGAGAAAAAGGTTTTAAGGTGAATGGAAGAAGAGAGGAAGAGAAAAAAAAGAAAAGAAAGAAGAACGGGGTAGGGCTGTCGAGTATAGGTGAGAGGGGAGATAAGGAGGAAAATTTTATTTTATTTTATTTTTAGTTAGTATTCGGTAAAATATGTGGCGAAATTGATTTTAGAAAAAGGGAAATAATATTAACCATTAGATCTATAAAAAAAAATGAGTAACAAATATATACTTTCAAACTTTAAATTAGAGTAAAAATTGATAGTTGAATTGATCAACCAAAAAAAAAAAAAAATCAATGATCCAAAATTAATCCCAGATTAATTTTAAACCAACATATTTTCAAATCTAAAATTAAATAGAGTACAATATGAAAATGAATTTCTTTCAATTATATTATTTAAAATATTTTTATAAACAAATACTAATAGTGACAATAACATAATATTATTGTCTAGTAAGCATGCATACACAGAAATAAGGCAGTGAAAACATACTTAATAAAATAATTTTAAATAAGTAATTAAAATTACTAAAACCAAACCACAGAAAAATAAATAAAAATAAGCATCCGGATAATTAGCCACTACAATAAAAAAAATATAAACAGATAAATGTATATATTTACTTATATTGAAGAACAGTAAAAACTGGGGTGTTACAATAATCCTCATAGAAATCCTAAACCAGAGTTTAAGCCAAAACCAGCAACTGGCGATAAGTTTTCTAAGAAATCAATTATTTGTTATAATTGCGGTAAACCAGGCCATATTAGGAAATATTGCAGGCTTAAGGGAAAAAATAGAGCCTGAAACCTTGAACCATCAGTTGAGGACCAACTGAATAATATTTTAGTCCAAACTGATACTTCAGATGAATCAGATGGTGATTCTTTTGAAGATCTTAATCAAATCCAACAAGATGATATAGGAAGTCAAAATTCTGATTCATCACCAGAAATTAATGTCCTAACTAAGTAGCAAGATCTCCTTTTTGAGGTTATTAATTCAATTTCTAATCCAGATGATAGAAGAAAATATCTTGGAAAATTAAAATCCTCAATGGAAAAGGATTCCAAGGGAAAAGGCAAAGTTATTGTTAAAGATCAATTTGATTTTAAGTCAATCCTTAAATGCCTTGAAGCCCAGCAAACGAAACCCGTAACAATTCAAGATCTTCAACAAGAGATCAAGAATCTCAAACAAGAAATAAAAGAAATAAAGCAAGAACAATCCGTTCATAAAATGATTCTGTCACAAATAGCAGAAAACCAATCAGAAGAATCTCAATCCGATCAGGAAGACAAATCTGAGCCTAGTGTCATAAAAAATAATGAGACTAGCGACCCTAACCAAATTCATGAAAGCAACGATCAAGAAGATGATCAAGCATTATTGAATTTAGTTAACCAATTAAAAATCCAAAAGTTTTATATCAAGATTAAAATCATCATCGGAGAATTTGTTCTTGATACTATAGCACTTTTTGATACCGGTGCTGATTCAAATTGTATTCTGGAAGGATTAGTTCCTACCAAATACTTTGAAAAAACAATGGTTCTAAACTTAGAATTAATTATAAGCTGTCAAAAGCATTAATAGAAAATCAAGGTCTCCAAGTTGAAACCCCTTTTCTATTAGTTAAGAATTTAAAAAATGAGGTGATTCTTGGAACACCATTCATAAGATCATTTTTTCCACTTTCTATTACACATCATGGAATAACAACCCAACATGTGGGAAAAGATATAGTCTTTCCCTTCATCAGAAAACCAATTATCAGGGATTTAAATTTCCTCCATCATAAACTCAACCAAATTAATTTCTTGAAAGAAGAAATTTCTATTAAAAACATTGAGTTACAATTACAACAACAAAGTATCAAGAATAGGATTTAGATTCTCCTTGATGAAATTCAAAAATCTATCTGTTCTGATTTGCCTAACGCATTTTGGAATAGAAAGAAATATATTGTAGATTTGCCTTATGAACAGGATTTCAATGAAAGGCAAATTCCTACCAAGGCTAGACCAATTCAAATGAATCATGAACTTCTTCGGTACTACCAAAAAGAGATTAATGATCTCTTAAAGAAAGGATTAATTAGAGATAGTAAATCTCCTTGGTCGTGTTCTGCTTTTTATGTTAACAAACAAGCAGAAATTGAGCGAGGAACACCTCGCTTAGTGATCAATTACATACCCTTAAATCAGGCTCTTAGGTGGATAAGATATCCAATTCCCAATAAGAAGGATTTGCTTAACTGATTGAACTCCGTAAAAGTTTTTTCCAAATTTGACATGAAGTCTGGTTATTGGCAGATGGAAATCAAAGATAATGATCGCTAAAAACCAGCCTTCACTGCTCCCTTTGGGCAATACGAATGGAATTTAATGCCCTTTGGCCTTAAAAATGCTCCTTCAGAATTTCAGAAAATTATGAATGAGATTTTCAATCCCTACTCAGGCTTTACCATTGTTTATATTGATGATGTTTTAGCCTTATCTCAATCCATTGATCAACATTTTAAGCATCTTAATATCTTCATAGGAGTTATTAAGAGAAATGGTTTGGTTGTTCCTAAATCCAATGTCACTCTATTTCAAACAAAAATCAGATTCCTTGGTCATAATATCCATCAAGGAACCATTATTCCAATCAATTGAGCAATAGAATTTGCGGATAAATTCCCAGATCAAATAATAGACAAAACTTAGCTTCAGAGATTCCTAGGATGTCTTAACTATGTTGCTGACTTTGTCCCAAATCTAAGCAATATTATCAAACCTTTGCACAACCGTCTTAGGAAGGATGTAACATCCCGATGTTTTGGAGACCTTTATCTAAGTCTGAGCTTATATCTTAAGGATGATTTAGAGGATTGGAATTGATTAGAGACAGTTAAAATAGTTAAAAGTTGGTTTTTGAGTGTAATAATCGATTATGTTTTGAGTATAATCGATTATGGGTCCTCTGGAACAGCGAAATGCCAAACATACAGCATATAATCGATTACAGAGATCTTCATAATCAATTAGAAGCTCTCTGGTTTGAGAACCAGAAGTCCAGAATGTACCTAATCGATTACATAATCTATTATGAGTCCAGGATGTGTATAATCAATTGAATAATCGATTATGAGCTCGCTGGAACTGAAAGAACAGGAAATGAACCCAGAATAATCGATTATTGAGTTCCTATAATCGATTATTAGTTGTAAAATAATCGATTATGCTGTTAAAATAATCGATTATAGCAGCAGAATATATATACCCCTGTTGCGAAATCAGAAACGAAAGGGAGGGTTTTTAGGGTTCCGAAGTGGAATTCTAGAGAGAGAGAAGAGAGAGAAAGTGAGGGAAATGCATGGAAATGAAGGAAATTCAAGGAAATCTTGAAGATAACAAGGATTGACGTTAGAATCAAGTATTTAGAGGTTGAAGATCGAGAAGATGAGGTTGAAGATCAAGAAGATGAGGAAGATCATCATGAAGTTGATGATGAACGAATGTTAAGTTAAGGGAATGTTATTATTGTGACGTTGAGGGTCATTTTCATGGCATATGCATTTGAGGTAAGGCAGTGGGATGCCCTGCCAGGTAGTGAGCTCACGTACCAATGAGGTTGGGGATACATTCCTTATGTGTTGAGGTTATTCATGTTGTTGCATTTGTGATGATGTTTCAATTAAGCTTATGATGTTTTAATGATATTGATGATGGGTCCTATGATATGAGGCTTTGATAGACTATAAGGTTGATGAGAAAGCATAAAGAGTATCTTATGACAAAGTTTAATGTAAAAGTATGAAAAATACTTTATGATAAAGTTTGATGAAAAGGCATACAAGTATTTTATAAAGAATTATATGTTTTCAAGTACATAGTTTTAATTGATAGCTTGAGGGGATTTTCCGAAGTTCCTCCGACTGGTTGTACTGCTGTTTTATTAAATGATTGTTATTCCTCATTGAGACATAGTCTCATATTAGTAGTGCAACCAGATATGGATGCAGGTTTTAGCAAGGATGAACGTGAAAAAGTGAAGATGAATACCTGGAAGATTATAGAAGTGGTTAGATGCTCAGTGACATGTCAAAGATGTTAAGTTATGTATTTTAGTATTTTTATGTAAAAATGTAATTTATTATAAGAAATAAGTATGTATAAGGAGATTTTATTAAGTTTTTCAAATTCATGTTTTATTTAAAATAATGAGGTTTGTTTATTCTGATACATAGATAATAGTAAGACGCGTATAACTGTTATTTGTGATGTAACCAAGTTGAGGTGTTACAAAGGAACCTCCCCCTTGGACAAACGAGCATACAAAGGTTGTCAAGACTATCAAGGCTAGGATAAAGGATCTTCCATGCCTTTATCTTCCAAACCCTTCTGCCTTCAAAATTGTTGAAATTGATGCCTCTGACATTAGTTATGGTGGTATTTTGAAACAAAGAATTTCATAAAAAGAACATATCATTGCATATACTTCTAAACATTGGAATTCTGCACAACAAAAATATTCGACTATCAAAAAAGAGATTTTGGCAATAGTTTTGTGTATTTCAAAATTTCAATCCAATTTACTTAATCAAAAGTTTTTTTGTTAGAGTAGATTATAAATCTGCAAAAGATATTTTACATAAAGATGTAAAAAATTTGGCATCAAAAAAAATTTTTGCTAGATGGCAAGTAATTCTTAGTGCTTTTGATTTTCAAATTGAATTTCTTAAAGGCTCTTCCAATTCCCTTCCTGATTACTTTACTCGTGAATATTTACAGGGTAGGTGAGTGTGAGTGTGAGGTAAAAATGCCAAAATCAACAACTTCCTCCTCTTAGGGGAAGGCTAAAGGGAAGTTAGTCCTCTCAAGACTCCAACGCCATGTTGTACCTAAAGAATTTGGGTCATCAACCCAATCTGAGTCATCTACTCAGAAACAAACAGCCAAAGCTGGGTCATCAACCCAACTTGGGTTATTAACCTAACAAACCCAAACAACCAAACAGTCCAAGCAAGACTATGGTATTCCCATCCAAACTCTTTTAGCCTTTCAAAATCAAGGACTAACCAAAATCCCAAAAGGAACTTGGGGAGACATAGTGGAACAAGATTCCCCACCCTTCCTCAAAGACTTGATCAAAGAACTAACCCAAACTGTTGCCCCTTTAAACGTTGTTGAACCAGATACAAGATTATTAGTCAACACCAATCAAACATCTGCAACTCATTATGTTGCAAAAGACCAAATCCAGTTTGTCATTCAAATGGAACCAGGATTCTGGGATAAAAATCCTAATAAAATCCCAGAAAAAATCTTTCCAAATGGTTTTCATTTTAAACCAACACAAACTAACAAAAATAGGAATTTTTATGAGTTTATATTGATTGATACTGATTCAGTCTCGATTAAACACTATCGGGATCCCAAAGATCAATCAACATACACTCACTCAACTCTCCAGATTTTAAAGGTTTTAACTCATGAACAATTTGGAAAAAATTTAAATGTTTGCAAAAAAATTTCTCAAACTTTTGGTCCCATTGAATTTAACTATTGGGATTATCAAACAGCTTGGTACAATTTTTTTTTGGTACCAAAACAATCAAAATAGACATTCTTGGTTGATATATTTCAAGAAGAATGTCAATTATAAGTTTCCACATTGGTTTGTCTATTGGTGGCAATTCTTTGGACCAATCAAGCAGATCCTTCCTCCAGATCTTTTGGAAGGGTACAAAACATTTGAAAAATATTTGATATCAAGGAAAGCCCTTTCCCTGCAAATCTAATATTTTTCTCAAAATTCTCCCTGGTACCTTCTCCAAAGCTCTGCATATGTCAAGTGGTGGTTGCAATTCAACTATGCAGCGACTACTAATGACAATGTCAAAATATGGTTTCAGCAGAATCCAAAATGGATGAAGGCAGCCAATCCAGAAACATGTGAATTTCTAAATCAGAGATGACATATTGTCTCAGTTCTTGCAGGATCCAAATCAAAGGTGTGACACCTTTGTACCCCGCATGTTATACGGTATTTAATATAAAAGTAATTAAAATAAAAACATGCATTTTACTGAGTAATTAAAACATTTGTCCATGGGTAGAAAAGTCTCACATGAACGAGTTCACAACGCATAAAATTACAACAAGTTAAAGCAAATAAGACATAACAAATAAACTACCCAACCTCGATGTCACAACTCAGAGCTGGTATAAACGGTCCGGAAAATATATCCTCGGAATACAACTGAAACAAACTAACTAAACACAAGAACAAGCCCTACTATGAGTGGCGTCTTCTCAGAGTCACTCCTCTCCAGGCTGCTCATCATCCTCTGCAAATGGCCAATCAGGCCCAACAAACAACAAGAAAAACGAGGAGTAAGAATCATGTAAACATATACAGCAAGGAGATAGGAAGTAAAGTAAACAAACAGCATGGCAACAACTAGTATACAACATCATAATAACATCACAACATCCATCATCATCATCATCGTGATAACAAGTATGTTATGTAGTGAAATGCAACACTACTCCACTACTCCAACAATGCATGTGGATCCATCTAACTCTGGATGAACGACTTCGGAGTTAAAAATCCACATTGAGAATATACTCAACGATGGAGAATCTACTCCTTGGATAGCCAATGCATCAAACCAATGAATGCCTCATCACGGGGGCGCACGGAGAATCTACTCCTACCGTGGATGGCCAGATCACCGTACTCTCGGGCGACCTCCCCCTATGTCGAACATCCCCAACAATAACATCTCGAATGATGCATGAGCAAACAACAAACAATGGCAACCGCCACCACCTTAGCTTTAACGGAATCAACCGAATATAACAGCGGAATCTACCGCACAACTTTTAACCAGCGGTATCTACCGCAACACCTTTAACCCAATCGGGTCAAGGCTCCCTTGGGGCAAACTCTCTGCCCCCAAGGTACAACGTCAACAACTCCTCGACCAATAAGCATCGAGGGCACTTTGGCCAATAAGCACCAAAGTTACCAACATGCGGTAACCCAACGGATACCGGCTTGACTAACTCAACATCTCACCATCTCATCTTCTTGATCATCTTTATTAACCATTAACCGAGTTATCTAATCCATCACATTAATTGATTGTGTTATCTCATCATCGTTGGGGAATTGGGGTTAGGAACCTCTTAAAAGTTCTTAATTCCATCTCTGGTCTATAGGGGAGCATGGGCGTGCTAATCCCCTGCACGGCCGTGCTGGTCACATAAGTAAAGCACGGTCGTGCTTCCTATTGGCCACAGTCGTGCTCTTTGTCCTACACAGCCGTGCTAAATGTGCGGCCACTTTCCAGGATTCAATTGGGAGCACGGTTGTGCTTCCTGTTCAGCACGATCGTGCTCAATGCACGACTGTACTGCTCTGGACAGAACCTGAGTCCGAGGCCTTAACCAATTTTTAGTGTTAATTAGTCCTCTAAACCTAACACGTTTTTAAGCCTAATTAACCAGTTAATGTTTTAAGCATTTTAACCATCAACTCAACCTTCATGGCATCAACTATGCAGCCAACATGACATCAACAAACAATAACATATTAATAACAACGATTAACAATTCAACATCATGCTCATATTCACATAAATTAATCCTCAAAAACATGGAGCATATAACATATCATCATAGACCAACCAAAATATACATTATCAACATAGTCTTTAAATCATACAGTAACCATACATCAACGGGGTTATGGGAACCCCTTTACTTTACTCTAACCCCAAGTCTATGAGTACACTACCCTTCTCCCCATTCCTGGATTGAAGATTGCTCTAACGTAAGCTCCAAACAGTGACATGACCACAGTTCCCAACGCGACTCAGCTAGCCTTCCAAGCCTTGGTTAAACAAGATTAACCACATTAGTTTCCGATTCAAAAACACGAAAAGGAAACTGGAAGGGAAAGAAACATTACCTATACACTTGACACAAATAAGCAAAGGTCTTCCAAGAGTCTCCAACACCCAGAAACTGATTGAGTTAGTGGAAAGAGGGAGAGAAACCGTTTTGGCTGCAATAGGGTGGCTGTTGCTACTAGAAATAGGGTTAAAACGAAACCCTCGGTTTCTGTGCTAAACATATATAGGCTGCACCTGAGCACGGGCGTGCACCCCTAGAGCACGGTCGTGCTGGACTTAGCGTCAGCGAGACGCGGTCCGCACATTGAGCACGGGCGTGCTCACTGTTACCACGGGCATGCTTAACTTAAAAACTAAAACACGCTTCAACATTAAAGCACGGGCGTGCTGACTAATGAGCATATGCATGCTCATGCACCTGAAAGGGACTTTTGAGCCAAAAATCCTACTAAGTCCTTAACCAACCAAACAACCTTATAAAAAGCACTTAACAAAAAAGTAGGGTGTTACAATTCCACCCCCTACAAAAATTTCATCCTCAAAATTTCTACGTACCTCAAGTGAAGAGGTGCGAGTACGCCTCCATCATCTTGCTCTCCAGCTCCCAGGTAGCACTTTCCTCAGTTGCCCCACTACAAACTACTTTGACCAAAGGAATCTCCTTGCCTCTTAGCTGCTTCACCCTCCTATCCTCGACTCGAAGGGGCAACACCTCAAACGTCAAGTTCTCTTTCAACTGTATAGTGTCGGGTAATATCACGTGACTAGGGTCATGGATATACTTTCTGAGTTGAGACACATGAAAAACATTATGGAGGTTTGACAAGAACGGTGGCAAGACTATTTGGTAGGCGACTTCGCCGACTCTTTTGAGGATTTGGTAAGGACCAATGAACCCCGGAGTAAGTTTCCTCGCCTTTATCACTCTACTAACCCCAGTCGTCGGGGTAACTCTCAAGAATACATGATCGCCTTCCTGGAATTCGAGCGCCTTCCTCCTTTTATCATGATAGCTTTTTTACCTACTCTGTGCAACCCTCATCTTTTCCTGAACCAACCTAATCTTTTCTATTGTTTCCTGGACTATCTCTGGCCCTAGCACCACACTATCACTAGGTTCACTCCAACACAAAGGCGTCCTACATCTCCTCCCAAAAAATGCCTCATAAGGTGCCATCCCTATGCTGGAATGGAAACTGTTGTTGTAGGTGAACTCTATCAGGAGGAAAAACTTGTCCCAACTACCAGACTATTCTAACACACAAGCCCTCAACAAGTCCTCTAAGGACTGCATGGTCCGCTCAGACTGCCCATCAGTCTGTGGGTGGTAAGCTGAACTAAGCCTAAGCTTTGTCCCTAAAGCATGCTGCAAACTCTCCCAGAACCTGGAAGTAAACCTCGGGTCTATATTTGATACTATGCTAGAGGGTACACCATGAAGCCTAACTATTTCCTTGATGTACAGCTTGGCTAACTTCTCTAAAGGATACTCCATGTTCATCAGGATGAAATGGGTAGACTTAGTCAATCTATCCACAACAACCCATATAGCCTCACAACCAGCTGGAGTCCTAGGGAGTCCAGGCACAAAATCCATGGAGATGTTATCCCATTTCCATTTTGGGATGCTAAAAGGTTGCAGCTTACCTGAAGGCTTCTGATGCTCTATTTTAGCCTTTTGGCACACTAAACAGGCTTAGACAAATTCAGCCACATCTTTCTTCATCCTAGGCCACCAGAACATCCTCTTAAGGTCCTGATACATCTTAGTGGCACCTAGGTACACACTCAATCCACTCCTATGTCATTCTTCAAGGATCAACTTCTCAAGCTCAGGAACATCAGGTATGCACACTCTATCCTTAAATCTCAAGACGCCATCACTTCCATCCTTAAAGCTAAGGTTTCTACCTTGAGCGAGTAACTCTCGCTGGTCCAAGAGAAACTTGTCTAACTTCTGACCCTCTCTAATCTGATCCATCAAGATGTTGGTAACCTTCAAGGTTCCAAGCCTAATACTCTTAGGAGTCAACTCACAAGCTAGACTAAGGTCTCTAAACTCCTCTATCAGATCCATCTCCCTAACCATCAAAGTGGAGACATGCAGGGTCTTCCTACTTAAGGCATCGGCCACCACATTGGCCTATCGTGGGTGATAGGTCAGCTCAAAGTCATAATCCATTAGGAACTCCATCCACATAAATTGTCTCATATTCAACTCCTTATGATCAAAAAGATATTTCAAACTCTTATGATCACTAAAGACCTCAAACCTCGCTCCATACAGATAATGCCTCAAGATCTTTAAGGCAAATACCACAGCTCCTAGCTCTAGGTCATGGGTAGGGTAGTTCTTCACATGGGATTTTAATTGCCTAGAAGCATAAGCAACTACCTTACTGTAACATCCCGATTTTTCGGTTTTCTAATATCGGTAATAATTATATAAATGATTATATTTTTATCCGAGATTTAGAAAATGACTTTGGATAAACTAAGGTCATTTCCTTGTCATACTTATTTTTATAAGGTTACGGGGAAGTTTTGGAATAAAAATTCAGACGGAAACCGGTCTGCGTTTTCTGCATTTTCACTGACAGTAAGTTTTTACTGATCAGAAACCCTAATTTTAATTCGTGAATGAAACACTTAAGGTTTTTATTTTATTTCCTACGATTGTGCATTTTTAGAATTATTTCACAAAACGTGAAATAATATAAGTTTTACGGACGTTACGTTCAATCGGGTAAACGACGGAGCCGATTACGGGAGTTTTGAGACTCGATAAGTGGACAAAACCTATATTCTCTTAGGAATAGGTCATCCATGTGAGAGTTTAATGTGGCTTAGGGTTATGTTAGCAATTTTTAATAATTGCATTTTGATCCTTAAACTTTCTATTATTTGCATTTTGGTCCCTAAACTAATTTCTTTGATACACTAAGTGAAGTGGGCCAAATTCTTGCCATTCAAACCCATTAAGGGCTGCACCCAAAAGGCTCAATCTCATGTCCAAGGATTCATTTCCATGAAGCAATTCTAGTCTTAACTTTTCCTATGTTTTCATTATGCCTTAAATGATTTTCAAGTGCAAAATTAATTGGGCTTGGGCTTTCCAGGCCCAAAATTTCGAAAGCCCATGGCCTTGGAGGCTTGCTCTTCAAATTCTAGAGCTCACTTGGTGACTCTAGCTCATTCTACACTCTTCTCAACTATTCCTCCATCTTCTCCAATTCTCTTTTCTCTCTTAAACTCCATAAGCTAGATTTGTGAAGCAACTTGGAGATTCTTGCACTTTTCTTCAATTCCAAGAGGTAATCCATGATCCTCATCATCATTAAGCACTATGTTCTTCATGTATTTTCATGTTTCAATGCCATGTTCATCATTTTCAATTCCTAGATCTAGAAACTTTGAAATTGTCTAGAAAATTCTAGAAAAATCCTAAAAATGTGAAACCAATTTCTATGAGTTAGTTATCATCTCTACTATCATAATCCAAGAGTCTGACTTAAACCAAAATTTCCTCCCCTAATTTCTAGTCAAGGCCGAACCTAAGGAAAAAAATGGGTGGAGAAGTTTTTGTTCAAATGTTAGAAATGATCATGGTAAGTCTCTAAAATGTCTGTGTGCATTTCCCTAAGTTTTGATGAAAACGAAACATTGGTTAATGATTTAATTAACCTACTTTGTGGTTGCTAACCTGTCTACTTAGTGTACAGATCAGAAGATTACAAAACTCACCTGTCTGTCTACCTAAGTATCAACCTGTCCGTTTAAGCCAAAAAGTCAACCTGTCTGCTGACTAGGATTGTTGACTATATGCAAACTGGTTTACAACCTGTCTCTACTCTACTCTTTAACTTGTCCAAGGTTCTTTGTTAAAGAACTCGAAGTACAGGAAGCTTTTGCAAGCTGTCCCCTCATGAAGAATACTCTGAGAACTCTCTCTCACGCTTATCAAGAAACTCAGAAATGCTCTCTCTCTAGCAACCTAGGAAGTCAGAGATAAACTTCCAGTTAAAGAATGTTTCCAACATGCTTTATTCCCTAGTACTTTCAGTCATTACACAGAAAGGGAAATGTACTCTGCAAAAGTACAAAAGCACTCTGCACAACTCTGAGTTGGCGTCTACACGATGCATAAAGCTATTATCCTTCATGTTAGAGTACAACCAATGTCTCCATTGCATTAATGGCTGCCCAGAACGACTATATTGCATTTAATGAAGCTCTGCTTGAAGCCATCTTTGCAAGGAATGTCTCTAACGGATATTAAATGTTTGAAGGCTATAAATACAGAAGTCATTGAAGATGAACAAATTAGAGTTTACAAAGCATTAAAGAGCCATTACTCTGTTCATTTATTTAATTTGTATTCTTCAATCATTTGAAGTTATTACGCAGACTTTCCTAAGCTTTACATTTAAACCACTCTCTGAGTGTTAGTGAAAGATCTGTCTGTCTGTAAGTGTATTTATTAACCAAACTCTCAAACAAATCTGAGTGAGCCTGAAGAGGCTAGGTGTGCAAAGAATACTTGTGTTGGAGCCTGAAGAGGCGAGGTGTGCAAACAATACTTGGAGTCTGTAACCTGATCAGTTATAGTGGATAAATCTTGGTGCTGCCAAGGATTGGATGTAGCTCTTTGTGTTAAAGAGTGAACCAGGATAAATCTCTGTGTTAATCTCTCTTCCCTTAATCTCTTTAATTGTTTTGATTATATATATCATCTGCTTTCTAACTAAGGGGTTAAAACTGTTTTTATCAAGACTGTTTTTCATCTATACGTGTGTTGTTTTCTGAGAAAACTACAACAGACAGGTCACCTGTCTGTGTAACCTTTTTACACCCGTCTGTACTTAGCTTCTGCATGCAAAAAGTTTTTAACTTTATTTTAATTTCTGATAAACACAATTCAACCCCCCTTCTCGTGTTTATAGTTGTCTATTTCAGTTGGTATCAGAGCTCAGCCTCTGGGTTGAGCATCTAACAGTGTAGAGGTAAAAGATCCTGAAGAATAGACATGACTGCTGGAGCTAGTGGAAGTAACCAGACTGAAGGAGCCTCCTTAACCAGACCTCCATTCTTCAATGGAGAAAACTACAACTATTGGAAAGACAGATTTCAATGGTTCATTCTATCTACAAACTCTGATCTCTGGGATGTCATCACTGATGGTCCTTTCATTCCTAAAAACGATGACAACACTGATAAGCCAAAAGCTCGGTGGACCCCTGCAGAAAAGGCAAAATGGGAGCTGAATCACAATGCCAGATACAACATTATTTGTGCTCTCAGTCCTGATGAATTTGAGAAGGTCTGTGCCTGTGATTCTGCCAAAGAAATATGGGACACCTTAGCTGTCACACATGAAGGAACAGCCAAAGTCAAAGAATCAAAAATTGCCATACTTGTCAGAAAGTATGAACTGTTTCTCATGGAGGAAGGAGAATCTGTTGCTCAAATGATTGGGAGATTCCAAACTGTCATCAATGGTCTAAAGTCTCTTGGCAAAGTTTACTCTAATGCTGAGAAGGTTGGAAAGATACTTAGAAGTCTACCTAAGCAGTGGAGACCTCTGGTAACTGCTATCTCTCAAGCCAAAGATCTTACCACCTTGACCATAGATGAACTCCTTGGAACACTTACTGTTCATGAGCAAGAACTTGGAGATGAAGTCTCAACAAAGAAGGGCAAGTCAATTGCTCTGAAGGCTGATCAAAAGTCTTCCAAAGCTTCTAAAGCTTTGAAGGCAGACGAGTCATCCAGTGATGATGACCTGTCTGAATCTGAGGATTCTGAAAGTGATGAAGAACTATCTCTCCTAACCAGAAAGATAAAGCTTCTCTTATAGAAAAAGAAGTTCAGAAAGGATAAACCATTCAGAAGATTCAACAAGGACAAGAACTTCAAGGATTCCACTTCAACAGACAAGAACTCAATTGTTTGCTATGAGTGCAAGAAACCAGGTCACATCAAAGCAGAATGTCCTCAACTCAAGAAAGCCCCGTTTAAGAAGTTCTTCAAAAAGAAGAAGAAAGGAATGATGGCTACTTGGGAAGATCTAGAGTCAACATCTACTGATGAGGAGACAGAGGAAGAAGCAAATCTCTGTCTAATGGCTAACACTGACTCTGATTCAGATAATGAGGTAAATTCTGATTATGAGGAATTACTTGATGCCTATGAAGAATTGTTGGAGGAATCCAACTGTTTATCCAAAGCTTTCAAATCTCTCAAGAGAGATCATGTTAAGCTCCTCAGTGAGCATAAACAGAAATCTCTAGAGTGTGAGAAATTTGCCAAGGAGAACAGTGAGCTGAAGACTGAAAAGTCTAATGAAGCTAAGATCTCTAGTGATACATCACAGTCTGAAGAAGTTGAAAAACTTCAACAGAAAGTGGAAGAGCTCACTTCAGATCTTGCCAAATTTGTTAATGGTAGAGAAAATCTGACCAAGCTGCTTGGCTGTCAGAGGCACTCCCTTAACAAAGAAGGTATAGGATATGTCCATCAGATACATCATAAAGTATCAACTAAGCACTCTAAAGTATTTGCTACATCTACTTCTATTAATTCAATACCTGTCTGTAATTTCTGTGGAAAGACTGCACATGTTATGTCTAAGTGTCTTCATAAGAAAAGAAGGAAGTCTTCACAGACTCCTAGAACTAACAGAAAAGGACCCAGAAAACTATGGGTACCTAAAGATCAAATAATCTCTGTCGCAGATGTCCTCAACAGCACAAAGAAAACACCACTGTTGGTACCTGGACAGTGGCTGCTCGCGACACATGACAGGAGAAAGGTCTATGTTCCTAGACCTCCAACTTAAAAAAGGAGGACATGTGGCATTTGGTGGAAATCAGAAAGGGAAGGTTATAGGAATTGGTACTATTGGTGGTAAACCTCCTCTTCCCTCTATATCAAATGTTCTTATGGTTAAAGGATCAAAACACAATTTGCTTAGCATAAGTCAATTATGTGACAGTGGATTTGATGTCTCCTTTACCAAAGATTTCTGTATAGTTAAGGATCTAAGTGGCAAAACCCTCTTTTCAGCTAAAAGGCAACAAAATCTGTATAAGATTGAACTGACTGATCTCTCAGATCAAAGTGTAACCTGTCTGATGTCTAAAGAGGATGAAAGATGGTTGTGGCACAAGAAACTAGGACATGCTAGTATGAAATTAATTTCAAAACTAAAAAGGGATAACCTTGTGAGAGGATTGCCTGATATTATTTTTAAGAAAGATGTTTTGTGTGATGCATGTCAGAGAGGTAAACAGATAAAATCAAGTTTCAAATCTAAAAACCAAGTATCAACCTCTAGACCTCTTCAGTTGTTACACATGGATCTGTTTGGACCAGTTAGTGTTGCTAGCTTAGCTGGAAGGAAATATGGATTTGTCATAGTTGATGACTATTCTAGATATACATGGGTACTCTTCTTAACTCACAAGGATGAGTCTTTTAAGGCTTTCTCAGTATTCTGTAAAAGAGTACAAAATGAGTAAGGTTTCTGCATTTCTACTCTTAGAAGTGACCATGGGGGAGAATTTGAAAATGAGCAGTTTAGTCAGTTCTGTGAGGAGAATGGGATCTCTCACAATTTCTCTGCACCTAGAACTCCTCAACAAAATGGAGTGGTTGAGAGAAAGAACAGATCTCTGCAAGAGATGGCTAGATCTATGCTCAATGAGAATAATCTCCCCAAGTACTTCTGGGCAGAAGCAGTAAACACAGCCTGTTATGTACAAAACAGAATACTCATTAGGCCTTTTCTAAAGAAGACTCCCTATGAACTGTGGAAAGGAAAAAGCCCCAACATTTCTTACTTTCATGCATTTGGTTGTGAATGCTTCATCTTAAATACCAAGGATCAACTTGGAAAATTTGACTCTAAGACAGACAAAGGTATCTTTTTGGGATACTCTGAAATGTCTAAAGCTTTTAGAATTTACAATTCTAGAACATCTGTTATTGAAGAATCTGTTCATGTCAAATTTAATGATAACTTAAAGACTGATAAGGAATTATCAGATCTAGAAGATGATCTTGCAGGTCTTGATATAAACAAGTCAGAAGATCAACAACCTGACTTAACCAAATTAGAACCTGAAGCAGAACCAGACAGACAAGTGGAGCAGACACGTCAACAGACAAGTCAAGATCCTCTTGAAAGAGACTGGAAATTCAAAACTCATCATCCTAAGGATCTCATCATTGGACATCCCTCAGAAGGAGTGAGAACCAGATCTACCTTAAGAGAATCAAGCAATGTGGCCTTTTTGTCAGAAATAGAGCCAAAGCACATTGAAGAAGCTCTTGATGATGAAAGCTGGATTCTTGCTATGCAAGAAGAACTCAACCAGTTCACCAGAAATGATGTCTGGACACTTGTCTCCAAGCCCAAAAACAAGTCTGTCATTGGAACAAGATGGGTCTTCAGAAACAAGTTAGATGAAGATGGCAAAGTTGTCAGAAACAAGGCAAGGTTAGTAGCTCAAGGCTATAACCAACAAGAAGGTATTGACTATACTGAAACCTTTGCACCTGTAGCTAGAATAGAAGCTATTCGCATACTGATGTCATATGCTGCACAACACCAAATCACTCTTTTTCAAATGGATGTGAAAAGTGCGTTTCTCAATGGAATAATTGAAGAAGAAGTTTATGTTAAACAACCCCCTGGTTTTGAAGATATTGATAAACCAGATCATGTTTTTAAACTTAAAAAGGCATTATATGGTTTAAAGCAAGCACCTAGGGCATGGTATGATAGACTAAGCTCTTTTCTCATGCATAATGGTTTTACAAGAGGTCAAGTAGATACTACTCTGTTTAAGAAAAGCCATAAATAAAATTTCATTGTAGTCCAAATATATGTTGATGATATTATTTTTGGAGCAACTAATGAAAAGCTGTGCAAGGATTTTTCAAAGCTGATGCAAGCAGAATTTGAGATGAGCATGATGGGAGAATTGAAGTTCTTCCTTGGTCTACAAATCAAACAGACAAGTGATGGAATCTACATCCATCAACAAAAGTATATCAAGGAAATGCTCAAGAAATACAAAATGGAAAGTGCTAAACTTATGAAAACTCCCATGGAAACCAATGCAAAACTCAGTAAAGATGATGAAGGTAAAAAGGTAGACCAAACTGTCTACAGAGGTATGATTGGATCTTTACTGTACTTAACCTCAAGCAGACCTGATATTCAATTTAGTGTCTGCATGTGTGCTAGATTTCAATCTGACCCAAGAGAATCTCATCTTAAAGCTGTTAAGAGAATATTTAGATATTTGCTTGGTACTACTAATCTTGGTTTGCTGTATTTAAGAACTAAAGAATACAGATTAGTGGGATTCTGTGATGCTGACTTTGCTGGAGACAGAATAGAAAGAAAAAACACCAGTGGAGGATGCCACTTCATTGGAGCAAATTTGGTCTCTTGGTCAAGCAAAAGGCAGACAACTATTGCTCTATCTACTGCTGAAGCAGAATATATCTCAGCTGCTAGTTGTTGCTCTCAACTCTTATGGGTAAAACATCAACTTGAGGATTACTCTATTTTTTAGCATAATATATCTGTATGGTGTGATAATTCTAGTGCTATCTGCTTAACTAAAAATCCAATTCAGCATTCTAAGGCTAAGCATATAGAGATCAAACATCACTTCATTAGAGATTATGTTCAGAAAGGTATCTTTGATATTAAGTTTGTTAAAACTGAAAATCAATGGGCTGATATCTTCACTAAGCCTTTAGCAGAAGAAAGATTTTTATTTATTAGAGATAATTTAAACATGCATTGTATTGTTGAATAAAATGTCTGAGTTTTTGAACTGTCTGTGATCACCTGTCTGACTCTGCTGAGTCAATGTGATGAAACCCAACAGTTTTATTAAAATGGTTATTATTTATTTATCTATTTATTTAATACCATTTGTTAATATGAGGCTAATCATGGACACGGCAGTTTTTACCTCGAAACCATGTTTTCATTATGTCTAAGTGGGCGCTACAGTTCCCTACATAAATCGTGCCATTCTTAATTATTTTTTTTTTCTCTCTCCTGCTTTTACTGCTTTAAAAGGCAAATCTTCAGAAAGCTTCAAACTTTATCCTTCTCTAAAGCCCTAAGTCTTTTCGTCTTCGTCTTCCTCTCGTTCAAACCCTTCTCTCTTCCAAAACTTTCTTTTTCTCTCTTCTCTGAAAAATGGCATCTTCAAAGCGTCTGTCTCCAAAAGAGATTACTGAGCAATACGAAATGAGAATAGCTGATGTAGAGAAGATTCTACCTGGAAAGACTGTTGATCTTCAACAGATGAAGAAATGGGGAATGGATGTCACTGAAGAGTTGGAATACTCTAAGTGGACAGCCTTCTTTGATATCAAGGAGTTGGTCCATCCCAAGCTTGTCAGAGACTTCTGGAGAAATGCTGTGGTCATCACCAACGTGGTTGATGGAACCAAGAGCTTCAAGGCTCAAATGTCAGCTGATGTGACTCTCTAGTTTCCTATCAGCTCTCTGGAATTGGCAACCAGATGCCCAAGGATTGGAACTGCTTTCAGACCTGACTGGGAAGATCAGGTGGGAACTGAAAGTGTCAATATTGCTATATATGGAGTTCCCAACCCTGAGAACAAGAAGCCTGTCAGCATGGTGCCCAAGTGCAGGTTCTTGCACAAGCTGCTTCTGGAGTGTGTGATGCCCAGAAAAGGGTCAAGAGACAATGTGACCAAGTTGGACAGATTTGCTCTGTACCACTTGATTCAGAAAATCAAGATAGACATCAATGATCTCATCTACATGTATCTTGAGTCTCTGATCAGAAGAACAAATATGCCTACCTACCCTTATGGAATGCTGCTGACAAGGGTTTTTAGGAACAAGATATTTGTTCCAACTGATGTCCACTTTGTGGACATGGCTCTGCCCATAGACAAGAAGGTCTTGTCTATGATGGGGATTGAGGGAATCCCTCTGGAGGATGAAGAAGAAGAGAAGAAGAAGAAGAAGAAGCCTGCTGTTGAGCAGAAGCTGAAGGAAAAAGCAGAAGAACCTGCTGATTCCACTGGTGAATCAGAGTTTCCAATCTCTGAAAGAATTTGGAAAGCTGCTGGAAAGGTTGCCAGACAGGATCAGAGGCCTGAGGAACCCACAACTTCTGAAGGATCTGCTGAGACAGTTGAGCCTCTCAGATTCAACCTGAAGAAGCCCTCTCCCAAGAGGAAGACCAGTGAGGCTGGAAAATCTAGTGTGGTTTCTGCACAACCCACCAAGAGAAGAAGACTAGTGAAGACCTTTACCAAGGTCAGACAAGTGGAGTCTGTGCCTAGTAAAGAGGAAGCACCTGCTCAGGGGGAGCAGATATCTCCACCCTTAGAGGAGCCTAGGGAAATCAAATCTCTTGATTTGGGATTCATACCCAGAAAAAGAAGGTCAGGCTACCCTATGCCTGTAGTGGCTGTTGCTGAAAGGGAAGCAGTCCCTGCAGAAGAGCCTGCTGCTGCTGCTGCTACTGCACCCTCTGCTGACCTGTCTGCTGGAACACAGATAGTTGGTCATCATGAAGAAGCTTCTCTGTCCCCTTCAAGGAAGAAAGCAGGCACTTTGAAGATCAGCTCTTCACCTTCCCTTCTGCACCATCCTCTCCCCTTCATTTAGGTATTCCAGATTCTGTTGTTTCTTCCCCCTCTGCTCTCTGTGTCAACCCTTTATCTGTTGCCTCCCCTTTTCATTCACCTGTCTCCTCTCACCCCACTCAAACATCTTTTGATGTCGTGTCTGATGTATGTCAGTACACAGTTGTTCACAGGGACTCAACTCCCAGAGAACAATCTGGCATATCATCTAGACTGTTTGTGAGTGATTTGCAATCTCTGATGACTGCAAGTATATCTCACTTATCTGTCATCCCTTCTCCTCCACCTCACATTCTGAACCCATGTAGGGAGATTTTATTTTATCCCCCTATTGTGTTGTTCATTAGAACATTGGAAGGATCTCACTATCCTGCCTCTGTTGTAATGTTACCCTCTAGGTCTAGATACTTTTTTCTTTTAGTCACAGGATCTAATTCATTCTTTTCCCACATAGACTCTCTCTTACCCCTACCTCCATCTGTCTTAGCCAATCAACCTCTTCCCCCTCCTATTCCAATAAGAGTCACTCGTCTGTCTCTTTGTGAAAGACTCTCCTGTGTCTTTCCCTCTCCTGATTTTGACCCAGTCAGAATCACCCCTCTGTTTAAAATAGCATTTCTTCCTTTATTTTATTTCAGAACCATTCATCAACTTTTCTTTCCCCGTATCTCCTCACCTTTCTCTGTACCTAAGGCACCCCCAGTTTTAGCCTTACCCTGGTATCCATCCCTGTCTGCTGCTTCAACTAGCTTGTCTACAGAAGTCTCCTCCTCTCAGATGGTGGATTCAGATAGCTTCAATCTTCTTAAGACTGAGCTAGAAGAAGTCAGAAGACAATTGGATGCAGAAAGGCATGCTAGGCTACTGTTAGAACAGAAAGTTGATTCCCTGTTTCTTCTTTTTAATCAGCCTAGATGAGTAGCTGTAGGAACTGCCTTGTAATTGAAATGCTTATGATGAATACAAATCAATTTTACTTTATTATTTTCTCTTTATTGTCTCTTTTTCTCTCCACTCTTATATGTTTACTCTTTTTGTTGCTGACAAAAGGGGGAGAAAAATGTAAGATGATTAATGTAAAATGTGTGGAGAAAAATATGTGATATATGCTAAGTGTTCTGGAGAATATAAACATTTACTCTGATATTTTGAACTTAAACCTGCTGCATATCACTCTGATGCTCTCTATTGAACACAAATGCATCTGTCTGCACATATAGAAAATATCAACTTGTCTACTGTCTGTTATTCTGTACTCTGATATTTTCAAAGGTTCATTAAATCATCTGAATGTTTGTCATCATCAAAAAGGGGGAGATTGTTAAGTCTCTAAAATGTCTGTGTGCATTTCCCTAAGTTTTGATGAAAACGAAACATTGGTTAATGATTTAATTAACCTACTTTGTGGTTGCTAACCTGTCTACTTAGTGTACAGATCAGAAGATTACAAAACTCACATGTCTGTCTACCTAAGTATCAACCTGTCCGTTTAAGCCAAAAAGTCAACCTGTCTGCTGACTAGGATTGTTGACTATATGCAAACTGGTTTACAACCTGTCTCTACTCTACTCTTTAACTTGTCCAAGGTTCTTTGTTAAAGAACTCGAAGTACAGGAAGCTTTTGCAAGCTGTCCCCTCATGAAGAATACTCTGAGAACTCTCTCTCACGCTTATCAAGAAACTCAGAAATGCTCTCTCTCTAGCAACCTAGGAAGTCAGAGATAAACTTCCAGTTAAAGAATGTTTCCAACATGCTTTATTCCCTAGTACTTTCAGTCATTACACAGAAAGGGAAATGTACTCTGCAAAAGTACAAAAGCACTCTGCACAACTCTGAGTTGGCGTCTACACGATGCATAAAGCTATTATCCTTCATGTTAGAGTACAACCAACGTCTCCATTGCATTAATGGCTGCCCAGAACGACTATATTGCATTTAATGAAGCTCTGCTTGAAGCCATCTTTGCAAGGAATGTCTCTAACGGATATTAAATGTTTGAAGGCTATAAATACAGAAGTCATTGAAGATGACCAAATTAGAGTTTACAAAGCATTAAAGAGCCATTACTCTGTTCATTTATTTACTTTGTATTCTTCAATCATTTGAAGTTATTACGCAGACTTTCCTAAGCTTTACATTTAAACCACTCTCTGAGTGTTAGTGAAAGATCTGTCTGTTTGTAAGTGTATTTATTAACCAAACTCTCAAACAAATCTGAGGGAGCCTGAAGAGGCTAGGTGTGCAAAGAATACTTGTGTTGGAGCCTGAAGAGGCTAGGTGTGCAAACAATACTTGGAGTCTGTAACCTGATCAGTTATAGTGGATAAATCTTGGTGCTGCCAAGGACTGGACGTAGCTCTTTGTGTTAAAGAGTGAACCAGGATAAATCTCTGTGTTAATCTCTCTTCCCTTAATCTCTTTAGTTGTTTTGATTATATATCATCTGCTTTCTAACTAAGGGGTTAAAACTGTTTTTATCAAGACTGTTTTTCATCTATACGTGTGTTGTTTTCTAAGAAAAACTACAACAGACAGGTGACCTGTCTGTGTAACCTTTTTACACCCGTCTGTGCTTAGCTTTTGCATGCAAAAAGTTTTTAACTTTATTTTAATTTCTGATAAACACAATTCAACCCCCCTTCTCGTGTTTATAGTTGTCTATTTCAGATCATGTATACTATACTTCTAGTATGTCTACATGCTTTAATCCATGTTAGTCTATCAAAATGAAAATTCAAACCCTAAATCCTTGTATTAGCCGAACCTAACTAGGGTAGTTTGAAGGAGATTTTGTTCAATTTTCTTCTCAATAATCATGTATATTATCTTGTTAGTATATATGCTTGTTGGATCCAAGTTGATTTGTCAAACTAAAAACCCTAACCCCATGATCAAGTCTTGATCGAATTCTAGGGTTTGTGAGTTAGGAATTTTTAATTCGTAACCTAGTTGTTTAGTTACTAATCTATGATCTTAAATAGTTAAGGATCATTAATCCATGACTTAGGCAATTCTAGAAATTTTTAGTCACTAAACCTAAGGGAGGCCGTGACCTATTATAGAGAATTAGGAGATTTTAATTGTTTGATTAGTGATTAGTTGATTGTGGTTGATGAAGGTTTAGCGAGTTCGTTGTGTACGTGAACCCGGACTTCCGACAATTACACCGCGGAGAAGTCTTCGAGAGGTAAGGGGAGCTTACCTGAGGGGTTCTTCCCAATAGCTATGTGTGACAAATGTGTGGTCTGTAATTATTTATTTGTTGGTGGTTGTTTAAGTGTTCAAGTTGTGTTATTTTTATCCGTGTTATTTATCTGCTTATAATTGGTTATCTGCAGTTGTTTATTTTAATGCTGTGATGCATGATCTGTCTGGAAATATTATTGTGATAATGTTGTGGATGTTGTTTGAGAAGCCTGACAGTGGTCAGTGCCCAATTAACGACTCAGATAAAAACTTTGAAAAGCTACGTAAATTATATTCAATGTTTTAATGGTAAAATATTGGAATATAATATTAATGGAAAATATTTATTTGGGAAAAATAAAGATCTTTGGAAAATATCATTATTTTAGTGATTTATTGTAACAGCCTGTTTTTAATTACGCTGTTTTAACAGTAAAAATATATTTATTTATATTTTTATTTGAGACTTAGGAAATGAATTTGGAGAAAACAAAATCATATCTAGAACTTACTCTATGGTAGGAGGCTATGGTTAAAATTTGGGTTTAAAACTCAGACGAAAACCGGTCTGCGTTTTTTTAACTGACAGTATAATTTTATACTGACAGAAAACCCTAATTTGACCCAAAAACTGAAATTTGTAGATTTTTTATATTTTGTCCGTGAGGAAGTCTACCTTCCAAATTTCTGATCAGAAATAAAATATTATGTGTTTTCGGACGAATTTTGGTGAAAGTTCGAACAGAAAAACAGTCGGTGTTTTCACTGACAGTAAGATTTTAATGATCAGAAAACCTAATTTTGACTCGTAAACGAAATGGTTTCTAATTAAATCATATTTTCAATGAGTCTGGTTAGTTTGAAAATTTTCGATCGAAAAATAGACAGAAACCCTAATCGGGAAACCGACGGAGTCGAAAACGGAACTGCAGAGGCCCGTCAAGAGATCGGGACAACGAGTCATGCATGATGACTCATGGAGGATGAGTCACCAAGCATTTATGAGCATTAAATGCTAGTAATCATGACTGTTAGGTAAAATGACCAAAATACCCCAAGCCTTCGCGGTTAGTAACAAGACACATCTACGCACTCTTAACCACTCACTTTACGTGGTTGTAAACCTTCTACATATCCTAAATTTCGTGCATATATATATACTAAACCATACCTATTTCATTTTGCTTTCGTTTCATCATTTTCCTCTCAAAAACCGAAATCGGGTAACTAACAGAGCTGCGTACAGAATTTCCGGGAACCGCTAACGGATAGGATCAATGACTCATTGGTGAGTCATTATGTGTGGCCCAAAATCAGCCACACCTCCATTAATTGTGATCCACATATTATTAACCATGATTAGCCAAAATAACCTTAGTTAAGTTAACTATTAACTATGGTTAATCATTTATTAATTTAATAATCACAAAACCCATTAATCTAAAAGATAACAAACCAAACAAAGCCTAAGATCTACCCTATAAATACCCCCAAAACCGTGGCCTCCCTCCCCCTTCACTCACTTCTTCATCTCTTCCATTTCTTCTTCACTTTTTCTTCAAAAACTCCATTGTTGTTCTTGCACAACTTGATCATTCTTTCACTTTCTTTTAGAGGTAAACCCTTACTTCTATGATCTTAGTTGTCTTCCTCATATCCTTAACCCTCTTTATCAACCACTACTTCGGATTAGAGGAGAAGAATTGAGAGAGAAATCTCAATAGTTGCAAGAAGCCTTTGATGGAAGCTTTGAAACCAAGTTGGAGCAGTTTCCGTGAGGGAGTCTCCAAACACTCTTCAACCGTTGGATCATTCCCAAATTTTAGAAGAAGGTTCAATACTTGTGGTTCTTCATATCCAACGGTCAGAATTTGGAAAAAACCTCCAGAGTGTTATATAGGAAGCTCGGACAGTAGGCCTAGGAGGTGAGAAACTCAACCCGGGTACTACCAAACCAGTCACAATATAATTGCGATCTGAGATTCGTTAACCATTGGATCAAGCTGAAACTTTGTGAGATTGTTTCTGAAGGATATTTATTCAGTCTCACCGTTCCATTTTATAAATAAAGATCTGTGTCCATAGTAATGAAGCTCGAACAGTAGCCCTGTTTTGGTAGCTTTTCACTAGGATTCATGAGCTTATTTTGAATCCGATTTCTCCTAAGTCCAGCCGTTGTTCTCGTAAGTTTTTCCATCGATTTTTTTCTCTTGATTCAAACAGATTTATTTATTTGAAACCCTATTGTTGATTCGGTTGGTATTTGGTGTTTCCGACGAATTGTGTTACTCGTACGTGTAATCGGGACGGAAAGCGGAACGGTGGATGTGTAAGGATGGATGGTGGCAGATTTGTGGATGTTGTTGGACAGCGTGATGAGGTTCGTGGCAGTAACGTGGACCCATTCGGAGCTTGTACGGGAAAGCGTGCATGTCAATCAGGTGGGGGAAAGAACCAATCTACCATCGGAAACGGATAAGTAGTATTTAAATTATAATAATTGTGTAGGGCGACCTAAACCCTACTAGTGGTCGAGTAATCGACAAGACCAAAATCACATTGGAAGCTTTTTCGTGAAACCATGATGATTTGGGGATTGTGGGTTTATCGCCGTTAGGATAATCTTATGATATTCGAGGTTGATTGAATTTATTGATTATTGAATTATGTTGTGATAAATTGTTTATTATTATGTCTTGTGATACTTGAGTAGTTGATTGATAATATAGTATGATCTGCCTGGGATGATAAACTGTTTAGTTAATGTTAAGGCACGAGATGTGTGATTTAAGAGATGTATTTGGGTGAGTGAATTATGATGCATTAGTGATGCCTAGCCTTAGTGTATAGATGAGATGAGATATTGAATGAGTATTGAGACTTGTGGTGGAAGGTTGAGGCATTAGGCTATAATGAATGCGAGTTGGTGAGATTCATAATATAGATGTGTTAAGGTTCATGGCCGTGTGTGATGAAACGCACGAGGTCGGGATAGTCCTTGAGTCCCTGAGGGATCGCGTTGCGCAAAGGTTACTAAAATGGTGTATGGGCACCATGGCACTAATTGCGCAATAGCATGAGTAGTTCGGGAACTACTGGGTTCTATCGCCGCACAACGGCAAGAGTAGTTTGGAACTACTATACTGGTGTATGGGCACCAGGGCACTAAGTTACTGGCACCGGACCGATTGGACTACTGACTAATGACAGGAATATAGATGGCCAAGTTTGCATGAGAGTAAGGGTAGAGGAACCATATAGTGGTTTAAGGTTGATTTGGAGTTTTGAGAGATGTTGGTGTTAATGATTATTATATTTCGATACTATGTCCATTTTTCCACCTTTGATGATAGACATGTGTCTTATCCCCTATTTCTGTATTTGTATATGTTTTGCTTATATGGATATGAGAAGATTTTACGGAAGATCCGGGTGATGACTATGTGGAGGGACCAGCTGAGGACTTCACCGAGGACTTTAATGTAGAGGAGTTGGACGGGACTCCTTATGAGCCAGACGCAGGAGGACGAGCTGTAGATGGTAGTAATAGCAATTAAGTAAATAGGGCCAGTGAGTCTAGAACTATGTGTTTATGTTTCCGCAACTAAGGGTTTGTATAAGAATGTACCTGCTAGGGATCTTACTGAGAAAATGCCCTAGACAGTGTTTTGGTATTGTATGAAGTATGTATTTATAATATGACTTTGATGTTATCTTTCATTGTTGGTCAAATTTTAATTCCTTCGCATTTTCGTTTTATAATCAATGTTAATCACACGAGGAATCTAAATAACTAATTAAAGGCACAAGGGGTACAGCGGGGTGTCTCATTTTGGTATCAGAGCAGTTTGATTCTGTTCAGACTGTGAGGTTTAGGATGTTGTTACTGGCCGTGTCTAGTTGAATCCACATCGGATTTTAGCTATGCTTAGAAGTTGGGTAGTGTGTCCGAAGTCGATGCGATAACTGACATTAGTATGGCATATAGTATTTATATACTTGTTTATGTAGTATTATATGTCATATACCAGTGTTCAGAGAGGTGGAGTTGGAAAAGGAGTTTCAGCAGCAGGACAACAGATGACCAGACCTCAGGCCACTGAAAGAGTGTTTACTGTGAGGGTAGCTGAATTCTCAATCTGGGATCTTATACAAGGTATGTATTTGATATCTGGTAGACTTTGTTTGTTTGTCTAAGTAGCATGATAGACAAGAAAGTGATGAGAGTTTTGTTGAGGTATAGTTGTGACTGGTAGGATGTGAAACCTTAAGATCAATATCACTGAGTGAGACAAGTACTATAAGTCAAATATTGATCGAGGCATAATATCTTTAAGGAATCTAGGGCAATGATTAATGTTCGTAGTTAAGATTGATTGTATGAGTTTGGGAAGAATGAACGAAAGTGTATATAGTAATTTCACCTAAGTTGAATATGAGCAGAAATGATAATTTCTGATTGAGGTTACTAGAGAAATTCAAATTGGTTGAGTTAGATAATCCTAACTGGCGTAGTTCTTTTGATTGTAGTTTATCTTAAGGAGTCTTGAGATGTTGATTGTAGTTTATCTTAAGGGGTGTTGAGATGTTTATTTGGAGACTTGCAATGTATGATTGTGATATAATCTAGAATAGTGAAATACATTCTAAGGAACTAAGACTGTGATTGGATACATGAAGTAGGAAGTTAGGGTAGTATTGATTGTGGTGTTAATTGCGGGAGTTAGATGTTGACATAAGGTTCCCTAGTGGATCAGTAGTAAGAAGAGGAAAGGATTAAGTTTTAATTATGTCCTTCAAGGATGATAGATCAAGGTGAAATGTTAAGGACAATGAATATAATGAAGTGATGGATTGTTTCGAGGATAAATAGAACGATATAAGAATGAATTGTGTTATGAAGTTACCGTTGTCATCTAGGGGAAAGACAGCAATGAGGAATATATTGTGGGATCTTTAGATTAGAATACGATTACAAGATGATGTCTAGTTTGAGTCACGAAATTCCGAGGACGGAATTTTTTTTCTAAGTGGGGTAGTAATGTAACAGCCTGTTTTTAATTACGCTGTTTTAACAGTAAAAATATATTTATTTATATTTTTATTTGAGACTTAGGAAATGAATTTGGAGAAAACAAAATCATATCTAGAACTTACTCTATGGTAGGAGGCTATGGTTAAAATTTGGGTTTAAAACTCAGACGAAAACCGGTCTGCGTTTTTTTTAACTGACAGTATAATTTTATACTGACAGAAAACCCTAATTTGACCCAAAAACTGAAATTTGTAGATTTTTTATATTTTGTCCGTGAGGAAGTCTACCTTCCAAATTTCTGATCAGAAATAAAATATTATGTGTTTTCGGACGAATTTTGGTGAAAGTTCGAACAGAAAACAGTCGGTGTTTTCACTGACAGTAAGATTTTAATGATCAGAAAACCTAATTTTGACTCGTAAACGAAATGGTTTCTAATTAAATCATATTTTCAATGAGTCTGGTTAGTTTGAAAATTTTCGATCGAAAAATAGACAGAAACCCTAATCGGGAAACCGACGGAGTCGAAAACGGAACTGCAGAGGCCCGTCAAGAGATCGGGACAACGAGTCATGCATGATGACTCATGGAGGATGAGTCACCAAGCATTTATGAGCATTAAATGCTAGTAATCATGACTGTTAGGTAAAATGACCAAAATACCCCATGCCTTCGCGGTTAGTAAACAAGACACATCTACGCACTCTTAACCACTCACTTTACGTGGTTGTAAACCTTCTACATATCCTAAATTTCGTGCATATATATATACTAAACCATACCTATTTCATTTTGCTTTCGTTTCATCATTTTCCTCTCAAAAACCGAAATCGGGTAACTAACAGAGCTGCGTACAGAATTTCCGGGAACCGCTAACGGATAGGATCAATGACTCATTGGTGAGTCATTATGTGTGGCCCAAAATCAGCCACACCTCCATTAATTGTGATCCACATATTATTAACCATGATTAGCCAAAATAACCTTAGTTAAGTTAACTATTAACTATGGTTAATCATTTATTAATTTAATAATCACAAAACCCATTAATCTAAAAGATAACAAACCAAACAAAGCCTAAGATCTACCCTATAAATACCCCCAAAACCGTGGCCTCCCTCCCCCTTCACTCACTTCTTCATCTCTTCCATTTCTTCTTCACTTTTTCTTCAAAAACTCCATTGTTGTTCTTGCACAACTTGATCATTCTTTCACTTTCTTTTAGAGGTAAACCCTTACTTCTATGATCTTAGTTGTCTTCCTCATATCCTTAACCCTCTTTATCAACCACTACTTCGGATTAGAGGAGAAGAATTGAGAGAGAAATCTCAATAGTTGCAAGAAGCCTTTGATGGAAGCTTTGAAACCAAGTTGGAGCAGTTTCCGTGAGGGAGTCTCCAAACACTCTTCAACCGTTGGATCATTCCCAAATTTTAGAAGAAGGTTCAATACTTGTGGTTCTTCATATCCAACGGTCAGAATTTGGAAAAAACCTCCAGAGTGTTATATAGGAAGCTCGGACAGTAGGCCTAGGAGGTGAGAAACTCAACCCGGGTACTACCAAACCAGTCACAATATAATTGCGATCTGAGATTCGTTAACCATTGGATCAAGCTGAAACTTTGTGAGATTGTTTCTGAAGGATATTTATTCAGTCTCTCACCGTTCCATTTTATAAATAAAGATCTGTGTCCATAGTAATGAAGCTCGAACAGTAGCCCTGTTTTGGTAGCTTTTCACTAGGATTCATGAGCTTATTTTGAATCCGATTTCTCCTAAGTCCAGCCGTTGTTCTCGTAAGTTTTTCCATCGATTTTTTTCTCTTGATTCAAACAGATTTATTTATTTGAAACCCTATTGTTGATTCGGTTGGTATTTGGTGTTTCCGACGAATTGTGTTACTCGTACGTGTAATCGGGACGGAAAGCGGAACGGTGGATGTGTAAGGATGGATGGTGGCAGATTTGTGGATGTTGTTGGACAGCGTGATGAGGTTCGTGGCAGTAACGTGGACCCATTCGGAGCTTGTACGGGAAAGCGTGCATGTCAATCAGGTGGGGGAAAGAACCAATCTACCATCGGAAACGGATAAGTAGTATTTAAATTATAATAATTGTGTAGGGCGACCTAAACCCTACTAGTGGTCGAGTAATCGACAAGACCAAAATCACATTGGAAGCTTTTTCGTGAAACCATGATGATTTGGGGATTGTGGGTTTATCGCCGTTAGGATAATCTTATGATATTCGAGGTTGATTGAATTTATTGATTATTGAATTATGTTGTGATAAATTGTTTATTATTATGTCTTGTGATACTTGAGTAGTTGATTGATAATATAGTATGATCTTCCTGGGATGATAAACTGTTTAGTTAATGTTAAGGCACGAGATGTGTGATTTAAGAGATGTATTTGGGTGAGTGAATTATGATGCATTAGTGATGCCTAGCCTTAGTGTATAGATGAGATGAGATATTGAATGAGTATTGAGACTTGTGGTGGAAGGTTGAGGCATTAGGCTATAATGAATGCGGGTTGGTGAGATTCATAATATAGATGTGTTAAGGTTCATGGCCGTGTGTGATGAAACGCACGAGGTCGGGATAGTCCTTGAGTCCCTGAGGGATCGCGTTGCGCAAAGGTTACTAAAATGGTGTATGGGCACCATGGCACTAATTGCGCAATAGCATGAGTAGTTCGGGAACTACTGGGTTCTATCGCCGCACAACGGCAAGAGTAGTTTGGAACTACTATACTGGTGTATGGGCACCAGGGCACTAAGTTACTGGCACCGGACCGATTGGACTACTGACTAATGACAGGAATATAGATGGCCAAGTTTGCATGAGAGTAAGGGTAGAGGAACCATATAGTGGTTTAAGGTTGATTTGGAGTTTTGAGAGATGTTGGTGTTAATGATTATTATATTTCGATACTATGTCCATTTTTCCACCTTTGATGATAGACATGTGTCTTATCCCCTATTTCTGTATTTGTATATGTTTTGCTTATATGGATATGAGAAGATTTTACGGAAGATCCGGGTGATGACTATGTGGAGGGACCAGCTGAGGACTTCACCGAGGACTTTAATGTAGAGGAGTTGGACGGGACTCCTTATGAGCCAGACGCAGGAGGACGAGCTGTAGATGGTAGTAATAGCAATTAAGTAAATAGGGCCAGTGAGTCTAGAACTATGTGTTTATGTTTCCGCAACTAAGGGTTTGTATAAGAATGTACCTGCTAGGGATCTTACTGAGAAAATGCCCTAGACAGTGTTTTGGTATTGTATGAAGTATGTATTTATAATATGACTTTGATGTTATCTTTCATTGTTGGTCAAATTTTAATTCCTTCGCATTTTCGTTTTATAATCAATGTTAATCACACGAGGAATCTAAATAACTAATTAAAGGCACAAGGGGTACAGCGGGGTGTCTCATTTTGGTATCAGAGCAGTTTGATTCTGTTCAGACTGTGAGGTTTAGGATGTTGTTACTGGCCGTGTCTAGTTGAATCCACATCGGATTTTAGCTATGCTTAGAAGTTGGGTAGTGTGTCCGAAGTCGATGCGATAACTGACATTAGTATGGCATATAGTATTTATATACTTGTTTATGTAGTATTATATGTCATATACCAGTGTTCAGAGAGGTGGAGTTGGAAAAGGAGTTTCAGCAGCAGGACAACAGATGACCAGACCTCAGGCCACTGAAAGAGTGTTTACTGTGAGGGTAGCTGAATTCTCAATCTGGGATCTTATACAAGGTATGTATTTGATATCTGGTAGACTTTGTTTGTTTGTCTAAGTAGCATGATAGACAAGAAAGTGATGAGAGTTTTGTTGAGGTATAGTTGTGACTGGTAGGATGTGAAACCTTAAGATCAATATCACTGAGTGAGACAAGTACTATAAGTCAAATATTGATCGAGGCATAATATCTTTAAGGAATCTAGGGCAATGATTAATGTTCGTAGTTAAGATTGATTGTATGAGTTTGGGAAGAATGAACGAAAGTGTATATAGTAATTTCACCTAAGTTGAATATGAGCAGAAATGATAATTTCTGATTGAGGTTACTAGAGAAATTCAAATTGGTTGAGTTAGATAATCCTAACTGGCGTAGTTCTTTTGATTGTAGTTTATCTTAAGGAGTCTTGAGATGTTGATTGTAGTTTATCTTAAGGGGTGTTGAGATGTTTATTTGGAGACTTGCAATGTATGATTGTGATATAATCTAGAATAGTGAAATACATTCTAAGGAACTAAGACTGTGATTGGATACATGAAGTAGGAAGTTAGGGTAGTATTGATTGTGGTGTTAATTGCGGGAGTTAGATGTTGACATAAGGTTCCCTAGTGGATCAGTAGTAAGAAGAGGAAAGGATTAAGTTTTAATTATGTCCTTCAAGGATGATAGATCAAGGTGAAATGTTAAGGACAATGAATATAATGAAGTGATGGATTGTTTCGAGGATAAATAGAACGATATAAGAATGAATTGTGTTATGAAGTTACCGTTGTCATCTAGGGGAAAGACAGCAATGAGGAATATATTGTGGGATCTTTAGATTAGAATACGATTACAAGATGATGTCTAGTTTGAGTCACGAAATTCCGAGGACGGAATTTTTTTTCTAAGTGGGGTAGTAATGTAACAGCCTGTTTTTAATTACGCTGTTTTAACAGTAAAAATATATTTATTTATATTTTTATTTGAGACTTAGGAAATGAATTTGGAGAAAACAAAATCATATCTAGAACTTACTCTATGGTAGGAGGCTATGGTTAAAATTTGGGTTTAAAACTCAGACGAAAACCGATCTGCGTTTTTTTAACTGACAGTATAATTTTATACTGACAGAAAACCCTAATTTGACCCAAAAACTGAAATTTGTAGATTTTTTATATTTTGTCCGTGAGGAAGTCTACCTTCCAAATTTCTGATCAGAAATAAAATATTATGTATTTTCGGACGAATTTTGGTGAAAGTTCGAACAGAAAACAGTCGGTGTTTTCACTGACAGTAAGATTTTAATGATCAGAAAACCTAATTTTGACTCGTAAACGAAATGGTTTCTAATTAAATCATATTTTCAATGAGTCTGGTTAGTTTGAAAATTTTCGATCGAAAAATAGACAGAAACCCTAATCGGGAAACCGACGGAGTCGAAAACGGAACTGCAGAGGCCCGTCAAGAGATCGGGACAATGAGTCATGCATGATGACTCATGGAGGATGAGTCACCAAGCATTTATGAGCATTAAATGCTAGTAATCATGACTGTTAGGTAAAATGACCAAAATACCCCAAGCCTTCGCGGTTAGTAACAAGACACATCTACGCACTCTTAACCACTCACTTTACGTGGTTGTAAACCTTCTACATATCCTAAATTTCGTGCATATATATATACTAAACCATACCTATTTCATTTTGCTTTCGTTTCATCATTTTCCTCTCAAAAACCGAAATCGGGTAACTGACAGAGCTGCGTACAGAATTTCCGGGAACCGCTAACGGATAGGATCAATGACTCATTGGTGAGTCATTATGTGTGGCCCAAAATCAGCCACACCTCCATTAATTGTGATCCACATATTATTAACCATGATTAGCCAAAATAACCTTAGTTAAGTTAACTATTAACTATGGTTAATCATTTATTAATTTAATAATCACAAAACCCATTAATCTAAAAGATAACAAACCAAACAAAGCCTAAGATCTACCCTATAAATACCCCCAAAACCGTGGCCTCCCTCCCCCTTCACTCACTTCTTCATCTCTTCCATTTCTTCTTCACTTTTTCTTCAAAAACTCCATTGTTGTTCTTGCACAACTTGATCATTCTTTCACTTTCTTTTAGAGGTAAACCCTTACTTCTATGATCTTAGTTGTCTTCCTCATATCCTTAACCCTCTTTATCAACCACTACTTCGGATTAGAGGAGAAGAATTGAGAGAGAAATCTCAATAGTTGCAAGAAGCCTTTGATGGAAGCTTTGAAACCAAGTTGGAGCAGTTTCCGTGAGGGAGTCTCCAAACACTCTTCAACCGTTGGATCATTCCCAAATTTTAGAAGAAGGTTCAATACTTGTGGTTCTTCATATCCAACGGTCAGAATTTGGAAAAAACCTCCAGAGTGTTATATAGGAAGCTCGGACAGTAGGCCTAGGAGGTGAGAAACTCAACCCGGGTACTACCAAACCAGTCACAATATAATTGCGATCTGAGATTCGTTAACCATTGGATCAAGCTGAAACTTTGTGAGATTGTTTCTGAAGGATATTTATTCAGTCTCACCGTTCCATTTTATAAATAAAGATCTGTGTCCATAGTAATGAAGCTCGAACAGTAGCCCTGTTTTGGTAGCTTTTCACTAGGATTCATGAGCTTATTTTGAATCCGATTTCTCCTAAGTCCAGCCGTTGTTCTCGTAAGTTTTTCCATCGATTTTTTTCTCTTGATTCAAACAGATTTATTTATTTGAAACCCTATTGTTGATTCGGTTGGTATTTGGTGTTTCCGACGAATTGTGTTACTCGTACGTGTAATCGGGACGGAAAGCGGAACGGTGGATGTGTAAGGATGGATGGTGGCAGATTTGTGGATGTTGTTGGACAGCGTGATGAGGTTCGTGGCAGTAACGTGGACCCATTCGGAGCTTGTACGGGAAAGCGTGCATGTCAATCAGGTGGGGGAAAGAACCAATCTACCATCGGAAACGGATAAGTAGTATTTAAATTATAATAATTGTGTAGGGCGACCTAAACCCTACTAGTGGTCGAGTAATCGACAAGACCAAAATCACATTGGAAGCTTTTTCGTGAAACCATGATGATTTGGGGATTGTGGGTTTATCGCCGTTAGGATAATCTTATGATATTCGAGGTTGATTGAATTTATTGATTATTGAATTATGTTGTGATAAATTGTTTATTATTATGTCTTGTGATACTTGAGTAGTTGATTGATAATATAGTATGATCTGCCTGGGATGATAAACTGTTTAGTTAATGTTAAGGCACGAGATGTGTGATTTAAGAGATGTATTTGGGTGAGTGAATTATGATGCATTAGTGATGCCTAGCCTTAGTGTATAGATGAGATGAGATATTGAATGAGTATTGAGACTTGTGGTGGAAGGTTGAGGCATTAGGCTATAATGAATGCGGGTTGGTGAGATTCATAATATAGATGTGTTAAGGTTCATGGCCGTGTGTGATGAAACGCACGAGGTCGGGATAGTCCTTGAGTCCCTGAGGGATCGCGTTGCGCAAAGGTTACTAAAATGGTGTATGGGCACCATGGCACTAATTGCGCAATAGCATGAGTAGTTCGGGAACTACTGGGTTCTATCGCCGCACAACGGCAAGAGTAGTTTGGAACTACTATACTGGTGTATGGGCACCAGGGCACTAAGTTACTGGCACCGGACCGATTGGACTACTGACTAATGACAGGAATATAGATGGCCAAGTTTGCATGAGAGTAAGGGTAGAGGAACCATATAGTGGTTTAAGGTTGATTTGGAGTTTTGAGAGATGTTGGTGTTAATGATTATTATATTTCGATACTATGTCCATTTTTCCACCTTTGATGATAGACATGTGTCTTATCCCCTATTTCTGTATTTGTATATGTTTTGCTTATATGGATATGAGAAGATTTTACGGAAGATCCGGGTGATGACTATGTGGAGGGACCAGCTGAGGACTTCACCGAGGACTTTAATGTAGAGGAGTTGGACGGGACTCCTTATGAGCCAGACGCAGGAGGACGAGCTGTAGATGGTAGTAATAGCAATTAAGTAAATAGGGCCAGTGAGTCTAGAACTATGTGTTTATGTTTCCGCAACTAAGGGTTTGTATAAGAATGTACCTGCTAGGGATCTTACTGAGAAAATGCCCTAGACAGTGTTTTGGTATTGTATGAAGTATGTATTTATAATATGACTTTGATGTTATCTTTCATTGTTGGTCAAATTTTAATTCCTTCGCATTTTCGTTTTATAATCAATGTTAATCACACGAGGAATCTAAATAACTAATTAAAGGCACAAGGGGCACAGCGGGGTGTCTCATTTATCGCTGTAAAGAGTTTATGAGTCACAATGAGGACGAAAACCGTGAAAATATTTTTGTACTGTTGATTTTTATGTAATAAATTTCGGAATATTGTAAAAAGTTATTTTATGAAATTAATTTTCGAAAATAACTTAATAATGATTGTAGAAAAAATGTTTAAGTGGAAAAAGCTAAAATTTGGCTTAAATGGCTAATTTGATGGCAACTTGGAAAAATACCGACGGCAAGAAATCCTAAAGCGACAGTACGTAGTTTAAACAACTTTGAGCCTCAAGTTACCATATTTTATAAAAATTTAAATGTTTAACTTACGATTTATTTCCCATTTGAAATGATTTTCTGAAAACAAGTTGAACTCAACTGTGTTAAAAGTGGTTTTGAACTTAGTAACCGAGACGTCGGGGTACTAAGGTTCGTGTTGTGTTGTGGACTTGGTGTCCTTTGGACTTTGAGGTCCTGTAGACTTGGTGTCTACTGAGTTAAAAACATTTAAGATGTTTTCTATTACCACGAACCTATGGCTGGTGCATCGGTCTAGGGGTGTCGTGATTGAGGACTCGGACTTTGAGGTCCTGTGTTATTAATAAAGTTTTAAAGATGTTTAAAACTATGGTTAGTCGTAAGACATTTTGAGCTTCGGCAAAGGGAGATTGAACACAAAGAAAAGTGTTAAGAACAAAGTGTTTTTGTTGCATGCATTTGGTAGACGTGCCCCGGTTTATCTGTGAGTACCTTGCGGCATCAGGTGTCTCATGCTACGATTTTCTTCATTGTGCTAGGGTTGGACAATGAAACCCCATTTACGTTGTTATCACTGTGCCTTGGGTTTGGACAGTGTGCAATGGGTTTTGGCTTCGTGCCAATGGCTGCGTGCCTGTTTGCCTAGTGTGGCAATTGAGCTTGATCAACTCACTACGGTTGGGATATCTCATGAGATTAAGTGCAAAGTTAGACGATGTATTGAAGTGTTCATGCATAAGTTTTCAAACGATGATGTTTGGGGTGTGAAACCCATTGATTAACTACTATCTTGTTATGAACGCTTCTGTTTTTTTTTATGAAAGTGTATATGTGTATGTGTTTTTGTGTTATTTCTCACATGTAGCTATTGTGTTAAATCCATATATTGGCGTCTCACCCTTACAAATATATCAGGTTTTCTGGTTTGGCTTTTGTGTCTTGGTACACGAAAGTAGATGGTGCAGAAAAGTCCTTAGATTCACTCGGGAACTTTGGTCCTGAAGGTTGAAGAAATGTTAGAGTGTGGGAATGACCATGAGGTCTTTCCAGTAGATGTCTTGTAAGGCGACCAACTTAGGATTTTCTTTGGGTTGGTTATTTTGGGAAAGTTGTTATAAATGGTTTGAAACACCCTGTCAGGTGTATGAAAAACAATTTCAGAAAAGCTTATATGTTGCAATGTTTTAGTTTACGAATAAATTTGGTTTGTATGTAAGTATATATCTTTTTCTGAAGTATTCCACAGAAAGAAAAAAATTTATCACCATATTTTTAAGGGATAAGCGTTGAGAAATTAATATTTTCCGAAAGCAACTAGCGAAATTATAATTTTATTTTCCGTATTTGGGTAACTATGTGATGACCCCAAGTTAGGGTGTCGCATTTGTGGTATCAGAGCCAGGTTGAGTCTTTCGGGAATGTTGGGAAATAGGTCTGTTATGTTTTTGTTGTGTGATCTCTGGTTGGAGGTTGTTTGAATTGTTTCCTTATCGAAACAATGTGTTGACACACAATGAATTGAGGTCTTGAGGGAACCTATGCATTGTAGATGATAAGTTGATTGAATTACTTAATAGAAGTAATGTGTTTTAGACACGTAAGTGCATGTTTCATTTTCTGGTTGCGGTTTAACTGATTTTGTTTTATAGGTCAGTTATGGAACCAGCACCAGAAGGTGGACGTGGACGAGGACGTGGACGCGGTCGTGGAAGGGGTCATCGAGGTGGTCCCATTGGCGGTCGTGGCAACATGAATGACAATTATGATGATGGAGTAGATTATACGGCTCAGGCGATGGAATATGTGGCAGCTGCGATTGCAAATCAAACTGCATCTATGAATGCCCAGAATCTGCAAGCTGTGGAGGGCAAGGCTCTGATTGCGTTTCGAAGCCAAAATCCTTCACAGTTTGGTGTGGATGCTGATCATGAGAAAGCTGATTTATGGATTCAAGAACTAGAGAAAATCTTTGAGTTGGTGGCCACTCCGGCAGAAGTTAGGGTTACCTATGCTGTTTTCCTACTGATAGGAGATGCGGAGTATTGGTGGAGAGGTGCTCGACAGCTGCTGGAAGCTGATCATCAAGGAATTACTTGGGATGTGTTCAAAACCGCATTCCTGAACAAGTATTTTCCGGAGAGTGTGCGGATTGAGAAAGAACAAGAATTTCTACGACTATACCAGAGAGATTTGACTGTGGGGGAGTATGCGGTGAAGTTTGAATCGCTTGCCAAATACTTCCGTTTCTTTCAAGCCCAACCAAATGAAAGCTGGAAGTGTGAAAGATTTGAGGCAGGATTGCGATTTGAGATTAAGGAGTCTGTTTTACCTCTGCAACTCCGTAATTTTCAAGCTCTAGTCGAGATGAGTAGGAAGATAGAGCAGATGAGGAAAGGAAGAGATGATAAGGGGAATGTTGGAGGACCATCTAGATCCAAGGATCAATTTCAGAATCAGGGAGAAAAGCAAGTGCAGAGAACACCTTATTCCCGTCCACCGGGAAATAATCAGAATCAACAACAATATCATTCCAATTTTGCTGCATCGGGAAGTGGAGGCCAACAGAATCAAAGTCAAGGCCCAGTTAGAAGATGTTTTCACTGTGGAGATACAAGACATATGAGGGATACTTGCCCTGTGAGGAGGGCTAAGTGTTTCAACTGTGATCAAGTGGGACATTTGGCGAAGGATTGCAATGCGCCTAATCGTGGACCAATTGTCAATAACACTTCAGGGACTGGTAGACCCGCGACAAAGGGAAGAGTCTACACCGTGTGTGGCGCTGGAGCTTCACCATCTGATAATCCTTTACATCAGAAGTAGTGTTGAATACTTCATAGCTTGAAAGTCTTATAGAAGACGTTGTTAAGTATAATAAACCTATATATGAAGTATGTACGTTAATAACCTATTGACTTGAGTATTTGACTCTCTAGTGTCTCCTATGTTATTCATCTTTTTGGTAGATGCATGTCATTTATGACTTTTTGGGAATAAAGGTTTCTTGAAGAAATTTATTCCAGTTCCCTTTTCTTTTTAATTGTTGTGACCATTTGGGTCAGATCTTTTCTTTTCTTAAAGTTGTGAGTTGTCCTATTGTTATTCGGGATAGACCTTTTCTTGACAAAAGAAGTTTCTCGATGAGACTTAGTCTAGTCACTTTTACCTTTGGTAGAAAGTGATTCAGTCTGAATTCTTGTCGGACTGTTGTTCTTTTGAATTGTTGGCAGGAAAATTATTGTGAAAGAAGGAACTTTAATTAGAGTCATGGTTGTAAGTATGTATTCGCGATGCATTTTTACACTCACGAACCTATTAAAGAATCTTTTTACATACTAGATATTCTTGTATTCTTTTCAAATTGATGAAATTCTTTCCTATACTTTCTTGTGAGAGTCAGATAAGATCCTATCGAGTTTCGAGTCACGAAATTTCGAGGAGGAAATTTTTTTAAGAGGGGTAGTATGTAACATCCCGATTTTTCGGTTTTCTAATATCGATAATAATTATATAAATGATTATATTTTTATCCGAGATTTAGAAAAGGACTTTGGATAAACTAAGGTCATTTCCTTGTCATACTTATTTTTATAAGGTTACGGGGAAGTTTTGGAATGAAAATTCAGACGGAAACCGGTCTGCGTTTTCTGCATTTTCACTGACAGTAAGTTTTTACTGATCAGAAACCCTAATTTTAATTCGTGAACGAAACACTTAAGGTTTTTATTTTATTTCCTACGATTGTGCATTTTTAGAATTATTTCACAAAACGTGAAATAATATAAGTTTTACGGATGTTACGTTCAATAGGGTAAACGACGGAGCCGATTACGGGAGTTTTGAGACTCGATAAGTGGACAAAACCTATATTCTCTTAGGAATAGGTCATCCATGTGAGAGGTTTAATGTGGCTTAGGGTTATGTTAGCAATTTTTAATAATTGCATTTTGATCCTTAAACTTTCTATTATTTGCATTTTGGTCCCTAAACTAATTTCTTTGATACACTAAGTGAAGTGGGCCAAATTCTTGCCATTCAAACCCATTAAGGGCTGCACCGAAAAGGCTCAATCTCATGTCCAAGGATTCATTTCCATGAAGCAATTCTAGTCTTAACTTTTCCTATGTTTTCATTATGCCTTAAATGATTTTCAAGTGCAAAATTAATTGGGTTTGGGCTTTCTAGGCCCAAAATTTTGAAAGCCCATGGCCTTGGAGGCTTGCTCTTCAAATTCTAGAGCTCACTTGGTGACTCTAGCTCATTCTACACTCTTCTCAACTATTCCTCCATCTTCTCCAATTCTCTTCTCTCTCTTAAACTCCATAAGCTAGATTTGTGAAGCAACTTGGAGATTCTTGCACTTTTCTTCAATTCCAAGAGGTAATCCATGATCCTCATCATCATTAAGCACTATGTTCTTCATGTATTTTCATGTTTCAATGCCATGTTCATCATTTTCATTTCCTAGATCTAGAAACTTTGAAATTGTCTAGAAAATTCTAGAAAAATCCTAAAAATGTGAAACCAATTTCTATGAGTTAGTTATCATCTCTACTATCATAATCCAAGAGTCTGACTTAAACCAAAATTTCCTCCCCTAATTTCTAGTCAAGGCCGAACCTAAGGAAAAAAATGGGTGGAGGAGTTTTTGTTCAAATGTTAGAAATGATCATGTATACTATACTTCTAGTATGTCTACATGCTTTAATCCATGTTAGTCTATCAAAATGAAAATTCAAACCCTAAATCCTTGTATTGGCCGAACCTAACTAGGGTAGTTTGAAGGAGATTTTGTTCAATTTTCTTCTCAATAATCATGTATATTATCTTGTTAGTATATATGCTTGTTGGATCCAAGTTGATTTTTCAAACTAAAAACCCTAACCCCATGATCAAGTCTTGATCGAATTCTAGGGTTTGTGAGTTAGGAATTTTTAATTCTTAACCTAGTTGTTTAGTTACTAATCTATGATCTTAAATAGTTAAGGATCATTAATCCATGACTTAGGCAATTCTAGAAATTTTTAGCCACTAAACCTAAGGGAGGCCGTGACCTATTATAGAGAATTAGGAGATTTTAATTGTTTGATTAGTGATTAGTTGATTGTGGTTGATGAAGGTTTAGCGAGTTCGTTGTGTACGTGAACCCGGACTTCCGACAATTACACCGCGGAGAAGTCTTCGAGAGGTAAGGGGAGCTTACCTGAGGGGTTCTTCCCAATAGCTATGTGTGACTAATGTGTGGTCTGTAATTATTTATTTGTTGGTGGTTGTTTAAGTGTTCAAGTTATGTTATTTTTATCCGTGTTATTTATCTGCTTATAATTGGTTATCTGCAGTTGTTTATTTTAATGCTGTGATGCATGATCTGTCTGGAAATATTATTGTGATAATGTTGTGGATGTTGTTTGAGAAGCCTGACAGTGGTCAGTGCCCAATTAACGACTCAGATAAAAGCTTTGAAAAGCTACGTAAATTATATTCAATGTTTTAACGGTAAAATATTGGAATATAATATTAATGGAAAATATTTATTTGGGAAAAATAAAGATCTTTGGAAAATATCATTATTTTAGTGATTTATCGCTGTAAGAGTTTATGAGTCACAATGAGGACGAAACCGTAAAAATATTTTTGTACTGCTGATTTTTACGTAATAAATTTCGGAATATTGTAAAAAGTAATTTTATGTAATTAATTTTCGAAAATAACTTAATAATGATTTTAGAAAAAATTTTAAGTGGAAAAAGCTAAAATTTGGCTTAAATGGCTAATTTGATGGCAACTTGGAAAAATACCGACGGCAAGAAATCCTAAAGCGGCAGTATGTAGTTTAAACAACTTTGAGCCTCAAGTGACCATATTTTATAAAAAGTTAAATGTTTAACTTATGATTTATTTCCCATTTGAAATGATTTTCCGAAAACAAGTTGAACTCAACTGTGTTAAAAGTGGTTTTGAATTTAGTAACCGAGACATCGGGGTACTAAGGTTCGTGTTGTGTTGTGGACTTGGTGTCCTTTGGACTTTGAGGTCCTGTAGACTTGGTGTCTACTGAGTTAAAAACATTTAAGATGTTTTCTAATACCACGAACCTATGGCTGGTGCATCGGTCTAGGGGTGTCGTGATTGAGCACTCGGACTTTGAGGTCCTGTGTTATTAATAAAGTTTTAAAGATGTTTAAAACTATGGTTAGTCGTAAGCCATTTTGAGCTTCGGCAAAGGGAGATTGAACACAAAGAAAAGTGTTAAGAACAAAGTGTTTTTGTTGCATGCATTTGGCAGACGTGCCCCGGTTTATGTGTGAGTACCTTGCGGCGTCAGGTGTCTCATGCTACGATTTTCTTCATTGTGCCAGGGTTGGACAATGAAACCCCATTTACGTTGTTATCACTGTGCCTTGGGTTTGGACAGTGTGCAATGGGTTTTGGCTTCGTGCCAATGGCTGCGTGCCTGTTTGCCTAGTGTGGCAATTGAGCTTGATCAACTCACTACGGTTGGGATATCTCATGAGATTAAGTGCAAAGTTAGACGATGTATTGAAGTGTTCATGCATAAGTTTTCAAACGATGATGTTTGGGATGTGAAACCCATTGATTAACTACTGTCTTGTTATGAACGCTTCTGTTTGTTTTTTTATGAAAGTGTATATGTGTATGTGTTTTTGTGTTATGTCTCACATGTAGCTATTGTGTTAAATCCATATATTGGCGTCTCACCCTTACAAATATATCAGGTTTTCTGGTTTGGCTTTTGTGTCTTGGTACACGAAAGTAGATGGTGCAAAAAAGTCCTTAGATTCACTCGGGAACTTTGGTCCTGAAGGTTGAAGAAATGTTAGAGTGTGGGAATGACCATGGGGTCTTTCCAGTAGATGTCTTGTAAGGCGACCAGCTTAGGATTTTCTTTGGGTTGGGTATTTTGGGAAAGCTGTTATAAATGGTTTGAAACACCCTGTCAGGTGTATGAAAAACAATTTCAGAAAAGCTTATATGTTGCAATGTTTTAGTTTACGAATAAATTTGGTTTGTATGTAAGTATATATCTTTTTCTGAAGTATTTCGCAGAAAGAAAAAAATTTATCACCATATTTTTAAGGGATAAGCGTTGAGAAATTAATATTTTCGGAAAGCAACCAGCGAAATTATAATTTTATTTTCCGCATTTGGGTAACTATGTGATGACCCCAAGTTAGGGTGTCGCATTTACCATTCTGTATCAACACACCACCTAATCTTTGCTTAGAAGCATCGCAGCAAACTACAAATGGCTCACCAGGATATGGCAAAACTAACACTGGTGCTGATGTCAACCTATCCTTTAAGGTTTGGAAACTCTCTTCACACTTAGAGTCCCACACAAACAACTATCCCTTCTTGGTGAGATGGGTTAAGGGTAAGGCTGTTGAGACCTCATAAGTCTAAAACACATTCAATGTGTAAATCCTCTAAGTTTTGATGATTCCAAATAGTTCAAGTATGATAATGTTGAACCAAATGAAATTACTGATATATTTGATAAGTGTGCAGGAAAATAGACTTGAGGTCACTCGTCTAATTTTTGACCCGTCTACTTTTTAGTAGAAGCTAAGTACTGACTCGTCTAAGTTTCCACTCATCTAAAAGTTAGTCGAAGATAGTCAACGCTCAAGAAAGACTAAGTTCACTTGATGACGTGGCAAGAAGCATGCGTCTAAGTTTGGCTCAGTTAATCACCCGTCTAACTTTGGAACACGCCAGCACCCGTCTAATGTTTGAATGATCATCACCCGTCTAATTTTTTGGATGACTTTCACCCGTCTAAAAATTCTCATTACTGATACCAAGTCAGTATGTCAGAAATCAAGTCCAAGTCACGTTATTCAAATTATATGCCATCCTTGAGGATCTCGAAGACCTCTGGACAATAGCTCAAAGGACAAAGAATAAAGAACGTTGTTTCAAGGTTTTAAGGAATAAAACACGCAATCTCTGCACCACTGCAGTAACCTTTTGCCTATTTTAGTACAAAGTAAAAGTACTTTATGGAAAGTGAACTGATGTTGCACTGAAAGAGGAAAGCTCTCTGCAACAAGTACAAGAAGCCTGCTGCCATATACTCTGAAAGAACAACTGCTCAGTCTAAAGTGTACTCTTGGACACTCTTGTCAAAGCTCAACATTTTCAAGCATTTAATGAATATTCAGAACGACTCTTTGGAATTAAATGGTGTCTCAGAAAGCTCAAGTCAGAAGCAAACACCTTCTGAAGCTATGTCAAAACGGATCTCTTGATTGAAGCCTTTAAATAGATCAAACAATGAAGATGAAGCTAAGAAGTTGAATATCAAAAGAACTCTGCACAGAAGCATTTACTTGTTGACAAGTGACCTCAAACACAAGAGGGGGGTGAGTTGTGTGTGAATTGATTTTTGAAAACTTTTAGCAAATTAAACTAAGTTTAAAACTTGTTTCGATAAACAATAACTTAATAGTAAAACGTTGTGAAATAAAGCGTATAAAAAATAAGATCGTTGCAATAAAGATAAAGAGATAAGGAAGGAGATGACACAGCGATGTATCCTGGTTCGGCCACACAACTACCCACGTGGCCTACGTCCAGTCCCCAAGGCAATACGACCAAGGGATTTCAATCAACTCTAGTTTTTAAAACAGGCTAAACTAGAACCTTTACAAAGTAGAGAACTCGTAACACAAATCACAGGACGTACTATCCCTTTTACAATGAGAAAGCACTCAAAAGTGCAGATATGAAATACAACTTGAAGCACAATAATAGTAACACCTATATGGTGTATAAGATTCTCAAAGTAATATGATCACGTGTAAGTGCAAGAGTAAAATGAAATAGTAATCAGAGTTTAAGCACAATAGAGAATAGAGGAGAATAGTAGATGGGGCATTTTTCCAAGGCTGCCAAGCTTCCTATTTATAGAGAATAGGTTAGGGTTCAATGTGAAATTAGGTCAAGCCTCTTAAAATGCATTTCTGCCGCAGCATAATCGATTATTTAAAACCCATAATCGATTATTTAATGTGTTTTCATGAAGCGCGCGTCTGGACAGAAAGGTCATAATCGATTACCATAATCGATTATGTGTTCACTGCTTTTTCACTAAAGAAGATAATCGATTTCATTAATCGATTATGATGTTACTGACTCTTTCATAAAATGTTATAATTGATTACATAATCGATTACAGGGTTTCAGGTGTAGCACGTTGGAAGTCAGTAAGGTCATAATCGATTATCCAATTTTCAATAATCGATTATTATATTTCAAAATTTGAATTCAACGGCTTTAATATCATAATTACTCATTAACACTCATTAAAGCCATTTAACCACGACTCATAATCGATTATAGCATTTTCATAATCGATTATGGTGCGTATCAGGTGGTTATTCAAAAACTTGACAATTAAGGAAAGATTGCCCAATTAAGCTTAATTTTAATTGTCAGTTTTAATCACATGTTATTAATTATTTAATCACATGATATATCTTTTAAAGCACATGTTAAATATGTGTGTGTGTGAGTGACCATTTTAAGTTGAGAACCCTACTTACCATTTACAGATTATTCTAAAACAACCAATACAAATAGTAAAATTCCCTTTTTACCCCTCTTGATTGCTTTGCCTAATCTTGACTGCTCGTTTGGCCTTTTTCACGCTTTTTGCAAATAAGTCCTTAGACTTAAAAAGTCTTTTGTCATTCATCAAAATATATGTACCTGTCAAGGCATACATCCTCAAACCCCCCCTTTTTGATGATGACAAACATCTCATGAGGGAATTTCTAAAATATAGAGTTAGAGCAATGAGTATATATATCTGAGTTTTAAAACGTTTGCTCAACTCCCCCTCACTTCATGCAATATTTTGAAATTCTCCCCCTTAAGCATGCACTCAAATATCTCTCCCCCTTTTGGCATTATCAAAAAGCGGGAAAAGCAAGTTAAATATTACATGGCATACATCCACCAAGATTTAAACATTTCAAGCATAAGACATACTTAGCCATGGCATGCATATAAATAGTAAACCACACATCATAGTCATAGATAATTAAAGAGTGTGCATACGGAAGCTAAAGTGCCCGGAATATACAGTCATCCAAAAATAGTAATGAAATGTATAAACTAGATATAAAATAGTACTATATATAGTACTCATCACCACCATCTCCTCCATCATCATTACCACCATCATCATCATTATCATCATCACCATCAGTGCCATCATCAGTGCTGCTGCTGCTGTCCAAGTCAACCTGAGGCTGTGGTGCTCCACGGAGTAGAGTGGCCTCAGATGCAGTGACTCTACGCTCCAAGGATTTTACTTCCAATGAGAGCTCACGAATAGCCGTAGAGTTTGCTCGGATCTCAGTGGTGTTCACCCGAACCTCAGCTAGAATACTCTCAAGTAAAGCCATCATTTTTGGTGAGGCTGTAGGAGGAGATGCTTGTGAAGATGATGCTCCACCGGTGTTGGTTGGCTCAGTTGTACGCCATTTCCATCCTTTGGGTTTGTATTCCCAATCACCACCTCGAGACATGATTCCCATCTGGTTAATTGCACCCTCTTTCATCATAGCATGGAATTTCTTGTAATCCAGCTTAGTCTCTCCAGTGAGATTAACCCTAACATGCCTAATGATGCGGGTCACCAGATGACCATAGAGTAACTCAGCACTACCTCTATTGTCATACATATGCTGCATGACCAAGCCAGCCCAGTTTACTTTCTTTTTCTTTTCCAGCAACCACAGAATAACTACATCCATTCTCAACAGCTGTGAAAAATTATGGCGTCTAGGAAATAAACGCCTAGCTACCACATAGTGCAACAACATGCTTTGCACTTTCATTTGCCCACCAGTTATTTCCTTGTCATTAGCATCAGAAGGATCAGATAAGACATCCTTAATGGCCTGGATTCTAGCAAATTCATTTACCAAGGGTTCCGCAGCAGGACCCTCGGCAGTGGCATAAGTGCCTTCAGAAGGCAAACCAACTACTCTTCCAAACGCCTCATCATTGAGACGAATGGGTTTCCCACAAACTTCAGACATTAAAACTCCATCAACTAGCCTAAGGTTGCAGTAAATTACCTTAACCAAGTCTGGGTAGATGTCCTCTGATTGAGACAGAAACTCAGTGATTTCTGCATGGTCCAGATACTCCAAAAATTTGAAGTTGCTCTTTCGCATCCATTCAATGTCCAGAAAACGAGGTTTCTGAATCTCTTTCCCAATGTATGTGCTCATGTAGTTTGCCAACTGATCCCCATTGGTGAACCATTTATCCACTTGTTATTGTGTAAGTGGACCCGGATTGATTGCTGTTGTTCTTTGGCATTTAGGAGGCATGATGATGATAGGAGTTGAGTAGGGATGAAGAGTTTTTGAAGAAGTTTGAGTTTTTGGAGCAGCAAAACCAGAGAATAGCGAAGATGGAGGCGCAAACAGTGTTTAGCAAACAGAAAATGACGTTAGGGTTCGGATTTACCATATAAACTCGCACAATAATCGATTATCTTACCCTCATAATCGATTATTTTGATGATGTGGCAACTCCTGATTGGTTGGATCCTGCCCGTGTGGTTTTGGCGCCAGCCCTTCAACTTCAAATAATCGATTAGGTAATCGATTATTGCTGGGTACTTCAACAGAAAATCGATTATGGATGAACATTGAAGAACACTAATCGATTATGTAATCGATTAGTCTGTTTCTAGATTTCTGAAATTGTAGTGCTAATCGATTGTGCTAATCGATTAAAATCTTCCTGTCCACGCTGTCCAAAGAGACAGTGGACGCATAATCGATTATATTAATCGATTATGGCTTCTTTGTTTTGTGGACTGAAACTTTTATTTTGGCATAATCGATTATGATAATCGATTATGCTCTTTCTGCCTGCACACTTAATAAACATATTAGCAAATAACAAGGTGTGTTATGCAGAAATGCATGACTGATTCAAAATCCCTAATTCAGTTCTTATGAAAAAGAAGCTTTCTTTTGATAGGGGTTTTGTAAAAATATCTGCAAGTTGTTTGGTTGTTTCAACAAATTCAATCATGCAATCCCCTTTTTGAACATGATCCCTAATAAAGTGGTGTCTAATTTCAATGTGTTTAGTCCTTGAGTGATACACAGGATTCTTAGTGAGGTTTATGGCACTTGTGTTGTCACATTTTATGGGAACAGTGTTGAGATTAATTCCATAATCATTTAACTGTTGCTTCATCCAAATAATTTGTGCGCAACAACTACCCGCCGCAACGTATTCCGCTTCCGCGGTGGATAAAGCCACACTTGCTTGCTTCTTGCTATGCCAAGAAACTAAAGCATTTCCTAGTAAGTGGCAAGTTCCACTAGTGCTTTTTCGGTCTAATTTGCAACCCGCAAAATCAGAGTCCGAATATCCAATTAGGGTACAATCTGCCCCTTTAGGGTACCATAAACCCATGTTTTGTGTGCCAATGAGATATCTCATGATGCGTTTTACCGCGACGAGATGTGATTCTTTTGGGTTCGATTGAAACAGTGCACACATGCAAACACTAAACATGATGTCAGGGCGACTAGCAGTAAGATAAAGAAGAGAACCTATCATACCTCTATACTTACTTATGTCGACGGATTTACCATTTTCATCCTTGTCAAGGTAACAGGATGTGCTCATGGGGGTTGATAGCTCTTTTGAATTGTTCATCCCAAACTTCTTAAGAAGCTCTTTGCAATACTTCGACTGATTGATGAAGATTCCTTCCTTTGATTGCTTTGTTTGCAACCCAAGAAAATAGTTGAGCTCCCCCATCATTGACATTTCAAATTCACTTTGCATAATTTTTGAAAAATCCTTGCACAAAGCTTCGTTAGTGGCACCAAAAATTATGTCGTCCACATATATTTGCACAAGTACAATGTCATGCTTTTTGTTTTTGATAAAAAGTGTGGTGTCAACTTTTCCTCTTTGAAAACCATTTTCAAGTAAGAATTTGCTTAGGCGTTCATACCAAGTCCTAGGGGCTTGCTTTAAACCATACAAAGCCTTTTTCAGTTTGAAAACATGGTTTGGAAATTCATAATTTGTAAAACCCGGAGGTTGATCCACATAAACCTCTTCTTGAATAAAACTGTTCAAGAAGGCACTTTTGACATCCATTTGAAAGAGTTTAAAATCCATAATGCAAGCAAAAGCAAGAAGCATACGAATAGCCTCTAGTCTAGCTACGGGAGCATAGGTTTCATCAAAGTCTATGCCCTCTTGTTGGTTATAGCCCTTAGCAACAAGTCTAGCTTTGTTTATAGTTATTATTCCATTTTCATCTAGCTTGTTACGAAAAACCCACTTAGTTCCAATTACTAAATGGTTTTTGGGTTTAGGGACTAATTCCCAAACATCATTTCTTTCAAATTGGTTTAATTCTTCTTGCATGGCAAGTGTCCAATGTTCATCTACTATGGCTTCATCAACATTATTAGGTTCAATTTGAGAAACGAAAGCCATGTAATGACATATTTGATTAAGAGAGTTTCGAGTTGTTACCCCTTTTGATATATCACCTATTATGTTGTCAAGAGGATGGTGTCTTGATGTTCTCCATTCTCTTGGAAGATCGGGAAGGGGTGTCTCTTCTTCTTGTGGAGGTGGTTGATCAATAATGTTCTCCTCTTGAGTTCTTTTCTCCTCAAGAAAAGTGTTTCCCAGAATTTCTGCAACATCATCAACACTATCCTCTACTACAATTTTAGGGTTAGTCTCATCAAAAGACACATGCACAGATTCTTCAATGGTCATAGTTCTGTTATTATATATTCGAAAAGCTTTACTAGAATTGGAATATCCAAGAAATATACCTTCATCAGCTTTAGCATCGAACTTACCAAGATTTTCTTTACCATTATTTAAAACAAAGCACTTACATCCGAATACGTGAAAGTGGGAGATGTTAGTCTTCCTTCCCTTGTAAATTTCATAGGGCGTTTGTTTCATAATAGGTCTTATAAGGACTCTATTCATCACATAGCATGCGGTGCTTACCGCGTCTGCCCAGAAATACTTAGGAAGGTTGGTCTCATTGAGCATCGTCCTCGCTAGCTCTACTAGAGACCTATTTTTCCTTTCCACCACCCCATTTTGTTGGGGAGTCCTTGGTGAGGAAAAATTATGCTCGATTCCATGATCACTTCGGATAGTTACAATGTTTAATCCCATCTCGTTTTGAATAACCTTGGCAAGTTTACGAAAGGCACCGAAAGCGTCATTTTTATGAGAAATAAACAATGTCCATGTATAACGAGAATAGTCATTCACAATTACAAGTGCATAGTAATTACCATCAAAGTTCATGGTTCTAGATGGACCAACCAAATCCATATGTAAAGGCCGGTTTGTAGAAATAACATTTTTAGTTTTGAAAGAGGCCTTTACTTGTTTTCCTTTTTGACAAGCATCACAGCTTTGGTAAACCAATTACTAAGTCCTTGCGAACCAACTTATTAAGATGGTCCATGTGAATATGGGCCATCCTCCTATGCCATAGCCAAGTTTCATCCTCTTTGCTAATTAGACAACATACATCATTTGAAGGTAGGTCATCTAAGCAAACCATATAGATATTTCCAATTCTTTGTCCAATTAACTTGGTTTGATTATTAGAATCTATGACCGTGCATTTTAAGTTATCAAAAACAACATTGAAGTTCTTATCACAAAGTTGGCTAATACTCAAAAGATTGTGTTTTAAACCTTCAACATACAAAACATTTTCAATGATGGGATTTGGACTCTTACCAACCGTTCCAATTCCCAAGATTCTACCTTTGTTGTTGTCGCCGTAGAAAACAAATCCACCCTTTTTGGGTGTGAGAGAGGAGAACTTGTTTTTGTCTCCCGTCATGTGCTTGGAGCATCCAGTATCAAGATACCAATTTGTGTTCCTTGCTTTCAAGCACACCTACAAAACAATTTCAAGTTTTAACTTTTGGTACCCAAGTCATGCTGGGTCCTTGAGAGTTAGCTTTGGGCGTATTGCCCTTTTTAACCCATACTTTCTTCCCTTTGACATTCACATTCTTTCTAGCATTGCAAATAGATGCAGTATGTCCCTTTCTACCACAATAGAAGCATTTTACGAAAGGACTACTAGAAGTATTGGTTGGGCTAAAAAACTTTTTAAAGGATTTTTCATGTAATTTAGGGTGATAACCCAAACCAGCTTTATCATAAGTTCCTTTTTTATTTCCTGACAAAGCATTGAGGTTGTCTCTCCCATTTGTGAATTTTGCAAGGATATCATACAAGTCCTCAATTTTGTTTTTCAAAACATTACATTCATTGCATTTCGAAATTTCATTTATTTTGTTTTCACATGATAAGCATGATGAGGTTTTGTTTGAAAGAATTTGTTTTTCCTTGATAGCCTCCATTTCTTTATTTAATAAACCTATTTTTGTTTCAAGACTAGAAATGGTTTTCTTTGAAGATAAAATGATTTTCCTAAGACGCATGCTTTCATTATTCAATTCTTCACATGCACAAAGTAAATCATCATATGACAATTCATTTTCAATTTCATTATCAGTTACCTCATCCTCGTCGTCCTCATGATTGGCCATGAGGCAAAGGTTTGCCTCCTCGTTGTCGGATTCATCGGAGGAGTCCATGTCATTGTCTTCCCAAGCAATGTATGCTCTCCTTCCTCTTTTGTCCTTTTGTGGCCTCTTTTCAAATTTGTCATTCTTCTTTTGACTTAGAGGACACTCGGGCCTTATATGACCGTTTCTTTTTGCAGTTGAAGCATGTTGGCACATAAGTGGTTCCTTCTCCATCAACCTTCTTTTGAGGGGTGAAGCTTGGTTGTGTTTTCCCTTTGCTCCTCATAAATTTCTTAAATTTTCTTACCATTAGACTCATATTCTCATCTCCTTCACTAAGCTCATCAAGTTCATCAAAGTCAATATCTTCCTCATTTGTTTCACTTATACTTGCTTTGAGAGCAAGCCCTTTCTTTTTCTTATCACTTTCCTCACTTTCTATGAGGCGATTCAACTCAAGTTCATGTTCCTGCAATTTACCAAATAGAGTTGCCAAAGACATAGATGTTAAATCACATGATTCGGAAATCGCAGTTACTTTGGGTTGCCAACTTCTATTTAAACATCTAAGAACTTTATTTATTAAATCTTCATTATTAAACACCTTCCCAAGAGCCCTAAGATGATTTATTATATGGGTGAAGCGTTTTTGCATATCTTGTATGCTTTCACCTTGTTTCATCCTAAATAGCTCATACTCATGGGTTAATGTGTTCATCCTAGCCCTTTTGACCTCGGTAGTACCTTCATGGGTCAATTCAAGGGTGTCCCACATTTCTTTAGCGGTCTTTCAATTTGAGACCCTATAGAACTCATCGTAGCTTAGAGCTGAGGTGATGATGTTCCTAGCTTTCAAATTGTATTGGACCTTTTTCTTTTCCTCGTCGGTCCAAAGAGTTTTTGGTTTATCCACCGAAGCACCATTAACTTCGTGCCTGGGGACAAATGGACCATTTTCCACAGCATTCCAAATATCAATATCAGATGCTTCTAAAAAGATTTGCATTCTTTCTTTCCAATAGCCATACCCCTCACCATCGAACGATGGAGGTCTGTTTATGGAATTACCCTCATTACGAAAACTGTTTGAAGTCATCTTTCCTCTTGAGACGGTTTCGTCCTTTATATCCAAGAGTTAAGCTCTGATACCACTTGTTGACAAGTGACCTCAAACACAAGAGGGGGGTGAATTGTGTGTGAATTGATTTTTGAAAACTTTTAGCAAATTAAACTAAGTTTAAAACTTGTTTTGATAAACAATAACTTAATAGTAAAACGTTGTGAAATAAAGCGTATAAAAAATAAGATCGTTGCAATAAAGATAAAGAGATAAGGAAGGAGATGACACAGCGATGTATCCTGGTTCGGCCACACAACTATCCACGTGGCCTACGTCCAGTCCCCAAGGCAATACGACCAGGGGATTTCAATCAACTCTAGTTTTTAAAACTGGCTAAACTAGAACCTTTACAAAGTAGAGAACTCTTAACACAAATCACAGGATGTACTATCCCTTGTGCAAGAGCCTCAAGAAAGCGTTCGTGAGATCACACTCACTTAAAAATAAACTGTAAAAGTTTTACAATGAGAAAGCACTCAAAAGTGCAGATATGAAATACAACTTGAAGCACAATAATAGTAACACCTATATGGTGTATAAGATTCTCAAAGTAATATGATCACGTGTAAGTGCAAGAGTAAAATGAAATAGTAATCAGAGTTTAAGCACAATAGAGAATAGAAGAGAGTAGTAGATGGGGCATTTTTCCAAGGCTGCCAAGCTTCCTATTTATAGAGAATAGGTTGGGGTTCAATGTGAAATTAGGTCAAGCCTCTTAAAATGCATTTCTGCCGCAGCATAATCGATTATTTAAAACCCATAATCGATTATTTAATGTGTTTTCATGAAGCGCACGTCTAGACAGAAAGGTCATAATCGATTACCATAATCCATTATGTGTTCACTGCTTTTTCACTAAAGAAGATAATCGATTTCATTAATCGATGATGATGTTACTGACTCTTTCATAAAATGCTATAATCCATTACATAATCGATTACAGGGTTTCAGGTGTAGCACGTTGGAAGTCAGTAAGGTCATAATCGATTATCCAATTTTCAATAATCGATTATTATATTTCAAAATTTGAATTCAACGGCTTTAATATCATAATTACTCATTAACACTCATTAAAGCCATTTAACCACGACTCATAATCGATTATAGCATTTCCATAATCGATTATGGTGCGTATCAGGTGGTTATTCAAAAACTTGACAATTAAGGAAAGATTGCCCAATTAAGCTTAATTTTAATTGTCAGTTTTAATCACATGTTATTAATTATTTAATCACATGATATATCTTTTAAAGCACATGTTAAATATGTGTGTGTGTGAGTGACCATATTAAGTTGAGAACCCTACTTACCATTTACAGATTATTCTAAAACAACTAATACAAATAGTAAAATTCCCTTTTTACCCCTCTTGATTGCTTTGCCAAATCTTGACTGCTCGTTTGGCCTTTTTCACGCTTTTTGCAAATAAGTCCTTAGACTTAAAAAGTCTTTTGTCATTCATCAAAATATATGTACCTGTCAGGGCATACATCCACAATACTCTCTTCATTAACTTCTTCATTCCTTCATTGAATACACATTCAATCATTTGATATAAATTCGCAGTCTTTCATACTTCATATTTATTCCACTCTCTGAGTGTGATCTGAAAGATTTGCAAGTTGTATTAACTACACAAAACCTTTTATCCTTTACTGTTTTTGAGCCTGAAGAGGCTAGTGAGAAAAGAATACTTGTTTGAGTATTGAGCCTGAAGAGGCTAGGTGTGCAAAGAATACTTGTACTGTAATTTACTCAGTTATAGTGGAAACTTGGTGCTGCCAAGAAACTTGACGTAGCCTTGTGGATTTTGGGGTGAACCAGTATAAATCTCTTGAGTGATATCTCTATTCCCTTTATCTTTTAATTTACTTAAAGTATTATTTCTGTTCTAGCTTTTAACTTGGGGAGTTAACACTGTGATTATCAAACTCTATTTTAAACCTTCTCTGTTTGTGTGTGTGCCATTCTGTTTCAAATATTAGACGTGTCACTCGTCTAACTTTCTCTTATCAAAACTCTGCTTGTTGTGCCTGCGAAAAACTTTTTAAAGTAACCCAAAAAGTTGGTAAACACAATTCAACCCCCCTTCTTATGATCACTTTGGTTATTTCAGTTGGTATCAGAGCTCAGCCTCTGGGTTGAGCACTTAACAGTGTAGAGGAAAAGATCTTGGAAATGGCAGGAGAAACCAGTGGAAGCAAGAACCATGCTGGAGAAGGATCCTTAATGTCGAGACCTCCTTTCTTCAATGGAGAGGACTACATCTACTGGAAAGAAAAGATGAAGTGGTTTTTACAATCCACTAATTCTGATCTTTGGGATATCATTGATGAAGGTCCCTTTGTTCCTAAAGATGACAAAGGAGAGGAAATTCCTAAAGCAAACATGACCACTGATCAAAGAACAAAGTGGCAGCTGAATGCCAAAGCTAGATATGCAATCATGTGTGTTTTGAGCAGAGAAGAATTTGAAAAAGTCTGTGCTTGTGAGTCTGCAAAAGAAATGTGGGACTCACTAGCTATTTCTCATGAAGGAACTAGCAAAGTCAAAGAAACCAAAGTCAGCATGCTTGTCAAAAAGTATGAGTTGTTTAAAATGGAGGAAGGTGAAACTATTGACCAAATGTATGGAAGGTTTCAAACCATAACCAATGGATTGAAATCAACACATTCAAAAGATTCTCAGAAGTCTTCCAAAACAATGGAGACCACTTGTAACTGCTGTGTCTCAGGCCAAGGATTTAACAACAATGAAGCTTGATGAGCTTCTTGGCACTCTTCAGATTCATGAACAAGAACTGATTGAAGAGAACAATGGAAAGAAAAACAAGTCCATTGCACTCAAAGCTGACAATAAGTCATCTAAGGGAGCAAGTTCAAAAGCTCTCAAAGTAGATGAATCCTCAGAAGAATCTGGAGAATCAAATGAGGATGACTCAGATGATGAAGATGATGAACTGTCTCTCTTCACCAGAAAAATGAAGAAGCTGTGGAAGAAAAGAAACTTCAGAAAAGACAAGCCCTTCAGGCGCTTCAACAAAGACAAGCACAACAAGGATGGTGGATCTAATGACAGAAATGTCATTGTATGTTATGAATGCAAAAAGCCTGGTCACATCAAGGCAGAATGCCCTCAACTCAAAAAGCAATCTTCCAAGAAATTCTTCAACAAAAAGAAGAAAGGAATGATGGCTACTTGGGAAGATCTTGATGAAAGCTCCACTGAAAGTGAAGGGGAGGAGCTTGAAGCAAACCTCTGTCTTATGGCTGATACAGATTCAGAATCCGAAACTGAGGTACATTCTGAACTTGAAAAATTGAATGATGCCTATGATGAACTATTGGAAGAATCCAACTATATATCTAAAGCTTTCAGATCCCTCAAGAGACAGTATGCTAAACTCTCAAATGAGTATACACAGAAATCTCTAGAGTGTGAGAAGTTAGCTGAAGAGAATAGTAAACTTAAGACTGAAAAGTCTGAAGTTGAGATCTTAGTTGAAACTCTACCATCTGAAGAAGTAACTAAACTTCAACAGAAAGTAGAAGAGCTCACCTCAGATCTTGCCAAGTTTGTTAATGGTAGAGATAAACTGACTAAACTCTTAGGAAGTCAGAGGCACTCCCTTAACAAAGAAGGTATAGGATATTCCAATCAAGAACATCATAAAGGATCAACAAAGTTTTCAAATGTAGCTGTTAAATCTATATTAGATAGCTCAAATAGATCTATATGTTCCTACTGTGGAAAAGCTGGACATATCATGTCCAAATGTATTCACAAAAAGAGAAGGAAGTCTTCACAGACTTCTCACACTAACAAAAAAGGACCCAAGAAAATATGGGTACCTAAGGTCATGATCATTCCTGTTGCAGACATTCTCAACAGAACAAAGCAAACACCTGTCATGGTATCTGGACAGTGGATGCTTGCGGCACATGACAGGCGAAAGGTCTATGTTCCTAGACCTCCAACCTAAGAAAGGTGGACATGTAACTTTTGGTGGCAACCAGAAAGGAAAAGTTGTTGGTTTAGGTAAAATTGGTGGTAAACCTCCCTTACCTATTATTCATGATGTCTTATTTGTGAAAGGATTAAAACATAATCTGCTTAGCATAAGTCAATTATGTGACAGTGGATTTTCTGTATCTTTTTCTAAGGATGCATGCATAGTCAATGACTGTAGTGGAAAAACCCTCTTTTCTGCCAAAAGGCAAAACAATCTGTATAAGATTGACATGACTGAACTTTCAGATCAAAGTGTAACATGCTTTATGTCTAAGGAGGATGAAAAGTGGCTGTGGCATAAGAAATTAGGACATGTTAGTATGAAACAAATTTCTAAATTGAAAAAGCATAACCTTGTGAGAGGATTGCCTGACATTTCTTTTAAGAAAGATATTTTGTGTGATGCATGTCAGAGAGGTAAACAAGTAAAATCAAGTTTCAAATCCAAGAAAGAAGTCACATCCTCTAGACCTTTGCAACTGTTACACATGGATCTGTTTGGACCAGTCAGTGTGGCTAGCCTAGGTGGAAAGAAATATGATTTTGTCATAGTTGATGACTATTCTAGATTTACATGGGTACTCTTCTTAACCCACAAGGATGAATCTTATAAGGCATTTTCAGTATTCAGTAAAAGAGTACAAAATGGGCAAGGTTTTTGTATCTCTGCTATAAGAAGTGACCATGGAGGAGAATTTGAAAATGAGCAGTTCAAACTGTTCTGTGAGGAAAATGGTATTTCTCATAATTTCTCTGCACCTAAAACTCCACAGCAAAATGGAGTAGTTGAGAGAAAGAACAGATCTCTTCAAGAGATGGGAAGAACTATGCTTAATGAAAATAGTCTTCCTAAGTACTTCTGGGTAGAAGCCATTAACACTGCTTGTTATGTACAAAATAGAATACTGATTAGGCCTATTCTAAATAAGACTCCTTATGAACTGTGGAAAGACAGAAAACCCAACATATCATATTTTCATGCATTTGGTTGTGAATGTTATATTCTCAACACAAAAGATCATCTTGGTAAATTTGATTCTAAAGTAGATAAAGGAATATTCATTGGTTATTCTGAAATGTCTAAAGCTTTTAGAATTTTTAATTCTAGAACCTCTGTTGTAGAAGAATCAATTCATGTAAAGTTTAATGATGGTTTGAAGACTGATAGGGAACTATCAGATCTAGAGGATGATGTTGCAGGTATTGAACTCAATCCTGCAGTAGAAGAATCTTCAGACAAGTCAAAAGTAGACGTGCCTGAAATACAGACTAATGCTGATAAGTCTGAAACTCAGACTCTGAAGAAAGATTGGAAATTCAAGACCTCTCATCCAGAAGATCTCATCATTGGAAGTCTATCTCAAGGAGTTAGAACCAGATCTGCTTTCAATGAAAATAACAACATGGCCTTCATATCAGACTTAGAACCTAAAAAGATTGAAGAAGCTCTGCAAGATGAAAGCTGGATTCTAGCCATGCAAGAAGAACTAAATCAGTTCAAAAGAAATGATGTCTGGACACTAGTTTCTAAACCCAAAGAGAAAACCATTATTGGAACCAGATGGGTGTTTAGAAATAAACTAGATGAAGATGGAAAAGTGGTAAGGAACAAGGCAAGACTAGTTGCTCAAGGCTACAATCAACAGGAAGGTATTGATTTCACTGAAACTTTTGCTCCTGTAGCTAGACTAGAAGCAATTAGGATTTTCATGTCATATGCTGCACAACATGATATAACTCTTTATCAAATGGATGTTAAAAGTGCATTTCTAAATGGAATAATTGAGGAGGAAGTTTATGTCAAGCAACCTCCTGGATTTGAGGACTCTGAGAATCCTCACCATGTCTATAAGCTTAAGAAAGCCTTGTATGGACTTAAACAAGCTCCTAGAGCCTGGTATGATAAATTAAGCACATATCTAATGGAAAATAACTTCATTAGAGGAAAAGTAGACACTACACTTTTCAAGAAATGCTCAAGAAAAGACTTCATAGTAGTACAGATCTATGTTGATGATATTATATTTGCCTATTTGGTGCTACTAATGAAAAGCTCTGCAAAGAGTTCTCTGAGTTGATGCAGAATGAATTTGAGATGAGCATGATGGGAGAATTGAAGTTCTTCCTTGGTCTTCAAATAAAACAGTCAAATGATGGAATCTATATCCATCAACAGAAGTACACCAAGGAGCTTCTGAAAAAGTATAAAATGGAAAATTCAAAGCCTATGAGTACGCCTATGCATCCAACAGTTGTTCTAAACAAGGATGAGGAAGGTAAAAAGGTAGATCAAACTGTCTACCGAGGTATGATTGGATCTCTGCTATATTTAACTGCTAGCAGACCTGATATTCAATTCAGTGTCTGTCTTTGTGCTAGATTTCAATCAGACCCTAAGGAATCTCATTACAAGGCTGTCAAAAGAATTTTCAGATATTTAATTGGAACCACTAACCTTGGTCTATTATATAAGAAATCTGAAGATTTCAGGTTAGCTGGATTTTGTGATGCTGATTTTGCTGGAGACAGAATTGATAGAAAAAGCACCAGTGGAGGATGCCACTTCATTGGAGCAAATATGATCTCTTGGTCAAGCAAAAGGCAAAGCACCATTGCTTTATCAACTGCTGAAGCTGAATATATATCTGCAGCTAGTTGTTGTTTACAACTACTTTGGGTAAAATATCAACTTGAAGATTATTCAATGATTGAGCATAATATACCTGTTTGGTGTGATAATACTAGTGCTATTAATCTGTCTAAAAATCCACTACAGCATTCTAGAGTAAAGCATATAGAGATAAAGCATCATTTCATTAGAGACTATGTTCAAAAAGGTGTTTTTGAAATTAAGTTTGTAAACACTGATTATCAGTGGGCAGACATTTTTACTAAACCTTTAAGTGAAGATAGATTTGTTTTTATTAGAAGAAATCTTAACATGCATAATGTATCTGAATAAATGTTTTGTTGATATGTCTAAAAAATTACTTATCTATTTTTCTATATTCTATGATTACTTCACTCGTCTAATTTAGCCAAGCGTCTAATGACGTGGCTAAAAGCACTCAGTGCTAAATTCTGACTGAGACACATGTACATTGCATTTTCCCTCCTTTTCTTAAATATTTTATTATCTTTTGTTTGAAATTGATTGATTGTCATTTATGGCAACACTCTCTTTCCTTATTCCCAACGTAAAAAGTACTCAAGCATTTTTAACAAAAACCCGTGTCTTTTCAAAATCTACCCACTCAAAATTTCTGGCTCACAAACTCTTTCTCTAAGCTCTCTTCGTCTTCACCTTCTCGAGACCTTCTCTGTCAAACCCTAATCCTCTTCTCTCAAAATCAAATGGCACCCAAAAGCCTTCTTGAGACGCTATCTGAGAAGACTAAGGTATCTATTGCTGAGTTGAAGAAGGTGCTCCCTGGAAGAGTTCCAAACTTTGATGAACTCAGAACCAAGGGTTTGGACGTGCTTCCAGAGCTTAACCATGTCGGATGGTTACCGTTCTTTCAACTGCAAGAACGTGTTTTCCCTGCTCTAGTTAGGTATTTTTGGACCACAGCAAAAATCACCAAGGATACTACTACCCACATGATTTCTGGGGATGTTGGTGAGGATCACATTTTCATCACTCACGAGTTACTCGCTGAAGTAACAAAATGCCCTAGGGAAGGAGCTGGGCATTATAAAGACTGGATGAAGGATCAAGGGGAAGCCAATGTGAATCTGGTGCTCTATGGGACTGCAAACCCTGGCAACATGGACTCCAAATATCTGACTCCTAAGGCAAGATTTTTGCATGTTTTACTTATAAACTGTGTAATGCCTAGGACTGGGTCTAGAAACCATGTCAACCTGCTAGAAAAGTTTGCCCTGTTTCATCTTGTCCAAAGAATCAAGATAGACATAACTGATCTGATTTTCATTCATATGGAAAAAGCTGTAAAGGGAAAAGATAAGGACTACCCCTTTGGAATGGTTATGACTAGAATCTTTAGGGCATGCAAACTGGATTTAAGAAGGGTTGTATCTGCTGATCTCTGTACTGAGATTACAACAAAGACCCTAGCTTTAATGAAGATGAACTTGACCCCTACTCTTGGTCACAATGCTGAAGCCTCTGCTCAGATGGAAGCAACTGTTTCAATTCCTGGTGTTAAAGCTGAAGTTGTTGAGGAACCAGCTGAGGAAATCAGTGATCAACTTCAGAGGAAGAGGAGGAAAGTCACAAAAACAACTGCTGAAACTTCTGTGACTGAAGAGACTACTCAGGTTGTTGAACCTGATACTGCTTCTGTCTTTGAGGAAGCTGCTGCCTCTGCACCTAAGATTACTAAGGTCTTCAAGAGAAAGAGGACAGTACAAGCTGAGGGGGAGTCTCAATCAGAAGAGACTGTGATCCCTAAAAAGAAGAGGACAACAGTCACAAAGAGGAAACTTGTCTTACCTCCCTCTTCATCACCATCACCATCACCATCACCATCACCTTCACCTCAGAAGGATTCATCCCCTCCACCTCAGGAAACAGAACCTACTACCACAACAGCTCCAACTCCACAACCTTCACCTCAAAGAACACCTACACCACTACAAAGATCACCATCCCCTCAACCATCACCAAAAATTCCAACGCCACCTACATCACCAAAAATTCCAACACCACCAACATCACCAAAAGTTCCAACACCACCAACATCACCAAAAATTCCCACTCCACCAGCTTCACCAAAAATTCAAACTCCACCACATACATCACCTAACCAGCACTCTTTTGAACCTAACCCTACTACATCAGAACCTCACATGTCTGATACTCACTCCCCTGTACCAACCTCACCACAAATATCTCACCATTCTGATATTCCTCAAACTGAGGATATCAATGACTTTGAGTATTTTGACAATCTTACTCCTCCTCCCTCACCAAAATCACCAATCCCTGACCATATCACTAACCAGTGCCAAGTGCCTCTGAGAACAGTCTTTCCAGACTTATTCTCTGAAACCAGACATAACCCTATCCCCTTAGCCACTATACCTCCCTACCACCTATCTTCCAGAACCACCCCCTTCTCTGTCACAAATGAATCCTGTCCCTCTTATCTTGATGGCAAGACATTGGACATGATTGCCTCTTTGGAAGCTAAAAGACAGATTGTGAGGCTGGAAAGGTCACAGAAGCTAGGAGGAAAATGGCTATTCAACCCTCACATCTTCATGAAGCCCTCTACTGGAATAAGAGTAATGCCTGACTCCATGGTTCTGAAAGGAAAGCAGAAGACAATATCCTTGCCATTGGATCAGAAGTTCTCTCTTATCAAGAGAAATGATCAGAAGCTGAAATTCAGAGAGAGGATGTTCTCTAAGGGTGGCTCCAGTTCTGGGTTAACAGAAGAAGAGAAGGCAGACATTCCCACCAGAGGTAGCCAAGCTTATGCTCTCTATCCCTTTTCACCCTCCATATACTTTCTCTATCCTTTCTTCATGATTTTCCCTTTCTCTGTTTTAAACTTCCCTGAAACTGCCCCTTTCACACACATAAATCTCATTAGGAGATCTTATGAGTTTCTTCTCTCTGTCATAGATTCTCCTCTACATCATGACAGAATTCATGCTTTTCTAGAGGCATTCTATCCCAATAATGATTTTGTAACCACTCTGTCAACTAATATCTTTCTAGATCCTCACCCTGAGGATGATATTTCTGTTGAAGAGTTACCTCCTACCCCTCCTCTTTGTCCACCTCCTCCATCAACTTCTGGAACTTCTCTGGCCACTACAGATACTACTTCTCCAGTTGTTACATATGATCCTGCTGCACATCAGAGACTTGATGAAATGGCTACAAGTTTGCAGACTGTCATTCAAAGACAGGATGAAGCAATTGCTCAACAGACTGCATTTCAAGCTCAGATGCTAGCTCAGCAGCAAGCAATGCAGTAGATGATGGAAGCTTTCTTCAAAAGCCAAGGAGGCCCTAGTTCTTAGTTTTTAGGAATCTTTTTTTTTTTCATTTAGTCATGCAGTGTACTAAGTCAGTGATGTCTATCACTTGTAACACTTCTTTTCTTTGGTTAAATGAAATGAGTTTTCCTTTTGAATTCTTTTGGAAATTTATATTCTTTAATATTTATATCTTTGATTGATGCCAAAAGGGGGAGAAAATATAATTAAGTTTTCATGATTTTATATTTTAACTATATGTTATTCTCTCTAATATCATGTTGTTCTAATATTTGTCTTTACTTAGTGCATAAACTAAGGGGGAGTATAACATACTCTGATCAACTATATCTGTTTAGAAATTTCTACTGTTTCTTTTTGATGTTCAATAAAATCAGAAAAGATATTTGTCGTCATCAAAAAGGAGGAGACTGTTGAGACCTCATAAGTCTAAAACACATTCAATGTGTAAATCCTCTAAGTTTTGATGATTCCAAATAGTTCAAGTATAATAATGCTGAACCAAATGAAATTACTGATATATTTGATAAGTGTGCAGGAAAATAGACTTGAGGTCACTCGTCTAATTTTTGACCCGTCTACTTTTTAGTAGAAGCTCAGTACTAACTCGTCTAAGTTTCCACTCGTCTAAAAGTTAGTCAAAGATAGTCAACGGTCAAGAAAGACTAAGTTCACTTGATGACGTGGCAAGAAGCATGCGTCTAAGTTTGGCTCAGTTAATCACCCGTCTAACTTTAGAACACGCCAGCACCCATCTAATGTTTGAATGATCATCACCCGTTTAATTTTTTGGATGACTTTCACCCGTCTAAAAATTCTCATTATTGATACCAAGTCAGTATGTCAGAAATCAAGTCCAAGTCACGTTATTCAAATTATATGCCATCCTTGAGGATCTCGAAGACCTCTGGACAATAGCTCAAAGGACAAAGAATAAAGAACGTTGTTTCAAAGTTTTAAGGAATAAAACACGTAATCTCTGCACCACTGCAGTAACCTTTTGCCTATTTTAGTACAAAGTAAAAGTACTTTATGGAAAGTGAACTGATGTTGCACTGAAAGAGGAAAGCTCTCTGCAACAAGTACAAGAAGCCTGCTACCATATACTCTGAAAGAACAGCTGCTCAGTCTAAAGTGTACTCTTGGACACTCTTGTCAAAGCTCAACGTTTTCAAGCATTTAATGAATATTCAGAATGACTCTTTGGCATTAAATGGTGTCTCAGAAAGCTCAAGTTAGAAGCAAACACCTTCTGAAGTGTGTCAAAACGGATCTCTTGATTGAAGCCTTTAAATAGATCAAACAATGAAGATGAAGCTAAGAAGTTGAATATCAAAAGAACTCCGCACAGAAGCATTTACTCTCTTCATTAACTTCTTCATTCCTTCATTGAATACACATTCAATCATTTGATATAAATTCGCAGTCTTTCATAGTTCATATTTATTCCACTCTCTGAGTGTGATCTGAAAGATTTGCAAGTTGTATTAACTACACAAAACCTTTTATCCTTTACTGTTTTTGAGCCTGAAGAGGCTAGGTGAGAAAAGAATACTTGTTTGAGTGTTGAGCCTGAAGAGGCTAGGTGTGCAAAGAATACTTGTACTGTAATTTACTCAGTTATAGTGGAAACTTGGTGCTGCCAAGAAACTGGACGTAGCCCTGTGGATTTTGGGGTGAACCAGTATAAATCTCTTGAGTGATATCTCTACTCCCTTTATCTTTTAATTTACTTAAAGTATTATTTCTGTTCTAGCTTTTAACTTGGGGAGTTAACACTGTGATTATCAAACTCTATTTTAAACCTTCTCTGTTTGTGTGTGTGCCATTCTGTTTCAAATATTAGACGTGTCACTCGTCTAACTTTCTCTTATCTAAACTCTGCTTGTTGTGCCTGTGAAAAACTTTTTAAAGTAACCCAAAAAGTTGGTAAACACAATTCAACCCCCCCTTCTTGTGTTCACTTTGGTTATTTCAAAGGCTATCTTAGAGGAACCTTCTATGAACTGCTTATAATACCAGGTCAACCCCAAGAAACTCCTAATCTCGGTTACAGACTTTGGCGCTTCCCACTGGAGCACCGTGTCTACCTTTGTTGGGTCCACTGCTATGCAACCATTAGAGATGACATGTCCTAAGAAGCTCACTTCCTCTAACCAAAACTCGTACTTAGACAACTTAGCATACAACTGCTTTTCCTTAAGGGTCTGCAAGACAACCTTCAAGTGTTCCTTGTGTTCCTCCTTGTTCTTGGAGTACACTAAGATGTCATCTATAAACACCACCACAAACTTATCCAAATAAGGGTGAAAGGTCTTGTTCATGTAGTCCATGAATACAGCAGGAGCATTGGTCACACCAGAGGGCATAACCAAGTACTCGTAGTGACCATATCACGTCCTGAACGCTGTCTTCGAGATGTCCTCATACTTAACCCGAATCTGATGGTACCCTGACCTCAAATCTATCTTAGAAAAGACGCAAGCGACCATCAACTGGTCCATGAGATCATCAATCCTAAGGAGGGGATACCGATTCTTTATGGTCACCTTGTTGAGCTGCCGAAAGTCGACACACAACCTCATACTACCATCTTTCTTCTTCACCAACAACACAAGTGCTCCCCACGGAGACATACTCGGCCTAATGAACTACTTCTTCATCAGATCCTCCAACTGTTCCTTCAACTTAGCTAACTCTAAAGGAGGCATTCTATAGGGTGCTATCGATATTGGCCCGGTGCCAGGCACTAAGTCTATACTAAACTCAACATCTCTCTCTGGGGACAAGTTATAAACATCCCCCGGAAACACCTCAGGAAAATCTCGTACAACAGGCAAGCTGGCGACATCAGGAGGGCTGCTCTCTACTTCCAGGGAAGCTAACATCATATATACATGGGCTTCTTCTTTCATCGAAGCTTGAACTTGACTAGCAGAGAGAAGGTCCAGATTCTTAGACTCCGTTGGAGTTCCAAAAATCAGGGTCTTGTCAAAACAATTCAAAAGGACATGGTTGGAAGATAACCAGTCCATGCCAAGAATAATATCAAGGTCTTTTAGAGGCAAGCATACAAGATCAGCAACAAAGGTTTTATCATTTATGACTATATGACAGTTCTTTCATGCATAAGAAGTGGAAACAGATTTATTTGTAGGTGTAGACATAAGCAAATCATACTCAAGAAAAGAAACAGGTAAACCAAGACTCTTGACCCTATCATGTGATATGAATGAGTTAGTAGCACCCGAATCATACAATACAGTTAATTGAGTTCCATTAATAAAACATGTACCTTGGATCAAGTCATCAGACTCGGAGGCTTTGGCTCCACTAAGAGTAAAGACCCTTCCAGTGGTCTTCAGTCTGTTGGCCTAGGGCTTCTGATTCTTGCTAGCGCTGGGAGGCTCGGCCTTAGCTCCCTCACAGTCATGACTGATATGTCCTGGCCTGCCACATTTGAAACAAATCACCACTGACTCCTTGCACTGGGATGAATAATGATCCTGTGCTCCGCACTTACCACACCTCATAGCCCTGGGAGCATTTGAGAACCCACCTCTGAGTCTATCCTGCTGAAGTTGTGGCTTCATACCACGTTGCTTGAAGTCCTTGCTAGTAAGAGCATACCGCTGCTTACCCTTGTCTCTCTGATCAATCTTCTTGCCACTCTGACTATCCGATCCTCTGGAACTGGCAACTCTGAACTAACTAGCATCCTCATAAATTCTGCACTTGTTGACCAGAATCGGGAAGATTCTGATCTCCTGGTAGCTGATTGCCTGCCTAATCTCTGGTCGGAGTCCAGCTTCAAACTTGACGCACTTGGAGCGGTCATCGGTCTCATGCTGATACAGAGTGTACTACCTTGCCTGCTCCTCAAACTTGGCTTCATAGTCGCCAACCGACATAGATCCCTGCCTCAAAGATAAGAACTCCATCTCTTTCTTGTCCTTGATATCCGCTGGGAAGTACTTCTCCAGAAACCTCCGTCTGAACACAACCCAGTAATCGCTGCGCCCTCAGCCTGCATCCTCTGCCTGCAGTTGTCCCACCAATGCTCAGCCTCCTCAGTCAACATGAAGGTAGCAAAGATGAGCTTCTGCTGATCATTACAATCCATAGCCCTGAAGATCTTCTCGGTTTCCCTCAACCACAGCAAAGCTCCTTCCGGATCATACGCTCCCTTGAACGACAGAGGATTGTTCCTCTGGAACTTGTCCAATCCTTGAAACTCAGCTGGCCCACCATTGTTGTTGTTATGGTTGACCTGTCCGATAGCATTGGCAAGAAGTGCCAATGCGTCCGCAATTGCCTAATCGTTGCGTCCCCTACCTGCCATGAGTTCCTGTACACGTTCAACACAACCCTTAGATACAGAAACTTAAGCGGGTAAAAGCTACAGGCAACTAACTTAAAACATCATTGTCTATAACAAGTATAGACAATTCAAACTAGAGCACATGACAGACTCACAATAGACTCATACCACTGCCTGATAGGACATACCTGCTCTGATACCACTAAATGTGACACCTTTCTACCCCGCATGTTATAAGGCATTTAATATAAAAACAATTAAAAGAAAAAAATGCATTTTAATGAGTAATTAAAACATTTGTCCATGGGTAGAAAAGTCCCACATGAACGAGTTCACAACGCGGAAAATTACAACAAGTTAAAGCAAATAAGACATAACAAATAAACTACCCAACCCCGATGTCAGAACTCAAAGCTGGTATAACCATTCCGGAAAATATATCCTCAGAATACAACTAAAACAAACTAACTAAACACAAGAACAAGCCCTACTATGAGTGGCGGCTCCTCAGAGTCACTCCTCTCTGGGCTGCTTGTCATCCTCTGCAAATGGCCAATCAGGCCCAACAAACAACAAGAAAAACGGGGAGTAAGAATCATGTAAACATATACAGCAAGGAGATAGGAAGTAAAGTAAACAAACAACATGGCAACAACTAGCATACAACATCATAATAACATCACAACATCCAACATCATCATCATCGTGATAACAAGTATGCTATGTAGTTCAAAGCAACACTACTCCACTACTCCAACAATGCATGTGGATCCAACTAACTCAGGATGAACGACTACGGAGTTAAATATCCACATTGAGAATCTACTCAATGCCGGAGAATCTACTCCTTGGATAGCCAACGCATCAAAACAATTAATGCCTTATCATGGGGGAGCACGGAGAATCTACTCCTACCGTGGATGGCCAAATCACCGTACTCTCGGTGACCTCCCCTATGTCGAACATCCCCCAAAACAACATCTCCAATGATGCATGAGCATACAACAAACAATGGCAACCGCTACCACCTTAGCTTCAACGGAATCAACCGAAGACAACGGTGGAATCTACCACACAACTTTTAACCAGTGGAATCTACCGCAACACCTTTAACCCAATCGGGTCAAGGCTCCCTTGGGGAAAACTCTCGGCCACCAAGGTACAACGTCAACAACTCCTCGACCAATAAGCATCGAGGGCACTTTGGCCAATAAGCACCAAAGTTACCAACATGCTGTAACCCAACGGATACCGGCTTGACTAGCTCAACATCTCACCATCTCATCTTCTTGATCATCTTTATTAACCATTAACCGAGTTATCTAATACATCACATTAATTGATTGCGTTATCTCATCACCGTTAGGGAATTGGGGTTAGAAACCCCTTAAAAGTTCTTAATTCCATCTCTGGTCTATAGGGGAGCACGGGCGTGCTGATCCCCTGCACGATGGTGCTGGTCACATAAGTGAAGACGGTCTCGCTTCCTATTGGGCACGGTCGTGCTCAGCAGCAGGTCGTGCTCTTTGTCCTGCACGGCCGTGCTAAATGCGCGACCACTTTCCAGGATTCAATTGGGAGCACGGTCGTGCTCCCTGTTCAGCACGGTCGTGCTCAATGCACGACTGTACTGTTCTGGGCAGAACCTGAGTCTGAGGCCTTAACTAATTTTTAGAGTTAATTAGTCCTTTAAACCTAACACGGTTTTAAGCCTAATTAACCAGTTGATGTTTTAAACATTTTAACCATCAACTCAACATTCATAGCATCAACTATGCAGCCAACATAACATCAACAACCAATAACATATTAATAACAACGATTAACAAATCAACAACATGCTCATATTCACATTAATTAATCCTCAAAAACATGGAGCATATAACATATCATCATAGACCAACCAAAATATACATCATCAAGATAGTCTTTAAATCATACAATAAACATACATCAACGGGGTTATGGGAACCCCTTTACTTTACTCTAATCCCTAGCCTATGAGTATACTACCCTTCTCCCCATACCTGGATTGAAGTTTGCTCTGATGTAAGCTCCAAACAACGACACGACCACGGTTCCAAACGCGATTCAACTAGCCTTCCAAGCCTTGGTTAAACAAGATTAACCACGTTAGTTTCTGATTCAAAAACACGAAAAGGAAACTGGAAGGGAAAGAAACATTACCTATACACTTGACACAGATAAGCAATGGTCTTCCAAGAGTCTCCAACACCCAGAAACTGATTGAGTTAGTGGAAAGAGGGAGAGAAACCGTTCTGGCCGCAATATGGTGGCTGCTGCTACCAGAACTAGGGTTAAAACGAAACCCTCAATTTCTGTGTCAAACATATATAGGTTGCACCTGAGCACGACCATGCACCCCTAGAGCAAAGTCCTGCTGGACTTAGCGTCAGCGAGACACGATCCACACATTGAGCACGGACGTGCTCACTGTTTAGCACCGGCATGCTCAACTTAAAAACTGAAACACGCTTCAGCCTTTAAGCACGGGCGTGCTGGCTAATGAGCACGGGCGTGCTCATGCACCAGAAAGGGACTTTTGAGCCAAAAATCCCACTAAGCCCATAACCAACCAAACAACCTTATAAAAAGTACTTAACGAAAAAACAAGGTGTTACAAAAGGAGAGTTTTCTACAAAATATGGAAGCTATCCTAAGACTAGCAAAGAAAGAAGTAACCTCTTCATCCAAATCTTCATCCAAACAGAAGTGCCCCCCAGTCTGATGAAGAAGAAAACGAGCTACTTTGCTCAAAATGCTCTAACTCATTTTATCAGAATGAAGACGATTGCTATGGGATAGATACAACAATCTACCTGAGTGATGATGAATAGTTCCAGTCACTAGCCAAAAAGATTTCAAACAAATTACCGGCATGAATAGTAATTCTCTCATCTCCCTCCATCGGTCCTGGTGAGGCTCTGTCTCCGCTCCGGTTTCTTTTTTACTTTATTTGTCTAGATCTCGGCAAGTTCAACCACCTTTCTGGGTTATATGCTTTAAATTCTTGCATTTACTGCCTTTGTTTTATGTTTTATAATTTAATCTGCATCTTTTAATTTATTTATTTTAATATATGTAAATCTCCATCTCATCTCCTACTTATCATCCTACTCTTCTCCCATTCCTTCCTTCCTGAACTCCATCATCCCTCTGGTAAAATGGGTCAGAGCATTTTGAGCAAAGTTCGTCGTCTTCTTCTTCATCAGACTGGGGGAGCTTCTGTTTGAATGAAGATTTGGATGAAGAGGTTACTTCTTCCTTTGCTAGTCTTAGGATAGCTTTCATGATATTTTGTAGAAAACTCTCCTTTGATTTGGATCCTGCAAGAACTGAGACAATTTGTCATCTCTGATTTAGAAATTCACATGTTTCTGGATTGGCTACCTTCATCCATTTTGGATTCTGCTAAAACCATATTTTGACATTGTCATTAGTAGCTGTTGAATTGCGACCACCACTTGACATATGCAGACCTTTGGAGAAGGGGCAAAATACCAGGGTAAAGATCTTGTTTATGGTATTTGTATTGACAGCTGAACACCCATGCAGGGAGAATTTTGAGAAAAATATTAGATTTGCAGGGAAAGGGCTTTCCTTGATGTCAAAATATTTTTCAAATGTTTTGTACCCTTCCAAAAGATCTGGAGGAATGATCTGCTTGATTGGTCCAAAGAATTTCCACCAATGGACAAACCAATGTGGAAATTTATAATTGACTTTCTTATAATGATTTGTGAGTTCATTATAGATAAGGAATCCTTTAGAAAAGACTTTTACTCTGGGGAATGGAAACCTCAAAGAGAGTGGTTCTTACAAGAATATCAGAGAACAGACAGGCTTAAGATCGAAGAAAAACCAATTTCTTAACAACGTTACGACAAATATCCCATTTTTTGACTGGTTTCATGCTTATGCAGTCAAAAATTCAATTAACTATCCTTGGCAAACAAAGATAGTTGTAGATAATAACACTAATGTCATTACGATATGACAAATGAAAAATGGTGAGTTGATTAAGGTTGAGTTACCTCCAAATAACTCTTTTCAACTCCCTGGTGTTAAAGACATCAATAATAATAATAATAAACCAATTATGGTAGCTCCTTTCAAATCAAAAAATATTGATGATCCAATCAATGCCCAAGACATTCAAAAGTAAATGGAACAATCCAACTATACAAACAAGTACCTTCAAGTTATAGGTGCTAGGTTAACTAAAGATGATGCCTCTGATTATGCATCTTCCTCAGGGATTAAAAAAGAGAATCCCTTTAAGAAACCGTTATTCAAACCTTTCAAAGTTAACAAGAAAGTTAGAGAAAGCCTGAAACTTCCTAATAATCCTGAAATAAAAAGGGAAAAAGATACAATTAAGAAAAAAAAAAAAGATATCATTGATCTTATTGATGAAAAACTAAAACAACTAGTTGGTCCTCATCTCCATAAATTAATGTCCTAACTAAGGAGCAAGATCTCCTTTTTGAGGTTATTAATTCAATTTCTGATCCAGATGATAGAAGAAAATATCTTGACAATACACCCACTGGTTTTTAAGAAGGAGCACTTTAGCAACCTGCACCTTTTTATTTGGACAAAAATATCCAATTTCTCTTTTCCAAAACAACTTAAAGTAATGGATAATTATGTAATTTACATTTAATTATCTTTTAAAAAACAAATTTCTCAATTTTATTTTCTCTCTCCAACCTTGTAATCAACGTTCGCAGCTATTCCAAAAGCAAATGAAAATGAAGAAAGGGATGAAAGGGTGGCTTCATGATATTCAAGCACGCAACTTTTTCAAGCTAAGCTTGCACATCAGAGAAAAGTAACAATATCTTTCTCGAAACTTCGCCACCATCATGGTATAAGCCTTCAGCTCACAATTTGGTAATGATTTTTGTGTGTTACTGCGAAGTTTTGAAGTGTGTGCAAATAATAAAGGTAGGATGGAATTGGTGGGAGGCTTAGCATTGATTTGTTTTGCTAGTTATAGTACCAAATTCAAAAGTGAGCATAATTTGCGTTGTGAATGAAATTGAGTTGTATTAGCCATTTTGCTGAAATTGGGTTTAAACCATATGCGTTTTCCTCCACATCTATGTCCATATGGGTTTAAAGCGTATGGGTTCCATTGACAATGGCGACACAGCGAGCCACCCACCTTCGACACCATGAGCCACCGCCTCTGCACCTTTGACATTGCACGCTACCACTGGCCATGGCTACTAGAGACTGTAGCGGTGCCTCTTCTGCACTGGAACAACCTTGACAAAAAGAAAATAAAATTGGGGATATCCGGGAACGTGGATTACAAAGTTGGAGGGATAAAAGTAAATTGAAACATTTATTTTTTTAAATGATTAAATGTAAATTACATAATTACCCATTAGTTTAAGTTGTTTTGAGAAAGAGAAATTGGAAGTTTTTGTCCAAATAAAAAGGTGCATGTTGCTAAAGTGCTCCTTCTTAAAAACTATTGGTTGTATTGTAGCAATGCCCTCCCATTAGATACATCCCAACATATATATACATATATATGTTGGGATGTATCTAATGAGAGGGTATTTTTTATATGTGAGCTAGAGCAATAAATCTGGGTCTTACAACCATATATGGATGGTTAAGAGTAAAATTTATTTAATTGTTTTAAACGCACATGCCACTTAAAAAAGTAACAGGACTTAGTGTTTTAATCTTTGACCATTTAAAGTTGGATCCAATGACTTTGATCTAATCCTCTCATTATCACTTAAAAAGGGTCATCTCACTTGATATGCCTTCTATATATATATATTAGGATAAATTTTTATTGGTAGGAAATTGGAATTTTCAAGTTTACTTTATATATATATATATATATATATATATATATATATATATATATATATATATAGGGGACATATAAAGTGAGAATGCTCTTCTTATATGAGAGTGAGAGGGGTGAATCATAGTCATTAGATCACACCTTGAATGATCAAGATTAAAACATAAAGTCATGTGACTTTTTTAAGTGGTCATGTGACCATTAAATAACCTTCAATCTTGACCATCCACGTATGGTTGTATGGCCACGATTCACCCCTCTCACTCTCATATAAGAAGAGCCCTCTCACTAGATATGGCCCCTATATATATATATATATATTGTGGTCACGGTTTGTTCTTTGAAATTTTTTTTTTTTTTTTGGTTCATCATTTTTTTAAGACACAATCAGTACACTTTAGTCGCTAGAAAATTTTAAAACAAGAAAAGATAAATCTTCATTCAATATCTTAACGTAAAGACATACATAACTTGAAAGTGTTCTTATACAAATCTTTGCATCTCATGAACTTATTTGTATGACTGTTGATTATTCTTCAAGCTTTTCATTTAATCAACTCGTTTGGAAGCATCATTGAATCCTGCACATAGTGGATGCCAAATATGTTAATAAGCATATTGCAATTAAAGTTTAATGTGTATTTATGCAAGAAAAGGATGTATAGTGTGACTTATGAGTTGCAATCAATACTGGGGTCAAAAGGAAATGGTAGATTGATATGACACAATTGAGGTAGTTGTTTGGATCTATCAGGATTGACACCTATTTGTTTAGCAGCTTGTACGAAACATTGGCATAGATCCCTGCGATTTTGAGTAGTATCAGCCCTCTGAAAAATCGTTGATGCTCCAGTGCAACAAGACATGGGTGGTGCTCCAGGGCCGGAGCCATGCAAAAATCCAATGCAGGGAAACAAGAGTGGTACAGCCTCAACGCATGATATCTCATCGACATGGATTGCGCTCAATGTTGTTGCTAGTAGGCCTAAAGCCATCACAAACACAAAAAGAGCAACCAATTTCTTTTCCTGCATCTTTCTTCGAATATGTAATTTTTTTTTTCTCTTAATATGAAGTTGTGAAGAGCCAATAGATGCATGGCTCAATTTATAGCCAAGTTTTCTCATCGTCTTATGGCAACATCTTATCAACAAACCAAAGTATATATTAATATAGTCAAATGTATGTAGATTGAATTTTTATTATTATAATCCATTATTAATAATTTATCATTAATTTTTAGCTAGATATTGAATTGTATTAAATATATAGTCATTGTAATTAACTCTAAAGATTTACTAAAAATAGTTAATATTTACTAATCAATATTTTTAATCGATTTAATGAGTTGTGCAAGTAATAATAAATACAAAATTTGTTGTGTTCATACATACATGTGGGAGGGAGGGAAGGAGAGGTCATTTTAAAATTTTATTTCTATTTAATCAAATAATAATAAGATGATGATTGAAATAAAAAATTTGTTTGAGATGTAAAATAAATGTTCACAATCAATTACATATAGTTAAGCGGGAATATCAATCACCATATTCTAACCTTAATAATGCATTTTGATCGTGTTAAAACTTGCACAATGTTTTTCTTTTCGTAGAAAACCTGCACTAGTGTGTTTAGAAGTGTTTTATCATATTTATAAACACATGTGACAAATAAGAAAATCATTATGATGTATTCACCAAATTTTCTGTAAATCAAAATTGGATTTGTAGTTTCACTCATATATATATATATATATATATATATATATATATATATATATATATATATATATATATATATATATATATATATATATATATATCCAATTAGGAATTTAAATAATTAGATTTTAAATTTTTCTAGATAACATATACGTTGAAAATACTATATTTTTTTTTTAAACAAAAATTACCATGCTAAAGCATCACTATCAATTTTCTTACACTGTCAATTTAAAGTTTTTTACACTGTATGACTTTTAAAGTATTTAAGATAAGCATCAAATATTAATGAAGTGATGATTTATGACTGGTTGATAATGTAAAACATATTTACACTCACAATATATATACCAATTGAATCCTAAAAATAATTGTTACGGTGAAATAAGTTTGAATATTTATTGCATTCAATAGAGTTTTACTAATAATTACAGATTTAACAAATGTATATGATGGATTCTCCCTTCTATAATTCTATCAAATATTTTATATTTTATTTTGGTTAATTAAATTATAGTCTATCATATATAGTGATATCTTTAACTGCAATTAATAATAATTAAATTAATGTTCAAATACTCAAATATTCAAATTTAAATTAATTTGATATCTTGATATTATTGTGCGTAGTTAATTTAAATTTATATTTTATTAATAAATTTTTTATTTTTCCTCTCCTGACAATTGATGTAAGACCAGTGAGTAAAAGGCTTTAGTTGTGCGGGTTTTTAATTTTATCAACTGTTTATTATGTTCACTTATGACGTTATCCTTTGCATCATGGGTCTTTGTTTATGTGCCCCCATGATTTTTGTATTACTTTTTTTTTCCTTTTTTGAATGAATTTTAGGGTGTGCTGCAAGTGATTGGTGGCAGCAGGGATGCTAACCTAGCTAGGATGCCTGTTGTCATAGTGATGCTTTTGCATGCCTATTTTGCAAAAAAAAAAAAAAAAAAAAAAAAAAAACTTATGGCGTTATCCAAAGATTAGATATTTATAAGAGGTCATTTCGAAAATATTTCTGAAAATTCTTATTTTATTAAATTAATCTATATTAATTATATTAGGTATAATTACACCAATTAGTATAAATATGTTGCAAATAAATAAATAGTTACGGTATAGCCACCAAATTTTCTATAAATCAAAGTTTGATACAGTAGGTTTGTCACACACATTGAGAGTGAAATATATATTGTCAATTGTAGCACCCCCTCGGCGTTAAATGTTAATTCGATGCGGAAAACATAAATAATAAAAAGAAATGCTGGTTGCTTTCGGAAAATAATTTAGGTAGATAATTATGTTTGGAAATGCGTGTCTAAAATTTTTTATTCTTACGACACGAATATCTACAAATGTCAAGGCCAGAAAGTAAAATCATAATACACACATCACAATAAAAATCTCCATAGAATCAGTAAAAGATTTTTCTCGCCGAAGCGTACAAGTTTTCAAATAGCCATAATAGACCATAATAAATACTTAGAAAGGACTCCAAAACCCTTACACCAAAAAGATGACTTCCACAGCTTATCAAACCCAGAGATGTTCTTTGGGGAATTCTGCAATGTCATCCCCATCATCTGATACCTCGAAATTAAGGCGTCGTAACTCACTCCAGTGAGTGGTATGAAAGAAAAACGGGGTCTTGCCCACAACAGCTCACACATCGTCATTGTTAGCATCATAACCTTCAAATCTCAGTGTCCCGTAGTGATCCAGAAAACCTTCGAGGGAAAACTATACACGTATCCAAGAATACCACAAGGTATTCCACATGTACATAGCAAGGGTGAGATACTCATATATAAGAGTTTATCATGATTGACACATACTCGACACAATCAAACAAAGTACATATACCCACCATGATATATAACAACATCAATGAAATCAAAACTCATCAATAATATAATCCACTCAAGGGATTTCCATTCCGACAATCAATATGATTTTCAAAAGATGCACGATACTTCAAATATGACTATCTATTTCTTAATCTCCAGAGATCCTAACTTCCCTTCATCGAGCAGTAGAGGTCGTAATATCTCCATAACACAATTGTTCTCATTAGGTTGGCATCTCAATTTAGGTCTGAGCTCCAATTGTTCAAGGTCATCATGTCAAAACCTAAATAAGTTTGAGCAATCCCCGATTTAGCACATCCGTGTTTGGCAGTCGATTACCACGACTCGAGGTCGCGAGGCCCCGGCCTTCTTTGGCATTCGAATCCAGATGTCCTTAAAGACCCGCGGGTCTGAACTTACCCAATTTGTTAGTCCAATTATGGAATGGTATGTTCATAAAATCATGGCACGTCTGCCACTTCATGTGTAACACCCTATTTTCCGTATAAGCGCTTGTTGTGTATGCCTTGTGTGTTAGGAATGTTTAGAATGGGCTAAGTAATGTTTTTAAGCTGAAAAATCCCTTTCTGATGCATGAGCACACGGCCGTGCTCATGTATCAGCACTCCCGTGCTTGATGCACGTGTCTTGTGGCTGCCTGAGCCACAAGCACGACCGTGCTCAATAGGAAGCACGACCGTGCTCTGGGGAAATCACGTCTCATTGATGCGGATGTAAGCACGATTGTTTGTGTAGACCAAAGCTTGGGATCGTTCGTCGAGCCATTCGAGGGAACCGGTTTAGGATCGTCTTCACTTTTTTGGGAATTCTTCATACCAGGTATTGGGAGAAGGAATAGTATTAGTATGTAGGCTGGGGGGTAGCATAAGACGAAGGGTTCCCATAACCTTTTATGTTTGATAACATGGCTAATTGCTATTTGATGTTAAACTGTTTGTAATGATGATGTATTATTATTGATAGATGTTGTTTATTATGAGTATGATGATGTGATTGTAACAGCCTAATTTTTAATTACACTGTTTAACTGGTAAAAATATAATTATTTATATTTTAATCTGAGATCAAGAAAATGATTTTTAATAAAATAAAATCATATTCATAGTCTATTTTATGGTAGAAGGTTACGGTGAAAGTTTGGGTTGAAAATTCAGACGGAACCCGATCTGCGTTTTCATTGATAGTAAGATTTTACTGAGCAGAAACCCTAATTTTGACTTATGAACGAAACGATTAGGTTATACATTTCGCTCCCAACGATTTTCTTCATTTCGGAAAAATTACGTTAGGAGTGAAATAATATTATTTTTATTCGAGCGTAATTCTTAAGGAAAACGCGTAAAATCTCAGTCGGGGAATAAGTCAAGTAAAGGACGGAGTCGAGTATAGAGCTGAGATATTTGAAGCAATTAATGTAGTCGAGGGAACAAGGGGACAAGCATTAAATGTAACACCCCGGTTTTTATGTTCTTCAATAACAGTAATTATATGTATATGTTGATACTATTTTAATTGGAAAGATTAATTTTCTGGATGGTTAACTTTGTTTATTTTAAGGGGTTTAGTTTGAGTAATTTTAATTACTCATTTAAAAATTTCCTTATTAAGTGCATTAACACTGCTTTATTTTAGTATATGCACGCTTACAAGACAATAATTTTAAGTTATTGTTACTATTATTACCTGTATAGAAATATGTTTTAAATAATATGATTAAGAGAAAAATATTTTCATATTTTATTCTTTTTAATTTTAAAGTTAAAAATAAACTGGTTTGGAATTAATTGGAGATTAATTTTTGGACCGTTGATTTTCCTAGTTGATCAGATCAACTATCAATCTTGACCCTAAATAAAATTTTGAAAGTATATTTTTGTCACTAATTTTTTTTAGATCCAACGGTTGATGTTATTTCCTTTTTTCAAAAATCAATTTCAACTACTTATTTTACCTATTGCTAATTAAAAGAAAAGAAATGAAAAGAAAAGTGAATTTCTCTCTCTTCCCTCTCTTATCAGTGTCGACTTCCCACACCCCCCCCCAAATATTTTCTATCATTTCCTTCTCTTTTGTTCTAAGTGCAGACCCACCTCCTTCTTCATCTCCCCAATCGGCGCCGCCCTCCACCTGCAGCCACCGTCCGGCCGCGCGCCACCTCCTAGGGATGCCATTCGGCTACTGCGCGATGCGAAGAAGACGGCCACGCGACCCAGCTTCACCCCACGCCTCTGGTTTGCTGTGCGACGCCGCCGTCACGGTGGGCCCTTGTCACCGTCGCGGTGGTGGTTGTCCATCCTTCTCTTCCTTTATGAAGTTTCCTCTCCGTTTTGGTCCATGGATGTTACAGAGCCATTGCTGCCGCCGCTGGAACCGCCTTGTAGCGGCTATCCGCCGCCACGCCAGGCATCATAGAACCACCACAACTTCTTCTTCTTCCTTGGGTAAGTGTTTACCCCTAATTCCTTCAAGTTTCAAAAAGCCCCAAATCAGTTTGTAAACCCTAACCCTTTGATTTCAGTTTGTAATTTTGAAATTTAACATTGTTTAATGCAATGGGACTGTGAATTAGTGTTTCCCTAAACCAATTTCATTATTCTTTAGTTAAAATGAGTTTTCCCCAAATTGATTTATGAACCTTATTTTACCCAAATTTAGTTTTATTTGGATTTTGATAAAGTTTTGTTAAATTAAAGGTTTGAATTTATTAGATTTTATGCTAATGTTGAATTATGGATTGATATGTTGTTTTGGTTGTTGAATGTATTTGGACGTTCTCCCTATGTTGATAGGTTGTGTTTATGCTTCCTTGGGAGAGTGACTTTTATTTTGGAGCAGTAGCGGAATTTTGCCTGTATGGGTTGTGAGATGTCAAGGGGACCGGGACATCATCGAGAAGGAAACAAATCTTGGAGTCAAAAAGAGGATCTTTTTCTGGTCTACAAAGGTAAAAGGGAGTTTACCTGAAGAGTTTTTGCTAGTCATGTACCCTGTTTGTTTTGATTGATAATATGTTTGATTTTAAAAATGTGTGTTGATGTTATTTAGAATTGTTGAACATGAATTATATTGTTGTTGGATTAAGCATGCATTGAACTATATGTTATATTCTTGATTCTGATTGGCTGAGGGCATGACACTGGTCATTGCTGTTAATAAAGATTAAGACATTTAAGTACCTTAACTCAGAAATATCAAAAAATTGGTGTTTTGCTTCTTTGGAAAGTGAGAAGAAAATCCTAAATGATGAAAGTGTGAAGATAGAACAAAGTTAGGAAAGAAAGAAAATGGAAAAACATCAAAGATTATGAAAACTACTTAAAAGTATTTTGGGAAGGAAAAGTCTTTTGGAAACAAGGATTCTCATAGATTTTATGAAAAGTTGGTTTTCAAAAATGGAAAGATTTAGAGAAAATGCCTCTTTGATAAATCGATTTGCAAGGGTTTTATATTTGGTTTAAAGTTGAGAAAAGAGTTTCAGTGGTTTTCTAGGTTTTCAGAAAATGGATTTTGAGAACAAGATTTTCTATGAAAGTGTATTTACAAGAACAAAAAGTATTTATGTCACAAAGTTGAGAAACTTTTGAACTTTTTTTTTCGATTTAGTTTTCACTGAACGAAAAACCAAGTGGAAAAGATAAAAGTAGAAAGGACCTAGATTTCTGAAATGACGGGCTAGAGTTCTTGTTTTGAGTTTTGAGGAAAAGAAAGGACCAAGATCACCGACCTATAAACCCGGGCTGGATTTGGATTGCCGAGATATCGGGCTGAATTCGGAGTGCTGGTAAAGCCTGACTAGTGTTCCTATTGAGAAGAACCTAGACATCCGAGACGTCGGGCTAGTGTTCGAATTGAGGAAGAGATTTTCAATATCATTGTTTTGGTTTTCAAAAATCTTGAGTTGGTATTTAGAATATATATAATACCTGAATAAAATTAGTCGAGAGCTTTAAGCCTTGATGAGGAAAGAAATGATGCGAAAAAGAAAAGCAAAATGAGAACATTTGTTTTACATGCATAGTCTGGCTATATGTTGTGGCAGACGTGCCATTGTGTATCGAGCTACAGTTTCAAAAAGGGTGAACTGACAAATTGGATAGTAACGGACCAGAGATAGATCCTTTAGTCTTTGGGTCTATAGGGACAGTCGGGCTCGACCCACAGAAGGCTCGGGTATTTGCACCCTCGAGCCGTGGAAATCGGTTACCCAGCACGTAATGTACTCAATCAGGAACTATTCAATCTTATTTAGGTGAGATGCGATACCCCAGAACAATTCGGGATTGGACCTAAATTGAGAGGCCGACCCAAACGCGCGAGACAATTGTGTTATGGGCATTATCGCGATCCTATCATGCTCGACGAAGGGAAGTTAGGATCTCCGGAGATAGTGAACTAGATAGTGAATATTGAAGTGACATGAAAGGTTTTATAAAAATTGCATTTAGTTGTCGGGAATGAATCCCTGTGCTATAATTGTGATGTTATATTGTGTGGTTGTCTTGTGAGTCGTGTATGTGACTGCTATGATGAAACTCATATGTCGGTATCTCACCTTTGCATTATTTCTGTTTGGTTTTCTTTTGTGGTATTTTGGGTTTGAGTGTACAAAGGTTGCAAAGAAGTTCCCAGCTTCACTCGGGGATATTAGTCCCAATCATTGAAGATGTCAGATGTTAGTTATAATGGTGAGAACCATGGGATCTTTCCCAGGAACATCTTTTACAACGACTAGCTTAGGTTTTGAGACATTATTGATTTATGATAGTATATGTTCATGGCTCGGAGAGCCTTTATTTTAAATGGACTGTTTATGGTTCTGAGAGTTTTCCTTTGGATGGAAATCTATGATTTTCTTTTAGTCCTGTATAGCTTGTTGATGTAAATATTGTCAAAATATTACTATCTTGATATATTTTATATATCTGGAATTTCTGGGTTGAAAATATAAATATTTCAGCAGATATTTTTATTCTGGGATATTGAAATTACAGAGGAGACTCTGTCAAAATTTTTGTAAAAATTCTAGATCTTTATTCAAGTGTAGTGTGATTTTACTTTTGTGACGTGTGTGTCACTTTTCCGAAAACTCTTATTGTGGTTCGAAAGTACTTGTCGTTCTTGATCAACTTTACCCTACGTATTTTTCCAAACGTCATTGACGTGGGACCTACCTCATAAGTCATGAGGATGGGTATTTGATTCATATCAGGATGTTAGAGTTAGTCGAGTACAGTGAAAAGAGATAACTTGATGTTTGAGACCTTCCTTGATAAGATGTTGGCGTCGCCATGAATTTTCATTACGAGTTTATTGAAGAACTATAAGAGTCTTGTTTAAGTTCGAGTGATCGTGGACAGACTGATGAAGTCGACACCCTTCTTACCTGTTAAGATTCACTATACAATGGAGAGGCTAAACGAAATATGTACCAGAGGACTGATGAGACTTCATGGAGTATCTTCCAACATCATTCCAAATGAAAATCCGCAATTACTAACGTTTTTAGGTGAAGTCCACTCTAAGTGTTGAGGGCCAAGTTGAGGCTAGGCTCAACCTGTCACCCTCAGTTCAATGGGCAAGTAAGAAAGGATCCAATCCTTAGAAGGTTGGCTGAAAGTCAAAAGTAGTACCTAAGTACGGTCATCCCTAGAGTAGGATAAACAAAGTGATATGAGTGTTGTTGAGGTGTAGATGTGACTGGTAAGATGAGGACCCCTAAGCTTAACACCATTAAGAAAGATGATTTCAATAGATTTTATCATGATTGAGGCAGAATATCAATGAAGGAATCTAGAAAAATGATCAAATACTTGTAGCTAAAATGGATTGTATGAGTTTGGAAGCTTAAAAAGGAAAGTTTCTATAGTAATTTTACCTAAGTTGATTCGAATCCCAAAGAGATAAACTCTTGTGTTAGCTAAGGTTGTTAGAGAAATTAAAATTTGATTTAATCAAATCATCTTATCTAGCGTGTTGTATTTGGACTTTAGTTATCTTATGAAGTTTTATGATGTTTTGATTGGAGACTGGAAATATATTTTTGATATAATCTATAAGAGTATACTACACCCAAAGGGACTGAGACTATGATTGAATACCTTGAGTATGAAGTTGATACATGTTGTAGTAAAGTAAGTTTTTATCTTGGTAATAACTATGAGAGTTAGATGTGCGAAAAACAATTCTCTAGTGGACCAGTAACTGAGAATAGAAGTGATTAAGTTTGATTTTGCTCCTCATGCGAGAGGAATGTATATCTTAGTTAAATCTTGGTGTTGAAAGTGAGAGTTAAGGATGTAAAGGAAAATTTTTCTAATGGATTAGTATAAGAGATTAAGTTTTAATTATATATTTCGTGTACGAGGGATTGAAGCAAAGTATTAATGAGGGAGAGTATGAATTGAAGATAAGTGATTTGATATTGAGGATAACTAGAACGAAGACTAAGTATGAATTTCGTTATTAAGTTATGAAAGTCATCTAACGGAAAGTGAATACGGGAAGTATAAAGTAGGATCTTGGGATTAAGATGTAATTACAAGATCCTGTCTAGTTTCGAGTCACGAAATTTCGAGGATGAAATATTTTTTTAAGTGAGGTAGTAATGTAACACCCCGATTTTTACTGTTCTTCAATAATAGTAATTATATATATATGTTGATACTATTTTAATTGGAAAGATTAATTTTCTGGATGTTTAACTTTGTTTATTTTAAGGGGTTTAGTTTGAGTAATTTTAATTACTCATTTAAAAATTTCCTTATTAAGTGCATTAGCACTGCTTTATTTTAGTATATGCATGCTTACAAGACAACAATTTTAAGTTATTGTTACTATTATTACCTGTATAGAAAAATGTTTTAAATAATATGGTTAAGAGAAAAATATTTTCATATTTTATTCTATTTAATTTTAAAGTTAAAAATAAACTGGTTTGGAATTAATTGGAGATTAATTTTTGGACAGTTGATTTTCTTAGTTGATCAGATCAACTATCAATCTTGACCCTAAATAAAATTTTGAAAGTATATTTTTGTCACTAATTATTTTTAGATCCAACGGTTGATGTTATTTCCCTTTTTCAAAAATCAATTTCAACTACTTATTTTACCTATTGCTAATTAAAAGAAAAAGAAATGAAAAGAAAAGTGAATTTCTCTCTTCCCTCTCTTATCAGTGTCGACTTCTTCCCCCCCCCCCCCCCCCCCCCCCCCCCCCCCCCCGCAAAAAAAAATATTTTCTTTCATCTCCTTCTCTTTTGTTCTAGAGTAATGATATTGGGACACAAAAAGTTGACACCATGGTTAATTCAGTATATTGGTTGGTTAATTCACTTTTGACACTATTGGTTGATTAACCAACCAATATACTGAATTAACCATGGTGTCAAAAGTTGGTGTCAACTTTTGGTGTCATAATATCATTTCTCTTGTTCTAAGTGCAGACCCACCTCCTTCCTCCTTCATCTCCCCAACTGGCGCCGCCCTCCACCTGCAGCCACCGTCCGACTGCACGCCACCTCCTAGGGACGTCGTTCGGCTACTGCGCGACGCGAAGAAGATGGCCACGCGACCCAGCTTCGCCCCACGCCTCTGGTTCGCTGTGCGACGTCGCCGTCAATGTGGGCCACTGTCGCAGCCACGGTAGCGTCTCCTGGCCGCTGTCCATGGTGGTTGACCATCCTTTTCTTCCTTTATGAAGTTTCCTCTTCGTTTTGGTCCATGGATGTTACGGAGTCACTGCTGCCGCAGCTGGAACCGTCGTGTCACGGCCGTCCGCCGCCACGCCAGGCATCATAGAACCACCACAACTTCTTCTTCTTCCTTGGGTAAGTGTTTACCCCTAATTCCTTCAAGTTTCAAAAAGCCCCAAATCAGTTTGTAAACCCTAACCCTTTGATTTCAGTTTGTAATTTTGAAATTTAACATTGTTTAATGCAATTGGGACTGTGAATTAGTGTTTCCCTAAACCAATTTCATTATTCTTTAGTTAAAATGAGTTTTTCCCAAATTGATTTATGAACCCTATTTTACCCAAATTTAGTTTTATTTGGATTTTGATAAAGTTTTGTTAAATTAAAGGTTTGAATTTATTAGATTTTATGCTAATGTTGAATTATGGATTGATATGTTGTTTTGGTTGTTGAATGTATTTGGACGTTCTCCCTATGTTGATAGTTGTGTTTATGCTTCCTTGGGAGAGTGACTTTTATTTTGGAGCAGTAGCGGAATTTTGCCTGTATGGGTTGTGAGATGTCAAGGGGACCGGGACATCATCGAGAAGGAAACAAATCTTGGAGTCAAAAAGAGGATCTTTTTCTGGTCTACAAAGGTAAAAGGAGTTTACCTGAAGAGTTTTTGCTAGTCATGTACCCTGTTTGGTTTGATTGATAATATGTTTGATTTTAAAAATGTGGGTTGATGTTAGTTAGAATTGTTGAACATGAATTATATTGTTGTTGGATTATGTATGCATTGAACTATATGTCATATTCTTGATTCTGATTGGCTAAAGGCATGACACTGGTCATTGCTGTTAATAAAGATTAAGACATTTAAGTACCTTAACTCAGAAATATCGAAAAATTGGTGTTTTGCTTCTTTGGAAAGTGAGAAGAAAATCCTAAATGATGAAAGTGTGAAGATAGAACAAAGTTAGGAAAGAAAGAAAATGGAAAAACATCAAAGATTATGAAAACTACTTAAAAGTATTTTGGAAAGGAAAAGTCTTTTGGAAACAATGATTTTCTCATAGATTTTATGAAAAGTTGGTTTTCAAAAATGGAAAGATTTAGAGAAAATGCCTCTTTGATAAATCGATTTGCAAGGGTTTTATATTTAGTTTAAAGTTGAGAAAAGAGTTTCAGTGGTTTTCTAGGTTTTCAGAAAATGGATTTTGAGAACAAGATTTTCTATGAAAGTGTATTTACAAGAACTAAAAGTATTTATGTCACAAAGTTGAGAAACTTTTGAACTTTTGTTTTTTGATTTAGTTTTCACTGAACGAAAAACCAAGTGGAAAAGAGAAAAGTAGAAAGGACCTAGATTTCCGAAATGACGGGCTAGAGTTCTTGTTTTGAGTTTTGAGGAAAAGAAAGGACCTAGATCACCGACCTATAAACCCGGGCTGGATTTGGATTGCCGAGATATCGGGCTGAATTCGGAGTGCCGGTAAAGCCTGACTAGTGTTCCTATTGAGAAGAATCTGGACATCCGAGACGTCGGGCTATTGTTCGAATTGAGGAAGAGATTTTCAATATCATTGTTTTGGTTTTCAAAAATCTTGAGTTGGTATTTAGAATATATCTAATACCTAAATAAAAGTAGTCGAGAGCTTTAAGCCTTGACGAGGAAAGAAATGATGCGAAATAGAAAAGCGGAAATGAGAACATTTGTTTTACATGCATAGTCTGGCTATATGCCGTTGTGGCAGACGTGCCATTGTGTATCGAGCTACAGTTTCACAAAGGGTGAACTGACAATTTGGATAGTAACGGACCAGAGATAGATCCTTTAGTCTTTGGGTCTATAGGGACATTCGGGCTCGAAAACCCACAGAAGGCTTGGGTATTTGCACCCTCGGACCGTGGAAATCGGTTACCCAGCACGTAATGTACTCAATCAGAAACTATTCAATCTTATTTAGGTGAGATGTGATACCCCAGAACAATTCGGGATCGGACCTAAATTGAGAGGCCGACCCAAACGCGCGAGACAATTGTGTTATGGGCATTAGCGCGATCATATCATGCTCGACAAAGGGAATTTAGGATCTCCGGAGATAGTGAATATTGAAGTGAGATGAAAGGTTTTATAAAAATTGTATTTAGTTGTCGGGAATGAATCCCTATGCTATAATTGTGATGTTATATTGTGTGGTTGTCTTGTGAGTCGTGTATGTGACTGCTATGATGAAACTCATATGTCGGTATCTCACCTTTGCATTATTTCTGTTTGGTTTTCTTTTGTGGTATTTTGGGTTTGAGTGTACAAAGGTTGCAGAGAAGTTCCCAGCTTCACTCAAGGATGTAACACCCCGATTTTCAGCTGTTTTCCTTTTTCGATAATGAGTGAATTTATGTTAATATATTTATTGGAACGTTAGAAAATTATTTTAATTAAACGGAGTTCACCACTCAGCTTCAATTGAGTACATTACGGGCAAAATCTTCAATCGGGTAAACGACGGAGCTAACAACGGGATATTCGGGACTCGATAAGTGGATAAATTCTAAATTCTCCTAGGACTAAGTCTTCCATGTGAGTGGTTTGATGTGGCTTAGGGTTGTGTTAGCAATTTTTAATAATTGCATTTTTGGTCCTTAAACTTATTCTTAATTGCACTTTGGTCCCTAAACTAGTTTCTATGATACACTAAGTGAAGTGGATCAATTTTTCACTCATCCAAATCATGTTGGGCTGCAGTTTTGAGGCCCAAATTTCGTGGCCAAGAGTTATTCCATGAAAACCAATTTCCTACTCTTAATTTCCTAGGTTTTTTATTAAAGTCTTAAGCATTTTTTTATGTTGCAAAATTTGGTAATGGACTTGGGCTTTTGCCAAGCCCAATTTTGCATGGCCCAAGCCTCCTTGTGGCTGCCATAAGCTCTTGAAGAAGCTAGGAGCTTCTCCATTCTTCCACACTCTTCTTCATCCTCTCCAAACTCTCAAAAACTCCATTTTTTTCTTACTCCAAAAGCTTGAGTTTTCAAAGGAAGTTGGTGATTCCTTCACTTGTTTTCATTTCTAAGAGGTGATTCTTACTCCTTATCATCATTTAATAGCATGTTCTTCATAAAGATTTTCATTTCAAAGCTTTGATCATCTAGTTCATGCATGATTCAAGTCTTAGATCTAGAACTTTGAAAAATCACCATAAATCATAGAAAACTCCTAAAATAGTGAAACCAATTTCTATGTGATTATAATCATTCTTGCTACCATAATCCAAGAGTTTGTTTCATGCCTAGGCCGAACCTATGTTCATGTGGGGGGATGAACTTTTGTTCATTTTTCATGAAAATGATTATGGATGTCCTAAACTGACCGAACTTGCACCGAAATGATGACCATCTTACTTTCTGAAACTCGAAAAACTCTCAACATGAACGTTGTTCCTATTTCTCTCTTCTTTCCAACGACCTAAAGATCATCAAAAACGGATGAGTGTATTGAGAGTTATGACCAAAATACAGAAACTACCCAGAATCCTCAGATCCATGCGAGACAGCAGAAAGAAGCCTATTTTTACCCCTGTTATGATCCGAACCAAATAAAACCTTCAACATCAAAGTTGTTCCTTTTCTTCTTATCTTTCCCATAAGGGAAAGTTTGTAATTTTTGGATGAGTATATCATGAGATATACTCACAAATGTTGGTTGATCATTTTTTTCATGTCTTCAATCTTCAAGAGGTAAAAGCTCAACTCCTTGATCATCTAAGCTTTCATATTCAATTGTTTCTCATGTTTATGCCATGAATCATATTTTCCCATGTCTAGATCTAGAATCCGTAACAAATTCTAGAAAAATCCTATGATGTTGAAACCACTTCCTAAGTTCTTATAATCATGTATATTGTCTATATCTAAGAGCATGTGATGATCAGAAATTTTCTTCCCTTGAAACCCATCTTGGCCGAATCTACCATTTAGAGGGTTAGGATGGTTTTGATTCTTAACTTTGTTGTTTAGCCCTAATCCATTTCCTTAAGTATATTAGAATCATTAATCCATGACTTAAGCAAGTTTAGTGATTTTGAGCCACAAAACCCTAAGGAGGCCGTGACCTATTAAAGAGGATTAGGTGTTTGTTTTGCTTGTTTTGATTGGTTGTTTGGATGTGTTGTTGAAGGTTAGTGTTTCGTGACACGTACGTGTGTCACCGATTATTCGGAGCCGTGTCAAAGTTATTCGGAGCCGTGTCAACTTTCTTAATCGGAGGCTAAGTTCTTCAAGAGGTAAGGGGAGCTTACCTGAGGGATTTTTCCCAATAACTATTAGCTTTAGTGTGGTCTGTATACTTGATATGTGGCTGTGGTGCTTTAAATATGCTGTTTACGTTGTGTTGTTTATTTGTGTACGATGATTTATCTGCTTTTAATTTATTCAATTATCTGCAGTTGTTTATTATATTGCTATGATGCATGATCTGCCTGGTGATATAATTCTGATGATGTTGTTGAGTGTTGTTTGTGAAGCCTGACAGTGGTCAGTGCACAACCGATTTAATCAGATAAAAGCTTTAATAAGCCATATACATTATATTCAATGTTTTATGGGAAATGTTGGAATATAATAGTAGTGGAAAATATTATGTGGAAAAAAAAATGAGTATTGAGAAATATTATTATTTTAATGATTTATTGATAAAAAGTCAACTATGAGTCATAGTGAGGACGTAACCGTGAAAATATTTTAGTACTGCTAATTTTTACGTGAGAAATTCAGTAATATTATAAAAATTTATTTTATGAAATTAATCTTCAAAAATAACTTAAGTATGATTTTAGAAAATTGTTTAAGTGGAAAAAGCTAAGTTTTGGCTTAAAAGATGTAATTTGACGGCAAATTGGAAAAGTGTCGACGACAAGTATTTTTAAAGCGGCAGTACGTATTTTAGATAAACTTGAGCCTCACGTGATTCTCTTTTGGAACATAAATGTTATAGAAAAGAATTTCAAGTAATCGATGATTTTATAAAGGAGTTTTTATAAAGGAGTTTTTCTAATCATGTTATTTTCCATCAACTTGGATAAGTTGCGGAGACTTTGTTTTGGATTTGTTTTTCACAGAACGAAAATGGTGTTTACGTTGAAACGTGAGCCTAGTATCAGAGACGTCGCGATACTAGTGTTCTTTAATTTAAGCACGAAGATCTTTGATCCGTGTTACGTTGAGTATCCATGTTATGAGATTACGTTGTTATGGACTTGGTGTCCTTTTCACGTTGTATATCCACGTGGTGGGTTACGTTGTAAAAGGTAAATGTTGTTTTCTACGACCACAAACCCCAAGGCTGATTGCAAGGTCTAAGGTTTTGTGATTGAGCACTCGGACTTCGTGTCCTGTGTTGACGTTGAAAGATCTAAACACGTTGTTAAGTTAATATGTTAAAAATCACGAGTAGTCGTAAGCCATTTTGAGCTTCGGTAAATAAAGACTGAACACAAAGAAAAATGATGAGAACAAACGTTTTACATGCATTCATTGGCAGACGTGCCCACGTTGTGAAGTGTGGTACCTTAATGAGTAAGGTATTCCATGCCACGTTGTTTTGTGTGAATGCCTTGAGGTGTGAGGTATTTCATGCTACGTTGATTCATTGTGCCTTGATGGACAATGAAAAACCATATACGTTGATCACTGTGCCTTGTGTTGGACAGTATGCTATGGTAAACACGTTGTGCCTAATATACCTGGCAATACCATATACGTTGATCACTGTGCCTTATGTGGACAGTGTGCTATGGTAAATACGTTATGCCTAATATACCTGGCTACGTTGTGCCTAATATACTTGGCAATCGAGTCTGATCAGCTCATTTACACGTTGTTGGGGATCTCCGGAGATTTAGCGAAATGTAGAGACTATATATTGAAGTGTTCATGCATAGTTTTCAAACGTTGATGTTTGGGGGTATGAAACCCATTGATAAAGTACTTGTTTAGTTATGAGAATGTATGCTGCTATAATTGTATGTGTGTATATGCTGTTTTGTGAGTCGCGCTTTTAGTTATTGTGTTAAATCCATATATTGGCGTCTCACCCTTACAATATAACAGGTTACTCTAGTCTACCGTATTCCTTTGGTATACTAGTATGGACGAAGCAGAGGGATTCACTAAGTCGCTCGAGGACTTAACTCCTAGATGCTTGGAGAAGTATCTGTTAGTGGGAATGACCATAAGGGTATTCTCAATAACTGTCTGTTAGTTACGACCAGCTTAGGTTCTTTTATGTGATGTCATGTGTTGAAATAAACGAAGTTGATAAAGATCTAAGTGTGAAACTTACGAGGTAGTATAGTTGTATGACTTCTATATATGCTTATATATCTAAGTATGGTTATGATTATGTCGTTGTTAGGGAGTTAAAAGGAAAAAATTTTATCACCATATTTTGAAGAGATTCACGTTGAGAAATTAATATTTTCCGAAAGCAACCAGCAAATAAAATCTTATTTTTCCGCAAACGGGTAACAATGTAATGACCCGAGAGTAGGGTGTCACAGGGGATATTAGTCCCAATCCTTGAAGATGTCAGATGTTAGAGAACCATGGGATCTTTCCCAGGAACATCTTTTAGAACGACCAGCTTAGGTTTTGAGACATTATTGATTTATGATAGTATATGTTCATGGCTCGGAGAGCCTTTATTTTAAATGGACTGATTATGGCTCTGAGAGTTTTCCTTTGGATGGAAATCTAAGATTTTCTTTTAATCCTGTATAGCTTGTTGATGTAAATATTGTCAGAATATTACTATCTTGATATATTTTATATGACTGGAATTTTTGGGTTGAAAATATAAATATTTCAGCAGGTATTTTTAGTCTGGGATGTTGAAATTACAGAGGAGACTCTGTCGAAATTTTTGTAAAAATTCTAGATCTTTATTCAAGTATAGTGTGATTTTACTTTTGTGACGTATGTATCACTTTTCCGAAAATATTCAGAAGGGAAATTTTTACACCTGAGTTTTTCTGACTTAAAGTAAATTAATTTTTCCGAAAGTGAAACCAGCAAAATTCTTTTTATTTAAGTTCCGCGACGAGTTAAGAGTTAGAAACACCACAGGGGGGTGTTACATTAAATGCTAGTAATCATGAGTTTTCAAGTGAAATGACCAAAATACTTCTAAGCTTAACCTACCCAACGTTTAGTTAAATTTTAGCCATGGTTAAGGAACCAAGGTTAGTTCTCTTGGCCAAGAATCAGTCACACCCTTCCTAAAATGTGAGCCACATAAATTTAACCATGATCACTAATTTAACCCTACTTTAGATCCACTTGTTGCTTAGTGATTTTTTGCCTTTTTTCTTTTTATTTTCATGGGGTTTCTTTGCTTTTTATTTGGGTCTGGATATATATTTTTTTTTTATAAAACAAAGGCATGCAAAGGCATCACAATAGAAACTAGCCATCCCAACTAGGTTGGCATGACTAGCCCTACCAATCATATGCAGCACGCCCAAATATCATTAAAGAAAAGAAAAAGAATACAAAGAAACCATGAGGGGGCATGAACCTAACCCATGGGAGAATTAAGAGAACCTATAATTAGGAAGACTTATCCTGTTAAGGAAAAAGTCCTCCTTAATAAAATTGGGGATGGAATTCCACCAAATAAAACCATTAGCCGAAATGCCAAATGAGGCCAACTTATCCGCACAAGTGTTGGCCTCTCTATAAACATGAGAAACAATGAATTGCATTTGCTTAGTTAATCTACAGCAGTTATCCCATCTATTTCTTAGCTTCCAAGGCACAATTGAGAGGTTTTGAAACGCAGAGACCACTAGCTTGGAATCACTTTCTAACCAAAGACAATGCCAACCTTTTTTATAAGCAATCTCTATAGCTATCATGGCTCCAATAAGCTCAGCTTGCAAGGAATTTTTGTGACCAAGATTGACTGCAAAGCAACCTAATATAGCAGCTCTTTTGTCTCTAAATAGCCCTCCACAGGCAACTTGACCCGTGACACCCCTAGAAGCCCCATCAGTGTTGCACTTGATGGTGTTATAGGAAGGAGGCTGCCAAATGACTTGCTTGATGCAAGGAGCACGACCAGGATGAGCAGACACATTAAATTTCCTCAATAACTTGTTTTCAATGGAGGTTGAAAAAGAGCAGCCAGAGCTGAAGTTACCTGAGAATGAGATACTGGAAGCAATCATGCTGATGGCTGTCTGAACTGGGATAAGCTTGGCATCAAACCTAACCTTGTTTCTGCAATGCCATATGAACCAAAATATGTAGATGATACCTGAAGCAATAATATCTTGCACCTGCCTGCTCCAATCCGAGCTGCAAAGAGATAGAATTGATTGAAAGCTAGAACAGTCTACTGAAGCATCAACCAAACTAGCAAACCAGTTCCAAATTTGAGAGGCAAAACTACAAGCCAAGAAAAGATGACTTGTGGTTTCGGCAGCTCTATAACAGAGATTACAAATAGAGACCACTGTGCAACCACTATTCCAAACATTCTCATCAGTTGGCATTCTATTGTGCAATATTCTCCACAAGACAAAAGACTTAGAGGGGGAAATACAACTCTTCCAGATGATTTTGGACCAAGTGACAGCCTGACCAACAGGGTTATTGTAGTGAAAAGCTTCTTTGAGAGTGAGGAGACCTGAATCCGAACATGACCAAACCAAGTAATCATCTCTGTCTTGGTTTGGAATAGAGACATCCTGAATTTCAGATTTAAGAGCAGGATAGTGATTGAGCAAAGCTGAAGGGATGCACCATTTACCATTCTGGATGAAATCACAGACTCTGGCTTCTAGAGATGAATGCAGTGTGCAAGGAATGTTCAACATCTCCACAATAGGCCTAGACAACCATAAATCTGTCCAAAACCGAATAGAAAGGCCATTGCCTACCTGCCAAGCTGAGTTCTCCTTGATTGAATCCAAACATGATCTTATGCCTGACCAAATAGAAGAAGTTATGTGATACCTGACCATGGAATTATTTCTGAAGGTTCTGGCTTTCAGCAGAATTGACCAATCACTGTTTGCAGCATAAAATTCCCAACCAAGCTTCAACAGGCCTGCTGCATTAATAGCCTTGATAGACCTTAAACCTAAACCCCCTTCTGAAATAGGCTTGCAGACCTTGCTTCAAGACACAGTGACCAATTTCCTTTGATTTATATCACCTGACCACACAAAGTTCCTAATCCATTTATTCAGAGTATTAATAAGGCTTGCAGGCCAAGCATATATTTGAAAGCTGTAAGCCAACATACTAGAGATGATAGATTTTACAAGCTCAACCCTTCCCATTAATGAGAGGAGAGAACCTTTCCAAGAAGCAAGTCTAGCTTTAATTCTGTCTGCAATAGGCATTAGATGTAACTTCCTTGGCTTACCTCTAAAAAGAGGCACCCCCAAATAAGTGAAAGGCAAACAACCTTCAGAAAAGCCAAGCAAAGAGGAAATACTGGCTAATCTAGAAGCAGAGACAGAGCCTGCATAAAATTTGGACTTCTCAACACTTATCACTTGATCTGAAGCTTGCTCGTACCTCCTGAAAAGTGATAGCAGGCTTTGAAGACTTGTTTTTGAAGCTCTGCAAAAAATCATTATGTCATCTGCATATAGCACATGACTAGGCATTCTAGCCCCTCTTGGACCACTCATCAGCTGCAGATTACCATCTTCTACAAGCTTATTGATGCCTCTGCTCAAGACCTCTTCTGCTAGGCAAAAAAGAAGAGGAGACAAAGGATCTCCTTGCCTGACCCCTCTACTGCAAGAAAAGAAGCCAACAGCCTTGCCATTAACTGAAATTGATAGCTTTGCAGAGTGAAGAATGGTACTAATCCAATCACAGAACTTTCTGTCAAATCCAAAAGAATGCAGAACCTTTAGTAAGAAGCCCCAGTCAACAGTATCAAAGGCCTTCTTGATATCAATTTTCATTGCTAGCTGACCTCCAAAAGCTTTCCTGTCTAGCAAATTTATACATTCAAAAGCAGTACAAATACAATCTGATATATGCCTTCCTCTCACAAAGCCTCTTTGGTTATCAGAGATGATATTAGGAGCCACTTTAGCTAGTCTATCTGCTAAAACCTTTGTGATAACCTTGAATTGGAAATTGGCCAAAGCTATAGGTCTGTATTGTTCTATCCTATCAGCACCCTGGACCTTAGGAATCAGAACCACAACATTTGAATTTAGGTTAGGTAATAGCCAACCATGACTAAAAAATTGAGTAACTGCATTAAAGACATCTTGAGAAACAATATCCCAATAATTCTGAAAGAAGAAACCACCAAAACCATCTGGCCCTGGAGCACCATTACCATTCATGCTAAAAATAGCATTTTTAATCTCTTCCATGGAAGGCAAACTAGTTAGCATTGAATTATCATGAGCAGTAACTAAAGAAGGAATCACTCTGTCTACAATATCATTTTGCTGACAAACATTTTCAGTGGCAAACAGATCTTTATAATAGCTTAAGATGTGACTTTCAATTTCTGCAGAATTGGACAGAATTTGATCACCATGCTTGATGACAGAAATTTGCTTGGTGACACTGCGAATCTTAGTCACTTTATGAAAGAATTCAGTATTTCTATCACCATCTTGATGCCAACTAATTCTGGATTTTTCCTTCCAAAAGTCCTCTTCATATACAAGAGCTTGTTGCAGCAAGGTTTGAGCTTCCCTTTCCTGCTGGAACAACATTTCTGAGTAACCAGAATTACTAATCTGCTCCTGAATCTGATCCACTGTGTTCATAGCTGCCTTGACCTTGCTGTGAACATCACCAAACACTGACCAATTCCAATCCTTGAGCTTCATTTTTAGATTCTTTAACTTCTGAGACAGAATGTGCATTGAGCAACCAACTATAGGTGTTTGCCAACTTTCAGCAATGAGCCTTTTGCAGTCAGGGTGCTTAGCCCACATTTTAAGGAATTTAAAAGAGGAACTGTGTTCTTTAATTTCCTTTTTCAATGTAAGCATAATGGGGAAGTGATCTGACTTGCTTCTGGTAAGGGTGCAACAGGCCACACTTGACCAAATGTTCAACCAATCCTCATTACATATTGATCTATCAAGTCTCTTAGCAGTATAATTCCTCCCAATTCTACCATTTGACCAAGTAAAATTAGAACCTCTGGTATCTATGTGAATAAGCCTGGATGCATCAGACCATGATCTGAACTCTTCACTTGATTTTCTAGAGGGGAGACATCTGCCTCTATGCTCATGAGCTCCAATGATGGAGTTAAAATCTCCTATGAAACACCAGGGAGCAGGATGAGCCTGCTGTAAACTACTAAGATCATTCCAGAGCTGTCTTCTAGCTATATAACTTGTTGCAGCATACACAGCTGAGATGAAAACTTGCTGGTTCTCAATCATAACTGTGAAGGAGAGATGTTGTTCTGTGCTAGCAATAATTGTTGGAGAATACGGCTGTGCACAAAGACACCAAATGTTTGGATGCAGAGAATTTCTATCATTTGTGTCAAGAAAACCAGTGGGGAGCTGTTGGACTGCAATCCAAGGTTCTGAGATAAAGACAAAGTCAGGCTTATGCAAGTAGCATAGCTTCTTAAGAGCCAACCTAGTATCTAGGTTACCAATCCCTCTAACATTCCAATAAAGGATATTCATTAAGCCAAATTTCTAGGACCACCCCTTGCTTGTTTTTATATTTGGAAAAAAAAAAGAAAAAGAAGACAACATTTATTGCTTGAAACAATAAGGCTTTGTCATTTGACATCTCCAGAGCAGCTAACGTGCCTTGTGGGAAAGACTTTCTCACTCCTCTTCTTTCTTCCACAATATAATTAGGTAGAGTGTAAACCAAGATATATATATATATATATATATATATATATATATATATATATATATAGTTGATACAAGTTTTACAAAATGTTTTTGGAAATATTAGTATGTGAGTAAAAATTTATCATGTTTGATACAAATTTTAAATAATTATTTCCGGACATAAAAAATGTTCGAAATAAAATTAGTTAATGATAGTTATAAACTTAGGAAAACCATATTCCCATATGTGAAAGTGAGAAAGAAACACTCCTGTAAAGAAACTCTCTTAATATTTTGTTATAAAACATGAATTTTCTAGCTCAATTTCACATTTCATTATTTTATTATTATTATTTCAAAAACTAAATTTTGTCTCTCTAATTTATCTATTTTTAATTAATTATTATGCTAAATAATAATTTTTCTCACGAAGTTTTATTTTATATTTTATTATTACTACTACTATTATTATTATTATTATTATTATTATTATTATTATTATTATTATTATAAATAGTGAGTTTTTGCTATCTTAGTCATATTTTGTCATTTTATAATTATGTCAAACAGTTTTTTGTTCAAATAAATTTCGTCATCTATCATTTTATTTTTTATTTTATATAGTCACCATTATACTTTAGGGATCCGATTGAAAATTTTATATAAGTTCAAGGACCTAATTAAAAACTTTTTTAGCTTAAGGACTTAGTTGAAAATTCCCAAATAATTCAAGGACCAACTTAATAATTAAACATATTTATGAAAAAAAATGCATGTAACATTTCATCTCTCTCCATTTCATCTCTTTCTTTCTTTATTTGCCATCACACCACCAAGTATCTGAATTCTGATCTCTACCCGAATTGATGTTAAGTACCTTTTTATCACCGCCAAGAACAAATTTCATCAAAAAATGAAGTATCTATTTTGTTTCTATTAAAAAAATGCATGATAAATTTCATCACTCCCACTTAATCTATTTCTTTCTTTATTTCCCATCAGCACCACCTACTCTCTTTTTTCCATCTTCTCTGACGACGAAAAATCTCTCCCCATCTAACTTTCAGGAAAGCATTATCTAGCGTATTGGCACTGACCTACTCTCTTTCTTCCATCTTTTCTGACGACGAAAAATCTCTCCCTTTCTAAATTTCAGGAAAGCATTATCTAGCATATTGGCACTGACAAATCCTCCTTCTATTTTGGAAAATCATATTTCTTCACTATTTTTGTTTCTTAAAAAATAATTACTTTCCCCTTCATCCTCTTTGTTTCAGATCAATTTTCTCTCCGAGGTCAGTGAACATAGGTTAAAAGAAAATGGACATTTAGTCGGTGAATATATATATATATAGTTAGAGTTGATACAAGTTTTACAAAAAAATGTTTTTGGAAATATTAGTATGAGAGTAAAAATTTATAATGCTTGATACAAGTTTTAAAAAATTATTTCCGGACATAAAAAATGTCCGAAATAAAATTAGTTAATGATGATTATAAACTTAGGAAAACCCTATTCTCATGTGTGAAAGTGAGAAAGAAACACTCCTGTAAAGAAAATCTCTTAATATTTTGTTGTAAAATAGATTTTTCTAGCACAATTTCACATTTCATTATTTTATTATTATTATTTCAAAAACTAAATTTTGTCCCTCAAATTTATCTATTTTTATTTAATTATTATGCTAAACAATAATTTTTCTCACTAAGTTTTATTTTATATATATTTTATTATTATTATTATTATTATTATTATTATTATTATAAATAGTGAGTTTTTGCTCTCATAGTCATATTTTGTCATTTTATAATTATGTCAGACAGTTTTTTTTTTTCAAATAAATTTCGTCATCTATCATTTTATTTTTTATTTTATATAGTCACCATTATACTTTAGGGATCCGATTGAAAATTTTATATAAGTTTAAGGACCTAATTAAAAACTTTTTTAGCTTAAGGACTTACTTGAAAATTCCCAAATAATTCAAGGATTAACTCAATAATTAAACCTATTTATTAAAAAATGCATGCAACATTTCATCTCTCCCCATTTCATCTCTTTCTTTCTTTGTTTGCCATCATACCACCAAGTATCTGAATTCTAATCTCTGCCTGAATTGATGTTAAGTAGCTTTTTATCACCGCCAAGAATAAATTTCATCAAAAAATGAAGTATCTATTTTGTTTCTATTAAAAAATGCATGATACATTTAATCACTCCCACTTAATCTATTTCTTTCTTTATTTTCCATCAGCACCACCTACTCTCCTTTTTCCATCTTCTCTGATGACGAAAATCTCTCCCCATCTAACTTTCAGGATAGCATTATCTAGCGTATTAGTACTAACCTACTCTCTTTCTTCCATCTTCTCTGACGACGAAAAATATCTCCCCATCTAAATTTCAGGAAAGCATTATCTAGCGTATTGGCACTGACAAATCCTCCTTCTATTTTGGAAAATCATATTTCTTCACTATTTTTGTTTCTTAAAAAATAATTACTTCCCCCTTCATCCTCTTTGCTTCAGATCAATTTTCTCTCTGAGGTTAGGGAACATAGGTTAAAAGAAAATGGTCATTTAGTCGGTGAATATATATATATATATATATAGTTAGAGTTGATACAAGTTTTACAAAAATTGTTTTTGGAAATATTAGTATGGGAGTAAAAATTTATCATGTTTAATACAAGTTTTAAAAAATTATTTCCGGACATAAAAAATGTCCGAAATAACATTAGTTAATGATAGTTATAAACTTAGGAAAATCCTATTCCCATGTGTGAAAGTGATAAAGAAACACTCCTGTAAAGAAAATCTCTTAATATTTTGTTGTAAAACAGATTTTTCTAGCACAATTTCACATTTCCTTATTTTATTATTATTATTTCAAAAACTAAATGTTGTCCCTCAAATTTATGTATTTTTATTTAATTATTAAGCTAAACAATAATTTTTCTCACTGAGTTTTATTTTATATATTATTATTATTAATATTATTATTATAAATAGTGAGTTTTTTCTCTCATAGTAATATTTTTTATTTTATATAGTCATCATTATACTTTAGGGACCCGATTGAAAATTTTATATAAGTTCAATGACCCAATTAAAAACTTTTTTAGTTTAAGGATTTACTTGAAAATTCCCAAATAATTCAAGGACCAACTCAATAATTAAGCCTATTTATTTAAAAACTGCATGCAACATTTCATCTCTCCCCATTTCATCTCTTTCTTTCTTTATTTCTCATCATACCACCAAGTATCTGAATTATGATCTCTGCCTGAATTGATGTTACGTACCTTTTTATCACCGCCAAGAACAAATTTCATCAAAAAATGAAGTATCTATTTTGTTTCTATTAAAAAATGCATGATACATTTCATCACTCCCACTTAATCTATTTCTTTCTTTATTTCCCATTAGCACCACCTACTCTCTTTCTTCTATCTTCTCTGACGACGAAAAATTTCTCCTCATCTAACTTTCAGGAAAGCATTATCTAGTGTATTGGCACTAGCCTACTCTCTTTCTTCCATCTTCTCTGACGACGAAAAATCTCTCCCCATCTAAATTTCAGGAAAGCATTATCTAGCGTATTGGCATTGACAAATCCTCCTTCTATTTTGGAAGATCATATTTCTCCATTATTTTTGTTTCTTAAAAATTAATTACTTCCCCCTTCATCCTCTTTGTTTCTCTCCGAGGTTAGTGAACATAGGTTAAAAGAAAATGGACATTTAGTCGATGACGTTCACTCCGACGACTTCGACAGCCAGCTGGTCGAGGTATTCTCGGAGTTCAATAGCCTCACTTCCGTTTGCATTTGTAAGGACTCCTCCACCAGCAAGTCAATCTGTTATGGCTATGTCAACTTCGTTTCTCCCCAAGATGGTACCGTTTTTGCTTTCTTGGTCTCCTTTTCGATGTTTCTTTAGGTTTCCACAGATTTATCCAAAGATTTTTGTGAGATGTTGTTTCTTGTGTTGTGTATCTTTGAATTGTGATCTGAGTATGATAAAATTTGGCCTTCGTGGATAATTTGATTTGTAGCATGTAATTCGTGTCCTCTCCCAATCTTTTCCCTTTCTTTGCCTTCGATGAAGAGCTCTTCCCCAAGCTGAATTTTCTGGCATGTGCTATTGCGGGACTGACATGTTTCCAGAAAAGTTTTTCTTCAATGGACGATGATGTAGATCCATAGGATTGAGGTAGGTACGACGACGGGAGAAATTTGAACCAATTTGTCAGAAACCTGAACTTGTGGTTTGACTGTGTTTGGAAAATCGGTCAAGCCATGGCTAGAATTTTCTGTTATGTTAGTCACCTTCTCAACGCCTTGAACTTGACAACAGGTTGCAGGGGTGTCCCTGACCTCTTTTAAATGTTATGGCTCACCAATATCCTTTATTTCTTCAATTTTTTATTGATTGTGACCTGGTCCTTTTTATCATTTCCTTTCTTTTTTTGACCAGCACTTAAATTTCCTTTCTCTTTTTTATCCATACAAGGTTTCAACATTATGTTTGTATATCCTTACTTAAAAGGTCCTGAAGTATGACCCTATTATATATCCAAGTTTGAAATTTTAGCTCACTGATGATGATTATAAATGGTTTACTAAAGTCATATTATTTCCTTGAAAAATTATTTTATTCAAAGGGAAGAGTCTTCATTTAACATCTGTGTTTTAAGGCATTATTTATACGTTGGATAACTATGTTTAAGACATTGGGTAAATGTCTAATATGCATGTTTAGGTGTCGGGAACCATGCATGGAAAGTATGAGATTAACCGGCGTTGAATTGAATGAGAACGCGTTCTAGAATTTCCGTTATACAATTTAGAATGCTTAAGAATTCACAATAGGAAATTTAATTTTGTGGAAGAGATTAGGTATTTTTGAAGGCTTAGTCTTATTCCTTAGGTATAGAGGAGTCTATTTTTCAAATTTCAAGTCAATCGAACTTCAAACGAACTCAGAGCGCGCAAAAACGTATGAAACAGGAATGTTGGACAGCAACCAACGCTGAGCGCTGACTTCCCTGTGCTTAGCGCCAGCCAAAGGGACATGTTGTGACACCCTTACTTGGGACATCACATGGTTACCCGTTTGCGGAAAATAAAATCATAAATTTGCTGGTTGCTTTCGGAAAATAATGTTTTCTCAATGTTTGTCTTAAACAAAATGTGATGATAAAATTTTTTTTGCTTGTCGACATCGTCACAACAACGCTCACATAATCACACTTAGATATATCAAAATATATATATGTCATACAACTAGATTGCATCATATGTTTCACACTTAAACATTTCATTTCCCAAAACATAACTTAACGTAAACCTAAGCTGGTCAAACACTACGACAAAAGGAAGCAGCATCAGCATGCCCCGAACTAAACATTCTTCTCCTTGTAGACGCCATAGTCCTTAAGAGGTTCATCTGAATTCCACCACATATAACCCAGCAATGAAACCACAAATAAAACATGCAAGAGTGAGAAACCGACATATGGACATAACGCGATAGCCACATGCACGACACAACAAAAACTCACATATACGTACCCATATACATATTTGCGATCTCATAAACATAACATCAAAGCATAATGGGTTTCACACCCCAAACAACATCTTTTGAAAATATGCATGAACACTTCATATACATCATCTAACGTTTTCACCTAATCTCATGAGATATCCCGACCTCGTGTTTGAGTTGATCAGACTCCCGGCACATAGCCACAGACATATAGTCACAGGCCCACGTCCGAAACCCATCGCACACTGTCCAACATCGTGGCACAGTGATAACATCGTGAATGGGGTTCCATTGTCCACCCGGCACAATGAAAACTTCGTGGCATGAAATACCTGACGCCGCAAGGTAATCATATATCGTATTGTGGCACGTCTGCCAAATGCATGCTCGAAAACATATTTCTTTCAACACTGCTCTTTGTGTTATATCTTTCCTTGGCAAAGCTCAACAGCTTAGACCAAATATCGTTTTAACATCTTTAAAATCATTCATTAACAACACAGGACCTCAAAGTCCGAGTGCTCAATCACGAAACCCTAGACCGATGCATCAGGCTTAGGTTCGTGGTAATAGAAAACATCTCAAAATGTTTTATCTCTTTTAGGTAGCTATCCAGTCTACCAGGTAGCTATCCAGTCTACCATACACCGAACCTTAATATCCCGACGTCTCGGTTATTAAGTTCAAATCTTTTAATATATCGTCCAAGTCAAAACTTGATTTCGGAAAATTTGCTAAGTGAAAAGATTTCTGTCATAAAACATCGGTTACCGAAAAACATCATTTTCAAAAAAGAGGGTCACAGAGATTTGGAGTTCATAAAAAAATACACGTTGCCGTTTCTAAAATACCTGCCATCGTCGGTTTTCCAAATTGTCGTCGTTAAGTCCTTTTAAAGTATTTTAAGGTAAAACTTAGCTTTTTCCACTTAAACAATTTTCTAAATTCATGCTTAAGTTATTTTCGCAGATTAACTTCACAAAATAACTTTTTATAATATTGCGGAATATCTTATGTAAAAATTAGCAGTAGCAAAATATTTTCACGGTTCCGCCCTCTCTGTGACACATAGCTCACTTTTTCACAAATAAATCATTAAAATAATAATATTTCACAAATACTTATTATTTCTCCCAAATAATATTTTCCACAAACATTATATCCCAATATTTCCCATAAAACATTGAATATAATATACACAGCTTATTAAGGCTTTTATCTCATTAATCGGACCACTGTCAGGCCTCACAAACAACATTCATCATCATCATCATAATTATATTACTCGCAAACCAAGCATCACAGCAATATAATATACAACTGCAGATAATTAAATCAATTAAAAGCAGATAAACAACCGAAACACAGATAAACCACTTACAGCTATAAAAATAAACACATAGCTCAGTAAAATACATCAGAAAACACCACAGCCACATAGATAAACATATATGGACCACAAACAAATTACACATGGCCATCCGAATGATCCCTCAAGTAACCCCTCTTACCTCTCGAAGCTCCTCAGTGAAATCAAAAGAATTCTGTCGGTTGTCGGAAACCCTCGTACGCCGTAAAACAATTAACCTTCAATCAACACAACCAAACAATCCCTTAATCAAACAATTAAAACATCACTAATTCACCTATATAGGTCACGGCCTAATAGGGTCAAATGACTAAACAAACTCCAAAATTGTTTAAGTCATGGATTAAGGATTCTAAGGTACTTAAGACAAAGGATTAAGACTAAACAACAAAGATTAGAATCAAAACCATCCTAACCCTTCAAAGCTCTAGGTCGGCCAAAGCAAGATCCAAGGGCTAGGGTTTTCATTTTCATGAACCAACTAGGATTCAACAAGTGTACATGTATGTATGTTGAAAGACATGAACATACATCAAAGGCAAGAAGAAAAACTCCATCCATCCTTTCCTCTAGGATTCGGCCAAGATGGGTTTCAAGGGAAGAAAATTTTTGATCATCACATGCTCTTAGATAATCAAAGTATACATGATTCTAAGATCATAGGAAGTGGTTGCAACATCATAGGATTTTCCTAGAATTTGTTATGGATTTTCAAAGTTCTAGATCTAGAAATGGGAAAATATGATTCATGGCAAAAACATGAGAAACAATTGAATATGAAAGCTTAGATGATCAAGGAGTTGAGCTTTTACCTCTTGAAGATTGAAGACATGAAGAAAATGATCAACCAACACTTATATAAAATCTGGACAGTTTGAGGGTGTGTGTTGGTTTTGTGAGTATATATCATGATCTGCTCATCCAAAAATCACAAACTTTGGCTTGTTAGAAAGATAAGAAGAAAAGGAAAAACTTTTATGTTGAAGGTTTTATTTGATTCGGATCATAACAGGGGTGAAAATAGGTTTCTTTCTGCTGTCTCGCATGGATCTGAGGATTCTGGGCAGTTTCTGTATTTTGGTCATAACTCTCAACATACTCATCCGTTTTTGATGATCTTTATCTCGTTGGAAAGAAGAGAGAAATAGGAACAACTTTCATGTTGAGAGTTGTTCGAGTTTCAGAAAGGAAGAGGGTCATATTTTCGGTGGAGATTCGGTGTTCTTATGAGTTTTGTAACTTAGAGATTATGAACAAAAGGCAATAGGAATGAAATGAAGTGTGATGGAGGGTATTTATAGGAGTGTGGGCTGCGAAAATAGGGACCAAAGAGCAAGGAATTCTAGTTTCATAAGGACCAAAGAGCAATTACTTTGAAGGACTAGTTTGCAAAATTCCAAAAGTATAAGGACTAAAATGCAATTTCCTACAACTTAGTCATCATGATGCCATGTGCACCATTAATGTGTTCACATGGGTGACTCATCATGCATGACTTAATGGTATTATCCATTAGCGGCTCCCGGAAATCCCGTAATCTGCTCCGCCGTTTACCCGATTAAATACGACACCCGGATAAAATATAATATGTCACTTTTTAGTGAAATATTTCAAAATAACCAAAATCGTAGGAAATTAAATAAAAACCTTAAATTTTTCGTTCACGAGTTAAAATTAGGTCTTCTGAGCAATATAAATATACTGTCAGTGAAATTCGCAGACCGGGTTTCGCCTGACTTTTCAACCTACATTTTAATCGTAGCCTACGTTCAAGTAGGATTGAGTGATGAACTCCGTTTATTTAAAATAATTTTCTAACACTCATATAAAAATATAAACATAATCGTCCGCATTTCGATTATTTTGAAACAGTGAAAATCGGGGTGTTACATTACTACCCCTCTTAAAAAAATTTCGTCCTCGAAATTTCGTGACCCGAAGCTAAACAGGATTTTTTTTTCGATCCAAAGATCTGACTCTCATAAGAAAGTATATAGAAGAATTTTATCAATCATGAAGGAATACAGGAATATCCAGTATGTAAAAAGATTCTTCAGTAGGTTCGTGAGTGTAAAAATGCATAGCTAATACAAGTTTACAATCATGACTCTAATAAAGTGTCTTCTTCCACAAGAATCTTCCAACGAATTATGAAATCAAAGACAAACAATCTCGAACTCCAAAGGAATTCATTCTTCATATAGGAAGTTTACAAAAAGACAATCTTTAAAAGGAGAACAGTCTGGCCAAAAATCAGACTGGGTCACATTTACACAAGGTAAAAGTGACTGAACTAAGTTTCATCAAGAAACTTCCAGTATCAAGAAGTCGTTTGGGTTACAACTCGAGAAATAGTCATAACAAATCTTTGTTTGAAATGACATGAAAATGTCGAAACCAAGGGATACTACCAAACCAATCCACTCAGATATCTAATACACTGAGGGTTAATTAGGAGTGTAAACTCACACTTTTGTAACTTCGTGATAACCCTTCTCATGTAGAATCCGTAACACTTGATGCAGAGTTTCCTCAAGCTCCTCATGACTCTTAGAGTAAACGATAACATTACCAATGATAACTAACTTATTAAGAAACGGACGAAAATTCCATTTCATAAAGTCTAACTAGACAAGCTTCGTAAGCGATATACCTCATTCAAATGTCCGACACAATCCCATAAGGATATGTGCCAACATGATTACAAGTACCATCTACTAATCATGACTTCTTACAAGGTCTCATCCCTGTTAGAACTCATCAAAACACACATACTCGTGTGTCATCACACATTGTTTCGACAAGGAAACAAGTCAAACAAGAACCAACCAGAGATCACACAACAAAAACTTAACAGACCTATTCCCCAAAGATCCCGAAAGACTCGACCAGCTCTGATACCACTAATGTGACACCCTTACTTGGGACATCACATGGTTACCCGTTTGCGGAAAATAAAATCATAAATTTGCTGGTTGCTTTCGGAAAATAATGTTTTCTCAATGTTTGTCTTAAACAAAATGTGATGATAAAATTTTTTTGCTTGTCGACATCGTCACAACAACGCTCACATAATCACACTTAGATATATCAAAATATATATATGTCATACAACTAGATTGCATCATATGTTTCACACTTAAACATTTCATTTCCCAAAACATAACTTAACGTAAACCTAAGCTGGTCAAACACTACGACAAAAGGAAGCAGCATCAGCATGCCCCGAACTAAACATTCTTCTCCTTGTAGACGCCATAGTCCTTAAGAGGTTCATATGAATTCCACCACATATAACCCAGCAATGAAACCACAAATAAAACATGCAAGAGTGAGAAACCGACATATGGACATAACGCGATAGCCACATGCACGACACAACAAAAACTCACATATACGTACCCATATACATATTTGCGATCTCATAAACATAACATCAAAGCATAATGGGTTTCACACCCCAAACAACATCTTTTGAAAATATGCATGAACACTTCATATACATCATCTAACGTTTTCACCTAATCTCATGAGATATCCCGACCTCGTGTTTGAGTTGATCAGACTCCCGGCACATAGCCACAGACATATAGTCACAGGCCCACGTCCGAAACCCATCGCACACTGTCCAACATCGTGGCACAGTGATAACATCGTGAATGGGGTTCCATTGTCCACCCGGCACAATGAAAACTTCGTGGCATGAAATACCTGACGCCGCAAGGTAATCATATATCGTATTGTGGCACGTCTGCCAAATGCATGCTCGAAAACATATTTCTTTCAACACTGCTCTTTGTGTTATATCTTTCCTTGGCAAAGCTCAACAGCTTAGACCAAATATCGTTTTAACATCTTTAAAATCATTCATTAACAACACAGGACCTCAAAGTCCGAGTGCTCAATCACGAAACCCTAGACCGATGCATCAGGCTTAGGTTCGTGGTAATAGAAAACATCTCAAAATGTTTTATCTCTTTTAGGTAGCTATCCAGTCTACCAGGTAGCTATCCAGTCTACCATACACCGAACCTTAATATCCCGACGTCTCGGTTATTAAGTTCAAATCTTTTAATATATCGTCCAAGTCAAAACTTGATTTCGGAAAATTTGCTAAGTGAAAAGATTTCTGTCATAAAACATCGGTTACCGAAAAACATCATTTTCAAAAAAGAGGGTCACAGAGATTTGGAGTTCATAAAAAAATACACGTTGCCGTTTCTAAAATACCTGCCATCGTCGGTTTTCCAAATTGTCGTCGTTAAGTCCTTTTAAAGTATTTTAAGGTAAAACTTAGCTTTTTCCACTTAAACAATTTTCTAAATTCATGCTTAAGTTATTTTCGCAGATTAACTTCACAAAATAACTTTTTATAATATTGCGGAATATCTTATGTAAAAATTAACAGTAGCAAAATATTTTCACGGTTCCGCCCTCTCTGTGACACATAGCTCACTTTTTCACAAATAAATCATTAAAATAATAATATTTCACAAATACTTATTATTTCTCCCAAATAATATTTTCCACAAACATTATATCCCAATATTTCCCATAAAACATTGAATATAATATACACAGCTTATTAAGGCTTTTATCTCATTAATCGGACCACTGTCAGGCCTCACAAACAACATTCATCATCGTCATCATAATTATATTACTCGCAAACCAAGCATCACAGCAATATAATATACAACTGCAGATAATTAAATCAATTAAAAGCAGATAAACAACCGAAACACAGATAAACCACTTACAGCTATAAAAATAAACACATAGCTCAGTAAAATACATCAGAAAACACCACAGCCACATAGATAAACATATATGGACCACAAACAAATTACACATGGCCATCCGAATGATCCCTCAAGTAACCCCTCTTACCTCTCGAAGCTCCTCAGTGAAATCAAAAGAATTCTGTCGGTTGTCGGAAACCCTCGTACGCCGTAAAACAATTAACCTTCAATCAACACAACCAAACAATCCCTTAATCAAACAATTAAAACATCACTAATTCACCTATATAGGTCACGGCCTAATAGGGTCAAATGACTAAACAAACTCCAAAATTGTTTAAGTCATGGATTAAGGATTCTAAGGTACTTAAGACAAAGGATTAAGACTAAACAACAAAGATTAGAATCAAAACCATCCTAACCCTTCAAAGCTCTAGGTCGGCCAAAGCAAGATCCAAGGGCTAGGGTTTTCATTTTCATGAACCAACTAGGATTCAACAAGTGTACATGTATGTATGTTGAAAGACATGAACATACATCAAAGGCAAGAAGAAAAACTCCATCCATCCTTTCCTCTAGGATTCGGCCAAGATGGGTTTCAAGGGAAGAAAATTTTTGATCATCACATGCTCTTAGATAATCAAAGTATACATGATTCTAAGATCATAGGAAGTGGTTGCAACATCATAGGATTTTCCTAGAATTTGTTATGGATTTTCAAAGTTCTAGATCTAGAAATGGGAAAATATGATTCATGGCAAAAACATGAGAAACAATTGAATATGAAAGCTTAGATGATCAAAGAGTTGAGCTTTTACCTCTTGAAGATTGAAGACATGAAGAAAATGATCAACCAACACTTATATAAAATCTGGACAGTTTGAGGGTGTGTTGGTTTTGTGAGTATATATCATGATCTGCTCATCCAAAAATCACAAACTTTGGCTTGTTAGAACGATAAGAAGAAAAGGAACAACTTTTATGTTGAAGGTTTTATTTGATTCGGATCATAACAGGGGTGAAAATAGGTTTCTTTCTGCTGTCTCGCATGGATCTGAGGATTCTGGGCAGTTTCTGTATTTTGGTCATAACTCTCAACATACTCATCCGTGTTTGATGATCTTTATCTCGTTGGAAAGAAGAGAGAAAGAGGAACAACTTTCATGTTGAGAGTTGTTCGAGTTTCAGAAAGGAAGAGGGTCATATTTTCGGTGGAGATTCGATGTTCTTATGAGTTTTGTAACTTAGAGATTATGAACAAAAGGCAATAGGAATGAAATGAAGTGTGATGGAGGGTATTTATAGGAGTGTGGGCTGCGAAAATAGGGACCAAAGAGCAAGGAATTCTAGTTTCATAAGGACCAAAGAGCAATTACTTTGAAGGACTAGTTTGCAAAATTCCAAAAGTATAAGGACTAAAATGCAATTTCCTACAACTTAGTCATCATGATGCCATGTGCACCATTAATGTGTTCACATGGGTGACTCATCATGCATGACTTAATGGTATTATCCATTAGCGGCTCCCGGAAATCCCGTAATCTGCTCCGCCGTTTACCCGATTAAATACGACACCCGGATAAAATATAATATGTCACTTTTTAGTGAAATATTTCAAAATAACCAAAATCGTAGGAAATTAAATAAAAACCTTAAATTTTTCGTTCACGAGTTAAAATTAGGTCTTCTGAGCAATATAAATATACTGTCAGTGAAATTCGCAGACCGGGTTTCGCCTGACTTTTCAACCTACATTTTAATCGTAGCTTCCTACGTTCAAGTAGGATTGAGTGATGAACTCCGTTTATTTAAAATAATTTTCTAACACTCATATAAAAATATAAACATAATCGTCCGCATTTCGATTATTTTGAAACAGTGAAAATCGGGGTGTTACACATGTGGCATGATGCCATTGGCCCGGGGAGGCGGTGCAGAAGCACCAACGCTGAGCGCTGGTGCTGGGCACTGAGTGATGGGCGCCAGAAAAGAAAAAAAAAGTTTTAAGTGAGGAATTTCATGGAACCTTGGAGAAGAGGGGAGAAAACTCAGAAACTTAGAGAGAGAGGGAGAAAAAAGAAAGAAAGAGAGAGAAAATTCCAGAGCTGATTCCGATCAATCCGTTCGTCCTATTGAAAAACCGATTATACCGTTATGATCCTCGTGACTTCTACTTCATCACCCTACCTTTCTTTTCTTGGTTAGGCTAAGGTAAGTCTATGTTTTTATGCCGAAATGCTGTCCGTGATAGTATTGAAGTTATCTCTCAATCCGTTTATCGGATTTCAATTCCGTCTTCAGATTTGAGCTATACGTAACGTGTACTTCGTGAATATGTGTTCAGGTGAATTTTTGGAGCCCCGGAGGTAGGAGAACCTCACATGGCAGATTTGAGGAGATTGGAGTGGGTCCGTTTCGTTACTCTAAAGCTAGCCTACGACATCTCAGGTGGGGGAAAGAAGCCATCTAACGTCGGAAATGGCTAAGTAACATTTTATTCAATATTGGCGTAGGGCGACCTAAACCCTACTAGTGAGCGAATAATTGACAATATCAATATCACATTGGGGATCACTTAGTGGTACCAATGATGATATGAGGATTGTAGATTTATCGCAGTTAGGTTAATTTTCATGATATCTGAGGTTGTCTAATTTTATTGTTTTGAGCTGCTTGTTGTGTGCTGTTTGGATTGATATGTTAATTGTGATTATGTTTAATTTATTATTTTGTTATTATTATAATATGATTATGGTTGATAACATGTACTGGCTGATAATATGTTATATTTGCCATAAAATGCTTAGTTGTTTTCTAGGCAGTGATATTGATATTTTAAGTGATGCATGTTGGGGAGTGTATGATATTTGATTTTAGACCTGCCTAACCTGATTAATTAATATTTTATTATGATGAGATTGATGTGGTGATATTAGTTGAGATATGCTATGCAATAGTGATGAGAGGTTAAGGCACTAGGGTATGATTTGATATTCGTCGGTGAAACCCATATAGATGAATGTTATTGATCACATCTGTGTGTTTGGAACACACGAGGTCAGAAGTCCTCGCGGGACCGTCCCAACTTAGATTTAGGCTGTGCAGCTATAGTGTCATTGCTATGAATGAGCACCCTCGAGAGAGAACCAGGGTGTGCACCAGAGCGAGATGTGCAGCTATAGTGTCATTGCTTTGCATGAGCATTCTCACCGCGGATGAGAGTGTGCACCGGTATTTGGGGATGCGTCGCTTGGACCCCTGACTAACATCTCTCAGCGGGCAAGGGATGTGTGACAGGATTGGTGGTAGCCATGTCAGCATAAGTTGCATGAGTGCGTAGGGTAGAGGATGATAATATATCTCGAGGATGATTGTTTATATTTCTTGTATATATATCTGTGATGCATGTCTATGTGCCTTTATTGTTTATATGCTGCATACCATTTTCCATATATGATGATAGATAGTTTCTTATCCACTACTTCTTTTATATGTATGTTTCTTTGATGTGCTCGTTTTGAGAAGACCCTGCGGATGAGCCAGCTACAGAGGAGCTTGATGGAACTCCTTATGAGCCAGATGCTGGAGGACGAGCAGTGACCTCTTGCCGTTGAGTTTAGAGTCTACGGCCAGTGCGTCTTTTTGTGACGTTTTAGTTTCCGTTGCTTATATCATTTTGTATCAGTATGTATCTTTTGGGACCCTACTGATGGAGTACCCTCTTTAGTTTATCAACACATTATGTGTGTATTTATATTTATATATGTGTGATGTGATGTTTAATTTTGTTCTTACTTTTAAGTTTTTAATATTTATGATTTTCTATATATATATATATATATATATATATATATATATATATATATATATATATATATATATATATATGTCCAATGCTAATATTACGGTTAAGTATTAGATAATTAGGTTTTTCTTTAATGAGACATCGGGGTGCAGTTTGATTCTGTTCAGACTATGAGGTTAGGGTGTACTGGCCATTTTAGTTGAATCCACATCGGATAATGACTATGCTTAGAAGTTGGGTAGTGAGTCCAGACGCAATAGGTAACATTTGTGTGGCATATAGTATTTATATATCAGATTATGTAATATTATATGTCATATAAATATGAGTTAATGATTTCTTTTACAGGATCATGGCTCGAGGTAGAGGTAGAGGACGAGGGGAAGAGGTGGTGGTAGAACCCCTGAGAGAGTTGCGGGAAGTGGCAACGGAGGGGCTTCTCACACCGGAGGAGGAACCAGAGGTGGAGGAGAGTCATCTGAGACTCTTCAGACCATCAGAGATCTAGCCACCGCTATGTTGCAGCAGACACAGCAGAACGCTCAGATGATGCAGCAGGATAGAGAGCAGCATGAACGTGAGAACCAGAGGAGAGCTGCTGAGGCAGAGGATGCAGGGATGGCTACTTTCCTGAAAGGGAAGCCACCCTAGTTTAGAGGTGACTATGACCCAGAGAGGGCAGAGTGGTGGATTCAGGAGCTGGGGAAGATCTTTGACACCATGAGATGCAGAGATGACAGGAAAGTGACTTATGCTGCTTTCATGCAGACCGGAGGAGCAGAGTCATGGTGGAGAGGCAAGAGATGGTTGTTGGTGGCCGAGGGTCGTGTGATTAACTAGGAGACTTTTAAAACTTGCTTCCTGGAGAAATACTTCCCACGTTTAGTTAGACGCGAGAAGGAGAAAGAGTTTATGAGTCTTCGACAATGTAACATGTGTCTGTCGGGGAATATGCAGCACGATTTGAGGCTCTGATTCAGTTCTCAGAGTTTTACCAGAGGTTCTCTGATGAGGATTGGATGTGTAGGAGGTTCGAGGATGGCTTGAGGCATAATTTACAAAGAGCTATAGTGCCGCTTGATATTCAGAGTTTCCCAGACCTGGTTGAGAGATGCAGTGCCATAGAGGGCATAGATCAGTGACAGGCTGTTGAGCAGAGATCGCAGAGGAGTGGAGGCCCTAACAGATCAGGTTTTCAGAAGAGAGCAGGCAGTGGTTCTCAGTTGAGACGGGGGCCCTATACTAGACCCGTGCAGATTGTTCAGTCATCTGCATCAGTACCAGCTGTTACAGTACCAGTTAGTGGAGCGGGCCAGCAGCAGAGAGGCCCAGTTTGTTAGATGCGGAGGTCCGCATTATGTTAAAGATTGCATAGAGAGGATGAGTTGTTTCCACTGTGGGAAACCAGGCCATATGGCTCGGGATTGCAGGTAGAGAGGGATACAGCAGCAGGCAGCTGCTAGTAGAGGAGCTGCAGGCTATAGAGGTGGAGCTGGGAGAGGAGCCCCAGTAGCAGAATCGTCGGTGGCTAGACCTCAGGCCATAGGGAGGGTGTTTACCGTGAGTGTAACACCCCCACTAGGTATTACTATGTAACACATGCGGAATTTAAATTAAAAAGATAGTTTGCTGGTTGCTTTCGGAAAATAATTTATATAGGTGCATAAGCGTCTGAAATTGGGTATAAAAATTTGTCACGACTTCAAACCTAAGCTTTGATCGACACACAGGCTTACAATCCTAGCCTGGCAAGTCTATTTAATTTAGAAATATACTTGATTAAAAACTAGTATTTTTACAAAAATTTCGACAGAGTCTCCTCTGTAATTCGAACATCCCAGGTAAAAGAACACCTGCTAAAATAATTACATTTTCATTCCAGAATTTCAGTTACACTAAAATACATCCAGATAGTATTATTTTGGAAATAATTACATCAACAAGCTATACAGGACCCAAAAGGAAAATCTTAGATTTTCATTCAAAAGAAATGCTCTCCGAGCTATAAACTTCACATTCAAAATAAAGGCTCTCCGAGCCATACAAATAAATACTATTATAAATCTATAACATCTCAAAACCTAAGCTGGTCACTCTATCAAATAGCTAAAACCAAGTCTTCGAGCGACTTAGAAAGACTCCTCTGCAACATCGGTACTAGCGTACCAAGGTACAATAGCGAAACTAGGAGAAACCTGATATATCTGTAAGGGTGAGATACCGACAATTGGATATACCATACAACAACCATATACATGATACATACAACACGTAATCAGTTTAACAGTTAAGTCATGCATAATCATAATATAACAGTGTTATATCAAAGGGTCTCAAGCCCGCACAATCAGTTTTCGAAAATATGCATGACACTTCAATATCAGGCTCTATCCTAATCTCATGAGATAACAACACCGTTTCATTGTAGAAGTAATAAAGAGTTGGTCAAGCTCTGATGCCCACTGGCAAGTTGCCACCATAACCTCGTGCACCAAGGTCTCCGGATGCACAACGTCTCGAATGCCTCCAACTGGGCCAATCGGACTGACCCTCAGATACCACCTTGTATCTGGTTTACTTGAGCACGTCTGCTAAGGGGAAATGCACATGAATAAAAACTTTCCTTTTCAAGGTTTTTCTTTGTGTTAATCTTTCACTGTCAAAGCTCAAAGCTAATGACTTAACATCATTTTCCCATCACTTGAAAACTTAGAAACATAGGACACACTGTCCGAATGCTCAATCACAACACCCTAGACCGTGGCCGCAGTCAAGGTTTGTGGTAATAGAAATCAATATACTTTTAGTCATGTTTTAAACTTAACATGCTAGGGACAATAGCCCACAACAACGGAGATCAGAACGAACTGTCCTTGATTTCGCGAATTGGACTTGTAGCCCATAACATCATGAATAGGACTACGGTCCCGAATTAACACTGATCCAAGATCACGTGCTTAACATGGAAAACTAGAGGCGACGTCTCACGTCTAGATTCCTATTCTTTTAGTACTCATCTTTCATTTGGCGAAAACAAATTTCAAAATCGAAATCCTCGATAACCTATTCAGGCTATCGGAAAGTTTCTAAATCATTTAGGAGAAAACTTTTTCTTTTGAAATCCTTTATAAAACATTTTTGAAACACTTTTATCTTTGAAAATCCCCAATAGGATATTGTCAAATATTTTAGAAAGTTTTCATTTGAAAATATATAGTTCGAAAAGGATTTTTCTCTTGTAACACAATTGGTCACCAAAACTATTTCATCACTTAAAAACAAGTCCTTTAAGTATTTAAGCTTTTGGAAAAGAACACCAATCCTTCCATCTTCAAAGCTTATTAAGGTTTTTAATCCTTATTAATAGTTGAGCACAGACACACGTCCGACTTAGCAAGCTTCAATCAACAACAGCAATATATATATATATTCACAGTTCAATGCTAATATCACAGTTGAAGGCAGTTCATCAGAGATATGCATCTCAACCTATATAACAAGTACGATGCAACATCAGATAATAGCATAACACTTCAACATATCAGATAATCAAGTAATCTCAATAACATTTAAGTAAACAGTTAAACATCTACACACATGCATACAGTTATTGAATATCCCTAGGCAAGCTCCCCTTACCTTTGAAGACAAGTGAAGATCTTCGACTTAAGACTCCAACAGTCCATTTCCTTATCAACGACACCTCGGTTCCTTTGACGTTTCACAACACGCGCAGGTAACTCCGCGACAACTCCAAAAAGAACGAGGTTGCCCTCCCAAGCAAGCACAACCGTAACATCAACATAGAGGGAACGTCCAAGCACATACAACAGTCAAACAGCATAACCACAACTCAATAATCTCCAACACATACAATCAAAGAAAAATATATTTAACTTCTCAAAACATATTTTGATTCTCCAATAAAACCAATTCCGGCAAAAGAGGCCTCGTCACACAATTTGGGGAAACTTTATTTTGCTTAAAGGATCATGAAATTAAACTTACAAATCATCAATTAAAAGTCCTAATTTCATTAAATCATAGTTAATTTCACAAGGATGAGTCAATTTCAACTAATGTCAGATTTGGGTTTATGACTCCTAAACCAAATTTGGGGAAAATAAGATTTGCTTATAGGAAAGCGAAATTGATTTGTCATAACTTAAATTAACAGTCCCAATTTCATAAATGCATACTTAATTTTGCAAAACATAACTAATTTCAATGAAAATCAAATTGGGGCTTTAGGGTTCATAACCTAAATTGGGTAAAATCCAATCCACTTAAAGAATGATGAAATTGGTTTAGGGAAACACTAATTTACAATCCCCATTTGCATAAAAATCAATTTTAATTTCAGATTACAACATGAAATCAAAGAGCTAGGGTTAGGGTTTGAAACTAATTTGCGGATTTTCAAAATTACCAAGGATTAGTGCAAGGAACTCACCCAAGGAAGAGGAAGAGAGAACATGGTGGTTGGATGGCCAACCGGCACGACGGCTGACAGCCCAGACGTGGCGGACGGCAACGGCATAGGGGTTTTTCTAAAACACCCATGAACGAAAACGTGAAGGAATCTCATAGAAGAAGAGAAGGGTAGTTAAACCACCATGGACGGCGGCGGTGCGACGCCTGTCGCGGTGGCGAGCACACTCGCGCTGCGGCGAAACGTGCAAGAACCGCACGGACGTCTCCTCCTCGCGTGGTGGTCCGAGCTGCGGTCGAGATCTCCACAGGCACGGCACGCACGCGGCTGTACGTGGTTGTTGAAGGGTGGCGCCGGTTTTGGTGAGAGGAGGAAGATGATTGGAAGTGAGAAGGAAGAGATATGAGAGGAAGAAGAAATCAGAAGGTAGAAGAAGAGAGGAGCATCGGGTTTTTCAAGAGAGGGAGGAGAGAGAAGATTAGGTTTTTGTGTTTGTGGGTACAAAACGAGTGATAAATATCGAGTCTAAAATAAACATGTTTTTACTTTTTGGAATCTAAAAGTAAAGATTGATAAATATATGATTTCGAAATTCAAATTAGAGTAAAGATTAATAGTTGAACTGATCAACTAAGAAAATACTTGGTCCAAAATTAATTTTCGATTGATGCCAAAACAATTTATTTTCAAGTCTAAAATTAAACAGAATAATATATGAAAATACTTCTCTCCCAGTCATATCACTTAAAATATTTCCTAAATAAATATTAATAGTGACAATAAGATAACATTATTGTCTAACAAACATACTTGTATTGAAATAAAGCTGTGCTAACGCACTCAATAAAATAATTTGAAAAGAGTGATTAAATTACTCATACTAAACCATATGAATAAAATAAATATAAACATCCAAATAAAATAATTAATTATATGTGTAAAAACTGGGGTGTTACAGTGAGGGGAGCTGAATCCTCTCAATCTGCAGATCTTATCCAGGGTATGTGCTTGATATCTGGTCGACTCTCGTTTGTGTTGTTTGACTCAGGTGCTACACATTCATTTATTTCGCATGAGTGTGTGGATCATTTACATTTGCCTGTTTCTCAGTTAACTTATACCCTTACAGTATCTACTCCAACCAATGATTCCTTGACTACCATGTATGTTTGCTTACAGTGTCCTATAGTTGTTGAGAATATGACATTCCTTGTGGATCTTGTCTGTTTACCTATGCAATAGATAGATGTTATCCTCGACATGGATTGGCTTTTGGCTAACCATGTAGTGTTAGATTGTTCCAGCAAGACCTTGACATTTCTTGAGCCTTCTAGCGTAGTATCTGCCAATCAAGGAGTATCTATGAGGAGTGATGATTCTCGACTGTACGTGATGCTTTTCTCAGTGGAAGTGGAGTTCACCATAGATCTCATACCAGGGACAGGACCTATATCTATAGCACCTTATCGGATGTCACTCGTAGAGTTAGTCGAGTTAAAGAAACAATTGGATGATATGTTGAAAAAGGAATTTATCAGGCCTAGTGTTTCACGGTGGGGAGCTCCAGTGTTGTTTGTTAAGAAGAAGGACGGAAGTGCTAGATTATGCACAGATTACAGGCAGTTGAATAAAGTGACGATCAAGAATAAGTATCCGTTGCCTAGGATAGATGATCTGATGGATCAATTAAAGGTAGCTTCAGTATTTTCCAAGATTGATTTGAGGTCTGGGTATCACCAGATTAGGGTAAAGAAGGAGGATATACCGAAGACAGCTTTTAGGACGAGGTACGGACACTATGAATATTTAGTTATGCCTTTTGGTGTGACTAATGCTCCAGCAGTGCTTATGGATTATATGAACAGGATCTTTAGACCGTTCCTCGATAAGTTTGTGGTGGTGTTTATAGATGATATGATATCCTTATTTATTCCCGTACACGGGAAGAGCATGAGGAACATTTAAGAACAGTGTTACAGGTGTTGAAGGATAGACAGTTGTATGCCAAGCTTTCTAAGTGCGAGTTTTGGTTAGAGGAGGTTCAGTTCCTAGGTCATGTGATTAACAAAGAAGGAATAGCAGTAGATCCTGCTAAAGTTGAAGCAGTGCTTAAGTGGGAACGACCCAAGTTAGTTAGTGAAGTGAGGAGTTTCTTGGGATTGGCTGGATATTATCGGAGGTTTATCGAGGGTTTTTTCGAAAATTGCATTGCCTATGACGCAGTTAACAAGAAAAGGTACAGCATTTGTTTGGACGGAGGAATGTGAGAAGAGTTTTCAGAAGTTGAAGGAAAAGTTAACCACATCACCTGTTCTGACATTGCCAGATCCTTTAGGACAGTTTGTTGTATATTGTGATGCATCATACCAAGGATTGGGTTGTGTCTTGATACAAGAGGGAAGAATTGTGGCTTATGCTTCCCGACAGTTGAGAGTTCATGAGAGGAATTATCCGACCCATGATCTGGAGTTGGCAGCTATAGTGTTCGCATTAAAGATATGGCGACACTATCTTTATGGAGCAAGGTTTAATGTGTATAGTGACCATAAGAGTTTAAAGTATCTGTTTGATCAGAAGGAGCTAAATATGAGACAACGTAGATGGATGGAGTTTATTAAGGATTATGAGTTTGATCTTCAACACCATCCTGGGAAGGCGATTGTTGTAGCGGATGCTCTGAGTAGGAAATCTTTACATGTGTCGGCAATGATGGTAATGGAAATCGAGTTGATTGAACAGTTTAGAGATATGAATCTAGGGATGGATTTGTGTGAGGATAGAATATGCTTAGGTATGATCACTATTAATAGTGAGTTTCTGAGGGATCTTAAGGATAAACAGGTTCAGGATCAATACCTGCAAGAGATGAGTAGAGGCATAGATGAGGGTAAGATTTCAGAGTTTAGTAGAGGGCCAGATGGTGTGTTGAGGTTTAGGGATAGGATATGTGTGCCAGAGGACTTAGAGTTTAGGAAGATGATTTTGGAAGAGGCACATAAGAGTAAGTTGAGTTTTCACCCCGGAGCCACCAAGATGTATCAGGATTTAAAGAAAATGTTTCGGTGGCCGAGAATGAAGAAGGAAGTGGCAGAATATGTTTTATCTTGTTTGGTTTGTCAGAAAGCTAAGATAGAACATCAAAAACCTGCTGGTTTGCTACAGTCTTTAGATATCCCAAAATGGAAGTGCGATAGCATAGCTATTGATTTTGTGGTTGGATTACCACGAACTCCTAAGAGGCAAGATGCGATTTGGGTTATCATCGATAGGATGACGAAGTGTGCTCACTTCTTACCTATTGGTGAGAGTTATAGCTTAGAGAAGTTGACCCAGATCTACATCAAGGAAGTTGTTAGGCTAGATGGTGTACCGTCGAGTATTGTTTCTGACCGAGATCCTAGATTCACATCTAGATTTTGGAGACAGTTGTACAGTGCTTTGGGGACGAAGTTGAGGATGAGTTCTGCTTATCATCCTCAGGCGGATGGACAGTCTGAGAGGACAATTCAGTCATTGGAGGATCTTTTGAGGGCGTGTGTTTTAGAGCACATTGGCAGTTGGGATGAGTTTTTGCAGTTGATTGAGTGTTTACATATAACAACAGTTTCCATAGCAGTATCGGGATGGCACCGGATGAGGCTTTGTATGGCAGGAAATGTAGGACTCCGTTGTGTTGGTATGAGACTGGTGAAAGCCAGATATTGGGCCTTGATGTGGTACAGCAGACGACAGAACAGGTTAGAAAGATTAGGGAAAAGATGAAGGAAACCGAGGATAGGCAAAGGAGCTACAGTAATAGGAGGAGGAGACCCTTAGAATTCCAGGAAGGTGATCACGTGTTTTTGAGAGTCACTCCGAAGACTGGAATTGGCAGAGCTATCAACTCTAGAAAGCTTACTCCTAGATTCATTGGACCTGGTCGAGTAGCCTATCATATTGCCTTACCACCTAACCTTTCTAACCTTCATGATGTCTTTCACGTATCCCAGTTGAGAAAATATTATCCTGATCCTTCTCATGTACTTGAGCCTGAGTCAATACGACTCCGAGAGAATCTAGAGTATGAGGCTTTACCGGTTAGGATCGCAGATAGAATGACTAAGGAACTTCGCAGTAGACAGATTCCTTTGGTCATGGTTATTGGGGTGAGACTACAGGAGATGCTACTTGGGAGCGTGAGACAGATATGCAGCAGCAGTATCCACATCTTTTCTGAGGTACGTAAATTCCAGGAGACGGAATTTCTTTTAAGGGGGGTAGTAATATAACATCCGTGTTTTAAGGCATTATTTATATGTTGGATATCTATGTTTAAGACTTTGATTAAAGGTCTAATATGCATGTTTAGGTGTTGGGAACCTTGCATGGAAAGTATGAGATTAACAGGGGTTGAATTGAATGAGAACGTGTTCTAGAATTTCCGTTATATAGTTTAGAATGTTTAAGAATGTACAATAGGAAATTTATTTTTGTGGAAGAGATTGGGTATTTTTGAAGGCTTAGTATTATTCCTTAGGTATAGAGGAGTCTATGTTTCAAATTTCAAGTCAATCGGACTTTAAACGAACTTAGAACGCGCGAAAACGTATGAAACAGGAATGCTGGACAACAACCAGCGCTAAACGCTGGCTTCCCTGCGCTTAGCGCCAGCCAAAGGGACACGTGGTGAGATGCGATTGGCCCTGGGAGGCGGTGCAGAAGCGCTGGGCGCTGAGCGATGGGCGCCAGAAAACTCAGAAACTTAGAGAGAGAGGGAGAAAAAAGAAAGAAAGAAAGAGAAAATTCCAGAGCTGATTCCGATCAATCCGTTCGTCCTATTGAAAAACCGATTATACCGTTGTGATCCTCGCGACTTCTACTTCATCATCCTACCTTTCTTTTCTTGGTTAGGCTAAGGTAAGTCTATGTTTTTATGCCGAAATACTGTCCATGATAGTATTGAAGTTATCTCTCAATCCGTTTATCGGATTTCAATTCCATCTTCAGATTTGAGCTACACGTAACGTGTACTTCGTGAATATGTGTTCAGGTGAATTTTTGGAGCCCCGGAGGTAGGAGAACCTCGCGTGGCATATTTGAGGAGATTGGAGTGGGTCCGTTTCGTTACTCTAAAGCTAGCCTACGACATCTCAGGTGGGGGAAAAAAAGCCATCTAACGTCGGAAATGGCTAAGTAACATTTTATTCAATATGGCGTACGACAACCTAAACCCTACCAGTGAGCGAGTAATTGACAATATCAATATCACATTGGGGACCACTTAGTGGTACCAATGATGATATGGAGATTGTAGATTTATCGTAGTTAGGTTAATTTTTTGATATCTGAGGTGGTCTGATTTTACTGTTTTGAGCTACTTGTTGTGTGCTGTTTGGATTGATATGTTAATTGTGATTATGTTTAATTTATTATTTTATTATTTTATTATTATTATAATATGATTATGGTTGATAACATGTACTGGCTGATAATTTGCTATATTTGCCATAACATGCTTAGTTGTTTTCTAGGCAGTGATATTTGATATTTTAAGTGATGCATGTTGGGGAGTGTATGATATATGATTTTTGACGTGCCTAGCCTGATTAACTAGTATTTTATTATGATGAGATTGATGAGGCGATATTAGTTGAGATATGCTATGTGATAGTGATGAGAGGTTAAGGCACTAGGGTATGATTCGATATTCGTCGGTGAAACCCATATAGATGCATGTTGTTGATCACATCCGTGTGTTTGGAACACACGAGGTCAGAAGTCCTCGCGGGACCGTCCCAACTTAGATTTAGGCTGTGCAGCTATAGTGTCATTGCTATGCATGAGCACCCTCGAGAGAGAACCAGGGTGTGCACCGGAGCGAGATGTGCAGCTATAGTGGCATTGCTTTGCATGAGCATTCTCACCGCGGATGAGAGTGTGCACCGATATTTGGGGACGCGTCGCTTGGACGACTGACTAACATCTCTCAGCGGGCAAGGGATGTGTGACAGGATTGGTGGTGGCCATGTCAGCATAAGTTGCATGAGTGCGAAGGGTGGAGGATGATAATATATCTCGAGGATGATTGTTTATATTTCTTGTTTATATATCTGTGATGCGTGTCTATGTGCCTTTATTGTTTATATGCTACGTACCATTTTCCATATATGATGATAGATAGTTTCTTATCCCCTACTTCTTTTATATGTATGTTTCTTTGATGTGCTCGTTTTTGAGAAGACCCTGCGGATGAGCCAGCTGCAGAGGAGCTTGATGGGACTCCTTATGAGCCAGATGCTGGAGGACGAGCAGTGACCTCAGGCCGTTGAGTTTAGAGTCTATGGCCAGTGCGTCTTTTTGTGACGTTTTATTTTCCGTTGCTTATATCATTTTGTATCCATATGTATCTTTTGGGACCCTACTGATGGAGTACCCTCTTTAGTTTATCAGCACAGTATGTGTGTATTTATATTTATATGTGTGTGATGTGATGTTTAATTTTGTTCTTACTTTTAAGTTTTTAATATTTATGATTTTCTATATATATATATATATATAGATGTCCAGCGCTAATATTACAATTAAGTATTAGATAATTAGGTTTTTCTTTAATGGGATATCGGGGTGTCTCACTTCATCTCTTTTCATCGGCCATAGATAAATTGCTATGATAGATTGGACCACCAACATGAATTACTATGTATACAATTTAATGAAACAACAGTTAGCTTCTATTCTGTAATTTAAAAATTAGGTTTTAATCTATAAGAAATGGAGTTTTGACCAACAGACTGTTGATATTCTAATTGGAGCATGTCTATTTGGTATTATTGCAATGCAAACATAATTACTGCCAAGTGTGATGGTGTAATAATTGGTGAACTGATCTTTACAAATTATTTTAGCTTTGACATCTTGGGTAGTGTTCAATGTTATATGTAAGCTCAATATTGTGTGTTAACCCTTTCCTGTTCAATCCGGTGTTACATGTGTCGTCCAATATTGTTGCAAGAGAAATTTTATCCTGTTGAGTTTTGAATCTGGTTACTAATGCATGGCTTATCTGTGTGAAATAAAAGATTACAGGGTTGACAAACTAAACTATCCAGCAGTTGACTATATATATGACAAGTTCTTGACAAGTAACTGAAATAATTGATTCAATGGAACAATGTCCTCTTGAACCTATAGTTTAATAAGAACTGATTTCAGAAAAACAGAAAAAGATGTGATGACATTCAAAGTCATAAGCATGCATGATAATTACAATTAATTTTTAATTAAAATAAAGATTATAATTATTTTTAAAAAAAAAAAATTACCCGTGCGTTGCACGGGCCAATAATTTCACTAGAGACTGTAGCGGTGCCTCTTCTGCATTGGAACGACCTTGACAAAAAGAAAATAAAATTGGGGATATCCGGGAACGTGGATTACAAAGTTGGAGAGAGAAAAGTAAATTGACACAATTTTTTTTTTAAATGATTAAATGTAAATTACATAATTACCCATTAGTTTAAGTTGTTTTGAGAAAGAGAAATTGGAAGTTTTTGTCCAAATAAAAAGGTGCATGTTGCTAAAGTGCTCCTTCTTAAAAACTATTGGTTGTATTGTAGCAATTCCTATATATATATATATATATATATATATATATATATATATATATATTGGGATGTATCTAATGAAAGGGCATTTTTTTATATGTGAGCTAGAGGAGTAAATCTGGGTCATACAACCATATATGGATGGTTAAGAATAAAATTTATTTAATTGTTTTAAAGGCACATGACCACTTAAAAAAGTAACAGGACTTAGTGTTTTAATCTTTGACCATTTAAAGTTGGATCCAATGACTATGATCTAATCCTCTCATTATCACTTAAAAAGGGTCATCTCACTTGATATGCCTTCTATATATATATTAGGATAAATTTTTATTGGTAGGAAATTGGAATTTTCAAGTTTACTTTATATATATATATATATATATATATATATATATATATTGTGGTCACGGTTTGTTCTTTCGATTTTTTTTTTTTTTGGTTCATCATTTTTTGACTCACTACACTTTAGGTCGCTAGCAAATTTTAAAACAAGAAAAGAAGATAAATCTTCATTCAATATCTTAACGTAAAGACATACATAACTTGAAAGTGTTCTTATACAAATCTTTGCATCTCATGAACTTATTTGTACGACTATTGATTATTCTTCAAGCTTTTCATTTAATCAACTCGTTTGGAAGCATCATTGAATCCTGCACATAGTGGATGCCAAATATGTTAATAGGCATATTGCAATTAAAGTTTAATGTGTATTTATGCAAGAAAAGGATGTATAGTGTGACTTACGAGTTGCAATCAATACTTGGGTCAAAAGGAAATGGTAGATTGATATGACACAATTGAGGTAGTTGTTTGGATCTGTCAGGATTGACACCTATTTGTTTAGCAGCTTGTATGAAACATTGGCATAGATCCCTACGATTTTGGGTAGTATCAGCCTTCTGAAAGATCGTTGATGCTCCAGTGCAACAAGACACGGGTGGTGCTCCAGGGTCGGAGCCATGCAAAAATCCAATGCAGGGAAACAAGAGTGGTACAGCCTCAACGCATGATATCTCATCGACATGGATTGCGCTCAATGTTGTTGCTAGTAGGCCTAAAGCCATCACAAACACAAAAAGAGCAACCAATTTCTTTTCCTGCATCTTTCTTCGAATATGTATATTTTTTTTCTCTTAATATGAAGTTGTGAAGAGCCAATAGATGCATGGCTCAATTTATAGCCAAGTTTTCTCATCGTCTTATGGCAACATCTTAATTGCTTTCAACAAACCAAAGTATATATTAATATAGTCAAATGTATGTAGATTGAATTTTTATTATTATAATCCATTATTAATAATTTATCATTAATTTTTAGCTAGATATTGAATTGTATTAAATATATAGTCATTGTAATTAACTCTAAAGATTTACTAAAAATAGTTAATATTTACTAATCAATATTTTTAATCGATTTAATGAGTTGTGCAAGTAATAATAAATACAAAATTTGTTGTGTTCATACATACATGTGGGAGGGAGGGAGGGAAGGAGAGGTCATTTTAAAATTTTATTTCTATTTAATCAAATAATAAGATGATGATTGAAATAAAAGTTTTGTTTGAGATGTAAAATAAATGTTCAAAATCAATTACATATAGTTAAGCGGGAATATCAATCACCATATTCTAACCTTAATAATGCATTTTGATCGTGTTAAAACTTGCACAATGGTTTTCTTTTTGCAGAAAACCTGCACGAGTATGTTTAGAAGTGTTTTATCATATTTATAAACACATGTGACAAATAAGAAAATTATTATGATGTATTCACCAAATTTTCTGTAAATCAAAATTGGATTTGTAGTTTCACTCACATATATATATATATATATATATATATATATATATATATATATATATATATATATATTTCCAATTAGGAATTTAAATAATTAGATTTTAAATTTTTCTAGATAACATATACGTTGAAAATAATATATTTTTCTTTAAACAAAAATTACCATGCTAAAGCATCACTATCAATTTTCTTACATTGTCAATTTAAAGTTTTTTACACAGTATGACTTTTAAAGTATTTAAGATAAGCATCAAATATTAATGAAGTGATGATTTATGACTGGTTGATAATGTAAAACATATTTACACTCACTATATATATACCAATTGAATCCTAAAAATAATTGTTACGGTGGAATAATTTTTAATATTTATTGCATTCAATAGAGTTTTATTAATAATTATAGATTTAACAAATGTATATGATGGATTCTCTCCTTCTATAATTCTATCAAATATTTTATATTTATTTTGGTTAATTAAATTATAGTCTGTCATATATAGTGATATCTATGACTGCAATTAATAATAATTAAATTAATGTTGAAATACTCAGATATTCAAATTTAAATTAATTTGATATCTTGATAATATTGTGCGTAGTTAATTTAAATTTATATTGTATTAATAAATTTTTACTTTTCCTCTCCTGACAATTGATGTAAGACCAGTGAGTTAAAGGCTTTAGTTGTGCGGGTTTTTAATTTTATCAACTGTTTATTAGGTTCACTTATGACGTTATCCTTTGCCTCATGGGTCTTGGTTTATGTCCCCCCATGATTTTGTATTGCTTTTTTTTTTTTTTCCTTTTTTGAATGAATTTTAGGGTGTCCAGGAAGTGATTGGTGGCAGCAGGGATGCTAACCTAGCTAGGATGCCTGTTGTCACAGTGATGCTTTTGCATGCCTATTTTGCAAAAAAATAAAAAAAATAAAAAAATCTTATGACGTTATCCAAAGATTAGATATTTATAAGAGGTCATTTCGAAAATATTTCTGAAAATTCTTATTTTATTAAATTAATCTATCTTAATTATATTAGGTATTACACCAATTAGTATAAATATGTTGCAAATAAATAAATAGTTACGGTATAGCCACTAAATTTTCTATAAATCAAAGTTTGATACAGTAGGTTTGCCACACACATTGAGAGTGAGATATATATTGTCGATTGTAGCACCCCCTCGGCGTTAAATGTTAATTCGATGCGGAAAACATAAATAATAAAAAGAAATGCTGGTTGCTTTTGGAAAATAATTTAGGTAGATAATTATGTTTGAAAATGCGTGTCTAAAATTTTTTATTCTTACGACACGAATATCTACAAATGTCAAGGCAAGAAAGTAAAATCATAATACACACATCACAATAAAAATCTCCATAGAATTAGTAAAAGATTTTTCTCGCCGAGGCGTACAAGTTTTCAAATAGCCATAATAGACCATAATATATACTTAGAAAGGACTCCAAAACCCTTACACCAAAAAGATGACTTCCACAGCTGATCAAACCCAGAAATGTTCTTTGGGGAATTCTGCAATGTCATCCCCATCATCTGATACCTCGAAAACAAGGCGTCGTAAGTCACTCCAGTGAGTGGTATGAAAGAAAAACGGGGTCTTGCCTGTAAGACTCAATGACATAGAGTTTTTGATATATGACAAATATACAATTTAATGTGTGTGCAAGTGTTTTTAGTATCAAATTGCAAAGACAGGTATCAAGCTGAATATATCAAGTTCTGTAAGCAATTAAAGGAGAATATCCAAAGAAGAACTTGAAGAGCTCAAGAAGCAACAAGCAAGGACAAAGATCAAGGAGTCATCAAGGCAAGAGCTTAAAGAAGAATTAGATTTAGGTCTTAGATGATTTGTAAGAGAAGAAATGTCTTATTCACAAATAGCTCAGTTGAAATGATGCATGAAGAAAATCATTTTACATAACCTGCATTAAAAAGGAATAAGTCTTAATAAAAATGATTTTTGAAATTAAGAAAATTCTTTGTCAGTACAGCCATGTATTCAATGGATGTATATCCTTTTCTGTAACTGACAAATGAAAATAAAGTTCTTGATATTCAGTACATAGATGTACTACACCTATGAATAACATTAAATCAGATCAGTTATAAATGGTTAACTAAATACAGGCCTGTACATTTGCTATGTACGCGTGTATTCAAGTTTCTGGAAAAATCTGATGTTCATTAATACATAGATGTACTGAATGGGTGTACTGGTGGTACTGGTGGATTAACCAAGATCAAGTTTTTAAAAGAACTCGTACAGTCATGTATTACACAGGTGTACAGAAACTTTCAGTATGTAAAATGATTAATACATCTCTGTACTCAACCCCTGTCCAAGAACTTGAATCAGTTTAACTGATTCTGATATCAGACCCAAATCTGTTTGGACTGATCCCAAACGGTTATAACTTGTTTTCTATATAAAGTGGGATCAATAGAATACTAATATCATATCAGAAACACACGAAATCAATTTGAGAGATCAATTGTGAAAATCATTCATCATCTTTCTTGAGCTTATTGGGAAAAGAGTGTTTCATTCTTGTTAGAAATGTAACGCCCATTGGGGGTGTTACATTAGTGGTATCAGAGCTGGTCGCATCTTTCGGGAACCTTGGGGAATAGGTCCGTTATGTTTTTGTTGTGTGATCTCTGGTTGGCCCTTGTTTGGACTGTTTCCTTGTCGAAACAATGTGTGTTGACTTATAAGTATTTGTTTTCTTGATTGGTTTCCATTGCTTTTGCCTTGTGAGAAATCATGGCTAATAGATGGTACTTTGGTCCATGTGTGACACATTCGGTTATCCTTTTGGGATTGTGTCAGACATTGGGATAATGTACCCGTTGTAAAGGATTTTTCGGGAGTGTTCCCTGGAAATATTCTAGGTTTGCTGCTGGCAAGGGATATTGATTTTCGATCAATCTAGTTTCTAGATCCGATCCGATTTCTACTCTCCTAGTGTAGGATGTCGCCTACAAAGTTAAATCGAGTTAGACGACTCGATTCAATTGGAAGATCTGTGGTTTAAGCAGTTTGTTAGACCAAGTGTTTTCCGTAGGCAGCACCAATGTTGTGTGAGGGTTCGATACTCCGTGTGGATTTCTGACAACTCAACAAAGTGACGATTATGAACAAGTATTCTCTGCCGTGTGTAGTTGATTTGATAGATCAATTGCGAGGAGTCGTCATCTAAGCAAAGATCGACTTGAGGATGAGTTATCACCAGATTTGAGTGAGGACCTATCATAGATTTTGGAGCCATTGATTCAGCCAATGAGGAAAGACCAACTCTTCGCATGACGAAGAGACTAAGTTGTCCGTGAGCGTACCCGATCCAAAGTGTACGAAGCGTGTCTGGAAAGACCTGTGTACTTGTTGGAACCAAGGCAAGATGATTCGAATCTTCAACCTTGGGTGAGTGTCTCATGATTAAGGAAACTCTTATCTGTACTGTTCATTCCTTTATGAACTTGTAAATCGACATTTGTTCCTCAAATTTCGATGGTTGTATTAGACAAATCTCTATGGTCAATTTCGTGCTTATGAAACTGATTTTCTAATCTTGATTTAAAGTCTATCATGATTTAGCAATTAGTCATGCTAGTCAGTAATTTTAATTCACCCTAATGGATTTTCTCGTATGTGAGAATTTGTACTCAGATTTCTGAATAACCCTCAGTGTCTTAGACATTCGAATGGATGGATTTGGTAATATTCATTGGCCTAGATATTTTCACGATTCATTGAAAAAATTTGTTATGACTATTTCTTGAGTTATAACACCGATAACTTCGTGGTAACAAGTTTTTTTTTATGAAACTTAGTCTAATCGCTTCAACTTTTGGTAGAGGTGACCAAGTCTGATTTTTGCCAGACTGTTTTTCTTTTTAAAATCGTCGTTTTGTAAATTCTTTGTACGAAGAATCAATCCTCTTGGGGATAGGAACTATTCATCTTTGATTTCCTAATCCGCTGGAAGTCCTTGTTAAAGGAGGAACTTTATTAGAGTCATGGTTGTAAACATGTATTAGCTATGCATTTTTACACTCACGAACCTAATTGAAGAATCTTTTTCCATACTGGATGTTCCGGTATCGTTCAAATTGATATAATTCTTCTTTATGCTTTTGTGAAAGTGAAATCAAGAAAATTTCTTTTCTTGAAAATTTCTTTTTGTCATGTCTTATTGTGGTTCGAAAGGACTTGTCGTCCTTGATCAACTTTACCCTACGTATTTTTCCAAACGTCATTGACGTGCGACCTACCTCATAAGTCATGAGGATGGGTATTTGATTCATATCAGGATGTTAGAGTTAGTCGAGTACAGTGAAAAGAGATAACTTGATGTTTGAGACCTTCCTTGATAAGATGTTGGCGTCGCCATGAATTTTCATTACGAGTTTATTGAAGAACTATAAGAGTCTTGTTTAAGTTCGAGTGATCGTGGACAGACTGATGAAGTCGACACCCTTCTTACCTGTTAAGATTCACTATACAATGGAGAGGCTAACCGAAATATGTACCAGAGGACTGATGAGACTTCATGGAGTATCTTCCAACATCGTTCCAAATGAAAATCCGCAATTACTAACGTTTTTAGGTGAAGTCCACTCTAAGTGTTGAGGGCCAAGTTGAGGCTAGGCTCAACCTGCCACCCTCTGTTCAATGGGCAAGTAAGAAAGGATCCAATCCTTAGAAGGTTGGCTGAAAGTCAAAAGTAGTACCTAAGTACGGTCATCCCTAGAGTAGGATAAACAAAGTGATATGAGTGTTGTTGAGGTGTAGATGTGACTGGTAAGATGAGGACCCCTAAGCTTAACACCATTAAGTAAGACGATTTCAATAGATTTTATCATGATTGAGGCAGATTATCAATGAAGGAATCTAGAAAAATGACCAAATACTTGTAGCTAAAATGGATTGTATGAGTTTGGAAGCTTAAAAAGGAAAGTTTCTATACTAATTTTACCTAAGTTGATTCGATTCCCAAAGAGATAAACTCTTGTGTTAGCTAAGGTTGTTAGAGAAATTAAAATTTGATTTAATCAAATCATCTTATCTGGCGTGTTGTATTTGGACTTTAGTTATCTTAAGAAGTTTTATGATGTTTTGATTGGAGACTGGAAATATATTTTTGATATAATCTAGAAGAGTATACTACACCCAAAGGGATTGAGACTATGATTGAATACCTTGAGTATGAAGTTGATACATGTTGTAGTAAAGTAAGTTTTTATCTTGGTAATAACTATGAGAGTTAGATGTGCGGAAAACAGTTCTCTAGTGGACCAGTAACTGAGAATAGAAGTGATTAAGTTTGATTTTGCTCCTCATGCGAGAGGAATGTATATCTTAGTTAAATCTTGGTGTTGAAAGTGAGAGTTAAGGATGTAAAGGAAATTTTTTCTAATGGATTAGTATAAGAGATTAAGTTTTAATTATATCTTTCGTGTACGAGGGATTGAAGCAAAGTATTAATGAGGGAGAGTATGAATTGAAAATAAGTGATTTGATATTGAGGATAACTAGAACGAAGACTAAGTATGAATTTCGTTATTAAGTTATGAAAGTCATCTAAGGGAAAGTGAATACGGGAAGTATAAAGTAGGATCTTGGGATTAAGATGTAATTACAAGATCCTGTCTAGTTTTGAGTCACGAAATTTCGAGGATGAAATTTTTTTTTTCACTGGGGTAGTAATGTAACACCCCGATTTTTACTGTTCTTCAATAATAGTAATTATGTATATGTTGATACTATTTTAATTGGAAAGATTAATTTTCTGGATGCTTAACTTTGTTTATTTTAAGGGGTTTAGTTTGAGTAATTTTAATTACTCATTTAAAAATTTCCTTATTAAGTGCATTAGCACTGCTTTATTTTAGTATATGCATGCTTACAAGACAATAATTTTAAGTTATTGTTACTATTATTACCTGTATAGAAAAATGTTTTAAATAATATGGTTAAGAGAAAAATATTTTCATATTTTATTCTATTTAATTTTAAAGTTAAAAATAAACTGGTTTGGAATTAATTGGACATTAATTTTTGGACAGTTGATTTTCTTAGTTGATCAGATCAACTATCAATCTTGACCCTAAATAAAATTTTGAAAGTATATTTTTGTCACTAATTATTTTTAGATCCAACGGTTGATGTTATTTCCCTTTTTCAAAAATCAATTTCAACTACTTATTTTACCTATTGCTAATTAAAAGAAAAAGAAAAGAAAAGAAAAGTGAATTTCTCTCTTCCCTCTCTTATCAGTGTCGACTTCCCCCCCCCCCCCCCCCAAAAAAAAATATTTTCTTTCATTTCCTTCTCTTTTGTTCTAAGTGCAGACCCACCTCCTTCCTCCTTCATCTCCCCAACCGGCGCCGCCCTCCACCTGCAGCCACCGTCCGGCCGCACGCCACCTCCTAGGGACGTCGTTCGGCTACTGCGCGACGCGAAGAAGATGGCCACGCGACCCAGCTTCGCCCCACGCCTCTGGTTAGCTGTGCGACGTCGCCGTCGCTGTGGGCCCCTGTCGCAGCTACGGTAGCGCCTCCTGGCCGCCGTCCATGGTGGTTGACCATCCTTTTCTTCCTTTATGAAGTTTCCTCTTCGTTTTGGTCCATGGATGTTACAGAGTCACTGCTGCCGCCGCTGGAACCGTCGTGTCACGGCCGTCCGCCGCCACGCCAGGCAACATAGAACCACCACAACTTCTTCTTCTTCCTTGGGTAAGTGTTTACCCCTAATTCCTTCTAGTTTCAAAAAGCCCCAAATCAGTTTGTAAACCCTAACCCTTTGATTTCAGTTTGTAATTTTGAAATTTAACATTGTTTAATGCAATTGGGACTGTGAATTAGTGTTTCCCTAAACCAATTTCATTATTCTTTAGTTAAAATGAGTTTTTCCCAAATTGATTTATGAACCCTATTTTACCCGAATTTAGTTTTATTTGGAAATTGATAAAGTTTTGTTAAATTAAAGGTTTGAATTTATTAGATTTTATGCTAATGTTGAATTATGGATTGATTTGTTGTTTTGGTTGTTGAATGTATTCGAACGTTCTCCCTATGTTGATAGTTGTGTTTATGCTTGCTTGGGAGAGTGACTTTTATTTTGGAGCAGTAGCGGAATTTTGCCTGTATGGGTTGTGAGATGTCAAGGGGACCGGGACATCATCGAGAAGGAAACAAATCTTGGAGTCAAAAAGAGGATCTTTTTCTGGTCTACAAAGGTAAAAGGAGTTTACCTGAAGAGTTTTTTGCTAGTCATGTACCCTGTTTGTTTTGACTGATAATATGTTTGATTTTAAAAATGTGTGTTGATGTTATTTAGAATTGTTGAACATGAATTATATTGTTGTTGGATTATGTATGCATTGAACTATATGTTATATTCTTGATTCTGATTGGCTGAGGGCATGACACTAGTCATTACTGTTAATAAAGATTAAGACATTTAAGTACCTTAACTCAGAAATATCGAAAAATTGGTGTTTTGCTTCTTTGGAAAGTGAGAAGAAAATCCTAAATGATGAAAGTGTGAAGATAGAACAAAGTTAGGAAAGAAAGAAAATGGAAAAACATCAAAGATTATGAAAACTACTTAAAAGTATTTTGGAAAGGAAAAGTCTTTTGGAAACAAGGATTTTCTCATAGATTTTATGAAAAGTTGGTTTTCAAAAATGGAAAGATTTAGAGAAAATGCCTCTTTGATAAATCGATTTGCAAGGGTTTTATATTTAGTTTAAAGTTGAGAAAAGAGTTTCAGTGGTTTTCTAGGTTTTCAGAAAATGGATTTTGAGAACAAGATTTTCTATGAAAGTGTATTTACAAGAACTAAAAGTATTTATGTCACAAAGTTGAGAAACTTTTGAACTTTTGTTTTTCGATTTAGTTTTCACTGAACGAAAAACCAAGTGGAAAAGAGAAAAGTAGAAAGGACCTAGATTTCCGAAATGACGGGCTAGAGTTCTTGTTTTGAGTTTTGAGGAAAAGAAAGGACCTAGATCACCGAGCTATAAACCCGGGCTGGATTTGGATTGCCGAGATATCGGGCTGAATTCGGAGTGCCGGTAAAGCCTGACTAGTGTTCCTATTGAGAAGAACCTAGACATCCGAGACGTCGGGCTAGTGTTCGAATTGAGGAAGAGATTTTCAATATCATTGTTTTGGTTTTCAAAAATCTTGAGTTGGTATTTAGAATATATCTAATACCTGAATAAAAGTAGTTGAGAGCTTTAAGCTTTGACGAGGAAAGCAATGATGCGAAAAAGAAAAGCGGAAATGAGAACATTTGTTTTACATGCATAGTCTGGCTATATGCCGTTGTGGCAGACGTGCCATTGTGTATCGAGCTATAGTTTCACAAGGGTGAACTGACAAATTGGATAGTAACGGACCAGAGATAGATCCTTTAGTCTTTGGGTCTATAAGGACATTCGGGCTCGAAAACCCACAGAAGGCTTGGGTATTTGCACCCTCGGACCGTGGAAATCGGTTACCCAGCAAGTAATGTACTCAATCAGGAACTATTCAATCTTATTTAGGTGAGACGCGATACCCCAAAACAATTCGGGATCGGACCTAAATTGAGAGGCCGACCCAAACGCGCGAGACAATTGTGTTATGGGCATTAGCGCAATCCTATCGTGCTCGACGAAGGGAAGTTAGGATCTCCGGAGATAGTGAATATTGAAGTGACATGAAAGGTTTTATAAAATTTGCATTTAGTTGTCGGGAATGAATCCCTGTGCTATAATTGTGATGTTATATTGTGTGGTGGTCTTGTGAGTCGTGTATGTGACTGCTATGATGAAACTCATATGTCGGTATCTCACCTTTGCATTATTTCTGTTTGGTTTTCTTTTGTGGTATTTTGGGTTTGAGTGTACAAAGGTTGCAGAGAAGTTTCCAGCTTCACTCGGGGATATTAGTCCCAATCCTTGAAGATGTCAGATGTTAGTTATAATGGTGAGAACCATGGGATCTTTCCCAGGAACATCTTTTAGAACGACCAGCTTAGGTTTTGAGACATTATTGATTTATGATAGTATATGTTCATGGCTCGGAGAGCCTTTATTTTAAATGGACTGTTTATGGCTCTGAGAGTTTTCCTTTGGATGGAAATCTAAGATTTTCTTTTAATCCTGTATAGCTTGTTGATGTAAATATTGTCAGAATATTACTATCTTGATATATTTTATATGACTGGAATTTCTGGGTTGAAAATATAAATATTTCAGCAGGTATTTTTAGTCTGGGATGTTGAAATTACAGAGGAGACTCTATCGAAATTTTTGTAAAAATTCTAGATCTTTATTCAAGTATAGTGTGATTTTACTTTTGTGACGTATGTATCACTTTTCCGAAAATATTCAGAAGGGAAATTTTTACACCTGAGTTTTTCTGACTTAAAGTAAATTAATTTTTCCAAAAGTGAAACCAGCAAAATTCTTTTTATTTAAGTTCCGCGACGAGTTAAGAGTTAGAAATGTAACGCCACCGGGGGGGTGTTACATTAAATGCTAGTAATCATGAGTTTTCAAGTGAAATGACCAAAATACTTCTAAGCTCAACCTACCCAACGTTTAGTTAAATTTTAGCCATGGTTAAGGAACCAAGGTTAGTTCTCTTGGCCAAGAATCAATCACACCCTTCCTAAAATGTGAGCCACATAAATTTAACCATGGTCACTAATTTAACCCTACTTTAGATCCACGTGTTGCTTAGTGATTTTTTGCCTTTTTTCTTTTTATTTTCATGGGGTTTCTTTGCTTTTTATTTGGGTCTGGATATATTGTTTTTATATTTGGAAAAAAAGAAGAAGACAACATTTATTACTTGAAAGAATAAGGCTTTGTCATTTGACATCTCCAGAGCAGCTAACGTGCCTTATGGGAAAGACTTTCTCACTCCTCTTCTTTCTTCCACAATATAATTAGGTAGAGTGTAAATCAAGATATATATATATATATATATATATATATATATATATATATATAGTTGATACAAGTTTTACAAAATGTTTTGGAAATATTAGTATGTGAGTAAAAATTTATCATGTTTGATATAAATTTTAAAAAATTATTTTCGGACATAAAAAATGTTCGAAATAAAATTAGTTAATGATAGTTATAAACTTAGGAAAACCATATTCCCATATGTGAAAGTGAGAAAGAAACACTCCTGTAAAGAAACTCTCTTAATATTTTATTATAAAACATGAATTTTCTAGCACAATTTCACATTTCATTATTTTATTATTATTATTTCAAAAACTAAATTTTGTCCCTCAAATTTATCTATTTTTAATTAATTATTATGCTAAACAATAATTTTTCTCACTAAGTTTTATTTTATATTTTATTATTACTATTATTATTATTATTATTATTATTATTATTATTATTATTATTATTATTATTATTATTATTATTATTATTATTATAAATAGTGAGTTTTTGCTATCTTAGTCATATTTTGTCATTTTATAATTATGTCAAACAGTTTTTTGTTCAAATAAATTTCGTCATCTATCATTTTATTTGTTATTTTATATAGTCACCATTATACTTTAGGGATCCGATTGAAAATTTTATATAAGTTCAAGGACTTAATTAAAAACTTTTTTAGCTTAAGGACTTACTTGAAAATTCCCAAATTCAAGGACCAACTTAATAATTAAACATATTTATGGAAAAAAATGCATGCAACATTTCATCTCTCCCCATTTCATCTCTTTCTTTCTTTGTTTGCCATCATACCACCAAGTATCTGAATTCTGATCTCTGCCTGAATTGATGTTAAGTACCTTTTTATCACCGCCAAGAATAAATTTAATCAAAAAATGAAGTATCTATTTTGTTTCTATTAAAAAATACATGATACATTTCATCACTCCCACTTAATCTATTTCTTTCTTTATTTTCCATCAGCACCACCTACTCTCCTTTTTCCATCTTCTCTAACGACGAAAAATCTCTCCCCATCTAACTTTCAGGATAGCATTATCTAGCGTATTGGCACTAACATACTCTCTTTCTTCCATCTTCTCTGACGACGAAAAATATCTCCCCATCTAAATTTCAGGAAAGCATTATCTAGCGTATTGGCACTGACAAATCCTCCTTCTATTTTGGAAAATCATATTTCTTCACTATTTTTGTTTCTTAAAAAATAATTACTTCCCCCTTCATCCTCTTTGCTTCAGATCAATTTTCTCTCTGAGGTTAGGGAATATAGGTTAAAAGAAAATGGACATTTAGTCAGTGAATGTATATATATATATATAGTTAGAGTTGATACAAGTTTTACAAAAATTGTTTTTGGAAATATTAGTATGGGAGTAAAAATTTATATGTTTAATACAAGTTTTAAAAAATTATTTCCGGACATAAAAAATGTTCGAAATAAAATTAGTTAATGATAGTTATAAACTTAGGAAAATCCTATTCCCATGTGTGAAAGTGATAAAGAAACACACCTGTAAAGAAAATCTCTTAATATTTGTTGTAAAACAGATTTTTCTAGCACAATTTCACATTTCATTATTTTATTATTATTATTTCAAAAACTAAATGTTGTCCCTCAAATTTATGTATTTTTATTTAATTATTAAGCTAAACAATAATTTTTCTCACTGAGTTTTATTTTATATATTATTATTATTATTATTATTATTATTATTATTATAAATAATGAGTTTTTTCTCTCATAGTAATATTTTGTCATTTTATAATTATGTCAAACAATTTTTTTGCTTCTAAATTTCATCATCTATCATTTTATTTTTTATTTTATATAGTCATCATTATACTTTAGGGACCCGATTGAAAATTTTATATAAGTTCAATGACCTAATTAAAAACTTTTTTAGTTTAAGGACTTACTTGAAAATTCCCAAATAATTCAAGGACCAACTCAATAATTAACCCTATTAATTTAAAAACTGCATGCAACATTTCATCTCTCCCCATTTCATCTCTTTCTTTCTTTATTTCTCATCATACCACCAAGTATCTGAATTATGATCTCTGCCTGAGTTGATGTTACGTACCTTTTTATCACCGCCAAGAACAAATTTCATCAAAAAATGAAGTATCTATTTTGTTTCTATTAAAAAATGCATGATACATTTCATCACTCCCATTAGCACCACCTACTCTCTTTCTTCTATCTTCTCTGACGACGAAAAAATTCTCCTCATCTAACTTTCAGGAAAGCATTATCTAATGTATTGGCACTGGCCTACTCTCTTTCTTCCATCTTCTCTGACGACGAAAAATCTCTCCCCATCTAAATTTCAGGAAAGCATTATCTAGCGTATTGGCATTGACAAATCCTCCTTCTATTTTGGAAGATCATATTTCTCCACTATTTTTGTTTCTTAAAAAATAATTACTTCCCCCTTCATCCTCTTTGTTTCTCTCCGAGGTTAGTGAACATAGGTTAAAAGAAAATGGACATTTAGTCGATGACGTTCACTCCGACGACTTCGACAGCCAGCTGGTCGAGGTATTCTCGGAGTTCAATAGCCTCACTTCCGTTTGCATTTGTAAGGACTCCTCCACCAGCAAGTCAATCTGTTATGGCTATGTCAACTTCGTTTCTCCCCAAGATGGTACCGTTTTTGCTTTCTTGGTCTCCTTTTCGATGTTTCTTTAGGTTTCCACAGATTTATCCAAAGATTTTTGTGAGATGTTGTTTGTTGTGTTGTGTATCTTTGAATTGTGATCTGAGTATGATAAAATTTGGTCTTCGTGGATAATTTGATTTCATGTAATTCGTGTCCTCTCCCAATCTTTTCCCTTTCTTTGCCTTCGACGAAGAGCTCTTCCCCAAAGCTGAATTCTGTGGCATGTGCTACTGCAGGACTGACATGTTTCCAGAAAATTTTAACCAATTTGTCAGAAACCTGAACTTGTCGTTTGAATGTGTTTGGAAAATCGGTCAAGCCATGGCTAGAATTTTCTGTTATGTTAGTCACCTTCTCAACGCCTTGAACTTGACAACAGGTTGCAGGGGTGTCCCTGACCTCTTTTAAATGTTATGGCTCACCAATATCCTTTATTTCTTCAATTTTTTATTGATTGTGACCTGGTCCTTTTTATCATTTCCTTTCTTTTTTTGACCAGCACTTAAATTTCCTTTCTCTTTTTTTATCCATACAAGGTTTCAACATTATGTTTGTATATCCTTACTTAAAAGGTCCTGAAGTATGACCCTGTTATATATCCAAGTTTGAAATTTTAGCTCACTGATGATGATTATAAATGGTTTACTAAAGTCATATTATTTCCTTGAAAAATTATTTTATTCAAAGGGAAGAGTCTTCATTTAACATCTGTGTTTTAAGGCATTATTTATACGTTGGATAACTATGTTTAAGACTTTGGGTAAATGTCTAATATGCATGTTTAGGTGTTGGGAACCATGCATGGAAAGTATGAGATTAACCGGCGTTGAATTGAATGAGAACGCGTTCTAGAATTTCCGTTATACAATTTAGAATGTTTAAGAATGCACAATAGGAAATTTAATTTTGTGGAAGAGATTAGGTATTTTTGAAGGCTTAGTCTTTTTCCTTAGGTATAGAGGAGTCTATTTTTCAAATTTCAAGTCAATCGAACTTCAAACGAACTCAGAGCGCACGAAAACGTATGAAACAGGAATGCTGGACAGCAACCAGCGCTGAGCGCTGTCTTACTTGGACTGAGCACCAGCCAAAGGGACACGTGGCACGATGCGATTGGCCCGGGGAGGCGGTGCAACTGGTGCTGTGCGCTGAGCGATGGGCGCCAGAAAAGAAAAAAAAAAGTTTTAAGTGAGGAATTTCATGGAACCTTGGAGAAGAGGGGAGAAAACTCAGAAACTTAGAGAGAGAGGGAGAAAAAAGAAAGAAAGAGAGAGAAAATTCCAGAGCTGATTCCGATCAATCCGTTCGTCCTATTGAAAAATCGATTATACCGTTGTGATCCTTGCGACTTCTACTTCATCATCCTACCTTTCTTTTCTTGGTTAGGCTAAGGTAAGTCTATGTTTTTATGCCGAAATGCTGTCCGTGATAGTATTGAAGTTATCTCTCAATCCGTTTATTGGATTTCAATTCCGTCTTCAGATTTGAGCTACACGTAACGTGTACTTCGTGAATATGTGTTCAGGTAAATTTTTGGAGCCCCAGAGGTAGGAGAACCTCACGTTGCAGATTTGAGGAGATTGGAGTCGGTCCGTTTCGTTACTCTAAAGCTAGCCTACGACATCTCAGGTGGGGGAAAGAAGCCATCTAACGTCGGAAATGGCTAAGTAACATTTTATTCAATATTAGCGTAGGGCGACCTAAACACTACTAGTGAGCGAATAATTGACAATATCAATATCACATTGGGGATCACTTAGTGGTACCAATGATGATATGGAGATTGTAGATTTATCGCAGTTAGGTTAATTTTTATGATATCTGAGGTTGTCTGATTTTACTGTTTTGAGCTGCTTGTTGTGTGCTGTTTGGATTGATACGTTAATTGTGATTATGTTTAATTTATTATTTTATTATTATTATAATATGATTATGGTTGATAACATGTACTGGCTGATAATATGTTATATTTGCCATAACATGCTTAGTTGTTTTCTAGGCAGTGATATTGATATTTTAAGTGATGCATGTTGGGGAGTGTATGATATATGATTTTAGACCTGCCTAACCTGATTAATTAATATTTTATTATGATGAGATTGATGTGGTGATATTAGTTGAGATATGCTATGCAATAGTGATGAGAGGTTAAGGGACTAGGGTATGATTCGATATTCGTCGGTGAAACCCATATAGATGCATGTTGTTGATCACATCCGTGTGTTTGGAACACACGAGGTCAGAAGTCCTCGCGGGACCGTCCCAACTTAGATTTAGGCTGTGCAGCTATAGTGTCATTGCTATGCATGAGCACCCTCGAGAGAGAACCAGGGTGTGCACCGGATGAGAGTGTGCACCGTTATTTGGGGACACGTCGCTTGGACGACTGACTAACATCTCTCAGCGGGCAAGGGATGTGTGACAGGATTGGTGGTGGCCATGTCAGCATAAGTTGCATGAGTGCGAAGGGTAGAGGATGATAATATATCTCGAGGATGATTGTTTATATTTCTTGTATATATATCTGTGATGCATGTCTATGTGCCTTTATTGTTTATATGCTGCGTACCATTTTCCATATATGATGATAGATAGTTTCTTATCCCCTAGTTCTTTTATATGTATGTTTCTTTGATGTGCTCGTTTTGAGAAGACCTTGCGGATGAGCCAGCTATAGAGGAGCTTGATGGGACTCCTTATGAGCCAGGCGCTGGAGGACGAGCAGTGACCTCTTGCCGTTGAGTTTAGAGTCTATGGCCAGTGCGTCTTTTTGTGACGTTTTAGTTTCCGTTGCTTATATCATTTTGTATCAGTATGTATCTTTTGGGACCCTACTGATGGAGTACCCTCTTTAGTTTATCAGCACAGTATGTGTGTATTTATATTTATATATGTGTGATGTGATGTTTAATTTTGTTCTTACTTTTAAGTTTTTAATATTTATGATTTTCTATATATATATATATATATATATATATATATATATATATATATGTCCAATGCTAATATTACAGTTAAGTATTAGATAATTAGGTTTTTCTTTATTGAGACATCGGGGTGCAGTTTGATTCTGTTCAGACTATGAGGTTAGGGTGTACTGGCCATTTTAGTTGAATCCACATCGGATAATGACTATGCTTAGAAGTTGGGTAGTGAGTCCAGACGCAATAGGTAACATTTGTGTGGCATATAGTATTTATATATCAGATTATGTAATATTATATGTCATATAAATATGAGTTAATGATTTCTTTTACAGGATCATGGCTCGAGGTAGAGGTAGAGGACGATGGAGAAGAGGTGGTGGTAGAACCCCTGAGAGAGTTACCAGAAGTGGCAACGGAGGGGCTTCTCACACCGGAGGAGGAACCAGAGGTGGAGGAGAGTCATCTGAGACTCTTCGGACCATCAAAGATCTAGCCACCGCTATGTTGCAGCAGACACAGCAGAATGCTCAGATGATGCAGCAGGATAGAGAGCAACATGAACATGAGAACCAGAGGAGAGCTGCTGAGGCAGAGGATGCAGGGATGGCTACTTTCCTGAAAGGGAAGCCACCATAGTTTAGAGGTGACTATGATCCAGAGAGGGCAGAGTGGTGGATTCAGGAGCTGGAGAAGATCTTTGACACCATGACATGCAGAGATGACAGGAAAGTGACTTATGCTGCTTTCATGCAGACCGGAGGAGCAGAGTCATGGTGGAGAGGCAAGAGAAAGTTATTGGAGGCCGAGGGTCGTGTGATTAACTGGGAGACTTTTAAAACTTGCTTCCTGGAGAAATACTTCTCGCGTTTGGTTAGACGCGAGAAGTAGAAAGAGTTTATGAGTCTTCGACAATGTAACATGTCTGTCGGGGAATATGCAGCACGATTTGAGGCACTGATTCAGTTCTCAGAGTTTTACCAGAGGTTCCCTGATGAGGATTGGATGTGTAGGAGGTTCGAGGATGGCTTGAGGCATGAGTTACAGAGAGCTATAGTGCCGCTTGATATTCAGAGTTTCCTATAGCTGGTTGAGAGATGCAGTGCCATAGAGGGCATAGATCAGAGATAGGCTGTTGAGCAGAGATCGCAGAGGAGTGGAGGCCCTATCAGATCAGGTTTTCAGAGGAGAGCAGGCAGTGGTTCTCAGTTGAGACGGGGCCCCTATACTAGACCCGTGCAGAGTGTTCAGTCATCTGCATCAGTACTAGCTGTTACAGTACCAGTTAGTGGAGCGGGCCAGCAGCAGAGAGGCCCAGTTTGTTAGATGCGGAGGTCCGCATTATGTTAAATATTGCATAGAGAGGACGAGTTGTTTCCACTGTGGAAAACCAGGCCATATGGCTCGGGATTGTAGGCAGAGAGGGATACAGCAGCAGGCAGCTGCTAGTAGAGGAGCTGCAGGCTATAGAGGTGGAGCTGGGAGAGGAGCCCCAGTAGCAGAATCGTCGGTGGCTAGACCTCAGGCCACAGGGAGGGTGTTTACCGTGAGGGGAGCTGAATCCTCTCAATCTGCAGATCTTATCCAGGGTATGTTGTTGATATCTGGTCGACTCTCGTCTGTGTTGTTTGACTCAGGTGCTACACATTCATTTATTTCGCATGAGTGTGTGGATCATTTACATTTGCCTGTTTCTCAGTTAACTTATACCCTTACAGTATCTACTCCAACCAATGATTCCTTGACTACCATGTATGTTTGCTTACAGTGTCCTATAGTTGTTGAGAATATGACATTCCTTGTGGATCTTGTCTGTTTACCTATGCAATAGATAGATGTTATCCTCGACATGGATTGACTTTCGACTAACCATGTAGTGTTAGATTGTTCCAGCAAGACCTTGACATTTCTTGAGCCTTCTAGGGTAGTATCTGCCAATGAAGGAGTATCTATGAGGAGTGATGATTCTCGACTGTACGTGATGCTTTTCTCAGTGGAATCTAAAGAGGCTCCGAGTATAGATTCTATGCCTATCGTGAGAGAATTTCCTAAGGTTTTCCCTCCCGATGTTCCGGGTTTTCCCCCAGAGAGGGAAGTGGAGTTCACCATAGATCTCATACCAGGGACAGGACCTATATCTATAGCACTTTATCAGATGTCACTCGTAGAGTTAGTCGAGTTAAAGAAACAATTGGATGATATGTTGAAAAAGGAATTTATCAGGCCTAGTGTTTCATGGTGGGGAGCTCCAGTGTTGTTTGTTAAGAAGAAGGACGAAAGTGCTAGATTATGCACAGATTACAGGCAGTTGAATAAAGTGACGATCAAGAATAAGTATCCGTTGCCTAGGATAGATGATTTGATGGATCAATTAAAGGTAGCTTCAGTATTTTCCAAGATTGATTTGAGGTCTGGGTATCACCAGATTAGGGTAAAGAAGGAGGATATACCCAAGACAGCTTTTAGGACGAGGTACGGACACTATGAATATTTAGTTATGCGTTTTGGTGTGACTAATGCTCCAGTAGTGCTTATGGATTATATGAACAGGATCTTTAGACCGTTCCTCGATAAGTTTGTGGTGGTGTTTATAGATGATATGATATAATTATTTATTCCCGTACACGGGAAGAGCATGAGGAACATTTAAGAACAGTGTTACAGGTGTTGAAGGATAGACAGTTGTATGCCAAGCTTTCTAAGTGCGAGTTTTGGTTAGAGGAGGTTCAGTTCCTAGGTCATGTGATTAACAAAGAAGGAATAGCAGTAGATCCTGCTAAAGTTGAAGCAGTGCTTAAGTGGGAAAGACCCAAGTTAGTTAGTGAAGTGAGGAGTTTCTTGGGATTGGCTGGATATTATCGGAGGTTTATCGAGGGTTTTTCGAAAATTGCATTGCCTATGATGCAGTTAACAAGAAAAGGTACAACATTTGTTTGGACGGAGGAATGTGAGAAGAGTTTTCAGAAGTTGAAGGAAAAGTTAACCACATCGCCTGTTCTGACTTTGCCAGATCCTTTAGGACAGTTTGTTGTATATTGTGATGCATCATACCAAGGATTGGGTTGTGTCTTGATGCAAGAGGGAAGAGTTGTGGCTTATGCTTCCCGACAGTTGAGAGTTCATGAGAGGAATTATCCGACCCATGATCTGGAGTTGGCAGCTATAGTGTTCGCATTAAAGATATGGCGACACTATCTTTATGGAGCAAGGTTTAATGTGTATAGTGACCATAAGAGTTTAAAGTATCTGTTTGATCAGAAGGAGCTAAATATGAGACAACGTAAATGGATGGAGTTTATTAAGGATTATGAGTTTGATCTTTAACACCATCCTGGGAAGGCGATTGTTGTAGCGGATGCTCTGAGTAGGAAATCTTTACATGTGTCGGCGATGATGGTAATGGAAATCGAGTTGATTGAACAGTTTAGAGATATGAATCTAGGGATGGATTTGTGTGAGGATAGAATATGCTTAGGTATGATCACTATTAATAGTGAGTTTCTGAGGGATCTTAAGGATAAACAGGTTCAGGATCAATACCTGCAAGAGATGAGTAGAGGCATAGATGAGGGTAAGATTTCAGAGTTTAGTAGAGGGCCAGATGGTGTGTTGAGGTTTAGGGATAGGATATGTGTGCCAGAGGACTTAGAGTTCAGGAAGATTATTTTGGAAGAGGCACATAAGAGTAAGTTGAGTTTTCACCCCGGAGCCACCAAGATGTATCAGGATTTAAAGAAAATGTTTCGGTGGCCGAGAATGAAGAAGGAAGTGGTAGAATATGTTTTATCTTGTTTCGTTTGTCAGAAAGCTAAGATAGAACATCAAAAACCTGCTGGTTTGCTACAGTCTTTAGATGTCCCTGAATGGAAGTGGGATAGCATAGCTATGGATTTTGTGGTTGGATTACCACGAACTCTTAAGAGGCAAGATGCGATTTGGGTTATCATTGATAGGTTGACGAAGTGTGCTCACTTCTTACCTATTGGTGAGAGTTATAGCTTAGAGAAGTTGACCCAGATCTACATCAAGGAAGTTGTTAGGCTACATGGTGTACCGTCGAGTATTATTTCCGACCGAGATCCTAGATTCACATCTAGATTTTGGAGACAATTGTACAGTGCTTTGGGGACGAAGTTGAGGATGAGTTCTGCTTATCATCCTCAGACGGATGGACAGTCTGAGAGGACAATTCAGTCATTGGAGGATCTTTTGAGGGCGTGTGTTTTAGAGCACATTGGCAGTTGGGATGAGTTTTTGTCGTTGATTGAGTTTACATATAACAACAGTTTCCACAGCAGTATCTGGATGGCACCGGATGAGGCTTTGTATGACAGGAAATGTAGGACTCCGTTGTGTTGGTATGAGATTGGTGAAAGCCAGATATTTGGCCTTGATGTGGTACAGCAGACGACAGAACAGGTTAGAAAGATCAGGGAAAAGATGAAGGAAACGCAGGATAGGCAAAGGAGCTACAGTAATAGGAGGAGGAGACCCTTAGAATTCCAGGAAGGTGATCACGTGTTTTTGAGAGTCATTCCGAAGACTGGAATTGGTAGAGCTATCAAGTCTAGAAAGCTTACTCCTAGATTCATTGGACCTGGTCCAGTAGCCTATCATATTGCCTTACCACCTAACCTTTCTAACCTTCATGATGTCTTTCACGTATCCCAGTTGAGAAAATATTATCCTGATCCTTCTCATGTACTTGAGCCTGAGTCAATACGACTCCAAGAGAATCTAGAGTATGAGGCTTTACCGGTTAGGATCGCAGATAGAATGACTAAGGAACTTCGCAGTAGACAGATTCCTTTGGTCATGGTTATTTGGGATGAGACTACAGGAGATGCTACTTGGGAGCATGAGACAGATATGCAGCAGCAGTATCCACATCTTTTCTGAGGTACGTAAATTCCGGGGACGGAATTTCTTTTAAGGGGGGTAGTAATATAACATCCGTGTTTTAAGGCATTATTTATATGTTGGATATCTATGTTTAAGACTTTGATTAAAGGTCTAATATGCATGTTTAGGTGTTGGGAACCTTGCATGGAAAGTATGAGATTAACCGACGTTGAATTGAATGAGAACGTGTTCTAGAATTTCCGTTATACAGTTTAGAATGTTTAAGAATGTACAATAGGAAATTTATTTTTGTGGAAGAAATTAGTTATTTTTGAAGGCTTAGTATTATTCCTTAGGTATAGAGGAGTCTATGTTTCAAATTTCAAGTCAATCGGACTTTAAACGAACTTAGAACGTGCGAAAACGTATGAAACAGGAATGCTGGACAGCAACCAGCGCGGAACGCTGGCTTCCCTGCGCTGAGCTCCAGCCAAAGGGACACGTGGTGCGATGCGATTGGCCCTGGGAGGCGGTGCATAAGCGCTGGTCGCTGAGCAATGGGCACCAGAAAACTCAGAAACTTAGAGAGAGAGGGAGAAAAAAGAAAGAAAGAGAGAGAAAATTCCAGAGCTGATTCCGATCAATCCGTTCGTCCTATTGAAAAATCGATTATACCGTTGTCATCCTCGCGACTTCTACTTCATCATCCTACCTTTATTTTCTTGGTTAGGCTAAGGTAAGTGTATGTTTTTATGCCGAAATGCTGTCCGTGATAGTATTGAAGTTATCTCTCAATCCGTTTATCGGATTTCAATTCCGTCTTCAGATTTGAGCTACACGTAACGTGTACTTCGTGAATATGTGTTCAGGTGAATTTTTGGAGCCCCGGAGGTAGGAGAACCTCGCGTGGCAGATTTGAGGAGATTACAGTGGGTCCGTTTCGATACTCTAAAGCTAGCCTATGACATCTCAGGTGGGGGAAAGAAGCCATCTAACGTCGGAAATGGCTAAGTAACATTTTATTCAATATTGGCGTACGACGACCTAAACCCTACTAGTGAGTGAGTAATTGACAATATCAATATCACATTGGGGACCACTTAGTGGTACTAATGACGATATGGAGATTGTAGATTTATCGCAGTTAGGTTAATTTTTATGATATCTGAGGTTGTCTGATTTTACTGTTTTGAGCTGCTTGTTGTGTGCTGTGTGGATTGATATGTTAATTGTGATTATGTTTAATTTATTAATTTATTATTTTATTATTGTTATAATATGATTATGGTTGATAACATGTACTGGCTGATAATATGCCATATTTACGATAACATGCTTAGTTGTTTTCTAGGCAGTGATATTTGATATTTTAAGTGATGCATGTTGGGGAGTGTATGATATATGATTTTTTATGTGCCTAACCTGATTAATTAGTATTTTATTATGATGAGATTGATGAGGTGATATTAGTTGAGATATGCTATGTGATAGTGATGAGAGGTTAAGGCACTAGGGTATGATTCGATATTCGTCGGTGAAACTCATATAGATGCATGTTGATGATCACATCTGTGTGTTAGGAACACACGAGGTCAGAAGTCCTCGCGGGACCGTCCCAACTTAGATTTAGGCTGTGTAGCTATAGTGTCATTGCTATGCATGAGCACCCTCGAGAGAGAGCCAGGGTGTGCACCGGAGCGAGATGTACAGCTATAGTGGCATTGCTTTGCATGAGCATTCTCACCGCGGATGAGAGTGTGAACCAGTATTTGGGGACGCGTCGCTTGGACGACTGACTAACATCTCTCAGCGGGCAAGGGATGTGTGACAGGATTGGTGGTGGCCATGTCAGCATAAGTTTCATGAGTGCGAAGGGTAGAGGATGATAATATATCTCGAGGATGATTGTTTATATTTCTTGTTTATATATCTGTGATGTATGTCTATGTGCCTTTATTGTTTATATGCTACGTACCGTTTTCCATATATGATGATAGATAGTTTCTTATCCCCTACTTCTTTTATATGTTTGTTTCTTTGATGTGCTCGTTTTGAGAAGACCCTGCGGATGAGCCAGCTACAGAGGAGCTTGATGGGACTCCTTATGAGCCAGATGCTGGAGGACGAGCAGTGACCTCTAGCCGTTGAGTTTAGAGTCTATGGCCAGTGCGTCTTTTTGTGACGTTTTAGTTTCCGTTGCTTATATCATTTTGTATCCATATGTATCTTTTGGGACCCTACCGATGGAGTACCCTCTTTAGTTTATCAGCACTGTATGTGTATTTATATTTATATGTGTGTGATGTGATGTTTAATTTTGTTCTTACTTTTAAGTTTTTAATATTTATGATTTTATATATATATATATATATATATATATATATATATAGATGTCCAACGCTAATATTACGATTAAGTATTAGATAATTAGGTTTTTCTTTAATGGGATATCGGGGTGTCTCACTTCATCTCTTTTCATCGGCCATAGATAAATTGCTATGATAAATTGGACCACCAACATGAATTACTATGTATACAATTTAATGAAACAACAGTTAACTTCTATTCTGTAATTTAAAAATTAGGTTTTAATCTATAAGAAATGGAGTTTTGACCAACAGACTGTTGATATTCTATTTGGAGCATGTCTATTTAGTATTATTGCAATGCAAACATAATTACTGCCAAGTGTGATGGTGTAATAATTGGTGAACTGATCTTTACAAATTATTTTAGCTTTGACATCTTGGGTAGTGTTCAATGTTATATGTAAGCTCAATATTGTGTGTTAACCCTTTCCTGTGCAATCCGGTGTTACATGTGTTGTCCAATATTGTTGCAAGAGAAATTTTATCCTGTTGAGTTTTGAATCTGGTTACTAATGCATTGCCTTATCTGTGTGAAATAAAAGATTACAGGGTTGACAAACTAAACTATCCAGTAGTTGACTATATATATGACAAGTTCTTGACAAGTAACTGAAATAATTGATTCAATGGAACAATGTCCTCTTGAACCTATAGTTTAATAAGAACTGATTTCAGAAAAACAGAAACAGATGTGATGACATTCAAAGTCATAAGCATGCATGATAATTACAATTAATTTTTAATTAAAATAAAGATTATAATCATTTTTTTTTTAAAAAAAATTACCCGTGCGTTGCACGGGCCAATAATTTCACTAGAGACTGTAGCGGTGCCTCTTCTGCATTGGAACGACCTTGACAAAAATAAAATAAAATTGGGGATATCCGGGAACGTGGATTACAAAGTTGGAGAGAGAAAAGTAAATTGAAACAATTATTTTTTTAAATGATTAAATGTAAATTACATAATTACCCATTAGTTTAAGTTGTTTGGATCCAATGACTATGATCTAATCCTCTCATTGTTACTTACAAAGGGTCATCTCACTTGATATGCCTTATATATATATATTAGGATAAATTTTTATTGGTAGGAAATTGGAATTTTCAAGTTTACTTTATATATATATATATATATATATTGTGGTCACGGTTTTTTCTTCGATTTTTTTTTTTTTGGTTCATCATTTTTTTAAGACACAATCAGTACACTTTAGTCGCTAGCAAATTTTAAAACAAGAAAAGAAGATAAATCTTCATTCAATATCTTAACGTAAAGACATACATAACTTGAAAGTGTTCTTATACAAATCTTTGCATCTCATGAACTTATTTGTACGACTATTGATTATTCTTCAAGCTTTTCATTTAATCAACTCGTTTGGAAGCATCATTGAATCCTGCACATAGTGGATGCCAAATATGTTAATAGGCATATTGCAATTAAAGTTTAATGTGTATTTATGCAAGAAAAGGATGTATAGTGTGACTTACGAGTTGCAATCAATACTGGGGTCAAAAGGAAATGGTAGATTGATATGACACAATTGAGGTAGTTGTTTGGATCTGTCAGGATTGACACCTATTTGTTTAGCAGCTTGTACGAAACATTGGCATAGATCCCTGCGATTTTGGGTAGTATCAGCCCTCTGAAAAATCGTTGATGCTCCAGTGCAACAAGACACGGGTGGTGCTCCAGGGCCGGAGCCATGCAAAAATCCAATGCAGGGAAACAAGAGTGGTACAGCCTCAACGCATGATATCTCATCGACATGGATTGCGCTCAATGTTGTTGCTAGTAGGCCTAAAGCCATCACAAACACAAAAAGAGCAACCAATTTCTTTTCCTGCATCTTTCTTCTAATATGTATATATATATTTTCTCTTAATATGAAGTTGTGAAGAGCCAATAGATGGATGGCTCAATTTATAGCCAAGTTTTCTCATCGTCTTATGGCAACATCTTAATTGCTTTCAACAAACCAAAGTATATATTAATATAGTCAAATGTATGTAGATTGAATTTTTATTATTATAATCCATTATTAATAATTTATCATAAATTTTTAGCTAGATATTGAATTGTATTAAATATATAGTCATTGTAATTAACTCTAAAGATTTACTAAAAATAGTTAATCTTTACTAATCAATATTTTTAATCAATTTAATGAGTTGTGCAAGTAATAATAAATACAAAATTTGTTGTGTTCATACATACATGTGGGAGGGAGGGAAGGAGAGGTCATTTTAAAATTTTATTTCTATTTAATCAAATAATAAGATGATGATTGAAATAAAAATTTTGTTTGAGATGTAAAATAAATGTTCAAAATCAATTACATATAGTTAAGCGGGAATATCAATCACCATATTCTAACCTTAATAATGCATTTTGATCGTGTTAAAACTTGCACAATGGTTTTCTTTTTGTAGAAAACCTGCACGAGTATGTTTAGAAGTGTTTTATGATATTTATAAACACATGTGACAAATAAGAAAATTATTATGATGTATTCACCAAATTTTCTGTAAATCAAAATTGGATTTGTAGTTTCACTCACATATATATATATATATATATATATTTCCAATTAGGAATTTAAATAATTAGATTTTAAATTTTTCTAGATAACATATACGTTGAAAATAATATATTTTTCTTTAAACAAAAATTACCATGCTAAAGCATCACTATCAATTTTCTTACATTGTCAATTTAAAGTTTTTTACACAGTATGACTTTTAAAGTATTTAAGATAAGCATCAAATATTAATGAAGTTGATGATTTATGACTGGTTGATAATGTAAAACATATTTACACTCACTATATATATATACCAATTGAATCCTAAAAATAATTGTTACGGTGGAATAATTTTTAATATTTATTGCATTCAATAGAGTTTTACTAATAATTATAGATTTAACAAATGTATATGATGGATTCTCCCTTCTATAATTCTATCAAATAGTTTATATTTTATTTTGGTTAATTAAATTATAGTCTGTCATATATAGTGATATCTTTGACTGAAATTAATAATAATTAAATTAATGTTGAAATACTCAGATATTCAAATTTAAATTAATTTGATATCTTGATATTATTGTGCGTAGTTAATTTAAATTTATATTGTATTAATAAATTTTTTACTTTTCCTCTCCTGACAATTGATGTAAGACCAGTGAGTTAAAGGCTTTAGTTGTGCGAGTTTTTAATTTTATCAACTGTTTATTAGGTTCACTTATGACGTTATCCTTTGCCTCATGGGTCTTGGTTTATGTCCCCTTATGATTTTGTATTGCTTTTTTTTTTTCCTTTTTTGAATGAATTTTAGGGTGTGCAGCAAGTGATTGGTGGCAGCAGGAATGCTAACCTAGCTAGGATGCTTGTTGTCACAGTGATGCTTTTGCATGCCTATTTTGCAAAAAAAAAAAAAAACTTATGACGTTATCCAAAGATTAGATATTTATAAGAGGTCATTTTGAAAATATTTCTGAAAATTCTTATTTTATTAAATTAATCTATCTTAATTATATTAGGTATTACACCAATTAGTATAAATATGTTGCAAATAAATAAATAGTTACGGTATAGCCACTAAATTTTCTATAAATCAAAGTTTGATACAGTAGGTTTGCCACACACATTGAGAGTGAGATATATATTGTCGATTGTAGCACCCCCTCGGCGTTAAATGTTAATTCGATGCGGAAAACATAAATAATAAAAAGAAATGCTAGTTGCTTTTGGAAAATAATTTAGGTAGATAATTATGTTTGAAAATGCGTGTCTAAATTTTTTTATTCTTACGACACGAATATCTACAAATGTCAAGGCAAGAAAGTAAAATCATAATACACACATCACAATAAAAATCTCCATAGAATCAGTAAAAGATTTTTCTCGCCGAGGCGTACAAGTTTTCAAATAGCCATAATAGACCATAATAAATACTTAGAAAGGACTCCAAAACCCTTACACCAAAAAGATGACTTCCACAGCTGATCAAACCCAGAAATGTTCTTTGGGGAATTCTGCAATGTCATTCCCCATCATCTGATACCTCGAAAATAAGGCGTCGTAAGTCACTCCAGTGAGTGGTATGAAAGAAAAACGGGGTCTTGCCTGCAAGACTCAATGACATAGAGTTTTTGATATATGACAAATATACAATTTAATGTGTGTGCAAGTGTTTTTAGTATCAAATTGCAAAGACAGGTATCAAGCTGAATATATCAAGTTCTGTAAGCAATTAAAGGAGAATATCCAAAGAAAAACTTGAAGAGATCAAGAAGCAACAAGCAAGGACAAAGATGAAGGAGTCATCAAGGCAAGAGCTTAAAGAAGAATCAGATTTAGGTCTTAGATGATTTGTAAGAGAAGAAATGTCTTATTCACAAATAGCTCAGTTGATTTGATGCATGAAGAAAATCATTTTACATAACCTGCATTAAAAAGGAATAAGTCTTAATAAAAATGATTTTTGAAATTAAGAAAATTCTTTGTCAGTACAGCCATGTATTCAATGGATGTATATCCTTTTCTGTAACTGACAAATGAAAATAAAGTTCTTGATATTCAGTACATAGATGTACTACACCTATGAATAACATTAAATCAGATCAGTTATAAATGGTTAACTAAATACAGGCTTGTACATTTGCTATGTACGCGTGTATTCAAGTTTCTGGAAAAATCTGATGTTCATTAATACATAGATGTACTGAATGGGTGTACTGGTGGATTAACCAAGATCAAGTTTTTAAAAGAACTCGTACAGTCATGTATTACACAGGTGTACAGAAACTTTCAGTATGTAAAATGATTAATACATCTCTGTACTCAACCCCTGTCTAAGAACTTGAATCAGTTTAACTGATTCTGATATCAGACCCAAATCTGTTTGGACTGATCCCAAACGGTTATAACTTGTTTTCTATATAAAGTGGGATCAATAGAATACTAATATCATATCAGAAACACACGAAATCAATTTGAGAGATCAATTGTGAAAATCATTCATCATCTTTCTTGAGCTTATTGTGAACAGAGTGTTTCATTCTTGTTAGAGCTTCAACTTGTGTATTCAACTTTTGAGAGTTTAGGAATCAATTTTTCTGTTCTATTTGATTGTAAGAGAGAGGGAGTCTCTCTGTGTGATTAGGGTGAGGAATCCTAAGGAAGAACATTGACTGAGGCTCTTCACAAGAGTGTGGTATCTCAAGGTGAAGGAGTGCTCTGTGGTGTAAAGGTTTTTCAAGCTACCTGGCTAAAGCTTGCTGTGTTAGTGTGTTAAAACCCACATGTGGAGGGGGGACTGGATGTAGGTCACAGTGGTGGTGGCTGAACCAGGATAAATCTGGTTGTGTGGTACTTCTAAACTCAAAGCTCTTTAATTTCTGTATTGCGCATATAAACTGTTATGGTTGATATTTACAGTTCTTGAAAGATCCAGTTCTTGATATGCAAAACCTGAATTGAACACTGTGTAATCTGAAACACAAATTGTGTTGTTCAAATCTGTTGTTTAAGTTCTACATCTGACTTCAATCTTGTGATCAAAACAAAGTTTATTAAATCTGTTCTTAAACACTGAACTGAACCAATATCACTTGTTCTTGATTGTTGATGTCGAAACTGAATTGTGCATAACCTGTACTTGAACATTGACTGCTGAGCTGAAATCTGCATAATTGATTTTACTGTGTTTGGAACTTGATTTGTATTGTATCAATTCTGATCTTGATTCATCTTATCCTCATTGTTCTGTTCAAGATTTTGTAAAAAGCCCTTAACTGTTTTTAATAAAGATCCTGAGGCAACAAAATTCTGAAAACTTTAGTTTTGTGAAACAAAAGCTTTGAAAAGATTTTTGAAAGAAGGAAAGTTTTGAAAACTCAATTCACCCCCCTCCCCTCTTGAGTCTTTGAAGCCAAAACAACAATTGGTATTAGCGCTAAACTCTCAAGTTTGGCTTAACAGCTATAAGAGTATGGCTTCCAATGACTGCTTAAATGAAGGGGCTTCCCTTGCACGCCCTCCTGCCTTCAATGGATCTGAGTATATCTATTGGAAGGAAAGAATGGTAATCTTTCTTGAGGCAGTTGGTGTTGACATATGGGATGCAGTAGAAAATGGACCATTTGTTCCCTCTACTGTGGATGCTAATGGTGCTCCAAGAAATAAGCCTAAAACTGAATGGAATGAGGATGATAAGAAGAGAATTCAATATAATGCACGTGATAAGAACATTATAACATCTGCTTTGAGCTGTGATGAGTTTTTTAGGGTTTCAAATTGCAAGACAGCAAAGGAGATGTGGGACGGATTGCAAGTAACACATGAAGGAACCACTGATGTCAAAAGAGCAAGAATGAACACCCTCACACATGAGTATGAGTTGTTTAGAATGAAACAAGGAGAACCAATGAGTGAAATGCAAAAGAGATTCACACATATTGTTAATCAACTTGCTGGTCTTGGTAAAGCTATATCAAATGAGGATCAAATCAACAAAATAATGAGATGCCTAAGTAGAGAGTGGCAGCCTAAAGTCACTGCAATTTCAGAATCTAGAGATCTATCTTCAATGACAATTGCAACACTGTTTGGCAAGCTGCAAGAACATGAACTAGAGCTGAACAGATTGAATGAAAGTGAAGAAACTGATAAAAAGAAAAAGGGATTGGCTCTGAAATCACAAGCCAGAGAAGTAGAAGGCAGTGATGATGATGACTCAGTACAAGAGGCAGAATCTGAAGAAGAGATGGGAATGTTAGTCAGAAAATTCAAGAAGTTCCTAAAGAAGAAAGGAAGCTTCAAAAGAAAGCCTTCTACTTTTCCCAAAAGAAACTTCAGCAAAGGTGATAATTCTTCCAACAACATCACTTGCTATGAATGTGGAAAGACTGGCCACATAAAGGTTGACTGTCCAAAACTGCAAAAGAAAGACAAAACTGAAAAGTTTGATTCAAAGGACAAGAAGTGAAGAAAGCCAAGAAAGGTCTATATTGCTTGGGATGATAATGATGTAGATTCCACTGATGAATCTGAATCTGAGGAAGCAAACTTGTGCTTGATGGCTAGCAATGATAGTGACTCAGAGAATGAGGTAAATTCTGATTCACAACCTGCTTTTGAGGAATTGCAAGATGCATTTGATGAGTTACATGCTGAATATCTTAAAATTGCCAAACAACTTGTCTCATCTAGAAAAATAATTGCTAAACAATGTGATGAATATGCATGCTTGAAAATGAAAGAAAGAGAACTAGATGCTAGGAATAAAATCTTGATTGCATCTAGCTCTAACTGTTCTAAGTACTGCTCACTGTCCAAAGAGGTTGGAAAAACAGAAAAATGACTTAGCAAGATTCACAAATGGTAGAGATAACTTAGAAGCATTGTTAGGACAGTAAAAATGTGTTTATGATAAAGCTGGAATAGGCTATGAACCTGAGATACATGAGAAATCTTTTAAGAAGTTCTTTGCTGCACCTAAGACATCAAAAACACCATTTGTTAGATGCTATTTTTGTGCTAGCAAAAGGTCATACTGCTACAACATGCCATTACAGAATTTTTGCATATAACAAGTCTAAGTATGTGTGGGTTCCAAAAAGAACTTTTGATGGAACTAACCCAAAAGGACCCAAACAGCTTTGGGTACCTAAGACACAAACATGAATTTGTTTTGTAGGTGTGTTGGAAGGCCAAGAATGTGAAATGGTACCTTGATAGTGGCTGTTCCAAGCACATGACAGGAGACAAAAGCAAGTTCATCACACTCACTCCAAAATCAAGTGGAAATGTTACGTATGGAGACAACAATAAAGGAAGAATACTTGGCATTGGCAACATTGGAAGTGACTCAACAACAATCATTGAGGATGTACTTTATGTTGAAGGACTGAAACACAATCTTCTAAGTATAAGTCAACTATGTAACAAAGGCTTTAAGGTAAAATTCAATTCCAATAGTTGCTTGATAGAAAATCAGAATGATGCAAATCTGAAATTGATTGGACATAGGATAGATAACATCTACATGCTTGATTTAGATAATATATCTTCAAACACTGCATGCTGTCTTATTTCAAAAGAAGAAGAAAATTGGCTTTGGCATAGAAGAATTTCACACATTCACATGAACCACTTGAATAAACTGATTTCTAAAGATCTTGTAATTGGTTTGCCTAAACTGAAATTTGTGAAAGATGGATTATGTGATGCATGTCAAAAAGGAAAGCAAGTTAAGGTCTCTTTTAAACCCAAAAACATTGTTTCAACAAATAGACTCTTGCAACTTTTGCACATGGATTTATTTGGTCCATCTAGAACCAAAAGCTTTGGTGGAAACTTGTATGCCTTAGTAATAGTAGATGATTACTCTAGATACACATGGACATACTTTCTATCTCATAAGAGTAATGCATTTGCTGCATTTAAGAGAATGGCAAAAATCATGCAAAATGAAAAAGACATAAAAATTGTTTCTATAAGAAGTGATCATGGGGGAGAGTTTCAAAATGAAGTGTTTGAAAACTTTTGTGATGAGCATGGTATTCAACATAATTTTTCAGCTCCTAGAACTCCACAACAAAATGGAGTAGTGGAAAGAAAGAATAGATCATTGGAGGAGATTGCTAGAACTATGTTGAATGACTCTAGCCTGCCAAAACAATTTTGGGCAGATGCTGTGAATACAGGCTGCTATGTGTTAAATAGAGTTTTGATAAGACCTATTTTAAAGAAAACCCCTTATGAACTTTATAGAGGAAGAAAACCAAACATTGCACATCTTCATGTCTTTGGTTGTAAGTGCTTTGACTTAATAATGGAAAGGATAACCTTGGAAAATTTGATGCAAAGGCTGATGAAGGAATTTTCCTAGGCTACTCTCTAACTAGTAAAGCATTTAGAATCTATAATAAGAGAACAGAAACTATTGAGGAATCTATACATGTTACATTTGATGAGTCTAACCCCAAAAGGTTGGGAAAGGATGTTGTTATTGATGATCTTGCAGATTCTATTGAGAAAACTGTCTTGGAAGAGCAACAAGGCAATGAAGAAATGAAAGCTCCAAAGGAGAGATGCCGCAGAAGGAGCAAACAGAACAGCAGTCTGACTTACCAAAGGAATGGAGGACTGTCAGAAATCATCCAATTGATAACATCATTGGTGAAATTACAAAAGGGGTAACTATTAGACAATCTCTTAGAAATGCATGTAATCATATGTCATTTGTGTCTCAAGTAGAACCTAAGAATTTAGATGATACTATAACTGATGAACACTGGATGATGGCTATGCATGATGAATTAAACCAGTTTGAGAGAAATCAAGTATGAAATCTAGTGCCTAAACCCAAGAATAGTCAAGTAATAGGTACAAAATGGGTTTTTAGGAATAAACTGGATGAAAATGGCATAATTGTGAGAAACAAAGCTAGGTTGGTAGCCAAAGGGTATAATCAAGAGGAAGGCATAGATTATGATGAAACATATGCACCAGTAGCAAGATTAGAAACTATAAGAATGCTACTTACTTATGCTTGCATAATGGGATTCAAACTGTATCAAATGGATGTAAAGAGTGCTTTCTTAAATGGAGTTATTCAAGAAGAGGTATATGTTAGTCAACCACCTGGTTTTGAGAATAATGAATTGCCTAACCATGTTTATAAACTGTCTAAAGCTTTGTATGGCTTAAAACAAGCTCCTAAAGCTTGGTATGAAAGGTTAAGTAATTTTCTCATTGAAAAAGGATTCAAAAGAGGTAAAGTTGACACAACTTTGTTCACTAAGAAAAAGGCACACAGCATTTTACTTGTACAAATTTATGTGGATGACATCATTTTTGGTGCTACTAATGAGCATTTGTGCAATGAGTTTGCAAGTTTTATGCAGAATGAGTTTGAGATGTCAATGATGGGTGAACTGAACTTCTTTCTTGGACTACAAATAAAGCAAACAGAAAATGGAATCTTCATTAGCCAAACCAAATATTGCAAATAGTTGATCAAGAAGTTTGGCATGGAAAATGCTAAGGAGATGGCAACTCCAATGAGTAATGCTTGTTATCTGGACAAGGATGAACAAGGTAAACCTGTTGATATTTCAAAATACAGAGGTATGATAGGCTCATTACTTTATCTTACTGCTAGTAGGCCAGATATCATGTTGAGTGTATGCATGTGTGCTAGGTATCAAGCAAATCCTAAAGAATCACACCTAACAGCAGTTAGGAGGATAATTAAATATCTGTTAGGAACAAAAGACATGGGATTATGGTATCCTAAGGGAGCTACATGTACTTTAATTGGTTACTCAGACTCTGATTTTGCTGGTTGTAAACTAGATAGAAAGAGTACAAGTGGAACATGCCATTTACTAGGGAATTCATTAGTATCATGGTTTAGTAAAAAGCAATCTAGTGTGGCTCTATCCACTACTGAGGCAGAATATGTAGCAGCTGGTAGCTATTGTGCACAAGTTTTATGGATGAAACAACAATTAGTTGATTATGGTGTGCAACTAGACCAAGTTCCCATTAAATGTGATAACATAAGTGCAATTAACCTAACTAAGAATCCCATAATGCACTCTAGAACCAAACACATAGAAATCAGACATCATTTCATTAGGGATCATGTTCAAAGTGGAGAAATTGTGATTGAATATGTTGATACAACAAAGCAACTTGCTGATATTTTTACTAAGCCTTTGAACAAGGAAAGCTTCTTTTTCATTAGAACAGAATTAGGCATAATTGACCAATCTTATATCTGATCTCTGCTGAAAGTGTTTGTATGTTTAAATCTCTGTGTAAATATGCCTTGTGATTGTATGATTTGTATCTGGAATGATCTATCTGTGTGTGGTTAGAAGAGAGTTTCAGTTAAAATTAGATTGATCAGGTACACCTATGTATGTGATCAATAGCTGTATAGAGGATTAGGAATGAATCCCCTGTGTTTTGGTCTGATACATCCCTGTGATACATAGATGTATTAAAACACTGAAACACAATTCCTGAATGTCATAAGTATAATGAGGTGTACTACAGGCATGTATGTTAAATCTGAGAAAGTCAGAATGCACAATCTTTAATACTTGGGTGTATCACACCCCTGTACGCGAACATTATAAAGCCTGATATTTGAATTCATTTTTATTTCAAAATCTTAAATCCTCTCAGACCCACTCTCTCTTCACCAAATTCGTAACCCTAGCAGAGCTAAACCTCAAACATTTCTTTTCCCCTTTCTAAACCCTAACATGGCAAGAACCAAGAACACTGGTCCTTCACCCTCAAAAGCTGCTGAAAAGAAGAGAAAAGAAATGGAAATGTGAAAATCAGTTGAGAAGAAGAAAGGAGTAGAAACCTCTAAGACCCTTGAGAAGAAGAGAAAAGGGATGGAAACCCCAAAGAAGGCTGAAAAGAAGAAAAAGGAAGTAGGAACTTCCAAAGCTGCAAAGAAGAGTAAAGGAAAGGAAGTTGAATCTCACATAGAGACAGAGGCTGCAGAGAATGGTGCTCCAACATCTTACATGGACAATGATGTTTTTCTCCAAAGGTATTCCCTTACCAGTAATCAAAAGGAGTTCTTTAGACAAAATTTCAAAGATAGAGGAATCCTAGAACCTTGGATAATGGATTTTAAGTATTTTGATGATAATGCTTTCAATTTTACTAAGATTTTAATCTGTCAAAAAGTCAAGGAATTTCTGGAAACCCAGGTTGATTACTACCCATTTCTGATTAAGATCTTTTACTCAAATTTTGAGATGAATGCTAATAGAATTAGCTATGAAGTCAAAGGAATAAAGATCAAAATGTCATTAGAGGAATTTAGTAATCTTGCAAATTTACCTTTTTATGGACCTAGCATTGCTGGAAATGGTCCCCAAGCTGAATGGTATAATGAGTATGATAGGGAAATGGCTAGAGTAGACTTAGTTCTCTCTGATGAACTTGAAGGTAGGGTTACCTACACCAGTGTGACGAGTGTAGAGGATAGGCTTCTGCATTATGTGGTTTGCAGAATCTTGATTCCAAGAGGAGGAAATCACTCCATACTGCAGAATTATGATTTAATGCTAATGTGGGCAATGCTGAATGAAAAGCAAATCAGTTGGGGATATTGCGTTGCTGCACACATGTTAGAATGCAGGAAAAGCAAGATGATGCTTGCCTACCTTGCACTGGTCTGCAAAATCCTAGCTCACTTTAATGTTCTTTTTGATGAAGAAGAAAAGAAAATTGGAAGAAAAGGAACTCATAAGTTTGGTGAAGAAATTGTGAGCAAAATGAGACTGAAAAGGGAAGATGGAAGATGGATAAGGAAAGCTGGAAACAAGGGAGCAACTATAGCTAAACCATCAGATAGTGTTACATCTGAATTTGCTCAACAGATATTGGTTATGCTGAGAAACATGGATGGCAGACAAATAAGAGACATACAGTGCAATTGAATGCATTGACAAGTCTGAACTCGAGGATGACTAAACTGGAAAAGAGTGTTGATCAGATCAAAGAAGCATTAGGAATTGACTTTCCTAAACCTGCACCTCTTGCAACTGAACCTGAAAATGTTAATATTGCTGAACTGGCAAGAGCTGCTGTGGAGGAAGCTGAGCAACATAATGAGGACACCTCTGCTGAACCATCATTTCAAGGCCAAGGAGACAATTAGTTCTAGGAGTTCTTAGGACTTAGAACTTATTTTGGTTTGTTTTGAAAGGCTAAATGCCTTGGTCTGTAATGGTTTGATGAATTCTATTTTTTTTTATAAATTCTCCTGCACTATCCCTCTGTTATGAACATGTTTTTATGCTATGCTATGTTTGAACATATTCTCTACTGTTTTTGAATGGTTATTTCTTTACCTTTTTTATAATGCCAAAAGAGGGAGGAAAATGTATGAATATAGAGAAAGGAAACAAATTAAATAATGCATATGTTGAGGGGGAGCTTACATGATTCAGGGGGAGTTATCAAGTTCTGATATGTTCTAATACCATGTGCTATTAAATGTTTTGATACCATGATTTATGAATTGACAAAAACACTTAGCTTCTGCTACACTTACACTCTGATTTAAGAATTTGTTAAAAGGTTTGTCATAATAAAAAGGGGGAGTTTGTAAGACTCAATGACATAGAGTTTTTGATATATGACAAATATACAATTTAATGTGTGTGCAAGTGTTTTTAGTATCAAATTGCAAAGACAGGTATCCAGCTGAATATATCAAGTTCTGTAAGCAATTAAAGGAGAATATCCAAAGAAGAACTTGAAGAGCTCAAGAAGCAACAAGCAAGGACAAAGATTAAGGAGTCATCAAGGCAAGAGCTTAAAGAAGAATTAGATTTAGGCCTTAGATGATTTGTAAGAGAAGAAATGTCTTATTCACAAATAGCTCAGTTGAAATGATGCATGAAGAAAATCATTTTACATAACCTGCATTAAAAAGGAATAAGTCTTAATAAAAATGATTTTTGAAATTAAGAAAATTCATTGTCAGTACAGCCATGTATTCAATGGATGTATATCCTTTTCTGTAACTGAAAAATGAAAATAAATTTCTTGATATTCAGTACATAGATGTACTACACCTATGAATAACATTAAATCAGATCAGTTATAAATGGTTAACTAAATATAGGCCTGTACATTTGCTATGTACGCGTGTATTAAAGTTTCTGGAAAAATCTGATGTTCATTAATACATAGATGTACTGAATGGGTGTACTGGTGGATTAACCAAGATCAAGTTTTTAAAAGAACTCGTACAGTCATGTATTACACAGGTGTATAGAAACTTTCAGTATGTAAAATGATTAAAACATCTCTGTACTCAACCCCTATCCAAGAACTTGAATCAGTTTAACTGATTCTGATATCAGACCCAAATCTGTTTGGACTGATCCCAAACTGTTATAACTTGTTTTCTATATAAAGTGGGATCAATAGAATACTAATATCATATCAGAAACACACGAAATCAATTTGAGAGATCAATTGTGAAAATCATTTATCATCTTTCTTGAGCTTATTGTGAAAAGAGTGTTTCATTCTTGTTAGAGCTTCAACTTGTGTAATCAACTTTTGAGAGTTTAGGAATCAATTTTTCTGTTCTATTTGATTGTAAGAGAGAGGGAGTCTCTGTGTGTGATTAGGGTGAGGAATCTTAAGGAAGAACATTGACTGAGGCTCTTCACAAGAGTGTGGTATCTCAAGGTGAAGGAGTGCTCTGTGGTGTAAAGGTTTTTCAAGCTACCTGGCTAAAGCTTGCTGTATTAGTGTGTGAAAACCCACATGTGGAGTGGGGACTGGATGTAGGTCACAGTGGTGGTGACTAAACCAGGATAAATCTGGTTGTGTGGTACTTCTAAACTCAAAGCTCTTTAATTTCTGTATTGCGCATATAAACTGTTATGGTTGATATTTACAGTTCTTGAAAGATTCAGTTCTTGATATGTAAAACCTGAATTGAACAGTGTGTAATCTGAAACACAAATTGTGTTGTTCAAATCTATTGTTTAAGTTCTACATCTGACTTCAATCTTGTGATCAAAACAAAGTTTATTAAATCTGTTCTTAAACGCTGAACTGAACCAATATCACTTGTTCTTGATTGTTGATGTTAAAACTGAATTGTGCATAACCTGTACTTGAACATTGACTGCTGAACTGAAATCTGCATAATTGATTTTAATGAGTTTGGAACTTGATTTATATTGTATCAATTCTGATCTTGATTCATCTTATCCTCATTGTTCTGTTCAAGATTTTGTAAAAAGCGCTTAACTGTTTTTGATAAAGATCCTGAGGCAACAAAAATCTGGAAACTATTGTTTTGTGAAACAAAAGCTTTGAAAAGATTTTTAAAGAAGGAAAGTTTTGAAAACTCAATTCACCCCCCCCTCTCCTTGAGTCTTTGAAGCCAAAACAACATTGCCCACAACAGCTTACACAACATTGCCCACAACAGCTTACACATCGTCATTGTTAGCATCATAACTTTCAAATCTCAGTGTCCCGTAGTGATCCAGAAAACCTTTGAGGGAAAACTGTACACGTATCCAAGAATACAACAAGGTATTCCACATGTACATAGCAAGGGTGAGATACTCATATATAAGAGTTTATCATGATAGACACATACTCGACACAATCAAACAAAGCACATATACCCACCATGATATATAACAACATCAATGAAATCAAAACTCATCAATAATATAATCCACTCAAGGGATTTCCATTCCGACAATCAATATGATTTTCAAAAGATGCACGATACTTCAAATATGACTATTTATTTCTTAATCTCCAGAGATCCTCACTTCCCTTCATCAAGCAATAGAGGCCGTAATATCCCCATAACACAATTGTTCTCATTAGGTTGGCATCTCAATTTAGGTCTGAGCTCCAATTGTTCAAGAGCATCATGTCAAAACCTAAATAAGTTTGAGCAGTCCCCGATTTAGCACATCCGTGTTTGGCAGTCGATTACCACGACTCGAGGTCGCGAGGCCCCAGCCTTCTTTGGCATTCGAACCCAGATGTCCTTAAAGACCCGCTGGTCCGAACTTACCCAATTTGTCAGTCCAATTATGGAACGGTGTGTTCTTAAAATCATGGCACGTCTGCCACTTCATGTGTAACACCCCATTTTCCGTATAAGTGCTTGTTGTGTATGCCTTGTGTGTTAGGAATGTTTAGAATGGGCTAAGTAAGGTTTTTAAGCTGAAAAATCCCTTTCTGATGCATGAGCACGACCGTGCTCATGTATCAGCACGCCCGTGCTTGATGCACGTGTCTTGTGGCTGCCTGAGCCACAAGCACGACCGTGCTCAATAGGAAGCACGACCGTGCTCTGGGGAAATCACATCTCATAGATGCGGATGTAAGCACGACCGTTTGTGTTGACCAAGGCTTGGGATCGTTCGTCGAGCCATTCAAGGGAACAGGTTTAGGATCGTCTTCAATTTATTGGGAATTCTTCATACCAAGTATGGGGAGAAGGAATAGTATTAGTATGTAGGCTTGGGGGTAGCGTAAGACGAAGGGTTCCCATAACCCTTTACGTTTGATAACATGGCTAATTGCTATTTGATGTTAAATTGTTTGTAATGATGATGTATTATTATTGATAGATGTTGTTTATTATGAGTATGATGATGTGATTGTAACAGCCTAATTTTTAATTACACTGCTTAACTGGTAAAAATATAACTATTTATATTTTAATCTGAGATCAAGAAAACGATTTTTAATAAAATAAAATCATATTCATAGTCTATTTTATGGTAGAAGGTTACGGTGAAAGTTTGGGTTGAAAATTCAGACGGAACCCGATCTGCGTTTTCACTGATAGTAAGATTTTACTGAGCAGAAACCCTAATTTTGACTCATGAACGAAACGATTAGGTTATATATTTCGCTCTCAACGATTTTCTTCATTTCAGAAAAATTATGTTAGGAGTGAAATAATATTATTTTTATTCGAGCGTAATTCTTAAGGAAAACGCGTAAAACCTCAGTCGGGGAATAAGTCAAGTAAAGGACGGAGTCGAGTATGGAGCTGAGATATTAGAAGCAATTAATGTAGTCGAGGGAACAAGGGGACAAGCATTAAATGCTAGTAATCATGAGTTTTCAAGTGAAATGACCAAAATACCCCTAAGCTTAACCTAACCAATGTTTAGTTAAATTTTAACCATGGTTAAGGAACCAAGGTTAGTTCTCTTGGCCAAGAATCAGTCACACCCTTCCTAAAATGTGAGCCACATAAATTTAACCATGGTCACTAATTTAACCCTAGTTAAGTTATTATTAAGTATAGTTAAGATATTATATTATTTTCTAAACTTAACCTATGTTAATTAAGTCAACTATACTTTTAATTATTAGACAAAGTCATTTCACACTCAAAACAGCACTACCCCTTGCCAAAACTGCAGCCCCTCCCACTCTTAGTCATATCTTCATTTCACTTTGCTTCATCATTTCACACTAACACAAAACACAAGTTCTTAGTGTTCAAGAACACAAGTTCATACTTGATTGAATATTGCCAAGATCATCATCCTTTCTTCATCTTCTTAAAGATCATATACTTTCCATTTCATGGTTTTCCATTTCTAGATCTAGAACTTCAAATAATTCTAGAAAATTGTAGAAAAATCATTTTAATGTGAAACCAATTTCTATGATCTTATTATGTCTTCTACTATCCTCATATGAGAGCATATAATCAAAAACATTTTCCTTCCCTATTTTCTTGTTGAGGCCGAAACTAGGTGTTTTTAGACAAATGAAGTTTTGTTCAATTTTTAAGATATGATACTTGATCTTAACTTCTTGAAACCTATAGTTGTTATATCTAGAAGCTTGAAATCAAAATAATTTCCTAACCCTATTTTCTATGCTAGACCGAATTTGTGATTATATGGACAAAATAAGTTTTCTTCAATCTTTAATTAGGTTATGATTTATATCAACTATCTAAGGTGTGTAGGTTATAGATCCAAGAGTTTGTGAGCAAAAGGAATTTATAACCTGTTTTACTCATCATGACCGAAAACCTAACCCTAGAGGATAGAGGATTTTGTTTCATATTTTTAACTTTTAGCAATTTATCTATGCTAGTTAATACTATAGGAACTAGACTCCAAAAATTGGAATGAGAAAAGAACCCTAACCCTATTTTGAATTAGGAGGCCAAATCTAACTATTTAGGTTAAGGGTGAATTTGTTGATTAATTTGTGGTTATGTTCTTTTGGTTGAAGGTGAAATTGGTAATGTGGGGTGTGATAACGAAGAAAGTCGAATTCGGGATTCCGGTGATAACTCAAGTGGGGGAAGGATCACTCTGTCATCGGAATCGATAAGTCGTATATTCTATAATAATTGTGTAGGGTGACCTAAACCCTACTAGTAGTCGAGTAATCGACAAGACCAAAATCACATTGGAAACCTTTTCTATAAAACCAGGTGATTCGGGCATTGTAGTTTATCGACATTAGGTTGATTTTTAGTATTTGATGATGTCTGACTTTATGTTATTGAATTTATTGTGATACGCTGGTTGAGGTATTCCATTGCATGTGGCGTATTATTTTTGGTGTTTGAATACTTTCCTGATATTGTGTTATGCATGATCTGCCTGGTTTTTAATATTGTGCTTATTTGATTCTTAAGCAAAGATATGTGTAGTTCGGATGTTGTTGGTTTGGGTGAGAGGATAATGGTGACTTAGAGGAGCCTAACCTAGATTGATTATTTCAAAGAGGAGGTGTGACATAGAACATGTGTTGAGGCTATGATGGAAGGTTAAGGCCTTAGGTTGTTATTAATGTGAGTCGGTGAGATTCATATGTAAGCATTGTTGTTCACAGCCGTGTGAGTGGAATACACGAGGTCAGGATATCCTATTTTGGATATCGGATATTGCGGGTAAGTGACCTACGGATATTGATGCCGAGGTAGACTACCGTAATACTCTTTTAGTCCTTAACGCGTTGTTTTGATTATCCTATCGAGGATAGAGATACTATGTATTTTGTGCTTACGCGCTATTTCCAATGGAGGAAATAGTGGCGCACTGTGCTTAAAGCACTATTCCTATTAGAGATTAGGGAATAGGGGCGCACTGAGTTAATAGGTAATTTGTGCTTATGTGCTATTTCCAATGGGGGATTAGTGACTCACACTGTGCTTAATGCTTTATTCCCTACGAGAGATAAGGGAATAGGGGTGCACCAAGTTCTTGACCTCAGAGCGTTCTGGACTACTGACTAACGTGATAGGAGTAGAGATGGCCACATCATCATAGAGGTTTAGATTGCATGAGTTGAGGGTAGAGAATGATATTGTTAATTGAGGATTTACGTGGATTTGGAGTGATGATTGTCTGTAGCTTTTGTTATATTATATACTATGATTCTTTTCCGCTTTTGATGATAGAACTGTTTCTTATCCCCTATATTTTCTGTACATTGTATTTTATTTATTATGGAATCGTACGAGAAGACCCTGCGGATGAGCTGAATGAGGAGGAGTTGGATGGAACTCCCTATGAACCGGAAGCTGGAGATCGAGCTGTGACCCATGGTGATAGAGTATAGTTAGTATGGTCAGTGTATCTTTTGAAGTACTTTATATTTGTTCCGCTGAATAACATTTTGCTTAAGTATATGCCTGTAAGGGATCCTACTAAGAGGATACCCTAAACAGTGTTTTGTTTAATTATAGTAAGACATATGTGTGTATGTATAACATAACCATGGTTTAATGTGTTAAGTATATGAAGTTTTATGTTTTAAAATTAAGTTTTTAATCTTTACGTATTTCACGTTAAGCACACGATAAAGAAATTAATTAATAAGGTTTAATTTAATAACACAACGGGGTGTCTCATTTTGGTATAGGAGCAGTTTGATTCCGATTAGACTGTGAGGTTTAGGATGTTGTTATTGGCCGTGTCTAGTTGAATCTACATCGGATTTTGACTATGCTTAGAAGTTGGGCAGTGTGTCCGAACCCGATGCAAAAATTAATATTGGTTTGACATATGGTATTTATATACTTGCCTATGTAGTATTATATGATATACTAATCAGAGCGGATGATTTCTTTTACAGAATCATGGCTCGCGGAAGAGGACGTCCAACCAACAGTGGTGATCGAACTCTGGAAAGAATCATTGGAGTTGTCAACAGTAACGATAACCATACTGAAAATGGAGGAGAGTCATCTGCGACTCCCAATGCTATGGAAAATATAGCTGCTACTATGTTATTACAAACACAACAGAATGCTGAAATACTGCAGATGAACAAAGAGCAGCTGGAACTAAAGAATCAAAGGAGAGCTGTAGAAACTGAAGATGCCGGAATGGCTATTTTCCTGCAAGGGAAGCCACCTCAATTCCGAGGAGAGTATGACCCAGAAAAGGCTGAATGGTTGGTACAAGAGGTAGAGAAGATATTGGCTACTATGCGCTGCAGAGAGGATCGAAAAGTAACTTATGTTGCCTTCATGTTAACTGAAGGAGCAAAGTTCTGGTGGAGAGGCAAGAAAAGACTATTGGAAGCCGAGGGCAGAATGATTACCTGGCAGTTATTTACCGACTACTTCTTCGAAAAGTATTGACGCGAGAAGGAAAAGGAATTCACAAACCTCAAACAAGGCAACATGTCTGTAGGTGATTATGCATCACATTTTGAGGCTCTGATTAAGCACTCAGAATTTTATCAGGGATTCCTAGATGAGGAGTAAAGGGCTGTAGTGTCTCTCGACATTCAAAGTTTCCCAGAACTGGTTGAGAGAAGTAGCACTATAGAAAGTATAGAACTGAGGATGGCTAATAAGCATAAACAACTGAGGACTCTAGGTCCTATTAGATCAGATGTGCAGAGGAGAGTAGATAGTGGTTCTCAGTGGAGACGGGAACCATATACCGGACCAGTGCATATAGCTGCACCAGTACTAGTTTCTACAGCACTAGTGGTTGGAATGGGCCAGCAGCAGCAAGGCCCAGTTTATTACAAATGTGGAGGACCGCATTATCAACTGAATTGCAGGGAGGAACCTTGTTGTTTCCATTGTGGTAAACCAGGACATTTTTCTCATGATTGTAGATAGAAGGGTATGCAGTAACTGGTAGTTACTGGTAGAGGAACTAGAAATTACAGAGGTGAAGCTAGGAGAGGAGTTCCAGCAACAGGTCAGTAGATGGCTAGACCTCAAGCCACTGAGAGAGTGTTTACCATAAGGGGAGCTGAATCCTCTCACTCTGCAGAGTTCATAGAAAGTATGTGTGATTTTGATATAATCCGGAATAATTGCATAAATTCAAAGAAACTCAGACTGCAATTGGATACATAGGAAGTAAGGTAATAGTGATTGTGGTGTTAATGGTAGGAGTTAGATGTGGAAATAAGGTTTTTGTGGACCAGTGTTAAGATGAGGGAAGAGGAAAATGATTAAGTTTTGATGATGTTCTTCAAGGATGATAGATTAAGGTGAAATGTTAAGTATAAGGAACATAATGTAGTGATGAATTGTTTAGAGGATAAATAGAACGATATAAGAATGAATGATTCGTAGATTAAGATATGATTACTAGATTCTATCTAGTTTTGAGTTACAAAATTCCGATGACGGAATTTTTTTTTCTAAGAGGGGTGTAACACCCTGATTTTTTCGACTTTCTAATATCGGTAATAATTATATAAATGATTATATTCTTATCCGAGATTTAGAAAATGACTTTGGATAAACTAAGGTCATTTCCCTGTCATACTTATTTTTATAAGGTTACAGGGAAATTTTGGAATGAAAATTTAGACGGAAACCGGTATGCGTTTTCTGCGTTTTCACTAACAGTAAGCTTCTACTGATCAGAAACCCTAATTTCAACTCATGAACGAAACCATTAGGTTTTATATTTTGCCCCGGACGATTTTCCACATTTCGAAAAGATTCGTTAGGAATGAAATAAAATTATTTTATTCGGGCGTAATCTTTAAGGAAAACGCGTAAAACTTAAGTCGGGGGGATAAGTCGGGTAAACGACGGAGTCGATTATGGAGCTGAGGTATTAGGAGGGATTAATGTAGCAGAGAGGACAAGGAGTCCGGCCTTAAATTTTAGTAATCGGGAATTTTCAAGTGAAATGACCAAAATACCCCTATGCTTAACCTAACCGACGTCGAGTTAAATTTTAACCATGGTTAAGGAACCAAGGTTAGTTCTTGTGGTCTAAAATCAGCCACACCTCCCATGAATTCTTGACCACATGATTTTAATCATGGTTATCAAAGTAACCTTAGTTAAGTTAATTATTAACTATGGTTAATTATTATATGTTATTTTATTCCTAAAAGCTATTAATCTAAGCTTAATATGCCAAACAAGGCATAAGCCTTCCACTATAAAACCCAATGAGGCCGCAGCCCCCTCCCCTTTTTTCTCACTTCATCTATTCTATTTCTTCTTCATTTCCTTCATAAACTCATAAGAACACCAAAGTTAGTCTATGATCTTTGCCTGGATTGATCATTTCACTTGTTCTTCTTTGATCTTCAAGAGGTAAACTCTTAATCCTTGATCATCTAAGTCTTATTCTGCATGTATTTTGCAAGTTCATGCCATGATCATCACTTTTACATTCCTAGATCTAGAATCTTTGAAAATCTCTAAGAAATCATAGAAAAATCCTAAAAATATTAAACCAATTTCTATGTTCTTACTATCACCTCTATAATCATAATCCATGAGTTTGTTGCAAACAAAGTTTTCCTCCCTATTTTTCTCTCCAAGGCCGAAACTTTGCATGTGAGGGTGGAGGAACTTTTGTTCATTTCTTTTGAAAATGATCTTGTCATCCTTCTAGTATGTAACTATGTTGAATCCAAGTTCTTGTATCAAACCAAAATTTCTTGCTCTATTTTCATGCTTTGGCCGAAATCATACTTTGAGGAACTTGGAAGATTTTAATTCATTCTTTGTTGATTAACAACTAATATATTGTTTTAAGTGTAAAGGATCATTAATCCAAAGACTTAAACAATTTTAGAAATTTTTAGCCACAAAACCTACACAAGGCCGTGACCTATAGGTGGTGTATAGGTGATGTTATTTGCTTGTTTTGATTGGTCGAGTTGTGGTTTGTTGAAGGATAAAGACTTGTGCCGTGGACGTGTGTCACCTATTTCCGAATTTCGTGTCAAAGTTTTAATCGGAAGTTGTATTCTTCGAGAGGTAAGGGGAGCTTACCTGAGGGATTTTTCCCAATAACTGTATGTGACTAGTGTGTGGTCTGTATTATTTATCTGTGGTGGTTGTTTAATTTGGTTAAAGTTGTGTTATTTTTATCTGTGATTGTTTATCTGCATTTAAGTGTGTATTTGCAGTGATATGTTATAGTGTGACGATGCATGATCTGACTGGGATAAATACTATGATATTGTTGTTGATTGTTATTTGAGAAGCCTGACAGTGGTCAGTCCCCAATCAATTAACCAGATAAAAGCTTTAAGAAGCTTTATAAATTATATTCAATGTTTAACAGAGAAATATTGGAACACAATATTGATGGAATATTTGATTTGGGAAAAATAGGAAATGTTGGAAAATATTATTATTTCAATGATTTATCAGTGTAAAAGTAAACTATGAGTCACAGTGAGGACGTAACCGTGAAATTATTTTTGTACTGCTAATTTTTAAGTAAGAAATTCCATAATATTATAAAAATTTATTTTATGGAATTAATCTTCGAAAATAACTTAATTATGACCTTAGAAAATTATTTAAGTGGAAAAGGTCAAGAATTGACTTAAATGACTTTAAAAACGTTAAACGACGGTAATTTGGAAAAGTGTTGATGGTGAGTAATTCTAAAGTGGCCATACGTATTTTAAACTAAGATTGAGCCTCAAGTGACTAACTTTTTGAAACTTAAAAATTCTCAGAAAAATATTTCAAGCAATTGATGATTTTACTAAACGGTGTTATTTCCGATAACTTGGATAAGTTGCGGAGACTTTGTTTTGGATTTGTTTTTCACAGAACGAAAACAATGTTAACATTGAAACAGGAACCTATTATCAGAGACGTCGCGATACTAGTGTTATTTAATATAAGCACGAAGATCTTTGATCCGTGTTACGTTGTTATGGACTTTTTGTCCTATCCACGTTGTGGGTTTCGTTGCTAAAGTTGAATGTTGTTTTCTATCACCACAAACCTAAGACGATTGCAAGGTCTAAGGTGTTGCGACTGAGCACTTGGACTTTGTGTCCTTTGTTAACGTTGAAAAATCTAACACGTTGAAAATTACGAATAGTCGTAAGCCATTTTGAGCTTTGACAAATGAAGAATGAACACAAAGAAAAATGACGAGAACAAAATATTTTATATGCATTCATTGGTAGGGGTGCCCATGTTTTATGTATGATACCCTAATGATAAGGTATTCGTACTACGTTGTTATGTACGGTGCCTTGATAAATAAGGTATTCCGTGCGACTTGTTATGTACGGTACCTTGATAAATAAGGTATTCCGTGCTACGTTGTTATGTATGGTGCCATGTATGGTATTCCATCCCACGTTGTGCCTAAAATACCTGGCAATCGAGCTTGATCAGCTCATTTACACGGTGTTGGGACCTCCGGAGATTAAGTGAAAAGTTAGACGTTGAAAGTTGAAGTGTTCATGTATAGTTTTCAATTGATGACGTTTGGGGTGTGAAGCCCATTGATAAACTATTTGCTTTGATATGAATGTTTATATTGACATAACATATATATGTGTATATATTTTCTTTTGTATCACGCATGTAGTTATTGTGTTAAATCCATATATTGGCGTCTCACCCTTACAAATATATCGGGTTTATTCTAGACTACGGTAGTACTTTGGTGCACTAGTACGGATGAAGCGAAGGAATTCACTAAGTCATTCGAGGACTTAACTTCTAGATGCTCGAAGAAGTATTAGTTAGTGGGAATGTCACGAGGGTATTTCACATAACTGTCTTGAAGAATGACCAGCTTAGGAATTTTGGTTGAGTTGTAGAATTAAAAAAGTATTTTACTGTGAGATTGTAAGTTAGTCTTTGTTATAATTTTCTCTTTTGAAAATGAGACTCTTTGAGAAAATAGTGGCAACCTTGTTATGAATGTGTAAAGATATTCAATATGACTTCACTACTTTAATTTGTGTATCATGTTTATAGAGCTTTCCGTTAAAGAAAATTTTTTTACACCCGAGTTTTCTGCCTTATAATAAATTAATTTTCCGAAAGCAACCAGCAAATAAATTTCTTTTAATTTATTTTCACACGTATTATGAAGTAATGCCCAAGGGGGGTGTTATAGATTGGTATCAGATCTGGTCGAGTCTTTTGGTAACCTTGGGGAATAGGTCTGTTATGTTTTTGTTGTGTGATCTTTGGTTGGTTCTTGGTTGGCTTGTTTCCTTGTCGAAACAATGTGTGTTGACACACAAGTATGTGTGTTTTGATGGATTCTAATCAGGTTGAGGCCTTGTAAGAGCTCATGTTTAGTAAATGGTACTTGTGTTCATGTTGACACGTTCGTTTATCCTTTTGGGATTGTGTCAGACATTGGAATGAGGTACCTGTCGTGGAATATTTTTCGGGAGAATTTTATGAAAATGTTACAGGTTTGTGTATGCGAAAGATATTGAGTTTTTGATTGATCTAGTTCTTAGAATCAGTCTTATCTCTATCGCTTACTGTAGAGTATCGTCTACGAAGCTAGCCGAGTTAGACTACATGAAATGGAATTTTTGTTCGTTTCTTGATAAGTTCATCATCATCTTCATCGATGATGTTCTCTTCTACTCTAAGAGTCACGAGGATTAGGAGGAACCTTTGCGTCAAGTGTTACGGATCCTACGAGAGAAGAGTTGTCACGAAGTCACTTAAGTACGAGTATTGGCTCGAAGAGGTGAAAATTCTTAAAGCATGCGATTACGAAGGAGAATTTGTACTCACACTCCTAAGTAACCCTCAGCGTATTAGACATTGAGTGGATTGATCTGATAGTATCCATTGGTCTGGATATTTTCATACGTTATTGGAAAAAAAATATTGTTACGACTATTTCTTGAGTTGTAACACGAATGACATGTTGTGTGTTCTCTGTCTTCATCTTTACTTGCTTCTGTATTTAAAGCCTTCAAGAATTTAAGATCCTTTAGAGACATTCCTTCAAATTCTGGCTTCAAGCAGAGCTCCATTAAATACAATAAAGTCGTTTTGGGCAGCCATTAATGCAATAGGAACATTGGTTGATCTCTAAGATGGAAGATCAGGGTTTTATGCTTTGTGCAGCAGCCTAATCAGAGTTGTGCAGGTTGCTTTTGTACTTTGCTGAGCACATTTCCCTTTTCATGTAATAACCAGTAGTACTAGGGAATAAAGCATGCTGGAAACATTCTATAATTGAACTACGGGGTTGCTTGAGTGCTTGTCCTTCTGACTTTCTTGAAAAGAGAGAGAGAGAAAAAAACTTTAGAGACTTCTGCATGAGGGGACAGCTCTCAAAAGTTCCTTGTACTTGTGTTCCTCATCGAATGACCATAGACAAGTCTGAGAGCTTCGCACAGACAAGTTGTATATTCAGCGTAGACAATCAATGACCTAGTCAGTAGACAGGTTGACTTTTACTCTACAGACAGGTGGTCTTCTGCACACTATATAGACAAGTCAACAACTAATATGAAGGTTAATTAAATCATTAACAAATGTTTAGTTTTCATCAAAACTTAGGGTAAATGCACATCAGACATTGTAGATACTTAACAATCTCCCCCTTTTTGATGATGACAAACATTTAGATGATTTAATGAACCTTAGAAATTAACAACATATAAGACATACAAGATTTAGACAAGTTGAAATTTTCTTAACCAGATAGGTTATGCAGACAGGTGTATTTAGGTTCAATTCATACTAAGAGTTCTCAAAGCAGAAAGCACATAGCACATTATCAGATCAGAATGCATTTAACTCAGATTAGTTAACTATTTATGCAACTTAGACAGGTTTCAATTTAAATCATCTTAATCTTTACTTTCTCACCCTTTTGTCAACAACAAAAAGAAAACAATATAAATCATTAAAGCATAAAACAGTAAAGATAGAAGATAAAATTTGTATTTCATTCATCATAAGCTTGTACAAGGCAAGTCTTAATTACAAGAGTTATTTAGGCTGACTAAGAAGTAAAAATAGAGATTCTACTCTCTTGTCTAACAAGAGCCTAGCATGCCTTTCTTCATCAAGCTGTCTTCTGGTTTCTTCTAGCTGATCCTGAAGCAGATTGAAGCGATTAAGACCCATCAGCTGAGTAGTGGAGGCATCTGTGGACAAGACAGTTGATACAATAGACTGGTCTGAGTACCAGGTCAAGGGCAAAACTGGGGTGCTTTAGGCACAGAAAAGGGTGCAGAGATATAGGGAAGAAACATTGATGAATGGTTCTATAGAAAGAATGGGAGTAAAACAATCTTAAACAAGGGTTTGATTCTGACAAAGTCAGTATTAGAAGAGGGAAAGATAGAAGACAGTCTTTCAGATAGAGACAGATGGGTGACTCTAATCTTAAGAGGAAGGGGAAGAGGTTTTTCAACAAGAACAGAGGAAGGTAGGAGTAAAAGAGTATCTATGTAATGAAAGAAAGAGGATGAACTAGTAACAAACATAAAGAAATACTTAGAAGGGGAAGGTAACATGACAACAGGGGCAAGATAATGACTTCCTTCCAATGTTCTAATGAAGATGATTATAGAAGGATAAAAGAAAATCTCTCTACATGAGTTAAAAACATGAGGTGGAGGAGAAGGGATGACAGACAAGTTAGAGAAGCTTGTAGCCATAAGAGATTGCAAGTCTGACACAAAGATATTTGATGATATGCTAGATTGTTCCTTGGGAGTTGCATCCCTGTGAATAACTGTGTACTGACATATATCAGACACTACATCATAGGATGATGTTTGGGTTTGGTGAGAAGACATTGGTGAAGGTGGTGGAGACACATGAGAGAGGGGTTGGACAGACAAAGCAGGTAGAGAAGAGACAGGTAGGACTAGGTTACCTAAGGATGAATAAAAAAAGGTTCAAGGGAAGAGGGTGCAACAGCAACTTGACTTTCAGTCAACTTCATCTTATTCCTACATGGAGAGAGATGGAGAGAGATTGAGGGATTCTTCCTCTGGAACCACAACTGTCTGTGTTCCAACAGACAGGTTCTCCACAGTTGCAGCAGCAACTTTAGCTCCTGCAGCAAGTGCTTCTATAGAGGGTGCCATAGAAATGGGCACAGGGTAGCCTGACCTTCTCTTCTTAGGAATGAGTCCCAAAAAGAGAGTCTTCTTCTCCTTGGGCTCCTCCAAGGGTCTTAACTTCTGCTCCCCCTAAGCAGATGCTTCCTCTTTACTGGGAGAGCAGACTCAACTTGTCTGTTCACAGCAAAGGTCTTCATCAGCTTCCTCTTCTTGGCTGGCTGAGCAGATTCAGTCTCTGATGCCTCAGCATCCTCGGTTTTCCTTTTAGGAAAGTGGTTCCTCAGCCTGAACCATAGAGGTTCAACTGTCTCTTCAGTCTCAGCAGAGACTGAGGGCTTCTCCAGTTCATGCCTCTAATCCCTTCTAACCTTCTTTCCAGCAGGTTTCTAGATTTTCCCTGAGATAGGAATCTCGGATTCATCAGTAGAGACCACTGGCTCCTTCTGCTTCTACTCAGCAACAGGCTTCTTCTTCTTCTTCTTCTTCTTCTTCTTCTTCTTCTTCTTCTTCTTCTTCTTCTCTTCTTCTTCTTCTTCTTCTTCTTCTTCTTCTTCTTCTTCTTCTTATGAGCATTGTTGTCTTCCTCTTCATCTTCTAGAGGAAGTCCTTCAATGTTCATCATAGACAGATTCTTCCTGTCTATGGGAAAGGACATGTTGACAAATTCTCCATCACCAGGAAAAAACAGTTTGTTCCTAAAGAGTCTTGTCAGCAGCATCCTATAAGGGAAAGTCAGCATGATGGTTCTCTTGATCAAGGACTCCAGATAGATGAAAATGAGATCATTGATGTCAACCTTGACTTTATGAATCAAATGGTACAGGGAAAACCTATCTAGTTTGGTGACACTATCTCTGGAGCCTTTTCTGTGAAGCACACACTCCAACAGCAACTTGTGCATAAATCTGCACTTGAACACCATATTGACAAGTTTTATGTTGGTAGGGTTTGGTTCTCCATACCAAGCGATGTTCACATTTGTAGGTACAACCTCATCTTCCCACTTAGACCTGTAACCTGCTCCTATGCTTGGGCAATTGATAACAAGTTCTAGGGAGTTCAGGGTAACTAAGAAAGTCGTGTCGAGCACTCGAGCACGAAAGGTTTTGGTTCCATCAGCAGCATTGGTGATGACCACAGTACTGGTCCAGAAATCTCTGACCAGCTTTGGATGAACCAACTCCTTAATGTCAAAGAAGGAGGTCCACTTGGAGTATTCCAATTCCTCTATGACATTCATTCCCCATTTCTTCATCTGTTGAAGATTCATAACCTTCCCAGCTAAAATCTTTTCAACATCAGAGATTCTCATGTTGTATTTTGTAGCTGTCGCCACCGAAAATCGAAGAGAAGGAAAAGGATAACTGTTTTCCTTCCTGAGAATGGAGTGCCACCAAAGTTTGTTTAATTTTTTTTATTGGGAAACGTTGGGAAAACCCTTTGTCAAAAGTGTCTGGTCTTTATTTTAAATAGAAATGAATAGGGTTCGGGAGTTGATTATGTCTAAGGAAGGCATGGGTGATTATCCCCACGGCACCCTAGAACATCCGCCGTTACGACGGTTACCCTTAGATTGTGCAAATTAAGATTACCCCTTTTTATTAAAAATTTAGAAAATGAGCCATTAAACTGTATAGTTAAAATAGCTCGGAGTTGTGGGATCAATAAGTTGTTACGACTAAATTAATCATTTTACTTGATTTTTTTGTAAGGCAGCGTTTGTGATTTTACGTCTTGGCGTAGAGAGAATTTTATTTCTACAAGGGAGATTTTTAGAGATCACGCTATATAAGCTTCGTCTCCTCTCGAATGATTAAGGAATCACTAAGTCGCACAACTAAACTAATTCCCTTGGATATTTATTTTGAGACGTGTATTATTAATAAGAAATTTAATAGTTATATTATTTTTTTAGCGTGAAAATAATTTTCATTTGTAGAAAGAAGCCTTTGAGACATCAAGTTGTAAAACTTAGACATCTTTCGAACGACTGAGGAATCAACAAGTGTACACTAAATTGATTCCACTTTTTTTTGTTTAAAAGATTTTATTTTCCTTTTAAGTAGATTATTTAATTTAAAAAATTGTCATATTTATTTTCCAGTTTCTAGCATGAATAGAGATTTAAAAAGAAGTTTTGGGAGGTCTAGTTGTAAAATCTTAAACGTCTCTCGAACGGTTGAGGAGTCAACAAGTGTACACTGAATTGGCTTTCCCTTTTTTATACTTTTTAAAAAATTAATTATTTTATTTTATGGGAAACAAATCAACTTAAAAAAACGTTATTATATTTTTTCTTCTTTATTATTATTATTCTTCCAAAAGAAGATGCGACTATTATTTACATAAAATGAAAAATTTAAATTTTGGAGCCAACAAATCGTTACGATTAAATTGACTCTTTGTTACGCGCAAGTGAAACTCGACGTATAGCCAAGACGTCACCAAGAGTTTACCACAGCTCCTAGCTCTAGGTCATGGGTAGGGTAGTTCTTCTCATGGGTTTTCAATTGTCTAGAATCATAAGCAACTACCTTACCATTCTGCATCAGCACACCACCTAACCCTTGCTTAGAAGCATCACCGTAAACTACGAAGGGTTCACTAGAGTCTAGCAAAACTAACACTGGTGCTGATGTCAACCTATTCTTAAGGGTTTGGAAACTCTCTTCACACTTAGAGTCCCACACAAACAACTGTCCCTTTTTGGTGAGACGGGTTAAGGGTAAAGCTATCTTAGAGAAACCTTCTATAAATCGCCTATAGTACCCGGCTAACCCCAAGAAACTCCTAGTCTCGGTTACAGACTTTGGCGCTTCCCACTGGAGCACTGTCTCTACCTTAGCTGGGTCCACTGCTATGCCACCCTTAGAGATGACATGTCCTAAGAAGCTCACTTTCTCTAACCAGAACTCACACTTAGACAACTTAGCGTACAACTGCTTTTCCTTAAGGGTCTGCAAGACAACCCTCAGGTGTTCCTCATGTTCCTCCTTGCTGTTGGAGTACACTAAGATGTCATTTATAAACACTACCAAAAACTTATCCAAGTAAAGGTGAAAGGTCTTGTTCATGTAGTCCATGAAGACCGCAGGAGCATTGGTTACACCAAAAGGCATAACCAAATACTCATAGTGACCATATCACATCCTAAACGCTGTCTTCGGGATGTCCTCAGACTTAACCCGAATTTAATGGTACCCTGACCTCAAATCTATCCTTGAAAAGACGCAAGCGCCCATTAACTGGTCCATAAGATCATTAATCCTAGGGAAGGGATACCGATTCTTTATGGTCAACTTGTTGAGTTGCCGAAAGTCGACACACAACCTCATACTACCATCCTTCTTCTTCACCAACAACACAGGTGCTCCCCACGGAGACACGCTGGGCCTAATGAACTGCTTCTTCATTAGGTCCTCCAACTGTTCCTTCAACTTAGCTAGCTCTAAAGGAGACATTCTATAGGGTGCTATGGAGATTGGCCCGGTGCCAGGCACTAAGTCTATGGTAAACTCAACATCTCTCTCTGGGGGTAAGTTATAAACATCCCCCGGAAACACTTCAGGAAATTCTCGCACAACAGGCACGCTGGCGACATCAGGAGGGCTTCTCTCTACTTCCAGGGAAGCTAACATCATGTATACTTGGGCTTCGTCTTTCATCGAAGCTTGAACTTGGCTGGCAGAGAGAAGGTCCGGATTCTTAGACTCCTTTGGAGTTCCAAAAATCAGGGTCTTATCAAAACAAATCAGGAGGACATGGTTGGAAGATAACCAGTCCATGCCTAGAATAATATCCAGGTCTTTCAGAGGTAAGTGATGGGCTCCGGCAAGTGTACCGGATCGAAGCAAGTAATAATTAAAACGGTAAGTAATTACCGAGTATCGAACACAAGGATTGGGTGACCAATTTATCTATATTTGAAAAAGATAACTAATAATTGACCAAGTCAAAGATGAAAGAGAAGGAGAGAAAGTTGTTGGGAAAATCAATTATCTAAAACAAATTAAAGCAAAATAAAAAGAGTTATCTAATCAATTATCTAGATTATGATAGTGCGCTCTAAGTTCACGAATCCACCTATCCTATCAAGCAAGTTACCCAAGTGTTTATCTCCTTATCCCTATGTTCAATTTAATTTCTTTGTCAACCAGGAACCCTCAATTATCCTAATGTCACTGCCGATTTTCAAAAGGAAATTTCTACAATTGCAAGTTGTCAATCTGCCAATCTATTCAACCCACAATTAGATTTATTAAGTTCTTGGTTCCCTATAGCAATTGCACCGCTTTCCTACCCTATCCCTAGCAATATTCAAACGGTGTTCTTAATTCAAGTCCTAAGTACGAATCGCCCGCCAGCCTCAACGCACTAGACTAGTTAACCACAGGCCTTGATGATTAACGCAAACAAATCAGAATTAAGAGACAAGAAAATATACAAGGGTATAAGAAAATATTACTTGAATTCATGCCATCAAAAGTGGCTTCATTGTTCCCTCAGAGAAAGAAGATTAGCTCCTCATCACGTTCATAACTAAATAAATAAAAAGAGAACAGAAAATAATCCTAAACTAGGGAGACGCAGCTCCAAGAGAAACAAGGAAGGGAAGAAGAGAAACCTAAAACTAAACTACTGTATTGCTGCCCTCGGTACTGCACTGCACCCCTCGGTGCTCTTCTTTTATGCTTGCTGACGCTGTGGCCATATATAGTGCAATTCTCCTATCCTTTCAATATAATCCATTCCCTTCCAAATAGGCCCTGTAACTTCACGTGAATATCAATACTCAATCAAAAGTTATCTTCTAATTACAAATTGAATCTTCATTGGTGAGTCCCGCGTGATTTTTTTATTTCAATTGCCAAATCCAAGTCATTAAACTTCACGTTGACCAAGCATGAAATTGGCAAAACAAATTCTTCTTTCCTTTAGCATTTTAATTCGCGTGGGACCCTTGCACAATTTGCTCAAGTAATTTCATATCCAAATTGGAATCTCAAATCCTTATCAATTGCCAAAATCCTAATCTTTTATTTTTCTGATAAGTAATTGCTATCCAAATCCATACTATAATTCATGGCCAAAATCTTTTTCTTGTCTTCAATATCAATTCCATTCCATTATTGATATTCTTTAATGGCTTCAATCTTCAAATTAATTGCCAAATCAATATCTCCATCTTCTATTTTAATGATAAGCCCTTAATATCAAATCTTCAAATCCATCAATTAGGCCCCTGCATCATTACTTCACGTGAATCTGGTTGCAAGCAGTTTTCTAATATTTGCGGGGCGAAAATTGGCTCGCGGGGCGAGACAGAATGCTCTCAGATTTCCTGCGTCTGGCTCGCGGGGCGAGCACCGTCTCGCGGGGCGAGACTGAAAGACTATAATTCCTTGCTCAGTATCAGCTCTGGCTCGCGAGGCAAGCACTGTCTCGCCCCGCGAGACATTAAAATCCTTCTTTTAGCTTGTTCCTCCAATTTTCCAAGTTCTCTTGAGCTTCACTTTTAACCTGAAAATATAAAATAGCATTAAATGCTTTATTTGACTAAAAAATAGCATAAAGTACTAAAAACTACTTAAGAGACTCAAAATGTTGCTTAGGGACAATTAAAGCTAAATTTAGGCGACAATGAGATTAAACTCACACAATTAGCTCAAAAAGCGTGGCATCAATAGCTATAAAACTAGATGAGCTAGAGGCTTATCAGTAAGCATACAAGATCAGCAACAAAGGTTTTATCATTTATAATTATATGACAGTTCTTGCATGCATAAGAAGTGGAAACAGGTTTATTTGTAGGTGTGGAAACCAACAAATCATACTCAAGGAAAGTAACAGGCAATTTAAGACTCTTGACCCTATCATGCGATATAAATGAGTGAGTAGCACCCGAATCATACAATACAGTTAATTGAGTTCCATCAATAAAACATGTACCTTGGATCAAGTCATCAAACTCGGAGGCTTCAGCTCCACTAAGAGTGAAGACTCTTCCAGTGGTCTTCAGTCGGTTGGCCTGAGACTTCTGATTCTTGCTGGCGCTGGGAGGCTCGGCCTTGGCTCCTTCACACTCTCGGCTGATGTGCCCTAGCTTGCCACATCTGAAGCAGATAACCTGTGTCTCCTTGCACTGAGATGAGTAGTGATCCGTAGCACCACACTTTCCGCACCTCATGGGTCTAGAGGCATTAGAGAACCTGCCCCTAAACCCATCCTGCTGAAACTGTGGCTTCTTGCCACTCTGCTTGAAATCCTTGCCAGTCGGAGCATACCTTTGCTTACCCTTGTCCCTCTAGTCAGTCCTATTGCCGCTCTGACTATCCGATCCTCTGGAACTGGCAGCTCTGAACTGACTAGCATCCTCATAAATTCTGTACTTGTTGACCAGAACCGGAAAGATCCGGATCTCCTGATAATTAATGGCCTGTTTGATCTTAGGCCGGAGACCCTCTTCAAACTTCACACACTTGGAGCGATCATCTGTCTCATGCTGGTAAGGAGTGTAGTACCTAACCAGCTCCTCAAACTTGGCCGTATAGTCACCAACTGACAGCGACCCCGCCTCAAAGACAAGAACTCCATCTCTTTCTTATCTCTGATATCTGCTGGAAAGTACTTCTCCAGGAATCTCTGCCTGAACACAGCCCATGTAACTGCTGTGCCCTCAACTTGCATTCACTGCCTGCAGTTGTCCCACCAATGCTCAGCCTCCTCCGTGAGCATGAAAGTAGCAAAGATGAGCTTCTGCTGATCGTTGCAATCCATTGCATGGAAGATCTTCTCTATCTCCCTCAGCCACAGCAAACTCCTTCCGGAGCATACGCTCCTTTGAACGATGGAGGGTTGTTCCTCCGGAACTTATCCAGTCCTTGGAACTCAGCCGGCCCACCATTGTTGTTCTGGTTGGCCTGTTCAATAGCATTGGCCAGAAGTGCTAATGCGTCCGCAATTGCCTGATCGTTGCATTCTCTATCGGCCATTAGTTCCTGTACATGTCCAACACAACTCTTAATACAGAAACTTAAGCGAGTAAAATATACAGGCAACTAACTTAAAACATCATTATCTATAACAAGTATAGACAATCCAAACAAGAGTCACACAACACACTCACAACAGACTCATACCACGTCCGAACAAGGTCGAACTGCTTTGATACCACTAAATGTGATACCATTCTACCCCGCATGTTACAAGACATTTAATATAAAAGAAATTAAAATAAAAACATGAAATTATTGAATAAAAATTACACAATTGTCCATGGGTAGAAAAGTCCCACATGAACTAGTTACAACGCGGAAAAATAAACCAAGTTTAAAATAAATAAAACATGATAATATAGCTACCTAACCCCAATGTCACAACTCAGAGCTGGTATTGTAACAACCTGTTTTTCAGAATTATTTTATTAAGCTGGTTTTATTAAGTTGGATTTATCGTTCGAGGGCTTAGTGGGATTTTTGGCTAAAAGTCCATTTCTGGTACATGAGCACGCCCGTGCTCATTAGCTAGCACGCCCGTACTTAAAGTCAGGAGCGTGTTTAGGTTTTAAGTTGAGCACGATCATGCTCAATAGTGAGCACGCCCGTGCTTATTGTGCTGACCGCGTCTCGTGACGCTAAGTGGAGCATGACCGTGCTCAAGTCCGAACGTCATATACGCGAACAGAACTCGAGGGTTTAACGTTTAACCCTATTTTTGTGAGTGCAACAGCCACCTTGTGCTGCCAGAACGAGTTTCATCCCTTTTTCCCTCTTTCTTGATCAGTTTCTGAGTGTTGGAAACTCTTGGGAGACCGTTGTTTATCTGTGTCAAGTGTATAGGTAATGTTCCCTTCCCTTCCAGTTTCCTATTTAGTGTTTTGAATTGGAAATTAACGTGGTTAATCTTATTTAACCAAGGCTTGGAAAGCTAGCTGAGTTGCATTGGGAACCGTGGTCGTTTCGCTGTTTGGAGCTTACATTGGAGCTACCTTCAATCCAGGTATGGGGAGAAGGGTAGTGTAATCATAGGCTCGAGGTTAGAGTAGAGTAAAGGGGTTCCCATAACCCCGGTTGTTTGTGTGATTATTTGTTTTATATAAATATGATTCGATGTTTATTCTAATAACATGTTAGTGATTGTTAATATGTTATGCCTATGTTCATAATGTTTGGTTTGAGTTTATGTTGTTGGAATGGCTATGAACATGATGATATTGTTGGTTGATGCCACTGTTGCGTTGATGTTGATAATGTTGCTGAGTTTAACCCTTAAAATTGTGTTGATGGATTTAGGATTAAAGGGATTAAAACCCTAAAAAGATTGGTTAAGTTTCAGCCTCTGTTCCTGCCCAGAACAGCACTATCGCACGATGAGCACGACCGTGCTGAAAAGGGAGCACGACCGTGCTCCCAGTTGAATTCTGGGAAGATGGCCGCGCTGTTTAGCATGGCCGTGGGACAAAGAGCACGACTGTGCTCAATAAGAAGCACGACCGTGCTTCACTTAAAGGGGAGCACACCCCTCACGTGTTCAAGCACGACTGTGCTGGGTTACGAGCACAACCGTGCTCAACCCTCTAAGACAGAACATAATTAAAGGACTTTAAGGGGTTTTAAACCCCATTCCCCAATGATGATAAGTGGATTAGACAATTTGACTAATGTTCACTAAAGATAATTACGATGGTGAGATGGTGAGACGTTGAGTTGAAAAATCGATACCTATTGGGTACTACAAGCTGCTGAGCTGTGCCTTGGTGCTTTTTGTCCAAGGAAGCCTTGACCCCGCGGTTTGGGTCTAAGGTGTTGTTGTTGTTGTACCTTGGTGGCTGAGAGTTTGCCCCAGGTACTGCGTTGATTCCGCTTAAGTCCTCAGGTAGATTCCGCGAGGCAAGTTGTTGCGGTTGATTCCGCTGTTATCTTTGGTCGATTCCGTTGGTGTATGGAGGTGGTGTTGCCATTGTTGTTGTGTTGCATACGCATAGCATCGGAGTTGTTGTTTAGGGATGTTCGACATAGGGGAGATCGTCCTGGAGTACGGCGATCTGGCCATCCACGGTTGGAGTAGATTCTCCTAGCGCCCCCGTGACGAGGCATTCGTTGATTTGATGTGTTGGCTATCCAAGGAGTAGATTCTCCAGCGTTGAGTAGATTCTTAATGTGGATATTTAACTCCGAAGTCGTCCATCCCGGGTTTAGTGGATCCACATGCATTCTTGATTTAGCGGAGTAGGACTGCATTACACTGCATAGCATAATGATGATGATGATGTTGATGTTTAATGTGATATTGCTATGCTTGCTGTTTAATTTACTACCTATCTCCTTGCAATTATGTTACATGATTCTTAATCCCCATGTTTGTTTGTGTTTGGCCTAATTGGCACCTTGCAGAGGATGACGAGCAGCCCGGAGAGGAGTGACTCTGAGGAGCTGCCACTCATAGTTAGGGCTCATGCTTATGTTTTGTTAGTTTCAGTTGTAATTCCGTGGATGTTTATTCCGGAACGGTTATACCAGCTCTGTAGGTGACATCGGGGTTGGGATATATTTATTGGTTTGCTATGTTTTTACTGTTTTAAACTTATTTCATTTTCCGCGTTGTAACTGGTTCATGTGGGACTTTTCTACCCATGGACAATTGTTTTAAATTCTTCAGTAATATGCATGTTTTCATTTAATTGTTTTTATATTAAGTGCTTTATAACATGTGGGGTAGAAGGGTATCACATTTAATGGTATCAGAGCAGTTCAACCTTGTTCGGACGTGGTATGAGTCTGTTGTGAGTCTGTTGTGTTACTCTTGTTTGGATTATCTATACTTGTTATAGATAATGATGCTTAAGTTGGTTGCCTGTAGCTTTTACCCGCTTAAGTTCTATACTAAAAGTTGTTTTTGGGCATGTACAGGAACTAATGGCCGGTAGAGGACGCAACGATCAGGCAATTGCTGACGCATTGGCACTTCTAGCCAATGCTATTGGTTAGGTCAACCCTAACAACAATGGTGGGCCAGCTGAGTTCCAGGGACTGGATAATTTCTAGAGGAACAAGCCTCCATCGTTCAAGGGAGTGTACGACCCAGAGGGAGCACTGTTGTGGCTGAGGGAGACGGAGAAGATCTTCCGTGCGATGGACTGTAATGATCAGCAGAAGCTCATCTTCGCCACTTTCATGTTGACTGAGGAGGCGGAGCACTGGTGGGATAACTGTAGACAGAGGATGCAGGCTGAGGGCACAGCAGTTACATGGGCTGTGTTCCGACAGAGGTTTCTGGAGAAGTATTTTCCAGCGGATATCAAGGACAAGAAGGAAATGGAGTTCTTGTCCTTGAGGCAGGGGTCGTTGTCGGTCGGTGACTACGCGACCAAGTTTGAGAAGCTGGCTAGGTACTACACTCCTTACCAGCACGAGACGGATGATCACTCCAAGTGTGTGAAGTTTGAAGCGGGACTCCGACCAGAGATCAAACAGGCCATCAGTTATCAGGAGATCCGAGTTTTTCCAATTCTGGTTAACAAGTGTCGATTTACGAGGATGCTAGTCAGTTCAGAGCTGCCAGTTCCAGAAGATCGGATAATCAGAGTGGCAAGAGGATTGACCAGAGGGATAAAGGCAAGCAGCGGTATGCCCTGACGGGCAAGGACTTCAAGCAGAGTGCCAGAAAGCCACAGATTCAGCAGAATAGCTTCAGGGGTGGGTTCTCTAATGCCCCTAGAGCTATGAGGTGTGGGAAGTGTGGAGCACAGGACCATTATTCGTCCCTGTGCAAGGAAACACAAGTCATCTGCTTCAAGTGTGGCAAGCTAGGACACATCAGCCACGAGTGTGATGGAGCTAAGGCCGAGCCTCCCAGCGCTAGCAAGAATCAGAAGTCCTAGGCCAACAGACTGAAGACCACTGGGAGAGTCTTTACTCTTAGTGGAGCTGAAGCCTCCGAGTCTGACGGCTTGATCCAAGGTACATGTTTTATTGATGGAACTCAATTAACTGTATTGTATGATTCGGGTGCTACTCACTCGTTTATATCGCATGATAGGGTCAAGAGTCTTAAATTGCATGTTACTTTCCTTGAGTTTGATTTGTTGGTTTCTACACCCACAAATAAACCTGTTTCCACTTCTTATGCATGCAAGAACTGTCATATAGTCATAAATGATAAAACTTTTATTGTCGATCTTGTATGCTTACCCTTGAAAGACCTAGACATTATTCTAGGTATGGACTGGTTATCTTCCAACCATGTCCTTCTGAATTGTTTTGGTAAAACCTTGATTTTTGGAACTCCAAAGGAGTCTAAGAATCCCGACCCTCTCTCTGCCAGCCAAGTTCAAGCTTCGATGAGAGACGAAGCCCAAGTATACATGATGTTAGCTTCCCTGGATGTAGAGAGCAGCCCTCCTGATGTCGCCAGCGTGCCTGTGGTGCGGGAATTTCCTGAAGTGTTCCCGGGGGATGTTTATAACTTACCCCCAGAGAGAGATGTTGAGTTTACCATAGATTTAGTGCCTGGCACCGGGCCAATCTCCATAGCACACTATAGAATGTCTCCTCTAGAGCTAGCTAAGTTGAAGGAACAGTTGGAGGACCTGATGAAGAAGCAGTTCATTAGGCCGAGTGTGTCTCCATGGGGAGCACCTGTGTTGTAGGTAAAGAAGAAGGATGGTAGTATGAGGTTGTGTGTCGACTTTCGACAGCTCAACAAGGTGACCATAAAGAATCGGTATCCCCTCCCTAGGATTGATGATCTTATGGACCAGTTGATTGGCGCTTGTGTCTTTTCAAAGATAGATTTGAGGTCAGGGTACCATCAGATTCGGGTTAAGTCTGAGGACATCCCAAAGACAGCGTTTAGGACGCGATATGGTCACTATGAGTACTTGGTTATGCCCTTTGGTGTGACCAATGCTCCTGCGGTCTTCATGGACTACATGAACAAGACCTTTCACCCTTACTTGGATAAGTTTGTGGTGGTGTTTATAGATGACATCTTAGTGTACTCTAAGAGTAAGGAAGGACATGAGGAACACCTGAGGGTTGTCTTGCAGACCCTTTAGGAGAAGCAGTTGTACGCTAAGTTGTCTAAGTGTGAGTTCTGGTTAGAGGAAGTGAGCTTCTTAGGACATGTCATCTCTAAGGGTGGCATAGCAGTGGACCCAACTAAAGTAGAGATGGTGCTGCAGTGGGAAGTGCCAAAGTCTGTAACCGAAATTAGGAGTTTCTTGGGTTTAGCCGGGTATTATAGGCGGTTTATAGAAGGTTTCTCTAAGATAGCGTCACCCTTAACCCGTCTCACCAAGAAGGGACAGTTGTTTGTGTGGGACTCTAAGTGTGAAGAGAGTTTCCAAACCCTTAAGAATAGGTTGACATCAGCACCAGTGTTAGTTTTGCCAGATCCTAGGGAACCCTTCGTAGTTTACTGCGATGCTTCTAAGCAAGGGTTAGGTGGTGTATTGATGCAGAATGGTAAGGTAGTTGCTTACGCTTCTAGGCAGTTAAAAACCCATGAGAAGAACTACCCCACCCATGTCCTAGAGCTAGGGGCTGTGGTATTTGCCTTAAAGATTTGGAGGCATTACCTGTATGGAGTGAGGTTTGAAGTGTTTAGGGATCATAAGAGTTTGAAGTACCTCTTTGATCAAAAGGAGTTGAACATGAGGAAGCGTAGGTGGATGGAATTTTTAAAGGATTATGACTTCGAGCTGACCTATCACCCAGGAAAGGCCAATGTGGTGGCCGATGCCTTGAGTTGGAAAACCCTGCATGTCTCCGCTTTAATGGTTAGGGAGATGGATCTGATTGAAGAGTTTAGAGACCTTAGTCTAGCTTGTGAGTTTACCCCTAAGAGTATTAGGCTTGGTACCTTGAAGGTTACCAATAGCTTGATTGATCAGATTAGAGAGGGTCAGAAGTTAGATAAGTATCTCTTAGACCAGCGAGAGTTGCTCGCTTAGGGTAGAGACCTAAGTTTTAAGGATGGAAGTGATGGCATCTTGCAGTTTAAGGATAGAGTATGCATACCTGATGTTCCTGAGCTTAGGAAGTTGATCCTTGAAGAAGGACATAAGAGTGGATTGAGTGTGCACCCAGGTGCCACTAAGATGTATTAGGACCTTAAGAGGATGTTTTCGTGGCCTAGGATGAAAAAGGATGTAGCTGAGTTTGTGTATGCATGCCTAGTTTTTCAGAAGGTTAAGATAGAGCATCAAAGGCCTTCAGGCAAGTTGCAACCTTTGAGTATTCCAGAATGGAAATGGGATAGCATCTCCATGGATTTTGTGTCTGGACTCCCTAGGACTCCAGCTGGTTTTGAGGCGATTTGGGTTGTTGTCGATAGACTGACTAAGTCTACCCATTTCATTCCGATTAACATGGAGTATCCATTGGAGAAGTTAGCTAAGCTGTACATCAAGGAGATAGTTAGGCTTCATGGTGTACCCTCTAGCATAGTTTCAGATAGAGACCCGAGGTTTACCTCCAGGTTTTGGAATAGTTTGCAAGAGGCTTTAGGGACAAAGCTTAGGCTTAGTTCAGCTTACCACCCACAGACTGATGGGCAGTCTGAGCGGACCATCCAGTCCTTAGAGGACTTGTTGAGGACTTGTGTGTTAGAACAGTCAAGAAGTTGGGACAAGTTTTTGCCCCTGATAGAGTTTACCTACAACAACAGTTTCCATTCCAGCATTGGGATGGCACCTTATGAGGCTCTGTATGGGAGGATATGTAGGATACCCTTGTGTTGGAGTGAACCTAGTGATAGTGTGGTGCTAGGACCAGAGATAGTCCAGGAAACAACAGAAAAGATTAAGTTGGTTCAGGAAAAGATGAGAGTTGCACAGAGTAGGCAGAAGAGCTACCATGATAAAAGGAGGAAGGCGCTCGAATTCCAGGAAGGCGATCATGTATTCTTGAGAGTTACCCCGACGATTGGGGTTGGTAGCGTGATAAAGACGAGGAAACTTACTCTGAGGTTCATTGGTCCTTACCAAATCCTTAAAAGAGTCGGTGAAGTCGCCTACCAAATAGCCTTACCCCTGTTCTTGTCAAGTCTCCACAATGTTTTTCATGTGTCTCAACTTAGGAAGTACATTCATGACCCTAGTCACGTGATAGTACCCGACGCCATACAGTTGAAAGAGAACCTGACGTTTGAAGTGTTACCCCTTCGAGTCGAGGATAGGAGGGTGAAGCAGCTAAGAGGCAAGGAGATTCCTTTGGTCAAAGTGGTTTGGAGTGGGGCAACTGAGGAAAGTGCTACCGGGGAACTGGAGAGCAAGATGATGGAGACGTACCCGCATCTTTTCCCTTGAGGTATATCTAAATTTTGAGGACGAAATTTTTATAAGAGGGGTAGAATTGTAACACCCTGTTTTTCAGAATTATTTTATTAAGCTGGTTTTATTAAGTTGGATTTATCATTCGAGGGCTTAGTGGGATTTTTGGCGAAAAGTCCTTTTCTGGTACATGAGCACGCGAGTACTTAAAGTCAGGAGCGTGCTTCTGATTTTAAGTTGAGCACGATCGTGCTCAATGTGCTGACCGCGTCTCGTGACGCTAAGTGGAGCACGACCGTGCTTAAGGGTGAGCACGACCGTGCTCAGGTATGAACGTTATATACGCGAACAGAACTCGAGGGTTTAACGTTTAACCCTATTTTGGTGAGTGCAGCAGCCACCTTGTGCGGCCAGAGCGAGTTTCATCCCTTTTTCCCTCTATCTTGATCAGTTTCTGAGTGTTGGAAACTCTTGGGAGACCGTTGTTTATCTGTGTCAAGGGTATAGGAAATGTTCCCTTCCCTTCCAGTTTCCTATTTCGTGTTTTGAATTGGAAACTAACATGGTTAATCTTATTTAACCAAGGCTTGGAAGGCTAGCTGAGTTGCATTGCGAACCGTGGTCGTTTTGCTGTTTGGAGCTTACATTGGAGCTACCTTCAATCCAGGTATGGAGAGAAGGGTAGTGTAATCATAGGCTCGGGGTTAGAGTGGAGTAAAGGGGTTCCCATAACCCTGGTTGTTTGTGTGATTATCTGTTTTATATAAATATGATTCGTTGTTTATTCTGATAACATGTTAGTGATTGTTAATATGTTATGCCTATGTTCATAATGTTTGGTTTGAGTTTATGTTGTTGTAATGGCTATGAACACAATGATGTTGTTGGTTGATGCCACTGTTGTGTTAATGTTGATAATGTTGCTGAGTTTAACCCTTAAAATTGTGTTTATGGATTTAGGATTAAAAGGATTAAAACCCTAAAAAGATTGGTTAAGTTTCAGCCTCTGTTCCAGCCCAGAACAGCACTGTCGCGCGATGAGCACGACCGTGCTAAACAGGGAGCACGACCGTGCTCCCAGTTGAATTCTGGGAAGATGGCCGCGCAGTTTAGCACGGCCGTACAGGACAAAGAGCATGACCGTGCTACTGAGCACGACCGTGCTCAATAAGAAGCACGAACGTCCTTCACTTGAAGGGGAGCACACCCCTCACGTGTTTAAGCACGACCGTGCTGGGTTACGATCACGACCGTGCTCAACCCACTTGGACAGAACAGAATTAAAGGACTTTAAGGGGTTTTAAACCCCATTCCCCAATGATGATAAGTGGATTAGACAATTTGACTAATGTTCACTAAAGATAATTAAGATGATGAGATGGTGAGACGTTGAGTTGATAAATCGATACCCATTGGGTACCGTAAGCTGCTGAGCTGTGCCTTGGTGCTTTTTGGCTTGACCCCGCGGTTTGGGTCTAAGGTGTTGTTGTTGTTGTACCTTGGTGGCCGAGAGGTGCCCCAGGTACTGCGGTTGATTCCGCTTAAGTCCTCAGGCAGATTCCGCGAGGCAAGTTGTTGCGGTTGATTCTGCTGTTATCTTCGGTCGATTTCGTTGGTGTATGGAGATTGTGTTGTCGTTGTTGTTGTGTTGCATATGCATAGCATCGGAGTTGTTGTTTAGGGATGTTCGACGTAGGGGAGATCGTCCTGGAGTACGGCGATCTGGCCATCCACGGTTGGAGTAGATTCTCCTAGCGCCCCCGTGACGAGGCATTCGTTGGCTTGATGCATTGGCTATCCAAGGAGTAGATTCTCTAGCGTTGAGTAGATTCTCAATGTGGATATTTAACTCCGAAGTCGTGCATCCTGAGTTTAGTGGATCCACATGCATTGTTTATTTAGTGGAGTAGGACTGCATTGCACTGCATAGCATAATGATGATGATGATGTTGATGTTTGATGTGATATCGCTATGCTTGTTGTTTACTTTACTACCTATCTCCTTGCTATTATGTTACATGATTCTTACTCCCAATGTTTGTTTGTGTTTGGCCTTCTTGGCACCTTGCAGAGGATGACGAGCAGCTCGGAGAGGAGTGACTCTGAGGAGCCGCCACTTATAGTTAGGGCTTATGCTTATGTTTTGTTAGTTTCAGTTGTAATTCCGTGGATGTTTATTCCGGAACGGTTATGCCAGCTCTGTAGGTGACATTGGGGTTGGCATATATTTATTGGTTTGCTATGTTTTTATTGTTTTAAACTTATTTCATTTTCCATGTTGTAACTGGTTCATGTGGGACTTTTCTACCCATGGACAACCCTACAATGAGTGGCGGCTCCTCAGAGTCACTCCTTTCCGGGCTGCTCGTCATCCTCTGCAAAATGCCGATCAAGCCAAACACAAACAAACGACAGGGAGTAAGATTCATGTAAACATATACAGCATGGGAATAGTAAGCAAGATAAACATTCAACATAAGCATACATCAACATCCAACAATATCATATCAACCAAGTATGCTATGCTGTGCAATGCATCACTACTCCGCTACTCCATCTATGCATGTGGATCCAAACTAACTCAGGATGAACGACTTTGGAGTTACATATCCGTATTGGCCATAGAAGCACCAACACCGGCAGTTCACTAAACCTTGGGTGAACCCCATGGATAGCCAACGCATCAAATCGTGGATGCCTCATCACGGGGGGACCTCGGTCACCAAACCTTGGGTGACCTACCGTGGATGGCCAGATCACCGTACTCTCGGGCGATCTCCCCTATGTCGAACCTCCCCCATCAACAACTCCAATGCTATATGCAAATGGCACAACAACAAACAATCTCAACCACCTCCTTGCTTGGGTCATGAAGCTCCCAAGACTTCAACATCAACCTCAACGTAACCTTAGACCCAAACCGTGGGGTCAAGGCTCCCTTGGCCAATAAGCACCAAGGTTCAACTCAACGTGCTTGGGTCAACAAGCACCCAAGACTTCAACTTATCAACGTACGGTAACCCAACGGATACCGACTTAATATCTTATTATCTTAATCATCTTAGATAGTCATTAACCAGGTTGTCTAATCTTTATCTTTGGTTAGCTATCTTAACTTGTCATCATTGGGGAAATGGGGTTTGAAACCCCTTAAGTCCTTTAATTCTATTTCTGTTCAAGAGGGTTGAGCATGGTCGTGCTTGGACACGTGAGGGCGTGCTGCCCTTTTAAGTGAAGCACGGTCGTGCTTCATATTCAGCACGGTTGTGCTCAGCAGCACGGTCATGCTTTTTGACCTGCACGGCCGTGCTAAACAGCGCGGCCATTTTCCAGAAATTAACTGGGAACACGGTCGTGCTCCCTGTTCAACACGGTTGTGCTCATTGCGCGACAGTGCTGTTCTGGGCAGGAACAGTAACCGAATTCTAACCAAATGTTTTAGGGATTAAACTCACCAAACTTAACACATCTGTTAAACCTAATTATCCAATTAAACAATTTTATCAACATTACCCTTATCAAAACAGTAACAACATCAATCCACCAATTCATGTTAATAACAGTAATTAACATATCATCATGCTCATTAAACCACGTCAAGAACGTGGACATATATTCATAATACTCAAATAGCCATCAACATATTGTCATAATCAAACAACCATTTTATTTGCATACAATCATATACAACAACCGGGGTATGAACCCCTTTACCTTACACTACTCCCACTGCCTAATGAGTACATTACCCTTCTCCCCATAACTGGATTGAAGGTAGCTCCAATAGTTACACTGATCACGTACCCACGAGCGGTTCAGTCCGATTCTACACCTTGGTTAACCAACAACACAAACCGATTTAGTTTCCAATCAAGGTAATGAAAGGAAAACGCAAAAGGGAAAAACTTTACCTATATATCAAACACAGATGACCCAAGACTTCCCAATGGTCCCCAATACTCAAGAACAGGTTGAGTTGGATGAACAAAAGGAGGAGAAACCGTTCTGGCCGCACTAGGGAAGTGGCAGACTCCAAAAGTAGGGTTTTTACGTAAACCCTCGACCTCTGCACGATGATATATAGTTCGGACCTGAGCACGGCCGTGCTCACCCTTGAGCACGGTCGTGCTCAACTTAGCGTCACCGAGACACGGTCAGCGCATTAAGCACGGGCGTGCTCACTATTGAGCACGGTCGTGCTCAACTTAAAATCAGAAACATGCTCCTGACTTTAAGCACGGGCATGCTGGCTAATGAGCAAGGGCGTGCTCATGTACTAGAAAGGGACTTTTAAGCCAAAATCCAACTTAACCCTTAACCAACACTTTTAATTTAATAAAACTAGCTTTATAAAAACATTTATGGAAAACGGGGTGTTACACTCGGTTTTTAGACTCGTCTAAAAACCACTCGTCTAAAAATTCAGTCAACACAGTCAAAGAACAAGTCGACGCTTAATCAAGATTTGAATATACTTGATGATGTGGCAAGAAGCATCTGTCTAGAGAAGACTCAGTAGATCACCCATATAGTTTTTGGACTGCGCAAGCACCCGTCTAGTTTTTGGACTGCTTTGCCCCCGTCTAAATTTTCAATACTGCTACAATGTCAGTTTGTCAGAAATGAAGTCCAAGTCACCTTATTCAAATTAGATGCCTTCCTTAAGGATCTCGAAGACCTCTGGACAATAGCACAAAGGATAAGAGAATTAAGAACGTTTGTTTCAAGGTTTTAAGGAATAAACATGCAATCTCTGTCCACAACAGTAACCTTTTAGCTGTTTTAGTACAAAGTAAGAGTGCTTTTTGGAAAGTGGACTGAGTATTGCACTAAAAGAGAAAAGCCCTCTGCTATAAGTACAAGAAGCTTGCTCCTGCATACTCTGATATAACAGCTACTCAAAATTAAGTGTACTCTTGGACAACCTTATCAAAGCTCAACGATCCCAAGCATTTAATGCTTACACATAACGACTCTTTGGCATTAATGGTGTTCTCGAAGCTCAAATCAAATGAACACACTTTCTGAAGCTACACCTAACGGATCAAATTGATTGAAGTCTTTATATAGATATCAAACCATGAAGATGAAGACAAGAAGTTGAATATCATTAAGAACACTGCGCAAGAAGCATTTACTCACTTTGTTAACTTCTTCAGTCCTTCATTGAATATTCATTCAATCATTTAAATTTAATTCGCAGTCTTTCATACTTCATATTTATACCACTCTCTGAGTGTGATCTGAAAGATTTTCAAGTTTTATTAAATACACAAAACCTTTACTCTTTTCTGAGATGAGCCTGAAGTGGATAGGTGAGCAAATAATACTTGTTTGAGTGTTGAGCCTGGAGAGGCTAGGTGTGCAAAGAATACTTGTACTATAATCTGATCAGTTATAGTGGAAACTTGGTGCTGCCAAGAAACTGGATGTAGCCCTGTGGATTTTGGGGTGAACCAGTATAAAACTCTTGAGTGATATTCCTCTTCCCTTATCTCTTTAATTTGCTTAAGTATTGTTTGTTTAAGCTTTTAATTTGGGGAGTTAATATTGTGAATATCAAACTCTGTTTTTCCCTTCTATGTCTGCACGTGTGTTCTGTCTTAAATTTAGATGTGTCGCTCGTCTAAATTTTTGTTGTCTTAGTCTTGCTTGTTGTGCCTAGGAAAATTATTTTCAAAATTTCCAAAAAGTTGGTAAACACAATTCAACCCCCTTTGTTGTGTTAACTTTGGTTATTTCAGTTGATATCAGAGCTCAGTCTCTGGGTTGAGCACTTAACAGTGTAAAGGAAAAGATCTTGGAAATGGCAGGAGAAACCAGTACAAGCAAGAACCATGCTGGAGAAGGATCCTCAATGTCGAGACCTCCATACTTCAATGGAGAGGACTACATCTATTAGAAAGAAAAGATAAAGTGGTTGTTACAATCCACTAACTCTGATCTTTGGGATATTATTGAAGAATGTCCCTATGTCCCAAAAGATGACAAAGGAGTAGAAGTTCCCAAAGCAAACATGACCAATGATCAAAGAACAAAATGACAGTTAAATGCCAAGGCTAGATATGCAATCATTTGTGCTTTGAGAAGAGAAGAATTTGAAAAAGTCTGTGCTTGTGAATCTGCTAAAGAAATGTGGAATTCCCTAGCTGTTGCTCATGAAGGAACCAGCAAAGTAAAAGAAACTAAAGTCAGCATGCTTGTCAGAAAGTATGAGCTGTTCAAAATGGAAAAAGGAGAAACTATTGGCCAAATGTATGGAAGATTTAAAACCATAACCAATGGATTGAAATCTCTTAGAAAAACTTACAATACTGAGAAACACATTCAAAAGATTCTCAGAAAGTCTTCCAAGACAATGGAGACCCCTTGTAACTGCTGTGTCTCGGGCCAAGGACTTAACAATAATGAAGCTTGATGAGCTTCTTAGTACTCTTCAGATTCATGAACAAGAGCTGATTGAAGAAAACAATGGAAAGAAAAACAAATTCATTGCACTCAAAGCTGACAAAAATTCATCTAAGGGAGCAGTTTCAAAAGCTATCAAAGTAGATGAATCTTACAAAGAATCTGAGGAATCAAGTGAGGATGACTCTGATGATAAAGAAGATGAACTTTCTTTTTTCACCAGAAAAATGAAAAAAGCTACGGAAGAAAAGAAACTTCAGGAAGGACAAATCTTTCAGGCGCTTCAGCAAAGAAAAACACAACAAAGATGGTGGATCAAATGACAGAAATGTCATTGTGTGCTATGAATGCAAGAAGCCCGGTCACATCAAGGCAGAATGCCCTCAACTCAAGAAGCAACCTCCCAAGAAGTTCTTCAACAAAAAGAAGAAGGGAATGATGGCCACTTGGGAAGATCTTAATGAAAGCTCCACTGAAAGTGAAGGAGGGGAGCTTGGAGAAAATCTTTGTCTTATGGCAGATACTGACTCTAAGTCAGAAACTGAGGTACATTCTGAAGTTGAGAAATTGAATGATGCCTATGATGAACTGTTGGACGAATCCAACTATATATCTAAAGCTTTCAAATCCCTCAAGAGATAGTATGTTAAACTCTCAAATGAGTATACACAAAAATCTCAAGAGTGCGAGAAGTTAGCTGAAGAAAATAGTAGGCTTAAGACTGAGAAGTCTAAAGCTGAGATCTCAGTTGAAACTCTATCCTCTGAAGAAGTGATTAAACTTCAACAGGAAGTAGAAGAGCTCACCTCAGGTCTTGCCAAGTTTGTTAATGGTAGAGACAATCTAACTAAACTTTTGGGAAGTCAGAGACACTCCCTTAACAAATAATTCCAGTCAAGAACATCATAAAGAATCAACAAAGTTCTCAAAAATTACTGTCAAATCTATGTCAGTTAGTTTAAATAAAACTATATGTACATACTGTGGAAAAGATGGGCATCTCTTGTCTAAGTGTATTTACAAAAAGAGAAGGAAATCTTCACAGATTCCTCATACTAACAGAAAAGGACCCAAGAAAATATGGGTACCTAAGTCCATGATCATTCCTATAGCAGATATGCTTAACAGGACAAAACAAACACCTATCATGGTACCTGGACAATGGATACTCGCGACATATGACAGCAGAAAGGTCTATATTCCTAAACCTCCAACCTAAGAAAGGTGGATATGTAACCTTTGGTGGCAACCAAAAAGGAAAAGTTGTTGGTGTAGGTAAAATTGGTGGTAAACCTCCCTTGCCTATTATCTATGATGTTTTATTGGCGAAAGGGCTAAAACATAATCTGCTTAGCATAAGTCAATTGTGTGATAGTGGATTTTCTGTTTCTTTTTCTAAGGATGCATGCATAGTCAAAGAAAAAAATGGAAAGTCCCTCTTTTCTGCTAAAAGGCAAAACAATTTGTATAAGATTGACCTGTCTGAACTTTCAAATCAAAGTGTAACATGCTTTATGTTTAAAGAGGATGAAAAGTGGCTATGGCATAAGAAACTAGGACATGTTAGTATGAAACAAATTTCTAAATTAAAAAAGCATAACAGCCTGATATTTCCTTTAAGAAAGATGTTTTGTGTGATGCATGTTAGAGAGGTAAACAAGTAAAATCAAGTTTTAAATCTAAGAAAGAAGTCACCTCCTCTAGACCTTTGCAACTGTTACACATGGATCTGTTTGGACCAGTCAGTGTAGCTAGCCTAGGTGGAACGAAATATGGTTTTGTCATAGTTGATGACTATTCTAGATTCACATGGGTACTCTTCTTAAGCCACAAGGATGAGTCTTATAAGGTCTTTACAGTATTCAGTAAAAGAGTATAGAATGAACAGGGTTTTTGTATCTATGCTATCAGAAGTGACCATGGAGGAGAATTTGAAAATGAGCAGTTCAAATTGTTCTATGAGGAAAATGGTATTTCTCATAATTTCTCTACACCTAGAACTCCACAGCAAAATAGAGTGGTTGAGAGAAAGAACAGATCTCTTCAAGAGATGGGAAGAACAATGCTTAATGAAAATAATCTTCCTAAGTACTTCAGGGCAGAAGCCATTAACACTGCTTGTTATGTGCAAAACAGAATTCTGGTTAAACCTATTCTAAATAAGACTCCTTATGAGTTGTGGAAAGATAGAAAACCCAACATATCATACTTTCATGCATTTGGATGTGAATGTTATATTCTTAATACAAAAGATCATATTGGTAAATTTGACTCAAAAGTAGATAAAGGAATATTTATTGGATATTCTGACCTATCTAAAGCCTTTAGAATATTTAACTCGAGAACTTCTGTTGTAGATGAATCAATTCATATAAAGTTTAATGATTGTTTGAAGACTGATAAAGAACTATTAGATCTAGAAGATAATGTTGCAGGTATTGAACTTTATCCTGCAGTAGAAGAATCTTTAGACAAGTCAAAAGTAGACGTGTCTGAAATTCAGATAAGTGCTGATACATCTGAAACTCGGAATGAGAAGAAAGATTGGAAATTCAAGACCTATCATCTAGAGGATCTTATCATTGGAAGTCCATCTCAAGGAGTTAGAAAAAATAACAACATGGCCTTCATATTAGACTTGGAACCCAAGAAGATTGAAGAAGCCTTACTAGATGAAAGCTGGATTCTAGCCATGCAAGAAGAACTGAATCAGTTCAAAAGAAATGATGTTTGGACTCTAGTTTCTAAACCTAAAGATAAATCTGTTACTGGAACAATATGGGTGTTTAGAAACAAGCTAGATGAAGATGGAAAAGTGATAAGAAACAAAGCAAGAGTAGTTGCTCAAGGGTATAATCAACAAGAAGGTATTGATTTCACTGAAACCTTGGCACCTGTAGCTAGATTATAAGCAATTAGAATTCTCATGTCATATGCTGCACAACATGATATAACTCTTTATCAAATGGATGTTAAGAGTACATTTCTAAATGGAATAATTGAGGAGGAAGTCTATGTTAAGCAACCTCCTGGGTTTGAGGATTCTGAAAATCCTCACCATGTTTATAAGCTTAATAAAGCCTTATATGGACTCAAACAAGCTCCTAGAGCTTGGTATGATAGGTTAAGCACATATCCAATGGCAAATAATTTCATTAGAGGAAAAGTAAATGCTACACTTTTCAAGAAATGCTCAAAGAAAGATTTCATAGTACGATTTAGAGCAAAGCATATAGAAATAAAGCATCATTTTATTATAGATTATGTACAAAAAGGAGTTTTTGAAATTAAGTTTGTGAATACTGAGTATCAGTGGGCAGACATCTTTACTAAACCTCTAAGTGAGGATAGATTTATTTTTATTAGAAGGAATCTTAATATGCATAATGTGTTTGAATGAGTGTATGCTGATATATCTAAAAATTTACTTGTCTAATTTCTGTATATGAATGACTCGTCTATTTTCCTTATGCTTCACTCATCTACTTTAGCCAAGCATCTAATGACATGGCTAAAAGCACTAAGTGCTAAAACCTGACTGAGACACGTGTACATTGCAAAATTTCCCTCTTTTTCATAAAAACGTTTCATTGTCTTAACAACTGTCTTTTCGAAACTTATTGTTGTTTATGGCAATTTTCTCTCTCCTTATTTCCAACACAAAAAGCACTCAAGTGTTTTAACAAAACAACCCATTTCATTTTAAAAGTTTCTCACTCACAATATTTGCTCTCAAGTCTCAACCTTTCTCTGAACTCTCTTCGTCTTCAAACTCTCAGAACCTTTCATCTCCAGAACCCTAAACTTCTTTTCTCTGAATCAATGGCACCCAAGAGTCTTCTTGAAACTCTGGCTGAGAAAACCAAGCTATCAATCACTGAACTGAAAAAGGTGCACCCTGGAAGGGTCCCTAACTTTGATAAACTCAGAACCAAGGGTTTGGATGTTCTTCCTGAACTCAACCATGCCGGATGGCTACCCTTCTTTCAACTACAAGAGCTTGTCTTCCCTGCTCTTGTTAGGGATTTCTGGCCCACTGCAAAAATCACCAAGGATAGCTCAACCTCAATGATTACTGGAGACGTGGATGAGGATCACGTTTTCATCATTCATGAGTTACTCGCTGAAGTGGCAAAATGCCCAAGAGAAGACGCTGGGTATTACAAACAATGGTTGAAGGACCAAGGAGAAGCAAATGTAAATCAAGTGCTTTATGGAGTTGCAAGACCTGCAAATAAGGACTCTAAGTATTTGTCTCCTAAGGCAAGATTTCTTCATGTCCTTATCATAAACTGTGTTATGCCTAGAACTTGGTGTAGGAATCAGGTCAGTAAAATAGAGAAGTTTGCTTTCTTCCATCAAGCCCAAAATATTAGGATAGATATTACTGACTTGATCTTCATTCACATGGAAAAGGCTGTTAAAGGAAAGGATAAGGATTATCCCTATGGCATGATCATGACTAGGATTTTTAGGGCAAGCAGGTTGGATTTAAAATAGGTTGTTTATGCTGACCTTTGCACAGAGATCACCACAAAGAGTCTGTCTTTGATGAAGATTACCCTAACCCCTACTATTGAGCCAAATGCTGAAGCATCATCATCAGCACCTGCTGCATTTGCTCAAATGGAAGAATCTCTCTCTATTCCTACTGTTAAGGCTGAACCCTTTGTGGAGCCTGTTGAAGAGAAAAGGCCTCAATTGCAGAGGAAAATGAGGAAAATTGCTAAGTCATCTACTCAAGCATTTGCTTCTGTGTTTCAAGATGCTGCTGAAACCATTACTCAGGTTGCTGAACCAGTTGGTGGAACTGTTATTGATCAACCTGCTGCATGTGCCTCTGTCCCCATTGCACCAAGTGTTACCAAGCTGAGGGGGAGTCTCAACCAGAAGAGACTGTGATCCCTAAGAAAAAGAGGACCACTATGACAAAGAGGAAGCTTGTTTTACTTCCTACTCCCTCATCATCACCCTCACCACAGAAAGAATCAGAACCAACCACCACAACAACTTCAATTCCACAACTTTCATCACCACTACCTGCTCTGTCACTACAAAGAGCACCCACCCCATCCCCACAGAAAACACCATCACCTCAAAAAACCCCTACTCCTCCACCTGCTTCACCAAAATTCCCAACTCCTCTACATACATCACCAATTCCACAAACCTCTGTTTCTAAACCAATCCATCACTCTTCTGAACTTAATTCTACTGATTGAGAAGGTCACCTGTCTGAAACAGAACCTCATCTATCCAAGCCTTCCACACCACAAACATCTCATCATACTGACACTCTTCAAACTGAGGATGTCAATGATTTTGATTATTTTGACAATCACACTCTTCCTTCACCCTCACCTAAATCACCAACCCTTGATCACATCAGAAACCTTTGCCAAGTCCCTCTGAGAGTAGTCTTTCCAGACTTATTCTTTGAAACCAGGCACAACCCTCTCCCTTTAACCACTTTATCTCCATATCACCCCTCTTCTAGAACCACTCTTTTTTCTGTCACAGATGAATCATGCTCCAACTTCCTCAGTGGCAAAGACTTGGATGTCATTGCCTCTCTCGAATCTGAAAGGCAGCTTGTAAAACTGGCTAGAAAACAAAAGCCTATAGGAAAATGGTTGCTCAATCCATATGTCTTCATGAAGCCTTCAACATAAATTAAAGTGATGCCTGACTCCATGGTTCTAAAAGGAAAGCAAAAGGTAATAAACTTGCCACTGGATCAGAAATTCTCTCTTATCAAGTTGAATGATAGGAAGTGCAAATACAGAAAGAGGTTGTTTACCACTGAGACTCAACATGAGTTCCTTAAGATCAGAGACATTTACTGGAGATGTGGATCTAGTTCTGGCTTAAAGGAATAAAAGAAGAAAGGTATTCCCGTGAGAGGTAGTCAAGCTTTTACTCTGTACCCTTTCTCACCCTCAATCTATACCATACCTCCCTTCTTTATGGTTTTTCCCTTCTTTCTTTTGAACTTTCCCGAATCTACCCCTCTTACTTACATAAATCTCATCAGAAGATCTTATGAATTTCTCCTCTCTGGAGTTGACTCTCCTCTTCATCATGAACAAATTCATGCTTTTCTAAAGGAATTTTATCCAAATAATGATTTTGTCATCACACTCTCAATGTGTGTTTTTCTAGATCCTCAACCTGAGGATGATATTTTGATTCAAGAATTACCTCCTACCCCTCCTCCAAGTCCACCTCCTCCATCGGCATCTGCAACTACCCTGGCTACAACATACTCTACTGCTCCAGTAGTTGCCTATGACCCTACTGCCTATTAGAGACTTGACGAAATGGCTTCAAGTTTGTAGACTGTCATTCAGAGACAGGATCAAGCAATTGCTCAACAAGCTGCTTTTCAAGCTTAGATGCTGGCCCAGCAAGCTGCTATGCAGAAGATGATGAAAGCTTTCTTCAAAAGCCAAGGGGGTCCTAACTCTTAGGTCGAAGGACTTAGTCTTTTTCATTTCTTTCTTGAGTCATGCAATGTACTATTCAATGATGTCTATCAGTTGTAATCCTCCTGACTCTATTTATATGAAATGAAATGATGTTTTGTTATTTCCTCCTGGCTCTCTGATATATATATATATATATATATATATATATATATATATATATATATTTCCTTTATCTTTTTTGATTGATGTCAAAAGAGGGGAAGAAATATAAGAAATTATAGCTTATTTATTATAATTTTATGACTATCTGTCTAACAAGTTTGATTTCTACTCTGATATAATATGTTTGAATCCAATATCTGCTCTGGTACCCTGTTTTTGCTCTGAAAAGTTGAGAGCAACAACTAGCAGCTGAGATATATTCTGCTTCAGCAGTAGATAGTGCAATAGTTGTCTATCTTTTGCTTGACCAAGAGACTAAGTTTGCTCCAATGAAGTGGCATCCTCCACTGGTGCTTTTCCTTTCAATTCTGTCTCCAGCAAGGTCAGCATCACAGAATCCCACTAATCTGTATTCTTTAGTTCTCAAATATAGCAAACCAAGATTAGCAGTCCCAAGTAAATATCTAAATATTCTTTTAACAGTTTTAAGATGAGATTCTCTTGGGTCAGATTGAAATCTAGCACACATACATACACTAAATTGAATATCAGGTCTGCTTGAAGTTAAGTATAGTATAGATCCAATCATACCTCTGTAGACAGTTTGGTCTACCTTTTTACGTTCATCATATTTACTTAGTTTTGCATTAGTTTCCATGGGAGTTTCAATAAGTTTAGCACTTTCCATTTTGTACTTCTTAAGCATTTCCTTGATATACTTTTGTTGATGAATGTAGATTCCATCACTTGTCTGTTTGATTTGTAAACCAAGGAAGAACTTTAACTCTCCCATCATGCTTATCTCAAATTCTGCTTGCATCAGCTTTGAAAAGTCCTTGCACAGCTTTTCATTAGTTGCTCAAAAATAATATCATCAACATATATTTGGACTATAATGAAGTTCTCTTTAGAACTTTTCTTAAACAGAGTAGTATCTACTTGTCCTCTAGTAAAACCATTATGCATGAGAAAAGAACTTAATCTATCATACCATGCCCTAGGTGCTTGTTTTAAACCATATAATGCCTTTTTAAGTTTAAAAACATGATCTGGTTTATCAGTATCTTCAAAACCAAGGGGTTGTTTAACATATACTTCTTCTTCAATTATTCCATTGAGAAACGCACTTTTCACATCCATTTGAAAAAGAGTGATTTGGTGTTGTGCAGCATATGACATTAGAATGCGAATAGCTTCTATTCTAGCTACAGGTGCAAAGGTTTCAGTATAGTCAATACCTTCTTGTTGGTTATAGCCTTGAGCTACTAACCTTGCCTTATTTCTGAAAACTTTGCCATCCTCATCCAACTTGTTTCTAAAGACCCATCTTGTTCCAATGATAGACTTGTTTTTGGGCTTGGAGACAAGTGTCCAGACATCATTTCTGGTGAACTGGTTGAGTTCTTCTTGCATAGCAAGAATCCAGCTTTCATCATCAAGAGCTTCTTCAATGTGCTTTGGCTCTATTTCTGACATGAAGGCCACATTGCTTGATTCTCTTAAAGTAGATCTGGTTCTCACTCCTTCTGAGGGATTTCCAATAATGAGATCCTTAGGATGATGAGTTTTGAATTTCCAGTCTCTTTGAAGATCATCATGAAGATCTTGACTTGTCTAATGACTTGTCTGCTCCACTTGTCTGTCTGGTTCAGCTTCAGGTTCTGATTTGGTTAAGTCATGTTGTGTATTTTCTGACTTGTTTATATCAAGACCTACAAGATCATCTTCTAGATCTGATAATTCCTTATCAATCTTTAAGCTATCATTAAATTTGACATGAACAGATTCTTCAATAACAGATGTTCTAGAATTATAAATTCTGAAAGCTTTAGACATTTCAGAGTATCCTTAAAAAATACCTTTGTCTGTTTTAGAGTCAAACTTTCCAAGTTGATCCTTGGTATTTAGAATGAAGCACTCACAACCAAATGCATGGAAGTAAGAAATGTTGGGGCTTTTTCCTTTCCACAATTCATAGGGTGTCTTCTTTAGAAAAGGCCTAATGAGTATTCTGTTTTGTACATAACAAGCTGTGTTTACTGCTTCTGCCCAGAAGTTCTAGCCATCTCTTGCAGAGATCTGTTCTTTCTCTCAACCACTCCATTTTGTTGAGGAGTTCTAGGTGCAGAGAAATTGTGAGAGATTCAATTCTCCTCACAGAACTGTCTAAACTGCTCATTTTCAAACTCTCCCCCATGGTCACTTCTAAGAGTAGAAATACAGAAACCCTGCTCATTTTGTACTCTCTTACAGAATACTGAGAAAGCCTTAAAAGACTCATCCTTGTGGGTTAAGAAGAGTACCCATGTATATCTAGAATAGTCATCAACTATGACAAATCCATATTTTCTTCCAGCCAAGCTAGCAATACTAACTGGTCCAAACAGATCCATGTGTAACAACTGAAGAGGTCTAGAGGTTGATACTTGATTTTACTTGTTTACCTCTCTGACATGCATCACACAAAACATCTTTCTTAAAACTAAGATCAGGCAATCCTCTCACAAGATTATCCCTTTTTAATTTTGAAATTAGTTTCATACTAGCATGTCCTAGTTTCTTATGCCATAACCATCTTTCATCCTCTTTAGACATCAAACAGGTTACACTTTGATCTGAGAGATCAGTCAATTCAATCTTATACTTATTTTGTTGCCTTTTAGCTGAAAAGAGGGTTTTGCCACTGAGATCTTTAACTATACATAAATCCTTGGTAAAGGAGACATCAAATCCACTGTCACATAATTGACTTATGCTAAGTAAATTGTGTTTTAATCCTTTAACCATAAGAACATTAGATATAGAGGGAAGATGAGGTTTACCACCAATAGTACCAATTCCTATAACCTTCCCTTTTTGATTTCCACCAAATGCCACATGTCCTCCTTTCTTAAGTTGGAGGTCTAGGAACATAGACCTTTCTCCTGTCATATGTCACGAGCAACCACTGTCCAGGTACCAGCAGTGGTGTTTTCTTTGTGCTGTTGAGGACATCTGCGACAGAGATTATTTGATCTTTAGGTACCCATAGTTTTCTGGATCCTTTTCTGTTAGTTCTAGGAGTCTATGAAGACTTCCCTTCTTTTCTTATGAAGACACTTAGACATAACATGTCCAGTCTTTCCACAGAAATTACAGACAGGTATGGATTTAATAGAAGTAGATGTAGCAGACACTTTAGAGTTTTTAGTTGATATTTTATGATGTGTCTGATGGACATATCCAATACCTTCTTTGTTAAGGGAGTGCCTCTGACAGCCAAGCAGCTTGGTCAGATTATCTCTACCATTAACAAATTTGGCAAGATCAAAAGTGAGCTCTTCCACTTTCTGTTGAAGTTTTTCAACTTCTTCAGACAGTGGTGTATCACTAGAGATCTTAGCTTCATTAGACTTTTCAGTCTTCATCTCACTGTTCTCTTTGGCAAGTTTCTCACACTCTAGAGATTTCTGTTTATGCTCACTGAGGAGCTTAACATGATCTCTCTTGGGGATTTGAAAGCCTTAGATAAGCAATTGGATTCCTCCAGCAATTCCTCATAGGCATCAAGTAATTCCTCATAGTCAGAATGTACCTCATTATCTGAATCTGAGTCAGTGTTGGCCATCAGACAGAGATTAGCTTCTTCCTCAGTCTCTTCATCAGAGGATGTTGACTCCAGATCTTCCCAAGTAGCCATCATCCCTTTCTTCTTCTTTTTGAAGAACTTCATAAAAGGGGCTTTCTTGAGTTGAGGACATTCTGCTTTGATGTGACCTGGCTTCTTGCACTTATAGCAGACAATTGAGTTCTTGTCTGTTGAAGTGGATTCTTTGAAGTTCTTGTCCTTGTTGAACCTTCTGAATGGCTTATCCTTTCTGAACTTCTTTTTCTGTAAAAGAAGCTTTATCTTTCTGGTTAGGAGAGATAATTCTTCATCACTTTCAGAATCCTCAGGTTCAGACAAGTCAGCATCACTGGATGACTCGTCTGCCTTCAAAGCTTTAGAAGCTTTTGAACACTTTTGATCAGCCATCAGAGCAATTGACTTGCCCTTCTTTGTTGTGACTTCATCTCCAAGTTCTTGCTCATGACCAGTGAGTGTACCAAGAAGTTCATCCATAGTCAAGGTGGTAAGATCCTTAGCTTGAGAGATAGTGGTTACCAAGGGTCTCCACTGCTTAGGCAGGCTCCTTAGTATCTTTCCAACCTTCTCAACATTAGAGTAAACTTTGCCAAGAGACTTTAGGCCATTGATGATAGTTTGGAATCTTCCTATCATCTGAGCAACAGATTCTCCTTCCTCCATGAGAAACAGTTCATACTTTCTGACAAGTATGGCAATTTTTGATTCTTTGACTTTGGTTGTTCCTTCATGTGTGACAGCTAAGGTGTCCCATATTTCTTTGGCAGAATCACAGGCACAAACCTTTTCAAATTCATCAGGACTGAGAGCATAAATGATATTGTATCTGGCTTTGTGATTCAGCTCCCACTTTGTCTTTTCTGCAGGGGTCCACTGAGCTTTTGGCTTGTCAATGTTGTCATCATTTTTAGGAATGAATGGACCATCTGTGATGACATCCCAGAGATCAGAGTTTGTAGATAGAATTAACCATTGAAATCTATCTTTCCAATAGTTGTAGTTTTCTCCATTGAAGAATGGAGGTCTGGTTAAGGAAGCTCCTTCGGTCTGGTGACTCCCACTAGCTCCAGCAATCATGTCTATTCGTCAGGACCTTTTACCTCTACAATGTTAGATGCTCAACCCAGAGGCTGAGCTCTGATACCAACTGAAATAGACAACTATAAACACGAGAAGGGGGGTTGAATTGTGTTTATCAGAAATTAAAATAAAGTTGAAAACTTTTTACACACAGAAGCTAGGTTCGGACAAGTGTAAAATAAGTTACACAGACAGGTCACCTGTCTATTGTATTTTCACAGAAAACCACACAAGCATACAGATGAAAATAAGCTTGATAAAAATACTTTTAACCCCTTAGTTAGAATGCAGATGATATATAATCAAAACAACTAAAGAGTTTAAGAAAGAAGAGATTAACACAGTGATTTATCCTAGTTCACTCTTTAACACAAAGAGCTACGTCCAGTCCTTGGCAGCACCAAGATTTATCCACTATAACTGATCAGGTTACAGACTCCAAGTATTGTTTGCACACCTAGCCTCTTCAGGCTCCAAGACAAGTATTCTTTGCATACCTAGCCTCTTCAAGCTCACTCAGATTTGTTTGAGAGATTTGGTTTGTAATAAATACAATTTCAGACAGACAGATCTTTCACTAACACTCAGAGAGTGGTTTAAATGTAAAGCTTAGGAAAGTCTGTGTAATAACTTCAAATGATTGAAGAATACAGATAGAATAAATGAACAAAGTAATGGCTCTTTAATGCTTTGTAATCTCTGATGTGTTCATCTTCAATGACTTCTGTATTTATAGCCTTCAAACATTTAATATCCGTTAGAGACATTCCTTGCAACGATGGCTTCAAGCAGAGCTTCATTAAATGCAATAGAGTCGTTCTGGGCAGCCATTAATGCAATGGAGACGTTGGTTGTAATCTAACATGAAGGATCATGGCTTTATGCATCGTGCAGTAGCCAAATCAGAGTTGTGCAGAATGCTTTTTGTACTTTGCGGAGTACATTTCCCTTCTTGTGTAATAACCGAAAGTACTAGGGAATAAAGCATGTTGGAAACATTCTTTAACTGGAAGTTTGTCTCTGACTTCCTAGGTTGCTTGAGAGAGAAATCCTGAGTTTCTTGATAAGCGTGAGAAAGAGAGATTCAAAGTCTTCTGCATGAGGGGACAGCTTCCAAAAGCTTCATTTACTTCGAGTTCTTAACAAAGAACCTTAGACGAGTATGAGAGCAGAGACAGGTTGAAACCAATTTGTACAAAGTCAACAATCCTAGTCAGCAGACAGGTTGACTTTTTTCTTATCCAGACAGGTTGTTACTTAAGTAGACAGACAGGTGAGTTTTGCTATTTTTTTTTTATCTGTACACTAAGTAGACAGGTTAGCAACCACAAAGTAGGTTATTGAAATCATTAACCAATGTTTAGTTTTCATCAAAACTTAGGGAAATGCAAACAGACAATTTAGAGACTTAACATAGCCAACTTCTCTAAAGGATACTCCCTGTTCATCGGAATGAAATGGGCAGACTTAGTCAGTCTATCCACAACAACCCATATAGCCTCAAAACCAGCTGGAGTCCTAGGGAGTCCAAAAACCAAATCCATGGAGATGCTATCCCATTTCCATTCTGGGATCCTCAAAGGTTGCAACTTACTTGAAGGCCTTTGATGCTCGATCTTAGCCTTCTGACAAACTAGGCATGCATACACAAACTCAGCTACATCCTTTTTCATCCTAGGCCACCAAAACATCCTCTTAAGGTCCTGTTACATCTTAGTGGCTCCTGGATGCACACCCAATCCACTCCTATGTCCTTCTTCAAGGATCAACTTCCTAAGCTCAGGAACATTATGTATGCAAACTCTATCCTTGAACCTCAAGATACCATCACTACCATCCTTAAAACTAAGGTCTCTACCCCGAGCGTGCAACTCTCGATGATCTAAGATAAACTTATCTAACTTCTTACCCTCTCCAATCTGATCCATCAAGTTATTGGTAACCTTCAAGGTACCAAGCCTAATACTCCTAGGGGTAAACTCACAAGCTAAACTAAGGTCTCTAAACTCCTCAATCAGATCCATCTCCCTAACCATCAAAGCGGAGACATGCAGGGTTTTCCTACTCAAGGCATCGGCCACCACATTGGCCTTCACTGGGTGATAGGTCAGCTCGAAGTCATAGTCTTTTAAAAACTCCATCCACCTACGCTACCTCATATTCAATTCCTTTTGATCAAAGAGGTACTTCAAACTCTTATGATCACTAAAAACCTCAAACCTTGCTCCATACAGGTAATGCCTCCAGATCTTTAAGGCAAATACCACAGCTCCTAACTCTAGGTCATGGGTTGGGTAGTTCTTCTCATGGGTTTTCAACTGCCTAGAAGCATAAGCAACTACCTTACCACTCTGCATCAACACACCACCTAACCCTTGCTTAGAAGCATCGCAGTAAACTACGAAGGGTTCACTAGGATCTGGCAAAACTAACACTGGTGCTGATGTCAACCTATTCTTACGGGTTTGGAAACTCTCTTCACACTTAGAGTCCCACACAAACAGCTGTCCCTTCTTAGTGAGATGGGTTAAGGGTAAAGCTCTCTTAGAGAAACCTTCTATAAACCGCCTATAATACCCGGCTAACCCCAAGAAACTCCTAATCTTGGTTACAGACTTTGGCGCTTCCCACTAGAGCACCGTCTCTACCTTAGCTGGGTCCACTGCTATGCCACCCTTAGAGATGACATGTCCTAAGAAGCTCACTTCCTCTAACCAGAACTCACACTTAGACAACTTAGCGTACAACTGCTTTTCCTTAAGGGTCTGCAAGACAACCCTCAGGTGTTCCTCATGTTCCTCCTTGCTCTAGGAGTACACTAAGATGTCATCTATAAACACCACCGCACACTTATCCAAGTAAGGGTGAAAGGTCTTGTTCATGTAGTCCACGAAGACCGCAGGAGCATTGGTCACACCAAAGGCCATAACCAAGTACTCATAGTGACCATATCGCGTCCTAAACGCTATCTTAGGGATGTCCTCAGACTTAACCCGAATCTGTCTTTGAAAAGATGCAAGCGCCCATCAACTGGTCCATAAGATCATCAATCCTAGAGAGGGGATACCGATTCTTTATGGTCACCTTGTTGAGCTGCCGAAAGTCGACACACAACCTCATACTACCATCCTTCTTCTTCACCAACAACACAGACGCTCCCCACAAAGACACACTCGGCCTAATGAACTGCTTCTTCATAAAGTCCTCCAACTGTTCCTTCAACTTAGCTAGCTCTAAAGGAGACATTCTATAGGGTGCTATGGAGATTGGCCAGGTGCCAGGCACTAAATCTATGGTAAACTCAACATCTCTCTCTGGGGGTAAGTTATAAACATCCCCCAGAAACACTTCAGTAAATTCCCGCACAACAGGCACCCTGGCGACATCAAGAGGGCTGCTCTCTACTTCCAGTGAAGCTAACATCATGTATACTTGGGCTTCATCTCCCATCGAAGCTTGAACTTGGCTGGCAGAGAAAAGGTCCGGATTCTTAGACTCCTTTGGAGTTCCAAAAATCAAGGTTTTATCAAAACAGTTCAGGAGGATATGGTTGGAAGATAACCAGTCCATACCCAGAATAATGTCCAGGTCTTTCAAAGGTAAGCATACAAGATCAGCAATGAAGGTTTTATCATTTATAACTATATGACAGTTCTTGCATGCATAAGAAGTGGAAACAGGTTTATTTGTGGGTGTAGAAACCAACAAATCAAACTCAAGGAAAGTAACATCTTGGCCGGCTTCTGGCTAACACAACCTCCTGGTATTCATCGACCATTCCTGGTACAGCGGCCAAACCTCCAGGATGGGCAAAGAGGAAGTGAAAACAGTGGTTCCTGAATCTGTGTTGAAAAAGCAGAAGAGGAATGAAGAGTGGGATTTGGCAAAAACTCAGGAACTTGAAGCTGCAAAGAAAAAGCGTTCTGAATCACGCAAATTGATTTATAACAGAGCTAAACTGTACGCAAAAGAATATGATGAGCAGCAAAAGGAGCTGATTAGGTTGAAGCGTGAAGCCAAGCTGAAGGGTGGGTTTTATGTTGACCCTGAAGCTAAGCTCTTGTTCATTATCAGGATCCGTGGTATCAATGCTATGGACCCAAAATCAAGGAAGATTCTGCAGCTTCTGCGTTTGAGACAGATCTTTAATGGCGTCTTTCTCAAAGTTAACAAAGCAACCGTGAATATGCTTCACAGGGTTGAGCCTTATGTTACTTATGGGTACCCTAATTTGAAGAGTGTCAAAGAACTGATCTACAAGAGGGGCTATGGAAAAGTTAACAAGCAGAGAATTGCTTTGACGGACAACTCTGTTATCGAACAGACTTTGGGGAAGCATGGGATCATTTGCATTGAAGATCTTATCCATGAGATCTTGACTGTTGGACCTCACTTCAGGGAGGCAAACAACTTCCTCTGGCCTTTCAAGCTCAAAGTTCCCCTTGGTGGTTTGAAGAAGAAAAGAAATCATTATGTTGAAGGAGGTGATGCTGGTAACAGGGAAGTTTACATAAATGAGCTTATTAGAAGGATGAATTAAGTTTTTGTTGTGTCACTAGTATAAAATTTCTGAGGCAAAGACATCACTTCCGTTTATTCCAGTTTTGCTTTAAAAGATTTTTGTCTTATTATTTTTGAATGATGCTTGAGCTATTCGTGAATTTAAGACTCTTGACCCTATCATCCGATATAAACGAGTGAGTAGCACCCGAATCATACAATACAGTTAATTGAGTTCCATCAATGAAACATGTACCTTGGATCAAGTCATCAAACTCGGAGGCTTCGGCTCCACTAAGAGTAAAGACTCTTCCAATGGTCTTCAGTCGGTTGGCCTGGGATTTCTGATTCTTGCTGGCGCTGGGAGGCTCGGTCTTGGCTCCTTCACACTCTCGGCTGATGTGTCCTGGCTTGCCACATCTGAAGCAAATAACCTGCGTCTCCTTGCACTGAGACGAGTAGTGATCCATAGCACCACACTTGCCGCACCTCATGGGTCTAGAGACATTAGAGAACCCGCCTCTCAACCCATCCTGCTGAAACTGTGGCTTCTTGCCACTCTACTTGAAATCCTTGCCGGTTGGAGCATACCGCTGCTTGTCCTTGTCCCTCTGGTCAGTCCTCTTGCCACTCTGACTATCCGATCCTCTGGAACTGGCAACTCTGAACTGACTAGCATCCTCGTAAATCCGACACTTGTTGACCAGAATCGGAAAAACTCTGATCTCCTGATAACTGATGGCCTGTTTGATCTCAGGCCGGAGACCCGCTTCAAACTTCACACACTTGGAGCGATCATCTGTCTCATGCTGGTAAGGAGTGTAGTACCTCGCCAGCTCCTCAAACTTGGCCGCATAGTCACCGACTAACAGCGACCCCTGCCTCAAAGACAAGAATTCCATCTCCTTCCTGTCTCTGATATCCGCTGGAAAGTACTTCTCCAGGAATCTCTGCCTGAACACAGCCCATGTAACCGCTGTGCCCTCAGCCTGCATCCTCTGCTTGCAGTTATCCCACCAATGCTCTGCCTCCTCGGTCAGCATGAAGGTAGCAAAGATGAGCTTCTGCTGATCGTTGCAATCCATGGCTCGGAAGATCTTCTCTGTCTCCCTTAACCACAACAGTGCTCCTTCTGGGTCATACGCTCCCTTGAACGACGGAATGTTGTTCCTCTGGAACTTATCCAGTCCCTAGAACTCAGCTGGCCCACCGTTGTTGTTAGGGTTAACCTAACCAATAGCATTGGCTAGGAGTGCCAATGCGTCAGCAATCGCCTGATCGTTACGTCCTCTACCGGCCATTAGTTCCTGTACAGACCCAAAACAACTTTTAATACAGAAACTTAAGCGAGTAAAAGCTACATGCAACTAACTTAAAGCATCATTATCTATAGAAGTATAGACAATTCAAACAAGAGTCACACAACAGACTCATACCACGTCCGAACAAGGTCGAACTGCTCTGATACCACTAAATGTGACACCCTTCTACCCCGCATGTTATAAGACATTTAATATAAACAAATTAAATGGAAAACATGCATTTACTGAAAAATATATATAAAAAATATTATTCATGGGTAGAAAAGTCCCACATGAACTAGTTCTTAACGCGGAAATAAAAATAAGTTTAAAACAATTAAAACATCACAAAGAAATAAACATATCCCAACCCCGATGTCACATACAGAGCTGGTATAACCATTCCGGAATAAAATCCACGAAATTACAACTTGAAACTATAAAACTAACTGAACATAAACTAGCCCTAACTATGAGTGGCGGCTCCTCAGAGTCACTCCTCTTCGGGCTGCTCGTCATCCTCTGCAAAATGCCGATCAGGCCAAACATAAACAAATAACGGGGAGTAAGATTCATGTAAACATATATAGCATGGGAATAGTAAGCAAGGTAAACATACAACATGAACATACATCAACATTCAACGATATCATATCAAGCAAGTATGCTATGCTATGCAATGCATCAACTACTCTGCTACTCCATCTATGCATGTGGATCCAACTAACTCAGGATGAACGACTTTGGAGTTACATATCCATATTGGCCATAAAAGCACCAACATCGGCAGTTCACCAAACCTTGGGTGAACCCCATGGATAGCCAACGCATCAAACCGTGGATGCCTCATCAAGGGGGGCCAGAGCACCGTACTCTCGGGCGATCTCCCCTATGTCGAACCTCCACCATCAACAACTCCAATGCTCTATGCAAATGTCACAACAACAAACAATCTCAACCACCTCCTTGCTTGGGCTATGAAACTCCCAAGACTTCAACATCAACGTTCAACGTAACCTTAGACCCAAACCGCAGGGTCAAGGCTCCCTTGGCAAATAAGCATCAAGGTTCAACTCAACGTGCTTAGGTCGAATAAGCACCCAAGACTTCAGCTTATCAACGTGCGGTAACCCATCGGATACCGACTTAACATCTTATTATCTTAGTCATCTTAGATAATTGTTTAACCAGGTTGTCTAATCTTAATCTTTGATTAGCTATCTTAACTTGTCATCATTGGGGAATGGGGTTTAAAACCCCTTAAGTCCTTTAATTCTGTTTCTTTCCAAGAGGGGTGAGCACGGTCGTGCTTGAACCCCAGCACGATCGTGCTTGGACACGTGAGGGTGTGCTGCCCATTTAAGTGAAGCACGGTCGTGCTTCACATTCAGCACGGTCGTGCTCAGTAGCACCGTCGTGCTTTTTGACCTGCATTCAGCACGGCCATTTTCCAGAATTCAAATGGGAGCACGGTCGTGCTCCCTGTTCAGCATGGTCGTGCTCATCGCGCGACAGTGCTATTCTGGGCAGGAACAGTAACCGATTTCTAACCAATTATTTTAGGGATTAAACTCATTAATCCTAAACCGTTTTTAGCAACATAACACCATCATCCAGCCAACAGTTATAACAACATACGTTCAACCAACATATTATAATCATACTTATAATTACAACAACCATTATAAAACAACCAATCAACTAACAGGTAAATCATACAATCACATATAATCAATCGGGATCATGGGGACCCCTTTACCTTACACTACCCCCACTGCCTAATGAGTACAATACCCTTCTCCTAATACCTGGATTGAAGGTTGCTCTAAGTACAGTTCCCAACGGTAATCTGGTCCCGAATCCTCAAGTGGCCCACTCCAAAGTTACGCCTTAGATAACCAAAAACAACCTTAGTCAGCTTCTCTAACCAAAAACCATAAAGAAACTGAAAGGAGAAAGGGACCATTACCTCTAAACACGACGGACGTACAAAGCTTCCCCAACGGTTCCCAAAACTCCACTATAACAAGGAATGGAGAGGAAATAGGGAGAGAGACACTTTGAGGCGTAACAGTGGCAGCCACAACTAGGAAAGTTAGGGTTTCACGTTAACCCTCAGGTTCTGTGCCAAACATATATAGCTCGGACCTGAGCACGGTCGTGCTCAACTTAGCGTCACTGAGACGCGGTCAGCGCATTGAGCACGGGCGTGCTCAACTTAAAATCAGAAACACGCTCCTGACTTTAAGCACGGACGTGCTGGCTAATGAGCACGGGCGTGCTCATGTACCAGAAACGGACTTTTAAGCCAAAATCCCACTTAGCCCTTAACCAACAATTTTAACTTAATAAAACTAACTTTATAAAAACATTTACGAAAAATGGGGTGTTACACTCTGTACTACAACAGTAACCTTTTAGCTGTTTTAGTACAAAGTAAGAGTACTTTCTGGAAAGTGAACTGAGTGTTGCACTGAAAGAGGAAAGCTCTCTGTTGTAAGTACAAGAAGCCTGCTGCTGCATACTCTGATACAACAGCTACTCAGAATAAAGTGTACTCTTGGACAACCTTATCAAAGCTCAACGATCCCTAGCATTTAATGCTAACACAGAACGACTCTTTGGAATTAATGGTGTTCCAGAAGCTCAAATCAAATGAACACACTTTCTGGAGCTATGCCTAACGGATCAAATTGATTGAAGTCTTTATATAGATCAAACATGAAAATGAAGACAAGAAGTTGAATGTCATTAAGAACACTGCACAAGAAGCATTTACTCACTTCATTAACTTCTTCATTCCTTCATTGAATATTCATTCAATCATTTGAATTTAATTCGCAGTCTTTCATATTTTATATATATACCACTCTCTGAGTGTGATCTGAAAGATTTGCAAGTTGTAATAAATACACAAAACCTTTACTATTTTCAGAGTTGAGCCTGAAGAGGCTAGGTGAGCAAATAATACTTGTTTGAGTGTTGAGCCTGGAGAGGCTAGGTGTGCAAAGAATACTTATACTATAATCTGATCAGTTATAGTGGAAACTTGGTACTGCCAAGAAACTGGACGTAGCCCTGTGAATTTTGGGATGAACCAGTATAAAACTCTTGAGTGATATTCCTCTTCCCTTATCTCTTTAATTTGCTTAAGTATTGTTTGTTTAAGCTTTTAACTTGGGTAGTTAATATTGTGAATATCAAACTCTGTTTTACCCTTCTATGTCTGAACATGTGTTCTGTCTTAAATTTAGACGTGTCACTCATCAAAATTTCTGTTGTCTTAGTCTTGCTTGTTGTGCCTGCGAAAATTATTTTCAAAGTTTCAAAAAAGTTGGTAAACACAATTCAACCCCCCTTCTTGTGTTAACTTTGGTTATTTCAACCCTCAAGATCGTAAGCTCCCTTGAAGGACAGCGGATTGTTCCGATGGAACTTGTCGAGACCTTGAAACTCAGTTAGTCCCCCGTCGTTGTTGGCGTTCTAGTTTTGGGCTATCGTGTTGGCAAGGAGTGCCAAAGCATCCGCAATAGCCTGGTCGTTTCTACCTCTTCCTGCCATAAATTCCTGTAAATGTCCAAGACAACTCAGTAAATACAGAGAACTTAAAGCAGGAAAAGCTATCGGTTCTTAACACTAAGCATCATTGCCTATATAAATATAGACAATGCAAACAAGAGCACACAACAGACTCATACCACGTCCTGATAGGACAAACCTGCTCTGATACCACCAAATGTGGCACCCTCTACCCCGCATACATATAAAGCATTAAAGATAAAAGAATTAAAATACAACATACATCATTTATTCTTTTAAACACTCTGGTCCTTCTACACCAGAGATTACCACCTTGACCATCAAGTATCAAGGCCCCCTTGGCCACTAGGCTACCAAGGTAAATCATCATCTTTAATTAACACTCTAGCCATTAAGCACTAGAGATTACCACCTTGACCATCATGCATCAAGCCCCTTTGGCCACTAGGCTACCAAGGTACAACATCTTATCACTTGTCTTTTGTCTTCAAGTTCGTTGGGTGTCTTATCAAGTCTTTTAAGGTGTTTGGGACGAAACACCCCTGTTTCAGCATTCTAGTTTCTGTTCTGGTCAGGCGAGCACGGGCGTGCTCATCCTCAGCACGGGCGTGCTGGACCTTTAGGCAAGCACCGCCGTGCTGCCTGTTAAGCACCGCCGTGCTGCCTGCTAAGCACAGGCGTGCTCAAGTGTGCGCCCTGTTCTGGATTTTTAATTTGAGCAAGGGCGTGCTCCCAGTTAAGCACGATCATGCTCAATGGAGCGTGGCCATACTGATCTGGCAGAAGAGTCAGAACCCATTGCCAAATCTCTTGGGACAATTCATAGATTCAACCTATTGGCTATTACTAAGTCTTTGAACATTAACTTCATCACATTCAGTTTAATCTTTCGTCTTATAATTAAAGGGAATTAGTCCTTTAATTTCAGTTTCATCGTATTATTCCTAATCACTCATAGATCAATTCCTATGGTCTTGACTAAACCATTTGGCATAAAACTCACCCTCATTACTATCCTTCAGTCTTATGAACAAGGGGAACAACCTCCCTTAACATTATTAACAGATTTGAACGTTTTAACGTCACGCATTCATAATATCAATCGACACCCAATACACCACAATATCATAAACATGGAAATTCACCCATTCATGGCATCATCACATCATCATACTCATAATAAACAACATCTATCAATAATAATAATCATGCCAACATCATCATTACAAACTGTTTAACATCAAATAGCAATTAGGCATGTTATCAAACGTAACAGGTTATGGGAAGCCTTCGTCTTATGCTACCCCCAAGCCTACATACTCATACTATTCCTTCTCCCCATACCTGGTATAAAGAATTCCCGTTAAACTGAAGACGATCCTAAACCGGTTCCCTCGAATGGCTCGACGAACGATCCCAAGCCTTGGTCAACACAAATGGTCGTGCTTACATCCGCGTCAATGAGACGCGTTTTCCCCTGATCATGGTCGTGCTTCCTATTGAGCACAGTAGTGCTTGTGGCTCAGGCAGCCACAAGACACGTGCATCAAGCACGGGCATGCTGATACATGAGCACGGCTGTGCTCATGCATCAGAAAGGGATTTTTTAGCTTAAAAACCTTACTTAACCCATTCTAAACATTCCTAACACACAAGGCATACACAACAAGCGCTTATACGAAAAAATGGGGTGTTACACATGAAGTGGCAAACGTGCCATGATTTTACGAGCATACTGTTCCATAATTGGACTGACAAATTGGGTAAGTTCGGACCAGCGGGTCTTTAAGGACATCTGGGTTCGAATGCCATAGAAAGCCGATGCCTTGCGACCTCGAGCTGTGGTAATCGACTGCCAAACACAGATGTGCTAAATCGGGGACTGCTCAAACTTATTTAGGTTTTGACATGATACCCTTGAACAATTGGAGCTCGGATCTAAATTGAGAGGCCAACCTCATGAGAACAATACTGTTATGGGTATATTGCGGCCTATACTGCTTGACAAAGGGAAGTTAGGATATCTGGAGATTAAGAAATAGATAGTCATATTTGAAGTACCGTGCATCATTTGAAAATCATATTGATTGTCGGAATGGAAATCCCTTGAGTGGATTATATTATTGCTGAGTTTTGATTTCATTGATGTTGTTATATATCATGGTGGGTATATGTGCTTTGTTTGATTGTGTCGAGTATGTGTCTATCATGATAAACTCTTATATATGAGTATCTCACCCTTGCTATGTACATGATGGAATACCTTGTGGTATTCTTGGATACGTGTACATTTTTCCCTCAACGGTTTTCTGGATCACTACGGGACACTGAGATTTGAAGGTTATGATGCTAACAATGACGATGTGTGAGCTGTTGTGGGCAAGACCCCGTTTTTCTTTCATACCACTCACTGGAGTGAGTTACGACGCCTTGTTTTCGAGGTATCAGATGATGTGGATGACGTTGTAGAATTTCCCAATGAACATCTCTGGGTTTGATCAATTGTGGAAGTCATCTTTGTAGTGTAAGGGTTTGGAGTCCTTTCTAAGTATTTATTATGGTCTATTATGGCTATTTGAAAACTTGTACGCCTCGGTGAGAAAAATCTTTTAATGATTCTATGGAGATTTTTATTGTGATGTGTGTATTATGATTTTACTTTCTTGCCTTGACATTTGTAGATATTTGTGTCGTAAGAATAAAAAAATTTAGACACGCATTTTCAAACATAATTATCTACCTAAATTATTTTCCGAAAGCAACCAACATTTCTTTTTATTATTTATGTTTTCCGCATCGAATTAACATTTAACACCGTGGGGGTGCTACAATCGACAATATATATCTCACTCTCAATGTGTGTGACGAACCTACTGTATCAAACTTTGATTTATAGAAAATTAAGTGGCTATACCATAACTATTTATTTATTTGCGACATATTTATACTAATTGGTGTAATACCTAATATAATTAAGATAGATTAATTTAATAAAATAAGAATTTTCAGAAATATTTTCGAAATGACCTCTTATAAATATCTAATCTTCGGATAACGTCATAAGTGAACCTAATAAACAGTTGATAAAATTAAAAACCCGCATAACTAAAGCCTTTAACTCATTGGTCTTACATCAATTGTCAGGAGAGGAAAAATTAAAAATTTATTAATATAATATAAATTTAAATTAACTAAGTACAATAATATCAAGATATCAAATTAATTTAAATTTGAATATCTGAGTATTTGAACATTAATTTAATTATTATTGATTGCAGTCAAAGTTATCACTATATATGATAGACTATAATTTAATTAACCAAAATAAAATATAAAATATTTGATAGAATTATAGAAGGGAGAATCCATCATATACATTTGTTAAATCTATAATTATTAGTAAAACTGTATTGAATAAAATTAAAAATTATTCCACCTAACAATTATTTTTAGGATTCAATTGGTATATATTGTGAGTGTATATCAACCAGTCATAAATCATCACTTAATTAATATTTGATGCTTATCTTAAATACTTTAAAAGTCAAACTATGTAAAAAACTTTAAATTGACAGTGTAAGAAAATTGATAGTGATGCTTTAGCATGGCAATTTTTGTTTAAAGAAAAATATATTATTTTCAACGTATATGTTATCTAAAAAAATTTAAAATCAAATTATTTAAATTCTTAATTGCAAACATATATATATATACGTATATATATGTATATACGTATATATACGTATATATATATATATGTGTGTATGTATGTATGTATGTATGTATGTATGTGAGTAAAACTACAAATCCAATTTTGATTTACAGAAAATTTGGTGAATACATCATAATGATTTTCTTATTTGTCACATGTGTTTATTATAAATATGATAAAACACTTCTAAATATACTCGTGCAGGTTTCCTACCAAAAGAAAAACATCGTGCAAGTTTTAACACGATCAAAATGCATTATTAAGTTTAGAATATGGTGATTGATATTCCTGCTTAACTATATGTAATTGATTGTGAACATTTTTTTTACATCTCAAACAAAATTTTTATTTCAATCATCATCTTATTATTTGATAAAATAGAAATAAAATTTTAAAATGACCTCTCCTTCCCTCCCTCCCACATGTATGTATGAGCACAACAAATTTGTATTTATTATTACTTGCACAACTCATTAAATCGATTAAAATATTGATTAGTAAATATTAACTATTTTTAGTAAATCTTTAGAGTTAATTACAATGACTATATATTTAATACAATTCAATATCTAGCTAAAAATTAATGATAAATTATTAATAATGGATTATAATAATAAAAATTCAATCTACATACATTTGACTATATTAATATATACTTTGGTTTGTTGAAAGCAATTAAGATGTTGCCATAAGACAATGAGAAAAGTTGGCTATAAATTGAACCATGCATGCTCTTCACAACTTCTTATTAAGAGTAAAAGAAATATACATATTCGAAGAAAGATGCAGGAAAAGAAATTGGCTGCTCTTTTTGTGTTTGTGATGGCTATAGGCCTACTGGCAACAACATTGAGCGCAATCCATGTCGATGAGATATCATGCATTGAGGCTGTACCACTCTTGTTTCCCTGCATTGGGTTTTTGCATGGCTCCAGCCCTGGAGCACCACCCGTGTCTTGTTGCGCTGGAGCATCAATGATTTTTCAGAGGGCTGATACTACTCAAAATCGCAGGGATCTATGCCAATGTTTCGTACAAGCTGCTAAACAAATAGGTGTCAATCCTGACAGATCCAAACAACTACCTCAATTGTGTCATATCAATCTACCATTTCCTTTTGACCCCAGTATTGATTGCAACTCGTAAGTCACTCTATACATCCTTTTCTTGCATAAATACACATTAAACTTTAATTGCAATATGCTTCTTAACATATTTGGCATCCACTATGTGCAGGATTCAATGATGCTTCCAAATGAGTTGATTAAAAGAAAAGCTTGAAGAATGACCAATAATAGTAAAAATAAGTTCATGAGTTGCAAAGATTTGTATAAGAACACTTTCAAGTTATGTATGTCTTTACGTTAAGAGATTGAATGAAGATTTATCTTTTCTTGTTTTAAAATTTGCTAGCGACTAAACTGTACTGATTGTGTCTTAAAAAAAATGATGAACCAAAAAAAAAAAAAAATCGGAGAACAAGGGGAACAACCTCCCTTAACATTATTAACAGAATTTAACGTTTTAACGTCACGCGTTCATAATATCAATCAACATCCAATACACCACAATATCATAAACATGGCAATTCACCCATTCATGGCATCATCACTAAGACACCCCGTTGTGTTATTAAATTAAACCTTATTAATTAATTTCTTTATCGCGTGCTTAACGTGAAATACGTAAAGATTAAAAACTTAATTTACAAAACATACAACTTCATATACTTAACACATTACACCATGGTTATGTTATACATACACACATATGTCTTACTATAATTAAACAAAACATTGATTAGGGTATCCTCTTAGTAGGATCCCTTACAGGCATATACTTAAACAAAATGTTATTCAGCGGGACAAATATAAAGTACTTCAAAAGACACACTGGCCATACTAACTATACTCTATCATCATGGGTCACAGCTCGACCTCCAGCTTCCGGTTCATAGGGAGTTCCATCCAACTCCTCCTCATTCAGCTCATCCGTAGGGTCTTCTCGTACGATTCCATAATAAATAAAATACAATGTACAGAAAATATAGGGGATAAGAAACAGTTCTATTATCAAAAACGAAAAAGAATCATAGTATATAATATAAAAAAAGCTACAGACAATCATCACTCCAAATCCACCTAAATCCTCAATTAACAATATCATTCTCTACCCTCAACTTATGCAATCTAAACCTTTATGATGACATGGCCATCTCTACTCCTGTCACGTTAGTCAGTAGTCCAGAACGGTCTGAGGTCAAAAACTTGGTTCGCCCCTATTCCCTTATCTCTAGTAGGGAATAAAGCATTAAGCACAGTGTGCGTCACTAATCCCCCATTGGAAATAGCACATAAGTACAAATTACCTATTAACTCAGTGCATCCCTATTCTAATAGGAATAGTGCTTTAAGCACGGTGCGCTACTATTTCCTCCATTGGAAATAGCGCGTAAGCACAAAATACATAGTATCTCTATCCTCGATAGGATAATCAGAAAATGCGTTAAGGTCACTTACCCGTAATATCCGATATCCAAAATAGGATATCCTGACCTCGTGTGTTCCACTCACACAGCTGTGAACAACAATGCATACATATGAATCTCACCGACTCATATTAATAACAACCTAAGGCCTTAACCATCCATCATAGCCTCAACACATGTTCTATGTCACACCTCCTCTTTGAAATAATCAATCAAGGTTAGGCTCCTCTAAGTCACCATTATCCTCTCACCTAAACCAACAACATCCGAACTACACATATCTTTGCTTAAGAATCAAATAAGCACAATATTAAAAACAGGCAGATCATGCATAACACAATATCAGGAAAGTATTCAAACACCAAAAATAATACGTCACATACAATGGAATACCTCAACCAGCGTATCACAATAAATTCAATAACATAAAGTCAGACATCATCAAATACTTAAAATCAACCTAATGTCGATAAACTACAATCCCCGAATCACCATTCGTTTTACAGAAAAGGTTTCCAATGTAATTTTGGTCTTGTCGATTACTCGACTACTAGTAGGGTTTAGGTCGCCCTATATAATTATTGTAGAATATACTACTTATCGATTCCGACGACAGAGTAATCCTTTCCCCCACCTGAGTTATCATCGGAATCCCGAACTCGACGTTCCTCGTTATCACACCCCACGTTACCAATTTCACCTTCAACCAAAACAACATAACCACAAATTAATCAACAAACTCACCCTTAACCTAAATAGTTAGATTCGGCCTCCTAATTCAAAATAGGGTTAGGGTTCTTTTCTCATTCCAATCTTTTGGAGTCTACTTCCTATAGTATTAACTAGCATAGATAAATTGCTAAAAGTTGAAAATATGAAACAAAATCCTCTAAACTCTAGAGTTAGGGTTTCGGCCATGATGAGTAAAATAGGTTAAAAATTCCTTTTGCTCACAAACTCTTGGATCTATAACCTACACACCTTAGATAGTTGATATAAATCATAACCTAATTAAAGATTGAAGAAAATTTATTTTGTCCATATAATCACAAATTTGGCCTAGCATAGAAAATAGGGTTAGGAAATTATTTTGATTTCAAGCTTCTAGATATAACAACTATAGGTTTCAAGAAGTTAAGATCAAGAATCATTTCTTAAAAATTGAACAAAACTTCATTTGTCTAAAAACACCTATTTTCGGCCTCAACAAGAAAATAGGGAAGGAAAATGTTTTTGATTACATGCTCTTAGATGAGGATAGTAGAAGACATATTAAGATCATAGACAATTGGTTTAACATTAAAATGATTTTTCTACAATTTTCTAGAATTATTTGAAGTTCTAGATCTAGAAATGGAAAACCATGAAATGGAAAGTAAATGATCTTTAAGAAGAGAGGAGATGATCATGGATGATCATGTTACCTCAAGAGTGTGAAGGAGATGATGATCTTGGCAAGATTCAATCAAGTATGAACTTATGTTCTTGAACACTAAGAACTTGTGTTTTGTGTGAGTGTGAAATGATGAAGCAAAGTGAAATGAAGATATGACTAAGAGTGGGAGGGGCTGCGGTTTTGGCAAGGGGTGGGGCTGTTTTGAGTGTGAAATGACTTTGTTTAATAATTAAAAGTGACCATAGTTGAGTTAATTAACATAGGTGAAGTTTAGAAAATAATATAATAACTTAACTATAGTTAATAATAACTTTAACTAGGGTTAAATTAGTGACCATGGTTAAATTTATGTGGCTCACATTTTAGGGAGGGTGTGGCTGATTCTTGTCCACAAGAACTAACCTTGGTTCCTTAACCATGGTTAAAATTTAACTAAACGTTGGTCAGGTCAAGATTAAGGGTATTTTGGTCATTTCACTTGAAAACTCATGATTACTAGCATTTAATGCTTGTCCCCTTGTTCCCTCGACTACATTAATTTCTTCTAATATCTCAGCTCCATACACGACTCCGTCCTTTAGCCGACTTATTCCCCGACTGAGGATTTACGCGTTTTCCTTAAGAATTACGCCCAAATAAAAATAATATCATTTCACTCCTAACATAATTTATCCGAAATGCAGAAAATTGTTGGCAGCGAAATATAAAACCTAATCGGTTCGTTCACAAGTCGAAATTAGGGTTTCTACTCAATAAAATCTTACTGTCAGTGAAAATGCAGATCGGGTTCCGTCTGAATTTTCAACCCAAACTTTCACCGTAACCTTCTACCATAAAATAGACTATGAATATGATTTTATTTTATTAAAAATCATTTTCTTGATCTTAGATTAAAATATAAATAATTATATTTTAACCGGTTAAACAATGTAATTAAAAATCAGGCTATGACATTACTACCCCTTGTAACACCCCCCTTGGGCATTACTTCATAATACGTGCAGAAATAAATTAAAAGAAAATATTTGCTGGTTGCTTTCGGAAAATTAATTTATTATAAGGCAGAAAACTCAGGTGTAAAAAAATTTTCTTTAATGGAAAGCTCTAGAAACAAGATACACAAATTAAAGTAGTGAAGTCATATTGAATATCTTTACACATTCATAACAAGGTTGCCACGATTTTCTCAAAGAGTCTCATTTTCAAAAGAGAAAATTATAACAAAGACTAACTTACAATCTCACAGTTAAATACCTTTTTAATTCTACAACTCAACCAAAATTCCAAAGCTGGTCACTCTTCAAGACAGTTATGTGAAATACCCTCGTGACATTCCCACTAACGAATACTTCTTCAAGCATCTAGAAGTTAAGTCCTTGAATGACTTAGTGAATTCCTTTGCTTCATCCGTACTAGTGTACCAAAGTACTACCATAGTCTAGAATAAACCTGATATATTTGTAAGGGTGAGACGCCAATATATGGATTTAACACAATAACTACATGCGTGAAACAAAGGAAAATATATACACATATACATATTATGTCAATATAAACATTCATATCAAAGCAAATAGTTTATCAATGAGCTTCACACCCCAAACGTCATCAATTGAAAACTATGCATGAACACTTCAACTTTCAACGTCTAACTTTTCACTTAATCTCCGGAGATCCCAACACTGTGTAAATGAGCTGATCAAGCTCGATTGCCAGGTATTTTAGGCACAATGTGGCATGGAATACCATACGTGGCACCATACATAACAACGTAGCACGGAATACCTTATTTATTAAGGTACCATACATAACAACATAGCACGGAATACCTTATTTATCAAGGCACCATACATAACAACGTAGCACAGAATACCTTATCATTAGGGTATCATACATAAAACGTGGGCACGTCTGCCAATGAATGCATATAAAACATTTTGTTCTCGTCATTTTTCTTTGTGTTCATTCTTCATTTGTCGAAGCTCAAAATGGCTTACGACTATTCGTAATTTTCAACATGTTAGATTTTTCAACGTTAACTAAGGAAACCAAGTCCGAGTGCTCAATCACAACACCTTAGACCTTGCAATCAGTCTTAGGTTTGTGGTGATAGAAAACAACATTCAACTTTAACAACGTAACCCACAACGTGGATAGGACAAAATATCCATAACAACGTAACACGGATCAAAGATCTTCGTGCTTATATTAAATAACACTAGTATCGTGACGTCTCTGATACTAGGTTTGCGTTTCAACGTTAACACTATTTTTGTTCTGTGAAAAACAAATCCAAAACAAAGTCTCCGTAATTTATCCAAGTTGTCGAAAATCACGTCATTTAGTAAAACTCATTTACAGAAAATCCTTTGTAAAATCATCAATTACTTGAAATCTTTTTCTGAGAATTTTTAAGTTTCAAAAAGGGAGTCACTTGAGGCTCAATCTTAGTTTAAAATACGTACTGCCACTTTAGAATTACTCGCCATCAACACTTTTCCAAATTACCGTCGTTTAATGTTTTTAAAGTCATTTAAGTCAATTCTTGACCTTTTTCACTTAAATAATTTTCTAAGATCATAATTAAGTTATTTTCGAAGATTAATTTAATAAAATAACATTTTATAATATTATGGAATTTCTTACGTAAAAATTAGCAGTACAAAATTAATTTCACCGTTACGTCCTCACTGTGACTCATAGTTTACTGTTACACTGATAAATCATGAAATAATAATATTTTCCAACATTTCTTATTTTTCCCAAATCAAATTTTCCATCAATATTATATTCCAACATTTCTCCGTTAAACATTGAAAATAATTTATAATGCTTCTTAAAGCTTTTATCTGGCTAATTGATTAGGGACTGACCACTGTCATGCTTCTCAAAAAACAATCAACAACAATATCATAGTATTTATCCCAAGCAGATCATGCATCATCACACTACAATATATCACTGCAAATAAACACTTAAATGAAGATAAACAATCACAGATAAAAATAACACAACTTTAACCAAATTAAACAACCATCACAGATAAATAATGTAACACCCCCACTAGGTATTACTACGTAACACATGTGGAATTTAAATTAAAAAGATAGTTTGCTAGTTGCTTTCGGAAAATAATTTATATAAGTACATAAGCGTCTGAAATTTGGGGATAATAAAATTTCATATTGAGACTGTAAATTTGTGATGAGTTAGACTGTAAATTAGACTGTAAATTTGTTTATATAAGTACATAAGCTTCTGAAATTGAGATTGTAAATTAGTGCTCTATTAAGATTCACTATGCAATGGAGGAGTAAATTGAATAATGTATCAGAGGATTGTTCAGACTTCATGGAGTATCTTCAAGTGTTGTTTCAGATGAAGACCCGAAGTTTACCAATGTTGTCGGTAAAATCCGCTCCAAGTGTTGAGGATCAAGTTGAGATTGAGATCAAAGGATCATCCTCAACTTGATGGGAAAATAAGAAACGATCTAACCCTTAGAAGGTTAGCTGGGAGTAGGTTTAGTACCTAAGTACGATCATTCCTTCAGCAAGATTGACAATAAGTGATAAGAGTTGTGTTGAGGTATAGTTGTGATTGGTAAGGTATGAACCTTTAAGATCAATCTCGGTAAGTGAGACAATTATTATAAATCAAATGTTGTTTGAGGCAGAATAATCGTTGGGGAACCTAGGGTAATGATCAATGTCTGTAATTAAGCTTTGATTGCCGAAATTTTGAAAGATTAACAAGAAGAGTGCCTATAGTAATTTCACTTAAGTGGATTCAAGCGAAAGAGATAAGCTCTTGTGAAAATTAAGTTTCTGAAGAAGTTCAAAGTTAATGAGTTAGATAATCCTAGCCAATGTGATTCCTTTTTTATTTCAGTTCACCTTAAGGAATGTTATGACGTTTTAATTGGAGACTTGAAAAGTGTGAATTTGATATGACTAGAAGAGTAGACTAAGCCCAAATGGACTAAGACTATGATTGCATACCTTGAGTAGAGGGTTAATGCATGTTCTGATAAAGTTAGTGTTGACTTTGGTGTTAGCTGTGGAAGTTAGATGTTGAGGAAGGTTCCTAACGGACCTGTATTGAGAATAGAAGTAATTAAGTTTTGATTATGGCTTTCGAATGTGGTAAACTAAGGTGGAATGTCGAAGATAGTGTGGTACCTAATTTTTGTCATCTTTATGGTAGGACAAACCAGAGTTGATAGGAGCTTCGTTAATGTATAGATGTGAATGGTACTATGAGAACCCTTAAGTTCAACATCATTGAGTGAGATGATTACAATGGACCTTATCATGATCGAGGCAGATATATCATTAGAGGAATTTATAGTAGTGATCAACGTTTATGGTTAATGTTGACTTCATGAGTCCGAGGATTAACGGAAAAATATCTATAGTAGTTTTTCCTTAAGCTGAACAGAAATAGTAAAGAGCAGTTCTTGAGAAACTAAGTTGTGGGAAGAGTTTGAGAGCTCTGTTTTCGAGTTTGAAAGGCCTGACCGTAATGAAATTTGGGGTGGTGGAATAAGTCCAAAGGAAACTAAGACTGTAATTATGTGCTTTGGGTTGAAAGTTGATATGTGTGGTAGAGTTAATGTTGAACTTGATGTTCATCGTGAGGATAAGGTGTTGAAGAAGTTTTACTAGCCGACTAATTTTGAGGCAAGAAGTGATTAAGTTTTGATTATATCTTTCATGTGTGATAAGCTATGGTGAAATGTCTCGAATCTTTGAGGCCTTATCCTGTTAAATACGTGATTGATGATCCACAATGAAGCTGAACATTTTAAACCCAAGATTGCCTAATGTGGAGTCTCCACCTAGATTTCTTGGCTTTGTTGTGGGTAACTCCTTGTTATTCTGGCCTTAGAGCAACTCTGTTTTATAATCTCTTTTCTCGGTTGCAAGTATAGAAGACAAGGGCAGATATGATACAAGCACTTCCTTGCATAAGTGATGGAGCACTTTCTTCAGATGGAGGAATTGTCAGGATTTGTGGTGTATTTTCTTTGGGGAATAGAGTAGATGTGCATGTGAAATTTCCTAAACCAGGGATATCAACAGTGCTTGATACCCAAATTGGAAATGAGAGGCAAATGAAGGATATGAAATCGAAGAAGGAAAAAGATTATGGAGGAATTAAGAAAAGAACGGACTATGTTGGATGAGGCAAAGTTCAATTTCAATAAGAAGATTGAATTTCATAGGCTTTTGGCACGAAATTCATCATGTACAACTCAGACTCAGAGGTAGTTTAAGGATAAATAGAATCGCATAAGAATCGATCATGTTAAAGAATTATAGATGAAAGGAATGAAGCGACGAGAAATGCAAAGTAGGATCTTAAGATCAAGGTGTGATTACAAAATCCTGTTTTGTTTCGAGTTACGAAATTTCGAGGGCGAAATTTTTTTTAAGAGTGGTAGTAATGTAACACCCTAGTTTTTACACATATGATTAATTATTTTATTTGGATGATTATGTTTATTTTGTTATGTGGTTTAGTTGAGTAATTAAATTACTCTCTTCAAATTATTTTATTGTGTGCGTTAGCACTGACTTATTTCAGTGAATGCACGCTTACTAGACAATAATTTACGTTATTGTCACTATTATTATCAGTACAGAAAAATGTTTAAATAATCTGTCACTAATCTGAACGACGACTGGATAGTGTTTTTTTGTGCTAACCACTCGAAGAAGAAGGAGAACGCGAACAGAATATCATGGAAGCACTGCAGTGACCGAAACTGGTGGTCCAGCGGCGGCGATCCGGTGGCGAATGGCGGAGCAGAGGTCGAGCGCGCGCGGGACGACGAGCTGGGTTGCGACTGTCTTCTTCTCGCGCGGCTCGGTCGACTGGGTCACAGGCCAGCGGTGGTGCAGGGCGGCGCGCTTAGGGCGGTGGAGAGTGGTTGATGAAGGTGGAGGGAGGTGAAGTGAAGAGGGAGAGAGAAAAAGAAGAAAGAAGAAGGAGAGAAGAAAAGAGTGAGGGGGGAGAGTTCTGAGAGGGAGGCGTCGAGTGAGAGAGGGAGATATAAGGGGTAATGTCATTTTCTTAGTGAGTAACTACAAAATTAGTGATAATTATTAAGCCTAAAAATAAACACGTTTTTAGTGTTTTGAATCAAAAAAATAAAGGGTGACAATTATATACTTTCAAAATTTGAAAATAAGGTAGAGACTGATAGTTGAATTGATCAACTAAGAAAATTTACGGTCCAACATTTAATCTCCGATTAATGTCAAACCAGTTTATTTTCAAATCTAAAATTAAATAGAATGAAAATATGAAAATGCTTTTCTCTTAATCATATTATTTAAAACATTTTTCTGTACTGATAATAATAGTGACAATAACGTAAATTATTGTCTAGTAAGCGTGCATTCACTGAAATAAGTCAGTGCTAACGCACCCAATAAAATAATTTGAAGAGAGTAATTTAATTACTCAACTAAACCACTTAACAAAATAAACATAATCATCCAAATAAAATAATTAATCATATGTGTAAAAACTAGGGTGTTACAAATAATACAGACCACACACTAGTCACATACAGTTATTGGTAAAAATCCCTCAGATAAGCTTCCCTTACCTCTCGAAGAATTTAACTTCCGATCAAAACTTTGACACGAAATCCGGAAATCGGCGACACACATCCACGGCACAAGTCTTTATCCTTCAACAAACCACAACTCAACCAATCAAAACAAGCAAATAACATCACCTATACACCACTTATAGGTCAGGTCTTATGTAGGTTTTGTGGCTAAAAATTTCTAAAATATTGTTTAAGTCTTTGGATTAATGATCCTTTACACTTAAAACAATAAATTAGTTGTTAATCAACAAAGAATGAATTAAAATCTTCCAAATTCCTCAAAGTATGATTTCGGCCAAAGCATGAAAATAGAGCAAGAAATTTTGGTTTGATACAAGAACATGGATTCAACATAGTTACATACTAGAAGGATGAAATACAAGATCATTTTCAAAAGAAATGAACAAAAGTTCCTCCACCCTCATGTGCATAGTTTCGGCCTTGAAGAGAAAAATAGGGAGGAAAACTTTGTTTGCAACAAACTCTTGGATTATGATTATAGAGGTGATAATAAGAACATAGAAATTGGTTTCAAATTTTTAGGATTTTTCTATGATTTCTTAGAGATTTTCAAGTTTCTAGATCTAGGAATGTAAAAGTGATGATCATGGCATGAATTTGCAAAATACATGAAGGATTAAAGAAGAACAAGTGAAATGATCAATCCAAGCAAAGATCATAGACTAACGTTGGTGTTCTTATGAGTTTATGAAGGAAATGAAGAAGAAATAGAATAGATGAAGTGAGAAAAAAGGGGAGGGGCTGCGGCCTCATTGGGTTTTATAGGGGAGGGCTTATGCCTTGTTTGGCATATTAAGCTTAGATTAATAGCTTTTAGGAATAAAATAACATATAATAATTAACCATAGTTAATAATTAACTTAACTAAGGTTACTTTGATAACCATGATTAAAATCATGTGGTCAAGAATTCATGGGAGTTGTGGCTGATTTTAGACCACAAGAACTAACCTTGGTTCCTTAACCATGGTTAAAATTTAACTAGACGTCGATTAGGTTAAGCGTAGGGGTATTTTGGTCATTTCACTTGAAAATTCCCGATTATTAGAATTTAAGGCCGGACTCCTTGTCCTCTTTGCTACATTAATCCTCCTAATACCTCAGCTCCATAATCGACTCCATCGTTTACCCGACTTATCCCCCGACTTAGGTTTTACACGTTTTCCTTAAAGATTACGCCCAAATAAAATAATTTTATTTCATTCCTAACAAAATTTTTCCTAAATGTGGAAAATCGTCCGAGGAAAAATATAAAACCTAATGGTTTCGTTCACGAGTCGAAATTAGAGTTTCTGATCAGTAAAAGCTTACTGTCAGTGAAAACGCAGAAAACGCATACCGGTTTCCTTCTGAATTTTCATTCCAAAATTTCCCCGTAACCTTATAAAAATAAGTATGACAGGGAAATGACCTTAGTTTATCCAAAGTCATTTTCAAAATCTCGAATAAGAATATAATCATTTATATAATTATTACCGATATTAGAAAGTCAAAAAATCAGGGTGTTACATACTACCCTGCTTAAAAAAAAATTTGTCCTCGAAATTTCGTGACTCGAAACTAGACAGGATCTAACTCTCACATGAAAGTAGGAAAGAATTTCATCAATCTGAAAATAATACAGGAATATCTAGTATGTAAAAAGATTCTTTAATAGGTTAGTGGATGTAAAAATGCATAGCTAATACATGTTTACAAACATGACTCTAATAAAGTTCCTTCTTTCACAAGAACTTCCAGTGGATTATGTAACACCCCGATTTTCACTGTTTCAAAATAATCGAAATGCGGACGATTATGTTTATATATTTATATGAGTGTTAGAAAATTATTTTAAATAAACGGAGTTCATCACTCAATCCTACTTGAACGTAGGAAGCTACGATTAAAATTTAGGTTTGAAAGTTAGGCGAATCCCGGCCCGCGAATTTCACTGACAGTATATTTATACTGATCAGGAGACCTAATTTTAATTCGTGAACGAAAAACTTAAGGTTTTTATTTTATTTCCTATGATTGTGTGTTTTTAGAATTATTTCATTTACAGTGAAATAATTTAAGTTTTACGGGCGTAATACTCGATCGGGCGAACGACGGAGCTAACAATGGGATATTCGGGACTCGATAAGTGGATAAATCCTAAATTCTCCTAGGACTAAGGCTTCCATGTGAGTGGTTTGATGTGGCTTAGGGTTGTGTTAGCAATTTTTAATAATTGCATTTTGGTCCTTAAACTTATTTTTAATTGCACTTTGGTCCCTAAACTAGTTTCTATGATAAACTAAGTGAAGTGGATCAATTTTTCACTCATCCAAATCATGTTGGGCTGCAGTTTTGAGGCCCAAATTTAGTGGCCAAGAGTTATTCCATGAAAACCAATTTCCTACTTTTAATTATCTAGGTTTTTGATTAAAGCCTTAAACATTTTTATGTTAGAAAATTATGAAATGGACTTGGGCTTTTGTCAAGCCCATTTTCGCATGGCCCATGGCCTTGGAGGCTGATTTCTTCTCTTCAAAAGTGACTCATCCTTCCACATTATTCTAGTTCATTCTTCATCTTCTCCACCTTCACTTTTCCTCCATTGTTCTTAACTCCAAAAGCTTGAGTTTGTGAAGCAAGTGTTGGATTCTTGCTCATTTCTTGTTTTTATAGAGGTGATTCTTACTCTTCATCTTCATTTAATGCCATGTTCTTCATTGATTTTTCCATTTCCATGCCTAGATCATTACTTTTATGCATGAACAAAGTCTTAGATCTAGAATTTTGAAAAATCACCATAAATCATAGAAAACTCCTAAAATAGTGAAACCAATTTCTATGTGCTTATAATCATTCTTGCTATCATAATCCAAGAGATTATTTCATGCCTAGGCCGAACCTATGTTCATGTGGGGGGATGAACTTTTGTTCATTTTTCATGAAAATGATTATGGATGTCCTAAACTGACCGAATTTGCACCGAAATTATGACCATCTTGCTTTCTGAAACTCGTAAAACTCTCAACATGAAAGTTGTTCCTATTTCTCTCTTCTTTCCAACGAGCTAAAGATCATCAAAAACGGATGAGTATATTGAGAGTTATGACCAAAATACAGAAACTGCCCAGAATCCTCAGATCCATGCGAGACATAAGAAAGAAGCCTATTTTCACCCCTGTTATGATCCGAACCAAATAAATCCTTCAACATCAAAGTTGTTCCTTTTCTTCTTATCTTTCCAATAAGTCAAAGTTTGTAATTTTTGGATGAGTATATCATGAGATATACTCACAAAACCAACACACCCTCAAACTGTCCAGATTTTATATAAGTGTTGGTTGATCATTTTTTTCATTTATTCAATCTTCAAGAGGTAAAAGCTCAACTCCTTGATCATCTAAGCTTTCATTGTCAATTGTTTCTCATGTTTATGCCATGAATCATATTTTCCCATTTCTAGATCTAGAACTTTGAAAATCCATAAGAAATTCTAGAAAAATCCTATGATGTTGAAACCACTTCCTAAGTTCTTATAATCATGTATACTTGTTGAATCCTAGTTTGTTCATTAAACTAAAAACCCTAGCCTCATGAACATGTCTTGGCCGAATCTACCATTTAGAGGGTTAGGATGGTTTTGATTCTTAACTTTGTTGTTTAGCCCTAATCCATTTCCTTAAGTATATTAGAATTATTAATCCATGACTTAAGCAAGTTTAGTGATTTTGAGCCACAAAACCCTAAGGAGGCCGTGACCTATTAAAGAGGATTAGGTATTTGTTTTGCTTGTTTTGATTGGTTGTTTGGATGTGTTGTTGAAGGTTAGTATTTCTGACGCGTACGTGTGTCGCTGATTTCTCAAAACAGTGTCAAGACTAAAAATCGGAGGTTCAAGTTCTTCAAGAGGCAAGGGGAGCTTACCTGAGGGATTTTTCCCAATAACTATTAGCTTTAGTGTGGTCTGTATACTTGATATGTGGCTGTGGTGCTTTGATTATGCGGTTTACGTTGTGTTGTTTATCTGTGTTCGATGATTTATTTGCTGTTAATTTATTTAATTATCTGCAGTTATTTATTATATTGCTATTATGCATGATCTGCCTGGTGATATCATTCTGATGATGTGTTGAGTGTTGTTTGTGAAGCCTGACAGTGGTCAGTGCACAACCGAATTAATCAGATAAAAGCTTTAATAAGCTGTACAAATTATATTCAATGTTTTATGGGAAATGTTGGAATATAATAGTGGTGAAAAATATTATTTGGGAAAAATAATGAGTATTGAGAAATATTATTATTTTAATGATTTATTGATAATAAGTCAACTATGAGTCACAGTGAGGACGTAACCGTGAAAATATTTTAGTACTGCTAATTTTTACGTGAGAAATTCCGTAATATTATAAAAAGTTATTCTATGAAATTAATCTTCAAAAATAACTTAAGTATGATTTTAGAAAATTCTTTAAGTGGAAAAAGCTAAGTTTTGGCTTAATTGGCTTAAAAGATGTAATTCGACGAAAAATATTTTGAAAGCGGCAGTACGTGTTTTAGATAAACTTGAACCTCACGTGATTCTCTTTTGGAACATAAACGTTATAGAAAAGAATTTCAAGTAATCGATCATTGTATAAAGGAGTTTTTATAAAGGAGTTTTTCTAACCATGTTATTTTCCGTCAACTTGCGGAGACTTTGTTTTGGATTTGTTTTTCACAGAACGAAAATGGTGTTTACGTTGAAACATGAGCCTAGTATCAGAGACGTCGCGATACTAGTGTTCTTTAATTTAAGCACGAAGATCTTTGATCCGTGTTACGTTGAGTATCCATGTTATGAGTTACGTTGTTATGGACTTTGTGTCCTTTTCACGTTGTATATCCCCATGGTGGGTTACGTTGTAAAAGGTAAATGTTGTTTTCTACGACCACAAACCCCAAGGCTGATTGCAAGGTCTAAGGTTTTGTGATTGAGCACTCGGACTTCATGTCCTGTGTTGACGTTGAAAGATCTAAACACGTTGTTAAGTTAATACGTTGAAAATCACGAGTAGTCGCAAGCCATTTTGAGCTTCGGCAAATAAAGACTGAACACAAAGAAAAATGATGAGAACAAACGTTTTACATGCATTCATTGGCAGACGTGCCCACGTTGTGAAGTGTGGTACCTTAATGAGTAAGGTATTCCATGCCACATTGTTTTGTGTGAATACCTTGAGGTGTGAGGTATTTCATGCTACGTTGATTCATTGTGCGTTGATGGACAATGAAAAACCATATACGTTGATCACTGTGCCTTGTGTTGGACAGTGTGCTATGGTAAACACGTTGTGCCTAATATACCTGGCAATACCATATACGTTGATCACTGTGCCTTATGTGGACAGTGTGCTATGGTAAATACGTTGTGCCTAATATACCTGGCTACGTTGTGCCTAATATACCTGGCAATCGAGCCTGATCAGCTCATTTACATGTTGTTGGGGATCTCCGGAGATTTAGCGAAATGTAGAGACTATATATTGAAGTGTTCATGCATAGTTTTCAAACGTTGATGTTTGGGGTATGAAACCCATTGATAAAGTACTTGTTTACTTATGAGAATGTATCATGCTATAGTTGTATGTGTGTATATGCTGTTTTGTGAGTCGCGCTTTTAGTTATTGTGTTAAATCCATATATTGGCATCTCACCCTTACAATATAACAGGTTACTCTAGTCTACCGTATTCCTTTGGTATACTAGTATGGACGAAGCGGAGGGATTCACTAAGTCGCTCGAGGACTTAACTCCTAGATGCTTGGAGAAGTATCTGTTAGTGGGAATGACCATAAGGGTATTCTCAATAACTGTCTGTTAGTTAAGACCAGCTTAGGTTCTTTTTATGTGATGTCATGTGTTGAAATAAACGAAGTTGATAAAGATCTAAGTGTGAAACTTACGAGGTAGTATAGTTGTATGACTTCTGTATATGCTTATATATCTAAGTATGGTTATGATTATGTCGTTGTTAGGGAGTTAAAAGGAAAAAATTTTATCACCATATTTTAAAGAGATTCACGTTGAGAAATTAATATTTTCTGAAAGCAACCAGCAAATAAAATCTTATTTTTCCGCAAACGGGTAACCATGTGATGACCCGGGAGTAGGGTGTCACAGATTAGGAAATCAAAGATAAACAGTTCCAACCACAAAAGGATTCATTCTTAGTACAAAGAATATACAACACGACGATTTTAAAAAGGAAAACAGTCTGGCCAAATATAAAAAATCAGACTGGATCACATTTACCAAAGTAAAAGTGACTAGACAAAGTTTCATCGAGAAACTTCCATTTTAATTCTTCATACTTTCAATCTGTATTCTTCAATCATTTGAAGTTATTACGCAGTCTTTCTAAGCTTACATTTAATTAACTCATCTGAGTGTTAGTGAAAGAACTGCTTGTTGTATAAATTACAACCTTTTTCCCAAACAAACCTGAGTGAGCCTGAAGAGGCTGGGTGTGCAAATAATACTTGGAGTCTGTAACCTGATCAGTTATAGTGGAGAAAACTTGGTGCTGCCAAGGACTGGACGTAGCCCTAGTTGTTAAAGGGTGAACCAGTATAAATTGTTGTGTTTATTTCTCTTCCCTTAAACTCTTTAGTTTCTTTGATTATGTTATCTATTATCTAACTAAAAGGGTTAAAGCGTGAGTATCAAACTTGTTTTCAAGTTGTGTGTGTCTGTGAATTTTTGTTAAAACTACACCATACAGGTCACCTGTCCGTTCCTTGTTTTTCACACTTATTTGAACTTAGCTTCTGTATGCAAAAAGTTTTTAACTTTGCTTTAATTTCTGATAAACACAATTCACCCCCTTCTCGTGTTTATAGTTGTTTATTTCAAAGTTGTCGTTTGAATCCGACAAAATTGTAATGACAATGAACAATGTCTTTGTGGGAAAGGGATCTTGTGACCAAGGACGTTTTGTTCTGAATGTTGCTGAAATTCTTAATAATAATGCATCTTCTTCTGCATATTTGATTGACTCGTATGATATGTGGCATGCTAGATTAGGACATACTAATTCTTCATATGTTAATAAGTTGCAATGTCTTGGTATGATTGCTTAAACAACACGGTAAATGTGATGTATGTGTTGAAACAAAATTAACTAAGAAAACTTGTCCCCCAATGCAACGTGAAGCTGAATTACTTAATTTAATTCATAACGACCTAGGAGATTTAAAACAAACAATGACAAGAGGAGGTAAAAAAATATTATGTCACCTTTATAGATGATTTTTCTAGATATGCTTAGGTTTATTTGATTAGAAATAAAGATGAAGCGTTTGACATGTTCCTTTTATATAAAGCTGAAGTAGAAAAATTAAAAGGGTTAGATCTTATAGGGGCGGTGAATATATTTTATTTAATGAATTTTGTGAAAAGGAAGGCATAATACATGAGGTAACTCCCCCTTATTCACCCGAATCTAATGGTGTAGCTGAAAGGAAAAATAGGACATTAAAAGAAATGATGAATGCTATGCTTGTTAGTTCCTCAGCACCTGATAACCTTTGGGGTGAAGCTATTTTAACTGCATGTTTCTTACAAAATAGAATACCTCATAAAAAATTGGTATGACACATTATAAGTTATGGAAAGGTTATATGCCTAATTTGAAATATTTGAAAGTGTGGGGGTGCCTAGCTAAAGTTATGGTTCCTGAGCCCAAGAAAAGGAAAATAGGTTCTAAAACTTCTGACTGTATGTTTATTGGATATGCTGAACGTAGTGCTGCATACAGATTTCTTGTTTTGAGAAGTAGTGTATTTGATCGTAACACTATTGTTGAGACTAAAAATGTTGAATTTTTAGAACATATATTTCCTTTGAGATATGGAAATATTTCTATAGAAAATAATTCTATCGAAAATAATTCTTTCGAAAATAATGGTGAAAACTCACGAGGATTTGAGAAGGAGTAAAAGACAAAGAAAGGAGACATTGTTTGGAAATGATTTTTACACTTATCTTATTGAAAATGATCCTTTGACTTTTTATGAAGCTATTTCATCTTATGTTGCTCCCTTTTGGAAAGAAGATATTAAAAATGAAATTGATTCAATTTTGAAGTGCAACACTTGGATTTTAGTTGATTTACCCCCGGGAGCAAAACCTATTGGTTGCAAATGGATTTTTAAAAGAAAATATTTTCCCGATGGTTCAATTGAAAAATATAAAGCTAGATTAGTAGCAAAAGGTTTTACTCAAAAATAAAATATTGATTATTTTGATACCTTTGCTCCTGTGACCAGAATTTCTTCAATTCGAATTTTGATAGCCTGGGCTTCAATTTACAAACTTGTTATTCACCAAATGGATGTGAAAACTGCTTTCTTAAATGGTGATTTGGAAGAAGAAATTTATATGGCACAACCTGAAGGATTCAAGAAAATAAAGTGTGCAAACTTCTCAAATCCTTATATGGTTTTAAACAAGCACCAAAGCAATGGCATGAGAAATTTAATCAAACATTGATTAATGATGGATTTTCTCCTATTGAAGTTTATAAATGTGTGTACACCAAAATATTAAATGGAGAACGTGCTATTATATACTTATATGTAGATGACATGCTTATCTTTGGTACTTGTGATGATGTGGTTAGAACAAAATCTTTTCTTGCATCAAAATTTGATATGAAAGACATGGGTGAATCAAGTGTGATATTGGGAGTTAGAATCATTAGGAAGGGTGATAGCATAATGCTATCCCAAGGACGCTATGTAGAGAAACTTCTTAGGAAGTTTGGTCATTATGACTCAAAGCCAATGAGTACCCCTTATGATGCTAACTCTCATTTGAAGAAAAATATAGGTGATCCTGTTAATCAGTCTCAGTATGCCCAAATTCTTGGGAGCTTACTACTTTTGATGAAATTTTCGCGACCTGACATTACATATGCAGTAGGGCGATTGAGTAGATATACTCAAAATCCTAATCAAGATCACTGGGAGGCACTTGCTAGACTCATGAGATACTTTAGAGGTACCATGAACTATGGTATTATGTATAGTGGATTTCCTGCTGTACCAGAAGGGTACAATGATGCTAAATGGATATCTGATTCAAATGAGACAAAACCCACTAGTGGTTATGTATTCACACTTGGTGGTGGTGCGGTTACTTGGAGATCAGCCAAATAAACAATTATTGCTAGATCTACTATGGAGTCAGAGTTTGTAGCTCTGGAGTTGACTGGTAGTGAAGCTGAGTGGTTGAGAAACTTTTTGGCAAATATTTCTTTAGGAATTAAACCAACCCCATCAGTGTCAATGCATTGTGATTATCAATCGGCAATTGCCATTACAAAGAACAAGACCTGCAATGACAAAATAGACATATACAATTGAGACATAATGTGGTAAAGCAATTGTTCAAAGACCGAATAATATCAATCGATTATATGAAGTCAGAGGTGAACTTGGCAGATCTTCTAACAAAGCCCGTGGGAAGAAAATCAATATATACATCAAGGGTAATGGTACTTAAGCCAATTGAAATTAATGAGTGATGGGAACCCAACCTTTGTGATTGGAGATCCCATGAAGAAGGTTCCATGGGTAAGAACAAGTCACTTGTTAGTTCTGCTAACACACAAAACTAATTTTGTTTTGTGTCCTTTTCCTATGGTGTAATTGAGAAAGTGCTAGATACTGCATTAATGAGAGGATAAGCTTATAAAGCTTTTAATGATTTTCATATCCCTTATGGGTGGTGTATGATTTGCAGCATGCACTTGATGAAATCACCTATATGAGTGTCAAGTGGGGCCGCTTGCATGAGATCGTGATGAAATCTCTAGAGCATTCACGAATACTGGGCGCGCGCATGGCCTATTAGCGCAAAACGGCGTAACAACAAGAATTGTGGGGTTGTAGTGTGATTGATAGACCTCTAACACATATTAAGTGTCTTGGGTTCCATTGCTTGCTACACCAATTCAATGTGTGTTCAGTTTTATCAGTCTAGGTCTGGTTCCATAGCTTGCTATACAGATCCGACGCATTACATCCAAGATGTTAACCTAGGAAACTCCTTCTAAAATATCTTAAATGTTTTCTTTAAACTTTTGAAATATGTGGGGGATTGTTGGATAATTAGAGATATTTCAAAACTTAAATGTTTTATTTTGGTTGTGATATTATCACACAACAAGTGTAAAATAAATGTGGCTAGTTTTTTATTATTTTGTCCAATTAATTTTTGTGAAAATAATATTGTCATTGAGGAAAAACCTAGGCTAAAATACCTTTTTTGTCCTTTGTCTTTAGGGTAATATTCATTTTGGTCCTTTATTTTTAAAAAGATTCATTTTAGTCCTTTATGTTTCAAAAGTGACCCAAAATGGTCCTTTCACGTAGGCTATGATTAATGGAAAAAGTAACAAAGCTTACGGAAAGGACCATTTTGGATCACTTTTGAAACATAAAGGACTAAAATGAATCTTTTAAAAGATAAAGGACCAAAATGAATTTTATCCAAAAGATAAAGGATCAAAAATGTATTTTAACCAAAAACTTACCAGGAAATATCTTGTTTTGCAACAATTTATTTTGACTTGGTCATACTTGCATTTAAATATACGTTATTGAACTAACATCTTTCATAATTTTATGCTAAAGTGGTTTCCATTTTGTTTGCTACTCCGTCCAAGTTCCACAATTTGACCACGTCTTTAAACACTTCAATCGCATGTGCACATAAAGTTAGTCAGTTTAAATTCTTTTTTGTTTTGATTTTATCTGAAAAGAATTAGTTGCTTAATATATGCTCTAACGCAATCTTTTAGAAACCGGACTGGACATCGAACCGGCGACGCCTCCGGGTCATGGTTCATTTGATTCAACCGGTTTAACCAATGATTGGACCGGATGACTAATAAATAAATAAATAAATAAACTATCTAACATATATATATATATATATATATATATATTATTTAAAATCTAATTTTGAAATAAGTCCAAAAAATTACATTACATTCGCAGCACACACACCCAAAAGAGTTTTGCAAGCTGTAACACACTGATCAAAGAATGATCATTCATTGCAATAGTACTTTCCTTTTACTGTCATTGCAATAGTCTTTTCATTCCTATCATCAATTATAAATTATATCATTTGTTTACCTTTTGGCTATCTTCTCTCATTCACTCGGTCCCCTTTTATTTTCCAGAAAACTTATTTGAACAACCCAAAGTGGACAACATATGGTGACAACCGTATGTTTGTCCACTGCAGCGTACTGTAGTACTACTGTAACGTTATAGTAACGTTACCCTTTTTTTTAATTTTGACTTTTTTATAAAAAAAAAAATTATAAAAAAATTAATTTGTTCTTTTTTAAAATATTTTGTTTTTTTGAGAAATAAAATTTTTGGTTAAGTGTGTGCAAATATCTGGTTAATCATGTACAAATATCTGGTGAATTCAGTTCATTATCTGGTTAATGAGTTTTTTTGGTTAAGTATGTGCAAATATCTGGTGAATTCAGTTCATTATCTGGTTAATGGGTTTTTTTGAGAAATAGATTTTTGGTTAAGTATGTGCAAATATCTGGTTAATCAGGTACAAATATCTATTTAATTGAGTTCATTATCTGGTTAATGGGTTTTTTTGAATAAAATTTTTGGTTAAGTATGTGCAAATATCTGGTTAATCAGGTACAAATATCTGGTTAATTCAGTTCATTATCTGGTTAATGGGTTTTTTTGATAAATAAAATTTTGGTTAAGTATGTGCAAATATCTGGTTAATCAGGTACAAATATCTGGTTAATTCAGTTCATTATCTGGTTAATGGCTTTTTTTGAGAAATAAAATTTTGGTTATGTATGTATAAATATCTGGTTAATCAGGTACAAATATCTGGTTAATTCAGTTCATTATCTGGTTAATTGGTTTTTTTAGAAATTAATTTTTTATTTTTTTAAAAAAGTCAAAAATTGTTTAAAAAAAAAAAGTGGCGTTACTGTAGCGCTACAGTAGCGAGTTGTCGTATGGTTGTCCCGTGGGAGTTGTCTGGATAACATTGCTCTTTATTTTCTTCTGCTGCAGCAACATAACCTCTTGGAACTTCTTTTCATTTTTGTTCCCTATGTTTCCTGTTAGTCGACATCTTAAAAAAAGCCATACCACAGTAGTCATCTTCTTCCCCTTGCATGTCTCACTTTCCGACTCCGAACACTGAGCACAGAACCGCACCAGATCCGGCCATCCTAGTGTGTTTCGGTCGTGCAATTGCTGCAGCACCACTACACCACTTCAAGCCACGGTGGTCACCGCTTGGGTTCCTTGCTGCCTACCCATTCCAGTAACCGGCTGGTTCTTAAAAACCGTTCCGGTTTCCGGTTTTTCCGGTTTAACTCTGGTTTCAACGGTTCAAAGCGGTTCTCTTCCTGTTCGTTGGGACTAGTGGTTTTACTGAGAGAACCGAACCATAGACATAGCCGGTTCACGGTTCAACCGGTTTAACCGGCCGGTCCGGTTCAGCTTTTAAAACATTGCTCTAACGTCTAGCACTATGAGCACGTTTTGACTAGTTTCAAAACTACTGCTACACGTTCAGTTCTGTTCCAATCTTATCAAATTTTTTTTTATCCAATCATATCCAATACGTGAACGACAGTACTTTGAACTTTAAAAGGTGTTGATCTGATATATTAAGTTACTACCCAAATTTAATTTAGATGAGCCTATTTTCTCTCTTTTCAAAAACAATAAACTATCTTCTTCTCATCTATATATTCCTAGGTTACATTGCCTGCTTCATCTTTATTATTTTTCTTGCTGTTCTGTTATCTCGGTTCATTTACCGGGAGGGGCTTGTTGTATCCTAGGGGGTTTTCGCACCACGCAGATTACAACACCCAATTCCCAGGGTATCACATTTATGTAACTTGTTGTGGAAATACACTCAATAAAAAGTTGCTGGTTGCTTTTGGAAAATAACGTCTTCTAGTTACTTATCCTAATTCAAAAATGGTGATAATTTTTTTTTTCTTTTACTCCACATACAATCGAACACCATCAACTTAATATACAACTATATAACATATATAGGTATCATAAGAGTTTTACACTTAGACCTTCACATAACAAGTCATCTCCCAAAGTCATAACATATATAAGAAAATAAAGACGTAATGATAACATAGCGATGGTCTGACACCACAACTCAACAAGGATGACTCTCAGTAGCCAAGTCCTACAGTTGGTCAATCCTAGTAATCACTGTTGGGGAGACCACCTTGGTTCTCCCAATCTATCGAAATATCCGGTGAGGATACCTCTACTTCCGGAACTATGGAAGTATCAGAACATAACAGTTGCTGATTTGCAAGAAGACCGGTAAATAACTTGAGAGGTGGTAAAGGTATCTCCACCGTCAACCTCTGATATGCACGTGATGTATGTCCTGAATTAGTACCCTCAACGATCCCAACTGGTCCGGTGTAAGTGGCACTCCGAGCCCCCGTATTGATCACCCAAGCTTCACTATTGTCGGCATTCACACAGGTCAAGGATCTGATCCTTGAGTACGGTAGATTCGTCTTCTCGGAGTTCATCTATACTCAAATATATATTTCACACAGTAGAGGAAACAACAAACAAATATGCAAGGGTGAGATACCAATATATGAGTTTTGATAAGACAACCGCATGCGCAACACACAAAATAACATATACCAAATATTCACAGCATAAAACAAAATTATTCGAACAACAGAATAATTCTATCAAAAAGGGTTTCATACCCGACAGTCATCGTCATTTTATAAAAATGCATGACACTTCAATATTCAAGCATTAATTTGATACCTAATATCAGGAGATCCCACAACTTTCTGTTTCGTTTTGAGCAGATTAAGCTCTTTACATAGCCCATTGTAAAAACGAAGTAAACAATGTCCAACATAACACATAACACATTGGTCATCACTCAGTACACCAAGGTTATTATTCACAAATGCAACATTGGTCCACACATAACACAATAGTTACTGTGATCAATAGAGTTTATTGTCCATAACCTATTGCCTCACTCAGAACCCAATAGTCATCGCATTAAATTGGAAACATAGTCCAGTAAAGATACATTGGTTCACACAGAAACCCAATGATCAAATGGAAACATAGTCCATAAAAGATACATTGATCCACTCAGGACTTAATGATCATAACACATGGCACGTCTGCCAAAAACGCATGAGAAAAACTTTTATTCTCGTTTCGTATTCTTTGTCATCATAATCTTCCCTTGTCGAAGCCCGAAGCTCACGACCATGCTTAATTTTATATTAAGACTTTTTCACTTTAAACAAACATAGGACACACATTCCAAATGTTTTAAACTTAACACAGGACACACAGTTCAAGTGTTTTAAACTTAACACGGGACACACAGTCCGAGTGCTCAATCGCAAAGCCCTATACTGATGCACCAGTCTTAGGCTCGCGGATATGGAATTCACATTCTCCACATCAAATTTAGGACACAGTCCACAAAACCTTTTCAGGACACTCAGTCCAATGACACAGATCACTGATCTATGTGTCAATAGAACACTAAATCCCCGACGTCTCGGTCACTAGGTTCATTTTTCCTTTTAAAAACATTTCGCTTAGTGAAATAACAAATACAAAACCAAACCTCCGAAAACTTATCCAAGTTTAACGAAATTATTTTCACTGAATAAAACTCCTTTACAGAAATTCTTTTCTGTTAAAACATTAATAAAACGTAAAATCGTAAACAAATTCCTTTCCTCATAATTATATCATCCTTAAAATCATTCTTATAAGAAAAAATGTCAACTTCTTGAAAGTCCTTTCTTAATAAATTTGTAACAAAATAAAAACCATTTTTCCAAACTCATGCCGTAAAAAAAAAAATCTTTTCATAACTCAAAATGACTTTTTTGTTGTAAATAATTATTCCGACATCAATATTACACTGTTTTAATAACTTAATCACTTTAAATAATGTTTTATAATATAATTGAATTTGTTTTGGAAAAACTAACGCCTGTGTAAATTTTTACAATTCCACCCTTCCTGTCACTTATTGACATCTTCCACCAAAAATATTATTAAAATAATATTTTTCCACTTTCCCTCAAATTTTCATAAATTAATCACTCTGATTAATTATCCAAGCTTATCAAGCTTTTATCCTCAAATTAATTTAAACACTTACCAATGTCAGGTTTCTCAATCCATCACTCAACAACAGATAATTTCATCACAATATATCATGGCATACATCCAAATTATGGCATGCATCACAATTATAATTTAACAATTCAATTATAATCATGTAAATCAACTTATCACAACAATTCAAGTAAGCATATAATCACTTAAACAATAAATGATTCTAAAATCACAGAAAATCATCACAGATAATTTACAGACAACTCTAAAAATAGCATATGATTATCTTAAACTCCTCAGGCTGTCCAAATCCAAATTTCACAAAAATTTTCCGATTAGGATCCGGTTTCCTCCGTTCCGCTTAGATCGACTCGATCCGATTTATTCCTTCACGACGAATTAAAACCAAAATAAATCAAAATCAAACAAAACACACCTGTTCATGAGGTCTAGGATTCGACCTCTTCTAAATCACTAGGTTAGGAAAGTTAAAAATTTTCCAACTTATGGATTTATGATCCTTAAACAACTTAAGCATGATTAAACACTTAATCCAAGATCATGAACCAAGAACTTTGAATGAAACTCATCTAACTCAATGAGTTAGGATTTCGGCCTTGACAACAAATTTGGGTTAGGAATTTCACTTGATTTTCATCTCTTGGATTTAACAAACATGTATAGTATAGAGATGATTTCAAGTGTCACAAGACAAAAATTGAATCAAAATCCTTTTACTCTAAAATTTTAGGGTTTCGGCCCTCATGAAAAGAAAAGGTTAGGATTTTATTCTTGTTTTCTCAATCAATTGGTTTCAATACCCATAATGATTTAAGAGACAAAACCATGCATCATTTAACAAAAGTTGAAGCAAAAACTCATTTACACCAAAACTATGAGTTTCGGCCTTCAATGAGAAAATGGGAAGGAAATTTATTTTGAGTTCATGCTTCTAGATGATGAATGTAGATATCAATATGAGTTCATCGAAATTGGTTTCAAATCAAATGGATTTTTCTACAATTTTCTAGAGACTTTTGAAGAAAACCTCATGAAATTGGATGATGATGATTCATGGCATAAAATTATTAAATAAATGAAGGAGAAGACAACATGATCATGATAGATGAGGGTTTACCTCTTGTTGATTGAAGAAATGAAGAGAGTGATCAAAACAAGCTTAGTTAGAAATGGAAGCTTTTGCGACAGCTTTGAGGATGTGGTGGTTTTATGAGTGTATCTCACGATATACTCATCTAAAAATTATATACTTTGGCTTGTTGGAAAGTTAAGAAGGAGAGGAACAACTTTTATGTTGAAGGTTTGGTTTGATTCAGATCAAAACATGAGCGTAAAGGGCCTTCTTTCCGATGTTCTAGTATGATGCTGTGGGTTTTGAGCTGTTTTGGTAATTTGGGCATATCTCCAAAAATACTTATCCGTTTTTTATGATCATTATCTAGTTGGAAATAAGAGAGAAATAGGAAAAACTTTCATGTAGAAAGTTTTCCAAGTTTTAGAACAGAAAAAGGTCAGAATTTCGATGCAGTTTCGGGTGAGTAAGGAGAGTTTGTCTTAGTTCTCTTGGTGTTCTTGATGAATGATGAAGAGAAAATGGTTTAGTGTGGAGGTGATGACTGGCGCACAAGCAAGGGAGAAGAGGAGAATAAACAAAAAAAGTTTTGTGTTAAAAGAAATTAAAAGATGATGTGTGGTAGAGAAGTGAACCATGTAGTCTTGTTGAATTTGTGGTTGAAATGGAAAATGAATACATGGTTACAAATGGTGAAGGGTGGGCAGCCTTGAAGCCTTATAAAATGTGTGGATGAGGGTGTTTAGGTGGTGTGGCTGCCTCCTACACCACATGTTAGGGAGAAGATATTTTGTGTTGCAAATCATGGTTAATTAACCTCGGTTAGATTTAACCAGACATAGGTGAGGTTAACGTTCAAAATATCTAGGTATTTCCTTTGTCATCATGATGACTAGAGTAAATTATCACCATGATGATTCATTCCTCTTGAGTCATCATAGATGACTTGTCGTTCTGTTTCCCAATATATCTCTACGCAAACGTACCCGATTCCCGATTAGGGATTTTGAGAGAAATGAGTTTTGGTTCATGAAGATGATATAAGTGAGTTGAAAAATTGCCTAAGTGTAGGGAACAAGGGGTAGAGCCGTGTAGGGGAGGCCAAAATGGTCTCAAAATTTCAATGGCAAGCCTTGTAATTTCCATAGGAAACCATGGGTAAAATGGTCATTTCACCATAAAAATATCTAATGGAATTTATGTGCCATTATGGCCATTATGATTCGGATAGGATCGTCATAAATGCTCGTCACATCAGTCATATCAGTCATCTCAGCTCTGTTGCTAACCCCCTAGTTCATCTGACTCAGGTTTTCCTAGAGATCATATTTCGACGTTTTCGCTCGCAGCAAATATAATATTTTATTTTTACGCTAAAATTTTCAAAACTTCCAATATCGTAGCAAATACGATAAAAACATTATTCATCTCGTTCACGAATTAAACTTAGGTTTTCTGAGCAGTAAACTTTTACTGTCAGTGAAAACGCAAACCAGGTTCCGTCTGAATGTTCAACCCAATATTTCATCGTAACCTTATGATATCTGTAACACCTTAACTTGGTTACATCACATATAACAGCTATACGCGTCTAACTATTATATGTGTATCAGAATAAACAAAATCTCATAGATTTCTCAAAAAACGTAGTTTGAAAACTTCATAAATTCTCTTTATACAAACTCATTTCCTATCAATAAATTACATTTTTACATCAAATAATAAAATACATAAACTTAAAGACTTTGACATATCACTGGGCAACTGACTACTTCTCTAATCTTCCAAGTCTTCATCTTCACTTTCTCACCTTTATCCTTGCTAAAACCTGCATCCACATCTGATTGTACTACTATCGTGAGACTACGTCTCAATAAGGAATAACAATCACTTAATAAAACAGTAGTACAACCAGTCGGAGGAACTCCGAAAAATCCCCTCAAGCTAACATCAATACTATAACCATGGAAAATATATATACTCTATAATAAAAATACTTATATGCTTTTACCTCAAACCTTATCATAAAGTACTTTATATCTTTATATCCAACTTTATAGTTTATCAAAGCCTCACATAATAGGATTCATCATCAATATCATTAAAACATCATAAGCTTAATTGAAACTTCATCATAAATGCAACGACATGAATAGCCTCAACACATAGGGAATGTATCCTCAACCTCATTTGTACGTGAGCTCACTACCTGGTAGGGCGTCCCACTGCCTTACCTTAAATGCATATGCCATGAAAATGACCCTCAACTTCACAATAATAACATTCCCTTAACTCAACATTCATTCATCATCAACTTCATAATAACATCATATGTCCCTAAGGACTTTCAACATAATAGTAAACTTAGTTCATCAAGGCATGAAAATAATCCTCAACATTTTAATAATATCATAAAAACCTCAACTTAAACAGTATCTTCATATTTCTTATGAAAATCATCTTCTTTATAAATCATATAGCATCATAACTTAACACTTTCATCAAACAAATACTTTCATGTCGTTTAATAGATTATTCATCAAAATATCATGTTGAACATCTACTTTATAGTCATAAACATTTAGGAAAAACAATGATTCATGATCATAAAGTCTAATAAATACATTTTTATAACATAACATATTCTAGGGCTTGACCTTAATTCATCATTAACTCATGAGAAACCTCATTGAACTTCTATCCTCAACTCTTTTCTTGAGAAATATTCCTCATAATACCCAAACCTTTAATATATCAAGTAAATATACAACACTTGACCAACATCCAGAAAAATAGCTCAATAACAAGAAGATACCGGTTCAAGCATTTCACCAAACACCTTAGGGGCTATTTTCTATTCTTTCAAAGAAGAAACAATTTTAGGAGCATAACCACTCACAATTAAGAGGGATTTTGTTACTATGAGTTCCTCAAATCTTCTTTCCAAAACATAGACCCCTTGCATGTACAAACTTCATAGACATCAACCATCTAACATCCTCAATCATAAAATCATTCATATTTACCCTAAACCCTGAAATAGACAACTATAAACACGAGAAGGGGGGTTGAATTGTGTTTATTAGAAATTAAAATAAAGTTGAAAACTTTTCGCACACAGAAGCTAGGTTCGGACAGGTGTAAAAAGGTTACACAGACAGGTCACCTGTCTGTTGTATCTTTACAGAAAACCACACAAGCGCACAGATGAAAAACAAGTTTGATATAAACACTTTTAACCCCTTAGTTAGAATGCAGATGATATATAATCAAAACAACTAAAGAGTTTAAGGGAGAAGAGATTAACACAGTGATTTATCCTGGTTCACTCTTTAACACAAAGAGCTACGTCCAGTCCTTGGCAGCACCAAGATTTATCCACTATAACTGATCAGGTTACAGACTCCAAGTATTCTTTGCACACCTAGCCTCTTCAGGCTCCAAGACAAGTATTCTTTGCACACCTAGCCTCTTCAGGCTCACTCAGATTTGTTTGAGAGTTTGGTTTGTAATAAATACAATTACAGACAGACAGATCTTTCACTAACACTCAGAGAGTGATTTAAATGTAAAGCTTAGGAAAGTCTGCGTAATAACTTCAAATGATTGAAGAATACAGAATGAATAAATGAACAGAGTAATGGCTCTTTAATGCTTTGTAATCTCTGATGTGTTCATCTTCAATGACTTATGTATTTATAGTCTTCAAACATTTAATATCCGTTAGAGACATTCCTTGCAACGATGGCTTTAAGCAGAGCTTCATTAAATGCAATATAGTCATTCTGAGCAGCCATTAATGCAATGGAGATGTTGGTTGTACTCTAACATGAAGGATAATGGCGTTATGCATCGTGTAGTAGCCAAATCAGAGTTGTGCAGAATGCTTTTGTACTTTTGCAGAGTACATTTCCCTTCTTGTGTAATAACCGAAAGTACTAGGGAATAAAGCATGTTGGAAACATTCTTTAACTGGAAGTTTGTCTCTGACTTCCTAGGTTGCTTGAGAGAATAACCTTCTGAGTTTCTTGATAAGCGTGAGAGAGAGAGATTCAAGTCTTCTGCATGAGGAGACAACTTCCAAAAGCTTCATGTACTTCGAGTTCTTAACAAAGAACCTTAGACGAGTATGAGAGCAGAGCAGAGATAGGTTAAAACCAATTTGTACAAAGTCAACAATCCCAGTCAGCAGACAGGTTGACTTTTTTGCTTATCCAGACAGGTTGTTACTTAGGTAGACAGACAGGTGAATTTTGCTATTTTCTGATCTGTACACTAAGTAGACAGGTTAGCAACCACAAGATAGGTTAATTAAATCATTAACCAATGTTTAGTTTTCATCAAAACTTAGGGAAATGCACACAGACATTTTAGAGACTTAACAAACCCTTTATACATACATTTTCTAATATAAACATCTTATTAAAGCTTAGAGGGGTTTAAAGATTGTGATTCCTCTCCTCATTTGGAGCTCTTGAATCCTTGCACCTCTTGCTTCTCCTCATCTTCTTCTTCTCTTCCTCATCTTCTTGATCTTCAACCTCCAAATACTTGATTCTAACTTTAATCCTTGTTATCTTCACAATTTTCTTGAATTTCCTTCATTCCCATGCATTTCCGTCACTTTCTCTCTCTTCTCGCTCTCTAGAATGTCATTTCGGAACCCTAACCCTCTCTTTTTCGTTTCTGATTTCGCAACAGGGGGTATTGTAACGCCCCCCCCCCCTGGGCATTACCTTGTGAACACATGCGGAAATAAAATTAAAAGGAATTTGCTGGTTGCTTTCGGAAATTGAATTATTTTGATGTCGGAAAATCTGGGTATAAAAATTTTTCTTCTTAATACTACAAACATAACGTACACATCGCAACAGTAAAACCATATAACTCACAACAAAACTTTGAACCATATAAAGGTTTTCCAAACACCTACACAAACATTCTCAAAACAAACTACCGAAAGGAAATCCTAAGCTGGTCACTCTACAAAACTCCAAATGGAAGAACTCTTTAGTTCTTGCCACTATGACTGACCTCTTCAAGGATCAAGAGTAGTATCCCCGATTGAAGTTAAGACTTCCTCCGCACCATCTACTGCCAGTACCAAGGTAGAACGGCAAGAACGAATAAAACCTGACATGTTGTAAGGGTGAGTTACCAATATATGAGTTTCACAAAGACAGCCGCATGCACGACACACAAAACAGCATCTATCAGATATTCACAGTATATAAAGAAATTATTCAAACAACAGAATAATTCTATCAAAAAGGGTTTCATATCCGACAGTCATCGTCATTTTATAAAAATGCATGACACTTCAATATTCAGGCTCTAATTTGATGCCTAATCTCCGGAGATCCCAACTTCCATTCAATAATATCAATTATTTTTGTCCGTCAAGGTTCCGAGTTCCAACTATTTAAGTAAGTAACTCGGTAGGACACGAGCTCCAACCATCATCGTAAGTAGTTCTCAAGAACATCCAATGATAGTCGTACTTAACTCGGCCTATAAAATATCACTAATATCCGAGCTCCAGAAATAGTCGTAGCTTAGCTCGGCCTTTTCTAGACCCACTTTCCAATCCACCGAAGGCAAAATGGTTATCGTGATAAATGGAAACATTGTCCAAAACACATTGGCCAACACTCAGGACACAATGGTCATCGCATTAAATGGAAACATAGTCCATGAAAATTACATTGGTTCACACAGAACCCAATGATCATAACACATGACACGTCTGCCAAAAATGCATGAGAAAAACTTTTATTCTCGTTTGTATTCTTTGTCGTAATAATCTTTCCTTGTCGAAGCACTAAGCTAACGACCATGCTTAATTTCTTATTAAGACTTTTACTGCAAACAAACACAGGACACACAGTCCAAATGTTTTAAACTCAACACAGGACACACAGTCCGAGTGCTAAATCGCAAAGCCCTAAACTGATGCACCAGTCTTAGGCTCGCGGATATGGAACTCACATTTTCCACATCAAATTAGGACACACAGTCCACAAAATCATTGCAGGACCCTCAGTCCAATGACACAGATCCCAGATCTACGTGTCCACAGAACACTAGAACCCCGACGTCTCGGTTTCTAGGTTCGTTTATCCTTTATAAAATAGTTCGCTTAGTGAAAAACAAATACAAAACCAAATCTCCGAAAACTTATCCAAGTTTAACGGAATTATTTTCACTGAATAAAACTCTTTACAGAAATTCTTTTATGTTAAAACGTTGATAAAACGTGAAAAACGTAAAACCGTAAATCAATTCTTTTCTGTTTAAAATTATTTATTTCTAAACTTTGTTCTCAAGAAACATTAACTTTTAAAATCTCAATTAAATAAAATTAATAATTCCAAAATATAAACCTTTTTCTAAAAAAATTTCCATAAAAATCTTTTAATAGTGTAAATAACTGTTCTGCTTCGCGTAATTATTCTGACAGCTAAAATACGTTATTTTCGGAACGTAATCACTTTAAATAACATTTTATAATAAAATTGAATTTATTTTGGAAAAAACTAGAGCCTGTGAAAAATTTCACAGTTTCGCCCTTACTGTCACTTTATTGATGTATTTTCCCCAAAAATATTATTAAAATAATATTTTTCCACTTTTTCTCAAAATTACACAAATTAATCACTCTGATTAATTAATCAAGCTTATTAAGCTTTTATCCTCAATTTAATTTTAAACACTGACCAATGTCAGGTTTCACAGTCTAACAATCAACGGCAAATAATTTTTCATCACAGAATAGCATGACAGATATCAATTCATGACATGCATCACAATATCAGATATATTCACATATCATATAGCTCATATAGCTCAATTACTCAAGTAAACAGATAATCAGATAATCAGCAGACAGTCAATTAAAACATTAACAGCAGATAATTTAAAACACAGTAAATTACTACGATCATACAGATGACTCTAACAATTAAGCATGTGGTTATCTTATACTCCTCAGGCTTACTCCCCTTACCTCTTAGGGAATCAAACTGACGTTTTCACGAAAACTCCTGATTCGATCCGGTTTTCTCCGTCGTCGTTAGTTTAACTCAATCCGATCGATTCCTTCATAACGAATTGCAACCAAAATAAATCAAAATCAATCAACATCATACTTATTCATGAGGTCTAGGGTTCGGCCTCTTTAAAATAACTAGATCAGGAAAGTTGAAAATTTGTTAACTTAGGGATTTATGATCCTTAAGTATCTTAGACATGATTAAGTACATAAACCAAGATCATGAACTAAGAACATGGAATAAAACTCATCCAATTTCAAGGTTAGGGTTTCGGTTTTCTCAAGGCAAAAAGGCTAGGGATTATTTGGATTTTCATCAACTCTTGGATTCAATCAACTTACAAAACCTAAAATTGGATTCAAGAGGTTTTAAGACAACTTTGGAATCAAAAATTCCTTCAAATAACAAAAATAGGATTTCGGCCCTTTTGAACAAAACTAAGCTTGGATTAGATTCTTGGTTTTCAAATCAGTCACATACAAGAGCCATCAAGGTACTAAAGGATTAAATCATGAATCAAAGCTTAAAGTTGAAAAAATTCAAGAACACCCACTTTAAGGGGGGTTTCGGTTTTGCTCAGAAAATGGGTAAAGAAATTTCTCATGATCATATGCTTCTAGATGATGAAAATAGAGATCATAGCAATTGGTTTCATGTCAAAAGGATTTTTCTAGAATTAGTTATGGATTTTTGAAGAATGGATCATACTTGTTTCGATGGATTGTGTGTGGATATATTGAAATTATCTGTTTCTTTGATTTTCATGATGTCATTGTTTTCAACTTCAAGGTGGAATTCTATATGTTTAGACTATCCTATTAATGTTCGGGATAGACACTTTCTTAACAAAACTAGTTTCTCAATGAGACTTGCTCTAGTCACTTTTACTTTTGGCCGGTAGAAAGTGATTCAGTCTGAATTCTTATCGGACCATAGTTCTTTTCAATTGTTGGCAAGGAAATTCTTGTGAGAGAAGAAACTTTCTTAGATTCATGTTTGTAAACGTGTACCGATCATACATTTTTACTTCCCTGAACCTATCAAAAGATCTTTATCCATGAGATATTCTTGTGTTCTTTTCAGTGGGATAAACTTATTGTGTCTTTTCTTGTGAGTAAAATGTTGGGAATAGGAAATCCTGTTGTTTTTCGAGTCACGAAATTTCGAGGACGAAATTTTTTTAAGAGGGGTAGTCTGTAACACCCCGACTTTTCGCTGTTTTCTAATATCTGAAATTTATATAAAGACGTTTATATATTTATCTGAGACTTAGAAAATTATTTTAATTAATCCGAAACCATAGTTACACTCTACTTGACGGTAGAGAGTTACGATAAAAATTTAGGTTGAAAAGTCAGGCGAAACCCAGTCTGCGAATTTCACTGACAGTATATTTATACTGCTCAGAAGACCTAATTTTAACTCGTGAACGAAACATTTAAGATTTTTATTTAATTTCCTACGATTTTGGTTATTTTGAAATATTTCACTAAAAAGTGAATATATTTTATCCAGGCGTCGTATTTAATCGGGTAACCGGTAGAGCAGAATACGGGATTTCCGGGAGCCGCTATTGGATAATTCCAATGAGTCATATGAGATGACTCACCCATGTGAATGCATTTATGGTGCACATGGCTTCATTATTACAATTTCTAAGGAAATTGCATTCAGGTCCTTAGACTTTTTCTATTTTGCAATTTGGTCCTTCAAAGTATTTGCACTTTGGTCCTTATGAAACTAGAATTCCTTGCTCTTTGGTCCCTATTTTCGCAGCCCACACTCCTATAAATACCCTCCATCACACTTCATTTTATTCCTATTATTCATAAAACACTTATAAGTTTCCTAGGTATAGTTTTATGCCTTAAGCTTTAATGGACCAAGATTGAATGGATCCAATTTTCATCAAGCCCATTTGCACAAGGCCCAAGCCTTTCCTTGGCTGCAGTGCAAGAATTCTCCACATCCTTCTCCATTCTTCCACACTCTTCTTCATCTTCTCCACCTTCACTTTTCCTCCATTGTTCTTAACTCCAAAAGCTTGAGTTTGTGAAGCAAGTGTTGGATTCTTGCTCATTTCTTGTTTTTATAGAGGTGATTATTACTCTTAATCTTCATTTAATGCCATGTTCTTCATTGATTTTTCCATTTCCATGCCTAGATCATTACTTTTATGCATGAACAAAGTCTTAGATCTAGAATTTTGAAAAATCACCATAAATCATAGAAAACTCCTAAAATAGTGAAACCAATTTCTATGTGCTTATAATCATTCTTGCTACCATAATCCAAGAGATTGTTTCATGCCTAGGCCGAACCTATGTTCATGTGGGGGGATGAACTTTTGTTCATTTTTCATGAAAATGATTATGGATGTCCTAAACTGACCGAACTTGCACCGAAATTATGACCATCTTGCTTTCTGAAACTCGAAAACCTATCAACATTAAAGTTGTTCCTCTTTCTCGCTTCTTTCCAACGAGCTAAAGATCATCAAAAACGGATGAGTATATTGAGAGTTATGACCAAAATACAGAAACTGCCCAAAATCCTCAGATCCATGCGAGACAGCAGAAAGAAGGCCCTTTTAACCCCTGTTATCATCCGAACCAAATGAAACCTTCAACATAAAAGTTGTTCATTTTCTTCTTATATTTCCAATAAGCCAAAGTTTGTAATTTTTGGATGAGTATATCATGAGATATACTCACAAAACCAACACACCCTCAAACTGTCCAGATTTTATATAAGTGTTGGTTGATCATTTTTTTCATTTCTTCAATCTTCAAGAGGTAAAAGCTCAACTCCTTGATCATCTAAGCTTTCATAGTCAATTGTTTCTCATGTTTATGCCATGAATCATATTTTCCCATTTCTAGATCTAGAACTTTGAAAATCCATAAGAAATTCTAGAAAAATCCTATGATGTTGAAACCACTTCCTAAGTTCTTATAATCATGTATACTTGTTGAATCCTAGTTTGTTCATTAAACTAAAAACCCTAGCCTCATGAACATGTCTTGGCCGAATCTACCATTTAGAGGGTTAGGATGGTTTTGATTCTTAACTTTGTTGTTTACCCCTAATCCATTTCCTTAAGTATATTAGAATCATTAATCCATGACTTAAGCAAGTTTAGTGATTTTGAGCCACAAAACCCTAAGGAGGCCGTGACCTATTAAAGAGGATTAGGTGTTTGTTTTGCTTGTTTTGATTGGTTGTTTGGATGTGTTGTTGAAGGTTAGTGTTTCGTGACACGTACGCTGTCACCGATTATTCGGAGCCGTGTCAGAGTTATTCGGAGCCGTGTCAACTTTCTTAATCGGAGGCTAAGTTCTTCAAGAGGTAAGGGGAGCTTACCTGAGGGATTTTTCCCAATAACTATTAGCTTTAGTGTGGTCTGTATGCTGGATATGTGGCTGTGGTTCTTTGATTATGCTGTTTACGTTGTGTTGTTTATCTGTGTTAGATGATTTATCTGCTTTTAATTTATTTAATTATCTGTAGTTGTTTATTATATTGCTATGATGCATGATCTGCCTGGTGATATAATTCTGATGATGTTGTTGAGTGTTGTTTGTGAAGCCTAACAGTGGTCAGTGCACAACCGACTTAATCAGATAAAAGCTTTAATAAGCTATATACATTATATTCAATGTTTTATGGGAAATGTTGGAATATAATAGTAGTGGAAAATATTATTTGGGAAAAATAATGAGTATTGAGAAATATTATTATTTTAATGATTTATTGATAAAAAGTCAACTATGAGTCACAGTGAGGACGTAACCGTGAAAATATTTTAGTACTGCTAATTTTTACGTGAGAAATTCCGTAATATTATAAAAAGGTATTTTATGAAATTAATCTTCAAAAATAACTTAAGTATGATTTTAGAAAATTGTTTAAGTGGAAAAAGCTAAAAGATGTAATTTGACGGCAAATTGGAAAGTGTCGACGACAAGTATTTTTAAAGCGGCAGTACGTGTTTTAGATAAACTTGAGCCTCACATGATTCTCTTTTTGGCACATAAACGTTATAGAAAAGAATTTCAAGTAATCGATGATTTTATAAAGGAGTTTTTATAAAGGAGTTTTTCTAACCGTGTTATTTTCCGTCAACTTGGATAAGTTGCGGAGACTTTGTTTTGGATTTGTTTTTCACAGAACGAAAATGGTGTTTACGTTGAAACGTGAGCCTAGTATCAGAGACGTCGCGATACTAGTGTTCTTTAATTTAAGCACGAAGATCTTTGATCCGTGTTACGTTGAGTATCCATGTTATGAGATTACGTTGTTATGGACTTGGTGTCCTTTTCACGTTGTATATCCACATGGTGGGTTACGTTGTAAAAAGTAAATGTTGTTTTCTACGACCACAAACCCCAAGGCTGATTGCAAGGTTTAAGGTTTTGTGATTGAGCACTCGGACTTCGTGTCCTGTGTTGACGTTGAAAGATCTAAACACATTAAGTTAATACGTTGAAAATCACGAGTAGTCATAAGCCATTTTGAGCTTCGGCAAATAAAGACTAAACACAAAGAAAAATGATGAGAACAAACGTTTTACATGCATTCATTGGCAGACGTGCCCACGTTGTGAAGTGTGGTACCTTAATGAGTAAGGTATTCCATGCCACGTTGTTTTGTGTGAATGCCTTGAGGTGTGAGGTATTTCATGCTACGTTGATTCATTGTGCCTTGATGGACAATGAAAAACCATATACGTTGATCACTGTGCCTTGTGTTGGACAGTGTGCTATGGTAAACACGTTGTGCCTAATATACCTGGCAATACCATATACGTTGATCACTGTGCCTTGTGTTGGACAGTGTGCTATGGTAAATACGTCGTGCCTAATATACCTGGCAATCGAGCCTGATCAGCTCATTTACACGTTGTTGGGGATCTCCGGAGATTTAGCGAAATGTAGAGACTATGTATTGAAGTGTTCATGCATAGTTTTCAAACGTTGATGTTTGGGGTATGAAACCCATTGATAAAGTACTTGTTTAGTTATGAGAATGTATGCTGCTATAATTGTATGTGTTATATGCTGTTTTGTGAGTCGCGCTTTTAGTTATTGTGTTAAATCTATATATTGGCGTCTCACCCTTACAATATAACAGGTTACTCTAGTCTATCGTATTCCTTTGTATACTAGCATGGACGAAGCGGAGGGATTCACTAAGTCACTCGAGGACTTAACTCCTAGATGCTTGAAGAAGTATCTGTTGGTGGGAATGACCATAAGGGTATTCTCAATAACTGTCTGTTAGTTAAGACCAGCTTAGGTTCTTTTTATGTGATGTCATGTGTTGAAATAAACGAAGTTGATAAAGATCTAAGTGTGAAACTTACGAGGTAGTATAGTTGTATGACTTCTGTATATGCTTATATATCTAAGTATGGTTATGATTATGTCGTTGTTAGGGAGTTAAAAGGAAAAAATTTTATCACCATATTTTGAAGAGATTCACGTTGAGAAATTAATATTTTCCGAAAGCAACCAGCAAATAAAATCTTATTTTTCCGCAAACCGGTAACCATGTGATGACCCGGGAGTAGGGTGTCACAACCTAGGGGTAAAATCGTCCATTCCACGCAAAAATATCCATTTGTCATAAATGCGCCATTATGGCCATTATGATACGGATAGGATTGTCATTAATGCTAGTCACATCAGTCACATCAGTCATCTGAGCTCCGTTGCTGACCCTTTTTGTTCATCTGACGCGGATTTCCTAGAGATATCTCGACGTATACGCCCGCAGCAAATATAATATTTTATTTTTTTGCTAAAATTTTTAAAACTTCCAATATCGAAGAAAATATGATAAAAATATTTTTCATCTCGTTCACGACTTAAAATTAGGTTTTCTGAGCAGTAAACTTTTACTGTCAGTGAAAAACACAGACCGGGCTCCGTCTGAATTTTCAACCCAAAATTTCATTGTAACCTTATAATATCACATATATCGTGGAAATGACTTTGGTTTACCCAAAATCATTTTCTAAGTCTCGGATAAAAATATAATCATATATATATTTATTACCGATATTAGAAAGCAGCGAAAATCGGGGTGTTACATTACTACCCCACTAAAAAAAAAATTTTGTCCTCGAAATTTCGTAACTTAAAACCAAACAGGATTTTAAAATCTCATCTTAACCTTAAGATCTTACATTGCCTTTCACGTCGCTTCCTTCCTTGTATTCCATAACTCCATAACGTAATTCATTCTTATGCCATTTCTATTTATCCTTACTATCCTCAAAATTTCAACAGAGTCTATCACACTCGAAAAACAAAATCAAAACTTAATCGCTTCCTTTCTCAACTTTGTCCCACCAAAACAAATCTTATTCTAATCATCTACCTCATCCTAATTATTACCGAGATCAATAATACCTTTACAGCAATACGCATATCAATAATACCTTTACAGCAGCACGCATCAACCCTCTACACAGAATATCCAATCATAGTCTTAATCAATTTTTGATTATAATTCATCATTCAAACTTATATCACTTCACATCACACATCTCAACCTCAAAATAACTTTATTGCATCTCTTAATGCAATTAAACCAAAAGTGATTATATAGAATAGAATTATCTAACTCTCAGCTTTTGAACTTCTTTGACAACTTAGTTTATTCAAGAATTTCCCTTTTCTGCTCACATTCAACTTAGGTAAATCTACTATAAACACGTTACTGAAATCCTTCAAATCATATAATTAAATCTTATCTACGAGCATTTGATCATTACTCTAGCTTTCCATTAGCGAACTATGCCTCAATCATGATAAAATTTCCTGAAATCATCTTTCCTACGGATATTAATCCTAAAAATTCTCAGCTTACGAGTCGCATCTTCACCTCAACAAAAATCCACTCACCTCTTGTCATGCTTAGGTATTACACTTACTCCCAACTAACCTTCTAAGGATCAATTCCTTTCTTACCTATCCATCAAACTCAGGATGATAAGCTGAACATTAACTTCAACTGGACTCTTAATGTTCGAGGCAAACTCTGCCCAACACTTGAGGAAAGTTTTTGGGGCCTCATTTTTAGAACGATGCTGGAAAATTCTTCATGAAGTTGGATCAGTTCTTAGATACATACTTGTAAACTTCTCCGCTACACAGTGAACCCAAACAAGAAAAAAAAATGTCGACTTCGTCAACCTACTCTTAATAATCTGAAAAGAGATCTTCAAGACAAGAAATTTATGGATTTCACTTTCTCAAGAAAGCACAAAGAATAAATTGATCAATCTGAAAGATACGAGTGTCCAATATGTAAAAAGATTCTTCAATAGGTTCGTGAGTGTAAAAATGCATAGCTAATACATGTTTACAAACATGACTCTAATAAAGTTTCTTCTTCCACAAGAACTTCCACTGGATTAGGAAATCAAATATGGAGAACTCCTATCATCGAGAGAATTCTCTTATGATAATAGAGACCTTTCAAATGTCTATTTTAAAAAATGATCTGACCCAAAAAAAAAAAAAAACCAAACTAGGCCATCTCCATCAAAAGAAAGGGACTGGAATAATTTTTCTTCAAGGAACCTTTCTTCTCAAAAGGCATAAGTAATATACACTAACTGAAAAGACCAACAACATAAGAAATTTTAGAGAGTCAAGTACTCACGGACATCAAAATACGATTGTACTTAACGTCTTTGGTTCACGGTTCGGTTGCTAAAATTTCTGAAGAAATCTACAACTATCTTTTATAAGACTTCTCGGTTGTGAAGCTTCAACTCTGTTCCCGGCGTAAACCTTCCGCCTTTGTTATCCGTTTTACTTTTGTCACCTTTCTAGCAGCTCGCACTTTATTTATATCTGCTTCAGATTTCTTTACATTACAAACTCTCGCACTATGCCCTATATTCCCACATTGATAACATAGAATTCCTTTAAATGGACAAGCATCTGCCAAGTGATCTTGCTTTCCACATTTTGGGCATTGACGAACGGAATCTTGGTTCTTATTCCAATCATTTTTCTGGGTCGTAAATATGGTTTATTTTGAGCTTGTTTCTTCTTCTGATTCTGGTATTGGTTCATGTGCCGAGATGGTCCTCCGGGATTACTATGATTGTCTTTTCTTTTCTTCATCAATTCCACCTTACGACATTTCTCTACCAACGCTTGGAAATTGCGAATCTCCAGGGGTAATACAGAATCCTTGATATCATATCGTAAACCTTCTTCGAAACGTTCACACTTCCATTCCTCATCTGGCTGAACTTGGAAGAAACGAAAATATTTGGCTAGTGATTCAAATTTAGCAACATATTCCCCAACTGTCCGCTCTCTCTGCTTTAGGCGTAGAAACTCTTTTTCTTTCTCGATTCTGGTGCTCTGAGGAAAATACTTGTCTAGAAAGGTGTTTCGGAAAACATTCCAAGTAATTCCCTGGTTATTCGCTTCCAGCAGTTGTCTAGCGCCTTTCCACCAATACTCTGCATCTCCTAAGAGCAGGAATGTAGCATATATAACTTTTACTCCGTCAGGGCTACGGATACGCTCAAAAATTTTCTCTAACTCTTGTATCCATAGATCAGCCTTCTCAGGATCACAATCCCCACGAAACTGTGGTGGATTTTGATGTTGAAAAGCAGTTAAACCTCTGCCCTCAGCAGCTTGTTCAGCTCTAATTTGCTCTTGTTGATTCTGGGCAGCCATAATAGCTGTCTGTAGTGTTATAGCAGCTGCAACCTTTTCCATGGCCTGTGCTGTTGGATTCATCTCAACAGCAGCATAAACATTCCCTCCTATATTACCACGACCATCAACACGACCGCCTCTACGGCTCCTTCCACGTCCACGTCCAACTTCTGGTTCCATAACTGACCTACAAGACAGAATCAGTCAGTCTGCAACAAGAAATTGAAACGTATACTTACGTGTTTAAAACACATTACTTCTAAGAAGTAATTCGTTCTTACAAGATCTCGACCAAATCAGAACCTATCAAAACACACCTATTTGCGTGCCAACATACATTGTTTCGACAAGGAAACAATTCAAACAAGATCCAACCAGAGATCATACAATAAAAACCTAACAGACCTATTCCCCAAGGTTCCCGAAAGACTCGACCAGCTCTGATACCACTTGTAACCCCCCCCCCCCCCCCCCCCCCCCCGTGGGCATTACCTTGTGAACACATGCGGAAATAAAATTAAAAGGAATTTGCTGGTTGCTTTCGGAAATTGAATTATTTTGATGTCGGAAAATCTGGGTATAAAAATTTTTCTTCTTAATACTACAAACATAACGTACACATCGCAATAGTAAAACCATATTACTCACAACAAAACTTTGAACCATATAAAGGTATTCCAAACACCTACACAAACATTCTCAAAACAAACTACCCAAAGGAAATCCTAAGCTGGTCACTCTACAAAACTCCAAATGGAAGAACTCTTTAGTTCTTGCCACTATGACTGACCTCTTCAAGGATCAAGAGTAGTATCCCCGATTGAAGTTAAGACTTCCTCCGCACCATCTACTGCCAGTACCAAGGTAGAACGGTGAGAACGAATAAAACCTGATATGTTGTAAGGGTGAGTTACCAATATATGAGTTTTACAAAGACAGCCGCATGCATGACACACAAAACAGCATCTATCAGATATTCACAGTATATAAAGAAATTATTCAAACAACAGAATAATTCTATCAAAAAGGGTTTCATACCCGACAGTCATCGTCATTTTATAAAAATGCATGACACTTCAATATTCGGGCTCTAATTTGATGCCTAATCTCCGGAGATCCCAACTTCCATTCAATAACATCAATTATTTTTGTCCGTCAAGGTTCCGAGTTCCAACTATTTAAGTAAGTAACTCGGTAGGACACGAGCTCCAACCATCATCGTAAGTAGTTCTCAAGAACATCCAATGATAGTCGTACTTAACTCGACCTATAAAATATCACTAATATCCGAGCTCCAGAAATAGTAGTAACTTAGCTCGGCCTTTTCTAGACCCACTTTCCAATCCACCGAAGGCAAAATGGTTATCGCGATAAATGGAAACATTGTCCAAAACACATTGGCCAACACTCAGGACACAATGGTCATCGCATTAAATGGAAACATAGTCCATGAAAAATACATTGGTTCACACAGAACCCAATGATCATAACACATGACACGTCTGCCAAAAATGTATGAGAAAAACTTTTATTCTCGTTTGTATTCTTTGTCGTAATAATCTTTCCTTGTCGAAGCACAAAGCTAACGACCATGCTTAATTTCTTATTAAGACTTTTACTGCAAACAAACACAGGACACACAGTCCAAATGTTTTAAACTCAACACAGGACACACAGTCCGAGTGCTAAATCGCAAAGCCCTAAACTGATGCACCAGTCTTAGGCTCGCGGATATGGAACTCACAATTTCCACATCAAATTAGGACACACAGTCCACAAAATCATTGCAGGACCCTCAGTCCAATGACATAGATCCCAGATCTACGTGTCCACAGAACACTAGAACCCCGACGTCTCGGTTTCTAGGTTCGTTTATCCTTTATAAAATAGTTCGCTTAGTGAAAAACAAATACAAAACCAAATCTCCAAAAACTTATCCAAGTTTAACGGAATTATTTTCACTGAATAAAACTCTTTACAGAAATTCTTTTCTGTTAAAACGTTGATAAAACGTGAAAAACGTAAAACCGTAAATCAATTCTTTTCTGTTTAAAATTATTTATTTCTAAACTTTGTTCTCAAGAAACATTAAATTTTAAAATCTCAATTAAATAAAATTAATAATTCCAAAATATAAACCTTTTTCTCAAAAATTTTCCATAAAAATCTTTTAATAGTGTAAATAACTGTTATGCTTCGCGTAATTTTTCTGACAGCTAAAATACGTTATTTTCGGAATGTAATCACTTTAAATAACATTTTATAATAAAATTGAATTTATTTTGGAAAAACTAGAGCCTGTGAAAAATTTCACAGTTTCGCCCTTACTGTCACTTTATTGATGTATTTTCCCCAAAAATATTATTAAAATAATATTTTTCCACTTTTTCTCAAAATTACACAAATTAATCACTCTGATTAATTAATCAAGCTTATTAAGCTTTTATCCTCAATTTAATTTTAAACACTGACCAATGTCAGGTTTCACAGTCTAACAGTCAACGGCAAATAATTTTTCATCACAGAATAGCATGACAGATATCAATTCATGACATGCATCACAATATCAGATATATTCACATATCATATAGCTCATATAGCTCAATTACTCAAGTAAACAGATAATCAGATAATCAGTAAACAGTCAATTAAAACATTAACAGCAGATAATTTAAAACACAGTAAATTACTACGATCATACAGATGACTCTAACAATTAAGCATGTGGTTATCTTGTACTCCTCAGGCTTACTCCCCTTACCTCTTAGGGAATCAAACTGACGTTTTCACGAAAACTCCTGATTCGATCCGGTTTTCTCCGTCGTCGTTAGTTTAACTCAATCCGATCGATTCCTTCATAACGAATTGCAACCAAAATAAATCAAAATCAATCAACATCATACTTATTCATGAGGTCTAGGGTTCGGCCTCTTTAAAATAACTAGATCAGGAAAGTTGAAAATTTGTTAACTTAGGGATTTATGATCCTTAAGTATCTTAGACATGATTAAGTACATAAACCAAGATCATGAACTAAGAACATGGAATAAAACTCATCCAATTTCAAGGTTAGGGTTTCGGTTTTATCAAGGCAAAAAGGCTAGGGATTATTTGGATTTTCATCAACTCTTGGATTCAATCAACTTACAAAACCTAAAATTGGATTCAAGAGGTTTTAAGACAACTTTGGAATCAAAAATTCCTTCAATAACAAAAATAGGATTTCGGCCCTTTTGAACAAAACTAAGCTTGGATTAGATTCGTGGTTTTCAAATCACTCACATACAAGAGCCATCAAGGTACTAAAGGATTAAATCATGAATCAAAGCTTAAAGTTGAAAAAATTCAAGAACACCCACTTTAAGGGGGGTTTCGGTTTTGCTCAGAAAATGGGTAAAGAAATTTCTCATGATCATATGCTTCTAGATTATGTAAATAGAGATGATTATGAGATCATAGCAATTGGTTTCATGTCAAAAGGATTTTTCTAGAATTAGTTATGGATTTTTGAAGAATGGATCTAGAAACTTGAAAATGATGTTCTTGGCTTGATTTTCATGAAAAGAATAAAGAAGAACACATGAGTAATCATGGAGAGAAGGATTTTAAATCTTCATAATGAACAAGTGATGAAGATGATCAAGTCTCTTCACAAAAATATCTTCGTGTTCATAAGTGTTCTTGAGAGGTTAAGAGAGAAAGATGAAGATGATGAAGATTTAGAGCAGTTTCGGTAATTTGGATATATCTCTCAATCTACTTATCCGTTTTTTGTGATCTTTAGCTCGTTGGAAAGAAGAGAGAAAGAGGAACAAATTTCATGTTGAAAGTTTTTCGATATTCATAACGAAAAAGGGTCATAATCTCTGTATAAATTCTGGCGAGTATGAACACTTATGGATGTTCTTGGAGTTCTTAAGAAAATGGTTGAAGATGATGAAGAGAAATGGTTTAGTGGGGAAGGTGATGGCTGGCGCACAAGAAGGAGAGGAGAGGAGAATGAACAAAAGGATTCATATGTTAAATGGAATGAAATGAGGATGTGTGGTAAAGAATGAAGCCATGTAGTCTTTGTTTAATGTGTGGTTTGAAATGGAAATGAAGACTTGGCTTCAAATGGAGAAGGGTGGCAGCCTTAGAGCCATAAGAATGATGTGGATGAGGGTGTTTGGGTGGTGTGGTCGCCTCCTATACCACATATTAGGGAGAAGATATTTTGTGTGACAAATCATGGTTAGTTAACCTCGGTTAGTTAACCAGACGTAGGTTAGGTTAACATTTAAAATGTCTATTTATTTTCTTTGTCTGACTAGAGTAAATTATCATCGTGATAATTCATTCCTCTTGAGTCATCATAGATGGCTTGTCGGTCTGTTTCCCGATATATCTCTGCACAAACGTACCCGATTCCTGATTAGGATTTTTTTGAGAGAAATGAGTATTGATTCATGAAGATGATATAAGTGAGTTGAAAAATTGCCTAAGTGTGCTAATGAAGGGGGCAGCCGTGAGTGGAGGGGCAAAATTGTCCAAAATTGCAATGGCAAACTTGCAATTATCATGACAACCTAGGGGTAAAATCGTCCATTCCACGCAAAAATATCCATTTGTCATAAATGCGCCATTATGGCCATTATGATACGGATAGGATTGTCATTAATGCTAGTCACATCAGTCACATCAGTCATCCGAGCTCCGTTGCTGACCCTTTTGTTCATCTGACGCGGATTTCCTAGAGATATCTCGACGTATACGCCCGCAGCAAATATAATATTTTATTTTTTTGCTAAAATTTTTAAAACTTCCAATATCGAAGAAAATATGATAAAAATATTTTTCATCTCGTTCACAACTTAAAATTAGGTTTTCTGAGCAGTAAACTTTTACTGTCAGTGAAAAACATAAACCGGGCTCCGTCTGAATTTTCAACCCAAAATTTCATTGTAACCTTATAATATCACATATATCGTGGAAATGACTTTGTTTTACCCAAAATCATTTTCTAAGTCTCGGATAAAAATATAATCATATATATTTATTACCGATATTAGAAAGCAGCGAAAATCGGGGTGTTACAGGTATATATATTCTGCTCCTATAATCGATTATTTTAACAGCATAATCGATTATTTTACAACTGATAATCGATTATAGGAACTCAATAATCGATTATTCTGGGTTCATTTTCTGCTCTTTCAGTTCCAGCGAGCTCATAATCGATTATGCAATCGATTATACACATCCTAGACTCATAATCGATTACATAATCGATTATATAATCGATTATGCACGTTCTGGACTTCTGGTTCTCAAACCAGAGAGCTTCTAATCGATTATGAAGATCTCTGTAATCGATTATATGCTGTCTGTTTGTCATTTCGCTTTTCCCGAGGACCCATAATCGATTATACTCAATACATAATCGATTATTACACTCAAAAACCAACTTTTAACTATTTTAACCATCTCTAAAAAACTCCAATCCTCCAAATCATCCTTAGGGTTTATACTCAAGCTTAGATAAAAGTCTTCAAAACATCGGGATGTTACAATACTTCCCTCCTTGAAGAAATTTCGTCCCCGAAATTTGGCTCAATTCCTTCCTTAACGTACTCTTCGACTTCAATTTCTTCATCATTTTAAACTTCGTCTGTCAGATAACTTGATCAAAGAGATTGTTACTCTTTGTCACCTTTATTTTCCTCTGATCCTACTAATTGTCCCACTGGCTAAAGACAATTTCCTCCTTATCTCGTTTGTGGAACAATCTTTGCCTGCTCTATTGGATTTCTAGGATAGTTCCTCAGTCCAATTCGAGCTCGGCCAGACTTAACCCCCCTCATATGATGTTATTTCTATAGTATCTAGTATTCCATTAGTAAGCAAAAGTTCAATACTTCATTTACTTCCCAAACAAACATTAGTTCAAGAAGACTATCTGTGTAGGTTGGTGATACTTTCTCCTTTCCGAGGCTTCTTAAGATCATCAAAACGCTCATATCCAAACCTCTAGTCTTAATACATCTCCTTGGTTCATATATGTTCGGTGAAATTCAGTGACATGACTCTCATGGTGTTTCTTTCCTATGCCTCCCCTCCTTGAAGGAATGAGTCCTCCTTTGAAAGTGAGTTCTTCCCACAGTATCCAAGAATTTTACTTACCCTTTTGTTCGGTGAAGTTTCCGTTCATGTTCTTATACTAACGTTACGCGTTTCCGCTGCGTTGCTCTGATGACGGTTAACTTGTCTAATTCCAAACTAAGATAACTCGAGATTATGCTTAGACAACAACTTCTGACTTCCCTAAAGTAGCCTGACCCTTTGCGTCTTTGCTAATTTCCTCGTACTTCCACTTAACACCTTCATGTAAAACCTTTATGCATCATTATTAACCACAACATCACACCCTTAAGAGGGTGGATCCTCGCAGCACCACTTTTCCTTTATGTCCTCTCACTTCTTCCTCTTTTATTTTGAGCAAAAGATCTTCAAAAAAATTTTTTTTTTTTTTTTTAGGGTTCCATCAATTGTCTTTATAGACTTAGGACTTGTGTCTTCATTTTTTTTTTCAGGTAGACTTGATGTCTTAAACTCTTTTTTGACAAGGGTCTTAGCTTTTTACTTAATTTCCGATATCTGACTTCTTTTCTTTTTCTTGGATCTTAATCTCCTTCATCTCCTAACTGCTAAAAGAAACTTGAACATGTTTACTTCATTTTCTTCCTTTTGCTCTTCTTCCTTCACATCCATATCTTTCCATATTCATTTTAAAAGCTTCTTCAAATACTACTTTAACTCTCTTGAATTCCGAGTTTCCTTCTATCCCGAGCTTTCATCCTCTTTTACGAAGATTAGAGCTTATCATCATCATCAATATCTTCTTCATCTAATACTAAGACTCTTCCCTCATTTATTTTTGTGGCGACTTCTTTCCTTACGTCATTCCTTTCAGGTTCACTAAAATTCATCCTTATCTTCATTTACAACTCTTCCTTGAAGAGGTTTTCTTGACCTCAGTTCATACACTATCTTAGTGCTCTGTGTTTCACACTTATCTTAAAACCATCTTTACACAAAGCACATATGCCATGACAAACATTTAAGTTTTCACCTTCATGAACTCTAAGTCCTCCACCATTAAGTCGTTCCCAAAATTCTTATCTAGTATATAACTCTGCCTTGATTCTTTACACATAGTCCAATTGGACAACATCAACTTCTATATTCACCTCAGCTACGTTTACTTCATCTTTATTCATAGCTACATTTGTTTAACCATTGTTTTACTTTACTTCCACTACACATATGACTTTTAGTCTTATTCCCTCTTTAACTTGAGAATCTTAACCTTTCCTCCTCTACTTCGCCATACCTCAAAGTGCTCTTAGCCACAAATGATCCTCCTACTTCCTCAGTATGTCCCTTTGTCAAACTGTCGTATGCCACACATTCGTCAAAAATTTGAGCAACAACCAATGGTAAAAACATGAAGAGCTTGTTACTTGCAAAAAGCAACCATTGAAGTCTGACGATGGAAACTGGTTGGTTTTGATCCTACTCCATACATATCCAAGATATCACTTTCTCCATATAAGTCGGAAGGAGCATCACTTGCTCTTCCATCCATCTTATTCAGTTTCAACTTCCTCAACAAATTGCAACAGTCGCACCATAATCGCTTATCCGATTGACCATAATCGATTACGCTACCTCTGCCTCAGACGCCTTTTCTGAAACTAGCCATAATCGATCATCCTAATCGATTACGCCATAACCATAATCGATTATACCATTGCAACATCAACTTCATATTACTGATTTTGAGGCATTCTTTACACTTACTATCATGTCCTCAACCTTTCCTCACTCTTCGTCCTTAGAATCTAATTTCCAACTTTTCCCTCTTTTGATGCCTCTTCAATCAACTTCTACTTCACTATCCTTAACATTTCCTCCTTAACTTTCTTCACAGTTTCCTATACCTTCATCATCCTCAATCTACCTCAACGTCCTCAATTTGCTCCTCTATTCCAATCCTCTTAACACTTTCTCCTTATCAATTCCTCCTTCAAGGGGTCTACCTTTAATTCCATTATACTTGTCTGTCGGCTCCCATGTCCCTAGTACAATCCAATAACACACAGAGCTGGCCAGGCTCAATATCCTATTGGAAGGCACTAGTTTACATGGCATACAACAGACAAACTCTCATCCTAATTGCCCAGTCTAGACATGTCTTAGCCCTAACCATAGTCCAACATAGGATTGAACTGCTCTGATACCATAATGTAACACCTTAACTTGGTTACATCACATATAACAGCTATACGCGTCTAACTATTATATGTGTATCAGAATAAACAAAATCTCATAGATTTCTCAAAAAACATAGTTTGAAAACTTCACAAATTCTCTTTATACAAACTCATTTCCTATCAATAAATTACATTTTTACATCAAATAATAAAATACATAAACTTAAAGACTTTGACATGTCACTGGGCAACTAACTACTTCTCTAATCTTCCAAGTCTTCATCTTCACTTTCTCACCTTTATCCTTGCTAAAACCTGCATCCACATCTGATTGTACTATTATCGTGAGACTACGTCTAAATGAGGAATAACAATTACTTAATAAAACAGCAGTACAACCAGCCGGAGGAACTCCGGAAAATCCCCTCAAGCTAACATCAATACTATAACCATGGAAAATATATATACTCTATAATAAAAATACTTATATGCTTTTGCCTCAAACCTTATCATAAAGTACTTTATATCTTTATATCCAACTTTATAGTTTATCAAAGCCTCACATAATAGGATTCATCATCAATATCATTAAAACATCATAAGCTTAATTGAAACATCATCATAAATGTAACGACATGAATAGCCTCAACACATAGGGAATGTATCTTCAACCTCATTGGTATGTGAGCTTACTACCTGGCAGGGCGTCCCACTGCCTTACCTCAAATGCATATGCCATAAAAATGACCCTCAACATCACAATAATAACATTCCCTTAACTCAACATTCATTCATCATCAACTTCATAATAACATCATATGTCCCTAAGGACTTTCAACATAATAGTAAAATTAGTTCATCAAGGCATGAAAATAATCCTCAACATTTTAATAATATCATAAAAACCTCAACTTAAACAATATCTTCATATTTCTTATGAAAATCATATAGCATTATAACTTAACACTTTCATCAAACAAATACTTTCATGTCTTTTAATAGATTATTCATCTAAACATCATGTTGAACATCTACTTTATAATCATAAACATTTAGGAAAAACGATGATTCATGATCATAAAGTCTCATAAATACATTTTTATAACATAACATATTCTAGGGCTTGACCTTAATTCATCATTAACTCAAGAGAAACCTCATTGAACTTCTATCCTCAACTCTTTTCTTGAGAAATATTCCTCATAATACCCAAACCTTTAATATATCAAGTAAATATACAACACTTGACTAACATCCAGAAAAATAGCTCAATAACAAGAAGATACCGGTTCAAGCATTTCACCAAACACCTTAGGGGCTATTTTCTATTCTTTCAAAGAGGAAGCACTTTTAGGAGCATAACCACTCACAATTAAGAGGAATTTTGTTACTATGAGTTCCTCAAATCTTCTTTCCAAAACATATCCTTTGAAAATAGACCCCATGCATGTACAAACTTCATAGACATCAACCATCTAACATCCTCAATCATAAAATCATTCATATTTACCCTAAACCCTTTATACATACATTTTCTAATATAAACATCTTATTAAAGCTTAGAGGGGTTTAAAGATTGTGATTCCTCACCTCATTTGGAGCTCTTGAATCCTTGCACCTCTTGCTCCTCCTCATCTTCTTCTTCTCTTCCTCATCTTCTTGATCTTCAACCTCCAAATACTTGATTCTAACTTCAATCCTTGTTATCTTCACAATTTTCTTGAATTTCTTTCTTTCCCATCACTTTCTCTCTCTAGAATGCCATTTCGGAACCCTAACCCTCTCTTTTTCGTTTCTGATTTCACAACAGGGGGTATATATATTCTGCTGCTATAATCGATTATTTTAACAGCATAATCGATTATTTTACAACTGATAATCGATTATAGGAACTCAATAATCGATTATTCTGGGTTCATTTCCTGCTCTTTCAGTTCCAGCGAGCTCATAATCGATTATGCAATCGATTATACACATCCTGGACTCATAATCGATTATGTAATCGATTATGCACGTTCTGGACTTCTGGTTCTCAAACCAGAGAGCTTCTAATCGATTATGAAGATTTCTGTAATCGATTATATGCTGTCTATCGATTATGCACGTTCTGGACTTCTGGTTCTCAAACCAGAGAGCTTCTAATCGATTATGAAGATTTCTGTAATCGATTATATGCTGTCTGTTTGTCATTTCGCTTTTCCAGAGGACCCATAATCGATTATACTCAATACATAATCGATTATTACACTCAAAAACCAACTTTTAACTATTTTAACCATCTCTAAAAAACTCCAATCCTCCAAATCATCCTTAGGGTTTATACTCAAGCTTAGATAGAAGTCTTTAAAACATCGGGATGTTACAATGTCAAGTATATCATGGAAATGACATTGGTTTATCCAAAATCATTTTCTAAGTTTCGGATAAAAATATAACCATATATATTTATTACCGATATTGGAAAGCAACGAAAATCAGGGTGTTACACGGATAAACCCTTAAAGGCAGTGTGATTCCACTTGTCTCACACTATAAGAAATTTGCTAATTAGTGACCGACAGTTAGCGACCGACATTATTCGGTAGCTATAGTGACCGAATTAGCGACGGAACACGTGGTTTATATATATTGGTTATTTGGTTTTATGTTGCAACCGAATAACAGTCATAATTTAGCGACCGAAATTTAGTCGGTCACTAATTTGAATTTTTAATATAGCGACTGATTTCGGTTGCTAATAATGAAATCCCTAAATCAGCTGTGGGTTCCTTCCCCTCCTATTTTCCCCTTTCCCTCCCTGCTCTCCCTCCCTTGTAACACTCCATTTTTCGTATATGTTTTTATGCGTTGTAAATAGTTGTATGTTGTGTTAGATTATTAGAAGAGTGCTTTAGGGAATTTAAAAAGGGGTTAAGTGGGATTTTCTGGTCAAAAATCCTTTTCTAACACATATGTTTCTCTCTCTTGGAGCTGGACACAGTTGTGTCTCCTAATAGACACAGCTGTGTCTAACTCTCTAAATCACTGTTTTGTCCCGGGAGACAGCTGTATCTCCTGATAGACACAGCTGTGTCTAATTTCGAAAATATTGTTCGGGCCAGGGACACAGCCGTGTCTCCTGATAGACACAACTGTGTCTCATTCTCGTAAACGTTGTTTTAGCCGGGACACAGCTGTGTCTCCTGATAGACACAACTGTGTCTAATTCTCTTTACGTTGTTTTGGCTGGGACACAGCTGTGTCTCCTGACAGACACAGCTGTGTCGAATTCCTAGAACGCCGATCTGGCCCAGGACACAGCTGTGTCTCCTGATAGACATAGCTGTGTCTAGTGCTTAGAGACGCTATTTTGGCCATGACACAACTGTGCCTCCTTATAGACACAGTTGTATCTAGTTCTCAATGATGTTTTTACCTGACAATATAAATAAGTGAGTCAGGAGGGTTACAAGTTACAACCCTTATTTTGACTCTTCTCTAAATCCTTGGCCGTCAGAAACCCTCTTCTATCCCTCCCTTTAACCTCCTCAATACTCTTGGTGTTTTCTTTTGTGTTTAGAGAATAAATCGCGCATTAGTGTCAATTAAGGTAATCATGTAAACTCTTGGTTAATCTTTTTTTGTTTTCATGAATTGGGGATTAATTACTCCTTTCTTTGATGTTCTTGACCAAGATCCGTTGAACCGTTCGAGTGGACCAAGTTTGGAATCACTCAAAGTGACTGTAGATTAGATTGTCATACCAGGTATGGGGAGAAGGAAAGTGTAGACATTAGGCAAGGGGTAGCGTAAGATGAGGGGTTCCCATAGCCCCGTTATATATTGTTATTAATTGTTATTGATGTCATGATCTGCCTGGTTGTATGATTTAATTGTTTATACGTTTAATTGAATTAATTGGTATGCCTATTTGTTATAATCGGTGAGTTGTTCATGATGTGGTATGCCTATTAAATTGTCTTATGCCATGAGTTTTAGTTGAATTGGTATGAATACCTATGTTATGAACGTTGTTGTTATGATATGGATTATGTTGAATGTGTTGGCAGAATATGCTATTAATTGAGGTGATGATGTTGTTGTTACGTTGAAACGGTTAATAAGACCCTAATTGGCTAAATTAGGATTCTTAATGAACATGAGAATTAAAGGACTTAATTCCCCAAAAACGTTATAAAATATGGATTGATAGTAATGAGAGGTGAGCTACTGTTTGATGGTCCTTGACTAGACCCTAGGATCTGATTTTGAGAGTGTTAGGGAGTTTTGGACTCCAAGAACATGTAATCAATCTGCCCAGAACAGCACAGCAGGCCCAGGAGCACGACCATACTGAACAGGGAGCACGACCGTGCTCCCAATTAAATTCTGGAAGGCAGGCTGCGCATTGAGCATGGCCGTGCAGGACAATGAGCACGACCTTGCTCCACTTAAGTTGCAGCACGGTCGTGTTGGGGGTTAAGCACGCCCGTGCTCCCCATACTAGTCAGAACCTGAGATTAATGAATTAAATGGGTGTTTACTCCAATTATCCCTAAATGATGAAATAATACACCAATCGAATGATAACAAGTTAGATGACTTAATTAAAAACTGATTAAGATAACAAAGAGTAATAAGTTGGTGCTTTTTGGTCAAAGTGCCCTCGACGCTTTTTGGTCGAGGCATTGATGAGTTGGACCTTGGTGCTTTTTGGCCAAGGGGACCTTGACCCTTATGGGTTAAGGTGTTGATGTTGACGTTGATGTTGGTGATAAGTCTTGGGTGCTTATTGGCCCAAGCAGAGGAGGTGGTTGCCTTGTTTGTTGTTGTGCTCATGCATTCATACGTTGAAGTTGATTAGTGGGGATGTTCAACATAGGGGAGGTCTTCCAAGTTATGATGATCTGGCCTAAGTCTCGGGTGGTTCACCCAAGGTTTGGTGAACTGTGTGCCCCCGAGGTGGCGTATCAAGTTATGATACGTCGGCTCTCCAAGGGTTCACCCATGGTTTGGTGAACTGTCAGGGTGGTGCTTTTATGGCCAATGTGGATATGTAACTTCGAAGTTGACTTCCTGAGATAGTTGGATCCACTTGCATAACGGAGTAGCGGAGTAGTGTTGCACCACATAGCATCTATTGATTGTTGACTTGTAATATGTAATTGATGATGTATGATGTTGTTGCTATGCCTGATACGATGTATGTTCATCTTATTCCCTATTCTCATGCCGATGTGTTTACATGTTTTCTTACTCCCTGTTTTCCTGGTCTGTTGTTGCATGTATCTCTTTTATGCAGAGGACGACGAGCAGCCTGTTGAGGAGTGACTCCGAGGAGCCACGACTTAGTTAGGATCCTTGTTTCATAGTTAGTTTTAGTTTTAGTTTGTTTCCTTGATGTATCCGGATTTCTGTTATACCAGATCTGTATGTGACATCGAGGTTGGGTCATGTTTTATGCTTTTGATGTTCAAGTTTACTTTTATCTTTTTACAACTTTTTATGTTTTTCGCATTGAGACGTTACAATGTGGTGCTTTCTATCCGGTTTTTATTTTATGAAATAAAGGCATGTTTCACTTTTATATCTTTACCTTTTAACGCTTTGTATAACATGCGGGATAGAAGGTGTCACATCCCTCACCTCTCTCTGCCTCCCTCCCTCTCCCTACCTCCACCCACCACTTGCCACCCCCACCACTGGTGAGGCACCACCGCGAGGTAAGCCTTCTCTCTCTCCCTTCTCTTTCTTTCTTCCATTTCCCTATCTACCCGCGCCCCCTTCTCTGCAACCACCACCACCACCACACACAACTCCTCTACATTCTCCTCTCTTCAGTTAGGGTTTTTTTAAGAAATTAATTTTTTGTTGATTTTTTCCACAACACTGTGGAACTCATTTCTGGTTGGGGCTCCTCATTTATGTTGCTATTGCTAGTATTTTTTTATTTATTATAAACTCTAGTTTTGTAAAATATATTTTTTCTTCCTTGATCAAATGAAAATCATAGGTTTGGTTCCTGATGTATGTACTAGCACTTGTAGCTTTATGTAATTGGCTTGGAATTATGCTAATGATAAGAATACTTACTTAATTTTGTTGATTACGGGCAGAAACTAATTTTGTTGTTTGAAATTTCAATTAAATTATGCTGACATATAAAATATGTGATTTAAAATAAAAATTGGTAGACTCATATAATGGGTTCAACCCTTCCCTAGACCTTGCCCATATCAGGAGCTTTATAGCACCAGCTTGTCCTTTTTCATTTTATTTCATTTTTCTTTTACTTAAATCGTGGATTAAAACTTAAAATTATGTTAATTATAATTCAATCGTGGTCTTATCAACGTGATATTTGTCAATATATTTTGTCTGAGACATATGTCATGTTAGCGGTCGTTTAAAACAAGGGACTTCATTGTTGTTGTTCTTATTATTTATTTTGATCCTCTATTATTGTTAGGGAAAAAAAATTAATTAAGATTGAGTATTTACAAACTATAATCCATACTTTGTTTTGATGGCGGTGGCGGCATGCAGGCCGGTCTTAAGTGTTTGTTTGGTGGTTGATGGGTGATATGATATGAAATATGAATATGATACTGAGTGAGAGAGACATCATATATTCATAATCATAACGTAAATAGGTCCCAACTCAGCTGATATACATAGAATTCATGCATGTGTATGGCAATTTGTTTTGTTGCTTGTTAGTTGAGAGCGAAGCTCAATAGGTTGTTTGAACTAGGGGTTATGTTGCTGAATTTTTTCCAACTTTGTGTAGTACCCCTTAATATATAATTATATGTTTGTTTGTCAATTTTTATCAATCTCTACACTTTATTTTAACTGATAGGACCACTAAGTATGTATTTGCTCTTTTAACTTGATTTTCAAGTACAAAGGGTAAATGAGTTCAAGATAGCCAATGTTAAATTTTATTTAGCAAAGCCATAGAATCCCGTTTGAGATGCAATATCAATGAGCATGTGTACCTTTTCAAGGTACCACTCATTATATCGAATCTTGAATTGTCCAAGTTGGATAGTTTGGGAAAAACATTTTCTTCACAAAGTTAACGGTTATTCTTTGGATTCTCGTATCTTACACTAGATTGAATTTTGGTATGTTACATTTCCTGTTGTTCTCCGGGTGCATATTTGATTGTGGTGGAATAATTGTGTTTAATTCGTGTATACCGGAGACCAATGGGAAATGCTGCCGAAATTCGTCTGGTATAAGACATGAGAATTAAGGAATAACTATTAAAGGAGTGTTGAAAAGGTTTGTTCTCAAATGGGTTAGGGTCATACCTTGTAATAAGAATTGGAGAATGATGGAGCTAAGGGACTGAGAACTCTTGTGGTAGTTAGCAGTGATGGAAGCACCAGAGAATTGAAAGTGGATGGATAGAAGGAAGGATCGTGGATGACTGACGCAGGAGTTCATAGAGGGAGTGAACGAGTTCGTTATTTATACGAGGCAGCAAGAGGAATATCTAAGTCAAAAGGATCCAAAAATGAGGTGTCCTTATAAGAAGTGCAAGTGTCTAAAATTCCTATACGGGGATGATGTGATGACACATCTCTACGAGAGGGGGTTTATGGCGAATTATTATTATTGGCTCAACCATGGTGAAAAATTGCCATTGGTCCCCCCGGTTGTGATGGAAGATGCATATTATGGTCCTGGTGAGGGGAGGGAACAATTCGCACCTTTTGAGGAGATGATTTTCGATCATGCTGGCCCGCTGTTGGTATAGGAATTCAACAAGACAATGATCATGTTGAGGACCATTATATAAAGGAGGATCCGAATCCAGATGCACAGAGATTTTATGACATGTTGGCGGCTGCAAAAGCTCCGTTGTGGGATGGATGTCGGACCTATTCGGAATTGTCGGCTTCCTTGGTTGCTCTTAGCATCAAGTCGACTACACGAGGAAGGGTGAGTTTGATCGCTGGGTTGGCTTTATGGGTGATGCAATGTCGACCGATAACCGTGTGCCCCGGAATCTATATCAAGCGAAGAAATCTGTTGTAAATTTGGGCTTGGGGGTTGAGAGAATTAAATGTTGCCAGAATGGATGCATGTTGTATCGTAACGAAGATGCAGACCTAACGACTTGTAGATTTTGTCATGTCGGCCTATATAAGATCAGAACTGATAGAAAGGGCGTTGAAATAAAAAACCCTTTGAAGAGAATGTGGTATTTCCCGATTACCCCTAGACTCCAAAGGATGTACTCTTCAATGGCCACCGCTCCTCACATGCGATGGGACGACAGCAATCAGAGGGATCTAAGTGTCTTGTGCCATCCGTCGGATGGAGAGGCATGGAAGCATTTTGACAGGATGTACCCGGAGTTCTCTCAAGAGCCTCGGAATGTAAGATTGGGCTTATGTACTGATGGATTTAATCCTTTTGGTCAATACGGTAAAGCTTACTCTTGTTGGCCAGTTATTCTGACCCCATATAATCTCCCGCCAGCCATGTGCATGAAGAGGGAGTTTATGTTTCTGACGGTCATAATTCCTGGACCATCAAATCCGAAAAGCAAGATTGATGTCTACTTGCAGCCTCTCATAGAATAGTTGAACCATTTGTGGAATTCCAGTGTAATGACATACGATGTATCATTGAGGCAAAATTTCATGCTTAAGGCAACTTTGATGTGGACAATCAATGACTTTCCGGCATATGGGACGTTGTCGGGATGGATGATTGCTGGGCGGCTTGGCTGCCCTTGCTGCATGGGGAGATCGAAGGGCTTCACGCTCAACCATAGACGGAAGACTTCTTATTTTGATTGTCACCGCCAGTTCCTTCCACAAGATCATCCTCATAGGAGGAATAAAACTACATTCAAGAAAGGCCGTGTTGGGACCGCCATACCTCCCCTACTATTTATAGGAGAACAGGTTTGGCAGATGGTTAGTATGCTCCCGTTGATTCATGAGTCTATAGGTGACCAGATACCTGGATATGGTATTGACCATAACTGGACCAAAAAAAGTATTTTTTGGAGCTTGCCGTATTGGAAGACGCATTTGATACTCCATAACACTGATGTCATGCACACTGAGCGGAATGTGTTTATGAATGTGTTTGACACGGTGATGGATGTCAACGGTAAGATGAAGGATACGTATAAGGCACGATAGATATAACAGAAATTTGTAGACGACGGGATCTAGAATTGGTGGACATCAGAGGTGGCAAGTTACGAAAACTGAAGGCAAAGTATGGATTGAGCAAATCCCGACGAGTAGTTGTCTGTGAATGGGTTAAACAACTTAAGTTACCAGATGGTTATGCTTCTAACCTGTCCAGATGTGTTAATGTTAGGGAGGGAAAACTGCATGGAATGAAAAGTCATGACTGTCATGTATTCCTGCAACAGTTGTTTCCCATTGCATTTGCCTCTTTACCGATGTAGATTTAGAAGCCGCTTGTTGAGTTGAGTCAGTTCTTCAGAGTATTCACTTCCACAACATTGAAGGTTGAGCAACTGAAGGATATGGAGCACGATATTCCGGTCTTGCTATGTAAGCTGGAACATATATTCCCTCTGAGCTTCTTTGATTCGATGGAACATCTTCCTATCCACTTACCATATCCAGTTAAATATCGTTGGATGTACCCCTTTGAGAGGTATTAAACTTATTTTGTACTTGCAATCAATTATGATATTAAAATTGGTATGTACATGTTAATAATCATTAACTTAGGGTTGTAATATATGTCGGTTCTTGCGTTCGTTAAAATTAAAAGTAAAGAACAAGGTTAGGATTGAAGGTTCTATTTGTGAAGCATATCTAGTGGAGAAGGTTTCTACTTTTGCCTCGTTTTACTATCCAGATAACATAGAGACAAGGAGAACTAGATTGCCGGTAATGTTGATGTTGGTGAAGGATGTTCTTCTAGTCCTCAAATGTCAATTTTTAATCATCCGAGCAGGGCATGTGGTGCAGAAAAGAAGTCATGGATGGGTGCCCCTGAGATGATTGCTATTGAGTTATACGTTCTTCAAAATTGCGAGGAGGTGGAGCCATTACTAGAGTATGTTGCTATTAATTCATTAGTAACGTCTTAAATTGTGTTAATATTTCTTATTTAATAGATTTTTTATTGTCTAATGATAGAATATATGTCAATGAGCTGAAAGAGCTTGATCCCGACATCTCGGAGTCTCAAATTCCTCAAGAGGTTGCAAACATTTTCCTAAGTGGTTCAAAAATTATGTAAGCCATCTAACTTATATTGCTATTAAGTGGTAGCTTACGATTGTTTTCACAACTAATACTCGTCATAATCATTAATCCTAAATTAAGGAAAACCAAATTCAAAATGCAGTGTTGTACACTTTGGCATGGGGACCAGATAGAAGGATTCGAACATTTGAGACTTACATAATAAATGGATGTAAGTTTCACACAAGTCGATGGGGCTAGGGCATGAAAACTTCAAATTGCGACGTTTGTGTTAAAGGGACCAACAGTCAATTAGAGGATTTTTTTTGGAATCTTAACTGATATTTATGAATTAGCGTATTCAGGTCATCCCAGTAAAAACTTAGTCTTATTTAAGTGTGACTGGTTTGATAACACTCCCAATAGGGGCACAAAAGTTGACAATAAGCATAGGACTGTAGAAGTTAGGAAGTTGAGAAGATATCAGGTGTACGACCCATTTATATTTGCACAACAAGCGGAGCATGTATATTTTACCCCATTTCCAGAGGGACATCAAGACTGGTTGGGTGTAATTCTGGTAAAGGCACGCAATGCGATCACCGATAATGTGATAAGTCAACCTGAGACAGAAGCTCCATACCAAGATGTTCATCAGATTGACGGGATCCAAATAAGGTTTCAAATTGACCGGACAAGTATAGGGCATTCTTGCTGATCCCGGGCCTGGCGACGAGGTAATTGACACGGAGTTGGAGACTTGGTATGACTTGGCTGCAGAGAGCAAGGAAACATATGTCACAACCGATGACCACGAGAATGAGGGTGAATTCAGTGATAGAGATTCCAGATAGGTAATCTGTAAATTGGTTATATGATGCATATTTGTTATGATATATATTATTATGATACTTAGTCTAAATTGGTTATGGTGCATATTTGTTATTTGTATATTATTACGTTATGTAACTTTATGTTTTAATTATAGACAGATGGCTGACGATGCTAGACGTGGGGGACGTTATTCCTATGGGCGTGGGTCCCGTGGCCATGGACGTGGACGTGGGAGATCAGCACCCACCCCCACCACCACCCCTTCTCATCACCCCGCAGACACCTCTGGCGGTTCAGGAGCCACACCGTCTAGACATGGTGTCGGCTTATCCTCCACAGCTCCATCAGGGACTGTTGTGGTTCCCACCCTACCTCTACAACATCCTCAGTACAGCATCCTGGAGGAGGGCAGGCCTTTGGTTCTGGGGTGACTACACTCAAGGACACGCGCATATTGATTCGCCCATATGCAAGACTGGAGGGAGTTAAATATTTATTTTTATTTGTTGCTTTTTATTATTTGAATATTTATATTGTAATTAATATATATATATATATATATATATATATATATATTGCCAACGGTTTCTATCTGGTAGATTGGCCCCACAAGAGGATCTCTAAGCTTGTTAAGGGGAACTACACCGGATCTTGGCCCACATGGATGAAGATCCCAATGACAGTCCGTGATCACTGGTTTGAGCACCTTTTTGGTGTAAGTATTACTTATTTAAATGGTTTATTAATTAGTTGGTGCTTGATTTAATTTTTATTGTTTTTACCATTATACTCTGTGTGAACACCCTATTTTGACCGGGTCTTTTAGTTTTCATTAGAATTTTCAAAAAATAAAAATGCAGAGAAAATAAAAAATAAAACAAATAAATAAATAAATAAAAGATTTTATTTTTATGTTAAACATTTGGGTTTATTTTTGTTATTGGGCCAAACCAGTTAAACCTATTACTCAAACCCTAGCAGCCATGTTTGTTATCCCTCCAACATTTTGATTTAGAGATAGAAATCCCTTGATCCTTAATTTTTGCAGATAAGATTTGGCATATTTTTAGGATCAGATCATAGTGAATTAGCATTATAAAAGGAACGATTTAGAGAATAACAAAGGCAACAACAGTGTGAGCAAGAGAGTAAAAAAAAAGATCTCTGAAGCAAGTATAGAGAGTAGAAACTACAGTGTGAAAAAAATACAGAGAGTAGAATTGCTGTCCTCAAGACGAGCTCACCTCCATACCGGACCAGAACCTCCACGCACGGTGTTGCCTTCCTCGCCCTGCTCCTCCGAGAACACCGCGCGCCGCCACCCCCTTCACCTCGAACCACCGCATCACCAGCCGCTGTCCGGATCTCCGTTCCGCCACCGTCTTTCCACGATAGCACGGCCCGTATCCACCATATCAGCCGCAGCAGCGTGTTCTGTTGGTTCCGCCACTCCACCGCACCACCATCCTGTACCGGAACCACCACACGCCGCCCTTTTCCGCCTGATCCACGAGACGCCGCCTCCCCCCAGATCTCGTAGTCGCTGCCGCCGTGTCACGAACCCAAATCGCAGTCGTCACCGCCTCACAAGCTCACCGTCATCGACCCGAGGCGAACGCGACTTCGACCGATCGGTCACCACCACCTTGGTTTCTTCTCTTCGTTTGGAAGCAGGTCAAACAGAGAAGGTTTTGGTCTGTTACGTTATATTGATAATTCATTTCATCTATTGTTATTCATTTGAGTTATTTGTGTAGGATTAACTTATAACTTGATTATGTTAAAATAAATAAATAAAATGATGAAAAAAAAGTAATACTTGAAATTATTTATGTTGGGATTGCTTTATGAAATGTTTCACACTCAATTCTTTAAGTACGAGGTAGCTCTGTGGACGTATCTGTCATGTTCTATCTCGTTTAGGGGTTCCTTTTTTTAAAAAAAAATGAAATATAAAAAAAAAACCTTCTTTAATAAAATAAAAAAAACATTTTCATAAAAAATAAAAGCAACCAACAAACAATTATTTTCTACAAGAACAACGTGGTTTTGAGTTTCCCATTGCAGCAGGGAATACGTAGGAGCGTGGTCAATCATCCCGTCAAACCGAAATTAATTTTTCCTTTATTTTTGTGTTCTTTTTAATTTGCTAATTTAGATAATTAATTAATAATTATTTTAATGTTTATGGGTTGCTCTATGACAAGTGTCATGTTCAATTTTTAGCTTCGAGGTTGCCCTATGGACTTATGTGCCATGTTCAACCTTATTTAAGATTTACCAATAATATTTATTTATTTTTTAAAAAAAAAGAATTGAAGAAACATAAAATATTAAATAAAATATATCAATAAATAATTTCTTCCTTGTAAATATTTTTGGGGTAAAAATAAATAATTTAATTTTGCGCAACTTATTTAAGGTATCATTCTTAGAATGAGCGATGTAGGGTGCTTAACACCTTCCCTACTCGTAACCGACTTCCGAACTCATTTTGGTTCCAAAGACCGTTTTTTAGGGTTTTTTCCAATTTTTTATCCTAAATAAATAAAATTGGTGGCGACTCTACTTTTTCTTAATAAATCTTTTTAGGGTTGTCCTCGTCGCGATTTTTTCGGTTGCGACAGATGGCGACTCCACTGGGGACATTTCGAGAGTCAAGCCTAAGTAATGAGTTGCGCATTTTGGTATTTATTGTTTACCCCTTTTACTTGTTTTCTTTATTTTTTATTTTATTTTTTTTTTGTATATATTTGATCCATTTTGCTTTAATAATTATTTTACATTAGGATAGAAGACAATGATATTTGTTGGGTGCTTGTCTTGCAGGTTCAAGTAGTTTTGTTTTAGGATTGTACAGGTTTGTATGCCTCCAGCACACACAACACCGACACTCATTTTCACACACTTTCAGCTCTATACCCGAGCTTGTGGGAGCTTAAGGATTAGGCGGTGCCTCAGCATTGTCATTGAAGGCCTAGTGCCTATCTGATATTTGTTGATTCACCACTCAGATTGTTACTAGTGTCATGGACTAGTCATCCTGGAGGGTTTATCCCTACTTGTGACTAGGTTCATGAACTAGGTCCTTGACAAGGGCAATCTGGGGACCATGACCTTTAGAAGTCTAGACCCATCCTAAAGTTTGCACTCCTAGATTGACTTAGTGGCCGCTCGATTTAGAAGTTGCCATCATAGGTACCTTTGATTAGGTCTTACCTCTTAAGACAATTGGAGGCATACCATATCTCCCTTGTGTTTTTCTATCTATTTACTTATTTTATTTTATTTTATTTTATTTTTATTTATTTCTTTACTTTTTTCCTTTTGTTGCTTTAACAAATGAATAATAAATAAATAAAATAAAAAGAGGGGGCAATGCTTTTATGCGTCCCATGACCTTTGGGTTTATGACCCTACAAGGACATCTCTTTTTACATTTTTTTTCCCTTTTTTGTAAATAATATCATTTTTTTTGTATTAGGTAATTCTCTTTTGTGGAGGAAAGACACTATCTGCGTAGAAAGGAATGGAAATGTCTAATTCTAGAAATGCAATTGGCCTAAAGAAGAATATTAGAGTTGATGTGAAAATCAATGATGTGAAGCCTTTAATAGAAATCAGCCATCTGATGCCAAAAGAAGTACGTTCTGAGTTTGCAAGCAAGTATGGAAAGATTTTGGACTTGTTACACATACCTGTAGATGCTTTGGGCTTGAGTGCTTTGGCCCAATATTGGAACTTGAATTTGAGATGTTTCGAGTTGCCGAATTTGGATACGACACTGACTGTAGAAGAATATGCTTACATGCTAAGGATACCTCTTCCAAGGGAGTTTCGTGTTTATTTCTATTATTGCCAACATGTTAGTGATGGGAAGATAGCAGAGTTGTTGGGAGTTCTACCAAAGCCATCAGACAAAATGGAAAAGGGAGATGTCAGAGGTCTGAGGCGAAGATTCCTTGAAGTTCATCTCTAGGAATTGGCGCGACAAAAGAATTGGGTTATCTTCAAGCGAGTGTTAGCTTTAACCATTTATGGGTTGGTGCTTTTCCCCTTTATACCAGACATGGTGGATTACGCGGCCATGGATGTCTACCACAAGGTCGAGGAATATAATGTGAATCCCATTCCCGCAATTCTGGCAGAAACTTTCCTCTCATTGCAAGTGTGCCATGAAAATCAACAAGGAAAATTACGATGTTGTGCACAAATGCTGTATGTTTGGATCGTGACTCACATGTATGCTCGAAAATATATTAGTGAGATTGATGACCCCTTGAGGAGATTCCATCACATTCCGATAAAGCCATGTAAATCCAATGAATGGAGGCAAGAATTTGATGAGGTTGATTCGAAAGCTTTTTGCTGGATGTGTCCTTGGTATAAAGGAAATACAGTAATCTTCAGTTGTGGGAATTTCTCCAATATTCCTTTGATGGGACCAAGGGGTTGCGTGTCATATTCTCCGGCACTTGTGATTCGACAATTGAAATGGACTCAACAGGAACCACTCGAAAAGGTGTTGGGTGGAATTTCTTTCTTATATCAAGAGTGCGAGGTTGTCAAAAATACAACAATAGTTGTTAGATCCGCTTGGAGCAACATCCGGGTACTGGGATCAAATGAGTTGGGGAGACAAATTATTTCTCATACTAGAAACTATGAGGCATGGAGGAAAGCAAGGAAAGGCAACCCTGTTGTTTCGAAACCAATCCCATATAAAGATGAAAATCCGCAAACGAAAGCAGAAATGTTAAAGAAGATCGAGATTATGATGGCTCAGATGGGAGTGCTAGAGGAAAAGAACGAAACAGACCAGATCACCATCATCACGCTTCAGCACCAAGTCCAGAAGTTAAACATGAGGATAGAACATTTGAAAGATGAATGTGCCGATGCATATGAAGCCGCAAGTCCAGCAAAGAAAGCAAAGAAGTGGAATATGAAAGAATCAGAAGTTCGAGGACTACTAGCAAGAATAGAAGATCAAGAAAAAATGCTGGCACAAATCTTCAAAGAAAAAGAAGACTTGGGGGCAAAAGTCGAAGTGCACGTCCAGACAATCAGGATATTGGAGGAAAGCATAGGATCTCTGAAAGAAGCCTTAACTCATATTGAGCGCTACTCTGATGAAGGTTGGAATGCAGCTGCAACTATGCGTGAGTCATTGAAAAAAACACAAGAAAAAGAGCAACAATTGTGGATGAGGGTATGGATGTTCGAAAGGGAGAAAAAACAGTATGAGGATGAGATCAGACAACAGGAAGAATGGCTAGAGAATTGGGAATCTGTGGCAAAAGATTTGAAGGCTGACAGAGATGCTTGGAAGAAAAGATATGAACACCTCTCAGGAAGTTTGCAATACCATACCTATCAGTTCGTGGGTCATCTCGAGGAAGCATTAGTCCAAACTCGCGTGAGTGACGGATCTACAATCCCTCCAAAAATAGCTCGCTTCATGAAGTATTGTAGGGGTCTTGCTAGCGGATTCAAAAAGAAGACTTTAAAACTTTTGATGTAATTCTGTTAGATGGGAGACATTGTATTTTCGTTCCAAAGAAATAAAAGCCTTTTTACGTCCATCGATGAATTCCGCTCTATCTTATGGTATGTTACAAGTAGGCCTGTATGATTGCATTGCTAGTAAATGATGCTGTCTATTGAGGGACACATGTTTCCATGGATTTGTCATCAACCACACATTAACCTAAGGGGGATGTGCCCCTAGAGTTATGTGTTGGGGTGAAGTTGCTTGCTACAAAAGTGGTCTTTCCTTTGCAAAAGAAAGAATTCATGGGTTTTTATTTTCGAAGCATACTTTTATCTTTCTTTTATTTATTAAAAAATAAAAATAAAAATAAAAATAAAAAAATATATAAAAAAAGGTTACTGACGATTTCTTTTACCCAGAGCTGAAAACGCGAATCTGAGGATTTGAGAACCATTGCGCGATCTAAGAAAGACAACACCAATCAAACCCGAGTTTACAACACTAGATCTCGGACCAGAATGGCTGCCAACAGTCCTGAAACAGGAAGGAACTTGAGTTTAGAAGTAGATGAAGTGAGGGGAAGGGTGATAGAAATCTCTGAAACTCAAGCAAGGTTAGAGGCTATACTACAGGATATGAGGGAATCTCTTAACAGGCTAGGTGCAAATAGAATTGGAAATGAAGATGGCCCACACGTAAGCATACAACCGGCCCTCTCCATGGTAACGACACCAATGTTTTCAAGCATAAACAATAGTCTCACTCAGGGAATGTCAAGTTACACAGAGCCCATAGTAATCCCCATCGGGGAAGGATATCGCCCTCTCGAGAATGTGTATCATGAGCCTGCTGGTTATGCAGGGCTCACATGGGAAAAACCCTATGTATCCATTCCCGAACAATCCAGGGGAGTCCAGTTTGGGCCTGATAAGATGAAGGAAGAGTGGATGGAGAAGGTAGAAGAACAAATAAAAGAGATCAAGGGCTCAAGTGCTTATGGCCTTCTCAAGATTGAAGAACTCTGTCCTGCCACAAACGTCGTGATTCCAAAGGATTTCAAAATTCCTGATTTTTCCAAGTATGACGGAAGTGGGAACCCACGATTCCATTTGATTAGCTATGCCACCAAAATGGCCATCTGGTCTAAGGATGACAAGTTCCTCATTGGTTTTTTCCATGAAAGTTTGACCGGAATCGCACTAGAGTGGTACCTTCAGTTAGATCATTCTAAGATCTCACGGTGGACAGAATTAGCCGACTTGTTCATGGATCAATACATATTTAATTTGGACGTAGCTCCAACCCGTGAACAGTTGACTACAATGCAGAAAAAGAGTGATGAATCCTTCAAACAGTATGCACAAAGGTGGAGGAGTTTGGCTGCTCAGGTACAACCACCGCTGATGTTGTCCGAAATGTGCTCATACTTTTTGGGAACCCTCGGATCCCCCTTTATCGGAGCAATGGCAGGAGCAGCTTATAGGGATTTCTCTGATTTGATTGCTGCAGGGGAAAGAATTGAAATCCTAGCCAGAGCCGGGAAGTTACCAATTGACATGGAAGGCAGTGCATCTAAGAAGGGGTTCCAGCCTAAGAAGAAGGAAGCAGAAGCAAATTATGTGCAACACCAGCAGAACTTTGGACCTCGCCATGTCCCTTCATACCCAAGGTATCAAGCACCATATCAGACCCAAACACCTTTTTACCCACCTCAACAGACCTCGTCAACCATCACCCAGCCACAAAACCAAATAAATAATATCCCTACCCCTCAGCCATACAACCCCGCTCGCCCAACATATACTCATTATCCACCTGCACCTCAACAAAACCATCCAAGCTACCCTCGACCTCGCCCAAATTTTCAAAATCAAGGACGTTTCCAATCTCAAAATCTGCCACCTTTCCCAAGACTGTCTATCTCCAATGCAGATTTGTTCAAACAACTATTCGATCGTCACTTAATCGCTGGAAACCCTGTACGACCTATGGAACCACCTTTCCCTGCCTGGTACAATCCAAACTTGACTTGCAAGTATCACATGGATGCCCTGGGGCATTCCATTGAAGAATGTGAGGCCTTCAAGACAGCAGTAAGAAAGTTGATTGCTTGTGGAAGATTGGGTTTCGAAGAAGATTCGGGGCCTAACATTGTTAATAACCCAATCCCGAACCATAATGTTGAAAATAGGGTAAATAACTTGGAATTGAAGGGGTCTCAAGTCAAGAAGGTCCTGGAATTGCGAACACCGATGCAAGAAGTCTTTGAGGGGCTTAGGAAAGCAGGATATGATATTGTCGCACCGGGGAAGCCAATCGAAAAAGAAATGAAGTGTGATGGTGTTTTAAGTTGTGACTATCATCATGGGCAGGTAGGGCATGATATCGAAACCTGTTGGGACTTTAAGATCCGAGTCCAAGGATTGCTTACCTTGGGGGTGATCCAAGCCAGACGAGGTACGACTGAAGAAATTAATGTGGTTGAAAAAGTGGTGCTCCGGATACCACCCATGAATGATGCCCCGACGCCAGAAAAAGTGATTGTAAGGGTGAAAAAGCCAAACCCTTTTGCTTATAATGATACACATGCTGTACCATGGAATTATGAACAGAAGGTTGAGCTAGTAGGAGGGGCAGAAGAAACTTCAAGGGCTCAAGTTACTAATGTTGTGAGAATTGGAGGCATCACAAGGAGTGGGCGATACTATGACCCTGCAGAAGAAGAAGCAAAGAAAAATGCCAAAGATAAGGAGATCGTGGATGAAGGAAAGGAGAATGAAGAAGAAGAAGAAGAGTTTCTGAAGATCATGAAACAAAGTGAATACGATGTGACGGAGCAGTTAAAGAAAACACCGGCAAGAATATCGCTTTTGTCACTTTTCCTCACATCAGAGATGCATCGTAAGGCATTATTAAAGGTGTTGAATGAAGCTTATGTTAATCCTGACGTCACACCAGAAAATGTAGTAAACATGGTGGATCCGGTGAGTCGGGTCAACATGATCAATTTCTAAGAAGATGAAGTGTTTTTGAAATTTAAAGGTAGTCCTAAGGCACTCCATATTACCCTAAGGTGCAAAGGATTTGTGCTTGCGAAGGTGCTTATAGATGGTGGCTCGGCATTGAATGTGGTTCCGTTGTACACTCTAGAGCAGATAAACATAGGCTTGACTGATTTGACACCCCAGGAGATGATTGTGCGAGCCTTTGATGGGACAGCAAGAGGGATCTTAGGGGAAATAACTCTGCCCCTCGAAGTAGGGCCTAGTTGTTTTCATGTTCTCTTTCAAGTCATGGAGATCCAGCCAGCTTATACTATGCTTCTAGGAAGGCCTTGGATTCATGAAGCTGGTGTTGTTCCATCAACGTTGCATCAATGTTTGAAGTACATTCAGAATGGTGTTGTGATTACCATCCGTGGTGAAGAGGAAATCATGCTTTCAAAGCCTGTTTCGGTACCTTACGTAGAAAGTGCAGAGCAAGTCGAGGATGATTCCCTGCGCAGTTTTGAGATCCTGAAGCCAGAGAGCAAGAGGAAGGAGCTGCCAATGCAGAATGTGAATGAAGTGGCAGTCCGTATAATGGAAAGGAATGGGTATCAGAAAGGAAGAGGCCTAGGGGCAAACCTCCAAGGGATCCCTCAACCAATTGCAGCCACTGCAATGGATGGAAGACATAGATTAGGGTACGATCCTTCTCTAGCAGAAAAAATGAAGTACCTAACTCTTGAAGGCAAGAAAGGAGAAGGGAAGGGATTTATTTATGTCCCCCACTTAACGGATACTTTCTCGGCATCAACTGAAGCGATCTCGCCAGAGAAGTTGACTTCCCCTCATTTCACTATCAGTGCACTTGAAGATGAGCAAGAAAGAAACCCTGTGATTTATTTCTCTGCTGACAATGAGGTCCTTGGCAATTGGCGGTCTGAACCGTTTGTTGATGTTATTTCCATAAAGTAATTATCTTTTTGTATCTCGAATAAACTGATGTTTACTTTAGTTGAGACATGAATAAAATGAATTAGTATGATTTTCAGCATTTTTGGTGTCTTCCTTTCTCTACCCCTTATCTTATATCAATTGTGCTTTATAATATCCTTGCCTAGATTTCTATTGTTGCAAACATTTTCTTTCAGGAACCTCACCCCTGTCGAAGGTTTGTCTCACGAAAGAAAACTTTGAAACCTCATTTACTGATTCCCTTGCGGCTGTTGACGAAGATGATTCTGGGATTAGTGAGGAAGAAGAAGCTATTGAGGAATTTACAAAGTTGATGGAGCGCTCAGAAGATGGTTTCACTTCAAATGATGAAGTTATAGAAGTGATTAATATGGGGACTGAGGAAGACAAGAAGGAGTTGAAAATAGTGGATAATCCAGAGCGGACAGAAATGGTCACGCTATTTAAGGAGTATCTAGATGTGTTTGCATGGTCATACAAAGATATGCCAGGATTGGATCCAGAAATAGCGTCACATAAAATCCCATTGTACCCGGACACGGTGGCAAAGAAACAAAGGTTGAGGAGGATGCATCCAGAGATGTCATTAAAGATCAAAGAAGAGGTAACTAAGCAGTTAGAAGCTGGGTTTGTGGAAGTGTCGAGACATCCAGAGTGGGTAGCTAATATCGTACCAGTACCGAAGAAGGATGGGAAAGTAAGAATGTGTGTGGATTACAGAGATCTAAATAAAGCCAGTCCAAAGGATAACTTCCCTTTGCCTCATATTGATGTCCTTGTAGACAGCACAGCAAGGAACCACAGGTTCTCTTTCATGGATGGGTATTCGGGATACAATCAGATCCTCATGGACGTCGATGACAAAGAAAAGACAACTTTCATCATCCTTTGGGGAACTTTTTGTTACAAAGTAATGCCTTTCGGATTGAAGAATGCCGGAGCTACTTACCAGCGTGCTATGGTAGCATTATTCCATGATATGATGCACAAAGAGATAGAGGTATATGTGGATGACATAGTGGCTAAGTCTAAGGAGGGGGAAAGCCATGTAGCAGTTTTGCAGAAGTTATTTGAGAGATTGAGGAAATATAATTTGAGGCTCAATCCCACAAAATGTGTATTTGGAGCATCAACTGGGAAATTGCTTGGTTTTGTGGTCAATAGAGAAGGAATACAGGTGCAACCAGAAAAGGCAAAGGCGATCAGAGACATGCCGACTCCCAAGAATGAACGAGAAGTAAGAGGTTTTCTAGGGAGATTGAATTACATTGCCCGATTCATTGCTAACTTAACTAGCACATGCGAGCCAATTTTCAGACTATTAAAGAAGAATAATCCAGGAAATTGGAATGAGGAATGTCAGGAAGCCTTTGACAAAATAAAGGCATACCTATCAAGCCCACCAGTGTTGGTGCCGCCCACTCGAGGTCGTCCCTTGATACTGTATCTCACTATCTTACCAACCTCAATGGGAGCAATGTTGGGGCAACATGATGAGTCTGGCAAGAAAGAACAGGCAATTTACTATCTGAGCAAGAAGTTTAATGACTGCGAAGCCCGATACATGGCAATTGAGAAGACTTGTTGTGCGCTGGTGTGGACTTCCAAGAGACTCAGGTAATACATGTTATATCACACCACTTGGTTAATCTCTCGAATGGACCCTTTGAAATATATCTTTGAGAGTCCCCACATATCCTTAAGGGTTTCAAAGTGGCAAGTGATATTATCAGAGTTCGATATTAAGTATATGACTCGGAAATCCGTCAAGGGAAGTGCAATTGCTGATCATTTAGCTGAAAATCCTCTCAAGGGTGGACAGTCGATTACATCTGAATTCCCTGATGGGGAGATACTATCATTGGAGGGAGACGAAGTAGAAAAGGAGAATGTATGGAAGATGTATTTCGATGGAGCAGTGAATATGCACGGTTCTGGCATAGGAGCAGTGGTGATTTCTCCGGATGGCAAACAATACCCAGTGGCCATTAAACTTGAATTTGAATGCACCAATAATATTGCCGAGTATGAAGCATGTGCGAGTGGATTACAAGCAGCGATTGATCTGGGAATAAAGCAGTTAAAGGTCTTTGGAGATGCAGCCCTAATCATTTATCAGGTCAACGGCGAATGGCAAACTAAAGATCCCAAACTTATCCCATATCAGAAATATTTGACTCAGTTAGTTGCGAAGTTTGATGAGATTACTTTCTCGAACTTGACTCGAGACAAGAATCAATTTGCGGATGCTTTAGCCACATTAGCCGCTATGACCAAGCTAGGTCTCCATACCACCGTCCAGCTTATTCAAGTGAAGGTACAAGATGAGCCAACATACTGTGCACATGTGGAAGAAGAAGAGCACGATGGCAATCCTTGGTATCACGACATCAAGCAATATATACAAAGCAGAACGTACCCAGAAGGAGCAAATGAAGTGAATAAGAGGACGATTCGTAGATTATCAATGTCCTTTTACTTAGATGGTGAAGTTTTGTATAAGAGGAACTATGATGGGGTTCTCATAAGGTGTGTTGATGCACATGAATCCCGGACTATCATGATAGAAGTGCACAAAGGGATATGTGGAACACATGCTAATGGTCATATGATGGCACGCAAGATCTTACGAGATGGTTACTATTGGTCAACCATGGAAGCTGATTGTTTGGAGCATGTCCGAAGATGCCATAAATGCCAAATATATGCAGATCAGATCAAAGCACCACCATTCCAATTGCACAATCTGGTGTCCCCTTGGCCCTTTTCGATGTGGGGAATAGACGTCATTGGACCTATCAATCCCAAGGCTTCAAACGGACATCTTTTCATTCTGGTTGCAATAGATTACTTCACTAAGTGGGTGGAAGCAGCATCATATGCCAATATAACTCAAAAGGTGTTTACTAAGTTCCTGAAAAGGGATATTATCTGCCGTTATGGAATACCATAAAGAATCATTACAGATAATGCTGCCAATCTTAATGGGGCGGAGGTAAAAAAGCTATCAGAGACCTTCAAAATCAAGCATCATAATTCTGCCCGTATAGACCTCAAATGAACGGTGCGGTAGAAGCAGCCAACAAGAATGTCAAGAAAATTGTTGCTAAAATGGTAGTAAATTATAAAGATTGGCATGAAATGTTGCCATATGCTTTGCATGCGTATCGTACCAACATACGATCAAGTACTGGGGCAACACCTTTCTCATTGGTGTATGGAATGGAAGCTATTTCTCCCATAGAAGTTGAAATCCCTTCGTTAAGAGTGTTGATGGAAGCCAACTTGGAAGAATCTGAATGGAAGCTCGATATGATCAGTTAAACATGATTGAGGAAAAAAGACTGATGGCTCTCTGTCATGGACAACTATATCAGAAAAGGATGGCAAAAGCTTTTAATAAGAAAGTCCGTCCGAGGGAGTTTCAACCAGGTGATTTGGTGTTAAAGAAGATACTTCCCAATCAAGAAGATGCTCGAGGAAAATGGGCACCCAATTATGAAGGACCATACATAGTAAAGCAGGCATACTCAGGCGGAGCCTTGGTCCTAACAGATGAAAACGGACGAGAGCTACCGAGACCTATAAACTCCGATGCTGTGAAAAAGTTCTATGCCTGATTATTAAAAAAAAAAAAAAAAAAAGAGAGAGAGAGAGAGGAGAGCCCGTTAAGTTGAAAACCCGCAAAGGCAACCTAAGCAAAATTTAGGGCATTAAAAAAAAAAAAAAAAAAGTCCGTTAGGTTGAAAACCCGAAAGGGCGGCCTAAGTAAAAATTAGGACAAAGAAACTGAATCTTAGGCTGAAAACCTGCAAAGGCAGCTTAAGCGATATCTTAATGTTTATTACACCGGGGCAATTTTGCTTATGACTTGCTACACTGGGGCAATTTTGTTTGTGATTGGCTATAATGGGGCAAAGAAAATCATTGAAATGTTAATGAAAGGATGTATGTGGAAGCTGAGACCAGGATTTACGACGTCAAACAATTGTTAGGAATCAGATAAGAAGATCAAGGAACCAATACTGGGGCAAATTTTTAGGCGGTTTTTCTTCTGTTCCATTATCCCTTTTCATACAATTCCCATACACCCTTGTATTTCCCCCTTTCTTTCCAATTTCTTTGTGTGCAATGTAAATTCTCATATTAAGGCAAGGATTTTATTCATCCATTTTTCCTATTGTGCTTAAATCATGTTTATGCATTGAAGTCATGTCTCAATTTAAGTAAATTTAAGTTTAATAGTATGATTTGATAATTCTAATGGTTACTTCAATGAATGGTTTGAACCAAAGAAAGCCCAGCATTTCAAAGTCAATAAGGGAGATAATGGTGCACAAGGAGAAGAAAAGAAAAGCAATAATGAAAGTCTCCACGAGTCCTAGTCTTGAAGGAAGCAATCACTCTATATGCCTCCGCCGCTTTAAAAAAAAAAAAAAAAAAAGTCGCTCCTATCGAAAGGAACTAACAAGACCCTGACTCAGAGCTGTTGGTTAAACAAGGATTTGATTGGTTGAAGTTTTTCCATGAAGCGTATGGTTCATCTTTTGAAGCAAAGGTAAAGAAAAGAAAATAATAATAAGAAAACGATAGAAAAGAGAAAGCAAGTTACCATCATTTTATTTCTGGGATCTGAGGCCCATTGCATTTTATTTTTGGAGCTCTGAGGCTCACTGTGCTTTTACTTCTGGGATCTGAGTCCCACTGCAAATTTATTTTCGAGCTCAGAGGCTCACTGTTAATTTTATTTCTGGGATCTGAGGCCCATTGCATTTTATTTTTGGAGCTTTGAGGCTCACTGTGCTTTTACTTCTGGGATCTGAGTCCCACTGCAAATTTATTTTTGAGCTCTGAGGCTCACTGTTAATGTTACTTCTGGGATCTGAGGCCCGCTGCAATTTTATTTTTCGAGCTCTGAGGCTCACTTTTATTTTTATATTTGGGATCTGAGGCCCACTGCAATTTATTTTTTCGAGCTTTGAGGCTCACTACTAATTTTATATTTGGGATCTGAGGCCCGCTGCAAATTTATTTTTTTCGAACTCTGAGGCTCACTGCTAATTTTATATTTGGGATCCGAGACCCGCTACAATTTTATTCTTCGAGCTCTGAGGCTCACCGCTAATTTCATTTTCGGGATCGGAGGCCCGCTGTCTTTTTTATTTTCCAAACTCTGAAACTTAATGCTGATTTTTCTCCAACTTGTTTTCCATCCCGGCCAAAATGCGAGTTCATTTTCTTTACTAGTTCCTTACTACTATCACATGAAAAATCGTTCTTTCTTCATGTGTTCTAGTAATGAACAAGTAAAGAGGGGCAACTGTGAACACCCTATTTTGACTGGGTCTTTTAGTTTTCATTAGAATTTTCAAAAAATAAAAATGCAGAGAAAATAAAAAATAAAAAAAATAAAAAAAAAGATTTTATTTTTATGTTAAACACTTGGGTTTATTTTTGTTATTGGGCCAAACCAGTTAAACCTATTACTCAAACCCTAGCAGCCATGTTTGTTATCCCTCCAACATTTTGATTTAGAGATAGAAATCCCTTGATCCTTAATTTTTGCAGATAAGATTTGGCATATTTTTAGGATCAGATCATAGTGAATTAGCATTATAAAAGGAACGATTTAGAGAATAACAAAGGCAACAACAGTGTGAGCAAGAGAGTAAAAAAAAAAGATCTCTGAAGCAAGTATAGAGAGTAGAAACTACAGTGTGAAAAAAATACAAAGAGTAGAATTGCTGTCCTCAAGACGAGCTCACCTCCATACCGGACCAGAACCTCCATGCACGGTGTTGCCTTCCTCGCCCTGCTCCTCCGAGAACACCGCGCGCCGCCACCCCCTTCACCTCGAACCACCGCATCACCATCCGCTGTCCGGATCTCCGTTCCGCCACCGTCTTTCCACGATAGCACGGCCCGTATCCACCATATCAGCCGCAGCAGCGTGTTCTGTTGGTTCCGCCACTCCACCGCACCACCATCCTGTACCGGAACCACCACACGCCGCCCTTTTCCGCCTGATCCACGAGACGCCGCCTCCCCCCAGATCTCGTAGTCGCTGCCGCCGTGTCACGAACCCAAATCGCAGTCGTCACCGCCTCACAAGCTCACCGTCATCGACCCGAGGCGAACGCGACTTCGACCGATCGGTCACCACCACCTTGGTTTCTTCTCTTCGTTTGCAAGCAGGTGAAACAGAGAAGGTTTTGGTCTGTTACGTTATATTGATAATTCATTTCATCTATTGTTATTCATTTGAGTTATTTGTGTAGGATTAACTTATAACTTGATTATGTTAAAATAAATAAATAAAATGATGAAAAAAAAGTAATACTTGAAATTATTTATGTTGGGATTGCTTTGTGAAATGTTTCACACTCAATTCTTTAAGTACGAGGTAGCTTTGTGGACGTATCTGCCATGTTCTATCTCGTTTAGGGGTTCCTTTTTTAAAAAAAAAAGAAATATAAAAAAAAACCTTCTTTAACAAAAAAAAAAAAAAACCTTTTCATAAAAAATAAAAGCAACCAACAAACAATTATTTTCTACAAGAACTAAGTGGTTTTGAGTTTCCCATTGCAGCAGGGAATACGTAGGAGCGTGGTCAATCATCCCGTCAAACCGAAATTAATTTTTCCTTTATTTTTGTGTCCTTTTTAATTTGCTAATTTAGATAATTAATTAATAATTATTTTAATGTTTATGGGTTGCTCTATGACAAGTGTCATGTTCAATTTTTAGCTTCGAGGTTGCCCTATGGATTTATGTGCCATGTTCAACCTTATTTAAGATTTACCAATAATATTTATTTATTTTTAAAAAAAAAGAATTGAAGAAACATAAAATATTAAATAAAATATATCAATAAATAATTTCTTCCTTGTAAATATTTTTGGGGTAAAAATAAATAATTTAATTTTGCGCAACTTATTTAAGGTATCATTCTTAGAATGAGCGATGTAGGGTGCTTAACACCTTCCCTACTCGTAACCGACTTCCGAACTCATTTTGGTTCAAAAGACCGTTTTTTAGGGTTTTTCCAATTTTTTATCCTAAATAAATAAAATTGGTGGCGACTCTACTTTTTCTTAATAAATCTTTTTAGGGTTGTCCTCGTCGCGATTTTTTCGGTTGCGACACTCTGGTCTGATGTCTTGTATGTCATGTAGTCCACTTATAGGTGGCAGAGGATGAGGCTGCAATTCGGGCCGCTTTTGAGCATCGCGGATCCCTGGTTGTGATGAATTTCACGGGAAAGATCCGCGATGGTTCATCTCCAGGGGACTTCTTGACTCCGAAGGTACTGGACGGCCTGTGTCGGTATTGGACCACCGATGAGGAGTTCTTGAGGAGGAGTGCGATCGGGAAGCAGAATCGAGCCGCAGATATCGGTGCTCCTCTATACACCAGTGGGTCTGTGCCCATCACACATCATGAGAACCTGGTAATTAAGTAAATTATATATTGCTTTTTCACGTAAGTAAACTTAATTATTAAATATATTAACTGTTATTTATGAATATATATGCAGAAGAACAAGCTGGAGAGGCCTCCTACTGCATTTGAGGTGCTGAATGTTACGAAGAAGACCAAGACTAGGGAGTGGGTCGGGAACACGAGCGAGATTGCTGTGAGTTAAATTCTATCATTACATTATTTAATTATACTTAGTTATATATTCCTCCAGATGCTGACTTATTTTGCCTTATAATGCAGGGCGAGTTCACTCGCCTCTGAGATGAGTCCATTAGTCAGGGGCATGGGCCTTTTGCTGCCTCTGACAATGCCCTTTTCTTGGAGGTGGTAGGTGGCAGGAATAAGAAAGGCCATGTATATGGTTTGGGAGCCCTGGGAGATGAGTATGTGGCCTCTGCCACACCATCTTCTCAGTCATTCCATGGCCCTACATCGGACGTCAGAGGGCTCGTCGCCGACCCCAACGCTGGGCTCATTAGTCAGCTTGCAGAGAGGGTGACTGCACTGGAGAGGGAGAAGCATTTGCTGTACCAACACTTAGGCTTCAGACCTGGCGGATCTGGTTCCGTCCCTGAGGATGCTGCTGCTTTGGGTACCCATGGTGATGGACCTGCTGCTCCCAATGACCTATCTATTCCCCCGACCTCTGGCCAGCAGCATGATGCAGATGATCATGAGGATGATGATCATTGGTCCCCCCCACTCAGTTGACTTGTACTTTTTACTGTTACATTGACAGTTTGTAATTATTACAATTTTGACGGCGTTTATTATTATTTTTTATTTAGATGGTTTTCTGTATTTTAATTTATTTTTAATTACAGGGTTTTTTTTAAACAACAAATTAACTAAAAATAAATAATATATATATATATATATATATATATATATATATATATATAGCGACCGAATAAACTCGGTCGCTAAATAATGGTACCAAAATAATAAATCTAAAATAATAAAATAATAAAAAATATAGTTAGTGACCGAATAATTCGGTTGCTAAGACTGTCGCAAAAGCCACCATATTTATCTTTTGGTACCAAAGTATAGCGACCAAGATTTTTAATTAGCGACCACCATTATTCAGTCGATAATTTAGTGACCGACTACTATTTCGGTCGATAATTTAGCGACCGACTACTATTTCGGTCGCTAAACAGTTAGCAACCACTGTTTTAGCAGCCACCTTAGTTTGGTCGCTAACTCGGTCGCTAACTGTTTTAGCGACTGAATATGTCGATTGCTAAACACTGATTTTCTTGTAGTGTCAGGCATTGTGATTTGTTCGTGAGTTCCCGATTTATTCATGTGTTCATGACTTGTTGCTGCTTTGTTCCTGTGCTCGTGCTGCGTTGAAGACAATTTGAACACTCTTGTTTCATGGGAGTATCTCTACACTCTTGTTCCATCTTTCGGAGGTCTAGGAATTAGAAAGAAAATATCCTTGAATGAATGGGCATAATGGAAAACCTTATACCATACCTGATCTTGATTATATGTACACAATCTCTTGCTTGTCAATATCTTGTTATAAACATACCTATATGTTATTGAAGAATAAAGAGAGTGAGAAATCAAGACATTCGGATGTGGAAGCAACAATGTTGAATGATTATTGAAGATTAAAAGGAAAAAGAGGAGTATGCACTCTTGATATGAGAAACTGAAAGAAAAAATAAATTCAATAAGGAACCAAGAGGGCAAACTTAATTGAGAAATTGAAAAAATATTCAATGAGGAACCAAAAATCTTACAATTTTGTTTAGGGGGCAAATTTAGAAAAGTAGAAATGGCTGACATGGCGGTTCCATAGCCTGCGCTTCAGATTTCATATATTATAAATGGATGGATTCCATGTACCATCATTCTTCTATTTTGTCATCTTATTTCTCATAAGGTATCAGACTATCAGGCAACAAAAAACCGTGATTTAGCCAAGTTAAAATGTTAAATGAAAGCTAATTTCCATTTTTTTTTTTATATCATTCTTCTATCTTGTCAATTATTTCTCATAAGCTAGCTATATTTCAGGCAACAGAAAACCATGATTGTAGACACATTAAAACGTTCAAGAAAGTGAACTTTTGGAATGAATTAGAAGGGAGATATATTTCAAGAACATTGGTTTCACATAAAACGTTTTTATATTTGAGTTTGTGAATCTTTATTCCATCGGGATGAAGATCACATATCTCAAAATAATGTGTCACTTCATGTTTCACTGTTGTGTCATTTAGAAAACTGATCATATTATTTATTATAAATGTGTTTTTTTAAAATGACATAACAGAATCTAACTAATTGAATGTCACGATAAGTGATACATCATTTTGAGAGACTTGATCTTCATCCATTCCATCAATCATTCAAGGATTATTCTTCCTCGATCTCCTCGAGACTAGACAAAAGAAGAGCCAACCACTGTCTTCTGTCCATTCAAACAGACAGACAGTCCTCAATTCTCTTTTTACTTTTATCCGCTTTCTCTTTTTTCATCCTCTTTTTTCTTTGTCTTTCCATCCTCCAGTTTTGAGCTTATTCATAACAAAAGCACTTATTCCATTCATCGTGTTTACTTTAAAGCTTGTTGCTTTGCAACATTTTTATAGTTCCCACAATCTTGATGAGGGGATCGAAGAAGCTTTTGATAATCCACATAACTTTACATACATATCAGAGATCAAAGAAAGAGAGAGATAAGAAGCAAAGTTGCATCACATGCAATCCACTTTCACATGCAAAGCCAAAATCTTCCCTCACTAACAAGAAAGGCATAAAACTCACTTCATATAGGTCTAAACCAAGCACATATCTCTCTAACAACAATTTTTTTTCTTTCAACACAAATGAACCTTGTTGAACCAAAATTCCATTAAGTTTGGTATAAGCCTTTGTGATTAATTCTCTGTGACCTATAATATTGTGAAGATGAGAGCAGGAATATGCAGTATTCAGCTGCAGGCTCTAGCACCAGAAGCTGCAACCCTTGTGAAACAAGCTGTTAATCTTGCAACAAGAAGAGGTCATGCACAAGTGACTCCTCTCCATGTTGCTAGTGCTATGATAGCAACCTCCACAGGAATTCTCAGAAGAGCTTGTCTTCAATGCCATTATTCTCACCCTCTTCAATACAAGGCACTAGAGCTTTGTTTCAATGTTTCCCTTAACCGTTTGCCAGCAGCATCAACATCATCAAGCCCTCTTTTGGGTCCTCCTCAATATTCCTCTACTCCATCACTTTCCAATGCCTTGGTTGCAGCGTTCAAACGTGCTCAAACTCACCAACGCCGCGGATCTATTGAGAACCAGCAGAACCCCATTTTGGCCTTGAAAATTGAGGTTGAACAGCTCATAATCTCTATCTTGGATGACCCTAGTGTTAGCAGGGTCATGAGAGAAGCTGGTTTCTCTAGCTCCCTTGTTAAAAGCAAGGTTGAAGAAGCTGTTTCAGTGGAAGTTTGTTCACAACAACCAATAAAGGATAGTAGCACTAAGCCTCAAACTCTTGGTGGTAGTAACAACATTGGAGGCTCATTCATGATCAAGACTATTGACCATGTTAATAATGATGTTGATGATGTAACTAGTGCTTTGAGTGAACTTGTGAGGAGAAGAAGAAACACAGTTATTGTTGGAGAGAATATTGGCAATGCTGAGGGAGTAGCTAGGGGAGTGATGGAGAGGTTTGAGAGAGGGAATGTTCCAGGTGAGTTGAGGTATGTGCAGTTTGTGAGTCTTCCTCTTATCTCATTCAGGAACATTAGCAAGGAGGAAGTTGAAAAGAAGATTGTGGAGCTTAGAAGACTGGTAAAAAGCTATGTGGGAAGAGGGTTTATTCTTTACTTGGGTGATCTGAAATGGCTGTTTGAGTTCTGGTCAAATTATTGTGAGCAAAGGACAAACTACTACTGTTCTGTGGAGCATATGGTCATGGAGCTTAAAAGATTGATTAGTGGAAATGGAGAGAATGGTAAACTGTGGCTTATGGGGATTGCAACTTTCAGAACATACATGAAGTGTAAAATATGTCACCCTTCCCTAGAAACTATTTGGGAACTTCATCCATTTACTATTCCTGTTGGAAGCCTGAACCTTAGTTTAAACCTTAACAGGTAATTTTTTTGTTTATCTATATTTCAATTTTCAGATGCTTGTAATTTATTATTATGGACAAAACATAGCTACAACTCCATAGGTACATTATGTGCTTATTCAAATAGGATTATGATATGTGTAACAGCTCATCAATAAAAACATAACATGTAGTGTATGAGTTGTTACCCATGTCTTAACTCTATTGGAAAAAAATACCTAATGTACTTATGGAATTGTACTCAAGGTTTCTCCCATTATTGTTATTATTGTGTGCTTCATATATATAGTAATATTCTTTCTGCTGTTTTACTTCAGTGGTTTTCAAGCTCCGGAGAGAAGCAAGGTCAAGGATGAATCTTTTGAAGATAGAGCCAAAGTGCTCAAGCATCTAACTTGCTGCAGAGATTGCTCATTGAATTTTGAAAAAGAAGCTGATAGCATTGCTAGCAGTATAAATAAGAAAGAGTGCACCACTAGCTTGCCAACATGGCTACAAATTTGCAAGGAAGAGAGAAATGACATAATGGACAATCAGGTAATTTATCACAACCCCACTTATTAGTTCAAAATAATAAAGAATTTATGGACAAATTTTTTTATAGTAATGTTTCTCTATTTTTTCCTTCTGAAGCAAGAAAAATCAAGGCTTATGGATATCTGCAAGAAATGGAACTCCTTTTGCAGTTCAGTGCATGGACATCCTTCCAATCTTGAGAAGCAACTTTTTCTTGCTTCATCATCTCCTTCATCCCCTAACTCTGTCTCTTCACATGAGAGAAAGCCTAGCTTGCATTTGAGCCACCTACATTTGCCAGTCATTTCTGAAACAAAACAAGTACCAAAAGAATATGAGTTATACACTGAAACTGTCAGTGATGATTGCTATGAAGGAAACTTAATAATGTTCATGCCAGATCATAGAAATGTCCCTAAACCAGATCTTTTTTCAAATCCCAACTCTAGCCCCAACTCAGCTTCTTCAAGTGAGACAGTGGACGGTTTGGATAGCACTCAAATGTTCAAGGAACTTAATGCAGATAACCTGAAGATTCTATGTGATGCCTTGGAGAAAAAGGTTCCACAGCATAAAGAAATTGTTAAAGAGATTGCAAATACTGTCCTTCTTTGCAGATCAGGAAAGAGAAAAGGAGATAATAATCACTTCCTGAAGAGAAAAAACAACCAAGAAACTTGGATGTTCTTTCTAGGTGTGGATTCTCAAGCCAAAGAGATTACCTCAAAAGAACTAGCTAAAGTTGTTTTTGGTTCTTATAGTAACTTTGTCTCAATTGGTATGAGCAGTTTCTCTTCTCCAAAAGCTGATGACTCCACTGGTGATGAGGAATCCAAAAACAAAAGACCAAGAAATGAGTTTGGTAGCAGTTATCTGCAGAGATTTGGGGAAGCAGTGAATGAGAATCCTCATAGGGTGTTCTTCATGGAAGATTGGGAGCAAGTTGATCACTTTTCTCAAAAGGGTATCATGCATGCTATTGAGAATGGAAATATAACCCTTCCTGGTGGTGAATATGTTCCTCTCAAGGATGCTATTGTCATTTTCAGTTGTGAAAGCTTCAGTTCAGTATCAAGAGCAAAAACGTCTCCATCTGCTGAAAACAAAGGGGATATTAGTAACTTGGAGGAGAAAAGTTCATGCCTCTCTTTGGATCTGAATATAGCAATTAAGGTTGATACCAAAAATGTGCAGTTACCTGGAGACAGTGGGATCTTAGAGTTAGTTGATAAGTTCATTAATTTTGACATACTAGTAGAGGAGAAATAATCTATATTAAATTTGTTTATTTATATTCTCCTTATTTTGTTGTTGCTCAGTTAGAAATTTTTAGGGGAAAGAATGTAGTAAAAATCATCAGATATACATATATCTTTTGTGTGTATTTTTCAAGCTTTGACAAGATGGTAAATTTAGCGGGTGCCTCTGTGTATATTGTAACCTTTCACGTGTATAAGTGTGCCTATAATTTTATGTTAACATCATACATAAAATTCAACGGTTGAATTCATTGATAATTCTCTCTCCATATTTTTCTTTTCTTTTTTATCAAATATCCCCACAGACATAGTTCAAATATCCCCATAGACATAGTTCATACTCACCCTTAGAGGCGAGGGTGGTCGTTAGTTAAAGTCATACTCAAAGTGGTGACGTCAGGATTCAAGTCTCTAATATTGTAAATAAAGTTGGTCTGAGGGCACAGTCCAGACACACACTCAGAAAAGGAGAGAATGCATATAAATTGGCTAAGAGGAGGTTGCTATAGTGTAACAATTGAGATAAATATATATGGAACATTGGGTAAGAAGTAAATGATCAATATTAAAACATAAAATCATGAGACTTTTAAATAGTCACATAATCATTGACTAACTTTTAAAACTTGGCTATCCATATATAGTTGGTTCGGATTTACTCTTTTTACCACTCACAAAAAGTTGTTGCTCACTATCACATTGTTTGTTTAGGGTGATTTTGAAGTGAAAAAGAAGTTAGGAAAGAAAGAAACTATGTATGAGAAGTTGATTTTTCCTTTATTTGGCAAGGGAGAGAAGTGAGAGAGAATGGAGATTGTGGGGGAACCCAAAATAATATAAACTCTCATAATGTGAGGAGAAAACAAGAGTGATTGAGGAACAAAAATTGAAATAATTAATCAATATGTTATTAGGGGAAAATATGTCCTTTACAAGGAAAACTCAACTTTTCTTTCTCACTTCCATTGCTTTCAATTCAAACAACATAAAAATCTCAACCTATATATTTTCTACTCATTCTCTCTACTCGAGGGCTTCTTTCAACCCTACTTCTTTCCTATCTAATTCTTTCTTCTTTCACACTCTCTAACACTCTATTTCCAACATATACTCTCATATTAGTTGAAATTCATGTGAGTCCTCAAAACTCAAGTGAGTCCCATATGAATTAGTGGGACCCTTTACAAAATAGTGGGCCAGACCCAATGAATTTCAATCAATATTGACCATACAACTGTACATGATTGATGAAATATTAAAAATTGTTTAGAGTAGTCGCATTCAAATTCAGATAAAACACTCATCTATTAAGATCAATCAGCTAGTGTTTGTTTTTGTTTTTTTGGGCAACAGCATGTGTTTGTTACAAACCGCACATAGGATAAAATACTCTAAAATAAATATCTTAAAAATCACATATACAATAATTTGTAATTAATTGATAGTGTAAGATATTTTACACTGACAAAGTATCAAAATTAAATTAAATTCTTATATAATTATGAGAGTAAAAAATGATCAGTCATTGTAATTGAAGTTGGCTTGGGGTCACATTTCATTACCAAACCAACACTATTGGTTCTTTATTCTTGGTAAATAGAATGTCCCTATGCCGTGTTACTAGACACACAAAGTAAAACCTTTTTTTTTTTTCTTTTTTTTTTTGCCATAATAAAAAACATGGTTTTTTTTTTTCTTTTTAACTTTCTTTTTAACACTATTTAGCCATCCTTTAAGTTAACTATGACTCCATGGCATAAAGTTCATAAAAGGGGAGTGGGGAATAAAATAAAGCTATATAACAAATGAAGTGGCCGGGCCCAACTCTTACCAGCAAAGGAAGGATGGTTGATCTTCAAGACTGAGATACAAAAGGGAAAAATATGAAATTGACCTTTCTTATCGTATTCTCATCATTTAGTAAATCCCAAGGTATGTGCCTTCCCTACCTTACAAGAAACCTAGGCCTCCTTTTCAAAAAGACTGTGGGACTTTTCTTTTCAATGTTTTAAGGTTTCAAATCTTGCCAACTCCCAAACATAACAATACTAGTATGTGCACTAGTGCCGACACGGGAAAAAGAGATTATCTAATATGAATATGAATGATAGATATATGAATAGTTAATAATTTAATATCTAATCATTTAAAGTTTAATATCTGAAAGATATAGTAGAGAAAACTGTTTGATTACAACATAAACAAAATAGTTGAGTTGTTAACTTGGATAAATTAAGGTTTACATACCCAAAAAGTTCAAGATCATTTAAAACAACATTAGTCTTGACTTCATAAAAAGGCTCTAAATATCTTTAGTCTATGCATATATTGTTTTATGATTTACAACATTTAGTACTTTCAGTTCAATGTTGCTCCCCTTATTCAGCTTGTTTTCTAGCAAAATTGTTCCCAACCCATAGTTATGTATCCTTCAAATTGTACCTAACCCTTCATTATGTATCCTTCAAAATTGTTTTATAATATTGACTACAGACATCAATATTTAATTCAAGGATAATAATATCATCTAAAAAATAATTGACATCCAAAAATACAATAGTAGAGTGAGATAATCATTTTTATTTAGTCCTCCCAAATTAAATATATTATCTACCATTTTTATTTGATTTATTTCACTTGTTTTCCCATGCAAATTAACCATTTTAAGTAAATATATTTATCTATTATTTTTTTATTCTCTGTTGAAAATCTATTTAATTTACTTCACCTCTTTTCCCTGTGAAAGTTAACCATTCTTAAAATATATATTTATCTATGATATTATTATTTATTCTATTTTTATTTTTTTATTTGTTTCTTCTTTTTTCTTCGTGCAAGATAATCATTTTGAGAAAATATAATTATCTTTCCTATTGTTTTTGTCTTCTCTCATTAAAATATATTAAAATTTATTTTTCCTTTTCCTTTAAAAATTAGCCAATTTTAGAAAATATATTATCAATCATATATATATATTTTTTTGTTTTCACTTCAAAATCTATTTGATTTGTTTCCCCTCTTTTTGCATGCAAGTTAATCAGTTCTAGAAAATAAATTTATTTTGATAAATTTATTCTTCTCTTTTAATTAAGAATCTATTTGATTTATTTCTTATCTTTTGGTTGTTTAAGTTAACCAATTTTTGTAATATATTTATCATATTATTATTATTCTTTTATCATAAGAAAAACTTATCATTGAACTCATCCTGGCCAAAAGGTTCTTTTTTTCTCATACATGTTTGTTTTATAAAAAAAAAAAAATGTTCTTTATTATACAAAGATATTTAAAGAACATATCTAAAAAATCATTACACACGAAAAAAAAACTGAAGAGAATATAGCAACTCATGACCCATTATGCTTGTTCTTTTTAGTGGGCATTAAAGCCCTTATAAACATTCAAAATGTTCATCCTCTTTAAAGGCAATATAACTTTTCATCTTTTCTTTGAATATATATTACAGTTCTGTGTCATCCAAGACAACCCACAGCACCCGAAACTTTTGAAGGAAGGGAGATAGTGGCAAATAAGGATTGGCATGGAGACAAAGTTTCTACACCTTGAGCTTTTGCAGTCTTTAGGGTAAAAAAGAGAGAGAGAAAAGCAATAAAGCTAGAACTGCTGTTTTATGCATAGAAGACCATCATCTTTTTCTGCTCTCTCTTCTTTCTACTACATGTGAATTTCTTGCATGAAAGTAAGGGATTTCTCGGATCTCAAACTTCCAATAATCAGTGTATAATTGTAGCATCTCGATCTATCTGACATACTCATAGCATCTTATATATGCAGTGACCTTGGAATCATCAACTAGCATAGGGATAAACATAGCATGGATCCACAAATTTGTTATTAATGTAAGAATGGGCAATCACATTGGACATAACCAGTCAAAAAGAGATGTTCGCATGTAACTTAATGAGAATATATATGTGTGAGAAAAGATAACAATAATGATACGATATATGGTAAAGCACATGGTGCACCACACCTTATAAAATATGTGTCAGTGCATGTTGAACCGTACAACATGAGCCACTACATCAAGCTGAATAAACATTTGAAAGACTTTTTATTCTATGTACGTAGCAAAGTCAGATCACAATCACATAACAACATACATAAATACTATGACGAATATACATAATACATGAGCCACTACATTAACTTGATAGTTGCTTGGTTAAAATTTCAAATTTAGGTTTAAACATAGCGTTATATATAAAGAAGCTTCCAGTTTTGTTGCAGTTGTGCTCTAACAATATACATAATAATATGACGAATGAGTCTTGGTTTAAGTAAAAGTAGAGCTATTAAAATTAGCCTGGCCCGATGGGCTGGCCTAAATAGCCCAACATTAAATATGGGCTGGGTTGCTAAAATGTAGTCCCAAAATATATTTGGCCCAACCCAGCCCAGTTCGAAAATTCATTGGCCCGACATGGGCTAGCTCGTGATGGGCTGACCCGTTGGCCTGAACTTTGAAAGAAAAAAAAATGGTGTCTTATTTACTAAAAGAATAAAAGATGTTGTATCATCTAACATACATTTATCGGGAAATTTTATCTTGATATTATATATACAAATAATAAAACTCTCTCTCATGCCTCTTGAATTAAAACACGTAACTTAATACCCAACATACACTTCTCTATTTGTGCTGCTTGTTCCATTTCTTGTCGTTAAATACGTAACTTAACACTTAAATATTTGTAGTAATATATAATAGACGTGTTTTAAGTTTAAATCTCAATATTAAAGAAGAGAAATTAATTTTTTTAACAAAAAAAAATTTAAATTTATAACTTACTGAATGTTATAATATTATTAATTTTAAAAATGTCTAATTTTTTATCTTTACTGAAATGTACTGGCTCATGGGCCAGCCCACGTTTGGCCCGCAGCTCGCATAGGACTGGGATAGTAATTTACTACATGTGATTCTGGATTCAATCTTTGAAATTACTAGGTTTTTCACCCGTGCCCGGCACGGGTATAAAGTTTATTTAATTTGTATTTTGAAAATAAAAAATGATAAATTGATGAATATAAATAACTACTAATAAAAAAATCTTGTTCATAATCATTTACAAATATTTAATCTAAAAAACTTAAGACTACATCGTCGATATCACAAAGTTTTCATTAATTTTATAATCATCTTATTCGTACAAAAATTATATTTACTATCAACCTTTTATACTTAAATATGCCTCATTTGTAAAGTTACACACAATAGCAACACCCAAGTTTCCACACTTTTAATAATAGAAATCTGTTAATGAACTTAATAATCATGTACAGCATATTTTCTTCATATTTTTATAAACATTTGGTTCCTCCCACCACCTTATAAACATTTGGTTTCTCCCACCACTCTTTATCTAACATATTTTCTTCATTGGTTCTCCCATTCATCTATCATATATTTTTTGAAAACACGTCATTTCTTTTTTATTTATTTAAAACGTGTCTCATCTCTAAAGCTGTACACAGTAGCACCTCCCAAGTTTCCACCCCCTTTAATAATAGAAATTTGTCAATGATCTTAGTAATCATACACAATATATTTTCTTCATAATTTTATAAACATTTGGTTCCCCCACCCTTTATTTATCATATTTTCTTAATTGGTTCCCCCTTCATATATTCTTTTAAAACATGTCATTTCTTTTTTTATTTATTTAAAACATGTCTTATTTCTAAAGCTGCACATAGTAGCACCACCCAAGTTTCCACCCCTTTTAATAATAGAAATTTGTCAATGATCTTTGTGATCATACACAACATAATTTCTTCATATTTTTATAAAAATTTGGTTCCTTCCACCACCCTTTATCTAACATGTTTTCTTCATTGGTTCCCCCTTCATCTATCATATATTTTTTGAAAACATGTCATTTCTTTTTTATTTATTTAAAAGATGTCTCATTTCTAAAGCTGTATATCGTAGCACCGCCCAAGTTTTCACCCTTTTAATAATAGAAATTTGTCAATGGTCTTAGTAATTATACACAACATATTTTCCTCATATTTTTATAAAAATTGGTTCCCCCCACCACCCTTTATCTATCATATTTTCTTCATTGTTTCCCCCTTCATCTATCATATATTTTTTAAAAACGTGTCATTTCTTCCAAAAGGGATAAATTGATAAATATAAAAAATGGCTTACCAAAATCCTTGTTTATAATCATTTACAAATATTCAACCTCCAAAACTTAAGACTATCTCATTGATATCAGAAAGTATTCATTAACTTTATAACCATCATACTTCTTATAAAAATTCTATTACTACCAATCTTTTTTATTTATTTAAAATATGTTTAATTTCTAAAGGTGCATGGCATTAGCACCACCCAAGTTTCCACCCTTTTAATGTTAGACATTTCTCAATGATCATAGTAATTGTACACAACATTTTTTCTTCAAATTTTTAAAAACATTTGGTTCCTTCCAGCCCTTTTATCTATCATATTTTCTTCGATAGTTCCTTCCTTATCTAGCGTATAATTTTTAAAAACATGAGTCATTTCTTCCAAACATGAGTCATTTTTATACATGGATCAACATTTTTTATAAAATAAATGGGTATACATGGATCTGTATTTTATAAAATTCTTATTCTTATAAAAACAAATATGGTAATTGCAGTATCATAATATTAAACACAACTAACGTGAAGTTGGCATTAAGGTGGAATTGGTAGACCATTATGCTTTTAAAATTCTGAAAACTATAAGTAAACTATCTAAAGTTTATTTTGTTTACTAAATAAATCCGTTAAATGATAATTTTGACGTCATAGTCAATGGGAAAAATTACCCCAAACTAAACCTTTTATATATAAAAAGATTGAAAATTAGTAGAATTTGTATCCTATTGATTCAAATGGTTCAGTTACTAAAAAAAAAAAGGTTTACAAATGCTGACAAATATATGATAAAGAGAATATGTAACAATAAATTTTAAATTTGAAATTTGAATCAGATTTTGAAAAGATTTTTATCATGATTGGTTGAAGCAAATGGCTTTAAATATTAATTGTCTAGAGAAGACAAATCATTTAAAATCAATTCAAATATTCTATTTTATTATTTATTTATAAATCTGATTTAATATATTAGTTAGTTAAATTAGAGCATTGGGAAGCTATATGCATTCATGATGATAAGAATAGAAAAGAGATTCACCAACCAACCAATGTATTATTGGAACCCGTAACAATAAATTGTCTATATATTTTTCTTTTAATATTTTTTTATGAAATTTAATTATTTTTTAATTCAAAAAGTTACCATTTTTTCAAGAATGCTGCAAGATTATGGAGAATACAGACAATTTCTACTTAATTTCTATTAAGGTATGATGATATCTAATTATAAGGTAATTTTGAAATCTAGACCATTATGGTTATATAGTAATTTCATATCTAAAACATATTATTGGAATTAATGTTAATTGTTACTTTGTTTTAAAGCAATTTTAATGTAATTTTAATAATTATTCGTTTATTTTGAATTCTGGACGGTTATGATTAGATAATAATTGTTAATAATTTTATTTTAAATTTTTGATAGCCAAACAATGGATTATTTAATTTATTATGATATCATAAATTTCTGGAGAATGAAAACCACAATCAATACTTTAAACTACACATTTTTTTTTGAAGAGAAACTTTAAATTACACATTGTCCATTGGAAATTTATGATTAATCTCTTTCAATTGTATTTCTCCTACAACTTTCTTCAAGAACTAATGTTGCCTCACCAGTTTATCAAGAATACTTAATATGAAAATTAAATTTTAGAGAGATTCTGAAAATGGCACATGGCATGACAATACTATATAATATATCATACACAAATGTTACTTGCATCCTTTGAATAATCTATACAGTTGTGATAAAAAAAAAAAAGGCTTAGGCTGCTACAATGTTTTGGACCATCCTTAGGCTTTTCTTCACCACGCTCCTATAAACCTGAAGCAAATAAAGGTTGTACAGAGATAAAAAAAAATGGCATCAAGATTTCATGTTCAAATATAAATCTAACAACTCATAATTTATCAAAACTAATATATAAACAATGAAGAAGAGATTGAAGTAAACAATGAAAGAAGAGATTGGAAATAGCTTGTATTGGGTTTTTAACATCTCTTTAATTATTGTGCTTTGAAAAGATTGAATAAGTATTGGAAAGATATACACATCATTTATTTTCAACAGATAACAATAAAATGTATTATTATTTCTTATTCTCATTTTTTTATTCTCGTTTTTTTATATGAATTTAAAATATATATTTTTTCTTAGGGATATGCTTATGGAAGAAATTAAGTATTAATTAATGGGGTATTGGCATAGAAAAGAAAGAAAAAAGAATATAAGAAAACATAAATTATTTGATTGGATATCATGGGTGGTTGGAATTAAATTAGAGTTATGGTCTCTTGGGAGTTGAAATAAATCAATTAAAATAATTTTAAAAAATAAATTCAGAAAATCAATACATTGCCTGTTTTGATAGTCACAATGTATTGGAACAATAAAACTATTTGAGTTTGAACATTTAAATTAAATTAAATATATAGATAAAACTATTTCATTTTTGAAAATCATTATTCTGTCAAAAATAATAATAATAATAATAATAATATTATTATTATTATTATTACTATTATCATTATTATTATTATTATTATTATTATTATTATTATAGATATAGAATAGAGGTTCATCAGCCAACCAATGCATTGGAACCCGTAGCAATAAATTGTCTGAAATTTTTTTTTCTTTTAATATTTTATTGTTTCGAAATTTATTTGTTTTTTTTAAATTGTAAATAAATAAATCTGATTGGTGGTGTTAAATATTGTAATTTAATCTTTGATTTCAAAACAAAGAGAGAAGCAAAACCAAAAGATAAGAAAGTAATTAAGAGAGAGAGAATTTATTAGATACATTTTCCATGAATGTATTTCGAAAATATCATTAGAAGAGGTGCAGCCAACTAATTTTTGAAAGTTGTATCTAGCAATAAATTCCCTGCATCTCTTTTATATTCTTTTATTATTTTTTTCATAATTTTAAAATAGAAAGTTCGTAGAAAACTTCTTGAAGAAGCATTCACTGTAGATGTGACTCCTGTAAAACTTTCAAAAACCAATCAGAAGTTGGACACAGGTTGTATTTCAGATAAGAAAGTAATTAAGAATTAAGAGAGAGAGAATTTATTAGATACCTTTTTCATGCAATTATTTCGAAAATATCATTAGAAGGGGGACCAACCAATTTTTGAAAGTTGTATCTAGCAATAAATTCCCTGCATCTCTTTTATTATTATTTTTTTTAATTTTAATTTTAATTAATTTTTAAATTTCCAATCTTTCTAATAAGAGAAAGTTCGTAGAAAACTTCTTGAAGAAGCCTTCACTGTAGATGTGACGTCTGTAAAACTTTCCTGCAAATGGGGCTATATCTAATTGTTGGTGTTAAATATGGTGTTAAATATTGTATTTTTCAAATCTTATAACCAACTGTATTGATTTTCTTTTATTTTCTCAGTTTCAATATTTTTAAAAAAAAATTTCGCAAATTCCAACAATCCCATTAACAGGGGCTTATGAAATGTCGTGAACTGCACCCACTACCCCTGTCCATTGTAGCTTTGGAAACCCAATAAACTCAATTCATTATTTCACCTAAAAATTAATGCAAATTAGAAAAACCAAAATATTATTTTTATTAAATATTATTTTATTGAAAGTTGTCCCTAGCAATAAATTATCTGCATCTCTTTTATTATTTTATTCTTTTTTCTATAAATTTAATTGATTTTTTTTTTTTACTGTAATTGATTTTTAAATATCAATAGAAGAGGTGCAACAAATCAATTTTTGAATATTGTAGCTAGCAAGAACAAAAAATGTCAACTATTAGAATTTAAAACTCAAGTATATAACAACATTAAAAAATTGCTTATACGCTAAAAATGTCATTCATTACTAATAAAATGAACATGATCTAGGCCACACAGGGAACAATTAAAATTAGCATAAGAACTCCACCATCTCAAAATTCAAAAGCCTTCATAGCCAAATAATTGAAACCAAAATAAATCATAGAAAATAAAATTATTGGTATTAAGAACAATGAACTTCCAAAATCGAATATGATATATGAATTGGATGTCAACCTCTCAGGAAAGACATAATTCAACCTAAAAGGAGAACATGATATATGAATATATTTTCAAAATAATAAAAAAAAGGAAATAAAAGACAGTGAACTATAGCCCCTTTATTTTTTTCTTCTTTTATGCTTCCCATTTTTGAGACCCCCCATCTGAAACCGTAGAAACTGCAATCGAAATCAGAGAGATTCCTAGTTAAAAAATTAAAATTACCCAGATATTCAAATTTCAACCATAGTAAACACAAATTTCATTTGGACAAAATTTGATAGACTTTTCGTTTCCGAGAATGCTTACCACTGTCATATTGTTGTTTTAGGCGTCATTCTTCTTCTGCAACATTGACGCAAAGAAACGGTTGTAATTTAGCGGTAGCAACATGTTGCTCTTGTTATCAAATCCCATAAGGAATAGATAGATAGATAGATAGATAGATAGAGATAGATAGAGAGAGAGTGAGATATATATATATATATATATATATATATATATATATATATATATATATATATATATATAGAGAGAGAGAGAGAGAGAGAGAGAGAGAGAGAGGGGGGAATCAAGTGTACCTTGTTCAGTATAGGAGAATCACAGAGATAATATTTGCACAAAGGAACCAGGCCTTGCAATGGTGGCAAGAATAGAAAAACCCAGAGAGAGAGAGAGAGAGATTCTTTCCCCTTGCTTCTGAAGTGTGAATGTTAAAAATGAAAAGGTCTAAGGTGGTTGAATATTTGAATAAAGAGAGAATTTATTGTATGATTAGATAAAGTTTGAATGGAGTTTACCAACCAATTTGTTGAAACTCGTAGCAATAAAATACCAACCAATAGAAAAGATGCTGTCAACCAATAGAAAAGGTGCTGCCAACAAATTTCTTTTATTCCTTTTTTCCATAATATTAATTGATTTTAAAGATTTAAATAACCAATAGAATAGAAGAGGTGCAGTTAACCAATTTTTGAAAGTTGTAGCTAGCAATAAATTCTCTGCATCTCTTTTATTCTTTTTCTTATTTTTTTCGAATTTTAATTTTTTTTAATTCAAAAAGTTTCCCATTATAGAAAGTTTTTAGAAAGCTTCTTGTAGAAGGAATCTCTGTAGAGATGACACTTGGCAAACTTTCCTGAAAATGGGGCTAGATATATTGAATATATAGATGTGTATAAAAAAATAATGTTGGAAGGAATCTTCGGTTATAAAAAAATGTTGTGAGAGTCCTCGCTTAGGCATCTGATTGTATTTTAGAAAACTAATCTCTCATCTATCGAGTGAGAGAATATTCCAAAAAAAAAACTATTATGATTGAGAAAAAAAATATTTTGCTTTTGTACTTGATTAGATCTATTGATACATTTTTCTATAAAGAGTAGTATGCCAATGCATCACTATGGAATATTGTCATCCCAACTAAATTGGCACCACAATTTTCATCAATCATTTGCGCCATACTACCTAGATTGGAGATAATACATCTTGGATTATGAATATGAATTTTGGATGGTTCAATTCTATGTATAAAACAACCGTTCTGACTTCGTTTAATGACTATATGGAAATCCTTACACGTCTCCTTTTTTTTCACTATAGCACAGTCAAGAAATGTGTTCTATACACTCTTTCTTTAAAACAACAACTAGATCTTCTATCCGTACGATGCACAGGCATACATTATATGTTATTATTTTACACTATTTAATAAGTATAATTAATTTTAAATGTTGAAAACAACAAATTAAAAGAGCAATGAATAAGTATTTGTGTATTACTTGAGATGAAAAATCATCGCATGCTTTTTTTTTTTTTTTTTGGTCTTCTAAATTTTAAAATACTGATATAATTAAATTTTTATAAACTTATATTGGAAATGGTATTGAAAAGATTGTTTGTTTTAAGCATATAGGGTCTATTTGGGTAAACGACTTGATTAAGCGCTTATAAGATAAGCACTTATCATATAAGCGCTTATGTATAAGCTATTTCGATAATCAAGGATAAAATATAATCAATCTGTTTTCATATAAGTTATATGTTGTCATCATAAGCTATCCTGGAAAGTTTATCAAAATAAGCTGAAAACAACTTATGGACATGTCATAAGCTCTCCCAAACACTTTGACAAGTGCTTATGCCAGTAGATAAGCCCAAATAAGTTGTTTATAAGTCAATCCAAACAGGTCTATAATTGCAGCATCATTTTACCGTGATTATTGTATTTTACAATTTGTCTTAAATAACCTGTAAAGCACATAAACTCCATAGTGACAAAATGCAAAATGAGAGTTCAAGAGTACATTTTTTCCTTGTTAACATATTCACATAATTACATAACAGACCTTCAATAGTCACCAATGTATGTTAAAATTTCGACAAATGTATGCGATCAACGTGCAGCCCCATGATCTTAATTTAACACACAAATGGATTTGCAATAGAAATAGAATTTTTTATGATAATTGTATGGATCATTTGGTAATTCTGAAAATAGTTTCGATTCAAAGAAAATTAAAAGCATTGAAAAAGCGGACATTAAAAAGAAATGATATAAATAGTCCAGAGTAATTCTTGAACTGAAACTATATTATAAATTCCTAAATGACATAAAAAGAAGACTTCAAGAATTTATTAGAAATAAAAATAATCCACAATAATTTGTAACTATGACTAATATTTAACATAGGAATATGTTCCAAGGACTCCACAAATGATTTGTAGCAACTGCGACGCTTAGAGCAACCTGAAGGTTTTAGGAAAACAAAATGGATTTAATTGATATACACTGACAGTGTAAAGTTTTTTTACACTGTCAATCAATCAGAAATTGACACATCATTACAAATCTTTGATTCTTATCCTAACCACCTTAAAAGTCATCAATTTTATGATTTCTGATTGGTTGTCAGTATAAAAATCTTTACACTGACAGTGCATAGAAATTAAACTCAAACAAAATTATGTAAATCCAATACGAAAACTTTTTCTGGGATTAAATTGCATGATTATGCTATAAATTCACTCTTACATTGCATTTGGTAGAGCTTATGCACTGAACTTGTTGAAAGTGTTAACAAGTTTTAGGCTGTAACCTTGAAACATGCTTGCAAGCATAAAAGAATTGCTTGTATGAGCCAAACAAGTTGTCTACTAAAAGATAATCCTTATAGCCGCTCCTGAGCAGTAAACCAAAATATTCAATTATTAAAATGAATCATGAAGGAGGCAAATTTGAGTAACATACATGCTGCTTTGTCAGTCAGTGATCAAACATGATATGTGGTTAATTTGTGACTGAGTTTGATCCAAATAAGGTAAGTGCTTCAACCCTACCCATGATATTTTTCATATTTTTTTTATATAGGTAGGTGCTTCTTGACGTTTTTGTGCTTTTATATAAACCATATATTTCTTCAAACGAATATTTTCGAAGGAATTCTGTGGGCCTTTTATATGGCCAAAAAGATGAAATTCTGGTTTGTATAGTATTCTATTTCTGATTGTTTAAGATTCTTAATATTTAATTTGTTGCAATTCTATTTTTATCTGTCCAAGATTGAGGTAAAAGCAAAGACAAGTTTGAGATTGGTTGCTTTTTACGTAAATGGGAAAGAAATGACCACAAATAGCATTATTTATCATTTTATTTTATCTTTCTTGATGTAATTTTTCTACATAGTTGCTGCTATTTTTATTACTTATTAGTCTAAGCTTACTAATTTATCACTAATTTGTCTTCAAATTATATAAGTGCTGAAAGATTAATCAATCCAGTTATGGGCAGTGCACAACTTTTGTATTGGATTTAATGTTTATATTTCTTCTTTTACAAAACGAAATGTTTGCAGATTCTAGACAAGTACTTCAACTCTAGTAGTACTTGAGACTAATCTTCTACTTTAGACAAGTATATATATACATATTAGATAGTGAAATAAGACAAATTAGAAAGTGAAGGCTAAAGCACCTGACTTTTTGTCTTTTAAAAACTCAGTTGAACACGGTGATAAGATTCGTCTGATGAGTTTTGTGTGTCATTCATTATTCACGAGTTTTGTATAATTCTGCACTTATGATATTGCATCTAATAGAATATTTGCTTTTATCCAATTGAAGGATATGACACCAAAGATTACATTACGTGATGGCATTGTCTTTGGGAGTATTAACTGGATAATAAGGGTACGTGTATGTAAGTCTGTGGAAAATTTCGGACTTATTGGATGTGCTACAAATAAATAGTGTGGAATTGTTGTTGTTAGATGAAAAAAAGATGAAAAAGTAAGCACTTAAATTTTATTTAACATTACTTATCACATTTCGTCATAAAAAAGGATTCCAGTCAAGTGTCTAACTTTTAATTAATTTAAATTATTTGAGTTATGAAGGATTACTCATTTGGAAGTAACTTTCGACATTTGATCCATATTGTATAACCAAGATAGTATTGATCTTTCAAAATCAGCACCATTAGGCTTTTGACTGCTTGCACAGCTTTTTTTTTTTTTTTGATGAAATGCTTGCACAGCTTTTGCACAATAGTCATAGATTATTTGACATTATGGAACATTGAAAGGTTAGCAAATAAAATATATTATTCGGATAACAAATATTTGGCTTGTTGAACTGATGACTGTATGCATATTAATATTTTTTATACATTAATCTAAAAATCATATGAATACTCAATTTTCAAACCATGAAATGATAATAACTCCACACGTAAATTTTGTAATAGTTAATTTATCAGATACTATCTTTATTTAATATTTTAATAAAAATTAAAATTAAAAAGATATATAATTTGATAAAACCTCATATAAACATGTAAATTTTGTATTTATTATACTATTTGCAACTATATTGGCTTAGTATAATTGTGTTTTGCATTCATGTCATATAAAGAATTTATTTACATTTCAGTTAACAAATATACACACTAGTGCAGGAAGCACTTTTAACAGCAGTTAAAAGTGACTTTTAAAGTCGGATATGGAGGCGACATTAATTCAACCGATGTTACAAGTTTAACTTGTAACAACAGTTTTATAAACGTTGTTACAAGTTAACCAATAACATCGGTTGGTTTCAACCCGCCGCCTTTAAAAGTAGCGGGATTGAGGCATCAGGTCATGCTACAAGTTGACTTGTAACATCGGTTGTATTTAAAACAGCTGTTATAAGTTGACTTATAACAACGGTTGTCTTTAGAACCGATGTTATAAGTGAGCTTTTAACAGCGGATATAAACAGAATCGCTGTTACAAGTTTTTAAAAAAAAAAAAATTGGTTTTTTTCAGTTTCACTGCACCTGTAATATTTCATAGATACACACAGAGAACCATCCAGACTCACCTGCTAATTAAAATTTAAAGATACAGACAATGATGCTAACTAAGATCATCCAAAATTCAAACTATCCATAGCATAATCAATATATATACATCGTACAACAAGAAATCATATATATACAAACAAAATTGATCAAGCTAATAAGTAAGTCCTGATCTATTATATATACAGAGTAATAATATAAGTTCTAAGTACCTAAAGCATAAACCTATGCATTGTGCTCAAAGTATATATCCGCACTCCATAAACTATGTTCCGCCAAAGCCTGCACAAGTTCAAATAGAGATTCAACATTAATTTTAAGTCACCAACAAAAACAAAAAATAAATAATTAACATGGATACCTAAAAAAAATTAATTACACTATGATGCAAAATAAAAATAAACATGCATAACTTACACTATAGTCAAGTTTAGATCGATATCCCTTCATTATGATCATCACGAGTGGCATTTAAAAACAGGCACTCTAAACTTCGTGTAATCAACCTCCCAGATCTCTTCAATGATCCCAAAGTATGAAACGGATGCCATAACAGGGTTTTTATCTTTCGAACTAGAGAAATGCATGGACTCAGCGACGACCATAACCCCACTGTTTTGCATAGTACTTTTGTCATCCTGGGACTTTGTATAGAAGGAAAACTTATTGATATCGTACCCACTCCAGCATATGACATCAAAGTTAGGTCCCTGTGCTAGCCATTTTAATGTTTCAGAAGCAGTACCATCCTTTGCAATTTTTTCTTTAAACCAGTTCAAGAAAGTCTTATTATGCTTGTTCAAACACCATTTTTCATTCATTCTAGGATAAGTTTCGTTGATGATGCTTTTGTGCTCACATAAGTATGGTTCAACCTCATCAGTGTTATTCAATATATACAAATGTGCTTGAAGCACTTCCTCCCGATCCATGCTCTTAATAGTGATACCTCGTGTACCCTTCCCATCATATCTTCCTTTATGACGAGACTTCGAAAGCCCTACAGGTTCCGCTTCTGACATGTAGTCTGTACAAAACTCAATAGCTTCTTCTGCAACATACCTTTCAACAATAGATGCTTCGGGACGGTGTGGATTCTTCATATATCCTTTCAAGATCTTCATGTATCGCTCAACCGGGTACATCCACCTTAAATAAACGGGGCCACACAATCTAATCTCCCTCACTAGATGAACAATCAAATGAACCATGATGTCAAAAAATGAAGGTGGAAAATACATCTCCAATTGGCACAAGATAATGGCTGCCTCATTTTCCAAGTCATCCAACTTTTTAGTGTCAATGACCTTGCTACATATAGCATTGAAGAATAAGCATAACCTAGTAATGGCATGTCTGACTTTTTTAGGCAAGATGTCACGAATGGCCACCGGTAGTAGTTGTTGCATCAAGACATGGCAATCATGAGACTTTAAGCCAACTAATTTGAGATCTTTCATTGAGACAAGTCTCTTGATATTTGAAGAGTAACCCTGTGGCACTTTGACTCCCCGTAGACATTCACAGAAACTTCTTTTCTCTTTTTTTGATAAAGTATGGCATGCTGGGGGCAAATAAGTCTTCTTATCCCCCACTTTATGTGGAGCTAACTGCTCTCGTATACCCATCGCAACTAGATCCAGACGAGCATTCACACCATCCTTTGTCTTGCCTTGAATGTTGAGAAGCGTTCCGATTAAACTGTCACACACATTTTTCTCCACATGCATCACATCAATACAATGTCTTACATCAAGCTTGCACCAATATGGAAGATCAAAGAAGATCGACCTCTTCTTCCATATATTCTTCTCAGTAGCCTTCTTTTGGGACTTCCCATAGATAACATTAGTGTTCTTCACCCGTTCATAAACTTGGTCTCCAGTCAAGGCCACCAGAGCAATTGCACTCTCCGGAAGTCCATTGAAAGCTTTTCTCAACCTACGATAAGGATGATTAGGCTGGAGAAATCTCCGATGCCCAAGGTAGACTGTCTTCCTTCCATGTTGCAGTTGATGGTAACATGTGCCTTCTTCACATATTGGACATGCTTTATGCCCCTTAACACTATACCCGCACAAGTTCCCGTATGCTGGAAAGTCATTGATGGTGCAAAATAACATGGCACGCAATCTGAAAGTCTCACGGCAATACCCGTCGATCACATCAATGCCTTCATCCCATAACTTTCTCAAGTCTTCAATCAACGGACTCAGATAAACATCAATATCATTTCCTGGCTGTTTTGGACCCGAAATCATCATACTTAACATAATGTATTTGCGCTTCATGCACAACCAAGGAGATAGGTTGTAAATTACCAGGAGAACAGGCCATGAACTATGAATACTACTTAAGTTTCCATATGGATTCATTCCATCGGTAGCAAGTCCAAGCCTGAGGTTTCTAGGCTCATTGCCAAACTCCGGAAACAAACTATCAATTCTCTTCCACTGCAAAGAATCAGCCGGATGACGAAGCTGTCCATCACATTTCCTCTCATCTGCATGCCATCTAATATTCTTTGCATCCTTTTCATTAGCAAACAATCGCTTGAACCACGGAATTACTGGAAGATACCATAACACCTTCGCAGGAGGACCCTTGGTGACCGCATCACAACTAGAATCATCATCCTAAACTTTGTATCGTGATACCCCACACCTGGGGCACTCGTGCATCTATTCAAACTCTTTCCTGTACAATATGCAATCATTGGGGCAAGCGTGTATTTTCTTATACTCCATACCCATCGGACACAATATCTTCTTCGCCTCATAGTTTCGGGATGGTAATGTGTTACCTTCTGGAAGCATGTCTTTCAACAACTCAAGCAATTCGGTAAAGCTTTTATCGCTCCACCCATTTCTCGCCTTCACATTGAACAATCTTAACACCACTGACAACCGTGTGAAATTAGTGCACCCCGGATACAAAGCCACTTCCGCATCACTGCACAAAGTATCATACACATGTGCTCGCCGAAAGGACTCTTGCCCAATATCACGGATCATGTCCTCTAGTCCATCGTCCATATCTACGTCATCAACTTCCTCTCTATCCGACACCCTTGGCCTGTCTAACGATTCACCATGACATATCCATATTGTATAACTCTTGCAAATCCCCTCACAAATAAGATGATCCCGTATCTCGTCAGCTTCTAGTCGTCTCTCATTCAAACAGTTAACACAAGGACAACAAAACCTTCCGTCACTACTATCAGGAGCATTTGTTTTTGCAAATTGTAGAAAATCTTCCACTCCATTCTCATACTCATCACTTGTCCGTCTAGCATTCATCCAACCGCGACCCATGACTAAAACATTAACTTCATACTTAGTCCAACATCTTCATCAACTACTTCTTATGATAGGGTATGGCCCTATCCCATTCGAGAAGAAACTTTTTCAACATTCGGTTAACAGTTAGTCCTTAACTCTCATGCTCATACTCGACGAAATTTCCGCAGCATTTCCCTTCGGTCTCCGACGTACAAGACTTGAACGCGATGACATCCACCACGATAAAGTATGCACCCGGAGAACGAAAGGAAATGTATCAATCCGAACTTTCATCAAGTATATAACATGAGAATCAATGAATAACTATTTTAACTGAATGAAGAAAAAGTTTTTTCCCAAACTGTCCAACTTGGACAATTCAAGATCCAATATAATGAGCTGTACCTTAAGTACGTACACGTGTGCTCATTAATATTGCATCTCAAACGGGAAACTAAGGCTTTACTAATTAATTAACACCAAAAAAGTAATAAAACACTCCATTAATCCCCAAGTTAAAGCAAACAAAAATCAAACTAGAAAAATAGAGATGAGAAAGCTTACCGGGTGTGGGAAGAAACACAACAACTGTGGAAACGAAATCCTAAGTTTCAAATAATCAAGAAACCCTGAAAGAGAAAGAGAAAGAAGCTAAAACTAATTGCACAAATCCAAAAGTTAAAGGGAACACAAAAATGAATAAAACCCAACGATGATAAGTGTGCTTTCACATTCTAGAGATGCATTGTTAACAACAAATTATGCAATACCATGCTATGAGTATATATAAAAAATTGGCTTCACCCTATCCTCATGTGTCCAACCAATGAATTGCTAATCAATCACATACACACCAAAATACATCATAGCATCCTTAATTTATGTTAAGAAAATGCATAGTAACATCAGAACCATTGGATAACATTTCTCATTGCCACAAAAGTGTTTGTCTGAGTTTTTGTTTCCCTAACAGTTGTATGGTATGTGTGGAATTACAACAGAAGCATGCTACTATATTACTTGAAAATATAGTGATTAAATATCAAATATGCATTCAGGTTTCCCTGTACCAAACTAAACCTATACCTGGATGTTACAACATTTTTCAAAGCAAAGGTATGTGGTGATCCAAAAATAACATAAATAAATATCCAAACATTTCAAAACACAGTAAAGTACCAAACTAACAAACTTGACAAAAACCACCTCCCAACAAAATCAGAATAATAAGAACAAAAAAATAATCATGAAAAAAGGCAACACATTATGCTGTATACCCACTAACCGAACTGAAGAGAGAGTGGATTTTCCTTGATCAAAGTACTTCCCAATGTGTCAGTAATCTGCAATCTCACGCGCGTCCCTCACATGCTTCGGTTTGCCATAGCCATGGCCATATGACCTTATGGAAACGGAACAAAGTAAAGGATTGATTTGACATTCCCTAGGGTTGAGAGAGAGAAAGAGAGAGTGAGAGAGAGAGAGAGACCTGTTTTCGTGGTAATGGGGCGAGGTCGGAGGGCGGCGTCTTCCTCCCTTGCGGCCTTGCTTAGTGCTTACTGAGTGGAAAGTGAAAACGCAGGGAGCGAGCAAGGACTGACACAACGGCGGACCTCGATGGGTTCGGGACGGCAACACGGTGGACTGAGCAAGGACCAGAAGGTTTTGTGGTTAGGGTTAGAATGTGGAAGAAGAGAAGGCGGAGGGTGTGAGCATTACGCGAAAGAGGAAGGAGCAGAGAATGCGGTGAACGTTAGCAGAGGAAGGAGCAAAAACATTTGGGTCGAAATGTCAAGCGCAAAAGAAAATGGAGCCACGAGCCAGACATTGAAATAAAAAAACAATTTTCCACATCGGTTATAACTAAAAACCGATGTCTTATAAACATTTTCCACATCGGTTATAAGCAAAACCGATGTGGTATATTATGGCTTTTTTATTTTTATTTTTTATTTACTTTTATACATCGGTTTTAAAATAACTGATGTTAAAACCTATAATTTTCCACATCGGTTATAAGCAAAACCGATGTGGTATATTATGGCTTTTTTATTTTTAATTTTTATTTACTTTTATACATCGGTTTTAAAATAACTGATGTTAAAACCTATAATTTTCCACATCGGTTATAAGCAAAACCGATGTGGTATATTATGGCTTTTTTATTTTTATTTTTTATTTACTTTTATACATCAGTTTTAAAATAACCGATGTTAAAACATAATTTTCCACATCGGTTATAATCAAAACCGATATGTTAACTTGTGCCATTTTTTAATTTTTATTTTTGGTTCACTTTTCAACATCGGTTTTCCAAACACACGATGTTAAAACACTTTTTACATCGGTTTTTTTTATAACCGATGTTAAAAATTTCCAATTTAATTTCAAAAATGTTACCGCCTCCTTTTTCACATCGGTTTTTTGTTAACCGATGTTAAAAACCCGATGTAAAAAGCATATTTTGCACTAGTGGTGTCATTCATTATTCACGAGTTTTGTATAATTCTGCACTTATGATATTGCATCTAATAGAATATTTGCTTTTATCCAATTGAAGGATATGACACCAAAGATTACATTACGTAATGGCATTGTCTTTGGGAGTATTAACTGGATAATAAGGGTACGTGTGTGTAAGTCTGTGGAAAATTTCAGACTTATTCAATGTGCTACAAATAAATAGTGTGGAATTGTTGTTGTTAGATGAAAAAAAGATGAAAAAGTAAGCACTTAAATTTTATTTAATATTACTTATCACATTTCGTCATAAAAAAGGATTCCAGTCAAGTGTCTAATTTTTAATTAATTTAAATTATTTGAGTTATGAAGGATTACTCATTTGGAAGTAACTTTCGACATTTGATCCATATTGTATAACCAAGATAGTATTGATCTTTCAAAATCAGCACCATTAGGCTTTTGACTGCTTGCACAGCTTTTTTTTTTTTTTTGATGAAATGCTTGCACAGCTTTTGCACAATAGTCATAGATTATTTGACATTATGGAACATTGAAAGGTTAGCAAATAAAATATATTATTCGGATAACAAATATTTGGCATGTTAAACTGATGACTGTATGCATATTAATATTTTTTATACATTAATCTAAAAATCATATGAATACTCAATTTTCAAACCATGAAATGATAATAACTCAACACGTAAATTTTGTAATAGTTAATTTATCAGATACTATCTTTATTTAATATTTTAATAAAAATTAAAATTAAAAAGATATATAATTTGATAAAACCTCATATAAACATGTAAATTTTGTATTTATTATACTATTTGCAACTATATTGGCTTAGTATAATTGTGTTTTGCATTCATGTCATATAAAGAATTTATTTACATTTCAGTTAACAAATATACACACTAGTGTAGGAAGCACTTTTAACAGCAGTTAAAAGTGACTTTTAAAGTCGGATATGGAGGCGACATTAATTCAACCGATGTTACAAGTTTAACTTGTAACAACGGTTTTATAAACGTTGTTACAAGTTAACCAATAACATCGGTTGGTTTCAACCCGCCGCCTTTAAAAGTAGTGGGATTGTGGCATCAGGTCATGCTACAAGTTGACTTGTAATGTCGGTTGTATTTAAAACAGCTGTTATAAGTTGACTTATAACAACGGTTGTCTTTAGAACCGATGTTATAAGTGAGCTTTTAACAGCGGATATAAACAGAACCGCTGTTACAAGTTTTTTAAAAAAAAAATTTGTTTTTTTTCAGTTTCACTGCACCTGCAATATTTCATAGATACACACAGAGAACCATCCAGACTCACCTGCTAATTAAAATTTAAAGATACAGACAATGATGCTAACTAAGATCATCCAAAATTCAAACTATCCATAGCATAATCAATATATATACATCGTACAACAAGAAATCATATATATACAAACAAAATTGATCAAGCTAATAAGTAAGTCCTGATCTATTATATATACAGAGTAATAATATAAGTTCTAAGTACCTAAAGCATAAACCTATGCATTGTGCTCAAAGTATATATCCGCACTCCATAAACTATGTTCCGCCAAAGCCTGCACAAGTTCAAATAGAGATTCAACATTAATTTTAAGTCACCAACAAAAACAAAAAATAAATAATTAACATGGATACCTAAAAAAAATTAATTACACTATGATGCAAAATAAAAATAAACATGCATAACTTACACTATAGTCAAGTTTAGATCAATATCCCTTCATTATAATCATCACGAGTGACAAGTACATCGTCCACCACAATTTTATCACTTCACCCATTTCTCGCCTTCACACTGAACAATTTTAACGCCACCGACAACCGTGTATAAGTAGTGCACATTTTCTCATATTCACACATTTGACACAAGGATAACAAAACTTTCCATTACTATCAGGCAGGTTTCTTTGAGAAAATTCTAGAAACTCTTCAACTCCCTTCCGATACTCATCACTTGTGCGTCTACTAACCATCCAACTACGATCCATAGCTACGTTCTGTAAATATACACACAACTACATTAAGTTAAGGGGCTAAAATAAGATGGACTCTAATGATATTTCCTTGCATCAGTGATCAATACATTTTATAGGAGCATCTAAACCCTAACAAACTATATTATCGTCACCTTTGCAAATAAACAACCATGACCATGAGCATTAACCATAAGCATAACAGCAGCCATAACAACATTTTACAAAAAAAGAACACACAAAATCACCCACAAAATCAATGAAACAGAGACACATATATGAAATAGAAATAGACACAACAGGCAAAAATAAAAGCGCAAAAACAATGAAACAAAACCACCCACAAAAACATCAGTATCCGAAATCGCAAGATAAAACAAAAATGCATAGAACCACAAACATGTTCTTCAATGAAACCCAAAAACAGAAACAGAGAAGCAAAAAACACAAAATAAATCGCAACAAACGGAAAGGAAGAGAGAGCTTACGAGGTAGCGGCCGGATTGAGAAAGGACGAAGTGGTGGAGGACGAAGAGACGGAGAACAATGGTGGCGTCAGTGCGGGAGGACGAAGGAACAGGAGGTTGAAAGAAACAGTACGTGTTAGGGCACGGGAGTGAATAGCTGTCTCTGAGTTTTCATATGTTAATATAAAGACATGTAACAACGGTTGCAATGCCAACCACTGTTATATGTCACTTGTAACAGCGATTGTCAAACAATAGCTGTTAAAAGGTTTTCCCTCGATCAAAATATCTGGGAATTGCCCACTTGTAACGGCGGTTGTTTTAAAAACCGCTGTTATAAGTCACTTATAACATCGGTTTGACAACAACCGCTGTTATAAGTCACCGTCCTTACAAGTGTTTTAAATGATCTAGATATTTACGGAACTACCACCGCCTCTTTTATAACATCGGTTTTTATCTAACTGATGTTACATCTAGTCGTTATAGGGATATTTTCCACTAGTGACATTTTGCTATAAAACGAAGTCTAATCCCACAATTTGATAATTCATACTCCTGATTTTCTCACCATCATAACTTCCTCTAGACTTCCAAATCATGAATTAAACACACAATAGAGATGTTCGAATAATGTTATTGAGGAATATAGATCAATCATCAGGATTATGCAATGAGACTTGGCTTAAAATTACTCAAATGGGCAGTTATGATTTAGAGACAAAACTCATCTCGGAAAACAATATTGGCCAAAAGTTTTATATTCCTAGATTGTCAATAACCCCATCAAATAAAAATTTCCTTTCATGTTTCAGCGTAAACAGATTCCTGTTGTTCTTTCTTTTGTAATGACCATGAATAAAAGTCAAGGACAGTTTCTTCAACATGCATGTGAGTATCTATCTTCCTCAGCCCGCGTTTTCACAAGGACAGTTATATGTTTCGGTTTCAAGAGTAACTTCACGTCATGGATTAAAGTTACTTATATGTGATGATGAAGATAATATCTCCAACATCACTTCTATTGTGTTTTACAAAGAGATCTTTCAGAATTTAAAATAAGTAACTCATACTTAATTAATAGCTTGATTGAATATATAAAATAAACTGTGTACATAAAAATGGTGTTACGTATGAGTTACCTATTTTAAATTATGAATGATCTCTTTGTAAACCACATTAAAAGTGATGTTGGAGACATGATCTCATCGTCATATATAAGTAATTTTACCCATGACGTGAAGTTACTAATTGCAACATAATTGTCCATGAGAGAACACAGGTTGGGTAAGATAGATACCTACATGTTGAAGAGACCGTCCTTAACTCTTATTTATGGTTATCGCAAAAGAAATAACAATAGGAAACTATTTATGCTACAACTTGAAAGGAATTTTTTTATCTGGTGAGCTCAATGACAATTTAGGAATATAAATGTTTTAAACAATATTGCTTTCTGAGATGACTTTTGTCTCTAAAACATAGCTGCCCATTTGGGTAATTATAAGCTGAGACTCATTGCATAATCTTGACGATTGATCAATATTCCTCAATAATAATATTTGAACATCTTATTGTGCATTTAATTCATGACTTGGAAGTCAAGAGGAAGTTATGGTTTTGAGAAATTCGGGAGTATGGATTCTCAAATTGTGGGATTAGGTTTCATTTTATAGTAGCCTGTATATTTGTTAACTGAAATAAAAATAAATTCTTTATAAGGCATGAATGCAGCAAACAATTACACTAAGCCAATACAATTTTAAATTAATAAATACAGAATTTACATGTGTATCTAAGTTTTTATCACATTAGATATCTTTTCAAATTTTTTTATTAAAATATTATATAAAGATAGTATCAGATAAATTAATATCTATCCTATTACAAAATTTACGTGTGGGGTTATTATCATTTCATGGATTGAAAGATGAGTACTCATGATTTTTAGATAAATGTATCAAAAATAATATTATGCACGTAGTCATCAGTTCAACATGCATGTGCCTATCAAAAAAATCAGTTCAACATGCCAAATATTTGTTATTTGAATAATGTATTTTATTTACTAACCTTTCAATGATCTATAATGTTAAATGAATTTATATATGACTATTGTGCAAAAACTGTGCAAGCAACGAAAGCTTAATGATGCTAATTTTGAAAGAGCAAAATTATCTTGGTAATAAAATATGGATGAAATGTTGAAAGTTACTTCCAAATGAGTAACACTTCAAAACTCGCACAAGTTAAAATTAATTAAAATTGGACACTTGACCGTAATCCTTTTTGAGGATAAAAAAATAGACAAGTAATATTAAATAAAATTTAAGTGCTTACTTTTTCATCCAACAACAACAATTTCATATGGTTTATTTGTAGCGCATTCTTCAAGTCCGAAATTTTCCAAAGACTTATCACACATACCCTTGTCATCCAATGAATCCTCTCTGCAGGGACAATATCATCAATCTTTGGCGCCATCCTTCAATTGGATAAAAGCAAATATTCTATTAGATACAATATCATAAGTGTAGAATTATACAAAGCTCATGAATAATGAATGACACAAAATTCATCACACAAATCTTATAATCGTGTTCGACTGAGTTTTTAAAGAAGAAAAGTAGGGTACTTTAGTCTTCACTTTCTAGTCTGTCTTATATTAAGCTCTAAGGCCGCGTTTGGGTAAACAACTTAATTAAGAGCTTATCACATAAGACCTTATCGCATGAGACCTTATGCCATAAGAGCTTATGAAGAAAGGGGCATGAGAGGATTCGAAGGGGGATGACACGGAGGGGTCACAAGCACTTGTTAAAATTCCATAAGCTTGTTCTAGTGACTTATGAAAATAAGTCAAAAACTCCTTATGGGATGACATAAGTTACTTTTATAAGATCTGTCAAACACACTACATAAGAGCTTATGTCATCAGATAAGTCAAAAGGAGTTTAAATAAGCTCTTCCAAATGCCACCTAAATTCCTAACGGGGGCTAAAGTGCTTTCTAAAATATGCTGCAATTTTTTTTTTTTAAGAAAGAAATAAACATTCAATCCAATACTAAAATCGTACAATATATATCCACCCAATAGTTTTTCAACACTTGTGACACCCTACTCCCGGGTCATCACATGGTTACCCGTTTGCGGAAAAATAAGATTTTATTTGCTGGTTGCTTTCGGAAAATATTAATTTCTCAACGTGAATCTCTTCAAAATATGGTGATAAAATTTTTTCCTTTTAACTCCCTAACAACGACATAATCATAACCATACTTAGATATATAAGCATATACAAAAGTCATACAACTATACTACCTTGTAAGTTTCACACTTAGATCTTTATCAATTTCGTTTATTTCAACACATGACATCACATAAAAAGAACCTAAGCTGGTCGTAACTAACAGACAGTTATTGAGAATATACCCTTATGGTCATTCCCACTAACAGATACTTCTCCAAGCATCTAGAAGTTAAGTCCTCAAGCGACTTAGTGAATCCCTCCGCTTCATCCATACTAGTATACCAAAGGAATACGGTAGACTAGAGTAACCTGTTATATTGTAAGGGTGAGACGCCAATATATGGATTTAACACAATAACTAAAAGAGCGACTCACAAAACAGCATATACACACATACAATTATAGCAGCATACATTCTCATAACTAAACAAGTACTTTATCAATGGGTTTCATACCCCAAACATCAACGTTTGAAAACTATGCATGGACACTTCAATATATAGTCTCTACATTTCGCTAAATCTCCGGAGATCCCCAACAACGTGTAAATGAGCTGATCAGGCTCGATTGCCAGGTATATTAGGCACAACGTATTTACCATAGCACACTGTCCACACAAGGCACAGTGATCAACGTATATGGTATTGCCAGGTATATTAGGCACAACGTGTTTACCATAGCACACTGTCCAACACAAGGCACAGTGATCAACGTATATGGTTTTTCATTGTCCATCAAGGCACAATGAATCAACGTAGCATGAAATACCTCACACCTCAAGGCATTCACACAAAACAACGTGGCATGGAATACCTTACTCATTAAGGTACCACACTTCACAACGTGAGCACGTCTGCCAATGAATGCATGTAAAACGTTTGTTCTCATTATTTTTCTTTGTGTTCGGTCTTTATTTGCCGAAGCTCAAAATGGCTTACGACTACTCGTGATTTTCAACGTATTAACTTAACAACGTGTTTAAATCTTTCAACGTCAACACAGGACACGAAGTCCGAGTGCTCAATCACAAAACCTTAGACCTTGCAATCAGCCTTGGGGTTTGTGGTCATAGAAAACAACATTTACCTTTTACAACGTAACCCACCACGTGGATATACAACGTGAAAAGGACACAAAGTCCATAACAACGTAACTCATATCATGGATACTCAACGTAACACGGATCAAAGATCTTCGTGCTTAAATTAAAGAACACTAGTATCGCGACGTCTCTGATACTAGGCTCACGTTTCAACGTAAACACCATTTTCGTTCTGTGAAAAACAAATCCAAAACGAAGTCTCCGCAACTTATCCAAGTTGACGGAAAATAACACGGTTAGAAAACTCCTTTAAAAAAACTCCTTTATAAAAACTCCTTTATAAAATCATCGATTACTTGAAATTCTTTTCTATAACGTTTATGTTCCAAAAGAGAATCACGTGAGGCTCAAGTTTATCTAAAATACGTACTGCCGCTTTAAAAATACTTGTCGTCGACACTTTTCCAATTTGCCATCAAATTACATCTTTTAAGCCAATTAAGCCAAAACTTAGCTTTTTCCACTTAAACAATTTTCTAAAATCATACTTAAGTTATTTTTGAAGATTAATTTCATAAAATAACTTTTTATAATATTACGGAATTTCTCACGTAAAAATTAGCAGTACTAAAATATTTTCACGGTTACGTCCTCACTGTGACTCATAGTTGACTTTTTATCAATAAATCATTAAAATAATAATATTTCTCAATACTCATTATTTTTCCCAAATAATATTTTCCACTACTATTATATTCCAACATTTCCCATAAAACATTGAATATAATGTATATAGCTTATTAAAGCTTTTATCTGATTAAGTCGGTTGTGCATTGACCACTGTCAGGCTTCACAAACAACACTCAACAACATCATCAGAATTATATCACCAGGCAGATCATGCATCATAGCAATATAATAAACAACTGCAGATAATTAAATAAATTAAAAGCAGATAAATCATCGAACACAGATAAACAACACAACGTAAACAGCATATTTAAAGCACCACAGCCACATATCAAGTATACAGACCACACTAAAGCTAATAGTTATTGGGAAAAATCCCTCAGGTAAGCTCCCCTTACCTCTTGAGGAACTTGAACCTCCGATTTTCAGTCTTGACACTGTTTCGAGAAATCGGCGACACACGTACGCGTCAGAAATACTAACCTTCAACAACACATCCAAACAGCCAATCAAAACAAGCAAAACAAATACCTAATCCTCTTTAATAGGTCATGGCCTCCTTAGGGTGTTGTGGCTCAAAATCACTAAACTTGCTTAAGTCATGGATTAATAATTCTAATATATTTAAGGAAATGGATTAGGGCTAAACAACAAAGTTAAGAATCAAAACCATCCTAACCCTCTAAATGGTAGATTCGGCCAAGACATGTTCATGAGGCTAGGGTTTTTAGTTTAATGAACAAACTGGGATTCAACAAGTATACATGATTATAAGAACTTAGGAAGTGGTTTCAACATCATAGGATTTTTCTAGAATTTGTTATGGATTTTCAAAGTTCTAGATCTAGAAATGGGAAAATATGATTCATGGCATAAACATGAGAAACAATTGACTATGAAAGCTTAGATGATCAAGGAGTTGAGCTTTTACCTCTTGAAGATTGAAGAAATGAAGAAAATGATCAACCAACATTTATATAAAATCTGGACAGTTTGAGGGTGTGTTGGTTTTGTGAGTGTATCTCACAAGATACTCATCCAAAAATCACAAACTTTGGCTTTTTAGAAAGATAAGAAGAAAAGGAACAACTTTGATGTTTAAGGTTTCATTTGGTTCGGATCATAACATGGGTAAAAATAGGCTTCTTTCTGCTGTCTCGCATGGATCTGAGGATTCTGGGCATTTTCTGTATTTTGGTCACAACTCTCAATATACTCATCCGTTTTTTATGATCTTTAGCTCTTTGGAAAGAAGAGAGAAAGGGCAACAACTTTCTTGTTGAGAGTTTTTCGAGTTTTAGAAAGGCAGATGGTCATAAGTTCGATGCAATATGGTCATGAAAAATGAACAAAAGTTCATCCCCCCACATGAACATAGGTTCGGCCTAGGCATGAAACAAGGGAAGGAAGATTTTTTTTTCAACAATATTTTGGATTATGATAGCAAGAATGATTATAAGCACATAGAAATTGGTTTCACTATTTTAGGAGTTTTCTATGATTTATGGTGATGTTTTCAAAATTCTAGATCTAAGACTTTGTTCATGCATAAAAGTAATGATCTAGGCATGGAAATGGAAAAATCAATGAAGAACATGGCATTAAATGAAGATGAAGAGTAAGAATCACCTCTATAAAAACAAGAAATGAGCAAGAATCCAACACTTGCTTCACAAACTCAAGCTTTTGGAGTTAAGAACAATAGAGAAAAAGTGAGGTGGAGAAGATGAAGAATGGACTAGAACAATGTGGAAGGATGAGTCACTTTTGAAGAGGAGAAATCAGCCTCCAAGGCCATGGGCCATGCGAAAATGGGCTTGGCAAAAGCCCAAGTCCATTACATACTTTTCTAACATAAAAATGTTTAAGACTTTAATCAAAACCTAGATAATTAAAAGTAGGAAATTGGTTACATGAGATGATTCTTGGCCACGAAATTTGGGCCTCAAAACTGCAGCCCAACATGATTTGGATGAGTGAAAAATTGATCCACTTCACTTAGTATATCATAGAAACTAGTTTAGGGACCAAAGTGCAATTAAGAATAAGTTTAAGGACCAAAAATGCAATTATTAAAAATTGCTAACACAACCCTAAGCCACATCAAACCACTCACATGGAAGACTTAGTCCTAGGAGAATTTAGGATTTATCCACTTATCGAGTCTCGAATATCTCGTTGTTAGCTCCGTCGTTCGCCCGATCGAGTATTACGCCCGTAAAACTTAAATTATTTTACTGAAAATGAAATAATTCTAAAAACACACAATCATAGGAAATAAAATAAAAACCTTAAGTTTTTCGTTCACGAATTAAAATTAGGTCTTCTGATCAGTATAAATATATTGTCAGTGAAATTCGCGGGCCGGGATTCGCCTGACTTTCAAACCTAAATTTTAATCGTAGCTTCCTACGTTTAAGTAGGATTGAGTGATGAACTCCGTTTATTTAAAATAATTTTCTAACACTCATATAAAAATATAAACATAATCGTCCGCATTTCGATTATTTTGAAACAGTGAAAATCGGGATGTTACAACACTCATATAATATGAAGACAAATTAGCGATAAATTAGTAAGCTTAGACTAATAACTAATAAAAATAGCAGCAGCAATGTAGAAAATTGCAGCAAATAAAATAAAATAAAATGATATAAAGAACACTATTTGTGGTCATTTCTTTCTCCTTTGCGTAAAAAGCAACCAATCTTAAGCTTGTCTTAGTTTTTACCTCAATCTTGGTCAAAAAGAAAAATAGAATAGCAATAAATTAAAGATTAAGAATCGTCAACAATATTAAACCAGAATTTCCTATTTTTAACCATATAATATAAAAGGCCCATAGAATTCCTTTGAAAACATTCTTTTGAAAACATGTATGGTTTAATTAAAAGCACAAAAACATCAAGCAGCACCTACCTGTGTAAAAGAATTTGAAGAACATCATGGGTAGGGTTGAAGGGTTGAAGCACGTACTTTGTCTGGATCAAACTTAGTCACAAACCACCTGTCTTGTTTACTGAGTGATGAAGCAACAAGACTACTCATCTACACATAAGTCAAACCATTTAGTTTTCTTAAAAAAATGCTAAATATATAATTTATTTTCCGTTGACATCACCAAAGTCTAATAATGAAAAGAACAATGAAGCGGTAAAAAATGAAGAGCAACAGGAAAATAGGCATACAAAAATGGGTAAAAAAAAGAAGGGATTTTAAGATATTTTAAAAATAAGAACCAGAAGGAAGAAACCTAAACCCCAAATTAAAAACCCCACAGAAATAGTCTATTGATGATCGTGGTCCTAATAGTAAGAGTTAATTAATTTGATTGATTAGGGGTAAAACAATGGAAACCCCAAGGGAACATGCAATAAACACCCCATACAAAAAAGTTTGAAACCATGTACATTAATTGTAGCTTATCCTTCTCTCCTACATAAATTGTGTACTGTGTATACTAATAAAAGAGGGTTCCAAACTGTGCAAAGATAATTAAATTAGGCAGTCACCTACATGAGGATCAGGCTCCTCTAAAGTGAGCCTCTCACTTTAGGGAGTGAAGTTGTTCAGCAGGAGCACATGATAAAATAGGACAACTATACGTGTTTTTAACCTTGACTTTGATATTTCAAATTGAGTCATCAAATATTGTTGTAAAAATATAATAGAAAAATAAAATTAAATGGGAAAAAGTCGAAAAACACAAAAAAAAATTGTTTATAATCCGAAACATGTGAAATCACATTATCCTTAAAAATTATTTCACTACAATAATAATAATAATAATAATACGTATATCCCCTAAGATTTAACAGAATCTTTAGAATAATATTTAAAAATGAGAATATTAAGAACTCGCTTAAAAGATGGTGAGAAAATATTCAAAAAGTTTCATAACTAAAAACTTCCCTATGTGATTGTAAATAAAAAGAAAGAATAGAAGAAATCCACAAAAAGAAAGAGGGTTATTTATGTAACATTTTTTATCTTCATCAGTTACACTTTTATTCTCATTAAGTGGTCCAAACAGTACAAACAATTGGCAACTGAATATTCTTGGTTTTGAATGACCTTGAATGACCATGATTGATAGTGGTAACGGTTCATCCATTCTTGATGGTAGAATGGTTATAAAATGGCTTTTGGTCCCTAAGCTTACTCTCAGCTAACCCATCGGAAAATACACCATCTGGGAGTGAGAGTTAAGGTTTGGAAGAGCCAAAGACAGGAGACTCATCACGCAGAATACTGACAATGGCGGGAGGTAGGTTTCGGTTCCATTTATTCCGCATTTGGTTTATTGATCTTGTGTGTTTCATTTTTGTTTCATTTCGGATTTTCCGAGTTTCGATATTTTTACAATTTGTTTTCATTATGAGTTTTAGATTTCTTATAATCATTTTTTGCAACATTTCATTTATGATTTTCCGGGTTTCAGTATTTTTAAGATTTGTTTTCATTATGAGTTTGAGAGTTTTTTTGTTGCAAAAAATGATTAGAAATCTAAAACTCATAATGAAAACAAATCGTAAAAATACAGAAACCCGGAAAATCCGAAATGAAACAAGGCAGGGGCATTCCATTGCTCTGATACCAAATGTAAGAATTTACATTGATCTAAACATGTTCCTGATATAAAAAATTAAACACACAATATCAATAAACCAAATGCGGAACAAATGGAACCATAATGTACCTCTCTAGTATTCTACTGTAATACCCCAAAGTACATTAGGATACTACTAGATACAAAACATAAGATACACTGAAATTAGCTTTTCGCTAAAGATCTTATATATAATATATAAAAATATCTCATACATTTTCAAATTATACTTAGAAAGTAAACAATGACGTTATGACTCTTAACTCCGGTCCGGTGACATCTTCCATAAAAGAGACAGCTTACATTGGAACAACTGCCAAGTATTTTCGGGGATACTTCACAGTTCTCCAACATAGGAGGGATTAACCTGAAACAAAAGGGTGAGGGGGTGAGATATGAAATCTCAGTGAATTCCCTGCAAACAGAGCACTCAGTCCCACACATATACATAAATTAGTAAACTTATACATATCATCAGGTATAAACATCATTGCTACCCCCCACGCACCAAGGTATTTAAGAGGGACTAGCTTTGGGTTTAATCCTGGTATCATCATGTCATTCATAATATTTGTGAACCACTCATTTGGACATTCCTTTTTAATTTTGTCAGTGAAAAACATTGTTGTTCCCCGCGCACCGAAGTACTTAAGAGGAACTAACACTTCGCTGCTCCCCGCGCACCGAGGTACTTAAGAGGAACCAGTTCTATACTGTAAGGCAGGACATACGTCTATGACCACAAGCAGCGTCCCACTTGCTTTGCACTTACTTGCTTGCCTTCCAAAATGAAAGGACTTCTGTGATTGCCTTCCAAACAGGAAGGACTCTATACTTGCCTTTCAAACTGAAAGGACTTCTGTACTTGACATCTGTAATGTCATTGATAACCATTCTAATTCGATTCATGAGTAGAATTAGCATGGTTACTACCTTTGAATGCCAAATGGTGTTTCACAATCATTTCATCATAAGATTGAATAACTTAACTCATATATCAATCTATCACTTAATAATAATATTTACATTTCTCATTATATGGTTTCACTAACATAACCACCTGAAAACTCTAAAGTAAAAAAAAAACAACACAACAATTATCATTCAATTCCTACTCTAAGTCCTAGAGTTCATCTAACTTATGAGTCCCATGGCTACCTATGCTACTTACTAACCTAAGATTCAACCATAAACAAACTTAACAACTAATGACCTAAAACAAAACACATAAACCATTCACATGAACATTCTACAATCTCCCAATTGGAACACAATACTACTATTAACAGGTAATTTCCAATTAAAATCACAGTATTACAAACAACATGTAAGTTCCACCCTAAGGTCCCAAAACCAAACAATCAACATGCATTAGCAACATATGCAGAAATTTCCAGTTTTCAACCAACTTCTATGAATTTATTAAAATACCAAACAAAGTCGGATTTAGGCAAAAGACCCCTCCCTGGAAAGCTAATCAAGTCTACTTTATGAATGAAATTTTACTTTTGAAAAAAAGTCTTTCAAAAATTACAGTTTTGATAAGAAAGCCTCGGCACTGAAAAAAAAAAACAGGACAGCTACAATACCCCAACTTGTAACAGGTTTTTCTTCATCAATACTCAGTGAAAAACAGCAAAATCAGTGTCTAAAGTGTAGCATTTCGAGTCTACTTTCTAACAAAACAAGAATCATGCCAAACAGAGCCATATAGAAATAATTACAAGTAAAATACTACACATATGTCTATACGGGTTTTCTGGCCAGCAACTTCTTTTGGGACTTTTCACAAACAAATCACATGCATGCAATTGAAATAATTTATATCATCAATCTGCACTCATTTTACTTCATATAATCAACATGCAGGTACGAAATCAAACAATAAAAGCAAGCATCAAAATTCCTAAGCTTGGATTTATGGTTACCAAGCACTAAACTAAGGAAACTCACCAGCTCTGAAAGACCCAGGACATTAAATTCGTCTAGCCCCTTTCATCTTCCTTAGATTTAGTTTTTCCCCTTTTTTCTTCTACTGTTTTAGGTGCTGTGGCTAGGGTTTAGGGTAGAGAAATTGAAGGTTCAAGTTCTAGTGTGCATGGTGGGGTGAGAGATTGGTGGAGGAAAAGGGACGAAGAAGAAGAAGAAGAAATGGTGAGGGAAGATGGAAGTTGGTTCTAAAATCTGAAGAGAGGAAGAGGGTAAGTCTGAGAATTTCTCTTCTCCCCCTTTTGCTTATTCTGTTCGTTGGTGACAAAGGTGTGGGGGTGGTGCTGTTTAATTTTTCTGCATGTATTTCAATTGGGTGATAAAAAGGAGTATGGTAAGGATGCAAGTGTGGATGATGCATCATAGCAATGTATATGAGTGTGTTTTATTTATTTAATTGTAAGGGAGTGTGTGTGATGAAATAAAAAGTGTTATCTCCTAAAAGAATTATCACTTAAATAAAATTTCTAATCACATCCTCTTTCTGTACTACCCAAAAATAATGTGTAAAAATAAAATTACAATGCATCAACGATTTGTTAACACTGACAAAAGCATCAGATAGTTAATTAATAAGTAAAATAAAATACTAATTTTAGGCTGGGATAATATTTTCATCGGCTCAGCCTAAAAATAATACAGAGAGGCTCAACAATTCATAATTCATACATTTGCATACTCATGAGATGAAAGGAATTAAAGCACACTAGTGATCACAATCATAATGAAATGACTAAAATATCCTTGGGACAAGATATTACATCTACTATGCGTGATGAGTCTCCTGTCTTTGGCTCTTCCAAACTTTAACTCTCACTCACAGATGATGTATTTTTGGATGGGTTAGCTGAGAGTAGGCTTAGGGACCAAAAACCATTTTATAACCATTCCACCATCAAGAATGGATGAACCGTTACCAATATCAATCATGGTCATTCAAGGTCATTCAAAACCAAGAATATTCAGTTGTCAATTGTTTGTAACGTTTGGACCACTTAATGAGAATAAAGGTGTAACTGGTGAAGATAAAAAAAGATACAATTACATTTGTTATATATATATATATATATATATATAACAAATGTAATTGTAAAAAAAAAAAAAAAAAAAAAAAAACCCCAAAACTACTACGGTTGCACTATGCATATATAGATGTTGTTCACCAATAAAAAAAGGGTAAAGGCCCATTTTGGTCCCTGACAAAAAACGCGATGCCTATTTCAGTCCCTAACAAAAAAAAACTACCCCATTAATTCATGACAATTTACTACATGAGACAAGTTAGTCCCTACGTGACTTCCGTTAGTCACTGTTCGTTACTAAAATGTCCCACAATACTAATTGTCAGGGACTAATTAGTCTGACTTTAAATATTGTTAGGGACTATGATGTCCCAAAGTAATTGTCAGGGACTAACTTGTCTCACATTAGTAATTGTCAGGGACTAAAATGGGCACCGCATCTCGGCCACCAAATATCTATGTTGAAGGTGAATACTAATGGAACGTTGCACCTGAGTTACAAAACGTTAGGTGATTGTATTGAAGAGATAAAATGTAACTTATAGCACCATTAATATGAAAACAGATGCACGTTGGAGAGAGAGACAATGTTATTAATAAATATTAAAAAGCAATTAAAGATAATAAAAAGGAAACAAATATTAATGGAAATGGTAGAGAAGATAAATGATAATAAAAGATAATAAAGATTGTGTAACCAAAAAAAAGATAATAAAGATTGAATTTAAAATATTTCAAATATCAAATTATTTTGAAATAAATTTTAAATAAAGTTTTTCAATGATCCCCATGACGCCATGAGCACTATTTTCACAAGATATTTTTCTGTTAACCCAAAATACTTTCATTTACGGATCAAGAATGGCAAAATATTCAATCGGTTAAATCCAAATAAAACGCTGTTCGCTATAGTCCAAAATTCCATTTTAAAAAATGTCCCAAACAGCATTAGAATTGGTCTATAATCAAGATGCGTATGAAGGTTGGAAAATAAAACCAAAAGCAAATTCAAGCAAAACGGCCCATAGTATTCTTGCAACAGAAAACCAAAGGAACCTTTGGTTAGTTTCTAGTTTAAGGTTTAAAACTCTCATATTGTTTTCAATTTTGGTTCTATTTTCCAACCTTCATACACATCTTGATTATAGACCAATTGAAATGCTGTTTGGGACATTTTATAAAATGGAATTTTGGACTATAGCGAACAGCGTTTTATTTAGAAATAAATTTTAAATAAAGTTTTTCAACGATCCCCATGACGCCATGAGCACTATTCTCACAAGATATTTTTCTGTTAATCCAAAATACTTTCATTTACAGATCAAGAATGGCAAAATATTCAATCGGTTAAATCTAAATAAAACGCTGTTCGCTATAGTCCAAAATTCCATTTTATAAAATGTCCCAAACAGCATTTCAATTGGTCTATAATCAAGATGTGTATGAAGGCTGGAAAATAGAACCAAAAGCAAATTCAAGCAAAACGGCCCATTGTATTCTTGCAACAGAAAACCAAAGGAACCATTGGTTAGTTTCTAGTTTAAGGTTTAAAACTCTCATATTGTTTTCAATTTTTATTTTTAAAAATAATTACAACAAAAATAATTATAAAACTCTCATATTGTTTTCATTCTCCAAAGATTTGTATAGAAAACTAGGGTGTAACGGATCGTTTGGTTCGGTTTTAGGTAGAAAAAATCTGAACCAATAAAAAATGGTTTAGTTTGGTTCGGTTTAAGAATTTTTTCTACCAAACCCGAACCAACTTGTTTGATTTGGATCCAAAAATTATTAAATTTTAAAATATATATAAATATTAAATTTATAAATATTAAAATATATATAAAAATAAATATAATAAGTATTGAACTATTAAAATATAGATAAATATTAATGATATAATAAATATTAAATATTAAATATTAAAAAAGAAATGTAAATATTAAAATATAGTAATTGGTTCGGTTCAGTTCCTGAATCTTTGAAACCAAGAATCGAACCAATCACCATCGGGTTTGGTTTGGTTCGGACCCGAACACCAAAATATTCGAACCAATTTAATTTATTTTCGGGTTCATCGGGTCATTGGTTCGGGTCTTACACCCCTGTAAAAAACAACTTTTTGTTTTCACTATTTTCTATACAAATCTTTGGAAAAAAAAACAAAAACAAAGTAAATAAAAAACTGAAAATAAATCAAACAAGCCGTAAACTTTTAAACATTTTAACAAGGGAAAATTCAGTGTTTTCCAAAAGGACAGACCTACCAGGTTATAATTGATATTCGAACGCAAGCAGTGTATGTCATTATAGGCAATAGATATATTGAATCTATAAAATGTAACACCCCGACTTTTCGCTGTTTTCTAATATCAGAAATTTATATAAATACGTTTATATAGTTATCTGAGACTTAGAAAATTATTTTAATTAACCCGAAACCATAGTTACACTCTACTTGACCGTAGAGAGTTACGATTAAAATTTAGGTTGAAAAGTCAGGCGAAACCCGGTCTGCGAATTTCACTGACAGTATATTTATATTGCTCAGAAGACCTAATTTTAACTCGTGAACGAAACATTTAAGGTTTTTATTTAATTTCCTACGATTTTGGTTATTTTGAAATATTTCACTAAAAAAATGACATATTATATTTTATCTGGGTGTCGTATTTAATTGGGTAAACAGCGGAGCAGATTACGGGATTTCCGGGAGCCGCTAATGGATAATACCATTGAGTCATGCATGAAGAGTCACCCATGTGAACACATTAATGGTGCACATGGCATCATGATGACTAAGTTGTAGGAAATTGCATTTTAGTCCTTATATTTTTGGAATTTTGCAAACTAGTCCTTCAAAGTAATTGCTCTTTGGTCCTTATGAAACTAGAATTCCTTGCTCTTTGGTCCCTATTTTCGCAGCCCACACTCCTATAAATACCCTCCATCACACTTCATTTCATTCATATTGCCTTTTGTTCATAATCTCTAAGTTACAAAACTCATAAGAACACCGAATCTCCACCGAAAATATGACCCTCTTCCTTTCTGAAAATCGAAAAACTCTCAACATGAAAGTTGTTCCTATTTCTCTCTTCTTTCCAACGAGATAAATATCATCAAAAACGGATGCGTATGTTGAGAGTTATGACCAAAATATAGAAACTGCCTAGAATCCTCAGATCCATGCGAGACATCAGAAAGAAGCCTATTTTTACCCCTGTTATGATCCGAACCAAATGAAACCTTAAACATCAAAGTTGTTCCTTTTCTTCTTATCTTTCCAATAAGCCAAAGTTTGTAATTTTTGGATGAGTAGATCATGAGATATACTCACAAAACCAACACACCCTCAAACTGTCCAGACTTTATATAAGTGTTGGTTGATCATTTTCTTCATGTCTTCAATCTTCAAGAGGTAAAAGCTCAACTCCTTGATCATCTAAGCTTTCATCTTCATGTATTTATCATGTTTATGCCATGAATCATATTTTTCCATTTCTAGATCTAGAAACTTTGAAAATCCATAACAAATGCTAGAAAAAACCTATGATGTTGAAACCACTTTCTATGATCTTTGAATCATGTATACTTTGATTATCCTAGAGCATGTGATCAACAAAAATTTCTTCCCTTTTCATCTATGCTTGGCCGAACCTATCTATATATAGGTAAGGTAAGATTTTTCTTCAACTTTGTTTAAATGATGCTTGATTCATGATCTTTAATCCATTTAGTTGTTCATTCAAGTGATTAGAAGATCAAACCCTAGCCTAAACTATTTATGTTGTTGAGGCCGAAAATCTTAACTTTGTGGTTAAGATGATTTTGATCCAAACTTTGTTGTATCATCCTTAATCCATTGTCTTAAGTGCATTAGGATCATTAATCCATGACTTAAGCAATATTAAGAATTTTTAGCCATCCAACCATGTTGAGGTCGTGACCTATGAGAGGAACTTAGGGATTGTTTTGTTTGATTTTTATGGATTACCTTATGGTTTGATAAAGGCTAGCACTTTGAGCTACGTACGTGTGTCGCCGTTTCTCGAAGTAGTGTCAAGTTTCAATCGGAGGCCGAATCTTCAAGAGGTAAGGGGAGCCTTGCCTGAGGGATTTTTCTCGATAACTATGTGTGTGATATATGTGGTCTGTATATATTTGTTTATGTGGTTGTGGTGTTTTTGGTTTATTTTATTTGGCTATGTGTTTCTAGCTGTTTATCTGTGTTTCGGTAATTTATCTGCTTTTAATTTATTTAATTATCCGCAGATATATATTATGTTGCTATGATGTATGATTTGTTTGGTAATATAGTTTTGATGATGATGTTGGATGTTGTTTGTGAAGCCTGACAGTGGTCAGTGCACAACCGATTAATCAGATAAAAGCTTTAATAAGCTGCATAAAATTATATTCAATGTTTTATGGGAAATGTTGGAATATAATGTTTATGGAAAATATTATTTGGGAAAAATAAGAGTTTTTGGGAAATATTATTATTTTAACGATTTATTAGTGTAAAAATGAACTAGGAGTCACAGAGAGAGCGGAACCGTGAAAATATTTTACTACGACTAATTTTTACCTAAGATATTCCGCAATATTATAAAAAGTTGTTTTGTGAAGTTAATCTGCGAAAATAACTTAATCATGAATTTAGAAAATTGTTTAAGTGGAAAAAGCAAAGTCTTACCTTAAAATACTTTAAAATGACTTAACGACGGCAATTTGGAAAACCGACAACGGCAAGTATTTTAGAAACGGCAACATGTATTTTTGATGAACTTCAATCTCTATGACCCTCTTTTCTGAAACTGATGTTTTTCAGTAACCGATGTTTTATAACAGAAATTTGCTCACTTAACAATTTTCCGAAATCAAGTTTTCTAAGTGGTGTTAAAGGTTGAAGGTGTTATGGAACTTAGTAACCGAGACGTCGGGGTACTAAGGTTCTTAAGGTGTTGTGGACTTGGTGTCCTGTGGACTTTGAGGTCCTGTAGACGTGGTGTTTACTTGATGGTTGTTAAAGGTGTTAAAACATTTTGAGATGTTTTCTATTACCACAAACCCTAAGCCTGATGCATCGGTCTAGGTGTTTTGTGATTGAGCACTCGGACTTTAAGGTCCTGTGTTATTAATGAAAGTTTTAAGATGTTTAAGATTACGGTTGGTCGTAAGCATTTAAGCTGCGACAAGGAAAGATATAACACAAAGAACAGTGTTGAAAGAAATATGTTTTCGAGCATGCATTTGGCAGACGTGCCCGTTATGTTCTGGCTGCGTGTGCCTGGTGTTCTGGCTGCGTGCCTGTGTTCTGGCTGTGTGCCTGGTGTTCTGGCTGCGTGCCTGGAGCCTGATCAACTCATCACTTGTTGGGATATCTCATGAGATTAGGTGTGAATGTTTAGATGGTGTATATGAAGTGTTCATGCATTGTTTTAAATGTTGATGTTTGGGGTGTGAAACCCATCGATAGAGTATATGCTTATATATGTGTATGTGTCGTATGTGAGTCACACTAATGGTTATCGTGTTTACATCCATATATTGGTGTCTCACCCTTACAAACAATATCAGGTATTCTTCCTCTGGGTGAGTTTAAGGGAAAGACCCTCTAGGTTGGAGCGTGCTGAAGCTCCCTCTACTGTATAGTATAAGTTACGACCAGCTTAGGTTTTATGTTATGTTATGTTATGTTGTGCTTATTACAGACATAAGTGTGAAAACATATGAGGCAGTATAGTTGTATGACTTATATACTATTATGTACTTAAGTGTGATTTGGTTATGTTGCTGTTATTATGAGGTTAACAAGAAGAAAAAATTTTATCACCATATTTTGAAAAGATAAACGTTGAGAAAACAGTATTTTTCGAAAGTAACCAGCAAATTAAAATTTTATTTTTCGCAACGGGTAACCATGTGATGACCCAAGTTAGGGTGTCACATAAAACTTCATGAAACTCCCTTCTTGGCATATTAACAAACAGAGAAATGAACCAAGCACACCAAAAGAATGCAAGAAGGCTAGTAAAACAGCAAGTCTCTCGCCAATAATTGAGTAGTGTACATATCTACTCCAATTCTCAACAAAGTGAAAGAATGGACTTACAACATACATACCTTCACGGAAACTTTGGAAGCCATAGCCTTGACAAATTCAGTGATGGTGTGGTTGAGGTACAGAACGATGGAGTGCTGCAAGAATAAATTAGCAAGAACTTTTGATAAAATAAAAGAGATATTTTATAAGAAATAATCTTAAGATTGTTATAAAAATAATAAATAAAATAGGTAAATAAAATTAAATAGGAAAAATTCGAAGAATACAAATAACTGTTTACACTGTCTTTTAGAAATTATTTCCATACAATAATGATAATAATAAGAATATCTCCGAGATTTAACGGAGACTTTCCCATTTTCTGGATACACAGAACCACGAGAATATTATCAACTCGCTCAAAAGAGGATGAGAAAATATTTGAAAAGTTTCATAGTTAAAAACTTCCCCTTGTGATTGTCAAAAAAAAAAAAAAATATAAAAAATTTCTTTCTGAACCCCAGCAGCAGCTTTTAAATAAAACGAGAGAAGAATATCATTTTTCTTCCATGGCCACTAAGTGTAAATCTGCAATCCCCCAAAAGAAAGAGGGTTATTTAAATTTAAAAAAAATATATAAAACCAATGTAATTGTACGTATAAAAAAATCGAAAACTACTATAGTACTACACGGTTCTCTCTATTGCACTATGTGTATATATAGATTTTGAAGGTGATAGTACTAATGGAACGTTGCACCAAAATTACAAAACGTTTTTTTTTTTCACAGGAAATTACAAAACGTTAGGTGATTGAAGAGATAGAATATAACTTATAGCACCATTAATATGAAAATAGATATGCACGTTGGTGAGAGAGACAATGTCATTAAAAAATATTAAAAATCAATTAAAGATAATAAAAAGGAAATAAATATTAATGGAAAGATAAATGATAATAAAATATAATAAATCATGAATTTAAAAATCTTCAAATATCAAATTATTTTAAAATAAATTTTAAATAAATTTTTCCAACACATTTTACACATGTTATTTTATAAATTTGTCCTCAGCCACTACAAACCGTTCTTTTATATGTAACTAGACTATAGACTATGCGATCCACCAGGAATTATGTATGGGAATAATATTTTCCATTATTTAATTTTAAAAGATAATTTTTATTCGAAACTTAAAAATTATGATAGAATAAAAATACTAACAAATTAATATTTTCATTACAATTGATGCAAAAAAATATAGAAAAAAGTAATGTCTTTTTATACATTCAACGATATAAATCTATTGTCAAATAATTTGTTAACATATGATTGCATAGCTGTTTTATAAAGTGTTAAATTTATGCAGAAAATGATAATATTTTATTATTATTCAAAAATATAATTTATACTTTTTTTAACAAAGCAATATAATGAAAAATTTATGTATAAATGAAATGATAATATTTTTTATTATTTAAAAAATATAATTTATACTTGAAAATTGAAAATAATGACATTAAAAGAATAAAAAAAGTTATGATTTTGTACAATTATAGTAAAAAATATAGAAAAATAATGTATTTCCATATATTCAATTATATAAGTAGGGGTGGCAAAACTGGTATTACCCGTCAAATTATCTTGTTTGACCCATAGCTTTTAGACAACCAAAAACAAAAGACACGTGAAGTATGCAAATGAAAACAACTTCAATTAACCTTTCACCGATGTGTAGTAGAAGACTAATATTGGGTGTTATACCACGTCCCGCGAACAGTGATTAGTCCTTCATTGATAGCATTTGGATACACTGGGTTTAGAACCAACAAAATATTGGGTGTTATGAAAGTTGCCACTAAATTCCCGTGTCCAAGTGAAAACAATAAACCAAAAGGCTACACAAACAAAGGAAACAAATTGAAATGAATTAAAAAAAAAAAAAAAAAAGAACTCCTGAACACAAACTATAATTTAGAACTGGGAGAGGGGATCAGATAGTCAGATATTCACCACACAAAAAAAGATGCTAAGACCGTGTCTCGAAAAAGATGGAGATGGATCACATTAAGAATCAGATTGATCTCCACCTTGTAGTGCAAATTAAGATTGGGGCGACAATAACTATCATCACATCTAAGGACAACAAAATCATCTACTATGAAAATATGAAATGCATGTTGATTGTAATCAATTAAATCAAAAAACCTCAACTTCAAGCACTTCAAAATTAAATCAATATGCAATTGAAAGCACAGTGTAACATCACAAAATCACTTACCCAGACGAAGAAGGGAAAAAAAAAAAAAAAAGCACAATGTAATATTCCAGGTATGAGATTGTAACACCCCAGTTTTTACTGTTCTTCAATATTAGAAAATATATATTATTTTAATTGGAGTGATTAATTATTTGGATGTTTATTTTATTTTGTTAAGTTGAGTAGTTTTACTACTCTTTTAAAATTATTTTATTCAGCGCGTTAGCATTGACTTATTTCAGTGTATGCACACTTATAGACAATAATATTATATTATTGTCACTATTAGTATCTGTTTAGAAAAATATTTTAAATAATGATTTAAAGAAATTTACTTTCAGATTTTACTCTATTTAATTTTAGATTTGAAGATATGTTGGTTTAAAATTAATCTGAGATTAATTTTGGATCATTGATTTTCTTAGTTGATCAATTCAACTATCAATCTTTACTCTATTTTGGATTTTGAAAATATATATTTGTCACCCATTATTTCTAGATCCAAGGGACAACATTATTTCTTTTTCTAGACTTAATCTTAACCATTCATTTTTGTACATGTTACCAATTAAAAGAATTTTTTTTTTCTCTCCTCTTCCTCTCTTCTCAGCGCCCCCCCCCCCCCCCCCACGAACTCTTTCTTTCTTTTATTTCTATTACTTCTTCTTCTTAAACCAAAACTTCCTTCTTCCCTCTTGCTCCAAAACCGCCGACCACCTCCCCTGGGACTCGTGCTCTGCCCCTACATTGCCACTCGCAGTCGTACGACCACCGTCGTTGGGAAGCTTCGGCCGCCGCTCGAGGAGGACGACCCTGCGTCTGTTTCGCGTCCTCCGCCACGTGAAGCGCCGTCCTCCGCCATGTTCAGTCCGGTAAACCGCCATTGATGGTGGTTCTCCACTTATTCTTGTCTATTTGAACCTCTTTCTTCTCCCTTGAGACTTATTCCTTTTTCTTTTACTTTTGGTTGTTGGAGCAAATGGCCACCGCCACTGGCACTGAGTCGCCGGAGTCACCGCTCGCACTCATGTCTGACCACCACTTCCTCTCTTCTTCATCTTGGGTGAGTGTTTCACCATAATCTCTTCTAGTTGTAAAACCCCCAATTTTGAAACCCTAACCCTAACCTTTGATTTCAGTTTCAAAGTTTGAAATTTACACTATTTTTATGCAATTGGGACTATCAATTGATGAATTCCAATGCCAATTTCATATTCCTATGAGCAAATCTCATTTTCCCCAATTTCACTCAAAACCCTAACTTTTCATTTTACCCAAATCACGAAATTGGTTATGTTTTAGTACAATTAGGACTTTTAATTGATGATTTCTAAGTTCAGTTTCATGATTTTCTAATCAAATCAAATTTTCCCCAAATTGTGTTATGAACCCTAACCCCCAAATCTGATTTTCTTTGAAATTGGCCCTGTTTTGTGAAATTAAGAGTTCAAATCCAATTAGAGTGTGTGTTTGATGATGAGTAATTGATTGCTTGATTTTCTGGTTGTTGCAAAATGTTTGGACTCCCTCGCTGGGACGTTGATTGTGATTGTCTTGCATTAAGAAGAATGTTTTGTGTTATTGGGAGCTGATAGGAGTTAGCTGCGCAAGTTTCAAGGTGTTAAAAGAACTTGGGGAATCATTGAGAAGGAAACGAACTATTGAATGCGTCAAGGAGAGGATATCTCCTGGTCTTCAAAGGTAAAAAGAGTCAGCCTGAGGAGTTCCTAGTAGTTATATACTTAATGTTGTGAACCGATTTTGATGATATATAATGTGTTGCTTGACTGTGAATATTTATATGTTATATGATGCTGAGATATTGGAATTGCGTATGTCTGATAAATATGGGTATATGTTGTCATTGGTGTTGTTGAACTGTTGAGACTAGTTGAGGTATGACATTTGTAACACCCCGTTTTTCGTAAATAAGCCTAGTGCTTTCATATATGTTATATATATGTTTGTATATGCTTGTTATATTTGTTTTAGATGCCTAAGTTCATGTTTGGGAAAGTTTAGCCTTAGAAAAGTTCAACCCTTTTAGAGTCCTAGTAACCTAATTCACCGTTTTGGCCATATCTGGAGTTCTAGATGTTCGATCAAGGTGATCTTTGTAGCGTTGGAAAGCTAAGTGAATTATTTACAAGTCTTATTTTATGTGTTTTGGCCAAATCGATCATCTACGTGGTTTATCAAGGCATTCTTTCAGCGCCCCGTGCAAGGAGTTGAGCACTGCCGTGCTCAACAGGGAGCAAGGCCGTGCTCAGATATCAGAGTCTATAAATAGAGCAGTTTCGTGAGGGTTATGAGCCAAACCCTATTTTGGCACTTTGGGCAGCTTTTGTGGGGCAAAAACCTCTTCTCTCTTCCTCCCCTTGAACCCCTTTGATGCCCTTGGTGTTCTTGCTCTAGTTTTGGGAGATCTTGGTTAGTCTGTGCCAATCATAGAAGGTAATGGTTCTTTCCCTCTTTAGTTCCCTTTCTTGTTTTTGATTTGGGAAACTAATTGGTTAACCTTTTGTTTGACAAAGGCTTGGAAAGCTTCGTTGGGTTGCCAGTTGGCTTTCGTTGGTTGGAATCTTCATACCAGGTATGAGGAGAAGGAATAGTATTGACATGTAGGAGTTGGGGGTAGCGTAAGATGAAGGGTTAACCCATGACCCTGTCATATGTTATTGTCTATTTGATGTTAATTGATGTATGTATGATATGATTATAATGTTAATAGCATGCTTTAATTATTATACTGTTTTATGTTAATTATTGATGATGTATGAATGGATGGTATTGGTATGCCCAATTGAGTATGATGTTTAATGATGCCATGAATGTCTATGATGATGATGATACTATTATGATGATGATGTTGTTATGATTATGAGAATGCCGTTATGATAATGATGATGATGTGGTGCTCCGTTTGAGTGTTGATTGTTGGGTATGTTAATTCCAACAATGACGTTAACAAGACTATAACCAATTAATAGGGCTTATTAATGATGTTAAGACGTTAAAATACGTTAACAATGATAATAAGATTTAAGGGATGTTTTCCCAGTTGTTCATAAGACATGAATATAGCGTGAGATGTAAGGTTATGTTCATAGGGCTTAGTTAAAGACCCTAGGATTGATTAGTGAGTGTTCTACGAACATTAATGATGAAGCTGTGATTAAGGGATTATTTCCCCATGACGGTAAGACATGAATATTAATGAAGAACAGTTAAGATTAATGAAGTTGATGTTTGATGGATTAGTTAAAAGCTAATAGGTTGAATCTGTGATCTATCCCAAAGATTTGGGAAAGGGTTTCTGACCCTTGCTGCTCAGATCAGTACGGCCACACTCCATTGAGCATGGCCATGCTTAACAAGGAGCACGCCCGTGCTCCAGTTTGAAATCCATAGCAGGGCGCGCAATTGAGCACACCCGTGCTCAGTAGGTAGCACGACCGTGCTTGCCTGCAGATCCAGCACTCCCGTGCTGAGGGTGAGCACGCCCGTGCTCACCTGACCAGAACAAAACCAGAATGTTGAAAACAGGGGTTCTACCCCAAAGTATCCGATTAATGAAAGAAGACACCAAGCGAAGAAAAGATGAGTTAGATAACTTAAAGATGATGTTTTGTACCTTGGTAGCCGAGTGGTCATGGGGGCGTAATGTCAAGGTGTTTTTTCTAAACCATGTGTTTATTGATTGAAAAATATTATAAGATTGGAAGATTGAAAACAACAAGATTGAAAGAAAGAAAAAGAGGAAGAAGAACTGAGGAACTCACTCATTAGAGCTCTCAGGACTTAGAGCTTCTCTCTCTAAAACTCTCTCTAAAATTTCGAATGCTTAACAACTGAGTCTGGCATCCTATTTATAGAAAATTGAAAATTTACTATTACAACAGTATCGGTAATAAAAACCTAAACTATTGCAACTATTGATGAACAATGCCGGTAACTTGATTGGGACTGTAACTGTCGGTAATGAATAGTGCCGGTGATGAACAGTGCCGGTATCTTGACTGGAACTGTAGCTATCGGCAAAATTGATTTTGTTTGTCGAGTGACTGGAACTATTCATCATCACTCAGATTGACTGTGGTGTCTATCCCATAACAATCATCTTCATTTTGATAGAATTGGTCAGAACATTGACTTATGTCTTCCTGGTCTTCATCTTCTTCATCAGACTGGGGGAGCTTCTGTTTGGAAGATTTTGATGTTTTTGATGATGAGGCTATTTCTTCCTTCACCAATTTCAGAATAGTTTCCATGTTATTGAGGAAACTTTCTTTTGACTTGGATCCTGCCAAGGCTGAAACAATTTGAGACTTCTGATTCAGAAGCTCACACGTTTCTGGATTTGCTGCCTTCATCCATTTAGGATTTTGTTGGAACCATGTCTTGACACTGTCACTGGTGGCTGCCGCATAGTTGAACTATGCCCACCATTTGACATAAGTTGATCTTTGCAGTATTGGCAAAATACCAGGATAATGCTCTTGCTTCTGATACTTGTATTGCCAACTGAATACCCAAGCAAGGGAAAATTTTCAGAAAAATACTAGATTGATCGGAAATGGGCTCTCCTTGATGTCAAAGTATTTTTCAAATGTTTGATATCCTTCTAAGAGATCTGGAGCAAGGATTTGTTTGATCTGACCAAAAATTCTCCACCAATGGATAAACCACTGGGGAAATTTATAATTGACATTCTTTTTTAAATAAATCAACCAAGAATGTTTATTTTGATTGTTTTGGTACCAGAAAACATTGTACCAAGCTATTTGATAATCCCAGTAATTAAAACCGATGGGATCAAAAGATTGAGAAATTTTTTTGCAAACATTCAGATTCTTTCCAAATTGCTCAGGCATTAAAACCTTTAAAATCTGGAAAGTTGAATGAGTATATGTTGATTGATCCTTGGAATCTCGATAATGTTTAATCGAGACTGAATCAGTATCAATCAATATTAACTCATAAAAATTTCTATTTTTATTTGATTGGGTTTGTTGAAAATGGGAACCATTTTGAAAGATTTTGGCCGGAACTTTGTTAGGGTTATTATCCCAAAATCCTGGTTCCATTTGAGCAACAAATTGTGTTTGATTTTTGGCAACATACTGCTTTGCAAAGGTTTGAGTTTGAGTGTTGTCTGTTGATAATCTTGTATCAAGTTTGACAACATTTAACGGAGTAGCTGTTTGGGCTAGCTCTTTGATTAGGTCTTTGAGAGGGGGTGGAGAATCGGATTCTTGCTCCACTCTATCTCCCGATGTTCCTTTAGGGAGTTCGGTTAGGCCTTGATTTTGAAAGGCTAACAATGTTTGAATTGGGATGCCATAGTCTTCTTTTGACTGTTTGGCGGTTTGCTGGGTTGATGACCCAGGTTTGATTGTTTGTTTCTGGGTTGATAACCCAGATCTGATTGTTGGTTCCTGGGTTAATGACCCAGATTGGGTCGATGACCCTGATTCTTTAGATGCAACTTGGTGCTGGAGTCCTGCAAGGACTAGTTTGCCTTTCCCCTTCCCCTTTACAGGGAAAGTTGTTGTTTTTGGTATTGCTGCCACTCTCACACTCTTACCTACCCTGTAAATATTCACGAGTAAGGAAGTTAGGCAGAGAATTGGAAGAGCTTTTGAGAAATTCAATTTGAAAATCAAAAGCACTTAAAATTGCTTGCCATCTGGCAAAAATTTGTTTTGATGCCAAATTCTTAACATCTTTTTGTAAAATATCTTTTGCAGATTTGCAATCTACTCTAACAAAAAAAATTTGATTAAGTAAATCAGATTGAAATTTTGAAATACATAAAACTATTGCCAAAATCTCTTTTTTGACAGTAGAATAATTATGCTAAGCAGAATTCCAATGTTTAGAAGTATAGGCAATGATATGCTCTTTTCCTGAAATTCTTTGTTTCAAAATACTGCCATAACCAATGTCAGAGGCATCGGTCTCAACAATTTTGTAGGCAGAAGGATTTGGAAGATAAAGACATGGAAGATTCTTTATCTGAGACTTGATAATTTGGACAACTTTTGTGTGTTCGTCTGTCCAAGGAGGAGGTTCCTTCTTTAGACGGTTGTGTAAAGGTTTGATTATATTACTAAGATTCGGAACAAAATCAGCATCATAATTGAGACATCCTAAAAATCTCTGAAGCTGAGTTTTGTCAATTATTTGATCAGGAAATTTATCCGCAAAATCTATTGCTCTATTGATTGGAATAATAGTTCCTTGGTAAATGTTATGACCAAGAAATCTGATTTTTGTTTGGAAAAGACTGACTTTGGTTTTAGACACAGCTAAACCATTTCTTTTAATTACTCCTATAAAGATTTTGACATGTTTGAAGTGTTGATCAATAGATTGAGAAAAGACTACAACATCATCAATGTAGACGAGTGTAAAGTCTGAATATGGATTGAATATATCATTCATAATTCTCTGGAATTTTGAAGGAGCATTTTTTAGTCCAAAGGGCATTACATTCCATTCGTAGTGCCCAAAAGGAACAGTGAATGTTGTTTTGTAACGGTCACTTTCTTTGACTTCTATCTGATAATAAACAGATTTCATGTCAAATTTTGAGAATATTTTAGCCGAATTTACACGGCTAAACAAATCTTTTTTATTAGAAATTGGATATCTTATCCATCTAAGGGCTTGATTTAAAGGTTTGTAATTAATTACTAAGCAGGGTGTACCTCACTCAATTTCAGCCTGCTTATTAACATAAAAAGCTGAAAAGCTGAACACGACCACGGAGATTTGCTTTCCTTAATCAATCATTTTTTCAATAAATCATTAATCTCCTTTTGGCAGTATCTAAGAAGCTCATGAAATTTTGTTCATAAGGCAAGTCTACAACGTATTTCTTTCTATTCCAAAATGCTGTTGGCAAATCAGAACAAATAGATTTTTGAATTTCATCAGATAGGATCTAGATTCTATTTTTGATGTTTGGTTGTTGCAACTGTTGATTTTTGAATTTCATCAGATAGGATCTAGATTCTATTTTTGATGCTTGGTTGTTGCAACTGTAACTCAATATTCTTAAAATAAATTTCTTCTTTCAAAAAATTGATTTGGTTAATTTTACAATCGAGAAAATTCAAATCTCGAATGATTGGTTTTTGATGAAAGGGAAAACTATATCTTTTCCCAAATGTTGGGTTGTGATTCCATCTTGTGTAATGGAAAGAGGGAAAAGTCATCTTATGAACGGTGTTCCAAGAATCACTTCATTCTTAAGATTTTTGGCTAACAGAAAAGGGGTCTCAACTTGAAGACCTTGATTTTCTATTAAAGCTTTTGACAGCTTGTAATTGATTATAAGTTTAGAACCATTAGCTGCGCTTAACTTTTCTGAAGTCTTCTCAAAATATTTGGTAGGAATTAATCCTTCCTGAATAAAATTTGAATCAGCACCTGTATCAAAAAGCGCTGTAGTATCAAGAACAAATTCTCCAATGATAATTTTGATCTTGATATAGAATTTTTGAATCTTTAATTGATTAACTAAATTCAAGAATGCTTGATCTTCTTCTAGATCTTTGCTTTCCTGAATTTTAGTAAGATTATCTTGTTCATCATTTCTAATGATACTTGATTCAGGTTTTTCTTCCAAATCAGAATAATCTGATTGGGCTTCTGCTATTTGAGACAGAATTAACTTATGAACAGATTGTTCTTGCTTGATTTCTTTAATCTCTTGCTTCAAATTCTTAATCTCTTGTTGGAGATCTTGAATTGTTACGGATTTTGTTTGTTGAGTAGCTTCAAGCCTTTTAAGGATCTGTTTAAAGTCAAAATGATCTTTGACAATAACTTTACCTTTATTTTTGAAATCCTTTTCTGTTAAGGACTCCATTGAAGACTTAAGCTTATCCAGATATTTTCGTCTTTCTTCTGGATCAGAAATTGAATTAATTACATCAAAAAGGAGATCTTGCTCCTTTGTTAGGACATTAATTTCTGGAGATGAATCGGAGCTAAGGCTTCCAATATCATCTTGTTGGATGTGATTGAGATCTTTAGAAAAATCACCATCTGATTCGTCTGAAGTATCTGATTGAATCAAAAGATTATTCAGTTGCTCCTCAATTGATGGTTCAAGATTTAACTCTTTGATCTTCTTCTTCAGTCTACAGTATTTACTAATGTGGCCAGGTTTGCCACAGTTATAACAGATAACCGCTTTCTTGGAAGACCTATCACCAGATACTTGCTAAGGTTTGAACTCTGGTTTAGGTTTGTTAAAACGTTTGTTTTTTTTATACTTAGTATACTTGGTATACTTAGCCTTTTGAGGTTTGCTTTCATATTTTTTGGAAGATTTAGACTTATCTTTTGGACAAGGGGGTATACCAAATTGTTCGCAAAAAGACCCTAAATCTTTCTTTGCGGCCTTTTCTTTTTTGAACTGATCTCTGACTTTGTCTTCCTTACAAAATCTTGCCCCTATTTTTTGAGTGGCTACAATGAGTTGTCCATAACTCAATTGCTTAAATGGAATATTTCCATCTGGAGATTGGGCTATAAGCTCGTCTTTCACAAAATCACCTAAAGATGTTGGGAGACCTGCGATGAACTTTTCTTTCCAAAACTTGTTCTGGCAATCTTCTCTAGTGTATACCCGAGTTAGGAAAGTATCTTTGTACCACCTAAAACTGGATAAAGATCTACACTTAAGATTGGATAATAAATCAGCAGATCTATCCTTCCAAGTGGAAGAACTGCCCATAAAGTGTTCGCATATTGAGAAGATTAGGGTGTTGACAGCTTCTGGAATAGTTTGGCCGTCATTATCGAAGATTGGATTTCCTTCTGTGTCTATTTTGATTGCTGTGAACATTAGATCTTTCTGTATATCAGAGAAAGAATAATCCCACCAACCTTTTAGTTGGCCTGTGAATCCAGCAACCAAAATATTGCAAATGGCTTCTTCTGAGCAATCATTCGCGGTTTGATATGTAGTAGCCATCATAGTCATGTGCTGCATTGTTTGAAGGATTTGATATTTCATTTGACCATCTATGTTCCATTCATAGATGTTGTTAGCATTGAAGCTTTTGAAAGTTGAAGCTTTTTCTTCAAGAAGCAAATCCGGAGGAGTTGCTCTAGGATAATAGAGTTTTGTTGGCTTTTTCCAGGGTTGTGTATAAACTGGATTTATATTGATCAAAGGTTTTTCTACTAAGTTAGATTTAGAAGTACTGGCCACAGATTCTATTTCTGAGCCATCTTCATTTACGACATTTATGGCTGGTTCTTTGCCCCTTATTAAGGGTCGTCCTTCTTGAGTGTTAGAAGGAGACTCTGGAACACTTAATTGTTTTATTTTCTCTATTAATTCTTATTTTTCCTTTTTTTATTTCAGGGTTAAGAAGGAGTTGTAAACTTTCTTTGACCTTCTTATTGACCTTGAAAGGTTTAAACAAAGGTTTTTCTAAGGGAATCTCTTTTTTAGTTCCTGAAGTAGATGCATTGGTGGATACATCTTTTTTGATAATATTTTCCCCTATAACTTGTAGGTATTTATTTGTATAGTTTGATTGCTCCATTAATTTATTAATGTCTTGAGCTGAGACTGTTTCCTCAGCATTTTTATTTTTGAACGGAGCAGCCATTATTGGCTTGTTGGTGTTAGGATCTTTAACACCAGGGAGTTGGAAAGAGTTATTTGGAGGTAACTCTATTTTGACTAACTCACCATTTTTCAAATGCCATACTGTAATGACATTAGTGGTTTTATCAACAGCTATCTTTATTTTCCAAGGATAGTTAATTTGGTTTTTGACTGCATAAGCATGAAATCAGTCCAAAAAATAAAACATTTATCTTAACCTTGTTAAGAAATTGATAATATTCTTCTTGAATATTAATTTTGTTTGTTCCCTTATATTCTTGTAAGAACCATTCTCTTTGAGGTTTCCATTCCTCAGAGTAAAAGTCCTTTCGAAGGGATTCCTTATCAATAATGAACTTACAAATCATTATAAGATTCATTAAGAGAGGAAAAAGTTGGAGACTGAATTGATCGTTGATCATCTTCTGTCTGATAAATTGGTCTAGGGATAGTAGATGATATATCTAATCCCTAAAGATTAATGGTCAGAAATTTGTGATGTGGTTGAGAAGGATTGTCTTGAAGGGACATATCTAAAGTCTTCTGATCTAATACTAGAAGATCTGATAGAACTAAAAGAATTTCTTTTTTCGAAGATTAATTCTACTTGTCTTGTTTGAGTTTGGATAGCATTATTGAAATTTGATGTTTCCCTTGGTAAAGCCGGTGCTGCTTTATCCAAAATCCATCTTTCTAGTAGAGTTACATCTTTCCAGATGATTGTTTTAGGGACAATAATGTTTGCTTTAGTAACATCAGTAAGAAACAATGTTGTCTCTCCTGATGTTCTAGTTTTAAGAACTTTAGAATTACAAGTATTCATAACCTTGTATTGAATCCTGTAAAGCAAAGCTACTGGGATTGATCCAGGCTTCATGTCTAAGCCACAGATGTTAATGTTTAAAAACAAAGAGTCTAAAATATTTCTATCCTGTAGACTCAACGTCCTGTTTGGATAACAATTGAAATAAATCGGACCCTGACTTAGGCCAGTTTCTATCATGCCTAGTAACGAATTCTGAAATTTATTGTGCCTAATATCTCTTAAGCACATTAGGATTGATGCATTTAATCCTTCGCGGATTAAAGGTTTAACATCTACTTGAACACATTCTATGTATAAGTATCTGTATTTTTGTTTATGATTTTTGATTGTATCCATTGAGAGAAGATGAAATTCCTCACTCTCTGGATTGATAGGAATATTTTTCTCTACCGTTTTGATAACATAATCAGAAGTAGCGAAAAACTTACCTTCTGGTTTGTATAATTCTTTTGTGGGTATTTTTAGAATTACCCAATTATCAATATCTTGATTGATATTTTCAAAACAGATTTCCTCTTGGAAAATACTGCTTGGATTGGTAGGAATATCAGATTCCTGAAGAGATGAAGAAGAAGGTTGGGAAGAGCGGAAAGAAAGCTTAGAAAGGGAGCGGGATAACATAATTTTCATTAATATGATATCATTGCCTTCCTTTGGTTCCATAGTAATAGTAGATATGATTCTAAGCCTTACCTCGCTGAATACTTTTCATAAAAAAATTTAAATAACAACTTGACAAAAATTTACAAAATCATTAAATCTTATCATACTTAACCATAGCTGTACCTTACCTTTGGAAAAAGGATTTACTTAAATAACCAAAAGCTACCTCAAAGTAGACTTACTGCTACTCGCTGTCTATACTTTGATTTATCTTGCTTCAAGCATCGACAAATTAGACTTACTGCCTCTTCATCCACACGAGGTCTTACTGCTACAGCTTTAACAAGACATACCAAAGCATAAACACGGAGGTCCTTACCAGTTAAGAGGTACTCAAACCAGTTAAGCATAATATTTTCTTCGGAAAAACTCTTTTTTTTTTTATTCAGCATTGTACGGCTTAGATCCATACTACAGTTCCTACTTCCCCATGAGGCTCTGATACCAGAGGGATGACGGGGTTACAGGAAGGGAAAGGGGGAAGAGAGCAGGATGATGAGAAGTAGGAGAAACAGCGGTGTTTTACATATAATAAAATAAAATAATTAAAATATGGAAATTAAAACATGAAAATAGTAAAAACAGATACTGTAGAAATTAAAACAGTAAATATAAAAATTTAAAGCATAAACCCAGAAAGGTGGTAGAATCGACCAATATTTGGAAAAGTAAAAAGAAACCGGAGCGGAGGCAGAGCCTCACCAGGATCGGTGGAGGGAGGAGAGATTTTTTCTAAACCATGTGTTTATTGATTGAAAAATATTACAAGATTGGAAGATTGAAAACTACAAGATTGAAAGAAAGAAAAAGAGGAAGAAGAAGAACTGAGGAACTCACTCCTCAGAGCTCTCAGGACTTAGAGCTCTCAGGACTTGGAGTAGCGGAGTAGCGTTGCATCGCATAACATACCTTGTTTGGAATGTATATATATGATAATAATATGATGAAACGTTTATGTTTGATATGCTATGTTTATATGATGCATGTTCATCTTGCTTACTACTTCCATGCCGTTATGTTGATATATATGTTTCTTACTCCCCGTCTTTTGTTGTTGCTTTGCATGTACCCCTTCTTAAGCTATGCAGAGGACGGTGAGCAGTGTACTGAGAAGTGACTCTGAGGAGCCGCTTCTTGAAGTTTAGTTTATGTTTAGTTTAGTTGTTATCCGACTTGTTTTATCGGATCGGTTATACCAGCTCTGTAATGTGGCATCGGGGTTAGGTTTCGTTTATATGTTTATGTTATGTTTTTCTTTAAACATGTTTTATTTCCGCGTATGATGTTTTGTTTCAATGTGGTATCTTCTACCCGTTGATTTTCATTTTATAATAAATGATATGCATGTGTTTATCTATTTTCGAAAAAACTAAATAATTTCCTTCTATGTTATCGCTTTATCAATGCATGCGGGCTAGAGGGTGTCACATTTAGTGGTATCAGATCAGTTCGGCCCTGTCCGGACGTGGTATGAGTCTGTTGCGAGTCTTCTGTGTGTTTTCGTTTAAATTATCTATATTAATTATAGATAATGATGCTTTAGTGTTAAGAACCCTTAGTTCTTCCGATTTGGTTGGAGCCTCCAAGTCTGAGGACTTGATCCAAGGTTATGTGCCTAGTTGGTGAAAGTTTAACTAATCAAAGTGATAGAAATTTCGATGACGAAATTTTTATAAGGGGGGTGGAATTGTAACACCCCGTTTTTCGTAAATAAGCCTAGTGCTTTCATATATGTTATATATATGTTTGTATATGCTTGTTATGTTTGTTTTAGATACCTAAGTTCATATTTTGGAAAGTTTAGCCTTAGAAAAGTTCAACCCTTTTAGAGTCCTAGTATCCTGTTTCACCGTTTTGACCATATCTGGAGTTCTAGATGTCCGATCGAGGTGATCTTTGTGGCGTTGGAAAGCTAAGAATTATCTACAAGTCTTATTTTATGTGTTTTGGCCAAATCGATCATCTAGGTGGTCTCGCAAGGAATTCTTTCAGCACCTTGTGCTTAGGAGTTGAGCACGGGCGTGCTCAACAGGGAGCAAGGCCGTGCTCAGGTATCAGAGTTTATAAATAGAGCAGTTTCATGAGGGTTACGAGCCAAACCCTATTTTGCCACTTTGGACAGCTTTTGTGGGGCAAAAACCTCTTCTCTCTTCCTCCCCTTGAACCTCTTTGATGCCCTTGGAGTTCTTGCTCTAGTTTTGGGAGATCTTGGTTGGTCTGTGCCAATAATAGAAAATAATGGCTCTTTCTCTCTTTAGTTTCCTTTCTTGTTTTTGATTTGGGAAACTAATCGGTTAACCTTTTGTTTGACCAAGGCTTGGAAAGCTAGTCAAGCCGCTTGAGGGAAACGCGTTGGTTCTTCGTTGGGTTGCCAGTTGGCTTTCGTTGGTTGGAATCTTCATACCAGGTATGGGGAGAAGGAATATTATTGACATGAAGGCGTTAGGGGTAGCGTAAGATGAAGGGTTAACCCATGACCGTGTCACATGTTATTGTCTATTTGATGTTAATTGATGTATGTATGATATGATTATAATGTTAATGGCATGCATTAATTGTTATACTGCTTTATGTTAATTATTGATGATGTATGAATGGATGGTATTGGTATGCCCAGTTGAGTATGATGTTTAATGATGCCATGAATGTCTATGATGATGATGATACTATTATGATGATGATGTTGTTATGATTATGAGAATGTTGTTATAATAATGATGATGATGTGGTGCTCCGTTTGAGTGTTGATTGTTGGGTATGTTAATTCCAACAATGATGTTAACAAGACTATAACCAATTAATAGGGCTTATTAATGATGTTAAGACGTTAAAATACGTTAACAATGATAATAAGATTTAAGGGATGTTTTCCAGTTGTTCATAAGACATGAATATAGCGTGAGATGTAAGGTTATATTCATAGGGCTTAGTTAAAGACCCTAGGATTGATTAGTAAGTGTTCTAGGAACATTAATGATGAAGCTGTGATTAAGGGATTATTTCCCCGTGACGGTAAGACATGAATATTAATGAAGAACAGTTAAAATTAATGAAGTTGATGTTTGATGGATTAGTTAAAAGCTAATAGGTTGAATCTGTGATCTATCCCAAATATTTGGGAAAGGGTTTCTGACCCTTTCTACCCAGATCAGTACGGCCACGCTCCATTGAGCATGACCGTGCTTAACAGGGAGCACGCACGTGCTCCAGTTTGAAATCCATAGCAGGGCGCGCAATTGAGCACGCCCGTGCTCAGCAGGCAGCACGACCGTGCTTGCCTGCAGATCCAGCACTCCAGTGCTGAGGGTGAGCACGCCCGTGCTCTCCTGAGCAGAACAGAACCAGAATGTTGAAAACAGGGGTTCTACCCCAAAGTATCCGATTAATGAAAGAAGACACCAAACGAAGAAAAGATGAGTTAGATAACTTAAAGATGTTGTTCTGCACCTTGGTAGCCGAGTGGCCAAGGGGACCTTGATACTTAATGGTCAAGGTGTTGAGCTATGTACCTGATCAGTCGGAGTGTTAATAATTAAAGTGGAAAGATGATGTTCTGTACCTTGGTAGCCTAGTGTTCACTCCAAGGGGGCCTCGATAGCCGAGTGGTCGAGGTGTTGAGCTTTGGTACTTATTGGCCAGAGTGTTGTTGTTTTGGACCTTGGTAGCCTAGTGTTTGCTCCAAGGGGGTCTTGATGCATAATGTCAAGGTGTTGTTAAAAGATATTGGACCTTGGTAGCCGAGTGGCCAAAGGGGCCTTGATGCTTAATGGTCAAGGTGTTGAGCTCTGGTGCTTTTTGGCCATAGTGTAAGTGAAAAGATTATGTGTTTAAAGACTAAAGACTAGAGATGAAAGATAACGTTGATGATGATGATGATGAACTTGGGTAGCCAAGTGGCCCAAACAGAGGTGGTGATTGTTGGTTGTGCGCTGTGTTGCTCATTCATGCATTGGAGTAGCGGAGTAGCGTTGCATTGCATAACATACCTTGTTTGGAATGTATATATATGATATTAATATGATGAAACGTTTATGTTTGACATGTTATGTTTATATGATGCATGTTCATCTTACTAACTGCTTCCATGCCGTTATGTTAATATATATGTTTCTTACTCCCCCGTCTTTTGTTGTTGCTTTGCATGTACCCCTTCTTAAGCTATGCAGAGGACGGTGAGCAGTGTGCTGAGAAGTGACTCTGAGGAGCCGCTTCTTGAAGTTTAGTTTATGTTTAGTTTAGTTGTTATCCGAGTTGTTTTATCGGATCGGTTATACCAGCTCTGTAATGTGGCATCGGGGTTGGGTTTCGTTTATATGTTTATGTTATGTTTTTCTACAAACATGTTTTATTTCCGCGTATGATGTTTTGTTTCAATATGGTATCTTCTGCCCGTTGATTTTCATTTTATAATAAATGATATGCATGTGTTTATCTATTTTCGAAAAAACTAAATAATTTCCTTCTATGTTATCACTTTATCAATGCATGTGGGGTAGAGGGTGTCACAACATTCGTCATAGCTTATGTTTTGGAAAAGTTATTTTTGAGAAAATCATATGAACTTAGAAAATGATTTGGCTTTATTTGGAAAGTGAATGGAAACAGAGAGGAATGGACTAGATTTCCGTGCTAAGGTTTCAGACTGGATTCTGATTACGGTGAAGCCGAACTAGCATTTCCACTGTTAAGAACCTAGCGTTCCGAGACGTCGGACTAGCGTTTGTTGAGAAGAGATTTTTGAAAATTTCTTAAAGATGTTTTAAAATTCAAACTGATATTAAAAGACTAATTAATATCATAAAAGAGTTTTTGGCCGACGTGTCCTTGCGAATCGAGCTACAGTTTCACACGGGGTGAACTGATAAATTTGATAGTTACGGACCAAAGGCATATTCTTGGGCTTTTGGGTCTTTAGGGACATTCGGGCTCGAACTTTACGTAATGCTTGGGGCTTTGCAACCTCTTGTCGTGGAACTCGGTTACCCTGCACGAATGTGCTCAATCAGGAACTATCCAAATATTATATAGGAGAGATACGATACCCTAGAACAATTGGGGCAACGGACCCATTCGAGAGGCCACCCACGCGAAACAATTGTGTTATGAGGATTATCGTGACCTATCATGTTTGAAGAAGGGAAGTTAGGATCTCCGGAGATTCGTGTTCTAGAAAGTGGATATTGAAGTGTGAAAACGTAAATTTATAAAATACTTTGATTTTATATCCTTTGAGATAATTAAAATCTTCATGTTATGTGTTGTTATGATTATATTATATGATGATGTTTTCATGATATTGAGTATGTGATTACTATGTTTGAACTCATATATTGGTAACTCACCTTTGCATTATTTCTGTTTGGTTCTATTTGTGGTACCATGTTTATAGTGGACAGATGATGCAGAGGGGTTCTATGCCCCACTCGGAGGGATTAGTCCCGACTTTTGAAGAAGGTTGATTCACTGGATTAACCATGGGGTCTTTTTCAGTAAGAGTCTCATAGAACGATCAACTTAGGTTTTTAAGACGTTGTTGATTAATGATAATATATATGTGTATGGCTCGGAGAGCCTTTATTTTGGATAGAATGTTTATGGCTCGGAGAGCCTTTCTTTTGGATGAAAATATAAATATATTAGCAGGTGTTTTTGTTTGGGATGTTGAAATTACAGAGGAGACTCTGTCGAATTTTTTTTTGTAAAAGTTATAGATCTGTATTCAAGTATGGTTGCCAGGCTAGGATTGTAAGCCTGTACGCCGGCAACGGCTTAGGTTTTTGGGTTGTGACAAAATTTATATACATGACCATAATATATACAGTGATAGGTGAAAATGTGGTGTTATTATCTTATGAAATGTTTAAGTTCTTACCGCAACCACAGGAAAATAAATTTTATACCCATTTTCTGACACTTAAGTACTTATATAAATTATTTTTCCGAAAGCAAACCAGCATTTATTATTTTATGAAATAAGTTTTCACGAAAATTGAGTTAGTCATATAATGCCCAAGGGGGGGGGGGTGTTACAGAGATACAATTGAAGGGATCCTAAGACTATAGGTTTGGGATTGTACAGTCACGAAAAGCTTAAAAGAATTGATTAGTACTACCTATCACAACAAGATGTTTCTTCTTTTTCAGTGCCCATAGTTTTCTTAGGAAGTGTGATTGATCGGGGACAAAACACGCTAAAGAGACCCGTGTTGGTATGTGGAGACAGTCATCATTCCATAAAGCAGCCCGGTCATTACAAGTACTAATCCCTTATGAGAGACTTGAGATATGCGAAATGAATGAAGTACAAGTCATTCCACAAGTATTTTTTTATTGGACAAGAGGTCCACCTGATGACATGTTTGTTATAAATGGTTTATGAGTGTGTTGATGGTAGAAAATTTATTTTTCCTTTTCTGATAGGCGTTCAACGAATGAATGTTTATCAGGTGATTGTGAACTCTCATTTCTTTTGTAATCTTGCGTGAGGTTTGTCAAAACAAGGTTTCGACAATAAGTTAGACAAGATTTAAAGTACGTAATAAAGTAAAGTGCGGGAAGGGCAAATTTAAACATAGTGGTAGTCCTGAGCATGATTGGGGCGGGTGACCGCCCAAGGCCCCTCTTTTTGGAGGGCATCAGATAGTATGCAAAATCTTACTTAATATAATATTTTATATAACTTTTTACCAATAAAAAATAATTGTTCAAAAAAAAATTAATAATAGAGTGATAGAAAATAATATGACAAGTGTATTTGTGTCTATTATAATATCTTTTTTTAAATTAATACACTTTAAAACTTTGCAAAAAAAAAAAAAGGGACATGCATATTGATATTGTAGCTATAGAACTAGTTAAAGGTTTGATTAAATACTTGAAAAAATATAGAGAATCTGTATTTGCAAATGCTATTGTTTGTGATAAAAACCAAATCTTGAATCCGCTAAGAGTCTTTAGAACCGTTATTTTTTATACATTGTAGATCAAGTAATAGATTTGAACAGTATAGCACATATGAGGAGATTTTTAGTTTTTTTAGTACTGAAAAACTTAGGTCATTCTCTGATAAGGACTTAAAATTATGTTGCAAACATCTTGAAACTTATCTAAAACAAGATAATTCTTATGACCTTGATGGTGAATTATATTTGAAGAATTAAAAGTCATTAGAGAGGTTTTAACAATTGAATCAAAATCAAACTTTATGATATTGAGTTCTTTGAAGACATTTAACTATTTTCCTAATACATGCACAACTTATAGAATAATATTAAATGTGACACTCGGGGCTAATGAAGGCAGGGAGCTGTCACCGGTGCAAGAAGGCTTGGACAAGGAGCAGCTCATGACAGACTTCTAGGCAGAGGGACACATGAACGAACCGATTACACATCGGAATAAGAGGGAATCTGATATTGTGTAAGTATGGGACTATACAGTTGAGGATGACTTATATGAATTGATTGATACTACCTATACCAACAAGATGTATCTTCTTTTTGGAAGCCTATCAATTAAGAACTCCATAGTTAAGCGTGCTTGACTTGGAGCAATTCTAGGATGGGTGACCTCCTGGGAAGTTTCCCCAGGAAGCGTGTGAGTGAGGACAAAGCACTCTGAAAATACCTATATTGGTTTGCGGGGACAATCGTCAATTTGTTAGAGCAACAAAAAATGTTACAAATGGTATCAAAGAGGCACCTCTCCTAGTAGGGTGTGGTTCAGGATGAACCAAGCGAAAGCTGGTGGGCATGTGACACACAGGGCTGATGAAGGCAGGGAGTGGTCGTCGGTGCAAGAAGGCACGGACAAGGAGCGGCTCCTGACAGGCTTCTAGGCGGAGGGACACATGAATGAACCGATTGCACACCGGAATGAGAGGGATCCTAGGATTGTGTAGGTATGGGACTATACAGTTGAGGATGGCTTATATGAATTGATTGATATTACATATACCAACAAGATGCATCTTCTTTTCGGAAGCCTATCGCTTAAGAACTCCATAGTTAAGTGTGCATGACTTGGAAGCAATTCTGGGATGGGCGACCTCTTGGGAAGTTTCCCCAGGAAGCGCGTGAGTGAGAACAAAGCACGATGAAAGGACCCTTGCTGGTTTGTGGGGACAATCGTCAATCCGTAGAGTAGCCATGGATATTACATTAACCTTGTTACTGTTACGTAAGTTGAGGGAAGTTTTTTTAAATTGAGATTGTTAAAATCTTATTTGCGTTCTACTATCTAACGATGGTGGCAAGGCCAATTGTTGAGATAACATGGACCAAAAGATTAAATAAACAAGGAAGGGGTAGGCGGGGTTGGGAACGGAAGGAGTGGGTTAGGATGAAAAAAAAATTTGATGCAAGACCCATCTCCACCATAAGGAATCAGCTTCCGCTGGAGGGTCACAGTGGCATTGTTCCGACAAGGATGAAGGGCTGTAGACAGAGTTGAAGGGAGGGTGATCAGGTGTAGGGTATAATCGTGGAGATGCGGTAAATCAAATGGTTAATAATGATCTCTCACCAAGAGAGACAAGATCAGGGCATGCACCATAGAATTTGCCTATAAAGTTAATCTATCAAATAAAAGAAATAAAAAAAAAAACTTCAATAAAAAATAATATACATCAAATACCACAACGTAATTGAATATGTAAGTGTAATATGTGTGATTTGATTGGATTTATTTCGCTTTTAGAAAATAATCTAAAAATTGAACCAATCTTCGTAAAAATCTAATTCAAAGCAGTCAATCAAAAATTAGTTTTGGTCGCTTTTTAGTGTTTTTTTTTTTTTTTTGGATTAGATTGGATTAGATGTGAGCCCCTTAGTATTACTATTATTATGTTAGGTATGGGCCATAGTCGGCCTAATAAGCAACAATAGTTAGAGTTAGTTTTAGCTCGACTGTTAGAGAGCTACTAATAAACAGAAGAAATGGGGGAAAGTTAGGCATTCGGTTATTTGGTTGGTTATTCATGGAAGGGCAATTCCTTGTAATCTTCTCTCTCTATATTTCTGTATCTTCTTCTTTCTATATCCGGTTTGGGAACATTTCCCTAGAGAATTGTCAATATACTTGCACTATTCAGTGAATCTAGTAGTTCAATTACACCACTTCGATCAACCGGTATCAAAGCTCTCAAGATCTTGGGAAGAATTTTGTGGTTTCCACGAGAGGAATGGAGGCCCGAATGGAGTTTTTGGGGCATGCCGATGAGAGCGGTATGTCGTTGCGATTGGAGATTCAAGAAATAAGACGGGTCTTGAGACTGAAAATTTTGAAACTCGCGGGATCCTCAAAGAAGGAAGGGTGGAACGACTTGAAATTCGAAGGCAGATGGGAGAGTTAAACGACGCGATAGGTTGATTAACAAATCGTAGTGAGAATCAAGGTCATTTGAATGGAGGAAGCCATGCCTGAGCCGGGAAAAATGGCAATATCGCCGATGATCCTTCTAACCGTGAAGAATAGTGGCAAAAACTCTAAATTCCGATCTTCGGTGGTGAAAACTCATTTAAGAATGGCCTGATTTGGTAAAGCTACTACTGGGCCCAATCCAAACCAATACCCAGCTACCAGAATACTTTGGCCAATAAATGGGGAAAACAAGTAGTAGAGTCGGCTACAGGAAATTCCCTGCAAAAAGATTCTGGAAGTAGATTTGATAAGGTCGATGGAAAAGAATCATCAATGTCCCAAAGCATCTCACATTCTAGACACAACAATATCAAATGGACTTTGAGTTCAGAGGAAGATGTTGATTCTCCATTGCAAAGTAGAATCATACGTGCTTGAGCAACCTGGAATTGAAGCTTCTAATGATGAAGATGACCTTATAGAAGTCAGGTCAAAGAGGCAAATGTTAAATGATCGGCAAGAACAAAGCGAGAGGGAAATCAAGACCAAGTCTCAGAGTGCAAAGATGCCATGAAAATCCTGTTGGGTTGCATTGTCTACAATAGGTTGCCGGTGTTTCTTAGATATGGGCCTAATAAGCATCAGTAGTTAAGAGTTAGTTTTAGTTGAGCTGTTAAAGAGCTACTAAATAGAAGGAAGGGAAAGTTAGGCATTCAGTTATTTGACTGGTTTTGGAAAGGGAGAGGCCAAACTCTGGAGCATTCTTGACAGGGCAATTCCTTGTAGTCTTCTATCTTTGTATCTTCATCTTTCTATCTCTGATTTGGGAACATTTCCCTGTTGTTATTGAGTTTCAATTATCTATACCCACTCTTACTTAGCAACTCATTATTTAAAAAAAAAAAAAAAAAAATCTAAAATAATAATTTCTTCGTAAGTTGAGTCTATAATAGGAAATGTCAATAACCTTGCCCTCAAGGGATTTGATATATACTTTGGTCCTACTTGCATAATATCCCTCGTGCTGGTAATCCCCATACCTTTTATTTCCAATGATGCAATATTAGTCCTCCATGACACAAAACGTAAGATAAACGTGAAAGCAAGAATTAACATTATATGACATGATATCTGAAGGCAGTATCTCTCTAGCCAAGTTTGCTTGTTACATGGTCTTTAAATCATGATATAGGCATAAGCTGCACCTCCAATTGACCTGAGCTGATATGTTTCAGAAGTTTCTACATCTTTGACCAAAAGCGGCTCAAGCTAGCTTCAATTGACCCGTGTGGCTCATCCGTTGGCAAATACACATCATCATCAAACTACATAAAACATCAGTGTTATTTAACAGCTTCAAGATATTAAATGGAAGGTAAACTTTAAAAGTTTCAGAACACATCAGGTTATGATTTGAGGGTGGCATGATCAACCTATGTATTCACAGTAAGGACAAGTTGAAACTGACATATTTGGGAAATGCTTAAAAGCAATGGTTAAGAAATTAAAAAGACAATGTTTTATAGGAAATGGTGTAGTCAATGTATTGATGAGTGGAATTTTTAGGGTTTATTTGGTTCATTTCTAGTTTTATGTTTTTTATTTCCCGTTTTTAAAAATAATAGCAAAAATTACACATTGTTTTCATTTTGTTTCCTGTTTTCAAAGATTTGTACGGGAAAGTTCAAAGATTTGTACAGGAAACACTTTCCCATACAAATCTTTGAAAGAAGAAACAAAACAAAAACAAGGTGACATTTTGCAATCATTAATGAAAGCAAGAAATTGAAAACAAAGTAAACGGTTTTCCAATAAAACATTACATTTTCTATTCCTCAACTAGTGCCCTTAATTAGGAAGGCCGTAATTTAAATTCATTCATGTTTTATTGATTTCACTTGTTATCTTCAATGAATTCTACTGGACCTATAAGCAGCACAGCATAAGATAATCCTTTCCTTCCCCAGAGGGCTGCAAACAAGCTTAGTTGATCCAAGCTTGCTTGAGCTCTGCTCACTATAAGTTCATGAGCAGTTGAAGTTCAATGATCCTACTCATAACATAAAAAAGATAGCCATCAACTATTCAACTTATGAGTGGCAAAAGTGTATATGATGCTGGACTGCAAGGTCATTACAACGTTTGAGTTTTAAGACCACTGCCAATTGATAATGGAAGTGGGGACCACTTAACAAGCAACAACTATAACTAATGTAAATATTATCTATAAAAGAAGATTTTATTTTATATGTAGATTTAAACCATATAAGAAGGCTCACGAGCTCATGAGCCAAATTTATAAAAGCTCAAATTCGGGTCATTTATTAAACGAACCAAAAATTTTAACCTCAAGCTCAGCTCATTAGCTCAAGAGCCTAAGTTGTTAGTGAACATAGCTCACGAGACAACTCGGCTCATTGCTAATCTACTTCCTAATGAAGATGTCAATAGGAATAAAATCAGTTAATGATTTATAATGTGTTCCATTTACTTCTGCAAGCTTTACAGGAAAAAGAATCGATACCTTTACAATTGGACCTTCCTTGCTTGAGATATTGACAGGTAAGAAATGAATATTCGGCATCTTTAGTTGGATAGATGATATATCAGGGAATCTGAAGCATAAAATGTTATTTGTCACTTCTAATATGATAATAATATCCAGATGAGGAAGTGAGACATGGTGATATAGAGGCAGACAGTTTTGCATACAGAGAGAGATAGTCAGACAGAGAGACCTGTTTAGTGTGGCCTTTGCCATCTGGTAGAGAGTGCTTTGAACCGATGGGCTGTAGACTCCCACTTTTGGAGGGCCAAAAAAAGTGCCAACCAGACCTTTCTTTACATCCAGGTACTTCTCTGTAAAGTAATGCGGCTTCTGAGGGACGCCATGTAGAGATTCATACGAATACCTACAACAGTACAACCCCATTCATTTTAGTAGTTTCCACGTTAAAGAGAATACAAGTGCAATGACCAAAGAGAATACTTATTGGGCTTCAATTTTTTTCCTGGATGATTCTATATTAACTCTAATAAATAATGAGTGACAAGAAAAATTTCTAGAAATTGTAATAACATTGCTCATAATTTAGCTTACAGGAGATTCTTGTGCTTCTTCCAGGTAGTTTAAAGGAATCCACCTTTGGTTCTGACTTGTTTATAAAATTTTGCAACAACTTTTTATCACTAGGTGGGGTTGCTACATGAATCAAACTGCGCATTATGTTCTGTTATAAACCTTGTCCTTAGAAAAACAATTTAAATATTTGACGGTTTCACCTATAGTTTTTCTTGGTCTTCCTCTCCCTTTAGCTATTGGGCTATCATTTATAAAAACTTTGTTACCGTGAAAAAAAGGCATAGCGAAGAAATAAAAAAATTTACCTCCATCGTGCAGTAACTTCTGTTGCCAGCATCCTTTCCCGTGTTTCAGGAAGGGCTGTGTACTTGTCTCTTATAAAACCCTCAAAACCAGACTGCTTACAACAAATCCAAATTAAAAAATTACCACATAAATCAGAGCTTGTATTTTCTAAGGATGCGGATGATCTCTAGAAGACTGAAACTATAATAGCTTTATGATGTGAGAAATAATTTTATCAATTAGTAACTCATAGTTCATCAGTACAAGGTCTAACAAATCCTCAAAACACAAAAACTCAGCATCACTCAGCAAAGCATGGAAGCAGATTTCAGAAATCAGATATCTAGTAGATGTCTGGTATGTATCCATATGGTATATATTCAAGAAAGTTGAACAAGATTCAATGCCCAAAATGCTTTTCTCTGTCTACCATCCGAATAAGTTCATATCAACAAGATACAGAATTATAAAAAGAAAAAGAAATGATCCTCTTCAACCTCTCAGGACAAAGGAAGAAAATTTCAACACCAAAAAGGGCATTCCATATCCTGGCCACATCTTCTGCCATATCTAACAACATCAATGCAAATATTTGATTCTTACAACTTACGTATTTTCAAATTTATCTTGCAATTTTCAAAGGATTGGGAAAGAATGAAGAATCTAAGAGTTTGACAGCACTCAACTTAGTAACATTCTATTTTCTCCACTGATTCCCAAGTCCCTTTTATTGTAAAATTAAAATTTGAAGTTGTAATTGGCATACAGTGCAATGCAACTACAATAAAATGCGTGCAGCAAAATTATTGAGCACATGTTAATACATGTCACCATCCAAAAGGCAGTGAAATTGTTGGAGTCCCATATTGGATAGTGATATGGCCTGAAGAATGCTTATAAATAAGGGGTAACCCTCACCCTATAAGCTAGCTTTTCGGGTTGAGTTAGGCCCAAACCTAAATTCTAAGATGATATCAGAGCCTACCCTAGATCCGTTGGGCCACCCGCAGATGTCCAGTCCTGCAAACCTCATGCTGCAGATGTCTAGTCCTGGGCGCATTGTTGGGAAAATCGAGATCCTAGAGAGGATCGGAGGGGGATGGAATATCGTAACTCGGAGGATCGTAACAAGGATCATAAGATCCTAGCTAAAGTAGAAAAGTAGACTTGTACAGTAGAAAAGTATACTTATACATGTACATACGCATGAAAAACAATGTAGATAAGGAAAATCCATAATCATAATTCATAAGAAACCAAATCCAATACATAACACGAGCATAATAAATTCATAAACATAAGTTCATAATAAAATGAGACAAAAGCATAATAAGTTCATAATCAAAATCAAGTCAAGCTAACTCTAACCATCTAATCTTAAGAGAGAATTCAACATAATCTCAGGATAGTCATCCTCATCCTCCATATCATCTTCATTCTCATTAATAGCATAATCTCCAACTATCTCATCATCCTCAACAGCAATAGGAATCTGCAAATCATCTACAGGTGCACCACCAACACCAACATTGCCTCCAACATTTTCTAGGACTGTGAGATCTAAAATGTCTTCATCCAAAATAGGCAAACCTGATATTTGATCTTGTACATTCTCCTCCACATTCCAATCATCATCAGAAGAAACATCTTCAATGTTGTCGTCATTTGCTTTCCTAGCTTCCTTCTTCTTGTTCATTCTTGAACTAGTCATCACAAATACCACATCATTCATGGTCTTTTGCTTCAAATGGTTCCTTTTCTTGGTGTGGACCTAAATAATTATGAGAACAATTAACTCATAATAGGTACTAGGTAATTCTAAGAATGAAATTAATTGTGCTTCATAAATTCAAATTCTTACCATCTCAAAGGCACTCCAATTATGTTCGCAGCCGGATGAACTACATGTCAAACTCAATACACGAATAGCATACTTCTGCAATTCTGGACACTCATCACCATAAGACTCCCACCATTGTGCTGGAGTTTTGGTTTGAAGTGCATGTTGAGATATTGGATTACCAAAAAAATCCCTTTTTGAACTTCAAGTCCCCAAGCTGGCGATCCATCTTCCCTATTTCTTGAATGTCTCCCACCATTCTTTGGTAACAATCATACAATCCTCTCTTAACTTCATAATCCGAATTAAAATTAGGACCTAATGCAACATGGGGTTAAGGTAGCAGCCTGCAACATGTAAAGGCCTATGTAATTGGTTGTCCCATCTTTGATCAATGATTTCCCAAATAGGAGTGTAGCTATGAATGAATAAGAAATGAATTAGTTTCCAAAATAAGTCTACAAATTATATTACTGAACAAGTGGAAGATAATTACCTTTTACTAATGCCATTGAAGGCACTTTGTGTCATCTTTTTAGCTCGGCCCATTTCTTCATAAATGAAGCCCATGGCTGGCTTCTCATCCCTATCCACCATTCGCAGCACCTTAATTAGGGGATATGCACCCTTCAACTAGCTTACAATGTCCTTCCAAAATCCCTTATCAGTGACAAGTTCTTCCACATGTTTCACATCCCTAGTTTTTACAAATTGGCTTTCACTCCACTCCTTGGATTTGAACATTCTAATTAGGGAACCCTTATTATCATGCAAGCATCCCAAGGTCAAGTAAGCAGTGGCAAAACGAGTAGCAGCTGGTCTAATCAATTCCCCTCCCTTAGTAAAATGATGCAACTAAGACAAAAGACCAGTTCTGGATTAATGTAGGTTGTAAGCTTCTTACCACTTACAATTGTCTCTTTATGGAGTGGCATCTTCTTCTCAAAGTCCTCCAACATAAGGTCGATGCAATGAGCCGCACAAGGAGTCCAGTACAACTTCTCCCTCTTCTGCATCAACAAATCTCCAGCTGCCCTGTAGTTTGCCGCATTGTCCGTGACAATCTGGACAACATTTTCTATCCCGACCTCTTCAACAACCTCATCCATCATTCTAAAAATCTTGTCAGCTGTCTTGGTAATGTCGGATGCATTAATAGACTTCAAAAAATAGTTCCCTTAAGACTATTAACTAAGGGTGCGTTTGATACGCATTAATGCACAGGACAGCACAGTACAACCCCTTGAGTCACAGGACAACTTTTTGTCCTGTACATCGTTTGATAGATAATGGACAGCACAAGTAAAATAATATTAATTTTACCATGATACCCTTTGTAATATATATTATTAATATATGTAAGTATTAGGGAGTATATAATATTTTTATGATATATAGTTTATATGATAATATATTATTACTACCATAATAATACTATATATATATTAGAGAGAGACAGGAGGGAGGGAGAGAGGGGGAGAGAGAGAGAGAGAGAGAGAGAGAGAGAGAGAGAGGTAAGGATAATTTTGTCTTTTTTGGTAGTCTGTCCATGGGACAAAAAGTCCCATGGTTTGGTGGGGGACAAAGTTTTGGGTTTTTGTTCAGTCCCTCACCCCATTTTTATCATGTCGCCTGACCACTTTTCAAATCAAACAGGTGACAAATTTTTGTGCTGTCCAGTCCCCTACATTTTTGCAAATCAAACACATCCTAAGAAGTTCAATATAGTCCTCCTCCTCTTATCGGTCCATCCATCTGTCATTATTGTGCAACCTAATTTCTTCCAAAAAGCTCTATGATCCTCCAAGCTTTGATTAGTATGATCAACTTGTTGCTTCAGATACTTCAACCTAATCTCATGATAGGATGGTGGCTTAAATCCTATATCATGTCGAGCAACCAATTCAAACATCTTCGGAAACTCATCACTCTTTACCACATTAAAAGGTATAGCATTTCTATAAATGAATTTGCCTATTTCTAGGCATGCATCCTCCCTCAAGCTCTTCTTGAATAATGTGTTGATTGTGGCTTGAGAGCTAACTCCCCTCTTCTTAAAACTATCCCCCGGAGTCTTTTCCCTCTTTCTTTTTCTATCCTCATCAACTGATTCAGCTGCTACACTTCCACTACCTCCTTTATACTCATTTTGGCTTGACTTAGTAATGAGTCTCTTTTGCAATGAAGCCACAATGTCCCACATTTGTTTCCTAACAGCGTCAGGCACTGATCTGCAAGCTCTGACATCCTTCGCGGTCCCTGCCAAATGATGCTTCATACGGTAAACTCCCCCTGTTATCAACTTCTCACAATATTTACATTTTATTTTTCTTGCATCCCCATCCACTGATGCCACATCTGTCCCCATCCCAGAAGCTTTCAAATTACTACCACTAGCAAGAGCATTCGAACACATAGTTGTCTCTTCGAATCAAAACAGAGAAGAAACAGAGATGAACAGGGGCTGCACATCTGAGAGAGGAAGAGAGGGAAGGAACGGCGCCGGCGGTGCTTTTGAGAGAGGAAGAAGACGACGGCGATGAGCAATTTCTATGAGAGGGAACGAAACTTTCGAACTGCTGCAGTGCTGCTTATACGGGGTTATCGAATGGAGAACGGGGTTCTAGGGTTTATTACTTTAAGGGTCAGGACCAAGGCCCAGCCCGAAAACGAATGGGAAAGGATCGATGAAACGAATAAAGTGTCAATCTTACGATTTTTCGAGCAAACTCGTCAATTTCAACCCGATCCCAGCCATTTCCGATCACAGATGCGAGTTAACACACTACAGTGAAGGAAAATCGCACGATCCAGCGATCTTGCCCTCGATCCTAACAACAATGCGTGGGTGGGGGGGGGGTGGAGTCCCACATTGGATAATGATATGGCCTTAAGAGTGCTTATAAGTAAGAAGCAACCCTCATCCTATAAGCTAGCTTTTGGGGTTGAGTTAGGCTCAAACCCAAATTCTAAGAGAAATTAAAAGACAAATTTTTTTATTTTTTTATTTTTGGGGGGGGGGGGGGGGGGGGGGTGGTATGGTCACATTCTAATGCATTTTTGCAGCTTAAGTATTATCAAACCACTTCTTTTCTTTCTTTCTCCCCCCCATGTGGCAGTCATAATATTAAATAGTGAACTCAAATTATCAAGACACTCAGCAATTATAACATTTTGAAAGCACTTCCACCCACAACCACCTCATGTTTTGAGAAATTCTTTATTACAGACAAAGGAAACGTCACATGAAAATCAAAGCACAATTTCTATATAGAAAACTTACCTTGGTTGTCTTCAACAATGACAATCCTTCAATGCCAGAAGTCAATTGTAGTGCACCAGACTTTTTTACTATTGCCTCAGTTGTATGCTTCTCAGATCCAAGTTTGAAACCTTGTACAAATTAAACCAAGGGACTTGAGGGCTTTAAAGAAACAAACTGCAGTTTGTAACTGAAACTTCTGCAGAGCTATCTATTTTGGTTAAGCTACACCAGTGTTGGATCCAATATTATAGCAGAAAAAGAGGAAGAAAGTGGGAACAATGGCAGCAATAATCAGGTCAGAAAAAATGAACTCAAATCAATAGTGCCAATGAGGAAAAAAACTGATTTAATTCAAGAAATGGAATGAATTTTTGAACAAAGAAAGGGTAACTATAACCATCTGCCAATATTTCAGATTTTATAACTAAAATAAATAAATAGGCAAACAAATACACTTTTACAGACAGTCCAATATTCACAAGTACCTCCTAAAACAAGCAAATCGCGCAACATATTAATAATTTGACTAACCATGTTCATGATGTTGACCATCCACAGTAACACGCTCCCATGGTTTTTCCACAATCTCTACAATAGCAGTAGTAACCTACAAAAAGCCAAGTAAATTTTTTTTTTCTCTACCAAGTAATGACAAAAAATGAGAAGGAGTACAATAATATGAGATAAAAGATCGGTCAAAGGAAAATGTATAGCAAGAAAAGGATAAAAACAAAAAACACAATGCAAAATAAAAACATACTTCCGAGTTCCGATTTGCGAACATCCAGCAACCTCTCATTTTCAAATAGATTCAAACGATAAAGCAGCACAAAAGTAAGAATAATCTCAGCATTGATATTAGATTGTCTGTCACGAACCTGCTTGTAAAATGATATAAAGTGCTTAGCAAGTTCAATAGCAAAGTTCTCCACAGAAAGCATTTCCGAGCACTCCTTTGCTTTTGCATATACCTAATTACATATTACCTTAAAATTAACTGAACAGAACTGATGATGGAAGTAGTAAATGACATATTACATTAACACTACTATTTCTTACCACATGTGAACATTTTTCCTGTTCTTTATGGATTATTTTAAAATAAAGATGTCCTAGAGCAAGAAAATATAATTTAAACTTGGGCCAACCCAACTACGAGATTTACAAGTACTTGCTTAGCACCATTTCTAATTTTAGTTTCTCAGCAACAACATATATAAGGAAAAAAAAAAGTTCAGGAGATTGATCCACACGGTAAAACAGAGTATAAAAAATGACTCATTTTCTTCATGGTTAAAAAAAAAAAATTACATCAAAAGGGTACTTTGACAAAAACATTCCTGACCCCAAAAACAACAAAGCCAGAAATCAAATAACCACTATTGAGAACATACAACAAGAAACACGGAGAATCAAAGACTTTCTCCATAAAGTTAAGGAACTTATTTTTTAAAAGAATAACTTGAACATATATACACATAGCAAATTAGCAATTCACCAATCAGAGCTTATCTACAATTTCAACCTGCAAAGCTTATAAGCTTATCATGTTTTACTTTCTCATCAACCAAACATAACCAAACAAATATGTTCCAAATTAAGTCCCCCCAAGAAAAGAAAAATCTCACCTAAATCCTTAAGAATACCAAATACCTGTTAAAATAGTCCATATTCCTAACGTGACCCTAAAATTTGCACTGAAAATGTCTATTTTGACCAGAGTTTGAAGTTTGTAGAAACTAAGTTGGCGTTTTTTATTTGTAGTGGACTTGATTGGGGGTGCATGTGGGTATGAAGGAGAATTGGGGAAAAATGAAAAGGGTGTTGAAGAAAGAAGGTTTACAGTGTTTTTCATTGTATCAGTGGCAACGATGTCAGAGTTGTCATCGCGGACATAGGAGTTGATGCAATCAGAAAGGAGGCTAATGTTGACACGCCACTCCACAACGAAATGGCGACCACTATCCTTGTCTTTCCAAACGCGAGCAACTCTCACCCTCGATTTCCCGTGCCTCTGCTCGAAGTTGAATCCTTCTACTACTTCCTTCGCCATCGATTGATGATCTGATGCAGCGATGCTTTTCTCTTTCTTTCTTCTGTTCTTTTCTGAGTTGGTAACCCAGTAATGTTTTCGTGTTGGATTGTGTTGTATTTATCGGTCGTGAAAGTTTGTGAGAGGACAAAAGGGTGTTTGCTGGTTTTAAATCGAACTGATGTGATTCTATGTGCGCGTTACATCATCGTCCTCGAATAATTGAGTGTGCTTAAGGGGATAAAGCACTCCTCCACGTAAGCTGTAAATTTTTACCTATTTTGAACTTATTTAATGACTTAAAGTTTCAATATATTTGTGATGATTAAAGTAAAATATATTCTTATTTATTTTAAAAATAAATTCATTTAAGAAAAATTACTTTCATACTTAAAAGATTGGATTCATTCTATATTAGTCTTGTCTTGGAAAGAAAATTTTCATATTTTAGTCATTAGAGCCTAAAAGTTTAGTTAGATTAATCCTTTTGGATGATTAAATAAACTAATAAAAATAGACTGTAACAAAAAAAAAAAAAAAACTAATAAAAATAGACAAAAATGACGAATTTAATAGACCTTTTCATATTTTATAAACTAAAATATAATATTTTTCTCTCACTACTAACTCCAAATATGGCTCAAGTGGCAAGGAGTTTGATTCCTCTGAAGTAAGGTCTCCGGAGTGAATGAAAAAAAATAGGTGATGGAAGAGTTTTGTCCTCTTGAATAAATTTTCTTGAATTAATCGAAGTTCAATATGATTTCCAGATTTCGAAGGTTTCAGACCAAAAAAAAAAAAACAAAAACTCTGAACTACCTAGTCAATTCAATTCATTCAAACGAAAATTTAACCTATTTTTTCTATAAAAAAAAAAATTAACCTTTTTTTATCATGTCTTTTTTTTTACGGGTTTCAGACCAAAAAAAAAACAAAAACTATGAACTACCTAGTCAATTCAATTCATTCAAACGAAAATTTAACCTTTTTTTTCTATAAAAAAAAAAATTTAACCTTTTTTTATCATGTCTTCTTTTTTTACTGTTTTTTCTTATTGGTATAATTTTAATTTTTTTTAGAAACTCAAAATGTACAAAACATTTTTTTTTTTTTAACCATCATCTTAACAAATTTAACTTATATTCTTTAATAAAATTGGCGTATCTAGTGTAGATCAATTTATAATTTAGGTTATATATTCTTTAAAAAAATGATGTTTCGTGCCGATCCATTTATAACTTTTAAGGTAAAAGAATTAAATATTTATAGATTTTTTTTTTGGTAACAAAAAAGTTTAGGTGAGTTGGATCCCGGGGGCTCACCAGGGCCAGGGCATGCCTCACGGCTCAAGGAGCGCTTATAGTGGTATTTACATATTCCCCACCAACGAGATCCTCACATCGATAGTGGGATTCGAACTCACGATCTTGTGAGTTATGAATCGTATATTTACCAACTAGACCAATCTTTATTGGCTAAATGTTTATTGATTGATAATGTAAAAATGTTCCTTATAATTAAAACTTTTATTTTATTATTCATTATATATCACGTGTCTTTTAGTATTATTTTTCTTCTGATTTTTTTTTTGACTGGTTATTTTTCTTTTTCTTTTTTCCTTTCATGTATGATTAGTGATGCTGACAAGGTAGTGACCGAATATTTTAACAATTTCAATTTCAGTGGCGGATTCGAAAAAAAAAAAAGTTAAAGGAGGAGGACGTGGAAAGATAAACATGGATGACTGTAACACCTTTGTTCGACATTACTTTACAACACGTACGAAAATAAATTAAAAAAAAAAAATTTTGCAGGTTGCTTTAAGAAATTGATTGATTTTGATGTCAAAAAAAAAAAGTGTCTAGGTGTAAAACAATTTCTTTCTAAATACTTCGAACATACGTGCACATTACAATAGTAAAAACCTATTATTCACAACAGAATTTTAAACCATATAAAGGTTTTCAAAACACCTACACAGACTTTCTCAAAACATACCACCCAAAGAAAATCCTAAGCTGGTCAACACTCAGTGATAAGACCTCGTGATCATCCCTATGATCACACCTCTTTCTGCAGTCTGTACTCAAGTCTCCAAGTGACTTAAGGAACTCTTCTGCAACATCTGCACTGGTGTACCAAGGTACAACAGCAAAGCCAAAAGCACAAGTATATGCAAGGGTGAGTTTCAATATATGGATTTTAAAACGATAACCATATGCACGACACACAAATAACATTTAACATGTATATTCAACAATAAACATTTTATTTATCAAACGGTTTCATACCCGACAATCTTCGTTGTTTTAAAAACCATGACACTTCAATATTCATCAACTAGTTTTTGTACCTAATCTCCGGAGCTTCAAACACCAAATAAATGAGCTAATCAAGTTCTCGTTGCCAAATAAGGCATAATTTAACCGTTGCCAGATAAGGCAGAATTTAATCGTTGCAAGATAAGGCAGAATTTAACCATATCACTGTCCAAAACGAGGCACAGTGGTTACTATTTATAGTATATGGTTTCTTGGTCATATACTATAAACATGTACGGGGATTGGTCGCCAGTGCAAGAAGGCACGGACAAGGAACGGCTCCTGGCAGGCTTCTAGGCGGAGGGACACATGAATGAACCGATTACACACCAGAATGAGAGGGATCCTGAGACTGTGTAAGTATGGGACTATATAGTTGAGTATGGCTTATAAGAATTGATTGGTACTACCCATGTCAACAAGATGCATCTTCTTTTCTGTAGCCCATCACTTAAGAACTCCACAGTTAAGTGTGCTTGACTTGGAACAATTCTGGGATGGGTGACCTCCTGGGAAGTTTTCCCAGGAAGCGTGTGAGTGAGGACAAAGCAGGCTGAAAAGACCAGTGTTGGTTTGTAGGGACAGTCGTCAATCCATAAAGCTGCCTGGGATGTTATAAATGGTATCAGGAGGCACCTCTCCCAGTACGGTGTGGTTAGGGGACGAACCAAGCGGAAGCTGGTGGACATGTGACACCCGGGGCTGACGAGGGCGGGGAGTGGTCGCTGGTGCAAGAAGGCACGGACAAGGAACGGCTCCTGGCAGGCTTCTAGGCGGAAGGACACATGAATGAACCGATTACACACCACAATGAGAAGGATCCTGAGACTGTGTAGGTATGGGACTATACAATTGAGTATGGCTTATAAGAATTGATTGGTACTACCCATGTCAACAAGATGCATCTTCTTTTCGGTAGCCCATCACTTAAGAACTCCATAGTTAAGTGTGTTTGACTTGGAGTGATTCTGGGATGGGTGACTTCCTGGGAAGTTTTCCCAGGAAGCGTGTGAGTGAGGACAAAGCACGCTGAAAAGACCCGTGTTGGTTTGTGGGGACAATCGTCAATCCATAAAGCAGCCTGGGATGTTATAAATGGTATCAGAGAGGCACCTCTCCCAGTACGATGTGGTTAGGGGACGAACCAAGCGGAAGCTGGTGGACATGTGACACCCGGGGCTGACGAGGGCAAGGAGTGGTCGCCGGTGCAAGAAGGCACGGACAAGGAACGGCTCCTGGCAGGCTTCTAGGCGGAAGGACACATGAATGAACCGATTACACACGAGAATGAGAAGGATCCTGAGACTGTGTAGGTATGGGACTATACAATTGAGTATGGCTTATAAGAATTGATTGGTACTACCCATGTCAACAAGATGCATCTTCTTTTCGGTAGCCCATCACTTAAGAACTCCACAGTTAAGTGTGCTTGACTTGGAGCGATTCTGGGATGGGTGACCTCCTGGAAAGTTTTCCCTAGAAAGTGTGTGAGTGAGGACAAAGCACGCTGAAAAGACCCGTGTTGGTTTGTGGGGACAGTCATCAATCCATAAAGCAGCCTAGGATGTTACGGCCTCCACGATCCCTGACGTGGATATCTACTACTACCCCAACTCTCTCCACATCTACATCTGTAGACTCGCCAAGGACGTCGTTTTGGTGATAGTGCCGACGGCATCGCCTCACTGCTGCTGGATATAAACACTTGACGACGACACTGAAACAACCGTCGATAGTGCGAACTATGGCTGGCGTCATCTCTGGGGATCACTGTAACGGGGCCTATCACCTCCGAACTCTTAGCTAAGTCCCAACGGTGTGGATGCTTTCTCGCTGGAAGATGCCAAAACTCATGAAACGAAAGCCTCATCCCGAGCCTGAAGACTCCCATGAAGAAGGATGTCGGGGCGTCACCAGAACGAATATGCATACCGACTCACCCGGTGTATACAGAAAGAAAGGTCACCAGGTCAATCTGCCAACCCCGATCATCATAAAACTCCAGCTCAAAAGTGCCCATGGTCGGGACCCTCGGAGATCTCGTCATCCAAGGATGACTGCTGAGTGGCATCCTGATCAACTAGATCTACTCCACGTTTGAAGATGAAACATACAGAGAAAGGGATAGGGAGATAAGAAACTATGCAATCATCATATGCAGAAAAGGAATACATAGCATATATATAATAACAGACAAAGACATTTATCACATATAAAGCACATATAGATGGCAATCATCCTCGAGTTACTGAATCTTCCTCTTCCCTTACTCTCATGCAGCTAAGCCTGTATGCTGACGTGACCACCTACAATCCTGTCACATATCCCTCGTCTGGTCAGGGATATTAGTCAGTCGTCCAAGTGGCGCGTCCACAAACCTTGGTGCACACCCCCATTCCCGTTAGGGTGCTCATTCAAAAAATGATACTATTCCCCCATTCCCGTTAGAAAATAGTTGCACAAAACAATATACAAGTATCCTCATTACCGTTAGGATACACAGAGAAGCTCGGCAAGGACTACGAGAGTATCATGGTAGTCTTCCTCATTCCAGTTAGGGAACTGACCCACGATATCCGGTTTCTGTAATCGAATACTCTGACCTTGTGTTTTCCACCCACACTGCTGTGAACAACACCATGCTGTCTAAATGAGTCTCACCGACTCGTATCGGGTCATAACCTAGTGTCTCAACCTTCTCACAAACTCATATCATGTCTCATGTCACATCACATCAACTTATCATATATAAAATAAAATTTTATTAGGTTAGGCCAACTAAATCTCATGTCATACATTCCCCATCATGTATCTCTCCCAATCAACACATCTCATTGCCTAGATGCCAACTAAACTTACAGTAACAATTATAGCATGTTATCACATTGAGCATGTTATACATATTAAAATAATAATACAATATCCAAGGATCATAAAAGCCACATAAAGCATGTTAAAGCAAACATCACACCTCAAGCTGCTCAACGGTGATACAATCATACAATCTCGAGTATCGCAAATTTAACCTAACGGCGATAAACATACAATCCCTATATCAACATTGGTACTATGGGTAGTCGCCAATGTGATATTGACATTGTTGATTACTCTCTCACTAGTAGGGTTTAGGTCACCCTACTCCATTATTGTAAAATATGCTACTTAGTTGTTTCCGACGATAGGTGACTTCTTTCTCCCACCAGAGGTGTATGTAGCAACAACCGGTACCACGAAACAGAGCTCTTCTCCTCCCTACAGAATCTGCCACACCGTGTCCAAGCACCCTCGGTGCTCCAAAAATTCACATGGATACATGAACATGAAGCATACGTCACAGGTAACCCTAATACGAAGATGGAACGTAAAATCGATAACCGAGCTATGAGAAAACCTCAATACCGTCACCGACGGCATGTCAGCATAAAAAGAGCATAGGCTTACCTTAGCCTTAGCAAGAAACAGAAGGTAGCGTTAAGAAGTAGACGTCGCCACAAACACGATGGTGTAGTCGGAATTGTGTTAGGGTAATCGGTTTGATCGCACTCGACTCCGAGAATTTCTCGCTCTCCTGGTCTCTCTCTCCCTCTCTCTACACTTTTGCTGCTCTGGTTCGAAAATGAGAAGTGAAACTTTATATTTCGCTTTTCATCTTTTTTTTTTCACTTTCAGCCTGGGAACGCTCGAGCTTGGAACATCCCAGCGCTCGGGCGCTCAAGCATGGCCTACGGGCGCTCAAGCATTGACCAAAGTCAACTACTTCATGTTGAAAAATCGTCGCCACGTGTCCTGTCTGATTTCAACACGTGTCTACCACTAATCACTCTAGGCGCTCAAGCGCTGGCCCCGAGCGCTCGGGCATGCCAGCTGATCAGGAAACCCTAATTCGTGCGTTCGTCTTTTTCTGAGCCAACGATCGTGCACTTTTCAAACAAGCTTCCATCCACTTAAACATACATCTTAAGCACTTAAACAAGGTCTTAAAACATGGATGTTACGATGAACAACCTATTTCAAAGGTTTTGATGAAGGAACTACTCAAAAGGGATTCAGCTGGTACTCAAGAAGGAATTGAAGAGAAAGGTTGTGGCAGAGCCTACACCTGTTAGAAGATCAACTCGGTTGAAGATTGCTTTGCCTGTACAAATTCTTGTACACATTGATTCACCTGCTGCTTCACCGGTAAGGTCATCTGAACCCTCACCTCCTTCACTAATACACTTACCCTCACATTCTACCTCCTCTTCTACACCTTCACCATATCAAAACACACCTCTTCATAACCAAGTAGCCATAGCTGAAAAATCTTCTTTCCCCTTCCCTTTGAATTTCAACCTTAACCTCACTCCTGATAATACCTCACCTGAACCACACCTACACATTTCAGCTGATCAATCTTCTGACCACTCTTCACCTTCTCCTCCACCACAACAAGAAAATCAAACACTTCTACCAATTACACAGTTCTTTGATTCTCTCATACCACCCATTACCACCTCCTGGAAAGTACCACCTTCATTCCTAAACACTCCACATAGAGGCATACCAAAAACCACTACCCCTCCATTCAGATACATTTCTACTACCCCACAGCCAATTGACCTTATTAACCCTAAAATTCTAACCTTAGATGATCTTAAGGAAATCAGCAATCTAATTGCTGAACAGGCTGCAGTCATACTGAATAGACCCTCCTGGAAATACAAGCTGAATCCTACAACTTGCATGTGGCCAGACACAACTTTGAAAATCTGTCCTGACAGAGGACCGTACTATAAGCCACAGAAGCTAGAGCCTAAGAGCAAGAAGCATTTTTGTTTTCTCAAAAGGACTGAAGAAAAGCTGAAGTTCCCAAGATGGTCAACATCTTTCATAAGCCATCCTGAACCAAGAGTCTTTCAGGACCCAGCTCACCATTGTGGATTGTCTTTGGTTGAGAAGATTGAGACGCTTACTGATAGAGCAAGACTCTCATCCTATTAGATTCTCTGGGTTGGGTACCCATATGAAGTCAGAGCAGAAACAAGGCAACTCTACTTCTTCCAACCAACTTTCATCTTTACTCCTTTTCTGTTTATTCTTCCAATCTGTTTTTACACCAATCCCTTTTCAGTTTATAATTTTAATTTACCTATTTCTTCACATGATTTATCTTGGTTTTTCTTCTACCTCTCACCTCTTATTTCTTATCTCTCTAGCCTTGAAAACATTTCTTTTCGTATTCCTTATCTTAAGCCCTTTGGTTCCTTACATTTTGTTTTTCCTTTATCTCTCTATATTTTCCCTCTGATCTTTGACATCACCTTCATTTACTCTTCTGGTGTCTCCCTTCCTTGGCACTGTCTTGAGATTGTTCCTTATGAACCCCTCAGACATAAACTGTCAAACCTGAGCCTGGACCTTCTACTTCATTTGCACATTCTGACTTTGCAGCAATGGCATCCCCTCTCATCGGTATGGATCCAATTGCTAGAGCACAGATCAGTGGTCTTAGTGAAAAGATCGATGAAGTTGTGATCATGCTTAGGAAGATTCTTGAACAACAAAATAATTGATTTTATTTTGTATTTCTCTTTCCTTTGTTCTATAAGCAAAGTACACGTCAATGATGTTCTTAATACAATTAATTTCAGTTCTCGATTGCTTATTTCTCTTTTTGATTTTTGTTGATGACAAAGGGGGAGAAAATAACTTAACTAAAATTTAATTAATTGTCGTTTGAGATATACGTTTGAGTGAAATATGTTTGAATTCAATACATATATATGTTCTAATCTTGACTATGTTGTATGTTCTGATCTTGAAACTTTTTGATATGCTCTTATATAACCCTAAAATAAACATATCTGTTAATGATAACCATAAGTTTAGGGGGAGCATGATTTTCAATACGCCTGATCTTAACCTCTATTGTTGCTCTTTTTGAAATTCATTAAAATCACAAGAAAATGTTTGTCATCATCAAAAAGGGGGAGATTGTTAAAGTATAAGTTTTTGACATCTCTAATTTTGATGAATCCAAACAAAGAATGATTTTAATTGAACCATTTGAAATATGCTAATATGTGTAATAAGTATGCAGATCATAAGACAAAAGCATTTTTTTATAACGTGTCTGAAAGATGCAACTATGTTACTTATAAAATGCGTCTGACTTTAAGACCCAGTTGCAACAAACTAGGAAAATGTGTCTGACCATACAAAGTAATTGAATATGTTTCACGATACTTTCATTCAAAATTCAACCATATTCCTTACCATTTTCAAATCAAAGAATATGGATTCAGAAGCATAAAGTACGAAGCCATGCTGGAAATTCCTTTTGTTGAAACAAGCTAAGAGGCCTTTAGGTGGTTTCAGACCTGTGTTGCACAAATAAGGAAAGTCGTGCTGCTCAAGTCAGAAAAGCAACTGCAACTGCTCTGAATCATGCTGCACTCTGATAAAGCTATGCCAAGAAATACTTTTAACTTGTCTTGAAGCTCTCCAACGATCATAAACATTAAATGGAGATTCATAATGGCTCTTTGGCATTAATGAATGAAGAACAAAAATTATATTCATCTCTCAACGGATTTATTGCTAATAAGTATAAAAGGAAGACCTTGAGGACTTCCTGAAGAGATTGACTATAACTTAATTATTCAAACATTCAATACTTTCTTCGCATTTTAAGCTCTCTAAGTTCTTCTTTCTAAGAGTACTAATCTGCTCAATCATTTGTATTTATTGAGAGGTTATTACTGCAGTCATACCAACCTTAATTCTTATTCAGTCTTCGGTTGACTTGCAAAGTTGTAAATCTTGAAGCTGCTGCTTCATTTAAACCATACCCTTTGTATAGCCTGAAGAGGCTTGCTGAAAGAATACATGTAAGGAGCCTGGAGAGGCTAGGCATGCAAACAATACTTGTTAGTCGAGCCTGAGGAGGCTAGGCGTGCAAACAATACATGTTTGTGACCTGATTAGTTATAGTGTAACACTTGGTGAAACCAAGGACTGGACATAGCCCAAGGTTTGGAGTGAACTAGTATAAATCTCTGTGTCATCTCTCTTCCCTTATCTCTTTAAGTTTTCTTTATATTTATTGTGCTAACTGGGGGTTAAAAGTGTTAAGTTTTAAATTAACATGCTCTGTATCAGACACATCAAAGTATTTGATCCTGCTTTTTGAGAAAACTTTCCTATTTACGAAAAGTTTAAGCAAAACACGATTCAACCCTCATTCTCGTGTTTTCATCTATTCATTTCAGTAGATACAGAGAATTAACATTAAATAATATTTAACATAAAAAAACATGTTAAAAAATATTAATAATTATTTTTTCTCAATCTCCCAAATTAAAATTTTGTCAACAATTATATAGAATTTTCCTCACTCGTCATCAAATCAAATAATATTTAACAAGGAAAAAATAGTTGCTGCCTTTCATAAAGGTTCTAATGTTCTAATATAGAGGCTAAAATAAGTATTGAGCACCCTAAACTAGCTTACTTAAATGAAGATTATCTTTTGTCCACTATTAAATAAGTAGAAAGGACATTTAACATGAGAAAAATATAAAGTATGACAAAAACCGAATTATCTAATCTAATCCAATCCAAATCGCATTTTATTGGATTGGATCGGGTTTTTTAAGGAAGGAAACCGATTCAATCCAAACTGTGCGTTGTTTTCATCATTGGATTAGATGATTTTTTAGCTCAAAACCGATCCAATCCAATCCGCGAACACCCCTAGATACAATGAAAGCACCAATGATAACAAGTGTCAAGGAAGATAAAGTTTTCCCTAATTCGAGAGAGGGAAACAACTCTCCAAAGATATGAAAAGATGGGAGGCTAACAATTTATTGAATTTCTTCTTGCATTTTCATTCATGAATCACACCCTTATAGTCAGGTGGATGAATGGTTACACAAAAGGTGGATCTACTGCCACCTGTGTAACAAACTTCTAACAGACCGTGGCAAATGCTATGGTAAGAGACTATATCATGTCTCTCACCGTGGGCAAGCCCTCTTATGCAAAATTTTATTTATTTCAAAGTTTCCAAATTTTTAAATTTAAAAAAATTACCACATCTCCTTCTCCCACTCCCCTCTCTCTCTCACCTCCTTCTTCCGCCCAGCCACCGTCCAAATTTTTGTTCAACAAACCAAATCCTCAAACCCTTCTCTCACTCTCATCTCTCCTGCACCTCTTCCTCTCTCAGTTTTGACCCCTTGCCACTAAAATTCCATGATACAAATAGATCCCAAACCTGAGAGTTTTGCCCCCCTTTCCCTACTCCAAACCCTAGCCACAATCTTCCCCACATATGCGACAATCTCAGTCAAAATTGCTGCAGGATCATGAGGCAGATTTCGCCCTACAAGTTTGCGCTAAGATGAGGTCGATCAAGCTTGAACTAGTAATTGGAAATCGGCACGTAAACGCAGCTTTTCAAGGTTGGAATTCCATGTGAAATAAGCATTAATTGCAACAATTCGATATATTGAAAGAGTGTTTGGGGTTTGATTATATTATAATTATGTTTCTGTTTCTGACCTTTGAAAATAGAGAGAAAAACAGAGGGAGAAGGGAGTGGGTAGCACAGGGGCGAAGGTTTGGAGATGGTGCTGTGAAAATCGAAGATGCTATGCTGATTGTATTTCGCTGCATCTAGAGTTTTTGGTTCTTGTTGGATTTTGGTTATAAAAAAGAGAAGTGCGTGAAGGAGACTAAGACAACCTTGGGTCAGGAGGTATGAAAAGGGGTATTTTTTAAATTTGAAAAATTTGGGGGCATTAAAATAATAAAAAATTTACATAAAAGGATCTGCTCATGGTGAGAGACATGATATGGTCTCTCACCGTAGCATTATAAAACATTTAAAACAGAAGATCACACATCCTATTTGGTTTGCTGATATTCGTCTTGGGCCTTGCAGCTGGACCTTCATGCTTAGCAATGATGGGCTGTTTCTCAATTGGGATTTCAGCTAAGGGCCCTGCTATTAACACCATGCAAAATTTCGCCCCACACCTTACAATCTATTCTTTACCAAAAATACCCTTGCCCCTAAGCTTGTGCACTCTGCATCGACCCCTGACTTCCTCCCACACCACACTTTGTATCAAACTTGCAAAAAGCCCTCTCCAACAGAACACAGCCCTTCCCTTCCATGGCAGTGTCCGGCGCGCGCCTCTCCACCACTGTTCACAGCCGTTCACACTTCAACCCATTCTCACCTTGGACCCTGACTACATCTAGTACTCCGATACATAACCGCCGCCGCTTCCACCATGCCCAACGGTGCAAACCTTATATTCCACCCTCACACGCTGCCCTCTAACACCCAACATACAGCACAAATCTGTGATTTTTCATGACAGTTGCAGCAAATTCGGAATGCCATAACAAGAACCTCCGGAAAACCAAATCCGAATGCTATAACAAGAACCTTCCGAAAACTAAATCCGGAATGCTTCCGGAAAATCAAATCCTGACGATTAAATTCCGGATGTATAAAATGATCTTTCGTAAAATATCTAACCAAGTGACGTATAAAATACCTTTCATAAAATTTACATATCCGGAGTTTAATTTCAGGATGTGTAAAATTTTACACTTCCAGAATTTAATTTCCGGTTGTGTAAAATGGCATTTAATAAAATTTTACACATCCGGAATTTAATTTCCGGATGAGTAAAATTGTCTTTCCTAAAATTTTACACATCCAGAATCTAATTTCTGGACACTTTCCGGAATTCAATTTCCGGACATTTTCCGGAATTTAATTTCTGGATTTATAAATTATAAGGGCATTTTAGGAAAACAAATTAACAAAAAACCAATGCAAGGTACAAATAGCAAATTGAAAGGTACAAATAGCAATGCCCTTCAGCTAATCCTTCCTCATCTTGGGCCGTATGATTCTCTGTCATGCTAGCTCTTCCTGTTGGCTTACAACCTCAGTTAACCACCACTACCATAATTAACATGGTAATAGTAGCACTTGTAACCTAAAAAGAAAATAGTAGTCGGGTAAAACAGTCTATAATCTAGCAAGTTTCTGGTTTTATACGAATCAGTTTAAATATGGAATTAACAAGACACTAAGGAGATCCACATGGCACTTGCAAATTGCACAAATACACATACTCTAGAAATAGTTCATCAACAACTTCTGTTCTATCTTAGTTAATATGATGCAAACAATTGTAGTGCAAAAAGTGCTAAGTTTACCAAAACAAAGTGACTACATATTAATTAATGTTTTTGCCAAGATGATACGAGCTTAGGCAGAAGGAGAGGGGGCATTGCTGGCAGTGGTGTTGGGTGATTATTTTAGGTTGTGGTGGAGGGGTTAAGGAAGACGAAGGGGGTGTTGCCGGAGACGGAGAGAGGTTCGTCGGCGGCGAAGGAGCACAGGGAGGAGCCCGTGAGGCAGCAGTAGTGGGAGCGGGCAGCGACGAGGTGGTGACCTGCGTACATTGCCGCCTTCATGAGGCGAAGCCGCTCCTTGCAACTCGTTGAAGGTTGAAGGTTGCAATTTGTATTGTTTCAATATTTTGGCTTCGGATTGGCTTTGTCTTCAATACTCCATGACAAACTCAGAGTTTTGGTCCTCCATGAGAAATGACCATTGATATATTAATAAATATAATGAACGGTTGAGATCAATGATGAAGGAACCGGTAAATGTAAGTTCTCTTACAACTGGTAACCGAATGAAAGGGTGAAGAGGAAAGTCCTTTTGCGATGAGAGAGGGTGAGGGATGGGGAGACGCTATATACCCAGGGTTGTCTTCAACCTCGAGTTTTTCATTGACTGAGACGAACGGCGATGCAGTGAAAGAAAACAAACATCGTCACCCCATATCGTTGCATTGAAAATTGGCATACTCGATCGGTGTGCGCTATTTCTGAAATACCCACATACATTGTACCCTTCTTTGCCCAAACTATGGTTTCCAACCTGGCACCAAGAGGTACATTGTTGCCGACCACTTTGACATCACCGTTCTGTCCTGGTTCCGCTGCATATGACAATAAAGATGGTACATAGATGCTATGGAGAGGAATTGTAAAACCATTTGGAATGGGTGCGTCAGTGTTGAAATTGGGGAAAGCGATGAAATAATAATTAATGGATCAGTTTGCATCCTATGTTACAGAAATCTTTTAGTTTGAATGTTAATTTTGGCATATTGCTATGAAACTGGAAGAGGTTGGTACATCTTATGCAGATTTTTTTATTATGTTGAAGAGGCTGGTATTGTTTCTTTGTTGACACTGATTGAGCCTCAATTTCATCAGTAAGGTTTGCTTATACAGTAGACAACCAGTTGCATGATTTGAGAATGGAATAAGGATATGGCAATTAACTATAATTTTAAATGCAAATGACATGCAGATAGTTAGTGTGGAGGCTAGCTGAATTGTAATTTATGTGTTGATGGAGCTTGAAAGGTATTTTAACTTTATAATTCGACATTCAAGAAAGAAAATGAATGGGATGCTAAACACATAAATTATAAAGCCTCTTCTCACATTCGATCCTTGGCACCGTCAACAGTGGTCAGCTATACACAGGGGGGTTTCTTGCACTTTTCCACCGTCGATGTAAACAATGATGTTAACTTTCCTCTTTAGTTGTCGAGCTAAGCTTTTCTGATCTTTTTTTTTTTTTTATAATTGTCTTTTATAATTAACCGAGAGAAATGGGAGAGACCGGATGAAAAAAATGCAAAATAAATGGCAATAACTTGGAACCGGATTCAGCCGGTCAAAAAAGTAGTGAGCTTCGATCCTCAACTCCTACGATGGAGTATTGTAGAATTGCCCCTTGGGACTGCCCATGTGGGACTTGGGAGCCGAGGCTAAGGAACAGTATTTGTGGTCAGAAGTTTGGGCAGGAAAGAGATTAAAGCAATAATAATAACTTTAAATTGGAACCGATTCTTCCATTTCCAGGTATTCAATCGTGGACGCCCAAAACATTTTCATTGGTCCACTTCTATCTCAATCGTCCGACCTACATAGAGTGTGTGTATCAGTGCGCTCTGACTTAAAATATGGGATCCGGCTCCTCTAAAGTGAGCCCAAGCACTTTAGAGGATAAGGTGAACCTATCTTAACCATCAAATTAAATTAATGGTTCAGATTCTTTCATACTTTTAATGATTTTAAATAATAATAAAAAATGGCAAAATCTGAAACAATCACGTTGGCATACAGAGTCCCACCACTCCACTCACTAGACCATCTTCTCCAACAGCACTTACCAGAAGTTTGATTAACAGCGAAAAGCGGTGCACGGTGGCAGATGGCAAACGGTGCGCGGCACGCAGCGGCAAACGGCGAATGGCGCAGGGGCCTAGGTGTCAAGATTCGATACTGTAATATACAATAATACAAACATATATTTTATTGTTCTTTCCCAATTCTCTCTAAACGATAGCCTCTGTTTCCTACTACATTTACCAGAAACGCAAATTGCAATGGGGGAAAACAAGTTGTAATTTCTTCAAAGAAAAGCTGTAATAATTCAAGTGTCAAACAGAGCAAACATTAAAAGTTTAGTTTACGCAATAGCTTATATAGTGATCATGAAAAGCTGCTCGCCGTTCGCCGTCGTCCGCTCCGCCCCGTTCGCCACCGTCCACTCCTGTCTGTGTCATTTGCCGCCAGACGCTCTGCTTCGTTTGCCGCCTTGGAATCTTGACAACCAGCCACCGTGCGCCGCCGTCCGCTCTGTGCCGATCTTCGCCGTTGACCTCTCCCCTTTGTGAGAGTACCCAGGACGTGCTCATCTGGTTAGTGGATTTAACCACAACGTGTTCATCTGATATGTGAATGTATTTTTGCCATTTTATTTTTTTATTATTTAAAATCATTAAAAGTATGAAAGAATCTGAACGGTTCATTTAATCAGATTGTTAAGATGCGTTTACTTTACCCTCTAAAGTAAGTTGACTCACTTTAGGGGAGCCAGATCCACTTAATAGACAGTATTCCCGAACGATGTCATTTATAAATGTTTGAAGAAATGTTCTCGTTCAAAACCCAAGGGAATAGCGGGTCGAAGTCCTCCACCACGATTCGTTGAAGAAGCCACGACAAGTACTGGAGAACGGAGTTCACAGCGCCATGGAAGCTGACAAAGGCGGTGCAGTGCGCCTGGGGAACGCGCGGTGTTGTTGCTCAGACAAGATATGTCGGCATCACGAGGAAGAGTACGTCGTTGATGTGCCTGCGTTCGCACCATCCCCGATCCCTCCATTAACCGCTGCTTCACGGACCAGAGGAAGACTTCGACATCGACTTCCCTCTGACGCCGATGTTGACATGATAGAACTGAACTGTACGAAGCCAGTTTCGCTGACTTCTTTGCTCTCTCTCCTCTCTCTTTTAAGCCCTGTTTATCAGTTAAAATCTTTGGCTACTTGACTTCAATTTTAAATAAAAGATTTCCAATTCCTTATTTGGCTAAGAATTGCGATTTGTTTTTGTAGATGATGCTATGGCAATCAGAAACGTTTTGCATCTGGTAAAGTTGTTGGGACTGTTTCCTTGATTCATGGATGTCATTTTTCTATACAAAATAGAGTGCATAGTGTGTGTCTTCTTTCAATTGCTATAATTGATAATTTTTGTGCATTTCAGCTTTCAATTGGTAATTGTTGTAAACTTTTTGAAAGGCCATACTGATAGTGTTGGAACACAAGCACTCACTGTCACTCATGGTGCACTCACATGGAAAGAGTATTGAGAGGAAGAAGAAAGAGATAGAAGAAATACTTCTAAAAGAAAAAATTTATTCACTTCACACACACTTTCACTTTTCTACACTTCTCTTCACTTCTCTTTTTATTTACATTATAGCACTAAGTCTATTTATAGACTCATATAGATCACTACTCTCAGATACTAACTCACTTTTAGTAGTTACACTAACTACCCAATTAACAACTAACACTAACTAATTACCTAATTTGAATTATCTCCAACACACCCCCTTAATTCAAATTAGCTAAAAACACAAAATACAAAATACAAAAGCTAATACATCTCTAAACACAATTTTCCAGGATCCCATACTTCGAAACACAATGATCCAACCTCCATAGAAATACTTTCATATCCACCAGGATCCCATGGAAATTTCAACAAGAATTGATCCTTGCCACACAAAATTCCTTTTGCTGTTCTGTCTTCCCAGAATTTGAGAAACATTAAGTATTTGCAAAAACAACTATTTAAAACAATTTCTCTGCTAGCTTGGTGGTCACTACCTTGGCACTTCATCTCTGCGTCCCTGGTTCGAATCCCTTCTTGGCACTTTTTACTGGAATTTGAACTTTTAAACCATTTGATAAAAAATAAGACTACCAACATTCCTAAATCTAGAGTCGAACTCAGGACCTGATCTAAGCTCGTCCAACGCCTCACCAGTAGGCTGCAGCAATTATTGATGAAAATCATCAATCGTAAAATGTATTTGACTTGTCTGCAATTCTTCCATTTCCAGAAGCATAACACTCCGTCTTCTTCCTTTCGCTGAGCACGATTGGAATTCTCAAAACCCTTTCGTCTTCTCCAATGCGTCTAGCTTCATCCGGTACAGCACCCCCTGTTTCACCACTCACCATAACATCATTAACAAAGCTATCCACTTTTGATTCCTTCAATCCTCTGTATTTGATCATATCAGGGAAAATCAACACATCTCTGTCAGCTCACGTGCTTCGCACAACGTGATTTTCGTCTTGACGGCGATGTCGTCCCTGCAAGCTTTCCAAGTTGCTCCACTACCACTACTCTCCTGGCTCATAGCTTCATCATCTCTCACGGTCATTTTATCAAACACCTCCTGCACACAGTTTTCCTTTCCCATCATTGCCTCTGTTGGACCCTCTGCCTTGCACCCCTCAACACTGGTTTTGGTGTTGGCAGCCAACATGAACCACGACCAGCTCCTCTCCCTGAAGGAATTTTCGAGCTCCTTCAACAAAGGAGATTGCTCCTCCTCTATTCTTGACTCATTACCATTGTAACAATGGTCAGGATCAAGGAAAGACACGTGCTTTGAGATTGAATTCCCGTTATTTGCAGGTTCAGCAACTTGCTTCTCCTTAGCAGGAACAGAAATCATGTTGGAACACAAGCACTCACTATCACTCACGGTACACTCACATAGAAAGAATATTGAGAGGAAGAAGAAAGAGATAGAAGAAATACTTCACACACACTTCCACTTCTCTACACTTCTCTTTTTATTTACACTATAACACTAAGTCTATTTATAGACTCATATAGATCACTACTCTTACATACTAACTTACTTTTAGTAGTTACACTAACTACCTAACTAACAATTAATACTAATTAATTACCTAATTTGAATTATCTCCGAGAGAGAGAACTCATGCTACCTTTTTTTTGAATACTGGGTCTTTACGTGGAACATTCTTCTCAAAGAGAACAACTTTGGACGCCTACAATCGTCCAAGGGCGCCAATTTTTCAGAAATAGAGAACTTGACATTTGGGGTGAGTCTATAGTGCACCATCCACTATAATGGTACAGTGGTGTACCACCCACATGACAGTTACTTGATCAATCATTTAGTCATGTGGGATCTTTTTACTTTTGACTACATATAAGTTTGAAAAGTCAAAATGATACATGACAATTTTATTGATGAACATAATGACATGTGGGGGGTGCACCACTGCTCCACTCTGGAGGGTGGTGCACCATAGATGCTTCCTGACATTTGCCATATTTTTTGGCAAAAGACGACATTGTGTTGGGATTAAAAAATGGGACATTCACAGTGTTTTGAACGACGTGGTTTGGGAATAAAAATATAATGCACTTCACAGCATTGGATGACTCTGACGGTCCCAATCCTCCTAACTGCATAAATGCGTCATTTCTTCAACTGCAACAAATTTGAATCCGAGCAGAAGAGCTTAAGCCTCTCTGAAAGTATGAGAGAAAACTATGCTCCAATCTTTACACTTCCACTCTCTAATGCGTCCCAATTATCTATTTGTGGGTCTACCGCTTTTATCCAACAGAATAAAGCAATCAAAGAAACCGAATCTGATTCCACCACCTATAAGAACTTTGTTTCTTTAATTTGCTTCTAAATAATCAACTAAATTGAGTTATGAGAACAACTATCATGTAAAATTTTGAAGTTTTAAAATATACACAATTTTGAGACCAACTTCTTAAAGCTAGTGCTTTAAAGGATCTGGCTCCTCTAAAGTGAGTCCACTTACTTTAGAGGGTAAAGTAAACGCATCTTAACAATCTGATTAAATGAACCGTTCAGATTCTTTCATACTTTTAAAGATTTTAAATAATAAAAAAATAAAATGGCAAAAATACATTCACATATCAGATGAACACGTTGTGGTTAAATCCACTAACCAGATGAGCACGTCCTGGGTACTCTCACAAAGGGGAGAGGTCGACGGCGGAGATCGGCACAGAGCGGACGGCGGCTCACGGTGGCTGGTTGTCAAGATTCCAAGGCGGCAAACGAAGCAGAGCGTCTGGCGGCAAACGACACAGATAGGAGTGGATGGTGGCGAACGGGGAGGAGCGGACAACGGCGAATGGCGAGGAGCTTTTCATGATCACTATATAAGCTATTGCATAAACTAAACTTTTAATGTTTGCTCTGTTTGGCACTTGAATTATTACAGCTTTTCTTTGAAGAAATTACAACTTGTTTTCCCCCATTGCAATTTGCGTTTCTGGTAAATGTAGTAGGAAACAGAGGCTATCGTTTAGAGAGAATAGGAAAAGAACTATAAAATATATGTTTGTATTATTGTATATTACAGTATCGAAGCTTGACACCTAACCCCTGTGCCGTTTGCCGTTTGCCACCGCGTGCCGCGCGCCGTTTGCCATCTGCCACCGTGCGCCACTTTTCGCCGTTAATCAAACTTCTGGTAAGTGCTGTTGGAGAAGATGGTCTAGTGAGGGGAGTGGTGGGACTCTGTATGCTAATGTGATTATTTCAGATTTTGCCAATTTTTTATTATTATTTAAAATCATTAAAAGTATGAAAGAATCTGAACCATTAATTTAATTTGATGGTTAAGATAGGTTCACTTTATCCTCTAAAGTGCTTGGGCTCACTTTAGGGGAGCCGGATCCTTATTAAGTATGGGAGAGATGAACTGGAGCGTTAGATAACTTTAATGATCCTTATCTTTTTTCTTTTTTTTTTTTTGGAAATAAAGGATCCTTATCCTTTTAAGTTTTAACCGTGTAAATGCGTCATTTTCCCTACTGCAGCAAATCCAAATCCCTTCTGCCCACTAACAAATAAAAGAAAAATAAATAAAGCTCCTTCATGTTTTCGGAAAATATCCTGTACTTTTCAAAACAATTCAAAGTCCTTTATATCACATTTTAAGCCAATTTTGCACGTTGGAAATTTTAACATAGCTGACAAAGCAATTAATTGCACTAAAACATTTTTTTTTCAACTGTAATTGCACTAAAACTTTTATTAGTCTAAAAGGAAATAAAAAAGAATTAAAACACGTGTTATAAAAAAAAAAAAAAATAAGGTCACCAAGAATTAAAACATAAATCCGTCAAAAAAAAAAAAGAATTAAGACATACAGAGAAATATTGAAACAAAATAATTGTAATAAATGATAATAAATGATATTTAATTATCACAAAATAAAGAAATGAAATACTAAAGTATCCAACAATCCAGCTGCATGCGTGGCTGAAAATAATCTTCTAAGGGTTTCTGCTACATCTTTTTCTTCTTATTGTTGTTTGTCCTCCATTCCTTCTCATCTCCTTTTCAGTAATGACTTTGCATATCAAACTTTGATGGTGGTTCCACAGATCCAACTCTGGCTCTATAAATCAACCTCGACTATTATTGGTCACAAGTAATTTTGGTCCTGTAGTTTTTTAGCACATTTGGTACATTGCTCTAAGTACGTAGAACTTCTGATTGGGATTCTTTCCCATGCCTCTCCGTTTCAATGTGATTCAATGGTTCCTGTTTGACATTTATTAGTTTCATCCATACTTTTCAGGATTTTGTTGTTTTCACCAGTGAGGCATTTATCACAGAAGCTCAACCATAGGTTCCATGTACTTAAAGCTATGATTCCTCTCTATTGATCATTGAAAAATTGACGGATATTTGATGAAAGAACCGAATTTGAAACATCAAAAAAAGATGAACCAAATGTAATAAAAAAAACCACATAGACCAAAGTTGTATATGGTCAATAGTAGAGAGACCAAAATTGCAATTAAGCCTATTTTATATCATGTTTTAAAATATGTATTTTAAAATATACCTTAATGATGATTAGAATAATTAAGATTGAATTAAAGCTGGATAGGTGAGAGTCTCATCATAACCCTTTTTTTCTCTTTTTTTTTTTTTTTTTGCAAAAGTCTGCTCTCTCCCCTCTGCTTTATACTCGTTGAGTCTTTTACAAATTTAAGAGCCATACTATATTTTTTGGCTAAAATACCATTTTGGTCCCTTAACTTATTTTTTAGATTCAATTTGATCCCTCAACTTTTAAAATGTTCAATTTGGTCCCTTAACTTATTTTTTAGATTCAGTTTGGTCCCTTAACTTTTAAAAGGTTCAATTTGGTTCCTTAATTTGTCAATGTTGACTCAAGTTAGTCCCCTCCCATCAATAATGTTAGTAACAGTGTTAAATGAGTTTCAAATTGGTCCTTTAAATTATTAACTTGTTTCAAATTGGTCATTTAAATTGTTAACGAGATTCAAACCGGTCCTTTAAATTGTTAGCGAATTTCAACCGGATCCTCAAAAATTAACATTGTTAATGACTCGTTGACGGAGATGACTAACTTAGGTCAACAGACATAAATTAAGGGATCAAATTGAACATTTTAAAAGTGAAGAGACCAAACTGAATCTAAAAAATAAGTTAAGGGACCAAATTGAATATTTTAAAAGTTAATGGACCAAACTGATTCTAAAAAATAAGTTAAGGGACCAAAATGGTATTTTAGCCATATTTTTTTTATTGGTTTCTTTTCGCTCTGCTAGGTTTGTCCTTGTATGAGTTGTGAGTGTTTTCTCTCCCTGGTGAGAGCATGGCAATGAGCGTCTCTGAAGGTTTTCTACTTTTCTATGGTCTTGCTCATATCTCCTCCTTCTTCACCAAACTCACGTGGTCTGAAGTCTTCACATTTGTTGGTTCCCCTCTTGAGCATTTTTGCAAACTCTGGCCACGTGATTACAGCAAATACTATGAGGAAGAAGGGGAGGGGTTTATCTTCCATGTTGAAAAAGATTAAGAACGCACTTTGGAGGTTGTTGATGATGTGAGAGCATGGGGGGATCTGCGTGCCGATCAGAGGAGGAACTCAGGCGGTGGAGGGAGTCGGTGGCTCAGGGATGATAGGCCGGTTTGAAGGAATGAATCACACGTTAATGTGGGCGGAAATCAAGGGATTTATGTTGATGATCCCAATTTGGGAAGGAATGAATCACACATTAATGTGGGCGGAAATCAAGGAATTCATGTTAATAATCCCAATTTTGGTGTAAAAGTTACCACTCCAGATTTTGTAGCTAGTTTTAATGTTGCGAAAGATAAGGCACCATTATTGTATGAGGATATGATTCTTAGTATGCAAAATTCAAAGGGTCCATGTGCTGGTGTTATCTTGGGCATTAATGGCTATGAGCTTGTTTGAGAAGGATTATTTTTTAGAGTTTCAGCTGTTTTTTTGAAAAAAAAAAAAAAAATCTTTTTTATGAGAGTTTTGTATGTTTGAGTCATCAGCTTAAAATTTGAAAAAAGCTTTTTCTTGTTAAAAAAAACTGTTTTCAACCATCCAAAAGAATGAGCTGTTAGATAGTTCAAGTTTTGATTATGCTACCTTTTTCCAAACTGCCCTCTTGTACAATGATTATTGCCTGTGAGTATGTGACACTGCTGAGGAGGTGGGAAAGTTTATCCACACAAGTTTTTTTTTTTCCCCACTATGTTAGTCATAGAAGAATTGCGCTAATTAGTTGTAGATAGAAATTTCATTCATTTTTTTTATAAATAGAAAAAATATTAATTTGATACAAGATATATAAAATAAAAATTCTATTGTTTTATTTATACAAAAAATTCTAATGTTAAAAAAATAAATATTATTCACTTTTCCAACAAATATTATAAATAAATAACTTCATACCTTTTTTTTGTAATTTACTATATAAAAATGATTTTTTTCCACCACCCAAACGAAATAGATTATCTTAGAATCGATTTTCAGCAAATAGACCCAAACAGAAACAGATTCTGATTATAATCGATTATCACAATAATCGATTATACAAAAATCGATTATCAGCATAATCTTTTTTTCTTTCCAGCTTTCCCAAACACACTCATAATGGTGTAGAATTAGTGATTGATGAAAAAAAGAGGCGTCATTTTGTGCAGGAAGATAGTAACAGGGGTGCAATCTCAGATAGCCAAGTGGAATTTCAGCTTACTGCAATATACACTCGCATGCTTTTTATCGGCAGGTTCTGCTCCCCAGGCCTGCCGGGAGCACTAACGATCATCAATTGGAACTGCCAAGGTTTGGGTAACCTACGAGCAGTTCCTGCCCTCAATTACCTTATTAGGTGTTATTGGCCGGATTTTTTTTAATCTTTTTTCTGTTTTCTTTATAAATTTTTAGTGAAAGCAAATAAAGCAAAGGAAATCTATTGGCAGTGCATTGAGTCATTTTTGCAAGTTGTGTGAAATCTCGGTGATCTGACAATCAATCTTTGCCTCAAGTTATTTGACGAGAGAGGATATTTCTTCAAAGTTAAATATTACAATTACTCTCTCAGATTCCAGGTGCAAGAAGAGAAAGCCCTAGATCTTCTAGCCAAATATAGGGCTATTATTTCAGATTATAGGAGTCTTTTATCTTCTTATGTTACCAACTCTTTGGTAGAGTTTGATGAGAAGGAAGTCTATGTAGCTGCTCATGCTTTGTTAGAGGTGCCTACATATAATATTATCCTCCAGATTTGTGATGAAGTTACCAAATGTATTGAGTTCTTGATTAGTAATGATATGAGTTAACTTTGCTTTTATTGAAAAATATACCTTAGTTTGAACTTTATACTATAATTTTATAATTTAGTTATGTGTAATACACAAATTTATACATTATATCAACATATTGGATGGACCCATCTCCATCTTAATTATTATCGAGTCATGACCTTATTATATTTAAGTCAAAGCAAATAACTTAATCAAAATATTGCTTCAAATTGTATTCAAGCCGCTAAACTTATCCCGGAGCGTCCTATGAACACCCCTCTTTAACCCTGGTACTTCTTTGTGGTAGTTAGGAGTGGGAATATACCAGATCGCTCGTCAGGGACCTATGGCCTAACCTATTTAAGGCCTACCCTAACCTATTTAATAAAAAAACTATTAGACCTATCAAGTCGACCTATTTAACACACACTCATATATATAAAAAAGTTACTCCAAATCATCACCCTTGATTTTAGTGTAATCTAATGGAAGTTAAATGTCTTCTTTAATGAATTAATGTAGGTCATTGGATTATACTAAAACAAGGGTGAAGATTTGGAGTAACTCTCTTAAAATTACTCTTTGAGTAATTTGATCCCCACCCACATATATATATATATATATATATATATATATATATATATATATATATATATATATATATGTGTGTGTGTGTGTATGTGTGTAAAATGTAATTTTATATATTATAATACTATCATATTATTTACAATATTATAATATTTGAGAGTTTACACCTATTTGTCTAATTAATTGTAGATGCCTACTTACCAATTTCTTTGTGAAGGCCTAGTGACCTCGTTATCATATAGGCCTACGACCATTAGGGGCTTATAAACCTACTTACAAGTGAAACTGTGAAAGCCTATAACCTATCTATAGGCGGAGGCATACTAAAAGCCTTGTTGAAAAGGAAGCATTTAAATAGGCTTGAAGTTAGACCCAGCTTTGAAATAGGCCATGACACCATGCCATGTCTTAAAAATTGGCCTATATCAGGCTAATCGGACAGATTCAGGCTTTAAGGTTAGAATGTAGGCCAGACGTGTTTATACCAGGGCCTAACTCGACCGAACCTATTCCCACATCACACTAGCTTAGGAAAAAGAATTGCACCTCCTTAAATTCGCTGAGGTTACAAAATCATAATGAATAGAAATTGTGATAAACTTAATTGTAATCAACGATAAAATATGTATATTAAAATAGGGTCATGCTAACCAATGCCTTTAGAATATCGGTTAATGATACCAAAAAATAAAATAAAAATAACAACTCATTGAAAAACTAAGTTCAACACTCTTTAAAATATGAAATGTATCAAGTTCCAATGAAAATTTCTTTTTTAAGATCCTTTAGGGCATTGATTAACAATCTCCATTAAAATAAATGTGTATATCTAACATTGTTAGCTTATATTGTGAATTTCAGGCTGTCTAGATTGGTGACTCGGAACTGCTTATCAGTAGACTTCTTTACGCAACGTATCTCTGATTCTCTGCTTAACGAAGTTATTCTAGATGATGAATAAATAAATCCTGATTCTTAATTTAAATCTTTTATAATGATGCTCATATTTAATTTTTTTAATACTCCGCAAACGAGCCTCATTTACTTTCCATTCTCATATTGCATTGAGTTCTGTCTTAACATGCACAATGAGGCTGTTTAAGTACATCGGTTCACACACAATTTAAAGGAAAGTGAAGAAAAGAGGAGAGACAAACAAAGCAAGAGCAAAAACTGGATATTCATATTGCAGAGGAGGAGAATTATTACCAGTATTTTTTTTTAACCTTCCCATTTGCAGTCATTCATGCAAGCATCTAGGTAAAGGGAAAGGGAAAGATGAAAAAACGAGGGGTCAAAAAGATTGCACCTTGGCTAATTTTTAAATTTTTTTTTTCCCTGTTGTACATATAAGATTTGATCAGCACAACATAAATAGTTATATCTAATAAACTTTCACCCTCTTTACAATGGAAACTTTTGTATGAGATTTTTCCAAAATACATTTCTCATTGGCCAGTGTGGCCTCCTTTGGAGACCACATAGAAGAAACTACGACTAAACTCTACAATAAAACAACCAGGTTTTATATACACTTCAGATGCCATTGGCCTTATCAAACGTGACTTCTTATCTTCCCAAAATCAACAAAGAAGCCCTGGAAAAGGACAGAAAATAACAGAAATTCACGTGAGAGAGAATCAGAATGCCTTAGATCTAGTGAAAGGCCACGTAAGCTCATCGTTGGTTGTACACTTGTACTTTAGATTATAGAATTGAAAACGACCATTAGCAGAAAATATCCTCTATTAAGATGCAAGATGCTAGTAATTTGTGACCAGTACCTGTGGGGCCCTTCAAATAGCATGGCTTCAAGGTAAGGTAACCAAATGAAGATTACCATTGGATAAATCATCGACAATTGCCAATGTGACTTTTCAAGTTATCACAATCAAAAACACTCATTAAGGTTTAGATGAATATTATGCAGAGTTTATAGGTCAGAAGTCATAGTCCAAAATAAAGATCCAAGTGTCCCATGGTTGTATTGAAGGGCAAATTGATGAAATATTCAGGTACTTTTTGAAATAGCTTCTTTTTTTTTTTTTTTTTCAATTTTCGTCTTTTGTCTTTGCCCTGTACATTTTATTCAATACTTTCACCACACATATGACTCCACCTCAACGTGCTCTGTATTGAAATATTTGATTTTTTTATTCGGTATATTTTTATAATTTAAAAATACCATTTAGAATTAATATTTTTCATATGAATAAAAAATATAAGAAAGAGGTTTTGATCAATGACTCACAATTACATTTGTGATCTTTTGTAATTGGAAGGGCTGTGAAAGTAAAATGGATTTGGATCCTCTCTCTTTTTTTTTTTTTACTCTCCTTTTTTTTCTCATGTTTGAAGAGATAAAGACACATAGGAAAATTTTATTGGTCCCTACACACAAAAACAAACTTGCTTTTGTGTATTTATCTCTCTAACATGAGAGGAAAAAAAAAAAAAAACAGAAAAAAAAGGAGAGGATCTAAATCCTATTAAAATAACACTTAATTAGTAGCAGAAACTTCACCTAAAATTTTGAGGGCCAAGATGTTGTTTCACTATTGTACATAATAGATAATCACACTGCAAGTCAGCAACAACGAAGTGTTTCATTATTGCACTAGTACTTAAGCCAAAAGATTTGTAGATAAGGACTAATACTATTAAGGGGAGAAATTTTGATATATGTTAACAGCTAATTAATATCATTTGTCCTAACCAAATTTGTGCATACCTAAACTCAAATCTAGTACCTATGTGACTATAAAAGGCGTGAATAATATGCCTTTCTTTCGAAAAATAAAAAAATAAATGTGAGTAAGTGAATTGTTAGATCATGAGTTGACAATAGAAAAAGTGCTCATACCTAACCCATTACTGAACTTCCATCTCAATGGTAGCAATCTTTTTCTTTTTTCTTTTTTGGCATAACTCAATAAATACTCTTTAACAAATTAAATAAGGTTTCCCTAACCCATTACTTGCAACAAACACGAAAATGCAACCGGGCAATTGGTCAAATAACAGTAACCAACTACATTTGAATATAATTGATGATCAATCTGATAGGTGTGAGCTTATATGTGCAAGATTTGAGCCTGAACAAGTGTCTAACACTAATCCTCTTATGACTTGCTCTCATACCTAATCACTAATCACTTGCTTTCACAACCAATTCAAGCAGTATTATTTACATAATTTTGCAGATGATGAAGATTTATTACTTTAAATATATCTAATTAGAATGAGCATTATTCTGACTTACTCCAAACTACTTGAATAAAGAGTATCCTATCCGGGAAGATTCATAGAGCTAAAGTGATTTCGGGTCTTCAAATAGAAAAAGTGCAAGTTGCAACCAATAAATCATGAAATAGAGCAGATGGAACGCACTGAGAGAAAAAGGAGAGGGAATCTCTATCTCAACCACACAGAGACTCCAAATCCACAGAAAAATCCCATACATTTTTTCTTATCACTGAATTATTCAGCACAAGAAACTGACTTGATGTGCTTGAGACAGGACAAAAACTCTTACCAACTAGTCATTGTCTCTTTCTTAATTTTCTTATTTGGTTTTTTATTTTTTATAAGAAAAAATGTATTAACAAGGGTATAAAAGGTACCCGAACCCCTATACAACACATTGTCTATATTTGTTTCATAATTCTTAACTTGTAGTGGGGAAAAAAATCAGAAAATATGACCCCTTAGTTAAAATCAAAATTAAACTCTTATTTTTATCGAGCCAGGTTTTTAAAATTTTTTTTTTCCCAAACAAATCATTTCTAACTACCAACAACTTTATCCAGTCAAAAAAAAAAAAAAAAACTACCAACAAGTTTATAACTAAGTTGGAAAAAAAAAATTTCCACCCTAGCCAATTTATCTTTATCCTCTCTCCATCCATCCATAATTATGCATCCAAGAATATGTTTTAACTTATGAGTTTAATTTCTATGCACTGTCAGTATAAAGATTTTTACATTAACAACCAATTAGAAATCATGAAATTGATGACTTTTAAGGCGGTTAGGATAAAAATCAAAGATTTGTAATGATGTGTCAATTTCTGATTGGTTGACCGTGTAAAAAATCTTTACACAGTCAGTGTATACCAATTAAATCCTTAACTTATTTTATGTTTCAAAGCCAAAATTAGAATCGATGACACCCATATTAAACTTAGCATAAGATATATCTACACTCCACTTTTAAAACAAGGGACACCTTGATACTACCTATATACTCACGTCAAAATACTGTGCTACGGGTATCCCATCTAATTGTTAATTCCCCTTTCTCTTTTACAAAAGCTCTATGCTAACTATGAAAACTAAGTACACAAATTAGACAGTGGCATTAAACAGAAGAAAAATTATAACTCAAACAAAATAAAGACCTATAATTAAATAAAAATAAAAATTGTCACACTGTAGTAGAGTGGTGTAGAATGTACTCACCGAGCTCACTCTCAATCCCGGAAAATGACGTCATCAGCGATGTCCATCAAAGGCTCCAGACATTCCGGCGAGAATTTCCTGGCGAACAGAAGAGAGTAGCTGCTCGAGTTCGACTCTCTCAACTGACGAACGAGCTCCGGCGAGATCTCCGGCGCGGTGTAAAGGTGCGGGTGCCCGTCCCAGCAACCGGTCCAGTTAACCCTGGTGAGCGTGAACCCGGTGCACCCGTCGGGATCCTCCATGGACAGCAGCGTCGGGAAGTAGTGCTCCTCCGGGTAACACGGCTCCTCCGTCAGGCACGGAAGCCGGAACTTCCTCCACAGCCTCCGGTCCCTCACCACCGCCTTCGCATGGTTCCGGATCAGGATGAAGAACTGCGACCCGACCCGGAACTCATCGAAAGGCACCTCCGGCAGCATCGCGTTCTCTCCACGAGCCGCGTATCTCTCGTAGAGATTCGGCTCGTCGGAGAGAATCTCGATGAAGCTACGGTACCGTGATGATTCGGAGGAGGAAGCATAGTTGGATAAGAAAGTTAGAGAGTTTTTGTATAGATAGTTATAAACGAATTTAAAGGAAAAGAGCGGAACGCAGTGTTGAGAGATAAGAGCGAAGTATTGGTTGAGAGGGTCGTGGAGGAGGGCGGTGGCTAAGAGGCGGCGGGTGGCGGCGATGAGAGTAGGGGAGGCGCGGTGGGTTTTTTTGGAAGGGATGAAGCGGCGGTGGAAGACGCCGCCGGGGTCGGCGACGGAGGAAGAGGGGTCGGCGTGGATGTAGATGTTGAACAAGAGGCAGTTGTTGGTGGAGAAGAATTTTTCCCATAAGGGGGCGAAGGAGAGGTTGGAGTTAGTGAGGAATAGGAAGGCGATTTTGGGTTTAGGGTTTGTTGTGGTGGATAGGTGGGTGGTGGTGTGGGCGGCGGATGGGGTGGCGGTGGTGGTGGTGGTGGTGGAGCGGCGGAAGAGGGCGAGGTCGTCGGCGTCGGGGGAGGAGATGAAGGGGAAGTGGGTTGTGGGGAGGATTTGGGGGGAGAAGAAGAGGATAAGGGGGAGAGATAGAAAGAGAAGAAAAGAGACAAGAATGGGTGATGACAACATTGGATTATGTTTTTTTTTTTTTTTGTCCTTGGTTTTTGGTTTTGTTCTTGCTGGGTGAGATTTTGAAGGAAGGGAGTGAGAGTGGAGAGTGAAGAAAAGAAAACGGAAAATGTCAGGGCCTTTCGGTTTCTCTCAATTTTTTTTTTTTTTTGTTTTGTTTGTGTACCACAGGAACACAATTATTATACTGCGGTTAGTGGATAACGGTGGTGGGGGAATGAATAATGATGAAAGAAGGGAGTAAATTACAATAATAAAAAAAAAAGAAACAAAGTGGCAATATAAGAAGAGACAAAGGGGAGGAAAGTGTTGGGGAATATTAGAAAAACGTAATATTAGTGGAAGAGGAGGAGCTCTTTATAAAAGCATAAGGTTCTCTTTTCTTCCTTTTTGCTTTTGTTGAGTATAGAAGTGAGATGGAAGCAAAGAGCAGAGCAAGAAGTGCTTTTTTCTCATGAGGGGTGGGCAGAAAGTGGGGACTAGAAGGAATGATTGGTGCTTTGGGAAGAATCAAGAATGAAGGAAAGAAACTAGAAAGGAAGGGCACTAGCTCCCGAGGATAGAAATGTGCCAATGATTTTCTTTTTCTTAAGAATATGTTTGTCAGTTTTGAAGGAGATGAAGTGGAGTGATTAGTAAAAGAGTGGTTAGGAGTAGAGTGGAGTGAAGATATAAAAATATATTACTCTATTAAGGTAAGGTGACCCTATGTCACCATAATTTATTGAGAGAAAAAAGAAGAAGAAAAACAAAAGAAAATAAAAGCATGGGGGACATAAACTAAAACTCATGCAAAATAAATCATTTAAACCTAACATTAGGTTTTATATTCCTCCTCGGGTTATATTTCTGAGATTTGGACAAGACTACCGTGAAATCAGAATCAACTTCAACAGTATTATCATTATTTAACTTCTCTGCTGAGAGAGAGTTATTCTCTAGGTCATCCTCATCTCCATTTCCCAAAAACTTGGCAAGTATTCTTATATCATGAGCAACATTAGGATGCATAGGGGTTGAATTAGATTCAGGAGTCTGAATATTCTTACCACTAACTGTTAAATCACAGGTAGCTATGGCATGCTCGGGTACCAGAGTATCCTTGACTATAGATTCAACATTAGTTGCAACAGAATTTGTACTCACATTTCTGAATAACCCTCAATGTATTAGACATTCGAGTGGATGGATTTGGTAATATTCATTTGCTTGAATATTTTCACGGTTCGTTGAAAGAATTTGTTATGACTATTTCTTGAGTTGTAACACCGATAACTTCGTGATAACAGAAGTTTCTTGATGAAACTTAGTCTAATCGCTTCTACTTTTGGTACAGGTGACCAAGTCTGATTTTTGGCCAGACTGTTTTCCTTTTTAAAATCGCCGTTTTGTAAATTCTCTGTACTAAGAATAAATCCTCTTGGGATTAAGAACTATTCATCCTTTGATTTCCTGAATCCGCTGGAAGTTCTTGTGAAAGGAGGAACTTTATTAGAGTCAAGGTTGTAAACAAGTATTAGCTATGCATTTTTACACTCACGAACCTAATTGAAGAATCTTTTTCCATGCTGGATGTTCCGGTATCTTTCAAATTGATAGAATTCTTCTTTATGCTTTTGTGAAAGTGAAATCAAGAAAATTTCTTTTCTTGAAAATTTCTTTATATAATCTTTAAGATCATGTTGTTGGGTTTTCATGAGATTATCCTCTTCTAAAATCAAATCTCAAGGCGGAAGAAAACCATCACATAGATCGCGTATTACAAAACATGAATCACAAAAGGCAAATAGTATTTACCTCTTGAAGCGTGCTTTACTTTTCGATCACCAGTGCCACGAAGGAGAAGCACCTCTACTCAGTCCACGCAAGCAAATGGGCGTCGGAGCTATGCGTCTTGTGCTAGCTGACGGCTACGGGGAGGCACAGTTTGCAAGACCAGGTTAGAGGGGAGAGCACTTCTATTTATAAGTTGGCAGCTCCCTTTAACCTAATTGCTTACCCTATTGGGCTTTGTACACTACAAGCCCAATTGTCCTTTAAATCAATTAAATCATATTTAATTAATTTAACTGCTCCGCATTTGCTCTATGCGTGTGACCCTATAGGCTCCCACTAAGTTGGCAATAATATTAATATTATAATAATATCAAATATTAATTATAATATTAAATATTATAAATAATGAGCGGCATCTAGCAATGCATCATTACTACCCAATTAGCGAGAGTATCGGTGATCCGATTTTAGCCTTACCGCGGCCAAATTTTACCGTTAGTAAATGTCCCTTCGTCCATATGTCTTAATTGAACACAAGGCATAAGAGTGTCATCCTTGTTATGTTCAATTGTTTGTTCCTCGATCCCCGAGTAGACGTGTAATCACAAACGGGCCCAATATCACATATTGGCCCACTTTCGCGTGGCCACGCATATTTCACATCGAACTCTATCGAGGGGCCCAAGACATTACCCCTGCTATGTAGGAGGGACGAATCCTGTCTACATCACTCACACTCTTCCACATGATTTATTGCGGGCCCAATAACTACCTTTATGATCACCCTGTTACGCGTGACGTTTGATAGCATTAAAGCCTACAACTCCTCATGTAGGAATCGTAGTGACTTCAAGTCGAAGGACTACTTCACTATGGTCGCCATGAGAATACTTATGACACTTACATAACTATTATGAAGTATTCTCATAGTGGGTCATCCAGTATAAATATTACTCCTAATATTTATACCTGTGTGCTGACTTGATATCACATATCCATGACCCGTGAGATGTGGTCATCAGTCTACTCACACAATAGTCTCTATGCATTATTGTCGTCCTAATTACCAATAATACTCGACTATGGATATTTAAGAATAGCGTTCTATTATTCAATGAGGTCTCACGATCAAGTCACGTACTTAATATCTCATTGAATGAACTGCCTATTCTAAGGACTTTATTATGCTATAAACTAATAACATAATAAATTAATGCCTTATTCATATATCAAATATATGATCAAATTCATGATATAAATAATGATCTATTCAAAATAGATTGGTCACTAGGGCTTACACCAACACATGTCTTATTGTGGTTCGAAAGGACTTGTCATCCTTGATCAACTTTACCCTACGTATTTTTTCAAACGTCATTGACGTGTGACCTATCTCATGAGTCATAAGGATAGGTATCTGATTCATATCAGGATGTCAGAGTTAGTCGAGTACAGTGAAGAAGAGATAACTTTAAGGTTGAGACCTTTCTTGTTAAGATGATGAAGTCACAATGAATTTTCGTTATGAGTTTACCGAAGACCTCTACGATTTTTGATTTGTTTCGAGTGATCGTGGACAGAATGATGAAGTCGACACCCTACTTACATGTTAAGATCAATTATGCAGTGGAGAATCAAACAAGTATGTATCAGAGAACTGAACAGACTTTATGGAGTATCTTCCAGCATCGTTCCAAATGAAGATCCGAAGTTTATCAAGGTTTGTCGGTAAAATCTATTGTAAGTGTTAAGGACCAAGTTTAGACTAAGTCCAACTAATCACCCTCAACTCGAATGGGCAAGTAAGAAGTGATCTAATCCTTAGAAGGTGGATAAAGAGTAAGTGTAGTACCTAGGTACGATCATCCCTATAGTTGGGTAAACAAGAGGTGATAGGAATTTGTTGAGGTGTAGATGTGACTAATAAGATGAGAGCCCTAAGCTCAACATCATTAAGTAAGACGATTACAATAGATCTTATCATGATTTAAGATAGAATGTTACTAAAAGAATCTAGAGTAATGATCAGATGCTTGTAGTCAAGATTGATTATATGAGTTTGGAAATTTTAAAAGGAAAGTGTTTATAGAAATTTCACCTAAGTTGATTCGAATCGACAGAGATAAACTCGTATGTTGTTTAAGTTTGTTAGAAAAATTCAAAGTTGATGAGTTAGATAATCCTACCCGACGTGGTTCCTTTTGATTTCAGTTTATCTTAAGAAGTATTACGATGTTTTGATTGGAGACCTGAAATATGTAATTTTAGTATAACCTGGAAATAGGGATGGCAATGGGTAGAGTTTGGGTAGGGTACCATAGTACCCGTCCCCATACCCGCGTTTGAAAAAATTACCCGTACCCGGACCCGTACCCTTGTGGATATCAACCTCAGTACCCTTACCCGTACCCTCTGGGTACTTAGGTACCCACACCCACACCCGCACCCATTACCCGCACTTTAACAAAGAAAAAAAATATAAATAACAAAAAATCATAACTTAATTGAAAAACCATCCAACGATGTTTCGAATGTATTTATGAAACATTACAAACCAGCATATTATACTAAATAAAAACATTTAAAAATCCAAAACAAGTAAATAACAATAAACAACCAAAACAATAAACTCATCAAGTTGTAATTCCTGAGCCGATGTTGCCGATGTTCTCCAAAACCTGTAAAATAAAAAACATACATTATATTAGTTATACATTATAAACTTGTAAAGCAATAATTATTAACAAATTATTAGATTATCTTAGCTCATCTTCTGAATCAGAGTCTTAAAAAGACTACAAAGATTTGTCTTTCATGTGTAAATATTGCTTTGATCCAGTTATACCAATAAAAATTAGAACAAAAAATAAAATTAATGGTTAGACTGAACACAAATTTCATTATACAAATATATTAATGCAACATTTATTATATTTCTTATCATGTTTTATCCAGCTTTGTGCATACATAAGCACCTCCAAAGTATTTTGATTATATATGCGGGTATGGGGCGGGGTGGGTACTAAGGTACCCGTACCCGTACCCGCCCCCATACCCTCTCAGATTTGCGGGTAAATACTCGTGCCCGTACCCATACCCATAAAGCGGGTTTTTACCCTACCCGTTGTGGGTATTTTTTGCAGGTACCCAGTGGGTAGGGTCCGAATTGCCATCCCTACCTGGAAAAGTAGGCTCCGTTCAGAGGAGCTAAGACTACAACCGTATACTTTAAGTATGAAGTTGATGTATATTATGGTAAAGTAAGTTTTGATCTTGATAATAACTATGAGAGTTAGATGTGTGGAAAGCAGTTTTCTAGTTGACCAGTAATTGAGAATTGAAGTGATTAAGTTTGATTTTGCTTTTCATGTGAGAGGAATGTATATCTTAGTTAAATTTTGGTGTTAAAAGTGAGAGTTAAGGATTGTAGAGGGAAATTTTTCTAATGGATTAGTATTTAAGGAAGAAGAGATTAAGTTTTGATTATATCTTTATTTGTAGAAGTCTAAGATAAAATTGTTAAGGGCAGGAAGTAGGAATTGAGGATAAATAGAACAAAGACTAAGTATGAATTTCGTTATCGTTATTAAGTTAAGAAAGTCATCTAAGGGAAAGTGAATACGGGAAGTTTAAAGTAGGATCTTGGGATTAAGATGTAATCGCAAGATCCTGTCTAGTTTCGAGTCACGAAATTTCAAGGACGAAATTTTTTAAGTGGGATAGTAATGTAACACCTCAGTTTTTACTGTTGTTAATAACAGTAAATATATATGTTTATATTATTTTAATTGGAAAGATTAATTTTCTAGATGTTTAACTTTGTTTATTTTAAGGGGTTAGTTTGAGTAATTTTAATTATTCATTTTAAAATTATTTTATTAAGTGCGTTAGCACTGCCTTATTCCAGTATAAGTACATTTACTAGACAATAATGTTATGTTATTGTCACTATTAGTATTTGTTTAGAAAAATATTTTAAATGATATGATTGAAAGAAATTATTTTCATATTTCACTCTATTTATTTTTAGATTTGAAAATAAATTGGTTTGACATTAATCGGAAATTAAATGTTGGACAGTGGATTTTCTTAGTAGATCAATTCAATTATCAATCTCTACTTTATTTCAAAATTTGAAAGTATATATTTGTCACCCTTTATTTTTAGATCCAAGGGGTGACATTATTTCTTTTTCTAGACTTAATCTTAATCATTCATTCTTGTACATGTCACCAATTAAAAGAATTTTTTCTTTCTTCTCTCCCTCTCTTTCCCGTATATGACCCCTCCCCCTCACTTTCTTTTCTTCTATTTCTTTTCTCCTTTCTTATTCTTCATCAGAGCTCCTTCCTCCTCACTCCATCTTCTTCCTTCTTTTCTCCACAACCCTGCCACCGTCCAACCACCTGGAGCGCCGCCGCTCGCTGTAGGATCGCGCCGTGTCTTCGTCGCGGAGCTCCACAGTCGTTCAACACCATTCCCAGCCGCCAAACCACCACGAAACGCCATCCTCTGCTGCGTTTACATCGCAACCACAGCGTCGGACCACCTCTAACCATCGTTTTCTTCTTCTTCCTCATGATGTCCGCTTGAAAACCCATGGTTCCAGCCACCTTTCAGAGCTCATCGCGCCGCCACCGTTCTCCGCCGCCTGCCACCGCACCGGCTGGCCTTGAGACGCCCCGACGTCCCATTAAAGAAAACCCAAAATATTAAAGCCTAATTTCATTATTATCGTTAAGCGAGTATATTCAAAACAGCGGAAAATTTAAAACTTAAAAGATAAACAACATATATATGCATACATGCAACACATAACGATAAACATATAGATACATGCCAGTACTGCTGTCAAGGGATTCCCATCTGTGGGATCCCGATATATATACAAACTGGAGTCACCAACAAAAATACATCAAAAGTCCAAAAGGAAAATATCTCATCGAAGCACTCCACACCCCATCCCCTCTCAAAATACAATAAGAACCTCACTCACACCTATAGTGATGGCACTGGCCCGAACCATCATATGCTACCACCCTAGTCTGCATCCTGGGGTCCGGTAGGTCTGGATACCCCTCCGCTCTCACTAGAAGAGCTCCTGTCCGACTGTCGCTGAAACCTCAGTCGATAAAGCCTGCTGTCGCGAGGATGTAGTGGTCGAGAAGACACCCGTGAAGACTCCGAAACTGTAGCCCGAACCTCTGGAGGTGCAAGCACCTCTGGAAGTGGTGCTGGGTCCGGGGGGGGGGGGGAGCAACTGGGTCCTCCTCCTCTGGAATGGGTGCCAACTCAGGCTCCGGTGCCGGTGCGGGTGCAGGTGCTGGCATGGGTACTAGTACCAAGGCATCAAGAGGTACCATGAAGGGTACTGGAGCCATCTCAAACATAGGCGGCATCGGTGGTACGTGTCCATCAGGCTGTCCTATCAGAAACGGGAAGGTCGTGCCAAAACGAAAGGTACCAACAAATCCAATGGGTGCTCCCTGCCCGAACCCCGTAGTGATGGACGCGAGACCCGTATATACTGCAAAACGAGTGACTGGGTGTGAACACCCAATTTTGTTCGCCCTTATTTGATTTTATTCTAACTTTATTAATATTATTATACTATTATTGTTATTTCGTTTTTGTTTTTCATATTTCTGGAAAAATGAAAATATAGAAGTGAAGGAGAGAAGAGAAGAAATAAAGAAAGATCGGGCTCAATCAGAAACGAAGAAAAGAGGAGAAGAAAGATGGAGGAGAGGCCCAATCCAAAAAAGAAAAAAAAGGGGAAAAAGAAAAGACCCAAACAGCACAAAAAAAAAAAAAAAACAGTCCAGTGAATGGGTTGAGCCGACCCGGTTCGGCCCAGCTTGCTCCTCCTCTAACCCGGTTTCACCCCCACCCAATCTTTTATCCCCTTCTTCCATCATTTACTCTAGCAGCCAGCAGCCACACTACATCACCCACTGTTTTTTTTCATCTTCTTCTTCCCTCACATCACCTCAAAACCGCCACTTCTAACCTAGCCATTTACCCACCATCTCTTCATCTCCCCCCCCAACTCTCCACCAAAAACGCAGCCCCACGCCCTCCTTCAAACCACCAGTTTTTCTTCTTCTCTTCCTCATCACCTCTCTCTACCCACTGGACAAAACCGACGCCCTTTCCTTTCACCCACCAGAGATAACGCGTCCCTCACGTCACTTCCACCAAAATCACATCCCCTTTTCACGCAAATCCTCTGAACCATAGCCTCCTGCATAGGCCGTCGCCCAAGCTTCCTCTGTTCTTCAAGCCGCACATGCAACCGCCGCTCATGCATACGAAATCTCGCTAGCAACCGAGATTGTCGTGGATCCGCTAGGTAACAAGAAGCATGAAGTCCTCATCCCCTACTCTATAAATACCGACGCAGAAGCAGAAGGAGGGGGGGCGGCAGAGTTATTTCTTCTCTCTGTTATGAAGTTTCATTTTTTCTCTACTCTGTATTTCACGAAAATTGGGTAGGGAGAGTAGGAGAAAGTTTCTTTAGTTCCGATTGATTCATCTAAAAAATCTCAGATTTCTTGTTCTTTTTTTGGGAAGAGAGAATGTAAAATTCCTGGGTTCATAGGGAAGAGATTTTCAGTTCTGTGAGGAGTGTTCTATGTTTCCCTTTTTAAGAAATTTCGAAAAAAAGGAGATTGAGAAGTTAGGGGGAGTTACAATTATTGTATTCAATCACTGTGAGAAGGCACTTGTTTGGTAACTCTAATTCTTCTACCTTTGCTATTTCTATTTGTTGTTGTTTCTGTATGGAATTCATTAAATCCATATGAATCACTGTCTCCATTTGTTAATGATGCATATAATCTGTTAGATAAAATGCTCAGTTTTCTGCAATGTGTTAAAATTAGGATGACATGAGTCTGATTAAGCTAATCCCTCTGTTTCTTGATCATGCCAAAGTAACTTGAAAGTGATTTTTGAAAGAACTCAGAACCTCAATCCCTCTGTTCCTTGATCCTGCGTTTTTTATTTACCTTTTTTTTTAAAAATTATTTTTTACTATGTTTTGTTGGATTTAAACTCATATGATTTATTTTAACATGATTTCAATATAAAAAAAAAAAAAAATGAAAAATTATTCTTCAGCATTTATAAATCTTGCGTAGCAATTCCCTCCTTAATTTTATAAGTGTTTTAAAACTAAAAAATAGAGAGCCCCCTTGGTGAAATAAATAATTCTTAATTAGTATTTAATTTCTTCCCCATTGTAACACCCCCTTGGGCATTACATATCTAACTCTTAACTCGTTGCGGAAATTTTAAATAAAAAGAATTTGGCTGGTTTTACTTTCGGGAAAAAAAAAATTTATTCACTTTAAGTCAGAAGACTCGGGTTTAAAAATTTTCCTTCCGAATATTCCGGAAAAGTAATACACACATTACAAAAGTAAAATCACATTATATTTGAACAAAGATCTAGAATTTTTACAAAAATTTCGACAGAGTCTCCTCTGTAATTCCAACATCCCAGGATAAAAAAATACCTGCTGAAAACATTTATATTTTCAACCCAGAAATTCCAGTCATATAAAATGCATCAAGACAGTAATATTCTGAAAATATTTACATCAACAAGCTATACATAACCAAAGAAAATCTTAGATTACCATCCAAAAGAAAAGCTCTCAGAGCCATGAACAGTCCATTTAAAACAAAGGCTCTCCGAGCCAGGAATATATACTATCTTAAATAAAAAATGTCACAAGAACCTAAGCTGGTCGTTCTAAAAGATATTCCTGGGAAAGATCCCATGGTTCTCACCATTATAACTAACATCTGACGTCTTCAAGGATTGGGACTAATATCCCCGAGTGAAGCTGGGAACTTCTCTGCAACCTCTGTACCCTCAAGACCAAAATACCACAAAAGAAACCAAACAGAAATAATGTAAAGGTGAGATACCGACATATGAGTTTTATCATAGCAGTCACATACACGACTCACAAGACAACCACACAATAGAACATCATAATTATAGCACAGGGATTCATTCCCGACAACTAAAATGCAGTTTTTATAAAACCTTTCATGTCACTTCAATATTCACTATCTAGTTCACTATCTCCGGAGATCCTAACTTCCCTTCGTCGAGCATGATAGGATCGCGATAATGCCCATAACACAATTGTCTCACGCGTTTGGGTCGGCCTCTCAATTTAGGTCCGATCCCGAATTGTTCTGGGGTATCGCATCTCACCTAAATAAGATTGAATAGTTCCCTATTGAGTACATTCGTGCTGGGTAGCCGATTTCCATGGCTCGAGGGTGCAAATGCCCGAGCCTTTCGTGGGTTTTCGAGCCCGAATGTCCCTAATAGACCCAAAGACTAAAGGAGCCATCTTTGGTCCGTAACTATCCAATTTGTCAGTTCACCCTGTGTGAAACTGTAGCTCGATACACAATGGCACGTCTGCCACAATGGCATATAGCCAGACTATGCATGTAAAATAAATATTCTCATTTCCTCTTTTCTTTTTCGCATCATTTCTTTCCTCGTCAAGGCTTAAAGCTCTCGACTACTTTTATTCAGGTATTAGATATATTCTAAATACCAACTCAAGATTTTTAAGCCAAAAACAAAGATCTTAAAAACCTCTTCCTCAATTCGAACACTAGCCCGACGTCTCGGAAGTCTAGGTTCTTCTCATCACTAGGAACACTAGTCCGGCTTTACCGGCACTCCGAATTCAGCCCGATATTTCGGCAATCCAAATCCAGCCCGGGTTTATAGCTCGGTGATCTAGGTCCTTTCTTTTCCTCAAAACTCAAACAAGAACTCTATCCCGTCATTTCGGAAATCTAGGTCCTTTTCACTTTTCTCTTTTCCACTCGGTTTTTCGTTCAGTGAAAACTAAATCGAAAAACAAAAGTTCAAAAGTTTCTCAACTTTGTGACATAAATACTTTTCGTTCTTGTAAATACACTTTCATAGAAAACTTTGTCCTCTAAAATCCGTTTTTCTGAAAACTTAGAAAACCACTGAAATCTTTTTCTCAACTTTAAACCAAATATAAAACCCTTGCAATTGAATTTATCAAAGATAACATTTTCTTTGATCCTTTCCATTTTTGAAACCAACTTTTCATAAAACCTCCGAGAAAATCCTTGTTTCCAAAAGACTTTTCCTTTCCCAAAATACTTTTTTCATAAGCTTTGATGTTTTCCATTTTCTTTCTTTCCTAACTTTGTTCTATCTTCACCCTTTCATCATTTAGGATTTTCTTCTCACTTTCCAAAGAAGCAAAACACTACTTTTCGATATTTCTGAGTTAAGGTACTTAAATGTCTTAATCTTTATTAACAAGCAATGACCAGTGTCATGCCCTCAGCCAATCACAATCAAGAAACATAACATATAGTCCAATGCATACATAATCCAACGACAATATAATTCATATTCAACAATTCCAAATAACATCAACACACATTTTTAAAATCAAACATATTATCAATCAAACAAACAGGGTACATGACTAGCAAAAACTCTTCAGGTAAACTCCCTTTACCTTTGAAGACTAGAAAAGATCATCTCCTTGACTCCAAAGATTTGTTCCTTCTCCATGATGTCCCGGTCCCTTTGACGCCTTGCAACAGGCGCAGGTAACTTCTATCAGCTACCAATAAGGTAAATCAGGCTTCTCCAATCATGACAATCACAGCTAACATCCAACAGAGAGCGTTCCAACATATTTACAACAATCAAACAATACTAACAGTCAATCATTCATCATCAAACGCTCACTCTGAGTTTATTTAAATACTTAGTTTCACAAAATCAGAGCCATTTTCAAAGAAAACAGATTTGGGACTTGAGGTTTATAACACAAATTTGAGGAAACTTTATTTTAATTAAAGAAACATGAAACTGAGCACATAAATCATCAATTAGGAGTCCTAATTGAACTAAAACAAGGTTAAGTTTCAAGATTGAAATCTAAAATCAAAATCTTAGGGTTAGGGTTTCAAAATTAATTTGGGGCTTTTACAATCTAGAAGAGAATAGGGGTAAACACTTACCCAAGATGAAGGAAGAGAGGACATGGTGGTTGGAAAGCCAACCGGCACGGCGACAGGCGGTGGAGGACGGCGGCAGTGGGGTTTTCCAAAACACCCATGGACCAAAACAAAGAGAAACCTCATAGAAGATAAGGGTGGCCGAACCACCATAGTTGGCGGCTAGTAGGTGACGGCACGACACCCATCGTGGCTGGGAAAGGCGGTTCGCGCGCCGGAGATGGCGGAGGAACGCGCGCACAGGGGAGGCGGTCTGCGCAGGTCGAACTGGACGCGAGGGCTGGTGGTGCGGCTCCGAGCGGCGACGGTTGTCAAGGGCGGTGCGACGGGCGGCGTTCCATGGGTGGCTGGCGCAAGGGAGGAAAAGAAGGAATGTGGAGGAAGAAGGTGTGGGTGCTGTGTGAAGAGGGAAGAACGAAAAAATAAAAGAGAGAGGGGGGGGGGTTTCACGCGTGAGGGAGAGACAAGGAGGCAAAACAATCCTATTTTCTTTTCCTTTTAGTCAATAATAGGTAAAAAGTGTGGTTGAAAATTGAGTTTGAAAAACAAAATGGGTTTTAACCTTTAAAACTAAAAATAAAGGGTGACAATTATATACTTTCAAAATTTGAAATAAGGTAGAGATTGATAGTTGAATTGATCAACTAAGAAAATTCACGGTCTAACATTTAATCTCCGATTAATGTATTTTTAAATCTAAAAATAAATAGAGTGAAATATGAATATAATTTTCTTTCAATCATATCATTTAAAATATTTTTCTAGACAACTACTAATAGTGACAATAACATAACATTATTGTCTAGTAAGTGTACTTAAACTGGAATAAGGCAGTGCTGACCCACTTAATAAAATGATTTTAAAATGAGTAATTAAGATTACTCAAACTAACCCCTTAAAACAAACAAAGTTAAACATCCATAAAATTAGTCTTTCCAATTAAAATAATATAAACATATATATATTTACTGTTATTGAAGAACAGCAAAAACCGGGGTGTTTCACCCATATAAAAGGTTTTCAATCAAAATGAATCAATCTGTTAATTTCCAAGAAGATTTTTATTGATTTGTTGATTTTCTAGAGTGTTTTAAATGACATTTATGTTTATTAAAGCTACCATCTAAAATTCCATCTTGTCATTAACTCGTAATGGTAATTGCAATGTTATTAATGTGATTGATCCTTTTTTGGTTTTCTTTTATTTTTCATTTATTGTTTCTTATTAGTAATAATAAATGCTAAAGTTAGTACCTTCTCTTTAAAACGAAATCTTAAAACAAAAAATATATGAATCCTTTTGATTGCATAATTGATTGATTCTAAAAAAAAAAAAAAAATTCAAGTAAAAAAAAGGGGTAAATTAAATATTTTAAGAGTTACTAATAATTTGCACAATTAAATTGGGTAATCGTTTTTAACGGATGTTCTAGGGTGCCGTGGGGTTAAATCTTCATGCCTTCCCTAAACATAATCGGCTCCCGAGCTCGATCTTGGTTTCAAAGAACGTTTTTAAGGGTTTTCCAATTTTTCCTAAATTAAATAAAATTGGTGGCGACTCCATGTTCATTTTCTAAAAGAAAACTCTTGTTTTCTTTTTTGTCGCCGTTGTGCCGCGATCTCGGTCGCGACAGATGGCGACTCCGCTGGGGATATTTTTAAGAGAGTCAAGCCCGTAAAAATTAGTTGTGCAAATTTTTAATAACTTTTAACTTATTTGTTTTACCCCTTTTTTATTTTTCTTTGCTATATCTTGCTGTTTTTTTTTCTTACAATGATTAAATAATTAAATATTAAAAAAAAAAAAAAAACAAAAAAAGTGTTTTTTTCTTGGTGATGTTTGTTTGGATTGTCTTTTTTGTTTGGGTTTTCCTTTTATTTAAATAAAAATGAGAAAAATTAGTTGTATATACATTTTAACTCATGTTATTTTTGTATATATTTCACTAACAATGTTTTGTTTCCTCCTCCTTTCTTTTCTTTTTTCCTATATTTTAACAATAGGGTAGAGGACTTATAACCATTTTTGTATATATATCTATGTTTTTATTTTGCAGGTTTTTCTTGTCTTGTCTTTTTATTTTTATTTTTTAAGTGTTACAGGTTTGTATGCCCCTTCACACACATCACTATCACATATTACACACACTCTTGGCTCTATACCCGAGCTTGCTCAAAACCCAAGGATTAGGCGGTGCTCCGACATTGTCATTGAAGAGGTCTTGTACCTCCCTGATACTTGTCGGTTCACCACTCAGATTGTACATGAGATCATGGAATAGTCATATTGAGAGGGTTTATCCCTACTTGTGGCTAGATCCATGAATCAGATCCTTATAAGGGCAATCTGGGGACCATGACTTTTAGAGGTCTAGACCCGTCCCAATTCTCACTAATAGAGCAAACTTAGTGGCCAACCTGTTTAGAGTCCTAACTCAGGGTGTGTCCATCCTTAGGTTTTACCTGGCTTAAGACAAAGGGGGCGTACTTTTTTCTCTCCTCTCTATCTCTTTGCCATCATAAAGCATAAATTGTCATACATGCTCATTGTGAATATTCACAATAACTAGGGGCGTCACACTGCCGCCTCAAACCTGAATGACATATTCGAATATTATTGCACATTTAATAGGCAGTATGTCATAGTGAAGGTAATGCATTGGCACATGCCCGCCAGGGTTTTCAACCCCATCGGGTCTCATACAACATGAATCATGCAAGATATATTTGTTTCACTATACTCATTTTTGTTTTTTCGCTTGTGCCTCTTAGTTGGAAGACTTTGGTATTCATCTTATAGCAAGAAATGGAAAAGTTTGGTTCCGAAAAGAGTACTAGAAATGCGAGCTGTTCCAAGAAAAATATCAAGATCGATGTGACACTCAATGACGTGAAGAGTTTATGTGAACTTAGCCAGCAAATGCCAGAAAAAGCACGCTCAGACTTTGTCAGCAAGTATGGTAGAATATTGGATCTATTGCGTGTTCCGGTAGAAGCCTCCGCTCTGAGTGCGTTGGCCCAATATTGGAACTCAACTTTGAGGTGTTTTGAATTGCCTGACTTAGACATCACTCCGACCATAGAAGAGTATGCTTATATGCTAAGACTGCCAATTCAAAATGGGACCCATGTCTATATGTACTATGGCCAATATGTAACAGATTGGAAGATGGCAAGTCTATTGGAACTTCAACCGGAACGGCTATGGAAAGCGGAAAAAGGAACCACCAAAGGTTTGAAGAAGCGATTTTTGGAAGTGTATCTCGAAGAGTTGGCCCAGCAACAACGATGGCTTACTTTCAACAAAGTACTAGCCCTCATGATATATGGGTTGGTGCTCTTTCCTTTTGTACCCGATCTGATTGATCAGTCAGCCATGGATGTTTTCTATAGGGTTGAAGAATATGGTGTGAACCCGGTCCCTGCTATCTTAGCTGAAACTTTCCTCTCCCTACAGGTTTGTCATCAGAATCAACAAGGGAAACTGCGATGTTGTGCATCAATTTTGTATGTTTGGATCATGACCCACTTGTACGCTCGCAACAAAATTGATAGAATGGATGACCCATTGAAAGGATTCGTTCGCATGCAACTAAAGCCACGTAAGCTATATGAATGGAAACAAGAGTTTGATCAGATCGACTCGCGGTCATTTAGTTGGATGTGTCCATGGTACAATGGAGATTCAGTTATATTCGGTTGTGGAAGTTTTTCAAATGTTCCATTAATGGGTCCTAGAGGTTGTGTATCATATTCACCAGCTTTGGGATGCGTCAGCTCAAGTGGACACAGGATGAACCCCCCGAAGAACTGCTCGGTGGGGCATTCTTCCTATACCAAGAAAGTGAAAGCATCAAGAGTCAAACAATAGCAGTAAGGTCAGCATGGAATGATGTTCATATGAAAGGACCTGATGAATTAGGAAGGCGAATCATAGCTAGCACAAAAAGATATGAAGTATGGAGAGAAGCGAGAAGAGGTTACCTTCCAAGACCTGCATCCCCTCTCCGTAGTGAAAATAATCCTCTTACCGAAGATCAAATGTTGAAAGAAATTGAAATTTTAAAAGCTCAGATGAGGGTTTTGGATGAAAAGAGCCAAGCTGCAGAAGTAACTATTGTCACACTCCGAAGCCAAGTGCAGAAGCTAAGTTTACAGATTGAGTATTTGAAGGATGAATGCGCCGATGCCTACGAAGCCCCGAGTCGTGCAAAAAGGGCAAGAAAGGAAAAAGAAGCAGAAATTCAAGAATTGCTGGCGAAGATAGAATATCAAGAAAAGATGTTTGTCAAACTTCAAAGGAAGAAAGAAGAGCTCAAGACAAATATAGAGGTTCATGTTGAAACGATACATATACTAGAAGAGAGAGTTGAATCCCTACAAGAGTCCTTGGTCCAGACAAAACTTTACTCTGATCGAGGATGGAACGAAGCAGCCAAGTATCGCGAGCTACTAGCGGAGGCCAACATGAGAGAAAATTGGCTCAGAGCCAAAATAAAAGACACTGAAAGAGTTGAAGCTCAACGTCACGCAGAATGGGTAAAGGGATGGAAATTGGTAGTGAGGGATGTAATGAATGAAAAGGAAGCATGGAAAAGAAAATACGAGGATATGATAGATAAGCTCCAATATCACACTTCCCAGTTGGTGGAGCGATTTGAAGAAGCATCCATTCACATTCGCTAGAACCATTTCCTTCAGATACCACCAAAGGTAACCGAGTTCTTCAATCATTTTGGGAAACTTGCCAAAGGGTTCGGGAAAAAGAAGATGAGACTCTTAACATAGTGCTTTGTGGACCTCGGAGAGAGATGAAAACTATCGATGTATTCCTTTTATCTTGATCAAAGACTCATGTTTTGTATTGAAATATTTATAATGAAATGAAAGTTTTCATCAATTCCTGCCGAATGATTTTTGTTAGATGATATCTATCGAGGAGAGCTTTCTCCCTTAGATACGTCATTAACTATATTTTTACCCTAAAAACGACGTGTTTTCTGCGTAAAAATATAGGTGTCGTCAAATAAGAACGTTGCTAGTACGGGTGTGGTCTATTGAGGAGTGGATTCTCCCTTGGATTTGACACCAACTGCATTCAAACTAGAGGGAACCATACCACTAGATTTGATTGCAGGATGAGTATTCTTGCTATAGGTGTATACGACAGTCTTCCTAAGAGCACTCTCGTGATCAAACAAAGGATGATAACTTGCACACACACAAAAATTTTGGTTTACTAATGAGATTCTTGGATGCTTTACAGAGTCACATACTTCTGAGAATCCGGGAACCATTGCGCGACCTAGGAAAGGTGACACCAATCAAACCCGAGTTCATAACACCAGATCTCGGACCAGGATGGCTGCCAACACACCTGAGGAAGGAAGAAACTTAAGCTCTGAAATAGATGAAGTAAGGGGAAGGATAAATGAAATGACTGAAACCCAAGCAAGATTGGAAGCCATACTGGAGGATATGAGGGAATCTCTTAGCACGCTTAGTGCGAACAGAGATGCAAATGAGCCCGGTAGGCAACGGATCTCTTCCGTGGTAACAGCACCAATGCTTTCAAACATTAGCACAGGTCTCCTTTAGGGAATATCTGGCCCCGACCAGACACATCACACGGCACCAATAACACTTCCCATTGGAGAAGGATATCCCCCTTTTGAAAATGCCTATCATGAAGCTCCGGGATATACCGCACCGGCATGGGAGCAACCTCATGTATCTACTCACAGTCAGTCAGCAGGAGTTCAAGCTGGTAAGGATAAAATGAAAGATGAATGGATGGAGAGAATGGAAGAACAGATAAAAGCAATAAAAGGTTCGAAGGTTCGAATACCTATGGCCCTCTTCAAATAGAAGAACTCTGTCCTGCCACAGATGTCGTGATCCCCAAGGACTTCAAGATTCCCGATTTTTCCAAATATGATGGAAGTGGGAATCCACGATTTCACCTCATCAGTTATGCCACCAAGATGGCAATTTGGTCCAAGGATGACAAGTTCCTTATCAGCTTTTTCCATGAAAGTTTGACTGGCCTCGCCTTAGAATGGTATCTCCAATTGGACCATTCCAAGATCTCGCGATGGACGGAACTGGCTGACTTATTCATGGACCAGTACAAGTTCAACCTGGATGTAGTTCCGAGTCATGAACAGTTGACTACAATGCAGAAAAGAAGCGAGGAACCCTTCAAGCAATATGCCCAAAGGTGGAGGAGTTTGGCTGCACAAGTTCAACCTCCGTTGACCTTATCTGAAATATGCTCATACTTTTTAGGAACCCTCGGAGCGCCTTTTATAGGGGCCATGGCTGGGGCAGCCTATAAAGATTTCTCCGACTTAATCACCGCTGGTGAAAGGATTGAATTTTTAGCAAGAGTTGGAAAGCTTCCCATGAATGATGTTGAAGGCAGTGCATCCCGGAAAGGATTCCAACCAAAGAAGAAAGAAGTTGAGGCGAATTATGTACAACGCCAGCAGAACTTCAATCCTCGGTACCAAGCACCATATAACCCTAATCCACACCAGACACAAACTTCACTCTACCCACTACAATCATCCCCACAAATCAACACCTACCCACAAAACCAAATCAACAATATTCCTACCCCTTAACCATATAACCTTGCTTACCCATCATATGCCCGTTACCCACTTACACCCCCACACAACCACCCAAACTACCCACCACCTCGCCCAAATTTCCAAAACCAAGGACGTTTCCAAACTTCAAATCTGCCTCCCTTTCCGAGTTTGTCCATTTCTAATGCAGATTTATTCCAACAGTTGTTTGACCGCCACTTGATTACGGGAAACCCTGTACGTCCTCTAGAACCACCATTTCCTGCTTGGTACAATCCAAATCAGAGTTGCAAGTATCACATGGATGTCACAGGACATTCCATTGAGGATTGCGAAGCTTTTAAGACAGCGGTGAGAAAGTTGATTGCTTGTGGGAAGCTAGGTTTTGAAGAAGAGGTCGTGCCTAATATTGTTAAAAATCCAATCCCGAATCATAATGATGGAAATCGGGTGAACAGTTTGGAGGTAAGAGGGTCCCCAATCAGGAAGGTGCTGGAATTGCGAGTGCCAATGCAAAAGATCTTCGAAAAACTAAAGAAGGAGGGATACAACATTGTCGCACCAGTGAGAATTCCAAGAGAAGAAAAGAGGTATGCCGAAGATCTAAGGTGTAACTATCATCATGGGCAAGTGGGGCACGACATCAAAACTTGTTGGGATTTCAAAGTCCGGGTTCAGGGATTACTCACCTTGGGGGTGATTCAAGCTAGACGGGGTACTGTCGAGGAAGTCAATGTAGTTGAAAAAGTTGTACTCCGGGTACCACCCATGAGCAAAGCTCCAGCCCTAGAAAAAGTCATTGTAAGGGTGAAGAAGGCAACTCCTTTTGCTTATGATGATACACATGCTGTACCTTGGAATTATGAACAGAAGGTTGAACTAGCTGGAACTGTGGGAGAGACCTCGAAGGCCCAAGTTACTAATATTGTGAGAATTGGAGGCATTACAAGGAGTGGGCGATGCTACAGCCCTGTTGAAGAAGAGACGATGAAGAAGTCCAAAGAAAAGGAAGCCATGGATGAAGGAAAAGAAGAAGAAGAAGAGTTTCTGAAGATCATGAAGCAAAGTGAATATGATGTGGTAGAACAGTTAAAGAAAAATCCGGCAAGAATATCTCTTTTATCGCTTGTCTTGACATCAGAGTTGCATCGTAAGGCATTATTGAAGGTGTTGAATGAAGCGTATGTCAAGCCTGACGTCACTCCGGAGAATGTGGTAAATATGGTGGACCCAATAAGGCGTGTCAACATGATCACCTTCTCGGAAGACGAAGTGGCTTCGAAGTCCCGCAGTAGCACCAAAGCCTTACACATTACCCTAAAGTGTAAAGGGTTTGTGATTGCAAAGGTGCTTGTAGATGGTGGTTCGGCGTTGAATGTGGTTCCAATGTCCACTCTCGAGCAACTAAACATAAGCACGGCGGATTTGACACCACAAGAAATGATTGTGCGAGCCTTTGATGGGACAGCAAGAGGAATCTTAGGGGAAATAACTCTGTCCCTTGAAATAGGGCCTATTTGTTTTCCTGTCCTCTTTCAGGTCATGGAGATCCAACCAGCTTACACTATGCTTCTGGGAAGGCCTTGGATTCATGAAGCAGGAGTTGTTCCATCAACTGTGCATCAGTGTTTGAAGTATATTCAAGATGGGTCTGTGATCACCGTCCGTGGTGAAGAGGAAATTATGCTGACAAAGCCTGCCACAGTACCTTATGTAGAAAGTACGGAGCAAATGGAAGATGATTCACTGCGTAGTTTTGAGATATTGAAGCCAGAGAACAAGAAAAGGGAGTTGCCAATGAAGAATGTGAATGAAGTGGCAATCCGCATCATGGAAAAGAATGGGTATCAAAGAGGAAAAGGCCTAGGGCCTAAGCTTCAGGGGATCTCTCAACCAATTGAAGCAGCTATGAGAGAAGGAAGGCATGGATTGGGGTATCAACCCTGCTTGGTAGAAAAGATGAAATTCATGACCCTCGAAAGCAAGAAAGAAGGAGATGATGAGATAAAGCATCTTCCCCTTTTGGCAGAGACTTTCCCAGCAGCTGCTGAGGTTATCAGTCCAGAAAAATTTCCTTCCCCTCACTTCACTATCAGCACACTTGAAGAGGAGCTGGACGAGAACCATGTCATCTATCTCCCTGCTAGCAATGAAGTTCTCAATAATTGGCGATCTGAACCATTTGTTGATGTTATTTCCATGAAGTAATTATCTTATTGTACTAAATATGAACTGATGTTTACTTTGTTTGAGACATGAATGAGAATGTAGCACTTTGTCTGGTGTTTTCCTTTTGATTCCATTGTTTCTTTTTCTCTCTCTTTCATTTCTTTACTTTGTTTAAGCTTTTCTTTCATGAATAAGACTCTTGCCTATACTTCTCTTATTCCCAACTTTTCCTTTCAGGAATCCTTCTTCCACTAAAGATTTACCTCAGGAGAGGAACTTTGAAAACTCATTTATTGATTCCCTCACGGCCGTCGATGAATACAATCTTGAATCCGATGAGAAAGAAGGAGACGTTGAAGAATTCATAAAGATGGTGAAACGGTCAGAAGAAGGGATTGGCTCGAATGATGAGGTTGCAGAAGTGATCAATATGGGAACCGAGGAAAACAAAAAGGAGTTGAAAATAGTGGATAACCCAGAGCGTGAAGAAATGATTGCACTATTCAAAGAGTATCTGGACGTTTTTGCATGGTCCTACAGAGTTATGCCAGGTTTAGATCCTGAGATTGCATCACATAAAATTCCCTTATACCCAGATGTGGTTCCAAAGAAGCAAAAATTAAGGAGGATGCATCCTGAGATGTCGTTGAAGATCAAGGAAGAAGTGACCAAACAGTTAGAGGCTGGCTTTCTAGAAGTAGCTAGACACCCGGAATGGGTAGCTAATATTGTTCCAGTACCAAAGAAGGATGGAAGGGTCAGAATGTGTGTGGACTACCGAGATTTGAATAAAGCCAGTCCAAAGGATGATTTCCCGCTACCTCATATTGATGTCCTTATAGACAGTACAGCCAGAAGTCATAGGTTTTCTTTCATGGATGGGTATTCTGGGTACAATCAGATCCTCATGGATGATGATGACAAAGCAAAGACAACTTTTATCACTCCTTGGGGAAATTTTCGTTACAAAGTAATGCCTTTTGGGTTGAAGAATGCTGGGGCCACTTACCAACGTGCTATGGTAGCATTGTTCCATGATATGATGCATAAGGAGGTAGAGGTATATGTTGATGATATAGTGGCTAAGTCCAAGAAAGAAGAAAGCCATGTAGCAGTTTTGCGGAAGTTGTTCGAGCGGCTAAGGAAGTACAAGTTGCGGCTCAACCCTTCAAAATGTACTTTTGGTGCATCAGCAGGGAATTTACTTGGCTTTGTTGTCAGTAGAGAAGGAATAAAAGTGGACCCTAACAAGGTAAAAGCAATACGTGACATGCCAGCACCTAAGAACGAGCGAGAAGTAAGAGGTTTTCTTGGAAGGTTGAACTATATTGCGCGCTTCATTGCAAATTTGACTAGCACATGCGAGCCAATCTTCAAACTCCTCAGGAAGAACAATCCGGGAAGATGGGATGATAACTGTCAAGAAGCCTTTGACAAGATAAAGGCATATTTACTGAATCCCCCAGTATTGGTACCACCTACCCAAGGTCGTCCATTGTTACTCTATCTCACTATATTGCCAACCTCAATGGGGGCAATGTTGGGACAACAAGATGAGTCTGGCAGGAAGGAGCAGGCAATTTACTATCTGAGTAAGAAGTTTAATTCCTGTGAGGCTCGTTATATGGCAATCGAGAAGACTTGTTGTGCGCTAGTGTGGACCTCCAGAAGACTCAGACAGTACATGTTATATCACACCACTTGGCTAATTTCTCGAATGGATCCTTTGAAGTATATCTTCGAAAGTCCTCATATCTCCTTAAGAGTTTCGAAGTGGCAAGTGATATTGTCAAAATTTGACATCAAATATGTGACTCAGAAGTCCATCAAAGGAAGTGCGATTGCTGATCATTTAGCAGAGAATCCTCTTGAGGATGGATGGCCTGTCAACTCCGAATTCCCAGATGGAGAGATAATGTCCCTTGAGGAAGGTGAGGAAGGGGAAGATGTGTGGAAGATGTATTTTGATGGAGCAGTCAATATGCATGGCAGTGGTATAGGAGCAGTGGTTATTTCACCAAACGGCAAGCAGTACCCGGTGGCCATAAAGCTGGAATTTGAATGTACAAATAATATTGCAGAATACGAGGCATGTGCTAGTGGATTGCAAATGGCACTTGAACTTGGTATAAAGCAGTTGAAAGTCTTCGGAGATGCAGCTCTAATTATTTACCAAGTCAATGGTGAATGGCAAACCAAAGACTCCAAGTTGATTCCATATCAGAGATACTTGACTTAGTTGATTGCAAAGTTTGATGAGATCACTTTCTCGCATTTAACTCGAGATAAGAATCAGTTTGCTGATGCTTTAGCCACACTAGCTGCCATGACCAAGCTGGACATCCATACCAATGTTCAACCCATCCAAGTTAGAGTGCAAGATGAACCGGCGTACTGTGCCCATGTGGAAGGAGAACCTGATGGTAAGCCTTGGTATCATGATATCAAGCAATATATTCAGAACAAGAAATACCCGGCAGAAGCGAGCGAAGCAAACAAAAAGACCATCCGAAGACTGGCCATGGCCTTTTTCTTAAGCAAGGAAGTCCTGTATAAAAGAGGATATGATGGTACTCTGCTCAGATGTGTGGATGAGCGTGAAGCTAAGTTGATCATGATTGAAGTTCATGAAGGAATCTGTGGAACTCATGCCAATGGTCATATGATGGCTCGGAAAATCTTGAGGAGTGGTTATTATTGGTCCACAATGGAATCAGATTGTATAGAGCATGTTCGTAAATGCCAAAAATGTCAGATGTATGCAGACCGAGTCAATGCACCTCTATTTCCACTGCACAATTTAGCGTCCCCATGGCCTTTTTCGATGTGGGGAATAGATGTCATCGGTCCCATTAATCCCAAAGCTTCCAATGGTCATCGTTTCATCTTGGTGGCAATAGACTATTTCACTAAATGGGTAGAAGCTTCTTCATATGCCAGCATAACTCAAAAAGTGTTTCTCAAATTCCTCAAGAAGGACATCATCTGTAGATACGGGATCCCAGAGAGGATAATCACAGATAATGCTGCTAATCTTAATGGTGCCGAGATTCAAAAGTTTTGCGATGGTTTCAAAATCAAACACCACAATTCAGCTCCTTATAGACCTCAAATGAATGGTGCAGTTGAAGCAGCAAACAAAAATATCAAGAAGATCGTTGCCAAGATGGTTGTGAATTATAAAGACTGGCATGAAATGCTGCCATATGCTCTACATGCTTATCGGACTAATATACGATCAAGTACTGGGGCAACCCCTTTCTCTTTGGTGTACGGGATGGAGGCTGTCTCACCTATCGAAGTAGAACTCCCTTCGCTAAGAGTCTTGATGGAAGCAGATTTAGAAGAATCGGAGTGGGTGAAAACTCGATATGAGCAGTTGAACATGATAGAAGAGAAAAGACTGGCAGCTATCTGTCACGGGCAATTGTATCAAAGCAGAATGACAAGAGCTTTTAATAAGAAAGTTCGCCCTAGAGAATTTTGCGCGGGAGACCTGGTTTTAAAGAAAATTCTCCCTAATCAGGAGGATCCCGAGGAAAATGGGCACCGAATTATGAAGGTCCTTATATTGTCAAACAAGCATTCTCAGGAGGAGCTTTGATTCTGGAAAACATGGATGGAGAAGAGTTACCAAGGCCAGTAAACTCTGATGCTGTGAAAAAGTTCTATGCTTGAATTGAAAAAAAAAAAAAGCCCTCTAGGTTGAAAACCTGAAAGGGCGGCCTAGGCAAAAGTTAGGGCGAAGAACAATGAAAACAAAGGAAAAGAAAAGGCCAGCTAGGTTGAAAACCCGAAAGGGCAACCTAGGCAAAAATTAGGGTAAATAAAAAAAAAAAAACTTAGGCTGAAAACCTGTAAAGGCAGCCTAGGAGGAGGATATTGTCCAACACTTCTGCAAGCACTCACCACACTGGGGCAATTTTATCCTACTGAGTAAACTGGGGCAAGATTGTTGAGGAATGATTGAAGAAAGTGTATTTGAAGAATTAGAAACGGAAGCCAAGATCTGTGTCATCAAAAGACTGTGGGGAATCAACTAAATGAGGATCAAAGAACCAACACTGGGGCAAATTTTATGTGATCGTTGTAACTTTCTTTGTTTACCTTTGCTTTTAATCTTCATGATCCCTTTGCAATTTTGTTCTCATGTTATTATTTCCTCTTACAAACTAAATTCTGATATTAAGGCAAGAGACTTTTCCTTTCATACTCCCTTGTCGTGCTCACTCTCATATTTAATCACTATGATCATGTCTCAATAAAAGTAAATATAAGTTTAATGGTATGATTTGATAATTCTAATGGTAGCACCAATAAATGACTTGAACCAAAAGAACTCAACATTTCAAGTTCAATAAGGGAGATAGCATACACTGGACAACAAAAGAATGATGCAAATGAGCCTGGGAGAATAAACATAACATCCACCTCATATGTTATCAGATTCTTGGGTGACCCATGTTGTTAAAAAAGGAATGAATGACGCCTCGGCTCAGAGTGGTCGGTGAACAAGGGTTTGGTTGGTTGAAGTTTTTCCATGGAGCGTTTGGTTCCAATGTCTTCCAAAGGAAGGGATTCTCATTAGTTTCAGATTACTGATTAAATTTTGACGAGCTCTGAGGCTCACTGCAATTTAATTTTAGAGATCTGAGACTCAATGCAAGTTTATTTTCGAGCTCCGAGGCTCGTTGCATATTTAATTTTTTGTCGGACGAGGAGGTTCCGTCCGTTGCATATTTAATTTCCTGTTGGACGAGGAGGTTCCGTCCGTTGCATATTTAATTTTCTGTTGGACGAGGAGGTTCCGTCCCTTGCATATTTAATTTCCTGTTGGACGAGGAGGTTCCGTCTGTTGCATATTTAATTTTTTGTTGGATGAGGAGGTTCCGTCCGTTGTATACTTAATTTTCTGTTGGACGAGGAGATTCCGTTCGTTGCATATTTAATTTTCTGCTGGACGAGGAGGTTCCGTCCCTTGCATATTTAATTTCCTGTTGGACGAGGAGGTTCCATCCATTGCATACTTAATTTTGTTGGACGATTGTTGGACGAGGAGGTTCCGTCCGTTGCATATTTAATTTTCTGTTGGACGAGGAGGTTCCGTCTGTCGCATATTTAATTTCCTGTTGGACGAGGAGGTTCCGTCCATTGCAATTTTATTTTCAAACTGTGAGGTTTTCTTTTGTGCTCCTCGTGTTTTGTCGGACAAAATAAGTGTTCATTTTCTTTACTTGTCCATTACTACAATACATGAAAAGTCACAACTAATCATGTCTTTTAGTATGCAACAAGTAAAGAGGGGCAACTGTGAACACCCAATTTTGTCCGCCCTTATTTGAATTTATTCTAACTTTATTAATATTATTATACTATTATTGTTATTTCGTTTTTTTTTTCATATTTCTGGAAAAATGAAAAAATAGAAGTGAAGGAGAGAAGAGAAGAAATAAAGGAAGATCGGGCTCAATCAGAAACGAAGAAAAGAGGAGAAGAAAGATGGAGGAAAGGCCCAATCCAAAAAAGAAAAAAAAGGGGAAAAAGAAAAGACCCAAACAGCACAAAAAAAAAAAAAACAGTCCAGCGAATCGGGTTGAGCCGACCCGGTTCGGCCCAGCTTGCTCCTCCTCTAACCCGGTTTCACTCCCACCCAATCTTTTATCCCCTTCTTCCATCATTTACCCTAGCAGCCAGCAGCCACACTACATCACCCACTGTTTTTTTTCATCTTCTTCTTCCCTCACATCACCTCAAAACCGCCACTTCTAACCTAGCCATTTACCCACCATCTCTTCAACTCCCCCCTCCAACTCTCCACCAAAAACGCAGCCCCACGCCCTCCTTCAAACCACCAGTTTTTCTTCTTCTCTTCCTCATCACCTCTCTCTACCCACTAGACAAAACCGACGCCCTTTCCTTTCACCCACCAGAGATAACGCATCCCTCACGTCACTTCCACCAAAATCACATCCCCTTTTCACGCAAATCCTCTGAACCATAGCCACCTGCACAGGCCGTCGCCTAAGCTTCCTCTGTTCTTCAAGCCGCACACGCAACCGCCGCTCATGCATACGAAATCTCGCTAGCAACCGAGATTGTCGTGGATCCGCTGGGTAACAAGAAGCATGAAGTCCTCATCCCCTACTCTATAAATATCCGACGCAGAAGCAGAAGGAGGGGGGGGCGGCATAGTTATTTCTTCTCTCTGTTATGAAGTTTCATTTTTTCTCTACTCTGTATTTCACGAAAAATTGGGTAGGGAGAGTAGGAGAAAGTTTCTTTAGTTCCGATTGATTCATCTAAAAAATCTCAGATTTCTTGTTCTTTTTTTGGGAAGAGAGAATGTAAAATTCCTGGGTTCATAGGGAAGAGATTTTCAGTTCTGTGAGGAGTGTTCTGTGTTTCCCTTTTTAAGAAATTTCGAAAAAAAGGAGATTGAGAAGTTAGGGGGAGTTACAATTATTGTATTCAATCACTGTGAGAAGGCACTTGTTTGGTAACTCTAATTCTTCTACCTTTGCTATTTCTATTTGTTGTTGTTTCTGTATGGAATTCATTAAATCCATATGAATCACTGTCTCCATTTGTTAATGATGCATATAATCTGTTAGATAAAATGCTCAGTTTTCTGCAATGTGTTAAAATTAGGATGACATGAGTCTGATTAAGCTAATCCCTCTGTTTCTTGGTCATGCCAAAGTAACTTGAAAGTCATTTTTGAAAGAACTCAGAACCTCAATCCCTCTGTTCCTTGATCCTGCGTTTTTTATTTACCTTTTTATTTATTTATTTATTTATTTATTTATTTATTTATTTATTTATTTATTATTTTTTACTATGTTTTGTTGGATTTAAACTCATATGATTTATTTTAACATGATTTCAATATAAAAAAAAAAACGAAAAATGAAAAATTATTCTTCAGCATTTATAAATCTTGCGTAGCAATTCCCTCCTTAATTTTATAAGTGTTTTAAAACTAAAAAATAGAGAGCCCCCTTGGTGAAATAAATAATTCTTAATTAGTATTTAATTCCTTCCCCATATAAAAGGTTTTCAATCAAAATGAATCAATCTGTTAATTTCCAAGAATATTTTTATTGATTTGTTGATTTTCTAGAGTGTTTTAAATGACATTTATGTTTATTAAAGCTACCGTCTAAAATTCCATCTTGTCATTAACTCGTAATGGTGATTGCAATGTTATTAATGTGATTGATCCTTTTTTGGTTTTCTTTTATTTTTCATTTATTGTTTCTTATTAGTAATAATAAATGCTAAAGTTAGGACCTTCTCTTTAAAATGAAATCTTAAAACAAAAAATATATGAATCCTTTTGATTGCATAATTGATTGATTCTAAAATAAAAAAAATTCAAGTAAAAAAAAAAGGGGTAAATTAAATATTTTAAGAGTTACTAATAATTTGTACAATTAAATTTGGGTAATCGTTTTTAACGGATGTTCTAGGGTGCCGTGGGGTTAAATCTTCATGCCTTCCCTAAACATAATCGGCTCCCGAGCTCGATCTTGGTTTCAAAGACCGTTTTAAAGGGTTTTCCAATTTTTCCTAAATTAAATAAAATTGGTGGCGACTCCATGTTCATTTTCTAAAAGAAAACTCTTGTTTTCTTTTTTGTCGCCGTTGTGCCACGATCTCGGTCGCGACACTGGGTCCACTAGGCACCCGTGCGGATCTAGGCACTCTACCTCACAGGTCCCCGAGAGGGGGAACCCCGGGTCCTGAGTCATCCACGGATGATCCCAGTGCGCCATCTACATGATCTGGATCTAATATACAAAACATATATGTACAAACATACAACCAAAGAAAAAGGGATAAGAATCCATATAACATCAAACGTGGTAAGGGTTTAGCGACATTTAATTCTATAACAGCAAGATAAACATCCATCTCCCAAAATATAGTGTATATATATATATATATATATATAACAAAATCATCCTCAATCCACATCTAGGGTCTTTCCTCTACCCCCACCATGATGCAATGCAAATGCTGTATGAATCTCCACAGGTAGTCGGCCATATCCGGATATCACAACAATCGACACGTCCCAACGGCGCACACCCTCGTCCGCGGATGGAGGGTGCCCATACAAAGCAATGGCACTATAGCTACACAATCCGGTGCACACCTCTGGACCCCGACCAGGGTGCTCATGCAACGCATGAACGATAGCTGCAACTAAAATGAAATCATGTCTGGGACGGTCCCCCGTTAGCCTAGACCCCGAAAATTCTCCCTTCGAGGAATAGACCCCAACGACCATGTTTCAGGTCCACACAACGACCATGTTTCAGGTCCACATATCACAGACCATATTTCAGGTCACCCCCTAATGCCCTAACCGCTCATCATCACCTCATAAATAACCTCAATAAAATCTCATTATCATATAACATCAATCGTCTCGGTTAGGCACTACCAACACATAAAGAATGATTTCCCCAATACATCATCATGACTCATCATATCTCATCACTTACTCAATCTCTACTCATAATCATTACATTCACATCATCATGCCATCATGTCATCAAATCATCATATTAATCATGGCATCATTTCCAATATAATAATAATAATAATAATAATAATAATAATAATAATAATAATTTTAATAAGAAATACCAACACTCATTATCAGTCATCAATCATCATAATAACGAAATCAATCCAAGCAGTCACAACAGCCAGTCATAAAATAACAAAATAATATATTTTTATCGTAACGACGATAAACGCACAATTTCAATATCATCATTGGTACCACTAAGTAGTCCCCAATGTGACATGGACATTGTCCGTTACTCGCTCTCGAGTAGGGTTTAGGTCGCCCTACGCCATTATCGAACTAAATGTAACTGCGCCGTTTCCGACGTTAAATGGTTTCTTTCCCCCACCTGGAGAGTCGTACGATGAACGAAACGAGACGAAACGAGCGTTTCCTCCACTAGCTCGATTCTGCCCTGTGCGGTTCTAGGGTCTCGGAGCTTCCAAAAATTCACTTAAGCATCACATTACGAAGCACACATTACTACGAGTTCATACTCGAAGACGGAATCGAATTCCGACAAACAAAACGAAAGATACATAGATAAACGTAACGAAACGAGTTTCGACATAAACGGGGATAATTTACCTTCACTTTTAGAAGAAATGAAGAAGAAGACAATGAAGGTATCGCCGTCACGAACACAACCATGCAACCAGAAACACAACAGGATGATCGGGCAAGTCACACTCACACTAAAACTCTTTTCTCTCACTAAACTCTCTCTCTTTCTCTCTCTATATGCTCCTCTCTGTTTTCTCAGATTTCTGCTCTCTGCCTTCCTTTTTCTTTCTGATGGCTTAAGTGAGTTGCCCTTTTTATTTTTATGTTTCACACTGCCACGCTCGAGTGTGGAAATTTTCACGCTTGAGCGTGGAACAACCCACACTTGAGCGTGGAAAGCCACCACGCCATGCAACCACTCAGAGGCTACCACGTCAGCCTCATTGACACGTAGCAAGTCAAAGCATGGCCCTTGTCTGTTGACTTGGGCGCTTGAGCGTGGATACACCCACGCTTGAGTGTATTGTGGACGCTCGAGCGTGAGGTTTGCCACGCTCGAGCGTTGACTTTTTGACCAGAAAGTCAACTCTCTACGTTCAGGGTTTGTTCGACGTCCGATTGACCTCAAATTTGAGATATAGGCCCATTAGGACCTAATAAACAATCTCCAACCATCAAAAATGCCTAATCTCATCTCTAACTCCAAATTTATTGTTCCACCATCAAATATCTAAAAGACACTAACCGGGAAACCCTAATTGGTCTCTACGTTCAAACTCACCAGAAAAAGCTGCGTACTTAACATGCAAAGGTCTCTATGTCTCAAACCACATCTCAGATATATAATCCAAGCCTTAAAACTAAACATCATTGTGAACAACCCATTTTGACCGGGACCTCTTTTTAATTTTCACTAAAATCTAAAAAATAAAAATAAAAATAATAAATAAGTAAAAAAAAAAAAATAATTTTGATGTTTGGTTTTTTTAAAGACTAAAAAAATCAAAAAAATATTTTGCTTTGTTTCTTTTTATCCCAAAATCCAAAAAAAATTATAAAAGAAAAGTCACAAAAAAGATTTTTAATTTTTAGTTTATACTTTTAGTTTGTTTTTGTTTGAGAACCAAGCCCAATACCAATAACTCACCCCAAGACCCATTTTTTTCTTTTAAACCCGGATCCACCACCCATACCACATTTTTCTCCTATTCTTTAACCCTAGCAGCCACCATTCTTCTTCCCTATCCCCCTCTAACCCTAGCCGTCATCTCTGCTTCCCGCACTTGACCAAATCGCGCTCAAATTTATTACCAGAACGATGATTCTTTGTTTCCTTTCCTATTTGCGTCCCAAAATCTGCTTGATTCTTTGCCATATCCAAGGTTAGGTGCAATTCCTTCCTTTCTCAAAACGCTAGCAGCCGTACAACCCTTCTTCTCCATCGTCAATTCCGGTTCTTGATCACTAAATCAGATTTCCTCTAAAGCACCACGAATCTTTCTTTTCTCATCCTCAAGAGCGCATTTCACATTTCTGTCCTTTTCTGGCGTCATTGACAAACAGAAAATAAATGTCATCAAGGTAAGCATCATTTCTTTCTCTTCTACTCTCAATCATGTCATTAATGGATTCTATTCCCATTTTTTGCAGGTTAGCACGACGAGAGGCAGCAACTGCGTGACCTAGGCTCTATAAAGCGGACGAACACAGACACTTGAAAGGGGAGCGAAAAAAGGAATAGAGGAGGGGACAACAACAACAAGAAAAAACCAATTTCTGGGTAGAGAAAAACAGAAGCGAGAATTTACAGAAAGATAGTATCATAGCAAGAGTGTTTGAGGTGGAGAGCATTTGGAGTCTGGAGTAAAGACAGAAGAGGAGTGTGTTATTGATTAGGAAAAGTTTTAACACTTCCACAATTGTTCTTAGCATTGGTAAACCATAGTGATTTTTTTTGTTTTGTTCTGTCACCTGTATTGAAGTCTTTTGCAAATGGTTACTGAATATTCATGTTTCAGTGCTATTTGAGTGATTAATCTTTTGTGTTATGTGATGTTACTTGTTGATATGACTGTTAAGGCTTGCTAAAATTGGCTCTCTGTTTAGTTTTCTTTCTTATGAAATGTGGGGTTAATTTCTGGAGGTAATTACTGTTTAGATAGTATGGCTGGTTTTGAGAGTAATGATAATATGTTGTTTGATGAAAGGCCTATACAATCTATTTCTGTTTTAAGTAATCAAGTCAGTAAAGATGGAATTAATTTTTTTGAGCATTTTTGATGGCTTATATAGTCATATGTTATCTTATTAATTTGCTGACATGCTAAACAGTTGTGAACTTCCTTAGTCACATTCTTTTCTTGCTCTGCCGTTTGTGACTTATGAATGTGTAGCAAGTGCACAATTTTTGTTTTAATGCAATAAAAAAGGGGAATATGAAATGATATGAATAAATGGGTGAGAAGGTAAATCTAATGGAGTTTTGTTTTTTTTGGCATGATTAAAGTTAGGCTTTATGGTAATTAAATGTTGAGCTTTAATAGTAGTTTTTTTTTAATGCAAAGATTTTGGTCAATCTGGGCATTGGTGCTATAATTTGAAACTCAAAGATTCTGTGAGCGTTTCTTTCCCTTCTTTTTTTTTCCTTATTTGTTTTAATTTTCGTGTTTTTTCCTTGTAAAAAAAGATAAAATAAGAAATTTTCTATTTTATTTTAGCTTAATCATTAATTAGTAGATAATAGAAGCATTAAAATCATTTTTGTTGTTCGCTAATTTTGATCTTAGGGTAAAAATAAACACTTTAAAGTTTATTAAACATTTGCACAATTAATTTGGGTAACCCTTTTTTTTAACGGGCGTAGTAGGGGTGCTATGGGGTTGAGTTCTCATCCTTCCCTATGCGCAATCGACTTCCGAACTCAACTTGGTTCCAAAGGCCATTTTTTAAGGTTTTCCAATTTTTATCCTAAATAAATAATATTGGTGACGACTTTACTCTTTTTCTTAAAAGTTAATTTTATCGCCGTTCCCGTCGCGATTTTCGGTTGCGACAGATGGCGACTCCATCGGGGACAAATTTAGAGAGTCAAGCCCATTAAAATTAGTTGTGCAAATTTTTAATAAATTTTAATTTATTTGTTTTACCCTTTTTCTTTTTTTCTTTTTTTATATAGTATTTGTCTTATCTTGTTTGGGCTTTTTGACCTTTCCTTATATATATATTTTTCTTTGTTCATGTTATTTATTTATTTTTATTCTTTTTTTTTGTTGTATATGTTTCACTAACGATTTCTCTGTTTTTTTTTCCCCTTCTTTCTGACCTTTTTGTTTCTTATATATACATGTGTAGTTGTTTTGCAGGTTTTTTTTTTTTAAGGTGTTATAGGTTGGTATGCTCCCTCCACACACCTCACGGTCACTTACCTCACACACATTATGGGCTCTATACCCGAGCCTGAGTGACGTCTAGGACTTAGAAGGGGCTTTAGCGATGTTATTGTGTAGCTTTATGCTTCCTTGACTTGCGCTAATTCTCCTGCTCAGATTGTGCCTAGTTTCACGGGTTGATCATATTGTGAGGGTTTATCCCTCCTTGTGATTAATTTATGGGACTAGATCCTTATCTCCTTGATAAGGGCAATCTGGGGACCTTTTCCTCTAGGGTTTAGAACTATCCTTGAAAACCATGCACTAGTAGACGGAACCTAGTCAGCTTGATCGTTAGGTTTCACCCTATTAGGACACAAAGGGGGCGTACTTACCCTTTTTATTTATTTCATTTATTTACTTTTATCTTCTCAATATTCTTTTAATTATTTTATTTCCTCTTGTAGGGTTGGATTTGACACGCAAGGAAAGATTTTGGTGAATCAATAGCAAGGTACGGAAGGCCCCCATAATGCAGATAACATTAGCGAGGTCATCAGTGGAAAGAATTTCAAAGTATCAGTGATCGTCAGCCCACTTGGAAGCCTGCAAGAAATAAGCCACGGGATGCCCATAGAAGCCCGAAAAGATTTTGTGAGTCAATACGGGAGGATATTAGACTTGTTGCTCATTCCGGTCCAGATTTCCGTATTGAGTTCCTTGGCCCAATTTTGGAACTCCGCACTAAGATGTTTTGAACTACCCCACTTGGACATAACCCCTACCATTGAAGAGTATGCTTACATGTTAAGGTTACCCCTTGGGCGAGGCACCCAAGTCTACACATATGGAGGGCATTATCTGTCGATAGGGAAGATAGCTGCTTTATTGGAAATGCCATTTGCGGAGGTCAAATTGACAGGAAGTGGGTCCATACGAGCACTGACAAGGACATACTTAGAATCTCACTTGCAAGAGTTAGCACGACAAGGAAATTGGAAGGCTTTTAATAGGGTGCTAGCCATGACTATCTACGGACTGGTGTTGTTTCCGTCTTCTATTGACATGGTGGACCAAACAGCTATGGACGTATTCATCTGGTTTGAAAACCATAAGATAAACCCCGTACCTGCGATCTTGGCGGAGACATTCCTATCTTTGGAAATTTGTAAAAGGAAAGGTGAAGGCAAATTCCGAGGTTTGCACTCAATTATTATATGTTTGGATCATGACACATGCGTGCACCGGGAAACATATAAATCACTTGGATGATCCATTGAGGTCCTTTAAAAAGACTCCGATTAAGAAACAGACGTCCTATGAATGGAAAGAGGAGTTTGCTCAGATGAATCCGGTGTCATTTGAGTGGGTTTGTCCATGGTATGATGGTGATGAAGTCATTCTAAGTTGTGGAAATATTAACAATGTACCTCTGATGGGGCCGAGGGGATGCATATCATATACACCTGCCTTGGTGATCAGACAACTTAAGTGGACTCAGGATATACCACGAGAAGAACAACTTGGAGGATATTGTTTCTGGTTTGATGGGAACCCTAATGGCAATGAACAAATAGCCAAAATCATAGCGGCTTGGAAAGACATTCATATGGCAGGAAAAAAGGAGTTGGGACGACGATTCAAAGCTTGCACTGATCGTTACCAAAAATGGAGAGAAGCCAGGAGGAAACATTGTCGTATGCCCGAATTTATGCCAAGAAGCGACTGCAACTTTCAAAAGGAGTCTCTAGCAGAGTCTCATGTTGAAATCCTCAAAGCACAGATGGACTCCCTGAGGCAAGAAAAGGAAGCAATTGAAATTCAAAAAATGACCCTCCAAAGTAAGTGTGAAAAGATGAGCAAAAAGATAGAGCAGTTGGAAAATGAATGTGCGGATGCTTGGGAAGCTTCAAGGCAATCAAAGAAAGAAGAAGATGGAAAGAGAAGGAGTCCGAAGAAGTCCCAGAGTTAAAGGCAAGAATTGAATTCCAAGAGGAGTTTATACTAAAGATCTTGAAAGAAAAAGAAGAGTTAGAGGCAAATGCTAAAGTGCAGGATCAAGTAGTGGAGGTACTAAGAGAAAGGATAGAATCTTTATGAGGAACTCTGACTCAAGTACAAAGCCACTCAGATCGAGGATGGAAATTGGTGAAAGAATACCGTGATGCACTGGGAAAAATAAGCAAGACAGAAGAACGATTGTGTTTGAGGATTCAGAAGCTGGAACTAGAGAAGGAGCAATGGAGACAAGAAGCCCAAAGACATGAGAAAGAGAAGAACGAATGGGTGGATGGATGGATTGCGGTAGCTTGGGATCAGAAAAGAATGAGAGAAAAATGGCAAGAGGAATATGAATACATATGCCGCACCATCCAGTATCATGCTTCAAATTTCATTGATCACCTTGAGGAAGCAAATGCTCATATTCGCATAGATCCTTGGGTAAAGCTACCTCTAGGAATAAGAGAATTTATGAAATATTGTGGAGAGGTTATTAAGGGCTTTAAGAAAAGAAAGACAAAGTTGTTGATGTAATCCATTTATGCTTCTTTTATCTAGATATGAACTTTGTATTCCTTCCGTTCAATAAATGAAGATGAGACTTTGATTCGATTATGCCTTATAAAAGTCCTTTCTGATCGTCACTAATTACTAGTTGATGTGCTGCAAATGATAGATGTGGAGTAAGGTGCCGACCTAGTTGGGATGTTTCTCCTCGTTGTGATGCCTTTGCACATTAAAAGTAAAAAAAAAAAAAAAAACTAAAACGTCTTAATGACAGATGACTTTTGTATTGAGTTCGACGATGCCACGGTAGTATCTATTGTGGAGTGTATACTTCCTTGGATACCATGTTTAAGTGAGATTGCCTGTCACATTTAGCATGCAAAATGAAGAGCCTTGCTAATGTTACACTTTTGTCCATTGTGGAATGGGATATCAACAATCTCTGCTAATGGGGTACACACGACACGGGAATTGTTACCTTGCTATTGGATCAACCAATCATTTCTTGCGCGTCGAATCTCCTCACCCCTATAGGGTAAACACTAACTCTTTCGTTGTCTTGGTACTTGCACAGGTTTGGACCTATTCAAGAACCATTGCGCGACCCAGGATAGGCGACACCAATCAAACCCGGGTTCACAACACTAGATCTCGGACCAGAATGGCTGCCAACAACTCTGAAACAGGAAGGAACTTGAGTTTAGAAGTAGACGAAGTGAGGGGGAGGGTGACAGAAATCTCTGAAACTCAAACAAGGTTAGAGGCTATACTTCAGGATATGAGGGAATCTCTTAACAGGCTTGGTGCAAATAGAATTGGAAATGAAGATGGCCCACACATGAGCATACAACCGGCCCTCTCCATTGTAACGGCACCAATTAACAATAGTCTCACTCAGGGAATGTCAAGTTACACAGAGCCCATAATAATCCCCATCGGGGAAGGATATCGCCCCATCGAGAATGTGTACCATGAGGCTGCAGGTTATGCAGGGCTCACATGGGAAAAACCTCATGTATCCATTCCCGAACAATCCAGGGGAGCTCAGGTCGGACACGATAAGATGAAGGAAGAGTGGATGGAGAAAGTAGAGGAACAAATAAAGGAGATCAAGGGTTCAAATACTTATGGCCCTCTCAAAATAGAAGAACTTTTTCCTGCCACGAACGTCTTGATTCCTAAGGATTTCAAGATTCCTAATTTTTCCAAGTATGACGGAAATGGTAACCCACGATTCCATCTGATTAGTTATGCCACTAAAATGGCCATTTGGTCTAAAGATGACAAGTTCCTCATTAGCTTTTTCCATGAAAGTTTGACCGGGCTCGCGCTGGAGTGGTACCTTCAGTTAGACCATTCTAAGATCTCGCGGTGGACAGAGTTAGCTGATTTGTTCATGGATCAATATAAATTCAATTTGGATGTAGCTCCGACCCGTGAACAGTTGACTGCGATGCAGAAGAAGAGTGATGAGTCCTTCAAACAGTATGCACAAAGGTGGAGGAGTTTGGCTGCACAGGTTCAGCCACCGTTGATGTTGTCTGAAATGTGCTCATACTTCTTGGGAACCCTGGGAGCCCCCTTTATTGGGGCAATGGCAGGAGCAGCTTATAAGGATTTCTCTGACTTGATTGCTGTAGGAGAAAGAATTGAAATCTTAGCCAGAGCTGGGAAGTTGTCAGTTGATGCGGAGGGTAGTGCACCCAAGAAAGGGTTCCAGCCAAAGAAGAAGGAAGCCGAAGCAAATTACGTGCAATACATACAAAACTTTGGACCTCGTCATGTCCCTTCATACCCAAGGTACCAAGCACCATACCAGACACAAACACCATTTTACCCACCTCAACAGGCCTCGCCAACAATCACCCAGCCACAAAACCAAATAAATAACATCCCTACCCCTCAGCCATATAACCCCACTCACCTAACATATACTCATTACCCACCTGCACCTCAACAAAACCGTCCAAGCTACCCTCGACCTCGCCCAAATTTTCAAAATCAGGGACGCTTCCAATCTCAAAATCTGCCACCCTTCCCAAGACTGTCCATTTCCAACGCAGATTTGTTCAAACAACTGTTTGACCGTCATCTAATTGCTGGAAACCCTGTACGACCCATGGAACCACCTTTCCCTGCTTGGTACAATCCTAACTTGACTTGCAAGTATCACATGGAAGCCCTAGGGCATTCCATTGAAGAATGTGAGGCCTTTAAGACTGCGGTAAGAAAGTTGATCGCTTGTGGACGATTGGGTTTTGAGGAAGATTCTGGGCCTAGCATTGTCAATAACCCAATCCCAAACCATAATGCGGAAAACCGGGTGAATAACTTGGAAGTGAAGCGGTCTCAAGTCAAGAAGGTTTTGGAATTGCGAACACCGATGCAAGAATTGTTTGAGGGGCTCAAGAAAGCAGGATATGATATTCTTGCACCGGTGAAGCCGATCGAAAAAGAAGTGAGGTGTGATGGTGATTTGAGTTGCGACTATCATCATGGGCAGGTAGGGCATGATATCGAAACCTGTTGGGACTTTAAGGTCCGGGTCCAAGGTTTGCTTACCTTGGGGGTGATCCAAGCCAGGCGAGGTACGACTGAAGAAGTTAATGTGGTTGAAAAAGTTGTGCTCCGGATACCACCCCTGAATGATGCTCCGGCGCCAGAAAAAGTGATTGGAAGGGTGAAAAAGCCAACTCCTTTTGCTTATGATGATACGCATGCCGTACCATGGAATTATGAACAGAAAGTTGTGCTAGTAGGAGGGGTAGAAGAATCTTCGAAGGCCCAAGTTACTAATGTTGTGAGAATTGGAGGCATTACAAGGAGTGGGCGATACTATGGCCCTATGGAAGAAGAAGCAAAGAAGAATGCCAAAGATGGAAGAGAGAAGGAAGCCATGGATGAGGGAAAAGAAAAGGAAGAAGAAGAAGAGTTCCTTAAGATCATGAAACAGAGTGAATACGATGTAATGGAGCAGTTAAAGAAAACACCGGCAAGAATATCCCTCTTGTCACTTGTCCTGACATCGGAGATGCATCGTAAGGCATTATTGAAGGTGTTAAATGAAGCTTATGTCAAGTCTGACGTCACTCCAGAGAATGTAGTAAACATGGTAGATCCGATAAGGCGAGTTAACATGATCACCTTCTCAGAAGATGAGGTAGCTCTGAAATCACAAGGTAATCCCAAAGCCTTACACATTACTCTAAGGTGTAAAGGATTTGTGATTGCAAAGGTGCTTATAGATGGTGGCTCGACGCTGAATGTGATCCCGATGTCCACTCTAGAACAATTGAACATAGGCTTGGCAGATTTAACGCCACAGGAGATGATTGTGCGAGCCTTCGATGGGACAGCAAGAGGAATTCTAGAGGAAATAACTTTGTCCCTTGAAATAGGGCCTAGTTGTTTTCCCGTCCTCTTTCAAGTTATGGAAATTCACCCAGCTTATACTATGCTTCTAGGAAGACCTTGGATTCATGAAGCTGGTGTTGTTCCATCGACATTACATCAATGCTTGAAGTACATTCAAAATGGGGCTGTAATTACCATCCGTGGTGAAGAAGAAATCATGCTGTCAAAGCCTGTCTCAGTACCTTATGTAGAAAGTGCAGAGCAAGTTGAAGATGATTCCCTGCGTAGTTTTGAAGTCCTGAAGCCAGAGAACAAGAGGAAGGAGCTGTCATTGCAGAATGTGAATGAAGTGGCTGTGCGTATTATGGAAAGGAATGGGTATCAGAAAGGAAGAGGCCTGGGGGCAAACCTCCAAGGGATCCCTCAATCGATTGAAGCAGCTGCAAGAGATGGAAGACATGGACTGGGGTATGAACCTTCTTTAGTGGAAAAGATGAAGTACCTAGCTCTCGGAAGCAAGAATGGAGAAGGCAAGGAAGTTAATTATGTCCCCCACTTGAAGGAGACTTTCTCGGCATCAACTGAAGTGATCTGGCCAGAAAAGTTGACTTCCCATCATTTCACTATCAGTGCACTTGAAGAGAAGCAAGAAAGAAACCCTGTTATTTATCTCTCTACTGACAATGAAGTCCTTGGCAATTGGCAGTCTGAACCATTTGTTGATGTTATTTCCATGAAGTAATTATCTTTTGTATCTCAAATAAGCTAATGTTTACTTTGGTTGAGACATGAATAAAATGTGTTAGCATGATTTTTCAGCATTTTTTGGTGTTTTCCTTCCTCTATCCTTTATCTTATATCAATTGCGCTTTATTTCTTGAATAATATCCTTGCCTATATTGCTCTTGTTGCAAACATCCTATTTCAGGAACCTCTCCCCCGCTGAAGATTTGTCTCACAAAAGGGACCCTGAAACCTCATTTACTGATTCCCTTGCGGCTCTTGACGAAGATGATCCTGGGATTAGTGAGGAAGAAGAAGCCATTGAGGAATTCACAAAGTTGATGGAGCGCTCAGAAAATGAGTTCACTTCGAATGATGAAGTTATAGAAGTAATTAATATGGGGACCGAGGAAGAAAAGAAGGAGCTGAAAATAGTGGACAACCCAGAGCGTGCAGAAATGGTCACGCTATTTAAGGAGTACCTCGATGTGTTTGCATGGTCCTACAAAGATATGCCAGGTTTGGATCCAGAGATAGCATCACATAAAATCCCGTTGTACCCAGATATGGTGGCGAAGAAACAAAGGTTGAGGAGGATGCATCCAGAGATGTCACTAAAGATCAAAGAAGAGGTAACTAAGCAGCTAGAAGCTGGGTTTGTGGAAGTGTCGAGACACCCAGAGTGGGTAGCTAATATTGTACCAGTGCCGAAGAAGGATGGGAAAGTAAGAATGTGTGTGGATTACAGAGATCTAAATAAAGCCAGTCCAAAGGATGACTTCCCATTGCCTCATATTGACGTCCTTGTAGACAACACAGCAAGGAACCACCGGTTCTCCTTCATGGATGGGTATTCAGGATATAATCAGATCCTCATGGACGTCGATGACAAAGAAAAGACGACTTTCATCACCCCTTGGGGAACTTTTTGCTACAGAGTAATGCCTTTTGGGTTGAAGAATGCCGAAGCTACCTACCAGCGTGCTATGGTAGCATTATTCCATGATATGATGCACAAGGAGATAGAGGTATATGTGGATGACATAGTGGCTAAGTCTAAGGAGGGGGAAAGCCATGTAGCAGTTTTGCAGAAGTTATTTGAGAGATTGAGGAAGTACAATTTGAGGCTCAATCCCACGAAATGTGTTTTTGGAGCATCAACTGGGAAATTGCTTGGTTTTGTGGTCAGTAGAGAAGGAATACAGGTGCAGCCAGAAAAAGCAAAGGCGATCAGAGACATGCCGACTCCCAAGAATGAACGAGAAGTAAGGGGTTTTCTAGGGAGATTAAATTACATTGCCCGATTCATCGCTAACTTGACTAGCACGTGTGAGCCAATTTTCAGACTATTAAAAAAGAATAATCCGGGAAGATGGAACGAGGAATGTCAAGAAGCCTTTGACAAAATAAAGGCATACCTATTAAGCCCTCCAGTGTTGGTGCCGCCCACTCGAGGTCGTCCCTTGCTATTGTATCTCACTATCTTACCAACCTCAATGGGGGCAATGTTGGGGCAACATGATGAGTCTGGCAAGAAAGAACAGGCAATTTACTACCTGAGCAAGAAGTTTAATGATTGCGAAGCCCGATACATGGCAATTGAGAAGACCTGTTGTGCGCTGGTGTGGACTTCCAAGAGACTCAGGCAATACATGTTATATCACACCACTTGGTTAATCTCTCGAATGGACCCTTTGAAGTATATCTTTGAAAGTCCCCACATATCCTTAAGGGTTTCAAAGTGGCAAGTGATATTATCAGAGTTCGATATTAAGTATATGACTCGGAAAATCCATCAAGGGAAGTGCAATCGCTGATCATTTAGCTGAAAATCCTCTCAAGGGTGGATAGCCGATTACATCTGAGTTCCCTGATGGGGAGATACTATCATTGGAAATAGATGAAGTAGAAAAGGAGAATGTGTGGAAGATGTATTTCGATGGTGCAATTAATATGCACGGTTCGGGCATAGGAGCGGTGGTTGTTTCTCCGGATGGCAAGCAATATCCAGTGGCCATTAAGCTTGGATTTGAATGCACCAATAATATTGCCGAGTATGAAGCATGTGCGAATGGATTACAAGCAGCGATTGATCTTGGAATAAAACAGTTAAAGGTCTTTGGAGATGCAGCCCTAATTATTTATTAGGTCAATGGCGAATGGCAAACAAAAGATCCCAAGCTTATCCCGTATCAGAAATACTTGACTCAGTTAGTCGCGAAGTTTGATGAGATTACTTTCTCGCACTTAACTCGAGACAAGAATCAATTTGCAGATGCTTTAGCCACATTAGCCGCCATGACCAAGTTGGACCTCCATACCACCGTCCAGCCTATTCAAGTGAAGGTACAAGATGAGCCAACATACTGTGCACATGTGGAAGAAGAGCATGATGGTAATCCTTGGTATCACGACATCAAGCAATATATTCAAAGCAGCACGTACCCAATGGGAGCAAATGAAGTGAATAAGAGGACGATTCGGAGATTATCAATGTCCTTTTACTTAGATGGTAAAGTTTTGTATAAGAGGAATTATGATGGGGTCCTCATAAGGTGTGTTGATGCTCATGAAGCCCGGACTATCATGATAGAAGTGCATGAAGGGATATGTGGAACACACGCTGATGGTCACATGATGGCACGCAAGATCTTACGAGATGGTTACTATTGGTCAACCATGGAAGCTGATTGTTTGGAGTACGTCCGAAGATGCCATAAATGCCAAACATATGCAGATCAGATTAAAGCTCCACCATTTCAACTGCACAGTATGGTGTCCCCTTGGCCCTTTTCCATGTGGGGGATAGACGTCATTGGGCCAATCAATCCCAAGGCTTCAAACGGACATCGCTTCATTCTGGTTGCAATAGATTACTTCACTAAGTGGGTGGAAGCAGCATCATATGCCAATATAACTCAAAAGGTGTTTACCAAGTTCCTGAAAAGGGAGGTTATCTGTCGCTATGGAATTCCAGAAAGAATCATTACAGATAATGCTGCTAATCTTAATGGGGCGGAGGTAAAAAAGCTATTTGAGACCTTCAAAATCAAGCATCATAATTCTGCCCCATATAGACCTCAGATGAACGGGGCGGTAGAAGCGGCCAACATGAATATCAAGAAAATTGTTGCTAAAATGGTCATAAATTACAAGGATTGGCATGAAATGTTGCCATATGCTTTGCATGCGTATCGTACCAACATACGATCAAGTACTGGGGCAACACCTTTCTCATTAGTGTATGGAATGGAAGCTGTTTCTCCCATAGAAGTTGAAATCCCTTCATTAAGAGTGTTGATGGCAGCTGACTTGGAAGAATCTGAATGGGTAAAAGCTCGATATGATCAGTTAAACATGATTGAGGAAAAAAGACTGGTGGCCCTTTGTCATGGACAACTATATCAGAGAAGGATGGCTACAGCCTTTAATAAGAAAGTCCGTCCTAGGGAGTTTCAACCAGGTGATTTGGTGTTAAAGAAGATACTTCCCAATCAAGAAGATGCTCGAGGAAAATGGGCACCCAATTATAAAGGGCCATACATAGTAAAGCAGGCATACTAGGGCGGGGCCTTAGTCCTAATAGATGAAAATGGACGAGAGCTACCGAGACCTGTAAACTTTGATGCGGTGAAAAAGTTCTATGCCTGAAAAAAAAAAAAAAAAGAGCCCGTTAGGTTGAAAACCCGCAAGGGGGACCTAAGCAAAAGTTAGGGCATTGAAAAATAAAAAGGCCCGTTGAGTTGAAAACCCGCATGGGCGACTTAAGCAAAAGTTAGGGCATTAAAAAAAAAAAAAAGAGTTCGTTAGGTTGAAAACCCAAAAGGGCAACCTAAGCAAAAGTTAGGACAAAGAAACTGAATCTTAGGCTGAAAACCCGCAAGGGCAGCTTAAGTGATGACTTAAATGTTGACCACACTGGGGCAATTTTGTTTGTCAGTGGCTACAATGGGGCAAGGATAAATCATTGAAGTGTTAATGGAAGAATGTATATGGAAGCTGAGACTAGGACTGACGTCAAACAATTGTTGGGAATCAGTAATGAGGATCAAGGAACCAATACTGGGGCAAATTTTTATGCGGTTTCCTTTTATTTCATTATCCCTTTTCATACAATTCCCATGTACCCCCTTTGTATCTCCCCACATTTTTTTCCAAATTCCTTGTGTGCAATGTAGATTCTCATATTAAGGCAAGGATTTTATTCATCCATTTTCCATTATTATGCTCAAATCATGTTTTTGCATTGAAATCATGTCTCAATTTAAGTAAATTTAAGTTTAATAGTATGATTTGATAATTCTAATGGTTACGTCAATAAATGGTTTGAACCAAAGAAAGCCCAGTATTTCAAAGTCAATAAGGGAGATAACAGTGTACAATGGGGAGAAGAGCAAAGCAATGACGAAAGTCCCCACAAGTCCTAGTCTTGAAGAAGCAATCGCTCCACATGTATCCACCTCTTGCAAGAAGAAGTCCCTCTACCGGAACGTACAAGACCCTGACTCAGAGTTGTCGGTAAACAAAGGTTTGATTGGTCGAATTCTTTCTAGGGAGCGTATGGTTCAGCTTTAATTGAAGCAAAGGTAAGGAAATAAAAGGAAGTAATAAAAAAAATTTAATTAAAAAAGAGAGAGAGAGAGAAAAGAGAAAGCAAGTTACCAGCATTTTATTTTTGGGATCTGAGGCCCACTGCAATTTAATTTTTCGAGCTCTGAGGCTCATCGCATTTTATTTTTCGAGCCCTGAGGCTCACTGCATTTTATTTTTGGGATCTGAGGCCCACTGCAATTTAATTTTTCGAGCTCTGTGGCTCACTGCTAATTTTATTCTCGGGATCTGAGGCCCGCTGTCTTTTTTACTTTTCGAGCTCTGAGGCTCACTGCATTTTATTTTTGGGATCTGAGGCCCACTGCAATTTAATTTTTCGAGCTCTGAGGCTCATCGTATTTTATTTTTCGAGCTCTGAGGCTCACTGCATTTTATTTTTGGGATCCGAGGCCCACAACACTTATTTTTGGACGAGGAGGTTCCGTCCATTGCATATTTATTTTTGGGATCTGAGGCCCACATCTTTTTATTTATTGGACGACGAGGTTCCGTCCATTGCATATTTATTTTTGGGATCTGAGGCCCTCATCTTTTTATTTGTTGGACGAGGAGGTTCCGTCCATTGCATATTTATTTTTGGGATCTGAGGCCCACCTTTTTTTTATTTGTTGGACGAGGAGGTTCCGTCCATTGTTGGACGAGGAGGTTCCGTCCATTGCATATTTTATATTTGTTGGACGAGGAGGTTCTGTCCGTTGCATTTTATATTTATTGGACGAGGAGGTTCCGTCCATTGCATATTTTATTGGACGAGGAGGTTCCGTCCATTGCATATTTATTTTTGGGATCAGAGGCCCATTGCACTTTTAAATTTTTGTCATTTACTTTTCGGGATCAAAGGCCCACTGCATTTTTAATTTTCTGTTATTTTCAGGGTTCAGAGGCCCATCACACTTCCAATTTTCTGCTATTTATCGTTGTTCCTGCATCATTTGCATTTAATCTCTTTGTGTGGTCGCATGCATGTCCCGGACAAAATGAGTGTTCTTTTTCTTTACTCGTTCCTTACTATGATAACATAGAGAGTCACGGCTCTTCATGATTTCTAGTAAGCAACAAGTAAAGATGGGCAACTGTGAACACCCCATTTTGACCGGGACCTCTTTTTAATTTTCACTAAAATCTAAAAAAAAATAAATAATAATAAATAAGTAAAAAAAAAAATTTTAATTTTGATGTTTGTTTTTTTTAAAGACTAAGAAAATCACAAAATATTTTGCTTTGTTTCTTTTTATCCCAAAATCCAAAAAAAAATTATAAAAGAAAAGTCACAAAAAGATTTTTAATTTTTAGTTTATACTTTTAGTTTGTTTTTGTTTGAGAACTAAGCCCAATACCAATAACTCGCCCCAAGACCCATTTTTTTCTTTTAAACCCGGATCCACCACCCATACCACATTTTTCTCCTATTCTTTAACCCTAGCAGCCACCATTCTTCTTCCCTCTCCCCCTCTAACCCTAGCCGTCATCTCCTCTTCCCCTACTTGACCAAATCGCGCTCAAATTTATTACCAGAAGGATGATTCTTTGTTTCCTTTCCTATTTGCGTCCCAAAATCTGCGTGATTCTTTGCCATATCCAAGGTTAGGTGCAATTCCTTCCTTTCTCAAAACGCTAGCAGCCGTACAACCCTTATTCTCCATCGTCAATTCCGGTTCTTGATCACTAAATCAGATTTTCTCTAAAGCACCACGAATCTTTCTTTTCTCATCCTCAAGAGCGCATTTCACTTTTCTGTCCTTTTCTGGCGTCACTGACAAACAGAAAATAAATGTCATCAAGGTAAGCATCATTTCTTTCTCTTCTACTCTCAATCATGTCATTAATGGATTCTATTCCCATTTTTTGCAGGTTAGCGCGAGGAGAGGCAACAACTGCGTGACCTAGGCTCTATAAAGCGGACGAACACAGACACTTGAAAGGGGAGCGAAAAAAAGGAATAGAGGAGGGGACAACAACAACAAGAAAAAACCAATTTCTGGGCAGAGAAAAACAGAAGCGAGAATTTACAGAAAGATAGTATCATAGCAAGAGTGTTTGAGGTGGAGAGCATTTGGAGTCTGGACTAAAGACAGAAGAGGAGTGTGTTATTGATTAGGAAAAGTTTTAACACTTCCACAATTGTTCTTAGCATTGGTAAACCATAGTGATTTTTTTTGTTTTGTTCTGTCATCTGTATTGAAGTCTTTTGCAAATGGTTACTGAATATTCATGTTTCAGTGCTATTTGAGTGATTAATCTTTTGTGTTATGTGATGTTACTTGTTGATATGACTGTTAAGGCTTGCTAAAATTGGCTCTCTGTTTAGTTTTCTTTCTTATGAAATGTGGGGTTAATTTCTGGAGGTAATTACTTTGTTTAGATAGTATGGCTGGTTTTGAGAGTAACGATAATATGTTGTTTGATGAAAGGCCTATACAATCTGTTTCTGTTTTAAGTAATCAAGTCAGTAAAGATGGAATTAATTTTTTTGAGCATTTTTGATGGCTTATATAGTCGTATGTTATCTTCTTAATTTGATGACATGCTAAACAGTTGTGAACTTCCTTAGTCACATTCTTTTCTTGCTCTGCTGTTTGTGACTTATGAATGTGTAGCAAGTGCACAATTTTTGTTTTAATGCAATAAAAAAGGGGAATATGAAATGATATGAATAAATGGGTGAGAAGGTAAATCTGATGGAGTTTTGTTTTTTTATGGCATGATTAAAGTTAGGCTTTATGGTAAATAATGTTGAGCTTTAATAGTAGTTTTTTTTTAATGCAAAGATTTTGGTCAATCTGGGCATTGGTGCTATAATTTGAAACTCAAAGATTCTGTGAGCGTTTCTTTCCCTTCTTTTTTTTTTTCCTTATTTGTTTTAATTTTCGTTTTTTTTCCTTGTAAAAAAAGATAAAATAAGAAATTTTCAATTTTATTTTAGCTTAATCATTAATTAGTAGATAATAGAAGCATTAAAATCATTTTTGTTGTTCGCTAATTTTGATCTTAGGGTAAAAATAAACACTTTAAAGTTTATTAAACATTTGCACAATTAATTTGGGTAACCCTTTTTTTTAACGGGCGTAGTGGGGGTGCTATGGGGTTGAGTTCTCATCCTTCCCTATGCGCAATCGACTTCCGAACTCAACTTGGTTACAAAGGCCATTTTTTAAGGTTTTCTAATTTTTATCCTAAATAAATAAAATTGGTGGCGACTCTACTCTTTTTCTTAAAAGTTAATTTTATCGTCGTTCCCGTCGTGATTTTCGGTTGCGACAATCATACGTAAACCACACATAAAATAACGGGTGTTACAGGCCTCCAACCACCATGTTCTCTGTTCTTCTTCACTTTGGGTAAGTGTTTTGCCCCTAATCTCTTCTATTTTAAAAAACCCCAAATCAGTTTGCAAAACCCTAACCCTAGCTCATTGATTTCTGTTTTGAATTCTGAAATTTAACCTTGTTTGGTGAAATTAGAACTGTGAATTAATGTTTCCCTAAACCAATTTCATTATTATTTAATTAAAATGAGTTTTTCCCAAATTGATTTATGAACCCTAAAGTCCCAAATTTGATTTTTATTGAAGTTAGCTCTATGTTGTGAAATTGAATATTTAAAATCAACTTAGAGTAAGTGTTTGATGAAGAATGATTGAATGTTATATTTGTCTGATGGTTGAAAATGTTTTGACTCCCTCTCCAGGATGTTGTCGGGGTTGTGTTTGCTTGGGAAAACAGGTTTTACATTTTTCGGGAGTTGATAGAAGCTGTTTAGAGGAAACTGGAACGTCCAGTCGGGTTATTAGTTAGAGTTTGGCTTTGTGCAGCTTCACTCAGAAGGAAGCTGACGGTTGAGAGACCAAAGAGAGAATCTTTTATGGTCTTCAAAAGTAAAGGGAGTTTGCCTGAGGAGTTTTAGTTAGTCACATACTTGTTTGAATGTATGTTAAATTTTAATCTTTGTAATGATGTCTTGCTTGAAATGTTTAGAGTTTGATTGAAGTTTTAATGTTATTGTTTGTTGATGATGTTGATTGAGATTTATTGCTTGATTGTGATTGGCCGAGGGCTTGACATTGATCATTGCTTGTTAATAAAGATTAAGACATTAAAATACCTTAACTCAGAGATTGAAAAGCGGTGTTTTGTTTCTTTGGAAGTGAGAAGAAAATTCTAATGATGGAAGTGTGAAGATAGAATTAAGTTTAGGAAAAGAAATTGAAAATGGAAAACATCAAAATTCATGAAAATGTTTTAAAAGAATTTTGAAAGTGAAAGTCTTTTGAAAACAAGGGTTTCCTTTTGGGTTTTACAAAAGTTGTTTAAAAATGGAAAGATCAAGAGAAAATGCTCTTTTTTTTGTTAAATCTATTTACAAGAATTTCGTATTTAGTTCAAAGTTGAGGAAAAGATTTTAGTGATTTTCTAAGTTTTAGAAAATGGATTTCTAAAAGAAAAAGTTTAAGTAAAAGTGTATTTCCAAGAACGAAAATGTATTGAGGATACAAAGTGAGAAACTCTTGTATTTTATTGTTGATTTAGTTGTCACCGAACGAAAACCAAGTGGAAAAGATGAAAGTGGAAAGGAAATAGTTACCGAAATGACGGGCTAGAGTTCTTGTTTTGAGTTTTGAGGAAAGGAAAGGACCTAGTTACCGAAATGATGGGCTAAAGTTCCTGTTTTGAGTTTTGAGGAAAGGATAGGACCTAGATTTCCGATGCTGAGATTCGGGCAAAATCTGGATTGCCGAGATATAGGCTGGATTCAGATTTCCGAGAAGCCGGACTAGTGTTCCTACTGAGAAGAACCTAGATTACTGAGACGTTGGGCTAGTGTTCGAAATGAGAAAGAGATTTTAAAATCTTAAGTTGGTATTAAAATGTATTTAATACCTGAATAAGAAGTAGTTGGGAGCTTTAAGCCTCGACGGGGAAAGAAACGAAGCGAGAAAGAAAACAAAAAACGAAAACCATTGTTTTTGCATGCATAGTCTAGCCAATGTGCTGTTGTGGCAGACGTGCTATTGTGTATCGAGCTACAGTTTCACAAAGGGTGGACTGACAAACTGAATAGTTACGGACCAAAGACGCATTCTTTAGTTTTTGGGTCTTCAGGGACATTCGGGTTCGAAATCCACGAAATGCTCGGGGCTGCAATCTCGGGTCGTGGAACTCGGTTACCCTGCTCGAAATGTACTCAATCAGGAACTATTCTGTATTATTTAGGTGAGATGTGATACCCTAGAACAATTGGGGATCGGACCTAAATTGAGAGGCCGACCCAACGCGAAACAATTGTGTTATAAGCATTATCGCGATCCTATCATGCTCGACGAAGGGAAGTTAGGATCTCCGGAGAATTATGAGTTAGATGGTGAATATTGAAGTGACATGAAAGGTTTTATAAAATTGCATTTGGTTGTCGGGAATGAATCCATGTGCTATAATTATGATGTTATACTATGTATTGTTGTCATATGTAGTTGTCTTGTGAGTTGTGTATGTGGCTGCTACATAAAACTCATATATTGGTATATCACCTTTGCATTATTTCTGTTTTGTTTTCTTTTTGTGGCATTCTGTTTTTAGTGTACAGATGATGCAAAGGGGTTCTCTGTCCCACTCGGAGGGTTTGGACCTAACTTTTGAAGAAAGTTTATTTACCAGAATAATCATGGGGTCTTTTCGAGTAAGAGTCTCATAGTACGACCAGCTTAATTTATCGAGTTAATTTTTATTTGGAGAAGGTCATAGTTATATGTATTATGACTCCGAGAATCTTTTATTGGATTCCTGTTATGTTTATGAATGTCTTTTAGAACGACTAGCATAGGTTTTCAAGAGTTTGTTGATTTATGATAGTATGTATGTTTATGGCTCGGAGAGCCTCTATTTTGGATAGGATGTTTATGGCTTGGAGAGCCTTTCTTTTGGATGAAAATATAAATATATTAGCAGGTGTTTTTGTTTGGGATGTTGAGAGTACAGAGGATACTTTATCAAATTTTTTGTAAAAAAATTATAGATCTTTGTTCAAGTATAATGTGATTTTACTTTTGTGACGTGCGTATCACTTTTCTGAAGTATTCAGAAAGAAACTTTTTTACACCCGAGTTTTCTGACTTAAAGTAAATTAATTTTTCGGAAAGCAAAACCAGCAACTTTTATTTTTTTTCATTTTCGAAAGGGGTTAGATATGTAACACCCAAGGAGGGTGCTACAGACGCAATAGCCCTAGTTGAAGGTTCCAAGCCCCGACAGCAAAGACACTACGCAAATCCTTTTGAGACAAAAAACTGAATTCATAAAATCCCTTTCCTAACGGAATCATTCTCCATTGACCAAAAGGCTTCCATAATTTTGAAAGTTTGTCACATAAATCGGAGATCTTTACAGGGATATCACCGTCAACAACAACAATCGGCCATGGAGGTTGTTTTTGCAACATTCCAAACCCTTTTGATATTCATTCTCAGATATTTTGATACAGACAAAATCTCCCTTCATACACGGTCGAGGAAGCTGACTAACCGGGATGTCAAACGAACCATTCAAAGCCTGAGCAAAAGATTTTCACTGTGGAGGCGAGGTTCCGGATTGAGAAATGTCCAAGGACAAGTCATGATAAATCAAGAACTCGTCCAAGATAAAAACAGAAACTGACCCGCAAAACAAGATCCGAGAACAGAAACAGATTGAGCAAACAAGGTGCTTGAAGGCGGAAGCCGTCGTGGTATGGTTGAGGGAGGTCTGCGCGAAGGGGTGATTGGAAGGTGGTTGGCCGTCGAGGATGAAGGACAGGCGGTGAGGGAGGATCTATGCTCAGGACGGAAAGTGGAAAAGGTCGATGGGTTAGGGTAAGGTGGCAGCTAGGTCTGCCCTTCTTATGCGGCTCCGCATCGTGCAGAGTCTATTTCAAAAAGAAATTCGGAATTTCATCTACGATACCTAAAGTTCCTGCCAGATAAGACTAGTTCATATTACTTTATTGTTTGTGTTGAGTTTTAAGTTTTGATGATGCATTTATTTTATTGAGCATGTGTGCATTTTAAAAGATCCTATTAATTTGTTGATATGTGATTGATTATGTGTCAAATCTTTCCATTTATAAAGAGCAAATATCTTTCTTGAATATATTGTGTGATTTGATGATTGATTTGTTTTTATTAGGATCAAATAACATTAATCTCTTATCTCCAATGGTTAAATACATTTATGGGAGAATTGTTTGGTTCCAACAACTAGAAATTTCAAAATGTTAGTCATACTCAAACCTGAGAAGAATAGTAGCTAAAACAGCACTTACTGAGCGAACCAGCAACTACTTGATGCAAAAATAGCAACTACTTAAAAAGGCATACACCTGCATATCAAAATGTTTTAAAAGGCTCTTGACTAATTTTTGCTCTCTCCAACAACTAGCAAATTATAAGAGAAGCACTCCACTATATATAGGAGGCCTTGGAAGAGAGCAAGATAACACACTTAAAAAGAGAAAGAGTTCAAGTTGCTTCTCCATTTTGTTGTTGGTGCTGAAATTTGCTTATATACTCTTGAGAGAGTTTTAAAATTCATTGTAGCTCATTGATAAGAGCAAATAACTTCTTGTTGATAACATCTTTGTATATCTTGGGTTAAGGTAGAGGGAGGTTTGATGGTATACCTGAGTGAAAGAAACCATTGTTACTCTATCTTGGGTTAAGGTAGCGGGAGGTTTGGTGGTGTCCTTGAGTGAAAGAAACCTTTGTTACTCTATCTTTGTTACACATCGAGTCCTTGTAAGAAACAATTTGACAAGTGAAGAACTTCTCGGGATATTGCTTGAGGATTGGACGTAGGTTACGCATTATGACTTAACCGGTAAATCTGTTTGTGCACTCTTCTCAACCTTTCTCTCTTTTCCTTTAAGTATTTATTTGTGTTATTATTGCAATTGCAATTGTTTGATTTAATCTTTTAAATGTTTTTCTATTGAATTTATTTGAACCAATTCACCCCCCTTCTTTGTTCTACCAGTTTGGAAGATTAATGATGGAATCCCAAACCCCCCAATTTGGAGGGTATAAAAATTGAAAGGTTTGGGTGGGATGGAGTGGTTTGAGATTCCATCCTCAACCATCCCACCCCATTGAAGAAGAAACTCTCAAATAATGGGTTAGTGCTTATAAACCACTTCACTCCATTACTAACCACCCCACTCCATCCTTCCAAACATATTCTAAAAGTATCTTAACTTAATAGATATAGATATAAGGCATTTGCTAGTGTGAGCAATCTTAGCAAGTCTTTCATCGTGAGAGGTGTAACTTTACCGACTGCACTAGGTCACTCAATTGAAGTTTTAATAAAAAAATTTCACTTCCCAAAAATAAAAATCAAATCTTTACCAGATTAGTATACCTGACGTATATTTACTAGACTAGACAACATTGATAAGCCATCCAAACTACATCTGCTGAGGTGTATATATATGATGTATAATAGCATAGAAACATGCCAGATAGGAGCTCTGGTATGATATACATCTCCATTGATATTACATCACAAACAATAATCATGTCAAATAAACAACGATGAACCATTTTAGTACAAATCATCTTCTATTATACAAAGGACAACATCTAGTCTGTTTAACCAAATTCACAGGGGACAACATCACAGGACTTCTATCAAACACCTTATCCTCATGCCCCATAACGCCACCGCCATCATCTCGTGACTTCCTGGAATTCAACACAACAACTATTCGCTTCCCGAGATCGGTACCTGTCTTCCCTAACGAGATAAGCAACGAGAATCACAAACCCAACTGGGATTCTTGCAGAGAATTTGTCATTCTTGTCAAACTTATCAATGGAGCTCTCCTTAATTATGTCTTTGAGAAAAGGCAAAACCTCAGGCATCAATTCCTACATCAACCTCTTCTCTCTCTTTGGCTCTGTTTGCAAGTTAGGAGAGAAAGGAAAGGGAGGGAATCAAAGGTGAAGGAAGATGGAGGGAAGGAAGGTGGAGGACAGCATTACCCTCTCCTTGTTTGGGAGTATATACTATGTGGGGGAAGGAAATGAAGGGTATATGACAAATTTTTATAATTTTATCCTTACGTGAGAAAATTAACATAACTAATATTCTATAAATAATATTAATGCAGAGAAAAAATGTGTAAATTTTGAAAATATATAAGGGTAAATTAGTAATTTCGATTAGTTTTCCTCCAAAATACCCCATATCGGGGAACCTAAAAAATGGGTTATATGAGGGTTTTGGAGGATTTATGAAAATCTTCATAACCTTCCCCTCATTTTTTATCAACTTCCAAATAACGGTGTCACCATAAACCTCCCCTTTCCTTCGTTTCCCCTCTAAAAATCAACTTGCAAACTTTAGGAACAAAGTCACAATCTAAACCCAATTCAAAAACCATAATAGAGTTCCTGTCATGGAAAAGGGTGAGGTAAAGTTTGGGACAAGTGGAAGAAGGAAGACATTGCAAAAGGAGAGAGGTGGTTGGGGATCCGTGAGAGAAAGGAGGAGTAGTGGGGATTGAAGGTGTAAGATGAAATCTTTGATCATATTCGTTGAATACATCGACATCCTTAATGGCAACCGAGAATACGGTAGCATAGTTTTTATCTTGTCCGTCCAATTTTCTTTTACCATATCTGACGGCTTAAAATAAGTCATGCACGGTGAACAACTTGCTTATGTCGCTCACACTAGAAGCGACCATAGATATAATTATGCATTTAAGCAATAATTCTTATTCACAATCTACTTTTTTTTTCATAAATAAATTCAAAAATTAAACCCAACCAAATAATTAAAAAACTCGAAACCTTTGATTCAAATAAATGAAGCATTGACACAAACATGGACACCAGATATGTTAAGGATACAAATATGAAAACGTCGATAATGTTCAAAATATAGGACACCACTACACGAATATATATATATATATATATATATATATATATATATATATATATATATATATATATATAATTGTGTTTCAAATCAAATAAAATTAAATATGAGTGTCATTATAAAATATCTAAATTGAGAATAAAAGTTTATATATTCATCATCTCAAATAACCTGTTAAGCATTACATTTTTAATTGCTTCACCAAATGTGAGTCTCACCTTCTCTTACCACGCTACCAAACATGCATGAAGTCTAACACAAAAAGTAATAAGAGATGTCATTATACAATTTGATTACTTTGTTTCTTTACAAAGTGGTGCAGTGAAAAAATAGAAACAGTTGGAAGAAGGAAGGAATTTATACGAGGAAGTAAAAAAGTCGTTTAATGAAATGTGAGAAACGATAATGAAAAGAGTCTTGTTCTTTACTTTTTTATATTCTTTAAAGTTTTATTTTATTTTTAATTTTTTAAAAAAATTGAGTTGTGTCCTGGGGACGTCCAAGCCACATTGAGATGTCGGCAAAGTGTCTGGGAAGTTTCAAAGGCATGTTCGAACCAAATTTTTCTTTGTTAAAACGGACATTTGACAGGAAGTGTCGGACATATGTCAGACGAGTGTCGCACGAGTGTTGATGTTTGACGCATGTCCGACACTTGACATCCCAAAAGTTAGGAGTGTTCATGCTTCATAGATTCGAATAACACGTCACTACAATGCCAATGGCTTACATACTACCTATGGAGTGATTATCATTTTCGTTTGTCAAGTTAGGCTCCATTTGGATTGCTGTTTGGCTTCCAAAACGTCTGTTGACGGGACTTCAACGCAAGTTTGGAACACAAATGTTAGGCAACTATATTAGTGAATGCAATTTATGGGTTTTACGTACATTGGTGCCAAAGCAAACAATAGATGCATGTGTTTTCGTTAATCGTTATCCAGACCCTAAAATCTCAACAAGACGATGTTAACCTCTTCGCAGGAGCCTTCTTCAATGTTCTTCATCATTGTTCCTTCTTTCCCTCGTCTTCTCAAGGTGACAAAATCCATTATCTAACCTTGAAGCTTAGTCTCCACACCAAAACTTTAATTCAAAACAGTTGATCAACATGTAAGCAAAACACAGTTCCATTTCTGATGCCCAATTGTTGTTTGAGGTTTGTCCTACGTTGGACCTTGTCTTTTGTAACATTATGGTTTCGGGTCTTGTACAAAATGATTGCTTTAGAGGAGCCCTTGAGGTTTTCAAGGATATGAGGTCCCGTGGTGTGGTAACAAATGATTTAATACTTGTGAATGTGATATCTGCTTGCTCACATTTTGGTGAAATGTGGAACTATCACATAATTCATGCCTCGGATTTTAAGTTGCGCATTGAGGGGTTGGTTCTTCTTTTGATGAATTTGATGCATGTATGTAGTCTTTGTTCTGGTGTAGGGGAAGCTAGAAGGTTGTTTGACATGCCTATAATGTTGGACGAATATTTGAATGTAGGTCTAGAACAGATGTGAATGTGTGAGCTCCAACACTGTCTTATGACTTTTTCAATTAAATTCGAGACAAAGTCTCTTCTGTTACTGCATATATAATACTTAGATTACATATATACTAATACATGTGTGTCTATGACTCTATGTTAGTGTGTGTTTCAAATTACATGTTGCAATCATAGTGCCTTATCACCATCTATTCTACATAAAGCATGACCTCGTAATACACCAGGCATTCCTTGTATCTCCTTGCCATTGAAACGGCAAAGAACAACACCCGAAGGGGGTTGAACAATGTTCTCGAAAGTTATATCACAAAGCAAGTTTTGAAATCTAAAAAAGTCAATACACTAAACAGGAACCGGGAAGGAGATGCTTGACAGGCGTCTGAACTGAAGACAATGCAAACACTAAATAAAAAAAAGATAATTGAGTACACACAAACACTTCCCATTGTTAGTAACATATAAAACAATGAAACAACATTAAAAAGCTTTTGAACATGGATTGGATTACAAAAAATATGAACTCGGAACAGGGGCACTTTAAGCAGTTATAGTGGGCAGATATCTTCATGATAACTTGTTGGAAACTCTGGTCTTGGATAATAAATGTGAATCTCCCCAATAGTAACAGTCTTACCAAGTAGGTTAAAGAGCTATGCCACATTAGATGGATACCACCTCTTTCAGGGTGGGCAAAACTTAATAGTTCTGGAGCTTCTAAGGGAACCCTGGAGAAGCTGGTTGTGGGGGATTATTAAGAGATGACAGTGGTACCTGAATTAAAGGTTATGCACAGAGGTTGGGAGAAGGGCTCTCGTAAAATATTGGTGGAAAGTGACAACAAGTCCATTATTGACATGTCGAACAAAAAAGTTGGTTGATCCTATAGATAGATTTCAGTTCAAGCTTTTCAACCGCATTTTTGAGCTGAAGAACAAAGATTGAGAGCTTTCTTTTCCCTACACGCCAAGGGAAGGAAACTCTTGTGCTGACATGCTTACTTCTTGGAACCTTACGCAGAGTTATAGCCTTCATGTCCTTCATGCTCCTCCTACTGATCTGGGTTATTTACTTTTTGGTGATGTTTCTGGGGCTATAATACCTTGTTTCATTAGCTCTTTTCAGTTTCTTTGTTCTGTTGGGCTTTTACCTTTTTGTTTCACCAAAAAAGCTTATAGAGAGAGAGAGAGAGAAAAAGAGAGAGATAGGGAGAATTTTTATTCTTGTTCACCCACAATGTTTAGGCTACATCAAGTCTTTAATGGGACATCGGGATGTCTCATTTGGTGGTACCAGAGCAGTTTGATTCTGTTCAGACTGTGAGGTTAGGGTGTACTGGCCATTTTATTTGAATCCACATTGGATATCGACTATGCTTAGAAGTTGGGTAGTGAGTCTGGACGCGATGGTTAACATTTACTTGTTTTATATAATATTATATGTCATATAAATGTGAACTGATGATTTCTTTTACAGAATCATGGCTTGCAATATAGGTGTTCGAGGTGGACGAGGTGGACGATCGAGGTGGTGGTAGAACCACTGATAGAGTTGCTGGTGATGGAAACGGAGAGGCTTCTCACACCGGAGGAGGAGTAGGTTGTGGAGGAGAGTCATCTGAGACCCTCCATTCCATCCGGGAGCTTGTTACAACGATGTTACAGCAGACACAGCAGAATGCTTAGATGCTGCAGATGACCAGAGAGCAGTAGGAGCAGGAAAACCAGAGGAGAGCTGCAAAGGCAAAGGATGGAAGCCTTGCTACCTTCCTGAAATGGAAGCCACCATTGTTCAAGGAGATTATAATCCAGCGAGGGCAGAGTGGTGGATCCAGGAGCTGGAGAAGGTCTTTGATACCAAGCACTGCAGAGAGGATCGGAAGGTGACCTATGCTTTGTTTGTGTTGACAGGAGGAGCTGAGGCATGGTGGAGAGGGAAGAGGAGACTGTTGGAGGCTAAGGGGAGGATTATATCATGGGAGTTGTTCATAGAGAGCTTCCTCGAGAAGTACTTTCCACGTTTTGTTCGACCTGAGAAGGAGAGGGAGTTTATGAGCTTCAGACAGGGCGGTATGTCAGTAGGAGATTATGCAGCACGGTTTGAGGCCCTATTACAGTTCTCCGAGTTCTATCAGGATTTGTATGATGTGTAGACGGTTTGAGGAAGGTCTACGACACGAGTTACAAAGAGCAGTGGTGCTATTAGACATTCACAGTTTCCTAGAGTTTGTTGATAGGTGCAGTGCTATCGAGAGCATTGACCAGAGGAGAGATGCGGAGCAGAGACAGCAGTGGAGCGGAGGTCCGATTAGATCTAGTGCTCAGAGGAGAGGAGGCAATGGGTCCCAATGGAGGGGGAACCATATACCAGATCTGTGGAGACAGTTCATACATCTGCACCATTACCAGTTACAGCACCAGTTATTGGAGCGAGCCAGCAGCAGTGAGGCTCGATTTGTTTCAGATGCGGTAAACCACATTATTAGAGGGATTGCAGGGAGAGACCTGGTTGTTTCGTCTGTGGTAAACCAGGTCATTTGGCTCGGAATTGCAGACAGAGGGTTATGCTGCAGCTGGTAGCTGCTGGTAGAGGAGCCGGAGCAGGCAGATGTAGAGCTAGGAGAGGAGTCCCAACATCATGGCAGCAGGTGGCCAGACCTCAAGCCACTGGGAGAGTGTTTACCGTGAGAGGATCTGAGTCCTCTCAATCTGCGGATCTTATACAATGTATGTGTTTGATATCTGGTAGACTCTCGTCAGTATTGTTTGACTCAGGTGTTACATATTCATTTATCTCGTATGAGTGTGTGGATCATTTACAGCCACCCGTATCTGTGTTACCTTACACTCTTATCGTGTCTAACCCTACAAGTGATTCTTTGACTACCATGTCTATCTATTTGCGATGTCCTATAGTTGTTGAGAATAGGACATTTCTTATAGACCTTGTTTGCTTACTGATGCAACAGGTAGATGTGATTCTTGGCATGGATCGGCTTTCGGCTAACCATGTAGTGTTGGAATATTTCAGAAAGACCTTATCTTTTCTTGAGCCTTCTAGCATAGTATCTACCAATGAAGGGGTATCTATGAGGAGTGATGATTCTTAGCAGTATGTGATGCTTTTTTTTGTGGAAGCTAAGGAGACTCTGAGTATAGATTCTATGCCTATCGAGAGAGAGTTTCCTGAGGTTTTCCCTCCCGATGTTCCTGGTTTTCCACCAGAGAGGGAGGTAGAGTTCCCCATCAATCTCATACCGGATACATGACCTATCTCGATAGCACCTTATCGGATGCCACTCGTGTAGTTGGCTGAGTTGAAGAAGTAGTTGGACCATATGCTAAAGAAAGAGTTTATCAGGCCGAGTGTATCGACGTGGGGAGCACCGATGTTATTTGTGAATAAGAAGGATGGAAGTGCAAGGTTGTGCACGGATTACAAGCAGTTGAACAAGGTGACTATCAAGAACAAGTATTTGTTGCATAGGATAAATGATTTAATGGATCAATTAAAGGGAGCTTTTGTGTTTTCTAAGATTGATATATGGTCTGGGTACCATCAGATTAGAGTGAAGAGGAAGGATATACCCAAGACAGCTTTCAGGACGAGGTACGGGCACTACGAGTATTTAGTTATACTGATAACTCTTTGAATGAAGAGTTATTTAGCTCCTTTTTGCTATGGCTTTTTGCTATCTTTGAGGTTTTGTGTCGTGTTTTTGTTAGAAAATGTTAGTTGTAAATATTTATGTCAAGTTTTGTGTATAGCAGCCATTTGCTCTTAATTGCTCTACCATTCACAAAATTCTGTGTCTGCATATGCAGTACCTTTGCTGGAGCTGGGCTGAAGCTTGGGGGAATAAGCTAGTAGAGGTTGCAGCATGAATCATCTCCGATAGCTATGCACTAAAGGACAAAAGCTGACAAGGACACCTTTCCTCTCTCCTCAAGGGCGCTGGCACTGTCACCTTTAAGGAAGCACACGCGCCTAGGATCAGTTGCCGCACGTTTTTAGGAATTGGGCTAGGGTTATTTTATTAATACTTTTGGTGGTTGGCCCAAAATGGAATAAAAGAGAATAGGGTTTAGTGTACTATAAAAGCATTTGGCAACCCTAGTGAAGGGCGACGGAAATTTTATTACACACATTTATTTTGTCCCTTCTTGAGAGAGCCGTTGTCTTCTTCCTCTGTGCTGCTACTGCTGCTGCTGCGTTTTCATTTTCAACCATTGTAATGGTTTCTTGTTCATTCCTTATTTCTGTTCTTTGTAAGCTCATTACGAGCTAAGCACTTTTAAGCTTTAGGTATGCTTATATAATGAATGTTTAGCTGAGTTATGTAATGACTATGTTTTGCATCGTCTTTTATCACACATTTAATGTTGTTTAATTAAGAGTGATCAACTTGATTGAATATTTAGCTTACTTGATTTGGAAAAATTAGGTAAGTGGGAACTTGATAAAAGATGGGGGTTAAGTCATTAATTGAAAAATTAATTGATGTTGATTAGGCTAGGAATAGCTATTCAAGTCCCTAAACTAGCTGGAACGTGCTTAAGTAAGAGGGTGGTGTAATTAATCTGAATATAGGAATAGAACAAAGTTAATGAACCTAACCCTTTAATGTTGGAAAACAAACCTTAATTTCCTGGAGTTAGATGCTAGAGCATAGTCAGAGCATGATGAAAGTTAAACAGGATTTATGCTGGAGCATACCTAGAGCTATTATTCTCACTTGATCAAACCTTTCATTTCTCTGTTCACTTGTTTATTTTCAGCTTTTAAATCTCAGCCTTATTTAATTTCCACTGCACACACATTATAATCTTTGGTTACTAAATCTAACTTCTAGAGCATATAATCTGAATTGGAATCTATTTCATCGTTATAATCCCTATGGGAACGATATCTGAACTTAAAGTTCTATATTACTTGAGGCATTTGTGTATACTTGCACAAGCTTAAGAACAACTGTTTTTAAACGCAACAAGTTTTTTGATGCCATTGCCGGGGATTGTTAGTGATGTTATAATTCTGTCTTTGATTATTAGTTCTATAGTTAGAGGTTCTAACACTCTGAGTGATTTACTGTAGCGCAGGGTACTGAAACTGTATGCACAGGTTCTTGTCACCTGATTACACATTTGATCCAGAGATAGAAAGCACATTCAGAAGGCTTAGAAGAGGTTACACATCTCAGCCTGTACCTGAGTTGGTTCTGAACACTCCAACCAACTCCACACCAGAATCTACTGAAGCATTATCCCTTGCTAGTTCATAAATGGCTGAAGAAGTGCCACAAGACAGCATGGTTATGGCCAGTGATAAAAACTGTGCTATCAAGGGGTATACTATGTTTGACCCTGAAGCTATGAATACTGGGATAGTGAGGACTCCCATCACTGCACCTCAGTTTGAGTTCAAGCCAGTGATGTTCCAAATGTTGCAAACAGTTGGACATTTTAATGGTGCCGCAACAGAGGATCCTCATTTGCATCTGAAGCAGTTTTTAGATGTAGCAAGCAACTTCAAAATTCCTGGAGTCACTGATGATGCATTCAGATTGAGACTATTCCCATTCTCTTTGGGAGGAAAAGCTAAGAACTGGTTGAACTCTCTGGATGCAAATTCAATTGACACTTGGAACAAGCTTACTGAAAAGTTCTTAACCAAATTCTTTCCACCAACCATGAATGCAAAGATGAGAACAAACATCACTTCTTTCAGGCAGCATGATGATGAACCACTATTTGAAGCATGGGAGAGATTTAAATAACTGATTAAGAAGTGCCCCCACCATGGCATTCCATTCTATATTCAGATGGAGCACTTTTATAATGGTGTTTTACCTAGTTCGAGAATGATGCTGGACGCTTCAGCTGGAGGCAGTCTTCTCACCAAATCTTATAATGAAGCTCATGCTCTGATAGAGGGGATAGCAGCTAACAATTATCAGTGGCCAACAGCAAGACAAGTTTCTGGGAAAGCCAATGTTGCAACAGGTGTTTATGAAGTGAGTGAAGTATCTGCATTATCAGCCCAAATGACTTCCCTAACTAATATGGTTAGGGGGTTGACCATGGTAACTCAAGGAAATTCCTCTACACCACCGATAATGACTGAGGAAATGGTGAATGAACAAATTTACAAGGCAGATGCTATATCATGTGTATATTGTGGATGAGATCATTTGTTTGAGAATTGCTCTGCAAACCCTGTTGCAGTCAACTATGTAGGAAACAATAATTACATAGGCAACAATTCTTATGGCAATGCAGGATGGCAGCCATCACAGCATCCAAACTTGAAATAGTCCAACTACAATAACACATTAAATCCACCCCCTGGATATCAGCAACAACAACCCAGGCAGCAACAACCACAAGTGCAGCAATAAGCTTCAGACTCATCTTTAGAAGCTGTACTGAAGGCATTCATGGCAAAAACCAAAGATGGAATGAGAAACTTAGAAACTCAAGTGGGACAGCTGGCCAATGCAATCAATTCAAGGCAAATTGGCACTCTACCTGCTTCTATTGAAGATCCGAAGGCCTCCAATTCTGGAGGAGGACAGAAGCAGTGCAATGTGATCCATTTGAGAAGTGGTAAAGATGTAGAAGCTGTAGAACCAAAGAAGAAACAGAGGGTGAATAATTCAGAATCTGAAAAGAAAAAATCTAGAGAAGGTGTTGCACCAGAACAACCTGTAGTAATTGAGAAGGTACCTGATGCTGCAGCAATCCCTACTATGCCCAAACTGATTCCAGAAAGACCCCCACCTCTTTTTCCTCAGAGATTGAAGAAAGCCCATCAAGAAAAACAGGTCAATAAATCCTAGATGTGCTAAAACAGCTTCATATCAACATATCTTTGGTAGAGGATTTGAAACAAAATGCCCAATTATACAATGTTAGTGATCTATATCCTAGATCACATCACTTAGAGTTAGATGCTTGAATTGTATCTATTTAACAAAAAGCATGTGTTTCAGAATTTCCCATATTTTTAGGGAGGGGAATAAAGGTGCAGATGGGCTTGCCAACTTTGGTATTCTTTCTAGTAGCAACTCTTGGTGGGATCTTGCACCGGATTTCATTAGGAATGATTTTTATCATGATAGATACTTCTTGCCTAACTATAGATTTAGATGATTTCCAAGGGTTAAGGCATAATGCACCCCCATTTGGATTCTTCCATTATTTTTCCATTTATTTATAAATTTAGAAGTATACTGCAAGTGATTGATAAGGATTGAGGTGTCAACCTAGTTGGGATGTCATTTTCTATAGTGATGCCTTTGCATGTTTCATCTCTTAAAAAAAAAAAAACCAAAGAATATATTTTATAGGAACCAAAACCAAAATTCACTGATCTTATAGGGACCAAAAACATATTTAACCCAATTTAAAATCAAATATAGATCCTCCTCAAATGAACTAGGAGTGCTTTTTTCGGTCATTCGCATATACACATATAAATGTGTAAAAATATATAGAAGCTTTATCAAAATATAAGTTATATGGAGCTAGAAAAATAATAATAAAAGTGAAAATTGAAGTGATACAATAATTTTTTTGTGCTTGTTAGCAAAAGTAAATCTTTATCTCCAACCAACACAACATAATGATCCGAACCTCATTTACTGGTAGTTCCACAATTTTAATGTCATTATTGTAAAGTGACATTTTTTAAATCATTGTGACAGTCATTTTTACCGCTTGTATATATAACTTTAAAATGTAAAAGCTTAACATTCTATACAAACATTAAATAGTAAAAGTGTTACACGAGCAAGTTACAATTTGAACACACAAAATACGTGTTTACTAACTTATAAAGAGTAATTGAAGATTTTGGTTTGTTTCATTAGAGTTAAAAAAAAATTGCTAACGGAAATGTTGAGCTGACTATAAATATGGTCTTACTAATCACCTGTTGTTATCAACAAAGTTTTCCAATTCCCAACAATAATATTAAATTCCCAAAGACATGGCAACACTCAACAACATCTGTCTAATAGTTCTCTTTATGGCAAGTACTTCTTTGTTGATCAAAGCAGGAGTTTCATCCAATGTTCTTGTACCATCTGAGGGACCTGTTATTGAAAGTAATTATGCCCCAAGGCCATTATCTTCATATGCAAAATATTTGGCTGATTGTGCAGCTAAGTTACATCCCATTTGTGGTAAGCAGATCTTCTTTGGGACATTTTTTGGCAATGAGACAGTTAGCACAAGTTGCTGCCTCAATCTTGTTCATGACATGGGTGAACCTTGCCATGATAGCTTGACAGAATACATTCTATTAACCAGGTCAGCAGAGTTCAAGCAGAAAGAAACCGAAATTTTAGAAAGAAATAACCAAATTTGGAATGCGTGTAGCCATCTTTCAACCATCCATAATTAAGCTGGAGTTTAAGAATCTGTACGTTTATGATATTATATTATTTGTAATAAGAACTTAAGACAGTTCAATTTTTGTGGGAAATATGGATTTGAAATACGGTAGAATCAAAGAGTAATGTAGGTATATTAATCGTTCAAATAAAAGAATCTACCTAAAAGGGAAGACTCCCAAAATCTTTTCACCATAATTCAAACAAAAAATGATCCACCAAAATTTTGAAGGGTGTTGGATAACCCACACTCTACAAACCATGACCAATTCTTATTTTTGTTATTTTAATCAAACAATCTCAAACACTTTCCTGAATGATTTGATTAAGGAATGATAGGCGAAATTTAGTTTTTTGTTCAAATAAAAAGTTTATGAACAAAATAATTTTATATATATATATATACATACATATTGTTTTATATTATGATTTTCTCGATTGTCTTCTTGATAGAAAAAGTGAGGAAATCGTCTTTGGTAGTGTACTTTATTTTAGTATTCATGGGGCTAAAATTAATATGTTTGTATATTCTACATAATATAGCCTAAAATGAGACAAAACAAGAAAAAAGACCGTAGTTGTTCTTAACAAAAACCAAAACTTTAAAACATAGAACAATGTTCAAACAATAAATTAGTTGCTTCTGAAATCATGTGTGTCATTGTTATCGGTGTATTAAGAAATTTAATTTATTGTGGCTACCCTTCATATATCAACGACAATATAGACATGAGTTTTAATTACCTCTTTTAGAGCAAAAAACATGCATTCCTTCGTATGCTAGAATGAGGAACATAAATTTTTTATCATTCACAATCATCATAATATAGTTTATGCAATCCGGATTTTGGTCTTTTGAATATGTTTTTACCGCAAAATATCTTTGAACTATTTCTTATAAATAAACACATACATAGCAAGCATGGTACCTTAGAATAAGGATGTACTTTCTCACATCATACAATCACTCCAATAATATTCATGTGATTCTAGTGCTCCATCCAATCAAGTTTTCCTTGTACTTGGTGCCACTTTAAGTATCAAACAATTCTAGTGTCACTCTTCATTGGCAATGGTATGACTTTGATGTTGTCAGTTAGCCTTGTCAAATTTATGTTGAAACTACGAGTGCCCACGACCATTCTAGCCTAATAACCTATTCTAATTCGAGGTTGATTATGTTGGGTATAAATTCTTTAAATTAGACCTAGGAAATTTTCAAAATGGGTTCTGGTTACGCTTCATGTTGATCTGACCCGATGGTGCATTACACATTTGAACTCTTTTTATTTTTTTTATATTATAGTCATAAATTAGAAGACCTCTTGACATGAATTTTCCGTAACATTAGATTAATCTTTTTTAATACTTATATTGCACAACTTAATTATCCCCACATGGGTTATAAGCATTTTCTACCATGCCTAGTAACATTGTAATATTTTCAAGTTGATATTACATGTTTTACAATAGAGAACATTAAATATCTCTTAATTTTAATTTTCTAGTTCTAAATTTTTTTGACTAATGAATAATACTCAACTTTTTACATTTTGTAACACCCCGATTTTTCGCTGTTTTTAATATCGGTAAAATATACATAAATATTTATTTTTTGATCTATAAAATGATTTTGGATAAACTAAGATCATATCTATACTCTACTTTGTCGTAGAGAGTTACAGTTAAATTTTGGGTCGAAAATACAGACGAAACCCGATCTGCGTTTTATTGACAGTAAAATTTTACTGCTCAGAAGACCAAATATTGACTCGTGAAGGAAATACTTAGGGTTTTTTATGGATTTTCCAATGACTTTGGCTATTTTGAAAATTTTCACTTAAAAAGTGAAATAATATATATTATTCGGACGATATATTAAATCGGGCGAACGACGAAGCTGAAAATGGGATTGCCGGGACCCGCTAACGGATAAATCACAAGTCATTCAAGGATGACTCATGAAGGTGAGTCATATAGGTGACTCACCCTTGTCATCATTGCATTTTAGGTTGAAAGACCATTATGCCCTTAAGTTGGTTTTAAATGCCAAAATTGCCCCTAAGTGAGATTACTCTTTTGTCCCTAAATTTTTACCACTTGGACCCTTTTCTCCTCCAATTCTCCACGGCCCAAACCCCCTAAATGAGGCCATCACTCTCATTTATGCATCACTTCATCTTCTTCATCAACATTTCTTTCATTTTCTCTCAAAAGTTCTTAAGTTCCTACAACCAAATTTGTGAAGCAACTACTTGATCTCTTGCTCATTTTCAAATTCCAAGAGGTATACCTTGCTCATCTCACTCAATCATCTCTATGTTCTTCAATTATTTTCATGATTCAAGGCCATGATCATCATTTTCCATTTCAGGGTTTTCATCCTAAAAAATCTATAGAAAATCATAGTAAAATCCTATGATCATGAAACCAATTTCTATCATCTTGTTATCATCTCTATGTTTATAATCCAAGAGTATGAATCAAGCAAAAATTTCCTGCCTATTTTCCCTCTCAAGGCCGAAACCCTTACTAGTGTGGGTGGAGGAACTTTGTTCATTTTTTTGGAAAGTCATGCTTGATTTATTCCTTCTAATTCATGTATGTATTGAATCCAAGATGTTGAATCAAAATAAAATCTCTAGCCTATGTTTTATATGATGGCCGAAAATTGTGTTCTTGAGAGGTTGAAATATTGTATTTCAATCTTTGGGTTTTAATCATTGATCTAGTGTTTTAAGTGCTTAAGCATCACTAGTCCAAGAGCTTATGAATTTTTAAAAAATTTATTCATATAAACACCTCATCGTCGAACCTTACCTATAGGGATATAGATGTCTTTAGTTGTTTGGATTGTTAATTTATTGTTATGGTTTGTTGAAGGAAAAGTATTGTATCGGGTACGTGTGCTACCGACTTTCGAATTTTCGACAAATCTTTAATCGGAAGGAAAGTCTAGTTTGTGGTCTATATAATTTATTTGAGCTTGTATGTCGTAGTTTAAATTATTTACGTAGTTAGAATTATCTGCTTTTAAATTATCTGCTTTTAATTGATTATCTGCAGTTATCTGTTATAGCATTTAATGCATGTTATAAACTGTTTTTATATGCTATATTGTGGATGTGGAAATTTTATGGATGTTGATTGTTGATTGAGAAACCTGACAGTGGTCAGTGCTCAATTAATTATGAGGATAAAAGCATTAAAAAGCTTTATGAGAAAAATTGTATTTTTTTAATTGGTGGAATATAGTAATATAATATTAATTAATTATTTGATTGGTTAAAAAATGTGGAATAGTTGAAAATACTATTATTTTAATGATTTATTGGTGTAAGAATAGTTTATGAGTCACGGTGAGGGTGTAACCGTGAAAATATTTTAGTACTGCTAATTTTTACGTAAGATAGTATAGAATATTAGAAAATGTTATTAAAAAAATTAAGTTTCAAAAATAATTTAATTATGGTGTTGAGAAAATTATTTTACTAGAAAAGTCAAATTTTGACTTAAAACGTTTTTAAAATGTCAAACGACGGATAATTCCAAAAATATTTACGAAAAGCATTCTTAAAAACAGCAATATTTGTTAGAACAGAGAATTAGTCTCAAAATGATGTTTTTTATTTTGAACTAAAGTTTCAAATAAAGAATTTTAGAAGAAAATGAGTTTTTAAGTGATTTGATGATTTTATAAACGAATTTCCAATGTAAAAGGATTTTCTGTAAATTAGTTTTATACAATGGTGTTATTTCCGACAACTTGGATAAATTGAGGAGATTTTGTTTTTGATTTGTGTTTCACAGAACGAAAAAGATTTTAAAGTTGAAAAACGAACCTAGTGCCCGAGACGTCGGGGTTCTAGTGTTCTATGGTGTGGATCGTGTGTCCTAAAGGTGAAGTTGTGGACTATATGTCCTATAAAAGTGGTGTTGATTTTTGTACGCTACAATCTACGAATCTAAGACTGGTGCATCGGTCTAGACTTTGTGATTTGCACATTTGGACTTGGAGTCCTTTAGTTGAAATTGATGACAAACTTAAATGTTTAAAAGTTGAGTTGGTTATGAGCCTTTGAGCTTCGATAAGGAAATACTGAACACAAAAAAAATGACGTGAATAAAATGTTTGACATGCATTTTGGGCAAACGTGCCTATGGGTTTGATCTTGATTTCTTGATGGCAAGATAATCATGTAGTTGCATCATTGTGCCTTGATGGACAATGAAACCATAGACTATAGACAGTAACCACTGTGTCTAGTTTTGGACAGTCCTATGGTTTTTTTTTTTTACATTATATTTTTTTTAAGCAAAAAGGAATGCTAGAGAAAGGCATCCCAACTAGGTTGGCACCCCTCCCTCTACCAATCATCTGCAGCATACATTGATATTATTAAAAAGAAAGAAAGAAAGAATACAGAGAAACATGGGGGGACATGAACCTTACCCATGAAGAATTAATGACATCTATAATTTGGTAAACCAAATCTATTCCTATAGAAATCTTCTCTAATAAAATTAGGAATTAAATGTTGGAACCAAAACAATTTGGATTAAATAATCTCTAGGTTTTGATGTTAACAATGAGAATTAAATTTGTGTAGCAAAGTGTTAATGCTTTGAATCTAACAAGTGCCTTCAGTCTTAAAGAATCTCTGTTCTTATAAGTTAAAATGTTAAATCTATTCTCTTTGCAAATCCGCGTCCATATACTTTATATTGAATATTTTATATTGAAAGAGTGGTCGAGTCCACTCTATCAAGGATCTCCTTTAAACTCAAGTGCCACGTCAGTGGACGAGCACTTGAATGTTTTTAGTGGACGGAGAATTTCTTTTCATGTAGACGTGAGCTTCTCTCAAATAATATCCTTAGTTTTCTATTGACACGTCACTGGACGGAGATTTCAAATGTCTCAAGTACTGGCAAGACCGATGTTTTAAGTAGACGAAGTTTTGGTTGCCACGTCAGTGGACGGAGCCTTAAAACTCTCCTTACTTTCCTTGCCTTTGCTTTCGTTTGTTGGACGAAGAATTTTAAGCATTTATACCAATCTGAACCAAAGCGAATTTATTTCTTATGATTGATATTCATTTTATTTATAATGGTTCTTCTCTTTTTCTATTAACGGTTCTTATTGCCTTGTTTCATTGAGAGAGACATAGTACAAATAAGGACTTGCAAAAAGCAGAATAGTACAATGCAAAACGTTGTGTACCCTGTCACCTTTTACGCTGAAATAGTTGGAACTTGTACAAAGGAGGCAAAACTTTTTTCAAGCTGCTTTTGCTTAGAGGTGTGCTTTTACATGCAAGAATTTGTCTCACAGTACAAAGGCCTCGAGCAAGCTGAGTCTCAACGGATATTTACTTGGTTGACTCTATTACTAAACGGAAATTTCAAATTTAACCGTTGATGATTCTGAAGAGAAGATCAAGGACTCTATAAATAGAAGACTAAAGCTTTTGAAGAAACAGCTTTTTTGCGCATACAAAGAAATCTCAAGAAATCTCTTGCGAAGCAAATATTTTCTTATTCATTCAAAAAGCAAAAGTCTGTAATATTATAGTTTGAATTTTGCTATAATATTCATCTGATCTTAAACTTTCACATTCTCACACTTAGTGAGTTAGAAGATCAAAGAAATCAAAACTCTTTATTAGAGGTAGAGCCTGAAGAGGCTTGGTAACAAAGAAATACTTGTTAGCCTGGAGAGGTGTTGAATACTCGGTGTAATCTATTTGGAAAATAGTGGAGAAATCCTTCAAGTAGAAGGGACTGGACGTAGCTCTTGGTTGGAAGAGAGTGAACCAGGATAAAACATCTCGTGTGAATCTTCTAATCTCTTATCTCTTTGTTTTTACGTGCTTATACTAACTGTGGGGATTTGAACTTGAATTTGTTATTCTTTCAAAAGACTGTTTTTCTGTGTGCTTTATTCTGCCTCTTTATCTTTGTGTGAGAAAATCTTTTTTGAAAAGGTTGTTTTCAAAAATTATTAACAAACACAATTCAACCCCCCCTTCTTGTGTTTGCCTGTGTCAACTTCAGTTGGTATCAGAGCTCAACCTCGAAAGGGTTGAGCATCTAACAAGTGCTGAGGAAGTACGATCCTATCACCATGGATGCAGAAGGACAAGCTATCAACAGACCTCCACTCTTTGATGGAACTGATTACGACTATTGGAAGAAGAGAATGATGGCCTTCCTAGATGCACAGAACCTAGACATCTGGGAACTGATAGAGAATGGCTATTCTGAGCCAAGAGGTGAAAATCAAGCAGTATTGGCTAGAGCAGATTGGAGTGTTGATCAAAAAGCCAAACATCAACTAAATCTCAAAGCCAAACATTACTTGATGTGTGCTATTACCAGATCAGAACATGATAAAGTTCACAGCTGCAACACAGCAAAAGAAATCTGGGATACACTGGCTCTCGCTCATGAAGGCTCATCACAAGTGAAGGAGTCAAAGATAAGCATGCTGGTTCACCAGTATGAACTCTTCAAGATGACTGATCATGAGTCTATAGATCAGATGTTTGGAAGATTTCAAACAATAACAAACAGTCTCAGATCTCTGGGAAAAGTATATGAGAATAGAGATCATATCAGAAAGATTCTGAGAAGTCTCTCCAAGCAGTGGAGACCGAAGGTCACTGCTATTCAAGAAGCTAAGAATCTGAATACTCTCTCTCTGGAAGAACTTCTAGGATCATTAAAAGTTCATGAACTTGAACTAAATGAGGAAGACAATTCCAGAAAGGGAAAGTCCATTGCTTTAAAGGCAAAGAAAGCAAGTTCTTCAAAAGTTCTCAAGGCTGCTGAGTCTTCAGATGATGCTGAACCTTCAGACAGTGATGAAGGATCAGATGAAGATGAACTATCTTTCATCTCCAGAAAGATACAACATATGTGGAGAAGAAAAAATAATTTCAAGAGAAAGCCATTCAACAAGAAATTTTCTAAGGAGAAATCAGACTCCAAAGAAAAAGGTCCATCTTTGTGCTTTGAGTGCAAAAAGCCAGGACATTTCAAAGCCGACTGCCCTGACCTAAAAGAGAAGAAGAAGTTCTTTAAGAAAAAGAAGGGTTTAATGGCTACATGGGAGGACTTGGACTTATCCTCATCATATGAGGAAGAGGAAGCAGAGGAAGAGGCAAACATTTGCCTCATGGCAGACACATCATCAGAGAATGAGTACACTGATGATGATGAGGTAACAGATTCTGAACCTTCAACTCTCAAAAATGCCTTTGATGAATTACTGCATGACTCATCCATATTGTCTCATGAATACAAAAGTCTTAAAAAGAAGTTTGCAAAATTAACCAAAGAATATGATAGAGTCTGCATGGAAAAACAAAGTTTGTTTCAAGAAAATGATAAGCTGAAATCAGAGAATGTCAGTCTAACTGACAAATCTGAATGTGAGCCTGACAATTCTTGTGAAGTTGCAAAACTAAAACAAGATGTAAAATACTTGACAGACTCTCTGTCAAAATTGGTAGGAGGCTCAGATAAGCTTAGTCTTATCCTAAGGTACTCTAGGTCACCCTTTGATAAATCTGGCCTTGGTTATGACAATAAGAAGCATGAGGCATCTTACATTAAGTCAAAACCACCTATGCAGCAAAGAGCTTCAAAAGCTCCAGCTAGGTATGCGAAAACCAAATCAGGCCCGTCCAACACCTTTTGTAAAGTGTGTGGAAAAAGTGGGCACTCTACATCTAGATGCATACATAACAGGCATGCCAAACATTCTCGTCCAAAGAAAACTAACATGAAAGGACCCAAGTCAGTTTGGGTACCTAAGGACAAGATAATACCTGTTGCAGATCTGCTTAACAACAGGAAAGAAACAAACATCCTGGTACTTGGACAGTGGATGCTCACGTCACATGACGGGAGAAAAGTATATGTTCCAAGACCTTAAACATAAGGATGGTGGCTGGGTGACATTTGGAGGAAATCAGAAAGGAAAGATCACTGGTATAGGTAAAATCGGTAAACATCCTTTTCCCTCCATTGATAATGTTCTTTTGGTGAATGGTTTAAAACATAATCTACTGAGCATAAGTCAATTATGTGACAGTGGATATGATGTTTCTTTTAATAAGAACATGTGTTATGTCAAGAAAAATGATGGATCAATTTTATTCGCTGCTAAGAGGCAAAACAATTTATACAAAATTGACTTGGAGGACCTCTCAAATCAAAGTGTCTCGTGTTTAGTGTCCATTGAAGATGAACGTTGGATTTGGCATAAAAGGCTAGGTCATGCAAGCTTGAGATTAATCTTAAAGCTAAATAAGCATAACCTTGTGAGAGGATTACCAAACCTTAAATACAAATCTGGTGCTCTCTGTGATGCATGTCAGAAGGGAAAACAAGTCAAAGGTTCTTTTGAATCTAAGAATATTGTAAGTACTAAGAGACCACTAGAACTGCTACACCTTGATCTTTTTGGTCCAACAAGGACTGCTTCTATCAGTGGTAAGAAATATGGTCTAGTCATTGTAGATGACTATACTAGATGGACATGGGTTATGTTCCTTGCTCACAAAGATGAGTCTTTCAAGGTCTTTTCTGTATTCTGCAAACGTGTACAGAATGAAAAAGGCATGTGTATAGCTTCAATTAGAAGTGACCATGGGGGAGAATTTGTCAATGAGCTATTCAATGAGTTTTGTGAAGAAAATGGAATTCAACACAACTTCTCAATACCAAGAACACCACAGCAAAATGGTGTGGTAGAGAGAAAGAACAGATCTCTTCAAGAGATGGCTAGGACTATGCTCAATGACAATTCTGTCCCTAAGCACTTCTGGGCTGAAGTTGTGAACACTGCCTGCTACATTCAGAACTTAATATACATTAGACCTATTCTGAGTAAGACTCCCTATGAATTGTGGAAAGGCAGAAAACCCAACATATCTTATTTTCATCCTTTTGGATGTAAATGTTATATTTTAAATACAAAAGATCAACTTGGTAAGTTTGATGCAAAGGTAGACAATGGAATTCTACTAGGATTTTCTGAAACCTCAAAAGGATTTAGAGTGTATAACTCAAGAACTTTAATAGTAGAAGAATCTATACATGTTAGATTTGATGACAAACAGCCTGATAAGAAACTATCAGAGCTAGATGAAAGTTTTGCAGATCTTAACTTAAATATCTCAGGAGAAACAAAAGAAGTTAAAACTGATGATCCAGTTGAAGACCCTTCTCATCAACCAGAAGCATCCACCTCTCAACAAGACAATGCTCAGAGAACTTGGCATTTCAAGAATTATCATCCACCGGATCAAATCATAGGAAATCCAAGCGATAAGCTAAGAACCAGATCAACCTTCAGAGAGCAAGAAGACTCTGCATTGGTCTCCGAATTGGAACCAAAGACTGTAGACGAGGCTCTGCTGGACAATGGTTGGATTTTAGCAATGCAAGAAGAGCTAAATCAGTTTGAGAGGAATGAAGTTTGGACTCTGGTAACCCTACCTAAGAATAAATCAGTTATAGGAACAAAATGGGTTTACAGAAACAAGCTTGACGAAAATGGTAAGGTTATAAGAAATAAAGCAAGATTGGATGCACAAGGTTATTCTCAGGAAGAAGGTATAGACTATACTGAAACCTTTGCACCTGTTGCAAGATTGGAAGCAATCAGAATTTTACTCTCATTTGCTGCACATCATAATATTATGCTCTTTCAAATGGATGTAAAAAGTGCTTTTTTAAATGGTTTTATCAATGAAGAAGTTTATGTTATGCAACCACCGGGTTTTGAGAGTGAAACCCAACCTGAACATGTATACAAGCTTAAGAAAGCTTTATACGGCCTAAAACAAGCCCCAAGAGCTTGGTATGATAGGCTAAGTTCTTTTCTAATGGATAATGGTTTTGTCAGAGGAAAGGTTGACACAACCTTGTTTAGAAAATCAATTAATTCCAACTTCATAGTAGTACAGATCTATGTAGATGATATTATATTTGGTGCTACTAATGAATCTTTGTGCAAAGAATTCTCAAAGCTAATGCAGAAAGAGTTTGAAATGAGCATGATGGGAGAACTCAAATTCTTCCTTGGACTTCAAGTCAAACAATCTATGGACGGGGTGTTCATCCATCAAACTAAGTACTCAAAGGAACTTCTCAAAAAGTTTAAGATGGATGATTGCAAACCTATGAACACACCTATGCATCCCACGTCCACACTGAACAAAGATGATAAAGAGAAAAAGGTAGATCAGAAGGTATACAGAGGTATCATTGGATCTCTCTTATATCTAACTGCTTCTAGGCCTGATATAATGTTCAGTGTTTGCTTGTGTGCTCGTTTTCAATCTGATCCTAGAGAATCTCATTTATCAGTAGTTAAAAGAATCTTTAGATATTTAAAAGGTACTACTAATCTTGGTCTGTGCTTTAAGAAAGATGGAGATTACAGATTAGTTGGCTTTTGTGATGCTGACTATGCTGGAGATAGAATTGAAAGAAAAACCACCAGTGGGGGATGTCATTTCATTGGAGCTAATCTAGTATCGTGGTCAAGCAAAAGGCAGAGTACCATTGCTCTATCAACTGCTGAAGCAGAATATATATCAGCTGCAAACTGCTGCTCACAACTTCTCTGGATCAAACACCAATTGGAGGACTACAATGTGTTTGTAAGTAGTATTCCACTAATGTGTGATAATACTGCTGCAATTAATCTGTCTAAGAATCCAATTCTTCATTCTAGGGCTAAGCATATAGAAATCAAACATCATTTTATCAGAGACTATGTGCAAAAAGGTGTTTTTGATGTTCAATTTGTAGATACTGACCATCAATGGGCAGATATCTTTACTAAACCTCTTGCTGATGACAGATTTATTTTTATCAGAAAACATCTTAACATGTTGTATGTGGTTTAATATGGTATATGTATTGATTGCATGTTTTATCTGCGCGTCCACTGGTTTTTGGGGTCCAGAGCACGTGTAGTCTACGCGTCCACTACTGTTGGTGTGCCGCGTCCACTACATATGTTTTTATGCGTTCACCCTCAATCCTTTGTGGACCCAATCTTACATACATTTGTTTTTAAAATATTTGCATCTTTATTTATCTGAACTCAGTTATCTTAAAACGTTTGATTTTAATCATTTCCTTGCTGAGTCAGCTACTTCCATCAATCCCATCGTAACTTTTTACGGTCCCAATAAACCAACGCCGTTTTTTCACTAAAGTCTTGTCTAATCAATCTTTTCTTTTTGAATTTTCCTTGAAAACTGTTGGTATTCGGAAACTCCATAAAGGTAACTCCTTTCCCTCTGAAAAACCTTTCGCTACTCTTCATCTTTGATATCTTCTCTCTGAAAATTTTCAAACTCTCCTTCTTCAAACCTAAACCTGTACTCAAGAACTCAACAATGGCTTCAACCTCAACTCCCGAGCCTGCCTATGTTACTGACATCATTAATATCGTTGCTAAACATCATTTCAACTTTGAAATTCTATGTGAGTATAACTTGGATGTAAGCAAGTTCATCAACGCTACTGGTTGGGATGGTTTGTTTCTGGAAAAGGTCTCGATTTATCCAGACTTAATAAGGGATTTCTGGAGGAAACCAACGATTACTAAAACTGAGGTAGTAGGGTTTGTTCAAGGCAAGAAGATAACTGTCTCTGAGAAGACCATTTCTGATGCAATCGTTTGTGCCCAAGAGGGTTTAATCATGACAGAAAACTGGGAAGAAGATCTTGGTGGTATAAAAACCATCGCGGTTACACTGATGCGAGAAGACACAGTGAGGACTCACTCATGGAAGTCATCTGAAATGAAGGATCACATCAGGATTCTTCATCAGATTCTGAACAAGGCAGTGCTTCACAAGGCAGGGTCTAAGGACAACCTTTCTGCCCTTCACAAGTTCTGTCTCTGCAACTTGGTCTATGAGACTAAAATAAACCTTCCATGGATCCTGTTTCATCGCTTCAAGGATGCCATTGCAAACAGAGAAACCGCCTCCCACATCACCTTCTCTCATCTTCTATCAAAAGTCTTCAAGCAGCAAGGCTTGTATGATTACTTAGATGCAAAGCCTCAAGAAGAACAAGACAAGATCTTTCGTTCGAAGGGGATGCAAGCTGCCATTTTTGGAAAGAGCAATCTAAGTAGCATGCATCTTGACACATACAAACTTGTTGAAATGTCAAAGCAAGAAGAGAAAATGAAGATTAAGGAAGAAGCAGTTGAGGCCAACAATGCAGCTATTCTTGGTCTCAAGAGAGGAACTAAAAGGAAAACTGTGGCTGTCAGGAAGCCTGCTCCAAAAAGGCCTACCAGAGGCATTGTTATCAATGAGCCTGGGAATGAGGCCCCTCAACCTGTTCCTCGACCTGCTCCCAAGAGAGCTAGAAAGCTGGTTCTGCCTCAAGATGATGATGAAGATGACAATGTTCCTCTGGGAACAGTTTTAAAGAGGAAAGCAGCTGCTGTTGTTGATACTACTGCTGATGCTGCTGTGCCTACCAAGAGGAGGCAACCTGCAAGGAAAGCAAGAACTTTTGCAGCCTCTGAGGTAAACACCTCTTCTGATGTTCCTACTAATACTGTGAGTGATGATGCCCCTACTCCGGGTGTAGGATTTTTTGATAATGTATATAGACCCTCTTTACCCACACCCCAACCCTCACCACAAAGAGAACAACCTGACCAAACCTCAAATCCATCTTCACCACAAAATAGCCTAACTCAATTAACCACACCTCAACCTACACCACTCAAAACCCTCTTTCCACCCATAATTCCTGACTCAGATCCTTGGTTTCATCAAGAGGATGATGGAATTTGCAGAGGTGCCCCCTTTCCTAAACCCCTAAGAAAACTCTTTCCACCAATCATACCCTCATCCACCATTTTTGCCAATAAGTCTGAAAACTGGGCTCAGGTTAAGAGAAATTGGAAGATTCTATTCCATACTCACCAACCAGACCCTGAAATTAACCTTGAAATTCCTCTGACAAGGTGGTACTCTCATCCTGACTATGACTATGAACCTTATGAGGAATACCCCTGGACCACCAAATACCCAAACTCTCACCCCCCAAAGGTCCCTTTCCATCCGAGATGAACAACCACCATGGCCCTCTCCTCACCCATCTACCCCTCAACCGTTTCCCTCCAAGAAAAATTTACCCCAACCTACAAAAAACCCCACCATTGATTCCTCACACTGAAGGAGTAGCACGGCACATCATTCCTGTATGGGAAACTGATCCTAAAAGGAACCATCTGCCTTCTTTACCTGAGAAGAGAGCTGAATCATCTGGGCACATTCCAATTATTTTGGATTCAAACACAAAATGGATGAAATTTGAGCATCCCAGCATCTATGGAAGTGCTTCAGACCCCTTCGCAGATCAACTGAATTATAACATTCTGAAGTGGGAGTTCAGCTACTTCCAGATTGAAAGAGCTGCACGTTGGGTTCCTATCACATGGCTGAGACACAATAAGGAAACTCGAGTAGGCATTGCTCCCTACCCCATCTGTCCAAGGCTTGGCATGATAGACCTCAACAAGGACAAAGACATGAGGCGCAAAAGAAATAAGGGAGTCATGCCTGAAGCTCACTCTGCCATGCTGGACTTGTCTCAGGAATTCTTTGATCCCTCCGAGCTTGACTTTTATCTATATATGGAGGCTGTGCAGAATATTGGAGAGATGAAGGCTGCAGACTTCTGGTTGTCTCACATCATCCACTGCACCAGGGAAGCTTCTTCTTCTGGTTTGACTCAAGAAGAGAAGAAAGAAATTCCTAAGTTCAGAGGAAAATGTGGCCTATCCAGAGTAAGGCACATGATCTACAAAGATCTCTGGGGACTTCCTATTACCAACAGGGATGTGGAGGAAATTATTCCTATCCACTGGGCAAAGGATTTACCTCAGAAACCTGTTACAGTTGCCACTGCACCTCCAGTAACATCTTCCTCTGATCAGGTAGCCCAAGAGTTGATTGTAGAAGGCCCTGAACTTGATGAGCAACAGTCTTCTCAGCCTACTTCAGTTGAACCTCCATCTGCACAAGCTAAGCAGTCTGCTGAGGCTGGTGTCTCTAAGCAAGGAGCTGAGTCTGCTAAGACTTCTTCTCAACCATTAGCTCTTGCTATGGTCAGAACAGCAGCCCAGGCTCAAGACACTGTCTCTAGGTTGTTGTCATCAAAAAGGGGGAGATTGTTGGAACCAAAATAATTTGGATTAAATAATCTCTAGGTTTTGATGTTAACAATGAGAATTAAATTTGTGTAGCAAAGTGTTAATGCTTTGAATCTAACAAGTGCCTTCAGTCTTAAAGAATCTCTGTTCTTATAAGTTAAAATGTTAAATCTATTCTCTTTGCAAATCCGCGTCCATATACTTTATATTGAATATTTTATATTGAAAGAGTGGTCGAGTCCACTATATCAAGGATCTCCTTTAAACTCAAGTGCCACGTCAGTGGACGAGCACTTGAATGTTTTTAGTGGACGGAGAATTTCTTTTCATGTAGACGTGAGCTTCTCTCAAATAATATCCTTAGTTTTCAATTCCCACGTCACTGGATGGAGATTTCAAATGTCTCAAGTACTGGTAAGACCAATGTTTTAAGTAGACGAAGTTTTGGTTGCCACGTCAGTGGACGGAGCCTTAAAACTCTCCTTACTTTCCTTGCCTTTGCTTTCGTTTGTTGGACGAAGAATTTTAAGCATTTATACCAATCTGAACCAAAGCGAATTTATTTCTTATGATTGATATTCATTTTATTTATAATGGTTCTTCTCTTTTTCTATTAACGGTTCTTATTGCCTTGTTTCATTGAGAGAGACATAGTACAAATAAGGACTTGCAAAAAGCAGAATAGTACAATGCAAAACGTTGTGTACCCTGTCACCTTTTACGCTGAAATAGTTGGAACTTGTACAAAGGAGGCAAAACTGTTTTTCAAGCTGCTTTTGCTTAGAGGTGTGCTTTTACATGCAAGAATTTGTCTCACAGTACAAAGGCCTCGAGCAAGCTGAGTCTCAACGGATATTTACTTGGTTGACTCTATTACTAAACGAAAATTTCAAATACAACCGTTGATGATTCTGAAGAGAAGATCAAGGACTCTATAAATAGAAGACTAAAGCTTTTGAAGAAACAACTTTTTTGCGCATACAAAGAAATCTCAAGAAATCTCTTGCGAAGCAAATATTTTCTTATTCATTCAAAAAGCAAAAGTCTGTAATATTATAGTTTGAATTTTGCTATAATATTCATCTGATCTTAAACTTTCACATTCTCACACTTAGTGAGTTAGAAGATCAAAGAAATCAAAACTCTTTATTAGAGGTAGAGCCTGAAGAGGCTTGGTAACAAAGAAATACTTGTTAGCCTGGAGAGGTGTTGAATACTCGGTGTAATCTATTTGGAAAATAGTGGAGAAATCCTTCAAGTAGAAGGGACTGGACGTAGCTCTTGGTTGGAAGAGAGTGAACCAGGATAAAACATCTCGTGTGAATCTTCTAATCTCTTATCTCTTTGTTTTTACGTGCTTATACTAACTATGGGGATTTGAACTTGAATTTGTTATTCTTTCAAAAGACTGTTTTTGTGTGCTTTATTCTGCCTCTTTATCTTTGTGTGAGAAAATCTTTTTTGAAAAGGTTGTTTTAAAAAATTATTAACAAACACAATTCAACCCCCCCTTCTTGTGTTTGCATGTGTCAACTTCATTAAATCCCACCAAACAAAACCAGAAATTGAAGTTCCATAACTAGCCAACTTATCAGCACAATGGTTTCCTTCTCTATAAATATGTGAAACAATAAAATGCATATGCTTAGAGAGTAAAACAATTGTTCCATCTGTTTTAATCTTCCAAGGCACAATTTGATTGTTTTTGAAGGCTGCCACCACAATTTGAGAGTCACATTCTAACCAAAGATCATGCCAACCTTTCTTGAAAGCTATCTCAATGGCATTCATAGCTCCATGAATTTCTTCTTGAAGAGAGAATTGTGAACCAAGGTTGATTGAAAAACAACCTAGAAAAGCTGAATTGCTGTCTCGAAATTAACCACCACATGCAGTTGGGCCAGGACAACCAAGGGCACTACCATCTATGTTGCATTTTACCATATTTCTAATAGGAGGGTGCCATTTCACTTCTGTTATTCTTGGAGCAGTAGGAGGGTGACAAAGAACTTTGAAAGCCTTTAACAGAGAGAAATCATCTCTCGAATTTGACATAGTCCCTTTGCTTAGCAAACCCAGTGTGCCTTGACTAAAATCTGGTATGCCTTATTTGGCAAAGAGAGCTTGATCAGCTCATTGATATGGTGTTGGGATCTCAGGAGATTAAGTACAAAATTTAGATGGTGAATATTGAAGTGTCATGCATTTGTTTTAAAAATGACGATGATTGTCAGGTATGAAACCCTTTGATAAACTATTTGTTTATTTTTGAACATCTATATTGTTATAACTATACATGTTAATTGATGTTTGTGTGTCGCGCATATGATTATCGTTTTAAAATCCATATATTGGTTCTCACCCTTGCGTGTTTCATTGTTGGTTCCTCTTCCGTGTGGCATATATTTCTATCTGAGTATAGATGGACCCGGAGATGCCTCTGGCTCATTCGAGGATCTGTTCCATCACGTTTGTGAATGCCGGGGATGTTGGTGCATAGGTTATTAACCCAGGGGCACACAACGCTACATACACGGGCCCCATGCGAGAGGTTGTCGGCACACTAGCTGTGGGACCTCAGAGACGGACTCATCTTGTAGAGACGATTGAGGTATCACTACCACCAGCATGGCTTTTTCTGCAGCACATGGTTGATCAGGGTGAGCATGAGGTCCATCCTCCACTGGCACAACCCTTACAGGCAGCAGCACCAGCCTCACCTCCTTTAGAGGTTGTTTTGGATCCGGGGTTCGCGGAGGAGGACCTTGAGGAGATAGTTGAGGAGGAACCAGAGTACCATCCTCTCAATGACGAGGATGATGATTCTCCTGACGAGGGAGCAGGGGCAGCAGTATCTTCACCAGATACTCCTACAAAGGGTGGGGGTGATCATCCCGATCTCCCCAATGGTTATCACTAGTTTTCGACCAGCTGTAGTTAGAGTTCATTTTTTGGGTTAGTGACTTCGTCAGTCTACTTCTGGCTGCTGAGAGCCATGATTTTTGTTAGATGGTTCTAGACTGGTCACTATATAGTTTATATTTTTTATTTTCTTTACTTAGTTCTTTTTGTATATGGCTTATACTGATAAGGGTCTTTTGTATAAAACTGATGATGCATATATATATATATAACTATGTTCGACTATGTTGTTGTATGTTAAAGTAAAAGAAAAAAATTTATCACCATTTTTGTATTAAGAAAAGTGTTAGAAAATCTTATTTTCCAAAAGTAACCAGTATAATTAAAGTTTTATTTTCCACAACGAGTTACTATGTGATGTCCCAAGAAGGGGTGTCGCACATTTAATCTAAGTATCGAGTAAATCTAGTCTCGACATGTCCACCAACCAAGTCCTGGCAATTTGAATTCAGATTCAAAGAAATGTTCTGATCAACATATCATATTCGGTTCAAGCTAGGCTTAACCTTTGCCATGAACAACCTTTGCTCAAACCAAATTGCGCTCAATATGTAATTGACTCCAAAACTAATTAATCTTTCAATTCCTCAATTATTGTGAAACAATGTAAAAATATATCAAGTTTTTATTGATTGACTTTATTCATTAACATAAATTCAAAACATTATCCTGTATTATTAGTCTATATTTATTTAATTTATTTTTGTCTTCAAATAATTAAGGTAAAAAAATAAACCATAAATTTTTTTTCTTATAAAAATTTAAAACCTTAAATTCAAGTGCTTTTTCCAATGTATATTTATTACTCTTCGCCTTATTAATCCATTATCTTATTTTTTATATTCTTCCTGAATTTACATTTCAAACTATAAATCTTTCTTTATTTTTTACTTTTCTTGATTTATTAAAATTGAAAGGGTTAATTGTGTTTTTAGTCCCTTGAAAATGAGGAATTCAAGTTTGGGTCCCTATAAATTTTTTCTTTAATTTTAATCACTCTAATATTTGAAATTACAAATTTGGGTCAATATAAAATGAGAAAATTTTGGTTTTGGTCCCTATAAAAATATTTCTTTGGTTTTCATCCCTTTAAAATTTGATATCACCGTTTTTAGTCCCTTGCATTCATTTTAAGACAGATAAATAGAATTCATTTTAGGGTTCCAGGAAAATATTAGGGAAATCACATGCTAACATGACACTACAGACATTATTGGGTGCTACTAGGGATTACTGCATGACCTTCTATTTGGCACATAAGTAGTTAATGGATGTCACGTGATAGTCGGGGACCAAAAATAGTTATTTCAGATTGTGGACGGATAAAAACCAAAGAATATATTTTATAGGTACCAAAACCAAAATTCGCTGATTTTATAAGGACCAAAAACATATTTAACCCAATTTAAAATCAAATATAAATCCCCCTCAAATGAACTAAGAATGCTTTTTTCGGTCATTCGCATGTACATATATAAATGTGTAAAAATATACAGAAGCTTTATCAAAATATAAGTTATATGAAGCTAGAAAAATAATAATAAAAGTAAAAATTGAAGTGATATAACAATTTTTTGGTGCTTGTTATCAAAAGTAAATCTTTATCACCAACCCACACAACATAATGATCCGAACCTCATTTACTGGTAGTTCCACAATTTTAATGTCATTATTGTAAATTGACATTTTTTAAATTATTGTGATAGTCATTTTTACCGCTTGTATATATAACTTTAAAATGTAAAAGCTTAACATTCTATACAAACATTAAATAGTAAAAGTGTAACAAGAGCAAGTTACGATTTGAACGCACAAAATACATGTTTACTAACTTATAAAGAGTAATTGAAGACTTTGGTTTGTATCGTTAGAGTTAAAAAAATTTGCTAACGGAAATGTTGAGCTGACTATAAATATGTTCTTACTAATCACCTATTGTTATCAACAAAGTTTCCAATACCCAACAATAATATTAAATCCCCAAAAGACAAGGCAGCACTCAACAACTTCTGTCTAATAGTTCTCTTTATGGCAAGTACTTCTTTGTTGATCAAAGCAGGAGTTTCATCCAATGTTCTTGTACCATCTGAGGGACCTGCTATTGAAAGTAATTATGCACCAAGGTCATTATCTTCATATGCAAAATATTTGACTGATTGTGCAGCTAAGTTACATCCCATTTGTGGTAAGCAGATCTTCTTTGTGACATTTTTTGGCAATGAGACAGTTAGCACAAGTTGCTGCCTCAATCTTGTTCATGACATGGGTGAACCTTGCCATGATAGCTTGACAAAATACATTCTATTAACCAGGTCATCGGAGTTCAAGCAGAAAGAAACCGAAATTTTAGAAAGAAATAACCAAATTTGGAACGCATGTAACCGTCTTTCAACCATCCATAATTAAGCTGGAGTTTAAGAATCTGTATGTTTGTGATATTATATTATTTGTAATAAGAACTTAAGACAGTTCATTTTTTTTGTGGGAAATACGGATTTGAAATACGGTAGAATAAAAGAGTAATTTAGGCATATTAATCGTTCAAATAAAAGAATTTCTACCTAAAAGGGAAGACTTCCAAAATCTTTTCACCATAATTCAAACAAAAAATGATCCACCAAAATTTTCGATGGGTGTTGGATAACCCACACTCTACAATCCATGACCAATTCTTATTTTTGTTATTTTAATCAAACAATCTCAAACACTTTCTTGAATGATTTGATTAAGGAATGATAGGCGAAATTTATTTTTTGTTCAAATAAAAAGTTTATGAACAAAATCAATTATATATATATATATGATTTTCTCAATTGTCTTCTTGATAGAAAAAGTGTGGAAATCGTCTTTGATAGTGTCCTTTATTTTAGTATTCATGGGGTTAAAATTAATATTTTTGTATTTTCTACATAATATAGCCTAAAATGAGACAAAACAAGAAAAAAAGACCATAGTTGTTCTTAACAAAAACCAAAACTTTAAAACATAGAACAATGTTCAAACAATAAATTAGTTGCTTCTGAAATTATGTGTGTCATTGTTATCGGTGTATTAAGAAATTTTATTTATTGTGGCTACCCTTCATATATCAACGACAATGCAGACATGAATTTGAATTACTTCTTATAGAGCAGAAAACATGCAATCCTTTGTATGCTAGAATGAGGAACATAAATTTGTTATCGTTCACAATCATCATAATATAGTTTATGCAATCCGGATTTTGGTCTTTTAATCTATTTTTGCCGCAAAATATCTTTGAACTATTTCTTATAAATAAACACATACATAGCAAGCATGGTACCTTAGAATAAGGATGTACTTTCTCGCATCATACAATCACTTCAATAATATTCATGTGATTCTAGTGCTCCATCCAATCAAGTTTTCCTTGTACTTAGCACCACTTTAAGTATCAAACAATCCTAGTGTCACTCTTCATTGACAATGGTATGACTTTGATGTTGTCATTTAGCCTTGTCAAATTTATAGTTGAAACTACGAGTGCCCATGATGACCATTCTAGCCCGATAACCTATTCTAACTTGAGGTTGATTATGTTGGGTATAAATTCTTTAAACTAGACCTAGGATATTTTCAAAATGGGTTCTGGTTACGCTTCATGTTGATCTGACCCGATGGTGTGTTACACATTTGAACTCTTTTTATTTTTTTTATAATATAGTCATTAATTAGAAGACCTCTTGACATGAATTTTCCGTAACATTAGATTAATCTTTTTTAATACTTATATTGCACAACTTAATTATCCCCACATGGGTTATAAGCATTTTCTACCATGCCTAGTAACATTGTAATATTTTCAAGTTTTTTTTTTTTTTGATCAAAAGACTAAGGTATGCAGAGGCATCACAATGAAGCTAATCATCCCAACTAGGTTGGCACCAAAAGTAGCATCTATCATTTCCAGTATACCTAAATTTATTAAAAATAAAACGAATACAAAAATAGATGGGGGGACATTGAGCCAAAACCTATAAGCAAAAATTAAATAAATCTATAGACAGGCATTCCTAATCTATTTCTATGATAGTCATCACTAATGAAGCTAGGAAGGTGATTCCACCAAAAGAAATTTCTAATTAAGCATTCCCTTCTCTATATATGTGGGAGACATGAAAATTAATTTGAGAAACTAAGGAGAGACAGTTTTCCATCTATTTCTAAGGGACAAAGGCACAAGCTTTGTTGAGGCAAAAGCTTCCACAACTAATTTAGAATCACATTCAAGCCAAAGTTTCAACCATCCTCTTTTGAAGGCTTCTTCAATTGCAATCATAGCCGCATAAAGTTCAGCATGAAAAGCCATTGTGTTTTCAACAAAGTCAGTAAAACCACCAAGGAACACTCCTTTGCTATTTCTAAAAATGCCACCAGCTGCTGCAAGGCTAGGGGAGCCTCTGGCCGCACCATCACTATTACACTTAATCCAAGGAGAAAGCGGGGATGCCACTACACTTGAACAATTTTGGGAGCTGGACTAGCATGACCACTCACAGCAAAATTCTTCAGGATTAAAAATTCAGTCATAGAAGCCGAATTGGAACCCTTGGAGATGGAACCAGATAAATGAGTGAGGCCAATGATTCTATAAACAACACTCCTGATATGAGTCTTATTATCCTGAAAGCAAATTTGGTTTCTGTAGTGCCATATAGTACAGATTGTGTGAATCACAGCAGCCTTGCATAAGTCCTTTGCTTGACTGCTATGAACATTACTCAGGGCTTCAAAAACAAAATTAACTGAGGACAAGTTAATAGAACAGTTCAGTTGATCACCAAGCCATCTCCACAATTTTGTTGCAAAATCACATTGAAAGAAAAGATGCTCCGAGGTCTCTTCATGGCAGCCACATAAAGAGCAAACCGAAGCTAAGAAACAGCCTTTTTTTCTCAGATTATCATCTATGGGGATTTTATTATGAAAAAGCCTCCACACCAAGAAAGAGTTCTTAGGGGGAATGCATGAGTTCCAGATAATCTTTGGCCAATTGACACTAGTAACAGATGATGAGAAGAAACTGTAAGCATCCTTGAAGGTAAGTAAACCCGAGTCATTAAGATTCCAGACCAGCTGATCTTCATCTACAGAAACAGGAAGAACAGTCCATGAAACTTCATTTGCAAGATCAGGATATCTATGGAAAACTTCAGCAGAGAGATACCAATTGTTGTCCATAATAAAATCACGAACAGTTGCCTTAAGGGAAGCATGCCATGAGGGAGGAATGTTGATCAAATCAGCAATTGGACTTGATACCCATTGGTCAGTCCAAAAACTTACAGACTTGCCATTACCAATTAGCCAAGATGAGTTTGAGATAGCTATGGAAAGCTTGTCCCTAATACTGGCCAAATTGAAGACCTTATGTATGCTGAAACTAGTTTCTTGTGTCTGAAGAATCTTGCCTTAAGGAAACAAGCCCAAGATTCATTGGAAGACAGCAAGTCCCAGGATAGTTTTAACAAGGCAGCATCATTAATTTGTTTTATGGACCTGATTCCAAAACCACCATTAGCAAGAGGAGAGCAAACTGTATGCCAAGCAACAGTGACAAGCTTTTTGGAGTTTACATCACCAGACCCAATGAAGTTTTTGATCCATCTATCCACTGTTTTAATCAGAGAAATAGGCCGGGCATAGATATGAAAGCTGTAAAGAAGCATACCACTGATTACAGAATTAACTAGTTGCACTCTCCCCATTATAGATAGCAAAGGCCCTTTCCAAGCACTAAGTTTTGCCCTGATCCTATCAGCAATAGGTTGGAGATGGACCCCTCTTGGCTTACCTTTAAAGATAGGCACACCAAGGTAAGGGAAAGGAAGGGAGCCAGGAGGAAAACCAAGCATGCTTTTCAGCTGCTGAACTTTATTTGTATTCATTGCTCCAGCATAGAATCTACATTTGCCAATGCTCAAACACTGCCTTGAAGTATCTGCATATTAAGCAAAAAGAGCAAGCAAGCTGGATAGGTTCTTTCTAGTCCCTTTGCAAAAGACCATCACATCATCAGCATAAAGGACATGGGAAGGAGTTTGGCAACCTCTAGAACTAGACATAGGCTTCAAGTTGATATTACATGTTTTACAATACAGAACATTAAATATCTCTTAATTTTAATTTTCTAGTTCTAAATTTTTTTGACTAATCAATAATACTCAGCTTTTTACATTTAATCTAAGTATCGAGTAAATTCAGTCTCGACATGTCCATCAACCAAGTCCTGGCAATTTGAATTCAGATTCAAAGAAATGTTTTGATCAACATATCATGTTCGTTTCAAGCTAGACTTAACCGTTGCCATGAACAACCTTTGCTCAAACCAACTTGCGCTCACTATGTAATTGACTCCAAAACTATTAATCTTTCAATTCCTTAATTATTGTGAAACAATGTAAAAATATATCAAGTTTTTATTGATTGACTTTATTCATTAACATAAATTCAAAACATTATTCTGTATTATTAGTCTATATTTATTTAATTAATTTTTGTCTTCAAATAATTAAGGTGAAAATGACGAATTCAAGTTTGGGTCCCTATAATTATTTTCTTTAATTTTAATCCTCTAATATTTGAATATACTAATTTTGGTCAATATAAAGTGAGAAAATTTTGGTTTTGGTCCCTATAAAAATATTTCTTTGGTTTTCATCCCTTTAAAATTTGAAATCACTGTTTTTAGTCCCTAGCATTCATTTTAAGGCAGATAAATTGAATTCATTTTAGGATTCAAGGAAAATTTTAGGGAAATCACATGCTAACATGACACTACAGACATTATTGGGTGCTACTTGGGATTACTGCATGACCTTCTATTTGACACATAAGTAGTAATGGATGTCACGTGACAATCGGGACCAAAAATAGTTATTTCAGATTTTGGACGGACAAAAACCAAAGAATATATTTTATAGGGACCAAAACCAAAATTCGCTGATTTTATAAGGACCAAAAACATATTTAACCGAATTTAAAATCAAATATAAATCCTCCTCAAATGAACTAGGAATGCTTTTCTCAGTCATTCGCATATACATATATAAATGTGTAAAAATATATAGAAGCTTTATCAAAATATAAGTTATATGGAGCTAGAAAAATAATAATAAAAGTAAAAATTGAAGTGATATAATTTTTTTGTGCTTGTTAGCAAAAGTAAATCTTTATCTCCAACCAACACAACATAATGATCCGAACCTTATTTACTGGTAGTTCCACAATTTTAATGTCATTATTGTAAAGTGACATTTTTTAAATTATTGTGACAGTCATTTTTACAGCTTGTATTTATAACTTTAAAATGTAAAAGCTTAACATTCTATGCAAACATTAAATAGTAAAAGTGTAACATGAGCAAGTTACGATTTGAACGCTCAAAATACGTGTTTACTAACTTATAAAGAGTAATTGAAGATTTTGGTTTGTTTCATTACCGTATAAAAATTTGCTAACGGAAATGCTGAGCTGACTATAAATATGGTCTTACTAATCACTTGTTGTTATCAACAAAGTTTTCCAATACCCAACAATAATACTAAATCCCCAAAAGACATGGCAACACTCAACAACTTCTGTCTAATAGTTCTCTTTATGGCAAGTACTTCTTTGTTGATCAAAGCAGGAGTTTCATCCAATGTTCTTGTACCATCTGAGGGACCTGCTATTGAAAGTAATTATGCACCAAGGCCATTATCTTCATATGCAAAATATTTGACTGATTGTGCAGCTAAGTTACATCCTATTTGTGGTAAGCAGATCTTCTTTGGGACATTTTTTGTTAATGAGACAGTTAGCACAAGTTGCTGCCTCAATCTTGTTCATGACATGGGTGAACCTTGCCATGATAGCTTGACAGAATACATTCTATTAACCAGGTCATCAAAGTTCAAGCAGAAAGAAATCGAAATTTTAGAAAGAAATGACCAAATTTGGAATGTGTGTAGCCGTCTTTCAACCATCCATAATTAAGTTGGAGTTTAAGAATCTGTATGTTTATGATATTATATTATTTGTAATAAAAACTTAAGACAGTTCATTTTTTGTGGGAAATATGGATTTGAAATACGGTAGAATCAAAGAGTAATTTAGGCATATTAGTCGTTCAAATAAAAGAATCTACCCAAAAGGAAAGACTTCCAAATATTTTCACCATAATTCAAACAAGAAATGATCCACCAATATTTTCGAAGGGTGTTGGATAACCCACACTCTACAATTCATGACCAATTCTTATTTTTGTTATTTTAATCAAACAATCTCAAACACTTTCGTGAATGATTTGACTAAGGAATGATAAGAGAAATTTAGTTTTTTAATTGTTCAAATAAAAAGTTTATGAACAAGATCAATTATACATATACATGTTGTTTTATATTATGATTTTCCCAGTTGTCTTCTTGATAGAAAGAGTGAGGAAATCATCTTTGATAGTGTACTTATTTTAGTATTCATCGGTATAAAATTAATATTTTTTTTATTTTCTACATAATGTAGCCTAAAATGAGACAATACAAGAAAAAAGACCGTAGTTGCTCTTAACAAAAAACCAAAACTTTAAAACATAAAACAATGTTCAAACAATAAATTAGTTGCTCCCGAAATCATGTGCGTTATTATTATCGGTGTATCATGGATTTTTATTTAGCATGGCTACCCTGCATATATCAACGATGATATAGACATGAATTATTAATTTTTAATCAAAAAGGCATGCTAATGCATCACTGCAATGCAAGACATCCCACAATGCCAATCATGTTAAGCACACTTAATTTATTAATAAGGAATGAAAAAATAGAGAAAAAAAAAACATGGGGGGACATAAACCTGACCCATGAACAAAATTATCTGAACCTACAATTTGGTAAGCCAAACCTATTATGGTAAAAATCTTCCCTAATAAAATTAGGAATTAAATCCCATCACATAAATCCCTGAATGCTAGTACCATGAGAAGCAAGTTTGTCTGCATAATGGTTGCCTTCACGAAGAATATGAGAACAAACAAAATTCATCCCATTCTTGATCTTCATGCAATTATCCCATCCATTTCTAATTCTTCATGGGACCAAGTTAGAGGAATTGAGAGCTTTGATAACTAACAAAGACTCACATTCGAGCCATATGTTATTCGAACCTTTCTTAAAAGCTAGAATAGCCTCAAAAGTTCAGCTTTCAGAGCATAATTATTACCAACATTAGCTTAAAAACAACCCAAAATGGCAACTCCATAATCTCGAAAAATACCTCCACAAGCAGCTGGACGGGGTGCCCCTTTAGTTGCACCATTAGTATTCCACTTGATCCAATTGCAAGGTGGAGGAAGCCAATTAACCTCTTTAATTATATGAGCACGATTTGGATGACCCACAATGGAAAAGGATTTCATAATTTTAAAATCATTCAGATCAGAGGACATATGGCCATTGCTTAGTTTACCAGTTAGGGCAACATTTGCAACAATTAGATTAGTAGCAGTGTTGAAAGAAATGAACTTGTTGTCATGCCTCACTCTATTTCTGCAGAACCATATAGCCCAAATTGTGTTGATGATGCTTGCAGCAATTATGTCCTTCAGTTGTGAGCTCAAATTGTAACTACAGATGGAAATGACATCAAGCATTGATGTGCTGTTTAGGCTAATGTTCAACACTGATCCAAGCCAATTCCAGAGCTTTTTTGCAAACTTGCATTCAAAGAAAAGGTGGCATGAGCTCTCGGCATTTGCATAATAAAGGCTGCAGATTAAGACCACATTGCATCCCCTCTTCCAAAGCATGTCATCAGTTGGCATTCGAACTTGGATAATCCTCTAAACTAAGAATGGTTTAGAAGGGGACTGAATCTGTTCCAAACAAACTTGGTCCAAGGGAGTTGCTAGGATGCAGGATTCAAGAAAGTGTAGCCCTCCTTCAAAGACAAATCTCATGAATCAGTAATAATCCATCTTTTTTGATATGGCATTGCCATTCATTGGAATTGTAATTTGCTTCAATTCCTCAGTCAAAGAAGGACGCCTCTATATGGGACAAATGAGAAACTGCAGAACACCATCCCTTACGAAATCTTGGACTTTGGCAATCAGATTTTGCTGAACACTGATAGGAATATTAAGGAGACTGACCAATGGCTTGGAGAGCCACTGTGTGGATGTTCTCTTTTAAACCAGCCCAAATTGTAGATGAAACATGATAAGACAAAGGGACATTGTTTTTAAGAGTTCTTGATCTGAGAAGGCATGCCCACTGATTTCGGGAGGAAACAAGATTCTATGCCAGCTTTAACATTGAAGCCTTGTTGATAGCTATAAGAGATCGCAATCCAAGGCGACGTTCAGAGATAGGACAACAAACTTTGTGCCAAGATATAGTAACAATTTTCTGATTATCCACATTTCCTGACTAAAAAAAATTTCTTAACCATCTGTCAACAGTTTTAATTAAATCTACAGGCCACAAATAACATGAAAACTGTAAATAAGCATGTTGTGAATAACTAAGTTTACAAGTTGCACTCTCCCCATAATAGACAACATAGAAGCCTTCCAAGTAGTAAGTTTGTTCCTTATCCTATCAGCAGTTGGCTGCAAGAAAATTTTTCTTGGTTTACCTTTAAAGATAGGGATTGGAAAAACCCCTGAGTTGAAACCAAGAGAAGAAGATATAGCACCCTTCATTTGAGACGAAATTCCTCCTGCATAAAATTTGGACTTACTGGGGTTTATAATTGGCATGAGGCCTCCCCATAAGCCTTGTAAAGCTCCATCAAACACTGCATAGTTTTCTGAGTGGCTCTACCAAAAAGCAATACATCATCTGCATAGAGGACATGTGATGGAATAGGATAGTTTTTAGGGCCTGCCATCTGCTGTAATTTCCCATATTGCAATAAATTGATAATGCCTCTGCTCAGAACTTCTTCAGCAAGACAAAAGAGAAGAGGAGACAAAGGATCTCCTTGTCTTACATCTCTTCTAAAGTTGAAATAACCAGTTGATTTCCCATTCGCAGAGATAGAAAGTTTGGCAGATTCTAGAATCATTCTAATCTAGTGGCAGAATTTTCCATCAAATCCAAAGCACTGCAGCACTTTAAGGAAGAATTTTCCAATCCAAAGTATCAAAAGCCTTCCTTATATCAATCTTTATTGCAACATTCCCACCGAAAGCCTTTTTATCAAGCATGTTAACTGCTTTAGAGGCTATACATATGCAATCCTCTATTCGTCTCCCTTTAATAAATCCCCTTTGATTATTAGACACAATCTTAGGAGCCACTTTGGTGACACTCGGGGCTAACGAGGGCGGGGAGTGGTCACCGTTCAAGAAGGCACGGACAAGGAGCGGCTCCTGACAGGCTTCTAGGCGGAGGGACACATGAATGAACCGATTACACACTAGAATGAGAGGGATCCCGAGACTGTGTAGGTATGGGACTATACAGTTGAGGATGGCTTATATGGATTGATTGGTACTACCTATACCAACAAGATGCATCTTCTTTTCAGCAACCCATCACTTAAGAACTCCATAGTTAAATGTGCTTGACTTGGAGCCATTCTGGGATGGGTGACCTCCTGGGAAGTTTTCCTAGGAAGCATGTGAGTGAGGACAAAACACGCTGAAAAGACCCTTGTTGGTTTGTGGGGACAGTCGTCAATCCGAAGAGCAGCTAGGGATGTTACAACTTGAGCTAATCTATCTGCTATTACCTTTGAGATGATCTTGAATTTGAAATTAGCAAGAGCTATTGGTCTAAACTGCTCTATTCTATCTGCCCCTTGCTCTTTAGGGATAAGCACTACCACATTAGAGTTAAAATTAGGAAGCAACCAACCTGAATTGAAGAATTGCATGACAGCATTATAAACATCCATAGCAATTATATCCCAAAAATGCTGAAAAAGAACCCTCCAAAGCCATCCGGGCCAAGTGCTTCATTACCATTCATGGAGAAGACAACATTCTTCACTTCCTCTATACTAGGCAGTCTTGTTAAACAATTGTTATTCTCTGTAGTAACTAAATGGGTATGGCATCCTCTATTATACCATTATCAACACGAGAATTGTCTAAGGCAAAGAGATCTTCATAAAACTTCACAACATGCTGCTCTATGTCCTCTGCCTTAGACAAAATATTGTCATCAGTTTTCAGCAAGGAGATTTGTTTAGTTACACACCTGATCTTAGTTAGCTTGTGGAAGCATTCAATGTTCCTATCACCATGCAAGTTTGATAGGGTAGTGGCAGGATAGTGACCCTTTCGAGCAGGGTGAGCTCCAGAAAGTTAGGGGGAAGGGGAAAACAAGGAAAATTTACTCAAATTCTTCTCTGCCCTTTCATTACTAAGGTCACACATATATAGTGTGATTTGTTGCCTACACATTCGGATCTAATGCCAAGTGGCTAAATCCCTTACAACATAATCAACGGAAATGTAAAATGGCATAACCCAATGAGAATCTAAAACTGAATGGAAATTCTAGAACATAAGGGAAATTATAACTAAAATTTGCCAAGTAAAACCCATCATCCAAATGCTGTTTCTTCATGGTTGTGGCCTCTTTTCTCCAGCTTAGGTGGTTCACTAGGCCCAGTTCATGTGTTGGTGACTTAGCCTGGCCCAATCTCGTATCATTACTCCACCGGTCCACAACAACCTTGTCCTCAAGGTTATAGTTAGCACAGTTGAAACAGCCACCTGGATCCCACTGTTTGAAGTATAAGGATCCTTTGATATGTGAAAAATAGCAAACTCCACCAATATTCTTACAGCACAACTCACAATCTATTGGTACTTTTCCTGGTACAAAAATGATTGGCCAAGTGAGTGATGAAAACCCATTCCATTTGAATTTGTATTGTCTCAATCTTATATACTCCTGGATCTTGTCTCCAACAGCTTGACCCATCATAGTTGCTCTCATTGCTAGGTTGCTACATTCCATACTTGCAGCACCCCCACTTATCAGTGTTTTTGCACCAATCAAAACTTTAGGTAAATGACTAGCAATGCCAAGCAAATACAAGGCTAATATGTCCATAGAGGTTTTACTCGAGCCACGAGTTCCATGAAAGAGATAAAATGATGATATCCTTCCTCTAGTTAAACCCAACTCAGGAAAACTTGTCTTCATAACTTGGAGGAGTCTTCTGGCCTCACCAAGGAAGATAGCATTGGAAGAAGTTGTGATAGTTCTCTGAGTTTTGTTTTCACAACTTGTGATAATTCTGTCCAAATTAAACCGAATTTTACCACTCACACCACTAAAAGTTGGTTGTAATAATATGGTGACCAGATCAGATCCACCTTCAAGGACTTTGAGTTTCTCAAGCTGAATACCAATTCCCTTTGTATGAGGTAGTTGAAAGTTGTCATGAGGCGAGAAGGTAATATTATTATGTACCTTCAAAAAATTATGAGCAAGTTCCCATCTCTTTTTTTCAAGTCCAGCACTCAAAGCAGATATTTCGTTTCTTTCATAATCAACACCCAAGAATATAGCACTGACCTCTTCCCATCCATTAACGTCAATTGGGTTAACCACTGCAGTCATGTGTGCTAAGCCACTTTGTATAGTACAAAAAACGGAAGGATCAGTGGCAGCATATGAAATAAAGAGAACTTGGGCAGCAATAGCAATTTGAGAAATCATATGAGCTATGACGAATGACTGTGGGCCATTTATGGCTACAACCCCTTGCTCAAGTACCTGAAAAGCTCCCGCTGATGCCAGAAAGGCATTGAACATGCCATTCTTCATTATCAAATTGAGCTTCGCCCCTGATAGGGCCCTATGTGGGTTATTTTCAAGCATATCAAGATTGCTTATAACATCATCTTTGAACATTGCAATTTTCCTAATTATTTGCCAGAAGTAAGGAGGCAATACATACGTCTTCTGTGCAAGCAAGCCAGGTAAACCTTTTCTGCTGCCCCATTCGCAACTACGGCCTGTGTCGAGGCTAACAGAAAATGACATGGCAGAAAATTCCCTATCAACTAAGGACCCATTTGTGAGGGAAAAATAGCACTCTCCACTAAGAGTCATTTCAACAAACACGCGGTAGCCGTCAGATAAAGACTCGGATTTGGCATTTTTATCTGATACATTAGTGGGAGTTAAAATTCTCAATCTCATATCAGGGTTGACATGAATAACATACACTCGGGGGTTAAAAACTTTGGATTGATTGAGCAAGTTAGTGATTTTGTCCAGATCAAACTGAATACTCAAAGGTAGTTTGCGAGCAATTTTCAATCTCATTTTTTCAAGTTCAGCCCTCAAAGCAGATATTCCATTTCTTCCGTAATCCTCACCCAAGAATATGGTAAATGACCTCTTTCCATTCATTAAAGTCAATTAGATCAGCCATTGCATTCATTTGTTCTAAGTCACTTTGTATAGTACGAAAAAAGAAAGGATCAGTGGTGCGTGAAATTACCCCTTTAGGTCTCGTAATCGTGACTCTGTCAGGTGGTTCCGGCGGGGGAGTCTCTATAGGGGTTAGAGCGGCAGAGAGGGTGGCAACCCAGTGCTCGATCACCGGCGTGGATCCCTTTCTCTCCTTCAGGGAAATTGAGTCCAAATTTGTTGGAAATAGTTGTGGATTGGGGTTGACGGTTGAAACAGCATTAACGAGTGGTGATACCAAATCGGAACTGAGGTCGGCACAATGGTTTTCGAAGATGCAGGGAATTTTTTCCGAACAACCCGGTACCGGAATTGGCAACTCCAAGTCCTTGAAGACCTCGGGAAGAAACTCCTTTCGATCTTCAGCAACGTCAGACAATGGGCCGACAGAGAGGTTGTCTTCCTCTTGTGATTGCATTGTGCCATTGTCACCCGTCACAGTTGGAGCGGTTACAGAGACATGGAATTTGGATGGTGGTGGTTGAATGACACAAGGAGAGTGGATTTGGGTGATTTCCGAGGGTTTAGGGAGGTTGAAGGTGGCTTCAATTTCCTTTGCCAACCCGATGGCTTGAGACAAGGAGTAGGGGCGTCGTAATCGCAGTTCACGGCTGATGTCATCCCGGAGACCGGAAAGAGACCGGAATTGAAGCAGTTGAGGTGATCTCTGGCGGACATGGCGATAACACGATGAGATATGATTTCGAATTGTCGTTGAAAATCCGAAACCGATCCTGTTTGTCTTAGCTGTCGTAGAGCATATTGATGAGTGGGATCTAACAATGGTGGTTTATAGCTATGGCCAAAACTGTGGTTGGGTGATGGAGCGGGGATGGTGGTGAAGGTAGAAAAAAATTGAGGAGGCATGAGGAAGCTAATGAAAGCACCAATGATAGGGTAGTGGCAGGATAGTGACCCTTTCGAGCAGGGTGAGCTCCAGAAAGTTAGGGGGAAGGGGAAAACAAGGAAAATTTACTCAAATTCTTCTCTGCCCTTTCATTACTAAGGTCACACATACATAGTGTGATTTGTTGCCTACACATTCGGATCTAATGCCAAGCGGCTAAATCCCTTGCAACATAATCAACAGAAATGTAAAATGGCATAACCCAATGAGAATCTAAAACTGAATGGAAATTCTAGAACATAAGGGAAATTATAACTAAAATTTGCCAAGTAAAACCCATCATCCAAATGTTGTTTCTTCATGGTTGTGGCCTCTTTTCTCCAGCTTAGGTGGTTCACTAGGCCCATTTCATGTGTTGGTGACTTAGCCTGGCCCAAACTCGTATCAAAGTTCCAGTTCAATCTTGATTTCTCCAACCAAATTTCTTCTTGATAGTGGAGGCCTTGCTGTAACTCATATTGAGCTTCTTTTTCTTGCAACATCAGCTCATCTGAGTATCCTCTAGAATTCACTGCTGCCTGAATTTTAGTAACTTTTGCCTCAGTAGAAGTAATTCTAAAATTCACATCACTAAAGCAGTTTTTATTCCATTCTTTAAGTTTAAGCTTCACATTTTTTTAGTTTCTGGGAAAGGATAAACACGAGGCAGCCAGACACAGGAATGTTCCAAGCTTCAGCAATTAACTTGTGACAATCAGGGTTGCTAGCCCACATTTTCATAAATTTGAAGGATGAGATGTGGCAACTGATTCCTTTTTCATGTTTAACAACAAAGGGAAATGGTCTGATTTACTTCTAGTTAGAATGCAACAGAAAACAACAGACCATAAAGAAATTCAAGCTTCATTAACAGTTGTCCTATTCAACCTTTTCTCAGTATATGCACTGCCTCTTCTCCCATTAGACCACGTGAATTGATACCCTCTTGTTACTAAGTGAATCAATTTATTCAAATCTGTCAGGTTATAAACTCTTCTGCTGCAATTCTGGATGGATTTCCACTACCTCTATATTCATGAGCACCCAATACCACATTAAAATCCCCAATGAAGCACCAAGGACCAATGTGGGATTGCTACAAGGAATTTAATTCTAACCATATGTTCCCTCTCATGATGTAATTGTTACTGGCATAAATAGCAACCACCATAACCTCTTTATTATCTACTTGAATGGCAAGGGTAATTTGCTAACTAGAGGTAGCAATGATCCTTGGATCCAAGTTACTAGCACAAGCACACCAAAGATTAGGAATTAAGTTATCTCTGTTATTGACAATAACCATTTACAAGTTGAGCTTTCTCCAGAAACCAGTAGGGAACCTATCAATTTCAATCCAAGGTTCTGCAATGAATACAAAATCTGGCTTGTTAACTCTGCACAACCTTTGAAGATCCAACCTGCTGTCTTTATTAGCAACACCTCTTGCATTCCAAAATAGGAAATTCATTAAGCCAAATTTATAGGACCACCTCTATTCCTGGCTCTGCCATTCCCTGCTCTAACACCTTGTTGAGCCTTCTTTCTCATCCACTTCTTTTTAGATTTAGAGATCACTTCTGTAATGCCTGAATCTTCGTACCTAGCTGAATGATTATCCACTAAATATTTTTCAGCAGGGCCTCTAACAGGATCATGAGTTTCATCTACCTCTTCCTCTGCTTGATCACTCCACAACCTGCCCACTATCCTCAGATCATGTTGAACATTGACATTGTCGATTTGATGAGCTGGAGTAACCATATGTGTTTTCAAAAACTTGCCTAAAACAGTACCATTTCCAAAACCTTGATTGTTCACCTCATTTACCAAAGAGTCTGCCACATACTCTGCACTGATATCTTTCCCCTGCACCATTATTTAACTGAGCTCTTAGGCAATAAATAGGATTATTCAAGGCTTGGAATTGCCCATACTTCTCAATTTCACTTTCATCAACAAATCTTAAAATAGGATTAGGGTTAGCAATTGGATTTTCTTTCAGTAACTAGATATCTCTTCTTGAAGTGGAACCACCTTCATTAATGTTAACTATTTCCACCTGGGGTTGCTCATCTACCATAACTTGTTTTCCTTTATTATTACCTCCATCAACCTGGATTTTCTCAGTTAAATTGTCTGCAACATCATCTTTGTTTCTTGAAATTGGAATCTTCAACAATTTCCACCCGAGGCTGCTCATCAGCAATGGCCTGCTTTCCTTTATTATTATCTCCATCTGGCTGAATTTTTTCAATTATTCTTTCTGCAGCATCTTTGTTTCCTTCACTTCCCACAGCCTGGGAACATATTGCATTATTGATTTTCTATTACCACTCTGAGCATTAATCTTTGCAGTCTTATTCTCTTATCCTTTTGAATCAATAGAGTTAACAAAAATCCTTCTACAATTATCAACAACATGACCAATTACCTGGCAATTTGTGCAGAATAATGGAAGGTTTTCATATTCAATGCCTACAAAGAAAGCATAACCATCCTTTTCCACTAATAATATTTCCCTGATATTGTTATTCAAATCCATGTCCACTAGAACTCTAGCAAAGTGCCAAAAATTTTCTTAATGGTTGCTTCATCAAGAGCAATAGGCATAACAAGACCACCAACAATAGCAAAAAGTATCTTTGGGCGCCAATACTCTTGTGGCAAGCCATTGAGTCTGATCCAACATTGAGTATGCGACTGCTTCTGCAAATGTGGGTTGAAGTCTGGAGTCCATGTATATAGCTGCAAGATTACAGGCTTAAGATTCCATGAGGCTATTGATCTAACACTTTTCAAGTCACCCATTGAGAAAAAAGAAAACTCATAAAAACCTTTCCCTAAAGAGATCATATTCCATTGCTTAAGAGGTCTCCACAATGATGCAATCTTGAGACACAAGGCTTCAAATTTCAAAAGAGTATCTCCCTTAGACAATATTAACCGGTCATGTAGATGGTTTTTACACCCTTCAAGACCTGCTCTATATTTCTCTTAGGTTGTTTGTGAGTCTTGTTTAGGAGGGGAAGTAAGGGAAGGGGGAGGTTTATGAGAACCTCTCCCTTGTTTGTGAGTGTAAAAAATTGGAGGAAAAGTTTTTGAGATTTTAGAAAGAGTTCAATTTCTATGCACTGTCAGTGCAAAGATTTTTATACTGACAACCAATTAGAATTTATGAAATTGATGACTTTTAAGGTAGTTAAATAAGGAGTCAAACATTTTTAATGATATGTCAATTTCTTATTGGTTGACAGTATAAAAAACCTTTACACTGTCAGTATATACCAATTAAATCCTTTTAGAAAACCCTCCAAATCCCTCCTCACCTCAATTTTTTGGTTTACCCCAATTTGGGGTTTTTTGGGAGGTTTACCCCAATTTTTAGAGGAAAATGAATAATTCTTTTTAGTATTAAATTTATTTGTTTTTGAAAGGTGCATCAATATTATTTAAAAAATATTACTAATTATGTTAATTTTCTAAAATAAAGGTAAAATTGTAAAAGTATATTATAAACCCTCCATTTACTTCCCCTCATACAATATGCATTCACAAACAAAGTGAGGGATAATACTCTCCTTCCCCTCCCCTCCCTCTCCTTTCCTTCCCTTTTGATCCCCTCCTTTTCCTTACCCTCCAAACTCAGTAACAAAGCCTTAAGGAAACTTGATTGCAATATCATCTCCTTTCATGCACGGACATGGCAACTGATTGAGTGGAATATCGCAAGAATTGCTTAGGGACTGGGTAAAAGTTTTCTTTTTCACTGATGTATTTGTCAAAGAAGAAGGTTTAGATGAAGAATGAGAGGAAGATGGGGACGAAGAAGACAGTGGAGCCATGACACTTCATGGACATACAACGTTAACGAAGACCATGGATGGTAGCATGCAAACCCTAGAGCGTCATGTGATGCAAAACCCTAGTACATCCATCTCTTTAAGTTCGCTGTTAACACATTTAAAAATTGCAACAGATGGGATTCGAACCCATAGACAAGAATTTGAATTGCTTCTTATAGAGCAGAAAACATGCATTTCTTTGTATGCTAGAATGATAAAGATAAATTATTTATCGTTCACAATCACCATAATATAGTTTATGCAATCCGGATTTTGGCATTTTGAATCAATTTTTGCCTCAAAATATGTTTGAACTATTTCTTATAGATAAACACATACATAGCAAGCATGGCCTTAGAATAAGGGTGTACTTTCTCACATCTTACAATCACCTCAATACTATTCATGTGATTCTAGTGCTCTCATCCAAACAAGTTTTCCTTGTACTTGGTGCCACTTTAAATATCAAACAACTCTAGCATCACCCTTCATTGTATATGGTATGACTTTGATTTTGTGATTTAGCCTTGTACAATTTATAGTCGAAACTACGAGTGCCCACGACCATTCCAGCTTGATAACCTATTCTAACTCGAGGTTGATTATGTTGAGTATAAATTCTTAAAACTAGACCAAGGATATTTTCAAAATTGGTTCTGGTTACGCTTCCTGTTGATCTAACCCGATGGTGCGCAACATATTTGAGCGCTTTTTTATTTTTTTTATAATATAGTCAAAAATTAGAAGACCTCTTGACATGAATTTTCCATAACATTAGATTAATTTTTTTTTAATACTTATATTGCACAACTTAATTATCCCCACATGGATTATAAGCATTTTCTACCATGCCTAGTAATATTGTAATATTTTCATGTTGATTTTACATGATTAACAATAGAGATCATTAAATATCTCTTAATTTGAGTTTCCTAGTTCTAAAATTTTTTGACTAATGAATATTATCAACCTTTTACATTTAATCTAAGTATCGAGTTAATGCAGTCTCGACATGTCCATTAATCAAGTCTTGGAAATTTGGATTCAGATTCAAAGAAATGTTCTGATCAACATATCAGGTTCCGTTCAAGCTAGGCTTAACCTTTGCCATGAACAACCTTTTCTCAAACCAACGAGCCCTCAAAATATGTAATTGACTCCAAAACTAATCTTTCAATTCCTCCATTATTGTTAAACAATGTAAAAATATATTAAGTTTTTATTGATTGACTTTATTCATTAACATAAATTCAAAACATTATCCTATATTATTAGTCTATATTTAATTAATTAATTTTTGTCTTCAAATAATTAAGGTAATGAAAAATAAACCATAAATTCTTTTTTCCTTATAAAAATTTATCAGTATAAAGGAACTCTAAAATTCAAGTGACTTTTCGTATGTATATTTATTATTCTTTGACTTATTAATCTATTATATTATTTTTTATATTCTTTCCTGAATTTATGTTCCAATCTATAAGTCTTTCTTTATTTTCTACTTTTCTTGATTTATTAAATTGGAGGGGTTAATTGAGTTTTTAGTCTCTTAAAAATGAGAAATTTAGGTTTGGGTTCCTATAAAAAAAAAAAATTCATCCCAATAAAAAATATTTCTTTGGTTTTCATCCCTTTAAAATTTGATATCACTATTGTTAGTCCCTAGCATTCATTTTAATATAGATAAATAGAATTAATTTTAGGGTCAAGGAAAATTTTAGGGAAATCATATGCTAACATGACACCACAGACGTTATTGGGTGCTTGATGAGTGTGATTTCACCTTATATTTCCTTGACATTTTGCATGCATTTTCATATAGGTTAGGCATATTTAATTTAATTTTTGTTAGTTTTTGCCTTGGAACGGGTAAGGTGGTTTTGTGGTGTGTTTGTGCAGGAATTAAAGGATTAAATGTTTAGAATCAGTGATATTGGAGCTTGAAGAATAAAGGAAAATTGGCCAACCAGAAGCCATCACGGCCAGGCCGTGACAGCCATTACGGCCGTGACAGACGCAGAGTGAAGCAATCCCACAAATCAGAAGAGATCACGCCCAGGCCGTGATAACCATCACGGCCGTGACACTCAATATCTGGAATTTTAATGGAAGATTTGATTTGATTTTGTAACAGATTTGGATCCAAATTGCCCTACATTATAAATAGGAGTGAAAGGCTCGAAAATAAGGACCTCTTGGCTGCTACCTTAGGCTTAATTTTAGGATTTCTCTTCTTCTCAATTTCTTCTCTTCTCTTAGGATTTTCATGTTTTTGTTATTCAACGTTGCTATGAACATAGCAATGTGTGAGTAGTCGTTTTATTTCTAGGAATTGGGGCTATGCCCAAGACTCGTTTTATGTGATGAATTGACGATTTACTTCTTGTTAATTTCAATTTGCTTTTGATTTGATTCCTATTGCATGAATTACTTGTAAATTTGGTGCGCACTTATTTGCATGTCATAGATACTCTAAGGATGAACCTAGCGGTGAACTTAGGTATTGGATCTATAGGAATTGAACTTAGGACTTAAATCACGAGAGTTAGAAGCGTTCCTTCGAGGGTTCATTGAATTGTCATAAATCTCAATGGGTTCAATTTAAATACAATTACCACGAGAGTAGGGGTTGGTTTAATTGGGCACGGTTCTTGTATCTCGAGAGAGAACATTAACTTTATTAGGATAAATTCACCTTCAAAGCAATTCTGATAATTAACAAGAGGAGTAGTCGATTTAGTAGCATAAGCAGTCTTGTTGGTAACCCAATTCCTGGAAATATCTTTTAATTTGAAAAACACCAGATTAGATTTGATTGCGATTTTTAATTGATTTCATTTTAGATATTTGATTTGTTAGTTAATCTTTATTTTAAAAACCAAATCTTTTCCAAATCCTTTTATATATAGTTTAGTTAAATTGATTTAATAATTAATTGTTATTTAAGATCACGGTCTCTGTGGGTTCGATCTTTTTATTACTTGACGACGAAACCGTACACTTGCGGATTCAAGCTATCAAGTTTTTGGCGCCGTTGCCGGGGACTGTGCTTTCTTGAATTTCAATTTAATTTTTAAATTAATTTTTCTGGACATTTTTTTTTATTTATTTTAAAAAAAAAAATTCTTTCTTTTTCTAGTGTATCTCTCTCTTTGCAGGTATTTTTCTCTTTTATGCGAAGATCCCAAAGTCTTGGATCTCTTATTGAAGTTGATCCCGAGATCGAAAGGACCTTTCATAGACGTAGGAGACTACAAAGACAAAGAGTGAGAGAAAGGTTGATCCCCATCCCACTCATGGCCGATCAACCGGATACTAAACCACTGAAGGACTACGCAGCCCCAAATGCTAGGGGTTTGCGAACTGGGATTGCTAGGCCAGAAATTGAGGCGGATAACTACACTATACCGCCCCAGTTAATTGGCATGATTAGGCAACATCAGTTTGGAGGATTACCCTCGGAAGACCCGACTGATCATGTGGAGACATTCTTGGAGTTCACCGATGCAATAAGAATTCGAGGTGCACCGGTTGATGCTATTCGCTTGAGGTTATTCCCCTCCTCTCTGACTGGAAGAGCAAGAGCTTGGTTGAAATCAGTGCCTGCTAATACTTTGTCCACTTGGGACCAATTGGAGCAGGCGTTCTTGGAAAAATTCTTCCCACCATCCAAGACCGCTTACCTACGAACTCAGATCACCGGCTTCTTCCAAAAGGACGGAGAATGCTTATCCGAAGCTTGGGATCGTTACAAGGGATTGCTAGAGTCTTGCCCACATCATGGGCTTGAGAAGTGGCTTTTAGTGCATACCTTCTACAATGGATTGGACTATTCTTCGAAGGTGTCACTTGACTCCGCAGCTGGTGGAGCATTGATGAATAGACCATTAACTGAAGCATTTAATATCATTGAAAGTGTTGCCACCAACTATCATCAATGGGGTTCAGAAAGAGGTAATAACCAGAAAAAGCTTTCGGGGGGTAAGTTTGAAATGAATAGTAATGATTTAATATTGTCTAAATTTGACTCATTGAGTAAGCGCTTTGATAGACTTGAAAAGGCCAATGTGAGTTCAATAGGTGCTACTAATATTGCTTGTGAGATTTGTGGAGCGCAGGGACATGACTTCGTGGAATGCCCACATGGAAGTGCTCATGAATCAAGTGCTTCGGGGGAACAAATGAATTCATGTCACAACTTTTATGACACGAACCTGAAGTTGCCAAACTATGTTCCCCCAAATTCATACAACCAAGGAAGGAAGAATAACTCTTATCTCTCATACGGGAACTACAACAACATGTTGAACCATGAATTCCAAGAAGGCCAAGGTAATAGGAAACCCGCATTGGGGTATCCTCAGGTACAAAAGTCTAAACTTGAGTCTCTAATGGAAAATTTTGTTGAAACTCAAACAAAGCAAAATGAAGAGTTTAGGCAACATGGTAGGGCTATGGGCGAAGCCATTAAGGAACTAGCTTCTAAGGTAGACAACTTAGCTATTCACAATAAGATGCTAGAGACACAAATTGCCCAACAAGCTAGTACATCTTCTAGGACTAAGGGTACGTTTCCGGGACAACCCGAAGTTAATCCCAATGAGCACTGTAATGCTATATACTTGAGGGATGATAAGCTTGGGGTAGTTGAAAAGGGCATGGAATGTGAGGTAGACATGAGTGAACAAGAAGAAATTAAACCAAAATATATACCTCCACCACCTTACCAACCCCCAATACCTTTCCCACAAAGGCTAGTCAGGAAAAAGCAAGTAGAACAAGAGACTAAGAGCTTAGTTGAGGAGCGTGATGAAATGATAAAAACTAATATGCCTCCTAAATTAAAAGATCCAGGAAGTTTCTCTATTGCTTTGCTCAATTGGAGAAGTTAAAATAGATCGTGCCTTATGTGACTTAGGGGCTAGTTGTAACACCCTGTTTTTACTGTTTTTACGATTTTTACTGTTTTGCTATTTTTACTGTTTTTCAATTGTCGGTAGGATTTTAATTGTTCGTAATTTCTATATGAGATCTAGAAAATGATTTTTAATAAAATAAAATCATAATTATACTCTACCTTATGGTAGAAGCTTCCGATAAAAATTTGGGTTTAAAACTCAGACGAAACCCGGTCTGCGTTTTCACTGACAGTAAGATTTTACTGGTCAGAAAACCTAATTTTGACCCGTGAACGAAACAGTTAAGGTTTATATTTTATTTCCAACCATAGTGGTTATTTTGAAAATTTCCAAAATAAATAGGTTATTATACGTTATTCGGGCAAATACTCGACGATCGGGGATTGACGGAATCAAGAACGGAGGTGCAGAGACAAAACCCGACCCCGGACGGATAAGAACAATGACTCATTGGTGAGTCATAAGGGATTGAGCCATAGAGTGAGTCACCATGCATTAAATGCATGTAATGATGAATTTTTAAGTGAAAACCCTAAATTACCCTAATCCTTCATTTTAACTACAAGTTTGCCATGATGCCAAATTACTCCTTGGACCCTTTTGTCCCTTGAAACTCACGGCCAAGCCCTTCAAAACCACACTTGGCCATTCATTTTGTTCACTTGGTTCATGTTCTTCATTTTCTCACCAAAAAAACTCTTAAGTCTTACACTTGATTTACAAAGGAAGTCTAAGTTCTTGTTGGTTTCTTCAAATTCCAAAGGTAGATTCTTCTAATCCATGATCATACCTTCCTTTCCTTTCACAACTTTTCTTCATATCTCAAGTTTTTACAAATTTCAAATTCTTAGATCTAGAACTTCAAAAATCTCTAGAAAATCATAGAAAAATCCTTTTAATGTGATTCCAATTTCTATGATCTTCACATGACTTCTACTTTCATTATCCAAGAGCTTTTAAAATTTCGTGACCTCTAGCCTACTTTTCATAACAAGGCCAAACCTTACTCATTAAATGGGTTTGGTGGATTTCTTTCATTTTTAACTTGTTTCCTTGTTGATGATTCATGGCTAGGTTTTGTTGGTTCAAACCTTGAGCTTTAGGTGAACATCATCCTCTTCTTGCTTGAGTATCAAGTGGTCAACAAAGGTATGGGGGAGATTACTATCATCCTACCTTAGGGTAGATATGTGATGGTTTATTAGTGTTTATGTGGTTTTGTAATTCTTAAGTATGACTTTGTATATTTATTTGCATATGTGTGTGATCCTCTTGGAGGATTTGGTTTGATATATGTTGGTTATGATATATGTGGTTTTGGTGTTGTTGATCTTTAATCAAGACCTTGATCATTGTTGATTGTTTTGTTAAAACAAATATGCTTAACATGAATAATTAAGGCCATTCGGCCATGACTGGGTTGAGGGGTTCCATGATGTGTTAAATTGTTTGAATAATTTTTATGAGAAGTAGATGAATATATAAGAATGTAGAAATTGGTTTGGATTGATTTGGATGTGTATATTGAAAGTTATGGATTTATGAGTCCTTAGGGACTAAATTGCAAATTCTGAGAATTTCAGTGGCTGCACCGAAATTCATGTGCTTGTATGTTAAGATTGTAGTCCTTGATGAGACAAAACCATAGGAATTGGTTTGGTGTTAAATGGATTAATACATAAAAAGTTATAAGCTTTTTGGTGAAAAAGGACCTTTTTGCAATTACTGAAAATTATTTGAGGCAGAAGCGAAATTTCTGGAAATTTGAGGGCAACTGAAAAATATTTCTAAAGAAGTTGGTTTGGTTTGATTTGGAGTTATAACTAAAAAGTTATAAGGTTTTAAGTGAAAAAGGACTATTTTGTAATTCATGAAAGTTTAGGGACTAAAATGCAATTTTCGAAAATTAAAGCAATTGGACAGTTAGAAACTGTTTTTCATGCTTACAAAACTGTTCTAAAACTCCAAAATGAGTTTTGGATTATTAGAGTATAAAATCATTGAAAAAGAATTTACGCGATTTACAAAATAAACGATGTTCGGTCAAATTCTAAGCAATTGTGTATAAAGGGAAATTTTGATGGAAAATTAGCATTTCAACATCTTCATAAAAGGAGAATAAGACATTTGAGGTGAAGAACCATATCTTCAAAAAGTAGAATTTTTGGGCCTAATTTCAGTAAAAAGCGGCGAAACCGTCGTTAAACGTTTTAAGGATTTTTGAGAAAATGTTTTGGAGAAATTGATACCTAAGTAACTTTGAGGGGAATTATTCTTGAAAATGGATTTGATTTTATCTAAAGGTTTTGGTTTTAAGCCAAAAGGATTTCTGTCTTCAAAGACGAGGTTTTACTGTAAAATGTAAAAACCTAAGTCAAGAATGACTTAGTGAAAATACGAACGTAATAAATTATGATGTGGGGTGAAACACGACCTTATGTCATAAAGTATGGATAATTCGTTATCCATATTCCATAAGATTTAATGGACTCAGAATGATTTGTTTTATTGAAAGCCAAAGAAAAAGGCTCAACTAGAAAAGTACAGAGAAATAAATAAATTGGACCTATGTTCCAATCTCATAATGTGCTAGGATTGTAAACAAATATTTTAAAGAAAACATTGCACAAAGATGAAAGGTTACTTGAGAACTTTAGCTTGATGATTAAGTACCAGTGATTCGGACTTAAGGACATCTAGCATCTGTTACGGTACGTTGAAAGAATTCCGAAGGAATCACGATGTCATCCGTTGGATGGACTAGAAGAACGCATTTCCGGCAAAGTTTGCCTAAACACATAGTGAAACTATGTTCTGTAAGGCCGTTGTGCCTAGGAGATCGAGCTAACACTTTAATGCGGGTGCGAATTTCATAGTGACGATCTATTGATGCTTGGGGGTGTCGGGGTATGAAATACTCATATAGGCCCAGTTGGTTGCTCTTCTGTGGTATGGTGATCTTGCAATACACCGACATACTCTACTAGACACTATGTATTTTCTGGTAGTGTAGGATGTTCCCGAAAAAGCCTATGTGCACCATGATGACTGTTGACGCATTTTATTGCCCAAGGCTGGCGTACTCCGGAACAATCCTCCGAACCACTCTCTCCGACTGTTTGTTAAAACCATGGTATAGGGAATCAGAGGTCATTCCTCGAGTCTTAGATGTCTTCTATCTAGGGAAAACGGTGCCCTGTGATTATGTTGTTGTGAAATATTATTATTTCTGTTGTGATGGATGATATAACTGTTTGTTGATTTTTGTACGTACCTGTGTGTCGTACCATTGCATGTCTGCGTTAAGTGTAAGATGAATTGAAATCTCACCTCATTTCTGTATTTTCTGGTTTGTTGTTTTCTATCTTGCGTTGATCAAAGATGACGACAACACCGTTTCGCCATCACACCCTGCTGGAGTTTGAGAGTGTTGGGAGACATGGACACAGTCTCGAGGGCTTTAGTATAATGGACTTTTGTCAGTATTTTGTGTCTGGCCAGTCTCGTGTCTATGTTTTATTTTGTGGAGTTATGTCTCTAAAGATATTATTATTATAAACATATTTTCAGTCTGTTGTTATTTACTGGCGTTGGTATTTCCGCCTTCTTTCTGAACATGTATGACTGATGGTACTTGGAACTTGGTTGTATAATATGGATGCATAAGTTTATGTTATATGTTAAAGGGTATGTATGGTATTATTTGTTAAAGAGAAAAGAAAAAAAAAAATAAACCCGTATTTTTGACAAAATAATTATTTTCCGCTTTACTCGGTCTTAGAAAAATGGAAATGTCACAGACAATGTAGCGCCCGAGAAGGGTGTTACACTAGTGCGAGTTTGATGCCACGTGCCATCTTTGAGAGGTTAGGAACCAAGAAATTGAGCCCATTCAAGTTCTCTTTACAATTTGCGGATGGCTCAACTAAAACCCCTCTAGGCATACTAGAGAATGTCCCCATAAAGGTAGGGAAATTGTTCATTCCTACTGATTTCATGGTGTTGGATATGAACGGGAATTCTAAATTCCCTATCATTCTTGGAAGGCCATTCTTAGCCACAGCTGGAGCAATAATAGATGTTAAAAATGGCAAGCTCTCTTTGAATGTAGAGGAAGGTAGGGTGGATTTTGATTTGACTAACTCATATAACAACCCTCCTCTTGAGAATCATGTGTGCAGGATTGAGATAGTGCCTCCGGAGATGAAAGAAGAGCTTAACATGGAAGCAACTCCCAAACTTTGCATGACAAATGATGCACCAAATAAAGATGAAATTGGAGTTTCTGAACATGTGGAGTTAAAACTTCCACCGGGAGGAAGTAAGGCCATGAAACTCAGAGTGAAAAGAGCAAAGCGAAAGCGCATGTGGCCATATGAACACTATAGGCTCATTGATGGACTTCCTTGGAAGAGAGGTGTTCTTGCACTTCAAAGCCCACCTGATCCCGGTTGATTGAAGAGAGTATGGTCAAGCTTACGACCAAAAACAAGCGCTTCTTGGGAGGCAACCCAAGCTTTCTTTCCCTTGCTATTTTGTTTTTAATTTTTGTTTTCAATAATTTGAGAAGATTAGAGGAGAAAGACCACAAATTGATGGTTTTGCCAAGTGTGTTTCCAGGTTGGAAAAGCAAAAAAAAAAAAAAAGGGGGGGGGGGGGGTGCAAGCAGTGATGATCACGGCTAGGCCGTGACAGAGCTCACGGGCGTGATGCGAAGGTGCCAGAAATCAGAGAAGATCATGCCCGAGCCGTGATTGACATCACGGGCGTGACGTGGAAAGGACCACATAACCAGAACCTATCACGGCCCAGCCGTGAAGACCGTCACGGCCGTGATGCTCCCTGTTTCAAAAAAAAAAAAAAAAAATTCACCCTCACTCTCTGGTCAATTCGTGCAGCACCCAACACTACCTAGGTGAGTTGTTCCAATTTTCTCCTCTCTCTGACTTGATTATTTACATTGGGGACAATGTAAGTTTTAAGCTTGGGGTAGGGGTATTTTTGCATTTTGCATATTACATGTTGCATTCATTTAGGTATAGTTTTGCATGATCACATCATTAGATTGCCCCTTGTTTTGAAATTGCATCCAATTGTGAAAATTTTGTGCCAAATAAATCAAGACAGTGAATTTTGAACCCAATTTTTGTATTCTTGTGATAGGCTAAAATTAAAAATTCTAGAGATGATCTTTTGATAGTTGATAATTAGCATGTGGTTCCTTGGATTTGTATTTCTCATTGATTTTTGAACTACTAAATGTGAGATATTTGAGCCTAAAAGGGGTATTCACTAAATTTACCCCCTTCTTGTGATTGAGTGTTTTCTTCCTCTTGGATTGTATTCTCTAGAACTTGACTTGAAATCGTTTTGAAACTTAGAAATTTTTGAAAACATATTTGAAAATGATTGAGGCACTAGGTATCTTTCTGGCCTTCTGAGCTTTGACTGATTAAAATTCTACCCCTTAGTTGCCCAATTTTGAGCCTAAAAGAATAAAATGCTTTTCTTGGTACCCTGATTAATTTTGATAAATGATGCATGATATGCACCTTTTAAAGTATTGTAAAAAGGGCAAAAGGGTGGTTTGAAAAAAATAAATTTGGGATGAAAAAGTTAGAAAATTATTTCTCTCGTGTTGAAAATCTCCCCTTCTTCAAAAAAATTAAAAAAATAATAATAAAAAAAAAATAAAAAAAAATGGAGAAGGGGAGGAAAAGAAAAAGAAAGTGAGAAATAAAGTGAAAAAGAAAATGAAAAAGGAAGAAAGAGTGGTGGAAGAGTGATTTAAAGCCCAAAAGGTATTTTAGAAGGTTGTCATACTTTGCATTATTTGATATTTTTGTTAGCCTTCTTGTAATTCCTTTTCTTGGTTTCCCCACCTAACAATTAATCCCATGGCCCCATTACAACCAAAACAAAAGACCTCTTGATTCTTGTGTGTTTTCATTAATAAAGTAGAGATTTGGTTAATAGTCAAGCTTATGGTAGGGTACCTTTCTTGAGGAAATTGAGTGAATTGTCATATACCCTTAAACACTTGAGTGAGGTGAGATGAGTGCCCGAATCAGTGAGAGATATGAATTTAGGGAACCTAAGCTTCTAATTGGACTTGAAATTGATTGTCTCATGATTACTTATCTGGATATGCCTGTTACTTGGATTTGTTACTCGGGTTCTTGGTTTACTGTCCATGCTACGATTGTATATCTTGGCTGGCCTTAATGATTGCTTGAGGACAAGCAAAATCTTAAGCTTGGGGTAGTTTGATGAGTGTGATTTCACCTCATATTTCCTTGACATTTTGCATGCATTTTCATATAGGTTAGGCATATTTAATTTAATTTTTGTTAGTTTTTGCCTTGGAACGGGTAAGGTGGTTTTGTGGTGTGTTTGTGCAGGAATTAAAGGATTAAATGTTTAGAATCAGTGATATTGGAGCTTGAAGAATAAAGGAAAATTGGCCAACCAGAAGCCATCACGGCCAGGCCGTGAAAGCCATTACGGCCGTGACCGAGTGGAGCTGAAAAGGAAGAAAATGCTCAAAAGCAGAACTGGTCACAGCCAGGCCGTGATGTCCATCACGGCCGTGACATGGAAGCTGAACCAGACCCTCGCAGGCAGAAGTGATCACGGCCAGGCCGTGATGACCATCACGACCGTGACAGACGCAGAGTGAAGCAATCCCACAAATCAGAAGAGATCACGCCCAGGCCGTGATAACCATCACGGCCGTGACACTCAATATCTGGAATTTTAATGGAAGATTTGATTTGATTTTGTAACAGATTTGGATCCAAATTGCCCTGCATTATAAATAGGAGTGAAAGGCTCGAAAATAAGGACCTCTTGGCTGCTACCTTAGGCTTAATTTTAGGATTTCTCTTCTTCTCAATTTCTTCTCTTCTCTTAGGATTTTCATGTTTTTGTTATTCAACGTTGCTATGAACATAGCAATGTGTGAGTAGTCGTTTTATTTCTAGGAATTGGGGATATGCCCAAGACTCGTTTTATGTGATGAATTGACGATTTACTTCTTGTTAATTTCAATTTGCTTTTGATTTGATTCCTATTGCATGAATTACTTGTAAATTTGGTGCGCACTTATTTGCATGTCATAGATACTCTAAGGATGAACCTAGCGGTGAACTTAGGTATTGGATCTATAGGAATTGAACTTAGGACTTAAATCACGAGAGTTAGAAGCGGTCCTTCGAGGGTTCATTAAATTGTCATAAATCTCAATGGGTTCAATTTAAATACAATTACCACAAGAGTAGGGGTTGGTTTAATTGGGCACGGTTCTTGTATCTCGAGAGAGAACATTAACTTTATTAGGATAAATTCACCTTCAAAGCAATTCTGATAATTAACAAGAGGAGTAGTCGATTTAGTAGCATAAGCAGTCTTGTTGGTAACCCAATTCCTGGAAATATCTTTTAATTTGAAAAACACCAGATTAGATTTGAATGCGATTTTTAATTGATTTCATTTTAGATATTTGATTTGTTAGTTAATCTTTATTTTAAAAACCAAATCTTTTCCAAATCCTTTTATATATAGTTTAGTTAAATTGATTTAATAATTAATTGTTATTTAAGATCACGGTCTCTGGGTTCGATCTTTTTATTACTTGACGACGAAACCGTACACTTGCGGATTCAAGCTATCAGTGCTACTTGGGATGACTGCTGTAACACCCCGATTTTTCGGCTTTCTAATATCGATAATAATTATATAAATGATCATATTCATACCCGAAATTTAGAAAATGACTTTGGATAAACTAAGGTTATTTCCCTGTTATACTTATTTTCATAAGGTTACGGGGAAGTTTTGGGATGAAAATTCAGACGAAACCCAGTCGGCATTTCCTGCATTTTCACTGATAGTAAAAGTTTACTGATCAGAAGACCTAATCTTGACTCGAGACTGAGACCATTGATGTTTTTACAGCATTTGCAAGAATGCTAGCTATTTTAAAAAATTTCAGAAAAAAAAAATATTTTATTGTCTTGAGCGAGGCCAAATGTCGAGAAACGGACCAGAACTTGAGTAGGGGAAGGAGAACGGAGCAAATTCATGAATCTAGATATTTTAGATATTTGATGTGACTAGCATTTATGATGATGTGACGAGTAATTATGGCGATTCTATCCACGTCATAATGATTTTATGATATTTGTAAAATTATATTATTATTTTATTCTACTATCAACTTAATTGCAAGTATGCCACTGTAATATGTGGTGTAGAAGGCAGCCACACCTCCTCACTTATCCACCACATATTTTGCTTCTACCTAATGATGGCAATTTAAATGGAAATTGCACTTAGGTCCTTAAACTTTTTTTTAATTTGCAAAGTCCTTAAGTTAATTTGCACCTTGGTCCCTAAGTAATAAATTTTCCTTGCACTTTAGCCCCCCAAACTCCCTTTTGGCCGCAGCTTTACACACATATACACACCCTTGGTAGTTGATTTTTACTCTCCTAACTTCATCTCTTTCAACCTTAAGTCATCTTTGTCTAAGAACACTAAGAACACCAAGTTGATTTGTGAAGAACTTCTTCATCGTTGTCCATTTCTTCTTGATTCAAGAGGTAAACTCACTTCATCTCATCCTTCCAAGTCTTTCTCTTCACAACTTTTACAATTTTATGCCATGAATCTCTACGTTTCAAGTTTGAGATCCATTTCTTCTAAAATCTCTTATAAATTGTAGAAAAATCCTATGATCATGAAACCAATTTCTATGATCTTATAATCATGTATATATTTGTTATCCAAGAGCATGTGATCAACAAAATTTATTTCCCTCCTATCTATACATGGCCGAACCTACTCTTATGTGGGTGAGGAAAGATTTTGTTCAACTTTGTTTAACAAAGTGTTGATCCATGATCTCTAATCCATCCTCTTGTTGATTCAAGTGATTGGAAGATCAAAACATACTCTAAACCATATTTTTTTTCATGGCCGAAAATCTTAACATTTTGGTTAGGATGATTTTGATTCAATTTTTGTTAAGTAACCTTTGTTTATGTCTTAATCTCGCTTAGGGATCTTTAATCCAAGAGTTGAGAAATTTTCAATATTCCTAGCTTATAGTTCTTGAAAGGGCCGAAACCCAAACCCTATAGAACTAGTGTGTTTTGTTTGTTAATTTTGGTTGTGATTCGCTTTGAAGGATCTAATCAGTAGCCGAGTTACTAAGCGGTGCAACAGGAACCGGACTCAAAAACAACTTTGTGAAAGCTTGAATTGAAATCTTCGAGAGGTAAGAGGGGGATTGCCTGAGGGATTTTTCCGATGGCTACGTGTTATCTGGTTGATGTCTGTATTATTTATCTGTGGTGTTTGTTTCAGTTGTGTTATTTTTATCTGTGATGGGTTATCTGCACTTAATTGTTTATTTGCAGTTATATATTATAATGTTGTGATGCATGATCTGCCTGAGAATATTGCTATGATGTTGTTATTGAATGTTCTTTGAGAAGCCTGATAGTGGTCAGTGCCCAATCAATTAACCAGATAAAAGCTTTAAGAAGCTTTAAAAATTATATTCAATGTTTAAAGGAGAAATATTGAATATAATATTGATGGAAAATAGTATTTTGGAAAAGTAAGAAATGTTGGAAAATATTATTATTTTAATGATTTGTCAGTGTAAAAGTAAACTATGAGTCACGGTGAAGATGTAATCGTGAAATTATTTTTGTACTGCTAATTTTTATGTAATAAATTCTGTAATATTATAAAAAGTTATTACGTGAAATTAATTTTCGAAAATAACTTGATTATGATTCCAGAAAATTATTTAAGGAGAAAAGGTCCAATTTTGACTTTAATGGCTTTTAAAACGTTAGATGTCAATTAGTTCTGAAAAAGCGGTTACAGAAAGTATTCTCTTAAAACTGCAGTATTTTTGTAGTCTCAAGTGACTCTTCTTTTTTTAAAAAACATAATATTTTCAGGAAAAAGATTTCAAGTAATTGATAATTTTACAAAGGATTTTCTGTAAATGAGTTTTACTAAACGATGTTATTTCCAACAACTTGGATAAGTTGCGGAGACTTTGTTTTGGATTTGTTTTTCACAGAATGAAAAATAGTGTTAACGTTGAAACGCGAACCTAGTATCAGAGGCGTCGCGATACTAGTGTTATTTAATATAAGCACGAAGATCTTTGATCCGTGTTACATTGTTATGGACTTTTTGTCCTATCCACGTTGTGGGTTACGTTGCTAAAGTTGAATGTTGTTTGTTTTCTATCACCACAAACCTAAGACTGATTGCAAGGTCTAAGGTGTTGTGACTGAGCACTTTGACTTCGTGTCCTGTGTTAACGTTGAAAAATCTAACACGTAGAAAATTATGAATGGTCGTAAGCCATTTTGAGCTTCGACAAATGAAGAATGACCACAAAGAAAAATGACGAGAACAAAATTTATTATATGCATTGATTGGCAGACGTGCCCATGTTCTTATGTATGATGCCTTAAAGATAAGGTATTCGTGCTGCGTTGTTATGTATGATGCCTTAATGATGAGGTATTCGTGCAACGTTGTTATGTATGGTACCTTGATAACTAAGGTATTCGTGCTACGTTCCATACCACGTTGTGCCTAAAATACCGGCCAATCGAGCTTGATCAGCTCATTTACACGGTGCTGGGATCTCCGGAGATTAATTGAAAAGTTAGACATTGAACGTTGAAGTGTTCATGCATTATTTTCAAATAACGATGATCGGGTATGAAACCCAATGATAACTACTTGCTTATTTATGAAAGCTTATATTGTATGGAAATGTATATGCGTATATATTTTCTTTTGTTTCGCACATGTAGTTATCGTGTTAAATCCATATATTGGTTTCTCACTCTTGCGTTATTTCTGTTGGATTGTCTCTGTTGTGCTCTATATTGGGGAGTTCAGATGAACCGCTCAAGGGATATGATGTATACAAGAAGAAGGTTCCTTAGTTCAGGGCATGCCGATATTTCTTGGCTACTAATATGTCTGTCTTATAGGTGTGACCAGCTTAGGTTTTGTTTATGGTATGTTGTTGTTTTTCAATAAGGACCTATACTTATAAAGGTCTAGGTGTGAAAACAGTATGATGCAGTATAGTTGTATGATATATATATATATATATACGGTTGTACTTACGTTGTTGTTGTGGTTGTCGAAAAAGAAAAGATAAGGGAAAAAAATTTATCACCATTTTGAGACATGATTACAACTTAAGAAAATATTATTTTCCGAAAGCAACCAGTGAATTCAAGTTTTATTTTCCGTAATGGGTTAACCATGTGATACCCCAAAGGAGGGGTGTTACAACTGCATGACCTTCTATTAGACACATAAGTAGTTAACGGATGTCACGTGACAGTAGGGACCAAAAAATATTGATTTCATATTTTGGAGGGATAAAAAACCAAAGAATATTTTTACAGGGACCAAAACCAGAATTTTCTCATTTTACAGGGACCAAAAACATATTTAACCCAATTTAAAATCAAATATAAATCCACCTCAAATGAACTAGTAATGCTTTTTTGGTCATTCGAATATACATATATAAATGTGCAAAAATATATATAGAAGCTTTATCAAAATATCAGAGTTCAAGCAGAAAGAAACCGAAATTTTAGAAAAATTAACCAAATTTGGAATGCGTGTAGCCGTCTTTCAACCATCCATAATTAAGATGGAGTTTAAGAATCTGTATGTTTATGATATTATATTATTTGTAATAAGAACTTAAGGCATTTCATTTCTTGCGGGAAATACGGTAGAATCAAAGAGTAATTTAGGCATATTAATCGTTCAAATAAAAGAATCTTCCTAAAAGGGAAGACTTCCAAAATATTTTCACCATTATTCAAACAAAAATGATCAATCAAAATTTTTGAAACCAACACTCTACAATCCATGACCAATTCTTATTTTTGTTATTTAATCAAATAATCTCAAACACTTTCCTAAATGATTTGATTAAGGAATTATAAGTGAAATTTAGTTTTTTGTTCGAATAAAAAGTTTATGAACAAAATCCATTATATATATATACACTTAATGTTTTATATTATGATATTCTCAATTGTCTTCTTGATAGAAAAAGTGAGGAACATGTAACATCCATGTTTTACGGCATTGTTTATATGTTTGATGACTAGGTTTAATACCTTGATTCAAGGTCTAATATGCATGTTTAGGTATTGGGAACCTTGCATGGAAAGTACGAGATTAACCGGTGTTGAATCGAATGAGAACGTGTTCTAGGATTTTCGTTATACCGTTTAGAATGCTTAAGAGTGCACAATAGAAATTTAATTTTGAGCAATAGATTAGGCATGGGTGAGGACTTGACCTTATTCCATAGGTATAGAGGAGTCTATGTTTCAAATTTCAGGTCAATCGAATTTCAAACGAGCTCAGAAAGCGATAAAACATATGAATCAGTAGTGCTGGTCAGTATAGGGCGCTAAGCACAGCTTTTGGAGCACTGAGCGCTGGGAACAGTGACACGTGTCACTCAGCCATTGATGGAGGCGATGCAGCCCAGCCAGCGCTGAGCGCTAGCTTACGGGCACTGAGCGCCAATATATATATATAAAAAAATCGTTTTAAATGGGTCATTTTCGTGGAGAATGTGGTAGAAGCTTGCAGAGGCAGAAAAGAGAGAGTGAGAGAGAAGAGAGGCGTGAGGGAGTGAGAGAAAAATTCAGGAGGAGTTTCCGATCAATCCGTTCGTCATATCGACAAACCGATTATACCGTTGTGATCCTTGCAACGTCTACTTCATCATCCCTTTCTTTTCTAGATTAGGCTAAGGTAAGCCTATGTCCTTATTATGCCGAAATGCCATCAGCAACGGTATTGAGGTTATCTTTCAATCTGTTTACCAGTTTTCAGTTCCATCTTCAGATTTGGGTTACACGTGACGTGTGCTTCACAATGACGTGTTCAGGTGAATTTTTGGAGCTCCGGAGAGTGGGGAGCTGAATGTACCATATTTAAGGAGTATTGAGTGAGTTCGTTTCGTTGCTCCTAAGCTTGCCTACGACACCTCAGGTGGGAGAAAGAAGCCATCTAACGTCAGAAATGGCTAAGTAGCAGTTTATTCAATAATGGCGTAGGGTGACCTAAACCCTACTCGTGGGCGAATAATTAACAATGTCAATATCGCATTGGCGACTACTTAGTGGTATCAATGATGATATGGAGATTGTAGAGTTATCGCCATTAGGTTGATTTTATGATATCTGAGGTTGTTTGATTTTATCATATTTGAGCTGCTTGCTGTGTGCTGTTTGGATTAACATGTTAATTATAGTTATTATGTTTATTTAAATATGTTATTATTTTTTATTATTATTATTATTATTATTATTATTATTATTATGTGATTATTATTTTTTTATTATTATGGTGTTATTATTATTTTATTTTTTGATTATGGTTGATAACATGTTGTCTTGAGTGATAATATGTTTTATCTGCAATGATGTGCTTAGTTGGTATCTAGGCGATGATATATGATATCTTAAAGTGATGCATGTTGGGGGGGGGGGGGGGGGGGGAGTATGATATGTGATTTAGATGTGCCTAACCTAATTAATTAATATTTTATTATAACGAGATTAATGATATGATATTATTGGCATATTTTATAAGATAATGATGAGAGGTTAAGGCACTAGGGTATGACTTGATATACGTCGGCGAGACCCATATAGATGCATGTTGTTGATCACAGCCGTGTGTTTGGAACACGCAAGGTCCGAAGTCCTTGCGAGACCGTCCCAACTTAGATTCAGGCTGTGCTATAGTGCCATTGCTATGCATGAGCACCATTGAGAGAGAACTAGGGTGTGCACTGGAGCGAGATGTGCAACTAATATTGTGTCATTACTTTGCATGAGCATTCTCACCGCTGATGAGAGTGTGCACCGGGATTTGGGGACGCGTCGCTTGGACGACTGACTGACATTCCTAATCAGAAGAGGGATGTGTGACATGACAGGGTTGGTGGTGGCCACATCAGCATAAGTTGCATGAGTGCGAAGGGTAGAAGATGATAATTTATCTCGAGGATATATATATATATATATATATATGTATATGTATATGTATATGTATATGTATATGTATATGTATATGTATATGTATATGTCTATGTGTGTGTGTGTGTGTGTGTGTGTGTGTGTGTGTGTGTGTGTGATGCATTTCTGTGTGCCTTTATTGTTTATATGTTACATACCCTTTTCCATATATGATGATAGATAGTTTCTTATCTCCCTACTTCTTTTCTTTGTATGTTTCTTTGATGTGATCGTTATGAGAAGACCCTGTAAAGGAGCCAGCTATTGAGGAGCTTGATGGGACCCCTTATAAGCCAGATGCTGGAGGACGAGCAGTGGACCCGAGTAGTTAAGTAGAGAGTCTATGGCCAGTGCGTCTTTTTGCGGGTTGTTGTATCTTCAGTTATTTTGTCAGTTTTATCTTTTCGGGCCCTACTCTGATGTGGTACCCTATATAGTACCTTGTACCTTTATGTATATGTATATCCATGTGTGATGGCTATGTTTCCGTTCTTTATGTTTTAAGGTTTTTAATATTTATGATTTTCTGCTTTATATGATTAACGCTAATATCACGATTAAGTTTTAGTTAAATTTAGGATTTTCTTTAATGGGACATCGGGGTGTCTCATTTGGTGGTATCAGAGTAGTTTGATTCTATTTAGACTATGAGGTTAGGGTGTACTGGCCATTTTAGTTGAATCCACATCGGATAACGACTATGCTTAGAAGTTGGGTAGTGAGTCCGAACGCGATAATTAACATTTGTATGGCATATAGTATTTATATACTAGTTTTATGTAATATTATATGTCATAGGAATGTGAGCTAATGATTTCTTTTACAGGATCATGGCTCGAGGTAAAGGTAGAGGACGATGGGGATGAGGTGGCGGTAAAGGTCCAGAGAGAGTTGCTAGAGATGCGATGGACAGACTTCTCACACCGGAGGAGGAGCCGGTGGAGAAGGAGAGTCATCTGAGACTCTTCAGACCATCAGAGATCTTGCTGCTGCTATGTTACAGTAAACACAACAGAACGCTCAGATGCTGCAGATGACTAGAGAGCAACGGGAATAGCAGAACCAGTGGAGAGCTGCAAAGGCAGAGGATGCCGGGATGGCTACCTTCCTGAAAGGGAAGCCACCACAGTTCAGAGGTGACTATGACCCAAATAGGACAGAGTGGTGGATATAGGAGCTAGAGAAGATTTTTGGCACTATGCATTGCAGAGAGGATAGGAGAGTGACTTATGCAGCTTTCATGTTGATTGATGGAGCAGAGGCCTGGTGGAGAGGCAAGAGGAGATTACTGGAGGCAGAGGGCAGATTGATTAGTTGGCAGTTATTCCAAGAGTGCTTCCTGGATAAATACTTCCCGCGTTTGGTTAGATGCGAGAAGGAGAGAGAGTTTATGAGTCTTCGACAGGGTAACATGTCTGTCGGGGATTATGCAGCACTGTTCGAGGCCCTCCTACAGTTCTCAGTTTTATCAGAGGTTCCCCGATGAGGATTGGGTGTGCAAACAATTCGAGGAAAGCTTGAGGCATGAGCTACAGAGAGCTATAGTGTTGCTTGATATTCAGAGTTTCCCAGAGCTGGTTGAGAGATGCAGTGCCATAGAGGGTATAGATCAGAGGCAGGCTGCTGAGCAGAGACATTAGAGGACTGGAGGCCCTATCAGATCAACTTTTCAAAGGAGAGCAGGCAGTGGTTCCAAGTTGAGACGGGTACCCTATGCCAGACTAGTACAGAGTGTTCAAACATCTACACCAGTACCAGTTTCTACAGCACCGGTTGGTGGTGCAGCTCAACAGCAGAAAGGCCCAGTTTGTTTCATATGCGGAGGTCCGCATTATGTTAGAGATTGCATGGAGAGACCTAGTTGTTTCCACTGTGGGAAACCAAGTCATATGAATCGAGATTGCAGATAGCGGACTATGCAGTAGCTGGTAGCTGTTGGTAGAGGAGCCAGTGTTCAGAGAGGTGGAGTTGAGAGAGGAGTTCCAGCAGCTGGATAGCAAATGGCCAGACCTCAAGCCACAGGGAGATTGTTTACCGTGAGGAGGGCTGAATCTTCTCATTCTGTAGATTTTATCCAGGGTATGTGCTTGATATCTGGTAGACTCTCGTCTGTGTTGTTTGACTCAGGTGCTACACATTCATTTATTTCGCATGTGTGTGGATCATTTACAGTTACATGTTTCTCAGTTACCTTATACCCTTATAGTATCTACCCCGACCAATGATTCCTTGACTACCAAGTCCGTTTGTTTACAGTGTCCTATAGTTGTTGAGAATAGGACATTCCTTGGGGATCTTGTCTGTTTGCCTATGCAGCAGATAGATGTTATCCTTGGCATGGATTGGCTTTCGGCTAACCATGTAGTGTTAGATTGTTCTAGCAAGACCTTGTCATTTCTTGAGCCTTCTACATATTATCTTCCAATGAAGGAGACCTATGAGGAGTGATGATTCTCGGTTGTAAGTGATGCTTTTCTCAGTGGAAGCTAAGTAGACTCCGAATATAGATTCTATGCCTATCGTGAGAGAATTTCCTGAGGTTTACCCTCCCGATGTTCCGAGTTTGCCATCAGAGAGGGAAATGGATTTCCCCATAGATCTCATACCAGGGACAGGACCTATATCTATAGCACCCAATCGGATGTCACCCGTAGAGTTAGCTGAGTTAAAGAAACAATTGGACGATATGATGAATGAGGAATTCATCAGACCCAGTGTTTCACCATGGGGAGCTCCGGTGTTGTTTGTTAAGAAGAAGGATGGAAGTGCTAGGTTGTGCACAGATTACAGGCAGCTGAATAAAGTGACGATCAAGAATAAGTATATGTTGCCTGTGATAGATGATCTGATGGATCAATTATAGGGAGCTTCGGTATTTTCCAAGATTGATCTGAGGTCCGGGTATCATCAGATTAGAGTGAAGAAGGAGGATATACCCAAGACAACTTTCAGGATAAGGTACGGACACTACGAGTATTTAGTTATACCTTTTGGTGTGACTAATGCTCCATCAGTGTTTATGGATTATATGAACATGATCTTTAGACCGTTCCTCGATAGTCTGTGGTGGTGTTTATAGATGATATTCTTATCTATTCCCGTACACGGGGAGAGCATGAGGAACATCTGAGAACATTGTTGCAGGTGTTGAAGGATAGACAGTTGTATGCCAAGCTTTCTAAGTGCGAGTTTTGGTTGGAGGAGGTTCAGTTCTTAGGTCATGTGATTAACAAGGAAGGAATTGCAGTAGATCCTGCTAAAGTGGAAGCAGTGCTTAAGTGGGAATTACCTAAGTCAGTTAGTGAAGTGAGGAGTTTCTTGGGATTGGCTAGATATTATCGGAGATTCATCGAGGGTTTTTTCGAAAATTGTGTTGCCTATGACGCAGTTAACAAGAAAAGGTACATCATTTGTTTGGACGGAGAAATGTGAGGAGGGTTTTCAGAAGTTGAAGGAAAAGTTTGTGACACCCTGCTACCCCGTATGTTATAAAAATGATAAAGATCAAGAGATATAAAATTAACATGCATTTACACATTTAAATAAAACGATTGTCCATGGGTAGAAAGGTCCCACATGAACGAGCTCACAAAATGCGGAAATAAAACCATGTTTAAAACAAATAAATAAACATAACAAAGCAAAACAAAGCCAACCCGATGTCACAACAGAGTTGATATAACCGTTCCGGAAAAACCGCAGAATACAACTGAAACTAAACTAACAAAAGGTGAAATCCTTACTATGAGCGGTGGCTCCTCAGAGTCACTCCTCTCCGGGCTGCTCGCCATTCTCTGCATAAAGCCAAACATGCCAAACAAGAAAATAGAGAACGGGGAGTAAGAATCATGCAAACACAATGACATGGAGATAAGAAGTAAGGTAAACAAACAAGCATGGCAGTATCATAAGCATACATCATCATTTATATCATCATACATCAACATCATAACAACCAAGTTTGCTATACAGTGCAATGCAACACTACTCCACTACTCCATTATGCATGTGGATCCAACTAACTCAGGATGAACTACTTTGGAGTTACAAATCCGCATTGGCCATAGAAGCACCAACGCCAGCAGTCCACCAAACTGCTGTTGAACCCATGGATAGCCAACGCATCAAACCTTGGATGCCTCATCACGAGGGCGCACGGTCACCGAACCTTGGGTAACCTACCGTGGATGACCAGATCGTCTTAGTATCGGACGACCTCCCCTATGTCGAACCTCCCCCCAACTAACAACTTCGATGCATGATGCATGGGCATAACAGCAAACAGGGAATTGAGCCAATAAGCACTCAAGACTTAACATCATCATCATCATCATCAACACCTTAGACCCATCCGGGGTCAAGGTCCCCTTGGCCAATAAGCACCAAGGTACAACTTATCAACACCTCGACCAATAAGCATCGAGGCCACTTTGGCCAATAAGCACCAAAGCTAGCAACGTATGGTAACCCATAGGGTACCAGCTTAACCATATTATCATCATTAATTAACTACATTAGCCTTTAACCAAGTTATCTAACTTTCATCGTTGATTGGTTGTGTTATCATAACGTTATTGGGGATAATCGGGGTTAAAACCCCTTCGAACCTTTAATTTCATTTCCGTCCTGAAGGGGAGCACGAGCATGCTTGATCCCTAGCACGGTCATGCTGCCACTTAAGTGGAGCACGGGCATGCTTCCTTTTAGCTGAGCATGGTCGTGCTTCCTATTATGCATGGTCCTGCTCAGCTGCACGGTCGTGTTCCTCTGCTGCATGCCCGTGCTTACAGCGCGACCATTTTCCAGAATTCAAACTAGGAGCACGGGTGTGCTCCCTGTTCAGCACGGTCGTACTCATCGCACGATAGTGTTGTTCTGGGCAGAATTCCAATCACAGTTTCTAACCAAATCATTAGGTGATTAATTCTTTAAACTCTAAGTCGTTTTAAGAGCCTAAATAACCAGTTAAGTGCTTTATCATCGTATATCAACATCACAACTGTCATAGCAGCAACCATCCAATCAACATAATATCAACCGATAATAAACATATTATCATGTTCACACCAAGATAATCAACGTAGGCATAAAATTACATTTTATGGCATACAACTAGTCAGAAAACAGATTCATCAACGTAGGCATTTAGAACGTTTTAATCATACATCATATAAGACCTCGGTGTCATGGGAACCCCTTTACCTTACGCTACCCCCACAGCCTAATGGTTATACTACCCTTCTCCCCATACCTAGTTTGAAGGTTCCACGAAAACGCCAACAGCAAACTGGTTATGTCCCCATGAGCGGCTCAGTCCACAACCAAGCCTTTGATAAACAAAAACACAAACCAAGTCAGTTCCCATTTCAAGACAATGAAAGGAAACCACAAAAGGGAAAGGGACATTACCTATATACAAGCACAGACGAAACAGAGCTTCCCAAGGGTCTCCAATACTCAAGAAGTACTCTGAGTATGAGGGGAATATGGAATGGAGCAGTAGTAGCCGCACTTGGGTTTGCAGCCACCAAAAATAGGGTTAAAGACGCAACCCTCGATTTCTATGCTGTATAAATAAACTGCACTCGAAGCATGGCCGTGCTCCTCGGCAAGCACGGGCGTGCTGGACTTAGCGTCTACGAGGCGCGGTCCACACTTGAGCACGGGCGTGCTCAACTTAAAACCAGTGAAACACACCTGATTTCAAGCACGGGCGTGCTGGTCATGAGCACGGTCATGCTCATGCACCAAAAAGGGACTTTTTAAGTCAAATCCCACCAAGCCCTTAACCAACAACTTCTAACTTAGGCTATAAGCTTAGCAACCAAACAAGCATATAACAAGGTACTTAACGAAAAGCCAGGTGTTACAATTCCACCTCCTTATAAAAATTTCGTCCTCGAAATTTCTACGTACCTCAAGCGAAAAGGTGTGGGTATGCTTCCATCATCTTGCTTTCCAGCTCCCATGTAGCACTTTCCTCAGTAGCCTCACTCCAAACAACATTGACCAAAGGAATCTCCTTGCCTCTTAGCTGCTTCACCCTCCTATCCTCGACTCGAAGGGGTAACACCTCAAAAGTCAAGTTCTCTTTTAACTGTATCGCATTAGGAACTATCACGTGACTAGGGTCGTGGATGTTCTTTCTGAGTTGGGACACATGGAAAACACTGTGAAGGTTGGACAAGAACGGTGGTAAGGCGATCTGGTAGGCGACTTCGCCGACTCTTTTGAGAATATGGTGAGGACCAATGAATCTAGGAGTAAGTTTCCTCGCCTTCATCACTCTACGAACCCCAGACATTGGAGTAACTCTCAAGAACACATGATCACCTTCCTGGAATTCGAGCGCCTTCCTCCTTTTGTCATGGTAGCTCTTTTGCCTACTCTGTGCCACTCTCATCTTTTCCTGAATCAGTCTCACTTTCTCTGTTGTTTCTTGCACTATCTCAGGTCCTAGCACCACGTTATCACCAGGTTTGCTCCAACACAAGGGTGTCCTATATCTCCTCCCATAAAGAGTCTCATAAGGTGCAATCCCAATACTGGAATGGAAACTGTTGTTATAGGTGAATTCTATCAGGAGCAAAAACTTGTCCCAACTACCCGAATGTTCTAACACACAAGCCCTCAACAAGTCCTCTAAGGACTGGATGGTTCTCTCAGACTGACCATCGGTTTGCGGGTGATAAGCTGAACTCGGCCTCATCTTTGTCCCTAAAGCATTCTGCAAACTATCCCAGAACCTGCAGGTAAACCTCGGATCTCTATCCGACACTATGCTAGAGGGTACACCATGAAGCCTAACTATCTCCTTGATGTACAACCTAGCCAACTTCTCTAAAGGATACTCCATATTCATAGAGATGAAATGGGCAGACTTAGTCAATCTATCCACAACAACCCATATAGCCTCAAAACCAGCTGGAGTCCTAGGGAGTCCAGACACAAAATCCATAGAGATGCTATCCCATTTCCATTCTGGGATACTCAAAGGTTGCAACTTAACTAAAGACTTTTGGTGTTCTATCTTGGCCTTCTGGCACACTAAGCATGCATAAACAAACTCAGCCACATCCTTTTTCATCCTAGGCCACCAAAACATGCGCTTAAGATCCTGATACATCTTAGTGGCATCTGGGTGCACACTTAGTCCACTCCTATGTCCTTCTTCAAAGATCAACTTCCTAAGCTCCAGGTCGTCTGGTATGCAAACTCTATCTTTAAACCTCAAGACCCCATCACTTCCATCCTTAAAACTAAGGTCTCTACCCTAAGCAAGCAACTCTCGCTGGTCTAAGAGAAACTTATCTAACTTCTAACCCTCTCTAATCTGGTCCATCAAGCTGTTGGTAACCTTCAAGGTTCCAAGCCTAATACTCTTAGGGGTAAACTCACAAGCTAGACTAAGATCTCTAAACTCCTCAATCAGATCCATCTCCCTAACCATCAAAGCAGAGACGTGTAAGGTTTTCCTACCTAAAGCATCGGCCACCACATTGCCCTTTCCTGGGTGATAGGTCAGCTCCAAGTCATAGTCCTTAAGAAACTCCATCTACCTACGCTGCCTCATATTCAGCTCCTTTTGATCAAGGAGATATTTCAGACTCATATGATCACTAAAGACCTCAAACCTCGCTCCATAAAGGTAATGCCTCCAGATCTTTAAGGCAAATACCACAGCTCCTAGCTCTAGGTCATGGGTAGGGTAGTTCTTCTCATGAGTTTTCAACTGCCTAGAAGCATAAGCCACTACCTTACCATTTTGCAACAACACACCACCTAAACCTTGCTTAGAAGCATCACAGTAAACTACGAAAGGTTCGCTAGGGTCTTGCAAAACTAACACTGGTGCTGATGTCAACCTATCCTTAAGGGTTTGGAAGCTCTCTTCACACTTGGAGTCCCACACAAAAAACTATCCCTTCTTGGTGAGACGGGTTATGTAACACCTCCCTTGGCATTACATGGTTTTCTCTTTTACTACAACTTATCGCGGAAAAGGAATTATTACTTATTGCTGGTTACTTTCGAAAATTACTTACGATCTTGAGTATAGTTGAAGACTAAAAAAAAAATTTGGCAGATTCTCCTTTCAACATTCCTAATAAAACACCTGCTAAAAATTTATATTTTCATTCGAAAGAAAGGCTTTCTGAGCCATAAACATATATATATGTATAACTATGCATCATTTCTATCAAGACCCTTATAACCAGGGGTCATCAGATCAGAGTTCTATGGTAGGTTAGGAAATATATACAGACATAAGTCATACATGCAGATGATATACAAAATCAGGGTTCAGCAGAGAAGACCACTAATACAAAAACTGGGCTCTCATCAGCTGGATATACAAAAACCCTGTGAAGTCAGCACTACCTAAAAGAAACTATCTGCAACCTACTGGTCCTCTAGATCCATTGGGGAGACCTCCATAGTCATCCCCAGGGTTCGACGGGTCAGGTGCGCTACCTCCACAGCCTCAGTCTCCACGGGCTCCATCTCCTCATCAAGAGTGTGGTACTCAGGTACCTCACCCTCGGGCTCCTCCTCTACAGGCTCCTCCTCAATTAGGTCCACCTCAGGAAGCTCGTCGGTAACCATGATGTCTTCATCGTCTTCCTCCCCTCCATAGATGACAATAGAGTAGGTGATGGTAATGCGGGTACTCCTCTAGGTGTAGTCCGCTGTGATGGTGGCTGATGGTAAGTATTACTTGACTCGACCAGGTAATGTCCAGAAAGGAGGTAGTGGGACCTCCACAATCATCACCCGTTGAGTGCACGATGTGGTACCCTCCTCTATCACCTTAGCAGTCAGCAGTGGCCCCGTGTAAGACGCGCTAACCCATGCACCGGCGTCATCACGAAACTCAAAGCTGTTGGCTAGAAAGCCCGAGTGGATCATAAGATGCAGGGGGTCCAACTGAACATATACAAATAGGATACCACAACAGAGAAACAGAACCAGGAAACAATGCAAAGGTGGGTTACCAATATATGAGTTTAAACATAGCAATCATATATTTAACATTTCAATAGCATCAACAATATAATCATAACAAAATCATATATTAACAATTATAATCATCTCATATATTGACAATTATAATTATCTCATAAAGGTTTCAAATCGAAGATTTTCTCAAAAGTTATGACACAACACTTCAATATCCACTTCCTAACACAATCTCCGGAGATCCTGACTTCCCTTCGTCGAGTATGATAGGCCGCGATAATTCCTATAACACAATTGTTTCGCATTGGGTGACCTTTCCACTGGGTCCTTTCCCCAATTATTCTAGGATTTCGCGTATCACCTAAATAATATTTGATAGTCCCCTATTGAGTACATTTCATGCAGGGTAACCGATTTCCACGACAAGAGGTTGCAAAGCCCCAAGCATTTCGTGGAGTTCGAGCCCGAATGTCCCTAAAGACCCAAAGAGCCAAGAATAATACTTTGGTCCGTAACTATCAATTTTGTCAGTCCACCCTATGTGAAAATTGTAACTCGATAAACAACAGCACGTCTGCCAGATCATCTTTCAGATATTAATTAGACTTTTAATATTAATTTAGAATTTTAAAACTTCATTAAAGATTTTCAAAATCTTTTCACAACGAATACTAGTCTGACGTCTCGGAACTCTAGAATCTAAATAGTAGGAATGCTAGTCCGGCTTCACAGTAATCATAATCCAGTCTGAAATCTCAGCACGGAAATCTAGTTATTTCCTTTCTGTTTCCATTCACTTTCCAAAGAAAGCTCAAATTCATTTTCCTCAATCTTTCAGTGTTCGTATACTTTTCATAGAATAAAGTTTTCCATTTATACGCCATGACTAATGTCATGCCTCAACCAGTCTCAATCAAATAATATGACAGAAAAATATTCATCAATCATATATATAGTCTAGCTATTCTCAACAACATATAACATATATATATCACAATCAAACCATATTAAACCAAAATATTTTAATTCACCACAACTCGTTCATATGCTAAGTATATGATTACTAGGAACTCCTCAGGCTTACTCCCTTTACCTCAGAAAATTGAGCTTTGTAACACCCCGTTTTTCGTAAGTATTTTTATAAAGCTAGTTTTATTAAGTTAAAAGAGTTGGTTGAGGGCTAAGTGGGATTTTGGATTAAAAGTCCCTTTCTGGTACATGAGCATGCCCGTGCTCATTAGCCAGCACGCCCATGCTTAAAGTCAGAAGCGTGTTTCTGATTTTAAGTTGAGCACGACAGTGCTCAATAGTGAGCATGCCCGTGCTCAATGCACTGACCGTGTCTTGGTGACGCTAAGTTGAGCACGACCGTGCTCAAGGATGAGCACGACCGTGCTCAGGTCCGAGCTCTATAGGTGTGGCACAGAGCCCGAGGGTTAACGTGAAACCCTATTTTGTGTTAGCAGCTGTCACCAGTTTCGGCCAGAGTGATCTCTTTCCCTATTTCCTCTTCTTCCATTGCAGTAGTGGAGTTTTTGAAACTGTTTGGGAAGCTTAGTGCGTCTGTGTTGGTGTAGAGGTAATGGTCCCTTTTCCTTTGTCAGTTTCCTTTCGTTTTAATGAGAGATACTGATTAATTGTGTTTCTGATCAACCAAGGCTTAGTACCGGAGTAAGCCACTTGAGGATTCGAGATCAGTTCGCTGTTTAGGACGTTGTTGGAGCTACCTTCAGTCCAGGTATGGGGAGAAGGGTAATGTACTCATTAGGCAGTAGGGGTAGTGTAAGGTAAAGGAGTCCCCATGACCCCGATTTGTTGTATGTATTTGTATGTTAATGTTTTGTGTATCACGAATATGTGTTTATGTTCTTGATAATTGTTTAATGAGTATGATGAAATGTTAATTATTGTTATTAACATGATTTTGGTTGATTGATGTTATTGCTGTTATGATAAGGTTGAGGTTGATGAAATTATTTAATTGGTTAATTAGGTTTAAAAACGTGTTTAGTTTAAGGGGTTTAATCCCCAAAATAATTGGTTAGAATTCGGTTACTGTTACTGCCCAGAACAGCATTGCCGCGCGATGAGCACGACCGTGCTGAACAGGGAGCACGACCGTGCTGAACAGGGAGCACGACTGTGCTCCCAGTTGAATTCTGGAAAATGGCCGTGCTGTTAAGGACGGCCATGCAGGACAAAAAGCATGACCGTGCTCAATAGTGAGCACGACCGTGTTTCACTTAAAGGGCAGCACGCCCTTCACGTGTTCAAGCACGACCGTGCTGGGGTTTAAGCACGACCGTGCTGAACTGAAACAGAATTAAAGGACTTAAGGGGTTTCAAATCCCATTTCCCAATGATGATAAGTTGATATAGCTAATAAAAGATGAAGACTAGCCAACCTGGTTAATAATTATCTCAGGTGATTAAGATAATAAGATGTTAAGTCGGTCTCCGTTGGGTTACCACATGTTGATAAGTTGAGGTCTTGGGTGCTTATTGACCCAAGCATGTTGAGTTGAACCTTGGTACTTATTGGCCAAGGGAACCTTGACCCCGCGGTTTGGGTCTAAGGTTACGTTGAGGTTGATGTTGAAGTCTTGGGAGCTTCATGGCCCAAGCAAGGAGCTGGTGAGATTGTTTGTTGTTGTGCCATTTGCATATAGCATTGGAGTTGTTGATGGGGGAGGGTCGACATAAAGGAGAATGCCCAAGAGTACGATGATCTGGCCATCCACGGTACGTCACCCAATGGTTTGGTGACCGAGGCCCCCCGTGATGAGGCATCCATGGTTTGATGTGTTAGCTATCCATGGGGTTCACCCAAGGTTTGGTGAACTGCCGGTGTTGGTGCTTTTAAGGCCAATATGGATATGTAACTCCAAAGTCGTTCATCCTGAGTTAGTTTGGATCCACATGCATAGTTGGAGTAGCGGAGTAGTTGATGCATTGTACAACATAGCATACTTGGCTGATATGATATTGTTGGATGTTAATGTATGCTTATGTTGTATGTTTACCTTGCTTCCTATTCCCATGCTGTATATGTTTACATGAATCTTACTCCCCATTATTTGTTTGTGTTTGGCCTGATCGGCATTTTGCAGAGGATGACGAGCAGCCCGGAGAGGAGTGACTCTGAGGAGCCACCGCTCATAGTTAGGGCCTTTCCTTTCAGTTGTTAGTTAGTTGTTTATCCGGTTTGTACGGAATGGTTATACCAGCTCTAAATTGTGACATCGGGGTTGGGCCGTTATTTTTATGTTTTAATTGTTTACACTTGGTTTCTTTTCCGCGTTGTAACTGATTCATGTGGGAATTTTGTACCCATGGGCAATTGTTTTATTTTATTCAGTGAGATGCATGTTTTTACTTTAATTTTTTTTTATTAAATTCCTTATAACATGCAGGGTAGAAGGGTGTCACATTTAGTGGTATCAGAGCAGTTCTGCCCTGTCCGGACGTGGTATGAGTCTGTTGTATGACTCTTGTTTGGATTATCTATGAGGATGCCAGCCAGTTTAGAGTTGCTAGTTCCAAGGGATCGGACGGTAAGAGTGGCAAGAGGACAGATCATAGAGACAAGGGTAAGCAGCGGTATGCTCCGACCGGCAAGGATTTCAAGAAGAGTGGCAAAGCCACAGTTTCAGCAGGATGGGTTTAGGAGCGGATTCTCTAATGCCTCTAGACCCATGAGGTGCGGAAAGTGTGGTGCTACGGATCATTACTCGTCTCAGTGCAATGAGACGCAGGTTATCTGCTTCAGATGTGGCAAGCCAGGACACATCAGCCGAGAGTGCGAAGGAGCCAAGGCCTAGCCTCCCAGCACCAGCAAGAATCAGAGGTCCCAAGCCAACCGACTGAAGACCACTGGAAGAGTCTTTACTCTTAGTGGAGCTGAAGCCTCTGAGTCTGATGACTTGATCCAAGGTACATGTTTTATTGATGGAACTCAATTGACTGTATTGTATGATTCGGGTGCTACTCACTCGTTTATATCGCATGATAGGGTCAAGAGTCTTGAATTGCCTATTACTTTCCTTGAGTATGATTTGCTGGTTTCTACACCTACAAACAAACCTGTTTCTACTTCTTATGCATGCAAGAACTGTCATATTGTTATAAATGATAAAACCTTCATTGCTGATCTTGTATGCTTGCCTTTGAAAGACCTGGATATTAGTCTAGGCATGGACTGGTTATCTTCCAACATGTCCTCCTGAATTGTTTTGATAAGACCCTGATTTTTGGAACTCCAAAGGAATCTAAGAATCCGAACCTTCTCTCTGCCAGCCAAGTTCAAGTTTCGATGAGAGACGAAGCCCAAGTATACATGATGTTAGCTTCCCTGGAAGTAGAGAGCAGCCCTCCTGATGTCGCCAGCGTGCCTGTTGTGCGAGAATTTCCTGATGTATTTTCGGGGGATGTTTATAACTTACCCCCAGAGAGAGATGTTGAGTTTACCATAGACTTAGTGCCTGGCACCGGGCCAATCTCCATAGCACCCTATAGAATGTCTCCTCTAGAGTTATCTAAGTTGAAGGAACAGTTGGAGGACCTGATGAGAAGCAGTTCATTAGGCCGAGTGTGTCTCCGTGGAGAGCACCTGTGTTGTTGGTGAAGAAGAAAGATGGTATATGAGGTTGTGTGTCGACTATCGGCAGCTCAACAAGGTGACCATAAAGAATCGGTATCCCCTCCCTAGGATTGATGATCTTATGGACCAGTTGATGAGCGCTTGCGTCTTTTCAAAGATAGATTTGAGGTCAAGGTACCATCAGATTCGGGTTAAGTCTGAGGACATCCCGAAGACAACGTTTAGGACGCGATATGGTCACTATGAGTACTTGGTTATGCCCTTTGGTGTGACCAATGCTCCTGCGGTCTTCATGGACTACATGAACAAGACCTTTCACTCTTACTTGGATAAGTTTGTGGTGGTGTTCATAGATGACATCTTAGTGTACTCCAAGAGCAATGAGGAACATGAGGAACACATAAGGGTTGTCTTGCAGACCCTTAAGGAGAAGCAGTTGTACGCCAAGTTGTCTAAGTGTGAGTTCTGGTTAGAGGAAGTGAGCTTCTTAGAACATGTCATCTCTAAGGTTGGCATTGCAGTGGACCCAGCTAAGGTAGAAACGGTTCTCCAGTGGGAAGCGCCGAAGTCTGTAACCGAGATTAGGAGTTTCTTGGAGTTAGCCGGGTATTATAAGCGGTTTATAGAAGGTTTCTCTAAGATAGCTTTACCCTTAACCTGTCTCACCAAGAAGGTACAGTTGTTTGTGTGGGACTCTAAGTGTGAAGAGAGTTTCCAAACCCTTAAGAATAGGTTGACATCAGCACTAGTGTTAGTTTTGCCAGATCCTAGTGAACCCTTCATAGTTTATTGCGATGCTTCTAAGCAAGGGTTAGGTGGTGTGTTGATGCAGAATGGTAAGGTAGTTGCTTATGCTTCTAGGCAGTTGAAAATCCATGAGAAGAACTACCCTACCCATGACCTAGAGCTAGGAGCTGTGGTATTTGTCTTAAAGATCTGGAGGCATTACCCGATCATAAGAGTTTGAAATACCTTTTTGATCAGAAGGAACTTAATATGAGGCAGCATAGGTGGATGGAGTTCTTAAAGGACTATGACTTCGAGCTGACCTATCACCCAGGAAAGGCCAATGTGGTGGCCGATGCCTTGAGTAGGAAAACCCTGCATGTCTCCCTTTGATGGTTAGGGAGATGGATCTGATTGAAGAGTTTAGAGACCTTAGTCTAGCTTGTGAGTTTACCCCTAAGAGTATTAGGCTTGGAACTTGAAGGTTACCAACAGTCTGATGGATCAGTTAGAGAGGGTTAGAAGTTAGATAAGTTTCCCTTGGACCAGCGAGAGTCACTCGCTCAGGGTAGAGACCTTAGTTTTAAGGATGGCAGTGATGGTATCTTGAGGTTTAAGGATAGAGTATGCATACCTGATGTTCCTGAGCTTAGAAAGTTGATCCTTGAGGAAGGGCATAGGAGTGGCTTGAGTGTTCACCCAGGTGCCACTAAGATGTATCAGGACCTTAAGAGGATGTTTTGGTGGCCTAGGATGAAAAAGGATGTAGCTGAGTTTGTGTATGTGTGCCTAGTTTGTCAGAAGGCTAAGATAGAGCATCACAGGCCTTCAGGTAAGTTGCAACCTTTGAGTATCCCAGAATGGAAATGGGATAGCATCTCCATGGATTTTGTGTCTGGACTCCCTAGGACTCCAGCTGGTTTTGAGGCTATATGGTTTGTTGTGGATAGACTGATTAAGTCTACCCATTTCATTCCAATGAATATGGAGTATCCATTGGAGAAGTTGGCTAAGCTGTACATCAAAGAGATAGTTAGGCTTCATAGTGTACCCTCTAGCATAGTGTCAGATAGAGACGTGAGGTTTACCTCTAGGTTTTGGAATAGTTTGCAAGAGGCTTTAGGGACAAGCTTAGGCTTAGTTCAGCTTACCACCCATAGACTGATGGGCAGTCTAAGCGGACCATCCAGTCCTTAGAGGACTTGTTGAGGGCATGTGTGTTAGAACAGTCTGGTAGTTGGGACAAGTTTTTGCCCCTGATAGAGTTCACCTACAACAACAGCTTCCATTCCAGCATTGGGATGGCACCTTATGAGGCTTTTTATGGGAGGAGATGTAGGACACCCTTGTGTTGGAGTGAACCTAGTTATAGTGTGGTGCTAGGGCCAGAGATAGTCCAGGAAAAAACAGAAAAGATCAGGTTAGTTCAGGAAAAGATGAGAGTTGCACAGAGTAGGCAAAAGAGCTATCATGATAAAAGGAGGAAGGCGCTCGAATTCCAGGGAGGCGATCATGTATTCTTGAGAGTTACCCCGACGACTGGGGTTGGTAGAGTGATGAAGGCGAGGAAACTTACTCCGAGATTCATTGGTCCTTACCAAACTCATTAGGCAGTAGGGGTAGTGTAAGGTAAAAGGGTCCCCATGACCCCGGTTTGTTGTATGTATTTGTATGTTAATGACTGTTTTGTGTATCATGAATATGTGTTTATGTTCTTGATAATTGTTTAATGAGTATGATGAAATGTTAATTATTGTTATTAACATGATTTTGGTTGATTGATGTTATTGCTGTTATGATGAGGTTGAGGTTGATGAAATTATTTAATTGGTTAATTAGGTTTAAAAATGTGTTAAGTTTAAGGGGTTTAATCCCCAAAATAATTGGTTAGAATTTGGTTACTGTTCCTGCCCAGAACAGCACTGTCGCGCGATGAGCACGACCGTGCTGAACAGGGAGCACGACCGTGCTCCCAGTTGAATTCTGGAAAATGGCCGCGTTGTTAAGCACGGCCGTGTAGGACAAAAAGCACGACCGTGCTGCTGAGAACGATTGTGCTCAATAGTGAGCACGTCCGTGTTTCACTTAAAGGGCAGCATGCCCTTCACGTGTTCAAGCACGACCGTGCTGGGGTTTAAGCGCGACCATGCTGACCCCTCCTAGACAGAAACAGAATTAATGGACTTAAGGGGTTTCAAACCCCATTTCTCAATGATGGTAAGTTGATATAGCTAATCAAAGATGAAGACTAGACAACATGGTTAATAATTATCTAAGGTGATTAAGCTAATAAGATGTTAAGTCGGTATCCGTTGGGTTACCGCATGTTGATAAGTTGAGGTCTTGGGTGCTTATTGACCCAAGCATGTTGAGTTGAACCTTGGTGCTTATTGGCCAAGGGAACCTTGACCCCGCGGTCTGGGTCTAAGGTTACGTTGAGGTTGATGTTGAAGTCTTGGGAGCTTCATGGCCCAAGCAAGGAGGTGGTGGGATTGTTCATTGTTGTGCCATTTGCATATAGCATTGGAGTTGTTGATGGGGGAGGTTCGACATAGGGGAGAACGCCCGAGAGTACGATGATCTGGCCATCCACGGTAGGTCACCCAATGGTTTGGTGACTGAGGTCCCCCCGTGATGAGGCATCCATGATTTGATGTGTTAGCTATCCATGGGGTTCACCCAAGGTTTGGTGAACTGCCGGTGTTGGTGCTTTTAAGGCCAATACGGATATGTAACTCCAAAGTCGTTCATCCTGAGTTAGTTTGGATCCACATGCATAGTTGGAGTAGCGAAGTAGTTGATGCATTGCACAACATAGCATACTTGGTTGATATGATATTGTCGAATGTTAATGTATGCTTATGTTGTATGTTTACCTTGCTTCCTATTCCCATGCTGTATATGTTTACATGAATCTTACTCCCCATTATTTGTTTGTGTTTGGCCTGATCGGCATTTTGCAGAGGATGACGAGCAGCCCGGAGAGGAGTGACTCTGAGGAGCCACCGCTCATAGTTAGGGCCTTTCCTTTCAGTTGTTAGTTAGTTGTTTATCTGGTTTGTACAGAATGGTTATACCAGCTCTGAATTGTGACATCGGGGTTGGGCCGTTATTTTTATGTTTTAATTGTTTAAACTTGGTTTCTTTTTCGCGTTGTAACTGGTTCATGTGGGACTTTTCTACCCATGGGCAATTGTTTTATTTTATTCAGTGAGATACATGTTTTTATTTTAATTGTTTTTTTATTAAATTCCTTATAACATTCGGGGTAGAAGGGTGTCACAAGCTTCTTTGTCTTGGAAGAAATTAAACGAGCCTCAGTTTCCTTCAGTACCGCCTTAGTAACTAGTTTCTCAGTGAATCCTTCACAAACCAATAGATTACAAGTTAAAATTTGAAGCAATCTTATTATTCCTCCTAAGGGTGATTTTCGGTCATAACTAGGAAAATAGGCTAGGGAATTTTGTTGAACTTAAGCTCATAGAGCTTGATCATATAGGTCCTAGGGAGCTTAAATCAAGGTTAGAATTGAAATAAAGGAACAAAATCACCAAACCCTCTATCAACACAGTTTCGGTCTCCATGGTAAGTGTGTGGGGTTTCATTTTTTTTTTACAACAACAACTACTACAAGGCTATAAAGATGATGAGGTGAGTTAAATTTTACAAGTTTTGATCATCACATGAAACTATGAGTCAAGTTCATGAAAATGAGAAAATAGGTTTCAAACTAACATGATCATGAAATAAAGATGATGAACAAGATGAAAGAACAAAGATTAAGTGCAAAGGATCTCACCTCAAGTGAAGGATTAAGGAAGAGGATGAAGGTTGATAATGATCCTAGCTTAAACTCCAAGACCACTTAGCTCTCAAGTTGATATACTTGGTAAGGAAGAAAAAGAAATGAGGGTATGGGGGGGGGGGGGGGGGGGGGCGGGCGGTTGGGGGTGGGTTTATAGGGGAGAGTATTTGTGATATTTTAAGGACTTGTTTGTTACACTAAACACAAATTAATGGGTTTTAAGTAATATAATACTATATGTTAAAGTATAATCATGAGTAAAAAGTTATGATGTGACAAATTTACATAAGTCCCATCAATCACTTTTATCATCTCAGCTCCACATTATCTCTACACCGCATCTCTTTCTGTCGCCTACCCGACTCAGGTTCCCTCCACGCGTCTTCAATAAATATTTCACCCGAATAAAATATAATTTTTTATTTCCGAGTGAAAATTCCTAAATGACTCCTATCATTTGAGAGCAGAGTAAAAATCAATAATTTTTCATTCAAGAGTCAAAATTAGGTTCTCTGACCAATAAATTCTTACTGACAGTGAGAACACAGACTTGGTTTCGTCTGAGTTTCAAACCTAAAATTTAACTGTAACTTTATTCTATCTAATAGAATTCAGAAATGATTTTGTTACAGTCAAAATCATTTTCGAGATTTCGGATAAAAATATCCACATTTAAAATATAAGATCGAAATTAAGAAAGCGATAAAAATAGGGGTGTTACAGGTTAAGGGTAAAGCTATCTTAGAGAAACCTTCTATAAACCTTCTGTAATACCCGGCTAACCCCTAAGAAACTCCTAATCTCGGTTACTGACTTCGGCGCTTCCCACTGGAGCACCGTCTCAACCTTAGTGGGATAGCATAGCTATGGATTTTGTGGTTGGATTACCACGAACTCCTAAGAGGCATGATGCAATTTGGGTTATCATCGATAGATTGACGAAGTGTGCTCACTTCTTGCCTATTGGTGAGAGTTACAGTTTAGAGAGATTAACCCAGATTTATATTAAGGAAGTTGTTAGGTTGCATGGTGTGCCATCGAGCATTGTCTCTGATTGAACCCCTAGATTCACATCTACATTTTGGAGACAGTTGCATAGTGCTCTGGGGACGAAGTTGAGGATGAGTTCTACTTATCATCCTCAGACAGATGGACAGTCTTAGAGGACCTTTTGAGGGATTGTGTTTTAGAGCACATTGCCAGTTAGGATGAGTTCTTGCCTTTGATTGAGTTTACATATAATAACAGTTTCCATAGCAGTATCGGGATGGCACCGTATGAGGATTTATATGGCAGGAAGTGTAGGACTCCGTTTTGTTGGTATGAGACTAGTGAAAGCCAAGTATTGGGCCCTGATGTGGTACAGCAGACGACGGAACAGGTTAGAAAGATCAGGGAAAAGATGAAGGAAGCGCAGAATAGGCAAAGGAGCTACAGTAACAAGAGGAGGAGACCCTTAGAGTTCCAGGAAGGTGATCATGTGTTTTTGAGAATCACTCCGAAGACTAGAATTGGCAGAGCTATCATGTCTAGAAAGCTTATTCCTAGATTCATTGGACCTTTCCAGATTCTTCGACGGATTGGTCCAGTAGCCTACTATATTGCCTTACCGCCTAACCTTTCTAATCTTCATGACGTCTTTCACGTATACCAGTTGAGAAAATATTATCCTGATCCTTCTCATGTACTTGAGCCTGAGTCAATACAACTCCGAGAGAATCTAGAGTATGAGGCTTTACCGTTAGGATCGTAGATAGAAGGATTAAGGAACTTGGTGGTAGACAGGTTCCTTTGATCATGGTCATTTGGGATGAGATTACACGAGTTACTACTTGGGAGCATGAGGCAGATATGCAGCAACAGTATCCACATCTTTTCTGAGGTATGTAAATTCCGGGGACGGAATTTCTTTTAAGGGGGTAGTAATGTAACATCCATGTTTTATGGCATTGTTTATATGTTTGATGACTAGGTTTAAGACCTTGATTCACGGTCTAATATGCATTTTTAGGTATTGGGAACCTTGCATGGAAAGTACGAGATTAATCGGCATTGAATCGAATGAGAACGTGTTCTAGGATTTTCGTTATACCGTTTAGAATGCTTAAGAGTGAACAATAGGAATTTTATTTTTGAGGAATAGATTAGGCATGGGTGAGGACTTGATCTTATTCCATAGGTATAGAGGAGTCTATGTTTCAAATTTCACATCAATCGGAGTTCAAACGAGCTCATAAAGTGATAAAACGTATGAATCAGTAGTGCTAGTCATTATAGGCCACTAAGCACAGCTTTTGGATCTCTGAGCACTGGGAACAATGACACGTGTCACTCAGTCATTGGTGGAGGGAGGTGGTGCAGCCCAGCCAGCTCTGAGCGCTGGCTTATGGGCGCTGAGCGCCAGTATATCTATAAAAAAAAGTTTTAAATGGGTCATTTTCGTGGAGAATGTGGTAGAAACTTGCAGAGGCAGAAAAGAGAGAGTGAGAGAGAAGAGAGGCGTGAGGAGAGAGAGAAAAAAATTCAGGAGGAGTTTCCGATCAATCAGTTCGTCCTATCGAGAAACCGATTATACAGTTGTGAACCTCGCGACGTCTACTTCATCATCCTATCTTTCTTTTCTTGATTAGGCTAAGGTAAGACTATGTCCTTATTATGCCGAAATGTCGTCAGCTACGGTATTGAGGTTATCTTTCAATCCATTTATCAGTTTTCAGTACATCTTCAGATTTGGGTTTCACGTAACGTGTGCTTCACAATGATGTGTTCAGGTGAATTTTTGGAGCCTCGGAGAGAGGGGAACTCAACGTGGCAGATTTGAGGAGTATTGAGTGGGTTCGTTTCGTTGTTCCTAAGCTAGCCTACGACACCTCAGGTGGGAGAAAGAAGCCATCTAACGTCAAAAATGGCTAAGTAGCATTTTATTCAATAATGGCGTAGGTCGACCTAAACCCTACTAGTGAGTGAATAATTGACAATGTCAATATCACATTGGCGACTACTTAGTGGTACCAATGATGATATGGAGATTGTAGAGTTATCGCCATTAGGTTGATTTTATGATATCTGAGGTTGTTTGATTTTATCATATTTGAGTTGCTTACTGTATGTTATTTGGATTAACATGTTAATTATAGTTATTATGCTTATTTGAATATGTTATTATTATTATTTTTTTATTATTTTATTATTATTATGATGTTATTGTTATTTTATTTTGATTATGGTTGATAACATGTTGTCTTGAGTGATAATATGTTTTATCTGCAATGATGTGCTTAGTTGGTATCTAGGCGATGATATATGATATCTTAAAGTGATGCATGTTGGGAGAGAGTATGATATGTGATTTAGACGTGCCTAACCTAATTAATTAATATTTTATTATGATGAGATTGATGATGTTATATTATTGGAGATATTTTATGAGATGGTGATGAGACGTTAAGGCACTAGGGTATGACTTGATATACGTCGGCGAGGCCCATATAGATGCATGTTGTTGATCACAGCCGTGTGTTTGGAACACACAAGGTCCGAAGTCCTCACGGGACCTTCCCAACTTAGATTTAGGCTGTGCAGCTATAGTGTCATTGCTATGCATGGGCACCCTTGAGAGAGAACCAGGGTGTGCACCGGAGCGAGATGTGCAGCTATAGTGCCATTACTTTGCATGAGCATTCTCACCGCTGATGAGAGTGTGCACCGGGATTTGGGGATGCGTTGCTTGGACGACTTACTGACATCCCTTATCAGACGAAGGATGTGTGACAGGATTGGTGGTGGTTACGTCAGCATAAGTTGCATGAGTGCGAAGGGTAGAGGATGATAATTTATCTCGGGTGACAAATTGGTCCATTAATTTGTCAAAGGGACCAATAAATTAGACCCTTAATTTATTATTTTTAATAACTTAAGGGACCAATTTGTCACCCAAACAATAACTTAAGGGTCTAGTTTGTGACAAAAAAACTTAAGGGACCAATTTGAAACCTGAACCTAACTTAAGGGTCTAGTTTGTCACAAAAAAAAACTTAAGGGGCCAATTTGAACAAAAAAAAATAACTTAAGGGACCAAAAGTATAATTTTGCCTATATATATATATATATATATGTGTGTGTGTGTGTGTGTGTGTGTGTGTGTGTGTGTGTGTGTGTGATGCATGTCTGTGTGCCTTTATTGTTTATATGTTACGTACCATTTTCCATATATGATGATAGATAGTTTCTTATCTCCCTACTTCTTTTCTATGTATGTTTCTTTGATGTGATCGGTATGAGAAGACCCTGTAGAGGATCCAGCATTTGAGGAGCTTAATGGGACCCCTTATGAGCCAGATGTTGGAGGACAAGCAGTGGATCGAGTAGTTGAGTAGAGAGTCTGTGGCCTGTGCGTCTTTTTGCAGGTTGTTGTATCTTCAGCTTTTTTGTCAGTTTGTACTTTTGGGGCCCTACTCTGATGTGGTACCCTATATAGTACCTTGTACCTTTATGTATATGTATATCTATGTGTGATGGCTATGTTTCCGTTCTTTATGTTTTAAGGTTTTTAATATTTATGATTTTCTGCTTTATATGATTAACGCTAATATCACGATTAAGTTTTAGTTAAATTTAGGATTTTCTTTAATGAGACATCGGGGTGTCTCAGAAAACATCTTTGATAGCATACTTTATTTTAGTATTCATCGGTTTAAAATTAATGTATTTTGTATTTTTTATACAATGTGGCCTAAAATGAGACAAAACAAGAAAAAAGACCTTAGTTGCTCTTAACAAAAACCAAAACTTTAAAACATAAAACAATGTTCAAAAAATAAATTAGTTGCTCCCGAAGTCATGTGCGTCATTGGTATATGTGTGTTACATGGTTAACTCGTTGCGGAACTTAAAATAAAAATAGGCTGGTGGCTTTCGAAAAATAATTTATATAATTTTCTAAGCATCAGAAAAATGAGTATAAATTTTTTCTACGGGATGCTGTAAAACTTAAACATACATTAAAGTAGTAAAACCGCTTTTCACATATCACTGTACAGATCCTGGTCATGTACATAAACGCCTGTCGTAGCGTATAAATTTTCTGAAAATATTTACGTAATCAAATATCCATAACCAAACGGAAAAGTTTTAGATTCTCGTCCAAAAGAAAGGCTCTCAGAGCCATATATACATACTATCGTCGAAAACAAAAACACCTCAAGAGTCTAAGCTTGTCGCTTTACAAGACATCCATTGAGAATAATCACTATGGTCATCTCATCTAGACAAGGCCTCTTCAAAGATCAGGTCCAATGTCTCCGAATGTAGCAGGGGACTCCTCAGCAATTTCTATTCCGCGTACCAAGGTAAAACAACAGAACCAAAACAGATATATTGCAAGGGTGAGATACTCATAACAGGAGTTTATAATATTAGTCACATACTCGACACAACCAAAACAAGACAACAAGGAATCACAATAAAATACACATAGCAACTTGAAAAGAAATACAATTTCTAAATAACAAGATAATTGTAACGCCCCGATTTCTGTGTCTTTCTATATCAGTAAATACATAATTATATGTGTTTATTTTTATTAAAATCCAGAGGATGATTTTAAATAGACTAGAATCATTTTCTTGTGTTATCCTACCGTATAAAGTCACGGTTAAAGTTTCGGTTGAAAACTCAAACGGAAACCGGTCTGCGTTTTCACTGACAGTAAAAGTTTACCAAGCAGAAAACTTAATTTTGACCAGTGAACGAAACGGTTAGTGTTTTTATCATGTATTCTTCAAATTATAATATTTTGAAAATTTACGTTCGAAAATAAAATATAATATTTTATTCTGGCGAAAACGTCTAAAACTACGATCGGAAGTGCAACCGGATACGAAATGGAGCAGATTAGGGAGCACCAAAGGAGTGAAGTGACATGAGGGATGTGATTGACAAGGGTTATGACACACTCAAAAAGTACCATCATTACACTTTTTCAAATTATATCATATTCTAATCAAAAAACTCATTTTCTTCACTTTTTCCAATCAAACACCTCCTTGACTCCAAACTTGCTCTCCAAGCTCACTCTTCCTCCCTCTTCATGCCACTCTTCCCCCCTCACTCTATAAATACCCACTTCATTTCATCTCTTCCATTTCTTCTTCTTCTCCATCTTACTTCAAGCTTTTAACACTTAAAGCTTCCATTTTTATTTACTTTCAAGCTTCAAGTTCTTCATACATTTTCTTTCTATCTTCAAGGGTAATACTCTGATATTCTTCTTTTTCAAGTTCTCTACTTTATTTCATGAGTTTACACTATGTGGTTCTTATTGAGCTTTTAACTTCTAAAATCTTTAGAAAATCATAGGAAACTCTTTTTGAGTTGAAACCAAATTCTATGAACTTCTATTAATCTCTACTTTCATATTCTAAGAGCTTGTATCAAACAAACATCTCTAACCTAATTTTCCAAGGATAGCCGAAACTATGTATTAGTGGCCTAGGATGTTTTGTTTTCATTTTTCCAAAATGATCATGGACTTGAGCTCCTTAATACATTTGGATGCTAAGTCTAAGAGATTGGAAAGTTTAAAGATTTCTAGCCTATTTATCCTATGATGGCCGAACCTATGATGGTAGTGGACCTAGGATGTTTTGTTGTCATTTTCCAATATGATCATGGACTTGAGCTCCTTAATACATTTGGATGCTAAGTCTAAGAGATTGGAAAGTTTAAAGATTTCTGGCCTATTTATCCTATGATGGCTGAACCTATGATGGTTGTGGACCTAGGATGTTTTGTTTTCATTTTCTAATATGATCATGGACTTGAGCTCCTTAATACATTTGGATGCTAACTCTAAGAGATTGGAAAGTTTAAAGATTTCTAGCCTATTTATCCTATGATGGCCGAACCTATGTTGGTTGTGGACCTAGGATGTTTTGTTTTCATTTTCCAATATGATCATGGACTTGAGCTCCTTAATACATTTGGATGCTAAGTCTAGGAGATTGGAAAGTTTAAAGATGTCAAGCCTATTTATCCTATGATGGCCGAACTTATGATGGTTGTGAACCTAGGATGTTTTGTTTCATTTTTCAATATGATCATGAATTTAGACTTCTTGATATCTTTTAACGCTAAATCTAAAAGCTTAGAAGGGTTGGAAATTTCTAGCCTATTTATACTAAAGAGGCCGAAACCCTAAGCATGGATTTAGTGGGATTTTTGTTCTATCTTTGTAAAGTGAACCTTGGTTATGAACTTCTAACACTTAAGGATCATTAATCCATGAGTTGTATTCTTTTTTTTGAAAACCTCTAACCCTATTTCATGCTATGGCCGAACCTATACCTTCTTGGTTTAGTGTTCTTGGTTAACTTTTAACTTGTGGTTTTGTATTCATTAACTTAGACTTTCATCGCGGAGTGGACAAGGACATTCGTAGTACAATTCCTCAAGCATCACGTACCTTTACCTTCACAAAAGGTAAGAGGGGATAGCCTGAGGGATATTCAATAGCTATGTGCATGTGTGTATGTGGTTTACTCGATTCATTTGAATATTGTTATTATATTAAATCAAAGTTTGAATGATTTGTATACTTGAACTGTTGTGATAACTGTTTGAAGTTGATCCTTACTTGATTTAAAGTGTTGTGAATCATATATGTTATGAACTATCATTAACTGTTATATTGTTGACTGAGATTATGATGATATTGATTGGTGTCTGAAAAGCCTGACGTTAGTCGGTGCTTAACTAATCATATGATTAAAAGCCTAAATAAGCTTCAAAGAGAACTTTGAAAGTAATGGTGTTCATTTTAAAATGTTCTTTAGTAAAATAAGTGGTTTAGAAAGTAAGTGCTCTTACTGGTACTTATTCCGGAACGATAAAACTTTGGAACTTGTGTTAAATAATTTCAAATTAAAGGAAATTATTTTCTTACGAACTAAGTTTTTGTGCAAGAGAAAATCATTTAGAAAATATGTGTTTTACGGAGGGGAAAAGCCTTTGGAAAATATTTGACCTTAAATAGAGATGATTTTAAGAAAAAGATTTCAAGAGAAAATGGATTTCTTATAATAGCTTACAAATGATTTTCCAATGAAAAGATTTCCTGTAAACAAATACTTTCAAAAATATTCCGGTAACTTGGATGGGTTTCCGAGGTTTTATTTTGCTATTTGATTTTCACTGAACGAAAAGTAAGAACAAGTGAAATTGAATCTAGTTCGCGAGACGGCGCTTCTAGTATTCTGTAATGTGCACGTTGATCTTTGATCTGTGTAAAGTATTGTGGACCGAGAGTCCTAATCATGATGTTGTGGACTAAGAGTCCTAATCATGCTGAAATAAGATGGTAAATCTTTTCTATGACCACAAACCTTGACTGAGGCATCGGTCTTAGGTGTTGTGATTGAGCACTAGGACTACGTGTCCTGTGTTGATGTTGAGTAATTTCAAGTGATGAAAATTTATGAATGGTCGTTAGCTTTGAGCTTCGACAACGAATGAGATTGAACACAAAGAAAACCTCCTGAACGAATGTTTTTCTTCATGCATTTAGGCAGACGTGCCTCACAGGTTAGTCACTTCGGTGATGCCCAACCAGGGGCTATTAGTCACTTCGGTGATGTCCAAGCAGGGACTTTAGTCTCTTCGGTGATGCCCAAACAGGGGCTGTCACATAAGTCACGACGGTGATGTCCAAACAGGGACTTTAGTCACGACGGTGATGCCCAAGTGGGGGTTTGAGTTTGATCAACTCTTAGAAAGATGAAGTGATCTCATGAGATTAAGTTTATAGAGCTGGAATATTGAAGTGTCATGCATAATCTTTATAAAAGTTGATTGTAGGGGTATGACATCCATTGCTATAATACTTGTTGTTTTATCTATTAATATTTGGTAAATGTTAATATGTTGATGTGATGCATGTATCATGCATGTGGTTATTGTAATATATCCATATATTGGTATCTCACTCTTGCATACCTTCTTGTTATTTCTCTTTGCTGTTCGGCATCGTTGTATATCTATGAGTTAGATGGATCCGAACATCCCATTGGTACCGTCGGAATCGAAGACTGAGATCTTCGATGATGCGGGGAATGCGGGGGCGTGGCAGATTCACCCCGGATCTACATCGGCTACCTATCATGGACCGATAGCCACGCTGGAGAAGAATGCCAAGGGCGAACCATCTCGCAGAGTTCAGACAGTTGAGACGAGGAGGATTGCTCTCCCACCACCTTGGTACTACTTACACGTGCTACAGATGAATGGACACTTACAGGTGCACCCACCTCTAGGGGTACCATTACCTGGAGTCGAGCCGGCTTCACAGATTGAGGGGGACCCGGAGGAGGACCCCGAGGAGTACCTGGAGGATGAGCCCGTGTACCATGTTTTGGATCACGACGATGATCTTGATGAGGTGCCGGAGTACGTGCTTGATGGCGATCCGGATTTTGATGATTCCGACTCTCTTGATGAGGGCGGAGATGTCGTGGACCCATCACTTGGGGGCTCTTCTTGTCGGAATATTCGTGGCGAGTCTTCCTTTTAGTCGTTAGTAGTGACCAGCTTAGGGGTGTATGATTTTGTGGGTAGTATGTCTCGGTCTGACTGTATTTGGCTTCTTAGAGCCACCCTTTTGATGCGTGGTTCTGGACCCTCTCCCTATTTTGCTTTACTTAGTTTACACCTGTTAATATTATGTTCTGTAACTCTGTCATTAATGGCCATCCTGATCAGGCCCTAGTTTCTGTACTAAACTCTGAATCCCACTGGGATAGATTATATATATATATATATATATATATATATATATATATATATATATATATATATATATATATATATATATATATATATATATATATATATATATATGATGTTTACATTTCATGTTCTGAGTGTTCATCACTTACCTTTGTTTCTTTTGTCCTTTAAAAATAAAATAAATAAATACCACCATTTTGAGGATACTTACTTATTAAGAAAATTTCATTTACCAGAAGCAACCAGCAATTTAATTCTTTTATTTTTCCGCAACGGGTAACCAAAGTCCAGTTTAGGGTGTTACAATAATCCTCTCAAGGGATTTCCATTTCGTCAATAAATAATTTTTCCAAGAATGCATGATACTTCATATATTTCCTTCAATTTTCTTAATCTCCGGAGGTCCTAACTTCCCTTCGTCTAGCATTATAGGCCGCAATATCCCCATAAATTCCAAGTACTTACTCATAGGAACTCTAGCCCGACGTCTCGGCTGCTAGGTCATTATAACTTTTTCGTTTTCAAAACCATTTTCGTTCTGTGAAACAAACACCAAAACAAAAATCCGAAACTCATTAAAGTTCATCAGATTTTTTAGGTGATCGAGTCCGATCCGAACCGAACCTATCAAAATCCGATGTGGTTCGGTTCGGTTCTCGGATTTAGAGTTTCAAAATCCAAACTGAACCGAACTATCATATTTTATTATTTTTCCAATATATTATATTATTTATATATATATATATACATATATTATATTTTAATTTTTATTATTTTTAATTAATATTTTACTAAGTAAGTAAGTAACCTGCTCAGACCAATATTAAACCATACGAACAAAACATTACCCTACTGCTTCCTCTTCTCAAATCAGATCTAGGGTTCCTTCCACACTCATTTCTTCTTCTTCCTTAACCAACAGCCCCGCCGTCCAAATTTTGGTCCTTTGGTTGACGTTGGTCCGTCATTGGTCACCCTTGGTCCGTCACTGGTCGCCGCGCGGCTCCACCACCACCACGTACGCATGCGTTTCCTTCCCCAGCGCTGCCTCCCTTTCGCTGCGCCGCCTCCTTTTTCTACAATCATTGCCGTAAATCCTTCCTCGGCCTCTCTATTCTTCTATTGTTCACCCACACCATGTAACTTCCTGTCTGCGTTAGTCTGAAACTGAGTTGTCATTTGTGTATTTGTGAATTTGTGATTAAAGATTGAAACTAATCAGTGATTGAAACTGAGTTGTAAATGTTTCTAGCATAAAATCGTTGTTGCATTATGATTTATTTAAATGTTCTTTTTGATTTATTTTTCAGTGACTTTATTTGATTATTTTTTAGAGAATACCAGTGACTATTTGAATTATTTTGTATACTGGGATAACTTTTCTTTGATATTTTATATTTTTGATCGGGTTAGATCCTATCCGATCCTAACCAATCCATTTTTGGACTGGTTGGTTTGGTTCGGATTTCCTGGGAAAAACTTCACATATCCGAATCGATTAAATTTGATTGGTTCGGATTCCTTTTTCACTCAAATCCAAACCAAACCGACCCGTAAACACCCCTACTTGTGGCATAAGCTCTCATGCGATAAGCTCCTATGCGATAAGCGCTTTATTAAGATATTTACCCAAACGCGACCTAATTCCAAGTGACAAGATTTGTGTTTGATTCCTCTGATCCCATTCCACCTAATTTTCCATATTCATATTATTATCCACCCTTGATCCACTCCCTAATAATTCGCCCATCATGTCGCCCCCTTTCACTCTTCTCTGTCATGTCTGCCGCCGTAACGGCCACATGACCCTCCGTCACATCATATCCAGTAACCACTTCTAACCATCATTGATCTTTGCTCTGTCGCATCATGCGTGAGCCAGACCTGCACAGCCGGCTGCCCGAGCACATCCACCAGAGCTTTCAGTCACCGCAATGACACCGCGTTAATGCATCATTGTGTTGTCACACCGCCCCGCTGCAAAGTAGCCTTGTATCTTTTTCTTTTTGAAGCTGACAAAGAAACCAGTGCTGCCCCACCCCTGTGACACTACCGCGACGCTGCCCTTGTTCCGTCACGCCATCACCGCCTCGAGTCTAGATATGGAGCCAGCAGCAAGGTCGAGTCCCTCCTCTTCCTGCTCGGACCAGTCGCCATTGTTCCGCCACGACGAGCTCCACCCTCATCTCCCTCCTCTTCTCCAAATCCCTCGCATTATTCGCCAGAGTGGGTGTCAGAGATCAGTGATCTCCAGCGTCATCGACGGAGGATGGAACCTTCGCACACCTGAGGTGGTGCTCACTCCCCCACTTCAAACACAACAACATGAAATTAAAAAGAGGCTTCGATCTCTCGGGTACCATCGCCATAGTCTTCTTCTTCTTCTCTTCTTATCGGAACGAACGAACAAAGCCAAGAAAGAATACACAGCAACTATGCCAAGCGAAAAACAACAAGCAAGAAACCTAATTGAGAGAGGTTTCCAAAGCCAAGAAATTTTCTCCAGAAAGTCAGAAAGAAAAAAAAAAAAAAAAAAAAAAGCTTTAAGCTGGTTTCTCATTTTTGCCCTTTTTTCTTTTTTCCTTTTTTTTTTTATTTCTCTACCTCCACCATATATCACAGCACCGACCATCCCTCTCCTCCATGACGTAGCTCTTCATTACTAGACGAACCAAATCCAGAACCGCTGCCTTCTCATCATCAGCTTCTCCTCTGAATCATTTGCCAAAATGTGCGGTTGGGGGAAGTTTACCTCAGCCCAACGATGGGCGCCAAATATTCTTGCAAATTTTGGCAATGTGTATCTGAGAACCTCAAGAATAATATCACTAAATTTTACCAACACTCTTAATTCAGATGAACTCACGTATATTAGAAATTTTCTTTGAACTAGCAGAGTAACATGTTACAAAATAGCTTTTTTTCTTTCCTATACACAAATGTTTTATTTATACCAATTCTCCCCACTCCTACATGGGAAGCTATTCCTGCATTCCTATCCACTATATGCCAGTTACATGAGATCATGGGTTAGTGATTTTGTTTCCACTTAATCATATTTCCCCCTACTATTTTTCCTTATAGTACAAGACCAACAGGAAAAAAGTATTCCTGAATTCAATAATATGACCAGCAATTTCAGAGAGTTCAAAACAGAGAGTGAAAGAAAAGAGATAAGATTGAGAGAGATAGTGACAGAGCGAAATGGTGCTGAAGATGAGGATGAGATTGAGAAAGGTTAGTGTTAGAGATGAAATGGAGATTCAGATAGACAAGTGTTCGAAAAGGAATAGGAAAAAAAAAAAAAAAAAGACAATAGCCATAAGGTAGTATCCAGATCTAGAACCTTCTTTTTCTTTGGTGAGAAATTGATAGGTGTCAAGAAAAGATTTTTCACGAGAAGTTGCACGTGCTGTCAACGGTGCAAAGTTATTTTGATTTATATATAGTAGAGTAAATATCTAGTGATAGAAGATAGATAATAAAAAGCAAACAAAAAGAAAACAAAAAGGAAAAAGAAAATTTTGGGCGGGAATACTGTTGACAGATATATTCACTAATTATATAGTATAAATAGATAATAAGTGACAAAAATCCAGCATTAAAATTTCGCGTGGTGAGAGGTACTAACCAGACATTCAAGAACCTGCACTCAGCTGTTAATAATTTGCAGAGTGCAAACGAAGTAATAGAAAGTGCATTGTCCAAGGTAAAATCTCTTCTTAAAATTGGGAATACCCATTCAGAAAAGCATCAACAATGCAATAATGATGAAAAGATCAAAGGAAACATCACGTAATTTAAGATTTCAGAATAAAGATTCATCAAAGATCACCAATATTAGCAAGTCTTGCTCTATCGCATGCATACTACCGATAACCGCCAAATTAGACACATTAATTTCTACCCATAAAAAAAGAAAGAAAAAAGGAGATCGAAATTTGATTCCTTGCGCCAAGAGCTCGTCTCTATATTCTTCAGCCGCCACACCTTCTCCCTCTTTTTCTCCAGAGAAAACTGATTTTAGAAGCTAGGGTTCTAAAAACACTATAACTCTTTTCCCCTTATTTTATTACTTAACCATTACATTTACAAAAGGGTCCCTAGTACTAAGTCACTCATAACTTGACACTAGGGGTAAAAAGTGTAGAACTGCAAATAATCTATCCAATAACTCTATTTTACTATGCTAATCTCTTATATCTTCTTGAAAATATTTATTGTTTATTTATATTTTTCAGATAAAATCATCATCAATTTAACTCTCCCAGAATTATATTTTTTTTAATAAATAACTTTTAACTTTTACCATTAGTGCTAATTAAACCATTTTTTTGTGGGTATTACATTAAAAATAAACCATAAATATTTTTTTCTTATAAAAATTATTAGTATAAAGAAACTCTAAAATTCAAGTGACTTTTCCTATGTATATTTATTATTTTTTGGCTTATCAATCCATTATATTATTATTATTATTATTTGTTCCTGAATTTATGTTTCAACCTATAAGTCTTTCTTTATTTTCTACTTTTCTTCATTTATTAAATTTGAATGGGTTAAATATATTTTTAGTGCCTTAAAAATGAGGGGTTTAGGTTTGGGTCACTTTAATTTTTTCTTTAATTTTCATCCATCTAAAATCTGATTACGAATTTTGGTCTCTATAAAATGAGAAAATTTTGGTTTCGGTCCCGATAAAAATTATTTCTTTGGTTTTCATCCCTTTAAAATTTGATATCACTGTTTGTAGTCCCCAGCATTCATTTTAAGATATACAAATAGAATTCATTATAGGGTTCAAGGAAAATTTTAAGGAAATCACATGCTAACATGACACCAGACGTTATTGAGTACTACTTGGGATGATTACATGACCTTCTGTTAGACACATAAGTGGCTAATGGATGTCACGTGTCATTAGGGACCAAAAATAATGATTTCAGATTTTGGAGGGATAGAACACAAAGAATATATTTTACAGGGACCAAAACCAAAATTCGCTCATTTTACAGGGACCAAAAACATATTTAACCCAATTTAAAATCAAATATCAATCCTCCTCAAATGAACTAGTAATGCTTTTTTCGGTTATTCGAATATACATATATAAATGTGTAAAAATATATAGAAGCTTTATCAAAATATAAGTTGTATGGAGCTAGAAAAATAATAATAAAAGTAAAAATTGAAGTGATATAATACATTTTTTTGTACAAACCTCATTTACTGGTAGTTCCACAACATAATTATCCAAACCTCATTTACTGGTAGTTCCACAATTTTAATGCCATTATAGCAAAGTGACATTTTTTAAATAATTATGACAATCACTTTTATCGCTTGTATATATAACTTTATAACTTAAAAGCTTAACCTTCTATACAAACGTTAAATAGTAAAAGTATAACACAAGAGCAAGTTACGATTTGAACGTACAAAATATTATTGTTTACTAACTTATAAAGAGTAATTGAATATTTTTGTTTGTTTCATTAGAGTTAAAAAAATTGTTAACGGGGAAATGTTGAGCTGGCTATAAATATGGTCTTACTAATCACCTGTTGTTATCAACAAAGTTTTCCAATACCCAACAATAATATTAAATCCACATAAGACATGGCAGCATTCAACAACTTATGTCTAATAGTTCTCTTTATGGCCAGTACTTCTTTGTTGATCAAAGCAGGAGTTTCATCCAATGTTCTTGTACCATCCGAGGGACCTTCTATTGAAAGTAATTATGCACCAAGGCCATTATCTTCATATGCAAAATATTTGACTGATTGTGCAGCTAAGTTACATCCCATTTGTGGTAAGCAGATCTTCTTTGGGACGTTTTTTGGCAATGAGACAGTTAGCACAAGTTGTTGCCTCAATCTTGTTCATGACATGGGTGAACCTTGCCATGATAGCTTGACAGAATACATTCTATTAACCAAGTCATCAGAGTTCAAGCAGAAAGAAACCGAAATTTTAGAAAGAAATAACCAAATTTGGAATGCGTGTAGCCGTCTTTCAACCATCCCTAATTAAGCTGGAGTTTGAGAATATGTATGTTTATGATATTATATTATTTGTAATAAGAACATATGGCAGTTCATTTCTTGCGGGAAATACGGATTTGAAATACGGTAGAATCAAAGAGTAATTTAGGCATATTAATCGTTCAAATAAAAGAATCTACCTAAAAGGGAAGACTTCCAAAAATATTTTCACCATTATTCAAACAAAAAATGATCCACCAAAATTTTTGGAACCAACACTCTACAATCCATGACCAATTCTTTTTTTAATCAAATAATCTCAAACACTTTCCTGAATGATTTGATTTAGGAATGATAACGAAATTTAGTTTTTGGTTCAAATAAAATGTTTATAAACAAAATCCATTATATATATATATATATATATATATATATATATATATAATGTTTTATATTATGATATTCTCAATTGTCTTCTTGATAGAAAAAGTGAGGAAAACATAATTGATAGCGTACTTTATTTTAGTATTCATCGGGTTAAAATTAATGTTTTTGTATTTTTTATTCAATGTAGCCTAAAATGAGACAAAAACAAGAAAAAAGACCATAGTTGCTCTTAACAAAAACCAAAACTTTAAAACATAAAACAATGTTTAAACAATAAATTAGTTGCTCCCAAAGTCATGTGCGTCATTGTTACCTGTGTGTTAAGCATTTTTATTTATTTTGGCTATCCTACATATATCAACGACAATATTGACATGAATTTGATTTACTTCTTATAGACTAGAAAAACATGCATTACTTCGTATGCCAGAATGAGGAACTTAAGTTTTTTATCGTTCACAATCACAATAATATAGTTTATGCATTTCGGATTTTGGTCCTTTGAATCAATTTTTGCCGCAAAATATATTTGAACTATTTCTTATAAATAAACACATACATATTAAGCATGGTACCTTAATAAGGATGTACATTCTCACATCATACAATCACTTCAATAATATTCATGTGAGTCTAGTGCTCTCATTCGATCATGTTTTCCTTGTACATGGTGTAACACCCTTCTCGGTCGCTACATTATCTGTGACATTTTCACAATATTACTTAACACGGAAAATAAATTTTCATAAGATACGGGTTTATTTTTCCCTATTCCTTATCGCAAATGAGAAATTAGGTAGTACTTAACATTGGTTAACATCTTCCAACCACTAACAGGCCTAAAACATAAACGTCCATAAAATGTAAAAATAAGCAGTAAATAGTTATACATTCCCTGTATACACATAATACTTTCATACATTCTTTTTCAAGAGATAAGAGTCATGAAAAGATAGAAATATCAAGAGGCGGAAAATAGCAATGCCAATAAAATAACATGACTAAGAAAAACATAAATAACCTTAGAGACACAGATCCATAAAATTAATCTTAGACACAGAGACTCGTCATGATGGCCTGTACAGAATGACGACAATGTGTCATCATTGTACGATGATAACAACTGAGGATGATATATCGTCATACTGGGGTTGAGTTCTCACATCCACCATAAACTGATCCCTGAAGATGCGTCCTCATGACCGGTCCGTCTCATTGTCCAATGTTGGTTTTGATGATGAAGCAGTGCTATCATCTTTATTGCAGAACATAAAATAAAGCAAAAGACCAGAAAACGCAGAAAATGAGATGAGATCATACAAACATATGACGACATACATAACCATATTATTATCCATTCTCATTCAACAAATCAATACATATACGGATAACCTATGACATATCCACACATACCCAAAGGCACACATTATCCATATAACCAGTAATCTTATCAAGGCATAATAGAGGTAACACCCCGTTTTTTCGTGCAAAGCCTTTAAATGCGTGTATGTGTGTTATGTGTGACCCTAGGTAGGATCAAACGAGCTAAGTGGGACTTTTCAAGTGAGAAATCTCTTTCTGATGATTAAGTACGACCGTGCTCATGTATCAGCACACCCGTGATCAAGGCCCGTGCTTGGTGGCTGTTTAAGCCACAAGCACAGTCGTAATTAGTAGGGAGCACGGTCGTGCTTAACAGGCTCGTTGATGTTGTTTTTGTTTTTGTCTGACCGTGCTTAAGTGAGCATGACCCCTTGCTCGCGTTAAGAACGGCCGTGCTTAGAGGGAGCACGGCCGTACTCGGGTCAGAGTTTATAAATAGAGGGCAATGCGCGAGGGTTTTCGTGTGAAACCCTATTTTGGCATATTGGGCAAACCTAGTGTGACAAAAACCTCTTCTCTTTTCCTTCCCCTGAACCCTTTGGAGTTCTTGGTGTCCTTGTTCTAGCTTTGGGAGAGAAGTCATGCGCTAGTGTCGTTTAAGGTGACGTTGTCGTCCCTCTCTCTTAGTCTCTTTTCTATTATTAGATCTAGAGACTAATTGGTTGTTCTCTTCTTATTTGACCAAGGCTTGGGAAACTCATCGAGCTGCTCGAGGGATCATGTCTAGTATGCCCGCGTCGTCGTTGTTTGGGAATCTTCATACCAGATATGGAGAGAAGGGATAGTATGAACATATAGGCATTGGGGGTAATACCAGCTCTGTAATGTGACATCAGGGTTGGGTTTCATTTATATCTTTTGTCATGTTTTCTTTTAATCCACGTTATGTTTACTTTCGCGTTATTATATCTTGTTACAATGTGGTATCCTTTAACCGTTGGTTTTCTTTTCATAATAAATTATATGCATGTGTTTATCTTATTTCCAAAATTAAATATTTTCCTTCTATGTTATCGCTGTAAATACATGCGGGGTAGAGGGTGTCACATTTAGGTGGTATCAGAGCAGGCTGTCCTATCAGGCTGTGGTATGAGTTTGTTGCGAGTCTTTTGTGTGCTCTTGATTGAATTATGTATATTTAATATAGATAATGATGCTTAAGTGTTTAAAACCTTTAGTTCTTCCTGCTTGGTTCTTTGTACTTAATAGTTGTTTTGGACAAGTGCAGGAACCAATGGCAGGAAGAGGTATGAACGACCAGGCGATTGCTGATGCTTTGGCACTGCTTGCCAATGCAATAGGACAGCACCAGAACAATAACAACGATGGACCAGCTGAATTTCAGGGTCTGGATAAGTTCCAGCGGAACAACCCAATCTCGTTCAAGGGAGCTTATGACCCTAAAGGTGCTCTTTCGTGGATGCGGGAGATTGAGAAGATCTTCCGGGCTATAGGATGCAACGACCTTCAGAAGGTCATCTTCGGGACTTTCATGCTGACAGAGGAAGCTGAGCATTGGTGGGAGAACCATCGCCAGCGTATGGAGACTGAGGGTACAACAGTCACTTGGAATGTCTTCAAGGATAGGTTCCTGGAGAAGTACTTTCCAACTGACATCCGCGAAAAGAATAATATAGAGTTCTTGGCTATGAAGCAAGGGAGTATGTCCGTGGGAGAATATGCTGCGAAGTTTGAGGAGCTTGCTCGTTATTACACATTGTATCAATATGTAAATGACGACCACTCCAAATGCATAAAGTTTGAAGATGGTCTGCATCCAGAGATCAAGCAAGCCATCAGGAAATCCGAGTCTTTTCCGTCCTGGTGAACAAATACAGGATCTTCGAAGATGCCTACAAGTCCAGAGTGGTAAGTTGCAAGAGGTCAGATGTTCAGGGCAGTAGGAAGGATGATCAGAAGGATGAAGGGAAACAGCGTCTAGCTCCAGTCGGTCGGGACTTCAAGCAGAGCGGCACGGAGTCACAGTTCTCAGCAGACAAGCTCAGGGACTAGGATTCTTCTAGGCCCGTCAGATGTGGCAAATGTGGAGAGGGTCACTACACCAAACAGTGCAAGGAAACAGACGTTATCTGCTTCAAGTGTGGCAAGTCTGGCAACATCAGCTGGGAGTGTGAAGGAGTAAAGCCATAACCGCAGAGCGCTAACAAGAATCAGAGACCTCAAGTCAATCGACTAAAGACCACTGGGAGAGTCTTTACTCTTAGTGGAGCTGGAGCCTCCGAGTCCAAGGACTTAACCCAAGGTATGTGCCTAATTGACGAAAGCATAACCAATCAATGTGATAGAAATTTCGAGGACGAAATTTTTATAAGGGGTGTAATTGTAACACCACGTTTTTTCATGTTAAGCCTTTAAGTGCTTATATGTGTGTTATGTTTGACCCTAGGAAGGATCAAAAAGGCTAAGTGGGACTTTTCAAGTGAGAAATCCATTTCTGATGCATGAGCACGGCCATGCTCGTGTATAAGCACGTTCGTGCTCAAGGTGCATGCTTGGTGGCTGTCTAAGCCACAAGCATGGCCGTGCTTAGTGGGGAGCACGGTAGTGTTCAACGTGTTTTTGATGTTGTTTTTGTCTGACCGTGCTTAAGTGAGCACGACCCCTTGCTCGCGTTAAGCACGACCGTGCTTAGAGGGAGCACGGCCGTGCTCGGGTCAGAGTTTATAAATAGAGGGCAGTGCGCAAGGGTTTTCATGCAATACCCTATTTTGGCACATCAGGCTATCCTAGTGTGACAGAAACCTTTTCTCTTTTCTTTCCCTTGAAACCTTTGGAGTTCTTGGTGTTCTAACTCTAGCTTTGGGAGAGAAGTCGAGCGCTAGTTTCGTTTAAGGTAACGTTGTCGTCCCTCTCTCTTAGTCTAATTTCTATTATTAGATCTAGAGACTAATTGGTTGTTCTCTTCTTGTTTGACCAAGGCTTGGGAAACTCGTCGAGCCGCTCAAGGGAACGTGTCTAGTTTGCCCGCATCGTCGTTGTTTGGGAATCTTCATACCAGGTATGGGGAGAAGGGATAGTATGAACATGTAGGTATTGGGGATAACGTAAGATGAAGGGTTAATCCATGACCCTATTTGTTTGCTATTTGATTACATGTTAACTATTGTTGTATGACTATTATTGATGATTCCTTATTGTTGACATGCTTTAAATTACAAACTGATTATGATGATGTTGTTGTCTGAATTAATGATGTTCCTGTTTACTGAAGTTTATGAGTGAATGTTGCTATTGGCTGTTTGGATGATGTTGTGAAGCAATCAACGATGAAGAAATTAATAAGACATTGAAACCATTAATGATTAAGGGATGTTTCCCAGTTTGCTCACAAGACTTGAACGTTAGTAATGACAGGCAAGGAATATGCCAAAAGGTTTAGTCAAGACCCTAGGGAATGATTCACGAGCATTTAGGGATCTTAATAATGACATAGAAATAAAGGATTAATTCCGCTTAGTTATAAGACTTGAAGAATAATTAAGAACAATGAAACTAATGATCAAAGACTTGATAAAAGCCAATAGGTTCAATCCATGAATTAACCCAAGAGGTTGAGCAAGGGTTTCTAATCCTTTCTACCCAGACCAGTACGGTCATGCTCAAGTTTGCACGGACGTGCTTAATAAGGAGCACGCCTGTGCTCCGGTTTGAAATTCAAAAAGGTTGCGCTACCCAAGCACGGTCGTACTTGATAGTCAGCACACCCATGCTTGACTGAAATGCCAGCACGCCCGTTCTGAAGGGGGAGCACACCCGTGCTCACCTTCCCAGAACATAATGCAGAAAGCTGAAACAGGGGTGTTTCACCCCAAATAAGTAAAAGATCTAACAAGACACCAAACGAACTTTGAAGACCAAAGACAAGTGATAAGATGTTGAACCTTGGTAGGCGAGTGGCCAAGGCGGCCTTGATGCATGATGGTCAAGGTGGTAATTTCTGGTGCTTAATGGCCAGAGTGTTAATTAAAGATAATGTTGTACCTTGGTAGCCTAGTGGCCAAAGGGGCCACGATAGCCGAGTGGTCGGTAATCTCTGGTTCTTAATTGCCAGAGTGTTAAAAGATAAATGATTAAAGATAACGTTGAACCTTGATAGCCAAGTGGTCGAGGTGTTGATGGTGATAAAACTTAGGTAGCCGAGTGGCCCAAGCGGGGGTGGTGATTGTTGTTTGTGTGTTGTGTTGATCATGCATTCACGCATCGAAGATGTTAGTGGGGGATGTTCAACATAGGGGAGGTCGTCCGAGAGTAAGACGATCTGGCAGTCCGTGGCGATTCAAGTGAATCATGTACAACGGTGGTGGCGCATCCGAGAGTAAGGTGCGTCGGCTATCCAAGGGGTCCACCCAAGGTAAGGTGAACTGCCCCAACGTTGGTGCTTATCGACCAATGTGGATATGTAACTCCGAGGTTGACATTCTGAGATAGATTGGATCCAAGTGCATAGTGGAGTAGTGGAGTAGCGCTGCATCGCATAGCATACATTGTTGATATGATGGATATGATATGATTGTGATACCTTGGATGTTGTTATGTTTTTATATGCTATGTATATGTGTATATGTGATGCATGCTCATCTTGCTAAGTGCTTCCATGCCATTGTGTTTTAAACATGTTTCTTACTCCCCATCTTTTGTTGTTTGCTTTACATGTATCTTTTTGGTTATATAGAGGAGGGTGAGCAGCTTGCTGAGGAGTGACTCTGAGGAGCCGCTACTCGTAGTTAGGATTTATGTTTAGTTTATATTGTTTATCCGAATGTTTCGGACTATGGTTATACCAGCTCCGTAATGTGACATCGGGGTTGGGTTTCGTTTATATCTTTTGTCATGTTTTCTTTTAATCCACGTTATGTTTACTTCTGCGTTATGAGATCTTGTTACAATGTGGTATCCTTTACCTATTTGTTTTCTTTTCATAATAAATTATATGCATGTGTTTATCTTATTTCCAAAATTAAATATTTTCCTTCTATGTTATCGCATTAAATACATGCGGGGTAGAGGGTGTCTCATTTGGTGGTATCAGAGTAGGTCTGTCCTATCAGGCCGTGGTACGAGTCTGTTGCGGGTCTTCTGTGTGCTCTTGTTTGAATTATGTATATTTAATATAGATAATGATGCTTAAGTGTTTAAAACCTTTAGTTCTTCCTGCTTGGTTCTCTGTACTTAATAGTTGTTTTGGACAAGTGCAGGAATAAATGGCAGGAAGAGGTAGGAACTACCAGGCGATTGCTGATGCTTTGGCACCGCTTGCAAATGCAATAGGACAACGCCATAACAACAACAACAATGATGGACCAGCTGAATTTCAGGGTCTGGATAAGTTCCAGCGGAACAACCCACCCTCGTTCAAGGGAGCTTACGACCCTGAAGGTGCTCTTTCGTGGGTGCGGGAGATTGAGAAGATCTTCTGGGCTATGAGATGCAATGAAGTTCAGAAGGTCATCTTCGGGACTTTCATGCTAACAGAGGAAGCTGAGCATTGATAGGAGAACTGTCGCCAGCGTATGGAGGTTGAGGGTACAACAGTCACTTGGAATGTCTTCAAGGATAGGTTCCTAGAGAAGTACTTTCCAACTAACATCCGCGACAAGAAGAAGATAGAGCTCTTGGCTATTAAGCAAGGCAGTATGTCCATGGGAGAATATGCTGCGAAGTTTGAGGAGCTTGCTCGTTATTACACACTGTAATAGTATGTAAATGACGACCGCTCCAAATGCATAAAGTTTGAAGATGGTCTGCATCCAGAGATCAAGCAAGCCATCAGCCATCAGGAGATCCGAGTCTTTTCCATCCTGGTGAACAAATACAGGATCCTCGAAGATGCCTACAAGTCCAGAGTGGCAAGCCGCAAGAGTTCAGATGTTCAAGGTAGTAGGAAGGATGATTAGAAGGATGAAGGGAAACAACGTCTAGCTCTAGTCGGTCGGAACTTCAAGCCGAGTGGCACAGAGTCACAGTTCTCAGCAGACAAGCACAGGGACTAGGATTCTTCTAGGCCAGTCAGATGTTCAAACGTGGAGAAGGTCACTACACCAAACAGTGCAAGGAAACAGACATTATCTGCTTCAACTGTGGCAAGTCTGGCAACATTAGCAGGGAGTGTGAAGGAGTAAAGCCAGAACCGCAGAGCACTAACAAGAATCAGAGACCTCAAGCCAATCGACTAAAGACCACTAGGAGAGTCTTTACTCTTAGTGGAGCTGGAGCCTCCGAGTCCAAAGACTTAACCCAAGGTATGTGCCTAATTGGCGAAAGCATAACCAATCAATGTGATAGAAATTTCGATGACGAAATTTTTATATGAGGTGTAATTGTAACACCACGTTTTTTCGCGTTAAGCCTTTAAGTACTTATATATGTGTTATGTTTGACCCTAGGTCGGATCAAAAGGGCTAAGTGGGACTTTTCAAGTGAGAAATCCACTTCTGATGCATGAGCACGGTCGTTGCTTGGTGGCTGTCTAAGCCACAAGCATGGCCGTGCTTAGTGGGGAGCACGGCCATGCACAACGTGCTTTTTGATGTTGTTTTATCTGACCGTGCTTAAGTGAGCACGACCCCTTGCTCGCGTTAAGCACGGCCATGCTTAGAGGGAGCACGGCCATGCTTGGGTCAGAGTTTATAAATAGAGGGCAGTGCGCGAGGGTTTTCATGTAAAACCCTATTTTGGCACATCAGGCAATCCTAGTGTGACAGAAATATCGTCTCTTTTCCTTCCCTTGAAACCTTTGGAGTTCTTGGTGTTCTTGCTCTAGCTTTGGGAGAGAAGTCGCGCGCTAGTGTCGTTTAAGGTAATGTTGTTGTCCCTCTCTCTTAGTCTATTTTCTATTATTAGATCTAGAGACTAATTGGTTGTTCTATTCTTATTTGACCAAGGCTTGGGAAACTCGTCGAGCCGCTCGAGGGAACGTGTCTAGTTTACCCGCATCGTCATTGTTTGGGAATCTTCATACCAGGTAAGGGGAAGTGATAATATGAACATGTAGGTATTGGGGGTAGCATAAGATGGAGGGTTAACCCATGACCCTATTTCTCTGCTATTTGATTACATGTTAACTATTGTTGTTTGACTATTATTGATGATTCCTTATTGTTGACATGCTTTAAATTGCAAACTGATTATGATGATGTTGTTGTATGAATTAATGATGTTCCTGTTTACTCAAGTTTATGAATGAATGTTGCTATTGGTTGTTTGGATGATGTTGTGAAGCAATCAACGATGAAGATATTAATAAGACACTAAGATCATTAATGATTAAGGAATGTTTCCCAGCTTGCTCATAAGACTTGAACGTTAGTAATGAGAGGCAAGGAATATGCCAACAGGTTTAGTCAAGGCCCTAGGGATTGATTCACGAGCATTTAGGCATCTTAATAATGACACAAAATTAAAGGATTAATTCCCTTTAGTTATAAGACTTGAAGAATAATTAAGAACAATGAAACTGATGATCAAAGACCTGGTAAAAGACAATAGGTTAAATCCATGAATTAACCCAAGAGGTTTGGCAAGGGTTTCTAACCCTTTCAGCCCAGACCAGTACGGTCATGCTCCATTTTACACAGACGTGCTTAATAAGGAGCACGCTCGTGCTCCAATTTGAAATTCAAAAAGGTTGCGTACCCAAGCAGATGCCAGCACGCCAGTGCTGAAGGGGGAGCACGCCCGTGCTCACCCTTCCCAGAACATAATGCAGAAAGCTGAAACAGGGGTGTTTCACCCCAAATAAGTAAAAGATCTAACAAGACACCAAACGAACTTTGAAGACCAAAGACAAGTGATAAAATGTTGAACCTTGGTAGCCGAGTGGCCATGGGGGCCTTGATGCAAGATGGTCAAGGTGGTAAACTCTGGTGATTAATGGCCAGAGTGCTAATTAAAGATGATGTTGTACCTTGGTAGCCTAGTGGCCAAAGGGGCCACGATAGCCGAGTGGTCGAGGTGGTAATATCTGGTTCTTAATGGCCAGGGTGTTAAAAGATAAAAGATTAAAGATAACGTTGAACCTTGATAGCTAAGTGGTCGAGGTGTTGATGGTGAAAAAATTAGGTAGCCGAGTGGCCCAAGCGGGGGTGGTGATTGTTGTTTGTGTGTTGTGTTGATCATGCATTCACGCATCGAAGATGTTAGTGGGGGATGTTCAACCTAGGGGAGGTCGTCCGAGAGTAAGACGATCTGGCAGTCCGTGGCGATTCAAGTGAATCATGTACAACGGTGGTGGCGCATCCGAGAGTAAGGTGCATCGGCTATCCAAGGGGTCCACCCAAGGTAAGGTGAACTGCCCTGACGTTGGTGCTTATCGACCAATGTGGATATGTAACTCCGAGGTTGACATTCTGAGACGGAGTAGCGCTGCATCGCATAGCATACATTGTTGATATGATGGATATGATATGATTGTGATACCTTGGATGTTGTTATGTTTTTATATGCTACGTATATGTGTATATGTGATGCATGCTCATCTTGCTAACTGCTTCCATGCCATTGTGTTTTAAACATGTTTCTTACTCCCCATCTTTTGTTGTTTGCTTTGCATGTATCTTTTTGGTTATGCAGAGGAGGGTGAGCAGCTTGCTGAGGAGTGACTCTGAGGAGCTGCTACTCGTAGTTAGGACTTATGTTTAGTTTATATTGTTTATCCGAATGTTTCGGACTATGGTTATACCAGCTCTGTAATGTGACATCGGGGTTGGGTTTCGTTTATATCTTTTGTCATGTTTTCTTTTAAACCACGTTATGTTTACTTCTGCGTTATGAGATCTTGTTACAATGTGGTATCCTTTACCCATTGATTTTCTTTTCATAATAAATGATATGCATGTGTTTATCTTATTTCCAAAATTAAATATTTTCCTTCTATGTTATCGCTTTAAATACATGCGGGATAGAGGGTGTCACAATAGACACTATCAGTTTTACAAAGGCACAAGAATGGAGATGACTGATTGAAACCGTATAGTCTCAAACCTACACAGCCTCAAGGAATACTTGATCCTAACTCCGGTTCTAATAGACATTTTGGAAGGAAATGGTCAATAGTACAGGTTTCACGTGTGCCCGCCATAGGTATAATGTGTGGCTAGCATAGTAGACACACAGACCCAAAGGTCATAACAAGGTCCGAAGGCCATGATGTGTGCACAATCTTCACCGTGGATAATCAACCCAGAATATCACAACATTTATAATCATATGTGCACAATATTCACCGTGGGTAATCAACCCAGAATAGCACAATATTTATAATCATAGGGGGTAATCAACCCTTACTCGACTATTTGTGAAACACTCTACCTAACCTGTCAGCTCAGATTCCTAGGCACAACGACCGTGCTGACAAATATGCTGATCAAGCCGATAACGGCGTGTGTATTCATGTTTATCCATTGGATAAATTTTGGGATTCCTTACGGAAATCATATGTCATTCTACAGGCATGACAGTACCAACTGGGAATCCTTGTACAGTCCCATACCTACTCAATATCAAGATCCCTTCATTGGACCATCCGAGTCTTCAACGACTTAAGTATACTATGGAGATTGATCATTCACCAATCAATTATACTTCTTCAGGTTCTTCCCGGACGAGATCACTTGCCGAGCAAGCATCCTTCAAATACTCTTGGTTATTACGTATTATGGATGTAAGGATGAGTAAATCACCCATACTCTATGACATATGGTCTTGATTCACCATGTGCCATAATTATTCAAGTCCCTGTCTTTTCTCTAAGTCACTTTGACTTAGGTTTTACAGTTTTTGTCTTGAAACATAAGCCTCAGAGACTAAATTCATTTTTGTCTAAAGTCAAAACATTTTTACCAAAACTAAAACAGTTTACTGTAGGTTTTAAAATAGTACATTGGTGCCAAATCATTCAAAAATAATCCTTAGAGAATTACTTCTAATCTTACAAAAACGATTTTCCCCCTTTTCTGCCCGATTTAGGCCTAAAGCCCAACATTTTCAAAGACGTGATTCTTTTCATCAAATCTACCACCTTCCCGTATTATAATAATCACTATAAGGTTTTAAAACATAAAAATCAAACTTCTCATTACGTTTGTATACATTTCCAAAAACTTGACTGAAAGTCCCTAAGTTCGAAAATCGGGTAATTCCTTTTTCCATGATTCTTTAACCCTAAGGCCTACAACTTATTTTAGAGTCTTAGGACACTTAATTAGGCATCAAAAACATTTTCTAACCCATAAAAACAGGTTTGGTCGAAAAACACTCATGAATTCATTTAAAAGCACACTAACTTCAAACCATTCCATTTCTACGTCACATAAAACATGGTTTTTGTTCCCTTAGATCCAAAACTCGGACTAATCCCATTTTAGAACCAATAAAACCATACAAGACAACCCCTAATACCTTCAAAACAGTTTTGAAACATCTTGTTTCATTCTTGGTTTTGTTACTCTTTAAAACACTTAATAATGTATAGAATTACATAGTTTGATGAAATTAAAGTTGTTATGCCATTTCTTTTAACCTTGACCAAAACCAAGTATCAAAAAATTGAAGGTTCTCACTCCACTAATCAAGCTCACAATCACATATACATATCCATGTATCAGTACATAAATTCATGGCATATAACTTAACGTTTTAAATGTGCTTTCCTACCAATGATTAAGCAAGCCAAGCATATGATTTTTCCTCAAACAACCATTTTATTCTCAACCAAACATTATTTAATCAAGTAAGCATATAATCACCCATAATCATTCATACACCGATCAATGTGTTAATAATCTAAAGCATGGTATACATTTTAGCATTTTATAGGCATACTTTTCTATTTGTGATTCAAGTAAACAAAACTCAATTTTTCTCACACAAACATATATCACATAATCAATTCCACCACTACTCATCCACAAATTACAACTACAAACATCACACCAAATCCTCCAAGAGGATCACATACACATACATATACATAACACTTTGACTTAGGGTTTCAAAGCAAGTCAACAAACATAGCAAAGTTGGTGAAGGTAGCTCACTCAAAATGGGGCCACGGTTTTGGAGTCTAAAACATAGCAAAGAACAAAAGTCACGAACAAAGAGTTATGTACATGAATCTAGCTTATGAACAAAGAGGATGAATCATGATAGGAACCTTACTTGAAGTGAAGGAAATGGATGAACCAAGGAATCAAGTTCTTGACCCAAAAATACTCATTTTGCTAGAAGCCTCAAAATGGATTTTTGTATGAAATAACAAAGGCTTAGAAGGTCAAGAGGAGTATGGATATGCTCTTGGTTTCTCAAGAGATCAAGTGGATGATGAGTTATGGTGTTGGCTAGAAGATACCCATATTGAAAACTTGCTCCAAATGAAAAAAATGGTGTGAAATAACTTGTGCTCAAATGGTTGAGGGGATCATGAATATGGTGTTAGTTTTTCAAAAGAGTGAGTGGATGGTGGATTATTGGGGTTGGACGAAATTCTAATGGAGGGAGAGAAGAGAGCTTTTATTTTTCATGAGAGTGATGATGTAGAGAAAAAAAAGAAATGAAGGAGTGTGGCTAGAAGAGAGTGGCCGTGAGTTTTAAGAGAGTGAGGGGAGGGTGTTTTGTCATTTTAGCTATTAACTTTAGTGAGTAATCATGGTTCGATGGTAGGTTAGTAATTAGGGAGAAAAATACTCTAAACTTTTTGTATAAAGTGTGACAACTTGTCACACCGGGGTCACATCATTGACTCTATGGCTTGCACTTCCCAGTGTTCTACTTCCACTACTACTCTGCCCTCGGTTTCAGTTTTAACCAGACACTCGAGATTGGCACGTATTCCAAGATTTTCGGTCTCGAAATTAAAATTAACGGACCCGATTAAATAATAATATTTTCACCGGCTCCACCTAAAATAATACAGAGAGGCTCAAACAATTATTTTATTATTCATTTTCCTCAAACATATACCGGCTCAAGGAATTCACAATTTATAGTGTAAATTCATACCGGTGTTAAAACACGATCCGATTCTTATCTGAGTTTTTAATTCGAATTCTATTGAATTCTCAGGTATAAGCAGTAAACATTATTTATAATTGTTAAATTATATTTCTCAAACAATTTAATCACAGAATTAATTAATAAACATATAAAGCATTTTTCAGGGCGTTACACTTGGTGCCACTTTAAATATCAAATAATTCTAGTATCACTCTTCATTGACAATGGTATGACTTTGAATTTATCATTTAGCCTTCTTCAATTTATAGTCGAAACTTTGAGTAAAGAGTAAGTTACGATTTGAACGCACAAAATATTAGTGTTTACTAACTTATAAAAAGTAATTGAATTTTTTTTTTTTATTTCATTAGAGTTAAAAAAATTGTTAACGGAAATGTTGAGCTGACTATAAATATGGTCTTACTAATCACCTGTTGTTATCAACAAAGTTTTTCAATACCCAACAATAATATTAAATCCCCAAAAGACATGGCAGCAATCTCTGTGTCAACTCTCTTTCCTTATCTATTTAAGTTTGCTTTATATTTATTGTGCTAACTGGGTTGATAGTGCTAAGTTTACACTAAACATTATTTATATTAGACGGATCCTTGTATCTGATTCTTTAACTGGAGAAAACTTTCTTATTTGCGAAAAAGTTAACTTAAACACAATTCAACCCCCCTTCTCGTGTTTAATATGTTCATTTCAACAAATAGGAGTAATAAAATGTGCAAGTGTGCACAATCGCAAAAAGTAGTAAAGAGTAAGTAAGAGATTATTCCCACAAGGATTAGAATGGTATAAAAATAACCAAAACTCTAATCAATGGTTCTATTGCGATAAGATTAAAGGGTAACCAGATAGTATGTGAAAGTCTTGATTTTCAATATTTAAAAAGGACAATATAAAAAGGGCAGTAACAAGAAAACAAGATAATAAGAAGGGTTTGTGAACAAAGATAGTAAAACAGCTACAGGTATGATCCCTTGTAATTTCAGTTTAGCTTTAGTTATGCTCTGTGAATGTTGTAGCATTTAGCTCCAGGAAATGAAAGTTGTGTTTTCCAACACTTAAAAGATAAGGCTCATTAAATACACCCTCTTCTTAATAACAACGTTCCAACCAGCTTAAGGACTTGAATGATTATTCCTAATCTATTCAAAATCTACTAATTTTCCAATTAGAGACTTAATCCTTATCTCTTAAACATGTCTACTTACTTAGCTTTTCCAAGTTCAGCAAGCTCAAGTTCTACTTAAGGTGGCCAAGCTTAAATAAAACAACATATAAACGTAGATTAAGAGAAAATGCAAAAGTAAAGCATCACATAATATTAATTAAACATTCATTACAAGTTTAGCATACCCAAAGCTACAACAAGTTTAGCTCATTATGAGCTTACAAAATCTGGAAACAAAACAGAAAATGGGAGAAGAAGCCATTACAATGGAGGAACGAAAATGGAACTATAGAGAGGAAAAGGAAGACTCTTGGCTGCTGCCTTTCTTAGTAAAGAGAGATAAGAAATTATGTGTACCCCCTTTAGGGTGTTACAAGGGCCCCTTTTTCTCTTTCCTACTTTTGGGCCAACAAAATAATACTAAAATAAAGGCTTGGGCTCATTTCCTTAACTACACTAGCGCAAAACCCAAGGCGATTGGGACCCGTCCTCAGCTTTTAGGGCGCCCCAGCATGAGAGGGAAAAAGTGCTCAGTTTTTGTCCTTTTCTGAAGAGGAGTTCGCGCTCAGATGTTGCAGCATTTCCAGCAACTTGTCTTCACTTCAACAAAAATCTATCAAAATACAATAATACATTAATTAAACTCCTAAACAGTTTCAAAAACAGAAATACATGCAAATTTACACAATGACACATAAAACTCTAAACTAAGCTAAAACACACAAAACATTCAAAGATTACAAACACTCAATCTAAGAAAGAGTATATAACTCTCATTTCTAAGAGTTATCAAAAATCCAGAATGTGAGTCGTAATAAAACCCCGAAGAGAGGATGTGATTCGCAATAAAACCCAGAAGAAAGGATGTGATTAGCAATAAAACCCAGAATGTGGGTTTGTGCTCCATCCTCACCAGAGAATCCAAGTTAAAGCTTGAAGGGCAAAAAGATTTTCTATTATAAGATTCCACAGCTCCCTTGCTTTCAACAAGTCATGGAAGATTTAGCAAGCTCTTGTTGTCAATGTTGAAAGAAATCCAGCAAGCTCTTGTTACCATTTCAGCTTTGTATTTATATGTAATATGTAATTTCTCTTTGAATTTATAGTTTTCCATGTCAATTTCCCAAATTGTGTCGTAAATTGTAACTCTTATTGTCAATGATGAAAGAAATTCAAGCTGTAATTCTCAAAAATATAATATTGCTACTTGTTTTTGTTTCAATGAAAAAAAATTGGGGTGTATGAAAAAGCGCACAACCTTTTACAGTGCTTATTCGGATAAGCGCTATAAAATGTGTAACTATGATAGTGTCTGCTTTGGGAAATGTTATCTTTCACCCTGTATTAAAATAAAAAACAATACAGATGACCAACTCAACTCTCTGCATGTTAGTTGGCACAATTTGCGACACCTAGGGCAGAAGAGGGCAAAGAGTGGTCTCCGGTGCAAGATGAAGCACGGTCAAGGTACGGCTCCTATCAAGCTTCCAGGCGGAGGGACACATGGATGAACTGATTGCACATCGGAATGAGAGGAAACTTGAGACTGTGCAGGTATAGGACTGCACAATTGAGGGGATCCCGAGACTGTGCAGGTATGCGATTGTGCAGTTAAGGATAGTTTAAAGGAATTGATTGGTACTACCTATACCAACAAGATGCATCTTCTTTTTGGGAGCTCATCACTTAAGAACTCCAAAGTTAAGCATGCTAGACTTGAAGAAATTCTGGGATGGGTGACTTACTGGGAAGTTTTCCTAAGAAGCGTATGAGTGAGGACAAAGCACTCTGAAAAGACCCGTGTTGGTTTGTGAGGACAGTCGTCGATCCATAAAGCAGTCAGGGATGTTACAATGGTATCAGAGCGGGACCTCTCCCAATACGGTGTGGCTTGAGGATGAACCAAGCTGAGGCTGGTGGGCATGTGACACTCAGGGCTGATGAGGACGCATAGTGGTCGTCAGTGCAAGATGAAGCAAGGTCAAGAAGGGGCTCCTGGCAGGCTTCCAGGCGAAGGGACACGTTAATTAACAGATTCCACATCAAAATGAGAGGGAACCTGAGACTGTGCGAGTATAAGACTGTACAATTGCGAGACTGTGCAAGTATGGGATTGGCAGTTAAGGATAGCTTAAAGGAATTGATTGTGCTACCTATACCAACAAGATGCATCTTCTTTTCGGGGGCTCATCACTTAAGAACTCCAAAGTTAAGTGTGCTTGACTTGGAGCAATTCTGGGATAGGTGACCTACTGGGAAGTTTTCCTAGGAAGCGTGTGAGTGAGGACAAAGCAAGCTGAAAAGACTCGTGTTGGTTTGTGGGAACAGTTGTCGATCCATAAAGCAGCTTGAGATGTTACAATGGTATCAGAGCTGAACCTCTCCTAGTACGGTGTGGCTAAAAATCGAACGAAGCAGAAGCTAGTGGGCATGTGACAACTGGGGCTATTAAGGATGCAGAGTGGCGCCAGTGCAAGATAAAGCATGGTTGTAACACCCTTCCGAGTGCCACATGGAACTAACACATTACTGATACATATAATTACAGCGGAAAAATTAAAACATTTAAAATATGTAGTTACATCAATAAAACATATATACAACATCAGAGTACCATGGAAGCTATGACATATACAATAACTGACACTCCACTGGTCGTGGTATAACTACTAAGGAAATCGACATCGTCTTGGTCTCTTAACTCAAGAAATAGCAGCATCCTCGTCACCGTGAAGGATAACTCTCACCTCGGTCTATCCCAATCTCCTCGATGTCTTCACCAGTTGATAACTCACTTCCGCCTTCGAATCACGAACCAAGCCAACACATAAAGGAACAGGGAAACATAGATATACAAGAGGTAAGAAACTCTACAATTACCATAAAATAGGAAACATCATAGAATACCACATATTAACATGCACATCAACTAGGATCATAGCTTACTCTAAGTGCACAACTGGTCCTACATGCATGATTGGTCAATTCTACAACAACGTCAGTCGGTAGTTGGGCTACTCGCTCTCGCGTTACCAAGAAAGTGCAACAGAGGTCCTCCAACCCGAAGGAAGCACTGCCTTCCTGAATCCCTCCAACTGTGAGAAACTCGAGAAGTTCTCCAACGATGAGAAATCACTCGCGTTTCTCCAACATGAGTTCCGCCATCTTGGTCTCTCCGGATAGTCCACCACAAACTCGTGTGGTAATTGCTCAAACAGCTTTTGCAACTGTTCACACGGCCCCTCCATGACAACCACTCAAACGGTTGTTGCAGTTGTACACAGACACACCCCTTGTGCAATAACCACTCAAACGGTTGTTGCAGCTATGCACAAGTATTATCCGACCTCGTAGGATAGCCACTCAAACGGATTTTGCAGCTATTCATCCCTTGTGACAACTATCCAACTCTCGTTGTAGTTGATCACAACAATCAATCTCATATTAGTAACCACTCAAACAACTGTTGTGGCTACCCACAAGGCTAACCAATGCGAATGATATGCACATGCATCCATCACCAACTGTTTGTTTTCATCATAAGCATCTAGCCCCTCAATCACACCGGATCAAAGTCTTAGTAAACCTTCCACTGAGAGTTTCCAATCAACTCGGATCAACTCAACTTAGTCTACGTGTTGAATCGTCAATAAATATCCTATTATTATAACATCACAACAATCATCTCCCAACAGAATCAAGATCATATTAACCACAATAACATTATACCACAACACACAGTCGACATACAGTCATATCTTTAACAGTAATCATAATAGACAATATAGAATGATAACAAGCATACCAAGCATATTACCAATTATCATGTTATCACACAGGCATGTTAAATATATCAACAACACATAGGCATATCAAACATATATCAACCACTAGTAGGGTTTGAGGAACCCTACACATGTTAACAGTCTTATTCTATGCCTACTTTCTCGATAATTGTGGTTTCTTCCCCCTCACCTTATTTCCGCCATGTGTAAGATCCTAACACGAACAACCTTGATCCTCGAACTCACGATCTAAGAGTCACGAACAAGCAACTCTCACACTCGGTACAAATGGAAAATAGTTTGTTGTTTCCTTCCTTGGTTTCCTTGCTTGTTTTTCTTCGTTGTTCTCCTTTCCACCTACTTTTTTTTCAAGCTAAAAGGTAATGGTTTTTGGGCAGAATATTGTAACCAAGATTTTGGTGATTTTATGAAGCTTATTCACGTACGAATATGGCAAGAAATCTTTTCTATACACCTTGGTATTTATAGATGTCTTCCACGGCCATGCTAGCTTTCTTAAGTCTAAAGCACTTTAATTTTTTAATTGTTTTCCATGGTGAATAAGTAAGGCTATAAGGTCACTAAGTAAGGCTACTAGGTGACTAAGCAAGGCTACGAAAAGGATGACAATGCAATTTTAACATGGCTGGCCAAAATTCTTTCGTGCTAAGCAAACTTCATCATTTATGATCAAGTAGGTGGTGTCACCATGTGTTCAAGTAGGTGGTGTCATTTAGGCAAGTAGAAGGTGGCACCTTAAGTTTATCAAATTGCTTGGAATTTTAGTCATCACCGTACAAGATTTGTCCAAGTTCCATCTAGCTACTTAAACTAAGGATTAAAGGTGCTAACTAGACCACAATCAAGCTTAAGTATCATGAACTAGCTAATAAATTGAGATTAGTATTAATTAATCAAGATTAGTAAAACTTGTGTAAATTAATCATAATTAGTTAGCTATGGTTAATGTCTATATCTATGGCTAATTATCATGTAATTTGGATAATGATAAACTACCTTAATTAAATATTCAAATTGACGTGCTTCTGCTAGGGGGGTTTTGACATGCCTGCTTGAGGTGCTTGCCTATTGAAAATTTTGAGGAGTTTGAATTTTATTCTAAACTCCCATATGTGTTTGGATTCTTAAATGGCCCATACCTTGTTCTTATTCCCTTTCTTTCACATAACACTCTCGTTGCTAACCTAAGTTAGCTTAACTATCGAAATTCAACCAAACCACGTTAAGATGTCTAATTTCCATTCACTAAAAACAGGATATTACAATGGTCAAGGAGTGGCTCCACTAGTGCAGGATGCCCTTTTTACGTCAGTTAAAAGTGTTGTTTAACGTCTGAAAAAATCCTAATGTTATCAGCAGACGTTAAAAGTGTAACTTTTAACGTCTGTTTAACAACTGACGTAAAAGTAGCACTTTTAACGTCAGTTATCTAAATAACTGACGCTAAAAGTGCTACTTATAACGCCTGTTGTTTTTAAACAACAGACGTTATAAGTAACTTTTTTAAAAAAATTATTTTTAACGTCAGTTGATTAGAGAACTGACGTTAAATTTTTTTTAAAAAAAATTATGTTGCAATATATCCCTTCCCTCAGCTATATCCCTGCATTCAGTATGTCCACAATATAGAATAGGCAAACATTACAGAATTTGTACACACTCAAATTTAGCAAATAAGGGCCTCATTAAAACCTTATGATGCAAAACCCTCCTTAGGGATAAAAACATCATTAAGGAAAAAGAGTACCCTTAAATTTTATTAATAAAAGAAAAGAAATACAAAGAATCAACGGGGGGATAAAAAACCAAAACCCATTAATAGAAAAAACATAACTAAAAGTTTCTAAGTATTTAAATGTAAATTCATATACAAGTATTATTAACTACTACACATCTTCTAAGTATTTAGGAGGCATTTTTTCTATTTCTTTTTCTTTAGCATACTTAAAGAAGAATTCTGAAAAACGCATCCTCAAGTCTCTAAACTCTTCTTTTTTAAGAGGAGATTGGTCGATAAAAACTTGCACACATTCAAATGATTAACAATAGCATTAACTCAAGTCATCACCAAAACTAAAATATATAATTAAATAAGTTGTTTAAGTGATTACCTTCATCCATCCCTCTGTAATAGATGCAGAGACTATGTTCAGCATATCATGCATCACATAATAGCCACACGACCAACTATCCTGCTGCATACGAGACTACAAAAGAAATGAAATTTAATGTCAGTTAAATATACATATATATTTTTAATTAGTAATTATAATATTAATTACTATTTAATAAATTACCAACCTTGAGGATAATCCAATCAAGATTTCCTTTAGACTTAGTAGTCCTACGCCTCCCGTTGGCGCAACTTATGCTATATACCTTCAGCGCGCTATCATAAACAGAATATTCATGTCAATTAACCAATTCATCATGTGTGTAATAAAATAAAAGTAAATGTTAAAACTTAAATTTAATAGAAGATTACGGGTTCTGGTGGAAAGAGCATAAGAATATGACAGTATGCCTGGCAGGATGAAGTATGAGCAACTGCCAATGATCATTCATTATGTAGGGTGCCAGATATATTTCTTTCCGATCATCAGCTCCCAGTAATCTTCCAATGTATGAATTGACTTCATTGTGACTGGCAAAGAATTCAGGCACAAGGATGTTGGAGTCTAAGAAGCCATAAAGGTTGGAGCCCCTCTGAAGTTGAAGACGATTCAGATACCTAAGATATGAAATAAGTGGATGTTAATTGCATAATATATTGAGGTAGAAATAAATCATAAAATTGAAATAAAATATATAAATTGAATTAATTATAAAATTAAAGCATACTTACGTGGACCAAAGACTCACAACCTGATATGAGCCAAATAAGGTGCATGGACCAAGAAGCACTACATGGGCTTGGTGAACCTATGACAAGAGCTAGAATCAAGAAAGCCCAACAAGTTCTTAATCATATGGTGGCTATTTTGATAGAAGCAAGCCCAAGATCAAAACCAAATGGTATGGACCCCAAGTTGGTGACTTATCTCATCCAATTAGAGGATCCATAATGTTGTGGGGCGTGCATCAAGAAGAGAAGGCCCAAATAGTTGTTTTCTTTTAAATTCAATAAGTGTAATGGGTGGATCCAGATTGCTAAGTGTTGCAAATGGGTCAAGTCCACTTAAACCCTTGTTTTACACGAGTATTTTAGTAGCTTAGGGGGAGGAATCTTTGATTTGCATGCCAATAGTAACTCCTATAAGTTATTAGCTTTTTATTGTTTTGTTAATTGTGTAGGAGTTACACTTTTAATATGAGAAATAAGTGTGGCTGCTACATAATTATAGAGAGAGGGTAATAATTAGTTGGTGGCTAGTTAAGTGTTGTTTTAGTGAGTCATGATTAGGCTAGTTATGAGGGGTTATGGAATCATTGGAAGACAAAGTGTGAAATCAGATTTGTGGCAACCATGGCCTATATGTAACACGCCTAAACAACATGAATGGGGAACATGGAAGTTCATTTTGGATTAAAATCCATTTGTGAGCGAATTGTCTCTTGGGTTCTTAGTTGAGCCAAATTGTTCTTATCAAGAATCCAAGATTCTTGTGGCGAACTTCACTTGGCTTATCAAACCACCTTGGTTTGTGGCGCCTTCCGTCACCTCTTACCTTCATCCATTTTCTTCTTTTCTTCACTTTAATTTTGGTTACAAAAGTTAGACGAATTTCTTGTTAAAAATTCAACCATAAGATCATCTCTAAAGGTAACCTATCCTTTGGTTGTCATCAAGTGGTATCAGAGCTTAAGCTTTGGTTGAATTTTATGTTTTGTTCTTAACTGTTCTTCATCATTCCACTTTTCTTTCTTTTCTTCCAAAATCAAAAAAAAAATATTACTTTGATTCTGTTTGTGAAGGGAAATTTTCGTGGTTTTGTTATTACTCCAAAACAAGTTTGCAAGTGTATTTCTCTTCATCAAAGTATAAAAAAAAAAAAAAGAAGTCATAATCGATTATTCCAACTCAATAATCGATTATCCCAAAGTCAGTGAACCCAAAATCGATTACAAAAATCGATTCTTGAAAAAAAAAAAAGGTCCATAATCGATTATGCCAACCCCATAATCGATTATTCGAAAGTCAGAGAGCCCAAAATCGATTAAAATAATCGAATATTAAAAAAAAATTATTTGGGCGAAATTGTTCTCTTGAAGAGTTTTCCTTGTTCCTTGTTTTCATTATTCTCAAACCTTTTTCTTTTCTAGCCTTTCCTTTTTGTTTCCTTTGTTTTTGATAAGTTTTATGATTTTTGTCACTTGATTTTTGGATTTTTGTGTGGTTTGTGTTTGACTCTTCTAAGACCTAAAGGAAGACAATTGAGTGGAAAAAGGCAAGAGTGAAAAATTACATCTTGTGTGGGAAAAGCCTAATTGAGTGAAATACATTTGTGTGCACAAGTGAGGGAGTGTAGTGAGGAATTTTATAATTTCTTGTTATCTTTTGATATTGTGTGTTCAAGTGATGGCAGCCTATGAAGATAGTCCATCATTTTCTCCAAGGTCTTCAACTCTTCATGCTAGAATGGCTACTCAAATACAAAACCTTCAAAGGCAAATGGAGCAAATGAGTGCAAATTATAATAGACAACTTGCCATCCTTCAAAACCGAGAAAATAGAGAAGGGGTCAAGATCAAAGTTCCTACCTTTCATGGGAAAAATGATCCCCAAGCCTATTTGAAATGGGAGATGAAGATAAAGCAAGTGTTCCATTGTAACAATTACAATGAGAGAAAGAAAGTGAAGGTAGCATCTCTTCAATTTAAGGACTATGCACTTGTTTGGTGGAATCAACTGCAAAAAGAAAGAATAAGATATGAGGAGAAGCCTATTGACACTTGGGCCAAGATGAGAAAAATCATGAGGAGAAGATTTGTTCCATATCATTACCATAGAGTTTTTTCCAACGAATCAAAGAAGGAGGGCAACACTTCAACCTCTAAGGAGACCGTGGAAAGTACTTATGGAAAGAAACCTATGGACACATCTTCTAATTTGAGAGAGAAAAAATGCAAGAGGAAAAAGAAAAAGAGAGTGAAAAGAATGAGAGTACATTTGAAGAGGAGGAAAAGAAATATAAGAGAATGGAAAAGAGTGAGAGAATAGAAAAAGATGAGAGCAAAACAAAAGGTGAGGAGGAAAAAGTAAATGATTGTTTTGGTGTTTTTCCTAACTCTTTGCCTACTTGTGTTGATTCTCTTTTGAAGGAAATCGAAGATGTTTCTCCAATGGAAGCCTGCAAGACAACCGATGTAATTGAAGAGTTAATCCCAAGGGAAGTACCCCATGGTTGGGGAACTTGCATGGTTTCCCAAAAGCATGGATATCATATCATAACACAAAATTTGGTAATATGCTTGGTAAATTGCATGGGTCTTGTTATTCTTCTACATTTGATAGGAATAAAAACTTGCTTGATAAATTGCATGATTCTCGCCATCTTCCTAAGATTGATTTGAGAATTATGAACCAAGACTTGAATGAATTCTTTGATAAATGTGTGGTTATGCTTTCTAATGTTCATTTGATTTATCACAACAATTTTGAGGAATGTGTTGGATTACTTAGAGAAAATTTGTTTGCTAACTTGCTCACATACTCTTTTGATCACAATAAAGTTAGCATTTTGAGGTTTTTTATGAGCTCAAAAGGTTTGCATGTGATAAAAATTGATGGGTTGACTACTATTCCCCTTCTTACTCTACCCATTCTTGCAAAAATTTTTAAGCTTCCATATGATGATCCTAATGTGTTGAGAGGCTTGTCTTGTTTCAAAAAGAACCATCCTTTGTTTGTGATAAGGAGAATGTCCATGAGGCTCAACTTTCTTGGGAGCCTCTAAAAAGAGAACGTACATTTTCTTGCATGACCATGTTCAAGCCAAGAAAGGTAAACTTGAAAGTAGATTTTCACAAGAGGGATAATTTTCTGCTTACTCTTATAATTCATTACCTTGGCTATGAATGTGTTGGGATGTTGACCGTACAAGATGAAAATGTGTTACACCTACTTGCTACATTTGATGGCTACTATCAATTTCCATTTGATCTAGGAGGTTGGGTGTGTGTACAAAAAAAGAATAAAAGCTTTCCCAATGAAAGGAAATCAAAGGTCCATTCTAGAAGAGATGGGCTATTCCAAGTTGTAGGAAAAATAAATAAGAACATCTTTGATATTGACTTACTTTTAATGTGGGATCTATGTCTTTCATTTGATGTAGGGATTGAAGTAATAAATTCGAGGATGAATTTTCTTAAAGAAGGAGGGTATGATATGAGCCAAATAAAGTGCATGGACCAAGAAGCACTACATGGGCTTGGTGAACCTATGACAAGAGCTAGAATCAAGAAAGCCCAACAAGTTCTTAATCATATGGTGGCTATTTTGATAGAAGCAAGCCCAAGATCAAGACCAAATGGTATGGACCCCAAGTTGGTGACTTATCTCATCCAATTAGAGGATCCATAATGTTGTGGGGCGTGCATCAAAAAGAGAAGGCCCAAATAGTTGTTTTTAAAAAAAAAAATTCAATAAGTGTAATGGGTGGATCCAAATTGCTAAGTGTTGCAAATGGGTCAAGTCTACTTAAACCCTTGTTTTACACGAGTATTTTAGTAGCTTAGGGGGAGGAATATTTGGTTTGCATGCCAATAGTAACTCCTATAAGTTATTAGCTTTTTATTGTTTTGTCAATTGTTTAGGAGTTACACTTTTAATATGAGCAATAAGTGTGGCTGCTACATAATTATAGAGAGAGGGTAATAATTAGTTGGTGGCTAGTTAAGTGTTGTTTTAGTGTGTCATGATTAGGCTAGTTATGAGGGGTTATGGAATCATTGGAAGACAAAGTGTGAAATCAGATTTGTGGCAACCATGGCCTATATGTAACACGCCTAAACAACATGAATGGGGAACTTGGAAGTTCATTTTGGATTAAAATCCATTTGTGAGAGAATTGTCTCTTGGGTTCTTAGTTGAGCCAAATTGTTCTTATCAAGAATCCAAGATTCTTATGGCGAACTTCACTTGGCTTATCAAACCACCTTGGTTTGTGGCGCCTTCCATTGTAACATCCGTTATTTTATGTGTAGTTATGTATGATGCTTAGGTTTAAGGTTTGGATTGTATATCTGAGAGGTGATTTGAGGTATAAAGAACAGCTAGGGTTTCCGGTTAGTGTCTTTTAGATAATTGAGGGTGGAACAAAAAAATTTTGGAGTTAAAGAGGAGATTAGGCATTTTGATGGTTAGAGATTGTTCATTAGGTCATAAGGAGCCTATATCTCAAATTTGGGGTCAATCGGACATCGAACGGACCCTGAACGTAAAGAGTTGACTTTCTGGTCAAAAGTCAACGCTCAAGCGTGGCAAACATCACGCTCGAGCGTCCACAATACGCTCAAGCGTGGGTGTGTCCACGCTCAAGCGCCCAAGTCAACCAGACAAGGGCCATGCTTTGACTTGCTACGTGTCAACGGGCGTTGACGTGGCAGACTCTGAGTGGTTGCATGGCTGCGGTGGTCTTCACGCTCAAGCGTGAAAATTGTCCATGCTAAAGCGTGACCACGCTCAAGCGTGAAAAGTTCCACGCTCGAGCGTGGCAGCGTGAATCAGAAAAATAAAAAGGGCTTAAGTGACACAAAGTCACTTAAGCCAAAGGAAAGAAACGAAGCAGAGAGCAGAGAGCAGAGAGCAGAATTCTGAAAACTGAGAGGAGCTTATAGAGAGAGAAAGAGAGAGAGTTTAGTGAGAGAGAGGAGTTCTTGAGTGAGTGTGACTTGCCCGATCATCCTTTCGCAAAACGGAGTACGTGGTTGCGATCGTAGTGACGATACCTTCATTCTCCTCTTCCCCGTTTCTTCAATAGTCGAAGGTAAATTGTCCTCGTTTATATCGAAAGTCGTTTCGTTACGTTTATCTTTATATCTTTCGTTTCGGTTATCGGAATTCGATTCCGTCTTCGAGGATGAACTCGTGGTAACGTGTGCTTCGTAATGTGATGCTTAGGTGAATTTTTGGAAGCTCCGAGGCCCTAGAACCGTGCTGGGCAGAATTGAACTCGTGGAGGAACCGCTTGTTTCGTCTCGTTTCGTTCATCGTACGACTTCCCAGGTGGGGGAAAAGAAACCATTTAACGTCGGAAACGGCGCAGTTACATTTAGTTCGATAATGGCGTAGGGCGACCTAAACCCTACTCGAGAGCGAGTAACGGACAATGTCTATGTCACATTGGGGACTACTTAGTGGTACCAATGATGATATTGAAATTGTGCGTTTATCGTCGTTACGATAAAAATGTATTATTTTATTATTTTATGATTGGCTGTTGTGACTGCTTGAATTAGTTGCGTTGATATGATGATTGATGACTGATGCTGAGTGTTGATATATCATATGATAATTATTATTATTATTGTATTGGAGTTGATGCCATGATTGATATGATGTTATGATGCCATGAATGTAATGATTATGAGCAGAGTTTGAATAAGTGATGAGATATGATGAGCATTGATGATGTATTGGGGAAATCATACCTTATGTGTTAGTAGTGCCTAACCGAGATGATTGATGTATATGATGATGAGGTTTTATTGAGGTTATTTATGAGGTGATGATGAGCGGTTAGGGCACTAGGGGGTGACCTGAAACATGGTCTGTGATATGTGGACCTGAAACATGGTCGTTTGTGGACCTGAAACATGGTCGTTGGGGTCTATTCCTCGGAGGGAGAATTCCCGGGGTCTAGGCTAACGGCGGACCGTCCCAGACATGATTTCATTTTAGTTGCAGCTATAGTTCATGCATTGCATGAGCACCCTGGCCGTGGTCCAGAGGTGTGCACCGGTTGTGTAGCTATAGTGCCATTGCTTTGCATGGGCACCCTCCAGCCGCGGACGAGGGTGTGCGCCGGGGCCTCTGGGACGTGTCGATTGTTGTGATATCCGGATATGGCCGACTACCTGAGGAGATTCATACACATTTGCATTGCATCATGATGGGGGTAGAGGAAAAGACCCTAGATGTAAATTGAGGATGCTTGTGTTATATAAATATATATATAAACTATATTTTGGGAGATGGATGTTTATCGTGCTGTTATAGAATTAAATGTCGCTAAACCCTTTCCACGTTTGATGTTATATGGCTTCTTATCCCCTTTTCTTTTTCTTTTGTCGTATACTTGTACATATATGTTTTGCATAACAGATCCAGATCGTGTTGATGGCGCACTGGGATCACCCATGGATGACTCAGGACCCGGGGTTTCCCCTCTCGGGGACCTTTGAGGTTGAGTGCTTAGATCCGAACGGGTGGCTCGTGGACCCAGTCACTCGCTTCGTTGTGTATACGGGTCCTACGTCCATCACCTCCGGGTTCGGACAGGGAGCGCCGATAGGATTCGTCGGCACGTTCCGCGTTGGCACTACCCTTCCTTTCCAGGTAGGACAGCCAGATGGACACATACCGCCGATGCCGCCGATGCCAGGCATGGCCCCAGATCCCTTCATGGTACCCTTTGAGGTACTAGTTCCAGGACTCGCACCGGCACCAGCACCAGGACCCGAGTTGGCACCTATCCAGGAGGAGGAACCGGTTGCCCCCGCCCAGGACCTGGCACCCCTTCCAGAGGTTCCAGCGCCTCCAGAGATCCGGGCTATGGTTTCAGAGTCTTCTCGAGTATCTACCAGACAGTTTCATCCCCGTGATAGTAGACTTTACCGACAGAGGTTTCAGAGGCAGTCGGACAGGAGCTCGTCCAGTGAGAGCGGAGGAGTGTCCGGACCTGCCGGACCACGGGATGCGGACGAGGGTGGTAGTATTTGATGGCTCGGGCCAGTGCCATCTGCATAGGTGTGAGTGAGGTTTTGTTGTATTTTGAGAGGGGACAGGGTGTGGAGAGAATTGGCGAGACATCTCCCCTTTTATCTTTTGATGTATTTTCTTTATGTTATGTACCGCCGTTTTGTATATATTTCGGGATCCTACTGATGGGAATCCCTTGACAGTTATGTATTAGGAGATGATGTATATATTTATCTATGTATATATGAGTGATGTATCTGCCTGTTACTATTTACATTTTAAGTTTTAATTTTCCGCTGTTTAAGTATAACCGTTTATCGCTAATAACACGATTAAGCCGTAATATTTTGGGTTTTTCTTTAATGGGACGTCGGGGCGTCTCATTTGGTGGTATCACAGCAGTTCGGTTCTGAAACGGACTGTGAGGACTGTGATTAGGGTAAACTGGCCATTTAGTTGGATCCACATTGGATACCGGCTATGCTTAGAAGTTGGGTAGTGAGTCCGATGCGACATCTTTATGGCATATAGTATTTATATTCCAGTTTTATGTAGTATTATATGTCATATTGATGTGGGCTAATGATTTCTTTTGACAGGATCATGGCTCGAGGCAGAGGTAGAGGACGAGGTAGACGTGGTGGTAGAGCTATCGAGGGTGTTGAGGATGAGTATCAGCCAGCAGCAGGAGTTAGTGGTGGAGGGGAGTCATCCGAGACTCTCCAGACTATCCGTGAGTTAGCATCCGTTCTGTTGCAGCAGGCACAGCAGAACGCTCAGAGGATGCAGAGAGAGGCAGAATTACAGGACCAGCAGGATAGGAGGAGAGCTGCTAAGGCTGAGGATGCGGGGTTGGCTACCTTTCTGAAAGGTAAGCCACCACAGTTTGGAGGAGAGTATGACCCAGAGCGGGCTGAGTGGTGGATACAGGAGTTGGAGAAGATCTTCGACACTATGAGATGTAGAGATAACAGGAAGGTGACTTATGCCGCCTTCATGCTGACTGGAGGAGCCGAGTCATGGTGGAGAGGCAAGAGGAGGTTACTTGAGACTGAGGGCAGGATGATCAGTTGGGATCTGTTCAGGGAGTGTTTCTTCGAGAAGTACTTTCCACGGCTAGTCAGACGCGAGAAGGAGAGAGAGTTCATGAGTCTTCAGCAGGGAGACGGGTCTGTTGGTGACTATGCGGCTAGGTTTGAGGCCCTGATTCAGTTTTCTGAGTTCTACCAGAGATTTCCAGATGAGGATTGGATGTGCCGGAGATTTGAGGAGGGTTTACGGCATGAGCTGAGGAGGGCTATAGTGCCCTTGGATATTTTGAGCTTCCCAGAGCTAGTAGAGAGGTGCAGTGCCATTGAGAGCATGGACCAGAGGCAGGCTGCGGAGCAGAGACGGCAGCGGAGTGGGGGTCCTACCAGAGCAGGCCATCAGAGGAGAGGGGACAGAGGTTCTCAGTGGAGGAGAGCACCATACGCTAGACCCGGACAGGGTACTCAGACGAATGCACCACCAGTATCATTGAGTAGAGAGGGTCAGTAGCAGAGAGGCCCAGTATGTTTCAGATGCGGAGGTCCGCACTACATCAGAGATTGTACAGATAGATCGGGTTGCTATGTATGTGGCAAACCCGGTCACCTTGCTAGAGATTGCCGACAGAGAGCAGGGCAGCATCAGCCAGCTGTCGGTAAAGGGGCCAGTAGTTCTAGAGGTGGATCTGGGAGAGGAGATCCAGCGGCAGGACGACAGACCGCCAGACCTCAGGCCACGGGGAGGGTGTTTACGGTGAGAGGATCTGAGTCCTCTCAGTCTGCAGATCTTATTCAAGGTATGTGTTTACTATCTGGCAGACTCTCGCGTGTGTTGTTTGACTCAGGCGCTACGCATTCATTTGTTTCACATGAGTGTGTAGATCATTTACATTTGCCCGTTTCTCGATTACCATATACTTTGACAGTATCTACCCCTACTAGTGATCCTTTGATCACCATGTCTGTTTGCCTACAGTGTCCTATCGTGGTTGAAAATAGGGCATTCCTCGTAGATCTCATCTGTTTGCCGATGCAACAGATAGATGTTATCCTTGGCATGGATTGGCTATCGGCCAACCATGTAGTGTTAAACTGTGCCCAAAAGACTTTATCCTTCCTTGAGCCTTCTAGCATGGTATCTGCCAATGAAGGAGCAACTATGAGGAGTGATGATTCTCAGCAGTATGTGATGCTTTTCTCTTTGGAAGCTAAGGAGACTCCAAGTATAGATTCTATGCCTATCGTGAGAGAGTTTCCCGAGGTTTTCCCTCCTGATGTTCCAGGTTTGCCGCCAGAGAGGGAGGTTGAATTCACCATAGATCTCATGCCAGGGGCAGGACCCATATCAGTAGCTCCTTATCGGATGTCACCTGTGGAGTTGGCAGAATTAAAGAAACAACTGGATGATATGATGAAAAAGGAATTCATCAGACCGAGTGTATCACCGTGGGGAGCACCAGTATTGTTTGTGAAGAAAAAGGATGGAAGTGCTAGGTTGTGTACGGACTATAGACAGTTAAACAAGGTTACAATCAAGAACAAATATCCGTTGCCTAGGATAGATGATCTGATGGATCAGTTGAAGGGAGCTTCGGTGTTTTCTAAGATAGATTTAAGATCAGGATACCATCAGATTAGGGTAAAGAAGGAGGATATACCTAAAACTGCTTTCAGAACAAGGTATGGGCACTATGAGTATCTAGTTATGCCTTTTGGTGTAACTAATGCCCCAGCAGTATTCATGGATTACATGAACAGGATCTTTAGACCGTTCCTCGACAAGTTCGTTGTGGTGTTTATTGATGACATTCTTATCTACTCCCGTAGCCGGGAAGAGCACGAGGAACATCTGAGAGTGGTGTTGCAGGTGTTGAAGGATAGGCAGTTGTACGCTAAGCTATCCAAATGTGAATTTTGGTTAGAGGAAGTACAGTTCCTAGGTCATATAATCAATAAGGAAGGGATAGCTGTAGATCCAGTTAAGGTAGAGGCAGTGATTAGGTGGGAGAGGCCTAAGTCGGTAACCGAGGTGAGAAGTTTCCTAGGATTAGCCGGGTATTACAGGAGGTTTATTGAGGGTTTCTCCAAGATTGCGTTGCCTATGACGCAGTTAACGCGAAAAGGTACGGCGTTTGTTTGGACCGAAAGATGTGAGGAGAGCTTTCAAAAGCTAAAGGAGAAGTTGACTACATCTCCTGTGCTGACATTACCAGAACCATTAGGACAGTTTGACGTGTACTGTGACGCGTCATATCAAGGTTTGGGTTGTGTTTTGATGCAAGAGGGGAGAGTAGTGGCTTACGCTTCCCGACAGTTGAGGGTTCATGAAAGAAACTACCCGACTCATGATCTGGAATTGGCAGCCATAGTGTTCGCATTGAAGATATGGCGACACTATTTGTATGGAGCCAAGTTTAATGTGTTCAGCGATCATAAGAGTTTAAAGTATCTGTTTGATCAGAAGGAGCTGAACATGAGACAGCGTAGATGGATGGAATTTATTAAGGATTATGAGTTTGATCTTCAATACTATCCTGGGAAAGCTAATGTTGTGGCGGATGCACTGAGTCGGAAATCTTTGCACGTATCCGCAATGATGGTGAAAGAGATGGGATTGCTTGAACAGTTTAGAGACTTGAACCTAGGTATGGAGTTGGCTGAGGATAGAATATGCTTAGGTATGATCACTATTAGCAGTGAGTTTTTGAGAGACCTCAGGTTTAAGCAAGTTCAGGATGAATACCTGCGAGATATAAGTCGAGGCATAGATGAAGGGAAAGTTTCAGAGTTTAGGAAAGGATCCGATGGTGTATTAAGGTTTAGAGATCGGATATGTGTGCCCGAGGACTTAGAGATTAGGAAGATGATTTTAGAGGAGGCACATAAGAGTAAGTTGAGTTTCCACCCGGGAGCCACCAAGATGTATCAAGATTTGAAGAAAATGTTTTGGTGGCCAAAGATGAAGAAGGAAGTGGCCGAGTATGTTCTATCATGTCTAGTGTGCCAGAAAGCTAAGATAGAGCATCAGAAGCCAGCAGGGTTGTTACAGTCCTTGGATATCCCAGAGTGGAAGTGGGATAGCATAGCGATGGACTTTGTGGTTGGATTACCACGAACTCCGAAGAAGTTTGATGCGATTTGGGTTATCATTGATAGGCTAACGAAGTGTGCTCACTTCTTACCTATTGGTGAGAGTTATAGTCTTGAGAAGTTGACCCAGATTTACATCAAGGAAGTAGTGAGGTTGCACGGTGTACCATCGAGTATTGTCTCCGATCGGGATCCTAGATTTACATCTAGATTTTGGAGACAGTTACACAATGCTTTGGGAACCAAGTTGAGGATGAGTTCAGCTTATCATCCTCAGACGGATGGGCAGTCAGAGAGAACAATTCAATCATTGGAGGATCTTTTAAGAGCGTGTGTGTTAGAACATGTTGGCAGTTGGGATGAATTCCTACCCTTGATTGAGTTCACATACAATAACAGTTTCCATAGTAGTATCGGAATGGCACCATATGAGGCTCTCTATGGAAGAAAATGCAGAACCCCGTTGTGTTGGTATGAGACTGGCGAGAGCCAAGTGTTAGGTCCCGATGTGGTACAGCAAACAACGGAGCAAGTCAAGAAGATAAGAGAGAAAATGAGGGAAGCGCAGGATAGGCAGAGGAGCTACAGTAATAAAAGGAGGAGACCCTTAGAGTTCCAAGATGGTGATCACGTATTCTTGAGAGTCACTCCGAAGACCGGAATTGGCAGAGCTATAAAGTCTAGAAAGCTCACTCCCCGATTTATTGGACCATTTCAGATTCTTCGACGAATTGGTTCAGTAGCCTACCAGATAGCCTTACCCCCTTACCTCTCCAACCTTCACGATGTATTTCATGTTTCTCAATTGAGAAAATATTTCCCCGATCCTTCTCATGTAATTGAGCCAGAGTCAATACAACTCCGAGAGAATCTAGAATTTGAGGCTCTACCGTCTAAGATTGCAGACAGAAGGATTAAAGAACTCCGTGGTAAACAGATTCCCCTGGTCAAGGTCATTTGGGATAGCGTTACCGGAGATGCTACTTGGGAGCGAGAGGCAGATATGCAGCAGCAGTACCCCCATTTATTCTCAGGTATGTAATTCCGGGGACGGAATTTCTTTTAAGGGGGGTAGAAATGTAACATCCGTTATTTTATGTGTAGTTATGTATGATGCTTAGGTTTAAGGTTTGGATTGTATATCTGAGAGGTGATTTGAGGTATAGAGAACAGCTAGGGTTTCCGGTTAGTGTCTTTTAGATAATTGAGGGTGGAACAAAAAAATTTTGGAGTTAAAGAGGAGATTAGGCATTTTGATGGTTAGAGATTGTTCATTAGGTCATAAGGAGCCTATATCTCAAATTTGGGGTCAATCGGACATCGAACGGACCCTGAACGTAAAGAGTTGACTTTCTGGTCAAAAGTCAACGCTCAAGCGTGGCAAACATCACGCTCGAGCGTCCACAATACGCTCAAGCGTGGGTGTGTCCACGCTCAAGCGCCCAAGTCAACCAGACAAGGGCCATGCTTTGACTTGCTACGTGTCAACGGGCGTTGACGTGGCAGACTCTGAGTGGTTGCATGGCTGCGGTGGTCTTCACGCTCAAGCGTGAAAATTGTCCACGCTAAAGCGTGACCACGCTCAAGCGTGAAAAGTTCCACGCTCGAGCGTGGCAGCGTGAATCAGAAAAATAAAAAGGGCTTAAGTGACACAAAGTCACTTAAGCCAAAGGAAAGAAACGAAGCAGAGAGCAGAGAGCAGAATTCTGAAAACTGAGAGGAGCTTATAGAGAGAGAAAGAGAGAGAGTTTAGTGAGAGAGAGGAGTTCTTGAGTGAGTGTGACTTGCCCGATCGTCCTTTCGCAAAACGGAGTACGTGGTTGCGATCGTAGTGACGATACCTTCATTCTCCTCTTCCCCGTTTCTTCAATAGTCGAAGGTAAATTGTCCTCGTTTATATCGAAAGTCGTTTCGTTACGTTTATCTTTATATCTTTCGTTTCGGTTATCGGAATTCGATTCCGTCTTCGAGGATGAACTCGTGGTAACATGTGCTTCGTAATGTGATGCTTAGGTGAATTTTTGGAAGCTCCGAGGCCCTAGAACCGTGCTGGGAAGAATTGAACTCGTGGAGGAACCGCTTGTTTCGTCTCGTTTCGTTCATCGTACGACTTCCCAGGTGGGGGAAAGAAACCATTTAACGTCGGAAACGGCGCAGTTACATTTAGTTCGATAATGGCGTAGGGCGACCTAAACCCTACTCGAGAGCGAGTAACGGACAATGTCTATGTCACATTGGGGACTACTTAGTGGTACCAATGATGATATTGAAATTGTGTGTTTATCGTCGTTACGATAAAAATGTATTATTTTATTATTTTATGATTGGCTGTTGTGACTGCTTGAATTAGTTGCGTTGATATGATGATTGATGACTGATGCTGAGTGTTGATATATCATATGATAATTATTATTATTATTGTATTGGAGTTGATGCCATGATTGATATGATGTTATGATGCCATGAATGTAATGATTATGAGCAGAGTTTGAATAAGTGATGAGATATGATGAGCATTGATGATGTATTGGGGAAATCATACCTTATGTGTTAGTAGTGCCTAACCGAGATGATTGATGTATATGATGATGAGGTTTTATTGAGGTTATTTATGAGGTGATGATGAGCGGTTAGGGCACTAGGGGGTGACCTGAAACATGGTCTGTGATATGTGGACCTGAAACATGGTCGTTTGTGGACCTGAAACATGGTCGTTGGGGTCTATTCCTCGGAGGGAGAATTCCCGGGGTCTAGGCTAACGGCGGACCGTCCCAGACATGATTTCATTTTAGTTGCAGCTATAGTTCATGCATTGCATGAGCACCCTGGCCGTGGTCCAGAGGTGTGCACCGGTTGTGTAGCTATAGTGCCATTGCTTTGCATGGGCACCCTCCAGCCGCGGACGAGGGTGTGCGCCGGGGCCTTTGGGACGTGTCGATTGTTGTGATATCCGGATATGGCCGACTACCTGAGGAGATTCATACACATTTGCATTGCATCATGATGGGGGTAGAGGAAAAGACCCTAGATGTAAATTGAGGATGCTTGTGTTATATAAATATATATATAAACTATATTTTGGGAGATGGATGTTTATCGTGCTGTTATAGAATTAAATGTCGCTAAACCCTTTCCACGTTTGATGTTATATGGCTTCTTATCCCCTTTTCTTTTTCTTTTGTCGTATACTTGTACATATATGTTTTGCATAACAGATCCAGATCGTGTTGATGGCGCACTGGGATCACCCATGGATGACTCAGGACCCGGGGTTTCCCCTCTCGGGGACCTTTGAGGTTGAGTGCTTAGATCCGAACGGGTGGCTCGTGGACCCAGTCACTCGCTTCGTTGTGTATACGGGTCCTACGTCCATCACCTCCGGGTTCGGACAGGGAGCGCCGATAGGATTCGTCGGCACGTTCCGCGTTGGCACTACCCTTCCTTTCCAGGTAGGACAGCCAGATGGACACATACCGCCGATGCCGCCGATGCCAGGCATGGCCCCAGATCCCTTCATGGTACCCTTTGAGGTACTAGTTCCAGGACTCGCACCGGCACCAGCACCAGGACCCGAGTTGGCACCTATCCAGGAGGAGGAACCGGTTGCCCCCGCCCAGGACCTGGCACCCCTTCCAGAGGTTCCAGCGCCTCCAGAGATCCGGGCTATGGTTTCAGAGTCTTCTCGAGTATCTACCAGACAGTTTCATCCCCGTGATAGTAGACTTTACCGACAGAGGTTTCAGAGGCAGTCGGACAGGAGCTCGTCCAGTGAGAGCGGAGGAGTGTCCGGACCTGCCGGACCACGGGATGCGGACGAGGGTGGTAGTATTTGATGGCTCGGGCCAGTGCCATCTGCATAGGTGTGAGTGAGGTTTTGTTGTATTTTGAGAGGGGACAGGGTGTGGAGAGAATTGGCGAGACATCTCCCCTTTTATCTTTTGATGTATTTTCTTTATGTTATGTACCGCCGTTTTGTATATATTTCGGGATCCTACTGATGGGAATCCCTTGACAGTTATGTATTAGGAGATGATGTATATATTTATCTATGTATATATGAGTGATGTATCTGCCTGTTACTATTTACATTTTAAGTTTTAATTTTCCGCTGTTTAAGTATAACCGTTTATCGCTAATAACACGATTAAGCCGTAATATTTTGGGTTTTTCTTTAATGGGACGTCGGGGCGTCTCATCCATCACCTCTTACTTTCATCCATTTTCTTCTTTTCTTCACTTTAATTTTGGTTACAAAAGTTAGACGAATTTCTTGTTAAAAATTCAATCATAAGATCATCTCCAAAGGCAACCTATCATTTGGTTGTCATCACAACCGTGGTGGCTAGCCACTCGCCACCTTTGCAAAGGTGCCCAAGATCATCACCACTGAATATAAAACCAAGATCTACTGGCGGAGGCGGGCGTGCCACCCATCCATCGTGTTCCAACGGGCATGTAAAAATCTCATCAGCATAATCCTCACCAATCAAGAACATACGACTGTAGGGAGACAGCGAACTCGGCTTTGCCTTCAATATTAAATAAAGAAAGTATATAAGTAGTTAAGAATAAAAAACATAAGTAATTAATTTAGAAATTTGATCATTAATTATGAATATACTTTCCGGGACAATAGGAGCTCCTGCTTCTCCAACTCAAGCTCCTGCCGTTTCACCTCCAAGTCAAGCTCTCGCCGTTTCACCTCCAAGTCAAGCTCTTTGCGTTTTACCTCCAACTCCCGCTCCCTCTCTGCCAAGTCATCCACCTCCATATATGTCCTATGATAGCTCTCTTTTCTGCTCACATGTGAAGATTTGGCAGCTCCCGCAGTGTCCTGGGAACCCATGGAGGAAAGCTCCTTTACAAGCATCTGCTTGAAGGATGGGTTTGATAGGAAGTGGCTCATCAGCCGATCTGTAATTGCCGAGTCGGTCATGAGCTGTTGTGTAACCACTTCTCTAAGTGCCTCCTCGTCAACCTGCCTATGTGGAGCTCTTGTGCCATAATATTTTTTGATACCCACTGTCCTTGGAACACCAATCACCCGACCAGGGTGGTCGTCTTTGCCTAGGCCAGTGATCAATATATCTCGGCGTCCATGTGGGACGAATGAGCCATGGAAGCATTTTTCCTTAAGATCCTCATACAATGAAGAAATTAAAAAAACGTGTAAGAGAATGTGTTAAAAATATCAATATATACAAATATCAACTACAAATGCAGTTAGTTTGTTACTTACAATCTTTTCTGCCACAGTGCGTGTGGCTTCAGCTTTAAAATCTCCTTTTTTTGTCCTTCGGGCCTCCAACCAAACATCCTCGCAGGTGATAGGAGATGGAGGATCAACAACTGTGCCCTCAAGCGCCTCTCCAGCTGCTATCCTCTCATTCAGCTTCTCCTGTAAGTCCCTCAACTTATCTGTCATCATCTCATTAATCTTAGTGTCGTACCCACCCTGAGACAATGTGTGGGTGTGAATGTTCTTTTCTTGAGTGCTCTTTTCCCTTTTAGCCTGTTAAAACAAAAACACATAATAAATTTAGTTAAATAAATTTTCTTTACTTAAATGTACTCTAAAATGGATAAGTAAATTAACTTCAACTAACCAGAAATGAAGGTGTATGTCGGCTCTTAACAAATATCCCACGTCTCCCTATCAACGTACGGATAGTTTATAAAAAGCTTTTCGTGGTCCTTCGGTCCGAATACATAATGCCTAGTAAGATCGTGCTTAAACCCATTCCAACGCTTTGCCACCAATGAGAGCCATTTCGCCCTATGCTCTTCCTTATTCGGCACGGTCCACGCTAACTACACATTAAATACATAACAAAGAAGAGGAATTAGAACTCAAATAATTCTTTAATAATGTACATCAAAAGAGTGTAAAAGTAAAATACCGTGATAGTCTCATGTAGGATGCTAGTGTGCTGCTTAGCTTCCTTAGTCACCCAAGTTTTAAATTGCTTAGCATCGGGTCCCTGGGGATTCAGTTTACCATCAAACCACACCTCAAGCTTCTGACCACTAAGCCTAGCCCTTTCTAACTTTTTCAGACAAGTGGTTGCTCTACCCCCTTTTTTCTTACTCTATGGTGCCTGTTTGGACAAATAAATATTAAATTAGAGGGTTATGTATAACATGGATAAATAAAGAATATGAGCCTAATTAATTAAATTATATGTATAAATAAAACTTACACTATCAACAGGTGTAGGCGCCACGACCACTCCCGTGCATGTGGGATGTCAGCTTTATACATGTGTATGCCTATTCAGAAACAAAAATTAATAAATTAGGTTTTTTTAACATGGATAAATAAAGATAAAGATAATTACAGATGGATAAATAAAAATAAATCTAAACTAACATGGAGATAAATAAAAATAAATCTAAACTTACACTATGTTCAAGTTTAATTTAGCTATATATCAATATCCCTTCGTGATGATCATCACGAGTGACATGTACATTGTCCTCCTCTGTTTCCTCTATGATAGTAGCCATGTTTGTTGAGAAAGAAGGAGTCTCAGGAATATCAAGAGTTGAATCTTGATTTTCATCACTACCATTATTCATGCTTTTTCCTTGGAGAACCACATACAACATTTTGTTAGAAGGATCAGCGATGTAAAACACTTGTTTTGTTTGGGAAGCCATAATGAAAGGCTCATTTGTATGACCTAACTTGCAAAGGTCTACCAATGTAAACCCCCATTCGTCGGTTTGTACACCATATTTACTATCAACCCACTTACATTTAAAAACCAGCACCGTAAGCTTAGTGCAATCGAGCACCTAAATCTCTTCAATGACTCCAAAGTTTCATTTTAAAAGTGACACACCGACTTTGCTCAATTTAGAGAAACTATTGTTTTTATATTGAGGAAATCTACTCATACCTTCTCATCAAAGTCATTTTGTATAGGATGTGTTTTATGTATTGAGGGGAGAATCGCTATAATGAAATGCATTTTTCTTGTGATAAAGTATACTAAAGGCAGAACTAGCATCAATACAATATGCTATCAGTATAAAGCCAATGTGTTGTATCACTATGTACTACCCTGATAGCAAATTTCCCCAAATAAACCACCCTAATCACATTTGCCACAGAGACAACCAAAAAAGAGCAAAATTTATCATTCCAGTATAATAACCCAAAACAAAACAAGCACCACCACTTTAATACAACCCAACACAACTTGTATCAATGATGGGGTTATCTTGTTCATTTACCCTTAATCAATATAATTTTTGGCTTACCAAAAAAAAGGTAAAGCAACCAAACAGAAAGCAAAATAACATGAAGCAAACCAAACACAAAGTTTAGGGCATTACCGTGTTCACAAAGAGGAGAAGAAGAGTGGCTCAGTGGTGAAGGAGGGTGGCTTTTGTTTAGGTTCTTTCCTTGCATGTGGAGAACCTTAAATGAGACCAAAAACCCTTAAATGAGACAGAGTAGAGAGAAGAGAGAAGAGAAGCAAAACCGAAAATGAAAATGAAACTTTGAGGGTTTAGGTAGTTACCTGAGTTCAGAGAGAGGAGAAGGAGAGTGGCAAGTGGTGGTGCTATCAAGGCGGCTGCCGTTCGTTGTGGCTGCGAGTGAGTGGGAAAGACAGGGTTAGGGCACGCGTGAAGTGAAAGAAAGACAGTGTGTGATTCAGAGAGAGAGAGAAAGAGTGTACCTCTCGATGGTGGTGGAAGTGACCTCGTGGTGGTGGCAGTGCAATGGAGCTCGCGGTGGTGGAGAAGGGTTAGGGCAGAAGAGATGAAAGTGCAGAGGCAGAGAGTGAAAGAGCAGATCAAAAGCAAAGAGTGAAGAGAGGTTTTTGTGTTAACGATACATTCGAAAAATATTTGATCCAACTGACGTTAAAAGTCATCTTTAATGTCAGTTGTTTAAATACCTGACATTAAAGATGCACTTTTAATGTCAGTTGTTTAATCAACTGACGTTAAAAGTGACCCGCATCACTTTTAACATTAGTTGTGTATACAACTGACGTTAAAGATGATTTAAGTGACCCCGATAATTACAATTATGCCACCGCCTGCTTTTTAACGTCTAAGTTTTGGTTAACAGATGTTAACCTTTCCTGTTTATTACATATTTTGCACTGGTGCTCCAGGCAGACTTCCCGGCAGAGGGACACATGAATGAACGGGTTTCACATCAGAATGAGAGGGAACCTGAGACTGAGCAGGTATGGAACTGCACAATTGAGGGGATCCTGAGATTATGCAGCTAACGATAGCTTAAAGGAGTTGATTGGTACTACCTATACCAATAAGATGCATATTCTTTTCGGGAGCCCATCCCTTAAGAACTCCAAAGTTAAGCGTCTGAAAAGACCTGTGTTGGTTTGTGGGGACAGTCGTCGATCCATAAAGCAGCCTGGAATGTTACACTACGAAGCTTCCCCCAAAGCACCTAGGATGACCAAATTACTATTGAACTCCAACTTGGTCCTCAAGATTCATTCTCCTAGAAATAGCTACAGTAATCATGATGGTAAGTTTCTTTTCCTACTAATTAGACTCACCTTGCATCCTCACTTGTTTTTTTTAACCATGTCATTGATACAAAATATCCACTATCGTAAACAGTGACTAATCTTATGTCGGGGGACTTGAACAACATTTAAGAGTTGTCCTATCCCAATCAGATTTTTTTCATACACAAAAACCAAGAGTCGAATCCCTCACCACTTGCTTAAGAGCCTAAGCCCATTACCATTCGGAGCAATAACATGTTAGTGCATCCTCACTTGTTTAAGCATTGAAGTCTAAACAAGTACCTAGCACCCTTACTCTCCAATGCACCAAGGCTCCAAGGAGGTTACATCAGTGAGCCCATTCGGGATCTAACATCCCAGCGCCTAGGATACTATATCATATATTTTCTAATAAATACTCAAAATTTGAACATTAAAAATTAAAGTATTAATTTTATAGTATTATATTATTTATCGATTTGAGATACGAAAAATAAAAAATAAAATATTTTAAATTAATTTTATAATATTTAATTCCCATTCAATCAATATCAATATTTTTTTCTTCATTCATTAATTTTAAATCATGCTTAATATTGCATATTTTTATTTTTATTTTTAATAGATTAGAACCAATATTCATAGTTAAACGGTATTTTTTTATATTTCATTTTATTATATATTTTATATTTTTTGAAATTATTTATAATATACTCCCTCCGGTCTTTATTATAAGAAGTAAATGATTACTTTTTTTTGGTCCAAAATATAAGAGACATGCATGTATTTTGACAAATATTAAATACTCATTTCCAATTTTACCCTTATTTATAATAGGGTTTATATTTACGAGACAGTGCAATTTGCAATACAAGTAGGTTTTTTCATTAATTATTGAAGGATTAAATTTGTAAATTTATATAAACATTAATTACAAATAGCTTATTTCAATATATTTCTTTGATCTGTGTATTTTAAGATTTTGTCTCTTGTATATAGGGCCAGAGGGAGTAATTAATTGGTGTAGGTGGTATCCGTAATCAGTATTCAGTACATAAAACAAAGTTACAGAAAGCAGACTAAACACTTTTATAATTAGGGAAAAAAATACTTATACAGTCAAAGCGCAAAGGCCGCGTAACCATTCAGACCGAAACGCGTTTACTTCGCTTCCCCATTTTACGCAACACAAACAAACCATGACCGATGTCCTACATGTCTTAAACTCTTCTTACTATAAAAATTAAAATTAAAATGATAAATATATATTAAACCAACAAACATAGATATAAACGGAGAAATGCTCAACTCATAGTCCAAACCAGAAATCACCCTATCTACCCATTCAGCAACCTCAACTGACCTGGTAAACTCAAGGTTCTAAACTTCATTTTTAACTTCGCTCTCTCACTGGGTAGTGGGTATTCTTCATTTTATGATTTTGTGTTTGAATTTCTCTATTTTTGTTTAGTTCATTTGTGGTCTTTCACTCTCTGATTGATGCTCTTTTTATGCATTTCATTTAATGGGGTACTTTTAAAGTTCTATGAATTTCGATTCTTTGTTTATTTTACTAGCTAGGTTGTCCATTGCATCTTCCTAATTTTACAAAAAAAAAAATTGTTTACATTTCCCCTTTTTCTAATCAATAAATTTTTGTTGGTATCAATCATTAGTTATTAATTTTTTTAATCGGGTTTTTATTAAAAAAATTAGTTTTTTGGATTTGTTGCTTATGCCAATATTTTTGGTGCAATATATGGGGTTTGACTTAGATGCACACTATTATGGATTTGAAGATCATATTCAGATCTTATGTCTTGTGTTAACAGATGATGTAGGCTTATAGATCTGAGTGATGAAATTTGGGCTATTGTTAGCACAGAAATAGTTCAGTGTGAAGCAACATGGGGAATACTTGTGTTGGTCCAAGCATTTCAAAAAATGGTTTTCTTCAATCAGTTTCTGCCGCAATGTGGCGGTCCCAATCACCTGAAGAAGGATCAGTATCTAATTCTAATAAAGAAACTGTAAATGAGGAAACAACTAAAGAGCCTGAATCACCCTTGCCTGTTCAAAGCAAACCCCCTGAGCAGATAACCATGCCAAAACCAGAAGCAAAACAAGAGACAAAATCAGAAATAGAACCGGAACCGGAACAGGATAAGAAGAAACCCAAGAAACCTGGTCCTGTGAAGAGAGTTTCCAGTGCAGGACTTCGTGTTGATTCTGTGTTACAAACAGAAACTGGTAATTTCAAGGAATTCTTCATGCTGGGGAAGAAACTTGGACAGGGTCAGTTTGGGACAACGTTCTTGTGTATCGAGAAGGCAACCGGACGCGAGTATGCCTGTAAATCTATGGCAAAGAGGAAGCTGGTAACTGATGAGGATGTTGAGGATGTGAGAAGAGAAATTCAGATAATGCACCACTTGGCTGGGCATCCTAATGTTATATCCATCAAAGGTGCTTATGAGGATGCAGTGGCAGTTCATGTTGTGATGGAGTTATGTGCAGGTGGTGAGCTTTTTGATAGGATTATTCAGCGCGGGCATTATTCTGAAAGACAGGCAGCTGACCTCATTAGAACTATAGTTGGGGTTGTGGAAGCTTGTCATTCTCTAGGTGTGATGCACAGAGACCTTAAACCTGAGAATTTTCTCTTTGTCAATCAACAGGAGGATTCACCTCTCAAAACCATTGACTTTGGATTATCCGTGTTCTTTAAGCCAGGTATTATCTGATGGTCATATATGTAGAGAAAGCTACTGTTTTGCTCCTTGTAATTTTCCTTCCTCAACTTAACTCTTTCTGTTTGAGTCCATAAAAGTCTTAGTTCATCTCAATTTGATCTTACTGTAAACATATATGGTGCGAGAAATACGGAATGTGTATGAAATGTTTTCAACAAAACCAAGTTTGATGAATTGAAATATTTAAAGTCTCAAATGACGCAGCCTAGTTGAGATGACTTGAAACATTTATAAAGGCTCAATTGATAAAATTTAAAGTTGAGGGGCCAAATTAAGAAAAAAAATGTATCTTTCAAAGACCAAAATGGTAGCTTTCCATAGATGTTATATGAACATAAACACACAATACACACACAGAGGGTGGGGGTGCAGTTGCGATGGAGATATCATCAGCAGCTGAGTTTGGTCTGCAGGCTTCAAGCATCTTTTATGGGCCATTCTCCGTAGGAGTGGTTTAACATATGTATTTTAAACTGCAGCCTCATACAACTTATGTAGTACTTTCACTTCATTGATTCTATGTAGAAAAACTGATGCTTTTTTTCTTCCAGGTGATATATTTACTGATGTGGTTGGCAGCCCATATTATGTTGCCCCAGAAGTTTTGCGAAAGCGTTATGGTCCTGAAGCAGATGTATGGAGTGCTGGGGTTATCCTTTACATTCTTTTGAGTGGAGTACCTCCATTTTGGGCTGGTGAGATCTTTTGGATTTATTTGGAGTTGGACAGTGTAATTTTGACCTCTGATCTTACATATTTATACCTCTATTTCTCATAATTGTTGTGCAGAATCCGAACAAGAGATATTTGAACAGGTTCTGCGTGGTGATCTTGATTTCTCTTCAGATCCCTGGCCTGAAATTTCTGAAAGTGCCAAAGATTTAGTAAGGAAAATGCTTGTTCGTGACCCTAGAAGGCGGATGACTGCACATCAAGTATTATGTAAATATAGTTCATCTATCCATGATTTGCTCTCACTTTAATTGTCAAAGCAAAAATCATCGTTATTGTTAGAATATATTGAGGTTATTAGTCTTACTGTTAGTAGGCTTGACCTAGTGCTAGTACTTTACTTAATTGTTAGTATAAGTAGGAGTATTAGGTTAGGTTATTGTATCATAATTCATATTACATCTATCAATCATGTTGGAAATCCGCCTTAATTGCGGTCTGCCCCTAGGCGCCTTAATTGCGGCAACTTTGTGCTGCCTTCATTGCAGCCACTAGCACCTTCATTGTGCTAGGTGTGAGGGGTGTGTTTAGTCCCACATCGCCTAGAGATATGGCCTAAGTAGTGCTTATAAATCTTGGGCAAACCTCACCTTACAAGCTAGTTTTTGAGGTTGAGTTAGGCTCAAACCCAAATTGCAAGAAATTTTTTTTTTTTTTTACAATTGTATTATATTTATACACTTGAAGAATTAATTACAAATGATAATTACAAGGCAAATAAATAAGTTAACTATTCCCTAAGTGCATTAGGTTAGGTTATTGTATCATAATTCATATTACATCTATCAGTCATATATACATTATCTGTAGCTGTCTTTCTCTCTTTTCCCTCTTACCTAAACCCTATAATTCCAGCAACTATCTATCTATGTAAAATAGCTACTAAGCTTGTGTCTGGGAAAAATGGCTGCGTTTACAAACATTGCATGACTCTTAGCATATAAGATTTATTTGTATATTGAGGTTCTAGACATGTGTCCCAATCATATTAGAACATGTTTTGCAACTGAATCTTTAATTAATTAAACATGTTTTGCTCATCCATTAGAAGTTCGAAGTAACAATGAAGTCTACATTTTCTTTGGGATCTGAATTGTGTTGTAATTGTTTATAGTGTTGTTCGTATTCAGAAAGCAAGTATAACACACTTGACATAGATATCTAGATCAATTGCTCATAGATATACTTTCTTACTTGAATTGCAATTTTCCAGAAGGTTTATGGGATGATTATGCATGAAGTGTATGCCCTATTTGTATAACTAGAATGATGGGGCTTCTGTGGTATTGTGGACTAGCCTTTCTGTGCTTTATGGGAAAGCAAAAACCAGTTACATTTGCAATTATTATTGCAATATTTGAGATAATATGACATTACACAAAACTCTGTTTTCTCGTCTTATATATATTTAATCTCCTGCAGGTCATCCATGGATTCAAGTTGATGGTGTTGCTCCTGACAAGCCACTTGATTCTGCCGTATTGAGTCGCTTGAAGCAATTTTCTGCTATGAACAAGCTGAAGAAAATGGCTCTTATTGTAAGTCTGTGAATGTGAAATCTTGAAAGCTATTTGTCATGTCATTAGGGCATGATATTGATGCTTAAAATTGAGTGTGCAGATACTTTGACTAAATGTGTTAGGATGGGAAGTCTTTCAGCATGGCGTTATGGCTGCAAGGTGAAAATGAAATGTTGTCATTTCCACCTCTTTATTTTATCATCTTTTGTGTTTTTCAGATTATTGCAGAGAGCTTATCTGAAGAAGAGATAGCCGGCTTGAAAGAAATGTTCAAGATGATAGATGCAGACAACAGTGGTCAAATCACTTTTGAAGAACTTAAAGCTGGTTTGAAAAGAGTTGGTGCTAATCTCAAGGAATCTGAAATTTATGATTTAATGCAAGCCGTGAGTATCTTTTCAAGCATGTTTTATAACTTTGAAAGAAATATGTGGCATTAGTTGGATAATAATACGCAAAGATGAATGAAAAAGAGAAGATTTTGCAATAGTTAAGAATTTGCTAAGGTTTCTGACGTGAATCCTCTTGCCCATGATTAGATTTGCCATTTTAGAATTTAGAAGTATGGCTTGATGATAATATAGTAATCAGTGATTCTTTGTTAATATTTTTTTAAAGTCTTAGTTTTGAATTTTGGATGAGGCTGTCACAAGGTCGTCATTTTCATTGACTGGCAAAGGTGGAGAGAAGTTTGACAATGGTGAACAATTCGAACTTAAAGGGAGAGGAAAAACTGGAGGGGAAAAAAAAACTTAGGTGCACTACAATGAAGTGCTTACTTATCCCAGAAGACTTTCCTAATGACATAATTATAATTTATATTTGTCAACATCATTCAATGCCAGTTTCTCCAATCCTTTTAATAACTTCTGTTAAATGATTCATTTGTTGATTTGATCTTGGCATTTGTAGCAATTAGCAAACAGTATCAACTTGCTGCATTTGACAAGACTCTGAAGTGAGATTCTCTTTTTAGAATCTAGGACTGTATAGGGTACTATTGCTTTCAGTTGGCTAATCATGCTGCCCGGAAGATGCACATATCTATCTAATAAGCATATAAACATTGTATGAACACTATTCTGAAAGAAGCATCAGAATTCCAATTTCCAAGTATTAGGTACTTCGGTGTGCAGTTGAAGGACAAGGATGGACAAATGTGTTGGAGTACTGCATAGAATTGGATTTGGATTGATCCCAAGGATTGGGAACAATGTGACACATGAAATGGGTCCCATAATTACACAACTGAGTTGGGCCTATCGGATTGTGTGTATCTCTCTATTGCCATGGTAGCAAATCTGTCAGGGCATTGACATATATATATATATATATATATATATAGGAATACACACAACATATACTTAGAGAAAAAAGTAATAATAAAGGATGGCGTAGTGCATGAGGCTCCCACCTGCTGGGGTTTGGGGAGGCAAGAAGAGAGTCTATTTCCAGGATTTGAACTTGTGACCTTTAGGTCACCAGTCAACAACCTTACCTTTACATCAAGGCTTGACCTCTAAAGAAAAAAAAATAATAGTAGACAAAAATTAAGACCAATTGCAAGCAGCATTGAAAGCCTTGGTTTAGCTCTAACAATTTATGGGCAATATTCGGACCCTAGAATTGAATGAGGAGAGCAATGACCTCTGAACCAACATATCTTTTAGTTATATTCCTAAAAGCATTATTTAACGGTGTAGAAGTTCAGACTGAGTTTTGGTTCAGACTTCAGCCATATGTTAGACATGGAAACAGCTTGTTTGAAGGATCAGCGCTCCATGTACCTATATCCGGAATTAATTCTGTCTTTGTGATTTATATTACTACACTCCTTTGCTTTCATTTCTAGCACAACATCCTACTATTAAAAATGATTCTAGAATAGCACCTTCTCATCTTACATGAAGACAAGTTTATCATTTGTTTTTATTCATATATTAGAAGTAAGAATTTTACCTTGTTCAGTCACATACACTGGGTAGTTAACATGAAAACCAAATCAAATCAAAATTGGATGAAGGGATGTCTCTTAAAACTTTTATTTTATCATAGATTCTTAGTAATAAATTAGTGAAGTACTTTTTTTAGTAGGCTAACTCAAATCTCTAACATATTGCTATAACCTGAAATTGTAGGCTGATATAGATAACAGTGGAACAATTGATTACGGCGAGTTCATTGCTGCAACATTGCATCTAAACAAGATTGAAAGAGAAGATCATCTATTTGCAGCCTTTTCTTACTTTGATAAAGATGGAAGCGGCTATATTACTCAAGATGAACTTCAACAGGCTTGTGATGAGTTTGGCATCGGAGATGTTCGCTTGGAGGAGATAATCGGAGAAATTGATCAAGATAATGTAAGTGGTTTCCAAATCTATTCAATACAGATCCTCTTCGAATGTTTTTTTTTTTTTTTGTTACAAAGAGGGGCTAGAGCCCAAACACAGAAACACCTATACTAAAACAGAAACCACACGGGGTATGGAGACCCCAGAAAAACCATGGCTAATAAGACTAGCCAACTCTCCAGGGGGGATTCTAACATATGTAATCCTAGATGTTGCTGAAGGGCCCAATTAGCAAGCCAATCGGCGCATTTGTTTCCTTCTCTATAGGTATGGGTAAAGGTCACCTCCCAGTCCTGCTCTCTCCAATGAAGGATCCGGTGCAACCAACAGAGTGCAGCTAATGTTTTTTCTTGAGCACAGCTTGGCTTTCTTATCCTTTGTAGCTACATCTTCTTTCATGTCTTGAGCTCAAGACGAGACCTTTCTTTAGGCTTTGTTTGTGAGTCTTATTTAGGAGAAGGGAAATGGAAGGTTAATGAGGACCTCTCCCTTATTTGTGAGTGTAAAAAAATGTGCGGAAGTGTTTGAGGATTTTAGAAAACCCAAACCTCTCCTCACCTCAATTTTTTGGTATACCCCAATTTGGGGTTTTTTTTTTTGGTTTACCCCAATTTTTAGAGGAAAAGGAATTAAATTTTTTTTGCATTAGTATTAATTTTTTTTTTGAAAGGTGCATTAATATTATTTTAAAAATATTACTTATGTTAATTTTCTAAAATAAAGGTAAAACTGTAAAAGTATGTTATAAACCCTCCATTTACTTCTCCTCATACAATATGCACTCACAAACAAGGTGAGGGATAATACTCTCATTCCCCTCCTCTCCCTTTCCTTTCCCTCCAAACTCACAAACAAAGCCTTAGGTTATAGAAACTATAAAAACTTTTGTTGGCTTGATGGAATCTTAGTAGCATTTCGCTAGAAACTTGAAACGATTTTGATGACACCTCTTGGCAGAGGGATTTTTCCTGCCCAATAATCTCAAAAACATAATTACCAAATAACATACAGGGATTCAATATATTAGACATATAATATAAACTAAATACCTCAGCAAAAGTCCAAACACAGAAAATTCTAATAGAAACAGCCTCTCTGCTCACGGGAGTAGCTTACATCTTACTCTCCCAGGACCCCACATGACCGTGGTTCTAATTTTCTTCAAAAAAATGAAAGGAGGCACCAATTTATCATTATTGCTACTTATTTTGGCCACCATTAAGGGTGGCATCTTGATGCAGATGTTTCTTTGTGTATACTTGAAAACCATCATGCTCACTCTCCTTTGGATAAAGAGTGTACTTTGGAGGGAAGCATCATTCATTGCTACATTCAAGTTTTGCTTAGAATTTGATCACTATTTAATAAAGCTTCTGATGACGATTATGCTTTCGTTATTGGTTAATTAATATTAACTCCCGTTTTTATCATAATGCAGGATGGAAGAATAGATTATAATGAGTTTGTGGCCATGATGCAGAAAGGAAATGTTCCTGTGGTTGGTAGGAAGGGCCTAGAAAATAGCTTCAGCATTGGTTTCAGAGGGGCATTCAAACAATAGTGTGCCTAGTCTACACTGAGATTCTTTTTTCCTTTCCTTATTTCCCCTCTTTTTTTCTCTCTGAAGGTTCAATATCTTATGCTTGAGTTCACATGATCACATGTGGGGGCCTGTTGAGCCTTTATTTTCTGCAGTTATTTTGTCTGTTTCCAGTTTAAATAAATATTGTAATTATGAGGATATATTAAACAGAGATATATGGTGGGATTTTACGGTTATAGAGGAAATTGATTCTTTATTAATCGGACAGATACAGAATGCAGCACCCAAAGTAATGGCTTAATAAATAATTAGTAGGTACCTGAACTAAAAAAAAAAAAATTAATTAGGTCCCTGAATTTATATAAAATTTTTAATTGAATACTTGAACTAAAATATTTTTAATTGGGTCTCTAAACTTATTTAAAATTTTCAATTTGGTCCTTTAAAGTAGAAATGTGATTATATAAAATAAAAAATAATAAAATGATAGATGATGAAATTTAGAGGAAAAAAAAATATTGTTTGACATAATAATAAAATGACAAAAGATAAATATGAGAGAAAAAATTACTATTTAAGATAATAATAATAAAATAAAAAATAAAAACTACTGCGATCAAAATGCATATATTTCACTCTCTCTCCATCCATTCATCATCTGTTTAACAGTAAGCTCCTCGTCTCTTTGTTTTGAATCTCTTTCAAAAAAAAATTTATGGCTAAAATATCATTTTGGTCTATTTTTTAGATTCAGTTTGGTCCGTTAATTTTTAAAATGTTCGATTTGGTCTTTTAACTTATTTTTTAGATTTAGTTTGGTTCCTTAATTTTTAAAATGTTCAATTTGGTCCCTTAAATTTTAAAATGTTCGATTTGGTCTTTTAACTTATTTTTTAGATTCAGTTTGGTTCCTTAACTTTTAAAATGTTCAATTTGGTCCTTTAACTTATTTTTTAGATTCAGATTAGTCCCTTAACTTTTAAAATGTTTAATTTTGTCCCTTAATTTGTGTCTGTTGATAAGGGACCAATCTGAATCTAAAAAATAAGTTAAGGGATCAAATTGAACATTTTAAAAGTTAAGGGACCAAACTGAATTAAAAAACAAGTTAAGGAACCAAATTGAATATTTTGAAAGTTAAAGGACCAAACTGAATCTAAAAAAATAAGATAGGGGTGCCTCCCCCTCCCCCCAATTAGTTTCTCTTCCCTTTACTCTTTACTCTTCCTTCCAGCGACTGGTTTGTTTCTTCTTCTTATTTAATTTTTTTTCCATGGCTCTACCTTTTTTCATATCTTTCTTTTCATTTTATTCTCCTCTTCACAGTTATTATTGTTTTGTTTCTAAATCACTCTTCCTACTCTTATCTCATTTGGTGGACAGAAGGAACCCAACCAGAAGCAGAAGATACAACTCTTATCTCTCTCCAACAACGACGTAATTTCATTTGAGGTAGGGGGAAGATGATCCTTACTCTAGAAGCTTGGAAATGGACAAGTGTTTGATATTTGATGTTTAAGGTTTTGGGACTCCCTAACCCAAAGTCTCAAGGCAATAATATATAGTTTTCAACTACTACTTAGTTATTCTATTTATCTACTACTTAGTTATTCTATTTATTTATTTTTTTATTTGATGAATTCGGATGAATTAGAAATTGGGTTGTAATTTAAATATTGAACTATGTTTGGATTGTAAAACACGTCTCTCTCTCCTTTATTTTTCTGTTTGCTGCATTTGTTCTCCATCAGGAGGTAACCCTGAAGGTGGTGGTTTGTTGGAGTATGCATGAAAGTCCATGTTTTTTATCATTTGCATGTTGATTTTATGATATGATCATAACTTGCATGTTGATTTTAGTGATACAACCATGTCTTGAATGGTAGTTGTTGCTTACAAATTGCTGGCATGTGAGATATATATTTTTTGGTTGCTCTTTGGGTCAAAGGAATAAGACGAACGGGTCCACTAATGTTCATGAGCTTATATATGATCGACACACTGAAAAAATTTGTAGTTTAGAACCCAGACTTGTTGCTTTGTGTTTTAAGAGAAGCCCGGAACGCAACTTCCAGAGTCTATCTTTGATATTGGGACTGCACTGGATTGGCCCAATGCTTGACTTCAGTGCTTGAGGATGGTGTCAATCTTTATCTTCCTTGCAGCTCATCTGGTTAGACCGACCGAGGGTGTACTTGCGAAGACACTCAGATACTAAAGTCAGTAAGGGTGTTGCAAATAATATATATATGTGTGGTATTCAGATTACTTACTTGGGTCCATGGCTTTGTGGGCTTTTTATAGTGGTGCCCCTGGCAGGGGTAAGCGTGACTGTCATTGTTGGTTAGGCTTCCTCTACCGCATGGCGTGTGGTACTCAGGGAGTTGGTGTGGTTCTCATGTTTATGTGACATTTGGGGTCAGCGATGATCTAGGGAGATTATGATGGTGATTAGAATGGTTGCGTGATTGAGGGACGGTCCTTATTAGTGGTGCTGTTTGGTTGGTGGGGGATCACTCCCGAGGTGGAGTGGGTCAACCCCTTTCCAACATTGGTCTTATAGTTTACGGCCGAGCGTTTTGGTTGACTAGGGGTAGGTTGTCCGGCCCTCGGGATTTCCTAGGCCCTCGTTGGGCCAAGTCTTCTTGTGGGTCAAATTTCGAGATGTGGGCCATAACAATTTGGTCCACAACGCTTTGAATGTTACAAAGAAGACTTTATCGATGAAGGTGTAGTTAAGACTTGATAGAACATTTCCTTCAAATATTTTACTTCTTCTTTTTTCCTAAATTCCAATCAGTTTCATTTTTTTCTGTACTTTTAAAACTCCAACCAGATTATTTAGTGTCAATATTTTAAGAAAGTAATATTTTTTTTGGCGTTTTATAGGTTGATACAAATGTTATTTATGCCTTATTTCACCACACCATTTTCTGTAGATCCTATTCTATGAAAAATGTCCTCTTTTACTAGTTACTACAACTTATTTTATGATAGGAAATATGAATACACTAAGTTTTAAGTCATAGTCCAATATTTGTTCTTCTCGATATATTTTAGGAAGAAGTCATGATTTTGTCTTGCAAGTCTGATCATTTACTGCTATACTTCTATTAATTATTTTTTTGGTGTTTTTCTCTAATTGTATATTCTGTAATTTGAGAATCATAATATTGTCCTCTTAGTATATTAATTTCTTCTGAAAAATAAATGTGTTATCCGTTTATTATTTTCAGTTTTCTTTTAACGTGGAGTTTAAAGTTTTGAGGTTGATTCTCTAGATATGATAATACATACACTGTTAGTAATAAGGAATTTAATTAATGGTTTTATAAAATTAAAACTTATTCTCTTGTAATGTCTTGATCAACTTATAGACTCTCCAATACTTTGCGATTATCTGCCTAAATTGTATTCAATTACTATGCATAAGTTTTATTTCTCTTATCAATTTTTTTGAAGCTTATGGCATTTATAATGTTCTATTTGTGCTATAAGATGAAATATTGTAATCATGAATGGCATAACATATATATATATATCTTGGGGATGTAATCAGTGAGCTACACCATGTGGGTGTGAACTGGAGAGTGGAGGGTGAAAAATGAACGCTCTTGGAGATGTAGCTTTTGTAGCACCCTGATTGGATATGGACTTCCGAGCGCTCCTTATATGACGACTCTCCATGGAGATGGTCTTTGGGCCCACGTACTTACATAAGCATTATAATGATAATTGAATATTGTGTAATTGATAAGATTATTGATTAATAATTGCTATTGATGTGTGATTTTATTATTTTAATTATATTTGTGGTTCCATGTAAATATATTTCTAGGCTGTATTATCTTGAGTATTAGATATCTTACCCCTTCTATTGTGTTTTTCTTAATCTTTTATAAAGATGGACATTGATGGATTTCTTATCGAGCTGCACTTCATACAAGGGAGGTATGAGCTGGACTATGATACAAGCCAGTTCATATTAGTAGGAGATATGTCCCTTTTGCTATTTTATGAGATAGCCTCGACTTTACCACCTTGGACTCTATCTGGTCTCTTTCGCATCATTCTGACCCTTCCATTCTCCTTCTTGTCGTAGATAGTAGGCGGAGCGTAGTTTTATTAAGGGGATTCAGAATATGTATATGTTGACTACTCCCATGGTATGTAGGGTACAAGGAGTTCTATTATAAGGTTGTATCTTTTATTTTGATTAATTCATATGTAAACCCCTTTATTTTGTGATACCTACCCCGATGTTCTATGTACTACCTAATATTTAAATTTAAATGACTTTAAACTTTTTGCGAGTATACACTAAGGGCACCACACATGTTGGCCGATCTTTCCACAATCATTCTCAACTCAGAGAATGTGAGTTTGTCTTTCTAGGTAACCATTCTACTTGCCGTGACCAATAAGAGTGCATCACTACTCCTTTCTCTCTTAGTAGCAATATCTTGGTCGTATCAGAACATCCACCTGCAACGTGGAATACTCAAGGTCCAGTCGGGAGAACAAGGCTACATCGGAATCTCACGACAACGATATGAGCTACCTATTGGCCATTGTGACATTGTCCAAGCATGGTTACCTCCCCAAGGTCTCACAGACCGTCCTTTCCGCATTCCGAACCCACACTGAAGAACACTAATCTCGTATTGTCGCTTGGCAAAGTGTAATACAATACAATCTTCCCTTAGTTGACACTGGTACCATCAAACTCATTCACATCAACTCGTCACTGATGCCAAAGCATCCAATTGAAATGTCACAAAACAATACTAGAAGGGGGGTTGAATAGTTTTTTCGCAAATCACAGTTTTCATAGCACAAAACAAAATTAAGTGCAGATAAGACGTTTTAATACAGATGCCTGTTTCAGCAAGTTGAATCACTAAGAGCAGCTATTAACACTCCCCAAACTATTAGTAACAACAATTAAATAACTTGTAAATAAAGTATAGAGTTAGGGAAGAGAGTACTCAGGGATTTATCCTGGTTCACCCACAAACTTTAGGCTACATCCAGTCCTTGGCTTCACCAAGTTTTATCACTATAACTGATTAAGATTACATACGAGTATTATTTTCACACCTAGCCTCTCTAGGCTCAACCACAAGTATTATTTGCACATCTAACCTCTTCAGCCTCAACAACAAGTATTCTTTCAACAAGCCTCTTCAGGCTCAAAGAGTTTGAAAGTTGTTTGAAGCACAACTTCAGTATTACACAATAACAATTCAACCAAATAACACTTCAAAGAGTAGATTGCAGGATGGTGTCTTCTCTAGATGATTTATCATTTAGAGAGAAGATTGATCAGAGTGTGGAGCTTTCAGCTTTTGCATTCTCAGTAAGAATGCTTTTCTCTTGAATATGTATATGTCTCTAGTAAGTCTCTTGTGAATATCTTATCTCTGATTCATATTTTAGTCCTCATGTTTCTCCATTTTATACTTGTCCATAATAGATTCGTTGAAGCATGATCAGGGATCTTCTCTTTATCTTCTAGATAAAAAATGGCCGTTCTGACTTGACATTAAATGTTTGAGAACATTGGAGATCTAGCAAATATGCTTTTCTACTCGGGCAATGTTTCTTTCCTTATTTGTGCAACATTTAAAAAAGTTCAGAGAAATGTGATTTTCACTTTATTGCATAAAACGAGAGTTACAGCAGGGTCTTCATCTTTTATGTCTTTTTGTACTCAATTGAAGACAAGGAGAGAGACAATTATTCTTATTTTAAAAACTTGATTCCTTTCTTCGATGATACTCTTCCATTCAGCTTTCCAAGTATTTCCTTAAGCAATATTTTCTCTTGAACGTTACTTTAGTAAAGAGAGAAAATATATCCTTACGCTTAAATGCTTCTTTTATCATGTCTTCAAGAGATATGACTTTGAACGCATTGTGGGTGCTTTGTTGATTCTGACAATTGCTGAGTGTCTTTCTGGTTCTGACAAAGCTTCAGACACATCTTTAAATCTTCATATGCTTCTTTCTTTTAATTATGGCACGATTCTTCCTTTTGATCATATATTGAAGACTTAGTCTGTAACTTTATCTATCTTCTTTCAGCTTTCTTCAGAAGATTTCATTTTTACTCTTTGTAGTCTGGATTAAAGAGAGTTTGATCAATTTATAGCTTTTGGAGACTCTCTCGATTCTTTCAATTGAGAGAAGATGTGAAGATCTTTGAGTAGGTTTGCTCTTTCTTCAATAGAGTCTTCACTATGAGCAACTTGATGATCAGTTGATACTTATCTTCTTCTTCCATTCTTCAAGATGTTTATCAATGAATATCACATTGCTTCTTGCCCTTAGTTGTTTCGTTTATCTTCAAGGAGTTTGATGTATGAGAGCTGCTTTAATACTTCAGCATTTAAGTCTTTCATCAGATACATTGCTTTAGTTGATGCTTGAGCTTCCAAAGGTCAGGCGCACGAAGTATGCTTTGATCCTTTTATTAGATTGACCTGTTAAGAATACCGTCTTTCCTGCATATCTCAAGTAGATGATTAGCAATATTCAGACAGTTCAATTAAAATCATTTTATTTATGTTTGGGCTCATCAAAACACACACGGATTAACTAGAGAGTGAGTCAGATGCATAACAGAGTTAGACACTTTGTGACTTAACGCAAATCACCTCATATTTCAACATATCACGGTACCTCAATGATGTCAACTCAAGCAGCTAAAACATACAAGCATATTATCAAGCATCTAACTCTACCATGTGATTAGCCATACGAGCATTATGGCAGTCATATAAATAATTATTCTAAATGATTTAATTATAATTGATTAAGTATAGAATTGATTTGATATTAAATTTGATATTAGATTAGCTTCTCATTTTATCCAATTGTCTTACAATATATGAACACAAATAGTTTTCTAATTTTGTATGGTTTATATGATTGTTATATTACGATGTAAAATATAAAAAATAGGAATAGAATTCATTTTAAAATTGCATATAAATAATTATTCTAAATGATTTAATTATAATTGATTAAGTATAGAATTGATTTGATATTAAATTTGATATTAGATTAGCTTCTCATGGATACTAAATTTCTGGATTTGTTTGGTGGGACTAGAGCTGGGTACGCGGACCCGTCCGATCCGTTTAAGTCCGGTCCGCATAATTCCGCACTTAAACGGACCGGACTTAATAGTCCGCATGTTAAATGGACTCTTGAAAACAGAGTCCACGTTCGGTCCGCAAAGTCCGCGAACTCTGCTCTTTTTTTTTTTTTTTTTTTTACATGTCAATCATCAAAAACAAATAATGCCTTATGTAGAAAAGTAAACCAAATAAACATTAAATCCAAACAAGAACGGAGACCATTAAAGTGTAACCAACAAAGATCACAAACCACAAATTTGATACAAAATACCAACGAAATTGAAATGCAAAATAAGGAACAATATTACAAGTTTGAAATTAAAGCTACATCATGTTGACATCAATCATAAATAACAACTTTAGTCTTTCCCTTTGATTTAGCAAGCTCCTCCTTTGCCTTAATCAAATCATCTTCATCTTCTTGTGTTCCTACAATTCACAAGTCATAATTCACAAGTAAGAATGTGCTTAAAAGCAAAACAATTCAATGCAAGGCATTCTATTTCTATACATAAAGGAATTCTATATTTAACTTCCACATCAAACCCTAACAACCAATTTCTAGTGCATATCAAGGCTTGCACATTTTTGGGAAGGAGAGAACTTCAAAATTTATTGAGAACACGAGAGCCAATACTGAATGCTGATTCTGATGCCACAGTTGTTATTTGAATGCTTAAGATATCACTAGCCATCAAAGCAAGTTTCGGAAACCTATATTTGTTCTCCTTCCAATATTGCAAGATATCAAGATTTGGATGGTATGTTGAGGAAAGGTTTTGCTCCTCCAAATAAGTATCCAATTCAGACTTACCCACATCCTTCTTATTTTGATTCTCATATTTGACATACTCCTACATTATTTCCAAGTAACAACAAATAAAGAATGAGAAATTAAACATAAAAAATAATTAATAAATAAAAGAAAGAAATATACTTACATTCATAATAGCCATCTCCATCTCCATCATTATCCTGATCACCAGTTAGGTCTACTCTTTCAAGTTCAATGTCAGCCGCATTAGCAGTTTCATTTATGGCAGATGCAGAGAAATCCATCACAACAATTTCAGCAAACAGCTATCACTGAAAATGACAAATTGAAACAAAATAAAGATTTAACATCATATTGAACATGAAAATGCAAATTGACTGAACCAGTTCCAAATTGAAAAATGCAAACTGAACCTGTTCGGGACTAGTAAAAACAATGTGATCAACTTATTTGAGACACTCCATTAATATACTTACAAGTAACATTCCTACTTAGATCTATTCATCTCCAAATCTATCAATGGGTTAACATTCACTATGTCAAAGCACATTAACATTGTTCACACTGTTTTTTTTTTAATCAAAGTAAGTATATTTATATAATTGAGTACATTTTTACCTTCCCATCATTTACAACCGCATCAGTGGGGTATTAATAACCCAAGGCATATCAGCCCCTAAACCCAAAAACCCCAACATATATAGCCTTTCACCTACTAATTACATAGACAAGTAATTACATTCACTGTCACTAATCCATAATAGGCCACAAACACCAGAAAATAGCAGAAACACAACACATAGCAGTGCATAACAGCAACATACAATCTGCGCCAGAACAGAAATGCATCATAACTTGTTTTCGTTTTGAGATTAAAGAGTACACTAGGGAAGAACACAGCAGTGGCAGGGACGAACTTTAGGGACGAACATAGCTGACAGCAGGGAAGAACAAACGCAGCAACGCCATGGCAGACGGCAGGAACGAACGAGCAACTCAGGGAAGGGCGTGATGCATGAGGCTGAGGCAGTGAGGCGCATTGTTTGTTACTCCCTTACTTGTTAGGGTTAGGGACTCACTCTTCAGTCTTCACACTCCCTAACTTTGGGCCTATGATCCGGTTTTTGTGGCCCAGTACAGGAGAAAAATAAATTTATCAAAAGTTCACGGGTCCGCGGACGGGTTCGTAAATCCGCGGATTGGGTCCGTTAAACCCGCGGGTTAAACGGACCGGACCCAAAAAGCCCGCATTTAAATGGACTCATTTTTTGCCTAGTCCAAGTTCGCGCGGACTGGGGGTTAAGCGGTTCGTGGACCCGGGTCCATATACCCACCTCTAGGTGGGACACAATTCCTAGTTTTATTTCTGATGTTTTTTTTAGGAATAGGAATGGATTACCTAGTTATAGGTTCATTTAATTTTTCAAGGGTCAGGTTTATGCCCCATAAAGATATTCATTAATATTCATTAATTCTTCACATAAATTATCTTCCATAATCTTCTCACACAATTTGGTAATATTCTCACGGCTTAATTGCATTTTTGGTCCATCTATTTTACTGTTTGGGCGATTTTGGTCCTCCAATTTTTTTTCACTCGATTTTGATCCCCATATTTTAAAAATGTGCAATTTTGGTCCATCTGAATGTTAACATCCAATAAATAATGGTGTATCTGACATGGCTTATGATATTCTAACAATACTTACGATTTCTAACAAGTAGGGATGTCAACCGGGCGGGGCGGGCATGGGTAGCACTCACCCGCCCCCCGCCCCACCGGGTGAAAACCCTACCCGTCCCCGCCCTTTACCCGACCGGGTACCCGTTAGACGGGTTTTAAACGGGTTTTGCGGATATCCACGGAAGTTGCCAAATAACTCAAATCTGATACAATATGGTGACTAATTTGAACAAATCTCATAAAAAATCAAGCTGATCTACTTATGGGGACTTCAAAATCTAAGAAGAATAGAAGAATGGTGACTTCATCAAGCTTATTCGCACAAATTTCAGGGGAAAAAATCAGAAGATGAAGCTAATCGAAGAAGCGATTCAACTTTCAAGTTGATTTCTGCGATTTTGATCTGGGAGGGAAGAAAGAACTAAGAAGTCTTGCGCGAACTGGAGAAGATGACCAGAAACAGACTCGGCGAACCAGAGAAGATGACCAGAAACAACGAGTTGGAGTAAGGACGGACAACGAGCTGGAGCAAGGGCGAACGACAACTGAGATGCATAACAGATTGAAGAGAAGGAGCTGCGGTGGGGTCGTGACCAACTCGAAATGGAGTGTGACCAGAAGGGATGAGATGAGCGGCAGAGAGCGGAACTGCGGAAGTGAGATGAACAGTGTGTTTGGAACCACTTCATTTTGTGCCAAAAGCACGTCCAGAAGCCTTTTGAAAACCACGTCCAACCTTTTCAAACCCACTTTCCAAACACCCACGAAGAAGTGAGATAGACAAGGAGAAACGGCGCATAATGATTTAGGTTATTAGGTATCAGTTATTCATGTATATAAAATTGGTGTGTTTTTGTAATTTAATAATCGAGTATGGGTATCCGCGGGTACGGGTACCTCAATACCCGTCCCTGCCCCGTTAACAAACGGGTATAGAAAATACCCGTTTATTTTATCCGTGGGTACCCATTTAGCCCCCCCGCCTGGTACCCATTACGGATTTTATTCGCGGATATCCGCGGGTACGGGTAAAATTGCCATCCCTACTAACAAGTAGTGTCATAAGTGAATTTTGATTTTGAGTGGTAATTATTGGATGTTAACAAACAGATGGATTAAAATTGCACATTTTAAAATGTGGGGACTAAAATCGAGCTGAAAAAAATTGGGGGACCAAAATCACCCAAGCAGTAAAATAGGGGGACCAAAAGTACAATTAAGCCTATTCTCACATTCATTACTCTTTACATTAATTTTGATATGCTGTGAATGTAAAATTTTTACATTGTCAATTAATAATGAATCATCTTATGTGCACCTTTCAAGTTAGTTAAGATGATAATTAAATATTTCTAATAATATAATAATTTATGATTGATTAACAGAATTGAGTTTAATTTCAATAAACCGTCAGTATAAAAGATTTTTTACACTGACATCCAATAATATATTTACAATCAGTATTATTATTATTTTTTCTTTGAATATTAAAATAAAAAATGCACATTTCAAAATATTAATAATGTCAGTGTAAATACATATATTACTTTAATCCAAAATAAATTATACTAGCAATACATATACCCTTTAAATTTAATATTACAAATAACTTTTTTTTTTTGGCATCAAAAGATTGCAAAATGACTTATTTGCAAATATACCTTACATTTATTATTATCCTTTGAATAAAAAAAGATAAAAATATTAAAACATTAATTAACTCCATTATCTGTCTCTTACGCACCACCAGATAGACACACTTGAGTACATTTCATTGGGACTGGATTTGACACCTGAATCTCACCCTTAAATCGAGGTTCCGAGGTTCTTTGATAATATTTTTATTTTTGTTTATTAATTTATGTTTCATGCCGAAGTGAATCAAATGAGAAATTACATTCATTATTAATCCCTCCGGTCTCTATTATAAGCAAAAATTAAATGGGACACATATATTAAAATAGTTAGTTGATGTCATTTAAAAAAGTCATTGAGAATAAAAATTTAAGTTTGTTACCTAAATTACCCTTCCTCTTATTTATTAAGCTTGTGTTATTGAGAATAAAAAGAGTCATTGGAAAACAAAATTTGTATTAAATGAAGGGTATTTTGAGAATAACTGCATTAAATGAGAAGAAAGTAGTTGAAATTTGCTTATATTTTGGACTAAAAAATTTGGAAAATTTTGCTTATATTATGGATCGGAGGGAATATTATGCTATTTTTTTTTTCCTTTTTTGAAAGTTTTTTTTTTTTTTCTGTCACACTCACCGAATATGCGTGTCTTTTTTTTTTTTTGTTATTCTGATTCTGAGACTATTATTTCCCAGTATTTTATTTCTCTCTCTGATTAAAACCCTAATTTTGCACTTTCTCAACTTTCACCATTTCCCTCTCTCTGTTTCTCTCTCTCTCTCTCATGGCGACGGCGCGTGAAGAGAACCCTTACGAAGGCGGCGGCGGAGAAGGAGGGTTCGGAAAGTTCCGGAAGCGACCTTTCCGTAGGTCTCAAACGACGCCGTACGATCGTCCCCCGACGGCGCTGAGAAACCCTAGCAGGAACCACGGTTGGTTCTCGAAGATTGTTGATCCTGCGCAGAGACTCATCGCTTCCAGCGCCCATAAACTCTTCTCCTCTGTCTTCCGCAAGCGTCTTCCTCCACCACCTACACCTGCACCTACACCTACACTTACACAACCTTCTTCAGGTTCGTTCCTTCTCTGTCTCTCTCTCTTTTTTTATTTTTTATTTTTTTTAAAAATTCAAAATTAAAATTTCAATTCATTTTAATTGAACATAGCTTCTTTGTTTTATAGTTTTTTATTTTTCAATTATGGGTAATCTGTTTTGTCATTATTGGTGTTATTGTTAATGAATGTGAATGTCTTCAATTTTGAAAGCATTTTAAGGCGGCAGTTAGGTTATCGTTATGTATTGTGGGGTGTTATGTTTCTGGAAGCTTGAAATTGTTGTAATGATAATATGACTATCTTCTATTCTTATTCCTCACTTGATAATAAGTATTGTATTCTTGTAAAGGTTAGCAAAGGTTTGGTATTCTAGTAAGTCTTTGTTGTGTGGTTCTCTATTACATAACATAAATTGTATTTAGTAAATTGAGCTTGATATTGGCGATACAATTAAAGGGCACTGCTAGAGGGTATTTTTAGGAAGTCTGGGTTTGGCTTAGGGTTCTATAATTCAGGACATAAATGCATTATTTGATAGAGCTTGATGTTGGTGATTTGAGTAAAAGGATAGTAATTTGGTGAAAGGGAGATGAATGGCGAGAGGAACATATTGGACTGAGCATGAGTCAATCTTTCTAGTCTATAGGAATGGCTTATTTGCTGTGAGAAGAGTTATGGTATTCACACTGGACTTCATAACTGAACAGACTTGGATTAGCTTCAGGTTGGATTAAATGTTATTATGGTATTTGGTGCATGACTAGAATGTGTCAGATAAAGATTGCTTTGCTTCCCCTTGATGTGATACCAGTTTGTAAACAATATCTTCAATAACCTGATATAATTTGTACACTGAAATAATAATGAACCTCAACAATAAGGTTTTTGGCTTGGATGCCATGAAATTTTTTCTATAGGTTCCCTTCAGTCTTCGTTGTTTTTATCTATTTAAATTGTGGTAAATTGTCATAATGGTAATATATATATATATACTTAGGTGTAAATTTATCTGATTTTACAGTTTTGTCTTCCCGTTTCTTTTTGTGTGCTGTTCTTCTCTGATATTAAAGTAAATCACATGATTCCACAATTTCTTTATTAGCATATATTTTATGGGTATTTGTTTGTGTACAGAAGCAGTACAGGAAGTGAGGGATAATCACCAGGAAGCAGCTGTTTTTGTAAGTATGCATGCTTCCCATATGTTATAGCACAGTTTGCATCTGTTTAAGAAGCATTTTTTTTTTGGGTGCAATGTGGGTGTTCAATTATAAAATAAACTAAGTGTATCATTTTATGTTTACATCGTGCTGTCAAAAATATGTATGCATGTTACAGAAATCGGATTATGTGTCTCATTTATTTGTTTTTTCTCCAACCTATCTAAGTACGTGTTTTATCATTGGTGTAGTTAACGACTCTTAAAGTGGAAGCATATGCATTACTTAGCTTTGTAGTGAAATCCAGGATGGGCTCAGTTAGCAGAGTAATTCTTTGTGGCCCTCCATAAGGGATCTTTTGGGTCATTCAGCAAATGAGGTTGACTGTACTTCTGCCTTGGGCATAGGGGTTGAATCCCCGTAGTTCAGTTTATATGGATTTGCAGTGTTGATAAAATGGTAAATACTGGTATGCAGTGATTGTGAAACTAACCTCCATGAGAATATGCTATCCTAAAATGATATATATGGCTTGGTGAAGTTTTGGGCTCATGATGTTATCATATGGACCTAAAAAAAAGGAAGTTATGGTTGTTGGGTAGTTATAACTTATAAAGTGTTCATTTTCTCTCTTTCCACTAAAAATATGTAAGTAAAAGACATTTTTATCAATGCGTAGTTCTTGAAAGCTTTGAAACACATTAATTACCTTTTTTTTTCTTCTTTTTTTTAAATTCGCGTGTCAGAAAACTAGTATTTTTGAAGTTTTGATAAAATGGATGATTTTACTTTGATTTCGTTGAGGGCTTCACTTATTATTGGTTGAAGTTGTTTCTGGTATTATTGTGCATGATTCTTGTGCACCTTTTTTTAGGGTTTGTCAAACTGTTTGTTGGTAGCATCATTTAAGATAATAATAATAGTAAATAGTAAATAATTACATGTTTGATGGGATTTCTTGCAGTCCTTCTATGATCATTTTTCATGGCATGGTTAGGGTGCTGCACTGTTATTTTTTAATAAATGAAACATATTCTGGGTCATTACTTTTATAATCATTATGTAGATTCTTCTCTATTATGCCCCATTTTTTGGTTGACTTTAGTTTTTGTTATTATTATTATTGTCATTGTTATTTTGTTTTGTGTTGTGTGAGGAACAGGTTGCAAATGACTCCTCTTGTAAGCAACAAGGAGCAGTTGGTGAAAGTGATGCTCGAATTAACTGTTCTAATGGAGGTGGATTAACTGAACTTGAGAAACTATTAAAGCACAAGACTTTCACCAGGTATGTTTGTATGATGTGCACGAGGCATCATTGCTTCTGGTATTTGGGTTTTTAGTGTTTATTTACTCCCAGCATTTTGAATAATGCTATTTTGCAGCAAAGTCTTGACTTTTGAATGCAATTTCTACTTTGGAGTGAAAATGAATATACAGATAAAACAATGAAATTTTTTCTGAAGATTTGGTATTTGTAGCTCTTTAAATTTATATATCTATGTATCTGTACCAAAAAAATAGTATATGCTTCTGGTCAGTTAGGTTAAGCAGGGAGCGCTGGCAGAGTGTGTGTGTGTGTTTATCCAATATTTGTTTCATAAAACATTCGATGTATAACATGCCCATTAATTATTTTTGAGCCTTTCCACTCTGAGAGTCAGAACTAAAGATTAAAGAAGTGTTGAGGTCTCATGTCATGATGTCATATTATGAAATATAGGTTTCATCAGAGGTTTAAGCAGTATCCATTGACTTGATTTTGGATTTTCTCTTTTAGATTGAGTTGCACTTCCTATCATTCATTTTAACTTTTAGGATTCATTAAAGTTCCAGTTGGTTTAGCTCCTTGCATGGTTTTTGCAGCTGATTTGAATTATCTGATCATTAATCTATTTCTGGTGGATTTGTTTCATTGTATAAAAGTGGAGGGTTATGTTAGGTAGTTTGCAGTAAACATAAAACTTTGTTGAATTTTTATGTCATGGATCGTTGAACAACTATATAATCAGGTGGTTTTTAATAGAGCCCAATGTTGTCTTTGATCCAAGTAGCTGAGTCCACTTGGTGGGATAATGCTTGATTGTTGTTGTTATGTAATTTGCACTTCCTGTGTAGATTATTGAACTTTATGAAGTTCTTGGTTCAAATTGCTTCTTCCAGTTCACCATATCATGTTCATGCCATTCTGTATTCTTTGATTATATTCCTTTTGGGATAAGCTTTTTGTTGATTCTGTACATGATAAGTGTGGATTATTCCACAGAGAAGAGATTGATCATCTGACAGCACTAATGCATTCAAGAACTGTGGATTCACCAGCCAGGGAAGAAGGGAAGAGGACAGAGGTGGTTCCATCAAATCCATTGTTGCCTCGTGATCAAAAGAATGAATATCCCAAAACTCCAGCTCAAGAAAATGGGAATCAAAACCGTGTTGTTTCAAACTCATATGTTACTTCCAGTGTATGAGAATTCGCTTCATACCTATCTTTGATATATTTCTCTTATTGTATTTTGTGGATTTAAAACTATTGATTTGCTTATTGTGATCCATTTGACATGTTATCTCTAGGTTCCTATTGAGGATGTTGCTTCACCTGCAGAGCTTGCTAGGGCTTACATGGGGAGCAGGCCTTCCAAGGTATCCCCATCAATGCTAGGCCTGCGAAGTTCCCCCAGGGAGGATCCAACTTTACTAGAAAGTCAACACTTTACTTCGAAATCCCCTATTATGTCAATTGTGCCAAGGGCTACTAGTGTTACCTGGGTTCATGAAAATGGCTATGTGACTCCAAGATCTCGTGGTAGATCTGCAATATATAATATGGCTCGAACACCTTATGCCAGAGTTTATCAAGCCTCTAAGCTCAAGGTTTGTCTTTTCCTCAATGGTATCATATTATGGATCCTGATGTTTGTAGGGAAATGTTGTTTATTTGGTTTCTCTAACTTTACAGGGTGGTGGGGTTGCTATTGAAGGCGGACCATCATCCTCAGCTCAGTATGCACTGGATCGTGATGTGCTTTCTGGATCTAAACAAGGGGTATACATACTTTTGATTATAAGTCCTATCCTTTCAGAGTATATTTAAGAGTTCTCCTTCAGGAATATATTACTGGATTTTTTCCTTTTTCTCCATTTTGTAGGCATTAAAACGCAGAAGTTCCGTATTAGATAATGATATAGGATCCGTTGGTCCTATACGTCGAATCCGTCAAAAGTCTAATCTTCTGTCTTCTAAAGGCTTGGCCTTTCCTTATTCGGGCAGTCCTCTATCTATTGCTAGGAGTGAAGTTGGCACTGATGCTGCTCAACAACCTTCATCTTCCATGCAGAAGCCTCTTCTTTTGGGTGAAGTTAAGCGTAGCCATTTGAAATTGTCAGCAGAAAATATGGATGACGCCAAACCTAGTACGAGCTTTCCTCCTTTACCCTCAAAATCTAGCGAGATGGCCTCAAAAATATTGCAGCAACTTGATAAGTTGGTGTCCCCTAAAGAAAAATCATCTGAATCGAGGCTACCAACTTTGAATGACAAATCTCCAACAAAGTTGTCACCATCCATGTTACGTGGACAGGCTCTTAGAAGCATGGAGACAGTAGATTCATCAAAATTCCTAGACAACGTACAAGATAATAAATTAGATGACTCACTTGGAAATTCGTCTGTTAGTGATGAAAAGTTAACATCACAGAAAGATAAGGTTGAAAATGGTCCATTGAAGCTTGTTGCTCCTAATGATGGATTAGTTCCTGTTGTAGCTAATGCAGATGCTACAGTCCCAAGGAAGCAAATCATATCTACTACAAGATCCGGGGATACTTCCATGACAAAACCTGTTTCTTCTCCACAAAAAAAGAGGGCATTCCATATGAGTGCACATGAGGTTTGAGATATTCCTTAACTATTATCTGTTTTAGGGTTTCCTGTATTTATCTTTATTTTTTAAGTTTTTTGTTTTTTTTTTTAATTCTAATATGTGGCTTGATTTTAATATTTTTTATATCTTAGTGCGAAGAGCTGGTGTTATTGTTAATCTTGTTTATAGTGATTTGTTGCTTTATTCCATTTAGCTCCCAAATATTGATGAGCGAAGCAATTGCCCGGATTTTTTTGATTTTGTTTTTTTAGATACATTTGGTTTTGATTGCTGACAGAATAAAATTAGTTGAGTTTTTAAATGAAAAATATTATTCAATCTCAGGTCATGGTTATTCACTATTCCCCCCCACTTTTACAGGATTATGTGGAGCTGAATGATGATGCCTATCCTAATGGGGCTGTGTCTCCTTTCTCTTTTTCTGGTAAAGAAACAACAGGCTCCATTGCTGTGGCAGATAAAGTTACCTCTTCTACTGAAGCCATTGTACAAGAGAAGCCCCCAGGTTTGTCTGTGGTAATGCCATCCAAAAGTTTTACAATAGATGGTAAACCTAATTTTGGAACTGCTGATGGTGAGAAGGTTGATTTACCGACCTCTATAACTTCATCTATCCCTGATCCTACTTTTAAGCCAGTTACAGTTGCTGTTACTGCATCTACACAAACAATTTTAGGTTCCGACAAGTCTACTTCACCAAATGGATCAGTTGCTAATCTTCCCCTGTTTACTTTTGGGAATAAAGTGGTTCCATCAACAGAGCTGACAGCTGCTGATTATCCATCAAAGGAGCCTACCAAATCAGGTCCAATATTTGGTTTGGAGAAAGTTGTCTCATCAAAGGAGCCAGGTGCTGATGCTTCATTAGGTCACTTTGGCATCAACAAAAATGTCAACAATGTTCCACAACAAGTGCCGTTTACTTTCTCATCATCAGTTGATGGGGAGTTTACTGGTCTCAAATTTGGTGCTTCTTCTGACCCAAAGCTGAGAAGCTCAATCAGGTTAGTTTATGCGCTTGCTTTTAAGAATCTTACTTTCAAAATATTCCTTTGCTAATCCAGGCTATTTTTCTAGCTTAATTAGAGGTTTGTCTCTGTTCTGCTCGTTCTATTAACTTCTTGTCAGTGAAAAAAGAATCTGTCTCTGAATGAATAAATCTTATTGGGAGTATATTATTTTTCATTATTCTATGTTTCTACTGAGGTATTGTTTGATTGCTGAAACATATTTTGCATCAACAGTCATTCATCAAATTTATCATCCTGTGTTTCACTGTTATCTTGTACTTTGGTCGTACAATCTCATTTCAAATGTGAGCTTTGAACTTTTTTTTTTTTTTTAACAATTTGATTCAGATTTATGCAATAGATCTTATTTATATATTTGCTTTTTCCTAAGGGGAAATCACACCAACCTCTTCTGAGGTTTGGCTTAATTACAACCGGCATGCCTCTTTCTTCAGAAATTACTTCTCTCGAAAACAGATATAGGGCTTCTTACATTGTGTTCAGTGAATTTTTACAATGATTACTACATGTGCCATTCATTTGCAGCTCAACTACTATTGCCGGTGCAGTTGATTCAATGCCAAAAGTTCTTCAATCAGATAATGCTGATGCTAAGACTAATATAGTTACTGGATTCTCTGCTCGAGCATCAGAACCAGCTGTTTCATCTGCAGCATCGACACCGGTGTTGACATCACCCACAAATATATTTACTTTTGGCAACAGTTCAAATCAAAATGGGCCTATTGCTTCAACCCCTTCATTTTCATCTCCATTTCAATCTACGGTTACAAACAATTTCACCAGTGAGAATATCAGTAGCTCGTCCCTTGCAGCCAGCAGCACTAGCACCTACATTAGTGCCACTGTAGCCTCCCCTGGTGCCAGCATGACAACTAGCACCCCTGCTGTAATTGCATCCAGCAATAGCAGTTCTGCTGCTCCGACAGTGGCTTCTTCATCTTCCACAGCTTCCCTGTTCAAATTTGGATCCACCCCTTTACCATCAACAGGTTTACCTGTATCATCTTCTGGCTCAGAACCAGTGGATAACAAGAGCAGGCAGGATGCAGGATTTGGTAGTCTAGGCAGTACTTCCTTTGGAAGCTCATCTGCAGCTGTTGGAAGCACTGGGAGTAGCATTTTTGGATTTAGTTCCTCATCAATGACAACTGTAAATAGCCAGTCTCAGGGTTCTGTCATTGGCACTACAAGTGGTTCAGTGTTTGGTGCTCTGGCACCTCCTACTACTAGTGGTTTTGCAACTTCGACTCAGAGTCAATCAGTGGCATTTGGTTCATCTACATCATCCCCATTGTCTGGGTTGACTGGGAATACAGCTTCTTCAGGGAGTTCATCGTTTCCTTCTTCAAGTCCCGCCCCAAATATTTTCAACTCTGGTACAGCTTTTGGGCAAAGTACTGTTGCTTCAGAAGCTAACCCTGTTAGCTTTAATAGTGGTACAAGTTCTACTTTGTTTGGGCTTTCTAGTTGGCAGTCCAGCAAGCCTCCCTTTGGTTCTTCCTTTAGTTCATCATCTTCATCTTTCTCTGGGTTTTCCTTTGGAACATCCACTCCTTCTGTTGCTTCTACCAGTTCACCAATGATGTTTGGATCATCCACTGGTGGATCATCAAGTCCTCAATTCTCCTTCACTTCAGCTGCAGCTACTACAAACATGCAGCAGCCTGCTTTTGGAAGTCCTAGTCCTGTTTTCACATTTGGTTCTGCTTCGGTTAATAATGATCAGATGAGTACAGTTACAGAGGACAGTATGGCTGAGGACACAGTTCAAGCGACTCAACCAGTGACTCCTGTTTTTGGTCAACAACCTGCCCCGCTTCAATCAAATTATGTATTTGGAGCATCAACTTCAACTCCAGCACCAACTCCAACAGGGGCAAGTTCTTTCCAGTTTGCGAGTCAACAGAATATTGCTCCGCCAAACCCATCCCCATTTCAGGCTTCTGGCAGTCTAGAATTTAATTCTGGAGGGAGTTTCTCACTAGGCCCCGGTGGCAGTGACAAGTCTGGTCGGAAAATTGTGAAAGTTAATAGAAATAGGCTGCGGAAGAAGTAAGACTGTTGTTTATGAAAATGGTTGTCTTTTACTGCTACAGCCTGCACTTCATTAGTGCATCAAAATCAAATAAATAAGCTCTGAAGGTGAGTGAATGCTGAATATTGCTACTCAGTTAGCAATCTTGACAAGTGATGCTATTGAAAGCAAATCAAGACATGCAAGCTTGTCAGTCTCATTTGTCTTGCTTCTTGTAGAATGCAAGGCTTAACTTTTCACAATTTTGTACTAGTATATGATATGATAGAACATAATCTGCTGTACTTGTAATGGTTTTAGGTCAGAGAAGTTCAAGATTTGGTCAATTATGATGTTCACAAGAACCCTGTATTTTCCTTACTTGTATCATAGCCAGAAATAGGTATGAATTTATACCAAAAAAAGAAATAGGTATGAATTTATGGCTTAGCTGGTTGTCACATAACTTGCAATTCCAATGAACGTTCTGTGAATGATTATTAGCTGGTAGGCCTTTTGTTTTTGTTTGCGGTTAATTATTAGCTGGACGACTTTCGGCCATTTGCTAGTGGTATTTTCAGTCAAATTTGGTTCCTTGGTTTCTGATTAATTTTTTGCTCATTTTTTCAAACTCCGGTAACAGCTTATGACAGGGTTCCATTACCCATGACTCTGGTGTATATTAATTTTCTCACTAATTTAGAGTGCAGCCCAAATTGGTCTCAAAAATTTTGGGATCCATTTTTTGTCCGAGAAAAAAATAAATTAATCATTTAGTCCTTCAAATTTTCAACTCAGGACATATTAGTCCTTAGATTTAGTTCCGATATTCATTCACTTGCTAACGTGTCCCATTAACTATTCTACTTGGCCTGTTAGAGGTATTGCGTGGCCTATGATGAATTTTTGCTGTGAAAAAATAATGCAAAGTGAACAAAAAGTAGATAAATTTCAAGTATTTCAGTTTTAAATTTGTGCATATTTTTCACTTTTTATTCGTTTTTTATAGAGGAAATTCGTCATAAGCCACGCAAGACCACTAACGGGCCAAGTATGATGGTTAATGAGACATGTAAGCAAGTAAACGGACGTCGGAACAAAATCTATGGACTAATTTGTCCCGGTTTGAAAATTTGAGGGACTAAATGATTAATTTATCCTTTTCAGGGACTGAAAGTGGGTCCCTAAAATTTTTCAGCGACCAATTTGGGCCTTCATTCGCTAATTTATGGTGTGGCTATTATTCACCCGATCTATACTATACGGTAAAATTGTTTTAATGATGACCGTTTAAAATAAGATAACCTGGTTGGGGATAAGATTGGGTAACTTGTAGCTATTAGCAGTTCACTATATATAAGTCTAATTCATGCAACCATTAGCCGGAATAAACAGACTAGAACATGCAAAAATGGCAAGTAAAAGACGAAATGTGACATTAACCAAGCAAGAGTGATGAACTATTAAAATTGAATGGCGCGTATATGATGTAAGGGTGGCAAATGGATGGATCAAATGGATTTTGATTCGAATTATAATGGTTGAGTTAAAAGCAATACACCAATCTATTTCGATCCATTAAAAATGTATTAAAAAAATCCAATCCATTCATGACCCATTTAATAAAAAATCATCCAACCCATCCATTAATCATTTTTATATGGATAGATATCCGACCCATCTATTTAAAAATATATTATACATTAAAATTAGGGGTGGCAAAAGGATCCGCGGATCAATTATCCATCCGGTCCATCCATAACAAAATCCATCCATTAATATAAAAAAAATACTAAATGGATTAGATGGATTGTATTGTTTTTAATAATGGTTGGTTAATGATCCATCCTATAATTTTTTTAATCCATTGGATCAAACAAAAAAAAGGAAGTGGATCATTTATTATCTATTCCAAAAATTAAAAAAAAGAAGTGCTACTACAGTGCGTTAGATGCTTATTTTCATTATTCTGCTGCTACAGTGCTACTACTTTTTCTGGATCTGTTCACCTTGTGCCATTTTTCACTTTTCTTTGCTTATCAAATTAACTTCTACTTTTAAATTTTCCTTTTAGTTATGCAAAATATTCATATATTTAATTAAGGTCCGTAAAATTATATATAGAGAAAATATTTAGTATTTGTTAAAATAAAATTTTAATGTATAATATATTTTTAAATGGATGGGTTGGATGGTTTTTTATTAAATGGGTCATGGATGGATTGGATTTTTTTATACATTTTTAATGGATCGAAATGGATTGGTGGATTGCTTTTGACCCATCCATTATAATCCGAATCAAAATCCATCCGGTCCATCCATTTGCCACTCTTAATTAAAATATTATTTTAACAAATACAAAATAAAATTTCAGGAAATGACAATGCTGCCATCAAAGCCTTCAAACTATACTTGGATGCATGTTTTCATATGAAAGATCTTGGAGTGTTGAAATATTTCTTAGGCATTAAGGTGGCTCGTAACTCTACTGGCATTTTCTTGTGTCAACACAAATATGCGTTGGATATCATATCTGAAGTAGGATTGTTGGGAGCCAAGCCTGCTGGCTTTCCCATGGATCAACATCATCGTCTACCTCTGGCTGAAGGTAATCTTCTTCTAGATCCAGAACATTATCGCAGGTTGGTGGGAAGACTGATTTACTTGTCTGTTACCAGGCCTGACCTCTCTTACTATGTGCATACGCTTGCTCAGTTCATGCAGCATCCGAGACAAGAACACTGGGATGCTGCCCTGCGTGTTGTTCGCTACTTGAAAGGTAATCCTGGAAAAGGAATTTTGTTGCGTGCTGATTGTGATTTACAACTATATGCTTGGTGTGATTCAGATTGGGCCAGTTGTCCTTTGACTAAGAGATCTCTTACTGGTTGGTTTATTCTTCTTAGTAATTCCCCTATCTCTTGGAGAACTAAGAAACAACACACAGTGTCTCGTTCTTCCGCCGAAGCAAAATATCGATCCATGGCTACTACTACTTGTGAATTAAAATGGCTAAAGGAACTCTTGTCATGTCTTGGTTGTGATCATCCTAGACCTATGAAACTCTATTGTGATAATCAGGTTGCACTCCACATTGCTGCTAATCCTGTTTTCCATGAGTGCACCAAACACATTGAGGTGGATTGCCATTTTGTCCGTGATGAACTTTTGCGAGGAACCATTACTACATGTCATGTGCAGTCTCATGCTCAACTAGCAGATATCTTCACCAAGGCTTTCGGAAAGACCGTGTTTGACCACATATTGTCCAAGTTGGGCATTTGTAATCCATATGCTCCACCCTGAGGAGAGAGACGGGGGTGGGGTGGGGTGGGGTGGGGTGGGGGGGGGGGGGGGGGGGGGGGAGTATATTGAGATTATTAGGATCATGTGAGATCTTCTAGATCTTTCATTGTTATTGGGATTGATTTGATATTTTCCATAGTTACTACAATTATCCCATGATATCAATTTGGATATCTCTGACAAATCTGTACATATTATATCTAGGATTAGTTAGCATGTAATTAGGAAAGAATCATGGCAACTATTTCTGTAAACTTTGTGTATATATATTTGATTGGTATAGCAATGAAAGGGCAAGATTTGCATCGCAAATTCTTCTTTATTCCCAGTCCCAGAAACACTTCCTTTCTTATTTATTTTCCCTTATTCTTAGATATAAAACCGACAAACCCAACCCAATTTCATGTCAAACACAGTTTATAAACATGCAATCTCAAGAGTGAAACTCCATATTCCAAACTCAACAAGATGCATGACTTTCCATCATTTTGCTTCCACCTTGTTTGGCACACAGATTGCAAGCGGTCGAGCTTTATGATTCACATCACAAAAATGAAAATTTAAGAGTAGAAGTTAATTTGACAAGCAAAGAAAAGTGAAAAATGGCACAAGCTGGACAAATCCGGAAAATGTAGTAGCACTGTAGCAGCAGAATAATGAAAATAAGCATCTAACGCACTGTAGTAGCACTTCTTTTTTTAATTTTTGGAATGGATAATAAATGATCCACTTCCATTTTTTTTGTTTGATCCAATGGATTAAAAAAATTTATAGGATGGATCATTAACCAATCATTATAAAAACAATCCAATCCATTTAGTATTTTTTTATATTAATGAATGGATTGGATGAATTTTGTTATGAATGGACCAGATGGATAATTGATCCGTAGATCCTTTTGTCATCCCTAATATGACGAGTAGTAAGTAACCAGCTGATCTCGTGCATGTCGATGCTCCGTAATTAATCTGATTTCGTGTACTTGTAATGGTTTGGTCGGAGAGATTTTGTCAGTTATGATGTTCACAAGATCCCTGTATTTTTCTTAGAAATAGGCATGAATTTATGGCTTAGCTGGTTGTCTCATAACTTTCAATTCCTATCAACCTTCTGTGAATGATTATTAGCTGGTATGGTGGGCCTTTTGTTTTCAAAAATATTATTTGTACACTCAAACAGTAGATAACTTGGTTAATAGGTGTAAAATTACAATTCGGATCCCCTCCTGCTGCTGCACCGTGCAGCAGCAGTGTTATTTTCCCAATTCCAGCATGTGGGGCCTTATGAAAAATGCATGATAGTGGGAGAGAGCAATTTGGACCATTGATTGTTGCATGAGGGATGCTGCAGGGGCCATTTGCTGGAGGGGATCCAGATTGGTAAAATTAATGGTGTCAAAGTGATGGTTGACAAGTTGGTCAGAGTATAAATATTACTCCTTCTGGTCCTATATATAAGAGGCAAAACCCTAAAAACACACAGATTAAGGAAATGCATTGAAATAAGCTATTTGTAATTAATATTCATATAAATTTACAAATTTAACCCTTCAATAATTAATGAACAAACCTACTTGTATTGAGAGTTGCACTGTCTCGTAAATATAAATCATATTATAAATAAGGGTAAAATTGGAAATGAGCATTTAATAGTTGTCAAAATACATGCATGTCTTTTATATTTTAGACCAAAAAAAAAGTAGTCATTTACTACTTATAATAAGGACCGGAGGGAGTATTTGATGCTAAATGTTATCAAAGTCAAATATGTTTAAACAACGCTGGTTGTTTTTTATGTTTATTTTAGCATTAACTTGTCTGGAGAACGACAAAATGTATTCTGTAAAATTGAGCTGGACTTTTTTCGGCCATTTGCTAGTGTGGTATTGTTCACCTGTCAAATTTGGTTCCTTGGTTTCTCATTAAATTTTAGCTCAGGTTTTCAAACTCCGATAACAGCTTATGGCAGAATTCCATTTCCCATGACTCTGGTGTACTCCCTCCTGTCTCTATTATAAGCAAAAATTAAATGGGACATACATATTAAGATAGTTAGTTAATCTCATTTAAAAGAGTCATTGAAAATAAAAAATTAAGTTTGTTATCTAAATTATCCTTCCTCTTTATTTATTAAACTTGTGTTGTTGAGAATAAAAGGAGTCATTGGAAAACTAAATTTGTATTAAATGAAGGGTATTTTGAGAATAACTTCATTAAATAGGATGGAAATAGTAGAAATTTACTTATATTTTGAACCAAAAAAGTTTTGAGAATTTTTACTTATATTGTGGACCGAAGTAGTACTCCATATTAGTTTTCTCGCTAATTTATGGTGTGGCTATTCACCCATCTATTCTATACGGTAAATTTGTCTTAATGAATGCCGTTTAAAAGAAGAAATGCCACTTGCATTTGTTGGAACTTAGGCATACACTCACACTCTTGGAAACTCAGCAATGAAAGAAAGAAAGAAAGATTTGAAGAGAGTAGAAAAGAAAGATAAAAGAAAACCACTTGTTCTCTGAATTATACTTCACTGTTATTAAAACTTTCTCAATGATCACAATGCACACTTTTTCACTTTGCATACTCTGTGATTTACACAATATCACATTAGTCTATTTATAGACTTTTACACTTCACTTTATCTAACTAACACAAGCTTACAAATCTCAACAAACTAACCAACTCTAGAAACTAACTAACTGAATTAACAACTCAACACACCTCCCTAATTCAGTTTTGGGAGAGAGAACAATGACATGCTAATTGCATCACTATGGAGACTAACATCCCAACTAGGTTGGCACCCTAGTCTCCATCTATCACTTGCAGCATATCATTTGGATGTTAAATCAGCTAGTGATACAACAGTAAGCTTGGTTCTCATGTCTCTAAACTTTTCTGGCTTTAGAGGCTTTGTTAAGATGTCTGCCAATTGCTCTTCGGTTCTGCAGTACTCTAACTTCAATCTTCCTTTGGTTACTTGATCTCTAAGGAAGTGGAACCTTGTCTCTATATGCTTGCTTCTTCCATGTGCAATTGGATGTTTGGCAAGGTTAATGGCAGACTTGTTATCCACTAACAGTTTCACTGCACTTGAGTCTTTCACTTGGATTTCCTGCATCAATGTGTCTAACCAGAGTGCTTGACATGCACTCATTGAAGCTGCCACATATTCGGCTTCACATGAAGGTAGAGCCACAATAGATTCCTTCTTTGAACTCCAAGAGATTAGAGCCTTTCCACATAAGAAAACATGACCTGCAGTACTTTTTCTATCACTTTTATCACCACACCAATCTGCATCAGAATATCCCATCAGCTCCTCTTCCCTCCTTTCATTTCCATTTGGAAATAAAATTCCAAAATCAGCAGTGCCTTTTACATATCTCAGTACCCTCTTGGCAGCTAGCAAGTGTGGTGTCCTTGGTCTTTCCATAAACCTGCTAATCAAGCCAACACTGAAGGCTAGATCAGGTCTGGAATGACAAAGATACCTCAGTGATCCAACTATCTGTCTATAGTAAGTAGGATCTATCAGCTTTTCACTTCCATCCTTCTCAAGGTTCATTCCAGTTTCTGCAGGGGTTAATGCAGGGTTGCATTGCAGCATTCCAAACCTCTTTAAGATATCATTAGCATACTTGTGTTGATGCATGACAATGCCTCTTTCAGTCCTCACAAATTCAATTCCTAAGAAGTATGATAACAGACCTAAGTCTGTCATTTCAAATTCCTTCATCATCTGCACTTTAAACTCAGCTATCTCAGCCTCATTGTTTCCTGTCACCAACAAATCATCAACATATAGGCATACTAATAGCAAGTCAGTAGCATTGGTTGTTTTAACATAAACACCATGCTCTGAGGTACATTTTTCAAAGCCACTTTGTATCATGAAGCCATTGATCCTCTTGTTCCAAGCTCTTGGAGCTTGCTTTAAGCCATATAAGGCTTTTCTCAGTTTCAACACTTTATTCTCGTGACCAGTTATCACAAAGCCTGGAGGTTGTGCCACATACACCTCCTCATCAATTGGACCATTTAGAAAAGCTGACTTTACATCCAATTGATGCAAAGTCCAGTTTCTCATACTTGCAATTGCTACAATCAATCTCACTGTCTCAATTCTTGCAACAGGTGCATAGACTTCATCATAGTCTATCCCTGCTCTTTGCTGAAAACCCTTTGCCACAAGTCTGGCTTTGTATTTGATTACTTCTCCATTTGGACCTACCTTGACTTTGTAGATCCATTTAACTGCAATAGGTTGTTTCTGTGGTGGCAATGGGACAAGTTCCCAGGTTTGATTCCTCTCAATTGAACTCAACTCATCCTCCATGGCACTAACCCATTTTGGATCCTTCATAGCTTCTTCAAGTGTCACTGGTTCTGCATCACAGAATAGTGCAAACTGCACTAAATCACCTTCTGCTGTTATGTTGGAATCAGACAACATCTCATAGTCTTGTAGCCTCGAGGGAGCTTGTCTCAATCTCTGTGGCCTGTTGCTTTGAGGAATTGCTGCAGGAATCATCACTTCATCATCATTGAGATCTACTAGTGCCTTTGATTTCAGTTCAGTGGCTTCTGTTTCCCAATTCCAGCATCTATGTTCATTAGTGATCACATCTCTGCTGATCACAATTTGCTTGTTCTTTGGATTGTATAACTTGTATCCACCAGTTGAATGGTAGCCTACAAGTATCAACTGCTCTCCTTTATCATCCAGTTTTCTTCTCAGTTGGTCTGGAATGTGCCTGTAGCAAATTGAGCCAAAGACTCTAAAGTGAGTCACACTTGGCCTTTTCCCACTCCATGCCTCTTCAGGGATTACCCCACTGAGTCTTTTGGTTGGACATCTGTTCAAGATGTATGCAGCAGTGACTGCTGCTTCTCCCCAAAACTGGTTTGGCAGGCTTTTGGACTTCAACATGCTTCTGATCATATTGACTATGGTTCTGTTTTTCCTCTCTGCAGTGCCATTGTGCTGAGGGGTGTAAGGAGGAGTGATTTCATGCACTATGCCTTCAGCTTCACAAAACCTGTTAAATTCCTCAGCTACATACTCACCACCCCCATCAGTTCTTAAGCATTTAATAAAGCTACCACTTTGTTTTTCAACAAGCAATTTAAACTTCTTGAAAGTTTCAAACACATCACTTTTCTTTTTTATCAAATATAACCACAACTTCCTGGTTTTGTCATCTATAAAAGATACAAAATACCTGTTTCCTCCAAGTGATTCAATCTGGAATGGTCCACAGACATCAGAGAAAATCACCTCAAGCTTCTGTGAGGATCTGGTTGGCACTTGCTGATTGAATGCACTTCTTGATTGCTTACTCTCCAAGCATTCTTCACACAGCTCACTAGGTACTTGTATGTGAGGAAGGCCATGAACCATATTGAATCTTTTCAAAAGATTTAAATCCCTGAAGTTTAGATGTCCAAATCGAAAGTGCCATAGCCATTCATCTCTATTTACAGCAGTAGCTAGGCATCTATGTTCCATTATACTAATCTCAACCTTAAAGATTCTGTTCTTGGTTAATGGTGCTATCAAAATCAGTCTTTTACTGTCATCATACACTTTTAAGGCACTATCCTCCATTCTCATAGTAAAGCCTTTCTCTAATAATTGACCAAGACTTAGGAGGTTGTTTTTCATACCTGGAACATATAATACATCTGTAATGAGAGCATGCTTTCCATCCTTTCTTTTTATCAACACTGAACCACACCCTTCTGCTGTGAGAGTTCTGTCATCAGCAAATTTGACTTTGCTTTTCAATGAAGCATCAAGTTTAATAAACCAGTCTTTCCTTCCTGTCATATGAGTGGAACAACCAGTATCTAAGTACCAAGAACCAGTGCTTTCACCCTCATTCTTGGTGGTAGCCAGAAGCAACACCTGTTCTGTGTCATCACCATCTTCCTGTGCAAGTTGTGCTTCATCACCCCTTTGTTCTTTCTTGTTATTACTCCAGCATTCATCAGCAAAATGGCCCCACTTTGAGCAATTATAACACTGCACATTGCTCTTGTCAAACCTCTCACCCTTCTTCCTGCCACCTCTACCTCGAGAGCCTCCTCCACCTCTTCTGTTCTGTTGATCATTGCTTCTTTGGTCTGAGTGACCTTTGTTCGAATCAAAATTGTTTTGGTGCCTTCCCCTATTAGCCTTCCATCTGCCTCTGCCTCTCTTGTTTCTATTTCCTTCTCTGGATTCTTTTGAGCTTGACTGAGCCTGCAAGGCTTGCTCAGTGATCTTGACTCCAGTTCTTGCATTCCTTTCTTGCTCTCTTTGTTCTTGAGCCTCAAATGCAGCCTGCAGCTCCTCAATCTTTAAGCTTTCAAGATCTTTTGATGCCTCAATAGAGACAACTATATGATCAAATTTGGAAGGCATTGATCTTAGAATCTTCTCCACTATCTGTTGATTTGATAGTGTTTCTCCACAATTCTTCATTTGGTTGGTCAGGGTTAGAACCCAATTGAAGAAGGCTCCAACCCCTTCACTGCTTTCCATCTCCATCAGCTCATATTGCCTTATGTATGTCTGAAGCTTCACCTTCTTGGTTTTGTCAGCTCCAGCACAAGCCACTGCAAGAATATCCCATGCTTCCTTTGCAGTAGGAGCCATGGATATCTTTTCAAAATGTGCAGGATCTACACATTGATGCAATATGAACTGAGCCTTGTAATCTTTCTTTTTCAGCTCCTTTAATTCATTCTTCTCTTCCTCGGTTGCATGTCTGCCTGGTTCCTTTAATCCACCAACTGTCATCACCTCCCACACTTCTTGGAAGCCACAAATCGCCCTTATTTGAGTGCACCATTTATCATAGTTCTTCCCATCAAGAATGGGAAGATTCGCTGGAAAATGACTACTTGCTGCAGCCATGATTGTTGCCACGAATTGCAACAGAATCACTCAACAAGAACACGATCTCTCTCAGGATCTCACAAAGCTCTAGATACCAATTGTTGGAACTTAGGCATACACCCACGCTCTTGGAAACTCAGCAATGAAAGAAAGAAAGAAAGATTTGAAGAGAGTAGAAAAGAAAGATAAAAGAAAACCACTTGTTCTCTGAATTATACTTCACTGTTATTAAAAACTTTCTCAATGATCACAATGCACACTTTTTCACTTTGCATACTCTGTGATTTACACAATATCACATTAGTCTATTTATAGACTTTTACACTTCACTTTATCTAACTAACACAAGCTTACAAATCTCAACAAACTAACCAACTCTAGAAACTAACTAACTGAATTAACAACTCAACAGCATTAACCAAGAATAACGAAATAATAAAATTGAATGGCATGTATGTGTAGCAACCAACTGGTCTCGTGCATGTTGACACTCCGTTATTAATCTGACTCGAGGATTACTACCATAATTCATTTTCGCCATAAAATGCAAACTTTGAAAAGCTAGGCGCACTTTTCCAAATAAAAGCTGTTTGAATTTTTCAGGAAGTAGTTGCTGACAAATAACACAGATCATAGGTTAGGTTGCACATCAACTTTTTTGATAACAAGATGTACTCTACAATTTGGACCTCTGACATTTCAACTTTATTGATTGCTGTTGAATTCTGGGTAAATGTTCTACCATTCCCTTTTCAAATAGCACCTCCCTCCACTTAATTACAAAGGTTTAGGGTGTCACTGTATAAGAGCTCAAGATGAGTTTGTCTCTTCTTGATAAGCTAAACAGTCATAACATGAAATCCTTATCATACCATCTATGCTACTACTTTTTGTGAAGGTGGTTCTAGTCGAGAGAATAATAATGATATTTGTACATCACAAATTTGAAAACAATCGATACCTAGTTAATAACGTTTAAAATTATGGTTAATGGATATACTTATGATAGATGAGTAATTCATTAATGGACAACTTGATTAATGATGTACAAAATATTGGTTAATAAAGCTCAATGAATGGTTAATGAGTTACCTAATCTTGGTGCACCTGTTAACCAAATCCAATACGCCATTAACCACGATTTTAAATGTCATTAACTAAGTATCAGTTGTTGTCAAACTTATGATGTCCAAATACCAGAGCTGTTACCCGAAGCTATACATAAGGGAAAAGCTATCAATTTCAGATCTGGGCGTGCCACGAGGCACCCAACACCTTAGTCACCTTTAATAAGGTTTGAGAGCACAGTGCCACGCCTCATGCCTCAGGTAAATAATTTGGCATCTTAGGCATGCTTCTAACCGAAGTGATTTGAAAACTATAAGTAATCTAGATAAAACAAGGCATATCATCCTTTCCTCCATAGCCTTCCAACCAAGTTTGATGCAAATGCATCCAGGTAAGCTCATCTGGATCATCAACCTATTAATAGGTAAACAAAAATCAGATTATTCATGTAGAATGAAGAACTAAATAAAAAAGAAGAGCAGAAATTTGTACAGACTGAGTACAAAGGTTCACCTTTGAATTCATCAAAACCTTCGTTAAACAACACTGTAAATCATTCCCTGATTTTGGATGACAGAGGACGGGATACAAGTTTAGTAAGTCAAAAATGAGCAAGTAATTGAAAATGGACTCAGAAAATCAATTTTTAAAAGGGATGAGAATTCGTCATAATTATCAACTAACCATAGATTAGTAGCCCAAAATAAAATGCAATTGAGCAAAAGTTAAAAAAGGAACAGGAAGACCAGCACACTACGTAGAATTAGGCAATTCATGAACAAATGTGAATATAAGACAAAGAAAAACAATAGGGGAAATCATTAAAAATGACTAAGCCAAATGACCTTTTAAAAAACATGGTTTATGACATAACATAACAGCACCGTTTGGTCTATGTAGCAAACTCCACCTAGTAGGAAAAAGCTTTGGTTGTTGTAAGATCGGATGTGAATCCGGCAATCACTCATACAATCAGTCATTCGAATAAGTGAATCCACTAATTTTTGTAAAATAAGCACTGCATATGCTCCTCAGTGATGGTCATACATTGAGGGTAAATCAGGATATTTCTGTGATGATGGTCATATACGCTAATGCAGTTTGGTTGTGGCACTTCCAAACAGTGATCAGTTGATAATTATGATTGTTACTTGGGTACTCAAGATAAGTAAGCTGTAGGCTTCTGTAGTTTATCTTTCAAATTTATATGTTGGATATCAACTAGTAACTAGTAATCTAGGAGCTTAGAATTTTAATCCAGTAATACAGGAACTTGACATTTTTTCAGGAAACAAAATCTGCCCACTTTTTCTTTATCTGTTGATTTGTGTCCTAACCAGGAGATAATCTGGGCACCAAATTCTACAGGTTTAATTCACTTTAACATCGTGTTGCTGTCTCTGAGTTGAGATAAAAATTTTCTTGGAAAGCCCACTGGAAATTGAAAGCTCGGTCAATAGGAATCTTCATTTGGATTGCAGTATAGACATAATAGCACTTTGTCTCCTGAGTTGGTTGTGCTTTATTGCTCTAATTCAGAAACAGCAAGTCATTCATCATGCATTCTCTGGCAGGCTACATTTGGAGTAGTCTTTCCCGCGTGTCATGTAAATTTAGGGTGAGGAATAAGAGCTTGGAACAATTTCTTTGATAAGTTCTAGGGGCTTTGGCAGGTGTAAGGACAATTGAAGTTCTATGGCAGTTCCAATGTTGTTGTCCTTTTGTTGAATTAATAGAAGCAAAATGCTTGTATTTCTAAAGGAAATTTGTCCTTAGACTTGTTATCGGATTGGATTATTTTTATGGCATCTCTTTAGAGTTAAGCACAAGTTTTCTTTGAAGAAGCCTCCTTGATCATGCTGAGGTATTCAAGAGTTCTTTCATATTGATATCTTTGTTTTGTTTTCTATGTTTTTCTTTTGATTTTGTCTTTGTAATCTTTCTTTCCTTCTAATAAACTTTCTCCAACCAGGGAAAAGGTGACTGATGGATTAACCTTTGCGGTTAATTACACGTGTTAGATTATTAGTATTAGTGTTAGTATTAGTATTAGTATTGTACTAGGAGTGCTATTGGGTTGGGCATATATGTTGTACAGAACTTATAACTAGACTATTGGTATAAAAAGGGGTATAAGGTCAGTGTTATGTATTACAATTACATTACATAACACAATTATTCAGATCTCATTAGTGAAATGTTCTCTTCTCTTTTCCATTACTTCCCTAAAATATCAATATATGGGATCATAAGAGTGTATTCAATAACAGTTTATCAGTAAAGGTGAAAGGAGTTCAGAGTGACAAATGTAACAAGGATGAAAGTCCAGAATTTAGCCAAGTGATGGTGGAAAAGAAGAATGATTAAATTATACAGAGAGTCCAAGACAAATGATCATGAGACTCGTTGACGACAAGCATTCTAGTAAATGCTCATAGTTGATATATTTATATGGAGATTAAGGCACCGAAGACTCCATTGTTCTATGAATGAGGGAAATGACAGATGTTGTTAGTTTCTATCAAATTAATCATATTTCATCCAAATTATCATCATGGACTTACACCTGCCAAATGTTTTAAGAGTAGAATCGCCAAGGAATATTGGATTACGATTTGGAAATATGCATATCAAAGCTGCCATAGATTCATAACACTCTAATCATGAGGGTGTGGTCAAATGTAATTTAGCTCATTAAAAATTAAAAGCTACGTCAATAATACTGATGATTCAGTAAGCAGCACAATTGTCTAAGAGTAAAAGGCTACTTATGCAAGAGGCAGGTGGATCCAGACTAACCTACAAAAAAAAAAACGGGAGCTGTATAGCATAACAAGCACAAACTGATAGGTCATACAGATTCAATATTCAAGGATCTCCAAAAACTGAAATCTAAACACAGCAACTTCCAATATTCATATAATACAAGAACTGCTCTTGCAAGCTCACTCATGTTAAACAAAAAGTCATGAAGGAAATAAAGATGCAAATAAATTAAAAAATCATAATGAAGAATTGATTCAAGACTATTGAACCAAATTACCAAATAAATCTCACCAGATAACTCCCACTTGTCAAATTTGACCAGCCATGAGGCCAAACTGACCTCTGCAAAAGACACATGATCAACCCAAACACGAAAGTCTATGCCTCGCTTATCACCAAACAACTTTATTAAGGTATCAATACTTTGGTGCAAAGGTCGTTCAACTCCTGATGGATAGACAAAATTTCCTGTAGGATGCTAAAGAAAAACAAAAATTAGAGAAAAATTTGGCACCCCTTCAGGTTTTCAAAACCCACATAAAAGGTCACTTTAGTTTCACATTATTAAAACACCACCCCTCAATTAAATTTATATATAAGTATATAGAAAATAATATAATAATAATAATATGGAAAATAAGGAGAGCTAAAAGTCAGCACTTCGTAGACCACATATCAAGTAGAACTTCATATTTTGTGTTTCTCCTTTCACTCTTTAACTATGATAAAAATAAAAAATGTCTGGCCAGAGCCACCAATTCCCTAACAACTCTAGAAATCATATTCAGTTTTCATGCATGCAAGAGATTAGGAGCATAGCAATGGATTTCTAACCATTTTTGTGAGTGCATTTAAAAACTTAAATATGGATCAAACTTACAAAGATTGATTTGAAATTTTGTATATACTGCTCAGAATTCTCAACTTCTCCACGCCTCCATCTCTCATAAAATAAGTAGAACATTACTACTTCATGGCCAGGATTAAGACTTTTCCTTTTGAACATTGAGTCACTAATATCTCTTGGAGATACATTTGGACCTAGAGAGAAGTTGCCAATGGCTTGCATAATACCAGCTGCACATCGCTCAGTTGCATGAATTATTTGAGGATTGCCCCTCGCATTTTCTGCATACCATTGAACCAATTCTTCCTGCGCATTACTGACCTGCAAATGCAAATGATCATTTTTCAAAGTAAAATCACAATAAGCAAACAATAGATAGGTATATGGTGTTCAGTAATTCTTGTAATTATACGAACCAAGACACCATAAACTTCAGGTACACTATACAGTTCAGCATCATTTCCAGAATCACCACAAACTAGAGTGTTGAGTGGTCCTAGCCTGTCAGCCTTCAACTTCTCAAGTAAAAATTGAAGGGCCTGTCCTTTTCCAGCAGCTTGGGGTAATATATCCAAAGCAATACCATTGCTATAAATTATTTTCACATCTAGCTGGAAAAGAAAGGAGAGATAACAAGTCACAACACCGCCAAATATAATGTAAACGTTTTTAATACAATATTAGATTAAAACAACCTGAGTAGCTATCTGTATATGTGTGTGTGTCTTGCAGGTAAAACTTTCAAATGAAGTAGACAATTTCTGCCATTAAGACTGTTCATGAACTAAAATCTTACCCCATATTTTCCCAAACATTTTGATAGATCTTGCATGACTTTTGAGGCCTTCCCTTTCTCCAAATAAAAGCTAACCTTGTGAGGCCGTTGCTCTGTTTCTGACTGCAGTTACTCCAGAAATTTCAAAGAAAGCAAGTTGATAAATGAATATCAATGCTCTTAAATAGCAGTTACTACAATTCATTTTAGACCATTCTCCTGATCATGAAGCAATATATAAGAATTCTGATAAATGATAAATATCTTAAATTTTATCAAATCACAGATTCATATGCTAGATACATACTTGAAGAATTAGTTCAGGAAACTTAGCTGTTTCCTCCAAAACTATTTCTCTATTCCAGTTATGATCCAGATACTGTTTCCACCCATCATCTGGTACCATGGATTCACCATATTTAATCTCAGTTCCAACTGACATTATTGTTATATCAGGAGTCAGCAGCGGTTTCTGCTTCCTTAACTCTCCATAAATAGTAGGTGATCTCCCAGTGGAGAAAACAAGCAGAGAGTTATGACGATAATAAGCTTCCCATAGTGCATTAAACCTATGAAGAGCAAGGTTTTCTGGATCATCATGGTCTACCTGCAATGACATATACAGGCTTCACCAGATTTCACCCAAGCATCACCCTAAAGTCAGATCACTATCAAAATTATGATACATACCATTGTGAAATCAAGATCTGAAACAATCATAAGATTGGCAGGACCATTGAGTCTATCCATATGTTTTATTTTCTTTTCCAACAATGGAAATCCCCCAAAAGTTCACTTTGTAAGAATCTTTACTAGTATGCACCTGCAAATTCTCCACCTGCTTAGGTTCAAAATAATGTAGTTCAGACTTCAGAGTCCTATGCTCTCTTGTTTAGAATACAATGCTTTAGAATTAACGGCAAAAAAATATTAAAATCTAAATTAAACAGAAAAGATCTCCAATTCAAGAATAAGAATCATATCTCCCACAAAAAGCTGTCATAAAACAATATGGAAACATACCCAGGATTTCTATGTAAAACACAGGCATTACACCCCAACTTATACTGATAATCTAGGTCAAGTACAAGTGAAGTGTAACTAGTACAAGCATCATCCAATAACATAATAACAGTATTTAATACAGAGGAATCCCTATATAATTTAACACAAACAAAAGATACAACTAATATATTAGTGTCATACGGTGAAACTACAAATTTTACAGTAGCTCCTACAATTAGGATATGAAACATCTCAAAAAAGAATCATTAATTCAACCCTAAAATAGAATATCCAAACATCTCAGCTTCCAGCATGCAATTAATCAAACCATATTCCTGTTATGAAATTGACAATGCAGAAACTCAACCCCACCACAACACATTAGATCTCAAGTATATCATCAATAAAAGCTTGGATTTATTCTTTTAATGATTTAAGACATATTGAGACAGTTACATTTATTTATGCATTCATAGAATCTGCAATAAAGTTTAAGGCAATCAAAGGTTGATTAGCATTTGAAAAGAAAAGGAAAAAGAGAGAGACCAAATTGTAGATATGCTTGACACACATTAACGTGTGTAGTAGGATAATTATATTAACTGATTATTTTGCAGCTGACAATTTTAAACAAAATTCAATTAGCATGAATAAGGGAGGGGAAATCTTGCATTTTTAAATATTTGTTTCAAAAAATGAATAATAAGGGATAATAATTAAAAGGTTGCATGTTAATATCTCATTTTAATCCTGCATCTAAACATACCCTTAAACTATAACACAACCAAGTGCAGCTCCCTTATCACAAACGATTTTTTTTTTTTCTTTTTTCAAAAGGCTATAGCATTTTTGTTTACATATTAACAACAGATATTAACATAAACCCATATCTTCGAAATAACATAGCAGCGCCTCTAAAGTCTATTACAATACTTCGCCCGCTTTTTTTCCTCCCATTATAAAGATAGTTTAAAAGCACAAAAGAAAACAAAAAAAAGGCAATAAGATATGGTAAATGAAACTCACATGGAAGATCACTGAACATAGAGAAGGCGTTGTTGGGAAAGAAATTGATCAGGCGCAAGCTTGTTGTACTGCAATCGATTGTCAGTAAACATGAACTCAAATATTCCGAACGTAACAGAACTGATTCTCTATCTCCACTGAAAAGGGGTAGTGTTTGTCATAACATTTCTTCTAAAAAAAAGGAAGGAAAAAAAAAAAGAAAAGTTAATTGTATTTTTGGTCTCTGTAACACCTCTTTGATATTATATATCTAACGCGTTGTGGAAAATATAAAACGAAAATAAAAACTGGTTGATTTCGGAAAAATAAATTTTTTTCTTCTAAATACTTAAATTTGCACTTGAAAATGGTTATAAAATTTGTTCTTTCTTATGACTTAAGCATAACATTTATATATGTTTCATGATATTATATAAAATTTATATCAAGACCATTGTAACATAGGGGTCATTTGTCAGAACTACCACATAAGAAAAACAAACATAACCATATTGAAGCTGTAAGTCTGGAACCACGACTCAAAAATGATGTCTCTCAGTAGCCAAATATACAAACGGTAGGAAAATACCACTACCTTAAAAAAAAAAAACTAAAAAGTCGTAGGCTGGTCACACTAATGAAACCCATTGGGAAGATCGCAATGGTCATCCCCACCTATAGAGGTATCTGGTGAGACTACCTCTACTCCCGCCTCAGTCACGGGGTCCACACCCTCATCAAGTGGATGATACTTAGCAACCTCATCGTCCGCCTGAGGGTCTTCCTCCATCTCTTCATCCTCCTCTGGGACAAGAATCAGAGGAGCGGGCAACTCTGGCAAGGGGGAAAGAGGGGCATCTTCAGGGACAGGCTGCAGGGGTGGAGGCTGACGGTGAGTGATCCCTTGGTCCACCAATGATCTCAGCAGTAGCCATATCGGCGGTAGCGGCACTTCCAAAGTCTTTACACTGTGAGTACGTGTCGATGGTCCTCCTACTACTATGCCCTTAGTGGCACATACTGGCCCGGTGTATGTCACGCTTCAGGCTCCCGAGTTTATAACCTAAGAGCCTCCGTCTTCAGCATGGTCAAAGTTCAGGGACAAAATCCCTGAATATGACAGGTCCCCCTGATGGTTCATCTGTACACAAATATCAAAATACCACCACAGAATCCAACAGAAATAATGCAAGGGTGAGATACTAACATATGAGCTTTATCGCGATAGCTACATGCACGACACAGAGATAACATCATATATAACCAGCATATACATAATAAAATATATGAATTCTCAACAATAACCTTGATATTAACAATGGCATTCATACCTGACAACCATCACAATTTGTAAAAATGCATGACACTTCAATATCCACTATCTATTTTTTATATTTATTCTCCGGAGATCCTAACTTCCCTTCGTCGAGCAGTATAGGCCGCAATAGTCCCTGTAACACAATTGTTTCACGTTGGGTCGACCTCTCAATTTAGGTCTGATCCCCAATTGTTCAAGGGTATCACGTCTCACATAAATACTATTAAATAGTTCCCTATTGAGTACATCCATGCATGGGAACCGAGTTCCACGACTCGAGGTTGCAAAGCCCCGACCTTCCATGAAGTTCGAACCCATATTTCCCTTAAGACTCGGTACATTGGTCCGTAACTATCTAATTTATCAATCCACTCTAGGATTGTAGCTCGAAAACACAATGGCATGTCTGCCAGCTCAAGCATGTAAAACAATTGTTTTCACTGCTTTTCTTTTTCGTTCGTTCTTTCTTGTCGAGGCTCAAAGCTCACGACTTTTTTACTCAAGCATCAAGCCCTTTCACGCTTAACACAGGACACGCAGTCCGAATTCTCATTAGACAAATCTCTATGCCGATGCTTCGATCACTAGGTTCGAACACACAATTGACACGAAGTCATGTCGCCAGTGTAGGATTTTAAATCCGCAACCACAATAATTTCTCACAGGAACTCTAGCCCGACGTCTCAGCTGCTAGGTCCTTACATCTTTCCTCAAATTTTCAACACAATTTTCGTTCTATGAAAACTAAATCAAAAATCAAAATTCAAGAGTTTAAAATGTCTCGTCGTAAAACATTTTCTCTCTTTTCAACAAAATTTCCAGAAATCCATTTTCTTTTGAAATTTCTTTTCCAAAAACATCAAATCATTGAAAATCATTTTTAAAACATTTTTGTCCAAAATAATAAAACTGTTTCTCATAGTTTCGCCGTAAGGCACTTTTCTAAAATATTTTCATTTGGAATAAAATCGTTTATAAATCAAAAAGCTTTTCTTTTTCAAAAAAAACTTTTTCATCATCAACATTTAAATATTTTAAGAACTAAAATTCTTATATTAACTATTTATTTTCATTTCAAACGTATTTTTGGAAAATTATCGTAAATGAAATTTTTTCACGATTTCATCCTCACCATCACTCATCACTCATTGATTTTATTCTTTAACCGAAAATATAATTAAATATTATTATCTTAAAAAAATTCTTTCACTTCTGTAAATCAAAACATTAAATTTTCTTCTCAAGCTTTTTAAAGCATTATTCTTACTCACAATTTAGCTCCAACTATTGTCAAGCTTTCAGTCAATCAATCAATCGACAATTTATCCATATATACAGATATACATATATCACAGTTAAAACATGCTTTCACAGATAAAATTAAATCACATAAACAATTCTATAATCGATTTAAAATAACATCACATATAGCTACAATAAATTTTACACACAACAGACAAATAGCAGATAACTATCAAAACTCCTAAGGCAAGCTCCCCTTACCTTTGAAATTTTTTAGTTTTCCTTTTGACTTAGTCCATTGGATTTTGCTTCCTCCTCCTACTACTCAACACTCCAAACAATCAACAAATCCTTCATAAAGAATTAGAATACAAATTAAAAGTTGAAGAAAATTCATCTGACTTATATGGAGGGTGATTCGGCCATGAATAGATAATTAGGCTAGGGACCTCAATTTTTTTCAAGCTCTTGGATCCATGATCCTAGAGTAGTAGAGAGTGAGGAAAAATTTATCACATCTCAAAAAATTTGCTTCCTATGATTTTCTAGAATTAAATTAATAAAATCTAGGAAAATGACAATATAGAAATCTTGACATGAATGAAAGGAAATAAATGATGAGAAGAGAAGCTATGATTATAAACCATGATGATTTACCTCTAGATGGTGAAGAAAGTGAAGAAATTTGGTCAAGGTTGCAAACTTTCAACTATGGAATCCTTAGGTTTTCTTTAAAGAATATGAGTTTGTATGTGTAATAAAATGAAATGTCAAGGTAGATAAGAGAGAGGAGGTGCCGAGTTTTTGGGGGGCACTTTGGTCAAAATGTTGTGGGGCAAACTTGGAATTAAAATAAAGGCTAAGGGCTAAGTGGTCTTTTCCTTTTAAAATTTAGATATTTTGTAACATAGCCATCATTACTTGGTGAGTCATGGTGGTGACTCACCCTATGACTCACCACTCCTAGGTGGCAAGTTGTCACCTCCATCCGGTGTTCGGTGCTATCTCTGCTGTTCCGTTTTCGACTCCGTCGTTTACACTATTTAGATTTTCTCGCACGTTTTCTTCGAAAATTCGTCCGAATAAAATATGATATTTTATTTTTAAGCGAAAATTTTGAAATAGATCATATCACTGGAAAAGTGATAAAAATCTAAAACATTTCATTTTCGGGTCAAAATTAGGTTTTTTGATCAGTAAATTTTATTGTTAGTGAAAACGCAGACCGGATTTCGTTTGAATTTTAAACCCAAATTTTAACCGTATCTTTTTACCATGAAGTAGAGTCTAAATATGATTTTGTTTTATCCAAAATCATTTTCTAGATCTCAAATAAAAATATAAACATACATAATATACCGATATTGAAAAATAGTAAAAATTGGGGTGTTACACCCCTACTATTTGTCATGGGCAATTTTGGTCTCTTAAATTTTTTTAGCACACTCGGTCCTCCTATTTTTTCAACATTACAAAATCGGTCATTCCATTTAATATTTGTCAATTTTATCAATGATCTTTAGAGATAAAGAGGAATCATTGTTCTAAGTACATTTCTTTATTTTATTTATTAGTTTCATCCCTCCTTTCGAGGAATTTTGTTTTAGGTTAAAATATATTTTTGGTCCTTTATCTTTTGGTCAAAATTCATTTTGATACTTTATGTTCTAAAAATTCATTTTGGTACTTTATCTCTCAAAAGTTACACAAAATGGTTCTTCTGTCAAGTCTGTTACTAACGTTCGTTAATGACCAGCCGAAATCTGTACTTTTCGCCAGAATATGGGGATAACACATAATTTCCCCTTCTCCGCGTCATTTGCCAAAATAGAAAATCAAAACAAAACACTGAGATCTGATATTCTATTCCTCTGTTACTCCCTTCCTTCCTTCCTTCCTTTCTTTCATCGTTGTTTTAATTGCTACTTTTGAGAACCTCTCCACTATACTTAACTTCCTCATATTACACCCCACATAGATCTCCATTCCAACCCAGTAAGTTTTTTTTTTTTTGTCATTCTATGTTTCAGTTGTTCACTATCTTCACTTTCTATTATGATTGTGCATAAAATTTGCATTTTTTAATGGATCTGGAACATTTTGCAATCTTATTTTGTCTAATTTGATTGTTTGGGTGTTCATGTAAATGTATGTAATTGAGAGTGAAAGTGCAAGAAGGATTGGATGGAGGCACAGGTGGAGATGATTTGGGAAGGGTTTTGGAGGTGAGAATGATGGAAGGGGGTTCTTGGGATTTGGTGAAGGACTTGAAGAGCAATGTTGTATGTTGTGGTGTTTGTTTTAGGGTTTTTAGAAGAAATGAGATGAAGGGGAAGGGGTTTGGAGAAGAATGAGTATGTGTAATTTGATTTGACAGAGAGAGTTGAGTGAAGAAGTGGGATTGAGGGGAGAGAAATAGAGATTGGAAAATGCTAAGATTCCGACGAAATGTACAAATTTTGGCGGACTTCGACATGTCATTAACAGACATTAGTAACAGACCTAACGGAAGGACCATTTTGTGTAACTTTTGAAAGATAAAGGATCAAAATGAATCTTTTAAAAGATAAAGGACCAAAATGAATTTTGACCAAAAGATAAAGGACCAAAATTATATTTTAGCCCTTTTTTTTTTAATTCCAACACATTGTCCTTTACCATAAAAGCTCTAACAGAGGTTTTATGCGCTTAAGCAGTGATTCCTCTATGTTGATTATTGAAAAATTGATGGACGTTGGACAAAATAACCAAATTTACAATATTAAGAAAATAGGGAGACCAAACGTGCTCAAAAAAAATTATAAGGACCAAAATTGCACATGACCAATAGTAGGGAACTAAAAGTGCAATTAAGTAAAAAAAAAAGATTAAAATAAAATAGGCTTAAGTGCACTTTTCGTCCGCCAACTTTTTTAAATGAGCGATTTTTGTCCCTCAAAAATTTTAATTGCACATTTCGTCACCCAACCTTTTCAATTGTGCAATTTTGGTCCCTCAAAAATTTTAATTGCACATTTCGTCCTCTAATATGTAAAATTGTACAAAATCAGTCCTTACTACACGTTGACTGAATGACTAGTTATGACACCCTCTACCCCGCATGTATTCAAAAGCGATAACACATATATAAAAGAGAGAGAACACATGCAAATATATATAATTATCAAAACCGGGCAGAGACTGCCGCATTATAACATAACGCGGAAATAACCAAAACATGTTTATAAAGAAAACATAACATAAAACAAAACCATAAACAAACCCAACCTTGATGTCACACTACAGAGCTTGTGACACCCTTCTACCCCGCATGTTAAAAGCCAATTAATTTAAAACAATTAAGGGAAAACATGCAATAATTGAATAAAATAAACAATTGTCCATGGGTAGAAAAGTCCCACATGAACCGTTTACAACGCAGAAATGAAATAAGTTTTTAATAGCGAAAACATAACAAACCAATAAAAATGACCCAACCCCGATGTCACATACAGAGCTGGTATAACCGTTCCGGAATAAAATCCACGGAATTACAACTGAACTAATAACTAAGAAAACATAAACTAGCCCTACTATGAGTGGCGGCTCCTCAGAGTCACTCCTCTCCGGGCTGCTCGTCATCCTCTGCAATGTGCCAATCAGGCCAAACACAAACAACAAACATATATAGGGAGTAAGAATCGTATAAACATATTAGCATGGAGATAGATAGTAAAGTAAACAGCAAGCATAGCAACATCACATCAAACATCAACATCATCATTATGCTATGCAGTGCAATGCAATCCTACTCCGCTAAACCATCAATGCATGTGGATCCACTAAACTCGGGATGAACGACTTCGGAGTTACATATCCACATTGAGAATCTACTCAACGCCGGAGAATCTACTCCTTGGATAGCCAACGCATCAAACCAACGAATGCCTCATCACGGGGGCGCTAAGAGAATCTACTCCAACCGTGGATGGCCGGATCGCCATACTCTAGGACGATCTCCCCTATGTCGAACATCCCTAAACAACATCTCCGATGCAATGCGTATGCAAAACAACAACAACAGCATCACCACCTCCATAACTCCAACGGAAACGACCGAAGGTAACAGCGGAATCAACCGCACCAACTTGCCTCACGGAATCTACCTGAGGGCTTAAGCGGAATCAACCGCAGTACCTGGGGCAAACTCTCGGCCACCAAGGTACATAGCAACATCAACACCTTAAACCCAAACCGCGGGGTCAAGGCTTCCTTGGCCAAAAAGCACCAAGGCACAACTCATCAGCTTGCGGCACCCAAAGGGTATCGACTTAACCTCTCATCCTCTCATCATCTTTATTTATCTTTAGTAACATTTACCAAGTTGTCTAATCAGTTATCATCATGGGGGAAGTGGGGTTTTAAACCCCTTAAGTCCTTTAATCTTGTTCTGTCACAGTGGGTTTAGCACGGTCGTGCTCGTAACCCAGCACGGTCGTGCTTAAGCACGTGAAGGGCGTGCTCCCCTGTAAGTTAAGCACGGTCGTGCTTCTTAATGAGCACGGTCGTGCTCAGCAGCACGATCGTGCTCTTTGTCCTGTACGGCCGTGCTCAACAGCGCGGCCATCTTCCCAGAATTCAACTGGGAGCACGGTCGTGCTCCCTGTTCAGCACGGTCGTGCTCATCACGCGACAGTGCTGTTCTGGGCAGGAACAGAGACTGAATCTTAACCAATTTTAAGGATTTGATCACTTAACATCCTAAATCCATTCTTAACACGTTTTAAGAGTTGAACAACAGCGTTTGACATCAGCATTCATACAGCATTGGCATCAACCAAATAATCATCAACATATTCATGTTCATATTAACCAATCAACATAATCATCATCATAATAGCATCATAACCCAGTTTGTTGATAACTGATTAGACATCAAATGCTGTTGATATATGTTAACTTTTCTGATAGCACCCAAAGGGTTCCCATAACCCAGTTTGTTGTGCAACTATCTGTTGATATATGTTAACTTTTCTGATAACATGCTATCGTTGTTAGCGTCACGAGACGCGGTCCACGCATTGAGCACGGGCGTGCTCCCTGTTGAGCACGGTCGTGCTCAACTTAAAATCAGAAACACGCTTCTGACTTTAAGCACGGGCTTGCTGGCTGATGAGCACGGGTGTGCTCATGTACCAGAAAGGGACTTTTAGCCAAAAATCCCACTAAGCCCTTAAACAATAAATCCAACTTAACCAAAACCAGCTTAATTAAAATATTCCGAAAAGCAGGGTGTTACAGAGCTGGTATAACCAATCTGATAAAATAACTCGGATACAACTGGAAAACCCTAAACAACTACTGAAAACAGGAAATCCTATCGACGAGTCATGGCTCCTCAGAGTCACTCCTCAACTGGCTGCACATCGACCTCTGCATAAACGATACATGCCACAAACAAGAATCATAGAGATAGGGAGTAAGAAACATATATATGAATATAACGGCAAGGAAGTAGTTAGCAAGACGAGCATACATCAAACAACCATGTTATATCAAACAGCAATATCATAACAATCATCATTATATAACGTGTATGCTATGCAATGCAGTTCTGCTCCACTCCTCTACTATGCACTTGGATCCAAACTAACTCACGATGCCAACTTTGGGGTTACATTTCCATATTGGTCAATAAGCACCAATGCCGGGGCAATCCACCAAACCATGGGTGGACCCCTAGGACAACCGACACATCTTCTCTCGGATGCACCACCATGGTGTATACTTGATTCCCTTTCGGATGAATCCCGCGAACGGCCAGATCGTCTTACTCTCGGACAACATCCCCTATGTTACATAACCTCCAATCAACATCTCCGATGCGTGAATGCGTGGCAAACAACACACAACCACAACCACCACCTCCGCTTAGGCCCATAGGCTACCCAAGTTTTATCATCATCAACACCTCGGCCATTAGGCTATCGAGGATTATCGTTTAACGTTCATCGTTAAGTCTTTTAAGCATTAACAACACTTTGGCCATTAAGCACCAGAGCTCAATACCTCGACCATCAAGCATCAAGACCCCCTTGGAGCGAACACTAGGCTACTAAGGTACAACATCTTATCACTTGGAGCAAACCCTAGGCTACCAAGGTTCAACATCTTAACGCTTGGAGCGGATACTAGGCTACCAAGGTACAACATTTTATCACTTGTCTTTGGTCTTCATGTTCCGTTGATATCTTATTAAGTCTTTTAAGCATTTGGGGTGAAAACCCCTATTTCAACATTCTGGTTTCTATTCTGGTCACCCGTGCTCACCCTCAGCATGGGCTTGCTGGACCTGCAGGCAAGCACAGCCGTGCTACTTGTTGAGCACGGGCGTGCTCAAATGTGCGCCCTGCTCTGGGTTTCAAACTGGAGCACGGGCGTGCTCCTTATCAAGCATGGCCGTGCTCAATGGAGCCTGATCGTATTGATCTAGGCAGAAAGGGTTAGGAACCCTTTCCCAAATCCTTAGGACAGTTCACAGATTCAACCTATTGGCTCTTACTAATCCATTGATCATAGCTTCATTAATCTTAACTACTTTCATTAATATTCATGTCTTATCATCATGGGGAATTAATCCTTTAATCATAGCTTCGTTATTAATGTTCCTAGAACACTCACTAATCAATCCTAGGGTCTTTAACTAAGCCCTATGAACATAACATTACCTCTCACACTATATTCATGAATTATGAACAACTGGGGAAACATCCCTTAATTATCATTATCACCGGTAACGTATTTTAACGTCTTAACATCATTGTTGGCATTAACATCCTCAACAATCAACACTCATAAAGAGCACAACACAACAACAGCCAATAACATCATACTCATCATAATCATGGCATCACAACATCAACATATTTATAACAAACAACATCAATTAATAATAACAATCATGCCAGTCATCAACATCATAACAATTAAGCATCATATAACAAATAGGCATAAGGCATATAGACATGTTATCAAAGGAAAGGGTCATGGGTAACCCTTCGTCTTACGCTACCCCCAAGCCTACATACTCATATTATTCCTTCTCCCCATACCTGGTATGAAGATTCCCAAACGATAACGTTGGCAAACTAGACACGTTCCCTCGAGCGGCTCGACGAGTTCCCCAAGCCTCAAACTATACTAGCACGCTACTCCTCTCCCAAAACTAGTGCAAGAACACCAAGAACTTCAAGGGGTTCAAGGGAAGAAAAAGGGAAGAGGTTTCTGCCACACTAGGATTGCCCAATGTGCCAAAATAGGGTTTCACACGAAAACCCTCGCGCTACTGCCTCCTATTTAGAGACCCAGACCTGAGCATGATCGTGGTCCTTGCTGAGCACGGGCGTGCTCACTTAGCGTCAGCGAGACGCGGTCCTGCGCTGAGCACGGTCGTGCTCCCTAATGAGCACGGCCATGCTTATGACTCAGACAGTCACAAGACGCGCCTAACAAGATCGGGCGTGCTTGACATGAGCATGGCCATGCTCATGTACCAGAAAGGGATTTTAAACCTAGAAATCCCACTTAGCCCTCCAACAACAATACTAAGTTAAGCCCTAAGGCTTAACCAAACAAACAAGGCAATCACAGAAGCACTTAACGAAAAACGGGGTGTTACACTGGTCATAGACGGAAGAACTTATTTTGCACAATTCGACAAATTAGAGGACAACATGTGCAATTAAATTTTTGAGGTACCAAAATCGCACAATTGAAAAGTTGAGGGACGAAATGTGCAATTAAAATTTTTGAGGGACTAAAATCGTACATTTGAAAAGTTGAGAGACAAAAAGTGCAATCAAGCCAATAAAATAAGACACACATGTATGTAGTGAGAGGCACTTTTGTAAATATTAAGTAAAATGTTTCCTTTTGAAATGAAGTTTGGACTTTTACGAAACACAAAACTCTCCTTTCCCTCTTACTGACACAGCTGCGACCATCTGCTTTCATGAAAGACAAATTCCTTCCGTTCCCTCTCCTTTGATTGTAATTATTCCCCCCCCCCCCCCCCCCCCCCCCCCTCTTTTTTTTGTGTTTGAGGTTTATTCTTTATGCCCTAATTTTCCCTTATTCGGTTCCCTTTAATTGTAAGCTGTTGTGATTGCCTACATGTTGTTTGATAAAAGGGACATAGTAGAACTCCTTCATAGGAACCTGCTGATATTCCACATTTAATAGTCTATCCATCATAGAACTCGTGTCTCTTTTCATTCTTATTACTACTGATTGTTTTTCTTCTAGGTTGCATGCCAAGTTTGTTTTAGTTGCTAGTAGGATTCACACAGGTAGATCACATTCATTTTACTAACATTAGTGCATAGTCCTGATTTGGTTACTGAAGGAATTTGTTATGATATAGCAGGGTTGGGTGAAAAGTGTATTATGCAAGAATGGGAGAAACTCCTTTTATATTACCTTTTTTTATTTTCATTTGGATAATGGTTTGTTGTTGTTTAGTGTTATTAACATTGCTGAAATTAATTTTTTATTGCAATTTACTGCCTTTTCATTGAATAGTTTTATACAATTTGGTGGTATGGTTGTTGACACAAGCATTTTCTAATCTTGTGGGTGTTGTGGTTTCATTTCCAAATAGTAAATCGAAGGTATGAGCATAACACCATCAAGAAAGAAGCGGGGGTCAAGTAGCTCAAAAGATATAAAAGTATGGAACATATTAACTACTTGTATTTGCATGAGTGTGATTTATTTAGTAATGACATGAACTTTATTCATACTTGTCAGGTACATTTGAGACATGCATGTGTACCGAGAAGGTTGGTTGAAGTTAACAACAACTTAACACATGCGCAACGAAACCAAATTGAGACCACCCTGTTCAAGTGGGTTGTAAACATGCCAAACAAATTGCAAATTTCTGGATTGCAATTGTGGGAACTAGTTAGTAGATCGGATGAGAAAAGTGGGGCGTTTAGTGTTAGGGATAGGGTGGTCCGTTTTACCCCGATTGATGTGTTCTTTGTAGCATGACTCCCCATAGTTGGTGAACGAATGCGGGTTGATGAAAATGAATGTCATACATTGTCTTTGTTCGAAGGAAGTGATGTAACCACTGAAAGAATCGTTGACATGCTTCATGTGTTTGAAAACCATGAGGTTAATTTTTGTAGACTGCATATACTCCTAGCATTTGGAGAGTTCTACTTTCCTAGATCAGGGAGACAGGTATATACTAGTATGATTAAACTGTTAGTGACCTAGAGTCTCTAAATAATTACAATTGGGGTCTAGATGTGTATGATTTCTTAGTTGATAGTTTGAGCAAAGATGCTTATGCATTGAAGAAGGGGGAAAAAAACTAAGTCAAACATAATAGGATGTGCAACTATCTTGCAAGTATATATTTGCTAACGTTTTGTATCATACTGATTTATTCTGTTAACATAAATTTAAAAGTATTAAGAATATTATTATTTGCTGTATGTAGATTTGGCCCTTGAACCACCTATCAATGGGGGAAACACGAAACATTCCTCAAAGGTTCCATTTCCCACGTTTTTTGAATTAGCAAAATACGCATAACAGTAAGACAAAAATAGAAGATGCATTTGATAACAATTTGGTAAGCATGAGTGTTATTAGGGAACAAATTAATATATTTGTGCTACTTATTGTTGAAAATTTAGATACAATATGCATTTGATGTGTTTCTCGTGTTAGCAGATAATTGAAGTGTTAACAACAACAACAACCGAGGAGAATGAATTTGACATGGTGAGGGATGCATTGCATGATGAAGAATCTCGGTTCATGCATGTTACTGAGTATCAACGATTGATGGCAGAGAATAAGCAGTTTCAAGAGAGGATTTCCTTTCTCGAGAAAGAAGTAAGGATGGTGAAAGAATCAATGCTTCATCGTCAAACAGTGATGGAAGCCCATGATGCGTATGAGGGAGGTTCTCCACCATGGGCTTGTCATGCATCCCTCTTGAGTCTTTCGCCTTACTTATATTGCTATTGAGATTGGCGATGAAGGATGCTCAAATAGTGAAAGAGGGGCATGGTTAGTTAGCGAGCATTAGTTTTCTTGTTGTTGAATGTTTAAAAGCCTATCATAGTATTGTTATGCATTTGTACAACTGGTTTCCCAAAACATATGCGACACTATATGTATTTTTCAACACCATGTTCTCATAGTTTGTATAAAAAATGATGTCAAAGCTTATGGGGTCCAAAATTTTATAACTTTATTTTTTTCCACATGATCCAAACTTGGTTAACAATGTTCAAAATCGTGGTTAATATTGTGTTGTACATAAGTAATGGCCACACTTGTAGTACAATGATAACTCGTTAACCACCCACTGATCTTCATTAATCATGACTTTGCACACCGTTAACCACGTCTGAAAGTTGGTAAAAAAATGTTGCAAAAATCCCTTTTCATCTCAATAATAACAGTTCATTCTGAAAAAAAGAAGCAAATACATTGGCATTTAGTCGATCATTTACATAGGACTGTATAGTTGTGTCCACATAATAAAATATATGCCATTCTATAGATTATACAAGATATTCCAGAAAATCAACCTTAAACTCTTTACAAGATAATGGTTGTATTGTGCTGCAAACATGTCATATAAAAAATGACTAGTATTTGCCTCAACTTATGTACACCACCAGCAAATTGATTAGTAATGTGTTGGACACAAAACATTGGAAGTAAATTTATTAACAATAATACATGATTGTTGAACACCATACAATGGTGCAAAATTTGTCTTCCTATTCTTCCAACCCATAAACCCTACCATTGACAATAAATATGTGATAACATTCACAAAATATATGTCTGAAATAGACAACTATAAACACGAGAAGGAGGGTTGAATTGAGTTTATCAGAATTTAAAATAAAGTTGAAAACTTTTTGCACACAAAAGCTACGTTCAAACAAGTGAGAGAACACCGCACAGGCAAGTGACATGTCTGTTGAAACTTCAACAGAAAAACACACAAGCAGACAACTTGAAAACAAGTTCTATATTCACACTCTTTAACCCCTTTAGTTAGAAAGCAGATAATATAATCAAAACAACTAAAGAGTGTAAGGAAAGAGAGATTAACACAGCTAATTTATCCTGGTTCACTCTTCAACACAAAGAGCTACGTCCAGTCCTTGGCAGTACCAAGTTTTATCCACTATAACTGATCAGGTTATAGACTCCAAGTATTGTTTGCACACCTAGCCTCTTCAGGCTCCAAGACAAGTATTCTTTGCACACCTAGCCTCTTCAGGCTCACTCAGGTTTGTTTGAGAAGTTAGTTTGTAATAAATACAATCAGACAGACAGTTCTTTCACTAACACTCAGAGAGTGGATTAAATGTAAGCTTAGGAAAGACTGCGTAATAACTTCAAATGATTGAAGAATATTGATTTAAAGAATGAAGAAATAAATGTGCAGAGTAATAGCTCTTTTAATGCTGTGTGTTCTATGACTTCATCTTTAATGACTTCTGTATTTATAGCCTTCAAGCATTTAAGATCCGTTAGAGACATTCCTTCAAATGTTGGCTTCAAGCAGAACTTCATTAAATGCAATAGAGTCGTTCTGGGCATCCATTAATGCAATAGGAATGTTGGTTGTACTCGAACATGAAGAATCATGGCTTTATGCATCGTGCAGTAGCCAAATCAGAGTTGTGTAGAATGCTTTTGTACTTTGCAGAGCACATTTCCCTTTTCATGTAATAACCAAAAATACTAGGGAATAAAGTATGTTGGAAACATCTTTAACTGGACTTCATCTTTGATTTCCTAGGTTGCTTGTGAGAATGACTTCTGACTTTTCTTAATAAGCGTGAGATTAAGCAAGAGAGAGCTTCAGAGTCTTCTGTATGAGGGGACAGCTTCCAAAAGCTATTTGTACTTTGGTTCTTCATCGAAGAACTTCAGACAAGTATAGGAACTTATCAGAAGACAAGTTGAAACTTCAATGCAAAAAGTTAATAATCCTAGTTAGCAGACAGGTTGACTTTTGATTCTCAAGACAGGTGGTCATCTATGTGGGCAGACAGGTGAGAAGGTGACTTCTTACTATTTTGATCTGCACACTAGGTAGACAGGTTAGCAACCAATACAAAGGTTAATTAAATCATTAACCAATGTTTAGTTTTCATCAAAACTTAGGGAAATGCACATCAGACATTCTAGAGACTTAACAATGTCACTAGTCAACACAAAAAATCCAAAAAGTGCATATTTCCAATGTTGCCTCAAAGATAACACAGTCACAAATTTGTATTGAACAGTGAGGATCCCATGAAGAATATTCCAGTCATTGTCATATTACCCGTGATTAAAAGATCTGTGAATGATATGAAACCTCCACTAGTGCAAGATACGCATTTAACATCGAGGTTTTAACATCGATTTTAAAAAAAACCGATGTGAAAAAGGAGGCGGTGGCATTTTTGAAATTAAACTGAAGTATTTTAACATCGGTTATCATTAAAACCGATGTGAAAATTTATTTAACATCGGTTTTAATAAAAACCGATGTGGAAAAGTGATACCAAAAACTTAATTTTTTTATCAGACATAATATTAGACATCGGTTTTATTATAACCGATGTGGAAAATGAAAAAAAAAATTAATATTTTTTTATCAGACAAAAGATTAGACATCGGTTTTGAAATAACCGATGTGGAATATATTTTAGACATCGGTTTTATGAAAACCGAGGTGGAAAATGAAAAAACAAAAAAGAAAAAAATTTAATTATGCATAAGATTACACATCGGTTTTACTAATAACCGATGTGGAAAACACTTTAACATCGGTTGTATTTATAACCGATGTGGAATGTCTGTTTTATTTCATTTTCGCGCTGAATGCTCACTCTGCTTCCCACACTCAGACACCCAAACCCTTTCCCCTTCCCTCTCCTTCCCACACTCAGACACCCAAACGCTCCCCTTTCCAACTCCATTTCCGTTCCTCTCACTGTCATCGCGTCACTGTCATCGCGTCGAAGCTACTGCTGTCGCGCCATCAAACCCTAAGAACTCACAGTCAGATAGCGTCACTGCTGTGCGCATGAACATTGCCCCATCATTCCCATTCTTCCCTTCCATTGCCCTCTTCTGATTTCAGGTTTTGCCCCTTCCCTTTCTTTTTATTTTTACATTTATTTGTTCTTTGAACTGTGACTAATGGGTACTCTGTTAATGTCTTCCATTGCAGGTTTTCATAGCCACTCTCTGTTTCCCAACGCAACAGCTTCCACTTTGTGAGTCTTTGCTTCCTCTGTTTTCTATCCCTTTCTCTTTCTGTTTCATTGAGGAATTTTTTTTATTTTTATTAATTTTTCTTATGAAATTGATTTATTCAAGCAAAACTGTGTTTATTATATATACTTTGTCTTGATTTTCTTATTGTCTTTTGGTTTTGAGGATGGGTTTCCTTAGTACTACATAGTAAAGAATAGACTGTTCACAACTGTTATTATATTTATATATGTATAGAACTAAAAATTTCTGCAAGTAATGCTTTGGTTGGCTTTGCAAGGAATGATAATGACTCTCACTCTTTAACATGATAAGAGATATATCATCTTTCTGTAAACAGTGTGCTTAAACTAATTACTAGGCATGGTGGCTCTGCTTCTGTGTCTTTACTGAATGAGCAATAAAGTCTCATAAGAACCACTCTAAGGAAATAATATACAACAATGAAGTCTAATAAGAACCACTTGCATTCATGAATATATGTTCTTTTTCTTTTGAAGCAATATGTATTTCTTTTGTAAACAAGAATACCTTATGGTTTATATATTGGTTCATGAAGATATAATGCAGACATGAATGTTGTGTATAGATTATAGACTATGTTCTTGGCAATCATTAAGAGCTAAAGAGTAAATTTTGGTGTTGTTGGATGGTCTTTTTTGGTTTGTATTGTTTGAGATTTGAGATTTGTATTGTTTGATTCATGTCTGCATTATGCTTTCAAAACAAGTTTCTATTTTCTAAATGTTTCTAAGAATCATATCTATTTTCTTTCTTTCAGGGTTTCTTGATTATTTGAACTTAGGACTTCGTTTCCACACTTGTTGTTTTTCTTCCACACCCGGTAAAGTTTCTCATCTCTATTTTTCTAGTTTTATTTTTGTTTGTTTTAACTTGGGGATTGGAGTGTTTTATTAATTTTTTAGTGTTTATTAATTAGTAAAGCCTTAGTTTCCCGTTTGAGATGCAATATTAATGAGCACACGTGTACCTGCTTAAGGTACTTGTACAGCTCATTATATTGGATCTTGAATTGTCCAAGTTGGACAGTTTGGGAAAAAACTTTTTCTTCATTCAGTTAAAATAGTTATTCATTGATTCTCATGTTATATACCTGATGAAAGTTCGGATTGGTACATTTCCTTTCGTTCTCCGGGTGCATACTTTATCGTGGTGGATGGCATCGCGTTCAAGTTGTGTACGTCGGAGACCGAAGGGAAATGCTGCCGAAATTTCGTCGAGTATGACCATGAGAGTTAAGGACTAACTGTTAACCGAATGTTGAAAAAGTTTCTTCTCGAATGGGATAGGGCCATACCCTATCATAAGAAGTAGTTGATGAAGATGTTGGACTAAGTATGAAGTTAATGTTTTAGTCATGGATCGCGGTTGGATGAATGCTAGACGGACAAGTGATGAGTATGAGAATGGAGTGGAAGATTTTCTACAATTTGCTAAAACAAATGCTCCTGATAGTAGTGACGGAAGGTTTTGTTGTCCTTGTGTTAACTGTTTGAATGAGAGACGACTAGAAGCTGACGAGATACGGGATCATCTTATTTGTGAGGGGATTTGCAAGAGTTATACAATATGGATATGTCATGGTGAATCGTTAGACAGGCCAAGGGTGTCGGATAGAGAGGAAGTTGATGACGTAGATATGGACGATGGACTAGAGGACATGATCCGTGATATTGGGCAAGAGTCCTTTCGGCGAGCACATGTGTATGATACTTTGTGCAGTGATGCGGAAGTGGCTTTGTATCCGGGGTGCACTAATTTCACACGGTTGTCAGCGGTGTTAAGATTGTTCAATGTGAAGGCGAGAAATGGGTGGAGCGATAAAAGCTTTACCGAATTGCTTGAGTTGTTGAAAGACATGCTTCCAGAAGGTAACACATTACCATCCCGAAACTATGAGGCGAAGAAGATATTGTGTCCGATGGGTATGGAGTATAAGAAAATACACGCTTGCCCCAATGATTGTATATTGTACAGGAAGGAGTTTGAAGAGATGCACGAGTGCCCCAGGTGTGGGGTATCACGATACAAAGTGAAGGATGATGATTCTAGTTGTGATGCGGTCACCAAGGGTCCTCCTGCGAAGGTGTTATGGTATCTTCCAGTAATTCCGCGGTTCAAGCGATTGTTTGCTAATGAAAAGGATGCAAAGAATATTAGATGGCATGCAGATGAGAGGAAATGTGATGGACAGCTTCGTCATCCGGCTGATTCTTTGCAGTGGAAGAGAATTGATAGTTTGTTTCCGGAGTTTGGCAATGAGCCCAGAAACCTCAGGCTTGGACTTGCTACCGATGGAATGAATCCATATGGAAACTTAAGTAGTATTCATAGTTCATGGCCTGTTCTCCTGGTAATTTACAACCTATCTCCTTGGTTGTGCATGAAGCGCAAATACATTATGTTAAGTATGATGATTTCGGGTCCAAAACAGCCAGGAAATGATATTGATGTTTATCTGAGTCCATTGATTGAAGACTTGAGTAAGTTGTGGGATGAAGGCATTGATGTGATCGACGGGTATTGCCGTGAGACTTTCAGATTGCGTGCCATGTTATTTTGCACCATCAATGACTTTCCAGCATACGGGAACTTGTGCGGGTATAGTGTTAAGGGGCATAAAGCATGTCCAATATGTGAAGAAGGCACATGTTACCATCAACTGCAACATGGAAGGAAGACAGTCTACCTTGGGCATCGGAGATTTCTCCAGCGTGATCATCCTTATCGTAGGTTGAGAAAAGCTTTCAATGGACTTCCGGAGAATGCATTTGCTCCGGTGGCCTTGACTGGAGACCAAGTTTATGAACGGGTGAAGAACACTAATGTTATCTATGGGAAGTCCCAAAAGAAGGCTACTGAGAAGAATATATGGAAGAAGAGGTCGATCTTCTTTGATCTTCCATATTGGTGCAAGCTTGATGTAAGACATTGTATTGATGTGATGCATGTGGAGAAAAATGTGTGTGACAGTTTAATCGGAACGCTTCTCAACATTCAAGGCAAGACAAAGGATGGTGTGAATGCTCGTCTGGATCTAGTTGCGATGGGTATACGAGAGCAGTTAGCTCCACATAAAGTGGGGGATAAGAAGACTTATTTGCCCCCAGCATGTCATACTTTATCAAAAAAAAGAAAAGAAGTTTCTGTGAATGTCTACGGGGAGTCAAAGTGCCACAGGGTTACTCTTCAAATATCAAGAGACTTGTCTCAATGAAAGATCTCAAATTAGTTGGCTTAAAGTCTCATGATTGCCATGTCTTGATGCAACAATTACTACCGGTGGCCATTCGTGACATCTTGCCTAAAAAAGTCAGACATGCCATTACTAGGTTATGCTTATTCTTCAATGCTATATGTAGCAAGGTCATTGACACTAAAAAGTTGGATGACTTGGAAAATGAGGCAACCATTATCTTGTGCCAATTGGAGATGTATTTTCCACCTTCATTTTTTGACATCATGGTTCATTTGATTGTTCATCTAGTGAGGGAGATTAGATTGTGTGGCCCCGTTTATTTAAGGTGGATGTACCCGGTTGAGCGATACATGAAGATCTTGAAAGGATATATGAAGAATCCACACCGTCCCGAAGCATCTATTGTTGAAAGGTATGTTGCAGAAGAAGCTATTGAGTTTTGTACAGACTACATGTCAGAAACGGAACCTGTAGGGCTTCCGAAGTCTCGTCATGAAGGAAGATATGATGGGAAGGGTACACGAGGTATCACTGTTAAGAGCATGGATCGGGAGGAAGTGCTTCAAGCACATTTGTATATATTGAATAACACTGATGAGGTTGAACCATACTTATGTGAGCACAAAAGCATCATCAACGAAACTTACCCTAGAATGAATGAAAAATGGTGTTTGAACAAGCATAATAAGACTTTCTTGAACTGGTTTAAAGAAAAAATTGCAAAGGATGGTACTGCTTCTGAAACATTAAAATGGCTAGCACAGGGACCTAACTTTGATGTCATATGCTGGAGTGGGTACGATATCAATAAGTTTTCCTTCTATACAAAGTCCCAGGATGACAAAAGTACTATGCAAAACAGTGGGGTTATGGTCGTCGCTGAGTCCATGCATTTCTCTAGTTCGAAAGATAAAAACCCTGTTATGGCATCCGTTTCATACTTTGGGATCATTGAAGAGATCTGGGAGGTTGATTACATGAAGTTTAGAGTGCCTGTGTTTAAATGTCAATGGGTCGACAGTAACAATGGTGTGCAAACCGATGAGTTAGGATTCAAATTGGTGGACCTTAATAAGGTAGGTAATAAAGACGAGCCTTTCATCATGGCATCCCAGGCAAAACAAGTGTTTTATATCCGTGATCCTTATAACAAAAGGTGGTCAGTGGTTCTCCAGGGAAAAAACATGTATAATAGTAGTGAGGGAAATCAAGATTCAACTCTTGATATTTCTGACACTCCTTCTTTCTCAACACGGGTGCCTAATTTCAATGAGGAAAATGAAGTGGACGATGTACATGCTACTCGTAATGATCACCAAGAAGGGTTATGGGAGAACGTTACTACTTGACCACAGTGTAAGTTTAGTTTGAGTTATGTTTAAAGTCCTATTATATGTTTACATTGATATTTTTAAGTTATGCTTGCGTTGATTGATATTTATAAGTTATGTTTGATATTTATCCAGACATACTGATTTTTTGTTTTTGTCTAAACAGGTATACATGGCTGATCCTGAGGATATCCCTCCTTCATGCAGTGGGTCGGAGACCCCGTCTTCGGGTAGAAAGGGTAGACGTGCCACACGAATGAGGAATTTGACTGCCAACCGTGGTTCAAATCAAAAGATAACAATCGACTTTGATTGTAACCTCAATCCTATTGGGCCAATGGCAGAGCAGTTTATTAGTTTTGTGGCGTCCCTTGCTCGAAGCAGGCCTAGCATACTTATTGAGACTTGGAAAGATGTACCTCAGGGCGTGAAGGATCAGATATGGGAGACTATTCTGGTATCTATACTTTTCCGTCCTGTGTCTGTATCTATTTTATTTTAATCTTATTAATATCATACAGTAATTCGTTGATTCTTTTGTTGTTAATGTAGCTCACCTTTGACCTGCCGGATACGACGGATATGAAGAAGCGTTGGATAAAGTATGCTGGTGAGCGTTGGAGGGGTTTTAAGGTGGACCTGGGCAGATACTATGTATTCAATCCACGCTGTGAAAAGAACCCACTTGAGGTGTACCCGTTTCTTGACCAGGCGACGTGGGATCGCTTTGTTCAGAGCCGACATGATCCTAGCTTTCAGGTTAACTTATTTGAGTTGTCTCTAAATTGATGTAATTTCATTAATTTTATTAATTTACTGATGTAATTTAATTATCTTCTATTTATAACAGGAGAAGAGGAAAAAGGGGCAGGAAAACCAAAGCAAGAATGTCTACCCTCATGTATTGTCTCGTGGGGGATATAAAAAGCTTGCTCAGACCATGGTGGAAGAGGAAAAGAAAGCATGTCAGGAAGCAGCATCTCAGGCAGATCCTAATGCTGAAAATCATCCTGAAGTTGTTGATCCACCTCCACCCCCACGCCATCGTAAATGGAAGAGGGCCCGACAAAGAAAAACGGGACAATATACATCAGAGGAGGCACGCCAAGTAGCTGAGAAGATTGTATGTGTAGTTTGAATTGTAATTGTGATTTTAACAATGTTACAGAATTGTAATGTGACCTAATATTTTATATGTTGCAGGATGCCTTGGACGAGCAGGCCACTCAAGGAACCTTTGTTCCTAGAGGACGCGAGGATATCTTAGCTGCTGCCATCGGTAAACCAGACCACCCGGGCCGTGTCATTGGTGTTGGATGGGGCGTTGGCATTCGCCAATACCATGGTTCATCTTCACACCAACGCCACAGGGATGTTGCTGTAGATAGAGAACGGCTAAAACAGGAGATTGCAGCTGAGCTTAGACAGGAGATGACCCAGCAGTTTAACCAGCAGATGGCAATAATGGCTGCTATGTCCCAACAATTCACAAGTGTCCAACCCTCTGTCCAACCCTCTGTCCATGTGAGCACTAAGGGCTCATGTGATCCTCCTCATCAGCCTGATGATGATGATGATGATGATGATGATGATGATGATGACGCCCCTGATAGGTGTGAGCTGAATGTTGATGATCATCATGATATTCTGCCTAAAAGGTCAGCTCCAGGAAGACCAGAGAAATCTGCTCCGGCTCAGGTATTCATTTGACCATTCAATTAATTACGAATGAAATAACTTAAATGTGATTACTAATGTATATCTTTTTTGTTGTTTAGGGGAACGACAAAGGGGATCCTGGTGATGTTTTTCAACGTCTTGCTATAAAGCTTGTCACCATGGAGGTTGATGCAGCTTTGGTAAGGTTGGAACATGATGGCAGGGCGGATGACGATCTGTATATCCCAAAGAAGGAACTTATGGAGATGGCGCTCCACCATGAAATGGCTAGTGCTGCACACATCTCGTTATGGTGCACGTAAGTACATTTTATTTATAAGTTAAATAATTAATTTTTAAATACTATGATAATTAACATGTTTTATCAATATATTAGGTATCTGCATCGCATGCTAGGTAATCAGGGCAACCTCACCCTTTATGGGTTCATTGACCCCATGCTCATTCAGGGTGATGTTCTCCTAGCATCAGAAGACCCGGTCGCCACCATACGTGATATAGTTGCCCGAGACCATCATCAGTTCTACCTTGCGCCTTATCTCTATAAGTAAGTACCAGTTATTTAATTATAACTATATATGACTTAGTCACTAATTGTTCCGCAAATGCAGACGACATTGGCAGTTGTTGATCTTGTGCCCTCGTGTGAATGTCGTGGTCTTCTTCTGCTCGATGGGCCATAGGCCGGCGAATGAACTGAAGAACATCATGGAAACGTAAGCATTAAAATAAGTTAGAATCAGTAATGAAGTTGTTTTAATTATCTGAAATCTATTAGATATACTTTAATTAATGTTTATTTTCTTATGATAGGTCTATTGATGCAAGCCGCATGCTGTGTGGTGAAAGGCGTCGGCCTATTAGATGGATTATTCCTAACGTAAGATATTTATTAGTTCAAACGCTTCAAGCGCAGTGGGTATAATTATTGATTTCTATTTAATTTCTCATATTCTAACTGGGTTTCATTTGTACGTAGTCTCATAGACAACGTGGATCATGGGAATGTGGATACTATGTGATGAAGTGGATGGTCGAAATTATCTCCTCCGGTATCACTGAAAGATGGCAGGAGGTAAATGCTAATTGGTACAATTAGTTGTAACAATTATATATAGATTCGTTATATGTTTAATTTTAGTTTATTACTTAAAAGATATAATCTAATTATGTCCAATTAAACTTGCAGATATTCAACAATCCGACTCCACTCTCTGATGCCGACATAAAAAACATAAGGATACGTTGGGCAAATTTCTTTCTTGAAGTGTACCAACATTAGTTTGTATGTAGTTAGTATATAAACGCATCATGTAATAGCTATAGTGTACTTTTGACTGATATATGTTTTGACATGAAATCTATAATATATCATATGTAGCTTTTTGGTTTCTAATTATCTTTGTTGTGTGAATGTTATTGAATATATTTATTGTTAGTAGACTTTTAATTTAGTGTGTTTTGGTTGGACAAAAATGATTCTGTAGACAATATAGATACTGTATTGATCTGGATTACTGGATTACTGAAACAGGGGAAAGGACTGTCAATACTGAAAAGGCTGATTTTTAAAAAAAAAAAACTAAAATTCACATCGGTTTTCATAAAACCGATGTGGTAAACCCAATTTTCCACATCAGTTTTCATAAAAACCGATGTGGTAACTCAACTTTCCACATCGGTTATTCTAAAAACCGATGTTGAAAGTTTGTTTTCCACATCGGTTTTTAGCATAACCGATGTGGAAAGTTGAGTTACCACATCGGTTTTTATGAAAAACCGATGTGGAAAATTGCTGAAAAGGAGACGTGGCTTTCTAGAACAGACTTTTTTACATCGGTTTTAAAACCGATGTGAAAAGTGGTAATAAACCACATCGGCCTTTTCAACATCAGTTTGAAAACCGATGTGAAAAGCCAAAAATAATCGATGTGAAATCCCTTTTCTGCACTAGTGCTCCAACATGAGCGAGACCATATAAGAAATTGAAATAAATCATAATGGACCAATAAATGTCGACAGACAATTTACATGCTTGTGTACATGGATTAGTATCAGCATTAAAGGCTGATCTAAGCCCCATAAATGCATGTTGTGAAACTTTTGAATTTTGAGGAACCCAAAAATTATCTTCAAAAATGAATATTGCAGCATCGGTATTGAGTAAACACCTTGATTGTATAGAAAAAGGGCCATAACTATCAACAGTAACATCTATTATCGACATATTCTACAAATTCTTCAACATTACTTTTCAACATCATTTTTTACATGTAGTTTTCTTTTTCTTTTTTTTTGACAAGATTTTACATGTAGTCAGTGATGTATAAAGTCATAGTTAATAATAACATCTATAGAGTAGTTAATGGGCTATTTAACAGGTACATTTGTAGTTAATGGTAAACCCAGTCTAACACATGTAATTAATTATAAATTTATATTTCATTAATTGATATAAGATATAAAAATAGTATAAGATGATAATTTTTTAATTTGAAAAGCACATGCAGTCAACTAATAAAATATAGGCAAAATCGTTTGATTCATCCCCCTTTTTTTTTCAAATAGGTCCTATATGTTATGTTCAGCTGACACGGAAGTTCTTTCCGCTAATCCGTAAATGATGACATCAGGTTTAAGACTATCATAGAAGACGAAACATAATGTATAGCAATATATGATCAAAATGGAGGAGCGATGAAAGAAAACATACATTTTATTTTTTTTAATTTTGTCCTATACATTATGGTCCATTTTTTATTATAGTTCGTTCCATCAACTCCATCTTGACGGTGTTAGTTTTATGACTGAGGCACGTGATGATGAAACATTTGTATAGGACCAAAATGCAAAAAATAAAACATAATAAAATCAAAGTGAAAAAAAATACAGAACCAACTAATCTATTTTGCCTAAAATATAATAGGAAAATTGTCATCTCACAATCTTAAGCATCTATTAATATTATCTCTTATGAGGATGGAGATCACCTATCCTAAAATACTGTCTCATTTTCTATCACATCCACTTAGATTGTGCCATATTATTTAAAAAGGATACACTTATAATAAATAATATAATTAATTTTCCAATTAGCCAATATAAATGGATGAGATAGGGAACACCATTCTGGGACATCTGATCTCAATCCCTATTATTATTCTTTTCAAACTATTTCAAAGCAATTTTTTTTTTTAAGGTCTGAGATGGAATCCAGAATATCCTCACAGCTAAAGGCGGTAGGACTAAACCCCCGAGAATGTAGAGTACTAGTACAATTATATTCTCATCACCAAAATTTGAATCACGTACATATGATTAAATAGCCCAAATTACTAACCACTTAAACCACACCTCACGGCAAAAGTTTCTTTGATGAATGAGTATAAAATGGTGTAAAAAAAGTGTAAAGAAAATCATAATTTAATAAGCAACGTCACGCCCCATGAAAAACGCATTGCAATTTGCAAAGCTTTGAAAAGCACTTCAAAAAACAAAGATTCCAATAATCAAGCACATTCGAAGACAAATGAAGACGGAGCATACCAAGCCCCTACCAAATTCAGTACCCTTTTATCTTTCCACAAAGAACAAGAAGAGAGTAACAACCATCGGTTATACCGTTCAGTATCTGTCAATCACATTTTTGGAAATCACCGAGCCACCATTGTCATCGTTCATATAATCATTCATAAAAAAAAAACCCATAATTGTCTCACTCAACCTCACACTTTCTATACAATTCTAAGCACCATGTTATTCATATATATACACAACAACTTCACACCCAAATATACAACAACCTTGTACTTGTTTTTATTCCTAATAATAGAGAGAGAGAGAGAGTGCAACCAACCATGGCCACTGCAACCTTTCCAACAGTGGACAAATGCACCTCTATTGGCAGAGAAAAGCACACGGTTGTTGCTGATATGGATGGAACATTGCTGAGAGGTCGTAGTTCCTTTCCATACTTTGCTCTTGTTGCTTTTGAGGTTGGTGGGGTTCTGAGGCTTCTCTTTTACCTCTTGGCTTCCCCAATTGCTGGCTTTCTCTATTACTTCGTATCCGAATCTGCCGGCATACAAGTCCTCGTCTTCGCATCAATGGCGGGCATGAGAGTTTCCAGCATCGACTCCGTGGCGCGTGCTGTACTCCCCAAGTTTTATTCCGATGATCTTCACCCCGAGAGCTGGCGCGTGTTCTCTTCGTGTGGGAGGCGTTGTGTTCTCACGGCGAATCCGAGAGTGATGGTGGAACCTTTCTTGAAGGAGTTTTTGGGTGCTGATATGGTTTTGGGAACTGAGATTGCAACTTATAAGGGGAGAGCGACTGGCTTGATTTGCAAGCCTGGGATACTTGTTGGAAGTAAGAAGGCAGATGCTTTGAGGAAAGCTTTTGGAGAGGAGCAACCAGAAGTTGGACTTGGAGATAGACTCACTGATGCTCCTTTCATGGCTTTGTGCAAGGTAATAACAAAAATTGATCACTGGCTGGGACAAACAAAAACTTCAGCTTTGGTTTTACAATTTGTTATTCTTTCTTCAGAAAGCAAATACAATTTAGAAGTCCTTTTTATAAAATACTCATTCCGTTCCTTTTCTATGGTAACTTTAGCTTCTTATTTTTGTTTCAAAACAATGGATTTTTTATAAACCCAATGTATATTTGACAATTTGCTTCTATATATATATCATTATCATAAAATTAAATTGAAATTGAAATATATTGAAAACACACTAAACCTTCCCTACTTAAATTCAGTCATAAATATACTACATATATCAATGATACTATAAATAAAGATAATTTGGTACAAATATAAATAAATTAATGCTTTCTTAATCTGTATGTAGAAACCTTAAATTACCATAGAAAATGAAGAGATGGAGTATATGAAAACAAAGGGCTATATTGAATTATTGATTATGGGGACTCCATACATGTTGACCGGGTGATAGAGTGGGCACAATTTTCATGGTAAATACTAAATCTTATAACTGAGAATTTTCATGACTTAAAATGTTGCCATAATAAATTCTTTTAGTGGAGATCTTTTCTCCCTATAGCTTAAAAAACTTTGAAAGAATGGGCTATACATAACTACTTTGAAGGAGGTAAAGATACTAGTTAAAAAAAAAAATTGGTTAATGATACTAGTTTAATTTGAAAGAGTAGACATCCTCATCATGAAATTTTTATAGGGACTAAAAATCAAATTTTACCAATTTTATAGGATAAAAACATGTTTAACCCAAAAAGTTATGATGAGGATCGTTTTTAATTAAAAGAGGCTCTATAAAATACAAAATTGATCCTAGTGTTCAACATCAAAATATTTGTTTAATAATTTGGGTTTTTGATATTGTAGGAAGAAAGGAGGATAGAAATGGATTAGAATATATAGAATTTTAAATTTTGTTTTCGTAGGATATGGAACGACGAAACTTAAAACACACATGGTTAAAAAGAAATAAAAATGTTATTTGTAAACTCACATACATGACAACTCGATTAATGAGTGTATATAAATCTTGGTTATTAATATTTAAGTGGATAATTGACAAATTTATTAATGTTGTCAAATTTGTGATTATAATGTATAAATTTTGATTAATATTGTCAAAATTTCATATATACAAATAATATTACTGAAAAAGAAAACTTTTCTATGCATGCACAGGAGAGTTACATAGTACCAGCCAAACCAGAGGTGAAAGCAGTGACAATTGACAAGCTCCCAAAGCCCATCATCTTCCATGATGGAAGGCTAGTGCAGAAGCCTACACCCCTCCTTGCTTTGCTCACCATTCTTTGGATCCCCATAGCCTTCCCCTTAGCATGCTTGAGAATTGCAGCAGGATCACTCCTCCCCATGCACTTAGTCTACTACGCCTTCTGGGCACTTGGTGTCCGTGTCATTGTTAAGGGCACCCCACCCCCTCCAGTGGAAAAATCCAACAAGACCAAACAATCTGGGGTTCTCTTCATTTGCTCCCACAGAACCCTACTTGACCCCATCTTCCTCTCCACCGCCCTCGGCCGCCCCATCCCGGCTGTTGTCTACTCCGTCTCCCGCCTCTCCGAGATCATCTCCCCCATCAAGACCATCAGGCTCAGCCGCGACCGTGCCACCGATGCGTCCATGATCAAGAAGCTCTTGCAAGAGGGTGACTTGGCCATATGCCCTGAAGGGACAACTTGTAGGGAACCCTTTCTTCTTAGGTTTTCTGCATTGTTTGCCGAGTTAACCGATGAACTCGTGCCCGTGGCCATGGTGAACCGCATGAGCATGTTCCATGGGACCACGGCAAGAGGGTGGAAAGGGATGGACCCGTTTTACTTCTTCATGAACCCTAGCCCTGTTTATGAGGTCACGTTCTTGAACAAGTTGCCTAAAGAGTTGACTTGTGGTGCAAGCAAGTCAAGCCATGAAGTTGCGAATTATATACAAAGGGTGATAGCTGCGACTTTGTCCTATGAGTGCACTAGCTTTACCAGAAGAGATAAGTATAGAGCACTTGCTGGTAATGATGGAACTGTGGTGGAGAAGCCAAAGGCCAACAAAGTAATGGGTTGCTGAATATTTTAATTGTTCTTTCTTATTTTAGTTTTAATTTTTTCCTTAAATTTAATTTCAGTTTCATATTTTCAAAAGGTAAGGTAAAAATTAGGTGATCAAAAAATTGAATGTTGTAGAATATATATATATGCATCCACAAGTTTGCAAAATAGTCAAAAGAACATAAGATGTATGAATATATATTTTAATAATTATGAGAAGAATCTCTGGTATATTCTTCATCATTGCTCGACTAAGATCGAGCTTGTCATGAACATATATGGCATAATGGCAACATCAATTTCGAGATGTCTTTGTGCTTTTAACATTCAAACATGGGCTGATATTTAACCTTTCAAAATATGGAATCGATGTTAACCCAAATTATAATCAACAGAATTTGGAAATTCCATTATATGTCAATTTATGGTTCTAAATTGTGGTTGCGATCGGGGTTGTGTCCATTGCGATTGCGATCATTGCGGGTGTTGCGACGAGAAATGCAATCGCTGCGGTGTGAAATAAGTTTTTGTTCGCACAAAATGTAAAAAAAAATAAATATAAATTATTGTAATTCTTTATATATCTTTTATATATTAATAGTGTTGTATAAATTTTTACTCATTTTCAAGACATTGCATTATCTTTATGAATAATTTAATTGTAGTTAACATACAATAAAATCTACTATCTGACTAAATACAATAGATCAATTATTAATATATCATTTAAATAAATACTAGCTTAACATGATTCATCTATTATTTTATTTTATTTTCAAAATTTCTTTAATATCTCTAAACTTTGATATAAACTAATAATTAATTAAGTAGTTACTTATTAACAAGTAATCTATATAGTATATATAAAACACAATAACTTCACACCATAAAGATCCACGTGTCATTACATTACTTGATTAATACATATTTCTATTATAATATTTATATATTTATATTTACAAGTTACACAATACTTACCTCATATCACACACACTCACGTTATATTTTCCTTTCCTTTCTAGAACTTCCCCCCAAACCAAGACCTTGACACTAATAAACTAATAAACTAATTGAATAAAAAAATGATAATAATGCTGACAAACTAATAATCTAATATCACATTTATTTAGGTTATATATTATCATTTATTTATTATTTATTTTTAATGTCTGGCCATAAATATATACTATAATAATTGTAGATAAATATATACTATAATAATTGTAGATTTCAAGCGTCGTGATTGATTTCTCAATATAATATATATTTGTTTGATATAATAATAATGAGTTTTGAAATATAATCTCCTGTAAATTTAAATTTCTTATCACTGACTCAATCTTAATAACTTAATATCATTCAATAAACTTAATGCCATTCTTTGAAGTTGTTGCAAAAATCTATTTAAATTTTCAATTGTTATATTTTTAATTTTTTTTAGACTATTGTATTTTTATATTAAAATATAATTAAATGATATTTAATTTCATATTTATAGTATTAAATTTCATAAAATGATGGTAAGTGTTCATAAAACCCAGATGTTTTCTCTACCTTGGATTGGGGTACCATCCCCTCAGCCTAAATTTACAGCACCAAAAAAAAAATCATAAGATGATTGATTTTTTATTTTTATATGACTAATTAGTATCCATAAAATATGTTAAAATAAATATACATGTATACATATTGAATTTATATATAATTATATTTATTTTCACATAAATTAATTAAAACAAAGTTAAAAAAAAGACCCGTGCTTAGCACGGGTACCTTTCTAGTACAAATAAATAATAATATAATAGAATAATATAACATATAATAGAAGTTACTAAATAAATAAATAATCAATTATTTAAATAATAAAACTAAGAATGATCTAGAACCTAGATATTATTATTATTATTATTATTATTATTATTTGCTCAAAGGGGCAGAACCTAGATATTCTATGCACACATGTAGAATTTAAAGGGATTATAAATAACCTTCAAGGCCCAATTAATTAATATTATAAAAATCTGATACAAATTAATTGCACATAATAACACCAGTAGGTGACCCTTAAGTAGGGGTGTAAATGAGCTGAGCTATTCATGAACTACCCAAGCTCGGCTCGTTAAATGCTCGATAAAGCTCGTTTGTTTAATTAAATAAATAAACTCAAGCTTGAGGGTGGGCTCGTTATTTAAATGAGCCAAGCCCAAGTCTTATAGGCTCGACATTAAGGGCTCGCGAATAACTCGTATATATATATATATATATATATATATATTTAAATTATTATATATACTAATAGTACCGCGTTTTTCATTTGCTTCCTCTTTCTTAACGAATTGCTTATGGATGGACTCCCCTTTCACACAACTTAAAACTTTCAAAATTAATGGTTCGGTCCCAACCAACCTAATTGTAGTCCAAATATCTTTTGGGCCCAATAGTTAAACCCACTCCTAATATTTTTTTGTTATTATCATAATGAGAAGTCTTTCCAACGCCTACTCGTAAATTTCTAATATAAAGAAAATCATTTGTATCCTACTATAATACTAAGTTACTAACCTACGACTACAAGTAACAGAAAAACGCACTAAAATGCACCATTTGTATTTTTATGTACTCGGGTGGACAACATTTTGAAGGAGATTATTTTACCGATAAATTGATGATGAGGATTTTAGTAGTTTTTGTTATTTACATTATGGAAATATATAAAACTTTAATGAGTGTTTTTGAAGGAGATTATTCTACCGATAAATTGATGATGGGGATTTTAGTAGTTTTCGTTATTTACATTATGGAAATATGTAAAACTTTAATTAGTGTTAAAATTACTTTTGAAGTTTCTTTTTTGTTAAAATCTTAATTAAATACTAAATGCAAAATTTACATATTATAGAACTATGTATGGTTTTTTGTTAAGGTAAATTTTCATAAATGCAAAAATATTATAAATGAGCTACACAAGCCAAGCTCAAGCTTTACTTTTTTGTAACAAACCAAGCTCAAGCTTTTAGTTAGGCTCGTTTAAATAAATGAGCCAAACTTGAGCTTCCCATTTTTTTCACAAGTCAAACTCAAGCTTGAAGTGCTCGGCTCGGCTCAACTCGTTTACACCCCTACCCTTGAGTGTTTTCCTTATAATATAATGGCATTGTCTTCAATACTCCATTGTTAACGTGGAGTTTGCATCCTCCATTATTTTACACCCTAGATTTAATATTATAGTAATCTAACGGTCATGATTAAAATGGGTAAAATGGGTATTAAGGAAAAGCCATCTACTGGTCATCTTCTACCTCATTTCATCCCTTCACAACCACCGCATAGAATGGCAGAAGATTATGTCCAGATCGAATTGCATCTTCTAGAACTCTAAGCTTTGCTGGTTGTAGTATAATGTCATCTTTCAACTTGAATCAACAAAAGTTTCTTCTAAAGTACCTAGATTCTTATCCAAAATATATTGCTTTGAAAGACTGAAACTTTGAGAGGGAGGGAGAACAACTGAAACTTCTATCCACTGTTCTTCAATTTTCACTTGGATCTTTTTAGAAAACATATTATCAGATCTTTTTGGTTTCAGCTTGAAGAGATTCTCTTTTTCAGCAGAACCCCAGAAATATGATTAGATTTTTTTTAAATTTTTTTTTTTTTTTTTGAGTACCATATTGAATCAATGCTCAGAAATTGGATTAAAAAAAAAAAACAGAGAAGAAGAAGAGAGCAGAGACCTAGAAATGGAAATGGAAAATTAATTAATTTGATGGAATCATTATTATGTGTTACAAAGTTTCAATCTTTTGTCAAATTTCGTAAACACCCAAACAGAGCATGATTGCGATGGACCCATTATCTTCTTCGGCCAGCGGCGCAGCGAAACAAGGCCAACCCAAGAACATGGCGACAAATCGGTGGCCGAGATCGCTCAAATCGGATCGGGACGAGCTACTCAGGTTCAAATACGAGAGTGTCGAAGGTTTCACAATCATGGGGAAAAGGGAGCAAACTTCAACACGGAGGTTTGAAACGGATCAGCCTCCCAACACTGACGGCTTCGAAGATGATGCGGCAGAAGGAAGAGTTCCATAGGCGGAAGTGGCCGCCGACGGTGGCAAACTTAGAATGGTGGTGGAGGTCCCGGCCAAGGACGAGAATATGACGTTGTTCTCCGGCAAAGGTGGGTGGTTGGCAGTCCAAGGTGGTTGCAGAAGAGAGGAGGGCCTCACCGAAAAGAAGGAAGGAGAGAATGACTGATTTTTTTTTTTATTTTTTTTTATCTTATGATAAAATGCCTAAAATATCGTTGGAGTACCCGAACTCAACTCCCACAGGGGAGTATTGTAGAATCATCCATATATCACACGTGTCATCTAAACTAATTTAGGTAGTTTTTAAATGAAAAAAAAAAGTCAAAAAGACTCCTCACTTCTTCTGCTCCTAAGGGCCTATTTGGTTTGTTTCTTGTTTCCTGTTTTCATTTCATAATTTTAGCAATAATTACAACAAAAATCATTATAAAATTATCACTTTGTTTTCATTCTATTTCCTATTTTCAGAGATTTATACAAGAAACACCGAAAACAACTTTTTATTTATTTTAACTGTTTTCTATACAAATCTTTGGAAACAGGAAATAGAATAAAAACAAAGTAACGACTTTTAGTTATTTTGGTTGCAATTATCTTTAAAATTAGGAAATAAAAACAGAAAACAGGAAATAAATCAAACATGCCCTAAATCTCCCTAACCTCTATATGGTTCCCTCCCTGCTCCTTATGTCTCTCGATTTTTTCGCCCCAAACCTGAACCAAAGAACCCGTTTTTAGCCTTCATCTTCAGTTCATCTTTCAACCAAAGAGGAGTGAAAGTAGAGAAGGAAAACCAACATCGATGGATCTGGTACCAAGCTGCACGGATCTGGTGCGAGCAGCGAAGGCGGATACTGCTACCGGCAATGGCGGTGTGAACAGCGTTCGTTGCGGTCAAAAACCAGTTCTGTTGTGGCAGCCATACCGTTACGTTGCCGCCGTTTTCTGCGATTTTGAATCACACTGCTATTGCGGTGTGATGCGATTGCTGCCACCGCCGATTGAATTGAATAATTTTAATTCAAATATTAATTTGCCTTTAAATCTTTCATTTCTTTAGCTGCATCATTACCCGCATGATTTGCAGGAACAAAAGCCATTCCTTCTTTGGTTTATTCATGTTTCAAAACGATGCCATCAATTGCTATTAATTTGTTAAAAAATATCCAACGACACTCTTTGGAAATACTCCCTCTGGTCCTATATATAAGAGGCAAAATCCTAAAACACACAGATCAAGGAAATGCATTGAAATAAGCTATTTGTAATTAATATTCATATAAATTTACAAATTTAACCCTTTAATAATTAATGAACAAACCTACTTGTTTTGAAAGTTGCATTGTCTCGTAAATATAAACCCTATTATAAATAAGAGTAAAATTGGAAATGAGCATTTAATATTTGTCAAAATACATGCATGTCTCTTATATTTTGGACCAAAAAAAAGTTGTCATTTGCCTCTTATAATAAGGACCGGAGGGAGTAATAGACAGGAACATCTATATATATGTGTGTGTGTGGGGTACGGTGCTCGAGAGAGTAGTGAAAAATAAAATAATAATAATAATAATAATAATAAAAGTTTAGAACATAAATTCTGAGCAATTGTATTGTGTAAACATCATTGCTCTTGATCATGAGTGCACAAGTTCAAGAGTTTACTGTGTTAATATTGGGGAGCAAGCTAGATTTTCAGATTGCATCTTAGGTCTGGCGCAATCTTGCTTTTAAGGCAGTGGCCACAACACATTCATACTAATTATTACGTGGAAGGCTCTCAATCCATCTTTGAGGTTGGTGGTTATCACTAATATTACATGCACACACCTTGGAGCTATGACTTCACCAAATTAGTAGTTGATTTTAATGTGTATTTATGATAATATTATATAAATGCATGATTTTCTAAAACAAAAATGCTAACGGTCATCTTTATTATTAAAAGGAAGGATTGGGGGCATATATGTAAAATCACTTGAGAATAAGGAAGAAAGTGTTTGGGGACATATTTGTAAAATCACTTGAGAATGGCATGTAAAAATAAGGTGGTGCTGGGGGCAAAACTGTAAATCCACTTCTAAAAAATTGTAATTAATTGTAAAATTGTCTCTCTTCCATTCAATTTCATTTTGTATTTTATGTCACTTAAGAATAAGGAAGGAAGTGTTTGGGGCATATTTGTAAAATCACTTGAGAATGACATGTAAAAATAATGTGGTATGCTCGGGCTTTTCTGAAGTGATACAACATTAAGCATAGCTGATTATAGGTATCTAACTCTCAAATCCACTCAGTCTTTAATTAATCGGCACTTAAAGAGAACAGAAAGGTATTTAAGCTTCACACTGATGTTATAAGTATCTACACTTTTAGGAGGAAGATCAGTTCCTGTCCAATTTTTCGGAACTCATGACTTTGTAAGGTTAGACTACAGCAAGTGAAATCATTTCTCACTGAAATTCTTACTGATCTACACTTGAAGTGACGCTGTGCAACAAACTTAGTTTTATTGAATGTTATAAGAGGCAAAAAGGTATTTTAAAAAAAACTAAATGATTTAGTAAATTATTAAGATTTGATTTTAACTTGAATTTTCTTCATCACGTGTCAAACCACTAAATTATAAATGACTATTTAAATTATAAGTTATTCCAATTAAATAATTTAATAAATTTTTTAGATTTGATCATAAATTGAATTTAATTCATCAGATGTTAATTATATCTTTTTTATTTTATTTTTTTTGGGCACAAATTATCCTAAGTTTATAATTTTATTTCCTCCTTTTTTTCCTACTCAATATTTTTGGATCTGATTATTCAATTCATTGTTTACTAATTGGTTACATCACTTGGAACAATATCTTCTTGACAATTTGAACTCTGCGATTTGGACACTTTCTTTTTTATTTTACAAAGTTGTAGCATGAGGTCGTGTTGGGGTAACTATAAGTAAGGATTTAATGGATTTATGTTGTATGTATATTTGTTCATTGCTTTTTATTTTTTTAATATATATATATATATATATATATATATATATATATATATATATATATATATATATATATATAAGTAAGGATTTAAATTTTTTTTTTGTGTTGTGTCAATTTTTTTTTTTTTTTTTGTGTGACTATAAGTAAGGATTTAATGGATATACAATGATAGTATAAAAAAGTTTTACAAAATTATCTAATCATATCGCACCACATAAAAGTAAAGAAACATGTGATAAGGATTAAACCAATTTTTCATTTTCCTATTTTAAGAGTCGTTTATACCTTTCAGATTTATATGATTTTTACCTTTTTATAAATGTGATCTTAGATGTAATACCTTTCATGTTGACAATTTATAAAAATTTACGTAACCATTTATAATTTGATTATTTACAAATAAATCATCATATAATCGTGCTTTGATGTTAGGATACTTTTTAGTAATAAGCTAAATCTTTAAAAATCTGAGAATTAAAAAAAGTTTGCAATTTTATTTTCTATTTGAAACTGTATGCTCTAAAGTTGGAATAAATTGCATTTAGAAACTAATTTTTACAAAAATTATTTATAAAATGAGATAAAAGAATAAATAGAGATAAGTAACAAAATAAATAAATGTTTCATTCCGAAATTTTTTTAAATAATCATTCATCCACCAAAATGAAAATGAAGTCTCCATACGATTACGTTCAAAATCCATCCAATTATTTAATATATGTAACTCAATTTTTTTACTATAGTTCTCATTTATTTTCTTCTTTTATGAACCTATTTCTCATTTCAAATATAACACATATATAAAATGTAAAAAAATATTATTCATATCTTGGAATTTCCCGTGTATTGCACCGGTATCAGTGCTAGTTGTTGATAATATTTATCATGAGATAAAATTTGAAAAACATTCCTGGAATGTTTTAGAAAAGCATAAGAACTTATAATTTATGAAAGTTGGGTCATGTGATGAGAACTCCTTTTTCGTGGATTCATTTTGCTTGACTACCAAATCTGCTTATGGTAATGTGTGGAAATAAGTGAGATATTGACAATAATTATTGAAGGTTGGGTTGTCAAATATGTTTGGTATTATGTGGCCTTGAGTGTTTATGGCATACTTTTTGCTCTATTTTTATTTCCTTTTTCTTTTGCTCCCTTTGAATTTTCTCTCCATTTTTTAACTTTTCCTTGGTTGCTTTTCTCCAAGTTGAGATTAATGGAGGATTCTTTACAGACACATTGTCCACTAGAAGGTAAATTTGCCCCGCATTTCGTGTTGGTGGTTGAACGCGTACTTGAGTCTCCTTTGTTGATTCTTTACTGGAAGTATGCTATTATAGTGTATATATTTTAGTGTATTGTTTTAAATCAAGTTCTGAGTACTGTGACTTGTTTTCATCACAAGTTGGCATTACATCAATGCTGTATATTAATTAGTGTAATATTTAAACAATGAGATTGGTAGAAAATATATGAAGATATATTAGGAAGTAAGAAGCAACTTACGTAGTCATGTTAAACATGATTTACAATATATAATCATGCAATTATAATAAATTAATAATCTTTGAAACTGTATTGTGCTTGTCAGTGCTGCATTTCTCAATTCTTTCCCTTATGTCTTAGCTGTATAACACCCCCAAACTTGAGATGGTGCTTGTCTTCAATGCACCCCAGACTTATGCTAAGTTACATTGTTCACTACCAAAAAAATGCTGATTACCAACAACCAAAAGCAGTCGGAAAAGACAAAAAGCAGTGTTTTCGACGGAACAATAGACCGATAGCAAAGGGAAGAGTTTGCAATATGAGTGGTGCTAAAGCCTCAAACTCCAATGATCTCCTACAAGGAAGTTCCGATACCGATGGTAATCTTTTAACTGAACTTTTTGATTCAAGTACAATGCATTCTTTTTCGATAGATTGTGTGAAACATTTGAGTTTGTCTATTTCTTTCTTGTCAAATGATTTAATTGTTTCAAAACTCTAACTGCTGAACCAGTTATTGAGAATTGTATTTGTTTGAAACTATCCTATTGTTGTTCAGGATAGACACTTTCTTGATAAGAGAAGTTTCTCAATAAAAACTTACTTTAGTCACTTTTACTTCTGGTAAATGTGATCCAGTCAGAATTTTTGCCAAATTGTTTCCTTTTAAATTGTCGTTTTGTAAAATTCCTGGTACAATCCTCTTGAGATTAGAAATTGTTCGTTGTTTGATTTCCTAATCCAGTGGAAGTTCTTGTGAGAGAAGGAAACTTTATTAGAGTCATGTTTGTAAACGTGTATCAGCTATGCATTTTTACACTCACGAACCTATTGAAGAATCTTTTTACATAGTAGACACCCATATCTTTCAAATTGATCACATTATTCCTTTCGGATCAATTTGCACCTTATATCTTTTCAAAAACGTCATTGATTTGTGACCTATTTTATAAGTCATGAGGATGTTTATAAGATCCTATCTAGTCTCGCGTTATGAAATTTCGAGGACGAAATTTTTCTTTTAGTGAGGTAGTGATGTAACACCCCATATTTTACTGTTTCTAAATATCGATAAATATATATATATATATATATATATATATAATTATCTATATTTTTATACGAGACTTAGAAAGTGCATGATTTTGGATAAACCAAAGTCATATTTAGACTCTACTTGATATTAGAAGGTTACTATTAAATTTTTGGTTGAAAATTCAGAAGGAAACGGGTCTGCGTTTTTACTGATAGTATAATTTTATACTAGCAGAAAAATCTAATTTGACTCAAAACTAGAAAATTTTAGATTTTTATATTATGTCCGTGAGGAAGTCTATTTTCCAAAGTTTTACCCAGAAATAAAATATTAAATTTTATTCAGACAAATTTTGGGGAAAAACGGACGGAAACCCTAAAAGGGTAAAACGACGGAGCCAGATATGAAGCTGAGGTGAGGGAAGTGATTGATGTGACAGAGGGGACAAGCATTAAATGTGAGGGGACAAGCATTTATGACGATTCCTAAATATCTAGGTAAAAAGACCAAAATGCCCCCAAGTTTCATGGTTATTAATAAGACACATCTCCTTATTATCAACCACTCATTTCACATGGTTGTAAACCTCCCACATCTAGCCAATTTCGTGCAGCCACATCCACTAAACCAAACCCGTTTCATTTTGCTTTCATTTCATCATTTTCCTCTCAAAAACTGTAATCGGGTAAAACGACGGAACCAGATACGGATGCGCAGAGATACACCGGGAGATAGAACGGCAAGTCATCCATGATGACTTAGAGGGAATGACTCACCAAGCATTTATGAAGCGTTTAATGCAAGTAATCATGTCGTTTATGTGAAATGACCAAAATACCCTTAACCTAACCTATCCTAGTTAAATGTTAACCATGGTTAAGGCAAGTCATGAACAATTGATCTCTTCTTCCTCCCATGTGGTGCAAACCGCAGCCACACCACCCCCTTCACCCATTCACCACACATTTTTCCTACTCGTAATTACTATTAACCCTAGTTAAGTATTATATTATTTTTTTTAAGCTTAACTTAACCTATGTTAATTAATTTCTAACTATGGTTCATTATTAAGCAATTAAACAAAATCATTTCTATCCTCACACACTCAATACACGGCTGCTACACACTCACCCAACACTTAGACAATATCATTTTTCATCCTAGTTCAAACTCTAAGCTTGTTCTTCACAAAATACTAAGAACTTCACCTGTGTTCTTGCTAAGTTCATCAAATCTCTTAAAGTTCTTGATCAAACTTCTTCATTCTAAGGCGAGGATCATGTTCCTCATCATCTAAGCTTCATTAATCATCCATCAATCTTCATTTTCATCAAGTTTTTCACCTATTTCTATTCTTTGACCTAGATTTTCAAATAATTCTAGAAAATTGTAGAAAAATCATTTTAATGTGAAACAAATTTCTATGATCTTTATATGACTTCTACTTTGATCATCTAAGAGCATGAGAGCAAATAAAATTTCTACCCTATTTTCTTGAGAGGGCCGAAACTTACTCCAAGAGGTTTGGATGAGTTTTGTTTCATTTTCTTGAAATCTAACACATGATTTAGTCTCTCTAATACTTCTAGTTGCTAGATCTAGAAGCTTGAGAATTTTTGAAATCTCTAGCCTAAATTTTGGTTGTTGGCCGAAAACCCTAACCTAGAGGTTAGATGGTTTTTGTTTCAATCTTTGATTTATGGTACTTGATCTTGTCTTTCTAATACTCAAAGATCATGTATCCAAGAGATTGAAAATCAAATAAATTTTCTAGCCTATTTTAGTCTTCAAGGCCGAAACCTAGCTCTTGAGGAGTTAGAGGATTTTGTTTCAATTTTTGAGTTATGACCATTAATCTTATCTTTCTAATGTCTAAGGGTCATTGATCCAAATGCTTGTGAAATTTTGACATCCCTAGCCTAATTAACCCATGAAGGTCGAATCTAGTCGTGTGTGTTAGGAGGATTCTGTTGTTTCAATTGTTAGTTTTGATTTGTTGTGAAGGATAAGTGTTGGTTGTCGTTTTGAGGGGTTTTAGACAGCCATATGCTATCTGTATATTGTCTGTAAAATTTTATCTGTTATGGTTTATGTGGTGTTTGATTTTTTGTTGTATAATTGTTTATGTGGTTGATGTGGTTCATAGAATTGTTTTGTTATAACTGTGTTTTAAAGTTATAACTGTGAGGCATGCTATAACTGTGAAGTATGATACAACTGTGTTGTATGGATTATCTGTTGTTGAATGTTTGATTGAGAAGCCTGATAGTGGTCAGTGCTCAATGTAAATTAAAGATAAAAGCTTGATAAGCTTGAATATTAAATCAAAATGATTTAATTTTGGAAAGTTGAAGAAAAAATTGAAAAATAATATTTTGGTGATATTTCATATTCTAAGAGCTTGTATCAAACAAACATCTCTAACCTATTTTTCCAAGGATGGCCGAAACTATGTAATAGTGGCCTAGGATGTTTTGTTTTCATTTTCCAAAATGATCATGGACTTGAGCTCCTTAATACATTGGGATGCTAAGTCTAAGAGATTGGAAAGTTTAAAGATTTCTAGCCTATTTATCCTATGATGGCCGAACCTATGATGATTGTGGACCTAGGATGTTTTGTTTTCATTTTCCAATATGATCATGGTCTTGAGCTCCTTAATACATTTGGATGCTAAGTCTAAGAGATTGGAAAGTTTAAAGATTTCTAGCCTATTTATCCTATGATGGCCAAACCTATGATGGTTGTGGACCTAGGATATTTTGTTTTCACTTTCCAATATGATCATGGACTTGAGCTCCTTAATACATTTGGATGCTAAGTCTAAGAGATTGGAAAGTTTAAAGATGTGTAGCCTATTTATCCTATGATGGCCGAATCTATGATGGTTGTGAATCTAGGATGTTTTGTTTCATTTTTCAATATGATGATGAATTTAGACTTCTTGATATCTTTTAAAGCTAAATCTAAGAGCTTAGAAGGGTCGGAAATTTCTAGCCTACTTATACTAAAGAGGCCGAAACCCTAAGCATGAATTTAGTGGGATTTTTGTTCTATCTTTGTAAAGTGAACCTTGGTTATGAACTCCTAACACTTAAGGATCATTAATCCATGAGTTGTATTCTTTTTTGAAAACCTATAACCCTATTTCATGCCATGGCCGAACCTATACCTTCTTGGTTTAGTGTTCTTGGTTAACTTTTAACTTGTGGTTTTGTATTCATAAACTTAGCCTTTCGTCGCGGAGTAGACGGGGACATTCGTAGTACACTTCCTCAAGCATCACATACCTTTACCTTCACAAAAGGTAAGAGGGGACAGCCTGAGGGATATTCAATAGCTATGTGCTTGTGTGTATGTGGTTACTCGATTTATTTGAATATTGTTATTATATTAAATCAAAGTTTGAATTATTTGTATACTTGAACTGTTGTGATAACTGTTTGAAGTTGATCCTTACTTGATTTAAAGTGTTGTGAATCATATATGTTATGAACTATCATTAACTGTTATATTGTTGAATGAGATTATGATGATATTGATTGATGTCTGAAAAGCCTGACGTTAGTCGGTGCTCAACTAATCATATGATTAAAATCCTAAATAAGCTTCAAAGAGAACTTTGAAAGTAATGGTGTTCATTTTAAAATGTTCTTTAATAAAATATGTGGTTTGGAAATTAAGTGATCTTACTTGTATTTATTCCGGAAGGATAAAACTTTGGAACTTGTGTTAAATAATTTCAAGTTAAAGGAAATTATTTTCTTACGAACTAAGTTTTTGTGCAAGAGAAAATCATTTAGAAAATATGTGTTTTTACGAAGGGAAAAGCCTTTGGAAAATATTTGACCTTAAATAGAGATGATTTTAAGAAAAAGATTTCAAGAGAAAATGGATTTCTTATAATAGTTTACAAATGATTTTCCAATGAAAAGATTTCCTATAAAGAAATACTTTCAAAAATATTCCGGTAACTTGGATGGGTTACCGTGGTTTTATTTTGGTATTTGATTTTCACTGAACGAAAAGTAAGAACAGGTGAAATCGAATCTAGTTCGCGAGACGTCGCTTCTAGTATTCTGTAATGTGCACGTTGATCTTTGATCCGTGTTAAGTATTGTGGACCGAGAATCCTAATTATGATGTTGTGGGCTAAGAGTCCTAATCTCGTTATTATGGACCAAGTGCCCTAATTTCGTTGTTGTGGACTAAGAGTCCTAATCATGCTGAAATAAGATGGTAAATCTTTTCGATGACCACAAACCTTGACTGAGGCATCGGTCTTAGGTGTTATGATTGAGCACTCAGATTACGTGTCCTGTGTTGATGTTGAGTAATTTCAAGTGAGGAAAATTTATGAATGGTCGTTAGCTTTGAGCTTCGACAACGAATGAGATTGAACACAAAGAAAACCTCCTGAACGAATGTTTTTCTTCATGCATTTAGGCAGACGTGCCTCACAGGTTAGTCACTTTGGTGATGCCCAAGCAGGGGCTATTAGTCACTTTGGTGATGTTCAAGCAGGGAGTTTTAGTCACTTCGGTGATGCCCAAGCAGGGGCTATCACATAAGTTACGACGGTGATGTCCAAACAGGGACTTTAGTCACGACAGTGATGCCCAAGTGGGGGCTTTGAGTTTGATCAACTCTTAGAAAGATGAAGGGATCTCATGAGATTAAGTTTATAGAGCTGGAATATTGAAGTGTCATGCATAATCTTTATAAAATCTGATTGTATGGGTATGACATCCATTGATATAATACTTGTTGTTTTATCTATTAATATTTGGTAATTGTTAATATGTTGATGTGATGCATGTATCATGCATGTGGTTATTGTAATCTATCCATATATTGGTATCTCACTCTTGCACACCTTCTTGTTATTTCTCTTTGCTTTTCGGCATCGCTGTATATCTATGAGTTAGATGGATCCGAACATCCCATTGGTACCGTCGGAATCGAAGACTGAGATCTTCGATGATGCGGGGAATGCGGGGGCATGGCAGATTCACCCCGAATCTACATCGGCTACCTATCATGGATCGATAACCACGCTGGAGAAGAATGCCGAGGGCGAACCATGTCGCAGAGTTCATACAGTTGAGACGAGGAGGATTGCTCTCCCACCACCTTGGTACTACTTACACTCGCTATAGATGAATGGATAGCTACATGTGCACCCACCTCTAGGGGTACCATTACCTGGAGTCGAGCCAGCTTCACCGATTGAGGAGGACCAGGAGGAGGACCCCGAGGAGTACCTGGAGGATGAGCCCGTGTACCATGTCTTGGATCATGACGATGATCTTGATGAGGTGCCGGAGTACGTGCTTGATGACGATCCAGATTTTTATGATTCCGACTCTCCTGATGAGGGCGGAGATGTCGTGGACCCATCACTTGGGGGCTCTTCTTGTGGGAGTATTCGTGGCGAGTCTTCCTTTTAGTCGTTAGTAGTGACCAGCTTAGAGGTGTATGATTTTGTGGGTAGTCTGTCTCGGTCCGACTGTATTTGGCTTCTTAGAGCCACCCTTTTGATGCGTGGTTCCGGACCCTCTCCCTATTTTGATTTACTTAGTTTACAGCTGTTAACATTATGTCTTGTAACTCTGTCATTAATGGCCATCCTGATTAGGCTCTAGTTTCTGTAAACTCTGAATCTCACTGGGATAGATTATATATATGATGTTTACATTTCATATTCTGAGTGTTCGTCACTTACCTTTGTTTCTTTTGTCCTTTTAAAAAAAATAAAATAAATACCACCATTTTGAAGATACTTACTTATTAAGAAAATATCATTTACCGGAAGCAACCAGCAATTTAATTCTTTTATTTTTTTCCGCAACGGGTAACAAAAGTGATGCCCCAGTTTAGGGTGTTACAGGTTTTGTATTTGTTGTTTCACAGAACGAAAATGTTGTTAAAGAAGAAAAGTGAACCTGGTAACCGAGACGTCGGGATTTCTAGTGTTCTGTTAACAAGTGGATCATTGATCCGTGTTAGTGGACTGTGTGTCCTGTAAAAGTTGCTGTAGACTGTGTGTCCTATGTTGAGTTGAGTTTTCGGACTGTGTGTCCTGTGTTATGTTGAAGTTGAAAAGATTTAGTATTAAATTAAGCATGGTCGTGAGCCTTTGAGCCTCGACAAGGAAAGAATGAACGAAAAAGAAAAGGTGACGTGAACAAAAGTTTTTACATGCATTATTTGGCAAACGTGACTTTGTTGACCATTGTGTCATGTGTGTTAGCCAATGTGTCTTATGTTGTTTGGCCAAATTTGCCATCGAGCTACAATCCACAAAGGGTGGATTGACAAGTTGAGGAAGTCAACACCAAAGTGGGTCTATTAGGGACATCCGAGTTCGTGAGCCACAAAGGCTGAGGCCTTGCGACCTTTAGTCGTGGACGTAACGATGCAAAATGTGGATGTACTCAATCAGGGACTACTCATTATTATTTTAGGTGCTTGAGCGTGATACCCTTGAACAATTGGAGTCGAACCTAAATTGAGAGGTTGCGACCTCATGAGACAATTTAAAGTTGAACAATGAGTGTGATACCCTTGAACTAATTTACGTATAGTTTGGTACGCTAGAAAGCAAGAGGAAAGAAACCAATAGAAGAGAAAACACGTTTTCCAAAAAATGTTTGTTCATTTGGTTTGAGCCTACTGGGGGAGAGAATAGAAAAAATAGATGGGGCCCACAGGTTTTATTTTTCATCTCAAATTGGAGAGAAAGCATGGAAACCGAGGCATTGTCTTGGTAAAAGTGAGGATAACTGTTTTTTAATTATAAAAAGACAAAAAAAACCTTATTTTTTATTTTTAAAATTATTATTTGAGGGTATTTAAGTCATTTCACATATATGTTTTTTCATTCCTCTCACTTTCCACCCAACCAAACAAAAGGAGAGAAAAATTTTAGTTTTCTTTCCATTCATTTTCTCTCATACCAAACAACTAAATAATCCTTCCATTTTCTACTCTTTTTCTTTAATTTCCCTTTCTTTCCTCTCATTTTCTCTCCTACAACCAAACAAAGTGTTAAAGATGAATTCCTTTGACAAAAACAAAGAAATTAGCCAGCACAGGACCCATACATGTATATTTATGATTTTATCAAATTAGATGGGCTTTAGGTTTTAGGCTTTTAGCCAAGAGAAACCTCGTTACCGAGGCTGCAACACCAATTTATGGTCCCAGCCAGCAGCAGTGCGGCAGTAGGGGACGTGAAAAGTGATTAAAAAAAAGATTATAGAGGAGCGATGGCGCAGCGCTGCAAGCGACAAGCAAATAGGAATCGCTAGTAGGAAACCCTTTGAATTTTTTTAGAGCTTTTTGGAGGTCTACGAAAAGTAAGTAAACACTATTTTCTTAAACTTCCATGGTATAGTTTTTAAAGGGTTTGATTATGAAATTAACGAGTAATTATTTAGGGTTTTGTCTTTAAAATAAAATTGATGTTTTATTGTGATTAATTATTATGAGATTGAATATTTACATGTTGAGTGATATTATTACAATTATTCGATATGCTTTTGTGATATGCGATGCCTTAGTGTTGTTTTGATCTGAATTTAATGAATATTAATGCATGTGACGTGATGTTATGTGTAACACCCCGATTTTTCGACTTTCTAATATCGGTAATAATTATATAAATGATTATATTCTTATCCGAGATTTAGAAAATGACTTTGGATAAACTAAGGTTATTTCCCTATCATACTTATTTTCACTGACAGTAAGCTTTTACTGAGCAGAAACCCTAATTTCGACTGGTGAACGAAACCATTAGGTTTTATATTTTTCCCCAGACGATTTTCCACATTTCGGAAAAATTCGTTAGGAATGAAATAAAATTATTTTATTCGGGTATAATCTTTAAGGAAAACGCGTAATACCTAAGTCGGGGGATAAGTCGGGAGACAACAGAGTCGATTGTGGAGCAGAGGTATTAGGAGAGGTTGATGTAGCAGAGAGGACAAGGAGTCCTGCCTCAAATTATATTGATCGGGAATTTTCAAGTGAAATGACCAAAATACCCCTACGCTTAACCTAACCGCCGTCAAGTTAAATTTTAACCATGGTTAAGGAACCATGATTAGTTTGTGTGGACTAGGAGCAGCCACACCTTTCAAATAATGTGAGCCACATGTTTATTAACCATGGTTGGCAACAAAACCCAAGTTAAGTTAACTATTAACCATAGTTAACTATTATATTAATTTAATATTCACAAAACCCATTAATTCAATTCCTTTTAACCAAACAAGGCCTAATTCCTAGCCTATATAAGGACCAAAACCGCAGCTCTCCCTCCCCTTTGGCTCATCTTCTTCATTTTCTTCCTATTTGCACTTTACTTCAAAAACTCATAAGAACACCAAAACCCCACCGAAAATGTGACCCTCTTCCGTTTTGAAACTCGAAAAACTTTCTACATGAAAGTTGTTCCTCTTTCTCTCTTATTTTTAACGAGCTAAATATCATCAAAAACGGATAAGTATATTAGGAGATATGCCCAAAATACTGAAACTGCTAGAAATCCTCAGCAGCATGCGAGAACAGTGGAAATAAGGCCCTTTTCGCCCCTGTTCTGATCTTAACCAAATAAAATCTTCAACATAAAAGTTGTTCCTTTTCTTCTTATCTTTCCAACAAGCCAAAGTTTGTAATTTGTGGATGAGTAGATCGTGAGATATACTCACAAAACCACTACATCCTCAAAGTAACTAAGTGTTGGTTGATCATTTCTCTTCATTTCTTCATCACCAAGAGGTAATATATTTTCTCCATGATCAATCATGTCTTATTATTCATTAAGTTCACTTGTTTTATGCCATGATCTTCATTTTAAATTCCTAGATCTATAATTTTGTAAAGTCTCTAGGAAATTCTATAAAAATCCTATGATCATGAAACCAATTTCTATGATCTTATAATCCATCTATATATTCATAATCCAAGAGCTTGAATCAAACCAAAATTTCCTCCCCACTTTTCACTTCATGGCCGAAACCTTGCTTCTTGGGTGGAGGAGACTTTGTTCATTTTCTTTAGCAAGTGAACTTGGATTTCACCTTTCCATATCATGTATATGTTGGATCCAAAGTGTTGTATCAAAATAAATTCTCTAGCCTAATTTTCATGTCATGGCCGAAACCTCACTCTTTGTGGAGTTAGAAGATTTTGTTTTACTTATTGTGTTTTGATTCTTAATCATGTATCTCTAATGCTTAGGATCTTTAATCCAAAAGCTTGCAAAATTTTAACATGTCTAGCCAATTTAATTAGAGATGGTTGAACCTCATCTATAGGATATAGGTGTCTCTAGTTGTTGGATTTATGATTTATTTGTTGTGATTTGTTGAAGGATAAATCTTAGTGGATTATCCTGAGTTGCGCGGAGGAAATCGGATTCAAATCGGAAAGCCGTTTGTGAAACCAAACTTGAATCTTCAAGAGGTAAGGGGAGCTTACCTGAGGGATTTTTCCCAATAACTGTATGTGATTAGTGTGTGGTATGTATTATTTATCTGTGGTTGTGGTGTTTGTTTAATTTGGTTCACGTTGTTTAAGTTATGTTATTTTTACCTGTGATGGTTGATTTGCATTTAAATTGTTTATCTGCAATTATATTATAATGTGTTGTGATGCATGATCTGTCTGGGAATATTTCTGTGATATTGTTGTTGATTGTTGTCTCAGAAGCCTGACAGTGGCCAGTGCCCAATTCAATTAGTCAGATAAAAGCTTTAAGAAGCTTTATAAATTATATTCAATGTTTTAACGATAAAATATTGAAATATAATATTAATGAAAAATTTTATTTGGTAAAATTGAGGAATATTGGAAAATATTATTATTTTAATGATTTAACAGCGTTAGAGTGTTCTATGAGTCATTGTGAGGACGTAACCGTTAAAATATTTTAGCACTGCTAGTTTATAGGTAAGAAATTTCTAAATATTAGAAAATGTTATTTTATGAAAATAAGTTTCAAAAATAATTTTATTATAGTATTAGAAAAGTTATTTTACTAGAAAAGTTATAATTGGACTTAAAACGTTTTTAAAACGTCAAATGTCGGACAATTCCGAAAATATTTACTGTAGGACTACTAAAAAAGGTAATACTAGTTAAAATGGAGAATTTGTATCAAAACCATATTTTCAGGTTCAAAAGATTGATTTTATAAAAGAAAATGAATTTTAAGTGATTTTGATGATTTTGTAAAATGAATTTCCAACGTAAACGTATTTCCGTAAAATAGTTTTATACACCGGGTTATCTCCGACAACTTGGATAAGTTTCAGAAGTTTTGTTTTGATTTTGTGTTTCACCGAACGAAAACAGTGTTAACGTAAACCTAGTATCCGTGACGTCGTGATACTGACGTTCTTAATTACAAGCACGAAGATCTTTGATCTGTGTTACGTCGTTGCACGTTGTACCGTTGTTACACGTTGTGATGAACGTTGTTAATAGTGATTTTTTTTTTTATCACCACGAACCCATGACTGATTGCAAGGTCTAAGGTTTTGTGATTGAGCACTCGGACTTCGTGTCCTGTGTTAACGTTAAAAAGTCTAACACGTTGAAATTTACGAATAGTCGTAAGCCATTTTGAGCTTCGGCAAAAGAAGAATGAACACAAAGAAAATAACGAGAACAAAATGTTTTATCTGCATGCATTGGCAGACGTGCCCACGTCCTATGTCTGATACCTTAATGATAGGGTATTCGGGCTTCGTTGTTGTCCTATGTTGGACACCTTAATGATAGGTTATTCGAGCTACGTTGTTGTCCTATGTCTGATGCCGTAATAGGGTGTTCGGGCTACGTTGTTACGTATGGTGCCGAATGGAATTCCATGCCACGTTGTGCCTAATATACCTGGCAATTGAGCGTGATCAACTCATTTATTTGGTGTTGGGGTCTCCGGAGATTAGGTATTAAATTAGAGCCTGAATATTGAAGTGCTCATGCATTTTTCCAAAAGACTGCGATCGGGTATGAAACCCAGTGATAGACTACTTGTTTATTTATGGAAATGTATATGTGTATATGTTTTCCTTCGTGTCGTGCATGTGGTCCTTCGTGTCTCGCATGCGGTTATTGTGTTAAATCCATATATTGGCGTCTCACCCTTACAAATATAGGTTCTTCTGGGAATTGCCGTTGTATCTTGGGATACTAGTACAATTGAAGTGGTGGAGTTCTTTAAGTCACTTGCAGACTTAGATTCTTGATGCTTGAAGAAGTATCTGTTTGTGAGAAAGACCACGAGGGTCTTTCCAATAATGTCTTGTAGAGCGACCAACGTAGGAGTCTTGTTTTGGATTTTATGTTGAAAAGGTCGTTAACTGTGATGTTGTAATATTATCTTTGTTTTAAGTTTCTCTTTTTTAAAATTGAGACCTTTTGAAAATAAAAACGACATGCTGTGGTGACTTCTTTAAGAATACGACTTTACTATTTATTGTATGTATTAAGGTGTTCTAGAGTTATTCGTGGAAGAAAATTTTTACACCCGAGTTTTCTGACCTCAAATAAATAAATTTTTCGAAAGCAACCAGTAAATTGACTTTTAATTTAATTCCACACGTTTTATGAAGTAATGCCCAAGGGGGGTGTTACATTATGTATTGAGGTTATTGTGGAATGATTGTATGGTAATATGCGTGTGTTTGGTTATCTCCTCTGGAGAGAGATAATTGTTTGAGATACCTCCTTCGAGGAGAGGGCAAAGGGCCTAACTCGTACCGATAGCAGATTCGCCTAATGCGAGGCCATGGCAAAGGGCCTCCCTCAAGGAGAAGGCACTGATGATTGTTGCAAGGGTATGGGTACCTCCTTCGTAGAGATGGCAAATGGCCTAACTCGTAGCGATGACAGATTGGCCTAATGTGAGAAGATGGTAAAGGGCCTCCTACATGGAGAAGGCAATGTTGGACATTGCAAGGTTGTGGATACTTCCTTCGTAGAGATGACAAAGGGCCTAACTCGTAGCGATGACAGATTGGCCTAATGTGAGGCAATGGCAAAGGGACTCCTACGAAGAGAAGGCAATGAGATGTCATTGCACTCGTATGTTTGATTTGTTCATTTTATTGTATGTGTTGTGGTTTATTTATATTATTATTTGAAATACTTTGAGACTATATTATTTTGGAAATGACGGATTACCATGGTTTTTTTCGGTTACCGCACTAGTTGAAAGCAACATCTTTTCGAAAACCTTTTAGAACTGTGTTTGCTCACTGGGATTATAAATCTAATTAGTAGTGTTGTCTTTCAGAGTTTACAGATGATGAGATAGATGATGCAGCGTCTTTAGAGAGTCTTGAAGATATTAGTTCTAATTTATTTCTTTTTATTTATTTCTTCTGGGTTTATTAGATGCCCGTGTTTTGAGGAAAAAATAATTGTTAAAGAGTTATGTGGTTTTCATTAATTAATATTTACGAGGTTTTATTTAATTTGGATATAATGGTTTATTTATCACTATTACTTTTTTTAATTATTTGGAATATACGAGATACTTTGAGACTTAAATTTATTGTGAAAAATTTTATGACTCGATTATTTAATTTAAATGTTTTAAAGGTTTTTGTAGAAAATTAATTTGAGTTACTAATATAACGAAGGATGTTACATATATCTTACCATTAATGCTTTGATTTTTCCATATTCTATGAGTCAATCAATATATTACCACTAATACATTGATTTAATTTCAAAATTCAAAATTTACTGATTTTTTAATTAAATAAATTTGGAACATTAAATCATATTTGTCTTCAAATATACCACATCGCGACGCATAAGAAAAAAAGAAGAAGAGGAAAGGCCTGAATATAATCGTTATTCATATATATATATATATATATATATATGTGTGTTAGAAAAGCATATTTAACATGTGCTTAATATGTTTATAACAAGGGCTAGGAATTAGGGATGCAGTTACTAATTAGGGATTTGATTTGATTCTTTTGTATTTATGACTGATCCTTTTGTACCCTAACATATGATTATAAATAACATAGATGTGTGGACATATAACACACAACATTCACACATTCTGTTCTTACATGGTATCAGTAGTTTAGGTTTTTTTTTCCCACTGCAGTGGTCTACTTCTCTCGGGTGAACAGTACCCGCACCACTGTTTGCCCCGTTTGTCGTGCCACCGCGCTCCTTTCCTCCGGCGTGCCACCACCGCCAGCTTCGTCATCCTCCGGCGACCCCCGTGCCGGAAGCGCGTCCCGAACAGCCGCCGCACGCGCCTCCACGCGCGGCCTCTCTCCGGCGCGTGCGTTTCACGCGCCGTACCAAAACCCATTTTTTCCTGCTTTCCGGCGTGACCCACCCTCCAGCGACCACTCCGCCGTCATTCCCTCACTCCGGCGACCTTCTCCAGTCCAGTTTCAGCCCTTTTTCTCATGGCCTCCAACGATTCCTCTTCCGATTCAAGTGCTGCTGTAACATTTACCAATGTTCCACTCATCCCATGTGAAAATTAGTGGGGACTGCCAACTACACTACCTGGGCTGCTGCTGTCCAGTTATGGTTTCAAGGACAAGGCCGTGAAGACCACTTGACCAAACAAGCCAAGGACATTCCCGAGAAAGAACGAGCCCGATGGAAGCAAATCGATGCCTCTCTGTGCAGTGTTCTCTGGTTTTCTATTGCTCCCAAACTCCAGCCGCAATACCAGGCCTTTACCACTTGCTATGATGTTTGGACAAAGGTCAAGAAAGTCTATTCTAATGATGTTCATCGCCTCTACAGTGTTGTTCTCAACCTGATTTCTGTGAAGTTGGAGAACATGGATATGCAGACATACCTTGGTAAGCTTGATCATTTAATTGCTGATTTTGAGAAACTAATGCCGTTTGCTAGTGATGCAACAGCTCATGCTGAGCAACGCAGCAAGTTTTTCATGGTTCTTGCACTTGTCGGTCTACCTCCTGAACTTGACTCGGTACGTAATCAAATACTATCGAGTTCCACTATTCCCTCCTATGACCTGGTTAGTGAACAATTGCTGCGTCTTTCAACCCCTCATGCTTTCGGCCACTCCTCCGTTCCTCATACTGATTCCTCCGCTCTTGTCTCCCACTATCATCAACGTGGTGGACGGAGTGGAGGAGGCCGTAGTGGTGGCTATCGTCATCCTCGCTGCACTTATTGCAACCGCTATGGCCATATTGAAGCTGAATGCCGCACCAAGGCTAGGGAACAGTCCAATCATGCTAATGTTGCTCATATCACTGCCCCGAACATTACTGAGGAAGTTACTGTTTCTGCTGCTGATTATAATGATTTTCTCCAGTTCAAGGCAGCCCAACAGCTCATCTCACTTGCCGCCGCTGTTGCTCAGTCTGGTAATCCTGTAGCATTTGTTTCTCAGTCCTCCACTCTTGGACCTTGGATACTTGATTCCGGTGCTTCCGATCATATGACTGGTAACAAATCCCTTTTCTCTAAACTGTCTTACTTGGATTCTTTGCCTAGTGTCACCTTAGCTGATGGCTCTCAAATACAAGTTAAAGGCATTGGTCAAACACATCCCCTTCCTAACCTTTCCTTAGATTCTGTGCTTTATGTTCCTGGATGTCCTTTTAATCTAGTGTCAATTAGCAAACTTACTCGGACTCTTGATTACTCTGTTCTTTTTGTTAACAACTCTGTTTATGTCCAGGATCGGCGTACGGGACGGACGATTGGAGCAGGACATGAGTCTCAAGGATTATATCAACTTTCACCGCCAGTTGCTTGTGTCTCCGCTGCTTCTGAAACCCTTGAACATCAACGTTTGGGTCACCCTAGTCTTAATAAAATGCGTCTCATGGTTCCAAGTTTTTCTAAAGTTTCATTTTTTGAATGTCAGTCGTGTCAGTTAGGAAAACATACTCGTCATACTTATAGTCAGCGAGTCAATAAAAGTGCTGCGTCACCTTTTGATTTAGTTCATTCTGACATTTGGGGTCCTAGTCGTGTCTGCTCAACCTTAGGTTACTATTATTTTGTCACTTTCATTGATGATTTTTCCCGGTGTACTTGGTTATTTTTAATGAATAATCGTTCTGATGTTTTTAATATATTTCAAGGTTTCTGCGCTGAAATTCAAAATCAAATTGGTTCTTCAATTAAAATTTTGCGCACTGATAATGCTCTTGAATATTTGTCCTCCCAGTTTCAATCCTTTTTGACTTCACAGGGAATTATTCATCAAACATCATGTGCTCACACACCACAACAAAACGGTGTTGCCGAAAGAAAAAATCGACACTTGGTTGAGACAGCTCGTACACTACTCCTCCACAATAATGTTCCTCTTCGCTTTTGGGGTGATGCGCTTCTCGCGGCTTGCTATCTTATCAACCGCATGCCTTCCTCCGTCCTTAACAATCAGGTTCCATACTCTCTCTTGTATCCACAACATGAAGTCTATCCTATTCCTCTACGTGTCTTTGGTTGCACATGTTTTGTCCATGATCTAACTCCAGGAAAAGACAAACTCTCAGCCAAATCTCTCAAATGTATTTTTCTGGGTTACTCACGTTTGCAAAAGGGCTATCGTTGTTTTTGTCCACAACTTCAACGATATCTTGTATGTGCTGATGTCACCTTTTTTGAGACTGTCCCATTCTTCAACACATCCGCCGTCCTTGATGTCAACTTCACTCAGGACCTTCCAGATATTCCACCAGTTGTTCCGGCACCTATTGTTGTTCCCCCTCCACCTCCTTTACGTACTTACCAACGGCAGACACAGGCTTCTACGGTGCCTCCTTCCAGTGATCCTTCAGCCTCATCTCCTGCTCCAACCGCCCCTCCATCTACGCCTCCTGCACCTGAACTTCCAATTGCATTACGGAAAGGTACTCGGTCCTCTCGCAATCCTAATCCTATCTATGCTTGTACTTTAAATTATAGCCGTTTATCTCCTTCCTATGTTTCCTTTGTTTTTGCTTTGGATTTTGTGTCTATTCCTAAGTCTACAGGTGAAGCTATGGCTGATCCCAACTGGCGCAAGGCAATGTTGGAAGAGATGGCAGCGTTGCATTCCAATGGTACTTGGGAGATTGTTCCCTTGCCTCCTGACAAGACTAGTGTGGGCTGTCGTTGGGTCTATACGGTGAAGATTGGACCCGATGGTCAAATTGATCGTTTCAAAGCTCGTTTGGTGGCTAAAGGTTATACGCAGATTTTTGGCCTAGATTACGGGGATACTTTTTCCCCTGTGGCCAAAATTACTTCGGTTCGTCTTTTTATAGTCATGGCTGCCATTCATCATTGGCCTCTTCACCAGCTGGATATTAAGAATGCTTTCTTGCATGGCGAGTTGCAGGAAGAAGTTTATATGGACCAGCCCCCAGGATTTACTGTTTCTGGTGATTCTCGACTTGTTTGTCGGCTTCGCCGTTCTCTTTATGGATTGAAGCAGTCTCCTCGTGCCTGGTTTGGACGCTTTAGCTCTGTTTTAATGCAGTTTGGCATGACCCGGTGTGAGGCTGACCACTCTGTTTTCTCTATCCATTCTTCTGGTCGGTGCATCTATCTTGTTGTCTATGTCGATGATATCGTCATTACTGGTGATGACACAGATGGTATCCAGCGGCTCAAAGCACACCTCTTCAAACATTTTCAGACAAAAGACTTGGGTCCTCTCAAGTACTTTTTAGGGATTGAAGTTGCCCAGTCCACTTCAGGAATTTCAATTAACCAACGGAAGTATGCTCTGGATATTCTTACTGAGACCGGTATGCTTGATTGCCGTCCTATTGATACTCCCATGGATCCCAATGCCAAGCTTCTTCCGGGTCAGGGGGAGCCATTGAAAGACCCGGGAAGATATCGTCGTCTTGTGGGCAGACTCAACTATCTCACAGTCACCAGACCTGATATCACCTTTGCAGTTAGTGTGGTAAGCCAGTTCCTGAATGCCCCGTGTGATAGCCATTGGGATGCTATCATGCGTATTCTTCGGTACATAAAAAATGCACCAGGACGAGGACTATTATATGAATACAAAGGCAATGCCAAAATCACTTGTTACTCTGATGCTGACTGGGCAGGATCACCATCAGATAGGAGGTCCACTTCTGGATATTGTGTTCTTATTGGAGGAAATATGATCTCATGGAGGAGCAAGAAGCAGAACATAGTTGCCAGATCTAGTGCAGAAGCTGAATATCGTGCTATGGCAGCAGCTGTGTGTGAGCTTACATGGCTTAGGCAACTACTCCAACAGCTAAAATTGGGAGATATCCAAGATACTAAACTCATCTGTGACAATCAGGCTGCACTTCACATTGCATCAAATCCGGTCTTTCATGAACGAACCAAACACATAGAAATAGATTGTCACTTTATAAGAGAGAAGGTGCTTTCAGGGGAAATCACAACTGATTTTGTCAACTCTAGTGACCAGTTGGCTGACATTTTCACTAAGTCCCTTAGAGGCTCTCGTGTTGACTACATTTGTAACAAGCTTGGCTCATATGACATATATGCTCCAGCTTGAGGGGGAGTGTTAGAAAAGCATATTTAACATGTGCTTAATATGTTTATAACAAGGGCTAGGAATTAGGGATGCAGTTACTAATTAGGGATTTGATTTGATTCTTTTGTATTTATGACTGATCCTTTTGTACCCTAACATATGATTATAAATAACATAGATGTGTGGACATATAACACACAACATTCACACATTCTGTTCTTACAATATATATATATATATATCTTTATCATTTAAAGGGAAGGTGGTGGTTGGGACATATATGTAAAATCATTTGGTTAATGTATGGGATATTTTGATATTTTTTCATGCCCAAATTTAGGATAAAAAGGTCAATTGAGATGCCAATTTATGTAAAATTGTAAAACCACTTGAACTCTTTATTATTAAAAGGAAGGTAGTGGTTGGGGCATATCTGTAAAATCACTTGGTTAAATCTTTATCTTTATCATTATCACTTGGTTAATGTATGGGATATTTTGATATTTTTTCATGCCCAAATTTAGGGTAAAAAGGTCAATTGAGATGCCAATTTATATCAATAAATAGATATAGTAATTGTTATTGATTAGGGGTTTTCTCTTTTTTCCTCTACCTCTACATTTTCTTATATGAATAAAATGCTTCTTTTTTCTCCCTTTCTAATCATGTCTCTTCGATTGTTGAGTGTAAAAATATTTTTCATGGTGACATGCATAATAACATTGGTTGAAATAGTTTTCTTCATTGTGTTCGTGCTTATCAAATAGGGAACAATGTCTTCTTTACAAATGCAATGTCCATCCCTTTCTTTTGTTTCATTTTGTAGTCCACACTTTAATTTTCTATAATTTGAGAATTCAATTATTGATATATATGCTTTTTATGTTTCAATTCTCTTGGGTTGGAAGTCCACATATTTTTATTTTCTGAAATTTGAGAATTGAACTATTGATATATATATGCTTTTTTTTTTTTTTTTCAATTCTCTTGGGCTTATGCTATGCAAGTCTTACAAGTCCTCTTTCTTTACTCATGATGACAAGAATTCTGGAGTAATTGCTTCGCACTATCATAATTTTTCTTCAAATTTTAAAAATGTAGTGGCTTCAAAAGATCTGACTGGTGAGGCATTTGAAAATCTCAGTTAATTTATTTGGATGCATTTTTTATTTTTCAATTTAACCCTTGAAATGTTTATGCACTTCACATATTGGGTGTATTTACCATGTTATTTGTTGGTTTCTATTGTTCAATCATGTTAGTTGATTTATATATCATTCAGTTGTTGGTTTGCTTTGCAGATAGCTGATGGAATAGATGTTTTTGAAACTTTGGTGATCTGTCATATAGAAAATGTGAGTGCTGTACTTTTATACTAAATTTGTGAAAAGATGTTTTATTTTCAAGTTGCAATCAAGCTTATATTGCTATCTTCTATGGGTTATATTCTATTATTTTCTTATTAGTTTGATGAGTTAGCAAGTGTAATTTGGTGAATTGTTATTGGGGCAACTTGGTAATCTTATAAGGTTACTCTAAAAATTAACCGATTTCATTTGAAGAATTAAAAATCAAGAGGTTCATTTGAAGCAACCTTCAAAAATAAGAGACACTCAATAGCCAAGAGCTGCAAAACATTGAGGAGGGGAAATAGGGAAGGGATTGAAAGCGCAGCAGAAGAAGAAAACTGAGGAAGAAGGAAAAGTGTGTTTCTGCATAAAAACAATGGTTCAATTGCTCATCTTTATCTTTATGTCACTACAAGAAAACATGGATTTAGCGACGGCCGTTTACCAACGGACTTTTTTCCGACGGAAATTTTATCATTACCGACAGAAAAAACCGTCGGAAATGCGGAATACCAAAAATCACTGACTTTTCCGACGGAAATGCCGTCGGAACCGTTACCGACGGGCATTCCGTCGGTAAGTCCATCGGAAAAAGGGGTGCGAAAATTTGGCGGGTAAATTACCGACGGAAATTTCCGTCAGAAACGGGTCTCGAAAGTCGCGCGGGAGATGGTTACCGACGAAAAAATCCGTCGGTACATTACCGACGGAAATTTCCGTCGGAAACGGGTCTCAAAATCGGGCGGGAGATGGTTACCGACGGAAAAATCCGTTGGTAATTTACCGACGGAAATTTCCGTCGGAAACGGGTCTCGAAAGTCGTGCGGGAAATGGTTACCGATGGAAATTTTCGTCGGAAACGGGCCTCGAAAATGGTCATTACATCACTCAGCCTTTGTTCTGAAGCAACAAAAACGAAAATTTTCAAAAGGGGAAGAGATTAGAAGCTTGCTTGCATTTTTCACTTATGTGTTTATACATTTTTCATCTTCTATACTTCTTTCTTTTTATAGTTTTCGGTTCTAGCTTGAGAATTCTACAAGATTATATTTGTTTTGGTGTGAAGATAAGTAAAATAAAAATTGTAATATTTTAAATAAAAAAAAAGCAATAATTTATTCTGAAAAAAAATTCAATATATAAAAAAATTATTTAAAAAAAATTTCCGACAGAAAAGTCCGTCGGTATCATTACCGACGGACATTGACCATCGGAAGATTACCCGGAAAAAAAAATTACCGACGGACATTGACCGTCGGAAAATTACTGGAAAAAAAAAAAACAATTACCGACGGAAAATTTCGTCGGTAACGTTACCGACGGACTTTTCCGTCGGTAATTTTTCGGCGGCCAAAGTCCGTCGGTAACGTTACTGACGAAAATTTCCGTCGGTAAGTTTCCGACGGATCTGCCAGTCCGTCGGAAACCGTTAGCAACTTATTACCTACGAAAAACGGTCCGTCGGAAAGTCCGTCGGAAACTCGTATTAGCGACTGATTTCCGGCGTTTCAGACGGACTTTGGCCGTCGGTAAACAGTGATTTTTTTGTAGTGTGTATATAAAAGGAAGAAAGACTAGGGTTCTATCTTCTGAAATAAACACTGTTTTGGCACTCATTTGCCTTTTTAATTAGCATTTTGACTGGACCTTTTAAATTCTTTAAACTGTCATAATTTATCATTTTATAAATTACCTCCTTTTTAATCAGTTTATTTAAAATGCTCAAATTTTATCATTAATTGTTTCATGAGATTGTGTTGGAGTCATGGCCGACCCAACTCCAAAGCTAGTAAAGCCAGGGCTTTAGGCCTCTAAATTTTTTTTTAGTTTTTGGGTCCAAATTTAGGCCTTCAAATTTTTATTATTATTTAAGCTTAACAAAAATAATATATTAAAACCTTAAACAATAAATTATAGGAAATGTTACATGTTGTTGCATGTACACACACATCAAAAATTTACATCAACCATAATAATTTGTAACAAAGATAAAATTTAAATAAAATATAATTTTTTTAATAAAAATTATTATTAATTTTCAAAAAGGCCTTATATCAAAATTTGCTTTAGGCCTCAAAATACGTTGGGCCGGCCCTAGTTGGAGTGACTTTTTATTTGTCTAAATTTTAAAAAAATTAGATTAGTCTTAATTTTTTTTTACCATACCTAATATCATTTTAATTTTTCAGGTCACATACCCAATTTTTTTTTTTAATAAGTGTAATCTATGTAAACTAACTTATAAAATATAGGAAATTTATACAACTATTATTCTTTAAAATAAATTAAAATGTTCGATATAACTTATACAAAAATAGTTTAATTAGTTATAACTATAAAGGATCCAATGGTGACACACAATGTAAATAATTACGTTATTAATTAAAATCAAATATAAAATAACTTCTAAACTTAATCAATTTTATACAAACTATTCTAAAGTCTAAAAAAAAAAAAAACTCTTAGTCAAATATATTTATGATTTCAAATTATAATATTTAATAAAAGTCTCACTAAATTATCAATGCCCATTTAAATTAGTAATTTAATCCAAGTAAATAATTTAATAAACAATTCATATAAGATTTTAAAAAATAAAAGTTCATGGAGAGGGTTTCAATTTTGTATTGATTTATTTTTGGGGAAAGCAACTATTCTTTCTTGATGATTCAAATCATAAAAATTTTAATTAGTAACTAACCTGATTTAAAATATTATAAATTTTTTTATGAAATATTATTTACAAATGATCATAAAATCTTAATTGGCAAGTATTATATAGTTTTTAAATGTTATTAAAATTTTATATCGATGGTGATTATGTTTAATGTATACATGTTGATGTTAATTTTATTTATGGGTATGTAGTAGCAATCTGTAGAATTGATTTTTTATTAATTTTTTTACATCAAACGGCGAATCTTGAAACCATACTGCCTAATAAGATTAGTTTCAAGTCACAACTTATGTAATTCATTATATAATAAATTTCATCTAACTTTTTTTAACAAAGCTCACTAAATGACAAATGCCTATCTATATTATCAAGTAATTTCAATCAAACTATTAAATCAAATAATTAGAACTGATTTAATATTTAATTTTACGCATCAATTTGGGAATAACATGATTTTAGATTCAATTAAATTAGTAACTATCCTGTTTTTATATTCAATATAAATTTTAAAACAATACTACACAATTTTTGTAACATTAAATTTGTAATGACATTTTTATAAGAGTTTAATTGATATACATTGTTAGTATAAAGATCTTTTACACTGTTAACCAATAATAAATCGTCACATCATTGAAAATCTTTGATTCTTATCCAAATTACCTTAAAAGTCATTCATATCATGATTTGTGATTGGCTGACAGTATAAAAAACTTTACACTGACAGTGCATAGCAATTAAACTCTTTTTATAAACCATCCTAATTAATTACCAATGTCTATTTAAATTAGTAAATTATTTCAATTACAGGATCGATCAAACTATTATTGCATAATCGAATGATCGTTCCTATTATGGTACTCAACTTATAATTACTCAAATTAGAATTTATGTATTTGAAGGAAAACTTATTTCAGGAAGCAATATTGCCTAAAATAAATTCATTACCACATTAGCATTGACTCCTTCATATAACAGGATTTTGTTCAAATTTTTGCATAGGAAATTTCCAAATGTAGTTTTAAACAATATTTATATATAAAAAAAAAAAACACAAGGTACAATCTCTTAAGCATGTGGGAATTTAACTCCTGCTGTGAATCGAAGATACTTAAATGTGATAATGAAGGTCAACATCCAAACACAACATTAAATGTTGTTCTTAAATAAGTCTTTCATAATTTAAACTAAAAAAACTCAAAATATTATATTACTTGGTTGTTTCATCTTATATTACACTCATATTAGTTATATTTTTATTTTTCTTTTTCAGAAACTTCAAATGCCAAATTGGCAATTAAATTTACACATGTCCCAAAAAAATTTCTTTTGACCCTAAACAAATTAGTTTATACATTTTACTAAATTTATTTATTTTAAAACATCCTAATTTAAATATAATTCATACACAAACTCATTATTCACAAAACTATACAAATATTTAATACTTGAAAATAAAAAATGTAATACATGTTTCAAAAACACGAAAAAATCCCGTGTACCCACGGGTATCGGTTCTAGTATATATATATATATATATATATATATATATATATATATATATACCAATTTTTTAAATTTCAAATAATCATTGCATAAAAAAAATATTGCGTCAAACAAATATTTCATTAGGGATTAAAAAGCATATAATTTTTGTATTCATTAGGGATTAAAAACAAATAAAAATTTTATAGGGAACAAAATCAAATATTACCAATTTTATAGGAATCAAAAACATATTTTGGTAGGGACATTTTAGTCCATATCAATGACTATTTTGATCGATATTTGAGAATTTTAAGGACCAAATTGTTATTCTTAATTTTACAGGGTCAAAAAATATCTCGATGATTTTTTTTGGGACTAGTTTCAACATTTACTCTCAGTTTTTTTATTTTATTATTAATATAAACAAATTATTTATAAAATTTTATATCCTATTATTAATTATTATTTGAAAGAAAAAATTTTCTCATTTTGTTTAAAATTATGTTATTTTGTTATTGTTTTAGATAGTGATTTTTCCCATTAACCTTTTTTTTTTATCTATCTTATTTTGTTATTTTGTAATTAGTTCAATCTTGGATACCATCATAAGTATTTTTCTAAAATACCGGATAGCATGGTATTTTACAAAAGTAGAAATAATAGATTTTATAATTTTATATCCTAGACTAATCTCAAGTATTTTTATCTATTTTATAATGATTGTACCATTATATAGAGGGACACCGGACACGATGTGATTGAATGAATAGTAGAAATAATAGTGAATAAGATTTTATTTTATTAACTGTGAGATAAATAGATTTTAGTGAAATGTCAATTATGTCCCTGGTGTAGTGGTCCTCCAACTCAAAGTTGGAGGTAATTAGAATTCGCCGGGCAAGAGGCTTGAAATTGTTCTCGTCAATTGGTAAAGTCTAAAATCCTTCACTCTTTTGTGGAGGACCAAATCTCTAGATGCTAAACCACCACTGATTTATTTATTTTTCATTATTTTAATTTTTAATTAATTAATCAATGGTCCAGATTGTTGGAGGACCAATTACTAATCGAACCTCTATAGCCAATTGAATACAAACTAGAGTTAACCACCCATCCATTACCAAGGTAGCTTAGGAATTGTCACCTAGCCAGCATTTGCCGCATCCAAAGAAGCAGAGCCTTTGTTGAATGCCGATGGCCAACATTGTAAAGGATGTAGATCTGAGGATTTAGTTTGAGGTAATGGCTTCTAGGGTTGGTTCGCGTGGCCAAAGCCAGATGATTGGTGCAGTGGCTGATCCAAATAGGGGCTATGCACCTAGGTGGCTAAAATAAAGGCATTGACATTGATTCTTTGGTACGACAAAGAAGTTCGGCTTAGTGTGTTCAGAACTACGTGCAAACCACATTTATAACGCTAAAAGTGTTAATGTGTTTGGAAACACGGTTAAACATGTTTTGAACATGCACTCAAGGTAGCTTTTCCAAAATGCATGTCGAAACATATTTAACCACGTTTCCAAACACTTTATTAGTGGGTGTATGGGCCTGCTAGGGTTACGATGGTGATGATAGCAAGTCTATGGGTACAAGGGTAGTTTCCGGTCTTAATAGGTGAATTGAAATGCAAAATTCTACTACCTTACCCTTTTTATCATGTAGCGAGTTGAACATCTACTCCATTCATCTAATTTTCACATAATCTAATAAAAACATATTTGAATCCTCTCGTTTTATTTTTCCTTTTTCCTATTTTTTAAAAAAGAATAACACAAAATCAAATGAATTAATGGAAAATGATAGTGTAAAAAAGTTTTACACAGTCATCCAATCATATCTTACCACATAAATATTTGTGGAGATGTTTTATGAATTAATATAGCAAAGTGATATAATGATAAAATATGATTGAACATCCGTGTAAAACTTTTTTATATTGTCCGTATATAGTTATCAAACTCAAATCAAATTTACCTTTATATGTAAGATCTATTAATACTTATTTTTATATTTGTCTCTTTCAAAGCATAACAGAAAAAAGAAGAGCGTAACAAAGAGATGCTCCTAATAATGCAACAAAAACTAATGGCAATGGGGATTGGGGAGCATGTTGTCGCAACCCTTAAACAATCTAAACTTGTTATCCTTTTTCTTGACCAATATTTAATAGAGAAATCCACGTCACTTCATCATCATAATCTTAAACCCGAAAATACAACAATTATAGCAAAAAAACAATCCTCTTCATCCCTTTTCTGTTACACTACTGAGCTAAGAAGAATGGCGTTCACATCTTCCCTTTTCTTTTCTTAACGAATTCGCAAACTTGCCACGTGTCCTATCGCTCTGTCTATAATTATTATACTCTTTATTTATTTATTTATTTATTTATCTTTATCTTTATTTATTTTTATTTATTTATTTATTTATTTATTTATTTATTATTATTATTATTATTATTATTATTATTATTATTATTATTATTTATTTATTTATTTATTTATTTATTCAATATTCAATTTATTTATTCAATATTGAAGCTTTCTTCGTTATCAGGTCTTTCCCACTCCTACACCGAACTAACGTCCTCATTTTCATTTAATCAAATCATATCATCATAAGTTTCCATTTCTTTCTCGCACTTTCTTTCTCGTTTTCTCGGGAAAGTTTTCTCACTGAGAAACCTCAATTGCTCTGCGCTTCGTTCTTCCGCGCTCTTCCAAACCCCAATTTTTACTTCACCGATCGAACAAACTACTCGTTGTTCATTAAACCCATGGAGAATGGCGATCTGGAGAAGAGGGAGGTTTGCACCTCGGAGTCCGTCGATGGAAGCCGCGATGTGTGGAGCTCCAAATCCTCCGATTCTTCCTCCGCCGACCATCTCGTTGTCATGGTCAATGGAATTCTCGGAAGGTATGCGTGATCGCGTTTTTGTGCACTTTCTTCTCTCGATTTTGATATACAAATGCTGATCTCGTAGCTTTGGTCGATTGCGTTTGTTTTGGTGTTTGAATTTTGAAGTTCTTTGAAATGTTGTTTGATTTGACTCTTGTTTCTTCGTAGATTCTCAATTTTTTTTTTTGTTTCTAAATTTGTTGTGTTTGTGCTATCAGTTTAACAGTTTCGATGTTCTTTGTTACATGAAATGGATGATTCATGTTTTAACTATTTGATCCTGCAGTGCAACGGATTGGAAGTTTGCCGCAGAGCAATTTGTTAAGGAGCTTCCAGATAAAGTGTTTGTTCATTGTAAGTACCGTTCTTATCTGATTTCTTCTCTTTGAAAAGCTTTTGGTGATCGTCCCATGTGGTCAAAACAACAAGGGCTTGTTATGAGAAATCTATTTGAACTTTTGAAATAAATAGCTATAATTTACCAATAATATGTCTACCTTTCAGCATCAGTTCATTACTCAACTTGTTCATTACTTTGTGTATAGAAACTATGTAAACTAATTCAGTGGGGGGTTAAGCAACAGCTTACTTAACAAACTCTGGACGTTGTTCTTGCTTAAGAGGAGGCATGCTTATATTACATATTTTGCATGATATCTTTCTCTAAGTTATCTTCAATATTAAAATGTATGCAGCTTTTTGACCCGAATGTCAAGTTTTATGAAAATATTACATCTTCTTTGTGTAAAAGGTTCATATTTGTATTGATCTATTGATCTATAGAAGATATTTTGCAATTTTTTGTTGTTACTAAGTGACCCACAACATACAGCTGCACCTGTCTGAAGCTTCTCAGCAACACTACCAGTAAACCGCGTTCTACTTCCCTATCTTATAGGGCTGACCTTGGAAATCGCTGGCCTTTGTTTAGCGAAATCCCCTTCTGATTTTAAATGGATTAACTATGTCAAATGTTGGTTATGATTCAGAAAGTATCTTTTTGGTAATAATTTTAATCTAAAATGATGATGCTTTGCTCTGTATGTTATAAGTATCTAATCCACACTGCCATATTCTGTATCTTAGATTTTTATACAGATTGACACACCTGAGTTTTATGACCCCTTTATTAGTGTCCATGCTTTCTAGCCATCAAACTGGTAGATTGAAAATTTTGATGGATTCATTAATGTCTAATTCTCTTTAAGCTGCACTATGTTTTCAATTGAAGTTGTCATACTTCTCTACTAGAGCATCATCAGAGATCTTAGTATTGCTGGGTTGAGTTAGACATACCTCAAGGCCTTTCTTAAAAGGATGGTTCTATTTATCCCGTTTGTTGTCCATTCATCTAATTCTTTGATAACCACATTGCACTAACCAAACTGTGATACGACCTCTTGATTGTTTAACATATTTTAGCCCTATGTTATACTCGCTGCATCTTTCTCTTTCTTTGATCTTGGAGAAGGTGCCTATTATTCAGAAATTATTCAAAAGAAAAGAATGTATCCTTAATTTTTCTCTAATGATTTATGAAGTTTAAATTTTTAATTTATTTTGTATGGCTCCTTAATGGACCATTTTGATACTTGCAGGATCAGTTGTCAATTTTTCGTTCAGCATAATCTTTTTTTAATTTCTTCAAGAGACTAGAGTCAAATTTAGATTTTACATATTGTGCTTGCTTTTACTTCTTCCCCATTTTCTTTCACTCAGGTAGTGAACGAAATGTGTCTAGGCTGACACTAGATGGCGTGGACGTAATGGGGGAGCGACTGGCTGAGGAGGTTAGTATTTGTCTATGTAGGAGATTTATTTTATAAATCTGCATGTCATGTGGAAGTGACTTAACTCTAACTTCTCCAGATTCATTGACAATAGATTATATTATCCAATCTTTGTCGTTAGATTAGACTAGATGATATAATAATTGTTACTGTTTTTGTGATAGATGATAATGATAATGATTATCTTGAGTTGTTAAAGCGTGAAATAGAATAGACTCAGAGAGCATGATGTCAGCACAATCCCAGCATTGAAGCTGTGTACCTAATCATATAAATTTTAGTTCATCAAATCTGTTTCTGCATATCTTATCTTTGCCACTGATAATAAAGCATAACCTGTTGGAAGTTTTCCATTTGAAGCTTTCATAAAATGTTCATGAATGATGTATTGCAAAATAAAGAAGGTATTCCTATTTTGGCATTAAATACTGTATACTGTGTCATCAAATACAAAATATTATTGCTATTAATAACCAATTTAATCCTTAGGTCCTTGAAGTGATTCGAAGAAAGCCAAATTTGCACAAGATCTCCTTTGTCGCACACTCAGTTGGAGGGTTAGTGGCAAGATATGCAATTGGGAAGCTGTATAGGCCACCTGTAAGAGAACATTTGGAGGACTTATGCAATAGAGAAAGTAAAGAGGACTCAATGGGTACAATAGGTGGCTTGGAGGCTATGAATTTCATAACTGTTGCTACACCTCATCTGGGGTCAAGGGGAAATAAGCAGGTATGAACGTTCTATACTTCTATCCTAAAATTTATTTTGTGTTATCCAAATCTAATGTGGCATGGGTTAAAAAATCTATCTAAGTATTTGATGGAACAACCATGATATGGTGGGGAGTAGGGATTGTACTCCATTTGAACTGGTATTGGATGCATTTGAATTGGTTAAGTCCTTTGCTCCCTTAGTGAATAAAAATTGGATTGTTGGATTTGATTGGATAGTGTTTACTTTATGAACATGTTAGACTATAAAGCCTTGTTTTGAGTATATTTAACTTTAATATTTTCCCAATATGTTGCTGGAATGGCAACCCTAAACTTGGATCAGTTATTTAGAAGCTTAGGTCAAGGGTTTGAAGCCCATTTCTACCTTTTTAAATATACAGGCTAATCCTTGGGGTTTGATATGTTGCATTATCTTTAAGTGGGCATGGAGACTAGTCTGATTCAAGAGCTAGATGCCTAATGAACAAAGGAAAAGAAAAAGAAGGAAAAATAAGGCTTATTGTTATTAATCATATTTATAATACCTTTAATATTTTTCATGCAACAGGGAATTTTATTTTAATTATCAAGCTAGAGGTTAAATTTAAGTAATTTGTCTTTGGTCTTATGTATAGTTGACTTGGATGTTTTGAGGGGAGTCTTGGACTTGGAGCAATGATAAGGTTGCTGCCACACAGGCTCTCTGCTCATGGGGATAAGGCTGTGTGTATCTGACTTTTCCCTAGATCCGACAATGATGGGAGCCTCATGAATTTTGGTTGCCCTTTTTCTCATAATCGACTTAAGTTTTTTAGGTGTGGGAAAGGATGTAAGGAGTTGCTGAGTCGTGTTCTTTAGAGTGTAATGCAAGAAGTTATGACAATAGAATCTTTGCTTCTCATCTTCGTTGGGATAGATGTGATTTTCTAGCTTCTATGTGAGTATAAGCTACTGGGTTTGGCTGGTAGGGAGTTTCTATGTTAGTTATGCCAAGGGATTGGGAAGCGCTTTGGAGCTGATGTTTTCATCCCTTCTTTTTCGCTGGTTTTATTTACTTTTGGTAGGATTCCTGATTGTCATGATCTGTATCTTTTTCCTTTAATAAATTGTTCTTTTATCGAAAGTTGAAAAAGGGAATTTGTTTGGCTGGGCCAGGAAGCCTTTGTATAATTTAATGTCTGGCAGCAAGTTGTCAGGGTTTCATAAAAGGAGAAGGAGCATATTAAGTTGAGGTTCTTAGAAGAAATGTTGATGAAGATACCCTACAAAGTCCAAATATTATCTCATAATGAAGGTTAATGCACTGAAAATTCAGATAATGTAACTTCCAGGGTCATTGGGGAATTAGAATAGGACAAGGACAAAACCAAATGCTAGTGCTATAGTGCTAATAGTTTTTATTAGGGAAAATTACGTTGGCATTCCTTGAGATTTGGCTTAATTACACTTGGCACCCTTGAGGTATATATTATCATTATACATAACCTTTGAGGTTTGTGTTGTCATTACACTTACCCCATTGAGGTTTATGTTGTCATTACGCTCACCCTCTACAGTAATTATGCTAAATCTCAGGGAGGTAAATGTAATTTTTCTTTTTTATTATACATCTTTGAAGAGTAGTTCCTCTATTGTTGGTGTCAAGTCAGTTATTTAGTTCTGAAGTTTTGTAGGCTTTCACTTAAGTTGCTTGCGTTATTTGGGCTTGTAGTCATGGCTCAGTGGCTTTTCATTTTAACTTAAGCCTCAAGTCTTAGAATACTTGAGTTATCCTATCTAAATGATGAATGTGTTAGATATGGTTAGCTTAATAGTTAATTGGTTAATGGGTTAGTTAGGAAGTTAGTTAAGGGAATAAGGCATGTTGCCTATAAATAGAAGAGTAGAGGTTGAGAGAAGGATATCTTGTATCTTGTCATTTGGGAATAGTTGGGGCCTTTGGGGATTGGGAGAGTCTAGAGTCTCTCGAATACTCTAGGAATATATTTTGTAAAAGGGTTTTCCCTAATTTCTATAGTAATATCAGTTGGTTCCTATCAACTGGTATCAAAGCTCTTTTCTGGGCGTGGCTCAGGGTACATATGCGAAGAATGGAAGCACGGATTGAGGTTCTTGAGCGCGGGTTCGACGATCCGAGACGAGATCGCGACGACGATCTCCAAGAACGCCAAGAGCTGAGGCGAATCGAGGAAGAAAAGCAATCGGAGACTCAAAGCAAATTTGACGAGACATTGGAAGCAATTTGGGCCCTTCTAAGAAATCAGCATAGTAACAGTGATCATGATAGCAATAACCATAGAGGCGATGAAGAAGAAAGAAAGCGGAAGAAAGAGAGGCGGTTCCAAGAATCCAAAAGGAAGCAGCAAGACCTTGGGGTGAAGGAGAAAGGAGGGTGGTCCAGGAGTTCATTGCCACAGTCAGAACAGAAAGCAACACATAACCAACCAAGAAGCAAAGGAGAGATTATTAAAGAAAGAAGGTCTGAAAAAGGTGAAACTCAGAGGCAGATCGGAGAGTTAGTCGAGGCAATGCTCCGCCGATTGGCGAATCACGGTGAGAATCAAGAAGAAACGTCACAAGCGGGGGAGTCCAGAGATGAAGAGATGGAAGATGGTGATGCATCCAAGGACCAGAAAGTCCAAAAATCAGATCTGGTTGCGATAACTAGGAAGGAGGAGGATCGCCAAGAAGAGTACAGTACCGAGAGTGAGAAGCCACCGCAGTCCCAACAAATTCTTGATGAAGAAGGTAAGATGGGGATCGAGAACAAGAGGCCAGCGGCACTGCAACCTCAATCTTGGTCATGTAAGGGTGGCGGAATGAGAGGGAAGAATGAGAACGATCGAGGCCCGATGGCGGAACAGGGGCAGAAGCACCTCACGAGGACCGGACATAGGAGGATTTTGGAGGAAATGGTCAAGCCCCGGCCACCACCGGAACCAGTAGATCAGGATCTCCCTAAGGTAGCTGACGGTGCCAGAGCGGCAGTGCAGGGAGAACAAATGATGGCAGCTTGGTAAATCCCATACAATAGCGCCATCAATCAGAAGAGAAGAACCGTCGGTAATGCCCTTCCGGTACGGCCACCGCCAGAACCGCTGGACCGGGATGCTCACGCGAAGACTGATCGCACACTCGCAGTTACGACAATGGGGGAGATCACGCGCGCATCGCAACACCGAGCCAGTAGCACCGCCGCGAGGATGGGAGCAAGGACGTTGAGGTACGGCGGTCCGGTCGTCCGGTCAGGCCACCACCGCCGCCGAAACCTCCGAACCGTGATACTCATTGGTGGGTGATCGAGGCATGGGCGGCTAGGGAAGGCAGCAGCGCACATGAGGTGCAGAATAGTGTCAGGGCAGGATTGCCATTTCAGAAGCTGGGTCAATTTTATGACCTAATGGGCCAAGCCCAAATCTCTGAGAAGAAGCAATGGGGTACCAGGAAAGTTGTTCTATGTCCACTTTCAATTAATCAAACTTCTTCATTGATCAGAAGGCCCATTTATCAAAGTTACTTCATTGTTGGGCCACAACCCAAGACCTTGAGGAATGAATGGGTCCAAATGGCAAATAAACAGGAGACATTGGTTCTTTCCATGGGAATTGAAGAAGGGCAACCATGGGACCCTGGTGGACAGCTTCAGATGACAACAGTAGCTGGATCTTCATGCTTCAAGCAGTGGGACCCACGAAAAGTATTCTCTTAAGAGGCCTTTTGTCATTCACCTTGAGGACAAGGTGAAAGTTTAGGGGGGGAGTATTGTTATATATGGTTAGCTTAGTAGTTAATTGGTTAATGGGTTAGTTAGGAAGTTAGTTAAGGGAATAAGGCATGTTGCCTATAAATAGAAGAGTAGAGGTTGAGAGAAGGATATCTTGTATCTTGTCATTCGGGAATAGTTGGGGCCTTTGGGCATTGGGAGAGTCTAGAGTCTCTCGAATACTCTAGGAATATATTTTGTAAAAGGGTTTTCCCTAATTTCTATAGTAATATCAGTTGGTTCCTATCAGAATGCAGCTACCAAAGATTCAATGGTTGAAGAGTTTATTTTCAAAGAAACCCTAGCAGTCAACATGAGTGATGCCTTTCTTATATGTTTGCTGCCTATCCCCTTTACTTCCTTCCAAGTCAATTGTTTATGTAAATCTGTTTACTCTGCCAGGTAGCTTAGACTCATTGCCCAAATTTCACAGATTGTCAAATTCTGGATCATCACCCCACAGCTTTCTGAGTGAGCCATATCAATATTAGTTTTTTGTTCGATAAAAAATAAAAAATAAAAAATAAAATTCACCCCAGCTTTGCTCCAAATTCTGTCAAACCAAAAGTAAGGGTTAGGAGATACTTTTCATAGCCCAGGAACAGCACCCTATATCAATTATTAAGGTTTGAAGCATATTTATCCCCCATCCTATGCGATCTGTGATTCAATGACTGATAGAAATAATACAAATTAATAATTTTTAGAAGGTTGGAGTGTATTAGACTTTTCTAGTACATATTATTTCATTTTTCTTCTTCAACTTTTTCTTTTATAGTGAATGATTATTATGGATTCTGTTTGCTAGGTTGGTTTTAACATGTTTCTCTAGAGTATCCTGCGTAAATTTGCTTTGCATCGAAAACCTACTTCTTGAAATTAAATTCAACATGTAGGATATCTACCTGTATGGCTGTGTCTCACCATAAATCAGGGATGAACTTGAATTTCTTGCATTTGTTTGGGGCTTTTTTTATGAATTACATAGGATTAACTCACTTTTCGCTGTTCCAGTATTTAAATATGTTGACTGGGTTTTGGATTTCAGGTTCCATTTCTTTTTGGTGTAACTGCATTAGAGAAAGTTGCAAGTTGTGTTATTCATTTGATTTTTAGAAGAACGGGTCGGCATCTTTTCCTTACTGATGATGATGAAGGAAAACTCCCATTGCTTAAACGCATGGTTGAAGATTATGATGGATATTATTTCATGTATGTTTGTTGCTTACCTCATATTAGTTTCCTTCTGTATATGGAGTTTTTTGAGTTTCTTTCCTTTAATGAATTTTCATATCTTTTGGATGACCCTGACTTGCTTCATACAGATCTGCATTGCGTACTTTCAAACGCCGGGTCTTATATTCAAATGTCGGGTATGATCACATTGTTGGCTGGAGAACATCATGTATTAGACGTGATAATGAACTTCCAAAGGTATGTTTACTGACATACTTTTTGTAATGCTACCTGATTTATCGAAAACTTTGTTGCTATTTATTTAGTAATGTGAACATATTTGGTTGACAGTGGGAGGATACCCTAAATGAAAAATATCCACATGTTGTATATGAAGAGCACTGCAAAGCTTGTGATGTTGAGCAGTGTGACTTAGTGGAAGATACCGGCTCTGACAAGATAGAAGGTTTGTGAGTTCAAATTTTCATTTTTAATGTAAATTGTAAAATGATGTTTCCCTTGTCGGAAATTGTTGCCTTGTTTATTTTAAAAAATCGATAGACTGTTGAAATTTCACTCTTTTCAGCTTTGCTGTGTTCCACCACAGATCCTGTGTCCTCTTATTGGTCGGCCTTCCCTTGCTTTGCCGCTTCCATCTAATCTTTCACCAATCAGTTCTATCTAGAATGCTAATCTAATACTGTTGTTTACTTAATGTTGACATTTTCTTTGTCCATCATCATCTATAGATAGTCATCATACCAATAATTGTTTGTAATAAAAATCCATAATCTTCTTTTTGCATCAAATAATTCTTGATCAAAATACAAAATATAAATTTGTAAGATTATTTCATTTAAATGGGGAAAGACTTTGATTGTTGTTGTTGTTGTTCATTTCAATGGTCTTACAGACTTACAATAACTCCAGTAGAAAAGGTGAGCATATTTCATGGTGTGCGCTCAAACCATGAAGTATATGAAACAATTTCTGAAAAGAACCCGGGTAAACCATAGCAAATTTCTTAATATTGATCTCTTAATAATTAATACTAATTGGGGTCTGCTACATTTCAAGAAACCATTAAAGAATTCCTCACTCTAACTTACTGAAATTGGTTTTTATAGAGCCCAATAGTGTCAATTTGATCCATTTGTAGCTGACCCCACCTAGTAGGATAAAACTTGGTTGTTATTGTCATTACATCTTGCCCTATATAATATATTGTTACTTGAATTCGGAAAAAGAATCATGTGTGGGCTCTTTATGTTATTTTATGTTGTCTCCAAATTTGAAGATTTCTAACTGTAATGAACACTTGCAGAGGAGCTGGTAACAGCCTTATCTGGTATGTCATGGGAAAAAGTAGATGTTAGCTTTCACAGTAGCAGACAGAGATTTGCTGCCCATAGTATCATTCAGGTCTGTGTCTTGCACTGCCCTTGCTCTGACCATATGTTTATCTGTCATGTGTGCGACTGTGCGTCAGTGTTACATGGATCACAATATGGTTTGGTACATGGTATGGGTAGTAGACTTTGTCAGTTCACTACTTAGGATCAAAATACACTTAGAATTGGATTGCTACGCAGAAACTTCTATTAAGGTGACAATCTTTTTATTTTTTAAACTTCAAAATATAATATTATTTATTATATACACTAGAAGTTATTTATTTTTAAAGAATTTTAATTTCAAAATTATTGTAAACTAGATGTTAATCTTATCTTATGCAACCCAACAAGGGAGTGGCATCATATTTGTGTGTGTAATGATATCCGCTACAGCTGTATTTCATCATACCATGAGACTCTTGGCATGTATTAAACTGATAATAACAGTGGCTGCCCATTTGTGTGCCAAAAATATCAAAACAGTGTTCAAACCTTTTTTTTTTTAAATAATGAATTTAAACAAGTTGAAACAGTTAGTTCAATACAGCTTAGTAGTTAGGACTTGGGTTGCATCTTCACTCTGAAGTACCTCTGTCCCCAAAGAGCTTCATCTCTGCAGGAAAATATTTTTGGGAAATGGTTTGGGCAAGCTTAGGGCCTGTTTACTTTCTAAAAACATTCGTTTTTATTTTCTAAAATTTATATTGATTTTAATATTTCTCTCACCATTTTCTTTTTCATTTTTTGAAAACAAAACCAGTATTTTTAGATATTTTGAAAATGTCAAAAAATTGTTTTTATTGTTTCCGGAAATGCATTCTCCGTAATTAGCCTCCATCTTCTTTTTGTCACAATTGTTTATTGTAGGAACCCTCCATTTTCTTGTTAGCAATTTAAAATAATATAGATTTAAGAAAATGAAAATTGAAAATGTTTTTGGAAAGTAAACAGGCCCTTAGAGCCTGTTTGGTTTATTTCCAGTAACCTATTTCCTTCTTTCAGTTTTCTGCATTTCTATCCTCTGTTTCATGTTTTACAGAGGAATTTTCCTCTGATTGAAAGAAGCAGAACTCCATTGTTTCCATTTTTAATATAAGTATATCTGGACATGATATTGTGTTTCTTTGAATACATAACCTGCCTATGCCATCTTTTACAATGTCTATTTTACAGGTCAAAGACCGAAGCACACATCTAGAAGGTGCAGATGTTATACAGCATATGATTGATCATTTTCTTACCTAGAAGCTGTTTGTCTCTAGAGTTGTATACTTCCCTCCTAGCAATACAAGCTTCTAATAGGTAAATTTTAAATTGCTATGCTATCTATAATTAGACCTGATTGAAGCTGTATTCAAACTTATATGAAATTAAATCCATTGCAGGTTGGAAACAATTGGTTACCTGAGTACAAAGTTCTCCATGGTTGAGAGATGAAGAAGCAATTGAAATTTTGTTTATTCACGATCCTTACAAAGTATAAAATGTGTATAATAAGTAGAATAGTAGGTTCTACGTTACACAAAAGCATTACTTGAATCGATATGTGCTACATATTTTGTTGAAATGCATTTGACAATAACGTAATGTAAAGCTCACTTGGTACATACAGACTGAAAATAAAGAACAAGATGTAAAGAAATCTAGGGAGGGGTAAACAACATGGCACGAAAAGAAGAAACAATGGTCCATAAGATGGTTACAAATACAATGACCCCATTTTTTGGATGAAAACACTTTAAAAAATAAAGTCCCCCGCCATTCAGAGAAGGGAAAGGGTATGCGTGGGTGGGAGGGTAGTTAAAAAAAAGCAAAACAATCTGTCATATGGCCAGATCATGGGTAACCATAAAAAAGACTGAATTTGCATGCTTAGTGTTAGACATGAGGAGGAAAATATTGGCACAGCAAGGAGCATATCCAATTCGGTTAAAGCAAGTGGACAGGTGGTAGCTATTCCAACAATCAAGGAAATATGTAGGAGCAATAGAGTGAGGCTCCCTAACAGGAAATATTTTGACTAGTGACTTAAATAGGGAAATCAAAAGGAGTATGAGGGTGGGTATGATGTAATGAGTGAATTCTCTTCTCCCTCTCTATTTCTTCTAATGGTACTGTAAAAGGCTAAGTAATTGATAGTTCTCTGTACTAGCCTTGTTTGCTTTTCTCATTTCAGTATTTACTGCTGTATGGCTCTATTTTACATTGAATAACAAGTACCTTTGGTGATTCCCTTCTATTTGATCTATTGCTTACTGTGATATAAGTTTGACCCTTACATTGGTGCTTTCGTCCCCACCATGGCTAAGAACACGCGATTGAAGGAAGTCCAAGCAGATCTCAAGACCGTGCAGACAGATCTCAAAAGACTCATCGAGCTCATGGAGGTTCGTCACCTCGAATACAATCAACACAGAGCTGGTGACTTAGAACGCATGGATCGCTTGGAATCGCAGCTGAGCTCCATTCAATCGGGTATGCCAATTGGTGGCTCGAACTCCTTTCAGTCTAGCGGCTCCCAACCCTTTTAGGTGCATAATGTTAAGCTCGATTTTCCCCGATTTGATGGCTTGGAGGTGCTTCAATGGATTTTCTCTAGTTTTTCGAATACTACAAGACACCGGACGAACACCGTCTCACCATCACCGTCATGCACATGAAGAAGAAGGTGGTGCCGTGGTTTCAGATGGTCAATCGGAACAATCCCTTCCAATCTTGGGTCGGTTTCACCCGAGCATTGGAGATGGAGTTTGGGCCGTCCCCCTATGAATGTCCCAGGTCGACTTTGTTTAAGTTGGCCCAAACCACTACTGTCCAGGATTATTATGCTGCATTCACGGCCCTTGCTAATCGTGTCCAAGGCCTCACTTCGGATGCCCTTTTGGACTGTTTTCTTAGTGGGCTGAAACCGGATTTGAGAAGGGAGGTGATATCCCAAAGCCCTTTTTCCATAACCAAAGTAGTAGCCTTAGCCAAACTCTTTGAGCAAAAATACAGCCCAAAAACCTGGCCCTACAACCCATCCTTCCAACCGAAACCCTATCAGCCACAGAACACTACCCCTACCTCCAAATTGTCGCCGCTGCTTCCCAACCCCCCACCAAAGACTTTTACCCAAAACCGTTGACCACCCAACATCAAAAATATCTCCCTGGCCGAAATGTAGCTCCTCCGAGAGAAAGGCCTGTGCTATTGGTGTGATGCGAAATTTTCCCTTAGCCATAGATGCCCAAACCGCCAATACCTGCTACTCCAAAGTGAGGATGAGAACAACAACCACTCGAACCTGACCCACCCGACCACACCCTTACCACAGACCTGCCCTTAGACTTAGAACAACTTCACTTATCCTTCAATGCCTTGAAAGGAGCCAATGTGGTTGGCACTCAGAGATTCCAAGGGTCAATCCATAGGTTGCAGCTCCAAATACTTCTTGATAGCGGCAGCTCCGACAACTTCCTCCAGCCGCGTTTAGCTCATTGTCTCAAGCTTCTTCCAGGTTCTAGTGGGAAATGGCAGTAGTTTAACAGTTGAAGGTTACATCAGTGACCTTGAAGTTCAGGTCCAAGGCCATGCTCTGTGGCTGCTTGTATATTTGTTACCCATTACCGGCGCCGACTTGGTTTTGGGAGCGGCGTGGTTAGCCACTCTGGGTCCTCACATAGCTGACTATAGTGCGCTCACAATTAAGTTTTATCTGGGCAACTCATTTGTCACATTGCACAGTGAATCCCCGACAGCCCCTGCTTCAGCTCAGTTTCACCATATCAAACGCCTCCACCACACCCATGCCATTGCTGAGTATTTTACTCTGCAAATCCAACCTATTACTGAGCCTCCTGAGGAAATGACTAATAGCTTCCTTACCTTGCCACCCGATTTTCAAGCCCTGCTGTTTCTTTACAAGGGTGTTTTTGCCAAGCCCACTGGGCTGCCGCCAGAGAGAGCCCAAAGCCATGTCATTCCCCTCTTGGAAGGCAGTAACCCAGTCAAGGTAAAGTTGTATCGGTACCCTCATAGTCAGAAGGCCCAAATTGAGCTCATGGTTTCAGAAATGCTCACAAAAGGAATCATACAGCAGAGTACTAGCCCGTTCTCATCCCCGATCCTGCTAGTCAAGAAGAAGCATGGCACGTGGCATTTTTGCACAAACTACAAAGCCCTTAATGCAATCACTGTCAAGGATAGTTTTATGATTCCCACAGTGGACGGATTGTTGGATGAATTGTTTGGTGCAACACATTTCTCCAAGTTGGATTTGCGTTCCGGATATCATCAAATTCTGATGAAACCTGAAGATATTCAGAAAACTGCTTTCCGGACACATCAAGGGCTATATGAATGGCTAGTAATGCCTTTCGGACTCACGAATGCCCCTCCCACATTCCAGAGTCTCATGAATCAGGTTTTTCAACATTTATTGCGTAAGTCTGTATTAGTCTTTTTTTTTAATGATATTTTAGTTTATAGCCCTTCTTGGTCAGCACACTTAATGCATCTCGAGGAAGTGTTGTATGTGATGCAGGAACACAAACCTTTTGCCAAATGGTCCAAATGTTGTTTTGGTTTGACCAAAGTGGATTATCTAGGCCACACGGTTTCAGGGCAAGGAGTGGAAATGGATACTTCAAAAGTCCAGGCAGTGATGGATTGGCCGATTCCTACAAATCTCAAGCAACACTGCGGGTTCTTGGGACTCACAGGGTATTATCGCCGCTTCATCCGAGGGTATGCTTCCATTGCTTCCCCTTTGACGTTCTTACTGAAGAAGGATGCTTTCAATTGGAATGATGAAGCAACCACAACATTTTCTACCTTGAAGACAACAATTACACAGGCACCAGTCTTGGCACTCGGATTTCTCACGCCTTTTGTTTTGGAAACTAATGCATTCGGTGTTGGTGTAGGCGCTGTTTTAAGCCAAGACAAGCATCACATTGCTTATTTTTCCAAGAAGCTGACTCCGAAAATGCAGAGACAGTCGGCTTATATTCGGGAGCTTTTTGCGATTACTGAGGCAATGGCCAGGTTTCGACACTACTTGTTGGGCCACAAATTTGTTATCCGCACGGATCAGGAAAGTTTGAGATCTCTCACCGATCAAGCTATCCAGACACCAGAGCCACAAGCTTGGTTACACAAATTCTTGGGCTATAATTTTAGAATAGAGTACAAACCGGGGAAAGATAATCTTGCAGCGGATGCCTTGTCTAGATCTCTGTTTATGGCATTTTCCACTCACCATAATAAGCTGCTAGACCTTATTTACAGGGCCATATAGGATGACCCCAAACTCACCAGTATCCATGTCCAATGCATACAGGGAGTTCAGGCAGATTCGAATTATCAGGTGCTGAATAATTTACTGTATTGGAAACATCAATTGGTTATACCGCAACAGCCGGAATTAATTCAAAAAATCCTCATAGAGTTTCGTTCTTCACCTATTGGAGGCAATTCGGGTGTGGCTCGTACAAAGGCTCGTATTGCTTCTCAATTTGTTTGGGCCACTATGAACAAGGATATATGTTCTTTTGTATCGCAATGTCTCATTTGTCAACAAGCTAAAACAACCATTACTCATCCAACTGGGTTGCTCCAACCACTCCCTATACCCAATCAGATTTGGGAAGATGTAGCAATGGATTTCATCATAGGTGTGCCCCTCTCTAACGGCTGTACTGTGATATTTGTGGTCATTGATCGCCTTTCTAAATACTGCCATGTTGCTCCCTTTCGTGCTATACCAGTTCCAAAGTGGCCGAAACCTTCAGCACATTGTTAAATTACATGGAATTCCCTGCAGCATCGTGTCGGACAGGGACAAGGTATTCACAAGTAATTTTTGGCAGCACCTTTTCAAACTTAGTGGTACCACTTTGGCCATGAGTTCCGCATACCATCCGCAAACGGATGGCCAATTTGAGGCCTTAAATAAATGCTTGGAGATGTATCTACGTTGCTTCGCGAGTGCCAATCCTAAATCATGGTCACGGTTGTTAGCTTAGGCAAAATTTTGGTATAATACTTCATTCCACAACAGCATAGGTATGGCACCTTTTAAGGCGGTCTATGGCCGAGAGCCTCTTGGAATTACCAAATACACTGTGAATGCAGCTGATCCACCAGCATTACAGGAGTTATTGTTAGAACGGGACTCCACGTTAGCTCAATTAAAGTCTAATTTGGAGAAGGCACATTTCTTTATGAAGAAATATGCAGATAACAAGTGTAGGCCTTTGGAATTTCAGATTGGGGACATGGTACTTGTTAAGCTGCAGCCTTACCGCTAACACTCAGTGGCATTGCGAAACAACCAGAAGCAAGGACTTCGCTATTTTGGCCCTTTTCCAATCATGGAAAAATTGGGAAATGCTGCTTACAAATTGCTATTATCTCCAGCTTCAAAAATCCACCCGGTTTTTCACGTTTCTCTCTTGACGCTGTGCAAAGAAGATATTGGCATAGCAAGGGGCATATCCAATTCCGTTAAAGCAAGTGGATAGGTGGCAGCTATTCCAACAATCAAGGAGATACGTAGGAGCAATAGAGTGAGGCTCCCTAACAGAAAATATCCTGACCAATGGCTTAAATAAGGAAATCAAAAGGAGTATGAGGGTGGGTATGATGTATTGAGTGAATTCTCTTCTCCCTCTATTTATTCTTATGGAACTATAAAAGGCTAAGTAACTGATAGTGCTCTGTACTAGCCTTGTTTGCTTTTCTCATTTTAGTGTTTACTGCTGTATGGCTCTATTTTACATTGAATAACAAGTACCTTGGTGATTCCCTTCTATTTGATCTATTGCATACTGTGATATAATTTTGACCCTTACACTTAGATGCACATTACTAAGTTCAGGTAATGAAAAGACATCAGAAGCATTCATCGCAATAGGCTTGATTTACGATCTATGCAGTAGATTGACTAAAGTTCGCCTCCAAACAATCGTAACAGCAAGGAACCTCTTGACCTTATTGAAGCACCTACCAGAGAGGTAAATTCCCATTTATGTTTGATTAGTTGGGTTGATTTTTTTTGGTTTCTCAGAGTATTCTTCGCACGTAATACAGAGACTAATCACTCGAGGTACTGGATTACATTGAAGGGATGACTTCTTCCAATCACGTTTTCTCCATATGCAAGAATCAGAGATCAAACTCCGGACCACATGCTTAAGAAGAAAGAAGTAGGAAAGAGAGAAAATGGAGAAAAATGAGTTTTCTCTTGGTTGGATGGGAGAGAAGTAGGAGGGAGAAAAGAAAAGAATTGTGGTGGGTTGCCCAAAGTCTCCCCTAAAATATTAACATATCAAAACGATAAATACATGTTAACGCCAGACTTTTTCATAGTTTTAAAAGAATGGCAACTATTTTTAAAACACGGCCGACCTTGAGAGTTTTGGTGCCATGTGCGAACTGAGAAAATGATGCCGTATATAATTATTTGAATATTGCCCTCCTAGTATTTTTTGTTGCAAAAGTTATTAATAACCCGTTCATAATCAAGGTTCTTTAAAAAATTATTTTCAATAGAAATCAAAGCAAGACAATTTAATTTGCCTTTTGACATAGTAGATCACAAATAAAATTGTAACAATTTCAATTTAGAAAAACTTCTTTTAGCTAATACAACAATAACATGGATAGTTAGTATTATTCTATAAGTTGTGTATGCATTAGGAAAGCAATTTAATGTATTCAAGGAACTCAACATAAACTTGATTTTGATTCAACTATTAAAACCTCTCTAATGACTTTTAACTCTTCAAATAAAATTTCAACATCAAGATCATGAGAATTATCATATTTTAGATAAATTTCAAGATGTTTGCAACATAATTTCAAGTCATTGTCAGAGAATGACTTAAGTCTTTCAATACTAAACAAAAAACCAAAAATCTCCTCATATGTGCTATGCTGCTCAAATCTTCTATCAAGTGAGTCAATTGATGCTTGATCTACAATGTATAAAAAATAATGAATCCTAAAAGACTCATTTGCAGACTCAATTAATATATATATTAAGTAAAATTTTGCCTACTATCTGGTGCCCCAAAAAATGGGGCCCTAGGCGATCGGCCCACCCCAACCATGCTCAGGGCCACCACTGCTTTAAAAATACTATATCACAAAATCAAAGGGACACTATGATGTCTCTTTTTTAGTGTTCATAAAAGCTATTCATTTATTTATTTTTTGGTTTCCGCCAAAGTTTAAACTACTTAGCAATGAATTATCATTTATAATTAAGGTTGGTTTTATGTGATATGTTCTTCTGATATCCAAAATCATGGCCTTAAATGTTTTGATGCAAGTTGAGGATGGTCTCTACTCTCTCTGTGCCAGTAAAAAACAGTTCCAACTTGCAATGTATATACCCCACCTTCTAGTCTGATGCATAAAAGCTAGATAGAAGACACATACAAAAAACAATCTTTTGAGGTCCAACATTGGCAGTACAAATTACAAAAGTTTTCTTGTCCCTCTTTGCTTACATGACTATGTTCATTACCCCCTAGTACACAACTGATGCTATCAGTATATGCCAAGGACCAATTTGAGAGTGTATTTAAAGATTGTTTTGTTTTCATGTGGGCTCACCCAAGAATGCGACCTTGCAATTTGGATACAGCTCATAGTGGTGAAAACCGTGTAAAGGGTCATCAATTGTGATCTTCTGGATGAGTAAATATATAGTTAATTCTGATGTAACTCTCAACAGAATGTGGCACCCATTAAAAGAATAAAGCTATACTTACGAAAAAGAAAGCTGGAATTTGGACATAATTCGATTAGACTAAGTGGTTATTATGAAATAATATAAAGTTGAAGTATCATTCATTTATCTAAAAGTCAATAAACAAGTCAATTCATTCCAATGGAGATCTTTTCAATTAGTCCTATGCTATGCGCCAAGCCTCTTCCATTTTGTATTTGGTGTTCTTGAACTTCCATATTTTGGAAATCCCTCACAAAAGTCAATAAACAAGTCAATTCATTCCGGAAAAATTCTAGCTATGTACTATTTGCCATGGTGAATTTATGGGGGACAGGGGGAGGTTGTCTCATCCCAAAATTCAGGCATATGCTACAAATCTGAATTTACTATTGACCTATGATTCTATGAATGAAGGATCACCGGCAAGAAATCAAATTCTGTAATTCATTCATTTGAATGTTCACTCATGTTTGCATCAATTTATGATGTCAAAAACATTTTCCATATTGATTTTCTTTTAAACTCCACAAATTCAGTAACACTTTCATAATATATATTAGACATTTGCATTGATTCTATAGTATATATACATTTGTATTCCTTCTATATACAATCTTTTACAGACATAGCAGGTCATATTCTCCTAGGTAACTAGGTAACTCCCTTGTGCTGCTGGAGTCATAAGGTCAAGGTGGTTTGGGATGTGGGATAAAGGTATTGGGAGGTGACATAACAAACTAACAACTAAAATTTGCTTATAAAAAAACAAAAATAAAAAAACAAAATAAAAATATCCCTTGTGCTGCATCACAAGGATACAATTCTCAGGACACACCATGATGAAGCTGAACCTGAGCTTCTGGCAGCTCCAATCCACTCACTCTTCTCCTTTTCCTGCCACAACTGTTTGGCTTTGGATTAGACTCTCCAGCCTCATGAGGGAAGTTCAATATGGCTTTCTGACCCCTCATCTTGAAAGCAGCACAATCATAAGCCTTAGCAGCATCAATTTCACTGTCAAATGTGCCTAACCAAACCCTGCTCCCTTTCCTTGTCGGGTCGCGGATCTCGGCCGCAAACGTGCCCCACGGCCTTCGCCGGACTCCTCTATATCGCTTTGCCTCATCACATTCTGGTTTATCCTTCTTCACTGATACCATTGGTTCAGGGGAATTGCACTTCTGGGTACCCTTTGAGGGGCTGGTTGTTCCTATGGACTTAGGAACCTTTGGAGAATTGTGATCAACAAATTGCATATCAGCTACCAAATCATACTGTTCAAGGAAAGTGCAGAAGCTACTTTGGTCTGAAATATATGACTTGAAATCAAAGTCTTGTAAAGGGTGTTCCAGTTTCACAGGATGGAGATTGGTCATGAAGGAATCTGAGATGTCCCCTAAGAGATGTTGGCTTATCAGAGTTGAAATTTCTTCTGATGTTGTCATCTTTAAGAGGTCATGAAATAGCAAGAGGTTGAATTTGAGATTGAGGGATAGTTAGCAGCCAAGGTTGATATTTATATGCCTGTCTGTTGATATTTATATGCCTGTCTGTCACTTGGAGAGGGTCCCCACAACCAATGAGTATATTGGCTCAAAATGTGTTACTCAAGAAATTGAATTTTTTTCATTGCCACTTGCCAGTAAATTCAGGTTTGTAACAACGAACAAGATTCTGCTGTCCCTGAAAATGGTGTCTCGGTGTCCTCTACCAATCGAATGTTAGAGATGTATATAGGTATTAATGAATTATGATTTTATTAAATGACAATTTAACATTGATGGGGAACAGAAAATGTGACAGGAAAGTGGGATAGAAGATCACCATCATGTAACATATGCCTGTATTTTGGAATTAGATAACCTGCCTCATAAATTCTTCATGGCAAATACTAGATTGCAAGAATGTTACTGGAATGAATTTACATGTTTATTGACTCTTAGATAAATGAATGATACTTATAACTTTATGTTATGTTATTTCATAATGACCACCTAATCTAATCGAACTGTCAAAATTCCAGTTTTTTTTTTTTTTTTTTCTAAGTGTAACATTATTCTTTTAAGTGGTCCTACATTTTGTTGTAAGATACATCAGAATTAATGGTATAGTTACTCATCCAGCAGATCACTATGAATCCTTTACACGATTTTTATGATGAGCTGTGTCTGGACAATGCATCTTCTTATCCAAATTGCACGGTCGCATTCTTGGGTGAGCCCACATGAAAACAAAACAAGCTTTAAATGCACTCTCAAGTTGGTCCTTGACATATACAGATAGCATCAGTTGTGTACTACGGGGCAATGAACATAGTCATGCAAGCAAAGAGGGACAAGAAAACTTTTGCAACTTGTAATGCCAATGTTGGGCCTCAAAAAGTTGCTCTCTCTATGTGTCTTCTATCTAGCTTCTATGTGTCAGAAGGTTAGTGTATACATTGCAAGTTGGAATTGAAACTGTTTTTTACTGCTACATAAGGGACCTTCATCCTCAACTTGCATCAAAAGTCAAAACATTTAAGGCCATGAATTTGGATACCAGAACATTATCACATAAAATCAACCTCATTTGTAAGTGATAATACATTGCTATGTAGCTTAGACTTCAGCCAAAATAAAGAAAAGCTCTTATAAAAAAAGAGAGAGACACTCACACTGTTCCTTTGATTTTGTGATGTATTTTTATAATGTGTGTATAAAAAAAATAGTGAGAGATAAAAATAAATATATAAAAGGTGAAATGTAATATTCAAAATTTGATATTATCTGCACAGGACTTTGAAGATAAATAAGAAGAAAGGGAAGTCATTGAAACTTAAAAGTGACCAGTTTTGTGCAAGTGTGTGTGATCGGTATAACTAATTGATAGACATAAAAGTCCATATTGTTGTTCCACGCCGACAAACTCTGATCTAATTCGAGAAAAGGAATGAATAATTAATTAGACGAGATATTTTTCTTGTACCAGAACCTACATTAGATATTTTCATTACGATTTAAGTATATATAGAAAAGAAAAAATAATAAAATATATAAAAAATTGAAGGAAAAAAAAAGCATCGGAAAGGCATGGAGAGGCACCGTCATAGGCTCGTAGTGCGAGAATATATTGTTATGGTATATTTTTTTTACTTTGGGCCTAAATTGGTCCATAAAAAAATTTCTTGGATCCATTTTTAATCTCTGAAAAAAATAAATTAATTATTAAGTTCCTCAAATTTTTAAACGTGAGACACACTAGTTTCTAGATATAGTTCTGTATCTATGTACTTGCATACATGTCTCATTAACCATCATACTTGATTCGTTAGTGATCCTGCGTGGCTTATGACGAATTTTCACCTTGAAAAATTAATGAAAAGTGAAAAAAAAAGGGTATAATTTTCAGGTATTTGAATTTTAAAACTGCATTTTTTCACTTTTTATCCATCTTCCACATAGGAAATTTGTCATAAGTCACGCATGACCACTAATGGACCCAGTAGGATGGTTAATGAGACACATAAGCAAGTAAATGGACGTCGGAACTAAATCTAGGAACTAATGTGTCCCGCATTTAAAAATTTGAGGGACTAAATAATTAATTTATTTTTTTAGGGACTAAAAATGGATCCCCAAAAATTTTTAAGGATCAATTTGGGCCTTCAGTTTTTTTTTTTTTTTTTTTTTTTTTTTTTTTTATAGCAATCCCATAAATAATTTTCATCAAAACAATCTTCTTCAATTCACGTAAAGATGCAAGCCTAAACTCTGTCTAGAAATCTTATAAGTAACAAACAAATTATTTACTTAAGGTAAAGGCTAAAATATCTTTTTGATCATTTATCGATCGGTAAAAATTCGTTTTGGTCCTTTATCTTTTAAAAGATTTATTTTGATCCTTTATCTTTTAAACATTACTTAAAATGGTCCTTCCAGTAATTTTTATTTACTGGATTCTGTTAATGGCCTGTCAGAGATTCGCTGGAATCTGGACATTTCTTCTCAAAACCCCTTCCCCTTCATCTTTATCTCATTTCTTCTAAAATCAATTACAAGCACTCATTCTTCTCAAAGCCCCTTCCCCCTTCGTCTCATTAGAAACCCCTTTTTATTTGCTGGATTTTGTTAATGACCCGTCAGAGATTCGCTGGAATCTAGGCATTTCTTCTCAAAACCCCTTGCCCTTCATCTTCATCTCATTTCTTCTAAAATCAATTACAAGCACTCATTCTTCTCAAAGCCCCTTCCCCCTTCGTCTCATTAGAAACCTCTTTTCCTCTTCTCCCCTCACAAGCCCTAGCCTCCATCAGCAATCATTCTTCTTCTCAAAAACCATGGCAGCTGCATGCTTCATCCCCTCCAAATCTAGAAAGTTGAGGCAATTTCCCACCACCCACCATCAACATCAAAGTCATTCCAGCAAAGAACCGGTACTGAGGGACAATCATTGTAAAAGGAAGAAATACCAGCAACAACACTCAGAGACGAATAGAGAGGGGAGAGAAGGGACGAATTACAGAGGGAAGTTTTCAGAAGAAATGAGATGAAGGGGGACGAAGTTTTAATAAGAAATGCCCAGATTCCAGCATATCTCTGGCGGGTCATTAACAGAATCCAGTAACAGATCTGACGGAAGGACCATTTTGAGTAATATTTGAAAGATAAAGGACCAAAATAAATCTTTTAAAAGATAAAGGTCCAAAACGAATTTTAACCGGTAGATAAAGGACCAAATAGGCATTTTTGCCCAAGGTAAATGCTAACCAGTGTCCTAGAGGCATTGGTTGAGGTTTCAAAGATAGAAATTTTGTATTGAAAGTTGTATATTCAGTATCTTAAAAGTTTAAAAATTGTTTTTTTCAATACCAAATTTCTATTTTTTGCTTCCTTAACAAATGCTCTTAGGACAACGATTAGCAAAACCCAAATATGACATGTCTCATGTACATCATGTTTAAAGGAGGTTGTGGTCCGTACGTATCGTGTAAAAGTTGTCATAATCATTAATAGGAAGATTAAAACTCCGAGACATAAGCCCACGCTCTGGAATCCAACTTTTAACTTGACTCTTTCGATCAGTTTTGAATTCTCGTAAGTGATGACAGAAGCCCGATGACACCTTTTGCTCAAGTGACACCGGTGGGGGTAAAAAAAAAAAAAAAACAGAGAAAGATCTGGAAAGGGGTCAGTGTACAGAGAATATCTTGTATAGGCACAACCCCAACATATCATATTTACACACAGCCAATCATTAATTAACAACACATTAAAACATGTTTCCCTAAAAATCAATTCAGAAGCAAAAACCTTCACACCTTTCCGTCAACCCTGGCTTCTCTTCTCTCCCTCTTTTCCCAGATTGTGAACGACGAAGCACACAAATAAACACAAGAAATGATATTTAATTAAAAAATGAAAAGGAAGCCCATTGAACTTATTGCCTATGACCAAATTTGCTGACCTTCAATTTTTAAAGCTACCATTAACAGGGGGAAATTCTCTTCTACCTTAAATAATTCCTTTCTCATTTTCCAAACTGAATCAGATTTAAGAAAATAATATGAATTTGAACTGAGGAACTTGAGGAGCATTCAAGTTGTTGTATTCCTCCATTGATCTAACTTTGCAGTTCCAAGAGACTATTGAAACGGGGACTTCATGGCTCTGCTTTGGCTGTCCATAAATCTTCACCATGGCCCTCTACAACGTTGTCAATATCCGGCTCCACAACCAGTGACTCAAACAAAAAGATGTGGGTGTGGATGGAAGGTTGATGGATGAGGGTGTTGCTAAGTCGTTTGTCCATTTAACACGATTCAGATACCTATGTTCACCGTCACCGCCGTCTTTCCACCTTAAAATAGAACCCAGAAAAGGAGTAACAAATCTATGGCCATTGTAATTGGTCATTCCCTCCAAAACCTTGAGATTGGTACTCTCTATGGTCTTTCTCATTCTTTCTCAGGTTCCCCCTATACACTCTCATCAATGTTCTCCATATTATCCACACACAAAATTTCAATTATTTTTTTTTCTCTACAAGACCCAATAACCCATCAAAAAGATTTCATTTATTAAAGGTAACCTAGTATTTTTTGTAACTCATCTTTTGTGTTGCAGCTTTATTGTTCAGGAAGTGTACACTTTCAATGTCGGGTACCATGAATTGATAGGGTCAAAGGCTCCCTTAAAGAAGCCAATGTTGGTGCTCAAGAAAATCTAATATAGAGGTGCTACTTTGGAAGCAGCCAGTGACCTACAGCTTCGAGCACTTTAAGGGACATGCTTGGCGGAATTAATTTGCACCTGCGTCGGTGTCCCCTTTCGTCGAATCAACCATTGACGACCTCTGGAGCGCAAACAGGGAAAGAAGAGAAGGGAAACGGATTGTCTATCTTGGGCACAGGAAAGGCACCCTACCTATCGCTTCTTCTGGACTATTGGATCAATCTGACGGTCTAGAAAGCACCACGTGTCCCCTATTTTATTTAAAAAATAAATTAAAACTTAAAAGCAGAAAAATCGAAAACTAAGATAGAGTAGTAACAGACCCCTAACCCACACAGTACCACTGCCATCTCTCTGATGTCGACCCGATAACGACGCCGATCCGACGCTCCGTCGCAGCCTCTCTGACCGCCTTAGAGGAGAACCATGAAGCTTTAGTTTTTTTATTTTATTATAATTATTTAAGCTCTAAAATCAGAACCTCCTTTCTTTTCAATGCAAGAGCGCGCGTTAGTTCCTTTCTTTCCTTTCTTTCTGGCCACCATTTTTTATAAATGCAGATTACATATTTACAGCCACCTAACACCTTACCTTGAATGTGGTATTTTAGTGAATCCATTACTGCAACTCAAATAATATATCAAACCACGAAGCACAATCGCTATACAAAATAAAGGGAAAGAAGAAAACCCGCAATTTAAAAAATCCAATCGGACAAAACACAATCATCCATAATTATTTCCTTTAAATTTGTGTCGGGTAGAGTAGATTTATTCAGAGAAAGCCAAGCTGAAGCCACTCAGAATGGAAGCAAATGAAGTAATGAAAGAGTAATAAAAAATCTGGGTATTTTTCCCCCCGAGTTCTTCACCGTACAGCGGTCTGAGCTGCGTCGACGGCAGGTGGCATTGCGGACAGCAACAGAGAGGCACAACAGGATTGTGTTGGTGAGTCGATGAGCATTAGGGTAGGAACGAGTCAAGTTCTAAATTTCTGAAGTTAAATTCATTTTTTTAAAAAAAATAAAAGAGTTGGCCACGTGGCACCTTATGAACCGTTGGATTGATCCAACGGCTGATAAGGAGGGAAAGGCACATGCCTTTCTCGTGCCAACGTTAGAGGATCCTCTCCTGAAGAGAAGTGAGAGGTTGAGGGGAAAGGTAGGGGAAGTTTTGATGCTGAATTAATTTTTCGGGAGTGTATTTTGATGTGTTGTGTACAAATATGACGTGTTGGGATTGTGCACATGCAAGATATTCTCCGGTGTACGTGCAAAACTGCATATAAACACTATCAAAATCAAAATATTTTAACTCTGTAGAGTTAGGATGCATAGCTGTAAGCCTATATGGTTGCATTTGCCATCATTAACTTTGTGGAATCCTTTCTCATTCCAAAATGAGCTTAAATTCTGAAAAAAATAAATAAAAAAAAGTATTTAACTAATTCCTTGCTGTAAATCTTGGGCCAATATCGACGAATTTAAATAATCTATTTTTTTTTCATGGTGTATCTTCTCTCATTTAATTGCACAAATGTCAAAGAGAAAGAGTGATGCTGCTACTTTTATGCCAAAAATAAAAATAAAAATTGAATGGATAGTATATTGATTGGGCTTAATTAAAGAGAGAGGCTAGGTAACAGTTCGGCTCATGCATGATATGGTGGTCTTTTGCTCAAAATACTATTTCCGGTGGCAGGTGCATTTTAGCATGTTAGGAAATGCTGGGTGACGATGAAGGTAGGGGTTTCATTGATCGATTTGTTTCGGATTTGCATGAAAAACAAATCTGAACCAATTAATATCAATTGGCTCGGTTTGGTTTGGATTTGCAATTTTTTTTGTCAGAAAATCCTAATCAAACCAAACCAATCATGAACGGGTTGGTTCGGTTTGATTCGATTCGGACACAACAAATATTAAATATTAAAATATATATATATATACACTAAATATCTAAAAAAATATTAAATTATATATATTTAAAAATAAAATAAAATAAAAATAAAATATTAAACTATTAAAAATATTAAAATATATATAAATATTAAAAATTAAATATATATATATATATATATTAAAATATAGTAATTGATTCGGTTCGGATCCAGAATCCTTAAATCTGAGAACCGAACCAATGACCATCGGGTTTGGTTCGGATCGGATCCGAACACCAAAAAAAATCCAAACCAATTTAATTGTTTGGTTCGGATTCTCGGGTTCGTCGGGTCTATCCGAACCAATGAATACCCCTGGATGCAGGTCTATGGTCAGGTGATAGATTATCTGTTTAGTGGGACTTATTTTTGGCACTTGATTTTTTTTCTCCACACACCATGTGTGTTTCTTTTCCAAAAATACCCTTCACCCATGTCCATATGTGTAAAATTTTACACATCCGAAAATTAAATTATGATAACTCTAAAAACATACAGATTGTCACTTTACACATTTGGAAATTAAATTATGGGTAACTGTTTTACACATTCAAAACTCTAAAAAAATACGAAATGCCATTTTACATACCCAGAAATTAAATTCTGGATGTTCAAAATTCTACATGTCTTGAAACTAAATTCCGGATATATAAAATTTTAACATCTGAAAATTAAATTTTGGATGTGGAAAATTTTAACATCTGAAAATTAAATTTTGGATGTGGAAAATTTTACATATCCGAAAATTAAATTCTGATAACTCTAAAAACATAAAGATTCCGGAAGGACAGTTTACACGTCCGAAGATTAGTTTTCGGAAGCTTTCCGTAAAACAAAATCCAGATAGTATAAACATGGAGCAAGGTGTGTTATTATCGTAGGTGAAGGGCATTTTTGGAAAAGAAAAGTAAAACAAGGCGTGTGAAGCAAAAAGTCAGGTGCCAAAAGTAAGTCTTCTGTATTGTTGTCTGGTTGACTCTTTTGAAGCATGTTGGGATGGTCATGGTCGGCCCACTAAATTGGGCCTCTGGGGACAAGTCTAGAACAGATAGGGCTAAGGTAAGCTCCTCATGAAGTATTGGATAATGGGCAGCCATGATGAATAAATATAATTAATTAATGGGTAAAATATGTTTTTGGTCCCTATAAAATTATGTTATTTTGTTTTTAGTCCCTAATAAATTTTTCTTCTAACTTTAGTCCCTAGTTTTTTCTCTGTTATTAAAATTGGTCCTCACCGTTAACTTTCATCTGTTAAGTGCCACAGCGACAAACTTATTGACGTAACATTTTTAATTTTGATTACTAAATTAATTTAATAATTTTGAATAGAATAATGTTGGGTTTCTAAAGAGATGTTGGGTTTCATGGTCCCTATAACGCAAACCTAAGATAGTAAAGTTCCACCCCTTTCCCTTACTGCGCACCCGTTTTCGTTCCGTTCCACGGTGGTTCCAATTGATGTTTTTGTCAACTCGTGACAATCAATTCCATTCCTGTTCTCGTTAACGTGTGTACTCAAGCAAATGTGCGTGTACTCATTCTATTTGGTATTCGATTTCGGGTCACATTGTCCTAAACCTGTTAAATTTGGTTCCATATCAGTATTCAAATTGGCATAAAATTGGATTCATTTGGTTCCATATCAGTATCCATAAATCCATATTTTTCCTTTGAATCCAGTCAATGCACAAGCAAGCATTGCGTTGGGCTCACCGCAAGTAAAGGGAGAAGACGGAGAAGATGATGAAACGATGGTAGAGCTTAGCCACCGCACCCACAGCTTCGACCTTTGATAGAAGATGGAGAAGACAAGTTGCAGGTCGTCGTCCTCTGCTTTGTTGGGCTCATGCTTGATTCGCCACTTCGGTTAGATTTGTGCATAGTGGCCTTCTAAACAGAGGAAAAATTGGTGATGTTTAGGCTCCAAGAACGATGAAACGATGTAGATGGAAGAGATATCGACGGAGATGGAAAACATAACTATTGGAGGGGAGAAGATTTCTGAATCAAATGGGGATAAGGATGGAGACTGGAGGGTGTGGTTTCTTTCTTTTTATTAACATTTGTTATCTAAAATTAAAAGTAAAATTGGCACTTAACAGAGAAAAGATAAGGTGAGAACCAAGTTTCATAACAGAGAAAAATTTAGGAACTGAAGTTAGAAGAAAATTTTATTAGGGACGAAAAGCAAAACAACATAATTTTATAGGGACTAAAAACATATTTTACCCTTAATTAATCCAAGACAACCACCAATATACTAGCTAAGAATATAAGTGAAATTGAGGTTGTGTGAGTTGGTTTTTAAGTTTCTATATTTATAATTGAGAGGCAAGGAAGAAAGTTATGTACCATATTCAATCTCAGAATGCCTTTTTGTCCGGAATTAATGGTTTGCTTGGACTCTTGTTAGCGGATAAAATTCTCTAAGTTGAGTTTGGCTTTAATGCTGAGTAACAGTAAGTAGAGTTGTATTTATATTTAGATCATTTAGTAGGCTAATATCTATAGCTATGGATTTTATCAAGTCAATGATAGATATAACCTTATTCAATTTAGAGGAAAACTTACTTTAAACAAGTCTTTTCCATAATAATTGTAGTTCAAACCATGTGATATACAACACTTCATCCAAAGACAAAACTTTTGTCATGTATAAATTCATCATGTTGTTGTCTACACTTTTTCAACATGTATAAAATTAAGAAGGACAAAAGAATCATTAAGGTAAAATCTTATATTTTCTATTTTTATTTTAAATTTTTGTAGGTTTTGAGTTTGTTTAACTGATTAGGCTCTACTTGAAAGGTTTTCTATTTTAGGTTGACATATGTTTTCAGTTACTATAAATATATTATATATTATTTTAATCCCTCATTAATTTAGATTTTGTTTAGATCCATATTTGTCAAAATTAAGTTATTTAAGTCCTTGCCAAAATAGATAAAAGAGATTAGGGTTGGGCATGGACACGAGGCTCAGCTTGGACTCAAAAGAATTGGGAAAAAAAAAAAAAACAAGTGGATGGGGGGGTCGGGTCAATGGGTCAACGAATGAGGAGCCCGATTTCATATGACTTTAGGCGGGCACGTTCATATGGTGTCATAAATTTTCGTCAGAACCCAGCTCAACCGAATACAGAACGATTATAAAAAAAATATATCCATTTTCGTTGGGCCCTGAAGTGAGTGGTGGATCCAATCCATTGAATCCAATATAAGGGAACCCACTAAATTATCAAATAAAATTAGATCATATTAGTGTTGGAACCAAAGCAATTTGGATTAAATAATCTTTGTATTTTGATGTTAACATAAAAGGATTAAATTTGTATGGCAAAGTGTCAGTTAAGATCTAACAAGTTTTATCTAAGTCCTACAGGGTATTCGAAATTCAATATGATAAGGAAATCTCTTAAGAGTCTATATCCGCGTCCAACCGGGTAGACGAGCCTTTCAAGTTATATGGTATATTTTAATTATAAGAATTAGCTCTAGTAGACAGAATATAGAACAGTACCTTAGACGAGCTCTACTCTAATTTGAATAGACAAGCTATAGAACAGTGCTTGTGGACGAGCTCTTAACTCATGTAAGTAGACGAGCATATATGCCACGTCAGCAAACGCAAATTTAAGCTATTCACTGATATGTAGCAAGTCCAAAGACTTGATTATGGACGAGCAAAATTTGCCACGTCACTAGACGAGCTAAAACTGAATTTTAGCTATGAGCGTATAGACACACTTTTTAAGTAGACGAGCTCTTCACTTATAATGAATGCTTGATATAATCAGAATTAATATCTCGACCATATAGAAATATTTATTTCAAATGATTGATATTTATTTCAACTATATGATGGTCCTTCTTATTTGTTATTAATGGTTTTTATTGTCTTGTTTCTATGAGAGAGACATAGTACATATGAGGAATTGCAAAAAGCAAAATAGTACAATGCAAAACGACTTGTACCCTATCACCTTTTGTATTGGAATAGCTGGAATTTGTACAAGGAAGGCAAGACAGTTTTTTCAAGTTGCATTTGCTCAGAGGTGTGCCCGTTTCATGCAAGAATGTTGTCATATAGTACAATGGCCATGAGAAAGCTGAGTCACAACGGATATTACACTCTTGATTCTATCCCTAAACGGGAAAATTCAAATTGAACCGTTGAAGAACTTGAAGAGAAGGGCAAGGTCTCTATAAATAGAAGACCAAGACTTTTGAAGAAACAACTTTTGCACATATATAGAAATCTCAAGAAATCTCTTGCGATCAAACATTCTTTTATTCTTTCAGAAAGAAAAAGTCTGTAATATCTTAGCCTGAATATTGTTATAATATTCATCTAATCTTAAACTTTCATATCCTCACACATAGTGAGTTAGAAGATCAAAAGAAACCAAATCTCTTTGTTAGAGGTAGAGCCTGAAGAGGCTTGGTAAGAAATGAATAGTTGTGAGCCTGGAGAGGTGTTGAATACTTGCTGTAATCTATTTGGAGAATAGTGGAGAAAAACCTTCAAGTAGAAGGGACTTGACTTAGCTCTTGGTTGGAAGAGAGTGAACCGGGATAAAACAACTTGCGTGAATCTTCTATTCCCTTATCTCTTTAGTTTTACTTGTTTATACTACCTATGGGGATTTGAACTTGAATTTGTTATTCTTTCAAAAGTTTGTTTTTCTGTGTGTTTGCTTCTGCCTCTTATCTTTGTGTGAGAAAACTTTTCTTGAAATGGTTGTTTTCGAAAAATATTAACAAACACAATTCGACCCCCCTTCTTGTGTTTGCCTGTGTCAACTTCAGTTGGTATCAGAGCTCAGCCTCGAAAGGGTTGAGCATCTAACAAGTGCTGAGGAAGTACGATCCTACAACCATGGATGCAGAAGGACAAGCTATCAACAGACCTCCACTATTTGATGGAACTGATTATGATTATTGGAAGAAGAGAATGATGGCCTTCTTGGATGCACAGAACTTAGACATCTGGGAACTGATTGAGAATATTCTGAGCCAAGTGGTGAAAAATGAGCAATCTTGGCTAGAGCAGATTGGAGTGTAGATCAAAAAGCTAAACATCAACTAAATCGCAAGGCTAAACATTACTTGATGTGTGCCAACATCAGATCAGAACATGATAAGGTTCATAGCTGCAACACAGCTAAGGAAATCTGGGATACACTGGCTCTTGCTCATGAAGGTTCATCACAAGTGAAGGAGTCAAAAATAAGCATGCTGGTTCACCAGTATGAGCTCTTTAAAATGAATGATTATGAGACTATAGATCAGATGTTTGGAAGATTTCAAACAATAACTAACAGTCTCAGATCTCTTGGAAAAATATATGAGAATAGAGATCATATCAGAAAAATTCTGAGAAGTCTCTCCAAGCAGTGGAGACCAAAGGTCACTGCCATTCAAGAAGCTAAGAATCTGAATACTCTCTCTCTGGAAGAGCTTCTAGGGTCATTGAAGGTTCATGAGCTTGAACTAAATGAAGAAGACAATTCCAGAAAGGGAAAGTCCATTGCCTTAAAGGCAAAGAAAGCCAGCTCTTCAAAAGTCCTTAAAGCTGCTGAGTCTTCAGATGATGCTGAACCTTCAGACAGTGATAAAGGATCAGATGAAGATGAATTATCTTTTATCTCCAGAAAGATACAACATATGTGGAGAAATAAAGGTAACTTCAAGAGAAAGCAGTTCAACAAGAAGTTTTCTAAGGAGAAATCAGACTCCAAAGAAAAAGGTCCACCCTTATGCTTTGAATGCAAGAAGCCTGGTCATTTCAAAGCTGACTGTCCCGAGTTGAAAGATAGAAAAAAGTTCTTCAGGAAAAAGAAGGGCTTGATGGCAACATGGGAGGACTTGGACTTATCCTCATCAAATGAGGAAGAGGAAGTTGAGGAAGAGGCAAACATTTGCCTCATGGCTGACACATAATCAGAGAATGAGTACACAGATGATGATGATGAGGTAACAGATTCTGAACCGTCTACTCTAAAAAATGCCTTTAATGAATTACTGCATGACTTATCCATACTATCTCATGAATACAAAAGTCTTAAAAAGAAGTTTACAAAATTAACAAGAGAATATGATAGAGTCTGCATTGAAAAACAAAGTTTAGCTCAAGAAAATGATAAGCTAAAATCAGAGAATGTCAGTCTAACTGACAAACCTGAATGTGAGCCTGACAATTCTTGTGAAGTTGCAAAACTGAAACAAGATGTAACATACTTGACAGACACTCTGTCAAAATTTGTAGGAGGCTCAGATAAGCTTAGTCTTATCCTAAGGTATTCTAGGTCACCATTTGATAAATCTGGCCTTGGTTATGACAATAAGAAGGATGAGGCATCTTACAATAAGTCAAAACCACCTATGCAGCAAAGAGCTTCAAAAGCTCCAGCTAGGTATGCTAAAGACAAGTCAGGTCCGTCCAACACCTTTTGTAAAGTATGTGGAAAAAATGGGCATACTACATATAGATGCATACATAATAGGCATAATATGCATTCGCGTCCAATAAAAACTAACAAGAAAGGACCCAATTCATTTTGGGTACCTAAGGACAAGATAATACCTGTTGCAGATTTGCTTAACAACAGGAAAGAAACAGATGTCCTGGCACTTGGACAGTGGATGCTCACGTCACATGACGGGAGAAAAGTATATGTTCCAAGACCTTAGACATAAGGATGGTGGCTGGGTGACATTTGGAGGAAACTAGAATGGAAAGATCACTGGTATAGGTAAAATTGGTAAACATCATTTTCCCTCCATTGATAATGTTTCTTTTAGTGAATGGTTTAAAACATAATCTGCTAAGCATAAGTCAATTATGTGATAATGGATATGATATTTCTTTTAATATGAACATGTGTTATGTCAAGAAGAATGATGGATCAATCTTATTCACTGCTAAGAGGCAAAACAATTTGTATAAAATTGACTTGGAGGACATTTCAAATCAGAGTGTCTCATGTTTAGTGTCCATTGAAGATGAGCGATGGATTTGGCCTAAAAGACTAAGTCATGCAAGCTTGAGATTAATCTCAAAGCTAAATAAGCATAACCTCGTAAGAGGATTACCAAACCTTAAGTACAAATCTGATGCTCTCTATGATACATGTCAGAAGGGAAAACAAGTCAAAGGTTCTTTTGAATCTAAGAATATTGTTAGTACCAAGAGACCACTAGAACTGTTACATCTTGATCTTTTTGGTCCGACAAGGATTGCGTCTATCAATGGTAAGCAATATGGTCTAGTCATTGTAGATGACTACACTAGATGGACATGGGTTATGTTCCTTGCTCACAAGGATGAGTCCTTCAAGGTCTTTTCTGTATTCTGCAAACGTGTACAGATTGAAAGAGGCATGTGTATCACTTCAATCAGAAGTGACCATGGGGGAGAGTTTGAAAATGAGCTATTTCTTAAGTTTTGTGAAGATAGTGGTATTCTTCACAATTTCTCAATACCGAGGACACCACAGCAAAATGGTGTGGTAGAGAGAAAGAACAGATCTCTTCAAGAGATGGCTAGAACTATGCTCAACGACAACTCTGTCCCTAGACACTTCTGGGCTGAAGCTGTTAATACTGCCTGTTACATTCAGAACAGAATATACATAAGACCAATCTTGAATAAGACTCCTTATGAATTGTGGAAGGAACGAAAACCCAACATATCATATTTTCATCCTTTCGGTTGTAAATGCTATATTCTTAACACTAAAGATTAACTTGGTAAGTTTGATGCAAAAGTCGACAATGGAATCCTGTTAGGATTTTCTGAAACATCAAAAGGCTTTAGAGTGTATAATTCTAGAACTCTAGTAGTAGAAGAATGTATACATGTTAAGTTTGATGACAAGCAGCCTGATAAGAAATTATCAGAGCTAGATGAACCTTTGCCGATCTTGATTTAAACATCTCAGGAGAAAAACAGAAGTAAAAGCTGATGATCAAGTTGAAGACACTCCTCAACAACCAGAAACATCCACCTCTCAACAAGATAATGTTCAGAGATCTTGGCATTTCAAGAATTATCATCCTTCAGATTAAATCATTGGAAATCCAAGTGACAAGCTAAGAACCAGATCAACTTTCAGAGAGCAGGAAGATATTGCACTAGTCTCTGAGTTGGAACCAAAGACAGTAGACGAGGCTCTGCTGGACAATGGCTGGATTTTAGCAATGCAAGAAGAACTAAATCAGTTTGAAAGAAGTGATGTCTGGACTCTGGTACCCCTACCTAAAGATAAATCTGTTATAGGAACAAAATGGGTTTACAGAAACAAGCTTGATGAGAATGGTAAGGTTGTCCGAAATAAAGCAAGATTAGTTGCACAAGGTTACTCTCAAGAAGAAGGTATAGATTATACTGAAACCTTTGCACCTTTAGAATTTTACTTTCATTTGCTGCACATCATAATATTATGCTTTTTGAAATGGATGTAAAAAGTGCTTTTCTTAATGGTTTTATCAATGAAGAAGTTTATGTAATGCAACCTCCGGGTTTTGAGAGTGAAACCCAACCTGAACATGTATATAAGCTTAAGAAAGCTTTATACAGCCTAAAACAAGCCCCAAGAGCTTGGTATGATAGGCTAAGTTCATTTCTGATGGATAATGGCTTTAATAGAGGAAAGGTTGATACAACTATGTTTAGAAAGTCAATTAAATCCAATTTCATAGTAGTACAGATTTATGTTGATGATATTATATTCGGTGCTACTAATGAATCTCTGTGCAAAGAATTCTCAAAGTTAATGCAGAAGGAATTTGAAATGAGCATGATGGGAAAACTCAAGTTCTTTCTTGGACTTCAAGTTAAACAAACTATGGACGAGGTGTTCATCCATCAAACTACGTACATAAAGGAACTCCTAAAGAAGTTCAAGATGGATGATTGCAAACCAATGAACACTTCTATGCATCCTGTAACAGCCTGATTTTCAGTATGCTGTTGATTAATTAAAATATAAGTAATTATATTTTAATATGAAGTTTAGAAAATGTTTTTAATTAAATAAAAATCATATTCTTGATCTATCTTATGATAATAGCTCACAATAAAATTTTCGGCTAAAAATTCAGACGAAAGCCGGTCTGCATTTTCTCTACCAGTATAATTTTACTGAGCCGGAAACATAATTTTGACTCGTGAACGAGATGGTTAGTGTTTTTAGGATGTTTTGTGTGGGTATGGAGATTTTCATAAAATCTCGTTCGGGGCCAAATTCTAAATATTACCCGGGCGAAATCGTCGGGAAATTCGATCGAGGAAGTCATCTGATACGCGATGGAGCAGAGCACAAAGGAAAGGAAAGGACTAGAAGAGACATGATGTGATGGCAAATAGTAACCACCATCGCTCACTTTTTCAAAATCTTACTTTTTCAACCAATTTCTCTCTCCAACCATACCTCCCCACCATACCTCCCATACCTCTAAACTTCCTCAACAAGCCTTAAGACCAAACTTGCTCTCCAAGCACCTCCCTTCCTCACAAATTTCGTGCTTCTCTCCCCTCTATCTATATAAACTCACTTCATCTTCATTCACTCACTTTTTCTTCTCCAAAACTCCATTAACACTTACACTTTTCATTTCTTCTTCTTCCTTCTACTAAAGCTCTAATTTTTTTACTTAGCTTTTGCACTTGGTTCCTTCATCAAAGTTGTTCATCTTGTTGAGGGTAATACTCCTATGTAGTTTATTTTCAAGTTCTTGTCTTTATTTTCACAGTTATGCTTTATGTTTTCTTTAACCTTTCAAACTTCTAAAATCTCTTAAAAATGGTAGAAAACTCTGTTTGAGTTGAAACCACTTTCTATAGTCTTGTATTAACCTCTATTTTCACATACTATGAGCTTGTGTCAAACAAAAATTTCTACCTCTTCTCTACAAGGATGGCCGAAACTTAACAAAAGTGGCCTAGGAGGTTTTGTTTCAACTTTTGCTTGTATGAACTCGTATTTGAGTTTCATTTCCAAGATGATCATGACAAAGGCTCCTTTATACTAAAGGGTGTTATGTCTAAGTGATTGGAAAGTTTAAAGCTTTTTACACATTTTTCATGTAAAGGCCAAAACTTTAAGAGTTCGAGGTAAAAATGTTTAGTTGTTTTTCCAAAATGATCATGGATTAAGGCTCCTTGATGTATAAGGATGCTAAATCCTAGAGATTGGAAAGTTTGAAGATTTCTAACCTTTATTTCATACCAAGGCCGAAACTTTAATAGTTTTTGGCAAAAATGGTAAGTTTTATTTTCTTCCAAAATGATCATAGATTAAAGCTCCTTATGATAAAGGATGCTATGTCTAAAGTGATTGGAAAGTTTAAATCTTTTTCATTGAGTTTCCTATGATGGCCGAAACTCATTTGTTTTGGACCTAGGATGTGTTGTTTTTATTTTCCAAGATGATTATGGATTAAAGCTCCTTATGTGAAAGGATGCTATATCTAAGAAGATTGGAACGTTTTAAGTTGTTTCTCTTCCAAAATGTTTATAGATTTGAGCTCCTTAATATCAAAGGATCCTATGTCTAAAAGATTGGATGATTTAAAGATTTATAGTTTAAAAATCCCATGATGGCCGAAACCTAAGGTTTATGGACCTAGGATGTTTTGTTTTCATTTGCCGAAATGATCATGGTTTCAAGCTCCTTACTATGTATGGATGCTAGCCTAGAGAGATTGGAAAGTTTAGAAATTTTTAGCCAATTTATTTATGTTGGCTGAAACTTGCACTAAAGAAAATAAAATGTTTTTGATTTGGTTTGTGAAAACTAGTACTTGATTCCTACTCCTTAATACCCTAAGATCATTGATCTAAGAGATTGTGTCGATTTGAAAACCCTAGCCTATTTTTGTCATACAAGGCCGAGTCTAGGCTTTCAAAAATAAGGATGAGTTTGTTTGATTTGGTTATTTTATGTTGTGTGGTTGAAGGTGGTGTTAGCACATATCGATCGGATAACGAGGAGCTGCAGGCTCAAACCTTCGGTGATCACTCAGGTGGGGGGAAGAACCAACCTATCGTCTGAATCGATAAGTAGTAAATTATCTAGTAATTATGTAGGGCGACCTAAACCCTACTAGTAGTCGAATAATCGACAAGACCAAAATCACTTTAAATTGCTTTTGAAACACCCATAGTGATTCGGGGATTATAGGTTTATCGATATTAGGTTGATATTTATTAACTGTTGATGGATGATCTGTTTTTATTATTTATACTGAATTGGTTGTATGCCATGTTTATGTTTGGAATATCTTGAATTGTTCTATATGATGCATGATCTGTTTGGTGTACTGTATGCTTAGTGGATAAGTGATGATATATGTGATGTTTAAGAGATGAGTTGTTTTGGGTGCGAGGATCATAATGACTGTTAGAGGTGCCTAACCTAAATAATTTGTGATAATGAGGTATTTTGACTTAGAGCTTGTGTTGAGGTTTTGATTTGAGGTTAAGGCACTAGGTTACGACTATAAGAGTCTGTGAGGTTCATGAGTTGGGTTGTTTCTACAACCGAAGTCCTTGTGGGACCGTCCAAGGGTAAACTTAAACAAGTGCAGCTATGAGCGTCATTGCTTTGCATGAGCACCTCCGGGAGTGGTTGAGGTGTGCGCCGGGATCATCGTGCAGCTATAGTGTCACGCTTGGCGTGAGCGTTCTTACCATGGTTGAGGTGTACACCAGGATCATCGTGTAGCTATAGTGTCATGCTTAGCATGAGTACCCACGATCGGGGTATGCACCGGGAGCTTTGTGCCACTAGGAGTGTCATTGCGCAACATTGAGCATCTCAACATGACTAAGGATGTGCACCGGGATTGGGACGTGTCGCTTGGACGATCGATCAAGAATCACTACTGTGATAAGGAATTCCGTAACCGCTTTGACATCAAGGTTTAGTTTTGAGTGACGGTAGAGGTGAATATAAGAACTTTAATGAAGGATGGATGACTTTGATTGATGTTGTGTCTGTGATAATTACTGTTTAGTTTACTATGAATCTTTTCCGCTTTTGATGATAGCATGTTTCTTATCCCCTGTACTTTTCTTTGCTTTGTTCTATCTTTTATGGTTCGTGTTCAAAGATCCTGTTGATGAGCCGAACGAGGAGGAGCTGGACGGAACTCCTTACGAGCCGGATGCCGGAGGACGAGCTGTGACCCATGATGAGTAGGGTCTAGTCCTAGTTATGGCCAGTGCGTCCGTGTCACGACGCTTTATCTTTTCCGCTTTTACGTTTTGTATAACTTGTACAACTGTTAGGGCTCCTATTGTCGGGATGCCCTAAAACAGTGTTTTGTTTAACTCTGATTGCACTTACATATGTTTAATGTGGTCATGTTTTCTTATTCCTATTCTACATGAATATGTTTACTTAATAATTTAAGTTTTAATTCGGCCGTATTTTCATGTTAAGTTTAAGAATAAGAACATAATAATCAAGTTTATTTCCAAATAAAACACCGAGGCACAGCGGGGTGTCTCACATCCCACGTCCATAATGAACAAAGATGATAAAGAGAAAAAGGTAGACCAAAAGGTATACAGAGGTATGATAAGATCTTTTCTATATCTTACTGCGTGCAGACCTGATATTATGTTCAGTGTTTGCTTATGTGCTCGATTTCAATTTGATCCTAGAGAATCTCAATTATCAGCAGTTAAAAGAATATTTAGATATTTAAAAGGTACTACTAATCTGGGCTTGTGCTTTAAGAGAAATGAAGATTATAGATTAGTTGGCTTTTGTGATGCTGATTATGCTAGAGACAGAATTGAAAGAAAGAGTACCAGTGGAGGATGTCACTTCATTGGAGCTAATCTTGTCTCATGGTCAAGCAAAAGACAAAGTACCATTGCATTATCAACTGCTGAAGCTGCGTATATTTCAGCTGCAAGTTACTGCTCACAACTTCTATGGATCAAACACCAATTGGAGGACTACAATATGTTTGTAAGTAGTATTCCACTTATGTGTGATAATACTACTGCAATTAATCTGTCTAAGAATCCAATACTGCACTCTAGGGTTAAGCACATAGAAATCAAACATCATTTCATAAGAGATTATGTGCAGAAAGGTGTTTTTGATATTCAATTTGTAGATACTGACCATCAATGGGCAGATATCTTTACTAAACCTCTTGCTGAGGACAGATTTATTTTTATTAGAAAACATCTTAACATGTTTTTTGTGGATTAATTGTGTTATTCATGCTCGAGAAATTCTGTTATTAATATATGTCTTACAAGCATATTACATGATTTTAAATGCACGTCCATTACATACCGCGTCCATTGTTTTTGTATCGCGTCCACTGCATGTCGCGTCCATACTGTATTGTTACTTGAACCCGTCCACACTCACATTATTTATCAACTGCATTTATTTTGTCTAAAGACAAATCTATTTTATATTCTCTCTCTGCTGAGTCAGTATTTTTCTTAAATGTTTTATTTTATTTCCAAAAGAAAACCCTTTGGAATTCAAAACCTTTAAAAATGAAACCCTTCCCTCTGAGGAAACTTTACGTTAACCTTCGTCTTCAAACTTCTTCAACTCTCTATTTTCTGACTTGCAAACCCTAACCTTCTTTCTTCAACCATGGCCTCCTCAAATGAACCTTTCGATGTTGAAAAATTGAATCTTGCTATTGAACAGCATTTCGACTTCGGGATTCTAAAAGATTACAACCTAGATGTTAGTAAGTTTGTTATTGCCGCTGGTTGGGACAGCATGTTTATTGAAAGGGTCCCCGTTTATCCAGACCTGATTAGGGCATTTTGGAGGAACCCTCAGGTGTTAGACACTGAAATTTCTGCAACAGTAGCTGGGAAAAGTATTGTGGTCTCTGAGAAGACCATCGCTGATGCGATAAATTGTCCTCAAGAAGGAGAAGTTATTACTGAATCATGGGAGAAGGACCTTGATCATTCTGAGGTTATAGCTGCTTTGTTAATGAGACAAGACACTGTAAGGAAACACTCATGGAAGGCTGTAGAGATGAAAGATGAAGTTCGTACTCTTCATCAAATGCTGAATAAGGTGATTCTGCATAAAGTGGGGTCAAAAGACAATCTCTCTGCCCTACACAAATTCTGCTTGTGTCATTTAATCACAGAAACTAAAATCAACCTTCCAAGGATTCTGTATGGAAGATTCAGAGATGCAATAGTCACAAGGAAGAAGATTTCAAGAATTCCTTACTGCCACCTGTTATAAAAAATCTTCAAGTCTTAGAAGCTGGATGATCTTATCTCTTCCAAGCCAATTGAGGAGCAAGAAAGGATTCTGACACAAAAGTGCATGTGCACTACAATTTTTATCAAGATGAACATTGCTAATATGAATCTGAGCACCTAAACAGCTATTGCCCTAGCTAAGCAGGAAGAATTGCTCAAGGTGACAGAAGAACAGATTGAGCAAAACAATGCTGAAGTCCTAGGAATGAAGAGGACATTCAGAAGGAAAACTGTAGCTGTTAGGACAAGAGCTCCTAAGAGACCTGCAGCTGGCATTGTCATCAGGGAACCCACTGCAGAGGTCCCTCAACCTGCAAGAGATCAGAAAAGGACAAGAAGTTTGATCCTTTCTCACAATGAGGATGATGAAGAAGATGATGAGGACAGAGTTCCTATCAGTGCTATCCTAAAGAAGCAAAAGGCTATTAGTGCTGCTGTTCCTACTAGAAGACAACAACCTCAGAGAAGAGCCAAGTCTGCCATGGCTACTGAGGTAACTATCCCTGCTAATGATATTGTTCAGTTAGTAGTAGATGCCTTAGTTTCAAGCTTAAAGGATAGAATGGATTGTGTCTCTGCACCATTAGTGTCTGTAAATCAACCAATTAACAATGATAATGTATATATCCCCTCACCACCCTCACCACATCAACCACAAATAGCCTCACCACAGCAACCACAATTCCCACCTTTGATCTCTGAGGATGATCCCTGGTTTCACCAACCAGATGATGGTATTGTCCTTGGTACCCTTTTTCCCAAAAATGAAAAGAATTTCATTCCCTTACACTCCTCCTTCTGAACTTTATAATGGCATGTCTGAATCATTGGCCAAAGTTAAGAGTGACTGGAGGATTCTTTATCATACTCATATACCAGAACCAGTTTCAACCAAACCCTGGTATCCATTGCCAGAATATGAGTATGAGCCTCAAACTATTGTAAAACCTCTGTATAGACCTCACCCTGACATTCCCAAAGGCACCCCTCCATCCAAAATGTTTAACAGACTAGGACCCTTAGTCACTCACCTACCACAAAAGAAATTCCATCCTAGAAAAATCTACCCAAACCTTGTCAGATATCCTCCATTCAAACCCTTTACTAATGGTGTTCAGAGACACATCACATATGACTGGTCTAAGGATCCTGCTAAGAAAGAACTGCAAAATGTTATATACAAAAGGTCTAGATCCTATAGACAAGAATGCATCATCATGGATAGAAATACAAAGTGGAAGACTTTTGTCCATCCAGATGAATATGGCAGGGCAGCTGACATTCTTATAAAACCAAGATTGGAGTCCAGCCAAGAATGATTTGTCAAAGATTGCACATGATAGATCTTAATAAGGACAAGGACAAGAAGAAGGAAAGATTCACTGGAAAAATGCCCTTCCCAGAGTCCTGCTTGATCAAGCCAGATGATGTTAGGAACACAGATCAAAACATTATTGACTACTGGCTAGTACAACCTGTTGAGGATGTTAGAGAAGATGTAGCTGTTGATATATGGAGAAAGCATATAGTGAAGTGCACATCAGAAGCATCTACTTCTGGCTTATCCTCTGAGGAAAAGAAGTTCATTCCTAAGGTGAGAGGCAAATGTGGATTGTCTATCTTCAGACACTTCATCTACAAGGACATTCTAGGTGTTCCTACCATCAATCCAATATATGTAGAAGATGAAGTCCACTGGGCTAAAGAACTGCCACCACCCATTCTGCAAATCACAGACTCTCCTCCACCTTCACCACTTTCTGAGCATACTGAAGAAGATATCATTGTTGAAGACTCTGGCATGCAGATTGACACTGTTGCACCAGTCAATGCTAATGAGGAAGTTGCTGAATCTGACTCCAGACCAAGCACTTCTGGGAAATCATCATCTCAACCATTGGCTATCACTGTCATTCATCCAGAAAATCCCCAGACTTCAAGAGCTCTTGACACTATGCCAAGTCAAGCTCAGGCTCAAGAAAGTGCTGAAAGCTCAAGACCACCTCTCTCACTGCCTCCAAATTTTGAAGAAATCAATGGCAGAATAGTAGAGGAAAGAGTCAAAATTGAAGTGATAGAGCAGGTCAGAGAACAAGTTGTAGAAGCTCTGGCTCCTACCAATGTTATGATGAATCAGATGATGAGCATCATGCTCAGTTTTCAACAAAGCCAGAACCTACCAACTCAAGTTCCTGCCCCTCCACAAAATCCAAATCCAAACCTACCTCCTCCACCTCCTCCATCTTCTTAGGCCTATCACATTTTATTTTGTACTGACAATGATGGTCCACTTTCTTACCTTTTTGTCTGATGACAAAAAAGGGGGAGAATGGAGAGAGATTAAATTTTATATATATGAAAGTCAGTTTTTGAAAAAACACTTTTTGTCTGCATATGTATGTGTTACTTGCCTTACATGATTGCATAGTTATTATTTTATATGCTCTAATGCTTTTGTCTGATAAGTAGTTCTGCTGATATGATAAGTAATATGTGATATATACTTATCTATTCATCTCTTATTCCTTTTTATATTCCTGTTAAGTTTGAATGCTTTGTCTTAGGGGGAGCTTTGTAAGCTTTCTCAGACTTTGTCCACTCAAATTTAATTAGCTTTTGTCATCATCAAAAAGAGGGAGATTGTTGGAACCAAAGCAATTTGGATTAAATAATCTGTGTTTTGATGTTAACATAAAAGGATTAAATTTGTATGGCAAAGTGTCAGTTAAGATCTAACAAGTTTTATCTAAGTCCTACAGGGTATTCGAAATTCAATATGATAAGGAAATCTCTTAAGAGTCTATATCCGCGTCCAACCGGGTAGACGAGCCTTTCAAGTTATATGGTATATTTTAATTATAAGAATATGCTCTAGTAGACGGAATATAGAACAGTACCTTAGACGAGCTCTACTCAAATTTGAATAGACAAGCTATAGAACAGTGCTTGTGGATGAGCTCTTAACTCATGTAAGTAGACGCGTGTATGTGCCACGTCAGCAGATGCAAATTTAAGCTATTCACCGATATGTTGCAAGTCCAAAGACTTGATTATGGACGAGCAAAATTTGCCACGTCACTGGACGAGCTAAAATTGAATTTTAGCTATGAGCGTATAGACGCACTTTTTAAGTAGATGAGCTCTTCACTTACAATGATGCTTGATATAATCAGAATTAATATCTCGACCATATAGAAATATTTATTTCAAATGATTGATATTTATTTCAATTATATGATGGTCCTTCTTATTTGTTATTAACGGTTTTATTGTCTTGTTTCTATGAGAGAGACATAGTAAATATGAGGAATTGTAAAAAGCAAAATATATAGTACAATGCAAAACGACTTGTACCCTGTCACCTTTTTGTGCTGGAATAGCTGGAATTTGTACAAGGAAGGCAAGACAGTTTTTCAAGTTGCATCTGCTCAGAGGTGTGCCCGTTTCATGCAAGAATTTTGTCATATAGTACAATGGCCATGAGCAAGCTGAGTCACAACGGATATTACACTCTTGATTCTATCCCTAAAAGGGAAAATTCAAATTGAACCGTTGAAGAACTTGAAGAGAAGGGCAAGGTCTCTATAAATAGAAGACCAAGACTTTTGAAGAAACAACTTTTGTACATATACAGAAATCTCAAGAAATCTCTTGCGAGCAAACATTCTTTTATTCTTTCAGAAAGCAAAAGTCTGTAATATCTTAGCTTGAATATTGTTATAATATTCATTTGATCTTAAACTTTCATATCCTCACACATAGTGAGTTAGAAGATCAAAAGAAACCAAATCTCTTTGTTAGAGGTAGAGCCTGAAGAGGCTTGGTAAGAAAGGAATACTTGTGAGCCTGGAGAGGTGTTGAATACTTGCTGTAATCTATTTGGAGAATAGTGGAGAAAAACCTTCAAGTAGAAGGGACTAGACGTAGCTCTTGGTTGGAAGAGAGTGAACCAGGATAAAACAACTTGCGTGAATCTTCTAATCCCTTATCTCTCTGGTTTTACTTGTTTATACTAACTGTGGGGATTTGAACTTGAATTTGTTATTCTTTCAAAAGTTTGTTTTTCTGTGTGTTTGCTTCTGCCTCTTTATCTTTGTGTGAGAAAACTTTTCTTGAAAAGGTTGTTTTCGAAAATATTAACAAACACAATTCAAACCCCCCTTCTTGTGTTTGCCTGTGTCAACTTCAATTTAGTACCCACAATTTCTTCCACTTCCGTCTTCAGATTTCTTCGTGCTGTCATTTCTTTTGCTTTTGTCTCGTCGTCCTGACTCTAGAGCACGACGTGTTGTTTTGCTCCTCCACGGCGGCAGTCATTGGTTCTTTACCTAGACTACCATAACACCGCACATCTTCCTCTCGGATCTACCAAAGAAAAACCCCGACAACATGCTGCCTTCACTAGTTCTGGTCCACCATGGCAATACGTCGTTGGTGCAGAGGAAGATCTGGCTTCAAGTTGCAGCGTTTACTTTCGTGCCGTCATGATTGGCTTGCTAGACTCCAAAGCACGATGTGACATTGTGATTCGCCATTTATTCCACTTCCGTCTTCATATTTCTTCATGCTATCATTTCTTTTGCTTTTGTCCCGTCGTCCTGACTCCAGAGCACGACGAGTTGTTCTACTCCGCCACGGCAGTAGTCGTTGGTTCTTTACCCAGATTACCACCACATCGCACATCATCCTCTTAGATCTGCTAAAGAAGAAGCCTGACGACATGCTAGCTTCACTAGTTCTGGTCCACCAACGTGACACGTCGTTGGTGCAGAGGAAGATATGGCTTCAAGTTTCAGCCTTTGCTTCAACGAAGAAGATCTGCCCATTATTGTTTTGTGTGTTGTAGTTATGATTTTGTGTATTGTTGTCTTCAATTTTTTTTTCTTTTCCTTTTGTTCTAGAAGCTTCTTTAATTCTAATTGAGATTTTTTTATCCAAAATTGAGCCAGTCAATCTGCCAAACCGCCATTCACCCGAACCGATGGCACAAATGGATGAGAATGGGTGAATATTCTACTTGTCGATTTTCTTCGGATTAGGTTTTTTGGACTTGAATTTGACCGTAACCAACTGGTGTCCCCCCTAAAAGAGATTAGTAGAAAAATAAAATCCTATTAGGAAACTCACTTCAATCGAATTTCTTAACTTGATTTGACTAGCACAAGGGTTCTTACATATGTAGAACAAAACTCATCAACCAAATGACAGCCTCACCTTCTCCTCAACAAAAAAAGAAATTGAGTGGAAAGAGATGAGACCATGCACAAGACACAAATATGACAAATTATCCTCACTACCCATTTTCATACTACTTATATACACATATTTTTACACTCGGTTAGTTGTGATTAATCATTTGAATTAGATGGTTAACAAACTGTTTAATAAATACATTTGTGGTAAATAATTAACTGATTAACCACAAAATACATATGGTTAACCATAAATTTATATATAATTGATAAGATATTAAAAAATAGCATTAAAAAATAGTTACTAACAATACTTTTTGCTATAGTCAAGCCCTATGCCTCAAGTAAGAGAGTTTGACATCTCACTTAAGCATTAAAGAATGTGTTTACACTAATTGTCACATGACAAATCAACTTAATTTGTAACACCCCTTTTTTCGTGTTAATCCTCTAAGTGCTTATTTGTGTGCTTTATGCGTTTGCATGTTGTTAAAGTTTGACCTTAGGAATGTTAAGGGGCTAAGTGGGATTTTAAAGTGGAAAATCCCTTTCTGGTACATGAACACAACCGTGCTCATGTCCAGCATGCCCGTGCTTATTTGGCGTGCTCTGTGGTTGGTTGAGCCACGGGCACGGCGGGGCCTTGCAACGTGAAAATTGCAAGCCCGTGCTTCATTAAGCAATACCCTGTGCTCAAGGTGAGCACGCCCGTGCTCGGGGTGGTTAGACATTATAAATAGAAGAGGTTGTGAGGGTTTCGAGTGTTAACCCTCAAATTGGCACTTTGGACAATCCTAGTGTGACAGAAACCTCTTCTTTTCCCTTTCCTTTGAACCTAACCAAGTCCTTGGTGTTCTTACATCCGTTTGGGAGAGAAGTCACTTGCTAGTTTTATGTAAGGTAATGTTGTCATCCCTCTGTTAATCTCTTTTTCCTATTTCTTGGATTTGGGATTAATTGATTATCCTTTATGTTTGACCAAGACTTGAGGAACTCGTCGAGCTGCCTGAGGGAACGAGGATTGTTTGCTTACGTTGTCGTAGTTGGAATCTTCATACCAGGTATGGGGAGAGGGGATAGTATGAACATGTAGGCATTGGGGGTAGCATAAGATGAAGGGTTAACCCATGACCCTATTGCTTGCTAATTGCTATATGTTTGTCTATGTTATTTATGATTGGCATGTATAATTGTGAATTATGATTATATGTTGATAAATGAATGCTTAGTTTGATGATGATGTTCATGCCATGTTTGGTTCTGTTAACAATGATGTTGTTATACCATGAATGTATACTTGGATTCTGTTGTTGTTGATGTTGATATTAATGTAATAAGGCATTAATTAAGTACACAAGAATGTTGATGACAATGTTTAAGAATTAAGGGACGAAGCCCCAATTGTTCATAAGACTTGAATTATAGTAATGAGAGGCAAGATTATTGCTCAAATGTTTAGTCAAGACGCTAGAATCGATACATGAGCGTTTTCGGGACATTGATAATGAAACGGGAATTAAGGGATTAAGTCCCAATAATTATAAGACATGAAGATTAAACGAGAGTAACAAGTTAATGATTGTTGGTTAGTTAAAAGCCAATATGATTGATCTTTGAATGCCCTAGAAAGCTTAGCAAGGGTTTCCCAACCCTTTCAACCCAGAGACTGTACAACCATGCTCCAATAAGCACGACCGTGCTCAAAAGACAGCACGACCGTGCTCCTCTAGATAGAACAGAACGCTGAAACAGGGAAAAAGGTGGTTTCACCCAAATTGTCCCCATGATGTAATAAGACACAAGTCGAAGTAAAGACAAGACAGATAACTCAATGAAGACTTAACAAAGATAATTAAATACAAGTGTTAAGATGATTAAGACGGTGACGATGTGCTACCACACGTTGTTGTACCTTGGTGCCAATTTACCAATGGGGCCTTGATGCTTATTGGTCAAGGTGTTGTTGATGTTGAACCTTGATGCTTAAGACCAAGGGGGCCTCGATGCTTAATGGTCGAGGTGTTGAGGGTGATAAAACTTTGGTGCCTAGTGGCCAAAGCGGAGGTGGTGATTGTTGATTGCGTGCCGCTGTCGCTCATGCATTCACGTATCGGAGATGTTAGTGGGGGATGCTCAACATAGGGGAGGTCGTCCGAGAGAAAGGCGATCTTGTCGTCCGCTGTGATTAATCCGAGAGTTAGGTGAATCTGGCCCCCCGTGGTGGTGCATCGGCTATCCAAGGGGTCACCCATGATTTGGTGAACTGCCAGTGTTGGTGCTTATTGGCCAATGTGGATATGTAACTCCGAAGTGGACTTCCTGAGGTAGATTGGATCCACATGCATAACGGAGTAGTGGAGTAGTGCTGCACCGCATAGCATACCTTGGTTGAATTGAGATGGATGTTTTGGATGTGTTATAAATGTTGTTGTTATGTAACATGCTATGCTTATATGATGTATGCTCATCTTGCTAACTGCTTCTATGCCATTGTGTTTTATACATGTTTCTTACTCCCCGTCTTTTGTTGAAGAGGACGGTGAGCAGCCTGTTGAGGAGTGACTCTGAGGAGCCACTACTCATAGTTAGGATTTATCTTTAGTTTATGTTGTTATCCGATGTGTTTCCAGATTTTGGTTATACCAGCTCTGTAATGTGACATTTGGGTTGGGTTTGCTTTATTTGCTATGTTTTCTTTTAAAACATGTTTATTTCCACGTTGAGACGTTTCGTTACAATGTGGTATCTTCTACGTTGGTTTTTATTATTTTAATAAATAATATGCATGTGTTTATCTTATTTATTTTAATTCCTTTTATGTTGTTCTTTATAAATACATACGGGGTAGAGGGTGTCACATTTAGTGGTATCAGAGCATGTCAGTCCTATCAGGCCGTGGTATGAGTTTGTTATGTATCTTCTATGTGCTCTTGTTTGAATTGTCTATATTTATTATAGACAATAATGCGTAGTAATAAGAACCTGTAGTTCTTCCTGCTTGGTTCTCTGTATTTAATAGTTATCTTGGGCAAGTGCAGGAACTAATGGCAGGAAGAGGTAGGAACTACCAAGCTATCACTGATGCTTTGGCACTACTTGCCAATGCAAAAGGACAGAACCAGAACAACAACAATGGAGGACCAACTGAGTTTCAGGACCTGGATGGGTTCCAGCGAAACAACCTGCCTTCGTTCAAGGGAGCTTATGACCCTGAAGGTGCTCTTTTGTGGATGCGGGAGATTGAGAAAATCTTCCGAGCTATGGTATGCAACGACATTCAGAAAGTCATCTTTGGGACTTTCATGCTGACAGGGGAAGCTAAGCATTGGTGGGAGAATTGTAGCCAGCATATGGAAGCTGAGGGTACAGTGTTTGCTTTGAATGTCTTCAAGGATAGATTCTTGGAGAAGTACTTTCTAGCTAATATCCGCGACAAGAAGGAGATGGAGTTCTTAGCTTTGAAACAGGGAAACATGTCCGTGGGGGAGTACGCTGCGAAGTTTGACAAGCTTGCTCGTTATTACACACTTTATCAGTATGTGACTGTTGATCGCTCCAAGTGTGTAAAGTTTGAGGATGGCCTGCGTCCAGAGATAAAGCAAGCTATCACCTATCAGCTATAGCTATCAGGAGATCCGTGTCTTTCCGGTCTTGGTGAAAAAGTGTAAGATCTTTGAGGATGCCTACAAATCCATAGTGTCAAGCCACAAGTGTTCAGATGCTTAGGGCAGTAGGAAGAGTGATCAAAAGGACAAGGGAAAGCATCGTCTAGCTCCAGTTGGCCGGGACTTCAAGCAGAGTGGCAGGAAGCCACAGTTCTCTTCAGGAACGTTTAGGAGTTGGGAATATTTTGCTCCTAGATCCATCCAGTACGGCAAGTATGGACATGATCATTACACCACTCAGTGCAAGGAGACAGACATCGTCTGCTTCAAGTGTGGCAAATCTGGCCACATTAGCCGAGAGTGTGGAGGAACAAAGTCAGAACTGCAGAGTGCTAGCAAGAATCAGAAACCCCAAGCCAATCGACTGGAGACCAACGGAAGCGTCTTTACTCTTAGCGGAGCTGAGGCCTCCAAATCCGAGGACTTGATCCAAGGTATGTGATTGATGGAAGTCCTTTAGCTGTCTTGTTTGATTCGGGTGCGACTCACTAGTTTATATCACATGAATGTGTCAAAAATCTTAAATTGCATGTGACCCTTCTTGAGTGTGATTTAATTGTTGCTGCACCCACAAATAAACATGTTCTTACCTCACATGCATGCAAGAATTGCCTCATTACCATGATGGTTGGAATTTCATTTTTGATCTTGTATGCTTACCCCTGAAAGAACTTGATGTTATTCTTGGCATGGACTGGTTATCTTCCAACCATGTCCTCTTAAACTGTTTTGATAAAACCATTGTTTTTGGAACTCCTGTGGAGTCTAAGGATCCAAGATTTCTTTCTGCCAACCAATTTAAGGCTTCTATGAAAGAAGAGGCCCAATTTTACATGATGTTATCTTCACTGGAAGTAGAGAGAAAGCCTCATGTTGGAAATGTGCCAATAGTGAGATAGTTTCCTGAAGTGTTCCTTGGGAATGTTTATGAGTTACTGTAACACCCCATTTTTCGAATAAGTGCTTGCTGTGTATGCCTTGTTTGCCTAGGATGTTTAGAAAGGGCTAAGTGGGATTTCTAGGCCTAAAATCCCTTTCTGGTACATGAGCACGGCCATGCTCATGTCCAGCACGCCCGTACTGAGACTTGTGTCTTGTGACTGTCTGAGTCACAAGCACGACCGTGCTCAGTGGGGGACCACGTCTCGTTGACGCTGATGTGAGCACGACTGTGCTCAACTAGGAGCACGCCCGTGCTCATTGGGAGAACGCGTCTCGCTGACTCTAAGTTGAGCACGAACATGCTTAACAAGGAGCACCACCGTGCTCGGGTCTCAGAGTCTATAAATAGAACAGTAGCGCGAGGGTTACTGTGTTAAACCATATTTTGGTACATTGGGCAATCCTAGTGTGGCAGAAACCTTTTCTCTTTTCCTTCCCCCAAACCCCTTGAAGTTCTTTGTGTCTTGCTCTAGTTTCGGGAGAGAAGTAGCGCGATAGTGTCGTTTAAGGTCACGTTGTCTTCCCTCTCTCTTAGTCTCTTTTCTATTATTAGATCTAGAGACTAATTGGTTATCCTCTTCTTGTTTGGTTAAGGCTTGAGGAACTCGTCGAGCCGCTCGAGGGAACGTGTCTAGTTTGCCAATGTTATCGTTTGGGAATCTTCATACCAGGTATGGGGAGAAGGAATAGTATGAGTATGTAGGCTTGGGGGCAGCGTAAGACGAAGGGTTACCCATGACCCTTTCCTTTGATAACATGTTTATATTCCTAATTTCTATTTGATGATTATCTATTTGTAATGATAATATTGGTATGAATGTCCTTTTATGAATATGATGATGTTATGATGCCATGTTTATGATGAGTTATGATGTTATTGGCTATTGTTTGATGTTGTGCACTTAATGGTGTTGATTGTTGAGGATGTTAATGCCAACAATGATGTTAAGACATTAAAATACGTTAATAATGATAATGAGGATTAAGGGATATTTTCCCAGTTGTTCATAAGACATAAATGTAGTATGAGAGATAAGGTTATGTTCATAGGGCTTAGTTAAAGACCCTAAGATTGATTAGTGAGTGTTCTAGGGATATTAATAACAAATCTATGATTATAGGACTAATTCCACATGATGATAAGACACGAATATTAATGAAGAACAGTTAAGATTAATGAAACTGATGTTCAATGGATTAGTAAGAGCCAATAGGTTGAATCTGTGAACTGTCCCAAGCATTTGGAAAAGGTTTTCTAACCCTTTCTTCCCAGATCAGTACGGTCACGCTCCATTGAGCACGGCTGTGCTTAATAGGGAGCATGCTCGTGCTCCAGTTTGAAATCCAGAGCAGGGCGCACATTTGAGCACACCCGTTCTCAACAGGCAGCACGACCGTGCTTACCTGCAGGTCCAGCACGCCCGTGCTCACCTGACCAGAACAAAACCAGAATGCTGAAATAGGGGTTTTCACCCCCAAACGCTTAAAAGACTTAATAAGATACTAACGAAACGTGAAGACCAAAAGACAAGTGATAAGATGTTGTACCTTTGTAGCCTAGTGGCTAAGGGGGTCTTGATGCAAGATGGTCAAGGTAGTAATCTCTAGTGCTTAATGGCTAGAGTGTTAAAAATGATGATGTACCTTGGTAGCCGAGTGGCCAAGGGGACCTTGATGCTTGATGGTCAAGGTGGTAATCTCTGGTACAGAACGACCTGAGTGTTTTATAGAATAAATACGAAACGATAACGATAATCCTCGATAGCCTAGTGGTCGAGGTGTTAATGGTGATAAACTTAGGTAGCCTAGTGGCCCAAGCGGAGGTGGTGGTTGTGTTTGTGTGTTGTGTCGACCATGCATTCACGCATCGGAGACGTTAGTGGAGGTTGTGCAACATAGAGGAGGTCGTCCACGTGTAAGACGATCTGGCCATCCGCGGTGATTCATCCGAGAGTTAGGGAATCATGTACACCCGTGGTGGTGCATTTGAGAGTAAGGTGTGTCGGCTATCCTAGGGGTCCACCCATGGTATGGTGAACTGCCCCGGCGTTGGTGCTTATTGGCCAATGTGGAGATGTAACTCTGAAGTTGACTTCCTGAGATAGTCTGGATCCACATACATAATGGAGTAGCGGAGCAGAGTTGCATTGTATAGCATACACGTTTGTATGATGATAATTGTTATGTTATATTTGTTGTTTGTTATAACATGTTTGTTTGATGTATGCTCGTCTTGCTAACTGCTTCCTTGCCATTATATTCATATACATGTTTCTTACTCCCTATCTTTATGTTTCTTGTTTTGTGGCATGTATTTTTTATGCAGAGGACAGTGCGTAGCCAATTGAGGAGTGAATCTGAGGAGTCGCGACTCGTAGTTAGGATTTCCAGTTTTGTTAGTTATTAGTTTGTTTCAGTTGTATCCGAGGATATTTCCCAGATTTGTTATACCAGCTCTATAATGTAACATCGGGGTTGGGTTATGTTATGCTATGTTATCATTTTAAAGAATATGTTTCATTTCCGCATTTTTTACAACATGGTATTCTCTACCCGTTAGATTTATTTTAATAATCGATGCATGTTTATATTTATTTCTTTATCCTTTAAATGCTTTCTGTAACATGAGGGGTAGCCGGTGTCACAATTACCCCCTGAGAGAGATGTGGAGTTTACCATAGACTTAGTGCCGGGAACGAGACCCATATCCATAGCACCCTATAGGATGTCTCCACTAGAGCTAGCTGAGTTGAAGAAACAGTTGGAGGAACTGATTTAGAAACAGTTCATTAGGCCTAGCGTATCCCCATGGGGAGCGCCAGTGTTGCTAGTAAAGAAGAAGGATGACAGCATGAGGTTGTGTGGACTATCGATAACTCAACAAAGTGACTGTTAAGAATAGGTATCCCCTCCCTAGGATTGACAATCTTATGGACCAATTGATATGAGCCTATGTTTTCTCCAAGATAGATTTGAGGTCAGGATACCATCAAATTCGGGTTAAGTCTGAGGACATCCCAAAGACTGTGTTCAGGACGCGCTATGGTCACTATGAGTATTTGGTTATGCCCTTGGGTGTGACTAATGCTCCTGCTGAGTTCATGGATTATATGAACAAGACCATTCACCCTTACTTGGATAAGTTTGTGGTGGTTTTCATAGATGACATCTTAGTGTACTCCAAGACTCAGGAAGGACATGAGGAACACTTGGGGGTTGTCTTGCAGACCCATAAAGAGAAGCAGTTGTATGCTAAGTTGTCTAAATGCTAGTTTTGGTTAGAAGAGGTGAGTTTCTTAGGACATGTCATCTCTAAAGGTGGGATAGCCATGGATCCGACTAAGGTAGAGACTGTGCTCCACTGGGAAAGTCAGTGACCGAGATTAGAAGTTTCTTGGGTTTAGCAGGGTCCTATAGAAGGTTTATAAAAGGTTTCTCTAAGATAGCTTTACCTTTAACCCGTCTCACCAAGAAAGGACAGCTCTTTGTGTGGGACTCTAAGTGTGAGGAAAGTTTCCAAACCTTGAAGGAAAGGTTAAAAACAGCGCCAGTGTTAGTTTTGCCCAATGCTAGTGAATCTTTCATAGTATACTGCGATGCTTCTAAGCAAGGTTTCGGTGGTGTGTTGATGCAAAATGGTAAAAGAGTAGCCTATGCCCCTAGGCAGTTGAAAACCCATGAGAAGAACTATCCTACCTATGATTTGGAATTAGGAGCCGTAGTGTTTGCCTTAAAAATCTGGAGGCATTACCTTTATGGAGCAAGGTTTGATGTCTTTAGTGATCATAAGAGTTTGAAATACATTTTTGACCAAAAGGAATTAAATATGAGGCAATGTAGGTGGGTAGAGTTCCTTAAGGATTATGATTTTGAGTTGACTTACCACCCAGGAAAAGCCAATATGGTGGTAGATGCTTTAAGTAGAAAAACCTTGCATGTTTCAGCCTTGATGGTTAGAGAGATGGATCTGCTTGAGAAGTTTAGAAACTTGAGCTTAGCTTGGGTGGTTACCCCTAAGAGTATTAGGTTTGGAAAGTTGAGGATTACAAACAGTCTAATGGATCAGATTAGGGAAGGTCAAAAAATAGATGTTTATCTCTTAAGTCAAAGAGAGTTGCTTGCTCAGGGTAAGGACCTTAGTTTAAGGAAGGAAGTGATGGTGTTTTGAGGTTCCAAGATAGAGTTTGTATACCAGATGCTCCAGAGCTTAGGAAGTTGATCCTTGAGGAAGGACATAGGAGTGGACTGAGTGTGCACCCAGTGCCACTAAGATGTATGAGAATTTAAAGCGTATGTTTTGGTGGCCTAGGATGAAAAATGATGTGGCTGAGTTTGTCTATCCGTGCTTAGTGTGCCAAAAAGCTAAGATAGAACACCAGAAACCTTCAGGTAAGATGCAACCTTTAAGTATCCCACAATGGAAGTGGGACAACATCTCTATGGATTTTATGTAGGACTCCAGCTGGTTGTGATGCTATCTGGGTTGTTGTGGACAGGTTGACTAAATCTGCCCATTTCATAACTATGAACATGGAATATCCCTTAGAGAAGTTGAGTCGGTTGTACATCAAGGAAATAGTTAGGCTACATGGTGTGCCTTCTAGCATAGTGTCAGATAGAGACCCTAGATTTACCTCTAGGTTCTGTACTAGTTTGCATGAGACTTTAGGGACAAAGCTTAGACTAAGTTCAACTTACCACCCACAGACTAATGGTCAGTCTGAGAGAACCATCCAGTCCTTAGAGGACTTGTTAAGAGCTTGTGTGCTAGAACAGTCAGGTAGTTGGGACAAGTTTTTGCCCCTAATAGAGTTCACCTACAACAAAAGCTTCCATTCCAGTATTAGGATGGCACCCTACGAAGCTTTGTATGGGAGGATATGTAGGACACCTTTGTGTTAGAATGAACCTGGTGAGAATATTGTGCTAGGACCTGAGATAGTGCAAGAGACTACAGAGAAATTGAGGATGATCCAGGAAAAGATGAGAGTGGCACAAAGCCGACAAAAGAGTTATCATGACAAGAGAAGAAAGGCTCTCGAATTCCAGGAAGGCGATCATGTGTTCTTGCGAGTTACTCCAACAACTGGGGTTTGTAGAGTGATGAAAGCGAGGAAACCTACTCCTAAATTCATTAGCCCTTACTAAATTCTAAAAAGAGCCAATGAAGTTGCTTACCAAATTGTGTTACCTCCTTTCTTATCCAAACTTCACAACATGTTTCATATGTCATAAATTTGTAAGTACATTCATGATCCTAGCCATGTGATAGTACCCGATACAATTTAGTTGAAAGAGAACTTGACTTTTGAGGTACTACCACTTCGCGTTGAGGATCGGAGGGTAAAGCAGCTAAGAGGCAAGGAGATTCCATAGGTCAAGGTTGGTTGGAGTGGGGCTACTAAGGAAAGTGCTACATGGGTACTGGAAAGCAAGATGATGGAGGCGTATCCGCACATTTTCAATCAAGGTGAATAGAAATTTCGAGGACGAAATTTTTATAAGGGGGTGGAATTGTAACACCCCGTTTTTCGTGTTAAGCCTCTAAGTGCTTATAAGTGTGCTTTTTATATGTTGTATGTTGTTAAAGTTTGACCTTAGGAATGTTGTAAGGGGCTAACTGGGATTTTAAAGTGGAAAATCCCTTTCTGGTACATGAGCATGGTCGTGCTGATGTCCAGCATGCCCGTGCTCTGTGGCTGTTCGAGCCACGGGCACCACCGTGCTCAAGGGGAGCACAGTCGTGTCGGAAAACGGGGCCTTGCGATGTGAAAGTTTCAAGCTCATGCTTCATTAAGCAATACCCCGTGCTCAAGGTGACCATGCCCATGCTCAGGGGGAGCACGGCCGTGCTCGGGGGTCAGACGTTATAAATAGAAGAGTTTGTTAGGGTTTCGAGTGTTAACCCTCAAATTGACACTTTGGGCAACCCTAGTGTGATAGAAACCTCTCCTTTTCCCTTTCCTTTGAACCCAACCAAGTCCTTGGTGTTCTTACGTCCGTTTGGGAGAGAAGTCACGCACTAGTGTCATCTAAGGTAATGTTGTCATCCCTCTGTTAATCTTTTTTTCCTATTTCTTGGATTTGGGATTAATTGGTTATCCTTTATGTTTGACTTAGGCTTGAGGAACTCGTCGAGGATAGTTTGCTTGTGTTGTTGTAGTTGAAATCTTCATACCAGGTATAGGGAGAAGGGATAGTATGAACATGTAGGCATTGGGGGTAGCGTAAGATGAAAGGTTAACCCATGATCCTATTGCTTGCTAATTGCTATATGTTTGTCTATGTTATTTATGATTGGCATGTATAATTGTGAATTATGATTATATGTCGATAAATGAATGCTTAATTTGATGATGATGTTCATGCCATGTTTGGTTCTGTTAACAATGATGTTGTTATACCATGAATGTATACTTGGATTCTGCTATTGTTGATGTTGATATTAATGTAATAAGACATTAATTAGTTACACAAGAATGTTGATGACAATGTTTAAGAATTAAGGGACGAAGTCCCAATTGTTCATAAGACTTGAATTATAGTTATGAGAGGCAAGGTTATTACTCAAAGGTTTTGTCAAGACCCAAGGATCGATTCATGAGCGTTTTAGGGACATTAATAATGAAATAGGAATTAAGGGATTAAGTCCCAATAATTATAAGACATGAAGATTAAACGAGAGTAACAAGTTAATGATTGATGGTTAGTTAAAAGCCAATAGGATTAATCTTTGAATGCCCTAGGAAGCTTCGAAGTGTTTCCCAACTCTTTCTGCCCAGAGGCTGTACGACCATGCTCCAGTAAGCACGATCGTGCTCAAAAGACAGCACGACCGTGCTTGACTTAAAAGTCAGCACGCCCGTGCTGGGGGAAGCACGATCGTTTTCCCCTAGATAGAATAGAATGCTGAAACAGGGAAAGGGTGGTTTCTCCCAAATTGTCCCCATGATGTAATAAGAAACAAATCGAAGTAAAGACAAGACAGATAACTCAATGAAGACTTAACAAAGATAATTAAATACAAACGTTAAGATGACTAAGACGGTGACGATATGCCACCACACGTTGTTGTACCTTGATGCTTATTTGCCAAAGGGGCCTTGATACTTATTGGTCAGGGTGTTGTTGATGTTGAACCTTGGTGTTTAATGGCCAAGGGGGACCTCAATGCTTATTGGTCGAGGTGTTGAGGGTGATAAAACTTTGGTACCTAGTGGCCAAAGTGGATGTGGTGATTGTTGATTGCGTACCATTGTCGCTCATGCATTTACGCATCGGAGATGTTAGTGGGGGATGCTCAACATAGGGGAGGTCGTCTGAGAGTAAGGCAATCTTGCCGTCCGCGGTGATTCATCCGAGAGTTAGGTGAATCTGGCCCTCCGTGGTGGTGCATCCAAGAGTAAGGTGCATCGGCTATCCAAGGGGTTCACCCATGATTTGGTGAACTGCCGGCATTGGTGCTTATTGGCCAATGTGGATATGTAACTCCGAAGTTGACTTCCTGAGGTAGATTGGATCCACATGCATAACGGAGTAGTGGAGTAGTGCTGCACCGCATAGCATACCTTGGTTGAATTGAGATGGATGTTATGGATGTGTTATAAATGTTGTTGTTATATAACATGCTATGTTTATATGATGTATGCTCATCTTGCTAACTTCTTCTATGCCATTGTGTTTTATACATGTTTCTTACTCTCCATCTTTTATTGTTTTCTATGCATGTACCTTTTTGTTATGTAGAGGACGGTGAGCAGCCTGTTGAGGAGTTACTCTGAGGAGCCGCTACTTGTAGTAAGGATTTATCTTTAGTTTGTGTTGTTATTTGATGTGTTTCTGGATTTTGGTTATATCAGCTCTGTTATGTGACATCGGGGTTGGGTTTGCTTTTATTTCTATGTTTTCTTTTAAAACTTGTTTATTTCGGCGTTGAGACGTTTCGTTACAATGTGGTATCTTCTACCTTGGTTTTTATTATTTTAATAAATAATATGCATGTGTTTATCTTATTTATTTTAATTCCTTTTATGCTGTGCTTTATAAATACATGCGGGGTAGAGATTGTCACATAATGTAACAGGAGATTACACTTAACCTATATTAACCTGTTTTAATAAAACATAAAACACCAATTGACAATGCAGATACTAGGCAAAATTACTCTTTTGGTCGCTTAAGTTGATTATTTTGTTCAATCTGGTACCTTTAACCTTTTTTTTGTGACAAACTATTTCCTTATTTCCTTATGTTTACCATTGTTAACAACATTAGCCCACACATTACTTTCCATCCAATTCTGTTAGTAACATGCAGACGTGCCCGTTAACTCCACATTTGTCTCCTTTCGTGTTGGGTGACTTGGCACCCACTTTTGACTGAGACATAAAACAACATCATTTCGTCAAACTACATCATAGTATAACCATCAGCCAGTTGAGAAAGTCTCATAGGTCTCAACAATGTTTGTGCCTCATATTTTTGGTCTATAGTCCAAAACAAATGAACTCTCTCATAGTAAGTCTATTCCTTTTTGTACTTTGAGATCCATCTCTATCTCTATGACTAATGTCTTGTCTTTATCCATCTTCACCATAAGGAAATAAAAGTGGATATAGGGAACCCAAATAGCTTGCATGAATCTCCGTCATTCTTTGTAGTTTGCGTCTCAAGTATTATGTCTCTGTTTGATGGAGTATCAACATCGCCATCAATAAGAGGATCCACTTCAGAAATAGTAGGTAAGTTATATATAATCTTCCCTCAATAGCTGAGCTATCATAAAGCAACTTAACCTTAGATCATGAATGATTGTGGCTTCATATTTCTCCTTAGCCATTCTAAAAGATTTAGCAAATACCTCACAATTTGCAAATCAAGGTGGTCCTAGGTCTTGTTATTAATTATTATAAACAATTGTTAGTGATATAAAAATGTTTGAAGACCATGTCCAAATATCTTGTTTACAATGTCGTGTAAGAATGAAGAGGATTCTCGCACCTCAATCCTCCAAAATTTGGGGGGTTTAACGTTTAGAAATGCTTCAAATCAGAGAGAAATCAAACTGGAGAGCATGATATGATTGTTTGATCTGATTAACATATTTCGGGCTTTAGATTCCTACTATACATTATTCCCACATGTGCGGCAACTCCAACACCACCAGTACCTTAGTCGGGTAAAACCTATACAAGAATATATATTTTTATTGAAAATAAGTGGAATAGTATATCTAATTTTCTCGGAAGGCCAACAACACTCAAGAAACAAAATGCTAAATATGAGAAAACGATAGGGACTCATGCTATGAAACAAAATTCATTTAAGAGCTCCTGTAAGCTCGCCCACTATTTCTTTTAGAGGAATGCTAGGAACACACCATCTGTCACACCTTTTTGGACACACTTTTCCCTGTTAGTCAATCTCACCCTCTCTTAACTTGTTTACCTCTTCATCAGGTTATTAAAAAAAATATTTGATTCCATCCTTTTCTTTCCCCACTTTTCCAAATCCCCTCTTCCCAAGTCCAAACCAGCACCCACTAGGAAAGTTAAGTAGCCACCGTTAACAACCACCGTCAATTGAGAAATGTAAACTATAAGTCATGTTATGATTAATGAAGTTGCTTGAAATTGTTTTCTGATTTTGTGGGAATAAAATTCATAGTTTTCTTTTGGACTTTGAATTTGCAAGTAGCTCATTGAATGGTCAAAATAGCACGACGTGCTTCACTCACAGCTAATCAGCTATTTATGCTACTCCTTCCATCTCCTATACCTTTCCTCTTCTCTCTCCTATACCACATAATTTCACAAAATAAAGAACCAAAATATAAAAAAATAAAATAAAAAAGAAAATGAAAATGGGTAAGTTAAAAAAAAGATGGAGATCAAATTGAAACACAAAAAAGTTTGATTTTTGAATAGTGTCAATTGCACAAGATGAGATTGGAAAGGGAAAAAAAAAACCATGCGTGTGTGTATGAGTGATGAGTGGTTTAGCTTTGCGTCAGTGCACAATATGCAAAAGGAGATAAACTAGCGAGAAGAAGCTGATGAAGAAAACATTAATGGTGGTAGCAATTAAAAATTTGTACTAGAGTGTCACTTAACAGTGTTTTTTGAAGGTTAAGATTGGTGTTGTTTGCCCTCTTTTCTACCCTCTCTCTTGTCCCTTTTCATTGCATAAAACGTTAATGGTGGTAGCAATTAAAAATTTGTACTAGAGTGTAGCTTTACAGTGTTTTTTGAAGGTTAAGGTTGGTGTAGTTTGCCCTCTTTTCTACCCTCTCTCTTGTCCCTTTTCATCCAAGCTGGATAACCATATCAACAATCTATGAGTGGTTTGGGTGGATGATGAACCTTGGGACATTGTCATAGCAAGATGAAACAAGATGAAGTGATATGTAGCAAGTTGCAAGTGGGAGAGTTATTTTAAACGAAATTATTTCGAAGGAGGGATATTAAACCATGAAACAGATTTGGGAAGGAATGGACTATTTGTTCAGATGGAGGAGAAGCAGACGTAGGTCATGTTTTGGTTTTCTAGTTCAACATTTTGGTCTCTTGTAACCCTAAATACAAATTTTGGGGGGGGGGGGGGGGGTGATTTCAGGTGACATTCCACATCAGGAATTTCTTGTAACCCCAAGGACTCAATTGAAAAATTTATATAAGTTCAGAGACCCAATTAGAAATTGTTTTAGTTTAGAGACCCAATTGAAAACTTTGTAAAAGTTTAGGGACCCAATTACAGATTTTTTAGTTTAGAGACCTATCTGAAAATTCTCAAATAGTTCGGGTACCAACTTAATAGTTAAACCTAATTAATTTTTCCAACACCAGGAAACAGAAAAGCATTGAAATTTGAAAATTCAAAAGGCAAAAAATGTGATATAGAGAAGCGCTAAATCAAAGCTAAGCGGAGGAAAGAAAACCCTCCAACATCAAAAAAGTAAAAGTAGAAGAATCTGCGTGGTCTCTCATAACACAATCCTAATAGTCGGATTCACCTGGCACACAGAGCACCCCAAATCCAAAGCTCGAAAATCCAAACAACCAAAGCTAAGTGGAGGAAAGAAAACCCTCAAAGAAAAAAAAAGGTGAAAATAGAAGAATCCGCGTGGTCTCTCACAACACAATCCTAATCATCGGATTCACCTGGCACACGAATCGCCCCAAATCCAAAGCTCGAAACCACTATCCCTCCAAAATCTCAGTCACCCAAATCTCAATTCTGGCTAGTGATCCAAACGTCACAAAATGTTATATTTTCTCTCTCCACATTTTCCATATAAATAAAATCTGCTCCTTATTTTTTTCATTACAATTAAAATTATATTTTCATAACAATCTAAGTTGACGCAATGGCTAGGAATGTTAGTCTTGTTAGTTCTGACATTCAGGATTCTCGCACCTCAATCATCCAAAATTTGGGGGTTTAATGTTTGGAATTGCTTTAAATCAGAGAGAAATCAAAATTGGAGAGCATAATTGTTTGATCTGATTAACATATTTCGGGTTTTAGATTCCTACTATGCATGATTCCCACATGTGCGGCTTGTAACACCCTGATTTTCGCATAAGGATATATATTACTATGGATGTCTATCTGTTATTGTTATTATTACTTAATAAGATTATTGTTATTTTTGTTATCGTTGTTGTTGTTATTATTATTATTACTACTACTACTAGCAGTAGCAATAGCAGTAGTTAGTAATACTACTAATGATTTTAGTATTATTATCAATGTAATTGATAATGCAATTATTTCTATTGTTACAGTATTTTTTTACAAATATATATATCTTATTACATATGATAATGAGTTTATCTATGTTGTTATGATACCGATACAAATATGTATGTATTGAGATATAATTATATTTATATTAATTAATGTATGACCATGAATGTTATTTTGTAATCACCTACTAATTTGTAAATATATATATATATATATATATATATATATATATATATATATATATATATATATATATATATACATAAGAGAATGTTAGACGATTCTACATAGAGCAATTTTTACATGTGGCGGTCAACCACAGAGTTTCAAGTGAAACAATACACGTGTCACTCTCATGGTGTACAAAATTCCGGCTCATTAATTACCTGCTATGTGAATCATATTTTGATTTTGATACTAATTACCTCTATCAACATTAACTTATTTTTTGGGATCAAATCACCAGTGAATCGAATCTTTTTTTTTTTTGAAATCATGACTTTTATAATGGTTAATTTGAATCTATAATCTATAATCAATAAAATTCAAATAAATATACATAATATATATATATATATATATATATATATTACTGTATAAAAAATCAATAATAATAACAATAATAATATAGTATAAATCAAAATTTTATATTTGGGGTCCCAAATCAAGTGCTACCATCATATTCAAATTTTAACATAAAATTTAGAGATTTGTGTGCCTAGACTATTTTTATTTGATAGTAATTTTATCACAACCTTAATTCGAAATGTTACCGTAAATGAGGAGAAATAAATCAATTAAATTTTCAAGAGAGAAAAGAAATAATATGATAGATAAATATATTTTAGAAAAATGGTTGACTTGCAGGGAAAAGATGAGATATAAATCAAATAGATATTTAAATAGAAGGAAAATAATATATATATATATATATATATATATATATATATATATATATATATATTCCAAAAATGGTTCATTTGCACTGGGAAAAGTGGAGAATTAGCTCAAATAGATTTTCATGAGAGAAGAAAATATTAATATGATAGATAAATATATTTTTTAATGATGGTTAACTTACACGGGAAAATAGGATAAATGAATCAAATAGATTTTAAAGAGAATAAAAAAAAAAAGACAGATAGATTAATTTTTTTTAAATACTTAACTTGCACGGGAAAAAGAAGAGAATTAAATCAAATAAATTTTCTAGAGAGAAGAAAAAATATTATAATAGATAAATATATATTAAAAAAATGATTAACTTACACCGGGCAAAGAGACGAAATAAATCACATCGATTGTCAAGAGAGAAGAAAAAAATTCATATCATTACGAAGATCACGACCACATATTAATATGTGATCTTATGTATTTATAAGTGATTCTGAATGATAGTACGAGATATCGTGATTTAAATCGAGATAGTGTAGCTCTTATTCTTTAGTCCCTAAATCGAACAGATTTAATAGGAGTCCTTATCAAGATAGGAGAACCCTTTCCTTACTTATCTCTTAAGATCCTATCATAATCTTCTAAGGATCTTATCTACAAATAACCATCATATCTATCTCTAAATTTCCATCGCAATTTTAACCATGTTACTGTCCGATTTAGGATTCAATCATGAAAATGAATTTGTAGATATTTCTCTAATCTTTCTAACAACATCAATAACGCCTCAATCGACACTCGTAGCTTAAGATATGTGGAAAATACAGACCTAGACGTGTTTTTGGCTGAAATAGAAGCCAATTACGCCTTAACTCGTTTTTATACTATAAGTCTCGACCGGAACCTTATTTCCCATGAATAAAGACTTATAAAAGCCGCCTCTCTTCATCTCTTAGGTTTTCCCTTGGTTTCTCTCAAGAATTATTGAAGGGAATTGCTCCCGTTCATCGTTCTTCATCGTTTTTTTGCCAGAAGACATCGCTGCCAATACGTGCTTCTTTTATGTCGATTTTATCTTTTTGTTTATGGATTTTGGGCTGCAAACAAGGTAAAATTTCATGTGCCATGTTCTCCTTATTTTCCCCTTGAGTTTCTTGATTTAGAAGCTTAATCCATGTGTTTTCGTTGTCATTCTTGAGGAAGTGATCCAGCGTTTGTGAGACGAGACCCAAATGGACCTTTTCTCCTCTCCTCTTCTCGTTTTTGTTCTTTGGAGATTAATCTCATGGTAAGCCATACCTCTTGAGAAAACCCAATGTCCCATTAAAGAAAAACTAATTTAACTAAATCTTAATCGCGATACAAACGTTAAGCGTACATACAGAAATAGCGAGGATAAGAAAACTTTATATATAAGGAACAGGAACATAAACATTATACACTGCATATATACATATATACATAAAGTACAGAAACACTGTCTAGGGCACCTCGTCAGTAGAGTCCCATGCAGGTACAAACCATGGATATAAAAGAAAATACATAAAAGATCTGGAAAAGAGACACGCCTCACCACACACTCCACACAAACCCTGCCCCGCTCAAAAGTACATCAAAAATGGGCTCACCACATATAACCTATGTACAACATTTGCACTGGCCTCCACTAACTCTAGCGTGATATCTAGAGCTACCCTGACTCTCCCCATGCGTTCTTCTGTACACCTGCTGTCGTAGTCTCGGTGGTGGTCCTGATGTTGTCGCCTCGCTGCTACCAGAGATAATCATGCGATGACAACGCTGGAACCGACGTTGGTAATGAGCACTGTGGCGAACATCGTCCTGGGGAATCACTGCAATAGGACCTATCACCTCTGAACCCTGAGCTGCCCAAGGATGCTGCTGTGGTGTGGGCGGTGGATGCCAAAACACTGGAAGGGGAAAGGTCTGTCCAAGGCAGAATATCCCGACGAAACCAAAGTGACTCCCACATCCAAATCTCACATATGCAGAAACTGGACCCGTATATACAATGAAGAAGGTGGCTGGATTCACTCTCCACCCCCTCTCATCATGAAACTCCAACTCAAGGGTTCCCATGAGTGGAAACCCCGATGGTCCTGTCATCCACGGGTGATCCAAGTGTGGCATCTTGATTAACTGGGTATGCTTCATGAACTAAGAAAAAAATACACAGAAAGGGATAGGAAGATAAGAAACTAGATATCATCATAGACGGAAAATGGTACATAGCATATATACAATAATAACACACAGACATGCATCACATATAAATATCAATCATCCTCGAGACATGTTATCATCCTCTTCCCTTTACACTCATGCAACTAATCCTGATGCTGACGTGGCCACCACACAATCCTATCACACATCCCTCGTCTGATTAGGGACATTAGTCAGTCGGCCAAGCGACGCGTCCACAAACATCAGTGCATACCCCAGTTCCCGCTAGGGTGCTCATTCTAAGAATGAAACTGATTCTCCATCCCCAGTGGAGAATAGTTCGCACAGCACAAAAATCACATTCTTACCCTCACAGGGTATACGGAGTAGCTCGGCAAGGACTATGAGAGTATCACAGTAGTCTTCCTCACCTCCACGTGTCGTGAGGGCACTGACCCGTGATATTCGGTATCGGTAATCGGATACTCTGACCTTGTGTGTTCCACCCACACGACTGTGATAAGCATAATGCATCTATATGAGTCTCACCGACTTATATCAGATCATAACATAGTGTCCTTAACCTTCCATTACCATCTCATGTCATGCCCCAAATCACGTCATATAACTCATCACATATAAAATAATATTTTATTAGGCTAGGCACCACTAAGTCATAAGTTGTATTTTCCCCAACATGTGTATCTCCAAAACAACATATATCATCGCCTACGAGTCAACTAAGCATACGGTAACACTTATAGCATGTTGTCAGGCCAAGCAAGTTACATATATTAAAATAATAATAAAATATTTAAATAATCTCAATTAGCCAAATAGTGCATGTTAAGCATGTTAACACAAATAGTACACAGCAAGCAGCTCAACGGGTAAAATCACACAACCTCGATGTTCACAAAATCAACCTAACGTCGATAAACCTACAATCTCTATATCATCACCGGTACCACAAAGTAGTCATCAATGTGATATTGACATTGTCGAATTACTCGCTCACTAGTAGGGTTTAGGTCGCCCTACGCCATTGTTGTAAAATATACTACTTATCCATTTCCGACGATAGGTGGTTTCTTTCTCCACACATGAGCGACACATAGCTAGCGCTGGAACCACGAAACGAACACCTCTGCATCCTCTACGAATCTGCCAGGCATGGTTCAGGGGTCTCCGGACATTCGAAAATTCACATGATTACATGAACATGAAGCAGACGTCATTGGTAACCCTAATACGAAGAAGAACGTGAAACCGATAATTCAGCTGTGAGAAAACCTCAATACCATCCGCGGTGATCCATCCGAGAGTTAGGTGGGTCGTGGCCCCCGTGGTGATGCATCCGAGAGTAATGTGCATCAGCTATCCAAGAGATTCATCCATGGTTTGGTGGACTGCCGACGTTGATGCTTATTGACCAATGTGGATATGTAACTTTGAAGTCGTCTTCCCGAGTTAGTTATGGATCTACATGCATATTGAGTAGTGAAGTAGCACTGCATCGTATAGCATTTTTTTAATTGATATGATGTATTGAGACTGGATATGTTAAATGTCGTTATGTCATATTCTTTATATGCTGTGTGAACATCTTACCTCCTATTCCATTACTGTTTATGTTTATACGAATGATTTCTTACTCCCTATTTATTATTGTTTCTTTGCATGTACCTTGGTTTATGCAGAGGATCATAAGCAGCTTGTCGAGGAGTGATCCCGAGGAGATCGCTTGCTCGTAGTTTAGGACTTTATTTTAGTTGTTTTTCCAAAGTAATTTCGGATTGGTTACCAGCTCTGATATGTGACATCGGGTTTTGGGTTTATATTTTATGTTCTTTTCTGTAGTTGTTAATTATACTTATTTGGGTTATGTTTGGATCATGTGATGCCTACTACCTTTTTATAATAAACTAATTATTTATCTATTTAATATGATTTATTTTATATTTAAAGTATGCGGGATAGAAGGTGTCACACGGCTACTCAAACATCACCAATACCTTAGTCGGGTAAACACTATACAAGACTATATATATATATATTTTTTTTTTAAATAAGTGGATTAGTATATCTTATTTTCTCCGAAGCCCAACAACACTCAAGAAACAAAATGCAAAATACGATAAACAATAGAGACTCATGCTACAAAACAAAATTCATCTAAGAGCTCCTGTAAGGTCGCGCACTATTTCTTTTATAGGAATGCTAGGAACACACCATCTGTCAACCCTTATGGACGCACTCTTCCCTATTGGTCAATCTCACCCTCTCTTATCTTGTTTACCTCTTCATCAAGTTATTAAAAAAAATATTTTTTTCCATCCCTTTCTTTCCCCTTGATGAGGCCTCGGCAAGAGTACCGGATCGTTGCAAGTAATAAATCGGTGAGAACCGGATATCGTCCAGAGGGATTATTAATTACCAAGTACCAAATTCACAAGTTAAACAATTATTTAGACTAAACTTTGGTATGAAGAGAGCTCAAAAAAAAAAAAGGAAAAGAGAAATAAAATATTTTTTGGAAATTTTGTTGAGATAAAATAGAAATAAAAGTGCTAGGGATTTGATTTTATCCAATTATGAATCCGGATTCCTCATAGACAAGGAATCCTATGAATTACTGAAACTCTAATTATCCGAATTCCAATTGGCATGTTGAAGGACAAATTCCCTTAATTAATTGAAGCCTAATTCCTTAGTGAATCAATTCTACCAAACCTCAACAATTACCCTAATTCCATAGGTCTAATTAACAAGGTGATGATAAAAGCTTTATGGAATTTGTGAAATGCCCACATTAATGAAGTTATCTATTCATAGATTAACCCAATTAACAGTTGTGATTACAAGAGGCAAAGTCCAAAAATCACTATTCCTAGCAAATTATTGAACCCTCAAAACATAAGAATGGTAGTTAAGCATTCAAATGTAATTAAGCAAAGTAGACATCAAATCAACAAAACCAATTGTTCATAAGATAATCAAAATGTCAGATAAAACTTCATCATAAAAAGAATTACACCAAAATCCCAACAAAAAGGAATTTAGCTAGACATGCTAAACCTTAAAATAAAATAAAATAGAGATAAAGAGAAGGAAAACTCCATAAAAATGAAGATAATCCCGACAGTGACAAAGCTTGGCAGCACCCGTTTCCATGTTGCTGTCTATTAGAACGCTCCTGTTACTCTGCGTCCCTGTGCGTTATGCCCTTCTGTTGTCCGGCCCCTCCAATTCGGATCCCCTCCAGCGCTACACGGTGCAGCAAGACTTTTTTGTCCCATTCCCCTCATGCACACATCATAGCCAAGGACAAAATCTCCCTTCTTCACACATCATAGCCGTCCATTCTTGGCTGGAGGGGCACTGCAGGGAGTTGGTGCAGGAGGGGATCCGGATTGCAGCCCCTCACTGTGCGGCCATCACATTCCAGGAGCCTCTCTTTATTTTTACGTTACTCTCGCTGCTGCCAGTGCCTTCTATGTGTTACTTTTCCTCCTTATTCCAACTGATTTTGCAATCATTCCAAAGACTCTTCTTCACATGGGCCTGATTTTTATGGCCTTCCCATTACCAATCCAATCTTCCAATTGTCCAGCAAGAGAACATCATCTCTTTACGTCTTTTTTACTTTGTTCTTTTTTTTTTCATTTGAAATTCCAATTCTCTTCTTTATTGGATTGGCCCATGCCAATGCTAATTCCTACCAAAAATAAACAAGTAAAAACATTATTAAATTAACTCTAAAAACATGAAATTAAACTAAAATATGTAAAACACTATTAATAACTAAATTAACTAAACTTAGGGACAAAACTCAATCAATTAGCATAATTGGGAGCAAAAATCTACTCAATAAGCACACAAAAATCACATAATCTAGCGGATTATCACCCCTCTTTTCCAAATCCCCTCTTCCCAAGTCCAAACAAGCACCCACTAGGATAGTTAAATAGCCACCATCAACAGCTAGCTGGCACGGCTTCCTTCTCACTGTCGTTTTCCACCGCAACAACCACCGTCAATTGAGAAATGTAAACTAAAGTCATGTTATGATTTAAGCGGGCTGCTTTAATTTAGTTGCTTGAAATTGTTTTCTGGTTTTGTGGGAATAAAATTCAAAGTTTTATTTTGGACTTTGAATTTGCAAGTAGCTCATTGAATGGTCAAAATAGCACGACGTGCTTCACTCACAGCTAATCAGCTGTTTATGCTACTCCTTCCATCTCCTAAAACTTTCCTATTCTCTCTCCTCTACCACATGATTTCACAAAATAAAGAACCAAAATATAAAAAAAGAAAATGAAAATGGGTAAGTAAAAAAAAAAGATGGAGATCAAATTGAAACACAAAAAAGTTTGATTTTTTAGCACTATCAATTGCACAAGATGGGATTGGAAAAAAAAAACCATGCGTGTGTGTATGAATGATGAGTGGTTTACGTCAATACACAATATGCAAAAAGAAAGAAACTAGCGAGAAGAAGCTGATGATGAAAACGTTAATGGTGGTAGCAATTAAAAATTTGTACTAGAGTGTTGCTTTACAGTGTTTTTTGAAGGATGGTGTAGTTTGCCCTCTTTTCTACCCTCTCTCTTGTCCCTTTTCATTGCATAAAACTAATAAAATAGTGTGATGTATGAATTAGCAACCAGTCTAATAAGTATTGTTCATGTTTTATGTTCATTGTTTCAAGTAAAACAATTCTCAGATCAACATAGTCTCCTTATGTGGTCAGTTACTATTTGGCTTTCCTAGTGGGTGCTGGTTTGGACTCGGGGATAAGGGATTTAGAAAAGAAGGGAAAGAAATGTTAGGTCACAAAATGTCTGACTCTTTGTCAAGCGTCTGACTCTGTTTCAAGTTGATCCTTGTGTTTTGATGAATTCAAACATTAAGCAAATGATTTTAATTGAGGTGTTTGAGTATTGTTAATCCTTTACTTGAGATGTCCAGGAAAGACAATATAAGTACAGGTCATATTAAGAATGATAGAACCAAGTGCAATATATGCATCTAGCTCTTAGGTTTTAAGGAACAGCTGAAGCAAAGCGTCTGATTAGTTATCAACTAGATGAAGTTCAGTTCAGATGTCCAATAATAGTTTTCAATCTTAGATCTCGTGAAGACAAAGAAGCAACTTAGTTCTAATCCAAGAAAGGTCTTGTTGATCACAATCAAAAGCTAAAAGGCAAATGTGTCTGAAGAGTAGAACAAGAGCTATAAAGATAATGCTACATCTTATGCCAAGTCTGTGAAGATCTCCTTGAAGATAAAAGACTGAAGTTTCTCAAAGTTCTTGTTGTGGATCAGATAAATGAACTACAAGACTCTCACATCTTTGCACCAAGATTGCAAATATCAAGAACTATTAGAAGCTGCATCAAGACTGTTCTCAGCAAGCTTCCAAGAAAGATTTCATAGCTAAACATGCAATTCTCCGAAGAAAGATTGAAGACCAACTCAAAACAATATCAAGTTACAAGACTAATATATCAAACCCTCCAAAGTGTTCACATAAAGCAGACATCGAGCAAAGTTATAGAAGAAAGCGTCTGAAGACCTGTTAATACTAAGAAGGCGTCTGAAGGCCTGTCAGAACTGACAAGTACAAGGAATGCGTCTAAGGAACCAGACAGATGTTGGAGCATATGTTAAAGAAAGCATTTGAGCAAAAGATCATAATCTTTGTTACTGAGGAACGTTGAAGGAAGAATATTACTTAAAGCTTTTCTATGGAATTTGAAGGAAAGAGTTTTATCGAAGAAATGGATCAGAACCTCAATAGGAATATAATATTAATTCTATTGTTCTCAGAAAGGTACAAAAAGCAGAAAGCACAAAGTTTCTGCATTAATCTTCTTTCTCGCAATAAGCTAAAAGCGCCTTTCTCCGAGCATTTCTCAATGTTGCACAAATAAGGAAAGCTACACTGCCAAAGTCAGAAAAGCAACTGTGCTAAGCTCTTTGGTCAACAAAGCTCTTCAACATTCGCAAACATTAAATGAAAGTCAGAACTGCTATTTTATATCTAGAAGACAAAGAGAAGATACCTACAAACTGAAGAATGTATCTTAACGAATCTCTCTTGGTTGAAGTATAAAAGGAAGAACAAGAAGACTGAAAATGGAATGCAAGATTTATGAACATATAGAGAATACATAGTACAAGTCAGAGATATACAAAAGAAATCACTCAAGCACAAAGCTATCATAAACTCTGATATTCTTCTCTCAATAGACAAGTCATCTAGAGAAGATCAATCTCTGTAATCTACCTGCTCTTAAGTCTTATTCATTCTCTGAAGTGTTAGCTGGTTGATTTGCAATAATGTAAACTTGAAGCAGTAGCTTCAAAACATACTTCATATCTTGTAGAACCTGAAGAGACTTGCTAAAAGAATACTTGTTGTAGAGCCTGAAGAGGCTAGGTGTGCAAACAATACTTGTTGTGGAGCCTGAAGAGGCTAGGTGTGCAAATAATTCTTGTCTGTAACTTGATCAGTTATAGTGGAAAAACTTGATGAAGCCAATGATTGGATGTAGCCCAAAGTTTGTGGGTGAACCAGGATAAATCTGAGTATACTTTCCCTTTCCTACTCTTTTACTTATTGCTCTTAATTTACTGTTACTAACCCTTAGAGAGTGTTTGTAATAGTTCTAAGCATCTCACTTGCTAAACAGAGATATGAGAAAAAGTGTCTGATCTGCACTGGTTTTGTTTTGCACTAGAAAACTTGTCTTTGCGAAAACACTATTCAACCCCCTTCTAGTATTGTTTTGTGCCATTTCAAGAAAGATTTGAAAAGAAATTAATTTTTTTTAATAACTGATTGAAGAGGTAAATAGGCAAGAGGTGGTGAGATGTACGAATAGGGAAGAGTGTGTCCAAAAGAGTGTGACAGAGGGTTTCTTTTATATCTAAAGAAGAATTAGGAGAAGAAGAGAGATGTTGTGTTGGGGTGGGGTGGGGTGGGGTGGGGTGGGGTGGGGTTGGGGGGGGTGGGGTGGGGTGGGGTTGGGGGGGGGGGGGGTGTTAGCTCAAGTGGTTCGAGCTAAGGTTTAAGGAGTTGGAGGAAGGAGAAGAAGAGAGACGTAAGAGGGGATTGAGATACTTGACAAAATAGGGGCATTCCGATAAAAGCCAGGGCATAAAAGGTTTTGGGTTATTGGATGCATTGAAAATTAGATATATATTGAATATTTAATAGAAAATTTGGTTTTTTGTCTTTTGAAGGAATATAAATTTTGGTTTAGTTATCTATTATTCATTTTTTAAATAATTTAATACATTCAACTTACTAAGAAAATTTTAATTGATTATGCTTTTTTATTTTAAATTATATAAATGGATTAAATAAATAAAAACTTCATAAATTTTAGGCTTAGTTACAGTTTTGGTCCTTGTAGTTTCACAAATGGGTGATTTTGGTCCCTGTAGTTTTAATTGATCAAATCAAGTCCCTCTAATTTCAAAATCGAACAAATCAAGTCCCTATAGTTTCAATTGCTCACATCAAGTCCCTGTGGTTTAGCAAATGGGTGATTTTGATACATGTAATTTCACGAACGTACTCTATACGTGCGTTCCCCTTTAGTGTTTTTTAGGTTTTAGTATGAACATTTTTTTCAACTAACTAAATAAAATTAATCCTACACTAATGCCAAGTCACAAAGAATTAGCTAAATCAATAACTCTCGTAAGGGTTAGGATCCTCTCCACTGCTCAAAATAAATGGAGGGCTCCATTTAGAAGAGAGATAGACACAAAGGATTTCTAATGATTTGAGTTTTTTTAAATGACAAAAAAGTTTGAGACACAAATCTCTCCTTTCTGTCTATCTCTCTCCTAAATGGAGCCTCCATTTCTTCTGAGAAGTATTGGATAATATGCTAACGACAGGATCAAATTTGTTCGATTTTTGAAATTAAAGAGACTTAATTTAAGAAATTGAGATTACAAGAACCAAAGTCATCCATTTGTAAAATTACATGGACCAAAACTGTAATTAAACCTAAATTTTATTACAAGACATACTATCAACAATTTTTTTTTTTCATTTTTTTTACTATTACCTAACAACAATATTATAATAAATGAGTAACGAAATAGTCGATGCTTATAGCCCAACAATAACTGTAACCCAATATACTAGACCGCGGGATCGAATCAATACCATGATTATCTTGTGAGTGAAAATATTATGACACATAGTTTATGAATAATTTTATATAGTGTTGAACACGGTTTTTGTGTCCAAATATCATTATCCATTATTCTCAACTTTCAATGGCGGCAGTTCTTATGGACGACATATATATGTTGTCTAAAACAAATGAATAAACAAATTCAATATTGATTCAAATACAGTACAATCTTAGACCAAATGAAGATAAAAGTGAGAAAAACCAAGAGAATAAAAAAATACTAGCTTCAAACCCTCCAAAATATTTACTTATACAAGCCATATATATCATCACCTGCAAAATATAGTAATGTACTATCCTAGAAGGGACAACCACTTGCATCATCTCTCTCCTTAATTAAGACCTCAACACCATTAAAAGAATGGAAGACCATAACCTCAAACAACCATGAGTGGAGATAACGGTGACAAAGGAGGTACACTAAAGATAGTTCCCATAACCTCAGTGTCCCAAAACCCTTTCCAACATGAAGGAGTCAAAGGACAAACCGTTGCAGCAACACTTTTTGGAGAACACTCTTCTTCTTTCTTCACCTGCTTATGATAATTCACTCCATCATGATTCACTTCACTACTCTCTTCATCATCTCTTCTCCTCTTCTCACCAACCTTGTTATTGATGCAGCTCGAAACCGTTTCTTCAGAAACATTCCCAACCTCTAGAGGGAAGTTCAGTATAGCTTTGCTTCCTCTCATCTTGAAAGCAGCTCTGTCATAAGCTTTTGCAGCTTCAATGGCTGTGTCAAAGGTTCCAAGCCATACCCTTGAGCCTTTTCTACTCGGGTCACGAATCTCTGCAGCATACTTCCCCCATGGTCGCCTTCTAACACCTCTGTAGTGCTTGTTGTCCTCTTTGGTGTCACTGTTATTATTTGAAGAAACAGAACAAGAAGAACTCTGAATATTGTTGATGGTTGTTTGTGTCTCCTTGTGTGTTGAGATAGCTGTGAGAGTTGATGTCACTGAAGGGATTGTGATGTTTATGGAGGGCCTGCGGTTGCTTAGTGATGATGATGATGATGATGATGATGATGACGACGACGATGATCTTGGAGGTTTAGAGAAAGGGATTTGAGGCATTTGAAAGTGGGTATGGGTGGGAATTATTTGTTGTTGGGGTAGCAAGTAATCATTAATAGTGATATCAGAACTCATGAGGGTGGTGGTGTTAATGCTTTCTGAATTTGAAGGTTGCAATATTGGATGTGAGTTTTCTAACATGTTTGAGTTAAAAAAACTGAAGCTGGATTCAAAGTTTTGCATACCTTTTTTCAGTTTGAAATTCTTTTGGAGAGAGAGGATTTAGAGGAGTGTCAAATTAGGAAAGAGGGGAATTGGTTTGAGTGGAAATTGGGGAGTGAGTGTGGGATATATACATGAGGAGAATTGAATTGGATGGAAATGAAAAGGTGGAAAAAAGGGGATTGTGTGCTTCTGTATAGATTCCAAGATGGTAAGAGGAAGCATCGTTTTGTTGCTATCCATTATTGGTGTTGGAAATAATGTTACGTCTCTATTTTGTCTTTTTGGTTGTAGTCAAATGTCAATTTGACTTGTGCTGCCATGTGGGACCATAAGTCCACGAAATGACCTTTCCTGGGTACTTCCTTCCAAGCTGCGACAAGTTGAGTGTTTTGGGCTTTTCGTTTCTGCGTGTAACATCAATCAGTGGACCCAAACCAGGGGGCTGCGGGGCTTTACTTCCATACATTTTTTTTTCAAGGGAGCTTCAGCTAAGTGGATATTGAACTTTGAATTAAATTTGTATTGACTTGTTTTAGGGACTTGTTTTTCCCACCTCTCACTTGGTTCTTCCCACCTCTGTCTCTCAATTTTTTTTTTTTATTTGACAAAAATGTCCTCCATCAATTTTTATCCTATCTAATTATTATTCCTACCTCTCCTCCCATAATATTTCAAAACAACTGGTTTATATACGAATAAACTTATATATATATACTAAATCCAACAATACGGTCAATGGCTTTTACATACATTTGAAATTATTTATTTAATATTATTATTTATTAAAATTTAAAATATGTTTTAAAATTGGTTTATCTCAATTGATATGAGGGTTTGTTGTTTTTTTAATTCAATTTGATATAAAGGGTCCTATAGAAGGTTTATAAAGGGTTTCTCTAAGATAGCTTTACCTTTAACCCGTCTCACCAAGAAAGGGCAGTTCTTTGTGTGGGACTCTAAGTGTGAGGAAAGTTTCCAAACCTTGAAGGAAAGGTTAAAAACAACGCCAGTGTTAGTTTTGCCCAATCCAAGTGAATCTTTTGTAGTATACTACAATGCTTTTAAGCAAGGTTTAGGTGGTGTGTTGATGCAAAAATGGTAAAAGAGTAGCTTATGCCTCTAGGCAGTTGAAAACCCATGAGAAGAACTATCCTACCTATGATTTGGAATTAGGTGCCTTAGTGTTTGCCTTAAAAATCTGGAGGCATTACCTTTATGGAGCGAGGTTTGAAGTCTTTAGTGATCATAGGAGTTTGAAATACATTTTTGACCAAAAAGAATTAAATATGAGGCAATGTAGGTGGATAGAGTTCCTTAAGGATTATGATTTTGAGTTGACTTACCACCCAGGAAAAGCCAATATGGTGGTAGATGCTTTAAGTAGAAAAAACCTTGCATGTTTCAGCCTTGATGGTTAGAGAGATGGATCTGATTGAGAAGTTTAGATACTTGAGCTTAGCTTGGGAGGTTACCCCTAAGAGTATTAGGCTTGGAAAGTTGAGGATTACAAACAGTCTGATGGATCAGATTAGGGAAGGTCAGAAAATAGATGTTTATCTCTTAAGTCAAAGAGAGTTGCTTGCTCAGGGTAAGGACCTTAGTTTAAGGAAGGAAGTGATGGAGTTTTGAGGTTCCAAGATAGAGTTTGTATACCAGATGTTCCAGAGCTTAGGAAGTTGATCCTTGAGGAAGGACATAGGAGTGGACTGAGTGTGCACCCAGGTGCCACTAAGATGTATCAGAATTTAAAGTGTATTTTTGGTGGCCTGGGATGAAAAATGATGTGACTGAGTTTGTCTATCCGTGCTTAGTGTGCCAAAAGGCTAAGATAGAACACCAGAAACCTTCAGGTAAGATGCAACCTTTAAGTATCCCAGAATGGAAGTGGGATAACATCTCTATGGATTTTGTGTAGGACTCCAGCTGGTTGTGATGCTATCTAGGTTGTTGTGGACAGGTTGACTAAATTTGCCCATTTCATCCCTATGAACATGGAAAATCCCTTAGAGAAGTTGAGTCGGTTGTACATCAAGGAAATAATTAGGCTACATGGTGTGCCCTCTAGCATAGTGTCAGATAGAGACCCTAGATTTATCTCTAGGTTCTGGAATAGTTTGCATGAGACTTTAGGGACAAAGCTTAGACTAAGTTCAGCTTACCACTAACAGACTAATGGTCAGTCTGAGAGAACCATCCAGTCCTTAGAGGACTTATTAAGAGCTTGTGTGCTAGAACAGTCAGGTAGTTGGAACAAGTTTTTGCCCCTAATAGAGTTCACCTACAATAAAAGCTTCACTTCCAGTATTGGGATGGCACCAGACGAAGCTTTGTATGGGAAGAGATGTAGGACACCTTTGAACCTGGTGAGAATATTGTGCTAGGACCTGGGATAGTGCAAGAGACTACAGAGAAATTGAGGATGATCCAGGAAAAGATGAGAGTGGCACGAAGCCGACAAAAAAGTTATTATGACAAGAGAAGAAAGGCTCTCAAATTCCAGGAAGGCGATCATGTGTTCTTGCGAGTTATTCCAACAACTGGGGTTTGTAGAGTGATGAAAGCGAGGAAACCTACTCCTAAATTCATTGGCCCTTACTAAATTCTAAAAAGAGCCGACGAAGTTGCTTACCAAATTGTATTTTCCTCCTTTCTTATCCAAACTTCACAACATGTTTCATATGTCATAACTTAGTAAGTACATTCATGATCCTAGCCATATGATAGTACCCGATACAATTCAGTTGAAAGAGAACTTGACTTTTGAGATACTAACACTTCGGGTTGAGGACTGGAGGGTAAAGCAGCTAAGAGGCAAGGAGATTCCATTGGTCAAGGTTGGTTGGAGTGGGACTACTAAGGAAAGTGCTAAATGGGAGCTGGAAAGCAAGATGATGGAGGCGTATCAGCACATTTTCAATCAAGGTGAATAGAAATTTCGAGGACGAAAATTTTATAAGGGGGTGGAATTGTAACACCTGTTTTTCGTGTTAAGCCTCTAAGTGCTTATATGTGTGCTTTATGTGTTGCATGTTGTTAAAGTTTGACCTTGGGAATGTTGTAAGGGGCTAAGTGGGATTTTAAAGTGGAAAATCCCTTTCTGGTACATGAGCATGGTCGTGCTCATGTCCAGCACGCCCGTGCTCTGTGGCTGTTCAAGCCACGGGCACGACCGTGCTCAAGGGGAGCACTGTCGTGTCGGAAAACGGGGCCTTGCGACGTGAAAGTTTCAAGCTCATGCTTCATTAAGCAATAACCCCGTGCTCAAGGTGAGCATGCCCATGCTCAGGGGGAGCACGGCCGTGCCTGGGGGTCAGACGTTATAAATAGAAGAGTTTGTGAGGGTTTCGAGTGTTAACCCTCAAATTAACACTTTGGGCAACCCTAGTGTGATAGAAACCTCTCATTTTCCCTTTCCTTTGAACCCAACCAAGTCCTTGGTGTTCTTACATCCGTTTGGGAGAGAAGTCACGCGCTAGTGTCATCTAAGGTAATGTTGTCATCCCTCTGTTAATCTCTTTTTCCTATTTCTTGGATTTGGGATTAATTGGTTATCCTTTATGTTTGACTAAGGCTTGAGGAACTCGTCGAGGATAGTTTGCTTTCATTGTCGTAGTTGAAATCTTCATACCAGGTATGGGGAGAAGGGATAGTATGAACATGTAGGCATTGGGGGTAGCATAAGATGAAGGGTTAACCCATGATCCTATTGCTTGCTAATTGCTATATGTTTGTCTATGTTGTTTATGATTGGCATGTATAATTGTGGATTATGATTATATGTCGATAAATGAATGATTAGTTTGATGATGATGTTCATGCTATGTTTGGTTCTGTTAACAATGATGTTGTTATACCATGAATGTATACTTGGATTCTGCTATTGGTGATGTTGATATTAATGTAATAAGACATTAATTAATTACACAAGAATGTTGATGACAATGTTTAAGAATTAAGGGACGAAGTCCCAATTGTTCATAAGACTTGAATTATAGTAATGAGAGGCAAGGTTATTGCTCAAAGGTTTAGTCAAGACCCAAGGATCGATTCATGAGCATTTTAGGGACATTAATAATGAAATAGGAATTAAGGGATTAAGTCCCAATAATTATAAGACATGAAGATTAAACAAGAGTAACAAGTTAGTGATTGATGGTTAGTTAAAAGCCAATAGGATTGATCTTTGAATGCCCTAGGAAGCTTAGCAAGGGTTTCCCAACCCTTTCTGCCCAGAGACAGTACGACCATGCTCCAGTAAGCACGATCGTGCTCAACAGACAGCATGATCGTGCTTGACTTAAAAGTCAGCACGCCTGTGCTAGGGGAAGCACGATTGTGCTCCCCTAGATAGAACAGAACACTGAAACAGGGAAAAGGGTGGTTTCACCCAAATTGTCCCCATGATGTAATAAGAAACAAATCGAAGTAAAGACAAGACATATAACTCAATGAAGACTTAACAAAGATAATTAAATACAAGCGTTAAGATGATTAAGACGGTGACGATGTGCTACCACACGTTATTGTACCTTGGTGCTTGTTTGCCCAAGGGACCTTGATGCTTATTGGTCAAGGTGTTGTTGATGTTGAACCTTGGTGCTTAATGGCCAAGGGGACCTCAATGCTTATTGGTCGAGGTGTTGAGGGTGATAAAACTTTGGTACCTAATGGCCAAAGCGGAGGTGGTGATTGTTGATTACGTATCGTTGTCGCTCATGCAATCACGCATCGGAGATGTTAGTGGGGGATGCTAAACATAGGGGAGGTCGTCTGAGAGTAAGGCAATCTTACCGTCTGCAGTGATTCATCCGAGAGTCAGGTGAATCTGGCCCCCCGTGGTGGTGCATCCGAGAGTAAGATGCATTGGCTATCCAAGGGGTTCACCCATGATTTGGTGAACTGTTGGTGTTGGTGCTTATTGGGCAATGTGGATATGTAACTCCGAATTTGACTTCCTGAGGTAGATTGGATCCACATGCATAATGGAGTAGTGGAGTAGTGCTGCACCGCACAGCATACCTTGGTTGCATTGAGATGGATGTTATGGATGTGTTATAAATGTTGTTGTTATATGACATGCTATGTTTGTATGATGTATGCTTATCTTGCTAACTTCTTCTATGCCATTGTGTTTTATACATGTTTCTTACTCCCCGTCTTTTATTGTTTTCTTTGCATGTACCTTTTTGTTATGCAGAGGACGGTGAGCAGCCTGTTGAGGAGTGACTCTGAGGAGCCGCTACTCGTAGTAAGGATTTATCTTTAGTTTGTGTTGTTATCTGATGTGTTTCTGGATTTTGGTTATATCAGCTCTGTTATGTGACATCGGGGTTGGGTTTGCTTTTATTTCTATGTTTTCTTTTAAAACTTGTTTATTTCGGCGTTGAGACGTTTCGTTACAATGTGGTATCTTCTATCCTGGTTCACGTGTTTATCTTATTTATTTTAATTCTTTTTATGTTGTGCTTTATAAATACATACGGGTTGGAGATTGTCACATAATGTAACAGGAGATTACACTTAACCTATATTAACCCATTTTAATAAAAACATAAAACACCAATTGACAATGTAGATACTAGGCAAAATTAATCTTTTGGTCACTTATACTAAATCCAACAATACGGTCAATGGCTTTCACATACATTTGAAATTATTTATTTAATATTATTATTTATTAAAATTTAAAATATGTTTTAAAAATTGGTTTATCTCAATTGATATGAGGGTTTGTTGTTTTTTTAATTCAATTTGATATAAATATAATAGAAATAAAAATATGTAAAAATAAAATAATTATTAAGAGCTAATAATTATAAAATAATAAAATCATTTTATCCATGAAAATTGCTTGTGCTAAAACAATAAAGATAAATAGTATGAAGGGTTGCTGTATTATTGATTGGGAATTAAGTACAAAGTGATGGAGGTTTTAGTACATTTTGACATTCCCAGTACTTGAGTGAGTGAGTGTATACAGCGTGTGTCTGTTAAAGACGAAGGTCCTCCTATATATAGCCTACTCGGTGCGTACTGTTCACGTGAGTTGGTTATCCTTCATGGGCCCCACTAGGCCGTTAGCATGATTTACGGAGTCGTGCATGGGATCTCTATTTTGCCAATCATCGGGAGATTCTTCTAGAAGAGAAGTGGCGCATCCTCTCAATTTGTTTTATTATGACCGTTACCTTGGACCGTCACCTTTGACCATCACATTTGACCGACCGGTGTGCTCTGTGGTTCTCCATCCGAGACACTCTTGTCCTACCCGTGATCCTTGGTCGAAGATGGATTGCAATGAGCAACCACCCGGACGACTGTCTTCTGCCTTCTTCTAAACATCCTTTTTCTACCAAGATAGTATCCCGAGTTCATGGCCATGGACGATTTCTGCGTTTATCCCGACCTAGATAGATTCACGCTATTTCGGGCGAGAATAGAAGCCCCCAAGTCTCAAGTTGTATTCAGTGTAGAGGCTTGAGTTTTCAAGGGTCGACAGCTTTATTGACACTTTGTCTTTTCCATGCCAGCTTCCTTGAGAGCCACGTTCCGCAGTTTTCGTCATTTCTTGCTATTCATGTATTGTATTCCTTTGACACGTGTCAGGAGTCATCATTAACTCCTCTTCACACGTTTTCTCATCCCTGACCGTTGGATTTCCCTCGCATCAATGGCTGGGTGTTTGTTATTTAAACCATTTCCTCTCCCTCTCAACCGAAAGCTTTCTGCATTTCTTCATCTTTATCAGCTTTTCTGCTTCTTTTGGTTCTTCGTCTTCTCGTTATCTTCTTCCATTTCTGCCTATTTCCCTCATCTCAAGTACGCCTTTCGGATTACTTTTTCCTTCCTCGTTTAATTTCAGGTAATTTAGTTTTTCTTTTTGTGTTTCGGCTATGGAGGAAGTAGGAGAGGGGTTTGTTGACAGGGAAGTGGATTTTGGATAAGGCGGTTCGCCACAAGTTGCGGTGGCTGGTGAAGCAATTCCGGCCGCCGCGACGAGGGAACCGTATTGGTGGGTGCTACCCATTGTTTTGAGTATGCACTCGAAGCTTACGAACTTGGCTTCTCTTGAAGAGGTCAAGGGTTTAGTTGTAGATAAGAAAAGGTCAGGATCGGGTGGGTTTTCTTCCTTGCTCGAATGAAGATCGTATATGTCATTCATCTCCCAGGAATGATTTCTTTTTTATGCATAAGAGGGTACTCACCCTCGCTTGGGTCCGTCTTCCTTTTACCAAATTTGAGTGTTCGGTCCTCCGGGCTTTAGATATAGCTCCCTCCCAATTACATCCTAATAGTTGGACCTTTGTCAGGTCATTCGAAATCGTTTGTAGATTCTTCGGTATCTCGGCATCTACAAGGAAGTTTTTCACCTTTTTTGTGTGAAGAATACCGAGAAGTTCGGATGGGTTTCCTTTAGCTCTATTAATAATAGGAAGATCTTTGAGGCCTACTCGACTTCATGGAAGGGTTTCAAACCTGAATTCTTCAAGGTGGTTAATTGTGGCGAAGGTCCTTCATTTTTTCTTACCCGTTCAGGGGAGCCCAAATTCCCCTTGTTCTGGACTCGTAAACCTCGTATAATTAGGTGTTTCGAGTACCATTGTCGTTTTGAGCAAGAGAAGTTAGAAGTTGACTACTTGGAGCAATTGGTAGATGTGAGTTGTCATAAACTCATCGAATCTGAGGGCGACTTATCCGAGCTGACCTCTTATATGGGTGAGGTCTTTTCTCCTCTTAGATGTTTTTCTTGATTTCCCGACTTCGTTTTCTCAGTGTTTTTATTGTCTAGCTCTAAGCAAGAAAGATGGCCCCCAAAATGTCAAAGAAAGATATGCTCGAGATCTTGGAGAAGAAGAAACAGGCTGGAGGTAACGTCGGGGGCTCGGGCTTAGCAAAACGGGACAAGACGGTGATCCTGTATGTGGATCAGCCTGAACGTTCCGCGAGTGAGATAAGGTCGAGAAAAAGGAATGCTGCAAAAGTTGGGGAAGATGCTAGCATTGCTTCTAAAAGGCGGTTGGAGAACCTCGAGTTTGAGGTTCCCCCGCCCGCTACCTTACCCGATAATGTTTTTGGGCAGATGCTAGCCAATCAGGTTAACTTTCAACCCAACATCGTTTCTCTTTGGAACTCCCCATTCCTCTTGAGTCTCGCCCCGAATCCTCAGTTGCAGTACCATTCAGATGTTGATCTCTACCGTTCTCTGACTCGTTCCCAGATTGCGAAGATGATCGAGATCCATGGCCTCCGTTTGGCTAGCTTGGCTTGTTTCTCTAAGATGGATTCAGCTCTTATTGATACCAGGATTGCCGAGCTTGAAGCAGAGAATAAATGTTTGAATCAGAAGATTTGTGATGATCAGTGGCAGATGACCAAGGTCACCAGGATGACTCAGAGTGTCTAAAAGTTGACTTGCGGCGATCGACCGACAATGTTTTAAGGCTGGAGGAGAACTGCTCGACTTTAATCAAAACCAAAGATTCTCCTCAAGTCAATTTGAACGAATCACAGGAGAAGGGGATTTAGTTGGAAAGCAAGGTATCGACTGAGTAGCTCGATGTGGGTTTTGGACTTGCGCAGGAGCAGTACTCCAGTGTTTATCCTGACTTGAATTATGCTCAATTCAACCTGCGTAACAAGGCATGGGATGGGCAGCTGGTGGTGCCAGCTGAGATGGTGAGGCCGGCTGATCAAGAAATGATTGCTGAGAACGAGGTCCCTGAAGGTCGGGAGGATGCTCCCGCTAGTTGATGTAACTCTTTTTTCTTCCTTTTTCTTTTGGTATCTTGCAATTTTTCTGAAACTTTGTTGTTCTGTTGGATTCTATCAGGGAAACAAGGTAAGACTTCTTTTTGGTACTTGATACGGTTTTTCTCTTTTGCTGATTTTCTGTCTTCGGCCTCCAAAGAGGTTTCGATCTCGCACATCGGGTTGGCTTGATTCGGGTACGCCACCAACTTGTTTTCGGCGCTTTGTAGTTATTTCCTCTTGCCTTTTTTCCAAATGCATTCCTTCTCGAAGCGTTTTAAATGCATGTGTTCCCTATGCGGTTTTATTACGCATGTTTTCCTTGGATGGTTTGACTGCTTTGGAAACGTTGCTTGCTTTAACTTCTGCTTTTAATGCCTTTTTATCGTTTTGACAATAAATACCACGCCCTTGAATGCTTTCTCTCTGAAATTCTCCTTTTTCCTCAACAGTCTCTTCCTTTTTCTTCAATGGCTATGAGGGAAAATCTTGTCCCTCCTTGGAAAGTTTCTGTCTTGATGGTCAGCTTTTTTCTGGGCTATGGCTAAATTCGTAATGTTCTTCATGGGCTACGGCAAAGTTAGTAACGAACTTTGGTCCATGAGGAAGATTTTAGGGAGAGTTCGTGCTCTGGGCACCACTTGGGGGATCTTTTGCTCCCTTGCATCAGCTTCAAGTTGTTCCAGTAAAGGGTGAACTGCAGCCTCCCTTAGGTACATTCCAGTGGATTCAACCCTGGGTGTCCTCTGTGGGGTCTTTTGCTCTAATATGTCAGCTTCACACTTGCAACCCTGGATGATCTTTTGTTCCAGTGTGTCAGCTTTCGTATTCGAGTGGATTCGACCTTGGAGCAGATCGGCATGTTTCTTGGAACTGTAGTGGATGCCTCTAGTGCTAGTCTTCCTTCCCTTTTTTTTTTTTGGAATGCAGCCCCCCCCCCCCCTTTAAGTAGGGTCCTCCTTTTGTACTCGGAAAGGAGGACCAAGTAACTTCTCTTGTACTCGGAAAATTATCAATAAAATATTATTTGATGCATGCTCTGCTTCTGTCTCTTTTTGTTTTGTTTTTTTTTTTAAAGTATGAAGTGAAGCCAGGGCTTGACTTTGCGATAGTTTTTGAAGGGAGCGTAATGCTCGACCTTGTAGATTTTGAAGGGTGGGTGCCCGACTTTGTTGTGGTTGCGGTCGAGTGACGCTTGAAACTTGATGACATATACACAGATTTCCGAAATACTCTTTTGATTTATAAGGGGGAAGCCTCGTCAAAACCCTCCAACTAATGAGATTGTCGGATGGGAAAAAGAGTGCTCCCCTTTCTTACATCTGATTTACTTTAACCATTTCGTATACAAAGTCTTCTACTCTCTTCAGAGTTGCCGCTGTTCTCCTTGACTGTTGGTTCTCGGGATGAATGTTCGATCTCCTCAGCCATCCTCAACTTTGATTGAGTATCCTTCTTTTGTGAGGTCCACTGTTGCCTTTTGCAAAGTCCACAGTCTTCAGTGGTGTGTCCAGAGCATCGATGGAAAAGGCAATGTTGTGCTCGGTTGCTTCCGGCCTGATTTATGCCTGCTGTTGGCATTCTCGAGAAATGTCCTGCATGAAGCATTTGCAGGTTTTCAGGCTCTTTTCTGTCATAAAGAGTGTTGTCATCGTGTTTGGGCCTGCTTGTCTTTTACCACTTTCTTCCACTTTCTCTTCTAAGTCTCCTCCTCCTTGGATATCGAAGTGTAACTGCCAATTCATTCAAATGGTTTTGTCTTGATCTGGCATCTCTTCCATGTTGATGTATTCGAAAGATCGGTGCCAGAGCTCGTCAATGTTTTCTGGAGGCCTGCGGGCCAATGAATCGGCAAAGGATCCACTTCTTAACCCCTTCAACAACGCATGCAGTAGTATGGCGGGACAGAGATCTCGGATCGGGAGGATCTCCTGGATGAAGCGGGACATAAAGTCTCTCAAGGATTCTGAGTTACCCTGCCTGATATTGATGAGACTTGCCGAGGTTTTAGGATACCTTCGGCTAACAGCAAACCAAGCGCTGAAAAGTCTAGCAGGTCATCGAAACGGGAAACTGAATTTGGAAAAAGTCTAGAATACCATACCAGAGCCACCCCCCCCCCCCCAGGGTAGTAGTGAAGACTCGGCAGGAAACTGGGTCAGTAGGATTGAAAAGTAGCATCCAAGTACTAAACATGATAAGGTGCTCCTCTTGGTCTCTAGTTCCATCATATTTTTCCATTACCAAGGTTTCAAAAGTCCTTGGCAAGGGTGCTTCCATAATGTTTTCAGTGAATGGGTGCCTCAGGCAGGGAGAACGCTGGCCTTTGTGGTGCCGGTCCCCATCTAGTCCTCCCCTTAGGGTACGCCTTTGGCCCGAGAACTAGATATAAGTACTGACATATCGAGGCTGATATTCCTCATCCTCACGGTCCTCCTCTCGTTGCTCCTCCCTGGGCTGGGTTTCGCTATTAGGGTTGCTAACAGTTGCTCGCGACTCCAGGTTGTCTCTTCGCAATTGTTCCATGGTATCCGTCAGCTGTTGACAAACTCGCTAGGCGGAAAATTGAGAATCGGTGACTGACTCAGGGTGATAGGTGGGAGTTGCCTCCCTGAGCTCCGTGTTACTCATACCTTTCCAAAGTGGCGGAGGAAAAGTTTTACTGGAGCCCTACGATGGGCGCCAATTGTTTGTGCTAAAACAATAAAGATAAATAGTATGAAGAGTTGTTGTATTATTGATTGGGAATTAAGTACAGAGTGATGGAGGTTTTAGTACATTTTAACATTCCCAGTATGTGAGTGAGTGAGTATATACAGCGTGTGTCTGTTAAAGATGAAGGTCCTCCCATATATAGCCTACTCGGCACATACTGTTCATGCGAGTTGGTTATCCTTCATGGGTCCCACTAGGCCGTTAGCATGATTTGCGGAGTCGTGCATGGGATCTCTATCTTGCCAATCATCAGGAGATTCTTCTAGAAGAGAGGTGACGCGTCCTCTCAATTTGTGTTATTATAACCGTTACCTTAGACTGTCACCTTTGACCGTCACCTTTGACCGACTGATGTGCTCTGTGGTTCTCCATCCGAGATACTCTTGTCCTGCCCGTGATCCTTGGACGGAGATGGATTGCGATGAGCAACCACCCGGACGACTGTCTTCTGCCTTCTTCTGAACAACCTTTTCCTACCAAGATAGTTTCCCAAGTTCATGGCCATGGACGATTTCTATGTTTATCCCGACCTAGATAGCCTCACGTTATTTCGGGCGGGAATAAAAATATGAGACTTTAGAAAAGTCTTCATTACCTTACTTGTATTATGCAATTTATTTATAAATACATATAAATAAAAGTATAAAACTAAAAGGAAACGATATGCTATTAGGAACAAAAGGTCAAACAATATATTTCAACTGACGAAAAAATTGATTTGTTTCTAATTCAACACTCGTCAAGCTCCAACACTGCTAAGAATCATTTTTCAAAAGTAACATAATGCAAATTGATTGTAATGTGATATAAAAGATAATTCATATTATATTTATGTGAGCCTTTTCACTCTTGTATCTATCATAACATTTCGAAATTAATTATCCCCAATGATTATAGTTTAGTGGTGTATCTTTAGCATAATGATCAAGAATGTTGCAATAAGTACAACTTCAAAAATATTGAAATTATCCTTCTATGTTCTAAGGCATGGTCCACAAAGCTATCTCATTATAATGAGAAACAATTATTTCATATTTTAACTCCGAATAGTTTTCTTGAAACAAAATGCAATGTTGATCCAATGCTTTACATATTCATAGCCAGGAAAAAATGGTCTCTGGTTTTGAACAACAAAGACCATTAAACTCAATGTTAAGCACCACACTAAAGATAAATCAAAACTGGAATTGTATCTCATGAGCAGCCACGACCTTATCAATTGGTGGTGGACCACATCTCAATATCTGAAAATCCACAAGGAACATGCTTAAATATTTATATGCTGATAAGCAAAACAAAAAATGATAACATGAAATCACAAAGAAAATATTTTGGAATAGATAAAATAATTAAAACAATTAAACCTTAACATAGAGCAGGGCAAGGGGTTTGAATAATCTCCTATATAAATCAAGCACCACCATCCCATGCTTCAGGAGGTTAGGAATATTACATAATTCAAGGGAGAGTGACATCAAAATGAATGATAGTTTTTAATTTTTAATAATAAAAAAATATTATTAGATAAGAGAAAAGCACAAAAGAGGAGGACAAGATATCTTCACAAAAATCAAATGAAAACACCTAAGTTACAGAGCTATGCAACAAATCATGCTCAATTGTCAATCCCTCCTATTTCAGTCCACTAAAATATTCTCACACTTTGTTCCCACATAAATTTTTACAATTGACTCTCACCAAAATTGACTGCAAATTGGTCTTTTGTGGTCAAAACTCTCCCTAAAAGTCTTCAAATGAGAGGGAATACAAGACATATGGATACTGATCAAAAGATAAGCTCTTCAAAGTCTCTACAATTGGTTACTGTGACACCATCTACCTCGAAACATGTATTATATAAATAATAGATAGAAATGATTATGTTTTTGCAAAATAGAAACATGGATTTTTAAAAACTTTTGTCATAAAACATAGTTGAGTGCATCACATCACAAAACTCGAATTGAACCAAAGAAGTAAATAAAAAATATTATAAACAATCGTGAAGTTTGTATGAAAAAATAACGATAGTAAAATAATCCCCTGACCCGATGTCACATATATTAGAGCTTTACAATTCTCATATAATATAAATAACCAAGTTTCAAAAGTGAAAATTGTAACATCCCTGGCTGCTCTACGGATTGATGACTGTCCCCACAGACCAACACGGATCTTTTCAGCGTACTTTGTCCTCACTCACACGCTTCCTAGGAAAACTTCCCAAGAGGTCACCCATCCCAGAATCCCAGAATTGCTCCAAGTCAAGCACGCTTAACTGTGAAGTTCTTAAGTGATGGGTTTCCAAAAAGAAGATGCATCTAGTGTCATGCCATCAGTCAATCACAGTCAATCAAAACAATCACTATATCAAAATCATAACATAATTATCCATCAACAATTCAAAACAGGTCATAACAGGCAATTCCATAATCATCTTCATAATCAACCATCCAATAATCATCAGTCACAATCATAAATCAATTCTATTCACATATTTAAAAACAATCAATATCAAACATTGTATATGACTATCCAAAAATAGTTCCTCAGGTTGACTCCCTTTACCTCAAGCAGTGAAATCCTTGCCCGTGAAGAGTTGTTCTTGATTCAGTTTCCTCTCACGAATCCGGAAAGTACTCTTAAGCTACGTTTCCTTCACAAGACATCACAACACAAGTCAATTAAATTTGAAAATTCCTCCTATCCCACTAAGAGCGAATTTCGGCCCTAGGGGAAAAATAGGGTTAGGGATTTTAGTTGAACCTAAGCTCTTGGATTGGAATCATCTAAGTACTAGAGAGTCTAAAACAATCATTGGATTGAAGAAATGAAGCAAAAATATCAAATCCTCCCTCTATGTGCATTTCGGCCAAGGGGGTTTTCATGGGGTTAGGGTTTCATTTTTTTCTTTTAACAACAACAACACAACTACAAGGTTCATAAAGATGATAAGATGAAGTTGGTTTCACAAGTATTGATCATTCTAAGAAACTATGATTCAAGTTCATGTAAAAGAGTAAATGGGTTTCTCAACCTTCAACAAAATCATGACAAGGAAAGGAATGAAAAGATGATCATGAACAAGAGTATATAATGCAAGAATCTTACCCAAGAAGAAGATGGATGAAGAAAATGATGAAGACTTGATGAATCCTAGATGAACTTCAAGAACTTTGCTCTCCAAAATGTGATTGAAAGGATGAAGAAATTTTGAGTGTGTTGTGAGGGGGGTGGGTGGTTTGGGAATGCCGGTTTGGGGTCTTAAGGGGGGAGGGTATTAGATATTTTAATGCCATGTTTGTCTTAAGACAAAACTAAATTAATGGGTTTTAGCAATATAATACTATATTGTTAAGTTGTCATAATGACTTTGAGTGACACATGATGTGACAATTTTCATGGGTCCTCTCAATCACTTCCATCATCTCTGCTTCATATTATCTCTGCACCTTTCCCAGTTCTATCGTTTACCCGACTGAGTATTCTTACGCGCGTCCTGTTTCGATTATTTCGCCCGAATAAATTATAATATTTATTTTTGAGCAAAAATATGGAAATGACTCATATCTCTTAAAAAGATATAAAAATCATAAATGTTTCTTTCATTTTTCAAAATTAGGTTTCCTGATCAGTAATTTTATACTGTTAGTAAAAACACAGACCGGGTTTCGTCTGAATTTTCAACCCAAATTTTTACTGGAACTTCCCATCATTAAATATGATATGAATATGATTTTTTTTTTAGTCAAAATCATTTTTCTAGTTTCCGGATAAATTATAACCATATAAACATTTCTACTAATATTTGAAAGCATTAAAAAAAATTGGGGTGTTATGTCTATTTTCTCTTGTGTGAGTTTGTGTCGAGTTGGTTTGCTAGTGCGAATGTTTTGGAAAGGGAAAAAAAGGAAACAAAAAAAGAAAAAAAAAGAAGGAAAAACAAAAGAGAAAAAAAAATAAAAAAGGAAGAAAAAACAGAGAAAGAAAAGTTGTGACGAGACTCATTTCTTCCAGGCTCCAAGGCCAACTAAAAAAGTTTTTGGCTCATGGCCATATTCATTGTTTGTTGCCTCAAGGCCTACTTCAAAATGTTTTCGGCCCATGGTCCAATTCAAAAGCTATTTGGCTCAAAGGCCCACTGAAGAAGTTTTTGTCTCAAAGCCTACCTGAAAAAGTTGTTTTGGCTCGAGGCCTATTGACTCATAGTCCAATCTTCATTTTTTGGCTCAAAGGCCCACTACAAATGTTTTTGGCTCAAAGGCCCACATAAAAAGGTTTTTGGCTCAAGGCACTATTTTCAAGCTCATAGCTCACTTGTTTTGACTCAAGGTCCAATGCATCAATTTCTCGGGTCATGGCTCAATCATTTTTTTTTTTTTTCTGATTCAATGGTCTATTCTTTTAAGGACTCAAGGTCCATTGCATTCTAGGGTCATAGCCAAATCATAAAACTTTCTGACTCAATGGTCTATTTTTTAAGGACTCAAGGTCCATTGTATTCTCGGGTCATGGGCCAATCATAAAATTTTCTGACTCAATGGTCTATTTTTTTAAGGACTCAAGGCCCATTGCATTCTCGAGTCATAGCCCAATCATAAAATTTTCTGACTCAATGGTCTCTTTTTAAGGACTCAAGGTCCATTGCATTCTACTCAAGGTCCATTGCATTCTCGGGTCATAACCCAATCATAAAATTTTCTAACTCAATGGTTTCTTTTTAAGGACTCAAGGTCCATTGCATTCTCGGGTCATGCCTCAATCATATGATTTTTCTGACTCAAAGGTTTATTTTTAAGGCTCATGGCTCACTTGCTTTGACTCAAGGTCCACTGCATCAATTTCTCGGTTTATGGCCCAACCATAAGATTTTCTGGCTCGAGGCTATATTTTAAGGCTCATGGCTCACTTATTTTGACTCAAGGTCCACTACATCAAATTATCAGGTCATGGCCCACTTCGTAAAAAATTTCTGCTTGAGACATCTTTCATAATTTTCTGGCTCATGGATCATTCATTCTGGCTTGAGGCCCACTGCATTTTTATTTTGCGAGCTCTAAGGCTCACCGCAGTTTTTATTTTTGGGATCTGAGGCCCATTGTAAATTTTATTTTACGAGCTTTGAGTCCCGCTGCAACTTTTTTTGGGATCTGAGGTCCACTGTAAATTTTATTTTTCAAGCTCTGAGGCTCACTACCATTTATTTTTCGAGCTCTAGGCTTAATGTTCTGAATTTTCTCAAGCTTGTTTCCATCATCCTGGACAAAATACATGTTCATTTTCTTTACTCGTCCCTTAATACGATCACATGAAGAATCACTCATTCATCATGTATTCTAGTAATGAACAAGTAAAGAGGGGCAACTGTAAACACCCTATTTTGACCGAGTCTTTTTTTAGTTTACACTAAAAATATCAAAAAATAAAAATGCAAATAAATAAATAAATAAATTCTGGTCATCTTATTTTGATGTTTGTTTTTATTTATCCTGAAATGAGAAAAATTATAAAAGACAAAAACCACAAAAAATTTTTTAATTTTATGGTTTGTTTTTTTTTTATTATTATTATTGGGTCAAACCAGCACCAAGCCCATTACCCACATACTAACCCAGGACCCCGCCCGGATCCAATACCCATGACCCAGACCCACTCCACCTCCTCCAACAAACCCTAGCAGCCACCATTTGCCTCCCACTTCACATTAATTTGGTTTCAAATCAGATTTTCTTTCCTGTCCCAACCAAGCTCAATCACAGGTAATATTTTTCCTTCCCATTTTTATTCAAATCAAGGGTAGGAGACGAAAAACAGAGAGATAGGAGACGAAAATCAGAGAACGAAAGAAACAGGTTGAAAAACACAGAGAGAGGGAGATATCGCATTTTAAAAGGAGATCCATTGAGGAGGCAGTGTCGGTTCATCGTTACTCCTTGTCCATACAGATTTGGGATCATTAGTAGTTTGTAAAATCTTCATTGTGCTGTCTTCTTTTTTTTATTCTTTTTTTTTTTTTCCTTTAATCTGCCAAAGTATATGTTGCTTTGAATGAACATCTGATCAATAACAATGTGGGTTTTGAGATTAAGGATTATTCATATGCTTGGAATTTGATTAGTATTCTCCTGTAACAAATGTTGATTTCGTTCATTGCAAAGTAGGCATGTTCTCCTTTGTTCTCATACTTTGACGCCTACTAGTTGTTTGATGAAATGTTAATGATAAAAAATTAAACTTGTTCATTTGGTAGCCATATGTGCACGTCTCATATTCATTACATGTCCATCCGATTTAGTGATGATAGTAAGGTAATAAAGCATTCTTTATTTGAATTCATGTATGTGACTTAGCCATGAAGGTTCTGAAATGGAAAAACAGCTTCAGGTGCTAGATTTGAGACTCAAATCTCTTTATTGATGAATTTGTAGCACTTTGTCTAATAGGGTGGTCTAATTATTTTATTTATTTTTTAATTACACTAAAGCATAATTTTCATATGAGGCTCAATTGGTTCACCTTAGGTTTATCTACCAGAGGGTTAAGCTTACACGTTCATTTTGATGCAAGAAGGTTACTTGGGTTAATAAGCTTTGCAAATAGTATCTCCCTGTAAGTTTGACGTTCATTTTGCAAATGTATGCTCAAGTAAGTTTTCTTGGTTTCTTTTGAAATTAATGACAATATTAATGAGTCTTCTCTTTTATATCCTTTCATTTTTGTCTTTTTGTTTATTTTATTTATTTTTTTAGTCTCTTTTTGTTTTTCTTTGTCTGCTTATTTGAAAATAACAATAATAGAAAAGGAATAAAGTGTGGTGGTTTTTTTTTTCTCTCTTCAAAAGGGATAAAATAAATATTTTAAAATATATTAATTATTTGCACAATTAATTTGGGTAACCTTTTCTTTAACGGGTGTATCAGGGGTGCTGTGGGGTTAAGTCCTCATCCTTCCCTATACGCAATCGACTCTCGAACTCATTTTTTGGGTCCAAAAGCCATTTTTTTTAAAGGTTTTCCAATTTTCCCTACCTTAAATAAAATTGGTGACGGCTCTACTCTTTTTCTAAAATCAAATTTCTTTTTTGTTTTTGCCATCCCCTTCGCAATTTTCGGTTGCGACAGAGGTGTCAAAATTATAGCCCTCATTATTATTATTATTATTATTATTATTATTATTATTATTATTATTATTAATGCCTAAAATAGCTTGTAGCCAACAATGAAATGTATATATGTCAAATAAACCCAAGAATAATATATTCCTATAACTATCGGGTAAAACCAATTTACCCCTTTTTGCACCTATAAATAAACAACATGGGTAGGGGTGTAAGCGGATCTGATCCGAACCACGAATCCGACGGATCCGAACCGACCCAATCCGATTTTGGTGGTTTGGATCGGATCGTTGGTTCGGTTCGGGCAACAAACTGTCAACCCGATCTGGTTCGGTTCGGTTCTCGGTTCTTGGAAATCTGAACCCGACAAAACCGACCGAACCGAACCCCTAATTAAATAATATATTATTAATACTTAATTATATAATTTTAAAAAAAAGATAGAAAACGTTCATCAAGTCTGAAATACCCAAGAACCCAACCCAGTTACCCAAATACAGACCGAACGGAGCTCCCAACCTCACCTCCTCTTCTTCCTCGACGTGAACGGCGCCTCCCAACCTCACCTCCTCTTCTTCCTCGACGGAACGGCGCCGCCTCCTCTCCACCTCGCCACGGTTCCACCGCGATCCGCTGTCCATCTCGCCATCACCGCGATCCGCTCTCCACCTCTTCTTCCTCGACAGAACGGCGCCTCCTCTTCTTACTCGAATGGCGCCGCCTCTCCAGTCTCCACCTCGCCTCCTCTCCACCTCTTCACGGTTCCACCTCTCCATCGCGACGCCGAGCAGCTCTCCACGCCGCCCAGGGTCAAAAAGCTCTCCACCTCTCGACCTCTCCACCTTCCAGCACGGCAGCACCCTCCACCTCGCCACCACACTCCATCACCGTGACACACTCTGAGCTAGGTAATCAATTTATGCATTTAGGGTTTTTTGATTTTGGGATTTCTGATTTTAGGGTCTTTTTGATTTCTAATTTTAGGGTCTTTTTGATTCAATGATTTTGGAATTCTGTAATTCTAGAATCATATGGTGTTGTTGAATGTTGATTTTGTGTTAGATGCTGTGTTGGAACAGGAATAGTAGGAGAAAACTAAGAAATCTGAGTTTTTTTCATTTTTTTAAAAAAGGTGGGAACCCGACGAACCGATCCGAACATGGTCGGTTCGGTTTGGTTCGGATCTGCTACCAGAAATTGCACAAAACCGAACCGATCCGAACCTTTTTTATTGGTTCGGATTAGGTTCCTGTTCAAATCCGAACCAACCCAACCCGATTACACCCCTAAACATGGGCACAGATTTGTAAGTAACTATTTGGAGAGGAAAAAATATCACGCATAACATTTCAACTATATTTCAAATAAGACCTCAACTATTTTTTTATGCAAAAATGATTTTTGAACACAAAATTCAATATCGTATTTCTTTTGAAAATTAAATTCCGAATGTGTAAAATAATTTTCTGGAAATTAAAATCCGGATGTGTAGAGTTACAATTCGTATGTTTTTAAAGTTATCGGAATTTAATTTCCGGACGTTTAAAATTTTAGACATCCAAAATTTAATTTCTGGAAGTGTAAAATTTTAGACATCCGAAATTTAATTTCTGGACGTATAAAATAGCATGTCATGTTTTTAGAACTATCGAAATTTAGTTTTCGGACGTACAAAATTTTCAAACATGTGAAATTTTACATCGTATTTTTATATGGTGTCGACCCACCATGTGTTCAAATAACAACACTTATTGTAATATTAAGGGGTTACATTAGGTCATAGTTTGAAGATACTTATAAGTGACAATGAAAGTCACATTTCGAACTCCACTTTGAATGTAATTAATAGAAAAATCTTTCAGAATTTAACCAGGGAACTTACAAACAATTTTTACATTTATTTTGTACATTTTTTGTGTATCTTTCTCATTATTTTCTCTCTATTTTTTAGGAACTCTACGGGACTTTCACATTTAAAATTATTAGAGTTTTAAGTTAAATTTTGAAAACATTTCTTCATGATTAATTTTTTTAAACTTTGTATTATAACAAAATATTAAATTATGAACAAGTTTTTGTCTGAATTTACTCTAATGGGCTCATTAATCAAAATTTGCTGATACAAACTGATAGTGGTCTCATTAGCATGCCAAGCCATATATGGTGGGTTGTGGTGGAGTATCTTGCTGGAGTGTACTTCATACCACTAATTCAGTTCCTTGAAAAAATAGTGGCCACACATGCAGAAATCGTGGAAGCACATGAGGCTTGGGGATATATGCCAAATTGGTTCCGGTTTCCAACTATGTTCCAACTTGCAGAAAGCATATCAATGTCAAATAAGTGCCAAGAGGGAAATATTTGTGACATTAAGTTAGAATTGATGCAAAATGGGTCCCAACAACATATGATTTTTTCAGTAAACATTGGAATAGGTCAACAATGGGATCCTGGTGGACATGTGGATATACCTTCAACGACTAGGTCGTCCCAGTTCAAGCAGTAGGACCAAGGGAAATTTATTTTAGGATCAATTTTTTACAACCTTGAGGACAAGGTTGATTTTGATGGGGTAGGTAATGTTATGATCCTAGAGGCCAAGAGAATGATGACTCAGCTAGTTCTAGAATATGATGACTCACCTAATTCTAGAAGGATCTATTATGCATTTTATTAGTGTGTTATGGTGTAGTTGTTTTATTGTGGGTATGCATCAGCCCTATATAATCATTGTATGACCTCATTATTGGGAAGGAATGAAGACAATAGTCCCTTTCCCTCTCTTATATTCTTAGGAGGCTCTCTGCCCTTGAAGCAGAGTTATCTTTCCCAATCACTTCCCTTCCATAATCTCCATTCCTAACATTGGTGCTTTCATCGAGCCTACTCCCTTCCGCAATCCATCCATGGTGATTTCCATTTTTGACGGCAACAACGAAGATGCTTATTGGTGGATTCTTTGCATTGAAAAATATTTTCGTGAGCATGGAACACTAGAGACAGCGAAGCTACCAGAAGTTGTGTCAGCCTTAAGAGGTCAAGCACTCCACTGGTGGCTCTGGTGGTCTTACCGGCACCTAGGATTGAATTGGGACATGTTCACCACTGTCTTTCTGTGGCGTTTCAAGCCTGAATGGTGGCATCTTTTACTAGTATTCGATGTCGAACAAGAGCCGGAATCACTGATCTCTGTTGAGTCGGAATCGCTGCTTGCCACAGCTGCGACATTTTTTCAGGTACATGGAACCACAACAGAGACAGAGCAACTAGCACAACTGGGTACTGTGACCGCCACCACTTCGCACGATCAACAGAGGAGCATCACCACTACAGGAGTTGAAAATCCACCATTCCAGTTCCGAGGCTACCACCTCCGAAGACGGCAGCAACAGGTACACTAACGAGGAGGAAGGGGTCGCCCACCGCGGCTGAACTGTCGTCTACTTACAAGCTGGCCACGACTCCACCTCGGAAGCCGCCAAACAACGTTTCGGTTTCATTCCCGTCGCCACCGACGTCGAAACCACCAGATCCAAGTCTGCCCGCCATGCCTCTGTCATTGTATCCACAACCATCACAGCCATTAGCTGAAGAACCGATTGGGTCAACCGAGTCGCCGGAACAGCTCGCCGTGACGACCATCGTTGAAACGACACCACCAAATGCCGTTTTGATGCTCGACCCTGGCGGAACTACCTTCCTCAACACATCCCCTACCTCCCTCGAAGCCTTTCTCATTTCAAACCTTGAGGACAAGGTTAATTTGAAGAGGCGGCGAAGTGATACATGACCACCCCAACATCACCACCGCACGGTGTACGACAAGGGGTTGTTCATAGTGGCACCCCATGGTGCACACATCTTGCTAGGATGGCTGATTTGGGTATGGAAAAGGAGAAAGAAGGATATACAACTACCACCGGAGGCTGGGCCACTTGCGGTTGCGATTTTGGGTGGCCAAGCAGTGAAGATGAATGGCCGCGAGGAGTGTGTACCGCCGCACGAGTCAGATGCAGCCATGGAGGGAGGTGGTGTCGCCCGAACTATGGAGGAGACACGGCCGGTCAGATCACCGCCTGAGCCGCCGGACAGTGCTCCTCATACGACCGTTGAAAGGGCATGTGTGGCTGAACAAGGGATCTGCACATCTAAGGCAGTGAGGGTCAAGGCAAAATTGGAATTTCAGAAATGGGGACTCTTTTATGACCTAATGGGCCAAGCCCAATTATTTGAAAGAAGGTAATGGATTAACATAAGAGATGTTGGGCCTTCATTAGTTTGTCAGAATTTACTCAATAATGGGCTCATTAATCAAAATTTGCTGATACAAACTGATAGTGGTCTCATTAGCATGCCAAGCCATATACGTAGGGTTGTGGTGGAGTATCTTGCTAGAGTGTACTTCATACCACTAATTTTGAAAAAATAGTGGCCACACAAGCAGAATTCGTGGAAGCACAAGAGGCTTGGGAAAATATGCCAAATTGGTTCCGATTTCCAATTATGTTCCAACTTGCAGAAAGCAGATCAATGTCAAATAAGTGCCAAGAGGGAAATATTTGTGACATTAAGGTAGAATTGATGCAAAATGGGTGCCAACAACATATGGTTTTTTCAGTAAACATTGGAATAGATCAACCATGGGATCCCGGTGGACATGTGGATATGCCTTCAGAAACAAGGTCATCCCAGTTCAAGCAGTGGGACCCAAGGGAAACTTATTTTAGGGTTAATTTTTTTACAACCTTGAGGACAAGGTTGATTTTGATGGGGTAGGTAATGTTATGATCCTAGAGACCCAAGAGAATGATGACTCAGCTAGTTCTAGAATATGATGACTCACCTAATTCTAGAAGGATCTATTATGCATTTTATTAGTGTGTTATGGTGTAGTTGTTTTATTGTGGATATGCACCAGCCCTATATAATCATTGTATGACCTCATTATTGGGAAGGAATGAAGAAAATAGTCCCTTTCCCTCTCTTATATTCTTAGGAGGTCTCTGCCCTCGAAGCAGAGTTATCTTTCCCAATCACTTCTCTTCCATAATCTCCATTCCTAACATAATCCAATGCTACTTTTTTTTTTTTAAGATAATAAAAATACATACAAAAGCATCATAATAGAAAAAGAGATCCCAACTAGGTTGGCACCTAAGACTCCACCAATCAACCAAATTTATTAAGAAGAGAAAAAAGAATACAAGATATAAGGAGACATAAACCAGAACCCATGAAAAAGAATAAAGAAATATTAGTAGACTCAAATATTAAAAATATAATCCACATGATAAAAATGAATTATAACAGCAAATTAGAATAGACAATCTTTTTAAAATATACAATGCATTAAGTCAATGCAATTCAATGAAAAGTTGCTAATGAATTTATTGAGCTCTGTATGTCGCAGAAGAGGACAAGGGATGAAACTTTTACTTTACCCCTTGACAGATCTACGGTACAATCTAGGCAATGCATAATATAACTAAACAGAATGAGAGTGAAAAATTGAAGCTCTGTGAAACATTGACAGCAATTTATACCTTACGAAAAAGTAATAATTAAAGTCCTTTCTCTTCGCCATCAACTTCTTAAACTCGAAAGGGAATATGAATTTTCCTAAGCTTTTGGATCTGAATTCTCCTTCTGGTACTGTTCAAGAACAATATTGCAGTCAGTGAAGGTCTTAGCATCCATAACACCACGATCCCTACAACTTTTCAATTGCTTTCTCCAAGCCCTGCCAAAATAACGAGTTTATAATCATTTGCAAATCTTTATAGATAAAAAAATAAAATTAAAATAAGTAAATAAAGAACATGTATGACATCTTAAAAAGTGAAAATATGAAACCGAAAAATTGCACAAACAGCATAAAATATTGCATTACAACAAAATAACTTTATAAGAGACACTACTAACTATAGTCATAGGTGACATGTACTTTAATGGAATCCTTTCATTGGTTTTGCATCAAATTTCGTAAGGTAAAGTATACTATTAACTAACATTCAAGGGATGTTAGCGATCCATATTGATTTACACACAAAAATATCAAATCATTTCCTTTATGACATACGCAGCTTTGCAGTTATGATTCACATACTACTGCTAAGAACACGAGATATCAGCAATCTTGAATTGTTAGAGGACCAGTAATGTATTCAAAGAAATAAATTCCAATAGTTTAAACATCAATCTTTTGCTTGGGGTAAAGGGGTTCTGATTGTAAATATATATATAGCTCCATATGGGGTCTCGTAAATGGATGAGTACTCCTAGTACTCCTATATATACAATTTTTTGATTCATCAAAATAAAAAAAAAAAAAAAAAAAACCGACGTACAAATAATATTAATCAAATACCAACATCAACAACACCATTCAGTAAAATATCCATCATAATATCATATTACCCAACCGGTACTAATCAAAACACCTAGTGCTGTTGAACCATTGTGAATAAAAAGGTGAATACTAATCAAAACACCTAGTGCTACTGAACCATTGTGAATAAAAAGGTGAAAGTTTGAGGAAAGCATTTTGATCTTCTAAACCTTTCTGAACATTTCCTATATCTATGGATGATTGCATAGTACGTATGAGTAGTATGATCATGACTGTCTTTTTTCATTTTTTATTGCCTTATTATTGATCATGTTAGTTCTGTTAAGTTTATTTTTTTTAATAAGTCAAACATATATTGATAAGAGTATAAGGGGTGCTCTAACCCATATATAAGAACACTACGTAACAGACCCTATATATAGTTCGTAAAAACAAAGGAAGGAAATACAAGCCTATTCTACAATTTCCCTTAAGCCAATAAAGTCATTTTTATCTCCAAGTATGCCAAGGACCAGAAACACATCATTACTAGCCAACTGCAGAAGAAGACAAAACACATAGTGGATTATGTAAATAATATCAATGGTGCACCTTCCTGATACACTCACTAAAGAACAGAGCAAACATGGAAGACCAACTTCTTAACAGCAAGCAATTAGTAGAACCACTGTTATGGAGAGACAAACCGCATTGCAAATGAGCAAAACATCAATTAAGCATAAACCTGTGACACAAACGGAATAGCAGGACAGAATTATGTAGCAGGACAGCAAGTTACACAGCTCATTTAGCCTATCACCATACAGTCCAAGGCCCCCAAAGAGGACACGGTAGTTACTGCACAATCTGCAGCAGCAGCTTCCCCCAATCAGCCCATTGTATAGAGAAATCCATATATCCCTCAAATCTTCTCCATTTTTGCATGAATCTGTTGCACGCCTTAACCAAACCAGCATAGAAACTCCTTATTATCAAAATTATAGCTGCTCTACACCAGAGAAAACAGAAAAAAAAACTCCTCCCTATTAAAGATTAAAACTAAGAGCCTGACTTCATACAGTCCAAAGGAGGCATACACCAATCAGAAAATGTGCATTTACCTCCTACTCTATACAAAAACCAAGTCAATGATCGCACCTTAATAAGATCCATGATTTGCAACATATCAAGTTCCCTTGTTTGAATATAATGTCATTACGCATTAACCAAATGGACCAAATTACAGAAAATCATATCACCATCCAAACCTTCTTTAATAATCTACATTTCACCATACCTCTACGTTAGATAAAATGCGACTTACTATCTTCAGGCAATACCATCACAAAACCCATCCAAACATAAACTGACAACTAAATCTGAACAGAGAGACTACCAGAGAAAAACAAATGATTCGAAGATTCTTGATTGCAATTACAAAAAACGCAGTTTGTTTGATCTACTGCTGACATGATCTTTCTCTTTGACAAATTTAATTTAGAAGGTACCCTATCCAAAATCACCAGCCAAGAAAAATCCATTTCCTTCGTTGATATGACAGAATTCCAGATTTTAGTGAAAACCCCATCTTCAAGTGGCCTATTCGGCTAAGCTGAAGAAATAAAAAACTGGTTCAGATTTTTATACGCAGATTTGCTAGAGTACATATCAGATTTATCTAACCTCGACTTCCAAACATCATCTTTGTGTCTCTCCAGAACAACATTGTTTAAGATGTTCATGAGCTCCTCAAACATCTATTTCCTCCCAAACAAAAAATGGTATACTCCACTGAAGATTCCAAGACCATATGTTATCCCATTTTCCATTTTCCAACCTCAGTAACTCTCGCTATCTGATTTTCAGAAATTAAGAGAAGTCTACGGAACATACTCTTAAGACTGTCAAAACCAAGCCAAACATCATTCCAAAAAGAAACACTTTGACCCTCTCCAATTTTCTTAAACAAACCAGATTTAAACCACCCTACAGGCATGTTTTTACCTAATTCAATACACAATACTGCATACATCTCTCCACCAAACCAAGCACGCACCTGCTAAACTTCGTGAAACATTCAAAAAATCAGAGTTACCAATTCCATATCTAAAATTCAGCACACCAAACCACAAGGCATTTTCATTTTTGATTATTCTCCAATGCCATTTACCCAACAAAGACAAAGACAAATTGACGAGGTGAAAATTTTTAATCCCCACACCTGCACTCTTTTTAGCCTTACAAATATGTTCCACTTTACCCAAGCTATTTTCTTTCTCTCATGATTTCCACCCCACAAAAACCATCGCTCTAGGCTTTTTATTTGTTTCACCACTTTGCTAGGAGCCTTCAAGAACGATAGGAAATAGATGGGCAAATAAAAAAAATAAAAAATTGTTCTTTTAATATACAAATATTAGTGTTAATGTTAGTGGTTCAACCCTCTCGCTCCTTATCACTCCACTCATTAACTCTCTCACCCCGACCACCAAGCCAACCTTATAATCCCCGGAAGGGCAAATAAAAACTAATTTTGATTAACAAACAATGTCAATAAGACTACATTTCAAATACAAGAGAGATGCTAGTTACCGAGCCAGTGGGGAGGATCCGACAAGTTCAGGGGCATGCGATTCCGTGAAAGCCTTACACGCCTCTTGCATTTGTTCATCTGTCTTCAAACGGCGACTAGCAGAAAAAATAAATTGTTACAAATCATGATATGCGACCAACAACAAAATGTTGTTAATGATGGCAATGCAATCAACAAAATGAGAAACACACAGCAAATGGTGAATGAGTTGAGTAAAAATTGAAAGAAAAATACAATTATCCCAAAGGGAAACGAATTACCGGTGCTTTCGAGCAAATATTTTCCACATACTAATTAATTGCTTCCTAGCATCTTTTCTCGCGTCAAAAAAATTGTGATCCATCTGCAAGGTATCATTGCGTATGCAACAAGATTTGTCACAACTCATTCTTCAACCTAAACCTTCATTCAAATCCTACACGATGGGTCAAGGAAATTTTTTATTTTTCAAGTTTAAAACATAAATGATAAGCTCTCCAAGGAATGTCTAGAACTTGGTTAAAAGAAAATACCCAATTACTCATCTCACTAATTTGTCCTTCTGTCAAAAAAAAAAAAAAATTGTCCTTTGGGGTTGGGGTCTTCTTCAGTGTCTCTTATTTTTAAAATTTATACTTTCTTTTTACATTCAGGTATAACTTAAATCAACAATCTCTTTATCACCAAAAAAAAAAAAAAATCAATAATCTCTTGCATAAAATGATAATATATTTATATTGATACTATTTGTTTTCTAATATCATAAAATATTTTAATTTTAATTTTAATTTCCTAATTCTCTAATTCCATGTATTTTGATTTTAGTCCCCGTAATTTTTTACATAGGTTTTGATCCTATAATTTCAAAAGTTTAGGAATATGTCTCTTCTGTATCCTGTGCATCGTTATATGTTGAAAAAGAATTATTCATAGATTAAATTAAGTGAAGGAAAAACAATTTTGCAACCTACGAAGATTATTTCCAGATAATTTGGGTGTCTCCTTTGATGTATGATAACGATGCACCTTTGACGGTAGGGACCTTTTCCTAAACTTTTGAAATTGTAGGAATGCCTAAAACTTAGTTAAAATACCCAATTAAACTGTATATGGACTCATCCCATCTCACTCATCTGTCCTTTGGGTCGTCTTCGGTCTCTAATATTTTTAAAATGAGTCTTGTTAAGGAGTGAGTTGAGGACATTATTTAAGAATTTTAATCAAGATAATGAATACACAACTTTCATAAAAATTTATCTTTTTAGACTTTTTAAACAATATCCTTAGTACATTCGCTCAGGTATAAATAGAGATGACAAAACGGGTTATCCGGCCCGCCAGGGGCTAGCCCGATGTGGGCTTAGGTTTTATAGGGTCGGGCCAAAAAGACCATGAGTTAATATGGACTGTAAAATAGGTGTCCAAGCCTAGCCCTATGTGGGTTGCAAGCCTGTTCAGGTAGGCTCGGTTGTATGCTAAATTTATTTTATGTTCTTGCTTCTAATTTTTTATTTTAATGCCTCATTTTCTTCCGTAAGCAACTTAAAAGGCAGCATATAATTTACATACATAAAACTAGTTGTTTGCTTTCACGTCATATACTCATTGTTTCAATCAATTAGATGCACATAATATTATTAGCTTTAGTATTCATAAATTCCATAAAGTGCACATAATAATATTAGCTTTTAGTAGGATTTTCGTATGACTTTAGGTATTTTTTATATATACTGTGCGAGTGTGTGATGACTTTTTGGCCGTGGAGTACTCCGAACACGACAACAGCGTATAAGTAAAAAGTGTATAACTATTAATTGGACTTTTTTTATTTTTTAAAATTTCATGGTTTACTTTTCAAATTAAATAAAAATAAGAAAAATAAAAATATAAAAATAACTAGGCTGCCCGTGCCCGATGTGTGTTCGGGTTTCATCAGGCCAGGCTAAAAAGGTCCGAAATTAAAATGGACTCAAATTTAGGTGCTCAAACCCTATACTTTATCCGACTTATTCGGGCTGGCCCGTTTTGCAGCCTCTAAGTATAAAGAATAAAACATCTTGACTTAAATCAATAATCTCTTGCATAAAATGATAACATGTTTATATTGATACTATTTATTTTATAATATATCATAAAATATCTTAATTTTAATTTTAATTTCTTAATTCTCTAATTTTATGTATTTTGATTTAGTCCCTATATTTCTTTTTCCATAATAACAATTTCAAAAGTTTAGGAATAGATATCTATCGTCAATTGTCCACCGTTATCCGTTGAAAAAGAATTATTCACAAATTAAATTAAGTGAAGGAAGAATTTGCAACCTATGAAGATTATTATCAGGTGGTTTGAGTGTATCATTTGATGTATGATAACGGTGCACACTTAACGGTAAGGACCTATTCTTAAAATTTTGAAATTATAGGGACCAAAACCTATGAAAAAAATTATAGGGATTAAAACCAAAACACACGTACTTTTTAAGGACTAAAAACTTATTTGCCAATATATCACATTGGCCCGGATCTATCCTAAACATTATCAAGATATGGTAGGGTCCAGTTCTAGTCCAAGCAAATAACATTATCAAAATATTGGGTTGGGTTCGAGATAACCCATCCTTAACCATCCTACGAACACCCATATCATACATGGACTAAATAATTTTATATGGTTGTTTTTGTTAAGAAAAACAATACATTGTAAGGTACTAAAAAGACTCTAAGGGGTTTAGTAATTGTTTAAGTGTGATCAACTTATTCAATAAATCTAATCTAAATAACTCGTAAAAATAGAGTTCTCTCTCACACATCTATTCTATTTCCCTTTATTTCTATCATTAAAGCTATATTGTATTATAACATGGTAAAGCATCACCATCCACCTCGAACCCTATAGCTTCCTTTTTTTTTCGAAAAAAGAGTTCAAAAATTAAAAGCAGAAGGGACAGAGAGAGGATGGAGAGAGAACATGAGAGAGGAAGAGAGGAAGAGTGGACCACTGTGAGACCAAAGAGAGGGAAAGATAATGGATCAGGACAATATAAGACTGATGCAACACAAGAGGACAAACGATCACATTGGAAAGATATTCATAGTCGGTCGAGAGGACAATCAACAGAGGTAATGAAACAGTTAATTTCTACTTCACTAATTTTTCAGAAGATTGAGGAACAAGTGCCATGTGGAAGATGTTCGCACAAGGGGGAAGTAATAGAAACGTACATTCCAATGAAGAGGAACATATTTGGAAAAAAGATTTGGATTTGTTAGGCACATAAATGATAACGATGTGCTGGGGCTGGAGAAGAACTTGGATCAGATTTGGATCGGTATGTTCAAGTCGAGAGTTGATATATCATTATTTGAAAGACACAACAATGTTGTTGTCATGGATAAGAAAGGTCACACATTAGGGTTAAACAAACTCAGAAGAATGTTGAGTAGAGACAACCAAGAAGGAGCATGACCAAAATTTTACAATATGCTGATGTGGTGAAAGGAAAGTCTAAACAAGTATGGAAACAAGAGGAATATGTGGTGCAGCGACTGGCGGTCCGTCAGATTGGAATGCAATAGAGTACATAGTGTAGGAGTAGGAAATGGAGTGGTTAAAGCAATGCTATGTAGGATAGGTGCATCAACCCGACGATATCGCTAGTTTGTAAGATGAAATAATAGCATAAGGGTTGTTAACGATGACTGTAACACCTATGGGGGATAAGGTGCTAATACAAGTTGGAGAAGGCAAGGATTTTGTAGAGTTAGTCAAGGATGCATAATATATGTTTCAAAATTGGTTCAATGACATATTTGCATGGTCTCCTTAAAAAGTGGCCAAGGAAAGATACATTTGCTTACGCCTTCAAGGAGCCCCACTATACGCACTTGGATGAAAGTGTTTTTCAAGATAATAGCAAATAGTTTGGGACGCTATGTAATATTGGACATGAAATCTTCAAGAAGAAAAATGTTCGATGTGGCAAGAGTGCTCATTCACACCTAAGACATTCACTACGCCTTATTCGACCTTTAACAGGTTAATAGTGGTTCGAGTGGAAACGTTTTAAAAAAATGCGTTGAGGTATTTAATAGTGTTTCTTTTGGGGAGTGTTATCAAAGATGGTACCTTTAGTAGTGTTTCCTTAAGGTCCTATTATCTACTCTTCATTTTTTAAAATAAAAACGCGCTCCACCTTTAATAGATGTTTTTCATGGAAGCACTATAAAAAATGATACATTTAATAGTGCTTCCTCAGAGAAGCACTATTAAAGTGGGGAAGCACTATCTTTTCCCTTTTCTTTAAAACAAAAAGACGTTCCACCTGAATCTTGTATCCATTTGTATGTTCGTATTCCTCTGCAATGTTTTAACAAAGGTAATATAATTTTTTGTTTCTTTTTAGTTCCCAAATAATGATACTGGTGGAATTTCCTTTTTAATCTTCAAATTGAAAGATGCAAAATTTGAGGTTTTTAAGAGAAATACCATGATTTATCTCTATTTCTATGTTTCCGTTTGAAGAAGGTAAATATGAGTTCTTTAATTTTATGTTTCTAAATCGTGATATTGATGAGATTTTATTTTTAGTTTCCAAATCCAAAAATGCAAAGTCAGGGGTTTGAAGAAGATAAGTGTGAGTTCTTTCCTTTTTGGTTTCTGAATTGTGATACTGGTGGAATTTTCTTTTCAATATGCAAATCTAGGTTATACACCAAATATGGGGTTTCTATAAGGGAATATTGGAATTTTTTCATTCTTATGCCTCTGTTTGAAGAAAGTTAGCGTTGAATAGTAAGGTTTTAGGTAGGGAAGGAGGAAAAGAGAGAAATAAGTAAACAAATAATAAAATTAATATTGATTTGATGTGGTGATGATGTGTTTACAAAAGACAACCCTAATAGTCCTATTTATACTAAAAGTAGAATCCTAGTCTTGATCAAATAGAGAATCAAATCATAAAATATAAATAAAATAAATCCTAAGAGATCATCTAGGATACTCTAAAATATTCTAAGATATGAAAAGATATTATCAGACATTTCTTTAATTTTCTAACACTCCCCCTCAAGCTAAAGTTTACTAAGCTTTAAGCTTGTTACAAAAACAATGCATTTTCCCTCAAATTAAACTAAAAAATTAAAATAAAAACATAAACTGAGCTCCATGAAAATAATGGTTGGAAGGCAACTCAAAGATATTAGAGAGGCCGGAGAGAGTTGTTGGAAAGATAAGTTAGCAAGATAGCTGGAATGATCATCAGCCTGACAGAAATTTCTTGGTAAGCAATCTAGAAGCAATGTCTGAACTTCTCAAAACCGCATTTGGAAGCTTCAACAACAATATCGGAGACCCAAATTATTTAAAATTGAAATTAAGGTAGACATTTACTCACGGGGCTGAGCCGAGGCTAGAGCATCTGGGACAAAGGGTCATGGTTAGTGCATCTAGGACAAAGACGATGTCAGTGCATATAGGACAAAGAGCCAATGCTAGAGCATCTGGGACAAAAAATTTGGCTAGTACGAGTCATAACCTACATAAGTCAATCGTCGACGGAAATAGAAGTCACTACTAATATGATTCATCAGTGGAAAATGAGTCACCACCGAAATGATTGTCGATGGAAGAGAAGCCACTGGTATGATCCATTAGTGGATAAGCATTGCATGACAAACACTAGAGAAGCAGACAGTGGAACAGAGCCAAAGATTTGAGCTTTGGAATATAGCAAAACATAATCCAAGAAAGCCAAACAACCACATTGAGGTGGTTGCTGAAAAGTGGGCCATCGAGGGAGGTGAGAATAGATCTGGACAAAAGGTTGGCAAGCAGTCACAACGAAGGAAACGGCGGTCTGAGAGGTGGTTGTGGCCGGCTTAGGACGATTTAGAGACGACCAGGCTGATCATCGGCGGCTGACTCAGATGGTGTGGTCGTCGGCTGGAAACAACGATGGGCAGTTGAGAAAGAGGCTAGACAAATGATACTGCATATAAAAGTGACTAATGGAAGCTTTTTTTTTTTTTTTTGGAACTCAACAGCGGAATAGTGACGAAACAGGTCACGGAGGATGGCACCTCTCTGATACCATGTTGAATTGTAAGGTTTTAGGTAGGGAAAGAGGAAAATAGAGAATAAGTTAACAAATAATAAGATTATTGTTGATTTGATGTGGTGATGATGTGATTACAAAAGACAACCCTAATAGTCCTATTATTATACTAAAAGTAGAATCCTAGTCGTGATCAAATAGAGAACCAAATCATAAAATATAAATAAGAAATAAATACTAAGAGATCATCTTGGATACTCTAAAATATTCTAAGATATCAAAAGATATTATCATATATTTCTTTGATTTTCTAACAGTAAGCATGGATTCTTTTCTTTTTTAGTTTTTGAGTTATGATATTGATGAAATTTCATGTTTTAGTCTGCAAATCCAGCTAATACACAAAATCTGCGGTTTCTATGAGGGAATATTGCGATTTTTTCATTCTTATGCCTCCGTTTGATGAAGTTTAGTATGAATTCTTTTCTTTTTAGTTTTCGAATCGTGAAACGATGGAACTTTGTTTTTAGTTTGCAAATGCAACTGATACACAAAATCTAAAGTTTCTAAGAGGGAATATCATAATTTTGTTTTTTTTCAATTATGCATTTTTTTGAAGAAGGTAAGTACAAATCCTTTCATTTTAGTTTTTGAATCACAATTTTGGCAAAAGATTTGACTAGGGAGTTATATACTTTTTTTTAAAAAAACCATAGAGAAAAGATAGAGATTCTACAAGAAAACGTTATCAAAGGAGATACCTTTAATAACGCTTTAAAAACACTATATTTGGTTACCTCTTTTAATAGTGCCAAGATAGATAGCACTCGAAGACGCTACCAAATGACTAAAAAATTCTATTAAAAGCATTTCTGACGTCAAGATTACTGCTATGGAAGTTAACTTTTAAACCAGAGGCCATTTTAAAACATCCCAAGAGGGCCTGAATCGTCCACAAATTCTTCCAACAAGCTTCACCAACCAAAATAGTGTCATCTCCATATTGCAATAAGAAAATTCAGTCCCCATTTTACCTAAAGATAAATGGTTTAAAGTGTCGCATAGTAACAGAAATCCTAATCAAAATGGTCAGACCTTCCACAACCATCAAGAAAAGGGTTTAGGGGTCCCCCTGTTAGAAACCTTCTGGATTTTGACCTCCTTAGAGGGACAATCATTTACCAAGTGTTGCTACAAAGTGATGATCTCTAGGTGTAATAAAAATATATGTAAGTAGTGTTAACCTCATCAAATGCTTTTGATATTAAGACAAGGTCATCAGGGTTCAAAATCTTTTTAATGGTTTTTGCACAAGATGATTTTGTACTTTACTCGTTAGTGTTCTTCAAAATTGTTGTGAGTTGTAAATTCGTTGAGAAAGAGTTGTAACTTCTTTAAAAGTTGTTCCCGCTGAGATCCGACTTGCCGGAATCTCGCCGTAAACGTCAGACCAAGAGTAAACAATGGAGTTGTTTTATATTATGGCTTGACAAAATACTTGTGTTCCGGTCCTACGTATCCTAATGGGAATCAAAGCCAGACGCAATTCTGAGTTCAACCCTTGATCATGTGGTGCTGCAATCCCTTAATCTTGTATCCGATGGTCACCGGCGGGCAAGGACTCTTTGATAGTCTCTTGGTAGCAGCCGGAACCTCTAATCACTTAAGGGAGAACACCTAGGTTAGTGAAAGTGATCTCTTCTTTTGGGATCTTCCTCCTTTTATAGAGGAGTCACCTGATCCTACTTTCTAGGATCTGGTTTATCTTTATCACTTATCTCTTTTAGTCTAACTTCAACCTCCTTATCTGATAAGGCTTATCCTTTATCTAAGGTAAGGTTGTTAGTTGAGTTCTAGATAAGTGTTATCGTTAATCAGTTAGGTTTCTAAGCTCGGCGGCCGATCTTGCCACCTCGGCCAGTACATAAGCCCCCCAAGTTTCGAGCTAAAAGAAGCGAAGAAGTTTTCATTACAGAAGCCGAGCTTGTCATTTGAAAATTATCTTCGGAGAATCTAGGGATCATGGTTTCGGTATTTTGGTTTTCCTTTTTACCATAGTTTCAATGACCGACGCTACACCCCGGCTAACACATGAGCTCGGCGACCTCAGTTAGCCGAGCTTACCACCTTGGTGCCTTTTCGTCATTCAAATTAGGAAAGTAGGTGACCGAGCTTTAAACCTCGGTCCATATATATTTCAGCTTGGTAAGCCTCAGTGGCTGAGCTTTACACCTCGGCTCACACACAAGCCCCCCAAGCTTTGAGCTCCAAAGAGCGTGAAAGCTTCATTGAAGGAGCCGAGCCAAGACGAGACAAGGGTGGTCGTTTCAGTCTTGTACTGTGACGTCAGCTTCTTAGTTCCCGAGATGAAAAGAGACGTTGCTTTTGTTATTAAGACATGTCTTGTTTGTGACGCGTAGCCTTTATTGCATTATTTCTGAGGCCTGCTCTGCGGCTACGTATTCAAAAGCCTAGTTGTTGCGGTGTGTATTCTGATGTTTTTGCCACGTGTAACTCCACAATTGGTGTGCCGAATTTGCGCAGACTTGAAGAGACGTTTCTCTTCCCCCACACGGCAACCACCATCATTACTTTCAAAAGTAACGTTTCACTTGTTTTTGAAACGTTACTCTATTTCTTCTATAAATTGAAGGAAGCTTGGAGGCAGAGCCTCACTTTCCCTCAATCTTCTACTTTCCTTTCTTGAGCCTCTTCTTCTTCAAGCTTTTTCACATTCCCCTTTTTGTTCATACGTCCTCATCATCTCCTCTTTTTCCAATTTCATTTTTGCTTTGTTTAGCCATGGAGTATTCGTTTGAGGTTTCTCATAATGCCTCATCTGGTGTTCAAATCTTAGAGCCCGAAATCAATCCCATTGGGGGATCTCCTCATCCTTCATCACCCCCTTCTAATGATGACAACGGTGCCAACGGTGCCTCATCCGCCTCTAATGAGAGTAGCTCTGCTACTCCTGATGCTGTCACCGCCCCTAAGCGCCGCAAACGTGCTAGGAAGGTGCCTAGAGTCCCCTACCCGGATATCACTATCCCTGGGTATTTCTGGGTGAGGCCCGATGCTGGGGCCTTTCATTCGAACTTTAGGGATCTAGAATCTCTTCAAACCATTGAAACCAAGGTTGCTACCTTGCGTGGCACTGTAGAATGCTTGCCTTGCTCAGAAGATGAGCATGTTTTCCTTCAAGCCACTCCGGGTCAATCTCCTTTTACATACGTGTATAAAACCCTGTTTGAGCAAATTGGTTTTACCCTGCCTTTTACCCAATTTGAATGTGACGTTCTGAAGATCATGAATGTTGCCCCCACTCAACTTCACCCTAATAGATGGGCCTTCCTAAAGCCTTCCCAGGTTCTTACTGCTCTTTATTTCTACAAAGTGAGGTTCGAGGACCGAGTTGGTTGGATTTCCTTGAGTGGGGTTGAGAAAAGGGGAATCATTGGACTCTATAAGAGTTCATACAAATTTTTCAAGTCAGACTTTTTCAAAGTCTGACCTACTGAAGGGAACGAACGAGTTTATCTTTTTCGACTAGGCTGGGGTCCCCAAATTTCCCTTCTACTGGCTGCCCCACCCTTCCAAATTTTCCAATTTTGACATCGGCTCTATGACTGCTCAAGAGAGGGTTGATGTTAAAATTCTAAGCCTTTATCCTAGGCCATTGCCTTGTGGGAAGCTTTTATTACTCCCCTCCTCTTCTACTCGGCAAGCTGATTTTGATTGTAAGTAGATTTTTGGAAGGCACTCTGATTTTACCTCTTTATCATTATAGTATTCTGAACGACCTCTTTTTGCAGTGATAATGGGCAAATTCAATTACAAGGCCCTGATAAAGAAGTCGGCTCACCAAGCTGGTGGTTCTGCCCCTGCTGCCGATGTCAAGGGCAAGAAAAAGAAGGTTGTTGAGGTTTCTGATCCCAGCACTGGCCTTCCCAAACAGGCTCGGCCAGATGTCCAGACCGAGGTTCCAAGAAGTACTTCTCCCTTCCCGGTGATCGAAGAGAGTCCTGTTGCTGAGCGGAGGCTTGAAAAAGCTCCGATGGTGACCGACCTTACTTCGGACACCAAGTGGTACAACGACAACTGCAACCCGGGCTTTGGCTCGCTTTGGAGCAATGATTGCAACCTTGGTCCCCTCATCGACGATCAAGTACTCAAGCCCTCCGATGCTCGGCTTTTGTTGGAGCAAAGGCTTGATGAAAGCATGGAGGCTGCTGCTGCCTATGCCCTCAGGATTACTTCCATCACCCATTTTTGGAGTCGTCAACTCTCCGAAAATGTAAAAAAGATGGAGTTAATGAAGGTCGATGCTGCCCGGGCTTTGCGGGTACAAGATGAGTTGGCTCAGGCCATAACCAAGTGCAAGGACCAAGGCCGAGTTATTGGCCAGCTGAAGGCCCAGAAAGCCGAGCTCGAAGACTTCTCTTCAATCCGAGCTTGATAGGGAAAAGGCAGAAAAAGCTAACTTTCAGAAAATCGCTGAAGATTCTCATGCCTCCTTGACACAGGCTCAAAAGTCTTTGGAGGCTGAGAGGGAGACCAACCTCAAGCTTCGATCTGACCTTGCAGAAGCCGAAGATAGCATTATGAAGGAGCATATTAATGGGTTCTTCCGAGCTGTGAGGCAGCTTCAACACTTTAACCCTAATGCTGATTACTCCCGAGCTGACGTGGACAAGGACTTTAACAAAGATGGAGTCTTAATTCCTTTGTCTGAGCTCGAGGATGAAGAAGAAGAAGAAGTTCAAGAAGAGGGGGGAGCTGAGGAGCAAGTTGTCGAGGAGGGAGGAGACAACGAAGGTGGAATGGTTATACTTGATCCATCCTAGGGTGTTCCTCCGCATAATGAAGATGTCTTTAACTCTGCTCCTACTCAAACTGTTGCTCATGGGGATGCCCACGAGTAACTTAGAAAAATATTTTCTTTTTTCATGATGTATTTTGTTCCTTGGGCCATGCCCTCTTTTTGTGTATTGGGCTTTGCCCCCTTTTTTTTTTTAGCAATGAATATTGCAACTTTTTGCTTTCAAATTGCAACTTGTTTTTATTTTGATAACTTAGAAAAATTTCTAAGTTTTTCATCGGATGGAGCTCAATTTTTCAACCCTTCATGCATCTTCTTGGGTTTTACGCTCGGCCTATTTGAGCATATGAGCTCGGCCCTTTTAAATTTTCGCTTTGCTTTTTTAGGTACGGCATTTCGACCTTAACTTGGTCGTTTTTACCTCGGTTAACCTCTTTAAGCTTATGTTTACCTATTTAGGTTTTTACTTACTTTTGTAGGTTTTGTTTACCTTTTTGGGTTCGGCTTTTTGATTTTAGCTTTTTTAGCCACTCAGCTTTTAGCATTTCGATTTTAGCTCGGTCAACCTGTTTAGGCTTTTTGTGTTGCCTCTTTGGGTCTGGCCTTTCGACCTCAACTCGGTCGATTTCAGCTCGGTCAACCCTTTTAGGTTTTGATTTTGCCTCTTTAGGTCCAGCATTTCGACCTCAACTCGGTCGATTTTAGTGCGATTATCGTTTTTAAGCTCGGCATCTTTCATATGCAAATATAAGTGAATTTTTAGACTTGTAACAAATAAATGTAACTAAAATGGACTTTATTCATTTATTTACCCAGGCATGCCTCATTGAAACCTTCCTGGCCAAAACCACGTGGGAAAAAGACCAGGGTAGGAAAAAGAGCACATCACCTACTTTACATTACTTAACTAAAATAAAACTTAAGGTGGGAAGTGTTCCAAGTTCTTGGAACAGCCTTTCTTGACAACTCTTCTAGCCTATAAGCACCATTTCCTAGACTTTCAACTATTCTGAATAGGCCGGACCAGTTTACTGCGAGCTTGCCCTCTTTGGAGTCCTTTCTTGCATCATTCTGTAATCTCAGTACCAAGTCGCCTTGCACAAACTCTCTTGGCCGCAACCTTGAGTTGTACTTCCGAGTTGCTTTCTGCTTGCATAGTTCTTCCCTGATTTTTGCTTCATCTCAGACTTCCTCTACCATGTCAAGCTCAACTCGGATTTCTTCCTCATTTTGGCTCTGGTCATGATGTTGCCTTCTGAAAGAAAGTTCGTCGAGCTCAACTGGAATCATTGCATCAGTTCCATAGGTTAGCCTGAATGGTGTTTCACCAGTCGATGACTGTGGTGAGCAATGATAAGCCCAGAGGATGCTCGGTAATTCTTCAACCCATACCCCTTTTGATTGGCCCAACCTTTTCTTGAGCTCGTGCAACTTTGTTAGCTGCCTCTGCTTGGCCGTTTGTTTGTGGATGCTCAACCAAGGTCACCTTATGTTTGATTTCGAGGTTGGAGTAGAACTCTTTAAGCCCTTTGTCGGTGAATTGCTTTCCATTGTCGGTGACAATTGCATAAGGTAGGCCATGTCTGCATATGATGTTTTCCATACAAAACTCTAAACCTTTTTAGCTGTTATGGTAGCTAATGGCTTGGCTTCAATCCATTTAGTGAAGTAATCTACCCCCACCAGCAAAAACTTCACTTGACCTTTGGCAACAGGGAAAGGACCCACAATGTCCATTCCCCACATAGTGAAAGGCCAAGGTGATAACATGGAATGGACCTCCTCACCTGGTACTGGCGCCACATTAGCAAATTTCTGACAAGGGTCACACTTATTAGTCTAGGCAGCACAGTCTGACCTCATGGTTGGCCAATAGAAACCTGCTCGCAAAACCCAAGCTGCAAGGGATCGACCACCAGAATGCATTCCACAGATTCCTCTATGCATCTCGTCCATTACGTACTCGGATTGCTCCTTTGTTATGCACTTTAATAAAGGTTCTGTACAGCTCTCCATCTCGGATGGTGTAATGACAAAACTCCAGATGAATTTTCTTTGCCTCTTTGGGATCGTCAGGCAATTTGTCCGAGGTTAGAAACTCCCAAAATGGTATCATCCAGTCCCGATCATAGTGCTCGGTCATCAACACCTCGACACTTTTTATGCTCGGTTCAGGGAGATTTTCCTGAATGAAAGTTCTTAGCTGGCCAGCTTTTTTGGTGCTAGCCAACTTAGACAATAGATCAGCCCTGGAATTTTCCTCTCGAGGTACATGTTCAATAGTAAAATTGTCAAACTCTGAAATTAAACTATTGACTTTGCACAAATACCTGGTTAATTGAGGATCCTTTGTTCGGTAATCCCCCGAGACTTGTCCGGTTACAAGCTGTGAGTCACTTCGGCACTTCAATCCTTTGACTCCAACCTCTTTAGCCAATACCAGCCCGGCAATAAGAGCTTCATGTTCTGCTTGGTTGTTTGAAGCATTGAACCCAAACTTCAAGGATTGCTCCAGGACAAGATCATCTAGACCTTCAAGAATTATTCCGGCTCCGATTCCTTTTAAGTTTGATTAACCATCCACATATAGAAGCCAAGTAATGGGTTCTGAATTTGGCTTTGAAGAGAGCTCGGCAATGAAGTCGGAGATACATTGGGCTTTCATTGGTCCCCTCGGTTCATATTGTAAACCGAACTCTGACAATTCCACTGACCAAGCTATCATTCGTCCTGCCAGATCGGGTTTTCTAAGCACCTGCTTTATTGGATGATCTGTTTTGACTATAACTTGATGTGACTGGAAATAAGGTCTTAACCTCCGAGCTGCCATGACCAAAGCGAGGGCGAGCTTTTCAATTACTTGATACCGTGTTTCTACATCTTTTAGGATTCTACTGATGTAATACACTGGCACCTGTTACTTCTCTTCCTCCTGGATGATTACTGCACTGATTGCGTAATCATTGACAGATAAATACAAATACAGATCCTTGCCGAGCTGTGGTCGAGTTAGAGTCGGAGGGGAGGCTAGAAAAAGTTTCAGCTCTTCAAAAGCCTTTTCACATTCTTCAGTCTAGATAAACTCCTTTGGTTTTTTCAGAAGTTGGAAAAAGGGTCTTGCCTTTTTTGCTGACTTTGGGAGAAAACGAGATAGGGAAGCTAAACGACCAGCCAACCTCTATATCTCTTTCACACTTTGCGGGCTCCGCATTTCTATGACAGCTTGGCATTTATCGGGGTTGACTTCAATTCACCTGTGTGTTAGCATGTACCCCAGGAATTTACCTCCCTGTACACCAAAAGAACATTTTTCTGGGTTCAATCTCATGTTGTACTTTCTGAGTTGGGAAAAAATCTCCCCAGGTCAGCAGGGTGTTGCTTTGGGTCATCGAACTTTACCACCATATCATCAACATAAACTTCTAGGTTCTTTCCAATCTGATTGACAAACACCTAGTCCATGAGCCTTTGGTATGTTGCACCAGCATTTTTTTAAACCGAAGGGCATTACTCGGTAGCAGTAGTTTGCCCCATCGGTCCTAAACTCCGTTTTTTCTTCATCTGGTGGATACATCCGTATCTGATTATAACCTGAATATGCATCCAAGAAAGTCAAGATTCTGTAACCTGAAGCTCCATCCACCAATCTATCAATGTTTGGAAGAGGATAAGAATCCTTTGGGCATGCTTTGTTGAGATCGGTGTAGTCTGTGCACATTCTCCACTTGCCATTGGCTTTTATGACCAACACAACATTGGCTAGCCAAGTCGTGTACTTCACTTCTCTGATGAAATTTGTTTTGATCAGCTTTGCAGTCTCCTCGGCTACAGTCTTTCGTCTTTCTTCGTCGAGCTTCCTTTTCCTCTGGGCTATGGACTTGGCCTCAGGACATATAGATAGCCTGTGGCATAGAAAATTGGGGTCTATGCCAGGCATATCCGATGTCTTCCAAGCAAACAAGTCGGCATTCTTTTTTAAAACAGTTTGAATCTGTTGCTTGAGCAAGAGGTCGAGCTGACTACCAACTTTTGTGCACTGCTCGGCTTGGGCTCCCAGTTGAATTTCTCCAAAGATTCCGTAGGTTCAACTCTGGACTCATACATTTCCATCCTTGGATCCAACTCGAACATATTGACCGATCTTGCCGAGCTAACTGAACTGACCGATCTTACCACTTCTGCTTTATCATCTTTAGCATTTTCTGTGATATCCGATTCTCAAGTTACCTTCAAACTATCCGCGTAACATTGTCTGCCATCCTCTGGTCAGCTCGGACCACGACTACCTCTCCCGAAATCAGCTGGAAATTTCATGGTGAGGTGGGGTGTTGAGACAATTGCCCCGAGCTCATTCAGAGTTGGTCTTCCGATGAGGATGTTGTATGATGTGTTGGCATCCACGATAACATACCTGACCGATATGGTTCGGGCGAGCTTACCTTCACCAAATGTTGTCAAGAGGTCTATGTAACCTCGGGTCTTCACCTATTCTCCGGAGAACCCCACTAGCTTGTCCTCCTGTTCTTTTATCAACTTTTTTGGAATTCCAAGCTTTTTAAAGGTTGCCAGGTACAAAATGCCAGCCGAGCTACCCTGATCAACAAGTGTTCCTTTGACCGAGTAATTAGCTAACTCTATCGTTATCACCATTGGGTCATCTTGATTAGGATCCAACCCTTGGAAGTCATCATCTGAGAAAGTACTGGGAGGTCTTGGAGTTGCAGATTTTCCAGATACCGAGTTGACAGATCGGATAGCTTTCATATAACGCCTCCGAGTTGAACTCGTTGCACCTCCTCCTGCGAAACCTCCTGAGATAGTATTAATGACTCCTTTGACTCCAACTTCTGCCTCATCAGTAGGGGGTCTCTGGCTGTGCCCTCGATCTCCGTTCTGATTGTTACCTCGCTGGTTTTCATCTCGGTTACGATTGTCATAACCCCATCTTCCTCGTCGTCGGTCAGCTCGTCCGCCCGCATTATCATCTCGGCGAACGAAACTGGTCAAGACGGCCTGCTTGTACCAATTCTTCAATTTGTTTCCTGGGTTGTTTGACAATCTTCAGTGGAGTGGCCATAATTTTGATGCCACTTACACTCTTTGCTCCTGTCAGCCTGAGCAGGAGTTTTGGATGGCCGCGAATAGTGTGAGCAATTCGGCACTGCATACCTCCTGAAGAATAGCGGCTCTGGATCTGTTCAGGGGTGGTGTGTAAGATTGGTATCTGGGTTGCTTCTATGAGAACCCTCTTTCATTGCTTTTGAGAGCCTTAGGTGGATTGGCTTCTCTATCTCTCTCTTTGCTGGGGACCGTGCTCTTGTCTTCAAAACCTCTTTCCCTCTTTTTAGACTCGACCATCTCTTCCAAGTTCATGAACCCTGTGGCTTTTTCCTGCAATTCTTCGAAGTCTCTCGGTGGTTTCCGAGACAAATATTCAAAGAAAGGCCCTGGCATCAAACCATTCATGACGGTATGAAGGCAGAGTTCCGAGCTTATATTGGGGATTAAAACTTTTTGAGCGCTAAACCGAGCCATATAGTCTCTAAGTGATTCATTTTTTTCTTACTTCAAATTCACAAGCGAGACCGAGTGCCTTTTATACCTTCAGCTCGCTGCGAATTGTGCAGTGAATTTAGTTACCAGCATGTCAAAAGAATCTACTGACCGAGGTGGAAGATTCGTGAGCCAAGTCAAGGCAGGCCCTTGCAAAGTAGTTGGAAAAATCTTGCACATGATGGCTTCCGAATCGGTCACCAAGTAAACAGAAGAAACAAAAGATTCTATATGTTCAGTTGGATCGGTGGTGCCATTTTACTTATCAATATTAAGAGGTTTGAAATGTCTAGGCATGATCACCTCATCAATGTCATCAGTGAAAGGCAACCTCGGTCGTCTGTCTCTTATCCTTTATTTCTGGAGAGTCTCCTCAGCACGAGATCTGGCCCCTAAACCCTCGGGCCTAGATCTGGTCCTGGAAAGTCAGCTTGTATCATCACGAGAAGGTGCATATGTGGGGTCTTCTGGGCTATTCTAGGGTGAAGACTGCTCTTCCTCGGCAAGCGTTGCCGATCTTCCCCTTTTCCGAGCTCTTAGTAGCCTTTGATTCTCCGCACGAATCTCCTCGTTTTCCTGATGCAATTGTTTCAGCTGTGCCATAATCTCTCCCAGCTGAGGATTATCTTCATCGAAGGGAGGAGGCAGGGGATTGTCATGGTTCTGATTAGAGTTTGATGCCTCATGATCAACATGATTCGCACTGTGTGCCCCTCCCCTCGGTCTGTTTCGTGTAGTCACCATTAAACCTTCTTATGAAACCGGGGAAAGTTTTTCCTCGACCTCACGGTGGGTGCTAAATGTTCCCGCTGAGATCCGACTTTCCAAAATCTCGCCGTAAACATCAGACCAAGAGTGAACAATGAGGTTGTTTTAGATTATGGCTTGACAGAATACTTGTGTTCCGATCCTACATATCCCAATGGGAATCAAAGCCAGACGTAGTTCTGAGTTCAACCCTTGATCATGTGGTGCTGCAATCCCTTAATCTTGTATCCGATGTTCACCAGCGGGCAAGAACTCTTTGATAGTCTCTTGGTAGCTGCCGGGACCTCTAATACGCTTAAGGGAGAACACCTAGGTTAGTGAAAGTGATCTCTTCTCTTGGGATCTTCCTCCTTTTATAGAGGAGTTACCTGATCCTATTTTCCAGGATCTGGTTTATATCTTTATTTCTTTTCTCTTTTAGCCCAACTTCAACCTCCTTATCTGATAAGGCTTATCCCTTATCTGAGGTAAGGTTGTTAGTTGAGTTCTAGATAAGTGTTATCGTTAATCAGTTAGGTTTCCGAGCTCGGTGGCCGAGCTTGCCACCTCGACCAGTACAAAAGTTATTGTAAATGAAGCTTGATGTAACCGAGTAAGCTCTTATGATTTAAGACCTAACATATCTTTTTTTTTTTTTTGTACTAACATATCTTTTTTGTTATGCAAAGAGATATCAAAAAAATAAAATAACATAATATCATTCATATTTAACTAAAAATAATAAATTTTAACTATATTTTGGAAAAAACTTAATTTTGTACATGATTAAAAATTTAAGTTAAAGCTACTGAGAATGAATTTTTTTTTTTTTAAAAAAAACTGTTATTGTTGCAAGTTGAAACTAAAAGCATATATTGGAATCAAATGAAGTCATTAATAATATTGATTATGAAAATTAAGAAATTTCAATTCATATATGCTGACCTACATTTATTTAATATCGTTGCTATTAATTAGTATTACCAAATATTAAAAATATAATACACATGATAAAAATGAATTATAATAATTAGAACAGACAATCTCTCTACAGAATTTATTGAGCTCTATACATGACCCCGTTTGTTATGAATTAAAAAAAAAAGATTTTGACATTTAATAATTTAGAGATTATTTCTTTTTAGAGATTTTAAATAAAAGTAGAAACTATTTTAAGTTTATTTACAATCATAAAAATCATTTTTTTTAAAGTATTTATATTTACATCCGACAACTATCATTTATAAACAATAATGATATTTAGACACAAATTTTGACACCATGTATAGATGCCGCATAGCTGATAGGGTATTTTGGAAGTGATGAGAGAGAAGAAAACAATAAATAAGAGCTAGATAGCATTTTTATATGATGTTGAACACCATTTTTATATCCAAATATCATTACTCTTTTACAAAACCTGATGACAGCCTTAAAACATGGAAGTACACCTAAAATAAATAATCCATTTGTAGACATTACCCTCAGTTTCCACTGATATCACAAAAGCCAATGCAATAATTACGCATCAAAAGAAAATTTCAAGAAATCATATTTGTAAAATTTTCTTTATATTTATACATGTTCCTAAGTCATTATTCATCTTTTATATAATTTTATCAGTTATGTTATTTGAACAGTAAAAAATTAATACCTGCGACACCTGGTTAATAACATTCAAAGTCATGATTAATGACATATTAGATTTGGTTAATGGGTACACCATAATTGTGTAATTCATTAATCATCCACAAAACTTCATTAATCAAGATTTTGTACATTATTAATCAAGTTATCCATTAACGAATTATTTATGTGCCACAGGTATATCCGTTAACTAAACTCGATACACCATTAACCACATCATTAACCAGATGTCACAGGTGTCAAATGTTCAATAACATTTTTGTAATTCTATATATGGAGAAAGATAACATTAATATTTTAACCAGCATTGTAACATGCTAAATTAACATCATAATTATAAATCTTGCCCTATCAAATAAGAGATTGATTTTACAGAAGTTAAGCTTAATTAATTCATTTAACAAAGAATAGATCCTTAATCAGCAAACCAGTGCAAACCCATATGTATAATATAGCCTAACAACCCACGCAATTGGCAGTATTTTACCATGTATGTTCATATAAAAACAATAAAATTTACTCAAAAATACGATCAAGTCTTGTGATAAAGAAAATAAAATTTCATATTAAGTAAGAAATTAACATTATTGATTGCATTGTTTATGAAAAAAGGAATTTAAAAAGAAAATCATGCATAAGAAAAATATCACGGACAATAAATAGTAACTACCTAGGATGTTAGAAATAAATCCCTTGCGGACATGGATTATTTTAAAAAAATCCAACACTTGTAGGTAGACAGATTTTTGCTATTAAATAATCCAAAAATATATATATCATGACAAATTAATCTATGAATTAACCCGTGCTTTTAAAAATAAGTAAAGGAATTTTCTAAATCCTAAAAGTCCAAATATGAAGCTCAAATTTCAAGGAAAATATCTAAGATAAAAACAAGGGTTAAGGCACCAACTAAGGGTTGGTCGAGTTATAAACATCTCGACCCCATAAGGAGGAGGCTCGAGTTCGAATCTTGACAACAAACACTCTAATTAGGAGTTGCAAAAACCAAAGGTTAATTCTCTGCTCAGGGATTAGTCCCATAACCGATTCAAATGGCCGAAGCTTGTGGGATACCTCGGGATACCACTGGAAAGCCAAATGTCCTAATTATGGTGGTTCATGCAGAAGTACATACACAAATGTATACGTTAGGAATGGAATTTTCCATTTTAAGTTTTTAACTCTTTTTCATTTAGGACTGGCAAAATTATCCATGAATCCATTATCCATCTAGTCCATCCATGAGAAAATCCATCCAATCCATTCATTTGTTAAAAAAATATATAAATGGATTGGACAGGATTGGATTGTTTTTTTAATGGATGATTTATGATCCATCCAATTCTTTTTAAAAATCCATTGGACCAATAACCAAAGAGTATTGGACCAGTTTTTATCCACTCCAAAACCAATTTATTTTTTTCAAATAATTTTTCACCAAACAAAAAAAACTCCATGTAATTTTCCCTTCACTATTTTCAATTTTATTTATCAGTTTTTTTCTTTTTTTGTTGTATTAAGTATTAACTAATTAATTATTAATTATTCTCACACCAGTAGGAATTCGCGTTTTCTTCACTCCTCAAAATGAGTCATTGAACTGTAACGGCCTCCGTAGATGCACAATCAAGAACTCCCATATAATGGAAATTGGTCGTGACTCGTGATACAAAAGGGTAGAGAGAGGAGAGAAGAGAGAGAGAATATATTAAAAATTTAAAAATTTAAATTTTTTTTAAGACATTTTTATAGATGGATAAGAGTGATATAAAAATTATTTAATTTTTGAAAATAATTTTTAATGGATGGATTGGATATCCATCCATAAAAAAGTTGTTAATGGATGGATTGGATGGTTTTTATTAGATGGATCATGGATGGATTGGATTTTTTTAATGAATTTTTAACGGATTATAATGGACTAATGGGTTATTTTTAATCCACTCCAATACAATCTGAATAAAAATTTATCCGATCCATCCATTTGCCACCCACATGTGACATCAATGGAGCCGTGCACGATTTAACGGTTAGGAGTCAAGTGAGAATGTTGCCTTCCGAATGAAACGTCAGTAACCATGTCCATCCATCATGGAAATCATGTCCACCGGACTTTATACTATAATCCATTGTAATCCAACATGCTTACAATCAAGCCCAACAATAATAAGCATTAGAACATGGTGACTTTCAGTCTATAATGATCACATAATCATGAGTCTTAAATAAAACATGTAAAGTATAAAAGTGAAACCCTGCAACTGCCAAGACATTGACAACAATTTATACCCTTTGGGGAAAAAATAGGTCCTTTCTATTTGCCACCAATTTCTTAAGTTTAAAAGGGGAAAATGACTTTTCGTTAGCATCTGGGATCTGAATTCAGCTTCAGGTATTGTTCAAGAACAATATTACAGTCATTCAAGGTCTGAGCATCTAGAAGACCATGATTCCATAATTTGATCATAAACAGTCTCCAACACCTGCCAAATTAACGAGTTTATAAATATTTAAAGAATTTACAAATAGAAAAATACATAAAAGAACATGCATGATATCTTACAAAGTGAAAGTATGAAACTACAAAAAAATGCTTAAACAGCATAAAATATAGTATTATAACGAACTAACAGACACTACTACAGGCAATAGGCGACATGAGTTTTAATAGAATCCTTTTCATATATTTTACATCAAATTTATTAAATATGACAAGGGAAAATTGGTGATCCATAGTAGACAAAAATATCAAACTATGCTTTTATGATAAACAGCTTTCCAGTTATGATTCATGCGTCACTGCCAGTGGACTAGTAGTATAAACCAGAAAATTGATTTAATTATAAACCGCCTTGCAAATTTTTTTAAATCAAATACCGACTTCAACCATTCACTGAAAAATCGATCATATTTCCATCATAACCGCTACTAATCAAAGTACGGACTTTTTGAATCATGGTGAATAAAAAGCTGTAATTTTATAGAAATCACTTTGATCTACAAAACCTTTCGTGAGAAAAACAGTATAGACAGTATTAGCATCATCAAAACTATTTAAAAAAAAAAAAAAAACTAGTCTTTCCTTCAGATAGTCTAAAACTCTGAACATTTCCAATATCTGAGCTTGCATAGTACGTACATGTAGTTGATCATGACAGTATTTTTTTCTCTGTTTCGATTGCCTTAAAAGAGTCACCCTGATAGAAACTGGTTAAACTATACAAGAATATGGGCTGAATCGTATGTATGTATGTACGTATATTGAATATTCTGAGTTTGGGAAAGTAATACCCAAGCCTGAGGTGGAAGATGACCAGATACAATGAATGACAGGGTGTTCGAGAGCCTGACCACTGAATAACAGAATTCCCTCCCTCTTAACAGTTCTGGTCTATTTATTAGTTATAGTATGTGTACATAGGTTCTGTTTATGATATTTGTAATTAATGTATAGGTTTAGACATATCATATCATATCTTGTAAATAGGAATAAAATCTTCTATATTCATTGTGTAATTATTTCATTAAACTTATAAAAAACGGATTCTGTTGTGTAGTTGAGACACATGGTTTCACCATCTCTATGCTTATGTTTTCTCTCTTTCAACATGGTATCTAGAGCCAGACACAGGCAACCCTAAAACCACACTTACCCGGTGGACCCGTTCTCCAGTGAGAAACTTTCTTGACAAACCGTGCTCCTATTCCGGTTTGCCCCTTTTTCACTGTCGTGACGCCATTCCGGCACCTTTTTTCGGACATTTTTGCCATCTGCCATCGTCAGCTGCCACCTTTTCCGGCGACCTCTCCGTCCGACCATCCCACCATCAGAACCAAGCCATCCTGCGCAGCCCACGCACTGAGACCCAGTCCCAATAGACGTCTCACGCTCATAAGCGCATCGCAAAGCTTCAGCGCGCAACTCCTTCTGCCGGTGCGTGGCGGCACCGTTTCGAACGATCTTTCCGCCGTGATGGTCGCCTCTCACTGAGGTTCCAATGCCACCACTCCAAGCCAATCCGAGCACTTTTGCTACTGACACACTGTGCACGCACGCCGTTTATGATTTTTCAGGTATCGCGTTGTCGTCGTTTTGGACATTTTGTTACTGATCTATGACTTCCTCTACTTCCACAGATCCTCCTAAGACCATGGATCCTCCTATGGCCTCTTCGGCTAATTATGAATTTTCTCCAGTGGTTTGAGCATCGACAGTCCTCCGGATCCACTGCTTTGAATGCACATACGGGTAATTCATCTACTTGCATATCTCAGTCACCCTCCCTTGGTCCTTGGGGTCTTGACTCTGGTGCGTCTGATCATATCTCTGGTGATAAGGCTATATTCTCCTCTCTCTTTACATCGGGTTATTTACCTATTGTCACTTTAGCTAATGGTTCTCAAACCCAATCCCAAAGCATTGGAACTGCCCATCCACTTCCTTCCGTGTCAGTTGATTCTGTCCTTTATGTCCATGGGTGCCCCTTTAATTTACTCTCTGTTAATCGTTTAACACGTTCTCATGATTGTTTGATTACCTTTACTAAAGACATTGTTATCCTGCAGGATTGGAGTTCGGGATGGACGATTGACATCGGATGTGAGTCTCATGGCCTTTACCAGCTCTCCACCCCGTCCCAGGTTTGCTCTGCAACATATTCCCCTCTTACCATACATGCTCAGTTGGGTCATCCTAGTCTCGCCAAACTCTAGAAATTGGAGCCGAGCCTTACCAAGTTATCTAGTTTGAATTGTGAGTCATGTCAACTAGGCAAACACGCTCGTAGTCAGTTTCTCGCTCGAGTCAATAAATGAGCTTCGTCCCCTTTTGTTTTAGTTAACTCAGATGTATGAGGTCCTTCTCGTATTGTTTCCACTTATGGGTCCAAATACTTCGCTATGTTTATTGATGATTTTTCAAGTTGCATGTGGTTATTTTTAATGAAAAACAGGTCTGAATTATTTTCAACTTTTCAGCAATTTTATCAGGAGATTAAAACTCAGTTTGGTGTCTCCATTCGCTCTTTATGTAGTGATAATACCCGAGAATATTTGTCCCAACAATTTCGAACTTTTATGGCTTCCAATGGAATTCTTCACCAAACGTCGTGTGCTTAAACACCTCAACAAAATGTGGTTGCCGAACGAGAAAATCGGCACCTCATTGAAACCACTCGGACCCTTCTTCATGGCAATGTTCCATTTCAATTCTAGGGGATTCTGTTTTGACAGCTTGCTATCTTATAAACCGCATGCCCTCCTCTGTCCTTCATGACCAAGTATCTCACTCGGTCCTTTTTCCCCATATTCCTCTCCATTCACTTCCGCCACGTGTCTTGGGGTCCACATGTTTTGTCCACAATCTAGCTCCTGGTCTTGACAAACTTTCGGCTCGATCATTCAAGTGTCTGCCTTGGTTATCATCGGACCCAAAAAGGCTATCGTTGTTTTTCTCTTACTCTTCGACGCTACCGTATATCGACCGACGTTACCTTTTTTGAGTTTGTCTCTTAGTTTCATTCGACTCCCTAGCCTCCCGAGCAGCTCTCTATCGTCGTTCCTCTTCCTTCGGCTACTGTACTCTCCAATCTATCCCATCGGCAACTCCACCTATGGACCCCCCAGTTGCTCGGCCGCTGCAGACTTATCACTGTTGCCCACCACCCACCTTGTTGGACGTCCCTGCTGCTCCTGCTACTCATCCTGCTCCTGAGGCCATGATGGATTGTTCCCCGGCACCAACTCCTTCACCGGATCCGGCCCCGCCGCTTGAACCAGACCTTCCCATTGCTCTCCATAAAGGTATACGATCTACTCATAACCCATCTCCCCATTATATTGCTTTGAGTTATTATCGCCTTTCTCGTTTGTCCTCTGTCTCTATTCCTAACTCTCCAAATGAAGCTTTATCTGACCCTGAATGGTGGCAAGTAATGATTGATGAGATGTGTGCTTTTCAAAGTAGTGGTACCTGTAAATTGGTCCCTCTACCTCCTAGGAAGTCTTTAGTTGGTTGTTGCTGGCTTTGTACTATGAAGGTGGGCCCTGATGGTAAGATTAATCGATTTAAGGCCTGTTTGATGGCCAAGGGCTACACTCAAATATTTGGGCTTGATTATGGTGATACTTTCTCTCCTGTGGCCCAAATGGCCTCTGTTCGACTTCTCTCCATTGCTGCAATTCGTCACTGGTCTCTTCATCAACTTGTCATTAAGAATGCCTTCTTACATGGTGATCTTGAAGAGGAAGCCTTTATGGAGTAACCACCTGGGTTTGTTGCTTAGAGGGAGTCATCTACCATGGTCTGTCGGTTTCGCGGGTCACTTTATTGTCTTAAACAATCTCCTCGGGCTTGGTTCAATATATCTAGTACTGTAGTGCGACAGTTTGGTATGGTTCACGACGAAGCTGACCACTCTGTATTCTATCATCATTCGACCCAAGGATGCAATTATCTAATTGTTTAAGTGGACGATATTGTCATAACTGGAAGTGATCAGCATGACATACTACAAGTGAAACAACATCTCTCTCATCAGTTTCAGACTAAAGACCTTGGTAAGCTCAGTTATTTCTTGGGTATCAAGGTAGCTCAATCTACATATGGTATAGTGATTTCACAAAGGAAATATGCTATGGATATTCTTGAAGAGGCTGGACTATCGAACGCCAAGCCAGTTGACACTCCTATGGATCCAAACCTCAAACTTCTACCTAATTAGGGGGAGCCACTGTCAGATCTAGGAAGATACAAGAGATTGGTTGGGAAATTAAATAACCTCACAGTCACCCGTCCAGACATTTCATTTGTAGTGGTAAGCCAATTCTTAAATTCTCATTCTCAGGAGCATTGGGATACTCAGATAGGTGGTTACTCATTCCAGGAAAAGGTCTCATTTATGAAGACAGAGGACATACTCAGTTACTCATGTTGATTAGGCAGGCTCACCCATTGATAAGCGATCTACTTCTGGGTATTGTGCACTTATTGGAGGAAACCTGATATCCTGGAAAAGTAAGAAACAAAATGTAGTTGCAAGGTCCAGTGCAGAAGCTGGATACAGGGCCATGGCATTAGTGACTTGCGAATGAGTTTGGTTGAAATAGTTACTCAAAGAACTTCAATTTGAAGTTCGAATGACGCTAATCTGTGATAATCAAGCAGCATTGCATATTGCCTCTAATCCTGTGTTCCATGAGAGGACCAAACCTATTGAGGTAGATTGTCATTTCGTCAGGGAGAAGATCCAATCAGGGGACATCACCACTAGCTTTGTCAACTCCAACGATTAACTTGTAGAGATGCCTTCACAAAATCTTTGAGAGGTCATCGTATTAGTTATCTATGTAACAAGCTGGGTAGATATGATTTATATGATCCACCTTGAGGGGGAGTGTTGAAAATATGATTATTTTAGAAAATCAGAAAAATATCTAATATCTTTCATATTTTAGAATCATTTTAGAGTATCTTAGATGATCTCTTAGGATTTATTTCTTATTTATATTTTATAATTTGATTCTCTATTTGATCAAGACTAGGATTTTACTTTGAGTATAAATAGGACAATTAGGGTTGTCTTTTGTAAACACATCATCATCACATCAAATCGATATCAGTCTTATTATTTCATAGTTTGTTTCTCTCTTTTCCTCCTTCCTTACCTAAAACATTCCAATTCAACATGGTATCAGAGCGGTACCATCCTCCGTGACTTGTCCCTTCACTATTCCGCTACGGAGTTCCTTTAAGTATGAAGGAACTCTAATTATCTTTTCGGTCATACCAAAAAAAAAAATTCCTTTTTTTATTGTCATGCCCTCTTTTTCCCATTGATGGATCATATTATGACTTGTACTTGCCCAACTTTTTGTCCCAGATGCTCTGGCCTCAGCTCTTTGTCCTAGATGCACTGGCATCGTCTTTGTCTCAGATGCACTAGCCATGGTCTTTTGTCCCAGATGCACTGGCCTCGTCTCAATCCCGAAAGTAGTTGTTTACCTTAATTTCAATTTTAAATAATTTTAGTCTCCAATATTGTTGAAGCTTCTAAATGCGGTTTTGAGAAGTTCGGACCTTGCTGCTAGATTGCTTGCCAAGAAATTTCGGTCAGGCTGATGATCATTTCAGCTATCTTGCTAAGTTATCTTTTCAGCGACTCTCTCCGGCCTCTCCAACATCCTTAAGTTGCCTTTCAACCATTATTTTCGTGGAGCTCAGTTTATGGTTTTTTTTTTAATTTAAGGGGGAATGCATTGTTTTCGTGTAACAAGCATAAAGTTTAGTAAGCTTTAGCTTGAGGGGGAGTGTTAGGAAATCATAAAAATATCTAATAATATCTTTTCATATCTTAGAATATTTTAGAGTATCTTAGATGATCTCTTAGGATTTATTTCTTATTTATATTTTATGATTTGATTCTCTATTTGATCAAGACTAGGATTCTACTTTGAGTATAAATAGGATAATTAGGGTTGTCTTCTGTAAACACATCATCACCACATCAAATCAATATCAGTCTTATTATTTCTTAGTTTGTTTCTCTCTTTTCCTCATTCCTTACCTAAAACCTTCAAATTCAACAATTATGCTCTCTGTAATTAATTAATGTATAGGTTTAGGCATATCATATCATACCTTGTAAATATGAATAGAATCTCCTATATTCATTGTGTAATTATTTTATTAAACCTATATAAAACGGACTCCATTATGTAGTTGAGACACAGTTTCACCATCTCTATGCCTCTGTTTTCTCTCTTTCAACAGGTTCTCTTAATGGGGGGGGGGGGGGTGTTACTAACACACTCATGATCATGTTAGCTAAGTTAAAAATTTTGATTAATAAAAAACATTAATAGAAGATGAGATAAAAACAAAGGGGGAAATTTCAAAATGTGAACAACTCAAACACGAGAAATGCTAGTTACCAAGCTAATGAGGGGGATCGGACAAGTTCAGGGGCATGCAATTTTGAGAACGCCTCACATGCCCATGGAATGTGACCATCAGCCAGCACACTGCCACAAGCAAAGAATAAATTGTTACAACTAATGATCTATTAGCGTCTGCCATCATATCACTTTAAGTTAAAGGTACATTCAGCATAAAATATATATGTTGAGATGACGACAATCAACAAAATAAGAAAGACACAGAAGCAAGTGGCGAATGACTTGAGTCAAAATGAAAAGAACTTACCGCTGCTTCCGGACAAATGAGTTCCACATATGCATGATTTGCTTTTCATCATTACTCACGTCAACAAAATTGTCAAGCATCTGCAAGGTATCAGTGCATGACAACAGTGTGAATAATAGTATAAGGGGAAACAAAATTTTCACAATCTCTACCCATGCCTCAACCTAAACCTTTATTGAAATCCTACACAAATGGGTTAAGAAGAATTTTAATTTTCCATGCATAAAACATAAATGGTAAGCTCTCCAAACAAGGTCTAAAACTTGGTTAAAACATCCAATTAACTTTGCATGGACTAAAATACTTCCATATGGCAGTTTCTGTTAAGAAATTTAATAGTGTTTAGTATAAGGAAACTCTTAGGGATTTGGTAATTATTTATTTTGTTATCAGCATATGTATTACAAATTACAATTACAACCAGTCTAAACAAGTAGATAAAATAGAGCTCTGTCTCACATTTTCCGTGTTTATTGTATTACAACGTGGTATCTGTCAAGAACGAACTCTCCTAAAAGCTAAAGCTGTTGGGTGAAGACACAAGGATGCTTTTATATATTTATATATATATATAACATGGGGACAACCCTCACGCAAAAGCCTATTGGGATTGAAGCCTGGACAATGAAAGGCCCACCTATCTTGTGCTGAAGTTCAACTTTTTTATTAGAAGCATGGGGATAAGGGTCAAACTCTCCCGAAAGGCTTAATCTATTAGATGAAGACCCATGAATGGTATCATACATCTAACAGTACCAAAGCAATGGCAGCCACCTAAGGAAATGGGGTTACCTTTTTAAAAGAAATTAACAAAATAAAAACTCAGTGACCTAAGGCAGTCACCCTTTTTTCAACCTTTTTTAGTTTCTAAGACTTCCTCATTTCATCAAGTGGCTTACAGAGGAAGCTTATCATCTGGTTTTGGTGCAACTGAACTGATCATTGGAATCTTGAGGTGGCACATCCCTGAGGTGTTTCTTTGACTAGTTTTCTCATGGTGTGGTCGATGCTCTCTCTCATCAAAAGGGCCACAAAATCTCACAAGGAATCACTCCGATATCATACACGTTAAGACTTCCTCTTCTATATGACTTGTAGGTATATTGTGTTCAAGGGAGTTACAAGCTCGGCTTGCAGGTAAAGTCAGAGCTGCTTGATCAGTGGACAACCTAATAAGTTGTAGCTGGAAAAATTAAGGTACAACCAAGACAACTGTAGACGTGATTAGGAAACAGCCACAAAGCCAGGGACAGTTTGACAATCTCGCCTTTGGAGGAGTTTGAGAGACCCACAATTAAATGTGTATAGCAGAATGGGTAATGGGGGAAGCAAGGACCATCTACGGCTAGTGGGAATAGAGAGAATAAAAAGGGAAGAGAGATCATGGGGTACTCAGAATGTTAATAGGCTGCATCATTTATGTGTCAGTTAGTAGAAGATGAAAGGTTGTAGGTATCTTTTTTCTTTTAATTTCTTCTCTCATTCGGTCATTGAGAGATTACGGAGGCTTGCCTCAGCTGTAAGGATTCAATCTCCACATTTTCTTTAAGAAATCTAACTTCCTATCAGGATTCACCATACATACTTTATCTCTCGATTCTCATTCTCACCTATTGTTGCTTGGCTAAAAATGCTAGCGAGTGATGGTATTTATAGCTCAAGATTGGTTCATTGAGTGAATGGATTTCTCCTCTCATTTAATGACTATATTTTCTAAGCATCCACCAAATACTAGAAAAACTCACCATCCACCAAATAACACTGTCCACCTTTGATTGGCAAATGTAAAAGTATTTGTCCAAAATGGTTAGTTCTTACTAGTGTTGACTTTCTCAATTGTCGTGGAGACCAGCACGAGGAAGATCGAGGGGAATGCTAAATAGAAAGGCTAAAGACCTCTTAGGAGTCACGTCAAAGACCTCAAAGATCTCTGAGATATCAACAGTGATTTGTGTCTTAAAAGATTTTAAGTGATCAGTTACTTGTAGTAGACACGCAGTACTGTGCCATTATATAACCATAGTATTAGTATAAATACATGTATAAGGGCAGCTTCTGTAGAACAACTATAATAACAAATAAAAATAGTGTTCTCTCCATCTCACATATCCTCTAATTCCCCTTTCTTCTTAAAACACTCTTTTTATTTCAACAATTTGAAATACAACCTTGTTCAAAGAAAGTCCAAATTATTGACCAGTGCAGATAATCACTCTTAAACTCCTAACCAGCAAAGAATTACAAATAGAAAACTGAAATTCTAGAAATTAAAACAAAAAAATCACTTCTATATAATTGAACATACCTTTCGGTCTTCAAGATCTGCAACATCATCATCAACTTCATCCTCACTATCTTGATCTGATAGAACTTGTTCAATTGCCATTGGCTTCATGCAAAAGAAAAAGAAAAATTACTAATTACTAACAAATATATTGGGCATATGCTCGCAACCAGTTGTAAAACAGTCTCTCGCGCTTGGTTTGGCCGATTCAGGCAGATGTTCAAGTCTTTGGTGTGATCCACAGTGAAGTCGATCATGTGGATGCATTGACTTTGTGGTTTATGTGGATGACATTGTCCTTTATTTCCTAGGACTTGAGGTGACACAATCTAGACATGATATCTCTATCTCCCAGAGAAAATATGCCCCGGACATCTTAGAGGAAATTGGGATGTTAGGATGCAAACCCATTGATACACCAATGGATCCTAATATAGAGCCTCTACCATGATATGGGGGAGCTAATAACAAATCTTGGACACTATTAGAGGTTGGTAGGAAAATTGAATTATCTCACAGTAACAAGACCTGATATCTCTTTTATTATGAGCATGATCAGTCAATTTCTTGACTCTCCATGTGACTCTCATTGGGATGTTGTTATTTGAATACTGTAGTTAGAGCTGTCAAAGTGAGCCAACCCAACTCATCCTGGTAGGCCCACCACGGGTTGACTAAAAAGTGATCCAACTAAACCATGCTCATTTTTTCGGTGAGCCAAGAAATAGTCAATCCGGCTTAACCCACCCTAGGTTGGTGAGTTAAACAGGTTGGCTCACATAAAATTTAAAAAAAAAAAAAAATCACAAAAAAATATAAAAATACAAAAAAACAAATTACAAAAATAACTACTAACACCAAATTCAAATGGACCATTCACCAAGTGCAATAACAAAAAAATAATTCAAAACCAAATGAATAATTTAAAAAAAAAAAAAAAAAAAACAAGTGGGTCAACCTGACCCAACCCAACTCAAACTCATTTAACCCGCAATAGGAAAGTGATGTCGGGTTGTGCCGAGTTGGCTCACGGGTCAGGACCCATTTTGACAGCTCTAACTTTGGTACATTAGCGTATTGTTTGCAGTAGCAAAGTGATTGGAAGGAAAAAAGCATGAAAGAGAGAATGGGTAGAAAATGAGTAGACTTTTAGGTTGTTCGGAGTGAAAGTAGGAGAGAAGCAGACGAGAAAGAAAAGTTTTCTTGTAGAGACATATTTTCCCTTAATAACATATTTGTAGAATCCAAAACAAAAGGGTGACATTGTCATTTCATTTTTTTTCCTGTTTTCTCTGTTCTCTTGGCATCTTTGATGAGAATTTTTTTCTGGTGGGACCCATGTGATGTTTTCTCTCTTTTTTATTTTCCCTCCTTGCCAAATAATGGAAATGGCTTTTTTTCACACTTCTTTCTACTCAACTTCCTCTCTCCAAAATCTATTGAAACAGACAAAGCATAAAGGAGCAGCTGGAAGAGGTTTATTGTATGAAGATAAAAGGGCATATGGAGTTTTGTGGTTATATAGATGCTGATTGTGCAGGTTTTCCCTCAGATAGACGTTCTATTTCAGGTTATTATGTCCTTTTTGGAGGAAATCTAATATCTTGGGAAAGAAAGAAGCAAACTGTAGTTGCTAGATCAAGTGCAGAAGCTGAGTATTAAGCTATGGCCACTGGAACTTGTGAACTCATATGGTTAAACAGTTACTTCAGGAGTTGAAAGTTTGTGAACCACAACCAATGAAGCTTGTATGTCATAATCAGGTTGCGCTACAATATCTTCAAATCCACTTTTTCATTAGAGAATTAAGCACATAATTAATTGCCATTTTTCTTCGGGAGAAGATTCAGTCTAGAGAGATTGTTACCACATTTGTGAATTTGAATGACCAACTTGCACAAGTTTTGATTAAAGCTCTTAGAGGTCCTCAAGCAACTATCTATGTAGCAAACTTGGTGCACATGATACATTAGTCAGAATCAATAAGGATTTATTCTTTTATTATATTAGGATTGCATACCATTGTAATTAATGTCAAGCCTATTATATAATGAACCCTTGTGTAATCAGCTGAAGACATACAATTCAACCCAATTTCACTTAATTTCAAATTATCTCCATAACCTTGCCAAAAATTTGAGTAAAACCTTTAGTCACAAGACAAGCTTTAAGACGATTCACAGTACCATTAGGTCCTACTTTTATATTGAAGACCCATCGGCATCCCACAGAATTTTTATCTGGAGGTAGGTAAAGGAACCAGAGACCAAGTATGGTTGGATTCCAAAGCTTACATTTCCTCAGTCATTGCCTGCCACCATCCTAGACGAGAAAGAGCTTCTTTGACATTATTAGGAATAGACACAGACAAAAAGGAAGCGGTGAAAGAATATTGAACAAGAGAATGACGATGATAACTTACAAAATTATAAATAGGATATGGATGACGAATGGAACGAATACCATTACGAATAGCAACCGGTAAGTCTCAGGTAGATGATGGTGGGTTTGGAGAAGGGTGAGAAGTTGGGTTAGGCAATGAAACACTAGGCTCGGGATTCGATTGAGATGTATCAGTGTCACAAAGGCGACGTTGATAAGTGTTCCAAGGACGAGCATTATCTTATTGACAGTGGAGGTTGAAGGATTGAGAAACAGAATAGGTAAATCTGTAGATGGAGCGACTGTTTCATCCTTTGAATTGAAGAATGGAGAATCTTCAAAAAAAAAAAAAAAGACACTATTGCAAAAGTAAAGAAATGACGTAATGAAGGAGAGTAACACTTGTAACCTTTTTAATTGCACGAGCAGTGAGTTCTTTTCCTGGAGAAAGACCATGAACAAAACAAGTACAACCAAAAACACGCAGAGGAAGTTTATATGTAGATTCATCAGGAAATAAGATGGAATGAGGAATCCGATTATTTAACACAGAAGATGCATACGATTGACTAAATAATCGGCAGTAAGGACTGCATCTGCCCAGAATTTTAAAGGGCTTGAAGTAATAAGGTATGAGCAGTATCAAAAGGATGGTGATGTTTCGTTTCTACAGTACCGTTCTGTCGTGGGGTGTGTGGACAACTAGACTTGTTAATCACACCTTTAGATAACATAAAGGACTTGAATAAGGCAAAAAATTACTACTTAGCATTATCATTTCTAAAGATGTGAATTGAATGACCAAATTGAGTGGAAATCTCTGAATAAAAATTCTGAAAATTTTCAAACAATTCATACCAGTCTTTCATTAAAAATAACCAAGTGCATCTTAAGAAGTCATCAATGAAAGTTACAAAATATTAGAAGCCTAGAATTGAGCTAACATAGCTAGGCCCCCAGATATCTAAATGGACTAATTCAAACGAAAACTTGGACTGATTTATTTCTTTATTTTGAAAAGAATAACAGGCATGTTTGCAAAGTTGACAAGATTCGCATTGAAGAGACTATAAATGAGAAAGACTAGGAGCCATTTTCTTTAATTTATTTAAACTTGGATGATCCAAACGATTTTGAAGGATACTTGGAGAATCAGCCACAACACAGATGGTTGAGGATGAAGGTAATGGAGCCCATGCGATTCAGAGCCTAACCCAACCATCTGTTGTGTACTCTAGTCCTGAATATAGAAAGAATCAGAGAGAAAAGTTGTTGAACAATTAAGAGTGTGAATCAATTTTAAAATTGGTAGTAAGTTAAAAGATTGCCACAAATGAGAAGGACAAAATCTAAATTTAAAGAAGAAAGCGAGATTTTGCCAATGCCAATGGCCTGAACTTTCGAGCCATCTACAAGGGTTATGAAATGAGGAAGTTTTGTAGAGAATAAGTTTGAGAATAATGAAGGATTACTAGAAATATGATCTGATGCACCAGAGTCCAGAATTCAAAATCCAGAAGGCAAAGATTGAGAAAAAACAAACAAAGGAATTACCAAATTGTAGTTTTGCTGGAAGAGGCAGCCTTTAACTTGAGGTACTCCTTATACTCATTATCATACAAGGCAAATGAAATGAGACTTCTCTGACCCTTGTCAGAAGTGATACCATCAAGTAGAAGTGAAGACTGAGACGAAAAACGTAAGGAACAAGTGATAGTGGCTTGAAGCCAACTTCACTTCACTTCCCAACCATAAAACCCAACCTTAAGCATCTTCTCCGACGAAGAGAGGAATATTGAGCTTCCCCCACTTATCTTTCTCCATTGCCGCCGACGTCTCTCGCCTGGTACCATTTTCCCTTTCTTCACTATGATTCAGTTCACCTCGTCTTTAGCTCCCCCACATTGTTTACATCGCCCACACCTCCCCGCACCACCAATTCAATCAATTCCTTCAACTTCTTCAATCGGATTTCTTGGAGTTCTGCTAGATTTTCCCTAATTTCCCTCTCGAGCCATTCTTCCTCCCAAATTCGCCCACAAGATTCTGTTGATATTGTTTTAATTGTTTTGATATGTTGATAATATAGATGATTTAGTTTCCTAGTTTATCATATATCTTTTGTAAATAGGAGATATACTCAATCCCTAATATCAAGGGATTTGATACTACACTTGTAATTCTTGTTTCTATAAATTCACAAAGCTGAGAGGGTTTCTCTCAAGCTATTCAGCAATCTTAAGTTGGTATCTAGAGCTAGGGTTCGATCTGGTCAAGAACCTTTCTCCGGCCACTGTTTCCGGCCACCGTCAACGGCCACCGTCTCCGATCACCAAAGTAAGGTGACCGGACAACTCAGAAAACGCCGGCGATTCATCTCCGAGAAGACCCATCTCCGTTCTCCTCCCGACGCGCCGTCACGCGCCGCCGTCTTCCTCAGGTTCTCGCGCGCGTGAACGCCACGCGCCACCATCCAGGCGTAGTTTCGACTGCGCGCCGCCTCCGCCCTGTTCGCCGGCGTCCTCTGGCCCCCTTTTGACTATCAAAGTCAGTTTTCAGGAAACTTCATTCTTCTCCTTCTCACCATGTCCGATCCAAACCCCACTTCCAAAGGTTCTGATGATGGTTCTGGCTCTGCTTCTGGTCATGGGTCTACAGGGAAGGGTCTTATCTCTTTTGCCTTCTCTGGAAGTCCCATTATCACATCGGAAAAACTCAATGGTAAGAATTTTGTGGATTGGTACAATGCGGTTGAAGTTTGGTTTTTAGGTCAAGGACTTTATGAACATCTCACCAAGAAGCAAGCAGAGATTGATGAGAAAATTCGTGATGAATGGAAACGGGCAGATTATCAGTTGGTCTCTCTTTTATGGCAGTCTATTGATCCGAAGCTGATGGCACACTTTCACCTGTACAAAACTTGTTATGAAATATGGAAGAAGGCTCAAAATGTCTATTCCAATGACCTACAACGCCTCTATGCCTCTGTCCACAATTTGGCCACTCTTCAGATGACAGATCATGATCTTCCCTCTTATCTGAACAAAGCACAGTCTGTTATTGATGATATTAAGCGCATTATAACAGGTGATGATCTTACGAAGGTACTAGCAAAACTTGATAATATGTATATGGTCTTTGTTCTTCACGGTTTACATAAGGACTTTGAATCTGTCCGGAATCAAGCTCTAACTAATCCTAACATCCCCACGGTGGAGGAACTCATCGATCGTCTTCTACGAGTTCCGTCACCAGTGGAGACATCCGAGATTGGCTCCCAGACAGCTTCCGAGTCCTCAGCCTTTGTTTCTAATTCGGCAAACCGTGGAGGACGAGGCCGTGGGCGTGGTGGAAGAGGTGGTCGTGGTAGAGGTGATCGTCTTCAGTGCACTTATTGCAAGCGCGTGGGTCATACCCAAGACAGGTGTTATTCTCTGCATGGTTTCCCGGAAAAGTCAGCCAATGTCACGCAGTCTGACGATCAGAAATTTGAGGTTGGGTATGATAATCAGAAAAGTGGCAGTCAAAATAATTTTTCAGTTGATGAATATAAGGAGTACCTTCAGCTTAAGGCAGCCCAACAAGCCTCATCTTCAGCAACTATAGCTCATACTGGTAATTCTACGGTTTGTTTCTCTCATTCATCTCCTGTTGGTTCCTGGATTTTGGATTCTGGTGCTTCTGACCATATAGCCGGTAATTCTTCTCTCTTTTCTGCTTTATCTTCTACCAAAACACCACATCACATCACCCTTGCTAATGGCTCTAAAACACAAGCCACTGGTATTGGTCAAGCCTCACCTCTTCTCTCTCTGTCTTTAAATTCAGTCTTATTTATACCTGGATGTCCTTTCAATTTAGTTTCTATAAGTCAACTTACTCGATCTCTTGATTGTTCCATAACCTTCACTTCTACTTCCTTTTCTATCCAGGACCGGAGTACGGGGAAGATGATTCGAGCAGGATCTGAGTCACGTGGTCTCTACTATTTACAACCTCCATCCTCCACAATATGTGCTGCCACAGAGTCGTCCAGTCTTCTTCATCGTCGTTTGGGTCACCCAAGTTTGAATAAATTAAAGAAAATGGTCCCTCATCTCTCTAATCTACAGTCATTGGAATGTGAGGCATGTCAGCTTGGAAAACATGTTAGGGCATCCTTTCCAAGCAAGGTTACAGGTCGTGAAGAGTCCCCTTTTAGTCTTGTTCATTCTGATGTTTGGGGTCCTAGTCGTATTTCTTCTGTCTTAGGATATAGGTATTTTGTTACTTTCATTGATGATTTTTCTCGTTGTACTTGGTTATTTTTAATGAAAGAACGTTCTGAGTTATTTACTATTTTTCAAAAATTTTGTGCTGAAATACACAATCAATTTGGACAAACTATTCGTATCTTACGTAGTGATAATGCCAAAGAGTATTTTTCTTCCCGTTTTAATGCTTTTATGGCATCTCATGGTATAGTTCATCAGTCGAGTTGTCCTCACACACCTCAACAAAATGGTGTGGCTAAGCGCAAACATCGCCATATCATTAAAACAGCTCGTACTCTCCTATTACATTCCAATGTTCCTGTGAAATTTTGGAGTGATGCTGTTCTCACTGCAGGTTATTTAATAAATCGAATGCCATCTTCTGTTCTCAATAACCAGGTTCCTCACTCTATTCTATATCCTCAGGCACCCCTTTATACTGTTCCCCCTCGTGTTTTTGGCTCCACTTGTTTTGTCCACAATGTTGCTCCAGGTCTTGACAAACTTGTTGCCCGTGCCATCAAGTGTGTCTTCCTCGGTTATTCTCGGGTTCAAAAAGGGTACAGGTGTTATTCTCCTTCAACAAATCGCACTTATATCTCTGCTGATGTCACCTTTTTCGAGGATACACCGTACTTTGCCTCACAGGTCTTGTCGGAGTCTGTTTCTCAAGTCTTGCCTATTCCAGTCTTTGATTCTCCTGTTTTTAGTCCACCTGTCTCGCATATATCAGAGACTGTCCCTGCTGCTCCTAGGTACCCCACAGAGCCATTTCGTCTCACTTACCACCGCCGTCCTCGTCCTACGACTCTGGAAGCTGCACCCGTTGTGGACACCAGTGACTCACCTCCTGCTCCTCCGTCTCCATCGATTCCGGTCCAACCTGAGCCTTCCGCTGATCTCCCCATTGCTCTTCGCAAAGGTACTCGTTCTTCCCGTAATCCTCATCCTATTTATAATTTTTTGAGTTATCATCGTTTGTCTTCCACCCATTGTGCCTTTGTATCTGCTTTGTCGTCCATTTCTATACCTAAAACTGTTCAGGAAGCACTATCCCATCCAGGATGGCGACAAGGCTATGATTGATGAGATGACAGCCTTGGAATCTAACCATACTTGGGATCTTGTTCCCTCTCCTCCTGGGAAGTCTACAATTGGTTGCCGTTGGGTTTTTACTGTCAAAGTTGGTCCTGATGGGGCAGTGGATCGCTTGAAGGCCCGTCTTGTGGCTAAAGGATATACTCAGATTTATGGTCTTGACTATGGTGATACTTTTTCTCCTTTTGCCAAAATGGCCTCTGTTCGTCTCTTTTTATCCATGGCTGCTATTTCTTGTTGGCCTTTATATCAGCTGGACATTAAAAATGCATTTTTACATGGTGAGTTGGAGGAGGAAATTTATATGGAGCAACCACCTGGGTTTATTGCTCAGGGGGGGTCAGGTCTTGTTTGTAAACTTCAGAAGTCATTGTACGGGTTGAAACAGTCTCCTCGAGCCTGGTTTGGGAGGTTTAGTAAAGTCATACAGCAGTTTGGCATGATTCGTAGCGAGGTCGACCACTCTGTGTTCTATAAACATTCACCGTCTAAAAGGGTTATTTATCTTGTGGTCTATGTGGATGATATTGTAATTATAGGTGATGATCATGAAGGGATCACTAGACTAAAGCAACATTTGTTTCAGCATTTCCAAACTAAAGATTTGGGCAGGTTGCGATATTTCCTCGGTATTGAGGTTGCTCAGTCAAGGGCAGGTATCTCCATTTGTCAAAGGAAGTATGCACTTGATATTTTGGAAGAAACCGGGATGCTAAATTGTAAGCCGGTGGATACTCCTATGGATCCGAATGTTAAGCTTATGCCAAATCAGGGGGAGCCATACTCAGACCCAAGCAGATATCGGAGATTAGTGGGAAAGTTGAATTATCTCACTATGACTAGACCAGATATAGCCTTTGTCGTCAGTGTTGTTAGTCAGTTTCTCAACTCCCCTTGTGATAGTCATTGGGATGCAGTTACTCGTATTTTAAGGTATATTAAAGGATCTCCTGGAAAAGGGTTAACATATGAGAACAGAGGTCACACAAACATTGTTGCCTATACAGATGCAGATTGGGCGGGATCTCCGAGTGATAGGAGATCAACGTCTGGATATTGTGTTTTCATTGGAGGTAATCTCATCTCATGGAAGAGTAAGAAGCAGAGTGTAGTTGCAAGATCGAGTGCAGAAGCAGAATATCGAGCCATGGCTCTCACTACATGTGAACTTATATGGTTAAAACATCTACTTCAAGAGTTAAAGTTTTGCGAGATGGGTCCTATGCAACTGATTTGTGATAATCAAGCAGCCTTGCACATTGCTTCTAATCCTGTCTTTCATGAACGGACAAAACATATAGAGATCGATTGTCATTTCATTCGAGACAAGATTCTTTCAAAGGAGATTAGTACTTCATTTGTTAACTCTAATGATCAACTTGCAGATGTTTTCACCAAGTCTCTACGAGGTTCACGAATAAGTTACATATGTAACAAGCTTGGTGCTTATGACATCTATGCACCAGCTTGAGGGGGAGTGTTGATATTGTTTTAATTGTTTTGATATGTTGATAATATAGATGATTTAGTTTCCTAGTTTATCATATTTCTTTTGTAAATAGGAGATATACTCAATCCCTAATATCAAGGGATTTGATACTACACTTGTAATTCTTGTTTCTATAAATTCACAAAGCTGAGAGGGTTTCTCTCAAGCTATTCAGCAATCTTAAGTTGGTACCATTTTTTCCAGAGCCTTCAATCACACCTCCATCCATGTCCTCATATGAACCATAAACCACCCCTTGCTCAAATGATGAAGTGCTTCCAAGATCTTCAGAGCTCTAATACTCTAATACCACTTGATAGAACAGGTTCAGGAACATAAAAATAATGTGAACTCTATTATTGATCTTAAACTCAAAAACAAACGAGGTAGTTGAATTTGGGATAGGGTACTACAAAGCTACATGCTTTTGAGAGTTCGAACACTCTTGGGTATTTGAGAGACTCAAACTCTCCTAACTCCTCCTTCTTCTCAATTCCTGAATGATCCCCCTCTCCTCTACCAAATGATTTAGGCTACTTTACAATTGTCCTAACCGCCTACAACTATTCTAACTGTTATTAACAGATTTCGGTCTCACTTATTCTAACCTTTATTCGCTATTCCTACTATTCCCGTACCTAACCCCAATCCCTCTGCATAATACACATACAACCATGTTAAGAGTAGTATATTAAGCAAGTGTTTAGTATGCATAACGGTATTTATGTCTTTGGCACTACCTTATACTATATTGTACAACAAGCCATTTACAGTATATATACTTGGTCTGCACATACACTGGGTACAGCTTACCGAATTCTCTAGACTCTACTATTATTTTACATGGTATTAGTAGCTTTTAAATTTTTATCCTCTAAAAAAATGGAAATAAAATATAGCAGCTACAGCATTGTGAACTAGGTCATGTTCTCTCTATGACAACCAGTCAGCCGTCACTTAACTTCTCAGGAGACTGGCAAGTAGTTGCCAGTGACAGACTAGTCTGGCACTGGGAGGAGGGCCGGTTGGACCATTAACAGATGGCAGTGTGTTGGGTCATCGGACTTTTGCAGCTTTCATATGTTTCTAAGGAGTGGTTTTCCAGTGCTCCGGTGATTGGAGTTGCTCATTGTTAGTGACTCCAGATTCTGGCTTAAAGCAGTGAGTTTGATATATAATATGGCCAACTCAATAGGTCACCAAAGAAATTGTAGGAGAACATTATAAGGGAATATTTCTGATTTGTTTATTCTAATTTTATTTCTCTTTATTTCTCTGATTTCCTTCCTTGATTCAAGGAAGAAACTTTATTACGTTTTATTGTAATTCATCAATTTAAACAGTCCTAGACTAATGAAAAAAATTACAATAGCATTTTACCACTGCCCTTTCTACATGGCATCAGCAGCTCTAGGTTTTCCGATCTAAGGTTTTTCTTCCCCCTCCCTCATGGCACGCTCAAATTCATGGAAGCATGCCTTTACAGGTGCCTCCCACAACAACGACGACTCCACAGTTGACAACAGTGTCACATAAGGCAATATAGGTGGCGACGCACAAGGCACCGCCGGCGCTAGTGCAAGAAACGACGCAGGCGGCAGCGGCGCATGTACAGATGTCGTTGGTGCAGGAAGCGCCGACGATTATAGAGGAGGCAGTGCAGGTTTGAACTCCTATGGCCAAGAGGGACTCTCAAATTCAAATTCTCTCCAGGTCAATGTTCCGCAGCTTCATGGGAAGAACTACAAAAAATGGTCCCAAATGAATCTAGAAAGCAAGGGAAAATATGGGTTTCTTACGGGAGAACACCTAACAGCGAAAGACATTTGGGAAGCTGTCAAAGGCACATACTTTGATGTTCAGAATTCCTCTCAATTTTTTGACTTCAAATCCAGATTATGGCATGCCAAACAAGGTGACAAGAACGTGAATATTGACTCTTAGAATTTGGGCTTGGGCCTAACTTTACCCCACAAAACCGGCTTGTAAGGTGGGGATTGCCCAAACTTTATAAGCAATACTTAGGCCATATCTCTAGGCAATATGGGACTAAACACACCCTCACAACCAGCACAATGAAGGTGTTGGAGGCTGCAATGATATTGGAGTATAGTACAAGTATATGTATGTATAGTACAAGTGTATGTATTATGTACTACATAACTGATTATGCTGAGTCAGTATATATCAGTTATGGTTACTCAATTGTAACTGTAAAACAGTTAGACTACAAGGCTATATATAGCCTATTGTAATAGCTAGAAGATCAAGAAATGAAATTCTCAAATTTCTGATTCTCTCTCTCTCTGAGTTCCTCGATACTCTCTCATTATGGTATCATGAGTTAATTTCCTGGGCCTAGCCTCTGTTCTTCGTCTTCTTCATTTCTTCATTTCTTCATGGCTGAAACTCATTCGAATCCTTTCAACACCATCAATGGAGCTCCGGCCACTTCTCCAGCGCCAGCGAGCTTCAATCCCTCTCTTTCGATTAAACTTGACGATCAGAATTATCTGCTATGGAAGCAGCAAGTTGAGGCCATCATCATCGCGCACAAACTGCATCAGTATGTTGTAAATCCTGTAATTCCACCGCAATTCACCTTTGAAGCGAATCAAGCCCTAGGTATTGAATCCGAAGCTTATCAGCTATGGGTCGTTCAAGACCAAATGCTCTTTATGTGGCTTCTTAGTTCCCTATCTCCCTCAATTTTGCCCCAATTCATCGTATGCAAGCAATCCTGGCAGGTTTGGGAGAAGATCCATAAGCAGTTTCACTCGCACTTGCGAACAAAGGTTCGACAGCTTCGATCGGAGCTCAAGAATACGAAGAAGGGAACTCGTTCGATCTCTGAGTATCTCCTTCGCATTCGTGCCCTAATTGAATCTCTACAAGCTCTTGGAGATCCTGTCACTAATCAGGATCATATTGACATAGGTCCTTGAAGGTCTTTCGGAAGAATATAACAATTTTGTGATGATGATATAAGCCAGGGCTGAGCAAACCTCCATCGATGATATTGAAGCACTCTTGCTAATGCAAGACGCTCAAATTGAGAAGTTTTGTCAAGAGTTACCTTCACCATCAGTTATTGTTAATGTTGCTCAAGCATCGTCTCTATCTGACTCGTCCTCCTCTCCAAACTTTCAGAGTCGCGATGGTTTCAATGGGGGAAATCGCGGTCGAGGAGGGCGTAGCCGCGGTCGCGATGGAGGTGGCCGTGGTCGTGGCCATGGCGGTCCTAAACCCACTTGTCAGTTGTGTGACAAGTACGGCCACGATGCCTATAATTGTTGGTATCGTTTTGACCATACTTTTGTTCAACCATAGAGACCTCCACCTCAGTCCAATCCTAATCAGCTTCAGATGCAAAACCCTACTCAAGTTCAATTTCAGAATTCAGGGTTTCCACAGCAAGCCTATGGGCAATACTCTCAAGGTTTTGGGCAGAATTATCATGGATCCTTCACACGCCAACAATCCCAATCTCAGCCTAGTGCCAACCTTGTGATGCAACAGCCTCAGTTTGTACCTGTTAGATTCCAACCTAAAACCAATTGGTATTGAGTGAAGTTTCCCAACAGGTATTTAAACCACACCCCAGGATTTGAGGCAGACGATGTGGGACTTCCAACACCCCTCCTCCACGGAAAGCCTGCCAGAACAGGTGCTACACAAGAAGATTGCCATGACAGGCGATACGCAGGAAGGTGGGCTCTGGCTCTGATACCATGTTAGAATAATTGGGCCTAACTCCACTCTAAAAGCTAGCTCATAGAGGGAGGGATGCCCAAGTTATTATAAATGGTTCTAGGCTCATTTACTCAATCAATGTGAGACTTAGACACTTAATAGTACCTAATACTCAAGAGGTACTTCAGAGACCCTTTGATGGTCAATCCTGGTTCCCTGACTCGGGAGCCTCCCACCATATAACAGCAGACTCGAATAATCTCAGCCACAACAATCCCTTTGGAGGACAGGACCAAGTTCTAATGGGAAATGGCCAAGGTCTCTCCATTAACTCAATATGTTCCTCTAAATTCTCCTCTCCCTCTCATCCTCATATCATTTTGTCATTAAATAATCCGCTTCTTGTCCCTAACATTACAAAGAACCTTGTCTTTGTCTCTAAGTTTGCACGTGACAATAATGTTTACTTTGAATTTCACCCATTTTCTTGCTATGTGAAATCTCAAGGTTCTAATCATGTACTCCTAGAAGGCTCCCTTGGAAGTGATGGCCTATACAGCTCTGACAACATCAACATCCTCAAGGAGCCTTCCTCATCATGTTTCCAGCATACTTTGTGTGATACAGCTCCTAATGAGCTTGTAGCTAAGTCATTTTCCTCTGTTTTACCTACTGTAACTAATACTTTTGCCTCATGGCATTATAGATTAGGACATGCAAATAGTAATGCTGTCAAATCTGTCTTGCAAATCTGTAATATACCCTCATTGAATAAAACTGATTTTGAGTTTTGTAATGCTTGTTGCATGGGAAAGTCCCATTGTTTACATGCTCCACCCTCTACATCTATTCATCCCACTCCCTTTGAACTAATACATAGTGATCTTTGGGGTCCAGCCCCTTATCAATCTCATGGTGGCTACACCTATTATATTACCTTTGTGGATGCACACACCCGTTTTACCTGGATATACTTTCTAAAACAGAAATCAGATGCTTTAAATGCCTTCAAACAATTTTCAGCACTTGTTTTCACTCAATTCTCAGCCAAAATCAAGGCTGTGCAAACTAATTGGGGAGGGGAATTTAGACAGTTCTCCAAATACCTAGCAGATCTAGGTATCATCCATAGATTCACTTGTCCCCACACATCTCATCAAAATGGAACAGTGGAGCGCAAACACAAACAAATTGTTGAAATAGGACTTGCATTACTTTCTCATGCATCCCTGCCACTTAAGTTTTGGGACTCCACCTGATAAATAGACTGCCCACAGCAGCACTAAAGTCCCATTCCTCTCCTTTTCATGCCTTGTTTGGCAATATCCCATACTACTCTACTCTAAGAATTTTTGGTTGTGCCTGTTTTCCATTCTTGAGGCCATACAATCAGCATAAAATGCAATTCAGGTCCTCCGAATGTGTCTATCTTGGACTGTCCCCTCAACACAAGGGACATAAATGCCTTGATTCTAATGGTCGCATTTACATCTCCAAGGATGTCTTATTCAATGAGTGTATATTTCCTTACACAAAGTTATTCACCAATCCTACTGTGTCTGAGCCCTCTTCCACATTCCCAACCTCTATACTTGTTCCTACCTATCCACCTCTCAATGCCACTCCCTTAAATCAACATGCTCCCTCCTCTCCACCTGCTTCTGGGTCAATTCTTCCCTCATCCGAGCCTGCTCACTCTCCATCCAACTCATCTAGCCCTCTGCCAACTCCACCTGATAACACATCTCCAACTTCATCCAACTCTCTTCCTAGTCAACATGCTACCTCATCTCCCACATCATCCAACTCTCTGTCAAGTCAACCCCCATCTCTATGGGGAAATCCGGTAACTTGGAGAAGTAAGAAACAAGGAGTGGTTGCTAGAAGTAGTGCAGAGGCTGAATTTACGGCAATGGACCAAGGAATCTGTGAAGGACTGTGGATTTACAGATTCCTAGCGGAACTAAAGTTGAAAGTTGAACTTCCATTAAAGCTATACTGTGACAACAAGGCAGCAATAAGCATAGCTCACAACCCTGTGCACCATGATAGAACAAAGCACATTGAGATTGATCGCCACGTTATAAAGGAGAAAACAGATGCTAGAATTATCTGTTCACAACAAATAGCGAACATTCTGACCAAGAGCTAACTAAGTTAGGCATGATAGATATCATGCACCAACTTGAGGGGGGTGCAGGAGAATCAAATCAGGGAATATTCCTGATTTGTTATTCTGATTTTATTTCTTTTTATTTCTCTGATTTCCTTCCTTGATTCAAGGAAGAAACCTTATTATGTTTTATTGTAATTCTTCTATTTAAACAGCCCTAGACTGATGAATAAAATTACAACAACATTTTACCACTGCCTTTCTACAGAAATGATTACAGCCCAGTCACGTGCTCCAACAACCAGACTAGGATCATGAACACACTTGACCAAATTCATCAAAAAGCACATCTGATTTAAAAAGACTGAGGTTCCAAATTAAATAGAAGATTTAGATATCAAACTCCTACTTCAAAACCAAATCCAATCTTTGCAGCAATTAACAGCAAAAGTAATAGTGAAAGAAAACAAAAGAACGAAATTTAAATATATAAACGGCAGTCACTCATCACCTGGGCTCTGTGAGAGTGAAAAAATTGTCGCTTCCTCAAGAAGGCATAGCTGAAATATTTTTAAAAATAACTGTCAAAGCTGTATTCAATAAGTTCACATGTATAGCAAGAACTTTAGTCACTAATAGAAAAGGATAGGCAAAATAGGTAGATTGGTCTTATACGTTTATATTATTTTTCATATTGGTTCTGTAAGTTTTTTATTTTTCAAATTGGTCCTTACAAGTTACGTTCTGTTTCCACATTAGTCCTTTCCGTCAATTTCGACCTTACAGGGTCAGATCAAAAGCCACGTGTCGGACTAAGGTGATAGTCACGTCAGATCAAAACTGACGGCGTTAGGTCAAAATTGACGGAAAGGACTAACGTGAAAACAGAACGTAACGTGTAAGACCAATTTGAAAAATAAAAAAACTTATAGGACCAATATGAAAAATAAAATAAACATATAGGACCAATTTACCTATTTTGCCAAAAGGATAATATATGGCAATTTATTTCAACATTGCCAGTGCAGGGAAAGCCTAAGAACTCCAAGACTAGTCCAGGTATCACATATGAAGAATACACCATATTAATGTGTTGACTATTTGTAATGACATGAACTGCATATAACCTACAAATGTCGCCCTTTTAGTAATAAAGCAAACAATGAAGCTCTTTCCTGGTAATAGAATAATACATAGAAGTTAACAATACCCAAATTAAAAAAACAATAGGCACTTATATTAGCATCCCAAATGTAACATTTTGGTAAGCTGAAACAACCCCTCGGTTTGATATATCATTTGATAGATTTAACTAGTTCTGGCAATGAACAAGATATCTATATTCAACCATTGAGGAATGACTGATCTATCAGGTTTGCAGCTTTATATCAGTCACACTAATGTCAATAAATTATTCCTTCAAAAATATCATTAATTTTGGAAGATAAAACTATTTCAGTTTGGGAGACATGCATTTCAGGAATATTTTAGCATTGTAATTGAAGGACCCTTCCTTGTAATTAAAAAGGGCATGCTGAAGGTCATACTTTCGTGGATCAGAATGCTCAATTGATAACTTTCTTGTCTTGGCAAACTGAAGCATAGCAGGTGTCCCAAGATCATATTCAGATATTGATAGGACACAGTCTGGATTAGGATGTGATGGAATAATTGTGGTAGAAATCCCTGCAAGGTCATAGCAGCATGTGACATTTTTTTTCTTTATAAAATAAGAATTTATTAAGAGAGAAGAGAATAGTACAAATCCAAGGGCATAAGCAATCTCAAGAACTGAAATCCGACAACCGAAAGTACAATGAGAAAAAAATAACAAGAAGCATGCAACAAAGCTTCCCAATGTCTCTGCAGATCTGTCAGATACACCTCCCTAAAAAGGGCATAGCAGAACACCATAACAAAGCTAGAACAACTACTCTAATCCCAAACGAACTCAAGAGACGACCATCCCACTGTAAAGATTCTACCATTCCGTTCCAACCAAATGCACCAAAGAACCGCAAAACGAGTGTGTTGCATAAGTTTTTTAGCATCTTTGCTAGAGCCAAACCCCTAAAAGTAATACTCAATAAAATATGCAAATCCATGGGGAAAACCTAGTATTCACTGAAGACACCAAACAAGTTATTCTAGAGAAAGGAAGCTGCTGAGCAATGCAAAAGCAAATGAGAACCAGTTTTAGAAGTAGCTCTGCATATAACATAATAATAGGGGAAAAACAGATAGAGATCTTCTAATTTGAAGCAAATCATTCATATAATCCTGTTAAGCACATAAGTCCAAACAAAGGAATTGACCTTCTTGGAATCATTGTAATTATTATGTAGATTTATTGGATAGTCATATCATATCCTATCATATTATGTAAATAGGAAAAAATCCACTAGATTTATTTTGTAATTATTTCATTAAGCGTATAGAAAGGAGCCTCTGATGTGTAGTTGAAACACATCAGATTTCATATGTCTCTCTTTTCTCTCATTACTCTCAACATGGTATCTACATCCTAAAGCGAGGCAATCCTAATCTGTGTGTAACCGGTGGACCCAATTCCCACCGTTGAAAATATTTTCCGGCAAACCATGTTTCAATTCCAGTTGCAAGCATTTCTCTCTCTCCTCCTGCCACTGTCGGACATCTTTTCCAGCCGGCGACACCACCACTGGCGACATCTTTTCCAGCCAGTGACATCTACGGCAAATACTGCTTGCGAGCTCTTGTGGTTAAAGTATTTGCTCCAAGAGTTGAAGTTTTGTGAGATAGATCCTATGAAACTTGCTTGTGATAACCAATCAGCCTTGTATCTCTCTTCGAATCCAATCTTTCATGAAAGGACTAGAATATAGAAGTTAATTGTCACTTCATCAGAGAAGATATCCTCCCAGGAATCATTGAGACTTCTTTCATGGGTTCTACAGATCAACTAGCAAACATGTTGACTAAGTCCTTATGGAGTAGCTAGTTGCATCTGACATAATGCTCCAACAAGAGGGTAGTGTTCATCGTAATCATAATAAGTGGATAGTGTGGATGGTGTGGATAGTGTCCACGATGTCGAAAGTGGTTTCTATTAGATGTATACATGTATTCTTTGTATTTACACTTCATAGGATTTAGCATATATAATTGATATTCAAGGAATAAGGTTCCACTATCTTGATCAAGTGTATATATATATTGTAGTATCATATTGCAATTTTAAAATATAGATAATTATTCAGATTTAACTTCAAGTGGAACTACTCAAAGTATCATATTTAACAAATATAAGGAAATTGCTACAATCTTTCCTAAAAAATTAGCCCTCAGCAAACAGTAAGAAGCGTTGCAAGCTCACCCCCTAAGCAATGAGATTTATGAGAAACCAAACAAAGTCAAAGAACTGTCAGATCAGATACAAGCATGACATTCAGACAAAGCTCAAAAACCTTAATCAGTTAACTACAAAAGCACCAAAACCACTTATCCTACCACAATCAGATCCATGCTGGCAGACACACCCAAGCAAAACAACCAAGAAAACTTCATTGACAACACAATTGGGCAGGCCGGGAGACACACAACTTGCCTCCCAAACCAGAACAAGCGGCACTGTCATCACAAATTCAAGATATGTTCATACACTACCTTGAAAACAAATAATTGTGACAACATAATCTATGTTAGAAAACCCTAAATCATAAGCGCCTTTGGCTGTCAAGCAGACAAGTAATTTGCTGAAAACCATAATTGCCCCCTTCAAGTTCAAGAGCATAAATGGATAGTTTATATAATTCCGAAAGTTACATACCATCATCCTTCTCCAAAAGCTCAATATCCCTTGCAGTAAAGTCGGAATCTATGACCAATCGGTTACCATCTTTTGCATTTTTCAAAGAAAGATTTTTTGGTCTTCTGCGCTTACGGGGCCTCGCACTGCATACAGACATGAATCGACCATTTTACTTCAACCATGTATTTATATGGAAGTATTTGAGCCGAGACAATACCAGAAAGGGTAAGAAATAAAATAGCTTACCAAAAGAAAAATGGTCGTAATTTTGGGTCAATGGCATCTGCAACAATCTGGAGGAAAAAAATGTTTGAGATCTCAAAGTGCCTCTTAAAGAGAAATTCTAACTGACAACTATAAGACTATCAATGCTTTATGGCAGCAAATGTTGCAGTAAAGTGGGATGCAGATTCCCTGCAGTAGTTTGTCTCTATCTCTCTCCACTTGCATTTCTTTTTTTCTTTTTTTTTTGACAAAATAAATTAAGGGTTAGAAATGTGAAAGAAACAAATCTAATGGTGGTAAATTGCACAACTTTGGCAAATGCGTGAAATAGCTACTGCAGCGAATCCGGATCCAGTAAAGTGCCAAGTGCCAACCAGATAAAAATATTAGTGCTGGAGATGAGAATGTTTAGATGCATGGGTGGAAATACAAGAAACCAAAAAATTAGAAATGAATGTATCAAGGAGAAAGCTGGTATAGCAAATTTACAAGAGAAGATGACTGACTCATCTAAAGTGGTTTTGTCATGTGAAGAGACCAACCGAGACCTCGGTGTGAAAATCTGATCGAATAAATATAGCCCAATTAAAAGGGAAAGAGGAAGACTGAAAAAAGCTTTAGGAAAAACCATTAAAAGAAGACCTTACCATAAGTGGATTAAATTGAAATTTTGGTTTTATATAGAGCCTAATGGCATTGTTTGATCCATATATCCGAACCCGCATAGGATTTATTTCTTATTTATCATTTCATTATTTGTTTCCTTATTTAACTAGGAGTAGGATTCTATATTAGTATAAAAAGAGAATTTGGTTATTGTTCAGTATCATATTCTCATCTTATCAATAATATTAACATCGCTTCTTACCCGTTTCCCCCTCTCTTCTCTTTATTTCCCAACACTAAACATAAATTTTTCAACACTAAACATATTAGACGTCACAAATGAAACAGTGAGATTAATCTAACCAAGCATCTAAAGACACGTCAGTTTGTAAATAGATAAATTATAACTAATTAGATATTAATAAGTTATAATAGATTTACAGAAAAGAAAATAAACTGCGTGCAAACCTCAGATCTGCGGATATCAGTTTTCACAGACACATTTACGGCCTGATATCCCTCTGATACCTGCAAAATTATTTATACATTATTACAGAGGTTCAATACAGCTTTATGAACAGAATACCTATAAGAGTGAAGAGTATTGAAGATTACTGACCCAAAATTCAAAGTTGAAGAGATCATGGGATGAAGACAAGTGATATCTTAGACCCTAAAAAAGGTCTTGTCAGAAACATTAAAAACAGGTTTCTAGATCATATTGACAATGTATAGACTCAAAAGGAGAAAGTAGTGTTAACCTTAAAACAGGCACATCTAACCAAACAGAATGGACAAGAGAAATCTTCGGTGACTGCAATTAAATCTTCCAGTTACTAGATAATCTATAGATACTGACAATAAGGAAAGAAAGAGATAACAATGTAAAATAAGATAATCTATAGATATCCAAAATCAGGCATGCATCAATAAGTAGGAACCACAATCAGTCACACCCATACTACAAATACATGTTTGTCAAAGATTCACTCAGTCTAAAATGACCAAGTCTTAAAAGTGTGAAAGCATGGACAAAACACAGGCTATGATAACATCACAAGAATTGGGGTGCAAATAAGATGCAACACTGAGCTTATGGATAAAATGGACATTGTATAACATGCCTTATAGAAACAGAGAAGGAGAGAAACTAAGAGAGAAAGAGAAACTCAATATACTTGATTTCATTGATTGAATCTGAGTTACGTTGAGGCACTAGTATTTATACTTGTGCTTTGAATAACAGAAATGCAACTAACTAAACTACTCACAACAAAATCAATCTTGACTAACTTAGTGCAGTACAACTACAGTACAGATACAGAACAAGTGCAGTACAATTTAACGTACACTGGACTACTCTAATATTCCCCCTTCAAACTTAGGGTGGGTGACTAAGTGTTAACTTGTCAAACACCCTTAGTTTGTCATGCAGTAAATTGAACCGAGTAGCAGATAGAGGTTTTGTAAGAGCATCAGCCCACTGATCATGGGCTGGAACATGAGAAACAATTAGACTCTTGTTCAGCACTTTCTCCCTAACGAAGAAGATATCCAACTCCATATGCTTGGTTTGGGAGTGTAGAATTGGATTGTGAGTGAGTGCCACTGCACTGAGGTTGTAACACAGGATTTTAGGGGTGCTGAACTTAGTCTTTAGCTCAGTAAGCAGTGATTGGACCCATAACATTTCTGCTGTTAGATTGGCCAGACTGCGATACTCAGCTTCTGCACTTGAGCAAGCCACCAAGGTTTGCTTCTTTGACCACCACGAGATCAAATTGGGTCCAAGGTAGAGACAGGCACCAGAGGTAGACCTTCGGTCATCCGGGTCTGATGCCCAATCTGCATCACAGAAACCTGTGAGTGCTAAGGGCTGCTGGAGAGAAGCGGGTTGAATGAGCAGGCCATGGTGCATTGCCCCCTTAAGATACCTAAGTATCCTTTTGACTGCTTTCCAGTGTTCCTCGAGTGGTTGAGAGAGGAATTGACACACCTTATTAACTGAGTAGGCAATTTCAGGTCTTGTTAGAGTTGCATACTGCAGAGCTCCAACAATAGACCGATACAATGATGGATCCTCAACATGGTTTGAGCCTTCTTTGGTGAGTTTGGCATTGGTGACCATGGGTGTAGGAATTGGCTTGGCAGATTCCATATGAACTTTGGCTAGTAAGTCTCGAATGTACTTAGATTGAGACAAGAGCAAGGACCCGTTTGGAAGATGAGACACCTCAATGCCAAGGAAGTAATCCAGTGATCCTAGTTGCTTAAGAGCAAACTCGGAATGAAGTTGATCAATGAGTTTTTGAATATGAGTGAGTGAGCTTCTAGTCACAATTATGTCATCCACGTAGACTAGTAGCATAATGTGGACATTGTGTTGCTGAAACTGAAACATTGAAGGGTCACACCTGCTGGACTTGAAACCTCTCTTGAGAAGAGCTTGTTTGAGGCGATCAAACCAGGCACGGGGGGCTTGCTTAAGCCCATAAAGTGCTTTGTTGAGCTTGTATACCAATGACTTGTCATTTGCCTCAAACCCCAGGGGTTGTACCATGTACACTTCCTCATCTAGATACCCATTCAAAAAGGCGTTATTGACATCCAATTGCCGAATAGGCCATTTATAGGAAACTGCTAGAGTGAGGACAGTTCTAACTGTAGTAGGCTTGACTACCGGTGAGAAGGTCTCATTGAAGTCACTTCCTGCTTGTTGGTGAAAGCCCTTTGCCACAAGACAGCCCTTGTATTTGTTGATACTACCATCCGGATTCTCCTTAACTCGGAACACCCATTTACACCCAATTGGGTTCCGGTTAGGAGGAAGTGAAACTAAGGTTCATGTGTTGTTTTTCAATAAGGCATGGCATTCATCCTTCATGGCAGCAAGCCACTGAGGGGCTGCCAGGGCCTGTTTAACAGTGCTGGGTTCCACATGAGTAAGAAGTAGTGTAGGGTGGAGTTTAGGTAGGACAATTCCTGATTTTGCACGAGTTTGCATTGAATGACAATTAAGGGGATAGACCAATAGTGGTTGTGCAAGAGCTGAAGAAGGACTAGAGGATGACAATGAATGAGAAGAGGGGTGCACAGGTGAGGAGGAAGAGGATAGGCTAGAAGAAGCTGTTGGAATTGGAGAAAGGTGTGTAGTGGGAACAGAAGAAGAATGTGCAGGAGGTGAGGGTGAATTGAAGTGGAGGTTTGAATTGTTGAGACAGAGAGTGATGAGTAGGGGAAGGCATAGCTATAGATGGTGGTGAGGAATGAGATGTGGTGGGTGTGGGCAGAGGGCTGGAACAAGGAATAAGAGGTGGAACATAGGATATGGGACTAGGCAAAGGGGTGTTCAGTTGAGAGCAGTGTTATCGATGGCGGATGGCGGCCTATGGCGGCCAGCCAAAAATCCACCATACATTATAGCGGATGGCGATGCGGCCATATGGCGGATGCCATGGCGGACAAAAAAAAATTATATATATATATATATATACATAACATAACAAAAATTGCAAAAATAAATATAAAATCCAAAATACTAACAACATATACCAAGAACCATAAACTAAATTGATAGAAAATATCATATAAGTCTCATATTCACCTATCATAGACTACTAACAAGGTTGATTACCACCAAGTTCAAGACTTCTATTGGAAATAGCAGCATTTAAGGCTTAAGATTCATGTATCTTGGTTTAATTCATTCATGTACTTAGGATGCTTAGGGTGATGCACTAGAATTTATTTCCCTTGTAATCATAACATGTAATTGATTATGGAGAAACTTAGTATTTATATACACTCCATAATCAATTACATGTTATGATTACAAGGGAAATAAATTCTAGTGCATCACCCTAAGCATCTAAGTACATGAATGAATTAAACCAAGATACATGAATCCCAAGCCTTAAATGTTGCTATTTCCAATAACTTCAAAATTCAAATAACAAAATAATAAAAACAACATCACAAACACAAAGTAAATGGCTAATCCTCTTCCTCAACCCCAACATAATCAATTTCTTGGTTACCTAATGGTTTGAAAGCCATTTTCGGACTGAAAAAGGAGAAGAGAAGAGGCTTGTCGCTAGTCACCGGCCAGAGGGTGGTCGCCGGAGGTCAGTGATCGCCGGACGGTGGTCGCCGGAGGTCAGTGATCATCGGACGGTGGTCGCCTGAGAGTGGGTGGTTGGAGAAGAAAGGATGAAATGGGTGGTCATCTGAGAGGTTCAGGTCAATATACGAACATGAGAATGGGAAGTCAGATATGTTTTTAGGGTTTTGCCTGTTTTGGGCCCAATTTCCGGGTCTGGTCACACAACCCAAGCAACCCAGGAGGTTGATTTAGGGTTTTTCCCTCAAAAAACCCAAAAAAACCCGTTTTTTTCCGCCATGGGCGCCGGCCGCCATGCGGCCGCCATTTTCCACCACATGAAATCCGCCACGCCACCGCCTCCGTATGGCGTTTCCCTCTAAACCCGTCACCGCTTTCCGCCATGCCACTATTCGATAACACTGGTTGAGAGGATGAGGATGAGGAATCATGGAAAAGTTCTGTAAAGGGAAATCTAGTTTCATTAAACAGGACATCTTTAGAAATAAAGATCCTTCAATCTGTGCTTAAACACTTGTAGCCTTTGTGAGTTAAGGAGTAGCCTAAGAAAACACATTCTTGAGATCTAAAGGAAAGTTTATTGGCTTGATATGGTCTTAGAAAAGGAAAGCATGCACACCCAAATGTCTTAAGAAATTTGTAATCTGGTGTTTTGTGAAGAAGAAGGGGAAAAGGTGATTTGTTACCAAGAGTGGATGAGGGTAGCCTATTAATTAAATAGGCAACTGTAACAAAGGCATGGTCCCAAAACTTGAGGGGAATGTTAGCATGAGCTAGAAGGGCAAGACCCATTTCTACTATGTGCCTATGTTTGCGCTCAACTAAACCGTTTTGATGATGAGTGTGAGGGCAAATTAAGCGGTGGGTGATGCCTAACTCAGTGAGATACTTGGTGAAAGGATGGAATTCACCACCCCAATCACTCTGAACAGATTTAATTTTGGTTGAAAATTGAAGTTCAACCATAGACTTGAAATGTGTGAATTGGATTAAAGTATCAGATTTTAGTTTAATAGGAAAAACCCAAGTGAAGCGTGTGCATGCATCTACACAAGTTAAGAAGTACTTGTAACCACCAGATGACTGGGTTGGGGCAGGGCCCCATAGATCACATACAACTAGCTCAAAAGGTTGTTGATAAACAATCAAAGGGGAAGGGGCATGGAGGCGATGTGCCATGCCCATGCAGCAGGCTGCACAAAGTTCATTTTGAGACGTAGGTGGGAGTTTGATGTTTAAAGTTTGCAGAGCCTCTTTAAGGGCATCATAATGAGGATGTCCAAGTCGATAATGCCACAGTTTATATGATGAAGTAAGAAACAGAGTTATCAACAACTGAACAAATTTCATTTATTGAAGGAATACAGGTGTTACAGGAATTCAAAGTACAAGTATTACAAGATTTCAGAGTATTACTAGGCTGAATACATGGTGAGGGATTAACTAGAGAAACAGAATTACATTGCACTTTGTTCCTAACAATATCAAGAGAGTTATTGTTACAATTAGGAGAGTTAAAGGGAAGAGTACCAAATCTGTACAATCCATCTGCCCCAACGGTTCCTCTTAGCAAAACTTCAGAGGAAACCTGAGATTTCACAAAGCAAAATGAAGGGTGAAACTCAAAGAAAACATGATTATCCCTAGCAAACTTACTAACACTCGTAAGATTTTTAGTGATGGCAGGAACATGGAGTAAATTAGAAAGTGTGAGAGTTGTGTGAGGTTGAATAGGGGAAACGAAATTCATGGAGCCAATTGAGTTAGTGGACAAACCTTAACCATTACCCATATAGACTTGTTCAGATCCTTGAAGAGATTAAGAGTCTGTGAGATTTGTTGGGTCTGGGGTCACATGGTGTGTGGCACCCGAGTCTGGGTACCAAGGTTGAGGATTGAACATGTGCTCTGCACCCGTGAGCAAGGCACGAGCCGGAGGACACGATGGACCAGAAAATCCATACTATGGTGGAGGTGGCCTCATGTTCATGGGCAAAAGTGGTCTCTGTTGAGGGGGCTGCCAACAGCCATAGGCAGCACTAGGCATGTAGTAGTCTTGGAATGAGGTGGCATTGGAATTTCAATGATAACAGATACTAGCATCATGTCCATATTTCTTGCAGATTTGACACTGAATAGACGAACGCCCACCTGAGCGACCGCCTCGGCCACGGTAACCACCGTTGCGTCCACCGCGGTAGCCACCGCCACGACCTCGATAACCATCATTGAAGTTACTATTGCCACCATTGTAATTGTTATAGTTACCAGTGTAGTCACCTTGACCTCTATTGTTGTAATTAGCAGCCATGGTATGAGAAGTCCCTTCTGGAAACGACGAGCCTTGAGAACTACGGTTTGAGTATGCATCTAAGTTCTGATCGCGAGGAGGACCTTGTGCGAGATTAACTGAGGCCATAGGCTCTACAAGAACCGATTTCTTGTTCTTCTCAAGCCTAGCCTCATGAACCAACAGAAGCAATTCCAATTCATCGAGCGAACACAGTTTGATTCTACTGTTCACCGCAGCGACGATCGAGTCGTAATCTTCAGGAAGTGCTTCGAGTGTGATCTCCAGGAGATTGCGATGCGGAATTGGATCGCCGAGAAAGAGCAAGGAATCAGAGATCGCGCGAACCCTAAGCATAAACTCTTCAACTTTGCGATCACCTTTCGTAAGGGATCGAAGCTCAGAACGAAGCTGTCGCGCACGAGTGCTAAGACGATTGTGAAAGTATTTGTGGATTTCATCCCAGATTTGCCACGAAAAGGTGCAATCAACAACCCTAGATAACAAAGAATCCGAAATTGAGGAGAGTAGCCATGTCACAATGAGAGCATCTTGCTGCTCCCATTTGGTGTACAGAGGATTAATCCTATCTTGATCGCGATCAGCATCAGATGCAAATCGAAGAGGAATTCTAGGTCTTGTGACGAACCGTTCGAGCTTGTGGCCTCAAATGATTCCTTCTAGCTGCTGTTTCCATTGTCTGAAATTTTTGTCATCAAGTTTTATAGAGATTGGGTGAGAGAATGGTGCTTGAGAGCCACCAGGTATGGCAAGGGAAGCCATGGATGGATCGAGAAGATCTATGATACCATTATAGAAATGGAGAAGGAGAGAAACTAAGAGAGAAAGAGAAACTGAATATACTTGATTTCATTGATTGAATCTGAGTTACATTGAGGCACTAGTATTGATACTTGTGCTTTGAATAACAGAAATGCAACTAACTAAACTACTCACAATAGAATCAGACTTGACTAACTTAGTGCAGTACAACTGCAGTACAGATACAAAACAAGTGCAGTACAATTTAACATACACTGGACTACTCTAATAATGCCAAATAGCTACTCAACCTAAAAGCCTAAGCATTTAGGTGAGTAGCAACTTGTGGCTTTTAAAATCTCAGACAAGGGTGCCCAAAGAAAACTTTTAGCCTTCTGCTTGCAATGGCAAAGTGACTGAACTTTCACAGGATAAACAAGTTATTTCTATATCATTAAAATTATATGAAATTTAAATAAGACAGGGCATAGAGATATAAAAACAAACAACTACTTCAATGGAGTTGAGACCATAGAGGTTCAATACAAGAACATGTATAGTAAGCAGAAAATCTGCCCGTTGTTAAGTCCTACAGTACCACACAGCTGTACTTCACAAACTTTAATTAACTTTTTTAGTTTAGATAATAGAACTGAAAATCATTTAAAATTTGAGACATAAAAGATAAATTTGACATCACTTTTCCTGGATCTAGCCAATATTTTCAAATTTGTTCAAAAATAAATAAATTACTCAACAAAGAAAAAAGAAAGCAATCACACATATGAAAGATAGTGAGAGCAACGTTTAAATTACCTTCTGTTCTCTGCAACTTATTATTGTAATACCTGTAATATTTTTGACAAAACAACTTTTTAAGAGAGAAAAATAATACAATGCAGGATGAGCAGCAATTCTTCTAATAGCAAAGGAAACCACTTGACTGAGAAAATATTTATGAATATTATTTGTGAATGAATAATTCTGTTCAGGGTTTCTTTAAATTATATAGACTTATGGTAATAAATAGAGCTAAAACTTTTGGGAGTTCGGAGGCAAAGGTCAGGAGGCATTGAGGGGGCAAGAGATGGGGAAGGGAAGATACTTCCCCACCTTGCATGGAGATTTATTTTTTAACAAAAAGATCCAAATGGGAGAACTAAAAAAATGAACTAGGGGGGGTTTTGGAGGGCTTTCGAAGGCTATCCTCCCTTTCCCAAATCCTCTTCAAACCCTTCCCCTCCCAACTCCCAAACAAACCCTAGGCAAAGAATAATCTATCCTAGCAATCCTAAATAGAGCTAACTGACGGTTTGGCCGAGGCCCGAAGCAAAGTGGACCAAGCCGTGGTCATGGGACATCAGAAGAACCAAAAATCTGATCACGAATGGCTGAGCACTCTGGAGAGAAACCATACAAGGCCACAACATGAAGAAGCTACTGCACTACTCAAGTTCCTAGGCTGGAGTGTCAGTCGGTGGCAAAAGTTCATTGAAATTATGTAAGGCACAATGAACCTTTCCCAAATAAGCAAGAATAGGATCATCAATCTAGCGAGGAGCAATGACATTCATGAGATTCTAGTAGACACCATAGAGATGTGTGTCATTGGTGTAAAGAACCTTGGCTTGCTCCCGAATGGACTCATAGGTAAGATGGGCACTAAAGATCTGCTTCAGAGAAGAGTGAATAGTGGACTTGATAATGCTACACAACTAAGCATCAATCTTGTTCCAGCAGTGAGCATGTCAGCAGCCTTCTTGGTTAGGTGATCAACATAGTCGTCCATTCAGCCAGAATTTGATATTAGAGTCATGTATCATAATTGCTTCCATCCAATTTGCAGTGCAAAGAGGGGCACTGACATAATTGGTGAAAATAGGAGGTTCATCCTTAGAGGAGTCTTTAGGAGCATCTGAGGAGCCAGAACCAGCCATGGGTCAGAACAAAAATGAAAATGAAATTACGGGTACCTGAATAGTACGACACACAGGAACTTTGCAAAACAAAGGTCTGTTGAGGGAGGTGAGGGCAGATCCAGGGAGAGTAGGGGTCAACGAGTCTGGCGCAGGAAATGGCAACTTGATTGGTGGCCAGAAGCGTCGTCACGCACGACTAGAAGTGGTGCACATGCAGCTGCGTGCAGAGAGATGCGCGTGTGGGCACGTCAAGCTGCGGGGTCTGGGCGGTTGGACAGATCGGCAGTTGGCGATATTGCCAGTGGGGTCGACGGTCGAAAATGTTGTCTGACGGCGGCTGACGGCAGCAGAACGGAAAGGAATGAGGGGCTAGAAGGAGAACACAACCACAAAGAGGCTGCAAAACCAAAGTGCGAACAAGGTTTGGCAGAAAATATTTTCATTGATAGGCAACGGGTCTACCAAGTAGGCACGGATTAGGGTTGCCTCTTGTTAGGCTCTAAATACCATCTTACAATTTTGGCTTTAGGTCTAACTCAACCCCACAAAACCGGCTTGTAAAGTGAGGACTGCCCAAGTCTTATAAGCACTACTTAGGTCATATCTCTAGTCAATGTGCAACTCTCAACAATTTAAATTCGAATATTTTATCTTAATTGAAGAAGGCATTGTATGGCCTTAAGCAAACACCACGAGCTTGGTTTGGAAGATTTTCAAGAGTTATGTTGTCTATGGGATACAAAAAAATAGCTAATGGGATCATACACTACTTATTAAACATTCCTTAGGGGGGAGTCAGGGCATTCTTGGTATATATGGATGACATAATAGTGATAGGAGATGTTAAGAAGAAACAGGTTCAACGTCAGAGTTTCGCTGAATTAGAGATCAAAGCATCAGGCTGAAATATTTCTTTGGGATTGATGTTGCTCATTCTAGGCATTTTATCTTTATCTCTAAACATATTAGAAATGGGCAAGACAACTTGCAAGCCAGCAAGTCCCATAGATCCGAATATGAAACTTGGAACAGCAGAAGATGTTGCAATGGACAGAGAAACGATTCAATGTTTGGTAGGAAGAATGAATTGTTTATCTCACATACGACCAGATATTGCCTATGCAATAAGTGTAATCAGTCAATTCATGCATAGCCCGAAAGAAGTTCACCTTCAAGCGGCTCATCAGGCACTCCAAGATCTCAAGGCAACACCAAACAAAGGTATTATGCATGGTTATCAAATCGAGATTTATATCGTGAATCAGAAGACCTATTTTTTGAATCGTGAATCGAATCATGAATCGTAAGATACAAAACCAATATTAAAAAACAAAATATATTTTCACATAAAGAAATAATAGATATTAATATTTTAAAGTCAAATAATTCATTAATTAACCAATAAAATAAAATAAAATCATCCTCAAATAATTCATTATTTTTTATTTAATATTTTGTCATTTTATTTTTCATTTTAGAATTAAGAAAGATATAAAAAGGGATTTGCAATCATAATAATGGATAAAATCTGAAGATAAAAAGGCCCAATATTCTTATGCATAGGTTTTAATTTTATTTGGGCCGAAACCCATCATTCTCCAAATCAGAATCTGCTTTCTTCCCACTCCAAAACCCTACCAGTCGCACCTGACTTCCCTGTCCCTTCACGAACCCCAGTCGCAAACCTCGCTCTCTCAACCACGGAAATTTAGCACCGACCACCAAACTACAAGCTTCCTCAACGCAGTTTCTGTGCATCTTTCTCAGCGCCTCCGACTCCGAGCTTCAAGGAATCGTGACCAGGTTTTCTGCATTGCAACCACCATGCACGAATCGCACAATACGACGGAGAATCGCGATTCATGCGATTCTGGAACGATTCGCGCGATTCAGCAACGATACATGACCGATTCGCGATTCGTATTGTACGAATCGTAAAATACTTACTTCCATGGTATTATGTTTAAATGAAATTATATTAATGCTTCAAGCATATATTGATGTTGATTATCCCGGATCACTGATTGATAGAAGATCAACCTCTAGGTAGTGCACCTTCCTTGGAGGGAATCTTGTGACATGGAGGAGTAAAAAATAGAATGTGTTAGCATGGTCTAGTGTAAATGTGGAGTTTCGAGCTATAGCAAATGGTGTCTGTGAGCTACTTTGGTTAAAGATCATTCTCAAAGATTTTATGATCAACAGATCAACTGTGATGGACCAATGAAACTCTATCGTGACAACAAGTCTGCAAACAAAGCTCATTCGTCGGTCCAACGTGACAAAACAAAGCACATCGAGGGGGAGTGTATCCAAGCTGAGAATGGAGAATACCTACTTGGCAGCTTGAGTGGGAGTGTGGAAAAATCATGAATAGTCAATATGGAAATTCGTGTTCAGTTAATTAAATTGTATTGGGACTCATCTCTTGGGAACTAGTTCCTCTCTTAGAAAATAGCTAGAATTATTGTTGCATAAGACTTAACTCAATTATGGAGCTCTTGTGACTTCAAGTAAATGACAACTTTTCCTTTCAACATCACTTTACTGAGGCATATCTACACAAGTTATTCATGAACAATACTATTCTCTTTAAGGAATTTAGAGACAGACTTTGGTTGACATACTCCCTATCGTTATTAGAAAGTAAACAATTAGGTTTCCAAAATTATGTCTAAACCAAACGATAGAAATGAATAAACAGTTGACCTTTAGATTTGTCTTTTATTAAAAAAAAAAAAAAAAAAAAAACCTAGTTACTCGAGTACAACCATCAATATTTAGGCTCCTTTATGTATATTTTTTTTTTTTTTTAGCTTTTTGGCTGCTTTTGATGTCATTATATCACTATAGTTTTTCCATGGAGGATGTCTTATCCTCAAATCATGTAATCCTCTTCCTTTTTAATGAATTTCTTCTTTCTCTCAAAATAAAAAATGATGCAAACCATTTAGTCCTAAAGACATTGGGAATAGTTGCTAGACCTGAAACATCAGAGTGAATAACAGCTAAAGGTTCAATTCTTTTAATTGAACTAGGAGAAAAATGATCGTGTTTTGCATGCTCACAAAAATCACAATGAAATGACTCAACAGACTCTTTTCCAAATTGTTGAAAGAGATAGAACAGAGGCGTGTGATGCTGAAACTGTGTCATAATACACAACAGATGATTGAATATATAGACATAAAGTCATGAATACCAAAATCCTAATTATTCTAATTTCAATAATTACATGATACTAACTGATACTAATTGACAGCTATACAATAATTACAATATTTTCCAACACTCAAACTAAAGCTGGAGAATATAGATCATATGCACCCAGCCTTGTTACATAAATAACTAATACGAGGACCTCTCAGAGATTTCGAGAAGATATCTATCAGTTGATCATTGGAGTTGACAAAGCTAGTGGTGATGTCACCTGATTGGATCTTCTCCCTGATGAAATGACAATCTACCTCAATATGTTTGGTCATCTCATGGAAAATAGGATTAGAGGCAACATAGTAATGCTACTTGATTATCACAGATTAGCGTCATTTGCATACTCTCTTCAAATTGAAGTTCTTTGAATAACTGCTTCAACCAAATGAGTTCGCAAGTCACTAATGCCGGCTTTTGCAATGGATCTTGCAACTACATTTTGTTTCTTACTTTTCTAGGATATCAGGCTTCCTCAAATAAGTACACAATCCCAGAAGTGCAGGGGCGGCCCAATGTATACGAAAGCCTAAAATCAACTACAAACAGATAAGTGTGGACCTCTCTAGGTGAGGTCTGCTAATACAACGAAGCCTAAACTATTACAATTATTTAAATTTTATTCGTAATCCCTCTTAACCATGAGTCCCTATCTGGGTGAGGCCTAAAGCAAGGGCTTTGGTGGCTCACTTTTGGGCCGACCCTGCAGAAGTGGATCGCTTGTCAATGGGTGAGCCTGCCCAATCGACATCTCAGTAATGAACAAACTGAGTATGTCCACTCTCTTCAAAAATGAGACTTTTCCTAGAGCAGCTTTATTGAATTTCAGGATTCATATCACAACATCCCAATGATCCTGACAAGGACAAACTAAGAATTGCCTTGCCACACTAACTACAAAAGAAATGTTTGGAGGGGTGACTAAGGTAGTTTAGCTTTCTAACCAATCTCCTATATCTCCTTGGATCTCACAGTGGCACCCCTGATCAGGCACTAAAAGGCATATTAAAATACATTAAAAAAATAAATGCAGCATTGAACCACAATGATCATGTGGAGATTCCCACATGACTAAAATACTTTTTTCGTGGAGATGATAGGTGGGGTGCTGGATAGGCAGGTCACTGAGAGTCAGGGGCGTAGTGATTGAAAAGTTGATGGGCTGGGTGGTGGTTGAGGTAAGGGTGATCTCGGTATCAGACATGGTGGTTAAGAGATGGTGCTTTTCTGGTTCTGGCCTATGATGGCTAGGAAGCTGGAGAATAACTAAGCGGCGGCTGCTGGAGAACGGCTGCACGGCGGACTGGGCTGCGGCAGTCAGGTCAATGGAGACAGGCAGAGCAGTGGGTCTAGGCTGCGGCGGCGAGGACACTAGAGACTGGCTAAGCAGCAGCAAGGGTGACAAGTCTAGCAGCTGCAATGGCGCTGGAGAAGGGTTGCAGCAGTCAAAGGCAGAAAAACAACTGCAAAACAAAGGAAGCAGCCACAAGCAGGCTGCTGTGAAGGCGGATTGATGTGGAAGCAGTCCGGATCCCAAACCATGAGCTATGATACCTACTCGAATAAGAAAATATTTCTGGATATTGTTTCCCGTGAATAATTCTATACACGACTTCTTTATTACATAGACTTAGGAAAATAACTACTTGCCTAGAGTAGAGCTAAAACTAAGGCAAAGAATGATCTGTCCTAACAATTATACAATCTACTACAATTACACAATTATTCTATTTGGACAATTAAATCTCAATGTGGGACCATGGAGTCTTACAACAAAACATAAGGGACGACAGAACAAAAATAGAAATCATCAGAACACAAGAGTTCTTAAATTTCTCTGCTTATCTAACCAAGAATCTCCATTAACATGACCATCGCCATAAACCCGCATACAAGCCCAACAGAAGCCAGGAAAAATATCCTATCACAAAAAGTTAAAATGAAATACCTGTAATTGAACATGACATTTCCTTCCCTCAACCTGGACCATACAAGCAGCTAGTAATTAAAATGCATGTCATAATTATAAAAAATACAAGAAAATACACGAGATCAATCAAGTGTAAAACCTCCCATCCTGGCTGCTAGAAGACAAAAGAACTTAATTAACCAAAATAAACAAACTCCAATTCCACCTTGAGTATTGCAGACCCCAAAACAAGAAATGATGCAGAGAATATAGGCAATAGAAGCCAGGAAAAGCTTCTAGACTCCACATAATGACAGTTCCATACTACAGGAATACAATAACCATACTGTGATGAATCTCAAAAAGTATTTTTCTTTAACTAGAACTTGGAAGAAAAAGAACCCAGCATCTTCAAGATGAGACCTGTTATCTAACTCAACCCCAAATTCTAAGATGATATCAAAGCCTATCCTAGATCCATTGGGCCACCCCGCAAATGTCCAGTCCTGCAAACTTCACGCTCCAAATGTCCAGTCCTGGGCATGAGGGAGGTGTGTTGGAGTCCCACATTGGATAGTGATATGGCCTGAAGAGTGGTTACAAGTAAAGGGCAACCCTCACCTTATAAGCTAGCTTTTGGGGTTGAGTTAAGCCCAAAATCTAAGAGTGTACACGAGTCAATCACAAGAGAGTAGCCAGGTACACCAACTGAGCTAAAAGCTATTTCCATTTTGCAATGATGTTCAGATGTCACTGTGTTCACTTTTTGAGTTTTGTATATAATTAACAAAAAATTTCCAACAAAGGAAAGAAATAAAAATCGTAGCAACCATATATGTTTTAATGGCCAACAAATGCTTATGGGAAAAATGAAATTTACCGAATGATATGTGATAATGATGACGATGGTACTTGATTGCCTGCATATGTAGGGTAGGGAAATTTTTCTTTGGCCCCAAACTCTTCTGCAGAAATTGTGATTTGTACTTTCTTTGATGTACTCTTTAGAAACCCATCGAACAGAAAAGAAACAAGCAGCAGTCAATACAATAAAGTCTATTGTTGCATTTAGGTGAGTGGATTTCTTGCTTATTGAGTAAATGAAGTGGAAGCTAGAACCAACCACATTCTCTGAATTACAGGGAACATTAATGGAGATGGTTGTGTCCTCATTTTGAAAGTCTGACTGCAACATAAAGAAAGTTGTAAACTAGTACATATATCATAATTGTAAAGAATAGATAATAGATAATATAGCTTGAAATGGATTCTTAAGACAAAAAATAGTGGGCATGCATAGCATATACTTTAACTAGCATGAAAGATAGCAGAGTAAAGATTGTTGATCATCGGCCCCATATAGATATAATACCTTCATAGTACATGGAAGCAAATCCACAGTAGACATGATCTCAGCTCGCTGTCCCAAATGAAAATTTGGAGAACTATCCCAAGCCATATAAAGTGATTCTAAAGATACCTTCCCACATAAGCAATATTCTCCAGCGCCTGCTGTCAAGCATAGAATGAAGTAAAATTTAAAGAGGAGTTCTAGCACACATTCAAATTCAAAATAATTGGGGAAAAATTCATCCATGACTACATGGACTTTCAAAATATTACAAATATGCATTCAATCTTATGATTTTCAGTAGACCATATAGTTTACTGTCCAATATGAAACTTATTATTTCCTGGGTAGTAAGCTGGTTGGATAACAAAACACTTCATTTGCTTATGTTGAGAAAGAGAGTAAACGAGAAAGCAAATGATAGAATCCGTGTGTCTTACATGGAGGAGCACTGTTATTTATATATAATGAATCAAAATAAAATACAAAATATTAACGCTACGCTATTTCCTATATTTGCATGATACTATTAAACCATATCTACATATTTACATCATTTCTAACACTCCCCCACGAGTTATATCATATAAATCATATGCACCATGCTCTGTAGTCAATAGCGGCCGTAGCAGCCACTATCGCGCCATAGCGTGGCGAAGTGGGCCCTAGGTGCTATGCAAGACACCGTAGCATTGAGCTTTCGAGCGGCCGTAACGGCCATAACGGTGAAGGCCAAGTGAAAACCCTATTACAGCCTCAATTTATAGTCGTTTTCCCTTGTTTTGGACATTTTAGCCCTAAAATTCTGAATGAGAACAAAATAGGGTAACCACGGGCTCGTACATCTCCTTTGTTCTCTCATTCATTTTCTTCTCCTCTAAAACAGCCCAACACAGTTCGTCTCCTCTGTGCGATTTCCACCGACCGTTTGTGTGATTTCCAGTGGTCCTCCTTAGTGCACAGGCTTCTCCCTCTGTTCTCCCTCTGCGCACTGCCAATGTTCTGTCCTCCATTTTGTGTTCTGCCACTGATAGTCTGAAATGTGCCTCCATCTCTTCTATGTTCACTGTTCTGCCACTAAGACACTCAATATGGCATCATCCCAGTCCCAACCACCAGCACCAACTCCCCAAAGCAACGTAGCATCCTCCACTGCCTCTTGTGCTCTGGTTAAACCCACTGAGGATAACCTTGACAAAGCTTGGGAATAGGATAGCCTTAAAGACATCAACAATAGGAGGGCTGTCACCTGCGAATTTTGTGGGAAAACTACTAATGGTGGCATAACTAGAGCAAAGAGACACCAAATGGGAATGAGAGGTGATATTGGTGCTTGCAAGAATGTTCCTCTTGAAATAAATATTTGAAGCGCCAAGAAGCCTATGCGAAGAAAAAGGCTGAAAGTGATGCACATTTGTTTGAGCCGAAGGAAGATGATGACAAGCAAGATGAGGTTCAAGAAATTTACAATATTCAAGCCGGAAAAGCACCAGCTTCTGCTGCTGCCCCTTCTGCCAAGAGAGGAAAAACTGTGAAAGGATCCTTGGATTTGCTTTATTTTAAAGATCCAGAAGCATCCATTAAATTGGGAAAGGCTACGAGACAAACAAGCATGAATGATGCTTGTGACAAGGAAGCACGGGCCAGGACGGTTCAATTTATGGCTCGTTGCTTTTATAAGTGTGGAATTCCTTTCAATGTGCTGCGCGATAAAGCTTCAAGCTTATGGTTGAGGCTATTGGCAACTATCGTCCGCATCTAAAGATTCCAAGCTATCATGAGATGTGGGTTCCACTCTTGAAAAAAGAACTAGAGCTCACTAAAGAGATGTTGCAGCCACATATTGAGAGCGAGTTAAAAGTGGTTGTTCTATCCAAGGTTGTCAAACTCGAGATCCTACCTAGGATCGCCAGGGGAAAGAAAGATCGTAACACGGATCGTAAGATCCCACCAAAAACATAAATTTATATAAATTTATATTTAATTATTTATATATGCATATAAAATAATATAAATAAAAAAAATATTCTTAAAACTCCAAAATATCCTTAATATAAGAATGTCATACAAATCATAAGTCACAAATGAAGAACAAGCAGAGAAGAAAGATTATAGTCGTATGATGAAGTGAAGAACTTAGGCTAATAATTAAATTGAGATGATGAAGAATTATAGAAGAGAAGTGAAGAACTGGGATGCTGAAGAATTTTAAGAGAGGGGGGTTGATATAGTCCCAGTGCTAAATGCTAATTGCTAATATCTTGGGAAAGATTATTCTGAATAGTAACATCTTTAAATTTAAATTCAATAAATTGTGACAAATACCCACAAAAAAAAAAAAAAAAAAACCTTGAAAACCATTAAAGTTACTGTTGTAAATATTGTAAATCTTGTATTTTTTGTATTAGGCCCATTAGGTTTAGCATTGCCTATATAATCTTATTAGTGTTTGTACTCATTACAATATCAATAATACTCAATATATTTTTCTACATGGTATGAGAGCTCCCGGTCTTGGGGGTCTCGCTTCCGCACAAAAACCCTAGCCACCTTCATTGCGGCTCTCTTGGCTGTCTTCATAGCAACGTTTGGCACCTTCATCGTGCCTGTTTTTAGCCGTCGTCCACCACCATTGACCGCTGCCCACCGCCGTTATCACTACAATGACAACACCCAGAGGATCGCCTCCTCAAGATCGACCGGAACCCAGAAGATCACGGCCAACGGACGCTGGACGTGCCCTCACGCGCCGCTCACCTCCGAGCACATGTAGCCCTCCAGCCACCGTCTCGCCGAGTGAATTTCACTGTAGCTTCGCCGGCACTTCCTCAGTCCGTTTGAGGGATTGAAATCAGGATCGGAGAACCTTTTTTCGTGGGTATTTTTGAAGCCTCGGTGCTTCTTTGTTGCTGCTGTCTTCTATGCTATTTCAGAACCGAGTGAGGACTCATATCGACTCTTTTAGTAAGACTTTTAAATCTTGTTCTGTGGAAATGACTGGTAAGAGTTTTTGCTCCCGCACCTTTAGTGTCTCTGGAACTATCCCTAAGAATGCTTGGATTATTGACTCTGGTGCCACTGATCATATGACCTTCCATTCCAAATTGTTTTCCTCTTATACCTCACCTTCCAGTATTCATCATATTACTGTTGCTGATGGTTCTCGTACCCGTGTTGTCGGTTTTGGGAATATTGACCTTCAACCCTCATTTAAATTGAAAAATGTGCTTTATGTTCCCGAACTTTCCAACAACCTAATTTCTATTCGTAAGCTTACTCGTGACCAGAACTGTGCAGTAACATTTTTCCTTTCTCATTGTGTTTTTCAGGATCTTGCCACGGGGAGGACGATTGGAGTTGCTAAGGAACAAGGAGGCTTGTACTATCTGTCTGATGAAAGATATGGTCAGAAGGTGCAGTCTTCCTGCTTACAGTCTGAGTCTCACTCTCCTACATCACGGGTCTGGCTTCAGCACAAGTGCCTTGGACATCCTCCCTTTTCTCTAATTAAATCTATGTTTCTGTCTTTGTTTTTAAAACCGTCTGTTGAGTCTTTCAAGTGTGATATTTGTCAGTTTGCTAAACATCATCGTGCTACTTTTCCTTCTAGTTATAAGAAAAGTGTTGAACCATTTGATCTTATACATTCTGATGTTTGGGGACCAACCCCTATTTCTAATATTTCTGGTGAGAGATGGCTTGTTTCCTTTATTGATGATTGTACTAGAGTAAATTGGCTTTTCTTGATGAAGGATAAACCAGAAGTATCCCAACTTTTTATTCAATTTTATCATATGGTGCAGACACAATTTGGGAAAGGCATTAAAAGATTACGCTCGGACAATGGAAAAGAATATGTCAATCATAGCCTTTCCGGTTTTAATAGTAAACAAGGAATCATCCATGAATTTATATGTGCGGACACCCCACAACAAAATGGGGTTGCAGAAAGGAAAAATCGCCACTTACTTGAAGTTGCTCGAGCCATTCTCTTCCAAATGTCAATCCCAAATTCATACTAGGGAGAAGCAGTACTGATTGCTGCCTATCTGATTAATAGGATATCATCTCGTGTTTTAGGTAATGTTAGTCCAGTTCAGTTTATGATCTCACGCTTTCCTTCTGACCCTATCATGCAGAGTCTTGAGTCTCAGGTATTTGGATGTGTTGCCTTTGTTCATGTTCATAAGCAACATCGAATTAAGTTGGAATCCCGTGTAGTCAGGTATGTCTTTCTGGCTTATGCACCAAACAAAAGGGGGCAAATGTTATCATCCTTCCAATCGTAAGTACTTTATCTCTATGGATGTTACCTTCCATGAACATGTTTCATTCTTCACTCGCCCTCAGCTTCAGGAGGAGAGCAATAATTTAGAATCTGAGTCCGAGTTTCTCCTCCTTGATCCTCGTCTGCCTGAGTTACCTGTTCCTCAATCACCTGCTCCTCACCTGTTTATGAGCCTCACACTCTTGAGTCACCTGTTTATGAGCCTCCTGTTTCTGCTCCTGTTTTTCCTTTGTCTTCTGTTTTCAGGGATCTGCACCTTTAGCACCAGCGAAGAACAAAGCTAATGAGCCAACATTGGTGTATCAGAGGAGAGTAAAACCCAACCTGGTCTAGAAACAACCTCAACTATCCGAACCAGACGTAAATACTAAAAATAATCCACCCACTTCAGATTCTCAGTGTTTTGACACTCTTGACCCTGATCCAGATGACTTACCAATTGCTTTGAGAAAAGGGAAAAGGTCTTGTGCCAAATACCCTATTTCTCAATTTATCTCCTCTAAACATCTTTCCCTGCAGCATCAAAGTATTATTGCAGCGGTTGACTCTGTGAGAATCCCAGCATCTGTTCAAGAGGCACTAAAGGATGCAAATTGGGTCCAAGCTATGGATGAGGAGATGAAAGCACTTGAAAGGAATGGAACTTGGGAAATTGTTTAGAGGCCAAGGGGCAAGAAACCAGTTAGTTGCAGGTGGATTTATACAATCAAGCATAAATCAGATGGCACTCTTGATCGATACAAAGCAAGACTAGTGGCAAAGGGATATACTCAGACCTATGGCATTGACTATGAGGAGACATTTGCTCCAGTGGCAAAGATGAATACTGTTCGTATTTTACTCTCTCTTGCTGCTCACTCAGGGTGCGACCTTCACCAGTTTGATGTTAAAAACGCGTTACTGCATGGAGACTTAGAGGAGGAGGTGTATATAGAGATTCCTCCGGGATTTGGACCCACTGGTGGAACAAACGGTGTGTGTAGATTGAGGAAGGCTTTATATGGGCTTAAACAGTCTCCCCGGGCGTGGTTCGGGAGATTCACAAAAGCAATGGTTTGCCTGGGTTACAAGCAGAGTCAAGGAGATCATACACTTTTCTTCAAACATTCACAGGGAGGAAAACTAACTGTACTTCTTGTGTATGTTGATGATATCATTATTACAGAAATTATCTGTAGAGTTTGAGATGAAGGACCTTAGGAAACTTAAGTATTTCTTGGGAATTGTGGTGGCCTACTCAAAACAAGGCATTTTCATTTCTCAAAGAAAGTATGTGCTTGATCTTTTGAAAGAAACAGGCAAATTTGGATGTAAACCTGCAGGTGTTCCCATAGGCAAAATCACAAATTAAGCATTGAAGAAGAGAGTGCTAAAGTTGACAAGGTCCAATATCAGAGATTAGTGGGGAAGTTGATTTACTTGGCACACACTAGACCAGATTTAGTATATGCGGTTAGTATTGTGAGTCAATTCATGCATGATCCGAGGGTGAGACACTTGCAGGCTGTAGAGCGTGTTCTGCAGTATCTCAAAGCCACTCCAAGGAGGGGGCTCTTGTTCAAAAGAGGTGGAAGTCTAACTATGGAAGCCTATACCGATGCTGATTATGCAGGTTCAGAGTGATAGAAGGTCCACTTCAGGCTATTGTGCATTTTTGTGTGGGAACCTTGTGGCTTGGAGAAGTAAGAAGCAAAGAGTAGTGGCTCGATGAAGTGCTGAGGCAGAATTTAGAGATATGGCACAGGGAATCTGTGAGCTATTGTGGATGAAGATTGTGCTTGATGACTTGAGAATAAAGTGTGAAGGCCCTATGAGGTTGCTTTGTGACAAAAAATCGGCTATTAGTATTGCTCATAATCCTGTTCAGCATGACAGGACAAAACACATTGAGATAGACCGACACTTTATCAAGGAGAAGCTGGATAGCGGGCTGATAAATACGACTTACATTCCTTCTGGGCATCAACTGGCAGATGTGTTAACAAAGGGCTTACCAACAAAATGATTCAGTCAACTTACTTGCAAGCTGGGAATGATAGATATCCATTCACCAGCTTGAGGGGAAGTATTATTGTAAATCTTGTATTTTTTGTATTAGGCCCATTAGTCAAGCCCATTAGGTTTAGCGTTGCCTATATAATCTTATTAGTGTTTGTACTCATTACAATATGAATAATACTCAATATATTTTTCTACAGTTACAAAAACAACCGTTAGTGACTAATTCTAATTATCTGTCTGTCTGGGTCGGTGAGTTAAATAATATCATGAATAAAGAAACAGGAGTCCACGACCAAGTGAATGGGTTGAGAAACAATTGGGCCAAAACGGGTTATTGGGTGAATCCGGGTCGTCGACACGAAACCAGGCTGAAACACAAAAACGGGTCTGAAAACCCGGATCGACGAACTCGGCCACAGAAATATCGTAGGAGCATACGATTTCACGAGTTAGCTCGCGCGCCTAACAACCATGGTTCTATCATGTCCGATGCATGGACAGATCGCAAGAATAGGATATTGATCAATTTCATGGTCAATTTTCCATGTGGGACAATGTTTGTCAAGAGTGTTGATGCTTCCGGGTACATGATAAGCGGAGAGAAACTATATGAGCTCTTGGACTCTTTTGTGGTGGAGGTGGGAGAAGATAACGTTGTGCAAGTTGCAAGTTGTCACCGACAATGGTAGCAACTATGTTTCGGCAGGTAAGAGTCTTTTTTATACTAACTTAGCTATTGGACAGTTTTCTAATTGAATGAGTTATAATTGGTTACTTAATTATGCCCATTTGATTTGATCTTATAGGTCGATACGTGGAAGCAAGAAGACGGGAACTCTTTTGGACACCATGTGCTGCACATTGTATAGATTTGATGTTAGAAGGCATCGGGAAACTTCCAATAATCAAAAAGGCATGCCAAAGAGGGGTCTCTCTTATAAGCTTCATTTATGATCATACCATGACATTAAATACGATGAGAAAGTCCACCAACAAGACCGAATTGGTAAGGGCTGGAATTACTCGGCTTGCTACTCACTTCCTCACATTGCAAAGGTTGACAAACAGAAAAGCAACCTTTGTAGGTGTTGAGATGAGAGAAAAACAAGAGACATTGGCATAACCCATGTGTTTCAACTACACCACGGAGATTGTATTATATAGGCAATGAACAAATCAAAATACAATCAGAGTAATAATTACAAGATATTCACAATATCTGACTATCCTAATTACCAAATATTCCTATAATCAGAATATATTATTTACATAAATATCAACACTCCCCCTCATTCGCGGACCTCTCAAAGACTTAGTGAAGACATTCATGAGACTCTGGCAGACACCATAGAGGCGTTAAGTGTCATTGGTGTAAAGAACCTGGCTTGCACCCAACAGACTCGCAGGTGAGATGGGCACGAAAAATCTGCTTCAGAGAGGAGTGAATAGAGGACTTGATAATGCTATACAACTGAGCATCAATCCTGTTCCACCGTGGGCGGTCAGCTTCGGGAAAGTCAGTAGGCTTCTTGGTTAGGTGATCAACATATTCTTGTCCATTCAGCCAGAGTTTGATATCAGAAGCCCATGTGTCACAGTTGCTTCCATCCAATTTGTCCGTGCAAAGAGAAGCACTTACATAATTGGTGAAAATAGGAGTGTCGGCCTTAGAGGAGTCCTTGGAGGCATCTGAGGAGGTAGAACTAGCCATGGGTCTGAACACAAACGAAAATAACCAAAATGACGGGTACCTGAACAGTACAACGCAAAGGGACGTTGCAAAACAGAGGTCCGATGAAGGATATGAGGGCAGATCCAGAGAGAGTAGGGTCCGACAAGTCAGGCGCTGAAAACGGCAGCCGGAGAAAGGAGACGCACGTGGGGGCGCGTCAGGAGGCGGATGGCGGCGCTGTCTGGACGGTCGGACAGATCGGCTGATAGCGAGTCTGGTGGTGGGGTCGACGATCAAGACGATGGGAGAAGGGACAGGAACAAGGGTCGGAAGGGGTACACGACCACGGAAGAGGCTGCAAAACCGGAAAGACGACACGATTTTACAGGAAAAAAAAATTACTGATGGCAGTAGGTCCACCAGGTAGCCAAAGGATTAGGGTTGCCTCTTGTTAGGCTCTAGATAACATGTTAAGATGAGAGAAAAACAAGAGATAGTGGCATAACCCGTGTGTTTCAACTACACCACGGAGATTGTATTATATAGGCAATCAACAAATCAAAATACAATCAGAGTAATAATTACAAGATATTTACAATATCTGACTATCTTGATTACCAAATATTCTTATAATCATAATATATTATTTACATAAATATCCACCATCCCCCCCCCCCCCCCCCAAAAAACAAAAAAAAAAAAAATAGAAAAATAAAAGAGGCTCAAGTAACAATGTAAAAGTGTGGCAAAGCATGTATTTGTAAGACAAAAGTTATAAATTATAGCATATCTTACAATTCAAAGAAGTCAGATCCATAGGCACCAGGCTTGAGTAGACTCCAGATGACGAATTTGATTTTTCAACTTCCAGTAAATAGTTATAACAAGAAACTTAAGAAAAATTATATATACGAAATAAACAATTGGATTGCATAAGCAAATACTTACCATTGCTGATAAACAAAACAGCAAGTGAGCGAGATCTAGCCTCCACAGCTAACTTCTTGACTTCAGGGAGTGTAAACTTTGCTTGGACTTGAGTATCCATATCAATTCCAGGGGAATTCCGAAAGATGAAAATCCGACTGATTTGATACACAGCAGAATGCTTTTTTTTTTTTTTTTTATAAAAGCAAAAAGTATTGTGCAGAACAAAAATGTATTAGATAGAAGTTGCACTAAGAAGTAAGAAACTAATTAGTATAAGGAATATAAATTAATTCAGCTTTAGCGGCAGTATTCCTACCTCTGGAACTCTAACATCAGAAACCAGCCTTGCCAGACTGATATATAAAGGAAATACAGTCTGACTTTCAGTAACAGTCCTTGACAGAGAAACTGTCATTTGTATTCTAAATATTAAAATGACATATCTCATTAGCATCCCGAAGTTGATATTTATGCTAAATTAAATCCAGACAACAAAAGTAAACAGCAGAATGAAAACAATATCGCGTATGAAACCACTCCAAATTATTGCAAATTCAAGCTTATCTGAAAAAATAAATAAGTACCGCCATATGCATAAAGATAGCAAGAAAAGGAATTGCAAGTGTTTACATAAAGTAAGAAAACTAATTTATCTTCATCGTCCCATACAGAACAAGATTACTACATACTTCATCGAGGACGAAAGTGATGCTTCTGCAAGAACTATTTTGCATGTTTAGACATTAGTTGTGCCCAATAACTCGAGAAATTGGATACTAAACCAACAATAACTTAGTTGTATAGATTTGACACTACCTTGGATCTGTACTGAGGTAGACTTATATTTGATTAGTAATCAGTAATTAATGGCTCTAATGGCTCACACAGAGCGGATATTATTGAGATCTACTGTGGATGTTAAGTTCTATAGGACAGCACAACAGTGTTCATACAAGGACTAATTGTGCCTTATTTCTTATCTTATATTTTGCTATATTTTAGGTAAACAGTAATTTCCCTTATTTCATTGAGGACCAAAGTGATGTGCTGACAAGAACTATTTGCATTGAAGGACTTGAGAAAGTGGGTATTGAACCAACAATAACTTAGTTGTATAGATTTGACACAACCTTGGATCTGTACTGAGGTAGACTTGTATTTGATTAATAGTCAACAATTAATGGCTCACACGAAGCGGATATAATTGAAATCTATTATCGACGTTATGTTCTATACCAAGGACAACACAATTGTGACTTATCACTGTATTAGGGCCCACTTCATGGACTCCACAATTTTATATAAGCCAGTATGGTTCTATTTCTGTTTGGGTATGTGATCCCATGGTTGCATATGAATTCTTGAAGAGCGTCCTACATCAATATCAGCTGGATCTTCTCAGTTGAATGGTAAATACATTACTGAGATGCCACTTGTACAGCTCGAGTGGAAAACCAAATCAAAAGTGACAAGTCTCAAAGTCAGAAGCTCAAAAAAAAAAACTCAGATTAGAACCAGTAGGTACAATCATTGGCCAAAACTAATTCTTCATCATTTAAGAACCACAAAAATCTTAATGTCAAAGTGTAAAATTAGAACCTTAAACACATCCATTCAGTAAGTCAACACCTATTTTTCATATAAAAAACTCGAGCTGATACTACTTTTATGATAATAGCAAATACACACTTTATTTGTTTCTCCATATCGGAGTTTCACATATGGTATTAAATATGTGTATCAATATATCAATTTAAATAAGAAAAGGATCAGTTCAACAGTCAACAACATGGATATATGACTAAACATATCTTCCTTTATGAGTTGAACTTAGCATATATAAAGCCATTAACATATAGCATATAACTGACATAAATATGTCAAAGAGAAGAGAAAAGGTGAAAGAACACTATATATGATAACTTACCTCCTCTTTTGCTTGGCCTTTATCCTGTAGTGTGAACATCTCTGAAGGAATGATGGCTACATAGCAGACATGTATTCCATTAGTGATACAACATGCCATAATAGATTATCAAAGACCCAATACCTTCATAGGCCAGAAATCAGGAGACCAAGGGAAAATGAATTAAAAAAGAAAATTTATTAAGGAAGATAAGTAAATAGAAAGTATAAGAAATCTTTCCAAAACAATGGGGGGAAGGAAAAGAAAATTTTCAAGGAGACAGTAATGCCACCAAGAATACAATCAGCCCTATGTCTCATGCAATATATTCTAAGAAAAATGATAAATATAGTGGCAGATAATTTTAGCCAAACAGATGGAGTACATTTCTTATAGCACGCCTCTGAAGAATGTTGTATAGCTCTACTGGCTTGCAATAAATTGAAAGACTCTCTTCTGCAGCAAGCTCCTCCTCTGCAGATAATTGCTCACGAGCATCAGGATGGCGTCTGCAGGGGAAAACAGATATAAGTGCTGGCTATGTTGCACCCCTCTTTGAAAAAAATTTAAAATGCAAACTTCCACAGGAACTACCTACATACTAAAGTCATGTAATTGTGCACAAGCAAAGTGTCAAGTTATATTAGTCCAACAGCATACTCGATGTTTATAGAGAAACACATAAAGAAACATTATTATAGAGAAAACATTGAAAGTACATGGCTGCGAAGTGTAGTGGTTCAGCAGCTGGCCTTCAAACTAGCCTACCCATGTAGCCACTAGCCAATTGGGTTGGCTCAACTTATAGGATCAAACTGTATCAACTCAAAGGTCTTGGGTTCAATTCCAACTGGTGATCTTTCAATGGTAAGCCATCTGTAAGTGTCAGCCTCCCAGCATGTCAAACAAAGAAACCCCTCAAAACTAGCCACTAGCTCAGAACCAGAAAGAATTTCAGATTACTTTACCCCACATACGAGGAAACAGGAAAAGGAAATATATCTTTGAATGGAAAATGATTTAAGGAAAGTAGTGTGTTGAGGAAGTGTTACCCTCAAAAGACGGTAATTAATTAGGAAAAAATTATAGTTGATTGATTGGTGTTAATTACAAGTCTGATTGAGGGATAACTGATTGACAATCATAGTAATGTCTAATCTTCCCCTCAACATAAATATAGGGGCGACTGTGCGAGTGTGAGCTAGAGCCAAAATGTGTGCTTAACCTACAACCTTTCTTTGTTTTTTTGGTAGAAAAAGTTCAGTGAGGGGAGGCTCTCCCAGTTCCAAATCTAGGGCAAAGCACCAACCTCAGCGAGGTTTATAGTGAGATTACAAATTGCCTACCAACAGAAAATTCCTGGATTCAAACTCAAGATGTGCAACTGAGTGAGCGGAAGGTCGTGAGCCAACCCTTGGTGGCTTCTTTCTTGTCTCCATCCCTCTCTATATCTCTCATCCATCCAAACCAACAAAATGTCCAAGAACGGTGAACCAATTTTAGATACACAGTAACCCATACAAAATGCTATTAGCAAATTTGTCCTCAAGCCTAAAACCTTCTGAAAAACTTGCACCAAGGATGCCTCATCCTAGAATGGTATATCCAAGAAAATATCCCCATACCTAGAAAAACGATAATTTCATCTGCAAATTATATGTAGCAAACTACAACCTCTATACTGCCCATAATCAGACCCCTATTACAAGCCAGCTTAACACCTTAACCAAAAATCATGGTCCCATCATACGCTTTTCAAGGAATTTCTTTTATGCAACATTCAGGGAGACTAGAGGGCTTAATTGTCGCAGGTGCATTTTGTTTATGAATCTTTACATTTCATTTTATGATATCCAACAAGGGTACTCTTTTGCTTTTAAATTACAATTTCTCCATACATAAATTTATTATTATATCAGAGAATGTTTTTATCTCAACCATAACAGGAAAGTCACCAATCCTCCAAGAAAACCCGAAAACAAAAACAAAAACCCACATTTCTCTCATTCTGATTAGCAGCTCTCATCAATGTACTTGCAGCCCATGAAGTTCAAAGAAAACGGTTGAGCATAGATTGCAAGGCACCTTTTGAAACTATCATGTTCTTTTTAGTTTTCATGTTCTTTCACAAAGCTACATGCAATTCAAGTCTAAAGTAACCAAGCAAAGAAGAAATTAGGTATTAAGGAATGCACAAGTAGTCTCAAACATGTCTGAATAATAGAATATACATGTAAAAGGCTTTGTCTGAAAGAGAACATACAAGGTTTCACGAGTCACAACAGGAATGCCTGGCATTCTTACTAAAGAAGTCTCAGATTTATCTGAACCTTAAGCATGTAAAATTTTCTCTAGCAACAAACCTGCAATTGAAAATGGTGCAAGAAATCATCAAAACCATATGCTGCGAATATTGTAATTCATAAGTTGATGATAAGGAAGAATATAACGATAATGAAATGACTATAATAAAAGGAGCCATATAGAAGAATATTGTAATTCATACATCCCAAGTTCTATTCTCTCTCTATCTATCTCCCTTTCGCACTCCAAAACGCTTATAATTTTTTTGTTTGTGACCCTTCACACAATCAAAAGCCACTTATGAATGGAAAAAAAATGCCACTTTCCCGCATAAGATATAGAAGCAAAAAAAAAAAAAACACACATGGGCAATAATTCTCTACCAAGAAACGAGAGTGGTACATATTAAAAACATGGAATAACAATCAAAGTATTCAAAAGACAAATCAATCATAAAACAAGAAGAATAAAAATAGTAGGAAATGGGTACCGGATATCCGATGAGAACCTTCCAAATTCAGCTCGTTCTAAAGAGGAAACAGAGTTAAAGAGCAGCAAGGAAAGTAGGTGTCAGGTGTGGAAGATGAGGGAGGGAGGCAACGCAAGCTGAGGGTAGGGAGACCAGCCCAGAACTCAGAAGACTAGGGATTAACTGAACGAAGTCCAAGAGTTTGATATTTGGTGGTATAATTATTAATTAACCAGGCTTTTATATTGAGATCATATGAATTTTCCATAAAAAAAAAAATGATATTGTTGATTTTCTTTTCTTTATATGTAACAAGTATTGTGTGATATATAGGTTTATGAAATTTTAGAGAAAATTTAAACAACTACTAGTATATATTAAAACAAGAAAAAAATTGATAACTAAAAGAAAAAATATTTAAAATTACAAAATATATATATATATATATATAATTTATTTATTTAAATAGAATTTATCAATGTGGTGTTGATCCAAGTTGTAAGACGGCTTGGGTCCCTTGAGCATGTGGTCCTGGGTTCGATCCCGGGAGATTAGTCTCTCACATATCGGGTGAGACGACACTCTGAAAAATCAAAAAAAATTATTTAAATAGAATTTAAAAAATGTAAATCAAAAGATAGTGATAATTAAAAATAAAAATAAAAAAAAATGTGTTACTTTAAAAAAAGTGTATATTAAAAGGTTATCTCAGCTTTAATATAATGAACTCCGATTTTTGCCTAAAAATAATAATGAACTCCAGTTTATTATGAAGAAGCAAAAAAAGTCTGTGATAAATTAGAAGGAAAAAAAAATCAGTTAGAAAAAAATATACATACACTCTCTTAAAGTAAGGAAAGGATTAGTCATTATTAACGGTGTGGATCATGGAAACCCTGAACTGTTAAAAAACCTTCGCCGCAACATCCTACAATAAACAAATTTCCAAAATCATTAAAAAAAAACAAACATACACACACACACACACACACAGATATATATATATATATATATATATATATATATATATGTATAAAGGGGAAAAAAACAGATTTTTGCCCTAAACAAGAGTGAAATAACAAGATGTTGAAATCAAGAGCATCTTAGGTTATCTGAAAAAGCAAAAAATTATTCATAGGAAAAGGGTATTGATAAAAATCGAAAATTCCTCATCTCGAAGCTTGGATCTGCTAGTATAGTTACACATTTATATATTTTGATAAATGACAAAAAACTAATAAAAGTCAAAAGAATTTTTATGATAACATGCAAGTACAACATGCATGTACAAATTTAAATTATTATGAATTATGATATACCAATAATGCAATTATCAAGACCGAAGAACTCAATGGGTAAATTGTTAGATACCCTTTGAAAGAGATTTATTTGATTATGTTCTATTATGGCTCAAGGTATTAATTATGATAAACCAAATGTTTTTATAAAATCAAGCCCAACATATTTTAGCAAGATAAATTCTTTTTAATTGATAAACGTGTTTTCTGTGTTCAAAAATCTACTTCAATCGTTTTGCCAATTTGCTCAAATGGATTAACACAAACGATTTTTTTAATTTCCTAGTTGTTTGTCATTCATTTTAAAGAACTTTCTTTAGCTTCAAATTTGATGGATTTTTTTGTTAACTGATTTCCAAAATGGATTGGCGTGAATTGTGAAACCAGTTTCCTTAGTTCGAGCTTGTGTGGGAAAGCTTGATTTTCCTAGTTTCAGCTGTTTTATTAGATAAAAGCTGTTTTATGAAAAGATGATGATGTTTGGGAATATAGCTGAAATTTAAAAACAGCCTTTAACTCTTTAAAAACGTTGTTTATGAACTATCTAGGACATCGGACTGTTAGATTGTTATGGTAGGATTATTTTTCATCATAACATTTTGGCTTAATTGCACTTTTGGTCCCCCTATTATTGTCTATGTGCAATTTTGGTTCCTATACTTTTTTTGGGGTACATTTAGTCCTCATATTTGTTCAATGTTGTACTTTTGATCCCTCCATCAAATATATGTCAATTTGCTAATGGAAATTACTTATGAGGCAGTCCACATGGGTTTAAATATATTAAATAATTTTTTATTTTTAAAATAAAAAATTCAAAAAGAATTTATTAATTATTTTAAAATACATTCAATGAGAAATTAAAAATAAATCTCATACGGTTCCCCTTCCTGTCATTCACTCATCCTTGAAACCCTACGTTTCAGATTAGGCGTCCCCTACTTCTTCTTCACATTTGCAGATTCAGAGAATGTTGAGAAGGAGGCCAACCAAAATCGAAGTGAAGATCGAAGGCAAAGAAGAACTCGAGGAAGATCACCGCCGCAACACCACCGCCACTACCACCATCGTTGGCGCCGCTGCTCTCCTCCGCCAGTTCGAACTCACCGAAGGCGATTCTGGTGAACGGCGTGAGTGAGACTAGGTGCTTGAGATGCTTGAGATAATGCCTCTTCCTTTGCTAGTGGTGCCTCTGTTTTCTCCTTGCAGTAGCTGCTCTGATTGTTTCTGGTTAAGTTGTGAACTTGAGGGGCTGGTGAAGGACATGGTGGGTGGTGTGAATGTTGTATGTATAAGGTGATAGTTTGGACCAATTACAATGTATGATTTCGATTCTTTCTCTCACCAAAGCCACCCACCACTTCTTATTCACGTTGATCATGCCAATTCAATAGTCTGGTCATGAAGGATAAAACACTGGGGGAAAACCATTTTTTTTCTGGATGAGATGCTTGAGGGTTTCGAAGACGACAACGGGGATGGAACTGTATTAGTTTTATTTTTAATTTTTCATTTAATTATTTTAAAATAAGTAATAAATTATTTTTGAATTTTTTATTTTAAAAATTAAAATTTATTAATTATTTAATATATTTTAACCTATGTGGACTGCCACATGAGCAATTTCCATTAGCAAATTGACATATATTTGATGGAGGGACCAAAAATGTAACATTGAACAAATATGAGGACCAAATGTACCCCAAAAAAAGTATAAGGACCAAAATTGCACATAGACAATAATAGGGGGATCAAAAGTGCAATTAAGCCTAACATTTTTAGTCCAGTCTTGCTTTACGGTCAACTTTTACTCTCCATTTATTCGTTCCCAACATCGTAGTACAGCAGCATCAATGGCCAATTCTTTTATACTGTGGATATAGACTACCGAGCTTGATTTTTTCATAATAAAAAATGTAACAAATTTTATTTAAATTTTTTATAATAGAAATAAATTGATGACAAAATAGAAAAAAATAAACATTTTAACTAGCTTTAATGTTAAAAAAATACAGTATTACTGATATAAACAAATAACTTCCTACCCATTTTTGTAATTTACTATGTAAAAGTGATTATTTTTGCACCACCCAAACGAAATAGATTATCTTAAAATTGCTTTTCAGCAAATATACCCAAACAAAAACAGATTCTGATTATAATCGATTATCACAATAATCGATTATTTGAAAACAGATTATCAACATAATCTTTTTTTTTCAGTTTTTCCAAACACACTCTTCAAGTGTCTCACCTCCAGATTATTTGCTTCAGTCGATTTTTTCCAAATGCTCAATTGGTTTTCTCACATGATCAATCCGATTTAATACTTGTTGATTTGCAAATTGATTTTCACCTTTGTTAAAATCGATTGGCCAAATTGATTTAGAGCCCGTTTGTTTAAGATTAAAAAATAAATGATTTTGATAGACAATAATTTAGTGATTATTTTTAGATATTTTAAAGAAAAGCAGAATCAGATTTGTGTTTGCTTACAATAAAAAAAATCATTTTTTTAAACAGTAGTTAGTTATTAAAAAAAAAAATTCCACAAGCTAATGAAAGTTGCTTTTCATTTTAACCTTGAAAATGATTTTTTTTCTACTTTTCATTATTTTCAAAAGCAAAGACAAACACACTAAAAGCTTTAAAGAATAATTATTCAGTTAAAAAAAATAATTTTTTTAGTAAAATAAGCAATAACAAAGGCGCTCTTAGAGCCCGTTTGTTTAAGATTAAAAAATAATTGATTTTGTTACAAAATAATTTAGTGATTATTTTTAGAGATTTTTAAAAAAGCAGAAGCAGAATTGTGTTTGTTTACAATCATAAAAATCAATTTTTTTTTAAAGTAGTTAGTCATAGAAACTGACTTTTTTCTGTAAAAGCCTGATTTTTAATTAAGCTATTTAACCGGTTAATATATAATTGATTATATTTTAATCTGAAAGTTAGAAAGTGATTTTTAATAAAATAAAATCATATTCATAGTCTCTCTTATGGAAGAAGGTTACGGTGAAAATTTGGGTTGAAAATTCAGACGGAGCCCGGTCTGCGTTTTTAACTGACAGTATAATTTTATACTAACAGAAAACCCTAATTTGACCCGAAAAATGAAATTTGTAGATTTTTTATATTTTGTCCGTGCGGAAGCCTACTTTCCAAATTTCTGATCAGAAATAAAATATTATGTGTATTCGGACGAATTTTGGCGAAAGTTCGAACGGAAAATAGTCGGTGTTTTCACTGACAGTAAAATTTTAATGATCAGAAAACCTAATTTTGACTCATGAACGAAATGGTTTATATTTAAATCATATTTCCAACGAGTTTGGTTAGTTTGAAAATTTTCAACTAAAAACGAAATATTACGCTTTTATTCGAGCGTAAAACCCTAATCGGGAAACCGACGGAATCGGCAACGGAACTGCAGAGATAGAACGGAACACCAGAGGAGATGAGCTATGGGATGACTCATCAAGAATTAATGATGCATTTAATGTTAGAAAATTATGAGTTTTTAAGTGAAATTACCAAAATGCCCTTTTAGCTTAACCTAACCGACGTTTAGTTAAATTCTAACCATGGTTAAGAAACCATGGTTAATTTTTGTGGACCAAAATCAGCCACACTTTCATTTAATGTGAGCCACATGAATTTTCACCATAGTTAGTAACATAACCCTAGTTAAGTTAACTATTAACTATGGTTAAGCTTATATTAATTAAATATTCCTAAAACCTATTAATCTAAAACCTAAAAACCTAACAAAGCCTTAGATCTAGCCTATATATACCCCTCAAAACCGTGGTCTCCTCACCAGTTCACTCTTCATTTTTTTCATTCTTCATCTTCTTCATTTTCTTCACAAACTCCATTATCACCTTCAAAAGCTTCAAGTGTTTCCATTGAAAAAACTTGCCAAGATCATCAACCTCCTTCTTCTACTTTCCTAACTTGAGGTAACAAGATCATCTCTTCCATTCTTAAGCTTTTGTTCTTCATATTTCATGAGTTTCCATTTCTAGATCTAGAACTTTAAATAATTCTAGAAAATTGTAGAAAAATCATAAAAATGTGAAACCAATTCCTATGATCTAGATATGATTCCTACCTTCATTATCCAAAAGTATGTGATCAAAATAACTTGCTTTCCTATTGAACCCTATTTGGCTGAACCTATATAGAAAAATGGGTTTGGTGTTTTTGCTTCTATTATGAAATCTAATACTTGAATTAAGCTCTCTATTATGTATATTATCTAAATCCAAAAGCTTGAAATCAAAAGAATTTTCTTACCTATTTTCATGCTCATGGCCGAAACCCTAACCTTGGAGGTTAGAAGATTTTGTTTCATATTTTCAACTTCTAACAATTTATCCCAGTTATCCAAGACCTAAGCACCTAGAATCCAAAAGATTAGAATGAGAACATAACCCTAACCCTCATTGAAATACTTGGCCGAATCCAACAAAAATGGTTAAGGGAGGATGTGTTGAATTAATTGTTATTATGTTGTTTGATTGAAGGAGGAATTAGTAACGTGTGGCGGGATAACGAGGAACGTCAATTTTGGAATTCCAGTGATAACCCAGGTGGGGGAAATAATCAACCTATCGTCGGAATCGATAAGTAGTAGATTATATGATAATTGTGTAGGGTGACCTAAACCCTACTAGTAGTCGAGTAATCGATAAGACCAAAATCACATTAGAAACCTTTTATGTAAAACCAATGGTGATTCGGGGATTGTAGGCTTATCGACGTTAGGATGATTTTATCTTATTTGAGGTTGATTGAATTTATTATTATTGAATTGCTTATGTGATATTTTGTGGTGTTTGAATATTTTCCGATGTTATGTTATGCATGATCTGTCTGGTTGTTAATATGATGCTTAGTGGATTTTAAGAAAAGATATATATGTTGTTCGAGAGATAGTTGTTTGTTTTGGGTGTGAGAATAATGGTGACTTGGAAGTGCCTAACCTAGATGATTTATTTTAAAGAGGTATGGTGACCTAGAATATATGTTGAGTTCTAGTGGAAGGTTAAGGCACTAGGATGTTGTTAAGATAGGTTGGTGAAATTCACGTGTATCGGTAATATAATACACAAGGCCGGTGTTGTTGTTCACAACCGTGTATTGGTATTATAATACACGAGGTCAAGAGTTCTCGCTAGACCGTTCCACCTTAGAAATAGGTTGTGCAGCTATAATGTCATTGAATTTCATAGAGCACCCCCGGGAGTGGACGGGGTGTGCACCGGGAGCATCGTGTAACTATAGTGTCATGCTTTGCATGAGCGTTCTCACCATGGAAGAGAATGTGCACCGGGAATTTGGAACATGTCGCTTGAACAATTGACTGATTCCTCGAGAGGAATGCGTAAAAGAAATCAGTGGTGGCCACGTCAGTATAAAAGTCTAGTTGTACGAAATTGGGGTAGAGGATGATACTTGATTTTGAGCATGTTTTGTTAGTTAGGCGTTGAATGATGATTTGTCTGTGACAATTACTGTATAATTTTTCTATTACTCTTTTCCGCTTTTTGATGATAGAATTGCTTCTTATCCCTTATATTTCTGTATTCTTGTGGGTTACTTTACTTATATTAGAAGACCCGATGGAGGATTATGTTGCTGAGGAGCTGGATGGAGATCTATATGAAACAGAGGTTGATGAGGAGTTGGACGGAACTCCTTATGAACCAGACGCTGGAGGTCGAGCTGTGATCCATGGTGATTAGAGTATAGACATTATGGCCAGTGTGTCTAAGGAGTATTTTTATATGTTTCCGCTAAGTATGACTTTTATTTAAGTTTATGCCTGTGAGAGATTCTACTGAGAGGATACCCTCAACAGTGTTTTGGTAATGTAATAGATAAACCAGTGTGTATTTATATATTACAATGTTAATGTGTTTAATTTGTAGAAGTTATATAATTATTAAATAAGTTTTTTAATTTGTACGTATTTTTCACGCTAAGCGTGCAATTAAGAAATGATTTAAGAGGGAATTAATCTAATAAAACCCCGGGGCACAACGGGGTGTCTCATTTTCCAAAAGCAACTCAAAGCTGTTTTTTCATTTTAACCCCAAAAATGATTTTTTTCTGCTTCTAATTATTTTCAGAAGCAAAAACAAACACACTAAAAACATAAAAAAAATAATTTTATGGTTGAAAAAATGATTTTTTTTAACAAAATAAGCAATAACAAACGGGCTCTTAATCACTTGAACAACCGATTTTCAATATATTGCATTTGTGAAGTCCTCACTCGTTTGTCGCATCTCAGGCTTCATTTTTGTTAAAATCGATATGGTCATTAATAAAATCGATTATGGCAACCGATTACAACAATAAATTGGAACTTCTCTTAAATGAATGAAATTAAAACTTGTGTAAAATCATTCGTTTCCTGTTTTGTCTTCAAACAATCAAATTTCAAAATAGGTTTTTAAAGGGCTTCTCCTGGCTGAAAAATCGTAGAACATATACATACATATTTTCAGAGAAATATATTCCATTTGCTTAAGTTTTCTGAATACTCTCTTGAGCTAGTGTTCATCATTGTCTATCAATCTCATAGGACTTCAACTTGTATTATCTGTACTATCAAGAGTATTTCAATTTCTTCAACTCTTGTATCAACTTTGTAATAGGGTCACTACAAAAAAAAATTGATTAGCCAATGGGAAAAGCCGTCGAAAACGTCAAAAAATCGTCGGTTATGACATTTTCTGACGACCTACCAACAGATTTGGGAGATCCGTCAAGAATTATTGACGGAAATTCCATCGGTAGCTACCTCGGTAGGAAGCCCCATTATCGATGGAAAAAATCATCGATAACTCTGTCCGTGACTTAACGAACGGACGAAGCCGTCGGTACGATGGCATGAGCCTTCCCGTCGAATCTGCCTATCGGTAATCTATAAGCGGATTAGCGAGGGACTTAGCCGTTGGTAACTAAATAATTTTTGTAAGAAAAATTAAATTTTCCCAGAAGTAATTTAATTAATAAATAAAAATATAGATTAAATTAAAATTAAAAAATAAGATCATATATAATAAAAAATGCAAATTATAAATAATATAAAAATCACTATATTGGACTCTAGTTTCTAAACCCAAAGAAAAGTCTATCATTGGAACAAGATGGGTTTTTAGAAACAAGTTGGATGAAGATAAAAAAAAAATATGTGGTACGAAATAAGGCAAAGTTAGTTCTTGAGACACCCCGTTGTGCCATTAGATTAAAACCTCGTCAATTAATTTCTTAATCGCATGCTTTACATTAAATGTATATACTGAAATACGTAAAAATTAAAACCTAATTATAAACATACAGTGTATTAAATTTAAAACATCATACTAATATATATATATATATATATATATATATAATAACATATATACACACCATATTTTTATTCATCAGAGTATTTAAACATTATATAGGGTATCCCATCAGTAGGATCCCTTGCAGGTGCATACTTAAACAAAATATTATTAACGGAAATATAAACGTCTAAAGACACACTGGCCATAACACTTAAACTCTACCACTAGAATCCACGGCTCGTCCTCTCGCATAAGTTTCATACGGAGTTCCGTCCAACTCCTCAGCAACTAGTTCCTCCACAGGGTCTTATCATATGATCATATAATAATAAAATAAAACATACAGAAAATATAGGGGATAAAAACAGTTCTATCATCAAAAGCGGAAAGGAATACATAGCATATAATATAACAATAGTCACAGACAATCATCACTCATAATCAACCATCATCCTTAATTCACGATATCATCCTCTACCCTCAATCTCATGCAACTAAACCTTTATGTTGACATGGCCATCTCTACTCCTGTCACGTTAGTCAGTAGTCCAGAACGGTCTGGGGTCCAGAACTCGATGCACCCATATTCCCTTATCTCTCGTAGGGAATATTGTATTAAGCATAATGTGCGTCCCTATCCCCCATTGGAAATAGCACAATAAGCACAAAATACCTAGTAACTCAGTGCGCCCCTATTCCCTAATCTCTAATAGGAAATAGTGTATTAAGCACAGTGTGCGTGACTTATCCCCCATTGGAAATAGCACAATAAGCAAAAAGACATGGTAACTCTATCTTCGATAGGATAATCAGAACAACGCGTTAAGGACTAAAAGAGTATTAAAATAGTCTACCTCGACATCAATATCCGTAGGTTACTCACTCGCAATATCCGATATCCAAAATAGAATATCCTGACCTCGTGTTCCCACTCACACGGCTGTGAATAACAATGCATATATATATATATATATATATATCTCATTGACTCCATCGGTTACAACCTAGTGTCTCAACCTTCCATCATAGCCTCAACACATGTTCTATGTCACCTCTCATCTATAAAATAATTAATTTAGGCTAGGCACCTCTAAGTCAATTCATTCTCTCACCCACATGAACATCTCCCAAACAACATATATCTTTACTTAAAATACAATTAAGCACACTATCAAACCAGGCAGATCATGCATAACACAACCATCATAAAATATTCAAACATCAAAATAAAACGTCACAAGCAATGGAATACCTCAACCAGCGCATCACAAACAGTCAATAATAATATAGTCAGACATCCTCAAATATTATAAGATTATCCTAACGTCGATAAACCTACAATCCCCAAATCATCATTGGTATTATGGAAAAGTTTCCAATGCGATTTTGGTTTTGTCGATTACTAGACCACTAGTAGGGTTTAGGTCGCCCTACATAATTATTATATTATAAACTACTTATCCATTCCGACGATAGGTTGAATCTTTCCCCCACCTGAACTTATCACCGAAGTCCCGAACTTTCTGATCCTCGTTACTCTGCCACGGTTAATGGTTAACCTTCAACCAAAACAACATAACTACTAGTTAATCAAACAAAATCCAATCATGACAACCCTAGGTTAATTTCGGCCATGACTAAAAAATAGGGCTAGGGTTATTTTCTCAATTCCATCTTTTAGATCCTAGTTACTAGAGTATTAACTAACATAAATCAAGTGTTACTAGTTAAAAATATGAAACAAAATCCTCTAACCAAATAGGTTAGGGTTTCGGCCAAGCATAGTGAAATTGGCTAGAACTTCTTTTTGTTCACATGCTCTTAGATCTAGAACCTACACATCTTAGATAGTTCATAAAAATCATGATCTAATTAAAGATTGAAGAAAACTTATTTTGCCCACATGAACACAAATTCGGCTAAGGCTAGAAAATAGGGTTAGGAATTTCTTTTGATTTCAAGTTTCTAGATATAACAACTATAGGTATTAGAGAGTTAAAATCAAGTGTCATACTTTAAAAATTGAACAAAACTTCCTTTACCTAAAAATCCTTAGTTTCGGCCATATGAAGATCATAGAAATCGGTTTCACATTAAAATGATTTTTCTACAATTTTCTAGAATTATTTGAAAATCTAGATCTAGAAATAGAGATTTGTGAAAACTTGATGGAAATGAAGATTTGATGCATGACAAATGAAGCTAAGATGATTAGGAACATGATCCTCACCTTGAAATGATGAAGTTTGATGTAAAAAAGGAAGAGATTTGATAAACTTAGCAAGAACAAGTATGGTGTTCTTTAGGTTTTTATGAAGAACAAGCTTAGAGTTTTGGAATAGGATGAAATGAAATTGTCTAAGTGTTGGGGGGGGGGGGGGGGTATATGAGTGATGGAGTGAGTGAAAATTGTTTTGTTTAATAATTAAGAGTGAACCATAGTTGATAATCACTTAACCTAGGTTAGAAAATACAATATAATACTTTAACTATAGTTAGTAGTAATTATGACATAGGAAAAAGATATGTGGTGGAGGATGAAGGAGAGGTGTGGCTGATTTTGGACCACAACATAGGAGGAAGAGTTCATTTGAACATGACTTGCCTTAACCATGGTTAAATTAGGTTACTCTTAAGGGCATTTTGGTCTTTTCACACCTTAACATCATTTATTTCATGGTGAGTCACACCATGAATCACCCCCCATGAGTCATTCATGACTCGTTGTCTCCATCCATTAGCGGGTCTTGGAAATCTCGTATTCAGCTTCGTCGTTTACCCGATTTAGGTTTTACGCCCGAATAAAACATAATATTTCATTTTCGAACAAAAAATTCCAAAATATTGAAAGTTGTTGGAAATGAGATATAAAATCTAACCATTTAGTTCTCGAGTCAAAATTAGGTTTTCTGCTCAGTAAAATCTTACTGTCAGTGAAAACGCAGACCGGTTTCCGTCTGAATTTTCAACCCAAAATTTCACTGTGACCCTCTATCATAAGATAAAGTATGAACATGATTTTGTTTTATTCAAAATCATTTTCTTGGTCTCATATTAAAATATAATTAATTATATCTTAACCGATAATACAGTGTAACTAAAAACAGGCTGTTACAGTTCTCAAGGCTAGAATCAACAAGAAGGTATTGATTTTATTGAAACCTTTGCACCTGTAGCTAGATTAGAAGCAATTAGAATTCTCATGTCTTATGTTGCACAACTTAATATAACCCTTTTTCAAATTGAGGAGGAAATTTATATTAACCTCTTGGGTTTGAGGTCGTAGATCCTCACCATGTTTATAAGCTTAAGAAAGCTCTATATGGACTGAAACAAGCTCCTATAGCTTCGTATGATAGGTTAAGCACTTTTTTAATGGAAAATAATTTCATTAGAAGAAAAGTAGACACCACACTTTTCAAGAAATGCTCTAAAAAATATTTCATGGTAGTACAAATTCTTGTTGATGATATTATATTTGGTGTTACTAAAGAAAAACTTTGTAAAGATTTCTCCAAGTTGATGCAGAATGAATTTGAGATGAGCATGATGGGAGAGTTGAAGTTCTTTCTTGGTCTACAAATAAAACAAACGAGTGATGGAATCTACGTCCATCAACAGAAATACACCACGGAACTTCTCAAGAAATACAAGATGGAAAATTCAAAGTCAGTAAGCACTCCTATGCATCCACCAATAGTGCTAAACAAGGATGAGGAAGGTAAAATGATTGGTCAATCTGTCTACTGAGGTATGATTGGATCTTTACTATACTTAATTGCTAATAGACCTAATATTTCATTCAAGATTTGTCTATGTGCCGAATTTCAATCAGATCCTAGAGAATCTCATCACAAGGCTGTAAAAAGAATTTTTAGATATCTTATTGGAACCTATAACCTTGGTTTGTTGTATAACAAATCTAAAGATTTCAGGTTAGCTGAATTCTTTGATGCTGATTTTGCTGGAGTTAGAATTGATAGAAAGAGCACCAGTGGAGTATTCCACTTCATTGGAGCAAATATGATCTCATAGTCCAGTAAAAGGGAAAGCACAATTGCTCTCTCCACTGCTGAAGCTGAGTATATACCTACAACTAGTTGTTGTTCACAACTACTTTGTGTAAAATATCAACTTGAAGATTATTCTATATTTGAGCATAATATAACTATCTGGTATGATAATACTAATGCTATCAACCTATCAAAAAATCCCATTCAGCATTCTAGAGCAAAGCATATAGAAATAAAACATCATTTTATTAGAGATTTTATGCAAAAAGAAGTTTTTGAAATTAAGTTTGTCAACAATGAAAATCAACGAGCTGACATTTTTACAAAACCTTTGAGTGAAGATAGATTTGTTTTCATTAGAAGAAATTTGAACATACATAATGTTGCCGAATAAATCATGAAATGTATATTTTGTTATCTTGTCTGATGCTTTATACGTCAATTGTTTAATTTGCCTGATATGTCTACTTTTTGATACGTCTGGCGAGCCAAGCGTCTGCTGGCGTGGCTTAAAGCATTTTCAAATGCTTATCCTGATTGAGACACGTGTACATTGCAGTTTCCCTCTCTTTTGAAAAACTTTTTATCTTTTCATAACTTGTTATTTCAAATTTATGGCATTGATGACAAGAAACCTCTTTCCTTGGTTCCCAGTCGTACTCTTTATGTCATCATTACCACCTTTTTCTCTTTAAAAGCAAAAACATCATTTTCAGAAAACTTCTTCAACTTCTGGAAAACCTCTCAAATGACTCTGTCTTTTCTTCTCTCTTCGTCTTCAACCTTCAAGCCCTCTTTCAAAGCCCTAAGTCTTTCTTCTTCTCTCAAATGTCACCCAGAAGTGTTCTTCAAACCCTAACTGAGCAAGCCAATCTCTCAGTGGCTGAAATGAATAAAGTTCACCCTGGTAGGTTCCCAACTTTGAAGTAAGTGCATGGATGTGAGCGCAGAATTTGCTGCTGTTGGGTGGGCACCTTTCTGCACAACTGTTGAAATCATTTACCCAGTCTTGGTTAGGGCTTTTCTGGAGAAATGCAACCGTCACCAAGGATAATCCGACTACAGTGAGTCAAGGAGATGTTAGGGACGACCACATCATCATCACCCATGAGTCACTTGCTTAAGTGACTCACTGTCAAAAGGAAGACACTGGGTATGCTTCTGATTAGGCAAACACTGTTAGAGAGGAAGTTGTAAACATTGCTCTTTATGGTGTTCCAAAGCCTGGAAGCCATGAATCCAAGCAGATGACTCTTAAAGGAAGGTTCTTGCATCTCTTACATATTAATTGTGTTATGCCTATGAGTGGGTCTGTAGACCATGTCAGTAACATAGAAAAGTTTGCTATCTATCACTTAATTCAAAAGATTAAGACAGGTATTATAATCTTTAGACACATGGAGGAAGCTGCTAAGGCCTCTGTTAAGTCCTTCTATCCCTATGACATGCTGATGACTAAGATTTTTAAGGCCAATAGTTTGGTAAGGCTAAATGTTGCTGTCAGTATGAATCTGTGCATTGATACAAACACAAAGACACGTACATTGATGAAAGTGCCTTTGGAGAGCTTTGAAAACATTGTTGTTAACTAAAATAAGCAAGAAGGATCTGCTAATACCTAACTTGAACAAGAAAGTCAGGCCACTCAAGCTGAAGCTTCTACTGCCAACCAATAAGAAGAAGAGTGTGAAGAGAAAATTGTTTATGACTGATGAGGAGGTAATACTTGAGGGGGGGGGGGGAGTCTAATGCTGTAGAGACTGTGATACCTGAGAAGAGAAGGACCACAACTGCAAAAAGGAAGGTCATTGAGCATGTGAGATAGTCTTCTAGACTGAAAACCAGAAAATTTGTCATCCGGGAAACACCCTCACCCTCACCACTTAAATCCACAACACAACCCTTTCCACCTCCACAGCCTGAACCGCAACAACCATCCTCATCTCCAAAAGCTCCAACAACACCCATGCCACCCATTGCTGAACAGACACATCACATGTCTGAACCATCAACTCCACACCCTTCCACTTCAGATAGAACTACTTGCAATTATTCACCCACCTTCACCCATACACCAGATATTTCCTTTGAACACCAAACCACTGTTTTTTATGCCATGGAGATACCTAACTGTCCAGAAGTATCTTCTGGTTCCCATCCTAGGGCAAATTTTGTGCCTTTGAGAAGGATCTTCCCTAATATTTTCTCTTCTGCCAGACATAACCTATCCCCATTTCCACTTTACCTCCCTTAAAACCTAAGCAGGACCACAATCAAATTGAAATCACTCCTAGATACCCTTTTGAGAGGTTTTACAGTTTTTTTGGACCAGTTTGGATCTGAACACCCCTACTTTCATGTGTTAATTCTCCTAGTTTTGATGATTCCAAATATATTAAGTATTTTTTTAATAAAAAATTTGCATGCAAAAAGCATCACAATGAAATCTGACATCCCAATTATGTTGGCACCCCAGAGCTCACCAATCATCTGCAGCATGCCAAAAAATTATTAATAAAAATAATACAAAAAACATGGGGGGACAAGCACCAAAACTCGTGATAAACATTATTTGAATCTACATAAAGGAAATCCTATTCTATTCCAGTTGAAATCCTCACTAATGAAAGAAAGAATTGTATGCCACCAAATAAAATCCTAAATACTATTACCATAAGAGGCAAGCTTATCAGCACAATGGTTCCACTCTCTCTCTCCCCCTATATATATATATATATATAGAGAGAGAGAGAGAGAGAGCCATGCAATTATTCCATTGTTTCTTAGCCACCAAGGAACAATATTAGTCGAAGAGAAAGCTTTAGTAACTAGCTGAGAATCACATTCCAATAAAAGATTATACCAACTTTCTTATAAGCTAATTCAGCTGCCAACGTATTGCTCCAATCAACTCAACGTGAAGAGCAAAAGAATTACCAATATTGGTAGCAAAATTGTCTATAGCTGCAGCCATATGATCTCTAAAGATGCCCCAACAAGCAACCAAACTAGGTGCCCCTCTTGCAGTCCCATCAGAGTTACACTTTATCCAATCGCAAGGAGGAGGTCTCCAAATAACTTGTTGGATTTTAGGAGCTTTACATAGTTTAATTGTAACCATGAAAGTCTTTGGCATGTTAAATTCTCGGATTGACAATTGCATGGAACCAGAGCTCAAATTACCAGATAAGGAAACATTGCCAATAGTCATAGAACGGATAGAGTGTAGAGGAAATTTCTTATTCTCAAATCTTGCTTGATTTCTGCAGTACCATATTCCCCAAATGACATTAGTCGCATCAGCCAACAAAGCATGACTTGTTTGCTCAGAAAACTGACCAAGGCAAAGTGAGAGTACATGTTGCAAACAAGTATGGTTAAGATTCAAATCTAGGAGAGATCCAAGCCATCTCCATAAATCAGATGCAAAAGCATATTCAAAGAACAAATGCTTAGAGGATTCTGCTACCTTATTGCAAAAACTGCACATCAAAACAACTATACAGCCCCTTAACAAAAGATTTTCATTTGTTGGAATCTTATTGTGCATTAGTCTCCATAATAACAGTTTATTTATGGTGGAATACACTGCTGCAAAATTGATTTGCACCAAGGAAACAGGGACTAGCAGGGTTAAGAAACAGACATGCGTCCTTAAGAGATAGGAAACCATAATCTGTTAAACACCATACTCTTCTATCAGGAACAAATTCTTTGGGAATAATGATCTTCCTCCGGTCATTACATAGAGCTGGAAAATGCTGCACCAAAAAATTAGGAATCTACCAAGAGCTATCTTTAATAAAATGAGAAACCTTAGCCTCCAAATTGAAATAAACAACTATAAACACGAGAAGGGGGGTTGAATTGTGTTTATCAGAAATTTAAATAAAGTTAAAAACTTTTCGCACACAGAAGCTAAGTTCGGACAGGTGTAAAAAGGTTACACAGACAAGTCACTTGTCTGTTATATTTTTCTCAGAAAACAACACAAGCATACAGATGAAATACAAGCTTGATAAAACAGTTTTAACCCCTTAGTTAGAATGCAGATGATATATAATCAAAACAACTAAAGAGATTAAGGGAAGAGAGATTAACACAGTGATTTATCCTGGTTCACTCTTTAACACAAAGAGCTACGTCCAGTCCTTGGCAGCACCAAGATTTATCCACTATAACTGATCAGGTTACAGACTCCAAGTATTGTTTGCACACCTAGCCTCTTCAGGCTCCAAGACAAGTATTCTTTGCACACCTAGCCTCTTCAGGCTCACTCAGATTTGTTTTAGAGTTTGGTTTGAAATAAATACACTTATAGACAGACAGATCTTTCACTAACACTCAGAGAGTGGTTTAAATGTAAAGCTTAGGAAAGTCTGCGTAATAACTTCAAATGATTGAAGAATACAGAGTGAATAAATGAACAGAGTAATGGCTCTTTAATGCTTTGTAATCTCTGATGTGTTCATCTTCAATGACTTCTGTATTTATAGCCTTCAAACATTTAATATCCGTTAGAGACATTCCTTGCAACGATGGCTTCAAGCAAAGCTTCATTAAATGCAATATAGTCGTTCTGGGCAGCCATTAATGCAATGGAGACGTTGGTTGTACTCTAACATGAAGGATAATGGATTTATGCATCGTGTAGTAGCCAAATCAGAGTTGTGCAGAATGCTTTTGTACTTTTGCAGAGTACATTTCCCTTCTTGTGTAATAATCGAAAATACTAGGGAATAAAGCATGTTGGAAACATTCTTTAACTGGAAGTTTGTCTCTGACTTCCTAGGTTACTTGAGAGAGAGCACTTCTGAATTTCTTGATAAGCGTGAGAGAGAGATTCGGAGTCTTCTGCATGAGTGGACAGCTTCCAAAAGCTTCCTGTACTTCGAGTTCTTAACAAGGAACCTTAGACGAGTTTGAGAGCAGAGTCGAGACAGGTTGAAACCAGTTTGTACAAAGTCAACAATCCCAGTCAGCAGACAGGTTAACTTTATGCTTATCCAACAGGTTGGTACTTAGGTAGACAGATAGGTGAGTTTTGTTATTTTCTGATCTGTACACTAAGTAGACAGGTTAGCAACCACAAAGTAAGTTAATTAAATCATTAACCAATGTTTAGTTTTCATCAAAACTTAGGGAAATGCACACAGAAATTTTAGAGACTTAACACAAATGACTATGCAAATCAGCAAGGATATTCAAAGAAACCCTGAGAAGAAGAGGTTCCAATCTCTGAGAGAAACCCTGAGAAGAAGAGGTTCCAAACAACTTGTTCCTGAACACCCTTGTCAGCAGCATTCCATAAGGGTAGGTAGGCATGTTTGTCCTTCTGATCAGAGACTCAAGATACATGTAGATGAGATCATTGATGTCTATCTTGATTTTGTGAATCAAGTGGTACAGAGCAAATCTGTCCATCTTGGTCACATTGTCTCGTGATCCTTTTCTTGGCATCACACACTCTAGCAGCAGTTTGTGCAAGAACCTGCACTTGGGCACCATGCAGATAGGCTTCTTCTTCTCAGGGTTGGGAACTCCATATATACCAATATTCACATTTTCAGTTCCTACCTGATCTTCCCAGTCAGGTCTGAAGGCAGTTCCAATCCTTGGACATCTTGTAGCCAATTACAAAGATCCAATAGGAAACTGGAGAGTTACATCAGATGACATTTGAGCCTTGAAGCTCTTGGTTCCATCAAGCACACTGGTGATGACCACAGCATTCCTCCAGAAGTCTCTGACAAGCTTGGGATGAACAAGCTCCTTGATATCAAAGAAGGCTGTCCACTTGGAGTATTCCAACTCTTCAGTGACATCCATTCCCCATTTCTTCATCTGTTGGAGATCAACAGTCTTACCCGGAAGAATCTTCTCAACATCAGCTACTCTCATTTCGTATTTCTCAGCAATTTCTTTTGGGGACAGATGCTTTGAAGATGCCATTTTTCAGAGAGGAGAGTATGAGAGTTTTGGAAGAGAGAAGGGTTTGAAGGAGAGGAAGACGAAGATAGAAAGACCTAGGGATTTTGAGAAAGATAAAGTTTGAATCTTTCTGAAAATTGCCTTTTAAAGCAATAAAAGCAGGAGAGAGAAATTAGACATTTTTAATTTAAAACGGCACGATTTATGTGGGGAACTGTAGCGCCCACTTAAGACATAATGAAAACATGGTTTCGAGGTAAAGACTGCCGTGCCCATGATTAGCTTCAGATTAACAAATGGTATTAAATAAATGATAACCATTTTAATAAAACTGTTGAGTTTCAGCATAGTGACTCAGCAGAGTCAGATAGGTGATCACAGACAGGTGATATAAAGCTATAAGACAGGTAATCATAGACAGTTCAAAACTCAGACATTTCATTCAACAATGCAATGCATGTTTAAATTATCTCTAATAAATAAAAATCTTTCTTCTGCTAAAGGCTTAGTGAAGATATCAGCCCATTGATTTTCAGTTTTAACAAACTTAATATCAAAGATACCTTTCTGAACATAATCTCTAATGAAGTGATGTTTGATTTCTATATGCTTAGCCTTAGAATGCTGAATTGGATTTTTAGTTAAGCAGATAGCACTGGAATTATCACACCATACAGATATATTATGCTCAAAGATAGAGTAGTCCTCAAGTTGATGTTTTACCCATAAGAGTTGAGAGCAACAACTAGCAGCTGAGATATATTCTGCTTCAGCAGTAGATAGAGCAATAGTTGTCTGCCTTTTGCTTGACCAAGAGACTAAATTTGCTCCAATGAAGTGGCATCCTCCACTGGTGCTTTTTCTTTCTATTTTGTCTCCAGCAAAGTCAGCATCACAGAATCCCACTAATCTGTATTCTTTAGTTCTTAAATATAGCAAACCAAGATTAGTAGTACCAAGCAAATATCTAAATATTCTTTTAACAGCTTTAAGATGAGATTCTCTTGGGTCAGATTGAAATCTAGCACACATGCAGACACTAAATTGAATATCAGGTCTGCTTGAAGTTAAGTACAGTAGAGATCCAATCATACCTCTGTAGACTGTTTGGTCTACCTTTTTACCTTCATCATCTTTACTTAGTTTTGCATTGGTTTCCATGGGAGTTTTCATAAGTTTAGCACTTTCCATTTTGTACTTCTTAAGCATTTCCTTGATATACTTTTGTTGATGGATGTAGATTCCATCACTTGTCTGTTTGATTTGTAGACCAAGGAAGAACTTCAATTCTCCCATCATGCTCATCTCAAATTCTGCTTGCATCAGCTTTGAAAAATCCTTGCACAGCTTTTCATTAGTTGCTCCAAAAATGATATCATCAACATATATTTGGACTATAATGAAATTCTCTTTAGAGCTTTTCTTAAACAGAGTAGTATCTACTTGACCTCTTGTAAAACCATTATGCATGAGAAAAGAACTTAGTCTATCATACCATGCCCTAGGTGCTTTCTTTAAACCATATAATGCCTTTTTAAGTTTAAAAACATGATCTGGTTTATCAGTATCTTCAAAACCAGGGGGTTGTTTAACATAAACTTCTTCTTCAATTATTCCATTGAGGAAAGCACTTTTCACATCCATTTGAAAAAGAGTGATTTGGTGTTGTGCAGCATATGACATCAGAATGCGAATAGCTTCAATTCTAGCTACAGGTGCAATGGTTTCAGTATAGTCAATACCTTCTTGTTGGTTATAGCCCTGAGCTACTAACCTTGCCTTGTTTCTGACAACTTTGCCATCTTCATCCAACTTGTTTCTGAAGACCCATCTTGTTCCAATGACAGACTTGTTTTTAGGCTTGGAGACAAGTGTCCAGACATCATTTCTGGTGAACTGATTGAGTTCCTCTTGCATAGCAAGAATCCAGCTTTCATCATCAAGAGCTTCTTCAACGTGTTTTGGCTCTATTTCTGACATAAAGGCCACATTGCTTGATTCTCTTAAAGTAGATCTGGTTCTTACTCCTTCTGAGGGATTTCCAATAATGAGATCCTTAGGATGATGAGTTTTGAATTTCCAATCTCTTTTAAGAGGATCTTGACTTGTCTGTTGACTTGTCTGCTCCACTTGTCTGTCTGGTTCTGCTTCAGGTTCTGATTTGGTTAAGTCAGGTTGTTGATCTTCTGACTTGTTTATATCAAGACCTGCAAGATCATCTTCTAGATCTGACAATTCCTTATCAGTCTTTAAGCTATCATTGAATTTGACATGAACAGATTCTTCAATAACAGATGTTCTAGAGTTGTAAATTCTAAAAGCTTTAGACATTTCAGAGTATCCCAAAAAGATACCTTTGTCTGTTTTAGAGTCAAACTTTCCAAGTTGATCCTTGGTATTTAAGATGAAGCATTCACAACCAAATGCATGGAAGTAAGAAATGTTGGGGCTTTTTCCTTTCCACAGTTCATAAGGTGTCTTCTTTAGAAAAGGCCTAATGAGTATTCTGTTTTGTACATAACAGGCTGTGTTTACTGCTTCTGCCCAGAAGTACTTAGGGAAATTATTCTCATTGAGCATAGATCTAGCCATCTCTTGCAGAAATCTGTTCTTTCTCTCAACCACTCCATTTTGTTGAGGAGTTCTAGGTGCAGAGAAATTGTGAGAGATCCCATTCTCCTCACAGAACTGTCTAAACTGCTCATTTTCAAATTCTCCCCCATGGTCATTTCTAAGAGTAGAAATGCAGAAACCCTGCTCATTTTGTACTCTTTTACAGAATACTGAGAAAGCCTTAAAAGACTCATCCTTGTGGGTTAAGAAGAGTACCCATGTATATCTAGAATAGTCATCAACTATGACAAATCCATATTTCCTTCCAGCTAAGCTGGCAACACTAACTGGTCCAAACAGATCCATGTGTAACAACTGAAGAGGTCTAGAGGTTGATACTTGGTTTTTAGATTTGAAACTTGATTTTATTTGTTTACCTCTCTGACATGCATCACACAAAACATCTTTCTTAAAACTAATATCAGGCAATCCTCTCATAAGGTTATCCCTTTTTAGTTTTGAAATTAGTTTCATACTAGCATGTCCTAGTTTCTTATGCCATAACCATCTTTCATCCTCTTTAGACATCAGACAGGTTACACTTTGATCTGAGAGATCAGTCAGTTCAATCTTATACAGATTTTGTTGCCTTTTGGCTGAAAAGAGGGTTTTGCCACTTAGATCTTTAACTATACAGAAATCCTTGGTAAAGGAGACATCAAATCCACTGTCACATAATTGACTTATGCTAAGCAAATTGTGTTTTAATCCTTTAACCATAAGAACATTTGATATAGAGGGAAGAGGAGGTTTACCACCAATAGTACCAATTCCTATAACCTTCCCTTTCTGATTTCCACCAAATGCCACATGTCCTCCTTTCTTAAGTTGGAGGTCTAGGAACATAGACCTTTCTCCTGTCATATGTCGCGAGCAGCCACTGTCCAGGTACCAGCAGTGGTGTTTTCTTTGTGCTGTTGAGGACATCTGCAACAGAGATTATTTGATCTTTAGGTACCCATAGTTTTCTGGGTCCTTTTCTGTTAGTTCTAGGAGTCTGTGAAGACTTCCTTCTTTTCTTATGAAGACACTTAGACATAACATGTCCAGTCTTTCCACAGAAATTACAGACAGGTATGGATTTAATAGAAGTAGATGTAGTAGACACTTTAGAGTGTTTAGTTGATACTTTATGATGTGTCTGATGGACATATCCAATACCTTCTTTGCTAAGGGAGTGCCTCTGACAACCAAGCAGCTTGGTCAGATTTTCTCTACCATTAACAAATTTGGCAAGATGAGAAGTGAGCTCTTCCACTTTCTGTTGAAGCTTTTCAACTTCTTCAGACTGTGATGTATCACTAGAGATCTTAGCTTCATTAGACTTTTCAGTCTTCAGCTCACTGTTCTCCTTGGCAAATTTCTCACACTCTAGAGATTTCTGTTTATGCTCACTGAGGAGCTTAACATGATCTTTCTTGAGAGATTTGAAGGCCTTAGATAAGCAGTTGGATTCCTCCAGCAATTCTTCATAGGCATCAAGTAATTCCTCCTAATCAGAATTTACCTCATTATTTGAATCTGAGTCAGTGTTAGCCATTAGATAGAGATTTGCTTCTTCCTCTGTCTCTTCATCAGAAGATGTTGACTCTAGATCTTCCCAAGTAGCCATCATACCTTTCTTCTTCTTTTTGAAGAACTTCTTAAAAGGGGTTTTCTTGAGTTGAGGACATTCTGCTTTGATGTGACCTGGCTTCTTGCACTCATAGCAGACAATTGAGTTCTTGTCTGTTGAAGGGGAATCTTTGAAGTTCTTGTCCTTGTTGAACCTTCTGAATGGCTTATCTTTTCTGAACTTCTTTTTCTGCAAGAGAAGCTTTATCTTTCTGGTTAGGAGAGATAATTCTTCATCACTTTCAGAGTCCTCGGGTTCAGACAAGTCAGCATCACTGGATGACTCGTCTGCCTTCAAAGCTTTTGAAGCTTTTGAAGACTTTTGATCAGCCTTCAGAGCAATTGACTTGCCCTTCTTTGTTGAAATTTCATCTCCAAGTTCTTGCTCATGAACAGTGAGTGTACCAAGAAGTTCATCCATAGTCAGGGTGGTAAGATCTTTGGCTTGAGAGATAGCAGTTACCAAAGGCCTCCACTGCTTAGGCAGGCTTCTTAGTATCTTTCCAACCTTCTCAGCATTAGAGTAAACTTTGCCAAGAGACTTTAGGCCATTGATGATAGTTTGGAATCTTCTTATCATCTGACCAACAGATTCTCCTTCCTCCATGAGAAACGGTTCATACTTTCTGACAAGTATGGCAATTTTTGATTCTTTGACTTTGGCTGTTCCTTCATGTGTGACAGCTAAGGTGTCCCATATTTCTTTGGCAGAATCACAGGCACAGACCTTTTCAAACTCATCAGGACTGAGAGCACAAATAATGTTGTATCTGGCTTTGTGATTCAGCTCCCACTTTGTCTTTTCTGCAGGTGTCCACTAAGCATTTGTCTTGTTAGTGTTGTCATCATTTTTAGGAATGAAAGGACCATCTGTGATGACATCCCAGAGATCAGAGTTTGTAGATAGAATGAACCATTGAAATCTGTCTTTCCAATAGTTGTAGTTTTCTCCATTGAAGAATGGAGGTCTGGTTAAGGAGGCTCCTTCAGTCTGGTGACTTCCAAAACTTTTACCTCTACACTGTTAGATGCTCAACCCAGAGGCTGAGCTCTGATACCAACTGAAATAGACACCTATAAACACGAGAAGGGGGGTTGAATTGTGTTTATCAGAAATTAAAATAAAGCTAAAAACTTTTCGTACACAGAAGCTAAGTTCGGACAGGTGTAAAAAGGTTACACAGACAAGTCACCTGTCTGTTATATTTTTCTCAGAAAAACAACACAAGCATACAGATGAAATACAAGCTTGATAAAACAGTTTTAACCCCTTAGTTAGAATGCAGATGATATATAATCAAAACAACTAAAGAGATTAAGGGAAGAGAGATTAACACAGTGATTTATCCTGGTTCACTCTTTAACACAATGAGCTACGTCCAGTCCTTGGCAGCACCAAGATTTATCCACTATAACTGATCAGGTTACAGACTCCAAGTATTGTTTGCACACCTAGCCTCTTCAGGCTCCAAGACAAGTATTCTTTGCACACCTAGCCTCTTCAGGCTCACGCAGATTTGTTTTAGAGTTTGGTTTGAAATAAATACACTTATAGACAGACAGATCTTTCACTAACACTCAGAGAGTGGTTTAAATGTAAAGCTTAGGAAAGTCTGCGTAATAACTTCAAATGATTGAAGAATACAGAGTGAATAAAAGAACAGAGTAATGGCTCTTTAATGCTTTGTAATCTCTGATGTGTTCATCTTCAATGACTTCTGTATTTATAGCCTTCAAACATTTAATATCCGTTAGAGACATTCCTTGCAACGATGGCTTCAAGCAAAGCCTCATTAATACAATATAGTCGTTCTGGGCAGCCATTAATGCAATGGAGACGTTGGTTGTACTCTAACATGAAGGATAATGGATTTATGCATCGTGTAGTAGCCAAATCAGAGTTGTGCAGAATGCTTTTGTACTTTTGCAGAGTACATTTCCCTTCTTGTGTAATAATCGAAAATACTAGGGAATAAAGCATGTTGGAAACATTCTTTAACTGGAAGTTTGTCTCTAACTTCCTAGGTTACTTGAGAGAGAGCACTTCTGAATTTCTTGATAAGCGTGAGAGAGAGATTTAGAGTCTTCTGCATGAGTGGACAGCTTCCAAAAGCTTCCTGTACTTCGAGTTCTTAACAAGGAACCTTAGACGAGTTTGAGAGCAGAGTGGAGACAGGTTGAAACCAGTTTGTACAAAGTCAACAATCCCAGTCAGCAGACAGGTTAACTTTTTGCTTATCCAACAGGTTGGTCCTTAGGTAGACAGACAGGTGAGTTTTGTTATTTTCTGATCTGTACACCAAGTAGACAGGTTAGCAACCACAAAGTAAGTTAATTAAATCATTAACCAATGTTTAGTTTTCATCAAAACTTAGGGAAATGCACACAGACATTTTAGAGACTTAACACAAATGACTATGCAAATCAGCAAGGATATTCAAAGAAACCTTGAGAAGAAGAGGTTCCAATCTCTGAGAGAAACCCTGAGAAGAAGAGGTTCCAAACAACTTGTTCCTGAACACCCTTGTCAGCAGCATTCCATAAGGGAAGGTAGGCATGTTTGTCCTTCTGATCAGAGACTCAAGATACATGTAGATGAGATCATTGATGTCTATCTTGATTTTGTGAATCAAGTGGCACAGAGCAAATCTGTCCATCTTGGTCACATTGTCTCGTGATCCTTTTCTTGGCATCACACACTCTAGCAGCAGTTTGTGCAAGAACCTGCACTTGGGCACCATGCAGATAGGCTTCTTCTTCTCAGGGTTGGGAACTCCATATATACCAATATTCACATTTTCAGTTCCTACCTGATCTTCCCAGTCAGGTCTGAAGGCAGTTCCAATCCTTGGACATCTTGTAGCCAATTCCAAAGATCCAATAGGAAACTGGAGAGTTACATCAGATGACATTTGAGCCTTGAAGCTCTTGGTTCCATCAAGCACACTGGTGATGACCACAGCATTCCTCCAGAAGTCTCTGACAAGCTTGGGATGAACAAGCTCCTTGATATCAAAGAAGGCTGTCCACTTGGAGTATTCCAACTCTTCAGTGACATCCATTCCCCATTTCTTCATCTGTTGGAGATCAACAGTCTTACCCGGAAGAATCTTCTCAACATCAGCTACTCTCATTTTGTATTTCTCAGTGGCAAGATAGATGATGTCTCCAATTTGTCTTCCCTTAATAAAAGTCTCTAGTTTTCAGAAATGATGGATGGGGCAATTTTAGTAAACCTGTCAGGTAGAACCTTGGTTATAATTTTGAATTTGAGATTATCAAGAGGTACAGGCCTAAATAGTTCAATAGTGTCTGCACCAGTACTTTAGGAATCAGAACTACAAGATTTGAGTTTAGATTTGGCAGCAACCATCCTTGCTTAAAAAATTGATGCACTGCTTGAACCACATCATATGCTATATTGTTCCAGTAATGTTGAAAGAAGAAAGCACCAAATCCATCTGGACCAGGAGCTCCATTAGCGTTCGTAGCAAAGACAACATCCTTTATTCGTTAATAGTTGACAGACTGATGAGCATATTATTGTAAGCAGCATAACCTGATTGATAAACGACTTCTTCAATAAGGCCATTATCAATGCAGCCATTATCACTTCTAAATAGACTTTCATAGTAGGCTACAATATAATTTTCAAGATCAGGGGAACTATACAGAATATAATTACCACTTTTAAGCATGGAAATCTTTTTTGACACATTCCTGATTGTAGTCATTTTATGGAAAACTTTGTATTCCTATCACCTTGAGCAAACCAAATCATCTTGACTTTTCCCTCCAAGATTCCTCCTAAAAATGCAGAGCTTTTTGCAGCTCACTCTGTGCATTCTTTCCTCGATCAAATAAAGAGTCAGAACATCCATTAGCATCAATCTCCTACTGAATAAGATCCAGCTTCTACATAGCTAAATTAACATTGTCATTAACATTCCAAAAACCAGCTTGTTCCATTCTTTTAACTTAAGTTTTACTTGTTTCAGTTTCTATGATAGTATAAACATAGGACATCCAGGAACATTTTTCTGCCAAGCCTTCTCCACTATTTAACACAATCTGGATGACTTGCCCACATTCTCATGAATTTGAAAGAAGAACTAAAGGTTCTGTTTTCCTTTCTCAAATGAAGCGCACTACAAAAAATAAGCCGTTTACCGACGGCCAAATCCCGTCGGAAAGGCAAAGAAGCCGTCGGAAAACTCCGTTTCAGACGGAATTTCCGACGGACGGTCATCCGTCGGAATCCAGCGCGTCGGAAAGCATTTCCGACGGAAAGGAGGTCCGTCGGAAGAGTTACCGACGGATTGTACCGTTGGAAACCTACAAAGGATTTTCCGACGGACTTATCCGTCGGAAACTCTTCCGACGGAAAATTCGGTGGGAAATTCTGAGCCTTAGTTTCCGACGGACTTATCCGCCGGTAACTCTTCCGATGGAAAAGTCGGTGGGAAATTCTGAGCCACGGTTTCCGACAGATAATTCCGTCGGAAATGTTTTCTGAATTATTTTTTATTTTTAATATTATTTTGTTTTTAAATATTGATTAATTTGTTAATGTTATTTTATTTATAATTATTAAATAAATTTTTTATTTTAATTTTTATTTATTATTTAATTTTTATTTTAAATAGTGATTATTATTTTATTTTTATTTTAAACATTAAGTTTAATTTAATTTTATTATAATTAATTAAATATAATAATTTAAATTCAAAACTGAAATTACAAATTGTGACACCCTTCTACCCCGCATGTTAAAAGCCATTTAAATTAAAAACATTTAAAGGAAAACATGCAATTACTGGATAAAATAAACAATTGTCCATGGGTAGAAAAGTCCCACATGAACCGTTTACAACGCGGAAATAAAATAAGTTTTAAACGATAAAAACATAACCAACCAAATAATATAACCCAACCCCGATGTCACATACAGAGCTGGTATAACCGTTCCGGAATAAAATCCACGGAATTACAACTGAAACTAACGACTACGAAACATAAACTAGCCCTACGATGAGTGGCGGCTCCTCAGAGTCACTTCTCTCCGGGCTGCTCGTCATCCTCTGCAATGTGCCAATCAGGCCAAACACAAACAACAAACATATATAGGGAGTAAGAATCGTATAAACATATTAGCATGGAGATAGGCAGTAAAGTAAACCGCAAGCATAGCAGCACCTCATCAAACATCAACATCATCATCATGCTATGCAGTGCAATGCAGTCCTACTCCGCTAAACCATCAATGCATGTGGATCCACTAAACTCGGGATGAACGACTTCGGAGTTACATATCCACATTGAGAATCTACTCAACGCCGGAGAATCTACTCCTTGGATAGCCAACGCATCAAACCAACGAATGCCTCATCACGGGGGCGCTAGGAGAATCTACTCCAACCGTGGATGGCCGGATCGCCGTACTCTAGGACGATCTCCCCTATGTCGAACATCCCTAATCAACATCTCTGATGCAATGCGTATGCAACACAACAACAACGGCAACACCACCTCCATAACTCCAACGGAATCGACCGAAGTAACAGCGGAATGAACCGCACCAACTTGCCTCGCGGAATCTACCTGAGGACTTAAGCGGAATCAACCGCAGTACTTGGGGCAAACTCTCGGCCACCAAGGTACGTAACAACAACACCTTAGACCCAAACCGTGGGGTCAAGGCCTCCTTGGCCAAAAAGCGCCAAGGCACAGCTCATCAACTTGCGGCACCCAAAAGGGGTATCGACTTAACATCTCACCCTCTCATCATCTTTATTTATCTTTAGTAACATTTACCAAGTTGTCTAATCAGTTATCATCATAGGGAAGTGGGGTTTAAAACCCCTTAAGTCCTTTAATCTTGTTCTGGCACAGTGGGTTGAGCACGGTCGTGCTCGTAACCCAGCACGGTCGTGCTTAAGCACGTGAGGGGCGTGCTCCCCTGTAAGTGAAGCACGGTCGTGCTTCTTAATGAGCACGGTCGTGCTCAGCAGCACGATCGTGCTCTTTGTCCTGTACGGCCGTGCTCAACAGCGCGGCCTTCTCCCCAGAATTTAACTGGGAGCACGGTCGTGCTACGGTCGTGCTCATTGCGCGACAGTGCTGTTCTGGGCAGGAACAGAGACTGAAACTTAGATAAATTACCAAGGTTTTTACTCAATTATTCCTAACGTCAATTATCAGCATGTTTTCGGGTTTAAACTCATCATCATAACAGCAATCCATTCAACCACGGCATCAACCCAACAACATCATGTTCATAGAAAAGCAACCAACACTAACATTAACAACATATTATGGACATGAACAGTAAACCAATAACATACTAATAACGTACCGAAACAGCCAATAGCATACCATCATTAAACAACTAATTTAACATGTCATTCATACATACAAATATAAACACATCGGGGTTAGGGAACCCCTTTACTTTACACTAAACCCAAACCTACGTAAATACTACCCTTCTCCCCATACCTGGATTGAAGGTAGCTCTCTAAGACTTCCTAACAGCAACTGGTTCCTCTCCTTTAGGCGGCTCACGCACGAACGAGCCTTAAACAAACAGATTAAAACGGTGTTAGTTTCCCAACAAAAAACGAAAGGAAACTAAAGAAAAGGAACAAAACATTACCTATACACGAAGTGCAGACGAAACCACGTTTCCCTAGTGTCTCCAATACTCAAAATCACACTGAGTATGAAGGAAAAAGGGAGGAAGGGAGGTTGCAGCCGTACTAGGGTTTTTAGTAGCAAAGAGGAAGTGTACGGCGCAACCCGGGGTCTACTCAACGTGTATAGGTCCGGACTTGAGCACGGTCGTGCTCATCCTCGAGCACGGTCGTGCTCAACTTAACGTTACGAGACGCGGTCAACAAGTTGAGCACGGGCGTGCTACCTGTTGAGCACGGTCGTGCTCAACTTAAAATCAGAAACACGCTTCTGACTTTAATCACGGCTTGCTGGCTAATGAGCACGGGTGTGCTCATGTACCAGAAACGGACTTTTAGCCAAAAATCTCACTAAGCCCTTAAACAATAAATCCAACTTAATACAACCAGCTTAATTAAAATATTCTGAAAAACAGGGTGTTACACAAATTAAATTTAAAAATGCAGTTACATTAAAATAAAAACAAATACATAAATATCCATCAATGTATTAAACTCAGCTACATCTATATAACTATTCTAATAGTCATCATAATAATGGGTAACGTCGTCATCCTGTCGGGGGTATGTCGCCGGTGTCAGGTGACCATCATCCTGTGGCACAGTAGGCGCATCGCCATCATGCGGCTGCGGCGGTGGATCGGTACGAGTAGTGGAGGGCTCGCCAGTATCGAGTACCCCCTGCATAGCGCTGCGCCTCTCAGGTGGAAGCAAATCGATCAGAGTGGTCATCACCTGCGACCATGACTCCATCCGCTGCTGCATGCACTCTGAATTCCGCCTATGCTCCTCCAGCTCCTGCCTCATCCGCCGCATCTCCTCCGTGTCCTGTGGGTCAGAGGGTGGAGTCTCCCGGATGGTCAAGTTCGACGACGACCCCCGACGGATGGTACGCGCTAGAGACGCGGTACCGTAGATCCGCCCTTTCTTCTTCCCGCCCGTGACATCCATCCAGACCTGGGTCTGTATCCGCTCAACCTCAGCAGGGTCTAGCTGAGAAGGATCCGAGGCACCAGAGCAGGAGACAACCTCAGATGCAACCCGACTGAACCTGGCATTGTACTCCTCCTGTGATGAATACATTACAAAAATTATGTTATTAAACTATAACACTAACATATACTTTAAATGTGATAGCACTTTATATATATATAGCTCACCATGGTCTGCCTCGACCTCTCATCAACATACTGGCCGGTGTCCGAGCGAATATGCGTCTGCTGAAAGACGGAAGGGACATCGACGGGAGGGACATCGACGGTAGGGACATCGACGGTCCGGGCAAGCTCTCCTGCCTGCAATCAACACAGGAATAAAATCAATTAAATATTTTTTAAATTGTTAACAAATATGTACAGTTTATATATTAAATTGTTTATATATACATACCATATTAATGGCATGCTGCATGTGGCTAATCGAGCCAGCAGTGTGCATGCTCCCACCCCTCTCTGAAGCCCGATTCCTCTTCGCCTGCAGACACTTCAGCTTGTAAGCTGGAGTGTCCCAGTAGGCACATAGCTGGGCCCAGATGTTGGGCCCGATGTAATCCCGATGTATCCGGTCCTCCCTACACTCCCGGAGCATGTCCCTCAGTCGGTGCGGTTCGCGCTCGTTAAAGATAGCGCGTATCTCTGAGTCATGCTCCGGTAACCAACACACAAGCTCCTGTGGACAAAGAAAAAAACATTAATAACATTATACAAAAAATATATATAAAATACGTGAAATAATTAAGGGACAATTACAGGAAATAATAAACAACAACTTACCCCGAATCGTCGGAAGATACGATCCCTGTCGGCATCGGGGATCACCCCCCATGATGGCCAGAAGCGACGATAATGCTTCTTGATGGCCCAGGTAACGTGCTTGGATCCCACTTTCGATGGGATCCACCTGAAAAATTTATAAATTTTTTAATACAATAATATGGCAACCAACAAATATACACTTAATGAATAGTAACTAAAATAGTCAAAGTTAAAAAATATACACTAAATTAAATGAAACTTACGTGTGAGAAACTGGCCGGATCCATGGTCGATCCTCAGGTGCGGGAGTCCTGGCCCACTCAGGAGTCTCCTCTGCCGCGACTGACTGCTGTGCAGTCGATGAGGATGGCATGGTGACATCGTGATCGTGAGCGGCCGTGGATGATGCAGATGGAATGCTAGTATCTGGCTGTGGCCACCTCCCAGGAGTCGGCATAAATGACAAGCCTGGTGACTGTGTGGCCGGTGCAGTCGATGATGGTGGTGGGACTGGGTGTGGGTGTGGGTGTGGTCTGGGTCCAGTAGGGGGCGGCGAGTAGCCGGCTGGTGCGTGTCCTGGCGCAAAGCGACTGGACGAAGGGACATATATGGAGGGTGGTACAGTATGGGTAGGGGATGGTGTCGTATGGGTCGGTGAGGGTGTAGAATGGGTGGGGGATGGTGTAGAATGGGTGGGGGAGCCTGCTGTAGATGCCGCTGGTGTGGATGAGGCGGGGAAGGGGGTAGGTACGGTGGGTGCGGAGGTGGCTGCAACAAAACGAGCAAGTACCTGGGGCCTGATGGTGTATCGTCCCCGTGCCTTAGCCTTCCCCTTCCCCTTATCACCGCTAGGCGGTGGGGGACGGGGCGGCTCTCCTCCTGATGCTGACATATCTATTTTTATAGCACAATTAGAAATCCATATATATAAATTTAGTAAATCGATCGACATTTAAGTCACTAATAAGGCACATATTTAAAATACAACAAAATCTGTGAACTCTTACATTGAAGTGCATAAGAAAATATTTAAAATACACTAAATTTAACTTAACAGAGACATTCCTATTCAGTGTCAGTATCATCATCTGATTGTAAGTCTGACTCTTCTTCTTCTGTCATTGAGTCATCACTTTGGACCTCTTCCTCTGGTGACTGATTGCCAATGACCACTTCTTCCCCTTCATTTGCAGATCCCAACATGCTAGTAATACGCTCGATGTCAATGACTTCATTGACATGTGACAGTTCATCTGCCTGGAAGGGCGTCTCATCCTCTCCATCATCGATTTCTTTGCGACCCCTAGGCTTAGTAGTGACAGCAACGCACCAACCTCGTTTGTCCGTTCTCATTGCTGGATAAGGGACATAGTATACTTGTTTTGCATTCTGAGCAATTATAAACGGATCAAACAGTTGATATATTCTTTCCATGCGAATGTCCACAGTTCCATACTTGGGATCCACCTTTGTTCCTGCCCTTGATGGATCAAACCAGTTACAATAAAATAAGACTACTTTTTTAGGATAAGTAGTAGTATTGTATTGTAACTCGTATATGTGTTTTATGACCCCATAAAATGCACCAGTACCTTCACCCTGTACGACAACCCCGCTATTAACTATCTTTTTGCCCACGTTCCATTCATCTGTGTGGAATTTATACCCATTAACAAAGTATGTATGCCATGATCTAACACAGCTATAGGGCTCGTACGCTAAATCTCTCAAGTGTTGAATAGTCACGCTTAATGGTTGCTGATAAACCTACGAATATGTAAGTCATAGTAAATAATTACCTTATCAATTAGAACTTAAGCTTAATATATATTGACACTTACTTGTTGCTTGAACCATTCAGGAAATTCTGCATGTGTACGAGCAGAACCATCTTGTTCACTTAGTTGATTAATTTGCAGGAACACACTGACAAATAAACTGAGTACAATGTGTTTACAGAGAAATTGATATAATATGTATATGTTACGTCAAAATTAAGTCGTTGAAACTTACTCGTGGTATGGTTTCACCTCGGTGCAATTTATCAACACATGAACATGGGCCGATGTATACTCCTCATCACTTAACCAGTAAGTAAGCTCCTTGCCAGCATGACGACCAGGAAGGTTAAATACGGACAGCATATAAGGATACCCTGCACTATCAGCACTTACCTCGTTCCTAATATTTCTTGGGGCCAACATGAAGTTATTGAAATAGTGGGAACAAAAATGGGTTGTCTCGCGGTGTAAGTAAGAAGCACAGATTGATCCTTCCACCCTAGCCTTGTTTTTAACTGATCGTTTAGAGTCGCCCATGAATCTAAGTAATAAAAAAATGAATGACAAGTCATTATCCAATGCATGGACGATCTAAGAGTTTAATGTGAAAATATAATAAAATTACCTTTCAAACGGATACATCCACCTATATTGTACTGGTCCACCAAGCTTCGCCTCATATGCAAGATGGACAGGGAGATGTTCCATTGAATCAAAAAATCCGGGGGGAAATACCCTCTCCATCTTACATAGAATTATTGGAATGTTTTCTTCCATCTTATTCAGACCATCCGCGCTTAAAGTTGCAGAGCATAGATCTTTGAAGAAATGACTGATTTCAGTAAGCGTGTTCGAAACAACCGAGGGCAATGAGTCGAAAGCAATAGGAAGCAAACACTCCATGAACACATGACAATCATGACTTTTCATCCCATGAAGCCTTCCCGTTCTTACATCAGCACATCGTGCCAAATTAGACGAATAGCCATCAGGCATCCTAAGGTCTTTTAACCACCGACAAATTGACTTTGCTTCATCGGCAGTTAGACTGTAACAAGCTTTTGGTTTGACCATTTTTCCATTAGGTTGCGGCTTCAGCTCCAAATCTTTTCGTCTACAGTACAGAGCTAAGTCCATCCTTGCCTTCTCATTGTCCTTCGTCTTGCCGGACACATTTATAACCATGTTAAAAATGTTATCAAAGAAATTCTTCTCGATATGCATCACATCAAGATTATGCCTTAACAGATTATCCTTCCAATACGGTAGTTCCCAAAAAATACTTTGTTTTGTCCAGTTATGCCATTCTCCATACCCTGGTAATTTTGAGACACCTGCTTCAGTGACCTTAGGAAGATCCCTAACCCGACCCCAAATTTGTGCAGGAGTCAACAAAGGCGGTGGACCTTCCTCTTCTGTCTGATTCTTTTTGAATGCTCGGGTATTCCTCCGGAAGGGATGATCACGATCTAAGAACCGACGATGAGAATCAAAACAGGAACTTTTGCCACCATATCTCAGGGTAAAAGCCTTTCCATGTTCCATGCAATACGGGCACGCCAATTTACCATGGGTCCCCCAACCAGATAACATGCCATATGCAGGAAAATCATTGATAGTCCACATCAGTGATGCCCTCATCATAAAGTTTCGCTTCTTTGAAACGGCATAAGTCACCACACCATCCCAACACTTTTTCAGATCATCGATAAGAGGCTGCAAATATACATCTATCCCAGCCTTCGGGTTAGATGGTCCCGGTATGAGACAAGTCAGAAACATATATGGTTTTGACATGCACATCTCGGGAGGAAGATTGTACGGCGTAACAATCACTGGCCAACATGAATATGGCGAGGCTGACGCTTGAATGTACGGTGTGAAACCATCCGAGCACAGCCCAAGTCGTACATTGCGAGGATCTGCTTCAAAATCAGGATGTACCCGATCGAAGTGCTTCCAGGCTTCACCGTCAGAAGGGTGGCGTATAACGCCTGTCCTTCTTCTATTTTCATAATGCCACCTCATCTGTCCCGCAGTCTGCGATGATGCAAACAGTCTCTGCAACCTTGGAATTATAGGCAGATAGAACATTGCCTTCTCAGGAACTCGTTTGTTTTTACTACGGTCACTACTTTGAACGCGGTACCTGGATGTCTGACAAAATTTACATTGATCGAGCGTGCTGTCATTTGTTCCCGAAGCACTATCATAATATAGCATGCACCCGTTCGGACAACAATCAATCCTCTTAGCCCCCAACCCAAGTTTCGACACCAACCGCTTCGCATCATAATAACTTTTTGGCAACAACTCTTTGAAGGGGGTCACATCTTGAAGCATTTTACAAAAAAACTCCAAACACTGCTTGAGGACATTCCAATTGGACTTGAAGCCTAACACAAATTGATAATTTTGAATCTGACGCCCCTTCAAACAATGGCTTATTTGTCTCTAACAATAAGTTGTAGAATCTCTGTCCCGATTCATTAGGAGGTTCTTCCATGTCATCAGACTCATCCGCCTCGAAATTCCCATGTTGCCCAAGACAATCATCCACCATCATATGCATTGACTGGAGTTGTTCGACATAGTCATCGTGTAAGCCACTGCCTGATGCACCCATGTCAAGATCGTCACCACCGACTTCATTCATATCAATATCCGCCAACTCCTCGCCATGATCAGTCCATATCCAATAATTAGACTTGAACCCACGTCGGTATAGGTGTAACCTCACGTTGTCATCACTCAAAACCGTCATACAATTGTACTTTATGCACGGACATCTAATCCCCCCCTCTTCGGCATAATCACTATGTTACTTGGCTTTCGATATAAACTCCTCGACTCTATCTACAAATGATTGTTTCAGAAGTCGTCTCCCAGACTCGTTCCTATCATACACCCAACTACGGCTCGGGGGATTATATTCCATCCTTCTGCATTTCTAGATAAATTAACGTATTTTTAAACTTGATACTGTAACCCCGAACCGCTCCCTTTCCTTAAAAGGTGTGGCCCTATCCCATTCGAGGCAAAACTTTTTCAACACTGTATTATACTAGTTACTCATCGCTTCTCATGCCTTATAGCTAACGAAATTTCGGAAGCATTTCCCATTGGTCTCCAAGTACACGACTTGACCGCGGTAAGATACCACAATCAAATATGGACCCGGAGAACAAAAGGAAATGCTTCGACCCGAAATTTCATCAACTATTTAACATATGAGAATCAATGAGTAATTAGTATATCAGTGGAGAAAAAGTTTCTTCCCAAACTGTCCCAATTGGACAATTCAAGATTCAATAAAATGAGCGATACCATGACCACGAGTACACATACTCAATAATATTGAATCTTGAACGGGTGACTAAGGTTTTTCTCAATGTCGTATTAAATTATACTCAAAAATAAACTAAAACATTTTTAAGTAACAGAGATAATTTGCATAAAGTTTAACCATAATATTAAACAATTAAACACATAATTAAACAAAGCCTTGTCCAAAAAAATGCGGCATTATTATTTGTCTAATGTTTTATTAAATCATTTATGTTTTAAATTAATTTTAATTAACATAACATTTTATTGAATTTGTTAATTACTTATGTTTATTTACTTGACTTTTAATTATTTATCAACTTTTAAAATCTATTATTAGTATATCAGTTAATTGTCTGAAATAATTGTTACTAACAAATTTCTTTTTACATATTTATTTTATTCTTCCCACTTATTACGTTACTTGACTATTTAAAATTCTATGATGTTAATTACTTAAATAATAATTAGTAATTCTTCCCATAAGATTGATTTATTCAAATATGGCATTTTTAAATAATAACTAATTACTTTAGTTTAAATTAATGATTTAATTAAATAACTTCTTCACTAATATCAAGTATTACATAACCAATAACTAATTACTCATTATTATGTAATTATTTTATTGATTAATTAAACCATAACTACGTACAAACGATCCCGATCTCGCTTAATCAATCACCATGAGCTACTGACAAATCTACTCATTACTGCCGAATCTGATTTAATTAATTAACTTTTTAAGTATTATTTAATCACTCCATTATTTACGTAAAAATAATCCCGATCATGCTTATAATCGATCACCATCGCTACGTCGAATCAGCTAGCTTCATCACTACTGTTGCAAGTATATGTGGGAGAAAAACAATTTTACCGGCAAACTAATCCTAGCTATGTCTCATCCTATCAACGGTACTTGTCCTTATGATTTTATATTAGACTAAATTCATTAATTAATCTACATTAATTAATGAATTTATGCAATTAGCAAAAACAATAGCTTACTAAATTTAAAAACTACTAATAAAGACAATTTTTTAATTACAACTACACAAATATATATATAAAAAAAAATACACTCAAACAAATTAAACAGGTATATACAAATTACAACAATTTAGACAAATAAAATTTATACCATTTCTTTAGCATGCATTGAACAATTATAATTAATATCCCAAAATATAAAACCGCCAGTACCTCTAGGAGCCCAAGAAACTGTTGTACGCAAAGGAGGTGACGGTGGCTAGTCTCAACCTCTGGTAGCCTTCAAAACAAAGAACACAAAAACAACAAAATAAATCAGATTCACAAAATTTCAGACATCACAACAACAGCCAACAAAACACAAAAAATAACCTTAATCAACATTCATTATAATTAATCAATAAAATCCAATTTTTTTTTTACAAATAAATAATAACAAGATTAGGAGGATACATACACTGTGGTGGTGGTGACTCTGGTGGTGGTTAATGGTGGTGGTGGTGGTGGTTTTGCAAGGGAACAGGGTCTGGTGGGAATGGAGAGGACAGGGAGAGGGGAGGAGAAGGAGAGGGGTGGTGGTGGTGGTTCGGTTCGGTGGAGAGGGGAGGAGAAAGGGGTGGTGGTGGTGGTTCGGTTCGGTTCGGTGGAGAGGGGAGGGGGGTTCGGTTCGGTGGAGAGGGGAGGAGAAGGAGGAAATGAGAGGTGTTTGGTGGCGAACGGTGGTGTTTGGTGGCGGCACGGTGGTGGGCGAGGGAACAGAGAGAGCAGAGAGCTTGAGAGGGAAAGAGCAGAGGGAGAAGTGAGGGAGGGGGGAGAAGGGTCGTAACGGTGATGATAAATAGAAGTTACAGACGGCTTCCGACGGAAAAAGCCGTCGGAAATTCAAAAATAAATGATTACCGACGGAATCTTCCGTCGGAAACTCAAAATAAGTGTTTACCGATGGAACATTCCGTCGGTACTGACATTATTTTTCCGGCGGTTTAATCCGTCGGTAATTACAATTCAAAATTACCGACGGATTTTTCCGTCGGTAAATTTTCCCGCCAAGCATCAGTCATTCCTACCGTCATTTCCGACGGAATTTCCGACGGAAGCTGCCCTCGGTAACGTTACCGACGGAATTTCGTCGGTAATGAGTCCAACTGTTGATATTCTTAATTACCGACGGCTATGTCCGTCGGAAATTAACTCTCTACCGACGGAATCTCTGTCCGTCGGTAATATTCCTTCGGTAATTTAATATTTTCTGGTAGTGAGCAACAAAGGAAAGTGATCTGACCTATTTCTGGTAAGAGTACAACATGACATAACAGACCAGAAATTAAGCCAAGAATCATTACAAACTACACGATCTTACCTTTTTTCTGTAATATTGGCACCTCTCCTCACATTAGACCAAGTGAATTGTGCTCCCTTGGTCAGAATATGACACAAACTATTACAATCTGTCCAATTTCTGAAATCATCACTAGCAATTTGCAAAGGTCTGCCCTTGCCTCTGTATTCATGAGAGCCTAGCGCCACATTGAAATCTCCAATAAAGCACCATGGCTGTTGATAATTTTGCTGAAGAGAATTTAACTCCTGCCACAACCTTCTTCTATGTAAATAAGAAGTGGAACCATGTATGGATGAAAATAAAAATGGATGCCCATCTATAAGAATTGAAAATGAACCATCTATCATAACCTTGGATAACCGACGCAACTTACTCTCGGATGCGCCACCACGGTTGTACATGATTCACTTGAATCGCCGCGGACGACCAGATCACCTTACCCTCGGACGACCTCCCCTATGTTGAACATCCCCCACCAACATCTCTGATGCGTGAATGCATGATCAACACAACACACAAACAACAATCACCACCTCCGCTTGGGCCACTTGGCTACCCAAGTTTTATCACCATCAACACCTCGACCACTTGGCTATCGAGGTTCAACGTTATCTTTAATCTTTTATCTTTTAATACTCTGGCCACTAAGCACCAGAGATTACCACCTCGACCACTCGGCTATCGAGGCCCCCTTGGCCACTAGGCTACCAAGGTATAACATCATCTTTAATTAACACTCTGGTCAGTAAGCACCAGAGATTACCACCTTGACCATCATGCATCAAGGCCCCCTTGGCCACTCGGCTACCAAGGTACAACATCTTATCACTTGTCTTTGGTCTTCAAAGTTCGTTTGGTGTCTTATTAGATCCTTTACTTATTTGGGGTGAAACACCCCTGTTTCAGCTTTCTGCGTTCTGTTCCGGACAGGTGAGCACGGGGGTGCTCGCCCCTTCAGCACGGGCGTGCTGGCATTTCAGTCAAGCATGGGCGTGCTGACTATCAAGCAAGGCCGTGCTTGAGCAGCGCGACCTTTTTGAATTTTAAACTGGAGCACGGACGTGCTCCTTATTAAGCACGGTCGTGCTAACTGAAGCATAGTCGTACTGGTTTGGGCAGAAAGGGTTAGAAACCCTTGCCAAACCTCTTGGGGTAATCATGGATTGAACCTATTAGCTTTTTGTAAGTCTCTGATCATTTGTTTCACTGTTATTAATTATTCTTCAAGTCCTATAACTAAGGGGAATTAATCCTTTAATTCTGTTTCATTATTAAGATCCCTAAACGCTCGTGAATCAATCCCTAGGGTCCTTGACTAAACCTTTTGGCATATTCCTTGCCTCTCATTTCTAACGTTCAAGTCTTATGAGCAAACTGGGAAACATCCCTTAATCATTAAAAGTTTCAGTATCTTATTAACATCTTCATCGTTGATCGCTTCCCAACATCATCCAAACAGCCAATAGCAACATTCATTCATAAACTTGAGTAAACAGGAACATCATTAATTCATACAATAACATCATCATAATCAGCTTGTAATTTAAAGCATGTCAACAATAAGGAATCACCAATAATAGTTATATATAACAATAGTTAACATGTGATCAAATAGCAAACAAATAAGGTGATGGGTTAACCCTTCATCTTACGCTACCCCCAACGCCTGCATATTCGTACTATCCCTTCTCCCCATACCTGGTATGAAGATTCCCAAACAACAACGATGCGAGCAAACTAGATACGTTCCCTCGAGCGACTAGACGAGTTTCCCAAACCTTGGCCAAACAGAAGGGCAATATTAATCTTAGATCCACACAACAATATAAGAGATTAATAGGGGAACAAACTGTTACCTTTTAATTGGCACTAACGCGTGACTTCTCTCCCAAACGGACTCTAGAACTCCAAGAACTTCAAAGGGTTCAAGGGAAGGGAAATGGGAGAGGTTTCTGTCACACTAGGATTGCCCAATGTGCCAAACTGAGGGTTTACACTCGTAACCCTCGCTGTCTGATCTGTTTATATAGATTCAGACACGAGCACGGCCGTGCTCCCTATTAAGCACGGTCATGCTAGTTTGAGCACGGTCAGACAACTTTAGTGTCAACGAGCACGTTTTCCCCTTTGAGCACGGTCGTGCTTCCCATTGAGCACGGCCGTGCTTGTGACTCAGACAGCCACAAGGCATGTGCTGGTCCATGAGCACGGGTGTGCTGGTCCTTGAGCACGTGATCATGCACCAGAAGGGAATTCCCATTGGAAAAAATCCCACTTAGCCCCAAACATCCTAAGGCGAAACTCTAACAACATGCATAAACACTTAAGAAAGGCTTAACACGAAAAAGGGGTGTTACAATTCCACCCCTTTATAAAAATTTCGTCCTTGAAATTTCTATCACCTTGATAGAGTAAACTTTCACTGATTAGGCACATACCTTGGGTTAAGTCCTTAGACTCGGAGGCTCCAGCTCCACTAAGAGTAAAGACTCTCCCAATGGTCTTTAGTCGAATGACTTGAGGTCTCTGATTCTTGTTAGCGTTCAGCGGTTCTTGCTTTACTCCTTCATACTCCCTGCTGATGTAGCCAGACTTGCCACACTTGAAGCAAATAACGTCTGTTTCCTTGCACTGTTTGGTATGGTGACCCTCTCCACAATCTGATGGGCCTAGAAGAATCCCAGTCCCTGAGCTTGTCTGCTGAGAACTGTGACTCCGTGCCGCTCCGCTTGAAGTCCCGACCGACTGGAGCTAGACGTTGCTTCCCTTCATCCTTCTGAGCATCCTTCCTACTGCCCTGAACATCTAAACTCTTACGGCTTGCCACTCTCGACTTGTAGGCATCTTTGAAGATCCTGCATTTGTTCACTAGGATGGAAAAGACTTGGATCTCCTGATAGCTGATGGCTTGCTTGATCTCTAGACGCAGACCATCTTCAGACTTTACGCATTTGGAGCGATCATCATTTACATACTGATACAGTGTGTAATAACGAGCAAGCTCCACAAACTTCGCAACATTTTCTCCCGCAGGCATATTCTCTTGCTTCAGAGCCAAGAACTCCATCTCCTTCTTGTCGCGGATGTCAGCTCGAAAGTACTTCTCCAGGAACATGTCCTTGAAGACATTCTAAGTGACTGCTGTACCCTCAGCCTCCATACGCTGGCGGCAGTTCTCCCAAAAGTGCTCAGCTTCCTCTATCAGCATGAAAGTCTCGAAGATGACCTTCTGAAAGTCGTTGCATCACATAGCCCGGAAGATCTTATCAATCTCCCACATCCACAAAAGAGCACCTTCAGGGTTACCCTTGAACGAGGGTGGGTTGTTCCACTGGAACTTTTCCAGACCCTAAAACTCAGCTGGTCCATCGTTGTTGTTGTTCTGGTGCTGTCCTATTGCATTCGCAAGCAATGCCAAAGCATCCGCAATTGCTTGGTCATTCCTACCTCTTCCTGTCATTGGTTCCTACACTTGTCCTAAACAACTATTAAGTACAGAGAACCAAGCAGAAAGAACTACAAGTTTTAAACACTTAAGCATCATTATCTATATTAAATATAGATAATTCAAACAAGAGTACACAGAAGACTCGCAACAGACTCATACCACGGCCTGATAGGACAGACCTGCTCTGATACCACTAAATGTGTCATCATCTACCCCACATGTATTTAAAGCGATAACATAGAAGGAAAATATTTAATTTTGAAAATAAGATAAAAACATGCATATTATTTGTTAAAAAAAAAGGAAACCAACGGGTAAATGATACCACATTGTAACAAGATCTCATAACACGAAGTAAACATAACGTGGTTTAAAAGAAAACATGACAAAAGATATAAACGAAACGCAAGAGCACTTACACATTACAGAGCATACCAACAAAATTCGGATAAACAAACATAAACTAGACTTAAGTCCTAACTACAAGTAGCGGCTCCTTAGAGTCACTCCTCAGCAAGCTACTCACCATCCTCTGCATAACATAAAAGGGTACATGCAAGACAACAACAAAAGACGGGGAGTAAGAAACATATATATGAACATATACGACATGGAAGCAATTAGCAAGATGAGCATGCATCGCAAATACACATATACATAGCATATAAAATCCTAACAACATCCAACGTATCACAATCATATCATATCACTCATATCAACAATGTATGCTATGCGATGCAGCGCTACTCCACTACTCCACTATGCACTTGGATCCAATCTATCTCAGAATGTCAACTTCGGAGTTACATATCCACATTGGCCAATAAGCACCAACGCCAGGGCTGTTCACCTTACCTTGGGTGGATCGCTTGGATAGCTTACACCTTACTCTCGGATGCGCCAACATAGTTGTACATGATCCGCTTGAATCGCCGCGGATGGCCAGATCGCCTTACTCTCGGATGACCTCCCCTATGTTGAACATCCCCCACTAACATCTCCGATGCATGAATGCATGATCAAACACACAACACAAAACAAACAAATACCACCTCCGCTTGAGCCACTCGACTACCCAAGTTTTATCACCATCAATACCTCGACCACTTGGCTATCGAGGTTCAACGTTATCTTTAATATTTTATCTTTTAGCACTCTGGCCATTAAGCACTAGAGATTACCACCTCGACCACTCCGCTATCGAGGCCCCCTTAGCCACTAGGCTACCAACAACACCATCTTTAATTAACACTCTGGCTATTAAGCATCAGAGATTACCACATTGACCATCATGCATCAAGGTCCCCTCGGCCACTTGGCTACCAAGGTACAACATCTTTATCACTTGTCTTTGGTCTTCAAAGTTCGTTTGGTGTCTTATTAGATCCTTTACTTTTTGGGGTGAAACACCCCTGTTTCAGCTTTCTCCATTCTGTTCTGGACAGGTGAACACGGGGGGTGCTCCCCCTTCAGCACGGGCATGCAGGCATTTCAGTCAAGCACGGGCGTGCAGACTATCAAGCACGGTCGTGCTTGGGCAGCACGACCTTTTTGAATTTCAAATTGGAGCATGGGTGTGCTCCTTATTAAGCACGACCGTGCTAACTGAGCATGGTCGTACTGGTTTGGGCAGAAAGGGTTAGAAACCCTTGCCAACTCTTGGGGTAATCATGGATTGAACCTATTGCCTTTTTGTAAGTATTTGATCATTTGTTTCACTGTTCTTAATTATTCTTCAAGTCTTATAACTAAGGCGAATTAATCCTTTAATTCTGTTTCATTATTAAGATCCCTAAATGATGAATCAATCCCTAGGGTCCTTGACTAAACCTTTTGGCATATTCCTTGCCTCTCATTACTAACGTTCAAGTCTTATGAGCAAACTGGAAACATCCCTTAATCATCAAAGGTTTCAGTGTCTTATTAACATCTTCATCATTGATCGCTTCACAACATCATCCAAACAGCCAATAGCAACATTCATTCATAAACTTGAGTAAACAGGAACATCATTAATTCATACAATTACATCTTCATAATCAGTTTGCAATTTAAAGCATGTCAACAATAAGGAATCATCAATAATAGTTATATATAACAATAGTTAACATGTGATCAAATAGCAAACAAATAAGGTGATGGGTTAACCCTTCATCTTACGCTACCCCTAATGCCTACATAGTCATAATATCCCTTCTCCCCATACCTGGTATGAAGATCCCCAAACAACAACTACGCGGGCAAACTAGATACGTTCCCTCGAGCGGCTTGACGAGTTTACCAAGCCTTGGCCAAACAGAAGGGAAATATTAATCTCAGATCCACACAACAATGAATAAGAGATTAATGGGGGAACAAACCATTACCTTTTAATTGGCACTAGCGCATGACTTCTCTCCCAAACCGACTCTAGAACTCCAAGAACTTCAAACGGTTCAAGGGAAGGGAAAGGGGAGAGGTTTCTGTCACACTAGGATTGCCCAATGTGCCAAACTGAGGGTTTACACTCGTAACCCTCGCTGTCTGATCTGATTATATAGATTTAGACACGAGCACGACCGTGCTCCCTATTAAGCACGGTTGTGGTTAACATGAGCACGAGGTCGTGTTGGCCTGAGCACGGTCAGGCAACTTTAGCGTCTCAACGAGCGTGTTTTCACCTTTGAGCACGCCCGTGCTTGTGGCTCAGATAGCCACAAGGCACGCACCTAAGCACGGGCGTGCTGGTCCATGAGCACGGCCGTGCTCATGCACTAGAACGGAATTCCCATTGGAAAAAATCCCACTTAGCACCAAACATCCTAAGTCGAAACTCTAACAACATGCATAAACACTTAAGAAAGGCTTAGCACGAAAAATGAGGTGTTACAATAAGAATATCGTCCACAAACTATAGTTGTGTCTTGCTCCTTCTCATTGTTAGGAACTGATTCTTTGGCTTGCAAGGCATCTAGTTTCTTAGGAACTCGATGGCTCGATCCTTCACCATAGGGGAATGAAAGACTAATCACTTCTTTTTCAATGCCCTTAGAAACCTCATCCTCGACATTGATGATGTCTTTATGTTTTGGAATGTATTTTGAAACAATCTTTTTATTGATCTTGAGATTGTCACGAACTAAAAGAGCTTCCTGAATTGCTATAGGGCCATCAACCTTTCTTTTTCTACAATTCACTTGGGAATGACCAATGCTTTGACAAATAAAGCAAAATTCTGGGAGATTTTTATATTGAATATCAACAAAGAAAGTAAATTCTTCCCTTTCAACTAGAACTTTGTTATGAAAATTACCACTCAAATCCACATCCACCAAAACTCTTGCATAATGCCCAAAAGTTCTTTCAATTATGCATTCACTAGTCGCATCATCTAGGCAGATTGCAAAAATAATTGCAAAATTAATTCCAAGACTCCCTATTATTGCAAAAATAATTCTAGGTCATACTCTTGAGATAAACCAAATGTTTTGATCCAACATTGAGTTCTTGTTTGTCTTTGAAGATACGTATTGAAATCTGGGGTCCAAGAGAATAAATGCAAGATCCCTGACTTTAAAGACCAAGTAGAGACTGAGATAACACTTCTCAAGTCTTCAACAGTAAAGAAAGAAAACTCATAAAATCCTCTTTGTAAAGAAGTGATCCCCCATTTACCTAATGGTTTCCATAGAACCGCAAGCTTGGATCGCAAGTCACCTATCTTTAGAGGTGTATCTCCCTTTGAAAGAATTAAGTGGCCATGGAGATGATTCTTGCAGGCTTCTAAACCAACCTTATAATCCTCCTCTGGGATCTTAATGGAGATTTCATCTCCTTTTAATCAAGGATGCGAGAGTTGACTGTAAGGAATGTCACATGCATTATTTAATTCTTGTGCAAAAGCTTTTCTTTGAGGAGATAGTGATTTCGCAACATCATCAAGTGCAGTCTTAGGAGACAAAGAAAGAGAAGGTAAATCATCTGATATTGGGGCAAGAAACCTCCATGGATAAATTGATTTCGCCATGTTACGAGCATGACGACAAACCCTAGCAGAGAGTTAGGGTTTGTTTACTAAGTTCAAAAGATTGTTAGCGGTGTTAAGGTTGTACAACCTAAAATCACAATGGATCTTGAATCGTGTACTTAACTACATATATATGACTTGTGTAGCTAAGTTTTTTTTGTAGGTTTATTGATTTGATTGGTCAACTTTTACCAGTAGCATGCTTCAAGTGCGAAATTACTGATGAATCTGTTCAAGTGTGCAGACAAATGAGAATTGCTTCACTCGTCTATTTTCATGACCCATCTAGTTTTCGTCACTCGTCTGCTTGAAGCTGACTTGGCACTTAAAGAGTTTGTTTCAAGCAAAGTACAAGGAAGCCTCACAGAGCCACACTCGTCTGAAGTACAAGTTTACACTTGTCTGAAGACTATGACTACATCTTTCTGTTGGTCGTGGCTTCTTAATACTCAAGAAGGGGATTGAATTGAGTATGTATAATTTTTGAAAACTTTTTCCCTTTATGCAAAAACAGAAACTTTTCTAAAACTTTTGAAAAGTTTCTGTCAACCAACTAAACAAAACAAGTTTTTGCCAAAGCAATTGATTCAAGACTTTGTTCTTCAACAAGAAAGATAGATGAAGAGATTGATTTCATATATTTAACATACACAGGTTAATCCTTAACTATTGCCTAAACATACCTTCATCAATTAAAAGCAATTAAAGGAGTTAACGGATAGAGAGAAATGCAAACCGAGATTTTATCCTGGTTCAGCTACCTCATCTAGTAACCAACATCTAGTCCCCACAATTACTGTGAGTTTCGTCCACTAAATCAAAATCAATTACAAGATTCTTTACAAGCTTCAACTCCCATGTTCCTTCTACCCAATTGATAGCTTATAGACAAAGTAAGCTTGCAATTCCTAAGAGTCCCTTCTACTCTTGTCAAACCACCTAGAGTCCCTTCTACTCTTGATCTACACAGAGAGAAAACCTTCTCTCTAATCTTTCTTCTGCTGTAAGAAAATATTTTGAATCAGATTCTAAAAAAATCAGATTTACAAGTTGAAGTTCTAATAGAAAAACTCAAGTATTCTCAATGAAAAGCTCTCTCAAGTAACTTCGTGTTTAATCTCAGTATTGAATGAATTGTTGTTTTGAAAGTGTTTGCCCATGCCTTTATAGTTGTGTATCAAAATAGATCCATTGGGCATACTTCAGAAGTCAGTTAAGATCAAAACAGGCTTTCTTGAAAAATTCAGTTATCAGTCAATCGACTAGGTAATCGATGTATTAAACAAAATTTACATTTTTATAACTGGGTATATCGATTGCTCAATCGATTGATTCCTTGGAAATTCTTAATCTTGAACAATACACAGATGTGTACATCGATTGTGTTCTTGAAAAACATAAGCATTCTCAGCCCAGAAGTCTTTACATCGATTGGTCAATCAATTGCATGATCATTGTCAAAAGTCTTTGCCACTGTTTGGGCTTATGCATCGATGTATCAATCGATTGTTTTATCATTTTCAAAAGACTTTACTTCTGTTCTGTGTATGCATCGATGTACTAATCGACTGGATGCATATATCAAAAAGTGTTGGCTTCTGTTTAGTCTTATGCATCGATGTATCAATCGATTGTATGCATGTTTCAAAAAGTGTTAGCTTCTGTTTCACCTTATACATCGATGTATCAATCGATTTACAGAAGCTAGTCTTGCATACTGATCAAGTTCGTCCAGAATCAATCGACGTATACATTGATGTATAACATTTATACATTGATGTACACATAGGTTTTCATTAAAAATTAGTTAATTAACTTAAAGTATATAGATGTACACAGAGATGTACAAATCTTTCAATTAATCCTTTTTCCTATTTTAAATACATTTTTAATTTATGAAAACCATTTTAATTGTTTTTAGTAGAGAGCTAATTCAAGGAGAGACACTTAATTTTTTCTTTACATAAAAATCTAATGATCTTTGCTTGAGATTCCTTGTGATTCAACTTTGAGATTCTTCATCTTCAAGCATTCCTTCATGATCCTTCTTTTTTTTTTCCTTTGATTCATTTGCATCCACTTCCTTGCACTAATAATATCTTGTACAAAACATTTAAGCTTGGCAAGTAGTTAGTGAATCAAAGTATAATTCAAATTAGTTTGGTCATTAAACAAAACACAATAGGGTCATCTATCCACACTTTCTACTTCTCAGCATCTGAACAGAAAGTCCAAGTCAACAAATTCAAATCATACGAAAATATACTTTAAGATTTCAAGGAGCAAGGACCTCTGGACAAAAACAAGTAAGAAGAATAAAGAAATTATTCTTTCGAGACTTTAAGGAAGTTGCATGCTACCCTCTGTACAAGTCAGCCATACCTTTCACTCCTTTTAGTACAAACCAAAAGTACTTTTTTAGATTGAACTAAGTGTTACACTAAAAAGGAAATACCCTCTGACTGTAAGTACATAGGTTCCACTGTTGCACCTCCGATTCTACTGTGCTTTAGAACTAAAGTGAACCTTTGGTCTGCTATGTCAAAGCTCAACGTCTTCAAGCATTCAATGATGCATCGAAACAACTCTTTGTCATTAATGGCATCCCAGTACTTCAAATCAAAAGAAATCACTTTATGAAGAATGTCTTTAACGGACCAACTTGTTTGAAGGCTATATATAGAGAAGTCCATGAAGATGAAGAACAACATAATGCATTAATTCAAAGAGCGTTTACTCTACGCATTTATTTCTTCATTCATTCATGCTTCAATCATTTGAAGCTAATACATAGTCTTTCATACTCTTATACTTATTCCACTCTCTCAGTGTTTACCAGAAAGATTTGCAAGTTGTATTAAATACGCAACAACTTTCCTACTCTTTAAGTTGTTGAGCCTGAAGAGGCAAGATGAGCAAATAATACTTGTATAAGAGTGAGCCTACAGAGGGCTAGGTGTGCAAAAAAAAATACTTGTACCGTAATCTAATCAGTTATAATGGAGAAAACTTGGTGTTGCTAAGAAACTGACATAACCCTATTGGTTTTGGGGTGAACCAGGATAAATACCTTGAGTGATATTCTGTTCCTTAATCTCTTTATTTGTTTAATAGTTTTTCTAACTTGTTTTTCTAGCAAGGGGTTAAATATGTGAATATTAAATATCTTCAATTATTATTTTCTGCTGCTTGTGTGTGCTGTTCAAAACATTAGACGAGTCACTCGTCTGACTCGTCTGATAATCTGTTTTCACTCGTCTGCTTGTTGTGTGTGGGAAAATAATTTTGTGTTTAGAAAAAGTTTGATAAACATAATTCAACCCCCTTCTTGTGTTTATTTTGGTTATTTTCAAGTGTTTATGCTTGCTCATACATCAGTCGGTCCTTTTATTAAATGTCACTATTGTGTAGGAAAAGGGCATACTGCACCTACCTGCAACATGAGAAAGGCTATTGATTAGAAAGTATGTGTTCCTAAGAGCATCTCCATCGGCAGTTCCTTATAGAGTTTTCTTAACTTAAGGAACCATTCCTTATTCATTTTTTCCCACTGGAGATCATCTACGTGGCACACAGGGTTCCTTAAATTTGAGGACCGTTCACGGTCGCTTAACATAAAAAGTATTTTTCTTGCAAAAACTCAACCAGAAAATGTGTGTAATCCAGATAAAGAAGAGGGGGAAACGGAAAAAATGAGAAAGAAAGAGGGAAGAAAACAGATCCAAAATATACAAATAACAAACTACATACACAATGGAGTATGATCACAAAATCAATCATAAAATCAAAAAAAAAATCAAAATTTGCCACTGGAACCTTCGAACGCCTTTGGAACCTCCACTTGGTCGCACCTCCGGGCTACACTGCTTGTATGACTAACTGAATCCTTGCCTTTGGAACCTCCACACCTCCACCTTTACTAATTGAGGGATTTGGGGTTTTGAGAGCAAGAGATTAGAGTGAGGGATTTAGGGTTTGAGAACAAAGAGATGAAACCGAGGAGAAAGGGAAAAGAGACCGAGCAAATAGATGAGGATGATGATAGAAATTTTGAAGAGAGGCTGAGCAGAGAAAATGATCATCCATGAATAATACTGATAATAAAGAAGATGAAAAAGAAACCAAAAAGGCAGCAGAAGCTGCTAGAACCGTTAGAAGATGGATCCCTAGAATTAATGAATTTAAATGGAAAAGATTGGGTTGGAATTAAAATTAATAAATGAGCAAGAGCAAGAGGGCCTGGAACATTACAAAGAATAAAGGGGGCATGGGTTTCTAAATTGAAATAAATAAATATTTTAAGTTAAAATAAATTAAAGGTAAGTAAAAAATTATAAAAACGAGGGTTCCTTAAGGGATGTACCGTTGGAGTAAAAAGTGAATGAGTTGCTTAGATCTGATGTGGCAAAGTGGGACCCACTTAAAGGTGATATAAAAACTCAAAGTGAGTTCCTTAAAAATTATGCATTGGAGATGCTCTAAGGTAACTCTTGTTGAAACTAACACTTCAAGACCCAAGAAAATTTTGGGTACCAAGAAACCGTGTATAAATTATGTGATTGCAGGTGTCTGAAAAACATAACTGGTTAAAAATACGTGACAGGCACTGAAAGGAATGAGCAAGATCAGTTGCATGAGTTGGACTATTCCTATGGTATTTTTGTTTTGATTGTAGTGCATTTTACTCTTCATTTTCTATAAAATGAATGCACTGCATTTTGAATGATTGATCTATCGGAAAAAAAAATTAATCTCATGTGTTTTATTATATTATTTGCTATCAAATTGAAAATGCTTCTGAATTTGATATATGTCACACCCTCTTCTCTCTTGCATTTGTTTTTTAGCATGTTGGAAGGGTAAGAAAGAAGTATGAAACAAAAAAGTAACAATTTTCAATTATTAAGGGGAGAATAAAAAGGACAAAATGCAATTGGCTGAATAAATGCACATTAATTGTGGCTATATAATTTGTTTCTATGCTAAATATTTTGTGGCTCAAAAGAGTATTGCTGCTAAATCTTATTAAATTATATTTGGATGAATGCAACTTTTGGTTCTTATTTCTCTTCTCTACACACTCCCGTTTTTTATCAAGCTAAAAGGGGGAGTAGAAATGTTAAATTACAAATGCATAAAGTTAAATTATTAAGGGGAAGTATGCTTAAATAAATTTGCATTGCCTTATAATTTAAATTTATGTCTTCTGAATTTCACTGACGCATCTATTGAGTAATGTGTTTTAGAAGGGAGTGATCCATCCCACGCTTATAAGCTGCATACATAACTCTGACACTACATTATTCTGACACTATATTTTGATGAATGACAAACATAAATAAAAGGCAAAATAATTTTTCTTATAGCATGCATGTACAATGTGCACAAAATTCAAATTATTATGATGTACCAAGAATGTAAGTATCGAGATCGAAACACTGAATGTGTAAATTATGGAGTAAATCATAATTTTGGTCCTTGAAAGTGTGAGATGCTGTCAGATTAGTCCCTAATAAGATAAATTCAAAAAAGTCTCTTAAATTGTAATTTGTCAGTCATTTTAGTCTAGATATTATCCTCTTTTCAAATTGAATCTCTCTTATTTTAGAGATTAATCTACCAATGTCTCACACTTTTAGGGTAATAAAAAGCACAAAATATTTTCTCACGAAGATAGAACTAAAAATAGAAATAAAAGGAAAAAATGGGGAAGTAAATTAAATCAAACGGAAAATTATAATCTTGCAAATCAAATGGTGATGATGATAACAAAATACACACACAAAGAAGGGGAGAAGGATGAAGTTAAATAGATATGTGAAAATCTAAGTTAAATAGATTCAAGAAAAAGATGAAGGGTGCAAAATTTTAATCGGGATAATGGTGGGGACGAAAGTAGAGCTCTTATGTGGTGATTTGGAGTACGAAGACGATGACATTGACGGCGACTTCGATGGTGCTAGTGGCTTGAGGGAGAAAGATTGATGCCATAACCCTCAATGAGATATATGACAGAACCTGTGTGATAGGAAGAAAGAAATAACAAGGTCATAAAGGTAATTTTAAAGCATAATCTCTCTTCACCTTCAGAAATCTCTCCATTGAACCAGAGATTTTATTTTTGGTGGATCCCACGTAGGCCTGGCAAAAGGATCTGCGGACCAATTATCCATTCGGTCCATCCACAGTAAAATCTATCCAATCCATCCAATAATAATAATAAAAAAATACTAAATGGATTGGATGGATTGGATTGTTTTTATTAATGGATGGTCAATAATCCATCCGATATATTTTTTAATCCATTGAATCAAACAAAAAAAAAGGAAATAGATCATTTATGATCAATTCAAATTTTTTTTTTGTCCAAACTGAAACGGTTTTCACGAATCACAGCCCAAGGTATTCCTTTCTTCTTTCTTCCTAGTTCCTACTATCAGTTTTGTTTAGTTCCCTAAAGTTTCGGTCCAAAGAGCATAGGAGATTTGGCCCATGGGTCAAACTAAGATCCTCATATATAAAGTTGTTTATGTTTCTTTGATTTATTATGAACGTAATAATAATTTCGGTCATGGTCAACACATTCTCATTACTTCCCATATTTTACAAAGCAAACTCAACCATGTTAGATCCATAACTTCAAATATTTCCTCCATTTCTTTCCTTTTTTTCTATTCACTTTTTTTTTTTAAAAATTCATGTATTTAATTAATGTCCTAAAAATTCTAGAGAAAGAAAAAATATTTAAATTTTTTTTAGTAGAGTAGATAAAATATTTAGTATGTAAAAACTGTTAAAATAAAATTTTGGTGTAAAAAATACTTTTAAATGGATGAGTTGGATATCCATCCATATAAAAATGACTAATGGATGGGTTGAATGATTTTTTTATTAAACGGATCATGGAATGATTGAATTTTTTTTAATATATTTTCAATGGATCGAAATGGATTGATGGATTATTTTGGTCCGATCCATTGCAGTCCAAATCAAAATCCATCCGATCCATCCATTTGCCACCCTTATCCCATGTGATTTATTTTATTTCTTCCCATATTTCTCTTCTTTGTCAAACCGCTGAATTTACAATTTCTCCCCATTTTTCTCTCCTCTCAAATCTCCACAAACAAACACATTGTAACTTTCTTTCCTCAACCAGTCAACCGAACATTGTTAGGATTTGTCCCGTTGGTTTTTTTAAACAAAACTAAAAAGGTAATAGCGGAGCGGGAAAATATTTTCGAAATTTCTCGTCTTCTACTCTCTGTGTGTCTCTCTCTCCCCCCCAACCATCCAACCAACATTTTCAAATCACAAGCTGCGTCTCTCTCTCTCTCTCTCTCTCTCTCTCTCTCTCTCTAGATTCAGCACAAAAATGGGCGTTGAGAACTACCACGTGATCGAGCTCGTCGGCGAGGGTTCCTTTGGCAAGGTCTACAAGGGGAGGCGCAAGCACACCGGACAGGTACTACTGTTTTTTTTTTTTTGAATTAGGTTTTCGTTTCTTCGATTTGTAGTCTCTGATTTTTCTTCCAATTTTTCGTCGTTGTTGCTGTTTGTGTGCCCAGACTGTTGCGATGAAGTTCATAATGAAGCACGGGAAAACCGATAAGGATATTCATAATTTGAGGCAAGAAATCGAGGTAATTAATTCCTCTAATTTTGAAATTCCCTGTTTTCATTTTGTGGTTTTTGCTGCATCAATATTAATATATCAATTGGGATGTGCAATATTTTATGGGTTCTATGGTTATATGTTACTTGTAGGGTTTTTCTCTGATTAGGTTTGAGTGGGAGATTCCTATTACTGTTTGGTACAGTGAAAAATAAAAATCAATCTGTGTGAAAAAAGTATAGGCTTTTAGTGTCTTTTTGTTTAATCAATAATGCCAAAAATAGTAGGCTTATAAAGCAAGATTATTTTGCTCTATAGTTATGTTATTGAGTTGAGAAGCTCCTACGTCTGTTATGGTCCTGTTTTCTTTCTACTTTGATAACAGACAATAGTTTAGTTTCACAAGTTGGGCTGGTAAGGTTTTGTACTAATGTGTTATGTTTCTCAAGGAAAATTTTGAAAATTCTTAGTAGGAAATGGGGTAGAAAATAGGAATCATGATTTTTCTGACTAGAGCGAAAATTGTATGATTTAACGAACTGATTTTGATCTCATAAATCTAAAATCTAATAAAAGTATTGGTATGCAATTATGCATGAACTTGAAATTAATATGTGTTAAATATGTTTTTGGTCCCTGCAAAATGAGCGAATTTTGGTTTTGGTCCCTATAATTTTTTTCTTTGATTTTGGTTCCTGTAAAATCTGAAATATCTACTTTTTGTCCCTACTGTCATGTGACATCTATTAAGTACTTATGTGTCAAACAGAATGTCACATGATCATCCCAAGTGATATACAATAACCTTTGTGGTGTCATGTTAGCATATGATTCCCCTATAATTTTCCTTGAATCCTAAAATGAATTATATGTATCTTTCCTGAAATGGATACTACTGGACTAAAAACGATGACATAAAATTTTAGAGGGATTAAAACCAAAGAAAAACAATTTATAGGGATCAAAACCCAAATTTACTCATTTTATAATGACCAAAATTAGTAATTTCATATTTTAGAGGTATGGAAACCAAAGAAAAAATTTTATAGGGACCAAAACCAAAATTCACTCAATTTTTTAGGGACTAAAAACATATTTAACCCAATTAATATCAATTTTTGTGGTCAATGCTTATATAGAAGCCATTGACTAAAATGTACACTGGGCACTGAATCTGAACTACCGTTCTGTATAGCTGAGGTCTAATCATGGTTAAGACTTGAGGAAACATTAGGCGAAACCAATAAAAAAGGCTTTGCGTAAGTCATTTTATTGAAAATTTGGTTTTTGATATATCCCAGTGGCACCAATAAAAAGGCTTGTTTGTTACTAGTTGATATTCTGTCTTTATACTTTAACAACTGGGCTGACTGGTGAGATTTGATATTCATAATTTTGCAGATCTTGAGAAAGTTGAAGCATGAAAATATTATTCAAATGCTTGATTCCTTTGAAAGCCCACAAGAGTTTTGTGTTGTCACAGAATTTGCTCAAGTAATTATCTGTATTTTCTGCCATTTTCTCAGTTGACTGTTTTACTGATACTGGATCTACAGTACTGTTCAATCTTTGAAACTGTTTTTCATTTTTTGATGATATGCAATATGCAATATGCAATATGAATGATTAGATAAGTTCATGATGTCTTCTATTTTTTCAGGGTGAACTATTTGAGATTCTTGAGGATGATAAGTGCCTTCCTGAAGAACAAGTTCAAGCAATTGCAAAGCAACTAGTATTTTCCGACTAAACAACTATTTCAAAGTCTTAAAATTTTTTAGATGAAAAGTTTCGATTTACTGCACGAAGATAGATATTTTGTATTCTATATAGGATATAGTTCATTTTTGGCTTGGTTTGTGCAGGTAAGAGCCTTACATTATTTGCATTCCAACCGGATCATCCATCGTGATATGAAGCCGCAGAATATTCTCATTGGTGCTGGATCTGTTGTCAAGGTTGATTTAACTGGTTTTTGTTCATGTGCTTAAGCATGGTCCTCTCTTTTTATAGAATTTTGCCACTATCTATTATTGTGGTTTGCATTATAACGCAAATTATAGCTTCTTGTCATCTAGTAATCTTGAACAACTTTCCTGCAAAAACACATGGCAACAATGCATCATTTTTACTCCCACCCAACTAACATTAATGATGTTGCTTTTATTACTACAATTACGTACAGGTGACTATGGTCTTATTTGTGTTCTTTTTCTTTTTTTGGTATTTTTTTGTTAGCTTTGTGATTTTGGGTTTGCTCGTGCAATGTCCACAAATACAGTTGTTTTGCGATCAATAAAAGGTTTGGCATATCAAAACTGTTTTTTTTTTTTTTTTTTTTTTTTTCATTTTGTAATTCCCACTATAGCGGTATGGCTTTAGTGTAGCTGCAAGTATTTTTGAGTAATTGTACTATATGAATATTTTGTTGCATACTTCATTTTACAGGCACTCCATTATACATGGCTCCAGAGCTTGTACGGGAACAACCTTACACTCACACTGTAGATTTATGGTCTCTTGGTGTTATATTGTACGTTGAGTATCTCTATTTATCTGGGTCTAGTCTAGTAACAGGCTTCTTTTATTCAGTTATGCATTGAGGTTGATTCTCATTTCCTGATTTTCTGGTTTAATGTCTTGATGTTAGATGTTTTTACAAGATTTAAATTTAAATTGGCCATTTCTATTATGTAGAATACAGTCATAGCAAAGTAAATGCACATTGCTTAAGGATCCGTACTTTGGATGCCAACTTAGGTTCTTATTCTTGGTATGAGGGCCTGTACATGATGTTTTAAGTGTGTGTGCGAGAGGAAACTTAAGGGAAAGGAAGAGAAAACGAAGAAAATAGATTACTCGTCTGGGAGATTATTGAGTTAAAAGGGAGGCTCAGACATGGCTGCTATGAAGTTGTCCCTTGCATTATTATTTTTTTCCTACTCTCTCTCTGGTTGTTTTCATTCAGATTATGTTATTGGGTAGTAGTTTTTAGTACGAGCATGAGGGAGATTTTTCATATTCCTTTCTCGTCCTTTTTATTTGCCATATCCTTATCCTTTCAAAATTACTGGCTTCATTCTAGCATCAGATTGTTCCCCAGCTTCTTGCTTGCCGTACTCAACTACAGCTTTTTAGTACTGGCTGTTTTTGAGCTTTAGGTTTCTGTTCAGCCTATGCACAGGTAGGTTATTTGAGAGTATGTAATCAGCTTATGCCAGATCTGTGCAATTTCCAAAAATGATATTAATCATGACTTGATGTTACTGATAGTTATGGTAGCATGTTTTGTTGAATAGCTTTCTCCGCCTCATTTTTCTGTGCTATCCATCATAAGTTGAAGCCAGTTCTTCATGCCCATAACAGGTATGAGTTATTTGTTGGCCAACCTCCATTTTACACAAACTCTGTGTATGCTCTCATCAGACACATTGTTAAGGTACATTTTACAAACACATAAGACTAGTGAGTGATCTCTTATGTACTGTACTGAAGGGCGGGCTGATTTTAAACCAATAATCCAGGATCCTGTTAAATATCCAGACCGCATGAGTTCAAGTTTCAAAAGTTTTTTGAAGGGTTTGCTTAACAAGGTAGTTTACCTGTGAATATTTCCCTTCTTTTATTGCTAGATTTTACTTTTATGACTGTATGATTATATTTACATTCAAAATGCTTTGGTTTATGAATTTGTTCTAAGCAGGCACCCGAAAGTCGACTAACTTGGCCTGCTCTTCTTGAGCACCCTTTTGTGAAAGAAACTTCCGATGAACTTGAGGCCAGGGTAGCTATATTAAACTTTATTTCAGATATAGTTTCGTAATGTTCAATTATGCTTGTTGGATATGAATCTGGGTTGACTAAGTTAATTTAGTAGATATGGATTCAACCTACTTCAGGAATTGCGTGAGATAACTGGTTCACCTGGGGTCAGTGATGCAGCAAGGAGGGTTGAAGGAAAAACAATTCAAACTTCCGCAGGTTCAGCTCTTTCCAGTACTGCAAGTAGTTATAGTTAGTACACACATTACTAGTATATTACAGTAAATTATCTGCTACATATGCAGTAAAATTTTTATTTTCCTTCCCTTCATTATGATGATTTGCTTTGTCACAGGCAAAAGCAATTACACGGCTGGTTTTGAAGATCGTATTGCTTCACCTCTTCAGAGCAAAGCTCAGTTTAATGGTCCTAACTTAGAGAGAGCCAACTCTTCAGTGCTTGATGAGTCCCCAGGATTTTCAAATCAAAATTCTGTTGGAGAGTCTGGTAATTTTCTTGATTCAATTCTCTGCATATTCGTATGCACATTTCTATTGGTTGTTGGGAGAAACACAACCTTGTGAGTGCAATAAGTTATTGGGAATTGATGCATTTGGTATTTTAAGACTGGCTTAGATAATTCTAAATAAATATTATATAAGCTGCTTCGTGGAAATTTTGGACATTTTATGCAGACATATATAAGCAATGGATGTATACATCGATTTTGTATGGATTTAGGAATTTTAATGACTTGTTATTTGGTAGGAACTCTAATCATAGATTCCTTCTATTTGCTTGGAGAAATGAATTGTCAAATGCCTCCATTGTTGTTCTTTATGTTTTGCATGAACACCCATTATATGGGATTGATGTAAATACTTTTTGAGTAGGCTGCCAAAGATTGGGCAGACTTGAAAATAACTCTCGCACAGTCAAAGGAGCAAAAATAATAGGTCAAGATAATGAAGCCTTGGGGCATATTCTGCTACCACTGAAAAAATGGTCAAAAGGATCTCAAAATATTTGCAGGTAAATACAAGTTGCATGCTGATAACTATTTTGCATTTTGAATCCTATGAATCTCTTTAAATATTGAATTGTCTTTAATGTCTAGAGTTTACTCAACTCAACTGTTTTTTGGAAGCCTTTGATGATTGATCGATGTCTTACGTGAGGCTTTCTTTTGACTTGGATTGTAGAAATGCAATGTATATGTTATTGTCCAAGAACTTGGTTTTCTTGCATTTCAGGTTAACATATAGTTTTGTAATTTGCATATATCTTCAAATTTAACTGCAGATGTGCAATTTGTTTTCTTAATTTTCTTAAAAATTTCTATGAATCCTGTAATTTGATTGTTTGTTTTACTTTGTTGATAGCTTTTGTTTCGTTCTAGAAGTGACTCTAGCAATCATTGTATAAACTTTGTTTTATGTGGTGTTTTTGTTAAAACTTATTATTGGAAAAGGCCTTAGTTTATATATAATGTTGGGTATTCTTGGACTTTGGGCTTTAGGCCATATCATTCTCAAAAGTTAGTTTAAGAGTGAGGATTGCCCAAGCCTTATAAGGATTACTTTGGCCATATCTCTAATCGATGTGGGATCTTAACACACCCCTCACACCTAGGACTGGACATCTGGAGCATGGACAAATGTGGGTAAAATAACTGACCCAATAACAGATCTAAGATAGGATTTGATACCATCTTAGAATTTGGACTTTAGGCCTAACTCGACCCTAAAAGCTAAATTAAGAGGTGAGGATTGTCCAAGCCTTATAAAAGGACTACTTTGGCCATATCTCTAATCAATGTGGGATCTCAACAGGCATTATGAAACATTTTAGTTTCTGAAGAGTTTAGACCAATAGTATGTGCTTGTCTCTTATCATGTGTTGGTGGCACCTTATTGGTGGGTCTTGTATGTTTCTAGCAAGGTTATCAAATCGAGATTCGAATCGTGAATCGGAAGACCTATTTTCCGAATCGTGAATCGAATCTTATTATGAATCGTAAGATACATGGTAAATAAAAAATATGACATTTTTAAGTTAAAACAAGTGAAAAAGCAGAAAAACATAAGCTGATATATCATATATGAACTTCAAAATAATGCAAGATTCAAATCATAAAAAATAGAGTGGGAACAAGACAAGGGGACCAAAGGAGGACCAATAAACAGAGAAGAGTGAAGGAGAAGAGTGGGCAGGAAGCATTGTGTAGGCAGGAAGACTAAAAAAATGCACTATAGGAGGGAGTGGAAACCAAAAATGCAGTGTGCTAGGGCTGTTAGTTTGTTATTCTAATGGGTTAATTGGAAGGTTTGGTTTCGTCGAAGAAAAAAATTGCAAAAAAAACCCTAGCATGCCTTTTAGAAACTAAGGGCCTGTTTGCTTTGTTTCCAGATTTCTGTTGTAAAAAATAATTGCAAAATTGCCACTTTGTTTTCATTCTGTTTCCTATTTTCAAAGATTTGTACAGGAAACAGTGAAAACAGAAAAAAATTGTTTTTAGTGTTTCCTGTACAAATTTCTGAAAACAGGAAACAAAATAAAAACAAGGTGGCAGTTTTGTAATTATTTCTGAATTCTGAAAACAGGAATGAAAACAGAAACTGGAAACAAAAGCAAACAGGCCCTAAGTTGCTCGACTTAACCCGTCTTTGAGTTGCACCAATGACGGAATTTGTATAGTGCGATTCAACTGTGAATCGATATTCATGGGATTTAGTAGAGTGAATCGAGATTCGTGCTGAGATTCAAGTCTGAAAGAGATTCATACTAGGATATGTACCGATTGCATGCAATTTCGTTTCGAATCGGAATATGAATCGTAAGATACTGATAACAATGGTTTCTAGCAGTAATAGGGGAAAAGACCGGAAAAGAAAACAACAACAACTGAAGTGCCAACACTGTTGCTACTGCATTTTTTTAGGTAAATGGTGAATTGTAAGCCTGCATTAACATGGCAGAACAATCACACTGTTCTTCAGTTTTTTTTTTTTAACTCATTATTACAAATATAACTATGGATATGTTGTTGTCTTTAGTAGTTGAAGATTCACCACCAGTCATGGTTGGTGACCATGTGAAAATAGTGCTCAACATCCCAGGCATATGGAGGATGGTATTTGCTCTTATTGGTTGACACGAATGAAAATCTAGAGTTATTAAACAAGATGATATATCTTGACACCCAGTGAATCAGCCTTGAGCTGCTATAAATACCATCACTTGCTAGTTTGTAGAACCATGGAGTGAAAAAGTGAGAATTGAGAATGTGTAAGAAGTCAGGAAGAGTTTAGTAGAGAGCAAGAGAAGTAATAGTAAGTCTAATGTGTCCAAGCAAGTCTAATATTTCAAATGCGGGTATGGGGACGGGTACTATAGTACCATACCCAGACCCTACCCATTGTCATCCCTACTTGCATAAAAATGATATTATATCTGTACAATTTTCACCAAATGATTATTAACTGGATCTACTTCATTTTTTGCACAACCATAATTTTGTTACCTCGCTCAAATGTAAGGTGGTGTAGTTCTACGAGATGTGTATCAGGTTTTATTATGTAATAGTCTCAAAGCATGAGTTGTGTTTGGTCTCCTCAAGTGAAATTTTCCTAAACTAATAGGAAGTTGCCTTTAGTGTGGTGTTATTCTACTTTTTAGTTTTCCTCTAAATAAAAAAGAAAACAAATCAAGTGGATTATTAAGTGGGGATTCATATATTATTTAAAATTTAAAACTCTTTTAGTATTTATTATTTCAATAAAAATTATATTTTTTGGTATTAAATTAAATAAAAAATGAAATAGTGAGTATCAAGCCCCTAGTAACGTGTTTCTGTTTTATGTTTTGTTATCTATCATGAAGTCTAACTTACTGTTAGGAATGTACAGTGATCAAGATATTCCTAATTCAAACCAGTCACTGAGGATTCTGTCAAACCTTGTTGCGGCCGGTGCCTTCAGTTCTAGTGGACGAGTAGATGAACTAATAAGCGAACTTATTGTGTTTACTGGATCCGTTATAACCATGAAATCCTCTGATGTTGTTGACTTGATAGCAAAGGTACATTACTAAAGAATTTGATCTATTAGTTTTTCTTTTAGAATTATATATATTTTTTATTCCTCAGTGACTGTGACTAAAAAAAATACTTGGGTCAAGGTTTGAGATATGATATGAGATAAATCTAACCTGTTCTTTTTGTTAAAGTTAGAACATTATTATTTTTTTGGTTCAGAATCCATCCTAATTAGCCCTTTGGGCTGAGTGAGTCTACTAGAGTATCCCCATGGCTTAAGCCCTTCGGGCCCAATATGGGATTAATCTATGGTTCGGCTGATTGAGCAGGGTTTTATCCCTTGGTTCTCAGCCTTCCAATAGGGGTGACTCTACAAGGATCGAACCCGGGTTCCTTAGGTTCTCCTCATTATGGAGCCAAATTGCTTCCACTTGACCAAAACTCCGATGGTAAGTTAGAATGAATATTGTTATTAACATTGTCATGTGATCATGTAATCATGTAATATTATAACAATAAATGCCAAATAAAAAAAATATAACAAACAAAGTACTCAATAAATAGATAAGTGAAAGAAAAGGATTGGTTTTAGTACTTAAAGTTAACATATATCTTTTAGTAAATAATAAAATATATTTAAAAAATTTCTTACGTTATATATCTATGAAAAGTTGAACTCCAATGTTAATCCTTTTTTGCATTTAAAATTTCCTTGATAATGGACTTCTCAAACCAAGTTCTGGACCTGCCAACTAATGGTTGCTTCTTAGACCACCATGAAATTAGATTGGGGAACCTAAGTAAACAAAAGAAGCAGATGTTGCCCCTGTGGTCATCTGGATCTGATGCCCAGGTCCTCTGTCCTCTTAACCTCCTTCCAATGTTCTTCAAGAGGCAGAGAAAGAAACTGACATACTTTGTTCACACTGTAGCTGATTTCAGGCCTAGCAAGTGTAGCATATCGCAGGGCATCAACATCAACAATAAACACTAAATCTATAAATGTGGATCTGAGACAGTCATTTCCAAACTTAGACAGCTTATAGCCCTCAATCATAGGGTGTTGAGCCTTCTCAAGCAAATCTCTGATATACCTCCCTTGAGTGTGCAACAGAGAACCGTTATGTAGATGCACGACCTCAATAACTATTAAACAATTCAAAATTCCCAGTTGCTTATGAGAAAATACTAAGTTGATCCAGGTAATTTGCTGCTGTACTAGTGACATAGATCTGCCAGTGACTATTACATCGTCAACATAAACAAGAAAATATAGGCAGTGGTGAGTTCCAATCTGATCAAAGAGCGAAGGATCATACTTGCTAGATTGGAACCCAAAACTGTGCAGAGTTTGGTCTCTCAAACTAGTCCCTGGGTGCCTGTTCAACTCATAATTGGCCATGAGCTTATACACTAGAGTCTTACCCTTGTCTTCCAATCCAGCAGGTTGCTTCATGTTAGGTCTAAAGTGAGGACAAGTCTTACTTTAATTGGCTTGAACACAGGAGAGAACCTCAGTACAGTCAAAGTGGTAGAGTTTGCTCTTATTTCCTAACCTTGTGTTCACGAGTTCAATTCTACATTCCTACATTTTGAGCAAAATTTTAAATAAACCAGTTCACTTCTTCCTCGGCCAGGTCATGCATCTTTCAAACCAGCTTTTCTGGTTGCATGCTCATCTTGTGTTCTGCTTCTTCTCAGCTTCTCCAGCATACTGTCTTTCCAGATGGTTTAAGGAGCTCACATTGTTTTCTGATTGCTTTCTTTTAGTATGTTTCTTGTAGTTTGTTTATTTGTAACATGCTTAAAGCTTAGTAAGTGCGTAAACTTGATATTCTGGGATTAAATCACTGTTTGTCTATTATTTGGTGGATGGATTGTAAAAGTAATTGGTAATTTTTTTATCCCAAGAGTAGCTAGTTAAAACTTCAGTTGTTTAATTTTGTGCAGGGTTTCTCTATCACTAAAGTTTTGCTAGATAATGGTGGGAGTTGTGGTTCAAGCTCTTATTTCAGGCACTGGGTTGCATTTGTTGAAATCTATTCTCAGGTGATACTCTTTCTGTCATGTAAAGTCACATCCTGATTCTAATTTATGTTGAATGCTACAAAATAAATCTGAAAATAGATGTTTTGTTTTTGTATTAGTCCATTTCTACATAAACTATACCAATCATACATTAGATATTAGTTTCTACCACAGATAGATGGAAAAACACCTGGTAAAGTGGTAATCGCACATTCCTTACACTATTCTCAGTCTAGATGGAAAAGCTCCTGGTAATCATGTACTCCTTACATGTTTGCAGTACTCTTAGTTGTTAATACATATATGCAGGTTGTAACATCGACTAATGATACATCTGGAAGGGTTCTGTATGAGTCTAGTGCCTGCATTACAGTTATGCTATCTAGAGTTGCTCAGGTGCTTAGATCATCTCAAAGTTCAGGCCCAGAGACACTGAATGAAACAGCTGTCAGAATTTTAGACCATGCTAAAACATCTGGTTTAGTGGACCATTTGTGTTTATGCTTAGCCACTTCAGGCTCCAGTCTTATTTCAGGTTCTTCCAATATGCTACGGGCTGCTTCTGAAGCATGCAGAGCTGTCTGGTCTTTGATTAATGCACAGGATATCATTTTTATGAAAAAGAATGCCACTTTGTTTCCCATAACTGCTTTGTGGAGTCATTCTTTTCGTAGGATGGAAATTGTGGATCAAGAGCTAGATCCCTTAGTTGAATCTGAATCAGCAAGAATTGTCGATGCAGTGACGAGAGCATTCGTCAGATCCAAAGCAATTCAGGTTGCTGTTTACTATTGTTTTCACCAACGTCTTGAGTCTGCGATGAGTTGTGGCCTTCAGGTACTTGTGGCTTACCCCTTGCCCTTGATGTGGGGGTTCTTTATGACAGCAAGTTTTATGCATGTTCTTTCTATTAGATGAAGTAGACCAATGCAAGATTTTTTATTTTTTAATAAAGAAGCTGTAGCACTTGTTTGTTATTGGCACAAAGCTTGCAGTTGTAGTTAGACGTAGTTAAGGGTAATTCAAATTTTATATTCTTCTGCTTTTTCAGCTTTTGTCAAAGTTCTGCATACATGGTGGAATTGTTCCAGTTCTCCTTTGTGGTCTTCCCAGCTCTCTTCCTGTGACTACTGTTGTTAGTGGTGGGGGTGATGGTACTATTGTCTCAGAGATATTTTCTGTTTTGTCGATATGTAGTTCCTCTCTTAGCAAGGATGCACAGAGTGTAGAATCAAATAATGGTAAGTGCAAATTAACGAACCCTTCTGCCCTGGTTCGTCATTCATGTCTCACTCTTGCAATAATTGCACAATGTTTGAAGTCAACCGGAAGAAATTCCGCAATTTTCATGCTCACTACCTCACCAAAGAAGCAGCTTGCTCGACTTTCACTGCTTGCTCATAATATTTCTTCTGATGATAAAACAAAAGCCTCTTTCCAACCTCAAAGTTCATCAGCCATGTTGGCTTTGGCATCCATTCTATCCCTTGAATCTGGGGCAACGGTTGAATCTCCGATATCTGAAATTGCTATGCCTTTAATTCCTCGAACTTCTACACTATGTGACCATCTTAAATTTTCATCTGGCAATGAAAATGAATTGGATCCTGGCAACCTTTGTGGGAAGCTCTCATATTGGCAAGGGGTGAGAGATGGGTGTGTTGGTCTTCTAGATTCCAGACTCAAGTGGGGAGGACCATTAGCTGTTCAGCAGTTGTGTGCGAGTGGTATCCCTCTTCTTCTTATTGGCTTATTAGGCAATGATGTTTTAAATGGTTCTCATGGAAATGAAAGCCTAAATGATAGAGTTGGATTATCTCCTATTGGTGTGGTATGGACAATTTCCTCAATATGTCAATGTCTTTCTGGTGGTGCTTTGATTTTCCGTCAGATTTTGATTAGGAATGAACATATCAAGCTCATCTCCAACTTGATATGTGATGTTCATCTGAAGTTGGTACACTGCTGGATCGGACCTGGTGGAGGGAGAGCAGGAGTCAGAGATCTAATTAATGCAGTAGTAGATCTCTTAGCATTTCCTTTTGTTGCTCTTCAAAATGCTCCTGGTTTACCATCAGCTACTGCTTCTGTCAACAGCGGATTTCTTCTTAACATTGGTTCACCTGGTCAGAGAGTATGTATGGAAGACAAGGATATAGTTAAGGCAATAGAGGAAGACATGGGCAAATACATTAAGATCCTCGTGGAGGTAAAATCTTCTGTCAATTAGTCTTTGTTGGTTTTTGTATTCTCTCTCTCTCTCTCTCTCTCTCTCTTTTTGTGGGGGGGGTGGGGGGTGGTTTGGAAGGGGTTTCATGTCAGTTCATTTTCCTTTTTGAGCAGTAGCGGATAATGGGTTACTCTTACATTTAAAGGGTCATGTGTTGCACAGAATGCATCTTTTATAAATTTCTGTGATGATGCTTCATTTGTTGGTTTTCTTTTTGTAACTAGTTTCAACTATAGAAATTCATATTTAATACTTCTGACTATTTATACTTTGTTTTCACTTGACTACTTGTTGAATGGCTATCCTATAAGTTTAAATACTCACAATGTTATCCTTATTAATTGCTTAATTTTTCAGGTGGGTGTGCCTGGTATTATCCTTCAATGCCTAGATCATATGGAGTTGAATGATTTGGGCAGGCCTGTGGCCTTTCTTGCTAAAATGGTGTGCCACCGACCTTTAGCATTCCAACTTGTGAGTAAAGGTCTTTTGGATCCAAATAGGATGAGAAGGTTGTTTGATTCTTTGGGCTTAAAAGAGGTCACACTAGATGCTCTGATGATAATTTCTGATCTTGCACGCATGGACAAGGTTAGATTTCTTTATTTATCAAATGGTTTCTTTTTATATTGGTTTCTTTATTTATCAAATGCTCTGATGATAATTTCTGATCTTGCATGCATCGTTCTAACCATCCTCCTTACTACATGAAGAAAATATTAATTGTCTTTTATATTCCCAAGACATTGATGTATTACTTTTTCATGTAATACTTTCTTTATTTAGTATTAGGAGGATTCAATAGGGAATATATAGCAAAATTCTTTATTCATAAGTATTCGCTTTTGGAGGTTCGTAGATGATATTTCTAAAATTCCTTTGTAATTTCCATTTTCTGGTGTTCAGGGATTCTATGAGTACATTAAAGGCGCTTCTATTTTGGAGTTCTTGAAGGATTTTCTTTCACATGAGGATTCCAACGTGCGTGCCAAAGCTTGCAGTGCTCTTGGAAACATGTGTCGTCATAGCGCCTATTTTTATAATTCACTTGTAAGTATGATGATTGTAGTATTGGTCCTGGAATCTTTATGATCATAATCAAAAATGGAAAAAAGAGTACGTTATTACGATTCAACAAAGCAAATTTCTGAACTTGTGTTTATGATGCTACACTATTTCAGCCTTTCTTCCCACCTGTATATGATTTTGTTTCTTGTTGAGCAATGACGTCTTTATAAGTACTATACATACAATTTTCTAACATAGATTTGATGATTTATACTATGCCTGTTATCTAAACGGAAAAAGAAGCACCCCTTTTGAATAATAGAGTATATAGATCACGCATTACATTAAGCAGATTTCACTGACACTGAATGAATACATTCAATTACAAATATGATACTCCGCTTTCTGAAGTTCTCATATTTTGCATTCTCTTATAATTCAATTGGAATTTCAGGCTAGACATCAAATTGTTCGTATCCTTATTGATAGGTGTTCTGATCCAGACAAACGAACACGGAAATTTGCTTGTTTTGCTGTAAGTTTTGTCCATCCCACTACAGGATCCAAAATTTATCACCCACATGTCATGCACATTTATTTATTTATGAGATGAATTATTTTGCGAAGATTGTTATGGTCATAGGTATTATAATATAATTGCTATGGTCATTGGTATATTATTGGATATGTTATTTCTCTTTTGAAGGCTGTAGCTCTCTGTTTGGCGTATATCTTTGTCTATATTTAGGATGTGTAATGGCTGACATTCTAACGTATTTGATGTATATATATATATATATTTTTTGTAATATGCCTTACTTTTGTGACATTTGATATAACCATTTAATTCACTTATTGTACCAATTTTTTTTTAACCATTTAAGCTCTTGTCAACATAGAGATGTATCCGGCATTTGTAGCAAAAGAAAGAGTTTTATATGGCATAAATTTATCTTTCCTGTTCTCAGAACTGAGCCCATCATGCCATGTTCTTGCCGTACTGCATCTTATTATGCTTTTTTGGATCTCTTCTGATCTGTTCTTCCCAACCTGAACTCAGATCGGAAATGCAGCTTACCACAATGACGTGTTGTATGAAGAGCTAAGGAGGTCAATTCCTCAATTGGCAAATTTGCTGCAGATAGAAGAGGAGGACAAGACTAAAGCAAATGCAGCCGGTGCACTTAGCAATCTGGTTCGCAACTCTGACAAGCTTTGTGAAGATATTGTGTCCAAAGGAGCGATTCAGGTACGTGCATGATGCATTTTCTAAATACTATGATGTGAATTCACATGTTCTATCTACACTATGAATTATGCTACTATATTTATTTTTACTACTAATTGGGTAGTTAACAGTAGTATTTTCAACTTGCATAATTTGATCAACTTTCCTATTCTACATTACACTTATTTTGGTGTCACCATCATAAATGTTTTTCGATAGATACTCTAACTTTCTTTAAAACTAGCATATAAGCCCTGGGATGTTGGGAGATATTCAATAAAAATAAAATATTACATACATCTACGTTAAAATATTTTTAAATAATTAACAATAAATTTGGTTTGCTCTTGAAAAAATGTAATTTTAATTTAATGTATAATCATTAGTTTAAAATTTGAATGCAAGTATTGGGAATATAAAAAGCCACTAATAAGATATATGACTAAGAAATAGAAAATTTAAATTAGAGCCACGTGGACCGAAACTCGATATACCAAAAGAGAAATGTTATTTTAACATCTCCCCGTTGACATCTACATTGACAACTACGGTACTGTAGTGCTACAGTATCACAATTTTTTCTTTTTTTTTTTCTTCAAATTTTGACTTTTAAAAAATAAATAAATAATTTAGCTTTTTTGAATACTAACATTTTTTGTTAATTACGTGTAAATATATGGTTAATTCAGTTCATTATATGGTTAATGGGTCATCCTAAAGCTTACAATTATTTTTTACAACTATGTAAATATTTGGTTAATCCTTTGAAAGTGGATGGTTAATTCAGCATCCTGACACTTTCAAGTTTTTAAATATCACTTAAAAATATTTGGTTAATCCTTTGAAAATGAATGGTTAATTCAATTATATAAATGGTTAATTCAGTTATGTAATCATTTAAAAGCTTGGATGTTTAAAAACTTGAAAGTGTCAGGATGCTGAATTAACCATTTATAACCATCCATTTTCAAATGATTAACCAAATATTTTTAAGTGATGTTTAAAAACTTGGAAGTGTCAAGATGCTGAATTAACTATTTTTATAACGAAATTAACTATCCATTTTCAAAGGATTAACCAAATATTTTTATGTGATGTTTAAAAACTTGGAAGTGTCAAGGTGCTGAATTAACCATTTATATAACTGAATTAACCATCCATTTTCCAAGGATTAACCAAATATTTACATGGTTGTGGAAAATAATTGTAAGCTTTAGGATGACTCATTAACCATATATTTACACGTAATTAACAAAAAATGTTACTATTAAAAAAAGCTAAATTTTTACTTATTTTTTAAAAGTCAAAATTTGTAAAAAAAAAAAAAGAAAGTAAGGTACTGTAGCGTTACAGTACCTGTAGCGTTATAGTACCGTAGATATCCCATAGATGTCAAAAGGGAGATGTCAGAATAACATTTCTCATAGCAAAAATAGACAAACCTTCCACCTTTGTATTTTAAATTTTCTACACGTTTAAATGCTTTAATAAAGGGTAAAGGCCTATTTTGTTCCCTGACAAAAAATATATTGTCCATTTCAGTTCCCGACAAAAAAAAAATACCCCATTAGTCCCTGACAATTACTAACGTGAGATAAGTTAGTTCCTGACAAATACTTTGGGACATTATAGTCCCTAACAATATTTAAAGTGAGAGTAATTAGTCCCTCATAATTAGTATCGTGGGACATTTTAGTAACAGACGCTGACTAACGGAAGTCACGTAGGGACTAACTTGCCCCACGTAGTAATTGTTAGGGATTAACGGGGTGGTTTTTTTTTTGGTGAGGGACTGAAATGGGTACTGCATTTTTTGTCAGAGACCAACATGGGTCTTTACCCTTTAATAAACTATGATGATAAAAAATCGCAGTTTTTAAAAATAAAAAAGCTTGTTTTAAAGATAAAATCATGAATATTTGGTTCAAATAATAAAAATACACCTTAAATAATTTCCTGAACTCTAAACTATTTATTCCATTTAAAATATTTAAGAAGATAGTAGTAATAGAAATTTTCAAAAGATTAAGGGCTTGTTTGGTTTGCATTTTCATTTCCTGTTTTCATTTTTGAAAATCTGTATTGATTTTAGTATTTGTCACGTCATTTTCTTTTTTCAAATTTTGAAAACACATCCAGCATTTCTAAATATCAAATAATTGTTTTCATTGTTTCCGGAAATGTATTCTTCCTGACTAGCCTTCCATCCTCTCTTTGTAACAATTGTTTAATAACTATCGTAAATTCAAACCTTCTAAATTACTTTCTCAACTTTCTAATAAGATAGGGGTTAGTAAAATGACTTTAATTTGATTAAAGAGGTAATGCCCGAAATTTGTTCAAAGAGAATCCAGAAGCTTTTGCTTAAAATTTAATTTTCAGTCATAAATTAATAGTCAGGTAGACAGGACGTGAGGCAGGTTTGTCTTTAAATAATTCAAGCGGATTTTCAAATTCTAGTGTTTCCGTTGAGGATGGCAGATAAAGAGAAATTAATTTTATTTGTTTGCATTCATGTCTTGTGTTTATTACAAATATCAATATCAAATTTGTGATCCTTGTTTTATTGTAAGGTAAATTTGTGATCCTTGTTTTTATTGTAAGGTAAATTTGTGATCCTTGCTATACTACTACTAGCCATGTTTGTAACTTTAATTTTATGTTCGGGCTGGTCTTTCATTCTTGCAGTCTCTGCTGAAGTTAATTTCTGATTTTGCGGTAGTAGCGCTAAATCCAAGCAGAAATGATTCAGCAAGCGAGTCTCCTTTAAAGATAGCTCTCTTTTCCTTAGCAAAGATGTGTGCACATCCACTCTGCAGACAGTTCATACGTTCATCTCCTTTATTCCCTGTGATTGGAAGGCTTCAGCAGTCTCCAGAATCGAACATTGCCAAATATGCCTCCGTGATCATTAACAAAGTTGCTGAACCTTAACATTCAAAGCCCAGTTGACAATTGTGTCACTGTGAACTCGACGTCCGGTGATGTCGTTGTACTCGTTGTAAAATGCATATTAAAAGTCTGAGGACACATAACACTGCAAATAAGTGATTTTGCCATGTTTCTGCAAATAAGTGATTTTGCCATGTTTTGTAGTGGTCAATGGAAAGAAAAAATCATGTTTGGTAGGTGAGATGAAAAGTTTCACATGTAAACTGTGTGTATATTAATATGTATATTGTCCTGCGTATTTTCTCTCCTTAGCTTTCTCATCCATAACCTTACTCCAACCTCATTTCCAACTTTGGTATAGGACTGGAGATTTTTGCTGGTGGTGTTATTGGTCGGGTGGGGAGTGGTGATGATGGTGGCGGCGGCTAGGGAACGGACCATGGTGGGTGGCGATAAAAGGACAAGATTGAAATATATAATTATTATATACAAAACTGTTAAAAAGTGAAAAAGAAAACATCCAATAGTAGACCACTTTGTATAATAACGATAGACAGTTTCGAAGAACTGGTTAACATTATGTGTATGTGTAGATTAAATCATGAATAAAGGTCCATTTTGGTCTCAGAGAAAAATATCAGGGCCCGTTTTGGTCCCTAACAAAATTAATGTACCAAATTAGTCTCCCACAATTTTAAACTAGGGACATGTTAGCCCTTCCATCAACTCCTCGTTAGTTTGTGTCCGTTAAGTTGATGATGTGTTTTGTTTTTTTGCTTAGATGTATTGTTATATGATATTTATGATTTCTACTATGTAAATTGGTTATTAAATATTTACTTAAATGTCCAAAATGGCCAACAAGCACCATTTTGAACACACATGATAAAAAGAAACTGACCCCTTGAGTAACCAAAAAACGTCATTTAAATGTCCAAAATGAGACCTAATCGATGTCATTCCAATTTCTGCCCCAAATTAGCAACTGTGGAATCCTAATCCACGGAGAAAACGGGTGGCGTCTAACGAGATCAAACAGAAGGACTAATGTGTCCCCAGTTTGAAATTGTGAGGGAGTAATTTGGTACTTTAGTTTTGCCAAGACTAAAACGGACCCCAATATTTTTCTCAGGGACCAAAATAGATCTTTTTTCTTAAATTATTTTGCACTTGAAAAATGCTTTTCAACTAAAAACTCAACATACATTTTGATCATTATAATAGAAAAACAAAATAAATGAATTTAAATAATCACTAAAAAGGCAGACAATTACTTAATCAATCACTAATTAATTATGTGACATGATTTATACATTATCATTCATATTAATTTTTGTGATACATTTTATATTTGGTGACTTCTATGGTTCAGATTAAAACATGATAATAGATTAAAAAAAAAATGTCAACTTTACTATTCTGCCCCTATCATCAAACCACATACCTAACCTTGAATGTGACAACGGTGCAAAAAGAGTGTTACCACTCATAAAATATTTCGTCCAACCACCTGATCAATATGGCGTCTAGCGGCACCACCATGTGCTCTTCAAACTCAAGCCCAAGGGTCGTCGTGAGGCCCACCACCACTCGACGGTGCGTGGCTGACAACCATTAGCTCATTTTACATTGATTCATACACAAAATAATTGATTCCATTAGATATTTATAATTGATTCATAATACAAGCCCGAGTTTGAGCTCTGGCCACCAAATCCACCAGCTTCAAAGACTCATCGTGTAGTGGCTGGATATGGTGGGTTGGTTCTACCATGCGGTGGCTCGCAACTGCATGGGGTGGCCGGAATTGGGAGGAGGATGACAGATCCAAAATTATAAGAAAAAGAAAAAAAAAACCTTGTAAAACTTCAAGATCGGCCCAGTTAAAGAAAAAGCCTCGCCATCGACACAGTAGGTGGACCAACCACTAGTAATAATGAATGCCTTTTAATCCATGAACTGATTAGCGTATATAATTGATTCATTAATGCAAATTGAATCAATTCGCAAGTCTAACACATTCGGGCTAGAAACTTTAATGCACGTGGTAACATTATCTTTGCACCGTTGTCACATTCAAGGTCATTTTAATCGACGAATAGATAAGTGTATATAATCGATTCATTAACTCCAATTTAATCAATTCACAAGTTCATATCAGAAACTTTACTACGCATGATAACACTGTCTTTTCACCATTGTGACATTTAAGGTTCATCATATGTGATTGATAGGGGGCAGGAATGGGTTTTCAAAAGGAAAAAAATGATCCATGAGTGGACCACCTGTTTGATGTTCCACCCTAGACGCCACCTTTTATATTCATCTTAATTACATTTTAATTTTTGTTCCAACAACCCATGTAACATGATTATATATAGGTACATAAGATTCATGGGAAAATAGCCCTTGCCATATTGCCATTTGTTAGAATTTTTCAGGTGCACAATATGGTGAATGCCGTAAGTAAGAGAATGTGCCATGGAGAATTAGAAACAAACGGAAAAATTCTCTTGTTATCTCTTCTAAAATGGCCTTCAAAATTTCTCACATTTACATAGAAGGAAATAATTGTGCAGACAAATTTGCAAATTATGGAGTTGATTCTAAGTGTTATACATTGTGGAATTTAATTCCTTGTTTCATTAGGAATGGCTTTTTTTGGCAATAGATGGCATTTGCCTAATTTTACATTCAAATGATCGCTTATTCTTTTGCTGGGTTAGGTGCTTGCCTCCCATGTTTTTGTATTCTTTATTTTTTGTCTATATTCAATAAATTAATGATATGCTGCAAATGATTGATAAAGACTAAGGTGACAATCTAGTTGGGATCTCTTTTCTTTATAGTGATGCCGTTGCATATAATTCTTTGCTTAAAAAGAAAGAAAGAAAGGGTCAGCAAAGATTGTCAAACTCAATGAAAGCGACTTTCTAAGTTCATACACTAACACTTTCTCTTCCAAACACCCATATTTTCTAAACATCCCAAAGAGTTTAACAAATCAAAATGAAACGGAACGAGTGAGAGGAGTGAAACGGAACGGTGGAGAGGAGCTGAAATGAGACCATAAATAGCAAGCCAAGAAAGGAATTAGGGACTAGAAGCACAATGAAATTAGGGAGAAATCGGGAGAAATCATTAGACAGGATTACAAATGATGTGGAAAAATAATCTGACATGGAGGTTCAAGCTGGATGGCATCAAGCATACTCTGTCAAAGAAAATAGTGGACTAACGGATTTTGAACTGTAGGGACCCAATTGGAAAAAATTATGAGATCAGGGACCCAATTAATTTTTTTTTAGTTTAGGGACCTATTTGAAAATTCTCAAATAGTTTAGGGACCTACCAAGTAATGAAACATTTTTTTTTTATCAATATCACAAAATTTTAAATTTTAGTTTAAGTAAGGTTTTAAATTGCAATCATGTTGCTTTACGACCACGACCGTGCAATGGTTAGAGATTCCAAATTAAACTTTAAAAAAAAATGATAAGATTAATATATCCATAATTTATTAGTAAGTACAACTAATTAGTTACATTTAAGATAATAACTATAATAAACTTTGTAGTCAAAACCAATAAATATTGGTTTTCCATTTATGGAGACATATATGAGATGAGAAGCAAAAATAATTTAAAGGTAAGATATTAATTCAATGAATCTAGGTTTTTTTTTTTTTTTTCATTTTCGTTTGAATCTACGTTTTTTTTTTTCATATGTTGCATATTATTGTTTTTATATGTTCCGTAAGCATAAAGTACAATAAAAAAAATTATTAAAAGATACATTGTGTAACACCCAGATTTTTATCGCTTTCTTATTTTTGTTATTTATTTTAAATGTGGATACTTTATCCGAAATCTAGAAAATGATTTTAGCTGTAATAAAATCATTTCTGAATTCTATTAGATAAAATAAGGTTCCAGTTAAATTTTAGGTTTGAAACTCAGACGAAACTCGGTCTGTGTTCTCACTGTCAGTAAGAATTTACTGATCAGAGAACCTAATTTTGACCCGTGAATGAAAAATAAATGACTAGTCCCTATCATTTAAGTTCAAGGTAAAAGTCATTCATTTAAGTTCAACGAAAAATCATTAAACTACAAAATATCTCTCCCTATATCTAACCATAACCGCACCCCCTCCCACACTCTCATTTCATTTCTTCTCATTATTTTTGAATTTTCCCCGTTATTTATCTAAAACTTATGTTTACTTCTAAACCTTCATTTCTTTGCTGGCTCATTGATTGATTAGATTAGAGTTATCTTCTTGAAAGAGGTATGCACTTCTTAACAATGATGTCATTACCTACCCATAGATTCAATTTTACAACATATATTATGTTTGAGTGTTTCTACCTTTTTGCTTCATTTGCTGTTTTTTCTATTTTTTACTATTATTTGTGATTGGGGTCATTTCTCAACTTCAATTCTACCACAAGTTTAAATAAAAATTATTGACTTTGCACAGTGCACTTGAATTTATAATCTTACTTTGGTAAATATTGTATGGTGGTATTGTTTGTCATCTTTTTGAAAGTCTACCAAAACATTGCACAACTTCTTGCCAGGGGAACTTTACCACAATTCCTTCAATTTCATCAGTTCCCTTTAAACACAACGCATTAAGGAAAAAATTAATTTTAATAATGCATGAGATTCTCAAAGTTTTCAAGTCTCATCTTATTGGTAGGCAGGCATATAGCTTTAAGAGGGATAAAAGTCATATGTAGTAATAAGAACTACACATAATTCATGTAAAAGAAATAAACAAGAAAAAAGGAAAAGCAAGTAAAAGGTCATACTCTAAGGTTTGACGGTGGGCCCTGTCAAACAATTTCTCTACCCGTCTCTTGTATCGGGTCATGTATTCCTAACTCACTACTTTCAACAGTTATCAGGCATTTAACAAGAAGCCTACCTATAAAAATGGATTTGCAAAGAATCAGAATTAGATCAGTCCTTACCAGTAGTATAAAATTTTGTCACACTAGTCAATTATGGACCCAAAAAAAAACTATCGACTTATTTATTATGGAACAGGACTGTCACAAGTTAAATGATAGGGACTAGTTCCTATCTTCAACCACATAATAGAGATTTAAACCAAAAGATGAAAGGAAGGCAGTTTTATTAACTGGAATTTGAAGAGAAATACAGATTAGAAGATGGAAAACGGAAAAGTAAGAGCAAGATGCTCCCAGCTAGGAGAAGACCTCCTAGCCCCAAGCATTTCAGCCGACGTAACAAAATACAAATACCCTTCCCCACATCAGTTCCTCTGTTTATCATATCTAATTTCTCTCTCCTCTAACTAACTTCCTTTCCCTTGCTAGTTGCTGCCTAGGAGAGCTAAGGGTCTTGGTTCTGAGGGCCTTGGAAATGGACCAGAGTTGCTTCTCCTTTGTGGCCCACTATTCATAGGAATTAGATTCCTATCATTAAACATCACATTAAATAGAGGAAGTAATAACATAGCAATCCTGATCCTAAGGTTTGATGCAAACACATAGCGAACTCTACTAAAATATCAATAAAGTAGACATCTTCAACAAATTCCCATGATAATATAAATTAGGATTCAATAGCACATCTGACTATGCTAACAACTCTGGTGTAGGATGTTCCTACAAGCTAACTAATTATACTAAAAGAAAGGAATTTGTACAAATAGCATTCAATAGTCTTTTCTCACATTTTATGTTAGTTCCATTTTCGTAGAGGAGGAAAATATATATGTCAACTAAAACAAGTAGAAAAAGAAAGAAATGTCACAAGCGCATTTACCTTGGAGGCTTGGACACTGGTTGTGCTACTACTTATCCACGTTGATGCCATTGAATAAGAATCCCAATTCATGGGGGAAGCAATGAAAGACACACAGGCACAGCCCATCTCTACATGCATTCCAGTAAAACCAAATTTTGTCATTATTTCTCAGACTGTTATGTGAAACTTATGCCCACCAATCCACCTTTTTTTTTTTTTGCCCCTCATAAACAAGTGATTTTTTTATTGTGAGGCTATGAGACCATCATTTGATTCACAATTTTATAAGGATCGGTGAATCGTATATCCTCCATGCAACTTTTTAGTTTGACTACATAATTTCTATGTTCGACGAAACTCCTATAATTTCTTGAAGATTCTCACAATCATCCAAAATAAGTTTCCTCAAGAAGTGACATTCTTTGTTGCATGCAGGAAGAAGTGTGAGGTCTAAATCGTTCAAGGATGTGCAACCCATTGCAGTGAATATTACTAGGGTGGAATACCCTTAATTCGCCGAAGAAGCTTGCACCTATTCAAATTAAGCTCCCTAAAAGGTGACATTCTTTTATGCATGGTGGAAGAATTGTGAAATTAGTACCAGATAGGTCTAAAATTTTCACTTTGGCAAACCATGAGAGAGCTTTCCGAATGAATTTGTCTGATATGTTGCAATCTTTGAGATCAAGATATTCCAAGTTTGATGAATAATTTGAGCTCACTTTCTCTTCTCCATTGTCCTCTTTAGATGATCGCAACCCTTCATCTTCCCGAACAATCAACTGCTCAAGTTCTGGCAATGTGACTATGCTACTTGGTAAGCAAAGCATTTGACAGCTGTGCACTTCTAACCAAGTTTGAAATGCCATCCAGACAGATTTGCTGCTTTCTGCAGAACCATCTTCCATTTTCCCAACCTCTCAGATGGGTTGTCCATGTTATTCTTGAACCTCTCCTCATGCTTAGCCAGTGGAAGGATCCACGCCACAAAAAATGGGCAAAACCAATGCAACTTGGAGATGAAACTTGGAGCTGAACACTTTGTCTTGACCTTGGCACTGGATAGTCCCTCTTCCGGTGCGTTGTGTTTGGTATTTAAAGATGAAACTTGGAGCTGAACACTTTGTCTTGACCTTGGCACTGGATGAGCTCGATTGTTGGCAGAGGTTTTGAACCAGGCTTCAGTCTTGTTTCTGTTTCTAATTTTCCATCTTCCTCTGCCCTAGGTGGCTCTTACATCCAATCCCTGAAACTTACTCCAAAATGGGCTTTGTAGGAAGAGAATGGTGGTTGCTTCCGACCCTCCTTTCGCATCTTGCTCTCCCGATTCCCGAGCGGACTGTGCTTTTTACACCTTGCAAATTGCTACTTACACCTTGTAGCTTCAATTTGATTTTTATTGTTCCAAAAATACCCTTTTCATTCACTCACCAAGTTTTTTACGTAATGTAACTTCCGAAAAATGAATTCCGGACACTTTTTAACCTCCAGAATTCAAAATCCGGATGCATAAATTGCATATTTTTTACAATTATATATCCGAAAACAGTTTTTCGGCGGTGTTAAATTTGCAAAAAATTTTATGCAACGTAACTTTCGGAAAGTTACTTTCTGGAAGCTTCCGTAAAATGAAATCCGGACACTTTTTACATCTCCGGAATTCAAAATCCGGATGCATAAATTGCATATTTGTTACAATTATGCATCCGGAAAGTGAATTTCGGAAGTGTCCGGAGAGTGAATTCCGGAAGCTTCTGGAAAACGAAATCCGGACACTCGTTATACCTGCGAAATTCAAAATCCGGATGCATGTTTGTGAGTCCTTTGTGATTTTGTGACCGGAAGTATAAAAATTATCACTTCCGGAAAGTACATTCCGGAAATTACTTGAGTCCTTTGTACACACCTTTTTCTGCGCTTTCGTTTTTGCCGGTTGGAACGAGCTTTTTTCTTTGCCATTTTTCTAGAGAAAAATCATAGGAAACAGAACCTGAAGAGAGTTTATTTGTTGCAGGCTTTGCTTTTGTTTGTGTTTTCCGAATCAAAGGGTAAATCTAAATGGCTGAGGTTTTGACCAAAACCAGCTTTGTTTCTTCTTCTTCTTGGCATCGAAATAGATAACAGCATCATCAAAGGGTGCAAGATTAGTATCTATAACTGTATATTAGTTAATTACTTAATTCTTAAAGGATCATTAGTAACCTTATCTGCTTCAGCCAGCTTCTTGCATATTCTTGCCTTCTTTTCATATGATGCGTCATCTTCTTTCAACGATGGCATCAAGTATTTTTTGGAAGTGATAATTTTTATACTTCCGGAAAATTAGATCACAAAGGACTATTTTGAATTCCGGAGGTATAACAAGTGTCCGGATTTCGTTTTCCGGAAGGTTCCGGGAAGTAAATTCCGGAAGTTACATTACGGAAAAAACCTGCAAAAACTCACCGACACTGAAGGGTCTTTTTGGAAGAAAAATAAATTAAATTAAAGCTGCAAGATGCAAATAGCAATTTGCAAGGTGTCAATAGCAGTGTCCTTCCCGAGCCCATCCAAGTCGGTCCTTGAAAACACAAGTCATGCATGATATACGTCCAAATATTTCAAACCATTTTATTAGAGAGGGCCCAACTTTTTACAACTTAGTTTTTGCTTTTATACACCTTGTTTTTTAACTACTTCCTTCCAAAATTACCTTTTTTTTTTCTTTGGCACCTTAGAGCATGTTTGTTTTATTTCCAGTTTCTTGTTTCATTTTCTATTTTCAGAAATAATTATAAAATTGTCACATTGTTTTCATCATGTTTCTTGTTTTCAGAAATTTGTGCAGGAAACACTGAAACAACTTTTTTTATTTTCACTGTTTCCCGTACAAATTTCTGAAAACAGGAAACAAAATGAAAATAAGGTGGCAGTTTTGTAATTATTTCTGAAAACAGAAAATGGAAACAGAAAACTGGAGACAAAGCAAACAGACCCTTATTATTCAGGGACAAATCCAGGAATTTCGAGTAGTGGGGGCAAAATTATATACTATAAATGTTAATTTAAAAAATACATCAATATATAAGCAATAAAATAATGACATCATTGATAAAAAAATAATGACATCATTATCATCAAGCAAAAAATTGAAGATTACAAAAATTATAGCATTATATACCCAAACATCTATGAATTATAAGTGTTCTCTATGTATCTTCATGTTTTGAAATTGTTTTACGATTTTTTCATTTTCAACACTATAAAAAATATCTCTATATATATGTGACCAAACAATCATCCAACAATTCATATGCCATATGGTTGTGCATTTGATTCTTCACAAAATTCATTGCAGAGAAACTCCTTTCAATTGTTGCAGTTGATACAAGCAAAATTAAAGCTAACTTCAGAAGTAAATACATCATTTGATGATATGTCATGTACTTTCTAGTTTCCACCAACATTTTTAAAAGATCACTAATCTCATCTAAATTAGAAAATTGTTCACTAGAATGAACATCCATGATATAATTTTCAAGTTGATTGTCAAGCCCCATAAGCTCCATGTGACACCCTAACTTGGTATCACATGGTTACCCGTTGCGGAATTAAAATTTGTTTAAATGCTGGTCGCTTTCGGAAAAAAAAAATTCTTTATAAATAGTATTACTGAAAATGGTACTTAAAATCTCCTTTTTTTATTATCCAAGTAACCGAAAGAAGTGATGAACACTCAGAACATGAACTGAAACAACACACATACATATATAACTGTCCCAGTGGGACTCAAGTTTAATACAAAATAGGGCCTTATTAACGGCCATTGAAACAGAATTATAAAAGTCTACAGATACGACTAAAGAGGGTAAGCAAAACACGGGAAAGGGGGTTCCAGAACCACGTCTCAAAAGATAGCTCTCCAAGCCAAAAGTCTAACGGCAAACACCCACAAGCTCCAAACTGGCTACTGGCACTGGCTACAGGTAGGATCTCCACAAACACTGCCACGAGATGAGAACTCCGGTGATGGATCTATGACTCCACTACCCTCATCCAAGGAATCAAAATCATCGTCATAGTCTAAAACATGGTAATTCGACTCGTCCTCCTCCATGACCTCCAAGGGCTCCTCCTCGGGGTCCTCTTCAGGGTTCTCCTCAAGTCCCACTGCAGGATCTTCCTCAGGTTCCTCCTCTGGAGCTGGATCAAAGTGCTCGTGTAGAAGCCCAGCCACCTGTAACGTGTGCAGATATAACCAAGTCGGAGGGAGCGCAACCATCCTAGTCTCCACTTTCTGTGTCCTCCGTATCGGGTTCCCGTTAGCGTCAAAATCTGTGGTCGTAATGGGTCCTTCATAGGTGGCAGATGTAGCCCCCTCGTGGATTTGCCACGCCCCCGCACTCCCGGCGTTATCGAAGACCTCAGTCTTCGATGCGGACGGCACCAGTGGAATGCTCGGATCCATCTAAGCACGTACGCATGCGACGATACCAAAGGAAAGGAAAGTAACAAGTAGAAATGCAAGAGTGAGATACCAATAAAAGATATATCCCACAACAACCATAAGCATGATACATACAACATCGCAGCATAATAACATGTATTTAGCAAATGAGATAGAGCAGGTGTTATATCAGTGGGTCTCATGCCCGAGCAAACATTTTTATAAAATCTATGCATGGCACTTCAATAATCAGGCTCTAACTTAATCTCATGAGATAACAACATCGTTTCATTGTAGAAGTAATAAAGAGTTGGTCAAGCTCTGATGCCCACTGGCAAGTTGCCACCATAACCTCGTGCACCAAGGTCTCCGGATGCACAACGTCTCGAATGCCTCCAACTGGGCCAATCGGACTGACCCTCAGATACCACCTTGTATCTGGTTTACTTAAGCACGTCTGCTAAGGGGAAATGCATATGAATAAAAACTTTCCGTTATCAAGGTTTTTCTTTGTGTATACTCTTTTTCGCTGTCGAAGCTCAAAGAAAACGACTATTCACAATTCCCCATCACTTGAACTTAAAGAAACACAAGACACGCAGTCCGAGTGCTCAATCACAACGCCTTAGACCGAGGCCGCAGTCAAGGTGTGTGGTCGTAGAAATCACTTATGATTTTATCCATGTTTTATTCTAACATGATAAGGACACCTAGTCCGCAGCAACGAAATCAGAACACACCGTTCTCGATTCCGAGTTTTGGACTCTCAGCCCATAGCATCATGAATAGGACCCTTGGTCCATAGTACTTGACACGGATCCTAGATCACGTGCGTATAACTGAATACTAGAGGCGATGTCTCGCAACTGGATTCTCTTTCGCATGTACTTACTTTTCGCTCGGTGAAAATCAAATCCAAAACAAAACCTCGGTCACTTATCCAAGTAACCGGAATGTTTCTAAATCATTTAGGAGAAAAATCATTTTCCTTTGCAAACTCTTTTATAAAACTTTTAAGAAATTCGTTTACTCTTTGAAATCCTTGATGGAATAAAGTCAAATATTTTAAAAGGGTTTTTCCTTCATAAAACACATAGTTCGAAAATGTTTTCTCTCGTACCGGACGTTTGATCATAAAAAGATAGTTTCTATTGACTTGAAATCACTTTAACATTTTTCTAAAAACAAGATCTTATTCTTCTGAAGTAAGCACTTTAAACAAGGAACTGTTATAAATGAACCCAAAACTTTCAAAGTTCTATTCAAGGCTTATTAAGGCTTTTAATCCTTATAGTCATTGGGCACAGACTCAAGTCCGGCTTCTCAAACTTCAATCAACAATAATATATTCTCAACAATAATATCACAGTCCATGACAGTTCATCACATATATGCACAATACTTTAAAGCAAGTAAGATTCAACTTCAAGTAATAGTCACAATAGTTCAAGTAAACAAGTCATTCAAGTATCGATTCAATATCATAACAATATTCAAATCATTCAAGTAAACACATACACACATGCATATAGTCATTGAATATCTCTAGGCAATCCCCTCTTACCTTCCGTGAAGTTAAGAGGTTGGATGGTTGGAAAGGGTAATTCACGAACGTCCTCGCTTACTTGACGATAGAGGTCTAGGGTTACAAACACAAGATCATAAGTTAAAAATCAACTAAGAACACTAAACCACAAGGTATTAGGTTCGGCCAAAGATAATAAAGCAAGGTTAAGGATTCCCGAAAATTATGCAACTTATGGATTTATGATCCTCAAGTGCTAGGAGTTCATAAACAATGATCATTTAACAAAGTTGAATCAAAATCCCACTAAGTCATAGACTTAGGGTATTCGGCCAAAGCTAGAAAAAAGGGCTAGTATTCACTAAACTTTCCAATCTCTTAGGTGTAGCATCCATATGTATTAAGGAGCTCAAAACCATGATCATTTTGGAAGAATGAAAACCAAACATCTTAGGCTCACCACCCTTAAGGTTCGGCCTTGATGGGATTTCTAGGCTAGGAATCTTTAAATCATCCAATCTTTTGGGCATAGCATCCTTCTATATTAAGGAGCTTTTAGTCCATAATCACTTTGGAAGAATAACACATCCTAGGTCCAAAAACACTAGTTTCGGCCATCATAGGAAATCAAGTTAGAAAGATTTAAACTTTCCAATCTCTTAGACTTAGCATCCAAATATCTTATGGAGCTCATGTCCATGATCATCTTGGAAATGAAAGGAGTTACATTCTAGGTTTTACAACATAAACTAAACAAGTTAGAAGTCTTTAAAGCTTTCCAATCACTTATACTTAGCATCCTTCTACATTAAGGAGCCTTAGTCCATGATCATTTTGGAGAAATGAAAATAACATATCCTAGGTTCACAACCATCATAGGATGAATAGACTATAAAATCTTTAAACTTTCCAATCACTTGGACTTAGCATCCTTCTACATTAAGGAGCCTTAGTCCATGATCATTTTGGAGAAATGAAAGCCAAACCTCCCTAGGCCACTAAGGTGTAGTTTCGGCCATCATAGGAAGAATAGGTTAGAAATCTTTGTTTGATAACAACTCTTAGGTTTAGAATCACAAGGTATTAAGAGTTCTAAATCCATGATCATACTTGGATAGATGAAACATAGTACCCTAGGCCTACTTATTCATATTTTCGGCCATCATAGGAACAAGCTATCAAACCTTCCAAGATTTATAGATTTAAGATCAAGGGATAGTTAGAAACTCAAACACATGATCATTTTCTCAAAAGTTGAAACAAAACTCACCTAAACCATAATACATGGTTTCAGCCTCCTTAGAAAGAAAGGGCTAGGGAGCTTTGTTTTACACAAACTTCTAGTATGTTAAAATAAAAGTAAATACAAGACTATAGAAAGTGGTTTCAACTCAAAAGGAGTTTTCTACCATTTTTAAGAGATTTTTGAAGTTTAAAGCTTAATAAGAACACATAAAGCAAATAATGAAATAAAATGACAAACTTGTAAAGAAATTTATATGAGAGCATTACCATTAAGAAGAGGAAGAACTTTAATGAAGAACACAAGTGCAAAAGATAAATAAAAATGCAAGCTTTAAGTAGTTGAACTTAAGGAAGAAGATGAAGTATATGAGTGAAGGAGTGATGAAGAAGAAGAAAAAGTGAGGAAGTGTAAATGAGAGGGGTATATATAGAGGGAGAGGGTGAGTGGCACGAAATTGAGGGAGAAGAGAGGGGTTTGGAGTGGCTTGTGGAGTAAGTTTGAGAGTTAAGGCTTGATGGGATGGAAAGAGGAGAGAGAAATAGCTTTTAGATTAGATTAGTATTATAATTTGAAAAAGTATAATGATTATACTTTTGGAGTGTGTAAGAGTCTCTCCCATCATGTCACCTCAAGTCACTTCATCCCTCTTTGTGCTCCATTTCATACTCGGTTGCATTTCCGATCGTAAATTCCCGACGTTTTCGCCCGAATAAAATATTTTATTTTATTTTTGAACGAAAATTTTCAAAATAACCAAAGTTGAAGGAAACATGATAAAAAACTAACCGTCTCGTTCACGGGTCAAAATTAGGTTTTCTGCTCAGTAAACGGATACCGGCAGTGAAAACGCAGACCGGCTTCCTTCTGAATTTTCAACCGAAAATTTTACCGTGACTTCATATGATATAACAACACAAGAAAATGATTTTAGTTTAATTAAAATCACCCTATGAGTTTAACCTAAAATAAACACATTTAAATATGTTTATACTGCTACAGAAAGCATAGGAAAAACAGGGTGTTACACTCCACATTTATTTTTTGAGTTGTACTGAAAAATGAAAAGTATTCGATAGAGTAAGGCAGGAAGACAATGGGACAACATTTATTTTTAGTGGGGGCAACACTTAATTTATAGTGGGGGCAAAAATAAAGTTATTCAGTAATTAGTAAAAAAAAAAAAAAATTGAGTTAGTGGGGTAGCTGCCCCCAATTAACTAGACGTGGATCCGTCCTTGTTATTATTCTTTGTATATATCTAGCAAATAAATTTAGGACATGTACAATTTTACACATCCGGAAATCCAGAATTTATTTTCCGGTAACTCTAAAAACATACAAAATGTCATTTTACGCATCCGGATTTTAATTTTTGAAAAGTCATTTTACACGTCCGGAAATTAATTTCCGGAAGTCCGGAAAATAAACTCAGGATGTGTAAAATTTTACATGTCCGGAATTTATTTTCCGGTAACTCTAAAAGCATACGGAATGTCATTTTACACATGCGGAATTTAATTTCCGGAACGCCATTTTACACGTCCGGAAAATAAATTCCGGACAGTACAAACATAAACAAATCATGTGTGATTCCATCGTGGGATGAAGGGCATTTTTGGAAAATAAAAATAAAAAATTGCACACTAGGTGTGTGGAACAAAAAATCAGGTGTCAAAAGCAAGATATACCCTATTAGAGATTGAGTGTACCTAGGGTGTTCACGGGTTAAGGTCAACCCGATGACCTAACCCAAATCAATGTGTTTGGATTGAATTTTTTATTTCATTGGGTCTGACCCGACCTAACCCAACCCAAAAAAACCCAACCTAGTTTAGTTTGGGTAGCGGGTTTATCAATTTCGAACCCAAGACCCAATGACCCAACCCGATGACCCAACTTGGAGCTAGGTTTTCTTGGTAGCGGCTAGTTCAACTCCTTGTTCTCACTCGAGAAGTTTCTTTGTACTTTTTTTTAGTTTTATCGAGTTTTTTTTAATTCAAAATGCTGAACTATGTGATTTGTCTGGAAGTTGAAGTTGATGGCCAATGTTTGAGGATGACCCGATGGGCCCGACCTGAACCAACTCGTTTTTTATCGGGTTAGTTCCGTTCCGGTTCCATAACAAAAAAATATGCTCACCCGATTCAACCCAACCTGTAAGAGTTTAATTGGTTTGGGTAATGGGTTAGGTCAAAACCTAAGCCAACCGAACCCGTGAACACTCCTAAGTATTTTCTAAAGTGAGTCATTAATTAAAGTGTATTGAAATTTTAATCTAATTTAGTCAATAAAGAGTGAATATATCATTATTTTTATCTTATACTGAAGCTCACTTTTAAACAACTTTATTCCTAAACGATATCTTAAATGGGAAATTAATAGTACATTAAGGCTATTGACTGTTGACTATCTAAAATGTCTGTCACGGGAAATTTGAAGCAACTGAATGGGAAAACCAAGCAGCAAAACTCTGGTCTAATTTTTTCTAGAAAGCCTTTAGTTCAAACTACAGGTTCCAACGTCCTAGAATTACACAAGTATAATGTTGATTGTTTTGGCCAAAAACATAAAATGGTCTTTGGTTTGGGATTGCGTTTAAATTATGAAAACATGTTGCTTGTAATAATTAGCTAGGTATGAGTTTATTGGTTAAATTAAATATAGTGATCACATTTCTAACCTAAATTAACTTTAATCAAATTAAAATATGGGTTCAAAGTTGAGACGTTTAAAAAATGAGCTAGGCTTGGACAATTTACAAACAATATTATTTATTTGATATAATTATATATGAATATAGAAAATAAACTAAGAAGATATGAATCTTTACCATGGATGATCATACATATATAAAATAATTGAAATTATCGTCTTGAAAAGTTAAAACAAAAAACTAGTGTTATTAAACTCGGACCGGACCGGTCGGTCAGACTGGTTCAACCGGAAATTGGATCTATGGTCGGTACGATGATCATATCAGACCGCATGAGCCACTAAACTAGTGTTGATCGATGTCACCGAACTGCGATCGAACTGGATTAAACCAGCTGAACCGGTCGCTGTCGAACCACCTAAGTTGACCAATGCACGCTGTCCAACCTAAACTCCACTCTTCAAGACTGCCCCTACCCGCTACTCAAGGTCGAGCACACTGCTCCAAGCCCACTCACGCGCACTGTCCTTTCCGTAGCAAATTCAAAATTTCTAGTCAAAATTTCCAAAAGTTTGTTGTGGGGAGGATTGAACCTTGCTCCCCATGGTTAACTTCAAGTAGCTCTGCTGTTGCGTGAGACACTCTGATGTCCCATTAAAGAAAAACCCTAATTAGCTAAGCCTTAATATGATTTATTAACGTTAACGCATTAATTACAGGCGAAAACAATATATATTGCGGAAGCAGTAAATTAAAAACTCTTTAAAACATGCACAACGGAAAACATAAAACATGATATATATATATAGGTTACTCTAAGAGTAACTTTAAAGAGTTACTCTCCATCTGAACCGCTTATTCTATCTTAATCTAACGATCTGGATTATTTCATTAAAACCCCTCACCTGACTTGGTTCCCATTTATGTCAGTGCCTTCTTCCCATTTTTCAGCCTTTGCATCCGGTCCTGCGTTTACTCTTCAAGGAAAAGGGGTTTAACCTTGGTTTTATGAGTGAAATTCGTAAAACACTAATGGAGAATTACAATTGAGAAAGAAACAAGAGAGTGATGTCATAGTGGTCTGCATTGTGCTTTAAATTAAAATTGTGGGCTCAATTGTCCTTACTTGTGCGGGATCCACCCTACGTTTTCCTAGAATTCCCCAGGCAGAAAGATGAAGGTCATGTTAAGAAGTTTAAACTTAAATGAGCATTGCATTGTCCTCGTATGCAAGATTATATTGAACATTACCTTTCATGGAAGAACATACAGAAGGGAGTATTTAAATTCACTATTTAAGATATGTATCTTAGTTTGCTGGAGAGTTAAGACTAGTAGACATCGTGGACTGGGCGACGGCGGGGCGGACAAGGTGACGACAACGGCGGTCCAAGGCTCTCTGTCCGCGGAATTGAGTGTGGAGGTTGAAAAATGTGGGAGAGAAAATGCAGAACTACTAGAACCTGAAGCAGAGCCAGAAAGATAGGAAGAAGAAGAAGACACGCGACATAATTGGGAAGCAAGTCACGTGTGGCTGTTAATGAATAAATCCTGATCGCTAGATTAAGATAAAATAAATGGTTTAGATTAGGAGTAGCTTCTTAAAGTTACTCTTAGAGTAACCTGATCTGTTCCCTATATATATATACATATATACACTGTGGATCCCAACAGAGGGATCACAAGCCTACAAGAACTATACAGACACTGAATATAAAATGAAAAGAAATAAACAGACATAACTGGTCTCAGAAATCCTGTATCTACACACCAGCCTCTTAAACAAAATACATCAAAAATACAAAAGAAGCTCACAAAGGCACACCCCTAGCAGACGCTACCGACAATCAATATCACAGATGATATGGGTGTCTGAAGCTACCCTCAGCCTCGCCATAACGCGCCTGTAAACTTTGGTCCTCACAGATTCGTCGCTGCTCATCACAACTCTCCAACGATGGAAGTGGTACATCATCTGCACGCTCCTACTCCTCCGGCCTCTGCTCACTATACCAACTCTGCTATAGGCCTCTGACTGATCCACCATGTTCCACATATCATCTGGGAACTCCTGTTGGCGGGATGGGTACCACATCTTAGAGAAAGGATCATCTGGGAACTCCTATTGGCAGGGTGGGTACCACATCTCAGAAAGGAAGACGCTGAGAGATGCGGTAGGATCCTAGCAGAGTGAAGAAAGTGCCTCCTCCTAGATGGACATGGATGCTGACTGGGCCGACGTAACACACGAAGAACTGTGAGTGGTCGACTCGCCACCCACGGTCATCATTGTATACGATATCAGTGTCGCCCAGAATATGGACCCTGGGCGGGATCCTTTGGAGGTAATACATCGGTCTGGGCTTCGATCCCATCTCAGTTGTCGTACGACTGCTGCTGTCCATCTATCGGTTGAGTACATATAAAGAAATAGAGATAGAGAGGAGATAGGCAACTATACAACACCATAATTGGGGTTAATACAACATGTTAACATACTGCATGGAATCACACATAGCAAACATCTCACAAGTAACCATTTACAAACATTCTCAATACACATCTGGGATCAAATCCTCTAAGTAGTCACACTTCTATGCATGTCGGTCGATCACTCTCACAGGGAATACTGATTCCAGATAATTCTCTTTCTCTCTCACGGGCCTTCCTTGCCCAGAGAATGTCGGTTGGCTTGTCCAGGGTACCGTTCCTCTAGCCGTGACCAACAAGGGTGCTTCCCCCAATGAGCTTACTCTCTAATAGAGGTATCTTGGTCATCTCGGAATGTCCAGCTATGACTGGAATACTCAGGGCCAGACGTGTTGGTGTAAGCCCTAGAGGCCAATGTTTTTCCTTTGGACTTATCTTTTGTATCTTGCTATAATTTATCATATGAGACATTTCAGTTTATTATGTTATTTGTTTAAACGTAATAAAGCCCTTAGAATAAAAAGTTCTATTTAATAGAATATCAAGTATACGACTTGATAGTGAGACACTATTAATCAAGAGAACTTCATTTTTAAATATCCATAGTCAAGTATTATTATTAATAAGGACAATAATAATACATCGAGTATTATGTGTTTGGACTGATGACCACGTCTCACGGGTCATGGATATGAGATAGCAAGTCACACACATAGGTACACATTAGAGTAATGATGTACAGGATTGATCCGCCGTGAAAACACGACATGAAACGTTATGTGAGTGTCATAAGTAGTTCTCACAGTGACAATGGTGTATGCAATCCTTCGACCTGAAACCACTACGATCCCTACATGAGGAGTCGTGTTCTTTAATACCGTCAAATGTTATCGGTAACAGGATGATTATAAAGTCGGTCATTGGGTACACCACGAGTCATGCAGAGGGGTGTGAGTGATCTAGATGGGATTTGTCCCTCCTACATAACAGGAGTAATATATGTGGGCCCCTTGATAGAGTGAGACTGTAAAATGCATGGCCGTGCTAAAATGAGTCAATATGAGATATTGAGCTCGTTTAATATTAAGTCTACTCGGGTATCAAGGAGCGTAATATTGAACTATACAAGGGTGACACATTCTATGCCTTGTGTTCAATATGAGGACAAAGGGATAATAATACACATTAACATTGGTCACGAAAAGGTTATGTCAAATCATTGACTTTCTCATTACTTGGGTAGCAATGATGTGTTGCTAGACACTGCTCATTGTTTATAATATTAAGTATGATTTAATATTATTGCCAACGTTATGGGAACCTATAGGGTAACACATTTAGAGCAGATAAATTAGAATTAAAAAAGTTGGGTTAGACCCAAATTTCTATTGGGCCATGCTCATGACAGATGACCCCAGGAGGGCCAGGTTAAACCTTTTGTTTTGCATGCAAGAGACGCCTACCTATAAGTAGCAGCGAAACAGTGCTGAGCCGTTACACTATCATTCTGGCCACACTTAGTACACTGTTTGCGTGTAAAAAGAAATATACCGCCGCGTCTCTTCTTGCACCTAGCAGTGCTTAGAGGCGCCATTCTGATTGAACATGTGAGACGTGTTCATCTGTTCATGTGGACTACGTAGAGGCATTGTTGGCTCGTGCAGTGCTCATGATTTGCAGCGTCTGAAATCAAAGGTCTGCGCTTCAAGAGGTAAATTTTCGAAACATGAACCATGACCATTCGCAAGGATTCTTGGTGGAAATTTTTCCGTTGTGCTTGTTTGATGCACAAATTCCCAACAGTGGTATCAGAGCCGCTTGCGAAACCATGGTTTTGTTTGTATGATTTACTTGTTATATGTGATAACATGTTTATATGCGAATTTTTTTTCTGAAAAATGTTTTAATAATTTGTATACCATGTTTTGGAAAACATGTTTTTGATGTTTCGTTTTTCATATATGATATGAGTCGCATTGAGATGTATGTATATGATATGTACATTGTTCTAGAATCGTTGTATTATATATGATATATACATGATTGGTTTCATTTTTATCATGGTGACATTAAGGTTCAATGAGACATGAAGAGTTCATGTTCTCGCGGCCATGAAGGTCCAAGTGTTGGTACCCGAAGCCGCCGTCGTCTGCGATGTCACGGAACCCCCGTGCTACCTCTGTGTAGTGTGATAATTAATTGCGGCATTAAAACGTTTTAATGATAATAAAGTAGTTTTATTATATGATTACAAATCAAATCCTTTTGAATATTTTGTATCATCTTCTTAATGACAACATTTTAATACTCATTAAGTATTATTAACATGTGTTCAATTACACAATTTTTAAGATTTTGAAATCTCAATTAATTGCAACATTAGTAGTTATTTGGTATATTATTAATGTGTGCTTTATCATGATTTCGAAAATTAATTTCATAAAGAAGGATATTTTGGTATCTCTTGATGACAACATTAATAGTAATAAGTGTGTATTATTATTTTGATTGTTATGATTCAAAATTAATTTTGAAATCTTTTATGCCACCTTTTAATAACGACATCAATTATAATAAATGTGATTTATTATATATTATATATACGTTATGTTTTCAAAATTCAGATTTTGAAATCCTTATTTAATAACATTTTAATAATAATAATAATAATATAATGGTGATTATTATTGGTTGTTATTATTTATTTGGTGATGCATGATAAGTGGTTATGACCTTAGTCCTTTTTTCCTTTTGGTTTATATTTTGAAATACGGCCTGCGTGTCGTGCCTTTCTCTTATATTCAATTTGTACTTTCTCTTCTAACCTCACTCCCCTCGTATGTAAAACGATGTTTCTATTTTATTTGTAATGTAATGATGAAGACAAGAAGGCGACGTCATAAAAGGACTTAGTGGGAGATCATGCTTGGAGAAGCTTGGACGCTCCTAGGACTTAGTTAAGATTCTCTCATTGGCTTGGGAGAATCAATGCATTAGGGGCCATAACCATATCACATTTATTTGCTTTTGATATATGTATGTATGTATGTATGTATGTATGTATGTATGTATGTATGTATGTATGTATGTATGTATGTATGTATGTATGTATACCATGTTAAAGAGTTTAACTAATGGTGAGATCACTTTAATAAAATCCCTTAAAGGAAATATTAAGTTTAAAAGCCTTCCAATGCATAGCACTCCTCAAGGCTAATATCGAATGAGTGTAGGTCCGCAAAAGCGAGGTGCATTTTTCTATACTAGTGAGACGCGATGGGACAATTGTAATGTCTAATTGCTATCTATTGGGTCTAACTTAACTAAGTCACATTCAATAGGATTGAAAGACTTAGATGCATTGAGTTGGACTTTAGTCCATGAGATGGATTATAATAAAGAGTTATTCACCCAACTATCCAAGAGTTACATGAGATGTAATTGGAAAGTGTTTCCTACCTAAATAACCAAACTTTAAGCGATCGGCCAAAGCTGACTTGAAGCTAGGTGAAATATAGATCTTGGCCCACTAGAAAATCTTCCAACGGGATTTTCTGGATCAATGTTGAGGGTCATCGGTTTGAGTAAAATAGTGGGAGGCGTATTTAATTAAAGACCTTTAAATATTTTATAGCATGATACTTATATTTTGCATATTTCTTTATGTAGATTATCATGGCATCAAACACATCAAGTAACTTGTCATTGCGATCTGTCCTTGAGAAGGACAAACTATCCGGAACAAACTTTCTGGACTGGTACAGAAACTTGAGAATTATCCTCAAGCAAGAGAAAAAGATATATGTTCTTGAAGAGGCTATGTTAGATGTGCCACCAGCTGCTAGTGCACCCAAGACTGACAAGGATGCTTATAAGAAACATCAGGATGATTCCTTGGATGCTGGCTGTCTTTTGCTTGCTACCATGAACTCTGAGCTTCAGAAGCAACATGAGAACATGGAGGCGTTTGATAAGATCGAACACCTCAAGATGCTCTACTAAGAGCAAGCAAGGCATGAACGGTTTGAAGTCTCTAGAGCTCTTTTCCAAATGAAGCTGGCAGAAGGAAGCCCAGTGGGTCCTCATGTGCTTCAAATGATTGGGTACATATTGAGAATCTCGAAAGGTTGGGTTATGCCTTGGGCCAAGAGTTGGCCACTGACTTGATCCTGCAATCGTTGCCGGAAAGTTACAATTAATTTGTCATGAACTTCAATATGAATGATCTTGACAAAACACTGCCAGAGTTGTTGGGCATGTTGAGAACTGCTGCAACCTACATCAATAAGGGAAAAAGGGAAGGCCATTATGATGGTCCAACCTGGAAAAGGCAAGAAGCAGCCCTGGAAGCCCAAGAGGCCTATGTACAAGCAGAAGGGCGAGGGTAAGGACTACAAGTTCAAACCCAGTACTTCTGGCTTGAAGCCTATTGGCGGAGTGGCCAAGGAGGCACATGCTTCCATTGTGGTAAGACCGGACATTGGAATAGGAACTGCCCAAAATACCTGGAAGAGTGCAAGAAGAATGGAAGTGGGACTTTCAACTCAGGTATGTTTGTTTTAGAAGTCAATTTATCTACTTCTGCATCATGGGTATTAGATACTGGATGTGGTTCACATTTGTACAAATGTGCAGGAGCTAAAAAGGAGTAGACCATTGGTGAAAGGCGAAGTCGATCCACGAGTTGGCAATGGAGCAAAGGTTGCTGCTTTAGCTGTAGGAACTTATGTATTGTCTTTGCCTACTAGGCTTGTTATTTAGTTGGAGAACTGTTATTTTGTGCCTGCAATTAGCAGGAATATCATTTCTGTTTCTTGTTTGGACAAGATTGGGTTTCATTTTATAATAAAGAACAAATGTTGTTCTATTTATTTGGATAATATTTTTTATGCTAGTGTACACTTGAGTAATGGGCTTTATGTCCTTGATCTTGAGATGCCCATCTATAACATTGATACTAAGAGGTTCAAACCAAATGAGGTGAACCCAACTTTTGGGCCATATAAATGAGAAACACATTTCTAAACTCCATAAAGATGGATTCTTGGACTCATTTGATTATGAATCATATGAGCCATGAGTTTATTGGGAAAGATGACAAAAACCCCATTCACAGGAAAATGTGAAAGGGCTAGTGATCTTTTGGGCCTCATATATACTGATGTATGCGGACCACTACACACAATGGCTAGAGGAGGATTTCAGTACTTCATTACATTTACTGATGATTTTAGTAGATATGAAGTTGTGTATCTTATGAAGTACAAGTCGGAATTTTTTGAAAAGTTCAAGGAATTCAAAAATGAAGTAGAAAACCAACTAGGTAAGAATATTAAAATCATTCGATCAGATCGAGGCAGTGAATATCTAAGCCTAGAATTTGATGATCATCTAAGAGATTGTGGGGTTTTATCTCAACTTACTCCACCAGGGAGGCCACAATGGAATGGTGTTTCTGAAAGGAGGAATCGTACTTTATTGGATATGGTTCGGTCTATGATGAGTCATGCAAATCTTCCAAACTCCTTCTGGGGACATGCCTTATTAATATCAGCTTTCACACTTAACCATGTTCCATCCAAGATGGTAAAAAAGACACCATATGAGATATGGACTGGTAAGAGACCCAGTGTGTATTTTATGAAGATTTGGGGGTTGTGAAGCATATGTAAAACGTTAGGTTTCTACAAAGCTTGATCCCAAATCTAATAAGTGCTTCTTTGTGGGATATCCTAAGGAAACCAAGGGATACTATTTCTACAGTCCTTCCGAAGGCAAAGTGTTTATCGCGCGAACTGGTGTATTCCTAGGAAAGGAGTTTATCTCCAAAGGAACCCGTGGGAGGAATATAGACCTTGGAGAAATTCAAGTGTCACAAAGTAGCGACATACCTATGGAGGAACAAGAGCAGCCTTTGCAAGATGTTGCAGAAGAACAGCCTGCTCAAGTAACACAAGACCAGCGTAGGTCTAGCAGGATATGTCACCAACCTGAGAGATACAGGTTTCTCATGACTCAACAAGGTGATGTACTACTCATGGATCAAGATGAGCCTGTGACTTATTAGGAGGCCATTATTGGCCCGAAATATGAGAAATGGCTTGAGGCCATGAGATCTGAGATGGACTCCATGTACACTAACCAGGTATGGACCTTGGTATAGCCACCTGAGGGGGTAAAACCCATAGGGTGCAAGTGGGTTTTCAAAAAGAAAAGTGACATGGATGGTAAAGTGCATACCTATAAGGCACGATTGGTCGCTAAGGGTTTCAATGCTTAAGTCCGTTCGGATCTTGCTTGCTATCGCTGCATACCATGATTATGAGATATGGCAGATGGATGTCAAGATTGCTTTCCTTAATGGAAATCTCCTTGAGGATGTGTATATGGCACAACCTGAGGGCTTTGACATTTCATAGGATGCCAGCAAGGTATGTAAGTTGCAGCGTTCAATCTATAGATTGAAGCAAGCTTCCAGAAGCTGGAATCTTTGTTTTGATGATGCTGTAAGATAGTTTGGATTCATCAAAAATGAAGATGAGCCTTGTGTTTACAAGAAGGTTAGTGGGAGCATAGTTGTCTTTCTGGTGTTGTATGTGGATGACAAACTACTCATCGGAAACGACATCCCTACCTTGCAACAAGTAAAGACTTGGTTAGGGAATTGCTTTTCTATGAAAGATTTGGGTGAAGCTACCTATGTATTTGGAATCAGGATCTATAGAGATAGGTCACTGAGATTGCTTGGTCTGAGTCAGAGTACATATATAGACAAAGTGTTAAGACGCTTTAATATGCATGAATCCAAGAAGGGACTCTTGCTTATGTCACATGGTATATGCTAATCAAAGGCACAATCCCCTTCCACTCAAGAAGAAAGGGATCGCATGAGTAAGATTCCATATGCATCCGCAATTGGGTCTATCATGTATGCCATGCTATGTACTCGACTAGATGTCTCGTATGCTTTGAGCATAACGAGCAGGTACCAGTCTGATCCAGGTGAAAGTCACTGGGTTGCTGTCAAGAATATCCTCAAGTACTTGAAAAGGACTAAGGATTCGTTCTTGATATATAGAGGTGAGGAAGAGCTCGCTGTAATTGGTTACACCGATGCTAGCTTCCAAACTGATAAAGATGATTCCAGATCGCAATCTGGTTATGTGTTTTGCCTGAATGGTGGCGCTGTGAGCTGGAAGAGTTCAAAGCAGGAGACAGTCGCTGATTCTACTACAGAGGCCGAGTATATTGTTGCTTCCAATGCAACAAAGGAGGCTGTTTGGATCAGGAAGTTCATTACTGAGCTTGGTACAGTTCCTAGCATTTTGTACCCCATTGATCTCTATTGTGATAACAATGAGGCCACTGCACAGGCTAAGGAACCTAGATCTCACTAGCGATCCAAACATATACTTAGGCGTTTCCATCTCATTCGAGAGATTATCGATAGAGGAGATGTGAAGATATGCAGAGTACCAACACTTGACAACGTTGCTGACCGCTTACGAAACCACTTGCTCAGCAGAAGCATGATGGTCACTAGATTGTTGATGTAAGCCCTAGAGGCCAATGTTTTTCATTTGGACTTACATTTTGTATCTTGCTATTTTTATCATATGAGGCATTTCAATTTATTATGTTATTTGTTTAAACGTAATAAAGTCCTTAGAATAGAAAGTTCTATTTAATAGAATGTCAAGTATACGACTTGATAGTGAGAAACTATTAATCAAGAGAACTTTATTCTTAAATATCCATAGTCAAGTATTATTATTAATAAGGATAATAATAATACATCGAGACTATTATGTGTGTGGACTGATGACCACGTCCCACGGGTCATGGATATGAGATATCAAGTCACACACATAGGTTCACATTAGAGTAATGATGTACCGGATTGACCCGCCGTGAGAACACTACATGGAACGTTATGTGAGTGTCATAAGTAGTTCTTACAGTGACAATGGTGTATGCAATCCTTCGACCTGAAACCACTACGATCCCTACATGAGGAGTCATGTGCTTTAATACCATCCAACGTTATCTGTAACAGGATGATTATAAAGTCGGTCACTGGGTACACCGCGAGTCATGCAGAGGGGTATGAGTGATCTAGATGGAATTTGTCCCTCCTACATAACAGGAGTAATATCTATGGGCCCCTTGATAGAGTGAGACTGTAAAATGCATGGCCGTGCTAAAATGAGTCAATATGAGATATTGAGCTCGTTTAATATTAAGTCTACTCGGGTATCAAGGAGCGTAATATTGAACACAATGGTGACACATTCTATGCCTTGTGTTCAATATGAGGACAAAGGGATAATAATACACATTAACATTGGTCACGGAAAGGTTACGTCAAATCACTGACTTTCTCATTACTTGGGTAGCAATGATGTGTTGCTAGACACCGTTCATTGTTTATAATATTAAATATGATTTAATATTATTGCCAACGTTATGGGAATCTATAGGTTCATATACTTAGAGCAGATAAATCAGAATTAAAAGAAATTGGGTTAGACCCAAATTTCTATTGCGCCATGCTCATGACAGATGAGCCCAGGAGGACCAGGTTAAACCTTTTTTTGCATGCAAGAGACGCCTACCTAAAGTAGCAGCGAAACAGTGCTGAGCCGTTACGCTATCATTCTGGCAGCACTCAGTACACTGTTTACGTGTGAAAAGAAATATACCGCCACGTCACTTCTTGCACCTAGCAGTGCTTAGAGGCACCATTCTGATTGAACACGTGAGACGTGTTCATCTGTTCGTGTGGACTACGTAGAGGCATTGCTAGCTCGTTTAGTGCTCGTGATTTGCAGCGTCTGAAATCAAAGGTCTACGCTTCAAGAGGTAAATTTTCGAAACATGAACCATGACCATTTGTAAGGATTTTTGGTGAGAATTTTTCCGTTGTGCTTGTTTGATACACAAATTCCCAACAGGATGTCGGGATAGGCAAGCCTCCACGGCGATCACGATACAGTGGGTGCAAATCAGTTGTCACTGTAGATCGTTCCTGACCGGACTACATCCCCAAGGATCCTAGAACCGTCCCTCTCCATATTCCGTACCCGGACTCGGGTACACCAACCTCACATGACTACCAGTCACGCGGCTCACCACTTGGCAACTTAGGCAATGCACATCCATCTTAAGTTGACATTGGTACCATCATTTTACAAAAAGTTTATTTTAGATGAAAAGAATTTAGAAAAATGCCTTTGCAACAGAAATTCTGTTAAGAATTTTCCTTTCTAGTCAAAGCTCTTTTAAAATGATTTTTGAAAGATTTGACATTTTCATAAATGAATTTCAAAGGAAAAGGATTTCTGTAAAATGTTTAAAAAGAGCTAAAATGTTTTCCGATGAACGTTGTTAAATTCTTGTATTTTGTTTTCAAGTTAGTTTTCACAGAATGAAAAACGGGTTGAAAATTGTAAAGTTATGAGGACCTAGCAACCAAGACGTCGGGCTAGAGTTTATATGAATAAGTACTTGGACTATGGCCCCATGTGTCGTGGGTTCAAGTCCCAATTGATGCACTTGGCTTCGTGTCATATATCGGCAAACCTAGTGTCCGATGAATCGGCCTGGCGTTTCGTGAATGAGCACTCAGACTGCATGTCCTGTGTTAAGTACGAATGGGCTTGATGCCTTTATAAAGTTAGTCGTGAGCTTTGAGCCTCGACAAGAAAGAACGAACGAAAAAGAAAACAGAGAACCAACAGTTTTAGGGACGTCTGGGTTCGAACGCCACAGAAGGTCGGAGCCTCGTGACCCCGAGTCGTGGTAATCAACTGCCAAACACAGATGTACTCAATCAGGAATTGCTCAATATTATTTAGGTTTTGACGTGATACCCTTGAACAATTGGAGCTCGAACCTAAATTGAGAGGCCGACCTCATGAGAACAATTGTGTTATGAGTATATTACGGCCTATACTGCTCGACGAAGGAAAGTTAGGATCTCCGGGGAATACGAAATAGAAAGTGGATATTTGGAGTATCATGCATTTTTACAACTTATGAGGGTTGTTCGAGTGTAATCCCCTCTTGGTAAGATTTTATGGCATTGATACTCAAATTTTATTGTGTTTTTATACATCTCTGTGAACATGTATATATATGTACTTCTTTTGGTTGTGTCGCATATGTGACTACCAGGAAAAACTTACATATCGGTCTCCCACCCTTGCAATATATATGCTTTTGGTTTTGTCGTTGTCCCCTGGTACGCGAGTATAGATGTTGTAGAGGAGTCCCCTGCTTCACTCGGGGACATTAGTCCTGATCTTTGAAGAGGTCGTTGATAGTGGAGATGACTACGATGGTCTTCCCAGTGGATATCTTTTAGAGTGACCAGCTTAGGATAGCTTGGGTTGTTTTTGTTTTGGAGGCAATTATCTCTGTCTTATGACATCTTGGGTATGTGTCTGAGAGCCTTTTTATTTTGGAGAGTTTTCTTTGAACTGTTTCCATTCTGTTTTGTATAATTACATTTCCAGAAAACTTGTACACTTCGGTGACTCTACGTTATTTTCGAATATGACCAGATTGAGGTGTGTGAAATATAGTATTAACATTGTGTTAGATGTTTAAGTTTTAACGTATTGCGAAGAAAATTTTTTATACCGATTTTCGAACTAAGTTAATTATTTAAATTATTTCCGAAAGCAACCAGTATTTTCTTCTATCAATTATGTTTTCCAAAATCGAGTTAGACATGAAACACCCAAATGGGGTGTTACACTGAATATGTGGCAGCAGGTAGCTGTTTTGCACAGGTTTTATGGATGAAACAACAATTAGTTGATTATGGTGTATACCAAATTCCCATTATATGTGACAATACGAGTGCAAATAATCCCATAATGCACTCTAGAACCAAACACATAGAAATCAGACATCACTTTATAAGATACCATATTCAAAGTGGAGAAATTGTCATTGAATACATTGACACAACTAAGCAACTTGCCGTTATTTTCACTAAACATTTGAACAAGGAAAACTTCTTTTTCATTAGAAGAAGAATTGGTAATAATTGATCAATCCTATATCTGATCTCTGTTAAAGTATTTGTATCTTGGAATTAATATGTTTTATCATTGTATGTGTTTATTAAGTTTCAGATTAAAACAAAATTTACCTAGTACATAGGTGTACTGAACCCATGTACGTGTATGAATATCTAAAATTGATTCATACATGGGTGTGATAAATACTCTTACTGAGGTTCAGGAATGAAATACCTTATGTTTCAGTTCTATACATCCCTGTCATACATAGGTGTATTAAGAACTATGAAACACGTTCTTGTATGACACAAGTATACACGGGTGTACTACAGGCATGTACGTTAATTAAAAAATGTCACAGGAAAGTCGGAATGAACATTCATTAATACATGGGTGTATAACACCTTTGTACGTGAAATCTATATAATGACACTATGCGCGCCTAGTTTGAAAATCAAATCTCTAAATCCTTTCTATAAAATCTCATCTTCTCTGAAACCTTGGCAGACCTAATCTTAGCCATCTTTCTTCCAAAATCTAAATCCTAAAATGGTACAAACCAAGAATCAAGAACCTCACCATCCAAGAATGTGGAAAAGAAGAGGAAATAAGTGGAGAATGAGAAATCCAAACAACACAAAGGGAAGAAGAAGAAGAAGACTGCTTCTCCTTCACCAGTGGCTGAGGATGCTTGCTTACCAAGGTATTTCTCAACTGCTGAGCAAATAGAGTTCTTCAAACAAAGTCTTAAAGGAAGAGAAATTCTTCCACCTAGAGTAATGGATTTCAAATATTTTGAAGTAAATGAATTTGAGTTTACCAGAACTCTAGTTAATCAAAGGGTAAAATAATTCCTTCAACTCAAATATGATTACTACCCTTTTCTGATTAAGGTCTTTTACTCCAACTTTGAGATGAATGCAAAATGAATAAGTTCTGAAGTGAAAGGAGATAAGATTATGATGACCTTACAAGAATTTAATCACTTTGCAAACCTACCCTACTTTGGACCTAGTATTGCAGGAATTGGTCGTAATGCTGAATGGTATAATGGTTATGATAGTGATGAAGCAAGAAACAGTTTAGTGGTCAATGATGAACCAGAAGGTAGAATTACCTATGCTAGTATTTTGAGTGTTGAAAATAAAATCCTACTATGCTTTGTGCAGAATTTTGATCCCAAGAGGAGGAAATCATTCAATTATGCAAAAATAATGACATAATATTGATGTGGGCAATGCTGAATAATAAGCAAATCAGTTGGGGATTTTGTGTTGCTGCACATATGATGGATTGCAAGAAAAACAAAATGGTTCTTGCTTACCTTGGTTTGGTATGCAAGATTTTGGCTCTTTTCAACGTTTCTTTTGATGGAGAAGAAAAGAAACTAGCTAGCAGAGTAACTCAGAAATTTGATGAAGACATCATTAGTAAAATGAAGTTGAAAAAAGTCAAAGGAAAATGGATAAGGGTAGCCATTGGTACTCCTAATGTCATAGGGACTGCAGGTGCTGAAATGGAAAATGTAGCTAGTTCCTCTGCTACACAAGGAAATGTCCCCCTCCTGAGTATGTTCAACAAATACTCAACATGCTGAGAAATATTGATGGAAGACAGACTAAGTAACAGCTTGTGGAAATGAATGCAATATCAAATCTGAATGTCGGGATGTTTAATTTGGAAAGAAAAGTGGGTTTAATCCAAAATGAATTAGGAATTAAAACTCCAAGTCTTGTCCCCTCTGCTAAATTCTTTCCATTAGTTAAGGTTCCTGAAAATGTAGACATTGCAGATATTGGGAGAACTGCTGCAGAAGAAGCAGACTAATGTGAAGAAATCCCTACTGATCCATCAACCCAAGACCAAGCAAATATTTAGTTTTAGGACTCTTAGGTCTTAGAACTCTGTTTTGATATTGTTTGTAAGGTTGAAATGCCTTGGTCATTTATTTTTGAACTTATGCTCATTATCTTTATCCTTTTGGACTATTTTTGTACTACTTGATATGCTACTTTCACTATCCTATGTTATCTTTTGATTATCACATGATTTTTGCACTTCTCTGTTATTTTAAATTGTTAAATCCCTTACCTTTTTTATAATGCCAAAAGGGGGAGGAAATGTATGAGTATTGAGAAGTGGGATAACAAATTAGAATATAATCTGATATGCATATATTGAGGGGGAGTCATATGAATTTACAAGGTTTGTTTTAAGCTCTGCTCTGATGCCATGAATTAATTTAGTTGAAAACACTTAGCTTCTGCTACACTACACTCTGATTTTCATAATTTGTTTAAAAGGTTTGTCATGATAAAAAAGGGAGAGTTTGTAGACTTAATGAATAATTGAATTTGATGTATGACAAACATATCATTTAATGTGTGTGCAAGTGTTTTTAGTATCCAATTAAAAAGACATGTATCAACCAATATGACGTCAAGTTCAATGAGCAATTAAAGAGGAATATTCAAAAAGGATCTTGAAGTATTCAAAAGAGCAACTTGAAGAATTCAAAGAGGAACAAGCAAATAAAAGGATCATGGAATCATCAAGACAAAGCTCAAATAAAGATTAGTTTTTAAGTCTTAGATGTTTTTAAGGGAAGACCTCTTTTACTCAAATGATAGCTCTTTGAAAATGCATAAAGAAAATCATTTTCAAATCATACATAAAAAGAATAAGTTTTAAAAAGAAACTGATTTTTACAAATTAACAAAGTTCTTTGTCAGTACAGCCATGTACCTAATTGGTGTATATCACCTTCGGAGCAAACAGAACAAGTGAACTTTGGAATTTAGTACATACATGTACTACACCTCTGTGTTTTATGTTTTATGAAATCAAATCTGTTATTAAAAGGGTAACTGAATATGTGGGTGTAAATAATCCATATATGCACATATTTAAGCTTAAGTATCCGAGGTTCATCAATAAATAGATGTACTAAATGGGAGTATTAGTTGTTAAATCAAGAACAAGTTTTTGAAAAACACGTACAACCATGTACTACACAGGTGTGGAAGCTTTATCAGTATGAATCTTGGTTTAATACACCCCTGTACAAGACTCGTACACCCATGTACAAGAAACCTGAAACTGAATAACTAATTTGCTATTAATCCAAATCTATTTTGGTTCAATCTTAACGTTCATATTTTGTTTTCTGTATAAAAAGGGATTGATAGAACACTTTTAACATATTTGAAATCTCTTTGAAAAGATCCAATTCAAAAATTTCATATTCTTCATTGAGCTATCTTGTGAAAAAGAGAGTGTTCTTCTCATAGTTATTCAACTTGTGTATTCTGACTTTTGAGAGTTATAAATCAAATCTTTATTTCAATTTTTTGATTGTAAGAGAGTGAGGAATCTGTCTGTGTGTGATTAGCGTGAGGCATCCCTAAGGTTAGAAAGAACAATTGTTGAGGCTTTTTCGTAAGGGTGTGATATTGGTATCCCATAGGTGAAAAAGCGTTTTGTAGTTAGAAGGTTTACAAGCGCCTGAGTAAAGCTTGTTGATATAGTGGAGAAAATCCACATGTGGAGTGGGGACTGGATATAGGTCACAAGTGGTGGTGGCTGACCCAGGATAAATCTGGTTGTGTGGTTATCTCTCGACTCAATCTCCTTACTTTTCTTTATATGCACAAAACTATGTTCTTGTTCTTTAATATTTGAACTGAATTTTGTATAATCTGCTTTGATAAGTTTAACACTTGATCTGAGTTGTGTTAAATATATTCTTGATCCATCTTATCTTCTTAATCAATTCAAGAATTACCAAACACGTTTTTCTATTTTTAAAAAGATCTTGATGCAAAGTTTTTTTTTTTTTTTATAAAAGTTTTAAGTGTTGAAAAGAGTTAGAAAACTCAAATCATCCCCCCTCTTAAGTGTTTAAGCCACACCAACACAAACATACGAAGATCTATGGGGCCGTCCACAGTCTACCCATAATCGTACATAGATGGATATCAAGGAAAAGTGTCACCGTAAGAGATGCGGACTGTGTCGAAATGAGAGTCATAGCCGGAATAACTGTCCTAACTGTCCCGGGTTTTCTAAGCAATAGTAGCAAATTTGTATTTTTAATCAATACTAATATTATCTATAAGTTTATTATTCATTATTATTATGGTGTTAACTAAATTAATAATAATAATTAATTAAGTATTCATTATTATTTAAATTAATAAAAAATTATTTAAACAAATTAATTAACTAAAATTAATAAACCAATATTTTTTAACAAATTTATTAACTAAATTAATTAATAATTAAACCATTAACAACCTTTAAAAATAATTTAAAAAAAAAAACTGTAACACCCCCTTTTTGGGCATTACATGACTAACTCAAATTCTTTAAAACCATATTAAATAAAAAAGAAAGCTGGTTGCTTTCGGAAAATAAAACTTTCTAGTATCCTTAACCTTACTCGAAAATGAGTATGGAATATAATTTTTTTTTTCCTTATACAAACTCCCACTCCCATCATAAATATTTACACATCAGGAATTTGATTTAAATAGGTTATATACCTAACAAGACCATCACTGTGTACAAATTTTTCTAGGAAGAGTTTTCAACCTATAAAACTGAAACTCAAACTGAAAACTCACAAAGGACACACGTACCGACCCTCTCAAACCAAATAACTCAAAAGGAAAATCCTGTGCTGGTCACTCTAACAACTATCCACTAGGGAACCCCGTGGTCATCACCACGTTCAATGGCCTCTTCCAAAAATCGGGACTAATGTCCCGAGTGAAGCTAGAAGCCCTTCTACATCATTTGTATATGAAAAAGTACACCACAACAAAGAGAAACAAAACAAGAAACAATGCAAAGGTGGAGTTACCAATATATGACTATAAACGTAGTAATCATATACTTAATAAAGCAGTACAACAATGACAAAAGCATAGCATAAAACTTATATTATCTCACCAAGATTTAAAATTGAAAGTCTTCCACAAATTATGTTTTAACATTACAATATCCACTTTCTAAAACACAATCTCCGGAGATTCAAACTTACCTTCCTCGAGCATGATAGGCCGCGATAATTCCTATATCACAATTGTTTTGCGTTGGGTGGCCTCTCTACTGGGTCCTTTCCCCAATTGTTCTAGGATTTCGCGTATCACCTAAATAATACAGAATAGTTCCTGATAGAGTATATTTAGAGCAAGGTTGCCGATTTCTACACCAGAGGGTGCTACGCCTCGGATATCCACGTAGGTTTTTGAACCTGAATGTCCCCCAAGACCCAAAGATAAAGGGTATGTCTTTGGTCTGTAACTATCCAGTTTGTCAGTCCACCCTGTGTGACACTGTGGTTCAATAAATAACAGCACGTCTGCCAAACTATCTTTCAGATAATTATTAGACTTTTAATTATCAACTTGGAATTTTAAAACTTCCATAAAGATTTTCAAAATCTTTTCACAACGAACTCCGACATCTCGGAACTCTAGGTTCTAAATAGTAGAAATGCTAGTCCGGCTTCACTGTAATCAGAATCCAGTTTGAAACCTCAGCACGGAAGTCTAGTCCATTCCTTTATGTTTCCATTCACTTTCCAAAGAAAGCCAAAATCACTTTTCTGTGTTCATATTTTTCAATAAAATAATTTTCCAAAACATAAGCTATGATGAATGTCATGCCTCAACCAGTCTCAATAGTTCAACAACACAGACAATAATATATATATATATTCATCAGACATGTATATATATAAAATCCCAATAACTCACATCGTATAAATATATATTACCACAGTCAATCAACATAATATAATTCATCACAAACAGTTCATATTACTAAGTATATGACTACTAGGAACTCCTCAGGCTTACTCCCTTTACCTTTGCAGACCAGAAAAGATCCTCTCCTTGACGCATTCAGCAGTTCGTTTCCTTCCCAACGATACCCCGAGTTTCTTTAACACCTTGAAACTTGTGCAGTTAACTCATATCAGCTACCAATAACGCAAAACATGCTTCTCAAGGCAAGACAATCACCATCTACGTCCCAGCGAGGGAGTTCAAACATTTTGCAACAACCAGAAAATCAAGCAATCAATTACTCATCATTCAAGCACACACTCTAATTGGATTTGAACACTTAATTTCACAAAACAAGTCCAACTTCAAAGAAAATCAGATTTGGAGCTTAGGGTTCATAACACAATTTGGGAAAAAAAACTCATTCAAACCAAAGAATAATGAAATTGGTTTAGGGAATCACTAAGTCATAGTCCCAATTGCATAAAACAAGATTCAATTTCAAGATTATAATCTCAAATCAAAGGGTTAGGGTTAGGGTTTTCAAATCAAGTTTGGGGATTTTTCCGAAATAAGTAAAATATGAGATTTCCCTTACCTAAGGAAGAAGAAGATATCAGGGTGGCTGAGAAGATCCGGCACGGCGGAGTATAGGCGACTCCGGCGAGGTGGCAGTGGCCAAGCATGAACCCAAACATCAAAGGGTAAGTTTCAGGTAAGAGGAAGGAGTTGAAACAAACTAAGAAGTGGAAACAACTATGAACGGCGGTTAGAGGTGCTACCACGGCGGCGGCGACGTTGACACGACGGGGGAACGAACGGCCTGACATTTTTCTGTGACGGAGAACGTGCTCGGTTTCTCCCCTAGTCCAGGTGTCTGCGGCGGTCGCAGTTTCTCCCAGGGGCGGCGGCACGCGGATGAGTCTTGAAGGAAGGAGGAGGTAGAGTTGAAGTGAATATGAAGTGAGGAGATGAAGTTCTTTTGTGTAGAGAAGAAGAGAAAAAATAAAAGAGGAAGGAGAAGGGGTTTTGGTTCTTCTTTTATAAAAATTTCATTTACTTAGTAGGTTGGTACAAAATGAGTGATTAATGTTAAGTCTATAAAAACAAAATAATACTTACCTTGGATTTAAAAACCATGTGTGACAAATATATATATTTTCAAAATTCAAATTAGAGTCAAGATTGATAGTTGAACTGATCAACTTAGAAAATCAACGATCCAAAATTAATCTCCGATTAATTCCAAACCAGTTTATTTTTAACTCTAAAATTAAATAGAATAAAAATATGAAAATACTTTTCTCTTAATCATATTATTTAAAATACTTTTCTATACAGGTAATAATAGTGACAATAACATAAATTATTGTCTAGTAAACGTGCATACACTGAAATAAGACAGTGTTAAAACACTTAATAAATGATTTTAAATGAGTAATTAAAATTACTCAAAAAAAACCACATCATAAAAATAAATTTAAGTTAATTAACTAGATAATTAACCAGTCCAAATAAAATAGTATAAACATATATATTTACTGTTATTGAAGAATAGTAAAATCCAGGGTGTTACAAAAACCGTCATAACGTATATTAAAAAACCATTGAGAAGTGTGGTATTTTGGTGCATAATGTGAAAAGTGTGTTATTTTTGTAAATAAAAAAAAATGTGATATTAAAAGAAAATCATTCAGGGATTGTTGTTATTGAGAAATAAGATAATCTTCCAGGGTTTTTTTTTATTATTATAGACAAATGTTAGTATTTAGTTGTTATGTTAATTTTTTCTCATTTGCCAATATTTGAACCTTGGACCTCTTACTTCTCCAACTCCTTATATGCTTAGTTCAAACCACTTGACCTACCTAACCTAGGGTGTTTTTGCTTATATGAGCTCACATTAAGTATGTTCCTTGGAGCTGATTCATCTATAAAGAGGGTTGGAATTAGGATTTAATTTTTCAGATTGGTGTATCTCCCCGTTAAATGTTTGAGATATCAGGCATACCTGATTTATGTTTTTTTCGGCTGAGGTGCTGTTCAGGGTTGGTTTTAGTGTGGCCCTAGAAGGGTTCTGGTTCTTTGCAGCAAATTTCTCTGATGGACTTGGATGCTCTGTTTTTATTTGCTACCCTTAGCCTTTTACTAAGTTGATGTATCCATTAGTTCGTTGAATCTTGGCTGGTTTGTTTTGTTGGTGTTGGACTGTTGGGGGCGCTGCTGATATTTTATGTGGCAGGGAATTGTTATTGCCTATTGGTTGATTCTTTATTGCTTAGTTAGGGTGGCCTCATTTAGCATTTTTTTTCTATGTATTGTTTTTGGGTTTGGGTACTCTTGTACCTTTTTAATAATATATTTTTGTTTATAAAAAAAAAAAAAAGACTCATCTCTTGAGATAACATCAGACATGTAACTATGAACTCCCTCTTAACAGTAATTTTTGTGCTAAACATATAAATCTTGTTTTCAAACTTGAAACTGTATGCTTAGGGAGTTAAAGTTCCTTCCACTCGAAATGTGTTGATATCTTATTACAATTTTAAAAAAACACACACTAGATTACATATACTAAGTACTTACTCTTATTTAAAAAAAAAAAAAAAAACACACTGGATTATATATCCAGCTAAACACTTAGTTTACAAAGTTCTGAGACAAACTACAAGCACTAACAGCTTAAACTTCTTTTCTCTGCCAAGGTGACTTATTAATGTACTGAAATTTGCTGAAAGAGAACTGGTAAGCTTGAATTAGAAAACATCAGGAATTGAAGAGGGAATAACCACTAGTTGCGTTTCATCTTGAGAATATCAATGAAGTTCTTCCCCTGAGAGATGTCATTGGTGGCCAGAAAGTTGAGGAAATCTCTAAAGCTGCTTTCCCTATACTTCTGAGGAAGCTCATCATCCACAAGCTCTCTTGCAGTCTCCATGTTATCATCCATCCCCAAACTGAATAAGCTAGCAATGGAGATCCTTGTCCTGTCCCTATTGCGTGTAGCCCTGTGCACAACACTCTTGTACAAACCATTGCTTAGTACCTCAAAACGGTCTCCAACATGCACTTGAAGAGCACCAGGAAGGTGGGGGACCACCTTCCAAGTTCCATCTTCCAAATCCATTATTTCTAGACCAGGACAGCTTTGGTGCACAATGGTCAGGCAGCTGTAGTCAGAATGTGGGGGGAGGCCTAGTGCCATATGAGGATCTGGACATGGTGGGTAGCAGTTCACTGCCATGACTTGTATCCCTTCTTCAATTTTGTTGGTTAGATATGTTGGATTTAATCCAAGACTCTCAATCAGTGTTGTCATCACCTCTAAGCCCACTTGCTTCACTTCTTGACAATATTTCCCCATCTTTTCCCTGTACATTTTAAATGATATATCATCAATATAAAACATGTTTATATTATAATCCAATCATATATATTACATTATTAAGAGTTTAACTATACTACTTAAAAGTTAAAATTTTCTAATAATGTAACAAAAAATGATTAATGGATGGTGCAAAATTTTACACTAATAATAAATTAGAACTAAAATTGAGCAAACTAAGCTAATTTTTACAAATTTGCCAAATGACTGAAGAGTGGACAATGAATTAATATTGATGGTGATATGTAATGGAATTCTTCAGCTTCAAAGACAAAACTTGACCTTTTAAGTACCCATTCAGGATTAACTGAAGGAAAGTTCTTCTAACAGGAAAAAAGTGTAAGGAAACTTTAAAATATAATTAAGTAATAAATTTTAATGTTTACTGTAAGCTTTCTAAAATATATGGAGAAAAATATTTTGTTAGATATGTGTGAGATAGACAAAAGAAAATTCATATAATTTGTTAGAATTTGACAATAACTTCTTTAAATATTGGTTCTGACTTTGGATATTTTAAATATCTTATGTTTCAAATGTTAATGCTTATCCATAGTCCACATACCGGAAAACCGCGACAGATGATCAATGAAAGGAAGGTAAACAGACCGATAATTCGCGACATATAATAATACACCAATAGAAACTAAGTGATGTCATTGTCTTCAATGACTTCAGATTATGCGGCAATTTGGGCAATATTATATATTGAGGTAATTACTCAGTTGCTCCGTTCAATTGGAAAGGATATTATAAAGGAATGGAAATATATAAAGCACGAACGTATCTATATCTAAGAAACACATTTTCTATATACGCACGCAGGTGCGACTAACATCATCCCCACTTGCTTTTGACTAAACATCATCCCACTTGCTTTTGAGAGGAAGTATATTAGCAACCTATATCAATTTTTTTACATATCTTATTCACTTTCAAGATAAATTCATTTTAAAAGAGTCTATGCTGCTCGATTTGTAAATTAAAAATAACTAAAAGAAAGATGAATAATAAAGCAATACATGTTATAAAGGGATGAAGATCTATTGTCCTATTTTGGTATATCATAATCTATCTTTACCAATAATATCTTACCATATAAATTAAATTTCACGTAATTTTAAAAAATAAAATATGTAGTAAAATATTATTGATTGAGAAAAAGTGTAACATATCAAAATAGGACAATATATCTCATCCATTATGGTAATTCTAATTGTAACAATTAAGTTCAGATTGAGTAAAAAGAAGTGATTGAGTAAATGAAAAACCTGTAATCTGGTGGATTTTCAGGCCACATGTGAACCCAATCCTTCAAGGGATTAGCATAGTGTTTGAGAAAAACCCTCCAAAACTGGACCTTATCAATCCCATCTTTTAAGCTCGTCCGTACCTCACCGGCTTGTGCACATCATTTGACATTAACTTCATCTTGTCTTTTGTGGGCAAATAAAAAAACTTGGAAGCTACAGACAGAGCCTGATCCAATACTGACTCACTCACTCCATGGTTCACAATCTGAAAGTGTCCAAGTTCACCAAGAGAAAAAAAAGTATATACCGTGACTAAAATAGAACAAGTACGGTATAAATGTTGTTTTGTTAAAACTTAAAAAGCAATACTATTCATGACTATCTACCAATGTTTTAAATCATGGTCCAAACCACAATTGAAGCTATAATTATATGATTTTGGTAGTCTCAAAAACCGTATCACGATCTAAATTGCTGTCTTATAAAGCTGTATCTACAGTTAAGAGAAATACAACGTGGCACCCATTGCAATTGTAATGGTGACTACAATTTAAAACCTTGTTAACTATCATCCTAATACAAGGGCAGGCAGCAACTCTATATTGTCATGTAATATATACATGTGTTGACTTGTTCTCTTTATTCAACCCAGTAAAATAAATTGTCTTTTTTAAATGTGAATATATTTTTTTTTTTTGTAAAGTAAATGTGAATATTTATTTTTTGACAAAGTAAATGTGAATATTTAATATGCTCCTTTTTGAAGTATAAATAAAAAGAAATAAAAATCCTGTGATTTGATGTAGTAGAGTAGATGTACAATGAAAAAGGACCAAAAATAAAATAGGGTTTATAATAATGAGTTGACTTGAAACTGCGTTTGTATACCGAAGAAAGAGAAGAGTTGATGACAACGGGATAGAATAAAATAAATAACATGTCAATGACATATATAACATTTATGTTTGGTACCCCCAATAAAATCATAAACTTTAATATTTCTACATTGTGAAGGCTTGGTTATATTGTACCAAATCCAGGAATACCAAATTTGGTATCCGTGCGAGGGACTTTTATCTGATAAATATAAATATATTATTCAAATACTCTAGGTTTAGCATCAAAGTGATTCCTCTTCCCCACCTTCTAGGAAGGGTTGAAGAGTTCGTACCATATCATGTGGTTGAAGCTAGATAGAAAAGACAATCCGTACAGGGACTCTCCTATATGTTATAATACAAAGAAACTTACTTGAAAGAAACCCAAGCGACTACAGGCCTCTCTAATTTCTTGAATAACATGAGACTTTGCTGCTGAGCCATTCCTAAGTGCAGCCATGTCAATGACAGCAACACCAGCATCTTTTGGTGCCAAATTGGGCCTATGCATGGTTGGAACCATGTAACATTGAGGAACATAAGAAAGACCTCTCTCTTGAGCACTGTTTCCTGTGGAGAATGAGCTTGAGTTCTCCTCATCACGCTCCATTGTGAATGTTGCCTATCTATGGAATGGAATGGTGCAAGTGCAAATTAAGGTGTCCCCAATGAGTTGCTATACGATTTGGAATTAGGTTTTTTTATAGTCCAATTTGAAGCAAGGACATGGTAACAAAGTTATTAATGCTTTGAATTGGGACCAATATGTTTATGAAACCCAACATATTCGAGACACCTTTCATTACAATCACACTAAGAAACTGAATTTGGTCTTGTTTCTTGGAATAAGATTTGTTAGTGCAATTTGAACTAGACCGCTTTCATGTACAGCCTTTTTTCTGTCCTGATGTGATTCACTTCTTATATTGCCTGATACCAACTAAGGGATATCAATGCATGAGACAAGGTTTCTCTTTACCAGAAATTAGTGCAACTATCTGGGGAGTTTTTGAACCATATGACTAATTCTCTGTTTGAAAAAAAATAAAATAACATAAAATAAACATACAGCGCCGCATTTGCATTAATTAGCCAACACCAAGTTTTAAATCTATCTATAGGTTCCAAGAATCAGTTTACCAGTATGTCAAAACAACGTGCTGGATCAGCAAAAATATTAAAAGAGTTTTTCTAACCTGTGCAATTTTGTACATGTTAAGGATCTTCAAATAGTAAATTTATATAGGAACTTATGTATTTTATACTTTCAAAATTGAAATGCTTAGTTTTTCAATAAATAATTACTTCTTTTGGGTTTCTTAACATGTGCAAAGTTGCACATGATAGAAAAACCCATATTAAAATAATGCAGAACAAACTACTTTTTCACATTATCTGTATGTTTGGTAACACGAGTCAAATAAGCACGGGACACGTGTCTTCTAAAAGCAACTATGAGTAGCTTTTGAATTGAAAACGCGATTCCGAACCGAGTTGGATCTAGTTCCAAAAGTAACACTCACTTTTTGGGTGTAGAAGAGAAGTCATGATAGAGTCACCAAACTATATCGAATCGATGTAAGTAATAATTAAAACAGTGTGAAACCGAATGTCATACTTAGGTATTGAAGGATCAACACTACTAGAAATCTTTTTATTACCTGAAGATTTTCCTGCGGATTTTGCTCAAAAATTCGCAGGAAACATATTTCATGCGGATTTTCCTACGAATTTTACCTATAGATAATACTTTCGTGGGTAATTTTTCCTGGGAATTTTAAAATCTGTAGGAAATTTCCTGCAGATTTTCTTGCAAAAAATTTAAATCCGCGGGAATATTTGCAGGAAATGTCAAAATTTCCTACAAAATTTCCTACGAATTTAAATCTATAGGGAAAAACTTATTTCTAAAAAAATTGCAGCAAAATTCGTAGAAAATTCCTTTGAAAAAAATCCGCAGAAAAATCCGCAAGTAATCCATGAATTTCTAATAGTACTACTTCGCAAATTTAACAACTATTTAGACCAAAAGATATTGAGCTTATAAAAAAAGACAAAAAGATATTGAAAAATAGGATAGTTATTATGAAAAGAAACTAATTAATTTTTATTTTTTTATTTTTGAACTAATTAACTAAAAGCAAAACTAAACAAGGATCAATCCATTAAATAAAACTATAGAGATTTATTTTCACCTACGCTTATTTAAGTATTCCAATTAGTATAACTACCTTCCTAATGTTCTATATTCCCTTTTGTCAACCCAGAACGTTGAGATCTGTACATGTGTGTTATACACAAATGTATTAATATGTACAACAGTTGTAATTAGACCACGTACATCGGTGTAGTACATGGGTGTATCAATTAGGCAGGTTACTGTGTTTAATACATGGGTGTTGTACATAGGCGTATTAGTGTGTGTTTCTTGATAAGTTGTTAGGATCAGGTAGTTGTTGTTAGTGGTTAGCTACTTGATAACTGACTTTGTTGATCCCATGTAGGTCTGATGTAAGTCTACATAAGACTAGTTGTTGTGATGAATAATACAGTGAATGAATTTCTTCATTTTCTCTGAACCCTTACATTTTGGCATTAGAGCTCCTACAGGGGCCTGGGAAGAAAAACGAGAAGCATACTTTGTGAGTGATAGAGAGATATTGAACACTGAAACTTTTGTGAAGCCTGCAATCCCTCGCTTTGATGGTCACTATGACCATTGGAGCATGTTGATGGAGAATTTTCTAACATCCAAGGAGCATTGGAGCTTGGTGGAAACAGGATTTGCAGAATCAGAAAGAGGAGGATCTATAATTGAGGCTCAGCAGAAGAAAATTGAAGAGTTGAAGCTTAAAGATTTAAAGGTGAAGAATTACTTGTTTCAAGCAATAGACAAGACAATCTTGGAGACAATCTTGCCGAAAAATACTTCGAAGGATATCTGGGATTCGATGAAGAGGAAGTATGAGGGCAATGCAAGAGTGAAGAGGTCCATTCTTCAAGCTTTGAGGAAGGAATTTGAGACACTGGAGATGAAGACAGGTGAGACTGTCACAGATTATTTCTCTCGAGTTATGAGTGTGTGGCTAACAAGATTACATGGAGAGCAGATGAAAGATATAACGATTGTTGAGAAGATCCTTAGATCCTTAACTGACAAATTCAACTATATAGTTTGTTCAATTGAGGAGTCTAAGGATACAGATTTACTTTCTGTTGATGAACTTCAGATCTCATTAATAGTGCACGAGCAGAAGTTTCACAAAAATCTTGATGAGGAGCAAGCATTGAAGGTGAGTTCTGAAGAAAGAAATGATAGTGGAGGCAGAATTAGAGGCAGTTATAGAGGAAGAGGAAGAGGGAGATAAAATCGAGCCACAATTGAATGTTTTAAATGTAACAAGATTGGGATAAAGAGGCAAATTATGCTTCTTTCAATCAAGAAGAAGAATTATTCTTGATGGCTCATGAGGAGATACATAATGTGCAAAAGGAAGATGCTTGGTTCTTAGGTTCTGGTTATTCAAATCATATGTGTGGAAACAAATCTTGGTTCAGTGAAATTGATGAGGCCTTCTTCACTTAACTATCTCAGAAAAAGTATGTACAGATTGCATGAATGGAAAGCAGCATAGGGATCCAATTCCAAAGAAGAGTTAATGGGGAGCAACATAGGAATTGGAACTGATCCATGCAGACATCTGTGGCCCTATCACTCCAATTTCCAATAGTCAAAAGAGGTATTTCTTGTGCTTTATAGATGACTACTCTAGAAAAGCATGGACGTATTTCTTAGTGGAGAAATTATAAGCTTTGTGTCATTTTAAATGCTTTAAGAATCTTGTTGAAAAGGAAACTGGTTTTCAAATCAAATGTCTTAGGACTGACAGAGGAGGGGAATTTGCCTGTATGGAATTCAATGAGTTTTGTCAGAAATCAGGAATCAAGAGGCAACTAACCACAGCCTACACACCTCAACGAAATGGGGTGGCTGAGGGGAAAAACAGAACAATTATGAACATGTTCAGAACACTGTTATCAGAAAAGAAGATTCCCAAAAGCTTCTGGCCTAAGGTGGTGAACTGGACTATATATGTATTGAATAGATCCCCAACACTAGTTGTGAGGAATCAAACAACAGAGGAGGCTTGGAGTGGTGCAAAGCCATCAGTTGAGAACTTTAGAGTATTTGGATGTCTAGCTCATGTACACATACCAGATGCTAGAAGAACTAAGCTGGAGAACAAAAGCAACAAGTGTGTTCTACTTGGAATAAGTGATGAATCCAAGGGATACATGCTATATGATCCTATTGCAAGAAAGATCATTGTGAGTAGAGATGTAGTTTTTGAGGAAGATGCTCATTGGAATTGGAACATAAGTCACAAGGAAGAGTTAACAGTTGACCTAGAGTGGGGATATACTGAGAACAATACAGATGTAGAAGAGGAAAATGCAGCAGGTAGTGAAACAAATGATGATGAAGATGATAGAGACTTATCTCAAACTACAAGGATAGAAGTAGTATGTAGTGAAGAAGTCAGAGAAAGACATCTTCCTAGATGGATGTGAAATTATGTCACTGGAGAGGAGCTTTCAGATTCAGAAGATGCAGCTAACATGGCATTGGTTAATTGCACCGACCATGACGTGTAACACCCTGTTTTTCAGAGTTATTTTAATTAAGCTGGTTGTATTAAGTTGGATTTATTGTTTAAGGGCTTAGTGGGATTTTTGGCTAAAAGTCCCTTTCTGGTACATGAGCACACCCGTGCTCATTAGCCAGCAAGCCGTGCTTAAAGTCAGAAGCGTGTTTCTGATTTTAAGTTGAGCACGACCGTGCTCAACAGGTAGCACGCCCGTGCTCAACTTGTTGACCGCGTCTCGTAACGTTAAGTTGAGCACGACCGTGCTTGAGGATGAGCACGACCGTGCTCAAGTCCGGACCTATATACGTTGAGCAGACCCCGGGTTGCGCCGTACACCTCCTTTTTGCTACTAAAAACCCTAGTACGGCTGCAACCTCCCTTCCTCCCTTTTTCCTTCATACTCAGTGTGGTTTTGAGTATTGGAGACGCTAGGGAAACGTGGTTTCGTCTGCACTTCGTGTATAGGTAATGTTCCGTTCCTTTTCTTTAGTTTCCTTTCGTTTTTGGTTGGGAAACTAACACCGTTTTAATCTGTTTGTTTAAGGCTCGTTCGTGCGTGAGCCGCCTAAAGGAGAGGAACCGGTTGCTGTTAGGAAGTCTTAGAGAGCTACCTTCAATCCAGGTATGGGGAGAAGGGTAGTATCTACATATGTTTGGGTTTAGGGTAAAGTAAAGGGGTTCCCATAACCCCGGTTGATGCATGTTATGTATGTATGATTGGCTGATTAGTTGATAACTTGTTAATGATTGATAATATGTTATGGTTATGTTCATGGTTGGTTGAGTTTATGTTGGTTGCATTACTATGAACATGTTGATATTGTTGGTTGATGCCACTGTTACGTTGATGTTGATTTTATTGCTGAGATTAATCCGTGAAATACATTGATAACTGATTTAGGACGTTTAATGGATTAAATCATTGATTTTGGTTAAGTATCAGCCTCTGTTCCTGCCCAGAACAGCACTGTCGCGCGATGAGCACGACGGTGCTGGACAGGGAGCACGACCGTGCTCCCAGTTGAATTCTGGGAAGATGGCCGCGATTTGAGCACGGCCGTACAGGACAAAGAGCACGACCGTGCTCATTAAGAAGCACGACCGTGCTTCACTTACAGGGGAGCACGCCCCTAACGTGCTTAAGCACGACCGTGCTGGGTTACGAGCACGACCGTGCTCAACCCACTGTGACATAACCAGATTAAAGGACTTAAGGGGTTTAAAACCCCACTCCCCTATGATGATAATTGATTAGACAACTTGGTAAATGTTAATAAAGATAAGTAGAGATGATGAGATGGTGAGATGTTGAGTCGATACCCTTTGGGGTGCCGCAAGCTGATGAGTTGTGCCTTGGTGCTTTTTGGCCAAAGAGGCCTTGACCCCACGGTTTGGGTCTAAGGTGTTGTTGTTACGTACCTTGGTGGCCGAGAGTTTGCCCCAGGTACTGCGGTTGATTCCGTTTAAGTCCTCAGGTAGATTCCGCGAGGCAAGTTGATGCGGTTGATTCCGCTGTTACCTTCGGTCGATTCCATTGGAGTTATGGAGGTGGTGTTGCCGTTGTTGTTGTGTTGCATACGCATTGCATCGGAGATGTTGTTTATGGATGTTCGACATAGGGGAGATCGTCCTAGAGTACGGCGATCCGGCCATCCACCGTTGGAGTAGATTCTCCTAGCGCCCCCGTGACGAGGCATTCGTTGGTTTGATGCGTTGGCTATCCAAGGAGTAGATTCTCCGGCGTTGAGTAGATTCTCAATGTGGATATGTAACTCCGAAGTCGTTCATCCCGAGTTTAGTGGATCCACATGCATTGATGGTTTAGCGGAGTAGGGCTGCATTGCACTGCATAGCATAATGATAATGTTGATGTTTGATGTGATGCTGCTATGCTTGCTGTTTACTTTACTGCCTATTCCCATGCTAATATGTTTATACGATTCTTACTCCCTATATATGTTTGTTGTTTGTGTTTGGCCTGATTGGCACCTTGTAGAGGATGACGAGCAGCCCGGAGAGGAGTGACTCTGAGGAGCCGCCACTCATCGTAGGGCTAGTTTATGTTTCGTAGTAGTTAGTTCAGTTGTAATTCCGTGGATTTTATTCCGGAACGGTTATACCAGCTCTGTATGTGACATCGGGGTTGGGTTATTTTTATTGGTTTGTTATGTTTTCGTTATTTAAAACTTATTTCATTTCCGCGTTGTAAACGGTTCATGTGGGACTTTTCTACCCATGGACAATTGTCTATTTTATTCAGTAATTGCATGTTTTCCTTTAATTGTTTTTAAATTAATTGGCTTTTAACATGCGGGGTAGAAGGGTGTCACATGACGCTTTTGAAGCAGCAGTAAAAAGTGAGAAATGGAGGCTAGCTATGGATGCTGAAATAAGTTCTATTGTGAAGAATGGAACCTGGGAACTCGCTGATTTACCAATTAGAGAAAAGAAGATAGGAGACAAATGGATCTATAAGACTAAGTTGAATGAACTTGGTCAAGTGGACAAGTACAAGGCAAGGCAGGTGGCTAAATGATATTCTCAGCAGTATGGGGTGGATTATACAGAGGTGTTTGCACCTATGAGAAGAATCGATACTGTGAGAATGGTGATAGCTCTTGCAGCTCATAGAGGTTGGAAACTGTACCAGTTAGATGTTAAGTCTGCTTTCCTATATGGTACGCTTACTGAAGATGTATATGTGAAAAAGGGGAGTGAACACAAGGTGTACAAGCTTCACAAGGCTTTCTATGGAATGAAGCAAGCTCCAAGAGCATGGTTTAGCCGCATAGAGTCCTATTTCATCAATGAGGGATTTCAAAATAGCCAGAATGAACAAACCTCATTCCTGAAGTGCAACAAGGAAGGAAAAATTCTCATTGTCAGTATATATGTAGATGATCTCATCTATACTCGTAATGATGAATTTTTTATGAACTCTTTCAAAAGTTCAATGAAGAAAGAATTTGATATGACAGATTTGGGAAAGATGAGGTTCTTTCTTGGAATTGAAGTTTTAAAAGAGGATGATGGTATCTATATTTGTCAAAGGAAATATGCCATGGAAATCTTAAAAAGATTTGGCATGACAGACGACAATTCAGTTAGAGTTCCCATGGTGCCAAGATACAAGTTATGCAGAGATGAAAAAGGAGTAAAAGTAAATGAGACACAGTACAAGCAATTGGTGTGAAGTCTCATCTATATCACTGCAACTAGCCCTAAGATGATGTTTGCTGCGAGTCTCATCAAACGTTTTATGAGCCAACCAAGACAGATGCATATGCAAGCTGTAAAAAGGGTTCTGAGATATATGCAAGGGACTATAAACTTTGGCATTCTATATAAGAATGGAGGGAATGGAGAATTAATAGCCTACACAGATAGTGAGATGTGGGTGACATAGAGGATAAGAAGAGCACATCAGGTTATGTGTTTCTTCTCAGTAATCGAGTAGTAGCATGGTCTTCCAAGGAGCATCCAATTGTGACTCTATTCACCACAGAAGCAGAATTTGTAGCAACAATAGCTTGTGCTTGTCAAGCTGTCTGGATGAGGAGAGTTCTGAAAGAATTAGGGCATTCTCAGGAAGGGTGTACTACTCTAATATGTGATAATAGTTCAGCTATTAAGCTATCTAAGAATCTAGTTATCCATGGAAGAAGCAGGCACATTGATGTGCGGTTTCATTTCCTCATAGATCTCTCTAACGATGGTACTGTAGAAATGGTTCACTGTGGAACCAAGGATCAGATTGCACATTTGTTAACTAAGCCACTAAAGCTGGACACTTTTCTTAAGCTTCGAGAGCAGCTGGGAGTTTGTGAAGTTCCCAAGATAAACTAGTTGTAATTAGTTTAAGGGAGGGTTTGTTGAGATCTGTACATGTGTTTTATACACATGTGTATTAATATGTACACCAGCTGTAACTAGACCAGGTACATGGATGTAGTACACGGGTGTATCAGTTAGGCAGGTTATTGTGTTTAATACATGGGTGTTGTACATAGGCGTATTAGCGTGTGTGTTTCTTGATAGCCTCGTGAAAGGTTTACCTAATATTAATTTCAAAAAGGATGTCCTATGTGACTCTTGTCAATGTGGGAAGCAAGTTAAATCTAGCTTCAAACCGAAAAATATGGTATCTTCCTCTAGACCACTACAGTTGTTTCACATGGATCTGTTTGGTCCAGTAAGTGTTGTTAGTAAGGCAGGAAAGAAATATGGTTTTGTCTTAGTTGATGACTATTCTAGATATACACGGGTACTCTTCTTAACCTATAATGATGAGTTATTTAAGATGTATTCCATATTCTATAAGAAAGTACATAATGAGCAAGGATTCTGCATCTCAGCTATCAGAAGTTACCACGTGGAAGAGTTTGAAAATGATCAGTTCAATACACTTTGTGAAGAAAATGGAACTTCTCACAACTTCTCTGCTCCTAGAACTCCTCAGCAGAATGGAGTAGTAGAAAGGAAGAACATATCACTACAAGAGATGGTTCGGACTATGCTCAATGAAAGCAAACTTCCAAAGTACTTCTGGGCTGAGGTAGTGAACACTGCTTGTTATGTGCATAACAGAATTTTGGTAAGACCATTCTTAAACAAAACTCCTTATGAATTGTGGAAAGGTAGAAAACCCAACATTTCTTACTTTCATGCTTTTGGGTGTGAGTGCTTTATTCTAAACACAAGGGATCAACTTGTAAAGTTTGACTCCAAAGTATTTAAAGCTGCATTCCTTCGTTACTCAGACACATCTAAACCTTTTAGAGTTTATAATTCTAGAACTGAAGTAGTTGAAGAATCTATTAATGTCAAATTTAATGATGGTTTAAAGACTGATAAAAAACTATCAGATCTTGAAGATGATATTGCAATTTTAGATCTTGGAAAATAAGATCAGATCGAGGAAAACTTAAAGACTGAAAATGCAGAAGCATCTACTCAAGCGTCTGAACCACCTACCAGACAAGCGTCAGACACTAAACCCTGATGAGACTGGAAATTCAAATCACATCACCCTGTAAAATTGATTATTGGTGAGACAACCCGATGTCCCATTAAATAAAAACCTAATTAACTAAACCTTAATCATGATATAAACGTTAAACGTACACACAAAAAAAGCATGAAATATTAAAATCTTTTAAAACATAAAACATTTGAACATAAACAACATACACGTATATACATATATATAAAGATGCAACAACTGCCTAGGGCACCCCATCACTCCTAACCCATCTCCTCTCAAAATACATCAAAATGGCTCACCACACACCACACACAACCTATATACATTAGACGCTGTGGCCTCCACGATCACTAACGTGGATATCTACTACTTCCCTGACTCTGATAAACTGCCATTTTGTATACTTTATTGTTGGGAAATTGGGTGTAATTTATTGTTTATTTGGAAATTTTTATGGATACTCACCCGAATTCCTGTATTTATTGTAGAATACATCAACTTGGCAATGAATAGTAAAATTTGGAAGAAAAGGGACAATTCAGGAGGATTTTTGAATAAAAAGTAGAGTTCTGAAGATTTCAGAGGAGCACGACCATGCTCATCATTAAGCACGACCGTGCTCATCATTAAGCACGGTCGTCCTCATTAGAAGACCCCTTGCTGATCAGCAAGGCCTTGCTCATTTTTTTTAGAGCTGACATCGTTTTTTTAGCAAGGCCGTGCTCAATGTGAGCACGACCATGCTCATTAGCAAGGACCTGCTGACTTTGTCACTTTTAGCATGGTTTGACATCGTTTTTATTAAGCACGGCCATGCTCAAGATTAAACACGGCCGTGCTCGTGTTTCAGAGGCCCAATCACTTAGGTTTTCGTATTTGGCAATAAAAGGAAGTGGTTGGGCACAGATTTAGAAAGCTAGTTAGACAGAGAGAAACAAAGCTGTCAAGCGAAGGACCATCTCCCAGTTGATTCGAAGACTGCTTTGCATCAACAGGGTGTTCGGGTTTTAGTTTTCTATTTCTCTTTTATGGATTGTTACATGGCTTTGATTTGTATAGTGATTTTTATGACTATGCGTAGCTAAACTCATTCCTAGGGTATGGTGGATCTTATGTTTTGAAACCTTTGATGTTTCCCAGTTTTAATATGATTCAGTGTTTCATTTAATTGGTTGGTTTAATCCTTGTGTTTGAATTTCTAAAAGGCTTGATCATCCTTTATCAAGTTGATTAATTGACTGGCGACCGTACCACAATTAGTTAACGAAACTCTAGGATTAACCGGATTTGGGGTTGCGTGGACCAAGCTCAATCCCCTATTTTCAATCAGTTATCGAATTAACAAACTTGCCAGTTCTTTGTGCTTCTTTTAACTGTTTGCCTTGCATGACCATTGGGGGTAACTGATTAGAGGAAAGAATATTAATATTGCATGACCATTGGGTATTAATAGTTCTAGAGTGAGTGATTGGCGATCAATAAGGAACACATGTCATTGAGAAATTGGGTAAAATCATAGGTAGTGACATAAGTGAAACCAGGCACCCTAGGCTTTCCATAATTGAACCTTTGACAAACTTATTTTCTCACACAAAGAATAAAAGGCAGAAGCACACACACAGATAAAGATCCTTTTTAAAAGCTTAACAAAAATAGGTTCAGATCCCCACAATTAGTATAAACAAATAAAACTGAAGAGATAATGGATTAGAAGAGTCACACAAGTGTTTGATCCCGGTTCACTCTCTTCCAACCAAGAGCTACGTCCAGTCCCTTCTACTTGAAGGTTTCTCTCCACTATTTTTCCAAATAGATTACAACAAGTATTCAATACCTCTCCTGGCTACAAGTATTCCTTTCTTACCAAGCCTCTTCAAGCTCTAACTCTAACAAAGAGATTGTTTTGCTTTTGATCTTCTAACTCACTATGTATGTGGGTATGAAAGTTTAAGATCAGTTGAATATTACAACAATATTCAAGCTAAGGAATTACAGACTTTTGCTCTTGAAAGAATAAAAGATTTAGAGCTTGTAGAATGGCAAACGTTTTTCTAGCAAGGATTCTATATTTGCAAAAGTTGTTTCTTCAGAGGTTGAGGTCTTATATTTATAGTGACCTTTTTTCCTCACTTGAAATTCTTCAACGGTTGTTTTGAATTTTCCCGTTTAGAGATGAAATCAAATGCATAATATCCGTTGTGACTAATAGCTTGAACGTGGCCATTGTGAAATGTACTATGGGTTATCACTTTTGCACAAAATGGTCACACATCTGAGCAATTGCAACTTAAAAACTGTCTTGCCTCTTTTGTACAAATTTCAGCTATTCCAGCGATAAAGGTGATAGGGTACAAAGTGTTTTGCATTTCCTCATTGTACTATTTTGCATTTCCTCGATGGTATTATGTTTCTCTCTCAATGAAACAAGGCAATAAAACAGTTAAAGCAAATAGGAAGGACCAACATTCATTTGAAATAAATATCAATCATTTGAAATAAATACTTCTATGTGGTCGAGGTAGCATTTACTGAGCATATGAAAGACTCATAAAGAAAAAGAGCTCGTCTACTTAAAAATGTGCGTCTACTCGCTCATGGTTAAAAACTCTTTTAGCTCGTCTACTGACGTGGCATATCCTCTCGTCTATTATCAAATCTTTGGACTTGCTATATTTCAGTGAGTTACTTTGATCTCCGTCTACTGACGTGGCACTTAAGCTCGTCTACTCATAGAAATGAGAGTTCCCGTTTACTGAGAATATTATATTTACCATCTACTCAAATATATTTAAATAAATAAATATACCAATCATTTTGAGCAGTTCATCTACATGGGTGGACGCAGATATTAGGAAATTCTTTCAAGGTTTCCATAACTTATCAAATTTTAAACATTCTTGTAAGACTAGATAGAGCATGTTAGATCTCAACTAAAACTTTGTCATGAAAATTTAATCCTTTATGTTAACATCAAAACTCAGAGATTATTAACCCAAATTACTTTGGTTCCAACATATATTACTTTTGCGATAGGATGCACTTGCCCTTATATACTCCAATAAGTTTTTGGCGCTGTTGCCGGGGATTGTTTTTAACAATATTAGGGAGATTAAATCCTAGTTATTTTAGATGCCATTTTATTTACTCTCTTGTTTTATTTTTATTCTTTAAGTTACTTCCTTGTATGCTAACACATTCTCTATCTCCTACCTTGCAGTATAATCCTGAAATAAAGAGAACTACGCGCAGAAACCGAAAGCAAGCTGGAGAAAGGAGAACCATGGCTCAAAAGGATGAAAGGATGATGTTGGACTTTGCTCGTCCTTCAACCGCGAATGCTACAGGGAGTATTGCTAGGCCTAACATTGAGGCCAATAACTTTGATATTAAGCCAGCCTTGATCTCAATGTTGCAAAATGAAATTCAGTTTAGTAGGTCTCCAAGTGAAGACCATCATGATCATCTTGCTGATTTTCTTAAAATTTGTGACACCATCAAACATAATGGTGTCTCAAATGATGCTTTTAGGCTTCGACTGTTTCCCTTTTCTTTGTGGGATAGGGCCAAACTTTGGCTAAAGTCTTTGCCGTCTAGTTCCATAACCACTTGGGATCAACTCTCTTCTAAATTTATGGATAAATATTTTCCTCCTGCCAAATTTGCTAAAATGCGTAATGACATAACTTCTTTTGTGGATGTGTAAGTGGAATCTTTGTATGAGGCATGGGAGCGATTTCAAGAGCTGTTGAAGAAATGTCCCCATCATGGCTTTCCTGTTTGGCAGTTAGTCCAAGCATTTTAGCAATGGCTTATTTTCATCAAATAAGAGCATGGTTGATGCAGCAGCAGGAGGTAGTATATGGAGTAAGAGGCCACAGGAAGCTTATGAGTTGATAGAACAAACGACTTTGAGTTACCAATGGCCATCCAGTGATAAGGATATGAACAACAGGCAACCTGCACAACTTATACAACCTGGGGTCTTCAAAGTGGATGCTAATACAGCACTGGAAAATAAATTGGAGGCTCTTTCAAAGAAGATGGAAGCAATGATGCAGACACAAACTCAATTAATAACTCAAACTGCTTCCATCGCACCTTCTATTCTTTGTGATCTTTGCTGTATAATGGGACATGAGAGCACAGAATGCCAAGCAGGCAACCCTTTTTCTATGGCTGATGAAGAGGCGTCTCCTATGGAAGTCAGAACCAGAATATTCTCTATAGACCACCTCATTTGCAAAATCAAGGTCCGAGACAAGAGGAATGCAGGCCTAATCTCTATGATACTTTGATGAAACATATGGAGAAATCTGATGAGAGGTTCAAGACTTTGGAGAATCATATGTCTACTTTGGTAACGTTAATGAAACAAGGAGAAAAAGGGACACTGCCTAGTCAACCAGAGATGAATCCAAAGGAACATGCTAAGGTGATCACCCTTAGAAATGGGAAAAAGATAGCGGTCCCTCATGAAGAAGAGAATAAGTCAAAACCAAGGAGGTTCATACTGAAGGGAACCCAAAGGATGAGGTGACTGAGAAAGATCTAGTGAAGGAAGTTCTTGTGCCATCTCCCAAGCCAACCATTCCTTTTCCTCAAAGGTTTAGTCAATAAGACCCCCAATTCACTAGATTCTTGGATTTGTTGAAGCAACGCCGGATTAATATCCCATTTGTGGAGGCCATTTCTCAAATGCCCAAATATGCTAAATTCCTTAAGGAGATTTTGGGTAGTAAAAAGAAATTGGGAGAGTTTGCTACAGTGAGGCATAATGAGGAATGTTCTGCTATCCTCCTCAAGAAGTTGCCACCTAAACTAAAAGATCCTGGGAGTTTTACTATTCCTTGTTCTATTGGTACTTCTTATTTCAAAAAGGCTTTATGTGATTTAGGTGCAAGTATTAACTTGATGCCTTTGTCTGTTTTCCGCAGGTTAGGCATACAAGAGCCAAACCCCACTACTATTTTATTGCAGCTTGCAGATAGGTCCATTACCTATCCTAGAGGTATTGTGGAGGATGTTCTTGTCAAGGTTGACAAGTTTATCTTCCCAGCTGATTTCATAGTGCTTGACATGGAGGAAGATAAAGATATTCCCATAATTTTGGGAAGGCCATTTTTGGCCACTAGTAGGACCATCATTGATGTGCACCAAGGGAAGCTCACTTTAAGGCTTAATGATGAGGAAAGTGGTTTTTAAAGTTTTTGATTCTTTGAAACTTCCTTCTACTTTTAATTCATGTAATTTATAAATGCCTTGAATAGTACTTCTGCACTAATATCTTCTCATTCTCAGTAGCAATTGATTGAGGACACCCTTGAGAGAATTTTAATTTTTGAAAAGGATGATCTTGTGGATTCTGAGGAGTTGATAGATGAGATAATGACACTGGAGGCAGGGATAGCCCAAGAAAAATGGAGAGGGACTAAGCAATTTGAAGTTCTTGAGGGACATGGTTCACAAAAGCCAAAACCATCGATTGAAGAACCCCCAAAACTTGATCTTACACCTCTTCCCTCCAATCTTAAATATGCCTATTTATCTCCTCCTTCATTGCCAGTAATAATTTCTTTATCTTTGACATGTTCAATGGAGGAGAAACTCTTGCGAGTTTTGAGAGATAATAAGGAGGCCTTTGGGTAAACCATTCATGATATCAAGGGTATTAGTCCCTCAATTTGCACCCATAGGATACATATGGAGATGGAGCATAGACCCAAGGTACCACCTCAAAGAAGACTCAATCCAAATTTGAAGGAAGTGGTAAAAAAAGGAGGAAGTCCCAATTATTTTGGGGCAGTCTCTCTTAGCCATTGGTGATGCTGTAATTGAGGTTCAAAAGGGAAATGTAACTTTAAGATGTGGTAAGGAAGAGGATGTGTTAAAGGTTTTAAATTCTACCAAATACTCTTCTCCTTTTGTTTCTTCCTATTTTATTAATGATGTGGTTGTTTCTAACAATTTTGGTGATCAAAGGATGCAAGTCCCTATGAAAAAAAATTCTTACTTTGCAGGATCCTAGTATATTGGTGGGTGGTAGGGAAGCAAAAATTACATCATCTTTTAAAGTCCATCCACCACATGGAAAAACCACTTGAACCCCATGGTTAGAAAATTGAGAAGGGCCAATGCCTTAGAGGAAAATTTTACATTTGGAGAGCCCCCTGATTTATCACTTTTGAGGTATTGTCAGGCTCAAGACGTTAAACAAGCGCTTCACAGGAGGCAAACAGTGGTGTTTTCCATGTTAGTTTTTTTTTTATTTTATTTTTTATTTTTTATTTTTTTTAAATTTTTTTCATTCTTTTAGCAAAGGAGCTCAAACTGCAAACAGTCTCAGGGAAGTCCTCTTTACTCTCTTTCCTAGTTACTTTTATGCTTTATTTGTAGCATTGTGGACAATGGTTGGTTTTAAGTGTGGGGAGGGGAAATTCAATTTTTCTTTATTAGGTGCACATGTTTTCACTTAATTTATCTGGCACATGCACTTAGCTGGTTGACTGAGATAATTGTATTGTGTTTTGAGTGATGATTCTGTGCCATCCTTTTTGTAGAAATTAGAGATCTATATCATTAGGGGACCCAATTTTAAAATTTTGCTTTGACAGACATGTGACTAAAATTGAATTGGGATTATCATTTGAAAGCTGAAAATTAGCATGAGGTTCCTTGTTTGAGTGCTTTTCATTGATTTGAGCCACTAAATGTGAGACTTGAACCTTTATAGGGGTATCTGCTAAGTCATGAAATTGACCCCTCTCTTTGTTTGTGTTATGTTCCCTAATTTTGTGCATTCTAGAACTTGTTTTGTAACCATTTCAAGGCGAATTTGATTTGCATGCATGTTGAATATGATTGAGGCAATTCTAGGTATTTTTCAGGCCTTCAAAGGTATTGTTTTGCCATGCCCATTAGTTGCCAATTTTGAGCCTTCAATTAAAACAATTTTCCTTGGTACCCAAGTATAAATTCAAAATTGTTTGGCGGTAACCTCCTGGAAACATAAATGGAGCAATTAGATGTGGGTGGTATTCATGAGATATTATTGATGGTTGGCAAAGTGAAGTTGGGAATTTTTCTCTTCTCTTTTTGAAGAAAGAAAAAGATAGAAAAATGTTGAAAATAAAAATAAAAGTAAATAGAAAGTATTGGAAATGTGTGTGAATTGAATTGAAAAATTAAAAATAAAAAGAGAAAGAAAGAAGAAGAGAAAGGAAAAGTATTGTAAAATGGGAAATTCGTTAGAATGGATGAATGATGTTATTCTGTAATTCATTTCTAATGCTCTATTTATGCTCTAAGGATTATTTGCTTAATTCTTGTTTTCTTTTATCCCGTTGCATATCCTGTTTCCTTCTTTTTCCTACCTGACATCATTCCCATGGCCACGTTACAACCCATGAAAGACCTCTTGATTCTAGATGCATGTAAACTGTATAGTGGAGATTTGGTTTATAAACAAGCTTGTGGTAATGTGCTTTCTTCTGGGAACTTGAGTGATAATTGTCTTCATCCATATATACTTTGAGTTGTGAGAAGAGTGACCCCCTGTAACACCTTAACTTGAGCATCACATTGTTACCCATTGCGGAAAATAAAACTTATTAAATTGCTGGTTACTTTCGGAAAGTAAAATTCTCTTAGTAAATAAGTATTCTCAAAATGGTGACAAATTTTTTTTTCTTTAGATGAACACTCAGGACATGAATAACATATATATATATATATATATATATATATATATATATATATATATATATATATATATATATATATATATATGTATAAGCATCAACATTTGAAGCATCAGGTCTTAAGTACAAAATAGCCTAGGGCCTTTATAAGAGTAGGCCATTGTCATAAGTTAGAAAGGTAAGAAAATAAATACATAATAAGAAGCAAAAGGTCCGGAACCACATCTCAAAAACACCATGGCTCTCCGCAGCCAGAAATCAGCCAGACAAGGATACACTACCCACAAAAGATACCTATAGCTGGTCTATCTAAAGGTGGCCGTTAGGAAGGCCAGGATAAACACCCCCACTCCCCGATGAGACATCATGTTAAGCATCCAACACTTCCCCTCCTTCATCAGGAGAGTCATCGTCATCATCATCATCAAGCACAAAATACTCAGGCTCCTCGTCGACAAACTCCTCCAGATCTTCCTCCGGTGGTGAGTCGGGTACAACTCCAGGGAGTGGCTCTCCAAGTGGTGGGTGGAATGTAGCTGTCCCTGATCGACTAGACGCTGAAGATAGTACCAAGTGGGTGGTAGAGATATCCTCACTGACTCAACTACCTGTACTCTGCGCTATGGTCCATCCTCTATGTTGCCCTCAAGAGAAGTCACTGGTCTGGTATACATAGCGGTGTGGGATCCCGGATGTATGATGTAACGTCCTTGGCTGCTTTATGGATTAACGACTGTCCCCACAAACCAACACTGGTCTTTTTTGCGTGCCTCGTCCTCACTCACACACTTACTGGGAAAACTTCCCAGGAGGTCACCCATCCCAGAATTGCTCCAAGTCAAGCATGCTTAACTGTGGAGTTCTTAAGTTATGGACTTTCGAAAAGAAGATGCATCTTGTTAGTATAGGTAGTACCAATCAATTCATATAAGCCTTCCTCAACTGTATAGTCCCATACCTACACAGTCTCAGGATCCCTCTCATTCGGGTGTGTAATCGGTTTATTCGTGTGTCCCTCCGCCTAGAAGCCTGTCAGGAGCCGCTCCTTGTTCGTGCCTTTTTGCACCGGCGACCACTCCCTGCCCTCATCAGCCTCGGGTGTCACATGCCCACCAGCTTCCGCTTGGTTCGTCCTTGAACCACACCGTACTAGGAGAGGTGTCGCTCTGATACCATTTGTTACATGAATGAACCGATTACACACTGGAATAAGAGGGATCCTGAGACTGTGTAGGTATGGGACTATATAGTTGAGGATGACTTATATGAATTGATTGGTACTACCTATACAAACAAAATGCATCTTCTTTTCGAGAGCCCATCACTTAAGAACTCCACAGTTAAGCGTGCTCGACTTGGAGCAATTCTGGGATGGGTGGGTGACCTCCTGGGAAGTTTTCCCAGGAAGCATATGAGTGAGGACAAAGCACGCTGAAAAGACCCGTGTTGGTTTGTGGGGACCATCGTCAATCCATAGAACAGCAAAGGATGTTACATATGACCCATGCGCCACGTCATAAGCGTTCTCAAAGGTCAGGGTCCGCGCCCCCGCGGGTGCCAAAGGGATATTGGGATCCATCTAAACCCATACATATATATAACAATTCCAAATAGGAAGAGAAAACAACAAGAAAATATGCAAGAGTGAGATACCAATATATGGATTAATCACAATAACCATATGCACGACACAAAACATCAGATAAGCATATAAGGTTATATATCATAGAATTTTTCAAAAAATAAGCAAGTACTCCATCAATGGGTTTCATACCCGAACAATCATTTTCTTTTATAAAAATATACATGACACTTCAATATTCAGGCTCTAACTTAATCTCATGAGATCCCATCATCATTCTATGAGTTGATCAGACTCAATTGCCAGGTATATTAGGCACAACGTGATTAGCCAGTTATATTAGGCACAACATGATTACCATAGCACACTGTCCAGTCCAGGATGCAGTGATCAATGCTTATGGATTCCAAAACACACTGTCCAACCCAAGGCACAGTGAGATGGATTTCATTGTCCATCAAGGGCACAATGCTACAACGTGATGTGAATACCCCGCCCTTCGTGGTATCACTCCTAACAATGTGTGGCACGTCTGCCAAAACATGCATGAAAAATAATTTGTTCTCAACGTTTTCTTTGTGTTCATTCTTTCCTTGTCGAAGCTCAAAGGCTAACGACTATTCATAAATCTTTAACTTTTAAGATTTTACAACATAAACATGGGACACGAAGTCCGAGTGCTCAGTCACAACACCTTAAACCGATGCACCAGTCTTAGGCTTGTGATCATAGAAAACAACATTTATCTTTAACAACGTTCATCACAATGTAATTAGGACACAAAGTCCACAACAACGTGATTAGGACACCAAGTCCACAACAACGTGACACGGATCAAGGATCTACGTGTATATTACAGAACACTAGTATTCCGACGTCTCGTATACTAGATTCACATTTCAACATGATTATTCTTTTTCGTTCAGTGAAACACAAATACAAAACAAAACCTCCGCAACTTATCAAAGCTTGTCGGAATATAAAAGTATTTCACAGAAAATCCTTTTTCATTGAAATTCATTTGTAAATGCTAAGTTATAGAGAAGTCCATTCTTTTATTTCAAGTCCATTTTTTTCAAAATTCCCTCCTTTCCAAAACAACGTTAGAATTTTATAAAAAGATCCCTTTTAAAAACTCATTTCCAATCAAATCCAACAAAACATTTTTCTCAAAGGTTTTCTTCAATAATTATAATTCTAAATTGGTTATCGTTTAAACTAAACTTATTTGTGAGCAAAAATGATTTTCCTCTAGCTTTAAAATATTTCGACACGTAGTTCTTAAAATAACTTTCTATCTCATTTTGAAAATTGATAACGTACCAAAATATATTTTCTTTTTTGATTTCATCCTTAACTTCATTCTTATAAAAAGGAGTTCTCCGATAAATACGGTTATGTTCAATGTTTCTCACAAAGCTTTTTAAGACTTTTATCTCAATAATTAATTGAGCACCGACGAATGTCGGGCTTCTCAGACATCAATCAGTAACAGTATAATTTTCATTTCAATATCATAACAGATAATACAGTTCATGTCATATAGTAAAGCTGTAACACATCTTCAAATAAGCAATCAAGCTCAGACATTTAAAAACAAACAGTTCAATCACATCAGATAACTTAGATAAATCACAACAAGACTTAAGACACATCATAGACCACACTAATAGCATACGGCTGTTGGAACATCCCCCAGGCAGTCTCCTCTTACCTGGTTCCAAAGCAAACAAAATCTCATGTTCTTTGTTGAGTGCTACGATATTGCTCGTCTTGCTTCGCGACGAATGTCTAAAGATTCCAACACATAACATAAGTTTAAAAACAACGAAAACATCTAGTCTTCTCTAGACTTAGGTTCAGCCAAGGTGATGAAATAGGGTTAGAGGTTTTTAAATTTTCACAAACTCATGGATTAATGATCCTTAAGTATTAGAGATTCATAATCAATGATCATTTTACAAGGATTGAACAAAAATTCCTCTAAGCCACAAGCTTAGGGTTTCGGCCATGACCCATAAAATAAGCTAGGGGTTTTCAAACTTTTCAAGCTTCTAGATTCAACAACAATAGGTACCAAAGAGTTCAAATCAATGATCACACTTCAAAAATTGAAACAAAACTTCCTTGCTCAACAACAACATAGGTTCGGCCTTATTGGGAAAATAGGGAAAGAAAATTTTTGCTTGATGCATGCTCTTAGATAATGGATATAGAGATCATTGTGAGTCCATAGAAATTGGTTTCAAGTCAAATGGGTTTTTCTACTAAATTCTAGAGATTTTTGAAGTTTATAGACCTAAGAATCATAAATGGATGAACATGGCATAAACTCACAAAATGAATGAAGAAGAAGACTTAGATTAACAAGAGAAAGAAACATTACCCTTGAAGCTTGAAGAAAATGAATGGAGAAGATGAACACTTGAAGAAAATCAATGAAGTTTTGAAGTGAATAGTAAGGTTTTGGGTTAGTAAACTTAAGAGTGAAGAAGATGAGTGTCTATATAGGGGGAGAGAGTGAGTGAGCCATGGGGAGGGGGAGAGAAAAAGAACTTGGGCTCCAAGTCTTGCTTAAGGCTTGTTTGGTTGGAGAAAGTGAGAGAAAATAAGTTTTAGGATTAAAATATAATAGATTCAAAAAGTGTAATGATGATTTCTTTGTGATGTGACTTGAGCCATCAATCATCAAGTCATTCCATCTCCAGCAGGTCACCTCAGTCTTCTCAGCTCTCCATCCGGCTCCGTTGTTTACCCGATTACCGTTTCCGATCGTAACTTTCGAAGATTTCACCCGGATAAAATATTATATTTTATTCCTGAACGTAAATTTTCAAAAATAACCAAGATTGAAGGAAACACGATGAAAACACTAACTCTTTTGTTCACGGGTCAAAATTAGGTTTTCTGCTCAGTAAACTTTTACTGTCAGTGAAAATGCAGACCGACTTTCGTCTGAATTTTCAACCGAAAATTTAACCGTGACTTTCTACGGTATGGTAGAGCAAGATAATGATTTTAGTTTATCCAAAATCATTCTCTGGATTTGAACAAAAATAAACACAAATAACCATGTATTTACTGTTATAGAAAGACAGAAATCGAGGCGTTACATTACCACCCCACTAAAAAGAATTTCGTCCTCGAAATTACGCACCTGAAAATAGATCAGGATATTGCAATCTCATTTTGTTCTCGACTTCCCGCGTAGCTTCTCCGGTTGCATTCCTCCAAATAACCTTAACTAAGGAAATTTGTTTACCTCTGAGCTGCTTCGTTATCTTATCCATGATTCGTATAGGCGAAGTCTCATAGGACAAGTTTTCTTTTAATTGCACATTATCGGGTTCGATTACGTGAGATGGATCAGGAACATATTTCCTCATTTGTGAAACATGGAAAACATCATGAAGATTGGAAAGAAAAGGTGACAAAGAAATTTTATAGGCTACTGGACCCACGCGACGAAGAATTTGGTAGGGTCCAATGAACTTAGGAGTGAGTTTTTTGGATTTAATTACCCTGTCAATCCCAGTCAAAGGCGTGACTCTCAAGAACACATGCTCGCCTTCCTCAAACTCAAGAGATCGTCGTCTCTTGTCAATATAACTTTTCTGTCGACTCTGAGTTGTCCGCATTTTCTTCTGAATTATCTTCACTTTTTCTGTTGTCTGTTGCACGATCTCTGGTCCTAACAATAAACTCTCACCATCCTGGTACCAACAAAGTGGTGTTCTACACTGTCGACCATATAAAGCCTCATAAGATGCCATTCCTATGCTCGAGTGGAAACTGTTGTTATAAGTGAATTCTATCAACGGTAGAAATTCATCCTAATTCCCGGTGTTTTCCAACACACAAGCTCTTAACAAGTATTCAAGTGATTGAATTGTCCTCTCTGATTGTCCATCGGTTTGTGGATGATAGGCTGAACTCAAACTGAGTCTCGTTCCTAGTGACTCTTGCAGACTTTGCCAAAACCTTAACGTAAACCTCGGATCACGGTCCAAAATGATACTCGAAGGTATACCATGTAATCTGACAATTTCATCAATGTACAACTGAGTTAACCGTTCCATCGGATACTTCATATTGATAGGTAAAAAGTGAGCTGACTTGGTCAGTCGATCAATTATTACCTATATAGCCTCATGTCCTTTCCGAGTCCTTGGTAAACTTGTTACAAAATCCATCGAGATACCATCCCATTTCCATTCTGGAATGTCTAAAGATTGTAGCATCCCCGCTGGCCTTTGATGTTCAATCTTTGCCTTCTGGCATACCAAACATGAAGCAACGTATTCTATTACATCTCTCTTCATTCCATACCACCAATACAATTGCTTGAGATCTTGATACATTTTCATGGCTCCTAGGTGTAAACTTAATTTACTCTTGTGAGCCTCTTCCAGAATCAATTTCCTAAGTTCGGCATCATCCGGCACACAAATTCTTTCACTGAATCTCAAGATTCCATCTGCTCCTTCTTTGAATTCCGACATTGCTCCTTGACGCACAAATTCCCGTTCTCCTTGTAGGTATTGATCACCTTCTTGTTTCTCTCTTATCTAGTCCATCAATCCATTTGAAACCGTAATTCTACCTAAACGAAGCTTTCTTGGTGACGTCTCCACTGTTAAACGCATATCTCGGAACTGTTCCAACAACTCTTGCTCTCTGACCATCATTACAGATGCATGTATTGACTTTCTACTCAAGGCATCTGCTACCACATTCGCTTTTCCAGGGTGGTACTGCAGTCGGAAATCATAATCCTTCAAGAATTCCAACTAATGTCTATGTCACATGTTTAGCTCCTTCTGATCGAATAGGTACTTCAAGCTTTTATGACCACTGAAAACATTGAATGTAGCTCCATAAGATAATGTCTCCAGATCTTCAGAGCAAAAGTCACGGCTGCTAATTCCAAGTCGTGTGTAGGATAATTCCTCTCATCAATCTTCAATTATCTTGAAGCATAAGCTACAACCTTCCGATTTTGCATCAGTACACAACCTAACCCTTGATGTGAAGCATCACAATAAACCTCAAAAGGTTCCTTAGGATCAGGTAATACTAACACAGGTGAAGTAGTCAATCTTCTCTTTAGCTCTTGAAAACTTTCTTCACATGCTTCAGTCTATGTAAATGCTTAATCCTTCCGAGTTAACTGGTTAAGAGGTCCTACTATCTTGGAGAATCCCTCAATGAATCTCCTATAGAATCCAGCCAAACCCACGAAACTACGGATCTCTATTACCGTCTTGGGTCTTTCCCATTCTAAAACAGCTTCAACTTTCGACGGATCCACTGCGATTCCTTCACGCAAGATGACATGACCTAAGAACTGAACTTGGTCTAACCAAAATTCACACTTTTCTGGCTTCGCGTAAAGTTGCTTCTCCCTTAAGATTTGAAGAACTATACCGAGATGTTCATCATGCTTTTCTTTGTTTGGAGAATAGATTAGAATGTCATCGATAAAGACAACGACAAACTGATCTAAGTAAGGACGAAAAATCCTATTCATGTGATCCATGAATATAGCAGGGGCATTCGTCACTCCAAACGGCATCACTAGATACTCATAATGTCCATAGTATGTTCGAAATGCTGTCTTAGGGACATCCTCTGCCTTCACACGAATTTGATGGTAGCCTGACCGTAAATCTATCTTCGAGAAAACAACCGCTCCAAGTAACTGTTCCATTAAATCATCTATCCTCGGAAGTGGATACTTGTTCTTGATCGTCACCTTGTTCAACTGACGGAAATCCATACATAACCGAGAAGTTCCATCTTTCTTCTTTACTAACAAGACTGGGGCTCCCCATGGTGATACACTAGCCTAATAAACTCCTTCTGCATCAGCTCCACAAGTTGCTCTTTCAAATTCTTTAGCTCAGATGGCGACATACGATATGGTGCCATGGATATTGGTCCAGTGCCTGGTACCAGATCAATCGCGAACTCAATGTCTCGAATAGGCGGTAGTCCAAGTACATTTTCAGGAAAAACTTCTAGAAACTCATTGACGACAGGTATGGAATCTAAGTCTAACTCATTCTTAACGTCTAAGGAAAACAGTAGCATGTATCCTTGAGCTCCCTCTTTCAAAGAAGTTCTTACATGACTAGCAGATAACAATCCAGAAATCTCATCCTTAGGAAAGACTAAAGTTTTCTGAGCACAATCTATCAAAATATGATTGGAAGATAACCAATCCATGCCTAAAATTACATCTAACTGAATTAAAGGCAAATAGATCAGATCTACAAGAAAATGTCTATCTTGAACAATGAAAGGATAGTCCAAGCAAAGAGAGTTGACAATAACTGGCTTAGCAGTTGGGGTTGAAACAATTAGATCATATGGTAATGAAGAAATAGGCAAGTTTAGAAGTTTCACACAATCCATCGAAATGAAAGAATGTGTCACACCCAAATCGAAAAGTACAGTTAAAAGATTACCAGCTATGTCGCATTTACCTTGCACGAGATCGTCAGAGTTTGAAGCCTCAGCTCCGCTCTTAGTGTAAACCCTTCCTTTAGAAGTTGGTTTATTGTCTCTGGTGTTATTGACAGCTGGTTCACGCTTTGGTGCTCTGCAATCCTTTGCTAAATGTCCAAAACGATCGCAGTTGAAACATTTCATTCCTCTCAAAAGGCACGTCTTCAAACAGCCAAGACATAATCGATTAGGATAATCGATTACATGTTCTCTGCGTAAAATTATTTGACTATTAAAAAGGGCATAATCGATTATACTAATCAATTAGCAACTCTCTAACTTTTTGTTTCCAAGCTATAATCGATTTTTAAAAGCCATAATCGATTATACATATTCAAAATTAAAAACTTAATGGCTCAAAATAATTAGTAATTTAAAAGCATTTAAAGCCATATAAGCTGAATTTAAAACGTGAACAGAAAAGGATAATCGATTATTGCAATTCAAATTTTCTAATTTCAAATTCTTAATAGCTCTATAATTGATTACTCATTAAAGCATAATTAAGAGCATGATTTAATCGATTATTCTCGATTCAAATTTGGATTTTGAAAAACTTAAAGACTGAAAAATATTTCTCAATTAAGTTCAGTTAAAAGTCATTTAAGATAGTTTTTCAAAACTAATTTACATGAGTGTGTGATCAATTTTAATTATGAGAGTTTTACTGACCATTTACAGAAATTCTAAAACAAGCAATACAAATAGTAAAATTCCCTTTAAACCCCATCTTCTTTGCTTGTTTGACCTTTTGCCACATTTTGCAATTAAGTCCTTCTGACTTCCCCTTTTGTCATTCATCAAAACTAAAGTACCTGTCAAGGCATATATTCACATTCTCTCCCTTTTTGATGATGACAAACATCTAATTGAGGGATTTGCCAAAGAATAGGGTTAGAGCAGTTAAATAAGAAATATCAGAGTTCTCAGCGCAATTTTATGCTCTACTCCCCTTCACTTTATGCATATATTCAAATCCACTCCCCATGATTCATGCATTCATATAACTCTCCCCCTTAAAAACAAATAAAGCAAGACATATGTTCAGGTAATTTGAAGCAGCTAAAAAATACCACTTAATGAGCATAGATAAATACACCATTTATTAAGATAAATCAGTTGTTTATAATGGTGAACTAAACTTTTTAAAACCACTTGATATAATGACCACTGTTATTAATTGTTATCCCATATGAAACTCACAGTTATTCCAAAAATAGAGTTAATCACAAATTAACTCATAGAATCATCTCACTTATTTGATATTTCAATCTATTTTGGCATCAAGAGATGAAACATGTATACTTTCAAGAAGAGAATTTTAGAGATATAACAAGTTTAAAATAAAATTCTCTCCTTTTAACAAGTATATAATCTTGTATTCCTATACTTCCCTTAAGCGTGCAAATATTTCTCCCCCTTTTCGAAAATAATTTTTTAAAATATCATTTTATTTATGGGAGAAAGGGTAGAAGCATATTTAATCTCAACAAGCCTTAAACAATCCATAAAATACAATATCGTAAGAGATTAGGGATTGAGAAACTCATTGAATTAAATATAGTGTGGTGCTCCTTATTTACAGCCGGATTTTGCACTTGTAATATCTTCTCTTGAATTCTTCCACTTCATGTTACCGGAAGAATATTTTTCAATTCTCATCTTTATTCAATTCTCCTTTTGTCCATGTGTGCGTGTAATTCCAAATATTGATTACATCATAATCATTTATGAGGCTCCTGGCTTGCCAATATTTAGCTGCTCATGTACTTGTGAATCTCTCTGGTTAAACTTGCAGTAAGCGTAGATCTTTAATTTGTATGCTTTTACTTCAACAAGCTAGAGACTTATTCTTATCTCTTGTCACGTGCTTCAAATGACCACTTTCAAGATATCAATTTAAGTTCTTGGTCTTTAAGCACATCTACAAAAGTCTTGAGAAATATTCTTTTGGTATCCGATAAATTTTGGATCCATGGGATTAGCCATTAAATATTAATTTGTTATGCTCTTATGAAAGTCAATAATAAGTGATTTGAGCATAATGGTTAAACAATCAACTAGCATCAATGTCAATTTTAAGGGCATGCTTGACTTAATGTAACATAGAAAATTTAAAGCATAGCAAGCATGTTTGATGAAGAAAGACCTTTTTCAAAGTATTTCAAAGTGATTACCAAGTAACAGGATCTAACATGCAAATAATTATCTCACATAGGATTTATCAAGAGATACCATAATTTATTATAAGTTGATCGCATGACCTTTGATATTTGTAAAATCGATTATGTAACCCTTTCTTGTTGAGCTCTGTATAATCGATTATAACTCCTCTGGTTTGTCCATTCTATGCATAATCGATTAATCGAATCGATTAGGACTCCTCTCACTACAAGAAAATGCTTATTTACCGACGGATTTTTACCGATGGAATCCGTGGCCGTCGGTAATTAAGAGATTACCGATGGAATTTATCGTCGGTAAAGCTGGATACAAAAAGTTTTCTAATTTATCGATGGAAAGTCCGTTGGTAACATTACCTAGGCTATTCCTTTGGTAAGTCCTTCGGTAATGGTAGCGGGTAGGAAATTTTTTGGCACGAGACTATACCGATGGGCTTTTCCGTCGGTAATCATTAATTAAATTACTAACGGAATGTCCATCAGAAATAAAGTTTTTCATTACCGAGGGAAATTCAATGTCCGTCGGAAAACTTCATTAAATCAGCAGCGAAAACCCTTTCCCCTTTCTTATTCTTTCTCTCATTTCTCTCCTCTCTGCAGCCACCGCCCCTTCTGCAATCACCGTCCTCACCACCACGGCCACCACCCACCTCTTCTCTTCTCCCTACTCCCTCTCCCTGGTCCCTCACTCTCTTCGTGCGCTTGGGTCTCCTTTCTCCCACTCTGTTCGCACCACCACTGCCACCGTCGAAGGAGCCATCACTGCCACCACCCGATCTGCGTTTTTACTAATAGTAAGATTTTAATGATCAGAAAACCTAATTTTGACTTGTGAACGAAACAGTTTAGGTTTATATCGTATTTGCAATGATATTGGTTTTTTTGAAAATTTTCGCGTGAAAATAAAATATTATATTTTATACGGGCGAAAACTTCAAAGTAACTTGCGTAAAACCTAAGTCGGGTAAACGACGGAGCTAGATACGGAGCTGAGGTGACTGATGTGACTGACTTGAGGAGCATTTATGGCGATCCTATCGGAGTCATCATGGCACATAATGGCATATAAATGCCTTAAGATATTTTGTAATGGCAATGACCAAAATACCCTTGGTTTTCCATGGAATTTGCAATTGTGCCGTCACAAATTTTGGACCAAAAAGTCCCTTGACCATACGGCTCCCACCCTTTTCCTACTACACTTAGGCAAAAAAAATTTCATTCACTCCATCTAGTCACCATAAATCATCTTGTAGGTTAGTTATGGAACCAGGTATTGGACGTGGACGTGGTCGTGGAAGGGGCCGTAGAGGCGGTCGCGGTGGCGGCCGTGGTAATATAGGAGAGAATAATGATGATGCTGGTGGGATGAATTATGCAGCACAAGCTATGGCAGATGTTGTAGCTGCCATCGCATTACAGACAGCCACTATGACTGCACAGAATCAACAATACCAGATTCGAGCTGAACAAGCTGCTGAGGGCAGAGGTTTGACTACCTTTCGACTTCAGAATCCGCAACAATTTAATGGGGATGATGACCTTGCAAAAGCTGATTTGTGGATTCAAGAGTTAGAGAAAATATTTGATCTGATTCAAAGCCCTGCAGGAAACTTCTGGAAGCGGATAACTAGGAGATTACCTGGAATGTGTTTCGGAACATGTTTCTGAACAAGTATTCTCCTCAGAGTGCCAGAGCTTAAAAAGAGCAAGAACTCCCGCATCTACAGTAAAGAGATTTGTCTGTCTGGGAATAAGCGGCGAAGTTTGAATCACTCGCCAAGTATTTTCGCTTCTTCCAAAATAACCCAGATGAAGATTGGAAAAGTGAAAGATTCGAGGGAGGATTATGTTTTGAGATCAAGGAGTCAGTACTGCCACTGGAACAAGATCAGAAGAAGCCATATTTTCGACCTCTAGGAAACAATCAGAATCAAGGCTCGGTTCGACGATGCCGCAAGTGTGGACAGTCGAATCATAGTACTGAGGATTGTAAGCTGAGAGGAATGTTATGCTTTAACTATGGGAAGATTGGTCACCTGGCCAGAGAATGCTCTGCATCAAAGTCTGGAGTCGCTGCCAGTGATTCAAGGAAAAATAGGCCGGTAGCAAACGGAAGAGTTTACAACATGAGTGGTTTTGAAGCCTCAAACTCCGATGATCTTCTACAAGGTAGTTTCGACATCGATGGTAATCTTTTAAATTGAACTTTTCGATTCAAGTGCAAAGCATTCTTTTTCGATGGATTGTACGAAACATTTGAGTTTGTCTGTTTCTTTCTTGTCGAATGATTTAATTGTTTCAAGACTCTAACTGTTGAACCAATTATTATGAATTTTATTTGTTTGAACTATCCTATTGTTGTTCAGGATAGACACTTTCTCGATAAGAGAAGTTTCTCGATAAAAACTTACTTTAGTCACTTTTACTTTTGGTAAATGTGATCCAGTCTAAATTTTTGCCAGACTGCTTCCTTTTAAATTGTCATTTTGTAAAATTCCTGGTACTAATTGAATTCCCTTGATGTTAGGAATTGTTCATCTTTTGATTTCCTAATCCGCTGGAAGTTCTTGTGCGAGAAGTAACTTTATTAGAGTCATGTTTGTAAACATATAATAGCTATCAATTTTTATACTCACGAACCTATTGAAGAATCTTTTTACATACTGGACACTCGTATCTTTCAAATTGATCAAATTATTTCTTGTGCTTTCTTGTGAAAGTGAAATCAGGAAATTTCTTGTCTTGAAAATTTCTTTCCATAATCCTTAAGGCCTAGACTAGTTTTGGTTTGATAAACTTCCTTTCGGATCAATTTGCCCCTTACATCTTTTCAAAATGTCATTGATGTGTGACCTACTTTATAAGTCATGAGGATGTTTACAAGATCCAATCTAGTCTTGAATTACGAAATTTTGAGGACGAAATTTTTTTTTAGGGGATAGTAATGTAATACCCCGATTTTTACTGTTCTTCAATATCGGTAAATATATGAATGTTTATATTTTTAACCGAGACTTAGAAAATGATTTTGGGTAAACAATGTCATATTTAGATTCTACTCTATAGTAGAAAGCTACGGTTAAATTTAGGGTTGAAAATTCATACGAAACCCGCTCTGTATTTTCACTGACAGGAAGATTTTACTAATCAGAAAACCTAATTTTGACTCGTGAACGAAACGGTTTAGGTTTATATCGTATTTGCAATGATATTGATTTTTTTGAAAATTTTCGCATGAAAATAAAATATTATATTTTATACGGCCGAAAACTTCAAAATAACTTACGTAAAACCTAAGTCGGATAAACGACAGAGTTAGATACGGAGCTGAGGTGACTGATGTGACTGTGACTAGCATTTATGGCGATCCTATCCGAGTCATAATGGCACATAAATGCCTTAATATATTTTGTAATATAAATGACCAAAATACCCTTGGTTTTCCATGGAATTTGCATTTGTGCCATCACAAATTTTGGACCAAAAATCCCTTGACCTTACGGCTCCCACCCTTTTCCTACTACACTTAGGCAAATTTTTTTTATTCACTCCATCTAGTCACCATAAATCATTAAATGTCATTTAAGTTTGAAATCATTTAAGTTTTATTTTCCGCAACGAGTTTACCATGTAAAACCCAAGGGGGGGTGTTGCACTTACACCGGACGTCAGAGGGCTAGTCTCTGACCTCAACGCAGGGCTCGTTGTTCAGTTTGCGGATGAGACACCCCGTTGTGCCCCGTTGTGCCATTAATTAATTTACTCGCGTTCTTAACATTAAACGTAACCCGAAAATACGAAGATATTAAAAACTTAAGTTAATAAACATATAACTTCAACATCATACCATAGTTATATTGCAAATACACACGTAAGTCTTTTACACATATTTCAAAACACTGTTGAGGGTATTCTCTCAGTAGGATCCCTCACAGGCACATTCTTAAACAAAAGTTATACTAGCGAAAACATAAGATGTCTCACAAGACGCAATGGCCTTAACTATCTAGACTCTACCACTCAGGTCCAAAGCTCTTCCTCCAGCTTCTGGCTAATAAGGAGTTCCATACAACTTCTCAGTAACAGGCTCCTCCGTAAGGTTTTCTCATACGTTCACATAATAAACAAATACAACATACAAACATATAGGGGATAAGAAACATTTCTATCATCAAAAGCGGAAAAGAGTCATAGCATATCATACAATAAATGTCACAGACAATCAACATACATAACTAACAAATCATCCTCAAATTAATGTATCATCCTCTACCCCAATCTCATACAACTAAACTTTTATACTGAGGTAGCCATCTCTATTCCTATCACGTTAGTCATTAGTCCATAACGGTCCAGCACCAATAAATTTCGAACGGATCAAAGACTAAACAAGTATTAGTCTGCAATGGTCCAGTGCCGAGAATATACGAACGCGTCAAGGAGTATTAGTCTAGAACGGTCCAGTGCCAAGAACATTAGAACGCGTCAAGAACTAAAAGATTATTACGGTAGTCGACCTTGGCATCCACATCAGTAGGGTACTCACCCGCAATATCCGATATCCCAAAATAAAATATCCTGACCTCGTGTGTTCCACTCAAACGGCTGTGAATAACAATACAAACACATGAACCTCACCAACCCATATTGATAACAACCTAGTGCCTTAACCTTCCATCAAAGCCTTAACACATATTCTATGTCACTCTTAATCTTTAAAATAACTCATTTAGGTTAGGCACCTCTAAGTCACCATTATCCTCACACCCAAACCAACAATTATCTCTTGAACAACATATATCTTTGCTTAAAATCCACTATGCCCAATATTAAAAACTAGGCAGGTCATGCATAACACAATATCAGAAATACTCAAATACCACCAAATATCACATAAGCAATTCAATAATAATAATAAATTCAATCAACCTCAGATAAGATAAAATCATCCTAACGTCGATAAACCTACAATCCTCGAATCACCATTGGTTTTACAGAAAAGGTTTCCAATGTGATTTTGGTCTTGTCGAATACTCGACTACTAGTAGTTTTAGGTCGCCCTACACAATTATTATAGAATATACTACTTATCGATTCTGACGGTAGAATAATTCTTTCCCCCACCTTATTGACGTGCGTGCTTTCCCGTACAAGCTCTCAGCACGCTGTCCAACAACATCCACAAATCTTCCAGCATCCATCCTTACACATCCACCGTTCCGCTTTCCATCCTGGTTACACGTACGAGTATCACAATTCATCGAAAACACCAAATATCAACCGAATCAATAATAAGGTTTCAAATAAATTAATTTATTTGAATCAAGAGACAAAATCGATGGAAAAACTTACGAGAACAACAACTGGACTTAGGAAAATCAGATTCAAAATAAGCTCAAGAATCCCAGGGAAAAGCTACAAAAACAAAGCTACTGTTCGAGCTCTATTCCTCTGGCCACAGTGTATTATTTAGATAACTGAACGTTGAAAATGAAGAAATATCCTTCCTAAACCTTCTTACAAATTTTCAGCCCGATCCAACGGTTAACGAATCTCAGATCGTAATTCTATTGTGACAGGTTTGGTGGTACCCGGGTTGAGTTTCTCACCTCCTAGGCCCACTGTCCGAGCTCAATATCTCATTCTATGGAGGTCTTTTCTCAATTTTGACCGTTGGATATGAAGAACCACAAGGCTTGAACCTGCTTCAAAATTTTAGAAAAGATCCGATGGTTGAAGAGTGTTTTTCGACTATCTCACTACGACTGCTCCAGTTATTGTTCAAAGTTTTCAACAATGGCTTTCTTGTAACAATTGACGATTCTCTCTCAATTCTTCTCCTTTGCTCCGAAATAGGGGATGAAGAAGAGAGTTAAGGTGATGAGGAAGATAACTAAGATCATAGAAGTGAGGGTTTATCTCTAGATAATGAAAGAAAGTGAAAGAATGATCAAGTTGTGCAAGAACAACAATGGAGTTTTAGGATTTTCTTTTTCTTGGTGAAAGATGAAGAGAAAATGGTGAGGTGTGGGGAGAGGAGCAGCCTTGGGTTCATGAGTATAAATAGGAGTAGCTTTAGGCCATGTTTGGATCAATTGGAAACAAATAATAGGTTTTTGGAATATAATAATATATAATTGTTAACTATGGTTAATAATTAATTTAACTAGGGTTACTTTGCTAACCATGGTTAATATTTTTGTGGCTCACAATTAAAGGATGGTGTAGTAGCTTCTTGTCCACACAAATTAACCTTGGTTCCTTAACTATGGTTAAAATTTAACTCAACGTCGGTTAGGTTAAGCTTAGGGGTATTTTGGTCATTTCACTTGAAAATTCAAGATTACTAGCATTTAGTGCTTGACTCATTGTCCTCTCGGTTACATTAATTTCTCCTAATACCTCGGCTCCATAATCGACTCCGTAGTTTACCCGACTTATCCCTGGACTTAGGTTTTACGCGTTTTCTTAACGATTACACCCGAATAAAATAATATTAATTTCATCCCTAATGAATTTTTTCAAAACTTGGAAAATACTCCGGGACAAAATATAAAACCTAATGGTTTCGTTTACGAGTCGAAATTAGGGTTTCTGCTCAGTAAAATCTTACTGTCAGTGAAAACGCAGACCGATTTCCGTCTGAATTTTCAACCCAAATTTTTACCGTAACCTTCAACCATAAGATAGACTATGAATATGATTTTATTTTATTTAAAATAAATTTCTAACTCTCAGCTTAAAATATACTTAATTATATTTTAACCGATTAAACAGCGTAATTAAAAATCAGGCTGTTACAGCAGACAAGGTGACTGCTCTGGAGAGGGAGAGGGAGCTGTTGTACCAACACTTGGGATTTAGACCCGGTGGATATGGTTCGGTCCCTGAGGACGCTGCTGCTTCAGGTACCCGTGCTGATGCCCCTGATGCTCCCGATGCCTCTGGCCAGCAGCATAATGCGATGATCACGAGGTAGATGATCGTTGGTCCCCCCCACTTCCCCCACCCAGTTGACTTGTATTTTTGTTTATCTGAACAGTTTGTAAATAAAATTTTGACCGTATTATTACTTTTTTGACAATTGTAATTAAATTTTTATCGTATTTTATTTTATTTAATATATATTACTTGAACTATCAATGCAATATTATGTGAAACAGGTTTCCAATTTGTTTTTAGACAAAATCCAATTACTAAAAATAAAATAAAAATAAAATACATTTAGCAACCGAAACAGATCAGTTGCTAAATGTGGTACCCAAAAAAATGGAAAATAATAATAATAATAATTTAGAGACCGACTCATGTCGATTGCTAAGGCGGTCGCACGTGGTACCAAAAACAGCTTCTGGTACCAAAAATTAGCGACCAACTAATTGGACGCTGATGGAAATAGTGATCGAATGTCTTACATTAGCGACCGAATATATCGGTCGTTAAACAGCTATTTTCTTGTAGTGAGATCTTAACTTGTCTTGAGGGTGCTCTAGTTTGATTCATTGAGTTATATGGTTGTTGTTGTGCAAGTGCTTGGTTTCTTAGAGATCGTAATGTTTAAGATTGGTCTATATAGTTGGATTCTGTTCTAGCTCAAGATACCTTAGTTCATTTTCTATTTCTCTTTGTGCGCTTCGATTTAGGATAGAGATTAGAGAACAGTACACTAATATGGGATATAGGATCTGAATAGATATTAGCTTCGATTTAGGTTTTGGATTATGTGCATTTGGTTTGGTACCTTTGATTTTTGAATGCAAATTTGTTTGTCTTGATTACTGTTAGGATGTCACCGCCACCACCACTGTTAGGCTGCACTTACAGTTTTCTATTTTATTCATTTTTAAAAAACTGTTTGAAATTGTTTATTTTGTTAACTGTGTCATGATATGATATATAATATGCATAATTATCATATCATTTGTATAATTATGCAATTTGTATAATGATATATAATTTATATAATTATCACTGCCACCGGAACTGTCATGATATGATATATAATTTGTACAATTATATATTTTGATTTTTAAATGGAGGATTTTATGGGTTGTTTTGATTTTGATTTATAACTGTAGGATTTTAATTGTTATTGTAGCTAATGTTTAGCTAACATATAAATTGATGCAATTAATTTTCAATTAATAAAATTAATTAATTGAAATAATGAATTAATCATTTAACTAAGGAATAATGAAGCATCCATCTAATTAAGTAATGATATGAAGCAATAATTAAAATGACCGAATAATGGTTTCCATCCAAGCGGTGATACAATTGATGCATCACTCGTGGTGTGAATGGAATTGATGTCTAGGTGTTGGTGTGCGCGAGATTATGAAACATAATTAATTGAATTAAATTTGTGATAATGAATAAAAATTAATTGATAAGGTAATTAAATATAGATTAATCAAATATTGAGACGATTAGCTACTCATGGCGCATCAAAGAGCGTGGACGATTTGGGGCAGTGATTAAAATGGATAGTGTAAAAAAAATGATTACTTACATAACAATAGAATTAAAGTTAAAATTTAAAATGTAAATCACTAAATAATACAATAACGTGCATTGATATTTGTCGACGAAATCGACTGTGATTAAAACTGAGATGCGTAACACATTGAATACCAAAATAGTTTAATATCTAAATAAAATAAATTTTATTTAACAACAATAAAATTAAATATATGTAAATAATAAATACTTAAATAAAATTAAAATTAAATTAAATAAAACAATAAAAATGATTGACTAATTAAATTAATTTAAAAATAAATGATTTAATATAAAGTTAGACTAATAATTATGCTATTTATTTTTTAGACAAATACTTTGTTTATGATACTTGCTTATGTGTTTTAATTGTTTGCCAACAATGTCAAACTTTATGAAAAATGTCTCTGTTACTTAAAGTTTTATTTTATTTTAGAGTATAATTATTACGTTCTTGATAAAAACCATAGTTTTCCGTTCGAGGTTCAATATTAGTGAGCATGTGTACTTGTGGTCATGGTATCGCTCATTTTATTGAATCTTAAATTGTCCAATTGAGACAGTTTGGGAAGAAAATTGTTCTCCACTGCTATAGTAGTTACTCATTGATTCTCAGATGTTAAATAGTTGATGAAATTTCGGTTCGAAGCATTTCCCCTTTTATCTTCTGGTCCATACTAGATCGTGGTAGATCTGACCACGGCCAAGTCGTGTACTTGGAGACCAATGGGAAATGCTGCCAAAATTTCGTTAGCATATAAGACATGAGAAGTAATAAGTAGCAAGTATAGTACAGTGGTGAAGAAGTTTCTTCTCGAATGGGATAGGGCCATACTATTTAAAGATAGGGAGCGATTCGGGGTCATAGAATCATGTTTAAATTTACCTCAATTTATTTGAAAATGTAGAAGGATGGAACATTATCCCTCGGGTCGTAGTTGGGTGTATGATAGGAACGAGTCTGGAAGACGGGGTCTTAAAAATCATTTGTACATGGAGTTGAGGAGTTTGTTTCCAAAGCTAAGCAACATTGTGATTATGTCGAAGAGGGGGGATTGGATGTCCATGCATTAAGTGCAATTGTACAGTAGGTTTTGAGTGATGATGAAGTGAAGGTACATCTATATCGTCGTGGTTTCAAGCCTAATTATTCGATATGGACTGATCATGGCGAAGAGTTGCCGAATATTGATCTAAATGAAGTCGGTGGTGACTATCACGACATGGGTGCATCAGGTAGTGGACTACACGACGACTATGCCGAACAACTCCAGTCAATGCAGTGGATGGCAGACAATTGTCTTGGGCAACGTGGGACATTTGAGCCGAATGAGTTTGATGACATGGAAGAGCCTCCTAATAAATCAGCTCAAATAATCTACAATCTATTATTAAAGACAAATAAGCCATTGTTTGAAGGGGCGTCAGATTCAAAATTGACAATTTGTGTTAGGCTTTTGGAATGTCCCCGAGCAGTGTTTGCAAATTTTTTTGTAAAATGCTTCAAGATGTGACACCCTTCTAAGGGATGTTGCCAAAAAGTTATTATGATGCAAAGTGGTTGGTGTCGAAACTGGGGTTGGGGGCCAGGAGGATTGATTGTTGTCCGAATGGATGCATGCTTTATTATGACAGTGAATCGGGCACAAATGATAGCGCATTGGAAGAACGTAAATTTTGTTAGACACCCAAAAGAAAAAAGGTACCGTGTCCAAAATAGTGACCGTAGTTAGAACAAACCAGTTCCTATGAAGGCAATGTTCTATCTGCCAATAATTCCAAGGTTGCAGAGAATGTTTGCATCAATGCAAACTACGGGACAGATGAGGTGGCATTATGAAAATAAAAGAAGTACGGGCGTGTTACGCTGCCTTTCTCACGGTGAAGCCGGGAAGCATTTCGACCAAGTACACCCTGATTTCGCATCAGATCCTCGCAATGTACGACTTGGGCTATGCTCAGATGTTTGACCCCATACATTCAAGCATCAGCCTCACAATATTCATGTTGGCCAGTAATTGTTACACCGTACAATCTTCCTCCTGAGATGTGCATGTCAAAACCGTATGTTTCTGACTCGTCTCATACCTGGCCCATCTAATCCAAAAGTTAGGATTGATGTATATTTGCAGCCTCTGATCGATGATCTGAAGAAGTTGTGGGATGGTGTCTTGACTTATGATGTTTCAAAGAAGCAAAACTTTATGATGAGGGTGGCACTGATGTGGACTATCGATGATTTTCCTGTATATGGCATGCTCTCTGGTTGGGGGACTCAAGGTAAATTAGCGTGCCCATAATTTGCATGGAACATGGAAAGGCTTTTACCCTAAGATATGGTGGCAAAAGTTCCTGGTTTGATTCTCATCGTCGGTTCTTAGATCATGATCATCACTTCCGAAGGAATGCCCGAGTAATCAATAAGAATCAGACAGAAACGGAAGGGCCACCGCCTTCGTTGACTCCTGAACAAATTTGGGGTTTGGTTAGCGATCTTCCAAAAGTCATTAATGTTGGTGTGTCAAAATTACTGGGATATGGAGAATGGAATAACTGGACAAAACAAAGTATATTTTGGGAACTGCCGTACAGGAAGGATAACCTGTTACGACATAATCTTGATGTGATGCACATTGAGAAGAATTTATTTGACAACATTTTTAACACGGTTATGAATGTGGCTGACAAGACAAAGGACAATGAGAAGGCAAGGATGGACTTAGTTTTGTATTGTAGACAAAAGGATTTGGAGTTGAAGCCGCAGCCAAATGGAAAAATGGTCAAACCAAAAGCTTGTTATACTCTAACCGCCGATGAAGCAAAGTCTGTTTGTTGGTGGTTAAAAGAGCTTAGGACGCCTGATAGTTATTCCTCTAATTTGGCATGATGTGCTGATGTTAAAACAGGGAGGCTTCATGGGATGAAAAGTCATAATTGTCATGTATTCATGGAGTGTTTGCTTCCTATTTCTTTCAGTTCATTGCCCCGACATGTTTTGACCCCGCTTATAGAAATTAGTCATTTCTTCAAAGATCTATGCTCTGCAACTTTAAGGATGGATGGTCTCAAGAGGATGGAAGAAAATATTTTAATAATTCTGTGCAAGTTGGAGAGGATATTTCCCCCAGGTTTTTTTTATTCAATAGAACATCTCCTTGTCCATCTTGCATATGAAGCAAGGCTTGGTGGACCAGTCCAATATAGGTGGATGTATCTGTTTGAAAGGAAATATTATTACATTTGCACAATTAAATAATTAACGTCCCTTGAATAATGACTTGTCGCTAATGTTTTTTATTACTTAGATTCATGGGCGACTCTAAATGATCTATTAAATATAAGGCTACGGTTGAAGGATCAATCTGTGCGTCTTATTTCAACAACTTCATGTTAGCACCAAGAAATATGAGGAACGAGGTAGATTCTGATAATGCAGGGTTTCCTTATTCCCTATTAGTATTTAACCTTCCTGGCTGTCATGCTGGTAAAGAGATTATTTACTGGTTAAGTTATGAGGAGTATGCATCAGCCCATATTCATGTCTTGATAAATTGTACCGAGGTGAAACCATACCATGAGTAAGTTTCAACGACTCAATTTTGAAATAATATATCATATGTTGTATCAAATTCTCCCTTAACACATTTCGTACACATATTATTTGCTAGTGTGTTCTTGCAAATTAATCAAATAAGTGAACAAGATGCTTCTTCTCGTACACATGCAGATTTTCCTGAATGGTTCAAGCAATAAGTAAGTATCATACCACTTACCAAACATTGCCAAGCTTTATTGCTCAGTAAACATTAATTATTTAATATGACTTATATATCCATAGGTGCATCAACAACCATTAAGTGTAACAAATCAACACTTGAGATATTTAGCGTACGAGCCCTATAGCCGTGTTAAATCATGGCATATGTACTTTGTCAATGGGTACAAATTTCACATTGATGAATGGAATGTGGGCAAAAAGACAATTAATAGCGGGATTTACGTATATGGTGAAGGTAGTGGTCATTTCTATAGGGTCATGAAACACATATACGAGTTAGAATACAATACTACTACTTATCCTAAAAAAGTAGTGGTATTTTATTGTATCTTGTTTGATCCATCGAGTAGAGGCACAAAGGTGGATCCCAAGTATGGAACTGTGGACATTTGCATGGCATGAAGATATCAACAGTTTGATTTGTTTATAATTGCTCAAAATACAAAACAAATTTTTATGTCCCTTATCCATCAATGCGAACGGACAAACGAGGTTAGTGTGTTGCTGGCACAACCAAGCCTAGGGGTCACATAGAAATCGATGATGCAGAGGATAAGACGCCTTTCCAGGCGGATGAATCATCACATGTCAATGAAGTAATTGAGGTCGAGAGTATTACTGGCATGTTGGGATTTGAAGCTGATGGACAAGAAGTGGTCATTGGTAATCAGTCATTGATGCATGGATCATCAAAGGAAGAAATCGAAAATGATGACTCAATGGAAGAAGACGAAGAGTTGGATTTAGAATTAGATGACATTACCGAGTCTGAATAGGAACGCTATTGTTAAGTACTTTTATTGTAATTTTAAATATTTACTTGTTAGATATCGTTTGATTTATTTATTTTTACATTGATTAATAATTATCCTATAAAAATAGATATGTCAGCATCAGGAGGATAGCCGCCCCACCCCCCACCGTCTAACGGTGATAAGGGGAAGGGGAAGGCTAAGCGGGGACGATATATCATCAAGTGCTAGCTATTGCTGCTTTTTCTTCTACACCCACCCCCATCCCTTCTGCACCTATCCCAATTGCACCCACCCCGCCCCCTGCTGCACCCTCCCTGACCCCTACACTTCCTCCCCCCACCCATTCTACACCATCCCCGACCCATACTACACCCTCCCCGACCCGCACTACAGCATCCCCGACCCATACTGCACCCACTCGCTTCCATCCACGACGCTCAGTTACCGGCTACTCGCCGCCCCCTACTGCACCCATACCACACCCTCCACCACCACCACCATCATTTGTTGTGCCGGCCACACAGCCAGGATTATCGTTTAGGCCTACTCTCGGGATGACGCCACATACGGACCCGACCATTCAATCCTCATCATCGGTGCCCCACGTTGATGATGGCACCTCAGCGTCGGTGCATCAGTCGGCCGCGCCAGAGGCTGTGCCGGAGTGGGCCAGGATTCCAGCACCTGAGGAGTGACCATGGATCCAGTTGTTAGTTGAGCGTAAGTATTTTTAATTTAATGTTTTATAAGAATTACTATTTTTGTTATTCAATAAATATGTTGTTTGTCGTATTATTGATTTTTTAAAAGGGATCGAAGGCATTACGTACTTCATCATGCAGCAGTATCGTCGCTACTGGCCATCATGGGGGAAGATACCGTAGGACGATAGAGATCGTATCTTTAGACGATTCGGGGTAAGATGTTTATTATCTCTTGTAATTTTATATTTTCTTTTCACGCATTTTATATATTTTATTGTATAATTTCGTTAATTTTTTTTCCTTGTTAACAAGACCTTGTGCGCTGGCGTCCGATGCTTACTACAAAGATACGTGATGTCTTTGAGGAGAGATCTGGTCGTAGATTAGCGAACATGCTCCGGGAGCGTAGGCAGAGCCGCATACGTCCAGATTACATCGGCCGCAACATTTGGGCACAGCTATGTGCGTACTAGGACTCTCCAGCTTACAAGCTGAAGTATGAGCAGTCGAAGAGGAATCGAGCTTTTGAGAAGGGCGGGAGCCTACACACGGGTGGTTCGATTAACCATGTCCAGCAAGCCATTAACATGGAATGCATATGTAAATAATTAAGTTTATAAACTTTATATTTCATTAATAATTTATTTTATAATTAATTGATTTTATTCGTGTGTCGTTTGTAGGCATGATCACTTGGCAGGTCGATTGATGTCCCTACGGTCTTTACACAGACCTATATATGCGGATCGACAGGCGAGTTTAATAATATAATTTTTTTATTTATTGATCACATGAAGAGTTCATTACCAGGTTTAGTCAGGTAGCGTCTGAGGCTGTCTCCTGCTCCGATGCCTCGGATCCTTCCCAGCTTGACCCAGCCAAGGCAGAGAGACTATAGACCCAGGTGTGGGTTGATGTGACCGGTGGGAAGAAGAAGGGGCAGATTTACGGTACTGGGAGCCTAGCTCGTATCATCCATCAAGGGGTCCGTGCTTGACACATCGGGAGGCTGCATCTTCTAGCTTACAAAACACGGAGGAGGTGCAGCAGCTAAAACGAGAGGTGCATCAGCAGAGGGAGGTAAACGAGCGCATGAGGCAGCAGATGGAGGCTCTTTCACATGTGGTCGGGGTTGTGCTTGATGGGCTCCCACCTACTACTACCGAGGCACCTGGGCAGCAGTAGGATGCCGGTGTGTCGTCTCAGCTGCAGCCAGATGGTCATCTTAAAATCTCTCCCCCCGCCAAGCAATGGTGATTATTATGATAAGGATTATTAGGATAGTTTATAGTTGTAGGGTTTTGTAGTCGTAGGGTTATTTTGTACGGATTTATGTATGAATATTGTATTTGTTTTATGTTTTTATTATATTTTAGTTTTATTTTAATTAAATTTTAATTTTATTTGTAGTTTAAATTTTAATTTTAATTAATAATTAAAATAAAATAAACTAATAATTAATAATTAAAAAAAATTAATTAAATTAAAGGAAAAAATGTATTAATTTTAATTTAAAAAAATAAAATGAGATTACTGACTGAAATTTCCCTCGGTAATCATTAAAACCTTATCGAAGGACATTTTTGTCGGTAAAATGGGTTCCCTTTTACCGACGGAAAAGGTCATCGGTAAGTCTATGAGGGATTTATCGACGGCTTTTTCCGTCGGTAATGGCTCAGCTCATCTAAGGAGTTACCGACGGAATAATTTCCATCTGTAATTACTGACGGATTGCCCAATTCAGTCGGAAACGGTTAGCGACGAGCTTATTACCGACAGATTTGAGTCCGTCGGAAATCGGTTGGAAACATGACGTTACCGACAGCTTTTTGACGTGTCTAACAGCTTTTGTCGATCGGTAATTAGCTTTTTTTTTTTTTTTCTAGTATCTGGAATTTTTCAATTTCTCCCCTATCACGTATAATCGATTATCTCAATCGATTATTGGCTCACCAACTTGTGGATAATCGATTATCTCCTATCCATAATCGATTTTTGCTTTAGTTTTTAACCTATATAAGCTTGTTACCACACTTCAACATACATGTTAGAGGTATCAAGGTGAAAAATAGTGAAAATTGATTCGATTTTTCTAATCTATAAATAAATTTAGCAAGGGATATTTAAGAGTAAAAACATGCCAAATTCATTAACCACAATCTATCTCAATAAATGTACATTTAATTGTTTGCGGTGTAGTTAAAGCTTTCCATAACATCAGTAAATTTGAATTTCAATCAATCATCTAGATTTCAACCATTAATTATATTTTCGAAATTAAAAATTGGATTTGAAATCTTTGACAATTTTGGCAATAAAAAATATTCAAATAGAAAATTTGTCAAACTCATTTAAAAACTCTTTTTATTAACCACAATCTTAATAAATTCTCATTTATGTATTTGTGGTATCGTTAAAGATTTCCATAAATATGAAAACCTTTGAATTCAAAACAATTTTTTCAAATCAATCCTTAATCAATTTTTGAATCAAACATCATAAAGGATTTTTTTTCACAATCTTAATAAATTTTATAATTTGAAAATATGTCGTTTATTAACTCATGATTAGAAATCAATTTTCCAATTAAGTGCAATCATGAATTAATTACTAATTGAGTCTTAAAATAAATTATAAGAAACAATGTTTTTGAATTTCAAAATATATCTCCATAAATTTTTAAATATAGCAAGGAGATTTGATTTTTGAATTTAAAATCCCAAAAATTGAATTCTCTTTATTAGAGTAATCAAAAAATATTAAAGTAATATAATTACTTATTGATCATTTGAATTTTGAAAAATGATCCTCAATAAATTTTTGTATCATTAAATATCAGGTATTTATTGTCACAATCTTGATGATTTTCAAATTGGAAAGATATGATTTATTAATTCATGATTATAAAATAAATTTTACAATAAAGTATGATCATGAATTAAATCACTAATTGATTTTGAAATCAGATTTTGAAAAATAGTGAAAAATAACAATTTTTCAAAATAATTTTGTATAAAGGATTTTAAAGTCAATTCAAATTTGAACTCATTTGAATTTGATATCTTGAAAATGATTAAAGTAAAAAAAAAGGTATCATATCATAGTGAAACATTTATTAGAAAATTAATTAGGATTTGATTGAAAACATAACACTTTAAAAAATGCTAGATTTCGTGGCATAATCAATTATATGCCTACTATTTTCTGTGAATTTTTTAAGATCATCCTACAATCGATTATCTTAATGGATTATAGTACTTCTGTCTTTGTTCCCTATTTTCAATTTTTCATAACAAGGAAGATTTGTAACTTATTCAAATTTATTATACCATTTTTTACATAATAATCAATCAAATTCAAGTAATCATACAACATTTTGCAATAATTTCACAAACAAATAATCATATTCAAGTTGGGATTATTGCATGGAATATATCTATGTTTCATCTTGATTGAGTTCATATAGATGTTGTGACACCCCGGTTTTTACGGTTTTTCATATCAGTAAAATATATCTATTTATATTATTTTTATTGGAATGATAATTATTTGGACAATAATTTTTAATTATTCTATGACGCTTAATCTTGAGTAATTTTATTTACTCATTTAAAATTATTTTATTGAGTGCATTAACATTGTCTCATTTCAGTATATGCACGCTTACTAGGCAATAAAATTAATCTATTATCACTATTATTATTTGTTTAGAAAAATATTTTAAATAATATGATTGAAAGAAATTTATTTTTAGATTTTATTCTACTTAATTTTAGATTTGAAAATAAATTAGTTTAGTATTATTTGGAGATTAGTTTTGAATCATTAATTTTCTTGGTTAATAAATTCAACCATCAATCTCTATCCTATTTCAAATTTTGAAAATTTAAATTTTCACTCATTATTTTAGATCCAAAGGTTAAAGGAAAATATTTTTTTTCTAGACTCAATATCAATCACTCATTTTGTACCTACTTCTATTAAATAAAAAAAGAAAAAGAAAAGGAAATCAATTCTTCCCTTCTTTATTTCAATCAGAACCGGATTGTCACTATTATTATTTGTTTAGAAAAATATTTTAAATAATATGATTGAAAGAAATTTATTTTTAGATTTTATTCTACTTAATTTTAGATTTGAAAATAAATTAGTTTAGTATTATTTGGAGATTAGTTTTGAATCATTAATTTTCTTGGTTAATAAATTCAACCATCAATCTCTATCCTATTTCAAAATTTGAAAATTTATATTTTTCACTCATTATTTTAGATCCAAAGGTTAAAGGAAAATATTTTTTTTCTAGACTCAATATCAATCACTCATTTTGTACCTACTTCTATTAAATAAAAAAAGAAAAAGAAAATAAAATCAATTCTTCCCTTCTTTATTTCAATCACAACCGGATTGTTACTATTATTATTTGTTTAGAAAAATATTTTAAATAATTGATTGAAAGAAATTTATTTTTAGATTTTATTCTACTTAATTTTAGATTTGAAAATAAATTAGTTTAGTATTATTTGGAGATTAGTTTTGAATCATTAATTTTCTTGGTTAATAAATTCAACCATCAATCTCTATCCTATTTCAAATTTTGAAAATTTATATTTTTCACTCATTATTTTAGATCCAAAGGTTAAAGGAAAATATTTTTTTTCTAGACTCAATATCAATCACTCATTTTGTACCTACTTCTATTAAATAAAAAAAGAAAAAGAAAAGAAAATCAATTCTTCCCTTCTTTATTTCAATCAGAACCGGATTGTCACTATTATTATTTGTTTAGGAAAATATTTTAAATAATATGATTGAAAGAAATTTATTTTTAGATTTTATTCTACTTAATTTTAGATTTGAAAATAAATTAGTTTAGTATTATTTGGAGATTAGTTTTGAATCATTAATTTTCTTGGTTAATAAATTCAACCATCAATCTCTATCCTATTTCAAAATTTGAAAATTTATATTTTTCACTCATTATTTTAGATCCAAAGGTTAAAGGAAAATATTTTTTTTCTAGACTCAATATCAATCACTCATTTTGTACCTACTTCTATTAAATAAAAAAAGAAAAAGAAAAAGAAATCAATTCTTCCCTTCTTTATTTCAATCAGAACCGGATTGTCACTATTATTATTTGTTTAGAAAAATATTTTAAATAATATGATTGAAAGAAATTTATTTTTAGATTTTATTCTACTTAATTTTAGATTTGAAAATAAATTAGTTTAGTATTATTTGGAGATTAGTTTTGAATCATTAATTTTCTTGGTTAATAAATTCAACCATCAATCTCTATCCTATTTCAAAATTTGAAAATTTATATTTTTCACTCATTATTTTAGATCCAAAGGTTAAAGGAAAATATTTTTTTTCTAGACTCAATATCAATCACTCATTTTGTACCTACTTCTATTAAATAAAAAAAGAAAAAGAAAAAGAAATCAATTCTTCCCTTCTTTATTTCAATCAGAACCGGATTGTCACTATTATTATTTGTTTAGAAAAATATTTTAAATAATATGATTGAAAGAAATTTATTTTTAGATTTTATTCTACTTAATTTTAGATTTGAAAATAAATTAGTTTAGTATTATTTTGAGATTAGTTTTGAATCATTAATTTTCTTGGTTAATAAATTCAACCATCAATCTCTATCTTATTTCAAATTTTGAAAATTTATATTTTTCACTCATTATTTTAGATCCAAAGGTTAAAGGAAAATATTTTTTTTCTAGACTCAATATCAATCACTCATTTTGTACCTACTTCTATTAAATAAAAAAAGAAAAAGAAAAGAAAATCAATTCTTCCCTTCTTTATTTCAATCAGAACCGGATACCCCCCCACCCCCCCCCCCCCCACCCCCACAAAAAACACACACTCTACTCTTATTTCTTCTTCCTCCTCTCAACCAAAGCTTCCTCATCCTCCTCTCCACAAACTCAGCCACACGCCGCCACTGGAGAGGCCACCGTCCAACCGCCGCGAGAGGAAGAAGATGATCGCACATCCCAGCTCCCCTCATCTCACGCGGCTAGTTCGTTGCTCCTCGTCGCTGTGCCCCTATCGCCGTCGATGTGCCCCTGTCACCACCGTGTCGTTCGGTCGCCGTTTCGGTCGTGCCTAGTAGGGAGAGGACACCCACACTCATAGCTCGTGGACCCACACCTATAACCGACTGGTTTCTTCCTTGACTGTTGCAGCAGCGCGAAAATGGAGCTCCGTCGTTGTCTCCGCCGTTCGGACCACCTCCAACCATCACCACTCTTCTCCCTTCCTTGTGGGTGAGTGATTCCTCATCTTATCATGTTAAATTTCAGAAAGCCCCAAAAGTGAATTTGAAACCCTAACCCTAGGTTTTGATTTCAGTTTGTAATTTTGAAATTGAACTTTGTTCTGTGTAATTGGGACTATGAATTAGTGTTTCCCTAAACTAATTTCATTGTTCTTTGGCTAGATTGATTTCCCCCCAAATTATGATATGAACCCTAAAGCCCCAATCTGATTTTATTTGAAATTGGTTATGTTTTTGTAAAATTTACTATGTATCTATGTAATTGGGACTGTTAATTTATGAATTCCAAGGCCAATTTCATATTCCTATGAGCAAATATCATTTTCCTCAATTTCACTCAAAACCCTTACTTTTCATCTTGCTCCAATTACGAAATCGATTCTGGTTTTGTGCAATTGAGACTCTAAATTAATGTTTTCCTAAATTAATTCTGTTGTTCTTTGATCAAATTAATTTCCTGAATTTTTGAGATGATCCGTCTTTTGCCCAAAATTGATTTATTGGAAAATTGACTCCGTTTTTATTAAATTGAATGTTTGAAATTATTAGATAGTATGTTTGATATCGAGTTATTGATTTTATGTTGCTTGGTTGTTGTAAATGTGCTAGGACACTCTCTAGGGTGTTAGCTATGATTTTCATGCTTAGAGAAGCATGATTGACATTTTTAGGAGTTGTCGTGAATTTGCCTGCATGGGTTGTGAAATGTCAAAGGGACCAGGACATCGTTGAGAAGGGAACAAATTGTTGGAGCACCAAGGAGAGGATCTTTTTCTGGTCTACAAAGGTAAGGGGAGAATGCCTGAGGGATATTTAAATTATGATAACTATATGCTTGATGTGTTTGATTTTATGTGGTTGTTGAAGTTGATTGTTGATGTGGCTGTTTTAGTGAAAATTTTGAATTTTATGACCTTTATGATATATTGGATTGAATTACATGCTTGTATGATTTATGATGAGTTATAAATATGTGTATTCTACTGACCATGCTATAATTGTTGTAAGTTGTGTTGGCTGTTGCATAGAAGCTTAACCATTGGTTAGAGCTCAAAATGTAAGATAAAAGCCTTAAGAAAACATATTGGAAAGCCACACGATAAAGATTTTAAAATTTTAAGCAGCATTTTGATAAAAGAGAAAGTAAATACTCTTTTAACATTTGGTGAAGATTTCAGAAAACTTTAAATAAAAAAAATTCTTTATAAAAATAAAAGAAAAATTATTTCGGAGATTTTAAAGATGTGATTCTATGAAAAGCTTAAATTTGGAGACTATTTTATGGTGAAGAACCATAGAGGAAAACAAGTTCCATTTCAAGTTCTTTATGAAGAGATTTTAGTTCTCAATATTTTAGAAAAAGTTTTCTCTCAAAAAGTTTTAAATATTTTTGGGGAAAAAAAAATATATAGATCTTTTCCAAAGTAAAGATGGATTTTTATAAAATAAATAGACTTTCTATAACTCAAGGTTTTTAAAATGAATTTCAAAAGGAAAAAAAAAACGTTTTTTTTCAAAAGGCTTTATTTCAAAATAAAAATATCCGATAACTTGGATAAGTTACGGAAGTTTTGTTTTGGATTTGTATTTTCACTAAACGAAAAAGAACGTTGAAAAGTGAACCTAGTAACCAAGACGTCGGGATACTAGTGTTTTAAAAACATATTGATCTATGATCCGTGTCACGTTATGGATTGTGTCCTGAGTACGTTGTTATGGACTGTGTGACCTATACACGTTGTATTAAAAACGTGGTGAAAGTAGTAAAAAGGTGAAAGTCATTTTCTATGACCACAAAGTCCAAGACTGGTGCATCGGTCCAGGACTGTTGTGATTAAACACTCGGACTTAAAGATCCTGTGTTGATAATAAGAGTTTTAACACGTTGAAAATTTATGGAAGGCCGTGAGCCTTGGGCTTCGACAAAGGGAAGAATGATACACGAAGAAAAGCTACGAAAATAAAAATGATTTTCTCATGCATTTTGGCAGACGTGCTCACGTTGTTTTCGTATGAATACCTTGAAGGGTCAGGTATTTCATGCTACGTTGTTTCATTGTGCCTTGATGGACAATGGAGTCCATATGCCTGGGTTGATGTGCCTTGTGTTGGACAGTATGCTATGGACATCCACACACGTTGATCACTGTGTCCAGAGTTTTGGATAGTGCCATGGAAAAACACGTTGTGCCTTATTGGCAATCGAGCCTGATCAGCTCATTTTTAAAAGAAGTTGAAATCTCCGGAGACTAGAATCAAACGTTGAATTATAGAGATGCCATATGTTTTTTAAAAATGACGATGAATTGTGTTACCATACTATATTTGGAAATTTTCATGTTGGGTATATGACAGTGTTTAATTGTATCTGATGCTTTTGTATTACAAGTATGTAGTTGTCATAATTCATCCATATATTGGTATCTCACCCTTACAATATATCAGGTTCTTTTTTGGCTTTTGCTGTTGTATCTTGGTACCTGAGAGTAGATGGCACAGAAGAGTTCCCAGCTTTATTTTGGGATTTTAGTCCCGATCCTTGAAGAGGTCGGTAATAGTGGTAAGAACTATGGAAGTTTTTTCAGTAGGTGTCTTTTAGAACGACCAGCTTAGGTTTTTGAGAAGTTATTGATTAATGATAGTATGTATGTTTATGGCTCGGAAAGTCTTTATTTTGAATAAAATGTTTATGGCTTGGAGAGCTTTTCTTTTGGATGGAAATCTAAGATTTTCCTTTTGGTCATGTATAGTTTGTTGATGTAAATACTTTCAGAATAACACCATCTTGATGTATTTTGTATGACTGAAACTTCTGGGATGAAAATATAAATATTTTAGTAGATGTTTTTATTTTGGGATGTTGGAATTATAGAGGAGACTCTATCGAAATTTTTGTACAAATTCTAGCTTTTTATTCAAGTACATTTCTAAAATAAATAGGCTTGCCAGGCTAGGATTGTAAGGTTGTGCGCCGGTCACGGCTTAGGTTTTGAGTCGTGACAAATTTTATATACATGACCAGAGTTGAAGCTCTAATACCACATGTTGACCGTGGCAACCATTACCCAAGAGGGGGAGAATTGGGTTTTAAATACAAATGAAATCTTTTGCAATAAATCAAAACCCTTTTCAAAGTCATTGCAGAATTTGCAGTGGATAAATAATTCTTTTCAAATTAAATTGCTTTTAAAAAAAATCCTTTGAAAATAAAGCGTGATAAGGAAAATGGCGGAAAACGCAAAGAGCGGTAATTTAAGTGCGATTGTCAAAAGAGATAAGGAAAGAAGATGAACTCAATGATATATCTTGGTTCGGCCACAAACTACTCACGTGGCCTATATCCAGTCCCCAAGGCAATACCACCAAGGGTTTTCACTCAACACTAGCTTTTAAACAAACGCAGCTAGAAACCTTAACAAATAAGAGCAATCCTCACAGACCAGGGATATCACCACTGTAACACCCTGCTTTTTATATACGTTGTATTATCGGTAATGATATATCTATTTATATTTTTTCATGAGACCCAGAAAATAATTTTAGAGAAAACAAAATCAAAGCTAGAACCTAATATATTGTAGGAAGTTATGGCAAAATTTTGGGTTCAAAATTCAGACGGGACCCGGTTGCGTTTTCACTGACAGTATAATTTTGTATCGGTCAGAAAACCCTAATTTGACACGAAACTGAAAATTTTTAGATTTTTATCACTTTTTAATGATATGATCTATTTTGAAAATTTTCGTTCAAAAATAAAATGTTATATTTTATTCGGGCGAATTTTCGAAGAAAACAAGCGAAAATCTAAATCGGTTAAACGACGGAGCTGGATACGAAACTGCAGAGATAAAATCGGATACTGGATTGATGGGACAACTTGCCACCTTAGGGGGTGAGTCATGTGGCGAGTCACTACTTTGACTCACTATGTCATTATTATTACTTGAAAGAAATTATCTAGTGTTTTTTATGTGAAAAGACCATTTTACCCCTAAGTCTTTATGTAATTCCTTTTGTGTCCTAAAATTAATCCTACCACTTCCTCACTTGCTCAATTTCGTGCAGCCCCCCTCCCTCACTCAATCACACTTCTTTCATTTCTTTCCTCACACTTTCTCATCAAAAACCCTAAGTTCATTTACAAGACTTCTATTGAAAACTCCAAGTTCTTGTTCATTTCTTCATCTACTAGAGGTATAACCTTATGTGTGACACCCCATTCCCAGGGTATCACATTTACGTAACTTGTTGCGGAAATATACTCAATAAAATATTGCTGGTTTGCTTTCGGAAAATAATATCTTCTAATTACTTATCCTTATTAAAAAATGGTGATATAAATTTTTCTTTTTCTTTTACTCCACATACAATCCAACAACATCAATATAATATATAACTATATAACATATATAGGTATCATAAAAGTTTTACACTAACGTAGCGGTAATCTGAAATCACAACTCAAAAGGATGACTTTCAATAGCCAAACATCTAGACTAACAAAGTACCACTACTTGACAAAAAGTCTTATAGCTAGTCAATATTACAAAACATCAAATGGAAGAACTCTTTAGTTCTTGCTACTATTACCGACCTCTTCAAGGATCAAGATTAGTATCCCCGATTGAAGTTAAAACTTCCTCCGCACCATCTATTGTAAGGGTGAGATATCAATATATGAGTTTTGATAAGACAACCGCATGCGCAACACACAAAACAACATATACCAAATATTCACAGCATACAAAATTTATCTAAACAGCAGAATAATTTTTATCAAAAGGGTTTCATACCCAACAGTCATCGCCATTTTATAAAAAAAATGCATGACACTTCTGTTGAAAGTGCCTCAAAATCAAGTTGAAAAGTGCAGAATTTGATGATCAGTCAGCTGGTAATCGATTACAGGAAGGCCGTAATCGATTATGGACCTTCTGTCTGAGATCAGGACCGTGGACAGAGAGCTGGTAATCGATTACCAGGATGTGGTAATCGATTACGCTAATCGATTACCAAGAATCGCGTAATCGATTACGCGCGTCAGTTTTCTGATATTAAAGGGTTCATGACAGCAGAAACGAAATAAGATTTGGGGGTTTCTTGAGTGCGTTTTTTCGGTGCGAAACAGAGAGAAAAACCTGAGAATACTATCATCTTGTAATGCTTTTATTCTATTGTGATTAGAGAGAAGAATCAAGAGAGGATTAGAGAGAGATCAAGGGTTGTGTGAAAATAGAGAGACGAAAGGCTTGGGTTCTCTTGTTTGTTCATCTTGAACATGGTGGAGTAAAGATCCAAGGGATCTCTATTGTAATCTTGATCAAAGTTCATAGTGGAGGAGGCTCTCTCCCGTGGATGTAGGCCACATTGGCTGAACTACGCTAAACTGTGTGTGTGCTCTCTATCTCTTCTTCCCTTTCTCTTTTCTTGCTGCTGTAATTGAATTACCTGCTGTGGTAATTCAATTACCACATATTGCTGTGCTTGATTTGCATAATTTTGCGCTAGTTCTTGGTGGTTGTTTGCTATAGTATTTCTTCTACATTAGTTGTACTGGGTTTAGATTGTGGAAACTCTATTTCTTGGTACTGCGTAGTCTTTTGTGTATTGTTTCAGGGATCTTCTTTGGGTTCTTTCATACACATCGAACCAACAAGTGGCGCCGTCTGTGGGAAGTGAAAGAAGAAGAAGGATCAAAAGGCTAAACTATGGGAAACACAAAGTATGACATAGAGAAATTCTCCGGAAGTAATGACTTCGGGTTATGGAGGGTTAAGATGGAGGCAATCTTGATACAACTTGGATGTGCAGAAGCTCTCAAGGGAGAGGCAAGGATGGCGAACACTCTATCACAAAGGGAGAAGACCGATATGATAGAGAAGGCAAGAAGTGCAATAATTCTATGTCTTGGTGATAAGGCATTGAGAGAGGTTGCAAGGGAAAAGACAGCGGCATCTATGTGGGCAAGGTTAGAAACATTGTACATGACAAAGTCACTAGCGAATAGGCTATGCTTGAAGCAACTTCTATATTCCTTCAAGATGACGGAATCGAAGTCCATTGTGGAGCAACTTGCGGAATTCAATAAAATTCTTGATGACCTTGAGAACATTGAGGTGAAGCTTGATGATGAGGACAAGGCATTGCTCCTACTTAATTCTTTACCTAAATCCTTTGAGCACTTCAAGGATGCTATTTTGTATGGCAATGATCAAACCATTTCCTTGGATGATGTTCAAACTTCAATCCGGACAAAGGAGCTCCAAAGGCAACAAGAGTTGAAAGCGGAGAATAATGGTGAGAGCTTGAATGTCTCAAGGGGGAGGAACGAGAAGAAAGGGTTCAAGAGCAAGAGGTCTAGATCAAAATCAAAGAGTCATTCAAAGTCAAAGCTCAGGTGTTTCAATTGCAATAAAACGGGTCACTTCAAGAAAGATTGTCCTGAAAAGGGGGGCAAGGAATCAAGGAACTCCGCTGAGGTTGCAATTGCTTCGGATGGCTATGAAAGTGCCGGGGTGTTGGTGGTATCAAGTTCAGAAACACAAAGGAGTTGGGTTATGGATTTCGGATGTTCGTACTATATGTGCCCAAGGAAGGACTACTTCGAGACACTAGAACTCAAAGATGGTGGAGTGGTGCTTCTAGGAAATAATAAAGCATGCAAGGTACAAGGTATGGGAACTATTCGGTTGAAAACTTCTGAAAATCGTGAAATCCTTTTAAAGGATGTGAGGTATGTTCCTGAACTTAAGAGAAACCTTCTATCCATTAGCATGTTTGATAATTTAGGTTATTCAACTAAAATTGAACATGGTATGATAAAGATTTCTAGTGGTGCTTTAATAATAGCTAAGGGAACAAATAAAAATGGATTGTATATTCTTAATGGTTCCACTGTTATTGCACAAGCATCGGTAGCTAGCCAAACACCACATGATAAAACCAAGTTATGGCACTTAAGGCTAGGTCATGTAAGTGAAAAAGGATTGATAGAATTATCTAAACAAAACTTGTTAAATGGTGATAAATTGGAGAAACTAGAATTTTGTGATCATTGCATATTAGGTAAACAACATAGAGTTTCTTTTGGAACCGGTATGCATGTTTCTAGTAGACCTTTTGAGTATGTGCACTCGGATCTTTGGGGTCCATCAAGGGTGATGACTCATGGAGGGGGATCCTATTTTCTTACCATGATTGATGACTTTTCTAGAAGAGTGTGGATTTACATTTTGAAAAATAAATCTGAAACCTTTCAAAAATTCAAGGAATGGCACACTCTTATAGAAAATCAACTAGGCTCGAAATTGAAAGTTTTAAGGACTGACAATGGCTTGGAGTTTGTTTCAAAGCAATTTAATGAGTTTTGCAGGAAACAGGGAATTAAAAGGCATAGGACTGTGGCACGGACTCCTCAACAAAATGGCCTAGCCGAAAGGATGAATAGGACTATTTTGGAGCGTGTTAGGTGTATGCTTTTGGGTGCTGGACTACCTAAGAGTTTCTGGGGTGAAGCTGCAAATACTGCAGTGTACTTGATAAACAGATGTCCGTCTTCAGCTTTAGACTTCAAGACACCTATGGAAGTATGGAGTGGTAAACCAATGGATTACTCTAATATCAGGGTATTTGGTTCTTTGGCATTTGCTCACATCAGGGAAGACAAGCTTGATGCATGGGTGGTAAAATGCATCTTCATTGGGTATCCGGATGGTGTGAAGGGCTACAAGTTATGGAAGTTGGAATCAGGAGGATCAAGGTGCTTTGTAAGCAGGGATGTCACATTTGATGAAACCAGGATGGGTATGATGTGCAGTGGCTTGGAACAAAGCAGTTCAGATGAAACATACCAGAAAGCTCAGTTTGAGGTGGAGTCTCCCACCTCTAACACCAGAGAGGAAAGTCCACCACCAGCAGAACAGATAGATAAACAACCACCAGCAGTATCAGACTATCAGTTGACCAGAGATCGAGTTAGGAGGAATATTGTACCTCCTAATAGATTTGGGTATGTTGACCTCGTTTGCTATGCTCTTAATGAGGCTGAAGAGATACAAGATCCAGAACCGAGAAGTTTCAGAGAGGCTATGGAAAGCAAGGATAGTCAGAATTGGTTACAAGCGGTACAAGCAGAAATGGAATCCTTGGATAAAAATCAAACCTGGACACTTGTGGACTTACCCAAGAATCAAAGGGTAGTTGGATGCAAGTGGATCTTCAAGAAAAAGGATGGCATTCCAGGCATTGAGGAGGCAAGGTTCAAGGCAAGACTGGTAGCAAAGGGTTTTACACAGGTTGAAGGGATTGACTACAATGAGATCTTTTCACCTGTGGTAAAACATTGTTCTATAAGGATATTGATGTCTATTGTGAATCAGTATGACTTGGAACTAGAGCAGATGGATGTCAAGACAGCATTTCTACATGGAGATCTAGAGGAAACTATCTACATGCAACAACCGGAAGGATATGCAGAAGATAAGACCAAGGTATGTCTCTTGAGAAAATCACTTTATGGGCTAAAACAAAGCCCTAGACAATGGTACAAAAAATTTGATGATTTTCTCTTGAGAGTGGAATTTCTGAGGAGTAGTTATGATAGCTGTGTATACATACTAAGGAGAGAGGAGGAGTGTGTTCTTTTCCTACTCCTATATGTGGATGACATTCTTATAGCCAGCTCTAGCAAGGAAGAGATAAGCAAGCTAAAGGATCAATTGAATTCTGAATTTGAGATGAAGGATCTTGGTAATGCAAAGAGGATACTTGGGCATGAACATAGTTAGAAACAGAAAGAAAGGGGAACTATTACTATCTCAGCAAGGTTACTTGAGGAAAGTTGTAGAAAGGTATAGGATGCATCAATCCAAACCGGTTTCTACACCTTTGGGTAATCACACGAAGCTCTCCATTACTCAAGCTCCTAGCAACGACACGGAAAGAAGAAGAATGGATTCTATTCCTTATGCAAGTGGAGTGGGTAGCATCATGTATGGGATGGTATGTAGCAGGCCGGATTTGGCACACGCCGTTAGCATTGTTAGCAGATTTATGGCGGATCCTGGGGAAGCTCATTGGGAGGCTTTGAAGTGAGTTCTAAGGTATTTGAATGGTTCTCTAAGTTCTGGACTTATGTACAAGAAGGCAGCTCAAGGGGAAGATGCTATTGTGGGTTATGTTGATGCGGATTATGCCGGCAATGTTGATACAAGGAAGTCTCTTTTGGGGTATGTGTTCACTTTGTTTAGGACTGCAATTAGTTGGAAGTCTACTTTACAACCCGTGGTTGCGTTGTCAACTACACAAGCGGAGTATATAGCTCTTGCGGATGGAGTAAAGGAAGCTCTATGGTTAAAAGGGATGATGGGTGAATTTGGAATTATGCAAAAGTGTGTGACTGTCCATTGCGATAGCCAAAGTGCTATTCACTTAGCTAATCATCAAGTTTATCATGAGAGAACGAAGCATATTGATATAAGGCTTCATTTCATTAGAGATGTGGTTGAATCAAAGGAAATTCAGATTGAGAAGATAGCTTCGGAAGACAACCCAGCGGATGCATTTACAAAGTCACTACCAAGAGTAAAGTTCAAGCTTTGCTTGGACTTGATAAACTTCATTGAAGCATAATTCCATAAGTGGGAGAGCCACCACTACAAGGTTAAACTCAATCCTCTGATTTGGAGTCGAGGTGGAGTATTGTTGAAAGTGCCTCAAAATCAAGTTGAAAAGTGCAGAATTTGATGATCAGTCAGCTGGTAATCGATTACAGGAAGGCCGTAATCGATTACGGACCTTCTGTCTGAGATCAGGACTGTGGACAGAGAGTTGGTAATCGATTACCAGGATGTGGTAATCGATTACGGTAATCGATTACCAAGAATCGCTTAATCGATTACGAGCGTCAATTTTCTGATATTAAAGGGTTCGTGACAGCATAAACGAAATAAGATATGGGGGTTTCTTGAGTGCGTTTTTTCAGTGCGAAACAGAGAGAAAAACCTAGAGAATACTATCATCTTGTAATGCTTTGATTCTATTGTGATTACAGAGAAGAATCAAGAGAGGATTAGAGAAAGATCAAGGGTTGTGTGAAAATAGAAAGACGAAAGGCTTGGGTTCTCTTGTTTGTTCATCTTGAACATGGTGGAGTGAAGATCCAAGGGATCTCTAATGTAATCTTGATCAAAGTTCATAGTGGAGGAGGCTCTCTCCCGTGGATGTAGGCCACATTGGCTGAACCACGCTAAACTGTGTGTGTGCTCTCTATCTCTTCTTCCCTTTCTCTTTTCTTGCTGCTGTAATTGAATTACCTGCTGTGGTAATTCAATTACCACATATTGCTGTGCTTGATTTGCATAATTTTGCGCTAGTTCTTGGTGGTTGTTTGCTATAGTATTTCTTCTACATTAGTCGTATTGGGTTTAGATTGTGGAAACTCTATTTCTTGGTACTGTGTAGTCTTTTGTGTATTGTTTCAGGGATCTTCTTTGGGTTCTTTCATACACATCGAACCAACAACTTCAATATTCAGGCTCTAGTTTGATACCTAATCTCCGGAGATCCCACAACTTTCTATTTCGTTTTGAGCAGATCAAGCTCACACATGGCACATTGTAAAAATGAGAACACATAACACACTGGCAACTCTCCAACGTACCAAGGTTATTGTTCAAAAATGTAACTCATTGGTCTATACACAGAGAACCCAATGGTCACTGCGAATACTGGAGTTTATTGTCCATAACCTATTGCATCACTCAGAACCTCAATAGTTATCGCATAAAGTTGGACACTCAGTCCAGTAAAATACATCGGTTCACACATAAACCCAATGATTCAAATGGAACCACAGTCCATAACAGATACATTGATCCACTCAGGACTCAATGATCACACGGCACGTCTGCCAACAATGCATGAGAAAAACTTTTATTCTCGTTTGTTTTCTTTGAAGTAATAATCTTTCCTTGTCGAAGCCCAAAGCTTACAACCGTGCTTAATTTTATATTAAGACTTTTCAATTTAAACAAACACAGGACACACAGTCCAAATGTTTCAAACTCAACACAAGACACACAGTCTGAGTGCTCAATCTCAAAGCCCTAAACTGATGCACGAGTCCTAGGATCGCGGATATGGAACTCACATTTTCCACATCAAATTTAGGATACACAGTCCACAAAACCATTGCAGGACCCTCAGTCCAATGGCACAGATCCCTGATCTACGTGTCCACAGAACACTAGAACCCCGACGTCTCGGTTCCTAGGTTCGTTTATCCTTTGTAAAACAATTCGCTCAGTGAAAAACAAATACAAAACAAATCTCCAAAAACTTATCCAAGTTTAACGGAATAATTTCACTGAATAAAAATCCTCTTACAGAAATTCTTTTCTGTTAAAACGTTGATAAAACATAAAAATCATTGATAAATTCTTTTCTTTCCAATCACTTTATTTCTAAAAATGATTCTCAATAAAAGTCATCTTTCAAAAAGCCCTTACTAAATAAAATTTCATATTAACAAAATAAAATCTCTTTGTCAAAATTTCTCATAAAAATCTTTTTTTTAATTTAAATAACTTTTCTGTCATAAGTAATTGTTTTGACTGCTATATTACGTTATTTTCGGAACTTAACCACTTTAAATAAAATTTAATAATAAAATTGAATTTATTTTGGAAAAACTAGGGCCTGTAAAAATTTCCACAGTTTCGCCTTTACTGTCACTTTATTGACATATTTTCCACAAAAAATATTATTAAAATAATATTTTTCCACCTTTTTCTAAAATTCGCATAAATTAATCACTTTGATTAATTCTCCAAGCTTATCAAGTTTTTATCTTCAAATTAATTTTAAACACTGACCAACGTCAGGTTTCTCAATCCATCACTCAACAGTAGATAATTTCATAACAATATAGCATGGCATACATTCAAGTCATGGCATGCATCACAATTATAATTTAACAATTCAATTATAATCATGTAAATCAACATATCACAAAAATTCAAGTAATCATATAATCACTTAAACAATAAACGATTCAAAAATCACAGCAAATCATTACAGATAATTCACAGATGACTCAACAAAATAGCATACGATTATCTTAAACTCCTCAGGCTTTTCCCCCCTTACCTCTTGAAGATTCAAGTGTTCGTTTCACGAACTGTTTTCCGACTCGATCTCCGTCTCCTTCGCACGCTCAGGATAATCAACAACGATTTTTCCTTCACAACAAATTAAATCCAAATCAACAAATGAAACAACAAAAATCAATCTAATCCCTATGGCTAAGTTTCGGCCTACTCAAGTGATTAGGCTAAGGATGTTTAAAAATTTTCTAACTCATGCATTAATGATCCTTAAACATGATGAAGACATGATCAATGATCATAAACCAAGAACTTGAACAAAAACTCATCTAACTCAATGAGTTAGGGTTTCGGCCCTTATGAAAAGAAAAGGTTAGGATTTGATTTGATTTGGTTTTCTCAATCACTTGGATTCAATAATTATGGGTATTAGAGAGATGACATCAAGTGTTAAATCATAGAAATTAAAACAAACTCATCTAGTCTCTCTAAGACTTAGATTCGGCCCACTATGGAAGAATAGGAAAGAAATTTTCTCTTGATTCATGCTCTTGGATCTTGAATATAGAGATCATAGTGAGTTCATAGAAATTGGTTTCAAATCAAATGGATTTTTCTACAATTTTCTAGAGACTATTGAAGAAAACTTCATGAAATTGGATGATGATGATTTATGGCATAAACTTACAAAATAAATGAAGGAGAAGATAATATGATCATGATAGATGGGGTTTTACCTCTTGTTGATTGAAGAAATGAAGAGAGTGATCAAATTATGCTTAGTTGGAAATGGAAGCTTTTGGGACAGCTTTGAGGGTGTGGTGGTTTTATGAGTGTAGCTCATAATCCACTCATCTAAAAATTACGAGATTTGGCTTGTTGGAAAGGTAAGAAGAATAGGAACAACTTTGATGTTGAGTGTTTGGTTTGATTCAAATCGAATCATGGAATAAAAGAGCCTTCTTTCCGCTGTTCTAGTGTGGTGCTGTGGATTTCGAGCTGTTTTTGGTAATTTGGGCATATCTCTCAAAATACTCATCCGATTTTTATGATCTTTAGCTCGTTGGAAAGAAGAGAGAAAGAGGAACAACTTTCATGTTGAAAGTTTTCCGAGTTTTGGAACATTAAAAGGTCAGAACTTCGATGAACTTTCGGGTGAGTAAGGAGAGTTTGTCTTAGTGTTCTTGGTGTTCTTGATGAATGCTGAAGAGAAAATGGTTTTGGGAGGAGGAATGAAGGCTGCGCACAAATAAAGGAAGAAGAGGAGAATGATCAAAATGATTCTTATGTTAAATGGAATTAAAAGATGATGTATGGTAGAAAATGAAGCCATGTAGTCATTTTAATGTGTGGTTGAAATGGAAATGGATGCATGGCTAGAAATGGTGAAGGGTGGGCAGCCTTAGGGCCATAAAAATGATGTGGATGAGGGTGTTTGGGTGGAGTGGCTGCCTCCTATACCACATGTTAGGGAGAAGATTTTTTGTGTTGTAAATCATGGTTAGTTAACCTCGGTTAGTTAACCAGACGTAGGTTAGGTTAACATTTAAAATATCTAGATATTTTCTTTGTTTGTCTGACTAGAGTAAATTATCATCATGATAATTCATTCCTCTTGAGTCATCATAGATGGCTTGTCGGTCTGTTTCATGATATATCTCTGCACAAACGTACCCGATTCCCGATTAGGGTTTTTGAGAGAAATGAGTCTTGATTTATGAAGATGATATAAGTGAGTTGAAAAATTGCCTAAGTGTAGGGGAAAAGGATTAGAACCGTGTGGGGGAGGGTAGAGTGGTCCCAAAATTTCAATGGCAAGCCTTGTAATTTCCATAGGAAATCAAGGGTAAAATGGTCATTTCCTTACCAAAATATCTAACGGCATTTATGAGCCATTATGGCCATTATGATACGGATAGGATCGTCATAAATGCTCGTCACATCAGTTACATCAATCATCTCAGCTCCGTTGCTGACTCCCTAGTTCATCTGACTCAGGTTTTCCTAAAGATATTTCGATGTTTTCGCCTGCAGCAAATTTTTTTCACGAAAATTTTCAAAACTTCCAAGATCGTAAACTTCCAAGATCGTAGGAAATATGATAAAAATATTTTTCATCTCGTTCACAAATTAAAATTAGGTTTTCTGAGCAGTAAACTTTTAGTGTCAGTGAAAAATGCAGACCGGGCTCCGTCTGAATTTTCAACCCAAAATTTCATCGTAACCTTATGATATCAAATATATCATGGAAATGATATTGGTTTATCCAAAATCATTTTTCTAAGTCTCAGATAAAAATATAATCATATATATTTATTACCGATATTAGAAAGCAGTGAAAATCGGGGTGTTACATTATGATCCATGATCATAGTTTCCTTTCTCTTCACAAGTTTCATTCTTATCACCTTGCCTTGTCCAAGTTCCATTTTTATAAGATTTCATGGTTTAAATCATAGAAAATTATAAAAATGGAGTTTGTGAGGAAGGACAATTTGTATCTTCTATACGATCATGTATCCAAAAGCTTGAAGAAAATGAAAAACCCTACCCCTTTTTTCTAGAGTTGGCCGAACCTAGGTAGTATAGTACCATAAATGGCTTTGTTTCTTTAACTTGCTTTATGTGTTGTTTGGATGAAGGTTGAGACCCTAGGTTGTTGTGGTGATCTTGTGTGAGTGGAGAAGGAAAAAGTTGAAGGATCCAAAGCAAGAGAATTATTATTCTACAAGAGGTAAGGGGAGTTTACTTGAGAAGTTTTGATAGACACATACTATGTTGTTTGATGAGTGTATATTGGTTGTAGCTATTGTTGTGATGATTTCATTGATGGTTGAGAATTTCAATGTTGTTGAATTTGATATATCATATATGTATGTATGTGTTGAATGGGACTATTGGTTGATTGTGTTGGTTGAGAGCATGACAATGGTCATAGCTTGATAATGAGGACTAAGTCATTAAAAATCTTAAATCAGAAAATTTAAGATTTTGATTTTTGGTAAGTGTAAGAACTTTTAAAAATAAAAAGTTAATTATGACTTAAGAACATATTTTTTTTGTTAAAAGTTACATTTTTGAGAAAATCACAAATGATTTTCAAATGATGTTTAAGAAATGAGAGTTAGTGAGGACGAACCGTGAGAAGTTGCGTTTTCTTTTATTTGCCCTAAAACATTTTGAAAAGTTGTGTTGAAAAGAGCAGAAATGTTTTCCGACAAAACATTTTAAACTCTTGAATTTGAATTTTTACTTAGTTTTCACAGAACGAAAATTTTGTTGAAAAATTGATGAAAGATGTAAGGACCTAGCAGCCGAGACGTCGAGCTAGATTTCCTGTGAAAAAAATATATTGTGGTTCCGGATTTAAAATCCTATGCTGGCGACATGACTTCGTATCAATTGTGTGGACGAACCTAGTGACCGGTGCATCGGCCAAGAGATTTGTCTAATGAGCACTCAGACTGCGTGTCCTGTGTTAAATGTTAATGGGCTTAATGCCTGGGAAAAAGTAGTCGTGAGCTTTGAGCCTCGACAAGAAAGAACGAACGACAAAGAAAAGCAGCGAAATCAACTATTTTACATGTATGAAACTAACAGACGTGCTGTTTGTGATCTCGAACTACAATCCTATGTGGATTGGAAAGTGCGTCCAAGAAAGGAGAAGTTACTCTACGACTATTTTTAGAGCTCGGATATTTGAGATATTTTATAGGCCGGGCTACGTTACGACTATCGTTGTAGTTCATGTGAACTGCGTTACAATGATGGTTGGAGCTCGAGATTCTACCGAGTTATACTTAAATAGTTGGAACTCGGAACCTTGACGGACTAAACAGTAGGTGGTATTGGAAGAGAAGTTAGGATCTCCGGAGATTACGAAATAGATAATTGATGTTGAAGTGTTATGCATTTTTATAAATCTACGATGGTTGTCGGGTATGAATCCCCTTGCTTAAATAGCATTGATATTATGACTATGAATTATATTGTTTTACATGTCGCTGTTGTCATATGTTGTTGATTGGTGTGTCGCGTCTGTGATTATCGCGATAAAACTTACATGTCGGTATATCACCCTTGCGATATATCTGTTTTTGGTTTTACTGTTGTACCTCAATATACGAGGACAGATGATGCAGAGGAGTTTCCAGCTTCACTCGGGATATTAATCCCGATCTTGAAGAGGTCGTTGATATTGGTTATGATCACGGGGTCTTCCCAGTGGATATCTTATAGAATGACCAGCTTAGGATTTTCTTTGGGTTGTATATTTGAGAAGGTCGGTACATGTGGTTTGAGAACCTTTAGTTAGTTTTGATTTCAGTTTTGCATATTGAAACACTTTCAGGAAAAGCTATGGCGGACATGTTATGTATATAACCAGGATATGTGTATCATTATGAAAATGTGATTTTACTGTTTTGACGCATGTTTTACGTTTCACAGTATTTCACGGAAAAAATTTTATACCCAAGTTTTCTGACTTATTGAAAATAATTTTCTGAAAGCAACCAGCAATTTCTTTATATTTATCTAATATGTTTTTCTGCAATTAAGTAAGACATGTAGTGCCGGGCGTTACATTAGTGGTAACAGAGCTGGTCGAGTCTTTCGAGAACCTTAGGGAATAGGTCTGTTATGTTTTTGTTGTGTGATCTCCGGCTAGATTTTGTTTGAATTGCTTCCTTGTTGAAGCAATTTGTGTTGACACACAAGTAGGTGTTTTCTTGATGAGTTTCCACTAGTTTTGCCTTGTGATAAACCATGACTTGTAGATTGGTGCTTTGGTTCATGTTGACACATTCGTTCATCCTTTTGGATTGTGTCAAACATTTGAACAATGTACCTGTTGTGAAAGATTTTCCGGGAATATTCCCTGAGAATGTTCCAGGTTTGTACTTACGAAGGATATTGAGTTTTCGATTGATCTAGTTCCTAGATTCAGTCGGATCTTCATCGCTTCGTGTAGGATATCGCTACGAAGCTAGCCGAGTTAGACTACATGAAATAGAATTGTCATCCGTTTCTTGATAAGTTCGTCGTCATCCTCATCTATGATGTCCTTATTTACTCTAAGAGTACGAGGATCACGAGGAACATATGCGCCAAGTATTACAGATCCTACACAAGAAGAGTTGTCGCGAAGTTACTTAAGTGCAGTTTTGACTCGATGAGGTGAAGTTATTGGGGAATATGATTACAAAGGAAAGAGTTGTCATCGATCGTGCAAAAGTGGAAACCATGTTTTTGTGGGAAAGTCCGAAGACTGTGACGGAAAATTCGTAGTTTTGCTAGTTTGGTCAGTTGTTACCGAAGATTCATCAAAGATTTCTCGAAGATTGTACGCTGTTGACTCAGCTTACGAGGAAACCTTTTGTGTGACTAGGAAATTGATTAAGTTGTTCGTGATTGTGCACAACTCAGAGAAGAATACAGGAAGCAACAACAAACCAAATTAAGCGTGTTTAGAAAGACCTTCATGCTTGTTTGAAGTCAAGACAAGCCAATCTGAATCTTCCACCTTGAGTGAATGTCTCATGACTAAGAAAACTTTAACTGTATTATTCGACACTTTCATTGGTCATACTTTCATTTCCTTCCCTGTGTGAGAATATTGAACTTTTCTATTTCTGAAATTCTCATACAAGTTCAATCTTTTCTATCCTTCAGGGTTAATTTCTACAACTTTATTCCATTTAAAGCATTCTCTATGAACTTGTATATTGACAATTGTTTCTCCAATTCCTATGGTTGTATTGGACAATCATAGTGACCAATTTTATGCCTATGCGTGGAATTGACTATTCCGACTCTGATTTGAAATTTATTATAACCCATCGATTGATCATGTTAGTCTGTAATTTTAAATTTACTCCAATGGTTTTTTTATATACGTGAGAATTGGTACTCATGCTTCTAAATATCCCTCAGTATGTTAGACATTTGAGTGGATTGATTTGATAGTACCCATTGGTCTGGACATTTTAGTATTTCATTGGAAAATCTGTTATGACTATTTCTTGAGTTGTAACACAAATGCCTTATTGGTAGCAGAAGTTCTTGATGAAACTTATTCTAGTCACTTTTACTTTTGGTAGAGGTGACCCAGTCTAATTTTTGGTCAGACTATTTCCCTTTTAAATCATCATGTTATAAATTCCTTGTACTAAGAATAAATCCTCTTGAGGTTAGGAACAATTCGTCTTTTGATTTCCTAATCCACTAGAAGTTCTTGTGAAAGAAAGGGACTTTAGTTGAGTCATGTTTGTAAGAATGTACGTACCGGGCATTTTTACACTCACGAACCTATTGAAGAATCTTTTTACATACTGAATATTCCTGTATCTTTCTTATTGACCAAATTTTTCTATACACCTTCTTGTGGGAGTAAGATCAAGAAATTTCCTTTCTTGAAAATTTCTTTCCATAATTTTAAAGGTCATGTCTTATTGCAGTTCGATAGAACTTAAATCTTTTTGATCAATTATACCATATATCTTTTCTAAGCGTCATTGACGTGTGACCTATCTCATAATTCATGAAGATCATTATAAGATTCATATCACGATACCAGAGTCAATCAAGTACAGTAAGAAGATAATTTGACGTTTGAGAACTTCCTTGTTAAGATAATAGTATCACAAGAAGTTTTGTTGTGAGTTTATCAAGTATTTCCACGAGTCTTGATTTATTTCGAGTGACCGCGAACAGGCCGATGAAGTTGACACCCTTCTTACATGTTAAGATCAACTATGCAGTGGAGAAATGAACCGAAGTATGTATTAGAGGACTGATCATGTTTCATGGATTATCTTCCAGTATCGTTCCAAAGTTGAGATCGGAAAACTTACCCCACGTTTTTGGCAAAGTCTGCATCGAGCGTTAAGAACCAAATTGAGGCTGAGTTCAACTTATCGCCCTCAACTCGATGGACAAGTAAGAATCGATCTAATCCTTAGAATGTTAGCTGGGAGTAAGAGTAGTTCCTAAGTACGATCATCCTTATAATAGGATGGACAAGAGGTGATAGGAGTTTTGTCTACAGATCAACCTCAATAGGTAATGAAGATTTCTACAGATCAAACGATCAAATGTTGATCGAGGAGGTAATGATCAAATGCTCGTAGTTAAGATTGATTGTATGAGTTTGGAAGATTTAAAGGAAAAGTGCCTATAGTAGTTTCACCTAAGATGAATGTGAGTGGAGAAGATGATTTCTTGCGTAAAACTAAGTTTTTTAGAGTAGTTCAAAGTTGATGAGTTAGATAATCCTACTCGACATGGTTTCTTTGGTTTCAGTTACATAAAGAGGTGTAATAATGTTCTTTTTGAGGTTGAGATGTGTGATTCTGATATAAATTGGAGTGTGCATATGTTCAAAGGGACTAAGACTACGATTGGATATCTTGGGTAGGAAACCGATGCGTGTACTAGGAATGTAGTGTGAGTCTTGGTGTTAACAGTGAAAGTTAAAAATGTTAAATGAGGTTCTTTTATAAAACCAATATCAAGAAGAAAAGTGATTAAGTTTTGATTATATCCTTCAAGTGTTATAGACTAAGGTCAAATGTCAAGGAAAATGGGAATAATGCAGTAGTGGATAGTTTCAAGGATAAACAGAATAGAGATAAGTATGAATTTCATTATGAAGTTACCGATGTCACCTAAGGGGAAGACAACGATAGGAAATGCAATGTAGGATTTTGGGGTTAATATGCAATTACAAGATCCTGTCTAGTTTTGAGTCACGAAATTTCGAGGATGAATTTTTTTTTTTTTAGTAGGGTAGTAATGTAACACCCTGCTTTTTATATATGTTATATTACCGGTAACGATATATCTATTTATATTTTTTACCTGAGGCCCCGAAAATGATTTTTAAGAAAACAAAATCATATCTAGAACCTACTATATTGTAGGAAGTTATGGTTAAATTTTGGGTTCAAAATTCAGACGGAACACGATCTGCGTTTTCACTGACAGTACAATTTTGTATTGGTCAGAAAACCCTAATTTGACACGAAACTGGAAAAATTTTAGATTTTTATCACATTTTAGTGATATGATCTATTTTGAAAATTTTCGCTCAAAAATAAAATGTTATATTTTATTCGGGCGAATTTTCAAAGAAAACGAGCAAAAACCTAAATCGGGTAAACGACGGAGCCGGATACGGAACTGCAGAGATGAAACCAGATGCTAGATTGATGGGACAACTTGCCACCTTAGGGGGTGAGTCATGTGGCGAGTCACCACTATGACTCACAACGTTTATTACTTGAAAGAAAATATCTAGATATTTTTATGTGAAAAGACCATTTTACCCCTAAGTCTTTATGTAATTCCTTTTGTGTCCTAAAATTAATCCTACCACCTCCTCACTTGCTCAATTTCGTGCAGCCCCCCTCCCTCACTTAATCACACTTCTTTCATTTCTTTCCTCACACTTTCTCATCAAAAACCCTAAGTTCATTTACAAGATTTCCATTGAAAACTCCAAGTTCTTGTTCATTTCTTCATCTACTAGAGGTATGACCTTATGATCCATGATCATAGTTTCCTTTCTCTCCACAAGTTTCATTCTTATGATCCATGATCCATGATCACCTTGCCTTGTCCAAGTTCCATTTTTATGAGATTTCATGGTTTAAATCATAGAAAATTATAGAAATGGAATTTGTGAGTAAGGACAATTTGTATCTTCTATCTAATACTCGAGGATAATGTATCCAAGAGCTTGAAGAAAATGAAAAACCCTACCCCTTTTTTCTAGAGTTGGCCGAACCTAGGTAATATAGTACCATAAATGACTTTGTTTGTTGAACTTGCTTTATGTGTTATTTGGATGAAGGTTGAGACCTTAGCTTGTTGTGGTGATCTTGAGTGAGTGGAGAAGGAAAAAGTTGAAGGATCCAAAGAAAGAGAATTATTCTTCTACAAGAGGTAAGGGGAGATTACCATAGAAGTTTTGATAGTCACATACTATGTTGTTTGATGAGTGTATATTGGTTGTAGCTATTGTTGTGATGATTTCATTGATGGTTGAGAATTTTAATGTTGTTGAATTTGATATATGTATGTATGTGTTGAATGAGACTATTGGTTGATTGTGTTGGTTGAGAGCATGACAATGGTCATAGCTTGATAATGAGGACTAAGTCATTAAAAATCTTAAATCAAAAAATTTAAGATTTTGATTTTTGGTAAGTGTAAGAACTTTTAAAAATAAAAAGTTAATTGTAACTTAAGAACATTTTTTTTTTGTTAAAAGTTACGTTTTTGCGAAAATCACAAATGATTTTCAAATGATGTTTAAGAAATGAGAGTTAGTGAGGATGAACCGTGGCAAGTTGCGTTTTCTTTTATTTGCCCTAAAACATTTCGAAAAGAAGAAAAGGAAGAAGAAAATTTATGAAAATGTTTCAAATATAGTCAAGGAAATGTCTTTTGAAAGAAAATATTTTAGTTTTACGAAAATTGTATTCTAAATGAAAATATTTAGAAAAATGACCTATGATGAATTCATTGATAATAATCTTGTGGTTTTAGTTAAAAAGTTGAGGAAATGATTTTTATGAGTTGACATTTTCTGAAAAGAAATTTAAAGAAAAAGGATTTCTGAAAAGTTGTGTTGAAAAGAGCGAAAATGTTTTCCGACAAAACATTTTAAACTCTTGAATTTGAAATTTTACTTAGTTTTCTCAGAACGAAAATTTTGTTGAAAAATTGATGAAAGATGTAAGGACCTAGTGTAACACCCCCTTGGTGCTACATGCTTAACTCGTTGCGGAACTTAAATTTAAAATGCTGGTTGCTTTCGAAAAATAAATTATATAAGTACTTAAGCGTCATAAAAATGGGTATAAAATTTTTCCTGTGGTTGCGGTAAAACTTAAACATATTTTAAAGTAGTAACACCACATTTTCACATATCACTGTATAGATTCTGGTCATATACATAAAAGTCTACAGTAGCGTACAAGTTTTTCTAAAAATATTTACATAAACAAATATACGTGACCAAAAGGAAAAGTCTTAGATTACTATTCAAAAGAAAGGCTCTCCGAGCCATATATACATCCTATCATAAAAAACAAAAACACCTCAAGAGCCTAAGCTGGTCGCTTTACAAGTCATCCATCGAGAATGACCTCTATGGTCATCTAGTCTGCACAAGTCCTCTTCAAAGATCAGGTCCAATGTCCCCGAATGTAGTAGGGTACTCCTCAGCAATATCTATATCCACGTACCAAGGTACAACAACAAAACCAAGAACATAATATATTGCAAGGGTGAGATAATGACATGTAAGTTTATCACAGTAGTCATATACGCGACACACAAATCAACAAAATATAACAACAACGACATGTAAAACAAAATAATTCATAGTCATAATATCAATGATATTTAAAACAAGGAATTCATACCCAACAACCATCATAGGTTTATAACAATGCATGACACTTCACAAATCAACTTTCTATTTCGTAAACTCCGGAGAATCCCAACTTCCTTCCAATAGCTCCTATTGTTTAGTCCATCAAGGTTCCGAGTTCCAACTATTTAGGTAACATAACTCGGTAGGATCTCGAGCTCCAACCATCATTGTAATGTAGTTCACACGAACTCCAAAGATAGTCGTAACGTAGCTCGGCCTATAAAATATCTCAAATATCCGAGCTCCAAAAGTATTCGTAGCGTAACTTGGCCTTTCTTGGACCCACTTTCCAATCCACATAGGATTGTAGTTCGAAAGCACAAATGGCATGTCTTCCCATTAATGCATGTAAAACAGTTTAGTTTTCTGTTTTCTTTGTCGTTCATTTTTTATTGGCCGAGGCTCAAAGCTCATGACTATTTTTATGCAGGCATCAAGCCCATTCACACTTAGCACAGGACAAACAGTTTGAGTACTCATTTACGAAACTCTAGATCGAATCAACGGTCACTAGGTTCGTCAACTTTTGACACGAAGTCAAGTCGCCAATATAGGATTATTTAATCCGCGACCACATACTTATTTACCAGAACTCTATTTCGACGTCTCGGTTGCTAGGTTCCCTCAACTTTCATACTTTGCAACCCAATTTTCGTTCTGTGAAAAATAAATTGAAAATCAAATAAAAGAGTTCAAGAATATTTGTCGGAAAACATTTTAGCTCTTTTTAACAACAGTTTACAGGAATCCCTTTCCTTTGAAAATTCATTTCTGAAAACATCAAATCGTTTAAAATCATTTTTAAAACGTGTTAACTAAACAATAAAATTATCAACAAGAGTTTCACCGTAAGGCATTTTCTAAACATTTTTCATATAGAATAAAATATTTCATAAATCAAAGGCTTTTCTTTTACAAACTTTTTTATTTTACAAACTTTTTCTTGACGACATTAAAATATTTTAGAGACTTTCTTGTCATTTTCAAAATATTTTGGAAAAATAAAGATAATGCGATTTTTCACTGTTTTGTCCTTTCTAACACTCGTTCTCTAAAAATCATTCCCAAACGTCTGTAAATCTTCTCTGAATTCTTAACCTGTCTAATGACAGGGTCCTTAACTTATGTTTTCATAACATCTTCCTCTTGAGAAAAATTGGAAATCTATTTCTTTTCTGATTAATGTTTTTCAATGACTTAATCCGTTGTTATCGAGCTATGACCAGTGTCATGCTCTCAGTTAATACAATCAACCCACAGTCTCATTCAACACATACATACATATATCATTTAGAGCATGCTTTCACATATAAAATTTAACAACATTAAAATTCTCAACCATCAAAGCAATCATCATAACTCTGTAAGACTAAATGACATAGAGATTTTGATATATGACAAATATACAATTTAATGTGTGTGCAAGTGTTTTAGTATCAAATTGCAAAGACAGGTATCAAGCTGTAAAGTATCAAGTTCTGTAAACAATTAAAAGGAGAATATCCAAAGAAGAACTTGAAGAGCTCAAGGAGCAACAAACAAGGACAAACATCAAGGAGTCATCAAGACAAGAGCTTAAATGAGATTTAGATTTAAGTCTTAGATGATTTGTAAGAGAAGAAATCTCTTATTCACAAATAGCTCAGTTGAAATGATGCATGAAAAAAATCAATTTTCATAACCTGCATTAAAAAGGAATAAGTTTTAATGAAAATGATTTTTGGAAGTTAAGTAAATTCTCTGTCAGTACAGCCATGTATTAAATGGATTTATACCATTTCCTGTAACTGTCAAATGAAAATAAAGTTCTTAATATTCAGTACATAGATGTACTACACCTATGAATAACATGAAATCAGATCAGTTATAAATGGTTAACTGAATACAGGCCTGTACATATGCTATGTACTCGTGTATTCAAGTTTCTAGAAAAATCTGATGTTCATTAATACATAGATGTACTGAATGGGTGTACTGATGGTACTGATGGATTAACCAAGATCAAGATTTTTAAGAACTCGTACAGTCATGTATTACACAGGTGTACAGAAACTTTCAGTATGTAAAATGGTTAATACATCCCTGTACTCAACCCCTGTCCAAGAACTTGAATCAGTTCAACTGATTCTGATATCAGACCCAAATCTGTTTGGACTGATCCCAAACGGTTACAACTTGTTTTCTATATAAAGTGGGATCAATAGAATACTGAAATCATATCAGAAACACACGAAATCAATTTAAGAGATCAATTGTGAAAATCATTCATCATCTTTCTTGAGCTTATTGTGAAAAGAGTTATTTCATCTTGTTAGAGCTTCAATTTGTGTATTCAACTATTGAGAGTTTAGAATCAAACGTTTTTCGTTTTATTTGATTGTAAGAGAGAGGGAGTCTCTCTGTGTAATTAGAGTGAGGAATCCTAAGGAAGAACATTGAGGCTTTTTCACAAGAGGTGTGGTATCCTAGAAGTGAAAGAAGTGCTCTGTGGTGTAAAGGTTTTTCAAGCTACCTGGCTAAAGCTTGCTGTGTTAGTGTGTGAAATCCTACATGTGGAGTGGGGACTGGATGTAGGTCACAGTGGTGGTGACTGAACTAGGATAAATCTGGTTGTGTGGTATTCCTAAACTCAAAGCTCTTTAATTTCTGTCTTGCGCATAAAACTGAGTTTTTGATATACATTGTTACAATACTGTTTCTGTTATAATCTGAAATACCTGATTGAACTTTGTGCAAACTGTAATCCAATCTGTGTTGTTCAAATATGATCTTAAGGCTAAATATCTGAACTGAATTGCATATAACTGTTATTGAATAGAAAGGCTTAAAACTCAATCATATACAATCTGTTCTTGTTTCTTAAAGATTGAATTGTATGCTATAGAACCTGATTGTTAAAGTTAAGAACTTGATCTGTTTAATTTGAATTGAAACCAGAAGTATTATTGCAATCAATCTTGAGTTATTAATTGTTCAAAACTGAGTTGATTAAAACTGAAACTGAATCTGAAACTGATATATTGTAACTTCAGTTGCTGACTGATTAAGGCCTGTATCTAATACCTGTATTATCTGTTCTGAATCTTAAAAAGCCCTTTCTTAATCTGTTAAAGATCCTGAGGCAAATCTGTTTTGAAAAGTAAGTTTTTGAAAAGGAAGAATTTTTGAAAACTCAATTCACCCCCCTCTTGAGTCTTTGAAGCCAAAACAACAAACTCAACTACAAGTAATATACACATATCAAACAAACTAGTATGTGACTAGGAAAACTTCTCCGGTAAGCTCCCCTTACCTATAGCAGAAAACTAAAGACCTTTTCTTTGATGTTCCAACATTTAGCTTCCTTCTCAACGAAGCTGTACAAGATTAGACCTCAACTAACAACTTGACATGATGTTCCGGGTTACTCTAACACTTCACCATGCACGTAGGCAACTCCCGTCAGCTCCCAAAAAGCAAATCATGCTTCTCCAAGCATGACAGTCACAACCAACATCCAAGAGAGAGAGTGTCCAAGTACATTCTGTTGGTGTAAGCCCTAGTGGCCAATCTATTTTGAATAGATCATCATTTGTATCATGAATTTGATCATATATTTGATATATGAATAAGGCATTCATTTATTATGTTATTAGTTTATAGCATAATAAAGTCCTTAGAATAGGCAGTTCATTCAATGAGATATTAAGTGTGTGACTTAATCGTGAGACCTCATTGAATAATAGAACTCTATTCTCAAATATCCGTAGTCGAGTATTATTGTTAATTAGGACGACAATAATACATAGAGACTATTATGTGAGTAGACTGATGATCACATCTCACGGGTCATAGATATGTGATATCAAGTCGACACACAAGTATAAATATTAGGAGTAATATTTATACCGGATGACCCACTATGAGAATACTTCATAATAGTTATATAAGTGTCATAAGTATTCTCACAGCGACCATAGTGAAGTAGTCCTTCGACTAGAAGTCACTACGATTCCTACATGAGGAATTGTAGGCTTTAATGCTATCAAACGTCCCGTGTAACAGGATGATCATAAAGGTAGTTATTGGGCTTGCAATAAATCATGTTGAGGAGTGTGAGTGATGAAGACAGGATTCGTCCCTCCTACATAACAGGGGTAATGTCTTGGGCCCATCGGTAGAGTGAGACATGAAATATGCGTGGCCACGTTAAAGTGGGCCAATATGTGATATTGGGCCCATTTGTGATTACACGTCTACTCGGGGATCGAGGAATAAATAATTGAACATAATAAGGATGACACTCTTATGCCTTGTGTTCATTAAGACATATGGACGAAGGGACATTTACTACAGGGTAAATTTTGGTCGTGGTAAGGCTAAAATCGGATCACCAATACTCTCGCTAATTGGGTAGTAATGATGTATTGCTAGATGCCGCTCATTATTTATAATATTTAATATTATAATTTATATTTGATATTTTTATATTATTTAATATTATTGCCAACTTAGTGGGAGCCTATAGGGTCACACGTATAGAACAAATGCGGAGAATTCTAACCAATTATTTTAGGGATTAAACTCATTAATCCTAATCCGTTTTTAGCAACATAATACCATCAACTTAGTCATAACATCATCATCATTCAACCAACAATTGTAGCAACAATCATTCCCCAACATATCATCATCATATTTGTATCAACAAAACCATCATAAAACAACCAACAATAGCAATGAGACATGCATCAAAAACATAACCAAATCAAACGGTTCATGTTATCAAAACAGTCTATCAACCAATACATTAAATCATGCATTCATACATAATAAACTAGGGTTATGGGAACCCCTTTACCTAACACTACACCTACTGCCTATGGTTACAATACCCTTCTCCCAATACCTGGATTGAAGGTTGCTCTACCGTAAGCTCCAAACAGTGAAACAACCACGGTTCCCAACGTGACTCAACTAGCCTTCCACACCTTGGTTAAACAAAATTAATCCTGTTTGTTTCCGATTTAAAACACGAAAAGGAAAACACAAAGGAAGGGAACGTTACCTCTAGACCACCAAGACTCACAGGGGGCTCCCAAACAGCTTCTGAAATTCCACTATAGCAAGGAATGGAGAGGAAATAGGGAATGAGGCACTTTGAGCCGTAACAGTAGCTGCTACAAATAGAAAATTAGGGGTTCACGTTAACCCTCGGGTTCTGTGCCAAACATATATAGCTCGGACCTGAGCACGGTCGTGCTCACCCTTGAGCACGGTCGTGCTCAACTTAGCGTCACCGAGACGCGGTCAGCACATTGAGCACGGGCGTGCTCACTATTGAGCACGATCGTGCTCAACTTAAAATCATAAACACGCTCCTGACTTTAAGCACGTGCGTGCTGGCTAATGAGTACGGGCGTGCTCATGTACCAGAAAGGGACTTTTAAGCCAACATCCCACTTAACCCTTAACCTACACTTTTAACTTAATAAAATCAACTTTTATAAACATTTACGAAAAACGGGGTGTTACAATTCCACCCCCTTATAAAAATTTCATCCTTGAAATTTCTACGTACCTCAAACGAAAAGATGCGAGTACGCCTCCATCATCTGGCTCTCGAGCTCCCAGGTAGCACTTTCCTCAGTTGCCCCACTCCAAACTACTTTAACTAAGGGAATCTCTTTGCCTCTTAGCTGCTTCACCCTCCTATCCTCGATTCGAAGGGGTAACACCTCAAATGTCAAGTTCTCTTTTAACTGTATTGTGTCGGGAACTATCACGTGACTAGAGTCATGGATGTACTTTCTGAGTTGAGACACATGAAAAACATTGTGAAGATTTGACAAGAACGGTGGCAAGGCTATTTGGTAAGTGACTTTGCCGACTCTTTTGAGGATTTGGTAAGGACCAATGAACCTCGGAGTAAGTTTTCTCGCCTTCATCACTCTACGAATCCCAGTCGTCGGGGTAACTCTCAAGAATACATGATCGCCTTCCTCCTTTTATCATGGTAGCTCTTCTGCCTACTTTGTGCAACTCTCATCTTTTCCTGAACCAACTTAATCTTTTCTATTGTTTCCTGGACTATCTCTGGCCCTAGCACCACACTATCACTAGGTTCACTCCAACACAAGGGTGTCCTACATCTCCTCCCAGACAAAGCCTCATAAGGTGCCATCCCAATGCTGGAATGGAAGTTGTTTTTGTAGGTGAACTCTATCAGGGGCAAAAACTTGTCCCAACTTCCAGACTGTTCTAACACACAAGCCCTTAACAAGTCCTCTAAGGACTGGATGGTCCGCTCAGACTGCCCATCAGTCTGTGGGTGGTAAGCTGAACTAAGCCTAAGCTTTGTCCCTAAAGCCTCTTGCAAACTATTCCAAAACCTAGAAGTAAACCTCGGGTCTCTATCTGAAACTATGCTAGAGGGTACACCATGAAGCCTAACTATCTCTTTGTTGTATAGCTTAGCTAACTTCTCCAATGGATACTCCATATTCATCGGAATGAAATGGGCACACTTAGTCAGTCTATCCACAGCAACCCATATTGCCTCAAAACCAGCTGGAGTCCTAGGGAGTCCAGACACAAAATCCATGGAGATGCTATCCCATTTCCATTCTGGGATACTCAAAGGTTGTAACTTACCTGACGGCCTTTGATGCTCTATCTTAGCCTTCTGACAAACTAGGCACGCATAAACAAATTCAGCTACATCCTTTTTCATCCTAGGCCACCAAAACATTCTCTTAAGATCCTGATACATCTTAGTGGCACCTGGGTGCACACTCAGTCCACTCCTATGTCCTTCTTCAAGGATCAGCTTTCAAAGCTCAGGAACATCTGGCACACAAACTCTATCCTTGAACCTCAAGATACCATCACTGCCATCCTTAAAACTTAGGTCTCTACCCTGAGCGGGCAACTCTCACTGATCTAAGAGAAACTTATCCAACTTCTGGCCCTCTCTAATCTGATCCATCAAACTATTGTTAACCTTCAAGGTACCAAGCCTAATACTCTTAGGGGTAAACTCACAAGCTAGACTAAGGTCTCTAAACTCCTCAATCAGATCTATCTCCCTAACCATCAAAGCGGAGACATGCAGGGTTTTCCTACTCAAGGCATCGGCCACCACATTGGCCTTTCCTGGGTGATAGGTCAGCTCGAAGTCATAGTCCTTTAAAAACTCCATCCACCTACGCTGCCTCATATTCAGTTCCTTCTGATCAAAGAGATACTTCAAACTCTTATGATCACTAAAAACCTCAAACCTCGCCCCACACAGGTAATGCCTCCAGATCTTTGAGGCAAATACCACCGCTCCTAACTCTAGGTCATGGGTAGGGTAGTTCTTCTCATGGGTCTTTAACTGTCTAGAAGCATAAGCAACTACCTTACCATTCTGCATCAGCACACCACCTAATCGTTGCTTAGAAGCATCGCAATAAACCACGAAGGGTTCACTAGGATCTGGCAAAACTAACACTGGTGCTGATGTTAACCTATTCTTAAGGGTTTGGAAACTCTCTTCACACTTAGAGTCCCACACAAACAACTGTCCCTTCTTGGTGAGACGGGTTAAAGGTAAAGCTATCTTAGAGAAACATTCTATAAACCGCCTATAATACCCGGCTAACCCCAAGAAACTCCTAATCTCGGTTACAGACTTTGGCGCTTCCCACTGGAGCACCGTCTCTACCTTAGCTGGGTCTACTGCTATGCCACCCTTAGAGATGACATGTCATAAGAAGCTCACTTCCTCTAACCAGAACTCACACTTAGACAACTTAGCGTACAACTGCTTCTCCTTAAGGGTCTGCAAGACAACCCTCAGGTGTTCCTCATGTTCCTCCTTGCTCTTGGAGTACACTAAGATGTCATCTATAAACACCACCACAAACTTATCCAAGTAAGGGTGAAAGGTCTTGTTCATGTAGTCCATGAAGACAGCAGGAGCATTGGTCACACCAAAAGGCATAGCTAGGTACTCATAGTGACCATATCGAGTCCTAAACGCTATCTTCGGGATGTCCTCGGACTTAACTCGAATCTGATGGTAGCCTGACCTCAAATTTATCTTTGAAAAGACGCAAGCGCCTATCAACTGGTCCATAAGATCATCAATCCTAGGGAGGGGATACCGATTCTTTATGGTCACCTTGTTGAGTTGCCGAAAGTCGACACACAACCTCATACTACCATCTTCCTTCTTCACTAATAACACAGGTGCTCCCCACGGAGGCACACTTGGCCTAATAAACTGCTTCTTCATCAGGTCCTCCAACTGTTCCTTCAACTTAGCTAACTCTAGAGGAGACATTCTATAAGGCGCTATGGAGATTGGCCCGGTGCCAGGCACCAAATCTATGGTAAACTCAACATCTCTCTCTAGGGGTAAGTTATAAACATCCCCCAGAAACACTTCAGGAAATTCCCGCACAACAGGCACGCTGGCGACATCAGGAGGGCTGCTCTCTACTTCCAGGGAAGCTAACATCATGTATACTTGGTCTTCGTCTCTCATCGAAGCTTAAACTTGGCTGGCAAAGAGAAGGTTCAGATTCTTAGACTCCTTTGGAGTTCCAAAAATCAAGGTTTTATCAAAACAGTTCAGGAGGACATAGTTGGAAGATAACCAGTCCATGCCTAGAATAATATCCAGGTCTTTCAAAGGCGAGCATACAAGATCAGCAATGAAGGTTTTATCATTTATAACTATATGACAGTTCTTGCATGCATAAGAAGTAGAAACAAGTTTATTTGTAGGTGTAGAAACCAACAAATCAAACTCAAGAAAAGTAACAGGCAATTCAAGACTCTTGACCCTATCATGCGATATAAACGAGTGAGTAGTACTCGAATCATACAATACAGTCAATTGAGTTCCATCAATAAAACATGTACCTTGGATCAAGTCATCAGACTCGGAGGCTTCAGCTCCACTAAGAGTAAAGACTCTTCCAGTGGTCTTCAGTGGGTTGGCCTGGGACTTCTGATTCTTGCTGGCGCTAGGAGGCTCGGCCTTGGCTCCTTCACACTCTCGGCTGATGTGTCCTGGCTTGCCACATCTAAAGCAGATAACCTGCGTCTCCTTGCACTGAGACGAGTAATGGTCCGTAGCACCACACTTGCCGCACCTCATGGGTCTAGAGGCATTAGAGAACCCGCCCCTAAACCCATCCTGCTGAAACTGTGGCTTCTTGCCACTCTGCTTGAAATCCCTTCCGGTCGAAGCATACCGCTACTTGCCCTTGTCCCTCTGGTCAGTCCTCTTGCCACTGACTATCCGATCCTCTGGAACTGGCAACTCTGAACTGACTAGCATCCTCGTAAATCCAACACTTGCTGAACAGAATCGGGAAAACTCTGATCTCCTGATAACTGATGGCCTGTTTGATCTCAGGCCGGAGACCCGCTTCAAACTTCACATACTTGGAGCGATCATCTGTCTCATGCTGGTAGGGAGGGTAGTACCTAGCCAACTCCTCAAACTTGGCCGCATAGTAACCAACTGACAGCGACCCCTGCCTCAAAGACAAGAATTCCATCTCCTTCTTGTCTCTGATATCCACTAGGAAGTATTTCTCCAGGAATCTCTGCCTGAACACAGCCCATGTAACCGCCGTGCCCTCAGCCTGCATCCTCTGCCTGCAGTTATCCCACCAATGCTCTGCCTCCTCGGTCATCATGAAGGTAGCAAAGATGAGCTTCTGCTGATCGTTGCAATCCATGGCTTGGAAGATCTTCTCTGTCTCCCTTAGCCACAACAGTGCTCCTTCTGGGTCGTACACCCCCTTGAACGACGGAGGGTTGTTCCTCTGGAACTTATCCAGTCCCTGGAACTCAGCTGGCCCACCGTTGTTGTTAGGGTTGACCTGACCAATAGCATTGGCTAGGAGTGCCAATGCGTCAGCAATTTCCTGATCGTTGCGTCCTCTACCGACCATTAGTTCCTGTACATACCCAAAACAACTTTTAATACAGAAACTTAAGCGAGTAAAAGCTACAGGAAACTAACTTAAAGCATCATTATCTATACAAGTATAGACAATTCAAACCAGAGAATCACAACAGACTCATACCACGTCCGAACAAGGTCGAACTGCTCTAATACCACTAAATGTGACACCCTTCTACCCCGCATGTTATAAAGCATTTAATATAAAAACAATTAAAAAGAAAAACATGCATTTTACTGAATAAATTAAAATAATTGTCCATGGGTAGAAAAGTCCCACATGAACCAGTTACAACGCGGAAAAGAAAACAAGTTTAAACAATGAAAACATAAAATAACGACCCAACCCCGATGTCACAATTCAGAGCTGGTATAACCATTCCGTACAAACTGGATAAACAACTAAACTAACAACTGAAAAGAAAGGCCCTAACTATGAGTGGTGGCTCCTCAAAGTCACTCCTCTCCGGGCTGCTCGCTATCCTCTACAAAATGCCGATCAGGCCAAACACAAACAATAACAGGGAGTAAGTTCATGTAAACATATACAGCATGGGAATAGGAAGCAAGGTAAACAACCAGCATAGCAACATCATATGCATACATACATCAACATATATAAATACAACACATCACACGTCAACATCATCATCAATATGCCATGCAGTGCAATGCATCACTACTCCATTACTCCAACTATGCATGTGGATCCAAACAAACTCAGGATGAACGACTTTGGAGTTACATATCCGTATTGGCCATAAAAGCACCAACACCGGCAGTTCACCAAACCTTGGGTGAACCCCATGGATAGCCAACACATCAAACCGTGGATGCCTCATCACGGGGGGCCTCGGTCACCAAACCTTGGGTGACCTACCATGGATGGCCAGATCACCGTACTCTCGGGTGATCTCCCCTATGTCGAACCTCCCCCATCAACAACTCCAATGCTATATGCAAATGGTACAACAACAAACAATCTCAACCACCTCCTTGCTTGGGCCATGAAGCTCCCAAGACTTCAACATCAACGTTTAACGTAACCTTAGACCCAAACCGTGGGGTCAAGGCTCCCTTGGCCAATAAGCACCAAGGTTCAACTCAACATACTCGGGTCAATAAGCACCCAAGACTTCAACTTATCAACGTGCGGTAACCCAACGGATACCGACCTAACATCTTATTATATTAATCGTCTTAGATAATTATTAACCAGGTTGTCTAATCTTCATCTTTGATTAACTATCTCAACTTGTCATCATTGGGGAAATAGGATTTGAAACCCCTTAAGTCCTTCAATTCTGTTTCTGTCCAGGAGGGATCAGCACGGTCGTGCTTGGACATGTGAGAGCGTGCTGCCCTTTAAGTGAAGCACGGTCATCCTCAGTAGCACGGTCGTGCTTTTTGACCTGCACGGCCATGCTGAACAGCACGGCCATTTTCCAGAATTTAACTAGGAGCACGGTCGTGCTCCCTGTTCAGCACGGTCGTGCTCGATGCACGACTGCATTGTTCTGGACAGGAACAGCAACCGAATTCTAACCAATTATTTTAGGGATTAAACTCATTAATCCTAATCCATTTTTAGCAACATAATACCATCAACTCAGTCATAACATCATCATCATTTAACCAACAATTATAGCAACAATCATTCCCCAACATATCATCATCATATTTATATCAACAAAACCATCATAAAACAACCAACAATAGCAATGAGACATGCATCAAAAACATAACCAAATCAAACGGTTCATGTTATCAAAACAGTCTATCAACCAATACATTAAATCATGCATTCATACATAATAAATCGGGGTTATGGGAACCCCTTTACCTAACACTACCGCCACTGCCTATGGTTACAATACCCTTCTCCCCATACCTGGATTGAAGGTTGCTCTACCGTAAGTTCCAAACAGTGAAACGACCACAGTTCCTAACGTGACTCAACTAGCCTTCCACACCTTGGTTAAACAAGATTAATCCCGTTAGTTTCCGATTTAAAACACGAAAAGGAAAACATAAAGGAAGGGAACGTTACCTCTAGACCAATAAGACTCACAGGGGGCTCCCAAACAGCTTCCGAAATTCCACTATAGCAAGGAATGGAGAGGAAATAAGGAATGAGGCACTTTGAGCCGTAACGGTGGCTGCCACAAATAGAAAATTAGGGTTTCACGTTAACCCTCGGATTCTGTGCCAAACATATATAGCTCGGACCTGAGCACGGTCGTGCTCACCCTTGAGCACGGTCGTGCTCAACTTAGCGTCACCGAGATGCGGTCAGCTCATTGAGCACGGGCGTGCTCACTATTGAGCATGGTCGTGCTCAACTTAAAATCAGAAACACGCTCCTGACTTTAAGCACGGGCGTGCTCATGTACCAGAAAGGGACTTTTAAGCCAAAATCCCACTTAGCCATTAACCAACACTTTTAACTTAATAAAACCAACTTTTATAAAACACTTATGAAAAACGGGGTGTTACAGAAAACTCTGATTCAATTTCCTCTTCATCATCTCCCCTAAGCCTGAAGACAATTTGGATATCCTTCCTAACACTTCGAGGGACAGGGTCAGATAAGAATACAGGCGATTCAGAGTAGGTTGCAATAGTGCTTCCTAATGAATCAGGCACAAGGGTCATTTTCAAAATAGGGTCATTTTCAACAGAAATCAGATTTGGGCAAAAAAGTGTCCAACACCAAAAATTGGGGAAAAGAGATTTGACATTATAAATGCGAAGTCAGTTTAGCAAAACATCAATTAACAGTCCCAATTGCATAAAGACATAGTTAATTTCATAATTATAAGACTAATTTCAAAAGAAATAGATTTAGGGCTTTAGGGTTCCTACTACCCTTTGGGGAAAATCTAATCTAGCCAAAGAGTGATGAAATCAGTTTGGGGAAACACTCATTTACAGCCTCAATTGCATAAAACATAGATTAATTTCACATTTGAGGTCTGAAATCAAAAGGCTGGGGTTTGAAATTGGAAATCAATTTGGGGTTCTTGAAAACAGACAAAGGAAAGTGGGAAAACCACTCACTCAAGGAAGAAGATGAAACTGGATGGTGATGTGGGTCTCTGGTGCGGCGGAGGATGGCGACAGGAAGTTTTTCTGTAACAGCCATAACCCAAAAATGAAAGTAAGCTTTAGGGAAGAAGAAGAGAGGTTCAACTGAAGGGAAAATGGTGGAAAACCACCTGGAAGGCGGCCGGAGAAGCTTACCACGGCGGCGACGACACATTAGCACAACAGATAAGGCGTGCGGGGTGGCGAACTGGAACACGTGGTCACCTTCCTTACCCCAGGAGACTGTTAGATGGTGGCCTCGCGATGGCTTACCGTGGCTGCGTGTTAAAGAGGAGGGTGAGAGAGTTTGGATTCAGGAGAGAAGGAAAGTGAAGCTAAATGAAGAAGAAAGGAAAAAGAAAAGAAAGATAAAGAAAGAATAGGGGAGAGTGACGTGCGAGACTTTAGACCAGGGAAGAGGAAACTTGTTTTCCTTTTCTTTTTCTTTTCTTTAATTGGTAGTGGGTATTAGGTAGGTAAAAAAATGAGTGGTTGCAGTTGAGTTTAGAGAAAAAAAAAAAGAATTATAATATTGGGCCTTGGATGTAAAATAATGAGTGAAAAATATATATATAATTTCAAAATTTGAATTAAAGTATAGATTAATGGTTGGATTGATCAAACATGGAAATCAATGATCCAAAATTAATCTCCAATTAATGTTAAACCAATTTATTTTCAAATCTAAAATTAAATAGAGTAAAATCTGAAAATAAATTTCTTCCAATTATATTATTTGAAATATTTTTCTAAACAATTATAATAGTGACAATAACGTAATATTATTGTCTAACAAGCATGCATACGCTGCAATAATGTTGTGCTAATGCACTTAATAAAATAATTTTAAATGAGTAAATAAAATTATTCAAACCAAACCAAAAAAAATAAATAAAAATAAACATCCAGATAATTAATCACACCAAATAAAATAATATAAACAGATATGAAAAAACTGGGATGTTACACTTAGCAGTCGAGGCGTCGAGCTAGAGTTCCTGTAAGAAAGTATTGAGGTCGGGGATTTAAAATCTTACGCTGGCAACATGACTTCGTGTCAATTGTGTGTGCGAACCTAGTGACCGGTGCATCGGCCTAGAGATTCGTCTAATGAGTACTCGGACTGCGTGTCCTGTGTTAAACGTGAATGGGCTTAATGCCTGGGAAAAAGTAGTCGTGAGCTTTGAGCCTCGACAAGAAAGAACAAACGACAAAGAAAAGCAGCGAAAACAATTGTTTTACATGCATGAAACTGGCAGATGTGCCATTTGTGATTTCGAACTACAATCCTATGAGACATTTTATAGGCCGGGCTACGCTACGACTATCGTTGGAGTTCGTGTGAACTACGTTATAATGATGGTTGGAGCTCGAGATTCTACCAAGTTACGTTACTTAAATAGTTGGAACTCGGAACATTGACGGACTAAACAGTAGGTGCTATTGGAAGAGAAATTAGGATCTCCGGAGATTACGAATAGATAGTTGATGTTGAGGTGTCATGCATTTTTATAAACCTACGATGGTTGTCGGGTATGAATCCCCTTGTTTAAATAGCATTGATATTATGACTATGAATTATATTGTTTTACATGTCGTTGTCGTCATATGTTGTTGGTTGATGGGTCGCGTATGTGATTATCGCGATAAAACTTACATGTCGATATCTCACCCTTACGATATATTTGTTTTTGGTTTTATTGTTATACCTCAGTATACGAGTACAGATGATGCAGAAGAGTTTCCAGCTTCACTCGGGATATTAGTCTCGATCTTGAAGAAGTCGTTGATAGTGGGGATGATCACGGTGTCTTCCCAGTGGATATCTTATAGAATGACCATAATAGGATTTTCTTTGGGTTGTATATTTGAGAAGGTCAGTACATGTGGTTTGAGAAAGTTTACTTGGTTTTGATTTTAGTTTTGAATATTGAAACACTTTCAGGAAAACTTATACGATGTGGCGGACTGGTTATGTCTACAACCAGGATATGTGTATCATTATGAAAAATGTGATTTTACTATTTTGATGCTTGTTTTACGTTTCACAGTATTCCGCAGTAAAAATTTTATACCCAATTTTTTTGACTTATAGAAAAATAATTTTCCGAAAGCAACCAGTAATTTCTTTATATTTAAATAATACGTTTTTCCGCAATTAAGTAAGACATGTAGCGCCGAGGGGGCGTTACAACCTCCCCCAGGGAAAGAGCCTCAAATAGTAACCCAAGAGATATCACCTGTCTTGTCAACCACAAGGAATATCACCTCCATTGTAAACACTTGGAAATCAATCCAAGAAACACCACAAGAGATATACCCTCTCTTGTAAGAATGGTAACCAAAAGATGGTTTAAGTCAATCCGACTTCTACCGAGATAAAGAACTCTTAATAGTGCAGATAAACAAATTGAAATAAAAATACAAGAGCACCTATATGGTGTGTAAAGCTCTCAAGAGTATATGGTTCAAGTGTGAGAACAAGGAGTAGAAGAGAGAAAATATTATCAGAGTTTTAGCACAATTATAAAATGATATGATCTCTTCTATGAAATTTGCCTAAGTTCCTTTATATAGAAAATGTGATTAGCTCAAGGAAATTAGGTCAAACCCATTTAAAAACACTTTAGTCGCACAGTAATCGATTATTTAGAAAGCATAATCGAATATTTTAACTCATTTCAAAAGGCACGTCTTCAAACTGTCAAGACATTATCGATTAGGATAATCGATTACATGTTCTCTGTTTAAAATCTTTTGAATGTTAAAAAGGGCATAGTCGATTATACTAATCAATTAGCAACTCTTTGATTTTTTGTTTCCAAGCTATAATATACTTTTAAAAGTCATAATCTATTATACATATTCAAAATTCATAACTTAATGGCTTAAAATAATTAGTACTCATTTAAAAGCATTTAAAGCCATTTAAGTTGAATTTAAAATGTGATTAGAAAAGGATAATCGATTATGCTAATAGATAATGCTAATTGATTATTGCAAATCAAAAATTCCGATTTCAAATTCTTAACAGCTCTATAATTGATTACTCATTAAAGCATAATTAAGAGCATGACATAATCGATTATACTAATCGATTATTCCTCGATTCAGATTTGGATTTTGAAAAACTTAAGGGTCTATAATTGATTACTCATTAAAGCATAATTAAGAGCATGACATAATCGATTATACTAATCGATTATTCCTCGATTCAGATTTGGATTTTGAAAAACTTAAGGGCTGAAAAATATTTCTCAATTAAGTTCAATTAAAAGCCATTTAAGATAGTTTTTCAAAACTAATTTATGTGAGTGTGTGATCATTTTTAATTATGAGATATTTACTTACCATTTATAGAAATTCTAAAACAAGCAATACAAATAATATAATTCCCTTTAAACCATCTTGTTTGCTTCTTTGCTTGTTTGACCTTTTTCCACTTTTTGCAATTAAGTCCTTCAGACCTCCCTTTTTGTCATTCATCAAAACTAAAGTACCTGTCAAGACATATATTCACAAAGAACACTTTGGAGCTCTAGAAAAACCCATATGTAAAGGTGCTCCAAATGGAAATTTATGTGAGATAACACGTGTAAGAATGGTCAAGGGAAGTGCGAATATGATGTTAGAATGTTGAAACAAGGCTTGGATGATCTCCATCAAACCTTGGCCAAAATTCATGGAGGTTGGAAGGAGAGAAATGAAACAAAGTGTTTTTTATCCTTAAAAGCTAGAAAACTTGACAAGTTTTGTGTTTTAATGAAAATGAAGTGAGATGGTGTTTCTAACACCTCATGGCACGAAAATATCAAGGGAGAGAGGGGGGTATTTTGGTCCAAAAATTGTTGGATCAAAATGGAATTGATAAAGAAGGTTAAGGTCATTTTGTGTCAGGTCCTCAAATGTCTAGGACACATTTCATGTGTTAATTCTCTAAGTTTTGATGATTCCAAATATATTAAGTATGGTTATATTGAACCATGTGAAATTACTATTGAGATTGTTCAAGTGTGCAGAAAAAAAAATTTAAGGATCAAACGTCTAATTAATCCTTACTCGTCTACTCTCTTTAAAAGAAGTAAGTATGTTACCCTGGCAGAAGTTTTATCGACTCGTCTTGAAATCACCTGTCTACAAAAAGACAGCTCAGCATGGAGCCAAGTCAGTTCAGCATGAAGACTTGTCTACTATAAAGATGATGTGGCAAAGCTAAGTAAATCCATCAAAGCACACCAGTCTATAGCTGATTAGTACACCCGTTTGAAATTGGAAATGTACACCCGTTTGAAAACACTTACTGCACTTGTCTACTAATCAGTTGTCAGAATGAAAGTTCAAGTCAACATTTTCAAGTCAATATGATTTACTCGAAGTCTTCAAGGACCACTGGACAAAAGCTTCAAGCAAGAAGAATAAAGAAATTATTCTTTCATGTTTTTAAGGAATAAACGTGCCATCCTTTTGTACAAGTCAACTGCTTTTCATTCTTTAAGTGCAAAACAAAAGTACTTTCAAAAAGGTGAACTGAGTGTTGCACCGAAATGGGAAAGTCCTCTGCTATACCTCTGATACAACAGCGCTCCAGAATAAAAGTGTACTCTTGGTCACGCATTCCAAAGCTCAATTTCCTCAAGGCTTGCAAATCTGATCAGTTATAGTGAAAATACTTGGTGCTGCCATGGACTGGATGTAGCCTTTTTGCTTTTGGGATGAACCAGTATAAATCTCTTGAGTTATATTCCTTCCCTTAATCTCATTAATTTATTTAAGAGCCTATTTATTTTATCATCTAACCTGGGGTTAAATCTGTGAATATCAAAACTCTTTAAGTTCTCAAGTGCGTTGTGTGTGCTGTTTCAGATTTAGATGACTCAGTCATCTAATTTCTATCTCTTTGGTTATTTGCATGTTGTGCCTGCGAAAACGTTTTTCAAAGTTTTTTTAAAATATTGATAAACACAATTCAACCCCCTTCTCGTGTTTACTTTGGTTATTTCATTTTGGTCTTTTTGCATCACAATTTAGATATTTTCTCCAAAGGTCATCATGACCATGGTGAGTTATGTGGTGACTCATGAGGATTAGTCATCATGGATGACTCGTCGTTCTTATCTCTCGGTGTACGTCTGCAGTTCCATATCCGGCTTCGTCGTTTTCCCGATTTCGGTTTTTCGCACGATTTTCTTCGAAAATTCGACCGAATAAAATAAAATATTTTATTTTTGTGCGAAAATTTTCAAAATAGACTATATCACTAAAATAGTGATAAAATATTAAAACCTATGCTGTTTCAGTTTCGGGTCAAATTAAGGTCTTCTGACCGATACAAATTCTAATATCAGCGAAAATGCAAACCGGTTTCTGTCTGAGTTTTAAACTGAAAATGTAACCATGACTTCCCACTACACAGTAGGTTCTCAAAATTATTTTGTTTTCTCCAAAATCGTTTTCCGGTTTAGAGGTAAAAATATAAACAGATATATATTTACCGATAATACAACGCAGATAAAAAGCGAGTGTAACAATTCTCTTCAAAGTGGTGATTATAGGATTAAAACCTCTGATCTTGCAGCTAAAGTTCATCTGAGATTGCCGCCTACATTCACTGCGATCAATCACGGTAGAGTTTCAATAATATTTTATCAAGCACAACATTTTTTTAAATTATTTTTTCTATAGTTAATCAATATCTAAAGGTATTGATTAAAAAATTCAAAAATAAAAAAGTTTATTAAAAAAAGCAACGATTATTGATTTGAATATATCAATTTTTAATATAAAATTTTTTTTTTTGGAGTAAATTCCCAATCTGGTCCTTGAAATCGTAAAACTGTATCAACATCATTCCTGACGTTAACGAAATTCCAAAAACCCCTTTGAAGTTGTCAAACATTAATCAATCTTGTCCCTCGAACAACTCCAGTGACATAGCGGCATTAATGGGGCTATTGTGGGTGGCACGCTAAGTGCCATGGTAGATGCCCATTCGCTGTACTTGTGGGCTCCACATCAGAGGAGTTACTCGACATTCAGGGACTAAATTGACAAATCCAGGGGCAAATCTAACTTAAATACTGAACAGCTCATTTCCTCTGTTTCAACGCCTCTTTCCCCCTCTTTCTCTGCTCCCTCTCTCTCTCTCTCTCACTCTCTTTACTTCCTCTCTTTGCATCACCAAAAAATTGATACGGTTTTATAATTTCAGGAAAGCAGTGATTAGCCTTTCCCTAACTTTTTTTAATAGCAATATTGTAATATTTTAGCCTGATTTCTCCAAGCTTTTTTTCCTTCTTGAAATACTATACAGTATAGTGTGTATACTGCAGATTTCCATTTTAGTGGTTTTATTCGTCATCTCCCCTGCTACTTCATCCACCACAATCAAGGTTTGATTTTTCTTCTTAGTCATGTTCTATAATTTACAATTTTTGGACCCTTCTCATCTCAGTGTTACATTCTACCTTTGTCGGTTAGTGTCACTAGCAGAAATTCATGGATTACTTGCGGATTTTCCTGCAGATTTTTTTCGCAGAAATTTCCTACGAATTTTGCTGCAATTTTTTCAGAAATAATGTTTTTTCCAATTGATTTAAATTCGTAGGAAATTTTGATATATCCTGTGAATTTTCTTGCAGATTTAAATTTTTCGCAAGAAAATCTGCAGGAAATTTTCTACAGATTTTAAAATTCGTAAGAAAAAATTACCCACGAAGGTACTATCTATGAATATAAATTCGTAGGAAAATCCGCATGAAACATGTTTCCTGCAAATTTTTGAGCAAAATCCGCAGGAAATCCAGAGGTAATCAGAAGATTATTTCTAGTACTGTGTGTTATTACATTTCTATTTCTCAAATAACTTTGTTTCATGAGTTCTTCAAGTGTTTGTTTTCATGATTCTCTAGCTTGCATGCTTTTCCCAATGTTTGTTTCGTTCACGTGGAATGTTATTTTTTTTCTAATTTTTTGCTTCTTTCTCGATCCTTCAAAAGTTTACTTAAGTATGAAATCTCTATTTTTTTGAGTTTTTACTTTTTATTTCAGAATGTTTCAAGTCTTTATTTCATGATTTTCTTTTTCTTTTACAACTGGTTCTTTTTCTTTAACCTCTTATTTTCTTCCTTTATTTTTTTTTCCTACCTTTTAGAGTGTTTTCAAGTGTTTGTTTCATGTTTCTGTTTCTTTTTCTTTTCTTTTTTTTGGTTTCTGAAGTAACTTTAATATTTGTGATTGTTCATCTTCCACAACTTTATCTTAAGCCCTTTATTGGTTCACTATGTCATTTGTGCCCTTCTATGTGATTTGTAAGCAGGGTGTTTAGAAATGGAGGCATCAAAATCGTTTGGGAGAAAGAATGAAGAAGGGTTTCCAACTCCATCATCCCTTAGTTATGAGGACCCTTTGAGTCCATCACCTTCTTCTACTAAGAAATTGAATTCAGTCCTTCTGAAACGCAAAAAGGTTGAGCAAGCATTGGATACATATAGAAACTTGGTTAACAAACTCTGTTGTCAGTATAAAGCAGACCAACTTGACCATTTTAAAGCAAAAACAAAAGCTTTGAGAGAAGCGTCAATGTTGATGAAGAGGAAGCATCAATGGGAGAACACTCAAAAATGTGTGGGACATATCTTGGGAATTGAAGTTGGAGATCAGTTTCAATATAGGACTGAACTTAATGTTATTGGTCTCCATCATCAGTTTTCAAGTGGGATTGACTACTTGGGAAAGGGTAGGGACTCATTGGCCACCTGCATTGTCGTAACTAGTCGCTACGACAATGTTAAAAATTCAAGTACTTCCTTGATTTATATAGGTCATGGAGGGAATCCCGATGTAAGATATAAAGCTGCACCTCGTGATCAGAAATTGGAAGGAGGAAATCTTGCTTTAAAGAATAGCATGGAGGCGAGAAGTCCGGTGAGAGTTATATTGACTGTTTGTAGAAAATCTGAAGGGATGGACAATAGTTCTAACACATGCTATGTTTATGATGGGTTGTATCTAGTAGAGAAGATGACTCAAGAGAGAGGAATGTTTGGAAAACTTGTGTTCAAGTATACAATGGATAGAATTTTAGAGCAACCCAGAACTTCTATTTCATCTAAGGATGTGTGTACTCAAAGAAAGAGAAACAAATCTAAAGCTAGTATTGGCCAAAAGGATGTTGTCTGTGTGAGTGATATTTCAAACGGACAAGAAAAGTTTCCTATTCGAGTGGTGACACAAAGAGATAGTGTCCAGATGCTTCCATCATTCGATTACATAGTCGATATAATTTATTCAAAGTGGTTAAAGATGCCAATGGTATATTGCTGTAATTGTGCAGATGGATGTGTGGATTGTGATAAATGTGCCTGCATTGTTAAGAATGGTGGAAAAATGCCATACGACCGAAACAAAAGACTTACTTCTCAAACGACATCACCCTGCATATATGAGTGTGGCCCTTCTTGCAAGTGCTCCTCGTCTTGCATCAATCGAGTAACTCAGTGTGGTATTCAGTTCCAACTAGAAATCTTCAAGACTGAATTGAAAGGTTGGGGTGTCAGAACACGCTCTTTCATTCCCTCCGGAAGCTTTGTTTGCGAGTACGTTGGAGAAGTCTGTGACTATAAAGAAACTGGATCAAGGCTACATGATGACGGCTACATATTTCACCTAGGTATGTTTATAATGGATACTTCCTTTGGTGTGTGTTTGGACTTCATTTAACAGTTTTAGTCTGCTTTTGCAGGTATGGGCAATGGCTTCATCGATGCAACAAGACGTGGAAACATAGCAAGATTTATAAATCATTGTTGTTCTCCTAATCTCCTTGTCAAAGATGTTATGTATGATCACAATGACAAGAGGTTCCCCCACAAAGTGCTGTTTGCTCTAAAGGACATACCTGCCGGAAGAGAGCTGAGTTATGATTACAATTGCCACAGGGGACAAATTTCAAAGGTTGAGAGTAATAGTTGCCATTGTGGTTCACATGAATGCATTGGACATATTTACACTTAAAGGGTAAACATTTTGACTGGTAAGTTCTTTCCTTTTACTTATAGATGTAGTCTTGGTTACAACAGTTTATGGCATTGTGATTTTTGCACAAATGTCATAGTTTCTCATCATATAAAGCTGTATCTCAAGTGATAGTCATGGCTCAATTTTCTTGTAGCTTACATATTGTCTTTACTATTTTTCAGTGTGATAAAAGAACAGCTGACTGTGGAATTCGGAATCTTGAAGTTGAAGTCTAGCTATTTTGACTTGCTTAGAATATGGTTCTCCTTCAATTTTTGTAATTGTTATATTTTGAAGGGGAAGTAACTTAGATAGCAGTTATATTGTGCCTTAGGATTATACCGTTAATATTGTATGTTTGGCAAATGTAGTGGCAGGTTGTACATGTTTCTTTTTGTGCAGCTTGATCTGGTTGGTGCTGGCATTGATGTGATATGGTTTAATTCGTGGAGATTAGCTTGTCAGTCTTCTTGTTACTTTAGCTTAAAATTGGTCTAAAGCACCTGGCCAGTAGTCTTTGAATTCATGTTCAAGCCGTGTCAAGTGAGGTATTGCGTTGACAATGGTTTTGAATTCATGATTTTGACATGTTGTATCTTAGTTTTCCTTTTTCTGTGGAGCTATTTGCTGCTCTTGACTTGTGAAATTTCTTGTTGGTCTTGTTTGCCAAATTTTCAGATAACAAAAAGAGTATTAATATATTTAAAAAAAGGAGTATTAATACGGGTTGGGTATTTTGTGGCTGGGTCGAACTTTTACATCATGTATGTATAAAACAATTTTTATGAAGCTTTATTTTATTAGTTTAATTTTAATGCATTATGGGTCTAAAGTTTAATATTCTATCAATTAATCACATCATTGTATGTATGATTTTTCAGATGATGAGTTCAATATTTTTAATGACATGATAATATATGATTGGAGGAAAACAAAATAAAGAACTTTTATATTTTACAATATGTCACTATTTAATTCTTATTCTATTCCTTTATAAGATTTATGCAAAAATGTTATACATACTAGTGTATGGACCCATGGCATGAGGAATATGTTAATTTTTTATGATTTCATAAAAAATATGTAATTATTGATTTTACATTTTTGGTTTAATTTTTTTGCAGTGAATTATATATAAAAAATTGTTAAACATTTATTTCATTTGAACTAGCGATCACAAAGTGTAATAGATATTAACTTAATAATTATTATTGATATTATAATAAATATAATGACTCTTAAGCGTAAATAATAAGTATATATTGTCTTGTGAATATGCACTCTAACCTATTACTTGTGCGACACTGGTAAAATATCACAATATTTATGCAATATTAAAATATAAATATAAATATAAAATTTGTTTGCATGTTTATGTCCAAAAAAAATTTGTTTGCATGTGGGAAAAAATAAAGAAAGAATATTGTTATTCTGAAAAAATGTTTATTAAAAAAATTATATTACAAAAAGATTATGTATATGAACACTGAGACACCCCGATGTCCCAATAAATAAAATCCTAATTAACTTAGTCTTAATCCATAATTAGCGTTAACGCGATTAATATATTCGAAAATATATGTAAAATAAAAATTGTAGTTACTTTAAAACAGTTTAAACATACGCAAGTGACGTCATCCACACATATATACAATATATACAGCATATCTATCAGAGTACGCCAAGTACCCTTCATGGGACCATAACAACTTACAACCATCTATACAAACTTAAAGTATAAACATATACAGACTAACCAAAGAGATACAGAAGAAGTCCTAGAGATACCTGGCCCGCCTCTCAAAATACATCAAAATACAAAACAATCTCGTAGAGGCTCACTACCTACAGACGCATCCGACATATCCACATCATCAGTGATGTGGGCGTCTAGAACTATCCTTGCCTTCGCCTTAACGGCGCACTTATACCCGTGGTGGAATCTTCTGTAGATAGCGTTGTGGCCGGTAATCTTTCCAAGTTGTCGTTCCCATCTTGCCATTGTTGTTTATCTACCATACCGATAACATATAAGAAAGATAGAGGAAGAAGGGAGATAAGCAACAGAACATAGTCATACGAATGGGGATGGGGACACATAGATCAACAGTCACATATACATCATACAACAAACAAACAATCATTCATCCAGTCACACCAACACAATCATCTTCAAGAGTCACACTCTCAGGTCATTCCTCTAAGGAGTCTCACTCCTATGCATGTCGGCCGATATATCTCATACGGGTCTCAATCCCAAGACATTCCCTTATCAAGCCTCTCTGCTTAAGGAACGTCAGTTAGTTTGTCGAGGTAACTTTTTCGCTCGCCGTGACCCATAAGAGTGCATCTTTCTGTGAGCTCAGCTCCATCAGAGGTATCTGGGTCGCCTCGGATAGTCAACCTTAGACGTGGATACACAGGGTAAAGTCGGGACAACTAGGCTATATCGGGGTACACGACGCACTAGGAGCTACCTAATGGTCACTGTGAGCCTCCCGAGTCCAGTTCGTACATCCCCAAGGTCTCTCCCTAGACCGACCCTTCCGTAATCCGTACTCGCATTCGAGTACAACTAACCTCGTATGACTCCCTGTCATACGGCTCGCCACCTTGGCAATATGCAATGCAACAACCATCCTTAAGTTAACACCGAAACCTTATCTCACAATCCAAATCTCAAAATCATAGTCTCAGAATGGATGGCAATACATCCCCGGCCTTAAAGCCACAATCTCAAGGCATTACCACGGTGTCAACTCTCAATATAACTAGATCACGCTATCAGTCATTTCCATTCATCCAATAATCATCAACAATATATTATAATAATAAAATATATTGTCATCACATCAATCATCACAACCAAGCATGTTATAGCAGTCACAGACATAGCAAACAACCCCAATCATTATCAGTTCTCTAACCTAGAGTTTTCAAACCGAACATTGATAAATCTACAATAACTAAACCCAAGACATTATTAAAATATTATTTTATCGGGGTTTAGTCATTGTTGATTATTCAATATCCTAGTAGGGTCTGGGGCACCCTACATACATGCATATATATATATATATATATATATATATATATATATATATATATATATATATATATATAACTGTGACTCTACGCTTGCCTCCCCGACGATGTCGGTTACTTTCTCCCCACCTTGGCTTATCTGGTACAATTGTCCAAGCTCTCTATACGCCTCCTCTAAGCTATACAGCTGTTGTCTTGCTTCCCAGTGGACCCCTCAGTACTCCAAAATTTGCCCTAACACATGGACAAAGTTCCGGCAATGTCATAAACTCTAATCTTGTGACAGTTTCTCAAATAGAACTCAGATTGAAGCAAGAGCCCAAGAGAGAAGTAGATGATAATGCCAAGTTAGGGATTTGAGCATTACCTCAGTTGGATCGAATAAAAATTAGCTGATACTCGTAGTACTCACTGTGCTGATCACCGATTTGAAGTCGGAATTACGATCGGACGGACGGATTGTCCTCAGAATCAATTTTTCTCTCGAAACCCCACTTTCTCCCTCTCACTCTCGAGCTCTCTCCTGGTCCCTCTCAAAAATTCTAAACATTTCTACAAGTTTCTAGCATTTTAAAGACTAAGGGGGTGAGTCAGCACTGATTACGTCCGGCTCAAGTTTTCTACGCCCGGCTCAGCCTCTTACGTCCGGCTCAAATTTTCTACACCCTGCCCAAATGCGCAGATCACCGCCTTTGTGTTGGGCCCGGCCTAACAAACCTGCGCCCGGCCTAATTTCTGAGCTCGGCTCAACACACTTGTGCCCGGCCTAACCCGCGTTGACCAGTTTGACTAGAAACTCTGATTCACACATTTCGTCACGTTTTGAACTCGTTTGAAATCCGATTGACCCCAAATTTGAAATACATACTAATTAACAACTAACGAACAAAATTAAGCTCTCACACCAACTTAATTATTGTCTGATTCCTTAATCAAGAAAACGGGTGTTACAAACACGTAAAAAAAAATTGTGATTGATCCAAAAAAATATTGTCTCTTTCTTCCACTACCTTAAAATCGTACTTCTCTGAATATTTAATAGTAAATTTATATTTCTAAAGTAACAACGACATTTCAAGTTGATTCATTATTTCTCAATATAATTTATTTAGACATTAATACTAAACACAATAATATTCGTAATGATATAATTTTTTTCTCTTTTGAAAATTTATTTGATTTATTTCCCCTTTCCCCGTGCAATTTGACCATTTTCAGAAAAATAAAATTATTTTTCTTTTCTCTTCAAAATCTATTTGATTTATTTATCCTCATTTCTCGTGCAAATCTATTTGATTTATATATTCATCTACATTGGTATTCTAGCTACTTCTCTCAACATCAATATTATAGTGAATTTATTTTCTTTTCAAAGCAATATTATAAAATAGCATTAATTATTTCTTCTTCTACTACCTTGATATGATACTTCTTTGAATATTTAATATTATAAAGAATATTGTTATTCTAAAATATTTTTTATTAAAAAATTATAATGCAAAAAGATTATGTTCATGGACACCCTAAAAATAGGTGATTATTCAAAAAAAAATTGTCGCTTTCTTCAATTACCTTATATCATACTTCTCTGAACATTTAATAGTAAATTTATATTTCCAAAGTAACAACGACATTTCAAGTTGATTAATTATTTCTTAATATAAACATTAATACTAAACACAATAATATTTGTAATGATATAAAAAAAATAATCTCTCTTTTGAAAATTTATTTGATTTATCTCCCATTTTCCCTATGAAATTTGACCAATTTTAGAAAAATATATTTATTTATCATATTATTTTGTATTTTCTATTCAAAATCTATTTGATTTATTTACTCTCATTTCCTGTGCAAGGTAATCATTTAAACAAATTATTTATCTATCATATTTTTTTTTTTTGTCCCAAAAAAATCTCTTTGATTTATTTCTACTCTTTTCCCTATGTAGATAAACATTTTTAGAAAATATATTCATCTATTATATTTTTTTTCTTTTGTCTTGAAAATCTATTTGATTTATTTCCCCTCTTTATCCGTGTGAGTTGACCATTTTTAGAAAATAATTTATCTATCATATTACTTTCTTCTCTCATGAAAATCTATTTGATTTATTTCTCCTATTTTCCCGTCAAAGTTAACAATTTTTAGGAAATATATTTATCTATGATATGAAAATTTTCCTTGTTGAAAATTTATTTGATTTATGTCTCCTCTTTTCACCGTGCACGTTACCCTTTTTTAGAAAGTATATTTATTTATCATATGAAAAAATTCTTCAGGAAAAATATTTTGATTTATTTCTCCTAATTTCCCGTTAAAGTTGACATTTTTTAGGGTGCGATTGTTTCAAGCTATGGAAGTTTATTCCCAAAAATAAAAAGGTGGAAATGTTTATTCCTACGGTTATGAGTTGGATCAGAAAGATTCCTGAGTTTAAAATATTCCCAGGTAAAAGTTATTCCTGTTATGAAAAATGTGTCAAATATGGATGGATGTCCATTTAGTATTGTAACCTCCATTAGCAAAAGTTTTTATCACAAGTTATTGTATTGTAAATATATCATTATGTATAGGCTTTCAATAGTTTTGGGTGGTTACAATTCCTATGTCCTATAAATAGGACTCATATATCATTGTGAAGTTTGTGCCATGAAGAGTATGATACAAAGACACTCTCATTCTCTCATCTCTTCTCTATTACTCTCTTCTCTATTCTTCTTAGTTAATAATATATTGCTCTTGTTTTGGTTAATTTCATAATACGTTATCAGCACCAATCTCTACCTTATGAGCAATGGTTTAATAAGTTTGGAGATTACATTGAAAAGATTCATTTCTTCTTACTTTCTTTGAGTGATCATATCCTTTCTTATTGTTTTGTTTTTCATGTTACTTTTAGTATGAATTTTCTTTTAATGTTTCATATAGAAATTTTATTATGAATTGTGTTCTCTATTATCGTATTTTATCTTGTTATTGTTTGGTAAATTCTGGAAGAATTTAATATTCCCGCATCCCAGTAGGATGCACAAAATTATATTTTCTTGGTCATCATTTGTATGAAGTTTTGTGGTTAGTTCCTGAAGAACTAGACCTTTAGACCATAATTGAAATCTAAAAGATCTATTTGATCTTATAGTGTATTTTGAAACAAAAGAAAGTAAGAGAAAGATCGTCTATTTTTGTGTCACTCAACTATGCTCCGGGAGTAGCAAATTGAAAAAAAAGATCATATATTTTGTGTCACTCAAATGTGCTCCTAAAGTAGCACAATGAGAAAATATTTCAAAGAATATTTTGAAGCTTTATTGTGATTGAGCACAAGAGAGGTTATTGATGAGGAATGATAAACGCCATCTAATGGATTGAACTCCATTCCCGGAAGTGAATGTATCATACTATAATTTTGGGGAAGACAAAATTGTGGTTATGACTATTGATGTGGTAGAAATGTATGAAATGATGATTTAAGATCTTGAAAAAAAAAAGAAGAAGAAGAAAAGAATATCATATCAATTGAAAAAAAAAATATATTGAATGTGTTACATGTGATGATTAAATATATTCATTAGGCATTAAGGGTGATAAAATGCCATTAGTATGATTTTTTGTTATGACCTTTATTATTCCTAACAATGTGTAGTAACTCATATACATTATAGAGAAGTGTAACTTCTCTCCCTACTTATTCTTAAAATTTTATATTAAGACATCATTTTCTAAAAGAAGAAATAAGAAGAATTGGTTTGTATGCCTAGTTCAAAGAACTAGACTCATTCGTGTTCTTATTTTCTTTATCCTGATATCTTCTTATCCTCTCTTTTCATGTTACTTTGATGTTGTAAGATGTATGAAATGACATTGAACACATATAAGTTATATGTCAAAATTTGCAAATATTTACAAGTGAGTTTGAATCAAGGTAAAGATAAATTTTTGTCTCCCAAATCCCGATGAGGTAAGCTATGGGTTAATATTCAAATATTCCTTCTGAATTTATTCATTTGATAATTTTCTTACAAATAATATGCATTTGGGTATATCTATTTTGTTAAATTTTTTTGAGAAATTATTTTTATTTTATTGATGATTTTATTAATTGAATTATTTTCTTGAAATGATCCATTTCATTGTGTTTTTATGTGATTTTAGACGCATATATACACGTTTTTTCCTATTTCGTTAATTAGTTATAAGTATTTAAATGAAATATATATATGATATGGTTTCTATAATTTTATTCATTGAAGAAAATTGTGTGATTCCATATCTTTATATATAAATGGTAAACTTTGGAATATGGTAATACTAAAGGTACCATTGGTAAGGATTTATTGGTTATAACTTTTAGTATACTTTATTCTTTTGTAACCACTCTCCTTGTTGATGTTTGAAGTACTATACAAGGACATGAGCTCCTATAAATAAATTGGAGAACTCCTCTCTTTTTACAAAAGGTAAATCCAGTCTCTAAAATATCTACTATATTGTTTTATTTGGATAGAAAATTTTTATAAATTATGTTTATGCATCATATCAACTCAAATAGATTTGAGTGCAGTTGAATGACGAGTTGATTGTAAACCAGAAGTTTGCAATGTATATCTAAACTAAGTTCGTTATACCATTGTAAACCAGAAGTTTACAAATCATAATAAGTTTATTGTTTGGCATGACCGGTTAGGCCATCCCGGGTCTATTATGATGCGAAAAATATTTGCAAAATCATGTCCGTTGAAGATCTTGAAGATTCTTCATTCCAATATGTACTACTTATTCCCAAGGGAAGTTGATAGTTTTAAAAATCATGTGGACACCCATTAAAGAGCCGGGAGATTCTTCAATCCAATTGGTATTACTTGTTCCTAAGGGAAGTTAATAATCAGATATCACCAACAACAAAAAAAAAAAATTTGAGAGTGAATCTCTCACATTTGAAGAACGTATACAAGATGATATTGGTGAACCAATACATCCACCGTGTGGACCATTTAGATATTTTAATTGATCCATCAACTAGATAATCACATGTTTGTTAACTCGTAACCAGAAGTTTGCGAGATTGTTTGCTCAACTATTTCGACTACGAGTTCATTTTCCTGATTATCAAATTAAGAAAATATGCCTTAATGTTGGTAAAGTTACTTCGCAAGCCTTTAATTAGTATTGTGAATATCCAGAAGCATATGTTCATACACAAAAGGGTTGCAAACCATTACTTATGAGATCAAAACTTCCAATTTATACTTGGGGACATGCAATCTTATATGCTAGACATTGTTTCGCATCAGCCAAGAAGTTATTATAAGTCCTCCCCTTTACATTTGGTTTCTTGTAAAGAACCAAATATTTCCCCTTCTAAGAATTTTTTTAATGTGCTATATATGTTTCAATATATGTTTCAATTGCTCCACCACAACGCACAAAGATGAGTCCTTAAAGAAGGTAGGGAATATATGATTGATATGAATCTTCATCTATAGTAAAATATTTGGACAATCAATATGAGATTTATTTATGGCTCGATTTGCCGATTGTCATTTGATGAATTAGTTTTCCCAATATTAGGGGGAGGGAATAAGCAGTTGGAAAAGGAGATTAGCTGGAATGAATTATCATTTCTAATTTTGATCCTAGTACAAAAGAATATGAACTAGAAGTTCAAAAGATAATTCACTGACTATACCAACTGCTATTGCTCCAATTAAAATTGATGTCCCTGTTGGACAATGTAATATTGTAAATGAGTCTCAAGCACGCATGAAGCGTGGCAGACTCGTCGGTTCCGAAGATAAAAATCCTCAAACAAGAAAAGGAGCTAAAAAGTAAGATGGCCAAATTGAGGATTTGGAAACTCCAGAAGAGTCCATTGACATAAATAATTTTTCAGTTCCAGAAGAAACTCGGGTACCTGAAATTAGTGAAAATAAAGAGATCTCGATAAATTATGTCATGAATGGAATATGATGGAACCGAAAATGAAGTCAACGTTGACGATATATTTTCATATGATGTAGCGCTAAATGTAATAACTGATAATGAGGATCACGAACCATAGTCTATTAAGGATTGTAGACAAAGAAATGTTTGGTCAAGATAGAAAGATGCAATTGTGGCAGAATTAAACTCGCTTATCAAACGAAAAGTTTTTGGACCTGAAGTCCGTATACCTGAAGTTGTAAAACTAGTTGATCAATACAAATGAGTTTTTTTGTGCAAAATCGAAATGAGAATGTTGAAATTGTGAGATACAAAGCACAAATTGTTTCTCAAGGGTTTTTGCAAAAAAAAAAAAAAACCTGATGTTGATTTTGAAGAGATGTATGCACTTGTGGTGGACGCAAGTGTTTTTCGATAATTAATTAGTCTGGTAGCACATGAAGGACTCAATTTACTTATAATAGATATTGTTACAACTTATTTGTTATGGATCACTCGATAATGACATTTATATGAAACTCCCTGAAGGATTCAAGGTGTCGGAAGCATATCCTTGAAGGATTCAACATGCACAAAACATATCCCTGAAGGATTTTAGATGTTTGAAATGTATAATTTAAAACATTGAAAGATATACTCTTTCAAATTGCGCAATTTGAGGATTTTGAACAATAGTTCAAGTTTTAGAAGTTTTGAATGGACTTGAAGTCCAAAATCTATAGAATATAAAGTATATTCACGTAAATAGTTGTTAATACATGTTATGGTTGACTCGCGAGTAATATCTACATGGAAAATTCCGGAAGGATTAAATATATCTGTATATTTGGATTTATAGTTTATATGCATGATGTTTTTCATGCAATTAATGGTAGATAAATTTATTTCAATTTCTTAACAAGACTTTTATTTTCTTAGATATCTATGTGAAGAAATTTGTAAATGTGTTTAATATAATTACTATGATTTTGATGATTATGGAATGGCCTGAAGTTGTTCCAGAATTATAGAATATATAAAGAAATGTCTCAAGATGAAATACTTTTGAATAATGAAGTTTTGTCTCGACCCGTAGATTGAGCATATAGCAAGGTGAATTTTTGTCTAACAAGGTATAAAGAACTAGTTCTTAAGTGACTCATGATAGATTATATCTATCGAGAACATTAGTATAGTACAGTAGCTGGATATGAAAATAACAAATATCTTGGTCCTGCAGACCCTACCTTAGTGCTACAAAAGCACACACAAATACTGTTAAATATTGCATGGACTGGTGTGATATAAAATATTGTTCTTCGGCAACCAAAAGGCATTAAAAAAGTGTTAGATATTTTGTTTGATCTAGATGAAGTTGTTAATGCGTTTGGTTAAAGTTTCGATTCATCTCGTTCAAGAATCTTGTGATTCCAATTGAAGAAAATATAGTCATGCAAAGCTCAATTGAAAGGAGGATATGTCAAATGTGTCAGAGAGAAGAATATTGCTTCAAAATGCTTCAGGGGGAGAAGATCAGAATGTTGAACTCATATTCTTAAGCGATGCTTCTAACAGGGGGAGAAAAGTGTACTCTTTTTTCTTTAATCAAGGTTTTGTCCTACATGGTTTTCCTTGATAAGGTTTTCAATGAGGCACTTCCCACATAAAGGATATTGTACTCTTTTTCCTTCACTAGGATTTTTTTCCACTGGGTTTTTTCCCTAGTAAGGTTTTAACGAGGCACATCCTTAATGGACATCCAAGGGGGAGTGTTATGAAAAATGTGTCAAAAATGGATGGATGTCCATTTAGTATTGTAACCTCCATTAGCAAAAGTTTTTATCACAAGTTATTGTATTGTAAATATATCATTATGTATAGGCTTTCAATAGTTTTGGGTGGTTACAATTCCTATGTCCTATAAATAGGACTCATATATCATTGTGAAGTTTGTGCCATGAAGAGTATGATACAAAGACACTCTCATTCTCTCATCTCTTCTCTATTACTCTCTTCTCTATTCTTCTTAGTTAATAATATCTTGTTCTTGTTTTGGTTAATTTCATAATAATTCCCATGCTTGTGTAGTTTTTTATTCCCATAAAATAGTGTAGGAATACTTCATTCCCATGATAATATTATAACAAAAATACCAAAATACCCCCTAACTCCTCCACTCACTTTCCTATTCCCATGCACGACAGTTTCTTTTTCAAACATGTGAAGTTTGTTTTGCCATTGTTTTATCAGTACAATTTAACAATTGTGACTCTTTCATTTATTGTTCATAGAACAGTAACGTCACATGTCACTCCATGGAATTTTTGTTATTATTTTAATATCAATATCAATCAATACATATATATATATATAATATTTATTATATTTTAATATTTGTATATAATTAATATTTTAATATATATTTTATTTATATATATTAATATTTTCGGGTCCAAACTAAACCGAAACTAACCAATATTGATTTGTTTAGATTTTTATATTATTTTATTATTGATTTTTTAAAGTTTACAATTTTTTTGTTTTCAAATGTTTTTTAGCCAGGAAATGTAGCAAACTACTGTGTTCTTCGGAAAGTTTAGCAGCGTAAACCTGAACCAATAATTTGATGAATTGATCCAATTAAATTGGTTCGTATTTTTTTTTGTGTCCGGGTCCGAACCAAACCAAATGGTCATTGGTTCGGTTATCAGGTTCAAGAATTTTGGAACCAAACTAATTATTATATTTTAGTTTAATGAAATCTCAATAAAAGGACCAGAGTCATTTTGTCAAAAGGTAACATATTTGAATCTTTAAAAGTGATATTTAAAAGGACCAACGTAATTTTGGTTTAGTAAAAGCCCAATAATACTAAAAAATCAATCTTGTCATTCTTATACGAAACACCTTTATCAGTGATATCAGTTGTCTTGCAAGATTGAGACATTATTGGTTCCAAAATTCTCGAACCTGATAACTGGACCAATGACCATCGAGTTTGATTCGGTATCTTTGCTAACTTTTCTGGCTAAAAACATATAAAAATAAAAAAAATTATAAACTTTAAAAAGTCAATAATAAAATAATATAAAAAATCTGAACCAATCAAAATTGGTTCGGTTCGGTTTGAACCCGAAAATATTCAAATATATATATAAAAATAAAAAAATATTTAAATATAATAAATATTAAGTATTAATATATATTTTATTTTTATATATATATTTTAATATTTTCGGGTTCAAACCGAACCAAACCAATTTTGATTGGTTCAGATTTTTTATATTATTTTTTTATTGGCTTTTTAAAGTTTATAATTTTTTTATTTTTATATGTTTTTAGCCAGAAAATGTAGCAAAGCTATCGAATCAAACTCGATGGTCATTGGTCCAGTTATCAGGTTCGAGGATTTTGGAACCGATAATGTCTCAATCTTGCAAGACAACTGATATCACTGATAAAGGTGTTTCGTACAAGAATGACAAGATTGATTTTTGAGTATTATTGGGCTTTTACTAAACCAAAATTACATTGGTCCTTTTAAATATCACTTTTAAAGATTCAAATATGTTACCTTTTGACAAAATGACTCTGGTCCTTTTATTGAGATTTCATTAAACTGAAAACATGTTGGGCAGAGATATGGATTGAGGCCACAACATATTTTAGAAAGCCTTATATATATTTTATATATTTAAAAAAAATATAAATATAAATAAATGTTATATTATATCTGTACTACACTACTACCTATCAATACAGTTTAACAATATAAATATAAGACTTTGTTGCAAATGTAGCAATATATATATATATATATAAAGAATATGTAGTTTTGGATGCTTCATTTCATCTAACTTTTCAATTCATATGGTGTACAATTTCCTATTGACCCGTGCGTACGCACGGGTGAAAAATACTAGTTTTACATTAAACACACACACACACACACACATATATATATATATATAAGATTTAATTTATTGAATTAAATAAATAATTTGTATTATATATAATAATACTTATATAATACAAATATTTGTATTATATATTTATCAAAGAAAAATATAATAATTTGAATAAATAAATAATAAAACGTATTTATTAAATAAAATAGGTTAAATAATCACACTGTTTATTTTATTTTTATCAATTGCATTAAAGAATATATTTAACTAATCACATAAAAGTGTTTATTTTATATTTTTATTCCACTTCCATTGAAAATTTGATATTTAATCATTTTATATAGCAGGGACATTTTGATAAGTTTGATGTATATTCCCATGAATATACACTCCAAACCAAACAAACTTTTGAATTATGCTCGGGAATTTCAAGAAAGATTCCCAAGAACTTTAACTATTAACCAAACATGTTTTACAATATACCTAACAGATGGGATAAAGGCAAAACTTGCAGCATGGAAGGGATCCCTATTATCTATCATGGGAAGACTTCAATTGGTTAATTTTGTGATTAATGGTATGATGTTGTACAGTTTTAAAATTTATGCCTGACCTATTTCTTTACTTAAGTCTATTGATAGATGGCTTAGAAGTTTTATTTGGTATGGTAATATTCATTTTAAAATGACTGTTACAATTTCTTGGAAATATTTATGCAAACCTGTTTTTGAAAGAGGTCTAGGACTCAGGTCTATTAGGTCCATTAACTCAGCTACAATGCTACAAATATGCTGGAATGTTACGGCTTCAAAGGAAGAATGGGCAGGGTTGCTTAGAGCAAGGTATTTTAGAAAAGGAGCCCAATTCTCTATCTTATGTTAGGTCATCTATTTGGTCGGGTATAAGGAATTTTATGCAAACAAATTCTCAAAATTCAGCATGGATTTTTGGAGAGGGTTCTAGGATAAACTATTGGAAAGATAGATGGTTGGCAAATGGTGTTTCTGTTGTGGAATTTATCAATGTTCCAAAACACATTCAACAGTTTCTATCTGCTCTAGTGCAGGATTTTATTAGAGGTGGTTCATGGTCTTTGCCTACTGAGCTACAAACAAGATTTCCAACTTTATTTGATGAAATGAGAAAGGTGGTTATTCCTATTCATGCAACTACTGATCAGAGAGTGTGGTGTCATTCAGATGCAGGGGATTTGAACTTCAAGGATGCATATAACCTCCTTAATCCTACTTCAGCTAATCTGAGTTGGTGCAAGTTAATCTGGAAGCAATTTATTCCACCTTCTAAATCATTCTTGGTATGGAGACTAATGTATAGAAGATTGCCTACAGATGAGAAACTTGGGGCAAGGGGTGTGATTATAGTTTCCATGCGTGCCCTTTGCTGTACAACAGTTGAATCTGCTGATCATTTGTTCTTTTTTTTTTTTTAAACAAAATGGCATGCAAAAGCATCACAAAGATTAGCTAACATCCCAACTAGGTTGGCACCTTAGCAATCCTCCATCATCTGCAGCACACCACAATTCATTAAAAAAGGAGAAAAATACAAATAAAATGGGGGGACATAAACCTTACCCATGGAACCTTATTTGAATCTAAAATGAGGAAATCTTATTCTATTGAGAAAAAAATCCTCACTAATGAATCTAGGAATTGTTTCCCACCAAACAAAGCCATTAGAGGAAACACCCTTAGAGGCTAACTTGTTTGCACAGGAGTTACCCTCTCTCTAAAAATATGGGAAAAACAAAAATTCATTTTACTAGCTAAAACCAAACAATTTCTCCATCTATTCCTCAATTGCCAAGGAACCACTTCTAAAGACTTAAAAGCATGAATAACTAACTGAGAGTCACATTCCAACCAAAAATTGTGCCAACCCTTTTTGTAAGCTATTTCCAAGGCAAACATAGCCCCATATAATTCTGCATGAAGGGCAAAATTGACACCAAGATTGACTTGGAAACAACCCAAAGCTGCAGCACTGCTGTCACGAAAAATGCCACCACAACCTGCAGGACCAGGGGAACCTCTAGCAGCACCATCAGTGTTGCATTTAACCCAAAACCGGATTGGAGCATTCCAATTGACTTGCCTAATCAAGGGGGCCTTATGAGGTTTGGTTTCAACTTTGAAGGCCTTAAGGATTGAGAAATCACTCATGGAGGAAGACATACTGCCCTTGCTTAGATTACCTGTTAGGGAAACATTTGCAATGATTAGATTTTTAATAGCACGAAGCTGGATCCTTGTGCTATCAAATCTAATTTTATTTCTACACCACCATATAGCCCAAATTGCATTGGAGATGGTAGCTAAAAGAACTTCCTTGACTTGAGATGAAACTGTTGTGTTGCACAAAGAAAGAAGACTCATCATGGAAGAGTGATCAATTGAGCGGTTTATCAATGAACTGAGCCAATTCCAAAGGCAAACAGCAAAAGACACTCAAAGAAGAGGTGGGAAGTTGACTCTGAGTCCTGACAGCACATGCTGCACATAGACACTGTGATGCAGCCTTTAAGCATAAGAGTCTCATCAGTAGGCATCTTGTTATGGAGATTTCTCCATAAGAGAAAAGACTTGAAAGGAGGAGAACCAGATTTCCAGATGAAGCTACACCATGGCATGACCTGAGCAGGAGGTTTTAAGAACAAGTAGGCATCTTTGAAAGAGAGACTACCAGAATCAGTACTAGACCATAACCTGTGATCAGCTGATTGGAAAACAGGAATTGTGACCTTGCTCAATTCATCTGCTAACAAAAGGAAAGACTGCAGCAAACAATTAGGAATAGACCATGAACCATTCCTAATGAAATCATGAACTTTAGCACCAAGCAAATGATGAAGATTATGTGGAATCTGGAGCAAATCCACCAAAGGCTTGGAAAGCCACTTATCAGTCCAAAACAAGATTTCAGAACCTGTCCCAAGCTGCCAAGAAGAGTTCTCCATCACAGTAATCATAAAAGGCTTCAAACAAGGCCAAATTGAAGATGCAAGATGATGCATAATATGACCTTTGTTCCTAAAAACCCGAGCTCTCAACAAGCCAGCCCATTGATTATTCGAGTTAAATAAATCCCAGCAAAGTTTAAGCATACCAGCATTGTTGATTTGCCTAAAGGATCGAATTCCTAACCCTCCTTCCTCCAAAGGCTTGCAGACCTTGTGCCAAGCCACAGTGGCAATCTTCCTTGTATCTACACAGCCAGACCAAATGAAATTTCTCACCCATTGATCTACAGTTTTAATTAAGCTAACTGGCCAGGCATAAACCATAAAACTATGGATGAGCATACTGCTAATAACTGATTTGACTAATTGAATCCTACCAGTGATTGAAAGTAAAGCAGCCTTCCACCCTGCTAACTTGTTTCTTATTCTGTCAGCAAAAGGCATCAAATGCTGTCTCCTAGGCTTGCCTTTAAAAATGGGAATGCCAAGATAGATGAAAGGTAAGAAACCTGAACCAAAGCCAAGAATATTCTGCACAGAACTCAGCCTTCTGGATGCAAACTGAGAGCCTGCATAAAACTTCGACTTGCTGCAATTAACTATCTGGCCAGAAATGTCTCCATATCTAGCAAAAAGAGCCATAATGTGTCTAAGATTGCATTGAGTGCCCCTACAGAAGATCAACACATCATCTGCATAAAGGATATGAGAGGGAACATGCATATTTCTTGCACCAGTCATGAGACTCAACTGACCATCTAGGACCAGCTTGGAAATGCCTCTGCTCAGAACTTCTTCTGCAAGGCAAAAAAGCAAAGGAGATAGTGGATCTCCCTGCCTCACACCCCTACTACAAGAAAAAAATCCACAAGCCTTTCCATTGACAGAGACTGAAAGCTTAGCTGAATGGAGAATAACATCAATCCACATGCAAAATTTGTCATCAAAGCCAAAGGTTTTAAGAGTCTTAAGCAGGAAAGACCAATCCAGTGTATCAAAGGCTTTCCTAATGTCAATCTTGAGGGCTAAATTGCCACCAAAGGATCTCTTGCTAAGGAGATTAACAGCTTCAGAAGCTAGACAAATGCAGTCACCAATTTGCCTACCATGAATGAAACCTCTTTGATGAGAGGATATGATAGAGGGGGCAAGCTTGGCCAGTCTATCGGCCAGCACTTTGGTTATGATTTTAAACTTGAAATTTGCTAGAGCTATAGGTCTAAACAGCTCTACTTTGTCAGCTGCCTGAACCTTAGGAATAAGCACAACAAGGTTGGAATTGAAATTTGGCAGGATCCATCCTTGAATGAAAAATTGCATAACAGCATTGATGACCTCCTGAGAAACAATGTTCCAATAATTCTGAAAGAAAAAAGCCCCAAAACCATCAGGGCCAGGGGCACCCTCTGAGTTCATGGAAAAAACTGCATTCTTGACTTCCTCTGCAGAAGGCAGACTGGTTAACATAAGGTTGTCCTCTCTAGAAACCATTGGAGTAATGACTTCCTCTATAAGACCATTATCAGCACAGCCGTTGGCAGCATTAAAAAGATTGTCATAGTAGCCAACAATGTGACTTTCCAGATCAGCAGGATTGGTAATAACAGTATCATCAATTTTCAACATACTAATCTGCTTAGAAACAGCTTTAATCTTGGCCATTTTGTGGAAAAATTTAGTGTTTCTATCACCTTCTAAGTGCCATTGCATTCTAGACTTTTGATGCCAGAATTTTTCTTCAAAATGCAACATCTTTTCTAAATCAATTTGAGCTGCTGTTTCTTGCTCAGCCAAAGCATCAGAGAAGCCATCACTATCAATTTTCTGCTGCACCTCATCAACTCTGTTCATAGCAGCAGCAACATTACTCTGGATATTACCAAAAGCAGCCTTATTCCAAGCCTTAAGTCTGTCTTTAATCAATTTCAACTTTTGATTAAGAATGAACATGGGACAACCAGAGACAGATTGTTTCCATGCATCCTCAATAATTTTAGCACAATCACTATGAGAAGCCCACATTTTCATAAACTTGAAAGAGGAAGCAAAGGTTTTCTCATCTTTCCTGAGCTCAAGCAACAAAGGGAAATGATCCGAGTGGTTCTTAGTCAAGGAGCAGCAGGAGACAACTGTCCAAAAATTAATCCAACCATCATTACAAACAGCTCTATCAAGCCTTTTTTCAGTGCAATTTCTACCCCTTCTACCATTAGACCAAGTGTAGAAAGCACCACGGGTTAGAAGGTGAGTTAAGGCATGACTATCACTCCAAAGCCTAAAATCATCACTGGCAATCTGCAGAGGGCTGCCTCTCCCTCTATATTCATGAGACCCCAAAACCACATTGAAATCACCTATGAAACACCAAGGGAGAGGGTAAATTTGCTGTAACTGATTTAGCTCTTGCCATAGCCTTCTTCTCAACAGATAGGATGTAGAGGCATAGACAGCTGAAATACAAACTTTCTGATTCTGAAAAAGAACAGAGAAAGACACTTGCTGCTCTGAACTTGAGATAACCTCAGGGTTAAAGCTAGTAGAGCACACACACCAAAGATTAGGCATCATAGTACCTCTATCATTGACAGCAAAAACTTTCAAGTTCAGCCTTTTCCAAAAGGAGGAAGGGAAATTGCTTTCTTGCATCCAAGGCTCAGCAATGAAAATAAAATCAGGCTTATGCAAGACACAAAGCTTCTTTAGAGCCAATCTTGTGGGTTGATTGGCCAAGCCCCTAACATTCCAATAGAGGCACTTCATTGGGAAATGTTTTCAGGACCAGCCCTTGAACGGGTGTTATAGACTGCAGTTTTTCCAACCTTTTTCTTTTGCTGTCGCAGCTTCTTCTTTTTAGACTTGGACATAGCAACTTCAAAGTTCTCATCATTAGCATCATTCTGCATTGATGGAATAGGAGAGTCAAAGGCCTGCTCATTCTCAACTAGATCAGCCCAACTCGGATTTAGAACAGTCAAGTCTTTTCTGACTTGTTCATTTACTTTATTGGTAACAGCTAGATGGTTAACATTCCCATAAATGACAGTCTTATCAATTGAGGCATGTTCAGGAGGCACAGTACCTGGATTAATCAGACCAGAATTGTAGACTGGAGTGGATCTAGAATTTGAGGAACAAAGCCTAGCATTAGTAAAACTGTCAGGGCTGTCTTCTGAAGCCAACAAGGGAAAACCTGGAGGAGCAGAATTGGCCCTTAGAGAAGAGTTATTATTGGTCTCCCCCGAAACAGAAATCAGGGAAGTTTCACCACCATTATCATTAACTGGACTATCCTGCAAAGGGGTCAAGAGGGTCTGATCTGCAATTTTATCCACCCCAGAGGGGCCTGCATCCTTGGCACTATTTATAAATCCCAACAAAGGATTGATTCTGTCTTCAGGGTGAATGTTCTCTAAAGGAACATTATTAACTCCAATAAAGGCTTTAGGATCAAAAACAGTTTCAACAGAAATAAGATTAGGTTTCATAGCAGTCTCCTCATTAATGAACAAAATATCATCATTATTAGAAAGTTCCTGATCAGCCACATCATCAACAACAATGACATTCTTACCTTTTTCTATCCCAGTCAATTTACCTGAAACAATTTTCTGCTTAGGAATAAACTTAGTTGTAACCTTCTTTGGCACTGCTACATTTTCTTTAATAGTAGGCTGACTGAGCTTATTAGATTTACAATTGCTAAGCACATGACCAATTGCTTGACATGCCGTACAGAAAGGAGGGACTCTTTCGTATTCTAAATAAACAAAAACCGCATGGTCATTCCTTTCTACTAGAATCTTGTCTCTCAGCTGCTTGGTCAGATCAATATCAATGAGAATGCGGGCATAATGACCAAAAGTTCTCTTCATCGTCGGATCATCCAAAGCAATTGGAACTCCGATTGCACCACCTATTTCAAACAGGATTTTTGGTCTCCAATATTCCCTAGAAAGGCCAGTCAACCTAACCCAACACTGAGCATTGGTTTGTCTCATCGAATAAGGGTTAAAATCAGGTGTCCAAGCAAACAAGCGAAGCACCCCAGGACTTAGATTCCAGGATCCAATCGAGCGCAGAGTCCTCAAATCTTCATCAGATGAAAAGCTGAACTCGTAAAAGCCTCTTCCAAGAGATACCATGGACCACGGTTTGACAACCTTCCATAATTTCAATAGCTTGGCACGCAAGTCAATCATTTTGATGGGAGAATCGCCTTTTGAAAGAGTCAAACGTCCATGGAGCACATCCTTGCAATCCGCCACCCCAGCCTGATACTCAGATTCAGAAATCTTTATAGAAAGTTCATCTCCTTTGAGGCATGGTTTCGGCAAGAGGCTTACAGGAATGTCACAAGAATTTTGTAGGGCTTGGGCAAACGTTCTCTTTTGCACTGCTGTTGTAACAGACGTGGAAGAGTCAGACGCACAAGGAGAAGAGGGAGGCGCAAGAGGGGCTAGAAAACCCCAAGGGCAGTAAGAAGCTTTGTGAACCACCATGATCACACATGCAAACCCTAATGACTCACGTAGGAGAAACCCTAGCAGAGAGAAACCCTAGGAGAGCCATCACTTCAATAGGACACCTCCCTGCTGATCATTTGTTCTTATCTTGCAGCTTTGCTCAATCAATTTGGTCTGGCTAAATAGTGTTCTGAATTGTGTGATTAATCAATCATCAACTGCATCTCTATTTGATGTTTCACTAGTGCAGGAAGTGTTTTTTACATCAGTCAAAATTGATTTTGGACGTCTGAATAATGCCTGACGTTATTGGAGCAGTTGTTAAAAGTGTAACTTTTTACGTCAGTTCAAAACTGACGTTAAAACAAAGCCTTTAACGTCAGTTGTTTAGTACAACTGAAGTTAAAATTCATTTTTTTTTTTAAAAAAAAACTTTTAACGTCAGTTGTTTTATTCAACTGACGTTAAAAGGTTAACTTTTAACGTCAAATTTTTAGTACAACTGACGTTAAAAGCCAATTTTTTTAAAAAAAAAAAATTTACTTTTAACGTCAGTTGTACTAAACAGCTGACATTAAAGACTTTTTTTTTTTTAAATCTGTTACAATATATCCCTTCCCCCAGCTATCCCTGCATTCAGTAAACAGTCCAGTCCAGTAAATAGTCTAGTAACAGTCCAATATTTCACTTAAATTTAATTAGTAAAAGAAAAGTATATATATATATATATACACACACAAAGGAACAAATGGGGGGATAAAAAACCAAAACCCCATTGTTAGAAAAAACATAAGTAAAAGTTTCTATACTAATTACTACACACCTACATATAAGTTTCTATACTAATTACTAACTACACATCTTCTATATACTCCTGAGGTATACTTGCGGGCAATCCTTTCTCTTTAGCATACTTGAAGAAAAATTCTGCAAACCGCGTCCTCAAGTCTTGGAACTCTTTTTTGTCAAGAGGAGATTGGTTGTTAAAAGCCTGCACACGTTCAAATAAATCACGGTAACATTAATTAACGCAATGAAAATGAAAACTAAAATATAATTAAGTAAGTTGTTTAATTAAGTATTATTACCTTCTTCCATCCTTCCGTAATAGATGCGGGGGCTATCTTCAGCATATGTTGCATCACATAATATCCACACGACCAAGCGTCAGTCTGAAAGCGAGACTACAAAAGTAACGAAATTTAATGTCAGTCAAATAAACATATATATATTTGGAATTAGTAATTAGTAATTAGTAATTCTAATATTATATACTATTTAACAAACTACCAACCTTGAGGATAATCCAATCAGGATTTCCTTTAGACTTATAAGTCCTACTCCTCCCGTTGGCACAGCTCAAACTACAAGTCTTCAGCGCACTATCATAAACAGAATATTCATGTCAATTAACCAATTCATCATGTGTCGCATAAAAGTTTGCAGCAGGTTTAGTAGCAGTCAAGCAAAGGACTTAGCTGTTGCTGTTGTTATCAACTCAATTTCAACAATTTGGTTCTGCAGAAATAGTGTCAGATTTTGAAATAAAGTTTTATCTCTTGTTCATGCAATCAATCTCATTGGGGCTGATACTCACTTAGCAGGATCTCTTTCTCAAGGAACCTCATCTAATTCAATTGAAGAATTTAAGCTGATAAAATTCTTCAAAGTTGATTGTCATGCTTCAAAAGGGCCAATGATTAAACAAGTGGATTGGTTTGCTCCATTAGTTGGATGGACAAAGTGTAACTCGGATGGATCAGCAAGAGGGGTTCCAGGCTATGCAGCTACAAGAGGAATTTTTAGAGACTTCAGAAGGGAAATTCGAGGTTGTTGCTCGTCATTTCTTGGTAAGTTACTGCACTTATCTACTGATCAGTTGTCAGAATGAAAGTCCAAGTCAACATTTTCAAGTCAAGATGATTTACTCGAAGACTTCAAGGACCACTGGACAAAAGCTTCAAGGAAGAAGAATAAAGAAATTATTCTTTCATGTTTTTAAGGAATAAACACGCTACCCGTTTGTACAAGTCAGCTGCTTTTCATTCTTTAAGTACAAAACAAAAGTACTTTCTAAAAGGTGAAGTGAGTGTTGCACAGAAATGGGAAAGTCCACTGCTGCAAGTACAAAAGCATCTCTGCTGCACCTCTGATACAACAACGCTTCAGAATAAAAGTGTACTCTTGGATGCTCATTTCAAAGCTCAATTTCCTCAAGCATTAAATGTACCCAGAACGAAAATTACTTTTTGAAGTTTGTTCTCTAACGGATTAAATTTGACTGAAGACTATAAATAGAGAAGTCCATGAAGATGAAGATAGAGATCGCGCAAATATTCGAAGATGCATTTACTCTGCTCATTTACTTCTTCAATCATTTGTTATTAACACACAATCTTTCATCTCTCACATTTATTCCACTTTGAGTGTTGACCAGAAAGGCTTGTTGTAACATCCATGGCTGCTCTATGGATTGACGACTATCCCCACAGACCAACACGGATCTTTTCAGCATACTTTGTCCTCACTCACACGCTTCCTAGGAAAACTTCCCAGGAGGTCACCCATCCCAAAATTGCTACAAGTCAAGCACGCTTAACTGTGGAGTTCTTAAGAGATGGGCTACCGAAAAGAAGATGCATCTTGTTGGTATAGGTAGTACCAATCAATTCATAAAAGTCATCCTCAACTGTATAGTCCCATACCTACACAGTCTCAGGATCCCTCACATTCTCATTCTGGTGTGTAATCGGTTTGTTCATGTGTCCCTCCGCCTAGAAGCCTGTCAGGAGCCGCTCCTTATCCGTGCCTTCTTGCACTGGCGTCCACTCCCGGCCCTCGTCAGCCCTGGGTGTCACATATCCACCAGCTTCCACTTGGTTCGTCCCCGAACCACACCGTACTGGGAGAGGTGCCGCTCTGATACCATTTGTAACATTCCTGACTGCTCTATGGATTGACGACTATCCCCACAGACCAACACGGGTTTTTTCAGTGTGTTTGTCGGCCGAAACCCTAACTATTTGAGTTAGAGGAGTTTTTTATCCAATTTTTGTCAAGTGACAATTTATTATGTATCTCTTATACTTAAGGATCATTGATCCAAGAGTTGTTAAACTTTGAGATCTCTAGCTAATTTAGCTAGTCATAGCCAAAACCTTCAAGTAGGAATATGTGAATTTAATTGTTTGAGTGATAATTATGTTGTATGGTTTGTTGAAGGAGATTGTGTGTGAATCGTGTACGTGTGCTGTCAAGAAACCGGAGCGTCGGCGAACGAGTATCGTAAGGAAAAATCTTCAAGAGGTAAGAGGGAATTGCTTAAGGGATTTTTCCGATGGCTACATGCTATCAAGTTGTGGGTCTGTATTATTTATCTTTGGCTGTGGTGGTTGTTTAATTTATTTTATGTCGTGCTATCGTGTCTGTGTTTATTTATTTGCAGCTATGTATTATAGTGCTGTGATGCATGATCTGCCTGGGTTAATTGCTATAATGATGTTGATGATTGTTGATGTTGTTTGTGGATTGAAAAGCCTGACAGTAGTCAGTGCTTAGTTAATAATGAGGTTTCAAGTGTTAAAAAGTTTTAACGGGATAATGACTTTTCATTGATGAGAAAGAGTAATATAATATTGCTTAGGTTTTTGGTTGGTTGAAAATGAGGAAAAGTTGAAATTATCACTATTTTAATGATTTATCGGTGTAATAGTGAACTATGAGTTACAGTGAGGACGTAACCGTGAAATTATTTTAGTACTGTTAATTTTTATGTGAATAAATCCAATATATTATAAAAAGTTATTTTAGGAAATTAATTTTCGAAAATAACTTAATGATGATTTTAGAAAATTATTTAAGTGAAAAAGATCAAGTTTTGACTTAAAGGACTTTAAAATGCTAGATGACGGCAATTCGGAAAAGTATTTACGGAAACTAATTTTAAAATGGCAGTTTTTATTTTGAACCAAGATTTAGTTCATGTGACTCTCTTCTTGAAAAGTAAGGTTTTCGAAAAAAAGATTGAGTAGAAATTTGATGATTTTATCAAGAGATTTTCAATTAGTTTTGAATGGTGTTCTGTAAACGAGTTTTCCTTAATGGAGTTACTACTGACAACTTAGACAAGTTATGCAGTTTTGTTTTAAACGAAAAACGGTATCTTAGTATTCTTAAGGCGTTATGGATATAGTATCCTTTGGATTTGGTATCCTAATTAAGGTGTTAGGAACAAAAGGTTTTACATGCATTTACTTGGTAGACATGTCTAGGGCGTGAATCTGGATATCTTAAGAGAAAAGATATTCTAGAAGGCGAATCTGGATAGCTTAAAGGGTAAGGTATTCAAGAAGGCGAAGGCAAAGGCGAATTTGGGTATCTTAGTAGATAAGGTATTCAAGAAGTCGAATCTGGATAGCTTAAAGGGTAAGGTATTCAAGAAGGGGGTATCTTAGTAGATAAGGTATTCAAGAAGTCGAATCTGAATAGCTTAAAGGGTAAGGTATTCAAGAAGGCGAAGGCGAATCTGGGTATCTTAGTAGACAAGGTATTCCAGAAGGCGAACCTGGATATCTTAATGGAAAGGTATTCAAGAAGGCGTTCCTTATTTGGCAATCGAGCCTGATCAGCTCATTTATTTGGTGTTTGAAACTCCGGAGATTAAGTATGAGTTTAGATGAGGTATATGAAGTGTTCATGCATAGTTTTCAAATGATGACGTTTGGGGTGTGAAACCCATGGGTGAATTATTTGCTTTGATATGAATGTTTATATTGTTATGACCATGTATATGTTTATCTGTTTTCTTTTGTGTCGGGCATGTAGTTGACGTGTTAAATCCATATATTGGTTTCTCACTCTTGCATATTTTCTTGTTGGTCTCTCTACCTGTGGAATATATTCTATCTGAGTATAGGTGAACCTGGAGATGCCCCTGGCGCGTTCGAGGATCTTTAGGCCTGACCTTTAAAGCGACTGTGGATTTTAAGAATGACATCTGGAGTCTTTTTAATAGGTGTCGTATAGAGTGACCATCACAATTAGGGCATGAAGTTGGTTTATAACTTTTTTAAGAGGAAAAATCTTTATATCTGGCTTTAGAGAGCCATTACTTTGAAGTAAGACTTTTTTCCCCGCCCCCAATAATGTATAATGATATCTTACGTTGTTTCTTTCCCTAAAGGACCTATATGGATAAAGGTCTAGATGTGAAAATAATAGGTTGCAGTATAGTTGTATGATGCTTTCTGTATATAAATATACGGTTTGTGACAGGGTTATGTATGTCAAAGAAAAGTAAAATTTTTATCACTATTTTTGTATTACGGAAAGTGTTAGAAAACATTAATTTCCGAAAGTAACCAGCGAATTATAATTTTATTTTCCGCATTTGGGTAACTATGTGACGACCCCAAGGAGGGGTGTCGCAACCAAGCTAGGGATGTTAAAATTTTACAAACTCTTGGTTTTATGATCCTTAAGTATTAGAATGACAAAATCAATGATCATTCAACAAAGATTTGAATCAAAACACACCTAACTAACATAGTTAGGGTTTCGGCCTTAACACAAAAATTGGGATAGGATTTTCATTTGATTTCCATCTCTTAGATTCAACAAACATAGATAGTATAGAGATGAAATCAAGTGTCACAAGACAAAAATTGAATCAAAATCCATTTAAATCAAAATTTTATGTTTTCAGCCCCTAATAGAAAAATATGTTAGAAGTTGATTTGGTTTCTTAATCACTTGGATTTAATAACCATAAGGATTAAAAAGATGAAACCAAGTATCATTTAACAAACTTTGAAGCAAAACCCATTTACACCCAAAACTAGGGTTTCGGCCATGCATGAAGAAATAGGGAGGAAATTTCTTTTGGCTTCATGCTTCTAGATGATGAATATATACATCATGATGAGTTAATAGCAATTGGTTTCAAATCAAATAGATTTTTCTACAATTTCCTAGAGATTTTTGAAGATTGCTTCATGAAAATGAAAGTTCATGATTCATGGCTTGAACAACTGAAATGATTGAAGGAGAAGGCATGATTGATCATGGAGAGAATAGATTACCTCTTGAAGCTTGAAGAAATTGATAGAAAGTATGATGTTCTTCACACAAAAAAAGCTTAAGTGTTCTTAATAAAATTTGGTGTTCTTGATGAAGATGTCATGAAATGAGAGAAAATTTGCCTAAGTATGGCTAAATGATGATGATGGGCAGCGCACATAAGGGTGAAGGGAGGGTATTTTTGTCCAAATAAATTGCCTTGGGGACAAAATGGTAAAATCACTTAGGGACCAACCTATAATTCCCTTAAAGACTAAGGCCATTTAGGACATTTCACAGCCAAAGTAATCATGACAAACTTGTGGTCATTGTTGAAGGTGATGTGGCTGAGTTTTGGACCACAAAAAGGATGAAGAAGCAAATTTGGTAATGTCTTGCCTTAACCATGGTTAACTTTTAACTAAGGTAGGTTAGGTTAAAGGTATTTTGGTCATTTCACTTAAACGACATGATTACTTGCATTTAATGTTTCATAAATGCTTGTTGAGTCATGGTGGTAACTCACCCCATAACTCAGCTCCTCCAGTGTCCAGTTTTTCTCTGCACATCCATTCTCGATTCCGTCGAGTACCCGATTTAGGTTTTATGCCTGAATAAGGTATCATAACCTATTTATTTTGAAAATTTTCAAAATACCTACTATCGTTGGAAATGGGATATAAAATCTAACAATTTCGTTCTCTAGTCAAAATTAGGTTTTCTGATCAGTAAAATTTTACTGTCAGCGAAAATGCATACCGGGTTCCGTCTGAATTTTTAACCCAAAATTTAACAGTAACCTTATAAAAATAAGTATAATATGAATATGACTTTTGTTTATCCAAAATCATTTTCTACGTCTCGGATAAAAATATATTTATATATTTATTATCGATATTAGAAAGCAGAAAAAATGGGGTGTTACATGACATGTGTACAAAATTCCCGTATGTTGGAGCCTAAAATGTATAAATTATTTTAGATATCATATTTTATTAAGATACATTTATATTCATTTTGAGACTGATATATCAACAATATATCAACACCGGCATTCGAATATCAATATGAGTTTCCTTGCAGGGTTCAAAAACATTCTATACACGATATAGGTTTTTAATTGCCCGGGTTGAAATTGTTGAGCATTAATGAATTGCAATTTTAAATTGTTTTAAATTGTTGATATATATTAGTTTTTATTGCCTAAAATTGTTTTAAAAAGTTTCTTTATAGGAAAGTAATTGCATTGTTTATTGATAACATCTTATTTTATTTTATTTTTTGTCCTTGACTAATCTCCTGTGGGGGAATGAGTGGTACCAGAAGGCGGGAAACCCCCTCCTAGTGAAAATTCGCTCTATATGTAAGAGCTAGGATTCGAGTCTCAGCCACTTAGTTAAGGGGCACAAGTTCACCACTACTTATGCCAACTTCCGTCGGTGATAATAACATCTTAAATAATTACACGATATATATTTTTATTGAAAAACGTTTCCTGGTATACTATGGAGGCCTTTTAAGTCTTTAACGTAGTCGTAAAATTCAATAGGAAATTTCGGAATGGAAGGTGAGTGTTATGAGAAATTGAAACATATCACTCTGTCTTAGAGATTCTATCGTATGGTGACATGTGTAGTTAGAGTCTCAGATATATATAAACTATATAGATATAGATATAAATTATAAAATGAATTAAAGAATGAGGTTTAATTGCTATACACTATCAGTATAAAGTTTTTTACACTATCGACCATTCAGAAATCATGATATGAATGACTTTTATAATAATTAGGATAAGAGTTAAAGATTTTTAATGATTTATCAATTTCTAATTTATTGATAGTGTAAAAAAAATTTACACCATCAATATATATCAATTAAATCCTAAAGAATAAAGACTAAGTTCAGTCACACAAAATATTGTGCTTTGCCACGTTAATTTACATCACATAGATGTTGAAGACTTGTAGTAGTAAATTAATTACTGGTTATCATTTCAAGATTATAAAAGTTATTTTATTATCTATATAATAATTTATAAGATTTTAACATTCTTAGTTTCTTACTCTAAATTTTCTAAACTCTCATTTTTTTTTCTTTTTTCCTTCTCATATCTTCATATCCTTGAAAAGTGTCAAAATGAATATTCGATATCAAATTAAACGTGTAATTCTTTTCTTGAGGGTGAAATGTTAGAATTACTTCATTATAAAATTTTGATAAATGATTTCGCTGCTTGAAAAACTAGAGAATTAATATGAAGATTGATAATTTATATTAAGTCTCTTTAATTTTTTGCCTTAGGCCCCGAAATGTCTTGATACGACCCTGCTTGGTGGATTAGTTATGAGAATATATGCATTTTAGGTAATCTTTGAAAAGCCAATTCTTCTTCTATGCCTTCTCATCTGTTTCCATTTTTTTTCTTTAAAAGAAATTGGTTTATATTATTATTAAAAACTATTGAGAAGCCAATTTTTTTTCCTAAATAACTTCTCTTTAAAAAATATGTGAAATTTTGGCTCTTTTCATTTTTAAAGACTGAGAAAAACCGTGGATTCTAATAATTTTTTTGTCTTTGACCGGGAAAGATACTTTATAACTATCGGTATAAAGTGGTGGTTAGATAAGAGCCTCTTCAAAGTGGATATTACAGGATTCGAATTTTTGATCTTGCAGCTAAAGTTTACCTGAGATTGCATTCTACTTCCATTACGATCAATTACGGCATAATTTCAACAATATTTTATCAAGCGCATCAATATCTAAAGATATTGATTAAAAAAATTCAAAAATAAAATTTTTAATTAAAAAATGCAACGGTTAATGATTTGAATATATCACTTTTAATATAATTTTTTTAGTGTAAATTCTCAATTTGGGCCATGAAGTCGTAAAGTTATATCAATGTCGTTCATGACTTTAACAGAATTCAAAAAATGTCCCTGAAGTTGTCAAACATTGATTAAATCTAGTCCCTCCAACAACTCCAGTGACTTAACCACATTAGTGGGGCTATTGTGGGTGGCATGTTAAGTACCATGATAGATGCCCGTTCAATGTACTTGTGGGTTCACGTCAGAGAAGTTACTTGACATTGAAAATTCAGGATCTAAATTTACAAATTCTGAGACTAATTTGCCTTTTTTTTTTGGGTTATGTGTAACACCCCCTTGGGTATTACCTCCTAATCACATGCAGAAATAAATTAAAAGAAAGTTTACTGGTTGCTTTCGAAAAATAACTTCTAATATTTTTCAAAATGTCTGAAAATAGGGGCAAAATTTTTCTTTCTGCGGAGTACTTAAAAAAAATAGTGCGCACAACATAAATAGTACAAACTATATTATACTCATCAATATACATAGACTGATTTTATTCACAATAGAATTTCAAAATGGTTTTCAAACCACATAAACTGACTTTCTCAAAAACACACACAACCCAAAGAAAAATCCTAAGCTGTTCGTTCTAAAAGACAACTACCGGAAAGAACTCCGTAGTTCTCACCATAACTTTTCACCAACCTCTTGAAGGATCGGGAGTAATATCCTTAAGTGAGGTTAGGAACTTCTCGGCATCACTTGCCCTCGTGTAACAGAGCACCACGGCAACGGACCAGGAAAACCTGATATATTGTAAGGGTGAGATACCAATATATGGATTAATTACGATAACTACATGCACACACAAGAACAACACATACAAATAAATACTCGGATTCAACATAGGATTTTCACAAAAAAGCATAATATTCAAGAATCATCGTCGTTTTTGAAAAATGCATGACACTTCTATATTCAACATCTATCCTAATCTCTGGAGATCCCAACTTCGTTTTAAAAATGGGCTGATCAGGCTCGATTACCAAATAAGGCACAACGTGTTTTTCCACAGCACTGCCCAAAACTCCTGGCACAGTGATCAACGTGTGTGGATGTCCATAGCATACTGTCCAACTCAAGACACAGTAACCAAAGCATATGGACTTCATTATCCATCAAGGCACAATGATACAATGTCTTGAATATCCTAGCCAAGATATTCAGATTAACACCGGCGACATGTCTGCCGAATAATGCATGTAAAACATTTTGTTTTCGCAGCTTTTCTTTATGTTTCATTATTTCCCTATCGAGGCTCAAGGCTCATGACCACCCATGATTTTTTGACGTTTTAAAACTTTCATTGTCAACACAGGACGTTTTAGCCCGAGTGTCCAATCACAACAGTCCTAGACCTGTGCACTAGTCTTAGACTTTGTGGTCGTAGAAAACAACATTCACCTTTTTACTAGGTTCACCACGTTTTATCACGATGTATATAGGACACATAGTCCACAACAACGTGTATAGGACACACAGTCCACAACAACGTACACAAGACACACAGTCCACAACAATATATATAGGACACATAGTCCCAACATCGTGATAAAGATCATAGATCCACGTGCTTTAAAACTCTAGTATCTCAACGTCTTGGTTACTAGGTTCACTTTTCAATCTTATTTTTCGTTCAGTGAAAAACAAATACAAAACCAAAACTTCCATAACTTATCCAAGTTACTGGATATTTTAACTTAAATCAATTCTCTTCGAAAACATTTTCTTTTGAAATTCATTTTTAAAACTTTAAACTTTTAGGAAATCCATTTCTTTTTCTAAAAATCCACTTTATTTTGGAAAAATCTACTTTTTGAAAAAAAAAACGTGGCACACCTTTTTGAAAGGAAATTCTTTCAAAGAACGTTGGAAACTAAATTCCCATTTTCTATGGTCTTTTACCACAAGGTGTTCTCAAAATTGTGTTTTTTCTTTAGAATAAAGTCTTTTAGCTCAAATAATAATTTTTTATTTATAAAATTGTTTTTAATTCTAAAAATTTTCACCAATCATCAGAAATATTTTACTTCCCCTTTTTCAAAACCTTGTAAACAGAAATTTTTATTTGTGATTTTCTCAGTAAATATTTTCTTAAAGCTTTTATCTTCTATTATTAATTGAGCTCCAACCAATGGTTAGGCTTCCATGCAACAACCAAGCACATTTACAACAATTATAACACATGCTATCAATAACCACATAATCATAAAGCATTAACTAAGCATAAGAGCATGTTTATCAGTCAAATATACCATCAAAACAACAAGAACTCTCGATTATTCTGAAACAGCCACAACAACAACAACATCAAACAACATATAGTTATCAGATCAAGCAACAGCTTAAGCCACCAATCAAAACTCAGCAAACACACATAGAATCAATCACAAACAACATGTAATTATCATAAGGAGCATCCCTTAGGCAGTCTCCCCTTACCTGATTTCGACGGGTAGAAAAAGTCTTTGTTTTCGTGTTGCCCAGAGCGAACTTCCTTTGCCCACAGCGTGCCGCAAGTCTAAGAATTAAGCGAATAACTTAAATTAAAACAATAAAGTCGTCTTATCTTTCTAAGTATAGGTTTTGGCCATGGTTGGAAAAATGATGCTAGAGATGTCCAATTTTTACCAAAAATCTTTACTTGACCATGTTAAAAGATATTATCTTCAAAATCATATTTTTCATTCAAAAATTATGATGAACTCTTTTATAAAAGCATTTTCAGAACAACAGTGGGTTTAAATTGTGAATGACCACTCAAATGACCTTTAAAACTTTTGAAATTTTAATTGAAGGTACTCAACTCACATATAAACACATTGTAGTTGGTCCCATGTCAAAATTGAAAGTATTAATTTATTAAAAATCACACACTGCCTCTGATTGTACAGGATTTTCCAGAAATCCGAGTTCACCAACATGTAACTGTATGAAATTGTTTCTCTTTATATACACATGTCAAAATCTCAAATCTTCAACAAACTTTAGATATACTTCATTATTAACCTATAAAATTTTATAAAAGTTTTTAACCTTCAGAATCATATTTACAATCATCATGCAACCAACTATGTTCATATTTTCGCAAACAGAATTTGGTTCTACTTTGACAGGTGTTTTGACCTAGTTAAACTTATCCAAATACTTACATATTATATATCAAATTAAAGCCCCAAAAGTCTTCTTTCCAAATATGTATTTAGTTTTCAGAAATAGGTTTTGTACAAAAAGTTATGGGCTTACGAATAAATGTATATCATACTGCCAGAATCACATTTTACTCATGTTTATCCACACCAAGTTATTATCTTCACTCTAGCATCATCCACAAGCCATAAAACCAACATGCAAGGGTCTTAGACCCTCAAAAACATACATGCACACATATAATATAAGGAAAATCATTAAAACACTCTATCTTTCTCATGCATGTAATTAAAATGATGATCCTAGTAAACACCTTTCTTTAAAAAAAATTGAAACAAGGCTTCCTCAACTCTCAAACTAGAGTTTCGGCCATGATAAGTAGGATAGGAGATAAAACTTATTTTATTGATGAAACTTATGAGCTTAAAGGTACATGCATGTGACAATATTTGACAAAATCATAAACTTTCCTCTACTAGGGTTTCAGCCACCCTAAAAATTTATGCCTTGGAAAAATCTTTTTGTTACATACAATTACATAAAGTGATAATAGAGGAGAGTATGAGTCCATAAAAATTTGTTCCATGCTCGAAAGATTTTTCTAAAGGTTTTTCTTGAAATTTTTACCTATAGATCATAAACATGCAACTTGAATAAATGACATGCATGTTGAGAAAGAGTAAGAATTTGAGAAAATAGAGATTAGAGAGAAAGAGGTATACCTAGGGACGTACCCAGGTAATCCACATTGGGGGCAGCTGCCCCCACTAAATATATTTTTCTTAATACTAGATATTAGATAAAAAAAAAAATTTGTCCTCACAAAAAAATTTATATTGCCCCCATTGCTCTATAACCCTACTCTAAATAACACTAAAAATGTTACCCTCAGTATTCTGCAATCATACTTTACATAACATATTTTATTTTTTCAGTACAACTTGGTCATATACGTATAGAAATATTTTTTATAGTGTTGAAAATGAAAAAATATAGAACAATTTCAAAGTAAGTATGAAGACACGTAGAGAGCAATTATAATTTATAGAAGTTAAAGTGTCTTCAATTTTATGGGTGTAAAATGATATAGTGTTTGTAATCTTCAATTCCTGATTTAATGATAATGATATCATTATTTTATCGCTTATGCGTTTATATACTTTTTTTATAAAAATATTTATAATATACGATCTTGCCCCCACCAGTCAAACTTTCTGGGTCCATCCCTGGGTATACCCTTGGTGATGATGAGAAGTTGAAGATGATCAAGATCTTGAAGCTTCCCAAGAGTATGAATGGAGGATGGGAGAAGGGAGATGATTTTTCAAGAAAAAAAAAATCTTGAATTAAAAATACTTAATTTAATGTTAGATAATAGGTTTCTTGTAAAATTCACAGAAATGATTATATGCAATTAATGAAAGTACTATTCAATGAAAAGTCTTGTCAAATTTTCACATCAAGCCTTGTCAAGTCTACACCTAATATATTTTAAATAAATTTTGTTTCATTCCAGTTCTCTGAATTTTTCGATTATGAAAATCGATCGTATTTCTTCGTGAATTTTCCACTCGGAAGAATTTATATTGAAATATTTATAAAAGATAATTTCTAAAATCATGAAAATTGTTGTAAACGTGTTAGGAAATCTACAGTTTCATTTCACGAGTCGAAATCCATTTTCCTAATCAGTAAAATTTTATTGATAGTGAAAATACAGACCGGTTTTCGTCCGATTTTTCAATCGAAATCTTCTTAATAGAAGCTTCCTAAAATAAAATAGATTATGAAAATAAATTTTGGTTTACTAAAATAATTTTCTCGGATTATAATAATAAACACTCATACGCATATATATACATCGATTATAGAGAAGCATAAAATTTGGGGTGTTACATTATGCTAATGAGTGCCCTTGGGGCATTCTTTAAAGAATCAAGAAAATTAAGTTTTTATGGGAAAACTAAGGGTCTGTTTGTTTTGTTTCCAGTTTCCTGTTTTCATTTATTGTTTTCAGAAATATTTACGAAACTATCACCTTGTTTTCATTTTGTTTCCTATTTTCAGAAATTTGTACAGGAAACAGTGAAAACAGAAAAAAGTTGTTTTCGATGTTTTATGTACAAATTTCTGAAAACATGAAACAAAATAAAAACAATGTGACAGTTTTATAATTATTTATAAAAACAGGAAAATGAAAACAATAAAATAAAAATATAGCAAATACGTCCTAAGTATTTCCAGTTTTTCAAATATTAAATACATCTGATCCCTTAAAACCTTTGTTTTCTTAGTTTCGAGAACTCGTTAGCATTCAAAATTTTTTTTTTTTTTTTTACAGGCACTAATTTAACTTAAATACCCTTTTCCTCTGTTTTAACATCTCTTGCCCCCTCAGCTTCCTCTCTTTGCTTCACGATACTAGTTGATATATTGATATAGATATAGTTTTATAATTTATGGGATTAGATTTAACTCATTGAATTTTTTAACGAATGTTCAAATGTTCAAGAGTAGTGATTAGCCTTTCCCTAACTTTTTTAGTAGCAATCTTTTAATATTTTAGCCTCATTTCTCCAAGTTTTTTTCTCGTCTTGAAATACTGTACTGTGTAGTGTGTGCCGTGTACACTGCAGATTTCCCTTTTAGTGGTTTTATTCTTCATCTCCCCTGCTACTTCATTCACCACAATCAAGGTATGATTTTTCTTCTTAGTGACGTTCTATAGTTTCCAATTTTTGGACCCTTTCGTCTCAGTGTGTTACATTTTACCTTTGTCGGTTACACTTTTTGATGGGCAAGGTTGATTATTTAATTGTTTACCATGTACAAACTCTCTATATTTTCAGTGTGTTACATGTTTCTATTTCTCAAATAACTTTGTTTCATGAGTTCTTCAAGTGTTTCTGTGTTTGTTTTCATGATTCTCTAGCTGCATGATTTTCCTAATGTTTGTTTCCTTCATGTACTATCAGGAAAAATAATCGGGGGAGAAACTTGGAAACACTTGGTAGCTTCTGGTTTTTGCTGCTAGTTATGGACAGAACTAACTTATTACTATCTACCAGCCAGTGTTTCCAAGTTTCTAACTTGTTTGTTTCTTGCATTACATTTAACCTTTTTTTTTTTGTTTCTCTTCCTTATTCTTCAAGTGCTTATATGGCATCTCTTCTTTCTTTAATTTTTTTCTCCTTTCAGAGTGTTTTCAAGTGTTGGGTTCATGTTTCAGTTTTTTTTAGTCCGTTTCTGAAGTAACTTTTATATTTTGTGATTCTTCATCTTCCGCAACTTTATTTTGTAACCCCTTTCAAGGGTTTGCTTTATCATAAGCCCTTTATTGCTTCACTATGTCATTTGTGTCCTTCTATGTGATTTGTAAGCAGGGTGTTTAGAAATGGAGTCATCAAAATCGTTTGGGAGAAAGAATGAAGAAGGGTTTCCAACTCCATCATCCACTATTTATCAGGACCCTTTGAGTTCATCACCTTCTTCTGCTAAGAAATTGAATTCAGTACTTCTGAAACGCAGAAAGGTGGAGCAAGCATTGGATATATATAGGAACTTGGTTAACAAACTCTTTTGTCAATATAAAGCAGACCAACTTGACCATTTTAAAGCAAAAACAAAAGCTTTGAGAGAAGCAGCAATGTTGATGAGGAGGAAGCATCAATGGGAGAATGCTCACAAGTGTGTGGGACATATCCTGGGAATTGAAGTTGGTGATCAGTTTCAATACAGGACTGAACTTCATGTTATAGGTCTACATCACCAGTTTTCAAGTGGGATTGATTACTTGGGGAAGGGAAGGGACTCATTGGCCACCAGCATTGTCGTAACTAGTCGCTACGACAATGTTAAAAAATCAAGTGATTCCTTGATTTATATAGGTCATGGAGGGAATCCTGATGTAAGATATAACATTGTGCCTCGTGATCAGAAATTGGAAGGAGGAAATCTTGCTTTGAAGAATAGCATTGATGCGAAAAGTCCGGTGAGGGTTATATTGAAGGTTTGTAGAAAATTTTGATGGGATGGACAACAGTTCTAACACCTGCTATGTTTATGATGGCTTGTATTTAGTGGAGAAGATGACTCAAGAAAGAGGAAAATTTGGAAAACTTGTGTTCAAGTATACAATGAATAGAATCTTAGAGCAACCCAGAACTTGTATTTCACCTAAGGATGTGTTTACTCAATGCAAGAGACACAAATCTAAAGCTTGTATTGCCCAAAAGGATGTTGTCCGTGTGAATGATATTTCAAATGGACAAGAAAAGATTCCTATTCGAGTGGTGACACCAATAGATAGTGGTCAGATGCTTCCATCATTCGATTACATAGTCGATGTAATTTATTCAAAGAGGTTAAAGCTGCCAATGGTATGTTGCTGTAATTGTGCAGAAGGATGTGTGGATTCTGATAAATGTGCCTGCACTGTTAAGAATGGTGGAAAAATGCCATATGACCGAAACAAAAGACTTACTTCTCAAACGAAATCACCCTGCATATTTGAGTGTGCCCCTTCTTGCAAGTGCTCCTCGTCTTGCATCAATCGAGTAACTCAGTGTGGCATTCAGTTCCAACTAGAAATCTTCAATACTGAATTGAAAGGTTGGGGTGTCAGAACACGCTCTTTCATTCCTTCCGGAAGCTTTGTTTGCGAGTACATTGGAGAAGTCTGTCACTATAGAGAAGCTGGATCAAGGCTACATGATGACGGCTATATATTTCACCTAGGTATGTTTATAATGGATATGTCCTTTGGTGTGTGTTTAGACTTCATTTAACAGTTTTAGTTTGCTTTTGCAGGTGTTGGCAATGGCTTCATCGATGCAACAAGACATGGAAACATAGCAAGATTTATAAATCATAGTTGTTCTCCTAATCTCCTTGTCAAAGATGTTATGTATGATCATGATGACAAGAGGTTTCCCCACAAAGTGTTGTTTGCTCTAAAGGACATACCTGCTGGAAGAGAGCTAAGTTATAATTACAATTGCCACAAGGGGAAAATTTTAAAGGTTGAGAGTAATAGTTGCCATTGTGGTTCACAGGAATGCATTGGACATATTTACACTTAAAGGTATAGATTTTGACTGGTAAGTTCTTTCCTTTCACTTATAGAGGTAGTCTTGCTTACAATAGTTTATTGCATTGTGATAGTTTTGCACAAATGTCATAGTTTCTCATCATATAAAGTTGTATCTTAAGTGATAGTGAGTGATGGCTCAATTTTCTTGTAGCTTACATATTGTCTTTACTATTTTTCAGTGTGATAAAAGAACAGCTGACTGTGGAATTCGGAACCTTGAAGTTAAAGTCTAGCTATTTTGATTTGCTTAGAATATGGTTCTCCTTCGAATTTTGTAATTGTTATATTTTGAAGGGGAATTAACTTAGATAGCAGTTACAGTGCCTTAGGATTATAGGGTCTGATATTTTAATATTGGTTTATACCGTCAATATTGTATGTTTGGCAAATATAGTGGCAGGTTGTACATGTTTCTTTTAGTGCAGCTTGACATCTTGTTTAAGCTAATGCAACTAATTATCAGAACTCCTTCATATGTTCTGCATTATAATCTGGTTGGTGCTGGCATTGATGTTACTGGCCTCATTTTTCAGTTTAGTGGCAAGTTGTTGTGATATGGTTTAATTCATGGAGATTAGCTTGTTAGTCTTCTTGTTACTTAAGCTTAAAATTGGTCTAAAGTGTCGCAACCAAAAAAATCGCGACGAGGACAACCATAAAAAGATTTATTATCAAAAAGTAGAGTCTCCACCAATTTTATTTATTTAGGATAAAAAATTGGAAAAACCCTAAAAAACGGTCTTTGGAACCAAAATGAGTTCGGAAGTCGGTTACGAGTAGGGAAGGTGTTAAGCACCCTACATCGCTCATTCTAAGAATGATACCTTAAACAAATTGCGCAACATTAAATTATTTATTTTTACCCCAAAAATATTTACAAGGAAGAAATTATTTATTGATATATTTATTTAGTATTTTATGCTTCTTCATATTTTTTTTAAATAAATAAATATTATTGATAAATCTTAAATAAGGTTGAACATGGCACATAAGTCCATAGGGCAACCTCGAATCTAAAAAATTGAACATGACACTTGTCATAGAGCAACCCATAAACATTAAATAAATTATTAATTAATTATCTACATTAGCAAATTAAAAAAGAACACAAAAATAAAGGAAAAATTAATTTCGGCTTGACGGGATAATCAATTCCGCTCCTACGTATTCCCTGCTGCGATGGGAAACTCAAAGCTACGTAGTTCTTGTAGAAAATAATTGTTTGTTGGTTGTTTTTATTTTTTTTATGAAAAGGTTTTTTTTATTTTATTTAAGAAGGTTTTTTTTTTATACATTTCATTTTTTCGAAAAAAAAGGAACCCCTAAACGAGATAGAACATGGCAGATACGTCCACAGAGCTACCTCGTACTTAAGGAATTGAGTGTGAAACATTTCACAAAGCAATCCAAAAATAAATATTTTCAAATATTGCTTTTTACATCATTCTATTTTGTTTATTTCAACACAAGAAAATCAAATCCAGTTTCATACATTTCTTGTTAGCCCAATTCCCTTTAAAAAAAAAATATTAAACCCACTTAATTTAGGCTCAAGTCTAACGATTTTAGTCCAAAATAATTATTTCAGAAATAAATAAAAAATAAAAAAGAAGGAAAACAAAAACACTAGTAAACCCAATACAATATAAAGACAAACTTTTATTTTATTTTTTTTTTTAAAAAAAGTGCAGAAGAAAACTTTCTTCTTCTTCTACCTGCGTCGTCCTCACGAACAGGGGAAAGGAACAGTGGCGCGGCGGCTTGGCTCGGGGCGCGGTGCGCGGTGGTTCTGGTTCGATATGGAGGTGCGGTGGAGTTGCGGTGACGGCGTCACAGTGGGACGAAGCTCGTGAGACAAAGTCACCGTTTTGGGCAGCGTCGCGGTGGTCACGATTCGGGATGGCGGTGCGTGGGGTGGCTCTCCGATACTCGCTACCCGCGATCGGTGCAGGGGTGTGGCGGCGCTACGCGTGCGGTGGCGAAGTGGTTCCGGCCCAACGACGGTGACTTGCGAAAGGGGGGGCGGCAGAGGAACAAGAGAAGAGGCAACTCTCATCCTCCTTAGGATTTCTCTCTTGCTTTGTTTTTGGCTCTGAAATTTTTCCTCAGCTGTGTATGTTTTTTTTTCTTTTAGAAAATTTTCCTCTAACTTCTACTGTCTCTCCTCCCTCTTTTTTTTTCGTTCCCCATTGTGATTTTATAATGCAATTTACTTGATCTTGATCCTAAAAGTATGCCCAGATTAAAATCTCTATCTAAAATCAAAACTTGTAAATCTTATCTGCAAAAATTAAGGATCAGAAACAAAGGATTTCTATCTCTAAATCAAAATGTTGGAGGGAGAATCAAAGGTGGCTGCTAGGGTTTGAGTAATAGGTTTAACTGGTTTGGCCCAATAACAAAAATAGACCCAAGTGTTTAACATAAAATTAAAATCTTTTTTATTATGTTTTTTTATTTTATTTTTTATTTTCTCTGCATTTTTTTTTTGAAATTTCTAATGAAAACTAAAAGACCCGGTCAAAATAGGGTGTTCACAGTTGCCCCTCTTTACTTGTTCATTACTAGAATACATGAAGAAAGAATGATTTTTCATGTAATAGAAGTAAGGAACTAGTAAAGAAAATGAACTCGCATTTTGGCCGGGATGGGAAACAGGCTGGAGAAAAATTCAGAATTAAGCTTTAGAGCTTGGAAAATAAAAATGACAGCGGGCCTCAGATCCCGAAAATGAATTTAGCGGTGAGCCTCAGAGCTCGAAGAATAAATTTGTAGCGGGTCTCGGATCCCAAATATAAAATTAGCAGTGAGCCTCAGAGCTCGGAAAAATAAATTTGCAGCGGGCCTCAGATCCCAACTATAAAATTAGCAGTGAGCCTCAGAGCTCGAAAAATAAATTGCAGTGGGCCTCAGATCCCAAATATAAAAATAAAAGTGAGCCTCAGAGCTCGAAAAATAAAATTGCAGCGGGCCTCAGATCCCAGAAGTAACATTAACAGTGAGCCTCGGAGCTCGAAAATAAATTTGCAGTGGGACTGAGATCCCAGAAGTAAAAGCACAGTGAGCCTCAGAGCTCAAAAAATAAAATGCAATGGGCCTCAGATCCCAGAAATAAAATTAACAGTGAGCCTCAGAGCTCGAAAATAAATTTGCGGTGGGACTCAGATCCCAGAAGTAAAAGCACAGTGAGCCTCAGAGCTCCAAAAATAAAATGCAATGGGCCTCAGACCCCAGAAATAAAATTATGGTAACTTGCTTTCACTTTTCTATCGTTCAGCTGAACCATACGCTCCATGGAAAAACTTCGACCAATCAAACCCTTGTTTACCAACAGCTCTGAGTCAGGGCCTTGTCAGTTCCTTTCGATAGGAGGGGCTTTCCTTTTTTTTTTATCTTTTTTTTTTTTTTTAAAAGCGGTGGAGGCATGTAGAGTGATTGCTTCCTTCAAGACTAGGACTCGTGGAGACTTTCATTATTGCTTTTCTTTTCTCCTCATTGTACACCGTTATCTCCCTTATTAACTTTGAAGTGCTGGGCTTTCTTTGGTTCAAACCATTCATTGAAGTAACCATTAGAATTATCAAATCATACTATTAAACTTAAATTTACTTAAATTGAGACATGACTTCAATGCATAAACATGATTTAAGCACAATAGGGAAAATGGATGAATAAAATCCTTGCCTTAATATGAGAATTTACATTGCACACAAAGAAATTGGAAAGAAAGGGGGAAATACAAGGGTGTATGGGAATTGTATGAAAAGGGATAATGGAACAGAAGAAAACCGCCTAAAAATTTGCCCCAGTATTGGTTCCTTGATCCTCTTATCTGATTCCCAACAACTGTTTGACGTCGCAAATCCTGGTCTCAGCTTCCCCGTACATCCTTTCATTAACATTTCAATGATTTTCTTTGCCCCATTGTAGCCAGTCACAAACAAAATTGCCCCAGTGTAGCAAGTCACGAACAAAATTGCCCCAGTATAGCAAGTCATAAGCAAAATTGCCCCGGTGTAATAAACATTAAGGTATCACTTAAGCTGCCTTTGCAGGTTTTCAGCCTAAGATTCAGTTTCTTTGTCCTAATTTTTGCTTAGGCCGCCCTTTCGGGTTTTCAACCTAACGGACATATTTTTTTTTTTTTTTTTTTAATTTTAGTGCCCTAACTTTTGCTTAGGTTGCCTTTGCGGGTTTTCAACCTAACGGGCTCTCCCTTTTTTTTTTTTTTTTTGACTAATCAGGCATAGAACTTTTTCACAGCATCGGAGTTTATAGGTCTCGGTAGCTCTCGTCCGTTTTCATCTGTTAGGACCAAAGCTCCGCCTGAGTATGCCTGCTTTACTATGTATGGTCCTTCATAATTGGGTGCCCATTTTCCTCGAGCATCTTCTTGATTGGGAAGTATCTTCTTTAACACCAAATCACCTGGTTGAAACTCCCTCGGACGGACTTTCTTATTAAAAGCTTTTGCCATCCTTTTCTGATATAGTTGTCCATGACAGAGAGCCATCAGTCTTTTTTCCTCAATCATGTTTAACTGATCATATCGAGCTTTCGCCCATTCAGATTCTTCCAAGTTGGCTTCCATCAACACTCTTAACGAAGGGATTTCCACTTCTATGGGAGAAACAGCTTCCATTCCATAGACTAATGAGAAAGGCGTTGCCCCAGTACTTGATCTTATGTTGGTACGATACGCGTGCAAAGCATATGGCAACATTTCATGCCAATCTTTATAATTTACTACCATTTTAGCAACAATTTTCTTGACATTCTTGTTGGCTGCTTCTACCGCACCGTTCATTTGAGGCCTATATGGGGCAGAATTATGATGCTTGATTTTGAAGGTCTCTGATAACTTTTTTACCTCCGCCCCATTAAGATTGGCAGTATTATCTGTAATGATTCTTTCTGGTATTCCATAACGGCAGATAATATCCCTTTTCAGGAACTTGGTAAACACCTTTTGAGTTATATTGGCATATGATGCTGCTTCCACCCACTTAGTGAAGTAATCTATTGCAACCAGAATGAAACGATGTCCGTTTGAAGCCTTGGGATTGATAGGTCCAATGACGTCTATTCCCCACATCGAAAAGGGCCAAGGGGACACCAGATTGTGTAATTGGAATGGTGGAGCTTTGATCTGATCTGCATATATTTGGCATTTATGGCATCTTCGGACATGCTCCAAACAATCAGCTTCCATGGTTGACCAATAGTAACCATCTCGTAAGATCTTGCGTGCCATCATATGACCATTTGCATGTGTTCCACATATCCCTTCATGCATTTCTATCATGATAGTCCGGGCTTCACGTGCATCAACACACCTCATGAGAACCCCATCATAGTTCCTTTTATACAAAACCTCACCATCTAAGTAAAAGGACATTGATAATCTACGAATCGTCCTCTTATTCACTTCATTTGCTCCTTCTGGGTATGTTCTGCTTTGTATATATTGCTTGATGTCGTGATACCAAGGATTGCCATCGTGCTCTTCTTCTTCCACATGTGCACAGTATGTTGGCTCATCTTGTACCTTCACTTGAATAGGCTGGACGGTGGTATGGAGACCCAGCTTGGTCATAGTGGCTAATGTGGCTAAAGCATCCGCAAATTGATTCTTGTCTCGAGTCAAGTGCGAGAAAGTAATCTCATCAAACTTCGCAACTAACTGAGTCAAGTATTTCTGATACGGGATAAGTTTGGGATCTTTAGTTTGCCATTCGCCGTTGACCTGATAAATGATTAGGGCTGCATCTCCAAAGACCTTTACAAATTCAAGTTTAATGGCCACTGGGTATTGTTTGCCATCCGGAGAAATCACCACTGCTCCTATGCCAGAACCGTGCATATTCACTGCTCCATCGAAATACATCTTCCATACATTCTCCTTTTCTACTTCGTCTCCCTCCAATGATAATATCTCCCCATCAGGGAATTCAGATGTAATCGGCTGTCCACCCTTGAGAGGATTTTCAGCTAAATGATCAGCAATTGCACTTCCCTTGACGGATTTCCGAGTCATATACTTAATATCGAACTCTGATAATATCACTTGCCACTTTGAAACCCTTAAGGATATGTGGGGATTCTCAAAGATATATTTCAAAGTGTCCATTCGAGAGATTAACCAAGTGGTGTGATATAACATGTATTGCCTGAGTCTTTTGGAAGTCCACACCAGCGCACAACAAGTCTTCTCAATTGCCATGTATCGGGCTTCGCAGTCATTAAACTTCTTGCTCAGATAGTAAATTGCCTGTTCTTTCTTGCCAGACTCATCATGTTGCCCCAACATTGTTCCCATTGAGGTTGGTAAGATAGTGAGATACAGTATCAAGGGACGACCTCGAGTGGGCGGCACCAACACTGGTGGGCTTGATAGGTACGCCTTTATTTTGTCAAAGGCTTCCTGACATTCCTCATTCCAATTTCCTGGATTATTCTTTTTTAATAGTCTGAAAATTGGCTCGCATGTGCTAGTTAAGTTAGCAATGAATCGGGCAATGTAATTCAATCTCCCTAGAAAACCTCTTACTTCTCGTTCATTCTTGGGAGTCGGCATGTCTCTGATCGCCTTTGCCTTTTCTGGCTGCACCTGTATTCCTTCTCTATTGACCACAAAACCAAGCAATTTCCCAGTTGATGCTCCAAATACACATTTTGTGGGATTGAGCCTCAAATTGTATTTCCTCAATCTCTCAAATAACTTCTGCAAAACTGCTACATGGCTTTCCCCCTCCTTAGACTTAGCCACTATGTCATCCACATATACCTCTATCTCTTTATGCATCATATCATGGAACAATGCTACCATAGCACGCTGGTAAGTAGCTCCGGCATTCTTCAATCCAAAAGGCATTACTTTGTAACAAAAAGTTCCCCAAGGGGTAATGAAAGTCGTCTTTTCTTTGTCATCGATGTCCATGAGGATCTGATTGTATCCCGAATACCCATCCATGAAAGAGAACCTGTGGTTCCTTGCTGTGCTGTCTACAAGGACATCAATATGAGGCAAAGGGAAGTCATCCTTTGGACTGGCTTTATTTAGATCTCTGTAACCCACACACATTCTTACTTTCCCATCCTTTTTCGGTACTGGTACAATATTAGCTACCCACTCTGGATGTCTCGACACTTCCACAAACCCAGCTTCTAACTGCTTAGTTACCTCTTCTTTGATCTTTAATGACATCTCTGGATGCATCCTCCTCAACCTTTGTTTCTTTGCCACCATGTCCGGGTACAATGGGATTTTATGTGACGCTATTTCTGGATCCAATCCTGGCATATCTTTGTATGACCATGCAAACACATCTAGATACTCCTTAAACAGCGTGACCATTTTTGCACGCTCTGGATTATCCACTATTTTCAACTCCTTCTTGTCTTCCTCGGTCCCCATATTAATCACTTCTATAACTTCATCATTTGAAGTGAAACCATCTTCTGAGCGCTCCATCAACTTTGTAAATTCCTCAATAGCTTCTTCTTCCTCACTAATCCCAGAATCATCTTCGTCAACAGCCGCAAGGGAATCAGTAAATGAGGTTTCAAAGTTCCTTTCGTGAGACAAATCTTCGACAGGGGTGAGGTTCCTGAAAGAAAATGTTTGCAACAATAGAAATCTAGGCAAGGATATTATAAAGCGCAATTGATATAAGATAAGGGGTAGAGAAAGGAAGACACCAAAAATGCTGAAAATCATACTAATTCATTTTATTCATGTCTCAACTAAAGTAAACATCAGTTTATTCGAGATACAAAAAGATAATTACTTTATGGAAATAACATCAACAAACGGTTCAGACCGCCAATTGCCAAGGACCTCATTGTCAGCAGAGAGATAAATAACAGGGTTTCTTTCTTGCTCCTCTTCAAGTGCACTAATAGTGAAATGAGGGGAAGTCAACTTCTCTGGCGAGATCGCTTCAGTTGATGCCGAGAAAGTATCCGTTAAGTGGGGGACATAACTAAATCCCTTCCCTTCTCCTCTCTTGCCTCCGAGAGTTAGGTACTTCATTTTTTCTGCTAGAGAAGGATCGTACCCTAGTCCATGTCTTCCATCCATTGCAGTGGCTGCAATTGGCTGAGGGATCCCTTGGAGGTTTGCCCCTAGGCCTCTTCCTTTCTGATACCCATTCCTTTCCATTATACGGACTGCCACTTCATTCACATTCTGCATTGGCAGCTCCTTCCTCTTGCTCTCTGGCTTCAGGATCTCAAAATTGTGCAGGGAATCATCTTCGACTTGCTCTGCACTTTCTACGTAAGGTACCGAAACAGGCTTTGAAAGCATGATTTCCTCTTCACCACGGATGGTAATCACAGCACCATTCTAAATGTACTTCAAACATTGATGCAACGTTGATGGAACAACACCAGCTTCATGAATCCAAGGCCTTCCTAGAAGCATAGTATAAGCTGGCTGGATCTCCATGACTTGAAAGAGAACATGAAAACAACTAGGCCCTACTTTGAGGGGCAGAGTTATTTCCCCTAAGATCCCTCTTGCTGTCCCATCAAAGGCTCGCACAATCATCTCCTGGGGTGTCAAATCAGTCAAGCCTATGTTTATCTGCTCTAGAGTGGACAACGGAACCACATTCAATGCCGAGCCACCATCTATAAGCACCTTCGCAAGCACAAATCCTTTGCACCTTAGGATAATATGGAGTGCCTTAGGACTACCTTTAAACTTCAAAAACACCTCCTCTTCTGAGAAATTGATCATGTTGACCCGACTCACCGGATCCACCATGTTTACTACATTTTCTGGTGTGACGTCAGGATTAACATAGGCTTCATTCAACACCTTCAATAATGCCTTACGATGCATCTCTGATGTGAGGAAAAGTGACAAAAGCGATATTTTTGCCGGTGTTTTCTTTAACTGCTCCGTCACGTCGTATTCACTTTGTTTCATGATCTTCAAAAACTCTTCTTCTTCTTCATTGTCCTTTCCTTCATCCACGATCTCCTTATCTTTGGCATTTTTCTTTGCTTCTTCTTCTGCGGGGTCATAGTATCGCCCACTCCTTGTGATGCCTTCAATTCTCACAACATTAGTAACTTGAGCCTTTGAAGTTTCTTCTGCCCCTCCTACTAGCTCAACCTTCTGTTCATAATTCCATGGTACAGCATGTGTATCATTATAAGCAAAAGGGGTTGGCTTTTTCACCCTTACAATCACTTTTTCTGGCATCGGGGCATCATTCATGGGTGGTATCCGGAGCACCACTTTTTCAACCACATTAATTTCTTCAGTCGTACCTCGTCTGGCTTGGATCACCCCCAAGGTAAGCAATCCTTGGACTCGGACCTTAAAGTCCCAACAGGTTTTGATATCATGCCCTACCTGCCCATGATGATAGTCACAACTTAAATCACCATCACACTTCATTTCTTTTTTGATTGGCTTCCCCGGTGCGACAATATCATATCCTGCTTTCCTGAGCCCCTCAAAGACTTCTTGCATCGGTGTTCGCAATTCCAGGACCTTCTTCACTTGAGACCCCTTCAATTCCAAGTTATTTACCCTATTTTCAACATTATGGTTCGGGATTGGGTTATTAACAATGTTAGGCCCCGAATCTTCTTCGAAACCCAATCTTCCACAAGCAATCAACTTTCTTACTGCTGTCTTGAAGGCCTCACATTCTTCAATGGAATGCCCCAGGGCATCCATGTGATACTTGCAAGTCAAGTTTGGATTGTACCAGGCAGGGAAAGGTGGTTCCATAGGTCGTACAGGGTTTCCAGCGATTAAGTGACGATCGAATAGTTGTTTGAACAAATCTGCATTGGAGATAGACAGTCTTGGGAAAGGTGGCAGATTTTGAGATTGGAAACGTCCTTGATTTTGAAAATTTAGGCGAGGTCGAGGGTAGCTTGGATGGTTTTGTTGAGGTGCAGGTGGATAATGAGTATATGTTGGGCGAGTGGGGTTGTATGGCTGAGGGGTAGGGATATTATTTATTTGGTTTTGTGGCTGGGTGATGGTTGACGAGGCCTGTTGAGGTGGGTAAAAAGGGTGTTTGGGTCTGATATGGTGCTTGGTACCTTGGGTATGAAGGGACATGGCGAGGTCCAAAGTTCTGCTGGTGTTGCACATAATTTGCTTCTACTTCCTTCTTCTTAGGCTGGAACCCCTTCTTAGATGCACTGCCTTCCATGCCAATTGGTAACTTCCCTGCTCTGGCTAGGATTTCAATTCTTTCCCCTGCAGCAATCAAATCAGAGAAATCCCTATAAGCTGCTCCTGCCATTGCTCCGATAAAGGGGGATCCGAGGGTTCCCAAAAAGTATGAGCACATTTCGGACAACATCAGCGGTGGTTGTACCTGAGCAGCCAAACTCCTCCACCTTTGTGCATACTGTTTGAAGGATTCATCACTCTTCTTCTGCATTGTAGTCAACTGTTCACGGGTTGGAGCTACGTCCAAATTAAATTTGTATTGATCCATGAACAAGTCGGCTAATTCTGTCCACCGTGAGATCTTAGAATGATCTAACTGAAGGTACCACTCTAGTACGATTCCGGTCAAACTTTCATGGAAAAAACCAATGAGGAACTTGTCATCCTTAGACCAGATGGCCATTTTGGTGGCATAGCTAATCAAATGGAATCGTGGGTTCCCACTTCCGTCATACTTGGAAAAATCCGGAATTTTGAAATCATTTGGAATCACGACGTTTGTGGCAGGACAGAGTTCTTCAATCTTGAGAAGGCCATAAGCACTTGAGCCCTTGATCTCTTTTATTTGTTCTTCTACCTTCTCCATCCACTCTTCCTTCATCTTATCAGGCCCAAACTGGACTCCCCTGGATTGTTCGGGAATGGATACATGGGGTTTTTTCCCATGTGAGCCCTGCATAACCAGCAGGCTCATGATACACATTCTCGAGAGGGCGATATCCTTCCCCGATGGGGATTACTATGGGCTCTGTGTAACTTGACATTCCCTGAGTGAGACTATTGTTTATGCTTGAAAACATTGGTGTCGTTACCATGGAGAGAGCCGGTTGTATGCTTACGTGTGGGCCATCTTCATTTCCAATTCTATTTGCACCAGGCCTGCTAAGAGATTCCCTCATATCCTGTAGTATAGCCTCTAACCTTGCTTGAGTTTCAGAGATTTCTGTCACCCTTCCCCTCACTTCATCTACTTCTAAACTCAAGTTCCTTCCTGTTTCAGGACTGTTGGCAGCCATTCTGGTCTGAGATCTAGTGTTGTAAACTCGGGTTTGATTGGTGTTGTCTTTCTTAGATCGCGCAATGGTTCTCAAATCCTCAGATTCGCGTTTTCAGCTCTGAGTAAAATAAATCGTCAGTAACCCTTTATATATATATATATATATATATATATATATATATATATATATATATATATATATTTTAATAAATAAAAGAAAGATAAAAGTATGCTTCGAAAATAAAAACCCATGAATTCTTTCTTTTGCAAAGGAAAGACCACTTTTGTAGCAAGCAACTTCACCCCAACACATAACTCTAGGGGCACATCCCCCTTAGGTTAATGTGTGGTTGATGACAAATCCATAGGAACATGTGTCCCTCAATAGACAGCATCATTTACTAGCAATGCAATCATACAGGCCTACTTGTAACACACCATAAGATAGAGCGGAATTCATTGATGGACGTAAAAAGGCTTTTATTTCTTTGAAACGAAAATACAATGTCTCCCATCTAACAGAATTACATCAAAAGTTTTAAAGTCTTCCTTTTGAATCCGCTAGCAAGACCCCTACAATACTTCATGAAGCGAGCTATTTTTGGAAGGATTGTAGATCCGTCACTCATGCGAGTTTGGACTAATGCTTCCTCGAGGTGACCCACGAACTGATAGGTATGGTATTGCAAACTTCCTGAGAGGTGTTCATATCTTTTCTTCCAAGCATCTCTGTCAGCCTTCAAATCTTTTGCCACAGATTCCCAATTCTCTAGCCATTCTTCCTGTTGTCTGATCTCATCCTCATACTGTTTTTTCTCCCTTTCGAACATCCATACCCTCATCCACAATTGTTGCTCTTGTTCTTGTGCTTTTTTCAATGACTCACGCATAGTTGCAGCTGCATTCCAACCTTCATCAGAGTAACGCTCAGTATGAGTTAAGGCTTCTTTCAGAGATCCTATGCTTTCCTCCAATATCCTGATTGTCTGGACGTGCACTTCGACTTTTGCCCCCAAGTCGTCTTTTTCTTTGAAGATTTGTGCCAGCATTTTTTCTTGATCTTCTATTCTTGCTAGTAGTCCTCGAACTTCTGATTCTTTCATATTCCACTTCTTTGCTTTCTTTGCCGGACTTGCGGGTTCATATGCATCGGCACATTCATCTTTCAAATGTTCTATCCTCATATTTAACTTCTGGACTTGGTGCTGAAGCGTGATGATGGTGATCTGGTCTGTTTCGTTCTTTTCCTCTAGCACTCCCATCTGAGCCATCATAATCTCGATCTTCTTTAACATTTCTGCTTTCGTTTGCGGATTTTCATCTTTATACGGGATTGGTTTCGAAACAACAGGGTTGCCTTTCCTTGCTTTCCTCCATGCCTCATAGTTTCTAGTATGAGAAATAATTTGTCTCCCCAACTCATTTGATCCCAGTACCCGGATGTTGCTCCAAGCGGATCTAACAGCTATTGTTGTATTTTTGACAACCTCGCACTCTTGATATAAGAAAGAAATTCCACCCAACACCTTTTCGAGTGGTTCCTGTTGAGTCCACTTCAATTGTCGAATCACAAGTGCCGGAGAATATGACACGCAACCCCTTGGTCCCATCAAAGGAATATTGGAGAAATTCCCACAACTGAAGATTACTGTATTTCCTTTATACCAAGGACACATCCAGCAAAAAGCTTTCGAATCAACCTCATCAAATTCTTGCCTCCATTCATTGGATTTACATGGCTTTATCAGAATGTGATGGAATCTCCTCAAGGGGTCATCAATCTCACTAATATATTTTCGAGCATACATGTGAGTCACGATCCAAACATACAGCATTTGTGCACAACATCGTAATTTGCCTTGTTGATTTTCATGGCACACTTGCAATGAGAGGAAAGTTTCTGCCATAATTGCGGGAATGGGATTCACATTATATTCCTCGACCTTGTGGTAGACATCCATGGCCGCGTAATCCACCATGTCTGGTATAAAAGGGAAAGCACCAACCCATAAATGGTTAAAGCTAACACTCGCTTGAAGATAACCCAATTCTTTTGTCGCGCCAAATCCTGGAGATAAACTTCAAGGAATCTTCGCCTCAGACCTCTGACATCTCCCTTTTCCATTTTGTCTGATGGCTTTGGTAGAACTCCCAACAACTTTGCTATCTTCCCATCACTAACATGCTGGCCATAATAGAAATAAACACGAAGCTCCCTTGGAAGAGGTATCCTTAGCATATATGCATATTCTTCTACAGTCGGTGTCGTATCCAAATTCGGCAGCTCGAAACATCTCAAATTCAAGTTCCAATATTGGGCCAAAGCACTCAAGCCCAAAGCATCTACAGGTATGTGTAACAAGTCCAAAATCTTTCCATACTTGCTTGCAAACTCAGAACGTACTTCTTTTGGCATCAGATGGCTGATTTCTATTAAAGGCTTCACATCATTGATTTTCACATCAACTCTAATATTCTTCTTTAGGCCAATTGCATTGCTAGAATTAGACATTTCCATTCCTTGCTACGCAGATAGTGTCTTTCCTCCACAAAAGAGAATTACCTAATAAAAAAAAATGATATTATTTACAAAAAGGGGGAAAAAAAATGTAAAAAGAGATGTCCTTGTAGGGTCATAAACCCAAAGGTCATGGGACGCATAAAAGCATTGCCCCCTCTTTTTATTTTATTTATTTATTATTCGTTTGTTAAAGCAACAAAAGGAAAAAAAGTAAAGAAATAAATAAAAATAAATAAATAAAATAAGTAAATAGATAGAAAAACACAAGGGAGATATGGTATGCCTCCAATTGTCTTAAGAGGTAAGACCTAATCAAAGGTACCTATGATGGCAACTTCTAAATCGAGCGGCCACTAAGTCAATCTAGGAGTGCAAACTTTAGGACGGGTCTAGACTTCTAAAGGTCATGGTCCCCAGATTGCCCTTGTCAAGGACCTAGTTCATGAACCTAGTCACAAGTAGGGATAAACCCTCCAGGATGACTAGTCCATGACACTAGTAACAATCTGAGTGGTGAATCAACAAATATCAGATAGGCACTAGGCCTTCAATGACAATGCTGAGGCACCGCCTAATCCTTAAGCTCCCACAAGCTCGGGTATAGAGCTGAAAGTGTGTGAAAATGAGTGTCGGTGTTGTGTGTGCTGGAGGCATACAAACCTGTACAATCCTAAAACAAAACTACTTGAACCTGCAAGACAAGCACACAACAAATAGCATTGTCTTCTATCCTAATGTAAAATAATTATTAAAGGAAAAAGAATCAAATATATACCAAAAATAAAAGAAAACAAGTAAAAGGGGTAAACAAATAAATACCAAAATGCGCAACTCATTATTTAGGCTTGACTCTCGAAATATCCCCAGTGGAGTCGCCATCTGTCGCAACCAAAAAAATCGCGACGAGGACAACCATAAAAAGATTTATTATCAAAAAGTAGAGTCTCCACCAATTTTATTTATTTAGGATAAAAAATTGGAAAAATCCTAAAAAACGGTCTTTGGAACCAAAATGAGTTCGGAAGTCGGTTACGAGTAGGGAAGGTGTTAAGCACCCTACATCGCTCATTCTAAGAATGATACCTTAAACAAATTGCGCAAAATTAAATTATTTATTTTTACCCCAAAAATATTTACAAGGAAGAAATTATTTATTGATATATTTATTTAGTATTTTATGCTTCTTCATATTTTTTTTAAAATAAATAAATATTATTGATAAATCTTAAATAAGGTTGAACATGGCACATAAGTCCATAGGGCAACCTCGAATCTAAAAAATTAAACATGACACTTGTCATAGAGCAACCCATAAACATTAAATAAATTATTAATTAATTATCTACATTAGCAAATTAAAAAAGAACACAAAAATAAGGAAAAATTAATTTCGGCTTGACGGGATAATCAATTCCGCTCCTACGTATTCCCTGCTGCGATGGGAAACTCAAAGCTACGTAGTTCTTGTAGAAAATAATTGTTTGTTGGTTGTTTTTTTTTTTTTATGAAAAGGTTTTTTTTATTTTATTTAAGAAGGTTTTTTTTTATACATTTCATTTTTTCGAAAAAAAGGAACCCCTAAACGAGATAGAACATGGCAGATACATCCACAGAGCTACCTCGTACTTAAGGAATTGAGTGTGAAACATTTCACAAAGCAATCCAAAAATAAATATTTTCAAATATTGCTTTTTACATCATTCTATTTTGTTTATTTCAACACAAGAAAATCAAATCCAGTTTCATACAATTCTTGTTAGCCCAATTCCCTTTAAAAAAAAATATTAAACCCACTTAATTTAGGCTCAAGTCTAACGATTTTAGTCCAAAATAATTATTTCAGAAATAAATAAAAAATAAAAAAGAAGGAAAACAAAAACACTAGTAAACCCAATACAATATAAAGACAAACTTTTATTTTATTTTTTTTTTTAAAAAAAGTGCAGAAGAAAACTTTCTTCTTCTTCTACCTGCGTCGTCCTCACGAACAGGGGAAAGGAACAGTGGCGCGGCGGCTTGGCTCGAAGCGCGGTGCGCGGTGGTTCTGGTTCGATATGGAGGTGCGGTGGAGTTGCGGTGACGGCGTCACAGTGGGACGAAGCTCGTGAGACAGAGTCACCGTTTTGGGCAGCGTCGCGGTGGTCACGAGTCGGGATGGCGGTGCGTGGGGTGGCTCTCCGATACTCGCTACCCGCGATCGGTGCAGGGGTGTGGCGGTGCTACGCGTGCGGTGGCGAAGTGGTTCCGGCCCAACGACGGTGACTTGAGAAAGAGGGGGCGGCAGAGGAACAAGAGAAGAGGCAACTCTCATCCTCCTTAGGATTTCTCTCTTGCTTTGTTTTTGGCTTTGAAATTTTTCCTCAGCTGTGTATGTTTTTTTTTCTTTTAGAAAATTTTCCTCTAACTTCTACTGTCTCTCCTCCCTCTTTTTTTTTCTTTCCCCATTATGATTTTATAATGCAATTTACTTGATCTTGATCCTAAAAGTATGCCCAGATTAAAATCTCTATCTAAAATCAAAACTTGTAAATCTTATCTGCAAAAATTAAGGATCAGAAACAAAGGATTTCTATCTCTAAATCAAAATGTTGGAGGGAGAATCAAAGGTGGCTGCTAGGGTTTGAGTAATAGGTTTAACTGGTTTGGCCCAATAACAAAAATAGATCCAAATGTTTAACATAAAATTAAAATCTTTTTTATTATGTTTTTTTATTTTATTTTTTATTTTCTCTGCATTTTTTTTTTGAAATTTCTAATGAAAACTAAAAGACCCGGTCAAAATAGGGTGTTCACATAAAGCACCTAGCCAGTAGTCTTTGAATTCATGTTCAAGCCATGTCAAGTGATGTATTACGTTGACAATGATTTTGAATTCATGATTTTGACTTCTTGTATCATCGTAGTTTTCTTTTTTCTGTGGAGCTATTTGCTGCTCTTGAAGTTGGGTTGTGTTTGACAGTGAAATTTTTTGTTGGTCTTCTCTACCAAATTTTCATATTACAAAGAAGTATTAATACATTTACTCAAAAATGAAAAAGGGGGGTTAATACGGGCTGGGTATTTTGTGGCAGGGTCGAACTTTTACATCATGTATAAAATTTTTTTGAGGTTTTATTTTATTAGTTTAATTTTGATGCACTGTTGGTTTAAAGTTTAATATTTCATCAGTTAATCATATATTAATGTATGTATGATTTTTGAAAAGTGTTGTACATAATATGCAAAATGCTTGTTCATATATTACTTTCTTTTCAAAAAAAAAAGGGAAAAAATAAGCTAAGATTCTAGTTTGGAATTTGTCACCTTTGATCATAACGTTGTTGCGAATCGAAAGTGAGTAAAGACGTGGACGTAGAAGTATAACATTGAAATGAATTTGATAAAGTGAATGTTATAAGTGTGGAAAATCAATAAATTTATTATCTTAAAGTTTTGGGTTAAGATATGATGATGTTTTTTCAAATTTTATTGATTATAGAATTTTTAAGTGTAAGTAATTTAAAGTTCAATCGATTCAATCAGTTTAATCGATAGTCAAATCGTGTGTTTTTTTTTTATATATATATATATATATAATTACAAATATACATTAATACACATTAATAAAGAGAGTTCAAATTTCAGTTTTAGTTATAACTTTTTATACTAAATTCAAATTGTTCAATTGCAAATTCAATAACCAATTACATAAATATTATAGAATTTATAAGTGTATTGAGAGTAATGAAATACATGATGAAAAAAAAATAATAAATAAATAGAAAATATGTATTTTTATATAATATTAAATATTATTTTTATATCCAAATATTATTATTGATTACGAAAATACATTGCGAAGAAACATAACCCTCGTCAGTAGCCACCGGCCACGAGTCAGGCTATAAAGGCCGCTGCGCCGCTGAAGGTCAATTCAAGAGTTAAAACTTAAAACTCCAATCTCGAGGCCATAGTATGTAATGTTATTTTTCTATTATATGTTATTTTTCTTCTCTTTCTATGTATTATTAATATTAATTATATTATTATATTATTTAAAAATATAGTATATTGTACTTATCTCAATTTAATATATTTTTTTATAAGACCAATTTAATATATTATTTATTTTTTAATAAAAATAATTTAGGTGAGTTGGGTCCCGGGAACTCACTAGGATCAGGGCAGAGCTCACGGTTCAACAAGCACTTATAGAGGTACTTATAGACTCACCAACATCCTCACATCGACAGTAAGATTCGAACTCACAACTTTATGGGTTTATGAGTCATATCCTTATCAACTGGACCAATCTTCGTTGATAATTTAATATATTATTTACGATGATATTAAACTAATTTACATAAATATAATGTCACATGATGAAAAATAAATATCGTATTAATGTTATTATTTATTCAAGTCTTCTCTTTCCTCCCAACATGTATGTAACAAATTTTTTCTAAATATTCAAAATAATAAAGATATTTCTACAATAGTTGTAGTATTTTATTTCTTTACTACTTTTAAAAAAGTAAAGACTGATTTTAGTCCGTGATAAATTTTGAAATATAATTTTTCATCTTTAAAAAAAAAACTCATTAATTAAAATATGTTTGGAAAGTTAGAAAAAAAAAAAAAGTAAGCCAACCCAATCTTTCCCAATTACAGTATTAAACTATTCCTTCTTCATGTCAAATTTTTTTTGCTTTTTCCGAATTGTCTTTTCTGTTTTATGGCATTACTGTCAGTCTGTCACTTTATCCAAAAAACCTGTGCATGACATAGAAGATACACACTATAACAGTACCAGAGATCGAGACTTCTAGTCAGCCATTTCTTATTTTGTTTGGTCAAATAGGTCGGGTTCTCATGATTTGACTACAAGTGTTATTGGAAGCAAAATTTAGGGGCCCTCCTCTTTAATTGAGTATTTGGATCCTTCACCTTCTTCTCTCGAACTTAATTAACAATTAAGGTGTCACCCGACTAATAATAATACCAACTTTGCTTAAAATTCCATGACTAACATTATCTTCAAAAAATAATTTAGTAGGTAGTTTCGAGGTTAAACATGTCCAGATCGTGCCATACATTATCTGAAGTTATAATTTAGATGAAATAAAACAATTTGAGCACCAAAACTTGAGAAAATATGGTTTTGAATTAGGTTAACATCCCAAAATATGGACCTTAATACAAATCATGAAATTATATATTTCAGTAGAAATTGAAATCTTGTAAAGAGAGAAAAAGGTTAATTAAAAGGTACAAAAATATTCCTTCTAAAAAATAAAAACTTATGACATAGCTGTTATGAATATATTTTTAGTGGATGCCCATCTCTTCAAGCCATTTTATATTCCCTAGGATACTCCTATAACTCCCATGAGTAAATGGGTTTTACTCATAAGTTACAACTCTTAATTTCATATGTAAATGACTCATTATGCTTATGCTTTTAATAGTCTTACAGGTTATAAGACTTATGTCCTATAAATAGGACCCATGTAACATTGTAAAGTTTGCATCTTTGTAGAGCATAATTTAAAGACTTTCTTCTTGTTCTCTCTTCTGTCTTTCTCCTATCTCTCCATTCTTCTATAGTTATAATATCTTACTCTTGTTTTGGTTAATTTCATAACACGTTATCAGCACGAGTCTCTAACCAACTGAGCACTGGTTTAATCAGTTTGAAGATTGCATTGAAAAGATTCATTTCTTGTTACTCTCTGGGTGATCATATCCTTTCTTATTGTTTTGTTTTTCATGTTACTTTTAGTATGAATTTTCTTTTAATGTTTCATATAGAAATTTTATTATGAATTTTGTCCTCTATTATCGTATTTTATCTTGTTATTGTTTGATAAATTCTGGAAGAATTTAATATTCACGCATCCCTGTAGGGTGCACAAAATTATATATTTTTGGTCAACATTTGTATGAAGTTTTGTGGTTAATTAGTTCCTGAAGAACTAGACCTTTAGATCATACTTGAAATCTAAAAAATCTATTTGATCTTGGTGTATTTTGAAACAACAGAAAGTAAGAGAAAAATCATCTATTTTTGTGTCACTCAACTATGCTCCCGGAGTAGCAAAATGAGAAAAAAAATCATATATTTTGTGTCACTCAAATGTGCTCCTGAAGCAGCAAAAATGAGAAAATATTTTAAAGAATATTTTGAAGCTTTATTGTGAGTGGGTACAAGAGTGGTTATTGATGAGGAATGATAAACGTCATCTAATGGATTGAACTCCATTCCCGGAAGTGAATGTATCATACTATAATTTTGGGTATGACAAAATTGTGGTTATGACTATAGATGTGGTAGAAATGTATGAAATGATGATTTAACATTTTGGAAAAAAAAAAGAAGAAGAAGAAAAAAAGGAATATCATATCAATTAAAAAAAAAAATATTGAATGTGTTATATGTGATGATTAAATATATTCATTAGGCATTAGGGGTAATAAAATACCATTAATATGATTTTTGGTTATGATCTTTATTATTCCTAACAATGAGTAGTAACTCATATACATTATAGAGAAGTGTAACTTCTCTCCCTACTTATTCTTGAAATTTTATATTAGGACATCATTTTCTAAAAGAAGAAATAAGAAGAATTGGTTTGAATGCCTAGTTCCTAAAGAACTAGACTCTTTTGTATTCTTATTTTCTTTATCCTGATATCTTCTTATCCTCTCTTTTCATGTTACTTTGATGTTGTAAGATGTATGAAATGACATGGAACACATATAAGTTATATGTCAAAATTTGCAAATATTTACAAGTGAGTTTGAATCAAGGTAAAGATAAATTTTTGTCTCCCAAATCCTGATGAGGTAAGCTATGGGTTAATATTCAAATTTTCTGTCTGGATTTATTTATTTGATAATGTTCTTACAAATAATATGCATTTGGATATGTCTATTTTGTTAAATATTTTGGAAAAAAAAATTATTTGATTGATGATTTGAGTAATTGAATTATTTTCTTGGAATTCATATGCTCTATTTCATTTTTTTTATGTGATTTCAGATGTATATGTACACATCTTCTCTTATTTTGTTTGTTTTATACGTAATTAAATAAAATATATATGATGTGGTTTCTAGAGTTTTATTTATTGATGAAAATTGTGTGATTTCAAATCTTTATATATAAATGGTAAAGTTTGATATTTGGTAATATTAAAGGTATCTTCAATAAGGATTTTGGTTATAACTTTTAGTATACTTTATTCTTTTGTAACTATTGCACTTATTTTGTAACCATTATATATGATTGTGTATTATATTAAAAGTGTAATCACTCTTCTTATTGATGATTGAAGTACTATACAAGGATATGAGCTCCCATAAAGAAATTGGAGAAAGTTAGACTTAAGTTGGTTATAGACTTCTTTACAAAGGTATGTAAATCAAGTCTCAAGGATATCTACTATATTGTTTTCTTTCGATAACCAAATAAATTATGTTATTGCATTATCAATTTAAATAGATATGAGTACGGTTGAAAGACGTGTTAATTGTAAACCAGAAATTTGCAATGCACATGTAAACCAAAAGTCCAATATATAATTGTAAACCGGAAGTTTACGGATCTTAATAAATTTGTTTTTTGGCATGACCGGTTGGGCCATCCCGGGTCTATAATGATGCGGAAAAATAATTGAAAAATCATGTAGACATCCATTGAAGAGGTAGAAGATTCTTCAATCCAATATGTAGTACTTGTTCCTAAGGGAAGTTGATAATTTGGCAATCACCAACAAAAAGTTGGGAGTGAATCTCTCTCATTTTTAAGAGCATATACAAAATGATATTGGCGAACAAATACACTCTCTGAATGAACCATTTAGATATTTTATGTTTTAATTGATGCATCAACTAGATGGTCACATGTTTGTCGACTTGTAACCAGAAGTTTGCGAGATTGTTTGCTCAACTATTTCGACTAAGAGTTCGTTTTCCTGATTATTAAATTAAGAAAATATGCCTTAATGTTGGTAAAGTTACTTCTCAAGCCTTTAATTAGTATTGTGAACATCCAGAAGCATATGTTCATACACAAAAGGGTTGCAAGACCATTACTTACGAGATCAAAACTTCCAATTTATACTTGGGGACATACAATCTTATATGCTAGACATTGATTCGCATCAGCCAACAAGTTATCATAAGTCCTCCCCTTTACAATAGGTTTCTTGTTAGGAACCTAATATTTCCCCTTCTTAGAATTTTTGAATGTGCTATATATGTTCCAATTGCTCTACCACAACGCACTAAGTTGAGTCCTCAAAGAAGGTTGGGAATATATGAGAATTATTTATGGCTTAGTTTGCTGTTTGTCATTTTGATGAATCAAGTTTCCCAATATTAGGGGGAAGGGATAAGCAGTTGGAAAAGGATTTTAGTTGGAATGAATTATCATTTTTAATCTTGATCCTCGTACGAAACAATATGAACTGGAAGTTCAAAAGATAATTCATTGATTATACCAACTGTTAACGCTTCAATTAAAATTGATGTCCCTGTTGGACAATGTAATATTGTAAATGAGTCTCAAGCACGCATGAAGCGTGGCAGACTCGTCGGTTCCAATGATAAAAATCCTCAAACAAGAAAAGGAGCTAAAGAGTAAGATGGTCAAATTGAGGATTTGAAAACTCCAGAAGAGTCATAAGACATAATTAAATTTTCAGTTCCAGAAGAAACTCAGGTACCTGAAATTTGTGAAAAATAAAGAGATCTCAATAAATTATGTCAGGAATGGAATACGATGGAACCGGAAATGAAGTCAACGTTGACGATGCTTTTGCATATAATGTAGCGCTAAATGAAATAAATGATAAGGAGGATCACAAACCAAAGTCTATTAAGGATTATAGACAAAGAAATATTCGGTCGAAATAGAAAGTTGCAATTGCAATGGAATTAAACTCGCTTGTCAAGCGAAAAGTTTTGGACCTGTAGTCCGTACACCTGAAGTTGTAAATCGAGTTGATCAATACAAATGAGTTTTTGTGCGAAATTGAAATGAGAATGATGAAATTGTGAGAAACAAAGCATGACTTGTTTCTGTAGGGTTTTTACAAAAACCTAACATTGATTTTGAAGAGACATGTGCACTTGTGGTAGATGCAAGTACTTTTCAATACTTAATTAGTTTGGTAGCACATGAAGGACTCAATTTACATCAAATAAATATTGTGTTAACCTATTTGTATGGATCACTTGATGATGACAATTATATGAAACTCCTTGAAGGATTCAAGGTGCTGGAAGCATATCCTTGAAGGATTCAAGATGCATAGAGTATATCCCTGAAGGATTTAAGATATTCGAAATGTATAATTAAAATATTGAAAGATGTACTCTTTCAAATTGTGCAATTTGAGGATTTTGAACAATAGTTCAAGTCTTAGAAGTTTTGAATGGACTTGAAGTCCAAAATCTAAGTAATATAAAATATATACATGTAAATAGTTATTATTACATCTTATGGTTTATTTGAGATCAGTAATATCTACATGGAAAATCTCGGAAGGATTAAATATAGCCATATATTTGGATTTATAGTTTATATGCATGATGTTTTTCATGCAATGGTAGATAAATTTATTTCAATTTCTTAACAAGACTTTTATTTTCTTAGATATCTATGTGAAGAAATTTGTAAATGTGTTTAATATAGTTACTATGAGATGATTTGAATATCATGGAATGACCTAAAGTTGTTCCAGAATTATAGAACATATAAAGAAATTTCTTAAGATGAAATACCTTTGAATAACGAAGTTTTGTCTCTGCCCGTAGATCGAGTATTTAGCACGGTGAATTTTTTTTTTTAACAAATTATAAAGAACTAGTTCTTAAATGACTCATGATAGATTATATTTATCGAGAACATTAGTATAGTTCGGTAGCTGGATATGAAAATAACAAACATCTTGGTCCTGAAGACCCTACCTTAATGCTACAAAAGCACACACAAATACTGTTAAATATTGCATGGACTGATGTGATTTTAAATATTGTTCTTCGGCAACCAAAAGGCATTAAAAAAGTGTAAGATATTTTGTTTGATCTAGACGAAGTCGTTAATGCTTCTGGTTAAAGTTTCGATTCATCTCGTTCAAGAATCTTGTGATTCCAATTGAAGAAAATATAGTCATGCAAAGCTCAATTGAAAGGGGGATATGTCAAATGTGTCAGAGAGAAGAATATTGCTTCAAAATGCTTCAGGGAGAGAAGATCAGAATGTTGAATTTCATATTCTTAAGCGATGCTTCTAACAGGGGGAGAAAAGTGTACTCTTTTTTCCTTAATCAAGGTTTTGTCCTACATGATTTTCCTTGATAAGGTTTTTAATGAGGCACTTCCCACATAAAGGATATTGTACTCTTTTTCCTTCACTAGGATTTTTTCCCACTGGGTTTTTTCCTAGTAAAGTTTTAACGAGGCATATCCTTAATGGACATCCAAGGGGGAGTGTTATGAATATATTTTTAGTGGATGTCCATCTCCTCAAGCCATTTCATATTCCCTAGGATGCTCCTATAACTACCATGAGTAAATGGGTTTTACTCATAAGTTACAACTCTCAATTTCATATGTAAATGACTTATTATGCTTATGCTTTTAATAGTCTTATAGGTTACAAGACTTATGTCCTATAAATAGGACCCATGTAACATTGTAAAGTTTGCACCTTTGTAGAGCATAATACAAAGACTTTCTTCTTGTTCTCTCTTCTCTCTTTCTCCTATCTCTCCATTCTTCTATAGTTATAATATCTTGCTCTTGTTTTGGTTAATTTCATAACAAGAGCTTAGTTTTTTCTTTGTTTTCGTCACAATACATACGTTTCTGTCATAACACTAATATAAGGTAGAAGTTTTCATACTAAATAGAAAAAATTGAGGCCTAAAGCCCTCATCTCGTTGGCTTAGGCCGTGGACCGGCCTGGGTGTCACTGACCATTTAGGTGGAGTTTGGTTCGTGGAAGGCGTCACTATAATCATTTAGGTGGAAATGGATTTCTGCACACATGAGAATATACATTATAACTATTATTCATTAACTTTATTTATTTATTTATTTATTTTTTATAAAAGCCAATTTATGGCAATTCATTCATAATAATGTCTGTAATACAACTAGGAGCAATGTAAAAGAAACAGGAGTTAGCATACAACACAGATGCCCTAGCTAGAGAGTGAGCAGCTTTGTTTGCTTGCCTCCTAATAAACTTAGTTGAAAAGTTTGAAGAAGAGGAAATAAGCTTTTTGCAATGACCCATAATGACACCAAACTCCATGAAGTTTTCAAGAGAAGATGAGAGCTCATCAACTACCCCTTTGCTATCAGTTTCAAACTGAACGTTATGGAACCCAAGCTCACTAATGCATTGGATAGCATGCATCAAACCCCAAAGCTTCACCAACTTTCACATTTTGAACTGAGTTAACCCATATGGTCTTGGCTTGCACAAAAATACCTTCATGATCACGGATACACATACTAAAGCCAGTTAAGTTGAGATCCTCAAAGAAAGCAGCGTCAACATTACACTTTAAAACACCAAATGGGGGAGGAGACCATCTTACCATTGCACGATCATTGGCAGTTGGTGACACTTGGGGCTTCTTTTTTCTATCCAAAGTCCAGCTGCTCAACATATCCTTGGCACACAAAATAACTTGCTGACAATTCACTGGCTCATTCTTCCATAGTTTCTGGTTCCTTACTTTCCAGATAGACCATAAAATCATCACAAAGTGAGCTCTTTTTGTTGAGTCCAGATTGTCACAAATTAATAAAAACAAATCAGTGAAAGAGTTCACCTGATCTATCAAAGGATTAATGAGGTTCCAAAACTCGGCTAGCTCCCAAATCTTCTTGCTTGACTCGCATTGGATCAGGATATGGCATTGGGTTTCCATATTGGACTCACAGATGGGACAGGTGCTGGGACAAAGAACGCCACGGCCTTGAAGGTTGGATCGGGTGAGGACAACATTTCTGCAAGCTCGCCATATAAATGCCTTAACCTTGGGTGGAACGTTCAGATTCCATAGTGTGCGCTAATCACCATCAATCTTCAAGCTACCTGTTTCGGCCAAAGAGTCCATGCACATGCGGTAATAGGATTTGACCGAATATTGCCCATCCTTCGTGAACTTCCAAATGAGCTTATCATGTATCACAGCATCTATAAGAGGGGTAGATAAAATATCATGAGCTGCTTGAGGAACAAAAATATCACGAACCAGAGTTTCATTCCAGGCTTTGTGGTCATGATAAAACAAGTCTGTAACCACCCAGCTAGGAACCGAATTGGAGTGAGAGTTTTGCAGTGTCAATTTGTCACCATTATTAAGCCACGGTTCATTGAAAACACTAATGTTGTGGCCAGAACTAATCCTCCATCTAGTGCCCTCCTTTAGCAAAACCCGGGAATTCCATATGCTACGCCAAACATAGCTTGGATTATTACCAAGCACTGAGTCCAAGAACTGACATCTTGGGAAATATTTAGCTTTGAAAATCCTTGAAACCATAGCTTCCGGGTCAGAAATAAATTTCCAACCATGCTTCCCTAGCATTGCCAAATTAAAAGCTTCTAGATTTCTGAAGCCCAGACCACCAAACTCTTTTCTAACAGTCATCTTGTCCCAATTCAACCAGTTGATGCCACGCTTTTCTCTACCCTTCGAGCCCCACCAGAAAGAATTCATCATCCTCTCGAGCTCATCAGTCAAAGAGTGGGGGAGGAGAAAGACACTCATGCAATAAGCAGGGATTGCCTGGATAACAGATTTTACAAGCACTTCGCTACCAGCTTTAGAGAGATGTCTACCACTCCAAGAGTTTAACTTTTTCCAAACTCTGTCTTTCAAATAATTGAAGGTAGCCTGCTTATTCCTTCCAATCATAGAGAGGAGACCTAGATATTTGCCCGTGCCAAGACAAGTGCGGACACCCAAGAGATTAGACAAAGATACCTGGTTCTCAGAAGCCACGTTTCTACTATAAAAAATTTCAGACTTGCTAAAATTTATTGCCTAGCCTGATGCAGCTTCAAAAGTAGCAAGGATAGATTTCATCATATTTCATTCCCTCTCATTAGCTCTGAAGAAAAAGAAACTGTTGTCTACAAATAGGAGATGGCTAATAGATGGGGCACCACGACAAATTTTAATTCCATGAATGTCACCTCTACCTTCAGCTTTCTTTATCAGACTAGAGAGACCTTGAGCACAGATAATAAAGAGATATGGAGATAGGGGGTCACCTTGACTAAGACCTCTACCAGGGACAATTGGGCCAATGGAATCATTGTTGATCAAAATAGAATAATTAACTGAGGAGATGCACAACATGATCCAACGAATTCATTTATCACAGAAACCCATCTTCATCATCATGGCGCGGAGGAAACCCCAATCAACTCTATCAAAGGCTTTGCTGATATCAACTTTTAAAGCAACTTCACCCTTCGCACCCCTAGTCTTGCATTTCATGTGATGGATAACATCAAAAACAACAAGGACATTATCCAGAATAGACCTGTTTTCAACAAAAGCTGATTGCTCTTCCGAAATGCATTTAGGAAGATATTTCTTTAACCTGTTAGCTAACACTTTTGCCAGGATTTTGTACAGCACATTACATAAAGAGATAGGGTGCAGGTCCCTCATAGAAGTAGGATTATCAACTTTAGGAATCAATGCAATGTTGGTGTCATTAAGAGATAAAGGGAAGTTACCTATCTCAAGCCAATAACAACAATCTGTGAATATATCCTTACCACAAAGCTCCCAGAAGTGTTGGTAGAAGGCAGGATTCAAACCATCTGGACCCGGGGATTTGTCAGGATGCATTTGAAAAATGGCAACTCGAAATTCTTCTTCAGAAAAAGGAGACTGCAAAAACTGATTATCAGTTTCTGAGATTGAGGGCGGGACAGCTTCAATGACTGGATCATAAATACCTTGCTGCTCCTGAAAAAGATTTTCAAAATAATTTCTATCAAGCTCACAGAGACCCGCTTGATCATCAACCCACACATTACTATCATCCTGAAGCCTGTCAATAATTTTCCTTTTTTTCCTAGCTGAAGCAGTAGAGTGGAAGAATTTTGTGTTTGCATTGCCGTCTCTAAGCCAAAAAGCCTTGGCTCTTTGCCTCCAATAGGCCTCCTCTTGCACAAGAATAGAAGCTAGCCTTTCCCTATGCTCCTCAAAACGGCTAGTCACATCAGGATTATCACAAGCTCTATTAAGCTCCATTTGTCTCTTGCATTGGTTCGCTGCCTTCTTATAGTTGCCAAAGAGGTTTTTGCTCCAAGCCTCAAGACCTTGACTGCAGCGCTGTAGCTTGGACAAAAGATCATCTTGCCCCTCTTCATTATAACTAGAATTAACCACTTCCTCAATGCCCACTTCTTCCAACCAGCTATTTTCGAATTTGAAGTTCCTCCTAAACCTCCAATTAGTGCGTTGCTCAAGAGAGAGCATGATAGGAGAATGATCCGAAGTTGGCGCAAGCAAGTTCTTCAACTGAACATTTGGAAATAAATTTAACCACTCCTCTGTAGCCAAAGCTCTATCAAGGCGCTCTTCCACTGCATTGTATGACCCAAGACTTTTAGCCCAAGTGAATTGGTAGCCGCAAAGAGGTAGGTCAATTAAATTACACTCTCTATTTGATTCTCTAAACCCATTCAATAACCATGGAGGGTGCGGGACTCTACCTTTTTTTATCCTCGGCCATAAGAAGATCATTGAAATCCCTAATAATACACCAAGGAGATGAAAACATGGAAGCCAAATGACGCAATAAGTTCCAAGACTCCCTTCTCCTGCTACTTTCCGGAATGCCATAAAAACCAGTGAGTCTCCACAAACCCCTAACACTATCGGAGACTTCTAAATTAATGAAATTCATAGAGTAATTTAGAATGCGACAATTAAAAGATTGTCTCCAGAGCACAGCAATACCACCACCCCGCCCTTCTCTATCAACAGAAAAAGAGGAATCAAAACCAATCTGCACACGTATTTCTTCGATTCTGTTAGCATGACATAAAGTTTCAAAAAGCAAAATAACATCCGGCTTGTGATTCCGAATGAGGTCCTTTAAAGTGGAAACTGCAAGCAGGTTACCCAGGCCTCGGTAGTTCCAGCTTAAGATATTCATAATCCCCGGCCGGCCTGGGAGCCAGGGCTTGCCGATAAAAAAGAATTTGAAACAAAAATGCCATTTACTTGCTGTTCAGGTGCCATGCAATTTTCGGACGTGGGGGTCTCATGCACGTGAAAAATGGTTGCTGATTCATCAGCTCTAATTTTTCTTTTCAAATTTTGGTCTTCTTCTGTTTCTATCTCCTCATAAATGCCATCACCCATCATGCAATCATCTTCTCCTTCTTCGTTAGCTATCTCCTTATTTTTTGGAAACGAAATATTTGGCTCCTTATTTTTGGGAACAAAATATTTGGATCCTTAAAGATATCAGCAACCGAAAGTTTCCTTATGTTGTGCACATCAGATACACTCCCATTAACTAGTCCCTGAGAATCCGAGTTTCCTGATACCAAGGGATTTGAGAGCGCAACTCTCTCCTGGTTCGGCGCCTCCCAGTTTGCGTCTCCCTCCTCTCTCAGCCATCCGCCGCCGTCATCTCCGTTGCTCCGCCTCTGTTCTACTCGGGGTTCAGGACCCCAAAGTCGCAGTCCATCATCATCTTCCAACATGTATAACTTTTCACAGAATTCTTCCACATGGCCTAGCATCCCACAGAGGTAACAAAAAGCTCCCAACTTCTCATACTTGAAGCGGGCCTCCTTAGCTTCACCACCAGCCTTCTTCACCCTTTTCATTCTTTTTAAAGGTTTCCTTACGTCAATGAGGACTCTAATTCTCACGAATGATCTTAGGTGCTCAGATGTGTTTTTGGCATCATACTCCAAAAATTCACCCATGAAATTAGCTAGATGTTCACCTACAACAGATGTCATGAAGCCCAGCGGGACATCATGGACTTGCACCCAGAAGGGTACCTTATACAGATCCACCTGCTAGGGGGATTCTCCTACTACCATTGTTCCCAGAATCAGGAGATGACCGTCGAACGACCATGGCCCCCCTCTCAACACTCTCCGAAGATCAACCTTGTGGTAGAATTGGAACAAGAACCTGCCACCTTCTCCTTCCTTGATGGTTACACCCTTCCCTAGCATCCAAACTCCAGTCATCCTCTTCTTCATGATATGAACTCTAATGGATCTGGTTGTTAAAAATCTCCCCACAAGGCATAGGGTTGGATCCACAATCTTCTCGTTCCGTACCTCCTCCCCCGGCACCTCCCAATCCTCCTGCTCATCCTCTAGGGTTAGTTGCGCAAAGCTAGAGGATGCCATCACACTCACAAGACACTCAACACTTAGAAAGTTGAAAGTTCTGAAAGAAACATCTCACAAAGGAGAGAACTTCTCACAAGGATAGAAAAAAAGTATCTTTTCTTCTATTATTCATTAACTTTATTCTCATCTATCCTTTATGTTTGGAAATAATTTTTTAAAACTTACAAAAGAAAATGGAAAACTTTTATTTCCATGCCACATTTTCAGGAATAATTTTTTAAAACTTATATCAAACGTTACCTTAGAAATGACAAGTTTCGCATTGATATTAAGTTCTAGTAATCTTCAATCGATGTTTAATTGTATGTCAGGAATCGTAATTTTCCCAATGAACAAAGAAAACCCACAAGCTATTTAAAATCGATTTTGCATAAATCCCAAAGGGTTAGTTTAGTGGAGCATGACAGTGTTTCATACCTGACAGGTCACAGGTCTGAGCACCACTAGTCTCTTGGAGGGGAGGTAAATATAAATTCCCTTCTAAGCGCTCTTATAGCCCGAAGATTTTTCTTGCCTTGGATTGAGGCACCATCCTCTCACCCTAATTTTTTTTTAATAAAAAAAACCGATTTTTCATACTTATCATTTTCTCCAACCATTTTGTCCGCACTTAAATAGAAATAAAATTTGAGTACTTACATTAGAAATAAATAAGTAAATGAAAAAGATGACAATTATAAATGAAAAAGAGGATGGTTCGGTGGTTCACTATCCAGTCCTTTGTGGTAGAGATAGAAAACGGGTTAACCCGCTCCGCTTTGACCTGTCGAAAACATGGCGTGTTGACAAATATTGGTAAAATAGGTTGAGCCTCTCAACCCACCCCGTTTAGTGGTGGATTTGCGGGTTGACCAGCCAAAAATAACAAACTTTAAAAATCATATTTTAAAAATGAAAAAAATAAATTACTAACATATAAATATCATCTAAAATATCACAAATTACAAATAATTATTTTTCAGTAGTGGACTAACTAATATATAAATATATTAGTGAACAGGATGGCCCATATACAAAAAAATATATAGTTCTGGTGGGTGAATAATTGTAAATTATAGATATATATATATATATATATATATATATATATATATATATATATATAATTACTCAACGGGATGGACTAACTAAGGGTTTTATGGCCAACGAAGGTTGGTCTAGTTGGTAAGGATACGACTCATAACCCATAAGGTCGTAAGTTTGAATCCCACTACCGATATGAGGACCTTGTTGGTTGGTAATCTGTAAGTATCTCTATAAGCGCTCTTTGAGCCATGAGACTTGCTTTGCCCCTGATGAGCCCCCGCGACTCAACTCACCTAAACTTTTATTCACCAGAAGAAAAAAAACTAATTGTCTTATGGTCTTATTTTTTTATTTTTTTTAAAAAAAGGGTTGGCTGGCCAACCCGCCTCGCCACCAACTCGTGTTCTTAGTTGGTTAGATGGGACGGGTTGGTGGGTTGAGGACCTCAACCTAACCCGTCAAAAATAACGGGTCAAACGAGTTGCCTCGTCATGCCCATACCATTTTGTCGTATCCACTTTGTGGGTGATCTTATAATGCACTTATGCACATTCTTGAGTAATTTCTTCGGATATCAAGTGATAAAGCAATCAATTTTTTATTTACAAATCTTACTCAAGATTAATGATAATTGTAAAGAGGTTCGAGCCCATCACTGCACCTCCTTTTTCTTCTGTGAACTCATCGACGTCTAGTTTATTGAGCAATCATAACCTGAACTCAACAACTCATATATAGCCATGCCACCCTATGACTCCACCTTTTCCTTGTTGGAGTTATCTCTAGATGAGAATATCTTTCTGTTACAATCTCTTAGTTATTCTGATTTATTATTATCTTATCCTTTGTAAATTGTTATTATCTTATCCTTTTTATCTTGTATTTAATTTTTAAATTGTTGTTTGTTGTTCCGTATCAACCTCAACTGAGGTTCAGTTTGTATCTATATATTTGTTTGTAACACTCAATGAAATTAAGGCAATTACCATTCATTTGTATTCTTTATATGGTATCAAAGCTTCTCTACCTAACAGATTTGTCACCTGACCAGCCACCTTCTCCTCCAACAAACTTTGACTTGTTTCAAACTCCTACCTTAACCGAATCAGCTCCAATTCTATCCTTTCCCACACATTCAAATTTAAATTTCAATCCTTCAATAACTTCACCTACAATTCCTTCTCCTTCACTCTCTTATGATTCCTTAGATCATGTCAGTCAAATTAATTCCACTCCATCATTATCTCAATTTGTCAGTCCACATTCTTCATGTCCCACACAACCTTCCAGTGAGTCTCCAACAACTTTACAGTAAAGAGATGATCTTCGTGCTTCTTCCACAGCAGCATTACCTTCCTCGGGTTCCTCTTTGCCTCATCATCCCATGATTACAAGATCCAAGAGTGGAATTTAAAGAAACTTAATTCTGTGAGGAAATCTCCCCTTCCATTATCTATTGAGCCTACTTGTGCATCACAAGCCATCAAATTCTCTGAATGGAAGACAACTATGAGTGAAGAGTTCAATTCTCTCTTAGCTAATGATACTTGGACTCTTATACCTCCCAAAGATCACTATAATGTAATTGGATGCAAATGGGTGTTTCGAATAAAAAGAAACACTGATGGTTCTGTTGCTCGATACAAAGCACGTCTTGTTGCCAAAGGTTTTCATTAGCAACCAGGTATTGATTTTTTAGAAACTTTTAGCCCTATGATCAAGCAACAAACCATTAAGCTAGTTCTCTGCATTGCTCTTTCAAGAAACTGGTCTCTAGCTCACATCAATGTGAATAATGCTTTCTTACATGGTACCATTGAAGAAGATATATACATGGCTCAACCGTACGGCTTTGTTCATCCTTCTCGGCCCAATTATGTTTCCAAGTTGAACAAAGCTCTATATGGTCTAAAACAAGCCCCTCGGACATGGTATCATGCACTTAAGTCTTTTCTGTTAGACTATGGTTTCAGCAATGCTAAAACTGATGCCTCTCTTTGTTGGTGTAAGCCCTAGTGGCCAATCTATTTTGAATAGATCATCATTTGTATCATGAATTTGATCATATATTTGATATATGTTCATTTATTATGTTATTAGTTTATAGCATAATAAAGCCCTTAGAATAAGGAGTTCATTCAATGAGATATTAAGTACGTGACTTAATCGTAAGACCTCATTGAATAATAGAACGTTATTCTTAAATATCCGTAGTCGAGTATTATTGTTAATTAGGACGATAATAATACATAGAGACTATTGTGTGAGTAGACTGGTGACCACATCTCACGGGTCATGGATATATGATATCAAGTCGGCACACATGTATAAATATTAGGAGTAATATTTATACCGGATGACCCACTATGAGAATACTTATGTAAGTGTTGTAAGTATTTTCATGGCGACCATAGTGAAGTAATCTTTCGACTTGAAGTCACTACAATTCCTACATGAGGAATTGTAGGCTTTAATGTTATCAAACATCACGTGTAATAGAGTGATCATAAAAGTAGTTATTGAGCTTGTAATAAATCATGTTGAGGAATGTGGGTGATGTATACAGGATTCGTCCCTCCTACATAACAAAGGTAATGTCTTGGGCCCCTCGATAGAGTGAGACGTTAAATATGCGTGGCCACATGGAAGTGGACCAATATGTGATATTGGGCCTGTTTGTAATTACACGTCTACTCGGGGATCGAGGAATAAATAATTGAACATAACAAGGATGGTACTCTTATGCCATGTGTTCAATTAAGACATATGGACGAAGGGACATTTACTGCATGGTAGATTTTGGTCGCGGTAAGGCTAAAATCTGATCACCGATACTCTCGCTAATTGGGTAGTAATGATGCATTTCTAGATGCCACTCATTATTTATAATATTTAATATTATAATTAATATTTAATATTATTGTCAACTTAGTGGGAGCCTACAGAGTCACACACATAGAGCAAATGCGGAGAAGGTCAATTAATTAAATATGATTTAATTAATATGAAGCTTATTAGGCTTATAGCGTACACGGCCCAATAAGTAATCAGATAGGTCAAGAGGAGCCCGTGGCTTATAAATAGACTATTAGTCTTGCTATAAACCTAGACTTGCTAACCGTGCCTCCCCGTAGCCGTCAGCTAGCACAAGACGCTTTGCTCCGATGATATTTGTTCGCGTGGACTAAGTAGAGGTTCTGCCCCTTCATGACATTGGTGATCGAAAAGTAAAGTACGCTTCAAGAGGTAAACGCTAATGCCCTATGTGATTCATGTTTGTAATGCGCGATCCATGGGGATGGTTTTCTTCCGCCTTTAGATATGATTTTAAAAGAGGATTATCTCATGAAAACCCAACATTCTTTTCATCTACAACAAAGATAATGTTCTTGCCAATTTTCTTGTATATGTAGATGATTTGTTACTCACAGGGAATGATTCCAACTTTTTAAGGGAATTTCAGGTTGCTCTCTCTAAGAAATTCTCTCTTAAAACTCTTGGAAGTCCAAGTCATTTTCTAGGCATTGAATTTGTTCCAATAGATCAAGGTTTGTTTCTCACTCAGCATCACTATATCCGAGAGCTTCTTTGCAATTTTAAGATGCAAGATTCAAAGCCAATTTCAACACCAATGGCCACAAATGCTTCTCTTATTCCAGCTCTAGATAGTTCCAGTCGTGATGTCACTGATTACAGGCATCTAGTAGGCTTATTTTAGTATTTGTCTATTACAAGACCTGATATTTCATTTGTGGTTAATCGGTTATCATAGTATATGCATAGGCCAACTGACATTCACATGCAGGAAGCTAAACTAGTGCTGAGATATCTTAAGGGCACATTAAATCATGGATTGCATCTTAAACGTGATGCCTCCTCCTCTTTCCAAGCATTTTGTGACTAAACGTGATGGTTCTTCAAATGTAAAAGGAAGTGGAGCTGGAGTGATTCTGGAGAGCCCAGGCGAGCTAATCTTGGATCAATCTTTTAAGTTTGGCTTCAAAGCATCCAATAATCAAGCAGAGTATGAGGCCCTTACTGCAGGTTTATTGCTAGCCAAAGAAGTCGGAGTAAAAGTTATGAAATGTTGAAGTGATTTGCAGCTTGTTACCGATCAGATTTTAGGTGACTATCAAACAAAGAATCCCCAATTAACCAGGTACCTTTGCGAAGTTAATAGTTTAATTTCAAAATTTGATGATTTTACTATGGAACATATTCCCCGTAAGGAAAATTCTAAGGCCGATTTGTTGTCAAAAGTGGCCGGCACAAAAAGGCTGGTCAACATAGGACATTCATTCAAGAAAACTTGTCCGAGGCAAGCATACAAGGCGTAGAAATTTTGGTAAATGAATCTTTGGACCGAGGTTGGATGACACCGATATTGGAGTTCTTAAGCTCGGATAAAGTACCAGCTGAGCCTAATGAAGCAAAGAAGGTGCGTTTGAAGTCTTGTCATTACACTATCAGAGATGGCGAGTTATGTAGAAGAGGTTTTTCTATGCCGTTATTAAAATGTTTGACAAAGGAGCAAGCCGAGTATGTCATGGACGAGATGCATATGGGAATTTGTGGAATGCACTCGTGTGGCAGATCTATGGTAGCACGAGTTTTGAGAGCAGGCTTTTATTGGCCAACCATGAGGTCAGATTGCTCTAAATGGTATAAGAAATGTGATTCATGCCAGTGGTTTGCAAATCTGGTACAACTACCTGCCAAAGAGATTCACACCATTTTTTCTCCTTGGCCTTTCACTATATGGGGTATGGACATAGTTGGTCCTTTCCCAGTAGCAAAAGGACAAGTCAAATTCTTGCTGGTCGGAGTATATTATTTTACTAAGTGGATCGAGGCCGAGCCACTAGCAAAAATCACGGCTCAAAAAGTACAAAATTTTGTTTGGAAAAGTATTATATGCAGGCACGATCTACCTCATGCTATAGCCACTGATAATGGCAAACAATTAACTGATAAAGGACTTCAAGAATTTTATTCCAACCTAGGAATAAAACATAAAGTATCATCGGTTGACCATCCACAAACCAATGGGCAAGCAGAAGTGGCTAATAAGGTTATCCTAACTGAGCTCAAGAAAAGTTTAGGAAGGGCAAAAGGAGCATGGGCTGAAGAATTACCGAGTATCCTTTGGGCTTATTATTGCTCACCACAGTCATCCACTGGTGAAACTCCTTTCAAATTAACTTATGGAACAGATGTAATGATTCCAGTTGAGCTCGGTGAGCTGACCTTTAGGCGACAACACCATGATCAGAATAGTAATGAAGAGGATATCCAAGTTGAACTCGATTTGGTTGAAGAAGTCCGTGAGGAGGCAAAAATCAAGGAAGAGGCATGCAAGCAAAGAGCAACCCGAAATCATAATTCCAAGTTGAATCCTAGAGAGTTCTCCCGAGGTGATCTAGTTCTGAGAATGCAGAATGAAGCCAGAAAAGATTCTACTGAGGGCAAGCTTGCAGCTAATTGGGCTGGTCCATTTTGGGTAGTTGAAAACTTAGGAAATGAAACATGTAGGCTCGAAGAGTTTTCAGGGAAGGCTATTCCGAGAACTTGGAATACCCCACATCTTAGGTTTTATTTTAATTATGTTTATGTAAATGGGTGGTGTACTCTTTTTCCTACCTCGGCTTTTTTCCCAAAAAGGGTTTTTTAGCCGAGGAGGTTTTAATGAGGCACACCTAAGTAAATAAATAAAGTTTATTCCATTTATCTTTCTATATGTTTTATTAGTTTGAGCAATGAAAATGCGTCACAATTTAAGAAAAGTTCGATTACCCATAGAGGTAACATTCACCGAGGTCAAGCTTTGCTTCCTCGAGAATTTGCCAAGGTTAAGCTTTGCTTCCTTGAGAATAAGCCCAGGTCAAGCTTTTCTTCCTCGAGAATTTTCCGAGGTCAAGCTTTGCTTCCTCAAGAATTTCCCAAGGTTAACCTTTTCTTCCTTGAGAATAAGTCGAGGTCAAGCTTTTCTTCCTCGAGAACTAGCCGAAGTCAAGCTTTGCTTCTCGAGAATTTGCCAAGGTTAAGCTTTGCTTCCTTGAGAATTAGCCGAGGTAAAACTTTACTTCCTCGAGAAAAAATTATTGCTGAAGTAGATTTTGAAAATCTTAAATCTTAAGCAAAATTTGGTAAGGTACAAATTATTGAATAAGGTATGAATGCTAGGAGTAATAAATATAAAGTTTATGATTGTCTACCAAGGTAACTATATAAGCGAAGCATTTAGTTGCAGAAGAAACAAAATAAAAGTAAATAGCAAAGTTAGCTATGATATTTTCGAAGTAATTCGAAATGAAATTTCCACTTAACAGAATTCATTGTTGTTCAAAAAAAAAAACAAGGGGATTACACAGTGCAAAAAGTAAAATAAGATAAAAGTTACTCATGGGCATCCCCATGAGTACACAGGGTAACAGTTTCTTCCTCTCTGATGGTAGTCTCTTGCTCGGCATGAACTTCGGCCTCAACGGGGATGTCATCAGCAGGGATTGGAATCTTCTTCCTCCTCCTCCTCCTCCTCCTCATCCTCTTCTTCTTCTTCTTCTATCTCTTCTAGAGGAACTAGGGCACCATTCTTAAGTTCCTTATTCACATCGGCCTCAGAAATATCAACTTCAGTAGCTAAAAAGCTTATCTGAGCAACAGCCTTGGTGAACCCAGAAACGTGCTCTTTAATTATTTGAGCTTCGGCTTTCTTCTTCTTCTTCCTCCTCCTCCTCCTCCTCCTCCTCCTCCTCCTCCTCTTCTTCTATCTCTTCTAGAGGAACTAGGGCACCATTCTTAAGTTCCTTATTCACATCGGCCTCAAAAATATCAACTTCAGGAGCTAAAAAGCTGATCTGAGCAACAGCCTTGCTCTTTAATTATTTGAGCTTCGGTTTTCTGCAGGTCGAGCTCAAGTTTTTTATTCTTTTTCTTCTTAGTGTTGAGGGCATTATCAAGCTCTCGGATATGAGACTTAGAATCCTCAGCATCTTGTTGAAACTTAGCTTTTTCAGCCTTTTCAGCAAACAGCTCGGACTAAAGAGACTGGTTAGACTTCTCAAAGTTAGCTACTTGAGCTTTCAGTTGCCCAATAGACCGAGCTTGTTCTTCGCACGTGACAACGTCTTGTTAAGTTCTTCTTTTGTGTGTTGAGCTCGGATAAATTCTGATTTCATAAGCGCCATCTTCTTTGAGTTGGTAGACAATTCCTAACTCCAAAAACGATTAATGGATGAGATACGAAGAGCATAGGCGGCAGCAGCTTCCATGCTTGCTTCAGGACCTTATTCAAGAAGAAGCTGAGCATTAGCAAGCTTCAGTACTTGGTAATCAACAAGAGAGCAGGGATCAAAATCATTCCCCCAAAGAGAATAAATGTCGGGGTTACAGTTGCCATTGTACCATTTTGTCTCAGCAGTCAAGTCGATCACTTGAGGTTCCTTCCCAATCCTCTTTTCAATAGCCGCAGGTTCCTGACCCAGTGGATTTGAAGGAGAAGTTCTTCTCCCTGAAACCTCTTGGGTGTCATCAGCTCGACTCCTTTTGGGAGGACAAGTACTGGGGTCGGTAGGATCAGCAATCTGTTTCTTCTTACCCTTAACATCAGCTGAGAGAACAGAGGAACCAACGTCCTTCTGAGAAGACTTCTTCATCAATGCCTTGTAGTTAAACTTGCCCATGATAACCACAAAAAGAAGTCAATGGTGTTAAAAATTAACAATTAACAGGTAAAAAAAACCTTATAAAGAAGAGACTTACTATCAAAGTCAGCTTGCCCAGTAGAAGAAGATGGAAGTTTCAAAAGTTTTCCACAGTGCAGTGGCCGAGGAAAGAGTTTCGAAATTTCAATGTCGGCTCGCTCTTGTACACTCATAAAGGAAGAATCTTAACCCGAGAACTTAAAGGGGTGTGGTTGCCAATAAAAAGGAATTTTGTGTTTCCCCCGGCGGTAAAAAACAACGGTTCATTCCCCTCGGTAGGATGAATATTGAAAAAGTCTGACTTGAAATGTTTATAAGAGCTTTTATATAAACCTATAATACCTTTCTTTTGAATTCCACTAAGGAAAATCCAACCTATTCTATCCCCAAAGTGGACTTTATAAAAATAAAGGAACTTGGGGGTGGTAACTTTCATACCGATTTTATGGCATAAAATTTGGAAGGCTTTCATAAAAGCCCAACTGTTGGGATGAAGTTCGGTAGGTGCGACGTTCACAATATTCAGAACGTTGCACTAAAATCGGTTAAAAGGAAGGGTAATACCGAGTTGAGCAAATAAAGTTTTGTAGACATAAGTAAAATGAGTTTCGACTAGTTGGGCCTTAAGGAACACATGGTTATAATCGGTACAGGGAAGAAGAGTTACAAAATTGGCCTTAAAAGAAACAATAATTTTCTCAGAATGGTCTTGAATGGTAGCAGGGGTTTTGAAGTTAGTAAAGTAGACTCCAACCTCGAGACGAACCCAGAAATACCCAGGAATGGTTATATCTGGGATAGGGTCTCTGGGAACCCTAGCAGCATGTTTGCGAGACTTTGGACGAATCACTGATTGAGGAGTTGCAAAACTATCCTTATTAGAAGATTTTGAAGAAGATTCCTCTCGGTTTCCTTCAGTGTCCTTTGAAGGAGTAGGGGAATTTGGAGGGGAACCTTTAATGAGATTCACTTCAAGTTCTATAATCTGAATTCCGGAAGATGCGTTCAGGGACACTTCATACGAAGATCCCATTGTAGAAAGTAGAAGAAAAAATAGGAAAGGGAAGAAGGAATTGCAGGAGCGTACCTGGAACAGGAAGAAGGATGCTGACAAACTTTGAGAGAAAAAGTTGAAAGAAGAAGGTAAAGCAAAGACTTGTGGCTTTTCTCAATCCTGAATTTATAGGAGAAAAATGAGACATTTCAAAAGCTAGGAGACGTTTTGGTTGTCGTAATAATGAAAACTTGTGGGTGAAGGTGAAGAGATGTCTCTTCACATCCACATCGTTTCAGAGCACTCCACCACGGGGTTGACACGTTTCAAAAATGTTGGAGTTCCCGCTTTGACAGGTTGGGTTTTGATTAACCCTAGATGTTTACTCATGGGGAGGAGCTCGAGAAAATTGTAAAAAACCAAAAACTAATAAAGGCTTGCAAAATAGTACGTTGAACTTACAAGTTTCAATTTGAGCTTATATGTAATTATAGTCGAGGTCATTTTGACCGAGTTTGGAATCGAGCTCGTTATCACGTACCAAAAATTACCATAATGGAACACTATAAATAATTAAATAATAAATAATTTAATTTTAAATATTAAGGAATTTATTATTTATTATTTGAATAAAAATGCATAGACCCGGATAACAGTGTATAATATTAAATCGCCCGATTTTATTAGCATCCGACTAATGTTGAATAAAACATGCCAAGCCCTAAGAGATAAAATAAAATACAAGTGTTGGAAGGAAGTGTATGTGTGGTGTTAGAAACAAGAGGAAAATACAAGAGGAAAAGACAAAAATGATAATAAAAGGAAGTGATGAATGCTTGAGTGACATGTATCAACAAGTGGTGAAGAGATAAGAGTGGGGTTGGTTTACAATTAAGAGAAGTCCAAGGATTAATCCCAATAGGAGGAAGGAATCATTTGCAAAACAAGGAAGAGTTGGAGGGCTTATGTACAAAATGGGTTCCATTATATAAATCAAAAAAACAAGCTAAGCACCTCATTTTCTCATTTTTCCTCTTCTCTCTTCCTCTCATTCATGCCTCTCTCCTCCTTCTCACTCTCTCATTTTCTCTCAAACACATCTAAGTCTTCCACTCCTCTCCACCATCAAGGCCATTCGGTCACCACATAACAACCATCAACCATCACTCAAACTCACACTTATATCATTTCTCTAAGCCATATACTCCATGTAACTACTTAATCTCTTCAAAGTTTTATCAACAACAACATCTAGGCCTCCAATCCTCTCTTGGCTAAATTTGCCCTAGGAAGAGGACAACATCATTTTGGTCATCCATTCTTTGAAAGCTCTAAAACTCATAAGGGAAAGGGGTCATCTTGGAGCTTAAAGCATCAAGCTTGAAGCTTTTCCAATATAGGAGCCATATGGTTTTAGGATCTTCAAGAGGTAGGGGAAGATCCTCTCTAAACTCTATGTTTGAGCCTTATTATGTGTTGTATGAATTGTTTGATATTGGTGCTTGCTGACTTTGGCTGAATACTTGTTGCATGTATGTGTTTGAGGGTCTAGAACCCTTGCATGTTGATTTTGTGACTTGTGGATGATGTTTAATGAAAATGAAAACTTAATTGGATGAACATGTGAAAACACAAATCTGGCAGCATGACCTGCAATGACTCGTGATCCCATAACTTTCCACATAAAATATATTTCTAAAAACTAAACACATATTTGGAAAGAATACTTCTGGGGATTTAATTTAATATATTATATGTAAACTTTGGATAAGATTTACTGGGTCAAAACACCTAACAAAGTAGAAACAGATTCTAGGTTCGAACATAAGAACCTAAATGATTGCATGGTGATTTTAAATATGAATTTGTAAGCCAAAAGCTTTTATAAAATTTTTTGGGGTATAACTAAAGTAAATCTAAAGTTTTGTTGAATATTTGGAATTTTTACATGCTTAAATGAAGAGAAATGAATTTTTAAAGTTGCATGTTGATGAACTCGGATTTCTAAAAAATCCTGTGCAAATAGAGGTAGTGTGTGATTTTTCATAAATTAATGAAATTGAATTTTGACATGGGACCAATTGCACTGTGTTGGTGTGTGAGTTGGGTACCTCTAATTAAATTCTCAAAATATTTAGAGGTCATTTGACTGATCATTCATTATTTAAACTCGCTGCTATTCAGAAAATATTTTATAAAAGAGTTCATCCGAATTTTGATTGAAAAATATGACTTTTGGAAATAATGTGTTTTATGATGAACAAGCAAATATTTTTAGTATAAACTGGACCTAAAACAAGTGTTAAAGTGAAGATAAAAAAAATGTAGGATCAAAACCTATGTAAAAGATGATTTTGAATAAATATAAGTCAAGTAGGTTTGAAGAACACCAAGAACATATTCATAGTGTTCTTAGTAGGATCATAAATTTAGAACTTGAAGCCATGATTTGATCATTTGAAACTCTAAGCACAAAGTACGAGGAGTTTGAGATAATTCAACTTTAAATAAAATATAAGGCAATCCAAAGTGACCTATGCATGGATGCCAAATGTCACTTGGAAATCCATTTAAGGATAATCCTAATATTATAATAGGAAAATGTAACCCTAAGAAGATAAGGAAAATCTAAGGGGCTTATGATTTTATGCCAAGTGGCATATGTAATCTACCCTAGAGGTAACCCCAATATTTAATTAGGATAATGTAATCCTAAATGAGATAAGAATATCTAAGTAACTTATGGTTAAATGCCAAATGACATGTGAAATCTATCCTAAAAGATAACTTAATATTTAATTAAGATAAAGCAATCCTAAGTGATCTTAGCACACTTGCCATGTATCACAAAGGATTATCAAAGAGATAAACCATAAATCCAAGTAAAGGATAAGGAAATCCAAGCTTTTTGACAAGTGTCACTAGAAATCTATTTAAAAGATAACCCTAATTTTTAATTAGGATAAAGTAATCCTACGTGACCTTAGCACACTTGTAATGTGTCACTAAGGATAAGCTTAAGGATGAAATCTAGGCTAACCAAATGCATGAATGCCATGTGGTAGAACCAATACCTTAAAGGACAAAATGGCATCTTTGCTTTTGGAAGAAGCATGCCATGTGTCAATAATTTTCTAAAGGAGAAGAACTTTGATGGTTTTGGTGAAAACCACCTAGGAGATGTGAAAACCATGGTTGCAAAACCATGTGACTTTTTGGAAAAAGGGTAAGGTGATTTTGGTAATTAATAATTAAATAAATAATAAATAAATAAATAATTTAAATAAATGGATATTAATTAAATAATAAATAATTAAATGATCATTAATTAAATGCAATTAATAAATAATTAAATAATAATTAATTCAATAATAATTTAATAATCAAGAAAAATAATTTAAGAATATTGTTTTGATCCACAAACATTAATGAATGGTCCTACGTAACAAACAAGTAGGCATAGTATATAGGTCAACCCTATGATGTGAGAATGAGTGAGAGATAACAATGTTGACCTTGCCTACATAAATGTAAACTGAAAATACTTATGAGATGATTGTGCAATAACATATGAATGGAAATGAAAGCCTATGTGGCACTAAGAATAATGAAAGCCTGAATGACACTATGAATGGAAGCCTTGTGGCACTAATAATAATGAAAGCCTATATGGCATTATGGAAAATGAAAGCTCGTGTGGCACTACTAATAATAATGAAAGCCAAGAAAATGAAAGCCTATGTGGCACTAAGAATAATGAAAGCCTAAGTAGAATTGTGGATAATGAAAGCCTAAGTGGCGTTGTGAATAATGAAAGCTTGTGTGGCAATACTGATACTGAAATGAGATGCCTGTGTGGCAATATTGATATTGGAAGCATGTGTGGCTATGGTAACGGAATTCTGATCCATAATAAAAATATAAATGTATATAAATAAAAATATAAATGTAAGACCAAAACTGATAACCGAAACTTGTGTGGTTAGGTTGTTACTAATATTTGGATATATGAATGATTATGTTGATGTTGGTTTTTCATACATACATACATACATACATACATACATATGCATAATCCGCCAGGGGTGCGATGTTGCAGTGATCTGCAAAGTGGCCATTTGAAATAGTGGTGTGCCAGGTCCCGCAACTGGGTTGCGATGCCGCAGTGCACTGCGAAGTAGCCAACTATGATGGTGCGTCCAAATCCGCCAAGGTGCAATGCCGGATGATTTGCAAAGTGGCTTGAATGCCAGATTATCTGCCAGGGGTGCGATGCCGCAAGTGAATTGCGATGAATTTGGGCCCAGCATGCATTACACTTAGGTGCATGAGTCTTTTTAGAGTCAAGCATACATCATATCGAAGTCTAGGGAATTGTTTGATTCATCTGATTGATTGTATGATTGTGATACTGTGTTGGATGTCTGTGTGAACCTTGTTTGTGTTTGACGGAGTGTGAGTGAGGACAAAGCAGGTCGAGGGCTCTTCCTTACTGAGGGAATCAACGGAGATTCTCACCCCTACTATTTCTGTTGTCTCTTTTCTCCTCTCTTATATTTCCCTCAGATACCCTGGATCAATGGACAAGATAGATGCCAATGAAGACGAAGAAAAAGAAGATCTTGGTGAAGATGAATAGAATCACAAGGAGGATGACCGGTAGTGTCCAAGGTGGACACAGGTAGACGATTAGACATTTTACTTTATCTGAGTCTGGCTCGGTGGTTTGTAATCCTTCTTATGAAATGATAGAGTTATTATGTAGTAGAAATGTGGCATCCCAACAATGGATAACTGAAGTATTTTTGTAGGTAACTTAGAATAGTTTAATTTACTCGTAGTTAAATATAAATGTTAAGACCCTCGCACGAAAAATTTTCCCCTAGCTCGGCTTAACAATTTAATAACATTTATTTATTTAATAATTAAAGGATTACAAGTTGGGGTGTTACACTCGACTTTCTCCATCAAACTCTTACGCTTGTGTACAGGTCGAGGTCATTTTTTCCGAGGTCATCATACTAAAAGCTTGACTTCTTTCATTAAGCTCCTACTCTCATTTAAGCTGAGAGCTTGGGGGGCTTGTGTACTGGCCGAGATCTTAAGATCACCCGCCGAGCTTCCTTAGGAGGTTACGGAGATTGGAATAAAGGACATTGGTGGGACTAATATTCAGGATTAATATAATAACAACAAACTTAATAAATTAATATTAATGAACCCTAAAATAAAGGAATGTAACTAACATAAGAGATAATTAAATATGTAAATATCCGGTAACTAACTCATTGATAAGAGATAAGAGACATACCTTATCAAAGTAATAGACAAACCCTAATATAAAAGGGAAAAGTCTCCAATGAAGGGGATACTTTTGCTAATATTGGTAGATCTCTCTTAAGCATAGACGAGGAGCTTGTGGTTTGAGGGAATCAATGATTTCCCTTGACCTTTTGTTCATTGTATACAAAATTAAGAGATTGAATTTACCCTATTCCGGTCACTTTCCGGTTGACGAGGAGCTTGAGGTTTGAGGGAATCAGTGATTTCCCTTGACCTTTCGTTAATTGTATACAAAATTCAAAGATTGAATTTACCTTATTCCGGTCACTTTCCAGCTATTCGGATTTTGGCAGGAACATTTATTTTCGGCTATTCGTATTTTGGCAGGGACAGGTAGCAACTTAAATACCCGTACCCTTACCCGCTGGGTACCTAAGTACCCACAACAACACCCATTACCCGCACTTTAATTAACTATTGAAAATCAATAAATAAAAAAACATTATTGAGATTGTGTAACACGTGAGGAACTCATATACATAACAAGTCTGAAAATATCATAAATGAGTTTCAATTTTTCATCTAAGATTTTATAATTTAGAATAAACAAATGATATAAAAAATATGCAGAAACACTTGATATGATAGGATATAAAGCTTATTTAAGTGCTTATGCAATAAGCTCTTTTTTAAAATAAGCAAAAAAGAGTTTATGGAAAGATCATAAACTATTTTCTTAGATTTATTATCATAAGCTATTCTCATAAGCTCTATATTGAAGTTGACACAGGCAAACACAAGAGGGGGGGTTGAATTGTGTTTGTTAATTATTTTCGAAAACAACCTTTTCAAAACAGTTTTCTCACACAAGGATTAACAGGTAGAAGCAAACACACAGAAAAACAAACTTTAGAAAATCTTAACAAAATCAAGTTCAAATCCCCACAGTTAGTATAAATAAATAATACTGAAGAGATAAGGGATTAGAAGATTCACGCAAGTCGTTTTATCCTGGTTCACTCTCTTCCAACCAAGAGCTACGTCCAGTCCCTTCTACTTAAAGGTTTTTCTCCATTATTTTCCAAATAGATTATAATAAGTATTCAACACCTCTCCAGGCTACAAGTATTCCTTTCTTACCAAGCCTCTTTAGGCTCTACCTCCAACAAAGAGATTTGGTTTCTTTTGATCTTCTAACTCACTATGTGTGAGGATATGAAAGTTTAAGATCAGTTGAATATTATAGCAATATTCAAGCTAAGGTATTACAGACTTTTGCTTTTGAAAGAATAAAAGAATGTTGGCTCGTAAGAGTTTTCTTAAGAATTCTGTATATGCGCAAAAGTTGTTTTCTTCAAAAGACTAGGTCTTCTATTTATAGAGACTTTGCTCTTCTCTTCAAGTTCTTCAACGGTCCTTTTTGAAATTCTCCCGTTTAGGGATAGAATCAAACATGTAATATCCATTGTGACTCAGCTTGATCGTGGCCATTGTACTATTTGACAACATTCTTGCACGAAACGGGCACACCTCTGAGTAAATGCAACTTGAAAAACTGTCTTGCCTTCCTTGTACCAATTCCAGCTATTCCAGCGTTAAAGGTGACAAGGTACAAGTCGTTTTGCATTGTACTATTTTGCTTTTTGCAATTCCTTATTTGTACTATGTCTCTCTCAAAGAAACAAGGCAATAAAACCGTTAATAACAAATAAGAAGTCTGATTATATCAAGCATTCATAGTAAAGAAGAGCTCGTCTACATAGAGTAGTGCGTCTATACGCTCATAGCTAAAAATTCTTTTTAGCTCGTCCAGTGACGTGGCAAAATTTACTCGTCTACTATCAAGTCTCTGGACTTGCTATATATCGGTGAGTAGCTTAGATTTGCGTCTGCTGATGTGGCACTCAAGCTCGTCTACTTATTTTAGTTAAGAGCTCGTCTATTCATATTATTTAAAAGCTCGTCTATTAGTATTGTTCTATATTCCGTCTACTAAAGCATATTCTCATAATTAAATATACCATTTATTTTGAATAGCTCGTCTACTTGGTTGGACGCGGATATTCACTCTTTCGATGATTCCTTAACATATTGTATTTCGAATACCCTATAAGACTAGATAAAACTTATTAGACACTTTGTCATACAAATTTAATCCTTTTTGTTAACATCAAAACTTAGAGATTATTTAATCCAAATACTTTGGTTTCAACAATCTCCCCCTTTTTTATGATGACAAAAACTAATTAAATTTGAGTGTGCAAAGTCTAAGAAAGCTTACAAAGCTCCCCCTAAGACAAAGCATTCAAACTTAACACGAAAAGAATAAGATATTAATAGAGAAACATATATCACATATTATTTATCATGTCAGTAGAGCTACTTATTAGACAAAAGATAGCATCAGAGCATATAAGATAAATAACTTGTGCAATCATATAAGACAAGTAACACACATACATATGCAGACAAAAGTGTATTTTCAAAAACTGACTTTCATATATATAAAATTTAATTCGCTCTCCATTTCTCCCCCTTTTTTTGTCATCAGACAAAATGGTAGGAAAGTGGACCATCATTGTCAGTGAAACAAAAAATCAAAAGAAAGGCTTAGGAAGATGGAGGTGGTGGAGGTGGTGGGTTTGGATTTGGATTTTGTGGAGGTGCAGGGACTTGGGTTGGCAGATTCTGGCTTTGTTGGAAGCTTAGCATAATGCTCATCATCTGATTCATCATGGCATTTGTGGGAGCCAGAGCTTCTGCAACTTGTTCCTTTACTTGCTCTTTCACTTCAACTTTCACTCTTTCCTCTACAGTCCTTCCAATGATTTGTTCAAAGTTTGGAGGCAGTGAGAGTGTTGGTCTTGAGCTTTCAGCACTTTCCTGAGCATGAGCTTGACTGGGAAGAGTGTCAAGAGCTCTTGAAGTCTGAGGTTTCTCTGGATGAATAACAGTGATAGCTAATGGTTGAGATGATGACTTACCAGAAGTGCTTGGTCTGGAGTCAAATTCAGCAGCTTCCTCATTAGCATTGACTGGTGCAGCAGAGTCAATCTCCATACCAGAGTCTTCAACAATTATTTCTTCTTCAGTGTGCTCAGAAGGTGGTGAAGGTGGAGGAGAGTCAGTGATTTGCAGAACAGGTGGGGGCAGCTCTTTAGCCCAGTGGACTTCATCTTCTACATAGATTAGACTAATGGTAGGAACACCTAGAATGTCCTTGTAGATGAAGTGTCTGAAGTTTGACAGTCCACACTTGCCTCTAACCTTAGGAATGAACTTTTTCTGCTCAGAGGATAAGCCAGATGTAGATGTTTCTGCTGTATATTTTACAATGTGTTTTCGCCAGATATCAACAGCCACATCTTCTCTAACATCCTCAATAGGTTGTTCCAGCCAGTAGTCTATGATGTTTTGATCTGTGTCCCTAACATCATTAGGCTTAATCATACAAGACTCTGGAAATGGCATTTTTCCAGTGAACCTTTCCTTCTTCCTGTCCTTGTCCTTGTTGAGATCTATCATTGGCAGCCTTGGACATATCATTCGAGGTTGGACTCCAATCTTGGTATCCTTCAAGGAATGTCTCAACCAAGTTATAGGTACAAAGTTGGCACCCTTTACAACCCTGAAGAGTTCGAATTCTGACTTTAGCATGGCATACATGATATGATCAATGATGTCACATGCCTTGCCATATTCACTTGGATGGACGAAGGTCTTCTACTTTGTCTTGTTATCCATGATGATGGGAACATGTCTGTAGGATCTAGACCTCTTGTATATTACATCTTGCAGGTCTTTCTAGGCAGGATCCTTAGACCAGACAGTAATAATGTGCCTCTCTACACCATCAGTGAAGTGTTTGAAGGGAGGGTATTTTACAAGGTTTGGATAGATTTTTCTGGGTGGAAATTTGTTTTGTGGTAGGTGAGTGACTAGGGGTCTATGTCTGTTGAACATTTTGGATGGAGAAGGGCCTTTACCTTTGGGAATGACAGGATGAGGTCTGTACCAAGGTTTTACAGTGACTTCACGTTCATACTCATATTCAGGCAAGGGATACCAGGGTTTGTTTGAAACTGGTTTTGGTTCATGAGTATGATATAAGATCCTCCAGTCCCTCTTAACTTTGGCTAGTGATTCAGACATACCATTATAAAGTTCAGAAGGAGGAGTGTATGGAAATGGTATCTTTTTCATCTTTGGGAAAGGAGCACCAAGGATAATGCCATCATCTGGTTGATTAAACCAGGGATCATCCTTAGAGATCAAAGGTGGGAATTGTGGTTGTTGTGGTGAGGCTGTTTGTGGTTGAGGTTAGGCTATTTGTGGTTGTGGTGAGGGTGGTGAGGGGATATATACGTTATCAAAATTATCAGGTTGATTTACAGACACTTCTGGTCCAGAGACAATGTCCATTCTATCCTCTAAACTAGAAACTAAGGCATCTATTGCTAATTGAACAAGATCATTAGCAGGAAGAGTTACCTCAGTAGCCATGGCAGTCTTGGCTCTTCTTTGAGGTTGTTGTCTTCTAAATGGAACAACGGCACTGACAGCCTTTTGTTTCTTGAGGATAGCACTGATAGGAACTATGTCCTCATCATCTTCATCATCATCCTCATTGTGAGATATAATCAAGTTTCTTGTCCTTTTCTGAGCTCTTGAAGGTTGAGGGACCTCTGCAGTAGGTTCCCTAAGAACAATGCCAGTTGCAGGCTTTTTAGGAGCTCTTGTCCTAACAGCTACAGTCTTCTTCCTGAATGTTCTCTTCATTCCTAGAACATCAGCGTTGTTTTGCTCAATTTGTTCCTTTTTAACCTTTGGCATTTCTTCTTGTTTGGCTAAGGCAATGGCAGTGTAAGTGCTTAAATTCATATTGGCAATGTTCATTTTGCCAAAAATAACAGTTGACATGCCCTTTTGTGGCATAATTATTTCTTGCTCCTCAGTTGGCTTGGAAAAGATAAAATATAGAGCTTCTGAGAATTGAATATTTTTTATAATAAGTGGCAGTAAGGAATTCCTGAAATCTTCTTCCTTGTGACTACTGCATCTCTGAATCTTCCATAAAGGATTCTTGGAAGGTTGATTTTTGTCTCTGTAATCAGATGGCAGAGGCAGAATTCGTGTAGGGCAGAAAGATTGTCCTTTCACCCCACTTTATGCAGAATCACCTTATTCAATATTTGATGAAGAATACGAACATCATCCTTCATCTCTACAGATTTCCATGAGTGTTTTCTTACAGTGACTTGTCTCATTAACAAGGCGGCTATAACTTCGGAACCACCAAGGTCCTTCTCCCAAGTTTCAGTGATAACCTCGCCTTCTTGAGGGCAATTTATTGCATCAGCGATCTCCCAACTACTGTAGCAGAAATTTCAGCGACTGTCACTTGTGGGTTCCTCCAAAACGCCCAAATCAGGTCTGGGTAAATAGAAATCCTTTCAACGAACATGCCATCCCAACCAGCGGCAGTAATGAAGTTGCTTACATCCAAGTTGTAATCTTTCAGAATCCCGAAGTCAAAGTGATGTTCAATGGCAAGTTTCAATTTTTCAACATTGAAAATCTCATATGAGGAGGCCATGGTTGGAGAACGAAAGTTAGGGTTTTGCAAGTCAGAAAACAGAGTGTTGTAGAGAGTTTGAAGACGAAGGATAACGTAAAGTTTCCTCAGAGGGAAGGGTTTCGTTTTAAAGGTTTTGAAATTCGAAGGGGTTTTCTTTTGGAAATAAATTAAAAAGGTTTAAAAAGAAATACTGACTCAGCAGAGAGAATATAAAGTAAATTTGCCTTTTAGACAAAATAAATGCAGTTAATAAATAATGTGTGTGTAGACGGGTACAAGCAACAAGTAAGCATAGACGCGACATGCCGTGGACACGGTTCAAAAACAGTGGACGCAGTATGCAATGGACGCGCATTTAGAACTTGTAATAAACTTGTAATGCTTACATACATCAATAACAAAATTTCTCAAGCATAAATAACACAACTAATCCACATATAGCATGTTAAGATGTTTTCTAATAAAAATAAATCTGTCCTCAGCAAGAGGTTTAGTAAAGATATCTGCCCATTGATGGTCAGTATCTACAAATTGAATATCAAAAACACCTTTTTGCACATAATCTCTTATAAAATGATATTTGATCTCTATGTGCTTAGCTCTAGAATGCAGTATTGGATTCTTAGATGGATTAATTGCAGCAGTATTATCACATATAAGTGGAATACTACTTACAAACACATTGTAGTTCTCCAATTGATGTTTGATCCATAGAAGTTGTGAGCAGCAACTTGCAGCTGAAATATACTCAGCTTCAGCAGTTGATAAAGCAATGGTACTTTGTCTTTTACTTAACCATGATACAAGATTAGCTCCAATGAAGTGACATCCTCCACTGGTACTTTTTCTTTCAATTCTATCTCCAGCATAGTTAGCATCACAAAATCCAACTAATCTGTAATCTTCATTTCTCTTAAAGCATAAACCCAGATTAGTAGTACCTTTCAAATATCTAAAAATTCTTTTAACTGCTGATAAGTGAGATTCTCTAGGATCAGATTGAAATCGAGCACATAAACAAACACTGAACATAATATCAGGTTTGGACGCATTAAGATATAGAAGAGATCCTATCATACCTCTATATACCTTTTGGTCTACCTTTTTCTCTTTATCATCTTTGTTCAGTATAGACGTGGGATGCATAGGAGTATTCATTGGTTTGCAATCATCCATCTTGAACTTCTTTAGGAGTTCCTTTGTATACTTAGTTTGATGGATGTACACCTCGTCCATAACTTGTTTAACTTGTAGTCCAAGAAAGAACTTGAGTTCTCCCATCATGCTCATTTCAAATTCTTTCTGTATTAACTTTGAGAATTCTTTGCACAGAGATTCATTAGTAGCACCAAATATAATATCATCAACATAAATTTGTACTACTATGAAATTGGATTTAATTGACTTTCTAAACAAGGTTGTATCAACCTTTCCTCTATTAAAGCCATTATCCATCAGAAATGAACTTAGCCTATCATACCAAGCTCTTGGAGCTTGTTTTAGGCCGTATAAAGCTTTCTTAAGCTTATATACACGTTCAAGTTGGGTTTCACTTTCAAAACCCGGAGGTTGCGTTACATACACTTCTTCATTAATAAAGCCATTAAGAAAAGCACTTTTTACATCCATTTGAAAAAGCATTATATTATGATGTGCAGCAAATGAAAGTAAAATCCTAATAGCTTCTAATCTAGCAACAGGTGCAAAGGTTTCAGTGTAATCTATACCTTCTTTTTTAGAATAACCTTGTGCAACTAATCTTGCTTTATTTCTGACAACCTTACCATTTTCATCAAGCTTGTTTCTGTAGACCCATTTTGTTCCTATAATAGATTTATCTTTAGGTAGGGGTACCAGAGTCCAGACATCACTTCTCTTAAACTGATTTAGTTCTTTTTGCATTGCTAAAATCCAACCATTGTCCAGCAGAGCCTCGTCTATTGTCTTTGGTTCCAACTCAGAGACTAATGCAGTATCTTCCTGCTCTCTGAAGGTTGATCTGGTTCTCAGCTTATCATTGGGGTTTCCAATGATTTGATCTGGTGGATAATAATTCTTGAAATGCCAAGATCTCTTAACATTTTCTTGTTGAGAGGTAGATGTTTCTGGTTGTTGAGGAGTGTCTTCAACTTGATCATTAGCTTTTACCTCTGTTGTTTCTCCTGAGATGTTTAAATCAAGATCTGCAAAAGCTTCATCTAGCTCTGATAATTTCTTATCAGGCTGCTTGTCATCAAATTTAACATGTATACTTTCTTCTACTACTAAAGTTCTAGAATTATATATTCTAAAGCCTTTTGATGTTTCAGAAAATCCTAACAGGATTCCATTGTCTACTTTTGCATCAAACTTACCAAGTTGATCTTTAGTGTTAAGAATATAGCATTTACAACCGAAAGGATGAAAATATGAAATGTTGGGTTTTCGTTCCTTCCACAATTCATAAGGAGTCTTATTCAAGATTGGTCTTATGTATATTCTGTTCTGAATGTAACAGGCAGTATTAATAGCTTCAGCCCAGAAGTGTCTAGGGATAGAGTTGCCATTGAGCATAGTTCTAGCCATCTCTTGAAGAGATCTGTTCTTTCTCTCTACGTGGTGTTCTAGGTATTGAGAAATTGTGAAGAATACCACTATCTTCACAGAACCTTTGAAATAGCTCATTTTGAAACTCTCCCCCATGGTCATTTCTGATTGAAGTGATACATATGTCTTTTTCATTCTGTACACGTTTGCAGAATACAGAAAAGACCTTGAAGGACTCATCCTTGTGAGCTAGGAACATAACCCATATCTATCTTGTGTAGTCATCTACAATGACTAAACCATATTTCTTACCACCGATAGACGCAGTCCTTGTTGGACCAAAAAGATCAAGATGTAACAGTTCTAGTGGTCTCTTGGTACTAACAACATTCTTAGATTCAAAAGAACCTTTGACTTGTTTTCCCTTTTGACATGCATCACAGAGAGCATCAGATTTGTACTTAAGGTTTGGTAATCCTCTCACGAGGTTATGCTTATTTAGCTGTGAGATTAATCTCAAGCTTGCATGACCTAGCCTTTTATGCCAAATACATCGCTCATCTTCAATGGACACTAAACATGAGACACTTTGATTTGAGAGGTCCTCCAAGTCAATTTTATACAAATTGTTTTGCCTCTTAGCAGTGAATAAGATTGAGCCATCATTTTTCTTGACATTACACATGTCCTTATTAAAAGAAACATCATATCCATTATCACATAATTGACTTATGCTCAGCAGATTATGTTTCAGACCATTTACTAAAAGAACATTATCAATGGAGGGAAAAGGATGTTTACCAATTTTACCTATACCAGTGATCTTTACTTTCTTGGAACATATACTTTTCTCCCGTCATGTGACGTGAGCACCCATTGTCCAAATACCAGGATGTTTGTTTCTTTCCTGTTGTTAAGCAAATCTGCAACAGATATTATCTTGTCCTTAGGTACCCAAAATGACTTGTATCCTTTCTTGTTAGTTTTCATTGGATGCGAATGCTTATTATGCCTATTATGTATGCATCTATATGTAGTATGCCCACTTTTTCCACACACTTTGCAAAAGGTGTTGGACGGGCTTGACTTGGCTTTAGCACCCTTAGCTGGAGCTTTTGAAGCTCTTTATTGCATAGGTGGTTTTGACTTATTGTGAGATGCCTCAAGCTTCTCCTTGTCATAACCAAGGCCAGATTTATCATAAGGTGACCTAGAGTATCTTAGAATAAGACTTAATTTATCTGAGCCTCCTACAAATTTTGACAGAGTATCTGTCAAGTATGTTACATCTTGTTTTAGTTTTGCAACCTCACAAGAATTATCAGGCTCACAATCAAGTTTGTCAGTTAGATTAACATTCTCTGATCTTAGCTTATCATTTTCTTGAGCTAAGGTTTGTTTTTCAATATAGACTTTATCATATTCTTTTGTAAATTTTGCAAACTTCTTTCTAAGACATTTGTATTCATGAGATAGTATGGATGAGTCATACAGTAATTCATCAAAGGCATTTTTGAGAGTGGACGAGTTAGAATCCATTACCTCATCATCATCAGTATACTCATTCTCTGATGATGTGTCAGCCATGAGGCAAATGTTTGCCTCTTCCTCAGCTTCATTTTCCTCATCTGATGAGGATAAGTCCAAGTCCTCCCATGTTGCCATCAAGCCCTTCTTTTTCTTGAAGAACTTCTTTTTATCTTTCAACTCAGGACAGTCAACTTTGAAATGACCAGGCTTCTTGCATTCAAAGCATAGGGGTGGACCTTTTTCTTTGGAGTCTGATTTCTCCTTAGAAAACTTGATGAACTGCTTTCTTTTGAAGTTACCTTTCTTTCTCCACATGTGTTGTATTTTTCTGGAGATGAAAGATAATTCATCTTCATCTGAACCTTCATCACTATCTGAAGGTTCAGCATCATCTGAAGATTCAGCAGCTTTAAGAACTTTTGAAGAGCTGGCTTTCTTTGCCTTTAAGGCAATGGACTTTCCCTTTCTGGAATTGTCTTCTTCATTCAGTTCAAGCTCGTGAACTTTTAGTGACCCTAGAAGCTCTTCCAGAGAAAGAGTGTTCAGATTCTTAGCTTCTTGAATGGTAGTAACCTTTGGTCTCCATTGCTTGGAGAGACTTCTCAAAATTTTTCTGATATGATCTCTATTCTCATAAATTTTTCCAAGAGATCTGAGACTGTTAGTAATTGTTTGAAATCTTTCAAACATCTGATCTATAGTCTTATGATCAGTCATTTTAAAGAGCTCATACTGGTGAACCAGCATGCTGATCTTTGACTCCTTCACTTGTGATGAGCCTTCATGAGCAAGAGTCAGTGTATCCCAGATTTCCTTAGTTGTGTTGCAGTTATGAACCTTGTCATGTTCTGATCTGGTGATGGCACACATCAAGTAATGTTTGGCTTTAAGATTAAGTTGATGTTTAGCCTTTTGATCTACAGACCAATCTGCTCTAGCCATGACTGCTCCATTTTCACCTCTTGGCTCAGTATAGCCATTCGCAATCAATTCCCAGATGTCTAAGTTTTGTCCATCCAAGAAAGCCATCATCCGCTTCTTCTAGTAATCATAGTCAGTTCCATCAAAAGGTGGAGGTCTGTTGATAGCTTGTCCTTCTGCATCCATGGTTGTTGGATCGTACTTCCTCAGCACTTGTTAGATGCTCAACCCTTTCGAGGCTGAGCTTTGATACCAACTGAAGTTGACACAGGCAAACACAAGAAGGGGGGTTGAATTGTGTTTGTTAATTATTTTCGAAAACAACCTTTTCAAAACAGTTTTCTCACACAAGGATTAACAGGTAGAAGCAAACACACAGAAAAACAAACTTTAGAAAAGCTTAACAAAATCAAGTCAAATCTCCACAGTTAGTATAAATAAACAATACTGAAGAGATAAGGGATTAGAAGATTCACGCAAGTCGTTTTATCCTGGTTCACTCTCTTAATTTTATGATTATGTTATTATTATTATTATTATTATTATTATTATTATTATTATTATTATTATTATTATTTGTACTCATGATTTACTTTGTCATGATTTTTTTAAGGTAATACAGCACAGTCGATTAATCCTGGCCCCATTTATCCTGAATTGTTAGATATTCAAAAGACACATGTCTCTCAACATGTGTGGAACAATGAGGAGGATTGGGTTCTTAGGTGTAGAAAAGTATAACAATTTAAGGATGGAGGTGCCAACATTCCCCCGCCATTGAAGGGATTCTTGAGATGACAGGTTTTTTGGGCACTGCTCAATTATCATTGTTCCAGGTGGACCACGCACTGATAAGTGCATTGGTTGAACGGTGGAAGCCTGAGACCCACACATTCCATATGCCATTTGGAGAGTGCACGATCACATTACAGGATCTTGCAATTTTGACAAGTCTTCGCGTTGACGGGGGGTTTGGGGTAGGTAGGATAAGTGGTTGGGGACTGCGCCATGTGTCGCCACCAGGGCAGTGGCGCCACTGCAACTAGCACCACTGGTGGCGCCTGTGTGGTGCTTGTTGCGGTGGCGCTACTGCTCCTGGTGCCAACACATGGCACCGCCCCTAATTTCCTTTTTTTTTTTTTGATAATTTTTTTTCTGCCAATATTTTCTGACCAATGAGAAGCTGCCACATGGCAATCAATTGCACCAATTTGACTGGCACCACTAATCAGCAAAAAAATATATTTTTATTTCAATATGTCAAAAAATGGGTTAGTTTGATAAATTGTTTCAAAAGTAGACTATTTTGATATATAATTTCTAAAAATGAGTTAGTTTGATCAAAAAACCACATATTTTACCTGGTGCATTCTAAAACAACTGGTACTTTGTTGTCATACAAATGAGGACTGATTGCAAATCTGCTTCAGACTAGTTTTCTTTTGTACACTCTTGACAAAAAATACTTTAAACCTTCTAATCCAAGTCGAGGCAAAAAAAAATCCATTTAAGTGAACAAAATTCTTTCAACACCTATTTTTTAATTCATAAAACTCGAACACCAAAGACCTTACTTAAAAGAACCAAGCTCCTTGCCACATGGTGCTGAGCTTTAGACTAATTTTAAAAACTATATCCAAAAGAAAAACAAAACGAAGAGTTGAAGATCATATCTTTCCTTTCAAGACATGAAAATATCCAAGCATCTAGTATTTAGACGGTACAGAAATATATTATTACCAGATATATGGAAAATCCATATAGAAGGTTAAACATAACAAAATGTTCCAAGGCAAATAAGCAATAGCCTCCAAAATCAATCCGCTAGTCTAGGATCCCCAAATCCACCTTATTGTTGCAAATGAGGTATATGATGAGCTAGGCAGAAGCTGTCTTCTTTTGCTGGAAAATGACTGCATAGACAGGAACTGCAACACCAATGCTGAAGGCAGTGAACACAGCAAGGGACATTTTCAATTTCTGATGCTTCATCCTGTCCAGGTTATACATGTGCTTCGCATGCATATAATATGGCTCGTCATGGCCGTGTCCACCTCCCATCCTCTTCATGCCAGTGGAATGAAAACCTCTGCTCACTGTCACAACAAAATATTATCCTCTACAGAGAGGCTTGAAACTGATGAAAGCAGTGAATTCCTAGGCCTCTAAAAGGTTAATGAAATTTGTAAAAAAAGATTTGTCAACTCATATCTATCTAAATATAGTACAATTAAGTTGAGAATGGAGATCAATAAATGTTATTAGTGATTCTTTAAGAAATATGATAATAATATTTTAATAAAACAAATTTTTATGAGTATCTTAATTCTGAAAGAGAGTCTGATAGGTGCCAGCCAGATCAGAATCAGAATCACACCAAAACACAAAAAATGAGAAATAGTTCTCTCCTGAGCTGATACCAAGGTGATATCAAATCAATGGGGTTGAATATGTGTATAAAAGGAAAACTAGCAGGGGAAAAAAAAAAATGCTGCGGCATTCGACAAACCTTGTTCTCTCCCCAATTCCCCACTCACTTCTTTATTATCCATTCTGTTTCCCTCCCTCCTCAATAACTGAATTCCTCCCTTGCTTCCCATGGTCCCCTACTGCCAAGTGTGCAGCAAGTTGTCATACGAAATCACACTCATCTTGCCTACGTGGGACTTATATTTTTTTCAAAAGGTACTTTTAATTATATAGATTATTATCTTAAAATTTTGCAAAAAAAATATTTTACTGAAATGTTTTTGCTTCAAATAAATATTATATTAAATAACAATATAACTAAATCACTAATAGTACCATAAACAAAATATTATACACATCATAATCCGTGGGCATGATACCTAGTTCTTCTGTATTTTGCTTAGGTACAATATCAGATATTGCTAACTAAACCCAAAGACCAAGTTTAATCTCTCTCCATAACAACAGCCAAGCTTAATCTATCTCCACAACAACCAAGCTTTATCCCACTAGGTGGAGTTGACAACCTTAATTTATGTCTCTCTAGCAATTGTTTTATGATAGGAGTGAGATCTGAAGCAAGAATTTCAATCATGTAACATATAAAAGCAGGAAACAAAACTCAAATTGCAACCTTGTAAATATAGTGCAGATGTAAGCAGCAAGTGAACCAAGCAGTAGGCACTAAAAACCCAAGAAATGTTTTAAGGGTAAGTGAGATAGAGGAGAGGGGAAGGTTTTAAGCAAATCTTCCCCTTGTTTCAAAGTTTTTAGGAATAAGAGGAAGAAAATAGGGATTATCATGTAATCTTGTGCATTTTTATGAACATTTTAAACCCCAACTTGGAGGATTTTTAACAGCTACACAAAGTGAAGAAAAGTTATTACTTAATGTCCCATCCTCTTCTCTTCCCTTCCCCTCTATTTTCTTTTGACTCCTTCCCCTCCCAACTCCCAAATGTATACTAAACTATACGCTCTATAAACATGGTGGAGAATTCGGAACTCAAAACCTGATTATAAAAATGTGAGTTTAACTGAGTGAAAATCACTTGCAAAGCAAATACAATAATTCACAAGAACCAAATCACTCCTAACACTCTTTCCTGCATTGAAAACTGCTGTTACCTTGTACACTCCAATATAAAAAGGTAACTTTCTTATACAGTATCACATTTAACTCTGCCCCTCCATTTAATAAAGCAAAGTTCTTCCAAAAGCCATTACTTCTGTACTATGAGCAATTCAACCAATTACCCGACAGTATTTCACAGATAAAATAAAAAATCCCCACATAAACAACACTAACTAAAAGTCTAAAACCCCTTCCATCCTGACAATCACTACTACCATGCTATAGTAAGTAACGAAACACGACTTTGATTGTTCATGGTAGACGGTTTACTAATCTCTTATTTGGAGCATTAATAATCTCCTTGTCACTCTTGCCAATCCCATTCAGTATTTCAGGATCCTCTTGAAAGAAATTCACCAAACTCAACCGCATCCCATCTCCACACACAAGATGCCAAAATTGATAGTGGCAAAACCAAGACAATGCCCCTTTGATCTGCTTTCTACACTCAAACATAAAACTTCCATCAAATAAGTCACCCGAAAACAACATTGGAAAATTCCTATTTGAAAATGATGGTTTGATTTCATCAGCCATGACACTTACGATCTCTTAACTCTTAAGTTCAGTACCAGCAGACAAAATTCCACAACCCGTTCAACAATTAACAACAGCCACACAGTTGATGCAGTCAAGGATGGTATGCATGATGTTCACTGATTTTTCTTAAACATTACTAAATCACGTCCAATAAACATTGTTGAACAATCGAATCAACAATTTCAAATTCCATATCCCAATAACCTCCAACAAAGCACAATATAATATCAACCATAGCACGCTCATGAGAATTGAACCTTTCACCAAAGCTCTACAACTTTAATCAAGTTTCCTTCATTAGAAAAATGAAAATGCCTAGCACTCTTGAATTCAATATAATGAGAACAAGAATAGTATTACTAATCCACTGCTTAAGCATAAGATCTGGCTCCTCTAAAACGTAGGGTTCACTTTAAAGAAAAGAGTGAAGAGTTATAAATCATAATAAACGGTTGAAATCATGACAAAATGAATGCACATATATAACATACTACAAGGATGGTAGAATACACATCGTTAATTTTCTCATCATCGATTATAAATCAAACCCCACAACTTAGACGTTTTTTATTAATAGATACAACAATTTTCTAACAAGGCTTTTTACATATTAAATTCAAACAGCATGCCGAAATTAAAATCCAATGCTATGGTTAGCAAACATCGTTTAGTGCTTCTATTGCCTGCACTTTAGCACATCAATTACATTAATTTTTACGAATCCACCCATCACAAAAATTTAATTTTTTATTTATTTTTACCTGAGTTTGAGAGGGATGACTGGGAAGAAGTGATTAGCTTGGCAGCAGATCTGAAACCGTTGTTGAAAGCCATGGTAGCGATTGGATTACAAACGACGACGGCGGAAAAGCACTTTCTGGTTTTCCTTCGCTGGTTCTTCTTCCTTTGTCTCTCTAACTCGGTCTTGGTTTTGGTAACACTAACACCGTGGGCCTTTTGAGTATTTGTTTTGTTCTAAACCTCCCTTCTTATGGGTGGGCTGGGTCGGGTTTGAAGAAATTCAAGTTACGCTGTAAAATATTTTTCATGTAATATTTTTTTATTTTATTGTTTGTTTATTATTTTTGTAATTTTGCTTGTACACATTAGTTTTTCCACATTTCTGGAGCCAATTTGATTTAAAATTACATAATAAATGAAGGATATGATAATTATAATAAGTAAAATATCAATTTAGTTCTCGAAGGGTGACTCCTCCATGATTGCATTAGCTTCAATGCTTGGTGGAAGTTGATGGCTTTACAAATTCAACAAATCACAGTGGTTTTCTTACTTTTTAATAATACTTATATTGTTAATTAGCTGGTAACAAGATAGTAAAACAAGTTTTTACATTTGATTCGTTTTTTTCTTCATCTAAACTTCACTTATGACTCGCTTTGCATGAGTACTAGGGATGTTCATCAATCGATCCAAATCGATTCAAACCGAAAAAACCGAACCAAAAACCGAAAACCGAATAAACCGAAAACCGAAAAAAACCGCAATTTTTCATTGGATTGGATCGGATTTTGGATCATCTAGTGAAATCCAATCCAATCCAATCCAAACCGATCTATTATATACATATACTATTATTTTTTAATTTATAGTATTACTCATACTTAAACATTGTTTTTCATACTTTAATGTCCTTCATTATCTTTAATATTTTTGTTGGAATGACATTTATGAGACTATATAGAATAAATATTAATGTCTTAAAGTTATATTTTGCTAAAAGTTTTGATGCATAACATATATATACTTAATTGAGTAAACATGAAAAATATGAAATCAATTAAGTAAGTTTGAAAAATAATTAGTTACAATTTATCTGTAGTCGATTCAAGAAAAAATAGGATAAGTGAGAATAGATATAGAGAATTAACATAAAAGAATGTGTTAAAAAATATCAATAATTATTTTTTCTCAAACTCCCAAATTAAAATGAAGATTATCCTTTGTCTACTATTAAATAAGTAGCAAGGACACTTGACATAAAAAAAAAAAGTAAAATAGGACAAAAACCGAATTATCAAATCCAATCCAAACCGTATTTAATTGGATTGGATCGGATCGGATATTTTTTAGGAAACAAACCGATCCAATCCAAACTGCACGTTGTTTTCATCATTGGATCGGATGGCTTTTTAGTTCAAAATCAATCCAATTCAATCCACGAACACCCCAACGAGTACTAATGAATCTTACTTTTGGCATTAGGTTGCAACAATGCTTATATTGTTAATAATTGTAAATACAATTAGCTAGTAACATAGGTAAGAAAAAAATGATGTGACATGTGATATCATACATAAGTATCCAGAAATAGATGTTGAAATAACGAGACTACTATACAAATTATCAAAGGTACAGATGAATATTATCCAAGTATGCCCTGTACACCTCAATGTCTGCTAATATTCATCCAAATAAGATATTCACTTTAGGTATCATAGTTAATACTCAAAAAAAAAAACTTTCCATTACTCATTCTACTCAAGATGACCTTTCTTTATTAAATAATAAATTATTGCAGCAGTTAAATGAAGAATTTTGTATATTTTGGTGTATTGAAAATGTTACAGGAAGTTCCTACAAGTAAATTTCAACCCCTCCTCAAAATTAAATCCACAGAGAAAGTTCACAAACAAGAGTGGAATATATATATATATATATATATATATATATATATATATATATATATATATATATATGTGTGTGTGAATGCATATATTAATTAAAAAAAATAGTATAATATGATTTTCCTCCGCCACTGGATAGCTGTTTTTGTCCTTACCACGAAACGAAACCACATCCCTCAATTCCATTAATCCATCCATCAAACACTACCCAGCAAACACAGTAACAAAGAAAGAAACTATAGATGGCCACAATCAACCTCGTTTTCCCTCTTGTGCACCCCATCATCATCACTTCACCTTCTTCTCTCAACACACCACGCACCCTCACACGCGTCACCACCACTCGTGCTATGGGCACCGATTTCTTGGGTGACTTTGGGGCCAGAGACCCTTTCCCTGCTGAGTTGGAGAGTAAGTTTGGAGAGAAAGTGCTTGGAAACGTTGACACTCAGCACAAAATCCTTATCCCCAATATCTCTGCTCTCTCTCTTTCACAGCAACGTTGCACTCCCACTTCCCCTCTTCAGTCCCCCATGTCTGAAGATGATGCTCAGAAGCTCATAAGAAAGGTCATACTCCATGCCCCTCACACTTTTTTTTTGCTGTTTCTATGCTTTGGACTATATATACAGTGGGGAATAGTTCATAGGCATACTCTATGGAACCTACTGAAATTATTTTTTGACATGTGTAAGATTGTGGGAGATATGATAAAAGTGTACATAAATTTATAAGGACAAAACTGTTGGATTTTCGGAGGAGATGAGGTAGTCACAAAGATAGGATGATTTTAAGACAAGGACATAATTAGAAGGAAAGGAATAAGTGTATTGTTTTATTATTTAGGTTTAATTAATATATTGGTCCCTGAATTATTTGAGAATTTTTAAATAGGTCTGTGAACTTTAAATTTTGTAATTAGGTCCTTGAATAACGAGTGAATGAATCACTTAATGAATACTTAACGAAAGCCTAACGGAAAAGTGTATCGGGGATTCCATTACAAATTTTCTATATTTAGGGACCCAATTACACACTTTCTTAGGGATCTATTTGAAAATTCTCAAATAGTTCATGGACCTAATTACCAACATTTGCTCAATTTTCAAATGTGTTTAGAAGTAGACCCCAACACACTTGGTGTGTTTGGAGGTAGACACCAACACGCATGGTGGGTTGGAGGTAGACTTCACCACATACTACAAATAATTTCTTGGACCAATTAAGTTAATTTAGAGCTCTTTAGATATTCCCTGATATTTTTCTTTTCATTTTCTATGTAGTCCTACTAGTTTTTAGGTTTTTCTTAATTAATTTTTATTTTATTTGTAATTCTTTATTCTTTTAGCTTCTTGCAATGTGCAGCATGTTTTTAGATTCTTTAGAAATGTGCGACACTTTCCAACAAAATCTTAGATATTTTTATTTTGGATATTTGTGTTGCTCTTATGAGATTATGTGGTAGAAACATGCTTACCTAAGAATTTTCCTTAAGGATTTGTGTCAAACTCCTGTAGTAACAGATTATTGGGAAGTATAACATTTCTTTTTTGTACTGACACTATGTATATGTAATTATGTATAGAAGCTCCCAAAAAGGTGTTGAAGTCAGTTAGTTTATGCCAATAAGCCTGTAAATATTTTACATTAATAAGTGATGCTAAAGTATTGATTGTATGGTTTGACTGGATTTGCATATGATGGCTCATAATTTTGTCTTCGAAAATGAAGTTTGTTGTAAGTTAAAAGTCTTTTTGGTCCAGCGGCAATGTTATTTGTAGCTGACAATACTTATTCCCAGAAAAAAAATCAGAAAATACTTATTAGCTTGTTTGGTTAGGAATATAGGACATTTTTTCACCACAAAAGTGAAATTTGACTTCCCAAGGCAAGTTGATTAAAAGGAAATCAAGCCTTCCTTCTTGCCAACATGTGCTGCATCCACAAGAAGCTGAAACAAACAGGCTCTGAACTAACCAACAAGTTTATAACTCAATCAGTCAATTGGCACTGCCCTCAAACTTTCAAGACTGGGATGTGATGATGCTGTTGATGGAGTTTCCATCCTCCACCGGAGTCTCTCCCCCTCCGCTACACATCTGCTTGCACCTCCAATGTGCCAAAAAAAATAAAAAAAATTTTGAAGTCAGGGGATGTGGCATAGCGTCATGTGTTTTAGGATTAGGCTACGTAAATCAGGGTTGTGTTTCCTCTGAGTTTGTACTGTATATATATATAATAACAAACTGCATCTGGAAAGATTATATAGAGGGAAGGTTAAAACCTAACCAAAACTATCTCGAATACTTGAGCTGATCTTGTGCTGAAATATTAATTTGATTATGAAGTGAACATGGTTTATGAGGATCAAACACTTGACCACCTAGTCAAAGATTTTGATATCATGAAGATGTGTGAGTGTTAAGGTTTTTCAATTTGTGTAGCTTGTGATCAAAATATGGTGAATCTAATGTTTGAATTCTTGATGAGATCAATGAGCCAACCATTTTTATGCTTCTCTATTCTGAAGAATTTATGAGTATTCAATATTGTAATATGGAAAGAACCATTTCTAGTTGGACTTTATACTCAACTTGTATCTCAGTTTCTGCCCCTCGAGATCTAACATCTGATAATGTTTTTGTGGCGCATTCGTTTATCAGTTTTGGTTTTGTTTAATAACTAGTAATGCAATATTTTTTTTATTATTGCAAAGGCATTGCTTTCAAGCTATTTATTTGTAAGATTGTTTCTTGCCATAGTGCTCATTCACCCATTAGCACTTGTTAATATGTTTTGCTTTCTCATTACTTTTGCATGCAGCCTAATTGACTTTATAGTCAATGCAGCTACACTTGAATAAAATAAGGTATAAGAAGGACTACCCTAACAAACTACTTGTTCTCCTTTTATGCTATATCTTTGATAGTTTGAGCACAAGTCTCTTATTTTGAAGCTCTTTCTGTTGCAGTCAAAGGCGCAAATTTGACGGACAGAAGTCCATTTACTTTTCGCAGCTTTTTAAACTTCATATTTCTCTTCATTTCTGTAGGTTGTTGGTTGGAGACTATTACAAGAAGAAGGTGGACTTAAACTTCAATGCTTGTGGAAACTGAGAGATTATAAATGCGGAGTTGAACTCATTAACAGGATCTATGAGGTTGCAGAGGCTGCAGGCCATTTTCCAAATATCCATTTAGAACAACCAAATCAAGTCAGAGCAGAACTATGGACAGCTTCAATTGGTAAGCCATAAACTCATGCCCTTCTCATGTACCACATTTAACATCATTTGAGGCTTTTGTTTCTATTGCATTTGACTGGTATAAAATTTTCATCATACAACATAACACTTGAAAAGAGTTTAAATTTCTTGCAGGAGGATTGAGTATGAATGATTTCATTGTAGCAGCAAAGATAGATGAAATAAAAACATCAGATCTTGTCCCAAGGAAAAGAATTTGGGCCTAATGAGCAATGAACTCTATAAAACATTTTGCCAGGAGATTCTTTTTAAACACTGAATTACCATTGATTTGTGTTATTTGAATAAATCTATTTTCCTTTGGCCTCATTTTAGAAGTGTTTTACCCTCATAAGGCTTGGAGTGTGTCATACCTTCTCTTGTTTGAAAGTGTAATGTATCAGCATCTTAGAAGTGAACATGTGTACTGCATCAGCCTTAATTTACATAGCTGGCAAGTATCCTTGACTTGGAGGGTATAACGAAGAATTGAACGTTGGGATTAACTCAGTAAATCTTAACCTGAGTAATTGAATGTCCAAAGTATATGTCTAAAATATGCATTTGAATATTCTACATTTGATTGGGATCTCATTCCTGAAATAAAAGGGTACATATCAACTACCAAACTAATAACTAACGGATGGGATATTTAATATGTACAAGATATTAAATATGACTATATAAACACAGTTTGTTTTTTGTAAGAGAATATTTCAGAGTGAAAAAAAAATGATGTGAGCATTTCATAGAAAAATGATATAATAAAAATAGTCACAATAATTAACTTTGATTTATTAATATTTCACATATAGTTAGAAATATTGAAATAATGTTAAAATTAAAGGAAAATAGAATAAAGATTGTGCTAGCTGCCTAGATCCTACTGACAATCAGAAAAACTTGAGTGAAGATAAAAAAACGTTGGGTGCTTCTAGCTGCACACTCTAATTTTTAGTGCACCATTCTCCCTTTGAATTTTAACTGCCTATTGGAATTTTCAATTTTTTTAATATGAAATTAGATAAAAATTGAAAAAAAAAAATCAAAAACTTATTGAAAGTTAAATATTGTCCTTGTCCGCCTTTCCCACCCCTTCTCCACTCTCACCCCACCTTCGTGAATCCCTTCTCCACACTTTGGATTGGTGGAAGGGGATTGAATGAAACGAAATGGAATGGACGGAGCAAAACAGAACAGAATAAAATAAAAATTATGTTTCATTATTAGAAATCGACAAATTTCATGTCTCTATTTTTAATTTTGCTACAAAATTTTGGAGGATTAAAAATTTGCTACATATTGCATTACATATCTGTTTGTAGTTTTGATATAAAACCATTGAGAATGTTGTACAATTTTTATTAATTTTAAAGTAGGTAAAATTTGAAACTAATAAACCTCATAGCACGGTTTTAAATTTTGCTATAAAATTGTTGAACTTTAAAAATTTGTTACTTATTTGTGTTATACCTAATTAACTTTACGTTGAACATAGGAATAAGTAGAACATAGGCCTATTTGCTATAAAACCTCAATGTATTAAAGAGAATGTTCATATCGATTTTTATTAATATTAAAATAGGTAAAATTTGAAGCCAATAAACATCATCTAACAAATTTAAGTTTTTCTATAAAACTGCATAACATTAAAAACTTTATATATATTGTATTAGGATTTAATTGTGATGTACTATCAGTGTAAAAAAAAATAAAAAAAGTACACAATCAACCAATCAAAAATTATTATGTAAGTTAAAATGTTTGACTTTTACTCTAACTATCATAAAAGTCATTCATACCATAATTTTTGATTGGCTGACAGTATAAAAAACTTTATGCTGACGATGTACAGAAATTAAACTCATTGTATTATATCTAATTAACTTTACGTTGCACATAAGAAGAACTAGAATATTGGCACCAATGTATAGAAATTAAAGATTTTATTTTATTTTCTATACATAAAAATCTAACTAAATTAGGTGCAATTGTTATCTAATAAAAACTTAATTCAGGACCGGAATTGATTTTTTATTTGATAACAATTGCACCTAATTTAGTTAGATTGTCATGTATAGAAAATAAAATAATATCTTTAGTACAATATTTGGAAACAAAAAATTAAACTTTGAGATAATTTATAAATAGATTACTTTATTTTTGAAAAGTTATAAAAAAAGAGTTGATTTGAGTTTTAGTTTTTTATTTTATTTTAACTGTATACACAAGTAAATATGTTCAAATTTGACTATTACACTTTATTTATAATCAATTTCGTCTTTTAATGATTTTAAACACATTTCCTGTATATCCCACTATTATAAGAGTGCTGATAACTTGACACAGAATTGGCGACATCATACGCGACACCTGCTACAGTAGCGCACTGTAGCGCTACTGTAGCACCACTTTTTTTTTTTTTTTAATTTTTGACTTTTTTAAAAAAAAAATATTTCTAAAAAAAATCCATTCACCAGATAATGAATTGAATTCACCAGATATTTGTACCTGATTCACCAGATATTTGCACATACTTGACCAATAATTTTATCTCAAAAAAACTCATTCACCAGATAATGAACTGAATTCACCAGATATTTGTACCTGATTCACCAGATATTTGCACATACTTAACCAAAAATTTTATTTCTAAAAAAAAAACCCATTCACCAGATAATGAACTGAATTCACCAGATATTTGTACCTGATTCACCAGATATTTGCACATACTTAACCAAAAAATTTATTTCTCAAAAAAAACTCATTCACCAAATAATGAACTGAATTCACCAGATATTTGTACCTGATTCACCAGATATTTGCACATACTTAACCAAAAAAATTATTTCTCAAAAAAACTCATTCACCAGATAATGAACTGAATTCACCAGATATTTATACCTGATTCACCAGATATTTGCACATACTTAACCAAACAATTTATTTCTCAAAGAAACCCATTCACCAGATAATGAACTGAATTCACCAGATATTTGTACCTGATTCACCAGATATTTACACATACTTAACAAAAAAAATTATTTATAAAAAAAATTAAAAAAAAAACTAAAATTAAAAAAAAAAAAAAAAAACGCTACAGTGCCGCACAGTGCAGCACAGTGCGGCACATACGATGTCGCCGTATTTGATGTCCACAAACTGTGTTCGTTTAGCATTGAGTCCCGTTATTTGGACAACCCAAATACGGGACAACCGGGACAACTTCCCACTGTAGCGCTACTGTAGCGCCCCTTTTTTTTTTTGACTTTTTTTAAAAAAAATAAAAATTTTATTTTCTCAAAAAGACCCATTAACCAGATAATGAACGGAATTCACCAGATAATTGTACCTGATTAACCAGATATTTGCACATACTTAATCAAAAAATTTTCTCAACAAAACCCATTAACCAGATAATGAACCGAATTCACCAGATATTTGTACCCGATTAACCAGATATTTGCACATACTTAACCAAAAATTTTATTTCTCAACAAAACCCATTAACCAGATAATGAACCGAATTCACCAGATATTTGTACCCGATTAACCAGATATTTGTACATACTTAACCAAAAATTTTATTTCTCAAAAAACCCATTAACCAGATAATGAACGTGATTCACCGGATATTTGTACCCGATTCACCAGATATTTGCACATACTTAACCAAAAAATTTATTTCTCAAAAAAACCCATTAACCAGATAATGCACGTGATTCACCGGATATTTGTACCCGATTCACCAGATATTTGCACATACTTAACCAAAAAATTTATTTCTCAAAAAAACCCATTAACCAGATAATGAACCGAATTCACCAGATATTTGTACCCGATTAACCAGATATTTGTACATACTTAACCCAAAATTTTATTTCTCAAAAAAACTCATTAACCACATAATGAACGTGATTCACCAGATATTTATACCTGATTAACCAGATATTTACACTTACTTAAAAAATGTTAGAACAAAAAATGCATTTTTTTTTTAAATTTCGAAATTTATAATTTAAAAATAAATATTAAAAAAAAAAAAAAAAAAATGAACAGTAACGCGCTACAGTAGCGCTACAGTGCGATACAGTAGCGCGTTACTATTCAACTCTACGGTTGTCACCGTAGAGTTGTCCCAATGGGTTGTCTAAAAAACATTACTCTTTAGCATTTCTCCTATTATAAACGATTTTCTTCATTCGGTTTCAATTAAGCTTTTTCTCGGATCCCAAACCCACCAAATTTCTTGGGCCTCGTTAGCACCTCCCAACTAACCATGTTGGAGCCCTTATTTTGACCATCTTTACTCCAAATAAACCTTCTAGTTAAGGAGTCAATTCGGTTGCAAACACGGAAGAGCATGGGTTTGCATCCAATAAATGGGAATAGAAGCAGTAACAGACTTGGTTAGGCAAATTTTCCCAGCTTTATTCAAAAGTCTGCCTTTCCAAGAAGCCATCCTTCTATGAATTTTCTCAACCACAAAATTGTAAGTATTACTATTGGCTCTCCCCCTCACTAAGGGATAACCCAGGTAATTACCCAAATCAGAAACAAAATTGATAGCAGAGATATTAGACAGATTTACTCTCTTGTCCCTGTTAACCTTAGAAGAGCACATGGCTTTGGACTTATCAAAATTAACTTTAAGTCCACTAGCCTCACAAAAATCCCTTAAGGTATTCATAACCAGATTAACTTGATTAGGACTTGCATGGCAAAAAAGCATCACATCATTCCCAAAAAATAAGTGAGAGATACTTGGACCACCACGGGAAACATGAATAGGCTTCCAAAGACCTTCGGTCACCTTATGCTGGATATTAAGAGCTAGTCTCTCCATGCACAACACAAATAAATAAGGAGAGAGAGGATCTCCTTGACGTAATCCTCGAGTGGGTTTGAAACTCTCTAATCGCTCCCCATTCCAAAGGATGAAAGGTTAGCCGCTCTTACACACCACATAATTAAGGTGATAATGCTGCTCGGAAAAATTAAAATCCCTAAGGGTCATTTCCAGAAAATCCCAAGAGACCCTATCATAAGCCTTTTCCAGATCCACCTTCAAAGCCACGATACCATTCCTTGATTTAGCATACTGCATGTGATGAATAACCTCTTGGGCAAGGATCGCGTTGTCTGAAGTATTATGGCCAGGTATGAAACTACTTTGAAGAGGACCAATAAGATCATCTAAAAAGGGACGAATTCGTTGGACAAGAACTTTAGATAGAACCTTATAAGCAACATTACAAAGACTAATGGGACGAAAATCTTTGAAGTGGCGTGGGTGTTCAATCTTGGGGATGAGAACAATAAGAACTTCCGCGATAGCTATATCCGACTCCTCTCTAGCAAACACACTCTTCACCAAATACCACAAATCATCCCCAACTATATCCCAGAAATGCTTGAAGAAAAGGGGTTGGAAGCCATCAGGACCCGGAGCTTTATGAGATTTCATACTAAAAAGCGCTTTCCTGACCTCATCTTTAACCATTGGGGCCATAAGGGCATTCCTGCCCTCAAAGCACAACTCCGAATGGAGAGGAACCTGAAGGCTATTAGGATTGGCCACAACTGGAGAAGAGAAGAGATCTTTAAAATAGTTTAATGCTCCCACCTTAAGCAAATTTGGGTCCGTGCACCAATCGCCATCCTCTAGACAAATACCATGCACTCTGTTTCTTCTTCTACGAACAATCGTTTGGGTGTGGAAAAATTTAGTATTTCTATCCCCAAGACGGACCCACTTTTCTCTCGATTTTTGATACCAAAGCAACTCCTCTTGTTTAAGCGCATCATTCTTTGTTGGGTAAAATTATCTGGAGCCTGCTTCATGAACCCCACAAACTTTGGGTCCAAGTGTTGAAACACAAATACATGGGCAATAATAGCATTTGGAAAACCCAAAGGCATTCTAATGCTTCAGTCACCTGGAAGAGTATCATGAGGGCGCTAGGAGAGCGAGTTTCCGTATTAATTCATGCAATACATCCTTTTGGTATTTTGACTGGGTGGGCATAGGACCAATTTGCTCCTTGGTCGAATATGTCCACATTTCGGATACTGAAATTGTCCTGAAAGATGTTATGGTCGAGGGAAACTAGAACCTTCAGCAACTGGCTTCTATGATTCCTGATTCGGTTAGGTGTACCATTCAGGGTGTTAGTGTTCCGCAGGTTCTGCATGATAATATCCCGGACTGTTGGGCGTGGAGTGGTAATAATGATGGTTGCTATACAGCAGCTTCTGGTTATAAGTGGCTCTCATGTAGAAATAGTCAATGGAATGATATGGAGAATTGGAACTGGATATGGAAGCTGCACGTGCCTGCTAAACTACAACTTGTTGTCTGGCAAATCATGCACAAAGCGATCCCCACCAATGAGAAGAGGTTCCATTGTCACATGGCTGCCTCCGCTGCTTGCAACCGATGTTCGGGAGGCCCTGAGGATATCCTCCACTGCCTTAGGGACTGTCCCCATTCTTCCGAGGTTTGGTATAGACTCAACTTCACCCAAACGCCTTCTTTCTTCTCCCAGAACGATGGTATCGAGTGGGTTAAGGACAATATTGGTAGAGATAATAGCAACCTTTTCCTGGCGGGCTTATGGTGGCTATGGTGCTGGAGAAATCAGATGGTTCTAGGGGATGAGAAGTGGGATGTGCAACAAGTCTTGAGAAAGATCAAGATGTCTTATGATGATTATAACACTTTTATTGAGCATAATGGCAACTCCAGAGATCCTATGGTTGTTCGTTGGTCTCCTCCCAGGGATGGCTATGTAAAACTTAATGTGGATGGGAGTTATGTCCAGCATGAGAACAAGATGGGAATTGGAGGCGTGATTAGATCTGCTGAGGGAACTTGGCTAACTGGTTTTTCGTCATCTGAGGGTGATGGGGATGCGTATACGGCTGAGTTGTTAGCAGTGAAGAAGGGGCTTGATTTTGCTTGGTGCGAGGGTTATAAGAAAATTATTTGTGAGTCGGACTCTCTTGATGTGGTCTCTGCTATCCAAGCTGCTACTTTTCATCCTTGGCAGGTGGGGGCTCCTATCTTAGCTTCTGTTAAAGAGCTGCTTCAGAGAGAGTGGTCAGTTGAAGTCTACCATATCTGTAGGGAAGCAAATTCGTGTGCTTATTTTCTGGCTAAGGAAGGTTCCCATAGTGATCAAGGCTGGACGGTCTGGAGTAATATTCATCCCCGGATGGGTTCTTTAGTGCTAAGGGACGTGCTTGGAATTGTTTACCAGCGCTGATCCTCCTTTCCTTTGTTTTGTTTGTTTCTTTCCCACTTCACCAAAAAAAAAATTAAGCTTTTTCCAATCTGACTATTATTTCATATTTACGTTTATTATGATTGATTGTTTTCGTATTTAGTTAATAATATAGTTTTAATACATTCCAAGCTTAAAATTTTTTATAGTGATTTGTCTCACGTCATTTAATTTAGAGTTTAATTTTTATGCACTGACAGTGTAAAGATTTTTATACTGACAACCAATCATAAATCATGAAATTGATGACTTTTAAGATGGTTAAGATAAGAATCAAAGATTTGCAATGATGTGTCCATTTCTAATTGGTTGACAGTGTAAAAAAAACATTACACTATCAGTATATATAAATTAAATCCTTTAATTTATTATTTTTATAATAATTATCTCAAAATGTCACTGATATAATAATATTTTGTTAATACGAGTAATTAATACCATCTTTAAATTTATTAAAATAATTGTTGTTGTCTCTCTACCAAATTTTTTTTTATTAAAATAACAAACCTCAAATTTTATTATAAATTATATTTTATCCATATTTATTTAAGATCCGGTTAAGTTATTAAAAAAAATTATTTTATAGTGAGTTTTTTTTTTACGGAAAAATGTTTTGAAAGACTAATCTTAATTTTTTATTTATAAAACAAACTTTTTTTTTATTTTTAAAATAAAATATATAATTTAAAATATTACAAAATAAGCATAATTTATATAAGTATTTATTTTTCAGTCCATTATATATTTAGTTTATTTAAACAAACATTTTTAGTACACACTCTAAAAATAATAGATACAAAATGTATATCTGTTATGTGAAAAACAAAAATTTCATTATATTCTTTTTTAGTCATTTACCACAATTTTTTTTTAAATAAATATCATATTTTTAATTATTTTGTATATAGGAAGATACAAGTTATTGTAGTAGTTTTTGTCAATAAATATAACAAAAATGACATACTTGAATTTAGACAGAATATAAATTAGACTTAATTGGTATATATTGACAGTGTAAATTTTTTTTATATTATCAACCAATGAGAATTTGACGCTCATTTAAAATGTTTGACTCTTTATCTAACTGTCTTAAAAATTATCAATTTCATGATATCTGATTGATTGTCAGTATAAAAATCTTTACACTGACAGTATATATAAATTAAACTCATATAGATTTGTCAAACCATGACAGTGAGAGTAAATGACATGACATTTGTTTAGAATTTATTAAATGACTACAAAAAGGGTAATATGATAAAAGTAAATTTTCACATTTGATATTCATCATTTGTCATATTGTATACTAAAAATCATTATTTGAGTAAAGTAAATATATATAATTGATTAAACAAATGAATACTTATATGAATTATATTCCCTTTTTATAAGATTTTCAAATTGTGTATTTTATTTTTCAAATTAAAAATTAACTTTATCTTGTAAACAAGAAACCTAAAGATTAATTTAAAAGCCATTTTTATGTATAAATATTAAATAACTAATAAAAAATAAATTTTTAAATAATTTAATAGTGTTAAATCAATAATCAGTCAAAACTAAATTTAAGGAGCGATGTAATTTATAATTATGTTTAAGTTTATTTTTATTTTGATAAACTTTAAGATGATAGAGTATAAGTTACACTATAAATATTGATGATATAAAAAAAAAAATTTGGTTTCCCAAATCACAACTGCGGAGGGTAATTCCTCGAGGTACCCAACCAGGTTTTCTCCATACGCTAGAGTCAGGGATTGAACCCATGACCAGTTACTTAAGGGGCCCAAGTTCGTTACCACTTAGACCAACCACATGTTGGTTAAAAATATTTACACATAGTGTATTAAAAAATAAACTCTTATACATTTTTTGTGTGAAAAGTTAAAAAAAAATAAAATAAAACATAGAAAACAGGTTATATGAGGAATTATGCTATTTCAACATTAAATTTTGGATATCATATGGGACACCATATAAATTTATTTTTATCTCTCACTTGTTTTTTATTTTCTTTATACACATATTTCTGGGAAATATACCCAGAAAATAATAATAATAAAGGGAACACAGTACGGTGACCGTATTGTCGTGCAAAAATAATTCCTGAATCTGAGTAACTGAGTTACTAGATAGGAGTCAAAAATCATTTCTGAGTGAGTGAGTTGCTAGATAGGAGTACTTCTAAGAGAGGACACTCTGAACTCTCAAGCTGGAGCTGAAGAGAAGTTGATTTGAAAGATGAAATCTCTAATGCCATCGGCTACTGCTAGTGCTACTACTTCCCTACCACCATCTGCTTTTCTTCCCCGCCACCCCCATGGTTCCACCTCTCTCTCTTATTCTTTCTCTCTCCTCTCTCACTATCTCTGATATGGGTTTCTTTTCTTGTTTGTATTGCAGGGTTCTCGTACCTGGTCTCTTGTGGTTCCTTCAAATTCTCTAACAAAGAGGTTTGGTTGCTTTCCAACTATTATATGTCAATCTGCCAAATTTCCACTTACCATATGACAAATATAACCTTTTAAATATAATTTACTACTATATTTTCTGAATTCTAACTATGCGTTTCTCGTCTCATATTAGACCTTTTACTTTGTTTCACTGGCTGCAGAAACATCTCAAGTTTGTCTTTTTAAATTCCTTCGCTCCCACCTTTTCATGTTCTTCTGTTTTCTCTTTCTCTCTCTCACACACTCACACACACTCGCACACATACATATATAGATATAGAGAGAAGAGGATGAGCAGGCAATTATTCTCCAATTTAGTCATTGAATTTATAAATCTTGTATAACGTTAGTCCTTCTTATATATCTCATTTTAGTCCCTAAAAACTCTAACTTTATACCAGTTCTATATATCTAAAGATTAGCTCATAGACATATAATTTCAAGGACTAAATTGCAAATGGAGGATAATTTTTGGAACCAAGTCTACTCTATTTTTTAATGCATCTTGTTTCCTTGTCCAAATGATGTTGAACACTGCAGAGAAGATGCATAAGGAGAGTTGGACCTATTGAAATCACTGCAACGTTTGAGCTGAAGCCGCCACCCTATCCACTGGTAAGATCTAAAGTTTTTCCATTATGCCATTTACCTGTTATAGTTTATTGTCCATCAAGCTGGCTAATTTTTCATGGGGGGACCTATGCTTAGCTAATGAAATCTGCGATTTGCCAAAAAATAGACTTTGCTTGGCAGTGTGAAGATTTTTTACACTGTCAATCAATCATAAATTGTCACATCATTGAAAATGTTTGACTCCTATCATAACTACCTTAAAAGTCACACATAGGATGACTTGTGATTGTCTGACGGTGTAAAAAACTTTACACTGACAGTGTATCAAAATTAAACTCTTTATTAACATAGAAACTTTAAAATGAAAGAATTGAAGGATGCAGCCATCTCAATGGCACATGTTTTTTTTTTTACTCAACTAGTACTGTACAATCTTGGTCTGAGTAATTTTGAAGAGGATGAGAATCTTATGAACTTGAATGCCTCATTGGAAGTTTTGCCAGTATGATTTGATAGTTATTTCCATTCTTTTGCTTATTCTTTCTTGCCAGACCCTTTTGTTAGGTGGTTCAATAATGATTTTTTTTTTCTTTTTTCTTTTTCTTATTATGCTGCTGCTGATTTCTAATGTAATCTCTGGTTCTTTGTTTTTAGTTAATTAGTTAATATTGCATTCTGTCGGTGAATTGTATGAAAGGAAGACATGAATTTCCATTTGGTTGGGTCTATTTGAGCGAGATTACTGGCTATTCGCTTTCCCTGGTTTACCTTGATCATTCATCACTCTGTTGGGCAGCCTTCTTAAGTTTATTATAGCTAACTACTTGATCTCTTAAACAGTACTATGAGAGATTCATGTGGTTCTTGTGTTGACCTAACCATGTGTCTTGTACTTGCTGGGATTTTTATGTCAAGTTTCAACTGATTATACATATTTCTCCAATACTGTCATAATGAAAATTCTCAGAATGCTTTGGAGCCAATTATGAGCCAGGAGACACTTGAGTATCATTGGGGGAAGCACCACAGAACATATGTAGAAAATCTGAACAAGCAAATTGTTGGAACAGATCTAGAGGGGAAGTCGCTAGAGGACACTATAGTTATCTCATACAATAAGGGTGACATCCTTCCAGCTTTCAACAATGCAGCACAGGCATGCATGCTTGTTACCAAGAGGCTTTATCCAGGTTTCTGGACCATTGCTTAATAATCTTGTTTACTTATTGCAGGTGTGGAACCATGATTTCTTCTGGGAGTCCATCAAACCTGGTGGTGGTGGAAAGCCATCTGGGGATCTTCTAAGACTGATTGAAAGAGACTTTGGTTCATTTGAAAGATTCATTGATGAGTTCAAGACTGCCGCTGCTACACAATTTGGTTCAGGATGGGCTTGGCTTGCATGTGAGTGATTACCCTTCTCACATACTCGCCATTTTCTGCCATCCATTCCTGATATTCCTTGGAATGTGTAACTTAAGCAGCCTTTCGCATTCTTTAACCTTCTTCATTTATGAAATATAGATAAAGATAGCAGACTCGATGTGGGAAATGCAGTAAATCCTCTTGCATCTGAAGAGGACAAAAAGCTAGTTGTGGTGAAGAGTCCCAATGCTGTGAACCCCCTTGTTTGGGGCTATTATTATGTAAGTAATAAGGATTAGTTATAATATTCATCGTTCATTTTTTTTATGTTCTGAAACATGCTAGAGTAGGTCAAAAGCATTATGGAATAAATGTCTGACAAGATTTCATATTAATTTCTTGCAGCCACTCCTTACCATTGATGTTTGGGAGGTATTAATCAAATTTACTTTCTTTTGGTGATTTGAGCAAATAATATGCATACTCATTCTTTGAAAATATCATTAATAACAAATTGCTGACTTTAAAATAATGTTTCATTTTTGTGCAGCATGCTTACTACCTTGACTTTCAGGTGAGACGTATTTCAGAGCATTATACAATGACTACTGTCTCTGAGTATTCTGTTTCAATACATAAATATAATTATGACTGCCTTGTTATCTTTACAGAACCGGCGCCCTGATTATATATCAGTGTTCATAGATAAGCTTGTGTCCTGGGAAGCAGCTAGCTCAAGACTTGAGCAAGCTAAGGTTCTAATTGCCGAGATGGAGAAAGAAGATGAGAGGAAAAGAAGAGAGGAAGAAGAGATATTGACAAACACTCAAGCTACGCCAGAGATTTATCCTGATAGCGATGCTGACAGGGATGCAGAATGAGTGAATGTTTTCATCTAGAAAGATTTTTAAGTAGGCATATCCTTTGCACCAGCCAGGTGGGCTATAGAGGTTCAATCACTTGAAGCTTCAAATTTTGTTTTATGATCAATAATGTAAATTAGTGCTTTATTCACATTAATTAATAACATAAACTCTGATCTTGCGGATGTTTTTGATGTTATTACTTATCAATATAAAATCGTATCACTTTCATTTAGAGAAAAAACCTTACTCAGTTGAGCATTGACGGCAAGAGTAGATTACTATCCATTTGATGATGAAACTGACTTTTAGCGTACATTCCTTGGGCAGTCATGGTTAACTTGTAGCCCATGTTTAAAAATTAAACTTATTCATGTTACATTGTGTTTTAGTGGACCAGGGAGTCAGGGACTAATACCAATCGTTTTCAAAAGCAAAGTAAAAAGGGTGGAAAACTTGAAAAACAGAGCCAATTGCAATATTGCAACCTTTACACATACTGAAGTCTGAACTCAGGCTGTAACATCTGCTTTTCAAATGCCAACTCCGTTCTCCTAATTGATAAACACCTACTTATTATCCAATCACAGATCAAAAACTATATGGTAGCTAGTTTTAGGGTGATCCGTTTCATTTTTACTATTCTTTTGCCAGATCAAACACAGGAGTCCCTCCTCGACCAAATTATGCACTTCTCTCAAAAAAATCATGTACATCATTAAATTTAAAAAATCACTGCCGCAATAAGGTAAGTGAATATTACTATTTACACAAAAGAATATAACCTCAAGAAAACAAAATTGTCTTGTTTTCATCATCTTATTGGAGATATCTTAAGGGACAAAAGATTATCCAGATTTGAGGTCTCTGAAGTATCATTAGCAGGTGGCCCAAAAATATCCCAAAAGCGAAGAGTCTCATCTGCCCCAGCTGACACCACTGTTAACCCATCTGGGCTCTACAAGACATACAAGAAACTAGTTTAATTTGAAAGAAATAATTATGTGGCTGAAGTTAAGATGGTTTGATTCATGTTTTACATTGACAAAAGTTGGAGTAAGATGCTCTATTTCTAATTGCATTCCTGTGTTACATGCTGTAAAAATTTACATTAGACCACTATGCTATAGTTTACATTATGACTTGCAGCATACCTGAGATAGATGCAGGACTCTGGAAGCATGACGGTCCAAGCCTCCCACTTTAGTCATTGACGGGTACCTCCACAAACAAAGTTGGTTGTGATCTGTACTTGAACTAAAGCCATGACCACTTAATATCTCCTTGTGATGCCTATTCCATTCTAATCCACAAACCTGCATAGAATACCAGACTACTGCATATTATAATTTGGTGCATCTATCTATCAATCAGCAAGAAAAAACAATCCATGCTTGAGTTTGCGTAGTAAGCAATTCAGACAATGGTGATTAGTTCTTTTTGGTAAATGGCAATTCTTAATTCTTAACAAACTCAAATAACAGATAAGAGTGTAAGACTGTTAGTGAAACGAGAAAAAAAGTGTCTATCTTGCCTGAGCTTTGGTATCTATGCTGCAAATACAGGTTCCCTTGTGTACATTCCATATCTTAATACATCTATCATCTGTGCCACCTCCAGAAGCAAGTACATCAAAATCATGAGGGCACCAGGCTAGAGCCTTGACTGCAGCACAGTGGTCCTTAAAACAGTGCAAGAAATTGGATGAACTCATTTTAGATGAGTCCCATACATAAATATGATTATCATTACCACCACTTGCCAATATATTGCCTCTTCTTGACCATTTTAAACCACAAACTTCTGCTTGGTGAGCTTTGACCTGGGAAATCACATTTCTTCTTGCTCTAACTGTTTACAAGAACATGAAACAACAAGATGTTATACTATCTCATTTCATCAATAGTTTTTCACAGGGTTAAATATGTTTTTAGTCCCTCAAATTTGGATCATGTTCGGTTTTAGTCCTCTGTTTGAAAAATATACTTTTTTAGTCTAGAAATTCTAAAACATGTCAGTCGTGGTCCCCAAACGGGACTAAAACATACGTTTAGGTAATTCTAAAACGTACGTTTGGGGACCACAACTGACACATTTTAGAATTTGGGGACTAAAATGGTACGTTTTCCAAATGCGGGATTAAAACTGAACATGACCCAAACTTGAGGGACTATAAACATATTTAACCCATTTTTCATATTAACAATACATCTAAAGAGTAAAAATGAATAACTAAATTACCATCATGATTGATTATAGATTTGTCATGGCTTCCAGAAGTTAAAGTATGACCATTCCATGCAATGGTTGTCACCCTATGACTATGACCTTCCAGGACTCTTACCTAAAATTTAAAGATAAAAACTGAAAATTAAGTCCCCACAATGTGTAACCTACTTGCTGATCTTAGCGAAGCCAAATAGATAGAGAGATGCATACTGGCTTGGAAGTCTCAGCATCCCAGAGTTGAAGCTTAGAGCGCATAAATCCTACTGCCACAAATTTGGTATCCTCTGACCATGCAACACTAGCCGGAGGATCATTGTCATTGGCTTTAAACAACTTCAATACATTGCTATTATCTGCGTTCCAAAGGTACATTTCTGAGCCCAAAGCAACAGCAAGAATGTTGTTTTTTCCCCCAATCCATAATGTTTGTGTAGTAATCATTTCTAATATTTGGTGCATCCAATATCCTTGTTTCTACCTGCAAGGGGAGTCATTCAGTTTATCCAATCATAGTACAGCATGAGATTATGGCTTTATATATTGGATACTGTAGCTAACTGTAGAAAAATAGGCAAGTTAGAATTCCCTTTTCTCTTTTGTTTTATATAAATAGTTAACAATGAGCAACTCTCTACAAGTTTACAACACTTGCTCATTGATCCCTTCAAGAGGAAGCAAATTGTGGGTGGTACACAGTAACATTAAACTAACAAGAAAAAAGAAAAGAAGAAAAACAATCACAAGACATCACCCCAGAATGCTATAATGTGTCTAAATCCTCATTTAGCCTTCTCTTCCTAAAAGTCACAATTCCAATAATTGTCAGAAAAGGAAAAAACAAAAATTTACAAAGTAGCAGACAGCATACAGGGTAGATTCATCCACAAACTGTACAAGCACAAAAAAATAAAAACCAGTATTCCAAATTTAATAGTCATTGTAACTGGGATCTCCAGGTCTTTGCAAGAAGCTAAATTCTGAAGTCATCACTGGTCATCAATAAGTTTGTACAGAAAATTTTCACTGTTTAATTGCTCCTCACCTGACTACCACTCTTCTTGCCTTGCATATATTGAAGGTTCTGTCCTCCTAAGAACAAGTCTACTTACATCACATGTTTTCTTGGGAACTATTACTAATTCTAACCTAGCCTCCACCGAACTTCATTTTGATTAGTACTGAACATGACATATTAAACTCATGATTTCTCTCCTGTCCACCCAAAGAAGAAAAATTATATGCATAACAAGTCACTAGTCTCAGGTTGATAGCTCTATTCCTAATCCAAACATCAGTGTTCTTTAAGTGAAAATGACCTTAAGAGTTTTGCAAAGGCAGTCAATTTTTAGTATTAATTTGATTGTGTGCAGCTGTTCTTCAATCAGGTACAAAGAAACATCATATTCATGGATCAAGCCTATATTTGCAAAAACTTACTATCTACTATTGCTTCCAAGATAAATCTAGTATCTTGCTTTGATAACACATAACAGCAACTTAGGAAGGTTTTCACCAATGATCACAGCTAATATTAGACATTTAATTTAAGAATTTATGCTGCTACCTAATACAAAACCTCTTAAGCCCTTCATACTCCCATCCACAACCAAGTAACAGTATTAATCAATAAACTAGAATTCTTCTTCCTCTAGGATACATAGTTTGCTCCCAAGTGCAAACATTTCTAGAGTATATTGTCTAATAAATATGACTTCTCCTTATACTTAATTTAAGTTCTTCCTGGCACTAACTCAATAAGAATATAGAAATAAAAGGAAAAAAACTTCATTTTGGGGTCAAATAGATCAAACTTATTTGCCAGACAACAGCAAACACCAGTTGCAGAGATTAACTAGTTTTTAGTTCCAAATCTCCGTATCTTTCCAATTATTTTATTAAATGAATCTCTCCAAAGTGGCTCTCAAGTAAGCCCAAGAAATTCAATTAATCCAAGCTATTAATTCTCTTGCAGTTCAAATGGTAAAACTTGAGGAACACTGGGGTCAAATTCATGGTCATGCCAAATACAACATTAACTTTTTATTTTCTTTTTCGACAAATGGAAAATTAATCAAATGGAGCAGGTTCAAAACATATTATTACAAAAGCATTATTATATAACGAGAAACTAGAAGAAAGAACATTGATATGAACAAAACCTGAGGCATTTGACGACAGTGATGTTGATTGCTACTATTTTGAAATGCCACTGCCTCTTCCTCTCGCATCTCATCAATATGACGAATAGATTTTCTACTTGATTTCGGGCTTCCCTTAAAAACTAACATCCTAAACGCTTTACCTTCTGAATCCAAATGCAATTTCTCATCCACTTTCTGTCTATATTTTTCCTGTCATCATAATATAAAAAAAAAACATAATAATAAGACAAAGCCTCAAATGCAACCACTTCTCTAAATTGAACAACTTCACCAATACAAAACGTAAAGGAAAAAAAAAAACATTCAAACAAGAACCCCTATATCATATTTTGTGAAATTTGTTTTATTTTTTCTTAAAAAAAATCAAGAACTAATTCAAACATTATTTCTTGGGCATTGAAAAAAAAATGACAACTTGAAAAAAGGTAAAAAATGGGGGAAACTCCCAAACCAAGAACCTTAAAAACTTCAAAAGTTATTTATTGGGCATAAAAAAGTGAGGGGAAAAAAAAGAAACAAAAATAAATATAGAAACATAGATAACATAAATAAAAATTCATGTCATACACTAAATTGTCCATTTTGAATTTTTTTGGTCCTGTTTGTGAGCAAACTCTGGGCTTGATCAAGATCCATCAAGCTCCTGTTGGGTATGAACCGATCACCCTTCACCAAAAAAAAGGAAAAACAGAAAAACAAAAGAAGAAATGAATAAGTACAAATTTAAAAGTAAAAAAAGAAAATGGAAAAGAGATAGAGGTAAAGTTGATGATGTACTGGGAAATCATAATGGGTGGGACTGCTGAGGAGGCTTTTGGGAGAATACCAATCACACTCAAGATTCCACATTCTTGATTTCAAGAAGAAAATGGTGATGAAAAAAAAGACTAAAGGGATTATTCAGTGTCAGAAACTTTTGTTATATCTCTTCCCCGCTCAAGAAGAAAATGGTAATGAAAAAAGACTGAAGGGATTATTCAATGTCAGAAACTTGGGTTGTATCTCTTCCCCGCCAAATACAGTTGCTATTCAAATGGTAGTTTGTTGTGTTGTTGTTTTGTTTTGTTTTGTTTTTCTTTTCTTTTTTTTGTTGGATACAATTTTGTTGTTGCTGTTGTGGGCTTTTTAAACCGTTGCCACTGTCCTCTTATAAAGGCCCAAATCCATATTATTCTTGTTAACTTAGGGTTGTGTAGGGGGTCCGGTTAGGTTTTGGAGTTAACATTGAACCCGTTGCCTTGAAATGAAGGTTTTTAGTAAAAAAAATATACATATAAAAAAAGTATGCAGTTCTTTTAAACTTTTTACGGTTTTTAATTTTTTACCACAAATTTAATATTATTGAATTAGTTCATAAATATTATAAGCATCTCCACCATGGAGTAATAAATAGATTATTATATAATAAATTTTAACAATCTTAACCATCCATAAGATAGGATTGTACATCTAGAGTCAGAAATTAAGGAAAAAAATTAAATAAAATTATCAAGGGTAATGCATCTTCCTTGCAAATGTACTTGCAAGGAATGAATATTTTAATCGAAAATGTTATTTTGACAACCAATTTTAATACCGTCTGACACCGTACACATATTATTAAGTATTTATTTTATTTTATTTTGCAATTTTTTTAGTTTTCCTTTTTCTCCTTATTTCATATTTTCCCACATCTGACCCCTCTTTCTCCCTCCCTTCTCAGCTCCGACTCCGCCTTTTTCCCCACATCTGACCTCTTTCCCCCTCCCTCATCCTTATGCTCCAGCTTCAATTATTCAGCGCCATGCGCAACTTTAATTACGAAGACTCATCAACGTTGCTCCTCATGCCTCAGTCCTCCGACATCGTTAATGGCACCGCCGCCACTACCGGCAGCAGGCTGATGCCACCATGTCACCTCTACCTCTCCCTTCTCTGTCGCATCATGCATCACGCTCCGTCGTTGCATCACGTTCTGCCGCTGCACGCTTCGTTCATGGCGAACAAAGAGAGGGCTATCGCCGTTCACAGCGAACACAGAGTGATGAACAACAGCCCCTGCCATTAGGTTCACCACTTTCCCCTCTCAGCTGATTACAATTTTCTTCTGTTGGTTTTGGTTGTCATTTTGACATCCATGTTATTGGCTCCCAATTTGTGGAATCATCACTCAAGCTATCAACACTATCAACAACATCACATGTATTAACGTTGTTTGAATACTCCATTAATTTGGTTTCCCTGGTTGCATATGAGGCAGAGAAGAAACAAAGTAGAGGGGAATATACAATTATGATAGAAACAGATATTTGAAAGAAGAAAGTGTGTAGCAAAGAATACGGGGACACGATAACAAGAGCCAACTGATTTTCGAAGAGAGAAAAAGAAGGCCCACTAACTTAAATTTAAAGAATAAAACAAAACAAAAAAAAGCTTAAAGAAAAATAAAAAAAGATACGGTGCAGCTACGGTGTATATACTTCTAGTTGTTAAAATAATGGAACTGTATTTTAATAGACTCTTCTGTTTAATTTGGATTTTCTTAAAGATTTAACTATTGATTTGGTCTTTGAACTATTTGAAAATTTTCAAATAGGTCCCTAAACTAATTTTTTAATTGGGTCCCTGAACTTATATAAAATTTTCAATTGAATCCATGAACTAAAATAGTTTCTAATTAGGTCCTTGTACTTATATAAAATTTTCAATTGGGCCCCTAAAGTAGAAAAACTGTTAGTGATCCAATGCATTGGACAAAATATTACTGATTCCATCCAAGTAGGACACTTATATCAATCATTTATGAGTGGCTTGGGTGGAGGATGAACATTGAAACTTTATCACAACAACATGCAAGTGATAGAGCTATTTATAAGTTGCAAGCGGTAGAGCTATTTTTGACGAAGTATTTCAAGGGGAATATACAATTGTAAAACAGATATTGACGAACGAAGGAGTTGTATGTTCAGTTGGGAGAGAAACGGCCACAGGTCACGTTTTGGTCTTCTAATTCAGCATTTTGGTCTCATGCAACAACCGTAAATACAAATTCGGTTAAAATAATCCAGGTCACGTTCCATCTAAGCAAACAACCTCTTCACGGAACTCTAGGACCCAATTGAAAATTTTATACAAGTTAAGAGACCCAAATAATTGTTTTTTTTTTAGTTAAGGTAATGCCTTACTTTATAATAGATGGTGATTATAATGTCAAATTAACAAATACACCAAAATCGAGCAATTAAAAAAATGTGTACCATTGAGCAATTAAAAATACAGGGACCAAATTTATCATGAAAAAATATATAGGGACCAAAATTGTCGAATGACTAAAATAAAAACACCAAAAGTGTAATTAAGCCTATTTTTTCCACATCCACGTCATCAAGCCACTTTAGCAGCCACACCAACAAGCAAGTCATGTCAACATTTCCATTAACCATTTGATGCCAAGTTAACGCTTGGACCAAAATCGAGCAATTTTTAAAAAGTGTAGAAAAAAATCAAGCAATTAGAAATCGAGGGATCAAAATCACTTAAGCACTGTAGTATGGGATCAAAAATACAATTAAGCCTAATATTACTAAATTAATTCAACAGTTAATTTTATCAAACGTATCAAATTCAATCAACTAGCATTTTAAATGCCAACTATAAGCTCTAAGTTAGAAAATAGCTTATCAAATATAAGCTAATTTATTAGCTATAATTAACTTATTAGCTAATTTTGCCCAATAGTTTTAGTTGAACTAACACCAAATTTAAAGAAAAACTTGTGCTATGATAAGAAATACCACTAGACAAACTATAACACTTCAATGACATTTATTTTACTCTGAAGTAATTACAATGAGACCAGGCCCTTCTTTAATATAGTGGAAGGACCGGGGCCTCAAGATAAAGCAAGGGATAGAGACCTCTATACAGTCATCAACTACGAGATTTCCACATCCCAGTGCCTTCATTTCCATTTTTCCGAAAAAATGTTAAGCCACCAAAATCCTAAGTTTAATATTCGAACTAGATGTAGTTTAAAAATTTCGTTGTTGCGAAAACTAGATTGGCATACGTATTGAAAATCAAGCTTCGAATGGCATCAACTCTTTTGCTATCATTGGATATAAAACCTCATCATTAGGTATTTTGACTATATCAGCTCCATTTTTGACAATTAATACAGAAAATGGTAATTCTTTGCAAGAATTGACTGTAGTACTTTGCCTTATCCAAAAACCATTACTGAATCTTGACAAATTCTAACTAAAATCTGTCAATTTTTTCTGGCTACATACCATTACTCTAACAAAGAAATACAAAGATTGTGAGCTTTAAGAGTATTCAATTCCGTGTTACACAGATGACAAAGATCCCAAAGTCTACCAATTTTTAAAACAATATAATCGTAACCATTTTCTTTAAACCCAAACTTTCAAGATAGGACATACCACACCATAACAATGAACTAACTTCCAAGTTCCAACTAGTTCTAGCAATCCATTTCAGCAGATATGTAAATCAATACCACCAGTTAAGTCGATAACAAATTTATTTCCCCCCAGAAAATCCATAATTGAAATTAATAATTTCTAAAGTTCAAAGAAAGAACCTAATGAGAACTTAATACACATATTTGCCTCCATCATTAAGGGGTATATAAGCAAACCTTCGCTGCCCAACATCTAGGAATATACAAGTTCAATAATGAAGCGGTCAATTTTAATTGTAAAGGTAAACATTAACTTTGGTATGCAAATGAGAAATACATGTCACATGTCCTTGCCCCCAGAAATGAAACTTATTATAATGGCAAATTAAGAATGCCATGTCCTCATCTTCTCATAAACTTGCAATCACAGATTAAAATGAGATTGAACACTAGTATGGCCTGTATCGCATGGGTCGTCTAAACCTTGGAACCCTTCTGCACAACAAAATGATTTAATCATCACATAACACAAGGAGTGGAAAGAGTGTGCCATCAAGATAAAAGAAATATGCTCAATATTTTATTAAGATCACGAAAAGAACGACAAATCAGAGCATGGATGCCTATATGGCTCCAAAATTGACAGAAATTTATGATGGTAGAGAACATGAATATCTCTACTAACCAACAAAGAATTTTTCATATTCATTGTTGCAATGAAACAATATTTTTTGTTTAAAGAGTAAATACCCATTATGGTTCTTGAAAGATATAGGCAAAGGTGAAATCACATTGCTACTTCATTTATCAATGACAACAAAATGGACCTTCAATTTGATGTATCTATATATGGAGGACCAATGTGATGTTGCATATATCTTAGGAGGATGAAAATGGACATTTATTCTTTCGTTTTTTAAAAAAAAATAAAATTTGTTTTGGCCTTCAGTTGAGATTTATAAAATTGAATGTGAAGAGACCTATCATAAGCAGTACTATAGCAAATCCATCTAGTGCTTTCTTTACACTGGCTAGATTTGAAGCACCATTTTCCAGCAAAAACAATTTTACTTTCTATGACATCAAAATTTAGACAACACGTAGTAAGACAGAAGAAAGCGACAACAACCATTTGCTTACCCATGACCATATGGAGGATAGGATGGAGAATGCATGAAAGGCCTTCTAGATCTGAAACCAAAAGGTCTTCTTCCATAATACTGTTGCATTCCAGGAAAGTTTGTACGCTTAGCAGAGACCTGAAGGGCAAACCAAAATCCAAGTATAATTCAAATGGAAAAACTAATGAAGTGACATATTGCATTCACACAGATAATCTGATAAAGACCTTCAGCTTTCGACCATATAATTCTGATTCATTTAGTAGGAGAGCATTTTGAACAGCTTCGATGTTGACAAACTCAACATAAGCAAATCCTTTTGGATGGCCATATTTGTCTGTTAAAATTGTAACGCGGTTCACTGTTCCACAACCTTGAAAATGTTGCCGAACTTTTTCAGCTGTACATAAATAGTCAACCTGAATCATAATATGGAACCCGTTTAAATAAATCCCAACATTCCATTAAAGATTTATAAAATTAAAATGAAGTTGGCAACTACAAGAAAAGAAATTGAAAATACAGTAGGAATGTGACTGTACGATGCACTAAATTTTGTCACGGTCAAGTTATCACTCACAGTCAATTTATCAAATACATGCATGTGGACTTGATGAGAGCAGCAAGAGGATCAAGAAAAACTTAAAAAAGAATGTAAGTATTAACATGTATGGGTCTGGCAATTTACTTAAGCTTTTAGAAATTTGGCCGTACCCCATACCTGTACCAGTACTATTACTCAGAACAGTATCCATGCAACCTAGAGAGCTACCCTTTCAACGCTAAGCTTAGAGTCATCATGTTTATGTTATAAAGCATGTAGAGCCAACGTTAGGTGAACAAATCTAACATACCTTATGTAGTTACTTTCTTCTATTAGACTCTGTTTTCCTTTTAGTAAAGATTTTTCTCAGACTCCGAGTTGGTATTATGCATTTTCAACTAAATTTCCATTAGAAAACAACTCTTACAAAATAACCAGACAAATTATTTTTCTAAGCAGTATGGTTTTCTTTTTACTAATACATTAGACAAAACAGATTTTCTTGAATTCAGGTGTTCGTTAGTATACCAACCAAACCTAACCAATGAACATGATAATTTAAAATATTTCATTTTCATAAGAAGTAGAAGCAGAGAACTACCAATATATTCAACAAAAACATATGACACATGTAAAATTTGAAAGTTGACAACTTAACAGGTTAAAATGATAACAAAATGGCAAGATGATGCAGCTTTACGAGGGATTAATGGTTTACATTTCAAATCCAGTCACCTAGATATGTTTCCTGTGCTTCAGTCTTGTGTAAAAGCATTCCCACATGTTTGTTGTCTTTTAGGCTGAAAGCTTTTAAAGAATTCACTAATATATGATTCTTTTTTTCTTTTTAAAGAAACCTCTTATAACCAAAGCAACAACTATCCTTTCCATTCACAGCTTTCAATCTTTAATTCTTCATCAATAGGACAAATGTCAAAAAGCTTGAACAAAAAGATGAAGCTGATAAACAAGACCAAACAAAAATTTTATCTGACAATTCCACCACAAAACACAGAAGTTGTCAAAGGATTGCAAGATATATTAAACAGGGAAGCACAATACAATCAACAAAGATTGAGTACTAACAAGAGTAACTTCATCTGGGCAAGCTAAGACTACATAGTGCTAAAAAACCCCAAATAGAAAAACGAAAGTAGGCAAGCCTAAGACCTACTTTTGCACAAAGCATACTTTGTGTCAGATATAAAACCATTCATGAGTCTTAACCTAATAGTTTAAGCTTTTGAAAGAGTTAGGAATTAACATGGAATCAAAGCATCTTTTGATCAGGTGGTCAGAACTTTCATCCTTGCCACCCCAATTCTTCTAAGTAAAAGTAGAATTTCAGCCCAAGCTAGGGGGAATTACCCAAAATGATCTTCCGTGAGGGGGGCGTGTAAAATATAAAACCATTCATGAACCTTTTCCTAATAGCTCAAGCTTTTGGGAGAGTTGGTGATGTTTGAGACTTCACCAGTACGCATAAATAAAATGCAAAGAGAAGTCAAGTCATTATATGAAGCAGAAAGGAAATGAAGAATCCTCAAAACTCACATTGCCAACAAAGATTGACCGAGAATCCACTTCCTCTCTTTCAGCCTGACCAGCAGATGAACCAGATGAACCTTCAAATAAAAATTAAAAAACAAAAAAATATTTAACAGAGATGTTAGTATTACAATTAAATGCCTCAAATGTACTAATAATATTTGAAATCCTGCACTAGAAACAAAATGTATGATTGGTAAATAGACTGGAACTGAAGGGAAACATAGAACAAGCTGAGTTATATCTCAACTACTCCAATAGCATGCTATTCTTTCTCTCTTACACCGAGCTCTGATTCTAGTCAATGGAGAAAGGTTGGCCTTGTGCACAAGGCTTTAACCATTGTAGGGAAGGTCAACTGTGTGCATCCTTATGCCTACGATTTTGGCTGATATCATAACAGTACACATACAAAGGGTGGCTCTGTGTACGACGCTCCGATCACACACACACACACACACACACAGACACACACCAATCTTGGCCCAAAATAAAAGCCTCCTTGGTGTTAAGCATACAGTTATATGCTACAAAGTATATTGTTGTAGTAAACTACTATTGTATTGCAGGTTTACAATAGTCTACCACTAAACTAACTATAGGATCCATAATTGTTTGACCCAGCAGGTGGCAACCCACTCACTGGACCAGTTGACTGGATCCCTAGTCCTGAAGCCCAACTAGATCACCGGAACCCAGCTTAACAGTGGGGAAAAACCTGAAAAGAATATTATGGAGGTAAACACAAACTATAAAACTATCAACACATTAGACATGACATTATGGAGACCTGTCGAACAAGTATATAGCATTATAGCTTAACTGTCACCGGCCTCTGTCTCTTTAAGACTCGGGTGTGATGATGTTGGAGGTTCGATTCTCCGCTAAGCTACCCATCCCCCTCCTCTATCCAAGTACCTCCAATATACCCCAATTCCCTAAAAAAAATGAAGAAAATAAGTTTCGCCCCCCATTTTCATCCCGTATTTGAGAAGAATCATTTTCTGCAGTTGAAATCATAAATGTTCTCCCAAGATCATTTCATAAATTTTCTATCTTTATCAGTAATTAAGAGATATCGATTCCTACCAGATTTTGTTTTTCATCAACAATTACTCTTCCCCAAAATTAACCATTGCAATCTAAGAACCCCTAAATTTTCCTTATTAAACAAGTTAGTTTTAAGAGGTCTAAAATCTGCACACAGCCACAGTGGCATAGCTCAAAAGTTTGGTCATCACCTTTGGTTGAAGAACCTTTGGCGGGTTGCATCTTGAGTAGTGATGGGAGGCTCCGTCCAAGTGACCTATTAGCGCATCACCACACCACCAAAGATATCAGACTACAAGCAATTTGTAATTTGTAATTGACAAAAATCAGAGTTAGGACATGATATATATTTAATCAGAGCCAAGATAAGTGCAGGATGAAGCATATACCAACAGTGATGCAATTGCAAATATGCCCTACAAGATCTTACCAAGGACAAGATGAAGACCGGAGTGAAGAGAGAAATTGACCGAGACCAAGGGTAAAGCAGCAAGGATGCAGAACCACTCTCAAAAAGAAAGCTACGGCGTTTTACGGAGAACCAGAGATATTTTCCACTATATATCATGTTGATCGGTTATTTTGACTTTTGAGAAAAAACGCCTAATGCAACCCGGTCTGGTCCAAAACTATGATCAATGCTAATTATTATCCATCTCCTTTTTATAAAGTAAAATGTGCAACTGCAATCTAATTTGAAATATAGACATACAACAGAATCTATTTTAAATTATTATTCTTTTTCTCAAGTGTAATCCAGTTATTCACCTAAAAACCTCCAACTTAGCAATACTCTAAGAAAGCCAAAAACAAACATATGTGAGAGTAGCTATCTCCATGTCTAGAAAGCATCAAAATAAGGCCTTGAAAAGAGGAATGCAGGTAAAGTTTAATAAATACCAAATTATGTTATCACTAACTGGTTAACATATGCAAAAGCAATTGAGTCAAAATCAAAAGGGTATCAACTACAATTGAAACCACAAAGTATGTTCTACATCTAAACCAAAGAACATCTATTTGGCATTACAAGGAAAACTTATGCAAATAAGCAGCTACCAATCCAAGAAGAACACAAGGGTCAACTTATGATCGAGTGAATTCAAGTAGTACTAGTAGCAATCTTGGGACACTAAGTTCTACTAAAAAAAAATTGAACTTTCAGAAGCAAGACAATAATGGGTAGGCATTGAAAACAAAAAATATAAAAATAAAATTGATGGGTTAGTTAGGGTTGAGAAATAGAGAGAGACCTTGAACAGAACCCATTTCTCTATAAACGTTGGCCTGCATTTGGAGAAAAGCAAAGCTTCATCCTCGATCTCCGTGAGCCTACTCTTCATGTCCTCCAAATCTTATCAAATAGGAAAATTACAGACATAGAGACAGGAATTGAGAGTGCAAATGATTTTTTGGGTGGCGGTGGTGTTGTCCCTAGTCAACTCTAGTAGAACCCGAAGGCATGTCGACCTCATCTTCAGGAATGTCAGCACCGTACTCATGTCGTGCTCTTCACTCCATTTTCTACTACTACTACAACCACAACAACAATATTTCTAAAAGAGGCGTGATATTTGAACACACGCGAGCGATATCATACGGGACACCACAGCTACTGTAGCGCTGTAGGGCTACTGTAGCTTTTTTTTTATTATATATTTTGACTTTTTTAAAAAAACTAAAAATTTTATTTCTAAAAAAACTCATTCACCAGATAATGAACTGAATTTACCAGATATTTGTATCTGATTCACCAGATATTTACACATACTTAACCAAAAATTTTATCTCAAAAAAACCCATTCACCAGATATTTGTAACTGATTCACCAGATATTTGCACATACTTAACCAAAAATTTTAAAAATTTATTTCTCAAAAAAACTCCATTCACCAGATAATGAATTGAATTCACCAGATATTTGTACCTGATTCACCATATATTTGCACATACTTAACGAAAAATTTTATTTCTCAAAAAAACTCATTCACCAGATAATGGACTGAATTCACCAGATATTTGTACTTGATTCACCAGATATTTGCACATACTTAACCAAAAAATTTATTTATCAAAAAAACCCATTCACCAGATAATGAACTGAATTCACCAGATATTTGTACCTGATTCACCGGATATTTGCACATACTTAACAAAAAAATTTATTTCTCAAAAAAACTCATTCACCAGATAATGAACAGAATTCACCAGATATTTGTACTTGATTCCCCAGATATTTACACATACTTAACCAAAAAATTTATTTATAAAAAAATTTAAAAAAAAATTAATTTAATTTTTTTTTTAAAAAGAAAAAAGAAAAAAAAGACCTGCTATAGTGCTGCACAGTTGCGGCTACAGTGCCTCATATTGCGGCACATACGATGTCGCCCGTATGGTGTCGCAAATCTGTGTTCAGATATCATTTTTGTTTCTAAAATTGGACCGGGCATTGCACCGGTTCAAGGTTCAGTATCATCAGGTTGAACCGTGGTTGAATCGATAATAATTAAATAATATATTTTTTAATTTTCAATATAATATATTAACTAATATTAACATAAGTAATAAATTATGAATTATAAATTATTATATTTTTAAAATATAAAATAGTTTTTTTTGTTAGTATATAAAACAATTTCAAGGGCTTTATAAGTTTTTTGTCAAACCATTAAAAAAATAAAACACAAAACCTATGCACAAAACTACACTTGGACTAAAATAGTCCCAATTTCTATGAAAAACGAATCAAGGGCATGTTTGCTTTGTTTCCAGTTTCCTGTTTTCATTTCCTGTTTCCAGAAATAATTACAAAACTGCTACCTTGTTTTCATTCTGTTTCCTGTTTTCATAAATTTGTACAGGAAACACTGAAAACAACTTGTTTCTATTTTCACTGTTTCTGTACAAATTTCTGAAAACAAGAAGCAGAATGAAAACAAGGTGGCAGTTTTGTAATTATTTTTTAAAACAAGAAATGAAAACAGGAAACTGGACAGACACAAAGCAAACAAGCCCCAAATAATTTATATGGACCCAAACCCTTTTGCTGCAAGAACAAAAGAGTAACCCTAAGTTTACTTTTCTATCTAATTTCTATTCCCTATTCACTTCAGAGCTGCCGCCCCTCCCCTTTCTACAACTCCTCGCTTCTGTAGACGCCGCCCCCTCCCTTTCTACAACTCCTCTTTGCTAAAGACGTAGCACCTTCTTTCTCCAACCTCCTCGCCGTTCGTGTGCCAAAGACGCCGCCCCCTTTATGCAACTCCTTGCCGTCGCCGCCCCTTTTCTGCATCTCCTTGCTGTTGGTGTGCCGACGCCGCCCCCTTTCTGCTACCTCGCTATCGAAGGGAACTACTAGATTACATAAACCGGCCAAACCGGGGGAACTGCCGGTTTTCCCGGTTTTGGACCGGTTCTACGGGTTTCCAAGCGGTTTGATCATCAAGCGTTTCTGGGGGTATTCCGGACCGGTCACCTGACCGAGTCCCAGTGGAACCGGTCGGTCCGGTCCGGTTTTGATAATATTGACGACGATGATGACAACAACAACAACAATAATAATAATAATAATAATAATGATCACTGGTTGAACAACAGCACAATCATGATCCTGAAATAAAGTATTACCATCATCACTGGTTGAATTAACAACTTGAGGATTCTTGTCCAGCTTATCATCCACTCTCTTCTTAGGAACATAAATAGTCCTTCAACTACCTGCAACAACATTATCTTTATGAGGGCCATCAAGATTAGAATGCTGCTTCTTACATACATCGATAGAATGACCAATAAATTGACAAAAAGAACAAAAAGGTGGAAGTTTCTCATATTCTAATATGACAGAGAAAGCAAAATCCTCCCTCTCCACCAAAATTTGATCATGTAAGGTTTTTTTAAGGTCTATGTCAACAAGAACCCGAGCAAAGTGCCCAAACGTCCTCTTGCTTGTAGCATCATCTAAACAAATTTGAATGCCAATACTTCCAGCAATTGCAAAGATGGTTCTTGGACTCCAATACTCTTGAGGCAACCCAAATATCCTTACCCAACACTAAGCATTTGAGTTTCGCTGAAAATTAGGATTAAAATCCTTAGTCCAAGGGAATAATCTAAGACTCCCCGGTTTCAAATTCCAGACACCAATAGCCTGCACACTTCGCATATCATCCATAGAGGAGAAAGAAAATTCATAAAATCCTTTCCCAAGCGAAATCATGCCCCATTGACCAATCGGGTTCCAAAGAAAAGATAACTTGGATCTCAAGTATTGATTCTTGATAGGATTATCTCCCTTTGAAAGTATCAGTCTTCCATGAAGATGTTTCTTGCACTCTTCCAAACCAGCTTTATATTCATCTTCTGGGATTTTAATTGATAGAGCCTCGCCTTTGAAGCACGGCCTTGGCAATTGGCTATAGGGGACATCACATGAGTTCTGCAATGCTTGCCTAAAAGATTTTTTCTGCGCAGTAGGTTGTGATAATGGAGAAGAAGAAGAAAGATACGAGGCTACGAAGAAGAAGAAGGAGGAGAAGGAGGAAGGCGAGGGGGGGGAGCAAAGGATTTAGGAAACATGCACTGCCATGGTGCAACTTCAGCCATAGCGCAAGATCATGCAAACCCTAAACCATCATGCAAGCAAAAACCCTAGTAGAGCTTTTTTTTTCCCCTTTTCTTTAAGCTTTCAGATAATCATTAAAGGCATTTATAGATTTTGTAGCATGTACCAAGAATATATCATATGAATGAGATAATAATGAGAAAAATATTGAAAATAGTAAAGTTATCTTAATGTTTTAAACATGTATGAAAAGACCTCGATCATACTTGTTGTATGTCAATATTTTTGCTCGATAGGTTTTTCAAAAGTTAAAGATTTATTTTTGTCTGTCAAATCCTAATGGTGAGTTATGTTTCCTTCTTTTTAAGCACTTCATGATGATTTTGATTAATAACGTTTGTAAAGTTTGAATATTTGTTTCAGCAAATGCAATGCTTATTTTTAAAGAAGCATTCATGCTTTGAAAAGGTTATTAGATATTAAAATAATATAATTATTGTGAATTATCATATTTTTTTATGAATATGATTAACATCCAAATTTTCTTATGGAAATTATTCACTTTTATCATGATCTTATAATTATTGTGCATTTGGGTTTTTTTTTTTGGTTAACCTTTTTGGAGTTAAGTTTTGTTGGAAAATGATTGTTAGAGAAAATAGAACGATGGTTGCGCCTTTGACGAACCACTACCTTAAAAGCAAGATTCTATTAGACTCAATATGCAGTCTGACAATCTGGTTTATATGCATTAAAGGTTGATAACAATAAAGTTTACATAATACAATTGCCCAAGGTATGTGTTCTGAAATTTTTTCTTCTTCTTCTACTATCTTATATTTAGCACCATGTGCTAATAAATAAAATTTGTAATCAATCATTTAATTTTTTTCATTGGAGTATGAGAATAGAAAAATACTCCTCGATGGCATTTACCTAATGTCAATTGCTAACCAATTGGAATATTGGAACATTGACATCAAATGCCAATTTATGACTACTAACAGAATGTGTTAATATTGGCAATTGCGCAATTAACTTTGTATTAGGTGTATCAATCAGAACATGCAATTGATTTTATATTAGACAAGTTGCGTTCAAATTTAAATGTTTTAAGGATAATAAAAAGGTAATAATTTTAATTATTGCCATTATTTCAACAAGTTTTATTACTTGCTTGATGATTTGAATAGTTGAATTATTTGCTTGGATGTATATTTTTAGGTGGTTTAAAATCACTATGTAGAATTTAATGTTAGTTTATTTCTCAGTTTATAATATTATAGATAAAATATGTATTGTATGATTTCTTGGAGTTTTATTGATTGAAGAAAAGATATTTGCTTCTTAAATTTTTTAAGATTATATCAATTATAAGTTATGATATATGAGTGCGATTGAAACATGTGCTAGTGTAAACCAGAAGTTTGCTATGCATATTTAAATCAAAGTTAATTATATTGTTGTAAACCATAAGTTTATTAGTCTGAATAATTTTGTTATTTGGTATATCGTCAACTACGCTAACTTAAGTCAATATTGATGATTAATATTGATGTCATTAAAGGACCAGAAGATTCTTTAATATAATGGGCTTTCATATGTTATGCATTTTGAATACAAAATGATTAAGGCCAGAAGCCAGATGACCACATGTTTGATTATTTTCAATTTGCAACCAGAGGTTTGCAAAAGTAATTAAATGCTTTGAAAGATCTCATATTATGATTCCTAAATGGAAGATAATTATATTTTTTATGCATTGTATTCTAGTAGATCGCGAAGAAATCTACTAACATTCAAAGATATACATGGCAAAGGGTATCATATTAAAACCATAAATGAAGGAGATGTAAAATATCTCTTTATTACTCAATTCAATTTTTGTACCAGAAGTACATGTTATAGAAATTTTCAAGTTTCTCATTAGGATTATATTTTACAAAAGCTAGGATGGTTGAGTCAAACTATATGCACCGAAAGTGCTTATCATAAAGCTTTCGTACTTTGGCATGATTACCTCTGTCATCTAAGTTCAATTGTCAGATATTTTTATATACCCAGAAAGTCACTAAGTCACATGTACCAATCGCAAACATTATTACATGGTTAATGGTAAATTGTCCCAGCAGGACAAACCTGCATGTATGGTACGTAACTCATGAATCTAAAGTACGCTATAAGAGTATCCTATTGAACTTTGGCATCTTTCCAAATTCTAGAATTTGCTGCTTTAGCAAACACAAAAAATAAAAAATAAAAAAATTAATGAAGAGTATTTGCATTAAACACGTCAATGATTTGTGAATAGATAATGTTTCTTAAGGATTTCCTCACAATATAACAAGATTATTTACTATTTCTTTCATATTAAGAATGATATTAATTATGTTAATATAAAGAGTCTCATATTGTTGCATTTTTTTTGTAATACCCTCACTTTTCACGTGTCTAGTTGAACTCTACATTTTTTTTTTGGTAAGGCAAAATGTTAGTATATTAGTTGTTAGGTTAGTTTTTCTCCTTTATCAGGGTTTGAACCCCAATCATTCAACTCCTTTAACTACATTTTTAATTTTTATTTAACTCCTAGTAACAACTATGAAGTTTTATGTTTTATTTTGAAGTCTCACATCGGAGAACTCATAAAACTCCATTCACTAATATCAGCTATATAAACCCTTAGTCTGACCACTGTAAAATATCAAGCATAAGCATTGCTTATTCCCTCTAGATCTGAATCCAGCGGCGATTTGGTTATTGAGTTATCTAGCGAAGCTTCAAAACGGTGAGTAGATTTATATTGCAGAAGTTATTTTCACTAATCAATACTTTATTGATGTTTACACATTTAATTTAAGATTTGTGCAAGGATTTTGGCAGACCCGTGTTAAACATCAAGAGTAAGCATTGCTTATTCCCTCTGGGCTCTTCACAAGCGAATAAGAGGAGCAGTTAAATTTTTTTCAAAAGCTGAATTCAGTGACGATTTGGTTATCGAGTTATCTTTGCGAGGCTTTAAAAGGTGAGTAGATTTATATTGCAACAGTTTTTTTTTATTAATCAATACTTTTCTAATTTTTACACTTTTAATTTAAGACTTGTGCAAGAATTTTGGCCGACTCGTGTTAAACATAAAGAGTAAGCATTGCTTATTCCCTATGGGCTCTTCACAAGCGAATAAGAGTAGTAGTTAAAATTTTCTCAAAAGCTGAATCCAACGACGATTTGGTTATCAAGATATCTTGGTGAGACTTTAAAATGGTGAGTAGATTTATATTGCAAAAGTTTTTTTTTATTTTTTATTAATCAATACTTTGTTAATGTTTACCCTTTTAATTTAAGATTTGTGCAAGGATTTTGACCGACCCGTATGAAACATCAAGAGTAAGCATTGCTTATTCCCTCTAGGGTCTTTACAAGTGAATAAGAGGAGTAGTTCACTTTTTTTCAAAAGTTGAATCCAGCGACGATTTGATTATCGAGTTCTTGGCAAGGCATTAAAAACGGTGAGTAGATTTATATAGCAAAAGTTATTTTCATTAATCAATACTTTATTGATGTTGACATTTTTAATTTAAGACTTATGTAAGGATTGCGTGTGTATGTATGTGCGCATGAGGGAGTCCGTGTTTTATAAACTTATGTAGAATGATGTTGTTTGTTAACACATCATTTCTCAAATACAAATAATAATAAAAAAAAGGTGGGTAAGCGAGTTGGATTGGTTTAGAGAGTCAAAACCTACAACTTGACCAAGCTTAACAGTGTGATTATTCCAAACCGAACGCATTCCTCAAAATTGAATGAACTACTAGTTGAGAGTTAGATTGGATTGATTTGCATTGATCCATTGGTCCACCAAAACCATTGAACAACCTTTACCTTATATTGCTTGAACTGTATATTTTATTTTGAGATGAAATAATCAATTTTTAAGTACTTTTGTTTTGTTGAATAACCTTTATTGAGGATTACTTGTATCTTAATTTGTATTTTCAGTTTTAATCATTAAGTATTTAAGTATAATGTATTTGGTTGGTAAGCAATTTCATTGGACAATTTGGATAAGTTTTAAGAGGAATTACAGGTGGAACTCTATGATACTCATCTTTTTTTAGGGTACAATATCTTGATTGAGTTGTCAAGTATTTCATTAACTACTAATGATTCTTAGATGTTTATTATGAAATCATCATAAAAAAAATTTGATTGCGTGCTTACCCTGTATGTTTGTATCTATCAAGTTGTTAGAAATTCCTAAAATAAGCAACACACCTTTTGAATTTTGCACTAGACAAATTTGATGATTCCAAACAAACTTAATAATAATTTTAAAAAAAGAAGAGAACAATCCTTCTGCACTCACTCTAACATCAAAGGCCACACCATCGAAACTTACTTCAAAATTCATGATCATCCACCAGGCTATAAGCCTCATCCTTAGCCTAATAAATAATCATTGTATCAATCAATCATCTAATCATGTAGCCTTTTTAGTTGCTTAACCAAATTTGCTATTGACGTCTACCAACATTTGGTGGCCATGTTAACTTTTCAAAAATATATCTCAAGCCACTAAACCAAATATGGAGCTCTCTAAGCCTAATTCTTCTCCTACAAATTACTCCACTTTGCACATAGCTCTTTTTCGATTTTTAACCCATATATGTGAATCTACACTGTGCACCATAAGTCTTATTTGTTAGTCTTATCTGAATTCATTTAATCTCAACCTATTACTAATGTGTTTGTTACATTGCCTAATAAATCTAAATTTTTTGTTTATCCCAATAAAACTATAGTTTCTTTTCTTTCATTGGTTTTGTTTGGCTTTTGCCAACTCTTAGATTACATAATATTCTACACATTCCTAGTTTCAAATTCAATCTACTGTTAGCTAATGATTTAACTAAAATTTGTTCGATGTTATATTTCCTTTACTTTTGAGTCTTAATTCATTCAGGACTCTAAAGATGATTGGCAGGGATAGTGTGCGTGAAGGCTCTATGTCTTAAAATCTTACTCTCTATTACTTCACAGCCTCTATTTTGTATCCAATCCATTTTATATGAAACTTCTGATATATGCCCTTTAGCTAAATGTAACAATTTATCCTCTATTTCTCATAATCACATAACTTCCGATCCATTTGACTTGATTCAATTTAATATCAAGGGACCATATTATGCTCTAGCTTATGGTTTCTATCAATATTTTCTTTGTTGTGGTGGAAGATTACATCCATTTTATTTGGCTTTTTTATGAGACATAATTTCAAAGCTCCTATACTCATTGATTAGTTTTTCAAGTTGTTCACACTCGATTTCTTGCACTATTAAATGCATCAGATCAGATAATGTTAAGAAAATGACACTTTAACTTCATAAAGTGAAATGGCACTTCACACCAGTATTCTTGTACTAAGAGACTTGAACAAGATTCAGTAGTAGAAGGAAAACATCAACATTTGCTAATGTTGATGAGTGTGGTGTTTCTATTGCCAGGTCCTATTGAGTTTTCGAGGAGACTGTCTTTCCATTACTACCTTTCTTATTGATAGGATTGCTTAAGGGTCATTCACCATTCTGTGTTGTACTAGAGAGACCCTGACTACGATTCCCTAAGATACTTTGATTGTTTAACTTTTGCTTCAACATTTCATTCTCACAAAAGCAATTTCTTCTTAGAGTTGTATCTATTATCGTTGTAGGCTACATTCTAGGCTACAAAAGTTAAAAGTTCTATGGCCTCCAATTTTATAGTTTTTTTATACGAGGAGTCCTTCCCTTTCCTTGCAATCCTTATTCACTTGATGCCTTAAACCTTTTCTCAACAAAATCATTCATGCCACTCTTCTAGTGGTTCTAATTATAACTAATTCCGCACTTGACTTTATGCTATAAGTGGGTTTGTAAGGTCAAAATATAACCCAAATGGTATTGTTGATAAACATAATGCAAAATTGTGGCTAACGATTATATGCTTCTATTAAAAACTTTAGTTACTATTTGGAAATCAATAATTCATTTCTTTATAGAGACTTGTTGGAGGAAGTGTCTATCTTACCACTTGGTTATTTAATTTAAACCATGAGAGAATTACACCATTAAAGATGGTTGTATGGTTTGAGAGCCCAATGCCATATAAATCGCACACCAAACTCTTATACTTTCGATGTGGGACTCAAGTCTCATCCCTTGCAATTAGATGCTAACATCCCACCATGCTCTGCAATCCTGACACCCACACGGGCTGCCTGTGCACTAGCCCTTTAACTAGTCTCTGAAATAACCAAAGTTAACACAAGAAGGGGCGGTTGAATTGTGTTTACCAACTTTTTCGGTTTCTTTAAAAAGATTTTCGCAGGCACAACAAGCAAAGCTTAGATATAAGAAATTTAGACGAGTGAAACGTCTAATATCGAGACAGAACACACAAGCAAACCGAGAAGGGTAAAACAGAGTTTGATATTCACAATATTAACTCCCCAAGTTAAAAGCTTAAATAGAATCAATACTTAAGCAAATTAAAGAGATAAGGGAAAGAGAAATATCACTCAAGAGATTTATTCTGGTTCACCTCAAAATCTACATGGCTACGTCCAGTTTCTTGGCAGCACCAAGTTTCCACTATAACTGACTAAATTACAATATATGTATTCTTTGCACACCTAGCCTCTTCAGGCTCAACACTCAAATAAGTATTCTTTTCTCACCTAGCCTCTTCAGGCTCAACACAGTAAGGAATGAAAAGGTTTTTGTGTAATTAATACAACTTGCAAATCTTTCAGATCACACTCAAGGAGTGGAATAAATATGAAGTATGAAAGACTGCGAATTAATATCAAATGATTGAAGGTGTATTCAATGAAAGAATGAAGAAGTTAATGAAGAGAGTAAATGCTTCTGCGCAGCGTTCTTAATGATATTCAACTTCTTGTCTTCATCTTCATTGTTTGATCTATTTAAAGACTTCAATCAAAAGATCCGTTTGGTCACAGCTTCAAAAAGTGTGTTCTTCTGATTTGAGCTTCTAAGACTCCATTAATGCCAAAGAGTCGTTCTGTATAAACATTAAATGCTTGAGAACGTTGAGCTTTGACAAGGATGTTCAAGAGTACACTTTAAACTGAACAACTGTTGTTTCAGAGTATGCAGCAGCATGCTTCTTGTACTTGTAGCAGAGAGCTTTCCTCTTTCAGTGCAACAATCAGTCCACTTTCCAGAAAGCACTTTTACTTTGTACTAAAACAGCTAAAAAGTTACTGCTGTGGTACAGAGATTGCGTGTTTATTCCTTAAAACCTTGAAACAACGTTCTTTATTCTTTGTCCTTTGAGCTATTGTCCAGAGGTCTTCAGATCCTTAAGGAAGGCATCTAATTTGAATAAGGTGACTTGGACTTTATTTCTGACAGACTGACTTGGAATCACTAATGAAAATTTAGACGGGTGAAAGTCAATCCAAAATTTAGACGAGAGCTTATGCAGTACAAAACTTAGACGGGTGCTAGCGCATTCCAAAAACTAGATGGGTGATCCACTGAGTCATTTCTAGACAAATGCTTCTTGCCACGTCATCAAATAAACTTAGATATTGACTGAGCGTTGACCTGATCTTTGACTGAATTTTAGACGAGTGGTTTTTAGACAAGTCTAAAAACTGAGCTTCTACTAAAAAGTAGACGGGTCAAAAAATAGACGAATGACTTTAAAGTCTATTTTCCTGCACACTTATCAGATATGTCAGTAATTTCATATGGTTCAATATTACCATACTTAATCTATTTGGAATCATCAAAACTTAGAGAATCTATACATTGAATGTGTTTTAAACTTATGAGGTCTCAACAGTCTCGAGCGAACACTACAATGCAAACATCACCATCCTTGCTGCTTGTTTGTAACCGAGAGACATGGTGGAAAGCTTTTATACTAATTGTCATGAACCTTAAAAGAACAACACTATAAAAGCTAGCCATTGAAACTCAAGTGTCATAGCTTGCAATTGGATCCTAAACCCTCAACCCTCAACCCTAAACTCCACATTAGAATCCCACACTTCCAATATGAAACTCAAGTGTCATAGCTTGCAATTGAATCCTTAGATTATCCAAGTAAAGGTGAGAAACTCTGAGACAAGTTAAACAAATCCATGCATGGCTTGAAGTGGGAATTCATATATTGATTCTCAAAATTGTCCTCTACACTTCTTAATCATGGCTTCCACCAATCAAAAAGTGGTTGATAATCCAATGTTCAGTAATAAACACATTACTATGCTTTGAAGGCATAATTAAGGCTGGTTAGAATACAAGTACTAGTTCTCAAGTCAAAGCTTTCCAAACTTGATCTAAGCTTGATCCATTACCCATTGATCCCAAACTTGAAATTGAATGTTGCTGCAGGAAATCTCTTAATGATGATTCTTTATTCAAGGGGATACTTGGTCATTTACTTTATCTCACAATTTCCAAAGCAAACATTACTTATGTGATAAACAAATTTAGTCATTATACGTCTAAGCTTAGAGAACTTCACTTTTATGTTTTGTATCATTTGATAAAGTATTTAAGAGATTTCTTGGTTAAGGGTTGCTATTTTCCACTTAGTCCTCATTCAGCCTAAAAGGTTATACTGGTGTTGACATGAGAATATGTGTCTATACTAGTGTCTCGCTACTATCTATTATGTATTCATTAGAGGTTCTCTAGTATTAGGGAGATTAAAGTGCGTGCTAGAACACTATTTTTAGTCATATGCTAAAGCTGGGTATAGGTACTGATGACAACCAAATGGAAGGTTGCCTTGGAATGATCTTTTTGGTTGAATTTAAAACATATATGGCGCAAAACACTTCTTAGAACAAAATAAAGCTTGAGTTCAGAATTGTAACATAGTTAAAGGTGAAGAAATAAAGAAGAAAATGGATGAGAAAGGAATGATGTAGGCGCCACAAACAAGGATGTTTGATAAATCAAATGATGTTCGCCACAAGAATCTTGGATTCTTGATAAGAACTTAGCTTGGTTCAACCAAGAACCTAAGAGAACAATTCTCTCACAAATGGATTTTAATCCAAAATGAACATCCAAGTTATGCTATTCATGGAATAGGCGTCATTTACATAGGAGTAGGGCTGAGTACATTTGGCTCACACTTAGCCTTCCAAATGATTCCAAAACCCCCACATAACTAGCCTAATCAAAACTAACTTAACACCCCATTAAGCTTAGCCACCATCTTAACCACGCCCCCTCCTTTAATGGTCCTCTCTCTCTTTCATTATGTGATGGTTACACTTGCTTCTCAAATTAAAAGTGTAACCCCCCATAATTTACACAAAGAATAAAAACATAATAATTCAAAATGGAGTTACTTTTGGTATGCAAACCAAAAAGATCCCTCCCCTATGCCTAAAGAACTCGTGCAAAATAGGAAGTTAGTGGGTTTGATCCATTTGTAACACTTAACAAGTTTGGATCCACTTACATAACCCATTACACTTATTGGATTAAAAGAAAAACAACTAAAATGGGCTTTATAACAAAGCGCACGCCTCTCTTGTCATGGATCCTTTAGTTGGATAATGTAAGTTAATAATTTGGGCTTCATTCCATCCAATCTTGCATTTGGGCATGCTTCCATGATAAGAACCATAGTTTGAATTAACACTTGTTAGGCTTTCTTGGTTGTAACATTTGTCATTGGCCCACCAAGTCCTTGGCTAGCTTCTTGAACCATACTCCAAATTGGGCTCATATCATCCCCTCCTTCTTTGAGTGGATTCGACCTCGAACTGAAGTCTTCATCACCAATACTAGTCATTTCTGGTGCATCTAGAGTATTCTTCACAACCACATTGCCATAGGATGCTTCCTTTGGAATGAAATTACCAAATTTATGCAAAAAAAATTACAAAACCAGTAGACAAAGAAAGATCGTTAGAAGCATTAGCAATTAAATAAAAATTGTTGCAATAAAAAATGAATTGGGGTCGCCTTGAAATCAAAGCCTCTTTCTCTTCACTTTTTTGTTGCCAAACAACTTTTTTTTTCTCACTAATTTTCACAATATTTTCCTCATTATTTTTCTCTTGATCACCCTTTTTTTCAATTGTTTTCTCACTCTTTTTTTCAATCTTTTTCTCACTCTCTCTTTTCTTTTTTCTCTTGCTCTCTCTTTTCTCTCATTTTTATTTGATCCTCACGAACTTCCTTTCGAGACAAAAGACTAAGGATAACTTTTCGGTTTTGATGTAAGAAAGAAAACTTGTTGGTGTACCCATCATGATTGGCCTTCTTATCAAATTGCCAAAGCCTTCCAAGCAACATATGACTTGCCTCCATAGGCACCACATCATAAAGTACACTATCATGGTATTTCCCAATTGAGAAAGGAACCTCAACTTGCTTATTCACCACCATTTCTCCAACCTCACTTAGCCATTGAAGCCTATATGGTTGTGGATGTGCCTTAGTTACAAGATTTAATTTTGAGACCAATCTAGAACTAACAACATTTATACAATTATCACCATCAATGATTAAAGAACAAACCTTCTCTTGAATTAGGCATCTAGTACGGAAGATGCTTCCTCTTTGACTATCATCTTGCACTTTGGGTTGGCTTCCCAAAAGTCTTCTTACCATGAACAAGTCTCCTTCTGGAATTTCTTCTCCTTTTTCACTCTCCTCCTCACTTGAAGCCTCGGATTGTGAGAACACTTCGCCATTCCTTGTTACCATTGTCCTCTTTGTTGGGCATTGGGATGCAATATGTCCATGGCCTAAGCATTTGAAGCACTTCACATCATGGCTTTTAGAAGTTGTTTCCAAAGGTTTCTTTCCTTGAGAGGTAGTCACGTCCTCTTTGGAAAATAGTGTACCCTCCTTCTTTGAATCTTCCTTCCAACTTGAGGATGAAAATTTAGATGAAGAAGATTGAAATTTGGACTTCTTCCTTTTAAGTTGTTGCTCCACCTTGATTGCTTGTTGGACCAAATCTTCAAGCTCCACATAATTTTGTAACTCCACTATGTCTTGAATATCTTGATTCAAGCCATGTAAGAACCTTGCCATGGTAGCCCCCCTATCTTCTTGAAAATTAGACTTATGTAAGGCCAATTCCATCTCCTTGAAATACTCATCAACGCTTTTGGACCATTGGGTAAGCCTTTGTAATTTGTTGTGAATGTCCCTTTGATAATGATTTGGGACAAACCTCTTCCTCATGACAATTTTCATCTCTTCCCAAGTATCAATGGGCCCCTCTCCAACTCTCCTCCCCTCCTTTTGTAATTGGTCCCACTACACAAGGGCATATTCTTTGAATTCAAGGGCTGCCACATTCACCTTCTTTTTTTCATTGTAAGAATTACAATCAAAGACTTGTTCTATTTTTATCTCCCACTCCAAGTAAGCCTCTGGATCATTCTTCCCAAGAAAGGGAGGAACTTTGATTTTGACCCCTTCAAGCCTATATCACGCCTCCTTCCGCTATGTCCTCCTCCTCTATGTCTTCCTCCTCTAGGCCTTCCTCTTTCACTATCATAGTCACTTGAATCATCACGGTGTAGGTTAGCAAGTTGTCTAAAATAATTGGCTTGCATTTGCTCCATTTGTCTTTGAAGAGCTTGGACTTGATCGGCCATCTTAGCTTGAAGAGTGGCTGACCTTGGAGATAAGGGTGGACTATCCTCATTGTTGGCCATGATTTGAGTAGAAGAATTTATGTGTTTCATCACTACACTCCCTCACTAGTACACACAAATATTTCTTTCTTTCTTTTTTTTCCTCACTCTTTTGGCCTTTTCCACACAAGATGTAATTTGTCACTCTTGCCTTTTTCCATTCACTTGTTCTCCTTTAGGTCTTAGGTGAGTCAAACACAAAACAAACAAAAATCCAAAAATCAAGTAACAAAAATCAAAAAACTTATCAAAACAAGAAAAACAAAGGAAAGGCTGGAAAGGAAAAGTTTGGAAAATAATGAAACAAAGGAAGAAGGGAAATATTTTCAAGAACACAAGTTGCTCAAATAGAACCCCCCCTTTTTTTAAAAAAAAAAATTGTGTCACGGCTGTGATGGTATCACGGCTTGCCTTGATCACTTATGGATTCACAATTTTTTTTTGTCACGGCCATGATGGGTATCACGTCTTGCCCGTGATCGCTTCTGACTTCACTAAGAAAATCTCACTTGAAAATTTGTTTAGAGCAAGAACACAATTTCGAAATTTCCCTTAAAAAACAGAATATTTTTTTTTTTGATTTTGGGTTTTGGAAGAAAAGAAAGAAAAGAAGAAAGATGAAGAACACAAACACAAAAATTCAACCAAAGCCTAAGCTTTGATACCACTTGATGACAACCAAATGGAAGGTTGCCTTGGAATGATCTTTTTGGTTGAATTTAAAACATATATGGCGCAAAACACTTCTTAGAACAAAATAAAGCTTGAGTTCAGAATTGTAACATAGTTGAAGGTGAAGAAATAAAAAAGAAAATGGATGAGAAAGGAATGATGTAGGTGCCACAAACAAGGATGTTTGATAAGCTAAATGATGTTCGCCACAAGAATCTTGGATTCTTGATAAGAACTTAGCTTGGTTCAACCAAGAACCTAGGAGAACAATTCTCTCACAAATGGATTTTAATCCAAAATGAACATCCAAGTTATGTTATTCATGGAATAGGCATCATTTACATAGGAGTAGGGCTGAATACATTTGGCTCACACTTAGTCTTTCAAATGATTCCAAAACCCCCACATAACTAGCCTAATAAACTAACTTAACACCCCATTAAGCTTAGCCACCATCTTAATCACGCCTCCCTCCTTTGATGGTCCCCTCTCTCTTTCATTATGTGGTGGTTATACTTGCTTCTCAAATTAAAAGTGTAACCCCCCATAATTTACACAAAGCATAAAATCTAATAATTCAAAATGGAGTTACTTTTGGTATGCAAACCAAAAAGATCCCTCCCCCATGCCTAAAGAACTCGTGCAAAATAGGAAGTTAGTGGGCTTGATCCATTTGTAACACTCAACATGTTTGGACCCACTTACATAACTCATTACACTTATTGGATTAAAAGAAAAACAACTAAAATGGGCTTTATAACAAAGTGCACGCCCCTCTTGTCATGGATCCTTTAGTTGGATAATGTAATAAGTTAATAATTTGGGCTTCATTCCATCCAATATTGCATTTGAGCTTGCTTCCATGATAAGAACCATAGTTTGAATTAACACTTGCTGGGCTTTCTTGGTTGTAACATTTGTAATTGGCCCACCAAGTCCTTAGCTAGCTTCTTGAACCATACTCCAAATTGGGCTCATATCAGGTACTTAGAGCTGTGCTAGTGTAATCATATAGATCCACAACCATTCATTGGACATTGTAGCCTCAACTAATCCAGTTCTTCTTTTGCGAGAATCCATAATCATTCCCGTTCCCTTCAATCTCACATTCCATAAAAAACAAAACATATAGACATTAACAATCATATTGTAAGGGAAAATGCGTCAACAAGATTTTAAAAATTGATTGATGTCCATTCTAGTTGCCTTTATTTGAATTTAATTTAAGTTATTCTTTTAATAATAAAAATTAACAATCAATGAGGTTTGACACATTTGGTCAAGCCTTCCACTACACTCGCCGTGGCTTGGGTTTGATTATCATATTTCTCCCGTTGGCAGATGATATGTAAATTCCTCTATAAACCCTTATTGAAGTTGGTGGTCTTCCCTAACCCTGAAAATTGGCATACCTTCCTCTAATCAACGTGTGTAAACAAAAAATAAATAAATATCAATTTAGTCCCAAAATTACAAAAGACCAAATGGAAACATATTTTTTTTTTAAAAAAATAACTTTTTTAGATGCTTCTGATATTATTTTATAATTTATAATATAAAAATATAATACATGCAATAAATCATCAATAACACCAGAAACATTTTAGTCACATACATCTCTAATAACTAAAATAGTTGTTTAATTTTGCAAAAATATAACAACTATTAGTTGCATTTAAGCATTCCAATTCCAACAAACAACTGCCACGTAGCTAAAAAATTCGAAGAAACCATCAACTTCTATTGGTTGTCACAGACACCCCAACACTCGCATGTAATCTTAAAGAAACCCATCCCAGCAAGCGAAAAAGGACAACAATGCATTATATCCGCAATTTTGAGAATTGCGACTTTATTTTCTCTCTCTAAACTCTCTCTCTCTAAAACCCCCGAACCCAAACCCTTCTCAGCTTGCTTCTTACTTCAACAAGATCTAACCCTGGTACTGCACTATTTCTCAATTTCGTTTTTCTTAGTTCATTTTTCCTTTTGGGTTTCAAAGTTTGAATCTTTATGCTGCCTTCTATTCTGGGTTTTCAGCAAAATTTGATTTTTATTATGTTATTTCTTTTACGCCATGAACAAATCTATGCAGTTTTTTCATCTGGGTCTTTTACTTATTGCTAAATTTCTGTGTTAAAAGAGAGTTTCTTTTGTGTATTTATTTAAGGCTTGAAGTTTTATTTTATTATTTTCTTGTTTAGAAACAGTTTCTATGGAGGAACCAGAGAAGAAGGGGTTACATACTTGTGGAACTTTAGAATCCACAGTGACCCATGATGAGAAAGTGGGTGATGAAACCAAGGAGTCTATGGACTGTGGGGGCCAGGTTCAGATGGAGGGTACTTTCTCAGAGGAGCTGGATGGAGAGGGTGGAGATTGTAATGGTAAGGATGTAATGGTGGAAGTGTTGGGTTCAGATTTGTACATAGATGGTGTTTGCACTAGTGGAAGTGGTGCTGAGCTGAATGAGGAATTGGGTTGTGGTGGATTAGTAGAGGGTGTTGAGGATTTGGGTAAAGATGTGAAGCCTGCAGGGGAAGGTAGTGGGGCTGAGTCTCAGTTTGAGGGTTTGCAAGCTGTGGTACCCGAAGAATCTAGGAGTGGGAATGTTGGGGTTGAGTTGGATGGTGGGGTGTTGGAGAAGGAAGAGAGCGGTCAAGCAGTTCTTGGTAGTGATGAATTTGATGTTGCATCAATAAATGGGGAATCTTGTTTGGACAATAGAGCTCATGAAGAAGCTGGAACTGGGGTCAGTGACTCTTTCTCAGTTGGCAATACCACATCTGGCAAAATTGAAGTTCCCACAGTGGAGGATGATGGGGTTGAAGGCGTCAATGCATTGGATACCATGGTCCCAGATCAAAAGATAACAAATGCTGAATGTGATCATGTTGGGGTTGATCGCTCGAAGGCATTGGATGCTGGGGTCCCAGATCACAAGGTGGCAAATACTAGATGTGATAATGCTTTAGAATCTTCATTGACGGTTAGTTCTGTGGGGGAAGAAAATGTGCACAGCAGATGCACTGACAATGATAATCAGGAAGACAGGAACTTGACTGATACAGAAGGTGGAAATGATGTGACCATGAAAACATTGGATGGACAGGAAAACATTGCTAACATGAAGAGTGATAAAATATTGGAGAAAGAAGCATGTATTCGTGACAAAGTAGAATTTGAGGAAAAGTTAAATTCAGTTGAAGAACAGCCAATGGAGATTGATAAAGATGTTGACAACTCCAATAGTATGCTGAAGGAAGTAGTTATTGGAGCTGAAGTTGCAGTGAACAAGGCATTTTTGAACTCTGAAGAACAGCAGCGCTTTAGGCTTGAAAAGTGTGTTAAAAAGGAACAGATTACTGATATTTCACAGGTTAGTTCAGAGACAGGGCAGGAAATGGAAGTTGAGAAGGATATGGGTGGTTTTTCTACTTTAGATGAGCCTTGTTCAACAAAAGAAGTGGAATTAAGCAAGAATGTTGTGGATGCTGAGAAATGTAGCATGGATAAAGGAATGGAAATGGAAGTTGATGATCAACCAGAAACAGCAAGGATTAAAATAATGAACCACTCTTCGGAGGTTAAAGGTAAGATCTCTACTGATTTCGAAAATCCTATTTTCCAGCTCAACTAGGGGTTGAAAATGGATTGTAGCAGTAAATGAAAATGTTCTTTTGGTTCCAGTTAGTGATGCTTGTAATTCTGTGGATGCAGGTACATTGGAAAGTGTTGAAGTGCAAGTTGGCATTTCTGAGCAGGTTGGTGCAAATGGAGGTCAGGAAATTGATGTTGGGGAACTTAATGATGCCGAACAGAGAAGAACAGATGGGAAAGTCACAAAACGTACATCCATGAAGCTTCGGAGTTCAGAAGTATTTCATCCGGCAGGTTATTTGCTTCCAACAGAAAAGGAAGGTGAGTTTTCTGTGTCTGATATGGTTTGGGGCAAGGTTAGAAGCCATCCATGGTGGCCTGGACAGATATTTGATCCTTCAGATTCATCTGAGAAGGCAATGAAGCATTATAAAAAAGACTGCTATTTGGTAGCATATTTTGGGGATAGAACATTTGCTTGGAATGAAGCATCTCAGCTAAAGCCTTTTAGGAAACATTTCTCTGCCATTGAAAAGCATAGTACTTCAGAATCATTCCAGAATGCTGTAGATTGTGCTTTGGATGAAGTCACAAGACGAGTAGAATTTGGCCTAGCATGCCCTTGCATACCTAAAGATACCTATGACGCACAATGAAGTACCAGATTGTTGAAAACACCGGGATTCGAAAGGAACTAAGTTCCAGACATGGGGTGGATGAATATGTAAATGTCAGCTCCTTTTCACCTGTTAATCTTATAAAATACTTGAGAACGTTATCTGTGTTGCCAACTGGTGGCTTTAATCGCTTGGAGCTTGTGATAGCTAAGGCTCAGTTGCTTGCATTCTATTGTTTGAAGGGTTACTCTAGCTTGCCGGAATTACAATATGGTGGAAGTTTGGACAATGACATGGACACCTCAATTCATGATGGTGAGAAAAGTTCGAGTAAAGTTAACAAGCATGTAACTCCTGTGAGTAAGAATGATGGTCAAGCTCGCCCTGGAAATTTAAAAAGTCGTCACAAACGTAAACATAATTTGAAAGATGGTATGCTTCCAACAAAGAAGGAAAGGAGCATGTCCGAATTAATGGGTGGCACTCCTGATTCTCCAGAATGTGATTATTGGTCTGATGAGAAGGCATCTGATAATCTGGTTTTACCTTCCCTCTCCAAGAAAAGGAAAACTATTGACGACTTTGCTGATGACCCAGAGATGCGACATGGGAGAAAAACAATATCCCTTGCAAAAGTTTCAAATACCACAAAGCCATCATTTAAAATTGGTGACTGTATTCGTAGGGCTGCTAGCCAACTTACTGGGTCACCCTCTATGTTGAAGAGTTCTGATGACAGGCCTCAGAAAACAGATGGAAGCACTGATGGTTTTTCTGGGAATGGATCTGATGTTCTCTTCCAGAAGTTTGAGGAGGCTCAGAGGTCAAGTGTGATTTTTCCAACACAATATTCATCTCTAGACGATTTGCTATCTTCACTTCACAGGGTGGCACAAAATCCCCTGGGAGATTATAGTTTCCCAGAAGCTATTGTGAGCTTCTTCTCTGATTTCAGGAATTCAATAATTGTGGCTGATGATTCTGGAAAAGATATCTTTTGTACAGATAAAGTTGGTACTAAAAGGAAGAAACCACCCATAGCTGGATTGCCAGAAACATTTGAATTTGAGGATATGAGTGATACATATTGGACAGACAGGGTCATCAACAATGGTTCTGAAGAGCAACCACCTGAAGAGCAACCACCAGAAGAGAAACCACAACGAAGAAACAAGAAAAAAGATTATCAACTTGTCCCTGCTGAGCAAGGGAAGCCTGTTAAAGCTAGTCGTAGGCCCTATTCCAGGAAACAATATTCTGACAGCAATCATGCTGAGGCTCCTGAAAAACCTTCTGGTTATATAGATGAGAATGCCCCTGCAGAACTTGTCATGAACTTTGCTGAGTTGGATTCGGTTCCCTCAGAAACGAGCCTTAATAAAATGTTTAGGCGTTTTGGACCACTAAAGGAATCTGAAACAGAAGTTGATAGAGTAAGCAGCCGTGCTAGAGTGGTTTTTAAAAAGTGTACTGATGCAGAGGTCGCATGTGGTAGTGCTAAAAAGTTCAATATATTTGGACCAACACTTGTAAACTACCAGCTTAACTATACTCCCAGTGCATTGTTCAAAGCTTCATCTGTTGCCACAACACAGGACCAGGAGATGCATCTCGATCTTTCCAATTTTGAAGTTAATATGGTCTAAATTGTTTGGTAAGTAACTTTGAATTACCATTTTATACACAATATTTTAGTTGGTTCACTTTGATGGATAAGCTATGTCCCATGGGCCATGGTTGATGTGATATTAAATTTACACTATTCCAATTGGGGATGCAGTAGCTTCAAGAAAAAATATGATCGAAGATTTAGTCATCTTAGATATTCTGATGGGGGATGCTTTAGTTTTGATGTGGTTTAGTTTTGATTTGGAGGTTAATTGAATTATTCCATAACCCTGGTCGGTCACAAATATTTAGGGCAAGTAGAAGTTTTTAAAGAAATATGTCAACCTACCAGTTATCTAGTATTTGTCTTTCGTATAAGTTCTATTTACTTTCTTAGATGTGTGCATTGCAAAACGAATGTTTCTTTTGGGAACAGGCACTCAATTTTGGGTAGACCTATCTTAATGTGCAATTGTATGTTGGCTTGAATAAGTTGATGAGCAAATAATCTGGTTTCCTTAGTAAAAACAGGGATTTGAATTCCTTTCTTCCTTTGTTTGGCTAGTATAGGCTTTCTAACAAAATTCCACGGTAAAGAGTTGAGAGTACTTTAAAAATAAAGATTTTTGTGTGTTTTAATGTTGCACCAACACATCTTTTGTTTGGTCTGGTAGATTTTTTACATTTACTTTAAACTGGAGTTTAATTTTAATGCAATATTCTATGAACAGTGAATGACATTTGTGATTCTCATTTCAGGGATTGGAGACAATCATGTGGGGGCATAAATTTAACTGAACGAACTACTGAAGCAAATTTTTACTTAGTGGCTGCTTTAGGAGAGGTAACCAGAATGTTAATTCATCTGGTCATCCATTATTCTGTTAGGTGATATTTTTGGTAGTAGGATTCCTTTTATTTTAGCTTCATAGTTTGTAATCCATTTCCTAGTTTTCTGTATAGTCTTGTTAACCAACCCTCTTTTGTAGTTGCCATCACACCCCTTATAGATTTATTTCAAATTCTCATCTGAATTATTTGTTTCATATTAATATCAATGCTACATATAATAGTCATTGGTAACTATACTTTCATTTCAGAGGGATAGGAGTTGATGCTAGTCGAATCGGTTATATGCCTAAGCAATTTGTAAGTGTAGGATTATGTTAACTTGTCTGTTAGAATCTCCACATTTCATTGCATATGTTTCAGTGAACAGTACTTTAAGTACTTGGGAAATGGGAAACAGTTTTTCAGAAACCTCTTCCCAAGAGAATACTAGATCAACCCCAAGAACAACCAGGGTTTTTCTTTGCATTTATCATACTTGAGTTTTGGAAATACAGCCCTTGCACTTGCAGAACTTATGCCCGTAAGGCCAATTGTTATGCCTGGTTAGCTACTGCTGCTCTGAAGCCCCTGAACCAATCTGTCCTTCCTTTTTGAGCAATGATAGTTGTACACAGATTTGATGTCCAACATCGTATATATATACTCATTCACATTTGTTTATTATTTTTTCTCTCTCATCACATGTATTTAACACTTCAAAACAACCTACCCCCATATTGGTGTCCACCATAGATGTCCCAAAAGTGTGTACAATTATCATTTCTGTCCCTTTTACTTGCTGAAAGTTATAAATCTTGCTGAAAGCGTATTCCTCTACTCCTCCCATTCCTGTAGCACCAAAATCTGGTGCTGAAATACTTTGGAAATTTCAAAATGGACTTTGCATGAGTCGGAATGGCCTGAATTTTGATTTTTATTAGCACTTCCTTTCCTGCTTGTGACAAGTTTTCCTTTCAACATTTAACCTTTCCTGTTCTTGTGAAACTCTAGAACATCTCAATAATTGAAAATGGTTCTTTTATGATAAATTTTTGAAAAGAAGCAAAGACTTGATGGGTTTCAACAACTAGATGTCAACTGCACCAATGTGGAGTAGTTCTTTTTTAAAAACTGTAAATGATCCCAGTCCTTTCTCATTATTCTATATTTGATCCAGCTATGGGCTTGGCTTCTCAGTTTTTCACATTCTACTGGCAAGCCTGGAACCCTGGTACATCCATTCCTCCATTCTCAGTTGGCTTGTTAGGCCAAGTGGGACTGTTACTTCTGAATACCACTTTGGTCTTCTGCATGAGATACTATCACCTGAAGCTGTTTTAATTGTTCAAAACCCGAACCAATTGATATGATTCTTCTTGGCTTTCTGAAGAAGCGGATGGAGCCATGTAAATCGCAGATGCGCATGAGAGCTGGTCAATTTATGAGACAGCTTTGACAGCAATGCAAAGGGACTGATTCAGCCCGTGGTTGAATAATAGATAGAGCCTTAACACAGTTCATGATCCTCTGAGTCCTTAGGTTAAAGCAATGGTCCTGAGCACTGCCTCTAAATAGTTCCCAACCATATCTAGCTTCATCAAAACATAATGGTAATCCTCTCCTCTTTCTGAATAGTTCCCACTCTGTATGACTTGAGTTGAACTCCAAGATCCCCTGTTGGTAGGTGATCAATCTGTATAGATTTTCGTTGGGGTTGGTAGTTTGTCTTGAATTTAGAATGGGGAGAGATATCTCCATCCCCCAAAAATCATTGACCAATAGGGAATTAGCATGATTGCGCTAATTAAAAGCTGGACATTAAAGCCTTCCATAATGTTGAATACAAATTAAAAGCTGAATACAAATTATTGTAGTTAATGCTAAAATCATTGACCAATAGGGAATTGACATGATTGTGCTAATTAAAAGCTGGACATTAAAGCCTTCCATAATTATGCAAAAAAATCGTTAGGTGTATAAATGCTTTCTACCAAATAATGCATTAAATGTGAGATGCCTGAGGAGATGATACTTGAAAGAGCATTCAATGAGTTTTATTCGTAAATGTATATAGTATAGATAACCCAATATGTAGCATATTCGTTTCAAAGGCTGAGCCATTTGTTATATGATATGATGATGTATTATTGTAAAGTCATGATATTTGAACATTAGAATTAATGTTTTTAAAATCGGATCGATCATTGAACCAGTGAAGGCATATTAATTATGGTATTTACTCCCAAAAGTGTAACAAAACTCATGGGCGTATTATCCCAAAGTTTTTTTTATTTTATTATATTTTTTGGTCCATAAACAAATAAAAAGCAAAAGTTTACTGGGCCTGGTTTAGCCCATTTGCGTTAAAAATAAAAAAAAGGGAACCAGGTTGGGCGTTAAAAACAAAACTCATGCTTCCAATGTAGAGCATGCTCTTGCTGGGCCATTGGTTGGTAATAACCCGTGTAATAAAAGGAACAAAGTAAAGAGACTCTTTGAAAACGTGCAGACAACTAAAAACCCTACTTTTCTTTCTGTTCAGACTCAGAAGCGCCTCCCCCCAATCCCCCATAATCCCCTCTCACCCTCATTTCGGCAACTCCTCCATCATTGCCACTTGCCGTTCTCCGCCCCCTTCTCTGTAAGTCCGTCCCCTCTCCGCCCTTCTCTGTAAGAACGCAGTGTGATAGTGTGACGAAGTGAACAAAGTTGAACGCAGATAAAATAAAAGGAGCTTCAGCCAACCGGCCGAATCAGATGAACTATCGGTTTTCACCGGGTTTTCCCGGTTCATCATCGGTTCTGCCAGTTCTCGTCTGTTTTGATGCATGAGTGGTTTTGTGATTGCTCCGGACCGGACACTAGATCGGTTCCCGGTCCAACCGGTCGAATCGGCCGGTCCTGTTCGGTTTTGATAACATTGCTTAGAATACAATATTTAAACGACACTTCTCTTATGAATGATTATTTCAGTTTTATATATAGACTAGTATGGTAGCATTTGGTCTCACAAATTTATGATGTCTCATGAAGTGTCAAATTAGGGTGTATAAAAAATAGGGAAAAGCGTCTACACTCCATTAAACTTTAATCTATTTGCAAATAGACACCTTCAACTATTTTTTTCTTCCTAATTAGTCCTTAAACTTTTACTATTAGTAAAATCAACACTTCTACTATTTTTAAGTCTCAATTAGTCCGTAAGCTTATGCTATTAGTAAAATCAATCCTTCTATTATCTCAGTTAGATCATTAACAGATTATAAATTCAATCGTTCATTTCACTTAAATTCAATCCGTTGATTATATATATATATATTTTAATTTTTATTAAAGTAGAGGAGGAGAATAAAAACATATAAGCCTCAATACCTTGTTCCTATTTTCTTCCTGTTTTAAAAAAAATAAAAAATACAATCAACGGTTTGGATTTAAATGAAATGACAACTGGATTTATTTACCATTCGTAATCTAACTAGTAGTTAATTGAACGATCGATTTTACCAATAGTAATAGTTTAAGGACTGATTGGGACGGAAAAATAGTTGAATGATTAATTTTACTTTAGAGGTGGCAACATGGGTTGGGTTTGACGGGCCAACCCGTTTAACCCACCATTTTTAGCGGGTTGGGTTGAGGTCCCCAACCCACCAATCCGTTTTGACCTACCCTGCCTAACCCGCCAAGAAAATGGGTTGGGAGCGGGTTGGCCTGCCAACCTTTTTAAAAAAAAAAAAAAAAAAAAGACAAATATTTAATTTTTATGTTACAATTATTTTTAGTTTACCTTCTCTTAAGATCAGTAGTTAGTCCATCTCGTTCAATAATTATTTGTGTGTGTGTATATATATATATTAGTATACAATTATCCACCTATTAGGACTATATATATTTGCATGTAGTTCTTCCTATTCAATAATATATTTATATATTAGTCTACTACTGAAAAATAATTATTTATATTCTGTGATGTTTTAGATGAAATTGGTATGTTAGTAAATTTAATTTTTCATTTTTTTTACAAATTTTTTACAAATTTTTATTTTTTTCCCTAATTTTTGGCGGGCCGTCCTATCAACCCATTGCTAAACGGGGGAGGTTTAACCCATTTCCACCAAAACAGGCCAACCCACCCCGTCCCGTTTTCGGGCGGGTTAACGGCAGATGGGGTGGGTTGGCCCGTTTTGCCACCTCTAGATAGTATGAGTTTAAGGACTAATTGGGAATAAAAATTAGGTGAAGATGTCTATTTATAAATGAGTTAAAGTTTAGTGAGTGTGTATGTACTTTTCCCATAAAAAATTATGAGTTTAATTGTTATGCACTGTTAGTGTAAATCTTTACATTGTCAACTAATTAGAAACCAGGGTATGAGTGACTTTTTAGGTAATTAGGATAAGATTCAAACATTTTAGCTTATGTGGCGATTTCTGATCAGTTAACAATATTTAAAATCTTTACACTAACAATGTATACAAATTAAATCCCGAAAGTATTATTGATTATTCTGTCGTGAATGCATTCGACAAGAGATTGAGTATTGCAGGAGAAAGTCTTGGGTGGGCACAAACCCAACACCTAAGCCTTAGGCACATCCAATGATAAAATTACAACACACCAAAATTCAATATATTTATTTTAAAATAAAAAAAATTATTTCTTTTCTCCCAATAGTTTCTCTCTTCACATTTGTTCCCGGACCCAATAGGTCGAGGCCCATGAATATGGAGGAGAACATAAGAGGCCCACAAAGTATTTGACACTAAGAACCGAGATATCTTTTAATGATGAACATCCCAGCTCGCTCCGGGCAGGCCGAGTTGTTAGCAAGACAAGTTAGCAGAACAGGTAATGACAAAGAGAAAGATGCCCTCGGGTCAAATCGGCTCACGCCATATGTCTGAGACCGTGTAAAACAGGTCGGATGTTTCGGAAAGATGATCCACCTAAGGTATATGGGAGTGGAAGAGCTCACTGGGACACGTCATGAAGACACGTTACGAGTTTGGAAGGATCCCACGATGATTGGGGAGAGAAGGAAAATACTCCACTCGATGTAACCGTCCCGCGTGATAGGCACGCGCTAGGATCTCTATTTAAACTGGTCATCTTCCTCATTAAGTCAGATTCCATTGTAATGTTCACACACACACTCTTAGTAGGAGGGGATGACCTAGATGTACTAAGACCGTCCTTTTGTACTAAAATCACCATTAATACAACTCCTACTTGATATATTGATATTTATTGTTTAGCATAAACAATTGGCGCCCACCATGGGGACTAGGTAAAACTTTTCCCTAGCCACGCCCATTTCAGACCACCATGGTAACCACCTGAAGTGCTAGCATGACAGATGGACTGAAATGGCACAAAACAGCACTAGAAGGGGGTTGAATAATGTTTTCGCAAATCAGAGTTTTCAAAGCACAAAACAAAATTCAGTGCAAATAAGACGCTATAAGGCAGTCGCCTGTTTCAGCAAGCTGAATTGCAAAGAGCAACCATTAACACTCCCCAAACTATTAGTAACAGCAATTAAATAACTTAACACTCACCCACAGCCTTTACGTTACATCCAGTCCTTGGCTTCACCAAGTTTTATCACTATAACTGATCAAGGTTACAAACGAGTATTATTTGCACACCTAGCCTGTCTAGGCTCCACCACAAGTATTATTTGCACACTTAGGCTCTTCAAGCTCAACAAGTATTCTTGAAACAAGCCTCTTCAGGCTCAAGGAGTATGAGGGTTGTTTGAAGCAGAGCTTCAGTAATACAACAACAATTCAACCAAATAACACTTCAGAAAGTGAATACAGATTTATGATCTGGTGAGTTGCAGATTGAATTCTTCTCTAAATGATTTGTTGTGACGCCCTCTACCCCGCATGTATTTATAAAGAGATAAAAAAAAGTAAAAGAAAATAATTTGAAATTAAATAAACACATGCTTATTATTCATGATAATAAAAACCAATGGGTAGGGAATACCACATCGTAAACAAAACGTCATAACACGGAAATAAAACATATCATAAAAACATAACTGAAAACAAAACCCAACCCCGATGTCACATTATAGAGCTGGTAACCAACAATCCGGAAACATCGCGAATAAACAAACTAAAACTGGAAATAAATCCTAACTACGGGTAAGCGGCTCCTTGGAGTCACTCCTCAACTGGCTGCTCTCCATCCTCTGCATAAAGATAAGGTACATGCAAACAACAACAGAAAGATGGGGAGTAATATGTATATAAACATAAAGGCATGGAAACAGTTAGCAAGATGAACATGCATCACATATACAAATAGCATATCAAAGCATAATAACATCCCAGCATAATAATATCATTCACATCATCTCAAACAAGTATGTAATGCGATGCAACTCTATTCCATTACTCCGTTATGCACTTGGATCCAATCTACCTCAGGAAGTCAACTTCGGAGTTACATATCCACATTGGCCATTAAGCACCAACGCCGGCAAATCACCGAACCATGGGTGAACCCTTGGATAGCCGATGCACCCTACTCTCGGATGCGCCACCACGGGTGTACATGATTCACTTGAATCGCTGCGGATGGCCAGATCGCCTTACTCTCGGACGACCTCCCCTTGTGTTGAACATCCCCCACTAACATCTTCGATGCATGAATTCTTGAGGAACAACAACACAATCAAACAAACACCACCTTCGCTTGGGCCACTAGGCTACCCAAGTTTTAACACCGTCAACACCTCGACCACTTGGCATCGAGGCACCCTTGGCCACTAGGCTACCAAGGTTCAACATTAACAACACCTTGACCATTAAGCATCAAGGCCCCCTTGGCCACTTGGCTACCAAGATACAACAATGTGTGGTAAACATCGTTTCTGATAGAGCTGTCAAAGTGAGCCAACCTGCATGAGCCGGGTTGGCTCACCACGGGTTGAGCATAAAGTGAGCCGAGCCGGGCTGGCTCACTTTTTTAGTGAGCCAAGAAGTATCTAACCCGGCTCGACCCACCACAGGTTGGCTCACTTAGAATTAAAAAATTAAAAAAATTCAAAAAAAAAAAAAAACAACACTTGAGATGAAATCCATCCCTGCACGTAACAAGATTAATGTGAACACTTCTGCAGGTATTAGAATTAAACTTGACCAATCTACACCACAACTCCTTAAATTTATCAAGAGAGAGAATTAGATTAAGATAGAACTATTTCCAACTCAGTGGTCAGAATTATAAGAATGTTATAGTTAAAAATAAAGACAGAATCAGTTCTACAGGAAGATGACAGTAGCAATCCTGCTTAGAACATAAAGAGGTTGAATGCAACCCGCTTATGGAGATTGAAAATAAAGACAGAATCAGTTCATCAAAATTGAAGCTTCTCGTGTAATTGTTGTGAACCTCCATTGGAACCTTGTGAGAAGGGAAAGAAGCAGACTCCTGAGCGAATGATTACAGCATCACTATCATAGGCATGGTGGAAACAAGCTCTGTTTTGAAGGACTCCAAATTCCACAATCAAGCTCAGATTTGAACTTATGTCAGGAGCTTGAAAGAGGGGGATTTCGAATTATCCATCGCCAGCGACGTTCATTTACTCCTTCACAAGATCAGGATTGGGGTTGAGTGAGGCATTCAGTTGAAGCAATGAAGCGGGTTGGGGAAAGAAACTAAGAAAGTGGGCTGGGTTGTCACTAGGCTCACTACTGATTTGGGGTAATGAAAAAAGAGACAGCTCGCGGGTTGAACCTGACTCACCACAGGTTGTGCCCGGTCAATCCACGGGTTAAGTGGGCCGGGTCAAAATAACCCGGCAGTAAAAACGAGCCTATTTTTTAGCAATCCAGCCCACTAGTGAGTCGGGTTGGCTCATGGGTTGTAACCCATATTGACAACTCTAGTTACCGACTTAGCCATCTTTACATTTGTGTTTAATTATCCTTGTTAAGTCTTCATTGAGTTATCTAACTTGTCTTTACTGCGTTTGGTGTCTTATTATCATCATTGGGAACATTTGGGGTAAAATACCCCTATTTTGTTTCTGCATTTCTGTTATGTACAAGGGAGCACGGTCGTGCTTCCCCCAGCACGGGCGTGCTGACTTTTAAGTCAAGTACGGTCGTGCTGACTGTTGAGCACGACTGTGCTCGTTGGAGCATGGCTGTGCTGTTTCTGGGCAGAAGGGTTGAACTAAGCCAATGAGCATTAATCTCACTCCTTACTACATTCGATTCTTATGAACGATTGGGAGTTCATCCCTTAATTTCAATCATCTTTAATGTCTTATTAACATCATTCATCATTAACCACATCAACAGCCAATCACAAGTCATGGTATAACAATATCATTGTTAACACTGTGACACCCTTCTATCCCGCATGTTATAAGACATTTAATATAAAAACAATTAAAATAAAAACATGCATTTATTAGATAAATTAAAACCTTTGTCCATGGGTAGAAAAGTCCCACATGAACCAGTTCACAAATGCGGAAAATAAACTAAGTTAAAACAAATAAAACATAAGAAATAAACTACCCAACCCCGATGTCACAACTCAGAGCTGGTATAACCATTCCGGAAATATATCCTCGGAATACAACTGAAACAACTAACTAAACACAAGAACAACCCTATTATGAGTGGCGGCTCCTCAGAGTCACTCCTCTCCGGGCTGCTCGTCATCCTCTGCAAAATGCCTATCAGGCCAGACACAAACAAATAACGGGGAGTAAGAATAATGTAAACAATAACGGCGTGGAGATAGGAAGCAAGGTAAACAAACAGCATGGCAACAACTAGCATACAACATCATAACAATGTCACAACATCCATCATCATCATAAAAAATATCCAGTATGCCACGCAGTGCAATGCAACACTACTCTACTACTCCAACTATGCATGTGGATCCAACTAACTCAGGATGAACGAATTTGGAGTTACATATCCGTATTGGCCATAGAAGCACCAACACCGGCAGTTCACTAAACCTTGGGTGAATCCCATGGATAGCCAACGCATCAAACCGTGGATGCCTCATCACGGGGGGCCTCGGTCACCAAACCATCGGGTGACCTACCGTGGATGGCCAGAACACCGTACTCTCGGGCGATCTCCCCTATGTCGAACCACCCCCATCAACCAACAACTCCAATGCTCTATGCAAATGGCACAACAACAAACAATCTCAACCACCTCCTTGCTCGGGCCTTGAAGCTCCCAAGACTTCAACATTATCATCAACGTAACCTTAGACGCAAACCATGGGGTCAAGGCTCCCTTGGCCAATAAGCACCAAGGTTCAACTCAACATGCTTGGGTCAATAAGCACCCAAGACTTCAATATCAACAACGCCTTAGACCCAAACCGTGGGGTCAAGGTCCCCTTGGCCAATAGGCACCAAGGTACAACTTATCAACATGCGGTAACCCAACGGATACCGACTTAACCATCTTAACATCTCACCATCTCATCTTCTTAATCATCTTTAACCGAGTTGTCTCATCTTTATCTTTGATTAGCTATATCAACTTATCATCATTGGGGGAATGGGGTTTGAAACCCCTTAAGTCCTTTAATTCTGTTTCTGTCTAGGAGGGGTGAACACGGTCGTGCTTAAACCCCAGCACGGGCATACTCAACTCATTACGGGCGTGCTGCCGTTTAAGTGGAGCACGGTCGTGCTTCCTATTTGGCACGGTCGTGCTCCTCTACTGTACGTTCGTGCTCAATGCGCAACCATTTCCCAGAATTTAAACTGGGAGCACGGTCGTGCTCCCTGTTCAGTACGGTCGTGCTCATCGTACGACAGTGCTGTTCTGGGTAGTGTTCAACACGGGTTCTTGACCCAAATAATTCAGGGATTAAAACCATTAATCATCACGTCTTATTAAAGCCTAATTAACCAATTAAATATTTTTATCAATAAAAAACATCATCATAACAGTCACGATAGCAACAGTATCATCATCATATCATCAACCAAGGATAACATATCATCATATTCATACCAACATAATCAACATACTCATGAAATTCCCCAAAAATTACATAACAATCAATTAGAGCATGTTGTCAACAGAAACAACAATCAACATGTTATTCGTACAACATAAAACGATACCGAGTTCATGGGGAACCCCTTTACCTTATTATACCCCCACTGCCTATGGTTACACTACCCTTCTCCCCATACTTGGATTGAAGGTTGATCTAAACGCAAACGTGAGCTCCTAACAACAAACCGGTTCCTTCCCTTCGAGCGGTTCAATCCAAAATCAAGCCTTGGTTAAACAAAAACACAAAACCCATTAGTTTCCGATTCAAACCATGAAAAGGAAAACACAAGGGAGAGAAAAGCTTACCTCTAAACTGAAACCAATAGACCAAGCTCCCCAAAAGGTTTCCAAAACTCCACTATATCAATGGATTAAGAGAAATTAGGGAGAAAAGCACAGGTAGCCGCAATATGGTGACTGCTGCTACTAAAAATAGGGTTTCACGTAAAATCCTCGGTCTCCGTGCAAAACTATATAGTCTGGACCTGAGCACGGTCGTGCTCACCCTTGAGTACGGTCGTGCTGGACTTAGCGTCAGCGAAACACGGTCTTTACATTGAGCACGGCGTGCTCACTGTTGAGCACGGGCCTGCTTAACTTAAAATTAGAAACACGCTTCTGACTTTAAGCACGGGCGTGCTGGATAATGAGCACGGGCGTGCTCATGTACCAGAAAGGGACTTTTAAGACAAAATACCATTAAGCCCTCAACCAACAATTCTAACTTAACAAAATCAGCTTAAGCAACCAAACAAGCTTTACAAAAGCACTTACGAAAAAGCAAGGTGTTACAAACACAACCAAACAGGGTATGGACATCATCATCATTAAACTATGCATGGCATCCTCAAATATAATTCATAACAACAATATTCATACCAAACAGTTAAGCACATATCATCATGAATAACAAGTAAACAAATAACAAACAATAGGGTCATGGGTTAACCCTTCATCTTACGTTACCCCCAAGCCTACATGTTTATACTATCCATTCTCCCCATACCTGGTATGAAGATCTAAGCCCCTTTGCTAAGCACAAACGAAACTACTCTTATTCCCTCGAGCGGCTCGATGAACTCTTCAAGCCTTGGCCAAACACAAGAGGACTAACCAATTAATCACCAAATCCAAAGAAACAAGGAAAAGAGACTAATAGAGGGATAGACCGTTACCTGATAATGGCACTAACGCGTAACTTCTCTCCCAACGGACGTAAGAGAACTACGAATTTCAAAGGGTTCAAAGGAAGGGAAAGGGAAGAGGTTTCTGTCACACTAGGATTGCCTAAAGTGCCAATTTGAGGGTTAACACTCGTAACCCTCGCAGACTGACTTGTTTTTCTAGCCTTAGAGCCGAGCACGGCCGTGCTCCCCACTAAGCACGACCGTGCTTAACTCGAGCATGGAGTCGTGCTCATTTAATCACGGGCAAACAATTTTCACGTCACACGTCACACGTTTCCGACATGGCCATGCTCCCCTTGAGCACGACCGTGCTTGTGACTCACTTAGCCATTGAGCACACCAACGAGCACGAGCGTGCTAGTACGTGAGCACGACCGTGCTCACGCACCAGAAAGGGGATTTTCACCTCGAAAGCCCGACTTAGCCCTCTTACAACATTTCTAAGGTAACTTAACTACATAAAACATAGGACTTCAAAGACAAAAGGAAATCCTGATTGGATTAACCTCAAGGTTGCTAGTTTATTATATAGTAATTAATATTATAATTACTGTATATATATATATATATATATATATAATTGACATTAAATTTCATTTCTTTTGTAGTATCGTCATCAGATAGATAGTTGGTCGTGTGCCTATTATGTGATGCATCATATGTTGAACATCGTCTCCGCATCTATTACCGAGAGATGGAGGAAGGTAATTAATTAAACAAGTTATTTAATTATATATTTTATTTTTGGTGATGACTTGAGTTAATGTTTATTTTATTTGAACTTGTGTAGACTTTTAGCGATCAATCTCCTCTTGAGAAAGGAAATATTAAAGACTTGAGGATGCGATTTGCAAAATTCTTTTTTAAGTATGCTAAAGAAAAATGAGTAGAAAAGATACCTCCTGCATACTTAGAAGATGTGTAGTTTGTATGAATTTACACTTATATACTTAGAAGATAAGGTGTAGTTGTATAGAATATATATTATATTATGAATTTTTCATGTATAATTGTGACTAGCTAGTTCTAAATATGTATATTGGCTATGTCAAAATATATATATATATATATATATATATATATATATATATATTGGAATGCAAATGCATGAGTTGATGTATATGGACGTGTTAGTGATAAGTGTGTGCAAATTCTGTAATCTGTGCCAATTCTGTATTCTGAAATGTTAGTGAATACAGGGAGCTACCTGGGGGAAAGGGATATTGCATAAACAAAATTTTAAAAAAAGAAACTACTTTTAACGTCTGTTTTTTTATACAACAGAGTATACATTTTAACGTCTGTTGAATAAACAACAGACGTTAAAAGTGGACTTTTTAACACGTTAACATCTGTTGAGCTATTTAACAGACGTTAAGAGTGTTACATTTAACGTCTGTTTAATTAAAAATAGACGTTAAATGTAAACTTTTACGTCTATTAACAATAGACGTTAAAAGTCACACTTTTAATGTCTGTTGTATTAACGTCTGACATTTTTGTGACGTTAAAAAACACTTTTAACATACGTAAAAAGTGCTTCCTGCACTAGTGAGCATCCTAGAGGGAGTACTTCCAATAGCAGCCGAGGAGCTTCTGGACCTTCTTGACTGCACCGGAGACACAGAGGAGCTAGAGGAGAGAGTCAGGGTAGTAGTAGCCGTCCACAGTAGGATTGGCCAGTGCGTACTTTGCATGTACTTAGGTGTGTGTCTTTGAGCCCATTTTTGATGTACTTTTGAGAGGGGCGGGGTGTGTGGAGTGCCAGTGATGTGATCTTTTTACGGTCTTTTGATGTATTTTTTTTCCGACAGTTTGTAGCTATATGGGGCCCTACTGATGGGGTTCCCTCTACAGTTTTATATTACAGAGGTTTATATATATATATATATAGATGCTTATGTGATATGATGTTTTATATGAATGTTATTTATATTTAAAGTTTTATGCCTTCGCCGTTTTTCCGTATATATGCTTAATGTTAATATCGCGATTAAGTTTTAGTTATTTAGGTTTTCTTTAATGAGACATCGGGGTTGTCTCAGTCGTGGGCCATTCCATGAGCGTGGACCATTCCACACCCTGGTCGTGGTTGACTCTGAGATGCCTTCTTTGCTCCATTTTACTATCCTTTAAGTTCCATATTCAATTATATAAGCTTTTCACCTTTTTCTGGGCCACTTTAGCACCAATCCTACATAACAACACCAGAAACAACGTATTTATCCGAACTAAAGGAAAGACAACCAAAAAGGGAAACTAAAATTCCTAAATGAGCTAAAAATGCATGCAAATATATATATATATATATATATATGATGTTGTTTCACACACATCAGACTTCATCATGCCTTACATCCTCTTTTTTGGACTTCATTGTGCCTTACAACCAAATACTGGATTTTATTGAGTTAGATTTCTTCCATCTTTCCCATATAAGAAAGGAAACTCCGAAAATGAAGAACATGAAGGATTAAGAAATATTTGGATTTGTGAAGGATAAGAACACAAGGGATAATTGTTTATAGAAGAGTTTGGTTCAATGGAGTTATTATTTATTAAGACAGAATTGAATAGGAACAGTTTTTTATGCGTTGAATGTTGAATATGCAGAGTGTTTATTGTATGTTCAAGAACTGTATCAACTAATGGGTAGAGAGTTGGTCACCAAGATCGTTTTGGTTTTAATACGGGGGAGATATAGCGTTTCATCAAACATACATTATTATAGTGACACTTTTAATAGCGCTTCTCCTTAGAAGCGCTGTAAAAGGTCTAGTGCTATTTTTAAAATTTTCAATATGGTAAAGATATCATTTCTTTTGGGAGACGCTATTAAAGGTGCATAATAAGATTTTTATTATAAGAAAAAGAATGAATGTATAAGAGAGTACAAGAGAAATCTGCATATTAAATTAGCAGTATTATATTTTTGAGAATTATAGGTTCAAAAAATTAGGCATGAACCAAAATTTATTTCATCATTGCAAACAAGAGACACAATTTGCTACACAAGAATTGCAAAGTTACAAAATTTATTGACATCAAAATTCAGAGTTACAAAGCATAATCTTGCAATAGAAATTCACAGAATCTCATTTCTAGTTGTCCTTTAAAGGAAAAAATTGAAATGACAAATCTTCCAAGTCCAATCCCTTGACATTCAGCTCCAGCTCCAACTCCAATTTATCTCATTTGGGAGATAAACAAGTAAGAGAAGCAAATTGATGAATAGAGCTTGCAATGCAGAGAGAGTGGTAGCTTCTTGATTACACAACCCTCTCGTTTCTTGGGCACCTCCGCTATGCATTTTTTTTTTGTCGTCTGTCACGACTTTTAATTTGCAGGGACTGTCCTCTTCTAGATTATAGTGTGGCTCATAACTCATAAGTTATAAGAGATCTAAAGAAAAGAAGAATATAGAGAAGAAGGAAAGTTTATAAAATTTATAGTGTGGGATTATAACTTATACGAATAGCACACACAGGAGAGTTATTTATAGGAGAAATTGGCTTAGGGTCAATAGCTATTAAGGCAGAGTTAATTAGGGATAATTTTTTATGCGTTGAATATCGGGTTTTTTTTGCATTCATGAGCTGTAACAACTAACGGGCAAAGAGTTTTAATATGAAGAAAGATAGCACTTCCTTAGGCAAGCGCTATTATAGTTTAACTTTCAATAGTGTTTGACATATAAATGCTATTAAAGGTGTATTTAAGATAACGCTTCTCCGATAAAGCGCTAATAATGTTTGACAGTATTTTTTCAAAATGAGTATAGGGTAAAGATAGTATTTTCTTGGGGAAACGTTTTCAAAGGTATATTTTTTAATAACATTTCTCTAGGAAAGCAATTTTAATAACCTCCCCACATTTTTTAAAGCGGTACATCCTGGAAACGCAATTAAGTATACGTTATTAAATCCCAAATCTGACGTAGTGTGCAGAATTCCAAACATAAGTAGGGAGAGATATTGTATTTCTCCATTATATGTGTATGAGTTACTACATCATATAGTAAAAACTATAACCATAAATGGTATTAATGATTTTTATCACCCTTGATATCTAATAAATATAGTCATCATGTGGCATTCAATGTATGCTCAGAAGTCAGGAACTTGTGCGACGTGTTTTTACTCTCTGGCTTTTGGTTTCCTGCGCACCAACATTATATGCATGTGTTTGCTGGTTTCCCAATGTATTCTAATGGATGCGGAAAGTTTTCATAGGCTTCTGTTATGTTTTTCTTTGATCAGTTTTTTCTTGTTTCTTCAGTCGTGTAGGCTTTGGGCTTTATGTGTCGGTCGTTTCTTTTTAAGCCCTTTTGTTGGCCTCTCTTTTGTATTGTTTATGAGTTCGGATATCTCTTATATCCTTGATTAAGATATCAATTTGCTTATTAAAAAAAAATCATGTGGGATCAAAGACATGAAAAATATATGCATGTTTACAACACCCCTTACCTATTTTTTCCCCCTGTTATTGCCTGCTGTATGATTAGATGCAATTATATATCATGGACCATGTGCAACCCAAAGGAGTTATAGTTTTGGAGGGCATGGGGAAGGGTTGGGAAATCAAGGAGGAGAAAGAAAGAAGCATTTAATTGGAGCTTGTGGTCCAATTTGCATGGTTGGCTTGAAGGGCACTTTATCCATAACAAGTTCTTCTTGCATAAATTTAAGGATTTTAATATAATATGGATTTAATTGGTATGTATTAAATTTTTTTTTGGATATAATAATTGGTATCTATTATTAGTATAAAATATTTCACATTATCAATCAATTACAAGTTGATGCATCATAAAAAAATAATCACTTTTATCCTAATTATCTTAAAAGTCGCACATATGTCATAGTTTCTAATTGTTTGATAATGTAACAAAAAAAACTTTATACAATCAGTGTATAACAATGGAATTCATAACAACGAAGGTTGACACAAGTGGTGGTGGACTTGTGTCCCTTAACCAAGTGACTGGGGTTCGAATCCCAGCTCTTGCCTATGGAGCCAATTTCCACTGGGGCGGGGTTTCCCGCTTTCAGGTGCCATTCATTCTCCTACAGGAGATTAATGCCGCTTCCGACAGGGGATACTCCTGGTCAAGGACAAAAAAATATAAATTTGTTTTTATAATTTTAACTAATTATATATTAAGATATTATTAAAAATACTTCAATCTTATAATAGTTATCTTAAAAGTTATATATAAACCGATATTAATTAGTCGACATTTTAAAGAGATAATGAATTGACAGTGTATTAAAAGTTATCTCCACATTTAAATCGTTCAATTTTAGAGTATTATTAAATCATTGAATTATTTATTAATAATAATTAAGTTTAATTATACTTTTGGTCATTCTATTATTAGTCACGTGTAATTTTGGTCCCTTAGTTTTTTTTACGCACAATTGGTCATCTATTTTTCCAATTTTACAAATTCGGTCCTTCCGTCCAATGTCCGTTAATTTTTTAATGATTAACAGAGAAAAATCGCTGCTTTAAGCGCATAAAACATCTGATTGAGGTTCTCCCCCCTCCTCCTCTCCGATTCAACATGATTTAATGATTCCTCTCTGTTATTTACTAGCTTCTTCCCTCCTTTCCAGAACCTTTTTTTTTTTAGTTCTACCACATACTACTTTACCACAAGAGCTCAACCAGATGTTATGTGCATTTAGAACAGTGGTTCTTCTTTGTTAATCATTGAAAAATTGACACAAATATTGAATAAAAGAACCAAATTTGCAACATTTAAAAAATTGGGGATCAAATGTATACCAAAAAAGCTTAATGGAGCAAAATTGCACATGACCAATAATAAAATGACCAAAAGTTCAATTAAGCCTAATAATCATCATAAATAATTGATAATCAATCACCTTAATTTATCATAATTACTAATATAAATAAAGATAAAACTCAAACACGATATTTTAAGATAATATTTTCCTACAAAAACATTATTCACGCAATTTTCTTATTGTTCTACCAAAAAATGCTATATTCTTATTGATGGGTTTAATAAAATATATTATTTATTAAAAACCAGCCCCACAAACATCAAAGCAACTGTACCGATACCAGCCCCACAAGTCCAGATGTATTTATAAACCAGCTACTGTACTGAATGTTTATTTATGCTTGAATTTAATTATGGGTCGCGCTATCTGCACAACCGGGTGCTACACCCAGGTACGACACCTTGGTATTGTAGCACTAATATAGTGTTGTAGTTGTTTTTTTTATTTTTATTTTTATAAATTTTGACTTCTTTTAAATTTTTTTTTTAGCTTTTCTGAATACTAATATTTTTGGTTAATCCAGTATAAGTATGTGGTTAATTCAATTTATTATATGGTCAATGGGTCATCCTGAAAATTACAAAATTTTCCACATAAATTAACTATATAATGAATTGAATTAATCATATATTTGCACGTAATTAACCAAATATTTACATGTTGTGAAAAATGATTGTAAGCTTTAGGATGACCCATTAACCATATAATGAACTGAATTAACCAAATATTTGCACGTGATTAACCATATAGAATGGTTGAAGCATCAGAGTTACCTATTAACCACAGAATACACTGAATTAACCAACCATTTTCAAAGGATTAACCACGTGTTTATGGAATGTAAAAATCTTATTTCAAGCATCAGAGTTAGGTATTAACTATAGAATATACTATATTAACCAACCATTTTCAAAGAATTAACCACGTGTAACAACTAAGTATAGACAATTATATTGGGACAACTTTGTATAAACTCATTATTATGATATTTTATATTATTATTTTTGTCTTTTCTCTATCCTGATAATATTTATATGATTGTCAATTATTGGTTTGGGGTGTGAACTCATCATTTCTCTTATCTTTATATCATCATTTCTCTTATCATTTCTCTTATCTTTATATCATACACCGTAAATGAAACGTGTATAGCCCTTTTCTCGTCTTCACACCCTGTATCTGGACTCTCACGTGTGAGTAATAAGTTTCTGTGATCCATTTCTTTTTCCATCTTTTCGGTTGTCACTTTCCATCATTCAAGACAAAAATAATACTGTACTTACTATATAGTTGACATTGTTTGGTTGATTCCATTTTGCTGGTTCTCCCTTATCCACAACTTAGAGGCAGAAGCTCTTCCAGGAGAGTGGCTCGCATTCTCAGAGATCTAATAAAATAAGGTTTTAGTAAAAAAAAAAAAAAAAAAATCCAAAATTTATTTTTCTAGTACTTTGAAATGTACAATTTTCATCTTCTATGATTAGCTTCTTTTAATATTCCTTTTTCTAATCTATTTGGTTATTATTATTGAATTGAATTTAAATATAATTTTTTTTTGTATCATTAACAAATCATATATTACCATATATGTAATGACAGATAGACAATATCAAGAGGAAGAGAAAAACCTATATAAAAATCTATTGCTTCGACTCATTTTGAGAAAATTCTCTTCGAAAATATTATTAATTGTTATATTGTTATATTACTTTTTTGAATTAATTTACCATAACATAAAAAATCACTTAAATATCATTATATTATCATTTGTTTAAAATTTTAATAAAAACTAGATTAAAAAATCATGGACCAAAGACTTATTTAGGATTATTTTTAAATCACATTTTAAAGAGTTTATGAGATTTTATAAAAGTGTGGCTGACTACCCTTTCCCAACTTATATTACATTTATTAAATATTTCTATACATTCATTAATAATTTAAATTAGTATTAATTTATTACCTAAAAAATGATTATAAAATAATTTAAAATTTCTTTTACCAAACTTAAATTTCTTCTGCGTCATTCCCACTTCAGTTCCGGCCGTCTTCTCTACCTTTTAAGCTGCTTTTGTGGATGCAGAAATTATAAGGCCAAAGAAAAAAAAAATTTGTGGCCTAAAACCCATGAACACATGAAAGTGTTGGGTTGACCTGTTTTCACAAGATCGGAAGAAAAACTTGTTTTTGAGAAAGTCTTATAGCAAGGGAGAGACTTTGCCTGTGTGTGCAGTGTTCATAGAATGTAGTAGTAACATGGAGGCATGACAGTTGCATCTAGGGATGACAAAATTATCTGCACCCGTGGATACCCGCATGGATTATCTGCAATGGATATTAAATGTGTATTTATTAAATAGAGATGAGAATCATAGTACCCGCCCCGCGGATACCCTCATATTTATAATAAATATTTTTTATTAAATATATAATATATATTATGATAATTTCTATAAATTTGAGAAGAAGTAAACTTTATTTTCTTTATTTCATACTTTTCAATGGTTAAACCTATAATAATAATTTTTTTAAACCCATATAATATATTATATAATGTTAATAATAATATATTACTATATTATATTGTATAATTCTTTTTATTTTCTTTTTATTTGAGACTCTTAAATGCCCATGGATATCCGTGGATACCCGTTACCCGCATAAATATCCATGGATATTGACGGGTATGGATGTGGGGCAAGCACTACTCGCCCCGCCCCGTTGCCATCCCTAGTTGCATCAACGGTTTAGAAGTGAAAGGTTGTGAGGGTTCCATCTGAGAGGTGCAGCGCCAGAGAGAGAAGAGTGGATCTTCGAGCTGGGTTCATCTTCGAGTATGCAGATCTGGAGTTGCAAGAGCTGCTAGAGGCAGAGTTAGTTCATCTTCAATCTTCAGGCGAACTGTACATTCACATGGTATCGCAAGCTTGCTAGTAAAGATGATGCAACCAATAGGGGTTGGTTGGAGAGGAGTGGAAACGTGCTAACTACAAGGTAGAGAACCTAAGTTCGATTTGGGAGGTCATAAAATTCATTTGGTTAATTCTCGTGTGTTGGGGCCAAAATTATAATTTTGGAAGTTCGACAACAATATGGATAAAGATCTAATATCAAAGATGTCGACGATTCAACATTAAAAAAAGTAGAATTTTGACTCGACAGTGAAGGGTCAACTAGTAGAGATGGAAATCACAAAGAATGAACAGAGAAAGGTTGACAAAGGCTTTCGACAGTCGAAGGAAAGGGAGGTTGCAAGAGATTGTCCAAGTTATGATACGGCTGAAGAAAGGAAGACAATGAATGAAGGCTCGACAGTATTGTCGAGTGTGTTGTAAACATTAGTATTAGCATATATTATTATTAGTTACGGTTAAAACTGCCAAATACACGTGGCATGCAATAGTTTGTCTATGCCATTGTAAAAGGTTGGATACTTGAAATAAAATCATTTACATCTCAATCGAGCAGATTCCGTATTGACTTTGAGTATGCTTCCATTTCCTTTTAAGTCATTTATTTTCCCAGTGTTTTTATTCTTCAAGTCTTTTACATTCTTGCAATACGCTACTAGAAAAAAGATTTTTAGCGACCGAATTTCGCGATCGATTTTGTTCCGTCACTATTAGTGACCGAAATTGCGACCGAGTTGTTTTTTTTCAAAATTTGGTCAATGGTTTACCTTCAGCGACCGATTTAGCGACCGAAATATTTGGTCACAAAGTATTCCGTCGCTAAATTGGTCGCTATACCAAAAGTTAGAAAGTCAAACTAGTTTTCTTAGTCAGCGACCGATTTAGTGACTGAAATATTCGGTCACAAAGTATTATGTCGCTAAATCGGTCGCTATACCAAAAGTTAGAAGGTCAAACTAGTTTTCTTAGTCAGCGACCGATTTAGCGACCACTTTGCGGACAAAATTTAGCGTCCGATTTAAATTCGGTCGCTGAATATTTTTTAATGAACTGTGACTGAATTAGCGACCGAAAATTCGGCCGCTAAACAGAACCCTAAACATCACCTCGAGCCCCCTTCCCCCTCACTTTTCATTTTTCCCTCTCTGCAACCTAAAACAGCAACCTCCTCTCCCTCTCCCACACTGCAATCTTTGCCCCCTCTCCCCACCACCACAACATCATTCTCCCTCTCCGCTCATCTCTCTCCCTCTCTGGTCATCTCTCTATCCCTCTCCGTCCATCTCACTCAATGCCACCACTTCGAACGGTGGCCACCAGTGGAACGCCACCACCGAGTCGCACCACCGAGCCGCACCATCACCCAGCTAGCACCCCAACCTCTTCGATTCTCTTCCTTCAAGTACCCCAATCTTTTCCTTCGTTTTATTCTGTTGATAACGTATTTTAATGTATTTTTTTTCCTTTTTTTTTTGACTATTTTTGTTTCCTGTCAATTTTCACCTTTAGTTTGATATCGATCTGAAAATTTTTGCACTATTCACTCATTCTAGTCGTGATAATCATATATTCTTAATTTTCTAAAGTGCTTCCTTTCCCAAATTTGTTGAAATCATTATCAAAACATACATATTGATGTATCAAATAATTTGTATAATATTAAATTGATGTAGTTTAAAGCCCTGACAAGTGAGTAGTTGCAACATTGTCGTTTGGTGTATGATTTTATTCTGGTTCTGTTTTGACTACAGGGAACGATTCATTAGTTGTAAAGTTCATTCTAACAACCTTCTCGGGCGCTACATCATAAGTGACATTTTAAGGCCGAAAAGTAGGTTAATTAAAATTTGCTATAAAATAATAAGGGTAATTTTTTTTCTTTTTCGTAAGTCGTAAATATAACTACTTTGATTTAAATGAATGGACAATAAAATTTTCCATTATCACAATTAATATCATAAGTTCGAAAATCATTTACATAATACCCAACCTGACTCATAAACATAAATCATAACAGTAGACAGATCCAGTATAAAGATATGGAGACACAGCTCCTAAAATATAAGATACTTGGAGTCGCAGCTCCATAGACAGTAACATTAACTCCCAAACATACCCAGCTGGCCAAACTAAAATAGAAAAGACAGTCCTTTCTAGTACATCGTGAGAAAGACAAACCCAACAGACGAGATCTAGTGAAAACTCTATTTGAGTCCACTACCGATGTCGTCACAAAAGACACTACTAGAATCACTACAAGAGTAACTCTCGGACTAAGCCCTTTCCTCTTCCAAGAGGAAAAGCATGGTCTACTAACCATCGACAATATGGAAGACGTCCACCAGAAACTTCAACATATCGTCCGCATGCTCGAACCTCATCCTCTACGATGTGTCAACCAAGCGACATCTTGACGTCTCAATCTTCTCAAAAAGAGTATAGAAGGCACATAGACAGCCGGCATAGGCAATATAAAAATAGGGAGGAGAGATTTCCATTTAACTTACACATAAGGCAGACATGCAGTGGTACGACTCTCAGGTATGTACAATTATCATTATTCAATCAAATCTACATTCAATCAAATCTACATTCATAACAGAACAATAATGTTTCACAGAAACATGATCCCAGCACAATGTTTTCCTAGATAGAAGACATATAGGATTTGAGGAATGACCTCTGAATTCCTATACCATGGTTTTACGAACAGTCGGAGAGAGTGGTTCGGAGGATTGTTCCGAAGTCCACCAGCCTTGTCTAATAAAATGCGTCAACAGTCGTCATGGTGCACATAGGCTTTTTCGAGAACATCCTACACCACCAGAAAACACATCACGTACTAGTCGAGTATGTCGGTGTATTGCCAGATCACCACACCACAGAGGAGCAACCCACTGGGCCTATGTGAGTATTTCATAACCCCGACATCCCTGAGCATCAAAGGATCGTCACTACGGAATTCGCACCCGCATTAAAGTGTTAGCTCAACTCCTAGGCACAACGGCCTTACAGAACATAGTTTCACTGTGTGTGTAGGCAAAATTGCCGGAAAATGTGTTCATCTTGTCTTTCCATCGGATGACATCTTGATTCCATCGGAATTCTTTCCACGTGCTTTCTCAGATGCTAGATGCTCTTAAGTCCGAATTACGATACTTAACATCGAGCTGAAGTTCTCAAGTAACCTTTCATCTTTGTGTAAAGATATCTTAAAACACTTGATTAAAAATCCTAACGCATTATGAGATTGGAACACAAGTCCAATTATTTATTTCTCTATACTTATCTAATTGAGCCTTTTTCTTTGGCTTCCAAGAAATCAAGTAACTCTTAGTCCATGAAATCTTATGGAGGTATGGATAACAAATTATCCACAGTTTACAACAAATGGTCTTGCTTCACCATAAGCCATAAATCATTAAGTTCATATTTTCACTAAGTCATTCATGACTTAGGTTTTGCTCTATAATGTAAATACTAGTCTTTGATGACTAAAATCCTCTTTTGTCTTAAAACCAAAACCTTTGGTTAAAATCAAACCATTTTGAAATCAGATTCCATTAAAGTACATAAGTACTAAATTCCTGAAAACAGTTTCTTGAAAAACGTCGAAACTCTTAAAATACTGTTTTACCACTTTTTACTGTATTTCAACTTAAATTCCATATTTTCACAAATATAATCATTTTTCTCAAATCCTTCACTTTCCTATGTTACCATACTTATTTAAAGTATTAGCATACTGATTTCAAACTTTACATCATGGTTTTCTCAAAAATCTTTAAAAACACTTGACGACGGTTTTGCCGCTTTTTACTGGTTTTAGGCCCAAAAGCCATACTTTTGAAAATATGGTTCTTCACCTTAAATCTATTACTCACCTAGATTCTAATACTCATATTAAGATGTTGAAATTCCTAAAAATTTGACTGAACGTCCTTAAGTTTGTAAATCGCGTAAATCCTTTTTCAACGATTTTAAACTCTAATAGTCCAAAACTCATTTTGGAGTTTTAGAATAGTTAGATAGGTATGAAAAACAGTTTCTAACTATCCAGTTACATAAATTTTCGAAAATTGCAGTTTATTCCCTAAACTTTCATTAATTACAAAAATGGCCTTATTCACTTAAAGCCTTATAACTTTTTATTTATTAATCCAATTGACACCAAAACAATTTCTATGGTTTTATATCATCAAGGACTAAAATCTTACACCCAAGAATATGAATTTCAGAACAGCCACTGAAATTCTCAGAAATTGCATATTAGTCCCTAAAGACTCATAAATTCATATCTTTCAATATACATATCCAAATCAATCGAAACCAATTTCTATACTCTTATATATTAATTCAATCCTTATAATAATTATCCAACCAAATTAAATCATCATGGAACCCATTAAAACAGTCATGGCCAAATGGCCTTAAATAATCATGTTAATAATTTTTTTAACAATTCAATCAAACAACAACCAAGTTTCCAATTAGAAATCATTAGGATCAAAACCAACATATATCACAACCAAGCATCAACCAAATCCTCCAAGAGGATCACACACATATCTAGATATTTGTTTGTTGTCATGATGGCTAGGGTGAGTCATCACCATGACTCACCATGGTGACTCATTCCTCTTGAGTCATCATGGATGACTCATCGTTCTGTCCCCCCGGTATATCCTTGCATATTTGTGTCCGGTTCCGTTTTTTACCCGATTAGGGTTTTGGAGAGGAAAATGATGAAATGAAAGCAAAATGAAATGAGTTTGGTTTAGTGGAGGGGCTGCACGAAATTAAGTAGGTGGGAGGGTATTTTGGTCAAAATTCACATAGGGACACTCTTGGAATTTCACTTAAAGACCAAGGGCATTTTGGTCTTTTCACTAGAAAAAACATCATGATATTTTGGTGTCATCATTATGCTTCATAAATGCTAGGTGAGTTACCCATGTGACTCACCACCCTAGGTGGCAAGATGTCCCATCTTCCGGAGTCTAGTTTTGTCTCCGCACTTCCGTTCTCGACTCCGTCGATTACTCGTTTGTTGATGATGCACCAGAATAAAGTATAATAACTTATGTATTTTGAGAATTTTCAAAATAACTAATATCGTTGGAAAAATAATATAAACCTAAACCGTTTCGTTCATGAGTCCAAATTAGGTTTTGTGATCAGTAAACTTTTACTGTCAGTGAAAAACACAGACCGGGTTCCGCCTGAATTCTAAACCTAAAATTTCACCGTAACTCTCTACGATAAAGTAGAGTATAAATATGATTTGTTTTATTCAAAATCATTTTCTAGGTCTCGGATAAAAATATAAACAAATATATATATATATATATATATTTACTGATATTAAAAAACAGTAAAAATCGGGTGTTACATTTATCTTGCACTCTTTCTGGTTTTTTGGCTTTTGTATAGGTGTTGTCAATTGGCTTTGGACAGTTGCAATATGTGGTTATTTTGCTGGTTTATTTCTTTTCATTTGAGCAGCTTTTCGAGGAGCTTTTTCTTAGAGTTTTTGGTTGTACCTAAAAGAACTTGGTGGGGGAAACTATCATTGGATGCTATATTTTAGCTAGAGGTTTTTATGTGGGCTTTGTTTAGGTAATCTGATACCTTAGTTGCCTTTGTATATAATTACAAATGCTAATGTCTAACATATTATGCAGGACGATTTCCATCGCGTCCGAGACGATGCCATTAGTCAGGGGCAGGAGACGACTCCTACCGCTGACAATGCCATTTTCTTAGAGGTGGTTGGCGGGAAAAATAAGAAGGGCCATGTATTTGGCCTCGATCAGCTTGGGGATCAGTACTTGGCCACATTAGCACCATGCAGACGTCCTGATCCTGGTCCCAACCCAGATGTCAGAGAGGCCATCCTGAACATTAATGCTGAACTTGCGGCGAAGGATAACGAGATACAGGAGTTGCAGGAGCACGCACGACAGCAGGATAGTCCCATACGAGAGCAGGATAGTCGCATGGAGGAGTTGTTTAGGTACTTGGGAATCCGACCTGGCAGTTCCGGATCCGGCGCCGCCTACGTCGAGGCTGCTACTACGGATGCTGCCACTGCTGATGTTGCCGCTGTTACTGATGCTGCTGTTGCTGCTGCTATTGATGACACTACTACTGGTGTCGCTGCCTCGGATCACTTTGACATCAACCCACTCCCTTCACCCCCTCATCACGTAGATTAGTATTTCCATCTTTGTATGATACATATTGACTATTACATTTGTACTTCTCCTTGCCTTTCATATATTTTATTTGAATATTTATCGATTTATCTGCTTTAATATGATTCATATTTAATTTTATTTGCTTTAAGTTTATGTTATTTGGCACTGCAGGAACCAGTTGAGGTTCAATAACAAGAAGGTTGCTCTCAGTTCAGCTATTGCATTGATCTCCTCAAACGTTTCCTTGGCTGGTATTTACTCCAAAGGTACCACATCTAATTTGATTTCGGATTTCTCCTTTATCAAGGCTTTCAAAGTTGAATGTCACCCGCCTGCTGCAAGTAGAATTACTGAAGTTAGATGGCAGCCTCCTATTAGAAATATGGTGAAATGTAACACTGATGGCTGTGCTAAAGGCTGCCCTGGCCCTGCTGCCTGTGGGGGTATTTTTAGGGATGATAATTCAAATTTTATTGGTGGTTTCTCGGTGAATCTTGGTCCTCAATGCTCTCTCCAAGCTGAGTTATTTGGTGCAATGAATGCCATTTAGATTGCTTTCTTGAAAGGTTGGAATTACTTATGGCTAGAGTGTGACTCTCAATTTGTAGTGGCTGCTTTTGCTAACAACAAAATTGTTCCTTGGAGATTAAGGAACAGGTGGAATAACTGTGTCTTGCTCACGAAACAAATGAATTTCTTTGTGTCTCATATTTATAGAGAAGGAAACCATTGCGCTGATAAGTTAGCCATGTATGGTCTATCCATCTCTGGTTTAGTTTGGTTAGATTTCATCCCTAATACCATAAGGGAGGATTTTTGTAGGAATAAGGTTGGGCTTCCTAATTTTAGATTCCATTAGCTCTCATGGGTTTGGTCTATGTCCCCCCATGCTTTTTGTACTTCTTTTTTCCTTTTAATAAAATGGGCACTCTTTTTCCTTGTTAATGCTTTTATCCCTAAGGAGGGTTTTGCATCATAAGGTTTTAATGAGGCCCCTTTTGTTTTTTTTTTTTTTTTTATTTTAAAAAGTTAATTTAATTTTAATTAATTTAATTTAATTTTAATTTTTTATGGCATAAAAAAAATTAGCGACCGAAATGTTTGGTCGCTAAATTTACATATGACAGTTGGATTTAGCGACAAATTTGTTTGATTTTAGTGACCGAATTAGTGTCCGACTTGTTTGATTTTAGAGACCGAATTAGCGACCGATTTTTCGGTCGCTAAATTTTAAAAATCGGTCGCTGAAATTGGTCGTTTGAATGGTAAGGCGACCAATGATAGCGACCAAATTATGACCACTCTGCGACCTAAATTTAGGTCGCTATATAATTTAGCGACCAAGGTTTTAGCAACCGTTTGTAATCGGTCGCTAATTCGGTCGCTGACCAATTTAGCGACCGAAAACTTTAAATAGCGAACCGAAAATTTTGGTTGCTAAAACCCTTTTTCTTGTAGTGTTATTGTTCATTTACTCTTCCTGCACTTTAATTTCTTGTCGAATTTACTTGCTTTCCTTTACATTTAAGCCATTTACAAGCTTTCATTTATTTACGTGCAATTTACATACTGTCCTTTATTGCTTCTGCATTATATTAATTTTCTTCTTTGAACTTGCATTAAAACTTTTCAAATTCATATTCATTGCACAACATCATTAATAACCGATTACCATATAACTCGAGAATCCCACACTCGTTTGATAAATAATTCATTTGTTGTGGGTTTTGGTAATCAAACCAAAAATCACCATAAACAAATTGGCACGCTCGGTGGAACGAGTTTGGAGTAACTCGTTAAAAGTGTCATATACGGTAATAGTTTCATGCGTTTAAGAAGTGGAAAAATGATATCTTTATCCAACTCATCTCAAGACATAAGTGACATGAGTAACGTGAGTAACGTTGAAACATAATCAATGAATGTGAGTATCGCTGCCCCGACACGTAGTGTGTAACATCCCTAGCTGCTCTATGGATTGATTACTAACCCCACAGACCAACACAGGTCTTTTCAGCATGCTTTGTCCTCACTCACACGCTTCCCGGGAAAACTTCCCAGGAGGTCACCCATCCCAGAATCGCTCCAAGTCGAGCATGCTTAACTGTGGAGTTCTTAAGTGATGGGCTCCCGAAAAGAAGATGCATCTTGTTGGTATAGGTAGTACCAATCAATTCATATAAGCCATCCTCTACTGTATAGTCCCATACCTACACAGTCTCAGGATCCCTCTCATTCAGGTGTGCTATCGGTTCATTCATGTGTCCCTCCGCCTAGAAGCCTGCCAGAAGCCGCTCCTTGATCATGCCTCTTGCACCGGCGACCACTCCCCGCCCTCGTCAGCCCCGGGTGTCACATGCCCACAACGTCGTATGATAAAATAGTTTCGAGCCCAAGACTTAACAATAACTGCTTTTAATGTGATACCAGCGCTTTGGAACTTTTAGTTCCTGCTTTGTTTGTCTTCGGACAACATTCCAACCTAATCATAGTCGTTGTCGTTCTGGGGGCATAGACACCTATTTATAGGATATTAGGGGACTGTGTGGGGGCCACGGAGACCTCGGGGATAGTCAGGCGTGGATCCTGCCAATGGTCCGGTGCATGCATCACCGGTGCCGGTGGAGACCTGGACAATAGGGCTATCTTGAAACTCCACTGAACTAAATATTAATCAGATGTTAAGTACTCTCGTGTGAAAGGACCGCGGAGATGGCTGTTAGCGTACTCCATTTGGGACTTGTGCACCGAGTTGTTTATGCATATTACCTGAATGCTATCCTGACAGAACACTATGACAACAATAGTCTCCATGGAGCAGAGTTAGGTCTAGTCCTAGGCATGCATTCGAGTCTCGACTTTTTTTCTAAAACTATATACGTATTTTATGAACGTATCCCTTGATACACACCTATATATATATATATATATATATATATATATCCACTTGAATGCTTGTTTGTTTTCCTACATGCCCATATCTACATTCCTAGCCTATTGTAGAATCTCACCTCCTCTGTTTGTATTCCTTTTCTCCTTCATTTCTGGCTGGCAACGCTTAGTTTCATTTGAGGAGCGAAGACGAGATAAGGAATGACTGAAAAATGCTGAGAAGGTGACAGAAGAGAATTATGAAGACTCAGCTTTGATATCGTGTGTAATATGTTATATATTTGGAGTTGTTGTGTTGAAAGTATTTGGAAAATGTTATTATGTTTTATTTTGGCAATCATGAGAAAATTTATAAGCTTACTTAGTTTTCAAAAACTCATCGTATGTAATTATTTCATGTACTTTTAAAAATTCATTTGGGACTATTGTATTTATCTATTTTAAGCTTCTAGTGTATAAATGGAATTTTATTCCTTTTCTATCCTAGCAATTGATGTAAGACCAGTGATCAAATTCTTATTTGAAGAAGTTCTTAGATTTATCAATTGTTTATCAGGTAATATTTTGACGTCATGCAAAGTTCTAATTTTTAAAGAGGTTATTTCGAAAATTTTCTGAAAATCCTCATTTTTATACAGTTAATCTGTTTTAAATAAAACTAGACGTTACATAGTGTCGCTGTCACTACAGCAGGGGCAACAGGGTCTACAATGCGTGCATTTTCGTAGCCAGTTGTGTCAGAACTCATGGCTCCTACTTTTCATGCAACACTTGGCCAAACCGGGTAGCGTTTACAATTATCCCCTGCCCAAGCGAGTAATGATCCAAGATATCCGTATGGGATGCCGAATTGGCATCCCGGTGGTTTTGGGACTTCATCCACTGGTTTGCATAATCAAACTTTATTTGGTTTGACAAGTACACCAGTCACAGGGTGGCAAGAGCGTGTGAGCTTTGAACCTCCAGGCTTCAGAAATGGAGGCCTTATACAAAATCGTTTTGGCTGTCTCACGCCAACAAATGGATGATAGTCATCACGATATGGTTCATTTGTTCACAGAGAATATGGGTGTTGTGATTGCACCTATGATGTAGAACACAAATGACGTTTGTACCATTTTAGTACAACAATTGGCTTTATTAAATTAAGCCCTTGGGGTACAAATGCCTCCTGTTAACCAGCCAGTAGTGCAACCACAACAAGTGGTGGTGGCTAACCAGGCTAGGGGCAAGAGCCAAATGTGAACCAAGGTGTGAATCAAGGACCACAACAACAAGAAGTTCAAGTTGAACAAACTCGACAAGAAGAACAACCTGTTCAAGTTCTCCAAAGAAATGGAGATCATAGAATTATCCCGAATTAGGCCCTGAGATTCCTTCGATAACAGCTTGGAGGGCCAAGGGTCGATCAAGATGTGAATCAGGTGGTTGAACAGGCATTTAACCGTTTGTGTTTCAGTGTGGGGTATGTAAATCAACCATTTTTTGGGTCGGTCTTCCCTGATTGGGTACAACCAGCTGATTTTCCTAGGGGATCATGGTTGCCAAATTGTTCAAATTTTCTGGTGATAGCGGTGAGTCGACCGTCGAGCACATTGCTAGGTGCACTATAGAAATGGGAGAACTGGCCTTAGATGAAGGGTTAAAGATGAGGTTCTTTCCTAGTTCCTTGATAAAAATGCATTCTCATGGTTTTCAACATTAAGGCCAAATTTTGTTCATTCATGGGCTCAATTGGAAAGGAGTTTCCATGAGCAATTCTTCAGAGGTGACCTTAAAGTGGGTCTAACTGATCTATTTGAAATTAAGAGAATGTTCAATGAACCTGTCGATGATTATTTGAGTAGGTTTCGACAGATGAGGAGTGGGTGTTTCACTCAAATTCCTGAGGCTGAAGTCGTTAAGATTACTGCTGGGGGATTAGATTACTACATAAGAAAGAAATAAGTAAATCAACATCTGGTCGACTTAGCACAACTAGGTGAAAATGTTCGATAGATTGAAAAGTTAAAAGCTGAAAAGAATCAGAAACAAAAGAAATTTCTGAAAAGAGAAAAGATAAACTTCGTCGGGTTTGAAAATCTAGTGATGAAGATGATACCGACGAAGGATATGAAGTGAATTTAGCATAATTTTAGAGTGGACCTCCTTATGTGTGTCAGGCCCTAAAACTTGCAAGAGAAAAGGAAAAGATGAATTATGTTAAAAAGAAAACCTACACGTTTGATGTAACCAAGGCTGATCAAATATTCGGCATCTTGCTAAAAGATAGGTAGATTAAACTGTCGAATGATCATAAGCTATTAAAGCCTGAAGAGATGAAAGACCGTAAGTATAGTAAGTATCATAATACCTTTGGTCATCTCACCAATGAATGTGTACGTTTCAGGGACCTGATTCAAAAAGCACTTATGGATGAAAGATTGAAGTTCGTTTAAAAACCAAAGACTGACATGAAGGTGGACGTAGATCCTTTTCAGGCTGGCATATCTAATGTCGAGGGACAAGTACCATTGAATGTCAAAATGATCAGTGTCAGAAATCAACAACACTGCAATATCAACCTGAAGGATCTTGTTGATGCGCTCATATGGCCAGGGAGAAGTTGGTGGATTTTCTGAGTAGGGTGAATCCTACTAGGATGAAGCTTTGCCCAATGTGCTGTGAGTTCTTTGATGAGGAGGTACTAAGGTGGGAGTCACCAAAGAAGGATACTCAGAGGGAGTTTGCTAATGTTCCTGTAGGAACCTGTCGACATCCTATGTCGATACCCTCACCTCCACCACTAGTGAACAGAGATACTTGGTCAGGAGGGCCAAGTAGGGACTCATCTAATTATCTCTAGAAGGCCGGTTAGCAGGGAAAGACAAGAGTACAACCCGCTAATGTAGTTGTAGATCAATGGGTACAAAATTCTACTGTGACACGTAACCCTTAAATGAAAGGAAGAGGCAAACGGAATAGGGGTCGACAGACTCGACCATATGGAAGGCAGGGTAACCCTCCTTTCTGGAATGAGGATTATCTTCAAAGGAGGTTAGGTGTGGCCAATTCTGAGTTTCAAGCTGCAGGACCATCAAATTGGTTCAAGTCGAAGTCACAGAGAAGAAAATCACAAAGAATTCGACAGATGCAGAGGAAGCATCAAATGGCTAAAGGGTTGACCATTAAGGAATTGCCTTCAGACAAAAGTTACTTGGTGGTAGAGAAGAAATTGCCAGTGAAGATCAGAATAACAGGAATATGAAAAGCATTGTGCAAACCGATCCAATGGTCGGGAAAGGAGTTTTTGCTGGAGCACCTATGTTGAAATAAAATAGGAAACAAAGAAGAAAGCAATGGATTGTCAAGCAACATTCACAGGATATGGGTGTCGAGCCTAGAAACAATGTGTGGTTAAGGAAAGTTGTCGAGGAACCAATAAGACTTATTGCTACGATAGAAAAAGTGCAAGGAGGTGCTGAGCAGAAGTTAAATGCTAAGAAAAAAAAGGTGATGGAGAACTTGTCACCACCATCTAGGTCTACTGACAAATAACCAAAAGGTTTGAATGAACTGGGAGAAGAAGCCAGAGAGATAAGTCGTCAATTGGACAGGGAAATTGAAGAATGAATGAACAAGCATCAGTCTAATCTAGAAGAGATTGGTGGATTGACCGAGCCTTGTGTAACGCCCCGATTTCTGCTATTTTCTGTATCGATAAACAAATATTTGTTTATATTTTTGTTTGAGATCTAGAAAATGATTTTGGTTGAAACAAAATCATATTTAGACTCGATTTAATGGCGAAAGCCTACGGTTAAATTTTGGGTTGAAAAATTCAGACGAAACCCGGTCTACGTTTTCACTGGCAATAAGATTTTACTGGTCAGAAAACCTAATTTTGACCCGAAAACGAAACGATAAATTTGCTCATCACTTTTTAAGTGATGTGGGCCTTTTAAAAAATTTTGCTCTAAAATAAAATATTATATTTTATTTGGGCGAAGTTTTGAATTAAATCATGCGGAAAACCTAAATCGGGAGAATAACGGAGTTGGAATCGGAACTACAGAGACTGAACCGGACACCGGGCCAAGAAAACAAAGAAACAAAAACCTAAGTTCTTAAGGTTTCCTTTGCAAGTATGGATCAATCTCTTCAATTTTCCTTGATCTTCAAGAGGTAGCCTCTCTACTCTTAATCATCTAAGCCTTGTTCTCCATTTATTTCATTTATTTTGCCGTGATCATCAACTTTATGTTCTTAGATCTAAAACTTTGGAAATTCCTAGAAAATCATAGAAAAATCCTTTTCACATGATTCCAATTGCTATGAACTAGTTATGATCCCTAGTATCTTCGTTCATGAGAATGTGTTAAAATAAAATTTCCTTCCCAATTTTCTCTAAGAGGGTGAAACCTCACTTGTGAGAATGGAGGAGGTTTTGTTTTAATTTCAAGTCATGATCATTAGTTATGTCACCTCTAATACTTAAGGATCACTAATCTAAGAGCATGTGAATTTTAGATATTCCTAGCCATTTTTAGTAGTCATGGCCGAATCCTAGACCTTTAGGTTTTAGGAGATTTTATTTCATTTTGTAACTTGTTCTTTACTTGTTTGTGAAGGATTAGTTGAGTAGTTGTGTTTGGAGTCTTGTGAAGGAAGCTGAGAATTTCGAGATCATTTCGGAAGAAAAATCCACACGTTAAGGTAAGGCAAGTTTGCCTGAGGAGCTTCGATAACTATGTGTATAAATTGTTTGGTGTGTCTGTAATTAATTGTGTAGGTTGTGGTGTATGTTTTAAAATTATTGCGTAATATTCTGAGATGCATGATTTATCTGTGAAAGCATGCTATAAATTGTGAGGTGTGAATTTATTGTTGATTGTGAAAGCATGTGATAAATTGTGTTGTATGATATTTTCTATTGATTTTGTGATTGGCTGGAAGCCTGGCATCGGTCAGTGCTCATTGGAAATTAAGGATAAAACGTTAAGAAAAATTTAAGGGAAATAGTATGTTTTTAAAAATTTGTGGATTTAATTTTAAGGTAAAAATAATAATATTTTAATGAGTTTTAATGAAAGAATAAGTTAATAAGTGACAGCGAGTACGTAACCGTGAAAATTTTTTCACTTTCGCACTTTTTTGAAAACACCGGAAAGAAAATGGAAACAAATCTTAATTTTAAGGAAATGTATTTTAAAAATTGTTTTAAGGTCTATGATAAATAAATTTTCAAGAAATAAGGGTTTCTGCTTTCCTAACGGTAGTAGAAAGAAAAACGATCTTTTTAAGTATGAAAAATAAATTTATATGCCAGAAATGACTTTTCAAAGGGAAAATGGATTTTTAGAAATAAAAATAAAGGATTTGAAGAAAAATGATTTTCGTTACGTTTTAAAACGAATTTCATCAGAAAAGGATTTTTGGAAAATAATTTAAGAACAACGGAAATTTTCCGACAAACTTAGATAAGTTTTCGGAGTTTTGTCTTGGTATTTGTGTTTCATTGAACAAAAATCTTTGGGAAAAATAAAGGAAAGGATAAGGACCTAGATTGCCGAGACGTCGGGCTAATATTCCTAAAGAGGAATTGATGTTAGGAGTTTGGTGTTTGGGTAGATGGATGAGAGGATTTGGTAAGGGGTTTTGAAATTGAGGGCTTTGGAAGGCATTCTGTTTATCAGGTATGTAGCTGAGACGACTGCTTCACCGTAAAAATGATTTGGCACATTCATGGAGAGCATGAGTGATCTTGTGACTTCCATTAGATGCCGGTTCTTCCTCTAAGCGATACCATTCTGTTGTGGTGTGTTCACACAAGAGGTTTGGTGGACAATTCCATGTTGGAGCAGATAGGAGCCAAGTGTGGTATGATAGTATTCACGCCCTTATCAGTTCTGAGGACTTGGATTCTGGTCTCAAATTGAGTTTGAATCATATTGTGGAAGTTCTCAAATATTTTTCCCACTTCTGACTTTTCTTTCATAAGGAACACCCATGTAATTCTTGTATGATCGTCTATGAAAGTTACAAACCATTTAGAACCTGTTATGTTCTTAACCCGAGAAAGACCCCAAACATCACTATGAATTAATGGAAAATGGCTGAGATGGTTTATATGGTTGGGCAGGGTAATGGTGGCGTGAGTGTTTGGATAATTGACAAACTTCACATTGGAAAATTATGGAAATTTTGTTGAACAGTGAAGGAAACATTTTTTCAAGATACATAAAATTTGGGTGTCCTAAACGATAGTGCCATAACATCACATTACTTCCTAGGTTCGCTCCACTTGACACGGCTACATTGACTGTATCATTTCTCTTCTTGAAGTCTTTAACTCGAAGGAAGTAGAGGCCTGCACATTCTTCAGCATTGCCAATCTTCCTCCCCGAATCCAGATCCTGAAATTCACATAGATGAGGCAAAAATTTAGTAACATGGTTTTGGTCCTGAATCAATTTACTTATGGATAAAAGATTGCAATTCAAATTAGGAACGTAGAGGACAGATTTAAGGGTAATGTCCTTAGAGATAACCACTGAACCTTTACCAGCCACTTTTGAAGTTGAACCATCAGCTATCTGAACTATAGAGTTATCATTGCATGGGACATACCCATCAAAAAGAGTACTATCTCCAGTCATGTGGTCTGAGGCTCCTGAATCTACAATCCATGAATAAGATTTTCCTTGTTTAACAGAGAGTGTACTTGAAGAATTACCTTTTTGTATTAAGGTGGCAGCAGAGTGTGTGTTAGTGTTTTGGAGTGCTTGCTGAAGCATTTGCTGTAATGTCTCCATTTGTTCCTTGCTGAATGGACCCTGTTCAGGTGCAGGTGGTGTCATCACCTTGTTTTCCTCAAGTGTGGCAGAATTAGCACGGCTATCCCTACTCCAAGGGGGTTTCCAGTCTGCTGGTTTCCCATGGATTACCCAGCCTATATCCCTAGTGTGGCCAGGTTTTTTTGTAATGGTCACACCATCCACGAGACTTTTTCTGGCTTCTTTTTGCTGCCAGGGCAGAGCTCTCATTGTTGGAGGTTGGATTAGGGTTTCCAAGCATAATTTTCCTTCTGCTCTCCTCCCTTCTTACTTCTGAAAACGCTTCCCTGATGCTAGGTAGAGGTTTGGTTCCAAGTATCCTTCCTCTTACTTCATCCAGGTTTCTGTTTAGGCCAATAAGGAATTGATAAATTCGGTACTTCTCCACCTGTTTCTTGTGTTGTTTGTTGTCTTCTGGACATTTCCACTCTATATCCTCATAGATATCCAACTGTTGCCAATATCTAGTGAGGGTGTGGTAATATTCAGTGACAGATGAATCTCCTTGGCACAAGTCATGGAGAAGACTCTTGATCTCAAATATGGCTGAGGTATTTTCCTTATTTGAGTAGGTCTCCTTAGTTACGCTCCATATCTCTGCTGCAGTGCCGTAGTACATGAAATTTTCCCCCGTTTCATTTGTCATTGAGTTTAACAGCCATGACATGACTTGGCTATTCTCAAGTTTCCAGTTTGGGTGGCTTGGATCTTTCTTCTCAGGTTCTTTGGCTTCACTAGTGATGTATGTGACACCCTTCTACCCCGCATGTTATAAGGCATTTAATATAAAAGAAATTAAAATGAAAACATGCATGTCACTGAATAAAATAAAACATTTATCCATGGGTAGAAAAGTCCCACATGAACGAGTTCACATAATGCGGAATTAAAACCAAGTTTAAAACAAATAAACAAATAAAATAATAACAAATGTCCCAACCCGATGTCACAACAAAGCTGGTATAACCGTTTCGTACATCACGGAAAAACAACTGAAACTAACTAACTAACAGAAAGAAAGGCCCTAACTATGAGTGGTGGCTCCTCAGAGCCACTCCTCTCCGGGCTGCTCGTCATCCTCTGTAAATTGCCAATCAGGCCAAACAAACAAACAAAAAGAGGAGAGTAAGAATCATGTAAACAATAACAGCATGGAGATAGGAAGCAAGGTAAACAAACAGCATGGCAACAACTAGCATACAACATCATAACAATATCACAACATCCATCATCATCATCATTAACATCAAGTATGCTATGCAGTGCAATGCAACACTACTCCACTACTCCAACTATGCATGTGGATCCAACTAACTCAGGATGAACGACTTTGGAGTTACATATCCGTATTGGCCATAGAAGCACTAACACCGGCAATTCACCAAACCTTGGGTGAACCCCATGGATAGCCAACACATCAAACCGTGGATGCCTCATCACGGGGGGGCCGCGGTCACCAAACCTCGGGTGACCTACCGTGGATGGCCAGATCACCGTACTCTCGGGTGATCTCCCCTATGTCGAACCTCCCCCATCAACCAACAACTTCAATGCTCTATGCAAATGGCAAAACAACAAACAATCTCAACCACCTCCTTGCTGGGCCATTAAGCTCCCAAGACTTCAACATCAACCTCAACGTAACCTTAGACCCAAACCGCGGGGTCAAGGCTCCCTTGGCCAATAAGCACCAAGGTTCAACTCAACATGCTTGGGTCAATAAGTACCCAAGACTTCAACATCAACAACACCTTAGACCCAAACCGTGGGGTCAAGGTCCCCTTGGCCAATAAGCACCAAGGTACAACTTATCAACGAGCGATAACCCAACGGATACCGACTTAACCATCTTAACATCTCACCATCTCATATTCTTAATCATCTTTAACTATCTTAGATCATCATTAACCAAGTTGTCTAACCTTTATTTTTGATTAACTGTATCAACTTATCATCATTGGGGAAAGGGGGTTTGAAACCCCTTAAAGTCCTTTAATTCTGTTTCTGTCCAGGAGGGGTGAGTACGGTCGTGCTTAAACCCCAGCACAGGCGTGCTTAACACGTAAAGGGCGTGCTGCCGCTTAAGTGGAGCAGGTCGTGCTTCCTACGGCCGTGCTTAATACGCGAACATTTTCCAAAATTCAAACTGGGAGCACGGGCGTGCTCCCTGTTCAGCACGACCATCACGACAGTGCTGTTCTGGGCAGAGTCTCAACACGGTTCCTTAACCAATTTTTAGGGTTTTAATCCTTTAAACTTAACACGTTTTTCTTAAACCTAACTAACCAATTAATATCTTATCAACATTAACATCATCATAACAACAATAATAACAGCAACCAGTCATCCAACATCATTATGTCAATAACAACATATTCATCTCAAAACAATATCGTAAGCATTATGAACACATCATGAACATAAGGCCTAAACCATCATATGTCAAAAACAACCAAAACATGTTATCTTATATCACAACTAAATCAGACAATCGTGTTATCAACAGAAACATATAACACATAAACATACAACGACTCCGAAGTTATGGGGAACCCCTTTACCTTACACTACCCCCACTGCCTAATGAATACAATACCCTTCTCCCCATACCTGGATTGAAGGTTGCTCTAAAAACAAACGTGATCTCCTAACAGCAAACTGGTTCCTTCCCTTCGAGCGGCTCAATCTAAAATCAAGCCTTGGTTAAACAGAAACATAAAACCCATTAGTTTTCAATTCGAAACCATGAAAGGAAACCACAATGGAAAAGAACATTACCTATATATGAGCACAGATGAAACAACGCTTCCCAAAGGCCTCCAATACTCAAGAATTGCTCTGAATATAAGGGAAAAAGGGAATGAAACAGTAGCAGCCGTACTAGGGTAGTGGTAGCCACCAAAATAGGGTTTTCACGTAAACCCTTGGTTTATGTGCAAACATATATAGTCTGAACTTGAGCACGGTCGTGCTCCCCCTTGAGCACGGTTGTGCTGGAGACGCGGTCCACACATTGAGCACGGGCGTGCTCAACTTAAAATCAGAAACACGCTTTTGACTTTAAGCACGGGTGTGCTGGCTAATGAGCACGGGTGTGCTCATGTACCAGAAAGGGACTTCAAGCCAAAAATCCCACTAAGCCCTCAACAAACAACTTTAACAATCAAACAAGCTTAAAGAAAAGCACTTAACGAAAAAGCGGGGTGTTACAATTTAGTCCTCCTTTCCCTTTCCTTGAAGGAAAATCTTGACAGATCTTGCCCATTGGGTATAATTCTGGCCATTCAATTTGTAGCCAGTGATGGGTAGGATGGTGTTTTTGGTCAGACTGGTAATGTTAGTCATTCCAGTTGCCGATTTAGGGTCTAGGCTTGAGACTGAGCTGTTGTCTTCGGCCATGGGGAATGGTATTTCTCACTTGGATCAGAATTGCTCTGATACCATGTGAAATACTGATTTCATTCCTTGAATCAGAATAGGTACAATGTAGGTTTAAATAGAAAGACATATACATCAAACAGGATCCCAGAAAAAGGAAAGAAAAAAAATCAAATCCTAGCCTAATCAGGGAAATGAATCAGGACATTAATTAGGAGGGATTATTTGTACAGGAATCCCTTGAATACAACAATTACATATTTACAGCTGCCCTAATAAAGATATTGGAATCAATCATTAATGGCTGATTCATATATCATATTTGGCAACCAACAATATTATTATTACCGAGGATCCAGAAAATGATTTTGAGAAAAAGAAAATCATATCTGGAACCTATCATATCGTGGGAAGTTACGGTTCAATTTTGGGTTTAAAACTCAGACAGAAACCGGTCTACGTTTTTGCTGACAGTATAATTTTGTATCGGTCAGAAAAACCCTAATTTGACCTGAAACTGAAAAATTATAGATTTTATCATTATTTTAGTGATAAAGTCTATTTCTAGAATTTTTGTTAAAAAATAAAATATTATATTTTATTCGAGCGAATTTTGGTGAAAAATGAATGGAAACCCTAATCGGGTAAACGATGAAGCTGGACACAGATCGGCAGAGGTGTGCCGGAGGATAAGAGCGACGAGTCATCCATGATGACTCATCCACATGAGTCACATGGTGAGTAACTACATGACTCACCATAGTCATGATTGATTTTGACAAAATATCTAAGATATTTTGAACAAAATATCTAATCTTTCATGCGAAATAACCTAATTACCCTTGGACTTCTTTGTTTATTCCTTTCATGTCCAACCATGTTAAATGACCAAACTACCCTCCTCTCTCACCTTGTTAATTTCGTGCCAAGCTACATCACAAGCCAACAATTCATTGTCATTTCACAAAAACACTAAACACACTTGATTTCTAAGTTTGAAGGATCAAAAGCATAAGTTTTATTTTCTCTCACTTGTTCTTGAAAGTTCTTCACATGTTCTTCATTTATCCCCTATATTTCATCATCTTAGAGACATGATTTCATGATTCTTAATTCATGAAACTTGTTCCCTAGATCCTTGCCTTCACTTTGAGCTATCATGTTCCTAAATCCAAGAACATTCAAGTTCTTTTTCTTCTAACCCTCAAATTCGGCCAAGCCCTCTAGATCACCCACCATTCTTTGTTTCAAATTCCAACTACATATTCTTACTCCCCTGCATCATCTAGACACTTTCTATTTCACACAAAAATCCATTTGGAGCTTGTTTGCAAAATGGGTTTTTCTAGCATACACTTTGCTCATCATTTTCTCATCAACCAAGGGATAATTTCTCTTGACCCTAGTAAGTGACTTGATTATATGATTCATTAGCTTCATGGATATGTAATTTATTTAAAGTTACATACATTTGAAAAATCATGTATTAATTCATAGGAATTTGCATGATGTTGTTTTTCGACTTTCGACAATTTTTTTTATGATAGAAATCTCTCTCTATACATGTCTTCCAAATTGTTTTAAAAACAAATCATCCTAGCTCTATAAGCATAAAGAGGCCGTGAGCTATAGCTAAAGTTTTAGCCTTGGTTTTACTTGTTTTAACTAGTTTAAGTTGTTGATGAATGAAGGTGATGGTGACGGAGTTGATTTTGTGGCTTTGTGGAACAAAGAGGATGTCTTGCTTTTGAGAGCTACAAAAGGTAACCGGGGGAGTGAACCATCACACCATATTGGTGGGTGTGAAGATGGCTTATATTTGTTTGTGGTTGGAGACCCTAAACCTAGGGTTATCCATTTTGTTTGGGTTGGTACTATATGTGGACATGATTGTAATATTGGTTGTGGTGTGATTAGTACTTTGAAATTGGTATGATTATATGCTCATGAACATGCTATGTTTGATTGACTATTTATATGCCTTGGTTTGATTAATTGGTTTGAATTGTTAATATGGTTATAGCATGACTTTTTGAGTAGTTATATGCTATGTTGATATATGGTTATGGCTATGAGTGTTTTTGGAAAAGTGGAATCTTCTCGTGAATCGTGGTCAAGTTTCGGCCACATATGGAACAAATGGGAGTTTAACTGCTCTATTTTTCTATAAAATATCTTATCTTTTTTTAGGCAATACCTATGCTCGGACTGAATCCGCATCCGCCTCTGTAGCTCTTCTATAAGAGCGGACCTTTTTCCAGTCCTATTCTTTCCTCTTAAGTTAAGTTCCTTTTGGTTCGACCGAACCTCATGTTGGGACGTGGATGTCTGCACCTCTTTCCCCGAGTTTTAAGTGAATTTAACAACACTTAAGTGGGGATATGAACAATGACATTGAAGAAAGGAAAAGAACAAGTTCTTGAGCTAGGAAATTATGCAATTACTACAAGTAAAGATTTAGTTAAAATCCTACTCTAAGTGAGGCATAGGTACGACTTCCTTAGAATGTTTTGATTTTCAATCAAGGTAATTGTTAAGTTGAAATTGTTGGAAATCGAATCGCGCAAACTTTTATAAAACAAAACTATCCAAAAAGGATGTTTATTTTAATTTGGGTTTGAGTGATCACTTGAACGAGAAACATTTTCTGTACCTAGCCCACTAATTAAATGACTTCATTTAAGTCATAAATCAGTTAAATCCAAATGATTTTGATAAGAACAATCCTTATAATGAACTTTACATATTAACTTTATATGATGGCTCTAAAGGTTTTTCAAAACGGATTCCAAAACCCAAATGAACGAAAGATGGAACCATGGTTTAGGCTTTGAATGAATTCACTTAAATGAGTAATCTTTTTGGTGTGGTGCATAGAAGGCATAGAAGAAAGGGAAGAAGTGGAAGGTTTAGAGTTAGGAAATGTGGCCTGGATCCACTTTTACCAACAGCTTCAAGTTGTTTTGATGAGTCACCCTCCTTCTTGAAGGAGTTCTTTCTCTTCACTTGTGCTTCAACCTTGAGTGCATGTTGGAGGTCTTTAGTGTAGCTTGAAGGCGCATATCGTTTTCTCAAAACCCTCTTCATTTCTCTCCAAGTACTAATGGATTCCTCATCATACTTTTGTCTCTCTTTGCACAATTGATCCCACCAAATTAAAGCATAATCATGAAATCCTAGACTAGCTACCTTTAATTTCTTTTCCTCACTATAGTAGTAGCAAGAGAATATGTGCTCCAATTTGGTCTCCCATTCCAAGTAAGCATCGGAATCACTCTTCCCATGGAAGCTAGGGATCTTTACCTTCACATTATGCAACTTGTCATCCTTCTCATTCCTACTTCCTCTATGCTCATGTCTAGGTCTCCATTTATCAAATGTAGGTCTATGGTCGTTGCCTTCCAAATATGAGGAGCCTCTATGTGAGTTGTCTTGCCTTGATCCTTTTTTGTGCTCAAGTGCTTCTAATCTTTCAAACATTCTTTCCATGTTCCTTGTCAATTTATCCAACTTCTTATTCAAGTTCCTTGTTCTTGGTGATGATGTAGAAGAATCTTCAATGTCTTCTTCATGTAGTGAAGTCATGGTGCACTTACAATTTGAGAAATTACATACAAATTCCAGTAAATTGAAAATTACACAATTCAAATGAAGATTACACCAATGAGAACAATTACACCACCAAAAAGCAAAAGAATTAAGTACAAACCAAACTAGGAACAAATACACTTAAAGAGCAAAGAATTACAAGAAAATGAAAAGTACAAGGACCTCACCACTCACTCACCATTCACTCAAAGATGGTCACTCGTGTATATTGCTCAAGTAGAATTTTACAAGATGATTTCACTCTTGTCTCTTTCCACTCAAGAGTTCCTTCTTCAAGGGACCTACAAATTGAAACAAGATTCTCAATTATTAGTCTCTAAAACAAGTGATAAAGCAATCAATTAAAAGAGGTCAAGAATTTGTAAAACAACTAAGACAAAACCAAAGGAGTTTGGAAGGCAAGCAAGGAAAGGTTCGAGAAGAATTGCACACTCAAATTGATGTGAAGAAGACAAGTTGAAAGAGTTCAACAAAGTGTAATTCAATTTTAATCAAAGTGTTGGTGAACAATTAATGATCAATGTGAATTGTGCTACACCAATTTGTGAAGGATCTATACAAATACAAGCATGTGAAAAGATGGCAAGTCTTTTACTTTTTGCTGGAATTTTCTAGAATTTGCACTTTTGCCCCAAAACTTTTATATTTATGGTTTTGGCCCACTTTTTCTTTTTACATCAGATTTTTATTAATTTTTTTTTAAATTGCAGCCACTTGACTTTTTCTAATTGACAATTTCACAGCAATTACATTTAATTTTCGAAATTACAAAAAGATCCTTCAATCATGAACAAATTTGAATAATATTGGTGTAATACTTGGAAATATGAACAATTCAAGTAGTGTAAAATAATTTCCAAGTAATGAAGCACAAATCAAGTAATTAGAGACCTAGATCTTTCCTTCAAGTGGATGAGAAACAAATCATTTCCACAATTTGAATTTCATGAAGATCTATTAGGTTCTAAAAATTTGAAATCATAGAAGCACTTTTGATTAAAATTTGAATCAATCTTACTATTGTGAATTGAAATTTGAATTTGAATTTTCAATTTGTTGAAAATCACAAACTAAAGAGATTTATGCTTGAATTTTCAAGAAGCAACCAAAATTCAAATGTAATATATGAAAACATTCAAAAATGGCACCTAAAAAGCTGTGGTGAAAAGTGGAGGGAAAAAAAATTTCACCAAAATTCAAGCAAGATCAATTCAAACACATTTCAAATTCTAGATTCATGATCACAATTGGATTCAATTTGAATTTCATCATCCAATTTCAAGTGATTAATGGCGCCAAAACTCAAATGAGTTCATCATGAAAGTGACTCCAACTCAAAAATCATCACAGAATTTGAAAATTTTGATCAAAAATTCAAAACAATTGAAGATTCAAAGAACTAGCTCTAGATTCCACTTGATGTGATCTAGGAGATAGATCACTAACATTTTAGGATCATTCTTTGATTTCAATTGCTAAAAATTCAAGATCAAACACAAACAAGAACAATTGATATGAAGCTTGATCTTCAAGTGAAGAATCAAGAGAAACAAAAGGAGTAGAAGAGAATAACAATTGATATATGAACTAGAAAGTAAATTGCAAGAAGTAAATGACGATAATTAAAGAGAAATAATTAAAGAACAAAATATAAAATGGAAGAGGTAGAGAAGAGGAGGGAAGGAGCCACAAAGTCATTCTTCTTGGAGAAGAAGATTGAATTTGATAAGCCAAAAGAAGATTCACCACTTGAATATGGAAATTCAAGATAAGAATAAATGGTTCAACCCATGAACCAAGAAGAGGAGACTCTCAACTCTCTCTAGCAATCTCAATTGTATTCAAAACTTCTAAACTGAATTACATGAAGCCTATTTATAGGCTCATCTTACTTAAGATGTAAGCTAGTCTTACTTAAGGTGCAAGTTAGTCTAACTTGAAGTGCAAGCTACTCTTATTTAAGGTTCAAGTTAGTCTAACTTGAAGTGCAAGCTATTCTTCAAAGTCCTAATGGGGTTGGAACACTCTTAAGCCTAATTACAAGCCTAACTAAATCAAAACCTGTATAGAATTTCGTGCTAAAATTGTAGCCCAACGTTAGTCATGATATATGCCGAATCAGGTCTTGAGTAAAAAACAAGATTTGTAGATAATGTTCTAAGCTTTCCAACGCATTCAAGATCACTTCAATCGGACATCTACAACTCAAGAAACAACCAAAATAGTGAAGCATGTTTGATTTGGATTTGCTTCAAAGTTGACTTGCTCCCATTGGTCCATTAAGGTTGTGCTTCCTAGGATCACATCACATAACCATGCTCACTTCTTTATTTCTTATTTTGATTTCATATTTTGGAGAAATAAAGACATGGGGGTGGTTTCATATTTTGCTGCTGCAAATTGTCATGTAAAGAGAAAATCAAAAGGGAACCCTAAACACTTGCTATTCTAAGAATAACTCAAAAGATGTTCAATTGCAAACATATCATTGAAGAAAACATCACATGGAAAGTGAACCCTAAAACAAGTATTAAACAAGAAAAAGTTGAAGCAAAAAACTAAAAGCATTTAGGTGGACATACCTATTCTGTTACAGAGAGGCACTGATAAGGGAGAAAAGTAAAGAGGGTCGCATGAAAACCGAGGGCGGTGGTCCTCTCAGTGGTCCTCGTGGTGGCGGTGGTGAGTGAGAGTCGAGGGGCGCGCGAATGGGTGCCGAGACAAGTGATGCAGAGAGGCCACACGAATTGGTGCAGAGACAGGTGATGCAGAGGGCCTCACGAATGAGCGCAGGTCAGCTTAGGGTTGCGGTGGTCCTCGCCATGCAGGACGGTGGCGGTGGTCCTCGTGGTGCAGGATGGTGGTTGTGGTGAGTGGGAACCGAATAAGGACTTAGGTCGAGGAACGAGGGAAGGAACAATGTTTAATATGTGAGGGCGTGCACAATGGAATTAGAATGGAAAAGGGAAATATTTAGGAAAGGGAATAGATAGCGCTTCCCCAAGAAAGCGCTATCTATTCCTTACCTAAGATAGCTCTCCGTTGAGGAAGCGCTATCTATTCCTTACCTAAAGATAGCGCTCGCTTGAGAAAGCGCTATCTATTCCTACCCATCAGTATTTAATAGCGCTTCCTTGAGAAAACGATAGCGTTTTCTTTAGGAAGCACTATTAAAAATGTTCCGCCTATTTTTAAGTAGCGTTTCTTACTGAAGCGCTATTGAAGCTGTGCTACTAAAGCCCTTTTCTGTAGTAGTGCATGTACACTCGTGGTGGCGCATCCGAGAGTATGGTGCGTCGGCTATCCAAAGGGTCCACCTATGTTAGGGATTGCCGGCGTTGGTTCTTAGTGGCCAATGTGGATATGTAACTCCAAAGTCGTATGTCTGGTATAGATGGATCCACATGCATTCGGAGTAGTCAATCACATTGCATTATACAACTGATGTATGTGAGATGTTTGTGCTATACTGTTGTGTTGGTATGTTGATGTATGTTATAATTGCCTTGTTGTATGATCATCTTGCCAACTATCCGGTTGCCGTTATGTTTATATATATGGTTCTTACTCCCCATCTTTTGTTGTTTGCTTGCATGTATCCTTTTGGATATGCAGAGGACGGTGAGCAGCTTGCTGAGGAGTGACTCTAAGGAGCCTCTACTCGTAGTTTAGTTTGTTTCAGAATATGGTTATACCAGCTCTGTAATGTGACATCGGGGTTGGGTTTATGTTTCAGTTATGTTATGTTTTCTTTTATAAACATGTTTTATATTTTCTGTGTTTGAAAAGCTATGTTACAATGCGGCAGCCTCTGCCCAGTTTTTATTATTATGATATAATATGCATGTGTTTTTCTTTTAAAATTATTTCTTCTATATTACCGCTTTATAAATACATGCGGGATAGAGAGTGTCACAACAGTAGTAGTTCTGAAAGCATGTCGGACGCTAATAACAACTGGAACAGTGCGACCGGGAGCTCTCCGGTCAACAGTGACAATTGGAGAGACGTCATGCTAGTCAGAACTCTTCGATGCAACCCAGCGTTGTAAAAGATTGGTGGCACAGATCAGAGGCCGAATGAGAACGGCCAGAGCCCCCGAGGATCCGACAGAAGGTTAGCCCTTACATACGGATTGCCACCAAGTTACAACCCGCCAATAATAGCGCAAATTGGGATTGGAAGTGCCTTATTGAATGAGGCAGGGCAGTCGATGACCGCTGGAGGCCAAGTGCAGAGCCCGTCAACCCCAGAGGCAACTCGTCCAAACACGGGTTTCGCGAGTCAAACCAACCAGAATAAACATGGTTGAGGCCAAACTAATGGCCAGAACCAAGGAATTGGCTAGGGTGCGTTGAGCGTTGGTGCCTCCCTTGTTCGACAACAGAGGCAGGAAGGCCAAAACAAGGGGAATGACCGAAAAACAGAGAATATGAATTGCTAACGTGGTGCCTCCCTGTCAAGAGAGGCAAAACCCGGGACACCCAGTGTTCCCGACTATGTCGAGAGAGATGCCCACCAATACGGTTGGGCCGACATTGAATTCGTTGGCAAATATGCGACAGCAAGTTGATAAGAATAACCACGAGATGGTCCACATGTTTACCTAGCAGATGGGGGCAGTTATAACCCCTCTGAAGGAAACAACTAATACCGCATGCATGGCACTAGCAAAAAAAAAAATTGGATGGCTCAACCAGATGTTAGGCGATGATGAAGAGCACGCCAACAATCCTGGTCGAAATGAGGTTGCGCATGGGGGCATACCCCAGCCTCAAGTAGGAAATGACAAAGTGGAGCCACCAAATCCGCCACCTCACATTCAATATGGAGATTATGAGATGTTGGGACATGGCGATGAGGAGCAAATGGGTAGGAATAATTTGGCCATGCAGTTGCTTCGACGGGATAATGTCGGGGGAAGGGCTAATCTCAATGACATTAATCAGTCTGTCGAACAGGTGTTGGACCGATTCAGATTTAACGATGGTTATGCTGACAATCCTTACTTTGTTTTGGCATTTTTGGAGTGGATCCAACAAGTGGAATTACCTAGGCGAGTTAAGGTCCCCAAGCTGTCAAAATTCTCCGGAGAAGATGGGGAGTCGTCGGTCAAGCATATAGCCCAGTACACCATCGAGATGGGAGAATTGGGTGCCAATGAATATCTCAAAATGAGATACTTCCTAAGTTCTTAAACAAAGAACGCTTTCATGCGGTTCTCGACCCTGAGGCCCCATTCAATTCATACTTGGGCACAGTTGGAGCGTAGTTTCCATGACCAGTTCTTCAAGGGGCGAGCTAAGGTCGGGCTGACCGACTTGTTCAGCATCAAGAGGCTCCCCAACGAGCCTGTATCTTCCGACAAATGAAGAGTAGGTGTTTCACGCCTATTTCGGAGTCTGAGATTGGCAAGATCGCCGTAGGCAGACTTGATTATCACATAAGGAGGAAACTGGTGAACCAAGAGTTTGTGGATATGACTCAGCTAGCGGATAAGGTCCGCCAAATAGAGCAACTAAGAGTGGAGAAATTCTAGAAATAGAAGAAGTTGTTTCGGAAAGAAAGAGTCGCATACGTAGGAATAGAGTCATCCGACGAAGAAGATAACGACGATGAAACAAATGTATGCCTGGCCGAATTGCAAAACGGCCTTACTTATGTATGCCAAGCTCTTAAGCCGACACGCATCAAAGAGAAGATGGGTGACATAAATAGGAAAACTTATACCTTCGACACTACGAAGGCTGAACAAATCTTTGATTTATTACTGAAAGAATGACAGATCAATTTGTCGGATGATCATAGGCTTCTAAAGCCTAATGAGATTAAAGATCGTAGATACTGCAAGTTTCATAATAATTTCGGTTATGTGACTAATGATTGTGTTCGTTTCAGGGATATTATTCAGAAAGCTATAAATGAAGGGAGGCTTAAGTTTGCAAAAAAGGCAAAGATGGACATGAAAGTTGATACTGATGCTTTCCAGATGAATGTAGGTCTTGTTAGGGTTTATCCCATCAAAATGGTGAACATCATCCATGCTGATCAAGTCTCCGAGGAAATGGTTGTTAACTTGGCTCAAGCTGTCGATCTTCATAAGCATGTGAAGATGGGAGAGTGCGACGAAACTTTGTTGTGGACGCGATCACCCGGGGGACGATTGGCGAGCAAATCCAGAAGCTGGTAAGGATGGAAAGACTACCTTTCCTAGTGTTATGGTAAAGGTGGAAGACACTGCAGAAACTCCTGAAGGTGCTGATTCTGGCACAAAGGAGGTGATTATTGTTTGGCCAGAAGAAGGTGAGTCTTTGGAGCACTTTGTCAGGAGATTTTACGGAGAAAGTTGTGAAGACATGTTGTTGACAAAAGCAGTAGGGGGTGAATGGCAAGTCATACACAAGATCATCAAAGAGAAAGGCATAGCTACATTCCCAATCTACATGGTGAATGTGGTAAATGTCAAAGACATACCTGAAGGAGCAGACATCGACATGGAAAATGCCATGGATATCTATCCGAAAGAAGGAGAGCCGCTAGAACACTTCATTGAAAGAAAGAAACATAAGGGCAAGATGAGAATGTGCCTAAGGTGCTAGTCGATTTATGATGAAGTCGCTGTCGAATGACTTGAAGAAGCTAGAAAAGCACATCGAACAGCCAGGAGAACAGAGTACTTCGACAAGGAGTACGCATTCCAACAATCGGGGCTGACATATCCACGGCCAAAACCGAAATCTGGAGGATGGCTGGTTGAAAGCCCCTAGAGGGCAAATCACCAAAGGAATCGGGCAGCAGCGGTAAAACTAGGTTCCCTTCGGCGAACGTGGCTGTCGATAAGTGGTTGAAAAATGCTCGTGTTGCCAGAAGACCTAAGCTCCAATCCCCAACATTAAAAATGGGTAGAGGAGGAAAAGGTGAGCCCAGTAGGACATCAAGACCAGTTCTCGGTAGGATACCGGAGCAGATTCCAGAAAAAAAGAACTCGACATTGTTAATCTGGAAACACTCAGAGGAGGCCGTCGCCAAGGAAAGAAGGAGCCTCCCATTGAGTACTGTCGAGGAGCCAGAAAAGGAGACTGCAAAGACTTTGGCAGGCCCAAAGAATTAATCAGACAGCCAAAGGTATTGTCATAAGAGAACCAACATGAAAGACGGATTGATTAGTGGTCGAGAAGGTCCCTCAAAAAGACCAAAAGATGAAGAGCATTGTGGTTAAGGAGTAATCAGAATCCAGTTCGACACCCTTGAAAGAAACCATAATCTAGGATAATCCAAAAGGAAGAGAAGCTGTGAAATCGTCTGACAGGAAGAGTAAAGGCAAAGAGCCTGAGCTGACACTCGAAGAGGTAATATCGGCGCTAGATGATCCTGATGATCCTTTGGGGCTGTATGACAGCGAGCAGTTTGATTTAGATGCTGATCTCGACAAGATCTGTATGAAATTATAAATTCCATGAGGGGAATTAATTTCATCTCAATCCTTCCAGCTGAGTTTGAAGCTCGGCAGGAAATCGACTACACTAAAGAGGATGCGTAGAGTTAGAAGACTGTGCGAAGAATGGTTTTTTCTGGATGAGAATAATGTCTCACTGGTCGAGACAACAACGCTACTTGAACCACCAACAGAAATCCTTACCCTCGACGAAAGCATCCACGATACCGAAAGACGCACAAGGAAAAGGTACCTATTTGAAAGGAGTTTGAAATTTCTCCAGTCGAGCTAGAGGATTTTTTGGCCTAGCTTCCCAAAATTTTTTAACGCATTTTTCCTCATGTGCCTTTTTTTTCTCTGCTAACACATCCTTTACCTCACAAAGCATAGCCTAAGGACATATGGGATTCCACTTCATCTTGTAGTACTTCTCAAAAGCTAATTTCGGCTTGATGCGTACCATTGTCTTTTGTCGATGGATCCTGTGCCTGCATCACACGATTATGTTGGTCAGTAACTTTATCAAGACAAGGTTGCAAATAAGGCATTGTGTTGGTAAAGTACTCATTCCCCCATTCGACGTAGTCTGAGGAAGGATGAGTACCCACTTCAAATGCCGCAGGAACAAATTTAGACGTAGCCTTCTCGTTAATTTGGATCAGTCCGTCAATGTCTTCCACTTTGTCGATCTGAACATGGAACATTTAACTTGACCGTTTTCGATTAAAGGGAGCCGGGATGGCTTGACAAAAACCCATCTGACGAGCTAACATATTGGGAAGTAGACAGTGGTTGCCCTAGCTCTATCTTTTGCATCAGCGAGGTCAATGAACAGAATTCTTTGGCACATAAAGTGAGACCAAATAGAATTGTTACTGGCCTAGATAGTAGGATCGTCGGGGATAATTTTCCTGTTAAACCAGTAAGGGCCAGATGATCTCAATGCAAAGGGAGTGAAGTCGACATGCATCGAGGAGCAAGAGATGGAGTGAAAAAGACTAAGGTAATGCTTAAAGTCTTCGACCAATGAGTGCTAAGGGGCTAATTGTCAACCATGTGCCCCATACTATAGTAAAGATTGGCTAATAACAATTGGCCTAGGGCTAATTGTTTACCTTCAAGGAGAAGGTTAGCTAGAGGAACATAACATTTGGCAACTTGAACAGATTTGAAAAAAAACAAGTAAGCAGATAGCCAAAGAGTGAGGAAAGCTACATGTTCCTCATCAGAAACTTCGTCAGTTTGTTTCATGTGTTGACTGGTGAAAGTAGAGAAAGCGGGTGATTGAATGGGGAATTTTATCTCGAAAGTTGGCTTGGTAAACCTATGAATGACTTCACCATCTGGTCTAAGGCCAGTAATAGCTGACACATCAAATAAAGTTGGACCCATCATACCACAAGAGAGATGAAAATTGTTGGTAGTCTTATTCCAGAAGAAAACAGAGGCTCCTAACATGACAAAGCCCATGTTAATGACATAATGGGAAAGTTGAATACAATCAAAAAATCCCAATGTCTTTCCAGTATTGGCCTTTCTTTGCTTCTATCCTATTAAACCAAGTAATATAACCCACTATTTTCTTTAACGGATCCCTAAAAAGACGCATTTTCTTGGTAAACTAATGAATGCGAATAGAAAGGAGTGAAGCAAGGATGTTTTCCTCGGGAGTACAAGGAAAAACATTTACAATTTTCAAAGGAAAAGTTTTCATTGAATAAGCGGGCCCCAAAAATCTAGGGGGAGGATCAAAGTGCATAGAAGCTTTGGGAAGAGGATAGATTACCTTAGACTTTTGGTAAAGCTTCGATCTTTCCAGGACTGGGTCGTTCAGAAAAATGTGAGTTCCAAGATTTTGTTTTGAAGGCTTGAAGGAAGCCATCGGAGTTGCAGAGAACGAAGATGAAGCAACAAAGACTAAAAGGTATGAACTTGCACAAGAATGAGAGTGAGAAGAGAGAAAAAATTTCTTTGCATGTAACAGTTAATGAGTATTAAAGAGGGACAAGTACTCTTGAGTTGCTAAACTAGTTGTTATGGCTAGTTTGTGGGTAATCATGATCCCTATTTTCTTGGGAACAACTGTTTAGAAGGATAACAAATGATATCCATTGATTCAATTTTAAAAACTTAATTTTAAGCGGTTGTCAAACTTTAAACCCTAGTAAAAATGAAAAAAAAACCTTTCTTCCTTTCAGTTGTCGAAAGAAGGATTTTTGGGGAGCATCTGTTGGGACCAAAATAATAATTTTGGAAGTTCGACAACAATAAGGATAAAGATCTATTATCAAAGATGTCGATGATTCAACATTAGAAAAATTAGTGTTTGACTCGATAGTGAAGGATCAACCAGTAGAGATGGAAATCGCGAAGAATGAACAAAATGGTTGACAAAGGCTTTCGACAGTCGAAGGAAAGGGATGTTGCAAAAGATTGTTCAAGTTATGATGCGGCTGAAGAAAGGAAGACAAGGAATGAAGGCTTGACAGTATTGTCGAGTGTATCTTAAATATTAGTATTAGCATATATTAGTATTAGTTACAGTTAAAACTGCCAAATACACGTGGCATGCAATAGGATAGGTAGTTTTTCTTGTTTTTTGCCTATAAATAAGGCTTGTCTATGCCATTGTAAAAGGTTGGATACTTGAAATAAAATCCTTTACATCTCAATCGAACAGGTTCCGGATTGACTTCGAGTATGCTTCCATTTCCTTTTCAGTCATTTACTTTCCAAGTGTTTTTACTTTCTTGCTTTTTACTTTTCAAGTCTTTTACATTCTTGCAATTTACTTATTGTTTATTTACTTTTCCTGTACTTTACTTTCTTGTCGAATTTAATTGCTTTCCTTTACATTTAAGTCATTTACAAGCTTTCATTTATTTACATGCAATTTGCATACTGTATTTTACTGTTTCTGCATTAAATTAATTTTGTTCTTTGAACTTGCATTAAACCTTTTCGAATTCATATTCATTGCACAACATCAATAATAACGAGATTACCATATAACTCGAGAATCCCACACTTGTTTGATAAATAATTCATTTGTTGTGGGTTTTGGTCATCAAACCAAAAATCACCATAAACAACAGGTTGTTGAGTGGTTGTATGTAGTCAAAATGATGACATAAAATTGTAATTTGTTGAAGTAGATGATAAGTTGAAGGTTGTTGATGTGGAATTATATGACCAGATACTACACGATGATTCTGAGTAAATCTTAGTTAAATCGTAATTTATTATACTTTGTATCCTCCCAAAAAAATATTTTAATTACGATTTTTACAACATTATATTTGTAAATATTAGATTATTTTTTAATAAAACCGGGTGTTAATATCAGAATTTTCATCTAAAGTCATCCAATTTAATAGCTTTGTTTTGAAGTGCATACATAAGCTGATATGCACTTGATTCAACCATGTGCGCATCAGATGGATCCTTTATAGCTTTCCATTAAGTTTCACTGTTTCAAGTATTTATTAGTTTTGTTTAATGTTTTAATGTTTATTTTGTTCCATTTTTAATTATTTACTCCATTCTTTAGTTTCTTTTTTTTTTTTTATAAGCATTCTGTAGTTTCTGGATCATTGTATTTCATGTTTTTTCCTTTTATTTTTGCTTCATTAATTGAGCCAATAATGCAAATTCAAGTTTTGTTTTTCATCTGTCAGTGCGTTCTTTGCTATTAATTAGACTATTTCATAATGGATTTTCATACCATCACCTCCTACCATCGCAAATATAAATAATAAAAAAAAAAAATCACAAATAGAATAATCTACCCTTTACAAAACATAATGATCACTTAAAAAACTTGAATGCATATTAATGAAATCAAAATCTCGAATGTCTCATACTAATTCTGGGATCACTTGCAAGTTTTCAACAACTCACTTAAAACCCAAGTGTTACTTGTTACATCATAAATAATAACCAAACAAATTTAGCAAGAAATTAGGTTAAAACATAGAACTTGGATAAAGGTCCTTTGAAGTGAACAAAGGCGCTGGCTAGGGTGAGCAAGCTAGGAAACTTGCTCTCCATGAGCAACTAATGAGAGCCATTGGATCAAAAGGTTCACCAATTTTATCATGCACCCTTACACAGCAGATTTTTTTTTTTTTTTAACATTCCTCACTCTCACAGAGCACTGTCTTCAACCTTCCCCCACCTTCAACCTTCCCACAGCCATCAACCTCGCCGTCAGCCTCCTCTCCCATCGACATGCAGAAGGTGGTCGATGACACCTGCTACAACGGAGCACCCTCTGTCCGCCACCACTATGACACCTTCCACAGCAAACAACAAACATTGGAGGTGTTGAAATCTTAAGAAAGAATCAAACCAACAATCTTAAATATTTAAAAATGAAAAAAATTCAAACCCAGAAGTTGAAATCTGGTTCTAGAAACCCAAAAATGAAGAATGACTGGGTTTAGAGATGGTGAGACCAGTGGCATCGGGGCGAAGGTATGACGATGGAGCTCGACGGCAACGAATCAGAAACGCATTGAGCAGTGCCGGACGTGATTGGTGGTGATGATGCGCAATGAAGATGAAGTCTTGGGTTTCCCAACACCCACGACCATCCCAAAAAACCCAAAGAACCCAGAAACCCTATTGGGTCACGGAACGTGAAGATGGCAGAGATGCCGAACCCACGGCATCGCCGTCCCGTTGTGAATGAGCTTGTCACATCGAAGCACTGCGACAACCGCCGCAAGTCCGAACTTCCATCGCCACCGATAACCATCATGCAGACCTTATGATGTTTGGAGCCACGCCGGAGAGATCTGGGGAGGAGGAAGCGTGAAGGTGTTGACTGGCAGAGGTGAGCACCGCCCCTTTGCGCCGTCGGACGGAGGAGGAGACAGGCACCGTCGAACGGAGATAGTCGGGGGAGGGGTAGTCAGGCAAGGATGAAAGTCAGAGAAGAGAAGGGGAGAGAAGGAAACAAAAATATTATAGTGTGAGCAGGTGCATGATAATATTATGTGATACTACTTAATCAATGGCTCTCATTAGTTGCTCATGGTGAGCAAGTTTCCTAGCTTGCTCACCCTAGCCAGCGCCTAAATGTAAAATAAGAAAGTAAGTACATTCACCATTGATCATAACTTACTTTAACTATTCAAGGGTGGATAAGCACTTTCCCATTTTACGCTTTTATTCACATTAGAGGAGTCAAATCCATACAACTTATACCTAATTATTAATGAGGACACAACCAAAATACAGTATGTATCTTTGGGTGGGAATAGGTCAGGCCGCTCGTCGGAGGCTTACGGCCTAGCCTATTTAAGACCTAGCTCGGCCTAGCCTATTTAGTAAAAAGGCCAGGCCAAGGCTTTTAAAAATCCTATATAGCTAAAGAGGCCTATCAGGCCGGCCTGTTTAATACATACACACATAAATATATATGCATAATATAATATATCATAATACTATATTATTTATAATATTTGAAAGTAAAAGCCTATTAGCCCATTTAAATGTAGTGACCTACTTGTCTATTTATTTGTGAAGGCCTAGTATAATATTTATCAGTATAGGTCTACTGACCTCTTTATCATTAGAGGTCTACGAGCCTATTTACAATTGAAGGCCTATAACCTATTTATAGGTGGAAGCATATTTAAAGGTCTTGTTGATAAGTAGGCTTTTAAATAGGCTTTCGGGCCAGGTCAGGCTTTAAAGTAGGTCAGGCCCAGACTTTAAAAATTGGCCTATATTAGACTAATAGGCTAGGCTCAGGCCTCAAAATTGGAACGCATGTCAGACTCAGGGCTGTCAGGGCCTAACTTGGCTTAACCTATTCTCACCCCTATCTGTATCCACCCAATATAGATTGTTTTGATTATTTTAAAATTAAATCTTTAATAATATCTTCTTTTGTGAAAATATTTATTATATGATTCAAAATTTTTAATGTTTTATTATTTCAAATATGTATCTACTTTTGATGCATTATTAATATAAATTGTTAATATTATTATCTTTTTTTTTAGTAATCGGGGCTAAGGACCTGTTAATATTATTATCTAATTATACATTATCACATCGTTACCTTTTTTTTATAGCCTTAAATATTTTTTTTTTGAAACTTATAATAGTTAATACTCAAAGTCATATAAATGCTAATACATAATTATTTAATAATATAAAACCTTATTTTTGTTAAAAAAAATATAAAACCTTTATATTAGTAATATATCAAAATGAAACGTAATAAATGTTTCTTTTAGGTGGTTTCATTTTATTTTGGTCAAATACGTGGTGTCAATTTATTTATTTCAATGAATTGGATGAAAGCATGTAAATATTATGCTATCTAACCCGTATCCATGTATAAGAGGCAAAATTAATAGCGGCTTCAATTATAACAAATTGATGGGAAATAAGCATCGCAGTAGATATGCTCATTATATTTGGTCATTAATTTTGACATATTAGCACCCAAAATGGATTTTTAAATCATCAAAGAAAGAGAGTGGAGAAAGAGAGTGGAGAAATTATGGAATATGCGAAGCTCCTTTCGTGACAATGGCTGAGATCAAAACTGAAGGGGTTTTTTTTATCCTATTTCAATCCAGTGGGTTGGCTAATGCCGTTTCTGCGTTAGTATGAAGTTCTGGCAATTTTTGGACGTTGGTGTTTTCAAGCAGTGTCGTATTAGTTGCTCTCTGGAAGCTCTTGGTAGGGAAGCTGTTCGGATTTTGAAGGAGAACCTGGAAAGTCCATTATTAGTGTTTTGTATGGGGTGGCATGAATGGTTTGTACAGCGTTTCTATTGGGCTGCTGCTGCAGTATGGATTAATTTTCTGTACGTAACATCTATAGTTTTGTCCTTGGCATATTTTGGCATGGTGCTGTGGCTTTATTTCTGTTAGTTTCGGGTGGGGCATAGAATCATTGCTATTTGCAATGTGTTGGACAAATCTTTGGCTAGTGCCGTCAGTGTACAACTTATTGCTTCAGTCTAGCTTGTTATTTAATGAAATCTTTTTGGCTTTAAAAAAATAAAAAAAAATTAATTCACATCTAGATCATTTAGTGAGTTGAACTCTTTATATATTAAATTACATTAATAGCGGATAATTCCTTACATTCTCTCTTTAGAACTCCACTCTCTTTAGAGTAGTCAAATCCACCCAAAATATTAATATTACATTTTTTAATATTCTTTTAATATATTTTTTATAAATTTATTCTCTATTCACTACAAGAAAAAAACACTTTAGTGCTAAACACATGATTTCGGTCGCTAATACAGTTAGCGACCGAATTAGCGACCGATTAAGCTTTGTCGCTAAGATTGTGGTTGCTAACTAGTTAGCGACCGAAAAACAACGGTCGCAAATTATTTAACATTGAGTTAATTCGGCCGCTAAATATATATTTTTTATTTTTTTAATTATTTTTTTAAAACAAAATTAAAACATGTAAGTACAAATAAATTAAAACACTGAAAACTCAATAATATATATAAAAATAAATCTGGTTACAAACTGTCAAATAAAAAAAAGTACAAGACAACTGGTGTGGGTAGGGGTAGGGGGGGACTAATGATCATCGGCCTCATGATCATCTGCATCATGCAGCTGGCCAGAGGTGGGGGGAACGAATGGGTCATCGGGAACAGTAGGTCCATCAGCACAGGTACCCGAAGCAGCCACCCTGTCCGCAAGCTGAATAACGAGCTCAGGCGTTGAGGTCGGAGACGAGGCCTCTATCGTCCGGTAGGGCCATGGCATGACTGAGAAGATGGTGTGGCAGAGGCCACATACTCATCTCCCAGGGCTCCCAAACCATATACATGGCCCTTCTTGTTCCTGTCATCAACCACCTCAAGGAAAATGGCATTGTCAGAGGCAACAGAAGGCTCCTGCTGTAACACCCCGTTTTTCATGTAAAAGCTATAAGTGTTTGGTTATGTTTTAATAAAGGGTTAAAGTGGGATTTCAAAGCAGAAAATTCCTTCCTAGTGTATGAGCACGGTCGTGCTCATGTATCATCATGCTCGTGCTTAGGCGCGTGTTCTATGGCTGCCTGAGCCACAAGCATGGCCATACTCAGGGGGAGAATGGTCGTGTCGGAAAACAAGGCTTTGTGACGTTGATGTTGCGAGCCTGTGCTTAACGAGCATGACCCCGTGCTCACGTTAAGCACGACCGTGCTTAGTGGGAGCACGGTCGTGCTCGGGTCAAGGAGTTTGTAAATAGAAGAGTTTCGTGAGGGTTGTAAGCCAAACCCTCAAATTGGCACTTTGGGCAATCCTAGTGTAACAGAAACCTCTCCCCTTTCCCTTCCTTTGAACCCTTAGAAATTCTTGGCGTTCTTGAGTCCGTTTGGGAGAGAATTCACGCGCGCTAGTGTCAATTAAGGTAACGTTGTCATCCTTCTATTAGTCTCTTTCTCTATTCTTATATTTGGAGATTAATTGGTTGCCCTTTTTTTTGTTGGCCAAGGCTTGGGAAGTTCGTCGAGCCGCTAGAGGGAAGCTGAGTAGAGTTGCTTACATTGGTGTTAAGGGAAATCTTCATACCAGGTATGGGGAGAAGGGATAGTATGAACATGTAGGCATTGGGGGTAGCGTAAGATGAAGGGTTAACCTATGACCCTATTGCTTGTTATTTTCTATATGTTTGTCTATGTTAATTATGATTGACATGTATAATTGTGAATGCTGATTATATGTTGATGAATGAATGCTTATTGTTATTATAATTGATGATGATGTTTTATGCCATGAATGATGTTGGTTTGATGATGCTATTCATTACCGTGAATGAATGACTTGGTTGTTGATTGATGTTGTGAGACGATGATGATGTTAATAAGACATTAAAATATGTTAATAAAGACGAATGGAATTAAAGGGATAAATTCCCAATTGTTCATAAGACTTGAATCATAGTAATGAGAGGCTAGGTTAATGCTTGATGGTTTGACTACACCCTAGGATTGATTCGTGAGCGTTTTAGGGACCTTAATAATGAAACAAAATTAAAGGATAAATTTCCCAATAATTATAAAATGATGTGATCATCAAGGATTGATCACTTAGTATTTTAGGATCTTCTTTGATCTAATTGCTTTAAAATTTGAGATCAAACACAATTCAAGCACAGTTGATATGAAACTTGTTCTTCAAGTGAAGAATCAAGAGAAAACAAAAGGAGTAGAAGAGAAGAACAATTAATATATGACTAGAAAGTAAATTGCAAGAATTAAAGTGCAAGAATTAAAGAACAAAAGTAGAAAATAGAATAGGAAGAGAAGAAGAAGAATGGCGCCACAATTGAATCATCTTTGAGAAGAAGATTGAATTGATAAGCCAAAGGGAAGATTCACCACTTGAATAAGGATATTCAAGATAAGAATCAATTGATTCAACTCATGAACCAAGAAGAGGAGAACTCTCAACTCTCTCTAGAATCTCAAGTGTGAGAAACTTATCAAATGAAATCAAAACTTGTGAATAGGTTACATGAAGCCTATTTATAGATGAGCAAAGTGCTCATCCTCCATCTAAGAAGCAAATTAGCGCCTCCTCCTCTAAACCCAAGTGTCACTACAAAAAAAACTTGTTTAGCAACCGAATAATTCGGTCTCTAAACATGCAAATTCAGTCGCTATCCTTTTTAGAAACCAAATTGGCGACCGAATCAAGGGGGTAGCAGAAACCCTGGTCGCTAAATGTTTAGCGATCAAATTTTTATTTCGGTCGCAAAATGGAGACCAATATTTCAGTCACAAAAATATTTAGTCGGATCCATTTTCTGATAAAACGATAAGAAAAACAAACAAACATGATTAGGAAAGATGGAAAGATCCATGTAGCAGACTAGCATGCAACTTCAAGGCAAGAAAACTAATATCTTTAATCTAATCATACACACATGCATTTCGTGTATTTAATTTAGTGTTGGACTTGTTTTTACAGATTAGCAGACATAATATTTTTCAGGAAAACAGATGCTTTTATGTGGTTTTGAAGGATGGTCATAGAGAGGACTTTCCTACCGGAAGTGCCTCGATAACCTATTAATGGAGAAGTATGAGAAGTATCCAGACATCGCTGAATTGTTCATCAACAAGTATTTCATTACAAGTGACACACTCCAACTCCATTGCCTAGTGAAGCAAATGAGTAGAAAACCAGAGCTGCTTTCATAATATTGTGTACAGAGCTGCTTTCTAATGTGAATGAAGATAGCAAACTTTTTCATAATGCATAAATTGTAATAGATACGGCCCTACCCAGACATACACCAATGGTTATAACTTACAATTATAAATCCAATAGCCACAAATATCAAATTAACAAGCAAGACTTCAAAGCCTGAACTTTCACATTGAGGATTTGAAAATCGTCAATGTTATCAGGCATATTAATAGAAAAGTTATAATTACACCATCAACTTTGCCTCATGCACTTTGGTCTTTCAACTTTCAAAATGTGCGACAAGGTCTGCAAGCTGCCAAAAATGTGACATGGTCCAAAATCATGACACTTTAATTTCTAGACGGAAAGTTTCACATGCGTTGTCATGACTTCGGATCACTTTGCAAACTTTTTGAGAGTTTAAAGTTAAAGGATCAAAGTGCATTTGAGGAATTGAGGCAAAGATTAAGGGTGAAATTTAAACTTTTCCCTATTGAGAATTAACATTGTTCCATCCAAAAATTAATGTATGTCACAATTTTGGAGCACTTTGCACACTTTTGGGAGTGAGTTGCATAAACTCAGCAAGGGCATGAACTAAAAGATTAACATAAGAGGCCAAAAATTTGCGAATATAGAACAAGATTACATAATTCGATTAGGATATGCAAAAGGACCTTGTAGCCATAAAATCCATTATATCAATATATGCATGCTTAACATTTATCATAAATTTTCATCCTTACATTTAGACATCATAGGTGGATTATTCATCCCAATTTGGAGCATCATACATACACTATATTATCTATATTTGACTCATCATATACACGTTAGTCCCTCTTTGCCATTATATATACGTATAAAGTACTAAACTCCTAACTAAAATATTGATGAGTATAACTTATTCAAAGAATAATGAAGAGCAAAAAAAACCATATTGATGAGTATAATAAAAAGTAATAATGATAGGAATAATGACCATAATAAGCCTATCAATGATCATGAACATTAAGCAACATTGGATGCCTCAGCCATGGCTGGGTGGGCCCTATAAATTTCAATCCTTTTCCAAAATGAAAAACCGAATTCATTATTCACAATCAAAATGGCAACTAAATATATTGATTATAGCCAAGCATCTTGCAGCCATAAGCTCCCAAGGCAATCAAGCATTTGCTTATGAACGCATAACAGTTTCACTCATCTAAGCATTTGCTTTGCAATGATGATAGCAAATAGATGAATATTAACGAATGGAGGCCTTTCCAATTGATCAAGAACAATAACACAGATTAATCTCTCAATCTCCAAATATAACTCAGGAACTTACAAAAGAAAAATGCCCAGAAAAAAAAATTTGCCAAATTAGGAGGAGGAGGAGGACGGCGAGAGAGAGAGATAGAGAGAGGCGAGGAGAGGAGAGGAAAACATACCAGAGCAGGAGGAGGACGGCGATGCTTCTCTGGTGGTCCCGATGTAGCCGCGCGGAGGAGGGAACTGAGAGAGAGAAATGGTTAGAAACAGAGAGAGAGAGAGAGAGAGAGAGAGCAGAGCTTACCGTGATGGTGGTGGTCGGAGGAGGGGGCGGCGGCGCTGCTCTGGTGGCCGGAGGAGAAAGAGAGAGATAGAGTAAGAGAGAGGAAGAGAGATCGCAAAAATGAAGAAGAAAAGGGAATTATGAATTTTTAGGGATTTCAGTTTTTAGCGACCGAATTAATCAGTCGCAATGGTTAAGTTTTAAAACCGGTAGCAAAATCGGTCGCTAAATGATACTATTTGAATTTTATCCATCATAACTTAGCGATCGGAATGAATTCGGTTGCTAAATGGTGCAATTTTAAATTTTTTTGGAACTCATTAGCTACCGAAATTTAATCGGTCGCAATGTACTAAGAAATTGAACCGTCAGACTATAATTTGTCACAACTTCGATCGTAATTTCGGTCTCTAATAGGTTAACAAAAGTTGATTATATTTTTCTTCTTTTTGCGACCGAACTAGCGACTGAATTTTATCTAATGTATGTTCGAGTGCTTTTTTGGTCACAATTTCGGTCGCTAATAGGTCAACAAAAGTTGATTATATTTTTCTTCTTTTTTGCGACTGAACTAGCGACCAAAATTTATCTAATGTATGTTTGGTCGCCATTTCGATCGCAGAGCAAATAATTACTATTGTTCTTGTAGATTCAAATATCGGTCGCAATTTCGGTCGCAAATGGCAACTAATAAATTCGGTCGCTATTTTCGGTCGCCATTTCGATATTTTTTGTGGTGTGTGGCCTTTGATTTTGGCCAATGCTTCCTACTCATATGCTTATGGCCTAATAGGCCCAATTCCTAAAATATTCCTAAGTGCTTTTTGAATAAGCACTTTTATTACATGAACTCTACTCTATACAAGGGTCCTAATCCTTACCTTTATTACATGAAATCTACTCTATACAAAGATCCTAGGCCCTATCCCTAACTAGGTGGTCAATGGCTCAATGCATACGAGGTTCAAGATGAAGCCCTCTTCATAAGGTTGCCTATGAGTCAAGTGATTGACCACCACCTTTTTGAGTGTGTCTTGGACTCTTCTAAGCCTTGCCCTTGTCATGGGTCCATGCAAGTCTTTAATGCTAGGTCCTTGGCTTTGTGTGTCCATGCTCATATCATCCCCTCCTTCTTGAGGCACATTCGTCCACGAATTGTGTTGATCATCATTTGTGTCATTTTCAAAAAGACTTAGATTAGACACATTAAACGTTGCACTTACATTATAATCACCAGGGAGATCTATTTTATATGCATTATCATTTATTTTCTCCAATACTTGGAAAGGTCCATCACCCCTTGGTAGGAGTTTGGACTTCCTTTGTAAAGGAAATCTTTCTTTTCTTAAGTGCACACATACCCAATCACCCGGTTTGAGCAACACTTGTTTTCTCCCCTTATTTACTTGCCTTGCATAATGCTCACCTTGTTTTTCCATATTGAATTTTACTTGTTCATGGAGCTTTTTAACAAATTCGGCCTTGGCAAGCCCATCTTGATTCAACAATGATTGTTCTATTGGTATTGGAAGCAAATCAAGTGGGGTTTGTGGATTAAAACCATAGACTATCTCAAAAGGGGAGTGCTTAGTAGTAGAATGTTGCATATGGTTGTATGCAAACTCAATGAAAGGTAAGCACTCTTCCCAAGACTTTAGGTTTTTCTTGAGGATGGTTCTTAGGAGAGTAGGAAGAGTCCTATTAACTACCTCGGTTTGCCCATCCGTTTGTGGGTGGCAAGTAGTCGAAAAGAGTAATTTAGTTCCAAGCTTGCCATACTAAGTCCTCCAAAAGTGACTTAGAAACTTTGTATCTCTATCGGATACAATGCTTCTTGGAATCCCTTGTAGTCTAACTGTTTCCCTAAATAAAAGGTTGGCTACATGGCAAGCATCATCACTTTTGTGACATGGTATAAAATGGGCCATCATGGAAAATCTATCCACAACCACAAAGATTAAGTCATTTCCTAGCCTAGTCCTTGGTAATCCCAATACAAAATCCATAGAAATATCAATCCAAGGAGAAGAAGGACTAGGTAAGGGAGTGTACAACCCATGAGGCTTACTCTTTGACTTTGCTCTGAAACACTCAATGCATTTTTGACATAACTTTTGGACTTGAACTTTCATATTTGGCCAAAAGAAATGTTCATGCAAAACCTCTAAAGTCTTGTGAACACCGAAGTGCCCCATTAAGTTCCCCTGATGTGCTTCTCTTACCAATAACTCTCTAATAGAATGCCTTGGCACAGAAAGTCTCTTGTCTTTAAAAATGAACCCTTCACTTGTGAAACATCCTTTATGTGCCATGGACCCTATTTGAGTGTAAATTGTAGAGAATTGATAGTAAGGCACATCTACATGAAAGTACATCCGCCACAACATTGTTTTTGCCTTGTTTATGTTTAATCACATAAGGGAATTGTTCTATGAGTTCTACCCATTTGGCATGCCTCTTGTTTAATTTTCCTTGCCCCTTTAAGTGTTTTAATGTTTCATGATCACTATGAATTACAAATTCCTTGGGCAAGAGATAGTGTTGCCAAACATTGAGACTCCTTACTAGGGCATAAAGTTCTTTATCATAAGTTGAATAGTTCAAATGTGCCCCGGCAAGTTTCTCACTCAAGTAAGCAATGGGGTCTCCTTATTAAAGCAAAACGGCCTCAATGCCTACATTAGAAGCATCGCACTCTATCTCAAAAGATTTCACAAAATTTGGAAGCGCGAGAATTGGTGCATTGGTCAATTTTTCCTTGAGTATGTTGAAGGAGTTTTCTTGGCTTTGGCCCCAATGAAATGACACATTTTTCTTTAAAACCTCATGTAGAGGACTTGCCAAAGTGCTAAAGTCTTTGACAAATCTTCTATAAAAACTTGCCAATCCATGGAAACTCCTAATATCCCCAACATTTTTAGGTGTTGGCCAACTTTGTATGGCCTTAATTTTCTCTTCGTCTACTTGCTCACCTTGTGCACTAATAACATAGACCAAGAATACGACTTTAGTGGTGCAAAATGTGCATTTCTCAAGGTTGCCAAATAGTTTTTTCCTTTCTTAATACTAACAAAACATACTTCAAATGTTCTTGATGTTCATCAAGTGTTTTTCTATATATTAAGATATCATCAAAATAGACAACCACAAATTTACCAAGGAATTCCCTAAGGACATGATTCATGAGCCTCATGAATGTGCTTGGTGCATTAGTGAAACCAAGGGGAATGACAAGCCATTCGTAAAGTCCATACTTGGTTTTAAAAGGTTTTCCATTCATCCCTTTCTCTTATTCTTATTTGATGATAGCCACTTCTTAGGTCAGTTTTTGAAAAGATTTGTGACCCATGTAGCTCATCTAATAAGTCATCTAACCTTGGGATTGGATGTCTATATTTGATGGTTATGTTATTAATGGATCTACAATCCGTGCACATTCTCCATGTGCCATCTTTTTTAGGCACTAAAATAATGGGCATTGCACATGGAGAAAGTGATTCTCTTATCCATTATTTTTCTAACAATCCTTCAACTTGCCTTTGAATTTCTTTTGTTTCTAGTGGATTGCTCCTATAGGCCGGCCTATTAGGAAGAGATGCACTAGGAATTAAGTCCATGTGGTGCTCAATCCCCCTCATAGGTGGCAAACCTTTAGGAAGCTCTTTTGGAAAAACATCTTTGAAATCATCCAAAAGAAACTCAAAGGGTTTTGGCAAAGAAATAGATGGAGTAGAACTTTAATTATTATTTTTGGTGCAAAGTAAATATATTAGTTGATTGGCCAATAATATTTTCTTTACTTCTTTTTCTTTTAGAAATAAGCATTCTTTGCCATCTATTTCTTTACCTTTATTTTTTTCAAAAACTGTTTGCTCCCTTGTGCCATTTGCCTTTTTTATATTCTTTTGTGGTACATTATTTTCTTTATTTATTTCCTTTTGTTCTTTTTCACTCTTGGCTTTTCTCTCAAGCTCCCTTTTCTCTCTCATTTTCTTTTGATCCTCACTAATTTCTTTAGGATAGAGGGGTACAAGAGTAACTTTTTTGTTGTGGTGCATGAAAGTAAATCTATTGGAAAGGCCATCATGTATCACTTTTCTATCAAATTGCCATGGCCTTCCTAGCAACGCATGCCCCACCTCCATTGGCACCACATCACACAAAACCTCATGATAAGAGCCAATGGAAAAACTCAACAATACTTGTTAGTTCACCAAGAGTTCACCCTTTTCACTTAGCCATTGTAACTTGTATGGCCTAGGGTGTGGATTGGTTTTGAGACCAATTTTGGTCACTCTTTGACTAGCTACATTGGTGCAAGAGCCTCCATCTATGATTAATACACAACTTTCCATGCACCATGCACCTAGTGTGAAAAATATTCTCTCTTTGGCTCTCATCCTCTTCTTTAACCATGACTCCTAAGAGTCTTCTCACCAATAATAAGTCTCCTTCAAGTGGGATGACTACATCTTCCCCACTCTCACTAGAAGACTCACTTGAAGAGGCACTTGTTACCTCTATTTCCTCACTAGTTCTAGAGATCTTTGTTCTTTTATTGGGACATTGAGATGCTATATGTCCCTGACCTAAACATTTAAAGCATTCAACAATACTTGTTAGTTCACCAAGAGTTCACCCTTTTCACTTAGCCATTGTAACTTGTATGGCCTAGGGTGTGGATTGGTTTTGAGACCAATTTTGGTCACTCTTTGACTAGCTACATCGGTGCAAGAGCCTCCATCTATGATTAATACACAACTTTCCATGCACCTAGTGTGAAAAATATTCTCTCTTTGGCTCTCATCCTCTTCTTTAACCATGACTCATAAGAGTCTTCTCACCAATAATAAGTCTCCTTCAAGTGGGATGACTACATCTTCCCCACTCTCACTAGAAGACTCACTTGAAGAGGCCCTTGTTACCTCTATTTCCTCACTAGTTCTAGAGATCTTTGTTCTTTTATTGGGACATTGAGATGCTATATGTCCCTGACCTAAACATTTAAAGCATTTAATATCTCTAGATCTATTTGAAGAAGGGGTAGAAATGGAGGATTTAGAGTTAGGAAATGTGGCATTTGATCCGCTTTTACCAACAACTTCAAGTTGTTTTGTTGAGTCACCCTCCTTCTTGGAATTATCTTTCCAAGATGAGTTGTTGTTGTTGAAGAAGGGTGTTTTGAAGGACTTCTTTCTCTTTACTTGAGCTTCAACCTTGATTGCATGGTGCACCAAGTCCTCCAATTCAACATAGCTATAAAGCTCTAATACATCTTGAATTTCTTGGTTTAGTCCTCCCAAAAACCTAGACATAGTGGCCTCTCAATCTTCCTCTATGGTTGCCCTAATCAATATGACCTCCAACTCTTTGTAGTATTCTTCCACACTCATACTTCCTTGCCTCAACCTTTGAAGCCTATGGTGTAGGTCTCTAGTGTAGCTTGAAGGCACATATCTTTTTCTCAAAACCCTCTTCATTTCTCTCCAAGTACTAATTGGTTCCTCATCATACCTTCTTCTTTCTTTACACAATTGATCCCACCAAATTAAAGCATAATCATGAAATTCAAGGCTTGCTACCTTTACTTTCTTCTCCTCACTATAATTGTAGCAAGACAAGATGTGCTCAATTTGGTCTCCCACTCCAAGTAAGCTTCAGGATCACTCTTCCCATGGAAGCTAGGGATCTTCACCTTCACATTATGCAACTTGTCATTCTTCTCATTACTTCTTCCTCTATGCTCATGTCTAGATCTCCATCTTTCAAACCTTCTTTGCCTATCTTCATTGTCTTCCTAATTTGAGGAGCCTCTATGTGAGTTGTTATGCCTTGATCCTTCTTTGTCCTCAAGTACTTCTAATCTTTCAAACACTATTTCTATGTTCGTTGTCAATCTATCCAACTTCTTATTCAAGTTCCTTGTTCTTGGTGATGATGGAGGAGAATCTTCAATGTCTTCTTCAAGTTGTGAAGCCATGGTGCACTTACAATTTGAGAAATTACAATACAAATTCCCGCAAATTGAAAATTACACAAATCAAATGAAGATTACACCAATAAGAACAATTACACCACCAAAAATCAAAAGAATTAAGCACAATCCAACAATGAACAAATACACTTAAAGAACAAGTGAAAAAAGAATTACAAGTGAAAATTGAATAGTTCAAGGACCTCTCCACTCACTCACCATTCACTCAAAGATTGCCACTCGTGTATATCACTCAATGTAGACTTTTACAAGATGATTTGTCTCTTGTCTCTTTCCACTCAAGAGTTTCCTCTTCAAAGGATCTACAAATTGAAACAAGATTCTCAACAATTAGTTTCCATTAAACAAATGACAAATCAACCAATAGGCTATCAATTCAAAGAGGTCACCAATTTGGAAAACCACTAATACAAAACTAATGGAGTTTATAAGACAAGCAAGAAAAGGGTCATGAAGAATTGCACACTCAAATTGATGTGAAGAAGATAAGTTGGTAGAGTTCAATGATGTTGAATTCAAATTTAATCAAAGTGTATGTGAACAAGTAATGATCAATGTGAATTGTACAATACCAAATTGTGAAGGATCAACACAAATACAAGCATGTGAAATGGTGGCAAGTCTTTTACCTTTGCTGGGATTTTCCAGAATTTACACTTTTGCCCCCAAAACTTTGTATATTTATGGTTTTCGCCCACTTTTCTTTTTACACCTGAATTTTTTTTTTAAATTGCAGCCACTTGACTTTTACTAATTACAATTTCATAGAAATTACACTTAATTTTCGAATTTACAAAAAGATCCTTCAATCATGAACAATATTGGTGCAATACTTGGAAATATGAACAATTCAAGTTGTGTAAAATAATTTCCAAGTAATGAAGCACAAATCAAGAAATTAGAGACCTAGATCTTTCATTCAAGTGGATGATAAACACATCATTTCCACAAATTGAATTTCATGAAGACCTATTAGGTTCTAATAATATGAAATCATTGAAGCACTTTTGATTAAAATTTCAATCAATCTTACTATTGTGAATTGAAATTTGAATTTGAATTTTGAATTTGTTCAAATTCACAAAGTAAGGAAAATAGATCTATGCTTGAATTTTCAAGTAGCAACCAAATTCACATGTGATGGAAGAACACATGCAAGATATGGCGCCTGAAAAAAAAGTTCACCAAAAATTCAAGCAAGATCAGTTCAAACACATTTCAAATTCTAGATCAAGGATCACAAATTGATTCAAATTACTTTTCATCATCCAATTCGTGTGATTAATGGCACCACTATATGTGAAAATTTCATCATGAAATTGGCTCCAACACAAAGATCATCATAGAATTTGAAAATTTTGATCAAAAATTCAAAACAATTGAAGATCAAAGATCTAGCTCATGATACCACATGATGTGATCAAGGATTGATCACTTAGCGTTTTAGGATCTTCTTTGATCTAATTGCTTTAAAATTTGAGATCAAACACAATTCAAGCACAATTGATATGAAACCTTTTCTTCAAGTGAAGAATCAAGAGAAAACAAAAGGAGTAGAAGAAAAGAACAATTGATATATTACTAGAAATTAAATTACATGAATTAAAGAATAAAAGTAGAAAATGGAATAGGAAGAGAAGAAGAAGAATGGCGCCACAATTGAATCATCTTTGAGAAGAAGATTGAATTGATAAGCCAAAGGGAGGATTCACCACTAGAATAAGGATATTCAAGAAAAGAATCAATTGGTTCAACTGATGACCAAGAAGAGGAGAACTCTTAACTCTCTCTAGAATATCTCAAGTGTGAGAAACTTGTCAAATGAATTCAAAACTTGTGAAATGGGTTACATGAAGCCTATTTATAGATAAGCAAAGTGCTCATCCTCCATTTCATAAGCAAATTAACGCCTCCTCCTCTAAAACCAAGTGTGGGCTTTGATTTTGGCCCAATGCTTCCTACTCCTATGCTTATGGCCCAATAGGCCCAATTCCTAAATTATTCCTAAGTGCTTTTTGAATAAGCACTTTTATTACATGAACTCTACTCTATACAAGGGTCCTAGTCCCTACCTTTATCACATGAACTCTACTCTATACAAAGGTCCTAGGCCCTATCCCTAACTAGGTGGTCAATGGCTCAATACATAAGAGGTTCAAGATGAAGCCCTCTTCATAAGGTTGCCTATGAGTCAAGTGATTGGCCACCACCTTCATGAGTGTGTCTTGGACTCTTCTAAGTCTTGCCCTTGTCATGGGTCCATGCAAGTCTTCAATGATAGGTCCTTAGCATTGTGTGTCCATGCTCATATCATAAAACATGGAGATTAAACGAGAATATGAAACTGATGATTGATGGTTAGTTAAAAGCCAATATGATTGATATTTGAATGCCCTAGGAAGCTTAGAAAGAGTTTCCCAACCCTTTCTGCCTAGATCGGTAGGCCATGCTTAAGTAAGCATAGCCCTGCTCAATAGTCAGCACGACCGTGCTTGACTTAAAAGTCAGCACGCCAGTGCTGGGGGAAGCACTGTCATGCTCCCCCTGCTCAGAACAGAACGCTGAAGACAGAAACATGGCTGTTTCACCCTAATAATTTCCAATGACAAAATAAGACACCAATCGAAGTAAAGACAAGATAGATAACTTAATAAAGACTTAACAAATATAATTAAACATAAAGTTAAAGATGGTTAAGTCGGTAACAATGTTACCGCATGTTGTTGTACCTTGGTGCTTATTGGCCAAGGAGGCCTTGATGCTTAATGGTCAAGGTTTTGTTAATATTGAACCTTGGTGCCTAGTGGCCAAGGGGGCCTCGATGCCAAGTGGTCGAGGTGTTGATGGTGATAAAACTTTGGTAGCCTGGTGGCCAAAGCGGAGGTTGTGATTGTTTGATTGTGTCTTGATTATTCCTCACGCATTCAAGCATTGGAGATGTTAGTGGGGGATGTTTAACATAGGGGAGGTCATCCGAGAGTAAGGGGATCTGGCCGTCCGTGGTGATTCATCCGAGAGTTAGGTGAATCTGGCCCCTCGTGGTGGCACATCCGAGAGTAAGGTGTGACGGCTATCCAAGGGGTTTAATGGCCAATGTGGATATGTAACTCCGACGTTGACTTCCTGAGGTAGATTGGATCCACATGCATAATGGAGTAATGGAGTAGTGTTGCACTGCATAACATACATTGATTGAGTTGATATGGATGTTATGAATATGTTATGTATGTTGATGTGCTATTGTTATGAGGTATGCTAATCTTGCTAACTGCTTCCATGCCATTATGTTTTATACTTGTTTCTTACTCCCCGTCTTTTGTTGTTTGCTTTGCATGTACCTTTTTGTTATGCAGATGACGGTGAGCAGCCTGTTGAGGAGTGACTCTGAGGAGCTGCTACTCGTAGTTAGGGTTTATCTTTAGTTTATGTTGTTTATCCGAGATGTTTCTAGATTTTGGTTATACCAGCTCTGTAATGTGACATCGGGGTTGCGTTATGTTTTTCATGTTCTGTTTCTTTTTAAAACTTGTTTTATTTCCGCGTTGAGACAATTCATTACAATGTGGTATCTTCTACCGTGGTTATTTATTATTATGAAATAATATGCATGCTTTTATTTTATGCTTTATAAATACAAGCGGGGTAGTAGGTGTCATATTTAGTGGTTTCAAAGCCAGGTCTGTCCTATCAAGCCTTGATATGAGTCTGTTATGAGTCTTCTGTTTGCTCTTGTTTGAATTATCTATATTTATTATAGATAATGATGCCTAGTTATAAGAAGTTTTAGTTCTTCCTGCTTAGTTCTATGTGCTTTGTCTTGGACAAGTGCAGGAACCAATGTCAGGAAGAGGTAGGAACGATCAGGCTATCGCTGATGCTTTGGCACTGCTTGCCAATGCAATAGGACAGCATCAGTACAACAACGATAGAGGACCAGCTGAGTTTCAGGGTCTGGATAAGTTCCAGCAGAATAATCTGCCTTCCTTCAGAGGAGCTTATGACCCTGAAGGTGCTCTTTTGTGGATGCTGGAGATTGAGAAGATCTTCCAGGCTATAGCGTTCAACGACATTCAGAAAGTCATCTTTGGAACTTATATTCTGACAGAGGAAGCTGAGCATTGGTGGGAGAATTGTCGTCGGTGTATAGAGGCTGAGGGTACGGCAGTTACTTGGAATGCAGTCCAGGAACCTTGTAGTTGGTCTTGTGTGCTTACCCCTGAAACATCTTGATGTTATTCTTGGCATGGGCTGGTTATCTTCCAACCATGTCCTCTTAAACTATTTTGATAAAATCATAGTTTTTGGAACTCTTGTGGAGTCTAAGAATCCAAGATTTCTCTCTGCCAACCAAGTTAAGGCTTCTATGAAAGAAGAGGCCCAAGTTTACATGATGTTGTCTTCCCTGGAAGTAGAGAGCAAGCCTGAAGTTGGAAATGTGCCAATAGTGAGAGAGTTTCCTGAAGTTTTCTTAGGAGATGTTTATGAGTTACCCCCTGAGAAAGATGTTGAGTTTGCCATAGACTTAGTGCCGGGAACGGGACCCATATCCATAGCACCTTATAAGATGTCTCCTCTAGAACTAGCTAAATTGAAGAAACAGTTGGAGGAACTGATTCAGAAACAATTCATTAGGTCTAGCGTGTCCCAATGGGGAGCGCCAGTGTTGTTGGTGAAGAAGAAGGATGGCAGCATGAGGTTGTGTGTCGACTATCGACAACTCAATAAAGTTACCGTTAAGAATAGGTATCCCCTCCCTAGGAATGATGATCTTATGGAGGCCAGTTGATAGGAGCTTGTGTTTTCCCCAAGCTAGATTTGAGGTCAGGATACCATCAAATTCGGGTTAAGTCCGAGGACATCCGAAAGACTGCATTTAGGACGCGTTATGGTCACTATGAGTATTTGGTTATGTCCTTTGGTGTGACTAATGCTCATGCTGTGTTCATGGATTATATGAACAAGATCTTTCACCCTTACTTGGATAAGTTTGTGGTGGTTTTCATAGATGACACCTTAGTATACTCCAAGACCAAGGAGGAACATGAGGAGCACTTGAGGGTTGTCTTGCAGACCCTTAAAGGGAAGCAGTTGTATGCTAAGTTGTCTAAGTGCAAGTTTTCATTAGAAGATGTGAGTTTCTTAGGACACGTCATCTCTAAAGGTGGGATAGCCATGGATCCGGCTAAGGTAGAGACTGTACTCCATTAGGAAGCACCAAAGTCAGTGACTGAGATTAGGAGTTTCTTGGGTTTACCAAGGGTACTATATAAGGTTTATAGAGGGTTTTTCTAAGATAGCTTTACCCTTGACCCGTCTCACCAAGAAAGGACAGCTCTTTGTGTGGGACTCTAAGTGTGAGGAAAGTTTCCAAACCTTAAAGGATAGGTTAACATATGCATCAGTGTTAGTTTTTCCCAATCCTAGTGAACCTTTCGTAGTATACTACGATGCTTCTAAGCAAGGTTTAGGTGGAGTGTTGATGCAGGATGGTAAAGTGGTAGCATACGCTTCTAGGCAGTTGAAAACCCATGAGAAGAATTATCCTACCCATAATTTGGAATTAGGAGCCGTGCTGTTTGCCTTAAAGATTTGGAGGCATTATCTGTATGGAGCTAAGTTTGAGGTTTTTAGTGATCATAAGGGTTTGAAATATCTGTTTACCAAAAAGAGCTCAATATGAGGCAACGTAGATGGATGGAATTCCTTAAGGACTATGATTTTGAGTTGACCTACCACCCAGGAAAAGCCAATGTAGTGGCAGATGCGTTAAGTAGAAAAACCTTGCATGTCTCAGCTTTGATGGTTAGGGAAATGGATCTGATAGAAAAGTTTAGAGACTTGAGCCTAGTATGGGAAGTTACCTCTAAGAGTATTAAGCTTGGAAGGTTGAAGATTACCAACATTTTGATGGATCAAATTAGAGAAGGTCAGAAAGTAGATTTTACCTCTTAAGTCAGAGAGAGCTGCTTGCTCAGAGTAGGTACCTTAGTTTTAAGGAAGGAAGTGATGGAGTTTTGAGGTTTCAAAATAGAGTTTGTATACCTGATGTTCCGGAGCTTAGGAAGTTGATCCTTGAGGAAGGGCATAGGAGTGGACTGAGTATGCACCCAGGTGCCACTAAGATGTATCATGATTTAAAGCACATGATTTGGTGGCCTAGGATGAAAAAGGATGTAGCTGAGTTTGTTTATGCGTGCTTAGTGTGCCAAAAGGCTAAGATAGAACACCAAAAGCCATCAGGTAAGATGCAACCTTTAAGCATCCCAGAATGGAAGTGGGATAGTATCTCTATGGATTATGTGTCTGGATTCCCTAGGACTCCAGCTGGTTGTGATGCTATATGGGTTATTGTGGATAGGTTGACTAAGTCTGCCCATTTCATCCATATGAATATGGAATATCCCTTAGAGAAGTTAACTAGGTTGTACATCAGGGAAATAGTTAGGCAACATGGTGTGCCTCTAGCATAGTATCAAATAGAGACCCTAGATTACCTCTAGGTTTTGGAATAGTTTGCATGAGGCTTCAGGAACAAAGCTTAGGCTAAGTTCAGCTTACCACCCACAGACTGATGGTCAGTGTGAGAGAACCATCCAGTCCTTAGAGGACTTGTTGAGAGCTTGTATGCTAGAACAATCAGGTAGCTAGGACAAGTTTTTGCCCCTAATAGAGTTCACCTAATAGAACGGCTTCCATTACAGTATTGGGATGGCGCCCAGTGAAGCGTTTATAGGAGGAGATGTAGGACACCCATGTGTTGGAATGAACTCGGTGAGAATGTTGTGCTAGAACCTGAGATAGTGCAAGAAACCACAGAGAAAGTGAGGATTATCCAAGAAAAGATGAGAGTGGCACAAAGTAGGTAAAAGAGCTATCATATAAAAGGAGGAAGGCTCTCGAATTCCAGGAATGTGATCATGTGTTCTTGCGAGTTACTCCAACAACTGGGGTCGGTAGAGTGATGAAAGCGAAGAAACTTACTCCTAAATTCATTGGCCCTTATCAAATTCTAAAAAGAGTCGGTGAAGTTGCTTACCAAATCGCGTTACCACCTTTCTTGTCCAATATTCATAACGTGTTTCATGTGTCACAATTTAGAAATTACATTCACGATACAGCCATGTGATAGTACCCGACACAATTTTGTTGAAAGAGAACTTGACCTTTGAGGTGCTACCATTTCGAATTGAGGATCGAAGGGTGAAACAGCTAAGAGGCCAAAAGATTCCCTTGGTTAAAGTAGTTTTGAGTGGGGCTACTGAGGGAAGTGCTACATGGGAGCTGGAGAGCAAGATGATGGAAGCGTATCCACATCTTTTCAAACGAGGTGAGTAGAAATTTCGATGATGAAATTTTTATAAGGGGGTGGAATTGTAACACCCCGTTTTTCATGTAAAAGCTATAAGTGTTTGGTTATGTTTTAATAAAGGCCTAAGCGGGATTTCAAAGCAGGAAATTCCTTCAAGGTGCATGAGCACGACCATGCTCATGTATCAGCAATCCCATGCTTAGGTGCGTGTTCTGTGGCTGCCTGAGCCACAAGCATGGCCGTCTGAGCACGGCCGTGACGGAAACCGAGGCTTTGTGAGGTTGATGTTGCGAGTCCGTGCTTAACAAGCATGACCTCGTGCTCACATTAAGCACGATCGTGCTTAGTGAGAGCACGACTGTGCTTAGTGGGAGCACGGCCATGCTCGGGTCAAGGAGTTTGTAAATAGAAGAGTTTCGTGAGGGTTGCGAGCCAAAACCTCAAATTGGCACTTTGGGCAATCCTAGTGTGGCAGAAACCTGTCCCCTTTCTCATCCCTTGAACCCTTTGAAATTCTTAGTGTTCTTGAGTCTGTTTGGGAGAGAATTCACGCGCGTTAGTGTCAATTAAGGTAATGTTGTCATCCCTCTATTAGTCTCTTTCTCTATTCTTAGATTTGGAGATTAATTGGTTACCCTTTTTGTGTTGGCCAAGGCTTGGGAAGTTCATCGAGCCGCTCCAGGGAAGCTGAGTAGAGTTGCTTACTTTGGTGTTAAGGGAAATCTTCATACCAGGTATGGGGAGAAGGGATAGTATGAACATGTAGGCATTAGGGGTAGCATAAGATAAAGGGTTCACCCATGACCCTATTGCTTGCTATTTGCTATATGTTTGTCTATGTAAATTATGATTGACATGTATAATTGTGAATGATGATTATATGTTGATGAATGAATGCTTATTGTTATTATAATTGATGATGATGTTTTATGCCATGAATGATGTTGGTTTGATGATGTTATTCATTTCCATGAATGAATGACTTGGTTGTTGATTGATGTTGTGAGACGATGACGATGTTAATAAGACATTAAAAGATGTTAATAAAGACGAATGGAATTAATGAGATAAATTCTCAATTGTTTATAAGACTTGAATAATGAAATAGAATTAGAGGATTAATTTTCCAATAATTATTAAACATGAAGATTAAACGAGAATATGAAACTGTTGATTGATGGTTAGTTAAAAGCCAATAGGATTGATCTTTGAATGCCCTAGGAAGCTAACCAAGGGTTTCCCAACTCTTTCTTCCCAGATCGGTACGGCCATGCTCCAGTAAGCACGGTCATGCTCAATAGTCAGCACGACCGTTCTTGACTTAAAAGTCAGCACGTCCGTGCTGGGGGAAGCATGACCATGCTCCCCTGCTCAGAACAGAACACTGAAGACAGAAACAGGGGTGTTTCATCCAAATCGTTTCCAATGGTAAAATTAGACATCAATCGAAGTAAAGACAAGATAGAGAACTTAATGAAGACTTAACAAAGATAATTAATCACGAACGTTAAAGATGGTTAAGTCGGTAACGATGATACTGCACGTTGTTGTACCTTGGTGCTTATTAGCCAAGGGGGCTTTGATGCTTAATGGTCAAGGTGTTATCAATGTTGAACCTTGGTGCCTAGTGGCCAAGGGGGCCTCGATGCCAAGTGGTCGAGGTGTTGATGGTGATAAAACTTTGGTAGCCTGGTGGCCAAAGCAGAGGTGGTGATTGTTTGATTGTGTGTTGATTGTTCCTCCCGCATTCATGCATTGGAGATGTTAGTGGGGGATGTTCAACATAAGGGAGGTCGTTAGAGAGTAAGGCGATCTGGCCGTCCGCGGTGATTAATCCGAAAGTTAGGTGAATCTGGCCCTCCTTGGTGGCACATCCGAGAGTAAGGTGCGTCGGCTATCAAAGGGGTTCACCCTTGGTTTGGTGAACTGCCGGATGTTGGTGCTTAATGGCCAATGTGGATATGTAAATCCGAATTTGACTTCCTAGGGTAGATTGAATCCACATGCATAATGGAGTAATGGAGTAGTGTTGCACCGTATAGCATACATTGATTGAGTTGATATGGATGTTATGAATATGTTATGTATGTTGATGTGCTATTGTTATGATGTACGCTCATCTTGCTAACTATTTCCATGTCATTATGTTTTACACATGTTTCTTACTCCGCGTTTTCTGTTGTTTGCTTTGCATGTACCTTTTTGTTATGTAGACGACGGTGAGCAGCCTGTTGAGGAGTGACTCTGAGGATTCGCTACTCGTAGTTAGGGTTTATCTTTAGTTTATGTTGTTTATCCGATATGTTTCCGGATTTTGGTTATACCAGCTCTGTAATATGACATCGGGGTTGGGTTATGTTTTTCATGTCATGTTTCTTTTTAAAACTTGTTTTATTTCCACATTGAGACGTTTTGTTACAATGTGGTATCTTCTACCTTGGTTGTTTATTATTATGAAATAATATGCATGTTTTTATTTTATATCTTTTATTTTATGCTTTATAAATACATGCGGGGTAGAGAGTGTCACACCTGCCCCTGACTAATGGCCTCATCTCAGCGGCGGTGGAATTCGTCCTGCATTATAAGGCAAAATAAGTCAGCATCTAAGGGGAAGAGAACTAAATATAATTAAATAATGTAATGATAGATTTTAACTTACAGCAATCTCGCCTGCGTTCCTAACCCACTCCCCAGTCTTGCTCTTCTTGGTAACCTTTAGTATCTCATATGCAGTGGGGGGCCTCTGCATCTCGATCGTCTACATATATATGCAATGATAATAGTTAAGCTATTTAATAAGTTTACTTAATTGAAATTGAAATATAAAGTTTACTTAATTACCAGCCTATCATGATGCTTCGTGATGGGCACAGACCCACCCGTGTATAGAGGAGCACCGATATCTGCAGCTCGGTTCTGCTTCCCGATCGCACTCCTCTTTAAGAACTCTTCATCAATGGCCCAATATCGACGTAAGCCCTCCAGAACCTCGGGTGCCAAAAATTCCCTTGGAGATGAGCCATCACGGATATTTCCCATAAATTCTTCACAACAAGGGATACTTACACCAAACTGGTGCTCGAACCAATGATCCCAGACCGTCGTGGAGATCTTCGTCCATGTGGGTCAAGACCCGGTGTAATGCCCCTTAACAACCTCCGAGATGGTCTTATGTTGCCAATCTACCAGATAGAAACTGTTTGCAAACAATATATTAATTACAAAATAAATATTCAAATATCAATTAATAAAAAACAACAAATCAAAATGAATAAAAAAACTTATTCTAGTCTTGCATATGAACGAATCCATATGTACGTGTCCGTGGGTGTAATAACCACGAACCCAAGGCCTGCCCCCTGCTGACTGCTGTACTGAGAATGTTGTAGCGGGCGGGGTGGGAGGCACAGTAGTGGGTGATGGAGCTGCGGCGGATGCGCCCACACCATGTTTGGACTGTGTGGCTCCAGACCCGCCAGTGGGGCCAGCGGGGTGATGAGAAGGGGCGGTGGTGGGGGTTGGGGTGGGTGGGTGATGATCTCCCATGGCCACCTCCACAGCCTCGGGACCCACGCCCACGGGGAATACGACCCCCACGTCCAGCATCGTCAACCATCTATCTAGAACTAAAACACAAGTCATACATGAAATATACAAATATGCATCATAACCAATAAGTGAAACATAACAATTATATGCAAGTAACAAATACGAGAAAAACAAAATATAATAAAAAAATTACAGACTACCTAGCTAGAATCTCTATCACTGAATTCACCCTCACTCTCCTTGTCATTGGTTGCGACATATGTTTCCTCACTCTCTGTGGCCAAGTCATTTTGAGTCTCCAACTCTGTGTCAATTACCTCGTTACCAAGCCCGGCATTAGCAAGAATGCCCCGGTACTCGTCCGGGTCAATGTGCAACATTATTTGGATCCCATCAACTTCATGAATATCTTGGTATGGAGCTTCTGTCTCAGGTTGACTTATCACATTATCGGTGATCGCACTGCGTGCCTTTACCCAAATAACACCAAACCAGTCTTGATGTCCCTCGGGATACGGGGTATAATATACTTGCTCCACTTGTTGTGCAAATATAAACGGGTCGTACTCCTGATATCTTCGTGACTTCCTAACTTCTATAGTCCCATACCTATTGTCAACTTTTGTGCCCCTAACGGGAGTGTTATCGAACCATTCACACTTGAATAAGACTAAGTTTTTAGTGGGATGGCCTGAATACGCTAATTAAAATATCAGTTAATATTCCAAAAAAAATCATCCTTTAATTGACCGTTGGTCCCTCAAACACAAACGCCGGAATTTGAAGTTTTCATGCCCTGACCCCATCGACTTGTATGAAACTTATATCCATTTGTTATGTAAGTCTCAAATGTTCGAATCCTTCTATTTAGTCCCCATGCTAAAGCGTACAACACTGTATCTTGAATTTGGTTTTCCTTAGCTAGAACCTAGGATTAATGATTATGAAGAGTATTAGTTGTGAGAACAATCGCAAGGTAGAACTTAAAAGGCATATATATAAGGTAGGTGGCTTATATAATTTTTGAACCACTTAGGAAAATGTTTGGCAACCTCCTGATGAATTTAAGACTCCTAGATGTCGGGATCAAGCTCTTTCAGCTCATTGGCACATATTCTATCATTAGACAATAGAAAATGTATTAAATAGGAAATAATAACACATTTAAGACTATACTAATTAATTAATAGCAACTTACTCTAGTAATGGCTCCACCTCATTGCAATTTTGAAGCACGTACAACTCAATAGCTGTCATTTCACCGACACCAAACCATGACTTCTTTTCCGCACCACATGCCCTGCCCGGATGATTAAAAATGGAAATTTGAGGACTAGAAGAACATCCTTCACCAACGTCAACATTACGCGATAATCTAGACCTCCTTGTCTCTATGTTGTCTGGATAGTAAAGCGAGGCAAAAGTAGAAGCCTCCTCCACTAAATATGCTTCACAAATAGAACCTTGAATCCTAGCCTTGTTCTTTACTTTTAATTTTAACAACGCAAGAACCTAAATATATTACAAGACTAAGTTAATGATAATTAACATATACATACCTATTTTTATATCATAATTGACTACAAGTACAAAATAAGTTTAATACCTCTCAAAGGAGTACATCCAACGATATTGAACTGGTCCACCCACTCGTGCTTCGTACGGTAAGTGGATGGGAAGATGTTCCATCGAATCAAAGAAGCTCGGAGGGAATATTTGTTCCAGCTTACATAGCAAGACCAAAATACCGCGTTCCATATCCTTCAGCTCCTCAACCTTCAATGTTGTGGAAGTTAATACTTTGATAAACTGACTCAACTCAACAAACGGCTTCTAAATCTCCACTGGTAAAGAGGTGAATGCAATGGGAAGCAACCATTGCATGAATACATGACAGTCAAGACTTTTCATTCCATGCAGTTTTCCCTCCTTAGCATTAACACATATGGACATATTAGAAGCATAACCATCTAGTAACTTCAGTTGTTTAACATATTCACAGATAGCTACCCTCTGGGGTTTGCTCAGTACATATTTTGCCTTCGGTTTTCGTAACTTGCCACCCCTGATATCCACCAATTCTAGCTCTCGTCGTCTACAAATTTCTGCTATATCTAATCGAGCCTTATATACATCCTTCGTCTTATTGTTGACATCCATCACCGTGTCAAACACATTCATAAACACATTCCGCTCAGTGTGCATGACATCAATGTTATGGCGTATCAAATGCATCTTCCAATACGGCAAGCTCCAAAAAATACTTTTTTGGTCCAGTTATGTTCAATACCATATCCAGGTATTTGCTCACCTCCAGATTCATGAATGAACTAGAGCGTCCTAATCATCTGCCAAACATGTTCTCCTGTAAACTGTTGGGGAGGTATGGCAGTCTCAGCACACCCCTTCTTGAATTCAGTTCTATTTCTCCTATAAGGATGATCTTGTGGAAGGAACTGGAGGTGACAATCAAAATAAGAAGTATTTCGACTATGGTTGAGCGTGAAACCCTTCGATCGCCCCTTGCAGCAAGGGAAGCCAAGCCTCCCAGCAATCATCCATCCCGACAACATACCCTACGCCGGAAAGTCATTGATTGTCCACATCAAAGTTACCTTAAGCATGAAATTTTGTCTCAATGATACGTCGTATGTCAATACACCGGAATTCCACAAATTGGTTCAACTCTTCTATTAGAGGCTGCAAATACACATCAATCTTACTTTTCGGATTCGATGGACCAGGAATTATGATCGTCAGAAACATAAACTCCCTCTTCATGCACATGCTAGGCGGGAGATTATATGGGGTCAGAATAACCGGCAAACAAGAGTAAGCTTTACCGTATTGACCAAAAGGATAAAATCCATCAGTACATAAGCCCAATCTTACATTCTGAGACTGTTGAGAGAACTCTGGGTACATCCTGTCAAAGTGCTTCTATGCCACTGGTGCTATCGCATGTGAGGAGCGGTGGCTATTGTAGTCTAGGTGTATTCGGGAAATACCACATTTTCTTCAGAGGGTTTTTTCTTTCAACGCCTCTTATATCAGTTCTGATCTTATACCGGTCAACGTGACAAATTCTACAAGTTGTTAGGTCAGCATCTTCATTTCAATACAACATGCATCCTTAATTCTCATGCATTATACCCTACAAAATTTCGGCAGCATTTCCCATTGGTCTCCGGTATACACGATTTGAATGCAGTGACATCCACCACGATCAAATATGCACCCAGAGAACAATAGGAAATGTAACAGACCGAAATCCAATCAAGTGTAAGATACGAGAGTCCAAAGAATAACCGTTAACTTTGTGAAGAAAATGTTTTTCCTAAACTGTCCAACTTGGACAATTCAAGATTCAATACAATTAGCGGTACCTTGAACAGGTACACGTGCTCATTGATATTGGATCTCAAACGGGAAACTAAGGCTTCCGATAAAAAAAAAACAAAAAAAAACTTTAACCCAAAGTACTTGAAATTAAAGTTCATAGGGCGAATGTACTAGTCGACATCCCCTCACTTGAAATTTAGCAACATAAAGTGCACAGGGACTTAGCAATTAGAACATATTGAGCTCCACTCTCTACTAATAGACAACATGGATCAATTTACCAAAGACATGCATAGTTCCTAAACTATCAGCACACAACTTATCCCTATTGAGCTTCACTCTCTACTAATAGACAACATGTAGGCCGGGGGGCCACAGATGAAGATCTGATTAAAGAACAATGTGCAAGAGGGGGTAGTTCGCCAATGTTTAAAGTGTGAATCTGCGGCTAGTTGTTAATGGATGGAATTTTCACAACTAGTTAGAGTGAAGCATCACAAATCAGATGAATACCTTTAAGTGAAATGTGTCATAGAAAGTAGACTTTTGACTGTATTGTTAACTCACATGGAAAATCATTTGTGATTTCCTATGGATGTTTCAAATACTCTGTGTATTTATCTATGTATTTCCTATGTTTGTGACCAATCTGTTTTGAGTTGGTTTAGTTTCATCGTCGCATCTTTTATTGTCTAAATTGTATACGAAACAGTCGATAGTTGTATTCCTCTATTATTTCTTGATATGGTTGTCTTTACAGTTTCGCTAACTAATCCTTGTTAGGAAAATCTGTTTGGATATTCCCTTACTGTCGAGATTTGTAAACTTGACCATTTTCTTTTTTCGCAAATGAGTACAATTGAGAAATGGTGTGATCTCTGACAGATCATATCTTGTTAGCCTTCGTAGGCAAAAAGTTGTAAATTCCCCAGTAGATGAAAATTTTGACAATTCAAGTCAAATTTTTTTATGCCGAGTGAGTCAAAGTCACTCCAAGTGAGGAAACACGTAAAATTTTTATTGTTATCGTTTAAAAGACGAAGAATTAGTTTGACTTGAATCCTAGACTCTTGGAAAGGAATAAAATCACTGTCTTCAAAGATTTTTCTTTCAAAGGAAATTCTCATGGGAAGAGGAAACTTATTAAAGTCATGTTTGTAAATCTGTACCAAGCAGGCAACTTTACATTCAGCAATCAATTAAGGAGTATTTTTCATATAGAATATCCTCTATCTTTCTATTCATTCTACTTTATTCTTTCTTGTGAGAGTAAATCCTAGAGATTTATTTTTTTTTCCTCTCTCTGAAAATTTGTAGTGCAAATTTTAAGTTCGTGTTTTATCATTAGTGTGTTAGAACTGCCACCGAGGATAGACTCAGAGTTCTGTATCATTCAGGTGTCAGAATCTATCTGATATCTATGTACTTGATTCTATTGAACGTTCGAATTATCCAAATGTACTTCGAGACTTGAGAATCAAAAAGGATTTGCCTTGATTATCCTTCTCGTGTAGTCTCGCTAATACAGTACAAATATGGAAGAGAGTCTAATCTATGAAGTACTTCACGTCACGTTCCGAGGACGAGAATATTACGCAGCTGGAGCATGAGATAGAGGAACAGTACCCGCGTTCATTTTCTTTAGATGAGTGAATTTCGAGGACGAAATTCCTTTTAGTGGGGTAGTGTTGTAACACCCCGTTTTCTCACCTCTTAACCGGTAATTATATTCTATATTTTTACCGGCGATCCAAAAAATGATTTTGACGAAAACAAAATCATATTTCTGACCTTCTATATCGAAGGAATTTACGGCGAAATTTTGGGTTTAAAACTTAGACTGAAACCGGTCTGCATTTTTACTGACAGTATAGTTTTTATACCGGCAGAAACCCTAGTTTGACCCAAAACTGAAAAATTCTAGATTTTATCATGATTTCATTGATAAAGTCTATTTCTAAAATTTTTGCACAAAAATAAAATATTTTATTTTATTTGGGCGAATTTTGGCGAAAAACCATTGAAAAACCCTAATCGGGTAAAGGATGGAGCCGGATACGGAACTGGAGCGATATGTCAGAGGATAGGGGCAATGACTCAACTTGGACAAGTCACCTACATGAGTCACCATGGTGAGTCACCCCCATGAGTCACAAGGTAATGATGAAGATTTGAAAATATCTACTTAACCTTTTTCAATATGACTAACCTGTCCTTTAACCATGGTATTGCACCTAAAATGACCAAATTAACCCCCTCTTCCTTTCCTTGGAGTGGATTTCGACCATGAGGTGTTAGAAACATCATTTCATCTTCCTTTCCTTCTCCTAGAAGTTTTGGCCATCTTTCCATCCTCCACACACATATATTCATTTGTTTCTCTTCATTTATCATACTTTAAAAACAAAAATCCTTCCTTTCCTTCTATGTATGTTTCGGCCACCCTCCCTCTCACACCTATCTTTATCCATTTCTAACTTATCATCTTTGTTCATAACACAAAAATCTTCCTTTTCCTTCTTTAAGCAATTCAGTCACACCATGAAAGTCATCAACCATGAGCTTGTTTGAAAAACCAAGAGTAGATCCTTAATCCCCTCATCATTCTAAGCCTATCTCATTTCACACAAATTTTCATTTAGAGCTTTCCTTCAAAATGGGTATTTTACTAGTTTGATCATCCATCACTTGATCATCATCATCTTGCTTCAAAGTAAGTGATTCAAGCCTTGATTTACCTTCCTTGGTTGTGTCTAAGCCTAGTTGTATAACCCTTTGTAATTTTTGTGTGATTTTGCTAGGTTTTCAAGCACAAAACCGTGGCCTCCCTTGCTTGGTTTAGCTTGTTTTTGATTGATCTCCAAGTGAACAACAAAGGTATGGGGGAGACTAACCACCATCATACCATATTGTGGGGTTGTGTGTGGTTTATATATATTGTTTTTGTGTTATCTTAAAACCCTAATTGTTAGGGTTAATTATGACTTTGTGCATATATGATCCTCTTGGAGGAATTGTATGTGTGATTGTGTGGTGATGGTTGTGTGGTAGTAATTAGTAAAGAAATTGCTTAGTTGATGTGTGCTTGGTTGCAAAAGAAAGTCATGAATATCTTACTTGAGTATTGACATGAAAGTATGCCTAAAATGTTAAGTATATGCCATGATAGTTGTGTATGAGTACATTGATATGTATATGAATGATTTTGGGCTGTTTAGTGAAGTGAAAATATTCACTTTGTTGTGACTTGGTTTCGGCCAAGAATGATGATAATGTGATGAACAACTTGTTTTTGGCAAACTATGCAACTATATGCATAGTTAGAACTTTTAAGAAGTAATAAAAGTAAGGAAGAAATAATATTTTGCAAAACTGTTTTTGTAGTATTTAAATCTGACTTTTGTGATTACGATGAACCAAAATGGTTTTGACCTAAGTCTAGGTCTTAGGAGAACCAAAAATCGTGTTTTAGCGAACTTAAAAATGGAATTTTCAAAGAACCGGACATGTAAAATGAGCTAAGGCATTAATTTCGGTCAAGACAGTTTTGGACAGTTAGAGACTGTTTTTCCTACCTAATTAAGTGTCCTAAGACTCCAAAATGAGTTTTGGACCATTAGGGTTAAGAATTGCAGAAAAAGAAATTACGCGATTTTCAAACTTAGCGATGTTCGGTCGAGTTTTTGAGTTTTTGAGCAAACCGTAACATGAAATTTGAAATCAGTATTTTAATACCTTAACATGGGTATTGTAACTTAATAAAGTGAAACATTCGAGAAAAAGAATTATATTTTTGATAATACGGGGTTTAGGCCCCAAATACAATAAAAAGGGGCAAAACTGTCTTTTACGTAGTATTTTCGGGGAACTATTTTGAGAACTTTGGTACTAATGTACCTAAGTTGAAATCTTACTTCAAAATGGTTTAGTTTCAGCCAAAGAGTTTTGATTTTATACCAAAGAAACTTTTGGTCTTTAAAAACTAGTATTTCAAGTATTATCGCGAACTTGTTTTGAGAATTTAGTACCTATGTACCATTGATTGACTTATGTTCAAATGATTTGGTTTTAGCTAAAGGTTTTGGTTTTAAGTAAAAAAGGATTTTAGTCTTCAAAGACTAATATTTATAATAAAATGCAAAACCTAAAGTCATAAATGACTTAGTGAAAATACAAACTTAATAATTTATGACTTATAGTGAGGCAAGACCAATTGTCATAGAGTGTGGATAATTCAATATCCACATCCATAATACTTAATGACAAAGTGTATTTTAAGGTTTCTTGCTCAACAAATAATCCCGTTCGAGAATGGACTTAAAGAGGTATAATGAGTTGGTGACGAACGACCAACCATCATAATATACTAAATCGTTGAAACATGGATAGTCCAACGAGGGGTGACTCCCAATAAGTGATACTGTCTACTTTGCCTCTAGAATGGCTTTTGGTTTTTTCAAGGAACCCGAAATTTATCCTGTGGATAAATATGAACGCACACGCCGTTATCGGCTTGATCCAAATGAAATTGTCTGTAAGGCCTTTGTGCCTAGGAAGCGGGCTTACATGTCTGTGCGCATGCGGACGTGCTAGTGACGATCTTCAATGGTCTCGGGGATGGTCAGGGTAGGAAGGTCACGGATGGCCAGTTGGTGATTCTTCTTGGTTTTGGCGTTCCATGCAATACACTGACATTTACGACTAGATGCTAGCCGGTCCAGGTTATTGAGAGTGTTTCACAATCAGTTCTAATTCCACATGTGGCTATTATTATTGATTCGCACAAGATGCCTAATATTGGCAGTTATGATACATGTGCTCTAACCACTCCTTTCGAACGTTCTCTTAGCTCCAGAGTTAAGGTCAGATCTTCCTTGAGGTTGTGTAGGTATAGGACTATGCAGTTTCAATCAGTTACCTCCATTCTCGTCTCTCTACGAATGGACAGTGTCCGTCATGTTTTGTTAAGCTTGTTGCTGGAGAGATATTGTTTACCTTCGGATATGCGTGGAATTGCTGATAATTATACTGTGATATGTATGTTGTCATATGTATGTGTGTCGTACCACTGCATGACTGCCTTATGTTGTATGATGAATGGGGATCTCACCTCATTTTCTGTTTGTCTGGCTGTGGCTCTATCTTATATTATGTGAAGACAACGGTAGCACCGCTGAACCATCGGACCCAATTTGAGTATGAGACGGTATGCTTACGTGGACACATCCTTCGAAACTGAGGAACGGAAGACTTTAAAGTCAGGATTTTGTGGGAGATTCTGGATCGCCTATAGACAATCAATTAGATCAAGATGATGGAGTCGTGCCTTGGGCATGACCAAGTTTTCCTCTCCTTGAGTCGGCTATGACTGTTGGTAGTTCACGAGCCCTGACTTTTCTTCGGATAGGAAAATGGGCTTAGCTTGAGAAAGATACACCTGTAGTGGCTACAGGAGTATCATCTATGACGACGTCTGTAGTGGTCTCAAATAGAGTTCCCACTAGACCTCGTCAGTTGGTTCATCCTTCTCGCGTTGTGCGAGAAAGGATAGTTTTTCTTTTTATGTTTTAGTTTGGCTAGCTTGGTTTGTCTGGGAGTAGTGTTATCATTTATGGAGATGGGACTCCATATTGTGACACCCTTCTACCCTACGTGTTATAAGACATTTAATATAAAAGAAATTAAAATAAAAACATGCATTTACTGGATAAAATAAATCATTTGTCCATTGGTAGAAAAGTCCCACATGAACCAGTTTACAACGTGGAAAATAAACCAAGTTTAAAAACTAATAACAATTAAAACAATAACAACGCCCCAACCCGATGTTACAACAGAGCTGGTATAACTGTTTCGTACATCATGGAAAAAACAACTGAAACTAACTATCTAACAAAAAGAAGACCCTAACTATGAGTGGTGGCTTCTCAGAGTCACTCCTTTCCGGGCTGGTCGTCATCCTTTGCAAAATGCCGATCAGGCCGAACACAAACAAATAACGGGGAGTAAGATTCATGTAAACATATACAGCATGGAGATAGGAAATAAGGTAAACATACAAACATGGCATCATCATAAGCTTGCATCCGTGCATACAAGCATACATCAATATCCAACAATATCATATCAATCAAGTATGCTACGCAGTGCAATGCATCAACTACTCCACTACTCCATCTATGCATGCGGATCCAAACTAACTCAGGATGAACGACTTTGGAGTTACATATCCGTATTGGCCATAGAAGCACCAACACCGGCAGTTCACCAAACCTTGGGTGAACCCCATGGATAGCCAACGCATCAAACCGTTGATGCCTCATCACTGGGGGCCGCAGTCACCAAACCATTGGGTGACCTACCGTGGATGGCCAGATCACCGTACTCTCGGGTGATCTCCCCTATGTCGAGCCTCCCCCATCAACAACTCCAATGATATATGCAAATAGCACAACAACAAACAATCTCGACCACCTCCTTGCTCGAGCCTCGAAGCTCCCAAGACTTCGACATCATCATCAACGTAACCTTAGACCCAAACCGCGGGGTTAAGGCTCATTTGGCCAATAAGCACCAAGGTTCAACTCAACATGCTTGGGTCAATAAGCACCCAAGACTTCAACATCAACAACGCCTTAGACACAAACCGTGGGGTCAAGCCCCCTTGGCCAATAAGCACCAAGGTACAACTTATCAACGTGCGGTAACCCAACGGATACCGACTTAACCATCTTAACATCTCACCATCTCATCTTCTTAATCATCTTTATCCAAGTTGTCTAATCTTTATCTTTGATTAGCTATATCAACTTATCATCATTGGGAAAATGGGGTAAGTCCTTTAATTTTGTTTCTGTCCAGGAGGGGTAAGCATGGTCGTGCTTAAGCCCCAGCACGGGTGTGCTCAACTCATTACGGGTGTGCTGCCGCTTAAGTGGAGCTCGGTCGTGCTTCCTATTCAGCACGGTCAAGCTCAGCTGCACGGTCGTGATCCTCTGCTTTATGGCCGTGCTTAATGCGCGGCCATTTCCCAGAATTCAAACTGAGAGCACGGGCGTGCTCCCTGTTCAGCACGGCCGTGCTCAATGCACGACAGTACTGTTCTGGGCAGAGTCTCAAGTCAGATTCTAACCAAACGTTTTAGAGATTAATTCCCTTAAACTTAAAACGTTTTTTACACTTAAATAACCAATTAACATATTTTATCAGCGTTAACATCATCATAACAATCATGGCAATAACCACCCAACCAATCTAATCAACAACAACAATGATCACATCAACATGTTCATACTAAATCAACCAATATAGACATAAAATACATTTTATGACATAACAACCAATCAGAACATATATCACATCAACATAGCCATTTAGGACATTTAATCATATATCATTCGTGGCAAACCGGGGTCATGGGAAACCCCTTACCTTACACTAACCCCATAGCCTATGTAAACACTACCCTTCTCCCCATACCTGGATTGAAGGTAGCTCCAACAATAGCCAAACGACAAATTGGTTCCTTCCCTTCGAGTGGCTCAAAACGAATCCAAGCCTTGGAACAATCATAAACACAATTATTAGTTTCTGATTCTAAGCAAGAAAAGGAAACACAAAAGGGAAAGACTTTTACCTCTATATATATCAAGCACAGAAGAAGCAGGGCTTCCCAAGGGTCTCCAATACTCAAGAAACTGAATGAGTTTGTTGGAAATAGGGAAAGAGGCACTCTCAGCCGCAATAGAGGCTGCTGCAACTGAAAGAGTAGGGTTTCACATTAACCCTCGGTTTCTATGCCAAACATATATAGCCTGGACCTGAGCACGGTCGTGCTCACCCTTGAGCACGGTCGTGCTGCACTTAGCGTCAGCGAGACTCGGTCCGCACATTGAGCACGAGCGTGCTCACTGTTGAGCACGGGCGTGCTGGCGAATGAGCACGGGCGTGCTCATGTACCAGAAAGGTACTTTTAAGCCAAAAATCCCACTTAGCCCTTAACCAACAATTCCAACTTAAATAAACCAGCTTTATAAAAATACTTACGAAAAACGGGGTGTTACAATTCCACCCCCCTTATAAAAATTTCGTCCTCGAAATTTCTACGTACCTCAAACGAAAAAATGTGGGTATGCCTCCATCATCTTGCTCTTGAGCTCCCAGGTAGCACTTCCCTCAGTTGCCCCACTCCAAACTACTTTGACTAAGGGAATCTCTTTACCTCTTAACTGCTTCACCCTCCTATCCTCGACTCGAAGAGGTAACACCTCGAATGTCAAGTTCTCTTTCAACTGTATTGTGTCGGGAACTATCACGTGACTAGGGTCATGGATGTACTTTCTCAGTTGAGACACATGAAAAAACATTGTGGAGGTTTGACAAAAACGGTGGCAAAGCTATTTGGTAGGCGACTTCGCCGATTCTTTTGAGGATTTGGTAAGGACCAATGAACCTCGGAGTAAGTTTCCTTCCTCGTCTTCATCACTCTTCCAACCCCAGTCGTCGGGGTAACTCTCAAGAATACATGATCACCTTCCTGGAATTCGAGTTCCTTCCTCCTTTTATCATGATAGCTCTTTTGCCTACTCTGTGCAACTCTCATCTTTTCCTGAACCAACCTATCTTTTCTGTTGTTTCCTGGACTATCTCTGGCCCTAGCACCACACTGTCACTAGGTTCACTCCAACACAAGGGTGTCCTACATCTCCTCCCATACAAAGCCTCATAAGGTGTCATCCCAATGCTGGAATGGAAACTGTTGTTGTAGGTGAACTCTATCAGGGGCAAAAACTTGTCCCAACTTCCTGACTGTTCTTACACACAAGCCCTTAACAAGTCCTCTAAGGACTGGATGGTCCTCTCAGACTGCCCATCAGTCTGTGGGTGGTAAGCTGAACTAAGCCTAAGCTTTGTCCCTAAAGCCTCTTGCAAACTATTCCAAAACCTAGAGGTAAACCTCGGGTCTTTATCTGATACTATGCTAGAGGGTACACCATGAAGCCTAACTATCTCTTTGATGTACAACTTAGCCAACTTCTCTAAAGGATACTCCATGTTCATCGGGATGAAATGGGCAGACTTAGTCAATCTATCCACAACAACCCATATAGCCTCAAAACCAGCTGGAGTCCTAGGGAGTCCAGACACAAAATCCATGGAGATGCTATCCCATTTCCATTCTGGGATACTCAAAGGTTGTAACTTACCTGAAGGCCTTTGGTGTTCTATCTTGGCCTTCTGACAAACTAGGCACACATACACAAACTCGGCTACATCCTTTTTCATCCTAGGCCACCAAAACATCCTCTTAAGGTCCTGATACATCTTAGTGGCACCTGGGTGCACACTCAATCCACTCCTATGTCCTTCTTCAAGGATCAACTTCCTAAGCTCAGGAACGTCTGGTATGCAAACTCCATCTTTAAACCTCAAGACACCATCACTGCCATCCTTAAAACTTAGGTCTCTACCCTGAGCGAGCAACTCTTGCTGGTCCAAGAGAAACTCGTCTAACTTCTGACCCTCTTTAATCTGATCCATCAAGCTGTTGGTAACCTTCAAGGTACCAAGCCTAATACTCTTAGGGGTAAACTCACAAGCTAGACTAAGGTCTCTAAACTCCTCAATCAGATCCATCTCCCTAACCATCAAAGCGGAGACGTGTAAGGTTTTCCTACTCAAGGCATCGGCCACCACATTGGCCTTTCCTGGATGATAGGTTAGCTCGAAGTCATAATCCTTTAAGAACTCCATCCACCTACGTTGCCTCATATTCAGCTCCTTCTGATCAAAAAGATATTTCAAACTCTTATGATCACTAAAGACCTCAAATCTCGCTCCATACAAGTAATGCCTCCAGATCTTTAAGGCAAATACCACAACTCCTAGCTCTAGGTCATGGGTAGGGTAGTTCTTCTCATGGGTTTTTAACTGCCTAGAAGCTTAAGCAACTACCTTACTATTCTGCATCAACACACCACCTAACCCTTGCTTAGAAGCATCGCAGTAAACTACGAAAGGTCCACTAGGATCTGGCAAAACTAACACTGGTGCTGATGTCAACCTATTCTTAAGGGTTTGGAAACTCTCTTCACACTTAAAGTCCCACACAAACAACTGTCCCTTCTTGGTGAGACGGGTTAAGGGTAAATCTATCTTAGAGAAACCTTCTATGAACAGCCTATAGTACCCAGCTAACCCCAAGAAACTCCTAATCTCGGTTACAGACTTCGGCGCTTCCCACTGGAGCACCGTCTCTACTTTAGCTGGGTCCACTGTATGCCACCCTTAGAGATGACATGTCCTAAGAAGCTCACTTCCTCTAACCAGAACTCACACTTAGACAACTTAGTGTACAACTGTTTTTCCTTAAGGGTCTGCAAGAAAACCCTCAGGTGTTCCTCATGTTTCTTCTTGCTCTTGTAGTACACTAAGATGTCATCTATGAACACCACCACAAACTTATCCAAGTAAGGGGTGAAAGGTCTTGTTCATGTAATCCATGAAGACCGCAGGAGCATTAGTCACACCAAAGGGCATAACCAAGTACTCGTAGTGACCATATCGCTTCTGAACGCTGTCTTCGGGATATCCTCAGACTTAACCCGAATCTGATGGTATCCTGACCTCAAATTTATCTTTGAAAAGACGCAAGCGCCCATCAATTGGTCCATAAGATCATCAATCCTAGGAAGGGGATACCGATTCTTTATGGTCACCTTGTTGAGCTGCCGATAGTCGACACACAACCTCATACTACCATCTTTCTTCTTCACCAACAACACAGGTGCTCCACACCAAGACACACTCGGCCTAATGAACTGCTTCTTCATCAGGTCCTCCAACTGTTCCTTCAACTTAGCTAGCTCTAGAGGAGACATTCTATAGGGTGCTATGGAGATTGGCCCGGTGCCAGGCACTAAGTCTATGGTAAACTCAACATCTCTCTCTGGGGGTAAGTTATAAACGTCCCCCGGAAACACTTCAGGAAATTCCCGTACAACAGGCACGCTGGCGACATCAGGAGGGCTGCTATCTAATTCTAGGGAAGCTAACATCATATATACTTGGGCTTTGTCTCTTATCGAAGCTTGAACTTGGCTGGCAGAGAGAGGGTCCGGATTCTTAGACTCCGTTGGAGTTCCAAAAATTAGGGCTTTATCGAAACAATTCAAAAGGACATGGTTGGAAGATAACCAGTCCATGCCAAGAATAATATCAAGGTCTTTTAGAGGTAAGCATACAAGATCAGCAACAAAGGTTTTATCATTTATGACTAAATGACAGTTCTTGCATGCATAAGAAGTGGAAACAGGTTTATTTGTAGGTCCAGAAACAAGCAAATCAAACTTAAGAAAGGTAACAGGAAATTTAAGACTCTTGACCCTATCATGCGATATAAACGAGTGAGTAGCACCCGAATCATACAATACAGTTAATTGAGTTCCATCAATAAAACATGTACCTTGGATCAAATCAGACTCGGAGGCTTCAGCTCCACTAAGAGTAAAGACTCTTCCAGTGGTCTTCAGTCGGTTGGCCTGGGACTTCTGATTCTTGCTAGCACTGGGAGGCTCTGCCTTAGCTCCTTCGCACTCGCGGCTGATATGTCCCGACTTGCCACACTTGAAGCAAATCACAACTGGTTCATTGCACTGAGAGGAGTAATGATCCGATGCGCCGCACTTGCCGCACCTCATAGGTCTAGAGGCATTAGAAAACCCACCCCTAAATCCATCCTGCTGAAACTGTGGCCTCTTGCCACTTTGCTTGAAATCCTTGCCGGTCGGAGCATACCGCTGCTTACTCTTATCTCTCTGATCAGTCCTCTTGCCACTCTGACTATCTGATCCCTTGGAACTAGCAACTCTGAACTGACTGGCATCCTCATAGATTTTGCACTTGTTGACCTGAATTGGAAAGATCCTAATCTCCTGATAACTGATGGCCTACTTAATCTCAGGTCCGAGTCCAGCCTCAAACTTGACACACTTGGAGTGGTCATCGGTCTCATGCTGATACGGAGTGTAGCACCTAGCCAGCTCCTCAAACTTGGCCGCATAGTCACCAACTGACAACGACCCCTGCCTCAAAGACAAGAACTCCATCTCTTTCTTGTCCCTGATATCTGCCCGGAAGTACTTCTCCAGGAATCTCTGCCTGAACACAGCCCATGTAACTGCTATGCCCTCAGCCAGCACCCGCTGCCTGCAGTTGTCCTACCAATGCTCAGCCTCCTCAGTCAACATGAAGGTAGCAAAGATAATCTTCTGCTGATCGTTGCAATCCATTGCACGGAAGATCTTCTCTATTTCCCTCAGCCATAACAGTGCTCCCTCTAGATCGTAAGCTCCCTTAAAGGACGGAGGATTGTTCCTATGGAACTTGTCCAACCCCTGGAACTCAGCTAGCCCACCATTGTTGTTATGGTTGACCTGTCCGATAGCATTGGCCAAAAGTGCCAATGCATCCGCAATCGCCTGATCGTTGCGTCCTCTACCGGTCATTAGTTCCTTTACATACCCAAAGCAACTCTTAATACAGAAACTTAAGCAGGTAAAAGCGATAGGCAGCTAACTCAAAACATCATTGTCTACAACAAGTATAGACAACACAAACAAGAGCACACAACAGACTCAAAACAGACTTATACCACGTCCGGACAGGGCCGAACTGCTCTGATACCAGTAAATGTGACACCCTTCTACCCCGCATGTTATAAGACATTTAATATAAAAGAAATTAAATGTAAAAACATGCATTTACTTGGATAAAATAAATCATTTGTCCATGGGTAGAAAAGTCCCATATGAACCAGTTTACAACGCGGAAAATAAACGAAGTTTAAAAACTAATAACAATTAAAATAATAACAACGCCCCAACCCGATGTCACAACAAAGCTGGTATAACTGTTCCGTACATCATGGAAAAACAACTGAAACTAACTATCTAACAAAAAGAAGACCCTAACTATGAGTGGTGGGTCCTCAGAGTCACTCCTCTCCGGGCTGCTCGTCGTCCTCAGCAAAATGCCGATCAGGTCGAACACAAACAAATAACGGGAAGTAAGATTCATGTAAACATATAAAGCATGGAGATAGGAAATAAAGTAAACATACAAACATGGCATCATCATAAGCTTGCATCCATGCATACAAACATACATCAATATCCAACAATATCATATCAATCAAGTATGCTATGCGGTGCAATGCATCAACAACTCCACTACTCCATCTATGCATACAGATCCAAACTAACTCAGGATGAACGACTTTGGTGTTACATATCCATATTGGCCATAGAAGCACCAACACCGGCAGTTCACCAAACCTTGGGGTGAACCCCATGGATAGCCAACGCATCAAACCATGGATACCTCATCACGGGGGACCGTGATCACCAAACCATTGGATGACCTGCCATGGATGTCCAAATCACCGTACTCTCGAGCGATCTCCCCTATGTCGAACCTCCCCCATCAACAACTCCAATGCTATATGCAAATGGCACAACAACAAACAATCTCAACCACCTCCTTGCTCGGGCCTTGAAGCTCCCAAGACTTCAACATCATCATCAACGTAACCTTAGACCCAAACCGCGGGGTCAAGGCTCCCTTGGCCAATAAGCACCAAGGTTCAACTCAACATGCTTGGGTCAATAAGCACCCAAGACTTCAACATCAACAACGCCTTAGACCCAAACCGTGGGGTCAAGGCCTCCTTGGCCAATAAGCACCAAGGTACAACTTATCAACGTGCGGTAACCCAACGGACACCGATTTATCCATCTTAACATCTCACCATCTCATCTTCTTAATCATCTTTAACAGAGTTGTCTAATCTTTATTTTTGATTAGCTATATCAACTTATCATCATTGGGGAAATAGGGTTTGAAACCCCTTAAGTCCTTTAATTCTGTTTTTGTCCAGGAGGGGTGAGCACGGTCGTGCTTAAACCCCAGCACAGGCGTGCTCAACTCATTACGGGCGTGTTGCCGCTTAAGTGGAGCACGATCGTGCTTCCTATTCAGCACGGTCATGCTCAGCTGGACGGTCGTGTTCCTCTGCTGTACGGTCGTGCTTAATGCACGGCCATTTCCCATAATTCAAACTGGGAGCACGGGCGTGCTCCCTGTTCAACACGGTCGTGCTCAATGCACGACAGTACTGTTCTAGGCAAAGTCTCAAGTCAGATTCTAACCAAATGTTTTAGGGATTAATTCCCTTAAACTTAATACGTTTTTACACCTAAATAACCAATTAACATATTTTATCAGCGTTAACATCATCATAACAATCATGGCATTAACCACTCAACCAATCTAATCAACAATAACAATGATCACATCAACATGTTCATACTAAATCAACCAATATAGACATAAAATACATTTTATGACATAACAACCAATCAGAACACATATTCACATCAACATAGCCATATAGGACATTTAATCATATATCATTTGTGACAAACCGGGGTCATGGGAAACCCCTTACCTTACACTAACCCCATAGCCTATGTAAATACTACCCTTCTCCCCATACCTGGATTGAAGGTAGCTCCAACAATAGCCAAACGACAAACTGGTTCCTTCCCTTCGAGCGGCTCAAAACGAATCCAAGCCTTGGAACAATCATAAACACAATTATCAGTTTCCGATTCTAAGCAAGAAAATGAAACACAAAAGGGAAAGACTTTTACCTCTATATATATCAAGCACAGAAGAAGTGGGGCTTCCCAAGGGTCTCCAATACTCAAGAAACTGAATGAGTTCGTTGGAAATAGGGAAAGAGGCACTCTCAACAGCAATAGAGGCTGCTGCAACTGAAAGAGTAGGGTTTCACGTTAACCCTCGGTTTCTGTGCCAAACATATATAGCCTGGACCTGAGCACGGTCCTTGACAATTACTAACGTGGGACAAGTTAGTCCCTAACAATTACTATGGGATATTATAGTCCTTAAGAATATTTAAGGTGAGACTAATTAGTCCCTGACAATTAGTATCGTGGGACATTTTAGTAACGGACGCTGACTAAGGGAAGTCATATAGGGACTAACTTGTCCCACGTTAGTAATTGTCAGGGACTAACGGGGTAGTTTTTTTTTTTTTTTGTCAGGGACTGAAATAGGCACCGTGTTTTTTGTCAGGGACAAAAATGGGTCTTTACTCTAAATATTAAAGTATATGCCATTTTAAGTGAAATAAATATACTATATGTAAATATCATATGACGATAAGTGTCAAATTAAAGTTTTTTTTTTTTTTTGAAGAAAAGTCTTAGCTTTGTTACATTCATCTGGACCTCAGACGAACATGAACTCATTCTGTCATTGTCATTCCCTCCACTTTCTTGCTTGTGATAAAGTTATTCAATAAAAATATAACATATTTATTATTTTTTTAACCACCTCATCTTACTTTTTGAAGTTTTCATAGTTGATATATAAAAAAAAAAAAAATTACACTAGGTTTTACTCTTATTGAACAATAGTAACAGTATCATAAATGCCTAAAGAATTTTAATTAAATTTAGTTAAAGAATGCAGAACAAAACCCTAAGCTAGAGAATGCAGAACAAAACCCTAATAGCCCTAAGCTAGAGAATTCAGTTTCAACAACAACATCAACAAGAATAATCAATTATAAAGAGATAGAGAGACAGACAGCAGAGAAAGCGAACTTACCAGAGGTGGTGGTGGGCCGGTGGTGAGTGATGGCTCTCAGGTGGTGGTGGTGGCTTTGCAGGGAGGCAAAATTGTTTATAAAAAAACAGAGAAATAGAGAAATTAGGAGTGAACTTACCAAGGTGGTGGTTAGCTGGTGGCGCTACCATGATGATGGTGGCGCTGCAGGGGGGTGGAGAGGAAGAGAGGAAGAGAGAAAGATAGGGAGTTGCGGGAAAGGAGAAGGGATGGGAGGGAGTTGTGGTGGTGGCTACGATGGTTCGCCAGAGGAGAGGGGAGGGGAGGGGGGACGTTCGCCATAGGAGAGGGGAAGGAGAGCAGAGAGTGAAAGAAAGAAGAGGGTGAAATGGGGGGAAAGGGAACCCGCGTGCGATTTAGGGATTTTAGAATTAGTGATCGAAATGATTCGGTCGCTACTTCAAACACGGATTCAAAAAAATAATTTAGTAGCCGAATAAGTTTCGATCGCTAAATTAATACCGTTAATCTAGTTGCAAAATCGGTTGCTAATTGAAGCGTAGTGACCATGAAACGAACTGTTCCATTAAAAAAATCATTATTATAATAATAAAAAAAAATAATAAAAGATCAAAAAGGGGGGCAGAAGGCTTCATTCGAGAAGGTTCTCTGTAACCCCCCCCCCCCCCCCCCCCCCCCCCCCCCCCCCCCCCTCATTTTCTTTCTCCTTCCCTACGTCTTCTCCTCTTTCCCTCCCTCTTGCTCCATTTTCTTCTTCCTTTTTGCTTCATTTTTTCCCGATCTCAAGCATCATTGTAAGATTATTATGAAACTCTTGAGGCTCTACATCTTTCATTTTTTTGGGAAGCTAAGTTATGGTGATTTTTGAGTTAGGGGTGAAGCTCTCTGGAGAAAGAAAGGTACCCACTCCGTGAAGCCGTGCGCTTGGGCTCTTTGAGACCTATCAGTTAGCATCTGTCTGCTTCCCTTGGAGTTACTAGGAGTAGATTTGTTGTCTCTCCATAAAGTGAGTGGATAATGATCATTGTGGCATATTTTAAATATTTTATAATTGTTGTTTTTAATTATCTTGATTATGTTAAAATTATTTTTATAATTATATTTGGGGAAACATACCTTTGGTGTTCATTTTAACCATTCCTAAATATTTTTAAGGTTGCGGTTTCTCATTAAATGATATTATACATGAGAGTTGTAAAGGGTAATTATTTGATAGTGGTCAAACTTGAAATATGATAATGTGAAATTTTTATTTGGGGGAACCATGTTAGAATCCCGTAGCCGTTAGCGGGGGTAACGGTCTAGGTGCACCTAGTTATATATATTCCGGGAGGAGAGGGCCATCCGTTAGATGGAGCTGCCAGTGCACGGAGATGGCTATCAACGAGATGGAGCCGCCCCCGATGAGATATGATTGATGTGACTTGAATGAGGAGAGGGCTATCTGTTAGATGGAGCCGCCCCTAGGGGAGAGGCCACCCTTTGGAGGAGAGGGCTATTAGCGAGATGGAGCCGCCTCTGATTTTTTGTTCTCTCATGTGTGACCCCTTTGTATTTAAAATTTCTTTAAACTTGTGTTTTGTCACTTACTTATTCATTTATATTTTTACCTCTTTAACTAGTTTTGGTGTTAATAAATGTTATTATTTGGAACATATTAAATTTTCAAGTTTAATGATTTTTATAGAAATGCCTCATTAAAGTTACTTGATTTTATTGTATCCATATTCTAGTATGCTTGCCTTTAAGTTTGAAAAATAATTATTCGTGCGTTAGTATGTTTCCCTTCTAGTTCATGATGGTTGTTATGCCTTCACCGAGTCTGTGTGACTCACCCTTCTTATGTTTCCATACAAATTCCCAGGCAGCTGAGTAGTTGGCTGCTGACAGCTTCAGATCGTTCACGGAGTCGCTCTTTTGGGCGCCCTTTCGTTGTTGGAGGCCCCTTTTGATGTAATTTGAAATCTGTTACTCTGCAGCTATAAGGAACTAGTACTAGTTTTTTTTTTTTTTTGAGTTGTATTAATGGTTTAGAATACCAAACTTTATGTACTTTGTGTGATTAGAACTTCTGGAATGAAATTATGAATATTTCAACAGGTTGTTTTGTTTTGGGATGTTGGAATTACAGAGGAGACTCTGTCAAAATTTTCGTAAAAATTCTAACTCTTTGTCAAGTATGTTCCTAAATTAATAGGCTTCCCAGGTTAGGATTGTAAGCCTGTGAGCCGGTCAGGGCTTAGGTTTTAGGTCATGACAGACCACTCTTTTAATTACCCTAGAACGGTCGCTAATTCGGTCGCTAGAGCGACCGAATACATTCGATCTCTAATTTTCGATCGCTATGAAACTATTTTCTTGTAGTGATTTAATGAATTTCATATAAACACGTACTCTATCCAGAATGTATTAAAATATGTATAAAAAATATATGTGAGTTAAATAATCGTGTGGAATAGGTTAATTCATTCTAGGAATATGCTCATATTCTGGGAATATGGGTCAGAAAAATCTAACTCATCTTATTTTACAGTTTATTGACAAGTCAATTTGTCAAATAATTTAAACAAAAAATAGAGTTAGCAAGTTAGTTAAGTCAACTTCAAAGACATTAAATAAAAATATCAACATGTTTAGGAAATATTATTTTCTTTAAAAGTAGTTTTTAGTTTTAAAAATAAAATGTTGTTTCAGGTTTAATCTGATATGTTTATCATGATCCGAATTTCGTAGTCATTATCGACCGAAAGGGGAAACCTTATTTTTCCCTTTCATAGCTTCACAAACATACACAAATTTGTATTTATGCATCCACAATCAAGAGAATTATCAACAAAATCACATCATTTTAATAAACACATCAGAGTTAAGCAAACTCGACAAAAGGTGTATGTAGTCCTGGATCCAAATTAATAAAAAGGTTTATCACCCTTAATAAAACCGGGTGTAAACCCGCAAAACAACAAGATAGAAAAGCATCCACATGACATGCATGAATCTCAAATGCTGCTAAACGCGTGAGAAGGTCCAGACTGACAAATACCTGGGCCTGCAACATTTTAAAAGCGTGAGGTGAATATTAAACTCAGTGAGGATATCCCACACACACCCCCCATATAAACATAGCACATATATATAATTATCAAGATTTACCAGATATAAAGAGCATACTCCAACATGATAAAGTACTTGTGGAATGGCTGGTAACTACACCAGTAAAAAGAAATCAAGTTCCTATCACAAGGGAACATATCAAGAATATCATATACATAACGATTGAGTCTTTGGGTCCCACTTGGGTTGTTCATATCAGATCCCCCGTCCCGACGGTTTTAATTGCTATCCCGGAGATATAGCAACTTCCGACCAACAACATCATCTCTCCTTAACGCCTAGGTGACTAACGGGGTCCCTCTTCTCGGCGATGTCATTTGTATCTTGGAGCTTCCCGCTCCCCAATCGGATATCCAAAGATTCACATAAATCAAGAATTTTCATTCCATCAAATACATTTCCAAAATATTTCACATTCACACAATATAATCATCATCACACTCATTACAATCTTAAACACAATATAAACACGTAATAAGCATTCATAATACAATTTTTTTTATTAATCATATCACCGTACTTTTATATTGTGACCCATCATTGCGTGTATATATATATATATATAACGACAATTACCTGTTACAATTAATAAAAAAATCATTTAATATCTAATATAAAACTATAGAATCTTCTATGCACTCCCTCAAAGCACCGTTCACAAATTTAAAAACAAAGAAAAGAATGAAACCAACAACTTTTATGTTTCAAGGTAGATGGAGAGGAGGGGATTTTATCTAAATTTCACCGCCCACCAAAATGATGTAGCGCTATACCACTTAGGAGTATGTGATAAAATTTGGTCCAATCAATTTTTTACATGGATCAAATATTCAAAGTTAGTGGTTTGACTTGTAGTAGGGTCAAAGTATATATATATATATATATATATATATATATATATTGTATATTTCAGTATAGTACATGTATTTTTTGTATTTGCAAATTTCATCTATATTTAAAAAAATTGATGAAAAACTATTTTCTAATTATTTTGTAAAAATAAAATTTATTTACAAATTTTTGTTGTTATTTTAATATATTTTGTTTTTTTATCCCTGCCAAACAACTCATCGATAGTTGCAGTACGGGTATGGCTGCTGAACCCAAGTTCGGTGCCGTTTCGGGGCGACGGTGCCTAATTAGGCCGGTCGGAGTCGTGGCATTTGCGTTTTCCTCCATGGTGGTGATGCTTCTTAACGGCGACTTAATGAGTTTCGTCCGCGCACCTGCTGAAATTCACTTTGTGGTGGCGCCTGAGCTGCTATGTAATGAACGTTGGTCTCCGGCGGCGTCATTAGTAACGGCGGTCCAGGCTGGCGGCATGTCATGTATTCGGCGGAGGATAAGGGTCTTGAAGTTCCTCCTAGTCGCATAGATGGGGTTAATCAGTTCCATTTAGGGATTCGGGGATTTAGGGTTTTGTTGATCTAGGGATTTGGGAATATGCTCCCTCCGGTCTCTATTGTAAGCAAAAATTAAATGGGACACATATATTAAGATAGTTAGTTAATCTTATTTAAAAGAGTCATTGGGAATAAAAAATTAAGCTTGTTACCTAAATTACCCTTTCTCTTATTTATTAAACTTGTATTATTGAGAATAAAAGGAGTCATTGGAAAACTAAATTTGTATTAAATGAAGGGTATTTTGAGAATAACTTCATTAAATAGGATGAAAATAATTGAAATTTACTTATATTTTAGATAAAAAATTTGAGATTTTTTACTTATATTGTGGACCGGAATAGTACGAGAGTTGAGCCATAATGCTCTTATAGGGGGGAGCAGCTGTGGGAGAAGAAGTGCTGTTCTGGTTTTTTCGTTTTCATACAACAATAAATGTGTTCTTCAGTGTTTTTTTTTAGATACTGTTTTGCATCACAACCTGCAACCATGGCTCCCAAAAGAGGTGGAAAAGCTGCAGTTGCAGCTGCTTAGAAGAAACATGAGAAGTCCATTGGAGGGGCATTGCCACCTAAGCTTTTGTTATTCACATGATCTTTTTTTTAAAAAAAAATTACTTTTTAAAATTTGGGTCTTTAAGCAAATATGAAAATACCATGTATTATTTTTTTGCAAATACATTACTTAGTTTTATCATTTAATCCGTTGAAAAGACAAAAGTGCCTGTCAATTTGATTGGCTCAACAATTAACACATGAGTGATGCACCTTTGCAAAGGGATGGCAATTTCACATAACAAGTGTCCACTACTGTTCATGCAATGGGTATCTCACGCAAGATTCAAGAAGAGAAAGAAGCTAACCAATGGGGTGCTCCACACATGTAAATAAACGACGTCGGAAAACATAACAGGGAGCAACATAACAGGATATACAATAAATACCACAAACTACCCCACTCAATAATTACTCACCATTCCTGTATCACATGCAGAAAATTTCAAAAAAAATAAAAAAATAAAAAAATACATAAACAATCCCTCGTCTTGGTGGAAGTTGCCTCTCTCAAACCCTAATCTCTCCTCTAAATTTTTTTTTTCTGATTTTAAAATTGTAAGAAAAAGGGGTAGCATCACTTTTTAAACTAAACTATGGAACATGGACAAAATGTCATTGGGCCTATGAATATTATAGGAGAATAGCCCATAAGCCACCAATATTTATTTTATGAGACTAACTAAATTTTTTTTTTTTTTTTTTTGATAAGTCAAAGTATGAGACTAACTAAATTATTAAGGGTAAATGTCAAAATATGAACTACCCTATTTGACTATATGAATCATAAAACATTTATTTAATTTATTAATGCACCGAAAATATTTTATTTTATATGATAACCTATTATTTTGAAATATTATCATAATATTTAAAAATTGACGGTTATAACATTAGCAAACTTGATTAAATTAGACAAAAAGTTTTTATATGAGAAGCGATTTCTGGGGAAGATGAAAATTTGAAGTTTATTCAAAAAGTTATTAGATTATATTTGAAACCATTTATTTAAAAAATTAATAGATTATTTTAAAACAAATAACATTATTTTGATTTCAACCTTGCAAAATTAGCTACCTAACTAATATTATTAAATTAAACTAATAATTTCATTCACTTTTTTTTTTTTTGCAATTTATAATATAGAAGTGATATTTTTATACAACTCATACGAAATAAAATATTTTAAAATCGCTTTTCAGCTATTACATCCGAACATAAAACTAATTCTATTACAATCAATTATACATATAATCGATTATTGAAATAATCATTTTTTCACATCAAAACACACACTGAAAGGTACTTATAAGTCAAATAGTTTGCTCTTAAACCTTAAACCTTAACTGCAAGCTAGTTCTTTGACAAATTAATTTCTTCATATAACAAACAATTCAGACTCTTGATCTTCAAGTGTAGTAAACATTTGTCTCTTGTTAATGCATCTTCCAAGATGTGGTTACACCGCGAGCAAGCGATCAGGAACAAAGTTCCATGCATGGAAACTTCTTAACCTTATTCATGACATTGACAATGGCATAAGGATCACTCTACTCATCATTTCTAGCATATGATTGATAGAGCGAGAATCAACTACTCCAATTAGTCTATCAAGGTAATTCTATAATTTTTCCTTTGTGTTTGCTTATGCCCTTTTGGTAACATTCCATCAAGTTTTCTTTGGCAGCAACCGGTGATGGCAAACCAGACAACAATCATCAGTGGCGACTTGCGGCAGCACCAATTATCAGTCTTTGTCACCATTGGTTCAGAGAAGAAGAAGTGAGGGGAAAGGAATTTCGATCGGAGAAGAAATATGAAGTAGTTTGGAATGCATTAAAATTAAACTAGTTTAGTGTGATAATTAATAAACATGAGTAGTTACTCAATTGGAGTATGCAACTTGAGGTGTGGCTTTTAATAATGATAAACATAAAAACAAGAAAAATAATTATATTAAAAAATGTTATAAAAAGGTTCAAATATTATTTTGTACCATCCAAACAAAATAATTATTGTAAATCGCTTTCAAGCAAATATATCCAAACACAAATCTAAATATATTAAAATCGATTTTTTCAATAAACGATTATACATATAATCGATTATGAAAGAAATATATTTTTCGTAGGTATTCCAAACACACTCCAGGTCTCAAATCCTAGCCAACTAGTTATATATAACTTAACGGATGAACTCATCTCATGCTATGATAGAAGTGGTCAAAATAACTCACCTAAGAGCATCTACAATGGGAGTTATTTAAGAAATAAGAACCAGTTCTTATATGGTAGTACCATTGGAGCACTAATGACATGATCCGGCTTAAGCATTGTTGCTTATAGAAGCAACTCGTTCTTATACAAATACTCTAACTTTTAAAGTTCCACCATTAGAGTGAAAAATTGCTTAAAGTAGTATAAAGTAAAAAATGATGATGCAACATGTGGAACCCATAAAAAGCGGAGTTAAGCAACTCCAATAAGTTGTATCATTTGAGATTCCCTAAACAACGAGTTGCAGGAGTACAATTCAACCTATTATTTTTTACGGGGTAAAGGGGTTCAGTTAGGATTTGTTTAAAGTAATTTTCAATTTATAACAAGTTATGTTTTTTATTTTTTCATTAAATTTTATTTTGTGAAATTATTTTTTGTAATGGTAACTTTAACATTTACTTGTTTTTTTAAAGCATACACAAATCGAGGCTTGTCGGCTGATCTTTGGGCTAACTCGGCTCCAACCAATAATGTCAAAATAACATTGAAAGCACGTGTGCGTGTATATACCTGTATTAGTATAAATGTGTTACTCACCCGTATCTGATAATGGGCAATTGCATTCTGTCCTTAACAGTTAGCACTTCGCAATGTCTTTCAGTTTAAGGCAATTCAGTGATCTCAACTAGGTGTCCTTGTGCCTTTATTCCTCCAATCCCGGAACAAGTTTCTATTCTTCTTTTTCTCTCCATTGTTTTCTATACCCTGATCCTCTCTACCTTAATTTCAGTGTGTTTGTTGTGACACATACTCTGCCTTCACCAACTCGTTCTATCTTCTTCTGCTATTATTAACCCTTTAAGTGGATCATTATTATTATTATTATTATCTATTTAACTCCTAGTTTGATTTATAAAAAAAAAAGTGTTAATTTCTTTGCATTTCAATTTTCTTGCACAAGTAAGTACACGAGTTTCTATTAAAAGGGTATGATTTGAAGACCATAATTTAGCTCATAAAAGAAAGAATTTCAAGACATGGCTATGTTGGATTTAAATGTTGACAGTATCCTTAATGATACTGATCACTCAACCACTGCTAAAAATTTGATGCAACTTCAAAGTTTTCCACAACAAATATCACATTCTGGGGGATCCAACTCCTCAGTTGTGAATCCTGCAGAGGAAGATTCCTCAAACAACTCTTCACCCTTCATTTTTGACATAATGAAGAAAGGAACAGATGCCACTGAAAGGAACAAGCAAGATGAAAACATAGCAAAAGAGCAAGAGATAGTAGTTCCTATTACCCTTTTCCCTGTGACTGCTGATAGAGGAGGAAGAGTGTTTGATGTCGGTAAGAGAAAGACTCAATGGCTGAACTTGTCTTCTGCTGAGCCTGATGGAAAAAATGATGAACTGAGAAACTTGTATCAGAAGCAATCTCAAGTGAAGAAAGGAAGGAGAGGGCCAAGGTCTCGTAGCTCACAGTTTCGGGGTGTTACCTTCTACCGCAGGACTGGTAGATGGGAGTCACATATATGGTATGTAGTATATGATGTTTTTTATTTAATTTTTTTTTTGGACAGAATGTGGTATATGATGTTTTGAGTTCTAGTTTTATAAGTCAATTTTATGTATATGTTTAAAAAAAATGCAGCACCCTATTAATGTTCTTGGTGTTATAAATTGTTTGGTGGTCTCAGTTCATTGATTTCATGCTTTTATGTGTCTGTGATTGCAGGGACTGCGGGAAGCAGGTGTATTTAGGTAAGTTGGATATTTAGTTTTTACGTTTTGGTTGGTGTACGTTGTTTTGGTCCAGCAGCTACTCACACATATTTATCATATTGTTTTAAATTTACACAATTTTTAGTTTTCTGCGCGTCTACTCTCATATTCTACTATATACCCCTAGATGTCAGCAATGTGAGGGCATGTGACATTACTTGTGTGGTTGTTTTCAATTTTTTTTGTTTTCTTCTTGTTTGGTTGGCTGAATTGGGCTAATTGGTAATTTCTCTAGGTGGATTTGACACTGCTCAAGCTGCAGCAAGGTGGGGACTATTCCTTTTACTGCAACTATATTTTTTTTTTTTTTTTTTTTTTTGCCTTTTTTGTCACACTTGTTTAACATCTTGATATTCTTGTTTATACAGAGCTTATGATAGGGCTGCAATTAAGTTTCGGGGAGTTGATGCTGATATAAACTTTAATTTGAGTGATTATGAGGAGGATTTGAAGCAGGTAATAGAGGAAAAAAGAAAAAAGAAAAACTTGAATGTCTATTAATCCTAATTAACATTGTGCAGTTCTATTTGAATCAAATCCCTTTTTGTGTGTGGATTTCATTCATATTTTGATTGGGATATGTAGATGAAAGGTTTGAGTAAGGAAGAGTTTGTCCTCCAACTTCGTCGACAAATCAATGGAATCTCAAGAGCAAATTCAACATATAGACGTCTATTAGCTCTTCACAAATATGGCCAAGGAGAAGCACGAATGGGCCCATTTGTTGGCAAGAGGTCAGAAATTTTGTTTCAAGCAATTAATAGCCATTTTAAAATTTCAGCCATTTATGGATTGTTGTATGTACATGTGGAACAAAATATGTATGTACTACTGATTGTGGCTTAATACTTAGATCATCATGTTTCTAAAGTTATTATCATCTTATTTATTTAGGTATTACGTACTTTTTTGTTTTCTACCATTATACCTTGTAAATATGTGAGCAGCTGTCGGGCTTAATAGGGAAAGCTCCAACAGCACTTCCACGGAGAAATTCTTTTGCACACTACGACTACTACTACTCTAGTAAAAATGTGACACATACACCTTAGGTTTTCGATTAAAAATAAAATATTATTAAATTAAAAGTTACAAAGTCACTGAATTACTGAAAGTATCATATAATAATTTTTCCACGATCATTCCTTCTATAAGAAATTCTTGTGCACTCTACTCCAGTAAAAATATGACACATGACACCTCAAAATTATACAAACCGTTAAATTAAATGTTGACGTACAGTTACAAAATCACCCAAAGCTCCAGGAACATGGTTTTATATACATGGCACAGGGGTTACATATGATATAAGGAGTTTAATTAATCCAAGGGGATATTCGTTTTACATTTTCTGCATCCAGATTTTGTCACAAGCCACCCATCATGAGTGATGACGGACAAGTCTTGACAAGTGTCAAGCCCTGGACGTATAATGGAGACATAATTGCAAATTCGAGCAAAGGAGGTATATGAAGTAATATATTGGCCTGCTGCGTTGTTTCCTTTTTCATATCATGTGTGATTGAGAGTGACACATTGTCTCATTTTAGCAATTACTGCAGGCACTTGCCATGATCTTGATTTGACGCTGAGCCTAGGGATTTCTCCATCTTCTAACCAATTGAAGATTAATGATTCTGGGATAGGGTTACCCTTTGGATACACAGCTTGTAAGATACCCAACGACAGGGAATCAATGGTATCTCTCTTTTAGAAATACTATAATATACTTTTTAATTATACACATTCTTTGACATACTCTTTATTATTTGGGTAAATTTTATGTATGATCCACTAAATCATGTGGACCCACTTTCTATTAAGTAAATCCCATATGAAATTCATTTAATAATAAAAACTGACTGTGTTGAAGGAAGTGTGATAAAAAGAGTGTATTACTGACATTGCTTATATTTTTTTTTTTTTTCCTTTTTGTTGCAGTGTTATAAAATATCATTATCCACGTTTTTCTAATGTTAGATAAATAACTGGCAGGAGAAGGCAGGGACAGAAACTTTTGCTTTGCAAAGATTCTCAAACTTGGCTAGGCAGCTTTGCAGCAATGGCAGCATTGCCTCAGGGAGGTTGGTATCTAGTGCTGCATCTTCAGGATTATTTTCTACTAATACTAGCACTGTTTCATCATCTGTACTTCCAATTACCACACATGATAATGCCACCTACAATTTGCATTGGCTCAACCACAACATTCACCATTAACTGCCCACGCAGCTAGAGCCGGATCGGAGTAGCTGAAATAACATATATCCGCCTATATCTATGATGTATTAAGTTATCAATGTATTGAACAATTATTTGAATAATAATAATGCCAAGCATTGATGACAGTGGCCATCTTTCTACATTCATTATTGTGATACCAAACATAGTATTGTTGCCACAAATATAACAGAAAATTATTCATGCATACTATCTTTTCAGGTTACACCTATTTCTTTAAGAAAGAGAAAGAGACAACACTTTTTGAAAAGTATGTTTCTATTGTTTTAATGGTGAAGGCTATCGTACACCAACTATCAAAGTGGTGCATGGATGCACCATCCAAGTGGCCAAATTTGGATTATCCATATTGCCACTTGACAGTTTGACTTTTCAACACTAATAAAATAATAATAAATTCGGATGGTCAAATTGTCCAAGTAGCAATCTGGATGGTCCAGATTTGGCCACTTGGGCGGTGCATCTATGCCCCACTTTGGTGGGTGGTGCATCTTAGACAACACCCATTTTAATATATAAAAACCAATAACATAAGAATGACGTAAAAATATAATGTACAAATAACATCACTTTATATTATGCTTACCACAAAAAAAAAAAACATCACTTTATATTAGTTATTTATATACACGTAGTATTGGAAATCTTACATCATCCATCTGTATCAATTCCTAATTTGTGAATTAAATACCTTGTTGGATAATTCCACCTAATGTCAATTGATTTTAAAATAAAATCTAACATAATATTAGAATCAGAGTTCATCCTCATCTTTTATCATCTATTATCAATGTCATTATTTATATGAAGGAGGGGGTTAGAAGTCCCACAGTATTTGTCTCAACTCCAACATAATATTGAATAACTTAACCTTGCATTACTCAGGAATATTGTTTCTTGAAAAGTAAAATCAAGTACTTATTGTCTTAATAACATAACTCTTTGATTATTTTTTGAATTAACTCTCTGAAAGAGAACGTCCTTCACATTAGTTTTTGACAAAAGAAAACGCATTAGTTAGTCCCCAAAAGATCAGACTGTCCATTAATATCGTCCCTCATTAAGGTTCTCTTTGGTAAAAGCTAGCGGATAGTGGATAGTGGATAGCTGATAAGCTAGCTGATAGTGGATAGCGGATTGTATTTGAAGTGTTTGGTAAAACTAGCGGTTGGACTAGCTGATAAATGTAAAATGACATAAAAGGATATGTTTGCATTTTTTTAATGTAAATTATATGTATATATATATATTATTTATATTATTTATTTTAATATAATTATCACTTATAATAATTTATTTTATTCTAAATTATTTATCATTTATCAAGTCAAAAAAAATTTATTTATCGTTTAAAAAATTTAATCATTAATTTTTAATTTTAATATTAATTTAGTTTTAATTGTTTTTAATAAATAAAATGGAATTAAAAAAATAAAATTATATATTGATTTGATTTTTATATAAGTTTTATTTTTTATAGGTAAAAATATATTTTCCACTTTTTTATCTTAAATATAAATCTAAATAGCGAAATTAATTCTTATTTATATATTATGTTAAATGATTAGTATTTTATTTTATAATCAAAGATAAGTGAGGAATTTAATTAAGATGGTAGGGATAAAAATGGAAGAAAAAAAGAAACTCTATATGCTATAAGCTCAAACGCTACTTCAAGTAGCGTCTGGGAAAAACGCTATACGCTAGTGAAAAAACGCTAAACGCTAAATTTAAAAACAACTACCAAACGGGACTACTTTTCCATCTGCTATACGCTATCCGCTAAACGCTAGCGGATTTGGCAAACCAAACAGTGCCTCATCTAGGGATGGTAATTTCCACTCGATCGTAGTTATCCCTTCAGGGATTGCCCCAAATGAGGTCACGCAGGAAAGAATTTTTCCCTCGTAGGGATGGGGTTTGGGGAGAAAATCCCCTGAATGCATCTCGGGGATGGGGACAGAGAACATACCCCTTCCTCGCGGGGTCCCCGTCCTCGATAAGAATACAAAATACACTTATAAATATATGTATGTATAATGTACATATTATAACAGGCTTAAATAAGTTTTTGGTCCCTGAAAAGTTCTCGTTTTTTGGTTTTAGTCCTCTTACTTTTTTTTTCATAGGTTTTCATCCCCACTTTTTCCAAAGTTTAGGAATTAGTCCCCGCCGTCAACTCCCCTCCGTTATCTGCTGACGTGGCTAACGAAGGCTACATCAGCAATGCCACGTCATCTACATGGCGTTAAGTTTGCCACGTCAGCAGGGACTATTTCCAAAAAAATTGAAAATATAGGGACTAAAACCAAAATTTGTGAACTTTGGAGGGACTAAAAACTTATTTTAACAAAAAAACTATTTTCCAGCCATTTTTCACACCAAGTCGTACAGGGACAGGAAACTATCTCGATATCCCCGAATATTCTCTTAAAACTATGTTAAGAAACTTATACTCAGTTTCCTCGTCTAGCCATGCTTAGGACAATTTTGCAAGCTAGAATAGACGAGTTAGTCCTTTAACACAACTTTGCCGTACAAATTTAACCTTTTTATTAACATCAAAACTTAAGAGATTATTTAACCAAAACCACTTTGGTTCCAACAAATTTGAAACCTATGGCTCTAATATATGATTTGTTTCTATTTTCTAGCCAAGTTTTGTCATGGTTTAAATTATCAAATTCCTTCATCTGGTATGATTTTTAGTACAGGGATACCGAGCTAATTTCCTTTTCCTGCACGACTTGCTATGAAATTTGGCAAGAAAATATAAACAAATTCATACATTATGGACCACATGGTTAAAATTGTTAAATTTCTTCATTTTGTATGATATATCTAGTACTGAAGGGTACCGAGGTAATTTCTTATTTTTGTCTGACTTGCTCCAAAATTTAGCTAGAAAATAGAAAGAAATTATACATTAGACCCACAAGTTTCATATTGAAAAATCCCTTCATCTGGTATGATTTCTAGTACTCAAGGGTATCAAGGTAATTTCTTATTCCAGTTTGATTGCTCTGAGAATAGTTTTTTTGTTAAAATAAGTTTTTAGTCCCTCCAAAGTTCACAAATTTTGGTTTTAGTCTCTGTATTTTCATTTATTTTGGAAATAGTCCCTGCTGATGTGGCAAACTTAACGCTACGTGGATGACGTGACATTGCTGACGTGACATTCCGTTATCCACGTCAGCAGAAAATGGAACCGGTTGACGGCGGGGACTAATTCCTAAATTTTGAAAAAGTGGGGATGAAAACCTATGGAAAAAAAGTAAGAGGACTAAAACCAAAAAATGGGAAGTTTTCAGGGACCAAAAGCTTATTTAAGCCTATTATAAATATATTTTAGTAATTCTAAATATATATTTTTATTTATTAATTTAATATAATATTGGGAAAAAATTCAACCATAAACTTGTTAATCCTATTTGGGTTCCAAGTTCCTCCTCTACAGTCTTCACTCGCAGCATCAGATGACCAAACCTCTTACTCTAGCTCTTCACACATCTAGTCGTTGTCGCCGATTGAGTAATAACTTTGTTCCCTCGCATCTCGTCGCAATGTCACTTGTCCGTTGCGCTGCGTCTAAAATATTGTTAAAGACATTAAATGTTGGACATGATTAGAAGAATTGAACTTGAGGCGATCTTAGATCCCGTCGTATATATTGTTGAATCTCGTGTTGATACTATATGAGTTTGAACTTGTTGCAATGTTTTGGAGAGTGCTTTAACTTTAGTTTTTATATATTTTATATTTTATTCAATTTTAGTTTATTATCTCTTTTTTAATGAGTTTTCAGGGTCTTCAAACTCCCAACCGAGATCCGTGGGGAACGGGGACGGGGGAGAAAAACTCCCCGTGACAGGGAATAGGGTTGGGGATAGGGAAAAAATGGGGGACTGGAGCTGCCCCCACTAAGTAAATTTTGTTTTAAGTAAATGTTAGATAATTTAAATTTTGCCCCCAAATAAAAGTTGTCCCCACTAAAAAATAGGTGTTGCCTTTATTGCCTTATATTACAACCTTACTCTACAGAAGTGATCAAAATATTGCAAAGCATGAGAGAAGATAGTTGACAAAATTTATATAATGAAGTATTATTGTTTGTGAGAAGCAAAATATAGCATTCCAAATATGGCCATTACCCACAGCATCATCTTCAGACCGAATTGATTGAACAAAACAATAAAAGAAAAAGAAAAAACAGAAATAAGTATGAATTTAATATGATGGTCACTGTTTGTAACTTTTAGAAGTCTTTCGCCATTCACTCGGTCTCTTCCATCGATATTCTCCCAGCGCCTTCATAGCTATTTGTTAGAGATATAGTTAGTTGAGAAGATTAGTAGTTAGTTTGTTGATAGTTAATTACTAGTTTGTTAATGCCTATAAATGGTTTGATGTAATAATTGTAATCACTTTTACTCATTCAATCAAATAGCAATTTTATTTTTCTGCCAATTCTCTCTTGAGAGGCATGTTTCTCAACATGGTATCAGAATCATCTCATCCCCCTTAAACCTACTACAAGAAATTAGATGATTAGCGACCGACAAATTCGGTCGCTAATTGATTAAAATCGGTTGCTAATTCAGTTAGAGATCGAATTAGCGACGTCATTGTCTTTGTCACTACCAATTAAGTTGGTAGCTAAGGGTGTTAGCGACTGCACTGCTATTAGTTCGCTAATTTGTGACCGGAAAACTCAGTCGCTAACCCAAATAATTTCGGTTGTTAAATGTGGTCCCAAATAATATTAATTTAGGGACCAATGTTGCAACTAATTCAGCAACCATGTGTTCAATTACTAATTGCAGCCACTTTTATTTCGGTCGCTACAACAAACACCAAAATTAGTGACCGAACTGTTTCAGTCACTAATTTATTTTATTTATTTTAAAAAATTATTTTATTGTTAAAACATTAATATTAAATATTAACTAAAATGAAAATTGTGTAATCGCAAATAAATTTCATAACTAAAATGAAAATTTAAATAATTTATATAATAAATTAAAATTCAGTAATTGTATGTAAACATTATCCAATAAATAGTAAAAAGTACAAGTAAACTTGGAGGGGTTGGTGGGGGGACCAATGGTCATCATCCTCATCATTTGCATCGTGCTGGCCATCGGCAACAACAGGGGTAGCTTAATCAGTAGCATCATTCGCAGGGACAAAACCATAAGTGTTGGATTGAATCCCAAGTGCTGGTATAACTGGTCCCTCTCCTTCTCGAGTACGGCTAACCGATCTGCCAAGCTGTGGATTTCCACTCTTTTCTCCACAAGCTCAATGTTGAGGTTAGCAATGACCTTTCGAACGTCCGGTGTAGGGCAAGGGTTGGATTGAGTACATGGCGTGGCCGAGGCCACATACTTACCCCCCAGGGAACACAAACCATACATGTGGCCTTTCTTGCTCTTGTCGCTAACCACCTTCAGGAAAATGGCATTGTTGGAGGCAACAGAAGGCTCCTGCCTATGACTAATGGCCTCATCTCGATGGCGGACGAAATTATCCTTCATTATAAGTCAAAATAAGTCACCACATAAGCATGATTAAATAAATAAAATGACATTATAGTTAAATAATGTAAAGGAAAAAATAATTAATATAACTTACAATAGTCTCGCCTGCATTCCCGATCCACTGCCCAATCTACATCTTCTTGGTAGCCTCCACTACCTCAAATGCCGTGGGGGGACCTTTGCTTTTGTTTCATATGCATATATTCAATAATAACAGTTAAGATTTTTAATAACAAAGAATGCAAAGTAATTAGGAATGAACAAGAAATTGAAATATAACTTGACTTACCAACCTCTTTTGATGAACCGGGATGGACACAAACCCACCTGTGTATAGAGGAGCTCCAACATCTACGGCCCGATTTTGCTTGCCGATGTCACTCCTCTTCTAGAAGTCCTCATCAGTGGCCCAATACCAAAGCAGGCCCTCCAAAAATTCTGGACGGAGCCAATCACCCTTATACTTCCTGTAGTGGATTTGATTCATAACATTTTTCACAATGTTAGATCCGCGGTGTTCAAATGCTTGTGGATGGCATTATCATGCTCTCGTAACCACCTGTAGATTGACTGCACGACATATAAGACATCAGGCCACAATATAGGATGACTGCAATGAAATTTAATTGAGCATTAATTAAAACATCCATTAAAAATTACCGAACTGGTGGGCAAACCAATGATCCCGAATCTCTTGTGGGATTTTCCTCCATGTGGGCGAAAACCCAGTGTGGTGGCCCCTGATTCACCGGGCAATATCCCTACTTGGCCCGTCTGGAGGATCAAAACTGTTTACAAGTAATATATTACATGAGAGTAATCAATATTAATAAATAAAAATAATTTAAACATTAAAAAACAACAGAGACCAATTAATAAATAACTTACTCATTTTTACCAAAATGAATATGAAGTATACCTACACACACACACACACATACATATATATATATATATATATATATATATATATATATATATATATATATATATATATATATATATATATACAAAATGCAATTATTCAAACAAATTTTACTTGGATCCTAACCTATGGTTTTATAGACCAAAACAAGTGAGTCATCTTCTCACCCATGTCAATTGTTTGTTATCCAATGCATAATATAATTAGTCCAGTGGAATATTAATCAAATAGCAAAAAGAGGAGAAAAAAATATAAAGAAATATACGACCCTCTGACAGATGGAAAGGGAGACATCGTGCAATTATTTCTTGCCTATTTCGTTTCCAATGTTCACTACTAGAAATCTTCTAATTACCTGTGGATTTTCCTGCGGATTTTGCTCAAAAATTTGCATGAAATATGTTTCCTGTAAATTTTTCTATAGTTCTTTGTCCACAAGTAATAACTTCGATGTGATCTAGGATATAGATCACTAACATTTGAGGATCTTTCTTTGATTTCAAGTGCTAAGAATTCAAGATCAAACACAAACTAGAACAATAGAATGAAGCTTGATTCTCAAGTGAGAATCAAGAGAAACAAAAAGGAGTAGAAGAGCACAATTATATATGAATTGAAATGACAAGAACAAGAATTAAAGTGCAGAATTTAAATTGCAAGAATTAAAGAACAAAGTAGAAAATGAAATAGGAAGAAGATGAAGGGGAAGGCACCACAAATGCATTCTTCTTGGAGAAGAAGATTGAATTTGATAAGCCAAAGGAGGATTCACCAGTTGAATATGGAAATTCAAGATAAGAATCAATGGTTCAACTCTTGAACCAAGAAGAGGAGAACTCTCTCTCTCTCTAGAAATCTCAAGTATGAGAAAACCTTCCAAATGAATTCAAACTTGTCCAAATGAGTAACAAGAGAGCCTATTTATAGATGAGGCAAGATGCTCCTCATCCTCTAATTACAAGGTGCAGCCCTCTTCCTATAATTCCCAAGTGTGGGCTTGATTTTGGCCCAAAGCTTCCTGCTCTTATGCTTGTAGCCCAATAGGCCTAATTCCTAAACTAGTTTTAAGTGCCTTTATGAATTAAGCACTTCTATTACATGAAGTCTAGCTATACATGGTCCTAGTTCCTATATTTATTACATGAAGTCTAATCTATACAAAGGTCCTAGGCCCTAACCAGGTATCTTGGACTCTTCTTTAGAGTATTTTGGACTTTTCTTAGCTTTGACCTTGTCATGGGTCCATATGAGTCTTCAATGCTTGGTCCTTTGCTTTGTGAATCCATGTTCATATCATCCCCTCCTTCTTGAAGAAAATTCGACCCGAATTTTAAGCCCTACATTAAAGAGAAGATGTTTATGTTTATTCTTTCATAAAGTTCGTAAAAAGAAAAGAAAAGTTTTGGGAAGAAAACTCCCTTATTCGGGAAGGCAACTCTCTTATTATCGTTGTAATTTTCAATCCATCCTCCCAGGTCAAAAACCATCCTTTTAAAAACAAGTTTTGCTAACAACCCTTGCAAATATTTGCCATGAGTCGTAATCACTTGAAAGTTGTGTGGTAAAGTTCGTCCATTATGGAGAGAAATGGTTGGAAAGATATTTAATATGTGTTTTAGTTCTCTCAATGAATGGGAACCTTGATGGATGTGCATTGCTTTCTTTTTAATTTTCAAAATAGGTTCAATGCACATAGGTATAGTAGAAATATTAGTAGGCAAGTAAACATCATTATGTTTAAAATTATTTAAGGATTGCTCTACTAATAAATCTTCTTTTACCTCACTCTTAACCTTTTCAATATGCACAATTTTAGCACTTACAACATAGCCAAAGCATTCCACTTTGGGGGTGCAAAAAGTGTATTTTTCAAGACTTGCAAAAGGTTTTTTCCTCTTTTAGTAATAACAAAACACATTTTAAATGTTAAAAAAGATTTACTTGTGTTTTGTTATGTACCAAGATATCATCATTGTAGATTACTATAAGCCTTTGAATTTCTTTAGGTTCTTGAGGAGTGACTTGAAGTTTATCCACAAGAAACTCAAAGGTAGTAGGTAAAGAAAAAGATGGAATAGGTTTGTTACCAAAAATTTTGGAAGTAAAGAAAATACAATGGTGGATTTTCCAAAAGTATTTTCATAACTTCTTTTTCTTTTAAAACTATGCATTCTTTATCATCTTTTTCTTTATCCTTTTGGTTGTCACAAAAGTTTTTCTCACTTGTGCCAATAGCCTTTTTCTCATTCTCTTGTGGCACATGCTTTTCTTTTGCATTGATTTATTTATGGTCATTTTCACTCTTGGCTTTTACCTTAAGCTCCCTTTTCTCTCTCATTTTCTTTTGATCCTCATTAATTTCATTTGTAGAGAGAGGTACAAAAGTAATCTTTTTGTTGTTGTGCATAGAAGGCATAGAAGAAAGGGTAGAAGTGGAAGGTTTAGAGTTAGGAAATGTGGCCTTTGATCCACTTTTACCAAGAACTTCAAGTTGTTTTGATGAGTCACCCTCCTTCTTGAAGGAGTTCTTTCTTTTCACTTGTGCTTCAACCTTGAGTGCATGTTGGAGGTCTCTAGTATAGCTTGAAGGCACATATCTTTTTCTCAAAACCCTCTTCATTTCTCTCCAAATACTAATTGGTTCCTCATCATACCTTCTTCTCTCTTTACACAATTGATCCCACCAAATTAAAGCATCATCATGAAATCCTAGACTAGCTACCTTTACTTTCTTTTCTTCACTATAGTAGTAGCAAGAGAATAGGTGCTCCAATTTGGTCTCCCATTCCAAGTAAGCATCGGGATCAATCTTACCATGGAAGCTAGGGATCTTCACCTTCACATTATGCAACTTGTCATCCTTCTCTTTCCTACTTCCTCTATGCTCATGTCTAGGTCTCTATCTATCAAATCTAGGTCTATGGTCATTGTCTTCAAAATTTGAGGAGCCTCTATGTGAGTTGTCATGCCTTGATCCCTTTTTGTGCTCAAGTACTTCTAATCTTTCAAACGCTCTTTCTAAGTGCCTTGTCAATCCATCAAATTTCCTATTCAAGTTCCTTGTTCTTGGTGATGATGTAGGAGAATCTTCAATGTCTTCTTCATGTATGGAAGTCATGGTGCACTTACAAATTCAAAAATTGCATACAAAATCCAGCAATTGAAAAATTACACAAAACAAATGAAGATTACACCAATGAGAACAATTACATCACCAAAAATCAAAAGAATTAAGTACAAACCAAAGAGTGACAATTACACTTAAAGAACAAAGAATTACAAGAAAAATGAAAGTACAAGGACCTCACTACTCACTCACCATTCACTAAAAGATGATCACTCGTGTATATCGCTCAAGTAGACTTTTACAAGATGATTTCACTCTTGTCTCTTTCCACTCAAGAGTTTCCTCCTCAAGGGATCTACAAATTGAAACAAGATTCTCAACTATTAGTCCACAAACAAGTGATAAAGCAACCAATAAGCAAATCAATTTCAAGAGGTCAAGAAAGTGGAAAACAACTAATACAAAACTAATGAAGTTTAGAAGACAAGCAAGAGAAGGTTCAAGAAGAATTGCACATTCAAATTGATGTGAAGAAGACACGTTGAAAGAGTTCAACAAAGTGTAATTCAATTTTAATCAAAGTGTTTGTGAGCAAGTAATGATCAAAGTGAATTTTGCTACACCAATATATGAAGGATCAATTCAAATATAAGCAAGTGGAATGGTGGCAAGTCTTTTACCTTTGCTGAATTTTTTTTCAGATTTTGTATATTTGCCCCAAAACTTTGTATATTTACGGTTTTGGCACACTTTTTCTTTTTACACCAATTTTTTTTTTTTAAATTGCAGCCACTTGACTTTTTATAATTACACTTTCACAACAATTACAATGAAAATTTCAAAATATAAAAAGGATCCTTCAAGCATGAACAAACTTGAACAACATTGGTGTAATACTTGGAAATATGAACAATTGGAGTAGTATAAAATAAATTTCCAAGTAATGAGCACAAATCAAGTAATTAGAGACCTAGATCTTTCATTCAAGTGGATGATAAACACATCATTTCCACAATTTGAATTTCATGAAGATCCATTAGGTTCTAAAAATTTGAAATCATTGAAGCACTTTTGATTAAAATTTGAATCAATTTTACTATTGTGAATTGAAATTTGAATTTGACTTTTCAATTTATTCAAAATCACAAAGTAAGGCAAATAGATTTATGCTTGAATTTTCAAGAAGCAACCAAAATCACATGTGATGGAAGAGCACATGCAACAATTGGAGCGAAAGATTTGAAAGTGAAAATATGGAGGGAAAAAACAATTCACCAAAAATTCAAGCAAGATCAATTCAAACACATTTCAAATTCTAGATCCATGATCATATTTGGATTCAAATTGAATTTCATCATCTAAATTTAAGTGATTAATGGTGCCACTATGGATGAAATTTTCATCATAAAATTGGCTCCAACTCAAAGATCATCATAGAATTTGAAAATTTTAATCAAAAATTCAAAACAATTGAAGAACAAAGATCGAGCTCTGATATCACTTGATGTGATCTAGGATATAGATCACTAACATTTGAGGATCTTTCTTTTGTGAATCCATGTCCATATCAAACTTCGTAGGTAATTTTTTCCTGCGGATTTTCTTGGGAAAAATTTAAATCCATAGGAAATGTCAAAATTTCCTTCATATTTTCCTACATTAAAATCTACAATAAAAACCGTATTTCTGGAAAAAAAAATGTAGCAAAATTCGCAAGAATTACCTAAAAAAAATACGTAGGAAAATCCGCTAGAAATTCATGAATTTCTAGTAGTGGTTCACATATATATTTTTTTTGAATCAATTAAAAATGGGTTTTGAGATTAAAAAATAAATTTTTTTAATTTTTGATTCTGTTGTAGGGGATGAAATAGACAATTGTAAAGCCAATACTGTCAGTTGCTGAGTAATAGTATTTTATATACATTTGTCGGTTCATTTGGTTGGTCCTCATTGTAAATGGGTTATAGAGTATCCCTAGTTCTCTATGACAATACAAATTTAGCTTATCGAAAAAAAAAAGATTGAAAAATAAAGAATACATGAGAGGACAATTCTTACATTGAATATGGAAACTTATATGATATCACCTTTAGTTATCAATTGTTGCTACGCTTATCAATCTCATAGGACTTCATGTTGTAATCATCTTCACTTTTCATCTTATTATTTTCTCTTTGCTGAAACTTTATACGAGGGTGAGGTATATCCTTCTTGGTTGTAATTGAGACTTCTGCACAAAGGTAGGTGGGATATCCTAAATGAGAAAGGCTCTCGTTGTAAGGGCTTTCAAGCGCCTGGGTAAGCTTGGTTCTTAGTAGAAAATCTCGAGACTGGACGTAGGTCATTAAACGTGGGTGGTTGAATCAAGATAAAAATCTGTGTGCAAGTATTTTCTTCCATTCTCTTTTACTTGTTTAATTTATCTTTGCTTGTGTGATTAAATGTTCTTGATAATTTATTAAAATAGAGTTTTTGAAAATTTTGAAAGAAATTTTTAGATTCAATTCACCCTTCCTCTTGAATCGAAACCACCTATTCCAACAATATTGCTTCTGTGTTTTTCGCTTCATGCACACCAAGTGTTTGGTGATTTCTTTCTTTGTTATTTTGTTATTGTTTAGTCTCAGTTGGTTTGGTTTTAACTGCTGTCTGTTAGGTGATTAAGCATGTTTGCTTCTGTATTGAGTGGTTAAGCCTCATCGCATAGCTTTTGCTCTTTCTTAGTTAAGCTTTGGTAGATTCTACGTTATGGTGGTTAAGCATTTTCTCATTATATTTTGTGCTTCTGCCAAGTGGTTAAGCATGAATTATAACTTGTGCTTGAATTGAATTGGGATGGTCGGGTTATCGGGTCACTGGTCCCATATGCAGCAGGCAACCCTGCGAATTATTGCTCAAAAGCATAAAAATGTGACACCATCTTCAATAATGAAGTAGTAACAATCCAAGAAATGAAGCGGAATTTAATGCAAAGCCAACCAACTAAATGAAGACAAGAAAGTGATAGAAAATTTCATTAAATGTTGTGTAGTTGAAGGAAATTTCGGCGATGCTCACCTTAAAGAAACAATGCAAAAATCACATATTTTTTTCAAACTAAATGAATCCCATGCAATGCATACAATTATAAAAAATATAATAATTTTAAAAATATTAAAAATATTAATTGCTATAAAAAATATATGTTTTATTTTATAAAGACATGTATTGAATACACTTTTTATTCCATTAATTAATATATTGAAAGTTATTGCTTATAAAAAAAATATTAAATATTGTTCAATTTAATTACAATGCACTGATAATGTAAAGAATTTTTATATTAATAATCAATCATTTGATGTAACATAATTAAAAATGTTTGAGTTTTATAGTATCTACCTCATAGGTAGAATGATGTGTGATTAATTAACAGTGTAAAACTTTATACAAATAGTTTATTAAAATTAAACTCAAAATTGTTATATAAAAATTTCAAGATACATAAATAAATAATATAATTACAATAGATGGACGCGGCATATGGGAATTGTTCTCAAGCATATTTCTTTTCAAAATAAATGCTAGTACCTACGTGCATGTCAACATGATTGATGTTAAAAAAAAAAAAACTTGATTGATATATTAATGAAGAAAACTGAATACAAAAAATAATTTAGTTGAAGGCATATGAGGCTCGTATACGAAGCAAAAAATTAAGGCAATCTACGAAGAATTACTTTTTATTTATTATTTTTTTGGGTTTTTCAGGGTATCTTCTGTGTGCAACTGTAGAAACAAATCTCTTGAGGTACTGGATGATATTGAAGGGTCGACCTCTCCCAACCAAGTTTTCTCCACACGCAAGAGCCAGTGATTGAACCCCTGACCACTTGCTTAAGATACCCAAGCTCGCTACCACTAGGACCAACTACATGTTGGTATACGAAGAATTACTTTAATTAGTCAAATAACTACTCATTAGCAGCAAAGTATAATTTTTTATTTGTTAATCATTCAATAATTTTATGATATGCAATCAATAATTTGTAAACCATTCAATTATTAATAAATCTATAATCATTTTCATCTTGCTAAATCAGACTTCTTTATTATATTTATTAGTAGAATTTTCAACTTAATGCCTCCTTCATTGGTATGAGTTGGTTTGGTTGATGGTTTTGGTTGTTTTGGTTGTATTGTTGTACGGGTTCGGGTACCCCTTGTTCCCTTTTAATAAAATTTCCTTTTGCCTTTAAAATAAATGAAGCAAACTCGTACACGTATAATTGTGATTGGTCAGTTTATTGACTATATTGTCAAGTAAAATAGAGATATGGCCCTACTGTATCATAATCTTTGACCTGATTGGTTAGAGTTTATTCGTTACCTTTCATCTCGTACTAAATATCAGTGTTGATAATTATTATACACACAGTCGAAAACAAGAAAGGGTGGGACTCGGATTGTCTGGAGTCAAAATTTCCTGCATTCACTGCATTTCAATAGGTTGAAAGCGGTTGATGAAGATTAGACAATTCCTATTTTAAGCTTGGTATATCAGATTTAAAAAGTAAACTCGAAATGTGAGTCGTCCTGAATCCAACCATTCCAAACTACTGAATGCAAGGAATTTTGACCGCGATCGAGAAATCCATTTCAGAAAGGGTGAAAGCAAAATTTGACCCTAAAACTTTGCAATCTACTGTAAAGATTTTTCCACCTAATCTAAACCTTTTTTTTTAGTTATAAGCAAAGAAATTTTATAATTAGTAAAGTACAAGGGGTACTCTAACCCAATACAACCAGAAGAGTTACATCACCACGAAAACAATTTAACTATTTCCTAGAGCAAGCTTCCAAAATTACAAATAGGATTATTACACCAATCAACATATGAAACATAGGTCCCCGGATTCGATACAGAACACCAGCTCCAAACCCTGAACCTGATTAGATCAAACACTTTGAAGAAGTCAAGCTTCCCTTGCCTAAAGATGATGTCATTCCTGTGCAGCCACAATGACCAAATTATGGAGAACCAGAACAACCACCAACACTTTTTGGGGACTCTATTATGCAGTAAACCAACATGTTGGTTAAAGTGCGCCTTCAAATCTAGTGGTAGTACCACATCCACACATATCCAGTTATAAACATACATCCACTTGCAATGAGATAAATTACAAGTAAGCAACAAATGGGTATAATCCTCATGTTGATTGTTTCAAAACGGACATCCAAGACTAGTAGCAGGGGTGCAATTCCAAAAAGTTATCCATAGTAGGGATTCAGTTCAAAATGACATTCCAACAAAATGCATTAACTTTCAATGGAACATTATTATTCCAAAAAGAGTTAAGAAGCATGCATCCAGTAAGCTATCATTAGAGCATATAACATCATAAGCATATTTGACCGAGTAGGTTCCCGAGTTTTCAGCACACCAAGTCCAGCTATCAACAGAGTTAGAGATTAATTTGAGATCATGTTCGAAACCCTAAACCTTTGATCTAATGCCTAATTTGAGATCATGTTCGCCTTATAATTTTTTTTTCTAGTACAACAAGGGTATTGTTAATTCACTAGTGGAAAATATGTTTTCTACATCACAAATTCTACATCGGTTGCACTAAAACCGTTGTAGAAAGTAGTGCGGTGGCATTTTTATAATAAAATGGACTCTGGAAATGACTTTCTACAACAGTTACTTTTGCAACCGATCTACTTTCTACAACGGCTACTTTTTCAACCGAGTAGAAAGTCTAATTTAAAATAACTCCTTGCACCATTACAGAACCCCTACGCCATCTAACCCACTCATGCTTCTCAGTTCTCACACTCCTCCTCCTTCGTCCGCCAGCAGCACCGCCTTCCAACACAGCGCGCGGTTGCTCTCTCTCTCTCTCTCTCTCTCTCCTCTCTCGCTTTCATAACCTCTCCGCACGTCTTCTTCCTCTTCCAAAAATAAACTGCGCTGCACAATATATATAGTAGATAGAAGAGAGAGAACGGCTTTATGGCTGAGGCACTGTAAGGTATAAAGAATTATACCAAACAGAGAAATAGCTAAAACAGTAAAGAAAATAAAAACACTCATTCGAGGGGAGCAACCTCCTTAAGCAAATGCTTCCTTCAAGATTCTCCTTCTTGTTCATTCATTGCATTAGATTGTTACTTATTTAGTAGTGCTTGAGCAACGAAAACAAAATTGGAAAAGGAATTACAAAGTAGTGACTCATCAGTATTCTAGACTCTTCTAATTTAAGTGCCTTATCACACCTAAGAGTAGTCATAATAATTGGGCTTAGTGATTGGAGAATTGGATCTATTGCCAAGTCTATTTTGGGCCATAACATCCCTTGATCCTTGGAAAAACACCTTGTCCTCAAGATGTTGCTGAACCCAAAAAATATTGATCCAATTATGAGTTAATCCCAGAAGAAGAGAAAAAAGGTATTATGAAACCTAAAATTGTGGCAGCCCATGTTACAATATGGCAAGGCCCAAGAGAGGAGATTGAAGGAGCCAAAATAAAGATGTTGCTAAGTCCATCAGAAGACCAAGCCCAGTAGCCACTAATGTTCCAAACCCTAATGTTCTCCTTTGTTGCCAAGCACCATGGCACCCATGGCCACCCAGAAGAAGATCCGGGGACGGCGTCGTCGTGGGAAGGAGAACCACCGTCTGGGCAGAGCTTGACCAAGTCGAAGAAGATACCATATGCAGTCGACGGCGATGGAAATGGAGAAGACAGAACCGGATCGCCGAGTTGGAGACGACGACACACGGCGGAGGAAGAGGCGTCTGTGATGGTGCCATCAGGATCGAAGACGAAGACGAAGTTTGGTTGCGGCATGGTGGAGGTGGGGTTTGCAGTCATCTGCTCCGGCGATGGCGAGGCGGTTACTAGAGCAAGCGGCGCGATCTCTGGGTACGAAGAATGGGTCGGAGTTGAGGCGAGGAAGGGGAACGCGAAACATAGCCTCGGACCAGAGAGACGAATGGTGGAGACGGCGACCAAGGGCAGTGGCGATGGCCGAATGATGGTGGCCGAACAACGCTTTGCTAGAACAGTTTCTTCCTCTTGATCCTCGTCAGTGGCGGAAACATCTGCCGGAAGCTGTGGCACAACGGCGGCGAAGAGCAAACGACCCAGGTCCTCGATGGTAGATTCCTTGCGTTTGACGCCATTGGAGCTCAGGTCCTGCAACCTCTCGTCGGTTGTGGGAGCAGAGAGATCGGCGTGGATAGCGAAATCATTTGGATGGATGATGGTGGAGATGCTCTCGTCGGCTATGGGTTCCTGGGTTTCCACTAATTTTCCTTCGGCCTGCACTATTGGAGCACAAAATAGAGATTCAGAAACAGTGTTGAGGGGGAGCTCTTTCAGGGGAACGAGGTCCTGGTAATGATGGTAAGGGTGGTAAGAGTGGTGATTACTGATTGGTGGTAGCTGGGTAAGGATTTTTGCTTCAATCTGCAGTGCTAACTCAAAGGCCTGAGAAACGAAGTAAGGGCGGGGGTACAGTAGCCGCAGCTCATTGCAGATGTCATCTTGGAGGCCAGAAATAAAGCATTCAAGGTGATCAGGAGCAAACATGCACAGAACACGTTGAGAAACATTGTCGAATTGTAGGTAATAATCCAACACCGAGCCTGTTTGTTTTATCTGGCTGAGAGCATATTGGTTGGTAGGGTCCAAAAATGGTGTGTAGCCATGGTTGAAATAGAGGTTGGATGATGGGCTATAAATGGTGGTGGAGTTGGTAGTGAAGGTGGAAAAAAATGGAGGCATGAGAGGGTCAATGAAAGCACCAATGTAAGATATACAAGATTATACCCAACAGAGAAACGGTTGAAAGTGTAAAAGAAAATAAAAAAAAATCCTTCGAGGGAAGCAACCTCCTTAAGCAAATACTTCCTTCAATATTCTTCTTCTTGTTCATTCATTGCATTAGATTGTTACATATATAGTAGTGCTTGAGCAATAAAAACAAAATTGCAAAATGAATTACAAAGTAGTGACTCATCAGTATTTTAGACTCTTCTAATTTAAGTGCCTTATCACACTAAAAGTAGTCATAATAATTAGGCTTAGTAATTGGAGAATTGGATCTATTGCCAAGTCTTTGGGCCGCGCTCCTTCATTTGGCGGCGGCGTCGTTTTCTCTTTCTAACTGTAAGATTTCTTCTCTCCACCATCGATTTCATTTTTTAGATTTATTATTCTTTTTATTACTTTGTTTTTGTCGTTGCTACAGCTGATTTATCGTGATTACAACTTTTCTCCATTGGGGTATTTTGTCGAGCAGCTGGAGAATTAGTAATCAAAAGTAGTGATGGGCTTCATCTGGGTTTGGTTTGCAAGTCCTTGATCCTTAGCCAGTCCCCACGCTAATTTAAGTGCCAGTTACTTTGTGTTTATTTTCTGTGTGGTTTCTTGTTAATTTTACTGTTTTAGCATGGTGAAGAACTAAGTGAAGCATATGCCGCTGAAATGGAAAACCTGCAAAAAGTGAGGTGACAGTTTAGACTTTTTTCCTCTTATTCTTGTCTTACATCTTTTCCCAAGAACACTTTGTGGTTATTGATGTTGAGACCTCGTAAGTCTAAAACACATTTAAAGTGTAAATTCTCTATGTTTTGAAGATTCTAAATAGTTCAAGTATGGTAATATTGAACCAAATGAAATTACTGATATATTTGATAAGTGTGCAGGAAAATAGACTTGAGGTCACTCGTCTAATTTTGACCCGTCTACTGTTTAGAAGCTCAACAGTGACTCGTCTAAGTTTCCACCTGTCTAACTTTGGAATACGGATTCACCCGTCTAACGTTGGAACAAGCCAGGACCCGTCTAAGCTTTAGAACAAGCTTTCACCCGTCTAAGTTTTAGATGACTTTCACCCGTCTAAAAATTCTCATTACTGACACCAAGTCAGTATGTCAGAAATCAAGTCCAAGTCACCGTATTCAAATTATATGCCATTCTTAAGGATCTCGAAGACCTCTGGACAATAGCTCAAAGGACAAAGAATAAAGAACGTTGTTTCAAGGTTTTAAGGAATAAACACGCTATCTCTGCACCACTGCAGTAACCTTTTGCCTATTCTAGTACAAAGTAAAAAGTACTTTATGGAAAAGTAAACTGATGTTGCACTGAAAGAGGAAAGCTCTCTGCAACAAGTACAAGAAGCCTGCTGCCATATACTCTGAAAGAACAGCTGCTCAGTTTAAAGTGTACTCTTGGACACTCTTGACAATGCTCAACGTTTTCAAGCATTTATTGAATATTCAGAACGACTCTTTGGCATTAAATGGTGTCTCAGAAAGCTCAAAGTCAGAAGCAAACACTTTCTGAAGCTGTGTCAAAACGGATCTATTGATTGAAGCCTTTAAATAGATCAAACAATGAAGATGAAGCTAAGAAGTTGAACATCAAAAGAACTCTGCACAGAAGCATTTACTCTCTTCATTAACTTCTTCATTCCTTCATTGAATACACATTCAGTCTTTCATACTTCATATTTATTCCACTCTCTGAGTGTGATCTGAAAGACTTGCAAGTTGTATTAACTACACAACTTTTTATCTCTTACTGTTTTTGAGCCTGAAGAGGCTAGGTGAGAAAAAAATACTTGTTTGAGTGTTGAGCCTGAAGAGGCTAGGTGTGCAAAGAATACTTGTACTGTAATTTACTCAGTTATAGTGGAAACTTGGTGCTGCCAAGAAACTGGATGTAGCCCTGTGGATTTTGGGGTGAACCAGTATAAATCTCTTGAGTGATATTTCTACTCCCTTATCTTTTAATTTGCTTAAGTATTGTTTTAGTCTTAGCTTTTTAACTTGGGGAGTTAATACTGTGGTTATCAAACTCTTTTTAACCTTCTTTGTTTGTGTATGCTATTATGTTTTAATATTAGACGTTTCACTCGTCTAAACCTCTCTCACTCAAACCTTGCTTGCTGTGCCTGCAAAAATCTTTTTAAGTAACCGAAAAAGTTGGTAAACACAATTCAACCCCCCTTCTTGTGTTCACTTTGGTTATTTCAATTGAGTTTGCTTATGGCTTTAATTTATCTTAAAATGTATCAACATGTTTCATATGATTATTTGTGTCTTTTATACATATCATTTTTCTTTAACTTTACCTTTTTTCAATGACTCATGGATTATGGCAGGTATGTGCCATTTGATTTCCATCACCACTGTGGCAACTCAAACATTGATAACTTGAAAATCCTCTTATGATCAAATCTCCAAGGATATAGAAAAGTAAAAGGTAAATCCCATCAATCTAGATATATCAGCTATTTATAATTCAATGTTTTAATCATTTCTATTTCATCCAAGCAGATACTTCTTGATAGATGGACAAGAAAAGATGCTAGAGGAGCAGATGGGAGTTGTCAGAGCAAACTGCATTGATTGCCTTGATCGTACAAATGTTACTCAGGTTTGCTCATAATTGAGAAAGGAAAAGTTTGAAGGCTGCTAATTTTAAGTAGTAAAGTTTTTCCTTTATGAGGAATGCTATTTTGTTTGCTAATTTTATGGTCATTGAGTATTGACTCTTGCTCAATCTCATGGAGGTACCTAAATACCTTCTATCCTTTCTGTATGTGAATTCAACCTATAGACCTAAGTTGATTTTGTTTGTATATGCTAAAATTAGTGGGGAATTTAAGTGAATAGTGACTTATTTTGGTGAGAGTGAAGTATTAAACTATTTCATCGAGTGTAATTGTTTGGATTAGTTTATTTTGTGCTTAGAATAGCTTGTAATTTAAATCTTAGTAGGAGAGATTTTCGGAAGGAAACGAGTTTTTCGCCGAATTTAATCGAAACTCAAAAGAAAGCATGGTAAGTAGAAGGATGTTAAGAATTGTTATCAGTAGAAAAGTGTGATTGAGACTAGAACTTTGAGTGTATGAAGAGGAAGCTCGTTGGCATCAAAATCATACCAGTTGTACATGAAGGTTTTTCTCTTCGATGTTTGATTGTTAGCTTTTGGAGTTTTGACAAGCCAAAAGTTGTGTTGTCCTATGGTTATGGAGAATGAAAATTCTGCTTGGATATGAGGTTAGATTGGGTTTATTGGCTCTTATTAGGTTTTTCTTATTTAAACTTATAATTATAATAATATGACAAGATCTTTAATTGTAGTTGTGGCATTAGCCATAAGATCTATCTCTTCAGGGTTTGTCACGTTGTCTTGCAGCCATTGATTGATTATTAAGTGTCATTGCGATGCAATGCCACAACATCATGGCTTCATCATGTTATCCTGGCAGGTAAGATGAACCAAAAATCTTCCTTTCTGGTTTATTTTGTGTTCTGCTAGTTATCATCACTTTTTAGATGTCGTGGTTTCCTTCTTGTGGTGCCTCCAGGGTCCAACTTAATAAATTAATGTTGCACCATTCAAGTTGTTATTAACTTGTATTCTAGAGGAGCATGAAGAAGCACATGAGGGTCCGTCTACAAGTATTCTTTGTAGAAGAAAAAGTGTGTGGAATATGTGTATTGAATTATATATATGTATACTGAATGAAAACAGTGAAAGGAAGAGAGGGAAGAAACAAACATGATTTTTTTAAAAAAAATTGACTTTCTTCATTGGTTGGTCAACAAAACTGATGTAGAAAGTTGGTCAACACAGCCAATGTAGAAAGTTCACCAGAGTCCACATTGTGGAATTCATACTTTCTACTACGGTTGTATCTTCCAACCAATGTAGAAAGGTACTTTCTACATCGAGTCTTTCTACAATGGTTGGTCAACCGATGTAGAAAGCCTTTTTCAACCGTTGTAGAAAGGCTCTTCTGCACTAGCGATTGATAGTTAGAGACTAATCCTTTTTGGGGCATGGAGATCATTGAAGTGAGTTTTGTCTCCTAACAATGCTTTTTCATACACATAGTAGGAATCGAATATCTGACAACATGCTTAAAGAACTTAACTATCGATCAACTGTGATGGACATTGCCGGTCTTCACCTTAATTAATGTATTTTGTATTGAATTTACTTCATTCAGTCATCATATATTAGCAAAACTTATTTTCAAAATTAAGGGTATGAAAATGACACAAAATGATATTTATTTAGTGCTCACTAAAGTGAATGACTGAAGTACTAAAAATAATCAATACACAAAAAAAACCACCTTATATCTGTAGTTATAACTTGTAAATACAATTTTTTGTCTGAGTCATATCAAATAATTGTTTTTAAAACCTAATAATTTATTTTATGAAATGTAAATAACTTTGAATAATATACGTGCAAGACTTTAAATTAAATTAAACATGCTTAATTTTGAGCTAAAAAAAGTGACTTTGTGTGAATAGTATAAAGACCGAAATTTCATTTTTTGATCAAACAAAATGTATTGAAAGAGAGTACAAGGGATATTCAACCCAATACAAAGAAGGACTAGAGAAAACAATCAAAACAGGGCAAGATAAAATTTCAACCAAAAGTTTTAGTAGCAGCAGACATAGTAGCTTCACAACTCCATGGTTGAAGGTTAGCTAATCCTTACCCAAGCTAATAATTACCCCCATATTATAACAAAGAGAAATATTATGAAGAGCTAAATAAAGCTACACCATCCCATAAGCCTACAGCGTCCCCTAGTAGTGAAGTTTGCGTTGATGGCAATCACCGAATTCCAACCAGCACACAGTATTGAACAACAAAAGTTACAGCGCCTAGCCAAAGCCTTGAAGACATTAAATGGGATTTAGAAACCAATCAACAAAACTATATGAACTTTCATTACCTGCAGCGTTCCCCTAACTCCAACAGAAAATCTTGATCATGTCAACAACTTTGTCAAAATGTAGCTTGCCATTGTTGAACACAATATCATTCCTATGAAGCCATATGGACCAAATAACTGAGAACCATAACAACCTCCATCTTTTCTTTGATATGTTGTGAGGAGCCAACCATGCATGTTGTGTGAAATGATCCTTTAGATTAGAAGGCAGGGCCACCACCACTCCCAACCAATTGTATATGTGCTTCCAAATACAATGTGTAAAATTGTAGGGCATGAACAAATGGAAGGTGCTTTCCTGCTCCAAATTACAGAAGGGACAATTCAGATTCATACCATTTCCCCCCAACCCCCTAGCTAACAGGTTTTGTTTTGTTTGTACTCTATTCAAAATTGCCTTCCAACAAAAGGCAGAAACCTTTAACGGAGTTATCTTGTTCCAAAACAGCTTAAAAAACAGTTTATCTAAAGAAGATACGTTTGAGGAGATAGCCATGTATGCCGAGTTAACCAAAAATAAACCTGAGCTCTCCCTAACCCAAGGCCATCCATCTTCCTTGTTCTATTGCAGCAAACAAGAAGACAAAATAAGTAACAGATCACTGAGTAATTCTGTTTCCCATGCAAATAATCTACTTCGCCAGGTAAAATTCCAACACCAGCATCCATTCCCCTAGTTCCAGTACAGTGGCTTCCTTCTAGCAAGAAACCTGGAATAGTCTAGGGAAAGTAACCCTAAGTTGCTCACCACCCACCCAATTATCCTTCCAAAAGAGAACCTCGCTCCCACAACCCAGAGTTCTGATTATACCCACGGATAGCCACCCCAGTTTTGGTGAATCTTGACTCTCTAGACAATGTAGATCCCTCCATCATATAGATCCCCCAGCCCTAGGCCTAGAAAGAGAAGCTGACAATCCTCTCCAACCCTCTTCACCATACCTCACCTTGATAAGTCTCAACCAAATACCCTTCCTTTCCAAAAGCATTCTCCATCACCATTTACCTAGCAAAGCCAAGTTAAAGTTTTGGAGATTTTTAATCTCTAACCCCTTTCCTCCCTAGACCTACATACAGTTTCCCACTTGACCCAAGCCACCTTCCTACGACTATCACCCCCCCCCCCCCCCCCCCCCCCCACCTCCAAAAAGAAAACTTCTTTGAAATTTTACTAGTGAAAGGATGACCTTCTTTGGGGCCCGGTAAAATGATAACTAGTAGACTGGTATGCACGATAAAACAACATTGATTAATACGATTCTGCCCCCAAATGAGAGGCTCTTGTTCCTCCAACCCAGCAACCTCCTTCTGACTGATTGGATCACCATGTCCCAAGTCTCTGATTTCCTTGGATTTCCACCCACCTGAACACCCAAAAACTGAAATGGTGTCTTCCCAACCTTGCAATTTAGAAGGAACCAAGAGCTTCTAGCAGAGTATCATTCGCCTTCAGCCCCACCACAAAGGTCTTGAAATAATTCACCCTTAATCCCGAGACCAACTCAAACATTCTCAAGATGCATTTAATAGCTCTAGCATTTGCTATTGATGCCTCCCCCATTATAATGGTGACATCCGTGTATTGAACATGAGAGAGTAATATGTTGTTTGCACCCTTCGATATGCTAAATCCCTTCAAAATGCTCGAATATGTTAAATCCCTTCAAAATGCCTTTATCAACCGCACTTCCTATAATCCCACTCCAACCCTCAACCACTATCAAGAAAAGGAAAGGGGCAATAGGATCTCCTTGCCTCAAACCTTTTGTGACTCGAAATTCCTCCGATGGGCTTCCATTAACAAGTACCGACACCGAAGAAGAGCTCAATAATTCATTGACCCACTTCCTCCAGCGATCATTAAAACCCATCATAGCAAGCATATAATCTAGGAATTTCCAGCTAACGGAGTCATATGCTTTCTCGAAGTCCACTTTGAATACCAAACCAGCTTGTCGCCTCCTTCTTGCATAGTCACATAGTTCATTTATGACCATTACACCATCTAAAATATTCCTCCCCTTCACAAATGCTGATTGGTTTTCAGAGATTAGACTATTGAACACCCTTCCTAACCTCGTTGCTAGTTTTTTTTTTAAAGCAAAAGAGGAATGCAGAAGCATCACTATAGAGAGATATCCCAACTAAGTTGTCACATCAAACCCTAACAATCATCTGCAGCATACCTAAATTTAATAAAAAATGAAAAATAAAGAATACATCAAGACTATGGGGGGACCAAACCAAAACCCATGATGGTTATTTAAATCTATAACTACGAACCCAAAATCTATTATGACTAAACTCCTTCAAAATAAAAGGGTACATAATCCCACCAAGTAAAACATTTACTACTAATACCATATGCAGCTAACTTATCTGCACAAGTATTTGCTTCTCTATATACATGTGAAACTATAAAAGTCATTTTCCTATTAAGGGAGATGTTGTTTTTCCATCTGTTTCTGAGAGACCATGGAACAATTGAATCATTAGAAAAAGCCTGAACAACCAATTTTGAATCATACTCGAGCCATAATTTGTTCCAACCCTTAAAATATGCAAATTCAATGGCCATTGTAGCAACAGTAAGCTCTTCCTGCAGAGAAGAAGCAACACCAATATAGTTTGAAAAACACCCCAAGATAGTAGCTCTGTTGTCCCTGAATAAACAACCACAGGAAGCTTCACCTGGATTGCCCCTAGCCGAGCCATCTGTGTTGGCCTTGATCCAACCCCAGTTGGGAGGAAACCAATCAACTGTATAACTTGAGGAGCCTTAGGATGTTGGATGTCAATGGCAAATGCTTTTAACATCTTAAATTCATCAATTGAAGAGTGCATAGAACCACTAGAAATGCTACTAGACTGCTTAACATAAGAGGTAATCAGAGCAAAAGCTTTGTAAAGAGTGATTGAGTTGGAGAACCTTAACATGTTTCTGCACAGCCAAATACACCAAATGGAGTGTATTATCCCAGCTAGAACAACATCACCAGCCTGTTTACTCCAACTAGAACAACTGTCTAACAGACTGGAAAAGGAGCTTGTGTCTATTCTGATTTTTAGCTTAGATTCAAGCCAATTCCAGATAGCAGTAGAAAAAGAACAGTGCATAAAAAGATGAACAAAAGACTCAGCATCTTTCCCACATAGACTACAAATTGAAACAACCACACAACCATTAGCAGTTAAGTTTTCATCAGTAGGCATTCTTGAATGCAACAACCACACAACCTCGTTGCTAGTAGCTTTGCTAAAATTTTGTAAATGCACCCTACTATGGAGATTGGCCTATAGTCATCCAACTTAGACGGTTTATCGATCTTCGGAAAAAGTGCAACGAAGGACGCATTACAACCCCTAGAGAGCTTGCCAAAACTTCTTAATGAATGCAAAGTTGTACCCATCTGGACCCAGGCTTTTGTTTCCATCACAATCATTTACCGCAGCCTCAACTTCCTCCAGGGAGAATATAGATGTAATCATCTCACTTTGAGCATCCGAAATAGCCTTGAAATTTATCGCATCAAGAACCGGTCTCGACCAATTCTCACCGTTGAATCTCCTCTTAAAATGGCTAGACACATCTTCCTTAATCCGAGTAACCTCCTCAGTCCATTCCCCATTCAACCTTAGCCCTATGATGTCATTTGCTTTCCTGCGCTTATTCATACAACCAAGGAAAAAAGAGAGTTTGAGTCTCCCAATTTCAACAAAGTTACCTTTGACCTTTGACGAGGAAGAACCTTTTTCATTTTTGAAGACCTCCAGAACAAATCCACAGCCTCTCTTCTCAACAGCACCTCCGCCTCCGATAGGCCTCCCAATTCTGCCTTCTCATCCCATATATTATTTTCCGAACTTGCCTTTTCGATATTATCTTCAATGTTGCCAAAAGTGTTCTTGTTCCAACCCTTTAAGTCATTCTTCAGCAGTTTGAGCTTCTCTTTAAAGACATACGAACCCCACCCAACAACTCTCAACTGCTGCCACCTATCGAAAACAAAATTGACAAAATCTTTATGTAAAAACCAGCTGTTGATCACTCTGAAAGGCTTCGGTCAGTTGAATTATTATTATTATTTTTTTGGTGAACCCGGTTATCCTCAGGCTAGGAATCAGAAACTAATCCCTCGAGGTACTGAGATCTATTAAAGGGGTTAACCTCTCCCAAGAGATGCTCTTCCATACACATGAGTCATGAATCAAACCCCTGATTACATGCTTAAGGGACCCGGTTAAGTTAGTTGATTTATATTCTATATAAAAGCAGGGACGTGTCAAGTTATTTTTTCAAATTTTATTATATATAAAGTGTTATGAAGAGAGTTAAAATAATAGCATAACAATATAGAATAACAATATAGAATAATAGTCACAAGAGAGAAAGAGAGAAGAATAGAGTCTTTCAAACTTTTCAAAGGGGTAAACTTCACAATGCTACATGGGCCCTATTTATAGGACACATGTTTTTGTAACTTACAAGCCTATATATAATGAGCTATTTACAACACAATATTAAGGGTAATAACTTGTGATGAATTGGAGGTTACATACTAATGGACCATCCACATTTTGTCACATGTTTCATAACATATAGAAAAAAAAATAATCATTACTTTATTAATTTCAATTCGTTGTTGTTAACAAAATCACATACGCAACTGATTTTTCAATCGATTAGGTGACCTTTTCTCATTTTTCATCAATAGTCACTCTTGTGTCAATCACCATAATGCCTAAACTTTGTCCAAAATATTCTTGAAAAATATTTTATCATCTTTTGCTACTCCAAGAGCATATTTGAGTGACACAAAAATAGATGACTTTTTTTTTTCTCACTTTCTATTTTTTCAAAATACACTAAGTTCAAATAGATCTTTTAGATTTCAATCATGATTTAAAGGTCTAGTTCTTCAGGAACTAACCACAAAACTTAATTAAATAATTTTTTAGATTTCAATCATAGTCTAAAGGTCTAGTTCTTCAGGAACTAACTACAAAACTTCATACAAATGATGATAAAAAAAATATAGTTTTGTGCATCTTATAGGGATGCGTGAATATTAAATTCTTCCAGAATTTTTCAAACAATAACAAGATAAAATACGATAATAGAGGACAAAATTCATAACAAAATTTTCTATATGAAACAATAAAAGAAAATTCATACTAAAAGTAACATGAATAACAAAACAATAAGAAAGGATATGATCACCCAAAGAGAGTAAAAAGAAATGAATCTTTTCAATACAATCTCTAGACCGATTAAACCATTGCTCATATGATAGAGACTCGTGCTGATAACATGTTATGAAGAGAGCTAAAATAATAGCATAACAATATAGAATAATAGACACAAGAGAGAAAGAGATTAGAGAGAAAGAGAGAAGAATAGAGTCTTTCATACTCTTCAAAAGGGCAAACTTCACAATGCTACATGGTCCTATTTATAGGACATATGTTTTTGTAACTTACAAGCCTATACACAATGAGCTATTTACAACACAATATTAAAGGTAATAACTTGTGATGAATTGGAGGTTACATACTAATGGACCATCCACATTTTCTCACATGTTTCATAACACTCCCCCTTGGATGTTTAGTACTCAAAGAATGTGCCTCGTTAAAAACTTACCAGGAAAATCCCTGTGGGACAAAAATCCGGTGAAGGAAAAATAGTACAACATTCTTTATTATCTTTTACATGTGAACTGCCTCATTAAAAACCTTATCAAGGAAAATCATGTAGGACAAAACCTTGATTAAGGGAAAAAGAGTACAGTTTTCTCCCCCTGTTAGAAGCATAACTTAAAAATATGAATTCCAACATCCTGATTTTCTCTCCCAGAAGTATTTTGAAGCAATATTCTTCTTCCTGACAACTTTGACATATCCTCCTTTCGATTGAGCTTTGCATGACAATATTTTCTTCAATTGGAATCACGAGATTCTTGAACGAGATGAATCATCACTTTAACCAGAAATTAATGACTTCCTCTGGATCACAGAAATACCTTTCACATTTCCGAGATCAATTGACAATAAGCTTCATGGAAAAATTATTATATTAAGTCATGTAATATTTAGCAATATGCGTGCATGCATCTTTAGTAATAAGATATGGTCTTCAGGACCAATACATTTATTATCTTCTTCACATCTAACTACCGAACTATAGTAGTTTACTCAATAGATATAATTTATCATGAGTCATTTAAGAACTTGTTCTTTATAACTTGTTAGACGAAAATTAACCTTGCTAAATGCTTGATCTACAAGTCGAGACAAAACTTCATCATCCAAAAGTATTTCATCTTAAGATATTTCTTTCTACAATTCTGGAACAACTTCAAGGCATTCCATAATAATCAAATCATCAAAATTATAGTAACTATATTAAACACGTTTATAAATTTCTTCACATAGATATCTAAGAAAATAATAATCTTGTTAAGGAATTGAAATTTTTATCTACAATTGCATGAAAAGCATTATGCATATGAACTACAAATCCAAATATATAGATATATTTAATTCTTTCGGGATTTTCATGTTGATATTTACATGAATATATTTTATATTCTGTATATTTTGGACTTCAAGTCCCATCAAACAACTTCTAAGACTTGAACTATTATTTAAAATCCTCAAATTGTGCAATTTGAAAGTGTACATCTTTCAATGTTTTAAATTATACATTTCAAATATCTTAAATCCTTTAGGGATATGCATTATGCATGTTGAATCCTTCAAGGATATGCTTCCGGCACCTTGAATCCTTTAGGGAGTTTCATATAAATGTCCTTATCGAGTGATCTATACAAATAAGTTGTAACAATATTTATTATTTGTAAATTGAGTCCTTCATGTGCTACCAGACTAATTAATTATCGAAAAGTACTTGTATGCATCACAAGTGCATACGTCTCTCCAAAATCAACATCAGGTTTTTGTGAAAACCCTTGAGAAACAAGTTGTGCTTTGCATCTCACAATTTCAACATTCTTATTTCGATTTCGCACAAAAACTCATTTGTATTGATCAACTAGTTTTACAACTTCAAGTGTACAAACTTCAGGTCCAAAAACTTTTCGGTTGATAAGCGAGTTTAATTCCGTCGCAATTGCATCTTTCCATTTTGGCCAAACATTTCTTTGTCTATAATCCTTAATAGACTTTGGTTCATGATCCTCATTATAATTTATTTCATTTAACGCTACATTATATGCATAGATATCGTCAACATTGACTTCATTTTGGTTCCATCGCGTGACACCCTCTACCCCACATGCAGGGTGGTGTCCAGACATTTTGGGGCATAAGACAGACCTAATTTTTTCAAATTTTATTTTATATATATAGAAAAAATAACCATTACTTTATTAATTTTAATTTATTGTCATTAACAAAATCACATGTGCAACTGATTTTTATCCAACGATACTAAGAGCATCTTTAGTGGGAGTTTTTTAGGGGTTCCTTAAGATTAAAATATTGTTACCAAAAGCCACATGTGATTTTGGGTTTCTTAAATTCGAAATGGGTTCCTTATCTAAGGAACCTTAAAAGAGAGTTCCTTAGCATTTGAATAATGTTTTTTTTTGCATTTGATAGTGTAAATAAAGGAGAGAGAACATGGGATGTTAAAGAGATAGAGAAACTAACGAACTTAGTATTAGAAACTCCAATTGGAGTGAAAATTGAGTGAGTGTCATAAACTCCTACGGACCCACTTAAAATCTTAAAATGAGTTCATTAAAATTTTATCATTGGAGATGCTCTAATGCTTAATCTTCTTAGATGAAAGGAACAAACAGTTTCAATAGCAAATCAATTTTTACTTTCCCGAAATTTCACTCATAGACACTCATGAGTATTAAGACCATCCCATTTAAAAAAAAATATTAATATTGTTGGGTCATATAATTATAACACTTGCTGCCAAGTTGGGCTAGAAAGCCACGTTGCTTCTTGATACTTTAATAAAATCTCTCTCACATATATATTGTTATTGTTGGGCTTTTGTCATGTTTTGATGTATTTATTACATGTTAGATTTTTGGGCCTTTATGCAATATATAAAATTAAAAAAGGTCAATAACTAATTGAATGTGGGGCCTAAGGCAAGTGCCTTACTAGCCTTGTGGCTTCCACGGCCCTGCCCGCATGTATTCATAACACGTAAGAGCAATGAAAAATAAAAGAAAGAGAACACATGCATATTATATCATAATAATAAAACCATGGTAGAGGTTACCCACATTGTAACAAAATCTCAAATGCGGAAATAAAACATGTTTTATAAAGAAACACATAATAAACATAACGAAACCCAACCCCAATGTCATATTACAGAGCTAGTATAACCATAGTCCGAAACATCTCAGATAAACAACATAAACTAAGAAATCCTAGACTACGAGTAGTGGCTCCTCAGAGTCACTCCTAAGCAAGTTGCTCACCGTCCTTTGAATAACTAAAAAGATACATGCAAAGCAAACAACAAAGACAGGGAGTAAGAAACATATATATGAACATAACGGCAAGGAAGCAGTTAGTAAGATGAGCATACATCATACAACATAACATGTTATCACAAATCATCATGCATAACACATACATCATCCATAACAGTTCAATCAATGTATGCTATGCGGTGCAACTCTACTCCACTACTCCATTATGCACTTGGATCCAATCTACCTCAGAATGTCAACTTCGGAGTTACATATCCACATTGGCCATTAAGAACCAACGCAGGCAGTCCACCAAACCATGGGTGAACCCCTTGGATAGCGGACGCACCGTACTATAGGATGGGCCACCGCGGGGGGCCAGATTCACCTAACTCTCAAATGAATCACTGCGAACGGCCAAATCGCTTACTCTCGGACGACCTCCCCTATGTTGAACATCCCCCACCAACATCTCTGGTGCGTGAATGCATGAGCAACACAACACACAATCAAACAATCACCACCTTAGCTAGGGCCACTAGGCTACCCAAGTTTTATCACCATTAACATCTCAACCATTTGGCATCGATGGCCACTAGGCTACCAAGGTTCAACATTATCTTTTAATCTTTAATCTTTTATTGACACTCTGGCTAGTAAGTACCAGAGCTCAACACCTCGACCACTTGGCATCAAGGCCCCCTTGGCCACTCGGCTACCAAGGTACAACATCATTTAACACTCTGGCCAATAAGCACCAGAGCTCAACACCTTGACCAATAAGCATCAAGGCCCCCTTGGCCACTCGGCTACCAAGGTACAACATCTTATCGCTTGTTATTTATTTATCTTCATTGAGTCTTCATTGAGTTATCTAGCTTGCCATTACTTCGTTTGGTGTCTTATTACATCATTGAGGACATTTGGGGTGAAGTACCCATGTTTCATGTTTCTGCGTTCTGTTCTATCTAGGGGAGCACAGTCGTGCTTTCCCCAGCACGGGCATGTTGACTTTTAAGTCAAGCACGATCGAGCTGACTGTTGAGCACTGTCGTGCTCACTGGAGCATGGCCGTACTGTTTTCTGGGCAGAAGGGTTGAAGAACCCTTCCTAAGTTTCCTAGGGCATTCGAAGCTCAATCTTATTGGATGTTACTAACCTTTCACGTCAGTTTCATTACTCTTAGTTAATCTCCATGTCTTGCACTTACTGGGGAATTAATCCTTTAATTCCAACTTCATTATTAATGTCCCTAAACCCTCAAGAATCAATCCTAGGGTCTTAACTAAGCCTTTGAGCATTAATCTTGTCTCTCATTACTATCGTTCAAGTCTTATGAACAATTGAGAAACATCCCTTAATTCTTAAAGCATCAATATTCACGTCTTTTAGTGTCTTATTAATATCCGCGTTCAACGCCCCACAACATCAACCAATATTCAAAATCAATCATTCATGACAATATCATCAACATAACAACAGCATCATCATAAAACATCGTCATCAAATACAATATCAATAAGCATTCCACTTATCATTATCATAAACAAACATATATCAAGACATCAATTAAACAGATAGCAAGCAAATAGGGTCATGGGTTAACCCTTCATCTTACGCTACCCCCAATGCCTACATATTCATACTATCCCTTCTCCCTATACCTGGTATGAAGATTCCCAACAACGATGACGTGGGCAACTAAACATGTTCCCTCGAGCGGCTCGATGAATTCTTCAAGCCTTGGCCAAACACAAGAGGATTAACCATTTAATCTCCAATTTAAGAAAAGGGAAAAAGAGATTAAAGAGGGAAGACCACATTACCTTTTAATTGGCACTAGAGCGTGACTTATCTCCAAAACGAACTCAAGATCGCCAAGAACTTCAAAGGGTTCAAGGGAAAGAAAAGGAAAGGGAAGAGGTTTCTGTCGCACTAGGATTGCCCAATGTGCCAAAAAGAGGGTTTTCACTCGAAACCCTCGCACGCCCGTGCTCATGTATCAGAAAGGGATTTTCCTGCTTCGAAAGTCTCACTTAGCCCCTTTAAATGTTCCTAAGGTCAAACTTAACAACATGCAACACTTAAACATACATAAAGGCTTAACACGAAAAACAGGGTGTTGCACATCGTATTCCATTCATATGACATAATTTATTGAGATCTCTTTATTTTTCACAAATTTCAGGTACCTGAGTTTCTTCTGGAACTGAAAATTTAATTATGTCTTAGGATTTTTCTAGAGTTTTCAAATCCTCAATTTGGCCATCTTACTTTTTAGCTCCTTTTCTTGTTTGAGGATTTTTATCTTCGGAACCGACGAGTTTGCCATGCTTCATGCGCCCTTAAGACTCATTTACAATATTACATTGTCCAATAGGGACATCAATTTTTGTTGGAGCATTAACAGTTGGTATAGTCAATGAATTATCTTTTGAACTTTCAGTTCATATTGTTTCTTACGAGGATCAAGATTAAAAATGATAACTCATTCCAACTAATCTCCTTTTCTAACTGCTTATTCCCTCCCCTCAGTATTGGGAAAATTGATTCATCAAAATGACAATCAGCAACTAAGGCATAAATAATTCTCATATTGATTGTCCGAATATTTTACTATAGATGGAGATTTATATCAATCATATATTCCCAACCTTCTTTAAGGACTCATCTTAGTACATTGTGGTGGAGCAATTAGAATTCATATACAACATATCTAAAAATTCTTCGATGTGAAATAATAGGTTCCTTATCAAAAACCAATTGTAAAAGGGAGGACTTATGATAACTTGTTGGCTAATACGAATCAATGTCTAGTTCTTCAGGAACTAATCACAAAACTTAATCAAATAGATTTTTTAGATTTCAATCATAGTCTAAAGATCGAGTTCTTCAGGAACTAACCACAAAACTTCATACAAATGATGATAAAAAAAAAATAGTTTTGTGCATCCTATAGGGATGCGTGAATATTAAATTCTTCTAGAATTTTTCAAACAATAACAAGATAAAATAGGATAATAGAGGACAAAATTCATAATAAAATTTTCTATACGAAACAATAAAAGAAAATTCATACTAAAAGTAACATGAATAACAAAACAATAAGATAGGATATGATCACCTAAAGAGAGTAAAAAGAAATGAATCTTTTCAATACAATCTCAGACCGATTAAACCATTGCTCATATGGTAGAGACTCGTGCTGATAACGTGTTATGAAGAGAGCTAAAATAATAGCATAACAATATAGAATAATAGACACAAGGGAGAAAGAGATTAGAGAGAAAGAGAGAATAATAGAGTCTTTCATACTCTTCAAAGGGGCAAACTTCACAATGCTATATGGGTCCTATTTACAGGACATATGTTTTTGTAACTTACAAGCCTATACATAATGAGCTATTTGCAACACAATATTAAGAGTAATAACTTGTGATGAATTGAAGGTTACATACTAATGGACCATCCACATTTTGTCACATGTTTCATAACATATAAAAAAAAATAACCATTACTTTATTAATTTCAATTCGTTGTTGTTAACAAAATCACATGCACAACTGATTTTTCTCCAACGGTTCCAACTCTTAATCTTCTTAGATGAAAGGAACAAATAGTGTCAATTGCAACCAATTTTTACTTTCCCAAAACTTCACTCCTATACACTCATAAATATTAAGACCGTCCTGTTTAGAAAAAGAGTATTAAGATTGTTGGGTCATATAATTATAGCACTTGCTACCAGCTTGAGCTAGAAAGCCACGTTGCTAAATCTCTCTGACATACATATTGTTATTGTTGGGCCTTTATCATGTTTTAATGTATTTATCACATGTTAGATTTTTGGGCCTTTATGTAAAATATAAAATTATGAAGGGTTAATATAACTAATTGAATGTGGGGCCTAAGGCAAGTCCCTTACTTGCCTTGTGGCTTCCGCGACCCTGTATAAAAGCTACTCATGTATTTGGGAAAATATAAGTATTGAATTGATTTGTATATATATATATATATTTGAATGCAGATTACGTTGCAATTTCATTTGTTTTACTTGATATAAATTGAACTCTAATTATATGTTGTAATTTTATAAGAATAAATGTGACATCCGAATGTTCCAAGATCTCTTTTATTGATTTCAGCCTTTGACGTGAGTAGCACAAATCATTTTCTGAGTTACAGACAGTTAAAGATTGATAGGAAGGCTTTCTGATATACATAATTGATTATCTTAATGATGCATGTAATCCCATTTTTTTATAAGCAAAAAAAAAAATTGTATTATAATATATAAGAGTACCCAAACTCATATACAAAGGTAGGGGCGGACCTATATACAGATGAGGGTGTGCACTTGAACATGGAAGTTTAAGATAAGAATCAATGTTCAAATCATGAATGTAACTGAATTTCACCTTATGTTAATAAATTTTAATGTGTTAGACTTGGCTTATATATGTTTGTATATGCTTGTTATGTTTGTTTTTTATGTCTAAGTTCATGTTTGGGGAAGTTTAGCCTTAGAAAGTTCAATCCTTTTAGAGTCCTAGTAACTTGTTTCACCGTTTTGGTCATATCTTGAGTTCCAGATATTCGATTGAGGTGATATTTGATGTGTTGGAAAGCTTAGATAATTATCTACAAGTTTTACTTCAGGTGTTTTAGCCAAATTCAGCTTCTTTATAGGCCTCGCGCCACGGTCATTGTTCGCCCTACGAACCGTGCAGAACCAAAACAGTGTTTTGGGCTATAATTAAGCCCAATTGTGCATAAACCGTCCTTAACCTCCAAAACCACGACCTTAACCTAAAGTTATACATCTCAATCACTCTAAATCAGCCTCCATTCCCTTCTCTTTGAATTCCTAACCCTTTTCTCTCTAAAACTCTTCCTAGCGGATTAACCCGTGCATCGTTCTCCACCGTTCTTCCATTGGGGAACATCGTTGTGAGCACGTGATCAATTGTCAATGCTGTTTAGACTTTCAAATCAGGTAGAATTCGTGCACCTCGTCCCTCTTGATCTTTTCTTTTTGATTTCTTGATCTTAGAGTTGAATCATGATGTTTCTTGTCGTTCTTGAGGTAGTAGACAAGCGATCGTGAGACGGGATCTTAGCGGACTTTCTTCTCTTCCTTTTGAATTTCAATCTTCATACCAGGTATGTGGAGAAGGGCTAGTATGAGCATATAGGCTTGGGGTAGCGTAAGATGTGGATTAACCTATGACCATGTTGCATGCTAATTGCCTATTTGATGTTGTCTGCAATATATATGATATGATTTCAATGTTATTGGCATGCCGTGAATATTGTATTGGTTGTTGATAATGATGATGATGCCATGCTTGGTTGATATGCTGTTATACCATGAATGATGTTGTTATGCAATGGATGATAATGTTGGTTGTAACACCCCCCTTGGGCATTACCTCGTGAACACGTGCGGAAAGAAATTAAAAAGAAATTTGCTGGTTGCTTTCGAAAATTGATTTACTTTAAGTCAGAAGATCTGGGTGTAAAAATAAAATTTCTCCTTAACACTTCGGAAGAATGTGATGCACACAACAAAATAGTATATTTACACTATACTTGACAACACACATATATCAATTTTATTTATAAACAAACCTTCCATGACGTACAAATTTTTCCTAAAAGTTTTTCCTTATAAACCCACTAAATATTATCAGGACACACGTACTAAACTTCTCAAACATACATCCCCTAAACACAAACCTAAGCTAGTCGTTCTACAAGACATTCCTTGAAAAGACCCCGTGGTCATTCCTATGATCACACACCTCTTCCCACATCCGGACTTAAGTCTCCAAGTAACTTAGGGAGCTCCTCTGCAACATCTATACTCGTGTACCAAGGTGCAACAGAAAAAAACCAGACGAACAGATATACACAAGGGTGAGAACCAATATATGGATTTTAAAACAATAACTAAATGCGCGACACACCAAACAGCATATAACATGTATAGTTATAGCAACATAGATGTTCAAAAATAAACAAATAGTTTATCAAAGGGTTTCATACCCGACAGTCATCGTCATTTTTAAAACAAATGCATGATACTTCAATATCCACCATCTAAAATTTTGTACTTAATCTCCGGAGATCCCAACACCATATCAATGAGCTGATCAAGCTCTCTTTGCCAAATAAGGCACATCGGATTTTAGCCAAGGCACACCGGATTTAACCATAGCACTGTCCAAAACTATGCACAGCGGTAACTGTCTATGGTTTCATTGTCCATCAAGGCACAATGTACAACATCACATGGTACCTTATCCATCAAGGTCTCACGACACAACGTCAGGCACGTCTGCCACAAATGCAAATGTAAAACATTTTGTTTCTCGTCACTTTTATTTTTGTTCATTATTTCCTTGTCGGAGCTCAAAGGCTCGCGACCATCTCAACTTTTAAACATTTAAGTTCGTCTTTCAATTTCAACAATAGGAAGTCTAGACCGATGCATTCAGCCTTAGGTTTGTAGATTATAAAGCACAAAACTTACACAACTTTTATAGGACAAAATAGTCCATAACTTCAACTTTAGGACATACAGTACACAACTTATAATAAAACACTGCAATCCCGACGTTTCGGTTACTAGGTTCGCTTTTCAACTTTAAAATCATTTTCGTTCTGTGAAACACAAATCCAAAACAAAACCTCCACAACTTATCCAAGTTATCGGAAATAATACCGTTGAGTAAAACTAATTTATAGAAAATCCTTTTTCGTTGGAAATTCATTTATAAAATCATCAAATCACCCAAAAACTCATTTTCTTCTGAAAATCTTTGTTTGAAACTTTACTTCAAATAAAAATATTGATTTGAGACCAATTCTCAGTTCTAACAAATATTGTTGTTTTTTTAAAAAATGCTTTCCATCGTTTGGCATTTTAAAAACGTTTTAAGTCAAAATTTGACTTTTCTAGTAAAATAATTTTCTCAACACCATAATTAAATTATTTTTGAAACATAACTTTTTATAATAACCTTTTATATTATTTTGTAATTTCTTACGTAAACATCAGCAGTACTAAAATATTTTCACGATTATGCCGTCACTGTAACTCATAGATCACTCTTACCCCGATAAATCATTAAAACATTAGTATTTTCAACTATTCCACATTTTTAACCAATCAAATAATTAAATATTACTATATTCCACCAATTAAAAATTCTTTATTTCATATAAAGCTTTTTAACGCTTTTATCTTTGTGGTTAATTGAGCACTGACCACTGTCAGGCTTTTCAAGCAACAACCAATGTCAATAATAATTTCATATCAATACTATAGCAGATAACATAGTTTATAACATGCATTAAAATACTATAACAATTAACTGCAGATAATCAATTAAAAACAGATAAATTAACTACTCAAGATAATTTAAAACACTATAAACACACTCAAATAAATTATACGGACCACATACTGATAGCATATAGCTACCGGAAAAATCCCTCAGGTACTCCCCTTACCTCTTGAAGTCTCTGATTCCATTCTCGAAGTGATTTCCTCGATTCGCTTCCGGTTTCCTCAGCGAAACTCAGAACAAACCAACAAGGTTTATCCTTCACAACAAACATCACACAATTAATAAAAATCAAACAGCAAAACACTCTAATTCCTAAGACTATGGTTCGACCTTCACAAAATAATTTGGCTAGGGATGTTAAAATTTTACAAACTTTTGGATTAATGATCCTTGAGTACTAGGAAGACATAACTAATGATCATAAACTAAGAACTTTGAACAAAACCATCTAACTCAATAAGTTAGGGTTTCGACCTCAACAATAAAATTAGGCTAGAAAATTTCTTTGGTTTCAAACTCTTGGATTTAACATGTATAGGTATTAGAGAGATTGAATCAAGTGTTCTATTTCAAAAATTGAACCAAAACTCATCCAAATCCTCCTAGAATAGGATTCAGCCTTGATTCATAAAATAGGCTAGAGGTTTATTTTGATACAATCTTTTGGATTCAACACATATATGTAATAGAAAGATGGAATCAAGCATCACTTTCTAAAAAAAATTGAACAAAACTCCTCCACCCAAAAATTAGGGTTTCGGCCATGGGAGGAAGAAAAGGAAAGAAATCTTTCTTTGATTCATACTCTTGGATTATAAACATAGAGATGATAACAAGTTGATAGAAATTGGTTACATGATCAAAGGATTTTTCTATGATTTTCTAGAGATTTTTGAAGTTCTAGATCTAGGAATTTCAAATGATGATCATGGCCTTGGATCATGAAAATGAATGAAGAACATGATATTGATTGAGTGAGATGAGTATGGTATACCTCTTAGAAGTTGAAAAATTGAAAGCAATCAAGCAAGTGGTTCACAATTTTTGTTTATGGTGTTCTTGAGAAATGAGAGAAAATGTGAAGAAGATGAAATGAAATGAAAATGACTAAGTGTGGGAGGATGATGGGAGGGTAGCCACGAAAATTGAGTGAGTGAGTTAGGAATTGTTTAATATTATCATAGAACCATGGTTGAGTTTACTTGACAATGGTTAAGTTAGAAAATAATATAATAACGTAACTATAGTTAATAGTAACCATAGTTGAGTTAAAATGTGTGGTGGAGAATTATAGATGGTGTGGCTGATTGTGACCACAAAAAGGTGGAAGAAGCCAATTTGAATTTGTCATGCCTTAACCATGGTTAATGTTTAACTAGGATAGGTTAGGTTAGGGGTATTTTGGTCTTTTCACACTTAAACCAATCATTACATAAATTAAATGCTAGGTGAGTCACCCCTATGACTCACCACCCTAGGTGGCAAGATGTCTCCTCATCCGATGTCGGGTTTTATCTCTGCACGTTCGTTCTCGACTCCGTTGATTACCCGATTTCGGTTTTACTCCCGAATCAAGTATAATAACCTATTTATTTTGAAAATTTTCAAAATAACCACTATCATTGGAAATGGGATATAAAATCTATCGATTTCGTTCTCGGGTCAAAATTAGGTTTTATGATTAGTAAAATCTTACTGTTAGTGAAAACGCAAACCAGGTTTCGTTTGAATTTTCAATCCAAAATTTAACCGTAACTCTCTACGATAAAGTAGAGTATAATTATGACTTTGATTTATCCAAAATCATTTTCTAAGTTTCAGATAAAAATATAAACGTTTATTTATATTTATACCGATCTTAGAAAACAGAAAAATCGGGGTGTTACATTGGTTGTTATGGTTGTTGAGATAAATGTTGATATCAATAAGACTTAAAGAATTCTTGATACCATGAATGATGTTGTTATGTCATGGATGATAATGTTGGTTGTTATGGTTGTTGAGATAAATGTTGATATCAATAAGACTTAAAGAATTGTTGATAAAGACGTTATAAGAATTAAGAGATAATTTCCCCAACGTTCATAAGACTTAAATCATAGTAATGAGAGGAAAGGTTTATGCTCATTGGTATAGTTAAGACCCTAGGCTTGATTTATGAGTATTTTAGGGACATTAAGGTTTAATTCCCAATAAATCATAAGACATGGAGATAATTAAAAGGAACAAGATTAATACTTGATGGTTTAGTAAAAGCCAATAGGTTTGATTTATGAATTGCCCTAGGGAGTTTGGCAAGGGTTTCTAACCCTTTCCGCCCAGACCAGTACGACCATGCTCCAGTAAGCACGGTCATGCTTAAAAGGGAGCATGCCCGTGCTCCAGTTTCAAATTCAAAAAGGCAGCGCTGCATAAGCACGATCGTGCTCAACAGGAAGCACGACTGTGCACGGCCGTGCTAAAGTTCAGCACGCCCGTGCTAGGGGTAAGCACGCCCGTACTTCCTCCAACAGAACCAATCTGGAGTTAAAAGAAAGAAGGGGTGTTTCACCCCAATTGTCCACAATGATGGAATAAGATACTAATCGAATAAAAACAAGTTAAATAATTTAACTTAAGACTTAACAAGTTAAATGACAAACGTTGCGATGTTAAGGTTGTACCTTGGTGCTTATTGGCCAAGGGAGCCTTGATGCTTATTGGTCAAGGTGTTGAGCTCTATGCTTATTGGCCAGAGTGTTGAATGATATTGTACCTTGGTGCTTATTGGCCAAGGGGGCCTTGATGCTTATTGGTCAAGGTGTTGAGCTCTGATGCTTATTGGCCAGAGTGTTAAATAAAGATTAAAGGTTAAAGATTAAAGACGATGGTAAACATTGGTGCTTGTTGGCCAAAGACATTAAACCATAATGAATGGTGTTGATGGAGGTGGTGATCAAAGATTGTTTTTGTATTCATGCATTCATGCACAAAGTTGTTAGGGGAGATATGACAACTGGGGAGGTCGTCCGAGAGTAAGGCGATCTGGCCGTCCACGGTGATTCATCCGAGAGTTAGGTGAATTATGTACACCCGCGGGGGGTGCATCCGAGAGTAAGGTGCATCGGCTATCTTGGTGGACTGCCAGCATTGATGCTTAATGGCTAATGTGGATATGTAAATCCAAAGTCGTATTCCCGGTATAGATGGATCCACATGCATTTGGAGTAGTGAGTCACATAGCATTATTTAATTGATATATGTGATATGCTTTGTGATGTATGGTAAGATGATGTATGTTATGTTTGCCATGTTATATGATTATCTTGCCAACTATCCTGTTGTCATTATGTTTATATATATGGTTCTTACTCCCCGTTCTTCTGTTTCTTGTTGGCATGTATCTTTTATGCAGAGTACGGTGAGCAACTTGGTGAGGAGTGACTCCGACGAGATCGCTCTCTCTTAGTTTAGGATTTGATTTCCAGTTTTTAGTTTTGTGTATCCGAGTTGTTTTATCGGATCTTGGTTAGTTTAGGATTTGATTTCCAAGGGAGCCTTGATGCTTATTGGTCAAGGTGTTGAGCTCTATGCTTATTGGCCAGAGTGTTGAATGATATTGTACCTTGGTGCTTATTGGCCAAGGGGACCTTGGTGCTTATTGGTCAAGGTGTTGAGCTCTGATGCTTATTGGCCAGAGTGTTAAATAAAGATTAAAGGTTAAAGATTAAAGACGATGGTAAACATTGGTGCTTGTTGGCCAAAGACATTAAACCATAATAAATGTTGATGGAGGTGGTGATCAAAGATTGTTTTTGTATTCATGCATTCATGCACAAAGTTGTTAGGGGAGATATGACAACTGGGGAGGTCGTCCGAGAGTAAGGCGATCAGGCCGTCCACCGTGATTCATCCGAGAGTTAGGTGAATTATGTACACCCGCGGGGGGTGCATCCGAGAGTAAGGTGCATCGGCTATCTTGGTGGACTGCAAGCATTGATGCTTAATGGCTAATGTGGATATGTAAATCCAAAGTCGTATTCCCGGTATAGATGGATCCACATGCATTTGGAGTAGTGAGTCACATAGCATTATTTAATTGATATATGTGATATGCTTTGTGATGTATGGTAAGATGATGTATGTTATGTTTGCCATGTTATATGATTATCTTGCCAACTATCCTGTTGTCGTTATGTTTATATATATGGTTCTTACTCCCCGTTCTTCTGTTTCTTATTGGCATGTATCTTTTATGCAGAGTACGGTGAGCAACTTGGTGAGGAGTGACTCCGACGAGATCGCTCTCTCTTAGTTTAGGATTTGATTTCCAGTTTTTAGTTTTGTGTATCCGAGTTGTTTTATCGGATCTTGGTTATACCAGCTCTGTAACTGTGACATCGGGGTTGGGTTTGCTTTCATGATTATGTTTTCTTTCTTCTTCTTTTTTTAAACTACGTTATGTTTTTATTTCCACGTTGTTTTAGTTTTGTTACAATGTGGCATCTTCTACCCATTTGTTTTCTTTTTATAATAAATGAGATGCATGTGTTTATTTTTTCAAATTTAAATATTTTCTCCTATGTTATTGCTTTATATTTACCTGCGGGGTAGAGGGTGTCACAATGAACCTCTAGGAGGAGAACTTTCTCAACCCACTCTAGCTCTCAAGTATGAGAAACTTTGTAAATGTATTCGATCTTCACAAAATGAGTACAAGAGGCCTATTTATAGGTGATGGCATGAAGCTCATCATCCACTATGACCCAATTTGCGCCCCTTCCCTCATCATCCCAAGTGTGGGCTTTGTTTTGGCCCAATTATTTCCTACTCGCATTCTATGTTGGGCTAATGGCCCAATTCCTAAGCCCAATGTCCTATTCTAGTACTAAGTGTTTATTGGAAAAAACACTTATATTACATGAGTCATATTCTACAATTATTACATAGATCCTACAATCTACAATTATTATAAAGATCCTACAAACTAACAGTACTCTTATTGGTCTTGGACTCTTCTTTGTTATTCTCCGTTGGTCCTTGAATGCCTTTGTCCATGCTCATATCAATGGGGCATATGGAGGGGTACATGTAACAGCCCCCTTAATATAAAATTGAGATAGCTAAATATAAAAAAAAAACGATTAACCAACACCAAGGGCATTGGTCAAGAAATCCAAAGATAGAAAAAATTAATTCGAAAGTATAACTTTTAAATTTTCAAAGTGTTGAATACACCACTTTCCAAAACAGTTACTATTTCTACTTCCTTAACCAATTCCTTAAGAACACAAATTAATGTAAAAGAAAGAAGAAAGAAAAAAAACCACAAACAGTGCTTGGGAAACTCGAGCGCATATAGAGTGCTTCGTATCACATCCCTTTCCACAGTCGCCAGCTAGTAGCGAGATCGAGAGTAATAATACAAGATTGCCGAGGGAAAAGAACATTAGTTATCCTAGTTCAAAATGCACTCCACTTTTCTACTCCAGTAAAATTTGTGATTGACTTGTTACGAGAATGTTAATATTTTGGGGTAAATTTTATTAATATACTTCACAGAAAATGTTCATGAAACAACTAATTCTTAAAATTTTCACCTCCAATTTTATTAAGACATTATTAAGCTGTCTCAATATCATAACCAAACCAGAATAAACTTTGAAAAGCCTTTACTTGGCTGCCATTTTGCCTAAAAAAAATGGCAACGTATCAAATATCAGGTTTTCAATCTCAAAATTGAATAGATAATTGATGTACTAGATAGAAGAGTTATATAACAGAACATGCAGGTATTTTCAAATGGCTATTTACAAGAGACAGAATGTATCAGTAGGAAACCAATATCACAAGCATGATGGTCTTACAGGCCATCAGGAAGAATGCTGCTAAAGTTGCAGGGCAGACCGGTGGACAATGTCATAAAGAGACAGAAGAATTTCAGCACCAATCAATGCAATAATGAGCCACTCTAGGAAATCGGATTTCCTATTTTGAAGAATTTCTTGAAGAAAGCGGATATTGTGCTGCAAAATTAATAGGGAAAAATGTTAAAATGCATACCTATAAATACAAAGGAAAAAAAAAAAAAAAAAACATAAAACAGACTAGATTTAGAATCAGGTGAGAAATTATGTTTCCAAGATAGAAGTTACACCTCCACAAATTTTAACTTAAAATCAAGACTTGCAAATCTCTGAGTTAATTCAAATTCATCCCGGAGATACTCCCATATCTGAGCATATTTGGCATCTTTCCAAGCAATATCTGATCTGTAAAAACCATATAAATTTTCTAAGTTGAACGAAGAAACAAAAATTAGAAAGTGACTATAGTGAAAAACACGGTCAAAGGTTTACAATCAAAGGCCACCGGCCACTAACTACAAAGTTTGCCATGAACAGAATCCACAATTTTTTTCTTCATGCTAAAGGACCAAATAACATTTAAACACAGCCCAAATACAATATTTCATCTTTTAGAGGCACATATCAAAACCTCTGAAGTGACTTTCAAAAATGCTCCAAGCACTGGACATATCCAACACCCGCCGAATATGCCAGTCTCTCAATCGCAAATATCTAGCAATGGTACACTGTAAAAATAAACGACTTGTAATCTCAACAAGTTAGCAACAAGTTAGGGATGGCAATGGGTAGGGTTTGGATAGGGTCCTATAGTATTCGTCCCCATACTCATGTTTAAAAAAAAATACCCATACCCGGACCCATATCCGCATGGGTAGCAACTTTAGTACCTTTACCCGTACCCTCTGGGTACCTAAGTACCCACACCGCACCCGTTTCCCGTACTTTAACTAAGAAAAAGTAATAAATAGCATGAAGAACATTATAACTCAATTAAAAAACAATCCAAAAATCTTTCAAATCTACTCATGAAATATTATAAACCAAAGTATTACACTAAATAAAAAACATGTAAAACATCCAAAATGAGTAAATATCACAATAAACATCCAAAACAATAATTTCATGAACTTGTAAGTTGGGAAAAGGAAAAACACTAATGAGCCCTAGGTTCAAAACTTACATAATTTTATTCTTAAAAATTGATATATAACTATAATTATATATATAAATATATATACATATATATGCGAGTGCGGGGCGGGGTGGATACTAGAGTATCCGTACCCCGCACACATACCCTCTCTTATTTGCGGGTAATTATCCATACCCGGACCCATACCTATGAAGCGGGTATTTACCCCTACCCGTTGTGGGTATTTTCTACGGGTACCCATTGGGTTGGGTCCAAATTGACATCCCTACAATCAGCAAGACAAATGACACAAACATTGTGATAGAAAGATTTGTGAGGACTGCGAACCCACAACAAATCAATTATGATAATCCTACTAGAATATGAAACAGAATATTTCACTTGTATTTCACAATGCAATAGCACTACAAAATACTCCCTCCGGTCCAATATATAAGCAAAAAAGTCCTAAGATTTTTGGTCCAATATATAAGTAAACTTTGTTTTCCAATGACTCATTTAATGACATTATTCCCAAAATATCCTTCATTTAATACAAATTCTAATGACTCATTTAATGAAGGGTAATTTATGTAACAAACCTAATTTTTTAAAAGATTCAATAAGATTAATTAACCACCTTAATATGAGTGTTCCATTAATTTTTTGCTTATAATATTGGACCAGAGGGAGTATATATATATATATATATATACACACTTTGACTATCAACCTGATTCCTAAAACATTAAATGTCTATGTTAAATCCTAGGAGAATAGATACAATGAATACAAGAATACAATGGATAAGAGTCCACCGTCCACATACATCCACCGTCCACTTTCAGTTAACACTACCTCTCAAGCTGGAGCATATATGTTTGATGCAACCAGCTTGTTTGTTACACATGTATGCTATTCTAGGACCTCGTAAGGACTTAGTCATGATGTCTGCAAGTCGATCTTTAGTAGTGACAAAGGAAGTCTTAATGATGCCGGAGAGAATCTTTTCTCGGATGAAGTGACAATCAACTTCTATATATTTAGTCTTTTCATGAAAGATAGGATTTCGACAAAAGATACAAGGCCGATTGATTGTTACAAGCAAGTTCCATGGGACCTATCTCACAAAACTCCAACTCTTGTAGCAAATATTTTAGCCATAGGAGTTCACAAGTAGTATTAGCCATATCACGATACTCCGCTTCTATGCTTGATCTAGCAACAACAGTCTGAGTGTGAGCAATGGTGGCAGAAGAAGAAGCCTGTTGAGTGGCTTTAAACTGAAGGTACTTCTTATACTCATTGGAAGACAGAAGATGATCCTTTTCAGGCTCGACCTTGTGCTCAACAACAGGTTCATGAGACTGGGCTATATTGGCGGTTTTATTCAGGAATCCTTGTAAGGAGTAGCATTGATCTTGAGTGTGTCCATCTCGCTTGCAATAAGAACAATGAAGCTTACCTCAAGCACCTCTGCCACGACCACTGCCTTTACGGCCATGACTTTGGCCCCCTCAATCGGTTGAGTTCAATACAAAAACGAAAGACTCTGATCCTGTTTGAGAATCAACTCCAATGGAAACTGTTGGAGAAGGAACTCGAAGCAATCGATCAATGAGGCCCTCTACCATAGGAATATAAGGAATGGTAGAGTTTGATTCCAAACAGATTCAAAGTCTTTATGGAGACCATGAAGAACAAACACCATAAGCATGTTATCAAGCTTATCCGCCAATTTTTTTTTTTTTTCCATCATCATGCACCATCCTCAATTTGATTTTCTCACAAATAAATTGTGTTTTATTCAAATAGGAAGACAAATCAAGGTCATTTATTTGCATTACCACCAAACTATGAATCGTTTCATATAATTCCAATATATCCTTAGCATAAACAGTTTGAGCCTTCTTCCATATCTCACATGTCTTGTAGGGACAAAAATGCACCATTAATCCTAGTTCAATAGACTGCCACGACAACGAGACAACTTGATAATCTGCCCGTTGCAAATAATCCTTCTCAGATTTAGAGCAATGTCAGCAGCCTTTTTAGTAAGATGGTCAGATAATCCTTGACCCCGAAACCATACTTCTACAGCATTACGCCATTCACGTAAATCTTTCCATTCAATTTCTGCCATGGAAGAAGTTTAGAAGAAAAGGACAAACTTCTGAAAAAATTACAAAACTTACTGGGAGCAAATAAAACAAAGCACACGTGTTTCAAAGGAAGGGTAGCACAACGGTAGAGACACAAACCAAACAAGGGCAGAACAAAATCGGGAGGAGACGCCGATCACGGTGATGGAAGTGGCAGCATCAGCGCAGGCCGCGAAGATGGTGCGTGGATCATACATGCCGAAAAGTGGAGATTCTAGCAGCGGCGTGTGAGGGAGGCACTGGCAACGGCGCTTCATCGAACAGCCGATCGATCACTTCTGAGGTGGACGTCGGTGGTAGTTTGGTCATCGGACACCTTGCAATATTTCAATGGATAGGCTCTAGATACCAACTTGAATATGAAACTGAATATTTCACTTGTATTTCACAATGCAATAGGACTACAATATCTATACCGTTGACTATCAACCTGATTCGTAGAATATTTAATGTCTATGCTAAGTCCTAGGAGAATAGATACAATGAATACAAGAATACAATGGATAGGACTCCACCGTTCACACCGTCCACTTTCATTAATTACAGTTAACAATCCTATTAAGCACTTCTTTTTCTATCAAAAAATAATTGTATTAAGCATTGCAGTTCATTTAAATGTAATATTATGTATAGATTTTTTTTAATTTTTTTTTTGGCTTTAAACGGAATTAGATAAGACTAAGATTTTGTTTCACAGATTTGCATTAATGCATTATCATCTAACATGTACAAAGAACTGCATAAAATGCACACTACCACAATTTTAGCCGCCTCAAGTCTTTATTTTTACCAAAACCTATATAACTAATAATCAATCGAAACTGCTCCATAGTAATACATCATTCAAATATTGATTTTTACTACAGATACATTTGAAAAAATTGGAACTACAGAAGTCTACCAAAATAATTTGAAACTAGTAACCACAGAATATGTTACCACAAACAGAATTGTTACCTCTCAAATAAACCAAGCTTAAGAATCACATCAGCAAGATTTGAATTTGCCTTGCCCACCAATTGGAAAAGCTTTTTCCTTTGCATTTTGAATTTTCCAGTTGCTTCCATCTCACGGTTAATGTCAGTAAATTCTGCAACCATTCCATCAACCTAGCATAAAAGTACAAGGGAGCTGTTAGAGGAATGTCACCAGTGTAAGATATATCTATATATCAGAATATCCTAACTAGATGTAGAACATACCTGCCGTCCATAGTAATCAAGAGCAATACTTTGACCCAGAACACTACCAATAGTACGAATTCCATCAATATTCAAGTATTGTAACATTATGTAATCTAGTCCACCTTGCATCCACGTGCTTAAAGCTGCTTTTTCTCTAACCTCATACTCTAAAATCTCAAAACACAATAAAAATCCGATCATGTAAAACTTTCACAGGAAAAGCATGTTAACTTATAAAACATTCTTAGACCTTCTAAGCTTATCTCTATAATAATAAATATTGTCACAATAAGATGGCAATGGCATATCTATAAAAAAAAAAAAAAAAAAAAGGCAATAATATTTGAATGTACACAACTAACTACATGCAAATTAATTTTCTAAAACATCACAAGTGTTGTCATTGAGTCTAAAAGATAGCATTATAAGTTTAAAACCGGTAACCTCTTATCACTTATCAGTTACCCTACAAGCGAAAGCAACAAAACTCTAATCATTTAAGTATATTAACTAAAAAAAATAGTTCTAATCAATTAAGGAGTCAGGCATCTTAACTAGGGCTGGTTTCAGGGTGAGCGACTCGCTAATGTCTCTCACCGTAAGAGACAATTTTTGGCCATTAGATCTGGTAAATAAAAAATTGGACCAGTTCTGCGGTTTTGTTACCCTTAATCTACGTTCCACATGCTTCTTCCTTCTCTTCCAACCTTATCACATTCCTTTCTCTTCTCATCCTCTCTTTTGGAACCCTCATCGAAATTGGAACATCTTTCATCGACTGCGATCCTTTCCTTAAAGCCCATCTCTCTTCCCTCGACCTTGCCAGAACCACCAAAATTCATTACCACCAGTGTCATGACCAACCCCACCACCGTCGCCATCGTCCGTTCCTCCACCTCACCCATGTTGGAACCCTAGACGACGATTTCTTCTCTGACGACGATGACCACACTTTATTTGGCTCAATCTCCAAACCACCCATTAACGGCAGCTTCATCGCTTTTGAGCCCTTCGATCTTGAATCTAGGTTCTCGGATCTTGTCATCGACGACGAGATTAGGGTTTCTCAGGTGGTTCGCTCCGGAATCACGTTTAAGGCTGATAAAGGATTATCGTTGGCGAAGGAGGATAATAAAGAGAAAGAAGATGATGAGAAAGGAAAATGGGGATTTAGGAAATGGTGAAGAAGAAATGGATAGAGGTGTTGACTTTCAATTCTCTGTGAAGGGATTGGAGGTGGGTCGTCGTAATACTGCAACTTTGTTTTTTCTTGTGAGTTTCTTGTCTGAGCTTAGGATGGGTCATACTGGTTTTTTTGGTTACTTATTTGTGGGTGGTGTTGTTTTCCTTGTTGTTGTTAATGATCTTGTAGGGAGGTTTAGGTTAGTAACGGGTTTGTTTCGGAATGGTTGAAGATTGGGTCTTACGGGGCTTTCATGGTTTATTCTGATGAGATGAGCTGTTAGGGATGCTTTGACTTAGCTTCTTGGACTCTGGTATTTTGGTGAAATTCAGGATCAGTACTCATTTTTCAAGCTGTTTATTAGATTGAAACTGATGTTGTTTTCAGTTATGTCGCTGTCTGGGAAAACTTCGTTGGGGGAAGACACGGTTGTTCTTTCAATGCTCTCAGGATAGGGTTTGGGATGGTGCTCCTCTTTTGTGATTCTTTAACCCTTTCGCAGAAAGGGACCTATACACTCAAGGGAGCAAAAGGACAAAATAATTCTAAACTTACCTTTTACCTACTGGAGCTGGTAAAAGCACGTCTCTCACTGTGAGAGACTTCTCTAACTTTCTCAACGTAGCAAAAGCCCCGGAACTAGTTAAGAAACATTCAAACACCAAGCTAAGACTCAAAAACAACTAAATAACATAGATTCAAGCCCAGTAACAGGTCAAGGCCTGATCATCCAAAAGGCAAATAAAATACTACAAGAATTATAATTACTAAACTACCCTTAAACTGATAGCAAAACACCTTGAGCAACAGAATGGGATTTTGCAAGTACTTTATATGTTTTCAAAGGTTACTGTTAGTGTCCTCCGTCAATTGGACCACAATTCTAAGCTAAATCACCATGACACATGACAGGAAAGAGGGATATGTACAATCGTTTTCTTATTGAGCATTTTATTTACAATATTTCAACACTTAATACTTTTTAGGAAACAAACATGATTTACAGAACAACCCTAGAGGATCTTTTCCAAATTATCCTCATCAAAGAACAAAAGTTAACCTCATATTCATTCAAAGAAAATACCATTTAATCTTCTTTTAGAATCATCCATCCATCCTTTCCAACTTTTTTTAGATAAAAGGAAAAAATCATTAAGAAAAAGAGAAGAAAACTACAAAGAAATTGAAAGATAACAATCCTCCATAAAGTACAAAGGAAAAATTTAACAAAAAATCAAAAGTGAAAACATCAGTTGAGAAAGCTGCCCAGTCCCTCTACATATCTGTTAGGGAAACCGGCTTAAAAGACCATGTGGTTCACAAATAGAAGCTTATTGCGTAATCTATCTTAATTCCCAAATAAGCTACAGAGCCAGAGAAAGCTCCTTAAAAATACAAGTGTTACATCATCCAAATGGACAAAATAGTAGCATGGATTGCACATTTGCCAAAATAAAAAGAAATTTAGCCCCTATACTTCTACTGAAACCACTAAATTGATCCAAAGACCTAGGGCACACCTAGCGTTCATCAAAATGGCCGAACAATGTCCATAAAGGAACAGCAGCAGATCAATGCAAGAATAAATGAGACCGCTTTTGAACAAGCAACACACAGGCAAATTGATAGAGACCAGAAATAACAGTAGCAATTAATAAGGAAAAACAACTATGTAATGGAAAGAAATTGCATAATATTTTTGGAATGAAGAGATTACATAGGAATGAGTATTCCTACTGCCCAGAGCTAAGCTAATAGAGAACAAACGCTATCTGCCCATAACTAACTCAATATTCTCCAAGATACCTTTCTCTCCCTACCCAGTCCCAATATAACAGAATCCCCCCACTACACGGTTGGCCCCCTTTTCTAATTATAGCTATGTTGCCTCTTCTAACCAACTGGCCACATCAGCAATTCTTCTCTAATTTCCCTGTTCAACCCAGTTGTTGGGCTTAGGCCCAAACCCAGTATCCTATCATAAACACAATATACATATCAGGGGAAAGAGAGCCTTATGTGACCATGTGCAAATAAAAGACTTGAACTTAGAGGGAGCTTTGGATTTCCAAAGGATTAATCAAGATGGAAAGTATTAAAGTAACACTATTGATTCAGCGAAGAAAAGGATTTGCATTATTCAAGAAATCCTTCCAACTATGCCTATAGTTGCTACTCTGGATACCAAAACATTTGTCCATCAACTACCACCCAAGCAGATTCATAAACATAAAACACCAGCTTCGAAAAGGCAACAAATATTAGATAGGAAAACTTTACTCCACTAATCTTTACAAAGGTTGGTTGGGAACAAAAATGAAAATAATGTGCAGCTTGCAAGTGTATCAAATGTTGCTAATGCAGGTGAAAAAGGATTTTCACAAAGCTCAGCCCAAGTTGTTGAAGCTCCATTGACAATATGGCTAATGCTTTGTCATCTGCCTTTGACATCAACCAAAACTATTTTATATGTGCGCAAAAATAAAATAAATCTTGTTAGAATATATGGAAAATATCTTATAGTATCTTAGAATATTTTAGAGCATCCTAGATGATCTCTTAGGATTTATATTCCCTAATTTGTTATTTCTTATTTATATTCCCTGATTCGTTTCATTATTTAATTTAATAAGAGTCTCTGTTAGTATACATAGGATTGCTAAGTTTGTCTTTTGAATCACATCATCATATAAGTATTAATATCAATCTCACTAGTCCATATTCTCTCTTTTCCTCTGTCCCTGCTTAAAACCCTCCAATTCAACATGGTATCACATTGCTATCTTCCATGCCTTGTCCCATCACTTTTCTGCTGTCGCGTTCTCAAAAATTTGGAATGCTTATTAGCACACCTTTCCTGTCGTATTGTGTTCTCTTTCAGACACCCTTTCTCTATCTCTCCATCGTCATTTTCAATCTCCTCTCTCTCCTCTAGAAGCTGCCATCTCAAATCTACACGACTAAGGTCCGTATCTTCTACGACCAAACGCACAACACAATCGCTACCCTCCAAAAGGCCAGCCACCAGAACTGCACCTGCAATAGATCTCCAGCCGTTGCCATGCGCAGATCACCAAAATCTGCCTAGACTTGCTTTGTGAGCGTATAGGAGCACGTCCAGACCTCATTCTGTCCATGATTTCACCACCCTACTCGGGAAAACTTTTTCCATCCATCTTCAGCCCTTGTCTGTCTGTCCAAATCCCACAACTACAGTAGAACATCAGCAGTCTATTGCTTTTTCTTTGTCTTTCAAATCTCTGGCAACCATGTCCATGGTCACCACACCAGCTCCAGTTAGACCCAACCCCTATAGCCGTTGTTTGCCACCTTTACGCGTCTGTTCAGCTCCCTTGAGCAGTGTTCTGCCATGTTTGACACTCAGATCCGGTGTGCTCAACTTACCTTCATCAGGTTTGAGTTGTTTTCAGTGAGTTGGGCTTTTCCTTGGAAACCTTTGTGGTAATTATCTCTGGTTTCCTATTGGTTTGCTGCGGCCTGACCCTTTTCTAGTACCTGTTTCTTGTCTGGTGTTTGTCACGTCATTATTTTTCGATTAAATTTTTTTTTTTTATAGGCAAATGTTAGTATGTTAAATGTTATGTTAGTTTTATCCTTTGCCGGGGTTTGAACCCTGGAAATCCAACTCCTTATACCCTTAGCTCAAACTAGTTCCTTGGAAACCTTTGTGGTAGTTATCTCTGGTTTCCTATGGGTTGGCTGCGGCCTGACCCTTTTCTAGTACCTGTTTCTTGTCCGGTGTTTGTCATGTCATTATTTTCCAATTAATTTTATTTTTATTTTTTTTATAGGCAAATGTTAGTATGTTAGATGTTATGTTAGTTTTTCTCCTTTGCCGGGGGTTTGAACCCTGGAAATCCAACTCCTTATACCCTTAGCTCAAACTAGTTGAGCTAAACCCCCCCCCCCCGCGGCACACACTTTCCCATTAATGATGAATCAAGCTAGTGGCTTGTCATCACATTGTCGATCATTTTGGTGGTGATTTCTTTCCCATGAATGAATCATACTAGTGATGACTTGTCTTCCCACCAACAATCATTCCAATAGTAACTTACGATGGTTATGAATCACACCAACCAGCTCTATCCCAGATGCTTTGGCACTAGCTATTTGTCCCGTAAGCATTGGCCCCATTTCAAACCCAGATGTTCTAGCACTAGCTTTTTGTCCCAAATGCACTGCTCTCAGCTCTTTGTACCACATGCATAGCTCTAGCTCTTTGTCCAAATGCACTTGCCCCGTCTCTCACCAAGGCCAAACACAATCACACTATTTGGCAAGTTATATATTTTAGTTCATTTTCCTCCAATGGGTTTAATTGTAACATACTTAAAGATTAAAGATTAGTAAGCTTCAACTTGATATAGGGACGTACACAGGTCGGGTTGGGTCGGATTTGACTGGACTCACTACCCAAACCAATCAACATGTCACTGGTTGGTTCGGATCGGGTTCATGAATTTTTTGGCCAAACCTGAACCAAACCAACCCGATAAAAATGGGTCGGTTCGGGTCGGTTCAATTGGGGTGTAAGGGCGTGAAGAAGACAGAGAGTGACTGGGTGGCCAAAGATGTCAACTTTATATTTGCTTTAAACAATTACACACCAAAACCAATCCTAAATCCCCAATTAATAATTTCTGTTATCACACAGGAACAAAGTCGTAGAGGTTTGAAGCAAAATCAATAGCAGAGATTCGAAGAAAAAGCCCCAAGCACTTAAGACTCGTTTGGTGGTCAGGATAAGAGAGACGTGATATGATAAGCTATCATATCCTCTCTGAAACGATTGTTTGGTGAGCCAGTAGGATAGGATAAATTAATCCTGTCACCTATCATATCCTGTCCATCAAATTTAAATTCTTTCCTGAGATGAGGTTCTTGCAGGGTGGAACCATGCAGTACCAGACACGAGATAGATCTTCCAAAGAACATGATTTGGTTGGGTTAGAACTCAACAGGATAGGATTAGATAATTTAAGGTATAATAAAATATAAAAATATTTTATATATAAAATAATTAAAGTATAATAAAATAAAACATGGTTATCAAAAAAAAGGTAAAATAAAATAAAAATTATTAATAAAAATAAAAATATTAATAATTATTTTTAATATTATATTTATTTTGTCACAAGGCTAATTTTGTTATTTTATATTATTTTAAAAAACTGAAAAATATAAAATATTTTTCTAATAATTTACCTATATGTAAAGTAAAAACTAAAAACGAATATTTAAAGTTATAAAAAAATTAATTTAAGTTAAACAATACTTTAAAAATTTAAAAAGTTATATGTAATTTTATCACACGGATAATTTTGTCTTTTAAAAAAATGAAAAAAAAAAAAAACTAAAATCTAATAAAATATGAAAACATTTAGAATAAAAAAACAAAAATTTTAAAATACATACTTAAATTATAATATTATTCAGTTGGTTATCTGGTGGACACTAAACGTCGGATAGGATAACAGCTTATCCTACCCATATCATATCCTGCTCTCTTATCCTATCCGCCCATATCCTATCCTGACCACCAAACGAGCCCTTAACCTCGTCGCTAAATTGGTGAGCACGGCAATGGCGTCGTGGTGAAGCTTCAAGATGCAAAGGTGTTGGAGAAGAAAACTGAGTCGGTGGTGGAAGATAGAACATAGATGGTGGCGCTGACAGAGATGAGATGCTACCAAAGGGACAGTGAGGGACTAACGGTCACACAACAGGGCAGGACGGAGCGATTCAAGATGATGAAGCGATTTAGGATGACGGAGTAAGTGAGGGCGGCGAAGTGGCACAATCGAAGGGCGGGGCAGTGGCACTGAAGGCTGAAGTGTATTGGGAACGATCTCATCTGAGTATGACGAGATATATTGGGAAGTGAAAAGGCATTTTTTGTTTAATAAAGTAAATAAATAAATGCATATGGGTCGGGCCTATGGGCTTGCAAACAGCAAACCCGTTCACAACCCAAATAGTGTCGGGTATGTGCGGGTCGGGTCAAACCCGGATAGTAAAACTGGCCAAACCAAATAAATCGGTTTGGATCAGTGTTATTAAAACCGGCTCGGACCACCGGAAACCAGTCATATGACCGATCCGATTGAGTCATCTAACCGGATAAGACATCGAACCAGAGAGAATCGGGTTCGACCGGCCAATTTTAAAGAAAACCGGTAAACCGGACGGCTTTTGTGACTCATCTGGGTCAAAGATGGAAGACAAATATGGAATGAGCAGATCAAATGAGCAGGAAAATATGAGAAAACCAGATCGAAAAACCAGAAAAACAGGAAAAGTGTCACAAGTAGAATGAATAAATCAGCGGCGGTGAAGGTGCTGCTCGCGGTTCTGGTGCGTGGCGGTGACCAAAGTGCGTCTTGACTGGTACGACTCGCCGCTCGCAACTTGTGGCACGATGCTGCACGGTGGTGAATGGTCGGATCGACGGTGCTTTGCTGATGATCGATGGAAGAAGAACCAAAAACCCAAAAATAAAGAAAAAGACAGAAGAAGTTTTAGGGGAAGAGGGTGATATGCGGTAGAGAAAAAAAAGAAGGTAGTGTTTTAGTTTTTAGGGTTTTGAAGTTTTGGGCCATGCATTTTGGGTCGTGCAAGAATTGATGGTTAAAAATTCAATTTGAAAAAACTTTCCCAAATTTACATGAGTAGGGTTCAAACCCAAGACTTATAACGGAATTGTAAGGAAGTGTGCCATTAAGGCAACGCACCAGCTATTAAATAATTTGCCAATTTTTTTATATAAACCTGTTCAAACGGTTCAACCAATGACTCACTGGTTCGACCAATGGCCCATTAACCCAGTGCCTTGACCGAGTCGATCACCGGTTCGAGTTTTATAACACTAGTTAGGATTGGGTTCTCGGGTTCATCGGGTTGACCCGAACCCATGTACACCGCTAACTTGATGGGAGTGTTAGAATATATGAAAAATATCTCAAATTATCTTTATTGTATCTTAAAATTTTTTAGAGTATCCTATATGATCTCTTAAGATTTATTTTCTATTTATGTTGTGTGTTTCCTTATTTAATTAGGACTAGGACTCTATTATTAATATAAATAAATAAATAGGATTGATGGTTTGTCTTTTATACCACATTATCATTATATTTAGTATCAATATCAATTTCATATTATTCTGATTCTCTACTCTTACATTTCTTCTTCCCTACCTAAAAGACTCCAATTTTAGAGTTTTTTTACATCTTGTGCGCTAACATCACTTTAGTCATTCTAGATCCATAATCTTTTTTTCTTTTAAATTTTTTAAAACAATTTAAAATGATGACCTTGACCAATAAGTATTATAGTTAAGAACATTACGCCATTATGGGCTCATTTGTTTAAGCTTAAAAGAAGTGATTTTAAAATACTATAAAAAGTTATTTTTGTTACATATCTTATATGTAAATCAGAAACTATTGTGCATTTGGCTACAATTATAAAAAGTACTTTTAGTAAAAGCTTTTTCATGTAAAGCATGAGCTTTAGAGAAGCTAAAATATATAGCTTTTGAAAGAAGCACCTTTCAGCTTTTTTTGTAGCTTCTACTTTTTAGTAAAAGCCTAACCAAACGAACATGCAAGTCTCAAAATATTTTTTCATTAAAAAACACTTTTTGTGAAAGGAGCTTACACAAATGGGCCCTATATGTTATTTAGAGGAATGGATGAATGACAAACTATACATTACATTTTAAATATGAATTGAATTGAATTTCTAAATACGAATTGGATATAAGAACTCACCATCCTTTCTCATTTCAGGAAGCAAACCAGATGCATGCTTTTTAACAATTTTTAAATAGCCATCGATTTCATGCTCAGGCACATTAAACAATACGATAGAGCCATACTGAAAAACCACCACGTAACATCCACTGCTTCCACTAAAGAAAGATGTACCCAGACCCTGAAACAAAAAGTAGTCTGCAGTTACTGTCACTGGTCTCATGACTTCAAAATTTACAAAACTAAGGCACAAAATACACTTAGGCTCTATTTGGCAAGTCCAATAAGCTAGCTTGCTTGTAGTTTATTTGATTAACTTAAAATCTAATTTGACCAAAGTAGAGGTGTTTGGCAAACAAGCTTATATCATTAGCTTATAGCTTTTTTCATAAACTATTTTATTTAGCTTATAGATTATATCTTATTCACTTTTCTCTCATTGTTACCTTTATTATTTTAACAAAATTCATACTTTGCCCAACTCCTACCTCATAAAAAAATATATAAAAAAAATCATATAAATATGCAATTTCATTTATGTTATTTAATAAGAATATCTAAAAATAACAAATAAAACAAAAAACAAAACAAAAAATTATTCTAATTGTAAAGCTTTAATTAGAATTTATAAAGAATTTATATAAAAATAAAATCATATAAACATGTCTTTTTATGTCATTTTATATTTCTAAGCTAGTTCAACAACTACTTTTACCAAACGCTTCAAATTCAATCAGCTAGCTTTTCAGCTAAAAATTAGTTTATCAGTTATAAGCTAGCTTGTCAGCTATTTTTTCCAAACAGGACCTTAATAATCCAATGCATGCATTGTTAAAGGGGTTCCCATCATAATAGTTCTTAACGAAAGGGAAATCTTTTCGCTAACATGATAGGTTGGGTAAAGAGGAAATGAAAAAACAAATAGTTATAATGCAAGACTAGTTATTTATAAATTTAAAACGACGGTATGTTAATGTATGTTAGAATCCATTGTATTGCCCTCAGCTGAGTTGGTTATTAGGTAGTTAGATTTGGACCCTACCTAGCTATTATATATGGCTGATTGTGTTGTACCTGGATAATAATGGAATACAAGTTCATATTCATATTCTTTCTCTCTCTCTCTAACATGGTATCAAAGCTTAAGTTCTTCCCATGGCTTCCGCAACAGATGATGATGTCGCAACTCATCGAATTTTTCCTCGATTATCACCGTCAAACTCACCGATAACTTTCTTCACTGGAAGAGAATTGCCGAGGCAGTGATTCGAGTGAATCAGCTCGATTGGTTTGTAGTTTTTCCAATAATTCCTTCGTGCTATCTCACTGACGAAGATCGCTCCATTGATCAAGTTATTCCTGAGTATCTAGCTTGGGAAGCGCAAGGCCAACACCTATTCATCTGGTTAATGAACTCTCGAACTCCATTCATGTTCGTGTGATTGGTTGCACACATGCGTGGCAGCTGTGGGATGAACTCCACAATCATTTCAATTCGCAAGCCAAAGCCCACAATGCTCAATTACGATTGAAACTACGTCACTTAACCAAAGGCGATCAAAAAAATCTCTGAATATCTACTCTGCATCAGAGCTATAGTTGATGCATTGATCTCCATTGGGAATTTGAATACGTTCCAGGAGCAGATTAATGAAATTCTTGAAGGATTGTCGGAGTAGTATCACATCCTCTTTCCTGTAATCGAAAGTCGTGTGGGACCCTATTCAATTACTGAGATCGAAGGTCTATTGCTTTCGCATGAGTCTCGTCTAGAACGAAACAAGGCTAAAATTGTTGTAGATGCGTTCTCAGGTAATCTGGCACACACCTCCAACCAACCTTCTAATCGGGTGCAAGTTTCTGTAACTCCATCTCCTTTTACTGCTTTCAATACCAATAGCCATTATCAATCCTCTAATGCACCCCTTTCTCCTCATGGAAATGGTTATCAAGGTGGAAGAGATGGTCGGTTCGGTCATCATGTCCATGGCAGAGGTGAGAAGTTTGGAAATCACAGAGTTGTTGCATGTCATATTTGCAACCGCACTAACCATAATGCTCTCAACTGCTACTATTGGTTTGATGAGTCCTATACCTCTTCGATCAGTGCATCCTACAACTATGGTAGAGGTCACACTTATCAGTCTCCTGTACAAATATTTGAAAACAGAAAACAAAATCAAAAAAAAAAGGGTGGCAATTTTGTAATTATTTCTGAAAACAAGAAATGAAAATAAGAATCTGGAAACAAAGCAAATATGCCCTCATATATTTTCTGATTATATTTCGGTTTGAATCAACATTAGCATTGCTAACAATTTTACCAAGTGTGTAGGAAGGATAGATGTTTGTCCTTGAGGACTCAACCAAAGAATAAGAAGACTTCATAAGCAAGCCTGAAAGAGTCGGACGACTAAGACATACAAAGACCAGACAACTAGGAAGATGACTCAAAGGCTAAAGTAAAGAAGAAGGCAAGATGACTCAAAGGCTAAAGAAGAAGGCCAGACAACTACGATTTCAGATGACTCAAAAATGATCGTATCTCAAGAAGTCAGTCAATATGTCACTATACAACAAGGTTCAAAAGACTGGCAATGCTGTCAAAATTAAAAGAATCTCTTGACATTACCATAAGAATCAAGCCAAATCTGATCAAGAAGTTGATGAACAACAAGATGATTAGGTTTGTTAAGCAAATTAGAAATATCATCAACAAATGAATTCTGATAAATTCTGAAATAATGCCGAAAGATCTGATTAAGTCAGAAGATAAAGCAGAAGTGGAAATGAAAACAAATAAGATCAAGCACAGCAAGAACTACCTCAAAGAGAAACTAGTTGCAACGAAATGGGTTATGCATCTAGAAGATGATTAAGCACCTTAACTTAGACGAGTCTAACCAAACTAGACTTGGTCACATATCAACTAGAAGTTTCTCTAACAAAACTCAATCCACCAGCTGGAGCGCTACTCAAGTATTAAAAGAAACACTCTCAAAACTCAGTATTGTATATGCCTGATTTTACAAAAACATTTTCCATAGAATGTGATGCTTCAGGGAAAGGAATTGGAGCTGTTTTAGCACGAGAAGAAGCCAATTGCTTATTTCAGCAAAGCCTTGGCAGATTCTTCACTCACCAAGTCCATATATGAAAAAGAATTGATGGCTCTAGTCTTGGCTATTCAACATTTGAGACCTTACTTGTTGGGGCAGAAATTCATTGTCTATACCGACCAAAAGAGCTTGAGACACCTTCTGGAACAGCGAATTACTACCCAAAATCAGCAAAACTGGTTGGCAAAATTGTTGGGGTATGAGTTTGAAATTGTCTATAAAGTGGGAGCTTCTAACAAAGTAGCCGATGCTCTTTCAAGGAGAAATGAAGATAAAGGATTGCAGGGTATTTCCAGACCATTTTGGCAAGACATTGCAGTGGTGGAGGAAGAAATTCAGAAGGATCCAGTGCTGTCCAAGATCAGCAGAGAATTGAAAGAAGATCCAAATTCTCATTCCCAATTCACTCTAGAACAAGATAGATTGCACTATAAGGGAAGATCGGTGTTATCAGCCTCCTCAGTATGGATTCCTAAGCTTCTACAGGAATTTCATGCCTCCCAGGAAGACATTCGGGCATTTATAGAACATATCGTAGAATAGCTCAGTCCCTCTATTGGATTGGCATGAAAGGAACCATAACCAACTATGTGGCTGCGTGTCAAGTGTGTCAAAGAAATAAATACCAGGCCTCCTCTCCAGCAGGACTGCTTCAGCCATTACCTATCCCAAATGCTATTTGGGAAGAAATCAGCATGGATTTTATTGTCGGGCTGCCCAAATCAAAAGGGTATGATGCTGTCCTAGTAGTGGTTGACAGGTTAAGCAAGTATGGGCACTTTATTTTGATTAAACACCCTTATTCAGCTAGATCTATTGCTGAAGTGTTTGTCAAAGAAATTATTAGACTGCATGGAGTGCCAATTTCCATTGTTAGTGCCAGAGACCCAACGTTCATGGGTCACTTTTGGCAGGAGTTGTTCAAACTACAGGGCACGACCTTGAAAATGAGTACAGCATATCATCCGGAATCCGATGGGAAGACAGGGGTGCTTAACAGAACATTGGAGACTTATCTGAGGTGTTTTAGCTCCGAACAACCCAAAATCTGGGCAGAATTTCTTCCCTGGGCAGAATACTGGTATAATACAAGTTTTCAAAGTGCTGCACGCTGCACACCTTTTGAAGTGGTATATGGCAGACCTCCACCGGCTTTGACCAAATTTCTACCAGGTGAAACCTTGGTGGAAGCTGTAGCCCAAGACTTATTGGACAGGGATGAAGCCTGGAAACAACTAAAGTTTCATCTGGAGAAGGCTCAAAATCAGATGGTTCATTATGCAAATGCTCACAGGAAACCAGTTCAGATAAAACCAGGAGATTGGGTTTATTTAAAAAATCCGACCTCACATACAACTCTCTCTGTCTACCAGACTGCACCCAAAACTGTCCGCCCGATATTATGGACCCTTTTTGGTACTTAAGCAGATAGGAGCAGTAGCTTTTAAACTGCAGCTGCCAGAACAGGCTCGGTCGCTCGGATACACCCAATTTTTCATGTTTCCCAGCTCAAAAGAGCAGTTGGGCAGCATCCTGTTGAAGCAGACCTTCCATCCTAGTTGCAGGGTACCACAGAAGGCTATCAACCTCACAGCATCTTAGGCAGCGGCACAATTACTCAGCAAGGTGCAGCAGTTCATCAGGTCCTTGTGCACTGGCAGGGAAAACTTCCAGAGGAAGCTACTTGGGAAGATTCCTCCATTATCAGTAATCAGTTTCCAGAATTCAACGTTGAGGACAATGTTGTTTCTGAGAGGGGAGGTATTGTTAGGAATGGGTTAGAGCAACAACCTACCGGGGGTAAGACCCTGCAGGTATATTATAGGAAAGGAAAGGGTCAAACTTGTAACTAGTTGTTAGTCAATTTTGAGTTAGTTAGTTCTGTTTAGTTTCTGTTAGTAGGATGAATGTAAGCCTATAAATAAGTCCTCTACCAATGACGAGAGGCAGTTATTGAATATTCAGTTAACCGGACAATTTCCAGTTTGAAAGGAGAGTGCTCCTTTGGGGGTATACTTGTATACCTTGTTCCATCTTATTGTTTCTGTTTTCAATCATAAACAAAGAAGTTCTTTCAGCCTATCTCTTCCCTACTGGGTGTTGGTTTACTATAGTTAGGTTCTGATTTCCTATCTCTGAAAAGAGGTGCCTAACAGCACCAGAATACGGAAAAGGAAAAAGCATGAAGAGAACTCTTTCACTAGGTAACATGCAAATACTAAAGAAGAAAGGATCTTTGCTAAAGCAACCTGTTACGCTGATAACACTGTTTCGACTTCAATTTTTACATAAAGGAACAAGTCAACGACTCTCAACATTTAATTAAGTCAGAAAGTTCAAATTCAAGAAGAGACCGCCAAGTTGGTCAGCTGTTTCTAACGACTATCAGATTGATTGAAGATTACAAATAGCATAATTCAAATCTGAAGCAAGTGTGGAACAAAGGGGGAGCAAGTGCAGAACGACCGTAATCTTCATCCCTATAATTATCACCAAACTGAGCTCATTGTGTTGAATCTCACTTTCATAGTGTATGTGTAGAACAATCATTATTGAATATTTGTTGAAAAAGTCCCCAAGCACCTGTGAAGTTTGATGAGGGTAGATGACCCTTTAAAGCCTAGAGGATCTAGCTCAAGAGTGCAGCAGGGATGGCAATGGGGCGGGGCAGGTGCGGGTGCCGGGTATTGCTTCCCCGCATCTATCCCCGTCAATATCCATAGATATTTATGCGGGTAGCGGGTATCCATAGATATCTGTGGGTATTTAAGAGTCTAAAGTAAAAGGAAAGTAAATAAAATTATACAATATAATATAGCAATATATTATATTAACATTATATAATATACTATATGTATTTAAAAAAAAATTATTATTAAGAGTTTAACCACTAAAAGGTACCAAAAAAGAAAATAAAGTTTATTTCATCTCAAAATGATAGAGATTGTCATAATATATATTTTATATTTAATAAAACAAATATTTATTAAGAATATGCGGGTATCCGCGAGGCGGGTACTATGATCCCCATCCCCATTTAGTAGGTATCCATTTACTACCATTGCGGGTAATCCATGCGGATATCCACAGGTGCGGGTAATTTTGCCATCCTAATGCTCAGAGGGTTTTCCAAGTATGTTAGGAACCCGAATTAAAGAGAAATAGAAGAGTATTATTAACTGAAAAATGAAAAGTATTACAGAAGGAAACCCCCCTGTAACCCCAGAGAAAAAGCTCCTCAGAGAAGAGATGATTCTCTCTCTGCCCAAACCTCTAAGGTTCTAACCAACAAAATGCATAATGAATTAATGATCCTCTTTTACATTCCCCCTCTCCCTATAATCATGTAGCCTATTCCAACTAACTGCCACATCAGCCACTCTTCTCTAGCTTCCCTATTCAGCCCATTTGTTGGACTTAGGCCCAAACTCAGTATCCTATCACTATCGGCCGCTGGAAGAACAGCCTTGTCCTCAAGGCTGAAAAAGTCACCCGAGAACCAGATCTGAACATTTTTGGCAAATCAGTGCCTGCTGCAACAATCGGGAAGACAGCAATGTGTACCACGACAAGACGCCTCTGCATAAAAACTTCCTCCAAGGTGAAGTGTGAGCATAGGTCTTCTAGCAACTGAAAGAAGCATCCACCAGGATCCCATAGCTTGAAGCATAATGACCAAACAACGCATGAAACGTAGGAATTTCCTCGAGGATCAAATGCTCTGATTTTTGTAGCATTTTTTCCAAAAAACAGTGCCTTTGCTGCATTGTGAATGCTACATGAAAGCACCTTCTTTGTTCCTCTGCAACCCACTTCTTTTCTAAATTGAATTGGGCTTTGTCCAATGCCTCAGTTTTTAGCACTGAGTGAGTCACTTAGTCTTCCAGCATTATAATCCACATTAAAAAAACAATTACAGGCCTGGCCCATTAGGTCAAAAGTTGGACCTAATTTCAGAAATTCCATCTTTGCCCTTTCCCTAATCTGTTGCTCATTCCCCTCTTCAATCTCAGCCGCTAGTAGCAATGGAGGTTCGACCATACCATGTGACAGCGGATCTGACGGCGACGGCAAAATAGATGGGTCTAACGACGGTGGCCTGGTCGGCATGGACTCGGCCACCGTAGGTTGCAATAGAAGCTTGAGTAGGCCATGTGGCGACCCAGCCTCTGCCATGAACAAGTTCCAATCCAGTAGAGTAGGCGACAGCGGCTTGGTTGGCCCGAACTCAGCCTTCTTCTCCTCCTCCGATGGCTCCCACCTCTTATACTTATGCCCAATCGTTTCACAACCCGGCGGAGGCTTGTCACGGTCAATGACCGTAGAATGGGATGGGTCTGGCTGCTTTGGCGGCTCTAAAGGCGGCGAATCAGGTCGCTCCGGCTGTGGGAGGGCCGCCGCTAATGGACCTGTGTCAGGTGGTTCCAGCGGTGTGGGTGGGTCGACCACAACCCCTTCCCCCATACTCATTTCTTTGTCACCCATTTTTCCCCATATTTCTACCACTGCATCGCTGACCTTTTTGGTCTCAGGTTCTAATTTCCTTTGGTGATCGTGATCCTCTTCTACACCACCGATAGTCACCTCTAACACTGGTTTGATTTCTTGATTTTCCACCACCAACTTCGCCCCCACGTGCTCCATTTGTGCTTCAAATCTTCTAAACAAAGTCGTAGAAAATGCTTCCCAACTTTGATCTGGGTCCTCTTGGCTCCAAGAATAGAACCAAAGCATAGCTTCTTCACCCTCCATGCTCACGAATGCCCATTGTAGTTTATCCGATGGGTGAATTCGTTGCTTCTCAAAGAACCTTTCAGCTTCAGCGATCCACCCAACAGGGTCTGTCCTCGTAAAATCCGGCAATTCTACCTTCTTGGCCCACATATCCTCCATCCCCGGTAGCACTGGCTCTCCGTCTCAAATCCAGCAGGTCAGACCAATTGTTAGGAACATGAATTAAAGAGAAATAGAAAAGTATTATTAACTGGAAAATGAAACGTATTACAAAAGGAAACCCCCTGTAACCCCAGAGCAAAAGCTCCTCGGAGAAGAGATGATTTTCTCTCTGGCCAAACCTCTAAGGTTCTAACCAACAAAATGCATAGTGATCCTCTTTTCCATTCCCCCTCTCCCCATAATCATGTAGCCTATTCCAACTAACTGCCACATCAGCCACTCTTCTCTAGCTTCCCTATTCAGCCCATTTGTTCGACTTAGGCCCAAACTCAGTATCCTATCAAAGTACCTGGAAAATCTAGGAGAGGTTAGAAGGAGCCTTGAGTGCGGCCTTAAAACTCCATAGGTTCTTGGTGAAAAATGCTTGACTTAAAGTTTTCTCAAGTACTTGATAAACTTGGAGAGGTTAGAAGGAGTTTTGGGCGTGGCCCTAAAACTCCAAAGGCTTTTGATGAAGAGTGCTCGACTTAAAGATTTTCCGAGTACTCGATAAACTTGGAGATGTTAGGAGGAGCCTTGGGTGCGACCCTAGAACTCTAGAGGCTCTTGTAAAGATTGCTCAAACAAAGATCCCAAAGCCCCCGTGAAGGATGTACTTGTTTTGTTCATGATCTTTCTTTGGGTTTAGATAAGTTGTCTGCTCCAGCCATCAAATGTATATTCCTTGGGTATTCCAAATTGAAAAAAGGATATCGTTATTATTCTCCCTTCAATAATCGCTACTACGTCATGTCACATTTTTTTTAGGGGGAAAGCTCCATATTTCTCTTCTTCCATGACTGAGTCCACACTATTCCTTAAAAGTTACCGATTCTCTCTTTTGGTTCATTTCTTTCTCCTTTGTAGGAACCAGCCTCTCCTATAGGTTCCCCTAAATTTTCTCCTGGCAATTCTGAACCCAACCCATGTCGACTGTCTAGTGCCACATTGGAGGTTCCTAATGGCATTTTGGAGGAAAATGAAAGATCAGACAAATCATGTCTTACTACAACAGCCACTCCTAATACGGACCTTCCAAAGCAAATCCTAATTTGTCCATTGCTTTTCGAAAAGGTATCCGATCAACTCAGAATCCTCATCCTATTTATAATTTTTTAAATTGTCATCGTCTCTTTCCCTAATTTTCTTTTGTATCATTTTTATCTTCTATTTCAATTACAAAACATATTCATGAGGCACTTAATCACCCAAGATGGCAACAAGCCATGATTGATGAACTACAGGCTCGTGAGCACAATGGTACTTGGGAATCGGTTCCCCTTCCTCCTGGTAAGAAAATTGTTGGTTGTTGACAAGTATATGCTATTAAAGTTATCCAAGACGGACAGATTGATCGTCTCAAAGCTCGTCTAGTTGCCAAAGGATGTACACAAATCTATGGCCTTGACTGCAAAAATTCCTTTTCCTAGCTTTGTTGCTCAAGGGGAGTTTAGATTGGTTTGCAAATTATGACTCCGATGTTCTCTTTATGGGCTTAAGCAGTGCCTAGGAGCTTGGTTTGGAAAGTTTAGTTCTGTTATCCAAGCTTTTGGGTTGAAACGTAGTGAGGCAGATGATCATTCAGTCTTCTATTGTCATACCTTTCTAATAAATGTGTTTATTTGATGGTTTACGACACGTAGATGATAATCATAATAGTCATCACTGGTAATGACCATTAGAAGATCTCTCAGTTGATGAAACATCTATTTAGCCATTTTCAAACCAAGGATTTGGAAAAATTAAAATATTTCCTTGATATTGAAGTAACTCAACCAATGAATGGAATTATCATCTCGCAGGAAGTATGCGTTAGAAATACTTAAAGAAATTAATATGTTGGATTGTAGACCTATAGATAGTCTGACAGATTCAAATCATAAATTGTTGTCTATTTGCTTATCTAGGCCTGTCATGGTCTAGTGTAGAAGCAGAATATAGGGCTATGGCTACAGCTGCTCATGAGCTTATTTGGATTAAACAACTTCAAAAATTGAAGTTTGGAGATGCTCAATGGATAAAGCTATGTTGTGATAATTAAGCATCTCTTTATGTAGCTTCTAATTCAATGTTTCATGAAAGAATTGAACTTTCTAAGGAAGTCAACACTAAATTTATTAGTTCTAATGATCAACTAGCAAACATTTTCATAAAATCTCTAAGGGAGCCTCGAATTCAATATATTTGTCCCAAGGTTGAAGTTTGGACTAATATGCTCCAACTCGAGGAGTGTTGGAAATAACAACAATTAAATCTAAAATTCATGTACCTAGGTTGTATCATTCATATACTCAGGGAGTAGCATTATTATTAATTGTCTTGTAAACATAAATTATATTTATTCCTAAGTGTATATAAATATCAAACCTGCCAAGTCCTAAAAACTCAAGCATTTCACAAATTTCTAGCCTAAATTCTTCTTCCCAAGTCTTTCAAGTAAATATATGCCTCAGGCATGAGTTTGGTCTTATGGTGTTTTTGATATACAAAACTTTAACCAACAAAAAACAACGAAGGAAAAATAAGTTAACCGATAGTTACGCTTACATTAGGTAGCAAAACTTCTAAATTTTCTGTGTCTCCTCCATATAAAGTTAAAGCAAAACAGTTGGATTAAAATGCATTCATGTGTATCAACTGTCAACAAGCTACTTTTTAAATTATGCTCTGTAACTTCTATATCTTTCTTGATCAAGCACTCGGGATAAAGAGACATGAGGAAGACAAAGTGGCAATACAACCGATTCCTCAGACTTCAGGAAATGCAACTGCCTAAATAACGTATGTCCAATAATAATAAAAAATTAAGGGAGATAGGAAAGACTATGGGTAAATAGTGGGGTGGGAAAGACTAGAGCATAGCTCAAGAGAGACATACCCTGGAATCAGAAATATTGCCAAACTTGAGAACTACATAATTAGTCATTCGTGACGATGGCGGGACAAACTTTGATTTGTTCTGTTCCACCAAGCTTTTTAAATCAACACTACACCGTAGAAAGGAAAGTGAGATATATAAATCAATACATACATATATGAAACAGCAAGGTATCAAGTAGATAGCATCATTCAATTATCTGATTATGAGCCTTTCAAGAAAAAATTATCTGATTATGAAAATTCCTGATTACTTTGCCCCATCACTTATTTAATTTCCCCAAGTGTAAATAAAAAATAAAAAAAGGCATTCTTTGATGTCCATTTCTCGAAATCTGACTGACTTACGACAATGACAAGATTATGCATAATCATGAAACTCTTCAAGGATGCATCACCAAATCCAAATTCTAATTGCTTTTCTTGCAGCAATTGGAATGTAAAATCACACATAGCATATTATTGTCAACTTATTAGTTGAATTACATGAATTCATCAAATTAACACGAGGAAATTACACTGATCTCATTTGAGGTTTGACTTAATTATACTCAGAACCCTTTTTGTTTCAGAAGTTACACTCACCTCCGCTTGGAGGAGGACAATGTGATTTTAATTATTACCCTTTCAGGGGAGATAAGTGTAATGATAAAATAAATATCAAAGGAGCTAAGTGCAATTTCAAAATCAAGAAAACAAGGTGGGTGCTGAGTATAATTAAGCTAAACCTCAAGAGAGATAAGTGTAATTTCCCCAATTAACAAGTTTCTGAATGATTATTGTCCTTTCTATGAGGGATTATCATATTGTTAGAGATGCAATATTTAACAGTCATGATGATATCACCCCTTCCATGGTCTACAACTTCAAGCAATATTAAGAAAAGTTGAAAAAAGGTCTCAAAATTCAAACTGCAAGGAACTACAATTATTCCCTTGAAACCAAACCTATTACCAATTATTGATCATCCCTTCCCTACCATTCCCTATTTTTTCTCGTTTTCAATTTCACATTAACAGTAATAATAAGAAAAGTTCAAAACAGGCCCCAAAATTCAATTATTCCCTTGAAACCAAAACCATTACACATTAACCAATTTCAATTCAAACAGGTCGTCAAAAAAAAAAAAAAAAAAAGAGAAGCCTAATAGAAATCACTTTTTATACAAAACGACATAATTTCGTTGCAGTGAAGAAGAAACGACAGACCTTGTAGAGAAGAAGAATGCTCTGACAGGAATGGAGGAAGGTTTGGCGTCGTGTTCATCAACGCCGACAGCGCCAGTGCCATCAGCGACCTCAGAGCAGGAAACGGCGTCGTTCCAGTCCAAAGAAGGAGCTGAAGGAAGGGAAGACGAAACGCACCGCATAAGGGAGAACCCGAAATTAGAGCCGAAATCATCGTGGCGTGTTTTGCTTGCAGCGAAGGAAAGAAAAGAGTGTGAGTTAGTGAGAGTAACGATCGTGCGCAATGATAGTGATGGTGATGATGATGATGATGGAGAAGAAGAATAAGAAGAGTAAGAAAGTGAGGAGTGAGTCGAAGAAGAAGAAGAAAAGAGGTGATAGGAACGAAGGCGCAAGGTTCTGAGAGTGAGGGTTAGTTGGGTGGTGCTGCTGTCCAATGTGCGCCACATCTTTTTTTTTTTGGTTTGGTTTCAAGGGGAGGGAGACTCAAACGAACCGTATCTATATTATGTACCAACAAAACAATATTCAACTTAGATAAGGGGCGTTTCGGTCACGCCACACTCATTCATTCTATTTTAGCAAAATTATTAGTTATTTGGTCCTTTATTTTAATTGTTTTTTTCAATCCCTTAATTCTTTTTTCTCTTTTTTTTAACAATTAAGCCACATATGTTTACAAATGTTAACAATGTTAGCCTAAATGTTAGTATCCATCCAACATTGTTACTAACAATCTATGTGTCCATTAAATATCCAAGTGACCATGATGTAGTATGTGATGTAACACCCGAATTAGTATTTTATTAACAATTTTGGCCTAAACATTAGTATTCATCCAACATTGTTACTTACAATCTATGTGTCCCTTATCTTAATTATTTTGTTTAACTTGGTCCCTTAATTTTTTTTGTGACAAATAAGTCTAATATGTTTATAAATGTTAACAATGTTGGCCTAAACGTTAGTCTCCATCCAACACTGTTACTAATGGTCTTACGTGTTCGTTAAGTGTCCAAGTGGCTATGACATGGTGGGGTGATGTGGCACCCAAAATCTGAGGGGCGTGACAACAAGCAATAACACGTCTTCAACCTTCTCATCTCCTTCACTCTCTTATTTATGCAGAAGCAACTAATTCATTATAGAAGGGATCTCATGTTCATCGAACGGCAGAAGCAACCAAACCACCCCTCCTATGTTGATTTTCACCGACATAGAGAGCACGATTTTCGATGCCAAATGTTTGATTTGTTGTAGATTCTCCAACTGATCAATTCAAAATGACATGAAGTTGTGGCCTTTTAAGGTTGTCCTTGGTGCAAGTGACAAACCCATGATCTTGTCACATACAAGGGTGAAGAGAAGAAGTTCTCAATTGAAGAGATCTCTTCCATGGCGCTAACAAAGATGAGGGAGGTAGCAGAAGCGCTTCTTGGTACCGTGAAGAACATTGTGGTATCCATTCTTGCTTATTTCAACGATCCACTAAGAAGGGCATCAAAGGATGTTGAGGTGATTTTTGGTATGAATGTGTTGCAAAATATCAACGAACCCACTGTTTTGAATGTGTTGCGAATCATCAACAAACTCACTAGGACTCCCAAGGTTCAGTAAGTCTTGCAGGATTTCTTCAATGGGAAAGAGCATTACAAGAGTATCAATTGTGATGAAGTTGTTGCATATGGTTTGGGTTTCTAAGCTGCAATCTTGAGTGGTGAAGCTGTAACGCCCCTTTCTAGGGTGCCACGCTTAAGGACGTATTATTATTATAAGGTCGAAAGTAATGGAATAATTATATAGGATTTAACAAATATTACGGTTTCAAAATTACTTTTCATGAAGCTAGTCGATCAAATTTAAAGTAAATCATACATGGTAAAGTATTAAAACATTTTATGGACATAACACATGCATAGAATAGCGACTAAAAATGCCTCAGGCACCAACATCCATAAACATAAAATAAATAGACATAGGTCTACGACACATCGGTTCAAAAGACTCCAAATCAAAAGAGGCAAATTGTAAGGCCGCGAATATATATAGCATAAAACCTAGAGACAGCAACATTGTGGTGTAAATATACCTCCATAATAAAACATAAGATAATAACCGGATAAACAGGGACCTAATCAAGACTGGCCAAAAACTAACAACACTGCACAAAGGGCGGATAAACTCAACACAAAGTCCAGTCGTAAATTCGACTATAACGTTCCATATAGACGAATAATAGCACTCCAAACAGAAAGAGGTGGTCCTCCACGATAGCCACGGATAGTCCAAGTCACTAGTCCAAAGCATCGAAAGTTGTTTGGATCATCATAGATAACAAAAGAGTCTATCCCATCATGAATCTTCGCTGTGATATGTCATGACACCTCCGATTCTCCCGTCGGCATCCTCGTCTAAAGAAAACACACGACAAGAGAAACAAGAACCAACGTAATGTAACACCCGTTTTCTTGATTAAGGAATCAGACAGTAATTAAGTTGGTGTGAGAGCCTAATTTTGTTCGTTAGGTGTTAATTAGTATGTGTTTAAAATTTGGGGTCAATCGGACTTCAAACGAGTTCAAAACGCGACGAAACGTGTGAATCAGAGATTCTGGTCAAACTGGTCAACGCGGGTTAGGCCGGGCTCAGGTATGTTGAGCCGGGCTCAGAAAATTAGGCCGGGCGCAGATTTGTTAGGCCGGGCACAACTCAAAGGTGGTGATCTACGCATTTGGGCCGGGCGCAGAAAACTTGAGCCGGGCGTAATCGGCTGAGCCGGGCGCAGAAAACTTAGGCCGGGCGTAATCAGTGCTAACTCACCCCCTTAGGCTTTAAAATGCTAGAAACTTGTAGACCTTTTTAGAATTTTTGAGAGGGACCAGGAGAGAGCTCGAGAGTGAGGGAGAGAAAGTGGGTTTAGCTAATGTTTCTTCGATCCAACTGAGGTAATGCTCAAATCCCTAACTTGGCATTGTCATTTACTTCCCTTGGATTCTTGCTTCAATCTGAGTTCTATTTGAGAAACTGTCGCAAGATTAGAGGTCATGACATTGCTAGGACTCTGTCCATGTGTTAGGGTAAATTTTGGAGCATCAAGGAACTATCTGGGGTGCAAGGCAGCAGCTGGTTAGAGAGGAAGAGAAGTTTGGACAACGATACCGGATAATCCAAGGTGGGGAGAAAGTAACCGACATCGTCGGGGAGGCAAGCATAGAGTCACAGTTATATATATATGCATGTATGTAGGGTGCCCCTGACCCTACTAGGATATTGAGTAATCAACAATGGCTAAACACCACTAAAATAATATTTTAATAATGTCTTTGGTTTAGTTATTGTAGATTTGTCAATATTCGGTTTGAAACTCTAGGTTAGAGAACTGATAATGATTGGGGTTGTTTGCTATGTCTGCTACTGTGATAACTGCTATAACATGCTTGGTTGTGATGATTGATGTGATAGCCTGATATTAGATGGTTGTAAGTTGTAATGGTCCCATGGAGGGGACTTGGCGTACTCTGATAGATGTGCTGTATATATTGTATATATATGTGGATGACGTCGCTTGCGTATGTTTAAACTGTTTTAAAATAACTACAATTTTTATTTTACATATATTTTCGAATGTAATAAACGCGTTAACGTTAATTACGCATTAAGGTTTAATTAATTAGGGTTTTCTTAATGGGACATTGGGGTGTCTCATTTGGTGGTATCAGAGCAGCTCGATTCTAAACCGGACTGTGGGATTAGGTCTGATTAGGAGTGAGGACTGTGGGGTAGGATGAGTACCGACACTATTAGTTGGATCCTCATTGGATGTCAGCTATGCTTAGATTGGGTAGAGTGTCCGATACACGAATTATTCTCAAAGTATGAGAATGATTACGTACCGCATTTGTAAGACATATATTGGATGTAAATGCTTATGTATTGAATTATATGTCTTACAAGTGAGCACTAATACTTTCTTTTGGAAGTTAAAATGGTGCGTGGAAATGGACGTCATGGAAGGGCCAGAATTGGCGGAGTCACCGATACCAACAATCTAGGAAGTTCATCGGGAACGAACAATGGCGGTGAAACCAACGAGATGATGAGGGTGATAAGAGAGTTGGTAATTGCTATACTGCAACAAACTCAGGAGAATACCCAGTTCATCAGAAAGCAAGAAGAGAAAGATGAGAGACAGCAACAATGACCTCAAGAATGCTTCCGATGCCGAGGACCGCATCAAGTTAAGGATTGCTTAGCTCAGCAAAGGACCACCGTTGGTGTTTCCGATGTGGCAAGATAGGCCACATATCTCGAGATTGCACACTGAAAGTTCAACTCCAACAACGAAGCGGTGGATCGATGAGGAGTAACATTCAGAGAGGAAGAGGAGGCAAATTTCAGACAAGGGCAAAGCCGTACAGTCGCCCGGTTTAGAAGTCAGCAAATGTTAGAGGGGAGAGTTCTGGTCAAGCACAACAGAAAGATTAGATATGTTTTAAGTACGGAGGACCTCATTTCAAGGGAGACTGCCCTTTGTTGTTGAATATTACATAATACAAGTGTGGTAATGTGGGCTACATGTCTTGGAATTGCCCTCAAAGCAATGTCGGGAGAATTCAGAATACACAACCAGTTCGGAAGAATCAAGGAACAGGAAGACAGACTCAAACCAAAGGTCAGCAAGGTGGAAGACCTCAGGCTGTTGGAAAAGTCTTCACCGTGAGAGAATCTGAGTTTTCTCAGTGTCCTGATTTGATACAAGGTAAGTGCTTAATGTTTGGAAAGCTCTTATCTGTTTTATTTGATTTGGGTGCTAGTTATTCTTTTATATCGATGGAGTGCATGGATCATTTGCATTTACCTATTTCTTCATTAGCTTATGACCTTACTGTTTCTACCCCTACGGGAGAAACTTTGACTATTATTTTGTTTGTCGGAATGGTCCTATTAATTTAGAAAATAGGCAATTTGATGTAGACCTCGTCTGTTTGCCTATGCACCAAATTGATATTATCCTAGGCATGGACTGGCTTTCGGCCAATCATGTTATATTAGACTGTTCAAATAAAAACCTTTGTTTTTCGGAGCAATCTGGATTATTGCCTGCCAGTTACAGTAACTCGGAAGATGGACGACTTAGAGATTGCATGGTATTGTTTTCCTTGGAAGCCAAGGAGTCTCCTAAGCTGGATGCACTGCCTGTTGTTTGTGAATTTCCAGAAGTTCTTGCGGATGATGTTCCAGGGCTGCCACCTAAGAGAGAGATAGAGTTCACAATTGATCTTATACCAGGGACCGGACCAATATCGATGGCACCGTAGTGAATGTCCCCAGCAGAGTTAGAAGAATTGAAGAAGTAGTTGGATGACATGTTAAAGAAGGAGTTCATCCGACCTAGTGTTTCACCATCGGGAGCACCAGTTTTATTTGTGAAAAAGAAAGATGGTAGCTCAAGATTGTGTGTAGATTATCGGCAACTGAATAAGGTAACAATCAAGAATAAGTATCCGTTGCCAAGAATAGATGATCTGATGGATCAGTTGCGGGGAGCAACTGTGTTTTCTAAGATAGATCTGAGATCAGGATACCATCAGATTAGAGTAAAAGAAGAAGATATACCGAAGACTGCATTCAGGAGTCGGTATGGTCATTACGAGTATCTGGTTATGCCTTTTGGCGTAACTAATGCACCTGCTGTATTCATGGATTACATGAATCGTATTTTCAGACCATATCTTGACAAATTTGTCGTGGTGTTTATTGAGGACATTCTGATCTACTCTCCGAGTAGAGAAGAACATGCAGAGCATATTCGGACTGTACTTCAAATACTTAAGGACAGACAACTTTATGCAAAGTTGTCTATGTGTGAATTTTGGTTGGACGAAGTACAATTTCTTGGGCATGTTATAAATAAGGATGGAATAGTTGTAGATCCTACCAAAGTTTCACGACAAAGAGTGAAGTGAGAAGTTTCCTTAGACTGGCATGATACTACAGAAGGTTTGTAGATGGATTCTCAAAGATTGCGTTACCTCTAACGTAATTAATGAGAAAAGGAAAAGTTGAGTGGACAAATGTGTGTGAGGCTAGGTCTCAGGAGAGCATAAGAGTGTGTCTGTTATATGCCATGTAAACTAGTACTTTGTAATAGGATACTGAGCTTGGCCACCTCAGTGTGTTATTGAACTGCACTAGAGACATGGTAGCCGACAGACGAGGACATGGAAATCAAAGGTAGATTCCCTCGAAAGAGGAGTTAATAGGGAAAAGATGGAGGAAGTTGAAATTGAATAAAAGGGATGGAAGGGAATAGTTAAAGTGAACATAAAAGTTTAAAGTATTTGTTCGATTAGAAAAAGCTTAATATGAGACAACAGAGATGGATAGAATTCATAAAGGATTATGAATTTGATCTTCCATATCATCTTGGGAAAACTAATGTTGTAGCAGATACTTTAAGTTGGAAATCTTTACAAGTATTTGCTATGATGGTTAAAGAATTGGAATTGATCGAACAATTCAGAGACACGACTCTTGGGATAATGGAATTATTCCAGGATAAGATGAGTTTGGAATGGTTACTATTACCAGTGAATTCCTAGACTTAATCTAGAAAAAGCAAGCAGAAGATCAATATCTCCAACAGGTTAATCAGAAAATAGAAGCAGGTGAACCCTTAGAGTTTAAGAGAGGTACTGATGGAATCATAGAGTTTGGAGATAGAATCTATGTGCCAAATGATAGAGAAGTTAAGAATTTAATTTGAGAAGAAGCATACAAAAGCAAATTAAGTTTTCATCCAGGTGCTACGAAGATGTATCTAGATTTGAGGAAAATGTTTTGGTGGCCTGGAATGAAAAAGGAAGTTGCAAAGTATGTCCAATCCTGTTTGGTGTGTCAAAAGGCAAAGATTGAACACCAGAAGCCAACAAGATTATTGCAATCTTTGGATGTCCCAAAATGGAAATGGGATAGTATTGCAATGGATTTTGTGTCTGGTTTGCCTGAGAGGTGATTAACAAAATGTGCTCATTTCTTGCCTATCAATCAAAAATTCTCATTGGAAAGATTAACCTAGTTATATGTTAAGGAAGTAGTTAGACTGCATGGAGTGCCAACAAGTATAGTTTCGGACAGGGATCCGAGATTTACATCAAGATTTTGGCAAAGCTTACACAGTGCATTGGGAACGAAGTTAAGAATGAGTTCAGCTTATCATCCTCAGACGGATGGTCAGTCGGAAAGGACAATTCAGTCACTGGAAGATTTATTAAGAGCATGTGTGTTGGAACATACGGGTAGTTGGGACGAATTTCTTCCATTGATTGAGTTTACATATAACAACAGTTTCCACTCAAGTATTGGAATGGCACCATATGAAGCGTTGTATAGAAGAAAATGTAGAACCCCTCTCTGTTGGTATGAAACAGGAGAAAATCAATTGATTGGACCCGAGGTGGTACAACAAACAACGGAACAAGTTCGGAAGATTCAGGAGAAAATGAAAGCAGCAATGGATAGGCAGAAGAGCTATAGTGACAAAAGGAGAAGATCTTTGGAATTCCAGGAAGGCAATCATGTTTTTATGAGAGTCACACCGAGGACTGGAATTGGCAGGGCAATAAAATCCAGAAAGCTTACTCCTCGTTTTATCGGACCATTTCAAATTCTTCGTCGAATTGGTCCAGTTGCCTATCAGATAGCCTTACCACCTAATCTTTCAAATCTTCATGATGTTTTTCATATATCCCAACTCAGAAAATATTATCCTGATCCATCGCACATCATAGAACCTGAATCAATACAGTTAAGAGAAAACTTAGAATATGAGGCATTACCTGTACGAATTTAAGAGTGGAGGATAAAAGAACTTCGCGGGAAGCAAATTCCTTTAGTCAAGGTCATCTGGGATGCAGTTACTGGTGATGCAACCTGGGAGAGAGAAGCTGATATGCAACAACAATATCCGCATCTGTTTACAAGAGGTAATTTAATTTAAATTTCGAGGACGAAATTTATTTTAAGGAGGGTAGTAATGTTACACCCGTTTTCTTGATTAAGGAATCAGACAATAATTAAGTTGGTGTGAGAGCCTAATTTTGTTTGTTAGGTATTAATTAGTATGTGTTTAAAATTTGGGGTCAATCGGACTTCAAACGAGTTCAAAACGCGACGAAACATGTGAATCAGAGATTCTGGTCAAACTGGTCAACGCGGGTTAGGCCGGGCTCAGGTATGTTGAGCCGGGCTCAGAAAATTAGACCGGGCGCAGATTTGTTAGGCCGGGCGCAACTCAAAGGTGGTGATCTACGCATTTGGGCCGGGCGCAGAAAACTTGAGCCGGGCGTAATCGGCTGAGCCGGGCGCAGAAAACTTAGGCCGGGCGTAATCAGTGTTGACTCACCCCCTTAGGCTTTAAAATGCTAGAAACTTATAGAACTTTTTAGAATTTTTGAGAGGGACCAGGAGAGAGCTCGAGAGTGAGGGAGAGAAAGTGGGTTTTGGGAGAGAAAAATTGATTCTGAGGAAAATCCGTCCGATCGTAATTCCGACTTCGAATCTGTGACCAGCGCAGTGAATACTACGAGTATTAGCTAATGTTTCTTCGATCCAACTGAGGTAATGCTCAAATCCCTAACTTGGCATTGTCATTTACTTCCCTTGGATTCTTGCTTCAATCTGAGTTCTATTTGAGAAACTGTCGCAAGATTAGAGGTCATGACATTGCTAGGACTCTGTCCATGTGTTAGGGTAAATTTTGGAGCATCAAGGAACTATCTGGGGTGCAAGGCAGCAGCTGGTTAGAGAGGAAGAGAAGTTTGGACAACGATACCGGATAATCCAAGGTGGGGAGAAAGTAACCGACATCGTCGGGGAGGCAAGCATAGAGTCACAGTTATATATATATGCATGTATGTAGGGTGCCCCTGACCCTACTAAGATATTGAGTAATCAACAATGGCTAAACACCACTAAAATAATATTTTAATAATGTCTTGGGTTTAGTTATTGTAGATTTGTCAATATTCGGTTTGAAACTCTAGGTTAGAGAACTGATAATGATTGGGGTTGTTTGCTATGTCTGCTACTGTGATAAATGCTATAACATGCTTGGTTGTGATGATTGATGTGATAGCCTGATATTTTATTATTATAATATATTGTGGATGATTGGTGGATGAATGGGAATGACTGATAGTGTGATCTGGTTATATTAAGAGTTGACACCGTGGTAATGCCTTGAGACTGTGGCTTTAAGGCCGGGGATGTATTGCCATCCAATGTGAGACTGTGATTTTGAGATTTGGATTGTGAGAGAAGGTTCCGGTGTTAACTTAAGGATGGTTGTTGCATTGCATATTGCCAAGGTGGCGAGCCGTATGACAGGGAGTCATACGAGGTTAGTTGTACTCGAGTGCGAGTACGGATTACGGAGGGGCCGGTCTGTGAAAAGACCTTCGGGATGTACGAACTGGACTCGGGAGTCTCACAATGACCATTAGGTAGCTCCTAGTGCGTCGTGTACCCCGGTAGAGCCTAGTTGTCCCGACTTTGCCCTGAGTATCCACGTCTAAGGTTGACTATCCGAGGCGACCCAGATACCTCTGATGGAGCTGAGCTCACAGAGAGATGCACTCTTATGGGTCACGGCGAGCGGAAAAGTTACCTAGACAAACTAACTGACATTCCTTAAGCAGAGAGGCTTGATAAAGGAATGTCTTGGGGTTGAGACCCGGATGAGATATATCGGCCGACATGCATAGGAGTGAGACTCCTTAGAGGAATGATCTGAGAATGTGACTCTTGAAGATGATTGTGTTGGTGTGACTGGATGAATGATTGTTTATTTGTTGTATGATGTATATGTGACTGTTGATCTATGTGTCCCCATCCCCATTTTTATGACTATGTTTTGTTGCTTATCTCCCTTCTTCCTCTATCTTTCCTGTATGTTATCTGTATGGTAGATTAACAACAATGGCAAGATGGAAACGACAACTTGGAAAGATTACCAGCCACAACGGTATCTACAGAAGATTCCACCACGGGTATAAGTGTGCCGTTAAGGTGAAGGCAAGGGTAGTTATAGACGCCCACATCACTGATAATGTGGATATGTCGGATGCGTCTGTAGGTAGTGAGCCTATACGAGATTGTTCTGTATTTTGAGAGGCGGGCCGGGTATCTCTAGGACTTCTTCTGTGTCTCTTTGGTTAGTATGTATATGTTTATACTTTGAGTCTTTATAGATGGTTGTAAGTTGTAATGGTCCCATGGAGGGGACTTGGCGTACTCTGATAGATGTGCTGTATATATTGTATATATATGTGGATGACGTCGCTTGCGTATGTTTAAACTGTTTTAAAATAACTACAATTTTTATTTTACATATATTTTTGAATGTAATAAACGCGTTAACGTTAATTACGCATTAAGGTTTAATTAATTAGGGTTTTCTTAATGGGACATCGGGGTGTCTCACGTAACGAGGTGAGATTCCTGTTGTCAAGCAACTTACGATGGCTGAAGATGGCGCGACTCTCAAGCATGACTCGATATATAAGCATGTTATCCAAGCATAAGGAAATAACATATATATAGCAAAAGTAAACAGTTAACAACAGTTGTAACAGCCTGATTTTCGTATATGCTGTATTATCGGTAAAAATATATTTATTTATATTTTTATCTAAGACCTAGGAAATGATTTTGGAGAAAACAAAATCATATCTAGAACCTACTCTATGGTAGGAAGCTCTGGTTAAATTTTGGGTTTAAAACTCAGATGGAAATCGGTCTGCGTTTTTACTGACAGTATAATTTTTATACCGCCAGAAAACCCTAATTTGACTCGAAAATGAAAAATTTTAGATTTTTATATTATATCTATGAGGAAGTCTAGTTCCCAAAATTTTTCTCAAAAATAAAATATTATATTTTATTCTGGTGAATTTTAGCGAAAAACGGACGGAAACCCTAATCGGGAAATCGACGGAGTTGGGAACGGAACTGCAGAGATAGAACCGGATACTGGAGGAGCTGAGTCATGGGGTGAGTCACCACCATGACTCACCAAGCATTTATGAACATTTAATGCAAGTAATCATGACTTTTTAGGTAAAATGACCAAAATGCCCTTAAACTTAACCTAGCCTATTCTAGTTAATTGTTAACCATGGTTAAGGCAAGTCAAGGCCAATTTGATCTCTTCTTCCTCCTATGTGGTGAAATAGGCAGTCACACCATCCATTCATTCTTCACCACACATTTTAACCTAACCATGATTACTATTAATTATAGTTAAGTTATTATATTATTTTCTAACTTAACCTAGGTCAAGTAAACTCAACTAGGTTCATTTTAACCAATTAAACAACTCCTCACTCACTTATTCACTCATTCTTGCGCAGCCCAAGCCCTCCCCACGCTTAGCACATTTCATTTTTCTCTCCTAAGCTTTTACTCACAAAAACACAAAGAAACCCATTTGTGTTCTTGACAAGTTCTTCATTGTTCTTCAAGTTCCTCATCAAACTTCTTCATTCTAAGGTGACGAACCTATTTCTAATCATCTTAGCTTCATTAAACATCCATCAATCTTCATGTTCATCAAGTTTTTCACCTATTTCAATTTCTAGATCTAGATTTTCAAATAATTCTAGAAAAGTGTAGAAAAATCATTTTAATGTGAAACCAATTTCTATGATCTTCATATGACTTCTACTTTGATAATCTAAGAGCATGAAAGCAAAATAATTTTCCTCCCTATTATCTATTGATGGTCGAAACTAGGTCTTTTTGGGCAAATGAAGTTTTGTTAAATTTTTAAAAGTATGACACTTGATCTTAACTCCTTAATGAGACACCCCGTTGTGCCATTAAGTATTTATTAAACTTAAGCGCTTACTTAATGTTAATCCTAACCCAAAAATACGAAGGAATTAAAAACTTAATTAATAATCATATAACTTCTGCAAATTAACACACTGCAAATTAAAAAAACACACAAACGTTGTAATATATAAATACCCATAGGTTTAATCCATTACAATACCAACACACTGTTTAGAGTATCCTATCCTAAACTTACTACACTATATCGTTACATCCGTAACTGGTTCTTCGACATCCATTTCAAACAGAGTTCCATCCAACTCCTCAGCAACGTATTCCTCCACCGAGTCTTCTAACGAAATAAAGTGTACATACACGAAAATACAGAAATAGGAAGATAAGAAACAGTTCTATCATCATAAGCGGAAAAGACTCATAGCATATAATATAATAGCGGTCACAGACAAACAACACACATAACTAACAATCATCCTCAATCATGATATCTTCGTCTACCCTCAATCTCATACAACTAAACCTTTATATGCTGACGTGGCCACCACCAATCCTATCACACATCCCTTTCCTGCTGAGGGATGTTAGTCAGTCATCCAAGCGATGCATCCCCTCCAAAATCGGTGTACATACTCATCCATGGTGAGAATGCTCATGCAAAGCAATGACATTATAGCTGCACAGCATAGTCGGTGCACACCCTGGTTCAAGGGTGCTCATGAATATCAAATGGCACTATAGCTGCACAATCTAAAACTAAATTGGGAAAGCCCCGCAAGAACTTCGGACCTCGTGTGTTCCCAATACATGGTTGTGAATAACAATACATATGAACCTCACTGACCCGTATCAATAACAACCTAGTACCTTAAGCTTTCCTCATAGCCTCCACTTACATTCTATATCACATCACTTCTATAAAATAATAGCTAGGCATCTCTAATTCATATTCAAGCTCTCACCCAAACAAAATACCTCCGAGCAACATATATCTTTACTTAAAATCAACTAAGCAATTTATCAAACCAGACAGATCATGCATAACATAGTAATCAATAAAATATTCAAACATCAAAATAAAACGTCACATGCAGTAGAATACCTCAACCAGCGAATCACAAACAGTCAATAATCATAATGTCAAACATCCTCAATATTATAAGATTATCCTACTGGCGATAAACTTACAATCCCCAAATCATCATTGGTTTTACGGAAGAGATTCCAATACGATTTTGGTCTTGTCGATTACTCGACCACTAGTAGGGTTTAGGTCGCCCTACACAATTATTATAATATATACTACTTATCCATTCCGATGATAGGTTATTATTTCCCCCACCTGAACTTATCACCGGAATCACGAACTCTCCGATCCTCGTTAGTACACCACAGTTATCAGTTAACCTTCAACCAAAACAACACAAAAATGGATTAATCAAACAAAATCCATCCTTGACTACAATAGTCTAGGTTCGACCATGACTACCAAAAAGGGCTAAGGTTATTTTCTCAATTCCATCTTTTGGATCGTAGTTACTAGAGTCTTAACTAGCATAGATTAATTGTTACAAGACAAAAGTTTGAAACAAAATCCTCTAACCTCTAAGGTTAGGGTTTTGGCCAAGTATATGAAAATAGGCTGGAAATTGTTTTTTTATTGCAAACTCTTGGATTATCACTCTAGGGATTTCAAATAGTTTATTCAAGTCATCATCCAAGTAACAATTGAAGAAAACTCATCTAACCTCTTTATGATAAAATTCGGCCAAGAGAATAAAAATAAGGTTAGAAGTTTCTTTTGTTTACATACTCTTAGATCTATAACATAGAAACCCTAGATAGTTTATAACCAACTTCATCTAAGTTAAAAATTGAACAAAATCTCCTTTGACCCATTTAGAGGGCATTTGGCCATGAATAGAAAATATGGCTAGGAATTTATTTTGATTTCAAGCTTCTAGATTATCAATATAGAAGTCATATAAAGATCATAGAAATTGGTTTCACGTTAAAATGATTTTTCTACAATTTTTTACAATTATTTGAAATCTAGATCTAGGAATTGGTATTTGTGAAAACTTGATGAAAATGAAAGTTTGTTGGATGATTGATTAAGCTAAGAGGATTAGAAAGAGATTCCTCACCTTGGAATGAAAAGGTTTGATGAAGAACTTGAAGAACTTAATTAGCAAGAACAACAATGGTGTTCCTAGTGTTTTTGGTTAGAAAAATGATTTAGAATGAAAATGGAAAATGGTTAAGTGTGAGAAGGGTGTGGGCTGCATGAGTTTTGAGTGAATGAGGAGGAGAAATGGTTTTGCTACTTGTTTAGAAGAGAACCATGGTTGAAAGTAACTTGGCTTCGGTTCGGTTAAGTTAGAAAAACAATCTAATAACCTAATCTAGTCTAAGTAATCATCATAGCTAGGCAACGTTTGTATGGTGAATGGTGTGGCTGCTCCAAACACCACAAGAAAGGAAGAGAAATCCAATTTGATTTTGCCTTGGTCTTAACGATAGTTACCATTTAACTAGGATAGGTTAGGTTAGTGTCCAAAATATCTAGATATTTCTTTGTTGCATTTATGATGAAGATGAGTCACCACCATGACTCACCATGGTGACTCATTCCCTCTGAGTCATCATAGATGACTCGTCGTTCTGACCCCCGGTATATCTCTGCACATCCGTATCATATTCCGTTGGTTACCCGATTACGGTTTTTGAAGAGAAATGATGAATGAATGATGACATGGATCAAGTGATGAGGAAGGAAAGGGCTGAACGAAATTGACTAGATGTGGAGGGTTTTTATCCATGTAAAATGAGTGGTTGAGAGGAGGAAATGTGTCCTTGTTAATAACCATGAAAGCTTGGGGGCATTTTGGTCTTTTTACCTAGATATTTAGGAATCGTCATAAATGTACCATAAATGCTTCTCCCCTCGCATTTAATGCTTGTCCCTTCACATTTAATGCTTGTCCCCTCCGTCACATCAATCACTTCCATCACCTCTGCTCCATATCTGGCTCCGTCGTTTTACCCGATTAGGGTTTCCGTCCGTTTTTCGCTAAAACTTCACTCGATAAAATAAAATATTTTATCTTTGAGTAGAAATTCTTGAAATATATTTTTTCCCCCAACAAGTGGCAACATTTTGAAATATTTCATTTTCGGGCCGAAATTAGGGTTTTCTGCCAGTATAAAATTATACTGTCAGTAAAAACACAAATCGGTTTCAGTTTGAGTTTTAAAACCAAATTTTAACCAGAGCTTCCTACCATAGAGTAGGTTCTAGATATGATTTTGTTTTCTCCAAAATCATTTCCTAAGTCTTAGATAAAAATATAAATAAATATATCTTTACCGTTAATACAGCATATCCGAAATCGGGCTATTACACTTAAAACCTATAGTTTTTATATCTAGAAGCTTGAAATCAAAAGAAACTCCTAGCCCTATTTTCTAGCCTTGGCCGAATCTATGTTTATGAGAGCAAAATGAGTTTTGTTCAATCTTTAATTAGATAATGATTTGTATCAACTATTTAAGGTGTGTAGGTTCTAGATCCAAGAGTTTGTGCAAAAGAAATTTCTAGCCTATTTTACTCATCATGGCCGAAACCCTAACCCTAGAGGTTAGAAGATTTATTTCATATTTTTAACTTCTAGCAATTTATCTATGCTAGCTAATACTGTAGTAACTAGGATCCAAATGATGGAGTTGAGAAATTAACCCTAGCCTCATTTTGAATAGTTGGCCGAACCTAGCATAAAATAGATATAGATGAGTTTTGTTTGATTAATTGTTGTTATGTTGTGTTGGTTGAAGGTTAATGGATAACCGTGGTCTAGTAACGAGGATCGGCAAGTTCGGGAAATCCGGTGATAAGTAGTTTATAATATAATAATTGTGTAGGGCAACCTAAACCCTACTAGTGGTCGAGTAATCAACAAGACCAAAATCGCATTGGAATCTTTTCCGTAATACCAATGATGATTTGTGAATTGTAGGTTTATCGTGTTAGTATAAATTTAGAATATTTGAGGATGTCTGACTTTATTGTTATTGACTGTTTGTGATGCGCTGGTTGAGGTATTCTACTGCTTGTGACGTTTTATTTTGATTTTTGAATATTTTATGATGATTGTGTTATACATGATCTGCCTGGTTTGATAGTGTGCTTAGTTGTCTTTTAAGTAAAGATATATGTTGTTCGGGAGATGTTCATGTGGGTGAGAGAATGAATTGACTTAGAGGTGCCTAGCCTAAATTAATTATTTTATATACGAGAGATGACATAGAACATGTGTTGAGGCTATGATGGAAAGTTGAGGCACTAGGTTGTAACCGATGCGAGTCAGTGAGATATATATATGCATTGTTGTTCAAAGTCATGTGAGTGGAAACACTAGGTCAGGATATCCTATGTTGGATACAGGATATTACGGGTGAGTAACCTACGGATATTGATGCCGAGGTAGACTACCGTAATACTATTTTAGTCCTTAACGCGTTGTTCTGATTATCCTATCGAAGATAGAGTTACCATGTCTTTGTGCTTATTGTGCTATTTCCAATGGGGGATTAGTGACACACATTGTGCTTAATGCACTATTTCCTATTAGAGATTAGGGAATAGGGGCGCACTGAGTTACTAGGTATTTTGTGCTTATTGTGCTATTTCCAATAGGGGATAGTGGCGCACACTGTGCTTAATGCACTATTCCCTACGAGAGATAAGGGAATAGGGCGCATCGAGTTCTTGACCCCAGACCATTCTGGACTACTGACTAACGTGACAGGAGTAGAGATGGCCATGTTAGCATAAAGGTTTAGTTGCATGAGATTGAGGGTAGAGAATGATATCGTGAATTAAGGATGATGTTTGATTATGATTGATGATTATTTGTGAATATTGTTATATTATATGCTGTGTATTCTTTTCCACTTTTGATGATAGAACTGTTTCTTATCCCATATATTTTATGTATTGTGTATCTATTTTATTATGTGCTCGTACGAGAAGACCCTGTGGAGGAGCTTAATGCTGAGGAGTTGGATGGCACCTCTTATAAACCAGAAGCTGGAGGACGAGTTGTGAATTCGAGTGGTAGATTTTAGGAAGTATGGCCAGTGCGTCTTTTGGAGACGTTTTATATTTTCTGCTGATTATAATAGTTTGCCTAAGTATATAAGTATGTACTTGTACGGGATCCTACTGATAGGATACCCTAAACAGTATTTTGATAACTCTGATGCAAGACATATAGTGTGTATGTATTTTACTATGTAAGGTGTGATGCTTTAACTTTCAGACGTTGTATGCTTTATAAGTTAAGTTTTAATTTTTACGTATTTCGGCATTAAGCAAGCGATTAAATAATTAGTTGATAAGGTTTTAACTTAATAACACAACGGGGCACAATGGGGTGTCTCAACAGTCTAGTATCAATAATATAGTGATATGATGCAATCCAGACAAGCAACCTATACCACTTCCGTATAGTCCAAGTATACTACTGTTGAGACTAGACCCATACTCCGAAGCTAATAGGACATTTGGAAGGAGTGATTAGTAGTACATGTTTCACATCTGCCTATATCCAGCATAAAGTGCGTCCAATATTCATTGTCATATGTGGAATTGAAACTCATTGTGAAACACTCTACAAAACCTGAATCGGCTAGCGTCTAGTCGTAGATGTCAGTGTATTGCATGGAATGCCACAACCAAGAAGAATCACCAACTGGCCATCCGTGACCTTCCTACCCTGACCATCCCCAAGACCATTTAAGATCGTCATTAAGCAATCCTCACCAGCACAAGGCGTATGCTCTACTTCCTAGGCATAAAGGCCTTACCGACAGTTTTAATTGATCAAGCCGATAACGGCGAATGCTTTTGTATTTTTTCATCGAATAAATTTCGAGATTTCTTGCGTAAATCAAATGTCATTCTAGAGGCAGGGTAGACAGTACCAAACTATTTGGAATCACCCCTCATTGGACAATCCATGTTTCAAACGATTAGGTGTATTATGAAGATTGGTATTGTTAGTACGACAGTTAGAGAGAGTCAGGCATAGGACTTTGTTAGCTTGGTTTTATCTCTTAGTATCATATAGTTTAGGATAACAATTTCTTTTTTTGTTTTCTCCTCTTTATCTCTTATCTTCTGTAAATATACAGCAGAATAGTTTAAATGTAAAGTATCATTGTATCAGATTTTTAGAGATCAATAAAACAACGTTTTATGTAGTTTCTTTCCTCACCTTAACTTTTATGGTATCAGATTTAAAAGTTTAATTGTGAGTTGAGAGAAACTTTGGCTGCTATGGCCGATTCTGGTACAAGCGGGGGTGATGGTTCTGAGAGTTAGATCTCATAATCAACCCCAAAAATTGTACCCGCTGCACATAAGTCTGATAGCATGTCTCTTCAGATTGCTACTCATAAACTCTTTGGAAAAAAAATTGTCCAATGGTCTCGTTCAGTTAAATTGGTGATTCGTGGCAAAGGAAAATTTGGTTACTTGGATGGTTCAATCAAGCAACCTGATGCTAAGGATCCCACGTTCTTGAACTGGGAGATTCAAAATTCTATGGTAATGGCTTGGTTGATTCATTCAATGGATAGCATAGGCGATACTTACTTGTTCTATACCACTCCAAAAGAGATCTGGGATGCAGTCACATTGCCTATTCTGATTCGGAAGATTCATCATAAATTTTTGAACTCTGGGATCGTGCTCGTAATTTGCGACAGGGGGCAATGACTGTAACCCATTATTTCACTGCTTCAAAGAAGGTATGGCAAGAACTTGACTCGTTTCGCATTTGTAATTGGAAAGATGATGCTGATGGTACACAATATAATAAGATGTTGACAGAGGATAGAATCTATGACTTTCTTGCTGGTTTAAACCATTAGCTGGATGATGTTCGTGGTTGTATCTTTGCCACAAAACCTTTACCAGGTATTGATGCAGTTTATTCGGAGGTTCGTCGTTAAGAAAGTCGAAAATGGGTAATGCTTGACAGTTGATGAGTGTGATTTCACCTCATATTTCTTCATCATTTTGCATGCATTTTCATGTAGATTAGGCATTTTTATTTTGTTATTTGTTAGTTTTTCTTTGGAACGGGTAAGGTGGTTCTGTGGTGTTTGTGTGTAGGAATTCATGATTAAAATGCTCAAGTCCCGTTGGTTAGGAGTTTGCTTGAAGATGGAGCTTGAAAAGCAAGAAAAATGAGCATGGCAGAACCTATCACGGCCTGGGTATGATAACCATCATGGCCATGATCGTGTAAGACTGAAGAAAAAAAAAGCTTTTGGCGCCGTTGCTGGTGGCTGTGCTTTCTTGAATATCAATTTAATTTTTAAATTGTTTTTTCTAAACATTTTTTTCTTTTTCTAGTGTATCTATTTCTCTTTGCAGGTGATTTTTCTCTTTTATGCAAAGATCCCAAAGTCTTGGAACTCTTATTGAAGTTGATCCCGAGATCGAAAGGACTTTTCATAGACGTAGAAGACTACAAAGACAAAGAGCGAGAGAAAAGTTGATTCCCATTCTGCTTATGGCCGATCAACCGGATACCAAACCACTGAAGGACTACGCAGCCCCAAATGCTAGGGGTTTGTGAACTGGGATTGCTAGGCCAGAAATTGAGGCGGAGAACTTCACTATACCTCATCAGTTAATTGGCATGATTAGGCAACATCAGTTTGGAGGATTACCCTCGGAAGACCCAATCATGTGGAGACATTCTTGGAATTTTGTGATACAACTAGGATTCAAGGTGCCGCTATTGATGCTATCCGCTTGAGGTTATTCCCCTTCCTCCTTGACTGGAAAGGCAAGAGCTTGGTTGAAATCAGTGTCTGCTAATACTTTGTCAATATGGGACCAACTGGAATCCAAGACTGCTTACCTACGAACTCAGATCACCGCCTTCTTCCAAAAGGACGGTGAATGCTTATCTGAAGCTTGGGATCGTTACAAAGGATTGCTAAAGTCTTACCCACATCATGGGCTCAAGAAGTGGCTATTAGTGCATACCTTCTACAATGGATTGGATTATTCTTCGAAGGTGTCAGTTGACTCTACAGCTGGTGGAGAATTGATGAATAGACCACTAACTGAAGCATTCAATATCATTAAAAGCATAGCCACCAACTGTCATCAATGGGGTTCAGAAAGAGGTAATAACCCAAAAAAGCTTTCGGGAGTTAATTTGATGTAGATGGTGCGTATTTGATTATGTCTAAGTTTGATTCATTGAGTAAGCGCTTTGATAAGCTTGAAAAGGCTAATGTGAGTTCAATAGGTGCTACTAATGTTGCTTATGAGATTTGTGGAGTGCAGGGATATAACTTCGTGGAATGCCCGCAGGGTAGTTCTCCTGGATTAGGCGCTTCGGGTGAACAAGTAAATTCATGTCACAATTTTTATGACACGAACCCGAAGTTTCCAAACTATGTTCCCCCAGATTCTTACAACCAAGGAAGGAAGAATAACCCTTATCTCTCTTACCGGAACTACAACAACATGTTGAACCATGAATTCCAAGAAGGCCAAGGTAATATGAAACCTGCATCAGGGTATCCTCAAGTACAAAAGTCTAAACTTGAGTCTCTTTTGGAAAATTTTGTTGAAACTCAAACAAAGCAAAATGAAGAGTTTAGGTAACATGGTAGGGCTGTGGGCGAAGCCATTAAGGAACTAGCATTTAAGGTAGATAACTTAGCTATTCACAATAAGATGCTAGAGACACAAATTGCCCAACAAGCTAGTACATCTTTTGGGACTCCGGGTATGTTTCCAGGACATCCCGGAGTTAATCCCAGTGAGCAATGTAATGCTATATACTTGAGGGATTATAAGCTTGGGGTAGTTAAAAAGAATGTGGAATGTGAGGTGGACATAAGTGAACAAAAAGAGATAGAACCAAAGTATGTCCCTTCACCACCTTACCAACCCCCAATACCTTTCCCACAAAGGCTAGTCAAGAAAAAGCAAGTAGAAAAAGAGACCAAGGGTTTAATTGAGGAGCGTGATGAAATGATAAAAACTAATATGCCTCCTGAACTAAAAGATCCAGGAAGTTTCTCTATTGCTTGCTCAATTGCAGAAGTTAAAATAGATCATGCCTTATGTGACTTAGGGGCTAGTGTGAGTTTGATGCCACTTACCATCTTTGAGAGGTTAGGAATAAAGGAATTGAGATCATCCAAGTTCTCTTTACAATTTGAGGATGGCTCAACTAAAAACCCTCTAAGCATACTAGAAAATGTCCCCATAAAGGTAGGGAAATTTTTTCATTCCTACTGATTTCATGGTGTTGGATATGAACGGGAATTCTAAATTCCCTATCATTCTTGGAAGACCATTCTTGGCCACAGCTGGAGCAATAATAGATGTAAAAAATGGTAAGCTCTCTTTGAATGTAGAGAAAGGTAGGGTGGATTTTGATTTGACTAACTCATATAACAACCCTCCTTTTGAGAATCATGTGTGCAGGATTGAGATAATGCCTCCGAAGGTGAAGGAAGAGCTTAACATGGAAGCAACTCTCAAACTTTGCATGACAAATGATGCACCAAATAATGATGAAGTTAGAGGTACTCAACATGTGGAGTTAAAACTTCCACCGGGAGGAAGCAAGGCCATGAAACTCATAGTGAAAAGAGCAAAGCGAAATCACATGTTGCCTTATGAACACTATAAGCTCATTGAAGGTCTTCCTTGGAAGAGAGGTATTCTTTCACTTCCAAGCTCAGCTGATCCCGGTTGATTGAAGGGAGTATGGTCAAGTTTAAGACCGTAAATAAGTGCTTCTTGGGAGGCAACCCAAGTTTTCTTTCCCTTGCTATTTTGTTTTTTTTTTTGATTTTTGTTTTGAATAATCTGAGAAGTTTAGAGGAGAAAGATCACCAATTGATGGTTTTGTCAAGTGTGTTTGCAAATTGAAAAAGCATGAAGAGGAAAGAGGCATGGAAAATGAAGTCAGAGGAGATCATGGCCAGGCCATGACAGGCTTCACGACCGTGAAGGAAGAAAAGTGAGAAAATAATGGTGATCACGGGCAGGCCGTGAAATCCTTCATGGCCGTGACGCAAAAAAAAGGGGGAGGGGGCAGTGAAGATCACGGCCAGGCCGTGATAGCCTTCACGGGCGTGACAGACATAATCAGTGCAATCACGACCTAGCCGTGACGTGGGTCACGGCCGTGACAAAGCCAAGTTTCACGAGCGTGGAAAATCAAAGAGGCCCAGTAACGATCACGGCCCAGCCGTGAACACGGTCACAGCCGTGACACATCCTGCTGAACAAAACTTCGCTTCTCTCTCTACCATTAGCGTACATCTTCTAAATATCTATATGCGCGGCTCTCATCTACCAGGAGCGCATGATGGAGGAGCAGGCCCAACAGAGAACTTTGATCCAGTAGCTCTATGACTGGCATCTGAGCCAGCACCCACCACCACCACAGTGAGTTGTTCCATTTTTCACCTCTCTCCGACTTGATTATTTACACTAGGGACAATGTAAGTTTTTAAGCTTGGGGTAGGGGTATTATTTTGCATTTTTGCATATTGCATTCTTCATGTTGCATTCATTTAGGTGTAGTTTTGCATTATCACGTCATTAGATTGCCCTTGTTTTGAATTTGCATCCTATTGTGAGAGCTTTGTGCCAAATGAATTGAGACAGTGAATTTTTTAACCCAATTTTTGTATTCTTGTGATAGGCTAAAAAAAATTAAAATGCTAGAGATGATCTTTTGATGGTTGTTAATTAGCATGTGGTTCCCTGAATCTTTGTTTCTCATTGATTTTAAACTACTAAATGTGAGATTTTGAGCCAAAAAGGGGTACTCACTAAATCGGCCCCATTCCTTGTGATTGAGTGTTCTATTCCTCTTGGATTTTATCCTCTAGAACTTGACTTGAAACCATTTTGAAACTTAGAAATTTTTTAGAACATATTTGAAAATTATTGAGGCATTAGGTATTTTTCTGGCCTTCTGAGCTTTGAATGATTGAATGCTACCCCTTAGTTGCCCAATTTTGAGCTTAAAAAAAATGTTTTTCTTGGCACCTTGATTGTTTTTAATAAATGATGCATTGTATGTCACCTTTTAAAGTATTGCAAAAAGGGCAAGAAGGTAGTTTGAAAAGTTGTGGGATGAAAAAGAAAGAAAAATAAATAAATATTTCTCTTGAGCTGGAAATCTCCCTTTCTCCAAATTTATGAAAAAGTTAAAAAAATAAAAGAAAAATAAATGGAGGAGGGGATGAGAGAAAGAAAGTGAGAAATAAAATGAAAAAAAGAAAAGAAAGAAAGGTGGAAAAGTGAATTAAAGCCCAAAAAGATATTTTAGAAGGTTGTCATGTTTGCATTGTTCGATATTTCGCTTAGCCTTATTGATATTTCCTTTTCTTGGTTTCCCCACCTAACGATTAATCCCATGGCTCCATTACAACCAAAATGAAAGACCTCTTGATTCTTATGTGTTTTCATTAATAAAGTTGAGATTTTGGTTAATAGTCAAGCTTATGGTAGGGTACCTTCCTTAAGGAAATTGAGCAAATTGTCATATGTCCTAAAACACTTGAGTGAGGTGAGAAGAGTGCTCGAATTAGTGAGAGACATGAATTTAGGGAACCTAAGCTTCTAATTGGACTTGAAATTGATTGTCTCTTGGCTACTTATTTGGATATGCCTGTTACATGGATTGGTTACTCGGGTTCTTGGTTCACTATCCATGCTCTAATTGTTTATCTTGTCTGGCCTTGGTTATTGCTTGAGGACAAGCAAAATCTTAAGCTTGGGGTAGTTTGATGAGTGTGATTTCACCTCATATTTCTTCATCATTTTGCATGCATTTTCATGTAGATTAGGCATTTTTATTTTGTTATTTGTTAGTTTTTCCTTTGGAACAAGTAAGGTAGTTCTGTGGTGTTTGTGTGCAGGATTCATGATTAGCAGTCCATCTTTGTCCAATATGGAGACCTCTACTCTTGCTGTTAGGAGCACTGACAATAAAAAGAAGTCTCAATCATGGTGTGATCATTGTCAATGTCCCTATCATACTAAGGAAACCTGCTGGAAAATTCATGGTAAGCCAGCAAATTGGGTGCCGAGAGCTAAAGGCAAAGAAGGAAAAGGTTTTCAGGCTACAAATGAGCCAACATCAACGAAATCCTCATCTCCAGATCCTTTTTCCACGGAGCAGATGGATCAACTCTGTAAACTTCTAGCTGGCACAAATGTTTCGGGTAATTCGATGGTGGCACAAAAAGGTACTTCTTTGTCTGCCGCTACCAGTTTAGCCATAAAAGGTGAGTTGTGGATTATTGATTCTGGTGCTTCTGATCATATGACCAGTTGCCGGCAATTATTTTCTTCCTATCTTCCAAGCTTTGGTAATCATAAAGTTAAGATTGCTGATGGTTTTTCTTCACAAGTTGCTGGCATTGGATTTATTTGTTAAAGTCCCACTATTACACTTCACTCTGTTTTGCACGTTCCCGACTTAACTTGCAATCTTCTTTCTATAAGTAAACTCACATCTGTCTTGAAGTGTGAAGTTAAATTTACTCCATCTACTTGTGTGTTTCAGGACCTATCTTCGGGGAAGATGATTGGGAGTGCTAAGGAAGACTCCGGGTTATATGTCTTTGTGAATAATTATTTTGTCAGTTGTCATGTTCATGTTGATACCAATCTCTCATCCATGACTCAAGAACAACAAATAATGGTTCTGCATTTTAGGCTAGGACATCCAAATTTTTTGTATTTGAAACGATTGTTTCCTTCTTTGTTTCCCAATAAAAGTGACTTTCAATGTGAAATTTGTCAGTTAGCAAAGCATAAAAGATCCTTTCTTCCACCTATTTCTTATTTGTAACATCCCATTTTGCGTTAAGCGCTTCTATGTTTGTTTGATAAGTCTTTAGGACTTTGTTTAGAGTTGTTATTGAAGGGCTGAGTGAGATTTCTAGGCTTAAAATCCCTTTCTGGTACATGAGCACGACCATGCTCATGTCCAGCACGCCCGTGCTTGAGGGACGTGTCTTGTGGCTGCCCGAGCCATGAGCACGACCGTGCTCAATAGGAAGCACGGCCGTGCTCAATAGGAAAATGCATCTCATTGACGCTAATGTAAGCACGACCGTACTTAGTGGGGTGCACAGCCGTGCTCGAGTCAGAATCTATAAATATAGAGCAAACAGCAAGGGTTACGAGTTAAACCCTCTAAATTGACACTTTAGGCAATCCTAGGTGTGACGGCAGCCTCTCCCTCTCTTCCCCTTTGAACCCAATCAGTTTTTGGTGTTCTTGCTCTGTTTGGGAGAGTCAATCATGCGTTAGTGCCCATTATCAAAGGTAATGGTTCTTCCCTCTTCTGTTTCCTTTTCTTTTTCTGAAATTGGGAATTAATTGGTTAACCTGTTTGTGTTGGCCAAGGCTCGAATCGTTCGTCGAGCCGAATCGAGGGAACCGGTTAGAGCTTCGTTGGTTAAAGGGAGGAATCTTCATACTAGGTATGGGGAGAAGGGATAGTTTGAGTATGCAGGCTTGGGGGTAGCGTAAGACGAAGGGTTCCCATGACCCTTATATTTGATAAAATGCCTATATGATTATTGGTTGATAACATGAATTATGTATGTTTAATTGTTTATGGTATGAATGTTTAACATGTCTATCTTGGTATGTTTGATGTTAATGATATTGTTATAACATGTTGAATGTTTGGTACCATGTTTGGATGTTTTATCATGAATTGGTTGATGGTTGTTCGTTATGAACGTTTAACGATAAAACGATGTTAAAATCCATTAATGAAGATAAGGGAGGTTTTTCCCATTGTGCTCATAAATTTGAATGATAGTAATGAGGGTAAGGATTGTGCCTAAAAGGTATAGTTAAAGACCCTAGGGAATTGATCTATGAGTGTTTAGGGATAATTAATATGAAAATGAGATTAAAGGACTAATTTCCTGTTTCTATAAGACATAAAGATTAAGCTAAGAACAATGAAATTAACGTTTGAAGATTTAGTAAGAGCCAATAGGTTTAATCCATTAATTTACCCCAAAGGTTTGGGAAAGGGTTCCTGACCCTTTCTGCCCAGACCAGTACGGCAATGCTCCATGTAGCACGACCATGCTTAATAAGGAGCACGCCCGTGCTCCAGTTCAAAATTCAAACAGGGCGCGCTGCTTAAGCATGCCCGTGCTTAACAGTCAGCACGACATGCTTGACTCAAAGGCCAACACGCCCGTGCTGAATGGGGAGCACGCCCGTGCTCCTCTTCCTAGAACAGAAAATAGAACAAAATTGAGACAGGGGTGTACCCCAAATGTCTTAAATGATATAAAAAGACACCCAACGAACATGAAGACAAAAGACAAGTGATAAGATATCGTACCTTGGTAGCCAAGTGGACAAGGGGGCCTTGATGCATGATAGTCAAGGTTGTAATCTCTAGTGCTTAATGGCTAGAGTGTTAATTAAAGATGATGATGTACCTTGGTAGCCTAGTGGCCAAGGGGGCCTCGATAGCCAAGTGTCGAGGTGGTAATCTCTGGTGCAGAACGGCCAGGGTGTTTAAAGGATTAAAACGATGAAACGTTGACGATAATCCTTGTGGTCGAGGTGTTGATGGTGATAAAACTTGGGTAATCTAGTGGCCCAAGCTGAGGTGGTGGTTGTGTTTGTGTGTTATGTTGCTCATGCATTAACGCATCGGAGATATTAGTAGGGGATGTTCAAAATAGGGGAGGTCGTCCGAGAGTAAGGCGATCTGGCCGTCCACGGTGATTCATCCGAGAGTTAGGTGAATCGTGCACCCCCGCGGTGGCGCATCCGAGAGTAAGGTGCGTCGGCTATCCTAGGGGCCCACCCAAGGTAAGGTGGATTGCCCCGACGTTGGTTCTTAATGGCTAATGTGGATATGTAACTCCGAAGTTGACATTCTGAGGTAGAATGGATCCAAGTGCATAAGGGAGTAGTGGGTAGCATTGTATCGCATAGCATACGTTAATGTATGATGTTATTTATCATTATGATATATGTTGTTGAGGTGATAATATGATTGTTGTGAAGCATGCTCGTCTTGCTAACTGCTTCCTTGCCATTATATTCTTATCCTTGTTTCTAACTCCCCATTGCTATGTTTTGTGTTTTGTTGCATGTATCTTTTATGCAGAGGACGACGAGCAGCCAGTGGAGGAGTGACTCTGAGGAGCCGCGACTCATAGATAGGACTTCCTAGTTTTATGTTATTAGTTTAGTTTGTTTTCAGTTTGTATCTGAGGATATTTCCGGATTTGGTTATACCAGCTCTGTATGTGACATCAAGGGTTGGGTTGCTTTATGTTACGTTTATTTTATTTCCGCGTTTGTACTTGATACAATGTGGTATTCTTTACCTGTTGGTTTTAACCGCTTAATAAATGATGCATGTTTTTATTTACCTTTATCTTTTATATGTATGCGGGGTAGAGAGCGTCACATTATTCACCATCACAACCATTCTTTTTAATTCATAATGACATTTGGGGTCCGTCTCGTATCACTAGTTTAACTAAAAAAAATGGTTTATTACGTTCATTGACGATCATACTCGTGTCTGTTACGTGTATTTACTAAAAGATAAGTCCGAGACTGAACAAATTTTTCAAAACTTCTACTCCATGATCAAGACGCAATTTAATGCAAATGTTAAAATTTTGCATAGTGATAATGGAACAGAATATTTTAACACTGTTCTTGGTAACTTTCTCAAACAAAATGGTATTATTCACCAAATCTCTTGTGTTAATACACCTAAACAGAATGGTATTTTAGAACGTAAGAATCGCCATCTTTTAGAAATTGCTTGTTCTCTTATGTTTCAATCCAATGTTCTGAAATGTTTTTGGGAGATGCTATTCTTATGGCCTGTTTCTTAATTAACCGTATGCCCAGCAAGATTTTGAACTTTCAAACTCCTCTGGAGGTTATTTCTAAGTCGTGTCCAGATTATCGTTTTTTCTCAGAATTGGATTTGAAAATTTTTCGTTGCACCTCATTTGTCAATAATTCTGATTCACATCAAAGTAAATTGGATCCTAGAGCCTATAGATGTATTTTCTTAGGTTATTCCTCTACCCAAAAGGGATATCGCTGTTATTCTCTAGAAAAGAGGAAATATTTTATCTTTCGGGATGTCAATTTTTTTGAAAATCAAACCTTCTATGCAAATCCAGTGTTAACTTCGTCAAACGATTCTCTTTCTATTTTTCCTAAACAGTCGAGTACTACTACTTCATTTTGGGAATTTCTTTGGGATTACTCTCCTGAAGCTAATTTGGAAACATCTCCCCAAACTTCTCATCCAGTTAATTCGAAAAATCCAAATTCGAAACACCCATTAGATCCGGAAATCCAAGTAAATCCAATTCCACTTAATCAGCCTATTTCTTCCATTCCAATGAATTCGTAAATTCCAAATTTGAAAAACCCATCAGATTTGGAACAACAATTACTTCTGAAATCCCATCGAATCTGCACTCCATCATTCCACTGCATATATCTCCTTCCACCACTTCTCCCAATCCCACAGGATCATATCCCTTCCTCTTATTTACCCAACCCACAAAATCTTATCTCTACCACTGACCAAAATTTTATCCACTTCAACCAATTTCCCCAACCCACCGAATTGGTTAATTCACTAAATGTTGTGAATTCCAAATCCCTTGATTTACCTAACCCACAAAATCTTATCTCTACCACCGACCAAAATCTTATCCATTTCAACCAATTCCCCAAACCCATCGAATTGGTTAATTCACCAAATCTTGCGAATTCCAAATCCCCTACTGGTCAGCATGATTTGCCTCTCATCCATTCACCGAAATCTCCTCCTACTATACCCTATTCACATTTTAATTCACCTCAGTCAAATTCAAAAAATTTGGATGTTCTTGGACCTTTAATTCAGAATGTACATTCGGCAAGGGGAGAGAATAAGGTGCATCTGGTTCATTATTTTCGGAAGAGGTTTAAAAATGTGAAGAAAAATTCTCCCTTAATTGCAGAACTAAATTCTCAGGAGATTAGTGTAATATCCCAGCCTCAAATTAGTATTTTATTTTTACTTATTAATTAACTACTTGATTCTATTGTAAGTGTTAACAAATCATTGATGCATTGTAATTTTATTTTCATATTATCTTTGGGTAGTACAAGAAGAGGATGTGATTAGAAATTTTATTTAAGTGATAATTCTATTAGGAGATAACATTTTATTTCATCACACACTCTCTTACAATTAAACAAATAAAACACACTCATATACGTCACTATGGTATATCACCCACACTTGCATCCTTACCATACTCCCTTTTATCACCCAATTGAAATACATGCAAAAAATAAAAATAAAAATGATTTAGACCCACACCACATCTTCTCACCATCGATCAATATGAGCAAAGGGGGAGAAAAGAAACTTCACACACTCATCCTCTTCCTCTCTTTAGAACCAACTTCCATCTTCCATCACTATTTCTTCTTCTTCTTCTTCTTCTTCTTCTTCTTCTTCTTCTTCTTCTTCTTCTTCTTCTTCTTCTTCTTCTTCTTCTTCTTCTTCTTCTTCCCTTTTCCTCCACCAATCTCTCACCCCATCACACTAGAACTTGATAACCTTCAATTTCTCTTCCCTAAACCCTAACTACAACACCTAATACAGTAGAAGAAAGAGGGGGAAAACTGAATCTAAGGGAGAGGAAAGGGGCTGGACGAATTTGGTGTCTTGGGTCTTTGAGAGCAGGTGAGTTTCCTAATCTTAGAGCTTGGTAACCATAAACCCAAGCATAGGTTCTATTCTTTAAAGATGTTGTGATGTTCCTGTGTTGCATGTGTAATTTTGTAAATTGGCTTTGATATTGGGGTGGTGTTGATCTGCCAACATGTGAGAATAGTTATGTTAAAGGACATTGCTTGACAGGTGGTTGTTATATTGCTTATTAGGAAATGTTTTGGTTGTTGTCCCGAAACCATATTAACATAGGTTCAATGTTTTGCATATAACTGTTTCTATAGGGCTCTTTTGTTTATGATTCTTATTTTATTAGAAACTAGACTCCATTTGCTACAGTAGGCACTGATTTTACTGTTTTTCATTGAGTATTGATAAAGAAAAACCTGTTACAAGTTAGAGGACAGTTGCTGTCTTGTTTTTCGAATGCAGTAGCTTGTTGGTTAATACTGTAGTTTTTGGACAGTATATTCCTAAAAATAAAATTATGTTGGTAAACTAAACTTGTTTAGCTTCCCATAGAGGGGTCATTTGCCTAAATTCGACTTCGTTTGGTATTTTAATAAAATCATAGAAGTTGGCTAAAAACTGCAGAAATTCCGCATATGTTGCGGATGCATTATTTCTTGTTAAATACTTGATTGAGGGCTGCTTTGGCTGATTTAATGCGTTTTTGCAATAGAATGATAGATAAAAGTAAACCACCACTTGGCATCCAATAACGATAACCATCCTATATCTGGCATGATTCGGATTAGAATTAGAATGGTTATCAAAGACATTTCAGATGTCAAGTATAGAGTGCTTTCAGTTTGGGAGGCAAGTATAGAGTCCTTCCCGTTTGGAAGGCAATCACAGAGTCCTTTCAGTTTGGAAGGCAAGTATAGAGTCCTTTCGGTTTGGAAAGCAAGCAATTAAATGCAAAGCAAGTGGGACACCGCTTGAGGTCATAGATGTATGTCCTGCCTTACATCATAGAGCTGGTTCCTCTTAAGTACCTTGGTATACAAGGAGGGGACAACGACGTTTTTCACTGATAAAAACTAAAGGGATGTCCAAGTGTGTGAAGTTTACCCTCATATATTATGTATAGACGTTTACTATTATTATATATATGTATATATAACTGAGTTTATTGCAGGAAATTCACTAAGATTAGTCATCTCACTACTCATATTTGTTGTTTCAGATAGGAAGGAGTAGTGTATCTCTGTGCTTCAAGGACTTCGGGCATTAAGGACTTTTGTAAAATACTTGTGTAAACCAGATTTAGTATGTAATATTAACTGGTTAATGCCTTAGTTTGAAACTCAGTTTCTTCTATTTTAGTATAGTGGACAAATTTGTATTAACTAGAGATTGTTTGGCTTCCGCCACTCTGTTATTATCTAGTTATTATGTCTAACCTACATGTGACACTTTATGTAATACATGACAATGTAACATAGGGTATTACAATTAACCCAGTTCTAGTTGCAAACTTGGCTGAAATAAAAATACCAAACAAGGTGGAGGAAGCCTGGCAACAAGATGAATGGATAGGGGCTATTATGGGTGCTTTTGCCTCTCATTACTTGAAGGGAGAAGCAGAGAATTGTTGGAGAGGTGCCAGAGAGCGAATGATATCAACTGAAACACCACTGACGTGGGAAAACTTCCAAATTGTTTTTCTTGGGAGTTATTTTCCTAGAAATGTGAGGAAGCAGAAAGAGTCAGAGTTCACTCGCCTTGTGCAAGGTGACATGTCCATTGCTGAGTACACATCTAAGTTTGAAGAGTTAGCTAAGTATTCCCCGCATTTGAGATATGCCCAGGATGAGGAGTGGAAGGTAACCCAGTATGAATTAGGGTTACGACCTGAGATCAGATGCTATGTGGGACAAGTGGGAATAACTGAGTATGCCACATAAAAATGTCAAATCGTTGAAGCCAACCTTGTGATTATGCAAGAGGACCGCCAATTTGAAGTGGCAAAAGAAAAAGGAGGAAGGAAAACATTCTCAACAGTTGAGAGTGAAAGGAAGTCTTGGGAAAGGAAAACAAGTGCAAGTTTCAGAGTCACCCAAGGGAACTGGATGTTCAAAGTGAGGCAGGAATCATAGAGGGGAATGTCGCATGGGCCAGAATGTATGTTATCACTATGGACAGGCTGGTCACATGTCTCCTAACTGCCCAGCTCGAAAACAAAAAGGAGTGGTCATTCCGGGTCATCCAACAACAGGGAGAGTCTTCACACTCAGTGGTAAGATGGCTAAAGGTACAGACAGCTTGATTACCGGTACGTGTTTTCTTAATCAAAAACCTTTAGTAGTACTTTTTGATTCTGGTGCCACTCACTCCTTTATTTCATGTGACTATGCCTTGCGTCTAAATTGTACTTATCTTCTTTACCATGTCCCTTAGTTGTGTCTACCCTAGCAGAAGGTAATATAGAAACTTATTTAATTTGTGAGAAATGTCCCCTTGTGATTTTAAACAAATTGTTCCCGGTTGACTTAATTTGTCTACCTTTAAGCGGTTTAGACGTCATCCTAGGAATGGATTGGCTCTCTGCTAACCAGGTCATACTAAACTGCCAAGACAAAACCATCACCTTTCCTTCCACCATCATGGACTATAACGAGTCAACTTCCTTTTTAGTTGTTAGTGAGTCACAGCCAACTCACTGCCTAGAAAGTGGGGATCTAGGTTTCATCAGTTTGCTCTCTTCAAGTTCTAAGGCAAGCAACAATGTAGTATCTATCCCAGTGGTAAATGAATTCAAGGATGTGTTTCCGGAAGATGTGGTTTCCTTACCTCCAGAGAGGGAGATTGAGTTTTCCATAGATTTGGTTCCTGGCACGAGACCAATATCCATAGCACCTTATAGGATGTCACATTTAGAGTTAAAGGAACTCAAATCCCAAATAGAAGACTTGCTGGACAAGCAGTTTATCAGACCGAGTGCATCCCTGTGGGGCGCACCAGTACTGCTGGTTAAGAAAAAGGATGGGAGCATGAGACTCTGTGTAGATTACAGACAACTCAACAAGGTGACTATCAAGAATAAGTACCCACTTCCTCGAATAGATGACCTGTTGGATCAACTTAGAGGAGCAAAAGTCTTCTCTAAAATTGATCTAAGGTCGGGATACCATCAAATAAGGATAAAGCCTGAAGACATACCAAAGACTGCGTTCCGGATGCAATATGGACATTATGAGTATTTGGTTATGCCGTTTGGTCTGACTAATACTCCAGCAGTATTTATGGATTATACGAACAGGATATTCAGGCCTTTCTTGGATAAGTTTGTAGTGGTTTTCATTGATGAAATCCTGATCTATTCTAGCAGTTCTGAAGAGCATGAGAGTCATCTTAGAATAGTGTTGCAGATCTTGAAGGAGAAGAGGTTGTTTGCTAAACTGGAAAAGTGTGAATTCTGGATGATAGAGGTAAATTTCTTAGGTCATGTGATTTCACATGAAGGAGTAGCGATGGATCCTAATAAGGTAGATGTTGTTCTGAAGTGGGAAAGACCTAATACCGTTACCGAAGTTAAGAGTTTCCTAGGACTAGCAGGTTACTACAGGAGGTTTATTAGGGGTTTCTCTCAGTTGGCTTTGCCCCTAACCCGTTTAATTCGTAAGGATCACCCTTTTGTGTGGACTACAGAGTGTGAAAAGAGTTTTCTGGAATTGAAGCCCCGTTTAACTACTGCATCGGTACTAACTATACCAGACCAGGCCTTGGGATTTGAAGTTTACTGTGATGCATCTTTAAGGGGTTTGGGATGTGTACTAATGCAAAATGGACAAGTGGTAGCCTATGTTTCTCGTCAACTAAGACCCCATGAAGAAAATTATCCTACCCATGACCTTGAACTAGCTACCATAGTATTCGCTTTAAAGATATGGAGACATTATCTTTATGGAGCTCGATTTGAAGTGTTTAGTGATCATAAGAGCTTAAAATACCCTTTTGATCAAAGAGAGCTAAAAATGAGGCAAAAGAGATGGATGGAGTTCCTTAAAGATTATGATTTTGAATTAAGATATCACCGTGGTAAAGCAAATATGGTGGTAGATGCCTTAAGTAGGAAAAGTCTTCACATTTCCTCCATGATGGTACATGAGATGAAATTGTTGGAAGATTTCCGCAACTTGAATTTGAATGTGGCAATAGGACGGGATAGCATCTTTTTGGACCACATTGAAATCTCTTGCGATTTCAGAACTCAAGTTAAACAGGCACAAATGGTGGATGGGAAGTTGCAATCTGAGAAATATAATCCTGGTTTCACAGAAGCCGGAGATGGAGTTATCCTCTTTCATGAGAGGGTGTGCATTCCCAATGATGGACATATTAAATTTGGAGGAAGCACACAAAAGCGATTTCTCAGTACATCTTGGTTCTACTATCAAGATCTTAAACGAATGTACTGGTGGCCAGGTATGAAAAAGGATATAGCAGAGTTTGTCTCTAAATGTTTAGTATGTCAACACGTCAAGGTTGAACACCATAGACCTGCTGGCATGCTTCAACCCTTAGAATATCCATGGATTTTGTTGTGGGTTTACCTCGCAAGTAATCGGGTTATGACTCCATATGAGTAATTGTAGACCGTTTGACGAAGTCAGCCCACTTCCTACCAGTTAAAGCCTCCTACAACACAGCTAGATTAGCTAAGTTGTTCATAAAGGAAATAATTAGGCTGCATGGTGTGACCCTAAGTTTACTTCTAGGTTTTGGAAAGCATTTCACCAAGTCTTTAGGACAAGGTTGAATCTTTGCACTACCTATCATCCTCAAACAGATGGCCAAATAGAATGGACCATTCAAACCTTAGAGGATATGCTTAGGGCCTGTACATTGGAAAGTGGTGGGAGTTGGGATAACCATCTACCTTTGATAGAGTTTGCCTATAATAACAGTCACCACTCCAGCATAGGCATGGCACCATATGAGGCACTTTACGGTCGCAAATATAGAACCCCTTGTGTTGGTCAGAAGTAGGAGACAAGGGAATCCTTGGACCGGAAATAATCCAAGAAACTATGGTGAAAATCCGAATGATAAGGGATAAGCTACAAATTGCTCAAAGTCGGCAAAAGAGTTATGCCAATCAAAGAAGAAGACCTTTAGAATTTGAAGAGAGCGACCATGTGTTCTTACGTGTAACCCCCACAATAGGCATTGGGAGGGCTGTGAAGGCTAAGAAACTAAGTCCTCGCTATATGGGACCTTTTCAGATCATTCATCGAGTCGGTTCAGTAGCATATCAGTTAGCTTTACCTCCTTCTCTGTCTGGGTTGCATGATGTCTTCCATGTGTCACAACTCAAAAATTACATTCCTAATCCATCCCTACCTTTGAGTCATCTCACAATTCCTTTAAGACCCAATTTAACCTTCCAACCTATGCCGGCTCAAGTTGTTGACCGCAGCCTACAAACACTGAGGAATAAGACTATTCCAATGGTGAAGATTTATTCCAATGGTGAAGGTTATTTGGGAAGGATCAACTCCTAGGCAACTTGGGAGCTTGAGGATGACATAAGAAAAGAATACCCTTACCTGTTTGTGAACACTATATTTTGTCCTCCTTTTTAAAAGCAAATAAAAATAATAAAAATAATAAAAGAAAAAATAAAAAGAAAAAGAGACAAATAATTGGAAAATAGAAACAATAGCTTTTTGCTTGTTGTTGTAACAGTTTTGTGAAGGAATAATAGTGATTAAAATGCTTTATAATGAATCATAAAATTGTAACTTTGTAACTGAAGAAAATAAAGGGAATATTTCACCTCTAATGGCAAATAAAATCCTGGGTTAATGGGTTTGAGTCAGTTACAAAAGAGGAACAATCATCTATCAGTATAAGAGGAAAGGTTTGATACAAAGAAAGGGGGAGGGATCACGTTTCTACCACCAGTTGCGTTTTTTTTATAAGACCAGAATACACAATACCCATCTCCTTCTTCCTTTTCTATACCCAACAACAAATAACAGTAGCAACACAAAAAAAAATTGATGAGAAAGCTTCACCTCCTTCTGCTCGTCTGAACCGCTTCTGACCTCCGCCGCCACAGGTCCGAACTGTCACCGTCTCGACGCACCAGCGTTCCGGCTACGACGTCGAGCCCTGCACGTCATCCACCACCCACTCCGCGCGTCGTGTAACATCCCGATTTTTCGACTTTCTAATATCGGTAATAATTATATAAATGATTATATTCTTATCCGAGATTTAGAAAATGACTTTGGATAAACTAAGGTCATTTCCTTGTCATACTTATTTTTATAAGGTTACGGGGAAGTTTTGGGATGAAAATTCAGACGGAAACCGGTCTGCGTTTTCTGTATTTTCACTGACAGTAAGTTTTTACTGATCAGAAACCCTAATTTTTAATTCGTGAACGAAACACTTAAGGTTTTTATTTTATTTCCTACGATTGTGCATTTTTAGAATTATTTCACAAAACGTGAAATAATATAAGTTTTACGGACGTTATGGTCAATCGGGTAGACGACGGAGCCGATTACGGGCGTTTTGAGACCCGATAAGTGGACAAAACCTATATGCCCTTAGGAATAGGTCATCCATGTGAGAGGTTTAATGTGGCTTAGGGTTATGTATGCAATTTTTTTAGAATTGCATTTTTGTCCCTAAACTTTCTATTATTTGCATTTTGGTCCCTAAACTAATTTCTTTGATACACTAAGTGAAGTGGGCCAAATTCTTACCATTCAAACCCATTAAGGGCTGCCCACAAAAGTCTTAATTTCATGTCCAAGAATTCATTTCCATGAAGGAATTCTAGTCTTGAATTTCCTATGTCTTCATTTTGCCATAAGTTGGTTTAAGTGAAAAATAATTTGGGCTTGGGCTTTTTGGGCCCAAAAGTGGCACAAGGCCCATGGAGAGGAAGGCTTGCTCTACAAATTCTAGAGACAACTTGAGCATTCTAGCTTATTCCACACTCTTCTATACTATTCATCATCTTCCATCTTTCTCTCTTTTCTCTCAAACTCCATAAGCTAGATTTGTGAAGGAGCTTGGTGATTCCTTGCCCATTTTCATATTCCAAGAGGTGATTCATGTTCCTCATCCTCTCTAAACTCTTATTCATTCATTTCATTTCTTGTTTTACATACTTTTTCATATGATTCCTCTTTGTTATTCTTAACTTTGAAAAATCATAGTAAATCATAGAAAAATCCTAAAAATGTGAAACCACTTTCTATGTTCTTATTATTCTCTCTACTATCATGATCTAAGAGATTGTTTCAAACAAATTTTTCCTTCCCTACTTTCTAGCCTAGGCCGAATCATGCAAAAATCTAGGTGTAGGAACTTAATTTCTTTTGATGAAAGTAATTATGCTAATCATCTATTGAACATGTATTAATGATGAATCTAGGTTTTTATGTCAAACTAACATTCCTAGCCCTAATCTTGAGTCTTGGCCGAAATTAGGGTTTTGTCAAATTAAAAGTTTATGTTCTAATCTTTGTTGTTAAACAAGTATTACAAAGACTTAAGGATTTTGGATCATTAATCCAAGACTTAAGCAAAGTTATATTTTTTTGTCACTAAACCTAGTCTAGGCCGTGACCAACTAGGAGTGATTAAGAAGATTTGATTCTTAATTTTTGTTGATTAGTCATTAATCCATTGTCTTAAAGTGATTAGGATCATTAATCCATGACTTAGGCAATTCTAGAAATTTTTAGCCACTAAACCTAAGGGAGGCCGTGACCTATTATAGAGAATTAGGGGATTTTAATTGTTTGATTAGTGATTAGTTGATTGTGGTTGATGAAGGTTTAGCAAGTTCGTTGTGTACGCGAACCCGGACTTCCGACAAGTTACGTATTACACAGCAGAGAAGTCTTCGAGAGGTATGGGGAGCTTACCTGAGGGATTTTTCCCAATACCTATGTGTGTGACTAATAGAGCTGTCAAAATGGACCCGGCCCGACGGGCCAGCCCGTTTAGCCCGATATAAATGACGGGCTGGGTTACTAAAAATAGAGCCCAGTTAAATTTTAGCCCGGCCCGGCCCGACCCGAAAATCTGTTGGCCCATCACTAACTAGCCCGAAACGGGCCAGGCCAGCCCACTGGCCCGAATGGCTTCAGTTTTTTTAAACAAAAACAGAAATTAAAATAACAAAAATAAAAATTGAAAGTTAAAAAGTGAAAACTAAAAACCTAACCCTAAATTAAAGTACCCACACACCCACTCTGTCTTCAGCTAGCAGTCGTGCCCGTGACCGTTCCGTGAGCCATCGTCTTCGTCCCTTGACCCTTCGTCCCTATTCATCAATCATCAGTCTCGCTCTCGCCCTCCATCGTAGAAACAGAAGAAGAAGCCTCCTCGCCCCTATTCCCCCGTCGCGCACGCCGCCGCTTCCCACGGTGGCCGCTCCCTCCCTGTCCCTCGCGCGAAACGAAGCAGAACGCACACGAGCACACCTCCAACAGGAACGAAGCAGAACGCACACGAGAACACCTCCAACAGGAACGTCGTGCACCACCGCAGTCTGGTTCAGCACCACCACTGTTCGTCACTCTCCCCTGTTCTATCTGGTTCAGCACGCCGTTGAGGTCGATCATCCTCCAAGCTGTTCGTCACTCTCCGTCTCTCCCCTGTTCCAGCAAGGTATGTTTACTGTTTAGAATCCATTTTAACCATTAAACAGTGATTTCATTTGTGTTTAGAATATCAGATTTTTTGAGTTGTAATTTTTGAGTTTATGATGTGTTTTGAATTTTTTTTCCTGAATAATGCAGCTTTTGAATATGAGTAATCCTATGCCAAATGCTGGAGAGGATTGCGAAATTATTGATGTAGATGATTCAAAAGCACCAGCCAAAGAGGATGATAAGGATGAACCACAAAAGAAAAAGGCTAAAACAAATACCTCAACTGCTTGGAATCACTTTGATAAACTTCCTTTGACTGAAGACGGAAAAGAAACGTGCAGATGCAAAGCTTGTGGGAAGGTATACAGTTGTTCAAGTAAGGGAGGTACATCTCACTTAAATCGTCATGCTCTTAATTGCGTAAAGATTCCTAAATTTGATAATGTGGGGACTATGATGCTTGACTATACTGCCAAAATGAGGTCTAGAAAACTTGATGACAAGGTTGTTCGTGATTTAATAGCACAAATGATTATATTGCATGATCTTCCATTTCAATGTGTTGAGTGGAATGGATTTAGAGCGTTATGTCAATATATTTCTTTTGGTGAGGCTACTAGTATTTCTAGAACTTCTATTACTGGGGATGTGATGAAGATTTACATGCATGAAAAAAGAAAGATTGAAAATTCAATTGGCTAGACATAATGGGAGAGTTTGTTTGACCTCTGACTGTTGGACTTCTTGCACTACTCGTGGTTATATCACTCTAACTGCTCACTTTATTGATGAGAATTGGAAGTTAAATAGTAAGTTGTTAAACTTTTGCCATTTGGAACCCCCACATACTGGTCATGAGCTATCAAGGAAGGTTCTTGAGTTTTTGAAAGAATGGGGAATTGAGAAAAAAGTTTTTTCAATTACTTTAGACAATGCTTCCTCTAATGGTAGCATGCAAAAGTTCTTGAAAAGTCAACTTTGTTTGTCAAATAATTTGTTGTGCAATGGAGAGTTTTTTCATATTAGATGTTGTGCACATATCCTAAATATCATTGTTCAAGAAGGATTGAAGGTAGCAAGTGCCGCATTGCATAATATTAGAGAAAGTATAAAGTATGTGAGGGGTTCGGAATCAAGAATGAAACTATTTGCTCAATGTGTTGAAGGAATTGGTGGCATTGATACTAATGTTGGCTTGCGCTTAGATGTGTCCACTAGATGGAACTCTACTTATTTAATGCTTGGGAGTGCAATTAAGTATAATCGTGCTTTTGAAAACTTGGGTAATCAAGATGAGCAATATAAGCATTGTCCAACAAATGAAGATTGGGAAAAAGGAAAGAAGATTTATGAATTTTTAGAGCCTTTTTATGAAATCACCAAAATGTTTTCCGGTTCTAAATATCCTACATCCAATTTGTATTTCATGCAAATATGGAAGATTGAGGTTCTATTGAAAAATAGTAGATCAAGTCAAGATTATGTGATTAGTGATATGGCTTTAAGAATGATGGAAATGTTTGATAAGTATTGGAATGAGTGTAGCACAATTCTTGCTTTAGGATGTGTTCTTGATCCTAGGATGAAGTTGCAAATGCTTAAATATGCTTACTCTAAACTTTATTCCAACAAGCTCATAGTTGATGAGAAGTTGAGCGTTGTGAAGAATGCTTTGTATGAACTTTTCAATCATTATGCCAACCATATGGAGGTTCATACTTCTATGATGGATGCAAGTACTTCAACTCAAACTTATCAAGAAGGGACAAGTATTTCAACATTGCCAGCAGACTATGATGTAAGTTATTGTACTTCAACAAACTTATTCATCTTTCATCTATTGTATGTACTTATTCATAGGTTCTGTTACTTTGTTAAATCTCAACTATGTTTATAACCTGTTGCCTTAACTATGTCTAGCCATCTTAACTATTTCAACTCTCTTTTGCTTTATGTCCTTGCTTTAGGCCTTTGCTACCATGTTAACTATTTCAATCTTGATTACTTGTTTTAATCTTTTAGTAATTAATTGATAGGATTTTGAAGCAGAAGAGAGTAAAGAAACTTTGTTGAATGGGAAATCTGAACTTGACCTCTACTTGGAAGAATCAAAACTTGTGGGTCATAAGGATTTAGATGTTTTGGATTATTGGAGGGATAATAGCCGTAGATTTCCTGATTTAGGAAGGATGGCTAGTGATATATTGAGTATTCCAATTACCACGGTGGCATCTGAGTCCACGTTTAGCATTGGAGGTCGTATTTTGAGTAAGTATAGAAGCTCTTTACTTTCAAAAAATTTGGAAGCTCTCATTTGTGCTCGCAATTAGTTACTTGGGTTCTTACAAGATGGTAAGAATATTTTTTTGAGCTCTTGTATAGCTTTGTTTTGTAATTTAAGTTACTACCATTATATGTTATTGTTATGGCTAAATGTATATTTTAATGTGTAGGAGGATTGAGTTCTATTGATGGTGCGAACGAGAGGACAACCAAAGTCAATGATAAAAAGAATCATTTGAATGTCATCATTGAGGAGGAGGAGGAGGAAGAATGTTGAATGAAGATGATAAGCTCCAATGTTTTTTGAGATGTGATCCTACTTAACTACTTATGTTATGACTTTATGTCTTCTTCTTCTTTTTGTGACGAGATCATCATCCTATATTTTTTTTGTGTTATTTTGTTTGGTACATATGACATATCCTATACTTTTCGTGTTATGGTTAAACTTAAATGTATGTTTTTTTATGACGATGGATATTTATTATAACCATGATACATACTACATATCCTTATTTCCTCATCATCGTGGAGGTTTATTATAATCAATGAGATTTTATGTGAATGGCATGTTAAATGATAATTCATAACCATATGAATGGAATGGTAATGGAATTTTCTAGTTAATAAAATGAATTTTTAAAAACAATAAAAAGATTTTTTTAAAAAATATTATCAGCCCATGGGCCAGCCCGTTTGGCCCGCAGCCCGCATTGGGCTGGGCTGGGCTAGGAAATTAGCATCCTAATTTGAATTTGGGCCAGCCCGGCCCAGCCCGAAATTGCCTTGGCCCGAATGGGCCAGCCCGAATGGGCTGGGCCAGCCCGTTTAGACAGCTCTAGTGACTAATGTGTGGTCTGTAATTATTTATTTATTTATTTGTTGGTGGTTGTTTAAGTGTTCAAGTTGTGTTATTTTTATCCATGTTGTTTATCTGCTTATAATTGGTTATCTGCAGTTGTTGTTTTAATGCTGTGATGCATGATTTGTCTGGAAATATTATTGTGATAATGTTGTGGATGTTGTTTGAGAAGCCTGACAGTGGTCAGTGCCCAATTAACGACTCAGATAAAAGCTTTGAAAAGCTACGTAAATTATATTCAATGTTTTAACGGTAAAATATTGGAATATAATATTAATGGAAAATATTTATTTGGGAAAAATAAAGAGTTTTGGGAAATATCATTATTTTAATGAATTATCAGTGTAAGAGTGATTTATGAGTCACAGTGAGGACGAAACCGTGAAAATATTTTTGTGCTGCTGATTTTTACGTAATAAATTCCAGAATATTGTAAAAAGTTATTTTATGGAATTAATTTTCGAAAATAACTTAATAATGATTTTAGAAAAATATTTAAGTGAAATAAGCTAAAATTTGGCTTAAATGGCTAATTTGACGGCAACTTGGAAAAATACCGACGGCAAGAAATCCTAAAGCGGCAGTACGTAGTTTAAACAACTTTGAGCCTCAAGTGACCATATTTTATAAAAAGTTAAACGTTTAACTTACGATTTTATTTCCCATTTGAAATGATTTTCCGAAAACGAGTTGAACTCAACTGTGTTAAAAGTGGTTTTGAACTTAGTAACCGAGACGTCGGGGTACTAAGGTTCGTGTTGTGTTATGGACTTGGTGTCCTTTGGACTTTGAGGTCCTGTAGACTTGGTGTCTACTGAGTTAAAAACATTTAAGATGTTTTCTATTACCACGAACCTATGGCTGGTGCATCGGTCTAGGGGTGTCGTGATTGAGCACTCGGACTTTGAGGTCCTGTGTTATTAATAAAGTTTTAAAGATGTTTAAAACTATGGTTAGTCGTAAGCCATTGTGAGCTTCGGCAAAAGGAGATTGAACACAAAGAAAAGTGTCAAGAACAAAGTATTTTGCTGCATGCATTTGGCAGACGTGCCCCGGTTTATGTGTGAGTACCTTGCGGCGTCAGGTGTCTCATGCTACGATTTTCTTCATTGTGCCAGGGTTGGACAATGAAACCCCATTTACGATGTTATCACTGTGCCTCGAGTTTGGACAGTGTGCAATGGGTTTTGGCTGCGTGCCAATGGCTGCGTGCCAGTGTGCCTAGTGTGGCAATTGAGCTTGATCAACTCACTACGGTTGGGATATCTCATGAGATTAAGTGTGAAGTTAGACGATGTATTGGAAGTGTTCATGCATAAGTTTTCAAACGATGATGTTTGGGGTGTGAAACCCATTGATTAATTACTGTCTTGTTATGAATGCTTCTATTTTTGTATGAAACTGTATATGTGTATGTGTTGTTGTGTTATGTCTCACATGTAGCTATTGTGTTAAATCTATATATTGGCGTCTCACCCTTACAAACATATCAGGTTTTCTGGTTTGGCTTTTGTGTCTTGGTACACGAAAGTAGATGGTGCAGAAAAGTCCTTAGTTTCACTCGGGAACTTTGGTCCTGAAGGTTGAAGAGATGTGTGGAGTGTGGGAATGACCACGGGGTCTTTCCAGTAGATGTCTTGTAAGACGACCAGCTTAGGACTTTCTTTGGGTTAGGTATTTTGGGGAAGTTGTTATAAATGGTTTGAAACACCTTGTAAGGTGTATGAAAAACAATTTCAGAAAAGCTTATATGTTGCAATGTTTTGGTTTACGAATAAATGTAAGTTTAAAGTAATGCTACTATTGTGATGTTTATATATCTTTGTTTTAAGTATTTCGCAGAAAGAACAAAAAAATTTATCACCATATTTTGAAAGGATAAGCGTTGAGAAATTAATATTTTCCGAAAGCAACCAGCGAAATTATAATTTTATTTTCCGCATTTGGGTAACTATGTGATGACCCCAAGTTAGGGTGTCACATTTGTGGTATCAGAGCTGGTCGAGTCTTTCGGGAATGTTGGGAAATAGGTCTGTTATGTTTTTGTTGTGTGATCTCTGGTTGGAGGTTGTTTGAATTGTTTCCTTATTGAAACAATGTGTTGACACACAATGAATTGAGGTCCTGAGGGAACCTATGCATTGTAGATGATAAGTTGACTAAATTACTTCTTAGAAGTAATGTGTTTTAGACACGTAAGTGCACGTTTCATTTTCTGGTTGCGGTCTAACTGATTTTGTTTTATAGGTCAGTTATGGAACCAGCACCAGAAGGTGGACGTGGACATGGACGTGGACGAGGACGTGGACGCGGTCGTGGAAGGGGTCGTCGAGGTGGTCCCATTGGCGGCCGTGGCAACATGAATGACAATTATGATGATGGAGTACATTATACGGCTCAAGCGATGGAACATGTGGCAGCTGCGATTGCAAATCAAACTGCATCTATTAATGCCCAGAATCTGCAAGCTGCGGAGGGCAAGGCTCTGATTGCGTTTCGAAGCCAGAATCCTTCCCAGTTTGGTGTGGATGCTGATCATGAGAAGGCCGATTTATGGATTCAAGAACTGGAGAAAATCTTTGAGTTGGTGGCTACTCCGGCGGAAGTTAGAGTTACTTATGCTGTTTTCCTACTGATAGGAGATGCGGAGTACTGGTGGAGAGGTGCTCGACAGCTACTGGAAGCTGATCATCAAGGAATTACTTGGGATGTGTTTAAAACCGCATTCCTGAACAAGTATTTTCCGGAGAGTGTGCGGATTGAGAAAGAACAAGAGTTTCTGCGACTGTACCAGAGGGATTTGACTGTGGGGGAGTATGCGGCGAAGTTTGAATCGCTTGCCAAATACTTGCGTTTCTTTCAAGCTCAACCAAATGAAAGCTGGAAGTGTGAAAGATTTGAGGCAGGACTGCGATTTGAGATTAAGGAGTCTGTTTTACCTCTACAACTCCGTAATTTTCAAGCTCTAGTCGAGATGAGTAGGAAGACAGAGCAAATGAGGAAAGGAAGAGACGATAAGAGGAATGTTGGAGGACCATCTAGATCCAAGGATCAATTTCAGAATCAGGGAGAAAAGCAAGTGCAGAGAACACCTTATTCCCGTCCACCGGGAAATAATCAAAATCAACAACAATATCGTTCTAATTTTGCTGCATCGGGAAGTGGAGACCAAAAGAATCAAAGTCAAGGCCCAGTTAGAAGATGTTTTCACTGTGGAGATACAAGACATATGAGGGATACTTGCCCTGTGAGGAGGGCTAAGTGTTTCAACTGTGATCAAGTGGGACATTTGGCGAAGGATTGCAATGCGCCTAAGCGCGGACCAATTGTCAATAACACCTCAGGAACTGGTAGACCCGCGACAAAGGGAAGAGTCTACACCGTGTGTGGCGCTGGAGCTTCACCATCTGATAATCAGAAGTAGTGAGGAAAACTTCACAGCTTGAAAGTCTTATAGAAGACGTTGTAAGTATAAGAATCCTATGTATGAAATATGAAGTATGTACGTTGATAACCTATAATTATAAGTTTGTAATGGAATTCTAAGTATAATCGTCTTTTGACACCCTTGAGTATTTGACTCTCTAGGGTCTCCTATGTCATTAGTCTTTTCGGTAGAGGTATGTCATGTATGACTTTTTGGGAATAAGGGTTTCTTGAAGAAATTTATTCGAGTTCCCTTTTGTTTTTTATTGTTGTGACCATTTGGGTCAGATCTTTTCTTTTCTTAAAGTTGTGAATTGTCCTATTGTTATTCGGGATAGACCTTTTCTTGACAAAAGAAGTTTCTCGATGAGATTTAGTCTAGTCACTTTTGCCTTTGGTAGAAAGTGATTCAGTCTGAGTTCTTGTCGGACTGTTGTTCTTTTGAACTGTTGGCAGGAACATTCTTGTGAAAGAAGGAACTTTAATTAGAGTCATGGTTGTAAATATGTATTCGCGATGCATTTTTACACTCACGAACCTATTAAAGAATCTTTTTACATACTAGATATTCTTGTATTCTTTTCAAATTGATGAAATTCTTTCCTATACTTTCTTGTGAGAGTCAGATCAGATCCTATCGAGTTTCGAGTCACGAAATTTCGAGGACGAAATTTTTTTAAGAGGGGTAGTATGTAACATCCCGATTTTTCGACTTTCTAATATCGGTAATAATTATATAAATGATTATATTCTTATCTGAGATTTAGAAAATGACTTTGGATAAACTAAGGTCATTTCCTTGTCATACTTATTTTTATAAGGTTACGGGGAAGTTTTGGGATGAAAATTCAGACGGAAACCGGTCTGCGTTTTCTGCATTTTCACTGACAGTAAGTTTTTACTGATCAGAAACCCTAATTTTTAATTCGTGAACGAAACACTTAAGGTTTTTATTTTATTTCCTACGATTGTGCATTTTTAGAATTATTTCACAAAACGTGAAATAATATAAGTTTTACGGACGTTATGGTCAATCGGGTAGACGACGGAGCCGATTACGGGCGTTTTGAGACCCGATAAGTGGACAAAACCTATATGCCCTTAGGAATAGGTCATCCATGTGAGAGGTTTAATGTGGCTTAGGGTTATGTATGCAATTTTTTTAGAATTGCATTTTTGTCCCTAAACTTTCTATTATTTGCATTTTGGTCCCTAAACTAATTTCTTTGATACACTAAGTGAAGTGGGCCAAATTCTTACCATTCAAACCCATTAAGGGCTGCCCACAAAAGTCTTAATTTCATGTCCAAGAATTCATTTCCATGAAGGAATTCTAGTCTTGAATTTCCTATGTCTTCATTTTGCCATAAGTTGGTTTAAGTGAAAAATAATTTGGGCTTGGGCTTTTTGGGCCCAAAAGTGGCACAAGGCCCATGGAGAGGAAGGCTTGCTCTACAAATTCTAGAGACAACTTGAGCATTCTAGCTTATTCCACACTCTTCTATACTATTCATCATCTTCCATCTTTCTCTCTTTTCTCTCAAACTCCATAAGCTAGATTTGTGAAGGAGCTTGGTGATTCCTTGCCCATTTTCATATTCCAAGAGGTGATTCATGTTCCTCATCCTCTCTAAACTCTTATTCATTCATTTCATTTCTTGTTTTACATACTTTTTCATATGATTCCTCTTTGTTATTCTTAACTTTGAAAAATCATAGTAAATCATAGAAAAATCCTAAAAATGTGAAACCACTTTCTATGTTCTTATTATTCTCTCTACTATCATGATCTAAGAGATTGTTTCAAACAAATTTTTCCTTCCCTACTTTCTAGCCTAGGCCGAATCATGCAAAAATCTAGGTGTAGGAACTTAATTTCTTTTGATGAAAGTAATTATGCTAATCATCTATTGAACATGTATTAATGATGAATCTAGGTTTTTATGTCAAACTAACATTCCTAGCCCTAATCTTGAGTCTTGGCCGAAATTAGGGTTTTGTCAAATTAAAAGTTTATGTTCTAATCTTTGTTGTTAAACAAGTATTACAAAGACTTAAGGATTTTGGATCATTAATCCAAGACTTAAGCAAAGTTATATTTTTTTGTCACTAAACCTAGTCTAGGCCGTGACCAACTAGGAGTGATTAAGAAGATTTGATTCTTAATTTTTGTTGATTAGTCATCAATCCATTGTCTTAAAGTGATTAGGATCATTAATCCATGACTTAGGCAATTCTAGAAATTTTTAGCCACTAAACCTAAGGGAGGCCGTGACCTATTATAGAGAATTAGGGGATTTTAATTGTTTGATTAGTGATTAGTTGATTGTGGTTGATGAAGGTTTAGCAAGTTCGTTGTGTACGCGAACCCGGACTTCCGACAAGTTACGTATTACACAGCAGAGAAGTCTTCGAGAGGTATGGGGAGCTTACCTGAGGGATTTTTCCCAATACCTATGTGTGTGACTAATGTGTGGTCTGTAATTATTTATTTATTTATTTGTTGGTGGTTGTTTAAGTGTTCAAGTTGTGTTATTTTTATCCATGTTGTTTATCTGCTTATAATTGGTTATCTGCAGTTGTTGTTTTAATGCTGTGATGCATGATTTGTCTGGAAATATTATTGTGATAATGTTGTGGATGTTGTTTGAGAAGCCTGACAGTGGTCAGTGCCCAATTAACGACTCAGATAAAAGCTTTGAAAAGCTACGTAAATTATATTCAATGTTTTAACGGTAAAATATTGGAATATAATATTAATGGAAAATATTTATTTGGGAAAAATAAAGAGTTTTGGGAAATATCATTATTTTAATGAATTATCAGTGTAAGAGTGATTTATGAGTCACAGTGAGGACGAAACCGTGAAAATATTTTTGTGCTGCTGATTTTTACGTAATAAATTCCAGAATATTGTAAAAAGTTATTTTATGGAATTAATTTTCGAAAATAACTTAATAATGATTTTAGAAAAATATTTAAGTGAAATAAGCTAAAATTTGGCTTAAATGGCTAATTTGACGGCAACTTGGAAAAATACCGACGGCAAGAAATCCTAAAGCGGCAGTACGTAGTTTAAACAACTTTGAGCCTCAAGTGACCATATTTTATAAAAAGTTAAACGTTTAACTTACGATTTTATTTCCCATTTGAAATGATTTTCCGAAAACGAGTTGAACTCAACTGTGTTAAAAGTGGTTTTGAACTTAGTAACCGAGACGTCGGGGTACTAAGGTTCGTGTTGTGTTATGGACTTGGTGTCCTTTGGACTTTGAGGTCCTGTAGACTTGGTGTCTACTGTAGACTTGGTGTCTACTGAGTTAAAAACATTTAAGATGTTTTCTATTACCACGAACCTATGGCTGGTGCATCGGTCTAGGGGTGTCGTGATTGAGCACTCGGACTTTGAGGTCCTGTGTTATTAATAAAGTTTTAAAGATGTTTAAAACTATGGTTAGTCGTAAGCCATTGTGAGCTTCGGCAAAAGGAGATTGAACACAAAGAAAAGTGTCAAGAACAAAGTATTTTGCTGCATGCATTTGGTAGACGTGCCCCGGTTTATGTGTGAGTACCTTGCGGCGTCAGGTGTCTCATGCTACGATTTTCTTCATTGTGCCAGGGTTGGACAATGAAACCCCATTTACGATGTTATCACTGTGCCTCGAGTTTGGACAGTGTGCAATGGGTTTTGGCTGCGTGCCAATGGCTGCGTGCCAGTGTGCCTAGTGTGGCAATTGAGCTTGATCAACTCACTACGGTTGGGATATCTCATGAGATTAAGTGTGAAGTTAGACGATGTATTGGAAGTGTTCATGCATAAGTTTTCAAACGATGATGTTTGGGGTGTGAAACCCATTGATTAATTACTGTCTTGTTATGAATGCTTCTATTTTTGTATGAAACTGTATATGTGTATGTGTTGTTGTGTTATGTCTCACATGTAGCTATTGTGTTAAATCTATATATTGGCGTCTCACCCTTACAAACATATCAGGTTTTCTGGTTTGGCTTTTGTGTCTTGGTACACGAAAGTAGATGGTGCAGAAAAGTCCTTAGTTTCACTCGGGAACTTTGGTCCTGAAGGTTGAAGAGATGTGTGGAGTGTGGGAATGACCACGGGGTCTTTCCAGTAGATGTCTTGTAAGACGACCAGCTTAGGACTTTCTTTGGGTTAGGTATTTTGGGGAAGTTGTTATAAATGGTTTGAAACACCTTGTAAGGTGTATGAAAAACAATTTCAGAAAAGCTTATATGTTGCAATGTTTTGGTTTACGAATAAATGTAAGTTTAAAGTAATGCTACTATTGTGATGTTTATATATCTTTGTTTTAAGTATTTCGCAGAAAGAACAAAAAAATTTATCACCATATTTTGAAAGGATAAGCGTTGAGAAATTAATATTTTCCGAAAGCAACCAGCGAAATTATAATTTTATTTTCCGCATTTGGGTAACTATGTGATGACCCCAAGTTAGGGTGTCACACGTCGCCGTCAATGCACAGGACCGAACCTGCTCTGCCTCCCTTCAGCCGTGACGCACCGTACGCCGCCATCGCTGCCCGGAATCGACGTCACCACCGCCGCATTACTGTTTGCTTCTGGTATGTTTTTTTTAACGTTCACAAGGACCCTTCATTATCATGTGTTGGTGTTGCTATATGTTTGTTAGTGGTGGCTGATGCTTTGGTGTGTATGATATTAGGTTTATTTTCCTTGTTGGGCCATTGTTGGGCTTAGGAGATTTAAGTTAGTAAGCCATGTTAAATAAAATAAAATCAGAAATGATAAATATAAAATATAGATCCTAAGAATAAAAAATGATAAATGATAAATGTGTAAAAAATGATTCATGTTATTAGTTGTTTAAATAATACAGGTTTATAATATATGAATGAAAATAATTTGTGGAAATTAAGGTGTTAGTTTAGATTTATTAATATGATCATGAATGTTTTATTAAAAAAATACAAATATTTCTCTAATTAAATTATTTATTCTAGTAAATCAAATGGTCTATAATATTAAATAATTTTTATAATATGGGTTGTTAGTGGTGACCACTTTGGATATTCTTCCTGTTTGGTTATCAAGAACACCCTTTTTAATTTTAAAATAGTGGTAGCCACTTTGGATCTTCTTCCTGTTTGGTTACCTCAAATTTCCAAAAAAATAAGAATTAATTTGTCAATGATAGTCACTTTGGATATGCTTCCTATTTGATTATCGAAGGCATCTCGCTTTCTAAAAATTAAAATTAAACTGCTAACGGTTGCCACTTTGGATCATCTTCCTATTTGGTTATCGTGAGCAATTCCTTTTTAAGATAAAATTAAATTGTCAACGATGGTCACTTTGGATATGCTTCCTATTTTTTATTATCGAAGGCATCTTGCATTCTAAAAATTAAAATATAAGTTTTAATGGTAGCCACTTTGGATCTTCTTCCTGTTTGGTTATCGCAATTAAATTTTAAAAAAAATAATTAAAACAGGTTGTTAGGATGACCATTTTAGATCTTTTTCCTGTCTGGTTATCGTGATAGCCTAAATTTCTGAAAATAAAAAAATAATTAAAATCAACCAAACAAACAAATATTTTTTAAAAGAACTACGTAGCTTTGAATTCCCTATTGCACCCGGGGATACGTAGGAGCAGGATTTAATCCTGTCAAGCCCAAAAATAAATTTTCATAAAATCCTTTTTAATTTCTTATCAATATTCATTTTCTTCTCTTGAAAAATAATAAAATAAAATCTTTTATGGTTTATTTATAGTTTGTAATTATATTTTAAATTATTGTTTTAATTAAAAGGGTGAAATAAATATTTTTGAAGTTAACGTAGTTTTGCACAATTAACTATAGGTAACCATTTTTTAAATGGATGTCGTAGGGTGCTAATACCTTCCCTACGCATAATTGACTCCCGAACCCTAAATCTGTTTTCGAAGGCTTTTCATTTTAAAAGGGTTTTTCCAATGTTTCCCTAAATAAAATAAACTTTGGTGGCAACTCCATTATTGCAATATTAAATTAAGTTTTGTTCGCCGCTCCCGTCGCGATGTGGTTGCGACACTGTTTGATAGGTATGTCACAGACTAAATTTTGAGGACAAAATTTTCTTGTAGGAGGGGAGAGTGTAATATCCCAGCCTCAAATTAGTATTTTATTTTTACTTATTAATTAACTACCTGATGCTATTGTCAGTGTTAACAAATCGTTGATGCATTGTAATTTTTTTTTTGGTGCTCTGATGCATTGTAATTTTATTTTCATATTATCTTTGAGTAGTACAGGAAGAGGATGTGATTAGAAATTTTATTTAAGTAATAATTCTTTTGGGAGATAACATTTTATTTCATCACACACTTTCTTACAATTAAACAAATAAAACAAACTCATATACATCACTATGATACATCACCCATACTTGCATCCTTACCATACTCCCTTTTTATCACCCAATTGAAATACATGAAAAAAAAATTGATTTAGACCCATACCACATCTTCTCACCATCGATCAGTATAAGCAAAGGGGGAGAAAAGAAACTTCACACACTCATCCTCTTCCTCCCTTCAAAACTAACTTCTTCCCTTTTCCTCCACCAATCTCTCACCCCACCACACTAGAACTTGATAACCTTCAATTTCTCTACCCTAAACCCTAACTACAGCACCTAATACAGTAGAAGAAAGAGGGGAAAAACTGAATCTAAGGGAGAGGAAAGGGGCTGGACAAATTTGGTGTCTTGGGTCTTTGAGAGAAGGTGAGTTTCCTGAATCTTAGAGCTTGGTAACCATAAACCCAAGCATAGGGTCTATTCTTTAAAGATGCTGTGATGTTCCTGTGTTGCATGTGTAATTTTGTAAATTGGCTTTGATATTGGGGTGGTGTTGATCTGCCAAAATGTGAGAATAGTTATGTTAAAGGACCTTGCTTGACAGGTGGTTGTTATATTGCTTATTAGGAAATGTTTTGGTTGCTGTCCTGAAACCCGTATTGACATAGGTTCAGTGTTTTGCCAATAACTGTTTCTTTAGGGCTCTTTTGTTTATGATTCTTGTTTTATTAGAAACCAGACTCGTTTTGCTACTGATTTTGCTGTTTTTGATTGAGTATTGATAAAGAAAAACCTGTTACAAGTTAGAGAAAAGTTGCTGTCCTTTTTTTCGAATGCAGTAGCTTGTTGGTTAAAACTGTAGTTTTTGGAAAGCATATTCCTAAAAATAAAATTATGTTGGTAAACTAAACTTGTTTAGCTTCCCATAGAGGGGTCATTTGCCTAAATCCGACTTCGTTTGGTATTTTAATAAAATCATAGAAGTTGGCTAAAAAATGCAGAAATTCCGCATATTTTGCTGATGCATTATTTCTTGTTAAATACCTGATTGAGGGCTGCTTTGGCTGATTTAATGCGTTTTTGCAGTAGAATGATAGATAAAAGTAAACCACCAATTGGCATCCAATAACGGTAACCATCCTATATCCGACATGATTCGAATTAGAATGGTTATCAAAGACATTCCAATAACGGTAACCATCCTATATCCGACATGATACGAATTATGAAGTTTGTGGGTGAACCAGGATAAATCTCTGAGTATACTCTTTCCCTAACCTTTACTTTATTATTCAGATTGTTTAACTGCTTTAAGTAACTAACTCGGGTATGTTAAATAATTGCTGATCAGTTTGTCATGAAAGGCGTCTGTCTCTAAGCAGTGCTTTCATTTACTGATTTTGTTTTGTGCTTCTTAAACTCTGATTTTCAAAAACACTATTCAACCCTCCTTCTAGTGTTGTTTTGTGCCATTTCATTATCGAGCTACAATCCAAGATTGGATTGACAAATTGGATAGTTACGAACCAATGTACCGAGTCTTTAGGGACCTCCGAGTTCGAAAACCCCCCGGAAGGTCGAAGCTTTACAACCTCGAGTCGTGGAAATCCTACTACCATACACGAATGTACTCAATAAGGAACTATTCAATATTATTTAAAAGAGATGTGATACCCTTGAACAATTGGGGATCAAACCTAAATTGAGAGGCCGACCCAACGCGAAACAATTGTATTACAGGGATTATTGCGGCCTATACTGCTCGACGAAGGGAAGTTAGGATCTCCGGAGAATAAATATCAAAAATAGATAGTGGACATTGAACTGTCATGCATTTTTACAAATATTGATAGTTGTCGGGTATGAATCCCATTGTTAATATCAAGATTATTGTTGAGAATTCATATATTTTCTTATGTATATGCTGCTATCTGTGTGTTGCGCATGTAGCTATCGTGATAAAACTCATATGTCGGTATCTCACCCTTGCATTATTTCTGTTGGATTCTGTGGTGGTATTTCGATATTTATGTACAGATGAACCATTAGGGGGACCTGCCATATTCGGGGATTTTGTCCCTGAACTTTGACCATGTTGAAGACGACGGGGCTTGGGTTATAAACCCGGGAGGTCGAAGCATGACATACACCGGGCCAATATGTGCCACTGAGGGCATAGTAGTAGGAGGACCATCGACACGTACTCACAGTGTAAAGACGGGGAAGTGCCGCTACCGCCGATTTGGCTACTACTGAGATCATTGGTGGACCAGGGATTACTCACCATTAGCCTCCACCCCTATAGCCTGTCCCTGGAGCAGCCCCTCTTTCCCCCTTGTCGGAGTTACCCGCTCCTCTGATTCTTGTCCCAAAGAAGGATGAAGAGATGGAGGAAGACCCTCAGGAAGATGATGAGGTTGCTGAGTATCATCCACTTGATGAAGGTGTGGACCCCGCAGCTGAGGCAGGAGTAGAGGTAGTCTCACCGGATACCTCTATAGGTGGGGATGACCATGGCGGTCTTCATAATGGGTTTCATTAGTGTGACCAGCCTAGGACTTTTTAGTTCTTCTTTTTGAGGTGGTGGTATTTTCCTACAGTCTGTATATTTGGCTACTGAGAGCCATCCTTTTTGAGTCGTGGTTCCAGACTTAGACTTTTAGTACAATTATGGTTTATATATGTATATGTTCTCAAAAATGACCAATATGTTATAATGGTCTTGGATGTAGATGCAGTATGTATGGATTTTTATGTTTAAGTCACAAGAAAGAAAAAAATTTATAACCATTTTCCGAAAGTAACCAGCTTTCATTTTCGTTTTATATTTCCGCAACGAGTTAAACATGTAATGCCAAGGGGGTGTTATAATGTAAAATTATCTATTTACCTATTTTGGTCAAATAATTATTAATATCAAATGATTATTTAGTAAAATTCTTCATCTAAACAATTATTTAAGTGTTTCCCTTTAGTTTAAAAAATGTCACCGCCTCTTTTTTTACATCAGTTAAGATTGAACCGATTTTAAATCCTGATGTTGAAAAGCATATTTTGCACTAGTGAATGTATCATATTCAATTAAAAAAAGATGACTACCATATAAATGGCCTTGATTAAATTATGTGTTTTTAATTGTTTTTTTTTCTCTATATACCTATTTGAATCACTACAAAAAAAAAGGTGTTTACCGGCGGCCAAAACCCGTCGGAAAGTCAACCAAGCCGTCGGAAAACAGTGTTTCCGACGGAATTTCAGACGGACCTTCATCCGTCGGAATCCAGCGCGTAGGAAAGCATTTCCGATGGAACGCCCTTCCGTTGGTAAAGTTACCGACGGATTACACCGTCGGAAATTAAAGACGAGTTTTCTGACGGAAAATTCCGTGGAAAAATTTCCGACGGAAATTATGAGACATGTTTTCCAACAGAAATTTCCGTCTGAAATTGTGAGACATGTTTTCCGACGGAAATATCCGTCGGAAATTGTTTCTGAATTATTTTTTCTATATTTTAATACTATTTTGTTTTTAAATATTAATTAATTTGTTAATGTTATTTTATTTATAATTATTAAATAATTTTTTTATTTTAAATATTATTTATTATTTAATTTTTATTTTAAATAGTGATTATTATTTTATTTTTATTTTAAATGTTAAGTTTTAATTGATTTTATTATAATTAATTAAATATAATCATTTAAATTCAAAACTGAAATTACAAATTAAATTAAAATGTGCAGTTACATTAAAATAAAAACAAATACATAAATATCCGTCAATGTACTAAACTCAGCTACATCTATATAACTATCCTAATAGTCATCATAATAATGGATAACGTCGTCATCCTATTGGGGGGATGTCGCCGGTGTCAGGTGACCATCATCCTGCGGCCCAGAAGGTGCATCGCCATCATGCGGCTGCGGCGGTGGATCGGTACTAGTAGTGGAGGGCTCACCCGTATGGAGTACCCCCTGCATAGCACTGCGCCTCTCAGTGGAAGCAAATCGATCAGAGAGGTCATCACCTGCGACCATGACTCCATCCGCTGCTGCATGCGCTCTGCATTCCGCCTCTGCTCCTCCACCTCCTGCCTCAACCGCCGCACCCCATCCGTGTCCTGTGAGCCGGAGGGTGCAGTCTCCCGAATGGTCAAGCTCGACGACGGCCCCCGACGGAAGGTACGAGCTAGAGACACGGTACTGTAGATCCGCCCTTTCTTCTTCCCGCCCGTGACATTCATCCAGACCTGAGAAGGATCCGAGGCACCAGAGCAGGAGGCAATCTCAGATGCAACCTGACTGAACCTGGCATTGTACTCCTCCTGTAATGAATACATTACAAAAATTATGTTATTAAACTATAACACTAACATATACTTTAAATGTGATAGCACTTTATGTAGCACTTTAAATATTTTTTTATTCTTCTCACTTATTACGTTACTTGACTATTTAAAATCCTATGATGTTAATTACTTAAATAATAATTAGTAATTCTTCCCATAAGATTGATTTATTCAAATATGACATTTTTAAATAATAACTAAGTACTTTAGTTTAAATTAATGATTTAATTAATTAACTTCTTCACTAATATCAATTATTACATAACAAAGAACTAATTACTCATTATTATGTAATTATTTTATTGATTAATTAAACCATAAATACGTACAAACGATCCCGGTCACGCTTAACCGATCACCATGAGCTACTGGCAAATCTACTCATTACTACCAAATCTGATTTAATTAATTAACTTCTTAAGTATTATTTAATCACTCCATTATTTACGTACAAATAATCCTGATCACGCTTATAATCAATCACCATCGCTACGTCGAATCAGCTAGCTTCATCACTACTGCTGCAAGTATATGTGGGAGGAAAACGATTTTACCGGTTAACTAATCCTAGCTATGTCTCATCCTATCAACAGTACTTGTCCTTATGATTTTATATCAGAGTAAATTCATTAATTAATCTACATTCATTAATTAATTTATGCAATTAGCACAAACAATAGCTTACTAAATTTAAAACTAATAAACACAATTTTGTTACAACTAGACAAATATATATAAAAAAAAATACACCCAAACAAATTAAACAGGTATATACAAATTACAACAAATTAGACAAATAAAATTTATACAATTTCTTTAGCATGCATTGAACAATTATAATTAATATCCCAAAATAGAAAACCCCCAGTACCTCTGGCAGCCCAAGAAACTATTGTACGCAACGGAGGTGACGGTGGCTAGTCTCAACCTCTGGTAGCCCTTAAAACAAAGAGCACAAAAACAACAAAATAAATCAGATTCACAAAATTTCAGACATCACAACAACAGCCAACAAAACACAAAAAATAACCTTCATCAACATTAATTATAATTAATCCATAAACCCAATTTTTTTTAAAAATAAATAGGAATAAAATTAGGAGGATACATACACAGTGTGGTGGTGGTGAATCTGGTGGTGGTTAATGGTGGTGGTGGTTTTGCAAGGGAATGTGGGTTCTGGTGGGAATGGAGGGGACAGGGAGAGGGGAGGAGAAGGAGAGGGGTGGTGGTGGGTTTCGAGTGGTGGTTGACGGTGGTGGTTCGCGGTGGTTGCTGCGGTGGTTTGCGCGCCGAGAAGGAACCGACCGGAGATGGAGGAGAAAAGGAGAGGAGGAAATGAGAGGAGAATGGGGTGGATGCAGCGGCGGTGTTCACGAGTCATGAACGGAGGCGGCGATGGTGGTGTTTCGTGGCGGCGACGGTGGTGCGCAGAGAGGGCAGAGAGAGAAAGCAGAGAGGTAAGGTAGAGAGGGAGAAGTGGGGGGAGGGGGGGGGGTGCGAAAGGTCGTTACGGTCAGAATAAATAAAAGGTTACCGATGGCTTTTTCCGTCGGAAATTCAAAGGGTCCGTCGGTACTCACAAGAATATTTCTGACGGTTTATTCCGTCGGTACTTACAATTCAGAAATACCGATGGAATTATCCGTCGGTACAATCTGTAGGTACAATCTCCCGCCAAGAATTTGTCATTCCCGCCGTCACTTCCGACGGATTTACCGACGGAAATGTCCGTCGCTAATATCATGTTTTCTGGTAGTGAGTATAAGAAATAAAAATGTATTTGACAGTTATATATATATGTGTGTGTGTGTACAATAAATTTTTTTAAATTATCATTTATCGACAAGTACTTATTTTTGTTCATAGGTATGCTTAAAATTCAATAATTATTATTTAATAAAATGCTTAATTTAAAACAAACTTTTAGTGTTATGCAATGTATCATATAGAATTAAAAAAAGATGACTGCAACCAACAAGTGGTTGGTCCAAGTGGTAACGATCTTGAGTCCCTTAAGTAAGTGGTCAGGGTTCGATCCCTGACTCTTACTTATGGAGAAAACCTGGTTGGGAGAGGTCAACCCTTCAATGTTATCCAGTACTTCGAGGGATTAGTCTCCGCAGTTGCGCGTGGAGGATACCCTGAGAAAAAAAAAAAAAAAAGATGACTAACTTATGTGCATTTAAAATTTTATCTATTTACCTATTTGAATATAATGGCCTAGATTAATTTATGTGCATATAAAATTTTATCGAGTTACCTATTAATTTGAATATAAGAATTTTAGTTGTTTTTCTCTATATACTTATTTGAGTATAAGAAATTAAATTTTTTTTGACATATATATATATATCGACAAGTACAAATTTTTTGTTCAATAATTATTATATATTAAATTATTATTTAATACAATGCTTAATTTAAAACTAATTTTTAGTATTTTTCAATGTGTCATATCCAATGAAAAAAGATGACTACCATATAAATGGCCTAGACTAATTTATGTGCATTTAAAATTTTATCCATTTACCTATTTGAATATAATGACCTAGATTAATCTATGTGCATCTAAATTTTATCGATTTACTTATTAATTTGAATATAAGAAAAATTCATTTGACAGAGCTATGCTATATATATATATATATATATATATATATTAAAATTATCATTTACCGACAAGTGTTTATTTTTTATTCGTAGGTACTTTTAATTTAACAATTATTTATTATAAAATTATTAATTATTTATTAAAATGCCGGATAATTCATTTTGGATGTAAAACCTATAAAACCTATACATATTTAAATATAAGTAATTAAAAATGATATGTTTAAGAACAGACCAAATGAAAGAAAAAAATTAATTACCATATGAATTCCTTACATTAATTGTGATATGCATTTAAACTTTTCTTTACTTAACTTTTTTTTTTTGCACCTTCAGTAACTTCATTCCGATAGTCAGAGACTAATTTCTTTCGAAGCATAGAGATCATAAAAATGTGTTTTGTTTCTCCTAACAAAGTATTTTTTCATACACACAGCAAGTATCATACCTCTGATAGCATGTTTAAACAAACTCGACTATCTACCAACTACGTCGGTCATTAATGATCTCTATTTAACTGTTTGAACATGCATACAGGAAAATTATTTGTAAATATTTACATATAAATTATTATTATAATATTATTATGTAATAGACATATATATTTTATTTGCTAACACTTATATTTAATTAGTTATTATAAATAATTATTTAATAAAATATTTGATAACTCAATCTGGATATGAAACCTATCAAAGGTAACATATTAATTTATTTATTTTTTTATGCTCAAAGGAACATATTATTTATCCTTTATACTATATATATATATATATTTAAATATAAGCTGATAATGAAATGAAACTTACCCTAATTACTAAAGTACCAAATCTAAATATATAAAAAGAGATTGCCATAAAAATGTCCTATATTAACTTTTATTTAATATTTAATCAAACAATTTAATTAAAATAAAGAGTTAACAGGAATCCAAACTTTTTTTTTTTTGATAAAGAGTATACTAATTAACTTTTATTTTATATTTAGTCAAACAATTTTATTAAAATAAAGAGTATAACAAGTATCCAAACTTTACACACACACACATATATATATAGTACATTGTACTAATTAATTGATTTGCATCTAAAATTTTCTCTATTAACTATTTGAATATAGGTAAAATTCTTCCACTTAATATCTCTTGATTATAGTTCCAGTGGTTATTTAATGCCACAATCCATCTTTATCTTTAAAAGCTTTTAATTGTTGCTTATACATACTAGGTTGAATGCATGTAACTAATTTTTTTGGATTAAATTCATTCTCATTTGAAATTTTTGTATGTGTCTATTCTTTTTCCTTTCTTTGCCGACAAAAGCCTATTGTTGGCTCATCAGATTCGAGCCCCCAATGAGTTGTATAAAAGTTTTATCATCACCAACAAAAAAAAAAAAAATGCCCTCCACTTTGGATTCAGTGAGTTATTCTCTCTCTAAATAATCAATTAATATTTATTCATATTAATTGGAATAATTTTTCAATCAGTACTGTATTTATTTCACACTGGTTCACATCAATTTTGGTTCATCGTGACTTCTCATGAAACGCCGTTCTCAAAATCAACAAAATTGCGTACGAGAAAATCTGAGAGGATTAAGAAAATATAATCATATTAAAGAAATAAAGTAAAAACTAAACCAAAACAAAAGGAAAAAAACGGGGGTAAATTAAATTAAATAAATACATTTATCACTATGCACCCACCCCTACTATGATTATTGTCACATACAAGATATTACAAATATAATCAATATATTAGTATAATTCATATATATGGAATATATTACATTATAGTAAGAGAGTCGATTCCTCTCACTAACTGCTTACCAAAGATAACAAAAGGCACTGTTTCGTATATTTCATACCCCCCCAAAAAAAAAAAACATATAATTAATATTATAGCCTATAGCCTATATATACATATATCATCATCTTCTTCTCTTCTTCATCACCAGCAATATCAAAAAAAAAAAAAAAATGGCTTCCTTCATCTCATCCAATGACCCAGGTGCAAACATCGTTGTAACCAAGGAAGAGTTCAACCTCTTCCACAACATTGATCGTCAACTCTTCTTCCGTCTCGTGGTGGGTCTCGCACGTGACACAAGCCAATCCACACATGTGGTGGCCTTCATCATGTGGCTAGAAAAACTGACCAAAAATTCCACAATTGTTGCAAGCTTGCTCCCTTGGCCTGATAGTTTGCTAGGTGATGTTGCTGATGAGTCAGTGTTGGCACTGAATTGCATTGAGAGCCCCCATTTTCCCTATGTTGGGAGCACTGACCACAAGGCTTTGTTGCCTTTGATCCAAAAGATCACTAGGAGCACTGTCTCACTCAAATACTTTCATGAAAAGCGCATCAATATCATCCCTGGTGTCACCAAAATACTCAATGATGTGTGCCTTAGGGCTTTCACTGATATTGTGCATCAGGTGCATTATTACAAAGCTATGAAGGAACAAAACTTGAATACTGCAAACGCAAATTATTATGCGCCTGTGCAGCCTAACCCTTATGTGCAGACGCAGGTTGTGTATTATACTCCTGTTCCTGCAGGAGTTACTGCTGTGCCCCAACAGATGGTGGCGACACAGCCATGGAATGAAGGAAGTTCGAACTGGGTTGGTGCCGGTGCTGGTGCTGGTGAAGGTTATAATGTTCAAAACAAGAATGATTTCAATATGGAATTTCATGAGATTTTGGCCAACCTGAAGATAAGTGATGATTCTGAGAGAAATGATGTGCTTCCACCTGATGATAGGACAATCTTTATGACATTCTCAAAGGGGTACCCTATTTCTGAGATCGAAGTTCGTCAGTTCTTCGCAAGGTTCTAATTCAACTATATCTTCTATGCAAGCTTTTAAATTGTGGTTGTGATCGCGATCACGATTGTGGTTGCGTTGCGTTTACCGCAATTGCGAATAATTGCGGGAAAATGCAGTCGTTACGGCCGTAATTACAGTCACGTTTCGGTTTCGGAAAACTCCAAAACCTAAATGTTGCGGTCTAGATCGCGGACCTTTATTTAAAATCTTGCTTCAATACTATTTTATAATAGATTCTTTTTTATATATACTAATACTCTGGTAGTAGCATATGATCATATCTAACTGCTTAGATTCATTTTAAAAGTAAGGGTTTAATTAGTACGGTTTGCCCTATTTGATTTGAATTGATGTCATTGCATGTGTCACCATGTTGTTTTGACATAACTTTTACTCACTGCGGTTAGTTTTGCAAGAACAAAGCTTATTATGACATCTGGTATCATTTCATCAAATTCTAATGGTAATTAGCATTTTGTTGTGAAAATTTTGGATGATTTTCAGTGTAAAATATTTTAAGAATAAAAAGTGGCACAAGGATATCAACTGAAACCACAGGAAACAAACTGAAAATAAGAAGAAAAAAAACTTTATTTTAGTTGGTGGAATAACATAACTCTTGCTTCATATTTTAGTTTATGTAATGATAATTGCATATAAACTAGTTACTGTGTATTATTTTTGTTTATCAAAATCACAATCTTATATCATAACACACTTGTGTTTTTTCTTAAGTTTGATAAGAGAGTTGATTGGTGATTTGCAGACTCTTGGGCAGTTATGTCATCCAAATATTAAACCCTTAAAATCATCATAGTCTAGTGGTTTAATTTGATCAAATTAACAAGGGTTTAATTTGGTTGCCCTATTGGATTTTAATTGATGTCATTGCTTGTGTACCTTGTGGTTTTGATATAACTTTTACTCACTGCAGTTTGTTCTGCAAGAACAAAAAACTTCTATGACCTCTGGTATCATTTTATCGAATTCAAATGGTGATTAGCACTTTGTTTGGAAATTTTGTGATGATTTTCAGTGAAAAAATATTTGAATTAAACAAACACTATGTACTATATGGACTAATACGAATAAAAGGTGGCACAAGGATATCAACTGAAACCACAGAAAACAAACTGAAATTTTATAACACAAAAAAATAAGGTTTATCCGAGTTGGTGGAATAACATAACTTGCATCATCTTTTAATTTATAATTGCATATAGATTATTTACTCTGTATTAATTTTTTTATTATTTCTAAATCACAATTTTATATCATAACAAACTTATGTTTTTTTTTTCTCCTTAAGTTTGATAAGAAAAGTTGATGGGTGATTAGTAGACTCTTGAGCAGTTATGTTGTCATCCAAATATTAAACCCTTAATATCATCATAGTCTAGTGTGAATGTTATCCTACCAAAAAAAAAGTCTAGTGTGAATGTTTGGATTTGACATAATGTTATGGTAATGTTAAAAAACAAATACTTGCCAGAACAAAGTTATAATTTGCTAAGATTTAAGTTTTGTCATTACTTATTAGATAAGTTGATATAGTGAAGAGCACTCAAATGTATAAAAGTCAAAAATGCAAAAAATATGACAAGAAAAAAATTATAGTGTACTTCAGTGTTTTGCTAATGATACAATACAGTAGTTTTGTGCTAATATAACTAATCATATGTGGATTTTATGCTAAGCTAACAACAGAAGGCTTTAATTTATACTGAAGGAACTAATAAAAAAGGCTTTAAACAGGAACAGTGATAAAGCCAAACCATTCACATATGTTTGATCCAAAGTACAAGGGGGGAATTGATATATATATATTTTTGATGAGCATAGCTAGTACAGAAAAATTTAATTTAACCCTAAAATTGATCTAACAAGACAAAATTGTACTCTAAAGCACATGTTTAAATTTTTTTGTGATTGACTTGATTTATTACATCTGAATTGATAAGAATTTATCCGTGTAGCAATAGTTAATTATGATCATTTTGTAAGCAGTACTTTTAGTTCATCATAACACCTTGCTTACTTTCTCTTCTAATTTTTCTTATATTCTTTATCATTTGGGTATTTCCCCTCTGATCTTTTTCTTTTCTTTCTTGTTCTTTTACTTGTTTCTACTCTTCAACAGAAGGTATGGAGATATCATTGAATCTGTGTTCATGCAAGAAGTGCAACTAAACGAGCAACCACTGTATGCTCGCCTCGTGGTTCGTCCTGAAGCCATTAACATGATTGATGGTTTGCTTGATGGAACTAGCAGAGTGAAGTTTTCCATCAATGGTAAGCATGTTTGGGCTAGAAGGTACTTCCGCAAGGGCAACAAGTCACCTGCATCGGCTTCATCTCCAGTGACTTCTGGTCCACCTTCTTCACCATTTGGTGCATACTGATGCATGCAACTTCTTGAAGTCTATTTTGGTCTTGCCTTGGGGTTTCAAGGCAAGATAAATAAATTAGGGATTATGCCAGGCATGCGTGGCTGGTTTTGAAATAATATGTTGAACCTGTTTCCGTTCAATAATAAAACTTCATGAACTTCGCAAGCTTGATGTTTGCTTGCCGTTTGATTTGAATAAACTATTGTTGCTGTTTTTATTTCTCTCTCTCTCTTTTTTGGTAATATTTCTCTCTCTTTTTTATCTGAGTTGTTTTTATTTTTTCTTATACTTGTTTTAAAATTCTTTTATTATAGATATGTATGCTAAAATTACCTCTTGGAAGTGGTTTACGGCTAAATTAAAAAAAAATGCATATATAAGTGTTAGAAGAGTGGATACACTAGACAAAATAGTGTTAGATATGAATGCATTAGAGAAAGTTGATAGTTTACCTATGGTAGAAAAAACATAAAATCTCGCCTTAGGTCGTGATCATGTGTGGAGAAAACTTGTAGATGCTTCAATAAGGAGAATAGGTTAGATAGAGGATAACTCATCGCTAGAAGCCATGGGAGAGTTAGGAAAAATTTAGGTGAAATGGTTTGTTTATAAATATCATTTACGATAAACAATATGATGTCATTTAATCAATGTAGTCGACCCTATTTTATTTTATTTTTTTGATGCTCGTGTAGTCAAACCTAGGTAGGAAAACACTTATAGTGTGTTTGGTTAAAAAAATTTATAACACGAACGACCGTTTCAATTTGCGTTGGAGAAAAGCTCCAAATTGGAGCTTTGGATAAAAGCCAAAATTTGTGCCTAGAGACGGTTAAAATGTGCTTTCATGTTCATTTTAATTTAAACCAAATAGACTATTAGTTGATGAATGTGTCATAATTAGTGTTGGAAGAAAAACAACCCATCGATCCCCATTTTTACACAAAGACAATATACAGACCCAAAACATAACAAAGACATAGATATTCAGAGTGTTACACACATGAAAATTGGTATTTCCAGCATTAGCTTTTACAGGAAAACCTTGAAGAAAAAAATAGCACATGAAACAAATTAAATTGAAGCAACGGGTGCTATCAGCATCTTTCATTTTATTTATATATCCATCTCCGTTAATTGTGTTTTTCTTTGGTAATGAGTTTTATATATACTTTGAAGCCATTCAAGTTTTCACCTTTTCCCGCTTGATATAGTAGGTAAAAAAGAATGCATGAAAACCTAATTGACAATTTAATTTGTCATTTTGCTACTATTTTTAATAGACTTCAGCATATTTGGAAGGTTTAAATTACTAAATACTTTAAAATTTGAGTTTTTAAGTTTGCAGTTCGTACTGTATCCTAATATGGTTGTATTCAGTTTTTGTGTGAATTATACGTTAATGCTACTGAAGTACTACTTACACCATTTATTTTCACAATGTAATAGAAGCTATTGCATGCATCTCAATTCAAAAAGACACTGGAGTTACTTTTCTTACTCAAACAGTCAAACCTAGATGCAGTTTTTTTTTTTTTTTGATAAGCTAAAACCTAGATGCAGTAACATGAGTAATATGTGAATTATAGTTATGAAAGTAGCATTCAAAGTTTTTTTAAGTCTTCCAGGCATTGTAACAAGTCCTCGTCTCAAATGAGCTATATATTTTCTAGTCCCTAAAATTTTATAATTCCAGACACTTGCATAATATAATCCCTAACCACTACTAGGGGTGGACAATGGACGGGTTCGATCGATTTTGGGCAGAAAAACCCGACCTGGGGAAAACCGACAAGCATATATCCTCACCCATTTCCTCTCGTTTGTGCCATCGGATTAGGCAGGTGGCAGGTTGGCGAGCCGGAGGGTCAGCGGGTGGGTTGGGTCGTTTTTAGACCAAACAAAAAGAAAATGAAAACAGAAGCTTCAAGCATTCAAAACAAAGAAAGAGAAAAGAGGAAGATCAGTCTTAGAAAACCCTATCTTTGAAAACCACGCCGTAGAAGAGGGTAGAAGACGAGTTAGAGAGGCAGAGAGGAAAGGCGGCGACGGAGAGGCAAAGAGGAGTGAGGGCGGCGAAGAGGCATCTAGGCAAACCCATTTCATTCCAAACTCTCAACCGCTCAGATCTGGTGAGATCAGATCTCAAGTGACTTGGGAAGATCTGGTGTCGGTGAGCTCGCTGGAGATGGGCTGGAGGCGGTGCGGCCAGGTACTAGTAGATAAGTGAGAGAGGGATGGACGGAGGGAGGGAGGGGGAGAAAGAGAGAGAGAGGCGACATACTCTGGTTCTGGTAGGGGTGTGGATGACAAGTAAATGAGAAGAAAATGGGTGAGGGACTGAGGGTGACATACTCTGAAGTTTGAAGGAAATGCATGTTTCTGTGTCAGGCATACATTAAAAGTTCATTCAAGCACTCTGGTTCTGTGTTAGCCATGTTTTTTGTCCGATTCGAAGCATTCAAAATTTGAATGCTTGACAGCTTGCACTACTTTTTATCTTCCCAATGCTCATTTTTAATCTTTCCAAGGAGAAAGAGAGAGAGAGAGAGAGAGAGAGAGACCGAAGGGATGGGTGGAGTGTAATGATGGAATTTTTCTACCCATCGCATTGCTATTTAGTCGGGTACGGGCGAGATCATAATTTTTTTACCCAATTGAACCCGCCCGATACTATCTGTGTGAAGCTGAAGTGAGAATCCAATGGCACCCCATGAACCTGGTTAGACCTGCCCTTTCCTTTTTCCCTCTTTCAGGTTGTTTGGGTACGGGTCGGAATGGTGTTTTTGTCCACCCCTAACATTTAATAACCAACACACTCACACGTACTCAAATTATATGTGAATTTAAGAGAACCTATTTAATATAATAGATTAAATTACACATATCTTTACTAATTGTGTATAGTAGTTTTGAATTTAGCCTTTATATTTGTGTACAAAACCTCTCAAGTTTTAGTTTTGAACTGTAGTAGGATTTTCTCCAATTAACTTATAGTTAAAGGCTCATTAGCATTTTAGTCTTAATAATAGGGTTGATAGAAATTGTTAAGGATCACACAGATCGCAGTCCTTATCAATGGTTGGCATTGTTTAGGGAGTTATCTAGGGCTAAGATTAGATTTGTGGTTAGTTAGTTAGTTAGTTAGTTAGTTAGTTAGGAACATAACACTAGAATAAATAAGTGTATCTTGTAATCAGGTTGATGCCGTTAAAGGTATGCGCTTTTGTGTGGAAGCTATTCTGGGATCATATCCCATCTAAAGTTAACCCAGTTCGTAGAAATATTATGCAAACCAATGCTAAGTTGTGTTTTGGGTGTCAATCATGTCGAGAGCCTCCTGCCAATGTCTTAGGTGGTTGGGAATTGGTATAACACTTTTAATGTGAGTAGATTCACTTCTGACAATTTAGAGGTTTACTGGTTGGTGGAAAATCCTCCAAAGAGGTTTGTCAAATTATATGGTTCTCAACTATTTGGGAAATTTCCTTTCAAAAAAACTATCTGGGAAATTTGAAGGGCGAGAAATAGATTGATCTTCAAAGAGCACTCAGTAGAGGGACCATAAATTTTAAGGGAGGTAAAATTAACATCTTGGAGGTGGATCTTAGCTAAGGTAAAAGGTTTCCAGTATCCTTTGGTTGCTTCGACGAGAAAAGGGTAGAGAAAGACCTGTATCTAGTACTGATGTTTTATCTGCTGAATGGTTCATTGTTTTCTATTTGGTGTTGGAGGGTGATGTCCTTGAGGGTGGTTCATGCTATTGGAGAAAGCTAATTTTTTTGGAGCTTTGCTGGTGGGTTCATCATTAAGATGGAACCTTTTTATCTATAGCCCTTTTGGTGGGTTGTTTCGGTTAATGGGGTGTATTAGGATTGTCGTATTTTCCTTTTGCTGCCTGTGTTTTATTTGATTCTTAGTGTTTGCATCGGGTGGGTGTTGTGCTCACAGTTTCTGGTGCATTTTGGTCTTTGTTTGGATTTGATATTGTGTACCCATTTTTTTATTGTCTTATGCACACCTTGTGCTGCAAGCTTTGATCATATTTTAATAAATTTTGGCTTATAAAAAAATTTGTATCTTGTAATCTTTCAATATCTTTTAATCAATCAATATGTTACCTTATAAGATTTCAATTCTCTCAAACTACTTGGTTTATGCATATGGTTCCTATCCCTCACATCCTCTGATTACTTACATGGTAGCAGAGTGATACAATGAGGCTTCTGCTTCTATGGGTGCTACTCGTCACTGCCATCACTAGGCTCCCTCTATCATGATGTTGTGCCACTATTCTTTGATCTAGTGGTGAAGGATGAAGAAGGAGGAACAACGAAATCGCAGGAGGTCATTGCCGATGAGAGCAACTTTTCCACCAGTGCCAAGACAACTGATCTTGCTTCTGAGACCGCTAAGAAACCAGAGGTCATTGCTTGGTATTCTTCTAAGCAGCAGAAGGAGAACTCCATTGCCATTGTTGAGACCACCGATCTTATCTCTGAAGCCGTCGAGAATCCAAAGGAGCTCCTTACTGAGGTCTTCAAGGAGGTTGATTTGGTGCATTATGTTCTCGCAAATCAGGTACTAGATCGTTCATTGTTTTCGAAAATCATTCTTTCTGCGATCAATCACCACCATGCTGACATTGGCATCGTCTTCGCGGATCCACTCATTATGGATGTATTTTCCAAGATTTTCACTACATCCGACGTTACTGGTACCAGTTAGTTTTGGCAATCTCTATTCCATCATCGGAGAAGACGGTTGAGTGCACCATTATCGCAACACTATTGATGAGGTTCATCTAAAAAAAGGTCTTATACAAGAGGATCCATTAGCTCCCTTTTTTCCCCTTATTGTTGTTGAAGGTAAGAGTGGGATGATGAGAAGGGCGATGGATATTGGAAAGTTTAAGCGGTTTATAATTAGAAGAAGTGATGTTTTATCTCATCTTCAGTATGCTGACATTTCACTATTACTTGATAAGGCTACTGTTGAAAACCTATGGATTCTTAAAGTTATTTTAAGGATTTTTTGAATTGGTCCTCAGGCTCTAGATAAACTTCCATAGAAGTTTTAGGTTTGGCGTCATTGTGGAATAAGATTTTATTCCTAAATTTTTTTGTACTATAAGTCTGGTGGTTTTCCTTGAACTTATTTGAGGTTTCTTATTGAGGGAAACCATAGAAAACTCTCTACTTGACAACTTGTTATAGATTCTATAAGGAAAATATTAGGAAATTGGATAGGAAGGCATGTGTCTCTTGGAGGAATAATAGTTCTTTTGAATTTGGTAATGACTAACCTACCTTTATACTACTTATTCTTTTTTAGAATTCTGAAAAAAGTTTTGAATACTTTCATTGGATTCAGAGAGCTTTTTGTGGTGTGTATGTGACGTGAAAAGGAAAATTGCTTGGGTCAGATTGTATAATGTCTATCAACCAAGGAACTTGGGTGGTTCAGGAATGAAACATATGAATTTGTTCAATTTAAGTCTCTTCGAGACATGGAAATGGCATCTGTTTGTTGATGAAGATGTTGTGTGGTTCAATGTGTTGAAAAAAAGATATGGTAATATTAATTTAGTTATGATAAATAGTAGCAGGTCCTGAAAAAAAATTCTAGGTTGTAGAGAGACTTGCGTGCTCTTGATAGTGTTAGATCTGGTTCACTGTTGGTTTTCAAAGAATGTGGTAAAAAAAGGGGTAGGGGAATGGGGCAAATATGTTTTTGTGGCATGATGTATAGAATCGTTCTATAAGTCTTAAAGATCTTCTCCAAGATTGTACCTTATATCGAATGATAAGTCCTCTTGCTTGCATAATATAGGGAAATCGTTTGGTCATGTCTGGGAATGGAATTAGAGGTGGAGGAGAAGCTTCTTTGTGTGAGAGGAAGAACCGTTGGATGTGTTAAAGGGAACCCTTAGGTCTGTCTCCCTTATGAAGGATAAAAAGCATGAATGGGTGCGTAAGTTTTATAGTTCTTGGGTTTACACTATCAAATATGCAAATAATTTTCTGTTGTCCTATGGTTTGTTGAGTTCAGTTAATCTATTATTTAAGATTTTTTGGAAGTGTTGTGCACCTCATTGTGTTTTCTTGACAATTATTCTTGGATCGTCTACCTACCAGGTACCTTTTTCATAGAAGGGTGATTGTTGACATGCAAGAAGTTGTTTGTGTATTTTATAGTGTTTATTTGGATTCTTCTCAGCATTTGTTTTTAAGTTTTCGATATCCTATCACGTTTGGTCTTTCTTTTATGGCCGGGTTGGTATTTCAGTTGCTCTACCTTTTGATGACTCAAATCATTATTTTTTTCATCGTCGGTTGATTAAAGGAAAGAAGGTTAAGAATATTTGGCAGCTATTGTGACAATCAATGGTTTGGTCCTTGTGGTTGAAGTGTAATAGTATTGTGTTTAATAATTCTAGTTTTGGTCTACACCTTATAAAGATTTGCTCATGGGTTTGGATTGTTGTAAAATTTGGTAGCTCTAGTATATCTTTTTATGATTGGTTTAATTGTCCTTTTGTATGTATAAAGTATTTGTATTAATTGGGTGTTGATAGGTTCTGTTATTCTATAAGGTTGGAGTACCCGCTTGCACTCCTAGTGAGTATATTTATTTAATTTGTTTATATAAAACCTATTTGCATCGTTCTGAATGAGCCGGTGGTAATAACCTTAGAATTAGCAAACATATATTCACCTTTGTGAAATCCAGCATTTCCAGCTCCCGATCCCTACCCCAGCACTTGTGAATTTCCCATGTGTTTTGGTATATCCGAGGACCACCCTCCACCACACTAACGATAACTAGCATAAGGCTTTGTCATCAAAAGAATAATTGGAATAGTTTTTTTTATCATCCTTCTTTACTAGCAGTCACTTAGGTGAGTTCCAAATGTGACACCATCTACCCCGCATATTAATATAAAACATTTACTTAAAAGAGGTAATATAAAAACATGCATTTATTTCGTAAAATAAAAACTGGATAAAAGGTACCACATTGTAACATCTCAACGCGGAAAGAAACATAGTTTTAAAAGAAATAAAACGTAAACAAAGCATAAACATAACCCAACCCCGATGTCACATATAGAGTTGGTATCACCGTTCCGGAATAAAATCCATGGAATCAACGAAACTGAAAATAAACTAACAACTATAACTACTGAACAAATAAACATCCTAGCTAGATTCGTGGCTCCTCAGAGTCACTCCTCCACTGGCTGCTCACTGTCCTCTGCATAAAGAGATATATGCCAACAACAGAAAAGAAAACCGGGGAGTAAGAAAACATGTAAACACATTGGCATGGAAGTAGCAAGCAAGATGAACATACATCATAGCATGGCATAGTAATATACAACATATAACATCAACATAAATTAATCACATCAATATGCTATTTCAACCAACATATGTTATGCGGTGCGACATTACTCCACTGCTCCATTATGCAAGTGGATCCAAACTATCTCAGGAAGGCAGTTTCGGAGTTACATATCCACATTGGCCAAAAAGCACCAACACTGGCAGTTCACCAAACCATGGGTGAACCCCTTGGATAGCCGATGCACCATACCTTAGATGCGCCACCACGGGGGCGTACGGTTCACCAAACCTTGGGTAAACCACCAGCGGACGGCCAGATCACCGTACTCTCGGACGACCCCCCTATGTTGATCTTCCCCCACTAACAACTTTAATGCGTGATTCATGAGCACAACAACAAACAAGGCAACCACCTTCTTTGCTTGGGCCAATAAGCACCCAAGACTTATCACCAACATCAACATCAACACCCCGACCCTTATGAGTCAAGGCCCCCTTGGCCAAAAAGCACCAAGGTTCAACTCATCAACACCTTGACCAAAAAGCATCTGGTCAAAAAGCACCAAAGCATATCAACATGCGGTAACCTATTGGGCACCGGCTTAACCAACTTATTACTCTTGTTTATCTTAATTAATCTTTAACTAAGTTATCTAACTTGTCTTCATTCGATTGGTGTTTTATCACGCTATTGGGGACAGCTGGGGTGAAACACCCCTTAATTCCTTTAATCTCTGATTCTAACCAGTAAGGGAAGCACGGGAGTGCTCATCCCAGCACGGTCGTGCTGCCACTTAAGTGGAGCACAGTCGTGCTCACTGTCCTGCATGGCCGTGCTCAAAGGGCGGCCATATTCCAGAATTCAACTGGGAGCACGGGCGTGCTCCCTGTTCAGTACGGCCGTACTCCTGAAGCCAGCCGTACTTTTCTGGGTAGATTTAACATGTGTTCTTGGAGCCAAAACTCCCTAACACTCTCAAATCAGATCCTAGGGTCCTTTGACTAATCCAATTGGCATAAAACCTCACCTCTCACTAACATTTCATATATTATGAAACATTGGGGGAATTAATCCCTCAACCGATATGTTAATTAAGAGTCTTATTAATTCAATTAGGGGCTTATTAACAACTCAACCTTAACCAACAATACTCAGTTAATCAATGCATAATAACAATAATGTAACAACAATATTCATGTCATAACAGATTCAACCAATTATAGATCATTAGACATACAACATAGTAAGTATAACAATTAACTATACAAAACAGGCATACCCATAATCAAACAACCTTAATAGCAATTAATCCATATAATCAAACATGACATGGCATTGTCAACAGTTAGCAATAACAATAATAATGGGGCTATGGGAACCCCTTATCTTACGCTACCCCTTGCCCAATGTCTAAACTATCCTTCTCCCCATACCTGGTATGAAGAACCTGATAGCAAGACGCTAAACGGTAGACCAAACGACAACCAACGCGTTCCCTTGAGCGGCTCAGTTAGATTTCCAAGCCTTGGTCAAACAAACGAGTTAACCGATTAGTTCCCAATTCAAGAACAAGAAAAGGAAACTACAAAAGGAAGAACTAATACCTTTCTAGGATTGGCACACACTAACTAGACGTTCCCAAGAGTCTCCAAAACTCCAACAATGCAATGAGTTTAGAGAAAATAGGGAAAAGAGTAGTTGTAGCCGCAACCAGGTTTCTATTTGTGCCAAAATAGGGTTTATGAGAAACCCTCGGTTACTGTTCTATATATAAAGGCATCAGACCCGAGCACGGTCGTGCTCCTCGTTGAGCACGGGGGTGCTCAACTTAACTCCTACGAGGCGCGGTCTGCCTTCGAGCACCGGGTGTGCTCCCTGTTGAGCACGGTCGTGCTCAACTTAGCGTCAGCGAGACGCGCTCTCCCAACGAGCACGGTCGTGCTCTCTATTGAGCATGGCCGTGCTTGTGACTCAGATAGTCACAAGACACAAGCCTAAGGAAGGGATTTTAAGCCTAGAAATTCCACTTAGCCCTGAACAACCGCTCTAAGCTAAGTCCTAAGGCTCAAACAAACAAACAAGCATATATAGAATCACTTAACGAAAAACGGGGTGTTACACCAAAAGCTAGACAAAAGGCATTGAACAGTCTCATCTTTTTGATAGATTTGTTTATGATTATCTTAACTATCAAGCTTGTCTTAGACCTACCTGCTCCATCTTCTATATCCTCGTTATTGAACACAACCGAAGTTTCTTAACCTTGTTTTCCTTCTCTCTACTTACTTCTTCATATTCATCAAGCAAATTCATTAAAGTGCAGAGCAATACCTATTTTGTTCGATTTACTTTGCAAATTCAGTTAGTAAGACATGGAGAGGTCAAATCATATATTCTTCATCCACCGGTTCCCCTGTTCTACTTGGAATATGTGTTATATATAGTTGGGATTTAAAACTGTTTGTTAAATGTGATTTTCATTTTCGTCAATATGGTGGGTTGAATAGGAAGAAAAAACGAAAACAGATTCTTTTATTGATATGGTTTTCTATATTATTTTTTTCTCTTTATGGTTGCACTGAATGATATACTTTTTCACTAGAACTTCATGATTTATTAGGAGTTATGGGTACGTTTAAAGTTAGATCTTGGATTTGGATAACTTCTAGGAAATCAGGAGTTTATTAATTTCTTTCTCCGTATTGGTGCATTAATTCACTAAAACGTATGAGACAAAGTGGTTAACCTGAGTTTTGATTGTGTAAGGGATGGAATACTATTTTTACTTCATTTTCAATATAATGTTATTTGTTTAATAAAAAAATCAAGCCATCCGACAATAAGAATGAAGACACAAGACTTTTTGACGTGGACAAAACTTTGAGAAGCATACATAGAAAGAAGCAATAAAGTACAATATAAAGATAGCACATAGACATACAAAACACATACCAATCATCTTCCAAACCACTTAACTTATCATCTACCATTTTTCTCTGATGCATCTGAACCTACATGCAAATGCGGCCACAATCTCGTCACAGTGTTCACACATCGAGGGCCGACGAGGTTTTGTTTATAGAGGCTTGTGTGCACACAGTGAGCGATATCATCAGATGAATAGGCGCAACTCAACTTTGGAGTGGGAGCCTCGCGTGTATAGGTGTAGGTTTGGAGATGGATAGGGTAGCTTTAGGCCGTCGTATCATTGAGATTCGGGGTCGGCCAGTGCTTCTATAGTATGAATGAGTGTTTTGTGAGTTTTTGGACATTTTGGTGTATTTTGAGAGAGGGTGGGATGTGAGAAGAGGTGACTGTGGTAGTTAGTCTTTTTGTTTATCTTCCTATCTATTTTTATGCTTTCTGTATGTATGACGCATGTATGACAATAGCTCTACTGATGGGGCTTATATATATATATATATGTATGGATGTATATGTTTGCTTATCAGCATGTACATTGTTGTTTCTTTTAAGTTTTAAGTTCCTTCGTATTTTGAGTAAGCGTGCTAATGAATAATTTCACGATTAAGACTTAGTTAATTAGGTTTCTTTTAATGGGACGATGGGGCGTCTCAAGAAGTTAGTTTTGTTTTGCTTTGATTGGTTTGATCCTTCAAACCATGGGATGAAGACACATAATCAATATAAGATTGTAGAAGTACAAAAAGGGAGAAAGTATTTTGATCCTTTTATTTTTCCAAAATCTGCAACTCAAGTTTACTATTCCCCTTATCCTCGACGACAAAAGGACAAGGTTGATTGGTTGATAGTTATTAAGACAAAACCAAGGGGGTTATTGATGATAGACATACTTTGGAAGTTGCTTTTCAAGTGCAAGAGTCATAAGCTAAAACAACAATTGAGGATGACCCAATCGATCACCTATAAGATGATGAAGTTGATGACAAAGAGGTTGATTTTCTTAGGATGCAAGAAAATGATTTCATTGACGATGATGAAGTCGAAGAGCACGAGGAAGATGATTTCATTGACGATGATGAAGACGAAGATCAAAAGGAAGATGATTAGCCAGAGGGATTAGGCATGATTGGTCAAGATTGAAGATCACTATTTTGGTTAAATGCTGATTTGGTATATAAAGAAAGATTTGATTGGACTTGCGAATTTTCCTGCTAATTTTCTTGCTAATTTTCCTGCGAAATTTCCTGCAGAAATTTCATGTGAATTTTTTTGCTGTGAATTTACCTACATAATTTCATGCCAAATTACCTATAGATTATTTTTGCAGGAAAATTACCCGCAGATCTTCCCCCAAGAAAATCTGTAGAAAAATTCCAGTGAATTTTAAAATTCGCATGAAAAGATTACCCACAAAGGTATTACCTGAGGACAGAAATCTGTAAGAAAATCCGCAGGAAACTTATTGCCTGCGAATTATTGACCAAATCCTTAGGTAATCAGAAAATTTTTAGTAGTGAGAAAACCAACACAAGTAACGAAGAGCAGGGTGGCCTACTCCGGTGGAGGAAATGATAGCGCAAAAACTAGGATTTTGAATCTGAATTCTCCTTTGCCCATTGATCATAGAGACCATTTGAGATGTAGAAGCAATGAAAATAGTGCCATTGGTGTATGTGGTACCACCGTCATATCGCCTTCTTTTTCCTTCTTCTGTTGTTTGTGTCTATCCAACATCAAAGTTGTTTATTTATTTATGTTTTTATTTATTTATTTTCCTTACTACGGCATATCAACCGTCTGTCTAGGTTTAGGATTTCAAATCGAGAAAGCTTAAAGAAGATGAACTCTCATGATGCCGTTTTGAGTTTTTCTTCCGTCTTCCTCACTTATCCAAATTGTCGTGTTGAAACAAGAAAAAGTTTTCTTTTAATGATTTTCCACACTCGAGATTTGGGTTGTGCTTAATAAGAGAATTATTGTGCCACATAGGAAGAAACGTTAACTCAAAAATAGAGCCTAACAAATGAAAGATGATAGAAAGACTAATGTGTCCCATCTTTGTAAATTTGAGACACTGACAATTAGTTTTTGTTTTTTACTAGGGATTAAAAGTGTTCCCATATTTGTACTACAAAAAAGTGTTCCCATATTTTTAATGGACTATTTTGTGCCATTATTCTAAATATAATATACATTTTACCTAATAAAATTAATAATGTGGCACTTTTTTTTTTAGGCCCATGTTAGTAAGTTAAATGTTATATTAATTTCTTCCTTTGCTAGAGTTTTTTTTTTTCTTGATGTGACATGTTAAATGCCTTTTTTTGGTATGAGATCCTTGGTATCTGAAAATCATATTGAATTTTGACTAATCTGAGTTGAGTCAAGAAGACCCATTTAAGGGGACAAAAATCTTCAGCGCCTTTTTTTTTCCATACACGAGACTCGAATCCAAAACTTTGCTTAAGAAGAATTAATCAAGCTCTTTTTCATTTGAATCAACAAGTTTTAGTGCATGTTAAATGTCTAATAAACTAATCTAACCAAAATGATCAACAGCCCGGCCTCCGATGTCATCCACCCGGTGCTCCTAGTAGCATTTGTTAGATATATGCTATATAATGTCATGGTTCATGCCCAAGCTTATCTTTTTATATGTTTGTCTTTTATGATAGCATCAGTGTTTTAAAAAAATAGACCCGACTGGCCGGTCCACCAGGGACCGGCCAGGTCTGTGGTCCGGCCAAGCCTTGCAAACCGTTAGTCTGAAGAAACCGATGAAACACTATTAGTCTTAGAAATCAGCCGTTCCAAACAAGCAACAGAAAGAAATGATGACAAAATTAAAAAAAAAGAAAAGCAAACTTAATAAACCCAAAATAGCCGTGTCACAGGGATTTGGAACATTGGACTGGAGGCGAATGAAAGAAAGAGTAGGAAGAAGGGATTTGGAACGTAGACAAGTACAATGGAGGCGGAAGAAAGAGATAGTAGGAAGAAGGGATTTGGAACACTGTTTGGTGGCAGTGTAAAATAACTAGACTCTCAATTACTGAATTTCTCATCTGAATTCCATATATGAATCAATGAATGTATATGATTGTTTTACAAGTAGCTGCCTAACCAACTACAACCAACTCTAACTGAAAAATAACAGAAAACTAACAAGGGGTCATAGTTGGATTCCTTCACTCCCCCTCAAGTTGGTGCGTGTATGTTCTTAATGCCCAACTTGTTAACCAGGAATTGAAATCTCTCCCTTCCTAGTGGCTTGGTGAAGACATCTGTCACTTGATCTTTTGTTCCGATCTTCAAGGCTTCTATGTCACCCTATTGAATCCTTTCCCTTACAAAATAGCAATCCATTTCCACATGCTTTGTTCTTTCGTGGTAAATTGGATTCATTGCTATATGCAATGCAGGTTGTCACAAAACATGCGAGTTGGCTCAGCTTGTGATGCCTCTAATTCACTGAGTAGCCACCTTAACCAGATCAGTTCACTCACTGTTGTTGCCATGGATCTATACTCTGCCTCTGCAGATGACTTTGCCGCAACTAATTGCCTTTTGGTTCTCCATGAGATAGGTGAGTCTCCTAGCATAATGAAGTATCCAGTGCATGATCTTCGAGTAAGGGGACAGCCACCCCAGTCTGCATCACAGTAGGCTTACAATCTCAAGTCATCTTTTCTTGACAGTAAGGTATCTAAGGATTCTTCCACAACATCCATATGAGTTTGCTTAGGTGTATTCATAAATTGACAGAGGGTATTCACTGCATATGTGATATCTGGCCTGGTGATGGTCAAGTACAGCAACTTTCCTAACAGTCTTCTATACCTTGATGCATCAGTGTCAGGATCATCTTCATTCACCCTGAGATTACAATTTTGCTCCATAGGGAAGTTACTTGGTCTGCTATTCTCCATCTTGGTCTCATGGAGAATGTCCAGGGTGTATTTCCTTTGACTTAGAACAATTCCCTCAGCTAATCTTACAACTTCTATGCCTAGGAAGTACTTTAAGGTTCCTAGGTCTTTTATGTTGAAGGATTGATCAAGGTATTTCTTGACTTTGGTAATGAATTGAAGGTTGTTTCCTACTAGAATGACATCATCTACATAGATGAGTGTAGTGAGAAAAATTTCTTTTGCCTTATAAATAAAGAGGGAATGGTCTGCTTTTGACTGAGTGAAGCCAATGGCATGGAAGGTAGTGGTGAACTTTTGATACCAGTTCCAAGAGGCTTGTTTCAAGCCATAGATGGACTTTCTTAGCTTACAAACTCTGGGTTCTCCTTTCTTTGCAAACCCTTGAGGAATCTTCATGTAGATTTCTTCTTCTAGGTCTCCATGAAGGAATGCATTATTCACATCTAATTGGTGAATAATCCATCCCTTCTTTGCTGCAATGGTCAACAAGCACCTTATGGTAACAAGCTTGGCAACTGGTGCAAAAGTCTCATGGAAGTCTTCTCCTTCTTTCTGTGTAAAGCCTCTTGCAATTAGTCTGGCCTTATACCTCTCTCTGTCTCCATTTGGCTTGTATTTTATTTTGTATATCCATTTTGAATCTACAGTATTCTTGCCTGCTGGTAGGGACTCCAAAGTCCAGGTTCCATTTCTTTCTAAGGCTTGGATCTCCTTCTGCATTGCATCCCTCCAGTGTTTGTGTCACAGCCTGTTTAAAAAACTTTGGCTCATCTGTTGCAGAGATGGGAGCTAGAAAAGCTTGGTGAGAGTGAGACAGTTTATCATAGGCAATGTAGTTAGATATAGGATACAAAATTGAGTTACCTGAGGAACAATTGGATGTGGACAGCATAATGGAAGAAGGCAAATCAAGTTCATAATCATTCAAATGCCTAGGTAAGTGTCTCACTATTTCACTATGCCTTTGATTATCTTGAATTCTATCTTCTAAATTTTCAACCCTATCATTGTCAGCAATCAGTTCTGCAGTATCATGGGTCTGCAGATCCTGATTGTACAGGTTTTGCTGATCTGTGTCATTGTCTTTTATGTATTCTGTAGAGTCTTCCAAAAAAATGTTGTTTTCTTTCAAGTTTCTATTAGTCTCATGCATATTCTTAAAAGGGAATTCATTTTCAGAAAAGATGACATCTCTGGACACAAAAACTACCTTGTTTATGGTGTCAAGCTCTCCCCCTCTCATCAAACTTCCCTTCCCTCCTAGGTTTTAAAGCATAAACAAGGCAACCAAAAACTCTTAAGTGATCATAACTTGGATTTCTTCCAAAAATGATCTCATAAGGTGTTTTGTTTTCAATGACCTTAGAGGGAAGCCTATTAATGATGTGCACAGCAGTTTGTACACATTCACCCCAGAACTGAATGGGGAGTCCAGAGTCGAATCTAATAGCTCTAGCCATTTCTATGATATGACTTTGTTTTCTCTCCACAATACCATTTTGTTGTGGAGTATAGGTGCATGAGAGTTCCATTAAAATTCTTGTTTCTTCATAAAACCTTTGCATGCTATTAGCAATGAACTCAAGGCCATTATCCGATCTTACTTTCTTAACTTTCTTATGGAATTGATTCTCAATCATACACATAAAAGCTTGTAGGCAATGATCTACCTCAGACTTATGTTTCATGAGGTACACCCACACACTTCTACTAAAGTCATCAACTATTGTTAGAAAAAAATGAGCCCATGTGGTGGAACCAGTTGTATACCTTCCCCATATATCACAATGCAATAATTCAAAGCAACACAAGGAACACTATCATTATTACTAACAATACAAGGTATAGATCCTATGCTAATCATTTTGGCAGTAGAGATTGATTTTTGCTATGCACAAACCAGTAGTTGAGCCTTCAGCCTTTTAGTCACAATATGATCGCAGGGCAAGCAAGAAGGACAGACCTACATGTGACCATTGCCAAAAGGTAAGACATGTCAAGGAGGAGTGCTGGGAAATTGTTGGCTACCCCCAAGATTGGAGAAATCCATCTCGTGAAAGGAAAGGAAAGAATGCATCTTGGACCAACAAGAAATTAGGATCCAAGGCATCTCAGGTGAGCACAGAAGAAAGCCCTATCCCAGGTCTTTCCTTCAAACAGTATGAGAAGTTGATGCTGCAGTTGCAAATAGACACAAAACCAGTCATTGGTAAACAGAAATCCACACCTACAGTAAACATGGCAGGTAATCTTAATAATACTAAGCCCTGGATCATTGATACTGGGGCAACTGAACATATTAAATGTGATAAAACTATGCTAAAAGAGATTGTCATTTGCAATCAACAATCTGTCAAAATCCCGAATGGCACTAGTGTGCCAATCAAGGGAGTGGGAAGAACCGTGCTTCCCAATGGCTTGAGCATTAACAATGGCTTGTACATTCCTGAGTTCCATTGCAATCTTCTTTCTGTTAGTAAACTCACAAAACAATGCAATTGTGCCATAACCTTTGTGAGTGAATCTTGTTCTATACAGGATTTACTCTCGAGGAAGGAGATTGGATTGGGTAGGCATCAGGATGGCCTTTACCTCCTTGAATCCACTAATGATGGAGGAATGGCTAGAAGGTTGGAAAACCAATTGATTCAAAGAACATTGCAATGGAACTCAGGAATGTACAAGACATTGTTAATGCTCAAGCCATTGGGAAGCATAGTTCTTCCCTCTCCCTTGACTGACACACTAGTGCCATTTGGGATTTTGATAGATTGTTGATCGCAAATGACAATCTCTTTTAGCATAGTTTTATCACATGTAATATGTTCAGTTGCCCCAGTATCAATGATCCCGGGCTTAGCATTATTAAGATTACCTGCCATGTTTACTGTAGGTGTGGATTTCTATTTACCAATGACTGGTTCTGTGTCTGTTTGAAACTACATCAGCTTCTTATATTATTTGAAGGAAAGACCTGGGATAGGGCTTTCTTCTGTGCTCACCTGAGATGCCTTGGATCCTGATTTCTTGTTGGTCCAAGATGCATTCTTTTCTTTCCTTTCACAAGCTGACTTTCTCCAATCTTGGGGGTAGCCAACAATTTCCCAGAACTCCTCCTTGACATGTCCTATCTTTTGGCAATGGTCACATGTAGGTATGTCCTTCTTGCTTGCCCTGCGATCATATTGTGACTGAAAGACTGAAGGCTCAGCTACTGGTTTGTGCATAGCAGAAATCAATCTTTGCTGCTCATCCTCGGCTACCAAATGATATGCAAGCCCAAGAGTCAAATTTGGTGCCATGCTTAGAATTTGCGTCTTGACTGTGTTAAAGATTTCATCAAGGGCCATGAGACAATCATACAAATGCTCTCTTTCGCGCATTTGTACTAACAGTTTCTGTGTATCACATGTGCAACCACCACATTTGCATTCAGGCCAGGGTGAAATCGATTGAATTTCATCCCACAGCCCTTTAAGCTTTGTATAGTATGTGGAAATTGACTGCTTATCTTGTCTAAGATGTGTGATTGCCCTACGTAATTCATAAACTCTTGGAGCACTTCCTTTGGCGAATCTTTCTTCCAATTCTTTCCAGATCTCCCTAACAGTGACTGCATATCGAAAACTGCCTCTAACTTCTTTGTCCATTGTATTCTTCAGCCAGCCTTTAACCATGGCATTGCAACGCATCCAATGAGCCAAGTATGGTAAGTCCACCTCTGGCATGGGAATGGTGCCATCTACAAAGCCAATCTTGTTCTTGGCATATAGTGCATTACTCATGTCCGTGAGCCATTCACCATAGTTTCCATCGTTGAGTAGCTCACTCACGAACAATTGACCTGGTTGATCCGAGGCATGTAGGAAGAAGGGTGACATGGTGTCAATGGCTCCATCATTACCTTTCTTTTGTTGTGAAGATGATGGTGAATCGCCATCTTTGCTTTTCTTCTTTTTGGGTGATGATTCTTCATTGTTGTTTGAAGAACTTTCATCATCTTTGGCCATGATTGAGAATAGCTACCAAGAAAACAATCTCCAGGTTTTGGCTCTAGATACTATGTAAAATAACTAGACTCTCAATTACTGAATTTCTCATCTGAATTTCATATATGAATCAATGAATGTATATGATTGTTTTACAAGTAGTTGCCTAACATCTATTTATAGGCAAGCTAGAAAGTGTTGTTATAACAACCAACTATTGATAGAAACTAACCAACTACAACCAACTCTAACTGAAAAATAACAGAAAACTAACAAGGGGTCATAGTTGGATTCCTTCAGGCAGAGAAAGCATTTAGGGTTTTTAGTTTATTTGGCATTTGGTCTTATCCTTTTGTTGGGCTCATTGGGCTTTTGAAATTATTTTATGAAAGGACTTTCAAATTTCAATAGCTTGTTGATTTTTTTGGGTACAAAGTTATTTTTTAAGCCTTTTTTAGAAAGTAAAAAACTTAATCCTCTAAATTAGGGAGAGAATATGTGATAAGAAAGTCTTTTATATATGTATATATTTATTATATAATTTATTTATTAGTTATCCGGTTCAACCGTTGGTTGAACCAGTTGAACAAATTGAACCATGACCTGGAGGTCTCGCCGGTTCTATCTCCGGTCCGGTTTTTAAAACATTAGATAGTTTTTAAATTTAGATGAAATATAAATGAAATATAAAGTAAAAGAGAAACACATTTAAAATTATAAAACAGGCATATATATTTAAAATTATAAAAAAAGATATACAAAAATAGATCAAAAGAATGAGCTTAATAAGTTAGACTAGACTAATGGCTGTTAGACATATGATAAAATTATGGGTTTTTTTTATTATAAATAAAAATAAAATAATAAAATTAAAATACTTAATCTATAAATTAAAAAAATTAAGGAGCTTTATTTTTATTTTAGCTTTTAATTTTTTAATAGGACATTCAGAGGTAAAATCTTATAATTATATGAATATTTTCGCATGGGCAATAAAAAAAATCTTAAATAGAAAGTAAAATACTTAATGTATTAAAATTTTCAAAAAGATTTAGAATCTGTATAGTTTGAGAAAACATTTTCTACTTACTTTAATAATTATAGAAATATCGCATGATTTAGTAAAAAAAAAAATTCACATGATTTTCATTTTATTTCTTGTTTAATAAGATTTATATAGAAAATAGTCAAAATAACAAAATGTTGTTTTACTAGATGTGACAAAATGAGCTACTAAGCCCAACCCGATGTGGGCCCTCGAGCTCTATTGAGTCGGGCCATAAATGCTTGATTTTATTCTAGGCCTTTGCTATTCACACCTTGCATTTTGCTAATGGCACCTTGCAGGTTGATTTGACCAATTTTTCTTCCAAAAATACCCCTTTCTCCTTTGTGCCTTTTTCTCTGCATGCGACCCCTTATTTTTTGCAATGGTCACGTTGCAACACTTTCAAACTTGTTCATACCTTAGTCACCCCCTCTACCATGTAGACCACCATTGACACACAAGAGGTCATTCACCATTGTCCACCATACCATTGTAGGTTTTTTCATATTGCATTGATAGGTTTTTGTCATAGGGGAAGAAGTTACAGTGGTGGAGTGTCTTCCAACTTCCATCGTCACGTTCACGCTCGTCATGGAGAAGAAGGTATGATTCTGGTTTGGTTTCGTCGCATAGCCTCCGCAATCCACTTTCTGGAAGTGTCCGGAAATGCATTTCCGGAAACCCATATACACATCCGGAAATGCAATTCCGAACGAGCAAATTGTACCACCGGAATTTTTACCTCCGGAATTGCATTTTCGGATGTGTATATGGGTTTCCAGATTTTGTTTTCCGGATGAGTAGGTGCGGATGTCAATTTACACATCCGGAAACACAAAAAAAATATCAATAAATTTGTTTTTTTTTTTCAGGACTACCATGAATTGAAATGAAAATTTGTTATTACATGATTATCTCTTCCTATATTATTTGGCATGTCCACATCCTCAGAACGATTGGCAAAAGAATCTTCCATAACCACTGAACACAACCTTGAATCTATACGCATTACAGGAAATAACAACAAGACAGCAATAGGTTATGTGTCAAATGTTTCACATCCGGAATTGTGTTTCCGGATGTGTAAATTGTACATCCGGAATTCAGTTTCCGGAGGTGAAAAAAAATCCTGATTCTGTTTCCCAAAAATAACCTATTGCTGTCTTGTTATTTCCTGTAATGCGTATAGATTTAAGGTTGTGTTCAGTGGTTATGGAAGATTCTTTTGCCAATCGTTCTGAGGATGTGGACATGCCAAATAATATAGGAAGAGATAATCATGTAAGAACAAATTTTCATTTCAATTCATGGTAGTCCTGGAAAAAAAAACAAATTTATTGATATTTTTTTTGTTTTTCCAGATTCCTGTGAGCATAGAGAGGTTGGATGTTCCCGGTGTAAAAGATCATGTTGATTGTAGTGATGCATTCACTACTACGAAGGTGGTTGATTAAGCAATTATTGTTACTATTATGTTTTGACTTTGTGTGAACATTATAACATGATGCTAAATTTGTATTGTCAGGTATTTCCATCTCGAGATGATCTATTGAACTGGGCTCGACAAGTTGGTAAAGAGAATGGTGTTGTTGTCGTCATTCACAGGTCAGACAATGGAGGTAATCGAAGGATGACGGTAGTGATTCTTGGTTGTGAAAGGGGTGGGAAGTATAAACCATACAAGAGGGAGTTAGTTCGCAAAGGGACCGGAACAAAGAAATGTGAATGTCCTTTCAAACTAAGAGGAAAACCATTGAGAAATGGTGATGGATGGAAACTTGAAGTAGTGTGTGGCATTCACAACCATGGGTTAGCGGAGACATTGGTTGGTCATGCATACGCTGGTCGCCTAAGTGTCCAAGAGAGATCTTTGGTTGATGATATGACAAAGAGCTTGGTTAAGCCAAGAAACATAATGTCCACTTTGAAGGAGCATAATCCGGGTAATTGCACCACCATCAAACAGGTCTACAATACGAGGCAAAAGTTAAGGATTTCTCGAAGAGGCCCTAGAACTGAAATGCAACATTTGTTGTATTTAATTGAGCGTGATATGTATGTATGCTGGCATAGACGGCTGGACATGTCCGATGTTGTTAGAGATATATTTTGGACACATCCAGATGCCGTGAAACTTCTAAATGCATTCCCCACTGTGTTGATGATTGACAGTACTTACAAAACCAACAAGTATCGATTGCCGTTACTTGAGGTTGTTGGTGTGACCTCAACAGAGATGACATTCTCCATTGCATTTGCCTATTTGGAGGCTGAGCGAAGTAATAACTTCATTTGGGCATTACAGAGGTTACGAGGGCTGTTCCTAACTGAAAATTGAATACCTCAAGTAATAGTGACTGACAGAGACATTGCGCTAATGAACACAGTGCACACTGTCTTTCCTAGTTCAACTCAATTATTATGCCAATTCCACATTGTCAAGAAGGTGAAGGCCAAATGTAAGATGATAGTTTACCCGAAGCAAAAGTGGGACATTGTGATGGATGCTTGGGATAGTATTATGGACTCTCCAAATGAGTGTGAGTTTGTAGAGCGGATGAGGAACTTTGATGATGTATGTTCTGATTTTCCTATATTTGGTGACTATGTGAAAAATACATGGTTGAATACACATACTTGCAATTATTAACAATACGTATACTTACCACTTGTTGACGAGTCATGCTGGAACTATCATCTCCAGTAGAGTCTGTTTGGATCACAGGCACCCTAGGGGGAGCTCCTTCAAATGGTGGTATCAAATAAGGATGTGAGATTCGGCGGTACCAGTGCATGTATCCATCTACACACTGCGATGGATTAGTCACGCGTGGTCCCCTAACCACCAGCCAAACAACATACTCGGACCATTTTGCATCTACCTCCTCGAATGACAGTACCGTACTTGTTACCTCAAAGGGCGATCGAGGAATCGTTTGAATATATCCAAACTGTCGCAACACCCCCTCTGGTAGATAAGGGTGCATCATGCGACCACATCTAATGATACCTGAAAAGAAGGACATGTCATCAAATGGTCGGTGAATCCTATGATCCTCATAAGGCATCCAAATTATGTCCTCTCCCCTCAGCTGGTAAATGGAAATCCGAAATGGAAGGACTAAACCACCACCCCTCACAGGTGTCAAGCGTTGTGCTCGAGGGGAGTCTTCTGTGTATCCATCTGTCAAATTACGGATGCCAATGGTAGGAAAATGTTCAAATATCCACGCCTAAAACGATAGTAATGACTCACTTAGTTCCTATTATATAACAAAAATAAACAATATAATATAAACGTGTTATACCTGCAAGAGGGTCATGTAACCTCCACACTGGCGTACATTATGGCGACTTGCCTCACATAGATGGTCATACAGGTAAGCTAGGGCAACTATACCCCAAGCATATCTTCTGCAGTTGCCAAGGTTGCGAAACAGTTCCAGGAATGCAACATCAACGTATGTAGAACTTTTATCCGCAAAGATAGTGCAGCCGACCAAGTGTAATAGATATGCTTTTTCGACTGCCCCTGCCTCCAACTGCTCCCAGTAGACATCTTCCAGCCAATTAAAACGAACATGTGCACCTCTAGTCCCATCAGTCTCATATTTAGCCTTCGACTCCTCCACTCCTAAATACTCAACCAGATACGCGTTTGCAGTGGCCCTGTCCATGAGAGGTAGTGTGAAAAATACACCAGTGATCGGAAGATGCAATAGGCTCGAGACGTCATCCAATGTAACTGTCATCTCGCCAAAAGGTAAGTGGAAGGTGCATGTATCTTTGTGCCACCTCTCGATAAAGGCTGACAGCAACCCCTTATCAACATTTATGTGGGAGCAGTGTAAAGGGGGTCCCAACCCAGAGTCACGAACATACATCTCTACTTGATCGTGGTTGCATGGGAATCTTGCCACATTCCGTCCATGTGTGACAACCTTCAGCTCTCTACGGTCCTGTATACAAATAGAAATAATTCGTTGTAACGCTAATGTTAATTTATGTATATTATAATAAAGCTAGATTGAACATTAATTCACATCGAATACTTACATCTCCATTCCATAACCTGTGTGCAACATGGTCACTATATGACTTCAGGACAGACATATCCTCTGGGCCTCCAGGAAAAGACTGAACCGGTAATTGAATATGATCCTCCTGCTGAACTTGTACAGGGACCTCTTCCTCTGGAGCGGGATCCTGTAAAACAACCTCATCCTCCTGATGAACACGAGAAGCACTACTACCAGCAACGCGTTCTGCAAGCGCAGAAGCTGTCGGTCGGCGACGTTCATTGATATTCCCAGTAAATGTATGCACCATTGCTGCATAGAATGTAAGACATCAAAATCAAGTCATATTATTATATAATAAATTGTACATAAAACATAAAAACAAAGCTACCAACAGAAACAATTAATTTATCAAGATTCTTTTTTCCTTCCAGCAACAAAGCATCAACCATCTTAGACAATTTAGTAGCTGAAATTACAAAGGTCCCTGTGCCTGAAACTACATATTCTAGCAATTATATAATGTAGCGTGTATGGTTCATACATAACATATCAGGAATACAATATCATATTTTAGTTGTGTTGATTTTCCATCTGTGTTCATATTTGATAACTAAAGCAGATAATTGAATATTTATAATCTTAAGTTCTAAATGTTTCCACAGGATTTGGAAATAATATCAATACATTCTAACAAATAGGAATATTTGTTAACTTGTCTGTGAAAGATTCTAATTTAATATTCTTTGATATTCAAATATAGGTTGGCTTATCCTTCTCTGCAGGGACAATTATTAAATATATATTTTGTCATACAGATGCCGTGTCCGGAAAATGGAATCCGGACGTTTCCGGAAAGCGTAATCCGGACGTGTCCGGAAAGTGAAATCTGGACGTGTCCGCAAAGTGAAATCCGGACACTATGCCAAACATCATCTTTTAGCTCCTCCGGAAAGCAAAATCCGGACGAGTCCCTACCATCTTAAGCGTCCGGAAATCATGGAGGAGGAGACAACCAGAAATGCAATGCAATCAAAGAAAAATAAAGGGAAGAGGGAACATTGTAAGAGTAGTACCTTTCCACGAATGGAGCCGGAACTGAGGAGAGGGATGGAGGCGGAACGGACTGTGGGAGGCGGAAGGCTGGTTGAATCGTGGCTTCGCGTCTAGGTTTTTCGGATGTTAAAGGAGGGAGGGAGTGCAAGGGTATTTTAGAGAAATGTTTTAAAATAAAGAGAGCTGCACTGTGTGAAGAGCAAAAATGCAAGGTGTGAATAGCAAAGGCCTTTATTCTAGCATCAATATGAAAATAGTAGCCCATGCTCGACCCTATAAGGATGGTGGCCTTATTTAACAATTGGCCTGGTCAAGCCAAACTCTAGTTGGCTAGGTAAAAAAAAAAAAATTTGCTCGATTTTATTCGGGCTAAAATTTTTAGTCTCAAGTCCAACTTTTTAATGGGTATAATAAAAAGGCCAGCCCTATCACGCCTTTCGTTTTGGGGGCTGCTACCTACACCCCCACACATGGACATCTACACCACACAACTTTTAAAACTTTTTCTATTATTAAATTATCCTTAATAAACCTATCTACTCTAATTAGTAATTACTTGATAAAAATCACCACTCACCCCTTCTTCTCTCTCATCTCCCTCCTCCACCCCTCTTCCCCTCGTCTCCTTTCTATGTTTTCTGGCTTCGTGTTCAATATCTCCTTATGCTTGCAATTTCTCTCAATTCCTATTGGTGTCTTTGTGTGCGTTTTCTCAGTGTGCGTTTTCTCTCAATTCCTCTTTGTGTGCATTTTTTCTCAATTTATCTCAATTCCTTTGTCCCAGTGTTATGTTTAATATTTTTGTGTGCATTGATTGTTCTCATCATTTATTTGTTTTTCTTCTATTTTGCGCACCTTTTTGCTCACTGTTCTTACAACTCAATATCTGCAATGTGGGTTATTGCTATGGAGGCACAACACTGATAGAGTTTATCATTTATGCAAGCTGATATTTGAGAAGAAAGGGGTATAAACAAGAAAGTACCAGAAAGGGGTTTAGGGTTTGAGAAGGGGCAATGATAAAGGAACATTATTCAACAGAAAATCAAAAAGAAGAAGAAGAAGAAGAGGGTATGCAGAGGAAGAAGAAGAAAAAAACGCAGAAGAGGAAGGGGTGTGTGGGTGTATGGTGAATAGGAGGAAGATAGGAAGATAGAGGGAGTCTGAAATTTAAAGGATAAAATAGTAATTGTATGTGCCAAAATTAAAAGTGTAGGATGGATGACAAATATGTGAAGTGTTGGTAGCAGCTCTCTTCGTTTTGTCACCTATAGTTTTCACTACTTGTCTTTTACAAATATTAGTAAACAGAAAATAGAATGAAAATAAGCTTCTATGTGTAACAGTGTTACATAAAGTAACATTTTTATAATTATTAATGAAAACAGAAAGTGAAAATATAAAATGTTTTGTCAAAGCAAACACATGTTAATTTTTATTTATGGAGAAAAGGATAATATAATTTAATAACGGCTAAATTGAGATAATATAAAATGAACAGTCAAAAAAGTAAAAAAAAAAATGAACAGTATAATTATTAGTCTGATTTCTTTTAATTCACCAATTTTAAATAAAATACAGATTTATAAGTATAAATAGCGAAAAACTATTATAATATTTAAAATAAAGTTAAAAATGAGTTGTCTCATTTAAAAAATATATATATAATGAGGAATTGATATATGTCAGTTTTTTTATACAAGAATATAGGCTTAATTGCACTTTTGGTCCCTCTATTTTACTACTTGGGCGATTTTGGTCCCCCAGTTTTTTTTTCGCTCGATTTTAGTCTCCACATTTTAAAAATATGCAATTTTGGTCCATATGTATGTTAACATCGAATAATTAATGGTGTATCTAACGTGACTTATGATATTCTAACCTTACTTACGCTTTCTAACGAGTGGTGTCATCAGTGAATGTTGATTTGGAATGTTAATTATTGGATGTTAACATACAGATCAACCAAAATTGCATATTTTTTAAATATGGGGACTAAAATCGAGTGGAAAAAAACTAGGGGATCAAAATCGTCCACGCAGTAAAATAAGGGGTCCGAAAGTGCAATCAAGCCAAGAATATATGTCATTTTTATGACACAATATCAAATAAGATATTAACATTCTAACCAAATGTATACTAGCAACTACCCTGTACAATGCACGAGTATTTTTAAATTTTAAAATAAATAAAACGAAATATAAAGATTTTAGAAAGTACTTTAAACTATAAATGATATATACATAATTCTTATTTCATAAAATACTGAAAATTATAAATGATATATACATAATTCAATTAGGATATATAAAACGTATAAATTAAGAGAGAAAAAGTTATAAAATAAAATATGCGTATTTAATTTTAAAATTTATATTTATATATTAAATAAAGAGAAATTAAGAATGAAATCTCTAATTTTATAAATGAAAGGAGCCTAAAAGATTTAACTATTCTTAAAAAAAGTATACTCTAATTTATTAAATAGGTGTAAATATTTTCTTTTACATATATCTTTGAAAAGTAAAATAATGAAAGGAAACATATTTAAAAAATGGATTTAATATATATGCATTGATAAAGTAAAAAAGCTTTACACAATCATCCAATAATATCTATCCACATAGATATTTGAGGAGATGTTTTATGGATCAACAATATAACAAAGTGACATAATGATGAAATATGATTGAATGTCAGTATAAATGTTTTTTACACTGTCAGTATATATTTATTAAACTCTTTAAAAAAATATTACAAGTAAAAAAATAAAGAAAGTTGTTTGACATATGTGATGCCAGTTGCTTCTGAGGAGAGGACAAGTTTTGAAAATTAATTTATATTAAAAATAAATACTTCAATTTAATATGTAACATGGATAAAAATGGATTTAATAATTTCGCGTGGTCAAGCATGGAAAAGAGTCATATCGTTAAAGCAACTAAGAGTTGGTCGAGTTGTAAGTATCTCAACCCCATAAGGAGGATGAGGCAAGTTCGAATCCTGGGGGCAATACTCTAATTGTTTGATTGTGAAAACCAAGGATTAATTCTCGGCTCTAAGTAACCGACCGAGGATTAGTCTCATAGCCACTCCTAAGGGTTAAAGCTTGTAGGGATACCCTGAGATGCCACTAGATGCCACTGGGGAGCCAAGGGCCGTAATTACAGCAGTTCATAAAAAAAGAATAATATCCTTAAAGACTCCCTATTAATTTACTTATCATACATTTAAGAATAAAGGCCCAAATTGATCCTCGACAAAAAAACACTATGACATTTTGCTTCCTGATAAATGAAAAATACCAATTTGATCATCAAGAATGTAAAATGCAAGTCAAAATAGTCATTTTTAGGGTAATTGTTAAGGACATTTTAGTTCCTAACAGGGACTATTTGAACCACATTTTACATTCTTTCAAATTAAATTGATATTTTTCATTTCTCAGGGATTAAAATGTCATATGTTTTTTTTTGTCCTGTGAAGGACCAGCTTGGACCTTTATTCTAAATTTAATAGTTGTTTATTTATGGAGGATTGGAGCTATATTTGGAAGCTTCATACGTACCCTTGCAAAAGTGTGTTTCCTTATCTGGCAGATCTCGCACAAAGCTCTCCGTACTAATGACATGAGATATCATTGTCACATTGGCTATCTCTCCGGCGTGTAATTGTTGCTCAGGAGGCCCGGAAGACATACTCCATTGTCTAAGGGACTTCCCGCATTCTTCTAAAGTTTGGTACAGGCTCAGTTTTAATCAGATATCCTTATTCTTCTCTCAAAGTGATGCTATTGGTTGGATCAAGGAAAATATTGACAGAGATGGTAGCAATCTTTCTCTGGCCGGGTTAGGGTGGCTCTGGTGTTGAAGAAACCAAATGGTGTTGGGTGATGATAAGTGGGACGTTCAACAAGTTATCAGGAAGATCAGATTATCGTGCAATGAGTTCAATACCTTTGTCGGTCCCAAAAGAGATGGAAATTCCAGAGGCTCTATGGTGATTCGATAGATACCTCCTCGTGATGGTTATATTAAACTTAACGTGGATGGTAGCTACATGCAACACTCTAACAGGATGGGTAACGGTGGTTTGATAAGATTAGAAGAGGGTGACTAGATATCGGTTTTCTCATCCTCCGAAGTTACTGGGGGATGCTTTTCTGGCTGAACTTCTAGCTGTGAAGAAGGGCCTTGAGTTTGCTTGGAATGAAGGACACAAAAAAGCTATGTGAGTCTGACTCGCTTGATGTGGTAACTGCTATACAGGATGACAATATTCAACCTTGGCATGTTGGGGCTCCTATTTTAGCGTCAATTAGGGAGCTTCTCCAGAAAGATTGGCTCTTTGAAGTTAATCATATATATAGAGAGGCAAACCATCGCTAACGAGGGTTCTAATCTTGGTCAGGGTTGGCGAGTTTGGAGGGATATTCCTCCTCTGATGGGTTCTCTTGTTTTGAGGGATGTGCTAGGAACCTTATACCTGCGCTGAGCCTCCTTTTTGTTTTGTTTTGTTGTTTAGTTTCATCTCTCAAAAAAAAAAAACAAAAACAAAAACATGTTCCCCGACTATGTACATGATCGGAGTTTACTTCCTCTGTTGTTAATATCTTGAGAATAAAATACCCTCCAATTTTCCTTCTTTTCACCACCCACCCTTAACGGTTTCATATGTTCGAGTCTTTATATGGGTGCGCCTATGGTGCACCACCCACCTAAATGGTGCAGTGGTGCACCACCCAGCTTGGCATTCCCTGAACCAGTTATATTGCCATGTGTATCTGTTCACTTTCCAATATATTTCTCATGGTCAAACAAATATAGTATATTCAACCCTTCACCATCGTATTTGTTAATTTCAAAATACATTTATTAATGTTTTTATAACCAAAATACGTTCATTAATGTTAGAAAATGAAAACCCTCTCTACTCCCTGATACTCGACGAACCCCACATTCCTTCTTTCCTTCTTCATAACCCACCTCTTTCTTTCTTCATAAACACTAGACCACCCAGAGTTGCAGAACGCAGAAATAGGGAAAGGAAAGGGAGCAGGAGCGAACGGTAGACGACCGGCGTGGAGGCTCAGGGGCCCGGGCGACACGACGACAGTGGTGCGTGGAGAGCGACAGATATAAATGGTGGATCTGGATGACGAATCTGAACCCAAGCTTAGAGTTGCTCGCGACGGATGTGGACGACGATGCGTGGAGACTGTCAATTCTGGTGATGCACGCTACTGATCCGGACGGTGGTGCGGTGGTGACTGGTCGGAGTCTCTCTGCCGCCATCTTCATCTTCGGAAACTAACCAAAAAGACTCCATCTTTAACGCCGCCTACCTACGATCTGCAACGAAACCAAATTATGGTCTATGCTATCGCCGCCATAAAACCAGTCAACTGACAATGGTGCCGTGGTGGGAAGAACGAAATCGTCAACTATGCATCTGCCGCTGCCACCATTGCAGCCACCGCCACCACCATAGTTCAACAAAAAAAATTACAACTTTCAAACAAAATAAAAGAATGAATGAACCAGCTGAGTATTGATTTAAAAAATGATATTTTTTTTTTACCAAAAATAATATTTTCAAATATCATATACGGTATAGTCTACTGTATTTTAATGTAATATTATAAATACAGCTAAAATATACATTTGACTACACTTACCTTTGAAAAGCAAAATCATATGTGGCAAAATAATTGGCCCACATTTTACCATGTGGGTGGTGCACCACTGCACCACTCTGGTGGGTGGTGCACCTTAGACAGATCCTCTTTATATAAGACTGCAAATTCATATTGATGGAATTCACCTAAATAAAACTTGATTACACTAAAGCCTGGAGATTGCATTTTTTAACGAGTATATACCCAATTTGATCCTTGAAATTGTGAAGTAGTATTAACTTGATTCTTGAAATTATCGAAATTCTAAAAGAGTCCCTGAATGATAAGTTAATATCAATTTAGTCCCTCATTTCACTTACTTAATATCAATTAAGTCCCTGACACTGCAAACTTAATATCAACTTAGTCCGTATGATTTTTAACGGAGGGACTAAGTTGATCACCATTTTACAATTTCAAGGACTAATTTGGAATTTCGATAATTTTAGGGATCAGATTGATACTGCTTCACAATTTCAGGGACCAAATTGTGTGTTTACTCAATTTTTTAACCGTAAATTAGTGATTTGATTGGATTTGTCACGATAGTCAATAGTTTTTCATCCCTCAATTTAAGGCCTCAATTCACATTTCCTTCCAAAAACGTGGTCAAAGCTTAATACTCACAACTCTCACTACTATTTTAAGATGGCAAGGGTACAATTTCATTTGTCTTGCGCAACAACAAAATGGATAACGAAGATCATGCACAAGGGTCTCTCCTCCACGGAAGCAATGCTTTTGTGAACAAACTTCTCTATGAAAACTCTTCTGCTGATCAATCTTCAAGGCATGGCTACTATTGTAATGATCAATGTCGGGTCTCATTCACATGGGAAGAGAAGCCAGGAATACCCAAAGACCCACCAAAACTAGACATGGTGAGACCCTATAAGCACCAAGACGAATCTCGTGAAATTGGACATTATAAGAATTACATTTTAGATGATGATATTTTTTCTTCACCTCGTGTTTCGAAATATTCGTCCCAATCTTTTGCAAGATCGATCAATTTCAACAGCTTCTTCTTCCAAAGGGTTAACGTTAGCATTGTTGTCTTCAAAGTTTCGCAAATGTGCAAAAGGGATTCTTAGACGACTCTTTTAGTTTCCTAATATTTGCATAGTAAATAGCTAAAATGCACAAGGATTATGTTATTTCTTGGTCGAGATTTAGTTTTAGTCGTTCCATTTTTTCTTAGATTGTGATCTTTAGACATTTTGAAAGTTTGAAATGGGTCCATGCTGTTAGAAGACTATCATAATCGGACGTCATCAATGCCATCTGTAAAAAAATAATACAAATATCAAATGCCCAACAGTTGTTCAAATTTGGATCAAAACATTAGGCTTTGTTTGTGAGTTTGGAAAAGAGGGAAAGTGAGGGGATTAAAGGGGAAGGAAAGGGGAGGGAGGGGAGGGGAAGGAGAGTGTTATCCCTCTCCTTGTTTGTGAGTGCATATTGTATGAGGGGAAGTAAATGGAGGATTTATAATATACTTTTACAATTTTACCTTTATTTTAGAAAATTAACATAAGTAATATTTTTTAAATAATATTAATGCTCTTTTCAAAAAAAAAATTAATATTAATGCAAAAAAAAAAATTATTCTTTGTCCTCTAAAAATTGGGGTAAACCTCCAAAAAACCCCAAATTGGAGTAAACCAAAAAATTGAGGTGAGGAGGGGTTTGGGGAGTTTTCTAAAATCCTCAAAAACTTCCCCTCCAATTTTTTATACTCACAAACATGGGAGAGGTCCTCATAAACCTTCACTTTCCCTTACTTTCCCTCCTAAATAAGACTCACAAACAAAGCCTAAATTAAGAGAAATGCTAGTAACACACTCCATTCATATTTGTTCGGTTTGAATCTGCATTCTCAAAGTTGCAAGCTTTTAACATTTTGTGTAATGTGTCAAATGACTCTAATTTTTGCTTTTTTTTTCCTTCATTCTATTACTGTTGGTATCGAAGTTACTCTTTAACACGTTATGTTATATTAAATATTCTTTTATGTTAATTCTTTATATCTATTCTTACTTATCCTTTTTTTCTTGAATCAGCTACAAATAAATTGTAGCTAATTATTTTTCAAATTTACTTAATTGATTTCCTATTTTTCATGTTTACTCAATCATGTATATATATGTTATGCATCAAAACTTTTAGCAAAATATAACTTCAAGACATTAATATTTATTCTAAATAATCTCAAATATGTAATTTCAACAAAAATATTAAAGAGAATGAAGGTCATAAAAGTATGAAAAACAATGCTTAAGTGTACTATAATTTCAAAAATAATAATATATGTATATAGTAGATATGTTGGATTGGATTGGATTGGTTTTCACTAGGGGATCCAAAATCCGATCCAATCCAATGAAAAAAAAGCGGTTTTGCGGTTTTCAGTTTTTTCGATTTTCGGTATGTTCGATTTTTCGGTTTTTCAATTCGATTTTTGCGGTTTGCATAGGTTGATGAGCACCCCTAATTCTATTTATGATCAATTTAAAAGTTGTATTATTTTTTTTTTTTAAAAAGAATGAAGACCCAAATTGGTCATCGAAACATTTATAGCACCCACTTTTGGTCTATGAAAAAAAATAAAGTAACCACTTAGTCTCTCAAATATACAAACGTGGGACACATTGATCCCTCCTTCCACTTCCAATGCTTGTTTACTTGCCTATATGTCCTGTTAACCATGCTGCCTGACTTGTTGGTGGTCCTGTATAGCGCGCCTATGACAAATTTTCACAGTGAAAAACGAATAAAAAAAATGAAAAAACAAGCAAACTTTTCAGGAATTAGACTTTTAAAATTTTGCACATTTTTTCACATTTGTTCATTTTTTCATGGTGGAAATTAGTCATTGTCACACAAGACCACTAAGGAGTCAAGCATGATGGTTAACGGGACATATAGATAGGTAAACGAACGTTGCAAGTAAAAGAAGGGACTAATGTGTCCTGTGTTTCTAAATTTGATAGACTAAATAGATAATTTATTTTTTTTAGGGACCAAAAGTAGGCCCTCAAAATTTTTTAGGTACTAATTTGGTTGGGCCTTTACTCAAAAAAACAATTTTAATTTCTTACTTACCAAATGAAAAAAATCATCTAAAGTTTATCTTTCTCTAATAATTTTCTCTCCCTGAAGTCTCTCTCTAGTATTTTGAACATGGTTATTTAATACTCCCTCCGGTCCTTATTATAAGAGACAAATGACTATTTTTTTTGGGTCCAAAATATAAGAGACATGCATACATTTTGACAAATATTAAATGCTCATTTCCAATTTTACCCTTATTTATAATAGGGTTTATATTTACGAGACAGTGCAACTTTCAATACAAGTCGGTTTGTTCATTAATTATATAAGGGATAATTTTGTAAATTTATATGAATATTAATTACAAATAGTTTATTTCAATGCATTTCCTTGGTATGTGTATTTTAGGGTTTTAACTCTTACATATTGGATCAGAGGGAGTACGAAATTATATATAAAAAAAAATATGGTACTAATTCACTTGGTAATAGTGAAGGAAAAAAAAGTCCGCACAGAAAAATGTGTAAAAAGGGGTATAAGCCATTAAATCAAAATTACTCTTTAGATAATATTTACGAACTATTACTTGTACTCCTAGGTATCACTCGATTTTTTTTCTCCGGGTTAAACATGACGCCTCCTCCTTCTTTGGGTATAACTACCGGATATAAATCAACTGTTGTAAAATAGTATCTCATTTCCTGTCTCAAAATGATATTTTATTTCTTATCTCATCTACTCAAATTGTGTTATGTCATTTAAAAAATACATATTTATAATTAATGTGATGCTCTAACCTCTGAGCTAGACGGGCTCACAAAACAGAAATTGCGCGCATAGAAATTTAATAAGCTAAGCTATTATACTGGGATCTTATTTATTTACTGTTTATTACAAGCTATTCATATATGACAAATGCTAACGAGTGCCTTTGGAGCATTGGTTAACAAACCAGAAATAGAAAATTTTGCATTGGAAAATGATGTATTCAATACTTTGAAAATTCAAAAGTTACACTTTCCAATAAAAAAAATTCTATCTTTTGGTTCCTTAACCAATGCCCTTAGGGCTGATTAGCAAGACCCTTCATATATTATTAATTTTCCAAATGACACAATATGAGTGGGTGAGATAGGAAATGAGATCATTTTAGGACCGGTAATCTCTATCCCTCATCACTAAAGAGTTTTAGAGTAAGATAATTTCATTTCTAAATTTACATCAGAATACAAGAGGTATTTAAATACACAATACTATAACTACTTGATACAACAAACTAGTAGCTAGAAAGGATAAGATTAAATTTCAAAAATACAAACAGAAAATATTCAAACTTAAAAAACTATTATAACTTAGTCAACTCCTATACGCCCCCGCAAGATAGAGGAGGACTCAACGACTCCAATCTTGGACATGAGAAATTGGTGGCGCGGAGCAGAGAGAGGCTTGGTGAGAAGATCTGCAACTTGATGACTAAATGGAACATGAGGAACTTGTAATTGGTTGTTGGCAACTAGCTCACGAACAAAATGATAATCAATGGCAAGATGCTTCATCCGTGAGGTAAAAACCGGATTAGCACAAAGATAAGTTGCACCAATATTATCAGAAAAGACAATTGGTGATTGATGAAGTTCTTGGTCAAGCTCTTGCAGCAATTGACGCAGCCAAAGAATTTCAGCAGTAGTGGAACCTATAGTGCAATATTCAGCCTCAGTAGAAGAACGGGCTACCGTGGATTATTTCTTGTAAGACCATGATATGGCATTTGGACCAAGATAAATGATATATGCACCGATGGAATTTCGGTCAGTAGTGTCTCCTGCCCAATCAGCATCACAAAATGCATTTAGACTGAATGTACTAGTCTGAACAAGATGCAAACCATGAGAAATAATGTTTTCCAGATAGCGGAGAACACGTTTAAGAGCTTGCATATGAGCATCAGTAAGTGCTTGCATATGTTGAGAAAGTTTGTTGACAGCAAAGGCCACATCAGGTCGTGTAATAGATAGATAGTGAAAGTGAACCAACAAGACTTCGATAATAGGAGGAATCACATGTAGAAGAGTCTACAGCTGAAGCTAGACAACACGAAGTGGACATAGGCATGGAAACAGGCTTAGCATCAACCATGTAGCCTTTTGCAGAAGCTCCCTGATATAATGATGTTGAGTAAGAAAAATACCATAAGAGGTATAAAGAAGTTCAACTCCTAGAAAATGGCTTGGTGCCCAGAGGTCTTTGAGAGAAAACTGACATGCAAGAGCATCCTTAAAGCTTTGAAGAAAAGTAGTGTTATTACTAGTTAAGAGCAAATCATCAACATACACCAAAAAATAAGTTGTAACTGTGTCATCCTTGTAGTTGAATAAAGAAGGATCAATTTTGGCAATGAGAAAACCAAAGTCCAAGAGAAAAGATTTGAAGGCATGATACCAAGCACGCCTTCAAATCTTTTCTCTTGGACTTGGTAGCGGAAGTGACAGAGGGAGAGGCCATTAGGACAGAATCGAAAAAAAGCTGTTAAGCAAAAAATAAATCTGATACCATAAAGAGTTTTAGAGAGAAGGTAATTTCATTTCTAAATTTACATCAGAATACAAAAGGTATTTAAATACACAATACTATAACTACTTGATACAACAAACAAACTAGTAGCTAGAAATGATAAGATTAAATTTCAAAAGTACAAACAGAAAATATTCTAACTTAAAAACTGCTATAACTTAGTCAATGCTCCAATATGCACAACCACCCTTACCTCCTCCCCTGATACTCCCCCAACACCACTCGTGTCGTCGCCCTTCTCGACTTTCGTCCTCTTCCAAGAAGGTCTCTGCTCTACAATCCGCATCACACCCATAGTCAAGAAAGCCATCAATAGCAACAACTCAAACATATTATGGTTCATGCATGGTGATGATGACTGATGACAACATTGTGTTTTTCATTTACAACAGGGTGAGGGCGTTGTCCAAGTCATGTTCACAACATGGTGAGGCAGCAATTCGAAGAGCTATGAGTAGAACATGAAATATTCCTTTGAGATTGTGTTTTGGGTGGGGTTTTGCTATTGGTACAATAGTTAAAAAAAGAAGAAGAGTGAATACCCTTTTTGGATCCTAATTTTTTTTTTCGGATCCCATTTTAGTTCTTAAAAAAAAACTCATCAGTTAGTCCCTAAAATTTCATTCCGTGACTCCTATTAGTCTCACTGTCAATCAATGTTCGTTGATCTCTGTTAAGTGGCTGACGTGTGATGTTATCTATCTAGGTGTACCATTAATATTTTCCAGCATGGCATTGTTTAAAAATAAAAAACCTAAATATGATTCATTTTGGTCCTCAACAAATTTTAAGTAAGTCATTTTGGTCCTTAACATTTTAATTGCAACCCATTATGGTCCCTGATAACACAACAGACTTGTATCATGTAACCAAGAAGCAAGAAGCAACACAAATACACACTTAAAAAACAAAGGCCTGTCTATATGAACCATACCAGTCAACACAGATAACACAACTAACATTGTTCAATTTAAATTCCAAAAAATCTTAAACCCATCAAGTAACGGCCCCTTCGCGCTACATGTCTAACTCGATGCAAAAAAACATAAAATAAAACGCTGGTTACTTTCGAAAAATAGTTTACGTAGTAACTACGTTCGAAAAACGGGTATAAAAATTTTCTTTTGTGATATCACAAAATATCAACCTGTAAATAATAAAATAAAACAACGTAATATACATCCATTCATACTTCATAGTAGGAATAAGCATCACAGGTCACCATAGTGTACGAATTGTTTTTCAGAAAATATACACATAAGCAAAAGATACAACTATATGTAACACCCTGCTTTTTACTGTTTTAAATAACAGAAATACATATGAATATGTTTAAATGTTTAATTACATTTTAGAAAATTATTTTAAATAAATGGAATTTACCACTCTATTCTACTTGATCGTAGAAAGTTGTGATTAAAATTTAGGTTGAAAAGTCAGGCGAATCCCGGCCTGCGAATTTCACTGACAGTATATTTATATTGATCAGAAGACCTAATTTTAATTCGTGAACGAAACAATTAAGGTTTTTATTTTATTTCCTACAATAGTGCAAGTTTAGAATTATTTCACAAAACGTGAAATAATATAAGTTTTACGGACGTTATGATCAATCGGGTAAACGACGGAGCCGATTACGGGCGTTTTGAGACTCGATAAGTGGACAAAACCTATATGCCCTTAGGAATAGGTCATCCATGTGAGAGGTTTAATGTGGCTTAGGGTTATGTATGTAATCTTTTTTAGAATTGCATTTTTGTCCCTAAACTTTCCATTATTTGCATTTTGGTCCCTAAACCAATTTCTTTGATACACTAGGTGAAGTGGGCCAAATTCTTGCCATTCAAACCCATTAAGGGCTGCCCACAAAAGTCTTAATTTCATGTCCAAGAATTCATTTCCATGAAGGAATTCTAGTCTTGAATTTCATATGTCTTCATTTTGCCATAAGTTGGTTTAAGTGAAAAATAATTTGGGCTTGGGCTTTTTGGGCCCAACAGTGGCGCAAGGCCCATGGAGAGGAAGGCTTGCTCTACAAATTCTAGAGGCAACTTGAGCATTCTAGCTTATTCTACAATCTTCCTAACTATTCATCATCTTCTATCGTTCTCTCTTTTCTCTCAAACTCCATAAGCTAGATTTGTGAAGGAGCTTGGTGATTCCTTGCCCATTTTCATATTCCAAGAGGTGATTCATGTTCCTCATCCTCTCTAAACTCTTATTCCTTCATTTCATTTCTTGTTTTACCTACTTTTTCATATGATTCCTCTTTGTTATTCATAACTTTGAAAAATCATGGTAAATCATAGAAAAATCCTAAAAATGTGAAACCACTTTCTATGTTCTTATTATTCTCTCTACTATCATGATCTAAGAGATTGTTTCAAACAAATTTTTCCTTCCCTAGTTTCTAGCCTAGGCCGAATCATGCAAAAAATTAGGTGTAGGAACTTAATTTCTTTTGATGAAAGTAATCATGTTAATAATCTATTGAACATGTATTAATGATGAATCTAGGTTCTTATGTCAAACTAACATTCCTAGCCCTAATCTAATGTCTTGTCCGAAATTAGGGTTTTATGAAATTAAAAGTTTATGTTCTAATCTTTGTTGTTAAACAAGTATTACAAAGACTTAAGGATTTTGGATCATTAATCCAAGACTTAAGCAAAGTTATATTTTTTTGTCACTAAACCTAGTCTAGGCCGTGACCAACTAGGAGGGATTAAGAAAATTTGATTCTTAATTTTTGTTGGTTAGTCATTAATCCATTGTCTTAAGTGATTAGGATCATTAATCCAATGACTTAGGCAATTCTAGAAATTTTAGCCACTAAACCTAAGAGAGGCCGTGACCAATTATAAGGGATTAGGAGGATTTTAATTGTTTGAGTAGTAATTGTTTGATTACATTGTTGAAGGTTAAGCTTAAGCCGAGGTGTACGTGAGTTTTTGACATCCAACGACGTAATTCGACTAACCGAGAAATCTTCGAGAGGTAAGAGGGGGTTACCTAAGGGGTTTATTCGATGGCTACATGCCTATTTGTGTTGTCTGTAATTAATTATTGGTGGTTGTTTACGTGTTTCAGTCGTTTATTTTTATCTGTGTTGGTTATTTGTTTGGTTATCTGTTTATAATTGTTTAATTGCAATTATTTATTTAATGCTTTGATGCATGATCTACCTGAAAATATTATTGTGATATTGTAGTGGTTGTTGTTTGAGAAGCCTGACAGTGGTCAGTGCCCAATTAACTAATCAGATAAAAGCTTTGAAAAGCTTCGTAAATTATATTCAATGTTTTAACGGTAAAATATTGGAATATAATATTAATGGAAAATATTTATTTGGGAAAAATAAAGAGTTTTGGAAAAGATCATTATTTTAATGATTTATCGCTGTAAGAGTGATTAATGAGTCACAGTGAGGACGAAACCGTGAAAATATTTTTGTACTGCTGATTTTTATGTAATAAAGTCCGGAATATTATAAAAAGTTATTTTATGAAATTAATTTTCGAAAATAACTTAATAATGATTTTAGAAAAATATTTAAGTGAAATAGGCTAGAATTTGGCTAAAATGGCTAATTTGACGGCAACTTGGAAAAATACCGACGGCAAGAAATCCTAAAGCGGCAGTACGTAGTTTAAACAACTTTGAGCCTCAAGTGACCATCTTTTATAAAAAGTTAAAGTTTTAACTTACGGTTTTATTTCCCATTTGAAATGATTTTCCGAAAAACAAGTTGAACTCAACTGTGTTAAAAAGGTGTTGAACTTAGTAACCGAGACGTCGGGGTACTAAGGTTCTTGTTGTGTTATGGACTTGGGGTCCTTTGGACTTTGAGGTCCTGTAGACTTGGTGTCTACTGAGTTAAAAACATTTAAGATGTTTTCTATTACCACGAACCCAGGGCTGGTGCATCGGTCTAGGGGTGTCGTGATTGAGCACTCGGACTTTGAGGTCTTGTGTTGTTAATAAAGTTTTAAAGATATTTAAAACTATGGTTAGTCGTAAGCCATTTTGAGCTTCGGCAAAAGGAGATTGAACACAAAGAAAAGTGTCAAGAACAAAGTGTTTTGTTGCATGCATTTGGCAGACGTACCTGGTTTATGTGTGAGTACCTTGCGGCGTCAGGTCTCATGCTACGATTTTCTTCATTGTGCCAGGGTTGGACAATGAAACCCCATTTACGTGGTTATCACTGTGCCTCGAGTTTGGACAGTGTGCAATGGGTTTGGCTGCGTGGCAATGGCTGCGTGCCAGTGTGCCTAGTGTGGCAATTGAGCTTGATCAACTCACTACGGTTGGGATATCTCATGAGATTAGGTGCAAAGTTAGACGATGTTTTGAAGTGTTCATGCATAGTTTTTCAATTGATGATGTGTGGGGTATGAAACCCAGTGATAAACTATTAGCTTGATATGAATGGTTATAACATGTATATGTGTATGTGTTATCTGTGGTGTCATGCATGGAGTTATCGAGTTAAATCCAGATGATTGGTTTTCTCACTCTTGCATGTTTTATTTTTGGTTCCTCTACTTGTGCATATACGATTTCGTCTGAAATCAGATGGACCCGGATATGCCACTGGCACATTCGAGACTTCGTTCGATCAGGTTTGATCGAGCCCATTATGGTGGTGCCTGGGGGATAAACCCTGGGGCACTCAGCGCCACCTATTATGGCCCTACTAGAGAGATTGTTGGCACCGTAGAGGCAGGACCGCAGCAGAGGACGCATGTTGTGGAGACTGTTGAGGTATCTCTACCTCCGATATGGCTCTACCTACAGTTTCTGGCCGAGCATGGATTACTCATCGTTCCGCCTCAGCCCTTTCAGCCTCAGCCTCTTCAGATGGTAGCACCGGCAGTACCTCCTGTTGAGGTGGCGGAGGAGATCGAGATGGAGGAGGACCCTTATGAGTACCTTGAGGACGATCTGGAGTTTCACCCTCCTGCAGTTAGTGATGATGACTCTTCTGACGATGGAGAGGGAGCAGAGGTATCTTCACCGGATACACCTGCTGGGGGTGGGGGTGATCATCCTGATCTCCCCAATGGTTTTCATCAGCTTGACCAGCTATAGGTATAGTTTTGGGGTAGCGAGTCTTGTCAGTTTTTGATCTGGCTACTCAGAGCCATGAGTTTTTAGTATGGTTCTGGACTACTCGTTACTGTTGTGTATATGTCTTTACTTTCTTTACGTAGTTTGATGGAGAATAGCCTATACTGATGAGGGCTCTTTTGTAATCTCCTACTAGTGATGTTGTATGTTTGTAACTGTCGATGCATATACGTATAGACATAGTTGTTTATGTTATGGATGTTTTAAAAAAAAAATTTCACCATTTTCACGATAAAACGTTTACTAAAAAGTTTATTTTCCGAAAGTAACCAGCAAGTAATAAATGTAAATTTTCCGCATTTGGGTAACTATGTGATGACCCCAGAACGGGTGTCGCATTTATGGTATCAGAGCTGGTCGAGTCTTTCGGGAATGTTGGGAAATAGGTCTGTTGTGTAGACGTTGTGTTTTATCTGAAGTAAGAATTGTTTGAATTACTTCTTAGAAGTAATGTGCTTTACTACCTAAGTTTACGTTTCAGTTTCTGGTTTTGGTTTAACTGATTGTGGCTTGTAGGTCAGTTATGGAACCAGTTGTTGAACCAGAAGCTGGACGTGGACGAGGACGTGGACGTGGACGCGGCCGTGGAAGAGGCCGTAGAGGCGGTCGTGTTGGCGGTCGTGGTAACATGAATGAAGAGTATGAAGAAGGAGTGGATTATGCGGCTCAGGCGATGGAAAATGTGGCAGCAGCGATTGCAAATCAAACTGCATCTATGAATGCCCAGAATCTGCAAGCTGCGGAGGGCAAGGCTCTGATTGCGTTTCGAAGCCAGAATCCTTCCCAGTTTGGTGTGGATGCTGATCATGAGAAGGCCGATTTATGAATTCAAGAACTGGAGAAAATCTTTGAGTTAGTGGCTACTCCGGCTGAAGTTAGGGTTACTTATGCTGTATTCCTACTGATAGGAGATGCAGAGTACTGGTGGAGAGGTGCTCGACAGCTACTGGAAGCTGATCATCAAGGAATTACTTGGGATGTGTTTAAAACCGCATTCTTGAACAAGTATTTTCCAGAGAGTGTGCGGATTGAGAAAGAACAAGAGTTTCTGCGACTGTACCAGAGGGATTTGACTGTGGGGGAGTATGCGGCAAAGTTTGAGTCACTTGCCAAATACTTCCGCTTCTTTCAAGCCCAACCAAATGAAGGCTGGAAGTGTGAAAGGTTTGAGGCAGGATTGCGATTTGAAATTAAGGAGTCTGTTTTACCACTACAACTCCGTAATTTTCAAGTTTTAGTGGAGATGAGTCGTAAGATTGAGCTAATGAGGAAGGGAAGAGATAATAGGGGAAACTTTGGTGGACCCTCTCGTTCCAACAACCAAAATCAGAATTGGAAAGGGAAGCAGAAGCAGAAGAAACCTTATTCCCATCCATCGGGAAACAACCAGTATCGATAACAGGATCGTTCGAATTTTGCTGCAACCGGAGGTGGAGGCCAAAAGAATCAAAATCAAGGCCAAATCAGAAAGTGTTATAACTGTGGAGATACCAGACACATGCTGGATAAGTGTCCTACGAGGGGAACTAGATGTTTCAACTGCAATCAATTGGGGCATTTGGCGAGGGATTGCAATGCACCGAAGCGTGGACCGGCTGTCAATAACACCAGCACAAATAAACCGACGGCTAAGGGGAGAGTTTGCACTATGAGTGGAGCTGAGGCTTCAAACTCTGACGATCTCATACAGGGAAAGTGCGACATAAACGGTAATCTTTTAACTGTACTTTTCGATTCGGGTGCGACGCATTCTTTTATTTCGATGGATTGTGTGAAACTGCTGAAACTGCCTGTTTCTTCCTTGTCGTGTGATCTTATTGTTTCAACTCCTACTGCTAAGCCAGTTTTGGTCACTTCTGTTTGCTTGAATTGTCCTATCATTTTTCAGGATAAACATTTTCTTGTTAACCTGATCTGCTTGCCTTTAATACAGTTAGATGTAATTTTAGGCATGGATTGGTTGTCTTCCAACCATATCTTAATAGACTGTGCACACAAAACTTTAATTTTTTCTACGGATGAGATTTCTGGATTATTAACTGCTAATCAAGTAAATGCTTCTTTAAAAGAGGGAGCGCAAGGATACATGTTATTGTTTTCCTTAGACGTTAAGAGCGAGTTAGACTTGCAGTGTATACCCATTGTCAACGAGTTTCTGGAGGTTTTTCCTGAAGATGTACCTGGACTACCACCTGTTCGGGAGATTGAGCTCGCGATTGATCTGATTCCCGGCACTGGACCAATATCCATAGCACCATATCGTATGTCGCCATCAGAACTTGAGGAATTAAAAGGGCAACTCGTGGAACTGATGAGGAAGGAATTCATTAGGCCCAGTGTATCCCCGTGGGGAGCGCCAGTTTTGTTGGTGAAAAAGAAAGACGGAACTTCTCGGTTATGCGTAGATTTTCGTCAATTGAACAAAGTCACGGTTAAAAATAAGTATCCGCTTCCAAGAATAGATGATTTAATGGACCAATTACGTGGAGCAGCGATTTTCTCGAAGATAGATTTACGTTCGGGCTATCACCAGATTCGCGTGAAGGCAGAGGATGTTCCTAAAACAGCGTTTCGAACACGCTACGGGCATTATGAGTACCTTGTGATGCCATTTGGAGTTACGAATGCTCCTGCGATATTCATGGATTACATGAATAGGATTTTTCGTCCTTACTTAGATCAGTTTGTCGTTGTTTTTATCGATGACATTCTAATCTATTCTCCCAATAACGAAAAACATGCTGAACATTTCAGTGTGGTTCTCCAAATTTTAAAGGAGAAAAAGTTATATGCGAAACCTGAAAAGTGTGAATTTTGGTTAGACCAAGTTCAATTTTTAGGACACGTCATATCAAGTGAAGGAATTGCTGTGGATCCGTCAAAAGTTGAAGCTGTTTTACAGTGGGAACGACCCGAAACTGTAACCGAGATTCGTAGTTTCGTGGGTTTAGCGGGATACTATAGGAGATTCATTGAAGGATTTTCCAAAATAGTAGGACCTCTTACCCAATTAACTCGAAAAGATCAAGCATTCATATGGACAGAAGCATGTGAAGGAAGTTTTCAAGAATTAAAGAGGAGGTTAACTACTTCACCTGTGTTAGTACTACCTGATCCTAATGAACCTTTTGAGGTTTATTGTGATGCTTCACATCAAGGGTTAGGATGCGTATTAATGCAAGACCGAAAAGTCATAGCTTATGCTTCAAGACAATTGAAGATTCATGAAAGGAACTATCCTACACATGACTTGGAGTTAGCAGCAGTGGTATTCGCTTTAAAAATCTGGAGACATTATTTGTATGGAGCGACTTTTAATGTTTTCAGCGACCATAAAAGTTTGAAATACCTGTTTGATCAAAAGGAGCTTAACATGAGGCAGAGACGTTGGTTGGAATTTCTAAAAGATTATGATTTCCAATTACAGTATCACCCTGGAAAAGCAAACGTAGTAGCAGATGCTTTGAGCAGGAAATCAATGCATATATCGGTAATGATGCTCAAAGAGCAAGAATTGTTAGAACAATTCCGAGATATGCGATTGACAATTAAGATGTCGCCAGGAAAATTGTGTTTAGGTATGATTACTGTTTCAAATGAACTGATGGAACAAATTAAAGCGAAGCAAGAAAGTGATCAGTACCTACGAGGAGAAAGAGAATTAGTGCGACAAGGAGCGATGTCAGAATTTAAAGAAGGAACTGATGGAATTTTAAGATTCGGTGAAAGGATTTGTGTACCAAACGACGCCGAACTTAGAAAGTTGATTCTTGAAGAAGCTCATCAAAGCAAGTTAAGTTTACATCCGGGAGCTACTAAGATGTACCAAGATCTCAAGAAATTGTATTGGTGGTACGGTATGAAGAGGGACGTAATGAAGTACGTAGCTGCATGTTTAACTTGTCAAAAAGTTAAAGTGGAACATCAAAGACCAGCAGGAATGCTACAATCCTTAGACATTCCAGAATGGAAATGGGATGGTATTGCGATGGATTTCGTGTCAAGTTTGCCAAAGACTCGGAAAGGGTATGACGCTATATGGGTAATAATTGATCGACTGACCAAGTCGGCTCACTTTTTGCCAATCAATATGAAATACCCACTGGAGAGATTAACTCAGTTATACATCGATGAAATCGTTAGATTACACGGAGTACCTTTGAGTATTATCTCAGATCGTGATCCGAGATTTACGTCAAGATTTTGGCAAAGTCTGCAAGAATCGTTAGGAACTAAACTCAGATTGAGTTCGGCTTATCATCCTCAAACAGATGGACAATCGGAGAGGACGATACAATCACTTGAAGACTTGAAGATTTATTGAGAGCCTGTGTGCTGGAAAATGCTGGAAGTTGGGATGAATATCTATCATTGATAGAATTCACTTACAATAATAGTTTTCATTCGAGCATAGGAATGGCGCCCTATGAAGCTTTGTATATGGTCGACGGTGCAGAACGCTTTTATGTTGGTACCAGGATGGTGAAAGTGTAGTAATAGGACCAGATATCGTGCAACAAACGACGGAAAAGGTGAAAATGATTCAGGAGAAAATGCGGACAACTCAGAGTCGACAGAAAAGTTATGCTGACAAGAGACGACGACCTCTTGAGTTTGAGGAAGGCGAACATGTGTTTTTGAGAGTCACGCCAACGACTGGGGTTGGCAGGGTAATTAAATCCAGAAAACTCACTCCCAAATTCATTGGACCTTACCAAATTCTTCATCGGGTAGGTCCAGTAGCCTATAAAGTTTCTTTACCACCTTTTCTTTCCAATCTTCATGATGTTTTCCATGTTTCACAATTGAGGAAGTATATTCCTGATCCATCTCATGTAATCGAACCTGATTTAGTACAACTAAAAGAAAACTTGTCTTATGAGACTTTACCGGTACGAATCGCGGATAAGACGATAAAGCAGCTCAGGGGTAAACAAATTTCCTTGGTCAAGGTTATTTGGGATGATGTAACTGGAGAAGCAACTTGGGAAGTGGAAGACAAGATGAAGTTACAGTATCCTGATTTGTTTACAGGTACGTAATTTCGAGGACGAAATTCTTTTTAGTGGGGTAGTAATGTAACACCCTGCTTTTTACTATTTTAAATAACAGAAATACATATGAATATGTTTAAATGTTTAATTACATTTTAGAAAATTATTTTAAATAAACGGAGTTTACCACTCTATTCTACTTGATCGTAGAAAGTTGTGATTAAAATTTAGGTTGAAAAGTCAGGCGAATCCCGGCCTGCGAATTTCACTGACAGTATATTTATACTGATCAGAAGACCTAATTTTAATTCGTGAACGAAACAATTAAGGTTTTTATTTTATATCCTACAATAGTGCAAGTTTAGAATTATTTCACAAAACGTGAAATAATATAGTTTTACGGACGTTATGGTCAATCGGGTAAACGACGGAGCCGATTACGGGCGTTTTAAGACTCGATAAGTGGACAAAACCTATATGCCCTTAGGAATAGGTCATCCATGTGAGAGGTTTAATGTGGCTTAGGGTTATGTATGCAATCTTTTTTTAGAATTGCATTTTTGTCCCTAAATTTTCCATTATTTGCATTTTGGTCCCTAAACCAATTTCTTTGATACACTAGGTGAAGTGGGCCAAATTCTTGCCATTCAAACCCATTAAGGGCTGCCCACAAAAGTCTTAATTTCATGTCCAAGAATTCATTTCCATGAAGGAATTCTAGTCTTGAATTTCATATGTCTTCATTTTGCCATAAGTTGGTTTAAGTGAAAAATAATTTGGGCTTGGGCTTTTTGGGCCCAAAAGTGGCGCAAGGCCCATGGAGAGGAAGGCTTGCTCTACAAATTCTAGAGGCAACTTGAGCATTCTAGCTTATTCTACAATCTTCCTAACTATTCATCATATTCTATCTTTCTCTCTTTTCTCTCAAACTCCATAAGCTAGATTTGTGAAGGAGCTTGGTGATTCCTTGCCCATTTTCATATTCCAAGAGGTGATTCATGTTCCTCATCCTCTCTAAACTCTTATTCCTTCATTTCATTTCTTGTTTTACCTACTTTTTCATATGATTCCTCTTTGTTATTCATAACTTTTAAAAATCATAGTAAATCATAGAAAAATCCTAAAAATGTGAAACTACTTTCTATGTTCTTATTATTCTCTCTACTATCATGATCTAAGAGATTGTTTCAAAAAATTTTTTCCTTCCCTAGTTTCTAGCCTAGGCCGAATCATGCAAAAAATTAGGTGTAGGAACTTAATTTCTTTTGACGAAAGTAATCATGTTAATCATCTATTGAACATGTATTAATGATGAATCTAGGTTCTTATGTCAAACTAACATTCCTAGCCCTAATCTAATGTCTTGGCGGAAATTAGGGTTTTGTGAAATTAAAAGTTTATGTTCTAATCTTTGTTGTTAAACAAGTATTACAAAGACTTAAGGATTTTGGATCATTAATCCAAGACTTAAGCAAAGTTATATTTTTTTGTCACTAAACCTAGTCTAGGCCGTGACCAACTAGGAGTGATTAAGAAAATTTGATTCTTAATTTTTGTTGGTTAGTCATTAATCCATTGTCTTAAGTGATTAGGATCATTAATCCAATGACTTAGGCAATTCTAGAAATTTTAGCCACTAAACCTAAGAGAGGCCGTGACCAATTATAAGGGATTAGGAGGATTTTAATTGTTTGAGTAGTAATTGTTTGATTATATTGTTGAAGGTTAAGCTTAAGCCGAGGTGTACGTGAGTTTTTGACTTTCGACGACATAATTCGACTAACCGAAAAATCTTCGAGAGGTAAGAGGGGATTACCTAAGGGGTTTATTCGATGGCTACATGCCTATTTGTGTTGTCTGTAATTAATTATTGGTGGTTGTTTACGTGTTTCAGTCGTTTATTTTTATCTGTGTTGGTTATCTGTTTGGTTATCTGTTTATAATTGTTTAATTGCAATTATTTATTTAATGCTTTGATGCATGATCTACCTGAAAATATTATTGTGATATTGTGGTGGATGTTGTTTGAGAAGCCTGACAGTGGTCAGTGCCCAATTAACTAATCAGATAAAAGCTTTGAAAAGCTTCGTAAATTATATTCAATGTTTTAACGGTAAAATATTGGAATATAATATTAATGGAAAATATTTATTTGGGAAAAATAAAGAGTTTTGGAAAAGATCATTATTTTAATGATTTATCGCTGTAAGAGTGATTAATGAGTCACAGTGAGGACGAAACCGTGAAAATATTTTTGTACTGCTGATTTTTACGTAATAAAGTCCGGAATATTATAAAAAGTTATTTTATGAAATTAATTTTCGAAAATAACTTAATAATGATTTTAGAAAAATAGTTAAGTGAAATAGGCTAAAATTTGGCTAAAATGGCTAATTTGACGGCAACTTGGAAAAATACCGACAGCAAGAAATCCTAAAGCGGCAGTACGTAGTTTAAATAACTTTGAGCCTCAAGTGACCATCTTTTATAAAAAGTTAAAGTTTTAACTTACGGTTTTATTTCCCATTTGAAATGATTTTCCGAAAAACAAGTTGAACTCAACTGTGTTAAAAAGGTGTTGAACTTAGTAACCGAGACGTCGGGGTACTAAGGTTCTTGTTGTGTTATGGACTTGGGGTCCTTTGGACTTTGAGGTCCTATAGACTTGGTGTCTACTGAGTTAAAAACATTTAAGATGTTTTCTATTACCACGAACCCAGGGCTGGTGCATCGGTCTAGGGGTATCGTGATTGAGCACTCGGACTTTGAGGTCCTGTGTTGTTAATAAAGTTTTAAAGATATTTAAAACTATGGTTAGTCATAAGCCATTTTGAGCTTCGGCAAAAGGAGATTGAACACAAAGAAAAGTGTCAAGAACAAAGTGTTTTGTTGCATGCATTTGGCAGACGTACCTGGTTTATGTGTGAGTACCTTGCGGCGTCAGGTCTCATGCTACGATTTTCTTCATTGTGCCAGGGTTGGACAATGAAACCCCATTTACGTGGTTATCACTGTGCCTCAAGTTTGGACAGTGTGCAATGGGTTTGGCTGCGTGGCAATGGCTGCGTGCCAGTGTGCCTAGTGTGGCAATTGAGCTTGATCAACTCACTACGGTTGGGATATCTCATGAGATTAGGTGCAAAGTTAGACGATGTTTTGAAGTGTTCATGCATAGTTTTTCAATTGATGATGTGTGGGGTATGAAACCCAGTGATAAACTATTAGCTTGATATGAATGGTTATAACATGTATATGTGTATGTGTTATCTGTGGTGTCATGCATGGAGTTATCGAGTTAAATCCAGATGATTGGTTTTCTCACTCTTGCATGTTTTATTTTTGGTTCCTCTACTTGTGCATATACGATTTCGTCTGAGATCAGATGGACCCGGATATGCCACTGGCACATTCGAGACTTCGTTCGATCAGGTTTGATCGAGCCCATTATGGTGGTGCCTGGGAGATAAACCCTGGGGCACTCAGCGCCACCTATTATGGCCCTACTAGAGAGATTGGTGGCACCGTAGAGGCAGGACCGCAGCAGAGGACGCATGTTGTGGAGACTGTTGAGGTATCTCTACCTCCGATATGGCTCTACCTACAGTTTCTGGCCGAGCATGGATTACTCATCGTTCCGCCTCAGCCCTTTCAGCCTCAGCCTCTTCAGATGGTAGCACCGGCAGTACCTCCTGTTGAGGTGGCGGAGGAGATCGAGATGGAGGATGACCCTTATGAGTACCTTGAGGACGATCTGGAGTTTCACCCTCCTGCAAGTAGTGATGATGACTCTTCTGACGATGGAGAGGGAGCAGAGGTATCTTCACCGGATACACCTGCTGGGGGTGGGGGTGATCATCCTGATCTCCCCAATGGTTTTCATCAGCTTGACCAGCTATAGGTATAGTTTTGGGGTAGCGAGTCTTGTCAGTTTTTGATCTGGCTACTGAGAGCCATGAGTTTTTAGTATGGTTCTGGACTACTCGTTACTGTTGTGTATATGTATTTACTTTCTTTACGTGGTTTGATGGAGAATAGCCTATACTGATGAGGGCTCTTTTGTAATCTCCTACTAGTGATGTTGTATGTTTGTAACTGTCTATGCATATACGTATAGACATAGTTGTTTATGTTATGGATGTTTTAAAAAAAAAAAAAATCACCATTTTCACGATAAAACGTTTACTAAAAAGTTTATTTTCCGAAAGTAACCAGCAAGTAATAAATGTAAATTTTCGACATTTGGGTAACTATGTGATGACCCCAGAAAGAGTGTCGCACTATACATCACTGAAAAAGTCTAAAATCACTACCCAAAAGAATGGCTCTCAGAAGCCAAATATACAAACTGTCCACAGGTACTGCTACCTCAAAAAGAAATAACCAAAAGTCCTAAGCTGGTCACACTAATAATACCCATTGGGAAGACCACCATGGTCATCCCCATTCATAGAGGTCTCAGATGAATCTACCTCTATTGCCTCATCAGCTATAGGGTCCACGTCCTCATCATCTACCCGATACTCGATCTCCTCGTCGTCCTCCTGCGGATACAACTGTACGTGCATACCCATATCCAACAACCAAAACCACAAACAGATATCGCAAGGGTGAGATACCGACATGTAAGTTTATCACGATACACACCAAACAAGAGCATATAATCACAAATACATATAGAACAATATAAATAATCATCAAGTATCAATGCTATAAAATTCAACAGGGGAATCATCGCCGACAACAGTCATAAGTTGTAAAAATGCATGATACTTCAAATGTCCACTATCTATTTCGTAATCTCCGGAGATCCTAACTTCTCTTCATAGAGCATGATAGGACGCAATAATCCCCATATCACAATTTTTCTCATGAGGTCGGCATCTCAATTTAGGTCCAAGCTCCAATTGTTCAAGGGTATCACGTCAAAACCTATATAATATTGAGTAGTCCCTAATTGAGCGCATCCACATTTGGCAGTCGTTACATTAACGGCTCGAGGTCGCGAGGCCCCAGTCTTATGTGTCTCACGAACCCGGATGTCCCTGTAGACCCACTTTGGTCTTGAATTCCCCAATTTGATAATCCACAAGGGATTGTAGCTCAAAAATATGGCACGTCTGCTAACTTATGCATGTAAAACATAGTTATCTGTTTTTTCTTTGTCGATCGTTCTTTCTTTTCGAGGCTCAATGTCCACGACTAATTTTATACAGGTATCAAACCCATTTGTACTTTGAAATAACCAAAGTGAACACAAGAAGGGGGGTTGAATTGTGTTTACCAACTTTTTCGGTTACTTAAAAAAGATTTTCGCAAGCACAGCAAGAAGGTTTGATTAAGAGAGGATTAGACGAGTGAAACGTCTAATATTAAAACAGAATAGCACACACAAATCAAGAAGGTTAAAAAGAGTTTGATAACCACAGTATTAACTCCCCAAGTTAAAAAGTTAAGACTGAAACAATACTCAAACAAATTAAAAGATAAGGGAGAAGAAATATCACTCAAGAGATTTATACTGGTTCACCCCAAAATCCACAGGGCTACGTCCAGTTTCTTGGCAGCACCAAGTTTCCACTATAACTGAGTAAATTACAGTACAAGTATTCTTTGCACACCTAGCCTCTTCAGGCTCAACACTCAAACAAGTATTCTTTTCTCACCTAGCCTCTTCAGGCTCAAAAACAGTAAGAGATAGAAGGTTTGATAGTTAATACAACTTGCAAGTCTTTCAGATCACACTCAGAGAGTGGAATAAATATGAAGTATGAAAGACTGCGAATTTATATCTAATGATTGAGTATGTATTCAATGAAGGAATGAAGAAGTTAATGAAGAGAGTAAATGCTTCTGTGCAGAGTTCTTTTGATATTCAACTTCTTATCTTCATCTTCATTGTTTGATCTATTTAAAGGCTTCAATCAAGAGATCCGTTTGACACAGCTTCAGAAAGTGTGTTCATCTGACTTGAGCTTTCTGAGACACCATTTAATGCCAAAGAGTCGTTCTGAGTATTCATTAAATGCTTGAAAACATTGGGCATTGTCAAGAGTGTCCAAGAGTACACTTTAAACTGAGCAGCTGTTCTTTCAGAGTATATGGCAGCAGGCTTCTTGTACTTGTTGCAGAGAGCTTTCCTCTTTCAGTGCAACATCAGTTTACTTTTCCATAAAGTACTTTCACTTTGTACTGGAATAGGCAAAAGGTTACTGCAGTGGTGCAGAGATAGCGTGTTTATTCCTTAAAACCTTGAAACAACGTTCTTTTATTCTTTGTCCTTCGAGCTATTATCCAGAGGTCTTCGAGGTCCATAAGGATGGCCTATAATTTTGAATATGGTGACTTGGACTTGATTTCTGACATACTGACTTGGTGTCAGCCATGAGAATTTTAGACGGGTGAAAGTCATCCAAAAACTTAGACGGGTGAAAGCTTGTTCGGAAACTTAGACGGGTGAAAGCTTGTTCAGAAACTTAGACGGGTGAAAGCTTGTTCAGAAACTTAGACGGGTGGTCAGCTGAGCCAAACTTAGATTCTTGCCACGTCATCAACTGAGCTTAGTCTTTCTTGAGCGTTGACTTTCTTTGACTAACTTTTTAGACGAGTGAAACTTAGACGAGTCACTGCTGAGCTTCTACTAAAAAGTAGACGGGTGAAATTTAGACGAGTGACTTCAAGTCTATTTTCCTGCACACTTATCAAATATATCAGTAATTTCATTTGGTTCAATATTACCATACTTGAACTATTTGGAATCATCAAAACATAGAGGATTTACACTTTGAATGTGTTTTAGACTTATGAGGTCTCAACATTCTCCCCCTTTTTGATGATGACAAATATCTTTTCTGATTTTATTGAACATCAAAAAGAAACAGTAGAAATTTCGAAACAGATATAAAAGATCATAGTATGTTAGGCTCCCCCTTAGTTTATGCACTAAGTAAGGACAAATATGAGGTCATCATGATATTAGAAAGAATAACATACAATAAGAAATATAAAATCATGAAAACTTAATTATATTTCCTCCCCCTTTTGGCATCAATCAAACAGAAAAAAAAATAAACAGAGAAGATAAATTGCCAAAAGAAAAGCTCATTGCATTTAATCAAAGTCATGAAAGATTACAAGTGATAGACATCACTGACTTAGTACATTGCATGACTCAATCAAAAAAAATTTCTAAGCACTAAGAGCTAGGGCCTCCTTGGCTTTTGAAGAAAGCTTCCATCATCTGCTGCATTGCTTGCTGCTGAGCCAACATCTGAGCTTGAAATGCAGTCTGTTGAGCAATTGCTTCATCCTGTCTTTGAATGACAGTCTGCAAACTTGCAGCCATTTCATCCAGTCTCTGATGTGCAGCAGGATCAAATGCAACAACTGGAGCAGTAGAATCTGTAGTGGCCAGAGAAGTTCCAGAAGCTGATGGACAAGGAGGAGGGGTAGGAGGTAACTCTTCAACAACAATATCATCCTCAGGGTGAGGATCTAGAAATACATTTGTTGACAGAGTGGTTTCAAAATCATTATTAGGATGGAATTCCCTTAAAAAGGCATGAATTCTGTCATGATGTAGAGGGGAATTTATGATAGAAAGAAGGAACTCATAAGATCTCCTAATGAGATTTATGTGAGTAAAAGGAGCATTTTCAGGAAAGTTTATGACAGAGAAAGGGAATACCATGAAGAAGGGAGGGATAAAGTAAATAGAGGGTGAGACGGGGTAGAGGGCATAGGCTTGGCTACCTCTAATTGGAATGTCTGCCTTCTCTTCTTCTGTCAACCCAGAACTGCAGCCACCCTTAGAGAACATCTTCTCTTTGAATTTTAGCTTCTGATCAGTTCTCTGGATAAGGGAAAACTTCTGCTCTACTGCCAGGGATATTGTCTTCTGCTTCCCTTTCAACACCATTGAGTCAGGCATTACTTTTATGGCAGTGGAGGGCTTCATGAAGATGTGAGGATTAAATAGCCATTTTCCTACTGGCTTCTGCAACCTTTCCAGCGTCACAACCTGCCTTTCAGCTTCCAGAGAAGCAATCATGTCCAGAGTCTTGCCATCAAGGTAAGAGGGACAGAGATCATCTGTTACAGAGAAGGGTGAGGTTCTGGAGGATGAGTTGTAGGGTGGTAAAGTGGCTAAGGGGAGAGGGTTGTGTCTGGTTTCAGAGGATAAGTCTGGAAAGACTATTCTCAGAGGCACTTGGCATTGGTTTGAGATATGGTCAGGAATTGGTGATTGTGGTGAGGGTGGTGAAATAGGGTTGTCAAAGTACTCAAAGTCATTGATATCCTCAGTTTGAGGAATATCAGAATGGTGAGATATTTGTGGTGAGGGTGGAGCAGGTGAGTGAGTATCAGACATGTGAGGTTCTGATGTGGTAGGGTTAGGTTCAGGAGAGTGGTGGTTAGGTGATGTATGTGGTGGAGTTTGGATTTGTGGTGAAGTATGTGGAGTGGGAATTCTTGGTGATAGAGGTGGTGTTGGAATTTTTGGTGATGGAGGTGGTGTTGGAATTTTTGGTGATGGAGGTGGTGTAGGTGATCTGTGTGGTGGTGTAGGCATTCTTTGAGGTGAAGGTTGTGGAGTTGGAACTGTGGTGATAGAAGGTGATGTTTCCTGAGGTGGAGGGGTTGAATCCTTCTGAGGTGAGGGTGATGGTGATGAAGATGAAGAGGGAGGCAAGACAAGTTTCCTCTTTGTAACAGTTGTCCTCTTCTTCTTAGGGATCACAGTCTCTTCTGATTGAGACTCCCCCTCAGCTTGTACTGTCCTCTTTCTCTTGAATACCTTGGTGATCTTAGGTACAGAGGCAGTAGCTTCCTCAGCAGCAGCAGCAGGTTCAACAACCTGAGTAGACTCTTCTGTCCCAACAGTTTCAGCAGTGGTTTTTGTAATCTTCCTCTTCTTCCTCTGAAGCTGATCAGTAATTTCTTCAGCTGGTTCCTCAACCACTTCAGATTTAACACCAGGAATGGAAACAGTTGCTTCCATCTGAGCAGAGGCTTCAGCATTGCCATCCAGAGTAGGATTCAGGTTCATTTTCATTAGGGCCAGGGTTTTTGTGGTAATCTCAGTACAGAGATCAGCAGAAACAGCCCTTCTTAAGTCCAACTTACAAGCCCTGAAGATCCTAGTCATAACCATTCCAAAGGGATAATCTTTATCTTTTCCCTTTACAGCTTTCTCCATATGAATAAAGATTAGATCAGTTATGTCTATCTTTATTCTTTGGATAAGGTGGAATAGGGCAAACTTTTCCAATAAATTGACATGGTTTCTAGACCCAGTCCTAGGCATTACACAGTTTATAAGCAGAACATGTAAAAACCTTGCCTTGGGGGTCAGATACTTGGAGTCCATGTTGCCAGGGTTTGCAGTCCCATAGAGTACCAAATTTACATTGGCTTCCCCTTGATCCTTCATCCAGTCTTTGTAGTGCCCAGCTCCTTCCCTAGGGCATCTCGTTACTTCAGCGAGTAACTCGTGAGTGATGAAGATATGATCCTCACCAACATCCCCAGAAATCATGTGGGTGGTGGAGTCCTTGGTGATCTTCGCTGTAGTCCAGAAATCCCTAACAAGAGCAGGGAAGACAAGTTCTTGCAGTTGAAAGAAGGGTAACCATCCAGCATGGTTAAGTTCAGGGAGTACGTCTAAACCTTTGGTTCTGAGTTCATCAAAGTTTGGAACTCTTCCAGGGAGCACCTTCTTCAGCTCAGTAACAGATACCTTAGTCTTCTCAGATAGCGTCTCAAGGAGGCTTTTGGGTGCCATTGATTTGAGAGAAGAGATTAGGGTTTGACAGAGAAGGTTTCGTGAAGGTGAAGATGAAGAGAGCTTAGAGAGAGAGTTTGTAAGCAAGAAACTTTTTGAGTGGGTAGTTTTTGAAAAGACACGGGTTTATGCTAAAAACGTTTGAGTGCTTTTTGCATTGGGAAAGAGGAAAGAGAGTGTTGCCATAAATGACAGATAATCAAATTCAAATAAAATAAAATATTTTAGAAAAGGAGGGAAAAATGCAATGTACGTGTGTCTCAGTCAGAAATTAGCACTGAGTGCTTTTAGCCACGTCATTAGACGCTTGGCTAAATTAGACGAGTCAAGTAATCATAGAAAATATAGACAAGTAATTTTTCTGACAACACAGCAAAACATTTAATCAGGTACATTATGCATGTTAAGATTTCTTCTTATAAAAACAAATCTGTCTACACTTAAGGGTTTGGTAAAAATGTCTGCCCACTGATAATCAGTGTTTACAAACTTAATTTCAAAAACACCTTTTTGAACATAGTCTCTAATGAAATGATGCTTTATTTCTATATGCTTTGCTCTAGAATGCTGTATTGGATTTTTAGACAGATTAATGGCACTAGTATTATCACACCAAACAGGTATATTATGCTCAAACATTGAATAATCTTCAAGTTGATATTTTACCCAGAGTAGTTGTGAACAACAACCAGCTGCAGATATATATTCAGCTTCTGCAGTTGATAGAGCAATGGTGCTTTGCCTTTTGCTTGACCAAGAGATTATATTTGTTCCAATGAAGTGACATCCTCCACTGGTGCTTTTCCTATCAATTCTGTCTCCAGCAAAATCAGCATCACAAAATCCAGCTAACCTGAAATCTTCAGATTTCTTATATAATAGACCAAGGTTAGTGGTTCCAATTAAATATCTGAAAATTCTTTTGACAGCCTTATAATGAGATTCCTTAGGGTCAGATTGAAATCTAGCACAGAGACAGACACTGAATTGAATATCAGGTCTGCTAGCAGTTAAATATAGCAGAGAACCAATCATACCTCGGTAGACAGTTTGATCTACCTTTTTACCTTCCTCATCCTTGTTTAGAACAACGGTTGGATGCATAGGAGTACTCATAGGCTTTGAATTTTCCATTTTGTACTTTTTCAGAAGCTCCTTGGTGTACTTCTGTTGATGGATATAGATTCCATCATTTGACTGTTTTATTTGAAGACCAAGGAAGAACTTCAACTCTCCCATCATGCTCATTTCAAATTCATTCTGCATCAGCTCAGAGAACTCTTTACAGAGCTTTTCATTAGTAGCACCAAATATAATATCATCAACATAGATCTGTACTACTATAAAGTCTTTTCTTGAACATTTCTTGAAAAGTGTAGTGTCTACTTTTCCTCTAATGAAGTTATTTTCCATTAGATATGTGCTTAATCTATCATACCAAGCTCTAGGAGCTTGTTTGAGTCCATATAGAGCTTTCTTAAGCTTATAGACATGGTGAGGATTTTCAGAGTCCTCAAAACCTGGAGGTTGCTTGACATAAACTTCCTCCTCAATTATTCCATTTAGAAAAGCACTTTTAACATCCATTTGATAAAGAGTTATATCATGTTGTGCAGCATATGACATGAGAATCCTAATTGCTTCTAGTCTAGCTACAGGAGCAAAAGTTTCAGTGAAATCAATACCTTCCTGTTGATTGTAACCTTGAGCAACTAGTCTTGCCTTGTTCCTTACCACTTTTCCATCTTCATCTAGTTTGTTTCTAAACACCCATCTGGTTCCAATAATGGTTTTCTCTTTGGGTTTAGAAACTAGTGACCAGACATCATTCCTTTTGAACTGATTTAGCTCTTCTTGCATGGCTAGAATCCAGCTTTCATCTTGCAGAGCTTCTTCAATCTTTTTAGGTTCCAAATCTGATATGAAGGCCATGTTGTTGTTTTTATTGAAGGCAGATCTGGTTCTAACTCCTTGAGATGGACTTCCAATGATGAGATCTTCTGGATGATAGGTCTTGAATTTCCAATCTTTCTTTAGAGTCTGAGTTTCAGACTTATCAGCATCAGTCTGTATTTCAGATACGTCTACTTTTGACTTGTCTGAAGATTCTTCTACTGTAGGATTGAGTTCAATACCTGCAACATCATCTTCTAGATCTGATAGTTCCCTATCAGTCTTCAAACCATCATTAAACTTTACATGAATTGATTCTTCTACAACAGAAGTTCTAGAATTGTAAATTCTAAAAGCTTTAGACATTTCAGAATAACCAATAAATATTCCTTTATCTACTTTAGAATCAAATTTACCAAGATGATCTTTTGTGTTGAGAATATAACATTCACAACCAAATGCATGAAAATATGATATGTTGGGTTTTCTGTCTTTCCACAATTCATAAGGAGTCTTATTTAGAATAGGCCTGATCAGTATTCTGTTTTGTACATAACAAGCAGTGTTAATGGCTTCTGCCCAGAAGTACTTAGGAAGATTATTTTCATTTAGCATTGTTCTTCCCATCTCTTGAAGAGATCTGTTCTTTCTCTCAACTACTCCATTTTGTTGTGGAGTTCTAGGTGCAGAGAAATTGTGAGAAATACCATTTTCCTCACAGAACAGTTTGAACTGCTCATTTTCAAATTCTCCTCCATGATCACTTCTTATAGCAGAGATACAGAAACCTTGCTCATTTTGTACTCTTTTACTGAATACTGAAAATGCCTTATAAGATTCATCCTTGTGGGTTAAGAAGAGTACCCATGTAAATCTAGAATAGTCATCAACTATGACAAAACCATATTTCTTTCCACCTAGGCTAGCTACACTAACTGGTCCAAACAGATCCATGTGTAACAGTTGCAAAGGTCTAGAGGATGTGACTTCTTTCTTAGATTTGAAACTTGATTTTACTTGTTTACCTCTCTAACATGCATCACACAGAATATCTTTCTTAAAAGAAATATCAGGCAATCCTCTCACAAGGTTATGCTTTTTCAATTTTGAAATTTGCTTCATACTAACATGTCCTAATTTCTTATGCCACAGCCATTTTTCATCCTCTTTAGACATAAAGCATGTTACACTTTGATCTGAAAGTTCAGTCATGTCAATCTTATACAGATTGTTTTGCCTTTTAGCAGAAAAGAGGGTTTTTCCATTACAGTCATTGACTATGCATGCATCCTTAGAAAAAGATACAGAGAGTCCACTGTCACATAATTGACTTATGCTAAGCAGATTATGTTTTAATCCTTTCACAAATAACACATCATTAATAACAGGTAAGGGAGGTTTACCACCAATTTTACCTAAACCAACAACTTTTCCTTTCTGGTTGCCACCAAAAGTTACATGTCCACCTTTCTTAGGTTGGAGGTCTAGGAACATAGACCTTTCGCCTGTCATGTGTCGCGAGCATCCACTGTCCAGATACCATGACAGGTGTTTGCTTTGTTCTGTTGAGAATGTCTGCAACAGGAATGATCATGACCTTAGGCCATATTTTCTTGGGTCCTTTTTTGTTAGTGTGAGGAGTCTGTAAAGACTTCCTTCTCTTTTTGTGAATACACTTAGACATGATATGTCCAGCTTTTCCACAGTAGGAACATATAGATTTAGCAGCTACATTTGAAAACTTTGTTGATCCTTTATGATGTTCTTGATTGGAATATCCAATACCTTCTTTGTTAAGGGAGTGCCTCTGACTTCCTAAGAGTTTAGTCAGATTATCTCTACCATTAACAAACTTGGCAAGATCTGAGGTGAGCTCTTCTACTTTCTGTTGAAGTTTAGTTACTTCTTCAGATGGTAGAGTTTCAACTGAGATCTCAACTTCAGACTTTTCAGTCTTAAGTTTACTATTCTCTTCAGCTAACTTTTCACACTCTAGAGATTTCTGTGTGTACTCATTAGAGAGTTTAGCATACTGTCTCTTGAGGGATCTAAAAGCTTTAGATATATAGTTGGATTCTTCCAAAAGTTCATCATAGGCATCATTCAATTTTTCAAGTTCAGAATGTACCTCAGTTTCTGATTCTGAATCTGTATCAGCCATAAGACAGAGGTTTGCTTCAAGCTCCTCTCCTTCACTTTCAGTGGAGCTTTCATCAAGATCTTCCCAAGTAGCCATCATACCTTTCTTTTTCTTGTTGAAGAATTTCTTGGAAGATTGCTTTTTGATTTGAGGGCATTCTGCCTTGATGTGACCAGGCTTTTTACATTCATAGCATACAATGACATTTCTGTCATTAGATCCACTATCCTTGTTATGCTTGTCTTTTTTGAAGCGCCTGAAGGGTTTGTCTTTTCTGAAGTTTCTTTTCTTCCAGAGCTTCTTCATTTTTCTGGTGAAGAGAGACAGTTCATCATCTTCATCATCTGAGTCATCCTCATTTGATTCTCCAGATTCTTCTGAAGATTCATCTGCTTTGAGAGCTTTTGAACTTGCTCCCTTAGATGACTTCTTGTCAGCTTTGAGTGCAATGGACTTGTTTTTCTTTCCATTGTTCTCTTCAATCAGTTCTTGTTCATGAATCTGAAGAGTCCCAAGAAGCTCATCAAGCTTCATTGTTGTTAGATCCTTGGCCTGAGACACAGCAGTTACAAGTGGTCTCCATTGTTTTGGAAGACTTCTGAGAATCTTTTGAATGTGTTCCTCAGTCTTGTAAATTTTTCCCAGAGATTTCAATCCATTGGTTATGGTCTGAAACCTTCCATACATTTGGCCAATAGTTTCACCTTCCTCCATTTTGAACAGCTCATACTTTCTGACAAGCATGCTGACTTTTGTTTCTTTTACTTTGCTAGTTCCTTCATGAGCAATGGCTAGTGAGTCCCACATTTCTTTTGCAGACTCACAAGCACAGACTTTTTCAAATTCTTCTCTGCTCAGAGCACACATGATTGCATATCTAGCTTTGGCATTAAGCTGCCACTTTGTTCTTTGATCAGTGGTCATGTTTGCTTTAGGAACTTCCTCTCCTTTGTCATCTTTAGGGACAAAAGGACCTTCATCGATAATATCCCAAAGATCAGAGTTAGTGGATTGTAAAAACCACTTCATCTTTTCTTTCTAGTAGATGTAGTCCTCTCCATTGAAGAAAGGAGGTCTCGACATTGAGGATCCTTCTCCAGCATGGTTCTTGCTTCCACTAGTTTCTCCTGCCATCTCCAAGATCTTTTCCTCTACACTGTTAAGTGCTCAACCCAGAGGCTGAGCTCTGATACCAACTGAAATAACCAAAGTGAACACAAGAAGGGGGGTTGAATTGTGTTTACCAACTTTTTCGGTTACTTAAAAAAGATTTTCGCAGGCACAGCAAGAAGGTTTGATTAAGAGAGGATTAGACGAGTGAAACGTCTAATATTAAAACAGAATAGCACACACAAATCAAGAAGGTTAAAAAGAGTTTGATAACCACAGTATTAACTCCCCAAGTTAAAAAGTTAAGACTGAAACAATACTCAAACAAATTAAAAGATAAGGGAGAAGAAATATCACTCAAGAGATTTATACTGGTTCACCCCAAAATCCACAAGGGCTACGTCCAGTTTCTTGGCAGCACCAAGTTTCCACTATAACTGAGTAAATTACAGTACAAGTATTCTTTGCACACCTAGCCTCTTCAGGCTTAACACTCAAACAAGTATTCTTTTCTCACCTAGCCTCTTCAGGCTCAAAAACAGTAAGAGATAGAAGGTTTGTATAGTTAATACAACTTGCAAGTCTTTCAGATCACACTCAGAGAGTGGAATAAATATGAAGTATGAAAGACTGCGAATTTATATCTAATGATTGAGTATGTATTCAATGAAGGAATGAAGAAGTTAATGAAGAGAGTAAATGCTTCTGTGCAGAGTTCTTTTGATATTCAACTTCTTATCTTCATCTTCATTGTTTGATCTATTTAAAGGCTTCAATCAAGAGATCCGTTTGACACAGCTTCAGAAAGTGTGTTCATCTGACTTGAGCTTTCTGAGACACCATTTAATGCCAAAGAGTCGTTCTGAGTATTCATTAAATGCTTGAAAACATTGGGCATTGTCAAGAGTGTCCAAGAGTACACTTTAAACTGAGCAGCTGTTCTTTCAGAGTATATGGCAGCAGGCTTCTTGTACTTGTTGCAGAGAGCTTTCCTCTTTCAGTGCAACATCAGTTTACTTTTCCATAAAGTACTTTCACTTTGTACTGGAATAGGCAAAAGGTTACTGCAGTGGTGCAGAGATAGCGTGTTTATTCCTTAAAACCTTGAAACAACGTTCTTTTATTCTTTGTCCTTCGAGCTATTATCCAGAGGTCTTCGAGGTCCATAAGGATGGCCTATAATTTTGAATATGGTGACTTGGACTTGATTTCTGACATACTGACTTGGTGTCAGCCATGAGAATTTTAGACGGGTGAAAGTCATCCAAAAACTTAGACGGGTGAAAGCTTGTTCGGAAACTTAGACGGGTGAAAGCTTGTTCAGAAACTTAGACGGGTGAAAGCTTGTTCAGAAACTTAGACGGGTGGTCAGCTGAGCCAAACTTAGATTCTTGCCACGTCATCAACTGAGCTTAGTCTTTCTTGAGCGTTGACTTTCTTTGACTAACTTTTTAGACGAGTGAAACTTAGACGAGTCACTGCTGAGCTTCTACTAAAAAGTAGACGGGTGAAATTTAGACGAGTGACTTCAAGTCTATTTTCCTACACACTTATCAAATATATCAGTAATTTCATTTGGTTCAATATTACCATACTTGAACTATTTGGAATCATCAAAACATAGAGGATTTACACTTTGAATGTGTTTTAGACTTATGAGGTCTCAACATACTTAACATAGGACACACAGTCCGAGTGGTCATTATGAAACTTTAGGCCGATTCACCGGATACTAGATTTCGCCAATAAATGAGACGAAGTCAAGTGCGCCAGCTGGGACTTTAACTTACGACACACGAGACTCATAGTCCAAGTACTTACTTATAATCGCTAGGTCCTCATAACTTTTATAATTTTCAACACGGTTTTCGTTCTGTGAAAACTAACTTGAAAATCAAAATACAAAATTTTATCAGAGTTTGTTGGAAGAATATTTTCACTCCCTTTAAAAACATTTTACAGGAATCCTTTTTCCTTTGAAATCCACTTTTGAAACATCAAATCGTTTAAAATAATTTCAAAACATTTTGACTAAAAATAGTAAAATCCTCAACAGAATTTCCGCCATAAAAGCACTTTTCTAAATCTTTTTCATTTAGAATAAACTTTTCGTAAACCAAACACTTTTCTTTTTAAAAGGCTTTTTCTTTGACAACATTAAAATATTTTAGAGGTTTCCTTCTCTTTTCTTCATTGAAGACATTTTGGAAACATTAATATAAATGCAACTTTTCACTATTTGTCCTCACTAACACTCATTTCTTAAGCATTATTCCAAAATCATCTTAAATATCTCAAAACTGTAACTTTTAGCAACAGTATACTTATGTCACATTATTTTTAAAATTCTTCCACTTATGAAAATTAAAACCCTTAAATTTTCTACTTAAGATTTTTAGTGTCTTAATCCTCATTATCAAGCTATGACCATTGTCATGCTCTCAACCGATACAATCAACAAACAATATCATTAATACATATACATGAACAAAGTTTTTTAAAAAAAATAGATTCACTTAAAAATTTAACAACATCGCAAACTTTTAAATCATCAACTCAAATATCACATAATCACTACATTTAATTACACATACTAACCAAACAAAAGTATATGACTATCAAACTATTTAGGTGAGCTCCCCATATCTCTTGAAGCACAAATTTTCCTTGACTTAGGTCTTGTAAATCTTTTCCTTCTACTCAACACGATCACTACAACTAATCTACCAAGTAACCTTCACAAGATCATCACATAAAACAAGTTAGGCAACAAAACCCATTTTTTTCTGTAAGAGCACTTAGGGTTCGACCAAGAAATAAAAGAGAGAGCTAGGGTTTTTCATTTTCTTCAGGCTCTTGGATACAACATCCTAGAGTCATAGGTAGTTAGGAAAAATTATCACAACCCTCTAATTTAATTTCTATGATTTTCTAGGATTTAAACTAAGAAAGTCATGAATATGGAGACTTGAAATATGTTCATGGAAATGGAAATAAACTTGAAGGAAAGAGGATGAGATGAGTTTAACTCATAGGTTTATACCTTTAGAAGAACAAAAATGGAGGAGAAGATGAAAGTTAATGAACAACCTTGCTAAAGAACTTAGGAGGTTTCTTTGAGTTTCAAGAGAGAACTTTGTGTTTTTGTGAGCAAAAGGAGAGAAAGTATGACAAATGAAGTGAATTTGGTCATGTTAATGGAGGGGTTGTCAAGTTCTTCAAGGGCATAAGGGTCCAAAAACTAAAAGTACACTTTAGGACTTGTTGAGCAAGTTAAGGGCATAATGGGCATTTCATGTGCAAAACTTAGATATTTTTAAAAAGGTAATCATGATGATGGTGAGTCATGGTGATGACTCACCATGTGACTCATCAATGAGTGTACATGGATGACTCATCAATGAGTTTTTCGCTTGATTTCTTCGAAAATTCGCCCGAATAAATATAATATTTTATTTTTTGAGCGGAAATTTTCAAAGCAGATCATATCACTAAAAAAGTGATAAAAATCTAAAATCCTTCAGTTTCGGGTCCAATTAAGGTTTTATGATCGGTACAAATGTACTGTCAGCGAAAATACAGACCGGTTTCATCTGAATTTTAAACCCAAATTTTAACCATAACCTCCTACCCTATAGTAGGTTCTAGATATGATTTTGTTTTCTTCAAAATCATTTTCTGGGTCTCAGGTAAAAATATACACAGATATATAGTTACCGATATTAAAACAAAGAAAGAAACAGGGTGTTAAACATCAAGACTCCACAAACCATCAATTTCTAACACTCCAGATAGTTATGTTATCTGTGTTGATCGGTATGGTTCATATAGACAGGCCTCTATATTTTAGATGTGTATCTGTGTTGCTTCTTGGTTACATGATACAGGTCTGTTGTGTCATCAGGGACCATAAATTTTTATTTTTGATAAGCAAAAGAATTCATTGATGGGAGTACTAGGTGTACTCGAACCCATACAACAAGGAGATGAAACTGAAAATAAAGATGTAAGTGCTGTCTAAACCACCGCTTTCCATGTATTTGCTTTCCTAGGATCTGCTCCTACTAGGATGCCCAAAAATTTGAGAGGAACATCTCCCACCTTGCAGTTCAAATGACATGCTGCTCTTGGAATTAGGTATTATCTATCCTTAATCCCCACCAAACAGCTTTTATAGAAATTAATTTTTAGCCCTGAAACAAGCTCGAAGCATCTTAGGATACCCTTCATAGCCACTGCGATTCCACATACTGAACATGTGAAACCGCAACCTCTTGAGAATTGTTCTTTATTGTGTATTGCTCATAAATTCCCATGCTAACCGCCTTCTTGATCATTCCACTGAGCCCCTCGGCAACAACCAAAAAAAGGAATGGTGCCATCGGGTCTCCTTGTCCGAGACCCTTTGACACTGAGAACTCTTTAGTTGGGCTGCCGTTACCAGTACTGAGACCGTGGCCGAGGACAAGCACTCCTTAATCCACAATCTCCACTTTCCAGCAAAGCTCATCCTTCCAAGCACATAATCTAAGAACTCCCAACATACGGAATCATATGCTTTTTCAAAGTCTACCTTGAACAACATACAAGGTTCATCTGCTCTCTTAGCATAATATATTAGTTCGTTTACCACTACTACACCATCCAGAATGTTGTTTCCCTATATAAAAGCCGATTGGCTATTTGAGACCACTGACTTAATCACCTTGCTTAGCCGACCAGCGAACAACTTGGCTAGTATCTTGCAAGAGCACCCAATCAAAGAGATGGGTCTGTATTCCTCCAGTTTTGAAGGGCATTCAACATTTGGAATTAATGCTAGAAAAGAGGCGTTAGAACCCCTTGGTAATCTCCCATTCCTATGAAACTCATTAAACATTATGAGAAAATCCTCCCGCAGCAGCTTCCAAATTTTGATGAATACGAAATTGTACCCGTCCGGGCCTGGTGCCTTATTACTGCCACAGCTATGAACTGCTGCCTCAATTTCCTCAATGGAGAACTCACCGGTTAACATTTCATTGTCTGCATTCGAGATCTGCTTGAAATCAATCCCTCCTAATTTTGGTTGTTGCCAGCTCTGCTCAGTAAATGTCTTCTTGAAATAACCTTGGGTCTCCTCCTTTACCCGAGCTACATCATCCACCCAAACTCCCCCTCCTTTCAGTCCTTGAATGCAGTTTGTTCTCTTCCTTTTGTTGATACAAGCATGAAAGTATTTGGTGTTTGAATCCCCTTCCTTTAACCACTTTTCTCTTGCTCTTTGGATTGTAAAAGCATCCCTCATTTTTGAAAGTCTCCAGAAAGACTCCACACACTCTTTTCTAACCTGTATATCTGCTTCTGTGAGATCACCCCTTTCACCTATAGCATTCACTTTATTTATACCTTCAATTGCCTTGGAGATGTTGTCGTCCAGATTCCCAAAAGTGCTCACATTCCACTCCTTTAATTCCTTCTTCAGTAGTATCAGTTTTTGTTTTACCACGTAAGCACCCCCGCCTTCCACCCGTATCTGCCCCTATTTATCCGTAACAAATCTTTCAAACTCCTTGTGTAGCAACCAAGAATTCATTACTCTGAACGGTTTAGGCCCCCACTCCTGCCCTTTGTTTTCTGCAGAACTACACAATGATCCGATACTGACTTGTCCAATCCTCTCTGAATCAGATTTTGCCAATGATCAAGCCATTCATCCGAGACGAGGAACCGATCCAGCCTGCTCGTCGCACCCCCGTCAGATTTATACCATGTATATTTCCTACCTACCATTGGAATATCATTTAACTCCATGTCGCCTATAAATTCATCGAACTCTCTCGACTCTTTATTGTTGTGCTGGACAGATCTTCCTATTCTTTCACTCTGATGCTTTACCACGTTGAAATCACAAGTAATACACCAGAATTCACACCCTGAGTTTGCCTTCAATTTGCGCAGATCCCCCCCAAAGTGTTCTCTTCCCTTGAAGATCACAGGGACTATAAACATTGATGATAACACACTCAGTTTCAGATTTCCCCATTTCCCTAAGACCCCCAAAAAACCATTCCCACAGAAGGAATCCTGTTTAGAGAAAATGTTCTTGTTCCATAAACTTAACTACCCCCTACCGTCCTTGTGACTTGTTAAATACCCACTCAAATTCACTGCCTCCCCATAGATATTCGCATAGCTGTTCTCAATCACCTCCATTTTTGTTTCCTGGATACATAAGAAAACCAGTTTCTCCCTAACTATAAGATCTTTAATAGCTTTCTTTTTTATTCGCCCCCCATCCCCCTTGTGTTGAAAGTTGCTATTCGCATAAAGATGTTTCCTTCTCCTTCTTATCTGAGTGTGAATGGCCATTTTTCCTTCGTTGAATCCTGTCTCTCTTTTCCATTTCAACAAGTTTACCCACCATTATTGTGTCATCCTGAGAAGAATCCAATCCCAGATTTTTCCCCAATTCCCAAATCTTCACTGCCTCATCCTTAATGTCATTTCTTATGATTGGTGAATTCCTATTCATAATTTGACTATCAGTTGCCGAGCGACTAACTTGTTGTGAGATTACATTCTGAATGGAGCCTGTCACCTATTCCTCTTGTAAGATTGTAGGGTTCAATGGGATCTCCCCATTTTCTGAATCATCGTCCACTCCCTCATCCAACAGAGCCCCAGAATTTGAGACTACCTTCCTCTTCCTTTTTCTCGGTGTGCTATTGATGCACATAAGTCTGTTCTAGATTAAAATGTTAAGGACCAAAATGGCTTACTTTTAATTTGTTGAGGACCAAAATGGCTCATATTTGTTTTTTTTTTTTTTTAAACAATGTTATGCTGGAAAATATTAACGGTACACCTAGATAGATAGCGTCACATGTCAGCCACTGAACGGAGGTCAACGAGCATTGACTGACGGAGGGACTAAAAGGGCCCACTAATGAAATTTGAGGGACTAACTGATGATTTTTTTTTCCAGAGACTAAAATGGGATCCGAAAAAAAATTCAGAGACCAAAAAGGGTATTCGCTAAAAAAAAATTTAATTTGGTCATTGATTATCTATTAGTAAAAACTAATCAAGTTTATTTAATTTTAATTTTATAACTGGGGGAGTGAATTTATAAATAGGTGGATTGAATTGCAAGTGGATGGGTCAACAATAGATAAGTTCATTTGTCTGCCCTAATTATTAAGCAGTTTTTCAATGTAACTGGAAGGCGAATCGTGGCCATTTTATCAAACAAAATTCACACACTTTTAAAATGAGCTGTTCTTGTTTTTTAGGTGCTGCATCAAAATTTCAGCAGCCTCTTTGGTTTTTTTGGTGGCAGTTTGCCTCTTAGTACCCCTTGTGCTAAGATGTTTCTGTTTCCTTTTGCAATAAAATCTTTGGCTTATCCAAAATAAATAAATAAATCCTCCTTTTAAAAGAAACCCGTCTAGAAAAATCCTTTTGTAATGACTGATGAGTACAGAACGTTATCCATTTTGATACTTATGTTTCCTAGTAATTGAGAGTGAGTTACGTACCACTATTTCTCTTTTGGCTTACCGTCAGTTTCACTGGTACAACGACGCCAAAATTAAATAAACAAATAAAAGCACAAGAAAATAAAAAATGAAACTAGCTAGTGGCAAATATCTAGCAGTCTTTTTTCGAAGATTAGGACTTTTAAATTAATTCTCCATATCCACACACATGATTGCAATAACATGGAGTATTTCATTAAAATATATAACCTATCACAATATAATTAAAATTTTATGATTCGTATAGATGTTAAATTGTGGATGAAATCATATGGATTGCATGTGCTCCGGTACGTTTTATTATGAACTTTAAATTAACTAACGCATAGAAAGTTCAAAGATGTCTAATATGATCTGAAATCCAATACATATGAGAGTTTTCAGGTTTACTAACCAAACCCTTATACACAAGTTATAACAGAATGTTCTGGTAACAGAATAAAGGGTGAATCCCAAACATAGGAGAAAAAAACAGCATTATGAGGATCTAGGGTGTATCCATCGATGAGGATGCACCTATCGTTGCCAGCTATTGAAAGAAGATGTTGGTCAACTCTTTCTAAAGTCTGGAACCCATGGCAACGCAAAATTATCTGCCTTTGAGAACAGTGGCAGTTGTTGGTCACAGTCACGTTCCACTCAGGTTTTCCTTGAATTTCTCTCCCGCTTCTTGTTGTGCCAATAACGATGTCGTTCGTCGTGCAGTCACACGACCCTGAAATTTTGATGGACGCAGTCACGGAGAAATTAACAAAAAAAAGTAGAAGATATAGATTAGAAAGTGAAAAGAGAGAAGACAAAAGTGGGCATCAAGAGGAACCAGATAATACCTTGGATGATAAGCGTAAAGAAAATGATGGTAAAAAGACACTTCATGATATCTGTCGCCATTGTCTTTGATGACTGACTCTTATGCCTTTGGTTGTCTGTTTAAATAGTACTAGAAAAATAGCCTGCTCGTCTTCTTGCCAATTAATGAACCACCACTCGAAGGGGTGTGCACTCTAGATAATATCAAGCATCTTGATAACAACTTTTAAAATTTCAAGATATTGAATATACAATTTTCAATATAAATTTTTATTTTTTAAACCTTAAACAATAGTCTTAGGGTAATGGTTAGCATTCACCTAATATTAATTCAAGATTTTGATATAGAAAAGGTATTGTTAATGAGTGTCTTAAGGATATTGGTTAAAGATTCCGAATAAAATAATTATAAATTGAAAAATAAATATATCTCTTTTCAACTTTTTTTTTCTTTAATAAGCAAATATATATTCATGAGGAGTACTAGGGATACTCCAACCTCTATACAATAACATAATCATATTGATTCCATCACTTCTCATAACAACTTACTCCCTCCGGTTCACAATGTAAGCAAAAATTTCTAAATTTTTTGGTCCAAAATATAAGCAAATTTCAACTACTTTCTTCTCATTTAATGAAGTTATTCTCAAAATACCCTTCATTTAATACAAATTTTGTTTTCTAACGACTCCTTTTATTCTTAATAACATAAGCTTAATAAATAAGAGGAAAGGTAATTTAGGTAACAAACTTAATTTTTTATTCCCAATGACTCTTTAAAATGAGATCAACTAACTATCTTAATATGTGTGTCCCATTTAATTTTTGCTTACAATAGAGACCGGAGGGAGTACTTTTTAAGATTCCTTAAACAATGTTCATAGGGCACTCATTAGCATTTGCCTAAAAAAATAAAGAATCAAATTGGTCTCTGAAAAATTTAGGAGACTCATTGTTTGTCCCTAAAAAATAAATTAATCACTTAGTGTGTGTTTGGGAAAGCTATAAAAAAAAAAAGATTATGCTGATAATCGATTATAAAAAAAGGGTATGAACTAAAAAAATCATTTTTATATAGTAAATTATAAAAAAGGGTATGAAGTTATTTGTATAATTTAATGATATTTGTTTAGAAGTTGGTTTTGTAGGGCAAACAGGGAAGAGAGTTTTGAAAATGAAAATTAATCAAATCACAATAATCTTAAGCTAAAACAAACTAGATGACATAAAATAATTTTTGTCTTCAAAAAAACTTTTTTGTATAAATTTAAGCAATATACCAAACATGTTAGAGTATTTGAAAATAGCTTTTTGGGATAAAACAAGCTGAAATGGAGAAAACCCAACATTCCCAAACATGCTCTTAGTGACCGATTAAGTGTGATCGCTAGATTCGGTCGCTAAAATACTGGTCCAATCCTTGATCCTCAAAACTTCTACAATAAAATTACTGGGTTAGGAGTTTGTAATATCAATGCTGGGATGGTCATGTTCCAGCATTTAACTTACATTGTTCATTCCTTTTACTTGTTCGTTCTTGTATATGGGTTGGGGTACCCCTTATACCCCTTATCAATATACTTTTTGGCTTATCAAAAAAAAAAAAATTAGATTAGATAGGTCGCAGGCAAAGTCCCCTATCCATGACTCAACTATTTACCGGAAAATTTCATAAAAAATAAAAAGTTAATTTTTAAATGTTTAGCTTTTATACAAAATAATAAATAATAAACTTTATAATTGAATCAGTAGATTGTTTTTTCAATCAAATTTGAATAATAAATAACTACAGAAAATGTAGATACACAATTTAAATGACTGAAAAATTCAATATTTTAAAATTGTATCTAAAATTATTGGAAAAATGGAAATAAGAGTAGATATAGTTCGATCGTTTTGAGAAAATTCAAAATCTTTATTAACAAATCCAATCACTCCTCATTTACTATTTTTCTCAAAATATTTATTTATTATATTTTTTTCAATAGAGCAAATAAGGACGATGTTTTAAGCTTTTGTTACCTCCAAATTAATAAATAATAATGTTGTAATAATTGTTATTATTCATTTTTTATATTATTTAAATTTAGCATATCACACAATTATGTATGTCAATTAATTATATTTTTCATTTTTATTAATCAATTATTCTTTCAATAAAGAAAACAAAGATCCTGCTCTAAGGTTTTATTACTGCCAAATTAACGAATTCCAATACGATAAGGCTCCAACCTTAATTATCTTCAATCAACAATTGTATGTAATTATCTTTGGTTTGATGTATATGAGTTAGGATACCCCTTGTATCCAATTTAAGCTCCTACTGCATACCGTTACTTTCGAGATGGATTCGCAGGTTATTGTCAATTATGTTCCCATGGGATCTACTTTCGAGATGGTGCATATCTTTCGTGAAGCAAATTGTTGTGCTGATATTTTGGCCAATATGGGTCACTTGGGTTCTTTTGAATGTACTGTTTTAGATCATGCTCCTCCTTCCTTGGCTCTATGCCTTATGGTCCTATGGAGGATGCTATGGGGTGTAGTACACCTTGTAGTACACCTTGTCTTGTTTCTTAGTTTCCTTTTGTAATGCCTTCCTTTATAAAAATAATTCGGTTTTTCTATCTTGTGCAATATTACATAGGTTAAGACTCATTAATTAGATACTTTTAATTAATTATATTAAGCTAATTAATTATGTGTTTTTTGAAAAAACAAAATTATCTCTCTCTTGTTTACTCTTATTTATTTTATAGATTCATTTCCTCGTAATCTCTCTCTTCCCATTCCATCCAAAAAATATTTGACCTCATCAACAGGATCAGTGGATCACATATGCTCTTTTCTCCTTCCTCCTCCTCCATAGATGCTCTTTCTTGTAATACTTTTTATTTATAAATAATATGTTATATGTTATTATGGGCCTACGAAGCTACCTTGTCCATAATCTTCATAGAACGAATTTTGTTTGGAGGAGTTGAATGTTTGTTGCGATCAGCATGTTGATCTTCACTTCTTCGTTGTTTGTTATTGCTTGATTTTTCCTTCATAGTTGATAACAAATGCGCATGATTGAATAGGATGCTGATACGACCAAACACGACAAAAATTAAGTAGCATCAATCATGTATACAATTTATCCAGAAACCCATTAGGTAGGTAAGATTACGCAGTGACCTTGCATATAAAACTGAGCATGTTGGATTTTGTTGAAGGACAAAAGATCAATATATATTTTCTGGGGACGGTAGAGGTGGTGGTGATGGAGGAGGAAGGAGAAATGAGCAGTTGTGATCCTGGTTATGGGGAACGGAAAGGGTAGGGGATAAAATGAGAGGTCATTTATTTTTTGTTGGGAAGAGAGATATTATAGGGAAATGGATCTATAAATTAAATAAGAGAGATAATTTTGTTTTAGTTTTCAAAAACACATAATTAGTTAGCTGATTACAATTAATGGAAAGTACCTAATTAATATGAATCTCAATCCTCTAACTTTTTTGCACCAATAGTCACCTGACTTTCTATCTATCTCTCTCCTATATTACCTTCTTTTATCTTATTTCTCAGTTTTCTCTCACCTCTTTCTCTTCCAAAATACACTAAAGTCACCTACCTTTTCCCTCCACAAAGTTAGAGGATCCGAATCCAATTAATATACTCTTTTGATTATCCAAAAAAAAACTTCAATCAAGATTCAAGATTCTATTTCTTCTTAGGGGCATTGTCATTTTTACATGGTCTTTCTTTTGATTTCTCTGTATACGGGTTTGAGCACCCCGTGTGCTCTTAATTAATTTACTTTTGCTTATAAAAAAAAAATTTATTTTTCTTAATCAAAGTATACTCTCTTTTTCCTTAGAGCATCTCCCATGAAGATTTTTAGGCTGAGTTCTTAAGGTTAAGTACGGTTCTTACATAGAACTATCAATGGAGATGGGGAAGTTAGACTCTTCTATAAGAATGATTCTTCTATAAGAACTCAGTTCTTATGATTAAAAAAAGATATTTTTCCTGTACAGCCAACAAAAAGAGGAGAGAAAAAATAAGTTAAGAATCCAAGTTCGGTTCTACTATTGGAATGAAAATTACTAGAGGTTGTAGTGCTTACTAATATAGAGTTATGAACCCAAATTGGGTTCTGGCATTAAAGATGCTCTCTTAATCATTTTTTCATCAAATTTGTAATTCATTTGGACATCCAAATTTTCATTTATCAGCAATTATTCCATTTTTTAAAAATTTTAAAATTAAAAATTTAAGTTAGTTTACATATATTTTTCAAATTTATAAATTTATTCTATTTTCAATTAAAAATGTATATTTTCTATAATTAGTTGTATGAAGTTTACTACACAATATTTTTTGTTTAGTGCCTAGCTGGGGTAGTTTAATTTTATTTTGTATGACAAGTAATAGAATTAAAATGTAAAGATGATCCACAAGTAATTGTATAAGCATTTGTATTTTTTTAATTAGGATTAAAGTTTTTTGATCAAAAGGCATTAGCATGCAAAGGTATCACAATAGGAAGAGGAATCCTACCTAGGTTGGCACCCAAATCTTATCCATCATTTGCAGCACACCAATAAATATTATTAAAAATAGAAATTTAAGAATACAAAAAATCCATGGGGAGACATTAACCAAACCCATGAAAAGAATACAAATTATCTAAATCTGTAATTTGGAAGCCCAAACCTATTTCTGGAAAAAAAAAATCAACATTAATAAAATTAGGTATAATTAAGATCCCACCAAGTGTCAATTCTTAAAGAGACACCAAAATTAGCAAGCTTATCCGCACAAATATTTCATTCTCTAAATATGTGAGACACTTTGAACCTCATGTTCTTAGTCAATAGAATGCAATTTTTCCATCTAGTGCAGATTTTCCAAGGGACAAGCTCCGGAGAAACAAAAGCCTGAATAACCAAACTAAAGTCACATTCCAACCATAAATTAAACCAACCTTTGTTGTATGCTGTCTCAATACCAAACATGACTGCTAGAAGTCCTGCCTGTAAAGATGAGGTAATTCCATAAAATGAAGCAAAACATCCTAACACCTTCTATCTCTAAAGATACCCCCACCTCTAGTATGACCCGGGGATCCTTTAGCAGATCCATCAGTATTGCACTTAACCCAATAACAAGAGGGTAGATTCTAATCAACTTGTATAATAATAACAGGGGCTCTATTAAGATGAATAGGGACATTGAATGCTTTCAACAGTAAGAAGTCATCCATAGAGCCTGATGATGTACCTTTAGACAAACTGCCCGAGAGAGCAGCTAAGGCTTATCCATGTTAATAGCATCCATGTATGTAATTGAATGATTTTCAAATCTGCACTTATTTCTACAATGCCAAATGAACGAAAAAATGTTGACAATCACGGCCAGCACAAGGTCTTTAGCTTGAGAAGACCGGTTCAGATCGCTGACTGAAAAGATAGAAAGAACTGAAGACAAGTCAATTGGAGACTTTACGATGTAACTAAACCAATTCCAGATTTGTCTGGCAAAGTTACAGGTGAGGAACAAGTGTTCTGAACTTTCAACAAAGCCTTACATAGGCTGCTGATTGAGACCGAAATGCACCATCTCTTCATGAGATTGTCATCAGATGGCAGCTATAATAAGAAGGACCTTGAGGTAGGGGTGGAAGTTGAAAAAATCAGCTTACTCCAACTAACAGAATTATGCTGAGGAAATAAGTGCAGAAAAGCTTCTTTAAAAGTGAGTGAACCCGAGTCATTACCTGACCAAACTAGGTGATCCTACTCAACATACAAAGGAATATCAATCTTTAAAATGGAGTATTAAGGAGAGGATATCTATCAGCTAGATCAAAAGGAATAAGCCACTTATGATTAGAGATGAAGTTTGCAACTGAATCTTGTAATGAACTATGTAAATGATGAGGAATGTTTAAAATGTCAACTATTGGTTGATCAAGCCAAACATCCTTCCAAAAGCTAATCTTCCTCCCATCACCAACTTGCCAGAAAGATGAAGACAAAACAGTATTCAAATGAGCCTTAATACTTGGCCAAATAGCATATTTTACATAATTGATTATAGGCTTGTTATGCTTAAAGAACCTGTTTCTGGTAAACCGAGCCCATTCATTGTTTGAAGACAAAACATCCCAGCTAAGCTTCAGTAAAGCAGTATCATTAATAGATCTTAGGGATCTCAAGTCTAAACCACCTTCACTAAGAGGGGAGCAAATTGTTTTCCAAGAAACTGTGACCAATTTTCTGACATTAATGTCACCAGACCATATGAAGTTCCAAATACATTTATCAAGGTGAGATCTCTTTGGTTTACCTTTGAAAAGAGGACCAAGATATGTAAATGGAAGCTGGCCCGAATTAAAACCAAGGATAGATGAAATTGGAGAGATTTTGCTGGGATGTAATTTTCCAACATAGTATTTGCACTTACTCAGACTAAGAAGCTGTCTAGAGGCTTGTCCATAAGAATGAAAAAGAGCCCTAAGAGCTTCCAAATTCTGTTTTGTTGCTTTGCAAAATACCATTATGTCATCAACATAAAGGATATGAGAGGGAGTTTTAAAACCCTTTGGGCCAGCCATAGGCTGCAGCAAGCCATTACTAACAAGGAGTGAGATAAAGTTGACATAGGGAAACACAAGAAGGGAGGGTTGAATTGTGTTTCTTAACAGTTTTTCGAAAACGTCTTTTCTCAAACCTTTTTGCAAGCAAAACAATATAAGCAACACATAAACAAGAAAACCTTTTTAAGAAGTTAACAAACTCATATTCAAGTCGCCACATTTAGTATAAATAAATACTGTAAAGGATTAGGGATAGAAGATTCAAACACGTGATTTATCCGGGTTCACTCTCTTTCAACCGAGAGCTACATCCAGTCCCTTCTACCTAAAGGTTTTCTCCACTATTCTCCAAATAGATTACAAGTATTTAACACCTCTTCAGGCTACAAGTATTCTTCCTCTACCAAGCCTCTTCAGGCTCTAACTCCAACAAAGAGATTTACAGTTTTTGATCTAATAACTCACTAAGTGTGAGAGTATGAAAGTTGAAGATCCGTTAAGATTACAAGTAAACTTGTTCAATAGATTTCGACAGAGTTTTGACACTTTTTATATCAAGAGTCTCTCTCTTCTTCACTGAGGTTCATCCAGTATTTATAGATGGATTGCTTTGCTATCTTGAACTTCTTCAACGATCTTCAAATTGTATCCGTTTAGACATGGCATTAAATGCTTGGATCCATTGAGACTGATAACTTGATATGCTTCATGGAGAAGTGCTCTTATTTATCAGAGAAATGCTCAAAGTAGAGCTGTCACTTCCCTATTATACCGAAGGCTGCTTTCTGACTTTCCTTCTTTGTACTTGGTTTAATCTTTATAGCAATATAGGTGACAGAGTACAAAGGTTTATGTTCTCGATGGTACTATGTTTCTAATCTCAAGAAACAAAGAGTTAACAAATGAAGGAGTAAGAGACAGAGACATATATTCCTTTGAATTAAATATACAATCATTTTAAATAAATATGCTTATAATAGACGGTTCTTTTTTACTAACTAGTAGGCGTGCAGGTCTTTGGTGGTGCAAAATGATCTTATCAGTAAAGCGGGCTCGTCTACTGATACTGCATCTATAAGACTCTTGTCTAGTTTCAAGTCTTTGTACTTGCTATTCTAGATAGCCCGTCTGCTGACGTGCAATACAAAAAAACGCTGGATTACCGACGACCAAAACTCGTCGGTATCAGGCTTGTAGGAAACAATTTCCGACAGATTGGCCGGATCCGTCGGAAATTATCGACGGAAGAAGCCGTCGGTAATGGAGACGGGTTTCCGACATAAAAATCCGTCGGTAACGTTTCCGACGTAAAAATCTGTCGGTAACGTTTCCGACGGATTTTTCCATCGGTATCTGTCGGAAATGTTACCGACGGAATTTTCCGTCGGAAACGTTAATGACGGATTTTTCCATCAGTAACTAGGATTTATTTTTTTATATTATTTTTTTTAGTTTTTTATATTAAAATTTTTATTTTTATTTTAACTCCAACGGCCTCTTCTTCCTCTGGTCACTATCGTTTGTGTGTCGCCACCTTTCACCGTCCTCGCATCGCCGCCATCAAGCTTCAAGCTTGCAACTTAAAAAGAAAAAAAAATAGAACAATCTCTCAAAAATGATAGACCTGCCATATACTCCGAAAATCCTTGCCCCTTTTAAATTTTTTTTCCAGATCTAGGAACTGGTGACGTTGAGCGGTGGTGGAGGAGTTGAAGCTCGTCGCAAGCTCCTCCACCCAATAGAACGAGTTGCGCGCATGATGAGGAACATAGATAGAGAGGGAAGGAAGAGATAGAGGGCCAAGGAGAACAAAGGCGGTGGTGGGGGGCGCTGGCGGTGGGAGGCGACGGCGGTGGCTGGTGGCGGCGGTGGTGATCGCCAAGAGACACAAGAGAGATAGAGAGAGAAAAGAAAAGGGAAAGTGATGGGGGAAAAGGGTTTGCTGTTATGATTTAATGAACTTTTCCGACGGACATTTTGCATTTCAGACGGACATTTCCGTCGGTAATTCAAAAATTTGAATTACCGACATAATTTTCAGTCGATAATTTAGATTTGTGAATTACCAACGGACATTCCATTGGTATTCGGAGACTTCATTTCCGATGGAAAATTCCGTCGGTAATTCTGATTTTTGAATTTCCGACGAAAAATTCTGTCGGTAATTCAGATTTGTGAATTACTGACGGACATTCCATTGGTATTCGGAGACTTCATTTCCGGCGGAAAATTCCGTCGGAAATTCAGATTTTTGAATTTTTGACGGACTCGGTAATTCAAAAATCTGAATTACCGACGGAATTTTCCGTCGGTATACTTAGACTTTATTTTCGACAGCCTTTCCATCGGTAATTTCATTTACACTTACCGACGGAAAAGCCCGTCAATACTGTCTCGCACCAAAAAATTATCCTTCCCACCACCATTTTCGACGGACTTACCGACGGAAAAGCCGTCGGAAACTTTACTGATGGGCTTTCCGTCGGAAAAGCCTTCGGAAACTTTACCGACGGGCAAATTCCGTCGGTAATGTCTTAATTACCGACGGTCATGGAGTCCGTCGGAAAAATTCCGTCGGTAAGTATGTCTTTTCTTGCAGTGGTGGCATCTAGTATGACTTCTCGTCTATTATCAAGTCTTTGGACTTGCTATTTTTATTAGAATATTTTTATTTGCTCGTCTACTACTATTTTCTTAGATTAAGATACACGTCTAGCATTTATTACCTTAGCCAATTTTTTAAGGCATCGTCTAGTGATAACTTCATACATTGTTTTGAAGACTTGTCTAGAGCTTGAGAAATAGACCCAACACTGCAACTGTACATATATTTCCTCTTCTTATCTCAACTTAGAAATCCTACAAGCCTTCACTTAAACAAGTTAGATCTTTGACAATACTTTGCCATACAAATTTAACCTTTTTGTTAACATCAAATCTTGAGAGATTATTTAAGTCAAAAACCACTTTAGTTCTAACAATCTCCCCCATTTTGGTGATGGCAAAAACCAATTAAATTTGACTTAGCAACGTGACAAAGCATACAAACTTAATTATCTAAGACATCAGATGACAAAAAAATTAATAATAAGTACTAAAACATAGTATAAGAGCATTAAAGCATACATGTAATCAGGAAAACACATATCAAAACATATGTTTAATCAGAAAAGCATGAAGGCAGCAATTTAAACAGATATACATATGCAGTAAAACACTTAGATCAAAAACCGATTTTTATAAAATTTAATTCTCTTTCCTTTCTCCCCCTTTTTTGTCAACATACAAAAGGAAACAGGAGTGGACCATCATTGTCAGTATCAAAACCAAAAGTTAAAAGATAAACTAAGATGGTGGTGACGGTGGTTGAGGATGATTCTGATTTGGAGGTGGAGGAGGTGGTTGAACTTGTTGACCTTGGTTTTGTTGGTGCCAACTGTTTTGCCACTTGAGCTTTAATTTTCTTCTCTAAAATCTCATCAAGGTCTGGTGACAAAGAGGATCTGGAGCTTTCAGCAGTTGCATGCATAGTGCCTTGACCAAGTAGAATACCCAGAGCTTGAGAGTCTTGGGGTTCTTCATGGGGATGAACAACTGCCAGTGCTAATGGTTGTGAGTGCTAATGGTTGTGAGGAATGCTTCCCATAAATACCTTGTCTGTTTGCAGACTCAGCAACTTCTTCATGCACAGCCTCAGACTGAATAGCTTCCTGAACCATATCTGGCGCCTCAACAATTATCTCTACAATATGCTCAGATGAAGATTCAGCAGCTTTGGAGAGGGTGCAGGGGTAGGTAAATCTGGAACCCAATGAACAGGATCTTCCTCATAAACAGGACTGATCAGAGGTATGCCAATGGTGTCCTCATGAATATAATACCTAACATATGAGAAGCCAAACTTTCCTCTAACAGTGGGAGTGGCTCTCTTGGCATATCCATTCAGTCCAGAGGAGGATGCTTCCCTATTGCATATTTGAATGTGATAAGCCCAGAAGCCTCTGGCATCAAAATTTGTTCTCTTGTCTTCATTCTCATTTTCCTCCCGCAAGTAATTCAGCATCTCTTTAGCAATCAGAGGATCATCACTAGTTTCAATCATACAGGAGCTATCAGCAGGCATTTTCTCTGTTTTTCTTCTATACTTGGCATCCTTGTCTAGATTTAGATCAATCATATGAAGTCTTGGACAAATCATGGGAGGCCTCACTCCAATTCTAGTTTCCTTGGAGGAGTGGTACAACCAGGTAGGTGGAACACAATTGACAGCTCTGATGTACCTTGGCAGTTCAATCTCAGCCTTCAAATGTGCATACATGATGTGGTCCACCACATCAGTAACTCTGCCATACTCTGGAAGCACAAAATTCTTCCATTTTGTTTTTCTGTCCATAATGAACTTCTCTCTGCCATATGTTCTTGATCTCCAGCATTCAATGTACTTAGATCCAGCTTTGAGTAGATTTGTCCACCAAACAGGAATGGCATGCCTATCTACATCATCAGTGTGTGGTTTGAAGGGTGGGAATTTGATGAGGTTTGGGTAGATTTTTCTAGGTGGAAATTTCTTTTGTGGAAGGTGAGTGAATATGGAATAGGTTGATACCAGGGGTAGTAGGTAGGCTCTTCCTCATATTCATACTCAGGTAGTGGGTAGAAAGGTGGACGCCCCGTTGTGCCCCGGTGTTTTATTAGATTAATTCCCTCTTAAATCATTTCTTAATTGAGCGCTTAGCATGAAAAATACGTACAAATTAAAACTTATTTAATAATCATATAACTTCTGCAAATTAAACACATCAACATTGTAATATATAAATACACGCCTGGTTATTTATTACATTACCAAAACACTGTTGAGGGCATCCTTTCCATAGGATCCATCACAGGCATATACTTAACCAAGAGTTATACTTAACGGAAACATATAAAACCGTCTCACGAGATGCACTGGCCATGACTAACTAGACCCTAATCACCATGAATCACAGCTCGTCCTCCGACCTCCGGTTCATAAGGAGTTCCATCCAACTCTTCCTCATTCAGCTCAGCTACAGGGTCTTCTTGGCAATCCCATAAAAAGATATAATACAACGCACAAAAAGATATAGGGGATAAGAAAAATATCTATCATCATAAAAGCGGAAAAGAGTCATAGTATATAACATAATAAAAGTCACAGAAAATCAACATATATAACTAGCAAATCATCCTCGAAATTAAGATATCATTCTCTACCCTCAACCTCACGCAACTAAACCTTTATGATGACGTGGCCACTAACTCCCCATATCCGTTAGGGATGTTAGTCAGTCGTCCAAACCCCAAAAACGGTGCACACCCTTGCTTATGGTGAGAATGCTCAGGCAAAGCAATGACACTATAGTTTCACGGTACAGTCGGTGCACACCCTGGATCAAGGGTGCTCATGCATAGCAATGACACTATAGTTGCACGGTACAGTCGGTGCACAACCTCCTCCATGGTAAGAATGCTCATGTATTACAATGACACTATAGCTGCACGGTACAGTCGGTGCACACCCTGGTTCTCTCTTTCGAGGGTGCTCAAGCAAAGCATTGACACTATAGTTGCACTAATTAAATCTAACATTGGACGGTCCCATAAGGACTTCGGACCTCGTATGTATCAAACATACGGTTATAAACACAATACAACTTTATGAACCTCACTGAATTTCATCAATAACAACCTAGTGCCTCATGCTTCCATCCTAGCCTTGACTCATATTCTATGACACCTTTCATCTTTAAAATAATCAATTTAAGCTAGGCACTTCTAATTCACCGATACTTTCTCACCCAAACCAAATCTTCCGAACAACATATATCCTCACTTAAATCCACTAAGCACAAATATTAGAACCAGGCAGATCATGTATAACACAGACAATCATAAATATTCAAATACCACAAAATATCACATAAGAAATTCAATAATAACAATAAATTCAAATCAACCTCAGATAAGATAAAATCATTCCAACGTTGATAAACCTACAATCCCCAAATCACCATTGGTTTTACAGAAAAGGATTCCAATGTGATTTTGGTCTTGTCAATTACTCAACTACTAGTAGGGTTTAGGTCGCCCTACACAATTATTATAGAAAATACTACTTATCGTTTCCGACGGTAGATTGGTTCTTCCCCCACTTGGGTTATCACCGAAATTCCGAATTCGTGGTTACTCGTTGTCGCGCCACGTGTTATCAAATTCACCTTCATCCAGACAACACCACAACAAGTTAATCAACAAACCCTCCCTTAACCACTTTTAGTTAGGTTCCGCCAAGTAATTCAAATGAGGGTTAGGGTTATGTTCTCATTCTAATCTTTTGGATTCTAGGTGCTTAGGTCTTGGATAACTAGGATAAATTGTTAGAAGTTGCAAATATGAAACAAAATCCTCTAACCTCCAAGGTTAGGGTTTCGGCCTAGAATAGTTTTTAGGGATGGAAAATGTTTTTGATTACATGTTCTTGGATAATGAAAGTAGTGATCATAACTAGATCATAGAAATTGATTTCACATTTTTATGATTTTCCTACAATTTTCTAGAATTCTCTAAAGTTCTAGATCTAAGAAAATAAGAACATGAAAATGAAGAACAAGATCTTAGAAAGGAAGGAGATGATCATGTTACCTCACTAGTTTGAAGGAGGATGATGATCCTAGCTAGCTTGTTACAAGAACACTTGAAGCTTTGGAAAGTTAACAATGAAGTTTATGTGTTTAAGTGTGAAGAACAAGCAAGGAGATGAAGTGAAGAAAATGAAGGAAAAGAGGGGAGGGGGCTACGATTTGGTAGGGGGGAGAAGGGGTATTTATAGATAGGAATTTGACTTAACCTCGATTAAGTTAACTAACCATGGTTAAGATATAAATATCTAGATATTTTCAAATAAATATCTAGATATTTGTTTTTACTAAATATCTAGATATTTTTGTGTTATCTGTCCCCGGCTCCGTCGATTACCCGATTAACGACCAAAACGCCCGAGAATCGTCTAATATCTTATTTTTTTACAAAAATTTCAAAATACCCTATCTCGTTGGAAAAGTGATAAAAACCTACATTATTTCGTTCACGAGCCAAAATTAGGTTTTCTAATCATTAAAATCTTACTGTCAGTGAAAACACGACTGTTTTTCGTTCGAACTTTTGCCAAAATTCGTCTGAATACACCTAATTTTTTATTTCTGGTCATAAATTTGGAAAGTAGACATCCTCACAGACAAAATATAAAAAATCTACAAATTTCAGTTTTTGGGTCAAATTAGGGTTTTCTGTCAGTATAAAATTATACTATTAGTTAAAAACGTAGACTGGTTTCCGTCTGAGTTTTAAACCCAAATTTTAACCAGAGCTTCCTACCATAGAGTAAGTTCTAGATATTATTTTTATTTCTCCAAAATCATTTCCTAAGTCTCAGATAAAAATATAAATATCTTTACCGTTAATACAGCGTATCCAAAAATCGGGCTGTTACAAAAGGTCTGGTTGATTCAGGTTGAGGTTCATGTTTATGATAGAGGATTTTCTAGTTCCTTTTAACCTTGGCTAGGCTTTCAGCCTTGGCATCATATAGAACTAAAGGGTCAGTGTAAGGAAAAAAGACCTTGGGGATTTTGGGAAAGGGTGCTCCAGGATTGATCCCTACATTATCTGGTTGATTAAACCAGGGATCATCAGCAGGTATTATAGGTTGGAATTGAGGTCTTGTTGGTGAGCTTTGGATAGGTGAGTGGACAGGTGAGTGTTGGGGGTGAAGATTGTGATTCAGTTAAAGGTTGTGGTGGAGGTGTTTGTACATGTGTGTCAGGGTGAGGTGTTGGTTGTGATGGTGGTGACATAGATGGTGCAGTAGCATTATCATTTTCATTAAAACTTTCAACCAATGCATCAACTGCTAATTGAACAGGATCATTAGCTGGGATGCTTACTTCAGAAGTCATAATAGACTTAGCTCGTCTTTGAGGTTGTTGTCTTGTTCTTGTTGGGGCAGCAGCAGCAAGCTTTTGTTTCTTCAACACAGAACCAATGGGGACATTGTCCTCATCATCTTCATCCTCATTGTGAAACATGACTACATTCTTGGTTCTCTTATGAGTTGGAGCAGGTTGAGGTGCATCAGCAATTTGCTCCCTAATCACAATGTCAGCAGCAGGTTTCCTTGCTTTGATGGTTTTTCTTCCAACAGTTTTACTTTTCAGCCCTAGAGTCTCAGCATTATTGAGCTCTATTTTTTCTTCCTTTATCTTCATCCTCTCTTCTTCCTTATCCAATTCTATTTGAGCCACAGTGCTCAGCATCATAGTAGACATGCCCTTCTCCTTAAGAATCACTGCTTGTTCCTCAGGGGTTTTAGCCTCCAGAAGGCATAAATTTGTTGAGCTTTGAGGACCTTGGACAACAAATGGCATAAAGGAATAGCAGATGCCTTCTCCTTGTTGATAACATATTCTTTGAATCTTTTCAAATTCCAAAGGTATAGCCTTATGATATATGATCATACCTTCACTTTTCATCACAAGTTTTCTTCTTAAATCCATTATTTCTTCAAGATCAAATTCCTAGATCTAGTTTTTCAAAAAAATTCTAGAAAATCATAGAAAAATCGCTTTAATATGAGATCAATTTCTATGATCTTCATATGACTTCTATATTCATCATCCAAGAGCTTGAAAAATTTAGAGATCCCTAGCTATTTCTTCCTAACTTGGCCGAACCATGCTCAAAATGGGTTTGGTAGTTTTTCTTCATTTTTAACTTGTTTTCTTGTTGATTGTTCATGGCTAGGTTTTGTGGTGCAAAACCTTGAGGCTTAGGAACAACATCATCTCATTACTTGAGTTTCAAGTGATCAACTAAGGTATGGGGGAGATTACCATCATCCTACCTTAGGGTAGATATGTTGGTGGTTTATTTAGTGTATAAAGTCTTGTAAATTATAAGTGTATAAGTTGTGTAAGTTATTGATTTATATGTGTGTGATCCTCTTGGAGTATTTGGTTGATGTTTGATTGTGATATATGTTTACATTGGTGTTATTGATTTTTAATTGGAACCTTGGTTAATGATTGATTGTTTTGTGAAACAAAAATGCCTAACATGATGAACTAAGGCCATTCAGTCATGAAGAGTTTAAATGGTTCCATGATGTTTTAAATTGTTTGAATAACTTTTAGGAGGATTGCATGATCATATAAACTATAGAAATTGGTTTGGATTGATTTGGATTTGTATATTGAAAGTTATGAATTTATAAGTCCTTAGGGACTAATATGCAATTTCTGAGAATTTCAGTGGCTGTCCTGAAATTCATGTTTTATGTGTTGTGGTTGTAGTCCTTGGTGAGATGAAGCATAGAAATTGGTTTGAGGTCATTTGGATTAACATATAAAAAGTTATGGACCTTTTAATAATCAAGGACCTATTTGCAAATGTTGAAAAATATGAGACCCAAAAATATAAATTTTTGGAAATTTGTTGGTAACTGAAAACCATTTATAAAGAAGTTGGTTTGGTGAGATTTGAAGTTTTAGAGAAAAAGTTATAAGGTTTTAAGTGAATAAGGACCTTTTTTGCAATTAATGAAAGTTTAGGCACTAAACTGCAATTTTCGAAAATGAATATAATGGGACTGTTTGAGACTGAATTTCATGCTTAACTAAGTGTTCTAAGAATCCAAAATGAGTTTTGGACCATTTGAGTTTAAACCGTTGAAAAAGGAATTACGTGATTTTTAACTTAACGACGTTCGGTCAAATTTTCAGAAATAAGGTACAAATGGGAATAACACTATAAAATCAGTATTCCAACTTATTCATATGAGAAGTTTAACCTAGGAGAATAATAGATTTGAGGTGAAGAACCATATTTTCAAAAGTAAGGCTTTTAGGCCTTAATTCAGTAAAAAGCGGCGAAACCGTTGTTAAGCGTTTTTTAAAGATTGTTAAGAAAATGCTTTGAAAATTTTGATACTTGGACTTTTTGAGGAAAACTGATTTCAAAATTCTTTTTTTTAACCAAATGTTTTGGTTTTAAGACAAAAATGATTTTAGTCCGTGAGGAAGAGTATTTACGATAAATTACAAAACCCAAGTCATGAAAGACTTAGTAAAAATACGAACGTAATAATTTATGACGTATAGTGAAGCAAGACTTTATGTCATAAAGTATGGATGATTTATTATCCATATATCCATAAGATTTAATGGACACAAAAGTATTTGATTTTCTTGGAAGCCAAGAAAAAGGCTCAATTAGAAAAATATAGAGAAATAAATAATTGGACTTGTGTTCCAATCTCATAATGTGCTAGGATTTTAATCAAGTACTTTAAGAAAAATTTGCACAAAGATGAAAGGTTACTTGAGAACTTTAGCTCGATGTTAAGTACCTGTGATTCGAACTTAAGAACATCTAGCATCTGTTACAATACGTTGAAAGGATTCCGATCGAAATCATGATGTCATCTGGTGGATGAACAAGAAGAACGCATTTTTCGGCAAAGTTTGCCTAAACATATAGTGAAACTATGTTCTGTAAGGCCGTTGTGTCTAGGAGATTGAGCTAACACTTTAACGCGAGTGCAAATTCCGTAGTGACGATCTATTGATGGTCGGGGATGTCGGGGTATGAAATACTCATATAGGCCCAGTTGGTAGCTCCCTCTGTGGTGTGGTGATCTTGCAATACACCGACATACTCAACTAGATGCTACGTGTTTTCTAGTAGTGTAGGATGTTCCCGAAAAAGCCTATGTGCACGTTACTGACTCTGGACGCATTCTATTGCCCAAGGCTAGCGTAATCCAGAACAATTCTCCGAACCATTCTCTCCGACTGTTTGTTAAAACCATGGTATAGGGAATCAGAGGTCATTCCTCAAGTCTTGGATGTCCCCTATCTAGGAAAAACGGTGCCTTGTGATTATGTTGTTGAGAAACATTATTATTTCTGTTGTGATGGATGATATAACTATTTATTGATAATTGTATGTACCTGTGTGTCGTGCCACTGCATGTCTGCGTTAAATGTAGGATGAACGGAAATCTCACCTCATTTCTGTATTTTCTGGTTTGTTGTTTCTATCTTATGTCTGGCGAAGATGACGACAGCACTGTTTCTCCATCACACTACGCTGGAGTTTGAGAGTACTTGAAGACATGGACACAGTCTCGAGGGCTTTAGTTTAATGGATATTTTGTCAGTATTTTGTATTTGGCCAGTCTCGTGTCTATTTCGTTATTTTGTGGAGCTATGTCTCTAAAGTTATTACTATTATTATAAACATATTTCCAGTAAGTTGTTGTTGTTTTACAGGCATTGGTATTTCCGCCATATTCTAAATATGTATGACTGTTAATACTTGGAAATGTTTGTATAATATAGATGCATAAGTTGATGTTATATGTTAAAGAGTATGTATGGTATTATTTGCGAAAGAGAAAAAAAAAAAAAGTAAACCCGTATTTTTGGTAAAATAATTATTTTCCGCTTTACTCGGTCTTATAAAATATAAATGTCACAGACAATGTAGCACCCGAGAAGGGTGTTACAATGGGAGCTAAGACTGTGATGTCTCATTCTAGATATCTGGGGCTTTTTGTTGTTTTTGGGAGGTCAAGGAAAGATATCTTCTTTGTTGTCATTGACCGGGTGTGGAAGAAACTGAAGGGTTGGAAGGAAAAGGGCCTATCTCGAGCGGGGAACGAGATTTTAATCAAATCAGTTGCCCAAGCAATTCCAAATTATATCATGAGCTGCTATAAACTACTTGAGAGTTGCTGCAAGGAAGTAGAAGCAGTGCTTGCAAAGTTTTGGTGGGGATTAGAAGATGGAAGTAGTAAGGTGCATTGGTTGAGTTAGGAGAAGCTATCGAGATCAAAGAAGAAGGGGGACATGGGCTTCAGAGGATTCAGTGACTTCAATAAAGCTCTACTGGGCAAGCAATGTTGGAGACTAGTTAAAGGGGAAAATTCATTAATGGGGGATGTTTTCAAAAGTAGATATTACCCTAAGAGCTCTTTTATGGAAGCAAAGTTAGGCTACCTCCCAAGTTATGCATGGAGAAGCATGTTCAACGCAAATAAGGTAGTTGGAATGGGTGCTAGGTGGGTGATTCGAAATGGAGAGAAGATCCGGATTTGGAAAGATAAATGGTTACCATTGCAGGCAGGTTTTAAAGTCTGGAGTCCAATCAAAATATTGGAGGAAAATGCCAAAGTAAGTGAATTGATTGACTCTGATACAAAACAATGGAAAAGAGATCTGATTTTTGAATGTTTCAACAGTTCTGAAGCTCAGCAGATTGTAAACTTCCCAATTTCTTATAGACTCCCCCAAGACAATCTGATTTGGCATTGGGAAGGTGATGGCTCATATTCTGTCCGAATTGCTTATCATCTTCTAGCTGAGCATAAATTCAACCAGTATCTAGGCCCTTCAAATGTAGCTGATCAGAACCTTTGGAAGGAAATTTGGCATGCTCCTGTACCTTCAAAAATCAGGAACTTCATGTGGAGAGTGACCAAAAATATCCTTCCAATGCGCTTTAATCTAAGTAAAAAAAGGTGTGGAAACAGAGATGTTATGCCCTTTGTGTCATCTTGAGGTGGAAAGAGTGAATCATGTTCTCATGAAGTGTCAGATGGCAAGGTTAGTATAGTTTTCTATCCAACTTGGAATTCATATACCTTCGCATTCTGATATGAACAAATGGATGAATGAGTGGCTGACTTGCAAGGATTTCTATGTTGTCCAAATATTCTGCACCACCCTCTGGCAGTATGGTATGCTAGAAATAATGTGGTGTTCAATAAGAAGAATTTTGATCACATCTCAGTGGTTGCTGCAGCAATGGATTTTGTCCAAGACTATAACCAAGCAAATCCAAAGTGGAACTCTCAAGTCTTAAATCGACCTCAATCTGATTGGAATCCCCCTACTGAGAATTGGACTAAGATAAATGTGAATGTTGGGTGCTTTAAGGATGGTCACACAGGGTGGGGCATGCTGATTAGGAATCACAGGGGAGAGGTGTTGTTTGCGGCAACCAAAAGGGAGTACTTGAATGTGGAGCCTACCCTTGCAGAAGCTTTTGGTGTGAGGTGGAGTCTAAATTTGGCAAAAGAATAGCAGCTTAACAAGGTTATTGTTGAATCCGATGCAGAGCTAGTGGTCAAATGTATAAATAACAAGATCTTTTTGGCTGATATAGATCCAATTATTCATGATTGTAAGCCTTTGCTGCAAAATTTTCAGGATTGTGCTGTTTGCCATGTTAAAAGAAAAGCAAATGAAGCTGCACATGAATTGGTTAAAATAGCTAAGACTATAGGATCAATAACATGGCTGGGGAATGCCCTAAGTTTTTCTGTATCTGGTTCATGTACTGATGCTACTGTTATTTTCTAATGAATATATCTTTTCCAGTCAAAAAAAAAATTAGTATTTTGTAAGTGGGTGGGTTTTGAACCCTCTCCCTCCTTATCACTCCTCTCCTTAGCTCCCTCACCCCAACCACCAAGCTAACCTTATAACCTCTTACAAATTAGTACATATACTCCTAGGTATCATTACATTTCCCCCCCATTAAACATGACCTCCTCCTCCTGATCTCACCAGCACGCTTACCTCCTTCTCTGATTCTCCCCAACACCACTCGATTTCCCCCTCTCAACACTTCTTCAGTTCTTCCTCTTTCATGCCATGCTGTCGTGGATGGCAGCAATTCGAAGAGCTAACGTGAAGTATTTTTTTCCGAGATTCCATTTTGGGTTGGGGTTTTGCCTTTGGTACAATATATTGAAAAAATTGGTCATTGATTATCTATTAGTAAAAAATAATCTTACTAATTCAATTTAATTTAATTTATTTTTATAAATGGGGGAGTGAATTTATAAATGGGTGGATGTGGATGGGTCATAGATAAGTTCATTTGTCTAACCGAATTATTCAGTAGTTTTTCAATGTAACTGGAAGGCGAATCGTACCTATTTTGTCAAACAAAATTCACACACTTAAAAATACGGGTCTTGCTAACCAGTATTCTTATGGTTAAGAAATCAAAAAATATAAATTTTGCATTAAAATTTGTAACTTTAAAATCTAGAAAAAACTGAATTCACCACTTCCTAATATAAAGTTTCTATCTTTGTTTCCTTAACCAATACCGCTAGCACTGTTGGGTAAAATCGCACACGCCAACGAAATTACCCACATGCCCAAGATCTTAGATGGAACACACACATTAAAACACCAAAAAGAGAATAGTAGAAGAACGCACAAAGATTTAACGTATTAACATGGCTTGGCACCTCTTGCTTTCATCCCATAGAAACACTTCAACAATTTATTCACTATCTCAAATAAGATTACAAGATTGTAACCCACCCGATTTTGTGTATCACCCTACAAACCTGAGGACCCCACTGAAGAGTTACAAGGAATAATAGACACACATTCATCTCATTACAAATGATCACCCACACTTAGGGATGCTTCCACTCTTCCCATGATCACCCATACTAGTCCTCCTCTCTAGGACATGGTAGGGGATAGCTTTAACTCTTCACAAGACTTCCTTTATATAGTGGAAGAAATGTGCCTTAATTCATGAATGAGAGATCATGAATATTAATTGCTTCTCTCATTTTCAACACCATTAATATCCACATTCCTTTCTCCAAAGTTGAATGTGGGCTTCTCAATAGTCAAAATAACATTTCCAAGAACTTTGCAATTTACTATACATTGAAATCCTTCACTTTAATTTATTGTTTGGAAATTTGAATAGTTTTTCCAATAAGGACACTGGTTAGAATTAGCCTTAAAATATTCTTTTTAAAATAAATCAGTTTAGAAAACTTGTTGTGTGATGACTAGGGGTGTAAACGAGTCGAGTCGAGCCGAGTACTTAAAGCTTGAGCTTGGCTTGTTACAAAAAAGTAAGGCTTGAGCTTGGCTTGTGTAGCTCATTTATAACTTAATTATTTTTGTATTTATGAAAAAAATTTAACAAAAAACCATGCATAGTTCCATAATATGAAAATTTTGCATTTAGTATTTAATTAAAATTTTAACAAAATGAAACTTCAAATGATGCCCGTTCAGTTCTTCTTATTTTAGTGCTTTTTTTTGTTGCTTGTAGCCGTATGTTAGTAACTTAGTACTATAGTAGGATACAAATGGTATTCTTTATATTAGATATTACGGGTAGGCGGTGGAAAGACTGTTCTTTAGAATAATTACAAAAAAGTATTGGGAGTGAGTTTAACTATTGGTCCCAAAAGATATTTGGACTATAATCAGGTTGGTTGGAACCCAACCATTAAATAATTTTCAAAGTTTTTAGTTATAAGAAAGAGGAGTCTATCCATCAGCAATTTGTTAAGAAAGAGGAAGCAAATAAAAAACGTGGTAGTATTAGTATATATAATATATTATTATTATATATATATAATTTTTTTTGTCATATTATTATATATAACTTAAAACTTATATATATATACGAGCTATTCGCGAGCTCTTAATGTCGAGCCTATAAGGCTTGGGGTTGGCTCATTTAAATAATTGAGCCCACTCTCAAGCTTGGGTTTGTTTATTAAATTAAACAAACGAGCTTCATTAAGCACTTAACGAGCCGAGCCCGGGTAGTTCACGAATAGTTCAGCTCATTTACATCCCTAGTGATAACCGATGAGTACATAACGTTATCCATTTTGCTACTTATGTTCCTAGTAATTGAGAGAGAGTTATGTACCACTAATTCTATCTTGGCTTACCGTGTACCACAGTTTCACTTGTACAGTGACGCCAAAATTAAATAAACAAATATGCTTAATTGCAATTTTGATCTTTTATTATTAGTCGTATGTGATTTTGGTCCCTCTAATTTTTTTTAGCACATTTGGACCCCTTATTTTTTTAATGTTAAATTTGGTCCTTCGATCCAATATCCGTCAATTTTTTCAATGATTGACATGAATATTGATGGAGTGGAACCCTTGTTCTAAACACATAGAACCTCTGATTGAGTTTCTCTCTGCTCTGCTTCTCTGTTTCAACATGATACAATAATTCATTTATGACATTTGTTGGTTTCATCCCTCATTTCAGGGACTTTTTTTTTGTTCCATCACATGGTCAATTACTACAAAAGCTCCATCAAATGTAAAGCAATTGTTTCTCTTTATTGATTATTGAAAAATTGACAAACATTAAATGGAATGACTGAATTTGCAATATTGCAAAAATAGAGGGACCAAATATACCAAAAAAAACCTTAAGGAACCAAAAACGCATGTGATAAATAGTAAGAGGACCAAAAATGCAATTAATCCAAAAAAAATAAAAGCACAAGAAAATAAAAAATGAAACTAGTGGCAACTATCTAGCAGTCTGTTACGACGATCAGGACCTTTAAAGGGGGCAATTCTTTAATCCTCACCCGGGCAAGTTGTGTTTGCATCCTCCCCCATTTTTTGACTGACCCAGGCGGTATCCGGTATTATGGAAGCCAATTTGGAATTTTTTTGACTTTTCAAACAACCGGTTCCACCCAGTAACTTCGGCCCGTTATTTGAGAATTTGAAAGATACTTAACATTATTAATTATTCAGTTTTTCTAACATATACAACTTTACACATATTAAAAAATCAAAAGTAAAAATATTGTATTAAAAGTTGTGTACTCAGTTCATTAAAAATTAAAAAGCCACTCTTTCCAATATAATATTTCTATTTTATACTTCTTTAACATGTGCAAAATTACATATGTTAGAAAAATCCTTAATTATTTATTATAAATTTAAAGAAACGGCTTTCCATTGGACCTATATATTTTTTTTCACGTAAATTTTGCGAAAACATACTACTCTGAAGAGAGCAAATAACAATTAATTCATGAATGAAAAAATATAAAAATATAAATAAATTTATAATTTCTTTATAAGATAAAAATGAATTATGAGCTTTTATTCTCTTAACTTTTGTATGTAGCATTGCTCTGAAAAATCTATAGCTATATCTATATCTATATATTTATCATTTGAGAATAATCTCAAAGAGGAAACTTCCAGGTGTCAATCTCGGGAGCAATTCCTCAGGGAATTTTATCGGTATAATGAAAATTTTGGTCCCTGAAAAGTAGGTGTGTTTTGATATTAGTCCCTGCACTTTTTTTCTTTGGTTTTGGTCCCTGTAAATTTAAAACTTTTGGTTTTAGTCCCTGCCGTTAGTCACCCTCTGTTAAGTACTGACATGGCTAAACGGAGTGCCACGTCATAAAAATATTAATATTTTATGCCATGTTGGCTGCCACGTATGAAAATAAAAATTTTAGTCCCTGAAAAGTGAGTGAATTGTGGTTTTAGTCAGCGATATGAAAATGATAAAAGATTTTAAAGCCGAACTTACCAAATATTTTACAATTTTAGCGATGTAAGCCAAATCAAGGAAAAAAGAGACATAAACAAATATTTAATAATGGAATTTTTTGATACCACAAATGTTTATATACCCCATCTGAAGATGGTCTAATGCTGATGATTCCAAAAGTAAAGTCAACATAACTATCACAACTTTGAATCTAACAATTAAGCGTGATTGGTACCAGCAATACACAAAAAAATTGAAAGACAACTAGAAGAGTTGAAATTAAAGGTAGAAATAATCATTCATAAATCATAAACTTATCAATAAAAAGTAATCATTCGTAGATCATAAATAACGTTATCAAAAACATCTTTGTACGCTCGATTAATTCACCTTTAATTTTTCCAAGACCATTGCACACTCTCGAGGTGTAGTATTATAAGTACGGCTATTTTAGTAATTGTGATTGTTTTTTTTTCACATAAATCAAGGCAATTTAACTGACTTCCTAAAAAAGTGTTAAGATAAATAATTTGGTTATAATTATGTCTAGAGGGAATATTAAATTAATAAAAAGTGATATCAAGCATGTGGTTCAGTCACATTGATCTTCACTGCTGTTGTAAATTACATATATAGAGAGTGAGATATTTTACATCCATTATAGATGAGACCCAAAATATTAAAAATACAACTATTATTATAAATTATGTTTATAAATTTTTTTTTACTATCTGGAGTAATCATATTAACTATTGCGACCACAAAATTTTAATAGAAAAAATATTATATTAATGAAAGTATCAACATTATTACATCTTGATTATAATTATATTAATTAAAAGGTTAATTACAAAATATGCTTCAAAACATTGATTAATTACAAAATCGAAATAACTAAAATAATTTTAAATATATTATCATTATATTTAATTTAAAATTAAATAATTTTGTTAATTACAATTTTATTAATTATAATATCGTAATATAAGATTTTTTTAGAAAGAAAAAGAAAAGCTGTGGTCACAGTCAGGAAAAACCGAGAAATGAAAAAAATTTAGTTACTATTTTAATTGATAGACAGAAAAAAGCTCTACTATTAATTATAGATTAGAGAAAAAATTAAAAATTTTTATTTTGAATTTTGTTTATAAATATGGTTTTAGAATGTGAAAGTTATCTTGTATTATTTAATAAGTAAAATGTTTATAATTATAAATCATACTATTTGTAAATTAAAATTATTCTATAAATTTTTTTAATATTAATTATAATTATAACATCATCAAATAAAACCAACGAAAAAGGCAAAAAACGTTTAGGTGAAGGGGTTCGAAAAAGAAAAACCTAACCGTTAAAATAGAGAAACTACACTTTAACAATAATTATAAATGAAAGAGAAAATATTAAAAGTAAAATAAGGTAGCAAAGAAAGTAGTAGAAGGGTGATATCTAGAGAAAACAAAAAGTTGATTTGTATTATCATATCATTCTCTTTTTTGCATTTTGTTTACATACAATAGAGTTTTTTTAATAAAAAAAAAATTTAAATCAAAGAATATTAAAATGTTAGAAACATGTGAAAAAGTAAAATTTTAGTATGTAACTAGCTTATGGGAAAAAGTGAAACTTGATAGAGGGCTTAGGCTTACATATGTATGGGTAAAATCACCATAGAAAAGATGATATGATATGATTTGGGAAACATTTTTTTTTTTTACATTAAAAAAATCTTGTCTGTGTGCAATCAGGGAAGAGAAGAGAATAACACTTAGTTTTGGACGGGAAAAATTGTTAGAAAAATAAGAGTTTGACACATAATCTCGACATCATACGGTACTACACTGTAGTGGCACAGTGTGGCACTGTTGCTGAGCCTTTTTTTCTTTTTAAAATATATTTACTTATTTAAAAAAAAATATTTTGATCTTTTTTAAAAATATTTTGTTTTTTCGAGAAATCAATTTTTTTGTTAAGTACGTGCGCATATCTCGTTAATCAGGTACAAATATCTGGTTAATTCAGCTTATTATCTGGTCAATGGGTTTTTCGGTTAGGTATGTGCAAATATCTGGTTATTCACATACAAATATCTGGTTAATTCCAGTATATTATCTGATTAATGGTTTTTTTTAAAACTATAATTTTTGGTTAAATATGTGCAAATTAATGGTTTTTTTTTATAAATAAAATTTTTGGTTAAGTATGTGCAAATATCTGGTTAATCAGGTACAAATATCTGGTTAATTTAGTTCATTATCTGGTTTAGGGGTTTATTGTTTAATTATGTGCAAATATCTGATTAATTTCAGTTCATTATCTGGTTAATGGGTTTTTTTTAGAAATAAATTTTTTGGTTAAGTATGTGCAAATTAATGCGATTTTTTTAAAAATTAAATTTTTGGTTAACTATCGACCAATATCTGATTAATACGGTACAAAAATCTGCTTAACTTCAGTTCATTATCTGGTTAATGGGTTTTTTTGAGAAATAAATTTTTTGGTTAAGTATGTGCAAATTAATGCGATTTTTTTAAAAATTAAATTTTTGGTTAACTATTGGCCAATATCTGTTTAATTCGGTATAAAAATCTGCTTAACTTCAGTTCATTATCTGGTTAATGGGTTTTTTTGAGAAATAAAGTTTTTGGTTAATTTTGTGCAAATTAATGAGTTTTTTATGCGAAATAAAATTTATGGTTAAGTATGTGCAAATATCTGGTTAATCAGGTACAAATATCTTGTTAATTCAGTTCATTATCTGGTTAATGGGTTTTTCGGTTATGTATGTGCAAATATCTGGTTAATCAGGTATAAATATCTGGTTAATTCACTTCATTATCTGGTTAATGATTTTTTTTAGAAATAAAGTTTTTATTATTTTACAAAAGTCAAAATCATTTTGTCATCCACAATTTATGAAACATTGCACCTGCACCGAAACATTATTGCCCAACCACTCCAACAGGTAGCAAGTCATTTACGTGCAATTAGCAACCGGTCATGTCCCTGCAAATCTCGTCCGTCCAATAAATATAATATTATATTAACGTTCCTGATTTACTGAGGACCGAAACTACGAGTTCTCATCGGAGGATTTAAGACAAAGCCCTTTAAAGGCTCTATATCGACACACAGGAATGCAATAACATTTGTCATTAGAACATGTAACCTATCACAATATAATTAAAAATTTGAGATTGGTAAGTTGAATTGTGGATGAAATCACAAGGATTGCATGCACTCCTGTGCGTTTTATTATAAACTTCAAATTAACTAACGCAAATTAAAAAAAGCTCAAAGATGTCTATTATGATCGGTAAATCCAAACATAAAACCCATTGAGTATTCAGGTTTACTAAGCAAACCCTTAATAATTAACAAGTTAAAACAGAACGTGCTGGCCTCAGAACAAAGGGTGAATCCCAAGCATAGGAGAACCGAACAGTAGCATGAGGAGCCAGGGGTTTCCCAGTGATGAGGAGGCAATCACCAGTACCACCAACTGGTTTAAGAATATTTGGGTCAACATCCACTACAGACTGGAACCCAAAGCAACCCAATATTATGTGGCTTTGAGTACAGTGGCAGTTGTTGGTCACAGTCACGTTCCACACAGTTGCGCCTTCAATTTCTCTCCAAGTGTTAAATGTACCAATAACGAGGTTGCTTGTGGTACAGTCACATGACCCTGAAATTTTTATGGACGCAGCCATGGAGAAACCAAAAAAAAAAGAACGTAGAAGTTAGGTTACGAAAGTGAAAAAGGAGAGCGAAGACAAAAGTGGGCATCAAGAGGAACCATGATCATACCTTGGATGATAAGCGTAAAGAATATGATGGTAAAAAAACACTTCATGATATCTGTCGCCATTGTCTTTGATGAATGATGACTGACTCTTATGCATTGGTTGTTTGTTTAAATACTAAAAAATAGACTGCTCGTCTCCTCGCCAGTTAATGAACCACCATTCCAACGGGTATGTATTCCCCGTAAAAATCATATTATGGTAAAGGATCGTGCTAACGAGTGTACTTAGGACATTATTTAAGAAATTAAGAAAAGTAAGTTTTTATTAAAAAACTATTTATTTTATCTTTCCAAATATTAAATGCATCAATTCCCCATGAAAACTTTCTTTTTTGGATTCCTTAACAAGTTCTCTTGGGGCACTCGTTGGAGAATGTAAATCAGTATTCTTAACGGTTAAAGAACCAAAAAAAAAAAAAATTGAAATTTTTATTGAATGTGGTGCATTCAAATTCTAAAGAAGTGTTATTTATCATCTTCCAATAAAAACTTACCTTTGTTGACTTCCTTAACTACCGGTTAGTAAGGCCCTAATATTAATTCAAGATTTTAATTAATATAAAAAAATGCGTTTTTCTATCATGTTCAATTTTGCACAGGTTAAGGATCTTAAAAGAGTAAATTCATATAGGAACTTGTGTATTTTATATTTTCAAAACTGAAATGCTTAGTTTTCCAATAAATAGTTGTTGCTTTTAGATTTCTTAACCTGTGCAAAGTTGTACATGATAGAAAAACCCTAAAAATAAAGGCTCAAATTTGTCCCTGAAAAATTTAGGGGGCCCAATTTTTGTCCCTAAAAAAAAATTAATCGCTTAGTCTCTTAAATTTACAAACTCGCGAGACACATTTTTTTTAAAAAAAATTGTGAGACTAATTTGGTCCTTTGGTCTATAAAAATAGTCAATAAGCACTACAAATAAGCTAACCATTTTTTTGTCTCTTAAAAATCTATTTTATTTAATTCTCCTCTTTTTCTTGTGCAAATTAATTATTTTTAAAAAAATATATTTATCTATAATATTATTTTTAACGTTTAACATTTCTTTCAATACATTGGTATTCTACTAACCATTTTTCTCTTACTTCCAAGACTGAAATCGTTTATCACATGAATTAAATATATGGATTAGTAAAAACTTAATGGGTCATGCTAGAGTGTCCTTAGGGCACTCTTTAAGGAACTAAGAAAAGTAAGTTTTTATTGAAGAACTAAATATTTAACCTTTTCAAATATTAAATACACCAATTCCCCATAAAACTTTTGTTTTCTTGGTTCCTTAACGAGTGCCCTTAGGACATTCATTAGCATTCTCCAAACTTAATTTTTTGGAACTTTTAAATTTCGGTGACACTTAGGTGAAATTCTTAAGTTTTTTGAAACTTACAAATAAACTATAATTTTTGGGTGAAAACAAGATTACACTGTTTAATACGGAGACGAAAATTGTTTATCACATGAATTACATATATTGATTAATACAAACTTTGTTTTAAAAGAATAATAGTATTCTTTTTTTCTCAAAAAGTAGCGAGTATAGATATTCTGAATATTTTTAAACAATGATATAGAAAATTGAAAACTGACTTATTTTTATTTATTTTTTTATAAGCAAAAGTGTATATTAACAAGAGTACAATGTGGTACTCGAAGCCGTATACAAAGAGAAAAAAGAATAGCATGTACATGTGCTCAAGAAGATAGTAGTTCAACCACAACCAACAAAATTCATGGTTGAAGAACCAACTAATCCCCACACAATAAGAACCCAAACCCGCTAAGCTCCCAATACAAAGTATTAGAGCATCTTGAATGAGAGTTGTTGTTGCATAGAGCTAAACAATCATTTCTTATACAATTGAGATTTTGGTTCCCTACATTCAAAATTAATTCACTACATTCACTATATTTACTCATATATGTCATTTGATATATTTGAGTGTGCATTAAATAAATGAAATAATTAACAATGATCCAATAGTGGATATGAATGAATGTAGTGAATGTTGAGAGAATAGTAGTGAGTGAGAATATGAGAGGTTAAGAGAGAGCGTGAGAGTGAGGATGAATGGAACGTAGTTAGATCGCGAAGATGGAAAGCTTCTAGATCGGGACAAAACAGGGCTGCCAATCAAAAGGACAACCAAAAACTGTGGGGAAGGAATCAACATTATACAGAGGGTGTTGTTAACTTTTATTTCACTAATTTTCCTGAAGATGTTGGAATTACAACCTTACAGAGAATGTTTGAGTGATGAGGGAAGGTGACAGATATGTTCATTCCAAAGAATAGAAACAAAGAAGGTAAATTGTTTGGGTTCATGAGATTTAAATATGTATCTAAGATTAGATTGTTGGAGCAAAAACTGGATCAAATCTAGATTGGAACATACAAGTTGAGACTGAATTTGTCAAGATTCGACAAGAGCAAGAAGCGGATGGAGGGGAGAACAAAAAAGAATAATGAGCATCGAAAGATGGTCGTAAGAACAGCAAGGATGGCAAGCATAAGTGTCGTTTATTGGTGTTGTCTAAGGTGCACCACCCACCAAAGCGGTGCAGTGGTGCACCACCCAAGTGGCACAATCTGTGCCGTCTAGATTGCCACTTGGCTTTGTTGAATATTTTCTAGTCAAAATGTATTTTTTCTGGTCAAAGTGTGTATATTTTTGTATTTACATATAAGGGGCTTATTTTGTTGTATTTACACTTGCAATCATTTTCTTCTTCTTCATGTTTCTCTCTCCGTCTACTAGCAGCACCGCCGGCACCCCTAGTTGTCCGCCGTCGGCGACGTCGCACGCCCTTGCGACGTGAAAAACTCCACCAGCATCGCCCCTTCACCATCCACGACACGGCACCGCCTGTGTCCAGATCTACCGCGCGACCGCTGTTTGCTGCCTCCCAGCCGCCGTCGTCCACCCTTCACGGCACCCTCCGGTCACTCTGTCACCGCCGCACTGGGTTGAGTGAAGGGTCCGCACCTCGTCCTCTCCGTCTTGTCTTCTCCGCCGAGTTGCTCAACCAGCATCCTTCGCCATTATTCGACGCCTCGGATTCACCAAATCATCACCTCGGCTTCTCCGCCGCGTTGCCCAACCATTACCATTCAAGATCTGGGTTACGAATCCACGAATTTGTGATACTGACCTTACCTCAGATCTGGGTTATGAAACCATTACCTCAAATTTACGAATCCTCGTCTCTTTCTGCGTTTTTGTTTCTGTTTCGTTGCCTTCCCACAATGATGGTATCGTGACGTTGTTTAACTTTGGTTGGGGTTTGATTTTCTGGTTGGGTTTGATTTTCTGATTTGATGATTCCTCTTTCATTTGGGTATCAAACAGATCTGAAGATGGTGGTGATAGTGGCGAGGAGAAGGGCATGGGATGGTGGCAATCGGTGGTGGTGGATGGTGGCTGAGGGTGGTGGTTGTCACAGAGAAGGGATTAGGATGGATTTATTAGCAAATAAAAATACTATTTATGTAAATATAAATATACTCAACCTACTTCTACAAATACAAGAACAATAATAAGGGCTTTGACCATTTAATCAAGAAAATTTTGGTTGAAAATTCAACCAACCCAAGTGGCAATCTGCATGGTCCAGATTTGTCCACTTGGATGGTGCACCACTGCACCATTTTGGTGGGTGGTGTACCATAGAAGGCACCGTCGTTATTGGAGTCAGATAGGCGGATGTTGTTGCAACCAAAATTTGGAAACCAAAGGATCCAAGAGGAGAAGGGAAGAAGGAGGGTATGGAGTGGAAAGGGATGAAATACAATGTGCAAGAGGAGGATATGTGTTGGTTGAAGAATAGCTATGTAGGCAAGGTTAATAGTCCAGATGATGTTTTGACGTTACAAAGCAAGTTACATTTCTGCTGGTGTGTTATCACTGCGTATAAGACCTATGGGGGTGACTTGGTGCTCATAGAGGTTGAAGAAGGAGAAGACTTTGTGAAATTGGTGAAGGATGAGATTGATACGTTTGAACGGTGGTTTAGTGATCTTTCTGCGTGGGCTCCAGAACATGTGGCGAAGGAAAGGTACGTGTGGATTAGATGTCAAGGTGTTCCTATTCATGAATGGGGGGAGGACATTTTTCAGACGATTGTTTTTGGAGTGGGTAGATTTGTGTACGTGGACACTCTTACTTCCAAGAAACAACGTTTGGACTTGGCCAGAGTTGCTTACATACTCAATAATCATTCAACATTCTAAGAGGTTGCCTATGTATTCAACAATAACTCGCATGGTATAAGATTTTCCATTATGCCCATTCATTTAAGGATGTTTTCTTTCCTAATTCCTAGACCTCCAAAAGATGGGACAACAGTGAGATACTACCATAATGATATAACAAAAATTGTTCATCGGAAAGTCAAGTAAATAGTAAATTTTAAATTATGATAGTTTCTGTGGTATAATCTCCCCATAACCAAATGAAAATGATTATTGTCAAAAAAAAAAAAAAAAGAAAGATTGAGAAGGCTATATGCATTGTTATTATTATCATGAAAAGGTGAAAACTATTCAAATCATCTAGAAAAATGATTTTATGATTAGTCCTTAAGTATTTTTTTTATTCATCTAATATCCGCTATAAACTCATCTGCGATCTGCTAACTTATCTTCTATCGTCTAATTTATAGAAAACACTGTCATAGATGCTATAAAATAACATGTCTAACAATACTAGTGGTGACTATTTGGATATATAAAAGAAATAATATGCTCAAAATATTTTGACATTTAATATGTTTGAGTTTTATAAAATGAAATATTCATTATGCAATCTAGGGTAATTTTTTTTTTTTTTTGGTGAATCAATCTACGGTATTTAACTATGCAGAAAAGCTCCGCCATTCATTTTATTGTAAAAAATTGGCATACATTAATTTTTTAAAGAAGTTATCTAACTTTCATTGGATTAAAATAAAATGAAGGGTTTGTTTCAAAAATAAAATAAAATGAAGGGTGACATAATTCATAGTTACTCTAATTGGATCTTGCTAACAATCGAGTTAACTAAGTATATCTCATCTCGATATATTGAATACACAACTTCTCATAAAAACTTACCTTCTATATATTTCCTTAGGACACTTGTTAGTATTTACTAATAAAATTTTATTTGGTTGCCAAATTAATTGTTAAAACTTTTTTAACCCAAACGACAAATTCTCTCCAAATACTATAAAAAGCATTACCAGGAAAAATTACTACCTAATATGACTTATTATACCATTCTTGTTGGTGAATTAAAGACCTCGAATAAATTTCAACAACCTAAAAACATCACATACTCTCCTTGAATTCCTGTTAACCTGAAATTCTAAGATCTAAGATGTTACCTTGTTTCTCTCATCACCACTCGAAAACATGAGGACCAGCACCCTCCCTATTTACTTGCACAAACCGTCTATCCCATATATAAATAGAGCAAATTAATCCTGTATCATTACCCCATAATTTTACCTTCAACAAACCATTAAAGCAAAAGATTTTCAACAACGATGGCCTCAAAGAAAACCGTAGCTGCAGTACTGTTGATTTGCTTGGTGATTGCTATGGCATGTGTTGAAAGGGCTGAAACTCTATCTGATTGTGCCAAAGAATGCATGCCTGTGTGCTTGAAAGAGAAAGGTGCTACCATTGAAGCTTGTAGCCCAGCTTGTGAGGAATACTGCGATCAGGTTAAAGGATAATAACGTTTGGGCATAGTCACGAATGGAGGCAGTTAGGGGAAACCCAATGTGTTTTAGGCAGCGCCTTTCTTTTATGGTTAATTATTCTAATGATTGTATATATTGATTGTTGTAAACCAAAGAAACTATAACTATTCTATAGTTTGTTTGGGTCTTTGATTCCATAGAATTTATAATAAGACATATATTTGGGTGCTGTTGTCACTAGTTATTAACTAGGAGACCAACCCAATTTTTACCTTGTAAACTATAATATATATTTCATAACTTGTTTCTATTTATTTCCTGGGAAAGAAAGTGTGAAATGCTAACAAGATGAAAAAACATACAGTACATCAAATGTGAATATTTGGTTCATATATTTAAATTTTATATTAATATTTTATTTTAGTTGTATTTTATATATTTTTATATTTTATTAGATTTTTAATCCTTTTTTATTATTTTTTAGTTTTTATTGTTTTTTAATTTCTTTATTTATACAAAATGAAAATTTTAACCTTGCTACAAAATTACGGATAAATTTTAAAACTAATTTTTAATTTTTATATATTTTTATTTATTTTATTTTATTTTATATTTCATAATTTTGAGTATTAACTTTTAATTTTTTTTAGTTATATATTTAAAATATTTTTATATTTAACTCTAATTATTTTATATATACAATATTTTTATATTATATTATACTTTGAATAACACTATCCTATATTGTTGATTTATAACCCTATCATCCCCATATGATAGAATTTCAATTAAATGGACAGGACATGATATGATGATATATGATTGATTTATTCTATCATCATTACAAAAAAAAGATATGTTTAGCGACCAACAAATTTGGTCGTTGAATATGGAAATTTGATTGCTAAACAATTTAATGACTAATTTAGCGACCACCGGACGTGGTAGCAGATTGCCTAATCGCTAAACCGTTTGGTGTAACACCCTGCTTTTTATTGTTTTAAATAACAGAAATACATATAAATATGTTTAAATAGTTATTTACGTTTTAGAAAATTATTTTAAATAAACGGAGTTCATCACTCTATTCTACTTGATCGTAGAAAGTTGTGATTAAAATTTAGGTTGAAAAGTCAGGCGAATCCCGGCCTGCGAATTTCACTGACAGTATAATTATACTGATCAGAAGACCTAATTTTAATTCGTGAACGAAACAATGAGGGTTTTTATTTTATTTCCTACGATTGTGCATTTTTAGAATTATTTCACAAAACGTGAAATAATATATGTTTTACGGACGTTAAACGACGGAGCCGATTATGGGAGTTTTGAGACTCGATAAGTGGACAAAACCTATATGCCCTTAGGAATAGGTCATCCATGTGAGAGGTTTAATGTGGCTTAGGGTTATGTTAGCAATTTTTAATAATTGCATTTTATCCCTAAACTTTCTATTAATTGCATTTTGGTCCCTAAACCAATTTCTTTGATATACTAAGTGAAGTGGGCCAAATTCTTGCCATTCAAACCCATTAAGGGCTACACCCAAAAGTCTCAATTTCATGTCCAAGAATTCATTTCCATGAAGGAATTCTAGTCTTGAATTTCCTATGTCTTCATTTTGCCATAAGTTGATTTAAGTGAAAAATAATTGGGCTTGGGCTTTTTAGGCCCAAAAGTGACGCAAGGCCCATGACTTGGGAGGCTTGCTCTAAAAATTCTAGAGGCAACTTGAGAACTCTAGCTCATTCTACAATCTTCCATACTATTCACTATCTTCTACATTTCTCTTTTCTCTCTCAAACTCCACAAGCTAGATTTGTGAAGGAGCTTGGTGATTCTTTGCCCATTTCCACATTCCAAGAGGTGATTCATGTTCCTCATCATCTCTAAACTCTTATTCATTCATTTCATTTCTTGTTTTAGAAACTTTTTCATATGATTCCTCTTTGTTGTTCATAACTTTGAAAAATCATAGTAAATCATAGAAAAATCCTAAAAATGTGAAACCACTTTCTATGTTCTTATTATTATCTCTACTATCATGATCTAAGAGATTTTTTCAAACAAAATTTTCCTTCCCTAGTTTCTAGCCTAGGCCGAACCATGACAAAAAATAGGTGTAGGAACTTAATTTCTTGTCATGAAATTAATCATGTTAATCATCTATTGAACATGTATTAATGATGAATCTAGGTTCTTATGTCAAATTAAGATTCCTAGCCATAATCTAATGTCTTGGCCGAAATTAGGGTTTTGGTGAAATTAAAAGTTAATGTTTTAATCTTTGTTGTTAAACAAGTGTTACAAAGACTTAAGGATTTTGGATCATTAATTAATCCAAGACGTAAGCAAAGTTAGAATTTTTGTCACTAAACCTAGTCTAGGCCGTGACCAACTAGGAGTGATTAGGAAGATTTGATTCTTAACTTTGTTGATTAGTCATTAATCCATTGTCTTAAGTAATTAGGATCATTAATCCAATGACTTAGGCAATTCTAGAAATTTTTAGCCACTAAACCTAAGAGAGGCCGTGACCTATTATAAGGAATTTGGAGATTTTAATTGCTTGGTTAGTGATTAGTTGATTGTGGTTGATGAAGGTTTAGCGAGTTCGTTGTGTACGTGAACCGGACTTCCGACAAGTTACGTATTACACCGCAGAGAAATCTTCGAAAGGTAAGAGGGGATAACCTAAGGGGTTTATTCGATGGCTACATGCCTATTTGTGCTGTCTGTAATTATTTGTTGGTGGTTGTTTAAGTGTTTAAGTCGTTTATTTTTATCTGTGTTGGTTATCTGTTTATAATTGTTTATCTACAATTATTTATTTTAATGCTGTGATGCATGATCTGCCTGAAAATATTAATGTGATATTGTGGTGGATGTTGTTTGAGAAGCCTGACAGTGGTCAGTACTCAATTAACTAATCAGATAAAAGCTTTGAAAAGCTTCGTAAATTATATTCAATGTTTTAACGGTAAAATATTGGAATATAATATTAATGGAAAATATTTATTGGGAAAAATAAAGAGTTTTGGAAAATATCATTATTTTAATGATTTATCGCTGTAAGAGTGATTAATGAGTCACAGTGAGGACGAAACCGTGAAAATATTTTTGTACTGCTGATTTTTACGTAATAAATTCCAGAATATTATAAAAAGTTATTTTATGAAATTAATTTTCAAAAATAACTTAATAATGATTTTAGAAAAATATTTAAGTGAAATAAGCTAAAATTTGGCTGAAATGGCTAATTTGACGGCAACTTGGAAAAATACCGACGGCAAGAAATCCTAAAGCGGCAGTACGTAGTTTAAACAACTTTGAGCCTCAAGTGACCATCTTTTATAAAAAGTTAAATTTTTTACTTACGGTTTTATTTCCCATTTGAAATGATTTTCCGAAAAACAAGTTGAACTCAACTGTGTTAAAGTGGTTTTGAACTTAGTAACCGAGACGTCGGGGTACTAAGGATCGTGTTGTGTTATGGACTTGGGGTCCTTTGGACTTTGAGGTCCTGTAGACTTGGTGTCTACTTTAGACTTGGTGTCTACTGAGTTAAAAACATTTTAGATGTTTTCTATTACCATGAACCCATGACTGGCGCAATGGTCTAGGGGTGTCGTGATTGAGCACTCGGACTTTGAGGTCCTGTGTTATTAATAAAGTTTTAAAGATGTTTAAAACTATGGTTAGTTGTAAGCCATTTTGAGCTTCGACAAAAGGAGATTGAAAACAAAGAAAAGTGTCAAGAACAAAGTGTTTTGTTGCATGCATTTGGCAGACGTGCCACGGTTTATGTGTGAGTACCTTGCGGCGTCAGGTATCTCATGCTACGATTTTCTTCATTGTGCCAGGGTTGGACAATGAAACCCTATTTACGTTGTTATCACTGTGCCTTGGGTTTGGACAGTGTGCAATGGGTTTTGGCTGTGTGCCAATGGCTACGTGCCTGTTTTGCCTTGTGTGGCAATTGAGCCTGATCAACTCACTACGGTTGGGATATCTCATGAGATTAAGTGCAAAGTTAGACGATGTATTGAAGTGTTCATGCATAGTTTTTCAACTGATGATGTGTGGGGTATGAAACCCAGTGATAAACTATTAGCTTGATATGAATGCTTACGTTTATATAACATGTATATGTGTATGTGTTATCTGTGGTGTCGTGCATGGAGTTGTCGAGTTAAATCCAGATGATTGGTTTCTCACTCTTGCATGTTTTATTTTGGGTTTCTCTACTTGTGCATATACGATCTCGTCTGAGATTAGATGGACCCGGATATGCCACTGGCACATTCGAGACTCCGTTCGATCATGTTTGATCGAGCACATCATGGTGGTGCCTGGGAGATAAACCCTGGGGCACTCAGCGCCACCTATTATGGCCCTACTAGAGAGATCGACGGCACCGTAGAGGCGGGACCGCAACGGAGGACGCATATGGTGGAGACTGTTGAGGTATCTCTACCTCCGATATGGCTTTACCTACAGTTCCTAGCCGAGCATGGGTTACTCATCGTTCCACCTCAGCCTATTCAGCCTCAGCCTCTTCAGATTGTAGCACCGGCAGTACCTCCTGTTGAGGTGGCAGAGGAGCTTGAGATTGAGGAGGACCCCTATGAGTACTTTGAGGACGATCTGGAGTTTCACCTTCCTGCAGTTGATGATGACGACTCTTCCGACGATGGAGAGGGAGCAGAGGTATCTTCACCAGATACACCTGTTGGAGTCGGGGGTGATCATCATGATCTCCCCAATGGTTTTCATTAGCTTGACCAGCTATAGGTATAGTTTTGGGGTAGCGAGTCTTGTCAGTTTTTGATCTGGCTACTGAGAGCCATGAGTTTTTGGTATGGTTCTGGACTGCTCGTTACTTGTTGTGTATATGTCTTTACTTTCCTTACTTAGTTTGATGGAGAATAGCCTATACTGATGAGGGCTCTTTTGTAATCTCCTACTAGTGATATTGTATGTATGTAACTGTTGGTGCATATACGTATAGATATGTTTGTTTATGTATGGATGTTTTAAAAAAAAATTCATCACCATTTTCACGATAAAGCGTTTACTAAAAAGTTTATTTTCCGAAAGTAACCAGCAATTAAATAGTAATTATTTTCCGCAATTGGGTAACTATGTGATGACCCCAGAAAGGGTGTCGCATTTGTGGTATCAGAGCTGGTCGAGTCTTTCGGGAATGTTGGGAAATAGGTCTGTTGTGTAGACGTTGTGTTTTCTCTGAAGTAAGACTTGTTTGAATTACTTCTTAGAAGTAATGTGCTTTGCTACCTAAGTTTAGGTTTCAGTTTCTGGTTTTGGTTTAACTGATTGTGGCTTGTAGGTCAGTTATGGAACCAGTTGTTGAACCAGAAGCTGGATGTGGACGAAGACGTGGACGTCGCTGTGGAAGAGGCCGTAGAGGCGGTCGTGGTAACATGAATGAAGAGTATGAAGAAGGAGTGGATTATGCGGCTCAGGCGATGAAAAACGTGGCAGCAACAATTGCAAATCAAACTGCATCTATGAATGCCCAGAATCTGCAAGCTGTGGAGGGCAAGGCTCTGATTGCGTCTCGAAGCCAGAATCCTTCCCAGTTTGGTGTGGAGGCTGATCATGAGAAGGCCGATTTATGGATTCAAGAACTGGAGAAAATCTTTGAGTTGGTGGCTACTCCAGCTGAAGTTAGGGCTACCTATGCTGTTTTCCTACTGATAGGGGATGCAGAGTACTGGTGGAGAGGTGCTCGACAGCTACTGGAAGCTGATCATCAAGGAATTACTTGGGATGTGTTTAAAACCGCATTCCTGAACAAGTATTTTCCAGAGAGTGTGCGGATTGAGAAAGAACAAGAATTTCTGCGACTATACCAGAGGGATTTGACTGTGGGGGAGTATGCGGCGAAGTTTGAATCACTTGCCAAATACTTTCGTTTCTTTCAAGCCCAACCAAATGAAGACTGGAAGTGTGAAAGGTTTGAGGCCGGATTGCGATTTGAAATTAAGGAGTTTGTTTTACCGCTACAACTCCGTAATTTTCAAGCTTTAGTGGAGATGAGTCGTAAGATTGAGCAAATGAGGAAGGGAAGAGATAATAGGGGAAACGTTGGTGGACCCTCTCGTTCCAACAACCAAAATCAGAATTGGAAAGGGAAACAGAAGCAGAAGAAACCTTACTCCCATTCATCGGGAAATAACCAGAATCGACACCAGGATCGTTCGAATTTTGCTGCAACCGGAGGTGGAGGCCAAAAGAATCAAAATCAAGGCCAAATCAGGAGGTGTTACAACTGTGGAGATACTAGACACATGATAGATAAGTGTCCTACGAGGGGAACTAGATGTTTCAACTGTAACCAATTGGGGCATTTGGCGAAGGATTACAATGCACCAAAGCGTGGACCGGCTGTCAATAACACCAGCACAAATAAACCGACGGCTAAGGGGAGAGTTTACACTATGAGTGGAGCTGAGGCTTCAAACTCTGACGATCTCATACAGGGAAAGTGCGACATAAACGGCAATCTTTTAACTGTACTTTTCGATTCGGGTGCGACACATTCTTTTATTTCGATGGATTGTGTGAAACTGCTGAAACTGCCTGTTTCTTCCTTGTCGTGTGATCTTATTGTTTCAACTCCTACTGCTAAGCTAGTTTTAGTCACTTCTATTTGCTTGAATTGTCCTATCATTATTCAGGATAACATTTTCTTGTTAACCTGATCTGTTTCCCTTTAATACAGTTAGATGTAATTTTAGGCATGGATTGGTTGTCTTCCAACCATATCTTAATAGACTGTGCACACAAAACTTTAATTTTTCCTACGAATGAGATTTCTAGATTATTAACTGCTAATCAAGTAAATGCTTCTTTAAAAGAGGGAGCACAAGGATACATGTTATTATTTTCCTTAGACGTTAAGACCGAGTTAGACTTGCAGTGTATACCCATTGTCAACGAGTTTCTGGAGGTTTTTCCTGAAGATGTACCTGGACTACCACCTGTTCGGGAGATTGAGTTCGTGATTGATCTAATTCCAGGCACTGGACCAATATCCATAGCACCATATCGAATGTCGCCATCAAAACTTGAGGACTTAAAAGGGCAACTAGTGGAACTGATGAGGAAGGAATTCATTAGACCCAGTGTATCCCCGTGGGGAGCTCCAGTTTTGTTGGTGAAAAAGAAAGATGGAACTTCTCATTTATGCGTAGATTTTCGTCAATTGAACAAAGTCACGGTTAAAAATAAGTATCCGCTTCCAAGAATAGATGATTTAATGGATCAATTATGTGGAACAACCATTTTCTCGAAGATAGATTTATGTTCGGGCTATCATCATATTCGCGTGAAGGCGGAGGATGTTCCTAAAACAGCGTTTCGAACACGCTACGGGCATTATGAGTACCTTGTGATGCCATTTGGAGTTACGAATGCTCCTGCGATATTCATGGATTACATGAATAGGATTTTTCGTCCTTACTTAGATCAGTTTGTCGTTGTTTTTATAGACGCTATTCTAATCTATTCTCCTAATAACGAAAAACATGCTGAACATCTCAGTGTGGTTCTCCAAATTTTAAAGGAGAAAAAGTTATATGCGAAACCTGAAAAGTGTGAATTTTGGTTAGACCAAGTTCAATTTTTAGGACACGTCATATCAAGTGAAGGAATTGCTGTAGATCCGTCAAAAGTTGAAGTTGTTTTACAGTGGGAACGACCTGAGACTGTAACCGAGATTCGTAGTTTCGTGGGTTTAGCGGGATACTATAGGAGATTCATTGAAGGATTTTCCAAAATAGTAGGACCTCTTACCCAATTAACTCGAAAAGATCAAGCATTCATATGGACAGAAGCATGTGAAGGAAGTTTTCAAGAATTAAAGAAGAGGTTGACTACTTCACCTGTGTTAGATACTACCTGATCCTAATGAACCTTTTGAGGTTTATTGTGATGCTTCACATCAAGGGTTAGGATGTGTACTAATGCAAGACCGAAAAGTCGTAGCTTACGCTTCAAGACAGTTGAAGATTCATGAAAGGAACTATCCTACACATGACTTGGAATTAGCAGCAGTGGTATTCGCTTTAAAAATCTGGAGACATTATTTGTATGGAGCGACTTTTAATGTTTTCAGCGACCATAAAAGTTTGAAATACCTGTTCGATCAAAAGGAGCTTAACATGAGGCAGAGACGTTGGTTGGAATTTCTAAAAGATTACAATTTCCAACTACAATATCACGTTGGAAAAGCAAACGTAGTAGCAGATGCTTTGAGCAGGAAATCAATGCATATATCGGTGATGATGGTCAAAGAGCAAGAATTGTTAGAACAATTCCGAGATATGCGATTGACAATTAAGATGTCGCCAGGAAAATTGTGCTTAGGTATGATTACTGTTTCAAATGAACTGATGGAACAAATTAAAGAGAAGCAAGAAAGTGATCAGTACCTACGAGGAGAAAGAGAGTTAGTGCGACAAGGAGCGGTGTCAGAATTTAAAGAAGGAACTGATGGAATTTTAAGATTCGGTGAAAGGATTTGTGTACCGAGCGACGCCGAAGTTAGAAAATTGATTCTTGAAGAAGCTCACCAAAGCAAGTTAAGTTTACATCCGGGAGCTAGTAAGATGTACCAAGATCTCAAGAAATTGTATTGGTGGTACGGTATGAAGAGAGACGTAATGAAGTATGTAGCTGCATGTTTATCAAAAAGTTAAAGTGGAACTTCAAAGACCAGCAGGAATGCTACAATCCTTAGACATTCCAGAATGGAAATGGGATGGTATTGCAATGGATTTCGTGTCAAGTTTGCCAAAGACTTGGAAAGGGTATGACGCTATATGGGTAATAATTGATCGACTGACCAAGTCGGCTCACTTTTTGTCAATTAATATGAAATACCCACTGGAGAGATTAACTCAGTTATACATCGATGAAATCGTTAGATTACATGGAGTACCTTTGAGTATTATCTCAGATCGTGATCCGAGATTTACGTCAAGGTTTTGGCAAAGTCTGCAAGAACCGTTAGGAACGAAACTCAGATTGAGTTTGGCTTATCATCCTCAAACAGATGGACAATCGGAGAGGACGATACAATCACTAGAAGATTTATTAAGAGCCTGTGTGCTGGAAAATGCTGGAAGTTGGGATGAATATCTATCATTGATAGAATTCACTTACAATAACAGTTTTCATTCGAGCATAGGAATGGCGCCCTATGAAGCTTTGTATGGTCGACGGTGCAGAACGCCTTTATGTTGGTACCAGGATGGTGAAAGTGTAGTAATAGGACCAGATATCGTGCAACAAACGAAGGAAAAGGTGAAAATGATTCAGGAGAAAATGCGGACAACTCAGAGTCGACAGAAAAGTTATGCTGACAAGTGACGACGACCTCTTGAGTTTGAGGAAGGCGAACATGTGTTTTTGAGAGTCATGCCAATGACTGGGGTTGGCAGGGTAATTAAATCCAGAAAACTAACTCCTAAATTCATTGGACCTTACCAAATTCTTCGTCGGGTAGGTCCAGTAGCCTATAAAATTTCTTTACCATCTTTTCTTTCCAATCTTCATGATGTTTTCCATGTTTCACAATTGAGGAAGTATATTCCTGATCCATCTCATGTAATTGAACCCGATTTAGTACAACTAAAAGAAAACTTGTCTTATGAGACTTTACCGGTATGAATCGCGGATAAGACGATAAAGCAACTCAGGGGTAAACAAATTTCCTTGGTCAAGGTTATTTGGGATGATGTAACCGGAGAAGCAACTTGAGAAGTGGAAGACAAGATGAAGTTACAGTATCCTGATTTGTTTATAGGTACGTAATTTCGAGGACAAAATTCTTTTTAGTGGGGTAGTAATGTAACACCCTGCTTTTTACTGTTTTAAATAACAGAAATACATATAAATATGTTTAAATAGTTATTTACGTTTTAGAAAATTATTTTAAATAAACGGAGTTAATCACTCTATTCTACTTGATAGTAGAAAGTTGTGATTAAAATTTAGGCTGAAAAGTCAGGCGAATCCCGGCCTGCGAATTTCACTGACAGTATAATTATACTGATCAGAAGACCTAATTTTAATTCGTGAATGAAACAATTAGGGTTTTTATTTTATTTCCTACGACTGTGCATTTTTAGAATTATTTCACAAAACGTGAAATAATATACGTTTTACGGACGTTATGTTCAATCGGGTAAATGACGGAGCCGATTACGGGAGTTTTGAGACTCGATAAGTGGACAAAACCTATATGACCTTAGGAATAGGTCATCCATGTGAGAGGTTTAATGTGGCTTAGGGTTATGTTAGCAATTTTTAATAATTGCATTTTTATCCCTAAACTTTATATTAATTGCATTTTTGTCCCTAAACCAATTTCTTTGATACACTAAGTGAAGTGGGCCAAATTCTTGCCATTCAAACCCATTAAGGGCTACACCCAAAAGTCTCAATTTCATGTCCAAGAAGTCATTTCCATGAAGGAATTCTAGTCTTGAATTTCCTATGTCTTCATTTTGCCATAAGTTGATTTAAGTGAAAAATAATTGGGCTTGGACTTTTTAGGCCCAAAAGTGGTGCAAGGCCTATGACTTGGGAGGCTTGCTCTACAAATTCTAGAGGCAACTTGAGAGCTCTAGCTCATTCTACAATCTTCCATACTATTCACTGTCTTCTACATTTCTCTTTTCTCTCTCAAACTCCACAAGCTAGATTTGTGAAGGAGCTTGGTGATTCTTTGCCCATTTTCACATTCCAAGAGGTGATTCATGTTCCTCATCATCTCTAAACTCTTATTCATTCATTTCATTTCTTGTTTTAGAAACTTTTTCATATGATTCCTCTTTGTTGTTCATAACTTTGAAAAATCATAGTAAATCATAGAAAAATCCTAAAAATGTGAAACCACTTTCTATGTTCTTATTATTATCTCTAATATCATGATCTAAGAGATTGTTTCAAACAAAATTTTCCTTCCCTAGTTTCTAGCCTAGGCCGAACCATGACAAAAAATAGGTGTAGGAACTTAATTTCTTGTCATGAAATTAATCATGTTAATCATCTATTGAACTTGTATTAATGATGAATCTAGGTTCTTATGTCAAATTAAGATTCCTAGCCATAATCTAATGTCTTGGCCGAAATTAGGGTTTTGGTGAAATTAAAAGTTAATGTTTTAATCTTTGTTGTTAAACAAGTGTTACAAAGACTTAAGGATTTTGGATCATTAATCCAAGACTTAAGCAAAGTTAGAATTTTTGTCACTAAACCTAGTCTAGGCCGTGACCAACTAGGAGTGATTAGGAAGATTTGATTCTTAACTTTGTTGATTAGTCATTAATCCATTGTCTTAAGTAATTAGGATCATTAATCCAATGACTTAGGCAATTCTAGAAATTTTTAGCCACTAAACCTAAGAGAGGCCGTGACCTATTATAAGGAATTTGGAGATTTTAATTGCTTGATTAGTGATTAGTTGATTGTGGTTGATGAAGGTTTAGCGAGTTCGTTGTGTACGTGAACCGGACTTCCGACAAGTTACGTATTACACCGCAGAGAAATCTTCGAGAGTTAAGAGGGGATAACCTAAGGGGTTTATTCGATGGCTACATGCCTATTTGTGTTGTCTGTAATTATTTGTTGGTGGTTGTTTAAGTGTTTAAGTCGTTTATTTTTATCTGTGTTGGTTATCTGTTTATAATTGTTTGTCTGCAATTATTTATTTTAATGATGTGATGCATGATCTGCCTGAAAATATTACTGTGATATTGTGGTGGATGTTGTTTGAGAAGCCTGACAGTGGTCAGTGCTCAATTAACTAATCAGATAAAAGCTTTGAAAAGCTTCGTAAATTATATTCAATGTTTTAACGGTAAAATATTGGAATATAATATTAATGAAAAATATTTACTTGGGAAAAATAAAGAGTTTTGGAAAATATCATTATTTTAATGATTTATCGTTGTAAGAGTGATTAATGAGTCACAGTGAGGACGAAACCGTGAAAATATTTTTGTACTGCTGATTTTTACGTAATAAATTCCGGAATATTATAAAAATTAATTTTATGAAATTAATTTTCAAAAATAACTTAATAATGATTTTAGAAAATTATTTAAGTGAAATAAGCTAAAATTTGGCTGAAATGGCTAATTTGACGGCAACTTGGAAAAATACCGACGGCAAGAAATCCTAAAGCGGCAGTACGTAGTTTAAACAACTTTGAGCCTCAAGTGACCATCTTTTATAAAAAGTTAAATTTTTAACTTACAGTTTTATTTCCCATTTGAAATGATTTTCCGAAAAACAAGTTGAACTCAACTGTGTTAAAGTGGTTTTGAACTTAGTAACCGAGACGTCGGGGTACTAAGGTTCGTGTTGTGTTATGGACTTGGGGTCCTTTGGACTTTGAGGTCCTGTAGACTTGGTGTCTACTGAGTTAAAAACATTTAAGATGTTTTCTATTACCATGAACCCATGACTGGTGCATCGGTCTAGGGGTGTCGTGATTGAGCACTCGGACTTTGAGGTCCTGTGTTATTAATAAAGTTTTAAAGATGTTTAAAACTATGGTTAGTTGTAAGCCATTTTGAGCTTCGGCAAAAGGAGATTGAACACAAAGAAAAGTGTCAAGAACAAAGTGTTTTGTTGCATGCATTTGGCAGACGTGCCCCGGTTTATGTGTGAGTACCTTGCGGCGTCAGGTATCTCATGCTACGATTTTCTTCATTGTGCCAGGGTTGGACAATGAAACCCCATTTACGTTGTTATCACTGTGCCTTGGGTTTGGACAGTGTGCAATGGGTTTTGGCTGCGTGCCAATGGCTGCGTGCCTATTTTGCCTTGTGTGGCAATTGAGCCTGATCAACTCACTATGGTTGGGATATCTCATGAGATTAAGTGCAAAGTTAGACGATGTATTGAAGTGTTCATGCATAGTTTTTCAACTGATGATGTGTGGGGTATGAAACCCAGTGATAAACTATTAGCTTGATATGAATGCTTACGTTTATATAACATGTATATGTGTATGTGTTATCTGTGGTGTCGTGCATGGAGTTGTCGAGTTAAATCCAGATGATTGGTTTCTCACTCTTGCATGTTTTATTTTTGGTTTCTCTACTTGTGTATATACGATTTCATCTGAGATTAGATGGACCCGGATATGCCACTGGCACATTCGAGACTCCGTTCGATCATGTTTGATCGAGCACATCACGGTGGTGCCTGGGAGATAAACCCTGGGGCACTCAGTGCCACCTATTATGGCCCTACTAGAGAGATCGACGGCACCGTAGAGGCGGGACCGCAGCGGAGGACGCATATGGTGGAGACTGTTGAGGTATCTCTACCTCCGATATGGCTTTACCTACAGTTCCTGGCCGAGCATGGGTTACTCATCGTTCCACCTCAGCCTATTCAGCCTCAGCCTCTTCAGATTGTAGCACCGACAGTACCTCCTGTTGAGGTGGCAGAGGAGCTTGAGATTGAGGAGGACCCCTATGAGTACTTTGAGGACGATCTGGAGTTTCACCCTCCTGCAGTTGATGATGATGACTCTTCCGACGATGGAGAGGGAGCAGAGGTATCTTCACCAGATACACCTGCTGGAGGGGGGGTGATCATCATGATCTCCCCAATGGTTTTCATTTGCTTGACCAGCTATAGGTATAGTTTTGGGGTAGCGAGTCTTGTCAGTTTTTGATCTGGCTACTGAGAGCCATGAGTTTTTGGTATGGTTCTGGACTGCTCGTTACTTGTTGTGTATATGTCTTTACTTTCTTTACTTAGTTTGATGGAGAATAGCCTATACTGATGAGGGCCCTTTTGTAATCTCCTACTAGTGATGTTGTATGTATGTAACTGCTGACGCATATACGTATAGATATGTTTGTTTATGTATGGATGTTTTAAAAAAAAAAATTCATCACCATTTTCATGATAGAGCGTTTACTAAAAAGTTTATTTTCCGAAAGTAACCAGCGATTAAATAGTAATTAGTTTCCGCAATTGGGTAACTATTTGATGACCCCAGAAAGGGTGTCACATTTGGTGGTCGCTAAATCGCTAAACCGTTTGGTGGTCGCTAAATCGTGACCGATTTAGTGACCAAACACTACAAAAAAAAAAGGTGAAATAGCGACCGAATAGATCCGTCGCCATTGGTGATCGAAATAGCGATCGAAACATCAAATTCCTGATTGGGTTAAATTATCAAACCTAGCGACCGATTTAGCGACCGAAATCAGTGGTAGCAAACACATCGGTCGCTAAATCAGTCCAAATCCATTTAAAATGAAAGTCAAATTTTGTTGACTAAGCTTGCGACCGAAATGGCGACCGGGTTAATCACAACAGTAATATTTGAGATCTATAGCGACCGATTTAGAATTCGGTCGCTAAGCCGTGCTTAATGAAATAATAATGGAGTGCCTTGGCGACCGAATTTTGCGACCGAATTTAAATAAATGGTCTAGCGACGGAAATAGCGACCGAAATATTCAGTCGCTAAACTTAAAAAACCTAAATCGTGAGCCCTTCCCCTTTCTTCCCCATATCTTCTCTTTTTTTCTCTCTCTCGCCTGCTCTGCTCTGCTCCTCCCTGTGACGTCTGTGCTCCGGCCACCACTAGTGCAGGCCGCCTCCGGTGAGTGATTCCACCTTCCCTTTGTCTCTCTTTCTCTCTCTCTCTCTCTCTCTGATTTCTCTATGTCTCTGTCCTTGTAGCGCACCTGAGCCGCCTCCCTTGAGCCACCACCAAGGGTATAGCTACCTTGTCTTCTCTCCTCTTCTCTCATTCTCTGTTTCTCGTATCTGATATCAATTTTTTTCTTTGTTTCCCAGTCCCTACTCCCAACTCCGGCCACCACCATTCTCTGTGCGACGCCACCACCACCACACGACGCCACCACTACCACCACCACCGTAAGTTTCCCCTCCACCTCTTTTCTTTATTTTTTTTCTTCTTCCCTGTCTCACTCTATTTCCCTATCTCACTCTATGGTCTTGCAGCTTTGGTCTCACTCTCTAGTCTCCTTGATAAAGGGTCACAACTCTCCATCTCTCAGCTCTCTCTGTTTGGTTAGTTTTTTGGATTGTTTTAAGTTTTTTTATTTTATATTTTTGGCTATTTGTGTGGTTTGTGTACTAGACAGAACAATAAGGGGTAAATGGACAAGTATGATTTTGTGGTTGAGAACTAAAGATGATTGCAAGTCTGACAGCATGTGTTGGGTTTAGTTTAGTTGTGCTATATTTTTTCAATTGAAATATTTGTTTTCTTAGGGATTTCATTTTCGTTTAGAACATTAATGTAGCTTTGTATATGTTTCCTTGGTTAACATATAAGGTGACCAACATGTAGGACTACATGATTATCAGTTTTTATATATGTGTATTTTGATGCTTGTGATGGCTGATGAGATCATGAGACAGTATGGTGTTGCCACTGATATGTGCATCTTTATGTGAATTGAGCAATGCTCCCTCTTCTGCGTTTTTTTATTTTATTTTTGTTAATGTTGATAAATTGTTAATTACTTGCATTTTGTTGGGATGTTGCATTTTGACGATATTGTTTTACTTTCATTCCAGCACACATCGCTCTCTGTCATCCTCACTTTTCATTATTTGCTTGTTAGTGGGGAGCATAACTCAATAGGATGTGATCCTGTCCAAAAGGCTGAATGCTGGTTGTGTGCTCATAATTTAGAAGTTATGCATGTGTTTGACAATTATGTGTTACCTGTTAGTGGAGAGCGGAGCTCAATAGGATGTTTGCTACAATATTTTATCTAAGTTTGTATTGATTTACGTTGCAATATACAAGCTCAACTATATTGCAATATTTATAGGTTAATGGTTTTATTTTCTGTTAGAGTTAATCATTAAATTACGAAAGCCTTAGTTTCCTGTTGAGATTCAATATTAATGAGCTCATTGTATTGAATCTTGAATTGTCCAAGAGGGATAGTTTGGGAAAAAACCTTTTACACACTCGTACAATAGTCATTTCCATGTTCAAATGCCTTATATACTTGACGAAATCTCAGTCTGATGCATTTCCTTTTGTCCTCCGGGTGCATACTTGATCGTGGTGGATCCCACCGTGCTCGAGTCGTGTACTTGGAGACCGATGGGAAATGCTGCCGAAATTTCGTTAAGTATAAGGTATTTGAATAAGGGAATAACTATTATTAACTGAGTGTGGTAAAGGTTTATTCTCGAATGGGATAGGTTCATACCTTGTCATAAGAAGGAGATTGATGGAGTTATTGGAATGCACCGTAATATTAAAGTGTCGTTGTAGGGTTGCTCAGGTTATTTAATTGGCAGCAATGGATATTCCGGAGAATCAAAAATGGATGTATCGTAGGTTGGATCGGAATAAACGTCTTAGGTAAGAGTTTAGAGTTGGAGTGGGTGAGTTTATAGAGTTTGTTGTTAGCCAGGAGAGATTTATAAGGCGGGGCGATGATCGACCCCCCACTACTATGGAGTTGGTGGAGAGGACGAAGAAGCTGAAGTCGGGGGAATGGGTCAATGACAAGGCTCGTAACTATGCTGTAAGTAAAAAACAATTTAGTATATACGTACTTTTCATTTATTATTATTGATTTGTTAATGTAACACATGATTTTTCACTATTTACTGTTTTTATATCGGTAAAATAAACAGAAATGTTTATATTTTTATTTTTAAACTTAGAAAATGATTTTGGATAAACCAAGATCATATCCATACTCTACTTTACCGTAGAGAGTTATGATTAAATTTTGGGTCGAAAATTCAGACGAAACCCGGTCTGCGTTTTAATGACAGTAAGAATTTACTGATCAAATGACCTAATATTGACTCGTGAACGAAATGGTTAGGTTTTATTTTGAATTTCCAACAACTTAGGAAATTTTGAAATTTTTCACTAAAAAGTGAAATAATATATACTATTCGGGCGTTATATTAAATCGGGCGAACAACGGAGCTAAATACGAGATTTGTGGGACCCGTTAACGGATAAAGGACATGTCAACTCATGGTGACTCATAGGGGTGAGTCATATAGATGACTCCCCATGGTCATGATTAGTTTTAGGAGGAAATTACAAGTTCAACCTTTATGTTGATTTTAATTACAAGTTTGGCATAGTACAAGATTACCATTTTGCCCTCAAAATGCATATGATGGACCCTTCTCCTTCTCAATTCCCACGGCCCAAGCGCTCCCTAGAGGCCATCTTCACTTCTATAAAAGGCAATCTCCACCATCTCCATTGAACTTTGTTCATTTTCTCTTAAAACTTAAGTTACATAGGCTTGATTTGTGAAGGAAGTTGTTGATTGCTTGCTCATTTCTTGATTCCAAGAGGTATACCATACTCATCTCCCTTGTTTAGTATCATGTTCTTCAATCACTTTTATGTTTTGAAGTCTTTTTCAATATGATGCCTATTAGGGTTTCTAGATTCAAAAATCCATAGAAAATCATAGGAAAGTCCAATGAAGATGAAACCAATTTCTATAATCCTATTATTATCTATATATCCTACATATATGATCTTGCATCAAACAAAAATTTCTAACCCATTGAACCCCATGAGGCCGAACCTAGGTTTTAGTTTTGGGGGGGGGGGGGGGGGGGGGGGGGGGGGGGTGAGATTTTGTTCATTTCTTTACATGATTCAATCTTATAAATGATATATGTATTGAATCTATGTTGTTTGAATGAAATCGAGGTCTCTAATCCATGTTATTGATCATGACCGAAATTTATTTGTTGTAGGAGAAAAGGATTTAATTTCAACCTTTGTCTTATAAGTGTTGATTTAGGGTTTTAAGTGATTAAGAATCACTAATCCAAAGGTTAGGAATTTTAGAAATTTTTAGTCCCAAAAACAGCCCTAGGCCGAAACCAACATGTAGGAGTTTAGGTGTTTTTAAGTTGTTTGATTGTTGATTGGTTGTTGTCTTTGTTGAAGGATAACCTAGTTATCGTGTACACACGTTAACGGCACTACTTGGATTTCCGACGAATCGTTTATCAAAGAAACGTTGCTTTCAGGTAATGGGATTACCTGAGCGGTTTTTCCGGTAGCCATGTGTAATTGTTTGTGTCCGTATTAATTATTTGGTATATGTAATTCTTATGTAGTTAGCATTATTTGCTTATTAATTATCTGTTGTTAATTGTTTAATTATCTGTATTTAATTATTTGTTATATTTTGTGGCATGTCTTTAATTTCTAATTGCTATATTATTGATATGAATTTATTGTTAATGTGGATTGTGGATTGGAAAGCCTGACAGTGGTCAGAGCTTAATTAAATATAAGGATAAAAGCATTTAAAAGTTTTTTTTTATTGATTAATGAGTTTAATTTAGTGGAAATGGTAATATAAAATTACTTAATTATTTATTTGATGATAAATGGGAAAAAGTGAAAAAAATTATTATTTTAATGATTTAAAAGCGAAAGAGCGTTTTAAGAGTCATGGTGAGAACGTAACCGTGAAAATATTTTAGCACTACTAATTTTCACATAAGAAAATTCCAAATATCAGAAAATGGTGTTTTAAGAAAATAACTGTTAAAAATGAGTTTATTACGGTGTTGGAAAAATTATTTTATCAGAAGTGTCTTGTTTTGGACTTAAAACGTTTTAAAAACGTCAAATGACGGACAATTCCGTCAACGTTTACAAAAGTATTCTTAAAATGGATAATATTGAGTAACACTGAGAATTTGTCAAAAATGAGGTTTTAAAGTATTGATTTTGAACAAAAATAAGTTTAAGGGATTTTGCACGAATTTACAAAACGAATTTCCAACGTAAAATAATTTTCGGTAAACAGTGGTGGTATTTCCATCAACTTAGATAAGTTGAGGAAACTTTGGTTTTGTTTTGTATTTCACAGAACGAAAATGGTTTAAACGAACCTAGCAATCAAGACGTCGGGTCTAGTGTTCTATGATATGAGCCTGGGGTCCGAATGGTGAAGTTATGGACTAGATGTCCTATAAATTGAATAATGGTTTTGTGCACTAAAATCTACGTATCTACGACTGGTGCATCGGTCTAGATGTCGTGATTTGCACACTTTTTACTTGGAGTCAATTATTTTGGAAAGAGGTATTAAACTTGAAAGTTTAAAATGGTGAGTTGGTCGTGAGACTTTTAGCTCCGACATGGAAAGACTGAACACAAAGAAAACTATGAGAACAAAACGTTTTACATGCATTTTCGGGCAGACGTGCCTTTGCATTGGATACTTGATGGTGAGTATTCATGCAGTTTGCATCACTGTGCCTTGATGGACATATGAACTAGAAACCATATACTATGAGTAGTACTCACTGTGCCTCGTTTTGGACAGTGATATTGTTAATTTGAACTCTGCCTTATTGGCATTGAATATGCCTTATTTGGCAATTGGAGCCTGATCAACTCATTTATTGGTTGGTTGAAGCTCCGGAGATTAGGTATCAAAGTTAGTTGATGAGTATTGAAGTGCCATAGTTTTTAAAACGGTTAAGATTGTCGGGTATGAAACCCTTTGATAAATATATTATTTATCTTTGACTATTCTTGATAAATGGTAATTGAGAGTCGTACATGTGGTTATCATTTTAAAATCCATATATTGGTTCTCACCCTTGCATCTTTTATTGTTGGTCTTTTTTTGTATGGGTATATTATTATCTGAGTATAGATGGATCCGGCAATACCATTGTCTCATACGGGGATTCGCTCCCTTCACTTTGAGGATGTCGATAACATTAACGCGTGGTTTATACACCCGGGCGCCCACGTCGTGAGATATACCGAGCATGTACATACTATCGAGGGCACTTTAGAGACGGGGCCACAACGTGAGCACCGATCGATGGAGACTATCGAGGTATCCTTACATCCTATGTGGCTACTACTACAGTACTTGGTTGATCACAGGCAGCTTGAGGCGCAGCCAGTAGCTGAGGCAGCCCCACCGCCAGCCCCAGAGGGGATAGCTGAAGATCCAGAGGAGGTGGTCCTTGATCCGGAAGAGGACCCAGAGGAATTTGTGGAGGACGTACCTGAGTATATTCCTTTGGATGATGACGACGATTCACCAGATGAGGGTGTAGTTGCGTCTTCTTCTGATTTATCTGCGGGGAGTGGGATTGAGCCTGGTCTTCCCAATGGTACCATTAGTCTGTGACCAGCTGTAGGTAGTGTTTCCATTTTTGGGGTAGTGACTTCGTCAGTCTTTTTGGCTACTGAGAGCCATGTTTTTGTTATATGGTCTTAGACGTTTCACTACGTGTCTGTTATATATTTACCGCTTTACTTAGTGATGTTGGAAATTGCCTGTACTGATAAAGGCTCTATATAGTTATATAGTTTGTACAAAATTGTTGATGCATATATATATATATATGTGTGTGTGTGTGTGTGTGTGTGTGTGTGTGTGTGTGTGTGTGTGTGGTGTTAATTATGTTGTTGTATCACGTTGGATGTCCAGTTAAAAAAAGCAAAAAAAAATTTATCACCATTTTTGGTATTAAGTAAGTGTAATAGTTATTATTTTCCGAAAGGAACCAGCATAATTAAAGTTTATTTTTCCGTATTGGGTTACTATGTGACGTCCCAAGGTAGGGTGTCGAAGTTAATATATATTGATTATAATTGTAACTAAATCTCTTCATCTATACTTTGCGGGTGGGCTTCAAGGAGAAGAAGGATGATGCCATATCACGTGCCTCACAGTCACAGGATGAGGCATTGACTGGTGAGGGGCCTCGCTCTCTTGTCTCCGTCGACGATAATGTCATTTATTTGGAAGTCGTCGGGGGCAGGAACAAGAAGGGGAACATGTATGGCCTCGGACAACTGGGCAGCGAGTTTATCACTTCATCGTTCGGCACTGTTGCTCATTCCTACGCGGATACTGTCCCTTCAGAGCTGTTCAACTAGATGCAGGACACCATCACGCAGCTGAATGCAAAGCTTCGGGAGAAGAGGGATAGAGAGCAGCAGATGGCGGATCAGATTGCACAGTTGACTCAGTCACACCAGCAACTGATGCAGAGGTCCATCGAACAGGGCCAGACATTGCAGATGGTGTTGCAGCAGATGAGGATCCAGCCACCAGTTGCTGCGGATGGTGCTCCAGCAGTTGTGGCGCCTGGTGTCGCTCCTCCAATTCTGCCGTCTCCTGCTGCTGATGATGCTGCTCTAGAGGACGATAAGATGGTAGACGTCGGTGGCACGGATGATAAGGCTCCTTGGGTTCCTCCACCTCCGCCTCTGCATGATGATTGATTTTTTTTTTTCATTTTATGGATTTCTAGACTATTACTGTGTGGCATTTTTATTTATTTATATACATTCATTATTTTTATATTTGCGAGTTGCATTAGTAATTAATGTTTTAAATAAATTTTTAAATTCCTACCAAAAAAATAAATTTTAAAATAAATAAAATTAATATTAATGTTTTAAATAAATTTTTAAATAAAAACAAAAAAAAAATTTAATATTAATGTTTTAAATACATTTTAAAAAAATACATAATTAGTATTAGCGACCGAAATAGCAGCCAATATTTCGGTCGCTACACTTAAGTCACAGGAAAAAATAAAAGAAAATATAAATTATTTCATGGTTAGCGACCGAACCGCGGTCGCTATTTTGGTTGAGGTAACCAACATTAGCGACGGGATATTGGTCACCAAATTCGGTTGCCGTGATCATGCGACCAATTTAGTTGCGACCGAATTTTATAATTTAGCGCCCGAATATTCGTTCTCTATTTGGCGACCGAAATAAAAAACTCGGTCGCTAAAAACTTAGCGACCAGGGTTTTGGCTACCCTCATAATTCGATCGCTAATAGGGATAGCGACCAAATTATCATGTTTAACGACCGAATTCTTCGAAACATTTTTTTGTAGTGAAATTTTTATATTTAGTGACTGATTAAGTGTGATCGCTAAATGATTGGTCGCTAAATGGTTGGCTAACTAAACAATAGTTTAAGACATGATATTATAGCTTATCTTATCCTGGTTCTCTTAACCTGACCATCAAACAATTCCCTTCTTATTTGGGTCACCAATTTGTAGAGGAGCACTTCAATATACTCTAAGAAGACATATCACTACAAAAAAAAGTCTCGTTTAGCGACCGAAAATAGCAACCGCCATAACGACCGGCGGTCGCTATTTGTGACAGATATTGCGACCGTTTAGCTGGGTGCCACGAAAAGAAAAAAAAAGGTTTTTAGCGACCGAATTAGCGACCAATTTAGTGGTCACAATTATGACCGGTCGCTAATTCGGTCGCTAAACGTAAAAGATTGAAAGTCAATCCAATTGACTATTTAGCGATCGAATTAGTGACCACCTGTTAGATGAAATTGGTTTTTTTGGAACCTTTTAGCGACCAATTTCATTTCGGTCGCTAAAACTCGAAGATGAAAATTTTAGTTGTCAAATAGCAACCGATCTAGCGACCACTTTTTTTTAAATTGTTAGCGACCGTTTTAGCGACCGAAACGTTCGGTCACTAAAACTTAAAATCCCTAAAACCTGAAAATTTCCCCTTTATTCCTCATTTCATCCAGAACCCCACCCTTTCCCTTTCCCTAACCCGAACCCTCTCCCCCTCTCTCGGAACTCCGGCCACCAACTCCGCTCATGCCCTTCGTTAACCGCCACCGTAGTAAGTGTCCCTCTCCTTCTCTCTCTCTCCTTCTCTCTCTCTCTCTCTCTCTCTCTCATACACACACACACACACACACACATCTCTGTTTCAGGTCGCATTAGAGAGACCACCGTCGAGGGCTGCCGCGCACAATGTCTCTACCTCCCTTTCAAGCAGTTGAGGCATCTCCATCGTAAGTCTCTCCATTCATTCTTTGTTTCTCATTTGCTCAAGCTTTCTTCAATGATAATAAATACGAATTTACATTCTTTGTAATAAAATGGATTAAATTTCATCCATATTTTCAATTTTCAAGTTTTGAATTGTTATAGACCAAATGTATGAAGTTGACACAGGCAAACACAAGAAGGGGGAGGGGGGGTTGAATTGTGTTTGTTAATATTTTTTGAAAACAAATTTTTCAAGAACAGTTTTCTCACACAAAGATAAAGAGGCAGAAGCAAACACACAAACTTTTGAAAGAATAAGAAATTCAAGTTCAAATCCCCACAGTTAGTATAAACACGTAAAACTAAAGAGATAAGGGATTAGAAGATTCACGCAAGTTGTTTTATCCTGGTTCACTCTCTTCCAACCAAGAGCTACGTCCAGTCCCTTCTACTTGAAGGTTTTCTCCACTATTCTCCAAATAGATTACAGCAAGTATTCAACACCCCTCCAGGCTCACAAGTATTCCTTTCTTACCAAGCCTCTTCAGGCTCTACCTCTAACAAAGAGTTTTTGGTTTCTTTGATCTTCTAACTCACTATGTGTGAGGATATGAAAGTTTAAGATCAGATGATTATTATAACAATACTCAAGCTAAGATATTACAAACTTTTGCTTTCTGAAAGAATAAAAGAATGTTTTCTCGCAAGAGATTTCTTGAGATTTCTGTATATGTGCAAAAGTTGTATCTTCAAAGGTCTTGGTCTTCTATTTATAGAGACCTTGCTCTTATCTTCAAATTCATCAACAGTTGTATTTGAATTTTCCCGTTTAGGGATAGAATCAACAATATAATATCCGTTGTGACTCAGCTTGCTCGTGGCCATTGTACTATATGACAATATTCTTGCATGAAATGGGCACACCTCTGAGCAAATGCAACTTGAAAAACTGTCTTGCCTTCCTTGTACAAATTCCAGCTATTCCAGCGTAAAAGGTGACAGGGTACAAGTCGTTTTGCATTGTACTATATTGCTTTTTGCAATTCCTCATATGTACTATGTCTCTCTCATAGAAACAAGACAATAAAACCGTTAATAACAAATAAGAAGGACCATAATATATTTGAAATAAATAACAAACATTTGAAATAAATATTACTATATGGTCGAGATATAAATTCTGATTATATCAAGCATTCATTTTAAGTGAAGAGCTCGTCTACTTAAAAGGTGCGTCTATACGCTCATAGCTAAAATTCTATTTAGCTCGTCCAGTGACGTGGCAAATTTTGCTCATTCATAAACAAGTCTTTGGACTTGCTACATATAGCTGAAAGCTTAGATTTGCGTCTACTGACGTGGCACAAACGCTCGTCTACTTACATGAGTTAAGAGCTCGTCCACAAGCACTGTTCTAAAGCTCGTCTATTGGTACTGTTTTATATTCCGTCTACTAGAGCATATTCTCATAATTAAAATATACCATATAATTTGAAAGACTTGTCTACCCGGTTGGACGCGGATATAGACTCTTTAGTGATTTCCATAACATATTGAATTTCGAATACCCTATAAGACTTAGATAAGACATGTTAGAATTTAACAAACACTTTGCCATACAAATTTAATCCTTTCTGTTAACATCAAAACACAGAGATTATTTAATCCAAAATACTTTGGTTCCAACAATCTCCCCCTTTTTGATGATGACAAAAACTAATTAAATTTGAGTGTGCAAAGTCCAAGAGAGCTTATAAAGCTCCCCCTAAGACAAAGCATTCAAACTTAACAGGAATATAAAAAGGAATAAGATAAGAACAATAGATAATTATATATATCACTTATTCCTTATCATAACAGCAGAACTACTTATCAGACAAAGGCATCATAGCATATAAAATAATAACTATGCAATCATATAAGACAGGTGACACATATACATATGCAGACAAAGAATAGATTCAGAAACTGACTTTCATATATATAAAAATTTAATCTCTCCCATTCTCCCCCTTTTTTGCCATCAGACAAAAAGGTATGAAGGTGGACCATCATTGTCAGTACAAAAACAAAATAAAGGTCTAAGTAGATGGAGGAGGAGGAGGAGGAGGAGGAGGAGGAGGAGGAGGTGGGTTTGGATTTGGATTTTGTGGAGGGCAAGTTGAGTTGGCAGGTTCTGGCTCTATTGAAAACTGAGCATAATGCTCATCATCTGATTCATCATAACATTGGTAGGAGCCAGAGCTTCTGCAACTTGTTCTCTTACCTGTTCTTTCACCTCAACCTTGACTCTTTCCTCTGCTATTCTGCCAATGATTTCTTCAAAATTTGGAGGCAGTGATAGTGGTGGTCTTGAGCTCTCAGCACTCTCTTGAGCTTGAGCTTGACTTGGCATAGTGTCAATAGCTCTTGAAGTCTGGGGTTTCTCTGGATGAATGACAGTAATAGCCAATGGTTAAGATGAAGATTTCCTAGAAGTGCTTGGTCTGGAGTCAAATTCAGCAACTTCCTCATTAGCAGTCACTGGTGCAACAGTGTCAATCTCCATGCCAGAGTCTTCAACAATTATTTCTTCTTCTGTGTGCTTAGAGGGTGGTGAAGGTGGAGGAGAGTCTGTAATTTGCAGTATTGGTGGTGCCAGTTCTTTAGCCCAGTGGACTTCATCTTCTACATATATTGGACTGATGGTAGGAACACCTAGAATGTCCTTGTAGATGAAGTGTCTGAAGATAGACAGTCCACATTTTCCTCTCACATTGGGAATGAACTTTTTCTGCTCAGAGGATAGGCCAGAGGCAGATGCTTCTGCTGTGCATTTCACAATATACTTTCTCCATATATCAACAGCTACATCTTCTCTTATATCCTCAACAGGTTGTGCCAGCCAGAAATCAATGATGTTTTGATCTGTGTTCTAAACATCATCTGGCTTGATCAAGCAGGACTCTGGGAAGGGCATTTTACTAGTGAATCTTTCCTTCTTCCTGTCCTTGTCCTTGTTGAGATCTATCATGGGCAGTCTTGGACAGATCATTCTGGGCTGGACTCCAATCTTGGTTTTATAAGAATGTCTCAACCAAGTTATGAGTACAAAATTGGCAGTCCGCACAACCCTGTAGAGCTCAAACTCAGTCTTCAGCATGACATACATGAGGTAGTCTTTGATGTCAGCTGCCCTGCCATATTCATCTGGATGGACAAAAGTCTTCCACTTTGTATTTTTGTCCATGATGAAGGGAACATGTCTAAAGAACCTAGACCTCTTATACAAGACATTTTGCAAGTCTTTCTTAGCAGGATCCTTCGACCAATCAGTGATAATATGCCTATCTACACCATCAGTAAAGGGTTTAAAAGGAGGGTATCTGATAAGGTTTGGGTAGATTTTTCTTGGAGGGAATTTCTTTTGTGGTAGGTTAGTGATTAATGGTCCAAGTCTGTTAAACATTTTGGATGGAGGAGTGCCTTTGGGAATGTCAGGATGGGGTCTGTACCAAGGTTGTACAATGGTAGCAGGTTCATACTCATATTCTGGCAATGGATACCAGGGTCTGGTTGAAATTGGTTTTGGTTCATGAGTATGATAGAGAATCTTCCAGTCCCTCTTAACTTTGGCCAAAGATTCAGACTTGCCATTGTAAAGTTCAGAGGGAGGGGTGTAAGGGAATAGAATTTTTTTCATTTTTGGGAAAGGGGCACCAAGGACAATACCATCATCTGGTTGGTGAAACTAGGGATCATCCTCGGAAATCAAAGGTGGAAATTGTGGTTATTATGGTGAGGCTATTTGTGGTTGTGGTGGTGAAGTTGGTGAAGGGATATATACATCATCAGTGTTGATTGTTGATTGGTTGATTTACAGATACTAATGGTGCAGAGACACAATCCATTCTATCCTCTAAGCTTGAAACTAAGGCATCTACTGCTAACTGAACAGGATCATTAGCAGGGATAGTTACCTCAGTGGCAATGACAGACTTAGCTCTTCTTTGTGGTTGCTGTCTTCTAGTAGGAACAACAGCACTGACAGCCTTTTTTCTTCTTGAGGATAGCACTGATAGGAACTCTGTCCTCATCATCTTCATCATCATCCTCATTGTGAGAAAGGATTAAATTTTTTGTCCTTCTGAGCTCTTGCAGGTTGAGGGACCTCTGCAGTGGGTTCCCTGATAACAATTCCAGCTGCAGGTCTTTTAGAAGCTCTTGTCCTAACAGTTACAGTTTTCTTCCTGTAAGTCCTCTTCATTCCTAGGACTTCAGCATTGTTTTGCTCAACCTGTTCTTCTTTCACCTTGAGCAATTCTTCCTGCTTAGCTAGGGAAATAGCTGTGTAGGTGCTCAGATTCATGTTAGCAATGTTCATCTTGCCAAAAATTGTAGTGCACATGCACTTTTGTGTAAGAATCCTTTCTTGCTCCTCAATTGGCTTGGAAGAGATAAACTCATCCAGCTTCTGAGACTTGAAAAGTTTTGACAGCAAGTGGCAGTAAGGGATTCCTGACATCTTCTTCCTTGTAGCTATCGCATCTTTGAATCTTCCATACAGAATCCTTGGAAGGTTGATTTTAGTCTCTGTGATCAAATGACACAAGCAGAATTTGTGTAGGGCAGAGAGATTGTCCTTTGACCCAGCTTTATGCAAAACCACCTTATTTAGCATTTGATGAAGAATACGAATCTCATCCTTCATCTCTACAGATTTCCATGAGTGATTTCGTATAGTATCTTGTCTCATCAGCAAGGCGGCTATAACCTCAGAACCACCAAGGTCCTTCTCCCATGATTCAGAAATAACTTCTCCTTCTTGAGAGCAGTTGATGGCTTCAGCTATGGTCTTCTCAAACCACGATTCTTCTCCCAACAACTGTTGCAGAAATATCAGAGTCTGACACCAGAGGGTTCCTCCAAAAAGCCCTTATCAGGTCTGGATAAATGGGGACCTTTTCAACAAATAAGCCATCCCAGCCAGTGGTAGAAACAAACTTACTTACATCCAAGTTGTAATCTTTCAGAATCCCGAAGTCGAAATGAGGTTCAATAGCAAGATTCAGTTTTTCAACATCGAAGGTTTCAGTTGAGGAGGCCATTGTTGAAGAAAGAGGGTTAGGGTTTGCAAGTTAGAAAACAGAGAGTTGAAGTAAGTTTGAAGACGAAGGTTAACGTAAAGTTTCCTCATAGGGAAGGTTAGTTTTAAAGGTTTTGAATTCCAAAGGGTTTTCTTTTTGGAAATAAATTAAAAAGAAATACTGACTCAGCAGAGAGAGATTATAAAATAGATTTGTTCAAGCAACAAAACAGTATGGACGCGACATACAGTGGATGCGGTTCAAAAACAATGGACGCAGTATGCAATGGATGCGAATTTAAAATCATGTAAAAGGCTTGTAAGACATTCATCAAGGACAGAATTTCTCAAGCATGAATAACACAATTAATCCACAAACAACATTTAAGATGTTTTCTAATAAAAATAAATCTATCCTCAGCAAGAGGTTTAGCAAAGATATCTGCCCATTGATGGTCAGTATCTACAAATTGAATATCAAAAACACCTTTCTGCACATAATCTCTTATGAAATGATGTTTGATCTCTATGTGCTTGATTCTTAGACAGATTAATTGCAGCAGTATTATCACACATAAGTGAAATACTACTTACAAACACATTGTAGTCCTCCAATTGGTGTTTGATCCATAGAAGTTGTGAGCAGTAACTTGCAGCTGAAATATACTCAGCTTCAGCAGTTGATAATGCAATGGTACTATGTCTTTTGCTTGACCATGAGACAAGATTAGCTCCAATAAAGTGACATCCTCCACTGGTACTCTTTCTTTCAATTCTGTCTCCAGCATAGTCAGCATCACAAAAGCCAACTAATCTGTAATCTTCATTTCTTTTAAAGCACAACCCCATATTAGTAGTACCTTTTAAATATCTAAATATTCTTTTAATTGCTGATAAGTGAGATTCTCTAGAATCAGATTGAAATCGAGCACATAAGCAAACACTGAACATAATATCAGGTCTGGACGTAGTAAGATATAGAAGAGATCCTATCATACCTCTATATATCTTTTGGTCTACCTTTTTCTCTTTATCATCTTTGTTCAGTATGGACGTGGGATGCATAGGAGTGTTCATTGGTTTGCAATCATCCATCTTGAACTTCTTTAAGAGTTCCTTTGTATACTTAGTTTGATGAATGTTCACCTCGTCCATAGTTTGTTTAACTTGTAGTCCAAGAAAGAACTTGAGTTCTCCCATCATGCTCATTTCAAATTCCTTCTACATTAACTTTGAGAATTCTTTGCACAGAGATTCGTTAGTAGCACCAAATATAATGTCATCAACATAAATCTGTACTACTATGAAGTTAGATTTAATTGACTTTCTAAACAAGGTTGTATCAACCTTTCCTCTATTAAAGCCATTATCCATCAGAAATGAACTTAGCCTATCATACCAAGCTCTTGGGGCTTGTTTTAGGCCGTATAAAGCTTTCTTAAGCTTGTATACATGTTCAGGTTGGGTTTCACTCTCAAAACCCGGAGGTTGCATAACATAAACTTATTCATTGATAAAGCCATTAAGAAAAGCACTTTTTACATCCATTTGAAAAAGCATAATACTATGATGTGCAGCAAATGAAAGTAAAATTCTAATAGCTTCTAATCTTGCAATAGGTGCAAAGGTTTCAGTGTAATCTATACCTTCTTCTTGAGAGTAACCTTGTGCAACTAATCTTGCTTTATTTATGACAACCTTACCATTCTCATCAAGCTTGTTTCTGTAAACCCATTTTGTTCCTATAACAGATTTATCTTTAGGTAGGGTTACCAAAGTCCAGACATCACTCTTCTCAAACTGATTTAGTTCTTCTTGCATTGCTAATATCCAGCCATTGTCCAGCAGAGCCTCGTCTACTGTCTTTGGTTCCAATTTAGAGACTAAAGCAGAATCTTCTTGCTCTCTGAAAGTTGATCTGGTTCTTAGCTTATCACTTGGATTTCCAATGATTTGATCTGGTGGATAGTAATTCTTGAAATGCATTGAGAGGTGGATGTTTCTGGTTGTTGAGAAATGTCTTCAACTTGATCATCAGCTTTAACTTCTGTTGTCTCTCCTGAGATGTTTAAGTCAAGATCTGCAAAAGCTTCATCTAGCTCTGATAATTTCTTACCAGGCTGCTTGTCATCAAACTTGACATGTATACATTCTTCTACTACTAGAGTTCTAGAATTATATACTCTAAAGCCTTTTGATGTTTCAGAAAATCCTAACAGGATTCCATTGTCTACTTTTGCATCAAACTTACTAAGTTGATCTTTAGTGTTAAGAATATAGCATTTACAACCGAAAGGATGAAAATATGATATGTTGGGTTTTCGTCCCTTCCACAATTCATAAGGAGTCTTATTCAAGATTAGTCTTATGTATATTCTGTTCTGAATGTAACAAGCAGTATTAACAGCTTCAGCCCAGAAGTGTCTAGGGACAGAGTTGTCATTGAGCATAGTTCTAGCTATCTCTTGAAGAGATCTGTTCTTTCTCTCTACCACACCATTTTGCTGTGTTGTTCTCGGTATTCACTTCTGATTGAAGTGATACACATGCCTCTTTCATTCTGTACACGTTTGCAGAATACAGAAAAGACCTTGAAGGACTCATCATTGTGAGCAAGGAACATAACCCATGTCCATCTAGTATAGTCATCTACAATGACTAGACCATATTTCTTACCACTGATAGAAGCAGTCCTTGTTGGACCAAAAAGATCAAGGTGTAACAGTTCTAGTGGTCTCTTGGTACTAACAATATTCTTAGATTCAAAACAACCTTTAACTTGTTTTCCCTTCTGACATGCATCACAGAGAGCATCAGATTTGTACTAAAGGTTTGGTAATCCTTTCACGAGGTTATGCTTATTTAGCTTTGAGATTAATCTCAAGCTTGCATGACCTACCCTTTTATGCCAAATCCATCGTTCATCTTCAATGGACACTAAAAATGAGACACTTTGATTTGAGAGGTCTTCCAAGTCAATTTTATACAAATTGTTTTGCCTCTTAGCAGTGAATAAGATTGATCCATCATTCTTCTTGACATAACACATGTTCTTATTAAAAGAAACATCATATCCACTATCACATAATTGACTTATGCTTAGGAGATTATGTTTTAAACCATTCACTAAAAGAACATTCTCAATGGAGGGAAAAGAATGTTTACCAATTTTACCTATACCAGTGATCTTTCCTTTCTGGTTTCCTCCAAATGTCACCCGGCCACCATCCTTATGTCTAAGGTCTTGGAACATATACTTTTCTCTCATCATGTGACGTGAGCATCCACTGTCCAAGCACTAGGACGTCTGTTTCTATCCTGTTGTTAAGCAAATCTGCAACATGTATTATCTTGTCCTTAGGTACCCAAAATGACTTGGGTCCTTTCGTGTTAGTTTTCATTGGACGAGAATGTTTAGTATGCCTGTTATGTATGCATCTATATGTAGAAGGCCCACTTTTTCCACACACTTTGCAAAAGGTGTTGGACAGGCCTGACTTGGCTTTAGCATACCTAACTGGAGCTTTTGAAGCTCTTTGCTGCATAGGTGGTTTTGACTTATTGTGAGATGCCTCATGCTTCTCATTGTCATAACCAAGGCCATATTTATCAAATGGTGACCTAGAATACATTAGGATAAGACTAAGATTATCTGAGCCTCCTACAAATTTTGACAGAGTGTCTGTCAAGTATGTTACATCTTGTTTTAGTTTTGCAACTTCACAAGAATTGTCAGGCTCACATTCAGATTTGTCAGTTAGACTGACATTCTCTGATTTTAGCTTATCATTTTCTTGAGCTAAACTTTGTTTTTCAATGCAGACTCTATCGTATTCTTTTGTTAATTTTGCAAACTTCTTTTTAAGACTTTTGTATTCATGAGATAGTATGGATGAGTCATGTAGCAATTCATCAAAGGCATTTTTGAGAGTAGATGGGTCAGAATCTGTTACTCATCATCATCAGTGTACTCATTCTCTGATGATGTGTTAGCCATGAGGCAAATGTTTGCCTCTTCCTCAGCTTCCTCTTCCTTATCTGATGAGGATAAGTCCAAGTCCTCCCATGTAGCCATTAAGCCCTTCTTTTTCTTGAAGAACTTCTTCTTCTCTTTTAAGTCAGGACAGTCAGCTTTGAAATGGCCTGGCTTTTTGCATTCAAAGCATAGAGGTGGACCTTTTTCTTTGGAGTCTGATTTCTCTTTAGAAAATTTTTTGTTGAACTGCTTTCTCTTGAAGTTACTTTTCTTTCTCCACATATGTTTTATCTTTCTGGAGATAAAAGATAATCCATCTTCATCTGATCCTTCATCACTGTCTAAAGGTTCAGCATCATCTGAAGACTCAGCAGCTTTAAGGACTTTCGAAGAACTGACTTTCTTTGCCTTTAAGGCAATGGACTTTCCCTTTCTGGAATTGTCTTCTTCATTCAATTCAAGATCATGAACTTTTAATGACCCTAGAAGCTCTTCCAGAGAGAGAGTGTTCAGATTCTTAGCTTCTTGAATGGAAGTGACCTTTGGTCTCCACTGCTTGGAGAGACTTCTCAGAATTTTTCTGATATGATCTCTATTCTCATATATTTTTCCAAGATATCTGAGACTGTTAGTTATTGTTTGAAATCTTCCAAACATCTAATCTATAGTCTCATGATCAGTCATCTTGAAGAGTTCATACTGGTGAACCAGCATGCTTATCTTTGACTTCTTCACTTGTGATGAGCCTTCATGAGCAAGAGCCAGTGTATCCCAGATTTCCTTAGCTGTGTTGCAGCTGTGAACCTTATCATGTTCTGATCTGGTGATGGCACACATCAAGTAATGTTTGGCCTTGAGATTTAGTTGATGTTTTGCTTTTTGATCTACACTCCAATCTGCTCTAGCCAAGGCTGCTCCATTTTCACCTCTTGGCTCAGAATAACCATTCTCAATCAGTTCCCAGATGTCTAAGTTCTGTGCATCCAAGAAGGCCATCATTCTCTTCTTCCAATAATCATAATCAGTTCCATCAAAGAGTGGAGGTCTGTTGATAGCTTGTCCTTCTGCATCCATGATTGTAGGATCGTACTTCCTCAGCACTTGTTAGATGCTCAACCCTTTCGAGGCTGAGCTCTGATACCAACTGAAGTTGACACAGGCAAACACAAGAAGGGGGGTTGAATTGTGTTTGTTAACATTTTTCGAAAACAACCTTTTCAAGAACAGTTTTCTCACACAAAGATAAAGAGGCAGAAGCAAACACACAAACTTTTGAAAGAATAAGAAATTCAAGTTCAAATCCCCACAGTTAGTATAAACACGTAAAACTGAAGAGATAAGGGATTAGAAGATTCACGCAAGTTGTTTTATCCTGGTTCACTCTCTTCCAACCAAGAGCTACGTCCAGTCCCTTCTACTTGAAGGTTTTCTCCACTATTCTCCAAATAGATTATAGCAAGTATTCAACACCTCTCCAGGTACACAAGTATTCCTTTCTTACCAAGCCTCTTCAGGCTCTACCTCTAACAAAGAGTTTTTGGTTTCTTTGGTCTTCTAACTCACTATGTGTGAGGATCTGAAAGTTTAAGATCAGATGATTATTATAACAATACTCAAGTTAAGATATTACAAACTTTTGCTTTCTGAAAGAATAAAAGAATGTTTTCTCGCAAGAGATTTCTTGAGATTTCTGTATATGTGCAAAAGTTGTATCTTCAAAGGTCTTGGTCTTCTATTTATAGAGACATTGCTTTTATCTTCAAATTCATCAACTGTTGTATTTGAATTTTCCCGTTTAGGGATAGAATCAACAATATAATATCCGTTGTGACTCAGCTTGCTCGTGGCCATTGTACTATATGACAATATTCTTGCATGAAACGGGCACACCTCTGGGCAAATGCAACTTAAAAAACTGTCTTGCCTTCCTTATACAAATTTCAGTTATTCCAGCGTAAAATGTGATAGGGTACAAGTCGTTTTGCATTGTACTATATTATTTTTTGCAATTCCTCATATGTACTATGTCTCTCTCATAGAAACAAGACAATAAAACCGTTAATAACAAATAAGAAGGACCATCATATATTTGAAATAAATAACAAACATTTGAAATAAATATTACTATATGGTTGAGATATAAATTCTGATTATATCAAGCATTCATTTTAAGTGAAGAGCTCGTCTACTTAAAAGGTGCGTCTATACGCTCATAGCTAAAATTCTATTTAGCTCGTCCAGTGACGTGGCAAATTTTGCTCATCCATAAACAAGTCTTTGGACTTGCTACATATAGGTGAAATCTTAGATTTGCGTCTGCTGACGTGGCACAAACGCTCGTCTACTTACATGAGTTAAGAGCTCGTCCACAAGTACTATTCTAAAGCTTGTCTATTGGTACTGTTTTATATTCCGTCTACTAGAGCATATTCTCATAATTAAAATATATCATATAATTTGAAAGACTTGTCTATCCGGTTGGACGCGGTATAGACTCTTTAGTGATTTCCATAACATATTGAATTTCGAATACCCTGTAAGACTTAGATAAGACATGTTAGAATTTAACTAATACTTTGTCATACAAGTTTAATCTTTTTGTTAATATCAAAACACAGAGATTATTTAATCCAAAATACTTTTGTTCCAACCATGTATGCACTGCTTTTTTTGGTGCCTATGTTGGTAAACTTGTCAATATATTTAATGTATTTTCCATTTCTCACTTAAACTCGGTTGTTTGACTTTCTTCCATTTCTCAGTCTCCAACTTTTCTTGGATTGTTTGTGGCGTGTGTGAAATATATTACTATGTGACTTTAGCACTGTGATACTTTGGAGTGATTTAAACGAGGGTGTCTAATTCGAGTACTTTTTTTATTTATTTATAACAATTCAAGTACTTTTCTAAAATTTGAAGAAATAAGCTCAAACAACTTCCTTAAAATAATTTTGTGAGAAAGTATTAGGGAAAATTCCATGAAAGTGTTGAAATGGACATTTTGGATAAATGATATTAATTATGTGGTAAGTGGTCCATTTTACCATAAGAATGCAGGGTCTCATTTCCTTTTCTCTTATTTTTCGGAAAAGTATCTATAGGATGATTCAATTAATATTTTTTAATTCTTTAGGATTGTCGTGCAAAATATGTGAAAAAGTTCGTTAAGAAACTGCACACAATATTTCATGGAAGTTGCTGTTAGAAAAGATTTGATCATTTGAATAGAGGTTGAGTTATCCAAAACATGATCCCCTGCCGATCATTTGTGACCAAAATGACTTCCAGAGGTGTGTGAGGAAAGGCATACAATGTATGGTCTGTTACCTAAAATTATATTGCTTAAACTTAAAATCATTGCCCATCATGATGATGAATTTTTGTAACTGCAAATTAGGAGCATTATAAACCTAATGTAAAAATATGTGTTGATATGGTAATATATTATGTATCTATGATAGAATCAGTTAGGATCCATTCGGAGCAGTCTTATGATAAGTTAGTTTCCATATGTGTTACATTTTTTTATAACACAGGGCTTTGTTTCCACATGTGTTAAATTTTTAACACACATGGAAACTATAGTTTCCATGTGTTATAAAAAATTAACACATAAAGAAACTAAGTTTCCGTGTGTTATAAAAAAAAATTAAAACACACATGAAAACTTAGTTTCCACATGTGTTAAATTTTTTTAACACACATGGAAACTATTTTCGTATGTTATAAAAAAGTAACACATAGAGAAACTAAGTTTCCTGTGTGTTATAAAAAAAATTTAAAACATACATGGAAACTTAGGGCCTGTTTGGTTTGCATTTTTATTTCCTGTTTTCATTTTCTAAAATTTGTATTATTATAAATTGTTAACAAGATGATGAAAGACTCCTATAATAAACAATTGTGACAAAGAGAGGATGAAAGGCTAATTAGGAAGAATGCATTTCCAGAAACAATGAAAACAACTATTTGACATTTTCAAAATTTCTAGAAATGCTGGATGTGTTTTCCAAATTTGAAAAAGAAAATGATGTGGCAAATACTAAAATCAATACAGATTTTCAAAACAGGAAGTGAAAATGCAAACCAAACAGAACAGGCCCTTAGTTTCCGCATGTGTTAAATTTTTTTAGCACACATGGAAACTATAGTTTACGTGTATTATAAAAATTGAACACATACAGAAAGCAACTTTCCATACACAAAAACTTAGTTTCCTTGAGACCCACACCAATCCTTGAGAAAACTGCTTTCGTGCAACTGTTTCACCCTCTTCTTACTATAGACCCACTCCAATCCTTTGAGAAAGCACCATACTCAGTATTAAGGTTATCAAAACTTAACTTCTTTTGGACTCAACTAATTCTAAAATCTTCTTCCTCTAAGGGGCATCCTGAGATCACATTAAAAATGGCGAAGGTTGTGGCGGTTCTTGGAAGCAGGGAGGGTGTCACTGGAACTATTTACTTTAATCAGAAAGAAAATGGTCCAACCACTGTAACTGGAAATCTTACTGGTCATAAGCCTGGTCTCCATGGCTTCCATGTCCATGGCCTAGGCAACACCACTAATGGTTGCATGTCAACTGGAGCACATTTCAATCCTAATCGGAAGGATCATGGTGCTCTCGAGGATGAGAATCGTCATTTCATCTGAAGGGGAGGTGGGCCGCACGTCTCTTCCCTTAGTCTCCGACCCTTTCGCCTCTGCTTGAAGTTTCTGGCCTGCTCCTTGTGCTCTCGGTGCTGTATTGCTCGAGACCTGACCATTTCCTCCTCTGCCCGATGGACTGGGCATTGTGGGTGGTGTGTGAGGTGAAGGGAGAAGAGAGAGTGCAGTTGTACATGGGTGGAAGAGGATGGGATGGACGACAGCTGAAAGGTAGGGGGTAATTTTGGAGGGAAAAAAAAATGAAAAAATAGGGTAAGGGGAGGTGGGGGGATTAAGTGGGGTTGGTGGGAAAATCATTAGCCTTATTTTATATTTATTAATTAATTAATTAACTCCATTAGTCCATCCTTATTCCAATCCGAATAGATCCCACAGCTAGAGCTGTCAATTCGGGTCGTCCGACCCGGCCCGAACGGGCCAAAGCAAAGGAACGGGCCAGGCCAGCCCGACCCGGTTTTAATGTGGGCTGCCTATTTACTAGCCGAGCCTAGCCTTATTACAGGCCACCAGGTCATCAGGCCAAATCAGCCCTTTATTATAAAAAAAAATAAAAATAAATAAATACAGTAATGATTAAAAACTGTGATTCAAAGTTTAATGAAAATCAGTAAAGTATTTTTTTTTCTTTGTAAATCAGGAGTGTGGTTACTATATGGCTATACCTACAAGCTACTACCAATACCTATGTTGAACCCACAGCAGATAAAGATCACCCAAAAACCGGTAATGAAGAAGCATTACAGTAACGAAAAGAGGATCACAACTTTATAGTAGATTGGCGCGAGACTGAGCAAGAGGAGGATGCACGACAACACGAAAACGGCGGAGCAGGAGGACAGCGCGCGAGCAGGACGAAGACGAGCATGGCGGAGCAGGAGCACGGCCCACGAGCTGGACGAAGACGAGCCGACGAATCAGGAGCAGCAGCGCACGAGCAAGGCGAAACAGGAGCTGAGTGGCATCCTCAGTGGCGCACGAGTGTCGGGCAAGGCAGAGCAGGAGCAGCGCCGACATGAGAGGACTGAGAGTGAGAGAAACGTTCAAAATTTTTAGATCTAACAAAGCTTGGGTCGTGTGGGAGAGAGAAACCAAAGGGGAAAGTGTTGTTTTTTGGGAGTGAGAGACAGTAAGAATTGAAATGGAGGATCACATCACAAATCAACACATGAGTTTTTTTTTTTATTTTACCAGGCCAGCCCGAAGTCCAACTGGCCAGCCCAACCCGAACCCAATGGCCCGGTCGAGCTAATAGGGTTGGGCCAAAAAGATCTAACTTTTTTCGGGCTTTATTTAGGGATCCCAGCCCAGCCTAAAATGCGGGCCATTCGGGTGAGCCCATCGGGCCGGGCCAAAATTGACACCTCTACCCACACTAGCTCCAAAAGAACCCACCTGATCCACAAAGAGTCAAGGACGGACCACATAATACTTTCCATTTTTAAGCAACTCCTCCCAGTTTCCACATCTCACGTCTCAAATATCCACACCCAAGTCCCAACACAAACCAAACTCTAGAAACCTCAGAAAAGTGAAAAAAACGCAACCGACCCAAAAAAAATCAATGGCCGCCGCAGCACCGCCACCGCCACCAACACCGGCGCCGGAACCCGACACCACACTCCCCGAATCCACCCCATTGGGCCACCCAATCTTCACCCGCATCCGCCTAGCAACCCCCTCCGACGTCCCCCACATCCACAAACTGATCCACCAGATGGCAGTCTTCGAACGCCTCACCCACCTCTTCTCCGCCACAGAATCCTCTCTCTCCTCCACCCTCTTCCCTTCCACACCCACCACAACACAACCCTTCCACTCCTTCACCATCTTCATCCTCGAAGTCTCTCCAACCCCATTCACCGACACACCAAACAACCACCCTTTCTACGACCCAGTTGTGAAAGTTGTGAACCTGGACCTTCCCATTGAAGACCCAGAAAGCGAAACGTTCAGGGTTCAAGGTGGTGGTGGTGATGTTTGTGTTGCTGGGTTTGTTTTGTTTTTTCCAAACTACTCAACCTTTTTGGGGAAGCCAGGGTTCTATGTGGAGGACCTCTTTGTGAGAGAGTGTTATAGACGTAAAGGGCTTGGGAGGATGCTGCTTTCCGCGGTGGCGAAACAGGCTGTGAAGATGGGGTATGGGAGGGTGGAGTGGGTGGTGTTAGATTGGAATGTTAATGCTATCAAGTTTTATGAGGAGATGGGTGCTAAGATCTTGCAGGAATGGAGGATTTGCAGGTTGACTGGTGAGGCTCTCCAGGCTTATGGAGGTGCTGATTGAAAATTTAAGTTTTGCTTTTTTTAAATGGATTAAGCAACTTTTTATGGTTTTATTGGTTAGTTATTATCTGATGGAAATTAAATGGAGTTTCAAGTTGTATGGGGTGGTATGATATGGATAACAGTAGTTGTGTTGTGTTCTTTTCTTTTTAGAAGTTATTTTAATTATGTTATTCTACATAGTGACTGTTCGTTTTAAATGGAATTTGCTGTGTTTTTTTCTCCCGATGAATATTCTATAGTGTTGTTTGGTTGGTTATCAAGTCATTTTCAATTTGTTATTGTACATTGCAAGTGTTCTTGCTGTAGATTCGATCCATGTCTGGATTTTCCTCCACTATGTTGCCTAATATGAGGCTCTTCAAGGTGATGGTGGTGCTGATTAAGTTTAGATTTTATAGAATTGGGTTAGAATTAGCCAACTTTTTGTAGTGATTTTGGTTGATTATATGATTAAAAAAAATGTTGAAATGGAATTTAAGTTGTTGGTCTGAGATGGGGTTAGTATGGATAAATGGTTGCACTTTTTGTTTGGAGTAATGTTATTTTGACACCCAAATTGGACACCATGGGGGACATCCTAGTGTTTTAGTAGGCTATGAACCAATGAAATTAAGAGAGAGAAAGAGTAAAGTGATTCATAGCCTACTAAAACACTAGGATGTCCCCCATGGTGTCCAATTTGGGTGTCAAAATAACATTACTCGTTTGTTTTTGAAGTCATTTTCATTGTTCTGCTCTGTAACTTTTTGTTTTAAATGGATTTTGCTGTTGTCTAGCTGGAGATGAGTACATGTGATGTTTTCTATTGTATTCATTTCCTCTCCGGTGTTCATCCCTTACAAAGGGAACCCTTGATTCAATGTCTTGTGGAATAGAAATATATATAGGAACTCTAGTTCCGCATTATTTATCCCTAACAAATTTCACTTAAAAGAGTCCCTAATTTTTCACCCTCTTGTGTGAAAGAAATTATGGTGAATGATATAGAATTTAGTGTAATTCATAGTTATTGTACTATGTTGTAGTTGTAGTGTACCCCAAAAGAATTGGTGATCATTTTTATTGAACAAAACTGCAATAATGTGTATGTTGAGCAATGAGCGGTTCTTTTACCCCTGTTTTATCCAATTTGTTTTCTGTTTTTTAAAATTTTTCTTCATTGTAAAGGAAGAAACTTGTAGGGGCACCGATTAGAGTGGTGTTAGTTTCTCGAAGGCTCTTTACTAGGAAGCATCTTGAGTCTTCTTATTGGCTTTATCAAGAAGAATATTTATTTAAAGTGCTTCCAGGTGTCTCTTTACTAGGAAATCTGCTTGAAATCTCCATTGGAATTGACCAAACACCATCTTTAATAAAATCACTGGCAGTAGCATTTAGAGATCTATGCAATTGAGTAGGGAATATCAGAATATTCACAATAGGCTCGACTAGAAATCTGTCAGACTAGAAGTTTATACTGCAACCATTACCAATTTGCCAACTAGCATTGCTATTAACAAGACTAACAAAGTGCTTCAACCCTGTCCAAGTGGAGGAGCTGATGTGATACATCATAGGAACATTGTGCTTAAACACTCTTGCTCTAATTAGAGAAGCCCATTGAGATTTTGAAGCAATCAAATTCCACCAAAGTTTTAGCATAGCAGCATTATTAATTGTCTTTAGAGATCTTAACCCGAGGCCACCTTCAATGAGAGTGCTACACGCTTTACTCCATGAGACAGTGATTATCATTCTAGTGTGTATGTCACCAGACCATATGAAATTTCTAAGCCATTGGTCAATCAATTTAAGTAAGGAAGAAGGCCAAGCATAAATCTGTAAACCATAGAGGAGCATACCATGAATAACCCTAATATTTATATGGCAGGGATTCGATTTCTTAGACCATGATTCGTTTGATTTCTTTAATTTTGAAAACAATTAACATAATGAAAATAAGATATTATCTTTTTATAATTATAACGAAACATGGAAAAAAATGGCGCTGAGGTACCACGAAAAATAAAGTAGTTACTATTCAAAAATCATATGGATGCACATATTATTTAAGGTGAGTATTGACATTCTCATGTATAATTTTTTGTAAAATAAAAAGCTAAAATTATGATTGGTTAGTAAGAGTATAGTTAATAATTTGAAATGTTAATAGCATTTTACTAATGTTGAATAGTACTTATATTAGCGTAAACAACACTTTTGTGGAAGATGGAGGAACCTATTCTCTAGAGCAAAAGGTGCTAGTAACATCTCACGAAAAATGAAAAAGGGAAGCCCATGGCAACAGCTCCAATAATTAAGTTGAACACAGGTGAAAGCTTCGTAGCTTTTATTCTCAGTTTGAAAACTTTTCGAGAAAAATTGGAATGGAATATCTATGAGCCTCAAGCCCAATTTTAAAGTGTTGGATTTAGGTATTTTCCTCCTCCATTGTTGGATTGCTTCGTTCATGTTAGTGAGCTTTTTGGGCTTGGGGCAACTCAACTCTATTTATTAACAATAGGGCCTTACTTTTTATTCTGTTCCACACACATTGCACTTTTTTTTTTTGTGACACCCGGGCCTGACGAGGACGGGGAGTGGTCGCCGGTGCAAGAAGGTACGGACAAAGAGCGGCTCCTGGCAGACTTCTAGGGTGTGGAAAACTATTATAAGCTTTAAGGTAACCCATTAATCATATAATAAACTGAATTAACCAAATATTTGCACGTGATTAACCAAATATTTACATGGTTGTGGAAAATGATTGTAAGTTTCAAGATGACCCATTAACCATATAACGAACTGAATTAACCAAATATTTGCATATGATTAACCAAATATTTTCACCTAATTAACCAAAAATGTTAAAGTGTTGGATTTAGGTATTTTCCTCCTCCATTGTTGGATGGCCACTGCTATTTGCACCATGCAAAATACTATTTGCACCTTGCAGCTTCAAATTAAATTTTTCATTCCCAAAAATACCCTTTCACCCGCTCACTCCATTCAGCCCACAACGAAACCACACCCTTTCTCACACTCTTCACACCCCTGTCACCTTTACCATTATCACAACCTCTGCCATTATGACACAACAATGAAGGGTGATTTTTTTTTTTTTGGTTTTTGTTATTGGTTTTCATGATGTTGCAAAAGCGAAGAAGATAAGAGGGTTCGAAGTTGTTTTCGATCGTGTTTTAGCAAAAGGATACAACCTCTTCATCATCGTTCATGCACGTCAATACAATTTTTTTTTTAAATAAAAAATATTAACAACATGAATAAAGCTTAAACAAGGTGAACTTCCCTCAATTTTTTTTTACTTCTATTTTTTTTTTTTTTTTTGCTATGTAAAGTCTTGATTTTTCTAACAATGCAAATGAATTCAGACTGCTACAAAATTAAATGGGCATAACAGCTACACATATAAGTGTATTGCCATATTTTATTTTAATAAAAAAAACAATCATTGTCAATTAGTATAGAAAATTCATGTAAGTTTTGGACTCAGCTCATAAAATTTTAGCATGCAATACTTATTGTAATTAGTGACTTATAAAGGTCAAAACTCATTGAAATATGTTGATATTTGTTATCTTTGATCCTAACACATATATGAACAATTCCAAAGGGGTGTCATGTTAAAAGCTCATCTTGGTATTATTATTTTAAAAAAAAAAAAAAATTCAAGCAGATTCGATTTCAGCACAACCACAAAAAAATATGATATTGTTATCAAGCTTCTTCTCAAAGTGCATGCTTCAAAATCACCCAATTTCTCTATAATTTTAAATGTTTCATTGTTTGTATGTTTTCCTAATGAGGAACTTAGAATATATTCAAACTAACATACAACCAGTCATAGAAATCTAGAATCACACATCAAGCTCAAGAGGTTCATACTTTGCATAGATACATAAACACTTATAATCGATTATAAACACTTAACAATGATTATTGGACGAAACATAAGGCACAACAAGTCAAGTTACTCATCAAGAAGTCAATTAGTCATGGAATAACATGTAACACACATCACAATATCATGTTACCACCACCAAAATGTCAAAGAAGCACAAAAAGACAGGTACAAGTACGAACACATAACTAACTAGTCACTGGATCTAATACCAAAAGCATAAAGGTTAATTGTGAACCTGATACATCTTAGTTAACCCTAGTTATACGATAATCCTATCATTATGTGTTCTCTTAAAGTCTTTTCTCTAAGACTCCCCTCCTTAGGAACAAGAACAATGGTCATATTCTTAACAACACTAGACTGCCAGCAGATAGCGTATAATTCCCTTAACCCAAAGATTGAAACTCTTGATATAAATTTACCCTCTCTTAAACAGTCTCAAAAAGAATTTATCATCAATTTTTAACTCGTCCAATTCAAAGCCTAAAGCAACAAGAAACACATGTTGTTCATATTCCTATGCTCATCTAATTGTCCCTTAAGTTCACTTGGCTCTAGGGGTCCTACTGTCAAAATATCATTCGCCCCTATCTTAACCAGCAATAAGAACAAATATCCTCGTGCCCCTCAACTAAACACTCAAGACAAAGTGTAGTAACTACATTACAATCAAGCACAGAAGAATATATTATGCATTTATTAATAAAACAAATGTACACAATATCTCACATACATATGAAGTTAACTTGTTTGCTAAATAGAAAATTATACTAATCCCCATTTTGATTTACATGTATTATAGAGACATGATTTATGGACAACAAATAAATTTTCAGAACAATAAACAATTAATTTTTCAATCACAATAAATAATTAATCAAAATCAACAACATACGACAACTCTTATAAGTAGAGAACAATTTAAATAGGAAGTGGAGGCAATATGGTTATCCTTTGCAAGAATAACAACAACAACAACAACAACAACAACAACAAAAAAAACATTCAAGCACTTGTCAACTCCAAAGTTTCTCACACAAACCAAATTTAAAATCTTTTTGTCTCTAATAAAACCCACACCCTTGCCTATTAGTCGTCATAAATCTGTACACCATCACAGTCCGATTTAGAATTGAACTGCTCTGATACCATAAATGTAACGCCCTTCGTTACATTAGTGACTCAACAAAAAAAAATGTAATAAAATCCTTTAAAACATTCAATAAGGCATAAATACTCCAATAAAATTTTCACAAATTATATATGTCAGAAAATACCTCAATAATTTAAAAATAAACATTGGTAAGATAATCCTTACATAAATAATTTTAATTGTCTCAAAACCCGGGCGTCTACTAATAATAACCAAACCATAAAATAAAACAATATAGTTTCAGCCACAAAAGGCTCCTTATTGGATATAATACTAACCAAATATAACAAATAGCTAAACTCAAGTATTAAGTCTTCAAGTCTCCTTGTTCTCAGCCGGCGCGGTACCCGAAAAATCAACCATGGTACCCGTAAAAATTATATACATAATAACCCCTTTAAAATAAGCAAAAATTGTTCCAAATCACATATAATTAAAAGGATAACTCAGCAGTCAACACATTCACATCTCAAGCTTTTAATCATGTCAATCATGCATACTATATGCAATACAACTCCACGAACACGACTCGGTGATTCCCAGAATCACTTGACTTGACTCTTTGGTTCCCAGAACCGGTGTGAATCCCAGATCCACTAAGGTCTATGAGCTCATATCCATGCAATGGCGTCCCACTGCCTTCCCCATCCCAGATGTGGATATTTTCAATAATTTGATATCCCATCCCAGATGGTGATATCTCTCATCCTATTCCCGGAATAGAATGTATACCGTCATCCCTTCCCGGAAGGTAATGACCAACTCATGCATAATGCAATATGTCATCCCAGATGACCATTAAATGGGTCCTCAGACTCTATGTATCACTAACAATGATATAATGTCATGCCGAGGCAACATTATAACTTCATATAACATAACAGAGCATGTCACGACAACACTAAAACATTATATATTGTAAAAGAGCATGTCACGGCAACACTATAACATCATATAATCATATAACACAACAGAGCACAATAGCACGATAACATCATATAACATAACAGAGCATGTCACGACAACACTATCACATCATATAACATAATAAAACATGTCACGACAACACTATAACATCATATAACATATAAAGACATATCAATCAACCATAAACTCGTACCAATTTCATATATAATCACAAAACTCATAGTAATATTCACTTAATTTAATATTAATTTCGTTTTTACACAAAACCCCCAATTTAGAAAATAGGATTTGATCAACTATTGGTTCTTGCATTCAAAACTCTCCAAAATCATAATTTAAATTAAAAACTCAGTTTCCCCAAATCGTTTCCACCATGGAAGGTTGAGAAAAGGTTGTTTTTACTCACCTCTTGAAGACCTCCAAATAGCTCTAAGCGTTTCCTACGACGAATCCTAACGTTTGCCAAGAGTTCTCCTCATCTTCCTCTTCCTAGACTCCCTCTTCCACAACTCTCTCTTCTTAATCCTTGAATTTATTTTATTCTTAGCCGTTTCTGAGTTTCTAGGTATAATTAGGGTTCAAAAATGCACCCTAAGAGTGTTAAGATTCTATTTATAGGGCCCCCAGTAGCTCAAAACGTGTAAAAACGCGCTAAGCCCGCTTACTGTGCATATGGTGCTGTAGTTCATGTATATCTTGAGTTATAAACATCCAAAAATTATAAACTTTATATCGTTGGAAAGATAAAAGAATTATCTACAACTTTTATGAAGACCAGAAAATCTGAAACGGGCGTTTAGATGGTCAAAACTGGGATAGAAAATTTAAAAACGGTTCTAACGCTCGAACATGAATAGTGTGTACGAATTTGGCCATAACTTGAGATACAAGAATTCAATTTGGACGAATTTGGTGTCTATGGAAAGCTAAGAGATAGAGCTACATTTCTTATGAATACCTCGAATTCAAACAAATTATCTTTAGTTACGAAATATCCATCTGAAGTTAGGTATCAAGTCATAGGAAGTCTATTATGCGAAATTGGGCCTAAAACACTCAAACTATCTATTTAACCTTTTTTGAGCCACTTACGAGATTTTAAGCACTTCAAAATTGAAATATAAAAATTCTAATAATTTAATTCCTATCAAATTAACTAGTAGTCAATTTTTGGGATGTTACATGGTTTGTTGAAGGATAAGTGTTTGTGTGAATCATGTACGTGTGCTAAGGAAATCGGAATTTCGGCGAAACTTGTTTCAGACAGAAAACCCATATTCTAAGGTAAAGAGGTTACCTGAGGGATTTTTCCGATAGCTATATGCCACTAGTGTGTGGTCTGTATAATTTATTTGAGCTTGTTTGTGGTGGTTTAAATTATTTTACGTAGTTAATTTATCTGCTGTTAATTATCTGTGCTTGATTAATTATCTGTAGATATGTGTTATAGTATTTGAATGCATGATATAAACTGTATTATCTGTTATAGCATTGATGTGGAATATTTATTGATGTTGATTGTTAATTGAGAAGTCTGATAGTGGTCAGTGCTCAATTAATTAACGAGATAAAAGCTTTACAAAGCTTGATGAAGAACATTAAATATTTAATTGAGAAATATGGGCAAATAATATTATTTAAATATTTGAATTGTTGGAAATCAGAAATAGATGAAAATGCTATTATTTTAATGATTTATCGGTGTAAGAGTGATCTATGAGTCATAGTGAGGGCGTAACCGTGAAAAAAATTTAGTGATGCTAACTTTTACGTAAGAAATTCTAAAATAAAATAAGAAGTTATTAGAAAAGGTTAATTTTCAAAAATAACTTAATTATTATAATGAGAAGATTATCCAAAGAGAAAAAGTCAAATTTCGACTTAAAATTTTTTTTATGCTACCGACGGTTAATTCTGAAAATATTTATGGAAAGCATTTTTAAAAAAATAGCAGTATTTATTTGAACAAAGATTTAGTCTCAAATGACTTCTTTTTCAATAACTGAAGTTTCGGAAAAAAGATTTTCAGAGGAAAATGAATTTCTTGGTGATTTGACGGTTTTATAAATGAATTTCAAACGGAAAAGATTTTCTCTAAATGAGTTTTATTCAACGGTGTTATTTCTGACAACTTGGATAAGTTGCGGAGACTTTATTTTGGAATTGTGTTTCACAGAACGAAAACGATGTAAGCGTTGAAACGTGAGCCTAGTAACCGAGACGTCGTGCTACTAGTGTTCTGTAAGAAAACACGTAGAAAAGTTGTGTAAGTTTTGTGCCTTATAATCTACAAACCTAAGATTGGTACATCGGTATAGTGCTTCGTGATTCACACATTTGGACCTTGTGTCCTATTGTTGAGGATGAACATTAAACTTAAGGTTTAAAAGTTGAGATGGTCGTGAGCTTTGAGCTTCGACAAGGAAAGAATGAACCAAAAATAAAAGAGACGAGAATAAAATGTTTTTCATATGTTATTTGGCAGATGTGCCTGTGTTGACCATTGTGCCTTTATTGACCAATGTGCCATGTAAATTTGATCATTGTACCGTAATGGACAATGTATCTTTATGGACAAATGTTTCATTTATCGCGTTGACCATTGTGCCTGGAGTAGGACAATGTGCCATGTTTGTGTTGACCATTGTTTCTTTCGTTGACAATGTGCCATGTAAGAGCCCGATCTGCTCAAACGAAAAGAAGTTTGGAATCTCTGGAGATTAAGCAAAAAGTAGATATTGAACGTTGAAGTGTCATGCATTTTTAAAATGACGATGACTATCGGGTATGAAACTCATTGTTATAACTATATATGCCTATATGTTGTTTTGTGTGTCGCGCATGTAGTTATCGTGTTTAAATCCATATATTGGTATCTCACCCTTGCACGTTTCCTTATTGGTTTCTCTTCTGTGTGGTATATATTTATTTCTGAATACAGATGGAGCCCGGGGTACCACTGGCTCATATGGGGATACGTTCCCTGACATTTGAGCATGCTGCGAATGGTGGTGCATGGGTGATAAACCCAGGGGCACATAACGCCACCTATACTGGCCCCATGCCCATGATCGAAGCACGCTAGCGACGGGACCTCAGCGAAAGATCCATACGGTGGAGACTATCGAGGTATCATTACCTCTGATGTGGATTTTACTACAGCATCTAGTGGACTAGGGAGAGTTGGAGATTCATCCTCCGATAGTACAACCTTTGCATGCAGCAGCACCCGCATCACCTCCTGCGCCGATTGTTTCACTACCAGAAAGCAGCGAATTACCGATGGCCTGTTACCGATGGCAGGAATTCCGTCGAAAATTCTATCAGTTACTGACGGAAAAAGTCATCGGAAAGCCGGATTTTGAAAAGTCACAAACATTTCTGACTGAAAGGCCGTCGGAACCGTTACCGACAGGCATTCCATCGGTATGTCCGTCGGAACCTTGGTGCGAAAAAATGGCAGGAACACTTACCGGCGGAAATTTTCGTTGGTAACCAGTTGGTAAAAATATTTTTTATTTACCGACGAAAATTCCGTCGGTAATTTGAATTCGTCCGTCGAAAATTTGAATCCGTCTATAGTTACCAATGGCCTAGTCCATCAGTAACTTTCTAATATGTTCTGAAACCGTTTCCCTCCCCCCTCACTTCTGCAAACCCTTCCTCTCTCATCTCTCCCAACTCTCCTCCCTCTCCTCACAGGTGAACCGAGCCGCGGCCCTCCTACTCATCTCCGGCAACCCGAAACCCACCCACCATCGTGCGCCCCTTTTCCCCTTCCTCTTCTTCTTCATTTCTCCCTCTCTCCCCGTTCTCTTTTCCCTCTTTCTTCTCCACCCGCGCCACTGTCGTGCGCCACTGCCGCCACCTTCTCCGCCGCACGCCACCACTGCCGCCACCTTCTCCGCCGCACGCCACCACGGTGAGGTAAGCAGCCACCTTCTCCTCCAACTCTCTTCTCTGTTTATGCATTATAGTAACTCAAACTTTGTCTTCTCCATAGAACCACCACCAGTTTGGAGCACCAGCCACCTTGCCTGACGAATTCCGGTCACTAGTGTGGTTGTTTCAGGTGAGTTTCCAATTTTTTAAATTTTTTTTTGTATATTAATTAATTGTTTATGTATGGTTGTTAATTAGGATGTTAAATTGTTAGTACAATGTTAAAATGTGTTATGTTTCGTTGGATCATTTTTTTTAAGTGTGTTGGACTGTTGTGTTGGAGTTTTTCCATGTTATCTATTTATGGTTTGGAGTGTAATTAAATGTAGGTTTTGTTTTATTTCTATTTTTTTTTTATTTAGGGTTTGATTGTGGTTAGAAATATGTGTCATTCAATGCTGCTTATTGGTAGTGTAAAATTCACCTTTAGCTTTTGATGATGTCATATAAAATTTAAATCAATACTTTTTTTTTTTGACTTAATGCAAGAAGAAGAAGAATCGGACTTACAATCAGATGACGATACCGAGTCTGAATAGAAATTTTACTGTTAAGTTATTTTTATTGTATTTTAAAGACTTACTTATGCAATTAAATGTAAGACTTGACAAATATTGTTGTATTTTAAATATTGGTTTATTAGATTAGTCTTTTACATGTCGATTGATTTATTGTTTTTAGATTGACTTATAATTGTGTAATAAAAATAGATATGTCAGCATCAGGAGGAGAGCCGCCCCGCCCCCCACCGCCTAGCGGTGATAAGGGGAAGGGGAAGGCTAAGCGGGGACGATACACCGTCAAGTCCCAGGTACTTGCCCATTTTGCTACAGGTCCATCCGCACCCACCGCACCCACCTCGACCGCACCTACAGGAGCCTCCCCCGACCATCCTACACCCTCCCCTACCCATTCTACACCCTCACCGACCCATACTACACCATCCCCTACCCATACACCATCCTCGACCCACACTACCCCATCCTCCACCCATATTGCACCCACTCGCTTTGGGCCATGACGCTCACTAGCCAGCTACTCGCCGCCCCCTACTACACCCACACCACACCCACACCCAGCACCACCATCATCATCGGCTGTGCCGGACATACAGCCAGCAGGATTATCATTTATGCCGACACCTGGGATGCCGCCACAACAGAACATTCCATCCTCATCATCTGCGCCCGCATACGATCACGGCACGGACATTCCAGCCACATCGTCTGTGCAGCAGTCGGCCGTGCAGGAGATCTTGCCTGAGTGGGCTAGGATTCCCGCACCTGAGGATCGACCATGGGTCACGCCTGTTTCTAGATTGTAAGTCATTTTTAATTTAATGTTTTATAATTTTGACAATTTTAATTACTATTCAACAAGTATATAATTTTTATTTGTCATATTGTTGAATTAATAAAATTATAAATTTTTCAGCTTCATCCCATCGAAAGTGGGATCAAAGCACATTACCTACGCCCTCAAGGCGCAGTTTCGTCACTTTTAGCAATCATGGGGGTCGATCCCGAAGGAGGACTGGGATTGTATCTTCACATGATTCGGGGTAAGTTGTTTATTATTTCCTAGAATTTTATATTTATTTTTCACGCATTTTATATATATTTTTGTATTATGTTATTAATATTTCTTTTTTGTTAACAGGCCCTTGTGCGCTGGTTACCGGAGCATACCACTCAGATACGTGCCATTTTTTACGACAGAGCTTCTGGTCAACTGAGGGACATGCTCCGGGAAGCTAGGGAAAGTCGGGAGCGTCCGGATTACATCGGCCCCAAGATTTGGGCCCGTCTATGTGCGTACTGGGACACTCCAGAGTACAAGGCGAACTGTGAGCAAGCGAAGAGGAATCGGACCTCCGAGAAGGGTGGGAGCATGCACACTGGTGGCTCGATTAGCCACATGCAGCATGCCAGTAACATGGTATGCATTTATAAATTTTATTTATAAACTATATCTTATTATTAAAAATTTATATTATAATTAATTTATTTTATTCCTGTGTCGGTTGCAGGCAGGAGAGCTTACTCGGTCTATTGATGTCCCCATGGTCTTTGAGCAGACGCATAATCGCTCGGACACAGGCGAGTTTGTTTATGAGAGGTCGAGGCAGACAGTGGTGAGCTAAAGTATCTTTTTACATTTAATGTATCTTTTTATAATTATAGTTTAATAATATAATTTTTGTAATGTATTGACGCAGGCGGAGTACAATGTCATGTTCAGTCAAGTAGCGTCTGAGGTTGCCTCCTGCTCTGGTGCCTCGGATCCTTCCCAGCTGGACCCCGCCGAGGTTGAGCGATTACAGACCAAGGTCTGGATGGATGTGGCGGGCGGGAAGAAGAAGGGGCAGATTTACGGTACCGCGACTCTGACTCGTTCCATTACTCGGGGGTCGACGCCGAGCTTGACCATTCGGGAGTCTACATCCTCCAGCTCACAGGACACGGAGGAGGTGCTGCACCTGACGCAGGAGGTGCAGGAGCAGAGGCAGGCTGCAGAGCGCATGCAGCAGCAGATGGAGACATGGTCTACGGTGATGACCTCTCTGATCATTTGCTTCCACTAGAGAGGCGTAGCGCTATACAGGGGGTCATCCATGCCAGCCAGCCCTCCACTACTTCTATCGTGCCACCACCACAGCCGCATGATGCCGGTGTGTCTTCGTGCCGCAGCCTGATGGTCAGTTGATGCCGATGAACTCCCCCCGACAGGATGACGATGACAGTTATTATGGTGATGATTATTAGGATAGTTGTAGATTTAGTTGTGTTTTGTAAATAGACGGATATTTTATGTATGAAATATTTATGTTTTTATGTTAATTTAATTTAATTGCCTTTTTAAATTTATTTGTAATTTCAATTTTGGTTTTAAATTAATTATAATAAATCAAAAAAAATTAATATTTAAAATAAAAATAATAATTTATATTTAAAATAAAAAAATAAATAATAATTAAAAACAATTTAAAAATTAAAAAATTTCAAACAAAAAAAAAACCCTCATTACCGACGGACAAGGCCGTCGGTAACAGCATGACAAAGTTTCCGACGGAAATGCCCGTCGGAAATACGTTACCTGATTTTCGACGAAAAAGTCCATCGGAAAAGTTTCCGATGGACTTTTCCGTCGGTAATATCCCAGCCTTTTCCGACGGCTTTTGTCCGTCGAAAATTTCCGACAGATATGGCCCGTCTGTCGGATACCCTTTCCTACGCGTCCAGTACCGATGGAATTGGGTCCGTCGAAAATTCAGTAGGAAAAGCAGTTTTCCGATGACTTTTATTCTTTTCCGACGGTTTTTGGCCGTCGGTAATACCCCCTTTTTTTGTTGTGTTTTGATTCTCGAGGTTGAGGAGGACCTGGAGGAGTTCATAGAGAAGAAGCCTGAGTATCATCTGCTTGATGATGATGAGGATTCTCCCGATGAGGGAGAGGGAGCGGGAACAGTAGTGTCTTCACCAGACACTCCTGCTGAGGGTGGGGATAATCATCACGGTCTCCCCATTGGTTACCATTAGCTCTGACCAGCTGTAGGATGAGTTCATTTTTGGGGTAGTGTTTTCGTCAGTCTATTTCTGGCTACTGAGAGCCATGATTTTGAGATGTGGTTCCAGACGATTCGCTACGTGTTAGTTATGTTTTTATTTTCGTTACTTTTTGTTGCTTTGAGAATGGCCTGTATTGATAAAGGCCCTGTGTAAAACTGGGTAGGGACGTAGTATGTATAAAACCTCTGATATATATATATATATATATATATATATATATATATATATATATATATCTATGTTTGACTATGTTGTTTGTACGGAAAGGAAAAAAAAAGGAAATTTTTTTTCACTATTTTGGTTATAAGATAACTATTTAAAAGGTATTATTTTCAGAAAGTAACCATCAATTTAAAGTTTTATTTTCCGCAACGGGTGAAAGGGTATCTCAATATATGTATATTAATATATGATTATTTGTATTAATATGAGATTGTGTTTATTAATATGTCACCTTATAAGAATATATGGCTTTGTATAAGATTCTATATGTTAATATATAATAAGTGATTTTATTAATAAAATGTGATCTTGTGTGTTAATAAGTGATTCTAAATGATAGTACGAAATATTGTAGGATTTAGTATTTAAATCGGGATATCGTAACTCTTAGACGTTAGTCTCTAAATCTATTAGATGTCGTAGAGATTCCTTCCTTGCAAACTAAAATCCTTTAACGGCCAAGTCATCTCATTTTAATCCTTAGAGTTTCAATTAGATACGAATTAGACTTAATATATTCCTAATTAATATAGGAGAATCCTCTTTTTAGTTATCTCCTAAGATCTTATCATAATCTTCTAAGGATCCTATCTAGAAATAACTATCAAATCTGTCATTAAACTTCCATCGCAGTTTTGACCATGTTAGACTCTGATTTAGGATACTATCATGAACCATGAATTTGTATATATTTCTCTAAGCTTTCTAACGCCACTAAGAACGCCTCAATCGGACACTCGTAGCTCAAGATATGTGCGAAATACTGACTTAGACGCGTTTTGGGTTGAAATAGAAACTCGTTACGCCCTAACTCGTTTTTATACCATAAGACTCGACCTAAGCCCTATTTCCCATGACTCAAGACTCAGAAAAGCTGCCTCTCTTCATATCTGAGGTCATATCATCAGATGATGCAAAATCAAAATCCTTTATTAGGGTTGATTAATGAGCCTCTTCAGGATGCTCATGTTGTTCATTAAGCCACTTTAGCCAGTGGGACAAAGAAAGGGGGAGTTCCAGTCATGGCTCTAAAGTGCTAAGTGCATCAGTTAATGAAGACAGTCCCAAGAAAGCAACCAATGACAAGGTTGGTGCTGTTGACAAAGATTCTATCAGTCCTTTGGCCAAGTCAGAACCTATTATCTTTACCCAATTCTTTGCAGCTAATCAAGATGCTCAGTCAGCTCCTGCAATCTTGTGTGGTGGTAGTTCTACTGCTAATAAATGTAAAACTGCTCTTTATGTTGATGAATATATAATTGTTTATGATAACAGACAGATCTTTGATGAGCATAGTCAGGGAACTTCTGAAAATTCAGTTTCTATGACTACTTTTGTCCCTGTTATGGTTGCCAAGGATTTGGAGGTAATAGGCAAATTCTGGGCAGGTCAGGGGGACTATGAAGAGGATATTGAATCTGTCTCCATGTCACCAGCAGGTGATGATGTTCCTATTGATAATGAGTTCACTGAAGTTTTGTCAAAATCCAAAAAGAAAAAGCTCAGGCAGAAAAAGAAACAGAATCTTAGAGTGGAAGGAGACAATACCCGACAGAAGGGTGCTCTTTCTAAAGGTGCTTAATGAAGATCCTTTTCTGGAACATAAGAGGCCTGGGGAATGAAAACTCTAGGTCCTACTTAAAAAAGTTATGTAAGTCAAATAGACTTGATTTTGTTCTAGTAGCAGAACCTTGGATTGTTGTTGATCAGCTTACTATTTCCTTTTGGAATCAGATTGGCCTAAAGCAATTTATGCTTAACTCTAGAAGTCCTTTGCTTCCAAACTTTTGGTGTTTTTGTGAAAGGTCTCTAAATCCAACTGTTATTGCCTCATCTTCACAGTTCTGTGCCTTCTCTTTCCCTTGTAAAAATCAAATTGTTTTTGTTGCTACAATTTATGGCTCCACTTCTTATTCTCAAAGAAGACAGATCTAGTCTGACTTGAATGATCTCCAAAGTTTGAATACTGGACCTTGGCTTTTTATTGGGGATTTTAATGCCACTCTAGGAGCTCATGAGCAAAGGGGTGGTGGTATTCCATCTAGAATATCCTGTGATGACTTTAGACAATGGACCAACAGTAACAATTTGCTGCATATTCAAACAAAAGGGGCTGATATGACTTGGACAAACAACAGACTTGGTAGTCAGCATTCTGAAAGAAGATTGGATAGATCCATTGACAGCGATGATTGGATGAATTTATGGGACAGCTCCTCCTACTGCACTTTAACCAGGATGTTCTCTGATCATTACCCTTTGCTGATGATCTTTGATAAAGGGGTTAGAAACCTCCCTTCTCCCTTCAGATTCCAACATATGTGGATTGACCATCCAGATTGCTTGAGATTGGTCACAGATGTTTGGTCTAAAGAAGTAATTGGATGTCCTATGTTTATCCTTTTTCAAAAACTTAAAGCCCTCAAAGCTGCATTCAAAGAGTGGAATAGGACTGTTTTTGGTAATATTCATGAAAATGTGAATAAAGCTCTTGCTATAGTTGATCAAATACAACATCAAATTTTTGTTGAAGGCCATTCTGATGAGATTCATAAGGTAGAGGTCAAAGCTCAAATTGATCTTTAGAAAGCTCTTGCTTATGAGGAATCCTTTTGGAAGCAAAAAGCTAAGGTAAACTGGTTCTGCCATGGAGATCGAAACACTGCTTATTTCCACAAAATTGCAAAAGTCGGAAATGCATCCAAGCAGATGATTATGCTGAAGCAAGATGACCGCATTCTGACTGATAGGCAGCATATTGAGCGCATGTCCTGGATTTTTATACTTATCTATATGCAACAAAGAATAATTGCATTCCTAATGATTGGATCTCAAAAGTCATCCCATCCATGGTTACATCTGAAGATAATGCATGCTTGTTAACCTTCCTTCAATGGAGGAGGTCAAATCTGTCATTTTTTCAATGAATGCCTCAGGTGCTCCTGGTCCAGATGGTTTTGGAGGAGCCTTTTAGCAAGCCTTCTAGAATGTCATAGCAGATGATGTCTACAAATATGTCCTTCAATTTTTCAAGCAAGGTTGGATCTTACCTGGTATGAATTCCAACACTGTCTCACTTATCCCAAAGTTTCCTGGAGCTGACAGAATTAAGAATTTCAAACCAATATCTTTAGCCAAATTCCAATTCAAAATCATCACAAAGGTACTAACTGATAGACTAGCTATTATTGCCCCTAAAGTAATCTCTGAGCAACAAAGAGGTTTCATTAAGGGTAGGCACATCTATGAATGCATATGCATTGCTTCTGAAGCTATAAACTTGCTTGATTCTATAACTTTTGGGGGGAACATAGCTCTGAAGTTGGATGTCAAAAAAGCATTTGACACTTTGGATTGGGGTTTCCTGCTCAATGTTCTTGCTGCTTTTGGCTTTGATACAAAATTCTATTCTTGGGTGAAAGTTGTCTTGGAATCTGCCAAGTTGTCCTTTGCTGTCAATGGTAGATCTATTGGCTACATGTCCTGCAAAAGAGGGGTGAGACAAGGTGACCCTCTCTCCCCTCTTTTGTTCTATCTTGCGGAAGATGTGTTGAGTAGAGGCATCTCATATCTGGTTTGCAACAATTTGTTAGCCCTTATGGCTGGAGGTAAAGGTTTCCAAACTCCAAGTCACTTATTGTATGCAGATGACATTCTAGTGTTTTTAAAAGAAACCTCAGAGTCATTATGAATTTCTTCAAGGAGTATGGTGACATATCTGGTCAGGTTCTTGGTCTAGATAAATGCAAGTTCTATTCCAGTTCTCTTACTCCAAATAGATCAGCAGCTATTTCCCATATTCTAGGCTTTGGCCCTGGTGTTCTCCCCTTTATTTACCTTGGTATTCCAATTTTTAAGGGCAAACCTAGAATGATTCATCATAAACCAATAGCTGATAAAATTAGAGCTAAATTGTCCTCTTGGAACGGTTCCCTCATATCTATCATGGGAAGAGTTTTGTTGGTAAATTCTGTTATTTCTGATATGCTTGCATACAGTTTTTATGTCTACCATTGGCATGCTTCCTTGTTGAAATCAGTGGAAAGTTGGATCAGAAATTTTGTGTGGTCAAGAGATGTAGACACAAGGAAAATTGTAACTGTGGCTTGGAAGACAGTCTGCACACCTACTTGTGATGGAGGCCTTGGCCGAAGATCAATTGATGCTATAAACAAAGCCTCAATAATGAAACTCAGCTGGGAGATTATGCATTCAAACAGTCAATGGTCATTATTTCTAAAGTCCAGATTCATTAGGAATGGTGTTCCTGTTAACTATCATGTCAGATCTTCTATTATTCCTGCTATAAGGTTCCATTTGACTTCAATCAAGGACAATACGGCTTGGATTTTGGGTGATGGGAAAAGGATCAACTTCTGGAATGATAACTGGTTAGAGCAACCCCTGTCAGATTTACTTCAGCTTACCATTTGGGTTTCCAAGTGACTATATCAGTAATGGATCTTGGTCGTTGCCTCAGGTTCTAATGCCTCAGCTAATCAGCAAGTGCAAAATACCTCTCTTTAGAGATTGTGACCAACCAGTGTGGTGTGGCACAAATACTGGTTCTTTAACCTTAAAAGATGCTTTCATCTTCAACAATCTACATGGTCAATGCAAGCAGTGGGGTAAATTGATCTGGACAGCCTAAATCCCTCCATCTAGGTCCTTCTTGACTTGGAGATTGATTCATAACAAGCTTCCAACTGATGAGAACTTAAGGATTAGGGGATGTACATCTGTATCAATTTGCAGCCTATGTAGAACTCATGAAGAATCCTCTTATCACTTGTTCTATTAATATCAGTTCTGTCTTTGATGCCCTAAGAATTTGCGACTCTAAATGCAGCTCTCAAGTAAAGGATGTCTATCTAGCAGCTGTTCTGAATTCAATCTGGACTATTTGGTTCTACAGAAACCAAAAGAGGTTTAAGAATGTTAATATTAGTTGGAGGTCAGCCTGCTCTTTAATCCTGACTCACACTTCTCTTGCTGGCTCCTTATCCACAGGTCATATGTTCTCTTCTATTGAAGAATTTAATGTCCTTAAAGCATTTGTTGTTTCCATTCATGCTCCAAAAGCCCCTTCCATTAAGCAAGTAATTTTGATTCCTCCATCCTTTGGTTGGTTGAAGTGTAACACGGATGGGGTAGCCAAGGGATATCCTGGTCATGCTGGATGTGGTGGTATTTTCAGGAATTATCTAGGGGATTCTATTGGTTGCTTCTCTTCCTATGTTGGTATAACCACTGCTTTTTGTGCTGAGCTATCTGCTGTCATGTTGGCTATTGAATTAGCTTCTAAGAAAGGGTGGAAAAATGTCTGGTTTGAATGTGACTCAACTCTGGTTATTGATGCTTATAAGTCTCACTCTCTGGTTCCTTGGAGGCTAAGAGGTAGATGGAGGAACTGTTTGCAGGTAGGATCTAATATGAATTTATTTTTTTCTCACATTTATAGAGAAGGAAATAGATGTGCTGATAAATTAGCTAAACTTGGAGCTAATGGCATTAGTTTCACTTGGTGGGACTTGTTCCTAGATTTGATTATTTCTGAATTCCATCATGATAAGATGGGATTAGCTTCTTATAGATTTAGTTGATTCTTCCATGGGTTTTGGTCTAGTCCCCCCATTCTTTTCTTTTGTATTCTTTCTTTTTATATTAATAATATTCTGGTGTGCTGTAGATGATAGATAGGGTCTGGGGTGCCAACCTAGTTGGGATAGCTTTCCCTATTGTGATGCTTTTGCATACCTAACCTTTATGAAAAAAAAATGCCTAGCCTTTATGGGAAAAAAAAAAACCTTACTTATGGTGGTGAACGGCTAACCGGGTTTGGTTTGGGTATTGGGTCATTATTGAAGGATGGGTTTGGCTAAATATTTTTAAAACATAAATATGAAATTTTTATGTAAAATTATTTTGGAATACTAAATTTATTTGGTAAGTTTTATAAAGAAAGGGAAAATATATAAAAAATTAATTTGTAATAGATGGTAAGATTTCAAAGCTTACATTGAATACCTTCGGTAAAATTGCTGTGAAAAAAAAAAAAAAAAGCTTCTGGAAAATAGAAGACCACAATCATCTAACGTTAATGAGAAGCATATTTTATATTTTTTTAAATAAAAGATTTGCCTCACAATTTCAAAAACATTTAAAATTTTTAATCATTCAGAATAAAGCTATATAATTATTATTTCTAATAGGATTTCAATACAATGCACTATTAACGTAAAAAAGAAATTACATTGACTATCAATTATATATTTTCACATTGTTAAAAATGTTTGACTTATATAATAACTATCTTAAAAATGATATATAGAATGGTGTGCGATTGGTTGACCGTATAAATGACTTAAAACTAACCATGTATCAAAATAAAATTATTTCTAATAATTTTTTAACAACTTATTCTAATTAAAAAATATAAAATTTATATGTTCAAGTTAGATAAAGTAAAGTTTAATGAAACTCGATTATGATCGGGACGGATTATCCAGCTGCTCTATTCCATTCCCCCCTAGCATGTAATGCTCCACCAAGCATTTGGTTATGATTCTCAGAAAGAGCATCCCAGAGTTTAATGTTTCTACTCCTCCAAATGCTCCACAACACGCAGACCATAACGGCTTTGTCTTCAATGCTCCATGGAGAACTTGGAGTTTCGGTGCTCCTTGAAGCATGACCATTGATAAAATATTAAATTTATTCAACGGTGCTGATGACATTGAGCGTAACCGGTTGGACAAGGGTCATGGAAAACTGAAGACCTGCTCATGTGGTTGGAGATTTGCGGCCGTACGTTTTCCTTTTGTTTTGAGTAAATGCTAGTGTTATTTGACGCAATTTATTCAAATTTCTAAGAGTAGCAAACAAAAGAAAAATGCGACCATGTTTAGTTAGAGTCGGTTGGCTGGGTTTCGATAATATAATTAAGAATTTCAGAAATTTTATGTTGTGTATTGTTGTTCAGAATAGCTCCAACGATGAGTGCCTACAGGATCCATAATACAAATTAAACTATTTTTTATATTAAAAATAATAAATAATTTTTTTGGGCAAAATATATAAATACCATAAATACATATATACTGTAGTATACAGTACATACAAGTTTTGACTACTGTATAAATACACCTCCAAGGTTTGAAACTTTGACCATCCATGTGAGAATTTTATTGGCTCACAAATTACCATATAAGTGGTGCAATTTTAGGGTGGTGCATCTTAGCCCAACCCATATATATATATATATATATATATATATATATATATATATATATATATATATATATATATAATTTTAGAGTAAAGGTCCATTTTGCTCCCTTAAAATTTTCGAGTACCCCCTTTTAGTCTCTTAAAAAAAAGGGAACAATTTGGTCCCCCAAATTTTATTATGGGAGACATTCTGATCCCCACATGCATTTAACGGAGGGACCAGAGTGTATCCCGTAGTAAAATTTGGGGGCCATATTATCCTTTTTTTAGGGACTAAAAGGGGTACTCGAATATGCAGTTGGAGTGTTGGACCAAAATGGGCCTTTATACTTAATTTTGACAATATCTCACAAAATCACCGTTAAAGTTAACTTGTTAACGTGCTTTAATGACAATAAATCGATGGGCCTTTACTCTTAATTTTAACAATATCTTAAAAAAAATCGTTAAAGTTAACATGTTTTAATCACAATAAATCGATGGGCCTTTACTCTTAATTTTAACAATATCTTAAAAAAAATCGTTAAAGTTAACATGTTTTAATCACAATAAATCGATGGGCTTTTACTCTTAATTTTAACAATATCTTAAAAAATCATCGTTAAAGTTAACATGTTTTAAAAATTTATTTGTTACATAATAATAAATAAGTTAAAACCCAAGGGGTTGGTTTAGTGAGGCATGACATGGTCTCCTATCTGACAGGTTGCAGGTTCGAGCCCCCACTAGTCTCCTTGGGCGAAGATAAATATAAATCCCTTTGTAGGTGCTCATACAGCATGAAGGCCTTAACTACCTTGGAATGGGGCACGATCCCCTCACCGTAAATAATAATATTAATGAGTTTTTTTTGTTAAGTATGTGCAAATATCTGGTTAATCAGGTACAAATATGTGGTTAATTCAGTTCATTATCTGGTTAATGGGTTTTTTTAAAAATAAATTTTTTGGTTAAGTATGTGCAAATATCTGGTTAATCAGGTACAAATATCTAGTTAATTCAGTTCATTATCTGGTTAATGGGTTTTTTGGTTAAGTATGTGCAAATATCTGGTTAATCACATACAAATATCTGGTTAATTTCATTTTATTATCTGGTTAATGAGTTTTTTTTAGAAATAAAATTTCTGGTTAAGTATGTGCAAATTAATGGGTTTTTTTGAGAAATAAATTTTTTGGTTAAGAATGTACAAATATCTGGTTAATTCAGTTCATTATCTGGTTAATGGATTTTTTGGTTAAGTATGTGCAAATATCTGGTTAATCAGGTATAAATATCTGGTTAATTCAGTTTATTATCTGGTTAATGGGTTTTTTGTTATGTATGTGCAAATATCTGGTTAATCAGGTACAAATATCTAGTTAATTCAGTTCATTATCTGGTTAATGAGTTTTTTTGAGAAATAATTTTTTTATTTTTTTAAAAAAAGTCAGAAAAAAAAGAAAAAAAAGAAAAAAAAAGAGCTACAATAGCATTACAGTAGAACTACAGTAGCGCTACAGTAGAGTTATAGTGTCGTATGTGTCCCGTATGATGCGGATTTTGTGTGTTCAATTATCCAACTGCAATGTTATTATATTATTTATGTTTAATCATTATCCCTGACACTGCAGGGAACATTATTTTTTCACGTTTCCAAAATGTCCGTAAAATGACCGGTGCTAACCGTTAGCATACCGGATGGAAACCTTATCAAATTTATTCTTATTTACCGACAACCGACTAGTACAGTAAAAAATTTAAGGAGCACCGATCCTCACCTCTTACAATGGAGCATTAAAGATTTGCCCATATGCAGTTTATGATGCTCTAAATTCGCTGCATCATTGAACAGGAAGTCAGCAAAGTCTTCTGCCCGATCCACTCCTTGAATAGCTAATTCAATAGAACACAGGAGCATGACATAGAAAAATCATCCAATGTTATCAAGAAGCAAATTTTATATTTTTTCAGATAAAAGTATTGCTGCACAATTTTAAAGACATTTACAGTAATTACCTTAAAAGTCATATATAAATTATATGATTGGTTGACCATATAAAAACCATTATACTAACAATATTTCAAAATTAATGTTTTTCTAATAATTTTTTAAACAAATTTATTCTAATAAAAAACTTAAATGTTATATGAACCAATCCATTATCAAAATTTTATATTGAATTGGGTGTCCGAGTTAGATCAAGTAAAGTTGAATGAAACTCGATTATAATCGGGTCGGCCTTGGTTACGAATTTTTGTAATTGAGCAACCAGGTCCAACCCAAACAACATATCACGTACGACTCTGTTGTGCGTTTTGATATGAAACGGTAATGAGAGATGTTATGGTTGAGCCGAGTGTTAACTCAGGCCCAACCTTGCTCGTATAGGCCGGACCACAAATAGGTCCTATTATGTTTATGGTTGGCCGACTTGTAGGAACTCGGGTCTAACCTCTGGAATGTTCCGGCCGACTTGTAGGAAAATGAACTCGGGCCCAACCTCTAGAATGCTCCGGCCGACTTATATGAAACGTAATCACTACAAAAAATAAGGCGTTTACCGACGGCCAAAACCCGTCGGAAAGGCAAAGAAGCCGTCGGAAAACACCGTTTCCGACGGACGGTCAACCGTCGGAATCCAGCGCGTCGGAAAGCATTTCCGACGGAACGGAGGTCCTTCGGTAACATTACCGATGGATTATACCGTCGGAAACTTACAACGGATCTTCCGACGGACTTATCCGTCGGAAAATCTTCCGACGGAAAAGTCGGTGGGAAATTCTGAGCCTTGGTTTCCGACGGACTTATCCGTCGGTAACTCTTCCGACGGAAAAGTCGGTGGGAAATTCTGAGCCACGGTTTCCGACGGATAATTCCGTCGGAAAATGTTTTCTGAAGTATTTTTTATTTTTAATATTATTTTGTTTTTAAATATTGATTAATTTGTTAATGTTATTTTATTTATAATTATTAAATAAATTTTTTTATTTTAATTATTATTTATTATTTAATTTTTATTTTAAATAATGATTATTATTTTATTTTTATTTTAAACGTTAAGTTTAATTTAATTTTATTACAATTAATTAAATATGCATTGACTGGAGTTGTTCGACATAGTCATCGTGTAAGCCACTGCCTGATGCACCCATGTCAAGATCGTCACCACCGACTTCATTCATATCAATATCCGCCAACTCCTCGCCATGATCAGTCCATATCCAATAATTAGGCTTGAACCCACGTCGGTATAGGTGTAACCTCACGTTGTCATCACTCAAAACCGTCATACAATTGCACTTTATGCACGGACATCTAATCCCCCCTCTTCGGCATAATCACTATGTTGCTTGGCTTTCGATATAAACTCCTCGACTCCATCTACAAATGATTGTTTCAGAAGTCGTCTCCCAGACTCGTTCCTATCATACACCCAACTACGGCTCGGGGGATAATATTCCATCCTTCTGCATTTCCAGATAAATTAACGTATTTTTAAACTTGATACTGTAACCCCGAACCGCTCCCTTTCCTTAAAAGGTGTGGCCCTATCCCATTCGAGGAAAAACTTTTTCAACACTGTATTATACTAGTTACTCATCGCTTCTCATGCCTTATAGCTAACGAAATTTCGGCAGCATTTCCCATTGGTCTCCAAGTACACGACTTGACCGCGGTAAGATACCACAATCAAATATGGACCCGGAGAACAAAAGGAAATGCTTCGACCCGAAATTTCATTAACTATTTAACATATGAGAATCAGTGAGTAATTAGTATATCAGTGGAGAAAAAGTTTCTTCCCAAACTGTCCCAATTGGACAATTCAAGATTCAATAAAATGAGCGATACCATGACCACGAGTACACATGCTCAATAATATTGAATCTTGAACGGATGACTAAGATTTTTCTCAATGTCGTATTAAATTATACTCAAAAATAAACTAAAACATTTTTAAGTAACAGAGATAATTTGCATAAAGTTTAACCATAATATTAAACAATTAAACACATAATTAAACAAAGCCTTGTCCAAAAAAAATTTCGCATTATTATTTGTCTAATGTTTTATTAAATCATTTATGTTTTAAATTAATTTTAATTAACATAACATTTTATTGAATTTGTTAATTACTTATGTTTGTTTACTTGACTTTTAATTATTTATCAACTTTTAAAATCTATTATTAGTATATCAGTTAATTGTCTGAAATAATTGTTACTAACAAATTTATTTTTAAATATTTATTTTATTCTTCCCACTTATTACGTTACTTGACTATTTAAAATCCTATGATGTTAATTACTTAAATAATAATTAGTAATTCTTCCCATAAGATTGATTTATTCAAATATGACATTTTTAAATAATAACTAATTACTTTAGTTTAAATTAATGATTTAATTAAATAACTTCTTCACTAATATCAAGTATTACATAACCAAAAACTAATTACTCATTATTATGTAATTATTTTATTGATTAATTAAAAAATAACTACGTACAAACGATCCCGATCACGCTTAATCGATCACCATGAACTACTGGCAAATCTACTCATTACTGCCGAATCTGATTTAATTAATTAACTTTTTAAGTATTATTTAACCACTCCATTATTTACGTACAAATAATCCCGATCATGCTTATAATCGATCACCATCGCTACGTCGAATCAGCTAGCTTCATCACTACTGCTGCAAGTATATGTGGGAGGAAAACAATTTTACCGGTAAACTAATCCTAGCTATGTCTCATCCCATCAACGGTACTTGTCCTTATGATTTTATAATAGACTAAATTCATTAATTAATCTATATTAATTAATGAATTTATGCAATTAACAAAAACAATAGCTTACTAAATTTAAAACTAATAACGACAATTTTGTTAATTACAACTACACAAATATATATAAAAAAAAATACACTCAAACAAATTAAAACAGGTATATACAAATTACAACAAATTAGACAAATAAAATTTATACAATTTCTTTAGCATGCATTGAACAATTATAATTAATATCCCAAAATATAAAATCGCCAGTACCTCTAGGAGCCCAAGAAACTGTTGTACGCAAAGGAGGTGACGGTGGCTAGTCTCAACCTCTGGTAGCCCTCAAAACAAAGAGCACAAAAACAACAAAATAAATTAGATTCACAAAATTTCAGACATCACAACAACAGCCAACAAAACACAAAAAATAACCTTAATCAACATTCATTATAATTAATCAATAAAATCCAATTTTTTTTTACAAATAAATAAGAACAAAATTAGGAGGATACATACACTGTGGTGGTGGTGAATCTGGTGGTGGTTAATGGTGGTGGTGGTGGTGGTTTTGCAAGGGAATGTGGGTCTGGTGGGAATGGAGGGGACAGGGAGAGGGGAGGAGAAGGAGAGGGGTGGTGGTGGTTCGGTGGTGGTTCGGTGGAGAGGGGAGGAGAAAGGGGTGGTGGTGGTTCGGTTCGGTGGAGAGGGGAGGAGAAAAGGAGAGGAGGAAATGAGAGGAAATAAGAGGGTGGTGTTTGGTGGCGAACGGTGGTGTTTGGTGGCGGCGACGGTGGTGGGCAGAGAGCAGAGAGCTTGAGAGGGAAAGTAGAGAGCAGAGGGAGAAGTGAGGGAGGGGGGAGAAGGGTCGTAACGGTGATGATAAATAGAAGTTACCGACGGCTTCCGACGGAAAAAGCCGTCGGAAATTCAAAAATAAATGATTACCGACGGAACATTCCGTCGGTACTGACATTATATTTCCGATGGTTTAATCCGTCGGTAATTACAATTCAAAATTACCGACGGAAGTATCCGTCGGTACTTCCGTCGGTAAAGTTTCCCGCCAAGAATTAGTCATTCCTGCCGTCATTTCCGACGGAAACGGACCTCGGTAACGTTACTGACGGAATTTCCGTCGGTAATGAGTGCAACTGTTGATATTCTTAATTACCGACGACTATGTCCGTTGGAAATTAACTATCTACCGATGGAAACTCTGTCCGTCGGTAATCGTCCGTCGCTAATATAATGTTTTCTGGTAGTGAATGGACGTAATTAAGAGACTTTAATGTCCGTCGGCCGAGTAATAATGACGAATATAGGCAAACTGCCAGCTCATAAAAGCGGACGCTTGACTACCGTAACAGACAAAAGGCCTAAAATAAATAGGACCCAAGGGGCTAAGGGAAAGACAACCATGATTGATCACTTGGTTGCTTGGCCGACCGAGTACCTAGCTTTTCTGCTAGAACAATTTGGCGCCCACCGTGGGGCTCTGGTAAAACTCTTCCTTCGCCACTCAAAGGAAAGATGAGTCGTACTAGGGCTCGGGAGGAAATTTCCGATTATCATTCAATGGCGGTCAGTGAGTCATAACTCTCAGTCGAGCACGCTTCTCCACGATCGGTGGACACAGTAGAACAACAAAGGAGAGACAACCCGGATATACGCCGACATATGAACGACTTCCATTACGTGAAGTTCGAAGGCAGGGACCAAGTTTCAAAGGAGCATGAGTATGATGAAGATCTAACGATCACAAAGCTGTACTTCCAATCATTGAAGAACTCGGTCGAGTTCTCGTGGAAGACCGAGTGTGAGAATGCATTCGGCGAGTTAAAGGATTTTCAATCGTTGAAGAACTCTGCCGATTCCTTTTGGACAACCAAACGGGAAAATGCATCTGCTGACTTAAAGGGATTTCCCCATGTCACCCCCAATTCTGACCCGATTGTTCCAGGTTAGTATTATGGTTAGACCTAGTTTATACTCAGACCGACTTTGTTTACACATAAGCCCCTTCTTCTCTCGTGACTTGAGGCTTGGGGACTTCTGTTATGGTTGATTCGAGTATCAACTCGGGCCGACCTTATCTACATACACTAAAGTCCGGTAGCAATAAAGAAAGACTAGTTTTGCATGGTTGGAGGCCTGGAGGTCTACTACTACGCTATGGTTATACCGAGTTTATACTCGGGCCGACTTCATACTCAGATCCATCTTGTTTACACTATTGTGGACAGGCCGAGTTCATACTCAGATCCATCTTGTTTACACCAAAGTCCTAATGGACTTGGAAACTGGAAGACTGATATATTGCGTTATGGTTAGATGAGTTTATACTCATACCGACTTTGTTTACACAGAGGAACTATATGTTGTGGACAGGCCGAGTTCATACTCGGATCCATCTTGTTTACACCAAAGTCCTAATGGACTTGGAAACTGGAAGACTGATATATTGCGTTATGGTTAGCCGAGTTTATACTCTGGCCGACTTTGTTTACACAGAGGAACTATATGTTGTGGACAGGCTGAGTTCATACCCGGATCCATCTTGTTTACACCAAAGTCCTAATGGACTTGGAAACGGGAAGACTGATATATTGCGTTATGGTTACCCGAGTTTATACTTGGGCCGACTTTGTTTACACAGAGGAACTATATTTTGTGGACAGGCAGAGTTCAAACTCGGATCCATCTTGTTTACACCAAAGTCCTAATGGACTTGGAAACGGGAAAACTTGATATATTGCGTTATGGTTAGCCGAGTTTATACTCATACCGACTTTGTTTACACAGAAGCCCATTCCTCTATCACGACTTGAGGCCCGAGGACTTATGTTATGGTCAGGCCGAGTTTATACTCGGATTTGCCTTGCTCATACAGAAGTTATACTGGACTTGGAAACGGAAACACTTAATATTGGGGACGAGTTCGTGTTTAGCCCAATATTGAACACATAGGATGACCCAAAAGTCATATTAGAGAGCCAAAAGTTGGAGTTAGAACTGGTTAACTTATAAATGTTGATGATTATAGGCATCAATGTCAGCCAGTCGACTATTATTACTAGGGCGGCGACAATTATCCGAGAATAAAGAGGTAACTATGGCAATTAACGAAGCATGGTATAAGTAGGGACTGAGAGGTTTGAAAAATAAGGAATACTTAGTTACTAGACACGCTAAACCGAGATAGTAGTATAATCATTCATATCCTTTTTATGCATATTATTACTCTCAATGCTATTATCATTATTCTCCATTATTCTTTTAAAGGACACTAACTAATTATCAATTATTCGGATATACAAGCATTCAAACCAGGCTAAAAACGAATTTATTAATTTAGAGATCAACAAGGACATTAAGCCAATCTTTATCTCGGAACCATTAAGCCGACCTATGTTTCGGCATTGTAAAGTCCGACTTATGTTTCGGCACCATTAAGCCCGACCTATGTTTCGGTATTCTAAAGCCCGACCTATGATTCGGCATTGTAAAGCCCGACCTATGTTTCGGCACCATTAAGCTGACCTATGTTTCGGCATTGTAAAGTCCGACTTATGTTTCGGCACCATTAAGGCCGACCTGTGTTTCAGCATTCTAAAGCCCAACCTATGATTTGGCATTGTAAAGCCCGACCTATGTTTCGGCACCATAAAGCCCGACCTATGATTCGGCATGTAAAGCCCCACCTATGTTTCGGCACCATTAAGCCGACCTATGTTTCGGCATTGTAAAGTCCGACTTATGTTTTGGCACCATCAAGCCGACCTATGTTTCGGCATTGTAAAGTCCGACTTATGTTTCGGCACCATTAAGCATGGCCTATGTTTCGGCACCATTAAGCCTGATTTATGTTTTGGCATTCTAAAGTCTGACCTATATTTCGGTATTGTAAAGCTTGACCTATGATTCGGCATTGTAAAGTCTGATCTATGTTTCAGCACCACAAGATCCAACTTATTTCCGCACTTTGATGCCCGACTTATGTTTCGACACTATAAAAGCATAGTTTATGTCTCGGCTAATAACGAACCTAACCTGTTCATAACGTGATGTTTGTTGTTGATCCAAAGTCGAGTATTTAAGGCAACCTAACATATATCATTCAAAGAAAAACTTTGATCAAGTCAGATGAGGGCTTATGTTACGGTTGGACTGCGTATTAATTCGGGTCCAACTTTGTGTCAAGTGCATCATACAAGAGAGCTTTTAAACCTCTTTGTCAATTCTCGACTTAAGCTATCTTACGGTTGGGCCGTGTATTAACTCGGGCCCAACCTTGTGTGACCGAGTTTATATGCTTGGGCCGATTTTATCCTTATGGAAGATCCATCGGAGACTTGGGCCAAGGGACAAGAAGACTTCATATTTGAGGCCAACTTCATACTTAGTTTCATATCAAACATATAGGGCATCTTAAGAGCCTAATAAAATATGTGGGGAAATTAGAAGAATACTGAAAGTTAGGAGTAGAGACGGTTAGCTTGTAATTCCAGTTGCCCGCTCATAATCATAAGGAGGCAACAGTTATCGAAGAATGGTGAAGATCCGACTATCAAAAGAGTCATAGGATCCGATAGAAATAGAGAGGACTCTCACTTTCTCTAGAAAAATCACTCCCTCAACTTAGAACTACGTTAGCCTTGATTCCCATTTGGGATACGTAGGAGCAGAATACTACATTCTGTCAGGCCATATTCACAAATTAGCCTTAGAATTAACTCGGGCCCAACCCTGTTATGCATATATCATGCAAGAGATCTTTTAAGCCCCTTCGTCGATTCTCGACTTGAGGCTTGGGGGACTTATGTTATGGTTGAGCCGAGTGTTAACTCGGGCCCAACCTTGCTCGTATAGGCCGGACCACAAATAGGTCCTATTATGTTTATGGTTGGCCGACTTGTAGGAACTCGGGCCCAACCTCTGGAATGTTCCGGCCGACTTGTAGGAAAATGAACTCGGGCCCAACCTCTAGAATGCTCCGGCCGACTTATATGAAACGTAATGGACGTAATTAAGAGACTTTAATGTCCGTCGGTCGAGTAATAATGACGAATATAGGCAAACTGCCAGCTCATAAAAGCGGACGCTTGACTACCGTAACAGACAAAAGGCCTAAAATAAATAGGACCCAAGGGGCTAAAGGAAAGACAACCATGATTGATCACTTGGTTGCTTGGCCGACCGAGTACCTAGCTTTTCTGCTAGAACAAGAGATTTCTCGTTGACATGTTACTTGATTGCCCTTGTTCATCCAAAACCAAACCCTACACTAAGTTTGGCACCCAATTCCCTTCCAATATACTCACCAACTATGTCACGCCACCGAGACCAATCGCCAACGGTGGTTTACTTACATTTTAGTTTTAGTACTAGTGAGGTACATGTCATGTAATCTAGAGACAAAACATGAGTTTTGGGTTCTGATTAAGATGTCTCGGTCCCCTCACCTATGTTGGTGTGCAACTGTCCGACTGATGCTATTTGATGTGATCATATGCCTACCCGTACACGATTTGGTCATCAACCATTAAATCAATCTCTGACTATTAACATTGAATGTTAATTAGATCTAAATAGTTTCAAGTTAGCGTACGTGATAGTGATGGTATCAAGTTGGAATAGAGTCAAGATTTAATCCTTCATCGAAAAAATAGTTTTGTCGTAACAAAGTATATTTTCATTGACTATTTAACAATGAATCAACCAACAAGAACACAAGAAAATAGATTATGTTTATACATTTAAATCTTTTATGTTGTTTGGAAAATTCAAATTTCAACCATTGATCAAATGATAAAAGAAAACTAATAATACATATGTGCGCACATAAACTAGAAGAGTTTTACAAGTCTAATTGCGAATTTAGTATTGATGGCATACCTTTGATGCTTCATTGATTTGATTTTTGGGATCTGCGATCATTTTCATTAAAATGCCTCCGTCTTTGTTTTCATCTTCATCTCCGTCATCGACCATTTTGAACGACATAATTACTTTTCACAAAGCCACAAATTGTTTCTCGGGTATTTCATAACTTGCTCAATGAATCATATAAACTGACGTTATATATAGACGTGAACCGGCTCGAGATATATTTAGGTTGAGAAAAAGATAAGTGAATTAAAGATTTTAAATAAATTTGATTCACCGTGTCATTCGGTTTGGTTCATTCATTAGATTTAATATACAAAAATTGGAATCAAACTATACACGATTGGCTCGGTTCTGAAGTTCCATGGTTTGGAACCTCTTGTCCAACCCAATCTGATGACAGCTTTTTTAAATATATATATATATATATATATATATATATATATATATATATATATATATAGGATCCGTTGACACCAGGTGTAAGTCTTTTGACTTACAGACTTACACCAAATCTAGACCGTTGAATTTAATTGATCTAATGGCTTAAAAAAATTTAATGAAAAATAAAAATAAATAATTAAAAGTGTCACGTGCCCCTGCCCCCTTTTACTTTTGTTTTTCTTCCCCTCACTCATTGAGCCTTCCCACTTTCTTCTTAGCTAGAAACAACAAAGTTTCTTTCTTCTATTTCCACCTGCTGCCGCCGCTGCCTCCTGCCCCCGACGCTGCCCACTTGGAGAACCAACAGGGTGAACGACCAACAGACACCACACCAAAGCGCTTCGACCAACAGCCGCACCCCCTGCGCCGTTGCAGCTACCACCTGCACATGTCAGGAACCTATCGTAGGAGACCACTGCCACGCAAATGCCGCGTTCCACCGTTGCACCACCGTCACCCAGACTTGTTCTGTACAGAAGTGCCGCCGACCTCAACAGAGGTGCCCACCTCTTTTCCTTCAATCGCAATATTCTCCAAAATGCATCGGACCCTGCAATTCACATGTGTTCTGAAGCCTATAACGTTGGCATTTTGATGGAATTAGTGTCAAAACAATTTGCACAGGAGGCTTTGGGTCTAACAAAATGTAATATTAGGCAAATTCAGAAACACTCTAACGCATACCTTTTTGGACCTAACAGAAACAAGTTTTGATTTGAAAGGTGTGAATAATATTATTAAGATGAAAGTGAAAAGACATGAGTTTAGTTTCTGAAGAGAAGATTTTAGTAGAGAGAGAGAAAGGGGGAGCTTTCAAATTAGTATGACGGCCTCGCAAAGAAGAAAGAAGGTGGGGAACAAAAAAAAATTCAAATCATTAGTATGGATAGAAATGCACTCACGTGACTCTCTTTAATTTTTTTAAATTTTTTGCTTGAAATATTTTGAACCATTAGATTAACCAATTTTAACGGTCAAGATTTGGTGTAAGTCAAATGATTTGACTTACACCTGGTGTCAATGGATCCTAACTCATATATATATTATAAGTTTCAATTAGTTATATTTATATTCAGAGTTGGACTGTAATTTATGAGTTGAATTTAATGGATTCCTTACCTAACATTTATTTTATTTTTTCTATAGATTATTTAATGTATTTTCTAGATATTGTGTAAATTGTTTCAATGTAAATGAAAGTAACCCAACCATCGGAACCAAACCAATTGATTGCTACTAGGGGTTGGTTTGGTCCTAGTTTGGCTGATAAAAACGTCAAACCAAACTAAATTGAACTAATTATTTTTTGTCATTTTATATTTTTCTCTCCTTTAACTAAACCATCCTAACCCAATGACATCCTTTATTTGTTTGGTACTTTCAGCCCACCGATTAACAAAAAATTAAATAATGTATATGGAGGTTAATACCTTGTACCTAATATATGAGAAATTTATAAAAAGGAAAAATATTTAAAAAAAGTATAAAGACCCAAATTGGTCCTTGACAAAAATACATGATGATATTTTGGTTCCCTAAAAATGGAAAATACCAATTTGGTCCTCAAGAATGTAAAATGCAGGTCAAACAGTCGTCGATAAGGAATAAAATATCTGTGAAAATTACCCTAAAAATGACTAATTTGACCCGTATTTTATTTTCTTGAGGACCAAATTGGTCTTTTCCATTTCTTAGGGACCAAAATGTCACCATGTATTTTTGTCCAAGACAATTTTGGTATTTACTCTTAAAAAAATATGCATGATGATTTATACTATGTACCTAGCTTGATGGGTTGGTGAATTGAATACTTATAATAGCAATAATTGGAAAGAACTCCTTATATATGAGTAGAATATAGACAATTAAGTAATAATTAATTGATAAGATTAAATGGCATATGATAAATTAAAAGATTAGTTTATTTGGTCTAGAATGAATTTATCTATATGGTGGTAGTTGGTAAAGGTAAGTTAAAATACAAAAAAGAGGATTTATTATAGTTATTAACTAGATGGTGATGCTTCTCTATATTTTATATTAAAATTACTTAAATTTGTTTCTTTTTTATACTTTGTTTTGATTCATTGAATAGGTGATGATGCTTCCTGGAATTTTTCCTATATTTTGTTTCAAAATATTATAAATATTTAATTTTTGTTTTTGTTTTAAGTCTTTAACTTTGACTCTATTGTCCTTTTTTTTTTTTTTGCAAAGTTATATATAATCAATGTGCATTAGGGATGATAAAGGTGAGTTTGTTATTGCCAAATCTGATTTTGTTCCCTTCTATTTGCCGGTTCGTGAGGATGAAGTAATGGGTCTCTTCAAAGCTCTCCAATGGGTTCAATCTATGGATCTTAGCTCTAACCAAGTAATCTTTGAACTTGATTGTCAAGTAGTGGCACTACAAGAAATTTGCGTATTTCCGACGGCCAAAATCCGTCGGTAACCTTAAAAATCCGTCGGAAATACAATTTTACCGACGGATTTCCGTCGGTCAAAAATCCGTCGGTAAAATGCTAGTTGGAAACTGATACCGACGGATTTGTCTATCCGTCGGTAATTACCGACGGATTTGTCTATCCGTCGGTAATTACCGACGGATTTACAGACGGAAAATTTGGTGGGTAAGTGGTGGATTTTCCGACGGATATTACCGACGGATTTTTTCCGACGGATTTTACCGACGGATTTATCCGTGGTTAAAATTTCCAACGGAGAAATCCGTTGGAATTTGGAGAGACCATTTCCGACGGATCTATCCCTCGGTAATTTTACCGACAACAATATCCGTCGGAAAAATCCGTCGGTAATTTTTTTTTATTAATTTACTTTTTTTATTTTTATTAATGGTTAATGATTTCATTCATTTTATATAAAAAAAAACATAAAAATAGAAAACATGACCAAATTCATAATAAGTGTAACAAAGTTCTAACTGAAATTTTAGTGCAAAAAGGAGTATTGTTTACATAAAACAAAGTCTAACCAGTTATTAATATTCAAAATATAGTTCTCACTAAAGACTAACTAATAATCTGAATACTCCGGCAAGTCCTGCTGGTCATCCTGTCTGTCATCCTGCTGCTGTCGCAGGGGATCTCTGCCTTGCTGTTGGTTGTCGCGTTCTTGTCGCACCTCATCTTGCACACTAGCTGGTAATAGTGGGAGGACATGAGTGAGTAATGACTGGAACTGGCGAGTCAACCTATCGTTGTTTTGCAACGCCTGACGAGCAACCTCCTCACTAGCAGCAAGTCGTTGTCTCATCTCGACCATCTCCTGTGATTCCTGAGAGTGGCTGGAACTTGCCTGTGAGAAGCTGCCTTCAGGTCCACAACCACGAGCAAGGTTTCCAATCCCATAAATTCGTCCCTTCTTCTTACCTCCAGCAGCCTCGATCCAACAGCGAGCCCGAAGTCTCTCCTCCTCAGCGGGATCTAGGGGGTGGATACTGAGCCATCAGTGCTGGATGTAACCTCAGATCTTGCTTGAGAAAGGTTGGCCTCAAAATTAGCCTATTATTCACAAATACATACATTATGCTAGAAATATAATAAAAGTTATGAAGATACAAAAATCGAACAAGCAAGAAAAGAAACTCACATGTGTCCGCCTAGATCTCTCATCAACAAACTCACCGGTACCCTTCCTTACATGGGTTTGCTCAAAGACTTCATCTAACAGTATAGGTCGCTTAAGCGCCTCAGCCTTCAAACAAAAGCATCAATAGTTGATAAACATTCAATATATAAATATTTCAATTAAAACAAATGTGTTTTTTTAAATATACGTCGTACGTACCATACGACGGGCATGCTCATGGAAGTCTATGGAGCCACCCGTGTGCAAGCTCCCACCATTTTCAGACGCACGATTTCTCTTAGCTTTGTTACATTTTTCGCGATAAGCAGGTACATTCCACTTCTCGCACAATTGATTCCAAACATCAGGTCCCATCCAAGGGGGTTTTTTTCCCGCATTCCGAGCATCACTGAGGTCCTCAGATAGTCTTTTAGAGGCTTTAGTGTGAAAGGTCTTCTTGATTTTTTCCTCATGCCTAGGTAACCACGTCACTTTCTTCTGTATATTAGGATAAAATAATAGTTAGTATGTAATAGTAAATGAAAATATATATATAAATCAAATTACCAATATTCATTTCAAGTCATTATCTACCTTAAAACGTTTGAAGAACACATCTCTTTCATCCTTAGTCATCGCTCCCCATGATGTCCATGGGTGGCGAAATTGTTGCCTTATGGTAAACGTGATGGCCGAAGATGTAGTCTTGCAAGGATAAAATCTAAATGGAAAAACAAGACATAAAAAATAAAGACAATTAATGATATATAAAATGCAAATGATCTAAATTCTAATTATTTCTTACCCGTCACGTCCAACCGGCTCGATCATAGGAAGAGTACCAGGCGGAGGGTCTGAATTGCCAACAATTGAATCATTATCAGATATGTGCTCGACATCCTGACTAGGGGAACTATGAACTCTGGAGGATGTTGGAATATCCTGTTGTGACGGTGGGTCTCCTTGGGACTGTGTCTGCAACATTGGAGTGGGAACAAAAATGAACCCGGGAGGGCCGTAGGTCGGCTGGTTGCAAATTGTGAGGGTACTGAGATAGGTGGGGGAGCTGTAGGTGGTGGGGGTGTTGTAGGTGCAGAAAACGGGGATGGAGTGGATGCCGGTGCGGGTGCTGTAGGTGCTGTAGGTGCAGAAAACGGGGATGGAGTGGATGCCGGTGCGGGTGCTGTAGGTGCAGAAAACGGGGATGAAGTGGATGTCGGTACGGGTCTATGTGACCGCAATCTAATCTCATAACGAGACTTCTTCCCCTTCACCCCCTTCCCCTTATCTTCATATGATGGCGCCGGGGGTCGGGGGGGGGGGGGGGGGGGGGGGGTCGTAACCACCTGATGACATAGCTATACACATGCAAATAACGTTACAAATATAAATCAAGCTCAACATAATTTTTTTTCTTGAATTCTCAACATAACTAAATTTAATAAACAACTAAAGAAATTAAAAACAACAATAGTCATTATGAATAACAAATAAAATCCATCAAGAAATTAATATTTCAAAAACATCTAACAGATTGCCTAAATCCTATTCAGAACTCGAGTCTTCGGTGTCGTCTTCAAATTCCTCCTCTTCATCTTCTTCTTGTGAATCAACTTCTTCTTCATCTCCATCCATTTGCTCCCAGGTTGATGACATATTAGCGGTGTCCAATTCTTCAGCACCAACTTCCGAGTCCTGCAAGCTAGTAATACGTTCAACTTCAATGACTTCATTGACATGTGACATTTCATCCACTTGGTAAGGCACATCATCTTCCACATCGTCTGATTCTATAAGACCCCTTGGCTTCGTTTTGATAGCAACAGACCAACCACGTTTGTCCGCTCGTGTTGCTGGATAAGGGACATAATACACTTGTCTTACATTATGTGCAATTATAAACGGATCAAACGGCTGATATCTTCTATCCATTCGAATGTCCACAACATTATACTTAGGATCTACCTTTGTGCCTTTACTCGATGGATCAAACCAGTCACAATAAAATACCACTACTTTCTTGGGATAGCTTGAAGTATTGTACTCTAGCTCATATATGTTTAATGATTCCATAGAAATTGTCTTCTCCTCCTTCTGTAATCACGTGAACCCCACTATTTATCGTTTTTTTTCCCCTCGCTCCATGTATGAGTGTGGAATTTGTACCCATTAACAAAGAACGTGTGCCACTCTTTAGCGCAGCTCAGAGGACCATATGATAAATCCCTTAAGTGCTGGTTCCTGACACTTAAAGCCTCATTCCAAACCTACGATGTAAATACACCTAAAATTTATATTTTTTGAAACATATAACGAAAAACTTAACTAAGATTCAATATACCTACTTGGTCCTTGAACCATCTAGGAAAATCTGCATGCGTACGAGCAGAGGCATCTTGGTTACTTATTTGTTGAGATTGCAAAAATGCACTGTTCAAATAACCACCCATCGTGTTTATAAGTACATATTTGGAAGATGCTAGTTATGGCAATAATGGAAACAATTATTCTGGAAACTTACTCATGGTACGGTTTGACTTCGATGCAATTGATCAACACATGAACATGGGCTGAGTTCCATTCTGCATCGGTTAACCAATGAGTCGACTCTCTCCCAGCATGACGACCGGGTTGGTCAAAGACTGATAGGGTTGAAGGACGTCTCTCACTTTCAATTTCCATTTCGTTTCTAGTATTCCTCGCTGACAACATGAAATTATTGAAATAATGGGAACAAAAATGAGTAGTCTCACGTTGTAAGTAAGACGCGCAAATTGATCCTTCAACCCTAGCCTTATTTTTCACTGATCGTTTAGAATCGCCCATGAGTCTATAGAATCAAATAGCTAGTTAATGATTGATAAATATAACAAAAGTAAAATTTAAATAAAATACGAGGACAATCTAATTACCTTTCAAATGGATACATCCATCTGTATTGGACTGGTCCCCCAAGCCTTGCTTCGTAAGCAAGATGAATAGGGAGATGTTCCATTGAATCAAAGAAGCCAGGTGGGAATATTCTCTCCAACTTACACAGAATGATTGGAATGTTTTGTTCCATTCTAGTCAGGTCATCCTCTCTCAATGTCGTAGAGCACAAATCTTTGAAGAAATGACTGATTTCGATAAGAGGATTCAAAACATGCAATGGCAATGAACTGAATGCAATAGGAAGTAAACACTCCATAAATACATGACAATCATGACTTTTCATCCCATTCATTTTTCCCTTGTTAACATCGGCGCATCTTGCCAAATTTGAAGAATAACCGTCAGGCATCCTGAGTTCTTTTATCCACCGGCAAACTAACTTCGAATCCTCGACAGTTACAATGTAATTTGCTTTTGGTTTCAACATCTTCCCATTGGCTCGCTCCTTCAGTTCCAAGTCTTTTCGCCTACAATAGTGAGCTATGTCCATTCTTGCTTTCTCATTGTCTTTGGTCTTGCCACTGACGTTCATCACAGTATTGAATATGTTGTCAAAGAAATTTTTCTCAATATGCATGACATCAAGATTATGTCTCAACAAATTATCTTTCCAATATGGGAGATCCCAAAAAATACTTTTTTTGTCCAGTTATGCCATTCTCCATATCCTTGTAATCTGGACACACCATTTTCTGTGACTTTCGGCAGCTCCCTTACTCTATGCCAAACTTGTTCTGGTGTCAACCTAGGTGGCGGCCCATCTGTTTCAACCATTCCCTTTTTGAAGGCGTTCCTATTTCTTCTGAATGCATGATCATTTGGTAAGAACCTACGATGCGAGTCAAACCAAGAACTTTTCCCCCCATATTTTAACGTAAAGGCTTTTGTATGCTCCATGCAATGCGGACAAGCCAATTTACCATGAGTCCCCCAACCAGACAACATACCATAAGCAGGAAAGTCGTTAATAGTCCACATCAAAGCCGCCTTCATCATAAAATTTTGCTTCTTTGAAATATCGTATGTCAAAACACCATTCCACAACCTCTTCAGATCATCAATCAAAGGCTGTAAGTAAACATCAATACCAGCCTTTGGATTAGATGGCCCGGGTATTAAACAAGTTAAGAACATATAGGGTTTTGACATGCACATCTCAGGAGGAAGATTATATGGGGTAACAATTACCGGCCAACATGAATAAGGCGAAGCCGACGCTTGGATATATGCTGTAAAACCATCGGAGCATAACCCAAGTCGTACATTGCGCGGATCCGAGGCAAAATCAGGATGCACCCGATCAAAGTGCTTCCAGGCTTCGCCATCAGACGGATGACGTAATACACCTGCACTTCTATTTTCATAGTGCCACCTCATTTGTCCTGCAGTTTGGAATGATGCAAACATTCTTTGCAACCTTTGAATTATTGGCAAATAAAACATCGTCTTTACTGGAACTGGTTTGTTCCTGCTCGTTCCAGTGTTGCGTTCACGATACCTAGGTGCATTACAAAATCTACATTCAACCAAGTCACCATCATTTGTGCCAAATTCATTATCGTAAAACAACATGCACCCGTTCACACAACAGTCAATCCTTTTAGCCTCCAATCCCAGCTTTGACACTAACCTCTTAGCATCATAATAAGTTGTTGGTAATCCACTTTTAACGGGTGTTGCATCCAAAAGCATTTGTGTGAACATATTTAAGCATTGCTCTGGAACGTTCCAATTAGACTTGCAAGCTAATAGCCTCACACACATTGATAATCTAGAGTCTGTAGCCCCTTCAAACAACGGTTTATTTGTCTCTACTAAAAGATTATAAAATCTTTGAGCTCCCTCATTCGGTGGCTCTTCCGTGTTATGTGAATCTGGCGCTTCAAATGACTCATGCTGCCTGAAAGCATCACGCACCATCTCTTGCATTGACATAAATTGTTCTGCATATCCCAACTCTACACCACTGCTTGAAGCACGCGCACAATTATCGTCAACATCTAAATCAGCATGCGGCATCTCTTCACCATGATCAGTCCAAATCCAATAATTAGGCTTGAACCCAACTCGGTAAAGGTGAATCTTCACTTCTTCATATGGTAAAATCTTTGTACAATCACATCTAACACATGGACATCTAATCCCCCCCTCGCTGATATAATATTCCTGCTGACGAGCTTTGCTAATAAACTCTTCAACCCCACGTATGAAGGATTGTTTCAGGCCGCTTCTTCTCGGATTCAACCTATCATACACCCAGCACAATCCATGTTCTGCATGTTTTAAACAATCTGCTTAAATGTTTAAAACTAAAGTTTTCTTCATACACCCTATCGAGCTCAGCTCTCCACTAACAAACAAAACATAGTTGTCAAACACATGCATATTTACTAAACAACCAGCACACAACCAGCATCCTGCATTTCATACAAGATCACACCCTATCGAGCTCAGCTCTCCACTAACAAACAAAACATAGTTGACAACCACATGCATATTTACTAAACTACCAGCACACAACCAGCATCCTGCATTTCATACAAGATCACACCCTATCGAGCTCAGCTCTCCACTAACAAACAAAACATAGTTGACAACCACATGCATATTTACTAAACTACCAGCACACAACCAGCATCCTGCATTTCATACAAGATCACACCCTATCGAGCTCAGCTCTCCACTAACAAACAAAACATAGTTGACAAACACATGCATATTTAATAAACTATCAGCACACAACCAGCATCCTGCATTTCATACAAGATCACATCCTATCGAGCTCAGCTCTCCACTAACAAACAAAACATAGTTGACAAACACATGCATATTTACTAAACTACCAGCACACAACTACCATCATGCATTTCATTAAGAACACACCCTATTGAGCTCAGCTCTCCACTAACAAACAAAACATAATTGACAAGCACATGCATATTTACTAAACTATCAGCACACAACCACCATCATGCATTTCATTAAGAACACACCCTATTAAGCTCAGCTCTCCACTAATAAACAACACATAATAAAAAGTAGATGACCTACCTCAACTCCAAGCAAAGTGTGGTCTGTGTCCTCAAATGAAAGCCTGCATCAAATTAACCCAACACATTCAGCAACCATATAAACTATCTCAGAATGAAATTCTAGAGTATATTTTTCAATGATAATAACAATTCAAAATAGATCATATTTTTCAATGATAATAACAATTCAAAATAGAGCATATAAACTGTCTGTTTCAGCAATCATCAGTTTCCAGAAAGCTCAGTTAACTATTCAGTTTCAGAGGGAGATTATAACATATGCTTATGAGAGCTTATCCAATCTTACTTGTTAACATCATTGTAAACCAATCAATAATTAGGCAAGGCCTTGGAAACTAACATTTGTTTGATGTTGACACTTTGAAAATACTAACTTTTATAATTATAGCACCCAACAACTTGAATATCTGCTTCTAAAAGTGGAAATCATAGGAAGATCAGAAGAATAGCTATTACTATAATATTTAAAATCATTATCACTTATGCGTACAATGTAACCTTTCATATAATTTTTTTCATTTTTTTCATGTTAATTTTTAGCACTCAAATGAATGTAAAAGCCCTCAGATTTCTGAACAAAGTGAACTCAGCATAAAAATATTAAAGATGAGTCGATATTTTCTATGATTTGATACTTTTTTTTTGGTAAACACTATGATTTGATACTGATCAGAGAAAGATGCTTTAATGTTAAGCTAGTTTTGTACATGGGGTTCATGAAACATTAAAGAGAGCTAAATGCATGTGAATGTGATGTCAATGCACACACCAACTTAAGAAACACCTGCAAATTGTAGTGAAAAAGAATGAAACAAATTCAGGAGATGGGATGCCTGAAATGGGTACTCAAATTGAATGCTGTGGATTCCACAGATTGACATTAAATATTTATCAGGCCCAAAATATGGAAAGAAAATAAGATAACCCACCAAAAGAAAATCAAGAAAGCAGATTAAGCAATAATGGGTTTGTTTGTACCTACAATAGCCAACAGCAGCAGTACAAGCAGCAACGGAGGGCGGAGTCGTGGTTCAGTGCCGGCGGAGTCGTGGTTCAGGCGGAGTCGCCGTTCAGCAGCGGCGGAGTCGTGGTTCGTTGCCGGCCGAGTCGCGGTTCGATTGCTCGTTGGTTCGCGCGGCCTTTGCGGTTCAGCAGCGGCGGAGTCGCGGTTCGATTGCTCGTTGGGTCGCGTGCCACCTCCTTGGTTCCAGCGGCCAGATCCGTTCCAGCGGCACTGTTGGTGACGATCGCCGGAGGTGCAGCGACGCCGGAGGTGCAGCGGCGCTGTGTGAGAGGGGGCGGCTGCTGGTGAGAGGGGGCGGCTGTGTGAGTGGGCAGTGGCTTCTGAACGAAAATAGTTAGGGTGGGGGAAAATCAGTGTTATAATTAAATTGGGTTTTCGACGGATTTATAATCATTACCGACGGATATATCTTTGTTTCCGACGGATTTTTAAAGATCGTTTCCGACGGATTTTTTATTATTTCCGACGGATTATTATCCTATTTTTCAATATCAGTTATTTTAAAATTTTCCGACAATAATCTTACCATTTCCGACGGATTTTCTTTTCTGACAAATTATTCCGTCGGTAATTTCCTTCGCAAATTTTCCCCAAAAAAGGCGGGAGTTTTTCCATCGAACTTACCGACGAAAATTCCCTCGGTAATACTATTCTACTCATACCGGCGACCATAGTCTGTTTCCGACGGATTTTTCTGTCGGTATAAAAAAATTACCGACGGATTAAAATCCGTCGGTAATAACCATATTTCTTGTAGTGTGGTTAATAGAGTTAATTCTTTTGTGGAAGATGCTTCGGAGTTTGGCCATATCATAAAGGCATGCCAAGACATTTTTATGAATTTTACAAACTTTGGTGTAAGTTTTGTTAGAAGGCAAGTGAATGACGTAGCTCATACTTTAGCTAAGGCGACGTCTTCTTTAGCTAGCCACCAAGTTTTTTATCATATTCCACCTTGTATTGCTCATTTAATTATTAATGAAATACATTGAGTTTCTTGTTTCAAAAAAAAAAAACCTCCAAATTTAATGTTTTGGGCACATTTTATAATTGATTAATAGGCTTTAGATGCATTTTGTAACCTTTGGTTCAAAAGTGGGCTTTGTTGCAATTTTTAGTATCTTTGGCAATTTAACATAATTTTCTGAAATTTATTTTTGCAGGCCAAAATTTAAGGATCAAGAATTGGGCCTAATTTCATTTTCTGAAGCCCAATCAAGCCAAAATGGTTCTCCAAGGCAACCTAGACCCAGTAGCAACCAGGAGAGGGGAGCTGCTATATGTACCCCTCCATATACACATCCACCTCCACATTTCTAACTTTTTGTGTGTAAAATTACAAAATTGCCCATATACACGTCCACCCCCACCGTGTTTCCGGCAATTAATTGCCGGATGTACATTTTTTGTACTTCCGGCAATTAGTTACCTGATACATGTTTTCGAATAAAATGCTTCCGGCAATTAATTGTCGGACTCACAATTTTTGTACATCCGGCAACTAATTGTCGGAGCTTTATTTTTCAAATTTAAAAACTTGCCGACAATTAAATACCAGATATTAGTTATTGAATCCGGCAATTAAATGCCGTAAAGTATAGAAAAAATGAAAAAAAAAAAATTGTAACGCACGCAGAAATGCAGAAAGATGGAGTTTATGGAGAATGTAAACACAATACTTTATCAATTTATGGAGTAGTTTATCAATTTATGGATGGACATGAGAGAGAAGACGAGGTGGATGGAGATGAGAGAGAAGATGGAGTGGAGGGAGATGAGAGAGAAGAGGGGGTGTGTGGTGATTTTTAGCAAGTAATTAGAGTAAATAGATTTATTAATGATAGTTTTTAGTAAAAAAAAAAAGATTTAAAATATTGTGTGGGGGTGGATGCCCATGTGTAGGGGTGTAGGTAGCAGCACCCCTAGGAGAGATACATTGGAAATTTCTGAATTTGTTATTTTCTATGATGAAAGAGAGAGAACCGAAATTTGAAAACTCTATCCACTCTTTTTACGTTTTTGAGCAACAGCCTCTTTGTTCTTTTTCGTTTTTCTTTTCTTTTTCATTTTCTGTTTGATCCCTTCATTTGAGGGTTGATTTTGTATGATTAATCCAAGGTTCTCAAGCTCTTTTTAATGGATGAGACCTTATTCTTTAAGGGACGTTTGATTTCTTTTTCTTTTTTTTTTTTAATCCTCTTTTGATTACAACATGTCATATTGATGGTATATCGCGTGATCATTATGGTAGGTGTTATACGAGAAGGGGTCTAAAAAGATCTTGTAAAAATGGCGATGAAGAGTTTGTTAGCAAAGCTCATTATCGGGATATTATATCAGTGTGGGAAGATTAGATGTCTGTATGTTAAATGTTGTTGTACAAAAAAATTTTGAGCGATGAAATTGCAAAGGTCCACCTATACCAAGTTGGGTTCAAGCCTAATTATTGAATTTGGACTAATCATGCGGAAAAGATGCCACAATTTGATTTAGAGGTTGATGTTAATTGCATGAGTTCTTCTAGCAGTGGTGTAGACGTGGGCTATGGTAAACACTTTGTGTCATTTAGAAGATGATGTGTGATGCGCTCTTGCAACATGAGTCATTTTAAATGCATAAGTCACATAACATGGAAGAATCTGCGAATGAAGGAGCTCAAAAATTTTATAATATGTTGGTAGAGATAAATAAGTCAATGTTTGAAGGGATAGGGATGACAATGGGTATCCTCGAGGTCGTGTCCACAAATTTTGGGGTCCTAGGCAAAAACTTATTAGGATACTTAGTGTAAGTTATCAATCCTCATATTATTTTTTTAGTTTTTTGAGTTGCGAAATCATTTATTAAAATTTTATGATCAAACATTTCTAACATTTCACCTTCAATAAATAATATGGCTAATTTATTCAACATACCTTGTAAACATTGAAGAATGAAAAAGCTAAAAAAAAAAAAATTAACAAAGGAAAATGCTAACCAGTGCCCTTAGGGTACTGGTTAAGAAATCTAAAGAAGAAACCTCTCATTAGGAAGTTGTGTATTTAAAATTTTTAGAATTGATACCTTTAGCTTTTCAATAAAAACTTGCTTTTCCTTAGGACACTGGTTAGCAACACTCATTAACAAATTGTAAAGGTTAACTTTACTTGTTATCCCATAATAATTATGCAATGGCATTGATAGAAGCACAATTTACAAAGCAATGCCAAGTGTGCAAATTTTTTTTTTCTACAAGTAAGATGTAAAAATTTAGACTCACGTTATTAACCGATAATAACAATGACCAGGGGAGGACTACCGTAGAACTTTGAAAATATCAACAATAATTAATAGTATTAATAGTGAATGAAAAGTGGGGCCTAAAGCAGTTGTCTCACTTGCTTTACTGCTTACACGACTTTGGGTACCTTTAAGTAGGGTACTATAGTATCAGTCCCTGTATCCATGTTTAAAAAAATTACTCGTACCCGAATCCATACCCATGTGGCTAGCAAATTTAGTACTCTTACCTGTACCTTCTGAATACCTAAGTACCCATAGCCGCACCCGTTACCCGCACTTTAACTATAAAAAAGCAATAAATAGCAAAAGAAACGTTATAACAATTAAAAAAGATCCAAAGTTCTTTTAAATATACACATAAAATATTACAAATCAAAATATATAACTAAATAAAAACATCCAAAAGGAAGTGATATGCTGCTAGGTTTAGAAAGTTAAGAATCTTTAGATTAATTTTGGTTTTAAAATTTGTATTATAGTTAAAGTTATATATATTAGTAATATAAATTAATAAATAAATAATTATATATATGTGTGTGCGCGGGCGGGGGGTGTTGGGCGGGTACCCACACTCATACTTATTCAAATTTATGGGTAATTATCTGTACCTGGACCCTTACTCATTGTGTAGGTAATTAACCTACCCATCGTGGGTAATTTTTGTGGATACCCAATGGGTAGGGTACAAATTGTCATCTTTATGAAGGGGCCTCCGATTAGAATGTTCCCGAGCAGTGTTTGGACTTTTTTCCGAAATTCTTTTATGAAATAACCAAAGTTAACACAAGACGGGGGGTTAAATTGTGTTTACCAACTTTTTAGGAAACTTTGAAAATTATTTTCACAGGCACAACAAGCAAAAATAAGGCAACAGAAAATTAGACGGGCAACACATCTAATTTAATACAGAACACACTAGCATACAGAGAAGGGTAAAACAGAGATTGATATTCACAATATTAACTCCCCAAGTTAAAATCTTAAACAAATAATACTTAAGCGAATTAAAGAGATAAGTGAAGAGAAATATCACTCAAGAATTTTATACTGGTTCACCCCAAAATCCATAGGGCTACGTCTAGTTTCTTAGCAGTACCAAGTTTTCACTATAACTGATCAGATTAGAGTACAAGTATTCTTTTCACACCTAGCCTCTCCAGGCTCAACACTTAAATAAGTATTCTTTTCATAGCCTCTTCAGGTTCAACACAGTAAAGAATAAAGGTTTTGTGTAATTAATACAACTTGCAACTCTTTTAGATAATACTCAGAAAGTGAAATAAATATGAAATGTGAAAGACTGCTAAAAAATATCAAATGATTGAAGACGTATTCAATGAAGGAATGAAGAAGTTAATGAAGTGATTAAATGCTTCTTGGGCAGTGTTCTTAATGATATTCAACTTCTTGTTTTCATCTTCATGGTTTGATCTATATAGAGACTTCAATCAATATATCCGTTAGGCACAGCTTCAGAAAGTGTGTTCTTTGATTTGAGCTTCTGGAACGCCATTAATGCCAAAGAGTCATTCTGTGTAGGCATTAAATGTTTAAGGATGTTGAGTTTTAACAAGGCATTCCAAGAGTACACTTTTGTTCTGAGCAACTGTTGTGTCAGAGTTGCAGCAGCAGGCTTCTTGTACTTGTAGCAGAGAGCTTTCCTCTTGCAGTGCAATGCTCAGTTCACTTTCTGCAAAGCACTTTTACTTTGTACTAAAACAGCTAAAAGGTTACTGCTGTGGTACAGAGGTTGCGTGTTTATTCCTTAAATCCTTGAAACAAACGTTATTTATTCTTTATCCTTGGTGCTATTGTCTAGAGGTCTTCGAGATTCTTAAGGAAGGCATCTAATTTGAATAAGGTTGACTTGGACTTCATTCTGACAGACTAACATTTTATCAAATGTAGCAGTGTTTGAAATTTAGATGGGTACTTGTGCAGTCCAAATTTAGATGGGTGATAATGAGCCAAAACTTAGACGAGTGATCAAGTCATTTTCTAGACGGGTGATCCACTGAGTCTTCTTTAGACAAATGTTTCTTGCCACGTCATTAAGTATATCAGAATCTTGACTGAATGTTGACTTGGCCTTTGTCTGTGATGACTAAATTTTAGACGAGTAGTTTTTAGACGAGTCTAAAAACTGCGCCCTACTAAAATGTAGATGAGTCATAAAACAGACGAGTGACCTTAAGTCTATTTTCCTGCACACTTATCAGACATATCAGTAATTTCATATGGTTCAATATTACCATACTTAAGCTATTTGGAATCATCAAAACTTAGAGAATCTACACATTGAATGTGCCTCAGACTTATGAGGTCTCAACATTTTGGATGTAACACCTATAAAAAGGGGTTGACCAAAAACTTTTTATCATCAAAGAGGTTAAGAGGTTAGTGTCCAAGCTGGGATTGAAGACCTTAGGATTGATTGTTGTGTGAACCGGTGCATGCTCTATTACGACAATGAATTTGGCAAAAATGGCGATGCATTCGTGGAATGTAAATTTTGTCAAGTTGTTGGGACCAAAAATAAGATTTTGGTCGAAATGGGAATGATGCAATAACACAAAGCACCCTATTCGACAGAAGGAATGATTTTCCAACATCACAAACCAACACCGTATCTCAACACCGTACTTGAAACCACATTTCCTATAACAAAATAATTCCAGAATACATAGAGAGAATAGATAATGTGTGGACCATATGTAGTTTTATACGGTGTGGGTGTTTAAGTTAGGTGTAAATAATACACCTCATTCGATAGGCACGCATTTTGAAAAAGAGCATCAAATTAGCAAGGAATGATGTTGAGACACCCCGATGTCTCATTAAGAAAACCCTAATTAATTAAACCTTAATCCGTATTAACGTTAACGCGATTAATACATTCGAAAATATATGTAAAATAAAAATTGTAGTTATTTTAAAATAGTTTAAACATACGCAAGCGACGTCATCCACACATATATAAAATATATACAGCACATCTATCAGAGTATGCCAAGTCCCCTCCATGGGACCATTACAACTTACAACCATCTATACAGACTCAAAGTATAAACATATACATACTAACCAAAGAGACACAGAAGAAGTCCTAGAGATACCCGGCCCGCCTCTCAAAATACAAAACAATCTCGTAAAGGCTCACTACCTACAGACGCATCAATCATCAGTGATGTGGGCGTCTAGTTACCCTTGCCTTCGCCTTAACGACACACTTATACCCGTGGTGGAATCTTCTGTAGATACCGTTGTGGCCGGTAATCTTTCCAAGTTGTCGTTCCCATCTTGCCATTGTTGTTTATCTACCATACCGATAACATACAAGAAAGATAGAGGAAGAAGGGAGATAAGCAACAGAACATAGTCATAAAAATGGGGATGGGGACACATAGATCAACAGTCACATATACATCATACAACAAACAAACAATCATTCATTCAGTCACACCTACACAATCATCTTCAAGAGTCACACTCTCAGATCATTCCTCTAAGGAGTCTCACTCCTATGCATGTCGGCCGATATATCTCATCCGGGTCTCAACCCCAAGACATTCCTTTATCAAGCCTCTCTGCTTAAGGAATGTCAGTTAGTTTGTCTAGGTAACTTTTCCGCTCGCCGTGACCCATAATAGTGCATCTCTCTGTGAGCTCAGCTCCATCAGAGGTATCTGGGTCGCCTCGGATAGTCAACCTTAGACGTGGATACTCAGGGCAAAGTCGGGACAACTAGGCTCTACCGGGGTACACGATGCACTAGGAGCTACCTAATGGTCACTGTGAGCCTCCCGAGTCCAGTTCGTACATCCCCAAGGTCTCTCCCTAGACCGAGCCTTCCGTAATCCGTACTCGCACTCGAGTACAACTAACCACGTATGACTCCCTGTCATACGGCTCGCCACCTTGGCAATATGCAATGCAACAACCATCCTTAAGTTAACACCGGAACCTTCTCTCATAATCCAAATCTCAAAATCAGTCTCAGATTGGATGGCAATACATCCCCGGCCTTAAAGCCACAGTCTCAAGGCATTACCACGGTGTCAACTCTCAATATAACCATATCACACTATCAGTCATTCCCATCAACAATATATTATAATCATAAAATATCAGGCTATCACATCAATCATCACAACCAAGCATGTTATAGCAGTCATCACAGTAGCAGACATAGCAAACAACCCCAATCATTATCAGTTCTCTAACCTAGAGTTTCAAACCGAACATTGATAAATCTACAATAACTAAACCCAAGACATTATTAAAATATTATTTTAGTGGGGTTTAGCCATTGTTGATTACTCAATATCCTAGTAGGGTCTGGGGCACCCTACATACATGCATATATATATAACTGTGACTCTATGCTTGCCTCCCCGATGATGTCGGTTACTTTCTCCCCACCTTGGCTTATCCGGTACAATTTTCCGAGCTCTCTACACGCCTCCTCTAAGCTATACAGCTGCTGTCTTGCTTTCCAGGGGACTCTCAATGCTCCCAAAATTTGTCCTAACACATGAACAGAGTCCCGGCAATGTCATAAACTCTAATCTTACTATAGATTCTCAAAAAGAGCTCAGATTCAAGCTAGAACCCAAGAAAGAAAATGATTGACAAATGCTAAGTTAAGGATTTGAGCATTACCTCAATTGTAACAAAGAAACACTAGCCTATATGTGTAGTACTCGTTGCCCTGATCACAGATTTGAAGTCGGAATCGTGATCTGACGGACGGATTTCCCCCGGGGCTTAACTTTCTCTCTCTCATTTTCGAGCTCCCCTTCATCTCTCTCGTTTTCTCTCGAAAATTTGAGAGTTTCTCTAACTTTCTAGCATTTTAAAAGCTAAAGGGGGTGAGTCAGCACTGATTACGCCCGGCCTAAGTTTTCTGCGCCCGGCTCGGCCAATTACGCCCGGCTCAAGTTTTCTGCGCCCGGCCAAAATGCATAGATCACCGCCTTTGAATTTCTCCCGGCCTAACAAATCTGCGCTCGGCCTAATTTTCTGAGCCCGGCTCAACATACCTGAGCCCGGCCTAACCCGCGTTGACCAGTTTGACCAGAATCTCTAATTCACATGTTTCGTCGCGTTTTGAACTCGTTTGAAGTCCGATTGACCCCAAATTTGAAACACATACTAATTAACACCTAACGAACAAAATTAAGCTCTCACACCAACTTAATTACTGTCTGATTCCTTAATCGAGAAAACGGGTGTTGCAGATGTCGTCGAAATGGAGTGACAATTCAACAAGAAGCCACGAAGATCGGAGGCACGACGTGTTAAAGAGATTTCCCACTCCGGCCACTAACATCAAGGTGGGTCAACCCATGAGAAAACGTGGGAATATGAAGGAGTAGGGAGTTACATTCTGAAGCAGCTCAAAGACCACGATCCAGCTAGTGGAGTAGTGGACATTAGATCGTAGCTGTAGATGTAATAAACACATGTGTCAATAGACAGATGACAGTAGATTAGAAGCTAGGCAAATATTTCTTTTTCTATAAATAGTGCTTATTCTGATGTACAAACGGTCGGATACTTTGATCACACTCCCAAAACATCCTCACACTCGTAACGGATTAAAACGGAGTTACATCAAGTATGCTTTCCCACATTTCGCACATTTAGTTTTCCTGCACCTTTACATTTTCTGCACTTTTATTTCCTATTCTGCACTTTTATTTTTGTTCTTTTAATTTTATGTAGCTTTAGCTGTGTTTGATCCATTTTCTGTAGTTTTTCTTTCTTAATCGTGTTTCTGTCGAAATTAACGTTTGTTGCCTTTAGTTTGACTGTTCGTCAAATTTAAGGTGTATTTTGACAGAACCCCCATATTGGATTACCATCATAAAGGAGAGTCTACAACCACCTGATTAAAATATATTTGTTGAGTGCCTTGTCGAAAAATAGAGAAAGCAAATTTCCATATTAACACAAGCATCTAGGTATTATGATCGAAACACTGGGACAAGTGAGCATAAACTAATTCCAGCAAAGGCAATGTTCTATTTTCCAACAATTCCAAGGTTACAGAAAATGTTGATAGATGATGTGGCACTATGAGAACGGGAGAAGTTCAAACATGTTACGTCATCCGTCAAATGGCGAAGCTTGGAAGCACTTTGATAATGTACATCCTAATTTTGCTGCCGGCCAATGCAATATACCACTTGGGTTATGCTTCGATGGTTTTGCCCCATATATTTAAACGTTAGCTTTGCCTTATTCCAGCTGACTAATAATCATTACTCAATACAATCTTCCTCGTGAAACGTGCATGTCAAAATCTTGTATGCTTTTTACTTGTCTCGTAACGGGCTCATCTAATCCAAATGTTGGTACTAAAGCAGTTGTCGAGCAGTGTGTAAATGTACGATATTTCAAGGAAGAAAACTTTATGATAAGGGCAGCTTCGATGTGGACTATTAACGACTTCCCTGCTTATGACATGTTATCTGATTAGGAGACTCGTCGATATAGCCCGAGAGGTTGCTAGTCTGACTCACATCTCATTCTTACCAATCGATCATGCATTTAGAAAGAACGAGAGCGCCTTCAAAAAAAGAGAAGTTGAAACAGATGGACCGCCACTCATGTTGATACGGAAACATGTTTGACATATGAGTAACAAATCTTCCAAAAGTCATCGTTCAAGAGGTTGGTTGTGAAAGCTTAAAATCGATTGTACATAATCTACGTTATTAGATATTTAGAGGCCAATTGTTGACAATCCAGAAAATGGTACAATAATATTTACATAATAGCTTGAATTGTTGAAGATTTAAGATGAATATACTTGGCCATCATTTATGGGATTGTTAATTTGAAGATGTTGGAAAAGATGACAACATCATGAAGATAGCATTGTATTGATGTATCTTGTAAATGTTTCTCTTTGCAGCAAAATCACAATGTTGCGAGCTCGCATGAGTTAATTGCTAAGGCTTTGGGGTGGGCAGATCCTCACAAAAAACTTCCATAAGAAAATGCTAGATTTTAGTCAAGCATTCATACACAATTACACTGCTATGATGTCCAATTTTCATTCTCTACTGAATCTCCTTTCATTCTTGCGTAGCCATTCAGTCTCTATCTCCTTCAGAATGTCTAACACGCCAAGAATACCCAAAAGGGCGAGTCCACCCGACCAGTTTTCACCTCCTCCTCCGTTACCACCATTACCATCGTCGTCACGGGGTGGCAATCCAGGCCCATTGTCATCAAGTTGAGGAGGCTTAACTTTGCCTGTCATTTTTAGATAAAGTAATAACAAATTATATTTATATATGTACTGACATTAAACATACAAAAGTTATAACATTATTAAAGGAAAACAAATAATTAAAGGCAAAATGGTGCATGCAAACCTACATAAATATTTGTTGAACAGATATGATCATAACGGAAAAGAATCAAGAAAACCATCATCTATGCATTTCATAGGGCTGCTATTGAAAGAAGCAAAAATTTGAGTGTCTATACCTTAAATGACAAGTATTGTACATAGCCAATCCTAGTTATTTTATGACAAACACACATGCGCATGATAAGAGAAAGACAGAAGAATAAAAATTACATATATGAACAAACCAACAAGCACAAGATCACTAGCACAGTAAATGGAAGAAGCTGATTAATGCAGAGGTGCTGGCCAAAAGCACATTCCAATTTCCATGGCTTAATAAAAGATATTCGGTAAAAAATTGTGCAGCTTGACCCAATGAGCAAAACAATATAGGAGAGAAGTTCTTACCAGGAGTAACATTAATAGTCCGAGCTTCCCGTGCTATCGTTTGGGTTTGCCCGGAGGCAGCACATTTTGCATTCTGTAGAAAGAAGCAGAATACAAGACATAAGGATAATGTAGATCACCAAACAATTTATATCAGCGTTTCTGCTACTTTCAATGGTTCGCCAACAAACTAAGCATTAAAAGAAAGTTCCAAGATTAGGATTGAAAGTAAGGACCAAAACAACAACACAAAACTACTTCCATTCTATAAATGTTAGAAATGCATAAAAGAAAAATCAATAATATGAAGGAAATCACTCAATTGAAAACACTAAATGTCTACTACTCTACTCAAAGGAATTATTCAACCTTACCAATACCAACTTTCCAATTCCAATAAGCTTAACATATAGCATGAAGAGAATAGGAACCAACACATAACAAATACGAAAATAATAATAACAACCACCTTACCAAAGCAGCAGCACATCTGATGCGATGTGACGGACGTAAAGATCTAACACTTTGAAGCTCTCCTTTTGTGATGTTGTAGAGCAAGGGTTCCATCCCAACTATCTTCGGTCCAGTATGATTGGTGTGTGCTATGGACTGACTTTTAATACGAACTGCATACACAAAAGAAATAAATCATACGTTAAGTAGCTTCTGAGACACTTATCTCGCATCATTATGTTATTAAAACAAGCTTAACTACTTATTGAAATGTATAAAATCAATGTACCTTGTAGTAATAAAGATGAAGTACCCAGACAGCTTTCCATTGATGTCAGCCTTTTGGGATGACCGGATATGACAAACGCTAACTGTTAAAATAAGCAAATAAAAAAATTATGAGGCATAGCAAGAAGAGATTTTGTAAATTTGGTGCAATGGTAGGACAAGATAATCTTAAAACAGATGAATTCCCAACTCTGAAATCCTACCAAATATGATGGAATTTGTAAATTTTAAAGAACTCCTCAATTTTCTAAGAACTAGAATTGAGGTCTAACCCAAATTGAATTCCAAACAAGATAAATTACAAAATGAGGATTGAATTTAATTGAAATCTCAAAATTTGGGTGTTCCAAACATACCCCTATAACCATATGGAAAGGATTAACAAAGCATTATAAAGCTATCTGTCTTGAAATTCTGTGAGAATGTGCAAAAATAAACGACAAAGAATTATATATAAGCATTATAAAATTGTGCTTGCAGTTGGGTTGCAATTCGGTTGTGGTTGTGGCCAAACCAAAAAATAAATGCAGCAGTCACCATAATTGCAGTTGTGGTGAGAAACTTCAGGGAATAATTCATCCCCTACAGGGAACATCAAGCAGTTACCACCAAGCAAAATGTCCAACACAAAGGAAACAAAGAAAATTCACGCAAAATATTTTTCCAAAAAAAAAAAGGTCCTTTTTCCGGGTAAGAAAAATAATAAAGGCGTGAAAGTAAAGAGAACCCATAAACCCATTCAAAATGTTCCTTCAGGTTCGTGTCTTTTGATCACAAAATCATATGGGGGATTAGACCCACAACCTCCGTTACATACAACCTCAGATGACACACCAAAAAAAAAAAAAATCAATATCTTACAGAGGAGAGTGCGCAATCAAAACGTAGATGACAGCAAAAGAGACCATTACCTGAGATAGCCCTGTCGGAAATTCTCTCCTTGTAAATGTCACAGGAGATCAATGTTTGCATAAAACCCAAAGACTAGTTTTTATATTTACTTATGGCGGTGAATGGCTAACCGGGTTTGGTTTAGGTATTGGGGCGGATTCTACGGTGGACCAGTGGTATGGGTATACCCATGGTGCACAAGTCTTTCAAAACCATCAGATGAAACACAAAAATATTTGATGGCTGAGATTGTCATAATCTATGGTACACCTCCCACACCCAATTCTTGTCCCCTCTTCCTCTTCCTCATTCTTCTTCTTCCTGTTGCAACACCATCTTTTTCTGTTCTTGCGCTGCAAATATCACATGGGCCGCGTGGAGCGGACGGCGCGACGGTGGAGTCCGGTCGACGACGAACTCACGGCAGTTTGCCGGAGACAGAGACTCGGAGTATGCACCTGTATGGTGGTGGACGCGGATCTGGTGTGGTGCGGCGGTTTTGGTGGCGGTGGGGTGTGGAGCAGCAGCGGCGAAGATGGTGGACGCAGATCTAGTGTGGTGCGCCGGTTTGGGTGGCGGCGGGGTGTGGAGCAGCGGCGGTGAAGCTGGTGGAAGCGGATCTGGTCTGGTGCGGTGGTTTTGATGGCGGCGAGGTGTGGGGCAGCGGCGGCGAGGTGTGGTGCGGCGGTTTTTGTGGTGGCGGGGTGTGGAGCAGCAGCGACGAAGCCGAGTGACGCGGTGCTGGGCAAAGGAACCGTGGCGGAGAAGGGCGGTAGCGGCTGAAAGGCTTTGGTGCGTGTGGTGGCTGCTCTGGCCGGAGGCGACGTTTCCGGCACGGTGGTTACAGGGGCTAGGTTCAATGGCTTCTCAACACTGGTTTGTTTTTGTTCAGAATCTGAATATGGTCCATGAGATAGAGAGATAGAAGAGGAAGATGGAAAAAATCCAGTGCGGGAGGGTACACTATATTAGTGTAGTCTACATAAATCTGATGGCTAAAGAAACTTGTGCACCATGGGTATACCTATACCACTTGTCCACCATAGAATCCGCCAAGGTATTGGATTATTCTTGAACTAGTACGAGTGCATATGCATATATGGGTTGCATTAATTTCTATGCAAGTTATTGAACGGCCAGTGTACACTAAAAAGGTGATATATACTAAATCCACTTGATAGTAAAAATCACAAATCCAATAAATATATATATATATATAATATAATATAATATGATATGAAAGAGTATCTATGAAATTACAATAAAATATTCAAAATTGAGTGTTATTACTTGCTAGTAGATTAAATTGAAATAAATTATATAGAATTTTTGGGTGCAGTATCTAAAGTGAGAAATTTCAAAATGTAAAGAGCTAATATGACAAAATGGCATTAGAAATATAAATTATAGTGAACCAACTCGTGCCCTTATCCAAGATGCAATATTTCTAATAGTTATGTATATAGCTATTTAAATGGTAAAGTTAAATGGGTAAAATCATGTTCTTTCAAGGTAGTGGTTTTTTGAGTTCATGAGGATATACAGTGAGCAAGTCCACAGAAAAAACACATGAAACATATGACCTTAAAGGATTCATTCCCCAAATTTGCAGCTTGAGCTAGCTGAATTATACTTCTCATAGACATGATAAAAATTACCTGCACATAACATGACACTTGGAAATAAACTTCCAATAGTTTTGGAAACAGAACCCACAATCTTAATAAAGAAAAACTATGAAGTAGATGTTTCTTTTATATTTGAGATCCAAAAAGGTAGATGCAAAGCAAAGATTAGTTGATCCATGCACTAATTGCTTAGCCAACATTAAACAAATATATAGGGAAGAGCACAAACCTATACCCAGACAGAAACCACTCTTTCCCACCTCCATCAGTAAACTACTTCGTTTTGCTAATCCTTCGGCCCACCAAGTTTTATCTATGTTGTTCAATGCATCATTTGCCTAAACTTCTCAAATAATAAATAACTTAGAAATATTAAGTCATCTATCATCATTCCAAATATTCATTTAAGAACCTGCACTTTAAATTTACCATTTTACCTATCTATTTTTTATATTTAGTTGATCAGTAAGTGCTTGTTTCTAGGAGTGCACAGGAAACAGAAACCAAGGATAAATTCCCTTTAATTTATTATCATCATCATTTAATAACTCCAGCATAAATGGGTTTTTATCAACAAAGTGCAAACAAAGCAATCAATCATTTTCAGTTTAACCTTGAGTTGCATGCTACTTTTACTTGGGTTGCCATGTATTAGAATCTCAGTAGAACTAACCTATCTATCCTGAAATTTAGAAATGAAAAAAACTTTCACAAAAAGATAACAATGAACACCGAGGATAGTTGGCATCAAAGCAAGCAGGAAATAAAACCAAACAAATCACATTAATATGTGCTGCATCAACATCTATTTCAAGAGAAGCTAGTTCTCTTAATATTTTTCCCTATGAAAAGAATTTTAAGTAATGATACCCTATTTATGATACAGGATCTGAAAAGTAAATAAGCAGAAAAGAAAAGGTCTGCCTCTACCATTGTATACCATTTCAATAGCTGCTACCAAGCCAGCAGAACTATCACCAGTCGATGAAAATTAGCAGCACAAAGCAACTATCATGATTTAAACTGGATCAAACAATGTGTCCTGTTTATAAGAAATTCATTGTACATTAAAAAATTATTTGTTACACATGAATAGACTATATACCTGTAATATTTTTTTTCATTAGAAGGATGTCTTCTTGACTATGTGCTTCCAGTACTTGCATTAATAGTTCTTCCATATGAAAACACAACTCACTATCATGCAGGCAGTGGATAACACAACTGGAATATATCCAAGACATCTTTCATATGATCAGATTTTGATCGTCAAGGTATATTTTATGGTTGAGATATCAATTTAGTGATTGTGATGGGTGTTTTCAAATTTTGTATAGTTTTTGCTGATGTTTAAGAACTTCTGTTATAACAAAGCAAGATATGCCAGTGAACTTTACTTGGTGACTTGTAGTTGATTGGTGAACTTGATTTTTATAAGGTTCTACTCCATTATTGGAATTTTAGGTGACAATCATTAATGCTATATCTGTTTACAACTTTACATTCAACAAGATGAATATAAAAAGTTACAAAGTGAGAACATTATTGTTTTAGATGAAGATACTTTGGATTTATTAGTATGAAGTTAGAGCTTTAGATTATATCTTAGTGCTCACATCCGTTGTACATCTGTTGTGCAGTACTTTGGACTTTCACAGGTTTAAACTTCTAATTAATTTTTATCAGCACAGCTCTGTATCATCTTAAGGTTGTGTCATTGTCTACAGCCTATGAACTCTGGTGGCTCAAAGACTTGGATTGGGTTTATTCTTTGAGATGTAGAATTATCCTTCAGAAATAAATTGTGGCTGTTACCTGACCAAGCAATTCCATATGAAAGTTTTCATCTTGAAATAAGTAGCACCTTTTTAAATCAAGCTATATTTGAATGATTTGTGAAGCATTTTATTTGGTTTTGTAGTTATAAACACTTCAATGGAGAGAATTAATATCTCAAAGAATTCATGCAAACAATATTCAATGGTCAGTGCTAGCGTCTATAATTCTATACTACTTCCATTGGAAATTAATTCCTGTGTGAGGACTAACAATATTGTGACATACCACCTCAAAATATAGGTAACCATTTGAACTATAGGACCAAAGTATCAGTGTACTATAACAACATATCATAGAGTGCTAAAACAAAATATCATCCCATGAATGTTAGTCAAGTTAGCAAGTTACCTGGTCTGGTGAGTTGACAAAAATTGCACATTAGCAAGCCATTTCATCCACTTAATCGGACTGAAGGTGCCTTTGAGGAAAGGTGCAAGGCATCTGCGTCGAGAGTGACCTGTTGAAGAGAAGACAAAATGCTTGTAGAGCTCTATAATAAATTAGGAAATTATAAATTAGGAAATTGTAGAAAATGAACAATGAACAAAACAAATGAGCAAAACACATGAATTTAAAAGACACGGCAGTTAGTAAAAAACCAACTTGGCATGTATACTGAGGCATGTGTAAAACACTTTAGATAGTGGAAATTTGTAAAACAAATGCTAAAATGATGCAGCATCCAAGAATTACTTCTCCTCCCTTGTATATAGCTATCTTTCAGCCACATTACTGCACAGGAACCCACCGAACTCCCTTTGGAATGTCTGTTATCAGGGAAAGTAACATGAGACCAATATCCAGCAATGTTTAGATTCCTCCTAAAATGTTATATTAAAGATATATACATAATACAAACACACTTACAGTAAAAAAAATATCCATTGACCAATTTTAGATCCCAAACCATTTTTTATTTGATATCAGTACAAAGTGTGATCCAAAGAACATCATAAAACAAAATCGTTGGCACCCACCAGTGGACAATAGAATGAAAGTCCTTATACGGCTACACTTTTGAAAATTGTTCAAGGTTCCTGCTGAATATGTCTTTACAAAGCAAAAATGCGTGTCGAGCATTTCTGAATATGGGTCGTAGCAATGACATACCACATCATCCAAAAAAAAATGAGCAAGGTCATGAATAAGGTTATGCATTACATATGTTGGGTGACTGTGATGATATCAAGGTGTGAAATAGGGGGGAAAAAAGGACCTAAAATGTAGAACATCAAAATTAGATTGGATTGGAAGTAAAATCTACTTCCCTTAAACTCTAAAATCTAAAATCTACCAACACACATACTGTGTGGTTAGGCTTGCTATCAGAGAAGAGAGGCTTGAGAACATCAATGACATCCACATGAATTTAAGCCTTTTCAGAAGCATAGATGACATTGTGTGCCTTATATGTGTCAGCTCAAGTTAAGCATTCTCTAGTAAAAACTTAGTGCAGAATTACTTCTCAAATCTTACTACTACATGGTCTCTTCTATAGTTATATAGGTAAATATTGTAAACTCAATCTAGTTTACTGTCATCGAATATTGTAAAATCAAGAACTATTGAAAGGGCTTATTGATTCACAACAAAAGAAAAGCAATTCATATAATTGCAGGCATAGTGATTCACAGCAAAAGTGAGGAAAATGCAGGATTTACCTGGCATGATCAAAATCACAGAAGAGAAGCCCGAGCCAAAAGATCAGAGACCAGGAACAAAGAAGAAAGAGAGAGAATTTAATGAGTCTGCAACTGTGAAAGAAATAAAAAAATTTATGAAAAAAACACTCCCATTAAACGAAGCTTTTTTTTTTATGCCAAGCACTCCAAAACTGCTATCAGCCTCACCAAGAAATGGAATGAAAAGTTGGGTCTGAAGAGGGGCAGCATACATAATTATAAACCAAGTTCAAAAACAGCACCCAATAAATAAATGTGCAATTTAGTTGGTTTTACTCACAATTACCCGAGCAGAACTTCTGCACCAGTTAGTTCCCTTTTCTGATTTTTTCTAAATTCGAGCTACACAAGCTCCTTTGCCAAATTTGTGCTTTGCTTTGCATTTGCTATTCTATCTGAATAACTCAATTAGAAAAGCAAGCAAATTAGCCACACATGAATAACAATTAATAGCATCTGGAAAAATTAAAATAGAAACCATTAACAGAGGTTTTGTGAAGATTTAGAAGAGAAGGGGGACTTTTGAGGCTAATTCACTTGAACTGACGACCATCCCATGGCTGTCGCACTGGTTTTCAACTCTTCACCCCTCTCACTCATTTTTATGTGATTACAAATTCCTATTTCATAACCAAATTAGCCGCACATGGGTTTAAAAAACCTCAAACCTTATTCATAAAAAAAACCTTATTCATAAAAAAAAAAACATATCCATCAAAAAATAAAAAACCCCTCAAACCTCACAGCTAACACCTTGAGAGTGATTGCATGGATATAATATAAAGATTAGTAAAGGAAGAGATTTGTGGAAAGGAACGGAGAAAAGGGAAACAACTAACGCTAGTGCTTGCTTGAATTTTGAAAGTGATAGATAGATGAAACAGAGAGATTCTCGGAATTTTGATATTCAAATTGATAGCATCGGAAACCTCAATTTTTTGAGCGGGTAAATTTTTTTTTTTTTTCTTGAGATGTGTGAAGTGGAAGAAAGGATGAAAATGAAAAAAAAAATAAAAAATGAATTGAAATTGAAATATGAATTTGAGTTGGGCGGAGAAAGAGATGAAGGAAATGTTTTGGGTGGGAAATTTTTTAACCAAATGATGACACGTGGCTAGAAGGGATTATTTTTCCTAGAGTGTGGATGATGGGTTTGGCTAAATATTTTTAAAAATAAATTTTAATTTTTTATGGGAAAATATTTTTGGAATACTAAATTTATTTGGTAAGTTTTATGAAGAAAGGGAAAATATTTAAAAAATTAATTTGTAATAGATGGTAAGTTTTCAAAGCTTACATTGAATAGCTTCTGTAAAATAGAAGACCACGATCATCTAACATTATTGAGTTTGAGAAGCATATTTTAGATTTTTTTTTTAAATAAAAGATTTGCTTCACAATTTCAAAAACATTTAAATCATTCAAAATAAAGCTATATAATTATTATTTCTAATAGGACTTTTTTTTTTTTTTTACATATGAGAAAAAACAGAAAAACAAAGAAAGCAGCACTAATGCCTGATGTAGGACACACCCATTGCATCGGCACGTAATATGGGCATCAAATCTGTTGGAACTTCTTGTAACACAACCAACTTGGACTCACTAGCGACCCCTTTCTTGGCTAAGTAATCAGCTGCGAAATTACCCTCCCTGAGGATATGGAGAAGAGAGCAATCCCAGTCTTTGGCCATCAACTTCTTAATATCAGCTACCCAACTTAATAGGACTTCATTACAATGCACTATTAATGTAAATAAATATATATATATATATATTGACTATCAATTATATATTTTCACATTATTAAAAAATGTTTGACTTGTATAATAACTATCTTAAAAATGATATATAGAATGGTGTGTGATCAGTTGATCGTATAAAAAACTTGAAACTAATAATGTATCAAAACAATAATTTTTAACAACTTTATTCTAATAAAAAAAATATAAAAGTTACATGACCCAATCTAGTATCAAAATTTTATAGTAGATTGGGTGTTCGAGTTAGGTAAAGTAAAGTTTAATGAAACTCCATTATGATCAGGTGGGATCTCGATTACGAATTTTTGAAATCGATCAACCAGATCCAAACCCAATCACATATCACGTAGGACTTTGTTGTGCGTTTCGATAGGGAATGGTAATGAGAGATTTCCCATCGAGATATTTACTTGATTGCCCTTCTTCACCCAAAACCAAGCCCTACATTGAGTTTGTTCACCAATTTCCTTCCTCCATACTCGAGTCACCAATTGCGTCATGCCACCAACACCCACCAAAGGTGGCTTCTTTACATTTTAGGTTTAGTACTAGTGAGGTATGTGTCATGGACGATGATACATGAGTTCTGGGTTCTAATTGAGATGTCTCAGTCCCTTCACCCATGTTGTTGACGTTCGGCTGGGTGCTATGTTTACATGATCATATGCCTACCCACACGTCATATGGTTGTCAACCATTAAATTAATCTCTTAGTATTAACATTGAATTTTAATTTAGATCTAAATAAAATTCAAGTTAGCTTAAGCGATAGTGTTGGAATCAAGTTGGAATAAAGATAAAATTCAATCCTTCATAAAAAAAATAGTTTTGTCCTGAGAAAATATATTTTCACAGACTATTTAACTATGAATCAACCAACAAGAACACAAGAAAATAGATTATGTTTATACATTTAAATCTTTATGTTGTTTGGAAAATTCATTTTTCAACCATTAATCAAATGATAAAAAAAAAAACTAATAATACATTCTTGCACACATAAACTAGAAAAGTTTTGTAAGTCTAATTGGGAATTTAGCATTGATAACGTACTTTGGTGTTTCATTGATTTGATTTTTGATATCTACGATCATTTTGATTAAAATACCTCCGTCGTTGTTTTAATCTTCATCCTCATCATCGACCATTTTAAATGGCATAATTACTTTTCACAAAGCCACAAAATGTTTCTCGGGTAATGACTTACGTTTTATATAGATGGGAATCGACTTGGGATATATTTAGGTTGAGAAAAAGGGAAATAAATTAAAGATTTTAAATAAATTTGGTTCACTGTACCATTCGGTTTGGTTGGATTCATTGGATTTAATATACAAAAAATTGGAATCAAACTGAATGTGATTGGTTAAGTTCTTGAGTTTCATGATTTGGAACAACTTGACCAACTTAATCCTATGACTGTTTTTTAATATATCTAATATAAGTTTTCTTTAATTACTTTTATATTTGGAGTTTGACTATAATACGATATGAATTTGATTTTAATGGATTCTTTACATAATATGTATTTTATTTTTTCTATAGCTTTTTTTTTTAATTTATTTTCTAGATTTGGAATAAATTGGTTAAATGTAAAAAAAAACAAAAAAACAAAAAAACAAAAAAAACAAAACAAGTAACCCAACCATCGGAACCGAACTGTCCTGTTGTAGTTGGTTTGGTTTGGTCTTGTTTTGGCTAGCAAAAATGCCTAAACCAATGCAAATCGAAATAGTTAATTGTCTTTTATTATGAGTGATGATATTTGAACACCAGAATTTGATACCAGAATTTGATACCATGGTTAATTCAGTGTATTGGTTGGTTAATCAACCAATAGTGTCAAAAGTGAATTAACCAACCAATATACTGAATTAACCATGGTGTCACATTCTGGTGTCAAATTCTGGTGTTCAAATATCATTTTTGTTTATTATCAAGTAAGTTTCAAGTTAATGAACCATGCACGCTCCCTCCCTCACTTTCTCTTTCACTCTCTGCAACCACCGCCGTCCGACTTCCAGCCACCTAATTCTTTGGCCACCGCTTGCTTCCCCCCTCCATCTGCTCTCTCTCTCTCTCTCTCTCTCTCTCTCTCTCTCTCTCTCTCTCTCTCTCTCTCTCTCTCTCTCTCTCTCTCTCTCTCATTTCTGTCTCTCTCAATTCCCCTCTGCTCACAATGACCTTGCACCACCTCCATCACACCAATCTCTGCCTCACCGTGACCACCTCCCTTTGATCCCAGCTTTCTACATTTGTTTCAAACTCCCACCACAAACAAAATGTTTTTTTTTTTCCTTTTGCTGTAGCTAACTCCTACTAAACTTGTTATCAAACTCTCAACAACAATTATCTATCAACATGTTGTGACATAGTTAATAGATAACTGGGCCAGGGATTTGATTCATGACTCATGCGCATGGAAGAACATCTATTGAGAGAAATCAACCCCTTAAATGGATCTCAATATCTCGAGGGATTAATCTCTGGCTCATGATCGGAAAATACCCGGGTTCACCAAAAAAAAAAAACTCTCAACAACAGGCAAAAGACCGTACTTAATCAAGTTAAATATATGTGAATAAATACTGAGTAGCCAGTTGTTGGCAATTGAGAAAATGGTACCATAATATATCCACAACTACTCATCAATAAGATTGCTAATTTGAAGATGTTGGAATAGATGACAACTTAATGAAGATAACATTTTTATTGATGTTTTGTGAATTTAAAGTTTCTAATCACGTCAAAATCTCTATATTTCGTACTCACATGAGTTATTGTTATCTGATAGACTTTGGTGGTGGACAAATTCAAAAACAAACATCCATAAGAAAATGCCAAATTTTACGTCAAGCATTTGTACATTTTGATTTTACTGCCAATCTTAAACTCTAATTTTCATTCTCTACTGAATCTCCTTTCATTCTTGCGCAGCCATTCAGTCTCTATCTCCTTCAGAATGTCCAGCACGCCAAGAATACCCAAAAGGGCGAGTCCGCCGGACCAGTTACCACCTCCTCCTCCATTGCCACCATTACCATCATCGTCACGGGGTGGCAATCCAGGCCCATTGTCATCAAGTTGAGGAGGCTTGACTTTGCCTGTCATTTTAGATAAAGCAATAACAAATTATATTTATATACTGACATTAAACATACAAAAGTTATAACATCATTAAAGTATAACCAATAATTAAGGCCTGTGATTGTCAAGATAAAGAATCAAGAAAACCATCATCTATGCATTTCATAGGACTGCTATTGAAAGAAGCAAAAGTTTGAGCGTCTATATCTTAAATGACAAATGTTATACATAGCCATTCTTAGTTATTTTAAATATGACAGACACACATATGCGCATGGTAAGAGAAAGACAGAACAATAAAAATTACATATATATAAACAAAACAACAAGCACAGGATCACTTGCACAACAAATGGAAGAGGCTGACACATATGAAGGTGCTGGCCAAAAAGCACATTGCAATTTCCATGGCTTAAAAAGAGTTATTCCATCAAAAAATGGGCAGTTTGAGCCAGTAAGGCACAATATAGGAGAGAAGTTGTTACCAGGAGTGACATTGATTGTCCGAGCTTCCCTTGCTATAGTTTGGGTTTGCCCGGAGGCAGCACATTTTGCATTCTGTAGAAAGAAGCAGAATACAAGACATCAGAATAATGTAGATCACCAAACAATTTATATCAGTGTTCTGCTATTTTCAATGGATCACCTACAAACTAAGAAGCATTAAGAGAAAGTTCCAAAATTAGGGGGATCGAAGGTAAGGACCAAAACAACAACACAAAACTACTTCCATCCTATAAAATCTTAGGAATACGGGAATGCCTAAAAGAAAAAAAAACAATGAAAACACGTCTACTACTCTACTCAAAAGAATTATTCATCCATACCAACTTGCCAATTCCAATAAGCTTAACATATAGGAGAAAAGGAACCAACACATAAACAGTACAATAATAATCTTACCAAAGCAGCACCACATCTGATGCGATTTGCTGGACGTGGAGATCTAGCACTCTGAAGCTCTCCTTTCCTGATGTTGTACGGCAAAGGTTGCATGCCAACTATGTTTGGTCCAGTATGATTTGCGTGTGCTATGGAATGATTTTTACTACCAACTGCATACAAAAAAGAAATAAAAGATACCTTAAGTAACTTCTGAGACACTTATCTCACATCATTATGTTATCAAAACAAGCATAACTACTTATTTGAAATGTATAAAATCAATGTACCTGGTAGTAATAAAAGTGAATTACAAACACAGCTTTCCATTGGAAAATGTCCTCTCGCTAACTGTTAGAATAAGCAGATTACAAATTATTGGTTTTAAACAGAATATATATGATGAGACGAGTGGTTATTGTTCAGTATAGTTATGCAGGGAAGTGCTCAGAGTAGAGTTTTACTTATTATTCTTTTTACATGATTGTGTGTGTGTGCGTGTGAAAGGGGGGGCATAGCAAGAAGAGGTTTTGTAAATTTGGTGCAGTGGCAGGACAAAATACTCTTAAAACAGAATGAATTCTCAACTCTGAAATCCTACCAAATATGATGGAATTTGAGAACTTCAAATAACTCCTCAATTTTCTAAGAACTAGAATTGAGGTCTATCCCAAATTGAATTCAAAACGAGATAAATTAAAAAAAATAGGATTGAATTCAATTGGATTCTCAATTTTTGATGTTCCAATCATACCCTCAAGAAAGCATTATTATCAAGTTTGATGAAAATTTTCTGTCTTGACATTCTGCGAGTATGTGGAAAATTAAGTTACAAATTATTACGTATAAGCTTTATAAAATTGTGCTTGCAGTTGGGTTGCAATTGTGCCGTGGACCTGTGGTTGTGGCCAAACCAAAATATTAAAATAAAAAATATTTTTTAAAAACTGATGCAAACTACAACTGAAGCAAAATATTAAATTTCATACAAACAGTTACGACCAAGCAAAAGGTTCCACACAAATCCATGCCAAAACCAAGGGAATCAGAAAGGAAACAAAGAAAACCCACTCCAAAATATTTTTCCAAACAAAAAACTTTTCGAGCAGATTTGTGTCTTCTAATCACAAAATTATATGGGAGATTACACCCACAACCTCTGTTAATTTTAAAACCTCGATAACACAAAAACACAAAAAAAAAAAAAAAAAAAAACAACGATTTACAGACAAGAGTATGCAATCAAAACGTAGATGAAAACAAAAGGGACCGTTACCTGAGATGGTCCTGGTGGAAAGTCTCTCCAACCAAGTACGGTGAATAACAAGGGAATGAAGGGATCCCGAAACCCCAAGTCAGGTTTTTATAGTAATTTTATTTTATGGCGGTGAATAGCCAACCGGGTTTGGTTTGGGTATTGGACTTTATTCTTTCAGCACTGATATTCGGACACCAGCCGTAGACACCAAATTGCGACACCAGGGTACTGTAGCGCTAAAATACGTACTGTAGCGCTACAGTAGAGTTTTTTTTTTTTTTTTTCAAATTTTGACTTTTTTTATAAAAAAAAAATTACTTTTTTTAAATACTAACATTTTTTTTAATCCAGTGCAAATATCTGGTTAATTCAATTCATTATATGGTTACTGAGTCATATAGAATGGTTGAAGCATCAGAGTTACCGATTAACCACAGAATACACTGAATTAACCAACCATTTTCAAAGGATTAACCGCGTGTTTTTTGTTTTAAAAAAAAGTCGAAATTTGTCCAAAAAAAAAAAGATCCATTAACCATATAATAAACTGAATTAACCAGAAATTTGCATGTGATTAATCAAATATTTACATGGTTGTGAAAAATGATTGTTGAAGCATCAGGATAACCGATTAACCACAGAATACACTGAATTAACCAACCATTTTCAAAGGATTAACCACGTATTTTTGTTTTAAAAAAAAAGTCGAAATTTGTCTAAAAAAAAAAAGACCCATTAACCATATAATAAAATGAATTAACCAGAAATTTGTATGTGATTAATCAAATATTTACATGGTTGTGAAAAATGATTGTAAGCTTCAGGATAACCGATTAACCACAGAATACACTGAATTAACCAACCATTTTCAAAGGATTAACCACGTGTTTTTGTTTTAAAAAAAAAGTCGAAATTTGTCCCAAAAAAAAAAAGACCCATTAACCATATAATAAAATGAATTAACCAGAAATTTGCATGTGATTAATCAAATATTTACATGGTTGTGAAAAATGATTGTAAGCTTCAGGATAACCGATTAACCACAGAATACACTGAATTAACCAACCATTTTCAAAGGATTAACCACGTGTTTTGGTTTTAAAAAAAATCGAAATTTGTCTCAAAAAAAACCCATTAACCATATAATAAACTGAATTAACAAGATATTTGCACGTAATTAACCAAAAATATTAGTATTCAAAAAAACTAAATTTTTTATTTTTAAACAAAAAAGGCAAAATTTGAAAAAAAAAAAAAAAAAAAAAAAAAGGCGCTACAGTAGCGCTACAGTACGTCACTGTAGCGCTACAGTGAATTGGTGTCGCGGGCTGGTGTTGCCCGCTGCTGTCAGAAAATCATTTCTGTTATTCTTTCTTGATCTTGATTTCTTGGAGGATGGGTTCGGCTAAATATTTTTTTTTTTTAAAAAGGGGATTTTTTAAGGGAAAATATTTTCGGGATACTTAATTTATTTGGTAATTTTATAAAAAGGGAAAAAAAATTTAAAATTAATTTGTCATAGATGGTAAGTTTTCAAAAGTTACATTGAACGTACAATTTTTCATTAAAATCATTTTTTTGTTAACGGTTAATAAAAAGATGATCGTTATTTGATATAGTAAGATAATGGAGATAGAAAATTGTATTTTGTAGAAGAGACACGGTAAGGGTTTGTTTATTATGAATGTAAAAAATGATTTTCATATTTTATAATTGAGATATTATTATTTTTTTTAGAGATTTTAAGAAAATTAGAATCTATTTAAAGTTTGTTCCAATCATAAAAATAACTTTTTAAAAAAAATTAGTAATTTTAAATTTTTTTTTTCAACGGCTCAATAGAGTTGTGTGATATCATTAACATGGATCCTAGGTATCATTCTTCAGCTACCTTATTGTTCCTGTCACCCATGAATCTACTATATTGGTTTTAGGATATGCTTTATGACTTTTTTTTTTTTTTTTTTTTTTAGATAAGCATTGTTTAGTCAATCTATATATTGGTTTTAGTCAATATATTTTTCTTATTATAGTAACTCCTTTCTTCTTTCCTCAGGGGATCAAAATTGGAATGCACTTTATTGAAAGGACATGCTGATCAAATGCCTTTGTTTATAAATCAAATTTTTGACAGACCTATTGTTATTATAGTACAAATTGCCAGAATGAAAATGTTTAGAGATATCATATTTTTTTTCTTTTGAGTTTTTTTGATGTTTTAAATTATTTCATTTTTTATACAGGTTTCAAAGTTTGAAAAGCATTAAAAGGTTACAGATATGTAAATTTAACACATTAATATTAAATATATTTTAATAGCAACCAAAAGACAATTATAAATGTCCAAAAATTATTTTTCATCAATTTGTTTGAAAAACATAAATACATTCTCGTGCGTTCACGAATACATTAAAATCCAATTCAATGCTAGGAATGAAATTCACTCGTGATTCAATCCAATTAAAAGTTCTCACAATTGTGAACTCTAATCTATTTTCAGCGACCTCAATTGTTAATGATGTCATATTAGATATCAGTGAGACAATCATACCTTCAAAATAGTATATAACCCAAAAAATAAATAAACAAAATCAGCTCATCCATCATATGGATTTTAATTATGCTACATGTTTTGTAGAGAATCGATGAAACACTGAATGTTCCTTTTCTACTTCTAGTGCTTAGTTGCAAGCTCTTTGCTAATTGATTTTTACATTTTGAATTGCGTCACCCTTTTGGTATCTTTTGATGTTTTAGCACCTATGCAAAAAAAGGTCAACATCTTCCAGTTGGGAAGATAAAGAATATGGCATATCTTGGAAAAAGGTCATACGCCCTTTTCATTTCCTTTAGTTATTTTTTATATTGGTGCCTTCAATATCAATAAGCGAGTCTCCTCCATTCCAATTCAGGTATCAAGTTCAGTGAAGCTTCAAAGAAACTTGGGAGAAACTTTGCATTGAGAGCCTATGTCACAGGACTTGCAAATTAATTCAAGATGTATTGAAATCATATACCCCAATCTTCCATCACCATCTGCAATTACAATAACTGACGGTATAATATTTACCCCACATTGTTTTGTCTGTCAACTTTCACACAAATTGTTAACATTGCCAATAAAAATTAGCAGTATCCATCTCAACATATTAATAGCCATTTTCTACTCATTTACTGCATAACTTTGATGCCGTCAATTGATCTATGTAGCTGGCCCAACCTAAAGGGATAAAATGTTTATTAAAGTACCATTATTAAGTATTCTCACATTTTAAAATATTAATTCAACCCAACAAGTAACATTACATTTCCTTTATTATTTTAGCATCTTGGTCATATAATTTTGCAATCCGTTCCAACAGTTCCCATCGCCAAAATAGTCTAATTCCCTTATAACTAACCTTGTGTTCCAATAGTTTGGCCCATATCAACTTCATAAATAAAAGTTCTCATTGGGGCTGCATCAATCCATTTTGAGAAAACTGTAAAACTTACAAATAGTCAGACTAATGGACAGAATTGGAAGGAAGGACATATATTAGAATTCATTGCTAAGTTAAATATGTTTCATATAAATGTTTCTATGGCTTTGGCTAGGGTGAGCACTTCCTTATGTTGCTCACCATGAGCAACCAATTATCACCATTGATTAAAAAGTGTCACATAATACTATATTGTACCTGCCCACACCGTATATTTTTTTTATTTCCTTCTCTCCTCTCCTTTCTCTCACTCTGGAATATCCTTCTCTACCTCCATGGCCAAACCCTAACCCCCTTTAATCCCGCCCAGTCCCAAATTCGTTCCCCAATCTCAATCATCTTCACCAGAATCTTAATCATCCTTGCTCCTACGTCTCTCCTTCAACACGGACCAGACCTTTTCACCGCCGCAACAGATACCGGCTTCGGCGTCCACAACTACGACCTTTCCGGGTTGATCAACGGCGATGAGATCGGCTACATCGAGATGCTTTTTAGGTAAACATACTCGCTGGTCACCCACTATGGGGGGTGGGTCTCGCCCTCAGTTCCCCATCCGCCTCCCGTCCCACTCCCCCCCACCCCTCCGCCCTCTCCATCTCAACCGCAACTGAAGAGAGATGAGAAGCAAACGACTTACAAAACTGGTCGAGGCAGTTGGATTTGCGGGGCGAAGATGGCGGCGTGCGGCGGAGACGGAGGTGACGATGAAGATGGACGTGGGTTCAGATTTGTAACACTGCTGCAACCTCTTCAGTTGTTCATTTTCTGATTTAGTTTATTTTTGGATGTTAATATTTTGGGTTGTTCATCTTTATTTTCTGGGATTTGTTGATTTCTCATGTTCTTGTAGTTATAGATTGTTCATGTTCATTTTCTGAATAAATTAACAAAGATGACAATTTTATGCGTTGTTCATATTCATTATCTGGTTTTGTTCATGTTCAATTTCTGGATACTTTCTCATTATATCATAATTTTCAAGATTTCTAAGTAAGAGAGGGAATAAAATGAATAAATGACAAAAAAGGAAATCTGAATGGAGGTGGAAGACGATGTGCCCAGAATGAAAGAACGAATGAAATAATAAAAAAAAGATATGGTGTAGATAGTGTATTATAAGATCTGGTGGGACACTTTAATCTAATGGTAATTAGTAATGATACACGTGAGCAACATATGTTGCTCGCCCACCCTAGAACGAGCCATGTTTCTATATGCAATCATTGCACCCTGTCATCAACACCAAGCACTGTCCCTGTCATCTTTGCCTTATAATGTTAATTTCCTATGCAATAGAAACCAAAAATAGAAAACTTTTTATTTCCCCTTCTTGTGAAGCAATCTGGATATGCATGCAGAACCTAAAGGATGATGGTACTCAAAATGGATATGTGGAACTCAGTGGTCTACATCGCCGGTAGTGAGTAATGAAAAGAGGGGATTCTAGCAAGTTTAAAGTAGTATGTAGACTTTAATATTACATACTGATAAGTGTAAATGGCAAAAATTTCCAGTTAACAGTTGCCATTGCCCTTGAAAAACCAAAGGCCTTTCTCTCAATTAGAGCTTCTTAAATAGTGGCAAACTTAGGTAAAATAAATAATGCAGATGTGTGGGACACAATGTGAAAATACAGGTAGATGATTTGTAAGTAATGTGATAAAGCAACATGACTAAACTTACCTTGTATATTAAACCAAAACCACCCTGCCCAAGTTTACTGAAGAGTCAAAGTCATATGTCACAAGAGAGCTATCCACGGCTGTTCCATTACTTCCATCTCTGGCAACCCATTAATTAGCCCACGCTTCTTCTCAATCTGCCTTCTAACAACAGTAACAAATAAAGAAACTTCACTATGTGATCCTTTAAAGAAAAAACATGATAAGTTATATAAAAAAAGAAAGTAAAAAAATAAAACAGGAAGGTGAGGCAACAAATCAACTATGAGATTCGTCACTATTTAGACCATGAGCAATAGTCACTTAAGGTCATTGCATTTGTCATATCAATAACTTACTGTGTAGTCTTATGGTAGAGGAATCATGTCTATATCTTTTCCTCAATTAGCACTGTTTGAAAAATAACACACCTTAAATAGATTCATAAACAAATGCTATTTCCAAAGCATACGGAAAAATCTTTCACATTGTTACCCCAATAAATTAAGTTCCAGAGTTGCCCTGTACCCCAATAAAAGTTTGATCAATGTACCAATACCTTCAAGCTATAATTGAGGGACCAATTCCCTATACCGTGTCAATACCCTTCAAATCCCTGACAAAATCTCTTAGGATGGAAGCTAAACATTTCTTGGTCATGTGTTGATGCTGCCAATATATATTTAACCCCAACAAATGTAAAGTAGCAAGACATTACATTCTAAAGACTAAATGCAATTCCTAACAATGTTTCTCAATTGCCATCTCAAAATCCAAAGCAGGGAGTCAAGTTATCCTCATCCAAGGAAGACAATGTTTTCCCAATGATAGATATAGCTTGTTCACATGGATTTTGTTCATATTAAATCATTTAGCATGAGTATTATATGGAACTAAATTGGTTTATAATTAAGAAATGGGTTCAGACTAACTAAATCTAATAGCTGATGACCACGATTATGGAATCAATACATTAATCGAATTAGAGTTAAGGATGGTTGATCTCTAAAATATATGATGACAGTGAATCACAGAGGGATCTGCAAAACAAAAGTGAACAATTGTTTTGACCTTCACCCACACATGTATAATACAATGATAGCGAACCACTGATTGGAATCATAAAAGGCTCATCTATCCTCTATAAAACAATGCAATGATACATTGAAGGCAAAAACATATCTAAGAAAAACTAATTCATACTCGACAAGAGTTCGTTCAAGTGAAGGAATTTCCTTTGATCTATGCTTTCGTAGAGGATTGACAGACTTTCCAATATCAGTAGCCTGGCAAAGATAATTTCTGCTAATAAAGGAGTTGCCTTAAAGGAAAATGAAAAAGTCAAGATTGCTAAAAGCACATGGAAAAAATGATAGGCTGATTAAATGAGCAAGGAATGACTCAATTCAAACCTTTAGATGATCCATAGCGAGTTCCATCAACTGGAGCTTCCTCAACGACTCGAATAACACAGAGTCAGACTATTGCAACATGAAACAAAGTAGCATGAATCAGGGATCTTAGGACACTATAGAATTAAACCTTCATAGAGAACTAAAATGCCATCCAATAAAACCATATTTCTTTGTATCAACTATCACTACCAAGAAAACACCTCAGAAAGTCAAAAACCTATTCTTTCAAAAATCTCATCAAACATCCAAGTAAATTGCAGCACAAAGAATCAAGAACTGATGTAGAATATTAAAGAAAGAGAGGGGAAGAGAAAGAATTACAAAGAAATAATTGCCTCAGCTTCCCCAAAGCTCTAATTGCTAACACGGTTCACGTCCATCTCTCCATGCAAATATAAACATCAAATAATGGAAAACTGAAATTAGAAATTGTATCAATATTAAGTAAAATGACTGGATGATAACAACAATGCAATGCAAAGATACCATTGCTAATCATACTTTATTTTATTAATAGTAATAGAATTGTCTAAAGAAAGGGTTAATTGCTATTGACTTTGTGAAACCATAGATGAACTATAAATAAAACCAAAATTTACATGATCAGCACCCTGTTTTTCGGAATTTATTTTCTTAAAGCTGGTTTTGTTAAGCTGTTTGGCTGATTAAGGGCTTAGTGAGATTTTTGGCTTAAAAGTCCCTTTCTGGTACATGACCACGCCTGTGCTCATTAGCCAGTACACCCGTGCTTAAAGTCAGAAGCGTGTTTCTGATTTTAAGTTGAGCACGACCGTGCTCAACAGTGAGCACGCCCGTGCTCAATGCGTGGACCGCGTCTCGGTGACGCTAAGTGGAGCACGACCGTGCTCAAGGGAGAGCACGACCGTACTCAAGTCCGAACGTTATATACGTGAACAGAACTCCAGGGTTTAACGTATAACCCTATTTTTGTGAGATGCAGCAGCCTTAGTGCGGCCTGTACGAGTCTCTTCCGTTTTTCTTCCGTCTTGATCAACTTCTGGGAGTTGGAAACTCTTGGGAGACCGTTGGTTATCTGTGTCAAGTGTTTAGGTAATGTTCCCTTCCCTTCCAGTTTCTTTTTCGTGTTTTTGAGTTGGAAACTAATATGGTTAATTTTATTTAACCAAGGCTTGGAAGGCTAGCTGCGCTGCTTTGGGAACCATGATCGTTTCGCTGTTTGGAGCGTACGTTGGAGCTACCTTCAATCCAGGTATGGGGAAAAGGGTAGTGTAATTATAGGCTCGGGGTTAGAGTAGAGTAAAAGGGTTCCCATAACCCCGGTTTAATTTGTATGAATATGTGATCGATATGTTAAGCTGTTGATTTTTGTTAATAACATGACTTGATTGTCCAATATGCTGTTATATGCCTAAGTTCATGTATATTATTAAGATGATGTGGTTAAATGAATGTGTTGATATGTGATGGTTGATTTTGGCATATGTTGTTGGTTAAATTGTCGATACTATGTTGATGATGAGGCTGTTGTTATTGATGGATTTTAATCTTTAACGTGTTAATAATGGATTTAGAATTAAGAGATGCAAAAACCTATAATTTGGTTAAGAACTCAGTCTCGGTTCTTGCCCAGAACAGCACTGTCCCGCGATGAGCACGACCGTGCTGAACAGGGAGCACGACCGTGCTCCCAGTTGAGTTCTGGGTGAATGGCCACGTTGTTCAGCACGGCCGTGCAGGACAGAGAGCACGACCATGCTGCTGAGCACGACCGTGCTCAATAAGAAGCACGACCGTGCTTCACTTAAAGGGGAGCACGCCCCTCACATGCTTAAGCACTACCGTGCTGGGTTACGAGCACGACCGTGCTCAACCCTCTTGGACAGAACAGAATTAAAGGACTTTAAGGGGTTTCAAACCCCACTTCCCAATGATGATAAACGATTAGACAACTTGGCTAATGTCTACCTAAGATAATTAAAGATGATGAGATGGTGAGGTGTTGAGTTTGATTAGTCGGTACCCATTGGGTACTGCAAGCTGATGAGCTGTGCCTTGGTGCTTTTTGGTCAAGGAAGCCTTGACCCCGCGGTTCGGGTCTAAAGGTTGTTGTTGTGTACCTTGGTGGCCGAGAGTTTGCCCCAGGTACTGCGATTGATTCCGTTTAAGTCCTCAGGTAGATTCCGCGAGGCAAGTTGTTGCGGTTGATTCCGCTGTTACCTTTGGTCGATCCCGTTGGAGTTATGGAGGTGGTGCTGTCGTTGTTGTTATGTTGCATACGCATTGCATCGGAGATGTTGTTTAGGGATGTTCGACATAGGGGAGGTCGTCCTAGAGTACGGCGATCTGGTCATCCACGGTTGGAGTAGATTCTCCTAGCGCCCCCGTGACGAGGCATTCGTTGGTTTGATGCGTTGGCTATCCAAGGAGTAGATTCTCCTGCGTTGAGTAGATTCTCAATGTGGATATTTAACTCCGAAGTCGTACATCCTGAGTTTAGTGGATCCACATGCATTGATGGTTTAGCTGAGTAGGACTGCATTGCACTGCATAGCATAACGATGATGATGATGTTGATGTTTGGTGTAATGTTGCTATGTTTACTGTTTACTCTGCTACCTATCTCTTTGCTATTATGTTATATGATTCTTACTCCCCATGTTTGTTTGTGTATTGCCTGATTGGCACCTTGCAGAGAACGACGAGCAGCCCGGAGAGGAGTGACTCTGAGGAGCCGCCACTCATAGTTAGGGCTTACATTTATGTTTTGTTAGTTTTCAGTTGTAATTCCGTGGATGTTTATTCCGGAACGGTTATACCAGCTTTGTAGGTGACATCAGGGTTTGGTTATATTTATTGGTTTGTTATGTTTTTACTGTTTTAAACTTATTTCTTTTCCGCATTGTAAACGGTTCATGTGGGACTTTTCTACCCATGGACAATTGTTTATTCTTTTCAGTAAAATGCATGTTTTCTTTTTAATTATTTTTATATTAAATGGTTTATAATATACGGGGTAGAAGGGTGTCACAATCAGAAGCATTGACATGGATAGATGGCTTGTTTAGATGACTTTATGTATTTCAATTGTGAAAGCAAGAAGAAAACACATGAATTCTTGCAGCAATTATGATTGTATGAATGCTCTAACTAATAACTCTAAAACCCTAACTAATCTGAGAGCAACAACCACCAAATCGAAAACAAATGAAATTCTGCCCACTCTATACACTAGGGGTATGAATAAGCATGGGTATCAATAAATAGGATCAGATATATAATTCCTACATCAATACCAAATATGCGTAATCTTAAAGAAAATCATGAAGGAAGGTAATATTCTCAAGGTGGAAAGTGTACTACCAATATGAAAAATTAGAATCCAAAGTAAGAGTATTTATTCCAACCTTATCAAGCAAGAATTTAGAACCATGAACATTGTTACAGACCAAATCAAATAATGGATGTATTGCAGAGCAAATCAAATAGGGTTAAATAAATTTTTAAGACTAACCAAAATCACCAAAATAGGGAATGTTTAGTTATGAAATTTCTGTTGTAAGATTAAGTTCAAATTGCATAAATAGGGAATGTAGTTAGATTGGTTCCCGAATAACAAATAAATTAATAAAAAGACGAAGAATTAAGTGGAAGCAATTGTAGAAGAGTAAAAAGGTTGTTGAATTCACATCCACTCTATCACTGACATTTCCAGAGCTAGCGATAGACTCAGCGACAAAACAGATTTTGAGTGAAAGCGACCCAATGATTTGTGGAAATGAACAAATGAAGAAAAAAAACGAGAAATTTATAGATGACGAAGAATGTTACCTTGATAGCCAACATGCTCTTATTCCACTAATGATTTATATATGCTTTCCAACTTTTCATGGTTAACTATAAGGCGTCAATGAGTAAGGGGTTAAGTGTATGTTTAATTGAAATTTTGAAATCCCAAAACCATGATTTGAGAAAAGGACATTCTTTTGCCAAATCATTGTTTTAGACTTTCCAAACTAAATCAAACATGCTATAAGGCCTTAAGAAACCTAGAGAATATTTTAAGTAGTAATTGAACCTCATGAAGTCATCATGTGTTTTGGAAAGAAGAAAGTAAGCCAGAAGCCCAATTTTGGGGACAAGAACATTAATATAATAACAATAATAATTAAATTATAATTTCTTCACTTGGCTTTTCTGTTCAGTTCAAGTAAGTAACCAAGGATCACCACAGTTGTGGCAATAACAATTGCTATAGCTCCCTGGGCCAATGTGGAACAATTCTCTGCAACATGCTTAAAATTGAAGCCTCTGAGAGTTTCTTGTGTGAGATTGCATAATCATCGAAAAAAGCATCCTCATCCTATTACAACTGAAAATTATTAGTGAGTCTAAAATTGTATTTTATTTTTATCAATTTCTTCAGAAAAATTTAAGATTAGGAAACAATATTTTCACTTGTATAAATAATTAATTATTAATGAAAACTTATCAATTAAAAATAAAAAACTGAAAGCTCAAATCAACCACAACTTAATGTTTCGAATACTTTGGCCATTACCCTTGCATACAGTTCAACATACTGGCGGAACATAGGATCCTCCACTACAGCCTTGTCTGTGGGTAGCTTCAATAAGCCTTTTCACTCAGCATTTAGTAGTTCCCTGGTCAGTGTTAAGTGAAGTTTCAATTTATATTCCATTTTAAATAAACAAATATTTGCATCATGTAACTAATTATCTTACACAAAATAGGAGTTATCAAACTTCAAAGGGTCCTTTGTCGATTGACCTTCAAAGCCTGAGCGTTCTTGATGTGCCTTACCCTTTATCAAAATAAAAATAAAAAGGAAATCAAATGTATCCTTCAACTATATATGCAAAGAGACTCTTGGATATATCATTCTTACCAATGTGTGTCCTCCAGACAGAGCCACGATGTCTTTATCACTTAGACCCATGCGATAAAATATTTCCCTTAATAATATGGAAAAGCAACCTCCGCTTGAAATCTCTGAAGAATGAGGATCCGACTGGTCCTGTCTTTTATCTCATAAAAAGACCATTAGAATTATGACCCCTATGCGGAATTTCCCATCCCCAACCGAGCTACATTAAAAAACTTTAAACATAAGACAACACAACTCAAAAAATAAGAATAAAAGGGAAGCTAACCAGTGAGAGAGTGAGGCACTTGGACGTAGGGGAAGGCGGAAATCAAGGGCGGAGCGTTGGAAGAGTTTGCTTTTAGCTTGCAAAGCTTCTGACATTTTTTTTTTTTTGATTAGAATAAAAAGACCATTGGAATCCATAAGCTTGAGAATACTCTCCTAATCTACCTTGCAGAACCTACCTCCATCCTCTACTATGTTTAGATGAGCTTTATGTCCCTCTAGTAACCTTGCCGTGTTTGACTGAACATAAGCTCTCTGGAAACACGATAAGTTAAAGTGTGTCAGAGAAAATTTCAGGGGACTTTTTTGAAATTTCGTAAATTTCAGAGACCAAGTTGATACGACCTTATAGTTTCAGGGATCAAATTGGCTATTTACTCAATTTGTTTAAGATAGATATATTAAAGGTTAAAGTAATGTTTTGGTCCCTATACGTGACACTGGTTTTCAATTTGGTCCCTATACGTAAAAAGTTATCAATTTGGTCCCTATACGTGATACTGGTTTTCAATTTGGTCCTCACCGCTAAATGGTCCCGATATAAGAGGACCAGATTACAAATTATTGTCACATGTAGGGACCAATTCAACAAAAAAAAAATTGAAATCGGTCCCTACATGTGACAATTATTTTCAATTTGATCCCTACATGTGATAATAATTTGCAATTTGGTCACTCTTATATAGGGACCAATTAGCGGTGAGGACCAAATTGGAAACTAGTGTCATGTACAGGGACCAAATTGATAATCAGTGTCACGTATAAGGACCAAATTGAAAATCAGTGTCACGTATAGGGACTAAATTGATAACTTTTTACGTATAGGGACCAAATTGAAAATCAGTGTCACGTATAGGGACCAAAACATTACTTTAACCTATATTAAAAAAACAAATAATGAAGTTGACCAAATTTCATGATAATTCAAATTCAAAAAAAAAAAAAAGCAAGGAAAGTAATGATGGCTGACGAGCTTTTGTCTAATCTCATTTATTGCCGTCAAGCCAATTACGCAAATAATACAATAAAAGAACCAACTATAATAAAAAAAAATAAGAAATAAATAATGGATTAAAAAAAATTAAACTCCTTAAATTAGGGAACAGTTGCCATGTAAGATGTACAGTGATTATGGCTCTACAATCTTTATATTGTATAGATACCAAAATGGTATGGCATAGTTGGTAAATAACTGGGCCCCTTAAGTATGTAGTCAGGGGTTCGATTTCTGGCTCATGTGTATGGAAGAACATCTGTTGGGAGAGGTCAACTCCTTAAATGGATCTCAGTACCTCAAGGGATTAGTTTGACTCTCGACCAGAGGATATCCGGGTTAAAAAAAAAGTTACATTGAATAGATTCGGTAAGAGATAGACAAATCATGACTAAAATATCATTTTGGTCCCTTAACTTATTTTTCAGATTCAGTTTGATCCCTTAACTTTTAAAATGTTCAATTTGGTCCCTTAATTTGTCTTTGTTGACCCAAGTTAGTCCTCTCCGTCAATAAAGTCAGAACAGTGTTAAATGAGTTTCAGTTTGGTCCCTAATGTTTTAAATGAATTTCAAATTGGTCCTTTTAATTGTTAATGAGATTCAAACTGGTCCTTTAAATTGTTAGCGAGTTTCAACCTGATCCTCAAAAAGTTAACACTATTATTGACTCATTGACGGACAAGACTAACTTAGGTCAACAGACACAAATTAAGGGACCAAATTGAACCTTTTAAGAGTTAAGGGACCAAACTAAATCCAAAAATTAGTTAGGGGACCAAATTGAATATTTTAAGAGTTAAGGGACCAAACTGAATCTAAAAAATAAGTTAAGGGACCAAAATGATATTTTAGCCAAAAATTATTAAAAGTCATCTAGAAGAAAATATATAATATTTTAAATAAAAGTATTGCTATACAATTTCAAAAACATTTAAATCGTTCAAAATAAAGTTATATAATTAGTATTTTCAAGAAGTTAATTGGTATGTATCGTGAGTAAATATTTTTTATACTACTAATCAATCATAAATTGATATATTATTTAGGCTTAATTGTATTTTTGATCCCCTTATTATTGGTCATGTGCGATTTTGGTCCCTCTAGAATTTTCTAAGCACATTTGGTCCTCCTATTTTTTCAATGTTGCAGATTTGGTCTTATATCCTATGTTTGTCAAAATTTTCAATGATTGACAGGGAGGAACCATTACTCTAAACGCATAGAACCTCTGATTGAGCTCTCTCTTCTCTGTCTTTCCGTTTCAACATGATTCAAGGATTCATCTATGACATTTGTTGGTCTTGTCCATCCTTTTCGGTACCTTTTTTTGGTTCCAGCTCAGGTCTTTTATCACAGAAGCTCAACCAGAGGTTTTATGCACTCAAAAAAGTGGTTCTTCTTTGTTGATTATTGAAAAATTGATGAACATTGAACGGAAGTACCAAACTTGCAACATTGAAAAAGTAAGGGGACTAAATGTGCTTAGAAAAAAATTAAGGGGCTAAAATAGCACATGAACTCAATAGTAAGGGGACCAAAAGTATAATTAAGCCTATTATTTGAAATATCTGACTCTTACCATAACTATCTTAAAAACTACCTATATAATGATTTATCATTGGTTGATAGTATACAAAAATTTGCACTAAAAATGTATAAAAATTAAACTCTTAACAGGATTGAATTAAAATGTACTTTTGGTGTAAAAAAAAAAATTACACTAATAATCAATTATATATTGTCACCATTAAAAATGTTTAACTTTTACACTAACTACCTTAAAAGACGTATAAAGAAAATAATGTGTAATTGGTTGACTATATTAAAAAAAAAAATTATATTGACAATATATTAAAATTAAACTATTTCGAATAAAAAAAGTTAACAATTTTATTCTATTAAAAAATATAAAAGTTGTATGACCAAATCCAGTGTCAAAAATTTATATTGGATTGGGTGTCCGAATTACATCAGTTAAAGTTGAATAAAATTCAATTATGATCGAGTCGGATCTCAGTTACGAATTTTCGTAATCAAGTAACCAAATCCAATCCAAACCACATATCACACAGAACTCAGTTGTGTTTTTTATAGGGGAAGGTAATGAGAGACTTCTCATTGAAACATTACTCAATTGCCCTTCTTCACCCAAAACCAAACCCTAAACTAAGTTTGTTCACCCAATTCCCTTCCTCTATACTCGAGTCACCAACTATGTCACGCTACCAAGACCAATCGCCAACAGTGGTATCTTTACATTTTAATTTTAGTATTAGTGAGGTGTGTGTCATATGTAATGATACTTGAGTTTTGGGTTCTGACTTCTGATTGAGATGTCTCAGTCCCTTCACCCATGTTGCTGTACTTGTCTGACTGATGTGGATCAGATAAATTTTTATTCTGATTATAATGGATGAATTTAAAATAATCCATTAATTCATTATGATCCATTAAAAATTTATTAAAAATATATAATCCATCCATGATTCATTAAAGCAATAGCATAAGTAAGAGCACTAACCCAATAACAAATAAATTTTGACATCGTACACATGAGAAGGAAATATTAAAACTCGTACCTCCAGAAAGAACAAAGGGTTCAGTTGGACACATAGCCAGAGAAAATTCAGCATTATCCTTATGCCAAGTTAATACCTACAAGAAAATATGGCTAAAATACATAAAATCTCCCCCTTTTTAGGTCCAATGCCTTACTTATGAATAAAGATATATAACAAATAAAGATATATAAAAAGCATCTTAGCAAAATGATGGATTCAAACTTCTTAAATTTTAACAGCAACAAACACAAGTTAAACTACTTCAAAAATCTAATAGCTATCTTGCCATTAGATTTTGATTCTTTGTAAGGTAACAATAGTTATATTAGTTTACACACCAAAAAAAGGTTAATAAACCATTATTAAAAGGGGGAAGAGACAAAAGAAAAGAAAATAAAATAAAAAATGTATGAAAACAAACCAGATGTGGACGTGAAGTAGGAGCCCCTAGAAGGGCTTGGCGATTAGGTTGAGTTTCAACATCCCAAATTAAAACCTGTCTAACGAATAGAAAATCCCCATTTGATTGTCAAATTCTGACAATTTCATTAACAAACAAAATTGAGGGTAAGAACATAAGATTAAAAAAAAAATGAAAAAGAAATGGTGGTTACCTCAGGAGACAATGTGGGTGGCGAGTATCTTACTGTACTTTGGGAATTCCCTGATTCTATTAACCTGAGAGAAATATAAAAAAAGAGTGAGTGGAACCGAACGAACAAATAATAAATAATCAAAATTGAAGGTGATTGGTTGCATAGCATAGCATACCTCGCCAGGGTGTATTATAGTTTTGGACTTCTTGATAAAGGGAGAGCGTGCTTATCCACTAAATTGAATGAATAACATAGAAAGCACTACCAAAAAAAGCCCGATTACCGATGGCCAAAAACCATCGGAAACGCTAAAAATCCATCGGAAAAGCACGTTTCCGACGGACCAAGTTTCGTCGGTACTAGGCACATAGGAAACGGTTACCGACGGACGGGCTAGATCCGTCGGAAATTGCCGACGGCTTTTTCGTCAGAAACGTTTCTGACGGATTTTTCCGTCGGTAACGTTAACGTTACCTACGGCTTTTTCCCTCGGTAATGAGCATTTAATTTTTTTGATATTAAATTTATTTAATTTTATTTTGTTTTTAATTATTTAATAACGAAGTATCATGGGTGTGCAAAATTCTCTTGGCTATGTGACGAGGTGGAGGTAGTCGAGGTGGCCATGGAAGATGACATTGCTCACTGCGATTCCGATTTGGTAATATATGAATATGGCAATCATCGTCCAAAGAGGGAGATAAAACAAACTTCTCCAAGTGAAGCAATCTATACCCCTCTTAACTACTTCCTTATTTGCACCAGAACTTGCAACCTATTTCATACCCAGCTCAAACATTGTTTTTCCCTTCCTTCCTCGCCCTCATAGTTTCTGAATCAGTCTTCATTCGACTGTGAAGGTACCGTTCGTGCACTAAGAGGAAGAGAGAGAGGGAGAAACCAGAGGTTGGTGGTGGGGAGCGCTGATGGTGGGTGGCGGCGGTGGTGGCCATTCTCACGGTAGGGAGCAGAGAGATAGAGAGAGAAGAGAAAAGGGAAAGTGAGGGGGAAAGGGTTTGCTGTTTTGATTTAATGAACTTTTCCAATGGACATTTTGCATTTCCGACGGAATTTTCCGTCAGTAATTCAAATTTGAATTACCAACGGAAAATCGGATCCGTCGGTAATTCAGATTTTTGAATTACCGACGGACATTCCATTAGTATTTGGAGACTTCATTTCCGACGGAAAATTCTGTCGGTAATTCAGATTTTTAAATTACCGACAAAAAATTCCGTCGGTAATTCAAAAATCTGAATTACCGACTGAATTTTCCGTCGGTATACGTAGCCTTTATTTCCGACGGCCTTTCCGTCAGTAATTTCATTTACACTTACCGACGGAAAAGCCCGTCGGTAGTGTCTCGTGCCAAAAAATTACCCTTCCCACCACCATTTCTGATGGATTTACCGACGGAAAAGCCGTCGGAAACTTTACCGACGGGCTTTCCATCTGAAAAGCCGTAGGAAACTTTACAGACGAGCAAATTCCATCGGTAATGTCTTAATTACCGATGGTCATGGAGTCCGTTGGAAAAATTCCGTCGGTAAATACGTCTTTTCTTGTAGTGAAGACCTTTTTTCAATACTGAATTATTAGATTGATAAACATATAATAATTAATTAAGACCTGACAGATTTGCTCAGCATCATGCTATGATGATGTGATCAGATGCCTATCTACAAATCATATGATCGTCTACAATTAAATTCATCTCTTACTCTTAGTATTAACAATGAATTTTAATTTAGATCTAAATAATTTCAAGCTAGTTTAAGTGACAGTGTTGAGATGTTGGAATAGAGATAAAGTTCAATCCTTCATAGAAAAAATGTTTTGTCGTAAGAAAATGTATTTACATGGACTAATTTAACTATGAATCAACCAACAAGAACACAAGAAAATAAATTATTTTTTATCCATCTAAATCTTTTAAATTGTTGGAAAATTCAAATTTCAACCATTAATCAAATGATAAAATAAAACTAATAATACATACTTGCACACATAAACTAGAAAGGTTTTATAAGTCTAATTGCGAGTGAAGATTTGATGGCATACCTTTGGTGTTGCATTGATTTGATTTTTGTGACTTGCGATCATCTTTACTAAAATACATTGCTTTTTGTCTTCGTCTTCGTCGTCGACCATTTTAAATGCAATAATTACTTTTCACAAAGCAATGGAAATGTTCTAACTAGTACGTTGGAGGAAAAGTTACAATCACAGTGTGTTTGGGAAAGCTGGAAAAAAAGATTATGCTGATAATCTGTTTTCAAATAATCGATTATTGTGATAATCGATTATAATCAGAATCTGTTTTTGTTTGGGTATGTTTGCTGAAAAGCGATTTTAAGATAATCTATTTCATTTGGGTGGTATAAAAATAATCACTTTTACATAGTGAATTACGAAAAAAGGTATGAAATTATTTGTATAATTTAATAATATTTGTTTAGAAGTTAGTTTTGTAGGGGTAAACATGAAAGAGAGTTTTGAAAATGAAAAATAATCAAATCACAACAATCTTAAGCTAGAAAAAACTAGATAGCATAAACAGCTCTTTTCCCCTAAAAAAAAGCTTTTTTATAAATTTAAGCAAAATATCAAATATAATAGATTATCTATGAAACAGCTTTTCAGCTAAAAAACAACTGAAATATGGGAAAAATAAGCTTTCCCAAACATGAATCAGCAAAATGTAAGCTCTTTATACAGCTTTCTATTGGGTAATATCCAGAGGAATGAATTATTATTAGAGTAAATTCGGATTATTTAGATCATATAATTGTGATAAAAATTAAATTAAAATTAAGACCACAACCACAAACGGTATGTTTGGATAAATATTTTGGAGGGGAAGAAATGATTATTTTTTTCATTTTTCAAATTACTGAAGTGCTTAAAAATGAATTGTGAATTATTAGGTTAATTGTCAATTGATAAATATCGGTACAGAATATATAAACAAAAAAAAAATAAAAAATTGGAAGACTTAACAAATGCACTAACTATCTTACATTAATTACTAGATTAAACACATCAATTACATACATCCAAAGGGTGACCATATCCATACCTACATAATATTATCATGTCAACTGTTACTTGCATGATCCCAGGTCAACAACCAGCATTAGCCTCAACACATTCATCAGAAATTCTTGAATTATGAGACAATCTTATCGTAACTGATCCTGAAACTTTGGGTGATACTATGCTTTCCAATTTGTACACCTCAAGTTTTTGAAGCAAAATTGTGGCAGCTAAAAGATTGGCCTTACTTCTTTTGAAAGGCAAGCATACAGAAAAATGCTATTGTCCGAGCGATGACGCCCATAAGAATGAGGATTGATATGCACAAATTCCAATAATGAACATTATAACCACTTTTTATTAGTGAACCACAACGAGTTATGAGCCACACTCCATGATACCTGCAGTATAGATTAGCACACACTATTCAGATTAAAATGTGGGAACAATTAATCAGCACCTCAAGTTATCCATTGTACTTTCTTATTATTTTTTCTTTTTATAATCTTTACATAAACTGCTGATAATATTCAAATACATGAAAGAAAAAAAAAAAAAAAAAACTCCAGAACAGATCATAAGCCAATCCAATCTATGGGCTTCTCATTCTCTATACTTTCTCATGCAAATGCAAATGCAAATGCAAATGCAAACATCAAATTGATCATAATTCATGAATCACTCGAGGTTTGTGCTGAACTACACCCTTCCTATCACTCGAGGTTTCTTCTTTCTCAACATGTATATCTAGATCTCCTCCAATAAAGATTTATTCTCTTAGGGAGATGGTTTGAATCATTGATCCTCTCAAAAACAACCTTTGGTCTGAACATCTAATCCAACTTAAAGGGCAAACACACAAGCTTTACAGCAATGATCCGATTGCCTTTTCTTTTCAACACCATTTCTTCCTTAAGAAGAGAATCATCCATAATTATACCCACCTCATTCCTTGTTCAATCTTGCCCTGAGAACCGTCTAAACTAAATAAAATAATCTACGTCTAGACATAATGTATTTATCCTTGTAATCTCTGTATCTGTTTAAATATAAAACCATTCATGAATTCTCATCTAACGGCTTAACCTTTTGGTTCTTGACATGGTATCATAACCTCTGTGACAAAGTGGTTAGAAGTTTGATTTCTTCAAATAAAAGTTGAATTTTAGAACAAGATAGGTGGATCTATACATTATTCATTCTTCAAGCCTAAAGGACTCTAGCATTAGGGAGTATGTTAGACATAAAATATTCATGGGCCGTCGCCGAATAACTTAAGCTTTTGGCAGAATGGATCCTTGATAATATCCATCATCTCCATAACCATTCCAGTTCTACATTCTGCATTATATACAAGCATCCATGGAGATGTAGCAGTCCTTTCTTACTTTTCACTACATGCAGGCAATTTAACGAGTCACATCCAGCCTCCAGGGAACATTAAGCAAATAGGGATGGAGTTTAATCAATAATCAATTAACCATTATTGATGGAAAATTACCTTTCAGCATTTGCAACAATGAATGCTTCTAAAGCCCATTTGGGGTAGCATAAATTAGCTATGTCCTTCAAAAATTTACTATCTTTTGGTTGTGTTGCAATGAGTGTCAAGACAACTGGAACAAGTACTGACCACTGCAAGAAAAAGTAACACGTCAGGATGGGAAAGGAAAACATAAAGATGACTAAAATTTTAATTGGGGGGTTTGGTAAAATTTTCATTATCTGCTTATAATACTCACTAGCTGGGCCGCGCCAGGTTCAAACAATATGGCCAATGCATATGCTATGCCAGTCACACAGTACACAAGACAAAGTAGCACAATGTAATTATCTGTAAAAGTTGATCTTGGATAGGTGAAGAAATAGAACATAGAGAGGTACACCATGGGCTTGATCACTGTATTAAAATGATCCATTGTATCTTCAGAGAGAAAATAAGCCAAGCTACTCATGCCAGCTTCACTCTCCCTCCAGTAGTGTAATTTATCCAGAGAAAATGATCTCAATGCTGCTATTTTGCATAAAAGAGCTGCAATTAACAACTATAATAAATTAGAACGAGGCATTATCCACGTGAGTTCTGGTAGACTATTTGCAATAACATTAAACTTATTTTCCAATTCAAAAATGAGAATCATGTCGACAATCTAACACGACTTGACATGAGTCACATGATTTATTTCTAGTGGTTTAAAATCAAAGTTGCTTTAGGCCTTAGCCCCTTGTGCTCAGTGCTCACAAAAAAAATTTTTTTGCTTGATTATAATTTTTCAATTACTTGTATATATAGATATTTTTCATCCTTCAATACAAATATTTTATCATGTAGTGATTTTCAAGACGAAAATGACTTTGCAAATTCAACAATATTTTTTAAGAAGTATGATTAAAAAGTGGCCATAATTCTTATAGAAACGAAGGAATGTTGGAATGTTTGAATATTATTCCTTGAATAATTGTGTACAGAAAGTTACAATATATAGACAAAGGTGATTTAAATGATACCCTAAAATTAAGGATGCAAATCTGTCCTAATAATGAAAAAAATAAAAATCTAATCTGTCTAATTATAACTAATGGAATCAGCCATAAATACAAGATATTATACGATATTACAATACTCCCCCTCAAGCTGGTGAATGGATATCTATCATTCCCAGCTTGCAAGTAAGACCATGAAACCGCTCTGTGGGAAGTCCCTTGGTGAAGACATCTGCTAATTGGAACTATGAGGGCACGTACTCAGCAGCTATAAGACCATCATCCAATTTTTCCTTGATAAAGTATCTATCTATCTCTATGTGTTTAGTCTTATCATGCTGGACTGGGTTGTGAGCAATACTAATAGCAGACTTGTTGTCACAAAGTAATCTCATAGGAGCTTCATACTTTATTCTGAGATCATCTAGAATGATTCTCATCCATAATGATTCACAAATCCCTTGGGCCATAGTTCGAAATTCTGCTTCGGCACTAGATCTTGCAATGACATTTTGCTTCTTACTTCTCCAAGTCACTAAATTTCCTCCCAAAAACATGCAATACCCTGAGGAGGATCGCCTGTCTACAATCGACCCTGTATATTCTGCATCTGTATAGGTCTCTATGGACAAGCTTTCCCCTTTCTTGAATAATAATCCTCTTCCTGGGCTTGACTTCAAATACTGGAGGACTCTATTCACTGCTTGCATGTCTCTCACGTGGATCATGCATGAGCTAGCTAACCACACTGACAGCATAGGCTATATCCGGCCTAGTGTAGGATAAATATATCAATTTCCCCACTAGTCTTTGATATTGTGCCTTGTCCACCCTTGGGCTCTCCTCATTGTTTCCAATCCTGTGGTTCTGTTCAATAGGTGCCCCTGTGGTTTTGCAACCCAGCTTACCTATCTCTTTAAGGAGATCCAGGACATATTTCCTTTGGGAAATAAAGATGCCTTGTTTGGAGTAGGCAACCTCTATCCCAAGGAAGTATTTCAGCTTTCCCAAGTCTTTCATTTCGAATTGTGCAGCTAGTTTCTCTCTCAGAACCCGTTTCTCAACCTCATCATCACCGGCAATGATCATGTCATCCACATAAACCAACAGAAGTGTGAGCTTGCCGTCCTGAGAATGTTTAACAAAGAGGGTATGATCTCTTTGGCTCTGTCTATAACCTAAGGATACCATAGCATTGGTGAACCTTCCGAACCAAGCCCGAGGAGACTGCTTGAGCCAATATAAGGCCTTTTTCAATTTGCACACCTTATTCCCTCCACCAGTAGGGTCATACCCTGGTGGAATATCCATATATACTTCCTCTTCCAAATGCCCATGTAGGAAGGCATTTTTAACATCAAATTGGTGCAAGTCCCAACCAAAGTGTGCTGCCAAGGAGAGAATAATCCTGACTGTGTTCATCTTTGCTACCGGGGCAAACGTTTCCTCATAATCAATCCCATATGTCTGAGTGTACCCTTTTGCAACCAGCCTTGCTTTGTACTGGTCTAGAGTACCATCAGACCGATATTTCACTGTGTAAATCCATCTGCACCCTACTATCCTTTTGTCCTTTGGCTTCTCAACAATTTCCCAGGTCTCACTCTTGTTCAAAGCACTCATCTCTTCATGCATGGCTTGAACCCAATTCTTATCCATTAAGGCCTCTTGTACTGAAGTGGGGACTCTGGTAGAATCAATTGCTGAAATAAAACTCTGATGCTGTACTGATAGGTTTTTAGTGGACACAAACTGAGATATAGGGTATTTTGCACAATTTCTTCTGGCTTTTCTTAAGGCTATTGGCAAGTCATCAAGATTAGGTTCACAAATATCATGTAAAGGATTCAAAGGCTCAGAATCAGGAATGCTTACCTCTGGTTCGGGCTACTGAAGCTGCTGTTGGACCAGGTTGGGTTTTTTCCGATAATACACCTGTTTGTATCAATCAATAGGAACCGATTCTTTAGGTGTCTCTGAAGTACCAGAAGATGATGCCACATCCTTCACCAAAGGAGTCAGAAGAGGAATAAAAGATGACTCAGGAGACTCAGCTTCTGGATCACTCTCCCCCTGAAGCTGAGGACGAATGTGAAAAGACTCGGATTCATGAAAAGTGACATCCATGGAGACATAGACACGACGACTTTGAGGATGATAACATTTATACCCTTTTTTGTCTGGTGCATAACCTATGAAGATACATTTGACAGTCCTGGGATCCAACTTACTACGATGTTGACTATGGACATGAACAAAGGCAACACAACCAAAGACACGACACGGGAGATTCTTCATGGTAGGAACGGAAGGAAAGAAAGAAGTCATGAGTTGCATAGGACTAAGACCATCTAAGACACAGGAGGGCAATCTATTCATCAAGTATGTGGCAGTTAAGACAGCTTCCCCCCAATAAGACTTAGGGACAGACATTTGAAATAGAAGTGCTCTTGCAATTTCTAGGAGATGACGGTTCTTTCTTTCGGCAACCCCATTTTGTTGAGGGGTATTAACACAAGTGAACTCATGTAACACACCATGTTCTTTATGGAATTTTGTGAAATGTTACTCACATATTCCTTGCCATTATCAGATCGTAACCTTTTTATAGACTTTCCAAACTGGGTTTGAACCATGCGATAGAAATTCAAGAATAATGGAAACACTTCTGTTTTATCTTTCATAAGAAATATCCACGTGACCCTAGTACAATCATCAATAAAAGAAACAAACCATTTTGCACCAGATATATTAGAATTAGAGGAAGGTCCCCACACATCAGAATGAATAAGATCAAAAGGTTCAATACTTTTATTATTATTTGGAGAAAAAGTTGTGCGATGGTGTTTCGCAAACTGACAAACATCACAAAGAAAAGACTCAACAGACTCTTTTTTAAACAATTGTGGAAATAAAGACTTAAGAAGACTGAAAGGAGGATGACCAAGGCGTTTGTGGTGAAGCCAGATCTGAGATGCAGCGGAATCTGAACTTGTCTGATGTCTGGATGTGGACACTGTCTGACTGGTACTACCATGAGTCCGATGAAGGACATATAACCCTCCCTGTTCCTTAGCAACCCCAATCGTCCTCGCCGTGGTAAGATCCTAAAACACACAATGAGAGGGAAAGAAGGTCACTGTACAATTTAAATCTCTGGTAAGCTTATGAATAGAAATAAGGTTATTTGACAAATGAGGGACATGAAGCACATTATGCAAAGGGAAGGGAAGGTTGAAGTGAAATTGTGCCACATCCTGAAACAGGGACATGGGATCCACTAGCAACCGTTAGGTGATGCTTACCAGATAATTTAGAGTAAGTGGAAAAATATGAGGGATAAGGGGTCATATGATCAGTAGCACCAGAGTCAATAATCCAGAGATCCTCAGATACAGTACTAGAAACATTAAAGGATAATGAACTTAAATTCTTACCAGTCATGAATAGAGAACAAGTGCCAGAAGGCTTACTCATAGAATCCAACAGAGTGCGCAAACGATCCATCTCGGCTTTACTAAGCGCCGGAATTGCCTCCCCGGATGGTGGTGCAGATACCTCTGTACCCTCAAGAACCAAGTCAGACACTATTTGATTAACTTGCCTTTGTTGACCGCCTTTAAAACCCCCAGAACATCCAAGAACCTTGTCTCTGCCATGGAGTTTAAAACAAGCGTCCTTAGTGTGACCGGACTTCTTACAATAAGTACACCAGCGCTCATCACGTTTAGCGGACGACTTCCAAGAGGAGGATCCAGGCTTTTCAGATGATAACCCACCAATAGGACCTTTGCCGGTGGCCAAAGCAGAACCATCACTTGAATTATCATTATTCAACATGACAGCCCTACGACTCTCTTCTCCCTAACTGTGTAGAATACCTCAGAGAGAGAAGGAAGTTTGTCCTTACCTAAAATCTGGACTCGGATAGGATCATACTCAGAGTTCAACCCAGAGAGAAACTTAAACACCCGTCCACACTCAATAAATTTGGTTAAAGTGGCAGAATCCTCAGTGCATTTCATCTTTAAATCCTGGTTTTGGTCCAGCTCAATCCATAAACCATTCAGAGTACCATAATAATCAGTGACGGGAAGAGATCCTTGCTTAGTGTTAAAAATTGTGTTTTCCAATTCATAAAAAGCAGCAATATCTTGTTTCATAGAAAAACTCTGACTACAACTATCCCAAATTTCACGTGCAGTTGCAAAAAACATACAATTCTTACTGATGTCTGGGATCATAAAGTTCCAAAGCCAAGTCATAATCAAAGAATCTTCATCATCCCATATGTCGAACTGTGGGTCGTCTGCCTTCGGAGGATCCCCGATGTTAGTGAGTATGACTGTTAGAGCTTTGTTAATATAGTTAGAAGTCTGTTAGACTAGTTAGGATTCAGTTGACTCTACTGAGTCAGCATGTGCTATTATAAATAGCATCATCTTGTGTTCATAACTCAACAATAATAGATTACAATTTCAGATTCTCTCCCTCTCGCTTCTTCTTCTCCTCTCTACTTCTCTGTTACTGTTTCTAATACCCGACAATGTGAGACAACTTCCGACGACCCTTAAGAGTGGTGCGAATGACCTGGGCCCATTGGAGATAGTTCTTACCGTTGAGGTGATAAGAAAGGTGTAAAACTGGAAGATCATTTGGATTCAGTGCAGCAACGGCCGGAGGCGGAGGCGGAGGCGGCGTGACGTTTGTGGAGGTCTGGGTGTCTTCTGAAGTCATTCTGTTCGGGCCTGAAACAACTCAAACGACGACAACAACGAGAACAAACGAGGCTTCAAACAGACCCACGAAAAAAAATGTCCTCGGATCACGATTTGAACCCCTCAAACGGAATGGGGAAGGTCCGACGATGATTCTGTGAGAAGCGCGCCGAAACGGCGGCCGGAAGGCGGCGCGTGGCTTACACGGGCCTGAGAGTGGCCGGAGCTGCGGCGGCGCGTGAGTCGTCCGATGGATGCGAAATTTTGGGTTCTGGTCGCTTTTGGGCCGTCGAACCGGATGGTGGGGTCACCGGATTGAGATCGGCGGCGGACGGTGGTGAATGGAGTTAGGCAGTAGCTAACAGCAGCGGATGGAGGCTGAACGGAGCGGAACAGTAGTTTGTGATATCTGATGAACGAAATAGGGCACAAATAAGGTGTCAAACACTGCACTGAAGGCAGAAAAAAATCCGCAAGGAAGGCGGCTAGGGTTTTTGTGAGGAAGCGAGACCCCCAAAACCGGGAGCTCTTGATACCATATAGAAACGAAGGAATGTTGGAATGTTTAAATATTATTCCTTGAATAATTGTGTACAGAAAGTTACAATATATAGACAAAGATGATTTAAATGATACCCTAAAATTAAGGATGCAAATCTGTCCTAATAATGAAAAAAATAAAAATCTAATCTGTCTAATTATAACTGATGGAATCAGTCATAAATACAAAATATTATGCGATATTACAATAATTCTATTAGAAACAAGAGGAGGAATAACTTTGTTTTTTTTATAAAAAAAAAGAAAAAAAGAAAATTGAACTAGATATTTGATATATCGAAATAACAAAATATTTTTGAATGGTTTTAACTTTTAACTAACAAAAATCTTAGTTTGCACCCATAATTTTGTCACAACAATATTTCTTTTTTCAACCTATTGGGACATTATTAACATGAAAAAAAAATAATAATAATACTTTGCACACATTATCGCAAACCAGATTCCAACATAAATTCAACTCATACAATAGCAAATAAAAATAATATAACATCAAGACCCTTCTAAATTAATTCTAGTAAGTTGTTTAACTTACATACAGCAATAACCGTATAGGTGTATCCAGCTAAACCAAACGTCAGATCACTTGCTTTAGTAAGGGATCCTAAGCATGCTCCAGCAAGTAATAATATTAGATAATCTATGGCTTGGATCTTAGATTCCCGTAATCGCTGCTTCCCAACCCTGAAATAACATTGGCATGGAATTATAAGGTACCAGCAACATACAAAAGAAAATGCAGACACCAAGTTGAACAGACATCTTTCCATTTTTAAAAGGTTATATGCTATACTTTCTCCCTTCAAGAGAAAATGGACCTCAGTTGAGTACATTCTCTAGCAGAATTTGCAGAGGTAAGTTCCACTATATTTTCCTTCTTATAAGATATGTGATTGCATACTAATACTGCTAACTAACTACAATTTTGATTTCCAAAATACAAGGTGATGACAATCATATGCTCAGAAGAAAAGTTTTTATTCGTATTCTTTATTATAGCTCTTCATACCTCCCTTAAAGTTAAACTTTATAGAATTTTGGACCATGACAAATTCAAATATAATTGTCGAGTCTCTAGCATAAACAACATCCACTGACACTATCCATGCACATTTTTGAAAGAGCAACCATTTTCAACAGGAAAGGTATAATGCTCAAGGGAAAAATTAACCCATATTGAGGAAAATTTCAACAAGTCAGCTGAAAAATTAACCTCCCAAGTAAACGAATACTTGAAGTCATTGGATGATTTACCGTATAAGAAAGTACTTGTATTGCTTGAAGAAACCAGGAGTTTTCCGGTTAGATAAATCTTTGGATTTAAAAAAATTGAGTCTTATCTTCTCTCCCTTCAGTTCTGCAATGTGTCTCATATCTTGCCATAATTCTCCAGCAAACGATCTTTCTTCATGGTCAGAGCCATCATGATGTTCTTCATTAGCAGGAGTTACATTTAAGTACATATGAAATTGTGTTGCATTCTGCTGCATATCAAGAGGTACAGGGTATCTCTTATGAATCATCCATCTAACTGGCAGCTCTTCATAACTGATTCCAGAGTTTCCACCAGGTACTACTATACCCTCCAAAATGTCAATGAAGTAATCTGGAGGATTAATCCTCTCTGGGATATTGATCCCTAGGCCTGAGAAGTATTCTTCAACTGTCTTGACTGATCCATGATATACAGTAAGACCGCCTTTTGCTAGGAGAATTAAGTCATCAAACATCTTGAACAAGGCATAGCTGAAGCAGAAGGTTAAATCATTAATTAATCAAAGGGAAAGTAATCTCACTGTTAACAAGTCCAAACTAAAGCAACATTGTCAACTTTTAAAGAGCAAGAAGGCATTGCCGACTTTAAAGAAGAATAATATGATCTTTCAAGTAATATTCTCATTTACTATTGTTTTGTATTTGTTCACTATGTCTTGGTGTCAAGTTATAGAGTTTAAAAGTTGCAGGGTCAATTTATTTATTTATTTATTAATGTTATTTTATTTCAGTTCAGTTCAGTGTCGGGAATTTTCTTAATCTTGCTTGTTACTAGTCAAAGATTCCAACTAAAATCAGGTAGTCAGGTTTATGGATCTTAATGGCTTTAATTTATCAAATTAGAACTTATTTACATCGTTGGTATAGGAACTTCCAAGTCCTTACAGATTTCGGATTAAAATCCATATCCTTGTAAAACAAACAGCAGTGATTTTTTTTTTTTTACAATGGTGGCTCTGAGATTTGAACCTATGACCTAGAAGGTGGCACCGAGTTTGAACCCATGACCTCATGCAAACTATCCAAATCCATCACCTCTAGCTCAATCCTAATGGCTTCAGTAACTTTATTTATGTCAATATATTCATTACTTATACCAGCATTGTTGCTATCACCTTGGTTGGGTGATCCACTCAAAGGAAACCAAGGTATGAAGCATATTTTCTTGCATCCATTATATTTCTGAAATGCTTCTTTTCATTTGATTAACTGATAGGAACTGATATTAATAGTAGAAAATACCGAGAACACCCAGGATCCAAGCTCCAATTACAGGGTTAGGATATAGAAACTGTAAAGACAGAAGTACTATAAAATAGAGAGAAAGAAAATCAGAGCTGCAAGGCAAGTGCAGTCTCTCTGACCCATAGCCTAAGCCACCCCAAACCTCTCCAAGTTTCAGAATAATCTGAATCATCCCCCCCCCCTCCCCCTCTCTTTCCTATTTATTTTCTCCAGTATCTGCCTGTTCATTTTCCATAACCCCCATACATAAATGGTAATTGTTGCCTTTTTTTACTCCAATCCGACTATCTCTCACTAGCTGTAAATGCTTCCATTTACTACCCTCTTTACTCGCTCCACTTCCACTTCCGCTAGTTGTTTGATTGTGGGTCTATCGTTAACCCAAACTTTTCGTGTCCTATTTACATAGTAAATCCAAATTAAACATTTTTTCAGATCTAGCCTAGACCCTCATAATCCCATGGCACCAAACATCACCCAAGTTGGCCTTCGCTCATCATTCATCTTATTGCTTGCCAATCACACTTATTCGAATTTTCTGTTAATAAGTCCTGAATTTTCCCTTTTATTGGCCATATCTATCGTAAAACCCGAATTCTATCCTGTTGAAATCTTAGTTGCTTTGATTTCCTAGGTTACCATGACTCAATTTGAAAACCATCATAATTAGAACAACTGAATGAAAATTCTTCCCTCCAGGAACATGTTGAGAATAAAAGAACCTTTTATTGTAAATGTTATCATCCAATAATCTGAACAGTTATTCTCAACTTTTTTTATTACTAAAATGTAAAATCAACTAAAAATAGTATAATGATCAATGTGGCAAGCCATATCCAATGATGCGGACACGGAATCAAAAGTTACCTGGGTTGGTGAACCACCATGCAAATGTTCACTCCTTCAAGAGCTTCTCGTCTCAGTGCTCTAAGAAGGAGCTGAGATGATGCACTGTCCAAACCAGATGTGGGTTCATCCAAGATCAAAAGTGAAGGTTCCATGACCATTTCCAATCCAACATTTACACGCTTCCTTTGGCCTCCTGAGATCCCTCGCTTTTCTACAGTTCCAACCAAAGAATTCCGCACAGACTGAAGCCCCAAGAATTCAATAACTCGTTCAACAACCAGAACTTTGTCTGCTTTTGACAGGTCAGCAGATAGCCTTTCACAGTAAAAAAAAATAAAAAATCATTTTATAACCACATATTCCAACACATAAATGATGCCACAAACAACATGTACTAATTTCCAACACATAAAAGATGCCACAAACAACAATATGTATTAATTTCCAACACATAAAAGATGCCACAAACAACAATATGTGGAGAAGTATTAGAAGTAAAGGGCAAGCAAATCAGGGGTAGACAAAAGAAAATCGATAAAGTGGGCAAACATCTAAGATGATGATGATAAGTTCAAAAGTGTTGTTTCTTGCTAGACAGTTTAAACTTCAAAGTAAGTATGAATAGAAAACTTACAAGGCAATTTGATGACATAAGTATTCCTCTTAAATAGCATAGACTCACATTAAATTATAAGCACAATGCCACCGACGCTTAAAGCATGGTTGGCAATTAAGAAACCCCATCTTCTTCTGGTCAATGAAGATATTAAGCACTAAGTCTGTTTTTCCCCTTCATTTTTCTGGTCTTATATTAAAGAAGTCCTAATAACTTGCCACCTCGCCATTTTACTATTTCTCACAATGATACTTGTACAATGAGTTGGATGGTTAAAGAAAGCCCTACAGTGCCATACTGTGACGTATTATTCATGTAACTTTTTAGAAAGTATATGGAAATGTTGTGCCCTTGTAAATAATCTATTAATCAGAAGCACAGAGCACTGACTCTGACTCGGAGTTGAAACTCAAGGCCAGTTGCTCCCTTTTATCTCTTCAAAGACAAGAATAACATGCATGCAAAGTGATTCAGCCAACTTTTAATTCAACTGATGGCATCTTCCAGAAAACCATCCAATCTCTGGTAATAAAAAATTGGTTTATAAGAAAGAGAGAAACAAATAAGGAGATGGGATTGGCAGACGATAAATTTCTCCAATCCCATGCATAGATTGGGCAAGGACTGGGATATCAAAAATAAATTATAAACTTATTCTTTTTTCCCTGTTGCACAAGAAATAATTAAATTTAGAATTGAGAATTTTTTTTTTTTTTGATAGGCTAGAATTGAGAATAAAGTTACATGTAAATCATCTGAGGAAGCATGTCAGTGAAAGAGTCTAATTGGAACTAACAATTTGATCCAGGATTAATTAGGAAATACAGAGAAACGATTGAATATAAATCCAACTTGCATGAAGATAGATAAATACAGTTTAGAATATGCAGTGATTGGAATGTCCAACCACGTGATTTACCTGCACTGTGCACTGAACCTGAAATTCTCTTCCACTGTCAGGTTTCCATGAACTACATCATCTTGTGGCACAAAACCAGTAATTTTCTTATAGGAGTGAATTGATTCATTCTTTCCATTTACAAGAATGGAACCAGTCACCTTGCATCCATATGCCTTTCCGGCTATTGCTGAAGAAATGTTGTCTTTCCAGCCCCTGATGGACCCATGACGGCGGTGATGCGGCCAGGTTTAATTTCCCCTGTAACAGATCTCAATATATGTTTGTTTTGTGCTTTCAAAGTGAGAGTTAGATCTTTGAAAGAAATCTCAATTAAAGGCCTTTTCCTTTGTTCACTTGTGGTAGCCATATTAATTACTCTCGAGAAGGTAAGGTTCTTATTTTCTTGCTGCTGAGCCTTCTCTTTCTCAAGTTGAGCATATGCATACTTAAAAATTTGGCTGTGAGTATGTGGTTGTTTTTCCTTGGACACTTTTGCTGTAACATTTTTATCTCTAGGTTCTATTTCTGCATGAAAGTTGTTACTAATATCTGGATCATTTTCAATTTGTTGTATCATCTGCATCAGATAACTGGGTTGTTTTCCCTTTTCCTCTGTCACTGCAGATGAACTCGCAGCCTTGCTTGAAGTAATAGGATGTGAATGCGAAAACAATTCAATATCTGCTTCTGAAGTTTTTTGATTTAAAATTTTAACTTCTTCCGGGTCTGCCACATCTTTCTTACGGGAAAATGTTCGCGATAGTTGAGCTTGCAGCCCGCTTGCACTCTTCTTTGCAGCAGCTTTCGCAGCTTTCCATCTTTGGCGAGTGTTCCTTACACTTGTAGCTGCTGCTGCTCTGGATTTGGCCATTCTCCTTTCCCTAATAGTGAGAACTTGGTCAGAACAGTTGTAAATAATGAGTAGCAAAGTACTCAAAGCAACCTGCATAACCAATTAAAGAGTGTTAACTTCTACCAAGTACCAAAATGGTCTGTATGTATGTATCTGCTTGTATTTCTATGTTTCTGTATGTGACGTGGTAATAAGCATTAACCATAATTCCAAGATCATTTTTGCACATGATGTAAATGGAATGGAAAACAGGAAGCATAAAATGTCATAAAATTTTCTCTGGGCATATCAATAACCATGTGGCTATTTTAGTCACAAAATGTTGGTACTGTTTCCCCAGAATCAGATGACCAATTACAAATATAAGGCAATGGATTAAATGAATGTTCAACTATCCAATGTAAAACAGGTAAGGGAGAGAGAAGGAAAGAGGAAACTAAGGGGGAGAGAGAAAGGGGTAGAAATAGAGAACTGGAGAAAAGTAGACTAAGAAGAGAGAAATAGAACTTTTAGAGCGAAAACAATTCAATCTTAATTCAAGTATAAAAGTCTGTAAAAACATGGTACAAAACCATCCTTAAGTAGGCAAACCCAGCTTGATTGCCAAGCAATCCTAAATTACTAAAAGCCCCAAATAACCCTCAATTTATCAAAAATATCTTAATAGTACCCAAATAAAATATAAAAACCCAATTAATACAAATACACCCTATTATTATTCGTATTCTACAATTCATTAGGTTATGAAATAACAACTTACAATGAGCATGATTCCATATAACTGCATATTTTGGGTCACTGTGTTTGAATTACATGAACTCAACTTGAAGCATCCTACAAGATAATCAGGAATCAGTCATATATATTATGGACATTTGGTCAGAAATGTATGAGTGAATCTTAGAGGGAAACACAGATGTGCGGCTGCAAAAAATAGTGATATCTTACTTTTCTCAGATGTAGAACCCATCCTGCAGTAATGCCTGGAATTCAAATAGAAAAGTTGAAAAATATTCAGATCAATGGACACAGTTGCAGGCTTGCAGCATAATTGTCTTCATAAACTTTAGCACTTTAGCAGTTTACAAGGAGTAACCAAGTGTTGGAATAAAATATACCCACTACTGCAAGGAATTCTTTTTGTAGTCGTTGGGCAATAAGATCCTGCTGAACAAAATATCTCACTACTCCTACCAACATCAGCCCAGATATTTGCTCCTCCACAGGTATGGTTTGGCTGCATTGGAGGCAGCTGATAAAGATACCTGCAGAAAAATATCCTTAGATTAATATGATATAAAAAATACAAGCAATAACTCCACAAATAAACATAACATAGGGAAAGAATTAGAACTCACGGTTCACATACACCGGTTGTGTTATTGAGTGTAGCAAGAGGACAATAGGAGCCTAGAGGGCAAGCTTCCGAAACAGTATTTCAAATACCACAAAAAGATAGAAGCATTAGAGACATCTGTTAGCATAGATATTGACAATCAATATTGGTATTATATATGATCTCATTGTGCTTCAACCTTACTACAGATATCACCTCAGAAACAGGAAATGACTGAAATTATTTGTTTTATTGAATAGCATAATATCCACAAAGTTCCAAAAACATATGAATTCCCATGACATTTCTATACCATTGAAAATTTTAAAGAATCTCCTTATCGTGTTTTTACAATTAATTATATCATGCAGTGGGGGATGCTAAATGTTGAATAAAAGATTAGCATATAATCATATAGAAGCTATTTGCAGTCAGTAATGAAAAAAGCATTTTGAAGGTCCTTGTTATACTTACGTATCATGCAAGTGATGCCACGAGGACAAAAGAACCCCTCACAACATGCTTGACAGTTAGTAGTTCTTGCAGGCATCTCCTGTGAATTTCTAAGGTCAACCTGCTGGCTGGAGCGAACACTACAGGCCCATCCTGGCTCACAACCGAAGACCCATGATGTTAAATTGCAGTTCTTGTTAGGCTTTAAATAGTTGGAACTTGTAGATCTCTCCAATAAACTATTTAAGTAAAACTTTGTTTCTGCTGCTGTACACAAGCGCTGAGTAATATCTCCTGTTTTTACATCAGAATCACCAGATTCCAAAGCATAAGAGTGGTATTAGAAGTGTAACAGATTTCTGTCAGAAAACACAAATTCAGATCGAAAAAAGGTTGGTCATTTCTCTCATTCAGTCATCCCAGATTTAGCAACAAACAACTTTTCCTTAACCCTTCTGAAGTTTATAATTACAGGAAGTGGAAGATGAAGAGGAAAATAGTAATATGAATAGGAGAATAAAAATAGCCAGCTAATACAATAGATGGTGTGTGGAAATAATAAATGAAAGACCTTTATAGTTAACTGTGAACATATAGTTATTCTTGAAAAAATCCATGATTGTCACTAATATCCCTACGCATGATCAAACTTCACAGTAACATTTGTCCCTTGCACTAATTTTAATATCTCGAAATTGTCATTCTCACAGACCACTAAGCACATAGTACCTGCCAAAAAATTTCTGCTCCACTAGATCTATAAAAATGAGAGCACATTCAGATTTTCTAACCAAACAGTGAACATGTTCAATAGGTTGCTTGGAAACAAAGGAATATGAAAGAAATGAAAAATAAAAATTTGTGTCTCTTTTTTGTGTTCATACCTTCAGTCTTCCGAATGCAAGAAGCCAAGAAGCCTAAATCGGATGAAAAATTAAATGCTTGTTTCCAATCATCGTCCCTAAAATAAGAATATTGAGCTTCATAATCAAATGAGTTTCCATATAGTATTATAAGATGGAATTGGTCTACAGAACGTAATTTCTGTTTTCAAGTAACAAGTTGGCATCTCTAAACTGCAAAATTGGTGTTGTCAGATAATTTAATCCATTTAATGTGTCACATAATAGAATATTGATCCTCCATACCTTTTATGTTTCATGTATTTTATTGCATACCTTAAACTAAATCTAGAGACACAGCTTATAAGTTTATTCAATTATTAATAGTGGGGATTGACAACTGCTTTAAATGCAGAATAAGTATCATGCAAGCTCAATCGGGGACCCTAGCATAAGTAGTCAGAGTAAGAAAACAAAAAACAAATACAATAATTCATTTACCATGAAATTCATTTAAAGAACTCCAATTACAAATAAGATTATAATTTAGTTTCTGACCAGGAGATACCAGGTTATCTCCACTTCTCCAGATGATATAATATTGTGCGTTGGTGCTTATGGTGGGAAAGGAATGTCAGAATTTTCAAGGGAACTTCTTCATCTATAGATAACATTTGGAATTGGGAAATTTTGTTGGCTTGTTTGTGGGGTTCAGTCCATGGTTTCTTTAGAGCTGTTTCTTTGATAGATATTCAGAGAGATTGATCTGTCTTACGACACAATATCTTATGTGTTTCTTTTTGTTTTCTTCGGAGGGTATGCATCTGGAACTCATTGTAATTAATTTTTTCCATTAAGGCGATAGGTAGAATGCAAAAAGGGCAGGTCATTGGGACTGAGAGGCACGGGGTTGATACAGGGAATGGGCTAGGTGGTGGAAGTAGATGAGTGGTTAGTCTCTGTATCTATGATAGAACTGGTTTAGATTATAGAAGTAAATAATGAATGAATACACTTTCAGGTTATTCGAGAGAACCTAATCTCTCCCTAGTCCCAAGACTAAGTCACAAAATGCCTACTCTTCCTCTCATCTCTTTCCCTATTTATAGGCAATATGCCTTATTTCCACTAACTCACTCACTAACAAACTAACTAACTAACTAACTAACTACTTTATTAACAAGGCCTAACATCTATCCATCTATCAAAGAATTGGCAGAAGGAACTGTTGGTGTTGGAGCAGTGAAGGCAAGGAAGGAGTTACGGACTGTAAGAGGTATGGGTGGTAGGAAAGGGGGGCTGTCTGGGCAAGTAATGGTCAATGCTGGGTAGCGGAGACGAGGGCAAGCCGTTTGGTGAGGTTGTGTGTTGGTGTTATAGTGGTAGAGTGAATACACAATGAAGATGTTTACCGGAAAAACAAAATGTCCTGCAATGAAGGCAAACCGTCAGCTATAAAGGCTGGAGTAGCAGAAAAGAGACTCCCAAATCAGGAGCTCCGATACCAAGTTGGAAGTGAAAAACTAAAGGATGTATTTCTGAAATGCATGTTAATTTATTACATTACACAACACTCTTTTGATCTTATATACACTTCCAATCTTGTATTTTCAAGAAATTCAATGGGTGATTTACTTAGGTACATGAACTATGAATACATGAACTTAAGCATTTACTGTTGGTATTTGCTACACTATTTATTAGTAGTATTTCCGACATATATCTTTCTGTAGTTTCAGATAGTGGATGTCTTATCTTCCTATCCTGTAATCCTCTTCCTTCTAAATGAATTTCTTTTTCTATGAAAGAAAAAAAATTGAAACTTATAAATTCGCTTTAACTAACATGAATTGCATTTTTCATGGATAGTATTAACAATTATTGGCAACGTTCTCTAATATATATCAAACGAATAGCTTAGAGCTTGTTTTGAGTATCTAACTGAACTGCTAATGTATTCTTGTATTGTAACAAAAAAACAAAAAAAACTCACGGATTTTTGACACAGAAACTGGAGCTGGTGCTGATTTCATCACTGAGAACAGAAGTGAGGTTGGAGATTTGAGCATACACAAGCTGAGTGACAAGTTGCAAAACCTCTGGGTTGTCCAAGTCACCCACTTCCTGGCACTGCATAACATTGAACAACCCGAAAGGCAACAAAAAAAGAAACACCCACCACACAGCCTTTGAGCTCTTCCTTCCGCTGCTGCTGCACATGTTAATTGAACAGAGATTGAAACTCTCAAAGCAAACGGGGTTGGTTGTGTGTGGTGTAGAGAGATAGTGAGTAAGGGGAAGGAGAGAATGGGAAGAAGTAAAGGAGAATGGGTTCAATGTTTGGTGAGGTACTGTGCCATTTGGTTGGAGATTGTGAAGTGAACTAGAAACAGAAGGAACTCAACCAAAAAGCTTTGTTATTATTACTTGTGGGCGCACACAGACATGGTGGGACCTGCGAGGGTGACAGACCAGACCACGTCTTCCTTCGGAACAAGGCAAGGACAAGGAGAAGAAGTGTTCTGCGCCTGCGGCAGACAGCAAGAAACCCACAGCAATATTATATATATATATATATATATATATATATATATATATATATATATATATAGTAATGATATTCTAACACTCGGGGGTTTTGACCAAACTAACCCACTTTTAGAAACTATTTACCAAAATAACCTAGTTTTGAAACTATTTATCAAAGTAACCTAATTTTAATTAAAATAATTTTTTTAAAAAAAAAAAAAAAACTGGCAGGTGCCACGTGTCACCTCCCGGTGCAATGACACCACTGCCACATGTGCCACCAATGGCGCTGTTGGCAGCGGCGCCAGTGCACCAGGAGGTGCCACGTGGCGCACCCCCCTCCCCCCTCCCCCCTCATTCCTTCGTCCCGTCCCCCTTCCCCCCTCCCAATAAATACCCCACCCCGGTTCCCCATTCCCTCACACACACACATTCACTTGTTATATTTTATGTAACTTGTTTATTTTTTAACACTTTTTAAACTTTTGCACACTCCATTGAAATTAAGTTTAGGTAAGTGTTAAATTGTTTCTGATATCATTATTTTATTTTTTTAATTATATAATCATTTACCAATATTCTGTTACTTTTTGCTTTTTACACTCTTCTTTATCACTTATTATTCTGGAAGTGTTTATTTTTACGTTTATAATACCATATATTTGTATCATTTAATATGATATTTATTTGTGTTTTTTATTTCACCCCTTCTACCGTCTCCCCCTTCCACCAACACATATCTTTTAATTCCTTTTACACTCTCTTATAATAAATGTTAAATTTAATTAATTGGTTTATATTCATTTACTAACATTCTGCTACTTTTTTTTTTCGTTAATCATTGTCATTTATTTTTCTGATAATGTTGAAGTTAATTCTTATAATATATTTTTTGACAGATCTGGTAATTTGTTTATCTGTATTTTTTTATTATGTCCTTTTTTTTATTCAGAATGTACCATTTTTTGTTTATTATATTTATTTTGTTTTGTTTTCTTAGTTATTATTTAAGTTGTTGTTATTTAGTTTTTTTTTTATCTATGTTATTGTTGTTATTATTGATCTTGTTTTTATTATTATTATTATTATTATTATTATTAATATTATTATTTCTATTATTAATGTGCCAATTGACAACACAGTAATATCCGATTGTTAATTTGTTATTATGTTTATTATTAGTGTGGTTATAGAAATATTTTATGTTGTTGTTGATATGAGGGAAGAACCAAATATACGCTAGATTTACTGCACACGTGAGAAGCGGGTAAGTGTCGGCATAATATTTTGACTCCTTTACTAACCACATGAATGTCTTCATGTGCTTAGTAAAAGAATCTAAACATCCTAATAATGTACATCACAGCAGGTTGAGAATTGTAACCCCCATCTTCACCTCTGAGAGTCAGCCGTAGTGCAAAATTGGATCCTGTGTGGCATTAGGCCCTTGCCATCAGGCACCACGTCCTTCATTACCTGTAAACATATTTCATAGGTAATAAAGGACGTGGTGGCTGATGGTAACGGGCTAGTGCCACACAAGATCCAATTTTGTACTGTGGTTGGTTCCCAGGCGAAGATGGGGGTCACAATTCTCAACATGCTGTGATGTACGTTATTAGGTTGTTTTGTGCAGTTGCTACTGGCCAGTAGCCGATCAAACAGATGTTTTGATGTATATGAAATATAAAATTTCTAATAAACCCGGTAATATACTGCCTTATTACCTTGTTGTATACACAATTCATTATTGTTAAATACCATCAGTAGTGGTAATTTATTCATTTATTATCATGTTAATTTTTTTATTTATTATTATTGTTGTAGGCCGACAATATGAGTCAAGTTGTTATGGTTTTGCTTTACTGGAACGGGAGAGTATATGATGGAGATAATGGCCTTACTTTTGAAGGAAATACCAAATTCATGAAAATAAAACAAGGAATCAAGTATGAAGCGCTAAGATCACGGATACATTCTAGGTTGCAACTTCAATGGAATCAGTGTATTTCAAAGATAACGGCCAAATATCTTGTACAAATAACACCTCCAATTTTCACTGGTTACCAATTAACTGATGATGCGGATGTGAGTTGCATATTGGACGCTTTTTTGCAAACGCCGGATCTGACAACACTTGAGATCTATGTGGACATTGATTTGGTTGGTAGCTCCATTATACCTGAGCAACCACTATACGGTAATCTTGAAGTACAACAATATGACTTGCCGGATCAATCAGTTAGCGATGATGAGGAATGGTATAGTGAAATGGAGTCCGTTTCAGATGCAGATGAAGACGGTGAGGAATTTACAAATTATGATTCACATGAATCAGCTGATTCCGAAGATGAATGTGAAGGTGGGTCCAATATAATAGTATCCGGGTTGGTTTCTCCGGTGTCATCGGTACCGCCCGGTGGTGGTGTTCCACAACAGTCAGGTATGTTTTTAATAACGTTATTCCATTCTAATATTATTATAATCAATAACGTACATATATAAAATAAGTTAATCTATTACAGGTCAATCACATGGTCCATTCATCAATCCATCTCCACACTACAATTATATTAATTGGAATCATCCAGACGAAGAGACGGATTTCGCAGGCCTGGACGTTCCTGGATCTTGGCAGATCGGCCAGGAGTTGTATGTGGGGTTGCGATTTGAGAGCAAACAGGCTGTTCAGGATGCGGTGAAGCAACATTCAATGAAAATTCACCAATCATTTGAAGTTGGAAAATCAACGAAGTCCCTATGGGATGTGCGTTGTCCAAATTGTGCAGATGGTTGTCGTTGGAGGTTAAGGGCCATTTTGTCGAAGAAGTCAGACATGTGGGAAGTGTCGAAGTACGGTGGTCCTCACAACTGTGTCAATGCAATGTTGTCACAAGATCACGCAAAGGTGGACTCCAACTTTGTATGCTCATGCATTCTAGGTATTACTGTTCATGAAGATTTTAAATGTGGTCATTACAATAAATCATATATGATATGATCTAAAATTTATTTTATATGGTGTGCCAGGCATGGTCCGCGAACAACCTGCTGTTACTGTTGGGCTTATACGGGAAATAATCCAAAGTATGTTTGGATACAAAATTTCTTACTGGAAAGCATGGAAGGCGAAAAAAAAGGTGATATTGCATGTCTTCGGAGATTGGGATGAATCGTACGCTCTGTTGCCGAAATGGTTTGAGCACTTACAGTTGTATGCCCCCGGAGCCTATTATAAGATCGAGACAAATCCTGTCGTTGTTGGTAATCGGGTTGATATTCGCAGTCGTAAGTTTCTCCGTGTTTTTTGGACATTCAAGCAATGTGTTGATGCGTTCAATTACTGCAAGCCGATAATACAAGTTGATGGTACATTCTTGTATGGTAAGTATCGTGGTACCCTGTTGATTGCAACTTCACAAGACGGGAATAGGAAACTCTTGCCGCTTGCATTCGCTATCGTTGAAGGAGAAACATTGGATGCCTGGTCCTGGTTTTTTGGCACTTATTCGTGAAAAGGTTACCAATAGGACAGGTATATGTTTGATCTCTGACCGCCATCGAAGTATTATATCTGCTGTGGAAAATCCATACCTTGGTTGGCAACCACCGAATGCTTACCATGTATACTGCCTCAGACATATCGCCAGTAATTTCAATCTCAGATTTAAAAATGTCAAGTTGAAGAAATCTTTGATGACACTAGGTAATAATTTAATTTCAATTATCAAATGGATTCGGTGAATCATATTTATATATCAAACCTGCTATGTTATTTCAGGATATACACCGTCTCGCGTTATCTTCGAGCGCAGGTTAGAAAGGTTTCGGGAAGCTAGCCCGGAGGTCGCACGGTGGATTGATGGCATTGCAAAGGAAAAGTGGAGTCTCGCTTATGACGATGAAGGTCGTAGGTATGGTCACATGACAACTAACTTGTCGGAGTCAGTAAATAGGGTATTCAAAGGTATTCGAAATTTGCCAATCACGGCGTTGGTGAAGTGTACATACCATAGACTGGTAGAATATTTTGTTGAGCGGGCTTCAAGTACCAGGGCAGAAATGAATTCTGGTCATAGACACTCCAAAAAATTCCGAGACGCAATGATGGTGCAACATGCAGAAGCATCATCCCATCATGTTCGGAGGTTTGACCATCAAGGTATGCGTTTTGAGGTCGAGGAGGCATTCAACCCAGCCACCCAGAGTGGGGGCCAGGTGTGGAGTGTTGATCTACCATCTCGATATTGCCAATGTGGAAGATTTCGTGCATTTCACTTCCCTTGCTCTCACGTAATTGCTGCATGTGCCCACGTTCATATTAGGTGCGATGACTATATCGATGCCAAATACAGGTTAGACTGCATCATGAATGCTTACTCCCAAGATTGGTTCCCCGTTGGAAACGAGGAAGGTGTACCTGCAATGTATATGCCGTGGACCTTGGTACCGGATGAGACAATGCTACGTCCAAAGGGACGGCCTAAATCATCCCGGATAAGGAATGAGATGGATTGGAGGGAGTCCCAACCTAGCCAACTTTGCGGGTTATATAGGTCTGAAGGGCACAACCGACGTCATTGCCCTCAAAGCGCTGGAGGATCGAGGAACGCTTAGCTGACTTGTAATTGCGTTTTTAAAGCATTTTGCGGTGTTTGATAATGTTTAATGTAGATTTAGCTACATCCTACTTAATAGTTTTGTAAACGCTGCATGATTCAATAATAATAATTAACTACGTAACTATCCAGTTACTATTAAGCGAACAAATAAGATATTAATGTTATGAATTGCAAATGTCATATATACAACAATTATCATTACATCATGGGTGTCGGTGTGGGTTTTGGTGTGACTGCGCGGGTGACAAGATGCACTGATAACCTCGGTCTCTTGCTCGACGATGTGGGTTTCGCCTAATCTCTTGTTGTGCATCGTCATCTCCCGCGTCGTCACCAAAGTCCATGACATCCTCAAAATCGAGATTCAGATCAATGCCGGGTTGACCATATTCAGGAGAGCGCATGGGGGTGTTTTGGAGCTGCGTAATCCGTCGTTCAGGTGCAGCAGGAGTGTAGCCAGCTGGCGTGTATGGATCCAGCGTATAATATGTCTGGGAGGATTCTGGAGCCATACTCGAGCCCGCTGGTGAATAAGAAGTCCCTTGATGAATTGTTGGACCTGTTCCTATGTAAGATGGACCTGCATGCATACTCGGATCGGTTTGTGGATATTGTGGTTGCATGCTTGGGACGGTCAATCCAGAAGGAGTCGGAAGGTCTGGAAAGAAATAAGTCCGCGGAGGCTGATATGGAGTATATGGAAATGGTGGAGGAACGTAGAATGTCCCCGGATCTCGCTCTGGGAACTGTGGTAGATAAAATGGTTGTGATTCAACAGGCACTCTGTTTCGGTCTAGACCAGCAGTTTCCCTGCTTGACCGATTACATAAGCTCATTGGTACCACTGGTTGCACCTGATGTTGCATATCAAGTGGAGCTCCGCTGATAGGACTTATGACACGATCCTGGGACCCTAGTGCCATCATCATAAACTCGGTCTCACTCCTAATCTCTTCAAGCCTCATTTCTTGGCTCCCCTCTGGCATGACTAGATAGTTTACCCGTTCAAGCCCATCAACCTGTGCAGCATTAAATTAATTGGATATTAGTCAAGATAATGATAACTTAACAATGTTTAAAAATAAAACACACCCCTGTTGTGGTACGCCTGGCTGAACCCATCCCACCCTACTGTTCCATATGTCAATCAATGGTCGCATCGTTTCGATCCAATCTTGACCACTTTTGCCCCTAAGCGTTAACTTGTGGACCCATTTCGGCTGGGATGGTGCTTTTGGAACATGTTGGGCCAGCCCAAACTGTCTCATCGTTCGATCAGGTTGATGAAACTCTCCAATATTAAAGCATATCAAGGGCACAACAGCCAACCAGATATGCATGCCTTCAATGCATATATACGGCAAACTTGCCAACAGTAACTCGCTATATGGCTCCCACACAATCTACAAACAATCAACAACTATCATAAAAGAGAACTTGTTAAGAATTAATAAAATCGATGATGTATTACATCAGCACCCTTACATCGCATGGTTCTATTGTATCAAAAACATCTCGATAATGAGGCAGCTCGTGATAGTGTCTGGCAAAATTCCGCCCACGCTGCCACCTTATAGTCAAATTTAGGTTATAAGATAATAATACCAAAGCTAACGAAATGTCAGAAGTCAATTTAAAAATCAATCTCACCTGGTTCCATATGGTGTCCCTGGTGGTCTATTCTCGTTTCTCAGTACGGGTGCCACCTTTGGAAACCGCACCCATGCCCACATCTGAACCAATGCAGTAAACCCTCCAATCTCTTTATTGTAATAGTCAGTGGCATTACATAGCTCACGATACAAATAACCCAATACCGCTGCACCCCAACTAAGTTGTGCAGTAACATTAAAATCCTCTAACATCGTTAGATATCTTACTGAGACCAATGCACCAGAACGGTCTGGGACCAACACGCCACCGAGTAACCTCAAAATATACGCTCGTGTACAACGGGCAACCACTATTGGATCAGACAAATCGTGTTGGTTGAGATCTCCAAAATGTGCATTCAGCCATGACAGTCTCAAACGACTGCCATGAAAGGCTGCCGCATTTGGGACCAATCCAAGCATTTGACCAACATACTATGGCCAATTATTACAGGTTCGACCAACTACAGGTTGTCCGTCGATGCGAAGACCCGAAAGAACAGCAATATCCTGCAAAGTGATAGTGCATTCGCCAAATGCCATGTGGAATGTGTGGGTCTCCGGCCTCCATCGTTCAACCAATGCACTTACCAGTGCGTGGTCTAAGTGAAACAGTGATAACTGAGCAGGGCCGAGAAAGCCTGTCATGTCAAGAATATCTCTGATGGGTGGGGGAATGTTTTCACCTCCATCCCTAAATTGGAATGCCTTTCTAATATTAAGAATTCTATCCTCCTCATTGTTCCACACATGTTGAGACACATGTGTCTTTTGCATGTGTAACAACTCATCGTTAATGGGGCCAGGATTGATTGATTGTGCCATATCACCTTAAAAAAAAAATCATACACACGTAAACCATGAGTACAACAACAACAACAACAACGCCAATAATAATAATAATAATAATAACAAATAACAACAATAATATTAATAATAGTTACAACAATAATAACAATAATAAAAAAAAAATATAATCACATTAATAATAACAACATCAACAACAAAATATATTTCAAGAACCACACTAATAATTAACATAATAAAAAATTAACAAGTAATCCTAATAAATAACTAGAATAACAACTAAAAACAAACCAAATATATCACTAAGATCTATAAAAACAATACTAAAATTAACATAACCATAATACAATAAAAAATAATAAATAAAAAGATAAATAATATCAACACTGATATCCTATATGTCAACAAATAATATTAATCGGATATTGCTGTGTTATCTATTGCCACATTAATAATAATAATAATAATAACAATAATACTAATAACAACAACAATAATAATAATAAATAAAAAAATTAACATGATAATAAATGAATAAATTACCACTACTGATGGTATTTAACAATAATGAATTGTGTATACAACAAGGTAATAAGGCAGTATATTACCGGGTTTATTAGAAATTTTATATTTTATATACATCAAAACATCTGTTTGATCGGCTACTGGCCAGTAGCAACTGCACAAAACAACCTAATAACGTACATCACAGCAGGTTGAGAATTGTGACCCCCATCTTCGCCTGAGAGCCAACCGCAGTGCAAAATTGGATCCTGTGTGGCATTAGCCCCTTACCATCAGCCACCACGTCCTTCATTACCTGTAAACATATTTCACAGGTAATGAAGGACGTGGTGCCTGATGGCAAGGGCCTAATGCCACACAGGATTCAATTTTGCACTGCGGTTGGCTCCCAGGCGAAGATGAGGGTCACAATTCTCAACCTGCTGTGATGTACGTTATTAGGATGTTTAGATTCTTTTACTAAGCACATGAAGACATTCATGTGGTTAGTAAAGGAGTCAAAATATTATGCCGACACTTACCCGCTTCTCACGTGTGCAGTAAATCTAGCGTATATTTGGTTCTTCCCTCATATCAACAACAACATAAAATATTTCTATAACCACACTAATAATAAACATAATAACAAATTAACAATCGGATATTACTGTGTTGTCAATTGGCACATTAATAATAGAAATAATATTAATAATAATAAAAACAAGATCAATAATAACAACAATAACATAGATAAAAAAAACTAAATAACAACAACTTAAATAATAACTAAGAAAACAAAAAAAAATAAATATAAAAAAAAAATGGTACATTCTGAATAAAAAAAAGGACATAATAAAAAAATACAGATAAACAAATTACCAGATCTGTCAAAAAATATATTATAAGAATTAACTTCAACATTATCAGAAAAATAAATAACAATGATTAACGAAAAAAAAAGTAGCAGAATGTTAGTAAATGAATATAAACCAATTAATTAAATTTAACATTTATTATAATAGAGTGTAAAAGGAATTAAAAGATATGTGTTAGTAGAAGGGGGAGACAGTAGAATGGGTGAAATAAAAAACACAAATAAATATCATATTAAATGATACAAATATATGGTATTATAAACGTAAAAATAAACACTTCCAGAATAATAAGTGATAAAGAAGAGTGTAAAAAGCAAAAAGTAACAGAATATTGGTAAATGATTATATAATTAAAAAATAATAATAATGATATCAGAAACAATTTAACACTTACCTAAACTTAATTTCAATGGAGTGTGCAAAAAATTAAAAGAGTGTTAGAAAATAAACAAGTTACAGAAAATATAACAAGTGAATGTGTGTGTGTGTGGGAATGGGGAACCGGGGTGGGGTATTTATAGGGAGGGGGAAGGGGGACGGGACGAAGGAATGAGGGGGGGGGGGGAGGGGGGGGAGGGGGGTGGGGGGGGGGGGGGGGGGGGGGGGGGGGGGGGGGGGGGGGGGATTAATGGGGGGGGGGGGGGGGGGGGGGGGGGGGGGGGGGGGGGGGCGCCACGTGGCACCTCCTGGTGCAGTGGCGCCGCTGCCAACAACGCCATTGGTGGCGCATGTGGCAGTGGCGCCACTGCACCGGGAGGTGACACGTGGCGCCTGCCAGGTTTTTTTTTAAAAAAATTATTATTTTAATTAAAACTAAGTTACTTTGGTAAATAGTTTCAAAACTAGGTTATTTTGGTAAATAGTTTCTAAAAGTGGGTTAGTTTGGTCAAAACCCCTAACACCTGATCTTGACACCTCTAGCGACACCTTGGTTAATCACGGGTAAATTTTTGGTTAATTCAGTTTATTATATGGTTAATGGGTCATCTGAAGCTTATTTTCTATAACCATGTAAATATTTGGTTAATCACATGCAAATATATGTTTAATTCAGTTTATTATATTGTTAATGGGTCATCTGAAGCTTATTTTCCATAACTATGCAAATATTTGGTTAATCACATGCAAATATCTGGTTAATTTAGTTCTTTATATGATTAACGGGTCATCATGAATTAACCAAATATTTGTACATAATTAACCATATAATGAACTGAATTAACTGAATATTTGCACCAATTAACCAAGGTGTCAAAAGTTGGTATCAACTTTTGGTATTAGAAAATCATTACACACACACACACACACACACACACACACTATATATATATATATATATAGGATGGGGATCCACCTACTCCAAGAGTAACTCTAATTGATATCGTGAATGTTGTATCCCATATCCGCGAGCCTAAGACTGGTGCATTGGTTTAGGGCTTCGTGATTGAGCACTCGGACTGTGTGTCCTGTGTTGTGTTGAAATTGAAAAGACTTAATATTAAATTAAGCATGGTCGTGAGCCTTTGAGCCTCGATAAGGGAAGAATGAAACGAAAAGGAAAATGAGACGAGAATAAAAGTTTTTACATGCATTATTTGGCAGACGTGCCTGTGTTGACCATTGGGTCATGAGTTGTTGGTCATTGTGTCCTGTGTGCTGGCCAATGTATCTTTATGGACAATGTTTTCATTTATCGCGATGACCATTATGTCCTGTGTGCCGGCCAATGTGTCATGTATTTTGTTGGACATTGTTTCTTTCGTTGACAATGGGTCATGTAAAGAGCTTGATATGCTCAAACGAAAAAGAGGTTTGGGATCTTCGGAGATTAGATATCAAAGTTAAAGCCTGAGTATTGAAGTGTCGTGCATTTTTTTATAAATCGTGATGACTGTCGGGTATGAATCCCATTGATAAATTATTATGTTATTTTGGAGAATTTCCATATGTTGGGAATATTATGTATATGTTGTTTTATGTGTCGCGCATGTGGTTATCTTGTTGAAACTCATATGACAGTATCTCACCCTTGCAATATATCTGTTTTTCTGGTTTTGCTGAGTTACTCCGCTTAATAACTCATCAGCAATATTGAATTTCAACAATCCAACCGTTGAATTAAAACTTCTTATTGAGTAAATCAACTCCTCAAAGTTTCATAAAATTTTAAAAATATTTGATACATCATCGAATAACTTCGATTGAACGTATAATACGTTTTCTAAAAATATGAGTAAATGTCAACTATAAGATTACATAGCTATGAATGTCTGATTTTTATGAAATTTGGTGTGCATGATTGATAGGATAATATGGCAATATTCAACGGTTGGATTGTTGAAACCCAATGTCTCCGGTGAGTTATTAAGTGGAGTAACTCTAACAAGAGTTACTCTTGGTGTAAGTGGATCCCCACTCATATATATATATATATATATGGGTGTTCGTGGTTCGGTTTGGATCGGTTTTGAGGCAAAAAATCATTCGATCCAGAGATAAAAAGAGCACGCGGTTCGGTTCGGTTTGGATGGCTTACTTAAAAAAATCTGATTCGATTAAATGCGGTTTGGATCGGTTCGGTTGATTCGTTTTTTACCGACACATTATTACATATTTATATTACATCAAATAATCAAGATTACAAGCTAAATTGAACAAAATCATAAATATGTATACACTTGTTTATATATTAATGTAATAACATTTCGTAAAATATGTGATAAATAAATAAATATCATTAGCAACTAGTTCGAGAACATTTTTTTTTTTTAATGTTTAGACCTTAGAAGTAGTAAAAATTTATGTCAAATCAAACTAGGAAGTACTATTAGGAAAAAAAAAACTAACAAATAAAAAATCAGTAATGCAAAAAATAGAATAAATATATATTAAATTTTACATATGCGGTTTGGTTTAATAAAATGTATCCAAAATCCGATCTGATCCGATCGGTTTTCACAAAACAAGATCCATAAAAATCATAGATAACGGTTTTGTTCGGTTTTTCGAATTTTTTTGGATCCGTTTTCGGTTTTGTTTTGGATCAGTTTGGATATGAACACCCATATATATATATATATATATGTATATATATATATATATGTATATTCTATCACCTATAATTTTGCACAGGCTAAGGAACTAAAAACCAATAAATATTTATTGAAAATTAAGTATTTTATTTTTTAAAGTATAAAACATACAAGTTCTCAAATGAATTTACTCTTTTGAGTTCCTTAATCTGTATAAAATTGCACAGGATATGTATTGCGAGTATAAATATTTTTTACGCAGTCAATCAATCATAAATTATCAAATTATTAAAATATTTGAATTTTATCATAACTCGGTATTTTAAATTTTGGTCCAATGGGTTGGACTGTTGATCGAACACCCCTCCAATCCAAGTTAAATGATAGTACCAGAAAAGTAGTTTGATCATTAAAAAACTTAAAAAAAAAGGTTAAATCGTTCTAAAATAAAAAAACAATCCAATTGACTTATTCAATTAAAAAAGTTAAATTAATTATTTTTTAAAAAAGAAAAACAGAGTGTTTTGCTTTTTTTTTTTTTTTTGGCATGTCTCACACTTTCAGCTATTTTTGGTAGGTTTATTTTATTTCCAAGACCTAAAGCTATGTGAAGTTTTAGCTTAAGGGGAAGTGTTAGAATATTTGAAAAATATCTCATAATATTTTTATTGTGTCTTAGAATATTTGAATATCTTAGAAATTTTTTTAAGAGTTGTTTCTTGATTTGTTTCCGTATTTGGTTAGGACGCGATCCTACTACTAATATAAATAGGACCCTTGAGTTTGTCTTTTGTATCACATGTCTCGTACCAATATCATCAATATTATTTTGAGTGTACAATCATTGAAGTTGACACAGGAAAACATAAGAAGGGGGGTTGAATTGTGTTTCTTAACAGTTTTTCAAAATCCTTTTTGAAACCTTTTAGCAAGCTAGAAATAAAACAACCTTTTAAAAGAGTTAACAAACTCAGAATCAAATCCCCATAGTTAGTATAAACGAAAGCTATAAAGAGATATGGATTGAAGATTCACAAAGATGTTTTATCCTGATTCGCTCTCTTTCAACCAAGAGCTACGTCTAGTCCCTTCTACTTGAAGGTTTTCTCCACTATAATCCAATAGCTTACAAGTATTCAAGACCTCTTCTGGCTTATAATCACAGGCATTCAACACCTCTTCAGGCACTCAAGTATTCTTACAAACAAGCCTCTTCAGGCTCACTCTAACTTAAAGATAACGATTTTGATCTAAGAACTCACTATGTGTAAGGGTATGAAAGTTTAAGATCAAAAGTTACAAACCAATTTTAAGAAGATTTGACAGAGTTTATGTGCTTTCAAGAGTTTTAGCTTGTTCATTTTTGGTAACCTTCTTCATTGGGGTCGCCCATTATTTATAGAAGGTCTTCAGCTTCAGCTCATGTATTTTTCAACGGTCTTCAAGAAATGTCTGTTTAGAGATAGCATTGAATGTTAATATCCGTTGAGTTCTGATAACTTGATAAGTGATCTTCAGAAAAACACTCTTGGTTATCAGTAGAGCTTGAAATGGTTCTGTCACTTCTCTGTTGTACCCAAAAATTGCATTTTGTCTTTCCTTCTTTGTACTTTAGTCAACTTTACAGCAGCTTGTGTCAGAGTACAAAATATTTATGTAATCGATGGTACTATGTTTCTTTTATCAAGAAACAAAACATAAACACTTCAAACAACACAGGTAAAGACATGGAAGCCTTCGTATTAAACAAACAATCAGGTAGTCTACTGCCACCTCGTCTATTTGTTCTGTCTGGTAGACTAGTGCAACTTAACTTTGTTTTTATCAGGTAGTCTAGTTAGTTACTCGTCTAGCTTCTATCAGGTGGTCCATTATTTTTCTCAGTTGGACTTCAAGTCTTTGGACTTGTTCTTTTCCTGATAGATTTAAGACCTCGTCTAACGCTTTTTATTCTTGATATACTGATATACTTAGGAACTCGTTTAGTGCCTTTTAAACTTAGTTATTCCTAGCGACTCGTCTAGCGATAACCTTTTGGCTAGTTCTTTACCAGATTATTTTGAAGGTTCATCTAGCGAGTATAATTTGGACCCTCGAAGCTTTAAAACTTTCCTAAGGAAACTTTGGACTAGTTTCCTCGTCTAGCGATAATCAAAACGGTCCTGCATACTAAAATAGACATGTTAGTTCAAAATATAACATTGTCATACAAATTTAATCTTTTTGTTAACATCAAAACCTGAGATATTAAATAACCAAAACCACTTTGGTTCCAACAATCATGTCTTTTCCTTATTTTCTAACCTAATTTCTTCAAAATTCTTAAAGGTTTTAAAATACTCCAAAATACTTTATCCACTCATGCAAAATTTTATGGACAACACACTTTTTGGATTATTCTTTGTACAATTATACTTGGTGCTGCAACATATGTTTTCCATCACCAGTTATCTTATTTGTACACCATAAAATTTGACAATTTGGGACATCTAGTTAATGAGATTTAAAATTGTGGTTAATGGATACACATGTACCTAAACAAGATGTGTAACTCGTTAACCATTCACGAGTTTTATTAACCAAGATTTTGTACATCATTAATCAAGTTATCAATTAATGAGTTACTCATACAGGTACAAGTGTACCCAATAACCAAGTCGAGCACACTATTAATCAAGGTTTTGAACCATATTAACCGGGCAAAGTTATCAAATTTAAGATGTGCAAATAACATATTTAGTCCATCTATATATACAACTGGTGTAAATATTCAAAGACACATTGTAGATCTGCAAGGGACTTGGCATTTCAAAATTTCCCTAGAGGCAAAACCCTAAAACACACATACCAAGGAAATGCATTGAAATAAACTATTTGTAATTAATATTCATATAAATTTAAAAAATTATCCCTTATATAATTAATGAATAAACCTACTTGCATTGAAAGTTACACTGTCTCGTAAATATAAACTCTATTATAAATAAGGGTAAAATTGGAAATGAGCATTTAATATTTGTCAAAATGTATGCATGTCTCTTATATTTTGGACAAAAAAAAGTAATCATTTGCCTCTTATAATAAGGACCGGAGGGAGTATTTTCTAAATTTATGCTTGAATCTTGCTATAATAACTAGATTAGGGGGCTAGGAAGGATCAAAAGACACTTGGTGAATCAATAAAAATTTAGGTTAGGTCGAGGAATAAATGTAAACTCTAACTCCACAATGAAAATCGAGCTATTATAGGAGCTCACAGTGCAAGCTTCTCTGACCCTACTCTCTGTTCATTCTTTATTGAATGTATGTTTATTGTATGTCTAACCCTACTCTCTGTTCATTATTGATTAAATGTAAGTTTACTGTATGTTCATTGTCTTACAATTTGATGCAGATATGTGGCATCCAATTGGAAGCCTTCAAAATTGAGTTTTGAGGGTCCAAACTCAGCTTTGAATTATTTGAACATGTTTGACATTTTTAAAAGTCAGTTAGTTATGACTGAGCTGGAAACTCAAATCTTGGTTGCAGAAGCAAGAAATTTTCACTTCTCTGTGCATCAAAACTCAAATTGGTTTTCAACTTGCATTAACCATAAGAGCCATAAAAAAATAATCAATTCCCCATCTTTTTCAATGCTCACCACCAATTTAGTAACTGCATATCTTAAAATCAGTTTGATTAACACTTTCCAACCAACATTCATTATCAAAACCACTCTCAATAAAACGTAAATAAGTTACTAGAAACCTACTTTGAATTAAAAGTAAGTTTGCAAAATTCAATTCATCATAACTCAACTACTGTACATAGGTTTATATGTTTTAAATTGTTTCGAAGAAAAAGATTTTAAGGGTGACTTGATTCAACCCCCTTCTCAAGTCTTCTTTCACCCGTGGGAACAACCAAAAACCACTACACACTAAAGATATCAAAGATATAAAAATAGCCTCAAGAAAATTGCAGCATATTATTTACATATCCGAATTGCAAGTTCAGAGCCTGATCTGAACTTAGCTAACTGACTCTGGTACTACAATTTATAATAGACAATTGGTTTGCTTTACAAATAATGCACCTTCATAGCCATATACAATCCCAAAAAAGACACAAATTGCCATGACTCTAATATTGACATCCTAGGTCAACTCTCCTTTTGGTGTCAAGATTTATTTTGAATCAAGAGGAGCAGAAAAAAAAATTATTCTAGTAGCCCAGCTGGTTGTGTTTATCTACAAAGTGGCAGCACTGACTGAGTTTACTGCATAACATCCATGTTAGCTGTACAAAAATGATGCCTTTTATGTGGTGACATGAAGAATACTTGCCTTCAAAACCTCAACTGGGATGCCTGATGAAGTAGCAAATTAGGCCAACAACCCAATGCGCCTTTCTGCAAAACAAGGGGCATATGAGAAAACAATATGCTTTCTAAACAATTCAAAGACGAGCTTGTTTGCTTTATTTTTTCATTTCCTATTTTCAGAAATAATTGCACAAACGTCACCTTATTTTTATTCCGTTTTCTGTTTTCAAATATTTGTATAGGAAACACTATAAACAATTTACTATACAAATATTTGAAAACAAGACACAGAATGAATACAAACTGATATTTTTTCAATTATTTTTTGAAAATAGGAAAGTGAAAGCAAAGCAAAGGATCCTAATTCCTAAGTAATTCAAATGGGGGTCACTACGGCATGCAAGTATTTTAATTTTTGGGTAGTGATGTCCTTGGTGAGTTGTCACTTATTTATTGGTAGTAATTTCTCACAATAAATACTTGAGTTCATCAAGCATAACCAACAACTAATAAATATTTAACTACAAATCAAGATGCTGGCACTGCAATTCAAATTTATAAGTATAAAGAAGTTGTGTCTACATTCCTTACCTCCTGTTGCTATGAGCTTCTCAACACGAGACACTATGTGTTTCCCATATGTGTAACGCTTCAGGGCATTTAAGTGAATCTTGATACGAGAAAGAATCAGTTCTAGACTTTGATCATCACATGTCTCAAGAACCTTTTGAACAACATAATTTCCAAAAGGATCTTTCATCATAGCCTGCAATTTGCACGTAACTTTGTTATTGAATATGAACATAAGATTTAATGAATATAAAACAATGATGTAATTTGATACTTCAACTTGTATCACAAAGAAAATAAATCCCTCAAAATAGTTGCAGCCAGATATTAAGTTAATTGGAAAGCAAACATCTTAAAGTCCTAGAAAAAAGAGGAAAAATAACTTTTCTCATTTCTTGTTTGATGTTTGATACAACAAAAAAGCATTATACCATTAGGTGGGGCTGACTACATAGATAAAGCGAGCTACTGGGCTCTATCAAAAACCAAAATTACAGGAAACAGTAGAGTCAAGTATTGTTATTTCCCTTCTATATTCTAGTTAAATTTTAAGAGGTGATCCTTAGTGTGATGATAATGTTGCTGCCTTGTGATTTGGTGGTCGTGGGTTGTATTTAGGAAACAACCTCTTCGCCTACAGGGCAAGACGAGGATGAAAGACATACAACCCTTCCCAAACCACACAATGGTGAGAGCTGCATGCACTGTCCTGCCCTTTTATCTACTTAACTTTCCAAAGTAATATAACTTTCAATTTTTCTTTCATTGATAAAAGAAGAAATTTATTAAAGAAAACAGGATAAGGAGTGCTACTAAACAAGAGAACTGAACGTAACACAAACAATAAAAAATAAAATCAATGTAACAAAGCTTCCCAATCATGTAAAACCTCATTAAAAAGGTCATGGGTTGGGCTGTACACCAAATAGATGCCAAACATGTAATTATATCCCAAAACAACAAAGGTGCCAAAGAAACCTTGAAATTATGAGAGTTCTACACAGTCTCCAAGACATAATGAATCAAAGTGAGGCCTGATATATGGCATGCATATTTAAAAATGTAGATTACGAATATTCTGGTTTTTCGTTAGTTACAACTTATAAATTTTCATTTATATGGAAAACATTAAAGAAAAGGAAGTGAACACACACGAACAGATTCTTGAACTGTGGTAACTCAATAAGACAAGTTACACAGATCTCTTCTGTTGATACTAAATTCAGAGGCATTAAATAATTTGAGCTAAAGATAATCTCCAGCCTCAGAAAAACATAAATTTTGAAGAATCAGAGACAATAAGGGACATACCTGTAAGGGCTCATTCTCATCAGAGGTACCAAGCATTTCATTCACCAAAAGCTGACGCTCTTCAGGACTACCGAATGTCAAACACTTCTCAATAACATTGGAAGCAAATTTTTGCTGGCTCATCTTCACAATTTGTCCAGCAAGCTGGCTGATAATATCAGTCCGTTCATGTGGTTTACCATGCTCCAGCACATGCTACAAAAGAAAAGTAAGGTATAGCAGTAACAAAAGAATTAGTAAACAAAAAACAAAAATAGATATGTTATGACACACCACTTGTATTCAAATGGGCAAAAATCAATGAGCAACCAATATTTAAAAGCAAATACATAAAATGAAGTTGATGTATCACAAACACAACTAATGAAATGAAAAGCAAGCCATCCCAAAATCCTAATCTCTCACTTGCAGCTAAAAAATACAGGCAGCAGGACGAAAATGAAATGTTGAATCAGCTTATTACAAAGTATAGGCCATCAGATCACAAATGCAAATTTTCTGGTCAAATATGCCAAGCAACACATCCAGCAATTCTGTTAGAAGATTATTGCTTCAGTCTCTGAAAATGCAAAGTTTCTTACTTGTTAGGCTAGTCCACATATGTCTGAGGCTAAGACAATGGCCAAGACAGAAGAAGATACAGTTGTTTGTCATAACACAAACATAAAGTTAGCTCTATTGTGAAATGGGAGATTAAAATCAACTCTTGGCACAGCTCGACTAACAAAGAAAGTGTTACACTGAAATTCATAACCAAAGTCAAAATCTAGGGGTGGTCAGTGGGTTGGGTGACATAAGTCTACCCACGAACCCGCTTACACCAACCCAACGCATCGTGCAGTTGAGGGTTCAGATTGTAGGTTGGATGTTTCCCAACCTGCATAACCCAATTCAACCCATCATTTTTTATTTTTTATTTTTTGTTCCTTCAAATTTATAACATGTAGTCTTAGATTCTTAGTCAGATTTAGATAATTATTTTGTACTAATTATCCATGAATTTGTGATTTAGATGAATGTTGTATCTAATTATGGTTTGAATTTGTTTGGGAATTGAAGGTTGTGGCAAACTTTGTTTTTAAATAAAAGAAGATTGGGGCAAATAATATACAAGGATTTTAACTTGTCTTTTATGACTGTTGAATATTTGTTACTTCACTAAATAGTGGTTGGTTGCAGTGAAAGTGAACTGCTACGACCCCAGGCAAACCTTACCTACACCTTGAGCCGATACTTCGGAAAGGGCTTTACCTAACCACCATGATGATCCAAAATTTCATGAGCAATTGCTATCACAAACTAAAAGAGAATAGTTGTTATTTCATAAATTGTTCATCAATACAGTTCTCAAAGTCAATGGCAAGACACTAATTATTTGACTTCTGTTAGAAAATCAGAGAAATATCTGATAATATCTTTTCATATCTTAGCATATCTTAGAGAATCCTAGATGATCTATTAGGATTTATTTCTTATTTATATTTTATGATTTGATTATCTATTTGATTAAGATTAGGATTCTTCTTTTAGTATAAATAGGAGTATTGGGTTGTCTTTTGTAATCACATCATCACAACATCAATTCAATATCAGTATTATTATTTCTTATTTTGTTTCTCCATTTTCCTCTTTCCCTACCTAAAAACCTTCCAATTCAACATGGTATCAGAGCCACACAAAGGTACCATCCTCCGTGACTTGTACTGTCACTATTCCGCTGCGGAGTTCCGCTAAGTATGAAGGAACTCTAATAATCTTATCATCTTCTCAGCCATACACAATCCTGCCATTTTTTCTCTCCTCTGTTGTGTTCTTCTTTTCCGGCACGTTTTTTGTCTTTCCGACCCTCGTCCTTGTCTTGTCAGCGGCCGCCAGCCACCGTCTGCCGCCGTCCGCTGTCATCTCCGGCCGCCGACCACACCACCAGACTTGCCATCGATCGATCTGTCCAATCGCCCACACAGCGCAACCGGCCGCCTCCCGATGCGCCTCCACGAGCGTCTCTTCCGTTCTGCATGCAGCCGCACGCGCGCACTTTCCTCGTCCGGTCACCTTTCCGGCAGTCGTTTCCAGCGTCGAACTTGCCGGCCTCCTCTCTTTTTTTAATCTGTTCTCACCTCCCTCAATGGACCACTTTTCAAGCAACCACCTCGATGTGTTTGGCTATGTTTTGCTTCTTCAGTGTTTGTCATGCAATTATTATCCACTAAATGGATCATACCAGTGGCTTCTCTTCCCACCGAGGATCATTCCGGTGGTGACTCCTTTCCCACAGATGAGTCATATTAGTGGTGACTTTTGTTCCCACCGACGATCATTCCGGTGGTGACTATTTTCCCACATATGAATCATATTAGTCGTGACTTCTATTTCCGTCGATGATTGACTTATGTTGGCTATGACTCACACTAGCCCAATTCATTGTCCCAGATGCTTTGGCCCGGCTCTTTTCCTAGATGCATTGGCCCGTCTTTCTCCCAGATGCACTAGCCTTGACCCCTTGTCCCAGATGCACTGGCCTCGTCTCAGTCTCGGAAGTAGTTGTCTAACTTAATTTCAATTTTAAATAATTTGGGTCTCCAATATTGTTGTTAAAGCTTCCAATTACGGTTTTGAGAAGTTCGGACCTTACTGCTAGATTGCTTGCCAAGAAATTTCTGTCAGGCTGATGTTCATTCCAGCTATCTTGCTAAGTTATCTTTCCAGCAACTCTCTCCGGCCTCTCCAACATTCTTGAGTTGCCTTCCAACCATTATTTTCGTGAAGCTCAGTTTTTTTAATTGGAGGGGGAATACATTGTTTTCATGTAACAAGCTTCAAGCTTAGTAAGCTTTAGCTTGAGGGGGTGTGTTAGAAAATCAGAGAAATATCTGATAATATCTTTTCATATCTTAGCATATCTTAGAGAATCCTAGATGATCTATTAGGATTTATTTTTTATTTATATTTTATGATTTGATTATCTATTTGATTAAGATTAGGATTCTCCTTTTAGTATAAATAGGAGTATTGGGTTGTCTTTTGTAATCACATCATCACAACATCAATTCAATATCAGTATTATTATTTCTTAGTTTGTTTTTCTATTTTCCTCTTTCCCTACCTAAAAACCTTCCAATTCAACAACTTCAAATACCTGCAAGTGCTCCAACTTTAACAGTGTTACAGAGTATTTAGATTATCCTAACATCATCTTAGAATATATTTCATGATTTGTTTCCTTATCTAATTAGGTTTAGTCTTATTGTTAGTATACTTGAGCTCATACTAGAAGCACTATCACTTGACATAATTTTAAGTATATATTGGCGTATTAGGATACTGTTTTGTATAAATTTAGACCTATCAATAACATTAGTTTACGCTTGATAGCTGTCTTTCCCTCTTTTCCTTCTTCCCAGCTCCCAAGCCTTAAACCTATAATTGTTTAACAAAATGTTATGTTATCCTTTTGTTGGAATTAGCAGTAATTAATCTTATTGGAATTGACAGTATTTAATCTCGGATCATGTACTTGTATATTCATGTACCTAGGTGGAAACTTAAAATTAAAATTTCTTTCACTTTTTCTTTTATTGACTTTCCCAATTGTCAAGTCAAATAACATTGTACACTTCTGTAACTTAAAGTAACATATCTACAAGTTTCCACTTCTGTTAACTTATCTACAAGTTTGGACATTCACAACCTCTAAAATAAATGCTGAATTTGAGTAAATCAAAACCAAGACAACAACTGTCTAGAAAGGACTGAAAGGTACAAGTTCCATTAAAAGATAATCTTATTAAGGGCACGTTTGAGTAAACATCTTAGTTAAGTGCTTATTAAATAAACTATTTTGAAATAAGCTAAAAAGAGCTTTCAAAAGCTTCCCTGATAAGCTTATTGAAACAAACTAAAAACAGCTTATAAGAAAGTGTTTCCAAACGCCCCCTAATTCATAGATAGAAAGTGAGCACATCCCAATCATCTACAAAATACAAATTCATATACCGAATGCTACTTACCTGAATAACATAATTTCCAAATTGATCTTGTGCCAAAGTGCAAACACATTGCATGATTTCATCCATGATAACTTTTTGTGTATTTGGATCATCACAATGTTCTAGAACCCTCTGTTAGCAATGTTCAATAAAAATAAATAGTAAAATAAAAAAATTCATCACTGCCTAAATAGTACATAAATACCAGGTAGAATCATCTAACCTGAATGACTCGGCACCCGTAAGAATGGGAAGAAAGTACAACAACATGCCCATAAAATGATGAGACAATAAACTGAATTCTATCCTGAGGGACACACTCTATACACTTCTGGATAACATGGTTACCATTTTGATCACGTACACATTTCATTACTGCACCATCCAGCTCTGCAATCATTTGAGTCTGCTGATTCACATCAACTACCTCCAAAGCCTGTGGAAACCACATAACATTACTAGCTATAAGTCCAAATGTGATTCAACCCACAAATAAGAGAGCCTTTTGGTTTTGTTAATAGGGGCTGCATACGAGAGAAATTATATATAGAAGCAATCACAAGGAAACAAGTTTGCATTTTCCTTCACATTTTTGTCAAGCCTTAGCCATGTTGAAACCAATCTTGTAACAATAAGTATTATAAACATTTACAGTAAAACCAAATAAGAACTAATTCATTTTCATGTTTAAACACTAATGAAACACAAAGAAGATTGAAAATGCAGAAATAAAAATAAAGTGAGCGCCCATTAGTTTAAATAACAAAACCTAGACATTCCAGTACTGAAGAAAGGAGAAAGGCATATTGCAACTGTTCCAATATTTATTTTTATGATTAAAAGCGAGCATGCATCAGTTTGAAAATGCACTGAGCAGAAATTGATTACTGCTATGCATGAAAGAGGTCACATGTACCTATAAACACAGCATTAATGTTTGCCCAAAAAAAAAAAAAAGACAGCATCTTAAGCATACATCAAAGAATGAGATTTTGTGTCAGGCAAGAGCTAATATATATAAATAGAGAATAATTCCAAAATACATATAAGGCTTGAACAGAACCTTCTGAATCACTCTGCAACCATACATTTGCAGACTAAGAGGTAAAACATGACCCTTAATTTGGTTGGCTAATTCCGTTCTTTGATTTTCTGTACCATGCTCAAGAAACTGCAATGTCAAGCATAACCTTCTAAAATCAATAACCAGAGAAAATGAGCATATTTATGGCAGTACTCAGCATTCAGCAGTAGAAGCTAACTATACTTTCTGTATAACATAATTGCCAAAGACGTCAGTCATCAAAGCACGTGCATGAGGAATGATCTCAGGAAATATCTTGTTCTTCTCTTCTACTGAGGCTGTTTCTAATTTCTGTTGAATAAAGCGGCTCCCATACTGATCAGTACTGCATTATGGCATTGAGTATTATTTCAGAATTCAAAGGTGGTGTCATTACCAAAAAAAAAAAACAACAGTGGAAATGCAATGTTCATACCTGAACTGAACCACATTATCAACTATATCAGAAAGTTCAAAATGTCTCGCTTTGTTGTTTTTGAACTCATCCAGCAAGGAGGTTGCACATCTTCCCTCTATGTTATTGCCAATATCAGCATGCCATGATCCAACAGAACCTCCCAATGGACTTCTCATCAAAGAATTGAGGTGGGATACATGTAAATTCTCAAACAGTGGATTTCCATATCCAAGAGCAGGAACTAAGGAATTTGCAATCTGCTTTGCTGAATATGGCATGCTAGGAACATATGGCTGTCTCCCAAAGAACTCATAGTTAAGAAGCCCAGATTTACTCAGAAGTGGGAGCTCATATTGTTGCTTTTGTTGAGCAAGAAGTGTCTCAATATATGCTTTCTGAAGCCTCTCTAAGTCTCCGTGTGAAGTATCAGAGAAGTTTCTTGTTTGAGAAGGATCACCTGGACTACTCATTCCATGCATCAAGTAATCAGAACTTTGCTGCAAGTATTGGATGAAGCGTGGGTCTACGGTTGTGGAATGAAGGTCAGGACCAACTCGATTTCCTAGTCCGTGTATACTTTGTCCATCTCTAGGACCCCTCAAAGCTGGAATGCAAAAACCAAAATATTAATGCTAACTAATAAGATTAAACTTCTCGAGCTTAAATTAATTTGTGTGCACACAATAGGAGTCAAAGAAACACAGAGAACAAAAGATACCAGTGCCAAGATGATTATTTTACATACCATTCAATTTTGAGTTTGCAAGATATGCACCAGGAACAGGGCCAGCAAAGTCCATAGTTGGCAAACTTGAAACATTTCCAGCAGATTGCACTTTTGAGGAAAAACTGGCAGAAGAAGCAGATTTCTTCAGGAGATTGACTTGCTCATTTGAACTCAATGTGATAAGGTTACTTACATTCTCATTATGCCTGGACAAATTGATGAAGTTATTATTACTAGGTGTTCTTAATAGAAAATCAGGCTGATTGTCTTCCATTTGTATCTTAGAGTTCAATAGACTATCTGTCTCTGCATGTCTCTTATTAGACAAACTTAACTGAGATAAAGAAGACACAATATCAGCAAGTTCAGTCACACTAGCAGAGTGACCATTCTGCACACTCAAGCCAATACCATTTTTCTCAACAGAAAAAACTTTACTACCCATGGGATGAAGAGAGGATCCCTGAGATCTCCCACTAACTTGTGGTTCAGGGGTTGTACCCCTTGAAAGAGATGATCCCACGGCAGATACAAAGCTATGAGAAACAGTTGCACCATGGTTCTGAAGTCCAACCAAACCAGGAGTAGAAGATACGGAGCGCAAGCCCTCCAAGGACTCACGATCAATCAATGCAGTTGAATCCACAATATCACCGAATGCATTGTGACTTGCTGGACGGGACATATTGGAAGACAGAGAAGCAGGTTGATCAAGTCCTTCCTGCTAAAATGCTAACTTCAGTTATAAGTGTAACAAATTGCCAATCCTAGAACAGAATAAGAAACTAGTATAACATAATCTATCAGTTTATTTGCCTAAATTATATACGTGACAAACTTCTTTCACCGTAACGGATTATTACGGTTAATGTGGAGGATTGAAGCATAAGGTTGAAACGAAGTTGCAACAGATGTTTTCAATGGCTCTAATTCAACCCACAAATTGATACAAATGGACAATGACAAATTCAAATAAGACACAATCAGCAAGTCCAAACATGTGCTCAAATGACAAATTCAAATAAGTCACAATCAGCAAGTCCAAACATGTGCTCAACCTGGTAGCAAATGGATAGTGACGAATTCTGTTAGAATAGAATTCTAGATTCATCATCATATTTAACATGTTAGAATATTAGAAAACTATAGTTATATATTGCTGCTACTAGTACTACTACCATTATTATTATTTTTAAAAAATAAGAAATTCGTTATGACAAAGAAAAGATGACTACAAAGAGCTAGGAGGACAAGAGGTTCTCCTTAAAAAGGAAAAGAAAACAACTAACAGAGAAACAAAAAACACTATTTAGAATAGCTAAATACTATTTGAAATAGCTACCATAGGCGCATATTATGCACATTATTTTCTATCTTCTTTGACTACTAGCAGACTACATGAATGTTGAATACAAAATGTTGAACTTTTAGATTCACCCGAACACTTCCTATGTCATGATATAATCGTATGAGGCAATTAGAGATGATTAATTCATTGCCAAAGAGTAACTAAAACTAAATGACATTATGACATGTAACTGCAGTTGACTCGTCTTTAACCATAATTACAAATGCATAAGGGACTGTTCCTACACAGTCATTTTTATAATCGTAACTAAAATGTAAAAACAAAAAAGCTATATCACTTTTGAGATTGAAACATGTTACAAAACATTTGACTACATGCTTATTGGCATACAAAAAAGAAGGGATCAATCAAGACCAATTTCCCCTCAAGCAGAAAGAAGCTAAAAAATTCAATAAACTAAACTTTGCAGCTATCCTACTAGGTGGGTTCAGTACATGGATCAAACAATGTCATTGTTTTTTTATTTATCAAAAACCAATTTTTCAGAAAGGCCATTTAGATGATAGATCAAGGTCTTTTTTAACGGTTTGTTGTAGGGTTTCCCTTAGTCTTCCTCTAACTCTTCTTACTAGGGATTCTATTTGTTCATCTTACATGACCAAACCATATTAGGCAAGAGATTCTATACATTTTCCTATCCTAAACAGGTGCTCCTCCAATTTTTTTCTCTGGAATTTTGCAGCTAAGAAAATATAAAAAATTCAGATATTTACTTATTAAAGAAAGAAAATCTATCCGCTTATCAAAAAAAAAAAGAAAGAAAGAAAATCTATCCAGATCTTGAAAACAAAAAAGATAGACAATCTATTGTTTTAGTATGATTATGTGCAGTGTATGTAAGACTAAAGACTAAAGAACCTTTTAAATTGGCTTTCCTCTTCAGAGAAAAAGAATATGGTTACTACACCGACATTATTCTATTCTGTGACCATCAACCCCTTATTAAGCAAGGTCATGTACTTGATTAAACAAGGTCAGTCATTATTTAAACCAAATCTAGCCAATTCTTATCTAACCAAGAATTTGTTAAGGGAAACAGTCATCTTAGGCAATTTGTTAAGGTCATGGCCAAATTCTTATCTAAGCAAGGTCAGTCATTCATTAAACAATTATCCTAAAGTAGATAGTAGATACATGATAATCCTAATATTTTACATAATGTTGACTGAAGAATTTGGCCTCAACTTTTAGATAAGTGCACATGTACTTGATGGTATACACCACAAGCTGACAATCATAACATATCAACAACTTGTACTTAACCGAAGATTCAATAAAACTGATCGTGAAATTAACCTCTTCACAAAATTAGTTGCAAAGAGAGGGAAGAAAAAAATGACACCTCATGGTTAAGCATATAGAAAATGTCTCATCTGGAAGACTAGAACTAAAACTGCTACACATACAATCAGGATAAAATTAACTACCTGAAGAATGTCAGCAAAACTCTTCCTCCTTGCACCAAAATCAGCACCTGGCATTCTTATCAAACCATTGATATTCCTGTCAAGCAACTGAACTGAATTCTGCCGAGCAAGATTCCGTCCGCTGGCTTTCCTCAATTCCATCAAATCATTTTCTGCCTGTTGCAGAGAAAATCCAGGCTGCATCGAAAATAGCGATGAACTGTCACCGTTTGCGGCCAACTTCTTCCTCAAGTCTCCAAATCCCTCACTTGAAGACCCACCAACCTGAAACCTCTGTGTCACACGCCAATCTTCCTTTGACAACAACGGCGGAGGTAACCTTGGATTTATATTCTCATGAGAGTAATAATATGAAAGATAGGCAGGATGCGAACGAATCTCATCTTCACTCATAAATCCATTATTATTATTATTGCTACTGCTACTGATCACTCCAAAATCAGAGTTCCTTAAAAGACTACCAACTGCATTTAAGGATCCTTCCACTGTTGGAGGAGCACTCCCGCTCCTATACATATTGAGATCCCTTTCTCGATTGATAAACTGTTGATTCCGCTGCTCTTGTAGAATCCTTTCCAGCTCACTCTGCAAAGTTTCTTCAATGTTCCCATTCGGCAAAGCCTGCAAACCCTCATCTAAAGTTTGCATACCTACCTTACTCCCACTGGCCATCTCCAAAGTCCAAACTACAAAGTCACACAGAAATGCCACCCAAATAAATACTCCATTAAGTAGAATTCCACAAAATTAAGAAGAAGAAAAAAACCTTACACACATTTAAAAAATAAAAATACAATAAAGCTCACACCTTAATCCTCTGACTCATTACTATAAAATTACAGGAAAGCAAAAGAGACAAGAAAACAAGAAACAAATGGTCACTTCTCATTCACTATATCTTCCAAGTAAGAATCCACAACCTAGAATAGACTAATATATGAGCACATTGGGCTCAGAATATATAGAACCACATCAAGCATTATCTTGATACAAGGGAAATCAAAAACCAAAAACAAAAGAGAGGTAGAATCAAAAACCAAAAACAAAAGAGAGGTAGAAACAAAAAATGTACCTTAGAATTAGAATCCACACACCCCAAAAGTGAATCTTCACATCAATCCAAACAAAACCCAAAATTCTGATCCTTCTGAAACCAAACAGAGAAAACCCATTATCGAAAGAAGCTATCAAATTTGACCTGAACCACTTCCCATAATTTCACATGCACATCATCAAAACACGAATTTCGCAACGTTTTGACGAAAATCACGTTAAAGGGTAACAGAAAAACACAAGCTTTTTTTTCAGAGAATGAAAAGGCAAAAGAGCCAATTTTTTTCTTTTTCTTTTTTTCCTCTTTTATTTAACCTCGTATTTCGCTAACTGTTACCAAAGGGTACGACGTGGGAGAATCCGAAAAAGAGAATATTGGAGCTGATGGAATGGAACGTTGGAGAGTACTACAGAGGGAATGATGAGAATGCGTGGCTTTGAGATTCTTGATTTCTTCTTCTAAAGCGGTTCTAAGGGGTGGGGATGATGACAATCAATGTGGACCGTTTGATCGAGAATTTACGGTGATGAAGTGAGGGGTACGTGTGCATGGATGCTGAAAACTGAAAAAATGCATTTGTTTTTGTATATGATGGATTCACCTAAACAAAAAAGTTATATATATGATGGATCATAAAAGGGGTTATACACTTCTACTTATAATCCAGATTTCCAAAGTAACAAGAACGAAATATGCATGGTACGTTCATACAAGTAGAGCAACAATGGCGGAGAGCATACCTGTACTGTGTGCGTTGAGAGAAGAGTATATAAAATGTACGCACATGTGAAAAGATTAGTCTTATATTTATATATATTTACATTTATTTATAGAATAGATTTATTTGGAGGATTAATAATTGATTATACGCGAGATTATATCAAAGATATTTTCAACAAAAATGGATTTTGTGAAGATTTAGTGATTTTCTAAAAATTAGATAGGTCATGGTGAGGTATTGAGGTAAGGAAATACTACGATCCGTCTCAACATGGGTAATCATCCTTACTGATCAATATTAATTATCGCCATGATAAACTATTGTCTTGCTACTATCGAGGTCCTAAATTATGAGTCGTGATAGCTGAACACACGGGCGACACCAAATACATACGCGACATCTTGCTACAGTGGCTCACTGTAGTAGCCATTGTAGAACCCTTTTTTTTTTTAAATTTTTTTTTGCCTTTTTTAAAAAAATAAAAATTTTATTTCTAAAAAAAATCCATTCACCAGATAATGAACTGAATTCACCAGATATTTGCACATACTTAACCAAAAATTTTATCTCAAAAAAATCCATTCACCAGATAATGAACTGAATTCACCAGATATTTGTACCTGATTCACCAGATATTTATACATACTTACCGAAAAATTTTATTTCCAAAAAAAAAAACGCATTCACCAGATAATGAACTGAATTCACCAGATATTTGTACCTGATTCACCAGATATTTGCACATACTTAACCAAAAATTTTATCTCAAAAAAACCCATTCACCAGATAATGAACTAAATTCACCAGATATTTGTACCTGATTCACCAGATATTTACACATACTTAACGAAAAAATTTATTTCCAAAAAAACGCATTCACCAGATAATGAACTGAATTCACCAGATATTTGTACCTGATTCACCAGATATTTGCACATACTTAACCAAAAAATTTATTTCTCAAAAAAACCCATTCACCAGATAATGAACTGAATTCACCAGATATTTGTACCTGATTCACCAGATATTTACACATACTTAACCAAAAAAATTATTTATAAAAAAAAAACATTTAAAAAAAAACTAAAAATTAAAATAAAAAAAAAAGGACCCGCTACAGTGCCGCATAGTGCAGCACATACGGTGTCGCCCGTATTGATGTCGATTTTTGTGTTCAGTTAGCTTTTCTCTAAATTATTCAGAGCCTTGAGTTAGGCTACTTAATATTGTTATATGGATTTTTCTAACATGTGCAATCTTGCACATGTTAAGGAAGCATAAAATAGAAATATTGTATTGAAAAGAGTGACTTTTTAATTTTCAAGGAATTGAATACACAACTTTCAATACAATATTTCTACTTTTGGTTTCTTAACATGTGCAACTTTGCACAGGTTAGAAAAATCGTTGTTATATTGTTCATGTTAGGCTTAGATTACCGATAAGATGTAGTCCAAGTGGCTAGTAGATTGAGATCTTTAATCATATGTTTAGGATTCGAATGCAGCCTTAGGAATAGAGCTGCATGCGTGGGTTCGAATACTTACGTCATCACTCGACCAACCCTTAGTTGATTAATTATTGGTTATTTTATATATAGATTTTAGTTCCTAATTGAACCCCATTCCAAAATTGTAACAAAATTTGTATTTGTTAACGTAATTTAGATTTTTTGTCAAAAAAAAAAAACGTAATTTAGATTTAGATGTACATTTACTTTATGGATTTAATTGATATACACTAACAGTATAAAGCTTTTTTTATACAGTCAACCAATCAGAAATTGATATACCATTATAAATGCTTGATTCTTATCCTAACCACCTTAAAAGTCATCGATTCCATGATTTCTGATTGGTTGTCAGTGCAAAAATCTTTACGATTTTTACACTGACAATGTATACAATTAAACTCAATTTATAAATTTTTTTTTATATACATTACATGTAATTTTCTAAAGACTAGCAGCAATGTAGTAAGATGTCAAAAAATATATCAATTCAAATATTTATTAAATTTAAATCACAATATTATTATATAATTAATATTTAGTCAATTTAAATCAAGAAGTGATATTTCAGTACAATGGTGATTGCTCTCTAAGTACTAGGGTTTTGGGTGCATGTATATATCCTGTGTCACAAGGACGAAGATCCTCATATATATAACCTTCTCGACGCGTGCTATTCAGGCGAGTTGGTTACACCGAGTGGGACCCTCCGAGCCTTTGCCGCTATTCACGGGTGCGCGCATTGCGATCTTCTCTCTCCAATCATCTGGAGATCCTTCTAGAACATGGTGACATATCCTTCCTTGTTTGTCCTATATGACCGCAACCTTCTAGCGACTTCCTCTTCTCGAGTCATATTCTATCATGCTGAACAGAGGCCTGACACTTTCGTTCCGGGTATACAACAGATTGGTCGACCTTAGATGAACCCAAGGCAATCTTTTGCTCCTGACCAGTTTGTCTTCATCTGGCTTCCAAGACATATGTAATCGGCATCCGACCTATCAGCACTCATGTATCACAAGCTTTCTTTGTCCTACAATAGCCTGACATGGTAACCGTATACTAATACAAGACCTATCTCGACCTGGATGACAATACCCCATTCCGGGCGGGAACAATAAACAACTTTCATTTATATCAAAATAAATGTTATACCAAGCCCAGATGAAGCATCCACTGATCAAGTACCAGTACTTTTTTAAAAAAGTTGTTTACATTTCAGGCTATCCCCGAATGCATACATGTATTAAAAAATAGGTTTAAATAAGTTTTTAGTCCCTGCAAAGTTCGCTGATTTTGGTTTTAGTCCCTGTAAAAAAAAATCTTAGGATTTCGTCCCTATATTTTCCAAATTTTTGTAAATAGTCCCTACTATTACTCCTGAGTACTAGAAATCATATCATATGAAAAAATTTGTCAATTTTAACCTTGTGGCCTTAATGTATGATTTTTTTTCTATTTTCTAGCCAAATTTTGGAGCAAATCGGATAGGAATAGAAAAATACATCGATGCCCCTGAGTACTAGATATCATACAAAATAAAGGAATTTAGCAATTTTATCCATGTGGTCTCTAATGTATAATCTTGTTTTCATGTTATGGGCAAATTTTATAGCTAGTCGGACAATAAAATGGAATTACCTTGGTACCCCTGATTACTAGATAATGGAAAAAGATGATGGTAGGGACTGTTTACAAATTTTTTGAGATTACAGGGACGAAATCCTAAAAAAATATTTTACAAGGACTAAAACCAAAATTTATGAACTTTGTGGGGACCAAAAACTTATTTAAACCTAAAAAATATCAGCAACATGACATTCAAAAAACTGGTCTCGATTATTCACAATCAGAACTATTGTTTTCAACTTAATTATGTCAAGAGACCACTGTTGGTTAGAGCATAGATCAGATTTAAATAGGCAATTAAGTCAAGAAAACTAATTTAAGGAGTAGTTATTTTGGCAAAAATCTGCACAAATTAATTTAGCTTCGGTAATCCAGATTGGAGTGTTGTTCCAACTAAATTAGAGAATATCAAGATGGTATTGTTCAGAAAAGAGATGGTTCAGTGTTGCTCTAGCCTCTAGGTGTGGTAAACTTGAACACTTTATAGCAACGTGAGCAAAAATTCAATCATGGTATGTTCTCTCATACCCGTATATAATGTCCAATTATACAATCTCTTTCATTCAGGCCATTGACATTAGAAAAATGCTTGTTGGTACATCATCAATGAGGTAAGTAAATAGCATCAATGTGGTATGCATCAGTTTTTAATATTATATAAAATGCTGTTGTTAAAAATTAGTGCAATAAGGTGGAAGTACAAGCATAAATGTGGTTTAGCTAGAGCTTACCTCCACATGCAAAGACGTCTGTCATACCCAGGTGCTTGCACCTCCAATATACCCAAAACAAAAGACATGTTTTCAAAGAGGAAATCGTCTAGATTGGATATCTTACAACCAATGTGAGAAACATCACGATTTCAGAAGATATCTCTCTACTATAAGGACTTGAACACCTTTTAATGAAAATGAGATCCTCTGAAAGCAATGTTCTTGAAAAAAAAAAAAAAAAGTAGCATAAAAGAAAACAATAGTCGTTTCGTAAAATCATTGGAGTGTGATTAAATAGATGAAAAGTGGTTTGCTACATTAAGAACTCAAATAGTGCACTCGTTCTCAATCATCTCTTGAACCTCATTTATAACCAAATATGCTTTATGGCCACCAATGACTTCGGCTTGTTTCTTGCTGTCCTTCCATAGCTGCAACAAGAGCATTTAAATTACCGGCTGGAGAAGAATATAACAAATTTACAAAATCAAGTACAATGGTGCTTACTTGTATGATTGGCATTTTCTGCAATGGATTAGAGCCAATAACATAAAAATACATGGGAAAATGTCAGATAATAAGTATCAGCAAAAATGCCAAAGTACCCAGTTTAGTTGAAGCAAATACAACAATAAGAATGATAGCATAGTTGTGTGCTAAAAAAAAGGAATGATAATAAAGTTGAGAAAAATGATAGCAATTTAACATATGGACTATACATAATTTCCATGTATCGTATATTTAAATTATCACATATACCGTGAGATTATATTTGCAAAGCTGTTTATGATAGATTTATAAAACCAGGAAATCTTTTAGAAGTTCTGTATATCCCCTGCCCCTCCAGCTGAAAATTGAAAGAACTCATTAAAAACCAAATCCATGCTCCCACAACAACAAAATAACAACCATTGAATAAGGGGCAGAAATAGAAGATTTTAGGTGGGGATGCTATAAGGTAGAATTTTAGAAGAGGATGTAGATTCAACCTTTTTTTGGGGTTGGGGGGGGGGGGGGGGGGGGGGGGGGGGGGGGGCGGGTGGCTAAACAAGCTTAAAATATATCTTTGTCCCTATACATTAAACTAATTTTCAGTTTGGTCCCTATACCAAAATGTTTTCAATTCAGTCTCTTTAGAATACAATTTGTTTCGATTTGGTCCCCACCATCGAAAATGAGTGTCACATAATGGGACCAAAATTATGAGTTAGAATGCCTTTTGGTCCTTATATGTGACATTCATTTTCATTTTGGAATACTTTCCCAAAATTACGAGTTAGAATGTCTTTTGGTCCTTATACGTGACATTCATTTTGGTATACTTTCCCGGTAATTTGGCCTTTATACTTGTGACGACAAATTGCAGCGACAAATGGCATGGACCAAATTAAAAAAGTTGCATGTAAAGGGACTAAGTTGGAAGTTTTCTTTGTGAATGGACCAAGTTAAAGATAAGTGTCATGTATAGAGACCAAAAATATATTTTAGCCCCTAAACAATTATGTATATGATGATGCATATGAAATTTTTTGGCTTTAGTTTTCTCGCCATCACCCTCCCTGAACACCCAATCCACCCCGGCATAGAATCAGAGGCAACAAAAGATATTCATTCAAATGTGGATATAACCCTTTAAATGGATTTTTCAGTCATACATTTTTGGTTAGCGTAATGATATTCTAACACCTGATTTGGACACCTCCAGCGACACCTTGGTTAATCACGTACAAATTTTTGGTTAATTCAGTTCATTATATGGTTAATGGGTCATCTGAAGCTTATTTTTCATAACCATGTAAATATTTGGTTAATCACATGCAAATATCTGGTTAATTCAGTTCTTTATATGATTAATGGGTCATCATGAATTAACCAAATATTTGTACGTGATTAACCATATAATGAACTGAATTAACCAAATATTTGCACCGATTAACCAAAGTGTCAAAAGTTAGTGTCAACTTGTGGTGTTAGAATATCATTACTCTTTTGGTTATAAGTTTACATTAAAGTATTCAAAGTTGAAATTTGTTAGATAATTATTGACTAAAACTTACTACTCAACCTTACAAGTTTCTTTTTCCTCAAGGAGTGGATTATAAAGCCAGGTCATTGGGGCATTCTGAGAATCGACTCGGGGCCTCTCGCACCCAAAGCGAGAATCATACCACTGGACCAGCATATTGTCAGTTATTTCTTTTTCCTCAAGAAATAACCAGTACTTTGCCAATTCAAAACATAATCATCAGCTTATTGAATAGTGAATATATATAATAGTAAGAAATGAAAGGATGATTTAGTTTCTCCAAATCATACACCAAATAAAAGATACCAGAACAATCTTCACAAAACACAAGCCACATATGATATGAAGATACACCAATTAAAAGGTGCCACATATAAAAACAGACGTTTCTTAATTCTACTATTACAAGTTTGTATTCATATTATCAAGTCAATATTTACAAAACTTTTATATGCTGCAGATGTGATAACTGACAATTTTCAAAATATTTTGCACACATTACATTAAAATAGATACAAATGAATAAGTATAACAAGGATGCTACGAGGAACTTACAGTCACACCAGCACGAGCAACAAGTTTGTGTGAAACTGCATTAACATCAATGCTGTAGAACCGTAATCTACATGAAGTCAGCATAAAACTATCCTTCATTAAAAAGTTGACATGCCAACTGTATATCAAGCAAAATCTGAAATTCTGAACAAAATATCACGGTGTCATCAAACAATTACACAGGTGAGGTGTCCTCAAAATGCTCTAAAATACAATTAGTTTCAATAATATAATAGAAGTTGGTTGCAAGTGTTAGAATACTAAACTAGATTCATTATCTTATTAGTCTAGAATCATTAGGATACTTACCCCATCTTTAAATGTTAGTCAACTATAACTATGTTTTTGTTAAGAGCTGTTTATTAGCTCTGTAATTAGTCTTTGATTAGCTCTTGCACGTAATGCACTCATAGAATAAGATGAAATATGTGTACACAATACACACAATTTTTCTGAGTACTATCTGTTTCAACATGGTACTAGAGCTTTACAAACCACCATGACCTGTGCCTATTGTCTCCACCGTACCGAGTTCCCATGAAACACCATTGTACATTGTTTCCTCAATTTTCCCTTTGTTTCTAAATCAGAATCAGTTCTGTGAATACTCAATAGTTGTTTCTGCTTGTTGGTGCTTCGGTTGCATTTGACTTGTTTGTGGTCTGTAGTAACCTGTAGAGCTGGCTGCTCAGAGGATTGTTGGCGGTTCAGGCTTTGGCATTTGTTGATGTTAAGCTGATTGTTGCTGGTTCAGCTTTTGGTATTTGTTGATGTTGAGCTCAATTAAGGTGTTGTGCATTATGGTAGTTTCAGGACTTGGGTAATGGTGTTCCACTGTCTTTTAAGTACAAGTCGAGAGGGGTTATAAAGGAAAAGTCCTCACATGACATCAAATTGCTCAATGAAAGTACCAGTATAGATTTTCCATTGGTTCAAAAAAAACTAGAGTGCCAATTTGTAAATATTCTAGCTGTGCTTGATAATCGAAATGGAAAATGGAACCTCACCTTGGATAATAGTCTGCTGCCAACTTCTCCAATTTCGGTTTTAAATATATACATTTTCTGCACCAACTTGCCATCCTACAAACCACGTAATCTCACGTCACATCCAAGTTTGCTTACAGAGTTATTCACAAAACCGAAAAAAATGAAAGAAATGTAAGCTTCTCATGAAGTGAAAATGTAATGGATAAAATAAGGCATCCGAAATGCTCACAATACTAGACACACCAACACATTTGTAAAGTTTTCACCATCTAATTACAATCAGGCTCAGCTCATGTTTCACACAACTATACCTTGATTCTGCCACTTATATAGATATGAGGATGTGTGCGAGTCAGTCCACCTCATTTTTGCACACCTATACTCTATACTCAAATGCTCACAATGTTGATGCTCAACTTTGTTGTATAAACAAAAGAACAAAAAATGTTATTTGGACATCAAAAAATGGGATAATAGTTAATAATTAATGACATTCAAAATTGAAGTTAATCACATACTGTAATTGGTTAATGGATATAACTGTAGTATATGGATAACTGGTTGACTAACTTCAACATGCCAATAACCACGATTTTGAACTCATTACGCAAAGCAATTGGATTGTTATACCATTTTTTAAACCTCATTGACCAGTTGAAGATTGTTGTCACGTTTTTTATGTCCAAATAGCAAAACTGTAAAAAGAAAGCAGAAAGAAAATCTAAAGTAACCTACCAAACAACAAGGACAGCCTCCTCGAGCTGTTGAGCCTCCGCGACGACACGATCGAATTGTGTCTCACTAAGAATGGGTTGGAGGTGAATGGAGACAGAGGACTCATCCAACGACCCTTCTTTCCACAAGGCACGTCGTAGAACACTTTGTCGGGTTTCAAGGGCACAACAGACCGATGAAAGGGAACGAGGAGATAGAGGGACGAACTTGAAGAAGCATGGAGACAAAGGATTTGACAAGTCCCAGGAAGAAGATTTGGTTGTGGCAGATGCCGAGGTTGATGCAGCAGCAGGGTTAATTGGAAGAGGGTGGGACATGGTCCTGAGAAAATGTGTGTTGGAGAAGAATGACAAGTGGTTTGTTTTTGTTTGTTAAAGCTTAAAGGATTGAAGTGAACGGTGATGAAACGGTTGACAAATGCATCAGAGGCGGGGACTTCCCCTGCTCCTGGGGTCTTTTCCTTTCTAGACTAGCGTTAGTTTGGTTTGATTATTTGCCTTCTCTTTTCTATCATTTTTAACTTGAAATTAGAATTGTAGTTTTAAATTTTAATTTCTATTTCTGATTTTGTATTGGAATTGGTTAAGAATTATGAATTTTAAGTTTGAATTGTGCAAACGAAATGATGATGTAGAATTATTTTCGGTACAATGGAAAGTCAAGAGAATTAGATGTAGAATTATTATGGAGAAAACTTAGGTAGGGTTCATTATATACATAAAATATTGTTTTCTAATAAGAATGATGGTATGTTTGGAGGTAGCAGAAAATTGCTTTAAAGAATGAATCATAGTGGAAATGACAAAATGATAATTAAAAATGTATCAAAAGCAGAAGCAAACTCTCACTTCTGCGTCCAAGTGCATCACGTCTAAGTGACATATGTATCTAAGCAACACCTAAGTTTTCTCCAATTATTATTCTAAAAATGCAATTTCCTGTCATTTGGTGAAAGAATCTAGAGCATGTGGGCGTCACCATAGTCCACGGATAGGCCACACGTGTAAAATGAGTCTCATCCCATGCATATGCATATTTGAGCTCTCCCGAGCTTACTCTACCTAGCAATTTTTGAAATTGGTATGTAATAATGAGCTGCATAGATTGTAACAGCATCTCATTAAGAAAACGGAAACAAAAGCAAATTCAAGGAACTAATATGAGTTGCAACTCACAAGAATAGCTGCAATGTATTGTTAACAAGGCAAGAATAGCAATGCTGCACTTCACTTCAACAGGTAGGAGGAGGCAACATTTTTTAAACAGTGGTGTAGAATGACAATACTACTCAAATTGCAATCATCAATTCCTCATCCATGATGCTATAATGTCTATAGCCACTTGAAATGGTCACAGCGATCCTTAATCATTTTCCAACTCTAACAAAAACTCCCTTTAACAAGTCATTTAATCTTTCATAACAATATCTAAGTTGGTTCTCTGTCACTATCTATGATTGACATTGCCCAGTCTTCAAACATGAAGATAGGTATCAAAATTAAACTTTAATTTTTTTTATTTATTTAATGCATTTCTTAATGCTGATGCAAAACCCTAAAAAGTTATCTTTGGAGTACGGGCGTTGAAGAGTCTGGAGACTACTAAATAAAACAACCAACTGAAGCACCCATGTCCTTCATTCGATAGATTGAGAAAGCATAAATATCAAATGCACCCATAAAACAAATATGGAGTACTTAATTCAAAATTTCCGAAGGCTTCCCAATTTTGGTTATCCGGTTTGCGTGTGTTGGAAGTGCTGGATTTTCAAAATTGCCAATCGATTTTTCCCCAATTTAATCAGCCTGTTCTTCAGCCAATTGGTATTGGGTATATGTCAACAAAATTGCAGTCTACAACAAACCAAGCACTTAATACTAGATTAAAAGATTAGAGGCGATGAACATAATTTGGCATTCAGTACATCCATAAAGAGAGTAATCTATGTAAGTCTTAAGCATTTTCTATTCGAATTCCTTTCTCTCATAAACAGAAGAGCCTTCTCCAACAACCCTAAACATTAGGACCAACAGACAGGAGAAAATAGAGACTATACGCATGGTGATCACCTCCGCACAGGTGGTACACCCCTTCCAGGTGCAGCTCCACGGCCAGCAGCTTGAGCCTACACAAGCAACATTTGTAGTCACACCACATATATCATATCATATCAGTAGGTAGCAGGACATTGAACAAGCAACTGTTTAATGCTAGTTGCCTAGGGCTAAATTACTAAACTAAGATATGAACAAAAATATATACCTTTGCTCGCATTGCAACTGCTCTGCCCCTACCAACACCAAGTGATGCACCCTTGCCCTTCAAGAGATTCAGGAAGCATAAAATACAAAAGCACAGAGAGAACAAATATGGAGTACCTAATCACTTGAAAAATAAAAAGGTACCTTGATTCTCGCATCCAATCGCTTAAACATAGGAGCATTCTTCAGCATGTCTGGTATGACCATAAACCTGCAATACATTTTATCATTTCAAAGCACTGTCCTTACAGAAAATAACCACATTGAGCATTGAGAATATAAAATTATAACGTTTATTAGTACCATATGATTCATACCTGACTTTGCTGCCTCGAATAAATACATGCTCAAGTTGCGATGTTTTTCCATCCTAAGGAAGATTAAGCCAATACCAGCAACTAATATGAGTAGTGTGCATTTAACAAATAAATTTAACTTGGAGATATTAAACACCTCTACAACATCATAAAACTAACAAGTGTACTTTCACAGTCTCCTCCTGTATCCAGTATGCTATATCCCACAAAATATATAGAGAAAAATGGAAAGGCAGCAAGCATACATAACCAGTGTTAACACAAAGGCATGTTCCTGATCAATCATATATCTGAGGCCAAGTAACTTCAGTGCTAGAGACCCAAGGACAGACATATCTTACGCAGCAGTCTCCAATAGGTGTCTGCATCTACAGATTATCTAGTTCCTACCTAAATTGATTATTGTTAATTCCCTACACCCATGCACCAATCACCACTTGTGTGCAGTCCTTTCTCAACTTAGAAGAAATTCAATAATTAAAATCTGAGGTCATCAATACAAGTTTCCGGCTGGTTAGTGTTGGATAAAATACTTATAACTGCACCAAGAGCTATAGTAAATAGTACCAGCATGCAACTAAAATCAAACTGAAGGGGTCTAGGTCAATTATGATCAACCTTCCTATTATTGGCCAGTTACGTTCTACAAAAGTTAGTTCTCCAAGCATGCTATTCAAAAATCATTTCAAGGCTCCACCTTTTATTTAAAATGATAAGAATAGGATTGAAGTTAGGAATTGACATTAGTTATTCTTCATGCTCTAATTGTGCCAAGTAGGGCTATCAATAGCGTGCTATAGCAGCAGGTTGGGTGGTCGCTACTTGAGTGGCGTGGCAGAGCGTTTTGTTGTCATGGCGGCAGTGGCCGTTATCGCAGCGGAAATAGCACCGAAAAGAGGTGGAGCAGCCACTCCTAACCCGCTGTTGTTTCATGGGCTGAAATTAGTCCACAAAGCGCTCCGACGAGCCTTTTCCAGCCACAGCTAGCCGTCAGTGCCGCCGTTCAATGTGGGACTCCTCTCCTGCGGCGGCACAACTTATTTTAGCTCTTTTCTGAGGCTGTTCAACAAGCTTAGATCTAGGGTTTTTCAGCATTTTTTCCCCTCTTTTCTCTTTTGTTCCTATTTTACCCCCTCTATAAATGTTCAATTCTCTATTGTATCTTCTTTAACTCATAAATTCTCTGTTTTGCCCTCCTTTTATCTTTGCTAATGTCTTATTTACCACACTTATACTCATTAATTCTCTATCTTTACACTTATTCTGCCTCTCCTCCCTCCTCCCTTCTCAGTTCCCACCCTGGCCTAAAATAGCAGCCATCCCGCTATGCACTATCCTGCTATAGCATTTTGGAGGTTGGCCGCTCCGCTCCATACCCAGGATTGATAACTATGGTGCCAAGAAAAATACCTGTGCACATACAGTACGCCTAAATTCTGAAGCAACAATAGCAGTTATTGGCAATGTGATATTCTGGAGTAGAAAACTCGACACTGTAGTATGTATGTAATGACACAAAAAGAAAAATTTATCTGTGTGTCGTCTATTCTGTAACGTGTAATACCTTGCTCTTACTCCACTGACAATAATAGGAAAAATATTGTAAGTTGTGTGTGATAGCATATACTATTTGATTTCCTGGCTCCACTTCAATGAAACATGAAGGAAAAACCCGTGTACCTCCATAACACTAATTTCTTGGTTTCATTATTACCCCATTTTGGTGCTCAAATTTAACTATGCACAAATCGAAAGCTTATAAACAAACTATTTATCACGTAGCACGGGTGTCTCTTGGCCTAATAGCCTACTTAAATTCCTTGCAACTTGTAAAACAAATTTCTGAGAGTAAACAAGTGGATAGGGGTGTATAGCTTTAACCCTGGATATCCAAATCCAATCAACCTAAATGAAACTTAATTGAGTTCATTTTATGTCTGGGTATGTCTTTACAAGTTCAACCTAAAGTTCGTACAAACAATATCTACCTGATGTCATCAAAATCAAAGTAACAAATTGGTTAAAGATTAAGTGATGATAAGAAAAAGGAAAAGACCTTGGCAGTGTAGGTAATGCTTTCGAGCTGACAGTTCCAGTTGTCTTCGCATTCAATCATGCTGCCTCTGTAGAGTTCTCCACTCTTGAGCTCCACAGTCACCACGTGACCCGAAGCCTCGTGGAGTAGCTTCACCGGTATTCCCAAGCTCCTGCTCATGCCTTCTTTCTTTCTTCGCAAAACCCTAATGCCCTTACCACGCCACAAAGATAAATATTAGTAATTTACCATGTTTACAATGGCTAGTAACTTTTAAAACATTATTCCTCACCACCGCTTTTGAAATGTCTCCTCTGTTACTAGGTTAGAGAAGATGAGGGATGGGCTTTTAACAGAGATTGGGCTTCTTTACCTCTTTTTTAATCAAGCGGGCTTATTTACATGTATCCAACTCTTTGCACCTTGCATTATTGCTTAACACACCTTGCAAACCTTTTTTTTCTTTTGATTTTCCAAAAATACCCTTTAAGTTCTATTTCCTTCCTCATCCAACACCACATCCGGAAACCTAGCTCCCCCACCTTCTCCCACACACCGCGCGCCTCCCTCACAAAAGGTCCACTCAGCCGAGCGCCTCCCACTGTGACTCCCGCACCGCACGCCTCTCGCACCGCCACCTCCCACTCAGCATCCCCCGTCGCGTTCACCATCTCTTCAGGTAACTCTTTGATCTCTTCCTCTTCAAGATTAGTGAGTTCTTTGTTTATCAAGCGTTAGTTTTCCGGATGTTGGTTAGTCTCCGTATTGTCATTTCTGGACTTAAGTTTCAGTGCCGATGTAGTTTGGTGTTTGAATTCCACCGGATATTCGTTTTCAAAAATCTTTCGGAGTTCGTTTTACGGACGGTTACCGAAGTTCGTTTTCCGGACGTGATTTGTGCAAAACCCCTCCGGAAATTCTTTTCCAGATACGTTCCGGATTTATGTTTCGGATGTTACCGGATTTGTATTTGATGTTATCCGGATTTCAAATTCCGGAACTGTTCTAGATTTGAGTTTCCGGTTTTTTTTTTTTTTTTTTTTAAATACTGAAATTGGAATTCTCTTTCACTGTGTTGGGTTTAGGAGCCCCTTATTAGTAGGAATAGTGATATTTGGACACAAAAATGGTGTCCAACACCGTATAAAAGTACTCCTTCCTACTTATTTATTGTTTTATTCTCTCTAAAAAATGGTGTACTTGTAATTCTCCATACTTATTAAAGCTTAATATGTAGCTTGTTATTATTACTGAATTTCTGCCTATAATTGCTTATGCAGGATGGTGCGTACTCATAGTGGACGGGGGCCTCCTATTGACCGTCAGCGACCGTCAGCTTCTGCGCGTGCACAACGTGCTGCTGCTAGTCGTGTAAATCAGGCTCAGCAGGATGATGAGGTCGTTGTACAGGATCCCGCTCCGGAGGTTGAGGTCCCTGTACAGCTTCAGCAGGAGGATGATGTTCCTTTACCTATTGAGTCCTTCCCTGGAGGCCCAGAGGATACGGCTGTCCTTAGGTCATTCGGTGAGCATGTTGCACACGCTCTATGGAATGGATACGTAAGTATCCTCTATAAATTATAATCTTAATAATTGATATTTTGATTTAGTTTAGTATTAAATAAATTATTTTCAATGATATTTCACACGCGTTTATGGTTGCAGGACCGTCGTGAGGGAGGGATTCAGTTTGGAAACACATATCAGAGAAGGAAGAAGTCTCGATCCAGGCCCTCCACTAGTTGATTAGTTGTAGATGTTTAAAGTCCTTAGTTAATGGCATTGTTAAGCCATTTATTTTGTTCATATAACTAGTTCCACACGTAACCCGTAACCAACAGGGGGTAACGGGCACTCGTCCTTCAAAAAGACCTGTAAAACAATCAAAACTAAAGAAAGTCAAATAATTGATACAATTATCATAGTAATTATACAGCAGTAATGTCTTATTATACCTATACAAAGTGACAATTATGCACAAGAGAAATGCAAATTAGTCTGTGACTTGAATATGATGATGGTGGCCTACTTCTTAAAGGAAAAAAGGTATTGCTTTGATGAATGGATAGGGCAATTAGGACAACATTATATCTTGAAGCAATTGCGTAACACATATCCGGTATGCTCATCCATTTTTCTTGGGATACAACTGTTTGGTTTCCAACATATAGTGAATTTATTAGGTCAACCACACGTTGTTCACTATTAAATAATTTAGCATACTCAACACAAAATTCTTTAAGCTCCTTAATCAAGTCGATGCGGACTTGTGCCCAAGAATCCTCACTCATACCAAGCAATGCAGTAATGGCACGAAAACCACAATTCCCATCAGCTTGCACATCAACAATGTGTTCAACAAAGTGACAAAGTTGAGGAGGAATTTGATCTATCATTGGATATGCTCTCTTGCGTCTAGTGGATTGGCTTGACAGTTTAGGAGTAGGGCGAGTTGATATGCTCTCTTGTACCGAATGAAGTGAATCAACGTGTTCAAAATACGAGGGATCAAGTTTAGTCGACCTAGCAAACTTAGCTGCATTACCTTTTGGTGCTCCTTTTGGTCGGACCTGTAAAAACACATAATTAAACAAAATCAATGGAAACCCTTTCTAAATCGTTATACATAGACAAGAATTGAAGGATTGCCTTCTCGGGTGGTGGACACATTGAAGTTGTATCTGGATATGCAATTTCACGCAGTTTAGTTTTCATTATAATTTTTCCAGATAAATCAAGCTCCTGAAATCGGTTATTCAATGCATCTAGCTCATGCTGCAACGATAGCTCTGACCATGATTCGTCCAACCCTTGGTATGCAAGGGTTAACCTCCTCCAATGAGAATGAACTGAATGCAAAGGAATAGAGTTACCCATCGTACTATATTTACCAAGTTCACATGCACACGGTAGCCCATGTGTCCTTCTAATTTTGCAACCACAGACAGCACTGTTAATCCCGACAATATTAACTCGTTCAAACTCATCTGCAATATGATTTAGAGCACTCCTTGAAACAAATCCATGCAAAGTCATGTACATACAATTATTAAATCTGTGTTCCACTATGTTTATGCTTCTCTCGAATGATGCCTTTATCTCAGTATGCTGCAATATGATCATGTTATTCATGGCATCCCAACAACTGCACAAGTCCCTCGTGCTATCCTGAATCAATGTCTTCAGCCTCCCATGTGCAGACTCAACCCTGTTATCAAACACAAAAAAAAAAAACATCACATAAATAGATAATCATAATAAAAGACGAAATTTATTCTACTGTATATTAATGCTTTAATATAAGAGACACCTGTTAGTTGTTGTGCTCCCAAGGTGCATCACCCGATGTATCCATGCTGCGACAAATTTTTGTTTGTGAGGAATCAACCACGTATTTTTCACGTAGTCACCAAAAATAGGAAAATTATAACATACATCTTCTAAGTTCCTCAAACGCTCCGCAAACTCACACTCAGTAGGGGAGTCCATAATACTATCCCAAGCATCCATCACAATGTCCCACTTCTCCTTCGGGTGCACTATCATCTTGCATTTGGCCTTCACATTCTTGACAATGTGGAATTGACATAATAATTGAGTTGAACTAGGAAAGACAGTGTGAATTGCGTTCATTAGCGCAATGTCTCTGTCGGTCACTATTACTTGAGGTATTGAATCTTCAGATAGAAACATACCTCGTAACCTCTGTAATGCCTAGATGAAATTATTACTTCGCTCAGACTCCAAATAAGAAAATCCAATGGAGAATGTCAGCTCTGTAGAGGTAACACCAACAATTTCAAGTAACAGCAACCGATACTTGTTGGTTTTATAAGTGTTGTCAATGATCAACACAATGGGGAATGTATTCATAAGTTTAACGACATGTGGATGTGTCCAAAATATATCTCTAACAACATCGGACATGTCCAGCCATCTATGCCAACACACATACTTATCACGCTCACATAAATACAACAAATGTTGCATTTCTGTTCTAGGGCCTCTTTCAGATATTCTAATATCTTGCAGCACATTATACAACTGTTTGATGGTGGTGCAATTATTCTTATTATGCTCCTTCGATGTGATCATTATGTTTCTTGGCTTAACCAAGCTCTTTGTCATATCTTCGACCAAAGACCTTTCTTGGGCACTTAGGCGACCAACATATGCATGACCAACCAAGGTGTCTGCTAACTCATGGTTGTGAAAGCCACACACTACAATAAGTGTCCATCCATCACCATTTTTCAACAGTTTTCCTCTTAATTTGAAAGGACATTCACATTTCTTAGTTCCAGTCACCTTGCCAGCTAACTCCTTGTTGTATGGTCTATACTTTCCACCCCTTTCACAACCAAGAGTCACTGCCGTCGTCCTTCTTTTACCTCCTGTGTCTGACCTGTGAATGACAACAACAACACCATTCTCTCTGCCAACTTGTTGAGCCCAATTCAACATATCATCTCGAGAAGGAAATATCTATCAATAAAAAATTAGCATGATGTTATAATGTTCACACATATTCATAAAATAGTACTAATAATATTTCATTATTCAACCACCTTTGCAGTAGTGAATGCATCACTACAATCAACATCTTTTACATTCGGAACATCCAACCTCTCTATGCTCACAGGATTCTGAAAAAAAAAAACATAAATAAAGGATGAGTTTTAGTCAAGAAGAATAATCAAGGCAAATCACAATTTATTCTTACATCTCCATCTGTTCTCATATTAATTGACATGTCCATGTCCTCAGTTAGATTGCCAAAATAGTCATCCGTGTCCACTGAAAATAACATTAAAACTAGCATCATAACAAATAATAATAAGAAAACAACATTAATTTGATTAAGAAAATTTGAATCAAGAAATTTACACCTCCGGAAACCTGTTTCCGGATGCACTAGAGATATAAAAATGCACCTCCGGAATTTAATTTCCGGAGGAACAAAATAATTAACTTCCGGAAACTTAATTCCGGAGGCATATTTTTCAACATGTATGTAAATATTAATCTCTGGAAACTAAAATATGGTAGAACAAAAATAATAGCATCCGGAAACTAAATTCCGGATGTGTAAAATCTAACACATTAAATTAAATTAGCGTCCGAAAATGGATTTCTGGAAGTGTTCCGGAAATGGGTTTACAGATAGTTTTCGATGTTTCCGGAAATTGGTTTCCGGATAGTTTCCGGAAATGGGTTTCCGGAAGTGGGTTTCCGGAAGTTGTCCGGAATTAAATTCCGGTAATTTCGAATGTTTACGTATGTACTTACTTGTTGACGACACACTTTTCCACCATTCAGAGCATGACGAAAACGAAATAAAAGTGGCCCTTTAAACCTGCAACCCACTCTCAAACCAATTTGAAAACACTCACAAAACTCACCCTTTCATTATTGTGTGACAATGGTGACGGTGGTGAGAATGGTGGGAGGGAAGGGTAGTTTTCTGGTGAGAAGGATGTTGGGTGTGGGGGGAGGGAACTGTGTTTTCTGGTGTGGGGTGTTGGGTGTGGGGTGTTGCCGTGTAGGTGTTGGGTGTTGGGGGAGGGAAGTTACTTTGTAAACAAAAGGGTATTTTTGGAAAGAAAATATCAAAATCAAGTTGCAAGGTGCAACTAGCAAATTGCAAGGTGTTAATAACAACAGTCTATTTACTTTCATATTGTTTAGTGACATATATGAAAGAAAGACACTAGAAAAAGAATAGGATAAATAGTTTAAAAAAAAAAATCTCGTAACAGACAAAGTAAAAAAAATATATCATATATGAACACTCAAACCCATTTTAGTTATTAGACACACAAAACCAATTTTAATCAAAACTATCTAAACAATATTCCTATACAAAAATCACTTCTGTCATAAACGTAGTCAAACATAAATCAATTCATTCAAAATCAACTTTCACACACCGTGTAACCAAACACACACTAAGGGTTAGTTTGGTTCTTTTTTTTTTTTTTTGGGTAACAAAAAGTTTAGATTAGGGGAAGATATGCCCACTTGCAAGGCCAGAGAATGCCATCAACCTTAGCGAAGATTTATAGTAGAATTTACATATTGCCTACCAACAGGGGAGATCTAGGAATCGAACCCAAGTCATAGCTAGTGTGAGCGGAAGGCTTGACCAGTTGTGCCAACCTTTATTGGCTAAGCGTTAGTTTGGTTTGATTATTCAGTTGTGTTATTTGAGAAAAAAAAAATGAGACAATAATTTTCGACTACAAGTTGGATGGTTGATACAGTTCAAATACATGATTAATTACGTTCAATGGATGATTAATTGATATAACAAGGTATCACAACTCATTAACCATCATTAATCATGGTTTTCAGGTGTTCAAATCATGGTTAATGACATTCAAAATCGTGGTTAATGAGTTGCGACACCTTATTATATTCATTAATCATCTACTAAATGTAATTAACCACGTATTTGAACTGCGTTAATCATCCATATTGTTGTTTAAAATTGTTGTTCTATTTTTGTGTTCAAAAATCATTTCTCTTGATTATTTGTCATCTCTTTCCTGTCATTTGTAACTTCAAAATATAATTGTAATTTAAAATCTTAATTTTTAATTCTGATTTTGGATTGGAATTGGTTAAGAATTGTGAATTTTAAGTTTGAGCTGTGGAAATGATTAGGATGTAGAATTATTTTTGGTACAACCGAAAGTTAAAAGAATTAGATGTAGAATTATTATTCTAAATTCAATTTCCCACACATGTAAAGTCTCATCCCATGCATATGCATATTTGAGCTCTCCCGAGCTTACTCTCTACCTAGCAATTTTAGAAATTGATATGTAATAAAGAGCTGCATAGATTGTAACAGCATCTCAATGCATGAGGTTGTAATTCATGGGACCTGAATTTTATTATTATTAAAACAGCCCCCATCTCTTTATTCTCCATAAATTATGAAAAATTAAGAACACGGAAACAAAAGCAAATTCAAGGAACTAGTATGAGTTGCAACTCACAAGAATAGCAGCAATGCATTGTTAACAAGGCAAGAATAGCAATGCTGCACTTTTCTTCAACAAATACTACTCAAATTGCAATCATCAATTCCTCATCCATGATGCTACATTGTCTATTGCCACTTGAAATGGTCACAGAGATCCTTAATCAATTTCCAACTCTTACAAAAACTCCCTTTAATAAGTCATTTAATCTTTCATAACAATATCTAAGTTGGTTCTCTGTCACTATCTATGATTGACATTGGCCAATCTTCAATCATGAAGATAGGCCGGGTAACAAAACCATAATAACCCCAAATAACAGTATCAAAATGAGGAAGCCGCTGACATTTAAAATTGACTCAAAGTTGGGGTATGGAAACAAAACGTATAGAATAAAAGATGAATTAGATTCTATCTACATAATAGCAGACACATATCATAGTCCAGGAATTAGGCTGCAAAACTTCTTCATCCTCTCAAACTCGCAATAATCTGAGAGATGGCTGAGTATGATCCAATAGCAGATGCTGCAACACCTACTGTCATAACTGTAATACAAAATGCTATCTGTAGAAAAATGCAAAAAACAAAGGAAGCTGAGTGATATTGGAGTTAATCATAAGTATAAAACACGCAATGCTTGAAAAGATTCGGTTGTGTAACAAAACATCCGACGATTCACAACATTTCTCCTAGCATTGCTATATAATGCAAGTAGTTATTGTTTTGAATTGTACTGATATCGGCACGGCACTTTACTTAGTTTCCTCCATATTCTTTTAAGTTATATTGATATCAATACGGTACATTTAAAAAGCCTTGAGTAGTTCATTTGAATCCGATGGGACAACATTATGTTCCTGTATTCAATAATCCCTCAACCTCAGTTTCAAATTGTGTCCCTCTTCGCTTAAGCTGTTTATATTAATGGTGAAAAAGTTTCCACATTCATCTAGACCAACTAAATCGCTATATTATAACATTACAAGGTTGTTTCATATTCCAGCCCTTTGGCTGCTAAAATCTAGTTTTATGAAATTACAAAAAGTGAGTAAGTTTGACTTTCAACGAGTATTATTGTCAACAGGCAATCATCAATCATCATACCTGAAAGCGTGAGATTCTGCCCCTCCTAATGCTTAGGAAACATGCACAGGGAATTATCAAGGTCTGCAGCCAAGGTTGATTTTAATTAAATGAATGAATGCTATGTTCAGTACATCAAGGAGAGAAAAAAAGATAAACTGAAGGTAACTCACAACAAACATTGTGAATAAAGATCCTATCAGTGACATCACCAGACCTGCAGCAAAGGTATAACTATCCATAAAACATAATCCAACTGTGCAACAGTAAAATGATTTACCAAAGTAAGAAAGCAAATGGAATTTATTACTGAAGAAGTAACAGACAATTGAAAAGAGGTTGGGAAAAGGAGGAGGAGGGGTATAGAAACCTTGGTTAAAAAAAATAATCACTTAAATAAAATCATTCAAATTCATTCTTATTCCTAATCATATTTTCCTATCTCCAGTTTGCCGTAGAAATAGTTACAGATTCAGCAAAAGAATAAATATTGAAAAGACAGTTCCCTTGGCAGTAAAATGAATCATAAGTAGAGCAAGAAGAAAGACTCACCGAAAAAGGGAACTGAAAGACCAACAAGCAATGTAGAAACTACCAGCGCCGTTCTGATGAAGATGGAATATATGTAAAACTTGGAATCATTTGATGGTATCAACTCCTCCAGACTCAATGCTACTGGAGCAAGACTCAATGCATATGTGGTGCTAATTAAGAAGAAACATCTTTCTCCATCTTCACAGTGTAAGAACATATTGAATGAAATAAATTAATTCTATCCTAACCCATTTCAAGCTCAAAAGGGTACTCGTTGTCTGTTCTAGGAATTAGAAATGCTTGTTAAGATGTCCACATAAGATGAAGGTTCTCTTTTGCTTCAAATTTTTAGTTTTGGAGAGGAGACACTATAAAGTATAAAGCCAGAAAAGCGAAGTGAAACCGGGAAAAAAGTATTAGAAAATGATAAATGAACTTTCAAAAGTGTCTCCTCTAATTAACCATTCAAAAGTATTAGAGTGGTTGCAATCTGGGCTAATTAATGTTCTTCTAGCGAAAAATCGTAACACTTTGTGTTTCTTTCATTGACCCTATTCAGAAAAAGTGGTATTAAACATATTCATTTCACTAAAATACTTGTGCCTTGAATTGTTTGCACACGAAAAAGAGTACAAGTCAGAAATATAGGCCATTTATCTTGTTATTTAAATTTTCAAAAGACAAAGTGAGGCATACCATTAATGAGAAACATTCTTAATCTTGTAGCATTCCTCATTCACTCAGTGCAAAATGCTTGAATTTCTTAGTTATATTTTATCTACAACAATCATTCTTATTTCAATAATACTTCACTGGAAAAGTAGGAAGAAGTTTCAATTTATAAATAATTCCTCTAACAAATAATGTCAAATGTAGTATTGAACCGAAAAAATGGCATTCATTATCGAAATGACTTTTACGGTAGTAGATGTAGGTATGCAAGCACATGAATATATATGGTTCATATTAATTAGATAACTGAAATCAGGTAATCTTGAAGAATATTCAAAAATTCAGAAGAACTATTAGAAGGGACCATTGAACAGTTGGAAAAAGCCTGGGCCAGCTTACAGAAAGACAAAACGGAAGCAGACCAGTTTCAAGTGAAAGCTATTTTGACATAGAAAGAGAAAAATTAAATTTAAATTAATTCAGTTTATACGACCATGGAACAATTCAAAAATTACAAAAACAAACCATTCAGTTGTTTAACAACAAAGGATATTTGGTAAATGGATTAACCACCTGCAAAGTAAAGGTACATGATTATATTGTTAGCAATTTATATGGTCATAGGATGTTGATAATATGCTGATTTAGATTGAATTAAAAACTTAAACTAGAAAATAAAAGAATAATAGTTGAGCTAAAAACAACTAAACTATCCCCCCCCCCCCAATCGTAGTCAATTTTGGGCTCCCTTAGGATGTTACATTCTACAGCAAACACTGGCCAAATTACTAGGAGTTTGTTAAAACTCCCACTTGTACCTGAGTTGAGGATTTATGTATAATACATTGCTTCTTCATTGAAACAAGGAAAATAAAAATTAAAAGAGGCAATATGAAGTGCAACGTTAGAACTATTACTCCATTTCAATTTTCACGAATAAAGCATGGAAGAACTCCATTTCAAGAGGCAAATGAATACATATCTTGGAAAATATTAATGATCAGGAGCTAACAAAATTAAGCTCCTAAGTGCAGACTTTGGAATAATTTGTGTCTAAATGCCTTGTACACAAGAGCTCTTTGGGCTTGAAGCATAGACAAAGCACAGGCCTACTTATATTTGTACTGATATTCAATTCAATTTAATTATGAAATGGGCACAGCAACGTATGAAATCTTAATCAGTCACCACATAAGTTGAAGTTCTTAGATTCAGGCCCAACACCAGTTCTTTATATATAACATCCATATCATGGAGAAATGGAAAAATATAAAAAAAATCTCACTAATCATAGCTGATATGACATAGTGTTGTTCACAAAGAAAATATCTTCAATAGAATTAGAATGAGCATACCGTAGTCCACACAGCAATCTTGGTGGCCACTAAGCTCTGAGGCATGTTAAGAGTGTATTGTGACAGTGTAGCATCTCCAAACATCATGTATCCAAAAATAGCAACTCCAACATACATAGTAGTACAAATAGCAAAACTGCATGGAAAATTCCACATTGTGTATGATAGATTCAGACGGGAAAATTACATTGAAGAAACCAAACTTATACAACATAACATATTCTACATCTAAAGACATTCATGCTAACAGCCAGATGATCTGCTTTGCTTACCTTAGCCTTTAGTTTGATCGAGAACTAATTGTATTTTCTTAATATACTTGCAATTTGGATAGGGATATCTTAAAATTAGGTATGTTAATATTTAGTGAAATGATTAGGGAAACTGGCTGCAGAATTATAGATTGTTAATGGCTAAACAAAAAAATTATGCTTTGTTTACCATGTTAAGAGAACTGCAGGGAATTGATTTCGGTTTGCCATGGCTGTGTAAAGGTTTGGGAACACAGCATGTCCTGAGTAACAGTAACCATAGAGACCCATAGCAACAGGAAAAGTTGCAAGATTGAGTGTTGATCTTTGGCTGTGAATAGCAACATTGTCTACCAGGCCAACCCAGAACAAACAAAGAAACACTACAATAGATGCAATCACTCCACCAGCTAGACAAAAATGGTAAAGGGTTATAATGATCTTTCCAAACAAATAAGAATACCATAGTATGTGATTGTTGAGTGCTAAAACATAAGCAAAATGTAACAGCAAAGAGAAAATAAATATGAAAGAAAACATAGAGTATCGAAATTTGAAGAGTTTAAGTTCATAATAGTAACCAATTTATAAATAGCATTTCCTTTATTCTTTAAATATTGATAGAAAAAATCCAACTTTTGAAACAGTTGAAATAAAGACATAATGTGGGCCTTGAAGCCTCTTCATATAGTAGTCTAAATTCATCAGCATAGTTAACATGTGAGAATCTATTCAACTATATTTATGACTATAGTTTATAGCACATTAGCAATTAATTAGCTCTTTAGTTAGTCATTGATAAGCAGCTATTAATCATTTTTATCTCTAATTATCTCTTTAGTTAGTCATGGTGCAACCTCATTAATCATCTTTATCTCTAATATATTCCCTTATGGAAAAATCCCTTTTGGATTGAAAATCAACAAAGCATAGGCTCATTTTACCCTGTGCTAATATTTTATTTAGGGTTAAATGCATTTTCGTCATTCTAAATATATCAGTTTTTTATTTTGGCTTCTTAAAAAAATTGTTATGGTTTGTGTCCCTGTAATTTCGAAAGTAAGTGAAATTAGTCTCTGCACTCATCTCAAAACTGAGTAAAATTGGCCTTTTTGAAATGAGTGAGAGCAATTTCACTCAATTTTGAAATTAGAGACAAGGCCATAGCAAAAACTTTTGAAGGACTAAAATAAAAAACAAACCAAAATCATATTTAAGTCGTATATGAAGAATGAGAGCAACAATGAACCATTAGGTCTAAGCGACTACAATACTATGTCCAAGTGGTTGGGACTTGGGAGTTACATGGATTCAGATCCTCTCTTGTTAACATAAAACGCGATACAATCCTGTTAGAGAGATAAAGAAACAAAGTTTTTAAATGTAACTAATGGGCCCTACAACCAATCATGGTGGGTCCATGCATGTTAATTACTGTGTTATATCTCTCTATCATTACCATCATGTTACATGACATGATCCATTTCCATATCCTTACTTCCTCATTCTCATTATTAAGTTAAGTTTCTGTACAACATTTGATGGTTATGCATTTGTTCATGCTTCAAGTCCAATGGTCTTCACGTGAGGGGCCATGTTATAAATGAAATCCATTCCTGGGCAGGCACCTAACAACTTAACCAATCCATGCCAATCTTTCAAGTGAGGTTATCAGAGGGCAGTTATTTTTGGCTTTCTTGACGTGTTCAGCTAGAGGATTCAAAAAAACTGTTTTTAGCTCATTTTTCATGTCTTTCAAATATTTACAAGAACTCATAAAAAATAAGAAAGTAATTGAATTCATTTTTATTAGGAAGCATGAGCCTTTTATATACTAAAGTTTCATTGCCTTGACACATCAGATGCCAGAGTTGAACTATAATATTATAGGCCTGCCAGTAAATTTGGGTCAGTCATGCTTGTTATAATGTTCTGTTAAGTGAAATGAACCAGAAGCAGGAAATCTGTAAATTTTTATGTATTATTTATGTTATCATCTGATAAAATATGACCTGGATCCAGAAAGCTAATGTGACCTTCTCTCAAAACTTAACTGAACAAAAGGGTGAGGAAAAGAGTGCAATGAACAATGATAAATTCTTCATAGAGCAATAATCATAGTAAATAAGTAAGATGAGACGAAGGTTTAACTTTTGGATAAGACTCCTCTAAAGTGAGTTTTATCTCTAAAGTAAATAAGTAAGAGTGTATTCATCATTGATTTAATAAAGCGCATAGTTCAACCCACTAAATAATCTAAAGATGAATAAAGGATCTTTTTTCTTAACTTTTATGTAGAGAATGGCTAATAGCATTTACTTTTCGAAAAATAAGCTTTTACCTGAGATGTAACTGAGAATGCGTAGGTCACGTAACCAAACAGTAGGAAGAATAGCCAAGGTGGCAACAAGTGCAAATAGAGTGTGTGAATTCAATTCAATTCCACCCAAACTTAAGGATGCATTTGGAAATAATGAAGACAAGTTGTCACTCTCCAAAATTATATATTCAATGCAACAAGCCTGCATGGAATAATATTAATAGGTGAAGTAATTGGCACAAATAAAAACTCTCTAAGGGTCTGTTTGCAAGAGAAGGGAGGAAAAGGAGGGGGATAAACTTTCCCCTTGTTTGGGAGGTTTTTTAAATGAGTGAAAGAAAATGAGAGATTTTCATTTAAAGTTTTCCAAATTTGTAGGATTTGGGAGAAATTTAAAATCCAAACATGGGGAAGAAAATTGATTATTTAACCTCCCATCCTGTTCTATTCTCTCCCATTCATTGTTTTTTATTGCTTCCTCCCACTTCTCTCAACTTACAAACATACCTAAGGAAATGGTGGTAAGTTGTATGAAATAGTATTAGTCAGCATGTATGCAATAAAATAGGAATTAGAAACTTAAATACTCAATTCCAACAATAAAAAATTTCATGATTAAAAATTGAAATAAAACCAACTTTATTAGGGGTCACTGTCTCCCACTTGAATATGACAGGCTACCACATAGTCCATGTGAACAACAAAGCATCTTAAAGCAGTATAGGGAATTTAATCTCAAAATATTCACTAATTTGGAAGGAATAAGTCCAGCATTGACCAAATAACCATTTTTCATTATTTTTTACATGTGATTCTAACCAAAGCATTCGCATGTTATAATGATATTTCTTATGGTCTCATCTTATGTCTCCTGTTTGAAAAATGGTGGTGCTAAATAAAAGATGTACTTTTCTGAAAAATTACAGGGGTAAATGAGACTATAGAAAAAATCTGGTGGAGATTTGGAAATAAGGAGAAGACGGTCAGAGGAGTTTTTCTGACATATAAAAACTTTTAAGAGATCAATAAAATCTAGCTTCCAGGACTGGATTTTTCTAACAAATTTCTATATGTTTAAATTTCATTAATGAGCATGCATGCATCTTGTAAGATTTTTATCAGCATATACAATATGTCCTGCTCTAAAAACTAAGAAGATGGGTCTTGACCACCATTCTTCCCTAAGCAAAACCATTTCAGAAAGTCATCCACATCTTGCAGAGAAGTTCTGTCATTGCAGAATCTATATGTCTTTTATTATCAGTTATCGTATTGAGGTTTATTGTAATCCAATATTAAAATAATGACAATATAATCATAAAAAAATGTTTACAATCATCACATTAGTCTCTAACTCATAGGAAAACTTGGCAATGATAAGAAACTGTTGAACCCAAATTGGTACCCTTTCAGGATTTTATCCTTACACTCTTTTGGTATGGCAAATAACAATAAGACTCCGGAAGGAATATCTCTGAGTAAAGGTATACTTACATATAATTCTGAGTATAATATTATCTGCATCCACAAAGAAAATGAAAAGGAACGCAAAAGAGGTTACAGGACTAATGCTCTAAAATACAAATAATTAAATATGAGTAAAGATTAGCAGGAAGACTTACTGAAATCGCAATACGTCCAGTACTGCCAAAAGCTGCTTGGCCAATGTCAGGGTATGTCTCAAGCCCAGGTTCACTATCCAAGCAGTAACGTAAGAGCAATCCAGTATAAAATGAGAAGACTGCAAACATTAACAAAATACCAATCCCAACCCATCCCCCTTCTTTGACGGCATAAGGAATTGAAAGGATTCCTACACCACAAAGGGCATTTATGCCTGCAAAAGCAAAAATAAGAATGAGGCATACATGCTTGGCTAGCTTTAAGTGCATGGTGTGTGGTTACCTGCAGTGTGAATGTGTCAGGCTATCAACAAATATGCATCCTCATGCTCCTAACCCATACATGTCAAGTTTCTTACTAATAATTATCAAATAACTCAACTTTTAGTGCACAACTGATGTTGAAAGATGTGTTAGAGATATAAAAACCTATCTTGGGCCTTCCAGTTATTGCTTACGCTTTTAGGAGATATAAAAACCATGTTTCGTACACATAATTATCAAATTACTCCAATTTTAATGCACAACTACTTGGCATCATATGTTTATTTTATACAGTTAATCTAGCTTCACTATCGAATGAGAGCCTTGGCACAACGGTTGGATTTGTCGCCATGTGATTTCTTACCATGGAATACATAGCCGGTCCTTTCTTTTTCTTGTAATTTTAATAAATAACCGAAAGCCATATATCAGTACATTATATTTTCAAGCCAAGGTTTAACAACTTACCATTAAGCACAGCTTGTCCAAAAGTGCATTGGCCAGAAAACTCAATTTCATGAGAAATCTTGGAAGTATCCTTTCTAACCGAAGACCTCCAAGATAGATGGGGAGGAAGCAAGGTATAAGAGCTGCGTCGCTGTTGCTCATCTGCTGGTTGTATCAGAGGCTTTCTTGCTGATGGTAGTCTTTCAGCAGTATGCCTCTTTGTCAGAGTTGAAGAAAGGAAAGAACTGCTTAATCGTGACAGTGAGGGGGCGCCCAGAAATCCAATACTTGGTGATGGTACACTACCGTATAGATCGATGGATTGCCTGAAACATTAATTACAAGGGAATGAGTATTCAATTTGATGCACTTGACTGAGAAGACACTACGTGGTGGCATATCAGGTATCTTTTTCTATCATCATACTTTAATCAGCAAAAAGAAAGATGTAAATACAGTATTCAACAAGCCAGGGCAGTGAATTCTTGAAAAAATTTACAATGAAAAAAAAGGCAGATCCTGTTTTCATCATTAGCTGAAGTTAATCACTAAAGTTAATATTAAATTCAAGATTCACACAAAAAGCAAAAACACTTTCTTATGAATTTTGGTGTTTGACCAATTGCTGATCACACAATCTGAAGCCGAGATGGTAGTTAAGTAAAATCCTCTGAAAGTGCTAACTCCAGTTTATAGAAGAAAAAACAACAACAAAAGAAAACCATTTATTATCTAGAAAATGTAGGATTTTCTTCACATCACCAGGGGGAAAACAACAACAACCGAAACTATAAACACACTCACTCATGCCAGAGCCAACAAATTCACAAAAACAACGGATTGAAACACAGGAAAGAGGAATCTAACCTGTAGCTTTGAGGCCATTGGATGCTGTAGGAACTGGGTTTTCTCTGTGGCTGGTTTTCGTTTGAGTCAATGGAATAATCGGAATCGTTCCCATCTTCTTCACCTTTGTTCAAATCCTTTTCTGCATCTTCTTCATCGCTCTCAACGTAAAAGCTATGATCTGAAACAGAATTTTTCATCTTCTCTTTCAAACTTTCAGCTCCCACAACCAATTGCTCTCTGCAAAAATCCCCTATTCTCTATAAGATTCAATGAACCCACCTTCACAAAATTATGATAAAAACAAAATGACCCAGAATCACAAATCACAAAACATAAAAAAATTCTCTTCAGTAAGATCAAATGGAGCTCATGCAAGAATTTTCAGGCTTCAGATTCAAATTCATGAATTACTGCCTTAACCTCAGCAAAATAAAAAATCTGGGTCTGGTCCTGTTTGGATCAAAATGCCACTAAAATATGACATCTAAAAAAAATGATTATCAAAATCTGAACTTTCCGTTACTCTCCAAAATAATAATAATAATAAACAAATAATAATAATAAAAATATAAACTTTCCATTTCAATCAAGATTGAAAATTTCACGTGCGGTTGTCTCCAAATAAGTTAAAACCTTAATGCATTGCCTTATGAAGCTGAAACGTAGCACAGGGTGGAGGCTAAGAGATATACACCAAAAAAATGGCAGATTTGGTGGAATTGACGAGGCAAGTTTCATGGGTTATTGTCGTGCATGCAAATCTTTACCTTGTTTGGTTAATAAGAAGAAGAAAAAAAATACAAAAGAAGAATCAATGTACGCAAAAGGGTGTTCAGAATCTGAAACAAAGAGCACCACCTTTTATTGTTTTATTATTTGTTTGTTTTTTTCCCCGGAGAAAGAGACAGAAAACGAGATAACACTCTTGTGTGTATGTTAGATAACTGACGTCTATGCTTTGTGTACAGCTTTTTTTCTGTGTTTTCTGAACACTCTGAAACGAACATTCACATAAACTTGTGTAGTTTTGTACTTTATTATTAGTTGGTACATGCAAATCCGTTGGAACATGTGATCAAGGGTAAGATATATTATCCGTACATTCAGGGCGGCCCAACATTTTTGGAGGCCTAAAGCGAACTCTAAAATGAGGCCTTTTAAAGAAAATAATAAAAAATTATTATATTTTTATTTAAAGTTTATCTTTCGTGCTTTTTGAGATGCAAAATCATTTATTAAATTATTGTAATCGATTTCATTTAACAAATCTTTTTCAATCGATAATAAAGCTAGTCCATTTAATCTTTGTTGAGACATTATCGATCTTAGATAAGATTTTATTAATTTTAGTTTTGAAAAACTTCTTTCTGCCGAAGCAACGCTTACAGGAATCGTTAACATTATTCTATAAGCGATATATGTATTTGGAAAAGAATCAAGCCTTATTATATAATTAAGTATGTCAATTGGTGTATCATTTTCCACTTGTATAATTTCTCTTAAAATTTTTAGTTCTGTAAATAAATCTAATCCATCAATATCAGAGTTGTCATTATGTTTTAATGAACGGTCAAGGTTAAGACAATTTTCTTTTAAATTTTCATCATCCAATTACCTTAATTTCTCAATACTAAATAGAAAACTAAAAATATCTTGATACATTTTAAATTGTTCAAATCTACTTTGAAATGAGGTGATTGCTTTATCTATTATGTACAAGAAGTCAACTTTAAATGATTCTTCGGGAGATTTTACAACTTCACTGTCAATAATCTCATCAAATTGTTTCTTTATACGAATAATACGTTTTTCACGGAATTTTGGTTCTATATTCATTTCTATAGCAATTTCTTTGGCAGAAATTAAAGCATTTTCAAATCAGTATTCCCTATATTTTTCAAAAAATGAAATAAGACCTTTCAATTGTTGTCACTACTACTAAAAAAGAGTCATTTAGGGATCGATTTTAGAGACCGGTTTTGGCCATATTGGTCCCTAAAACGACCAACGACTGATTTTGGGGACCGATTTGACCTAAATCGGTCTCTAAAATCGGTCTCTAAATGACTCTTTTTTAGTAGTATAGCAACATCGATACACATATCCTTTGATTACATATTTTTACTAACTGAGTTTGCTGTAAACAATATCTCATACCAAATAGTCATGCCTAATAAAAACTCAAAATTTTCAAGCTCATAAGTTGCTAAACAATCAGATTCACCTAATTTCAATAAAGCATCTCTAATTTGTGAAGTTTGAAATCTTAAAGCTTTTATACTTTCAATACGACTTTCCCAACGTGTTTGTGACAATGATTTAAGAGTTAAGCTAGGGATATGATCTTGTAAAATGTTCCATCTTTTAGTAGATGAAGAAAATATAGTATATATACGTTGTAAAAAAATATTATTAAAATAGGTAGTAAAAAAAAAAATTTAGAGGCCTAAAGCCCTAGTTTCACCAGCTTCACCCTTGGACCGGCCCTGCGTACATTTATCCAAAGAAAAATGATGAAAGTACATCAATTTTGTTACATGAATAATTCTTGGTGTAAATCATGAGTATAGAAAATGAGTTACCAAGATGTGGTTGATTCGAGTGGTAATGGCTTGAACTCTTTAAATAAGCAGTGCTGTTATTTGAACACACGAGAAGTGTTGGACATCGTATAAAATACGACACGTCCAAAATTTAATTTCCGGACGTGTAAAAATTCGCATGTCTGAAAAAACTTGTACCTCCGGAAATTAAATTCCGGAAGCTCTAAACACATATGACACTTCATTTTACACATCCGAAAATTAAATTCCGGACGTGTAAAATTTACACGTCCGGAATTTAAATTCCGGACGTGTAAAATGAAGTGTCATGTGTCTTTAGAGCTTCCGGAATTTAATTTCCGGATGTACAAATTTTTTCAGACTTGTAAAAATTTACGTCACACTTCATTTTACACTTCTGGAAATTAAATTCCGGACGTGTAAAATTTTACACGTCGGGAATTTAATTTCCGGAAGTGCAAAACATACGAATTTTCATTTTATAACTTCGGAATTTAATTTCCGGACACTTCCGGAATTTAATTTCCGGAAGATATACGATGTCGCGACATATGATGTCGAAATCATGTGTTCAAAAATTGTTTCTGTTAAATAAGTGGTTAAGCGTTTTGTAGCTCTTGTGTATGAAAAACCTAGCTATGAGGGGATAACACCTAAATGTCATCTTGGTCCCCCGACAAAGGTTAATCCTATGAATACTTCGTATAATTAACATGATCATAGAAATCGTATAGATTAAAGTGATGTATAGTAATGTGTGTGATAGTATTATTTTTTTATTTTTTTTTTAGGGATGCTATGTATTACGAAAATGAATTTGCACTTACGTTAAAAATAGAGAAGCTATTGAAGTTAAAAGGTGCTAAATATGTGGAAAGAATAAAGATAACAAACCGTCATCCAATAAAAAAAACATGTTCGTATAAAGTTACGAATGTAAAATTTGTACTAATAAGCATTTCTGTTATTTTCTGTTAGGGGTTAATAATGTATGATTTTTTAGTTAATAGTTTAAAATATTACTCTCAATCTAAATTGTTTATTTTATTTTAAACTAACAACTTAGATTAGATCATTAAACCTCTCACGACATCCAGTTCTCATCCCTTCTCGGGTGCCTCTATTCCTCTGTCCCACAATTCTGTCACATCATCTGTCTCCCACCAATTATAATTTATCACTTAATAAAATAAAATCACTGTCCATCAATACTTATGCACATTCTTTACTTTACTTTTGATTGGTAAGAAATATCGGAACACCATTTTTTGGGACAACAGATTTGTATCCTACTAGAGTTCGTGCCCGTGCATTGCACGGGAATTAGGCGATTGTAAAAGATAAAATATACGTTGATAAATCAAAGCATTTAATATTGTTAAATGACTACATAATTGAAATAATTTATTTTATTTCTATACTTACGATCAATCTTTTTTTATTTATCTAAAATATCTCATTTTTAAAGTTGCACAAAACAGAAACCCTTATATTTAAATGTCTAAAATATCCTTTTAATTTAAATGTTTAAATTCAAATTGCTTTATTCTTCAAATTCAAATTGTGACTATTTTCAAAGCATTGAAAGTTTTGTCGGTGCATTGCACGGGATTACCTCGTTGTATAAGATAATACAATTTATAAGTTTTAAAAAATAAATATAAAATATGGAATATAAAATATGTGTATAAGATAAATTGGACTATAAAAAACTTATGCATTGTGAAATAGCAAATGTGAATAATTTTGCAAAACACATAAATATTGTCATTAATTAGAAATTTTCCAAAATACATATACATATATTATAATATAACATAACTTTTCACAAAAATAACACAAACTACAATAAACAGATAGTACAAAAATAATTTATTTTATTTATATACTTACTACTAATCTTTTTTTTATCTAAAATATCTCATTTTTAAAGCTGCACAAAACAGAAACCCCTGTATTTAAATGTCTAACATATCTTTTCTTGATTTAAATGTTCAAATTCAAATTGTGACTATTTTCAATGCATTAATTTTCTTAATTTATTTCTTTTAAAATATTTTGATTGATTTATTCCAACTTCCAAAAAACCATAAATCTAATTTAATTCCAACCTACCATGACAGCGCAATATGACTCCAAATAATAGAAAAAACTCTAATAGCATGATCATGCTACAACCCGTAAGGCCTTTTCACTTTTACAACCCGCAACAAAATAACTCGTCCAATCCAAAAGTTCTAATTGTCATCCGAAGAACAAAATCAAAAATAAAAAAATGCATGATTCAGAAATTAAAAATTCTATAAAGACAGGCTGTCAATCATTTTCCTTCTTAATAGTCTTCAAGTTGTTTGTGCTGCTACTATGCTCAACATCCAAATTATAATAAACTTCCATTAGCAAAAAGATTCTGTAAGTATAAAAAAATCACATTCGATCTTCAAACTTTTAGAGCAATAGAGGAAATTCATGTAAATGATTAAAAATTAAGAAAACAGTTAGCAAGAAATAAAAAAAAAATGAATGCTCAAATTTGTAAATAAAGACTTGCTTATGGTATATGAGGATATTATAGATCAAGAGTCGAACCTTCACACCTTCCATGTATAGCATTGGAAACATGCAATCAATAAAAAATGGCTCATATTGGAACCAACCAGCTGAAATAGGTAAGCGTGCATCATGTTGGTAACAGGTTGTAGATAAATATTTTTAATGTCAATTTAAAATTAATTAAAAGTAATAAAAAATAATTAGAATCAATCTTCAATCTGATTGGTTCTTTCCATTATTAATAGGTATTAAACCAAGCTTATTATAGAAGCTACTGTTTGGGGTACTGCCACGTATCAATGAAATGCCAGAATAAACTAATCTCCCTAAAAACTTATTAAAATGAAGCGGCAAAAAAGACTTATGTTGATAATGAAGAAACATCATGATTGCATGCCTAATAGATAGCTACACAGAGGGGAATAAACTAATCGCAAACCCATTACAATTACAATAAAATAAAAAATCATACTTCAGTTTACCAACATATTTGTTGCTAGCCCGAAAAAAATTCATCTGCAGCCAAAAGATATGACAAAATCTGTCACTGTTGCTCTTCTTATCATTCATTCACTCTGATTCTCTATTGTATAACTTTAAACCAAATCAGAATATCAAATATCATTTCAATAACTATTTCTACCAAATTTATTAAGAGAGATGATGAACAACATACATGTGGAACAAAGAGATGCCCTGAATGTTGCTTTATTTTTAATTACTCCACAGATAAGTGGAACAATAATAGACTTCCTAAGTACCTGTACACAACTTTGCACAGAATCCATTGCTTTAACACAATATAACAGTTGCCTTGCCCCTTCCTCAACCCAATCATTTTCTTCAACTTCTACATTGTCATGGTAATCATCATCATATTCTTCATCATATGCCCGAGTTCTCATCCAATATATAAGTAAAAAAATTCAAAAGTTACTGCATGTAAGTAGTAACAACTTAAGCTTATTATAGAAAAGAAGGTTTCATCCAAATTAATGACATACCTTTGCTTTTTCATGAAGTTGTTTCTTCTTCATAGATAATTTTCCATTACCTGTCAAAAATGTTATATCTTACCAAAAAAAAATGGATGAGATACATACATGTAATGCAAGAATAAAGAATATGGTATAAAGAAGAAGAAAACCAATAAATCAGGGGATATGAACCATCAAGCTATAAAGACAAACCCAGAAAATTCAATAAACCATCAAACTATCAACAACAAGAAAAAAAAAAAATCAAATACAGCAACCCATCAAACACAAACTCGGAACCAAAGACGAAGGTAGATCTGGTATGAGAAGGGTCTGAGAACCAGCAAACCAGCATCAAAATGTATCAAGCTTCAACCTTTAATGGTATACGAACTAGATCTGGCGCATGAGGAGAGGAAGAGATGTGAGGGGGCGACGACGCTATAGGGTTGAGGCGCAGAGCAGATTTAGTGAGAGTGAAACTGAGAGAGACAAAGATGGAGGGAGGCAGCTAGGGATGAGACTGAGTGAGAAGAAATGAAAAGTCTTGGAAGCATGAGGCTTCATTGTTCACTATTTTGAAAAAATAAAATTTAATCAATGAGGTAAAATAGTGTGCAAAGTTTAATTAATGACGCATAAGGCTTTATTGTTCAATTGGAGTGTTGGACGGTGCCACCAGTTAAGTCCATCCTTTTATCTTTCCCAGGTAGAAAAGGAGATTGAAAGGATGGGAAGCAGTGTAATATAACGTTAAAAATTGATAAGGATGTTGGAAATAGCTAAAATATTTATTTCATAACATTTTTCGATACTAATTTAAAAATTGACAAAATTGGTATGAAATAGTTGTGATAGAATAAAGCATAAAAAATAATATAAAATTAAAAATATCATTAACACTAATACTGTTTATGGAAAGATTTAGAAAATACTTATTGTAGAATTGTTATAGGATTAAACGTGGTCGTGACACCTGTCCAAACTTTCCATAGAATAGGGAAAGAATTGTATTTTAATATAGATATCTTTACGTGGTGATTGCCTAATTTGTCTCTTTGTTGCACTGGAATTTCTCTCACGCGAACAGAGAGCGCCGCTATCCGATGTCGCCGTCGCCCAGCCCGCTGCATCATCGCCCAATCCGTACCTCCGCCTCCCATAGTCGCCCCTGTTCATGCTATGTTCATTACAAATTCAATATCGATATTCTAAATTGATCGGGTAATTAAAACATATTTAATTTGAAATTGCCAATTGAAGTGTGGATGTTTTGAATAATATATAATAATCGCCCTTGTTCACGCCCTTTTGATTCCATATTCTGGTAATTTAAGCAAGAATGATAAACTGCACTCAAATACGACACCATTTTTTGGAATCTGGGTTTTCGGCATGTCACTTGTTATACAGATTCAAAATGTGTTCTTGACCTGATCATGGCTTCAATACCTCCCATGAACAAGTGTGCTTCTATTCTTCATGATATCTGTCAGCTTCTCCAGAAGCAATGAACGGTTAAGGTGGTTCATACGTTGACGGAAAGGAATCAATGTGTGGATTTCATGGCTAAAATTGGAGCTTCTCACGAAGAGAGGGAGGATTTTGATTCTCCTCCACAGGGTATCAGCACTTGCTCGAAGACATCTCTTAAAGCTCTCTCGCCTCTTTGTAGCTCAAAGCTTGTACCGTTTGAGAAATATTGGAAGACATGGTTAAGTGGGAAATACCAATGACCCATGATTTCCAATAACTGTTGCATAATGGGTAGGAATGTGGGATTAACTTCCCATATAAGAATGGGGCTATAAATAGACCTCTGACGTAACAAGAAAAACTAACCTATTTTTGTAACTCTACTCGATTGATTCATATATGTTCTAATAATAAGAGTATTGTTTGAATTAAGAGTGAGATTGAAAGGTAGCAATACTGTTCTTTGAGTTCTCGGGGTTACATTGTCGGAATTTGTAAGAACATTTGGGTTAAGGTTTGAAAGTTCTGGAATCAAACGTACATTTGAAACTTTGTTTGGCATCTAGCATAAATTTTTTTAAAAAGTTTTTTTTTTATAGAAAAAAGCTTTTTTCTCCACCTAAAAACAAGGACCATTTGTTGGGAAAAAAGTTTTTCCCTCACTCTCACATACAATGTCCTTTCTCTCCATCTCCTATCTTTCTTAACATTATCATAAACAAATAACTTCATACACTGTTTTGTAATTTTCTATGTAAAATTAATTTTTTTATCATCCAAACGAAATATATTATCTTAAAATTGCTTTTCAGCAAACATACTCAAACAAAAATAGATTCTGAGAGTATTTTTGGGAAAGCTGGAAAAAATATATTTACTGGTAATCAATTATATGTATAATCGATTATTGTGATAATCGATTATGATCATAATATGTTTTTGTTTGGGTATGTTTGCTGAAAAGGGATTTTAAGATAATCTATTTTGTTTTGGTGATATAAAAAAAATCATTTTTACATAGTAAATTATAAAAAATGATATGAAATTATTTATTTATGATAATGTTAAACAAAGTAGGAGAGAGAGAAAAATGGCATTGTATGCGAGACTGATAAAAAAAAAAGGTAATTTGAAAAAAAATTCTCGTACTTTTATTAGAAGAAGCATATCCTTAGCTCTGATAAGTAGGGATGGCGATTTATATCCTACCGATTGAGTACCCACAAAAATTAGCCATAATGGGTAGGGTAATTACCCGCACAATAGGTAAGGATCCGGGTACGGGTAATTACCCATAAATTTGAATGGGTACGGGTGCGGGTACGGGTACTATGGTACCCACCCCGCCCCATACCCGCACATATGTATATGTATATATAATTATTTATTTATTTATTAATATTACTAATATATATATATAATTTTAACTATATACAAATTTTAAAACCAAAATTAATCTAAAGATTCTTAACTTTCTAAACCTAGTTGCATCTATAATTCTTTTTTGGATGTTTTTATTTATTTAAATATTTGATTTGTATTATTTATTAGTAAATTTAAAAGATATCTGAATCATTTTTTAATTGTTATAACTTTCTGTTGTTATTTATTGCTTTTTCACTCTTAAAGTGCGGGTAACAGGTGCGGGTACGTAGGTACCCAGAGAGTACGGCTAAGGGTACTAAACCCACGAGGGTACGGGTAATTTCTTCAAACACGGGTATGGGGACGGGTACTATAGTACCCTACCCAGACCCTACCAATTGCCATCCCTACTGGTAAGCCCTAGCTCTAATAGGATTGATGGAAGGCGATATGGGTGTGCAAAACCCGGCCCGACCCTATAACCCATCCAACCTGTATCCCACTTTTGTGACCCGGCGTCGAGTTAGGGACGGTTCTGGGTTGACCTTCGGGTTACCCAACCCATCCCATATAATAAAAATCTACTTTATCCCTCTCTAGAATACGTTTCACGTGCGGTCAATAAAAAAGAAGTATGAAGTAAATTACTAAACTTCTACTCTCACGTCTCACGTCTCACACTAGCCCAATTTTATGGTTTTTAGGAAGCATTTTGGGACTTTTATGACATTGAAAGACTCTTGTTTGATGAGAGTATTTTGTTTTTAACAATGTGACTTTGGTAACATGAGTATCAATGAAGCATCTAGCAAATTGATTTATTTGTTGATATTTTGGATCAATTTGTGGCTTTTATGTAACATCTTTTGCTGATATTTTGCCTTATAAAAAAAATTAACATTTTTCCATTCATAGAAATTTTGTTTACAAAGAATCTATTTAAATTCGGGTCAATCCGGTCCCGTCCCATTTAGACCCGGTCTTAAACCAACCCACATATGATCGGGTTCCTTTGGGTCTAAAGACGGGTTCAGGTTCAAAGATTTGGCCCTATAAATATTTAGGGCCGGGTAAGGGACAAGCATAACCCGTCTTAACCCGTCTCACGCTCACCCTTAGAAGGAGATGCATGGCAATGAGACCCGAACCCACGGGTACCCACCCGGACCCACCCCGACTTTGACTGGGAAAACCCGCTTTGACTGGGGACGGGGGCAGGGATAGGAATATAGATACCTGCCCTGCCCCAAACCCGAACCCGCCCTACTGTTTATGTAATTATAATAATATTCTCATATATCTATATAGGGTATTTGATTTGTTTTGATTCAAAGGTTTTATTTTGTATAAAATGGTAACTTTTTATTTAAAAAAATTACAGAACACTTAACTGTCTTTTTATTATGATATTTTGATACCATCATTTTTATTTTAAATCTAGCGAACGCTTCTAAAGCATCAATTCTTTTTAATATGCAGTTAAAAGAAAATTAAGTTCTACTTTTTGGTTAATTGTAAAAGAGTGCTGTTATTTGAACAACTCCCACAGGACAACTATACAGACAACTTGGTACTGTAGCGCTACAGTAATGTTTTTTTTTTTTTGTTACAAATGTTGACCTTTTTTTTTATAAAAAATCTATTTCTAAAAAAACCCATTAACCAGATAATGAATTGAATTCACCAGATATTTGCACCTGATTAACCAGATATTTGCACATACTTAACCAAAAAACCCATTAACCAGATAATGAACCGAATTCACCAGATATTTGTACCCGATTAACCAGATATTTGCACATACTTAACCGAAAATTTTATTTCTCAACAAAACCCATTAACCAGATAATGAACCGAATTCACCAGATATTTATACCCGATTAACCAGATATTTGCACATACTTAACCAAAAAAATTATTTCTCAAAAAAACCCATTAACCAGATAATGAACCGAATTCACCAGATATTTGTACCCGATTAACCAGATATTTGCATATACTTAACCACAAAAATTATTTCTGAAAAAAACCCATTAACCAGATAATGAACTGAATTCACCAGATATTTGTACCTGATTAACCAGATATTTGCACATACTTAATCAAAAAAATTCATTAACCAGATAATGAACTGAATTCATCAGATATTTGTATATAATTAACCAGATATTTGCACATACTTGTAAGATGGAATGTTACAATGTTCCGTTGTTTGGATAACCTAAAAAAGTGGGATGGACGTCGTCCACGTCTCGGTACAGGTACGATTCAATTTTTCTTGGTGAATTCTAGCATGAAGTATGTATTTTAGTGGTATTTCCATGTGGTCCAATTTTCACACAAGAACCAATAGTGTCAGCCGTTAGATTTATTAATTATTTAAACCAATGGTTGAGATTTTTTTTACAATAAAAAAATTCCAACCGGTTAAAGGAAGATGGGGTTTACTCTGAAATTATTATTTAGTCCTTCTTTTTTTCTGCAGTCGTGCCCTTTCCCATTGTCTTCACTCTCCCTCCAAATCCCCACCCTCCAGATCCAACTCTCTCCCTTCGATCTCTCTTTTCTGTATCAATGGTTCCGTTTTGTGACGGTGGCGAGGTGGTGGAGGATAGCTACTAGCTTTAATCTAATCTGGGTATGGAGATGGGTTTTGCGTTTTGTGTACAAGCTTCTTTGGTGACAATGGTGGAGATGGGTAATGGTATGGAGCCTTATAGTGGTGGATGAGTGATAGAAGAAGATGGATGTGCGTGATGGAAAAAAAAAAAAAACCAAGTTTTCAACATTTTTGCAACCACCACAAAAATATGGATATGCGTGATGGAGGTAAGGAAAACATGAGAGAGAACCCATTTTCTAAAGTTTTGATCTTGGTTAACATTGGCAGAAATGGAGGAAGATAACTCCCACCAATTTTCTAATTTAAATATATTTTTATTTTATTTTATTATTTATCAAAAAGTCTTAAACTTCATTTTTTAATCAGAACTCTCCCCCTTCCTTCACCCACCTTTCCCCTCCTCCTGCTTCCAATTCATCACCCATTTCTCAAAACAAATAGATCGCCCAAACAATAAGACCAACTTTTGGGGTTTCTCAGTGTGCTCTGGTTCTGTATGCCAACGAAAATGATGAAGGAAACCAAGTCTTGTTTTCAGCTAAACCCATTCATTTTGGACAGACCATTAACTCAAATGTCAAAATTTAATTTACCGGCAAATCCCGTGTCTACTGGCTACTATAGGTGAAAATAGGACTACATGGGTATATCACTAAAATACATACTTCATGCTAGAACCCACCATTTTTTCTTTCTTTGATTTCTATTTCTGGGTTTTCACCATGAAGTTGAAGAAGTTAACACTGAATTCTTCAAAATTAGAAACACAGAAAGAAAGAAAGAAACAAAGAAATCTTCTCCTTCTTCTTCTTCCTCCTTCCCTTTTCTCTCTCGTTACTTCTCAACATTGTTCTCCATTTTTCGTTTGATGCTGCGTTTGCTTGCTCTGCTGTAGATTTTTTACCCATTTTTTGTTTACATTTTTTTGTAGTAATTTTTTTTTTTGGTTACGATTCATACTTAAAATCCCAATCTAATACACCCCCTTATTCTGCCTCGCATTATTACCTATACTCACACACGTTTCGAGCTCTTATATTTAAATTTTGTCCTTATAGTTAGTTATTTATTTTAGAAGATTTAACGTTGTTTGATATAAAGTGAAATGATGGATTGGGGAAGATTGGATATATAGTTAATTACTTGTAATTTTGACCTTTTGATAATGGTGTATGTATAATTACTAGTATTTGCTCTTTTACCTCCATGATATGATATGATATGATCTGTTCTAAGTTTTTGTTTTCCCCCAACCAAAAACAAGGATGGCTAATTCCTATCCTATGCTTATTTTCATAGTTTTCGATAAAATAAGTGTCTGCGGTTGTTGATGTAGATGGCTCTCTGCTCGAATTTCATAGTTACAGTTGTGCTCCAAATTTTGGTTTCTGCTGCATTTTAATTTTGAGCTTATATTAGAATATTGGCCACCACAGCATGCACTAATAAATATGCTACACCATTTATTTTGCTGGAAAACTCCAGTTTCATTTCTACCCTGACACTTTTCTATATTACCTATGAGTTATTATGTAGTTTGTAATTGAGCATGCCTCAAATGTAACTTAAATACTATTTACATTGACACCCACCCAGTGAATGTGCTTATATCTATGAATTAAGTTTTACCATACTCTCAATATGTTTTATTTTAAGGGAAAATACCAATCTATCCAATCTAATCAATTTTTGTTAGGTTCCTAGACTAGAATTCTGAATATAAAGAGAGAAGAAGAAGAAACAGAGAGAGAGAAAGAGGGAAAGAATGGTTGTATTGTTCCAAAGGAGATAACTCTCCCCCAAGGGACTTGTTCCCTCCACCGAGTAACTGCTCTAGGTACCCAATCCTTCTACAATCTGACTAACTAACAGTTACAACTTACAACAGTCTCCTTATATGCAGAATTAAGTGTTATTCCTATTCCTATTGGGCTTCCAAGGACTAAACCTGAATTTGTGTGTCAGAGTTGTGGGGATGTGAGGCTTGTGCCTTGTGGGAATTGTAGTGGGAATAGGAAGGTGTTTGATGAGGATGAAGGGTTTAGTCCTAACTGGTGTTCTTGAAAATTTGAATTCCTTACACTCATTTTCATGTGTGGATGTTATTTTTGCAATTTGCAACTCCATTTCCTTGTTGTTGGGTGATATCATAGGGATTGGTCTCTCCCTTTTTCTTTATAATATGTAGTGTCATATTAAGAGAGTGAAATTTGTTTAAACAATCAGAGTATTCAAATCTAAAATGTGGTACCAATGGTATGTTAGAAGTGGCTAAAATAAATGGGACAACTTTTTATTTCCTCTTATAATTCATTGTCGTTATTATTACATTGCTTCTACTAAGCTTCTTTCTTCTTGGTTCTGAACAGGACTAAGCAAGCATATGCTCCATACTTTGGTTAGCCTAACATTAACCAAAGGCTAGGAGGTAATATATACTAGACTGAAGCTTATTCACCCTGTATAATACTTGGTGATATGATACACAATAAATTCTTAGATGCTCTTGGAGCAAGAAGTTCTTTCCCTATACTATTTGATGTGTACCACCTCAGCTATGGCATTGAAAATGCAGTTAAAGTGTGTGATAGTGATATTCCACATAATTAAGGTGGTGAACATTAAATAGTACAAAGCAAGTATGTTCTTGCTCCAGAAGCATAGAAGAATTCATGAATCATGATACTAGTTATATTATAATATAAAAAAAAAAAAACTTTTCTTCACTAAAACTTGTTCTTGTACCAGTAAACACCCTTGGGTGAGGTTCCTTCCTCTGGCTGCACATAAATGCACTCTTTTGCCTCCCTCCACAGTGCCTTGTAGAAAGGTGTATCATCAAAATGGTAGTAATCTCCCAGAACAGGTTTCAGTGCTTTAGTTGCCTCCATTGCATGGTAATGTGGTATGGTTGGGAAGAGATGGTGTGTTACATGGGTATTAGTTATATTATGGAAAACCTTATTCAGCACCCCATAATCTCTATCCACTGTTGACAATGCTCCCCTCATCCACTCCCACTCTGTTGAGTCATAGTGTGGCACTGCTATATGTGTGTGATTCAGGTATGTGATCAAGATGAGAAAGCCATTCACAATGAACAAGGGAACCCCATAAACACATAAAATCCATGCAATCCCTTTTGCCAAAGTAATATGGGAGAGCACATAAGTAACTGCTAGAATGCCAGCATCTGAAACATACACTTGCAACCTTTCACTCTTGGTGAAAATGGGGCTATAAGGATCAAAGTGGCTTGTGAAACGATCATAGGGTTGTCCAGAAGCATTGAAAGCCAAGTACAAAGGCCACCCTAAGATGAGTGTGGCAAGAAGAGTAAGTGCTCTTCCTAGGGGGTTGTTCAAGTATTTGAGATACCATTGAACTTGTGACTTTGGTTTTGGGATAAAAGCTTCATCATGTTCAATTGAGCATGTGTTAGAATGGTGCCTTCTGTGACTATACTTCCATGAGAAGTATGGGACATAAAGGGCTGAATGGAGGATGAAGCCAAGTATGTCATCAACCAATTGGTAATCACTGAAGGCATGGTGGCCACATTCATGTGCTATAACCCAAACTCCAGTGGAAATGCAACCTTGGAAAACCCAATAAATAGGCCATGCAATGATGCTAAGAGGGTATGGTAGGAGGTGGAAATAAGTGGTGGCTTTGTAGAGGAGGGAGACCAATGTGAGATCCAAGACAAGGTAGGAAATAGAACGGAGGAGGGAGCGGCGGAAGCAGTGGGGTGGGATGGTTTTCTTCAGTTGGTTAACCGTGAATGGAGGCTTTGTCGCCGGCGTTCGGTGGTGAGGCTCCTTCTTCTCTTCAAGGTTGAGTTTGGAGACTGCCATGGTAACTGTCTTCTACTTGTCCTTCATTGAAACACAAGGAGACTGTAAATACTTAATTCAATGATAACAAGAAGAAAGGTCTAAAGGAAAGTTGCTACTTACACCAATTTTTTTTTTAAGGACAAAACTTAGGTACAATTCTATATGTATATTAGGTGTTTTTTTCCAATGGTAATAAGACATGTGTAACACCTGTTATATATGTTATGTTTTAATTGATAGTTGTGTTTTACATGTTTTATTGTAATTGGAAAACAACACTTAATATACCTATAGAATTGTTATACATAAGTCTTGTCATTTTTGTCAATTAAATCTTGATGAGTTTTAAAACATGGAAAAAAAAACATGGAAAATGTTTTTTCGCCCCAAGCACTTGTTGCATCCTATGTGACTATGGCTGAATATTGTCATATGTCTTACATATAATTAAAATTAAAACGAATATATCATAAAAATAAAAAGAGTTTAATTTCTATGTACTATCAGTGTAAAGTATTTTTACACAGACATTCAATAATATCTTGACAAAGTAGCGTCGTTATTGTTTTTTTCTCTTAGTTATTAAAATAAAAGCATATATGTCAAATTATTAGTGGATGTCAGTGTAAAATTTTTTATACTGACAGTGCATACTACTTTAATCCAAATAAAAATAGAATATAATTTAAATGTCATATTTTGTTTATCAAAAAATTTACTGGTTATGAATTTACGATATTAAATGTTTGAGACGAGAGACTTTTAGATACGTTAGGTACAAATAATACATTTTCACCACACAAGTTATCTCTTTTAAATTTTTTTTTTTGAATAAATCTCTTTTAAATTTTATATGTATGAGAATTGGTGTTTTGTACAAAGCAAAAGTGAATGAATGACATGGATATGTTTTTAACCAATAGTATTACATTATTTTAATATTTTAATAATATTTGTTATTTGAAAATTTAACATTAATGTTGAATATCGGTTTTCCGGAATTAGTATTTGGAATTAGCTCATTCAGATTTGGGAGAAATTATACTCCCATCCCTTGAAGTTTGGCTTAATTTTATTTGATATTTTTCTGATTTAAAAATTACACCTGTTTTTTATGTTATTATTTCATTCACCTCTCCTATCGTTATTGTTACACTTACTCTTATTTTTTTCAGTTGCATCGAGTCTGATATCACAAAACTGCATGAGGTTAATGTAATCCACAACAAAAGTGAACCATCACCCTCTAACTCTTCACTCAAAACTAACACGAATCGACATAAGATAAGATCCATTGACCACAAAACTTAATTCACCAACACCCTCAATATCTCTTTGTTCCATTTTGGTAGTCAGGATAGTCAGGATATGATAGGGGCGGATATGATAAGAGTGTAGAAAAGAAGTAGGATAAGATATGAGCAGGATAAATTATCATATCCAGTATTTGGTATCCATCAGATAACCAACTATATAACATTATAATTTTAGTATGAATTTTAAAATTTTTCGTTTTTATTCTAAATGTTTTTATATTTTATTAGATTTTAGTTTTTATATTGTTTAACTTAAATTAATTTTTTTATAATTTTAAATATTCATTTTTAGTTTTTATTTTACATATAGTTAATTATTAGAATAAATTTATTTATCAGTTTTTAAAATAATATAAAATAACAAATAAACTTTGTGATAAAATAAAAATAATTTCAAAAATAATTATTAATACTTTTATTATTTTAAATATGTTATATTTTATGATACATTTTTTTGATAACCATATTATATTTTATTATATTTTAAATTATTATTTTATTATACTTTAATTATTTGTATATAAAATAATTTTTATATTTTATTATACTTTAAATCACATGTCCTATCGTTAAGTTTTAACCCAGCTCCCCCCTCATGATAGAATTTTAACTAAATGGACAAGATAAGATAGGTGACATGATTGATTTATTCTATCCTGCTGGCTCACCAAATAATAGTTTCAGATATAATATGATAGCTTATCCTGTCATGTCTTTCTTATCCTGACCACCAAACAAACCCTTAGTGGCTTCGATGTTTATTCATGGTGATTCTAAGTGGTGAATTGAGAGTGATGATGGATGAGTTTTGTAATCTAATTAGTGAATCCATTAACGATTCGTAATGGTTCTAGATGGTGTGTTGTGGGTGATGATTAAGTTTCACTGTGAATTATATTGACTTCCCCTAAAATTTTGTGATATTGCCCCCTATACCCCGGAAAACGTGAAGGTGAGTGTAATGTTGAGGGGATATAAATATAGTGACAATATAAACTCCGAAAAAAAAGTCAGTGTGATTTTGTAAACAAAAGAAGCATCGAATGCAATTAAATCAAAACTCAAAGTTAAGTATAATTTCTCCTTGGTTTTTTTTATTTATTAAAAAAGACATCATCAAAATATTCTAAGGGGATTTTTTTTATTATAAATATTTTTTAAATATAAAATAAAATAATCTAAAAATTATTTTAATATTAGATGTGTTACAAAAATTCAGAATTTAATAATTATATATACGTCGATATTTTACTGTGTTTAGTTTTGTTTTAACAAAATTTATTTTGTACGTTTGCGTTAATATTTTGATAAACTTATAAAATGTTTAATACGCATTTGAATAATGTAAATTGTGTAAAACATCATATTGCTTTATTTTGAGATCTGAAATTATCTTTTATAACATGAAAAACCTACATAATTTTTATTCTTTATCCCTTTAATTATTTTACAATTTTATCAATATCTTTTGACTCAATTTTAATTATTTAGTTACTATTTAATAATATATAGTGTCAATTACTTATTTATATTTAATATATAATAATTAATAGAATATAGATATAGACTTACAATTGTATCTTTTTATATTTTTAAACTTAAGTTATAAGTATTAACATGTGGTTGATCCGAGTGGTAATGGACTCGATCGCACCCCTTGAGCTAGTGGTTAAAGGTTCGACTCCTGACTCTTGTGTATGGAAAAACTTAGTTAGGAAAATGTAACCCTTAAATGCCCTCTAGATCTCCTAACGAAGATTAGTCATTATTTATGATATGGAAAAAAAAATCAACCAATAAGTAAACATGTTTTTATAAATATAGCGATTAAATCAATACATCTATTTTAATATACTCTATTTAATTTGTGTTTAATTAGTTTTAACCCGAACGCTCAATATTGCTATTGGTGCCGCATAAGAAGAAAAGCACTAATAATTACTGTTTAAAAATGACATCAGCTTCATACCTTTGATCTGGCCTTGGAACAAAACTCAAATCAAAATTGATTCACTATAAAAAGAGAATTGGAAATGAGGATTAGTGGATTACTTGTACACTTCGTGTCTGTCAAATACCCTCTGGATTCAAGTTCTCAGCCTAGAGTTACTCGGTCTACTTTTGATTTATTATCTTCACAAAGCAATTCCTCTATATATAACTTCAATGGTACCGTCAATGGAACCATGGACGTGAAAATAGAGGCTTGCGAATCATAGGTTCCTTCGTTAGATTCTTTATTAATTTATAAATTATTAATTAATGTTCCAGCGACATTAGCCACATTTTATGCTTTAAAAGTCACCTATTTGGAGACCAAAGCTCTCGATATTCTCATCCAAGTTATTAATAAATCAAAAAGCATGAATTTTAGCGATCTCCTTTCGCCACACTATTTTTCTTCTGATAAATATCAGACTTAATTACAGTTTTGGTCACATATTATTCGTCATGTACAATTTTGATCCCTGATATTTTTTTGTGCATATTTAGTCCCTGTGTTTTTTCAATGTTGTAAATTTGATCCTTTTATCCAATGTCTGTCAATTTTTTTAATGATCAACATAGAGGAATTACTTCTCTAAACACATACAACCTCTGGTTGAGATTCTCTCTCCTCCGCGTCTCCGATTCAACATGATTCAGTGACTCATCTTTACTATTTACTGGTTTTGTCCCCTTTTTTTTCGGAATCTCCACAACATGATCCTTTACCACAAAAGCTCTAAAAGAGGTTATATGTGGTTAAAGTAGTGGTTCTATGTGCTTAGAAGAGTGACTCTTTTATGTTGATCATTGGAAAATTGATCGACATTGATAGAAGGACCAAATTTGCAACATTGAAAAAACCGAGGGACCAAATATGCACGAAAAAAACTTCAGGGACCAAAATTACACATAACCAATAATAGGGGGACCAAAACCGCAATTAAGCCTAAATATTAACAAGCGATTGGTTGAGAAATAAAAAAAGTTATTTTTTATGAGATACAATATGTTTTTATAAAAATAAATAATAAAGGTAATAATTAAGAAATAAAAAAATAATTTTTTTTATTAATACTGCAATCATTATTTTATAATATGAGAATTTCTCTTAAACCCATGTAAAACAAAAGGATTTAGTGTAACACCCCGTTTTCTTGCGTCTTGACCGGTAATTAAATTTTATATTATTACCGGGGATCTAGAAAATGATTTTGAGGAAAAGAAAATCATATTTGAGATCTTCTATATCGAAGGAAGTTACAGTGAAATTTGGGTTTAAAACTCAGACGGAAACCGATCTGCGTTTTTATTGACAATATAATTTTATACCGGCAGAAAACTCTAATTTCGGTTCGAAAATGAAAAATTTCAAAATGTTGCCACTTGTTGTGGACATTGTATATTTCAAGAATTTCTACTCAAAAATAAAATATTTTATTTTATCGGCTGAAGTCTTAGCGAAAAACGGTCGAAAACCCTAATCGGGTAAATCGACGGAGATGGAAACGGATCTGCAGAGGTGTGCCAGAGCATAGGAGTAATGACTCAACATTGACAAATCGCCCTAGTGAGTTATCTAATGACTCACCACTTGTCATCATGACTTCTCTCCAATTTAGTGCAGCCCCTCCATTAAACCAAACTCATTTCATTTTGATTTCATGTAATCATCTTCCTCTCAAAAACCCTAATCGGGTAAATTACGGAACCAGACACGGATGCGCAGAGATACACCATGAGACAGAACGTCGAGTCACCCATGTTGACTCATAAGGGATGAGTCACCATGGTGAGTCATGGTAGTGACTCACCTCCTTCATCAATGCCCATAAATGCCCATAAATGCTAGAATCAAAATATCTAGATATCTTGGACCTTAACCTAACCGATGCTTAGTTAACTTCAATGAAGGTTAGCCAACCATGATAAACCACAAAAATATCTTCTCCTCACTTGGTAAACCAGATGGCAGCCACCACCACTCACTCCTTTCATTTTATTTTCATTTCTTCACACACAAAATACCCTTTGATCTTTTAATGAATTCCTTTGATGTCCAACAAGTGTTTTGATAATTTTATCCTTCTATCATATATAAATTCGACCAGCCACCTTCACTTCTGGTCATCCATCCATTTTGCTTCACCTTATCATGATGATTCATTAAAAATATCTAAGTTATAATATATTATTTCTTAACTTAACCTTGACCATGATTAAACCAACCATGGTTCAACTAAAATATCTTCTTCCTCTTTGTGGTGTAAAACATGGCCACACCTCCTAGCCACACTTTCACCACACATTTCCTTCCTAGCAAAATGATTCCTAAGGCTAACTAGGTTAAAATATTATATTTTCTAACTTAACCTAACCTATGTCTAGTTGCCTTCAACCATGGTCTTCATTTGAATTGATGAACCAAATTCCTTTTCCTCAATTGTCAAGAGATGCACGGCCAAGACCACATCACCATACCCTTGGACTTCATTTCACTTCATTTCATTTCATTTGCTTTCAATTCATTTCACTCCTAAGTTATCATCCAAGTTCATGACACAAAGTGTTCTTCTTTCCTCTCTTTTACTAAGTTTCGGTCATTCTCATCAATTCTTGATCCAATCACTTGTTTGATAAACCAAGAGTAGATCCATCATTCTCTTCTCATTCTAAACCTAATCCATCCCACACAAATTTCTATTTTGAAGCAAAATCTTTTCCTTGTTCTTCATACACAAATTCGGCCAACATCACTTCTCCATCATCCAAGAGTTTTTTTCATGAAGCAACCATAGATCCATGATCCTCTCATCATTATAAGCCTTTGTAATCTCACACAAAATCTCATTTTGAGCTTTCTTTCAAAATGGGTATTTCTTGCCTAGAGGAAACTATCACCTGATCCTCAACCTAGGGGGGAGATTACTACTATCCTACCTTAATGTACATATGTATGTGATTTATATTGTTTTTGTGTTGTCTTGAAACCCTAAAAGTTAGGGTTAGGGTTATGTCTTTGTGTGTTTGTGAGCCTCTAAGAGGACTTGGTCTAATAATTATGTGGTGTATGTTGTGTGATGAAAATTTATGGATGATATGTTTATTTGATGCATGATGGTTAAAGAAAATTTGTTGTATGCTTACTTGATCATTGAAAGATAATATGTGGAATATACTAAATAATCATGCCATGATTTAGTGTTTGAATACATGAATATGTATGATGTTTTGAGATTGATTGATGAAGAGAAAATCTGCATTTGTGTTGTACATGGTTTCAGACATGATGAGAAAAATGATATGAGAATCTTAAGGATTAAAATCATGGAATCTTATAAGTATTTCAAGTTTTTAAAGGATAACAAAACCAAGAAAAATCACTAAGTTTGCAAAATTGTCTTTATGGCAGTATACACTGCCTTGTCCTATTTTTTTTTAGGACTGCCTTATTCTATTTTAAAGGATCCAAAATTGGTTTGAATTGAATTGGTTAATTATATTGAAAGTTATGGGTTTTTAAAGAAATAAGGACTAATATGCAAATTCTGAGAATTTTCGGGACTGTTCTGAAAATTTTATTTTTAAGTATTATGATGATAGTACTTAATGATATAAGACCATAGAAATTGGTTTGGTGTTAATTGGATTAATACATAAAAAGATATAAACTTTTTAGGAAACAAGGACCTTTTTGCAAATATTGTAAAATGTGGGGCAGCAATGTAATTTCTGGAAATTTTATGAGGACTGGAAAAATATTTCTATAGAAGTTGGTTTGGTGTGATTTGAAGTTTTAGTTAAAAAGTTATAAGGTTTTAAGTACATAAGGATCTTTTTGCAAATAATGAAAGTTTAGGGACTAAACTGTAATTTTAGAAAATTTATGTAACTAGACAGTTAGAAACTGTTTTTCATACCTATCTAAGTGTTCCAAAACTCCAAAATGAGTCTTGGACCATTAGGGTTAAAGATCATTGAAAAAGGACTTACACAATTTACAAAATTAACGATGTTCGATCGAGTTTTTAGGAATTTTGTATAAATGGTGAGAAAGATGTAAAATCAGTGTTTCAACATCCTAAAATGAGTATTATGACTAAGGAAAGTTATATATTTGAGGTGAAGAACCATATTTTCAAAAGTATGGCTTTTGAGCCTAAATTCAGTAAAAAGCGGCGAAACAGTCGTTAAGCGTTTCTAAAGATTTTCGAGAAAAGGTTTTGAGGGATTTGGTACTTATGTATTTTGATGGAATCTAATTTCAAAATGGTTTGATTTTAACCAAAGGTTTTGGTTTTAAGACAAAAAGAATTTTAGTCCGTAAGGACAGGTATTTACAGTAAAATGCAAAACCTAAGTCATAAATGACTTAGTGAAAATATGAAATTAATAGTTTAAGACTTATGGTGAAGCAAGACCGTTTGTCATAAAGTTTTGATAATTCCATATCCATTCATCCATAATGCTTAATGACAAAGAGTAATTTATGGTTACTTGCTTGACAAGTAATTCCGTTCGGGAATGGACTTACAGATGTATAATGAGTTGGTGAGAACGACCAACCTTCATAATATACTAAATCGTTGAAACATGGATAAACCAATGAGGGGATCCTAAATCTTGTGCAAGGATTCACAGGTTGGTACTATCTTGCCTCTAGAATGGCTATTGATTCCGTCAAAGGAATCCCGAAGTTTATCCGGTGGATAAATACGAATGCACATGCCGTTATCGGCTTAATCCAAATGAAATTGTAAGTAAGGCCTTTGTGCCTAGGAAGCGGGATGACATGCTCTGTGCGCATGTGGACGTGCTAGTGACGATCTTCAATGGTCTTGGTGATGATCAGGGTAGGAAGGCCATAGATGTCCAGTTGGTGATTCTTCTGGTCGTGGTGTTTCATGCAATACATTGACATCTACTACTAGATGCTAGCCATACCAGGTTATTGAGAATGTTTCACAATAAGTTCTAATTCCACATGTGGCTGTTATTATTGTTTCGCACAAGATGCCTAATATTGGCAGTTGTGAAACATCGAGCTCTAACCACTCCTTCCGAATGTTCTCTTAAGCTCAGGAGTTAGGGTCAGATCTCCCTTGAGGCTGTGTAGGAATGGGACTATGCAATTTCAATCAGTTATCTCTATTCTCTAGTCTCAATGAATTGACAACGTCTGATGTGTTTTGAGAAGCTTGTTGTGTGTAGATATTGTTTACCTTCGGGTATGTGTGAATTTATTGTTAATCATCTGGTTATACTGTGATATGTGTGTTGTCATATGTATGTGAGTCGTATCACTGCATGTCTGCCTTATGTGTAAGATAAATGGAAATCTCACCTCCTTATTTTTATATTGCCTATGTCGGTTGGCTATGTGCTTTTGGTATTCTTTTGAGAAGATTGAGACGTCAAGATGTCCCTTGACTGACGCACCGTAGAGATTGCGGTTTGAGCGTGCAGACGATATGTTGGAGTTTCTAGTGGACATCTTCTAGACTGTTGATAGGTTCGTAGACCATGTTTTTCCTCTTGGAAGAGGAAAGGGCTTAGTTAAAGAGTTACTTTTGTAGTGACTCTAGTAGTGTCTTTTGCGATGACGTTGGTAGTGGACTCAAATAGAGTTTTCACTAGAGCTCGTCAGTTGGGTTTATCCTTCTCACGATGCATGAGAGAGGATTGTCTTTTCTATTTTAGTTTGACCAGTTGCGTATGTTTGGGAGTTAATGAAACTGTGTATGGAGCTGCGACTCCAAGTATCTTATATTTTAGGAGCTGCGTCTCCATATCTTTATGCGGGGTCTGTATATTTCTATGATATCTGTTTATAAGTCGGGTTGGGTATTATGTTAACGATTTTTGAACTTATAATCTTAATTATAATTATGAAGTATTTTATTTCACGTTTACTTATTTCCAAGCATTAACATTAATGTCTTGCGAAAGAAAAAAAAATTACCCCATTTTTATAGCCAATTTTAATTAACCTATTTTTTAGCCTTAAAATGTCACTTAAGATGTAGCGCTCTAGAAGGGTGTTACATTCAGAACCTTCTACACGGTGACCAATTGTTACATTACCTTAGGTTTGATGATGTGATGTCATTGTATTTATAATTGAGGTACTCAAGTTTTCATATTTGCAAAATATTCCCTATTAATTTAATATTATTATTATTTTTAGTTTTAGTTTGAATCCAGCTTTCGTTTTTGTTGCCAAACAACTCACTCACGGTGAAACCCTACTCCTCTGTCATTCATTCCTCTTCTTCTTGTAACCCGATACAAGTTCCGGCGAGTAATCTACCAATCTTGCACTACTTTTTCGATCTCGGTGATCTACTTTTCGGTTTCATTTGAGATCCACTATAATGTGATATACTGCAGGATTGCATTGGTCCTTTTGTGATTTCTATTGCTTCGGCGCTATTGAAGTAGAAACTGAAATGATACAAAACAACACTAGAATGGGGGTTGAATAGTGTTTTCTCAAAGATATTTCGTAAAGCAATTTTTCAAATAAAACAGACAACAAGAGCTAAAGATAGACGCTAGATAGGCGTCTAATTAGAAGATAAAAAAAAGTTAGAAAAACTTAAGCAGAACTTTCAGCAGTCACAAACATTCTTCAATGTTAGTAACATATATAATAAAAAGTCAATAATAAAATATCTAGAGGGAAGATATAAGCACACAAAGATTTATCCTGGATCACCCATAACACTTGGGCTACATCCAGTCCTTGGTTTTACCAAACTTTTGCACTATAACTGATCAGGTTACATATGAGTATTTTTTTCACACCTAGCCTCTCTAGGCTCACACAACAAAGACGATTATTCTTTTCACACGTAGCCTCTCCAGACTCAATTAAGTATTCTTTCAGGGAGTCTTTTTAGGCTTTACAAGATAATGAACTTTGTTTGAAGCAACATCTTCACTTTACATCAACTAGCAAGTCAATCGTATAACAATCAATGAGTGAATATAGAATAACAATGGGTTTGACTGCTTGAATGGACTTCTCTAAGGAATGTACAATGAAGATCTTAAAGAGAATAATGTAGGATACAAATCAAAATATTTCAGGTTTTGAGTGCTTGTGTTTTCTCTTAGTGTGCTTGAGCATGTTCTCTAAATCTGTTTTTTTTTTTGGGTACTTGTATTGCATTCTCATAATGTGGGCAGCTTCACTGTTCTCCTTAAATAGATTTTTTTTACCAAATATATCCGTTGGAGAGATGAACTCAGAATTTGTCCTTTGTCCATTGGATACAAAAGAGTCGTTCTGTACACGTGCAACATTAATATGTACTTTACCTGCTTTTCTTTATGCTTTATGAGTAGCAGACTTCATAGTAGGCATAAAGTCTGCTTTTGATTTTCTCGGGTCAGAGTAGTGCAGAGCTTTACGTACTTGTGCAGCAGCAAAGTGATTTTTACATTTTGTCCTTTCTGAAAGATGTGAGAGAAAAGTTCTTTGATAAAGAATATAATATCCTTTGTCTCAAGGTCCTCGATTCTAATCCTTTAGGACACCACGATCATCTTCTTCACTATGCTTTTGGATGAATAATTCTTTTGGACTTATCGACTTCAAGCGAGTCTTCTGGAATCATAATGACTGCTTGATATTTTGCTTCAGTAGACGCTTCATACCAAATTTCGCTCATGCAGAAGTTTAGAAGTATTCTTGATTCTGTTGACTTGAGTGTCCTAACACGACTTTGGACACTTCTTTCCTTTGTGTTAGACAAAACGAGTCAGACATTAGACACTTGATCATCAAACTTGTTGAATTTTGCAACTTTTGATATTTATGATATCTGTTGTAACTTGATAGTCAGTTTTTCTTAGGTTATTCTTCATAGAGAAATTTAAGCTTCAATCTTCACTGAGTAATACAAATCTATTTGACTTGATTTGCTTCTTGTATATCAGATGATGGTTCTTCAGACACTTGAATATACTTTGACATAACTTCCGACTTCATGACTTTGCTTAAAGATGACATAGGAGTATCCTGACTTGATTCTTCTTGATTAGAGGATATTTCTTTTCTTCGCTGAAGGTCTTCTTTGAGATACTTCAATGAATATATTTAATCTTGTAATCCTTTCTTTAGACATTTGAATAGCTGATAGCTTCCGCAAGCGCATGGTTCTATCGTGTAATAAAATATCATTCCTACAAGGATTTTGTATTGATTACCACTTTCTTCTCACTATGATGATTAGCTAGACCAATTCACAATAAGATGGCAAATTGTTGAAAAGGCACAACTGAACTGAACAAAGACTTGGTTTAAAATCAATGGAATAAAGCTCTTGAGATCATAGTTCTTCACAATGGCAAAGTATAGCAAATCTAATTTTTCTAATGCTATGAGTGTTGAGTATTTAAAGGCAAAATATGTAAGTATATATTTGATTATGTTTTGATGATTGACAAACACTAACCATAAGCATGCAGGATAAAAAGAAAATATTATTTCCAAGCATGCAGGTACTCAAAGGCTAATAAAGCAAGGAATAAAGAAGCTAGGAGTATCAAAGTTTCAATCATCAAGACCTCAAGCAAGATTGGGTAAATATATTAGGTCTTAGATATCTTGTAAGGGTATGATGACTTAAACTTAATTTGGCTCAATTAATCAATTTAACTAAAAATTACACTTTTGTTTAAAAAGTTTTTAATTGAGCTTTTGATTAGCAATGTGTTTTTCAAATTAAAAAGAAAACTGATTTGACAAAAAAAAAATGATAATATTTTTTTTAAGTATATTTCAAACTGTGCACGTTGAATGTAAATTAAGTTAAGCTCTAATATATTAAAATCTTTTTGTTAATCGGTGCACATTGAGTTCTTCTCAATTGAATGATATAAACATTGAATGCAAATCTCTTTCTAATTAGTAGTCAATAAATTCATTTAATTTGAATAATACAAAGTGCATATCCTGCTTTGAATACATTTGCATCCAACGTGTATAAGCTTCATCACATCCAATATATATAAATTGCAAACTATGTCTCACTGTGTGATTATTTTTATCAGTCCGTGGAACAATATTCTTTTAATCAATTAATACCTATTTTGATTCAATCAATTTCCACTGTTGTACGATGGATTACTTAGCAACGTACACTACCACAATATCAGCATTTGGTCATTATTGTCTCAACGTATACTTCCAGAAAATTAAGTTGTTTCCAATTGGTTTTCAAACGGTCTTATTTCTAAACACTATATAATGTGGTTTGTTCACACGAAAAGAGAGAAGAACATTGAATAAAAATTGTCTTACACTCTGAAATAATTTGAGCCAAATTTTGTGAGAATATCATCATACTCATAGTGCTTCAAATTGTATTATCTGCACTAGGTAGAGTGCTTCAAATTTATACTCATAGTACTTCAAATTGTATTATCTGCACTAGGTAGAGTGCTTCAAATTTATTCTACTACTTGTATCAACTCTATAGGGTGAGGTATCCCTAGGTTGAGGGTGAGGTATCCCTGTGGTTAGAAGGTGAGGTATCCTTCTATTGTAAAAGGTGTTGCATTCCTTTGGTGTGTGACTTTAGGCTCAGAAGCATGGGTGAGGTATCCCGGAGGCGCGAGGGAGAGTGCTAGAGTTTGAGGCTCTTACACGTGGTGGGTGAGGTATCCCAATAGGCGTGGTTAGAGTGCTCTGTTGTGTACAAAGGTTGCAAGCACCATTTTTAAGCTTGTTTATTAGTGGAAGAAAATCCCACAGGTGGAGTGGGGACTGGACGTAGGTCACAAGTGGTTGGTGGCTGAACCAGGATAAAATCCGTGTGCAAGTATTCTCTTCCCTATCTCCATTGTTTAATTAATATTATTGCTCGCATATTCATATTTTGTTTATTCCTTATTGTGTGATTTAATAATTAATTTTGAGAAAATCGTTTTTGATAAATTATTTTAGAAAATTTTATAAACCCAATTCACCCCCCCTCTTGGGTCATGGTTGCCACGACCAACAAATGTAGATATTACCTTCTTTCAAAGGACACTATTGTGTTTAAGCCAATAAACTTCCTATTTTCATGGTAGAAATATTAGCAAAAACCCATTAAGAACAAATATTTTTTCAGAAGCCTCAAGGTTAGAAAATCTATTTTCATGACTTAATTCACTTTTCAGTATTGGCTATGCAAAATTTGAAAGAAATAAGAACACAAAGTTGAACTAAAAGAACAACACTGATAACAAAAGGAAATTAGAAATAACAATAATTCACCACTGGAATTACCATAATCCCAAGATAAGAAAACTACTTACTATTACTCATAATAAAAACAATCAAATATAGTTGAAACATCAAGAAAGTGAAGAGGAAATAGAAATAGAAAACAGAGATATAGAGATGAAGGAGAAAAGAGAAGTCCTATAAAAACTTTCAGAAAAGTAACCAGAATTCCAAAACTTACAAAACAACAACTAAAAAACTAAGAGAAAAATGAGAAATTGGGGTGATAATTTCGTGCCCCATAGCATCTGAAACCCCCTTCTTTATAGTCTTTTAAAGCCCCATTTACAACCCATTAAAGAACCTTTTGGAATAATTCAAAATTAATTGAGCTGTTACAAAACTGATGCAAAATATGGCCATAATGGCCATTACTGGCAGGTAGTAATTCGCACTAATTGACCCTTGTTGTTCTGGCTTCCACGAAATATGGTCGTAATAGCCATTACTGGCCAATATGGGCAATATTTCTCTTTGACATTGCATTTTTTCCACCCAAAATATGGGTGTAATCTCCAATACTAGTGGGTCATAATTCCTCCTGTTTTTTTACCAATTCCTTCTTGTTTTCCAGTACTTCCACCTAATAAAAAAAAAACAAAGCAAAAAGGTAGTAAAATAGAACAAAAGTAAAATAAAATCCTACAATAACCTATAAATCAAAAGCATAAACTTATATAAAAATCTAACTTATCAATAGCTTGTTTGATCAATTTCATGAGTGCCTTGATTTAGCCATCAAGGAGACGATTGAGCTGTGACTTTCTTTATAGTTCGTTGATCAAACACTTGCTTTCAACTGTGTTTGAACTTTGTTCAAAAGCATGATATGCTTTGCAACCTTCCAGTCTTTTCTTTGATTGTTTTGCTATACATATTCTGCAATAAGATTTGTGTTCCTGCGCATCTCAAATAGAATATTAACAATGCTCATATAGTTCATTAAAATCATTTCCTTAATGTTTGGATTCATCAAAACACAATGGTCAAACACTTAGCACAAAGCTTAGTAGATGTTTGGAGACTTAACATAAACTCGATCCTAATCGTTTGTTCCAGATAACATATGTGGAGCCATTTTTTGTTGTGTTGTGATTGTCTTCTTTGTTTTGGTCCTTTGTTTTGTACGGGGTGGGAGAGTGGACAAATTCATTTTTTTCCCATATATTGGGTAATTCTGTGTTATTAACACAATTTTATTTCATTCTCATCAAGATGAGTACAGTAAAAGTTGAATTCATCTGCTTGGGGGTACACCAATGGTGGCCTTCAGAACATTCCTATAGCCAAGAAATTACAATTTGTTGCTTGTCACATTAACTTGTATTGCTCAAACATTCTCTTACCCCCATAATTTCAAAGAGGTTTCTTTTTATTATTCTAGCTTGATTGTTTTCACAGGCTGGATTTCCACTAATATTTCCATAATCATTCTTTACTAGATGGTCATTAGCAAGAAATACCTTTAGAGTAAATTAAGAAAAATTTCTTACTTTAATTATTATGAACTAGTGCTGGAACAATGATATATAATCCTTACTCTCCTTCAAGATCAGACAATTTGGTTATCATGCTATTTTTTGAAATGACAACATTATTTATTTTTTGCAGTAGATATTCTAAGATAATGACATTAACAACATCACATGTTGAAATGTTATAATGAGATGCCTAGGACTAACTAGTTGTTGCTATAGTTATATTTTTGTTATTCGTTCCTTTTTTTAATGTGGCCAGGTGTAGTTAGATGGATTGGGGACCCTGGTGCTGATTTTTGTAGCAGGGTGTATCATTTTGGCTTGTTGCTTTTTTGGTCTTAGACAGGTTGTGTTTTTGTTTTTGGTAGGGGTGGCTTCTTTGGTACTTGCATTTTCTTTGTATTGTTTGCGGGTTAGGGTACCCCTTATACCTTTTAATAATATCCTAATTTTTTTTTAAAAATAAGTTTTTTTAAAATAGAAAAAAATACAAAATGGTTCAATACATATAACAACAGTCTTTAGTAAGTGATATATATATATATATATATATATATATATATATATATATATATATATATAAGAGAAAAACCTTCTTTTTCAAAGAAATAGGTATGTTTACAATTTTTTGGACCATGAGCCATCAGATATAGAATTTGATTCTAATTAAGAACACGTGTGTGTGTGTGTGTGTGTGTGTGTGTGTGTGTGTATTTCTGTGAAAATCTACCTCCATTCGCCGTCGTAAATACACCAAGGTAGTAGAAACATGTTACACATGGAAATTTATTCAAACATGAAGCATGTTAACAATAAATCAAAAAACATATTAACATTTAAGAAGATTAGTATTGAGCATACCCGAGCCTAATCTATCCCATTTATCATTTCATAATTAGGAGACGTCAATGATGGTGTAAATTAGGGTTCATAATAGCAACTTGTATGAAACTTTGGTCTTGAACTACCAATTGCAATATAAGGCTCCATTTAATGAACACTAGTATTGTTCACAATTCATGATGATATTTGCATTTGATGTTCAAACAGATTGGATAGAGGGCCCCAACCAGGAGCATTTGATGGATAAAAATTACTAGGAAAAATGCTAGTTTGTTCATAATGATTGGGAAGATATCTAGGGCAATTCACAGTTCCATTTATAAAACACAAGTTTGCTACATGGGGATCAAGCATAACATTTCCATGAATGTTTCTTGGGTCATAAAAAGGCATCATATTAATGCCTTCACTTCCAATTTCAAAATAGAAAGGCAAATCTCTCAGAGGAGAATTTATATTGTTAATTAACCAAGGGCAAGGTCTCATAGTTTCATCAAAATGTGGAGTAAGCCCAAATGGTTGCACTGAGTAATTAGTTGCACCCATTGTAGTTTCTTGGGAGCTAAAGAAAGGATGATCATAGCCATCTTGGTAAATTAAGGAAGGTTCTGGGACCTAGACGAGTAATGGAACTTGTAAACCTCTTCTATAGTCGTCTGGCAATCTGTTAGCGTGTACAAAGGCCCCAAAGTCTCTATTGGGTGACCATTTGCAAGATCATTCCATTAGGATGATATGTTTACATTATAGTTGACACAGTTGGTTATTCTATTTGTTAAATCTTGAACTAGATATGATTCCTTGTTCCTTGGTTTTATATTATTAAAAATTGAAAATAACTATTAAACTAGAACATGCAATGTGCTGATATGTACTGCAATGTGCAAATAACTATTCCTTTTGATCATGACATCCAACATATGTACTGCATATGGCTCACTTCAATGATTTTTCCGTTATAAATTTGGATGATGATAAAGATGTGAATTTTGTTGATAGTGTTGATGATGTTGTAGAGATGAGCCTAGAAGTTATCAAACTGCAATCACTAGAGCACTGTCCTGAAAACTACCATCAAGATTCACATCTTTATCATCATCCAAATTTCCAACAAAAAATTCATTGAAGTTATCCATATGTAGTACATATATAGGATGTCATGATCAAAAGGAATAGTTATTTGCACATTGCAGTATATATTAGCACATTGCATGTTCAAGTTTAATAGTTATTTGCAATATTTGATAATATAAAACTAAGGAACAAGAAATCATATCTAGTGCAAAATATAACAAATAGGAAGACCAACAATGTCAACTATAATATGGACATATCATCCTTTTGTATTGATCTTGCAAAAGGTCACCTAAGAGGCTTTGGGGCCTTTGTACATGCTAACAAATTGCCAAACGACTATAGAAGAGGTTTATAAGTTCTATTACTCGTCTAGGTCCAAGAACCTTCCTTAATTTACCAAGATGGCAATGATCATGGTTTCTTTAGCTCCCAAGAAACTACAATGGATGCAACTAATAACTCAGTGCAACCATTTGAGCTTGCCTCAAATTTTGGTGAAACTATGCGACCTTACCCTTGGTTAATTAACAATATAAATTCTCCTCAAAGAGTTTTTCGTTTCTATTTTGAATTTGGAAGTGAAGGCATTAATATGATGCTTTTTTATGACTGAAGAAACATTCATGGAAATGTTATGCTTGGTCCTTATGCAACAAACTTACATTTTATCAATGGAATTGTGAATTGCCCTAGATATCTTCCCAATCATTCTAAACAAACTATCGTTTTTCTAGTAATTTTTATCCATCAAATGCTCCTGGTTGAGCCCCTCTACCCAATCTGTTTGAACATCAAATGCAAATATCATCAGGAATTGTGAACAATACTAGTGTTCATTAAATGGAGCCTTATATTGCAGTTGGTAGTTCAAGACCAAAGATTCATGCAAGTTGCTATTGTGAACCCTATTTTACACCATCATTGACGTCTCCTAATTATGAAATGATAAATGGGATAGATTAGACTTGGGTATGCTCAATACTTATCTTCTTAAAAGTTAATATGTTTTTGAATTTATTGTTAACATGCTTAATGTTTGAATAAATTTCCATGTGTAACAGGTTTATACTATCTTGGAGTATCTATAGAGGCAAATAGAGGTGGATTTTCACAGAAATGTATATACATGTTCTTAATCAGAATCAAATTCTATATCTGATGGCTCATGGTCCAAGAATTTGTGAATATATCTATTTCTTAGAAAAGGAGGGGGGCGGGGGTGTTCTCTAATCTATATCACTTGCTAAGAGCTTCTGTTATATGTATCAAACCATTATGTGTTTTTCAATTTTTAAAACACTTAGTTTTTTCATATGTCAGGTATATTATTAAAGGGTACAAAGAGTATCCTAACCTGCACACAATACAAAGAAAAGGCAGGTACCAAAGGAGCCACCCCCACCAAACAAAAAAACCACAACCTGTCCCATGAACAAAAAATCAATAAGCCAAAATGATACACCCAACTATAAAAAATCAGCAACAGGGTCCCCAGTCCAACTAACTACACCAAACCAAAATCATTACAAAAGAATGAATAACAAAAAGAAAACTATAGCAACAACCAGTTAGTCCTTGGCATCTCATAATAACCTTTCAACATGTGATGTTATTGATGTCACCATCTTAGAATATATATTGCAAAAAAATAAATTATGTTGTCATTTCAAGAAATAGCGCGGTGACCAATTTTCCTGATCTTGAAAGAGAGTAAGAATTATATATCACTATTCATGCACTAGTTCATAATAATTTAAGTTAGAATTTTTTCTTACTTTACTATAAAGGTATTTCTTGCTAACGACCATCTAGTAAATAATGATTATGGAAATATTAGTTGAAATCCAGCTTGTGAAAAATATCATGCTAGAACAATAAAAAGGAACCTCTGTGAAATTCTAGGGGTTAGAGAATGTCTGAACAATATAGGTGCATGTGGCAAGCAACAAATTGTAATTTCTTGGCTACATGAATGCTCTAAAGGCCACTATTAATGTACCCTAAGCAGGTGAATTCAACATTTAGTGTACTTACCTTGATTATATCGATGAGAATGAAATGAAATTGTGATAACAACACAAGATTATCCAATATAGGAACAAAATGAATTCACCCACATTCCCACCCGTGCAAAACAGAACAAGAACAACGAAGCCTACCACAACGCAACAAACAATGGCTCCACCGATGATACCTGGAACGATCCAATAGGAACGAGTTTCTACTTCAACAGCATTGAAGCAACAAGAAACACCCTAGCACCGAAGCAATCCTGCAGTATTATAGCATATAAGCAACCATTAAAGCAAATGAATGAACCACGAAACGTTACAATGGATCACAAATGAAACCGAAAAGTAGATTACCAAAATTGAAAGAGCAAGATTGGTAGATTACTCACCGGATCTGGTATCGGGTTACAGGAAGAAGAGGAATGAATGACAGAGGAGTAGGTTTTTATCTTTTTTTTATAGGCAAATGTAAGTAGGGTTTTATCGTGAGTGAGTTGTTTGACAACTAGAAAGAAAGCTGGATTCAAACTAATAATAATTAAACAAAAACCCTTTCTTTTAAATGGGCTATGGGTTTTAAACCAGTGGTAATGTAACTATGGGTCCACATGTATATGATACCAAAACCCATTGTTTTACATGGGCTTAAGAGAAATTCTCATTTTTCTTTCATAACATGAGAGAAAAGACGAGAGAAAAACACGAGATAATCTACATCCATACTTTACACCTCTATGATTACTTATCCTTAATATATTCATAAATGATGTATTAAGTTTATGAATAAAAACCTACCTTTTCATTTCTTAATTAATGTCTTTGGGACACTAGTTAGTAATATCATTTCTTAATTAGTTATTAATGTTCCGATATACTCCCTCTGGTCTCTATTATAAGCAAAAAACTCCCAAATTTTTTGGTCCAATATATAAGCAAATTTTAACTACTTCCATCCAATTTAATGACATTCCTTCACTTAATGCAAATATTGTTTTCCAATAACTCATTTTATTCCCAACAACACAAGCAACTTCTCATTCCCGTAAGAATGTTGAATGGTCATCGAAAGTGAATAGTTGGGCAGCAACACATGTTGAACTATCCATATAAAGGGTATTTAATGGGGGATGTATTTCAACGATGAAGATTGAAGTTTAAGATGAAAGATAATTTAGGTAACAAACTTAATTTTTTAAATAAGATTAATGAGATTAACTGTCCACTTTAATATGTGTGTTTTTTTTTTTTTTTTTTAATTTTTCCTTATAATAGAGAATGGAGGGAGTACATTAGTCATTGTTAATTATTATTTACTAACTAAGCATTTTAATATGTGTGCAAACTAAAATTTAATATGATATACATATGTAACATATTATAAATTTAATTATAAATTTAAACTGTTTGATTTGTTAACAATTTTTTTATTTAAAAGAAATTACAATAAAATAAAAAGGTTTATTTATTAGTCAGATTTTGTATTAAAATTGCATGTAATAATTCTTACATAAGATAAATAATTAAATAATATTATATTATATATGTTTTTGATTGTACAATGATAGGTCTTTATTAGCCAATATATGATAATATAATGTATCATAAACTTCAAGAGAAAAACATTAAACAAATAATTAGATAGATAAAAAAAGTGTATATTATGTTTAGGAAGTTTCTTTTTATACCACAAAAAAACTCCAATACACAACAAAAACTTTAAAAATATTTCAATATCCCTAAAATACCCTCAACTATCTTAATACACCCCTAAACCTATATTAAAAAATACACCACTATTTCTACAAAAAGAAAAAAAAAAAAAAGAAATACACCACTCCCCTCCCCTCTTATTCCTCTTTCCCTCTTCTCCCGCTTTACCCCCACCAATTCAATGATTTCCCTTTAATAGGTTTATAGGTTATTTTTGTCTATTTCATTCTTTCCTTTTGAATACAATGAACGCTTAAAAAACTGCTCCTTCTTCTTTTTATTTTTTGTATGAAAACTGCTCCTTCATCAGTCACGAAACTTTCAGGCACGTCTTCATTTTTATATATAGTACCGGAAGTTACGTTGTTTTTATATACCAAAAATATAAACCCGGTAGCTATATTAGTTTAGATTGCTTACCGGAAATAAACTTCCGGTAGCTTTCTCTACAATACTGGAAATGTATTTCCAGTAAGCTACCAGAAATTTAACAAGGGGACGGGTTAAACAACAATACCAAAATAACAACTGCAGCTCCTTGAGCATCCAACCTAATGTAGGTTCGTCCATAAAGATTATAGATGTATTGGAAACAAGCTCCACAATAATGGTTAGTCTTTTTTCGTTGTTCGGTAGATAAGCCGCTTTGGCCAGGGATGCCAACTAAACAATCCTTTATATCATCAAGTTCAATTGTTTCAAGGACTTATTCAACAAATTTCTACTTAGTAGATATACAGAGAAAGTTATAAAATACATGTGTTGTGTGAGAAAGACAAATCATGGAGTAGGTGATAAGGATATCATACCCTTTTTGTGACTGAATCAATCTCCCTCGGCAACCGCAACCAAGCTGAGTATGTGACAGATTCTTCAACTGTTATATATGGAGAATGTATGCCATTCTGCTCATAGTAACCCGAAACTCTTGCAAATGTCTTCTGCACTCTAGGTTTTCCTCCAATTCATATATCTCCTTTAATGACACCTCCAATTTTTCTTCCTGAAAGGACATCCATGAGAGTTGTCTTCCCTACTCCACTGACTCCCATCGATGCAGTAAGATTTCCTAGCCTAAAGGTGCCTGTGATATCTCGGAGCAATTGTAGTTTTTCCTTATCTGAACCATGTTTTTTCATCTCATGTTCATAAGGACAAACTTAAACATTCTTAATTGACAACCATGTCAGCAATATACAAAACAATGACAACAATATAGTTGTGCTCATTACCGGAGGGGTGTCAACAAAATACTGGACATCCTTAAATGCTATTGTCAGTGGCTCTAAGGGCAAGACCATCTTCCCTGTATGACCAACCATGCAAAAGATACCAAAATTCTTTACTATTTGTTTAAAAGTAAGAACTCAGTATTGAGATAAATTATCATAAAGTAGCTTTTTTCACCTGTGCTTTGAGTTTCCCTTGATGTGTGCCTAACATCAATTGTAATTGATTTTAATTCCACATTGTTGCTTTCCCCCTCCCTTCAGTTGAGAAAGCCTCTTTTTTGAAACGAAAGATCAAGACAACTTATTAGGCTCTGAATAGATTTTCCATCAAATCAGTGAATTGAGCAAAAAAAAAAAAAAAAGATGATTGTTTGATTTTTTCTCCCCTTGCAGTAACTTAGATAGGACTTACGTTTTAAATAATTTAATGTTAAGATAAATCCAAAATCAAAAAGTGCTGTAAAACCGAGTAAGGCTGCAATTGATATCCAGAAGAAGTTGCTATCAAAGTCTAAACCACGACTACTTAGAACCGCCCTTCCTGCAGTCATGCTTCCCACTTGGATCCACAAATGATAAAAATACTTTAGATATGTACATATCGTTTAGCTTTTGTTTGGTTCACTACAAGCAAAATGATGATTACCCATAGCCAAAGGTCGTCAGAAACAGTCAAATTCCGTCACAAAATGATTGTGACGGCTTCGGATCCGTAGGCAATAAGCTCGTCGCAAATCGTTTCCGACAGCATAGGCAGTTGCTAAATTTTGAAGGTTACAACGGTCGAGCCCGTCACAAATTTCCCATGACATAAGCTGTCGCAAAGTTTTACAATTACCGATGGCTTGGCAGTCACAAATTTATTTTATTTTATAGTAATAAATATTATTAATTTAACGACGAATAATCTATCAGAATCAACTTTTTTATGAATTACCGATGGGGTGACCGTCGAATTTTTTTTAATTTATTAAATATTTTTTTAATATTTAATATTTAATATTTAATATTTAATTAATTAAATTTTAATATAAAATTTATAGTTAATTATAATTAATTAATTATAAATTTTAGTAATAACATATCATAATTTTTTTAATAATAATTAGTTATAATATTAATAATAATTAATTATAATATGGTAAATCAATAATAATTTTAAATGATAAATAAAATTCATAACTAAATAAAGCAAAATGTTTTTACAAGAGTATGTACATAATAAAAAATGAAATATAATCCTAAAAAAAACTAATAATCCTCTCTATAGCCACGCAACAAATCATCGAAGGATGGGTTCCCCTCATCCCTGATATGGGACGACGGTGGCAGCGGCTGAGGTGTGCGGTGAAAGTTTTGGTCCTGTAGAGGCTGGTCCAAAATGCATCATCAACTCTCTCTGTTGTGCTACCATCATTTGCATCACCTGCATAATCCGGCACTCATGCTTCGCCATCTCCGCCAATAGCTGCTGATGTCTTTCCTCCAGAGCTGCCAATCTCTGCCTCATCTCTACCATCTTGGCAAACAAAAGCTGGACACACATTGATAACCTCGAGTTTAGGGACCCTTCCGACAAAGGTTTATTTGTCTCTGTCAGGAGATTATAAAATTCATGTGCTTTTGCATTCACAGGCTCTTCTGTATTATTTAACTCAAACGACCTAGGCATCATGAGAGCGTCACACGCCATCTCCTGCATTGAAACAAAATGATCTCCATATCCCACTTCTACACAACTACTTGAATCACCAATACAATTTTCGTCAATACCAAAATCAAATTGCGGCAGTTCTTCTCCATGATTTGTCCAAATCCAGTAATTAGCCCTAAATCCAACTTTATACAAGTCGAGCCTCACATCGTCTACATTCTTAATCTTTGTACAGTCGCACTTCACACAAGGACATCTAATTGCCCCCCTATTATTATAATTATTTTGTTGACTTTCTTTGGTAATAAGTTCTTCAACACCATTTAAAAAAGATTGTTTCAATCCCCCTCTGCGTGGATATTGTTGAGACCTCATAAGTCTGAGACACATTCCATGTATAGATTTTTTAAGTTTTGATGATTCCAAATAGGTTAAGTATGGTAATATTAAACCATATGAAATTACCGACATGTCTGATAAGTGTGTAGGAAAATAGACTAAAGGTCGCTCGTCTAAAAACTACTCGTCAAAAATTCAGTCAACAAGGACCAAGTCAACGCTCGGTCAAGATTATGATATACTTAATGATGTGGCAGTAAGCATCTGTCTAAAGAAGACTCAGTGGATCACCTGTCTAGTTTTGGACTGCACTAGCACCTGTCTAGTTTTGAACTTCACAAGCACCCGTCTAAGTTTTGGATTGATTTCCACCCGTCTAAATCTGAACTCCACAAGCACTAGTCTAAAAATCTATCACTGCTGCATTTGTTAAAATGTCAGATTGTTAGAAATGAAGTCCAAGTCAACCTTATCCAAATTAGATGCCTTCTTTAAGTATCTCGAAGACCTCTGGACAATAGCACCAAGGATAAAGAATAAAGAATGTTTGTTTCAAGGATTTAAGGAATAAACACGCAACCTCTGTACCATAGCAGTAACCTTTTAGCTGTTTTAGTACAAAGTAAAAGTGCTTTCCAGAAAGTGAATTGAGTGTTGCACTGAAAGAGGAAAGCTCTCTGCTACAAGTACAAAAAGACTGCTGCTGCAACTCTGAAACAATAGCTGCTCAGAACAAAGTGTACTCTTGGACTACCTTATCAAAGCTCAACGTCCCTAAGCATTTAATGCTTATACAGAACGACTCTTTGGCATTAATGGTGTCCCAGAAGCTCTGTACCAGCCTGATTTAATTATGTTGTTCAACTGATTAAAATATAATTAATTATATTTTAATCTGAGAGTTAGAAAATGATTTTGAATAAAATAAATTCTTTTCATACTCCATTTTATGGAAGAAGGTTACCGTAAAATTTCGGGTTGAAAATTTAGACGGAAACCGGTCTGCGTTTCCACTGACAGTACAACTTTACTGGTCCGAAAATCCTGGTTTAACCCGAAATTTAAGAATCATGGATCGTATCATTTTTTTTAGTGATACTGTCTATTTTAAAAATAATAATAGTAATATTTCATGCTAATAGAATAAAATATTATATTTTATTCGAAAGCTGAGCACGAGGTTGTAGCGATAGACCGGACAGATGAGAAAAATGTGTCACATCAACAATAACTTACCATCAATAATCTTAGTTAAAATAGTTTGATTAAATATCTACATTAATTAATATTCCTAATGCTCTTAAGATCCTAATTAACTACCAGTTATAAAACTTCTTGGGGAAGCTTAGTTATTCTCTCTCTTCCTTTCTCTCTTCTCCCCGTAACTTTTCTTTTCTTCTCTTCTCTTCTCTTCTTTTCTACTGCTTCTACTTTCTCCTTTCTTCTTCTTCTTCTTCTTTTCTTTTCTTCTTCTATTTCTTCCTTTCCTTGCTTGCTCCAGACGCGCCACCACCCCTACGCGAACGACGACCGCCTCAGCCCAGTCGCCGGAACTGCGTCCGACCGCCTGCTCCGATTCGCTGTCATAGCCGAGCTCCATCGCGCGATTTGGTGCCTCCGCCACGGTAAGCACCGCGAGCTGCCATTGTTCATGGTGGTTTCCACCATGTGAGTTGGTTTTAAGCTTCCTTCTTCTTCCTTTGGTCTTACCCACTCTCTTTTGATGCTAGTTTGCTCTACAAATTGTTGAACCTCCGCTGCCGCCGCTGTCACAGCCGTGCGCCGCCACCACTAGCACCACCACAAGCTCATCTTCTTCCTTGGGTGAGTGGTTTTCTCACTCCTTTGGTTCAATTTCATGAAACCCCAAATTTTCCCCAAACGCAAACCCTAGCTTTGATTTTAGATATTGAATTTTGAAATTAATTGGTATTTTATGAAAGTGGGATTATGATTAAGTGTTCCCCTAAATTAATTTTATCAATCCCTTGTTAAATTGATTTTTCCCAATTTTCACCTTGAGCCTAAAGAACCCCAAAATCTGTTTGACTTAAACCAATGAGGTTGTTGAGAAATTAAATATGTTATTGAGTTATAATTATAGTGTAATTGTTGAGAAATTAATTTGGCGATTTGTCTGGCTGTTTCTATGTTTGGATCAACTCTCTGCGTTGTCGTTAGTGCTCGTGCTTGCTTAGAAGAGACTGAAATTACTCTCTGGGAACTCTAACTGCGTAACTGACAAGTGGCTGGAAACTATTGAACATCTTTAAGGTGGGGGAAAGAAACCACTTAACGTCGGAAACGGCGAAGTGGCATTTATTTCGATAATGGCGTAGGGCGACCTAAACCCTACTAGGAAGCGAGTAACAGACAATGTCAATATCACATTGGGGATCAAGTAGTGGTACCAATGATGATATTGGAATTGTATGTTTATCGCCAATGCGTATTAAAAATATATTATTTTATTACTGAGATTGACTGTTTGACTGTCTTGGATATGTTGCTTAATATGTGATGAATTGTCTGGAAATATTATGATAAGTGGACTGGTTGTTATATTATTTATGTATTTATCTAATTATTTAGTTATATTATACGTGGAGATAATTGGAATGATGATATGATGGGTGATTATTGTGATTAGAGATTTTATGAGTATTGATATATGATGAGTAGGGTGATGTATGCGGGTTCATGATATCTGAGTTTAAAAGTGCCTAACCAAGAGGATTATTGTGATATAGTGAGGAAATTGATGAGATGTGATTATTGTTGAGGTTATTTATGAAATAGTGATGAGAGGTTATGGCATTAGGGGGTGACCTGAAACATGGTCTGTGATATTTTCGCATGGTGGACTTGAAACATAGTCTTGTTGACTTGAAACATAGTCTGGTGGACTTGAGACATAGTCTTGTTGACTTGAAACATAGTCTGGTGGACTTGAAACATAGTCTGGTTAACTTGAGATGGACATCCGGATATCTGGCCGCAACTGATTATACATACTGCATTGCATTGCATCATGATGGAGGGTAGAGGAAAATGATAGACGATTGTCGAGGATGGTTGTGTTTTAAATATGTATATTTTATATATATAGAGATATATGGAAAATTATGTTTAATGTGTTGTTATGGATTTAAATGTTGCTAAACTCTTTCCACTTTTGATGTTAAATAGTTTCTTATCCCCTGTACACTTTCTGTACGTTTTATTTTATCTTATATGGGATCGTGCTTGAAGACCCTGTGTCGGAGATGTACGAGGAGGAATTGGACGGGACTCCCTACGAGCCGGATGCCGGAGGTCGAGTCGTGACCCATGGTGATTAGGGTCAATGTAGTATATGGCCAGTGCGTCTTGTGAGACGTTTTAAATGTTTTCAGTTGTTTAGTAATTTTGTCTAAGTCTATGCCTGTGAGGGTTCCTACTGAGAGGATACCCTCAACAGTGTTTTGAAACATGTGTGTATTTATATATTATAACCTTGCGAATATTATATGTTATTAATGATGAAAAACAATTTTGGGATTACTGTATCTATTTATCTCCTAAGTCTTTATCACGACTGGAGTTTGTGTATTTATTTTTCCGCTCCTGGAAGTTGATGTAAGACCAGAGACCAATTATGGTTGGATAAAGTTTTGAAGTTATAAATTGTCTATCAGGTGTTTTTTCGACGACATACAAATCTCCGATTTTTAAAGGGGACATTTCGAAAATGAATTATGAAAATCTCTAATGCTAAACGCGCGATTAAGGAATTAATTAATAAGGTTTTAAGCTAATAAAACACTGGGGCACAGCGGGGTGTCTCAAGCTCAAATCAAAGAACACTCTTCCTGAAGCTGTGCCTAACGGATTAATTGATTGAAGTCTTTATATAGACCTAACTATGAAGATGAAGACAAGAAGTTGAATATCATTAAGAACACTGTGCAAGAAGCAATTACTCACTTCATTAACTTCTTCATTCTTTCATTGAATACTTCTTCAATAATTTGATATTAATTCGCAGTCTTTTACACTTCATATTTATTTCACTCTCTGAGTGTTATCTGAAAGATTTGCAAGCTATATTAATTACACAAAACCTTTATCCCTTACTGTGTTGAGCCTGAAGAGGCTAGGTGAGAAAAGAATACTTGTTTAAGTGTTGAGCCTGGAGAGGCTAGGTGTGCAAAGAATACTTGTACTATAATCTGATCAGTTGTAGTGGAAACTTGGCGCTGCCTAGAAACTAGACGTAGCCCTATGGATTTTGGGGTGAACCAGTATAAAACTGTCGAGTGATATTCCTCTTCCCTTATCTATTTAATTTGCTTAAGTTTTATTTGTTTAAGGTTTTAAATTGTGGAGTTATTATTGTGAATATCAATCTGTGTTTTACTCTTCTCTGTATGCTCGTATGTTAGTCTCAAAATTAGACGTGTCACCTATCTAATTTTCTGTTGTCTTACTTTTGCTTGTTGTGCCTGCGAAAATGATTATCAAAGTTTCCTAAAAAGTTGGTAAACACAATTTAACCCCCCTTCTTGTGTTAACTTTGGTTATTTCAGTTGGTATCAGAGCTCAGCCTCTGGGTTGAGCAATTAATAGTGTGGAGGAAAAGATCTTGGAAATGGCAGGAGAAACCAGTACAAGCAAGAACCATGCTGGAGAAGGATCCTCAATGTCGAGACCTCCATACTTCAATGGAGAGGACTACATCTATTGGAAAGAAAAGATGAAGTGGATTTTACAATCCACAAAGTCTGACCTTTGGGATATCATTGAAGAAGGTCCCTTTGTTCCTAAAACTGACAAAGGAGCTGAAGTTCCTAGAGCAAACATGACCACTGATCAAAGAACAAAATGGCAGTTAAATGCCAAAGCTAGATATGCAATCATATGTGTTTTAAGCAGAGAAGTATTTGAAAAAATCTGTGCTTGTGAATCTGCAAAAGAAATGTAGGATTCACTAGCTGTTGCTCATGAAGGAACCAGCAAGGTCAAAGAGACCAAAGTCAGCATGTTGGTCAGAAAGTATGAGTTGTTCAAAATGGAAGAAGGAGAGACTATTGGCCAAATGTATGGAAGATTTCAAACCATAACCAATGGATTGAAATCTGAGGGAAAAGTTTACAAGACTGAGGAACACATTCAAAAGATTCTCAGAAGTCTTCCAAAACAATGGAGACAGCTTGTAACTGCTGTGTCCCAGGCCAAGGATCTAACAACAATGAAGCTAGATGAGCTTCTTGGTACTCTTCAGATCCATGAACAAGAGCTAATTGAAGAAAACAATGGAAAGAAACACAAATTCATTGCCCTCAAGGTTGACAAGAAATCATCCGAAGGAGCAGTCTCAAAAGCTCTCAAAGTAGATGAACCTTCAGAAGAATCTGAGGAATCAAATGAGGATGATGAAGATGATGAAGATGATGAACTTTCTCTTTTTACCAGAAAGATGAAAAAGCTCTGGAAGAAAAGAAACTTCAGAAAGGACAAACCTTTCAGGCGCTTCAACAAAGAAAAATACAACAAAGATGGCGGATCTAATGACAGAAATACCATTGTGTGCTATGAATGCAAAAAGCCTGGTCACATCAAGGCAGAATGCCCTCAACTCAAGAAGCAACCTCCCAAGAAGTTCTTCAACAAAAAGAAGAAGGGGATGATAACCACTAGAGAAGATCTTGATGAAAGCTCCACTGAAAGTGAAAGAGAGGAGCTTGAAGCAAATCTCTGTCTTATGGCAGATACTGATTCAGAATCAGAAACTGAGGTACATTCTGAACTTGAGAAATTGAGTGATGCCTGTGATGAACTATTAGAAGAATCCAACTATATATCTAAAACTTTCAAATTCCTCAAGAGACAGTATGTTAAACTCTCAAATGAGTATAAACAGAAATCTTAAGAGTGTGAGAAGGTAGCTGAAGAAAACAGCAGGCTTAAGACTGAAAAGTCTAAAGCTAAGATCTCAGATGAAACTCTACCTTCTGAAGAAGTGATTAAACTTCAACAGAAAGTAGAAGAGCTCACCTCAGATCTTGCCAAGTTAATTAATGGTAGAGATAATCTAACTAAACTTTTGGGAAGTCAGAGGCACTCCTTTAACAAAGAAGGTATAGGTTATTCCAGTCAAGAACATCATAAAGGATCAACAAAGTTCTAAAAAATAACTGTCAAATCTGTGTCAGTTAGTTTAAATAAACCTATATGTACCTACTGTGGAAAAGCTAGACATATCACATCTAAGCTGCATTCACAAAAAGAGAAGGAAGTCTTCACAGACTCCTTATACTAACAGAAAAGGACCCAAGAAAATATGGGTACCTAAGTCCATGATCATTCCTGTTGCAGACATGCTTAACAGGACAAAGCAAACACCTATCATGGTACCTGGACAGTGGATGCTCGCGACATATAACAGGAGAAAGGTCTATGTTTCTAGACCTCCAACCTAAGAAAGGTGGACATGTAACCTTTGGTGGCAATCAGAAAGGAAAAGTTGTTGGTGTAGGTAAAATTAGTGGTAAACCTCCCTTGCCTATTAACTGTGATGTTTTATATGTGAAAAGGCCAAAACATAATCTGCTTAGCATAAGTCAATTGTGTGATAGTGGATTGTCTGTATCTTTTTCTAAGGATGCATGCATAGTCAACGACAATAGTGGAAAGACCCTATTTTCTGCTAAAAGGCAAAACAATATGTATAAGATTGACCTGTCTGAACTTTCAGATCAAAGTGTAACATGCTTTATGTCTAAAGAGGATGAAAAGTGGCTATGGCATAAGAAACTAGGACGTTTAAGTATGAAACAAATTTCTAAATTGAAAAAGCATAATCTTGTGAGAGGATTTCCTGGTATTTTCTTTAAGAAAGATGTTTTGTGTGATGCATGTCAGAGAAGTAAACAAGTAAAATCAAGTTTCAAATCTAATAAAGAAGTCACCGCCTCTAGACCTTTGCAACTGTTACACATGGATTTGTTTGGACCAATTAGTGTAGCTAGCATAGGTGGAAAGAAATATGGTTTTGTCATAGTTGATGACTATTCTAGATTTACATGGGTACTCTTCTTAACTCACAAGGATGAGTCTTATAAGGTCTTTACAATATTCAGTAAAAGAGTACAGAATAAGCAGGGCTTTTGTATCTTTGCTATCAGAAGTGACCATGGGGGTGAATTTGAAAATGAGCAGTTCAAACTGTTCTATGAGGAAAATGGTATTTCTCACAATTTCTATGCACCCAGAACTCCACAGCAAAATGGAGTAGTTGAGAGAAAGAACAAATCTCTTCAAGAGATGGGCAGAACATTACTTAATGAAAATAATCTCCCTAACTACTTCTAGGCAGAATGTGACACCCAATTTCCGGGTCATCACATGGTTACTCGTTTGCGGAAAATAAGATTTTATTTGCCGGTTGCTTTCGGAAAACATTCATTTCTCAACGTGAATCTCTTCAAAATATGGTGATAAAATTTTAATGATTTATTAATAAAAAGGTTGATTTATGAGTCACAGAGAGGGGGTAACCGTGAAAATATTTTACTACTGCTAGTAGCTATATAATATATTCCGCAATATTATAAAACGTTGTTCTGTGAAATTAATCTGCGAAAATAAGTTAACCGTGATTTTAGAAAATTGATTAAGCGGAAAAAGCTAAGTTTTGGCTTAAATTATTTAAAAATGACTTAACGACGGCAATTTGGAAAACTGACGACGGCAAGTATTTTAGAGATGGCAACGCGTGTTTTTGATGAACTTCAAATCTTTGTGACCGTCTTTTTTGAAAATGATGTTTTTCGGTAACCGGTGTTTTATGATGAAATCTACCCATGTAATAAGATTTTCCGAAATCAAGTTTTAAGTTGAGAGTTGTTTTAAAGAGGTTTGAACTCAATAACCGAGACGTCGGGGTATTGAGATTCTTTGTGTTGTGGACTTAGTGTCCTTTGGACCGGAAGTCCTGTAGACTTGGTGTCTACTATATACAAGAGGTATACTATGTGTTAAAGAGGAATTTAAAGTTGTTTTCTATGACCGCGAGCCTAAGGCTGGGGCACCGGACTAAGGTGTCGTGATTAAGCACTCGGACTTCGTGTCCTGTGTTGATGTTGAAAGATCTAAACACATTGTTAAGTTAATACATTGAAAATCACAAGTAGTCGTAAGCCATTATCAGCTTCGGCAAATAAAGACTGAACACAAACAAAAATGATGAGAACAAACGTTTTACATGCATTCAATGAAAGACGTGCCCACGTTGTGAAGTGTGGTACCTTAATGAGTAAGGTATTCCATGCCACGTTGTTTTGTGTGAATGCCTTGAGGTGTGAGGTATTTCATGCTACGTTGATTCATTGTGCCTTGATGGACAATGGAAAACCATATACGTTGATCACTGTGCCTTGTGTTGGACAGTGTGCTTTGGTAACCATATACGTTGATCACTGTGCCTTGTGTGGACAGTGTGCTATGGTAAACACGTTGTGCCTAATATACTTGGCAATCGAGCCTGATCAGCTTATTTACACGTTGTTGGGGATCTCCGGAGATTTACCGAAATGTAGAGAACATTCATTGAAGTGTTCATGCATAGTTTTCAAATGTTGATGTTTGGGGTATGAAACCCATTGATAAAGTATTTGTTTACTTATGAGAATGTATGTTGCTATAATTGTATGTGTGTATATGCTGTTTTGTGAGTCGCACTTTTAGTTATTGTGTTAAATCCATATATTGGCGTCTCACCCTTACAAATATACAACAGGTTTACTCTAGTCTACCGTATTCCTTTGGTATACTAGTATGGACGAAGCAGAGGGATTCACTAAGTCGCTCGAGGACTTAACTCCTAGATGTTTGGAGAAGTATTCGTTAGTGGGAATGACCATAAGGGTATTCTCAATAACTGTCTGTTAGTTACGACCAGCTTAGGTTCTTTTTATGTGGTGTCATGTATTGAGATTAAGAAAGTTGACACGGCTCCGAATAACTTTGACACGGCTCCGAATAATCGGTGACACACGTACGGGTCACGAAACACTAACCTTCAACAACACATCCAAACAACCAATCAAAACAAGTAAAACAAACACCTAATCCTCTTTAATAGGTCACGGCCTCCTTAGGGTTTTGTGGCCCAAAATCACTAAACTTGCTGAAGTCATGGATTAATGATCCTAAGCACTTAAGACAATGGTTTAAGGATAAAACAACATAGTTTTAAATCAAAAACCTCCTAACCTCAAAGACATCATTTTCAGCCATCAAGGGCACACAAAGTTAGGGTTTTCATTTTGTTAAACCAACTTGGATTTGTCATGAACATAAGTCCACTAATTGATAAAAAGCTTATTTTCATAAAAATCAACAAAACATCCAAGTTACTCACTTAATTAAATTTCGGCCAAAAAATATAAATGGAGCAAGAGAGTTTTGTTATGTAAAAACTTGGATTTAACATGGATATGTACCAAATAGAAGGAATCCATAATCATTTTCATGAAAAATGAACAAAAGTTCATCCCCCCCCCCCCCCACATGAACATAGGTTCGGCCTAGGCATGAAACAAGGGAAGGAAGATTTTATTTTCAACAATCTCTTGGATTATGATAGTAAGGATGATTATAAGCACATAGAAATTGGTTTCACTATTTTAGGAGTTTTCTATGAATTACTATGATTTATCAAAGTCTAGATCTCAAACTAAGAACATGAATAAAAAGACATGATCAAAGCTTCAAAACAAGAAATAACTTGAAGAGACAATAGTTTAATGATGAAGAGAAGTATGAATCACCTCTTGAAGATTGAAGAAATGAATAAAATGATCAATCCAAACTTGATGGCTTTTGAGACAGCTTTGAGGGTGTAGTGGTTTTGTAAGTGTATCTCACAATATACTCATCCAAAAATCACAAACTTTGGCTTTCTAGAAATATAATAAGAAATGTAACAACTTTGGTGTTGAAGGTTTCATTTGTTTTAGATCATAACAGGGGTGAAAAGGGCCTTCTTTCTGCTGTTTCGTGTGTTGCTGAGAATTCTGGGCAGTTTCGGTATTTTGAGCATATCTCCCAATACACTTATCCGTTTTTGATGATCTTTAGCTTGTTGGAAATAAGAGAGAAAGAGGAACAACTTTTATGTTGAGATTTGTCCGAGTTTCAGAAAGGAAGAGGGTCATATTTCCGGTGGAGATTCGGTGTTCTTATGAGTTTTGTAACTTAGAGATTATGAACAAAAGGCAATAGGAATGAAATGAAGTGTGATGGAGGGTATTTATAGGAGTGTGGGCTGCGAAAATAGGGACCAAATAGCAAGGAATTCTAGTTTCATAAGGACCAAAGAGCAATTACTTTGAAGGACTAGTTTGCAAAATTCCAAAAGTATAAGGATTAAAAATGCAATTTCCTACAACTTAGTCATCATGATGCCATGTGCACCATTAATGTGTTCACATGGGTGACTCATCATGCATGATTCAATGGTATTATCCATTAGCGACTCCCGGAAATCCCGTAATCTGCTCCGCTGTTTACCCGATTAAATACGACGCCCAGATAAAATATAATATGTCACTTTTTAGTGAAATATTTCAAAATAACCAAAATCGTAGGAAATTAAATAAAAACCTTAAATGTTTTGTTCACGAGTTAAAATTAGGTCTTCTGAGCAGTATAATATACTGTCAGTGAAATTCGCAGACCGGGTTTCGACTGACTTTTCAACCTAAATTTTAACCGTAGGTCTCTTACCATCAAGTAGAGTGTAACTATGGTTTCAGATTAATTAAATAAATTTCCTAAGTCTCAGATAAAAATATAAACGTATTTATATAATTTCTGATATTAGAAAATAGCGAAAAAGCGGGATGTTACACAGAAGCCATTTACACTGCTTGTTATGTGCAAAACAGAATTCTGGTTAGACCTATCCTAAATAAGACTCCTTATGAATTGTGGAAAGTTAGAAAACCCAACATATCATATTTTCATGCTTTTGGATGTGAATGTTATATTCTTAATACAAAGGAACATCTTGGTAAATTTGACTCTAAATTAGATAAAGACATATTCATTGGTTATTCTGAACTGTCTAAAGCTTTTAGAATCTTTAACTCTAGAACTTCTAAAGTAGAAGAATCAATTCATATAAAGTTTAATGATGGTTTGAAGACTGATAGGGAACTATCAGATCTAGAAAATGATATTGCAGGTATAGAACTTAATCATGCAGTGGAAGATTCTTCAGACAAGTCAAAAGTAGACGTGTCTGAAAATCAGATAAGTGATCATACGAATGAAACTCAGAATGGGAAGAAAGACTGGAAATTCAAAACTTATCATCCAGAAGATCTTATCATTGGAAGTCCATCTCAAGAAGTTAGAACCAGATCTGCTTTCAATGAAAATAACAACATGACCTTCATATCAGATTTGGAACCCAAAAAGATTGAAGAAGCCTTACAAGATGAAAGCTAGATTCTAGCCATGCAAGAAGAACTGAATCAGTTCAAGAGAAATGATGTTTGGACTCTAGTTTCTCTAATCCCAAAGATAAATATGTTATTGGAACCAGATGGGTATTTAGAAACAAACTAGATGAAGATGGAAGAGTGGTAAGAAACAAGGCAAGACTAGTTGCTCAAGGGTATAATCAACAGGAAGGTATTGATTTCACTGAAACCTTTGCACATGTAGCTAGATTAGAAGCAATTAGAATTCTCATGTCTTATTCTGCACAACATGATATAACTCTTTATCAAATGTATGTTCAAAGTGCATTTATAAATGGAATAATTGAGGAGGAAGTTTATGTCATGCAACCTCCTAGGTTTGAGGATTTTGAAAACCTCACCATGTTTATAAGCTTAAGAAATCTTTATATGGACTTAAACAAGCTCCTAAAGATTGATATGATAGGTTAAGCACATATCTAATGGAAAATAATTTCATTAGAGGAAAAGTAGACACTACATTTTTCAAGAAATGCTCAAAGAAAGATTTCATTGTAGTACAGATTTATGTTGATGATATTATATTTGGTGTTACTAATGAAAAGCTTTGCAAAGAGTTCTCTGAGTTGATGCAGAATGAATTTGAGATGAGCATGATGGGAGAATTGAAGTTCTTCCTTGGTCTACAAATTAAACAGACAAGTGATGGAATCTATATCCATCAACAAAAGTACACCAAAGAGCTTCTGAAAAAGTATAAGATGGAAAATTCAAAGCCTATGAGTACTCCTATACATCCACCAGTTATTCTAAACAAGGATGAGGAAGGTAAAATGGTAGATCAAACTGTCTACCGAGGTATGATTGAATCTCTTCTATACTTAACTGCAAGCAGACCTGATATTCAATTCAGTGTTTTTCTATGTGCTAGATTTCAATCAGATCCTAAAGAATCTCATCATAAGGCTGTTAAAAGAATTTTCAGATATTTAATTAGAACCACTAACCTTGGTCTATTATATAAAAAATCTGATGATTTCAGGTTAGCTGGATTCTGTGATACTGATTTTGCTGGAGATAGAATTGATAGAAAAAGTACCAGTGGAGGATGCCACTTCATTGGAGCAAATATGATCTCATGGCTAAGCAAAAGGCAAAGCACCATTGCTCTATCAACTGCTAAAATTGAATACATATTTGATGCAAGTTGTTGTTCACAATTGCTTTGGGTAAAATATCAACTTAGAGGTTTGCTGTGATAATACTAGTGCTATTAACTTGGCAAAGAATCCCATACAGCATTCTAGAGCAAAGCATATAGAAATAAAGCATCATTTTATTAGAGATTATGTGCAAAAAGGTATTTTTGAAATTAAGTTTGTAAACACTAAGTATCAGTGGGCAGACATCTTTACTAAACCTCTAAGTGAAGATAAATTTGTTTTTATTAGAAGGAATCTTAATATGCATAATGTGTCTGAATGAGTGTATGCTTGATATGTCTGGAAATTTACTTGTCTAAATTTATATGCTTGACTCATCTATTTTCTTGATGCTTCACTCGTCTACTTTAGGCAAGCATCTGATGACGTGGCTTAAAGCACTCAGTGCTAACCTTGACTGAGACACGTGTACATAGCAAAATTTCCCTCCTTTTCTTAAAAACGTTCCATTTTTTTTACAACTGTCTTTTCACAAGTTATTGCTGTTTATGGCAATAATCTCTCTCCTTGTTCCCAATGCAAAAAGAACGCAAGCGTTTTAACAAAAGTAACACGTGTCGTTTCAAAACTTCCTACTCACAATCTTTTGCTCACAACCTCTCTCTGAATTCTCTTCGTCTTCAACCACATGAAACCTTTCATCTCCAAAACCCTAAAATCTACTCTGAATCAATGGCACCCAAGAGCCTTCTTGAAACTCTGGCTGAGAAGACCAAGATATGTGTCACTGAACTGAAAAAGGTGCACCCTGGAAGGGTCTCTAATTTTGATGGACTCAGAACCAAGGGTTTGGATGTTCAACCCTGAACTCACTCATGCTAGATGGTTACCCTTCTTCCAGCTTCAAGAACATGTCTTCCCTGCTCTTGTTAGGGAGCTCTGGATAACTGCGAAGATATCAAAGGATGACACAACCTCCATGATCATTGGAGATATGGGTGATGACCATATCTTAATCACTTATGAACCACTTGCGGAAGTGACTGGATGCCCACGTGAAGGTGTTGGGTATTACAAGGAATGGCTGAAGTCTGTTAGAGAAGCCAACGTGAACTTGGTTCTGTATGGTGTTCCAAAACCTAGGATTCGAGATTCCAAGTATCTGACTCCTAAGGCAAGATTCCTCCATGTTCTTCTAATTAACTGCATAATGCCTAGGACTGGATCTAGAAATCATGTGAGCAAGATAGAAAAATTTGCTATCTACCACCTGATTCTTAAGATCAAAGTAGAAATTACTGATTTAATTTTTAGACATATGGAGAACGCTGTCAAGGGAAAGGATAAGGACTATCCTTTTGGGATGATCATGACAGGGATCTTCAGGGCAAACAAGCTGAAGTTTAAATATATGCCTTGATAGGTACTTTTGTTTTGATGATGGACAAAAGGAAAAGGTCCAAAAGGGCTAAGTCGCAAAAAACAGGCACAAGGGGCAAAATGAGAATTTCAATATTTGTATTGATTGTGTTAGAAAAGTGTGTAAATGGTAAGTAGGGTTCTCAATTTAATATTGGTCTCACACACACACACACACATTTAACATGTGCTTAAAAGAAATAAGACCAACAATTAATTGATCTTAATGTGGAATCATTTCGTAAATTGTCAAGTTTTTGAAATTTAATTTAATACGCACCATAATCGATTATGGTAATCCTATAATCGATTATATGAGTTGAGGTTAAATGGCTTTAATTATTATTAATGAGTAATTATGACATTAAAGCCGTTGAGTTTGAAATTCGAAATAGAATAATCGATTATGGTTTTTGTATAAACGATTATGTCCTGTCTGACCTAAATGGACTTCAAACAGAAAGCCTGTAATCGATTATATAATCGATTATAGCTTTTATATGAAAGTCAGTGGACCAGTAATCGATTAGTATAATCGATTATGCCTATTCTGTCAAAGTGAGCGCTTCCTGAAAACGTTTTAAATAATCGATTATGAGATTGTAATAATCGATTATACTGCGACAAAAATGTATTTTAAGAGGCTTGACCTAACTTCTCTTTGAACCTTCACTTGTTCTCTATAAATAGAAGGGTGGGCAGCCTTGCCTCAACACACAATACACTGCTATCATTTTCTCTGTGCTAAAACTTTGTTAAACATTTTTTTTTCTCTATCTCTTGCACTTTCACTTTGACCATATTATATTGAGAATTATATACACCTTATAGGTGTTATTGTAATTGTTCTTCAATTTGTTTTATCAGCACTATAAAGAGTGCATATTGTTGGTAAGAGTCGTGTGACTCAAACCTTTCTTTTCTACACCTAGTTATCAAGAGAGGTGATATCTCTTGGGGTGTTCTTGGATGTGATTTCCAAGTGTTTAAAAGGGAGGTGATATTCCTAGTGGTTGACAAGAGAGGTGATATCTCTTGGGTTATTGTCTTGAGGCTCTTTCACTGGGGGAGGTGATATCCCTGGTCTGTGAGGAGTGCTCTCTTTTGTAAAGGTTCTAGTTGATCCTGTTAAAAACTAGAGTTGATTGAAAACCCTTGGTGATATTGCCTTGGGGACTGGACGTAAGCCACTTGGGTAGTTTGTGGCCGAACCAGGATATCTCGCTTGTGTTCATCTTCTTATCCCTTATCTTTTTATTTATGCTTTATAAGACACCCCGATGTCCCATTAAATAAAAACCTAATTTATATATATATAAAATCGTAATTATTAAAAACTTAAAGGTAAGAACAAAATTTAAACATCACATCACACACATATAAATATAAATACAAATATACTATGCTGATAAACTAAAGAGGGTACTCCATCAGTAGGGTCCCAAAAGATACATACTGATACAAAATGGTATAAGCAGCGGATACTAAAACGTCACAAAAGACGCACTGGCCATCGACCCTAAACTCAACCGCTGGAGGTCACTGCTCGTCCTCCAGCATCCCCATCAAGCTCCTCTGTGGCCGGCTCATCCGCAGTGCCTTCTCAAAACGAGCACATAAATGAAACATACATATAAAAGAAATAGGGGATAAGAAACTATCTATCATCATATAAGGAAAAGGATACGTAACATATAAACAATAAAGGCACATAAACATGCATCACAGATATATATATATATATATAATAAATATATACAATCATCCTCGAGATATATTATCATCCTCTACCCTTCGCACTCATGCAACTTATGTTGACGTGGCCACCACCAATCCTGTCACACATCCCTCACCGCTCAGGAATGTTAGTCAGTCGTCCAAGCGACGCGTCCCCAAACACCGGTGCACATTCTCATCCGCGGTGAGAATGCTCATGCAAAGCAATGATACTATAGCTGCACAATACACGTCGGTGCACACCCTGGTTCTCTCTCGAGGGTGCTCATGCAAAGCAATGACACTATAGCTGCACAACCTAAATCTGAGTTGGGACGGTCCCGCGAGGACTTCTGACCTCGTGTGTTCCAAACACACGGCTGTGATCAACAACATGCATCTATATGGATCTTACCGGCATATATCGAATCATATCCTAGTGCCTTAACCTCTCATCACTATCTCATAGCATATATCACCTCATCAATCTCGTCATAATAAAATATTAATTAATTAGGTTAGGCACTTCTAAATCATATATCATACACTCCCCAACATGCATCACTCAAAAATATCAGATATCATCACCTAGATGTCACTAAGCATATTATTCCAGATAAATCATATTATCAATCAGAACAACATGTTATCAACCATAATCAAAATAAATAAGAATCACAATAATAATAATAAAATAATACTAACATATTCAAACATATTCTAATAAATATAATAAAATAATACTAACATATTCTAATAAATATAATAACTATAATTTAACATGTTAATCCAAACAGCACACAGCAAACATAATAAAACCAGACAACCACAGATATCACAAAATTAACCTAACAGCGATAAATCTACAATCTCCATATAATCATCGGTACCAATAAATAGTCCCCAATGTGATATTGATATTGTCTATTATTCGCCCACTAGTAGGGTTTAGGTCGCCCTACACCAATATTGAATAAAATGTTACTTAGCCATTTCCAACGCTAGATGGTTACTTTCCCCCACCTGAGGTGTCGTAGGCTAGCTTTAGAGCAACGAAACGAGCCCACTCCAATCTCCCCAAATCTGCGTCGTGAGGTTCTCCTACCTCCGGGGCTCCAAAAATTCACCTGAACACATATTCACGAAGTACACGTTACGTTTAGCTCAAATCTGAAGACAGAATTGAAAACAGCTAAACGGATTGAGAGATAACTTCAATACTATCACGGACAGCATTTCGGCATAAAAACATAGACTTACCAAGAAAAGAAAGGTAGGATGATGAAGTAGAAGTCGCAAGGATCACAACGGTATAATCGGTTTTTCAATAGGACGAACGGATTGATCAGAATCAGCTCTGGAATTTTCTCTCTATTCCTTTCTTTTCTCTCCCTCTCACTCTAAAATCTGAGTTTCTGGCTTTTTCTAACAAGTTCCACAAAATTCCAACATTTATCTCTTTTTTTTTTTAATTATTATTCTGGGCGCTCAGCGCCCCAGCACCAGCGCTCAGCGCTGGTGCCTTTGCACCGCGTCAGCACGCCAACCGTGGTGTGCCACGTGGCAAGGGCCAGCGCTCAGCGCCCGGAAGCCTGCGCTCAGCGCTGATTTCTGTCTAGCACTTCCAGTTCTGACGTTTTCTCGAGTTCTGAGCTCGTTTGAAGTCCGATTGACCTGAAATTTGAAACATAGACTCTTCTATACCTAAGGAATAAGACTAAGCCTTCAAAAATACCTAATCTCTTCCACAAAAATAAATTTCCTATTGTGCACTCTTATGCATTCTAAATTGTATAACAGAAATTCTAGAACACTTTCTTATTCAATTCAACGCCGGGTAATCTCATACTTTCCATGCAAGGTTCCCAACACCTAAACATGCATATCTGACCTTAAATCAAAGTCTTAAACATAATTATCCAACATATAAATAATGCCTTAAAACACAGATGTTACATTACTACCCCCCTTAAAAGAAATTCCGTCCCCGGAATTTACGTACCTCAGAAAAGATGTGGATACTGCTGCTGCATATCTGCCTCACGTTCCCAATTAGCATCTCCTGTAGTCTCATCCCAAATGACCTTGACCAAAGGAATCTGTCTACCGCGAAGTTCCTTAATCATTCTATCTGCAATCCTAACCGGTAAAGCCTCATACTCTAGATTCTTTCGAAGTTGTATTGACTCAGGCTCAAGTACATGAGAAGGATCAGGATGATATTTTCTCAACTGGGATACGTGAAAGACATCATGAAGATTGGAAAGGCTACTGGACCAATCCGTCGAAGAATCTGGAAAGGTCCAATGAATCTAGGAGTAAGCTTTCTAGACTTGACAGCTCTGCCAATTCCAGTCTTCGGAGTGACTCTCAAAAACACGTGATCACCTTCCTGGAATTCCAAGGGTCTCCTCCTCTTGTTACTGTAGCTCCTTTGCCTATCCTGCGCTTCCTTCATCTTTTCCCTGATCTTTCTAACCTGTTTTGTCGTTTGTTGTACCACATCAGGGCCCAATATCTGGCTTTCACCGGTCTCATACCAACACAATGGAGTCCTACATTTCCTGCCATACAAAGCCTCATACGGTGCCATCCCGATACTGCTATGGAAACTGTTGTTATATGTAAACTCAATCAACGGCAAAAACTCATCCCAACTGCCAATGTGCTCTAAAACACACGCCCTCAAAAGATCCTCCAATGACTGAATTGTCCTCTCAGACTGTCCATCCGTCTGAGCATGATAAGCAGAACTCATCCTCAACTTCGTCCCCAAAGCACTGTGCAACTGTCTCCAAAATCTAGATGTGAATCTAGGATCTCGGTCGGAAACAATGCTCGACGGTACACCATGTAGCCTAACAATTTCCTTGATGTAGATCTGGGTTAACTTCTCTAAGCTATAACTCTCACCAATAGTTAAGAAGTGAGCACACTTCGTCAACCTATCGATGATAACCCAAATCGCATCATGCTTCTTTGGAGTTCGTGGTAATCCAACCACAAAATCCATAGCTATACTATCCCACTTCCATTCTGGGATATCTAAGGACTGTAGCAAACCAGCAGGCTTTTGATGTTCTAGCTTCGCTCTCTGACAAACCAAACAAGATAAAACATACTCTGCCACTTCCTTCTTCATTCTCGGCCACCAAAACATTTTCTTTAAATCCTGATACATCTTGGTGGCTCCGGGATGAAAACTCAACTTACTCTTATGCTCCTCGTCCAAAATCATTTTCCTAAACCCTAAGTCCTCTGGCACACATATCCTATCCCTAAATCTCAACACACCATCTGGCCCTCTACTAAACTCTGAAATCTTACCCTCATCTATGCCTCTACTCACCTCTTGCAGGTATTGATCCTGAACCTGTTTATCCTTAAGATCCCTCAGAAACTCACTATTAATTGTGATCATACCTAAGCATAGTCTATCCTCACACAACTCCATCCCTAGAGTCATATCTCTAAACTGTTCAATCAATTCCATTTCCTTTACCATCATCGCCGACACATGTAAAGATTTCCTACTCAGAGCATCCGCTACAACATTCGCCTTCCCAGGATGGTATTGAAGATCAAACTCATAATCCTTAATAAACTCCATCTATCTACGTTGTCTCATATTTAGCTCCTTCTGATCAAACAAATACTTTAAACTCTTATGGTCACTGTACACATTAAACCTAGCTCCATATAGGTAGTGCCGCCATATCTTTAATGCGAACACTATAGCTGCCAACTCTAGATCATGGGTCGGATAATTCCTCTCATGAACTCTCAACTGTCGGGAAGCATAAGCCACAACTCTTCCCTCTTGCATCAAGACACAACCCAATCCTTGGTATGACGCATCACAATATACATCAAACTGTCCTAATGGATCTAGCAAAGTCAGAACAGGTGATGTGGTTAACTTTTCCTTCAACTTCTGAAAACTCTCCTCACATTCCTCCGTCCAAACAAACGCTATACCTTTTCTCGTTAACTGCGTCATAGGCAATGCAATTTTCGAAAACCCCTCAATAAACCTCCGATAATATCCAGCCAATCCCAAGAAACTCCTTACTTCACTAACTGACTTAGGTCGTTCCCACCTAAGCACTACTTCAACTTTAGCAAGATCTACTGCTATTCCTTCTTTGTTAATCACATGACCTAGGAACTGAACCTCCTCTAACCAAAACTCGCACTTAGAAAGCTTGGCATACAACTGTCTATCCTTCAACACCTGTAACACTGTTCTTAAATGTCCCTCATGCTCTTCCCGTGTACGGGAATAAATAAGGATATCATCTATAAACACCACAACAAACTTATCGAGCAACGGTCTAAAGATCATGTTCATATAATCCATAAACACTGCTGGAGCATTAGTCACACCAAAAGGCATAACTAAATATTCATAGTGTCCGTACCTCGTCCTGAAAGCTGTCTTGGGTATATCCTCCTTGTTTACTCTAATCTGGTGATACCCGGACCTCAGATCAATCTTGGAAAATACCGAAGCTCCCTTTAATTGATCCATCAGATCATCTATCCTAGGCAACGGATACTTATTCTTGATCGTCACTTTATTCAACTGCCTGTAATATGTGCACAATCTAGCACTTCCATCCTTCTTCTTAACAAACAACACTGGAGCTCCCCACGGTGAAACACTGGGCCTGATAAATTCCTTTTTCAACATATCCTCCAATTGTTTCTTTAACTCGACTAACTCTACAGGTGACATCCGATAGGGTGCTATAGATATAGGTCCTGTCCCTGGTATGAGATCTATGGTGAACTCCACTTCCCTCTCTAGGGGCAAACCCGGAACATCGGGAGGGAAAACCTCAGGAAATTCTCTCACGATAGGCATAGAATCTATACTCGGAGTCTCCTTAGATTCCACTGAGAAAAGCATCACGTACAATCGAGAATCGTCACTCCTCATAGATACTCCTTCATTGGCAGATACTATGCTAGAAGGCTCTAGAAATGACAAAGTCTTGCTGGAACAATCTAACACTACATGGTTAGCCGAAAGCCAATCCATGCCAAGGATAACATCTATCTGCTGCATAGGTAAACAGACAAGGTCCACAAGGAATGTCCTATTCTCAACAACTATAGGACACTGTAGACAAACAAACATCGTAGTCAAGGAATCATTGGTTGGGGTTGATATTGTAAGGGTATAGGGTAACAAAGAAACAGGCAAATGTAAATGATCCACACACTCATGCGAAATAAATGAATGTGTAGCACCTGAGTCAAACATCACAGACGAGAGTCTACCAGATATCAAGCACATACCCTGGATAAGATCTGCAGATTGAGAGGATTCAGCTCCCCTCACGGTAGACACTCGTCCTGTGGCCTGAGGTCTGGCCATCGACTGTCCTGCTACTGGGGTTCCTCTCCCAGCTCCACCTCTGTAACCTACAGCTCCTCTACCAGCAGTTGACTGCTGCTGCATCCCTCTCTGCCTGCAATCCCGAGCCATGTGACCTGGTTTTCCACAGTGGAAACAACTAGGCCTCTCTGTGCAATCTCTAATATAATGCGGACCTCCGCATCTAAAACAAACTGGGCCTCTCTACTGCTAACCCGCTCCACTAACAAGTGTTGTAGAAGCTGGTACTGATGCAGATGACTGAACACTCTGCACGGGTCTAGTATAGGGTCCACGTCTCCCCTGTGAGCTACTGCATGCTCTCCTCTGGAAACCTGATCTGATAGGGCCTCCACTCCTCTGCTGTCTGTGATCAGCAGCCTGCCTCTGATCTATGCCCTCTATGGCACTACATCTCTCAACCAGATCTGGGAAGCTCTGAATATCAAGCGGCACTATGGCTCACTGCAGCTCATGTCTCAAACCATCGTCGAACCTCCGGCACATCCAATCCTCGTCCGGAAACCTATGATAAAACTCAGAATACTGTATCAAGGCCTCAAATCTGGCTGCATAGTCACCCACAGACTTGTTCCCCTATAGGAGACTCATGAACTCCCTCTCCTTCTCGCGTCTGACCAACCGCGGGAAGTATTTTTCAAAGAAACAGTATCTAAACAGCTCCCAGCTAATCTGCCTGCCCTCTGCCTCAAGCAACCTTCTCTTGCCTCTCCACCATGACTCTGTTCCTCCCGTCAGCATGAAGGCAGCATAAGTCACCTTCCTATCATCTCTGCATCTCATGGTGTCAAAGATTTTCTCCAACTCCTGTATCCACCACTCGGCTCGCTCTGGATCATAATCCCCTCTGAACTGGGGTGGCTTCCCTTTTAGAAAGGTAGCCAATCCTGCATCCTCTGCCTCAGCAGCCCTCCTCCTCTCCTGCTGCTCCTGTAACCCTGCCTCTCTCTGCATCCTCTGAGCATTCTGTTGCGCCTGCTGCAACAGTACGGATGCTAACTCCCGAATAGTCTGGAGAGTCTCAGATGACTCTCCTCCACCTCTAGCTCCTACCTCAGGTTGAGAAGTCTCACCCACTACTCTCTCTAGGGTCCTACTACTCTCTCATCCTCTACGTCCTCTACCTCGAGCCATGATCCTATTAAAAGAAATCATTAGCCAACATCAATATGACATATAATTTAAAACTGGAATATAAATACTATATGTCATAGAAATGTCGCATTCGGACTCACTACCCAACTTCTAAGCATAGTCGTTATCCGATGCGGATTCAACTAAAATAGCCAGTACACCTTAACCTCACAGTCTGAATAGAATCAAACTGCTCTGATACCACCAAATGAGACACCCCGATATCCCATTAAATAAAAACCTAATTTATATATATATAAAATCGTAATTATTAAAAACTTAAAGGTAAGAACAAAATTTAAACATCACATCACACACATATAAATATAAATACAAATATACTATGCTGATAAACTAAAGAGGGTACTCCATCAGTAGGGTCCCAAAAGATACATACTGATACAAAATGGTATAAGCAGCGGAAACTAAAACGTCACAAAAGACGCACTGGCCATCGACCCTAAACTCAACGGCTGGAGGTCACTGCTCGTCCTCCAGCATCCCCATCAAGCTCCTCTGTGGCCGGCTCATCCGCAGTGTCTTCTCAAAACGAGCACATAAAAGAAACATACATATAAAAGAAATAGGGGATAAGAAACTATCTATCATCATATAAGGAAAAGGATACGTAACATATAAACAATAAAGGCACATAGACATGCATCACAGATAAATATATACAATCATCCTCGAGATATATTATCATCCTCTACCCTTCGCACTCATGCAACTTATGCTGACGTGGCCACCACCAATCCTGTCACACATCCCTTACCCGCTCAAGGATGTTAGTCAGTCGTCCAAGCGACGCGTCCCCAAACACCGGTGCACATTCTCATCCGCGGTGAGAATGCTCATGCAAAGCAATGACACTATAGCTGCACAATACACGTCGGTGCACACCCTGGTTCTCTCTCGAGGGTGCTCATGCAAAGCAATAACACTATAGCTGCACAACCTAAATATGAGTTGGGACGGTCCCACGAGGACTTCTGACCTCGTGTGTTCCAAACACACGGCTGTGATCAACAACATGCATCTATATGGATCTTACCGGCATATATCGAATCATATCCTAGTGCCTTAACCTCTCATCACTATCTCATAGCATATATCACCTCATCAATCTCGTCATAATAAAATATTAATTAATTAGGTTAGGCACTTCTAAATCATATATCATACACTCCCCAACATGCATCACTCAAAAATATCAGATATCATCACCTAGATGTCACTAAGCATATTATTCCAGATAAATCATATTATCAATCGGAACAACATGTTATCAACCATAATCAAAATAAATAAGAATCACAATAATAATAATAAAATAATACTAACATATTGATACATATTCTAATAAATATAATAAAATAATACTAACATATTCTAATAAATATAATAACTATAATTTAACATGTTAATCCAAACAGCACACAGCAAACATAATAAAACCAGACAACCACAGATATCACAAAATTAACCTAACGGCGATAAATCTACAATCTCCATATAATCATCGGTACCAATAAATAGTCCCCAATGTGATATTGATATTGTCTATTATTCGCCCACTAGTAGGGTTTAGGTCGCCCTACACCAATATTGAATAAAATGTTACTTAGCCATTTCCAACGCTAGATGGTTACTTTCCCCCACCTGAGGTGTCGTAGGCTAGCTTTAGAGCAACGAAACGAGCCCACTCCAATCTCCCCAAATCTGCGTCGTGAGGTTCTCCTACCTCCGGGGCTCCAAAAATTCACCTGAACACATATTCACGAAGTACACGTTACGTTTAGCTCAAATCTAAAGACAGAATTGAAAACAGCTAAACGGATTGAGAGATAACTTCAATACTATCACGGACAGCATTTCGGCATAAAAACATAGACTTACCAAGAAAAGAAAAGTAGGATGATGAAGTAGAAGTCGCAAGGATCACAACGGTATAATCGGTTTTTTCAATAGGACGAACGGATTTATCAGAATCAGCACTGGAATTTTCTCTCTCTTCCTTTCTTTTCTCTCCCTCTCACTCTAAAATTTGAGTTTCTGGCTTTTTCTAACAAGTTCCACAAAATTCCAACATTTATCTCTTTTTTTTATTATTATTATTATTCTGGGCGCTCAACGCCCCAGCACCAGCGCTCAGCGCTGGTGCCTCTGCACCGCCTCAGCGCGCCAACCGTGGTGCGCCACGTGGCAAGGGCCAGCGCTCAGCACCCGGAAGCCTGCGCTCAGCGCTGGTTTCTGTCTAGCACTTCCAGTTCTGACGTTTTCTCGCGTTCTGAGCTCGTTTGAAGTCCGATTGACCTGAAATTTGAAACATAGATTCTTCTATACCTAAGGAATAAGACTAAGCCTTCACAAATACCTAATCTCTTCCACAAAAATAAATTTCCTATTGTGCACTCTTATGCATTCTAAATTGTATAACAGAAATTCTAGAACACTTTCTTATTCAATTCAACGTCGGGTAATCTCATACTTTCCATGCAAGGTTCCCAACACCTAAACATGCATATCGGACCTTAAATCAAAGTCTTAAACATAGTTATCCAACATATAAATAATGCCTTAAAACACAGATGTTATGCTTTATCTTTTGCAAAATGCTTTTAATCGTACGCGTATTTAACAAAGTTGTTTTTCATAATATATTCAAAGGAAAAAGTTTTATCTTTGCCAAAGTTTTTGAAAAACACAATTCACCCCCTCTTGTGGTTGGAGTCACTTGTCAACATGAAGGACTTGAGGCAAGCTTGTTAGGCTAATCTCTGCATAGAGATCACAACAAAGACCTTGTCTTTGATGAAGATTACTCTGACTCCTACTACCGAGCCTATTGCTGAAGCCTCATCATCAGTACCTGCTACATCGCTCAAGTAGAAGAACCTCTTACTATTCCTTCTGTCAAGAAAGAACCATTTGTGGAGCCTATTGAAGAGGAAAGGCCTAAATTGCTGAGGAAGAGAAAGAGAGTTGCTGAGACCTTTGCTCAGACAACTGCTGTTGAATCTGTTGAACCTGTTGCTAATCCTTCTACTGAACATACTAGGGTTGCAGAAACTGCTGCATCTGTTTCTGTCCCCAATGCACGGAGTGTTACCAAGGTGTTCAAGAGGAAGAGAGCTGTGCAAGCTGAGGGGGAGTCTCAGCATGAAGAGACTTCGATCCCTAAAAAGAAAAGAACCACTGTAACAAAGAGGAAACTGGTTCTACTCCCAACTCCATCATCCTCACCCTCACCAACAAGATAGCAAACAACCACAACAACTCCTACTCCACAATCTTCATCTCCATTACCTGTTCTGTCACCACAAAGAGCACCAACACCACCATAGAAAACACCATCACCATTACCACAACCAAAACAGAAAACCCCTACTCCTCCACCTGCTTCACCAAAAATCCTAACTCCACCACAGACATCACCAGTCAGACAACCTTCACCCATAATTGAACCTTCTGTTTCTGAACCACAAAATGCTGAATCTCACACTTCTGAACCAAATCCTATTGTTTCAGAACTCTGAAACAGAACCCCAATTATCCAACCCTTCCACACCACAATCATCTCACCATACTAACACTCTTCACACTGTGGATGTTAATGACTTTGCATACTTTGACAATCACACTCCTACTCTACCCCTCATCTAAACCATAAACCCCTGACCACATCAGAAACTAGAGCCAAGTCCCTCTGAGAATAGTCTTTCCAGACTTATTTTCTGAAACCAGACACAACCCTCTCCTTATGGCCACTATATCTCCATATCACCCTTCTTCCAAAATCACTCCCTTTTCTGTCATAGATGAATCCTACTCCAATTTTCTGAATGGCATAGACTTGGATGTCATTGCCTCCCTAGAAGCTGAAAGGCAGCTTTTAAAGCTGGCCAGAAAACAGAAGCATGCAGGAAGTTGGATGCCCAATCCACATATCTTTATGAAGCCTTCAACAGAAGTCAAGGTGATGCCTGACTCTATGGTTCTGCAAGGAAAGCAGAAGGTGATCAACTTGCCACTTGATCAGAAATTCTCTCTCATCAAACTGAATGATCACATGTGCAAGTACAGAAAAAGGCTATTCACCACTGAGAATCATCTTGAGTTCCTCAAGGTCAGAGATATCTACTGGAGATGTGGATCTAGCTCTAGGCTGTCTGAAGAAGAGAAGAAAACAATCCCAACTAAAGGTAGCCAAGCTTTTGCTCTTTACCCTTTTTCACCTTCAATCTATACCATACCTCCTTTCTTTATGATTTTCCCTTTCTTTCTCTTAAACTTCCCTGAATCTACCCCTCTTACTCATATAAATCTCATTAGGAGATCTTATGAATTTCTTCTTTCTGCAGTGAATTCTCCCCTTCATCATGAACTAATTCATGCATTCCTAGAGGAATGTTATCCAAATAATGATTTTGTAACCACACTCTCAACATGTGTTTTTCTAGACCCTCAACCTGAGGATCACATCCTAGTTGAAGAGTTACCTCCTACCCCTCCTCCTAGCCCACCTCCTTCATCTGCATATGCAATTGCTCTGGCTACAACAGACTCTACTGCTCCAGTAGTTACTTATGATCCTACTGCCCATCAGAGACTTGATGAGATGGCTTCAAGTCTGCAAACTGTCATCCAAAGACAGGATGCTGCCTTTGAACAACAAGCTGCTTTTCAAGCTCAGATGTTGGCTCAGCAAGCAGTAATGCAAAGAATGATGGAAGTTTTCTATAAAAGCCAAGGGGGTCCTAGTTCTTAGGTCTTAGGACTTAGTCTTTTCATTCTTTTTGAGACATGCAATGTACAAGTCAGTCATGTCCATATCACTTGTAATCGTTTTGATTCTTAATGAAATGATATGAAGTTTTTCACATTTCTTTTGGCTCTATATGTTGTATATTTGCTTTATATTCTTTTTGATTGATGCCAAAAGGGGGAGGAAATAAGTATAACAGAAATAAAATAAAAATTACACATTAATCATTAAATTAATGATCAATGCCTATCCGTATGAAAAATCTTCTTTCTGCTCTGATATAATCTGAGTTGCTCTCTCAAATACTCTATTTGAATCTTATATCAGATCTGATACCTTGTTTTTGCTCTGATACTTGTTTTTATCTGATGCATAAACTAAGGGGGAGCATAGCATACTCTGAACAATTATATCTATTTGAAAATTTCTATTATTACTTTTTGATGTTCAATAAAATCAGAAAAGTTATTTGTCATCATAAAAAAGGGGGAGATTGTTGAGACCTCATAAGTCTGAGACACATTCCATGTGTAGATTCTATAAGTTTTGATGATTCCAAATAGATTAAGTATGGTAATATTGAACCATATGAAATTACTGACATGTCTGATAAGTGTGCAGGAAAACAGACTTAAGGTCACTCGTTTATTACTTAAGGTCACTCGTTTATTTTATGACCCGTCTATATTTTGGTAGGGCGCAATTTTTAGACTCGTCTAAAAACTACTCGTCTAAAGTTCAGTCAACACAGACAAAGACCAAGTCAACGTTCAGTCAAGATTCTGATATACTTGATGATATAGCAAGAAGCATTTGTCTAAAGAAGACTCAGTGGATCACCTATCTAGTTTTAGACTGCACTAGCACCTGTCTAGTTTTGAACTGCAGAAGCACCCGTCTAAGTTTTGGATTGATTTCCACTCATCTAAATTTGAACTCCACAAGCACTCGTCTGAAAATATATCACTGCTACATTTGTTAAAATGTCAGGTTGTCAGAAATGAAGTCCAAGTCATCCTTATTCAAATTAGATGCCTTCCTTAAGTATCTCGAAGACCTCTGAACAATAGCACCTAGGATAAAGAATAAAGAACGTTTGTTTCAAGGATTAAAGGAATAAACACACAACCTCTGTACCACAGCAGTGTTTTAGTGCAAAGTAAAAGTGCTTTCCAGAAAGTGAATTGAGTGTTGCACTGAAAGAGGAAAGCTCTCTGCTGCAAGTACAAGAAGACTGCTGCTGCAACTCTGAAACAATAGCTGCTCAGAACAAAGTGTACTCTTGGACTACCTTTTCAAAGCTCAACGTCCCTAAGCATTTAATGCTTATACAGAACGACTCTTTGGCATTAATGGTGTCCCAGAAGCTCAAATCAAAGAACACTCTTCCTGAAGCTGTGCCTAAGGGATTAATTGATTGAAGTCTTTATATAGACCTAACCATGAAGATGAAGACAAGAAGTTGAATATCATTAAGAACACTGTGGAAGAAGCATTTACTCACTTCATTAACTTCTTCATTCTTTCATTGAATACTTCTTCAATAATTTGATATTAATTCAAAGTCTTTCACACTTCATATTTATTTCACTCTGAGTGTTATCTGAAAGATTTACAAGCTGTATTAATTACACAAAACCTTTATCCCTTACTGTGTTGAGCCTGAAGAGGCTAGGTGAGAAAAGAATACTTGTTTAAGTGTTGAGTCTGGAGAGGTTAGGTGTGCAAAGAATATTTGTACTGTAATCTGATCAGTTATAGTGGAAACTTGGTGCTGCCTAGAAACTAGACATAGCCCTATGGATTTTGGGGTGAACCAGTATAAAACTCTCAAGTGATATTCCTCTTCCCTTATCTGTTTAATTTGCTTAAGTTTTATTTGTTTAAGGTTTTAACTTGGGGAGTTATTATTGTGAATATCAATCTTTGTTTTACTCTTCTCTGTATGCTCGTGTGTCAGTCTCAAAATTAGACGTTTCACCTGTCTAATTTTATGTTGTCTTACTTTTGCTTGTTGTGCCTGCGAAAATAATTATCAAAGTTTCCTAAAAAGTTAGTAAACATAACTTAACCCCCATTCTTGTATTAACTTTGGTTATTTCAGATATACCCTACCATACATCCAACTATGATTCGAAGGAACAAATTCCATCATCTGCATGATCCAAAAAAGATAACTATATTATGGGAAATCTCAGATACATTCAATAACACGACACATGTATGCTTCACTTCGCAGAACTGCTCCCTTTCTTTCATTGGCATGGCCCTATCCCATTCGAGAAAAAACTTTTTCAACACTCGTATAATAGTTAATCATCACTTCTCACGTCTCATATTTGATGAAATTTCGGCAGCAATTCCCATTGGCCTCCAAGTATATACATGACTTGACTGGGGTGCGATACGGCAATCAAGTATGTACCTAGAGAACAAATGGTAATGTGTCAGACCGAAATTTCATCAGATATATCACATAGGAATTAACGAATAACTTTTGTACTAGCAAAGAAAATGTTTTTTCCTCAAACTATCCGACTTGGACAATTCAAGGTTCAATACCAAGAGCATAGTGACTTTGAGGAGTACACTTGCTTAAAAATATTGAACCTCAAACGGACAACTAAGATTTTTCTCAACTATATAATCATCTAGAAAATAAAATTTCAACATGGTAGACAATTTAATATCCCTACATACTTGAAAGAAACATAAAACAACAATAATAAAAGAATACAAAGAATAAAGAAAAAAATAAAATAATATACAACACCAAAAATCAGTTTACAATTATACATGCAAGCAATATACTATAAATAGTATTAGCTATTATGCACGACTTTCAGTATTTTGGAAATTTTAATAGTTTTTTAACTTTTTTTTTCACGTATTATGAAACTTAACACCTGTATAAGTGCTATGAAAAATATAGCATTCTTTATATTTAATTATCAAGAACATATTGAGTAAGAATATTTATTTTTTTCACTTATTTTGCTATTTAATTGTTTCTTTAATTAAAATTTTGATTATTTAATCTATTTATTTAATTATCTAGATATTTTTTACTATTAATTCATACTCCCTCTGGTCAATATTATAAGCAAAAAACCCTAAATTTTTTGGTTTAAAATATAAGCAAATTTTTCGTACTTCCATCCAATTTAATGCTATTATTCCCAAAATACCCCCCCCCCTCACTTAATATAAATTATGTTTTCCAATACTCCTTGACATTATTCCTAATTTAATGCTGAATATAAAGGGTCATCTTCCAATTTAATGCTGACATTATTTTTCAATACTCCTTGACATATAAAAGGTCATCTTCCCTCTCATCCTTATTGAAAGTGGGATCTATTTAATGCAGATGTATTTTAACGATGAAAATTGAAATTTTAGATGAAGGGTAATTTAGGTAATAAGCCTAATTTTTTAACAAAATTAAATGAGATTTATTAACTTCCTTAATATGTGTGTTTTATTTAATTTTTGCTTATAATAGTGACCGGAGGGGGTACTTTATTTAATTATTTATTTTAAATTTTATTTAGTCTAAATTTATTTGTTTTAAGTCTTATGAGACTTTAATACCTGTCATAACTCCCATTGGAGCTTCATTATTTTGAATATTTTTCGCTTAATTTTATTATGTTAATCCTGTCATGTCGCACGAGTCGCTGCCCACATCCACCTGTAAGTTGTGTTCTAACCACCAAATCTCCTTTTGTTGCCCGTCAATAGTACTTTATTATAATTATTTAATCAATTTATTATATTTAGTTGATTTTTTAAACAATATAATAAAATTAGTTATAATTATTTTAAATTAAAGTCTTTTGAACCAATTAAATACTTATATCTATTTTTTTTTTGGTCATTTCCTTAAATCTTATGAAATGCTTAATCATATAAAAATGTAAATCATACAAAAATTTAGATTTAATCATACCTAAACCCATACAAAATCTTCTAATGGCTAGTATTTTTTATAAGCATAATTTATTGAACCCACATGACAAAGGAAATCACAAGTAATGCTAAAGCCTACAAAAAAGAGACTTGTACATCCATTATTGTCAGTATTGTCACAACCATGCCAGTAATGTCACCAACTTAACATATATACAAATTAACAGGCATACACGCATATATATATACATTAACAGAAAAAAAAAAACTTAAAATACTTACCTGTAGCAAAAGAGATTGAGAGAAAGATTGCAACTTCCTACAACCAAATGTGAGCACCAAAAATATTGGAGCAACTTAATGCTGCACAACACAGAAGCAAAAATTCTGAGAATAATCACAATGCACAACAAAAATGGAAAAAAAAAAAGAAAAAGAAAAAAGTAAAGACCTATATACAGAGAGGGGACAATCAATAGAGGAAGGTAGAGTACTGGATCACGTTTTTGCAACACTGTAAGGGGAGAAAATAGAGAGTAAGAGATTGAAAAATGAAATGTATACATACTGAATAATATAATAAATTAGGAGAAGAGTTTACCGGTGAAAGGAGGAGGCTTGGACGGTTGCCATGCATGGGCGGTGGTCTTCGCGGAATGACAGTGGAGGAGCAGAAAAGAGGGGAAAGGAGCAGCTTGCGGTGGCCGGCCTTGCTCGCGGCTGGTGGTGGAGGAGGTCGAGGGGAAAGGCTTTCTGTCGGAAGTGGAGGTGGAGAGGCGAAGAGTGAGAGGTGGAGACGCGGAGACGATAATGAAAAGAGGAGACATAATTTATTGCAATATTTAGTGGAACTTACCGAAGGATTACCAACGGCAAGCCCATCACAAAAATAAAAAATACATTCCGATGGCTAAAGTCATCACAAGTAGAAAATACCTCGTAAGTCCAACCGTATTTACCGAGGGTTCAAGCCGTCACAAACGTCATCACAGATTACTGACGGTAAAGTCATCGCAAACTAAAGTGACATCGTAAATCCAACAAAACTTACCGACGGCACTAACCGTCGCAAAGGTGATCAAAATTTACCGACGGTTTGAGTCGTCGGTAATTCCAAAAATCTTCGATAACTTGGTGCCTGATATTTCACGGAAACAGAGCACAATTTGTAGCTACGGATTTTTCAGACGACTTCTGTAAAGGCCGTTAGAAATGTTGAAAATATAAGCCGTTACGTTTACCGTTGCCCAGGACTTTGGAAAATGTATGAGTTTCCGACCATCACGTGATCGTCGGTAAATGCACCGATTCTTGTAGTGGTTGTGAGAAGAAAATGAGAAGAGAGAAAGTTGTGAGAAATAGTATGAGAAGAGAGAAAGAGGTGGGAAATAGAATAGATTTGTTGTGTTGTTTTGTATAATAGAATGACAGCAGAAATAGGAGTCAAGAAGTGTGTTCTCTCTATCCCTTTGCTTGGTCGGATAGAAAGTGAGAACAGAGAAATGTAATTATTTAAAAAGAAATACCCTTAACTAAAAAACCAATTTACAAATATTTTAATTTCATTAATTAAGTTAATTTGAATGATCAAATAATTTAAATTAATTTAATTGATTTAAGTTATTTTAACCAATAAAATTTATTTGTTTAGTATAATTGTTTAATCAATTTCAATTTAACTTAATTTTTTCAAGTAAGGTGATCCTATGTAATCATAATTTTATTGATGAAAAGAAGAAGAAAAAAAAAGAAAAAAAAAATCATTGTTTGGGGGGGGGGGGGGGGGGGGGGGGGTTCTTTCTCAAGTTATACTTATAAGATTTAGACAAAACCACTGTGAAATTCGAATCATCCATAATAGCATTATCAATATTCTGCTCTGTTGAGAGAGAGTCGTTCCCTGTGGTCATCCGCATCCCTATCTCCAAAAAACTTGGCCAGAACTTTCATATCATGAGTAACATTAGGATGCATACGGGGTTGAATTAAACACGGGAGTCTCAAAATTATTACCACTAACTGTTAAATCACATATAGCCATGGAAGAATTTAAAGCAATACCAGACACAAAGCAACAGGAGATGAGTTTTGAGGATTTGAGACACGATCAGGGGTAGTCTCTATCAATTCATTATCATCAGCCTTGTTAGTCAAACTCTTGTCCTTATCCAAAGAAGGACTATTAACACCCTTCAAACTATTATCAACAGTTTCCTTATTGGCCTGCACAAACTCTACCAAAGGATTAGAGCTAGAACTGTGCGTCTCATTACCACTGATAGTGATAGCTGTAGTAGAATGAGGCACAACTTTATCCTTCTGGATTGATGAATCTGGGTGCAAGGACACAAAATCAGTTTCATAGACAATTTTAGCAGAATTGGCATCTGCATTAATCTCAACATCAGCATGTTTCTCAGTCAATGAATTTTTTTATCTCATTGACATGATCCACTGATTTGAAGTCAGAAGATGAACCACTTTCCCATTTTATCAACATTAACATCTTTAGGGATATATGTAGGGACTGATATTACCATATCTTTCTTAACAACATGATCTTTATGAATCTTCAAAGGGGTGATACCTGAATTTTTTCTACAATTCGAGAGTGAATGACCAATAGTTTGGAAATGTGGATAGAAATATGGAAGATTCTCATATTCAATACCAACATAAAAGGTAAAACCTTCTCTTTCAACCATTATCTGCTCATTCATTCTGCCTGTGAGATCAAGATCAACAAGAAACCGAGCAAAGTGGCCAAAAGTTCTATTGTGAATGGCATCATCTAAAGAGATTGGCGTACTGATAACTCTTTTAATGAAGAGTTATTTACTCATTCTTAGCTTGAGTTTTTGTATACTTAGAGTATTTTATGTGGATGTTTTAGGTGTTTTAAGTTAGTTTAGTGTAATATGTGTCATTTTATAAATTTCATTTAATTTTCTGTTTTTGAGTGTCTAGGAATATGTTTAATGTGTTTCTTGAGTTTTGTTAGGTTTCTGTTGAAGTTTAGACCAGTGCTGGAAAATGCTTTAGGCATGCTGCAGCAACTGGGCACGAACTCCTGACAAGCTGCTGGAAAATGCTCTGGTCATACTGCAGCATATGGATGCAAACTACTTATCAGAATAGGAAAAAAGCGGTACCACTTTCTCACTCTTACCAGGCTGTCTTAAAAGCTGACGACGTAGCCCAGTCACATGCTCTGGCTTTTGTCCTAATGCAGTTAATGAATTGGGTCAAGACACTTATTTTAATATTATTTTGGTTGGCCCAAAAGTAGGAAAGAGAAAAGTGCCTTTGTAAAAACCCTAAAAAAAAGGGAATATTCCTTACTTTTAAAAGATGGGGGCTGCCTCATATCAGAAGACAGCAGCTGGGGACATATAGTGGCAGCCAAGGGGCAATCTTCTTCCTCTCCATTGCTCCATTTGCGTGCTCCCATGACTTATTCTTCCATTTCTTATTTTATTTCCAGATTTTGTAAGCTCAGTATGAGCTAGTTTGCTGCAGCGTACTGGTATGCTGAACTTGTAATGAATGTTAGTTGTTGTTATGTGATGCTTTGCTGTTGCATTTTCTCTTAATCTGTGTTTAAATGTTGTTTTATTTAAGCTTGGCTATCTCAAGTAGAACTTCAGCTTGCTGAACTTGGAAAAGTAAAGTTAAGTGGATTTGGTTAAGAAATAAGGGTTAAGTCTCTAATTGGAAAATTAGGAGATGTTGAACGGATTAGGAATAATCATTCAAGTCCTTACGCTAGCTGGAACATGCTTATTAATAAGAGGGTGTAATTAATATGAATCTAGGAATAGAAGGCATTTAATGAACCTTATCTTTCGAGTGTTGGAAAACACAACTTTAATTTCCTGGAGCTAAATGCTGCAGCATGGCAAAGCATAACTGAAGCTATTTTGAAATTACAAGAGATTCATACTAGTACCTATTTTACCATATTTGTTCACAACCCCATTTTATTATCTTGTTCTCTTATTACTGTCTTTTAATATTGTCTTTTTAAATATTGAAAATCAACACTTTCACACACTATTTGGTTACCCCTTAATCTTAATTTCCAAGAACAATTAATCTGAATTTTGGTAATTGCTACAGCATTCTAATCCTCGTGGAACGAATTTCTTGTTACGATTGTGTATACTTGCACATTGCACTTTTTAACGCAACAAGTTTTTGGCGCCGTTGCCGGGGATTAGTAATGGTGTTTAAATTCCAATTTTTAGATTAGTAGTTCTTTTAGTTAGGACAATTAATTTTTGCCGTGATTGCTATAGTAACAGGTACTTGTTCTGGTTGAAATAGCTGCAACAAAGAAACCTGACAACATGGCATTGGCAAATGATAGGAATAGTGCTATCCGAGGATATGCACTCTTTGATCCAGCAACTTTGAACATAGGGATTGTGAGAACTGAGATCACAACCCCTCACTTTGAGTTCAAGCCTATTATGTTTCAGATGTTGCAAGCAATGGGACAATTCAGTGGAGCTGACAATGAAGATCCTCACTTGCATGTGAAACAGTTTCGAGATGTGGCTAGTAGCTTTAAAAACCCAGGCGTTACTGATAATGCCTTTAGGTTGAGAATGTTTTCATATTCTCTGATTGGGAAGGCTAAAACTTGGTTATATTGTTTGGAGCCCAACTCAGTGGATACATGGAACAAGTTAGCTGAAAAGTTCCTCACTAGATACTTTCCGCTATTAAAAATGCTAGGATGAGGAATGACATAATCTCATTCAAGCAAATGGATGATGAACCACCGTTTGAGGCTTGGGAAAGGTTTAAGGAGCTATTAAGGAGATGCCCACGTCATGGACTTCCTATCTACATTCAAATGGAGCATTTCTATAATGGATTGTTGCCTGATGCAAAAATGATTTTAGATGCTTCAGCAGGTGGCACATTGCTGACCAAGTCTTATAATGAAGCATATGCCCTGATTGAGGGCATTGCTGCAAATAGTCATCAATGGCTCACTCCTAGGCTATGCTTCAGCAAATCAAGTGCTGCAGCAAAAGTTCACGAAAGGACTGAAATTTCTGCTATTTCTGCTCAGTTAGCCTCATTGACAAACATGGTGAAAATTTTAACCATGGCTATTCAGAGCATCTCTGCAAACCAAGCTGTAATGAATGAGCCTATGGGAAGTGAGCAACAATATTTCCAAACTGATGCTGTATCATGTGTCTACTGTGAGGGAGAACAGTTATTTGAAGTTTGCCTGAGCAACCCAGTTTCTGTGAACTATGTGGGGAATAATACCTGGGGCAAAAATCCTTATTCTAATACATCCAATCCAGGATTTCCACCTCAAGGTCAGCAAGTTCAATATTACGGCCAAGGAACTCAGCAAAGTCAGCCAACAAACCAAGAACCATCACTTGAAGCTGCACTTAAAGCCTTCATGAAAGAAACGAAAGCTCAGCTTCAGAGTCTAGAAAATCAGATTGGATAGTTGGCTACAGCACTAAGCTCAAAACAGACTGGCACACTGGGCAGCACCACAGAAGCACCTAAGCCTAATGAAATGGAGCACTACAAAGCAATAATCCTTAGAAATGGGAAAGAAGTCCTTACTTCAGTATGGCAGAATGGATACAGAAAATATGTTAAGACTAAGAGCAATGTACTGAATGCAGAATCTGAGTTTAAAAAGACTGATCCAGTTATTGCAGAATCTTCTGAACATGCTGTAGCAAGGAAGACTCAGCAGAAACATTATGCAGAAACTTCTGCAAAATCTGCAGAAAATTCTTTGCACAAATTTGTACCAGAGAGGCCTTCGCTACCTTTCCCCAAAAAATTAAAGAGGCAACCCAAACATATGAGGTGGCCATTAGCAAAGAGGTCAAAAGCCCGGGAAAAAAAACACTTAGGCAAATGGCTCAATTTGCTCAAAGGAGGATCAACTTTTGTCTGGACCAGCTGTGAAGAATTTCTGTATCCAGATGCTGCAGCATGCGGCAACATCAGAACAAGGGATGTTTTCTCTTTTAACCTTTTGCTATTTTGGAAGTTTCTATTCTGTTTTACGTTGCACCATTCTAGTAGTATTGTAGTTTATGTTCTGTTTGGTAGTGGTTGTCTGTTCGTTGTTTTAGTATGTTTGTCTCTGATTGGACCACAAATGATTAACAAACGACTCTATTCATGGGAATCTTTTGAACAATAAATCAAGTTGTTTGGACCATAACCTTAATTTCTGAACCTTTGACATGACTGTTGAACTTTTTAGCTGTTTGGATTGACTGAAATTGTTTGAGGCTTAAACATATGCTGCAGCATTTTGATATAACCTGTGAGATTTTGACTCTCAACAGTTTTATTTGATTGTGAGTTCCATTCATATGCCTTCTCTGTAAAGTTTGACTTTATTTTTGTTTGCTTGTACATATCACTGCTATACATACTTTTGCTGGAGGCATGTTTGATTTTTTGTTTTTTAATACTAGTCTTAGCCTAAATAGCCTACCCTTTGATTTTAAATTTATGTGTGAGCCCTTTGAGCTTGAGCCCCTTATTCTGGTACTAGTCACATTACAAGCCCTATAAATGGAAAAACAATAAGTGTCCTATCTAGGTGGAGTTTAGGGTTGCTTTTCTTGACAATATGCTTGTAACATAAGTTTGGGGGTGGCTTGAGGACAAGCACCATTTTAAGTTTGGGGGTGTTATACAACAAAGTGGTGTATTGTAAAATGACTAAGTTTTGCTGAGTTTTGTTTACTGAATTTATGCACAAAAAAAAAAAGGAAGAGAACTGGAATAGGACAAAGGCCTGAAAATGTGAAACATGTTCTCTGTTTTCAAAAGAAAAGAAAAGAAAAGAAATAAGGAAAGGAATGAAGGGATAAGGAAACTAAAAAAACAAAAGAAAGAAAGAAGGAGTACCCCCTCCTTGGTACTGAGATTGTTGTGGTGGTTTGTGGAAAGCATTTGGTGTGGAACACATTGTAGGGAAAGCTTTGATTTTGTTCTAGTGAGTTTAGAAGCTTGTCAAGCATATAATAGGGTTGCATGTGGGTGATGATTGAGGGAACCCATTTACTTGTGTGAGTGAGAAAGAACACACTGTTCTGAGTGAGGGAACCCATTTACTTGGGTGATGATTGAGGGAACCCATGTTGTTCTAAGCTGAAAATGATTGATGTCATGAAAATCTGCTAACTTGTGATGCCTGAGTGTTGAGGATGAAAGAAGTTGGTTTTGTGGAAAAAGTGGCTGATTGAAAAAAATAAATAAATATTTGTGGTCTATCAGTCTTGTGTGTCTTCTTCTTTTGTGTCTTTCTTTCCATTACTTGAGGATAAGCAATGATTCAAGTTTGGGAGTGTGATAACTCTTTTAATGAAGAGTTATTTACTCTTTCTTAGCTTGAGTTTTTGTATATTTTGAGTATTTTATGTGGATGTTTTAGGTGCTGTAAGTTAGTTTAGTGTAATATATGTCATTTTATAAATTTCATTTAATTTTCTGTTTTTTAGTGTCTAGGAATATGTTTAATATGTTTCTTGGGTTTTGTTAAGTTTTTATTGAAGTTTAGACCAGCTACTGGAAAATGCTTTGGGCATGCTACAGCATCTGGGCTCGAATTCCTGACAAGCTGCTGGAAAATGCCCTGGTCATGCTGCAGCATATGCACGCGAACTGCTTATCAGAATAGGACAAAAGCGGGACCACTTTCTCTCTCCTGTCAGGCTGTCTTAAAAGCTGACGACATGGCCCAGTCACATGCAGTGGTTTTTGTCCTGGTGCAGTTAATGAATTGGGCCAAGACACTTATTTTAATATTATTTTGGTTGGCCCAAAAGTAGGAAAGAGAAAAGTGCCTTTGTAAAACCCTAAAAAAAGGGAATATTCCTTACTTTTAAAAGAGGGGGACTGCCTCATATCAGAAGACAGCAGCTGGGGACATATAGCAGCAGCCAAGGGGTCATCTTCTTCCTCTCTATTGCTTCATTTTCATGCTCCCATGGCTTCTTCTTCCATTTCTTATTTTATTTCCAGATTTTGTAAGCTCAGTATGAGCTAATGTGCTGCAGCGTACTGGTATGTTGAACTTGTAATGAATGTTAGTTGTTGTTATGTGATGCTTTGCTGCTGCATTTTCTCTTAATCTGTGTTTAAATGTTGTATTATTTAAGCTTGGCTATCTCAAGTAGAACTTTAGCTTGTTGAACTTGGAAAAGTAAAGTTAAGTGGATTTGGTTAAGAGATAAGGGTTAAGTCTCTAATTGGAAAATTAGGAGATGTTGAACGGATTAGGAATAATCATTCAAGTCCTTAAGCTAGCTGGAACATAATTATTAATAAGAGGGTGTAATTAATATGAATCTATGAATAGAAGGCATTAATGAACCTTATCTTTTGAGTGTTGGAAAACACAACTTTAATTTCCTGTAGCTAAATGCTACAGCATGGCGAAGCATAACTGAAGCTAATTTGAAATTACAAGGGATTCATACTAGTAGCTGTTTTACCATCTTTGTTCACAACCCCATTTTATTATCTTGTTCTCTTATTACTGTCTTTTAATATTGTCTTTTTAAATATTGAAAATCAACACTTTCACACACTATTGGTTACCCCTTAATCTTAACTTCCAAGAACAATTAATCTGAATTTTGGTAATTGCTACAGCATTCTAATCCTCGTGGGAACGATCTCTTACTTACTCTTTATTACTTGTTACGATTGTGTATACTTGCACATTGCACTTTTTAATGCAACACGTACCAATTCCACCAGCAATTTCAAAAAGGATTCTCGGCCTCCAATATTCTTGAGGTAATTCATGAATCCTCACCCAACATTGGGCATGAGTTTGCTTCTGCTTTTTCGGATTGAAATCAGCTGTCCATCGTGATAATCCTAGAATACCAGGCGTAATATTCCAAGTCCCTACTGCCCAAACACTTCGTAGATCCTCAATAGACACGAAATTAAATTCATAACAGCCGTTACTAAGAAAGATCATTCTCCATGAACCAATCGGTTTCCATAGGTTCGTGAGTTTGCTATGGAGATCACTAGCTTTAATAGGTTTATCTCCCTTTGACAGAAACAATTTTCCATGAAGGTTATTTTTATAACACTCTAATCCACGTTGATACTCTTCTTGTGAAATCTTGATCGATATTGAATCACCTTTCAAACATGGACGGGGCAATTGACTTAAAAGGGATGTCAAAGGAGTTGTTCAAGGCTTGAGCAAAAGTTCTGCGTGAAGACGACAAACACGGATCAAGGAAGCCCCATGGGCATATTGGTTTGCCATCAGCCATGAAAATAGCCTGAGATGACACGAAGGTGTGGCGCAGGTGTGGAAAAGAAGCGAAGCAGAGGTGAGAAGCCGCAGAACAGAAAAGAAGCAGAGATGAAGGTGAGATGAAACGAAAGAGAGATGACTTGATGGTGAGATGCACAGCCACATAACAAAACTGAGAACAGAGCGGAGCATAACACAGAGGTGAACGGTGGCGGTGTGACGTAGAGTAACGACGGTGACAACTTAGAGCAATGACGCTGAAGTTTGCCCCAATTCAAGGACACTGACGCGCACTAGGGATCTCTAGAGGCGCTAGGGTTCCACATTGTTCTCCATCTCACATCTCTATCACTTGTGATTAACTCTTTGGTTTGATCTTTCCTTTCAATTTAACTTAATTAAATAATTAATTAATTTAATTAAAGAAGGGTACAAAAGTCATTTCAAATTGAACACTCTGTCCTTCTTCCATTTTCTTCTCCCTTAGGGAGAAAACAAAATTTGAAAGTGGGTCCTACCAATTTTGTTCTCTCTTCCCTATTTCTCTCATCCACCAAACAGGAGAAAAATGCATTTTCTCTCCGAACAAGAACATCGGTACTAACACCACGGAACCAACAGTTGTAGCTTTCTCTACATTAACTTCCAGTATGCTATCAACTGTATACCGGAAATGTATTTCCAGTAATGAAGAGAAAGCTACCGGAAGTTTATTTGTCGTAAGCAACCTAAACTAAAATGACTACTGGATTTATAATTCCGATATATAAAAACAGTGTACTGGAAGGTAACTTCCGGTACTATAAATATGCAGACATACCTGAACGTTTCACGACTGACGAAGGAGTAGCATTCATACAAAAAATAAAAAGAAGGAGTACTTCTTTAAGCGTTCATTGTATTCAAAGGGAAAGAATGAAATAGACAAAAATAACCTATCAACTTATCAAAGGGAAACCATTGAATGGGTGGGGTTGAGGAAGGAGAAGAGGGAAAGAGGAAGAAGAGGGGAGGGGAGTGGTGTATTTGTGCACAGAGGTTTAGGGGTGTATTAAGATAGTTGGGGTATTTTAAGAATATGGAAATGTTTTAAAATTTTTGTGATGTATTGGAGCTTTTTGTGGTGTAAAAAGAAACTCCATTAACAATGTAGCAATAAATAACCATAAAATATAAATCATTCATTTCATGAACTGAAACACAAAAGGATAAAACATAAATTATCCATCCTAGAAAAAACACAAGTTTGAAACCATATATGCAGGATTTTAGATATAAATGGAGGTTAACGAACATAACTTAGGAGATATTTGGTATTTCAATTCATTTGTTAGACATGATTAGGATCTGCTACATTGGAAGAAATAGAAAAGATTGGATCTCATCCATATTAGAATCTATTAATTTAAGAGTAAACAAGGTTTGTATCCTGATCATGATTTGCTTCATTGGAGATGGAACAGAGTAATATATCGTAGTATGTTGAATAAAATTTGTTGAATATGTGTAACATCTGTGTTTTAAGGCATTATTTATATGTTGGATAACTATGTTTATGCTTTGGAGCCCCGGAGGTAGGAGAACCTCACGAGGCAGATTTGGGAGATTGGAGTGGGCTCGTTTCGTTGCTCTAAAGCTAGCCTACGACACCTCAGGTGGGGGAAAGTAACCATCTAGCGTCAGAAATGGCTAAGTAACATGTTATTCAATATTGGCGTAGGGCGACCTAAACCTTACTAGTGGGTGAATAATAGACAATGTCAATATCACAATGGGGACTATTTAGTGGTACCGATGATGATATGGAGATTGTAGATTTATCGCCGTTAGGTTAATTTTATGATATCTGAGGTTGTCTGGTTTTATTATGTTTGAATTGTTTGTTGTGTGCTGTTTGGATTAACATGTTAAATTATATCATGTGTGTGATGTGATGTTTAAATTTTGTTCTTACCTTTAAGTTTTTAATAATTACGATTTTATATATATGTCCAATGCTAATATTACGATTAAGTTTTAGATAAATTAGGTTTTTATTTAATGGGACATCGGGGTGTCTCATTTGGTGGTATCAGAGCGGTTTGATTCTATTCAGATTGTGAGGTTAAGGTGTACTGACCATTTTAGTTGAATCCACATCGGATAACGACTATGCTTAGAAGTTGGGTAGTGAGTCCGAATGCGACATTTCTATGACATATAGTATTTATATTCCAGTTTTAAATTATATGTCATATTGATGTTGGCTAATGATTTCTTTTAATAGGATCATGGCTCGAGACAGAGGACGTAGAGGACGAGAGAGTATTAGGACCCTAGAGAGAGTAGTGGGTGAGACTTCTCATCCTGAGGTAGGAGCTGGAGGTGGAGGAGAGTCATCTGAGACTCTCCACACTATTCGGGAGTTAGCATCCGTACTGTTGCAGCAGGCGCAACAGAATGCTCAGAGGATGCAGAGAGAGGCAGAGTTACAGGAGCAGCAGGAGAGGAGGAGGGCTGCTGAGGCAGAGGATGCAGGATTGGCTACCTTTCTAAAACGGAAGCCACCCCAGTTCAGAGGGGATTATGATCCAGAGCGAGCCGAGTGGTGGATACAGGAGTTGGAGAAAATCTTTGACACCATGAGATGCAGAGATGACAGGAAGGTGACTTATACTGCCTTCATGCTGACGGGAGGAGCAGAGTCATGGTGGAGAGGCAAGAGAAGGTTGCTTGAGGCAGAGGGCAGGCAGATTAGCTGGGAGCTGTTTAGAGACTGTTTCTTTGAGAAATACTTCCCGCGGTTGGTCAGACGCGAGAAGGAGAGGGAGTTCATGAGTCTCCGACAGAGGACATGTCTGTGGGTGACTATGCAGCCAGATTTGAGGCCTTGATACAGTATTCTGAGTTTTATCATAGGTTTCCGGACGAGGATTGGATGTGCCGGAGGTTCGAGGATGGTTTGAGACATGAGCTGCAGAGAGCCATAGTGCCGCTTGATATTCAGAGCTTCCCAGATCTGGTTGAGAGATGTAGTGCCATAGAGGGCATAGATCAGAGGCAGGCTGCTGATCACAGACAGCAGAGGAGTGGAGGCCCTATCAGATCAGGTTTCTAGAGGAGAGCAGGCAGTAGCTCACAGGGGAGACGTGGACCCTATACTAGACCCGTGCAGAGTGTTCAGTCATCTGCATCAGTACCAGCTTCTACAGCACCTGTTAGTGGAGCGGGTCAGCAGCAGAGAGGCCCAGTTTGTTTTAGATGCGGAGGTCCGCATTATATTAGAGATTGCACAGAGAGGCCTAGTTGTTTCCACTGTGGAAAACCAGGTCACATGGCTCGGGATTGCAGGCAGAGAGGGATGCAGCAGCAGTCAACTGCTGGTAGAGGAGCTACAGGTTACAGAGGTGGAGCTGGGAGAGGAACCCCAGTAGCAGGACAATCGATGGCCAGACCTCAGGCCATAGGACCAGTGTTTACCGTGAGGGGAGCTGAATCCTCTCAATCTGCAGATCTTATCCAGGGTATGTGCTTGATATCTGGTAGACTCTCGTCTATGTTGTTTGACTCAGGTGCTACACATTCATTTATTTCGCATGAGTGTGTTGATCATTTACATTTGCCTGTTTCTTTGTTACCCTATACCCTTACAATATCAACCCCAACCAATGATTCCTTGACTACGATGTTTGTTGTCTACAGTGTCCTATAGTTGTTGAGAATAGGACATTCCTTGTGGACCTTGTCTGTTTACCTATGCAGCAGATAGATGTTATCCTTGGCATGGATTGGCTTTCGGCTAACCATGTGGCGCGCAGAGGCGGTGCAGAGGCACCAGTGCTGAGCGCTGGTGCTGGGGCGCTGAGCGCCCAGAATAAAAAAAAAAAAAAAAGGAGATAAGTGTTGGAATTTCGTGGAACTTGTTAGAAAAAGCCAGAAACTCAGATTTTAGAGTGAGAAGGAGAGAAAAGAAAGGAAGAGGGAGAAAATTCCAGAGCTGATTCTGATCAATCCGTTCGTCCTATTGAAAAATCGATTATACCGTTGTGATCCTTGCGACTTCTACTTCATCATCCTACCTTTCTTTTCTTGGTAAGTCTATGTTTTTATGCCGAAATGCTGTCCGTGATAGTATTGAAGTTATCTCTCAATCCGTTTAACTGTTTTCAATTCTGTCTTCAGATTTGAGCTAAACGTAACGTGTACTTCGTGAATATGTGTTCAGGTGAATTTTTGGAGCCCCGGAGGTAGGAGAACCTCACGAGGCAGATTTGGGAGATTGGAGTGGGCTCGTTTCATTGCTCTAAAGCTAGCCTACGACACCTCAGGTGGGGAAAAGTAACCATCTAGCATCGGAAATGGCCAAGTAACATTTTATTCAATATTGGCGTAGGGCGACCTAAACCCTACTAGTGGGCGAATAATAGACAATGTCAATATCACATTGGGGACTATTTAGTGGTACCGATGATGATATGGAGATTGTAGATTTATCGCCGTTAGGTTAATTTTATGATATCTGAGGTTTTCTGGTTTTATTATGTTTGAATTGTTTGCTGTGTGCTGTTTGGATTAACATGTTAAATTATAGTTATTATATTTATTAGAATATGTTAGTATTATTTTATTATTATTATTGTGATTATTATTTATTTTGATTATGGTTGATAACATGTTGTTCTGATTGATAATATGATTTATCTGGAATAATATGCTTAGTGACATCTAGGTGATGATATCTGATATTTTTGAGTGATGCATGTTGGGGAGTGTATGTTATGACGAGATTGATGAGGTGATATATGCTATGAGATAGTGATGAGAGGTTAAGGCACTAGGATATGATTCGATATATGCCGGTAAGATCCATATAGATGCATGTTGTTGATCACAGCCGTGTGTTTGGAACACACGAGGTCAGAAGTCCTCGCGGGACCGTCCCAACTTAGATTTAGGTTGTGCAGCTATAATGTCATTGCTTTGCATGAGCACCCTCGAGAGAGACCCAGGGTGTGCACCGACGTGTATTGTGCAACTATAGTGTCATTGCTTTGCATGAGCATTCTCACCGCGGATGAGAATGTGCACCGGTGTTTGGGGACGCGTCGCTTGGACGACTGACTAATATCCCTGAGCGGGTAAGGGATGTGTGACAGGATTGGTGGTGGCCACGTCAGCATAAGTTGCATGAGTGCGAAGGGTAGAGGATGATAATATATCTCGAGGATGATTGTATATATTTATTATATATATATTTATCTGTGATACATGTCTATGTGCCTTTATTGTTTATATGTTACGTATCCTTTTCCTTATATGATGATAGATAGTTTCTTATCCCCTATTTCTTTTATATGTATGTTTCTTTTATGTGCTCGTTTTGAGAAGACACTGCGGATGAGCCGGCCACAGAGGAGCTTGATGGGGATGCTGGAGGACGAGCAGTGACCTCCAGCCGTTGAGTTTAGGGTCGATGGCCAGTGCGTCTTTTGTGACATTTTAGTTTCCGCTGCTTATACCATTTTGTATCAGTATGTATCTTTTGGGACCCTACTAATGTAGTACCCTCTTTAGTTTATTAGCATAGTATATTTGTATTTATATTTATATGTGTGTGATGTGATGTTTAAATTTTGTTCTTACCTTTAAGTTTTTAATAATTACGATTTTATATATATGTCCAACGCTAATATTACGATTAAGTTTTAGATAAATTAGGTTTTTATTTAATGGGACATCGGGGTGTCTCAATATGAGTAATAAAAAATATGAAGTTCTACCAGTAGGGATGGCAGTTGGGGTGCATGAGTAATAGTCCCCCACCACCCCCCCTGTCCGCAGGGCGGTGATAGGACTTTTGGGACCTTAGGTGAAATGAGACTTAATATTATATCGATTTTCATATTAATTTTCTAACTTTTTGAGCTGCAAAATTGTTTATCAAAATTTTATAATCAAACAATTCTAACACTTCACTCTCAATAAATAAGATGGTTTATCCATTCAATTTATTTATATCAAATGTGAATTGCACCACTTGTGATTTATTTTCGATCTAAATAATACATGCACTGTATGCAGGATTAGGAAAATGGATTTGGTGCCTTTGGATTTGGTGTCTTTGGTGCCTTTCTCTCTATCTCTCTCATCTCTTATTTTCTCTATCATCTCTTCCCTCCATTTTTTCCTATCTCTCTCATCTCATTTTTGCCTAAAGTCACCAAAGGCATTAAACTCCAAAGGCACCAAATCCATGCTCGTAGGATTAGGCCTTGTTAATTATTCAACTACTTGCCAAACCAATTATCATTAGTATATATATATTAAAAAAAAAAAAAAAAAGAGGAGGCCTAAGGTAGTGGCCTTAACGACCTTGCCTTGTACACGACCCTGCATGTCCTATGAAAATCTGCCCCCCATACCCTTCCCATATCCGTGTAGCTATCTGTTAGTCGGTTTTTAATGGATTTTATGCACTGTATGTAGGATTAGGCCTTGTTAATTATTCAACTACTTGCCAAATCAATTATCATTAGTATATATAGTCAAAAAAAAAGAAGAAAAAAAAATAGGAGGCCTAAGGCAGTGGCCTTAACGGCCTTGCCTTGTACACGACCCTGCCTGTCTGACAAAAATCTGCCCCCATACCCGTCCCGTATTCGCGTAGCTATCCGTTAGTCGGTTTTTAGTGGATTTTATAACTATCCACGGATAGCCACGAATATCCATGGATATTAATAAAATACAAAAAAAAATACTACATATTTTCAAAATTAAAAATGAAGACAATCTGTCATTCTCTTCTATATAATAAGAACTTCTAGAAAATTTGAAATAAACAATATACTTGAATTGATGTACATAGTAATAATGCTAATACCAACCAACCTAAAAGTACACTATATGATTGGCTTTGCTTGAGGTGTCAACATAGTGATGTCTTGCAAAGTAGTAATGCTATTGCATGCCTTTTATAAAAAAACAAAAAACAAAAAACAAAAAAGAAACTATAACAAACAAAATGATCATATGATAAATGTTAGTAAATCTTAAACCATCATACATATATTTTAATAACTATAAGGTATTTAAGTAATTTCAATATCGGGCACAGGTGCTCGTAAGTATGGGTATCTCAATACCCGCCTTCCCCATTAATAAGTCGGTAGAGAATATACCTATTTATTTTACCATGGGTACCCATTAAACTACTCGTCCTGTACCCATAGCAGATTTTATCCACGAATATCTGCGGGTATAGATAAAATTGCCATCTTTGTCTACCAAATTAGGATTTGTCAATTTAGAAGTAACGACGGCTTAAAACAAAACCTTGATTTAGTCTATTAAAAAAATCAACCAATAAAAAAAAGGAGAATGGTATATTAAAAAATTGCCATCCTAATAATTCTTGCACTCGATGGCTTGCTCCTGTCTTGGGTTCTTTGAAATATAATGTGGATGCTGCATTCTTCACTTCTTAAAATAAGACAGGTCATGGCATGTGCTTAAGGGATCATATGGGTTCTCTCATCCAAGATAGAACATCTTGGTCTAGTCCCATTCTTTTTCCCCATGAAGGAGAAGTTCTTGGGTTATTAAAAGGCCATTCATTGGACCATTGAGCTAGGTGAAAGGAATGTGATTTTTGAGCTTAATTGCAAATCGGTTGTGGATGAGCTTAACAAGCATTCTGATAACCATATATACGGAATTTGGTTCCATTATGGCTCATTGCAAGAATCTCCTCTCTTTTTTTCCCCAAACTTTTTCAGTGAAGTTTATTAAGAGAGAAGACGATATATTAACTGTATTACAATTACAAAGTTTTAATCTTAAATTTATAACTCATGATTTTGGAAGTTTTCAACGAACCACCACTTGATTGGTTAAAAAATAATATCCATATCATTCGCACTGAATTAGTATAGTTCTATTTTTGTCCCATTTAGTATTGCTGATTTTCAAATGGATTTTTATTACTGACGAAGGTTTTACAGAATTTTCAATCCACAATCCGTCAAACATTTTTAATTCTTCCAAAATCCATCCATATTATGATAGCTAAATCCATATGAAAGAGTGATTTTCTTGTATTACAACTTCTAACAGAAGCTTTTAGAAACATTAAATATCAATATTTAACTAGAAAAAAATGCTAAATTTTATTCAAATCATTAAATATTCACATATTAAACTTATGTGACACGTCAAATACAAAACAAACAAATAAATCTGAAACAAACCTATATTAGCCCCATTCTTAGTGCAGAAATGCTATCATGCCACAGATTTTTACACCTTGCACCGTATAGTGCCGTACTAGTGCCGCACAGTGCGGCACTGTAGCTGCACTGTAGTTTTTTTTTTTTTAGTTTTGGTTTTTTTTTAAATGTTATTTTTTAATAAATAAATTTTTTGGTTAAGTATGTGCAAATATCTGGTGAATCATGTACAAATATCTGGTGAATTCAATTCATTATCTGGTGAATGATTTTTTTTGAGAAATAAAATTTTTTGTTAAGTGATGAATCATGTACAAATATCTGGTGAATTCAGTTCATTATCTGGTGAATGGATTTTTTTGAGATAAATTTTTTGGTTAAGTATGTGCAAATATCTGGTAAATCATGTACAAATATCTGGTGAATTCAATTCATTATCTGGTGAATGGGTTTTTTTGAGAAACAAAATTTTTCGTTAAGTGGTGAATCATGTACAAATATCTGGTGAATTCAGTTCATTATCTGGTGAATGGATTTTTTTGAGAAATAAATTTTTTGGTTAAGTATGTGCAAATATCTGGTGAATCATGTACAAATATCTGGTGAATCATGTACAAATATCTGGTGAATTCAGTTTATTATCTGGTGAATGGGTTTTTTTGAGAAATAAATTTTTTGGTTAAGCATGTGTAAATATCTGGTGAATCATGTACAAATATCTGGTGAATTCAGTTCATTATCTGGTGAATGGGTTTTTCCTTGTTGCTTAAATCTTTTGCCTACAAAACAATACCAATCAACATTGCAATTACAACCCTTTTATACAATTTTCAAGACCAAATATCTATCTAAATGACAGAACCACAACTGACCAGCCTTAGGATATGTTACCTATACTAATTTTGCCCTGAACCATTACAGGACAATTTATTTTGCCTTGGATTCGAGCTGCACTTGTAAGACAATGTGTCTTATATTTACTCAAACATGCATTGCATGTGCTCACACCCAACATAATTTATAATTACAGATTAGACAAACTAAGTATTAAATTTTTAACAATAATTATATAAGAATGAGACGTAAATTTTTAAACCATCAGCCTAGGTTTGAGGGATAGTTCCACTATCTCCAATGTCCTCTATACAGCTTTATCGAACTGATATTAAATTTTCAACAGATACCAATATCAAGTTGGTCCTCCTTCATTAAAGTCTTGAAAAATTACTAATATTCAGAATTCCAACATAAAGTCAATCAACAATCTAGTTTTGGGATTCAATATAATATGGCAAAAGAATGCAAGACAAATCTTCATCCTAAACAGTTTCATATTTAAGCAGAATAAAAGCCCTCAAATGGTTGGAGTCACTACTTTATCAAAGTTGAACAATTGAATACTCTCTTCAATTTACCCAATAATTTCTATGCTAAACCATGAAAAAAGTAACAGATATATATGATTTGCAAGCTGAAAAGGAATCTAACGGATCAACAATCTTAGCAGAGAAAAAATGCATCAAAGCAGTAGAACAGGTTTAGACCATATTTTATAGAAAACAACTTTGATTAAGACAAATCAAACAAACCTTTCTCCACTTGATTAGTTGCTTCAAAAGAGGTGTCATTGCATGTAGGTTTACGCAAAGGTCTTGCAAAAACAACCTCGTCATGTTTCTTGGAATTTTTCTGCTCTGAGAAAGGTAAAATCCCCAACGTCTGGGAGAGGAAAGAAAATCACAACCTGAAAAGTAAAAATAATACATCTGAGAAAGGGTAAAATCGGAGCAAGATAGAAAAAACAACCCAGTTAAGTTTTGTTTAGACTTTGAAGATAGCTATTGAGTTCTGGAAAAGGGTACCTCACAATAGGTGACGCCATGACAGTACAACCGAGTCTTCTTGTTGGGGTCATCGGCGTGTCCCCTCCACATATCGTCGACGGCATTGAATTCACAGCCATCAGGATCTACGCCGCATCACTGCCGATGTCCATTGGAGAGAAGAAAGAGAGAGAAAGAAAGGAGCGATACCATTGAAAATGGAAGGATGGAAAGGAAAGAGAGAAATGAAAAACCTAATGGAGTGAGAGAGAAGACTAAAGAGATGAGGAGATGGTGTCGAAAGAAGAGATGGGATTTTGAGACAGGAAAGGGTACCAGAAATGCAGCTATTTGAAATTGAAGGAGAAGGACAAATATGCCCTCAAGAAGGTCACGTGTCACAATATTAAGATGGCTAAGTTAGGGATTTTGCTAGGCAGTAAAATGCATATATTGATATTGATTGATGATTATTTTTGACAGAATTGTTAACTAATTGGAATTAAAAGAAACTCTTGGGCACATCCAATGAGGTATTGCCAGCTCATTAAAAACTAATCAATTAAAATAAAATTTAAAAGAATTAAAATAAAGGGTGCTTGACAGCTTGCTAATCGCTTGGGACCTTCCCCTACGGACCTTTCCTATTTCCATCTATTTCTCTTTCTTAACATTTACAGAGAAGGTTCTGGATGTGATTCTCTTCACATAATATCACCCAGAACCATCAATTCTCTTTCTTAACATAATCTAATCATTAACAGCATTTTCTCTTTTTCTTAACATTTTCATACCATCCTGAAGGCTCTGGGCGTGATTCTCTTTCTTCACATAATCATGGCTATGCCATTGAATCTATTCAATTCAAAATGCAAGAAAACATGGTGTAACCAATTTTTTAATACTTAATGATATCAATAACACATGAAACTCACCCAGGATCAATTTTTCTCTCACACTTACACACACATAAGAAGAGGAAGAGAGCTATTGCATTCACTCAATTCTTGATTGATTCTATTATGGCAACATACAAGGTCATGCCTTTTTATAGGCAAACATTTGCAATATAATAACATTAATTAGAAGCTAACTTAAGCATTAAGAAAACTTAACAATGAAGAAAACAATTACTTAAAAGTGAAGAAAGCTTTGTGTGGTGGCTATACTAGTCAAACTTCAAGTCAAACTTTTCAACATGAATGGTGGCTAGAGGTGTTCAATTTGGATACAAATTGTTAGCCAACAATCAATGGCTTAAGCTTGATTTATCTCTATCTAACATTGCCTCCCTTAAATCAAGCTTTGCATTCCAAGCATTTTCTTCAACTTGTAAAACAATTCAATCTTCAATGGTTTCGTAAAAATATCTGCCATTTGCGCTTCAGTGGAACAATACTTGATCACCACTTCTTTTTCTTCTACCAACTCTTGTATTTTGTAAACCGAATATCTATATGCTTGGATCGTCCATGAAAAACTGGATTTTTACATAGAGCAATTGTAGACTTGTTATCACAAAATATTTCTATTGGAGTGCTCTGCTTCTCATGTAATACTTCAAGAATTCTTCTCAACCACACTGCTTGTGTAGCACAACTGGTTGCTGCTATATATTCTACTTCGGCAGTAGAGAGTGCAATAACTGGTTGTTTCTTTGAAGACCATGATATTGAGCCCGTGCCAAGATGGAATATGTACCCTGACGTGCTTTTCCTCGTCTCTATATCTCCAGCCCAATCACTATCTTTGTATCCAACAAGCTTCACATCATTATTACTGGCATAAAAAATTTCATCGGTCAGAGTACCTTTGATATAACGAAGAATTCTGTTGGCTCCTTGTAGATGACAAACACGAGGCTCTTCCATAAATCTACTAAGCAATCCAACTCCAAAGACTATATCCGGTCTAGTCGCGGTCAGATATCTCAGACTTCCTATCAAACTTTTATAATGAGATGAATCTACTCTTTTGCCATAATTTTCTTTCTTCAGCTTCAACTTTTCTTCAACCGGTGTGGAAATTGGTTTCGAATTTTCTATCTTGAATTTCTTCAAAATATCACCTGCATATTTCTTCTGGGAAATAAAGATTCCATCATTCTGTTGAACGACCTCAATGCCAAGAAAATAGGACCTTAGGCCTAAATCTATCATCTTAAAGCCTCTTATCATAGCCCCCCCTGAATTCTGCAATCACCTTTCGGTTATTGCCAGTAAAGATTAGATCATCAACATAAAAACACACAATAAGAATATCTCCAAGATCAACAAATTTAATATATAAAGTATGCTCAAAAGAACATCTTTCAAAGCCATGATGTATGAAATAGGAATCAATCTTCTTATACCACACTCTTGGTACCTGCTTCAAACCATATAACGCTTTCTTCAATCTATAAACTTTGTCTTCTTTCCCTCTTACAACATATCATGCAGGTTGCTCAACATATACTTCTTCTTCCAGAGTTCCATTCAGAAAAGCAGATTTAACATCCATTTGATAAATTTTCCAATTATTTTGTGCCGAGAGAGAAATAATCATGTGAATTGTATCTAACCTTGCAACTGGAGCAAATACATCAAAATAATCAATACCTGGCTTTTGCTTGTATCCTTTAGCAACCAATCTCGCTTTATATCGATCAATTTCACCATTGGGCTTGTACTTTGTCTTGTACACCCACTTCACTCCTATTGGTCTTTTGTTTTTAGGCAAATCAATCAGCTCCCACGTTTCATTCTTCTCAATGGCACGAATTTCCTCATCCATTGCTTTTCTCCAGTTTTCATTGTTTGAGGCTTCTTTAAAGGTTACTGGCTCACAATCTGCAAACAAAGCAAAGTTGATAATCTCTTCATCAGATGGGTGATTATCGTTACCCACAACATAATCCTCCAATCTGGATGGTTGTCTGCGATGTCTTTGACGTCTGCTAGAAGTATCCGGCTGAGGTGCTGGATCTTCTTGTCTATCTTCTTCTTCATAATTTTCAGAAATCACTACTGGCTCCTTTTGGGATTTTGAAGACCAATCCCATACTCCTTTTTCATTAAATGTCACATCTCGACTGATAATCACCTTCTTCGTCTTCGGATTATAAAGTTTGTACGCCTTTGAATTTGTGCTGTAGCCAATGAAAATACACTTTTCACCTTTGTCAACAAGTTTCTTCCTTAGTTGATCTGGTACGTGAGCGTATGCTATACACCCAAAAACTCTAAGGTGCCAGATTGAGGGTCTCCTTCCACTCCAAGCTTCTTCTGGTGTTTTGTCACGAACACTCATTGATGGACACCTGTTTAGTATATACACTGCTGTAGCAAACTGCTTCTGCCCAAAATTCCTTAGGCATTTGTTTGGCTCTTAACATGCATATCACCATGTCCATGATCGTCTTATTCTTCCTTTCAGCAACTCCATTCTGTTGAGGCGTGTATCTGGTTGTAAGTTGGTATTGAATTCCATGATGTTCAAAGAAATCTGTACAAGCAAGATACTCTTAGCCTCTGTCTGTTCTGAGTGCTTTGATTCTGCAGCCACTTTGCTTTTCTACATACGCTTTGAATGTCTTGAAGGCATCACAAGCTTCCGATTTCTGCTTCAAGAAATACACCCAAGTCTTTCTGCTAAAGTCATCAATAAAAGTAATAAAATACCTGCAACCACCATGTGTTGGCACCTCAACCATACATAAATCTGAGTGAATAATCTCCAACAGCTTTCTCGCCCTCCAAGATCTTCCAGTTAGAAATGATTCTCTGTGCTTCTTGCCCATTTGACAAGTCTCACATACTCCAGTAGGAATATTCACAACAGGTAAACCAGAAACATATTCTTTTCGTGATAGATAATTCAAGCCAGAAAAATGAAAATGCCCAAAACGCATATGCCACAACCAATCATCATTTGGGATTACAGAACTCAAACAAGAAAAATTTTCATGTTGAATTTTCAAAGGGAATAGGCGGTTCGGAGTCATCTTTACCTTGGCAATAAATCTCCCATTTATGTCGACCAACGTGCAGTAGCCATAATGAATCTACATGTTGTAACCTTTCTCTGATAGTTGTCCCATACTCAATAGATTGTGATGAAAACCAGGAGCATAGAAAACATCAGAGATAAATTTTTGAGAACCATCCTTCAATCTAATAACAATTTGGCCTTTCCCCAAAATTGGAATATTTGTGCTGTTCCCAAATTTTACTACTGACCGGACATTTTCATCTAGTAAAGAAAACAACTCCTTTTTCCCACACATGTGATTACTACAATCAGTATCCAAATACCAGATATTTTCATCTTCAGCAGAAATATTACTCACCAAAAATAAACTTTGTGGGCTATTAGAATTCTCACCAATATTTTGATAATGATTTTCTGGAACGTTTGCCTGATAGTTGTTCTGAGTTCTGGATCTACAGTCTGCAGCTTTATGGCCAAACTTCCCACAATGATAGCAATTAAAATTACTTCTTTCTTGGTAGTAGTTACCTCGTCCTCTTCCACGGTTGGTGTGATAGAAATTATTTCCACCTCTTCCTTGATTTGGTGGTCTGAAATTGTTGTCTCTCCCTTGGTTGAAATTGCCACGACCTCTTCCTCTGAAATTTTCTCCGCCTCTGCCTCTATAGTTTCCTCTTCCTCTACTGTTGAAATCACGACCTCTACCATCAGCGCTTTGGCTGGATTCTGCAACATTGTTGAGATTCACCTGGCTTTTCAAAGCTTCTTCGTTCACTTTTTCTGTCTTCTCCAAAATTCTGCTCACATGGCTTTCAACGCTTCCCTGCAACTCTGAAATCATCATGGTGTCTGTGTCGTGGGACTCTAGTATTGTAGTCACCACATGATCAAACTTCATCGGCATGGTGCGAAGAATCTTTTCAACCACCTTGCTATCTGTGATGCCTTCTCCATACACCCTCATCTTGTTAACAAGATCTGTGACACATGAAAAATATTGTTCTACAGTTTCTGAACTAGACATTTCATACCTCTCATATTCTCTGCGTAGAGATTGTAGCTTGGATTTCAGGGCTTTTTCTACTCCTTTGTATGACAGCTTCAAGATGTTCCATGCTTCTTTAGCAGTTTTGGCATTTGCTATTTTGCCAAAAACTGAATAATCAACTCCTTGGTGAATTTGCGACAACGCCAATTGGTCCCTCCTTTGAGCGGTTGCATCAGCTCCTTCTTGTAATCATGGTTCAACAAAGCTCCAAATATTGTGAGCCTTTAGGTGTGTTGACATCAAAATTTCCCAATAACTAAAATCAAGTTTCTCATCTAGTTTGGGACCGGACCACACAACATTGTAATTGCTTGCCATCTCTCTTTCTCTCTTAAAGTATATGAACTAAAAGAAATTGGACACAGTGAGAACTTTCTTGTTCCTCACAAACACTCAAAAAATTGGAGCTGGACTTAACCAGCTCTGATACCAATTTGATATCAATAACACATGAAACTCACCCAGGATCAATTTTTCTCTCACACTTACACACACATAAGAAGAGGAAGAGAACTATTGCATTCACTCAATTCTTGATTGATTCTATTATGGCAACATACAAGATCATGCCTTTTTATAGGCAAACATTTGCAATATAATAACATTAATTAGAAGCTAACTTAAGCATTAAGAAAACTTAACAATGAAGAAAACAATTATTTAAAAGTGAAGAAAGCTTTGTGTGGTGGCAATACTAGTCAAACTTCAAGTCAAACTTTTCAACATGAATGGTGGCTAGAGGTGTTCAATTTGGATACAAATTGCTAGCCAACAATCAGTGACTTAAGCTTGATTTATCTCTATCTAACACTTAAAGCTAACCTACACGTCGATAGAAGTTCAATGGAAGCATAACAAAGACCAAGGTTCCACCAGTGAGTTCCAAACCACCGTTGCAAAATTCCCAAGTGCACTTCCCCCTCATTTTGCTTCCTAGAAAGCACATATGTGTGGGTTGGAAAAGTTCAGATTTTGCATCATATTGAGAAAGTGGGTTGGATTCATTCATTTAGATTTGTTATGTTTCGTGTCTGCAGCTAGAAAGTTGGACCAAGGGAAGAAACCGAATGAATTGAAAATCCTGGACTTGCTATTAACATTTGCCTCATGTTGGTGTTGGTGTTGCATTTTATTTGGGAGCGGCGTTCCCTTTCCTTCCTGGGTCTAAAACTAAAACCCATCCAAATTCCTCTCTTTGTTGGTGTTTTTCTTTCTATAAAAGATAAACTTTCTACTCAATTCAATATTTGATGTATTATATTATATGAATGATAGATTTGATGATGGGGTATGTGACAGATATGTTGCAGAAACTTCGTGTTTCTGAGTCTTCTTTTCTCAGACTTTAATTTTAGTTTAATTTGGAGTTTGGTTATTTAGGATTTAGTTTAGTGGACTGAATTAGTTGAGAGGGGTTTGAATGTGGAGTTTGATGAGAAAATGTTGTCAATTTTATTCGTTCTCTTTGCAGCTGATGATGGCAAACAATGGAGTGGTAATGGAGTGTTTTTAGGTGTGAGAGAGGGAGAGAGAGAGAAACTTAACAAGGGCCAAGGGAGAGAGAATTGACTATTGAGTTTTGTTTTTTGTTTTTAAAATAAATAAATAAATGTTTCAAGTTTTCTTTTAAATTTTATTTTAATGTATTAGTTTTTAATGAGTTGTCAACACTTTATTGGATGTGCCTAAGAGTGAAGTGTTAGGTATGTGCTCATGCTGCTTCTCGCAGTTGCCGCATTTACCCCAATATAAGCCATTGGATTTTCTACATGTTACATCATGACCTTTGATTTATTTTATTTTAAAAAAAAAACAAAAATGTAAGTGGAGAGAGATAGAGAGGTGCATCTGCATCGAATCCAGATCCCAGATTGTGGGTAAATTATTTTGCAATGTGGCAAAATGATTGAAAAGTCAAATAATCCAGATGGCAAAATAATTGACCCACAATCTGCCATATGAGTGGTGTACTATTATATCACTTTAGTGGGTGGTGCATCTTAGATAACACCCGCAATTTTAGTTGTTGATCACAATTTACAGCCATGTTTTCAGTATATATTGACTTGAAGTTGGAAGGATAACCTTCGCATCGCATTAATGTGACCAAGTAGTTGATACCTCCACTTGAAGAGTTGCAGTACTTGTGGACTTATCGTATATATCTTCAAATCGCGCACTTTGCGTGGAAGGAGTGCTTGACGCCTATATGCAGTGCGCATAAAGAATACGCATGCATGAATTCCACCACCACCACGCATATATATTATATAACTTTCTCTTACAGTAAATCATAATCCACTGCTGACACAAAAAGCACCGAAGCTAGTTAACTTTAACTAGACGGATTGCTTCTTTATGTATGTGCGGGAGCTACAATGCATGCTCCTCATTGGCACGGTGTGCAATCTATATATATGTGAGGTTTTACTCATTAACTAATTGAACACAAACAAAGTGTAAGAGAATACCAACATGAAAGGAAATCCAATTTTATTGCTATTATTCTACTCTCTCTACCTTTTTCTTGGAGAATCAAGATCGTCAGCAGACATCAGTAATGATCCTAACCATAATGACAATGGAGTTTATATTGTGTATATGGGAGCCGCGGATTCAACTAATGCTTCCCTTCGCAATGATCATGCTCATGTTCTAAACACAGTGCTAAGGAGGTAATTTCATATATCATACGTACATCAATATAGATACAGTTGTGTTATTTGAATATAAAAATAAGACAATAATTTTCGACAATAATTTGGATGGTTAACACAATTCAAATACATGATTAATTACATTCAGTATATGGTTAATGAGTTGCGACACCTTGTTATATATCCATTAATCATCCACTAAACGTAATTAACCGTATATTTGAACTATGTTAACCATCCAAATTGTTATCGAAAATTATTATCCCATTTTTGTGTTCAAAAGTCATTTCTCTATTGATATGTTACATTCACGGTACTTATATCAATTGCACACATATATATTGTGAAATGTGATTCTGATGAAAAAATTTATGTGAAGAAATGGGAAGGCTCTAGTACGCAACTACAAACATGGTTTATCAGGCTTCGCAGCTCGTCTATCAAAAAAAGAGGCAAGCTCGATTGCTAAGGAACCTGGAGTCGTGTCTGTTTTCCCCGACCCTATACTAAAGCTCCACACAACACGTTCTTGGGATTTCCTCAAGTACCAAACTCACGTCAAAATCGACACCATCTCCAATTCTTCTTCCTCATCAGGCATCGTCATTGGCATAATAGACACAGGTTATTAATTAATTTGTAAATCAAATATGACACTGTATCTATACTAATTATTGACATCACACAAATAATCACCATCCACCCGAAGCTAATTGTATCCTTATCATTAAATAATTGTACTCGATTTATTTCTTCATTTCAATTAATATCTAACCAATGAATAACAAAATCACAATTCAGGTATATGGCCAGAAGCGGCAAGCTTTACGGACAAGGGTATGGGTCCTGTTCCACCCGGTTGGAAAGGCACCTGCATGAAATCACAAGACTTCAACTCATCTAACTGTAACAGGTAACAAAAAATAAAAAGCCCAGCCCCACCAAAAGGGGAAAGGAAAACAAGAAAAGAAAAACAGATCCAGCACCTTCTTTCATTTGTTTACGTTATTTGGTTTTTTTTTTTTTTTTTTATAAGCAAATGTTAGATTGTTAATATTTGTTATGTTAGTGGGAGGAGTTAAACACACAACCTCCTTATCACTCTAAACCTATGTCCCTCTCCCAAACCACCAAGCCACCTTATCACTCCACGTTATTTGGCCTTTGATCGTTTTAAATTTTCATATTTCACATGATAACGGTGGGACCCATAAGTAACAGCTAGTTATCATTTTCAATCTTTCTCTCTTTATTTATTTATTTTATTTTATTTTATTTTCACTAGGAAAATAATAAGAGCAAGGTATTACACTGACCCTAATGGGGACGATGATGAACCGGAAACGGCAAGGGATACAATAGGGCATGGGACCCATGTGGCGTCGACAGCGGCGGGGGCAACCGTGAGTGATGCATCGTACTATGGTCTTGCGGCAGGGACGGCCGAAGGTGGGTCCCCTGAATCGAGGTTGGCGGTTTATAGAGTGTGCTCCGACTTTGGATGTCGTGGTTCTGCCATCCTTGCGGCATTCGATGATGCGATTGCTGATGGAGTCGATGTGCTTTCGCTCTCGCTTGGTTCGCCCTCCAGTCTCCGACCCCAATTGATGGTTGACCCGGTTGCAATAGGAGCTTTCCATGCTGTGGAGCATGGCATCGTGGTGGCTTGCTCTGCCGGGAATGACGGACCCACACCAAATACTGTTGTCAATGACGCTCCTTGGATTTTAACAGTTGCAGCCACCACCATTGACCGTGATTTTCAATCTAATGTTGTCTTGGGCGGTAACAAGGTTATCAAGGTACAAAATATAGATTTTAATCATATTTTTTGTTTTGCTGACATTTTTGGGACAAGATTTTTTTTTTTTTCGAATTAATATGTATTAACTATTATTTTAATTCAAGATTTTCATTATTAGAACTTAAAGCTTACTAGCTTCATTCACCAAAAAAAGCTTACTAGCTTAGTATTTTTTTATTCACTTTATATATTTATTTTATATTTTGGAAAAAAAAAATTATCCAAAGGGATGATTCGCAACCCATTAAACTCTTTTGTTTAGTAAACATTTTTTTTATTTTTCTTATTATGATGATTGCTTTGTATTTGTGATTTATTAATGAAATGAGCATATAATTTAACGTGTTTTCAAATTATTTTTTATTTAATCAACCCCCGTTCTTCTCTTTCCTTTTCAATATATGAATTTTTTGAATTTTTTTATAGAATTTGAATTTTTTATTTCCTATAATAGTATCAAACATTTATAACGAATGAAAAATGAAAAATACATAATATAAACTGACTCTCACATACTGATAACAAAAATAAAAGTTGTGCACTTGCACCAAATTTTTTTCGTTCAAGTACTTTTGTGCTAGAATACAAAATATTTAGTAACTATACTTTTTGGAGAAAGCAACGTTTTTGATCATCTCGTAGGCCCAAAAATAATTAAACAAATATATTTTAATTTTTTAAACATTATTTTTTTATTTTATAGAAAAGAATCAAAATAATTTTGTTAAGTTTTTGTCTTGTAATTTACATAATTATTATATTTTTTGAAATAGTTTATTTAATAAATATAATTTTTATATAAAATCACAAATAATAAATTTGAAACTAAAACATGAATAATATCTAATATATTATTTTTTATTTAATATTTTTTATTTAAATCATTGATAAGTTCCTTAATTTTTGTAATTAACACTCATCACAAAATAATATTAAAAAATTATTGTCGAGCATGCTGAAAATATTTGTCAAATGACATTTACTATACGTTATTATTTTTTTTTTTATTTAAAAATCAATACTAAATTATATTTTATATTTTTAATATAATAATAAATTTATAATCGAATACTGTTTATTTTTTCAATTAGTATTCTTACTTCTTAGGCACTCGTTACTCGTTAGAATTTTTCTTTGGAAAAGTAATTTGTTTCAAGCTGGTAAAGTATGACTTATGCTATATGTGCTCATGCTTGGTAATTATTGAACTTCAGGGCGAAGCAATAAATTTCTCCCCTCTCTCAAAATCCCCAGATTATCCACTGGTCTATGGCGAGACTGCCGAGACTGCCAAGGCGAGTAGCGCTGGCTTACTTGAAGCAAGGTACGTACGCAAAAATTATTAATAAACTTGGCAATAATCAGAAGCCCATGACCCCGAGAATTTGAAGTTGGAAAACAACTTTAGAGTATGTTTGGAATAGATCAATTTCCCCAATTGCAGCTTTTTTTTTTTTTAGCTAAAAATATGTTTAGTAGATAATTTATTATGTTTGATACTTTGCTTAAATTTATAAAAAAAAAAAGTTTTTTTTGAGGAAAAAAAAAACCTATTTTATGCCATCTAACAGCATGTTTGGAAAAACTGTATTTTTTTCCATTTCATTAGTTTTATCCCCAAAAAGTTGTTTTCAAAATAATCTAACATGTTTGACACATTGCTTAAATGTATAAAATAAACTTTTTTAGAAGAAAAAAAAAGCTATTTTATGCCATTTAGTTTGTTTTTGGCTTTTAGCTTAAGATTGTTGTGATTCAATTATTTTTCACTTTCAAAACTTTATTCTCTGTTTACCCTACAAAACTAACTTCTAAATAATATTATTTAATTATATAAATAACTTCATACCATTTTTCGTAATTTACTATATAAAAGTGATTTTTATTTTGTACCACCCAAACGAAATAAATTATATTAAAATCGTTTTTCAGCAAATAGACTCAAATAAAAACATATTCTGATTATAGTTCATTATCACAATAATCGATTATACAAAAATCAATTATCAGCATAGTCTTTTTTTAAGCTTTCCCAAACACACTCGTGTGTTTGGTTTCATGAAACCTCCAGAATTGATTCTGCTTTTTGTCGAACGTGATTTTAATGAAAATAAGATGTTTGGTTACTATCAGGTAAAATTGATTTTGACTTCAAAAATGATTTTGACAAAAAGCTACACAGGAACAATAACAAATGTGCATTTGATCGATTATTCGTCACAACTCAAAAGTTCCCGGCAAAAAAATGATATATTATTTGTCAAATGCAGGCAGTGCCACCCAACTTCATTAGATGGGAGTAAAATCAAAGGAAAGATTGTTCTCTGCGATGGCAAAGATGATGATGCATATTCAACTAGTGAAAAAATTAACACGGTGAAAGAAGCGGGTGGATTAGGTCTAGTTCATATTACTGACCAATATGGAGCAGTAGCATCAACTTATGGAGACTTCCCAGCAACAGTTATAAGTTCAAAAGATGCTGCCACAATCCTCCAGTATGTCAATTCAACCAGGTAACAAAGGATGGATGACACGGGTGGGTGAGTCACTATTTAGTAAACATCAGTGGGTGAAGTATATATATTTTTTTTAATCACACTCAAAGTTTTAAATTAAGGTACGCGACCGTATTTGAGACCGCAACGTTTAGGTTTTGGATGTCTTCGAAGTCGAAACGCGATCGCAGTTACGACTGCATCAGCTGCATTTTCCTGCAATTACTTGTGATTGCGGTAACACAACACAACCGCAATCGTGACAGCTACCGCAATTTGAAACACTAGAATATTATATTAGTTATACGAATTAAACAACATTATGATATCATAATAAATCATGTCCAAGGACAAAAGAACTTTGAAAACAAGCTCAGCAATTAATTTTAGAATTCACTTTCGAATGCTGTCTGAGACTCAAATCAACCATATAGGTGATCATGAGTTAATTTTATTGTATTTGCATATTGTTATGAAGCAATCCAGTGGCAACGATTCTACCAACAGTTTCAGTCCTTGATTATAAGCCTGCACCAATGGTAGCATACTTTTCATCAAGAGGGCCTTCAACACTTTCAAAGAATATTCTCAAGGTAAGTATATATAACGATAGATTGGATTATAAATCATGTTAAACTATATATATATCACCAATGCATAGCACTAAACATGACCTGCTTTCTTTGTAGCCTGATATTGCAGCGCCAGGAGTTGACATTCTTGCAGCATGGATTGGCAATGATGCAGAAGAGGTTCCAAAAGGGAAAAAGCCATCGCTATACAATATCATCTCAGGAACTTCCATGTCATGCCCACATGTTTCAGGCCTTGCTGGCAGCATCAAATCTCGGAACCCCACTTGGAGTGCCTCAGCAATCAGATCAGCCATCATGACCTCTGGTCAGGTTTTTTATTTGTATATAAATAGAAGAGTCGATGATCAATTTAGTCCTGAAATTGTAGGTGTCGGATAATTTGGTTCATGAAATTAACAAAAATTCTAAAATGATACATGAAATAAAAAATCCTCGATCACATTATTCTTTTGGATAGGTCAATTTAGTTCCTGAATTGTCTCGAAGGGACTAATGTGATCGAATATTTTCAATTTCAGAGATCATTTTAGAATTTCGTTAATTTTAGTGACCAAATTGTCTGATACCTACAATTTCTGGGACTAAATTGATAATTCACTCCAAATAGAAATAATCAATGTCCCTAGGTAATGTAATCCTAGATATGAGATCTAGCAACTCATCAAGTCCTATATTTTTAAATGCAGCAACTCAAAACAACAATTTGAAGGCTCCAATAACATCAGATTCAGGGTCAATTGCCACACCTTATGACTATGGAGCAGGGGAAATTACAACAAATGGACCATTCCAACCAGGTCTAATTTATGAAACCAGCACCATTGACTACTTGAACTACTTGTGTTACATTGGATTCAATATAACCACTGTTAAGGTCATATCCAGAACTGTCCCTAATAGTTTCAGCTGCCCCAAGGATTCGAGTTCAGATCTTATTTCCAACATCAACTACCCTTCCATAGCAATCTCCAATGTTAAAGGAGTCGTGAACGTGAGTAGAACTGTAACAAATGTTGGTGAAGAAGATGAAACAATATACTCCCCCATTGTGGATGCTCCCAGTGGGGTGAATGTCAAGTTGATTCCAGATAAACTCCAATTTACAAAAAGTAGTAAAAAACTAAGCTACCAAGTTATTTTCTCATTGACTTCAACCTCCTTGAAGGAAGATCTGTTTGGATCCATTACCTGGAGTAATGGTAAATATACTGTTCGAAGTCCTTTTGTAATATCTATGTAGCTAAATTAAAAGCAACGATGAATAAATGCAAGATGGGTTCTTGTAGATGTCTACTCAAGTATTGTATATTTATTTGCCTTCTTTTTTAAATCTTGTCATAATTTTAATTTCTGAAAGTTGCTTCTATGTTTTTTAATATATTAGTTGAACTACTTTCTAATTGCACTTCAAATTAGTTATAATTCACACCCAAACCTATGATATGCTTTCAACTTGATAATGTATCAAAGTTAAATCTAATAATATTACTCCATAAAATTAGTGGCGAAGTAGAAAACTTTTCATTTGACCCCCAGTTCACTTTGGCAAAAGAGGTAGAAAGTATACGAAGTGAAAAATAGAGAGAAGTTGAATTCCTATTGAATAAGAAAGCCTAGAGATAGAGAGACTTTGATCAATTTTCTTGCTTAGTTTTTCATTCATCAAGCAGGGTAAATATAACAAGCTGGACACTAATAAATTTCCTACTAACAAGGATAATATGACACATGTCCTCATCTCTAATTTTCTTACATATTTAGAATATTTGAAATTGTAAACTACTTATAAGAAATCCTAATTGATTGTTGTTCTGGAATATTCTGAAGTGGAGTTGCTCTGCAACCTCAACTAGAATAGTGGGCTCATAGTGGCTCTTTTTGGGTTTGTTCCTTGCTTGTGGAAAGCCCATTGTGACTAAATGGTTGGTGCTTGCCTTGTTTATAAATTTATCCGTATCATTACCGACCCCTTTGAGACTGATCTTGTCCTCAGGATAAAAGTGTGGTACTGAACATATCAAAACAGGCTCAGTAGGGACTTTGTTGTTCCAATGTTCCCTCCAAACAGACTCAATTATCTTAATGAAAGAAAATAAGGATTGACAATAAACTTGGTGTGCACCAACAAGGTGGATAACTATGGCAACATTGGCTATGTCACCAAGAGCTTGGAAGCTCCTACAAACTTTTTGAGTTTCTGTCACAGTACCAACAATTCATGTTAGGCTTCCCTTAACTCCTTTGTTTCCTATAACTTTACCAATACCAAGTCCAATTGTAGAGTATGTAAAGGACATGACAGCTACAAGGGAGAGCCACCATAACTGATTGAAGTTTGGAATTTGAGAGAAGGCAATTTCCTCTATACCAAAGGAAGTCATGGAAATATTGCTGGTCATATAGCATGGATTTTTTTCCTTCAATATTGTGGAAACAATTAGACCTTTTGAGTGCAATCATGCTTATGGAAGATGCTATAGTGTATCTGATGACAACTCCAAAAAAGTTAACATAATGAACTAGCCCACAAAACTTGACCTTAAAGCCACCAAGGTTTGAATGAACAACATCTGTAACATCCCAGGCTCTTTATGGATTGACGACTGTCACCACAAACCAACACGGGTCTTTCCAGCGTGCTTTGTCCTCACTCACACACTTCCTGGGAATTTCCTAGGAGGTCACCCATCCTATAATTGCTCCAAGTCAAGCACACTTAACTGTGGAGTTCTTAAGTGATGGGCTCCCGAAAAGAAAATGCATCTTGTTGGTATAGATAGTACCAATCAATTCATATAAGCCATTGCCAGGAGCCGTTCCTTGACCGTGCCTTTTTGCACCGGCGACTACTCCCCGCCCTCGTCAGACCGGGTGTCACAGCATCCATATAAGGGTAGTTTATCTTTCAAGGGACATGGTCACTAGTACGGTAACAAGCAGAGAGAAGAGTGGAGGTTTAGTATGTTACCATAAAGAGGAGAATACCAATTAATAATGAGGCCCAATTATTAATGAGGGCCAAGTTAGTAACAAGGCCAAACAAGCAATTTTCCTTCAGCAAAATACCCATTCTCTACAAAACCCTAATGTTATTTTGGGGTCTAATGATCCAAGGCACCCATGACCAACTGGAAGTTGCTCCAGTTGACGGCGCCATCACCGGAAAGGAAAGTGTTGCCGGCGACGTAATGGACTACAAAAGAAGGCGAAGCCTCACCTGACTGAAACGGAGAAGACAGAACCCGAAGTGTGTACTGCGATTAGAGGCTCCATGGGACCCATGGTGGTCATGGCGGTAGGGAAGAATCTCGTGGCGGAAGCCCCTGCAGCGGAACCGGATGATGGTGTTTTCTCCATCTCTAGGGTGGTTGCTTCCAACAGTGTTTCAATGGAGCAGACAGCGACATTCGTGACGGCAACAGAGAAGACAGATCCAAGGTCAAAAAGTAGAACGTCATTGGGGAAGGAAGCTGCGAAGGCCTCCGATGGTAAAGACGGCGGTGCACGGCGGCACAGTCAGGTGGATCCATGTCGTCCTCGACGACGTGCAACCATGGTGGCTCAGTTGATGATGTCCCACCGGGATCGAAGCTAAAGATGTTGGAAGACTGAAGTTTCGGAGGTGAACCCGAGGTGTCAGTTCCAAGATAGGTGAGAGGAAGAGGTTGAGCACTCCGATTGAGTCCGGCATCGACGTTATCCATGTTGACCACGATGGCCTCACTCTGCTGATGCCCACAGCAAAGCATGGTCAAGTACTTGTCCTCAACTTTGTCCTCCGCGAAGACAAGCTCTTTCAATTTTTCGTGGGTGTTAGGGGGCCTGGCAGTGAGGTTATTTGCAGTGACGATGGTGGAGCTGATGGTTGATGTAACATCCCTGGCTGCTCTACGGATTGACGACTGTCTCCACATACCAACACAGGTCTATTCAGCGTGCTTTGTCCTCACTCACACGCTTCCTGAGAAAACTTCCCAGGAAGTCACCCATCCCAGAATTGCTCCAAGCAAAGCATGCTTAACTATGAAGTTCTTAAGTGATGGGCTCCCGAAAAGAAGATGCATCTTGTTGGCATAGGTAGCACCAATCAATTCTTATAAGCGTTCCTCAACAGTATAGTCCCATACCTATACAGTCTCAGGATCCCTCTCGTTCCGGTGTGTTATCAGTTCGTTCATATGTCCCTCCGCCTAGAAGCCTGCCAGGAGTCGCTCCCTGACCATGCTTTCTCTTACACCGGCGTCCACTCCCCGCCCTCATCAGCCCCGAGTGTCACATGCCCACCAGCTTCCGCTTGGCTCGTCCCCGAACCACACCTTACTAGGAGAGGTGCCACTCTGATACCATTTGTAACATCCCTGGCTGCTCTACGGATTGATGATTGTCCCCACATACCAACATTGGTCTATTCAGCATGCTTTGTCCTCACCCACACGCTTCCTGGGAAATTTTCCCTGGAGGTCACCCATCCCAGAATTGCTCCAAGTCAAGCATGCTTAACAATGAAGTTCTTAAGTGATGGGCTCCCGAAAAGAAGATGCATCTTGTTGGCATAGGTAGTACCAATCAATTCTTATAAGCCTCCTCAACTGTATAGTCCCATACCTATACAGTCCTAGGATCCTTCTCGTTCTGGTGTGTTATCGGTTCATTCATGTGTCCCTCCGCCTAGAAGCCTCCCAAGAGCTGCTCCTTGACCATGCTTTCTCTTGCACCGGTGTCTACTCCCCGCCCTCGTCAGCCCCAGGTGTCATAGCTGAGGTTGGAATTGTTGAGGTTGGCTTGGCAGGAAAAAGGTTTTAGTGGGTTTTTCTGCCATCAATAAGGCAACAAGGTTGAACAGGCCTGAGTGCAGATGTGGAGACGATGGATGCTCACTGGTCAGTAATGGATTTGTAGGTGGCTCGAATTGATGACGAATCTGGTTTTTAAGGGATTTGAATGAACTGAGAAAGGATACATGGTGATGTTTCTCTGAAAGGTTGAAGTCAATAATAGCTTTTGTGAGTGCATTGATGGATTCTACGAGTTGGGTGTAAACTGATTTTTTTTGAATGAGAGTGGTTATACGTTTTTTTTTATGATAGCACCGATAATATGAAGTGAAAATAGAGAGAAGTTGAATTCCTATTGAATAGGAAAGCCTAGAGATAGAGAGAGAAAGACTTTGATCAATTTTCTTGCTTAGTTTTTCATTCATCAAGCAGGGTAAATATAATAAGCTGGACACTAACAAATTTCCTACTAACTAGGATCATATGACAGATGTCCTCATCTCTAATTTTATTACATATTTAGAATATTTGAAATTGTAAACTACTTATAAGAAATCCTAATTGATTGTTGTTCTGGAATATTCTGAAGTGGAGTTGCTCTGCAACCTCAACTAGAAGACTGGACTCATAGTGGCTCTTTTTGGGTTTGTGCCTTGCTTGTGGAAAGCCCGTTGTGACTAATTGGTTGGTGCTTGCCTTGTTTATAAATTTATCCGTATCAAAAGATCAACAAGTGGCAAGTTCAACACTTCTTCTTTCATTGAAAAAATTATTTATAGATCCTTGGTCATTATTTATCTTCCAAAATTTTACATAACAAAATAATTATATTCGTCTTTATTGCCCTGGCATAATAATTATAAAATTTTGAGTAAAGAAATGCTTCATTCTTTGTTGTAACACACAAAACAATCATACTCTAAGTCAAAATATCTGTTTATTGTAACTAATGTTGTTGAGTAAAACATAAATATCAACAAATTATTCCCTTTCTATGGGAGCCATAGCTAGATTCTATAATTTATTTGAAACTAGTTTGATTAAAAATGCATTTTGAACAACATGAGTTACATATTTAAATAACAGAAAAATGAAAACCAAGTGCCTCTTTGCTTTGTTTTCATATTTTTGTTTTCATTTCATGTTTTAACAAATAATGACAAAATTATCATCATGTTTTCATTATATTTCCTGTTTTCAGAAATTTGTATAGTAAACACTGCAAACAACAAAAAGTTACGTTGTTTTCAGTGTTTCTTATAAAAAATTTTAAAAAATAGAAAACATAATGAAAACAATATGACAGTTTTGTAATTATATTTTAAAACTGAAAATGAAAACAAATATCTGAAAACAGATGCCCCAAATATGCATTGAATCAAGTCGTTCTAGTGACAAAAAATGATTAGTCGTATATGGAAACAGATTTAGTGCCTTTGACAAGGGAAAGGCATAGCTATGCCTTTGCCTTTCCTCCCTTCTGAGCTGTCGGATGAATCTGATGGTCCAGAAGGTGACACGTGTCCCACCCTTTATTTTTTTTTAAAAAGGCAATTAATATTATAAACTCAACCTAGTATCAGACCCGCATCCCTCCCCAAACGCTCACAGTGCCTCGCCTCCTGGGCATCTCTCTTGTCGCCACAACGCTGACGCCCCATCACTTTGCCCATTTCTCCTCTTTCTTCTCACGCGGTCCACCACTGTTGATGCTGTCTGCCACCGTGCACCGTTGTCTCATGGTCGCCGTCGACAAACAGGCCTTCCCCCTTTCCACCCTACTTTTTCCTTCTTCAAGTTTTATATTCTCATGTCTTTACCTTTTCATTTTCTTCTCTTTTCTATTTCAATTTCTCCTTTTCTTTCTCTCTCTCTCTCTCTCTCTAACTGTTCTCTGCTTATATTCTATTCTAGGTTTCTAGCCTTGGTGCTCGCATCCCTCCCCTACCCAAAACCAAAATCGTAAGAATCTTCTCATTCTCAATTTCTCATAAATTATGTATTTTTCACATTCTAGAATCATTCACATGCTGTTTAGTTGTAAACTGTCACCTATTTATGATAATTACGGATTATAAATTGTAATATGCTTCCTAAGTGTAATATTAATTGCCTTTTGTTATAAAAAAGAAAGAGGGGTGGGACATGTGTCACCTTCTGGACTGTCGGATTGATCCGACGGCTCAGAAGGGGAAAGGCATGTCAAAAGCACTAAATCTGTTTCTAGTCGTATATACGTTGAGGAAAATAATGAGAATCTAAATGAACAAACTGAAAAGTACAGTGTATGTTTGAATTCCTGTTTATATTCCTAAAATCATAGTTTGAGTCTTTCTTAAGGAAAACCAAACATGCTAATAGTAATCAGCAGAAGAAAATCATCACAAGGACCAATTAGAAAGAAGCATTAAAGCACCTACTTAGAATTTCCATCTGTTACATACGCAAATCCTAGCTTCAAGCAAAATTTATTACCCATGTTAAATTTTAGATATGATTCAGCCTGAAAATGATCCATACTTCCTGAATCTCCAATCATCCCACCAAGGCACATCCCCCAGCCAAATGAATCTTCAAAAACCCATCAGATACAGTTACGACCCATTGTACAGATTTGGGATTTAATGTGTTCCTGTCGACCCATCCTCTAAGTTTTGTAAAGCCATCAAATTCAGACTCCAGGATTATAGCAGTAGAACCAGCCGAGACCTGTGTCCTAGTTCCTATCAATGGCATGGCAATGCTTCAGGTACTTCCTCAGACAATTCATGTTGCTCGGATAAGACTGTTGGAATTGTAAAAGCTCCAAATTTTCTAAATGAGCGTTTAATGAAAATGATTTTGAATGAAATTGCTTCTGCGAAATTGAATTGGTTATAATTGTGTTTAAAGTGGGGTGATTTATGTTTTGATGTTTTTATTTTGAAATCAAGTTTGATATAAAACTTAATGTAAATTTTTCATTTGATAGGGGCATAATCAATTCACCGTGAAACTAAACACACACTAGTTGCCTTAATAATAAAGGCACTTGTTGAACAAACCCAGAACAGACAACTTTGTTTCTCTTGGAAATTGACACACAAGTTGTCAAAATGTGTTGTATCTATTCTCCATTGTGTTAGAACCAGAAGGCATTCTCGGTCCAACGACAAATTGAGCCAGTGAAGCAATAAAATTTGACTTTATCACAATTAAGCCAACAATGCTACCACTATCCAGATTCGCTATTAATTTTAATACCTCATCAATTAATTCCCCCACCTCCCTCCCCCAATTTTTTTTAGTTTGTTCCCCAAAATACCCCCAGACCACCCCATTTCTTATTCTTCTCCATCTCCCACACCCTTCTCCTTCCCCTTCTTTCTTCTTCATGCAATAAATACGGTTCTTGAACAGTGGTCATTTTCTTCATCTTCCAAAATTTTCTACAACCTTCAATCCAAGATGCACTCGGAAGGTCTTCAACCAATAAGAAACTCTTCTTCATCATGAAATCTTTATTTTTTTTTTTATTTTGTTAGTATACCATTTTCTTGAATTCCTTTTCTTATACAGTATTTTGTTCAAACTAAAAACCTAAACCTGTTATCGGTTTCTTAATGAGCTTTCTTCAATATGTCATATGGAAGTTTCGAATAGGGTTTAACCATTGCTACATGCATTATATTTTTTGTTCTATCAAACTTATAAATGATTAAAACCTTCAAATTCAATTTAAAATAACTTATAAATTAAACTTTTTACAAAATCAACTTTTTTAACAAATCTTTGTTTTCATGATGCCATTATCAGTATCCGACTTACATTTTTTGTGTAGTTTTTCAAAAGATGGAGATAGGGTCATCCTCGAACTCTGTTATTCAACACAGAGGCTTTTATATGATGGTCGACCCACCGAACATATGATTTTTTATTTTATTTTATTTTTGTATCGAGATTTATAGATTTATTTATTTATATTTAAATTTATAAAATCTATATTTATATTTATATAATTTAACAAGATATCACTTAGTTTCATTAAATTTCATATTTCATTTGCTATTTCATATAATTTGCCCAATAGAATGATTGTTCTTATGTGTTACTGCCAATAGCAATACACCTTTCTTTAAAAAGTTTTCTACAGACGATACAAGGATGATCTTAGTGGCAGAGGTTTTTTGTTGATCCAGATGGCATAAGGATTGGAATCATTCTCTTCAAATTCCTTGATACTGGTGCTTTTGACCATGCATGGAATGCACAATATCCTAAAGCATTATAAGCTACCAGAAGGCGCATGGATCAAACTGATTTATAAAGGAAATAAGGAGTTTTTTATGACTGTAATGGACTTGAACCAAGTCAATTATCATGTCCCTGCAGCAACATATCCCCATGTGATTAACATTTGTAAGAGATGATCTGGATACTCACTAGTGGAAAATATGCCTATAACGATGGGATGTATCGTCGGTTAGTTTAAAACCAATGTTACAAAAGAGGCGATGGTGGTATCGTAAATATCTGGTTTATTTAAAATACTTGTAACATGGTTGTGAGATAAACAAAGGTGGACCTTAGTTGTGGCGGGGGAGCAACGGCTCCCCCCCAAAAAAAAAAATACTTTTTTTTAGAATAACTTTTTTTTAGGCACCCCTCAAAACGACGTTGTTTTGGGGGTGTAGCTTCTGAAAATTTTGAAAATCCCTAATATGTAGAAGCTCATATCCCAAATCCACACCTTTCACCATCGAGGCACCAACCACAACTCCACAAACAAACAGTATAGATATAGTCGACTATCGCCGTGTCCTGAGCCGCCTTCATCGACCACCAGTGTGTTGTGCCTGTTACTGCATCGCATCTTATAGCAACCTCAGCAAGGCGTCATTACTCTCCGCCTCTTCTCGCCGTGGCCACCGCTCAACCACCGTATCGCCACCTCTGGCTTCTGCTCCAACCTAGTAAGGTGAATGTTTTCTTCTCTATGAACATTTGGATATTGTTTGCAAATTGGAATTGGAAGCAAATCTTTACATATGAAATTGCCTGTTTTCTTTGTGTTGTGCCTTGATGTGCCTTACTGAGATGAATTTTTGTGCCTTGCTGAACAATTGTTGTGCCTTGCTTGCTGAACATTTGGTGTGCCTTCACTGCCTTGCTTTGAGCCTTGCTGTGTGGGTGAGATACGGTGAATTTGGAGTGTGGGTGAGTGTGCTTGTGTTGTGCAATGAGATGTGGGTGTGGAGTGTGGGTGAAATGAGCTAAATGTGGGTGTGGAGTGTGGGTGAGATGAAGTTGTGTTGTGCGGTGATAATTTTGTGTGGGTGTGGGTCAATTGGTGAGATGAGTGTGGGTGTGGGTTGAATTAATTTGTGTGGGTCAGTGAGTAAGATATTAATTTTGTATGGGCAGTGGGTGAGATATTAATTTTAATTTTGCCATGCTTTTTTGCTTGCCTTTTGTAATGTTCAATTTTGGCATTCTATGCCACAAGGGTGGTAATGCAGAGGTTTTGGTGTTACTGCAGGGTAGGGACTTAGCATTTGATTTTAGGTTGATGTAATATCTTTAGTTGCTGTGATTAGTACTGACAACTTTGATACTTTGTATATGAGCTCGGGTACTCCTCGTACTCATTTATATACAAATTTTTTGCTTATAAAAAAAAATACATTATTTTAATTGGTAGCTTATGGCTCCCCCAAAATTTTGGTCAAGGTCCGCCACTGGAGATAACCGATGTTAAAAGTGACATGTAATAGCGGTTGTGACACAACCTCTGTTACAAGTGAGCAATTCTTAAAAGCCTTGCTGGATGGAAATACATGTAACAGCGGTTAGCCAAGCTACATATCTTTATTTTAACATATGAAAACTCAAGTCTAGCTACCATCACTACAAAAAAAAGCCTAAATAGCGACCGAAATATAGCGACCGATAAGATCCGTCGCCAATAGCAATCGAAATGGCGACCGATGCATTAGATTCCAGGTATAGTTTCATTAATACATTTAGCGACCGAAATAGCGACCGATTTGCGTGGTTGCAAAACGGTCACTCGCTAAAGCGATTGCTAAATGGATAAGTTTGAAATTCAATTTTTTTTACCACTTAGCGATCGAATTTAGCTATCGTTTTTGTTCAAAAGTAATATTTGACCTAGTTAGTGACCAAATTCGTATCGGTTGCTAAAGCGTGTTAAACTGATTTTAAATTAGAGCCATTCTACAACCGATCCTGCAACCGAAGTTTAATTTTGATGTTTGCAACCAATTTAGCGACCGAATATTTCGGTCGCTAATAATTAAAATCCCTAAATCGTACGGTTTTCCCATTTCTTCGTCATTTCCCTTTTGTAACATCCCGTTTTCTCGCATCTTGACCGGTAATTATATTTTATATTATTACCGGGGATCTAGAAAATGAGTTTGAGGAAAACAAAATCATAGTTGAGACCTTCTATATTGAAGGAAGTTACGGTTAAATTTTGGGTTTAAAACTCAGACGGAAATCGGTCTGCGTTTTTACTGACAGTATAATTTTATACCGGCAGAAAACCCTAGTTTCTGCCCGAAAACGAAAAATTTCAAAATGTTGCCACTTGTTGGGGACAAAATATATTTCAAGAATTTATACTCAAAAATAAAATATTTGATTTTATCTGGTGAAATTTTAGTGAAAAACGGATAAAAAACCTAACCGGGTAAACAACGGAACTAGATACGGATGGGTAGAGATATACCGGAAGACAGAACGACGAGTCATCCATGATGACTCAGAAGGGATGAGTCACCATGGTGAGTCGTGCAATGACTCACCGTTGTCATAAATGTACATTTATGGCAAATGGTGAATCATCATAAAAACATTTAATGCAAATGACGAATAACCATAAATGCATTTAATGTAAATGGTGAATCACCAAAAATCATTTAATGTAAATGGCGAGTCATTACAATGACTCACCTAGCCATCATGAGAAATCCAAAATATCTAGATATTACCATGCGAAATGACCAAAATGCCCTTATACTCTTCGTTAATTCCTTTGGTGTCCAACAAGTGTTTTGACAATTTTACTCTCCTTTTCCTCATAGATAAGTTCAGTCAATACTCTTAGGTGACTATTCTTTCATGATATTTCACCTCATCATGACCTAAAACAAAATATATAAGTCTTTTACCTTAATACCTAACCAATCGTAAGTTCAGTAACTTACCATGATCAAACTTGAAATGCTAGAATCTTCCTCCCAGACTCATATTGAGTAAATTTGGCCAGCCCACAATATGACACATATACTCACTTATTTTTCATCCTATCATGATGGTTTATGGAAAATATCTAAGTATTATATGTTTTTTATTAACCTAACTTCAACTATGATTAACAAACTATGGTTTCCACTAAAATATCTCATTCCTTCTTATGATGCATAACACGGCCACATCTCCAAAAATACCTCCACCACATATTCATTTCATAGCCTAATGATTCCTAAGACTAGCTATGTTATAATAATGTATTTTCTAACCTAACCAAGCTTTGGTTCCTCCACCATGGTTATCATTAATGATAACAAAGACAATTTTCTTCTCTTTGGACAACACCACACAGCCTCACCTTCAACCTCCACACCATTCCACTTCATTTTCAACCTATCACATTTTCAAGAACCAAACTCCATAACTTTGCTTCATTTCTTCATTTCCTACACCAAAAATCATAAGTTCATCACTTAGTCTTACATTGAAACTTCAAGTTCTTGCTCATTCCTTCATCTTCATCTTCTTCATCTAATCATTTAAGTTCTTGACACAAAAATCCTTCCTTGTTCTTTATCATCACCAATTCGGCCCTCATTATCATTTCATGACCAAATCACTTGTTTGAAAAACCAAGATCATATCCTTAATCCTCTCCTCATACCACCAACTATCAATGAATTATCAACATCCTTATCATCAACAATCAAGTGGTGGATTTTTTTTACGATGTCTTTGGGCAAGGAGCTACACAAGATGATAGCCAATGTGAGAATAGAGGTTAAGAACCACCACGTCATTCCACCATGTGGTAGCAAGTATCATGTAAGTTCAATTTTTATTATCTTTGATTCATATATTTGTTAATTATTATTATTATTATTATTATTTTAAATTTACTAATTTGTTTAGTTTTATCATATATTTTTTTGTAGTGAAGATGTATCTCTAAGTGGTAACAATGTGACGTTATTTTAGAATCATAATTACATCTGGGTGTATTCCTTTATGTGACACTAATCTTTTTTTATTTGTGATTTGTATATATTAATACACTTTTAAGTTTCCCACTTTCTTACTTCTTTGTTAATTTCGTACTTATATGTGCTTAAAAGGTTTATTTATAATATTATTATTTTCACTACAAATAGGTTTAAATTGTTCATAAAGATAATGCAACGTCTAAAAATGAATAGAAATTTATACAACACCATTAATAAAAGATATATAAAGAGTGGAGGATGAGAGAGGAAGGTGTCTTCGAAAAAAAACACAACGAGAGAGTGGAGAGGAAAGAGACCAGTAGAGGACTATGAGAGCAGAAGGATCTCCAGGGAAATGTTCGAGACAACGTCCTTTTTCTTCACTAACTTCCTGGATAACCATGGTATGGAAGATATGTGGAGAGTTTTTCAAAAGTAGGGGAGTATTAGGGATGTTTTCATTCCTTCAAAGGCGGACAAGTGGGGCAAGAGATTTGGCTTTGTGAGGCTGCAAAATGTTCAAAACTCTCTGGTGATGGCAGCCAAACTTGATGCAATATGGTTAGGAAGCTACAAACTCAGGGTCAACCTTCCCAGGTTCGATCGTGGGATCATGAAACAAAGTAGTACATGGATCAGTAATGATAAGCCACAAGGATCATTCTTTAACACTAGGGGAAAACGTCTTACGCCAAGGTACTCACACAGGGTGCTTTCATTGGACAACATACGAGGAAGGCTGGTGCAGTCAACCAAGAACGGAAAGGAGAAAGTGCAGGTGTTGTTAATGATTGGAAAGGCATGGTGTTTAATGTCCCAACTAATGAAATGAGTTGGGTTAAAGGGTGCTATGTTGGACAAACACACAACCCTGAAGGTATTTTAAGTATTAAGGCTAGAGTCCTTTTACAAAGGATGTCCACAATTAATGTTGCTCCAATGGGTGGGAATCTTGTTTTACTATCTGCTGACGATGAGGAGGAAATAACTACAATCCTAAAAGATGATAGCATGGGATTATCTAAGTGGCTCTAGTGCCTTAAACCTTGGTCTCCTGTCATAGTGCCGAAGGAAAGATCAGTGTGGGTAAAGTTTTACGGGGCTCCTGTCCATGCTTGGTCTGAAGAATTTTTCAACCAAATGTCAAGCTCGGTCGGTAAATTCGTAGCTCTGGATGATACAACAAGGCTAAAACCAAGGTTCGATGTGGGCAGGGCATTGATCTTAGCTTCATCACTAGAAACTATAAACAAGGTGATTACAATTAAAATCAATGATGGTTTCTACTCTATTAGGTTGTTGGAAGACATGTGTGGAGATGAACATCACCATTGGAGGAAGCGATTATTGGAGGAATCACTTAGCAATAATGTTGTTAATCCATCCTTTATGAGCTTGGAAGAGAAGCACAAAAAATCCAGGGTGTGCCCATCAGAAGGCGGCGTCTCTGTCTATGTTTCGGATGAGGTGGTGCCGGAAACGGTGCTATCTAATACCTTTCGGTGCGGCGGTGATGATATGCTACAACAAGGGTATTCAAATTTGAAATTTAAAAATTGGTATGGGCTCGAGGTGGGTCTAAGGGGTAGTTACAGAGAAATGCACAGTATGGAAGGAATTGTTGCCAAAAGTATGAAGCCATACTCTGAGAAAGCTACAGAGTCTGAACACTTGCAGACACTAGGAGGCGGTGACAAAGGAAAAGGTGATTGGCCTTTGCTATTCACACCTTGCATTTTGCTAATGGCACCTTGCAGGTTGATTTTACCAAATTTCTTCCAAAAATACCCCTTTCTACTTTCTTCTTTGTGCCTTTTTCTCTGCATGCGACCCCTTATTTTTTGCTATGGTCACGTTGCAACACTTTCAAACTTGTTCACACCTTAGTCACCCCTTCTACCATGTAGACCACCATTGACACACAAGAGGTCATTCACCATTGTCCACCATACCATTGTAGGTTTTTTTCAGATTGCGTTGATAGGTTTTTGTCATAGGGGACGAAATTACAGTGGTGGAATGGCCTTCACCTAGTGCCTTCCAACTTCCATCGTCACGTTCACGCTCGTCATGGAGAAGAAGGTATGATTCTGGTTTCGTTTCGTCGCATAGCCTCCGCAATCTACTTTCCGGAAGTGTCCGGAAATGCATTTCCGGAAACCCAAATACACATCCGAAAATGCAATTCCGGACAAGCAAATTGTACCACCGGAATTTGTTTTCCGGACGAGCAATTTGTACCTCCCGAATTGCTTCCGGATGTGTATTTGGGTTTTCGGATTTTGTTTTCCGGATGAGTAGGTGCGGATGTCAATTTACACATCCGGAAACACAATTCCAGATGTGTCAAATGTTTCACATCCAGAATTGTGTTTCCGGATGTGTAAATTGTACAACCGGAATTCAGTTTCCGGAGGTGAAAAAAAATCCTGATTCTGTTTCCCAAAAATAACCTATTGCTGTCTTGTTGTTATTTCCTGTAATGCGTATAGATTTAAGGTTGTGTTCAGTGGTTATGGAAGATTCTTTTGCCAATCGTTCTGAGGATGTGGACATGCCAAATAATATAGGAAGAGATAATCATGTAAGAACAAATTTTCATTTCAATTCATGGTAGTCCTAAAAAAAAACAAATTTATTGATATTTTTTTTGTTTTTCCAGATTCCTGTGAGCATAGAGAGGTTGGATGTTCCCGGTGTAAAAGATCATGTTGATTGTAGTGATGCATTCACTAATACGAAGGTGGTTGATTAAGGAATATTGTTATTATTTTGTTTTGACTTTGTGTGAACATTATAACATGATGCTAAATTTGTATTGTCAGGTATTTCCATCTCGAGATGATCTATTGAACTGGGCTCGACAAGTTGGTAAAGAGAATGGTGTTGTTGTCGTCATTCACAGGTCAGACAACGGAGGTAATCGAAGGACGACGGTAGTGATTCTTGGTTGTGAAAGGGGTGGGAAGTATAAACCATACAAGAGGGAGTTAGTTCGCAAGCGGACCGGAACAAAGAAATGTGAATGTCCTTTCAAACTAAGAGGAAAACCAGTGAGAAATGGTGATGGATGGAAACTTGAAGTAGTGTGTGGCATTCACAACCATGGGTTAGCGGAGACGTTGGTTGGTCATGCATATGCTGGTCGCCTAAGTGTCCAAGAGAGATCTTTGGTTGATGATATGACAAAGAGCTTAGTTAAGCCAAGAAACATAATGTCCACTTTTAAGGAGCATAATCCGGGTAATTGCACCACCATCAAACAAGTCTACAATGCACGGCAAAAGTTAAGGATTTCTCGAAGAGGCCCTAGAACTGAAATGCAACATTTGCTGTATTTAATTGAGCGTGATATGTATGTATGCTGGCATAGACGGCTGGACATGTCCGATGTTGTTAGATATATATTTTGGACACATCCAGATGTCGTGAAACTTCTAAATGCATTCCCCACTGTGTTGATGATTGACAGTACTTACAAAACCAACAAGTATCGGTTGCCGTTACTTGAGGTTGTTGGTGTGACCTCAACAGAGATGACATTCTCCATTGCATTTGCCTATTTGGAGGCTGAGCGAAGTAATAACTTCATTTGGGCATTACAGAGGTTACGAGGGTTGTTCCTAACTGAAAATTCAATACCTCAAGTAATAGAGACCGACAGAGACATTGCGCTAATGAACGCAGTGCACACTGTCTTTCCTAGTTCAACTCAATTATTATGCCAATTCCACATTGTCAAGAATGTGAAGGCCAAATACAAGATGATAGTTTACCCGAAGCAGAAGTGGGACATTTTGATGGATGCTTGGGATAGTATTATGGACTCTCCAAATGAGTGTGAGTTTGTAGAGCGTATGAGGAACTTTGATGATGTATGTTCTGATTTTTCCTATATTTGGTGACTATGTGAAAAATACATGGTTCAATCCGCACAAGGAAAAATTTGTCGCAGCATGGATACATCGGGTGATGCACCTTGGGAACACAACAACTAATAGGTCGCTCTTATACTTAAGCATTAATATACACTTGCATAATTTTCGTCTTTAATTAGGATTATCTATTTATGATTATCTATTTATGTGGTGTGTTTTGTGTTGTGTTTGATAACAGGATTGAGTCTGCACATGGGAGGCTGAAGAATTTGATTCGGGATAGTATGGGGGACTTGTGTAGTTGTTGGGATGCCATGAATAACATGATCATATTGCAGCATACCGAGATCAGGGCATCATTCGAGAAGAGCATAAACGTTGTGGAACACAGATTTAATACTCGATTCTACATCAGTTTGCATGGATTTGTTTCAAGGAGTGCTCTAAATCATATTGCTGGTGAGTTTGAACGAGTTAAGATTGTCGGTATTAACAGTGATGTTCGTGGTTGCACAATTAGAAGGACACATGGGCTACCATGTGCATGTGAACTTGCTAAGTACAGTACGATGGGTGACTATGTTCCTTTGCAGTCAGTTCATTCTCATTGGAAGAGGTTAACCTTTGCCTATCAAGGTTTGGACGAGTCATGGTCAGAGCTATCGTTGCAACTTGAACTAGATGCCTTGAATAAGCGATTTCAGGAGCTTGATTTATCTGGAAAAATTACTATGAAAACTAAACTACGTGAAATTGCATACCCGAATACAACTTCAATGTGTCCACCACCTGAAAAGGTAATCCTTAAATTCTTGCAATTGTTGAACAAGTTAGAAATGGTTTGTATTAGTTTTTTTTTTTACTTATGACTTTTATACAGGTTCAAACAAAAGGTGCACCAAAAGGTCATGCAGCAAAGTCTGCTAGGTCTACTAAACGTGATCCTTCATATTTTGAATACGTTGATTCACTCCATTCTGAACAAGAGAGCAGACCAACTCGCCCTTCTCCTCAAATGTCAGGGCAATCCATTAAGCGCAAGAGAGCATATCCAATGTTAGATAAAATCCCTCCTCAACTTCAGCACTTTGTTGAACACATTGTTGATGTACAAGCAGATGGGAATTGTGGTTATCGTGCCATTGCTGCGTTACTTGGTATGGGTGAGGATTCTTGGGCACAAGTCCGCCTCAACTTGATTAAGGAGCTTAAAGAGTGGCGTGTTGAGTACGCAAATTTATTTGCTAGTGAACAACGAGTGGAGTAGCTAATAAGATCTTTGTATGTTGTTAACCAAACAATTGTATCCCAAGAGAAGTGGATGACCATACCGGACATGTGTTACGCAATTGCTTCAAGATATAATGTTGTCCTGGTTGCCCTTTCCATGCATCAAAGCAACACCTTTTTTCCACTAAGAAGTAGACCACCTTTATCTCATTCGCTTCATAGGATAATCTGCATTGCTTTTGTGAATAATTGTCACTTCGTACAGGTTTAGTATGACATTAGGTTAATGTATTTCAATTACTATAATAATTGTCTCGTTTGTTTGACTTGATTTATTTTTGATTGTTTTATAGGTCTTTTTGAAGGACGAGTGCCCTTTACCCCCTGTTTCATTGGGGTGGAGCCAATATTGTTATCCAGATGCTCTTTCATGGGAAATACCATATGTTAGGCGCATGCAACATTTCAGCTCATTGTTAGTGCAAAAAGAACCAGAATGGATGGAACTCACAGATGATTGATTGGATATAGACTTGATTTCCACCTTTTTTTTGAGTACATGATTCACAATAATCTGTACATGTTAGGTTGGATGTATAAATGTTATAGGTCATTTTTTTGTGAGTATTTGATTCACTATAATTTGTACATGGTCCATTTTTTGTGTACACAGATTAGCTCTAATCTATATATGGTCCATATTTTGAGTACAATGATTAAGTTCAAAATGTACATATTATTATTTCTATGTTCAAATTGTAGATTATGTGAAAAATTGCTTTGATATTTTTTTTTTTAGTTATAATTATAACTAATGATTTAATTATATTTTAAGTACTATATCTTATGATTATCGGTTGATAATAATGGTTAAGTATTATATCTTATGATAATCAGTGCCCTAAGGGCATTGGTTAAGGAAACTAAAAAAAACAAAAGTACGTCATTAAATATTTAATATAACCGCACAAAAAAAATTACCATAACAACGACATTAATGTTCTAGAGCATTTGTATAACAATGCCATTAACAGTGAAGTCGTGCTAAAATATATGGCTTAACAATGGCATTACCTAAGAACCTAAAACATCATAAACTAATCAACTAGTAGAGGGAGCAGATCGAGACTTCTTCCTCCTCTGATATGTCTTTGCAAACTGAATGCCTCCACGAGCAAGTGACAATGCTTTACGCGTGTGGTCCCAAGCAGCAGTGTCTTGGGTTACCATCCCTCCATCAATCATCTCCTGGAGCAAGTCACTAATCTTCTCGAACCTTTCCTGTGAATCCAAAGAACATCGTGTCAAAACAACTAACAACCTCAACACACCCTTATTGAAACACATACTTGCAATTATTAACAATACGTATACTTACCACTTGTTGACGAGTCATGCTGGAACTATCATCTCCAGTAGAGTCTGTCTGGATCACAGGCACCCTAGGGGGAGCTCCTTCACATGGTGGTATCAAATAAGGATGTGAGATTCGGCGGTACCAGTGCATGTATCCATCTACACACTACGATGGATTAGTCACGTGTGGTCCCCTAACCACCAGCCAAACAACATACTCGGACCATTTTGCGTCTACCTCCTCGGATAACAGTACTGTACTTGTTACCTCAAAGGGCGATCGAGGAATCGTTTGAATATATCCAAACTGCCGCAAAACCCTCTCTGGTAGATAAGGGTGCATCATGCGACCACATCTAATGATACCTGAAAAGAAGGACATGTCATCAAATGGTCGGTGAATCATGTGATCCTCATAAGGCATCCAAATTATGTCCTCTCCTCTCAGCTGGTCAATGGAAATCCGAAATGGAAGGACTAGACCACCACCCCTCACAGGTGTTAAACGTTGTGATCGAGGGGAGTCTTCTGTGTATCCATCTGTCAAATTACGGATGCAAATGGTAGGAAAATGTTCAAATATCCACGCCTGAAATGATAGTAATGACTCACTTAGTTCCTATTATATAACAAAAATAAACAATATAATATAAACGTGTTATACCTGCAAGAGGGTCATGTAACCTCCACACTGGCGTACATTATGGCGACTTGCCTCACATAGATGGTCGTACAGGTAAGCTAGGCCAACTGTGCCCCCAAGCATATCTTCTGCAGTTGCCAAGGTTGCGAAACAGTTCCAGGTATGCAACATCAACGTATGTAGAACTTTTATCCGCAAAGATAGTGCAACCGACCAAGTGTAATAGATATGCTTTGGTTGCATTTTCGACTTCCCCTGCCTCCAACTGCTCCCGATAGACATCTTCCAGCCAATTAAAACGAACATGTGCACCTCTAGTCCCATCAGTCTCATATTTAGCCTCCGACTCCTCCACTCCTAAATACTCAACCAGATACGCGTTTGCAGTGGCCTTGTCCATGAGAGGTAGTGTGAAAAATGCACCAGTGATCGGAAGATGCAATAGGCTCGAGACGTCATCCAATGTAACTGTCATCTCGCTAAAAGGTAAGTGGAAAGTACATGTATCTTTGTGCCACCTCTCGATAAAGGCTGACAGCAACCCCTTATCAACATTTATGTGGGAGCAGTGTAAGAGGGGTCCCAACCCAAAGTCACCAACATACATCTCTACTTGATCGTGGTTGCATGGGAATCTTGCCACCTTCCGTCCATGTGTGACAACCTTCAGCTCTCTACAGTCCTGTATACAAATAGAAATAATTCGTTGTAACACTAACGTTAATTTATGTATATTATAATAAAGCTAGATTGAACATTAATTCACATCAAATACTTACATCTCCATTCCATAACCTGTGTGCAACATGGTCACTATATGACTTCAGGACAGACATATCCTCTGGGCCTCCAGGAAAAGACTGAACCAGTAAATGAATTTGATCCTCCTGCTGAACCTGTACAGGGACCTCTTCCTCTGGAGCGGGATCCTGTAAAACAACCTCATCCTCCTGATGAACACGAGAAGCACGACTACCAGCAACGCGTTCTGCACCCGCAGAAGCTGTTGGTCGACGACGTTCATTGATATTCCCAGTAAATGTACGCACCATTGCTGCATAGAATGTAAGACATCAAAATCAAGTCATATTATTATATAATAAATTGTACATAAAACATAAAAACAAAGCTACCAACAGAAACAATTAATTTATCAAGATTCTTTTTTCTTCCAGCAACAAAGCATCAACCATCTTAGACAAATTAGTAGCTGAAATTACAAAGGTCCATGTGCCTGAAACTACATATTCTAGCAATTATATAATGTAGCGTATATGGTTCATACATAACATATCAGGAATACAATATCATATTTTAGTTGTGTTGATTTTCCATCTTTGTTGATATTTGATAACTAAAGCAGATAATTGTATATTTATAATCTTGGGTTCTAAATGTTTGCACAGGATTGGGAAATAATTTCAATACATTCTAACAAATAAGAATATTTGTTAACTTGTCTGTGAAAGATTCTAATTTAATATTCTTTGATATTCAAATATAGGTTGGCTTATCCTTCTCTGTAGGGATAATTATTAAATATATATTTTGTCATACAGATGTCGTGTCCGGAAAATGGAATCTGGACATTTCCGGAAAGTGAAATTCGGACGTGTCCAGAAAGTGAAATCCGGACGTGTCCGAAAAGTGAAATCCGGACACTACGCCAAACATCATCTTCTACCTCCTCCGGAAAGTGAAATCCGGACGAGTCCCTACCATCTTAAGTGTCCGGAAATCATGGAGGAGGAGACAACCAGAAATGCAATGCAATCAAAGAAAAATAAAGGGAAGAGGGAACATTGTAAGAGTAGTACCTTTCCACGAATGGAGCCGGAACTGAGGAGAGGGATAGAGGCGGAACAGACTATGAGAGGCGGAAGGCTGGTTGAATCGTGGCTTCGCGTCTAGGTTTTCCGGATGTTAAAGGAGGGAGGGAGTGCAAGGGTATTTTAGAGAAATGATTTAAAATAAAAGGAGCTGCACGGTGTGAAGAGCAAAATGCAAGGTGTGAATAGCAAAGGCCAAGGTGATTTGGTGTTGAAGCTTTTGAGGCTGGGGCGTTTTTGACAGAAGGTAGCGGAGGGGGAGTGGGCTTACGTGCAGCTGTTAATTCAAATGAGGCCCATGCTTTTTACACCACGAAAATATCTAATACACCACAAAAATTTGTAAAACATTTTCATATTCCCAAAACAACCCTTCATTGTACTGCACCTTTCTTCTTCTTCCTTCTGTCCTATGCCTCATCGTCCATTGGGTTCTCTCCTCCACCTCCGTCATCGTCCATTTGAGGTTCTCATACACCTTTCTGAAACTGGTACGAAACCCATTTAGTTCCGGTATGTGATGGATTTACAAACCGAATTTGTAGATCCGATATGTGTTTATAGTTAGGTGTTAGCTACCAAATCCAGGTTTCCGGTATGTATATATCTTTAGTCCTTAACTAGATTTCAGGTATTGTGGATTTTTTATTTTTTTTTATCAGGTCCGGTATTGTAGAGAAGTGGGAAACTAACTTCTGGTAGTATGACCTGAAACGCAGAACAAAAAAGGAGGAACCAGATAAATTGTTCTGGTGTGTATAATTGTGATGATGCGACCCGAGCAATTATAGACTCATAAAGCACTCATCTATGGAGATTATGATGCAACCGACCAAACATCAAACTTGCATGATCCCTTTTCAGATGCCAATGTCTTCCATTTGTTTAGCATCTAATTACTACATTGATACATTGCAGGTAACACTACAACGAATTTTCCGGTTGCATCATGAAGCATAAACTCACCAGCCTAAACCCACTCAACTAATAGTATTCATTCATTTTAGACCGAGCAATTATAGTGCACTCATCTATGCAAAAAAAGGGGGAAGAGGAAGAAGAGGGGAGGAGGGTGGTGTATTTCTGAATAGGTTTATGGGTGTATTGAGATAGTTGTGGTATTTTATAATAGGCCGAGCAATTCAACCCGAGCAATTATATTGTTTGTTGGTTTAAAAGTTGTAGGTGTGGTTTGAGGTGGTTTTGGGTGATACAGAGAGTGAAACTGTTGTTTAATGAGGTAAGAGGTAGCAGCATAATGTGTGGAAAAATTTTTTGTTTTCTGGTTTACAATCCTGGCATTGAGTTGGATTAATTAGGTGGAGGATGGATGTGGGTGGGGAGATGGCGCTGGTTTGAAGTTTTGGGAAAATTTACTGATGCACTGGTATAGTTTTATTTTGGTGTGTGGAGGTTAAGTGGGTCATATTCGGTCATTGTGGTGGGGGGCTATTGCAGTTGTTTTAAAGAAAGAATTGGGCTATATAATGTGATATGTGGAAGATAGATGTGGTGCTTAATATTTGATCTGATACATTTGTGTATGAATGTGTTACATATTGTTTATCAGGTCTCGAGTCTCTGCTCGCTCTGGTTTTTCAGCTCAGGTATATATATGGACTCAAATGCTGCAATTTCTATTTATTAAGAATGGGTTTTTATTAAGTGGTTAGAAACAAACCTTGGCTTTCGTAAATTTGGTTTTCAAAGGTGTTTGGATGAAGCAGGGGCTTCAAAATGTGCATTCCTGGTAATGGGGTTTGGTGTGTCCCATATTTGGGTTCTTATCTAGTCTTAAGTTCTTGTAATGCTAATACTGCTTTTTTCTAGTAGTATTATTTTAACAGAAATCACCTTTGGTGAATTATCTATCGAGGAAAGAGTTGCTATCCAATTTGAAGCCTCATCATATAATATAATGTTGCATTCTCCTTAATCATTCTTTCTCTTATCTTTTGAGCAAACGCCCAATTTTGTGTCGTGCACTCCCTCTTTGAAGAATGAAGCACAAATCACATGCAATCCTGGTCTGAGATCCCCCTACAACTATTACTATTGCGTTCAGGTGGCCCGCAAATGAATGAAGCATTTTTTTAGATAATGTCTCCTCCAACAAACCAAGTGACATAAAAGTCCAAATGAATCATTTTTTCATTACAAGATTCAAATACTATTGAGTTCAGTCCAAACGAAGCATTTGTGATCATAAGACAGATACTTACTAATGTATCCCACAAGCAAAGTAACATAAAAGTTGAAATGATAAACTAAACATAAAACGTGAAACGAACTAAGGCATGCATAATTATGGTGGGTAAATTATGGATTTATTGGTGAATTATTAAAGAACTGTTCTATTTCCTCTGGTGACTTGCCCCTTATCATGTCTGCTAATTTATTGGATATCAGTTCCACTAAACTATTGATGTTCAAGTAGTTTGCAGACAGAAGAAGATCCATGAGAGTAGTTTGATGGTCAACATTGACGAAATCAGCATCCCAGTGCATGAGATCAACATCTGACACGTGTTCTTCGTTGTGCTTCTTGCAGTATTCAATGACCTTGGTCAACATTTTGCTACTCACTAAAGATACAGGAATGCTATCAATATCATCAAGAGGGTTGGTCCTAATAACATCCTTGATTGTGTCCGACATAAGCGCCACATCATAGTCAACTTCAAACACATCTCCATCAGAGCTTATCAATTTGATTTTCAATTTCTCTTCCTGCAACCAATATACTAGCCCTTTAGCTTTGTTTTATTTAATTGGATGTAATATTTGGTACAAACTGGGATGCAAATAATTCTAAAATTCCTAAATTTGTCATACAGATCTTTGCATGCGTTTACTTTATCACAATGTCAATACAGCAATTTTGAGCCAAAGGCTTCAAATATTTCTTTAGGGCTGTGCATATTTGATGCATGATATAAAAATAAAAGTTGAGCTCATTTTACATTTTTTTTATGGGAAATATGGGATTGACATGCATAAATCAAGTGATAACAGATGTATCGGTAATTATAAGACTGTAACAGGACTAACAAAAACTTCCAGGTACATGAATGAGTGAAAGTATTAATTGCAATAATATTTAACTTTTAGAGAATTAATTCCCATCGAGTTTATAAAATCACATTATGATAGATTCAATCTTTTTTGTACGATATATGGATTTTTGATAGGATATAAGTGAAAAAAAAATTATGTAAAGGGTCAAACTAGTCCTCGACAAAAAATCACGATGACATTTTGGTTCGTGAGAAATGGAAAATACCAATTTGATCCTCAAGAATGTAAAATACAAGTCAAAATAGTCATTTTCAAGATAATTTTCTGTGACATTTTAGTCCCCATCAGGGACTAATTTGACCCATATTTTACATTCTTGATGACCAAATTGATATTTTTTATTTCTTAGAGACCAAAATGTTACCGTGTTTTTTTGTCAAGGACCAATTTAGACTTTATACTAAAAAATGATGTAAAAAAAAACCTGTATTTCATACCGAGGATATAAATGGAGGAATCGAAAGTAGATGGCCGGTGCAGTCATCTCAAAGTTCGAGAATCTCCATTCATCTTTCCCAATTTAGGAAGAAATAAACTTTAAAGTAGACAATTGAAAGACCCAACGTTACAAAAAAAAACTACTAGTATATATTAACCTATCTAAATGTTAAACTGTATGTGGTGGCTCGTTTCTTTCTCTAGCATTTAAAACTTTGAAACATGAAGGTAGGTAACTATTTCTATATAGAACTCTTAAGGCGTGTTCGGTTATAAAGATATTCTATTTTATATTTAATTTTTATGTTTAATTAAAAAACATATCACATTGTTTTCATAATTGTGTTTGTAGAACAATACTTTTTTTGCATAGAATTTTAAAAAACAAAACCAAATAAAAATAATATGACATGATATTTCTATAATTAAAACTAAAAACAAGTAAAAATAAAAATAAAAACAGAAATCAAAGAGGTCTTTATATTTTCACAACCCAGTATTATTATAATATCCCTTCGCCTATCTTTCTATAGTAAAAAAAATTTACAAATAGGAGGAATAAGGTTAAAAAAATGGGATGTGAAACTAACAACAGTCTTCTGTGTAATGGCTAAGAAAGAGCACAAAACTTACTTTAGAATTTGACTTAAAGGTAATTTTCCACAAGACACAACTGGTAATACAAGACTCACCAAAAACATGTTTCAAAATGAACTCGTGCTACATAAGCATCAATTCAGAGCAATAAAATATTGACCGATCAATTAATGCAATTTTAAATTTAAATTTACCTTCCATAAATAAAAAAATTAACTTAAATCACCTTTGTTGTGTTATCTGTCAAGGAAAGACTTGCTATCCAATTTGAAGCCTCATCATAATATAATCTTGCATTCTCCTTGATCATTCTTTCTGCAAAGTATTTTGCGTTGTATTTTCCGGTGCTATCCCCAATCTCCGAGTAGATTGCCAAAATGTCATTAACCAAAGTTAGGATAAAGATAAACAAGAGACATTATAGTAAAGATCATAAACAGTAGTGGAGGGATGAAAATCACAAAAGATGAAACCAAATAGCTACATATATAGGTTAAAAATAAGATACATACATAGACATGAAAAACAGAGAATACCATACCATAGCTAAAAAAGCATCCATTACTTTTTCATTCACCTCATCATTTACCTAGGACACATAAAATGAAGTAAACTAAAAAAAGGGGAAAGAGGATAAAAAACCAGTGTAACATTTCAAAGGAATCTAATCACGAACCAAGTCAAAAAAGGATAAGAAGGCAGTTTCTTCAAGAGAAGGAAGCCCGATTCTTGGGATATAAGATCTTTCCAGATAACAAAAGACTCTTGAGAGCCGCCTAGTGATAATTTTGTAATTTGACCATCTTTTGAGTAGTTCTCTCAACAAAAGAACATCTTTCTTTTCTCGCAAAGATGGCAAAACCTAATGACAAGATCAAATCTTATAGTTAATTTTATATGTGCATGTGATTAAATGAACTACTAAGGTTTATATATAGTTTTGTGTTGTTAGAAATTCGACTTACAGTGGAATTGATGTATTCTTCAAATACCTTCTTGTATTGGTCATATAGTCGCTCGGTATTGGAATCACTACCAGTCGTCAATTCATAAACAATTCTAGATACAAGTTAAAACCATATATAAAACCGTATGAGGCAAAAGGTGGTTGAAATTTATGTGCATAAAAGAAGGTTAACCGATGAAATTAGTGAAGGATACGTGTAAAAAGACATGTACTCCCGAGTCGTGAAACTTGAGTCAACCTCTCCTTCTTCTATCTGGTTTATGAGTTTGTCCACAGCTGTCTGAAGCAAAGACCATTCTTCCTCAAAACTGCTCTTGCGGGTCTTTTCCATCTTCGAATTCATAGCCTGCGAACCAACAACAAAAATCTTTAATGAAAATAACATTTGTGGTAAAAATAATAAATAAAATAGATAATCAAAATAAATAGAGAAAAATAGCATAATACAAATACAACACACTGTCCTTGAGGATATTTCACCACAATGATAATAGTAATAATAAAAATGCAAATATCCCTTAAGATTTAGAACCTGTTTGTTTAAGATTAAAAAATAATTGGTTTTATTATAAAATAATTTAGTAATTATTTTTAGAGAATTTTAAAAAAAGTAGAAACAGATTTATATTTGTTTACAATCATAAAAATCAATTTTTTTTAAATAATTAATTATAAAAACTGATTTTTTTTTCAGAAGCAACTCAAAATTATTTTTCATTTTAACCCCAAAATCTGATTATTTTCAGAAACAAAAACAAACATATTAAAAATATAAAAAATCATTTTATAATTAAAAAATGATTTTTTTTTAACAAAATAAACAAGAACAAACTGCCGCTCAGTAGAATGACAATATTATTCTGGTAAACAGCAAGAATTTTATTAGCTCACATAATTAAAGAAGAAAAGAAAATGTGAAGATGGAGAAGAAATGAAATTTAGAAAGCTCCCAAAATGACTTCGAACATAAGATCAAAATCACAATTTTCTTACTCTCTGGCCAAGTCTATATAACCAAGAGCACAACTCCCTTTTTCAGAAAAATAGTGGAAATATTTTTCCAACAATATTATCTAGTACTCCCTCTGGTCCTATATATAAGAGGCAAAACCCAAAAACACACAGACCAAAGAAATGCATTGAAATAAGTTATTTGTAATTAATATTCTTATAAATTTACAAATTTAACCCTTCAATAATTAATGAACAAACCTACTTGTATTGAAAGTTGCACTGTCTAGTAAATATAAACCCTATTATAAATAAGGGTAAAATTGAAAATAAGCATTTAATATTTGTCAAAATACATGCATATCTCCTATATTTTAGATAAAAAAAAGTAATCATTTGCCTCTTATAATAAGGACCGGAGGGAGTATTATCTAGTATTATGGTAGGATTTTGGGTATTTTCGTGGCCAAATATTTTAGGCCATACATGAGCCCGAGTTATGATTTGTTGTTAAATGTTTTAGGCCATACAAATTGCATACTCCAGTAGCAATTAAAAATTCAAGACTTAGTACAACAGCAATAACATCACAAGGCACCAATTGCGTGACAGGAAGCCAGGAACAAGGAACCAGTTGCGTGAGATTTACCAGGAATCAGGAAGAGGCGGCACCGACGCGAGAGGAGAAGGACGAGCAGCGGCGCCGACGTGGGAAGACTGAGGAGGAACGTTCGAAATTTTTGAGCCCTAGCAGAGCTGTGGTGGCGCGTGAGAGAGAAAGAACAAAGGGGGAAAGGAAAGTGTTTTTTCAGGAGTGAGAGCAGAGAGACAAATCAGTTTTTCACTTCGACCAAAGATTAGGAGTGTTTTTTTTCATTGCTTGGAGGATTTGGGCCAAATTTCCTGGAGTGGACTGGATCAAGAAGTAAGAATGGATGGAGTATGGAGCACAACAATCAACATAGGTGCTAGTTTATTGTTTACCGGGCCAGTCCGACCCGAGCCTGATGAGCCGGTTGGGCTAGTCGGGTCATCAGGCTCGGGTCGGGCCAAAACGAGTTTTTCCGGCCTCTATTTTGGAAGCCCAGCTTAGCCTAAAATGCGGGCCATTTGGGCTAGCCCATCGGGTCAGACCAAAATTGACAACTCTAAATTCACATCCAAATCAATCACTTTTATTTGTTTTTATTTATCGCATAATCCTGAAAAAAATTAAAACCAAAAAAGAATTTTTATTGAATATTTTTAATTTAATTTATTATCTAATCTAAAAAAAATCAAATTAGAACGAAGGAAAATCTTTTTAAATTTTTTCAATTTATAACAAAATCATAAAAATCATATTCAAAAACTAAAGGAATCAGATTTTTAAATTCAGAAAGCCTTTTTTATATTTTTATTTTTAAAGGGTCTTGCTAACGAGTGTCCTAAGGGCATTAGTTAAGTAACCCACAGAAGGAAAATTCGTATTGAGAGACTGAGTGTCACCCACTTCGAAATACTAAACACACAATTTCTCATTCAAATTTTCCTTTTTTGGTTCCTTAAATAATGCCCTAAGGGCACTTGTTAGCATTCTCCATTATTAAATTATTTCTTTTAACTAATCCTAGAGAATCAAATTGGTCAAGCCTTCCGCTCACACTAGCTGTGACTTGGGTTCGATTCCTAGATCTTCCTTGTTGGTAGGCAATATGTTAATTATAACTCGCTGAGGTTGGTGATATTTTTTGGTTTTGCAGGGGGCATGTCTTCCCCCACTCTAAACCAAAACTAAAAGAAACTTTTTTTATTTCATCCTTCAATGTTAAACTCAAAGGTATCAACCGATCAAAAAAAAAACTCAGAGGTATCTAGAAGCATTATTTTTTTCACAGAATTAACAAACAAAAAAACCCAAACGTAAACTAAACAAACAAAAAGGATAGGAAAGTCAGTCATGAAAACAAAAACTAAAAAAAAAAATTTGTATCTAAAACCTATCTATTCGTCAAAAAAAAATAAAAAACTCTAAAACCTATCTAAAGAGTTTTTTTTATTAAAATCTATCTTGAGAAATGAATTTTTCAGAATTAAATTTTTTTTTTGTCCAGTTCTAGAAGATCAGATTAAGATGAGGTAAATTCTTAAATTTTTTTTTTTAAAAAAAAAAGCTCTCATTAAATTAAAATGGTTTTTTGACGTAAAAATAAAATAAAAATTTATTTTTACTTTTACCACCTATAGATATCCACATTCAAGTAGATAGAACTTATGTTTCGATTTTCTTTTCTTCCATACTCACAAAAAATATAATCCCATTTAGCAATTACAATCATGGCTGGATAGTTATTTATCTTAGAACAAAATAAGAATACGTATGACAATAATACAAATTTCCTGCACTACAGTACCGTATGCATAAAGCCAATAAAAAAGATACGCGAATTCCCAAAAAAAAAAGAAAAAAGAAAGAAAGGTCAGGGGGAATTACCTCACACGGTGGTAGAAGAGAACAGAAATTTTTGCCAATGGAATTACTTCGCACTCTACCCTCCCTTGCTCTTGCTTTTGCTTTTGCTTTTTTTTTTTTTTCATCTGCTTTTGATTGTTGTTAGCTTGGTCCTTTTTATTCTTGAGCGCCTCCCTCACAAATCGCAATATTCATTATTCATTATTATTATTATTAAATTAGCGGATTTTCTGCCCCTTAATTATTCTCCTGAATCACCAAGTTAGAATCAAATCTTCGTCAAAAAAAAAAAAGAGGAAGGAATCAAATCAGTGATATTCTTTCACTCAAATTGTAAAGCAAAAAGCAACTAAATCAATAATTTTTATTTGTTTATATTTATAACATAATCCTGAAAAAATTAAAACGAAAAAAGAATTTTTATTGAATATTTGGAATTTATTATCTAATCTAAAAAAATTCAAATTAGAATGAAGGAAAATCTTTTTTTAACCTTTTCAATTTATTACAAAATCATAAAAAATCAAATTCAAAAACTAAAGGAATCAAATTTTTAAATTTTGGTTTTAGTCCCTGTAAATTTTGTCTTAGGATTTCGTCCCTGTATTTTCAAAAATTTTGGAAATGGTCCCTGCTGACGTGGCATTCCGTTTGCCACGTCAGCAATTAACGAAGAGATGACGGTAGGGACTATTTCCAAAATTTTTAAAAGTACAGGGACGAAATCCTAAGGAAAAATTTTACAGGGACTAAAACCAAAATTGGTGTATTTTACGGGGATCAAAAACTTATTTAAACCTTTAAATTATTTCTTTTAACTAATCCTAGAGGAATCAAATTTAAGCCAAAACTAAAAGAAACTTTTTTTATTCATCCTTCAATGTTAAACTCAAAGGTATCTAGAAGCATTATTTTTTTTTCTTCCCATAATTAACAAACAAAAACCCAAACGTAAACTAAACAAACAAAAAGGATAGGAAAGTCAGTCATGAAAACAAAACAAAAAAATTATTTTATCTAAAACCTATCTATTCGTAAAAAAAAAAAAAAAAAAAAAAAAGAATTCTCTGAAACCTATCTAAAGAGTTTTTTTATTAAAATCTATCTAGAGAAATGAATTTTTCACAATTAAATTTTTTTTTTTGTCCAGTTCTAGAAGATCAGATTAAGATGAGGTAAATTCTTAATTTTTTTTTTAAAAAAAAAGAGCTTTCATTAAATTAAATTTTTTTTACGTAAAAATTAAAAAAATTTTATTTTTACTTTTGTATACGGGTTTTGGATACCCTTGTACCCTTTTAATACATTTTAGCTTATAAAAAAAAATTTATATGGTTGAACCCATCTATATCGTTGGATGGTTGCCAAACTTACTTACACATGAAAAAGATGACAAAAATATGATCTTTTTTCCCCCGATATGCAACATAATATATTGATTAAGAGTATTAAGGGAACTCTAACCCATTTACAGAGATACCAAACACCTATGTAAAATTGATACTGAACCTAAAAAAAAAAATCAGAATTAATTATACAAAAGTTCACCCAGAGCATCCATTACTTCAGCAAAAGAGCTTGCCAAGGAGAGGAAACCAAATTGCTCCAACATATCTCTCTCTCTTTTTTTTTTTTTTGTATTCTTGCTGTTGGTGGCTATTCTTGGGCTCATCTTGTGCTCTTTTTTAATTGCCTTTTTATAATATATTTGAACTTTGCCTTTCAAAAAAAAAATTATTGCTGCTTATCCAGATAGCATCAAGTTGTCTTTCCAGGGTTTTAGAATTTTCAACATATCTAAATCTCACAAAACCAAACCTCTTCCCAAATTTATCTCTCTCTGGTGGAATGAAAACCTCACCAACACTTCCCCACCTGCAAAAGATTTTCCACATATCCTCCCTACCAAAATCTTCAGGGAAGTTAGTAAAGAAGAAAGATGTAGTATCTCTCAAATACGTTTGGCTCCATGGTTTAGAGGTGCCTTTTTTCCCTTCAGTCATCTCTACAAAAGTCCCTCACCGACCAACCCATACCACCCTCTCTCCCTCTCTCCCACACCCTCTCTCTCATCTCTCAAACTTTACCAAAATTGGTGAATTTTGGAGAGGACCAAAAACTTGTTTAAACAAAAAAAAAATCTATTTTTCAGCCAAATTTCAGAACAAGTATAGAAAACTACCTCAATACAAAATTTTGATTGGACTAAAACCAAAATCAGTGACCATATTGTTGTTACTTTGGTTTGCTTTTTCCACCCCAAGCCTTTACATCTCTCCCCAGTTCAAGTTTCACTGCTTCATGTTATCCACTCACACCCACATTTTTTTTCCTTAATTTTGTTTTGTTCCTTCATGATCACCCTTGATTAAACTTCCTTTCAAGGAAAGTATACGTGGTTCGAACAACTCAGAGATGTCTCTGTCACTTTCTCTCATTTCTCTCAACCAAAGTACTATCCAGAGTATTCTATTATGGGCATAGATAAGTTATAATCATGTAGCAAGTTACTATAGCTACTGATATTTTAAAACGACAGAATCCTTGAAGTTCAATATTGTTTCCTTTTTGTTCAGACTTCAAAAGTTTTCCGAAAATGCCTTTAAGTCTCTATAACATACGAATAAACTCGTGCATAGATAAAACCACATCATGACAGCATGTCCATTTCATATATCAGTAACTTCATAACAAGTGTAGCATCACTTTAACTTCATAACAAGTGTAGCATCACTTTAACTTCATTAAGTAGACAACAGATTGTTCTTACTTATAGACCATATAGATGATATAATCTCAAGACATTCTTGAATTCAGTTCCAACTCATCAGATAAACAAGATTCCCTTCCATACTCCCTACTGAGTAACAGGGCGAAAAACAGATAACAAACACCACTGGAACAAAGCCTTCCTCTGGGTCAAAAACCCAGGTGAAATCAACTTCCACTGTGAAATTTACTGTACCTCACCATCATTTTCCTCCCAGTTTTCTGAAATCATATGAAAAAGAAAAAGACGCAAGTAAAAACTAAGTAGAAATTTTTTCCGTCATTTTCCATTTTAATGTCAAGAACCATAATGATTTCAGCCATGAAACTTCTGAAAACACTGTGATCATCCTGTTTATCAAGGCAGGCAGTAAATAAAATTAAAACACAACAGCTAAAGCTTGGTTGCAGCACAAACCAGAAAATATTATCGTAGTATTAGTTAGTCAGTGCATCAAAACATTTTATCACAAACCAGAATAAAGTGTTCTTTCCATTTTCACAGCATCTATCATAGACACAACCATCCCATGTCAACAGTAAATAAGTAGTCAAGCATCTTGCTAGGGCAAACATAATCCTATCACCAAAACAAATCAACTCCTCCACCAAGAAGCCAACACCATGGCACTCTTGGGTTATTAAAATTCTTACTGGTTTATAGCTCTCCAACAACTCACTAGTGCATCAAAAGAAAAACTCAAAACATGATCATACCCTTGAACGGCCTCATCATGTGGCATGGCCTTACCTGATGCTCGAGTTTAAAATTCCTTTAGCAAGTGGATCAAAGTAGGACAAAATTTCATGTCAAAGAATCTAAGAAGATGTGAGGAACAGATCATGAAACTCACAATGTCTTTAGGAGTTTTCAAGTTTAGGAAAAAAATATTTAACCCTCCTAGGTCAATGATGGAAGATAGAATATTTAGGAAAATCTAAAGATAACATGCAACCTCATTTTTTATTCCTCCAAAAAATATTAGAGCCAAGTCTGTAACAAAATCAGTATCACACAAGGACGAAATCAAAGCAGAAAAATATAGGTTCTTTAGAAATAACTAGAAATTAAGTCAAATTTCACCAGTACTATAAAGTTTATCCAGTATATAAAAGTATGACTAATATGGCCAGCAGGAAGAAAGAAATGTTAGTTTATGGTTTTGCCCAAGAAAAGAGATCAAGACAGAGAACTAAGTAGTGTTATTATAACCGGACCGGACCGGCTGGTCCGACTGGTTGGACTAGATCTCGTACCTGTGGCCGGTCCAGTTAGCACGTCAGACCGGATAGACATGTGAACCGGTGCTAACGTCATCAACTCGGCCTTGAACCGGTGTGAACCAACAACTCGACTCACTAAACCGGACCGGAACCGGATCGACTGCTGACGTCACCATGGGGCAATGATGACATCGCCACGCAGACCTAAATACTATCAAGCGAAAATTGTCCAAAACACGGAAGTGGGAGTCGAACTGAGGTTCAGGCGGTGGAAACAAAGGAGCTTTACCACTGGACCAAGGCATTTGCTTGTTACATGTTCTTAAAATATTATATATATATAGAGATAGTTTAAGTACAAAATTTACAAATTTGATATATACCGGTTCATATGGTTCAACCAGTGACTCACCAGTTGGACCAATGACCCATTAACCCAGTGCCCTAACCGAGTCAATGACCGGCCGTTCTTATAACACTGGAGCTAAGAATGTGTTAGAAAATAAGTTCATTTTTTAATAAAAAATAATAATAATTAAGATCTTGGAGGATCGAAGAATTTCCAGCCCCTTCTTTTGAAGAACATTCTCTGAAGTTTCACTTAATCACTCCCTTTCTTTTGTGAGCGTGTGTAAAAGGTGAAAGTCTTGCTGGTTCTTATATACCATTGTGGGAAGGCATAGGGAATATTTTAATCACTAAGCTTCTACCCAATCACAAGTCATGCAACCACTACATTTCGTAGAGCAGTAGATTTTTGGCAGCTTATCTGCTAGTAAAGTAGTAAACTACCCCTTCTAATTACTGATTCCTTGTAACTTAACTACCTAGTAACCCATGTCAAACATACCAAATCTTCAAAATGATTATTAAGATCTAAGTCCTTTTTAACAGGACGATCAAAACAATAATACATTCAAAAGACAGACAGATAAAGACTCCTTTGACAAATGAACTTGTGTCAAAGAGAAAAGACAGCACATGACAAACATGAGGAACACTAATTTACAACTTTCACCCTCCTACCAAGTGGTTATGAATCAAAATCAGAATTTGGCATACAACTGCCCAGAAAATGGATAAACATGGATCTAATTGAAGTCACAAGAAAAGAAAACAGGTTGGCTTTGAAGGATCATTTTTCCTTAACTTGTGCATCGAGACAAAGTTCATGACTATTAAGGTTCACAGTTCAAACCACCAAACCTAGCAGTTGCATGGTAGAAGTTAATGAAATGACAGGTAGGATAGAGGAACTACTACTTACAAATCTTATCTGTCATCAATAAACTGAAAGTCGACAAGTTGCAGAGGCCCTTGGGCATGAGGATAATTTTCTTTCTATTTCAAGCTGTTGTTCCAAGCACCGGATTGTCATCGTTTGCAAAACACTTGCATTCTTCAGAATATATCCTGCTAACAGAAGCTCACCGGGTAGGCCTAAGAATTTTCGAAGAGTGCAAGTTCTAAGGTGTAATGAAACGCACTGCGGAACAAATTGTGGGTCCACCCAATTTTCCTGGACATCTTGTCTAACCCCATCCACAGTGGCCTGTTAATAAAAATAAAATAATTTAATTTACAAAGGCAATGTAAGAATAAATAAATAAATAAATCAGATATGATGTCTAAGCTCAACAAACCTGATTAAGGTCGAGATTTTGAAGCTTAGGGCAATGCTTCAGCACTTGTACTAACAAATGCCAATTACAGTTGAGAGTGTGAAGCTCCAAGTGGGTCAAATTATGAAAGGTAGGAATGTCATCATAAGGGCGATACATCTAAATTACGAAGAAAGACAAATTGTCAGAAATAAGCACAAAAATCAAAATTCCCAAAAACAAAGCAAAACAAAAATACAGATCAGTCACGTTTTTTTCCAATTCCATCAGTGTATTCTATTCATGTAGCTTCATATTCATCATCAAATTCAAACCTGATTTATTTCTATGCACAGAAACTCCACATTATGAAGTGCTGTCAAAGGAAAATGACAATAACAGCAAACCATATCTGCTCTGTTCAACTTGCTTAAGCTTAAGCTTTTCCACTCTCGATTGGTAAGTGTCTCCTCAGAGTGGAACACTATACAAGCTGCTTGTAAATCCACAAGAATCGGACATCCAGCTAGAAGCAACAGGAAATCTCCAACTTTTAGGAATTGACTATTATCGAAATGAAGGATTTTGAGGGAGGGAAGTCCAACAGAAGAAAAACCCTCCAGAGTGAACCCATCAAACTTAAGAACCACAAGGGTCCTGCAGCTGAGAATGCTAATAGGCAATTTGGTTGGAGCAATCATAAACACATCGAGATGAAGGTACTCAACTTGGCGTTGTACCACAAAGTTGACCCATTTGATGACATTGGGAAAGCCAAAATAGCCAAGAGCCTTACCATAATATCTAATCTTGAGGCGGAAACTCTTGAACGAATCCCGCGAGAGCAAAACGGAGTATACGAACTCGTTAAAGAGAAAACTGGTTTTTAGGTCTTTCGCCTCTATGCTGAAGTCGAGAGCTGGAACTGAGCACCAGAGATGCTTCCACCTCTTCGAAAGAACGCTAGTGGCAACAGCATGCTTGGTTGGGAGAAAAGAGAGAATGTGGCAGAGGACCGCATCTGGTAAACTGCTGATCCCATCCGGCGCCGTTGATGACATTTCTGGTGTTAAGAGGACAATGCAATGCTTTTACTTCAGATGAAAAGTTACAGATGTATTGTTCATACCACTGCATTTGAAAGAAAAAAAAAAGGTAAATCAAAATATATTTTAAAATTTGGTTTCAAACATAGGCTATGAAAACTTGAGTTTTCTGCAGAAAATATAGTGACCAAAATGCCAAGTTTCAACGTCAAAATGACTAGTATTGACTAATAATATACCAAATATTTGCTGCAGAAAATACAGCACCCAAAATGCCATGTTTCAACATCAAAATGACTACTAATACACCAAACTTCTGCTGAACTTCCTACAATTTTTTCTTATAGGCAAATGTTATTTTTTTTTCTCCTTTGCTAAGGCTTGAAGCTAGACATCCAATACCTTAAACCCTTGGTTCAAACCAGTTAAACTACCCAACACCTATAAAATAAATACAATAATTGAAAATACCCCTTTTTTTTTACGGTTTAATGTTGACAAAAATGAAATATTCTGTACTGCAATTTTTTTTATCTTTTTTTTGCAGAAATACCACAACCAAAAGCAGATTACACTTGAATGAGTTATATATACCCAGTCATAGGGGAGATAACTCCAAACAAAGAGACAAGTGTTGTATACGAAATGTATATATACCCACCAAATCGTATTATTGTAGCAAGCAAAACATATATAATCCATTTCATGAGATGAAAATGGCTCATCATGCAGAAATAGAAAGGAGTTATTATTTTAGAGAATAAGTTATACTCACTAGATTAAAGGATGCCCTATCTTTCCTTTCTCTTTCAAAGTCGTTCCACTTATGCCTTCCGTCTTTGGTTAGTCGCATGTATGAATGAGGGGAAGGGGGAGGATCTCTGTTTTTAACATAATTTTTTCTTTCTCCTTTTTTGCCCTTTTTTGACAAAATGGCCTCATATTTGTTTCATCTGTGAATCTTTCGCCAGAAGCTTCTCATTCGATGGAAATAAATAAATATTTTTTATCCTATAATAGATAAAGTTGTTTACACTTTTACTGTTAATTTTTCTGCGTCAATAAAGCTGCCTCTTTTTTCTTCCTACTCACCCCAGCACACGCTACCACTCTAGTCTCTAGATAAGGTTGCTAGGTTTCCACCTTCTGTTTGCTTCTGGTTTTATTATTAGACAAATTTTATTTCTAATAATAACATGGGGTAACAAAATTCCACTGCAATTTTTATGGTTAAATTAGTTAAAAACATCTTTAATAAAGTATTAAGTTTGATTAATAATATATTAAGATGTAATAATTCATTAATTATTCATTAATTATTATTAATTATAATTTTAAACATTATTAATTATGATTTTGTAGATTTCAACGAAAATAGCTTATATTAGTCAATTTGTTTACAAAAATAATAATATTTTAATATTATTTAAATAATTTATTTTTAAAATAAGCATTGCATACATGGCATCCGGTTGGCAGTGCAAAGTGGGAACCAGCTACTAGTTATTTGCCATGTCACCAACTTTCGTTATTGTTTGGATAAAATCCCTGGAAAGACTATATTCGTAATATTTGGATTTTAGGAGAACTTAATTGGCTAAAAAAAAAGTTGAGGGACCATTTTTGCAAAAAAAAAAGAAAGAAAGAAAGAAAAGCAAAAATGTAATTTAGCCAAATTTGTAAGTGAGCTATTAAATAAATCTCGCAAAATAAAAATTTACTTTTCCGTCAAATGTTGCGGAGCTAAATGAATTTACTCACCATACTATTTTGAAGATTATTATGTAAGTGTTTGAATCAGCCTTTTCAGTTCTAAATGAAATTTCTCACTCCTTTTGCTTTTTTTTGGTATTATATTTATGGGTATTGGTCACACACAGAGTAGAAATGCATTGATCTCTGGAAAAAAATGTGCAGATAGTGAGAGGAATTTTTTATTTTTTTTGGATTGAGAAAGAGAAGGGAACGAATTTTTCAGATTCTATGGAGAGCAATTTTTAGAGAAGATAAACAATTCCTTCTGGGTTTGTGTTTTAGGTGAAGGGAGGAGAGGTCCTAACTGAATAGAGCATTCTTGAAGAAACTTTGTAATTGGGTTTATTATAATGTATTTTGAAAGCATTGACACTCTTGAATGAATAAAAGCCCATATGCATCTTTTTGTCTGATATGGAGTTTGTAGTTGTTTTGTTAATCTATAACTTCCATCTTTAATTCAAGTCCCATTCTGCTTTTCCTATCTTCTGTATGATAAAATTCTTGATGGTTGTTCCATGAGAAAGTGGAGAAATCATTTTAATTCGGGTACTGATGTGCTGCCATGTTTTCTTTACTTTTATTAATATTAATTATAATTATTGGTGGGCCTTTATTTGTTGTTTCTTGTGTTGAGGTGTGTGAATGGCATAATATGATCTCAACCCCATCATGGTGAGTTTGTTGTATCCTCCAAAAAAGAATTATAATTTGCTTTAGTTGGACATATCATTTGCTTTAGTTTCACCTTATGCGCAACAATTTAATTATTGAGGACTTGGATTGGCATTAGAGAAGCACTTCAGCAACAAAAAGACTAAGAATAAATTCTTCAGTATTGGTGCCCATCTTCAAAGGAAAAAAATTGGTGCTAATTGCTCATCGTGTATATCCTCTTGCACTGTTATTGATTTTGCTAGTTGCCTTGTGCACTTTATCAGGCTCTGCATTGTTCCTTTTCTGCTGCTTTAGTTCTATTTTCAGTAGATACTATGGTCTTTTTTTTCTTTGCTGATTTAGTTCTCAACCTTCTCTGCAGATTGTTATGACCCCTTGGATCCAAATGAGAGCATTTCTGTAACTTTTGACATTTATCAATGGACAGAATGGATATCTAGTCAGTACAATGACACTCTAAAACCGTTATCTATTTTTTTTGAACCACATATGTTTGGCAGCTTCAGAATTATGGAGCTGGTCCTTAATTATGGTCAAAAAAGTAAGTATAGAAAAACTTACCCAGTGAGTGGGAGGTTGGTTTATACTTCTCTTGGGGAATAATGATTTAATTTCTCAAGTTTTATATGGTTTTCAAGTATTTTAGTCTGAGTAGAAATGATTTGAATTTTGAAGTAATACCAAAGTATAATGCATAGGTGTTAAAAAAAAAAGAAATTGATTAAGTTAGTAGCAGATAATGTATGCCAATATTAACATGTACATTATACACACTTAAATAGCTTATGTTACTTGTGAGGTTTGATGCAGATGGCTTCTCTGAGGGTCTTGCTATAACTTTGCATTGTCCTGTAAATTTATAATTATTATATTCGGCCGTTTGAAGGATTATATATGGGGAGGTTTACTCAGTAATTTTACAAAATTTTGTTGTATCTGTAAAATTTGTTGGGAAGAATACTCACACTTTTAGGAATATTGAAAGATGAACAAAGATGAATTTTACACTGAATTGAGTCTGTATATATTATTCAATCACCGAATTCTCGATTATAAATTAAATAATACATTAGCAAAGACTGAAACACTCGTTAGTGTGTGACCCCATAGGTTCAATACTAAGCCGGTATTAAATTAGTCACAGCTAAAATACTTATCAAGATTGGCATCTAGCAACACTCCTTAATGACTAGATGATATGAAGTAATATCTTTTACTATTTAAGAACCTCTAGATGAATAACGCAATATTTTCTTCCATTGTTCCAGCTCTGAGTTAACCTTAGAGTATGGTATAAATGTTAAACTCTAAATAGTAAACTCTTTTATATTTTATAACCAACTAGTGAATGATTTAAGAAATTCATTTCTTCATTCATTCAATTGTCTTGGCCAAAGTCTAACTTTGTTGTTATAATCATAGAGCTCAAACTCATTACCAAGAATTGATGAATTCCTTCTTGATATATTAGTAATCCTACAAGTACTTAGTCATACCCAATATCCATTCAATTAGCGCCCGAAGGCTTTAGGCGTTTGGAATTAAAGTATAACTAGTAACTTGTTAATTACTATGATAATTTCAGGTCAAAGGAAACATTTACACTATGTCCTTCAAGAGAATATTCTATTGACAATTTAACGGTGATACAAACCTTTAGGATTTATCAATTGAGTTAAGTGAATGATCATATCTCCATATGCACCATCTATATATGTGAATCAATAATTGAAATATATTAATCTATATCCAATAGAGACTATCACACATATATTTATTTTTATGGATTATTAATGTCCTATTCTTAATAATCCCACGATCAAGAATACTTTAGATTAAATAATAAAAGGCTTGCCTCTCATTAACATGATATATATCATGATGACAAGTGCCTAAATTTAATCAAGGACTTTGTCATATAAATTAAATAACTAAATAATAAATGTGACAAATAAAACCAAAATTAATAGAATGCCAATAAAAAAAAAATTTAATAGAATGCCAAATTATTTTATCAAAATAAAATCATTACAATGCATTCTAAAAATTACACAATAGATTGGGTCTAGGGCATACCAATTATTCTCTAACACTGAATGCAATGTAGTGACAGTTGGATTCTATAGTGACGGTTATGATAAGAATGATTGCTATTTAGTGATTTTGTGGGCAAATTGTTATATCGACTAGAAAAGTACCAAATAAGATGGTGACATTGCAAGGAAACATGGGGTATATGAAGGTACTCCTTTAATTGAATATTTTAAATAATTTCATCTTAACTCCTATTCAGTTGGTTCGTTATTGGTGGTACTGAAGGATTGTTATTGTTGTATACGAATGTTTATATAAATTAGCAATTTAAATACAGTGGTATTAAATTTCGTTGCATGAAAACATCTTAAATATTTGGCAAAACTATTTGATTGGTCACTTAAGTTTATTTCTTTTTTCGATCTGGTTCCTTAAGTTTATTTTGTGTCAAGTAGGTCCTATAATTTAGGTTCGGATGATAAAGTTAGCCTTTTTTTTACCATTCATTCCAAATCTGTCAGATCTGATCCTACGTGGCATTTCAAACCTAGCTATTTGCTGATTTGTCATTTAAAATAATAAATTAATAATTTTTAAAAAGAAAAAATTAATTAATAAATTAAATTTATTTTCTTTATTTTTTCATTATTCTCTAAAGTCTCCATCTTCATCAAGAACCCCCACTGGATTGTCTTCTCCTGTGGCAGCGACTGAGCGACGGCAGCGACGACTGTGAAATGGCATTTTCAGCTTCGTCTTCTTTCCTTTCTTGTTGGTGGTGTTGGGGTGCTCGATAACCATGAGCCATGGCCATAACCAGGAATGTCACGGCCTCCACCTTGTCCTCTGCCTCCGCGGCATCGCCAAAAAGCGCAAGAAGAAGACGTATACGGAGCCGAAGTGTTGGGATTCTTTGACACCCCAGATCTGCCACCGCCGTTTCCATAACTCTTTTCCTCCAATTCCCAGATCCACCGCCTCCTAGGTTTCTCCAACACCCCAGATCCACCTCATAACCCTTCACTAATTCGATGCACCCAGGAACAAAGAGCTCTACCAAAGATTGCCTACCTACACACTATCGCACAGAGCCAATATCAAAGCATAATAGCTTCAGGCCTTCGGCTATGCTTTCAAGAGACTTAGTTTGGAAATTTATGAATGGCGGAAGGGGAGATAAGGTGGGGATGGGGTGGGATGTACTGTGAGGGAAGGGGGGAAGATGAAGTGAAGAATTTTTTTTAAAAAAAATAAATAATTTTTTAATTTTTTAATTTATTATATTTATTGACACATCATCAGTCTATGTAGGTTCGCAATGCCACGTAGGTAAGATTCTGGAGGAATGATAAAAAAATCCTAAGTTTGTCATCCGAACCTAACTTAAGGGATCTATTTGACACAAAATAAACTTAGGGGATCATATCAAAAAGGAAATAAACTTAAGGCAAAGAGCGTGCTTAACGCTTCCCTTGAAGTTACTCTCGTCCTGACTTCAAGGTAATAAACCAACCTTAGTAGAATTTTATAAAACAAGATCACTAACATATATCGTCTGTCACCAAGAAAACAAAAAACCATGAAGATACCAATTACTCTTAGCAAATTATAATTAACCCGAATAAAACGGTTTTCTATATGTTAATTCGTGTACTCATTTGTATCAAATCGCCTTTCCATGCCAAGCACTAAGGGCATCCACATCCCAGCACCTCATTATGGGGTTCTTAAATGGGTCCCACCATTACACATCACTCATTTTTATTTTTAATAACTTAAGCACCTCATCTCTTCATCCCAGCATCTCTTACAAAGTTCTTAAACGGACCCCACCAATGACCCCACATCCTTACAATCACAAAATTATATTATTATTTTTAATGGACCCCACCAGTAACTCCTAATATAAAAATTATTTTTTTATTAAATAAAAAATAGAAAATTAAAATTAAAAACCTTGTAATAAAAAATAAAACATATGATGAAATTTAAAATTATGAAACTACAAACGATGAACTTACGAAATGAAGACATTAAAATGATGAAATTACATAATTAACTGAAAATTCAATTTTGTTGATTATCACGCCCAAAACGTTCCCAGATATGTTCCACAAGGTCCGCTTGCAGTTGGTGATGATTTTGCCTATCTTGCACAAGTGTTCGCCTTTGTAAGTATGATGCAAGATGTGGATGTGGACCATTACGCACTTCATTTGTTGAGACATCATTGTTGGGATGATCATACGAATAATCAAAATGACCATCATATGTGTGTCGTTCATCTTCCACAATCATGTTATGCAAAATGATGCACGCATGTAATATATCGTCGATTGTATCCATTTTCCAAGCACGCGCGGGGCCACGTACAATCGCAAACCGAGATTGAAGCACTCCAAATGCACGCTCCACATCCTTTCTTGCTCCTTCTTGATGTTGGGCGAATAACTTTCTTTTATCTCCTTGTGGCATTGGGATGCTCTTGACAAATGTGGCCCATTCTGGATAAATACCATCTGCTAGATAGTACCCCATGTCATATTGGGTTCTATTTACCATATATCGCACAGCGGGGGCTTGTCCTTCCAAAACATCGTTAAACACATTAGATTGGTTGAGAACGTTGATATCGTTGTTTGAACCCGCAACCCCAAAAAATGCATGCCAAATCCATAAGTCTTGTGATGCAACTGCTTCGAGCATGATTGTGGGTTTCCCATGATCACCACGAGTAAATTGACCTTTCCATGCTACCGGACAATTTTTCCATTCCCAATGCATACAATCAATGCTATCTAACATACCTAGAAAACCACGTGCCTCCCCTATTTGTAGTAGGCGTTCAATGTCATTATTGTTAGGCCTTCTTAAGTATTCGTTCCCAAATATCTCATAAATACCCCTTACAAACTTTTGTAAGCATTTCAGTGCAGTGCTTTCTCCGATTCGCACATAATCATCCACACTGTCGGCAGAAGATCCATATGCCAATATACGAATAGCAGCAGTGCATTTCTGCAATGATGAAAGCCCCATTCTTCCAGTTGCATCAACTCTCATATCAAAATATTCATCATGATTGCGAAGGGCCTCAACAATGCGAAGGAAGACGTCCTTTCGCATTCGAAATCTTCGTCGGAATTGCTCATCTGTGTATACTGGATCATCTGAGAAGTAGTCGTTGAACAATCGAGCATGTCCTTCTTCACGACTTCGTTCTATGTGTGTTCTTCTACGGCTATGTGTTGTAGCTTCTTGTTGCACTACATACCTCATGCGTTGTTCTTCATAGTCATCATTTATGAATTCATCCATCAGCTCCCACTCAAGCATTTCTTCATGGTCAGAATCATTGGGATCCATGAGAGTAAATGTTTTGAAAGAATTGTATAAGATGTGAATGAATTGCACAATTGAGAGGTGTGAAAATCCTCTTACATCTTAAGAATATATATAGAGATACTACCAACGGCTAGTTTGACTACAACGGCTAGTTTCAATAACGGCTAGTTTGACTACAACGGCTAGTTTGAATAACGGCTAGTTTGACTACAACGGCTAGTTTGAATAACGGCTAGTTTAACATATAAATATTTGATAATTAGAAACTAAACCAACATCGTTGCATTAATTAAAAATCAAACCAACATCATTACACTAATTAAAAACTAAACCAACATCGTTACATTAATTAAAAATCAAACCAACATCATTACACTAATTAAAAACTAAACCAACATCGTTACATTAATTAAAAATCAAACCAACATCATTATACTAATTAAAAACTAAACCAACATCGTTACACTACATATATTTTCCTCTAATTATGTGACACAACCTCTCATGATCTTGTAGTTGTATGTCTGTCATCCCGGATGTATCCCTGAAGAGGATTTGATAGTCAAACTCTTTCTCCTTCATCTTCATCTGCATCTCGAGCTCTTTCTCCTTCATCTTCATCTGCATCTCAAGCTCTTTCTCCTTTATGCATAATTCTTTCTCCTTTAACTTGTTGTGTTCTACCTTGGCACGTGTCCATTCTTCTATAGCTACAATTTTCGACTTTTGTCTGTCATCCATTGCAGTTAGATCAACATAAGCAGAAGATGTTTCATTTGCTTTTGATTTCCCCCTCTTTTTTGCAGCTTTTGTCCCCATCGGACGAGCCATATTAGGTGAAGTTGGGGTGTATTCATCATTTGATGGTGTCTCCGGGTTAGAAGATGATGAGTATGCTCCAAATGCAGAAATCTTTGTTCTCTTACTAGCTCCTTCAAATGATGGGTTTGACCATTTGGGTTCATCTTTCAACAACCGCCATGCATGCTCTAACTTGAACTGCTCACGTACATCTTGAGCATAAATCAGATATGCATCTCCCATGATGTCAATCTCGGAGCTACCGCTTTTCTTTCTATGATAGGCTTGTTTGTAGCACCCTGCAAATTTTTGAACTATGCTATTCAACTTCTGCCATCGACATTTTAATTGTGTTAATTCCCTCGCTTTCAAATGACCGCGATTCTCATTGTAACCATCTCTAATTCTTAACCAGAAGGAATCTACTTTTTGGTTTACCCCCACAACCGCATCCTTGGAAACATTTAGCCATGATTGGATGAGAACTTTATCTTCCTCTGTGCTGAACCTTGCTCTTTGTTTTTTTTGAGTTGGCTGATCTTCTTCTTCATCAAGAGTAATATTATCCAACCCGACTTGCGTGGAAAATGCTGGAGATTGAGATTCTGTCGCGAACTCGACTGTTTTTTCTTGGTCTTTTTCACAAGATTGGCCACCAGTAGTCCCCATTGAAGTCCCATGATCCATATTGGGAAATTGAAATGGAAATGGGAGTGTAGGAAATTGAAAATTACCCATATTTGGATTATATTGTGGGTTTGGTATAGGTGGATGATTTTGAAAATTTGGAGTATTGAGGTGTTGATAGTTTTGCATGAAATTTAAGAAGGAATTGATATTGGCTTGGTCAGGATCCATTGTGTGAGATGAAAGTTTGAGGAAAAAAAAAGAAGGCTAAAATTTGAGAAACTATGAAAATATGATTGAGAAAATTTAGATAGGTTTGGTTGTGTAAAAAAAATGGAAGTTCCTCACATATTTATACATAGTAATTGGTACACTAAAATATGAAATTAAGACCAAACGGTCATTTTTTTGCCCGTTGGGAACGGTTACTTCTCATGTCCTACTGTTTCAATTATTTTGAATTAAAAAAATAAATAAATAAATAAATGCCACGGATCACCACAAGCACTCGGTGCTTGTGGAAGATCCGTGCTTATTAAGCACCGGGCCAAAAATCTCGCGCATCGCTCCTTCGGAATTTAGCACCGATGCTTAAAAGATAAGCACCCCAATTTTGAGAGCGATGCGGATGGCCTAAGGCCTAAGGGCTATTATTTGAGAAAACGTAATTTATTTTTAATTTTATTTTTCAATAATAATTATAAAAAATAGCATATTGGTGTTACTTTGTTTTGTTTTTTCATAGATAAAAAATAAAGTGAAAATAAATTAAAAACAACATGATATTTAATAAGTTTCCACAAATCAACTGTGCCCTAATAAGTTTCCACCCCAAGCCTTTACATCTCTCTCACGCCCACATTTTTTCTTAATTTTGTTTTGTTCACATCTCTCACACCCACATTTTTCTTAATTTTGTTTTGTTCATTCAGGATCACCCTTGATTAAACTTCCTTTCATGGAAAAGTATATGTAGTTCGAACAACTCAGAGATGTCTCTGTCACATATTCTCTCATTTCTCTCAACCAAAGTAGAGTATTATATTATTGCATAGATAAATTATAAATTATAATTAGGTAGTAAGTTACTATAGCTACTGATATATTTTAAAACGATAGAATGCTTGAAGTTCAATATTGTTTCCTTTTTGTTAAGACTTTAAAAGTTTTCCGAAACTGCGTTGAAGTCTCTATTCTAACATACGAACAAACTCGTGCATAAATAAAACCACATCATGACAGCATATTGATTTCACATATCAGGAACTTCATTAGTGTTAAGTGTAGCATCACTTTAACTTCATAAAGTAGATAACAGATTGTTCTTACTTATAGACCATATAGATGATATAATCTCAAAAGACATTCTGGAACCTCTGCCTTTGCATCTGTTGCATCCACTCTTATTAGAATGGATCCTGTTGCAAGAGCTCAGATTGGTGGTCCAGTGTGAAGCTGGATCAAGTCACTGATATTCTTATGCAACTTCTTAAACAACAAAATAAATGATTTTCTTTTGTATTATTTTCTCTTTTGTTCTGATGCAATATAATTGTCAATGATGTGATTAATATAATGATATTTCTTTTAGTTACCTCTGCTTATTTCTTTCTTTATACTTTTTGTTGATGACAAAGGGGGAGAAATACTTAACTGTAATTTAATGAACAAATGAATGAATGTATGAATATATATATGCTCTGATTCTTGTATGTTGAATGTTCTAATATCATAATGAAACACTTGGCTCTGATAAGCCTAAATACATGTTCTAACATCAAATGAATGAAAAATAACCCTAAAAAATGATTTGTTAAATATAAGCATAAGTATAGGGGGAGCATGACCATAAGCATAAATACGTCTGATCTTTATGCATCTTTTCAAAATTTGCTGCTCTACGAAGTTCATTAAAATCATAAGAAATTTTTTGTCATCATAAAAAAGGGGGAGATTGTTAAGTCTAAGTTTTTGACATCTCTAATTTTGATGAATCCAAACAAAGAATGAATGATTTTAATTCAACCTTTTGAAATCTACTAATATGTGTATTAAGTGTTCAAGATATAAAACAAAAGCATTTTAGTAAAGTAACGCGTCTGAAAAATGTGTTTGTGTTTACTTATAAAATGCATCTGACTTTAGACCTATTGGCAACTAATTATGAAAATGCGTTTGATCCTACAAAGTGTCTGAAAGTGCTTCACGATACTCTCATTCGAAAGACAAGCATTTTCCTAAGCATTTTCAAATCAAATAATATTGATTCATGTACGCAAAGTATAAAGTACAAAGCCCTGCTACAAATTCTTTTTTGTTACAACAAGTTAAGGCACCTTTACTTGGTCATAAACCCATGTTGCACAAATAAGGAAAGTCGTGCTACCCTAGTCAGAAAAGTAACCGCACCTGTTCTGAATCATGCTGCACTCTAATAAAGCTATGCCAAGAAACTTGTTCAACTTGTCTTGAAGCTCTCTAACAATCATAAACATTAAATGGAGATTCAGAACGGCTCTTTGACATTTATAAATGAAGAACAAAAATATATTCATCTCTCAACGGATTTATTACTGATGAGTATAAAAGGAAGACTTTGAATACTGCTTGAAGATACCAATCTGAAATCAATCATCTAGCATTCAATACTCTTCTCACATTCAAAGCTCTCTAAGTTCTTCTTTCTGAAAATACTTCTTTGCTCAATCATTTGTATTTATTAAGAAGTTATTTCTGGCATCACACTAACCTTATTTATCAATCACTTATTGAGTGTTACTTTGGTTGACTTGTAAAACTGTAAACTTTGAAGCTGCTGCTTCATTTAAATCGTACCCTTTGTAGAGCCTAAAGAGGCTTGTTGAAAGAATATTTGTTAAGGAGCCTGGAAAGGCTAGGTGTGCAAAAAATACTTGAAGGAGCCTGAAGAGGCTAGGTGTGCAAATAATACTAGTCTGCAACCTGATCAGTTATAGTGTAACACTTGATGAAACCAAGGAGTGGGCGTAGCCCAAGTTTTGAGGTGAACCTGTTTAAATCTCTATGTCAACTTCCTTACCCTTATCTTTTAAATTTTTCTTTATATATTTATTGTGCTAACAAGGGTTAAAAGTGTTAAAAATTAAATTAACTTGTTCTGCGTTTAATGTACATCAGACACATCAAAGTGTCTAATTCTGCTTCTTTGAGAAAAGTTTTATATTTTCGAAAAGTTTAAGTAAAACACAATTCAACCCCCCTTCTTGTGTTTTCATATGTACATTTCAAGAAGTACTTGCCATGAGGCACAACTCGGATGCACGTGAGAGTGTTGATGGTGATCTTAGAGAGTGATTTTCAGACCAGAGATATAGGTTTACCTACACCAACTTCTTCCTCTTCTGAAGAATCTATACCTTCCTATGTTGTCATGAGATTTTTGTTTTTCTTCTTGAAGAACTTTTTCTTGTCCTTCAACTGAGGACATTCAGCCTTGAAGTGACCAGGGTTTTTAATTTCATAGCATGCCATTTGGTTCATTTCTTTGGCTTCTCCATGTACGATCTTTGAAGTTCTTTTTCATAAAGGGCCTCCTTTCATGTTGTTCTTATTTTTCAAGATTCTTTCTAGCTTTCTGGATAGGAGTGACAACTCCTCATCATCATCATCAGAATCTTCTTCATCTTGTTCAGCTTCATCACTTGACTCGTTGGCTTTGAGAGCCTTTGAGCTGCTAGCCTTCCGAGCTTTTAAGACAATGGTTTTTCCTTTCCTTGTGGGGTTATCTTGATTGAGCTCTTGCTCATGGACTTGAAGAGTACCCATGAGTTCATCCAAAGTCATGGTTGACAGGTCTTTAGCTTAGGAGGTTGCTGTGACTAGTGGTCTCCATTCCTTAGGCAAACTTATTAGGATTTTTGTGACATTTTCCTTGGTTGCGTAGAATTTTTCAAGGGGCTTCAGATTATTTATGATGGTTTGAAATCTACCCATCATATCAATGACACATTCTCCTTATTCCATGGTGAACATCTCATACTGTTTGACCAGTACGATGATCTTTGAGTCTTTGACCTTTGTTGTTCCTTCATGAAGATTGGATAGAGTTTCCCAAATCTGCTTAGATGATTCACATGCACGAACTTTTTGGAATTCATCAGGGCTAAGGGCACACATCAAGGAAAATCTTGCATTGTGATTTTGTTCTACCAAGGTCTTCTCAGCTTCTGACCACGTGTCTTCTGTTTTCACTGTTCTATCTTCATTTTTTATCTCATGAGGGCCATTTGTGATTATAGGCTAGAGAGAGTAGTTTGTACTCAGGATGAACCCCTTGAACCTTTCTTTCCAGTAAAGGTAGTGAGTTCCATTGAAGAACGATGGCCTAGGTCATGGAAATGCCTTCCAAGATAAGCTGGCTTCCACTTGGCATGCCTTGTCCTGCTATCGAGCTTTAAAAGGATCTTTACTTAAGCACGGCTAGATGCTCAACCCAAAGGCTGAGTTCTAAAACCAGCTGAAAGTGCAAACAGGGAAACACAATAATGGGGTTGAATTGTGTTTCTTAAGCATTTTGAAAAACCTTTTCAAAAACTATTTTCGCAGGCAGTTAAAATAAACACAAGGACAAACAGTTTTCTAAAAGATTAAGATTCCTCAATTAACAATCCCCAAGTTAGCGCAAAATTAAGCTTGACAAAGATAAGGGATAGAGAGAATCACACAACGATGTATCATGGTTCACTTTTATCCAACAAAGAGCTACGTCAAGTCCATTCGATCTAAAGGTTTATCCACTAAGTCACTTAGCACAGTTACAAGTTATTTCCTAGTCACTCCTGACTAATACAACTCCAAGATTTCTACACCTCTCCAAGCACCAAGTATTCTTTTACAGACAAGCCTCTTCAGGCTCAACCAAATCCTACATTTGAAGGAGTGTTTTGACCTTTTGACTAACTCACTATTTGTGAGGATATTACAAAAATAAGTTCTATAAGCTGTGAAAGCTTTTACAATGAAAGAATATGAAAGTTACAGCCTTTTAGAATATTTGAACTTGAATGATAGAGAGCAAAAGAATAATGTTCGTCAATCTTCAAATCCTTGATTCTTCACTCTTATATAGGCTCTTCAACTTCTTCTTTCAAAGGGGAAATAAATTTGTCTATTTAGACTCTTTTAATTTCCGTTAGACACAATTTGATGCAAGTTGTCACTTTGCATAGGTGTCCTTTCTTTTTGTAAGGGCGACACGTACAACTTCTTTTTGGTACAACAGGTGCAGCAGAGCTGACATGCTTTTTGGGCTACGATTTACATTTTGATTTGTGCAGCTCAATGTATACCATGTTGTACCTTCTTTTTATCTTTATCCAAGGGATATTTTCATTTGAATTAGTGGATAAGGACTTCTGTGCCATGTCATCATTATATGCAAAAATAATGTTAGGTGGAGGAAAGTACAATATAAGGTAATAGACTGAGGAAACAACATTCTTGTTTCTTGGACCCAAAGTTGGTTGGACAAAACATATTTTTGTCCTTTGACCAAAAGCTTGGACGAACGAATGAAAGGGTTAGGATCAAGTTTAGTCCAGTCTCTATAAATATTGTTCCTTGTGGATCATTGGGATTTCATCCTGATAAATCTTGACTCAGCAAAGGTTGGACGAACGAAATGGTTGAGACCAAGAGTTGATTCCGTCTGTAGTCAAACATAAGATAAAAGTCTTTTGATCTTGAAAGTTAGTGCTTACTAACATAATATTTTTCAAACAAAACATTAAATAATTTTGTTAATCATTAAAACTTTGAAAGGTTAAACTTCATCACTGTTTTGGTTCTAATATTTTATATTGATATGATACCATTTGATCATACTTATATACTAAAAAACATACAATTTTAACCATAACCCTAACCCTATCCCTAAACACTAAACCCTAAAAAACAATTATGTCAATTCGTTTTGTAAAAGTCATGTACATATAAACTGCTAAATGATAAAAGATAAAAAATAATATATGGAATAGAGAACACGTTGTTTGCTTCTTTTGGCCATTAAGTTCATATCCAAATTCTGTCCCATTAAGTCAATGCCAAGCACCAGAATTCTGTTAACTTTTTTTAATATTGTTACTTGCTATTTAAATTATTTTTATAATTATTTTAATTCTTAATTGTTAGATCAATATCTAGATTAACTACTTTTACTTGTGTATCTTCTATCTTCTTTATAAAATAAATAAAATAAAATAAAAACTAAACCCTTTGTTGGACATACGGGTCACTAACCTTCTTCGGGTCCATTTGTTTTAGATTTTGATAAAATTGATTTTGAAATAATTGATTCTAAATGAATTGATTTTAAAATTTTGAATTTAAAAAAAAAAAAATTTGTGTTTAGTAATGATATTTTAAAAGAATTGATTTTGTTTGGATGATAAAGAATATAATCACTTTTGAGGTGTAAATATAAACAATTTGTGGGTCCTACACCCAGAATCAATTCTTCTCAATGGAATCAATTCTCAGTTCTACATAATCCATATAATCAATATTTTTCAACGCAATTTGGTCAGTAAAAACACCCTTAAATTCCCAAAATCACTTTTAATTCCACTAGAAAACATGCACTTCTAGTTTTCTAGTTTTCTGCCCACTCTTCTATGCTTTCTCTTTATTCATTCCACATCTTTTATTGTCTTATTTTATTTATTTATTTATTATTATTTCTGTATTATTACAAATATAATATATTATATATTTAATACAAACTTATGGGTAGGGATGTAAATTTTATCCGTATCTGTGGATACGCACAGATAATTGAAGTTGACACAGGGAAATACAAGAAAGGGGGTTGAATTGTGTTTCTTAACAGTTTTTCCAAAATGCTTTTCTTAAACCCTTTTTACAAGCAGATCAAGAGGAATACACACAAATAAAATAATTTTTCAAAGGAGTTAACAAACTCAAGTTCAACTCCCTACGGTTAGTATAAACAAAGACTGTAAAAGATAGAGATAGAAGATTCACACAGAAGTTTTATACTGGTTCACTCTCTTCCAACCAAGAGCTACGTCCAGTCCCTTCTACCTGAATGTTTTCTCCACTGTTCTCCAATAGATTTACTAGTATTCAACACCTCTTCAGGGTTACAAGTATTCTTTCTCTACCAAGCCTCTTCAGGCTTTAACTCTAACTAAGAGATTTAAGGTTTGATTTTACATGCTCACTATGTGTGAGAGTGTGAAAGTTTAAGATCAGTAGAGATTAAAAATGAGAGTATTTGCAAGAACTTTGAGCAGAGTTTTAGCACTTTTGAATATCAGAGCTTCAGTACTTTTTTTACCGGGGTCGTCCTACATTTATAGGGTTCTTTAGTCTTGAGTTCTCTTCTTCAACGGTCTTCAAAACATATCCGTTTAGAGATAGCATTTAATGTTGAGATCCGTTGAGACTGATAACTTGATATGCTTTCTGCGAAATGTGCTCTTGGTTATCAGAATTGCTCAAAGTGGTAGTGTCACTTCTCTGTTGCACCGAAAGTTGTTCTCTATCTTTCCTTCTTTTTACTTCGTTCAACTTTTCAGTAGCTTGTGTGACAGAGTACAAAGGTTTGTGTTTTCGATGGTACTATGTTTCTCTTACCAAGAAACAAAGTTATAAACAATTGAAACAATACAAGTAAAAGACATTGATTCCTTCGTATTAAATAAACAATCATTTGAAATAAATTCACTTGACTAGACAGGTTCAATTTCAATATGTCTTTGGACGCACATATATTAACATTTAAAGAGCAACTGAGTAGTCTAACTTAGTGGACAAGTTAACCTTATATTTATTCATATTACCTAGTCTAGTTAACTACTTGTCTAGTTACAAGTCTTTGGAGTTTTTATATTTCTTGATGGACTTAGCAGCTCGTCTAGTACCTTTTGACTTAGCGCCTCGTCCAGCGATAGCTACGTGGATAGGTTTATTACCATATTTTTTAGGGCTCGTCTAGCGAGTGATACTTGTACTGAATATTCTTTCAAGGCTATTCTAAGGGACTTAAATTTAGTTCCCTCGTCTAGCAATACTCAGAACAGTCCTGCAAGCTAGAATAGACGAGTTAGTCCTTTAACATAACTTTGCCATACGAATTTAATCTTTTTGTTAGCATCAAAACTTAAGAGATTATTTAACCATAACCACTTTGGTTCCAACAATAGTATCCGCAATGGATAAAAAAATGGATACCTTAATGGGTATCCACGGGTAAAATAAACGGGTATATTCTTTACCTGCAATTAGGGGCGGACCTTGGACAGGACGGGGGGAGCCCCCAAATTTTGTGAATCAAAATTTTTTATTATACATTTTTTTTAGTGGCACCCCTTAAACTTCATTTGTCTGAGACCATTTGTGAATTTATGCAATTTTGTGCCACTACCATAGCTTGGGAGCAACACATAGGTAGGATGCTTTTTTTATTTTTTATTTTTTTTGTTTATTGATTTATAGAGTTGATTTAACATGCTTGGAAACTATTTATGCTTTTTTTTTGTTATTGATTTATGGAACTTCTATAAAAAAAAATTACGATATAATTTACACCGACAATCACTAACATTTTGACATGTATGTTTTGACTAGTATCTAATGGCTCCAACTAGCGTACTTAAGTTTTAAATGTATTATTTTGATTAGTATCTAATGGCTCCCCCCAATTTTTTTCTCAAGATCCTCCAATGTCTGCAATCACTGACTCCTACTCTTGCACCAGTATGCGGTGACATTGAACAAAGTTAGGGATGACAATGGGTAGAGTTTGGGTAGGGTACTATAGTACCCGTCCCCATACCCGCATTTGAAAAAATTACCCATACCCATATCCGGACCCGTACCCTCATGGGCAGCAACTTTAGTACCCTCATTCGTACCCTCTAGGTACCTAAGTACCGGTTACCCACACTTTAACTGTGAAAAAGCAATAAATAACAAAAGAAACGTTATAACAATTAAAAAACAATTCAAAGTCTTTTAAATCTATTCATAAAATATTACAAATTAAAATATTTAAATAAATAAAAAATCCAAAAAGGAATTATAGATGCAACTAGGTTTAGAAAGTTAAAAATCTTTAAATTATTTTTGGTTTTAAATTTGTATTATAGTTAAAATTATATATATTAGTAATATAAATAATAAATAAATAATTATATATACATATACATATGTGCTGGTGTGGGGCAGGGTGGGTACCATAGTACCCGTACCCGCATCCATACCCATTCAAATATACAGGTAATTATCCATACCCGAACTCTTATACTTGTGCGGGTAATTACCCTACCCATCATGGATAATTTTTGCGGGTTTCCAATGGATAGGGTATAAATTGTTATCCCTAAACAAAGTAGACAAAGCTGCATAACTCCTACTTTGTGTTTGTGAAAGGCTTTCTTCATTTATTTCTTCCTCATATGCTATTTTTGTGTAAGGTTTCATTTCTAATTTGTTCCCCATGCATGTGCACACACTACACATCTTGTATGGATGGAAAAAAAGATAACCACATGGATGGAAAACAAAATCCAAGAAAACCAAGCTATCTCCTGATTGTACCAGTATGCTTGCCAGAAGACCATAAAAAAAAAAGTAAGTCTTGTAATTTATATATATTTACCGCCTGCATCCTGTTTCCTCCTTCGGTCACGGACCGCACCATCCATTACACGATGTCTTTGTGACTCTGTCCATTTCTCTCATCCTCTTGCCAGAAATTTTAAATAGTGGGAATAATATCCTATATTATAAATACTTTTATAAAAATATATAAATATGTAAGTCATAAAATAATGGTATCATCATCATTAAGCTACAAAATTGAAGATTGTAAAACCTATGTCGTTATATATCCATAAAAATGAAGATATATAAACTTCTATAAATTATAATTGTTCTCAACGTGTGTGTTTGGATGAGCGTTTGATAAAAGTGATTTTGAATGTAATTGATTTTATAAAATTGATTTGGTTAGAATTGAGTTTGAAGTGAACTGATTTATGCTTGGATGTTTTTGTTTTGAAATCAACTTTGATATAAAACATAGTGTAAAATTTTCAACTCAACTCAAAAGCTACTTTTTGTAGCTTCTAGTCAGAATCTCTTCTGAAAGCAAAATCAATTTTTTTTCTGACAATAACCAAACATTTCATTTTTACTAAAATTACATTTGACAAATGTCAGAATCAACTATAGAGGTTTCCAACATAAAACTAAACATACACTATGTGTCTTCATACTTTGATATTGTTGTATAATTTTTCATTTTCAATGTTATCAAAAATATTTGTCTACGTATGTAATTAAGTTATACTGGAATAATATGTGTTATGTAAAGTATGATTTTAGAGTAGTGAGAACAACAGTTTTATTGTTATTTAGGATTGGGTTGGAGGACAATGAGGATAACAAATTTTTTTTATCTAAAGTTTAATATTAAAAACATCACTTATGACCCACTATGTTAGGAGAATAACATCAATACTAGAATCTTGCTAACGAGTATACTAAGGATATTAATTAAGAGTATTAATAAAAACAAATTTTTATTTAAAAACTAAAAATAACATTTATCAAAATATTGAATGCATTATTTCTCAATAAAAACTTTTATTTTATTGATTCTTTAACTAGTACTCTTAGATTACTTGTTAGTATTCTTTGCATGAATATTAATATTACATTTAAATTTTAAAGAAGGGTAAAAATATGAAACAAGAACTAAAAATAATAATAATAATTAATTACTGGTACAAGCAAATAAAATATAGGCAAAATTACACTTTTAGTCCCTTAAGTTATTTGTTTTGTTCAAATTGGTTTCTTAAGTTTTTTTTTTTTTTGTGATAAACTAAACCCTTAAGTTAGGTTCGGGTGACAAATTAGTGCCTTAATTTTTTTTTTGATAAACTAGACCCTTAAGTTATGTTCGGGTAACAAATTGGTCCCTTAAGACAATAAGAATAATAAATTAAGAGTCAATTCCCAAAATCACTTTTAATTCCACCAGAAAACATGCACTTCCAGTTTTCCGGCCACTCTTCTGTGCTTTCTCTTTATTCATTCCACATCTTTTAATGTCTTATTTTATTTTATTTATTTATTTATTTATTTATTATTATTATTATTATTATTTCTGTATCATTACAAATATAATATATATTAATTAATACAAACTCATGAGTTATGATCATCACTACTCTACTGTGCGGTGAGGTCATTGTCACTACTTTAGCATAAGCTTTAGAATATTTAATTTAATTTATTATTTCTGTCTTTTTCCAGTTTTAATTTACAATATTTTATTCACATGGCTCCTTCAAAGCCTCTGTATATATGGCCAACACAAACTAAAACATAAAGCAACTAAGATCCATTAACAATATGGCTGATTCTGGCATAATTATTGCTGATGTAGAATCCCAAATCGAAAGGTATGAAAGAATGATTGCTGAGGACGATGCTCAAAGCTCACCCTTGCTGAGCGAAAGAAGAAGAGGGAGGAAGAAAACAAGAAGAAGAGGGAGGAAGATCCACCAAATGAGGAATGGTGGAGCAGGGTAGTGTTATTAATATTTAAGAATAACTTTAATATTAAATAATGTATTAATGTTGCACTACCCTGGACCTTTGAAGTAAATAAACTTTCTTCTCTGTTTCTGCATTTGTTTTATCTTCTATACTTTATTCTTCTCCATCTTTCTTTACATGTGGGTCTTTTTGTTTTTTGCTTTTGCCTTCACCTTCATTTTTCCCCAAGGACCCAATTTTCTCTCTTCTTCTGTGTTTCTTTTAGTTGATAACCAGCTTTGTCATTTGTTTATTTTTTGCCCGCTTAGCTTTTGAATATTGATCATGTCATGTGTTTCTACTTGTGAAAAATTAGAAGAAAATCACAATGAGATAAAATCAAAAGACATAAGAAAAAGAGGTAGGTGTTATAATGTCTTTCTTAGCTGCTGTCCTAGACATTTATTTAATTATATCCGTTATGCAGTCGTGCTAAGGTTCTGAGTAGTACAAGCTATTAATTGATTTGAAGTGTTTGACATCTTCATTGATCCATTCAGCTCATTCTTTTAATGTTTACATTCATAAAAACAAAGGTTCCATCTTTATTTAATTACCCCAAGCAATTTATCACGGTGAGTTCTAGCATGAAGTACCAGTTTTATTGGTATACTGGTATATCCCAAAAAAATTTCATCAAGAATAATTTTTAACCATTGGATATAATAATAAAATATTCAATGGTCTAGATTTCTTACTCCAAAAAAAAAAAAAACTTGAAAAAGTCTTATTTGCCCTTTACCCCATGCCCAACCAGCCGGCCAGCCCTGCAAATTCCGACGAACCCTGCGAACTCCGGCGACCCCTGCATCACTAACATCACCTCTGCTGCCACCACCACCCCATATCCATTCCTTTGCCATTCACCTCCACTCAACCAACCACCCTTACCCAGCAACCCCGACCCGAACCCAGATCCGTCGACCCCAACCCAAATCCGTCGACCCCAACCCCACATTCACCCAGCAACCCCAACCGCCACCATTCAACTTCAACACTTTGTTCTCCACGGGCGCAGATCTGAGATGCAGAGGTTCTGGAAGGCCGAGGCGGCGGAGCGGCACCGTAGGACGGCTTGGAGGGCGAGACGACGACGACACGGGCGGAGGAGGGTGAAGCATGTGCGTTCGACCAGACCAGTGAGTTCCAAATCTGAGAAATTTTGTGTGGATGATGTTGCTCTGCAGTAATGGGTCGTAAGGGAGGGAGTCGAGGTTGGCGGAGGAGATGGCATCGCGCGGTGGTGGTGCGAGCGGCAGTCCTGGATTCACGACGGCGGTAGTTATCGGAGATCCAGATGTTGGACTTCTTGCCGAGGTGGGAGCACCGATTGGTGTAGGCGTGTAGCTTTTGAGGAGCTTCTTGCGGAAGCGGCGAAGGACGGCGGCGTCGAGGGTGTCGATGTTGGCCGGCGGCAAAGTGAGTCGCATCTGAGCTTTGGCTAGGCGGAGGACGAGATGCTCCCGCTGATTCCGAACATTATCGCGTTGGAACCCGACGACGATTGTGGTGGTGGTGGTGGGGTTGGATGGAGAAGATGACAGGTGGGGTGGTGGCAGTGGGGTCAACAACCACTGCTGTGTTTCACTGTTGAGGTGGTGGTGATGGATGAGGAGGGTTTGTTGAAGATAGGGGTAAAAAGGAGTTTTCAGATGAAATTTTGGGGTATACCAGTATACCAATAAAAGTGGTACTTCACACTAGAAGCCACCATCCATCACGGTATGTAGAAATAAATTTTCAATGGAAACGATGGATTCTATGTGCCATGTAGGCACAAGTGTATTTTAAATTGGTTCCCGGTATAAGCTAGAGGCTTTTAATTTGGTTCCGATCTACATGGATGACAATGAGTAGGATTTGGATATGGTACTATAGTACCCATCCTCATACTCACGTTTGAAAAAATTACTCGTACCCGGACCCATACCCGCATGGATAACAACTTTAGTACCCTTACCCGTACCTCTGGGTATTTAAGTATTCGGATCCGGACCCGTTACCCGCACTTTAACTATGAAAAAGCAATAAATAACAAAAAAAACGTTATAACAATTAAAAAACAATTCGAAAGTCTTTTAAATCTATTCATAAAACATTACAAATCAAAATATTTAAAAAAATATTGAATCAAAAAAAAAATATTTAAATAAATAAAACATCCAAAAAGGAATTATAGATACAATTATGTTTAGAAAGTTAAGGAGTTTTAGATTAATTTTGGTTTTAAAATTTGTATTATTGTTAAAATTATATATATTTGTAATATAAATAAATAAATATATATACATATACATATGTGCAGGTACGGGACGGGGTGGGCACTATAGTACCCGTATCTGCACCCATACCCGTTCAAATTTGCGGGTAATTACCCAGACCCGGATCCTTACCCATTATGCGAGTAATTACCCTATCCATCGTGGGTAATTTTTGTGGGTACCTAATGTGTAGGGTACAAATTGTCATCCCTAGATCCACTCATTGCAACTTTACTTTATAATTTGGTTTTTAATCTTGTTCCAATCTACCCTCTGCTCAGATTGGTTTTTAAGAGATATGATATTTTGACACTAAAAGTTGATACCAAAAGTTGACACTCTAGTTTTGATAGGTTATTAACCAATGAAATGAAGAGAGAGAAATGGTAAAATGATAAATAAAAAAAACCACTCAAAACTAGGGTGTCAACTTTTGGTGTCAAAATATCATATCTCTTTTTATTGTTAATTTAGTTCCTATCTAGCCTTTGTTCCTCACTTTTATTTTGCTTTGTCTTCCTCTGTTCTTCACTTTTATTTTGTTTTCGGAATGCAATTTTTTTCATGGATCAAACAGAAGCTGTGCTTGTAAAAAGTCAAGTGGTTATTTCTGTTCCTCACTTGATTTTTATGAATTTCACTTATAAATTATGACATGCATGTATTACCTATGAAATTTAGTGTTAATCAATGCCTTAAAGGCCATATTAAGAAATCAATAAGAATCTTTGTATTGAGAATACAAGTTTAGAACTTTTGAATATATTAAAAATAAATTTGAATATATTAAAAATAAATAATTTTTTATACAAAATTTTCCTTTAGCATTATCTAAGTTAATTGTATCCCTCTTTGTATCAAGATTACATTAGAACTAATGCAATCTACATAAAACTACTATTTTCACGATCAGTTACTCCAATGCGAAAGTTTCTTTTTCCGAGTACTAAAATTATGAAGAAGAAAAAACATACCAAGGAAATATAGCAACTCTCATTCTCGTAATCTAGTTTCTCTTAGCGAAAAGTTAGCTTCATTGAACACCATAATTTTTTAACTTATTTTACTGCAAAGTGTATGGATTTATTGGTAGAACAATATCGATAGGAGTTTTTCTAACCTGTGCAATTTTACACAGGTTAAGGATCTTAAACGAGTAAATTTACATAGGAATTTGTGTATTTTATACTTTAAAAACTAAAATACTTAGTTTTTCAATAAATAACTTCTGTTTTTTGGTTTCTTAACCGATGCAAAGTTGCATATGATAGAAAAATCCAAACGATAAAGTATGAATGGAAAATTACCGTCTACACTGTTTCCTCTCGTATTGGAAATTGGAATGCATTGAGTGTCGTTTTGGAAGAATAGAAATATTTCAATTATAAAAGTGGATAACGCGAGAAGCATCCTTTCACAGTGAGAGGCTATAGAGTAAATGTCTACTTTAAGGTTCTTATTAATTATGGTAAAATGTACATTGTTGCCGTCTTGCCAAGTAAAACGAAAGAATTAACTTCAAACTTCATGAGTAGTAACAAAATATGCAACTTGGCGAAGAAAAGCCTACATATAAAATAATAACTGCAAAAGCAAAATTGTCATAGAAAACTCAGTTGAGAGGAAGACCAATTACACAACTTGGTAGTTTTCTGTGATCAACTGTGTTCTCTGAGAATATTTGGGAGGATTACCACCCTTTAGAGGTATGATGTTGACAACCTGCAAGAGAAGTAAAACAAAGATGGGTCGAACAAGTTTTAGCTCCCATTAAATCAATATTTAGACTAGCTATATCAGCTAAAATCTATTTTTGTACATGACTGAAAGAATTAGAATGAAATAATACTCCGTATTAATACTTGATACAGGACTTCCTAAGTCCTAACAAACAAACCTTCTGTTGAACGCGTCAGTTTCAACTAGCTCATATTGACATGTCTTTCAATAGCACAATACATCTGAGATCACAATTGAAGTTGAATGCAAAACGATAGAAAATAAAAAACACACCTTGAGGTCACTAAATGTTTCAGTTGCCATAAAACTGACTGAAATGGGAAAGAACGCAGATGAATCTGCTTGTGGAACAACAAACTCCATTGACCCACTGCCAGAAATAGTAAAGTTAGAAGGGTATAAAAACAAAAACAAAAACAAAAAATCCAAAAGCACAAAGTTAATTACAGAGTAATTACTGAGTTAGCTCTGGAAAAATATCAACTCAAATTAGTATACCTGCGGTTTGAATTATCAATCAAAAGGATAGACCACTCCAAGATAGAATTCCTAGAATCATACCTGCAAAGTCAATTTAATAGGGTCTTACAAAGAGAACATGTAAAACAAAATACAAAATATGAAATGATTTAGAAGCCACAAGTAAAATATCAATGATAAAAATCATCAATTGATGATCAGAACACATATCTGTTACTCTTTATCTTATCCCAAGTAGATCTAATTACTTAGCCTCTCTTGAACAGATGACACACCACCTTTAATTTGTTTATGGTTGTGGTAGAAGTGGATCAATAATGGAACGAAATAGAAGAAAAACAGAGTATGAATGAGTTATTCAGTAACTTCCCTCTGGTTGTAGCGATCCAGAGGTAGAAGACGTGATACACGATATAGAACACTCCCCATGGTATTCAAGAGACTGGGACATGTTAGGGGCCAGCCCAATTAGGAAATAAGAAGGATGGTAATAGTTAGTTAGTTAGAGGGATTAGTTAGTGGGAGATGGTATAAATAAGGGAGAATAACATTAGAGAGGATTCATTCAGAAATTTAGTTTTGTAATAATTGAGCAAAGGCTCAGCTGGAAAAGGGGCAACCCTTTGTGAAGGGGAAACACTTGGAGGAGAGTTCTGTCTCCTATTCCCAATTGTTCAATAGAAGTGTTTATTTCATTTGTCTTTCTCTATCAAATTCTCAGTTCTATTTCATTGGTTCGTATCAAATTGGTCCAACCTGAAATAGAACTGAGAATTTGATAGAGAAAGACAAATGAAATGAGCACTTTTATTAAACAATTGGGAATAGGAGACAGAACTCTCCTCCAAGTGTTTCCCCTTCACAAAGGGTTGCCCCTTTTCCAACTGAGCCTTTGCTCAATTATTACAAAACTAAATTTTTTAATGAAGCCTCTCTACTCTTAATCATATAACATTTCCCCCTAACTAACTAATCCCTCTAACTAATTATAAGGGTATGTTTGGATGGGGCATTTGTAGAGGGTGAAGTATTTTAAGAGGATAAAAATCAAGGGATTTTAGGAGGGTAGTTGGTTTAAGGTAAAGTTGCAGAATTTAAAATACCACCTAAAGGGTAGGTATTTTGAAATTCTCTCTCCTACCTCATGTGCCACCCGCCACCGCCGGCCACCACCGCCGCCGTCCGGCCGCCGCTGCAGCCTAAGCCTTACCTTTATTTAATTACTCTATGTCTATATCCAAACAAAGAATTTTAAAAATGAAAAAAAATGTAATTATTCTATCCAAACAAATTTTTTTTTTTTAAATGAATGGAATTTAAATCAAGCAATTCAATTTCCTAGGATTTTAAATACCCTAGAATTTTCAAATCTCCCATCCAAACGCACACTTACAATCCTTCTTATTTCGTAATTGGGCTGGGCCCTAACAGACCCTCTCCCAATCTTCCTAGTGAACTCAGACCTTTCCTGCCCTGGTTTCCTACCCCTTGTCTCCTATATAACTTAAATCCCAACTAACTCTAGGTATTACAATCAGTTAAGTGGGGGTGTTAACCCCTGCTGCCGGTCTATTTGCTCTAGTGTACACCCATTTTATTAAAGGTCTGCTATCATCTTGTAAAAAGAATCATTACAGCTTAAGAGACTTACAATAGAAGAGACAAAGAAGTCCTCCCAAGGGAAAAAGACAGTAAAAGAAATACCATAAACGCAACCCTTTCCCATAAAAAGAAGAGACAACAGATGCAGGCTTAAGTTTCTAACACTGAACTTTGACCATATGCCCCAAATTCTTGCATAGCACAGAAAATATTCTTTAAATCAAACAAATATTTGAATTATTCCCATGTTTGTATTTTGAAAGTCAAGGGAATTCAAATAAATTGAATCCTATTCCTTATGAAAGTCCATTCCATAAATTTAAAAAATGTGTAAAGAAAGGTTGTCCAGAGTATTGATCCAAATTCGACAACAGAAAGATGACTACTAGCCTCTGAACTCTGGGAACACAATACATGCTAGGCGCTAAAGCCCTCTGCAATCTACACAGTTCAAGTAAGAAAGACATGCAAAGCATAAGAACTAGAAGGGTCAAACAACCGTCCCCTTGATTCAACTAAGTTGGTTAATCTGCGGGACGCCCCTTTACCATCCCCTCTCCTCCTCCCTCATGTGACAGGTGACCTCTAATGAGCCTCCCCTTGGAACAAAAAAAAGGGTCAAAACAACCATATCCTTTTCTCTACAGAGCAGTAGTCATCCAGCATGGCAAGCAAAAAAGTCAACTTGGTGTCTTCCCACTTTCGAGAAATGAGAGTTTAATAAGAAGAGAAATGGAAAACAAAGGAGATATGAGCTGGAGAACAATATCTCACTAATAACTCATAATGGTAATATACATAAGATGACCATATATGTCTATTTATATCAACACTACGAGTACATAGAGCCACAAAATACCCTTTACTTTGGGTGCATCTCAAATAGCTAATTATTTAACTCACAAGAGTTTCCTAATTAAGTATCACCAAGCCACGTGATGTGCCATAAATCACTACGCCAACACCAACAGAAGTCCAAAACAAAAATAAAAGTGGATGCAAATGCTGAAAAGACACACCCTAGCAATAACACAACACTTGAAGACAGCATTCTTCCATTGTCAAAATCAAACCCCTTAAAGATATTTTAAAACCACTAGGCCACAAATAGCAAAAGTAGCAGGCCATTTCAATAGACCAAAGTCAAGCTTCCTAAGACCTCCACATTTATGCCAGACAACCAACTATTAGACAAATGAAGATTTCAATAAAAGGAGTGTGTAGAAATCAATGATAGCCAATCTTCCTAACTGAGGCACATTCAAAAAAAAAATCTAGACCCGTTATGTTTTAACAAAGAAGTAACAGTGATTTAAAAACCAAGAGTTCGATATACCCTATCACCGGACAATTTTAAGATACTTGAGACATTAAAGCAGATCCACATAAATAAATATCCATTTAGCCAAGACTATCTAATAAATCATCTTAGAATTTGGGCCTAACTCAACCCCACAAACCGGCTTGTAAGGTGAGGATTGCCCAAGCTTTATAAGCACTACTTAGGCCATATCACTACACGATATGGGACTAAACACACCCTGACAACCAGCACAATGAAGGTGCTGGAGGCTGCAATGAAGGCAGCTCAAAGTTGCTGCAATTAAGACGGCTAGGGGTGGACCGCAATTAAGGCAGATTTCCAACACACCCCCTCACGCCCGGGCCCAATGGGCTTGGAGCGTGGATGATGCGGGCAACCCAACAACGGATCTAGGATAGGCTCTGATACCATCTTAGAATTTGGGCTTGGGCCTAACTCAACCCCAAAAGCTAGCTTGTAAGGTGAGGATTGCTCAAGCTTTATAAGCACTACTTAGGCCATATCACTAGGCGATATGGGACTAAACACACCCTGACAACCAGCACAATGAAGGTGCTGGAGGCTGCAATGAAGGCAGCTCAAAGTTGCTGCAATTAAGGCGGCTAGGGGTGGACCGCAATTAAGGCGGATTTCCAACAAATCACATCTCATTGCACTACATCATGTAGAGAAGCATGGTGATGACAGTAAAAATTAGATTTAATAGAATATAACTCTGGTCACCATTTCAAAAATAGCAAAGAATTCATGTTTAATAGAGAACATTTGTAATACACAACTACAAACTTAATGCAAACACACAAGTCATGGTTCTCCCTTATATATCCCGAGGCAAAAAAAATTTAAATTAAATTCCACACCTCCATTCTCCATCAATCTGGCTTACAGATGGTGCTTCTCGAAGAGCTGGAAGAGGTACTGATATCAAAACACTTCGCAGATCAAACATTGATGAAGCCTCATATTCAATGCTGACATAAGTTTCATTTCCAGAAGAGGAGGGCCAGCAGTTGACTGCAACATGCATATATAGCACACAATAAGTTACTTACACATAAAAGACAAAGCAGTACACCGCACCAATGATAGATAGGAACCCACTTGTCAGTGGCACAATTGATTCATCAGTGCTTTGCATTCTCCACTTTAAAAGGCCAACACCCGCAGCGTCGCTGGCTTGACCAGTCGGGAAAGGCCTATTAGGATCCTTTAGGCCTAGTATATTTTCATTGGAAAATAATTCTTTATTCATGTTAGGGTGTGTTTTGAAAGAGATGGCATGCTTCTCACCAGTCTTGACCTAAAAACAAAGCACACCATGCAAGAACCATTATTTCTAATCCTTTTACCAATTCAAATTTGCATTCACAAGTGGTTCAAAAACCAAGAGCAGCAGTTAAGAATGAAGGATGCAAGGAGCAAAGATCCAAAGAAAGAGAAGGCATGTACTGGAGCAATGTTAGTTATAATATACACAACATTAAAAATGCTTAAGAGTCTGATAGTGCGTAGCAGAAGCAAAACATATAAAACACAAGTAAAGGATAATAAATCATTTTAAATTGTATTTGAAATATAAAATTACTATTTCATCTATCATTGATAATAGAAGAAATACCATTTCATAATAATGGAATTTATTGTTCCAGTAAAATCAATGGAACACCATTACTTAAAAATTTGAGGCATACCCATATATGTGCACCATACCACTCCTCAGAATCATTTCCATTTTTCCAAAAATTGTATTGGTCAATTGAGATACTGGTCAAATCAGTTCAGAACAAGCTTTTCCAACTTCAAAACTTTTAAGACACTTTGATCTGAAGTTTCAGTAATGTGTTTTGAAACGTTTCAAAAACCATTTTACAACATTTCAAACTTTTGAAAAAAATTCCCTAGAATCATATCAAAATGCAACAAAATGATTTGAAACTCACTTGAAATGCCAAAAACATTTCCATTTCTTAAAGTTTAGCACTTTTTAGAATAAATCTATATTGTTTAATATTTTTATATAGATTTCATACCAATATTAATATATTTTCAGTATGTTATTTAGAGTGAGGCTATCAGCATTCTCATTACCAATTCATTCCCTCCTTGTCAATCAAAATTATAATTTTCCTTTGTAAAAAATTATGAGGGCTAATGGGAACTGTGGATGGACAATTGGGAGTCTCGATGGCAACACCCTGTTATTTAATGTAAACTGTCATAGTCATATTTTAGCTGTTTCAAAATTTTTCATACCCTTTTATCATATCATGTCAGATATGATACTCATAATCACACGTAAGTCGTAACCATTACCTATACCTATTCAACTTGCATACAACTGATAGTATACATCACATATCAAAAGCACCAGAATGGACTGAGATCATCTACAGTTATTACAAAACTGTCAACAATCTCAACCTTTAAAAATATTTTATTTTGTAGCAAGAGGAAAGCTATAAATACAGCTCAATAAATTTCAACCATTATATTTAAAACTGCACCGCAAGCATTTCGTTTCTCAATTCCAGATGTTCCAGTTCCCACCAGAATACTTCAAAAAGGCCATCCCATCATCAACAATGGAAGCAGCACTGTCATCAACGTGCACGGGATTTAACACTTATTTTCTCCCTCTGAATTTTAAGCATTCCTCCCTAACAGCCTAACCAAACATCCACTACTACCTAGTCCCCTACCTTTATTCTTTTCCCTACCCTTTATTTTCCTTTACTTTTTGTCATCATGAGCCAAAAGAAGAAAAAAAAAAAGTGAAATACATACTTGTGAGTCTTTGACACAACCACAGACATGGTTGTGAATTAGATCTTCTGAATTACTTCACCATCTTGAGCATAACATCTAGTCATCCGTGTGTCAAATAAATGTCTCGGTAAAACTTTCAAAAGGTGACTTATTCAAGCCTTGCACCTTAAACACGCAGGCTACATAATAGAGCAAAGGAAGAAAAGATTTCGACGTGAAATTTATTTACCCATGCGTTGGTGAAATTTAAAGCAACAAGTAGCATTTTTTATTCGACCAATAAATGATTATTCAAAGAAATACTCATCAGGTTATACAAACATGCAAGAAAGATGTGCCCTCTACACACATTGAGGTAATGAGAGACAGGGAGATACCAGTACCTGAACTTGAATATGTCCATCCTCTTGGTTAAGAATTTGGAGAGACAATGTACCTTGAACATCAAAATTATTTACTCCACCATCTCGTTTCAGTGTCACATTTAGTTTCTCCTCAGCATTTAAAGTGATAGGATCAGTAGGTGGTGGGGCAGCTGACCGAGACTGGCCAAGTATTGGCTTAACATCTTCAAGAATTACCTCACCTTCTGCTTTAAGTGATTCCAAAAACCGATTTGTCTTTTGAGATTTACCAAGGTTCATTCCAAGACCTTTTGGTGGAGCAGTGGCAGATGAAGTTGGATGACCTGAGGAAAAGAAAATGGGATTAGTGAAATTGTAAACTCGATAATTAGTAACATGGTGATTTGAATATAGACTAAATCACTGTTGTCAACAATAATGCTATCCTGCACAACAAAATTTCACTGAATGTATTGACATCTTTCAGGAATGCAGAACATATTTATGTTTATGTTCATACTTCATACTATACATAATTACATATACAAGAGAATAACAGAAAATATTGTCCAATTGCTATCTTTACCTTTTTCATTCATATATAGACACAAGGAGGGCCAAAAATTTTATATTAATGCCAAATAAAAATAAATAAACCTAATTAGCCTTATTTAAAATCATAGGACAAATATAAGTTACTCTTTTATTTTTTGAATATGGTTTTCTTATTCTTTTCACATTATGAATGAAGATCTTATCATCCTGGAATGATATGAAAAAAATAGGATTTGAATGTGATGCACTGTCAATATAAAGATTTTTACTTTGTCAACTAATTATGAATTACCAAATCATTAAAAATGTTTGACCTTTATAATAACTACCTTAAAAGTAACATATAGGACGATTTATGATTGGTTGACCGTGTAAAAAACTTTCCGTTGATAGTATATCAAAATTCAACTAAAAAAGTTAACCCAGCAAAAATATATATTAACCATAAATGTTAACATGAAGGTAATTCATAAACCAAATCAAACAGCCCCCAAAAAAAAAATTATTGAATTTCAATGTTTCTTATAAATTTCTGTTTTAAACATTTTCATTATTGCATTATCAATATAAAAATGCTATTAGAAATTGATATTATTAAATAACATACAAATCACATGTGAAAGCCCTTGCTACAAACATGACTCCAAACAGCAACTTAAAAAAAGCTCCCCTGCACTACCAAGCATGTTTCAATGCCATTTTAACTCATCTGATGAAGAAGCATTATAGGAGAATTCTTCAAACATGTGAAAGCCAACCTTTAGACTTGTTAGAAAAGGAATCAATATCTTTGCTGAGTCCAAAACCAGAGCCATTGCTAGATATGCTCAAATCACTAAAGCTATTTTCAATTCTTCCAGAGCCCAGTGACCTTAATGGACCAAATCCTCCATTGTCGCCTCTGTTCTTTTCATTCTGTAGAATACATGTAATGATTTTGAATAAATGATGTGCATTCAATTTCAAACATAAACAAATTAATGAAAGTGTCCCTACAATCATACCTTGCTTCTATCAATCTCATTAGCCCTCTCCATCATATTTTTCTTAGCTTCTTTTTTCTTGTCCTCCATAGCCAACTTGTGCATCTTCTCTTCATGGCTTTCCATCTCACAGTATTGCTTAACTTGTGCAACATTTACATTCTCCTTGTGCCCAAGAGAGATGACTTCATCAAATGCAAAAATAAGCTCAAATGCATTTCTGCAAATACCCTCTTCATCAAGAGAGTAAGAATATTCGGGAACCTAAAAATATTAAGGAATGAACTAATTATAAATTCATAAGCACAACAATGTGGAAAAAGTTTCATGGAATGACACTAATCCTGTCTAAAAAAAAGCTAAAATAACTTCATCATGGCATAAAATCAGTGTTGTCAGATAGCAGCCGTGTCTCCGTGAAGGATGGCGGTTGCAGAAAAATGACAGGCCACCATTGTATGGCGGTGGCATTGCGGGTTTCATGTGGTGGGCTATGGTGCGCTGCCATACTTGTGGCGCCCATGGCAAAAATAGTGGGGGGAAAGAAAGAGTTAGGTCATGTGATCCGACCCGGAAATTAGAACCCAAAAGGGTGAAAACCCTGAAACAATACTCAGCTACTCCCTTTCTATTCCGTTCCCCTATCTTCCCTCCTACCTTACCCTCAGCAACTGCTCCTTCAACTTTCCCTCTGACAACCCCCATTAGACCATCTTCCAGCAACCTTTTTCCTCCGGTGACCTCCTTTTTCAAACTTTATTTTTCCTTCTTTCCTTCTTGAACAGTGGTTCATTCGACAATGGCAAAGAAAATGATTATGTTGGGGTTGAGGAAGAGGATTAGACATTTACTTTGTTACTGTATTGTCTTTCTATCAATTGAGTTTATGGTTATTGACATATGTTGTTAGTTTTTGGTTTTTTATTATTTCTGCAGTTTATTTGGTATATATATATATATATATATATACATGTACACTACACAAGCACACACACACACACACACACATATATATATGACATTTTTATTCTGTCTGCCATGCTTATAGACCGCAATGCCATCCACCATATTTATATGGCGGATTTTTGGCTAGCCTCCACCATTGATAACACTACATAAAATTAGATTAATCATAATTCCTTGCGAACCTTCCTTTTAAATTTTAAATATTACTAATGCCATGTTCAAATTAAGAACAAAATCTCAAGTACTGAGTGACTGCCATCATAACTCCATCAAGGAATGGACAAAATGAGATGGAGTACAAGAATAAAGAGCACAGAACAGATTCTAGATTTAGGCCATCAAGCCATACCATTATACTAAGTTCAAGAAACTCCCCTATCGGGACAAGAGAAGTAAAAACAAGAAATAAAAAACAAACTGACTTAGGAACATAAGATCTCCAGCTTAAAGCATCGGAGAAAAGATATGATCTTAAGATGCAGCCAATAATTCCCCTAACTAGACTAGAGAAGTAAAACCAAGCAATCAAAAACAAACTGACTTAGGAACATAAGATCTAAAACTTAAAGCATCAGAGAAAGGATACAAGTTTAGAGAGAAGTCTCAGAGTGTCCAAATCTTCCAGTATGTTGCTCTGTTTGTTCGTTACAAGAAGCAGATACAGTGCTTCTATTGGCTGGTAAACATAGCGCACATTCTCTGTCTCAATATATGTATGTTGCTTTCCAGTGCCTACCAACTTGGGAAATGCAGCTAGAAGACCCTCAATTCTTATACGAGACATATCCACAAACTGTCTAGAAACCAGCACTGCAAACAAAGCAAAGGATTTGTCAGCATAAAAACATTGATGTCAAACCATTTAGGCACCACCAGATCAACATCAATTCAAGACCTAGCTCTAACTTCCACACAATTTATCCTATATCAAGGACCTACTTTCCCAAAAGCTGAAGCTTTTAGGGTGGAGGTCAAATATTAGTTTTATATCTCAGACACGACCACCTCACACAATGCAAGAGCACTTTGGGCTTGAAGTGATGGCAATGCACAGGCCCATTTTACTTTGCGCTGAAATTCAACTTCATTTAGGATAATGAGAGTCGAAAGGAACAAACTCTTGACCACTTGGTCACAGAGGCTCTAATACCATGTCACAGACAAAATATCCCAAATGGTTAGCTATTATTTGGAGGCTCAAAATTGGTTTTTATATCTCCATCATCCCACTTAAGAAAAAAAAAGGGGCAGAAGAACTGAGGAGTCATTTACCAAACCAGGAGGGAGGGGGAGAGAGATAAGTAATTGGCAATTAATAAGAAATAATGTTAAGAATCAGATACAATTAAAAGAGTGATGCACAGAAGTATGAAAATATTTTCATAGCTTTATGGTCTATGCTGATTTAGGCTTATGAAGAACATTAGTTATCTTAACATCAGCAACCAAGTTTTGAACCAAAACAAAAAATATAATTTTGGTGGAAGACTCTCTGGATGTTAAGAGAATGTGCAGACTACTAGAAAGGAATTACCCGCCGGGATTTATTTCTTATATTTTCCAAAACCCAACAGGTCGTGTTTCAGAAAAGACGATTCAACAGTTATTTCAACCTAACATCCCAAAGGCAGATAAGCCCACGTTTTACACTTGCCTTCATCTTTTAAACAACATTCTCCTTTTTTGTTATGAAATACAAAAGCCCTATAAAACACAGCACGATCCATAAGTTACATATCAGACACTGTCACTGTAGCAAAGCAATAACAACAACTACAAAAACCAAGTCTTATCACCCCACTAAGTGAAGTAAGCTACATGGATCAACTGACCAACAGAGAAATTCTTCACTCTAAAGTACTCTAAGAGTTCCACGCTCAACCCAAAATTAACATAACACAGTGGATTGCATAACGATACAGCCTACCGGATTAAATTTAAAACGTCATGTAATAAATCTTAAATAAAATATCATCCCCATTGAGAGTATTATTCTCAATCAGAATACCTCAGAATTTATCCGACCGAAGATACTGGTATAAATAATCCTAAAAAAAAGGACAAAAAGATGGGCGCCAGGGAGGTAGAAAATTCTCACCTTTACCAGATTTGCCCACAATGGATGCAGCAAGAACAACCTGCATCATGACAAATAAAACAAACAAGCATCACAATGAATCATTACTGCTGATTCCATATGCATTCCCACTCTCAAGTCCATTCTTCTTTTTTCCTAAGCAAAATGCATTTTTTTCAGATTATGGAAGAAAATTTGAACAATTAATTAACCATACCATTTGAGAAGCAAAATTCTCATGCGATCAAGTTCAGTCTCTTAAGTTTGGATTCGATTAAACAGTTAAAGCTACCGTGACGAAAATCGAAGTGAACGAAAAATAAAACAAAATGGAGAGAAAAAAAAAAAGGCTTACCATCTTTTCGTTCAATCTTTTTTCTCAAATCTGGAAAAGAAGAAAGGTTGTTGAATTGAATTGAGCTGAATCTGCCAAAAAAAATTGAATATCAATGTGATGAAAAGAGAAGAAATGAAGACGAAGGAGAAGAAGTGAGAGGTTACCGTGACAAACAGGATCTGAGTCTGAGATCTGATGATTTGAGTGAAAGTAAAGAACAAGACAGAATTGTAGTAGTGAAAGCTTAAAAAGCTTAATACGGTGCCTTTTTTTTTTTTTGATGATCGTACGGTGCGTTTTTCTAGCAAGAAACCTGGTCGCGTGGCCCGGTTCAATGCGGTGAGGAAAACCGCGCGAGATCAGATAGAAAGTTTTTGATTTTGTCTGGACACTGACAGCTATATCATACCAAAAAGAAATGGGGAATGACGTGGCATTTTTTATTTTTTTAATTATGTTTTTTTTAGAGAACTTTTTTTTAATTATGTTATTTAATTAAAATTTAACATTTAAAATAAACCGAATTCATTGCTTGTCTTCCTCGTCGGTGGTTGTTTGGCGAACGAGTAACACACATGGGAGTGAGTCTATGGTGCACCACCCACTATAATAGTGCAATGATGCACCATCTACATGACAGGTTCTAGTCCAATCATATAGCCATGTGGGAATTTGACTTTTCAACCAAGGTGCAAGTATTCAAACAACAAAGTAATATCGTATTCAAGTTTCCTATATTCTGATTTTCATATACGTTGAATTTATGACTTGTAAAAAGCATATACACTTTATTGTGGTACAGAAAGTTAAAATTATACTTCCTTTTCCCCGACAATTTCAAGTCTCTTCTACCACATCGTATTCTCCCAAGCTACCATGATAGGAAGCCCTCTGCGACATTCACCCTGAGCTCCTCAACACCATTCTGCTCTCGGTCACTGATATTTGTGTTGGTTATTCAGCTCGCGGTCTTACAACTTCAGGCTGCGTTCGTTCTTCTAAACTCAGCTCGTCGTCGCTTTGAAGGTTTGGTTTGTCGGAGGGCTTGGTCTGCGCTCATCTACGCGACTCAGGTGTCGTCTGAAGGCATCTTCTACTCAAGAATTCTGCTGTATTATTTCGGTGGTAAGTTCATACATTATCTCCATTTTTTCCCTTTCATGAAACCCTAGTTCCCCAATTTCTGATTTATCGATTTCATTGATTTTCCCTGAACCCATTGTTTTTGCACAACAAATGTAGATGCATTGTCATTGGAAAGAAAATAATATCCCCAATTTTGAAGATCTGGAAGTGCTATTCTGTTTTAGGTAGCTTGCTTGTTCTGTTAACAAAGCTAACATTAGCCAATGTTAATTTATACTTTTGATCTCTTAATGTGCATCGAGATTGAAGATTTTTTTGTGTTTTAGGTAGATTGCTTGATGGATCTTAAAGATTAGTTGTGGTTAAATGTAGTTGTGATTGTGTTGATTGTTTGATGTAATAACCGTGTCATCTACTTAACATGTTGAATGTTTTCATCATTGGAGGTTGTAGGAGAAAATTAAATCATAAAGAACAGTGGCTGAAAGAGGCGAGTGTTCTCATCAAAACTACAACAGAGAAGATGTGTCTGAGGTATATAAACTTTCCTAATTACGAGTTTTATTTGAATTTAGTTAATATGGCAAAAAGAAGTACCGGAATATTTGTTGGTATTTGACATATTGAGTTTGAATTTATACAGGAGTTGGAATCGTTATCGTTAGCTGCATCCTTGAGCAACGAGGATCATAATGACGATCATGTAACCCTAATTCTGAACAGTCTTACCAAATTGATTCACTTGATGATTTTGGCCATATCATGTTTGAAGAGTTAACGCAAGATAAAGTATATATGTATGTATAACTTCCCAAAGTTGTCGATTGCATATGAATTCTTTAATGAGTAGGGAAAAGCCAGAGGATTTAGTATCATAAAGCACAAGGTACTACGCAGCAAGGGTGATAGTACACTTGGTGATATCCTTTGGAAGAGTTATGTTTGTTCGAGGCAGGGGACGAGGGATAGTAAACATGTTGACAATTCGAATAGACAGAGGGAGGCCATATGTATCACTCGGTGTGGGTGTAAAGCTGAATTTCGTGTTCGCATTGATGCTCAAAGAAATAGGTGGTTTGTTTTGTTGTTCAATGATGAGCATAACCATGAATTGTTACCAGCTAAGTATGACGGTCGTCTTCGATCCCATCAAAGGATGACAGATGTGGATCGTGCCGAGATGTATAGCATGTGAAGGGTGGGGATTAATACACCGAAGATATATGCCTCTTTTGCTCATAGACGGGTGGTTATGCAAATGTTGACTTCAACAAAAAGAAGATGTATAATGAGCAGGCTAAGGAGCGTAAAGCGCAAAACGGTGATGCTAAAGCGGCACTTTCTTTACTTCGTGACATGGCAAGACTTGATCCAAAGGTCTTCTGGAGGCACCAGGTTGATGAAGAAGGAAGGTTGCGCAATTTATTGTGGTGCGACGGTGATTCATTAGTTGATTACAGTGTTTTTGGAGATATTCTGGCATTTGATGCAACTTATGGTCGTATCAAGTACAAGTATCCAGTTGTATTGTTTTCTGGGATCAACCACCACTTGTAGATCGTTGTCTTTGCACGTGCCATTGTGTCTGACAAAACAGAACAAACATATATATGGATGTTAGAACAATTTCTGGTTGCAATGAATGACAAAGCACCTAAAGCAGTAATAACATATGGTGACCGAGCTATGAAGAATGCAATTGCCTGTGTTTTTCCTGAAGTCCATCATAGATTATATGGATGGCACTTGTTACACAATGCTACTACCAATGTAGGCAAACCGGTCTTCACAAAAGGTTTCAGAAGATGTATGCTTAATGATTATGAAGTTGACCAATTTGAAGAAAAGTGGAAAGAACTAGTTGCTGAAACAGGTGTCCAGAACGTACAGTGGGTGGTTGACATCTATTTGAAGAAGAAAAGGTAAGCAACTGCTTACATGAGGGGGTATTTTTTTGCTGGCATTAGGACTACGTCCCGTTGTGAGGGGTTGCATTCGAAAATAGGTAACTATGTAGGATCAAGGGACAGCCTATATGAATTTCTGCAACACTTTTAGCGGTGTTTGAACTACATGCACAACAATGAGATAGAGGCTAACTCCAAGTCTTGCTATGGGGAGCTAGTGTTGCAAACCTGTTTGCAAACATTGGAGTATAGTGCTGCCAATATTTACACCATAGCCATATTCAATAAGTTTAGTGCTAGGTTAAATGCTCCTGGTTGCCTGAATGTGGTGGGTTCTAGGATGACAGCAAACTGTGTAATTTTTAATGTAATTAAATAGATAGTGAAAAAGGGAAGGGTTGAGTGGCATGTTTTCTTTTACCCCCAATGAAATGGATTCGCGTTGTCCATGCAAAGGTATGGAGTCCTTTGGCATTTCATGCACACACATCCCGAAAATTGTTGTTTACATGGGGATTCATGAGTTACCCCCAAATGTGATTTGTAGTAGAAAAAAAAAATGTAAAGGAGGGCTTCGAGCATGTTGATAGCTTTGGCAACACATCCAATTCTACTAACCGCTGCACTCGGTTTGCAGCACCACAACATGCCTGCAAGCGTTTGTGTAGCGTGGCTTGTCGATCCATTGAGGATTTCAACCGAGTTAGGGAAATGGTGAATGTTGAAACTGCTAACCTATTGGCAAAGAACAAATCCAATCAAACTTGTGGAAGTAACGTCGGCAATGATGTTGATGTCGGGGTAGGAGATCCAGTAAAAGTTAGGAACAAAGGTTGTGGTGCATCCGGTTTACGGCGAGAACAGTTGACTAAGAAACTAAGACGGTGCACAACTTGTCGGGAAGAAGGTCACAATAGAAGGAATTGTCCAGACTCACAAGCTACAATTTAAGAAACTAAGATGGTGCACAATTTAAGTGGCTTGTTTTTTGTAATTTGGTCCTTTTTTTAACAGAGGTCATCCAGTTGAAAAGAAGTTCAGTTGTTTCCATGGATGCACACCCTGATGTTGATGCTAAGAATTTCATGGTTTGATTAACTTAGTAGTACACATCCCTTGTTAGATTTTATCCATCTGTGTACTTAAATATTAGGTATTTTGACTGTCTTAGTGCATTGATTATGATTTACTCTGTATTGGCTGTTATTATTATGTAATGTTTAATTGAAAACTTTGTATGCTGGTTTCTATGTTTTACATTTAGTTGTTCCTTATGTGTTTAAGTGATTGTGAACGCTTTTTCAAGAAGGGTTGTATCCGTGTTCTTATATGTTAGGATTGGTTGTGACTCTAATTTATAGTTCATTTTGTAAGTATGTCTATTCTACTCAACCACTAAATCGTCATAGTTTTTGTTATTGATCTGAATGAGATATTTCCCCATTGAGTTAATAGAGTTGTATTATTGGGCAGATTGTATCCTCATTCCTCATGCAGTGTTAGTGGTCTGTGAACCTTAGTTGCCAATTTATAAATTTATAATAGCCTATGATATTTAGGTGCATCACAATGGCAATATGATTGATGTTTGGTCATGGATGTAGAGCCTTCTGATTGCCGTTTTCAAAGTCAGTATGATTATTTCGATAATTAACTATTGTTACTGGTTCATCATTCTCAGTCAGTTTATATTTTTGATTGGTTGGATATGGGATGTTGCTGCGAATTTTATCATATTGGAAGTGTTAGATCAGTTGCTTCGAAGTTTAATGGATGATGAAAATCTTTGGTCACAAATTTCGAAAAGACTAGACTTGCTTTCCTGAACAAAATTTGTAGTAGGCTCAAGTAGCATGTGGTGTTTGATGAGGTAAACGCATCTCCCATTTGGACCTAAAAGACATTAATGCATCTTTTTACGTTACTAGTTTCAATAAAACATAAAGTCCATATCAACGAATAATGAACTAACCACTCCAATTTTCAGTTCAATTTATTCTAATTCATGGTCATAGTAATGCAGCATTTTTATAAAATAATGGCGTAATGAAAATATTTTATTGTGATTATATATACACAGTTACAATTGTTTTATTTATGTTTTAATTGTATGGGCTGATGAAGATATTGAAGATGAAGACAGAGAACACATAGCATTAAAGAGCCATTACTCTGCGCATTCATTTCTCCATTCTTTCAATCTGTATTCTTCAATCATTTGAAGTTATTATGCAGTCTTTCTAATCTTACATTTAATTCACTCTTCTGAGTATTAGTGAAAGACTTGCAAATTGTATTAATTATAATCATTTTCTCAAACAAACTTGAGTGAGCCTGAAGAGGCTAGGTGAGCAAAGAATACTTTTCTTGGAGCCTGGAGAGGATAGGTGTGCAAATAATTCTTGAAGTCTATAACCTAATCAGTTATAGTGGAGAGAAAAAAAACTTCGTACTGTCAAGGACTGGACGTAGCCCTAGTGTTAAAGGGTGAACCAAGATAAATAGCTGTGTTTATCTTTCTTCCCTTAAACTCTTTAGTTTCTTTGATTATTTTATCTGCTATCTAACTAAAGGGTTAAAGTGTGAATATCAAACTTGTTTTCAAGTTGTGTGCTTGTGTGTCTTTCTGTTAAAATCACACCAGACAGGTCACCTGTCTGTGTAGTGTTTTTCATACTTGTCTGAACCTAGCTTCTTTGTGCGAAAAGTTTTTAACTTTGTTTTAATTTTTGATAAACACAATTCAACCCCCCTTCTCGTGTTTATTCTATTTCACAAACATATAGGACCTAACTTTACCAAAACAACCAAATTGGCCCAATATGAGCTAATATGGCCCTAGGGGACGTCGATTGCCCAATAAGGGCTTGCTTGCACAATATGACCTAACTGGACCAAAAGGTAGAGGTGTAAGTGGACCGGGTCAACCCGACCAAACCAAACCGAACCAACCCAGAAAAAAACCGAACATAATTGGTTCAGGTAAAAAACCGATGAGAACCAATTATCATTGGTTCGGGTATTGGATTTTGTCTTCCAAATCCAATGACCCGATGACCCGACCCAATGATATATATAAAAAAATTTCCCCCTAATTTCATGAGTCCCTGACCTAAATGAGTATCTATCCTAAGTCTCACTTGTTTTCACTCAGCCTTCACTTCTCAGTCTCACTATCGCACAGAAACACAACCTGTGAGTCACAGCCGCTGCGCACAGTACATCTTCGAGCTCCGTCCCAGGCCGTAACATCAGTCAGCAGATCGTCACGTCGCCTCCTCACTCCTCCGACTCTGTCCCTTGCCGTCGTGTTCACAGCTCCGTCCCACTACATAGCAGCAGCTTCGTCCTCTCCGTGACTCGCCGTCCTCTGTCAAGTAGCTCCGTCGACGTCGCGCTCTCCTCCACCATGGCGAGTCCTCCTTCCTCCTTCTTCTCCCCCTTTTTTTGCATGTCAGATCTGATCTTCTCTTCTTCTCTTCCAAAATCTTGAATCATCTTTTGTCCTTCACTGCTTTCTCTTGTTCTATTTGATGTGTTCAAGGCTATCATATGCAAAGTGCATTTGTTGTATACCCTCACTTTGTTGATTTGTTGTTATTTCCTATGTTTTTTGGACTATTTTGTATTTTGGTATCATCCTTTTACATTTTTTGGGCAAAAAAGGTTTTGGTGCATTAATAAGCAGGTGACCCGACCACCCGAATTGAACCAAACTGAATTCTATCGGTTTGGTTTGGTTCGGGTCATGTACAAAAAAATGCAGAAAACCGAACCAAACGAACTGATTAAATTGATTGATTCCGATTTTTTTTTCGATCTAAAACCGAACCAAAACAGCCCGTTACATCCCTACCAAAAAGACTTAACTGGAGCCAGTTGGACTTCGAAGGGTGAATATTACTTACTAGACCTAATTGGAGCTACCCGGACCGAAAAGATATACTTATCTGACCTTATAGGACCGAACGGGACCGAAACGACCAAACTGGCCCAATAGGAGCTTCCTGGCCCAATAGGACCTCAACGGCCCAAAATGACACAACAGGCACAATATGCCTAACTTCACCCTGTTGGACTTTGATGGGTGAATAGTACTAAGTAGCCCTGATATGAGCTATCCAGCGAGAAAAGACTCACCTCTCTACAAATAGGACCGAGCTGGACCAACACGACTACACTAGCCCAATAGGACCTCTATGGCCCCCAATAGAACGTACCTTCCACAATAGGACACACCATGACAATATGACAAACTTCACCCGAATCGATTAAGTTGTCATGCTATCATATCACTTATCTACAGCTTGGACTAACCTACCCTAATAGTAGTTAACTGGCCGAAAAGGTCATAGCTACCCGAATAGCAAAGGTGGGTGGCCAACTATGACTAACTTTACCCAATAAAACTTAGCTGGTTCAATAACAATCACTTATCTGTACCAATTGGACTTACCTAACCAGAAATGGCTTACCATACCACATAAGACTAACTAAACCAAATACGACTAAGCTACAACAATTATACTAACTTATCCACCCTACTTCAACTTAGCTGGCCTGAAATGATTTACCAGCCAGAATGAGATTGACTTCATCTTAAACGCCTAACCTGGCCGGATATGATTGAATTCTTTCGCCCGATATGACTTACCTAGCCCAAAATTACACACACACACACACACACACGCACACTCTTATTCATATATATATATATATATATATATGGGGACGACTCAAGTGAGAGGAGTATGTTAGTATGAGAGATGGGAGGAATAAATCTAGACCTTTGGATCACACATCAATGGTCAAGATTAGAATACAAAGTCATGCAACCTTGCACATGTTAAGGAATCAAGAAATAGAAATATTATATGGGAAATATTAGCTTTTAGACTTTCGAAGAATTGATTACATAACTTTAAATACAACGTTTCTATATTTGATTCTTATTTCTTAACATGTGCAATATTGCACATGTTAAAAAAATCCTATATATATATCATTTATTTATTTTTAAATAACATTTTAATTATAATTACACTTATTTTTAATTTAATATTATACCATATTATCTTTATTTCCAATAAATTATAATTAATATTCCAATAACTATATATCTACGTAAAGTTATTGTATTAAAATTTCAATTTGAAGTTTCATAAATACTGTTTAACTTATTTATTTTTAATTATCGTTTTAAATTTAAATTTTAAATCTGCTCTTATATTTATGCTTATAAACCATAATGGGCCAAATATTTAGTAAACAATACCAAAGTTCACCCACCGTAACTGAACAATTGGCCCAAAAATTTGGTAACCAATACCCAAATTCAGCCACCATAACTGAACAATGATTTGGGCCTTCCAAATTTATATCAGCAACTAGGCCTCCACAAACAACACCAAAACAACCCTACCATACCCGAACTAATACCCTCCCTCCATACCCGAATAATCTCCTAAGCCGTCTACAACGAACAGTTTTAGTTCCGAGACAATAGAGCCGCCAGCGAGAAACAACATCGAACACCACATCATCCTCACCATTCGTCAACTTCTTTGCAAGCAATACCTACTACGCCGCCTTCCTCGAAAACATTACCAGATCAAATTGCCAACGATGATTAAAACTCATCAACAATGGGCATCAGTATGCCATCGATATCGACAATGCATTTCTTGGCGAAAATGACAAGGAACGGTGTACCGAATCCCTCCAGTATCTTCTCCGCCCGAATGCGGCAATTGCAGGAACCCCCTAATTATGAACCAACATCAACAACCATATTATTATCTCCTAATTAGCTTGATTAAACTAAGTTTACAGAGTAAACATCAGTCAATAACTGAGATTTATGATAAAGCATTTTCATAACAATAAAAATAATTATAATAATATAATATTAATTTTCAGTATTTGTTTTAAGAATACCATTTCATTTCTAAATTTACCATATTTAAAGTAAGTTAATTTTATTTTATTTTTAGGGGCTTAGGATCATCAAATTGTCACAACTCAGATGTCCTAAAAAGATAAAGATTAACAAGAGACCTCCTATGACCCAATATCAAATTTCAGACGGATATTACATAGCCAAAACGAAATTTTTGGACTCTATGTCTTCATATAAAATGTACATTTATCTCTTAGCTTTCCATAGTCACCAAATTCGTCTATATTGGACTCTTGTAACTCGAGTTATGTCAAAATTCGTAACCGTTGTTCAGATTCCAGCATCAGCACCATTTTTATAACTTCTAACACGTTTTTCACCCTTTAAGCGTTTGTTCCAGATTTTGTGATCTTCATAAAGGTTATAGATAATTCTATTAAATTTCCAAACATATAAAATTCATAATTTTTGGATGTCTATAACTTAAGATATGTGCGAAATACTGCACTAAGAGCAGAATAAGTTGGCCCTGACACGTTTTAATGTGTTTTGGGTTTTGGGAGGCCTATAAATATGAACCTAATGTGAATTAGCAACATTTTTGGAAGCCTAATTACAACTCGAAGGTTAATCTTTGCCGGATCAACGGAGGTTAATCTTCGCCAGAAAATAACTCGAAGATGGCCGCACCCTCGCTGATTACAATATCTAGAAAGAGTCAACATTGCATCTTGCTTTGAGGCTTGGTGGCATTATTTAGCCATCTTTGATGGCATTGGCCAGGAAATATAATCAGGATAAGATGATTTGCCGCAAGTGTTATGCACGTTTACACCCCCATGCTGTCAACGGCAGGAAAAAGAAGTGTGGACACAACAACCAGCTGAGGCCAAAGAAGAAGATCAAGTAAACTGTTGTGATTGCCAAATGGACTTGGATTTGCTTGGATGTCTTTTAATCATGATAACTTTGTTAGCATCTTAGTATTGAAGAAAATTTGTTTTAAATTGCATTGATAGAGTTACTGTGTTAAGATTTTAGTATTTAGTTTGAGACGGGTGGAAATCAGTTATGCTTCAGTTCCATGTGATGACATAATTGTGTTGCTTGTCATAATAATGCATATGGTTTTTGTTTCTAAAAAAAAAAAAAAACCGTCTTCAACCTCCATGAACACCCCTAACTGTAACTAACAAATTTTACACGCTTATTCTATTGTATGTGATGTTTATGTGTTTTTCTTCTTATGCATGTATATTTATCATAAAAAATAATTAAAAAAATTAACTCCACTGTTTAATGTTTGTTAAATTGATTAAAATAACTTCAAAATCAATCATAAATTAGATATTTACCTTTTTTTTTTCTCTATTTTTACTAATGATAATTAATATTGTTAAGTGTTTAAAAATCTCACTATTATTTTACGTTGCAAACGGGTTCTTTCCGCTATGCCTCACTCCAAGTAATGTTGAGTTTGTTAGAAAGCAAGCGAATGCGATTATTCATATGCTAGCGAGAGTGATCACTTTCTTTGCTAGCCCCATGTTTTTCCTAGCATTCCTCCTTGTGGGGTAAAAATGTTGTACTGGGAGGAGAAGAACAAGTGTCGCAGCATGAGGAGAGAAAAAGGACACTCACCAAATGAAAGACCGTGATGATGGGACTGGTGTTATTGGAATAAAGTAAGCTTTCTTTTGTCAAAAAAATCTCATTCATTAATAGTTATTAGTAAACTACATATTACAACAAAAAGTTTAAACCTAAAGTTGGTCTTCTCAATAATAATAATAATAATAATAATAATATATATCCCTTAAAATTAAAATATTTTTTTAATTTCCTTGGATATTGTTCAAATGATGACTTCAAACGTACAAATAGGTCATGAAACCAAAGTCAATAAAACATGCACACAATGGATATTAAGTTAATAGAGTAGATTGTGTAACTTGTTAATCCAATCAAATATTAAGTTACTTGCATGAAATGAAAGTAACGCTCGGCAGAAATACTCCCTCGACAACAATGGACTTATGTCCTTTCATGATTCTTTTTTCCTGCTAAATAGATAAATAAGAATTTCACATTAGAATAATGATATTAGGACACAAATTTTGAAACCATATATATAATACTGTATAATTGATGGGGTTTTGGAAGTAATAAAATACATAATGAGATATAAGAAAATAATTAAAAAATGCTGGAGAACATATGATGTTGAATAGCATTTTATCATTATTCTTTCACGTAATGCAACACACTTTAAGTATACTGGTGCATATTCCATGAAGAAACATTGCTTCCCCTTCAAGCCACCAAACCCACACTTTGACAGAGTTGCTCACTTGCTATATCCCAGTCACGTTGGTTGTCCCTTTCACTTCGTTCACGCTACAACTACAAACTCAACTCTTAATTCTTTCCAACTAACACTACCTTTATTCTTTCCTCTTCGTCTTAACACTCTCAACTCCCAAATTGCTTCCACCTCAAGTCCCTTTTCATTTTCTGTTTGTTTCCCGAGAAAATGCACTAATTGCAATCTCATCCTCATCAAAAACCTTGTCTTTTTTATTATTTTAATTTTATATTAATATATTTTTGTGTTCCTTCTTCGATGGGGAGCTGTTTGCGCACACCTGAAAAGTTGACGGCGGAAATCGTGCCCAACGACGGAGCCACCGTGTACCCCGCCGTCCGATTACACGGCTCGCCGGAAAGCGTTGTCACTGCATACATTCGATTTGCGCTTCTCAACGAGGCTGTCCGGTCGGATTCTGTCACCACCGCCGGAATGTCGCCGGCGACGGAAGGTGGCAGTGGCAGAGGGCCCGAACCACCGCCGCGGTTTAGGGACGCGCGGTTCTCAAGTGGAAGAACGTCGGGATTCGTTACCAGAACATCGCCGGCACCTGCACGTGTCCCGGAAATCCCGCGCGTGGGGTATGAAGTCGGGTCGGGATCACAGCACGCGCTGCTCCGGTTCATAGACTCGCGGTTCCCGGGACTGTCGCCGGTGAGTGAGGAGGCAACGACGTCGTTGGTGGTGTGGGTGACGCGGCTGCAGCACAAGAGCATGACGTGGCATGTGGAACGGATGGCGAGATGGGCGGAGGATCTGGTGACACGTGGCGGAAGAAAGGCCGTTGATCCGAAGATGGGGAGTTGGAAGATGGAGATGGGAAAGTTTGGGAGGAGCTACTCTCAGCTGCTGGAAGTGATGATGGAGCATGCACAAATGGAGGAGAGAGTCCTGTTTCCTATTTTTGATAGAGCCGACCGAGGTAGAGAGAAATATACTAGTTTATTTTTGCAGGAGCCAATCGGTTTTGTGATGATATGTGCTGTCCCTTTTTTGTTTATGTTATATTAGCGTATGAGTTATCTATGTTGAGAAATCTCAAAACATTAACTATTTATTAAAAAATTAAATATTTTGTTTTTAAAAAGAATGAAATACACCAGTTCTTTGAAAAACTCTTAACTTATTTGTGTATCCTAGCTCATTTCATTAAGTGTGTTTATTATTGTTGCCTTGTATTGAAACTTAATAATAGCAGGTCACCCTCATGCCAAAATGCATCATTTGTGTTATATATAAAAGGAGTTCTCACGTAGTAGTTGTCTTTATCATTTGGAAAATTTTCTTTTGACCTTTTATTTCATTAAAATTTGTTACATGAAAGTTTCATTTGCATGGTTAACATTTGAAATTTCTCAAATCTCTGTCATCTATTTGGAATTTTGTTTCTTTTTTTCCCAATAATCTCATTTAATTTTTTTTACTCCCAATGATATTCCCTTTCAAAACCTATAGAGTGCTTTTAGCAACCAGAGTTTATTAATTAACTTTTATCAGGCACAAAGAAAAAGTCTGAATGTAAAGGGGATAAGGATATTGGAAGTTGTAGAATAAAATCATAGGTCTTAGATGTTATGACTTATGAAATAGTTTGCTTGGCTTTGAAGCAATGCGCCAAGGGAACATGGTAATTGACTTTAAGGAAGAATGCAGGGCTCTCTAAAGCTGCAAAGGAGGAGCATGCTAGGGACCTACCTCTCATGAATGGCATCAAAGAAATCATCAAATCTGTTGAGGTTTTAGACTCAGGGAGCCCCAATTACAGAGAGGCTTTGCACAATCTTTCTACTTGGCTCAAATCATTGCAAGTAAGCCCAACTCCTAGGAATAATTATATTATTATTTATGATATTCACATTTGGTCTTTGTTCATTTCTATCATCTATTGTTTCTTCTTCAGCCAAGTGGCTTGTGAATCACCATTTTGATACCTGAAATTAAACGGTGGCAAATTGGTCCTTCACATTATAAAATAGGCAAAAACATCATGGAAATTGAAAAAGTTTATTTATATTATGGTCTCCAAATTGAAAAACATCACCTAATCGGATTAATATGATTGACTTTTTCAATTTGGGGGATTTTTTTTTGGCCTATTTATTAATGTGAGGGACTAAATTGTCACCATCCTATAATTTCAAGGACCAAAATAGTGATTTACTCTTAGACATTTCTGCCACTAGCATTTTTTTCATCATGAATTTGAAATATGAATTGGATTTTTTTGGGCCCTAATTTCCTCCTTGATTTGTGCATAGGGACAATGCAAACAACACTTCATGCAAGAGGATGTGGAACTACTTCCATTAATGGAGGCAATGGAGTTGAGCAAAGAGCAGGATAAGAGTGCACTAGAGCAATGTTTGGATGTAATGCAAGGAACACACAGTCGTTTGTTAAAGTTTCTTCTTGAAGGACTCTCATCTCATGATGCTATGAAGTACTTAGACTTGATCAGTAAATGTAGGGACAAAGAGAGAATGGAATCCATGCTCCGAATGATTGTTGAGTGAGATATCTTGTTCATGGGTCTAATCATACACACACAAGGATGAACTATGAAAAATGGGGATCCGATTCTTATAAGTCGGCTCTTCTAATTGTAACACCAAGTACATGTGTAGGCTTGCATGCTTCATCTGCTTTGTGTTCAGGTTACTTTATCTCAAACCTATCAGCCTAGCTTTTTGGTCAAGGCCCAAGGGGAACAGAAAGCTGGGGAAGTTTTTGGCAAAGCAGAACTTTTGCGTTTATCCTTTGTTCTTTTTCCTTTGCTGGTTTGGGTAAGGTTGTCAATTGTCATGTATGTGCTCCTAAAGAAATATGAGTCCAAGTGTTTGTACCTGAATTTGTTCATAAGTGTACGATATGATAGTTAAGAGTGTTTTGATTAGTAGGACAACAATTTGTTTGAAACTAAACTAGAATGGTACCCGTGCTGTCGTATGGACATGGTTGATTTTCAGGCATATTTTAAATATATATCAATTTTTTTTTGTAAATATTTCAATAAGTTATGTTTGATTCGTATTGAGGTACATGATAAGGAGAATAATATATGACAAAACTTTAAGTTATTGAACAAATTTTTGTAATGTAAAACATTTGAGGGAGGGATAGCTTCCACTGTCCAGGACCTTTAGTTTTTTGGTGAGTTATAGATTAATAAAAAATAAATAGAATTAAATAGAATTAAAATGGATAAAAAACAAAGAAGATATAGCAAGAACAAATGGATTATGAGTTTGACACATGTACGTAGAAGTGATGGTATTCAACAGTGACATTATTGCGTTTTGTATTATAATTTAGATTTAGATTAGATTTAGATTAGATTAGTCCTTGGTTGGTTCCCCGAAGTTGAAAATCCTGCAGCTACAAATCCTTGATCTAAGCATGAGTGTCGTGTTAATTAAACAGGGTTTGGAATAATGGAATATATGATACATTATGAACGAAACTTACAAATTAGGTTAAAGAAAAAGACTCTCTCTGGCTTGGCAAATGACAATAGATGTCATCAACATCAGTGAAGGGTCGAACCTGAAAACATTGTGTTGATGAAGTATACACAATTGATTTAGAATTTCGGATGTTGACATTCATTGTTAGAAATCGGCTAAATGAATCCCAAGACCTGAAATATAGGCTTCAAAACTAACCTATATCATTACACCAGAAGAAAAGAAAGCAAAAGAGTAATATTCAATCAAAACGAATATGACTCTTGTAAAGATGTTTGATAAAATTTTCTTCGGATTCCAAAATCTGCAGCATATATTGATCTTGATGAGCTTTTCTCATAAGGAATTAAGTATCGAAGTTTTCTGCAGTTGCAATAAAACTGCAGGGCATCTCAACCTGTAATTTAATTTTATTATTCTGCAGTTTTTTTTTTGGCACATTCTTCTTTGCAATTAGATATGTAACTGCACACCCTGCCATTTAATTTAAAACTATTGGAGTAGGTGTATTCACGGGTCGATTTGATTTGATTTAGTTCCATAAGAAAAAATTCAAATCGATCAAAATCAATTGGTTCAATTTGGTTTGGTTTTGCAAATTTTTATTAGGAAACGTGAATCCAACCACACCGATCAAGAACCAGCTGCACACTCGCGCATGTACACACACAAAATCTTAGTTCATAAAGAATTTTAAGTGAATTTAACAGCTTCTTAGAAACGAATCGTTTTCTATAAATATCCACTAATATTTTGTTGAGGAGACTTGGCAATCTCAATTTATTAGCAATATCACTATAAAAACAATTCATTATCTACAAATACTTCATGCTTTGGAAATGAAAATTTCAACACTAATTACATTTACAAATTATGACTTTGATAACATTCTCAATGCTTCAAACACAGTACAGATACAGTAAGTTTTTAGCAATCCTAACACTTTGTTTGGTTGTAGGAGGGAAAATGAAAGGAAAGAAAGTGAGAGGAAAGGAAAGGAGAGGAAAGAAAAAGAGTCGAAAATGAAAGGATTATTTAGTTATTTGGTATGAGAGAAAATGAAAGGAAAGAAAACTGAAATTTTTCCTCTCCTTTTATTTGGTTAGGTAGAAAGTAAGGGGAAAGAAAAAACTTACATGTAAAATGACTTTAATACCCTTATATAATAATTTTAAAAAATAGAAAACAAATTTATTTTTGTCTTTTCCCATTAAAAAGGCTGCAACTCACTTTATCCAAGAGAGAATCCTCGAATTCCGTGTTTTCTCCCCAAATTGAGATGGAAAAAAACCTGCGGAGCCCACCCTTGCTTTTTCTCTTTTCCCCCCTCAACATGTTGAAACTAAACGGTGGAAAACTTGTTGGAATACGTGTTTTCTATCCCCTTAGTTTCATTCCTCCATCTTTCCTGAATAACAAACAATGCGTAAATGTGTTAGCAATAGCACAATAGGCACTATTTTTCAGCCTTTAACATTGTCATTACAGCACTACAATCCCCATCACACTTTATCTATCTTCAAGTATTACCAGTACAACACTGCCATCTTAACCACCTCACGCTGTTATTAACAATTACAGCCTAACACTTCCGCCATCACCTCATAATCGTTACCTCTTCTTCACACTTCTTTGTAATACAACCACACAATGCTACAACCGGTCATGTACTTTCAATATCACTTACCACCATTCTAATCTTCAACCACTGCTTCAACTTTCAGGACTTAACTCTCAAACTCATTTGTAAAATCACTATTTTTTCTTCAAATTTGATTGTTACCTTTTACCCATTTTGTATTAATGATGAACTTATTACTAAGCTTTTGACTCAAAATATGGTACTAATATTTTGCAAGGCTTTAACCAAATAAAAGAATATATGAAACCAGCTTCTTAAAATTTTATCATCTATTTCTACTTTATAGGTATTAGCTAGCAGAGTTGTTCAGATTGGGACAAAGACCATGGAACGGTCCATTGGCCCTGTATGTGGGATGGTACTGAATTGGTTGGTTCAACAACTCAACAAGTTGTTACTGAAATGGTCAAAATTCAATTCCTGCAACTTTGGGAAATAGATGTGCAACTAGCAATAATATTCAAACAATGCTTCCATAACAACAATACTCTCTTATGTCCTACTGTTTCATTTGACTTATATTGTGGGATTCAGACTTCGTATCAATTTAGCATGACACAGAAACAGATACAAACACCAATTGAGTTTCACAATGGCCGGCTACCATTAGGGGTGGGAATAGGCTAGATCGAGCTAGGCTCTGGTAAGCCTGGGCTTGGTCTGTGTTCCAATAACGAGGCCTGAGCTTGGCCTATAGCCTGAAATAGGTCAATTTCTAAGGCCCGAGCCCGGCCTACTTTAAAGCCTGGCTTGGCCTGAAAGTCTATTTAAAAGCCTACTTATCAACAAGAGCTTAAAATATGCCTCCATCTATAAATAGGTCACAGTCCTTCACTTGTAGATAGGCTCGTAGGCCTCTAATGACAAATAAATTGGTAGACATTAACTAATAAATAAGTCACTAGGCATTCACGGATAAATAGACAAGCAGACCACTACATGGCCAATAGGCCTTTTACCTTTAAATATTATGAATAATATAAATAATATATTATAGTATTATAATATATTATATTATACATATATATTTATATATATGTATGTGTTAAATAAGTCGGCCTAGTAGACTTTTTTTAAAGCCTTATGCCTGGCCTATTTAGCTATATAGGCTTTTTATAAAAGCCTTGACCTGACATTTTTACTTAATAGGCTAGGCCGAACTAGGTCTTAAATAGGCTAGGCCGTAGGTCCCCCCGACGAGCAGCCTGACCTATTCTCACCCCCAGCTACCATGACACACATTCATGCTTACAGAAAACTAACCAAAAGGCATATACATTACATAAGTTCAGCCTCCTTATTTGGTGTGAATCACACAATGTGATTTTGGGTAAGAGACACAAGTCAAAAGATAACCCTTCTCCATCTGGTCCTCATCCAGAAAGGATTGTTCTGATTGGTCCACAGACTCTGAAACCAGTTTCCCTGCACAACTAGAGCATGAACCAGCTCTGCATGAGTAGGGTAGCTCCAGGCCTGCATTTTCAGCTGAATCCAGAATGTAAGAGTCATCGGGGGCTTCGAATTCATTCTCTGCACCATCTGGTCCAATCAGTTTTACTTTATATACAGCCGTTGCAGACACTCTAAAGGAAGAACATTGCAATCCAAATCTCTTAGATATGTTCTTCACAGAGCTCAAAGATGGTTGACACTTAATTAGAGAGCAAGATCTCCTAGCAGGTTCACTTCCAGACAAACAAGCTGTTGGAACTCTCACAGTGGACATATTCACAAGAATCACAACTGACATTTTACTCCTGAATCCAAATAAATGTAGATAAATTGCTTTTTGATGTATTAACCGTATAGGAAACTGCAGCACACTCACTTAATAAATTAAGAAGATATGAATAATAGATAAGGATGCATGAGAGTACCACTACATGAACGAGTAATATTGTAGCTTAACATATAAAAAATGTAGAATTTCCAATAAACTACAGGATGATGGTTGAACAAAGTAATATTGTAGTACAATGCTAGTTGTTTTTAAGCTTCAATATAATGAAAGGATGCAAAGGTTATGAAGATAACATTAGAATGGTTACAGTGACAATTGTACAAAATTCACTTGACTTCCTTATAAAGTAGAAAAAAACCACAGCTATTCTGCGACTAAAATAGCTCAAGTATGAGGCTTGGTTAATCATGTTATATGTAAAATATAACTGTTGTGCTCATATAACCTCATTTTCTGTTATCAACTGAAAAACAAGTAAAATTACCAGAAATGACGAGGCAAAACATATGAAGCAACAATGAATTTAACATCATCTTGACATCATGGTAAAAAAGATAAATGACCATATTTTGGGAGATTTATCCAGTTTACTATGATGTAAAGACTTCAAAGTCATGCAGAATTTTCAAATGTTTTTGGTCGACTCTACCCACGGTGCTCAAATTGTCACAACCACCTCATTAAAAGTCATTGGAATGAGGACTACTGTATAGTGATGGTGCATGTTCACAGACAGAGGTGATTGGAAAGAAAAATTATATATTACATGCTCCATGAAACAATCAACCGAACACATTCCATCACATATGTGACTTTTAAAGTAATAACATTAATTTGGCATGATAATCAAATTAATTCCCTATTCATTTTATAAAAACAGTTGGAAGTTAGACTTATGACTAATGGACTTAGGTTTTTCCCAATACAAATAAACCATAACATCAACTGAATATGTCATCGCATCTCATCTATCTAAAATCTAGCAAAGGAGACAATAAACACGACACATAATATAGAAAACAAGAGTCCATATATGCTTTATCATTTTCAATCCAAAATGATGGAAAAAATCTAGCATCAGCAGCAAAATGCAAGAGATGACGAAAAAGAAGTTGGGCAAAGAGAGCTTGCAATGAAGAAAGGGAAGATAGAATACAAGAGAGTGGAAATTTTGCCTACGAAATTTTTAACTTTACCTTATGACATACTTCATCTTTTTAGAGCATGTTTGGACACCTTATTTTTAAGCATTCCAGCTGATTTCTACCTATTCAGCTATTTTGTGAATTAAGCATTGTGTTAGGGAAAAAAAGCTGAAATGTTAAAACAGCTGTTTTATATAGTTTTCTGCTGTTTTATGATGAGCTGAAATGTTGAGTTGTTTTTATGATAAGCTGAAATGTTCAGCTGTTTTGTTCAATGCTTTCAGTAATTTACTATATAAAAGTGATTATTTTTGTATCACCCAAATGAAATAAATTATCTTAAAATCGCTTTTCAGCAAACATACCCAAACAAAAACAGATTCTGATTATAATCTATTTTTAAATAATCGATTATTTGAAAAAAGATTATCAGCATAATCTTTATTTTTCCAGCTTTTCTAAACACACTCTTAGTGACATACTCCATCTTTTTAGTGTCACTATAAGCATGTAATGATGGTTGAAAAGGAAAAAAATTATTATATTGTGAGTGCATATATAATTAAATTATTTTTTAAATAGCATATTAAAATAGAAATAAATTCTTATATATTAAATTAGAGTATATGAAATTTTGAATGTAATTACTTTTATAAGATTTCTCTATCTTATGATACATGTAACATTCTCTACGATTTTCAGTATTTTTAATTTTTTAATTTTTTATGTATTTTAAAATGCATTAATTATTAATTTAAAACATGTATATCAATTATTTTTTAATGATTTATTACTATATCAGTTATTTCTTCCATTTAAATTATTATATTTTTTAGGACAAAATTAATTAGTACAAAAACAAAATAGAATGCTGATACTAATAAGGAGAGTAATGTTCTTTAAACACAAAAATGGTGTCTAACACCATATAAAATTACTCCTCCCCATTTATTTATTGTTTTTTTCTCTCTTATCATGTATTTCATCACTCCCAAGACACTTATAAGATGTACGGTGTTTATAAAAGACGTCCAAATTATGTGTCCAAATATTTTTACTCCTATGTAATATAAAGGCCATTTAAAAAAAAAAAAAAGTAATATAAAGGCCAGACGGACTCGAACCTCCGGCGGATTCTACAATCCTCCAACTGAGTTGAGGATGGATCCTCCCAGATATATTACCGGTTACAACAAGTCTCCCTGATAAAGATTTTATTCCAATTAAAAAATAGGCTAAAATGCACTTTTGGTCTCCCATGTTTTTCAATTTGGCGAAATTTGTCCCCCAATTTTTTTTTGCGCGATTTTAATCCTCCAATTTTTCTAATCTTGCAATAATGGCCCTTCTGTCATCTTTCCATCCAAAAACTATCAGAATTAATAAAATAATTCAACAATATAATAAAATAATTAAAATTTTAAAATTGTATAATAATTGTGAAGTTCTGCTCCAAACTTTCAATCTTCAATCTCCAACGTTCAACCATCAGGCTTCAACCTTTCTTCATCAACAAAATATTGCTTTTGGAAAAAATTTACAACATTCGCAGACAAAAAAAAAACCCCATTGTGGCTCTAAAAGATCTACAAATCTGGGGAAATAGGAACTGTGGGTTGGCTTCACTGCACGCGAACTGCAACCCCGACCTAATTTTTGAAGTTCAAATCAGGGCACAGATTTGATGAGTATCTGTCTGGTCACAATTCAAGATCAATAGTTAGAAACAATTCACTTCCTCAATAATACCTTCAATACACTCTCTCCTGCCTGTATCACACAAGAGAGAACAAAGATGAGAAGACAAAACGCTGATACACTCTCCACTATGAACAACCCATTCAGAGCGTCCCTCGCCGCGAACTGGATTTTGTTCATTTGAAAGAATTTCCGGTGGAGGCGCGATTGGAACGACGACGGCGGCGGGCTTATGCTGATGGCACATGAGGATTAATGTTGCTGCAACTATGGTGACACATGTGGGTTCGATGAGAAGTGAGGAAAGGGGATTTAAGGTTTGGAACATGTGAGTTAGAGGATTTTGGGGTTTACTAAAAAATGGGTTTTGGTTGACAGGGAAGAGATGGCTTTGATGGATGATGACTGAAAGACGAAGAAGAAAATGAGGAGGGTGGGATGGGGGCAAGAATCATATTTTATTTTATTATAAAATTTTAATTATTTTATTATATTATTGAATTATTTAAATTATTTTATTAATTGCTATTATCCTTAGCTTGCCATGTGGCACAGTGGTTGCCAGCTAAGTAACATCTGTTAGTTTTTGGACGGAAAGATGACAGAAGGACCATTATTGCAAGATTGGAAAAATTGGAGGACTAAAATCACGCAAAAAAAAATTAGGGGACAAATTTCGCCAAATTGAAAAACATGGAGGACTAAAAATGCATTTTAACCTAAAAAATATAAAACTAATAACTGGTTGCTGTCCACCTGCCCGGTTTCTTGCTTTTTTTTTTCTTCCCGAACACTGACAAGAAACAAGGCGTACTTATGGGTTCACATAACTTTTGACGTGTCAGCTGTCAAATCATTTATAAGATTAAATTAAGTTAATTAACCTTGTTTGAATCTTTAAAAAGACAAACTAGTACTTAAATCAAAATCAAACAGTGGTACCGTTAAAAAAAAATAAAAACAGTGGATCATAAATCATAAATAATAATAAAAAACCAAACAATAGTTTTAAGGTGGTAAACCGACTGTAATAGATTTTATGTGATATTTTTTTTTTTTACAATAATTTTATGTGATATTATAAAGTTCTATTAGTTGAATATTTTGTTTTGGTAGAGTATTAGTTTAATATTTAAGATATAATGTATAAATTCCGTAAAAAAAAAGAAATAATGTATAAATAAATTTTTTTTTTCTATTATACATTTATTTTAATTATAATATATATATAATCATTGTTTTTTTATCAGAGTAACCCACTTTTGGAAACTATTTACCAAAATAACCTACTTTTGAAACAATTTATCAAACTAACCTACTTTTAAATAAAATAATATTTTTTAGTGGCACCAGTTAATTTGACTGGCACCATTGACTGCCACGTGACAGCTCATGAGTGACCCAAAAATGTTGACCCGAAAAAAAAAAAGAGAACTGATATATATATATAAATAATTAGTATATATATATTATAACTTATATAATTATTATTATATATATAAATAATTTAATATAATTTAATATATATATATAATTTAACAATTTAATACAATTATTATATATAAATAATTTAATAATATTAATAAATAATTCATATAATTATTATATAATGATAATATTTATTAATAGAATTTAATTAATTAAAGGTTACTTATCCTACTAATCCATTTGATCATTAGGAGGATGATTTTTAAGTGAAGATGTTGAAGTTATACAATTTTCATCTTGCACTTTTCCTTTTGAAAAATGATTTAATTAGTATGTATTTTTAGTGTAAAATTTTTTACACAGTCAATTAATCATAAATTGATACACCATTAAACATTTTTTACTCATATCTCAATTACCTTAAAAGCTATGTATATCATGATTTCTAATTGCTAATTGTTGACAATGTAAAAAACATTACACTATCAATGCATAACAATTGAACTCTTTAAAAAAAAAAAACATCAATATTCTTATGTTTAGCCATTTTTTTCTTTTCAAAAAATTATGCCACTCCTAAATATCTGAAATTAATTATATAAAAATTTATTAAAAGTTCATAAATCAACAACTCAATCTAATAAAAAAAATGCATAAGCAAAATAATCAAACCCGAAAAAGGAAACATCTGAAAAGTTAGAAAGATTGCAAAAGAAAAATAGAAATTGCATCTGAGATCAAATACAAAAGAAACCTATGAAAGCCACGTAGAGTTCTTACTGGAGGGTATATTAGATTGCATCCATGAAATCATAACAACACTTGCTTTTACTAATAGGATGAGAGTGCCATTAATTTTTTCTTTAAAATGGGGGAGCATTTAACCCCAAAAAAAAAAAAAACAAAATGGGGTAGTAAGGTATTAATATTTTATTAAAAAAGATTTTTTTTTTTTGGTGTTTGCGGGCGGGGGGGAGCTGATCATATCTAATTTCATTAAAATAAATATATAATATCTCATATTATATTAAATTACGATATCAAAAAACATTACTCTATTATTTTAACTAGCACTGGTACCTGTGCGGATTCCTCGATTTTTAACCTTTTTTTATATTTTATATTTTCGAATTCAAAGTATCTGCATAATTAACTGAATAATGACTTTATGTATAAGTTTTTGGGTGCACACTTTATGTATAAGCTGTATTTAAAGTAGGTAATGCTGAAATAAATTTAGTTATATGTATTAAATTAATTATTTTGCCTAAAAAGAAAAACATTTAGCATATATATAAATTAAAATATAAAATTGGTCGTTGAGGTCCCTTAAAAAAGAGGAAGAGAACTTATAAGAGCAAAATATAAACTGAAACAACCAATAGATGTAATAATTTAAGAGTAACTTACTTAGTTTAATTAAATTGTGAAAGACTTCTTTATAAACCACATTTGAAGTATTGTTAGAAATGTGACCTTCATCACATGTTCACATGTTTAAGAGATTGTCCCTACTGAGAGAGAGATTATCCCTAACTCTTGTTTACAATCATTGTAAAAGAAACAACAATCGGAAACTATCTATGCTGACGTTAATAAGAATCTTGTTATCAAAAGGAGTTTATGACAATCTCATAATATAAAACCTTTTAGCCAATTTTGCTTTCTGGGTGACTTTTCCTTCTAAAACATAACTACTCATCAGAGTAATTATCTGTCGAGTGTCGTTGAAAAGTCCTGAAGATTGATCCATATTTATCGATAGTATGATATGAACACCAATTTTGATCTTTAACTCATGTTTTGAAAGTTCTGAGGACGTAATTATGTTCAAAATATCAGGTATATGAACATCATTTTGTCTACCAATATCTCTGTTTATCGTGCAAAGGCTATCGAAACTAAGAACGACCACTTTGAAGCCTTGTATTTTAGTCAAAGTTAATAGTTGATAAAATTGCCAAAAGTATGAGCCATTAATGCTGACACGAGAAACGGCAAATTCATTCCTCTTTCACCTTCCTCTCCGCCCGCTTGTTTAGCAATCCAGCTATTGAGTTTCCTCCGAAAGGGTGATTCCAACTTTATAGATAAGAGAATAGAATAAGATGATATCCCTAAATCTTTTGTCAACCACTTCAAAGCAATGCTTATGAGTCATTGGAGCTTCATCCAAGATAATGAGCCTGACTTTAATTATCAACTGAGCTAAAGGGCTGCCACTTCAAACCTCCCAGGCTCTATTAGCACTTACAAAGGGATTTATATTTATCTCGCCCCAAAGAGATTAGTAGGGGCTTGAACTTGCATCCTATCAGATACGAGACCTTGTCATGCTCCACTAGACGAACCTCTTTGAGGTTCAAAGCATGATATCTATTTCTTATTAAAATTAGATTTAGCATTTAATTAAGCAGGGGAAAGGCAAAAAAAAAAAAAAATTTAAAATCTGATATGCCTTTAGTAAATGACAATATGAATTAAATAAGTAAAAATTGGAAATGAGATATATTTTCTTAATAATTTGTTATAAAACATTAATTTTCTAGCACAATTTCATATTTCATCATTTTGTTATTATCATTTCAAGAACTAAATTTTGTCTCTCAAATTTATCTATTTTTTATTTAATTATTATGGTAAACAATAACTTTTGTCACTAAATTTTATTTTATATTTTTTTTATTATTATTATTATTATTATTATTATTATAAATAGTGAGTTTTTTTTCTCATATTCATATTTTTTTGGTTTTATTATTATGTCTACAAATTTTTTTTCTAAATTTCAACATCTATTATTTTATTTTATTTTATTTTTATAATTATCTTCTACTTTAGGGACTCAATTAAAAATTTTATATAAGTTGAGGGACCAAATTAGAAATTTTGTAATTCATGGACCAAATTTAAAATTTTATATAAGTTCAAGGACCTAATTAAAAAATATTTAGTTTAGGGACCTACTTGAAAATTCTCAGATAGTTCAGGGACTAACTCAATAATTAAACCTATATATATATATAAGATTTGTATTTTTAAGGACACGAGTCACGTTTATTTTAATAGTCATTTGTTTTTTTTTTAAATAGTAAAGAATAAAATAAATATTATAAAAATAATAAAATAATATAACAAACGTAACAATGTTTATACTTTATAACATTAGTATATGGAGAATGCTAGGGCACTCGTTAAGGAATCAAAAGAAGCAAGTTTCTATTGGAAAATGATTATTTAATATCTATAAAATTGAAATACTGAGTTTTTCCAATACAATATTATTTTTTATGGTTCCTTAATGAGTGCCCTTGGCCCCTTAGGGCTCGTTTGGTGGTCAGGATAAGAGAGACAGGATAGGATAAGCTATCATATCCTGTCTGAAACTGTTGTTTGGTGAGCCAGTAGGATATGATAAGTCTATCCTGCCACCTATCCTATCCTGTCCATCTAGTTAAAATTTTATCCTGAGGGAGGAGCTGGGTTAGAACTCAACAGGATAGGATAAGGTGATTTAAAGTATAATAAAGTATAAAAATATTTTATATATAAAATAATTAAAGTATAATAAAATATAATATGGTTAAAAAAAAAAGGTATAATAAAATATAAAATAATAAAAATATTAATAATTATTTTTATCTTGTCACAAGGCTAATTTTATTAATGTATATTATTGTAAAAAACTAAAAAATATTCTAATAATTTAACTATATGTAAATTAAAAACTAAAAATGAATATTTAAAATTATAAAAAATTTAATTTAAGTTAAACAATATTTTAAAATATTATATATAATTTTATCACAAGGACAATTTTGTCTTTTATATAAACTTAAAAATGGAAATTATAAAAAAAAACTTAAATCTAATAAAATATGAAAAACATTTGGAACAAAAACGAAAATTTTAAAATTCATACTAAAATTACAATGCTATCCAGTTGGTTATCTGGTGAACACCAAACGTCGGATAGGATAACAGCTTATCCTGCTCATATCCTATCCTACTCCTATTCTGCTCTCTTATCCTATACGCCCCTATCATATCCTGACCACCAAACGAGCCCTTAGACACTCGTTAACATAATCCTATATATATTACTATAAATAATGGTGATAATTTTAGTGATGATAAAATATTATTAATAATAATATTGATGCTGATATTAACGTTGTATAATTTTTCTTGTAAAAATAAAATTGTATAATTTACTAATAATATTATTATTAATAATTATTATTACTCTTTTTTTATCAAAGAATAATTATTATTACTCTTAATAATAAAAAAATAGTGAGGAAGGGCTCAATAACGTCAGCCTATCTCTCTCATCGCACGGGTTCCAATATATAAAAGTTGCAAACGGTCGCCGTTTGCCCAATTCACTTATTTAACCGGTTGCTTCACTATTAATCTTCACCGCTCATTAGTAATATTAATAAATCAATGGTCATTTAGCAGGGAGGATCCATCCTCCAACCGTATAAAATTACTCCTCCCCATTTATTTATTATTTTTTTTTTCTCATCATATATTTTATGGCTCCCAAAATACTTATAAGATGTACGGTGTTTATAAAAAACGTCCAAATATTTTTACTCCTATGTAATATAAAGGCCATTTAAAAAAAAAAAAAAAGTAATATAAAGGCCAGACGGACTCGAACCTCCATTGATAACATCGTAACTCTTTCGGTGTTAGTTGTTGGTTAACAATCAAATTCAATGGAGGAAGGCATAAGAAGATGGGCGGTGGACATATCAAAGTGGGACCCACAACCCTCTGACTTCTCCTTCGCTCTCTCCCTTCTTCCTCCCCATCAACACTCCTCTATTACCAGGTCTGTCTCTTTTTGTTGGGTGGGTTGATTGCGTAGCACTTTGTTCATGCAATATTAACTTAGATTTCAATGGGAGCTGAGTCCATGTACAGTTTTGATTGCTTTTTTCACACTCCTAAGCAACTGATTATAGTTTTTGGAAGACCTTACATAAGATTTATTTGGACTTTATGATAAGTTTACGAAAATAATTCATGAAATTTAACTTATTTCAACAAGTTTGTCAAAGAAATTGTGAATATAAGTTTTTTTTTTTTAAGATGAATGGCTAAGGAAGAGTGTGAATAGATAAATTAGAGAGTTATCAGCAACATATCGGCATTTAAAGAATTTACTTATGAGTTTAATTGATATGCACTTTGTAAAGTTTTTTACATTGTCAACCAATTAAACTCTTTACTTATTGTCAAATTATTATTATTTAAATTGTTATTTTTATTATCATCATCATCATCATCATCATCTTTCCTTCACTTGGGCATGAGCAGTTTGCATAAATGCAATGTTTTCTTTCTATCAGCTGTAGTGGTTAAGCCTTTTACTTTTTTTATTTTTGAGGGAAGCCTTTTACTTTTAAAAGGGTCAGTTTGGTACTGTCCCCTAAAAAACGGAGGTGAAAAGTTGTATGCAAAACAATGTCCCTGAATTTTTCACCCCTATTTTTGAGGGATGCCCTGAATTTATCACTTGAAGTTAATCCAAATGGTTGAGTTGGGTTGGTTGTTCAGAACATAACATACAAACAAATGGGTTTTGTTGGATCACATGACTGTTAGATATGCACTTGTGCACTGGTTGGTAGGTTTATTAAATTGGAAGACAGGAAACGGGCACTTGTGAGCCGAATGCTTCAGTATGCTCTTGTATATGATGTGATGGAAATCCCTTTTGCTCAAATCATCATAAAACGAACAATGGAAGGCAAACCATATTTGGTATGACATTTCTTGGAGCTAGCAAAGATGAATTTAGAAAAGAAAAAGAAAATATGTGATATGTCGAATAACAAATAAAAATTGTTTTCTGATATGCTTGCAGGTTAGTTCTTCAAGTAGTCTTTCCCCTTTTTTCTTCTCTCCTGTGCAATAAGATTTCTAAATATTGATTTGCTTTGCTTTCTTAAAGCTTGGAAAACTTTGCAATTTTTCTGTTCTTTATAGCATGTCTAGTTTGTCTATCAAATTTGTACAAGTGGCTACACTACAATGATCTTAATATATTTCTTCATTTCTTATGTTCATACTATCACTCCTCACCTAGCGACTTAGCATCCATGTGTCACTTTCTGTTTCCTTGCTTGCAGCCTTATTTATTTCTTTTTTCTCATTTCTTTTCAGGATTATGATAAATTTGGTCATAGATTCCCTAATTTTAATTTCAATGTATCCCATCATGGTGACTATGTGGCCATAGCATCTGAACCTGTATGCATTGTGGGGCTAGACGTTGTCTCGTATGATATACCACAGGGAGAAACAATTGCAGAGTTCATTCAGTTCTTCTCATCATACTTTTCAAGTTTGGAATGGGATAATATAGTCAATGCTGGCACTCCTGATGATGTATTAATTGAATTTTACAGGTACAATTATGTTTTATCTGTACTTTTTTGTCAAGGAAATAGTTAAATTGGAAATGGTGCTTGCAATTCAGATTTAATTCCTCTAGACACTGCTGCTCCAGTATGCAGAGTGGGCAGCTCTGCTTCCATGTTGAGATTTTCCTGCTATTAGTTTTTTTTTACTTGGCTGGAAGATATCTTATGAATTATGATCTCCCTAGTGGTATTTTTTCTCTATTCTCTCTAATAAAATTTATTTTTCTGTCAAAAAAAAATCTTTTCGTTTCTGCATTTTTTCCAAATATAATCTGCCTTTACAATTGGCATGCCTGTGGAAATCCATAGAAGTTCCTTGTATTGGCATTATGTTGGAAAGAAACCAAATGGCAGTATATGAATAATAAAAAGCTTGCCTAGCATTTTTCAAGAATATGAGCACTCTCTTTACTTGAAAGCAGCTCAAGAAGTGACATTAGCTAAACCCTTTAGTGTGCTTGCCTAGATTCTGATAGGCCCTTAACACATGTGTACAGGAGAAGAGGGAGTGGGAATGAGCCAGTTAAGCAAGATCAGGAGGGACAAGGGGTTGAGCCTAGTAATCAAGGCCTACGGGTATATGAGACAAGAAAGAAGAAGGATGGGAAGGAGAGTCAGTTAGAAGGGAGAGATGGAAAAATAACAGAAGGGACAGGTGGCATGAAGGGAGTGGAGGAAGGGGATTCTGTGAATGATTGGAAAGAGGGGAGAGAGTGCGCGTGTGAGTTTAAAAGGAGGGGAGGTAACAATGAGCGGCATTGGGAATTTTGGGGTTGGTTTTAGTAGCCTTTTGGCTGGGTGGGGAATCTTTCCCTGTAATTGGTAGCTATTTTCTTAATTCTACTGTGCTGTATTCATGAGGCTTTCTCCCTCAGCTATAAGTTTCCATTTTCCAATTAATACCAAGTTATCTGGTTTATTCCGTTCCTAACAGATTCATCCCGGAGAGCTGTTATACTCATGCCCTTTGTGCAAAAAGCCCAATAATTTCTAGCTATGATTTATGCTCCTGTCCAATTTATTTACTATGAATTTATCACTTACTTTGATAAAATATCATAAAGTGGATGAAGCTCAAGATCTTTTTGCTATATATTGTAGAACTCAAGTCTCTGAAATTGTTTAATTTATATATCCATATAGGATAGTGTCAGATTTCAAAACATACTTTTATCTGCCAAACAAGTAGAATTCTTTGTGGATGTAAAATTATTCTTCGAAATGAAGAAGGCCATGCTGAAGGTCAAATGTGCACTTGCCTTGCAGGTATTGGAGCCTAAAAGAAGCATATGTTAAAGCCATAGGGAGCGGAGTGAGTGAAGAGTTGAATAAAGTGGAGTTTTCTCACACAACCTGGACCAATATATCGGCTAAAGTGGATGGGAAGGTTATGACAGAGTGGAGATTCTGGCTGTTTGAGCTTGGAGAAAGGCATTGTGTGAGTTCCTCCTCATCAAACTTTTTACCAATTATTTAGATTGGTTCACTTACACACAATTATGAATCTTGAAATCAGTGTACTTCTTTTTGGGTTATGGCTACATCAAGTAGAAGAAAAGAGGAGGGGTTGTTATTGACCAAATGAATTATGACCTTTTCAATCACATGATATTCCATTTCTGCAAAATCAGTCGCATACATATAATCAAAATCTGATTTTCTATTACATTTTTGTTTAGGCTATTACATTATTCCCTTTACCTTGAATAGAAGTAGGGTAACTACCACTATATTGGTAAGCTGTAAGCAAGAAAAGATTGGCACGCGTGGGAACAGTTCATAGAATTTCATTTCTACTGAGAGATGGATCATATAATTCTAGCAAAGACAAGACATTCATTTTGCTGGAATTTCGATTCTCTTCAAATTGGTACAAAGTGCTGAATTCTGCCTGACTTGTGAAGGCTGATAAGGTGGATTCAAAAAAGCTGATATTGAATACACACTGATAAAAAAAAACACATGCATGCCAACAAATAATAACCAGTATCTACAGTTTTAACACATGGATCCGAGTAGGATGGATGGATTAATAGCTGCTAGGACTATCTTTCAACGTTTATGATGTAAAAATCCACTCTTGTACCTTTCTGACAGTGTTTTTTTTTGTTTTTTTGTTTTTTTTTTTACAGGTATCAATTGCTAGAGGTCACCCAAGATCAGCTGTTATGAGTTACAGAACAACCTTGAAGAAGGTAGACTTTACTGAAGATGAATATCATCTAGGTCTTAATCTTCCTAGTGTAGACTTCATTAATGTAAGTGTAGAACAACTTGTTGCAGTTTTACAGAAGGCAGTCGACTATAAGAATAGCCATCAGGTTAGGTGTTAATGTAATGTAAATCTAAGAAAAAGGTTTATACATGTCAATGGAAATATTATTATTTGAACATAAAATTCTCTACATCAAAAGAAAAGCACCCAACTAATTTCCACTTCCTGAAGGCAAATAAGGTTTTGGGCCTGGTAAGTGTGGAATTAGATTAGGCTGTCCATAATTTAACAATGCATAACAATTTAATCCATAATTTAAGGCTTAATCAGGAGGTTTAAGGTTTAATGTCATTTTACAAAGGACTTAATTAGAATGCACAGACAATGTAAAAGTTTTTTATACTGTTAACCAATCATTCATTGATATATCATTACAAATCTTTGACTTTTAAATAATTACCTTTAAAGTGATGCATAAAATGATATATGATTAGTTGACGGTGTAAAAAATTTGGATAAGGCTTCTCTAAAGTAAGATTGTCGCTAAAGTGAGTAAGTAAATGTATTTCCACCGTTGATTTGATAAAGTGCACATAAATCTCAAATGATCTAATGATGGATATATTCTTATTTTCTTACTTTTGAGACAATCTCACAAATATGCTCTTTTCCCGTTAGTTTTTATTCTTGAAAAATTGTTCAAGATGATCAAAGACAGACAAACTTGAACTAGGTTGGGTTTGTTGTGATCATGCTTACAAGAGTTGCAAGAGTTTTTTTTTGGTCAAAAATGATTCAAACCAACCCCATCAAAGTTGATCGGTTTAGATTTATGTTTTTCTATAAGAGCGGAACAAACCAATTATCAACTCCCCTAATTAAAATTAGGGAAAAGCATATACAATCCTCGTAAACTTAAACTTTTTGCAAATAAACACCTTTAACCATTGATTCTTTTTAATTAATCCTAAAATTTCAATTATTAGTGAACCTTATGGCTTCTGTTAACTTCAAGTTAGATCATTAACGGTGACAGAACATGAAGCTATAGATCTCATAGGCACGATCTCCTTCAAACATCTCAATCTTGAACTTGCTGGTGATGACTTGAGATTCACCATCGGTGCTCAAGAACCATAGCCAAGAGCCTTTCTTAGTGAGCTTCCAAAGTGTTGACTGATTACAATTGGTTTTCACAAGTGTTATCAGAACTGGGCACGATTGGCCGGTTCAATCGATTGAACCGGCATGGTTCCGGTCCTATGCACCCTGAAAACCGTTCATGTCCAGAATCGGAAGAGAAACAGATGTATCAAGCCTGAACTGGGCAAATCGATGAAAACCGATGGTTCACCCGGTTTCCTGAAATCCTCCTTTTGAAAAAAAAGGAAACAAAAAAAGAAAGAGAGCCTTAATAACACGTGAAAGGCGGTCACCTCATGAATGACGAGGAGCGGCGGTAACCACCATGTCTAGAATGCGCTTGAGAAGAGCACAAACACGGCCGGGGGAGGGGGGGTGTTTGAGTATTAAAACTTAAAAGCAAAGAGGTGGGGAAAGGTTCCAGGGAAAATGTTTGGAGCGGAAAAGGCTTGATAGGGAAGCAAAAAAGACAAAGTTCAAAGCCTTGAGATTTGAGAAATATTAGCTACATTCCAGAAGCATCTGTCATGTTGTAGCAGATCTTTTTTGGTAAAAAAGTTGGAAATAATTTAACTTGCCTGCAGGAAAGGAAAAAGAAAAGAGAAGCCCAAATAAAATAAAGTCCAACCCAATTTATTTGTTTGGTTCTTATATTCATTGTTTTATTATTAAATATATTATATAAAATTAAAAATATATATTAAATTAAAATCGGTTCACCCACGGTTGCATATTTGTTGGACCAGTGAACTGTGAACGAGTGCCTTCACTGGTTCAAATACCGGTCAGGTTTTAAAAACATTGATTTTCACAGAAAAACTAATATGGTGAGATTAGTGATTGTTGGGATGTAATTAAGGCCTCCTAGTGCATAAAGGATTACTGGCAAGCCAATGAAGTTAGGGTCGCAGATGACATCAAGAGGGCATGTTTTGTTCCTTGTGTGACCAAGTGTTAGATGACCACTGTCATCCCACAGTGGCCACACATAGTACCACACTGCTGGTTGCAATGGCTCGCCTTACTTGTCAACCACTAGCTCAGGTTCAACTGCTAGTACCCATGTGTTGAAGCAGCCTCCAATTTTCTCTTCTTCTTTAAACAAAAAAATAAATAATCCAATCAATGTATAAGCGAAATGAATGGTTGGATTTATTCCCCTGTAGTGATCAAACAGATGGATTGTTTTCGCTGATAGTTAAAGTTATATGATGAATTGAGAAGAATCAATGGTTGAAGATGCATATTTGTAAAAGGCCTAAAGTTTAGGGTAACGTCTAGCATGAAGCATGTAGACATATGTTACATGGGTGAAGCATTTAAAATAATCATTGGATATATTATTAAAATATTCAATGGTTTAGATTGAGTAGTCCAAATAATTTTTTAAATTTTTTAATTTCTAAATTACCATCCTACCCCCTCCTTCACCCCTCCCAATCAGCCACCACCACCTCATCTCCATCCCTCTGCCCCTCACCAACACTCAACCAGCCACCATTACCTGGTATTCCTACCCCAACCTGAATGCTGCCACCGCCACCTCAACCTCCCCAACCCACTTATCAACATCCCTCTTGAGTACTCCTTCCATCTGCAAAATGTTCCTGCCTCCCTCTACCCACCAGAGCCCCACTTTCAGCATCTACAAGATCGACCACATTGGAGTGGTTTTATGAAGGTTGCCATCTTGAAACATTTGGGTTCAACTCCCAAAAATCAATTTGCATTGGATTGAAAAATCAATCCTTTATCCCAACAATGAAGAAATCAAAGCATTGGATTCAACTCCCAAATTTCATTTTTTTTTAATATAAACACCAAAATGATAATTAACAAATATTGATATATGCAAATTTTGGTGAGAAAACTGAGAAAAGTAACGCCCCATAGCCCAGCATAGCTCTTAGAGAATCAAATAATGGGACAGATTTGAAGACCTTGAGATTTGGGTTGCGACTCTTCCATTCGCAAACAAAGTCCTCTGTTACTTATACACAAGAGGAGGGAAGCTGGATCTGGCGACGACAGCGGCGGGAACGGTGGTGATCGTTGCGGAAAAGACGATGGAGGTCGGTGGTGGTGGTGGATCTGAGTGTTTGCATTCCGGTAGTGGTGATCGGTCATATAGGGTGGTAGTGGCGGTGGTGGTCAGTCGGATGGGGTGGTGGTGGCACTGGTGCACTTGTGATGGAAAGTTGGAAACTTGATAATGACAAGGATAAAATTGGTTTTTCACATGATTATTAAATGTTTCACCCATGTGCCATATGTCTACATGCTTCATGCTAGCTGAGACACCCCGATGTCCCATTAAAGAAAAACCATATTTTATTTAGAACCTAATCGTGATATTAGTGTTAAGCGGATATATAAAACAACAGAGAAATAAAAACTTAGATATAACATCCATCACATACTGTATAACATCACACTCGTATGCATATATATACATAAAATAAACTAAGTACGGTCATAAGATACAGTAGCAGGAATCCCATCAGTAGGATCCCATATATGTACAAACCGGGTCGAAAATAAAATACATCAAAAGGATCTAAAATAAAAGATACCTTACTGTCACACCACACCCAGTCCCTTCTCGAAAATACATCAAAAGACCTCACCACACATCTATGTACATCTAGCAATGGCCGGTACTACCACATACGACTACTGGTACCCTCGCTATCACCCCTGGGTCTCGATGGTCCAACCACTCCTCTGCTACTGCTGGAAGAGCTCCTCCTAGAACGCCGCTGAAACAAGCGTCTGTATGCCATGCTGTTCCTAGATGATAATCTGGAAGACTCGGAAGCAACTGGCCTAACATCTGGGACCGGTGGAACATCTGGGGCAAGCATATGATCTACATCAGGTACAACCTGGTCGTCGTCAGGTACTGGTGCAAGAAGAGGTACAGGTGCTGGATCAGGAACTAGTACGGGATCAAGCACAGGGACTGGAACTGATACTATCTCGGGCATCGGTGGCATATGCGGAATCAGTGCAACTGGAAAACCAATAGGGAATGGAAAGGTCTGGCCAACTCTAAATGACCTGACCATACCAAAAGGTGCTCCATTCCCTATGCATGCAGCCACCAATACAGGACCTGTATAAACCGTGAAGTGAGTGACTGGGTCTATAAGCCACCCGTTCTCATCAATAAACTCCAGCTCAAAAGTCCCCGTCAGGGGGAACCCTGCCGGAGCCTCCATCCATGGATGCCCACAGTGCACCATCTATACTATCCGGGTCTGTAGGTTTAACAATGGAAAAGACAAACACAAGAAAAAGGAAAAAGGGGATAAGAAACTATCAAATATCAAACAAGGAAAAGGTTTTGTAACATTTAATCAATAAGGCATACAAACATACATCACATCATATTTATATATGCAATCATCCTCGAAACACATTATTTTCCTCTACCCTTCTCAATAATGCAAATGATATGTATGATAACGTGGCTGCCACCAATCCGGATATATATATATCCCTCATCTGCTCAGTCAGTCGTCCAAGCGATGCATCCCTAAACCCCGGTGCACATTCTCATCCGCGGTGAGAATGCTCATGCAAAGCAATGGCACTATAGTCGCACATCTCCTGCCGGTGCACACCCTGGTTCACTCTCAAGGGTGCTCATGCAACGCAATGAAATTATAGCTGCACAGCCCAATAAAATGGGACTATCCGATGAGGACTCCGATCCTTGTGTGTTCCCAACACACGGACCCAACATGCGTATGAATAAATATTACTGACATATCTCGAGTCATACCCTAGTGCCTTAACCTCTCATCACTATCTTTTAAGATACCCTCGACAATCATATATCCTCAATCTCATCATAATAAAATATCAATTATTTAGGTTAGACACCTCTAAAAACATATGTCATGTACCCACACACACATCGCCATAACTTATCATATATAAATACTTAGAAATTACTAAGCACAGTATAGTCACCAATCATGTCATCATTTCAAGCATCTTAAAATATTAAAATAATATATAAATAATCTAATAATAAAATAAACATAATTACTCCAGACAAATTATCACATTTCAAACACCACACCGCTAGCAGTATAATAGACAAAACCATACAACCTCGAATATTATATTTTTAACCTAATGGCGATAAACCTACAATTTCAAAATCATCATTGGTACCACTAAGTAATCCCCAATGTGATATTGATATTGTCTGTTACTCGCTCACTAGTAGGGTTTAGGTCGCCCTACACCACTATTGAAACAAATTTTACTTAGTCAATTCCGACGTTAGATGGCTTCTTTCTCTCACCTGAGCTGTTGTAGGATAACCTAGAAGTGACAAAACAAACACTGCCCTCTCCCTCTCAAATCTGCCACGTGTGCAACAAGACTCTCCGGGCCTCCGAAAATCACTTGAATACCACATCACGAAGCGTATGTTACAGGTAACCCTAAACTAGAGTCGGAATTGAAAACCGATAGACGAATAGAAAGATAAGCCTAATACCGTAGCCAACGGCATTTCAGCATAAAAAGGGTATAGGTTACCTTAGCTTAGAGAAGAAAAGGAAGCTAGGGTTTAGAAGACGTCGTTGCCACGATCACAATGATGTACTTGAAATTTCGTCGAGACGATCGGATTGCTCGAACTCTCGACCCGAAGCTCTCTCTCTAACTCTTTCTCTCTATCTCTCTCTAACACTCTTTTCTGTCTTCTATCTGCTCTCTATTTTTCGTTTGAGTTTAGGGTTTAGGGTTTAGCCCATTTTTTATTTTTGCCTATCAGCATGCCAACGCTTGAGCGTGAGAAGGGCCACGGTTGAGCGTTCTCATGCTTGAGCGTTGGATCCTCCACGCTTGAGCATTGGAGTTAGGTAGCGCCACCGCGCATGCAACCGGTCAGTGTGTGCCACATGGGTCAGCTTGTGCCACGTGGAGTCAACGCCAGAGCTGGTCTGGTTGACCTCCACGCTTGAGCGTGGAGTAGGTCACGCTTGAGCGTTGACCGTTGACCAGGAAACCTACTTCCAAGTTTCTTTGCGTCCTGATTTTTTTCGACGTCCGAATGATCTCAAATTTGATATATAAACTCTTCTATACCTAAGGAACAATCTCAAGCCCTCGAAAATGCCTAATCTCTTTCTTAAGCATAAGCTGTTTATCATACACTTTCGAGTGTTGTTAAGCGATACTAGAAAACCCTAAGTTACGTTCACGTTCTTTCCGACGCCAAATGATCGCATACTTCCCATGCAAAGGTTCTTAGATCTTAACCAACATATTAAACATCTAATCCAGGTCTTAAACCTAATCATCATACGTATAACAAAGTCATAAAAGCACGGCTATTACATTTTTATCCCCCTTAAAAGAAATTCCGTCCTCGGAATTTACATACCTGAAAACAAGTGTGGATACTGCTGCTGGATGTTTGCCTCACGCTCCCAAGTAGCATCTCCTGTAATCTCATCCCATATGACCTTAACCAAAGGAATCTATCTACCACGGAGTTCTTTAATCCTTCTGCCTACAATCGTAACCGGTAAAGCCTCATATTCTAGATTTTATAGGAGTTGTATCGACTCAGGCTCAAGTACATGAGAAGGATAGGGATAATATTTCCTCAACTGTGAGACGTGAAAGATGTCATGAAGATTATGAAGATTAGGTGGTAAGGCTATATGGTAAGCTACTGGATCAATCCGTCGAAGAATCTGAAAAGGTCCAATGAATCGAGGAGTAAGCTTTCTAGACTTGATAGCTCTGCCAATTCCAGTCTTCGGAGTGATTCTCAAAAACATGTGATCACCTTCCTGGAATTCTAAGGGTCTCCGCCCATTGTTACTGTAGCACCTCTGCCTATCCTGTGCTTCCTTTATTTTCTCCCTTATCTTCCTGAGTTATTCTGTTGTCTGTTGTACCACATCTGCCATATAATGCCTTGTACGGTGCCATTCCGATACTACTGTGAAAACTGTTGTTATATGTGAACTTAATCAAATGTAGGAACTCATCCCAACTGCCAGTATGTTCCAACACACAGGCTCTCAAGAGATCCTCTAGTGACTGAATCGTTCTCTCTGACTGTCAATCTATTTGAGGATGATAAGTAGAACTCATCCTCAACTTCGTCTCCAAAGCATTGTGTAACTGCCTCTAAAATCTAGATGTGAATCTAGGATCTCGGTCGGAGACATTACTTGATAGTACTCCATGCAACCTAACCACTTCCTTGATATAGATCTAGGTCAACCTCTCTAAACTGTAACTCTCAGCAATAGGTAAGAAGTGAGCACACTTCGTTAACCTATCAATGATAACCCAAATCGCATCATACATCTTCGAAGTTCGGGGTAATCAAACCACAAAGTCCATAGCTATACTATCCCACTTCCACTCTGGGATGTCTAAGGACTGTAGCAAACCAGCAGGCTTTTGATGTTCTATCTTAGCTTTCTGACAAACCAGACAAGATAAAACATATTCTGCCACTTCCTTCTTCATTCTTGGCCACCAAAACAGCTTCTTTAAATCCTGATACATCTTCGTGGCTCCTGGGTGAAAACTCAGCTTACTCTTATGTGCCTCTTCCAAAATCATCTTCCTAAACTCTAAGTCCTCTGGCACACATATCCGATTTCTAAACCTCAACACACCATCTATACCTCTACTGAAATCAGAATTCTTACCTTCATCTATACCTCTACTCACCTCTTGCAGATATTGATCCTGAACCTATTTATCCTTAAGATCTTTCAAAAACTCATTATTAATAGTGATCATACCTAAGCATATTCTATCCTCAACCAACTCCATTCCTAAGTTCAAGTCTCTAAACTGTTCAATCAATTTCATCTCTTTTACCATCATTGCGGACACATGTAAAGATTTCCTACTTAATGCATCCGCCACTACATTTGCCTTCCCAAGATGGTATTGAAGATCAAACACATAATCTTTGATAAACTCCATCCATCTACACTGCCTTATATTTAACTCTTTTTTATCAAACAAATACTTCAAACTTTTATGGTCACTGTACACATTAAATTTTGCTCCATAAAGATAGTGTCACCATATCTTCAATGCGAACACTATAGCTGCCAACTCCAGATCATGGGTTGGATAATTCCTTTCATGAATCCTCAATTGTCATGAAGCATAAGCCACAACTCTTCGCTTATACATTAACACACAACCCAAACCTTGATATGAAGCATCACAATACATGTCAAACTGTCCTAAAGGATATGGTAGTGTCAGCACTGGAGATGTAGTCAACTTCTCTTTCAACTTCTGAAAATTTTCTTCACACTTCTCTGTCCAAACAAACGTTGTACCTTTTCTCGATAACTGCGTCATAAGCAACACAATCTTCGAGAAACCTTCTATGAATCTTCGATAATAACCAGCTAAACCTAGAAAACTTCTCGCTTCACTTACTGACTTAGGTCTCTCCCACTTAATCACAGCCTCCACTTTAGCTGGATCAACGGCTATTCCTTCCGCATTGATTATATGACCTAAAAACTGAACTTCCTCTAGCCAAAATTCACACTTAGACAGCTTTGCATATAACTGCCTATCTCTTAATACTTGTAACACAACTCTCAGATGTTCCTCGTGTTCTTCCCGGCTATGGGAATAAATAAGGATATCATCAATGAACACCACTACAAACTTGTCGAGGAACGGTCTAAAGATTTTGTTCATATAATCCATAAATACTGCTAGAGCATTAGTCACACCAAAAGGCATAACTAAATACTCGTAGTGTCCGTACGTCGTTCTGAAAGCTGTCTGAGGTATATCCTCCTTCTTCACCCTAATATGATGGTATCTGGATCTTAAGTCAATCTTGGAAAACACTGAAGCACCCTTCAACTGATTCATCAGATCATCTATCCTAGGCAACAAATACTTATTCTTAATCTTCACCTTGTTTAACTGCCTGTAATCTGTACACAGCCTAGAACTTCCATCCTTCTTCTTCACAAACAACACCGGTGCTCCCCACGACGACACACTAGGTCTAATAAACTCCTTTTTCAACATATCATCAATTGTTTCTTCAACTCAGTCAACTCTATGGGTGACATCCGATAAGGAGCTATTGATATAGGTCCTATCCCTGGTATGAGATCTATCGTGAATTCAACTTCCCTCTCTAGTGGCAGACCTGGAACATTAGGAGGAAAAACCTCAAGAAACTCTCTCACGATAGGCATAGAATATATACTCGGAGTCTCCTTAGCTTCCACTGAACAAAGCATTACGTATAGCCAAGCATCATCACTCTTCATAGGTACTCCTTCATTGGCAGATACTATGCTAGAAGGCTCAAGAAAAGATCAGGTGTCTTCATGGAACGGTCTAACACTACATGGTTAGCCTAAAGCCAATCCATGCCCAGAATAACATCTATCTGTTGCATAGGCATACAGATAAGATCCACAAGGAATGTCCTATTCTCAACAATTATAGGACACTGTAGACAAACAGACATAGTAGTATAAGAATCATTTGTCGGGGTACACACTGTAAGAGAATAAGGTAACTGAGAAATGGGCAAGTGTAAATGATCCACACACTCATGCGAAATAAATGAATGTGTAGCACCTAAGTCAAACAACACAGACGAGACTCTGCCAGATATTAAACACATACCTTGGATAAGATCGGCAGATTGAGAGGATTCGACCCCTCTCACGGTAAACACTCTCCCTGTGCCTTGAGGTCTGGTCGTCTGCTGTCATGCTGCGGAATGTCCTCTCCCAGCTCCACCTCTGTACCCTGTGGTTCATCTACCAACAACTAGCTGCTGCTGGATCTCTTTCTGCTTGTAATCCTGAGCCAAGTGACCTGGTTTCCCACAGATGTAACAACTAGGTTGCTCTAGACAATCTCTAACATAATGCGGACTTCCGCATCGGAAACAGACTGGGCCTCTCTGCTGCTAGCCCGCTCTATCAACTGGTGCTGATGTAACAAGTACTGGGGCAGATGTCTGAGCACTCTGCACTGGTCTCTCCTCTGGAAACCTGATCTCATAGGTCCTCCGCTCCGCTGCTGTCTCTGCTCTGCAGCCTGCCTCTGGTCCATGCTCTTTATGGCACTGCATTTCTCCACCAACTCTGGAAAGCTTTGAATGTCAAGCAGCACTATAGCTCTCCGTAACTCATGACGTAACCCCTCCTCAAACCTCCGGCACTGCCAATCCTCATCAAGGAACCTCTGAAAAAACTCCGAAAACTGTAGCATGGCTCGAATCTAGCTGCATAGTCACCAACAAACATGTTACCCTGTCGGAGACTCATGAATTCTATCTCCTTCTCGCGTCGAACCAACCGCAGGAAGTACTTCTCGAAGAAGCACTCTCTGAATAAATCCCAGCTAATGACTCGGCCCTCGGCCTCCAGCAATCTCCTCTTGCCTCTCCACCATGACTCTGTTCCTCCAGTCAACATGAAAGCAACATAAGTTACTGATAAGCCTCCAACTTATCTAGTTTTACAGCTAGAAAAGCTAAGGTTCTGATGCCAATTGAGCGATTTAACCTTGCTAAACACCCAAATTTGGCTTCTTTTGTCCTTAAGCAAGGTCTTTAGTGTCTTATAGAGTTTTTTTAGGAATTTCTGGTTGTTTTGAGTCAATAAAGCATTAAAATGCTATTTTGTATTCCAGGTTAAAAGTGAACCTCGAGAAAGCTAGGAAAAATGAAGAAAGCAAGAAAAAAAAAGCAAAATGGGTCATTCGCCTCGCAAACAGAAGCTTGCCCCGCGAGCCAGAGGAACAGATTAAGCAAGACAGGCAGCTATTCAGCCTCGCCTCACGAGGCAGTGCTCGCCTCGCGAGCCAGACTCAGGGAATTGAAGATCATTCTGTCTCGCCTCGCGAGGCAGTGCTCGACTCGCGAGCCACTCTGGGAATTGAAGATCATTCTGTCTCACCTCGCAAGCATTGGCTCGCCTCGCGAAAGATCCAATTTTGAACTGGCTCCAACTTAAGATTCGTTTCGCAAATCCCTGTTCTCCCCGCGAGCGCGCGCAGATCCCAAATATTATAAGAAGCTTGTTTTAGGTCAATTGAAGGAGTTTTGAATTGTGATTGTAATCCTAGTTTGCTTAGGGCTATGTAGTGAGTTTTATTTTAGTTTCTTTGAGGATGAATGCTTTCCATACTTTGATCGTTGTTTCGTCTCTATGAGGAACTAATCCTCTATTCTAAGGGAACGATGAAGCCACTTTTGATGGCATAGTGAATCCAAGTAATATTTTCTTATATCCTTGTCTTTTTTCTTGTTTCTTAATTCTGATTTGTTCATGTTAATCATATGCGCGCATGGTTAACTAGTCTAGTACGATGTTACTGGCAGGCAATTCGTACTTAGGACTTGAATTAAAAACACTGTTTGAATATTGCTAGGCATAGAATAGGAAAGCAGTGCAATCGCTATAGGGAACCAAGAACTTAATGAAACTAATTGTGGGTTGAATATATTGGTAGATTGACAACTTAAATTGAACATAAGGATAAGGAAATAAATGCTTGATAGGGTAGGTGGATTCGTGACCTTAGAGCCTTAGTCATTAATTAATTCTTGTTGTTATCTGTTAGCGCAATTTAGATAATTGACCTTATTATCTTTTCTTATCTGATTTTCTCTCTCTTCTCAACCGCTTGTTATTCACTTGGTCAAACGATTTGAATTACCTCGATAAATTGGTTAAATTAGTCTCCCAATCCTTGTGTTCGACCGCGGTATTTACTTACTGTGTTTTAATACTTGCAACGAAACGGTACACTTGTTGGATCGTCAACAGTTACCTTTCGGTCATCTCTGCATCTTATAGTATCAAAGATCTTCTCTAACTCCTGGATCCACCACTTTGCTCGCTCTGGATCATAGTCACCTCTGAACTGGGGTGACTTCGCTTTCAGGAAAGTAGCCATCCCAGCATCCTCTGCCTCTAGAGCTCTCCTCCGATTTTCCCGCTCCTGCTGCTCTCCTTCCTGCTACATCCTCTGAGCATTCTGTTGCGTCTGCTGCAACAGTGTAGTAGCCAGCTCATGAATGGTCTAAAGAGTCTCAGATGACTCTTCTCCACCTCCAGCTCCCCTTCCAGTGAGAGAAGTCTCACCAGCAACTCTCTCTGGGGTCCTACCACCACCTCGTCCCCAACATCCTCAACCTTTTCCTCGAGCCATGATCCTGTTAAAAGAAATCATTAGCTCACATTAATATGACATATAATACTACATAAAATTGGAATATAAATACTATATGTCACATCAATGTTAATTATCGCATCCGGACTGACTACCCAACTTCTAAGCATAGTCGATATCTGATGAGGATTCAACTAAAATGGCCAGTACACCCTAACCTCACAATCTGATTAGAATCAAACTGCTCTAATACCACCAAATAAGACACCCCGATGTCCCATTAAAGAAAAACTATATTTTATTTAGAACCTAATCGTGATATTAGTGTTAAGCGGATATATAAAACAGCAGAGAAATAAAAACTTAGATATAACATCCATCACATACTGTATAACATCACACTCATATACATATATATACATAAAATAAACTAAGTATGGTCATAAGATACAGTAGTAGGAATCCCATTAGTAGGATCCCATATACGTACAAACTGGTCGAAAATAAAATACATCAAAAGGATCTAAAACAAAAGAAACCTTGTTGTCGCTCCACACTCAGTCCCTTCTCAAAAATACATCAAAAGACCTCACCACACACCTATGTACATCTAGCTGGATAGCACCGGCCGGTACTATCACATACGACTACTGCTACCCTCGCTATCACCCCTAGGTCACGATGGTCCTACCACTCCTCTGCGACTGCTGGAAGAGCTCCTCCTAGAACGCTGCTGAAACAAGCATCTGTATGCCATGCTGTTGGAAGACTCGGAATCAACTGGCCTAACATCTGGGACCAGTGGAACATCTGGGGCAAGCATATGATCTACATCAGGTACAACCTGATCGTCGTCAGGTATTGGTGCAAGAACAGGTACAGGTGCTGGCTCAGGAACTGGTACGGGATCGGGCACAGGAAATGGAACTGGTACTATCTCGGGCATCGGTGGCATCTGCGGAATCGGTGCAGCTGGAAAACCAATAGGGAATGGGAAGGTCTGGCCAACTCTAAATGACCTGACCATACCTAAGGGTGCTCTATTCCCTATGCCTGTAGTCACCGATACAGGACTCGTATAAATCGCGAAGCGAGTGCTTGGTCCATAAGCCACCCGTTCTCATCAATAAACTCCAGCTCAAAAGTCCTCGTCAGGAGGAACCCTGTCGGAGCCTCCATCCATGGATGCCCCCAGTGCGCCATCTATACTATCAGGGTCTGTAGCTTTAACGATGGAAAAGACAAACACAAGAAAAAAGAAAAAGGGGATAAGAAACTATCTAATATCAAACAGGGAAAAAGTTTTGTAACATTTAATCAATAAGGCATACAAACATGCATCACAACATATTTATATATGCAACCATTCTCGAAACACATTATTTTCCTCTACCCTTCTCAATGATGCAAATGACATGTATGATAACGTGGCTGCCACCAATTCGGATATATATATATATATATATATATATATCCCTCATCTGCTTAGTTAGTCGTCCAAGCGAGGCGTCCCCAAACCCCGGTGCACATTGTCATCCGCGGTGAGAATGCCCATGCAAAGCAATGGCACTATAGTCGCACATCTCTTGTCGGTGCACACCATGGTTCACTCTCTATGGTGCTCATGGAATGCGATGAAACTATAGCTGCACAGCCCAATAAAATGGGACGGTCCCGTGAGGACTCCGATCCTTGTGTGTTCCCAACACATGGACCCAACATGCGTATGAATAAACACTTGACAATCTTTTAAGATACCCTAGTGCCTTAACCTCTAATCACTATCTTTTAAGATACCCTCGACAATCATATTTCCTCAATCTCATCATGATAAAATATTAATCATTTAGGCGAGGCACCTCTTAAAACATATGTCATGTACCCATACACATCGCCATAACTCATCATGTATCAACACTTAGAAATTTCTAAGCACAGTATAGTCACCAATCATGTCATCATTTCAAGCATCTTAAAATATTAAAATAATATATAAATAATCTAAAAATAAAATAAACATAATTACTCCAGACAAATTATCACATTTAAAACAGCACACCACTAGCAGTATAACAGACAAAACCATGCAACCTCGAATATTATATTTTTAACCTAACGGCGATAAACCTACAATTTCAAAATCATCATTGGTACCACTAAGTAATCCCCAATGTGATATTGATATTGTCTATTACTCGCTCACTAGTAGGGTTTAGGTCGCCCTATGTCACTATTGAAATAAATGTTACTTAGCCAATTCCGACGTTAAATGGCTTCTTTCCCCCACCTGAGCTGTCGTAGGATAACCTAGAAGTGACGAAACTAACACTGCCCTGTCCCTCTCAAATTTTCCACGCTTGCAACAAGGGTCTCCGGGCCTCCGAAAAATCACCTGAATACCATATTACGAAGCATACGTTACAGGTAACCCTAAACTGAAGTCGGAATTGAAAACCGATAAACGAATAGAAAGATAAGCCTAATACCGTAGCAGACGGCATTTCGACATAAAAAAGATATAGACTGCCTTAGCTTAAAGAAGAAAAGGAAGCTAGGGTTTAGAAGACGCCATTGCCACGATCACAAAGACGTACTCGAAATTTCGTCGGGACGATCAGATTACTCGAACTCTCGACCCGAAGCTCTCTCTCTAGCTCTTTCTCTCTATCTCTCTCTAACTCTCTTTTCTATCTTCTATCTGCTTTCTGCTCTCTGTTTTTCGTTTAGGTTAAAGTGAACTTTAGTTCACTTAAGCCCTTTTTTTTTATATTTTTGCCCATCAGCATGCCAATGCTTGAGCGTGGGAAGGGCCACGCTTGAGCGTTCTCATGCTTGAGCGTTGGAGTTAGGTAGCGCCATCGCGCGTGCAACCAGTCAGTGTGTGCCACGTGGGTCAGCCTGTGCCACATGGAGTCAATGCCAGAGCTGGTCTGGTTGACCTCCACGCTTGAGCATGGAGTAGGTCACGCTTGAGCATTGACCGTTGACCAGGAAACCTACTTCCACGTTTCATCGCGTTCTGAGTTCGGTCGACGTCCGATTGATCTCAAATTTGAGATATAAACTATTCTACACCTAAGGAACAATCTCAACCGCTCGAAAATGCCTAATCTCTTTCTTAAGCATAAGTTGCTTATCATACACTTTCGAGCGTTGTTATGCAATACTAGAAAACCCTAAGTTACGTTCATGTTCTTTTCGATGCCAAATGATCGTGTATTTCCCATAAAATGGTTCCTAGATCTTAACCTACTTATTAAACATCTAATCCATGTCTTAAACCTAATCATCATATGTATAACAAAATCATAAAAGCACGGCTGTTACACTAGCCTTCCCCAAAGTTTAGGGGTGTGTGTACACTTTTACTTTGAATTATGCAATTATTCAGGACTCATTTGTTTAGCCTTAAAAAATATTCATTGCAATTTGTGAAAAATCGGAAACTATTTTGCAATTTTCTACAAGTATTAAAAGTTATTGTACTTTGACAAGTGATTTTAAGTTGTTTGAGTGTAATATTGCTAACGTTCTTCTTATGAAATTATAATAAAGGGCATGAAAATCATTTACTAACAAACATGTTTGGATACAAAAGTATTTTCTCAAACATGTTAAAAATAATAATAATATAGTTTACAATTACTATATTCATAATTTTTATTTCAAAATAAGTAAACTAAATAGTATATTTAATAAAGAAATTAGTTCAAACTTTGTAAAAAAAAAAATATTTTATGAATTGTATACTCAAAACAAACGGATCGAGCTTCAAAGTTGAGTTGTTTTAATCGGCCATCATATAAAAACCGAAAAGTTAAGCTGTTTTATTCACTTCTTGCAATGTTATTTTGATTTTTATTTAACATTCTCAAATTATCCTAAACTATTTATGTTAAAGAATAGTCAAAGTAAAAAAATATCAAAATTATCTTGAAAGTAAATGTCAAGATTATCTCAACAAAATTAAATTATCTTAATACCTTAAAACTAAAATACCAAAATTATCTAAAAAACAAATACATATAAAGAGTGAGATATGAGTTGGAGGGATGATTCTGTGTTAAAAAAAAAAAAAAGGTGATAATCGCATGTTTCTCTCTTATCTTTGAGGACAATGTTTTTTATTTTCTCCTTAAATCTTTTTATTTTAAGAAATGATTCTTTAAAAAATCCCAATCAAACAAGATAGAAATGTCAAAAGTTATTTTTTTCAAAATAAATAAATGAGAAATCGGTTTTTATAAGAAAAAGGCTGATCAAACGTACTTCAAATTTAATTCGAATATAACATAATTTATATACAATATTTTGAAAGTTGGAAGTTTTCTCCCAACCATATTTTTTTTCTTGTTATAATAGACGATACAGGATACAGGACAAAATGATATAGGACAGCTGGTGGTGGAAGGCTAATACATGACAGCTGATGCAAGGCTGTGCTTTTGTCTTTTTTATGTACAAATAATTAATTAGAGTATTTACAGGTTGTAATTTATTCTTTGTAGTTATCCTTTTGGTAGCATAGGAGAATATTCCCTTTATAGACAGGTGTATATAAATGGCAACAGTATCAATACAGAAATTAATGGAATGATTTCATATTTCATCACACTTGTCCTTTGTGCATTCCATTCAACTTTATTCTCTGTTATGGTATCAGAGCTCTGATGATCAGAGCTCTGTTTCATTCAAAAAATGGTCGAAAATAATCAATTCCAAGGGGACCCATCTCAAGACCCCACCTCACCGTATTATCTTCACCCATCAGAAAATCCCTCTTTGGTTTTAGTATCAACTTTACCCACTAGCCCCAACTACCATCAATGGTCACGTTCAATGCGTATGAGTTTCATTTCCAAGAACAAACTTGGGTTTGTGGATGGCTCAATCACAGCCCCTGCTTGACTCAATGCTCAGTATCAGGCATGGGAGCGAGCCAACACTATGGTCGTCTCCTGGCTGTTCCGTTCTGTATCAGCACAAATTGCTCAAAATGTCATCAGGATGGACAAGGCATCAGAGATTTGGATCGATCTAAAGGATCATTTTTCTCAAGGAGATATGTTGCGCATTGTTGATTTGCAGGAACTCATCATTGTTCAAACAGGGAGAACTCTATGTCACCAACTATTTCACTAAATTAAAAATCCTTTGGGATGAACTTGATGTTTTTAGACCCATACCACACTATTCTTGTGCCATTCGTTGCTCCTGTAATGGACTTGAAGATGTGAAAAATTACAGGATGCAGGATCAAGTCATTAAGTTCCTTAGGGGCTTGAATGGCAACTATTCAACAATGAAATCTCAAATCCTACTTATGGACCCTCTTCCACCTCTAAATCGTGTATTCTCAATGGTTATACAACAAGAGCGGTAGATGTTTGGTGAAAAGACTGAGTCAAATGCTATGAATGTTACTAGAGGAGGAACTGGTCGAGGCTTCAGTTCTGCAGGTCATGGTTCTAACAGCCAACAAAGGTATGGGTCAGGTGGGGGAAATGGTAACAAGCACTGCACATACTGTGGAAAGCCTGTGATACAATAGATCAATGTTTCAAAAAGAATGGTATCATCCAAACTACAAGTTTAAAGGCCAACCTTAGTCTCAGGCAAATGCAGTTGTAGTTGGTGATACCATCTTAAACCAAGAGGAAACTGAAAACCTTAAGGGAGATTGTGAAGCTCAGAATTTTGTTCTCACTAAGGAGCGATATCAAGGAGTTTTGGCTCTCCTTCAGCAGTCACAAATTTTGCCCACTCCTCACATTTCCAATCAAGTCACTGTTTGCTCTAACACTCCATCTACACATACTCCATATAATGGTAAAACTACCTTTTCTACCACCTCTTGGGTATTAGACAGTGGTGCCACCAACCATATATGCTTTTCTTTATCATGTTTTTCTTCTTATCATCATATAAAACCCATATCTGTAAAATTGTCTAATGGTGCTATTGTCTTTGCTCATTTTTCTGGTAGTGTCCCTCTCACTCAACATCATATTCTTAGCAATGTTTTATATATTCCTTCATTCTCTTTTAATTTGATTTTCATTTCAAAACTGATAGAATCCTTATCTTGTGTCTTGTGTTTTGATTCATAAATTTGTTCTATCCAGGGGAAGAGTACCTCGAGGATGATTGGTTCAGCTGAAGCATTCAATGGTTTATATATCCTAAGAGTGCCTCACTTCGCTGTTCTTTCTTGCACCAAACCCATTTCCAGTAATATTAATGTTGTTGACCCTGTTAATGTTTTAGCTGCCAATGTTTGGCATTTTAGATTAGGACATGTGTCCAATTCCTGCTTAGAAAGTATCCAAAATCAAGTTTCCTTTGTGAAAGGTAATAAATCATACATTTGTGATGTTTGTCATTTGGCATAACAAAAGCGCGTACCTTTTCCATTTAGCACAACTAAATCTAATGAATGTTTTGATTTGATACATATTGACATTTGGGGTCCTTATTCCACACCTTCTGTGCATGGTCATAAATACTTCCTTACTGTCATTGATGATCATAGTCGATACACCTGGATTTATCTTATGAAAAGCAAAGCTGAAGCATCTAAAATTCTCCAGATTTTTGTTTCTCTTATTCAAACTCAATTTGACAAAAGAGTTAAAAAAATCAGAAGCGATAATGGATCCGAATTTATCATGACTGAGTTTTATGCTTCTAAAGGAATTATTCATCAAACTACTTGTGTCCACACACCACAACAAAATAGCATTGTTGAAAGGAAGCATGGCCATTTATTGAATGTTACCTGAGCTCTAATGATTCAATCAAATGTACCTAAGATATATTGGTCTTATGCTGTTCTTCATGCTGTATACATAATAAACATGCTGCCCACACCCATTTTAAATGCTTGCTCTCCACATGAAAGATTGTATAAAGTGCTTCCTGACTTCTCTAAACTTAAGGTGTTTGGTTCCTTATGCTTTGCTAGTACTTCAAAAGTCAATAGAACTAAGTTTTATCATAGAGCTTCCAAGTGTGTTTTTCTTGGTTACAAAGTAGGAACAATGGGTTATATCTTGTTAAAACATAGGTACTAGAGAATTATTTGTTTCTAGGGATGTTATTTTTTTGAAAATGTTTTTCCTTACTCAAATCATTCTCTTGACACAAGCAATAACAGTAATCACAACATCATTCTACCCCAGGATGACCTTTCACACCTAGTGATGATATTGTGCCTCTTGCCACCAATACAGAGCCGAATCATCATGCCACAAATGATGATGTAGAGCCAACCCAACTTGGTTCTCCAAATACAAATATCTCCAATGAGCCACAGACTAGTCATCATTCTCCCATCAATTTACCACCACCTGAACCGCCGCTAAGACAATCTTCAAGAATAAGGAGGTGCCCAACATACTTAATGGATTACCATTGCAATGCTGCTGCTGGAACTAAAACATCCTCACAGGTAAAATATCCTCTCTCCTCCTATTTGAATTATGATTCTTTGTCACATAATTATAAGAATTTTGTCATGTCTGTGTCAACCACTGTCGAGCCAAAGAGTTACTCTGAGGCAATGAAGCATGAATGTTGGAGAGAAGCTATGAGGGCTCTTGAAATGAACAAAACTTGGGTTGTCACTAATCTTCCAAAAGGAAAGGTTCCAATTGGTTGCAAATGGGTTTTTAAAACCAAGTATAGGGCAGATGGGAGCACAAAAAGACAACAAAGCAAGGTTGATTGCTAAGGGATACACTCAAGTGGAAAGGGTTGACTATTTAGATACCTTATCACCTGTGGCTAAAATGACAACAATTCGAGTCTTATTATCTCTTTCCTCTACCCTTGGATGGGAACTTCAACAATTAGATGTAAATAATGTTTTTTTACATGGGGATCTAAATGAAGAAGTATACATGTCCTTACCACCAGGTTTTGATTCTAGTGCTCCAGGACAAGTTTGCAAACTACAAAAATCGTTATAAGGGCTTAAACATGCCTCTCGCCAATGGTTTGCAAAGCTCTCTTCTTTTCTTATCAGTGCTGGTTACATACAGTCAAAAAATGATTATTCTTTATTTGTCAAATATTTAGATGGTGCCATTACAGTTTTGCTTGTGTACGTAGATGACATTTTGCTAGCAGGAAATGACATTAATGAGATCAGAAGCATTAAACAATCCCTTGATCACTCCTTCCACATCAAAGACTTTGGTAATTTGCCTTTTTTTTCTTGGACTTGAAGTGGCTAGAAGTAAGGCAGGGATCATTGTAAACCAATGCAAGTATGCCTTGGAGCTCATAGAAGATGCGGGTCTTTTGGGCTGTAAATCAGCAAATACCCCAATGAATAATGCAACAAAGTTCTCTGAAGACATTGGAGATCCTCTTCCTGATGTGACTGAGTATCGAAGATTAATTGGAAGGTTGTTGTATCTAACGACCACTCGCCTTGACATACCTTTCTCGGTTCAACAACTCTCTCAATTCCTAGCCAAGCCAACCATTGTGCACCATACAACAGCCACAAGAATTTTGCGTTATGTGAAAGGTTCCCCAGGCCAGGGACTATTTTTTCCATCCAACTCAGACCTGCAACTCAAGGCATATAGTGACAGCGATTGGGCTTCATGCCCTGACGCTAGAAGATCGGTGACTGGCTTCTGTGTATATCTTGGGAATTACCTCATTTCTTGGAAGTCAAAGAAGCAGAGCACCGTCTCCAAGAGCTCGTGTGAAGCGGAGTACCGAGCAATGGCAGCTGTAACCTGTGAAATTCAATGGCTGACATATCTTCTTCAATACTTCAAGGTTGTTTTTAAAACTCCTGCTCTTCTTTTCTGTGATAATCAATCTGCCCTACATATAGCTGCAAATCCTGTCTTTCATGAGCGGACAAAACACATTGAGGTAGATTGTCACATAGTGAGTGAAAAGAATCAACAAGGGCTTATTCATCTTCTTCTCTATCAGATGCATATACTAAAGCTTTAAGCCCTCAAGCTTTTTGTCAACTTGTTTCCAAGCTGGGTCTAATTGACATATATTCCCCAGCTTGTGTGTGTGTGTGTGGAAGGCTAATACATGACAGCTGATGCAAGGATGCAAGGCTGTGTTTTTGTCCTTTTTTATGTACAAATAATTAATTAGAGTATTTACAGGTTGTAATTTATTCTTTGTAGTTATCCCTTTTGGTAGCATAGGAGAATATTCCCTCTATAGACAGGTGTATATAAATGGCTACAATAGCAATATAGAAATTAATGGAATGATTTCATATTTCATCACACTTGTCCTTTGTGCATTCCATTCAGCTTTATTCTTTGTTATGTTAAGAACTATCGATGATTCACACAAATTTGTGGTCTAATTTTTAAGAAAAACCGACGATACCATAAAGGACCTTTGTCTTTATATCTAATAAAAAATTGAAAATAAGAATAAGATTTCATAATCTTATGGGACCCATTCAAACAGATTCTTGAATTTTAGTATATATAGTCAATCTTTTTATGTAATGCTTTGACATTACTTCCTTGTTTTTGTTTTTCTTTTTTACCAAAACTTAAAACGTTACTATTTACCAATATGTGGTTGGTCTAAGTGGTAACGAGCTTGGGCCCCTTAAGCAAGTGGTCAAGGGGTTCGATCCCTGGCTCTTGCGTATGGAGAAAACCTGGTTGGGAGAGGTTAGCCCGTAAATGTCGTCCAGTACTTCGAGGGATTCTCTGCAATTGCACGCGAAGGATACCCTGGGAAACAAAAAAAAAATGTTACTATTTTTCTCTCCTTGGATACCAAAAGGTAGGTGATATCAATGTTATGAAAACCGGACCGATTATTTAACCGGTAAAGACATCGGTTCACGGTTCACTGGTCTAATCATGGTTGAACCGATTGTAATTGAATATATATATATATATATATATATATATATATATATATATATATATATATATATAATTTTAAATAATTTATTTAATAAAAATATATTCTAATATACTAAAAGTAAAAAATTTGATCATTGAACAACCAAAAGTAAGAAAACCCTTCCACTACTTATTTTAAACTTTTTATTCCTCTTGTTTGTTCCAAAACATGGAGAAATGTGACTTGTTTGTCCCAATACATAGACATACATGAACCGTCGGTAAAGGTGGAAATTCAAAAGCAAGTTGAAAGCTTTCATTCACACAGCAACATCATTTTCTTACCTTTTCACTCTCTTACGGCAACCAAAGGTTCAAAAGCAAAAATAAAACCCATTCACACACCAAAGTACTCTTTCTCTTACTCTCTCTCTCTCTCTCATAGCAAGAACTTCCCTCCTCACACCCCTTCGATCTCCACAACGGTGCCACCATCAAGACCGGAAAACTATGCTTCTTGCCTTTCCTTGCAACTTCGGTGGCGAAGAAGTTGCGTCTATGGTGCATCCCCTCGTCGCGAACGGTTGCAGGAGGAAGATCGAAGAAGATGGCACTGTCGCCTCGTCCCTAGTGTGTAGGAGTCTAGGAGATGACGTTGTTTCACTTTTTTTTTTTAAATGTTTCGCTTAGACCAGAAGCAACCGGTGAACCGTTGGTTTTCACCGGGTTTCCCGGTTTTGGACCAGTTCAAATGGTTCTGGAGCGGTTCTTTGACAGAGCGGTTTGGTGGTTGAGTCAGGCCAGATGACAGGAAAGTTCCCGATCGAATCGGTCAGTCTGATTTGGTTTTGATGACATTGAGTGATATACTACAGTTCATTACCCATGAGTCATATGGTTTGTCTATATGTCTTTCCACACTAACTATAAATAGTACCTATACTTTATTAAAAAAATATTATAATTCACTTAAAGGACCTTAATCTATGTGATATATAGATTAACCAATGGGAAAGTGACCTTCAAATACCAAAAAAAAAAAAGCAAAAGTCTAATTTAACACCTTCAACTTTGGGTTAAGTGCACTTAAATCCTCAAATTTTAAGAATGTAGACATAATCTCTCAACTTTTTAACATGTGCATTTTAGCATTTCCATTTGATTTTATGTCAAACATTAATGGAAATTGCCACCCTAAAATCAAGTGACTATTTTTGTACAAAATTTAGTGATAAGAAAAGTTCAAATTACCCCTCCTAACTTAACAACATGTTCACTTTGGTCCTAAAAGTTTTAAAATGTAATTTGAGTAGTTATAGTTTGATGAAAAATTAAATGGAAGGATACACACATTAGGAAGCTTAGAGATAGGGTTACTCGTTTTTTAAGTTTGGGGATCAAAGTGCAAATCACTCTAAGTTGGAGTGGGTAAATCAGACTTTTCCCTACAAAAAATCATTGTTTTGTAATGGTTGGACAACTCAGTACCGTATCTGGGCATTGGAAGTAACTTTATATTTACTTATTGCTACAGAAATATTTGGAAATTTATAAACACTTTCCTATTAGTACGCAAGCTTCACTTTTCTCTTGGTTTCACTTCTGGTTGAAGTTGTACTCCTTCTCATTGTAATGGCTTCTAGCAGCTCATCTGGCCTTAAGGATCTCTTGAGCCCTCCACCAAACCCAAATCAGATGCTTGTCACCAAACCAATGAAAGCATTGGTGTTCGTGACATCATCATGTGGTGTTGATCTTTCCCAAAAGCTTGATGAGCTTTCTGTTGATAGTAGTGTTTCATTGTCACCTTCGAGCTCTTCCTCATCTCCACTTTCGCCAATCTTAATTTCTATGCATTCCGAGACAAATATCTCTTTAAGCCTTGAGAAAAACCTAGGAAAATACAAGGAAGAGTCTGAGAACGCAGTTGAGAATCAAAGCTACATTGAGAGAAACCTAGGAAAAGAAATGGAAGACAATGAGAAGAAGCAAATAATTGGTGGGAAGTGTTTACCTCCACCAATTTCTTTTCTGAGAAAGGTTAAGGTAGGCAAACCAAACAAGCATGTTTATTGGGAGGATCAACTTCCTAAATCGGGATTTTATCATTAATATGTTATCTATTTGCTACCCTTATGTTATTAATAGTTATTATTACAATTACTTTATGACTCGTTTATATTACTTGTATAATTTTAAGCCTATCTTTCAAAAAACTTTCCATTTATCTTGCTAGGAGAGAACCTAGGTCAAATTAGCTATTCGCCTATATTTAAAGGAGAAAATTTTATTGGAAAATAATTTATGGGATAAGCTTTAAGGGGATAGTCATTAAGACCCTTTAATACAACAACTGATTACAATGACTAAAGCAATCAATCACCATATCTAGTTAGATTTCTTGTCTACTTTATTATTTTTATTTTAGATTTACCGACAAGCACTAATACAGCGGTTGTTGAAGCTCCTACGTACACTAAACTAGATGCCATGTCACCTCCAATTCCAACATTGTTGTTCACAACATGACCTTCACTGAAGGAGGGACCACAACAGTCAACACCTTTATTAAGATCCAACCATTCATCCCTCTCCCTACTACCGTGAAGAAAAACATGGACTAGCCCCCTATTGTCCTGAGATATAGCATAATCGTTGTTTACTCCCTCCTCAGCCACATTGTCAAGATCTTCCACCACATCTTTTGGCTTGGATGTAGTCAGAAGATGGCCGTCGCCGTTTGTAGTAGCAACAAAAGTAGGAGAGGGATTTTTTTTGGTAAGCAATTAGGAGAGGAAATTTTACTCTGATTAGGTTTTGGGGGCAACATTTAACCCCAAAAATGTGAAAATCTTACTCCTATAAAAAATCTAGCCTTTATATGATAATACGAAAGTTAATATTAGTAAATCATAACATTGATATGTATTGTTTTTAGTTATTGTAGTTCACTTTTATTTTTTATGCGAAAAAAATTCAAGGGCATGGGCTGGCAGGCTGCCTCATCCCAGGGTCAAGGCAGCCTTACAAGCTCAACAAGAATTTACAAAAGGGTACATACACACCTTGGGCTGACCTTGACACCCTCTTTACCTTGGCAAAGCCATTCTCAGTTCCAATGTTTTCTCCTTGTCAACTCCCTCCGTGACAGCCAAAATAACCTTCCAATTTTGGGTAATTGGAAAAGAGAGAGAAGTCTGAAAAAAAAAAAAAAAAAAAACAGCATATGATATATTGAAAAATGAAAATGAAGTTTGAAATTTTAAGTATTTAAATTTTTAAGCGTGAAGTCTGCATTTGATTAATACACTTGATGAAGAAATATCCACTTATATGAGACGAGGACTTTTTATCATACTAACAAAAGGTGAATGCTAGGGTGAATCACCATGTGGGTGTTGTACCCATACAACAGAAAACATACCTGCTAATGTTTACTGGCCAAAATATTATTGTGTAGTCTAGCCTCTCTCCCTCCTAACCGCACCAGCCACGACCGACCCTCTACCTCCAATAGCCACATTGACCACCACTAGACAACTCGCTGAAGCTCCATCGAGCCACTGCCACTCACCACCGAGCCCAAAAAAGAAAAAGAAAACTTCAACCCAAGTCCCTCTGTCATAACCTTAACACTTATCCAAATGCTTTGAAGACTAACTTTAGTGAGGTGATACACGAACCGTGCAACCAGATGTTCTATGTGAAGATCAACCAGGTGCACCTCACATGTGATATTGCCGTTTTCAAATTTTTAGAAGGAAAATTTTCTGAAGTTCTCTTCATGGTGTCTGAATTGTATGGTAGCTTCTGTGCAACCTTCGAACTGGCACGAGAACTGCGTCATCGCACGGTGGCGCGTGGAGGCAATCACGCCTTTCTCCATCGTCGGCTTCACCAACTCTTTCGGTGTCTTGAATTGGTCATTGTGCCGGTGCATGTGCATTGGCAAATTTGCTTGCGCAAGAAATCTTTTCCACAAATTTCGTAGAAGTGAATGTTTTCAACGAGCGATTCCATGGCGTCAAGCTCCACGATTTTGCAATCGTTATTGCATTCTTCGACATTGTCCTCTTCAGGTGCCTCTGATTTCAAATCAAGCACCTGTTTACCCTTCTTGGCCATCGATGGTCTGGTTGGTTTTCAAAGACGGTGAGATTTTCGGGGTACGAGACTAAGGTGCCAACATTGACAATGATGTGGTGGATGGTGAAAAAGATGAAACCTATCTCTCTCCCCAACAAGTAACCACTCAAGAAATCTAGCCATCCAATAAAATACTAATTAATCTAACAATAGCTGAGTTATGAGAAATGGAGTTTGAGACACAATCAATGGTCTCAATTAGAGACGGAAAACGGGTTGGCCCGACCGGACCTGTCCGAATAAGCCCAATAAATTATAGGGTTTGGGCAGTAAAATTTGAGCCATTTTCATTATGGGCCTTTTTGGCCCAGCCCGATAAAACCCGAACCAGCATCGAGTTAGCTCACATCGGGCTCGGGCAGCTCGATTACTTCTATACATTTTTATTTTTATTTATTTAAAAAATTAAAACATGAAGAAAAAAAAAGAATAAAACTGAAATCTCTGTTTCCGTATACAAGTAACCCAGGCCCAAGTCTTTATTGACACTGTCACTTTCAGTTTCATACTTCGTTAGTTCGTTGAGTATCAAAAGTCACTGCAAAAATATTCCCCCCTTTTTAATATGGTATATCTAATCGCTCATTTATAATTAAAAGGGAAAAAAAAAACTAATCTCAGAAGACATGACAATTGCCAAGGAATCCTCTTTTTAAAATAGTTTATAAATATATTCGAAAACTTTTATTTGTAAACTATTTTTTATGTAAATAAATTTTAGATTGACATCAAAATGTTACATAGATAAATACGAGTGACGTTAAGCAAATTGGAGGAATACTCATGATTTTTTAATCAATTTTTAGGATATTTAAAAACAACACTAAATTTTCCTTTGCATTAAACTCCATTTCTTATTTTTATTTTAACCAAAGCTGTTGTACCACCATCAGAACATTCAAGGGAAAGGGTGCTATACAAATAGACTCACGATGGGAAGGTGGGTACCTAGTTTGATGAAGAGGATGGGACAATGGCCAAGTTACTCAGGACATATCTGATAGTAATTATTATTTAGCTTTATGGCTATGCATCTCATGGTGGGATCATTGGTGTGTTGAGTGGGCTAGCGATGAAGATCTGGTGTTGTAGGAGGCATTGAGGTGTGCGTGGTGATGAAGACCAGAACCGCGACCCAGCCACCCTCTTCGTTAGATCCTCCACTAGTCAGAGGCGATTTCCGACAGTGTCCTTTGGACTTGGACTTGGAGGCAGATTGCTGTGGTAGTTGTTCAACCTGACAGTGGTGCCCGAGCTACAACCCACCTAAAAAATTTAGCAAGGAGGGGCTCTGGTTTCTTGTTTTTGGCCATAAAAGTGGCAGAAGGGACCATGGTGGTGGTGACTGAAGGACTAAAATGAAATATACTATTACCAAGGTAAAATTTTAAATTATATAAAACTTTTAAAGTTTTAATAGCAGGTGGATTTAAAAGGTGCATTGATGCACCAAAGTTAAAATGGTGCTAGATGAAAGCATTAAAGCATAAGCATACATTTTATAAGAATAAGAGGGTTGTTAATCCAATAAAGACAAGGTCTCTAGGATTGCTTTCATGAAACTAGGTCTTCAACAGGGGTATTGGATCAAATCGAACGCGATATATGCAACGTGCCTGCTCACAAAATAGAAGCAGAATTGATGTTAAGGATGATGATGGTACTAATTCTGCCCAATGATATTATCATGCCCTAGACACAACGAGAAAAAGATGATTAGGAGTTACAAGTCTACCAGCAACAACTATGACACAAGCAAGAGAAATTTGGTCCTTCTTGAAAAAGAATGCTGCAAGATATCAAATTAAAATTCTACAAGAAATGTGTCCTTGATATGTGGCAGGCATAATCCCCATAAATGGTGGTGCATGATATGCAAATCCTGCATGCAGTTGCCTTAAAATTTTCATGCACAACAAAAATGATTGGTGCAGTACAATACATAGCTCCCAGTATGGCTTCAGTTAATGGAAATCTTGCACCATTCTAAATGGATGGCAGGTTGGTCACTCAAAATACGCAAGAACAAAAGAAATCTAAAACTATAATACATGTAGGTTACCATCAAGATTCTTTCAAAAAACACAACTTTATCTGTAAGGTGGCACCCCAAGCATCGGCTCCAAGGGAGCCAATTGATGTTGTAGAAACTTATAAACTGATTCAGTAGTCACAGCAGCCACTCGAACAACGAGACCAATTCTCTGCACACAAAATGAAGTTGCAGCTAGCAACATTTATAACTAAATCATATTATATAGTCATGAAGCAGGGCACAGTCACCTAAGTGTTTCAATAAAACTTAGTATCTTCCAACATGATATCACCTTGCAGTTTAACCAGCTAATTTTGTGTATTTTTTTTCCAATAGCCATCAGAAGATTTTGTTAAACCAACAAATCGTTTACAAAAGTTTTATAATGTATACCTATCTAATCTTTTTAATGTTTGAGATGTTTTATATAGGCAAGTTGTTCAATGATTTGATCCACCAACCCTGCAGGCCTGGCGTGTTTAGAATGTCACTTTTGAAACCTATTTGCCAAATGGAGCCCACCCCAACCTACTTAGGCCAGCCTATTACGGGCTCGGTTGCACCAATATCTTAAACAACGTGCTAATAAAATACAATTGTGTATTTCACAACTTATTAATGAATGCTAAAACCAGCTGCCTCAGAAAAATCAATGCTTAAATGTTGTTAATTTGACATGGAAAGGTATTCCATATCCATATGTTTTTCATGTATTATTACATCACTGAGACTCATAAAAACACTGTTATGCACAGCAATGCAAGAAAAAGGAAATAAAAACATAAAATATGCACATAAACAGTAAAAACGTATGCCTTCAGTTAATTTGCATGTTGAGAAAACATATTAATTAGGTGGATGTTAAAATTATAGGGTTTTAGGTAAAAATGATGAAAAAGAGAGAAAGACAGCTAATAACAGATGTTAATACATCACCTAAACGGCTAAACCTAATAGTCTATTTATAATTATAATTTTATACTAATATAATTAGATCAAGTACTAGTACAATTAATCCAAGCCGAATATCATTGGGAGCTGAAAAAATTAAAAGCAATTATTGGAAACAAAAGAAATTATTATTGAGAGAATAAAATTGAAAAATCTCAAATCACATATGAAGATGTGCATTTATTTAGCCAAATGGTATCTATTAAGTGGAGCCAAATGCTAAAAAGTGCAGTCCACATGGTAAAAATGAATTACACATGGCATATTGGAGTAGACAATGTATATAATATAGATTTCTAACAATAGAAAACATGGAATCTTTCCCCTATTTCATTCCATTTTCCAATATTTTTATCTCAAATGAGCAATAGCATTGCACCAACACTTATATCTTTGAATCTACGAGATTACTGAAAATGAATTGAGTTCAAGCAAAACCCAGGACTATTGAAATCAGATATAAATGAACTCAAGTCAAAGCACTCTTTAAACAATAACATCATACTAGTATTTAGACATTACATTCTAGCTAATTGAAATATTATATAACTTACCTTAGGACCAAAGAAACTGCAAGAAGCCATGAAGCTTGGCTTTGAGACGGAATGATAAGTCTTGTCTCTTTGGTGGCTCAAAGCAGAAGGAGGAAGCTGTAATTGCTCAGACATAATTCTTTTCACATGCTCTTGCACTAGATTCTGGACATACTGCATCTTTGGCCTAAAAAATAAAGCACGTAACTCACAAATTCATAACACAAAACACATTAATCCGGAAATAAGAAAGACGAAGACAAATCACTCACCCTAGGAGTACAATCATTGCAATTACTTGGTAGTCCTGCATGCGTTCCTGTACACAACCCGATTTTTCTTTCTCTAATAATATCTGTTTATAACAAGAAGCCATTTTGGTAGGAATAAGAAGGGACAATAGGATATCAACCCGAAAATAGAAGATGGTCTAAATTGCCTTTCCCAAAATCTCTTGAAACTAGAATATAAATTCAAACTACCAGAACATGCATGATGTTTTTGGTACTGAAGCAAAAGGAGGAGAGAACGATGCAAAAGGAACATATGATATGACGCAAGATTTCGATCCTCTGTTTTAGCTCCTGACATGATATTGTCATTTCAAGAAAGAGATAGGCACAATACCCTGTGTAAGAGATCGGCATTTCCTTCACAAGATCCAAGATTCCTACAAAGGGTGCGACTTTTGTGTTTATCTCTTTCATAAATGACCAGGTCATGTTAATTAGGAGCTAAAATGAGAGGATCCAAATCTAAAGCTGCCATATTCAAAAGGATGCCAAAGCAATAGGTTCCAATTTGCGCAAGGAATTAGGCTTGGATTCAGCCCTGGAATTGGAACTAGACCACCCAATTTCAATTATCTTGTTTGGTGTCTGCATTAGAATTGAAATTCCAATTCTGAATACAAATCCATTGAATTAGAAAATAACTATTTTATACTATTTTCAATTCTTAACCTAGACCCTAAGAGTTACAGTTCTAAGCACAAAGTTAAAAATAATATGTTGTAATTATTATTCGTCATCTTAGTCGCACACTTCGGCAACCATTGTTGCCGATGCTGGCTAGGTCGCTGGTGGCATCCTTTGACCGCCGTCGCTGGCAGTACCCTCTCACAACCTCCAAGTTCCAACCACTATCGCCAGCAGTGTCCACCAACCACTGTTGCCGGCATCACCTGAGCACTGTTGTCAACATCTCCTGAGCACTGTTGCCAGCAGCGCCTTCCGACCATTGTTGCTGGAAGCATCCACTGATCACTGTCGCTGAAAGCATCCACCAACCATGGTCGCTGACAACGTCCTCCAATTCAATTCAAAATTGCAATTCTATACCTCAATTCTTTATTTGCTCCAAACATGATAAAATTTCTCACAATAAGGAATAAAGGACATGATTTTGAACCCGAAAACATAAACATCTCCCCTTATTTAAGAATATGCACCACTAGATATTTTTCCTACAGGATAATAACCTATTCAAAATATGTCTTAGCTATTTTTCAGTCTTACAAATCCTGAAAGTCAATTTGTATCTTAAAGATAATTGGTTGAGTCTCAGTCGAGGCCAAGCTAAGGCAAAAGAGCATCGAAAGAAACAAAAATATGGTAGGGGAGTGACTGGTGCATACAATACAACTAGCCAAATTTGTTGAGAATTTGAGATTAGGCTAGCCATTTAAGTGGTGTTATTCCTTCGAAAAATAATAAAAACATTTACTAAGAAATATCCAAAAAGCTTTTGATGAAAGAATAAAGTTTATTTGAGAGAAAGAGGAAGTTATAACAAGTGAAGTTAGGATTTCAAGATAATTTATCAAATTATACATCTTACAAGCTCAAGCAATTTGGAGGTACAATTGATAACAAGCATAACAAGGACAACAATAAAACCATTACCGTATCCAGAAACAAAGGTTGACCATCTTCTAAAAATATATTATTGGTGCTTCTATATAGGTCAAAATCCCATTTTTCTCCACTTTCATGGCGCCCACTTGTAATCCAATCAACAATGACCAAGTTTGAGTCAGAAGACACACTAAAGACTTGTTTCTGATAGTATCTTGCAGTGGAAAAACATGTTACTGGATCTGGTATGATGGCTAAAAGTGCATTGCTTCCAATTCTTGCCTACTACATGGGATAAATTAAACTGCTGTCATTTTTCACTTGAAACCACTAAACCCAGCAATAGTCAAATCATAACCACAAGAAAAAAAGTCATCAATGCAATTCTCTTGAAAAGTAGAAGTGTGCTATGCCTTAGAAATAATCAAAACTTCATTTCATTAGGATCCTACAGAAATTATAATACTCATGCCATTACCATAAAACTAGATTGACATCAGGTATTGTAAAGTGAAAAACAATCAATGCTAATCCTTTTTCTGCCATGTAAAATGACAACTCCATAAATTAGTAATGACAAGCACAAATGTAAGAACCTCAACAGAAATATAAAGTGTTGTTACCTCCAATATTTGTTGAGACACCTTAGATCCCACTGATTTGTAGACCTAAACATGACAAATTATCAATAAGCCAGTTAAAGACCAGAAATTCAAACCAATCCAAAGCAACTAATCAAAGAGATATTATATCATATTCATAGGCACCTGAACCAGAAACTAGCACAATTCAAAACAAATCACTTGAAGGGGGTTAAAAAAAACCAAAGAAAGAAAAAATTAGTCAACCTTAGTGGAACTTTGGGTGGTTAACACCATGGTACAAGCATCTCCCACAGAAAACTTGCACAAAATCTGATCACCCTACACCTCATAAGGCAAGCACAAGTCCAAATTCAAATGCAAATAGTAACATTAAATCAAGATACTCTTAGAGATGGAGCTACCCCAAAAAAGAGAAGGAACTTACAGATACAATTCCACCGCCATAAGTGAGGGCATAAACCCATACAGCATCAGTTTTGGAAGAACCCACCTAAGTAATCAATGAAAGCAACAGTTTTTGGCATGTCAAACACTAATAAGATTTTGCTATCAATAATCACTCACTCCATAAGACCATAGGTCTGTTTGGATTGGCTTATAAACAGCTTATTTGGGTTTATCTACTAACATAACTTATAAGTACTAGTCACAGTGTTTGAGAGAGCTTATGAAAACAGCATATGACATGTCCATAAGCTGTTTTCAGCTTATTTTGCTAAGCTCACCAAGATAGCTTATAAAAACAGCTTATAACTTATATGAAAACAGTTTGACTAATATTTTCTCTTTGATTATAGAAATAGCTTTGCTTATCCTATAATCACTTATATGTTAAGCGCTTAATTAAGCCGTTTATCCCAACAGGCCCCATAACACAAACACACAATGCCTATGCATGGCACTTAATGAAAGAAGCATGAAATTGAAATGAGAAAATTTGAAGATTAAAAACCTTTCTGGGTATGATGAACTTAAGGGGATATCTTGATAAGCAGCTTGTCACTGATGATTTGCCTCCCACTTTTTCAACCACCACAGAACCCGTTTCCATTTCTTTTTCATCCTTACTGTCTCTCATTCTTCCTCTACTGTAAACTGTAAAGAGATGATCGTGCAATGTGCTGTATAAATATTAAATAAATGCGTGTGAGTAAGTGTGTATATACATATATTTTACATGTTTGGATTAAGAGAAAAGGGAAAGAAAGAAAATGAGAAACATCAACAAAAGAAAACAGAATAAGTTGTCACAAAAAATCGGTCCAAGCAACTAGCAGCAATAGCAAAACGTGATTTCAAAAAAAAAAAAAAAAATTTATGACTGAAGCAAAGAAAGTTAACAACTAAGAAAATGGGGCCAATCGAAAAATTGAAAATGAAAAAAAAAAAAAGGGGGAGAAAAATAAGAGTAGTAGAAAGATGAACCTAATTGCTGGTAACGAGGTGCAGTGTGAGCAGCTGCGTGGTACCCGACACGAACCACATTGCGGAAAGACCACTGCAGCTTTGGTTCGTAGGACAGAGTCGTAAATTCAACATTTTCTTCTGACCGGGTCCCAAAGATTTTATTTTGTTTTTTTGGCAAAAATATTCTTTTAGTCCTTAAGTTATTTTTTAGATTCTTTTTTTTCCCTCAACTCTTACAAAAATCATGAAAAGTGCTATCAATACACTATCTAGTATTCTCTTTCCAACACATTTCCTCTAATTGGTGAAAAATGGAAATCCATGTGGTTCCACTATTTTGGAAATGGGTCATACTAATTCATGTGGGTCTCACTTGAATTTTGTAGGACCTACAAGAATTTCAATCAACAGGATGGAGTGTGTTGGAAAGAAAATGTTAAGGTCTGTTTGCTTTATTTCCAGTTTCTTGTTTTCATTTCCTGTTTTCATAAATAATTACAAAAATAAGAGTAGAAAGATGAATCTGATTGTTGTTGACGAATAGGGGTGGGAATAGGTCGGGCCGCTCGATAAGGGCCTACGGCCTGGCCTACGTAAGGCCTAACCTTGCCTGGCCTGTTTAGCAAAAAGTTCAGGTTTAGGCTTTTTAAAAAGCCTTTTTAATTAAAAAGGATAGGCTCAGGCCTATTAAAAAGCCTTTCTGGCCTGTCAGTTATATATATATATATTAAGAACATTAATATTAAAATAAAATTATTTTTACAATTTGACTATTTGTAAAAGCCTATTTAAAGCTAGAGGTCTATTGGCCTGTTTAATTGCCTATTAGCCTATTTAGAGATAGGCCAGACGGCCTATTTGAAGTCTTTAATAAGAAGCAGGTTTTTAAAAATGCTAACAGGCCAGGCCAAGCTTTTAAAAAGGTCAGGTCAGACTCAAAATAAAGCCTTTAACAGGTAACAGGGCAGGCTTAGGCTTTTAAATTTTTAAACAGGCCAGGCCTATTTAAGCAAAGTCTGGCCTGGCCTGGCCTATTCCCACCCATATTGACGAGGAATGAGCGGTGTGAGTTGTGTGTGTGGTACACGACACAAACCACATTGCTGAAGACCTATGCAGCTTTCGTTCGTAGGATAGAGTCGTAAATTCACCATTTTCTTCTGAGCGGGTCCCAAAGATTTTAATTTTGGGCCTAAAAATATTCTTTTTGATCCCTTGAGTTATTTTTTAGATTTATTTTGGTCCCTCAACTTTATCAAAAAAAAATCTTTAAAGAAAAATTATGAGAAGTGCTACCAACATACTCTCTAGCACTCTGTTTTCTAACACACTCCCTCCGCTTGGTGGAAAATGGAATTCATGTGGGTCCCACTATTTTGGAAATGGGTTCCAGTAATTCATGTGGGGCCCACTTGAATTTTATAGGACTCACATGAATTTCAACCAATATGAAGGAGTGTGTTGGAAAGAAAGTGTTAAAGAGTGTGTTGCTAGCATTTATCAAGATTCATTTTGGTCCTTTTATGTAGAAACTCTTAGGGACAAAATTATAATTTTAGGAGTTAGACGATATTGTAAGTAAACAATAATGATATTGGGACACCAATATCAAACACCAATACCTAAACACCGTAGAAAATACCAATGAACCGGTGGCATTTGCGTAAATAATTACTTCACCCCATTTGATTTGATTTTTTTCCCACTTCCCCCTTCTTCTTTTTCATTCAGGCCTTTCTCCCTCCCTGCTCTGTTTTCCTTGCTTCTCTCCCTCACTCCGCTGCAACCCGTCGCTGGCGCCGTCTCTTCTCCCTCCGCTGCAACTCCTGGAGGTCGTTGGTAGGGAATCTCTGCTGTGAAGGTCGACAATACGTTGGTCCCTCCCTGCTCTGTTTGAGCTGCTTCTCTCCTCATTCCGCTGCAAGGGATCGCTGGCCCCATTTCTTGTCCCTCCGCTGCAGCTCGTGGAGGTCGCTGGCAGGGAATCTCTGCTGTGAAGGTCGAGAAAACGTTGGTGAAGACGCCCTCCCACCCCCATCGTGCCGACGACCCTCCCACCCTAGAAAAGGTGAAACGCTCCCACCCCTCCCACATTAGAAATCGTGAGGAAACTGGCAAGGTAATCTCTCTGTCCTTTTGTTATAAGCATCTTGGTTTCTATTTCCATTTTGTGTTTGTTTGTTTAGGGTTTATTCTATTGTCCCATTCAAATCCCTCATTTTCCCTTTCCCACAACAGAAATGATATAACGTCTGAACCCTGCATTTCTCCCTTTCCATTTTTAATTTCTGTTATGATTAAAGCCAGTATCCCACTGATGAATGAACTATATCTAGCTGTTATGATAAGGGTTGTTGTTGTTGTTATTAATGATAAGACTTGATGATACTCAGTTCCCATCTCCCTGTTGTTGTTGTTGTTGTTGTTGTTATGATAAGACTTGATGATACTCAGTTCCCATCTCCCTGTTGAATGTACTATCTAGCTGTTATTAATGCCAGTATACCTCGGGGGCCATCCAGTATGGGGAGCCTTTGCTTGATTTAACATCATTCAATTTGGTTGCCTGCAAAGGGAAAAGAAACAATAATATAATTTCAAGCAGTAAGCATTTGGAATATGAATTAATAAGATGTTGATAAACAAAGTTGGTTTGCTAATGAAAGGCACCTTTGCCAACCCAAAATCTGCAAGCTTGACGGACCCATTTGCATCAACCAATATATTAGCACATTTGATGTCCCTTAAAGTTGAAATTTTCAATTAAAAGAATTAGAATGTAGCAAATCCATGTAAGTTCAAGATATCTGTTTTCCAGAATCACAGAAAGTGGGTATCAGCTTAAAATAGAATCTACATAAGCAAAAAGAAGAAATTAAAATCCAAAATGGGCTCCATCATTCATCATGATTTGAAGCCAACCATTTTCCCCCCTTGAACATTAGGCATGAAACATATTTTCTTAACCCTTTATCGTGAATAAGATTTAAGTTATTGTAGGTATAATCATTGCATTGCATTAAATCAAGATAGAAAGTTTCATGTTACCTGTGAACCACATTCCGATCATGAAGATACTTCAAGCCACTTAAAATCTGCCTTGTGTATGCAGAAACTTGGGAGTCCCTTAATCGATACTTTTGATAAAGGCTTGCCAATGATCCTTTTGTCACAAGCTCAAGGAAGATATACAGCATATTATTGTCCTGAAAAATAAAAAATATAAATATAAATACAAATAACGAAGGAAGGGGGAGGAGAAACTTGAAATGCAATGATTATTAATTAACAAAATCAAACATAAAGCTATATTGTTCTGCACCCATATCCATTAGCCTATTGTATTTCATTCCCTTCTGTTTATAATATAAAGCTATTTTGTTCCACATCCATATCCATCGCGGTAAATAACAATTAATATATACTCTGATGGAATTGCCACAAAATTCAAGATGCTCAATGAACAAAGAATTTTCAGTCAAGTAAACGCTTGGTGATTAACAAAATGCTAATTTAAATTGCCTAATTCCGGAAAGTGTAATTATTCTTCCCTGAACATCATATTGTAAAACTTGCCAGCTAGAGAACAGCATACCTTGTCTATGCCAAGATATCGAACTATGTTCTCGTGTTCAAACTGACTCAAAAGAGATATTTCCTGGGAAAAGGCCACAAATGTTCATGTAATCAAATACTGTCATATAAGATGGAATAAACAAATAAAAATATAAGCTTTAAGAAGAAGACAAAGGTCCTCCCTCAGTCCCACCTGCTGAAGTTGGAAAATGCTTTGTTTGGCCTGGCTTCCTTCATCCAGCAAAGACACCTCCTTTACGGTAAAAAAGATCCCATCACTGCAAGAAAAGAAAATGCATGTTAAAACAAGGCAAAGTATTGTGTAAGAAAAACAGATAACCATGACCAACCCAATGATCTGTTTGCAACAAACTTAATATTAAAATAATTAGGCTCTTCTGTTTTAAGCTATGGCCTATGGGTAAAAGAAGAATTCCATAACTAAATCTGCCACAAACAAAAATCCCCAAATCATAACCAACTAATGACTAGTACTTAGTCATCAGCTGAAAGATTCTATTCATCAAATAAACTGACTTTCTAGTGTGTGTATTCTGAACAAACTTTTAGTTATAGAAGACAAGAAGTAAATCACATACACACTCCTCATATGTAAATCACCAAAGTTAGAGAAGCTCAATAGGAGTTTTCTTATATAGATAGGCCCTTGTGATTGTATTTACAATTGCACTCAGAGAGTGGCTTGGGGCTATTGGCTGGTCTTAGGGAAGGTAGCCTAGTGTGCTAAAGTTGAAATTTTATGAGAAGGTATATGATACTATTATGAGGTTGTGGTTGAGATTAGACAGTATCCACTAATCAAACAAGAGAACATTTTCCATAAAGGGTTGAGTGTTGACAGGGGCAGGTTTTGAGTCTGGGGTTTGAGGACGTGCTTGGGTGCTGAGGTGGTAGAAGAGGAAGCTGGGGATGGGGTTGGGACCACAGTGTGATCATCAGGTGCACCACAAGTTGGGGAGACACTCCCATATTTGGCCATACAAAGGTCCCTCGTGGCTTGCAAATTTGGAAACCACTATTTAGCCTTTCTATCTTTGCTGCCTTGTCCTCTGATGTGCAGCTTTCTTGCATCTTTGCATCCACTGATTCTGTTGTTTTGTTATCATTATTATCTTTCCACTCCTTCCCTTTCTGCCCTCCATTGTCTTCTGCCACTGATTTAGGTCCTGGAAGTAACGAGGGTGGCGTTACTGATCCAGACATCATTAGTTCCTCTACTGCTGTTGGTTTTAGCAACCCCAGTTGCTCCTGCATCAAATAACTTCCATCAGTGCCAAGCAAATTGACCAAATTCCACACTCCTTTTAGCTAGAAAGTGCAGAATTTGATTATTTATTTTCATACATTACTACTCAATTTGTTTACTGAATTACTGGTATCATTGCTCCTAATTAGTAAGCTATACTCATAAAATGTTTTTACATTTCAACTGCAATATTGTCTAGGATATGAGTCATTATATAATATTGTACGTAGTAAGTAAACTTAAAATGAACATGCTATATATATAAATATAACTGAAAATATCGAAATAGATATCTAATGTTCAAGTGTTTAATAGATATGAGTCAGTTACTTTTGAAAAGATTGCATGACAATTCTACATTTAAGGTATGTTCCTTCCTTGTAACCAACTCATTCTATGTGAAAGACAAACTTGATGAACAATAAGGCTAAATACAAAATGAAGATGATAATATATTTTAAGAAGCTTCAAAATGAATAGGTATGCTAATTTAATATTGGATTGTGTCCAATTCAAAAGTGATGGTTGCTGCTTCTTTAAGGCTTCTTTATGTTGCTGGTTTTTCAATCAGATTGTTTAGGTACTTATAAGCTTTTGTTGGGTGGCTGTTTTAACATACAATTTTGATTTTTCAGGTATTGACAGCATGTCATCGACAAACGATAAAAACGTAAGGTTGAGACATGCATGCGCACCAAAACGGTTGCTTAAAATTAACAGAGACCTAACACTTGCACAAAAAGAGCAAATCAAGACCACCCCATTCCGATGGGTTATTAATATGGCAGATAATTTGCAAATATCTGGTTTATTAATGTGGGAGCTGGTTAGTAGATGGGATGATCAGTGCGGGGGTTTTAAAGTAAGGCGTAGGGTGGTGCCGTTTACCCCTACTGATGTATGCTTTTCAGTGGGACTTCCCGTTGTAGGAGAACAGGTGCCAGTTGATGAAAACGAGGAATGTAATACTTTGGCTTTGTTTGAAGGGGGTGAGGTGACCGTTGATAGAATTGCCGATATGCTTCCTTTGTATCAGGAGGATGTTGCTAATTTCTGTAGATTGTATATACTCCTTGCATTTGGAGAGTTCTACTTTCCTACTTCAGGGAGACTAGTATATACTGGTTTTATTAAATTGCTAGATGACCTAGAATCCCTAAGTAAGTATAATTGGGGTCTAGAGGTGTATAATTTCTTAGTTGATAGTTTAAGCAAAGCTTCTTCTGCCATGAGAGAGGGAAAAAATCAAAGGCAAAAACATATACGGGGATGTGCAGCTGTCTTACAGGTAGGTATATGCTTACGTTTATATAACCATTTTTTGTTCTTTGTGAAATAAATTTGCATTCTATTGAGTATATTGATATTGGTTACAGATTTGGGCATTGACCCACCTCTCGGTGGGGGAAACACCGCACATCCCTGATAGGTTCCCTTTCCCACGCTTCTTAAATTGGAAAGTTGTGCGTTTGAGCAAGAGAAAAATAGAAGAAGCATTTGAAAACAATGTGGTAAGCAAAAAAAGTTAGTTGTTTGTATAAGAAGTTGACCATTTGCATACAATGTACAATTGATGTTTATCTTATGGTAGCAGATAACTATGCACTTAACAGCGACGCCTGAGGAGCTTGAATTTCAAATGGTGAAGGAAGCGTTGCAGCAGGCAGAGCACCAATTCGTGAACATTACTGAATATCAACAATTGGTGGCAGAGAATAAGCAATTTTGAGAGAGGATTTGCATTCTCGAGGCAGACGTGAGGAAGCTTAAAGATGCATCTCATCAACGCCAATCAGCGACTGAGCCTGAGAATGAGTTTGAGGGAGGGTCTCCATCAAGGGTTGATCGTGCATCCCGCTGGTGTCCATCTCCTGACATTGATATTGATGCTGAGTTAGGTGGTGATGGTTGTTTGAATGTTGAAAGAGGTGAGTGGTTAGTAAACAAGCATCAGTTTATTTTTCCGCTTATTCAAGTGTTATTGTAGATTGCCATGATGAAAGCACATTCATGAACTTGTCCATGTAGGTGAAGGTCTGGTTGGTACTCCTCTGGATCATAGTAACGATGCAAATACTGATCCTCCGTCAGGCATGGTTGGTGGGCTAGAAGAAGTGAACATTGAACATAATGTGGATGGGTCGTGTGCTTCTCAGGAGCATGATAATGATAGTAGTAATGATCCTCCGTCAGGCATGGTTGGTGGACTAGAAGAAGTGAACATTGAACAAAATGTGGGTAAGTGTGCTTCTCAGGAGCATGATAATGATAGTAGTAACGATCCTCCGTCAGGCATGGTTGGTGGACTAGAAGAAGTGAACATTGAACATAATGTGGATGGTAAGTAACGATTTGTGTATCCAGAATTAAAAAAGTCACTTCTATGAAGAGATAAACTAATTAAACCAATGTTTCGCAGATGAACATAATGTGGATTTTTCAGCAAAGCCTACAGCCAACATCGTTTCAAGAATTAAAGATAACCCAAGGATCCGTACCCAAAGTGTGTCAATTCAAAGTCCATATGTTGTGAAAACATATGTTAGGAAGAAGAAAAGGACAAAGTTGGAATAGTTCGTGAATTGGAGTTATATATATGTGAAATATGGTTGTGGGCATTTTTTTGGGTTGGGCTGGGAATGATTTTGTGATAATGTACATGTTAGATATGCTACACAAAAGTCATGGGAAATTAAGTCATGTGAAACCAAGTCATGTGAAACTCTTTTGTACATCTTTTTTAGGTTGTTTTGAATGTTATTATATAAATATATGGAAATATTATGCTCATTTTTTTATGGTTTATGTGTTCCATCCAAGCTTTATATACAGGTTTGAAGCATTATTCGCAAATAACATTTATTAGCAAATACAGGATTAACCACGTTTTTTTACGGCGTGTAAAAATTGGGTGAGGCATCAGATTTGCCCATTAACCATCCAATACACTGAATTAACCAAACTTTTACAAAGCATTAACCACGTTTTGTAAGGCATGTAAGAATTGGGTGAGGCATCAGATTTGCCCATTAACCATCCAATACACTGAATTAACCAAACTTTTACAAAGGATTAACCACGTTTTGTAAGGCGTGTAAAAATTGGGTGAGGCATCAGATTTGCCATTAACCATCCAATACACTGAATTAACCAAACTTTTACAAAGGATTAACCACGTTTTGTAAGGCGTGTAAAAATTGGGTGAGGCATCAGATTTGCCCATTAACCATCCAATACACTGAATTAACCAAACTTTTACAAAGGATTAACCACGTTTTGTAAGGCGTGTAAAAGTTGGTAACTAACCAATTAGACACTGAATAAATAACCTGAAAGTTCCTTCTTAACAGAGGATCCATGTTCCCATAAAAAGACACATAGGTCATCTATATATATCTTTTACAAAACCATTTACATAGGGTTCTAGAACATTTACATAAAATAGCAACCTTTTATACAAAATCATTGACATAGTAGAGTCAGTCTTTGTATCACTGTACAAATAAAATATATTATACACACCAAAAAATAATCATATAGATCTATGGGCAAGATAATGGTAGTTCTGTGCGGCAACCATGTCATACAAAAAGAGACAAACTTGATTTGCACCTGACCAACCTGCACCATCAACACATGTCCATCAATGTTTCTGTAAATGAACACGGGTTGTACATTATATACATAATATAGCAAGTGCTTATAACATCAAATAACACACCATCATGCAAAAAACTGTCTTCCTAATCTTCCATTCCTCAAGTATATGTGACAAGTGACTCAAAATAAACATGTCACTAGTCAACGTCAAAAGTTCCGCAAAAGGTATATGGAAAGGTTTCCTTGAATATCACATTGTCACATATTTGTAGTGAACTGTGATGATCCCATGAAATCTACTTCGGATGTTGTGAAAAGATCCATCAATGATATATTACCTCCAACCTGGACAAGGTCAAATAGGTAAGTAAAATAAAAAAACAAGGAACCAAGATATGCCAAAAATTTTCACGTGCCTCTGTATATTGATTAATAACATTGTTAAATGGAGGCTGTGAAAGATTTGGATTTTGAGGAATCCAACTGTTGTCTTCAGTAATGGACACCGGCTGATTTGTATTGAAATAAACACCCGTTGACTGTATACAGAAATAGTTAACTAATTAAATAAATGTTGAACTTCGTGTTATCAATCGTAACATTAATTAACTAACTAGTTTTACAAATTCTACAACACACCACACAAATCCAACACATCATAAAATATTAAGCCACAACACACAAGTCCAACCAATTTTACACATTTAACACAATCTTATAATTCACACAAACCATGACACTTGCATCCAACAATGCTCCACTTGTCACAACCCTAAGAGATGATCCCACCCGTAAGTTGCTTTCGCTCTGATTACCCACTTTTTCAATAATGCATTCCTACACAATTGGACATGATAATAAGTAACATGAAAAAATTATCCACAAATTATGAAAGGTGCTAAGTTATGCATAACACTTAAATTATGAAAACACCACCCATACCTCAGTGGATTGCTTGTCAACACTCTTCTTAGCTCGCTTCCTACATTTTTGCACAACTTTTTCAACTATAGATATTTTTCTCTTTGATGGAGGACGACCTTTACGTTTGACTCGCAATGGACTGCGAATTTGAGTAATTTGCAAGTCATCCGTTATGGCAACTGAGTTTGGAATTGAGACATCATTGGATCTGTTGTTAACATTGTGCCCATCCATAGAGAGCAATTTAGTTTTGATTTCAGTCAATCTTTCATGGAGCTCCTTAGATGAATCTTCAGACTCTGCAGCTACTTCAGCAACCTCATAAAAATGCTTACACAATTTGTCAAACCTGTCCATCTGTGGCTTCATTTCAGTCACACCATAGCTGCTCTTGATGTACGAATGCTTCCTTTTTATGTTTTTGCTCCATCTAGCTAATACATACTTCACTGGGACATTCTGTACCCTCTCTTGAGTGCACACACATAGCACATGACAACACAAAATACCCCTGAACTCAAACAACGAGCACTCACAGTCAACGTCATGGCTGCCACGATTAAAGATAACTTTAAACATACGCTCTTTTGTTCTATCTCCAAATACAAGCTCCTCTAACACATGATAAGTAGCAATGTTACCCTCCACGACCATCAGGGATGTAGCACAGTTCATTTTACCTCTAAATTCAGCTTGAACTTCTTTAAACTTGGCATGGGTGTATTCACATTGGAATTGCCTTTCGATTGACGATGATGACCCACAAGGAATTGTTGTGTCCATTGATCGAAAATCAGCTTCAAATTCATTTTCTGCTCTACTTTTGAGAGCATTATCATATTGTTTCACAAATTGATGCAGAGTGGTCGATGAGTTGATGTATCCATCAAAGAAAGCATGTATGCTCTCACTCCGCTGTGTTGTTGACATTCCTGTACAAAACTGATTTGAATTAGCCAAATATTCTCAAGTGATTGTTGTGGAAAACTGATTGAAATTTCAACATGAATCATTAACCAAAGAATACACTAGTAAGTGATGTTAAAAAACCTTGCAAGCATCAGGATGCTGAATTAACCATCTATATAACTGAATTAACCATCAATTTTCAAAAGATTAACCACACATTTGTAAGTGATGTATAATACTTGAAAGTTGTCAGCATGCTGAATTAAGCATGCATAGAACTGAAATAACCATTCATATTTCAAAAGATTAACCAAACATTTGTAAGTGATGTTAAAAAATCTTGCAAGTGTCAGCATGCTGGATTAACCATCTATATAACTGAATTAACCATGTATTTTCTAAGGATTAACCAAAACTTGTAACTGATGTATAACACTTAGAATTTGTCAGCATGCTAAATTAACCATTTATAGAACTGAACTAACTATTCATCTTTCAAAAGATTAACCAAACATTTGTAAGTAATGTTAAAAAACCTTGCAAGTGTCAGGATGCTGAATTAACCAATTACAGAACTGAATTAACCATCTATTTTCTAACGATTAACCATATATTTAAAAAAGCTGAGGAAAGTAGAAGTAAGCACGAAGATATCTAATTGACCACATACCTGCCCAAAAATGATTCCTCAGCATGGTGGGTGCCCATCTATGCCGCTCCTTGTACAAACCACTCAGCCAATCGTTCTGTCTAAGCTCAAATTTATCAATGAAGGAACACCATTTCTTTTCAAAATCGGCTGCTGTGTATGTATCATAAACCGTTGCTTTCATTGCAGACTTAATCTTCTTATATTCACTATATCCGCTGAGTTTTTCTGGAATTTTTTTCATTATGTGCCATAAACACCACCTATGACGAGTTGTAGGGAATACTAACTCGATGGCATTTTGCATAGCCTTACACTGGTCAGTCACAATACCAGCGGGTGCCTTTCCTAGCATACAACGAAGCCAAGACTGGAATAGCCACACAAATGATTGTGTCTTCAAATGAAACCAAACCACAACCAAGTAATGTTGATTGACCATGGTGGTTCACACCAACGAACGCTGCGAAAGGCATGTCATATTTATTTGTCAAATATGTTGTGTCAAAGGTCACAACATCTCCAAAGGATTCACAGGTAGCTCTACTTCGTGCGTCAGCCCAGAACACATTCTTAACATGAAAATCATCATCCAAATCCAACTCATAGAAGAAATTAATATTTTGTTCCCTCATTTGATAAAAGTAGCTTAACAACGCTTTGGCATCACCTTCTTTTCCAATGCTACACCTTTCCTTGCCAACAAAATTCCTCACATCTCTTTCACAAAATGATATATTATCATGGCCTCCAGCATCAGTAACAAGAGATTGGTAATTCTTGTTGATCCTCACCCCTGCATCATCATTGATTTGGATTGTTCTCTTTACATGCATGTTCATCTTCTTGTTAGCCTTGAACAATCTTGACTTCGTAGGGCTGATCTCATGAGAGTGGTTAGGATCAAACGTTTTAATGTACCATCGTCCATCTTCAGCCAACTTTGTGGTGATCTTTGCAGGACACTTATTTGCTTTAGTGGGAAGTGTCTTCAAAGTACAAGGAATTGTTGACGGACGAGTGCCTGCTCTTGAGCATGCTAGAATCAAGAAATTTATCTTCCCATCCTCTCCTTTTTTAGATGATCTGATCTTCCAGCCAAAACCCTTTATAGAAGCATACTTTCCATAAAATGATTTCACATCATCTGCTGAAGAGAAAGACATCCCTTTTGCAGGCTCCCAATTTGCATGTTCACCATTAAAGCTACCAACTCTATTACATTCACCATCAACACCATTAAAGCTACCATCCAAGTTATTCGAACTATCCATCAACTTCAACTTGTGGATGTCACACCAAATCTGCAAGAAAAATAAATATATATCCTAATTAGATCCTTCATTAGATTAACCGCATTTTAAAATTTTGTAAAAAAGTAGCTTGAAGTATTGGAGTTATCCATTAACCACACAATACACTGAAATAACCAAACAAATACAAAGGATTAACCATCTTTTTATGATTTGTAAAAACATTATTCAAGTTTCAGAGTCACTTTTTAACCACACAATACACTTAATTCACTATCAATATTCAATGAATTAACCATGTCTTTAAAGTTTTGTAAAAAATTGCTTGGATTTATCCATTAACCACACGATACATTGAATTAACCAAACAAATGCAAGGGATTAACCATGTTCTTTACAGGTTGTAAATAGCCTGAAATTTCATAGTTACCCATTAACCAAACAATACACTAAATTAACCACACATTTACAATGGATTAACCATGTTTTTCACTATTTGTAAAAATGCTATTTCAACATTCAGTTACCCATTAATAACACAACACACTACACTAACCAAATTGATCAAATTGTAAAAAAAATTATAAAAAATATATATATCCTAATTAGATCCTTCATTAGATTAACCACATTTTAAAATTTTGTAAAAAAGTAGCTTGAAGTATTGGAGTTATCCATTAACCACACAATACACTGAAATAACCAAACAAATACAAAGGATTAACCATCTTTTTATGATTTGTAAAAACATTATTCAAGTTTCAGAGTCACTTTTTAACCACACAATACACTTAATTCACCATCAATATTCAATGAATTAACCATGCCTTTAAAGTTTTGTAAAAAACTGGTTGGATTTATCCATTAACCACACGATACATTGAATTAACCAAACAAATGCAAGGGATTAACCATGTTCTTTACAGGTTGTAAATAGCCTGAAATTTCAGAGTTACCCATTAACCAAACAATACACTAAATTAACCACACATTTACAATGGATTAACCATGTTTTCACTATTTGTAAAAATGCTATTTCAGCATTCAGTTACCCATTAATAACACAACACACTACACTAACCAAATTGATCAAATTGTAAACAGAAATGATAAAAATATATATATATCCTAATTAGATCCTTCATTAGATTAACCACATTTTAAAATTTTGTAAAAAAGTAGCTTGAAGTATTGGGGTTATCCATTAACCACACAATACACTGAAATAACCAAACAAATACAAAGGATTAACCATCTTTTTATGATTTGTAAAAACATTATTCAAGTTTCAGAGTCACTTTTTAACCACACAATACACTTAATTCACCATCAATATTCAATGAATTAACCATGTCTTTAAAGTTTTGTAAAAAATAGCTTGGATTTATCCATTAACCACACGATACATTGAATTAACCAAACAAATGCAAGGGATTAATCATGTTCTTTACAGGTTGTAAATAGCCTGAAATTTCAGTTACCCATTCACGTTTCTGAATTGTAACAGGGAAAAAAATCATCAACTTGATCCATATATATTGTTTTAATTTTCATAACAAATCTCAAAGTTTTGTGCTTTCAAAACCTATCTCTAAAGTAAGATAGTAGGATAAAGCATTAAAAAACCTAGGCCATCTACATAGAACACAAACAACAGATCGGGACCTAAGTGATGAGGGATGATGAATTAATGGAGCTAACAAAAATGCAATAGACCATGATGATTGATGAAGGATTATTGGAGCTAACAAACTAACTTCTACCAAAGCTATGCTTGAGCTTCTTCAACTTGACAACTTCTTCACTTGTTACACCCTTTGAGCTGTGGTAGGAGCTGAGTTTTCAACAGTGGGGGATGGTTAAGTGAGCTGAGTGAGAGAGTTTTATTTCAGAACCCATAAGCAGAAAAAGTCATGGTTGAAGGGAGGAGGAGCTTGCTGACGAAAAAAAGAGAGGAATGGAGCATGGTGTGTGACAAAAAAGGAGGGAAAGCTTACGTTTGGGGGCTGTATATTCAATTGAAAACAATTGGAGCAGTGGGCAGCAGTGGGTCCCTTATGTTTGGTATTTTATACGGTGTTTAGGTATTGGTGTCTAATATTGGTGTCATATTATCGTTTCTGTAAGTAAAGGACTGAAAACATGAAGAAGATCGACAATCCAAGATCTTAGGAGGCATGATTTAGCAGGACTCGACAGCATTAGATCGACACAAAGAAGAAAATTCATGAATAATGATTTGAAAAGTTGGCAAAGCTTCTTGTCGATCGGGCACTAGGAGCAATTCAAGAAATTGGCTAAGTTATGAATCGACGGCAGAAAAGAGTACAAGAGTCAGATGGCTTGATGATGTTGTCTAGTAGATTGTACATATATACTAGTATTAGTATTAGTTATAACTGTCAATACACATGGCATGTTATAAAGTAGGTAGTTGTTTCTTGTCTTTGCTTATAAATAAGGCATGTCGGTAACATTGTAAAAGGTTGGATACTTGAAATAAAATCATGTACATCTCATCCAAGCAGATTCACGGATTGACTTTGAAGTATGCTTCCACTTTCAATTCAGTTCTTTACAATTCCAGTCATTTCAATTCTTGTCATTTAATTTCTAAGTTTGTTTTAATTCTTTACTTTTCAGCCTTTTACATTACAAGTTCTTTATTTTCAATCTTTTAAACTTTTATTGTAGTTTCGGTTTCCATTTTTCTAATGTTTATTTACTTGTCATTTATTTTCCTTAAAAATTATTTTCTCGTCGATGTTTATTTGCTTTCCTTTAAATTTCATGTGCTTTACTTGTTTTCATATATCTTTATGCACTTTACATGTTTTTTATTTACTGTTCTGCATTAAAACAATTTCATTTTTAAACTTGCATTAAACTCTTTTAGTTATTACATTTTTCACAGTCCTTACACCAATAAGACTTTATTAAATACACTTATGAAATTACCAACCCGAGATTCACACATTTGCTTGATAAATAATCATTTGTTGTTGGACTTTGTGTCTAAACCAAAAAATCACCTTAAACAATAAATGTTACACATTTTGGTCATGTCAAATTTGTTTGCTATTGGTGCTTGTGTGTGTGTTTTTAGAGTTTTTTGTGACATTGGAAGGAAGGTGGTGACTGGATGTGCTTCTTTCTAGTGTTGTAATGGTTGTGGTGTATATGTAATGGAGATTGTCATTTGTTTGTGTGTTGATGGTGGGTGAAGACTACGGAGATCCTTGTTGGTGTATATCAAGTTGAGGATAATTCGAAAGGAACTTAGATTCTGCAGTTTTGCTTCTTCAATGGGAGACGAAGGATGAAGGACTTTCAAAGGACATAATGGAAAAATAAAAACAGTGGGAGTTTTGACCAAGCTAAGGATGAGCTGTCAAATTTTAAATGATGGGGTATTAGTTGGCTAATTGGACCACATATAAAGGGTAAGCATTACTCCCTATTTTAGGGAGTACCGAAGAATTCAGCAAAATTTTATATAGTCAATCAATCATAAATTCTTTCATTTATGATTTTTTAATGACATGATAATTAATGATTAATTGACAGCATAAACAAGGACGGAGCCAAACTTCTTTCATACTTATATATATTACGAAACGTTACTTACATCATTAATTTATCAAAACACGGAACTCTTTTCCTGCATGTCATGAAAAAATATATAAATTGAATATACATTAAACTTTTTAACAATATATTTCTGTTTTTTCTAGTTTATACCAACCAATAACATGGAATAAAAATAATTTTCAAGGCTATTAATAATTTTAAAATTTAAAGATACTAGTTTTAACATTTTTAAAATGTTAGGGGTCATGGTTCTCCAAATAACATGTAGCTCCATCTCTGAGCATAACATTTTTTTTTCACTCAATTAAATCAAAATTAAGGTCAATTTAGATTTTAATAATAGAAACTAATATTAAATTAGTTTTTTTAGTTAGATAAAAATTAATATTATTTTAATCCCTTAATAATAAGAAATGGCATCAATTTAAGTTTTTCAATCACACGATTCGTACAAAGAAAGATGATTTTGATGATATTTGATATTAAATATCTTAAGATCAAATTAATGTCAATCAGGGACCAAAACGTTAGTTTTTTTTCCCCCCTGTATCAAGTCGGTATCATAGCAAGAATGAGGTAGAAAGTTTAGATTTTATCAAAGTTTTAAAAATCAGATTAGTCATTGAACCGATAAAGGCATTGGTTCACAGATCACTGGTTCAACCAAGATTCAACTGTGGTCGAACCGGTTATAATTAAATATATATTTTTAATTTTATAATAAATTCAATAATAAAGAAATATAATTTTATTTAAAAATATTAAATATGAGAAAAATTGTTATAGTACAAGTTAGAACACGTAAGAAGGATTCAAATACTCTTTTAAATTTGCCCTAAAATATTAAATATGAAAAAAATTGTTACAATTCCGTTATTTGAACCAATGTTTTAAAAACAAAACCGGAGATCGAACCGACGAGACCTTCGGCCCATGGTTCAATTGGTTCAACCGGTTAAACCAACGGTTGAACCGGATGGATAATAAATAAATTATAAATAAATTTATATAATTAATATATTTATACATTTACATTTTAAGGGGTATTTGGGGTGATTTTAAAGATGGTCAATTTTAAATATTTTATTAGTACTAGATAATCCACTTTTGGGCTAGCTGTAACACACTTACCACCCTCCAAATGACCATCTCTCGAAAAAGCCATCGATATTCATTGCAAAGTCTTTATATTTACTTTCATTACTTTAATTTGCATTTTTGGGTTGCAATTGCAAGTTTCAAGAGAGAAAGAAAGGAACTGTTATAGACTTCTACATTTCTCAATTCTCCATCTTCTTCTTTACTGCGTCTCAACTCCACCTCCTTCTTCCCCTTTCCATCTTTACTGTATCTCAACTTAGCTACTCCACATGTTTCCGGCCTCCGAGCACCTCACCACACCAGATCCAGTTCCGAGCGACGAGGGAGTGGTGGTGTGCAGCTCAAATGAACATAAAGAAAATTAAACAACAAAATGGAATAGATTAGAGATGAAGAAGGGGCCACATTCATTCCATGAGAATTGGAAGAATAATAAGCCAAAGTTTAGATTCGCCACAAAGAGACGGGAGCTCTTTGATAAGAATCAAGAAAATGGTTCAAGCTGAGAACCAAGAGGAGCCATGCGTTCACTCAACGAATACTCAAGATATGAGCAAATTCTCAATTTCATTCAAAAGTCATCAAATGGAGTCATACAAGTCCTATTTATAGAGTTGAAAAAAGGAGTTCTCCTAAGGCCAGGAGGTGGCCAAAATTTCTCCCTCAAAAAGGCTAAGAAAAGGTTGAAAATAATGTTCTCCAAATGAGCTTAGATCACTTAATTTCTAAAGTCCAAGTATCCATAAAGTCAAGGACTAATTTATTACATACTTTAATTGAAAAATCCTAAAACTCTAATTAAGTGTAGTTGAGTGCACTCCCAAGAGAAAGAGGTGAAACAATTTTGAGCCTCCTTCCAAATTGGTCTTCATGTTCATTAAGGTATGAACCTCTTTTTCCAAAGCTTCTTAGACCCCCCTCAATTTGACCCTTGTCATTGGTCCTCCAAGCTTCTCCAAGCTTTGATCATGAACCTATTTGGTTGAGCTTTTTAGATTCCATCGGCAATTTCTCTCCATTTACTTTAGTTATTTATTATTTATATAACATGTATTTGACAAGATAATTCAAACAATAGGTTTTATTTCACTAGTTAATTGCTTTGCTTTGGGGTTCTTATGCAACAATATATACTACATAAATGACAAATTGAACAAGATGACTTGGACTTATATTTTCGGAGCTTGCTATGCCACCAATATGTTCATATCATCATTCCACTCACAACTAATAGGATAAGAGGTCAAAAGTGTGTGTGTGTGTTTTTTTTCCTTTTAATTTTAACCATCAAATATATCCAATGACTGAAATTTCTTGGTGGAAAGATGCTGCAGGGACCTTTTGCAAGAGAGGATCTGATTACACACATTCTCTTAAAATTTAATTCAATGTTATTAAAATCGAACCGGTCATCGACTTGATCGAGTCATTGAGGCATTTGGTCACTGGTCGAACTAGTGAGTCATTGGTTGAACCGTATGAACCAATATATATGAAACTCATAAATTTTATGATGAAGATATATATATATATATATATATATATATATATATATATATATATATATTTGTAAAAAAGATACCAAGTAAGAAATTTGATGTAGTGGTAGAATTGTGTAAATGCTTCCCTTAGGTCCAATGTTTGAATCCCATCAGGTGTGTTTTGGTATGATTTTCCTGTCAGTGGCGAGGAAGCGTGACAAGGGCGGTCCAACCACAGAGTGAGTCACTAGATCAAGCCGGTTTAATCACGGTTTGATGATGTCAGCATCGGCTTACTTGCATGAGAAAGTCTTGGGTAGACACAAACCCAACACCTCATTCTTAGGTATACCCAATAATAAAATGACAACACATCCAAATTTAATATATTTATTTAAAAAAAAACTCATTTATTTTCTCCCAGTCTACCTCTCCCACTTTACCAATTCCTCTTTCTTCATTACCTCTCTTACCTTACAAGTTCCTCTCTCTTCCATTAAATTCCCACCTCTATTGAGCAACCGAATGAAGCCCAAATCTTTATAGTTAATTTAAAATAAAAAACTCATTTTTATTCTCCATCTGTCCACAAGCTCAACACCTCATCCTTAGGCACACCCAATGATACAATGACAACACATACATATTAAATATATATATATATATAAAATATAAAATTAAGACAAAAATTCATTTCTTCTTTTCCACCTTACCGGATTCTTCTCTCACTTTAAAACTCCATTGTTTCCCACCTTAAAACCCAGTAGAGCAATCAGGCCAAGCCCAACTCTTTAGTGCGTCAACTGAATAAATAAATAAATAAATAATATTAAATCAAATAATATTCATTCTAATAAAAATTAAGACAAGCCAAAAAGGAAGAAAATCATTCAATTTGATCCAAAGTGACTCCAAACACAAAATAATGGATTGCAAATAAACTAACGGGTGTTTCTTATTGGCACTGGCAAGTGCCCTTCGTTTTAGCTAATCATCGTATGGTTTCAAGGATTTTTATCTCTACTAAATTTAATTCAATTTCTCCTTTTTTGTTGGAACATTTGCCTTTCCCTGTTCATGTGTTTTTTTCGGTTTAGGTATCATTTTTGCAAAAAAAAAAAAAAAAAAGATGAGAAAAACCTTCATATTTTTTTTCATGGATTGTTGCCAATTTTTTTGCATTTGAGAATTGCCTGCGCCTAGACTCATATGGTGGTTGGTGGTTGGTTGTGTCTGGTTGCTCTACTGGGTTGGAAGGTGGAAAACAATGGAGGTTGAATGTAAAAGAAGAATGAGGAGAGAGAAACCGACACAAATGGAGAATAAAAATGAGTTTTTATTTTATTTTAAATTAAATATAAAGATTTGGGTTTCATCTAGTTGCTCTACAGAGGTGAGAATTAATGGAAGAGAGAGGATCTCCTAAGGTGGGAGAGCCGGAGAGGTAACAAAGAGAGATGAATAGGTGGGAGAAGTAACGAAGAGAGATGAATTGGTAAAGTAAGAGAGGTAGAGTGGAAGAAGAGAAATATGTTTTTTATTTTTTTAAAAAACATATTAAATTCGGATGTATTGTCATTTTATTATTGGATGTGTCTAAAGATGAGGTGTTGGATACTTCCTCTACATGCATATCCAATCTGCTTTGCTGATCGGACTAACCTATAATAAATAATATAATGATTAAATATGTTTTTAATCCCCTATAAAATAATGTAAAATTCGTTTTTAGTCCCTCATTTTCAAAACGTATATTTTTTGTCCCTAAGTTTTCAAAATAACCCACATTTGGTCTCTAAAGTTAACTTCGTGACACTCCATTTCATCTTGGTCTGATATGTCAAATGGAGTTTCACATCCCTATTTCGATATAGAAGCGAATCTGGTAGCAGTGACGTGACACTCCGTCTGATAGAGATCAAAACCAGATAAAACAGAATTAATGTTTAGGGACTAAAAGTGATCTATTTTGAAAATTTATGGAACAAAAACGTATATTTTGAAACTGGCGGACTAAAAACGAATTTTCAGATATTTGACCCTTTGACCCAAAAACATATTTCAATGCTTTTGAGATGCCTAACACACGCAGGACCTGTGTGGCAAGTTACATGGACGGAGAATCCCATGTCTCATACCTCACCTGCTACTACAATCCTACACCTCCAACTGCGAATGCAAATTGCGAAGGCATCATCACATTTCAACAATGTAAATTACTTTGTTCTCTCCACAACATAATTTCTCTCTCTCTGCACCTGCTTCTTCCTTTGCAAAATGATTCAGCACTCGCTTTTCAAACCTTCTTCCATCTCCATCTCAACCCCATTTCCCAGAATACCCCCAAGACCTTCCACTATTCGATGCGAGGCAAATAAGGATCCGTCGCTGTCGTCCTCCGAGGCTGCTGTCGTAGAACAACCTCTGTCGTCGCTGTCGGCGGCGGCGAAGTTGATAGAGGCGGAGAAGAAGAGTGGGCCCTATCCGGGTGGGTTGGGTCCACATACAGGGAGAGACCCTAATGTGAAGAAGCCAGATTGGTTGAGACAGAGAGCTCCTCAGGGTCATAGGTTCAGCCAGATACAAGAGTCACTGGCCCTTTTGAAACTGAACACTGTCTGTGAAGAGGCACAGTGCCCCAATATTGGAGAGGTTCTATTTTTCTTTTTCTTCTCTCTTTTTTTTCCTCCAGTAACTTGTTCCTTAAGAATTTAAATTGTGGATCAAAACAGTCTAGGACAAATTAAGGGACGCATTAGAGGAACTATTTTGACCAACACCAGAGATTCAGTTCTCTTGTTGGACTATAAAAATGAGATAACAATCAACAGCTGATTAATGAGTAATATGTTCAAAATCGTGGTTAATGACATCGTGAACAAGATGGATAAGTCATTAACTATCAACTGAGCTGCAGTAAGCAAGATTTTTTACTTCATTATCCAAGTTGTTGGTTAACAAGTTACCCATCTACTATAGGTTTACACCTGTTAACCAAGTTCATTAGCCAATTTCAACATGCCATTAAACACGATTTTGAACGTCATTAATCAGTTGTCCATTTCTTATTAGGAATTTTCGTTTCTGTGAGACGAAGTGGGGATGCATTTTTTGGTGCATTTTTTCTCGTGGAAGAATTTAAGTATCCATTTTTTTTTTTAATTTCAAATTTTCAATTAATTCCTTACTCTTTAATGAGAATTTGGTTTTTGATGGATGATTTTGCTAAAAGTTTGTTTTTTGATAAATGGGGTTGTGATATGAATTATTACATTATATGTGAATTTAGTATTAGCTGGTAATTAGTTAATTGCTTTGCTAACTTTAGTTAGTAGGTAAGACTTGAAGTTCATTTTAATTTCATAGTTGAAAGTGAATAACACTAGAGGAGATTTTCTCTCACTCGAAGAGTCCACTTAACAGTTTTGTTCCTGACTGGAATAAGGAAGGTTAAGTTTGATTTTTGATAAATGGGTTTGTTTGAAACTTGAATTTTGATAAATTGGTTTGTTAAAAATTTGATTTTTGGTAAATGGGTTAGTGAATTTTTATTTATTTTTTTTGTATTTTTGATAAATCCGTTCATTGAAAATATAGCTTTTTGATGAAAACGACAGTATTATTTTGTCCATCCATGTAGGATAATGTTTGATTGTTGTTGTATTCTTGCCCTTTCAGTTGAATTACCACTTATGTTATTAGCTACTTTCTTTTTGTGTAGTGCATTGCTAATTGCTATGGAAGTAATACGTGGAAACAGACTAAGAAGTTATAGTAAAGCTGTTTAAATCTAGTAGTAAGAACTAATAGTTGTGGCTGTGGTTGGTATGAGCCTTAAGATGCTGCTTCAGAAGTTTTCAGTGACAGAGTGCTTGCATTGGTTTTGTTCAGTCTTTGATTGTAGCAGCTTTATGCTATGATGAGCTCTACTTATATATATATATATATATATATTTCACATTACTTTGAACTGTTTTTGTCTATTTTAACACCATGCCTTGCTCTAACTGCTAATTAATGTGATTTTGCTTTTTATTTTTTTGAATCTGTTCTTCCTTGCATAAAGAGTTGCTTAGATAGCAATCCTTCTGGTTATAGTTAGCGTTGATTGATAGTGATTTTGGGTTTTACTTGGATTACAGAACCAATACGTAATCAAACTTGCTAGACAAATAGCTGTTTGAAGTGAGAAAGAGAGAGAAACTGCATTCAGATGGAATTAATAGTGTTTTCTGTAAGATGTTTAAGGTTCAAATATAAAGTTTTGACTTTTGACCTTTCCACTCCTAATCTCCTATGGACAGTGTTGGAATGGAGGTGGGGATGGTATAGCAACTGCAACGATCATGGTTCTTGGGGATACTTGCACCCGTGGATGTAGATTTTGTGCTGTGAAGACCAGCAGAAACCCGTCACCTCCTGATCCAATGGAACCAGAAAATACTGCCAAGGCCATTGCAAGTTGGGGGTTCGTATATGTTATGTTGACGTTTATGTTGCACTATGAATTCATAATCTACTCTGCTGATTTCTTAATGTGTATGAGTATAGAGAGAAGAAATCTATTTAGGTACTGCACTGCTGCTAAAGACTAATTGGTTGCATATCCTTTAGTTGGCTAGAAACTAAAGGAGTTTGTATTTTGACTACAGTTATGTCATTGAACACGCATTCTAAGTTATCTTTGTTAACATTTGCATCATTTCCTAGCATTCAGGTCATATTGAAACTTCAGCATATTTCCACTTAGGCTAGGTGATTTTGTATTTATGGTATTTTCTTGTCATCTTACCCCAGTGATGATGACCTGGTTGATCAAAGTTGAAAGTAGAACCTTCATCAAGTCTCTTGCTTTATTCTTATTTTTTCCCCTCTCAATTGCCTCTCCTTTAGTTAACTGCTGTAAACACACTTCCTATTGTTAGATTGAGTTATTCTTGAATCTTGTCTCAGGCTGATTAGTCTACATTAGACAGTATATGCCTACCACTACTTTAATAAGTCAATGTAAAAGACCAAAGAAAGATGCAGATGAATAATACTTATGTCCTATGCTTGATATTCAGCAAGTCCATTTATGCAGCATGCTATGTATGCTGAATAAGTTTAAGCTTTATGGTGGTTTACTCTCTGTGTTTTCTTTGGTGAATTTGCTTGGAGTGGAATGCTTTAACCATAAGGATGCATGGTTTTTCTTAGATCTGTTATGGGATAAGATTGTTTTCCTATTGTCTCTTTAGTCTTTAGTGCATAGCCCATGATTTCTTTAAAAGAGGTCTCCTTGACAGGCATCAAAATGGTTTGACGAGCTTCATTTTGTAGATAAGTTTGCTTGTATGTTTGTTATGGCTCTTATTTCTGTGTTTGTCCTGTGGTCTCCTCTTTATCTTAATCTCTCTTTGCTTTGTCTAATAAAATGTCTTCTTTGATCAATAAAGAAAAAAAAGAAAAGAAATATAATTAGTGCAAATCATATGACATCATGCAAGGGTCTATGGTAAAAATAGAAAAATTTATTTGTTTTCGTGCTTGATACTTTGATTGATGTTATTCTTTACCTATTTATTTCAGTCAATAAAATATAAGCACTTGTATAATCTGAGGCAATGCTTAGATATTATGCCTTTCAATTTGCACGCCCTAGGAAACTCTAATGAGTCCTTACCAGTTACCAGAAAGTGTTAGCTAATGGAATCAATTTTCTCGTACATACAAATATCGTTCACAATCTTTACAGCAATTTGTTTGATTATGGTCAAAATCAGATAAGTACCAAAAAAGATCATCTTGATGGTCATTGCTTCATTCAGCACACATGATATATATTACCACAATTAACTTCTCGCAGGGTTTTTGCAATTTCTGATAGATTATCAAGTTCAGATCTTTGTACAAGTTGCAGCACTTAGACCTTGGCCATATCGGCACATCTCTTTCATATAGGATATACTTTATATAAATTGTATTGGATCTTATTCACTGTTAATGGCATTGATTGGCCTGTGTAGCTGATCCCACCTAGTAGAATAAGGCTTGGTTGTTATTGTAATTCCCTGTTAATTACAAGTGGTCAAATTTTCAGGGTGGATTATATTGTCCTAACAAGTGTGGATCGTGATGATCTACCTGATGGAGGGAGTGGGCATTTTGCTCAGACTGTCAAAGCTATGAAGGTGCATTGATATATTGGACTTTGTTTGAAGATGCATTTTACAAAGTATACGATGCAACACACACAAGTTTGAGCATAAACTTGATGAAGTGTGATTGCTTTTGCAGAATCTTAAACCTGAGATCATGGTTGAGTGTTTAACCTCTGATTTTAGGGGTGATCTGAAGGCTGTAGAAACTCTGGTTCACTCAGGTTTAGATGTCTTTGCTCACAACATTGAGACAGTCAAACGTCTCCAAAGAATTGTCAGAGATCCCAGGGCTGGGTAAGTTGCACGTTGATCCAACTGCTTTGTCATAACCCTAAGAATGTTATTACAAAATATCAACCATTCTTTTCTCATAAGTAAAATAAAAGCTAAAAGACAGAAATTCTTTTAGTGGTGAATGCATACAAAGGAAAAGAAATACTTTTATGGAATTTTTTTTAACTGGCAGTATCAAGGCATAAACATAACTAATATCTAAAGAATGTATGAAATGAGTGCAAATAAATTTTCAATTTTACATTACTTCATGTTTATGTGAAGTTACAGTTACAGGAGCCTTTTCATTGGGGCACTTCCTGATAATGAATTACATATGACAGGAATAAAAAGATAACTATCAAAGAATAAAGGTATAAAACATGTTTCAACAGTAGAATTAAGAAATTAGTTTTGCATAATGATCTTTCTCGACTTGACAACCAAGTCATTGCTCACCTATTCAAATTTTACCCCATTTTTTAGTTCTTTCTGTGTTCTCTGTCAGGTGTTAAGTTGGATGACACAGGGTTAATATCTAAAAATATGATAAACTAATTTCTAGTTTTTTGAAATTATCAATTCCAATTTCCTCTTTCCCTATTATTCATTGTTCTTAATGTAAAAGAATAACAGGGTTTTGAAAAGCTATGTGATAGGGACCTAGAGCCCAAAGGCCCAATGGGGCCAGAATTACTAAGTTTGACACAAGGGTGCATGATGCACTTGATCCAGGCCAGCATAACTAACTTTGCTGATCTGGCAGGAGAGAGAAAGAGGGTGAGAGAGGCGTGTTTCAGCAGCTGGGAATATATTGTAACGGGGGAGGGTCATCACAGTTTAGGCTGGAATTGGGACTAGACTTGGGAGAGAGAGGCACTCTCGAATTGCCTTAGGTTACCTTTTTCATTGCTCTGTATTTTCTTCTTCATCTCAGCACTGTAATTCCTCATTACAGGCTAGGGATTATCAATAGTACACTACTTTTCTGCTATTATTCTGTTCTGTAATTCTGGGTTCCTAACACTATGCTTGGTGGAAAAATAAAAGGGAGCTTCTTTAAGAGATGTTCTTCCTTTTAGACGATCCATATGAAAGTTTGTATATAGAGAAAAGTCAATGGTGACAGAAATCTAGCATATTTTGCATCAAGCAATCTGGATTATGAATTGGCATGCAGTCACAGACATGCATTATTAGCTTCATAGATGTCTAATAGGATTGTAGATTTTATTTCAGCCAATAGGTGATGAAAATTATTGACATGTTTAAGTCACCTAAATTCATATTGGGTATATGTAAAAACATGCATGGGGCACATCCCTAGGGTGCACTCGTGCTTTTGGTTGCATACAACAGGCATGGAAAGGTTATATCCTGTCGAAATTGGTCATTATGGCACATTATGTCGCTTACTTCATTTTTGTTAAATTTTTTCAGCTCTTGTTTGGTTGCTGCCCTATTATGTGTTTAGTGTTTTGCTTCTTCCGTTGCCCTGCTGATTGAAATTTTTAAATTCATAATTTGAAGCTGCTGACATTTCAATTCAATGTGGTACCTAAAGCCAGATAAACAAGGACAAAAAGGGAGGGGGAAGGGGGTGGAGGAAATGTCATAGTTAAAGACTGCTGACTGCAGTTTGACCAATTATTTTATTAAATGTATGAGGGATACATTCAGTAGTAAGGAGAGTAGACTAGATGGAGGGCAATCCAATCGCCAGAGGCAGAGGTAGGCCAAGAAAAACTATAGGAGAAACTATTAAGTAAGATTTAGAGGCCAATGATTTAACTATAAACATGATTCATGATAGAACATTATGGCGCCGTTTGATCCATGTAGCCGACCCCACCTAGTGGGATAAAGTTTGGTTGTTGTTGTATGAGGGATACATTATTTAAAATTAAAACTTACAATCTGTTTTCTTAGGATACGTTTGATAAGCATTAATACACAGGACAACACAGGACAAGCAGGACAGCACAGCACAACCCCTTGAGTCACAGGACAACTTTTTGTCATGTACATCGTTTGATAGATAATGGACAGCACAAGTAAAATAATATTAGTTTTACTATGATACCCTTTGTAATATATATTATTAATATATGTAAGTATTAGTCAATATATATATATATATATATATATTGAGGAAAATGGGGTTATAGCATTTCATTCATAACCAAATCATAAACACAAGTAGGACATATATATTATTAATATATGTAAGTATTAGTCAATATATATATATATATATATATATATATATATATATATATATATTTCTTTTTTGAGGAAAATGGGGTTATAGCATTTCATTCATAACCAAATCATAAACACAAGTAGGACAATAGTCAAAGTCTTGAGGGCTAGCCTTATATGTAGCCACCCTAGCTAGAGTATGAGCAACTGCACTGGGATCCCTCCTAGTGAACTCAACATGCGAGTTTAAAAAAGAAGAATTAAACAGAGATTTGCAGTCTGAAATGATAGCACCAAAAGCAGAATAGTCATTGTGGCTGCTGTTGAAACTATCTACCACATATTTTGCATCCAATTCAAAAATCACTTCCTGGAGCCCAAGGTCCCTTGCCCACTGTAAAGCTGAGAGGAGTCCTAAGCCTTCACCTTCATGAACTTGAAGTTTGGGGCTGTAGGAGATAGTTCTTCACCTTCATATATAGTATATATGATAATATATTATTACTACCATAATAATATTATATATTAGATAGAGAGAGAGGAGAGAGAGAGAGAAGAGAGAGGGGTAAGGATAATTTTATCTTTTTTGGTAGTCTGTCTATGAGACAAAAAGTTGTCCCATGGTTTGGTGGGGGACAAAATTTTGGGTTTTTGTCTTGTCCCTCACCCTTTTTTTTGTCCTGTCCCCTGACCACTTTTCAAATCAAACAGGGGACAAATTTTTGTGCTGTCTAGTCCCCTGCGTTTTTGCAAATCAAACGCACCCTTTGACTCGTTTTTCTCCATTCTAAATAATGATTTGCTCAGTTCTACTCCTTATGCATAGTATGGTTGCAGGTATGAGCAAAGCTTGTCAGTTCTAAACCACGCAAAACATGGCAAGGAGGGCACGATAACAAAGTCTTCTATAATGCTGGGCCTAGGAGAATCTGATGATGAGGTGAAGGAAACAATGGCAGATTTAAGGGCCATAGGGGTTGATATTCTGACACTTGGTCAGTATTTGCAGGTTAGTGGGTGTAAAATGCTTTAGTTTTGGTGCTTTCCATAACTGCTTATCATAACCTTAGAAATTGGATATGAAAATTCTGTCCATGCTTACAGACGTTGCCACATGATCTCATAATTTGAAGTTGCTATAACATGTTTGGTTTAATCTATTGACTACTCTATGGTTGGTTCAGCTGACAACTCACCATTTCACCTTGCTAGTCTTATTCTCTATTGGTTGTGGTGTAGTTAATTAAAAAAATGTTATTGTTGCAGCCGACTCCTTTGCACCTGACTGTCAAAGAGTACGTTGCACCCGAGAAGTTTGCTTTTTGGAAAGAATATGGGGAGTCTATCGGTTTTCGTTATGTTGCCAGTGGGCCACTGGTAAGCTTAGCAGATGCATTAGAATATGGTTAATGTACCCTTCTTTTGGTATGGCATAACAATAACATACACATTATCTGCAAAGTGACAAAAATGGCAAATCTTTTCTATACATAGATGGACATACCAGATGTATTATGCTTCTATTATCCTCCTCCATAAGCCAACTTCAGTTGATAAATTGTACAATCACCTTATCAAGTTATCATCCTTTAAGTTACAAGATCCTCACTGAAAACCTGTTATTTATTGTGTTCTGTAGGTACGATCTTCATACAGAGCTGGGGAGCTGTTTGTTAAGACAATGGTACGAGAAACAACCAAGAATGCTGGTGGCTGATTGTTGCAGCTACCAAGATAGTGTGAAGTTTATGGCTCAGGAGCCAAATATATAAATATTCTTTGATATTTTAAAAAGTCTTTTTTTTTTTACACAACAGTATCTTGGGGGGTGTATAAGTAGTTTATAGTCTGATTTATGAAATTTGAAAGAATTGTAATTTCAAGAAATTAAAATGTTAGAATATAATGTAGGTAGAGTTCTCAAAGTGGTCATGTTGAACCCAAACAATGAATTCACGGGAGCTCAAATGTGGAGCTTTTCTTTTCTAAGTTAACGTTTTTTCTTAATTTCAAATCATATTGTGTAATCTTACACCAATTTTCTTTAAAATTCAAATGTTCAGGTGCAGACCCAACAATTAGCTATCACTCTACAGATTCTTCTTCGCAGAATTTGTCGAATTCTTTTGAAGTATATTCTTTTCCATGATCACTCCTTAGACTAGTCTTGATGTGGTGACCACTTGATTTTCTACTAGTTGCTTGAATTTCTTAACGATCTTGGGGACTGCTAATTTTTCTCTTCTGAAGTATACCAGTCAGTGTAATCAACAATGAATAGGATAAAGTACCTGTTTTGATAATGAGTCAAAGTCCTAATAGGTCCTCAAGTATCTCTATGGACGAGCTCCGGTGCTTTCTTGGCTCTCCATGATTTCCTGGATGGAAATGGTAGTCTGTTACTTGCCAGGTAAGCAGCTTTCACAAACTTCTTTCGCTTCTTTGTTCCTTGGCAAAATCTCTCATCATATTTTTCTGGTAATATAAATTCAAATCATGATAGTTGGAGTGCCCAAATATTCATCATCATAGCCATGAATTATCAACTTACACCTTCATGGCAGTGTCGAATCTCCACTGGATGGGAAAATCTCTGCATTCTCTCATTTTACACTAGCTATTACAAGATTTTTTTTTTCTTTCTTATCATATATAGTGCATCAGTGCATGTATCTTTTTCAAAATATATTGTGTAGCCATGTTGCATCATCTAGCCAACACTCACTAAATTCTGTGCCAGGCCAAGAACTAGTAGAATATCACTTAGAAAAACTGCAATGCAGCCATGGTGGAAGTCATTAGTCATGCCTTATTCTTATGGATTTTCAAGCTTGTTTACTAAGTAAGAAGGCGTGTTCCTTTTTTTTCTTCGGTAGGAACAAGAAGGTGGATTATACATTAACATACTTTGAGATTGTTTTTCCTTTATTGACTGTAATCTTTGCTTTAAAATGACAAAAGAAACTTGTTTTGACTTCTTGTGGTACTCATAATGACAAATCCAAGTGCAGTGTTATCCATGGATAACATTAATTATAAATAAGACACTCAAACAATCATGTACTTTGCAGGAGTAACCATGAAAGGCTCTAGATGATAAAAGTACATCCTGATCTAGAGCAGTTGCAGTACAATGTTTACATTTCCCCCAAGACATTCCATTATGGTCGAAGCAATACACTCAGCATCTCATTCCAAATATCAGGCACCCCAGGGAGGCACCAATGGCTGCAATCAGAGGAATTGCCTGTTCCTGGTTTCTGCCTCTCATCTTGGCTTACTGCTCTTCTGTACACTGAAGGATGCCCATCTCGGCGTAAAGCAGTCATTGTTGTAATATCTTGCAGATATACTGGAAACCTCATTCTCTTCAATACTCCTTTTAGCACAACCAATGGCTCAGGAACATGTTGGTTGAAAAATGGTAGAGGTTGCTTCTGATTATAACATTTCCAACCATTTTGCCTGCATAAAAAAAAAAATAAGGAACCAAAGGATGTGAGTGAAGCAAGATTGATAGGTAGAGTCTATGTCTTAATTGGAAAAAAGTGGATCATGGTTCAGTTTTAGGCAAATAGAAATAGGTAGTACCTGTTATGCCTAGGTGACATGCTTCTAAAAATGACTTGGGTCCTTTTAGGATCTAAATTTAGGTCCACCCACCTTGCCCATGTACCAAGTCCTTTCTGATAAGCAACCATAGGATTCATGTTTCTGATGAGACTATTCCCTTCCATGTAATAATCCCACCTGGTATTAATCAAGACTGACCCCATAAGGATGTGAAACTGGCAAAACATTGATCTATTGAGCAAGGAGCATATAAATGTGAGCTATTTACTGAGAGTTTAAGCTTAAATAGAGGAAATGCAATGGTTAAAGAATGATAAAGCTTTCTTACGAGCTGGTTTCATCAGAGTGAGTCCACCAATGAGCTGAATCAAAAACAAGAATATCAACTCCTCTCCAAGACCTTGCATTCTCTTCAATCAAATCCAACTGTAAAATTCTCTTATTTTCTGGCCCTTTCTTCAGTTCTACCAACAGTGGTGCCCAGAAGAACTCAATTGATGTCTCAAAATCCTATAGGTGAACATTATGAGGTCAATCATTTTCAGACATGGAAAAGAAATTAGGCTTGATCAGTGTCTTACCATAGCATGAAAGGCCATTGCAGGTCCATCATAGGTCACCCTTTTCCGACCAGTTGGAATAACTCCTTGCACTAAGCAAACAAGAGATTCCCATTGATTTCTCATTATTGAATCACCAACCAGCATTATTCTCTTTCTCCTCATTCTTCCAAGAAATCTTAATGCATCAAACCTATACATGTCATCAAGATGTTAAATTTAGAATATGCAGAAGTTTGTCAATGACCAAGACTAAGTGTTGAATTGATTTACAAACTCATTACTGCACAAGCTTCCCATATCCTTGCTAATTGCAACTATATATAACACAAATAATTTCACAGGGAAGTTTCACATATCAGACAATAACATAAGGGGGTTAACAATTCAGATCAATGAAGGGTTGCACCAGGAGCATCACTAACATGCCACCCTCCACTTAATAAAAAGTTACATTGACAGAACAGAAGATACATATCACAAATCTTCAACATATTATTCTCTGCTTGTGAGAAGTGAACACTCAAATTAATTAACAAAAAATCCAAGTCAGTGTAGTAAAAGTTTGTTTATTAAGTCGATGCAGGGTATACTGTCTGTTAACATCTTAATTCTCGTTGTATTAATAATTATGTTCATAGATATGATAATATATTATATACTAATGAATAATATAGTTTTAAAAAATAAACATTGATCTTTATGTAAATTTGAATCTTAAAAACTACATTTTTATGTGGCAAATGCTAACCAATGTCTTACTGGTTAAGAAATTTTTTCAAAACATAAGTTTTTATTGAGAAGTGACATATTTAATATATTAAAAAGTAACGCATCTAGTATTTCTATAAAACTTGTCTTTCTTTTTTTTTCCTTAGCAAGACCCTAGATATATTATATAAAGGGTTAAATATATTTTTAGTCCCTCAAATATGGGTGATATTCGGTTTTAGTTCCTCATTTTAAAAACGTATTTTTTTAGTCCCTCAAATTCTAAAACGTACGTTTAAATACTAAAGCTGACATATTTTAGAAATTGGGGAACTAAAAATGTTGTTTTCCAAACGAGGGACTAAAACCGAACATTACTCAAATTTAGGGGACTAAAAACATATTTAACCGTAATATAAATATATACCTTGGGATGGAACAACTATTTGGTATCCACTTCCACTTCTCATAGTCTGAATCTGGCCTCCCATTCTTTTGACAAGAAACTGCACTGCTCAGATAGGGGCAGTTAGCATCATAGAGAGGGTATGTTTCATCATAAACCCATTTCCCAACTGAGAAGTCACATCTATTCCAAGAATCTCTCTTGCTTTGGACCATCTTAGCATCATCAGCTTCAACCAGAAAGCCTGCCTCACCCTCAAGGTCTAGCAAAGATAATGTGCATTGGAAGAAGCTTAGAAAGATGCTACACAACAAGAAACATGAAACCAAGTGAATCTTTTGTGTTGCCATGGAAGACCAAGGTGAGAAAGCTTAGAGTGTGAAGGGTCCCATAGGATAGAAGGCTTATGGAGGTTGAAAGGGCGTTGTGTTGAAGTAAAGTGTTTCATCAAGGCATGACTTAAGGTGGTGTGGACCAAGGAAATATGGTGCTTGTACTTATTGCCATTCCTGACACTAGTAATTGATATCTGTGTTCCTTTTCTTCTTTTCACCATTGATAGTGGTACCTTTTTGTTCTCTAATGAGTAAATTGATCCTTAGAATAGAATAAGTAGTTATATGTTTGGTTGATATGAGCAGGCATGTTCATTTACTATATGGTTGTCTAATACATTTAGGTAGTTTCGGTGGGTAGATCGTTTTTTACCTCCTTTCTTAGGGGAAAATGTATAATATATAATACCTCTTAAATTGTACTTCACTTTGTATAAACTACCATTAACTTTTCATTCAAGATAAAAAGTCTTGAACGGTTTTTTAATCTGTATATAGACCCTTCCATACACAAGTTCAACAAAAACCATTTATAACAACAAAAACCATTTTATATATATATATACATATATCATTATACTAACATTCATAAAAATGATTTTTTTTAAATTTTTTTTATGGTTAAATGAAAAGCTACTCTCATTAGCTTTTGGGGGAAAAAAAACACTTAAAATAATTTTTATGATTTGTAAACAAACACAAAACAACTTTTGCTTTTGTTTAAAATCTCTAAAAGATAATTTCTAAATTATTAATGTCAAAAGCACTTTTTTTTTAATACGTAACAAACATGACCTAATAGTCATGTGATAAGTAATTCATCATTGCTAAATTGCCAAAGCTAAAGAGAATTGCTGTGTAGGTAATACTAAATTAACATGTTACAAGCACAAAGTCATAGCTTATTCCAAACTGGCATGTAAATAAACTCAACAATTAGAGGCCAAAAGGGTGATCCCAAATTTCATTATATCCAGTATAACATCACCAAGTCATAAGGCTGCTGATATGTAAATAAAAAATCCAATATCTCCAAAATGGCATCAATTTTACTAGTTACAAAATACAAAATATTCTTCCTGCAACATATACAATTCCAAAAGCACATTATCATTTTAGTCATAAATTTATAAACACCAACTATATCTATTTACTTTTCCCTAAAACAAGGTTCTAAGAGGACACATGTCAGCTTCTTCGTGTTAAGATTAAATTCCCTAAGTTTTGATGATTCCAAATACTTGAGTATGATTCTATTGAACCATTTGAAATCGTCTGATGTATTTGTTCAAGTGTACAGAATAATAAAAGCATGCTACCCGTCTATTCTTAATTGTCTAATGAAGTCACTCATATACTTAGACTACTATGCTTGACCTTAAATATCAAATCGATACTGGCATCACCTGTCTTACTCAATCGTCTAATGAGTTTAATAGCATATGTGTCCTATGGAGATATTGTAACACCCCGTTTTTCGTTGAATACTTTTTGTATGTCTTGTTTGTTAGGAAAGTTTAGAGCGAGCTAAGTGGGGTTTTAGGTGGAAAATCTCTTCCTTAGGCTTGTGTCTTGTGACTTTCTGAGTCATAAGCACGGTCATGCTCAACAGGGAGCACGACAGTGCTCGTTGGGAAAGGGAGTCTCGTTAACGGTAAGTTGAGCACGGTCGTGCTCGTTGGGAAAGGGAGTCTCGTTAACGGTAAGTTGAGCACGCCCGTGCTCAACAGTGAGCACGCCCGTGCTCAAGTGCAAACCGCGCCTCGCAGGCGCTAAGTCAAGCACGCTCGTGCTCAAGGAGGAGCACGCTCGTGCTCAAGGAGGAGCACGACCGTGCTCGAGTATGTGCCTTTATAAGCAGAACAATGATCGATGGTTTACGTCATAAACCCTATTTTGGCATCAGCAGCCAACCTTAGTGCGGCAACAACCCTTTCATTCCCTATTTTCTCTAAACCCATTGCTTTGTTGGAGCGATAGAGACTCTTAGGAACGTCTAGTTCATCTATGTCAAATCGGTATAGGTAACGGTTTTTTCTCTTTTGGTTTCCTTTTCTATTTTTTTAGATTGAAAACTAATTGGTTGATGTTCTTGTTTGACCAAGGCTTAGAAGCAAACTGAGCCGCTTGAGGGAACGTGACAGGTTTGCCGTCTAAAGTTTTGCTGTGGAATCTTCATACTAGGTATGGGGAGAAGGATAGTGTAGACATTAGGCAAGGGGGTAGCGTAAGATGAGGGGTTCCCATAACCTCGTTATATGTTATTGTAACTGTTATTAATGTCATGTTATGTTTGATTATGACTATGCCTAAATTGTTGTTGATGCCATGATCTGCCTGGTTGTATGAGTTAATTGTTTATATGTTTAGTTGGATTAATGGGTATGCCTATTTTTTATAAACGTTGAATTGTTCATGATGTGGTATGCCTATTAATTTGTCTTATGCCATGAGTTTTGGTTGAATTGGTATGAATACCTATGTTACGAATGTTGTTGTAGTGATATGGATTATGCTGATTATGTTGGCTGAATATGATGTTAATTGAGTGATGATGTTGTTGTTACGTTGGACACGTTAGTAAGACCCTAATCGGATTTAATTAGGACTCTTAGTTAACATAGGGATTAAAGGATTAATTCCCCAATGCTTCATAAAACATGAATTGTTAGTGAGAGGTGAGGTTTAATGCCAAATAGATTATTTAAAGGACCCTAGGATCTGATTTGAGAGTGTTAGGGAGTTTTGACTCCAAGAACAACAAGATGAATCTGCCCAAAATAGTACGGCTGGCCTAGGAGCACAGCTGCGCTGAACAGGGAGCACGCCCGTGCTCCCAGTTGTATTAGGGAAGGCAGGCTGCGTGTTGAGCAAGGCCGTGCAGGTGCTTCACTTAAGTGATAGCACGACCGTGCTGGAGCGAGCACGCCCGTGCTCCCCCTACTGGTCAGAACGTTAACTTAATGGAATTAAGGGGTGTTTAACCCCAATAATGTGATAAAACACCAATCAAAGAAGAAAGTGTTAGATAACTTAATTAAATGATTAATTAAGACGAATCAAGAATAATAAGTTGGTTAAGTTGGTGCCCATTGGGTTACCACACGTTGATACACTTTGGTGCTTTTTGGCCAAAGTGCCCTCGATGCGTTTTGGTCGAGGCGTTGATGAGTTGAACCTTGGTGCTTTTTGGCTAAGGCGTTGGTGTTGACGTTGTTGATGATGGTGATAAGCCTTGGGCTCTTATTGACTCAAGCAAAGGAGGTGGTTGCCTTGTTTGCTGTTGTGTTCATGCATTCATACGTTGAAGTTGTTAGTAGGGGAAGTTCAACATTGGGGAGGTCGTCCTAGAGTTCGACGATCTGACCAAGTCTCGGGAGGTTCACCCAAGGTTTGGTGAACCGTGCGCCCCCGAGGTGGCGTACCCTCGTTATGGTTTGTCGGCTATCCAAGGGGTTCACCCATGGTTTGGTGAACTGCTGGGGTTGGTGCTTTTATGGCCAATGTGGATATGTAACTCCGAAGTTGCCTTCCTGAGATAGTTTGGATCCACATGCATAACGGAGTAGCGGAGTAATGTTGCACCGCATAGCATACGTTGGTTGAGATGACATGTTGATTTGATTATTATATTATGCTGATGTTATATGTTATGTATTGCTATGCCATGCTATGATGTATGTTCATCTTGCTTAACTACTTCCATGCCGATGTGTTTACATATTTTCTTACTCCCCGTTTTCTGTTTCTGTTGTGGCATGTATCTCTTTATGCAGAGGATGATAAGCAGCTAGTGGAGGAGTGACTCTAAGGAGCCGCGACTCTAGTTAGGATGCTTAGTTTTATAGTTGTTAGTTGTTTTCAGTTTCGTTGTATTCCGAGGATTTCATCCCGGAACGGTTATACCAGCTCTGTATGTGACATCGGGGTTGGGTTATGTTTATGTTTCTGTTTTATTCATTTTAAAGCTGTGTTTCTTTCCGCGTTAAGTGGTACAATGTGGTATCTTTCTATCAAGTTTTATTTTAATCAAATAAATGCATGTTTTTATATTACCTCTTTTAAGTAAATGTTTTATATTAACGTGCGGGGTAGAAGGGTGTCACATTTAGTGGTATCAGAGCAGTTCGTCCCTGTCCGGATGTGGTATGAGTCTGTTGTGTGCTCTTGTTTCGATTGTCTATACTTGTTATAGACAATGATGCTTAATGTTGTGAGCCGTTGGCTTTTTCCTGCTTTAAGTTTGCTGTATTAATAAGCTGCTTTGGGCATTTACAGGAACTTATGGCAGGTAAAGGAGGCAGAAACAATCAGGCGATCGCTGACGCGTTGGCACTCCTTGCCAATGCAATCGGTCAAGTTCAGAATAACAACAACGGGGGACCGGCTGAGTTTCAGGGTCTTGACAAGTTCCAGCGAAACAATTCGCCATCTTTTAGAGGAGCTTACAACCCCGAGGGAGCTTTGTTGTGGATGAAGGAGATCGAGAAGATATTCAGAGCTATGGACTTCAATGATCAGCAACGAGTTATCTTCGCCACGTTTATACTCACGGAGGAGGCTGAGCACTGGTGGGAGAACTGTTGTAAGAGGATCATGGCTGAGGGTACATCAGTCACCCGGGCTGTGTTCAGAGTAGGTTTCTCGAGAAGTATTTTCCTGCGGATGTACGTGACAAGAAGGAAATGGAATTCTTGGGGGCTGAAGCAGGGAAATATGTCGGTGGGCGAGTATGCAGCAAAGTTCGAAGAGCTGGCTAGGTACTACACACCTTATCAGGTCATGGTTGATGATTGATCAAAGTGTGTAAAGTTCGAGGATGGTCTTCATCCGGAGATCAAGCAGGCGACCAGTTACCAGGAGATCAGAGTCTGCCCAACCTTGGTGAATAAGTTTAGGATCTTTGAGGATACCTACAAGTCCAGGGTTGCCAGTTTCAGGATTTCAGATGGTCAGAGCGGCAAAAAAACTGAGCAGAAGGATAAGGGCAAGCAGTGTTACGCTCCGACCGACCGGGGTTTCAAGTAGAGTGGCAGGAAGCCACCGTTTTCGTATGATAGGTCCAGGGGTGGTAACTCCAACTCATCTAGGCCAATGAAGTGCGGCAAGTGCTGGCCCAGGAGCACAGCCGTGCCGAACAGGGAGCACGCCCGTGCTCCCAGTTGTATTCTGGAAGGCAGGCCGCGTGTTGAGCAAGGCCGTGCAGGACAATGAGCACGACCGTGCTTCACTTAAGTGACAGCACGACCGTGCTCCCCCTACTGGTTAGAACGTTAACTTAGTGGAATTAAGGGGTGTTTAACCCCAATAATGTGATAAAACACCAATCAAAGAAGAAAGTGTTAGATAACTTAATTAAATGATTAATTAAGACGAATCAAGAATAATAAGTTGGTTAAGTTGGTGCCCATTGGGTTACCACACGTTGATACACTTTCGTGCTTTTTGGCCAAAGTGCCCTCGATGCGTTTTGGTCGAGGCGTTGATGAGTTGAACCTTGGTGCTTTTTGGCCAAGGCGTTGGTGTTGACGTTGTTGATGATGGTGATAAGCCTTGGGCTCTTATTGGCTCAAGCAAAGGAGGTGGTTGCCTTGTTTGCTGTTGTGTTCATGCATTCATACGTTGAAGTTGTTAGTAGCGGAAGTTCAACATTGGGGAGGTCGTCCTAGAGTTCGACGATCTGACCAAGTCTCGGGAGGTTCACCCAAGGTTTGGTGAACCGTGCGCCCCCGAGGTGGCGTACCCTCTTTATGGTTTGTCGACTATCCAAGGGGTTCACCCATGGTTTGGTGAACTGCTGGGGTTGGTGCTTTTATGGCCAATGTGGATATGTAACTCCGAAGTTGCCTTCCTGAGATAGTTTGGATCCACATGCATAACGGAGTAGCGGAGTAATGTTGCACCGCATAGCATACGTTGGTTGAGATGACATGTTGATTTGATTATTATATTATGCTGATGTTATATGTTATGTATTGCTATGCCATGTTATGATGTATGTTCATCTTGTTTAACTACTTCCATGTCGATGTGTTTACATATTTTCTTACTCCCCGTTTTCTGTTTCTGTTGTGGCATGTATCTCTTTATACAGAGGACGATGAGCAGCCAGTGGAGGAGTGACTCTAAAGAGCCGCGACTCTAGTTAGGATGCTTAGTTTTATAGTTGTTAGTTGTTTTCAGTTTCGTTGTATTCCGAGGATTTCATCCCGGAACGGTTATACCAGCTCTGTATGTGACATCGGGGTTGGGTTATGTTTATGTTTATGTTTTATTCATTTTAAAAACTATGTTTCTTTCCGTGTTAAGTGTTACAATGTGGTATCTTTCTATCAAGTTTTATTTTAATCAAATAAACGCATGTTTTTATATTATCTCTTTTATGTAAATGTTTTATATTAACGTGCGGGGTAGAAGGGTGTCACAGATATGTTTTGACAAATCAAACAATTCCGCTGTTATGTCTTCATGCGTCTGACCAAAAGCGTTTAATAAAGTGGTAAAGATCATGTCTTATGAAGATGCATCAAAATCAAGATTATTTTGAAAATATTGTAGAGATAATATAAACAGGTATAAGTTCTTTTATCAAGTGACAAGCGAGTTAATAAAATTCACTGTAGTATTTTGCCTGCCAATTATGTGAAATGAATGATTGCAGCTTGGATTTGATTCCTTTTTATGAATCATATAGTTAACGAATGAGTCTGTTGTCTGCATGCTCTCAGATTTCTTTCGAAGACAAGTTTTTTCAAAATGCTTAGGTGAAGAGCATATTTGATATCAATGGGCTTATGCAGGTATTCATAAAATAGTAATTTTACATGTTTAATGAATTCTATTTTCTAATATGCAGTTTGTAAGATTCAACAAGCTTCTAATATCATTTCCCTTAATTCATTTACAAAAGGGAGTGTTATTGATAAATTTGAAGAAGAATGAAATTTTTAGGAAAATAAATGAATGTATTTGTCGTGTCTTTTCATTGTTTTCATTTATAAGTTCACTTCTTTCCAACCATTGCAATGTATTTCTATATTATATACATATGTTTTGAATTTTAATTTTCTCTTATTAATATGTACACAATTGAATTTCAAAAAAAGAGGGTTGCCACATGTACACATACTTTTTTTTTACATCCATCTAGCAAGTACCCCACTGCTGAAGTATTGACAAAATAATTTCAGTTGAAATACCAAATCTACGGCAAGAGAAAGATTTATATGAGTTATTAAGAATTCACAGTCCATGTGGTTCAACAAACAAAACATCATCATGCATGAAAGATGGCAAATTCTCTAGTTACTATCCTAAGCCATTCTAAAGCTCAACTATTGTTGACCAAGATTATCCTATTTATAGGAGAAAAGACAATGGAAATACCATTGAAAACAATGGTATATTTGATGTTAATCATCATGTTGTCCCTTATAGTCCAAGGCTATTGTTGAAGTGCCAGGCACATCTTAACATGGAATAGTGTAATTAAAGTACTTCATTCAAGTACTTATTCAAGTAAATCAACAATGGATATGATCGGATCATAGTTGTAATTGTTCCCACACAAAATGAAGGAGGGTCCCAGGTCTAGACTATTGACAAGATCAAACAGTATATTGACTGCAAGTATATCTCACCATCTGAGGCATGTTGGAGAATCTTTTCATTTTCAATTCATGGTAGGTCACCATCAGTTGAAAGTTTACACTTCCATATTCCAAATGAGCAATATGTTCTCTTTAATGATGATGAGGAAATCGATTCATTGCTTTCTCAACCGAGTGTTAAAGAATCAACATTGTACGTCTTGGATGTAAACAAACAATATACGTACTGTGAGGGTAAAGATCTGACTTATGCATAGTTTACTGCAAAAATTTTCTATATACCTAGCCAAAGGTGTTGGAAACCAAGAAAGCAAGGTTACACTATTGGAAGGCTCAACTGGGTTCCTCCTAGTACTAGTGAGCAGTTTTTATTTGAGAATGATGCTATCTGTTGTGAAAGGGCCATGTAGCTATGATGACATTAGAACTTTTGCTCATTTCCAATATCCAAGTTTTAGAGAAACATGTTTTACAATGGGGTTTCTTGAAGATGATAGAGAATATATTGAAACTATTAGAGAAGCCAAGGATTGGAATTCAGGTCACTATTTGAGAAAGTTACTAGTCATAATGCTTATCTCAAGTTGCATTGATAGGACAGAGCATGTATGGGAATGGCCCACCTTCGGCCAAAAGCTGCTAATGTATGTTTGGGTCTTTTCCAACAGAAAACCAATGACAAAGTACATCGAGGAAAGAACCTTCAATTCAAATTTGCTAGCTCTTTCTATTAGTGATACCTCTGTCAATTTGATTTTCTTTTTTCCTTTTTTTTTCTAGAAAAAAGGGCCTTGAATCAATTTTAACTGGTTGACCAACAAATTCTTAAAATGCTTGTTATTTTATGTTCCCGTAAATTATGAATTATTTCTAGATATGATTATGGTTTTTGGATCCACAATAACTGAATTTGCTTAGCAACTAAATTGGACTTGAGGATAGGGCGACGTTGGGTTTTGTAGCGGCTAGAAACCTTGTCAATGATAATGATGCACTATCATTAAGATTTTGATACTTACCTATATATTGATAATGATCCCAAAATGCATTTACTAATTGTTATTGATGACCATCAAGTTGGTGCGAGTAGTGATACTTTTATTCCAAGAAGAAACAATTTTGCATATTTGGCCATATTGTCAATGTAATAGTTCTCATGTCATGAAACTACATGACTTCATGATCAATTTGAGACTTCGAGAACACTTAAACCAAGCCAAATCCGACAATGTTTAATGTACTACTTTTCACCAACTAATTGTGTTTTGATGATATCTACACTCACTTCGTCAATGTGTGGAAACAAGTGTCCAGCACCTGGCAATTCATGGTATTGAATCCACGGAATGTTTTGAGCAATGTAGCGTTGCAGCATAATAGAGACAAGTTTATCATCGCCACCTTGCCATAGATGAACCTGACCTTCATTATTTGGAAAAGGGTTATCCAGATCAAAGGGGTCGAAATCCCAGGTTCCAAATCCAACGATCAAGTCACGACAGATGGATTCAAAATCACCTTGCTGTCGTGCATATGACTGCAAAAAACATTTTAAATATAGTAGTCATTACCATATTGTGGATAAAGTTAGTTCTAGAATTTCCTAAAGCAAAACACATTTAGAATACTATTATGCATCATAAATAAGTTATGGTAATGTGGATGTCCAGGAAACTAAGCGAGGAAGAAACAATTAAGAGGAAGGGACAATTATGACCTATAAGATCTTCTTAATTAGCATATTATGCCTTGTTGGAGCATTGTTGCTGCAGTGGGTAAAATGACATGGTTTTTTGGAGTTAAGTGATAATGTGCGATAGGAAACTTTGGATGGATCAAAGGGTCAAGTGGTCGTATGAATATGTGTCATCGGTGACTTTTGGCAATCATGATCCTTTTCCATTAGGATTCCAAAAAAATACAAGGACCTTTTGAATTTTTCTAAAAATTATGGGGACCTATTTTAAATTTTTCCAAAAACTTCGGAGACTCACAAATGGCCGGCGGATGAATCACTTAAAGAAATTCTAATGGATACTTAATGAAACTCTAATGGAAAATTGTATGATGGACCCAATTATAAATTTTTAAAGTATAGACATCAATTTGAAAATTCTCAAATAATTCAGGGACATATTAATTACTCTAAACTAAATGTAGATTGTAAAAACTTGAAGTGACTCTAAGAAAAATTTAAGGATGTCAATTAAAAAGGGTTGAGTAAAAAAAAAAAAATATGTGGGTTCATAATTTAAACTACAAAGCAAGTGCTGACCAAATACTGACCGGTAGATGAATTAATTTAACCACACTTGCAGTATATACATAAGAAAGAATCTTTATATATATATATAAAGGAGTATTCGCTAGGACAATACATGGGCATTTCCCCCCCCCGAAATGCAAGCCATTTCTGTAAAATTATTTGATATTTTCACTAAAATATTATTGTCTTCATTATTTTAATAAATCATAATAAATGCCCTGATTCTCTGCTTTTCCAATAGCCCCGATGCTCTTCATACGTTTCTTTTAGCTCTAATTTTCTCAAGATGCACTCTTTTGCTCTCATCTCTCATTACATTTCTTTATGCTCTCATTTTCTCAAGGTGCACTCTTTTGTGCTCTCATCTCTCATTTTCTTTTATTCCGTTCCATTTCATGTCTCTCATTCTCTTCCTCTTCTATCTTTCTTTGGTCTTCTTTTCTCGATTTTGCTTTCTCTTTCTATTTACAACGATTTTGCTTTGTCTTTCTAAATCTTTGCAGAACAGAAACATTGCAGGTGGACGATAAAAAAGTTTCTTCTTCAGGGTACAAAATTCGTTTTTTCATCTCTTGCATCTCTGCTATTGTTTCATTAACTTTCTTCATCAAAAAATAAAATTGGGTTATTTCTTCTCTTGCATCACTACTCTCCCTAGCTCTCTCCCTATATCTCTCGATATTATAAAATAATTTGTACCTGTAAGAAAGTACTAGTGGTTTTCTTTTGTCTTTCAGGGTGCGTTTGATTTGCAAAAATTCAGGGGACTGGACAGTACAAAAATTTTTGTCCCCTGTTTGATTTGAAAAGTGGTCAGGGGACAGGACAAAAAATGAGGTGAGGGACAGGACAAAAACCCAGAATTTTGTCCCCCACCAAACCATGGGACAACTTTTTGTCCCATGGACAGACTATCTCTCTCTCCTCTCTCTCTCCTCTCTTTCTCTCTCCCCCTCTCTCTCTCTCTTTCTCTCCCCTCTCTCTCCTCTCCTCTCTATCTTTCTCTCTCTCTCTCCCCTCTCTCACTCTCTCTCTCCTCTCTCCCCCCTCTCTCTCCTCTCTCCCCCCTCTCTCTCCTCTCCTCTCTATCTTTCTCTCTCTCTCTCCCCTCTCTCACTCTCTCTCCTCTCTCCCCCTCTCTCTCCCTTTCTCTCTCCTCTCTCTCTCTATTGTCTATATTTATATATTAAATAATATAATATATATATTATAAAGGGTATTCCGATAAATTTAATATTATTTTGTTTGTTCTGTCCATTATCCATCAAACATTGTACAAGACAAAGAATTGTCCTGTGACTCAAAGATTTGTCCTGTGCTGTCCTGTCTGTCCTGTGCTGTCCTGATACCTTTTGCAAATCAAACACACCCTCAATTTCATATAAATTATTAAACTTAAACTGTAATTAAATTGTAGCTTGAAATAACTGTAGGTTATTCCTGCAAGGATTGTCCGTGAAGTGTTGATAAAAAACCAGAAAGTTATCAACTTAATAGATGAAGGAAGTGGGTCATCCCCGTGTAAGTTGTTGAGGAATCGATGAAGGAAGACTAAATGCTACATTATTACCTGTTGGTATCAATTTTGTAAAAAGAGGACTTTATTAGAGGGGGATAAGCTGAAGTTTAAAATAAAGGATGATCCTCATGACCTTCAAGTCGAAATAATCAGAAACCATAGCTAGGTGTTAAAATTCTAATTAAGACTGTTTTTATACTAAGAAAATTATAATTGTTTTTTGGAATTGTAATTTTAGGGTAATAGTACTTTTGGTCTTTAGTACTTTTGGTGCTTCTGTATCCAATTCTTGTTATGACAGTTTAATCACAATTTGGATTAGCACTATTTTTGTCATGCTATTTATCAACTATTTTTGGCTTCATGTGATGAATCATTTTATTTACATTTGTATGTAAGGCATCTTTGATCAGGCAGATTATCTTATGCCGTGCCTAATATTGATTTATCACCACAGGTTGGTAAATATTAATTCCCGAGTATTTCTGGTTGACCTTTTTCTTTATAATTACGTTATGGATCTTTATATGATGATTTATATAAGATTATTCATTTATTACTGTATATCATTATTAGTTTTGAATTCAAATATGATTTAAATTTCATATCTAATTATATTTTTTTATTATTAAATCATGTCACAATTAATTAATATAATATAAATTATATGTCAAACAATCATTATATTTTGAATTGATTGATTTTATTTTGAAATGAGTTGATTTATATGTTTAGAATACATATGAAACAATATTTATTGTATTTTTTTGAACAATTTTAATATTTATAATAGCATCATGTTAGAATTTATTATTATTATTATTATTATTATTATTATTATTATTATTATTATTATTATTATTATTATTATTATTATATAATATTAAGTATTTATAATATTTGTAACGCAAACAAATTTTGCTAGTTCTGCCTCCTGCTTAAATGTGCATTATGTCAATAAAATCAAGAAAATGTTATTAAATAAAGAGCAAGAAATCTCTCTTGTTTTAGGAGCATCAAATAAGTTTCTTGCATAGAGAATAAAAACAAAGTAGAAAGTTTGTCACTGCAATTCCCACGGGGAGTCGGGGACCTATGTTTTCTTTTGAGGCTAGTAGTTTGTTAACTATATTGTTAGTTTTTTCACGACAAATAACAGATTTCAAACATTAATTCTCTCAACCTAACATTCAATAAGAGTCTATTTGGATAGAGTATATACAGAGGTAAAGTATTTTAAGAGGGTATTTAAAATATTTCAATCTAAAATACTTTGTTTGTATATTAAATATGAATGATTTTAGAAATCAAGGGATCTTATAGGGATATTTGATTTAAGGCAAATTTGAGGTATTTGAAATACCACCTAAAGAGGTGGTATTTGGAAATTACCTCTCCATACTCATGTGCCACACACCATCGACGCTGGCCCCCAGACAATCGAACCCGGCCCCCGCACTACACGGGCCCGGTCCACCGAACCACGTGGGGCCAGCCCTCGCACCATGTGGACCCGATCCTTGTACCGCTCAACCCACGCACCACACGGACTCAGCCCCCGCCCCACCTGAGCTCGACCCCCGCACCACACAGACATGGCCCCCGAGCCACCAGGACTTCGACGGACCGGGCCAGCCCCCGGACCCGGGCCCAGACCACCGACATTGGCCCCCACACCACCCAGACCCGAGCTCGGCACCACCCGTTCCGGTCCTCGCACCACCACACCGACCCCAGGACTTAATCCGAATAAGGAATTTTGCAAATGAAAGGAATTCATTTACATTATCCAAACAGAAAATTTTGTAAATGAAGGGAATTCAATTACTTTATATAAATAAGAAATTTTGCAAATGAAGGGAGTTCAAATGGAGCAATTGAATTTCCTAGAATTTCAAATTCCTTGGATTTTTCAATTCCCTCATCCCTAAATGTTTTTATTTATTTATTTATTTTTTTAACAATTTTTTCAACATAATTTGGGTGAAGTTCACATAAGATCCATTAATAGATAGTAAGTTAATGTGATTTTAGTGGATAATAAGAGGAGTGTTTCAAAAGATTATGTTGATAGTATTTTTCCTTGCGGAAAGATGGGTTAAAAAAGAAGTGCTTAGTAGTTAAATGGTACCTCAAGATCTCCAATATCTAGCTTGGACACAATTTGTAAATCCTGGCGAGACAAAACAGCAGGACCGAGTTGTACAGCACTTGATGAAGGAAACCACTTCTGAGTAATCCACCAGTATGTTAACCATGGCAAGTAGTGAGCAACTCGAAGTGCCCATTGGTCCTGCTTAGGTTGCTGATTATAGGCCTTTGTGGACAAGTTGGAAGGAAAGCCATGCCACCAGTAATTGATAACTGGAGCCAGCAGTGTTGCTCCAGAAAGTCTGTTAGCATCAGAATTTAGGACTACTGAACATATGAGTTATGACCAAGGAGCAGATTCACTAAATAGGCACAAAATTAAAAATGAAGAGCTGTTTCAAAAAATATAAATAAATAAGGTTTGTAAATGTTGGTTGATAGTTTGTTATGTTAATAAAGGGTGATATTTGAACCTTGCACCTTATACCTCACAACACCTTTAAGAATTGGGAGGAGAATAGATAAAGTCACTAGGACCATTCCTAAGGCCAGGTATGCCTGAGACCACAAACGAAAGAATAATGATATTTTGACAAAAAAGTAAACAACAATATAGGGACACCATAGCTTTACTGATATTTTGAACTAATGAGTTAGAGAAAGAAAAAAAAATAATATTGAAAAAATATTGTATTATATAAGTATATGGTGTTGGACAATAATTTTGTATCCAAATATAATTACTCTAAACAAAACGGCCCATGTTTTAACCAAAAAAAAAAAAAAAACCTTATGAGCTCGATTGGGCAAAATACGGTCTTTATTCCTCTTAAATTTTTAACTTGCAGATATCAAAACTAAGGAAAAAAAAATATAGGAACCAAAACAAAAACTCGCTCAATTTAATAAAATGTTCATTATACCATATGCAACTGCTCTTACATACCTGTGAGGAATGTACTTGAGGCAACCCCAGACAGCTTGTCCACCAATAGAAAATCCAATGACATAGAACTTGGATCCCAGACCCAGCTTATCTGCAAGCTCTTCAACATCAAGAGCCAAACTTTTTGCAGTTCTATGAGGATCAGGATCACTTTCCCCATACCCTGGCCTATCAAATGACACAATATATGCTCCAAGTTCCTCAAGAAGTCCCTGATCAATACAACCATAAAAAAATTAATAAATCAAAAAAAAAAAAACTCAAAAATTTGACAAAGGATAAGAAATAAATTAAGGTCATGTGACTCAATTAATTACATGGGGAAGGCTTGTTGCAATCATTGTATCATGTCTGCAGATACCAAACGCATGTAAGAACACAATCTTCTTCTTTGCAACTTCTCTAGGAACACCATGTTCCTTATAGGCTAAATGCCTTCCATCTCTGAGCTTTATCCTTGGTGCTGTGATGGGTGGGCCACCATGTGAACCACATGTTCTTGGGGGTGGGGGCTGAATGGCTTGATATGCCAAAGCTAGAAAGCCAACTAAGAAAATTGCTGCAATTTTCCTCAACATCTTTTTGGGGAAGGAGAGAGCATACACACGAATACACGATTTCCCCTATGTTTACACACGTCATTTGTATAATAATTGTTTTTTTGGGTACATGTATGATATTTATTATAATTAATCTTATTAACATTTATATACTATTAAATTAGATTAGAGTACAAATATTTACTAATCGTTTTTCCATAATCTCTCTTAAAAAATGTGATATCTTCTATGAATTTCAGAATTCTGTAAAGATTTTAGCATTTTTGATATATTTGAAAATTTACTAATTATTAATTATTTATTATTTAGTATGCATATTAATTATTTATAATAATTTATTACTATAACGGTTACTTATTCTTATTTTATTAATTTTTTTTTTTTGGACATAAATAAATTAATATCAATATTAAATAAAATACGGATATTAACATTAAATTGGTGGCGAGTCAAAAAAAAAAAACATTAAATTAGTGGTTGAGTAAAATAAAATAATTATTGAATTTAAAATGTATTAATTATTCATTATTATTTCAAAATCTACATATTTTAATCTATATTTCCATATCATAAAAACTTTTATATATTAAGTTATATTTTACTTACATAATAAATTTTTTAATCAATAAATAATAATTAAATAAATATTCATATTAAAAAAACTTCAAATTACACGAGTTACTAACTAGTTTGACGATAAATGTTAATAAGTATACGACAAGGGTGAAGAAATAAAAAATATAATTATTTACAATAATTATATTTTTGAAATTATTTTTATGAATCACCATAATTAGGGCTTTTGACTCTCCACTAGCATCCCGGGTATCCTCACAAGTTTTTAGCCATTTGAACCAGTTATGAGACTAATGGTTGACTGTTTAGAGCAGGGAATTAACCATTAGTTTTCACAACATATCCTTATACTAGAGGATCTGCTATCAGGATTCGAACTTACGTTCTCTCTCTTATGGGATCGAGATACTTACCACTCGACCAACCCTTGATTGGTATAATTTTGAAATTTCAATGTATTAATTACATGATTTTTAATTAAAAAAATTCATTCATTTTTAGTTAATATCCTAATGGTCCTTTTGGTGGTCAGGATAAAATAAATGTGGAAGGATAAGAAAGCTAAATAAGAATTGGTTAATATGAGAATAATAAGTTCTCCTATCCAATGTTTTACGCACACCGGATAATCCACCGGATGATATTATGTTATCATATCTTGTGTTTGAGGTGAACTAGATAATGATAAGATGTGAAATATATTATATATAAATGACAAAATTATACTTATATCGTACATGTAATCGATTATACATATAATCGATTATCAGCGTAATCTATTTTTTTCAGCTTTCCCAAACTCGGTAAGTGTTGTTGCCTTTACATTAAATTAGCCAAGATTAACCTTGAATGTGTTAATTAGCTTTCAACAAAAATGGAAGGCTAAAATGCACTTTAGTCCATTTTGTTTTTTTGCGAACTTTAGTCCTCCCAATTTATTAATGCCACAATAATGATCCTTCCATCGTCTTATCATCCAAAACTTAACGGAATTAGCTTACATGGTCGTAAACGGGTTCCAGCATGGCAGCTGTAACAGCCTGATTTTTAATTATGCTGTTTAACCGGTTAAAATATAATTAACTATATTTTAATCTGAGAGTTAGAAAGTGATTTTTAATAAAATAAAATCATATTCATAGTCTCTCTTATGGTAGAAGGTTACAGTGAAAATTTGGGTTGAAAATTCAGACGGAGCCCGATCTGTGTTTTTAACTGACAGTATAATTTTATACTGACAGAAAACCCTAATTTGACCCGAAAAACAAAATTTGTAGATTTTTTATATTTTGTCCGTGAGGAAGCCTACTTTCCAATTTCTGATCAGAAACAAAATATTATGTGTATTCGGACGAATTTTGGCGAAAGTTCGAACGGAAAACAGTCGGTATTTTCACTGACAGTAAGATTTTAATGATCAGAAAACCTAATTTTGACTCGTGAATGAAATGGATTATATTTAAATCATATTTCCAACGAGTTTGGTTAGTTTGAAAATTTTCAACTTAAAACGAAATATTACGCTTATATTTGGGCGTAAAACCTTAATCGGGAAACCGACGGAATCGACAACGGAACTACAGAGCTAGAACGGGACACCAGAGGAGCTGAGCTATGGGATGACTCATCAAGAATTTATGATGCAATTAATGTTAGAAATTATGAGTTTTTAAGTGAAATGACCAAAATGCCCTTTTAGCTTAACCTAACCGACGTTTAGTTAAATTCTAACCATGGTTAAGAAACCATGGTTAATTCTTGTGGACCAAAATCAGCCACACCTTCATTTAATGCGAGCCACATGAATTTTAACCCTAGTTAGCAAAGTAACCTTAGTTAAGTTAATTATTAACCATAGTTAATCATATATTAATTAAATAAGTACAAAACCCATTAATCTAAAAGCTAAAAACCAAACAAGGCCTAAGATTTTCTCTATAAAAGCCCCCAATACCGTGGCCTCTCCTCATCAATTCACTCTTCATCTTTTTCATTCTTCTTCTTCTTCTTCATCTTCATTTTCTTCACAAACTCCATTATCACCTTCATAAGCCTCAAGTGTTTCCATTGAAGAAACTTGCCAAGATCATCAATCTCCTTCTTCTACTTTCCTAACTTGAGGTAACATGATCATCTCCTCTCTTATTTAAGCTTTTGTTCTTCATATTTCATAGTTTTCCATTTCTAGATCTAGAACATTGAATAATTCTAGAAAATTGTAGAAAAATCATAAAAATGTGAAACCAATTTCTATCAAGTTATGATCTCTACTTTCATAATCCAAGAGCTTGAATCAAAAGAAATTTTCTAACTTATTTTTATATTTGAGGCCGAAACCCTACCTAAGTGGTTGGATGATTTTTATTCCATATTTTCAACTTATAGTAATTTATCCTAGCTATGTAAGACCTAAGTAGTTAGTACCCAAAAGATTAGAATGAAAAAATGATCCTAGCCCTAATTTGAATTGAATGGCCGAATCTAGCATAAAGTGGGTATAGTTAGGTTTGTTTGATTAATTATAGTTATGTTGTTTGGTTCAAGGTGAAACTGTTAAGCTGTGGTGTGATAGCGAGGAACGTCGAGTTCGGGATTTCAGTGCTAACTCAGGTGGGGGAAAGAATCAACCTATCGTCGGAATCGATAAGTTGTAGATTATATGATAATTGTGTAGGGCGACCTAAACCCTACTAGTAGTCGAGTAATCGACAAGACCAAATCACATTGGAAACCTTTTCTGTAAAACCAATGGTGATTTGGGGATTGTAGGTTTATCGACGTTAGGATGATTTTATCTTATCCGAGGTTGATTTAATTTACTATTATTATTGAATTGAGAATAATGGTGACTTAGAGGTGCCTAACCTAGATGATGTATTTTAATGAGGTGTGGTAACCTAGAATATGTGTTGAGTTCTAGTGGAAGGTTAAGGCACTAGGGTGTTGTCAAAAATGGGTGGGTGAGATTCACATGTATTGGTAATATAATACACAAGGTCGGTGTTGTTGTTCACAACCGTGTATTGGTAATATAATACACGAGGTCAAGAGTTCTCGCAAGACCGTTCCACCTTAGAAATAGGTTGTGCAGCTATAGTGTCATTGAATTTCATTGAGCACCCCCGGGAGTGGACGGGGTGTGCACCGGGAGCATCGTGCAGCTATAGTGTCATGCTTTGCATGAGCGTTCTCACCATGGAAGAGAATGTGCACCGGGAATTTGGAACCTGACACTTGAACAATTGACTGATATTCCTTGAGAGGAATGCGTGAAACAAATCAGTGGTGGCCATGTCAGTATGAAAGTCTAGTTGTACGAGATTGGGGTAGAGGATGATACTTGATTTTGAGGATGTTTTGTTAGTTAGGTGTTGAATGATGATTTGTCTGTGACAATTACTGTATAACTTACTATTACTCTTTTCCACTTTTTGATGATAGAACTGTTTCTTATCCCCTATATTTCTGTATTCTTATGGGCTACTTTACTTACATTAGAAGACCCGATGGAGGATTATGTTGCTGAGGAGCTGGACGAAACTCTGTATGAAACAGAGGTTGCCGAGGAGTTGGATGGAATTCCTTACGAACCAGACGCTGGAGGTCGAGCTGTGATCCATGGTGATTAGAGTATAGATAGTATGGCCAGTGTGTCTAAGAATTAATTTTTATATGTTTCGCTACGTATGTCTTTTATTTAAGTTTCTGCCTGTGAGGGATCCTACTGAAAAGATACCCTCAACAGTGTTTTAGTAATGTAATAAATAAACCGGTGTGTATTTATATATTACAATGTTGATGTGTTTAATTTGTAGAAGTTATATGATTATTTAAATAAGTTATAATTTTTTTACGTATTTTTCATGCTAAGCGCTCGATTAAGAAATGATTTAAGAGGGAATTAATCTAATAAAACACCGGGGCACAACGGGGTGTGTCAGCAGCCAAGTGTAGTATCACATGGCACCCAAATAATAAAATAATTATTTTTAACAAACTATTTTTAAAAAGAATTACCCTATCATGTGATGTTCACCTGACACATTTTATCTTCTTCTTTGACCGTGGATCGTATCCTTCTCCCCCTCCCTTTTTCACTGTTGCTTTGTGGTTTCTTGACAAAAATGCAGTGACGGGAAGATAGTGACACTAAAAACGTTCAATTGGGGGTGGTGATCATATGGGTTGCCGCTGTTGTTCTTTATTATAAGAAGATGATTGTGTTTGCGGTTGATCATGTGGTGGTTCACGGTGACTGAATGGTTGGAGCTGAAAATAATGGAGAGGGAAAATGTCAAAGAAGGAGAGTGTTGGAACCAAAGCGATTATGGTTCCTGACCCCTCAATTTTGATGTTAATAAAGTTATGAAATTGAATTTGAAAATTTTCTATGTGTGTAGAGTCAAACAGAATCGTCCACGAGTCATTAGATAAGTAAGCCAAAAAGGTCCAAAGACCTTTTGTCTTTAGTTGAATTGGACTTAGAGCATCTCCATTGCACGGTTCCTTAGCTGGTTCCTTAAGCTAAGGAACCGTGTCTTATTTTTGTAACCCATTGGAGCACAGTGACGTGGAGTGGCAGGTTCCTTAAATCTAAGATCCGTTCCTTAGCTAAGGAACCCTTCTTTAGCAATAAACAATGACAAAATATGAACATCATATCAGAATCACCACACACCGATCAATTTTTTTTTGCAACAACTGATGAATATGGAGGGAAGAAAACAGGAAAGGGAAGAACACCAAATAACTGATATCATATTTCAAAAAAAAAAAAATGAAGCAAATACATAAATGAAAAGGAAAACCCGTAACCCGCCGGAAATCCATCAACGCCGCGCCGGAAAGTGAAGGGAGAGAGGGCTTCAATCTTGGCCGAACCAGTTGAGGAGGAAAGGGGCGAGCTTCGACGGAAAGGGGCGAGCTTGGCCGGGACGAGCTTCGGCGGAAAGGGGCGAGCTTGGCCCAGACGAGCTTCGGCGGAAAGGGGCGAGCTTGGTCGAACCAGTTGAGGAGGAAAGGGGCGAGCTTGGCCGAACCACCTTGGAGGAAGCGGGCGATCTTGAAGTGGGACGAACCAGGAGAGGAAAGGGGTGGGCGATCTTGTGGTGGGCGAGCAGAACCGCGTGAGGGAGACGAGAGGAATGGAAGAACGCGTGAGGGTCTGAGGGAGATGTGGTGATGAAGGAAAGAAAATAGGAGGAGCTTCGGTGAGTGTGGGTGAGACAGTGTAGACCGGGTGAGTGTGGGTCATTTGGGCCCATGAAAATTGAAAAAAAAGAGCTGTTGGTAGAGTTTGTAACCGTTGAGACATTTGCAACGGCTACAAATGTTGGTTCCCTATAAATGTTGCTCTCATTTACACAATTTTGCACATAATTAGTTAATCCATCTTCTTGTTTTTTTTTTAGTAAGTCATTATCTTGTTTGTTTTCTACCAAATGGATCCCAATTTGCAATCTTACATAAATTTTTTGCAAAACCAACCACCCCCTACCGGTGACAATTCTCAAAATGCTCAATATTTTATGTATCCACCACCACCAACCAATCCCAACATGTGGTATAGGCCTCCGATGAATATCGACGGCGGTGTGGAGACCCCTAACAACGAACCCTTAACACCAGTCGGGTCCATGTCTCATGCTCAAGTGCCACAATTCTCCACTCAAGTCGGACTAGAAAATATTACGCTAGATGAAGGACGGGAGCATCAAACTCAGAAAAAAAGTCGTGTCAAATTTTCGGTGGAAGAGGACATGCTTCTTATTCAATCATGGCTCAACATTTCAAAGGATGCAATTGTGGGAGTTGACCAAAAAGCCGATGGTTTTTGGTTACGAATCAAAGACAATTATAACGAGAATCGAGGGAAGTTTCCAGAAAGAGAAGCAGCTCAACTAAAATCAAAATGGCATCGGATGAATACTGTTGTTCAGAAGTTTGTCGGGTGCTACAAACAAGCTGTTAGTCAAAAGAAAAGCGGGAGCTCAGAGAAGGACATCATGGCCGATGCATATACTTTTTTTTCTCATGATGAAGGTGACAAATTCAAATTTGAGCATGCATAGAGGTTACTGAGAGATGAACCAAAATGGAAGGGAGAAGCAATGGAAAACTCTTCAAAAAGAACAAAGGTTTATACTTCCGGGGCGTACTCATCATCTTCAGGGCCAGGGACACCAATCGATTTATCAGACTACGATCCAGCATCACCAATGGTCCGCCCAATGGGACAAAAGGCAGCAAAAAAAAAGGAGGCAGCAAAAAGAAAGGGCAAAGCAAAAGTAGCCGATCCTTCTGTTGTCGTCGATTTGACTGTCATTGAAAATGCTGTGCATCAAAAAAATGTTACCTTGAAAAATTTAGCTGAGGCGAAGATCTTGGAGTGCAAGACAAGGGAAGCGGAGTGTAAGGCAAAGGAAGCGAAGTGCAAGGCAAAGGAAGCGGAGAGCATACCTAAGTTATATGAAATCCTGATGAAGGACACATCTGGGATGGATGAGAATCAACGTGCAGATCATGAACTTTGTTGTAATTTTATTAGGGCTAAGTTGGGACATATGTAGCCTGATGTTGTAATTTTTTAATAATTTATAAAACTAGCCGTTATGGAAAACTAATAAATTATAAAACTAGTCGTTGTAAAACTAGCCGTTATAAAACTAGCCGTTGTAAAACTAGCCGTTATAAAACTAGCCGTTGTAAACTAGCCGTTGTAAGCTTGTAAGTTTTAGCTAGCCTATATATACACAACAATCTTGCAAGCTTCTCTCATTCTCCCAACTTGCAAGCTTGTCTCATTCTCCCATCTTGCAAGGTTCTCTCATTATCTTTGTTTCTTATACCATTCTTATAATGGATCCAAACACCGACTTTGATACAGTATGGAACCAAGTAATAGATGAATGCCTCGAGGACAACACTGAAGAAGAAGTAATGAGGGTAATATACGAGAAGGTTGAAGAAGCAAACAATACCATTAGGCGCAGGAAAAGAAGGACAGTCATAGAGCGGAGGCGTGAAGAAGGACACACTCGATTGTTCAACGACTACTTCTCTGAAAATCCAGTCTACACAGATGATCAATTTCGACGAAGGTTCCGGATGCGAAGGCCCGTGTTCCTTCGAATTGTAGAAGCCCTTAGCAATCATGATGAGTATTTCCAGATGAGAGTTGATGCATTACATAGAAATGGCCTTTCACCGTTGCAGAAATGCACCGCTGCTCTTCGTATATTGTCATACGGAGTGCCTGCTGACAACGTTGATGAGTATGTTCGAATTGGTGAGAGCACTACGGTGGAATGCTTAGAGAGATTTGTAACTGGCGTGTACGAGATATTTGGGGATATCTACCTGAGAAGGCCTAACAATGAAGACATCGGACATCTGCTACAAATGGGGGAGGCACGTGGCTTTCCAGGTATGTTAGGCTCCATTGATTGTATGCATTGGGAATGGAAGAATTGTCCAGTTGCGTGGAAGGGACAATTTAGTCGAGGCGATCATGCCAAACCCACGATTATGCTTGAAGCAGTGGCTTCACAAGACTTGTGGATTTGGCATGCATTTTTTGGCACCGCGGGTTCAAACAATGACATTAATGTGTTAAATGCATCTAATGTGTTTAACGACGTTTTGAACGGACAAGCTCCCACAGTGCAATACACGGTGAATAGAACCCCATACAATATGGGGTACTATCTAGCAGATGGTAATTTATCCTGAGTGGGCTACCTTTGTGAAGACCATCCCAATGCCACAAGGAGAAAAGAGAAAATTATTTGCCAAAAAACAAGAGTCAGCAAGAAAGGATGTGGAAAGGGCATTTGGAGTGCTCCAAGCTCGATTCGCAATTGTACGTGGTCCGGCGCGTGCTTGGCATATGAATACAATGAAGCATATAATGTATTCATGCATCATAATGCATAATATGTTTGTTGAAGATGAACGATACTCGTATGGTGGTAATTTTGATTACGACCAACTAGATAATGACATGTCAACAACTGAAGTGTTTAATGGTCCAATTCATGCAACATACCTGGAAAGGAGAGCACAAATTCATCAAAAACAAAGTCATCGTCAGCTTCAAGCAGACTTGGTGGAGCATATTTGGGGTCGTTTCGGACATGAGAATAACGATAGTTAGTTTTTATTGTTCGCGTGGTTATGTATGCTTCGTCAATATGAATTTCTCTTTTTCATGTATTTCTCATCGTAATGTATTTATCATTTTTATGTAATTTTCATCTTAATGTATTTCTCTTATGTATTTCTCATTGTAATGTATTTCTCATTATAATGTATTTCTCATCGTTTTTATTATTTTTATTATTCATTTATTTAAAAAAAATTAACTTTTTAAATATTTATTATTCTTTTACGTTTTAATTTAAATAAATGAATAAATATTTTAATTTGAAACAAATTTGAGTGCAAATAAAAAATTATTAAAACATGGGTTCCTTAAGGGTTCCTTAAAAACTTTACCATTGGAGCAAAAAATGAGTAGGTTGCTTAAATATGAGGTGGAGCTGTGGGGACCACTTTTTATTATTTAATAATCACTAAGGAACCCAAAGTAGGTTCCTTAAAAAAAATGCAATGGAGATGCTCTTAGTCGTTTAATAATTTTTAGTGCTTAGTACGTGTCCATTTGGACTTTATATTTCATGAATGATCATTGGACTGACTTAAGTGCTTTAATTTTCTTATATCGTGCGTCTAATATTTCTTATAGTCTATTCTTCATGTGACTGAACTCTACTTTTTATTTAAAGTGTGCGTCCAATGCAATACTTTTTTATATTATATGTTTGGACCGTCTGTAACATCCCTGACTGCTCTATGGATTGACGACTGTCCCCACAGACCAACACAGGTCTTTTCCGCGTGCTTTGTCCTCACTCACACGCTTCCTGGGAAAACTTCCCAGGAGGTCACCCATCCCAGAACTTCTCCAAGTCAAGCATGCTTAACTGTGGAGTTCTTAAGTGATGGGCTACCGAAAAGAAGATGCATCTTGTTGGTATAGGTAGTACCAATCAATTCATATAAGTCATCCTCTACTGTATAGTCCCATACTTACACAGTCTCAGGATCCCTCTCATTCCGGTGTGTAATCGGTTCATTCATGTGTCCCTCCGCCTAGAAGTGTGCCAGGAGCCACTCCTTGATCGTGCCTCTTTGCACCGGCGACCACTCGCCGCCCTTGTCTGCCCCGGGTGTCACATGCCCACCAGCTTCCGCTTGGTTCGTCCCCGAACCACACCGTACTGGGAGAGGTGCCGCTCTGATACCACTAAATGTAACACCTAAATTTGATTAAGACTAATTAAAATAAATAAATGAGGAGTTTTCGAAAAATTTCAAAATGACCTCTTAAAAAAATGGAGTTTTGGATGACGTTAAAATAAAACCTGATAAACAGTTGATAAATTCCAAAAGTCCAACTCCAAGCCTTAACTCACTGGTCTTACATCAATTGCCAGGAGAGGAAAATTTTAAAGACGTCATACAAGAACAAAAATTTAAAATAATTAAGTACAATAATCTCAAAAATGATTTTCATAAGTACGCGGAACAAACATGTACATCCACCACATCCACCAACTACAGGGAGCTGTCTAGACAGACTAATCCAGAATACGTAAAAAAAAAGGAGGTTTCCCTTAGTGACTATACTCATACAAAAAGTAACGTAAGACCGTCTTCCGCACTCGGTCAATCCTCCATTATCATCAGGCGCCAAGTTGTTTCGGTCCAGTCACAAATCCGGTCGTCGTAGTCAGCTACTTACATACACATATAGAAATGAAGAAGCAACGTATGGAGGTAAGATTCTACGTTAAGCTAGCAATGTAGATATGGGCATGCAAGTAAACAAACAATCATTCAAGTGGCCATGGATAAATATATCTAAGGATACATTTATGAAATATATAAATATAAATATACTTTCAGAACAGACTAAGATTCAAATGCCAGATAAGACTAGACATACCTTTACTCCAAGGAGACGATAATTTTCAAATATTTCATCGCTATATAGCAATCGGATCACATAACTCTTCATGAATCGAGTCTTATCTTATGGATATCTCATGGCCAAAATCCAATGTCTCTCATAAGACGTATTATTTGGATATCTCTGAGCTTAAATCCAAAGTCTATCATAAGACATATTATTTGGATATCTCTAGCTCTTACCATACAAGACATATTATTTGGATATCTCTGGGCCTAAATCCAATGTCTATCACAAGACATATGTGGATATCTCTGGGCCAAAATCCAAAGTCTTTCATACTACCAGACATATTATATGGATATCTCTGGGTCTAAATCCAATGTTTATCATAAGACACATGTGGATATCTCTAGACCAAAATCCAATGTCTTTCCCAATACGAGTTCGAATCATCAAATACTCATCACAAAAGGTCCCTAAGCGACTTGACGATTATAACAGATAGGCTATACCTAGAGCCTAACTACAATGAGGTCAAATTGACGCTCAACGTCTAGAAATTCAAGAATAGGTAGGGTTCTCGAATTCGAACCCTACCAAAATATTCACAGTTCAAAATATAGCATCAAGCTATTACCATTTAAAATGGTCCACACATAGCATCATATAAGATACTAATTACACAATCCATACAGATAATTCATACAATTAAAATGAAGCAATTTATATCAATAACCCCATGCAATTTCCTAAGCAAATATACTAAACCCGCCTCTAAAACCCATACTACACCTAATGTATTATCTTCCCCCACCTTAGAGTAGCCCTGGAAGGTAGAGACTGAACAGCAGTAATTCGATTCCAGATATTGTAGCAAATTCCCTAACAAAGAAGGAGAGATGGTGGTTGTGAGGGCTCCGGCACAGCGACTGGTGGCGGTGGCAGCGGCGGTGAATGGCGGCAACAGTGTTTCGCGGTGGAGGAGGGCGGTGAACCAAAAACAGAACGCGCAGGAGCGCGCGATCTTCTCCCTCACGTCAAGCGGCGGTCGGACGTTCTCCCTTGGTGGTGGCTCGCGGCGGACCTCTAGAGAGAAGGAGGAGAAAAATCTTGAAAGGTTAGAGAGAGAGGTGAGGAAATGGGTTTCTGCTTGAAGAAGAAGGGGAACGTGAATAAAAATGAAGGGAAGGGAAGAAGGGAACGTGGCTGGTGCTAGGCCAAGGAAAGAAATAAAAGATCTTTAATTTATTATAATAAAACTTTCATTAATTCATTTTTTTTCATGATAACAAATTTTCTCTCTCTTTTTGAAACTAAAATTAAAATACAATAAAATATGAAAAAAAAAATTCTTCAACTATATTATTTTAGATTGTATTTTTCCAAACAAGGAATAATAGTGTAATGCTATTATCTAGCAAGCGTGCACACCTTGTAACAACACAGCGTTAGCGCACCCAATAAAATATTTTTAAATGAGTAAATAAAATTATGCAAACAAAATAACATAAAAATAAATATTTAGAAAATTAATCACTCTAAATAAAGCAATTAAACATATAAGCAAAAACAGGGATGTTACACCGTCCACTCTTGTTCTTTATGCAGTTTGTCTTTTAAATATTCGTCCAAGTTTATTTGAATATTTGAATGGTAAGAAGCATTTATGAATTTGAGACAAACAGGTACAACATAGTATACTTCGAGCCAAAGAAAACAGAATCAATCATTTGACATTCTCTTGCCACTATTGTTCTGCCAACCTAAGAAAGTAAGAAGTGAAAGGAAGAAAATGAGTATCAATCTGAGCAGGGGGCCGTCTAAGATGCACACCTAATGAAAGGTGTAGCATGCTCATTCAAATTGGTCCGTTGATCTGTTTAGTAGATTGAATATTTTATTTATTATTAATATAAACTAGTTTTCTTAATTATTTGGGTCTGAGTGTAAATTCTCCCTATCCTAATCCTACCCATCTCCTCCTCCACTGCCATCGTTCATCAGAGTCATTGACCTTCACCACTGTCCTCCATGCGGCGGACGCAGGCAGTGGACACGGCGGACGCGTGTGGGTGCGCGGTGGAGAGGAGGAGAGAGCTGGTGACAGAGATGGCGGATAGACGACGGAAGAAAGACGGTAGAGGTCCCTTTTTCCAGATCGGAGTCCTCTTCTCGAATCTGAGCAGCGCGATGAACGACGGCGTCTCTGTTTTGTGCGGTGGCTGGGTTTTGGTCCGAGGTAGGGGCTGGATGCGAGGAGTCTGTGGTGGAGCGCGGCGGCGAACACAATATCGAGGATCTTTGGCCAAAATGACTGTCCTCCCTCCTTCCTCCACCGCCGTCTTCCCACCTTCTTCCACCGCAACAACTTCCGAGGCCATTACTCCTCCAAGACCAGATCGAACACCGCCTGGGTTTCATCACTACTTCACGCCGTCGCCGAAAAAAGAGTGCTTGAACACCACCTGGGTTTCAGAACTGTATTTCACTGAATTTTTTTTATACTATTATTTTGGATCTGAGATGGATTCGGACGTGGTTCGAATGTTAATGTTCTGTGGTTTGATGTTGTTCATGTTCTTGATTGTTTTGGAATATAAGTTCATTTTCTGCTGTTGTTATAATTTCTTTTATGGATGTTCATTTTCTGGGTTTTGGTTTTAAATTTCTGATGGATGGTGACTTTCTGGGTTCTCCAATTCAAGTTTATGTGTGGGTGGACCCATGGAGGAAAGAAGGGTGGCGGTGGTCATCGGCGACAGAACAAGTGGTGGTTGGGATGAGAACGGCCAAACGTTGGAAATAGTAGCGTGGAGGAATGAGTGAGAATGAATGAAGGATATAATTGTCATTTGATTTATGGACCCTTTTTAATAAAAATGAGGAAAAATCTTAATTAACATTAATTTGAATGGTGCAGCCTACACCAAAGTCAAGCAGGTGCATGATAGCACGCGCCTCTGAGAAGAAGTAAAGTAAGAATGCTTTTTGCCAAGATGATAATCAAGACACCTTTCAGATAAAATCAACAAACTATCATATTCAATCTGCTCAAACGACTTAAATGGCTCAATAGCATTAAATGTTATCTTTAAACGGACATAATTAATGTCGTTGAAGAAGAAGTGTATGGAGAACTATTCAAGTATATAAATACCAGAAGCACTCAATGAAGAAGGCATAACAACATTATGGTATTCAAGTGAACAAAAATGCTGCAAAACTTTCATATTCTTTCCTTGTAAAGATTACTCTTTCTAAGCAAACACTTGTAAAATCCTCACACATAGTGAGTTGATTTAAGAACAAACAATCTTTTACTCTTTGCTTAAAGTGAGTCTAAAGAGGCTTTTCTGAAAAAGAATACTCCTGTTGCCTGAAGAGATGTTGAATACTTGTGTTGTAAGCCTGAAGAGGCAAGTTAAAGAATACTTGTAAAAGCTAAGAGATTTAGTGATAAAAACCTTCAAGTTGAAGGGACTAGAAGTAGCTCTTGGTTGGAAATAATGAACCAGGATAATATCTCTCTGTGATCTTCTCTATCCATTCTCTGTTTATATTTGTTTTAAACTAACGTTTGGGGATTGCACTTGAAATTCTTAACTCTCTTCTTTTAGAACTTGTTTTATTGTGCTTGTTATCTTGCTTTACCTTGTTTTCCGTAAAGGATTTTTGAAAAGTTAAGAAACACAATTCAACTCCCCTTATTGAATTTCCCTGCGTCACTTTCAAAGAGTGGGGAATGGAGTTTCGGTTATGGGTGTTGAAGGTAGGTGACAATGGATTTCATGCTTCAAGTAGAAAATCATCAAAATTTGAAGACGATGGTAAAAAGGGATTTAAAAAATTATTTATTTTTTTAAATATAATATTATTATATTAAATAATTATTATTAAATAATTATTTTATTATATGGGTGCCACGTGGCACTGACACTTGGCTATGTTGGAACCCGCTTGCCATGTAAGCTAATTCTGTTTGGTTTTGAATGACAAGATGACGGAAGGTCCATTATTGCAATATGAAAAATTAGGAGGACTAAAATTGTCAAAAATAAAATGTAGGGATGAATTTCGTCAAAATGAAAAACCTAAAGGACTAAAAGTGCATTTCAGCCAAAATGAAAAGGATGATGGTCTTGGAATATATGAGAAATGAGATTAGATATTGAGCCTTTATTTCTAGCAGAAGATTAAGAGCTGTAAGTCAACCGACGAAGTATTGGCTTCTGGGTCAAAATATATAAGGGAATTTTGAGATCTTGATCAAGTGGAAGCAGTTGCCCACTTGTGAAAAATCTTGGGAGTCATTGGCTGAGTTTAAGAAGCAATTTTCTGACTCCCAAATTGGGGATGAGGTGAATTTTGAGGAGGGGGGTTGATGCGGGCCCAATATGTGAGGAGGCATAAAAGGTGGAGTAATGATATTTGCACACCCAAAGTTGACACCTTGGTTAATCGGTACAAATATTTGGTTAATTCAATTCATTATATGGTTAATCACGTGTAAATATTTGGTTAATTCATAATGACCCATTAATCATATAAAACACTGAATTAACTAGATATTTGCATGTGATTAACCAAATATTTACATGATTATGGAAAATAAGCTTTAACCATATAATGAACTAAATTAACCAAAAATTTACACATGATTAACCAAGGTGTCAACTTTGGATGTCAAACCCAGGTGTTCAAATATCATTACTCTAAAAGGTGTGATGCACCTAACCAGAATATGAGGTGCGATGCACCTGATATGATTTAGGAGAGATGATAGCATAACTAACTACCTAGTGTGTAGTATGGGGAGTGTATGTAGGTTGTGTTAAGAGACAGTGTGTGTATAAGCATGAGTGGAGGGGAGAGACATGGTCAGTTGGAATTAATTGGGACTTTAAGGAGAAACTCTTCCTTGATTTGTGAACTAGGACCGGCTATCACCTTGATACAAGCTTAAGTTTAACCATTATTATAGTAAACTCCTACACTATGTTTTATTGAGATTTTCAGGTACTTTCAGTTTGTAAGTTAAATTTGTCAGCTTTTTATGTGATCAATATCTTTGCTTTTTATTTTGTTTTGATGAAGAGTTTCTATATGTTTCTATTATATTTGGTTTGGTATTGATGGATCAATTCGACTTTATTTTTCCTTTTTTAAAAAAAAAAAAGTATGGCTTGAATCAATTTTAATTGCATTGTCTGGAAAATTCTTAAAATATTCTTTTTGTTCTCCATAAATTATGAACTGTTTCTAGATAAGTTCATGGTTTAAAAAAAAAATGATATAACGATGGTTTCTGGATCTACAATAACTATGAATTCAATTAGGTACTAAATTTGAGATGAGGATAGGGGTGATTTGGATTTTTGAAGCAACTAACAACTTTATGAATGATAATGACACCATTATTAAGATTTTGATAACTTATGTATGGAAAAGATCCCAAAGTGCATTTACTAATTGTTACTGATGACCGTCAAATGCTAGTAGTATTACTTTTATTTCTAGAAGAAACGATTTTGCATTTAGTCATATTGATGTAATAAACAACACGACTTAAGGATCATGTTGAGACTTTGAGGGCACTTAAACCAAGCCAAAATCAACAATGCTTAATGCACTACTTTTCACCAACTAATTGTGTTTTGATGATATTTGAACTCACTTCCCCAATGTGTGGAAAAAAGTGTCCTGCACCTGGCAATTCATGGTATTGAATCCATGGAATGTTTTGAACAATATAGCGTTGTAACATAGTGGGGACAAGCTGATCGTCATCACCTTGCCATAGATGAACCCGACCTTCATTATTTGGAAAAGGATTATCTAGATCATGGGGATCGAAATCCCAGGTTCCAAATCCAACGATTAAGTCACGACAGATGGATTCAAACTCACCTTGCTGCAACACATATGACTGCATTTAAAACATTTTAAATCTATTAGTCATATATCACCATATTAGTGGATAAGGTTAGGCTCTAGAATTTCCTAAAGCAAAACACATTTAGAAGACTGTTATGCATCATAGATCAACTATGGTATAGATGTGCAGGAAACAAAGCAAGGAATAAATGATTAGGAGGTAGAAACAACAATTATGGCCTATAAGATCTTCTTAGCATACTATGCCTTATAAATTTAACTTCCAACACTTACATAAATGAATTTGCTCAGGTTATTTTTTTATCTCATGTGAGGAGGAAGGGAGGGAGGGAGAGAGGATAGAGATTTATTAGTAGTTCCAGTTAAGATTTGTAAAATTTAATTTGTAACTTTTATGATCATCTCTCCCTTCCATATGACCACATAAGAGAAACATTGACATAAGAAAATTCATTTAGGTTGTTCTTACTTCTCTAAGTCTCATTGTTAAGCCATTTGTTAAATTTATTACCTTTGTTAGCAATTTTAAGGCATCAAAGTCATAAATGTTCGAACTTTGACATTTCTCAAACCTTGGGTCACTCTAATACAATTCTCTTCATATATAAGCATCAATTTTGTGCTATGCTCAATAATATTTATATACAGAATTTCCACAAACACTCTTTTTTCCTAATTCAATAATAGTTCCTACTTTTGATGAAATTAATTTTTCCTCCTTTGTATTTTGTATTTACTTTTCTACGCAAACTTTTCCACTATTACGAAAACTAGCATAAAGCTAAGGTGACATTGGGTTCATCGAATGTTTTATTCCCAGATAAACTATATTCTGGAGAATCAAATTCATAGGAATATTTATTTCCTACCCCATACATGAGATGGAAACTTCAAATTTCATTCACAAAATTTATTTTCACGTATTTATTATGCCTGAGAATATGTCTGTGATACCAAATACTACCTAAGATATTTATAAAAGTATTACAATAAACTTCAAAAAACATTACACATAAACTTTTGTATATAAAAAAATATAATAATTTAATAATATATATGTTGTTGTTGGAGTTAATTCAGAATTAGGTAGTTTAGTTTAAATAGATACATAGATGTAATACATGGGTGTATTAATATGTACAACATATGTTGTTAGATATCGTACATAGGTGTTGTACATAGGTGTATGCGTAAGAGATGTTTATGTTAGGTTGTTAGGAACACTTACTTGCTGTTAGTGATTAGTTAGTTAGTTAGTTGTAACTGAATAGGAGATCAATAGGAGTTGTGAGACTCTATATAATGTACACAATGTAAGTGAGAATGTACGAGAACAAGTTTTAAGTGATACAATACTTACATAGTGTGCAAGTATAGAAATAAGATTTCATTCTTTCTTCCTTCTCTATTCTCTTTCTATTTTCTCTATGTGAACTACTGTGTGTGCAACTATGTGAGTGTATGAGTGCTTGTGTTCCAACATGGTATCCAGAGCTACAAGATTAGGGACCTATGAGGGTCATTCCATGGCTGTAGAAACTGAAGAGATCGCGAGTGAGGATTTTTCAATCTCTTTACCGGTTCTTGATGGTAAGAACTTCCATCAATGGGTGGTGAAGATTCAAATTCCATGAGGTGATAGAATTTTTGAAGGAAGGAATTCAAGATGAGGAAGATAGTGCTTCCAAGAAGAGAGATAGAAAGGCTTTCTTCATCCTCCTTCAATGTGTGTACTCTGCGAATCTCGAGAGGATAGTTTCAGCCAAGACAGCTAAGGAAGCATGGGATATAATGGAAAAAGCTTATGGAGGTGCTGAAACAAGTGGCAAGAACCGGAAGAAGGGCTCAACCGTGAGTGGAAAGAAGGTGCAGAAGCCAGAGCCGGAGTGCAAGAACACTGATCTTTCGAGTGAAATGGAGAATGATGTGATGAAGGGGGTGCCTCCGGGATCTGCTGCAGAAAAGAGAAATCTCGCAAGGGAAGAGCCAAGAAAAATACCAAAGGAGGTGAAGGTTGCAGTTCCAGAAGAAGAGGAACCAGAACAGTGGCAACCAAAGATCTTGGAAACAGAGAATGTTCCAATGATTGCTTGTGAAAAGGTGTCCGTTCTTGAGAATAAAGGTTTTCCTTTGGGGATTGAGATAATGAATTGAAATCACTCATGTATAATGACAATGAGAGGAAGCCAACTTCAATCTTGGTCAGGTCTTGGTGGTAGAGTAAGAGTGCACAGGGAGAAAGATTGGTACATAAGGGTTAAACAGTGGCTGCAGTTCCTTGCAATGACCAAGAAACCATGGAGTTTAGGAAGAACAGCAAGGACGTGGCTATTGGCAGGAACGTTCGGGGCAGAAACCTGCACGTGCGGCTCAAAACCCGTAACACTGCCATGAAGAGTGGAACAAGGGAGTTGAAGGATGAGGAGCCTAAAGAGGATGTTGGCGATGCCATGAGCGAAGAGGAGGCTAAGAATGATGTGGTGAAACTTCAGAGTGATGATGAACTGAAGAATCGAATTGAGGAATGGAAAACAAGAGGGATGAAGGTGACAGAGCCACCATCGCTGGAACCGCAGTGTTGTGATCCTTGTATGGTGGCTGATGGGGCATGTGCAGCTGAGGAGGGTAGCAACGCACAAGGAGTGCCAAGAAGAATCAGTGCAGGACTGCCATTTTAGAAGGTGGGTCAAGTGAATAATCCAAGGTTCCAAAACCAAATCGTGAAGCATGAGCAAGGGATTACCATTCCTTTGATAGCCAAGAAAACAAATTGGCAAGTTTGAGTTATTGTGAATGATACTGATAATAGCAAGCTGGAGAAGAAAGTGAAGAGTGTTGACTTCAATGGGGTGCTGGTGCTTAGGAACATGGTGGGTTCTAGTGAGATAGATGATGAGTTGAAAGGCTTTCAACCAAGTGCTACTCAAACACCTGTAAGTGTTTAGTAGTTGTTCAATCCAAATCAACAGAACCAGTTGTGATTCCAAAGTCATTAAACAATGGGATGAAGCACAACACATCGTGTGGTAAGAGTGAGGGAAGGTTGACTAGAAATGATCAGCATTTACTATTTTTAGTGGATAAGGAAGAGTGTCAACAATGGGACCCTGGTGGCCATGTGTGTATTTCTATGGAGGCTGGATCTTCATGCTTCAAAATATGGGATCCAGGAAAGCTACTATGTTTTTGGCTAATTCTGAATTAAGGGGGTGTGTTGAAGTTAATTCAGAATTAGGTAGTTTAGTTTGAATAGATAAACAGATGTAATACATGAGTGTATTAATATGTACAACTAGATGTTGGTAGATATCGTACATAGGGGTTGTACATAGGTGTATGCATAAGAGATGTTTCTGTTAGGTTGTTAGAAACAGTTAGATGCTATTAGTGATTAGTTAGTTAGTTTGTTGTAACTGAATAGGTGATCAATAAGAGTTGTGAGACTCTTTATAATGTACACAATGTAAGTGAGAATGTACGAGAACAAGTTGTAAGTGATACAACAGTGAAATCAGTGTGCAAGTACAGAATTAAAATTTCATTCTTTCTTTCTTCTCTATACTCTTTCTATTTTCTCTGTGTGAACTACTGTGTGTCCAATTCTGAGAGTATATGAGTGCTTGTGTTCAACAGTTGTCTCTTGAATGCTTATAATTAAATGTACTTCTTACCCTTTCACTGCCAGTCTGGATGGGGAGAAAAGAAAATGCTTCCCATTTCATGGAAATAAAAGGATGAATATGGATAAAAGTGATATTTGAGCTTAAAAACTTTTTATGGTTCAGCTATAATTTTTAATGTCATTTTTAGTATTCGTTTACATTCAGTAGTTGAGTATAACCAAGAGCCAAAGTCAGTCACAATTATTTTTTCCCTTCCATGTATGTATTTTGTATTTAACTGGCGTGAAAACTTGCATAAAGCTAAGATATTTATAAAAAAAAATATTACAACAAACTTCAAAATACAATGATTTAATAATATAGATATTTTTTCATGAATTCTTCCAATCAGACCCCCTTCTTACCCTTTCACAGTCTTATGTGGAGTAAAAACAATGCTTCCCATTTTGTAAAAGTATAAGGTTGAACAAGGATTACAGTCTAGGCCGGCCTAACATTTGTTTAGACCTAAAGTGAACCCTGAGGTGTGACCTTCTTAAAAGATTTTAAAAAAAATAGCGTAGGCCGATCGACGCTAAAGACCGATGCTAATTAGTTGCTGCTAAGTATTTTTTGTAGTGTTAATACATTTCTTAGCCCTAAAATAAGGACTTTAGTTGCTTGGTCCTTGAATCGATCCTGATAATAGTGATATTTTTCTTGAAAACATTTACCCGTTCGTCTCTATTTTTTATTTTTTTTTAGTATTTGTGTTAAAATGCATTCAATAATTGAGAACACATGTGGTCCAAAGTCTCTCAAAATATGATTCAAATATGGAGAATGTTAACAAATATCTTAAGCATTGATTAAGACATAAAATAAAAGTTTTCATTAGAAAGTTATGTATTTAAAATTTGGAGAGGTGACCATTAGTCTTCTTAACAAGGAACCTAATATATAGTTAAAGAGTAATGCTAGGATCACACTCTTAAACACAACTCATCGGAACACACTCTCTATTATTGGGTGGATTTCATGTGGGACCATGTGTTTTGATGGATCTCACATGAAATCCACCAATAATAGAAAGAAGGTATGGTTGAAGAGAAGTACGATAAAGAGTGTGTGTTTTAACATTTTTATTTAGCAAATTCTCAAACCTAGACCGGGAACCCATTGAACCCCACGCTCACCTCTAAAATTGTCGACAACTAAAGTGTGTGTTTGGTTTCACTTTCTAGAGGACACCAGAAGTGCTTTTACACATGGCAAACGTGATTCTAATTAAAAAAGATTGTGTTTGGTTACACAATTGGAGAAAAAAAAAAAATAATTTTGCATCCAAAATTGATTCTATCAGAGGCAAGCTTGGAGTAGCTTCTGCTTTTGGATTGAAAAATTACACTAAGTTTTACATCAAACTTGCTTCTAGAATAAAAACATCCAAACATAAATCACTTTACTTTCAAATTAATTGTATTGAAATTAATTCTATAAAATCAATTCTATTTAAAATCATGTTTGATAAACGCTCATCCAAACATACACTAAGAAAAGAAAAAAATATGACCCGGACCTTTTTGTCACATGATTTGTCTGGCCAAAAAAAAAAACGAAGACAAGTTCCACTAATTCCCATCAAGCTAGCCTGAGACGACACTGATACAAAAACAGGCGACTCAGAAGGAGGATTGAGACAAAAGGGCCACATCAAATTTTTAAAATTACGCTACATTAGTGTTTTGGTCCCTATCTTTATTTTAGGTTTCGTTTTTGGTCCCTTATCATTTTTTTGTTTCATTTTGGTCCCTTATCTTTCAATCATTAACTCATTTTGTCCTTTCCGTTAATTATCCCTAACGGCGTTTGCTGGAAATTATCTCCATCGGTCGCCAGAATCGGGAAAAGTCGCCGGAACCACCCTCTTTCTCTTCTCCCTCTCTCTGTCTCTTCCTCTTCCTCAGCCGAAACTTCCTTCAGCCCCAACTGTCTCTGTATCTGGGTAGCCCTTTCCTCTCTCTCTCTCTCTTCTCTCTCTCTCTCTACTAACTCTACCCACAAACAACCCCAAACCTCTCCTTTCTCTCTCCTTCTTGGTCATGCATCTTCAATACCGATAAAGCAGCAGCAAGTGGTGGTGGGGCTACGTATGGTGGTCATGGGGTGTCGAAGTGGCAGCGGGATAGAGGTCGTGTCGGTACATCGAGGTCGTGTCGGAGATGGTGGTCATGGCATGTCGGAGATGGTGGTCATGGGGTGTCAACCCTTCATCATCGATCTCCACCAACGACTCATCATCACCCCTCTATGTTAGTTTCATTTCTCTTCCTTTTTTCCCAATTTTCTTTAATAATTTGTTGTTTTGATTCATTACCCTTTTCGTGTAATCCATTTTTTATAGAGCTATCTGGCATCTGGGAAGATTGCCCTTTCAGTAGAAGATGAAGAGAAGGGAGGAAGAAGAGGAAGAGAAGGAAGGGAGGAACTGAAATTGGTAAAAACCAGATTCCGACGTCACCGGCAAATGGCAGCGAGTCGTCTCCAGCAAACTGTCGATGGAAAACCTAACGCGTCAGTGTAAAACTGACTTAAGGGACCAAAATATGCTAACGTTTGTAAGAGAAGGGACTAAAAACCCAAGAGCACAAAAAAAAGATAAGGATCAAAATGAAACTTAAAATAAAGATAAGGGACCAAAAACTAATTTAGCCTTAAAATTATTATTATTAATTTTTTTTTTAATTTTCAAATATATTAAGATTATAAGATACATACGGACACACACATATATAACATTGATAATTTTTCCTTAAAATCGTTTTGAGGCCAAAAATAATTTAAATTAGACGCACTTCAGATGCATGTTGGCATCTGTCACGCAACCACGTAATAGAATCACCTACTCGCTGGGAAACCAAATGAATGAATATGACACATAATGAATGTCCATGCCTGTTATGACACATAAAACACTTGCTCAAATGAAGACTGCCCCAAAAACTGGAAAGTTTATGACACATAATGAATGTCCATGGACCATGGCTGAAATGAACATCAGAATTTTCGGTTTGAACTAACTGGAAACTTTAATGAAGAGCTTACTGTTAAAAAGTAGGACAATTAATTAATTTAAAACTAGAAGAATATAAATTAGAATACAGCATAAGATGTTTGAAATCCAATATTTTATAACTCATAAAAGGGTATTGGTACCAGGGGTGTTCGCGGATTGGATTGGATCGGTTTTGAGCTAAAAAACCATCCGATCCAATGATGAAAACAACGTGCGGTTTGGATTGGATCGGTTTGTTTCCTAAAAAATATCCGATCCGATCCAGTATAATTAAATGCGGTTGGATTGGATTGGATAATTCGGTTTTTGTCCTACTTTACATTTTTTCTTATCGTCAGTATCCTTGCAACTTATTTTAATAGTAGACAAAGGATAATCTGTCATTTAATTTTGGAGTTTGAGAAAAAATAATTATGATATTTTTTAACACGTTTCTTTTTATGTTAATTTTCTATATCTACTCTCATTTATCCTATTTTTTTCTTTGAATCGACTACAGATAAATTGTAACTAATTATTTTTCAAACTTACTTAATTGATTTCATATTATTTCATGTTTACTCAATTAAGTATATATATGTATGCATCAAAACTTTTAGCAAAATATAACTTTAAGACATTAATATTTATTCTAAATAGTCTCATAAATGTCATTCCAATAAAAATATTAAAGAGAATGAAGGACATAAAGTATGAAAAAACAATGTTTAAGTATGAGTAATACTATAATTTCAAAAATAATAGTATATGTATATAATAGATCGGTTTGGATTGGATTGGATTGGATTTCCCACTAGAGGATCCAAAATCCGATCCAATCCAAAAAAAAATTGCGGTTTTTTTTTCGGTTTTCGGTTTTTCGGTTCGGTTTTTGCGGTTTGAATCGGGTTTGGATCGGTTGATGAACACCCCTAATTGGTACCAAGAAAAATGGGTATCGGAGTAATTATGAGACTGACTATTATATATAACATGCAACCATTTGAGATGTTAAGTTCATTTAATAATGCGCCCAGATAATTGAATGATTATATATATATAATATATATACGATATATATATATATGTGTGTGTGTGTGTGTGTGTGAGTGAGAGAAAAAAATACGACAGATGAAAATGACTCTAAAGTCTAAAAACTAATTAGGTAGATTGTAAAAACTGAAGTCTAAACAGAGTCAGAGACGCTGAGAAATATTTAAGAGTATTCCATTAAAAGTTGGGGTTGAGTAAAAAGAAATGTGGGTTTCAGAATTAAAACCACAGAGCAGGTTAACATTATTGGTGTTAATATAATAAACTTTTTTTTATCGATTTCTCAAATATAATTTGCGTGAAGTTTAAATGGAAATCCCATCATCCATTAAATAATGAATTCGTTGTTGTGATTTAATGAATAGTTATGATTATTGTTAGAGTAGTCTTTAAAAGATTAGGCTTAATTGCACTTTTAGTCCCTCAGGTATTAGGGATTGTGCGATTTTGGTCCCTCAAGTTTTAATTGTGCTAATTAGGTCCCTAAACTTTCTTCATTATTACAATCAAGTCCTTCCATCCATATTCCATCCAATTAGTAACGTTGACCCATCTTGGACCACTTTAAGCTGCATCTTATGTTGCAACTGTCATCCTCATTCTAGTTAGGCGTGCGTGATTGGCAGAAAATGGTGTTAAACAGAAACCGCCATTTGCTCCATCGCGTCCATATCCCCCATACCAGACGGCGGCACCGCCGTCACACTAGCTCCTCCGCGCGAACCAGCCACCCATCCTGAGCCCGAGAACTGCCGTGTCGTTGTCCCAAAACACCAGCGGCGTCACGCTCCCTACAGACGCAAACAACAGCTCCGACTCTAGTCGACCATTCACAGCACCACGACCTCGGACCATCCACCTCAGCCACCACAAATACAGCCATATCGCAGTCATATCCGAAAAGTCGCCGTAGGGCGCCCATCGTCACTACAGTCGTAAACCAGAGGCCACTAGCCTCTCCCAGCCTTGGCCACCGCAGCAGTGCTCCCCCCCTCACGTTTTTCCCTAACCCTCCCAACTCTTCTCCCTGCTTGTTTTGAAATGTGTGCTCGTGACCTAATCTTTGTCCAGCAAATCACGCCCAACTAAAGAAAGGATGACACATGGGAGCCCAAGCAAGATGCAAACCGAGAGTCAAATTGGTTCAAACGTTAGAAAATGGATGGGAAGTTAACGGAAGGACTTAATTGTAACAATTGTAAAAAAAGTTTTTTTTTTAGGGGGGGGGACCTAATTCGCACCATTGAAACTTCAGGGACCAAAATCACACAAAACATAATATCTGGGGACTAGAAGTGCAATTAAGCCAAAAGATTATTATGCTAGTATTATTTCATGCCGAAAGATGGGTAAAAATGAGTGCTTCGTAGTTGGTACCTGAATATCTCTATTAGCAAACTTGGAAACAATTTGTAAATCTTGGCGAGACAAAACAGCAGGATTGCGTTGTACAGCACTTGATGAAGGAAACCACTTCTGCGTAATCCACCAGTATGTTAGCCACGGCAAGTAGTGAGCAACTCGAAGTGCCCATTGGTCCTGCTCAGGTTGCTGGTTATAGGCCTTTGTGGACAAATTGGAAGGAAAGCCATGCCACCAGTAATTGATAACTGGAGCTAGCAGTGTTGCTCCAGCAAGTCTGTTAACATCAATAAATTAGAACCATTAAACTTATGAGCCATGACCAAGGAGCAGATTCACTAAATAGGCACAGAATTAAAAATGAAGAACAGTTTCAAAAATTATAAATAAATAATATGCAGCCGAGGGGTTGTAAAGTTGGCTTGGTGATTGGGGTTAGGGAGTTAATGAATGACGCGATAAGGAGGTAGAGAGTTCAAATATCACATACTAACAAAATACTAACAATGTCGACAAAAAATAAAAATAATATGCAGCTCTTTCACACCTGTGAGGAATGTACTTGAGGCAACCCCAAACAGCTTGTCCACCCATAGAAGCTCCTATGATATAGAACTTGGATCCCAGACCCAGCTTATCTGCAAGCTCTTCAACATCAAGAGCCAAACTTTTTGGCAGTTCTATGAGGATCAGGATCACTTTCCCCATAACCTGGTCTATCAAATGACACAATGTATGCTCCAAGTTCCTCAAGAAGTCCCTGATCATTGCAACCATAAGAATCAATCAAAACAGGACTTCTTTCAGTTGAGTTTTATCATTAAGTTTTGGCTAAATTACTCTTTTGATCCCTCATTTGTTTTAATTTATTCAACTTGATTCATCTATTACAACTGACACAACCAACTTAAACATTTTTAAATTAGAAGGATCAACTGACCAAGTTGAATAAATTAAAACAAATGAAGGATCAAAAGAGTAATTTAGCCCAAAATATACAAAGGATGGAAACTGAGGTCATGTGGCTCAATTAATTACCGGGGGAAGGCTTGTTACAATCACTGGATCATGTCTGCAAGAAGAAAACCCATGTAAGAACACAATCTTCTTCTTTGCAATTTCTCTAGTAACACCATGTTCCTTGTAGGCTAAATGCCTTCCATCTCTAAGCTTTATCCTTGGTGCTGTGATGGGTGGACCACCTTGTGAACCACATTTTCTTGGGGGTGGAGGATGAATGGCCTGATATGCCAAAGCTAGAAAGCCAACAAAGAAAATTGATGCAATTTTGCTCAACATCGTTTTGGGAAAAGGAGAGAGCATACAATAATCCTCAATATGATAGTTATACTTGGGAGAAGATATATAGGGTTGGGCTAAGGTGCATCACCCACATTTTACACCACCCACTGCACCACCCATGTGGCAAAATTTAGGCCAATCAATTTGCCACATGGTTGGTCAAAATTTCAAACTTTGACCTTGTATTTGTTGTGTAGTCAAAGTATAAAAAGACAGTATATTGTAGTATAGTATATGTATTCTTTGTATTTACAATTTTCACCTTATATTAAAATAATGTTTTTTTATTGAAAAAATTCTGGTTATTTCTTATCTCTTTTTTTCCCCCCTCTCTCTCTCTTCTTCCTTACCCGTATGCTAGCCTCGAATTCTTCTTCCCTGCTCGGTTCCGAATTCAGCACAACATTATTCCGACCAGTGTTTGAAAAAATTGCAAACCAGATCCAAAAGCAATTTAAGTCAAAAATAAAATAAAATTGGGTATCAGTTTTTTTATCCGTGTTTTATATTTTATATATAATAAATGTGTTATTTAATTTTGTTTTTAAAATTTTGGGTTAATAAGCAAATATGAAAATATAGTGTATTTTTTTGCAAATACTTATTTTAGTTTCAACATTTGACCAGTTGAAAAGTCAAATGGTCTAGTTGTACAAATGATTGGTTAAGGTATTGACATGTAGGTGATGTAGTGGGTGATACAAAATGTGGGTGATATACCTTAGCCCAACCCAGTGGAAAATCTTGATCTTATCACTTTTTTTATACTTAAATCCTAATCATTTATTCTGTATTTACACATATCACTTAATAATAGTTATATAATTAATCTTATTCTTTTGCAACCTTTATACGTTACTAAGAACACTCCGCACGGCCCACGTGAACAAGGTCGCTTGAAGAAAATTTTTTGAGGATCAAAATAAAAATTTAATATGTAAATTTTTCTTTCTTGTTCATATTACTTTTTATTAAAGAATACAGGCAAAATTAGTTTTTTTACTATATAAGTTGATTAGTTTGGTTCAACTTGATCATCTAACTTTTATTTGTGTCAAATTAGCTTTTTATCACTTGCATCTAACTGTCCAAACTTCCGTCAGTTTCTCTCTCTTCTCTCATAGTTTCCGGTGCAATCCTTCCTTTTTTTTTTTTTCCTGCGAAGGAAGACGAAACACCATTTTTTCTTCGTTGAACCACCTAGAATCATCGCCTTTCGGGTTTGTGAAGGAGGCACACACATATTTTGGAAAAAGACGAAGAAGAGAAAAAAAAAAGAAAGAGATAGGACCGACGGTGGTTTAGCTGTCTTCGCCAAAAAACATGGTGGATCTCATCGAAAAAATGGGGGAAGGAAGAGAGAAAAAATGGAAGAAAGACAAATTTATTTTTTTAGTGAGTTTTAACAGAAATTGTGATGATGTCAGATGAAAATTGACGGAAAGGATAAAGTATTAACGTTTGCCAACTTAAATAACTAGTTTGACACAAACAAAAAAAAAAATTTAAGGAACCAAATTAAACAAAACAATTAAGATAAAAGATGAAAAATACTAATTCAATATATATATATATATATATATATATATATATATATTAATTCTTACTTTTTATCATTAGATTTTTAAGATAAATTTTTCCCTCCAAAGTAAGATCATTTATTTTATATAAGTCAATAAACATTACAAATAAAGTGATAATCAAATATACTAAATAACTTTCTTTACTAGACATAGAAGAAATATTAGACAATAAAATAAAAATATTAATATGATCAAGAAAAATGAAACCAGAATATATGATAAGTCCACTAGAAAGAGAAATAAAGATAAAAAGTGAGGGTAAAAATAAGTTAAAAATGAACCAATGAATAAAAAATGAAATGAAAAGTGAAAGACTATCAACCTGCATAATCCAGTTAGCTTGACAAATTTATTGGCTAATTTACCTACTCTGCCAACCTCAAGGCCAGGACTATGCAGGTATTACATATGCGGAGGGAGGAAAGGAGGGAGATATGTGTATGTCATGGTTGCCCCTGATTTTGTTGTTAGTTTCATATATTTTATATATTTAGTTAATAGTATTTATTAAATTAATTAACTTTATATTTAGTTTTTCATTTACTAAACACTTATATTATTTGAACACCTGAATTTGATACCCCATGTAACACCCCACTCACAATTACATACTATATATATATACTTTATCTTAAAATACTATACTCACCCACACTCACATCAATGTATAGTGTCTATACGGGGTATCAAATTCAGGTGTGCAAATAACACAACTCTTTACTAAAATGATATAATCTTTGTGATTATATACGTTTGATAATTTGATCTCATTAAACAACATTTATTTTCTTTTTTATAGGCCAATGTTAGTATTTGTTTGATTTGTAAGAAGTTAGTGGGTCAATTCACTCCTTAACTCCCACACCCTAACCACCAAGCCACCTTATGTCTCCCTCGTTAAACTAAATTTCTAACTCCACCAATGTTGGTAATCTTCCTTGTTCAAGTGATTTGGGGTAAGGTATATGCATGGATGGGCCTCACAGTGGACATACCACCAAACTTAGGTGTCCACTTCCTTCAACATAAAAGGCTGTTAGTGGGGAGAAAGCAAAAACAGAGAGGTTTGTTTATTTGGCATGCTGCTCTGTGGACAATTTGGCTGGAAAGGAATGCTGTGATCTTTAATGGCAGCAGGCTGGATCTTTTAAGGGTGTTTGATCTTATCAAGTGTAGGTCATGGACCTGGCTGACAGGTTCCTTGGATCTAAAAATTACTTTCTCAGACTGGTGTGTGAATCCAATACAATGTTTAAATATGTCCCATGGTTCTAGAGCAGGTTCATGAGAGGTTCTGTTGTTTGCTTAGCATCTGCTGTTATTTTTGGTTCTATATTTTTGGTCACAAGTTTATAGTTACTCTTATTATAGTGGCTGTTTTGATTGCACTAATAAGCTCTATTTTATCCCATTTTTGGTACCAATCTGCTCTGCAATGTGTGCTGCTTCTGATGGTTAAAAACATGGCTTAGCTTCCCAAAACAGGATGCTATTCTGCTTCAATTGGGTGTTTTTTCGGGGGTGGAAATTCTGGTTTACTAGTGTATGCACAAAGAGGTTTTTGATGCTGGTTTTTGTTGTGGGTGTGATTGGTCTACTTCTATGGTTGTGGGTGTTAATGTGTAACACCCCGAGTTTTTCTGTTTTGTAATATCAGAAATTTATATAATTACGTTTATATTTTTATCCGAGACTTAGAAAAATTATTTAATTAAACCGAAACCTTATTTACACTCTACTTAACGGTAGAGAGTTACGATTAAAATTTAGGTTGAAAAGTCAAGCGAAACCCGGTCTGTGAATTTCACTGACAGTATATTTATACTGATCAGAAGACCTAATTTTGACTCGTGAACAAAACACTTAAGGTCTTTATTTAATTTCCAACGTTTTTGGTTATTTTGAAATATTTCACTAAAAAGTGAAATATTATATTTTATCCGGGCGACATCTTAATCGGGTAAACGATGGAGCTGAACACGGGATTTCCGGGAGCCGATAAGAGATAATATCGATGAGTCATATAAGATGACTCACCCATGTGAATGTATTTATTATGCACATGGTTATGTTGACAATTTTTAGGTTAATTGCATTTTGGTCCTTACACTTTCTCTAAATTGCATTTTGGTCCCTAAAACTAGTTTCCATGATCTTCCAAGTTGAATTGGATCAATTTTGACCATCCAAACCATGTTGGGCTGCGGTTTTGAGGCCCAATATCATGGCTAAGGTGTTGTCATACATGAAGCCAATTTGTACTCTTAACTTTCCTATGTCATTCATTATGTCTTAAGCACTTTTATAATTGAAAATTCAAGTAATGGACTTGGACTTCTTCAATCCCTATTGCCCAAGCCCAAGCCCATCCTTGGCTCATAAACTCTTGAAGAGTCAAGAGCACTCTAGCTCATTCTCTCACTTTCTCAAATCTTCTTCAAAGTTCTTCATTCTTCCATTTTCTCTCTAACTCCATAAGCTTGAGTTTGTGAAACAACTTGGAGATTCTTGCACTTTTCTTCAATTCCAAGAGGTAATCCATGATCCTCATCATCATTTAGCTATATGTTCTTCAATAAGTTTTTCATTTCAAGCCTTAATCATCTTTTCAAATTCTTAGATCTAGAAACTTTAATAATTCATAGAAAATCATAGAAAAATCCTAAAAATGTGAAAGTATGACTTAAACCAAAATTTCCTCCCTATTTCTCTCCCCAAGGCCGAACCATATAGGTGTGTGTGTAGGAGGTTTTGTTGATTTTTCTTAGAAAGTGACTTGTATGTCATCTTTCTAGTATGTAAGTATGTTGAATCCAAGTTATTATATCAAACTAAAACCTCTTGGTCCATTTTTGATTCATGGCCGAAATCTACCTTGTGTAGGTGGAAGAGCTTTTGTTCAATTTTTAGAAAGTGATCATATATCTCATCTTTCTAATATGTATTGATATTGAATCCAAGTTCTTGTATCAAACCAAAATTTCTTGCTCTATTTTCATGCTTTGGCCGAAATCATACTTTGAGGAACTTGGAAGATTTTAATTCATTCTTTGTTGATTAACAACTAATCTATTGTTTTAAGTACTTAAGGATCATTAATCCAAAGGCTTAAACAACTTTAGAAAATTTTAGCCACAAAACCTACACAAGGCCGTGACCTATAAGTGGTGTATAGGTGATGTTATTTGCTTGTTTTGATTGGTTGAGTTATGGTTTGTTGAAGGATAAAGACGTATGCCTTGTACGTGTGTCGCCGTTTCCGGATTCGTATCAAAGTTTTAATCGAAAGCTTGAATCTTCAAGAGGTAAGAGGGGATTACCTGAGGGATTTATTCGATGGCTACGTGCCAAATTGTGTTGTCTGTAATTATTTGTTGGTGGTTGTTTAAGTGTTTAAGTTGTTTTATTTTTATCTGTGTTGATTTATCTGCGTATAATTGTTTATCTGCGATTATTTATTTTAATGCTGTGATGCATGATCTGCCTGAAAATATTGCTGTGATATTGTGGTGGATGTTGTTTGAGAAGCCTGACAGTGGTCAGTGCCCAATCAATTAATCAGATAAAAGCTTTGAAAAGTGTCGTAAATTATATTCAATGTTTTAACGGTAAAATATTGGAAGATAATATTAATGGAAAATATTTATTTGGGAAAAATAAGGAGTTTTGGAAAATATCATTATTTTAATGATTTATCGCTATAAGAGTGATTTATGTGTCACAGTGAGAACGTAACCGTGAAAATATTTTTGTACTGCTGATTTTTACGTAAGAAATTCCGGAATATTATAAAAAGTTATTTTATGAAATTAATTTTCGAAAATAACATAATTATGATTTTAGAAAATGATTTAAGTGGCAAAAGATAATATTTGGCTTAAATGCCTTGGAAAAGACTAAACGACGGTAATTTAGAAAAGTATCGACGGCAAGAAATTCTAAAATGGCAGTACGTGTTTTAAACCAAGGCTGAGCCTCAAGTGACTCCCTTTTTGGAAACATAAAATTTTCAGAAAAAATATTTTAAGTAATTGATGATTTACAAAGGATTTTCTGTAAATGAGTTTTACTAAACGGTGTTATTTCCGACAACTTGGATAAGTTGCGGAAACTTTGTTTTGGATTTGTTTTTCACAGAACGAAAACAGTGTTAACGTTGAAAACACGAACCTAGTATCAGAGACATCGTGATACTAGTGTTATGAAATATAAGCACGAAGATCTTTGATCTGTGTTACGTTGTTGTGGACTTTGTGTCCTATTCACGTTGTAATGAACGTTGTTAATGATGAATATTGTTTTTCTATCCCCAAAAACCTAAGATTGATTGCAAGGTCTAAGGTGTTGTGACTGAGCACTCGGACTTCATGTCCTGTGTTAACGTTGAAAAGTCTAACACGTTGAAATTTATGAATAGTCGTAAGCCATTTTGAGCTTTGGCAAAAGAAGAATGAGCACAAAGAAAATAACGAGAACAAAATGTTTTATATGCATGCATTGGCAGACGTGCCCACGTTCTAAGTCTGATACCTTAATGATAGGGTATTCGGGCTACGTTGTTATGTCTGATACCTCAATGATAGGGTATTCGGGCTACGTTGTTGCCACGTCCTATGTCTAATAACTTAATAGGGTATTCAGGCTACGTTGTTACGTATGGTGCCGAATGGTATTCCATGCTACGTTGTGCCTAATATACCTGGCTACGTTGTGCCTAATATACCTGGCAATCGAGCTTGATCAGCTCATTTACATGGTGTTGGGATCTCCGGAGATTAAGTGAAAAGTTAGACGCTGAAAGTTGAAGTGTTCATGCATTTTTTTCAACAGACTGTGATCGGGTATGAAACCCGGTGATAGAGTACTTGTTTACTTATGGAAATGCATGAATGTATATGCTTCAGTTGTGTCGTGCATGTAGTTGTCGAGTTAAATCCAGATATTGGTTTCTCACTCTTGCAAGTTTTATTGTTGTTTTCTCTACTTGTGCATATATGTATATCCGAGTCCAGATGAACCACTCAAGGGATATGATGACTATCCGAAGAAGTTTCCGTAGTTCGGAGCATGCTGACGTTTACTTACTATTGTTATGTCTGTATTATAGGTGTGACCAACTTAGGTTTTGTTTCTAGTATGTTGTTGTTTTTCAATAAGGGGACCTATACTTATAAAGGTCTAGGTGTGAAAACGGTATGACGCAATATAGTTGTAAGATGTTATATAGATATTTACCCCTATATGGTTATATTTACGTTGTTGTTGTGGTTGTCGACATAGAAAAGATAAGGAAAAATTTGTATCACCATTTTGAAACAAGATTATAACTTAAGAAAATATTATTTTCCGAAAGTAACCAGCGAATTAATGTTTTGATTTATCCGCACGTGTTACAAAGTAATGCCCAAGGGGGTGTTACATTAGTGGTATCAGAGCTGGTCGAGTCTTTCGGGAATGTTGGGGAATAGGTCTATTGTGTTGATGTTGTGTGTTCTCTGATTAGGACTTGTTTGAATTACTTCTTAGAAGTAATGAATGTTAATACATACTTACCCGTCTCATTTTATGGTTGTGGTCTAACTGATTTTGTCTGGACAGGTCAGCTATGGAACCAATGCCAGAAGGTGGACGTGGACGAGGACGTGGACGTGGCCGTGGAAGAGGCCGTAGAGGCGGTCGTGTTGGCAGTCGTGGTGACATGAATGAGAATTATGAGGAAGGAGTGGATTATGCAGCACAGGCTATGGAACACGTGGCAGCTGCCATTGCAAATCAGACTGCTACAATGGCTGCCCATAACCAATAGGAGCAGGCTCGAGCTGAACAGGCAGCTGAAGGCAAAAATCTAGCTGCTTTTAGACGTCCGGAGCCATCACAATTCCATGGAGACGTGGATCCTATCAAGGCTGATTTATGGATTCAAGAGCTAGAAAAGATCTTCGAACTCATACATAGTCCAGAGGGAGTGAAGGTATCTTATGCTACATTTATGTTGGTTGGTGATGCTGAGTATTGGTGGAAAAAGCACCCAACAGCTGCTGGAAGCAGAGAATCAGGTGATTACTTGGGCAGTATTCCGGAACATGTTCTTGAACAAGTATTTTCCTCAACGTGCGCGAGCTGAGAAGGAGAAAGAATTTCTGCGACTTCAGTAGAGAGATTTAACTGTCGGAGAATACGCGGCAAGGTTTGAATCGCTTGCCAAGTATTTTCGTTTTTTTTAGAACAATCCAAGACGAGGATTGGAAGTACGAGCGTTTTGAGGGGGGACTGCGTTTCGAGATTAAAGAATCAGTGCTATCATTAGAAATTCGGAATTTCCAAGCCATAGTCGAGAAGTGTAGAAAAATAGAGCTGATGAGGAAAGAAAGAGACAACGGAGGAACTATAGGAGGACCGACTAGTTCGAAGGGTCGATCCCAGAACCAAAAAGAAAAAAAACAAGTGCAGAATGAACCTTATTTCCGGCCACCAAGAAATAACCAGAATCAGCAACAACATCGTCCCAATAATTCTGAGTCGGGAAGTGGAGGTCAACATAGCCAAAACCGAGGTCAAGTTAGGAGGTGTTACAAATGTGGATATCAAAATCATATGGCAGATAAATGCCCAGTGAGGGCAATGAAGTGCTTTAATTGTGATCAAGTTGGACATCTGTCGAGGGATTGCAATGCTCCAAGGCGTGGACCTACTGCCAATAACACCATCACTAATAAATCGACGACTACGGGTAGAGTTTATAATGTGAGGGGAACTAAGACTTCAAACTACGAAGGTAATCTTTTAACTATACTTTAATTCAGACTCAACGCATTCTATTGTGTGAAATATTTGAGTTGGCCTATGTCTAGCTTCGTGTCACAAAATTTCGAGGACGAAATTTTTTTAAGAGGGGTAGTCTGTAACACCCCGAGTTTTTCTGTTTTCTAATATCAGAAATTTATATAATTACGTTTATATTTTTATCCGAGACTTAGAAAATTTATTGAAATAAACCAAAACCTTATTTACGCTCTACTTAACGGTAGAGAGTTACGATTAAAATTTAGGTTGAAAAGTCAAGCGAAAACCCGGTCTGTGAATTTCACTGACAGTATATTTATACTGATCAAAAGACCTAATTTTGACTCGCGAACGAAACACTTGAGGTCTTTATTTAATTTCCAACGTTTTTGGTGATTTTGAAATATTTCACTAAAAAGTGAAATATTATATTTTATCCGGGCAACATCTTAATCGGATAAGCGACGGAGCTGAATACAAGATTTCCGGGAGCCGCTAAGGGATAATATCGATGAGTCATATAAGATGACTCACCCATGTGAATGCATTTATTATGCACATGGTTATGATGACAATTTTTAGGTTAATTGCATTTTGGTCATTACACTTTCTCTAAATTGCATTTTGGTCCCTAAAACTAGTTTCCATGATCTTCCAAGATGAATTGGATCAATTTTGACCATCCAAACCATGTTGGGCTGCGGTTTTGAGGCCCAATATCATGGTTAAGGTGTTGTCATACATGAAGCCAATTTGTACTCTTAACTTTCCTATGTCATTCATTATGTCTTAAGCACTTTTATGCTTGAAAATTCAAGTAATGGACTTGGACTTCTTCAAGCCCAATTGCCCAAGCCCAAGCCCATCCTTGGCTCATAAACTCTTGAAGAGTCAAGAGCACCCTAGCTCATTCTCTCACTTTCTCAAATCTTCTTCAAAGTTCTCCGTTCTTCCATTTTCTCTCTAACTCCATAAGCTTGAGTTTGTGAAACAACTTGGAGATTCTTGCACTTTTCTTCAATTCCAAGAGGTAATCCATGATCCTCATCGTCATTTAGCTATATGTTCTTCAATAAGTTTTTCATTTCAAGCCTTAATCATCTTTTCAAATTCTTAGATCTAGAAACTTTGATAATTCATAGAAAATCATAGAAAAATCCTAAAAATGTGAAACCAATTTCTATATTCTTATTATCATCTCTACTATCATAATCCAAGAGTATGACTTAAACCAAAATTTCCTCCGTATTTCTCTCCCCAAGGCCGAACCATATAGATGTGTGTGTAGGAGGTTTTGTTGATTTTTCTTAGAAAGTGACTTGTATGTCATCTTTCTAGTATGTAAGTATGTTGAATCCAAGTTATTATATCAAACTAAAACCTCTTGGTCCATTTTTGATTCATGGCCGAAATCTACCTTTGTGTAGGTGGAGGAACTTTTGTTCAATTTTTAGAAAGTGATCATATATCTCATCTTTCTAATATGTATTGATATTGAATCCAAGTTCTTGTATCAAACCAAAATTTCTTGCTCTATTTTCATGCTTTGGCCGAAATCATACTTTGAGGAACTTGGAAGATTTTAATTCATTTTTTGTTGATTAACAACTAATCTATTGTTTTAAGTACTTAAGGATCATTAATCCAAAAGCTTAAACAACTTTAGAAAATTTTAGCCACAAAACCTACACAAGGCTGTGACCTATAAGTGGTGTATAGGTGATGTTATTTACTTGTTTTGATTGGTTGAGTTATGGTTTGTTGAAGGATAAAGACGTATGCCTTGTACGTGTGTCGCCGTTTCCGGATTCGTATCAAAGTTTTAATCGAAAGCTTGAATCTTCAAGAGGTAAGAGGGGATTACCTGAGGGATTTATTCGATGGCTACGTTCCAAATTGTGTTGTCTGTAATTATTTGTTGGTGGTTGTTTAAGTGTTTAAGTTGTTTTATTTTTATCTGTGTTGATTTATCTGCGTATAAATTGTTTATCTGCGATTATTTATTTTAATGCTGTGATGCATGATCTGCCTGGAAATATTGCTGTGATATTGTGGTGGATGTTGTTTGAGAAGCCTGACAGTGGTCAGTGCCCAATCAATTAATCAGATAAAGCTTTGAAAAGCTTCGTAAATTATATTCAATGTTTTAACGGTAAAATATTGGAAGATAATATTAATGGAAAATATTTATTTAGGAAAAATAAGGATTTTTGAAAAATATCATTATTTTAATGATTTATCGTTGTAAGAGTGATTTATGAGTCATAGTGACGACGTAACCTTGAAAATATTTTTGTATTGCTGATTTTTATGTAAGAAATTTCGGAATATTATAAAAAGTTATTTTATGAAATTAATTTTCGAAAATAACTTAATTATGATTTTATAAAATGATTTAAGTGGAAAAAGCTAATATTTGGCTTAAATGCCTTGGAAAAGGCTAAACGACGGTAATTTGGAAAAGTATCGACGGCAAGAAATTCTAAAATGGTAGTACGTGTTTTAAACCAAGACTGAGCCTCAAGTGACTCCCTTTTTGGAAACATAAAATTTTCAGAAAAAGATTTCAAGTAATTGATGATTTACAAAGGATTTTCTGTAAATGGGTTTTACTAAACGGTGTTATTTCCGACAACTTGGATAAGTTGCAGAAACTTTGTTTTGGGTTTGTTTTTCACAGAACGAAAACAGTGTTAACGTTGAAAACACGAACCTAGTATCAGAGACGTCGCGATACTAGTGTTATGAAATATAAGCACGAAGATCTTTGATCTGTGTTACGTTGTTGTGGACTTTGTGTCCTATTCACGTTGTAATGAACGTTGTTAATGGTGAATATTGGTTTCTATCCCCAAAAACCTAAGACTGATTGCAAGGTCTAAGGTGTTGTGATTGAGCACTCGGACTTCATGTCCTGTGTTAACGTTGAAAAGTCTAACACGTTGAAATTTACGAATAGTCGTAAGCCATTTTGAGCTTCGGCAAAAGTAGAATGGGCACAAAGAAAATAACGAGAACAAAATATTTTATATGCATGCATTGGCAGACCTGCCCATGTACTGAAATAGACAACTATAAACACGAGAAAGGGGGTTGGATTGTGTTTATCAGAAATTAAAATAAAGTTGAAAACTTTTCTATACGGAAACTAGGTTCGAACAGGTGTAAAAAGGTTACACAGACAGGTCACCTATCTGTTGTATTTTTCACAGAAAAAAACACAAGCATACAGATGAAAACAAGCTTGATAAAAACAGTTTTAACCCCTTAGTTAGAATGCAGATGATATATAACCAAAACAACTAAAGAGATTAAGGGAAGAGAGATTAACACAGTGATTTATCCTGGTTCACTCTTCAACACAAAGAGCTACGTCCAGTCCTTGGCAGCACCAAGATTTATCCACTATAACTGATCAGGTTACAGACTCCAAGTATTGTTTGTACACCTAGCCTCTTCAGGCTCCAAGACAAGTATTCTTTGCACACCTAGCCTCTTCAGGCTCATTCAGATTTGTTTGAGAGTTTGGTTTGTAATAAATACAATTACATATAGACAGATCTTTCAGTAACACTCAGAGAGTGGTTTAAATGTAAAGCTTAGGAAAGTCTGCGTAATAACTTCAAATGATTGAAGAATACATAATGAATAAATGAACAGAGTAATGGCTCTTTAATGCTTTGTAATCTCTGATGTGTTCATCTTCAATGACTTCTGTATTTATAGCCTTCAAACATTTAATATCCGTTAGAGACATTCCTTGCAACGATGGCTTCAAGCAGAGCTTCATTAAATGCAATATAGTCGTTCCGGGCAGCCATTAATGCAATGGAGACGTTGGTTGTACTCTAACATGAAGGATTATGGCTTTATGCATCGTGTTTTAGCCAAATCAGAGTTGTGCAGAATGCTTTTGTACTTTTGCAGAGTACATTTCCCTTCGTGTGTAATAACCGAAAGTACTAGGGAATAAAGCATGTTGGAAACATTCTTTAACTAGAAGTTTGTCTCTGACTTCCTAGGTTGCTTGAGAGAGAGAACCTCTGAATTTCTTGATAAGCGTGAGAGAGAAATTCAGAGTCTTCTGCATGAGGGGACAGCTTCCAAAAGCTTCGTTTACTTCGAGTTCTTAACAAAGAACCTCAGACGAGTTTGAGAGCAGAGCAGAGACAGGTTGAAACCAGTTTGTATAAAGTCAACAATCCTAGTCAGCAGACAGGTTGACTTTTTGCCTATCCAGACAGGTTGTTACTTAGGTAGACAGACAGGTGAGTGTTGCTATTTTCTGATCTGTACACTAAGTAGACAGGTTAGCAACCACAAAATAGGTTAATTAAATCATTAACCAATGTTTAGTTTTCATCAAAACTTAGGGAAATGCACACAGAAATTTTAGAGACTTAACAATCTCCCCCTTTTTGATGATGACAAACATTCAGATGATTTAATAACCCTTAGGAAATATCAACATAGAGAATAACAGAGTGTAGACAGGTTGAAAATTTTCTATACGTGCAGACAGGTGCATAACAGTATGCAGAGAAAAATGCAGCAACTTAAGTTCAAAAATATCAGAGTATCAGATATTAAAAAGTTCAATTTTAACCAACTTATATTTTCTCCAGAACACTTAGCATTTAGCAACCATCTTAATCATCTCATACATTTCTCTCCTAATCATCTTACATTTTTCTCCCCCTTTTGTCAGCAACAAAAAGGGACAGATAGATAACAGCACAGAGAAACAGTAAAGAGATAAGTAAAATTTTATTTTTATTCATCATAAGCTTCTCATTTACAAGGCAGTTTCTACAAAAACATCTACCTAGACTGATTAAAAAGAAGATACAAAGAATCAACTTTCTTCTGTAACAGCAGCCTAGCATGCCTTTCTGCATCCAATTGTCTTCTGACTTCTTCTAGCTCAGTTTTAAGAAGATTGAAGCTATTTAAATCTACCATCTGAGAGGAGGAGGCTTCTGTAGACAGGCTGGTTGAAGCAGCAGATGGGTTTGGATACCAGAGTAATGCTAATATTGGGGGTGCCTTAGGTACAGAGAAGGGTGAGAAGACACGAGGAAAGTAATACTGATGAATGGTTCTGAAATAAAACAAAGGAAGAAAAGCTAATTTAAACAAAGGTTTGATTCTGACTAGGTCAGTATCAAAAGAAGAAAAGACACAGGAGAGTCTTTCACATAGAGATAGACGAGTGACTCTAATTTGAATAGGAGGGGGAAGAGGTTGATTAGCTAAGCTAGATGGAGGTAAGGGTAAGAGAGAATCTATATGGCAGAAAAACGAATTTGATCCTGTTATCAAAAGAAAGAAATACCTAGACCTAGAGGGTAACATTACAACAGAGGCAGGATAATGAGATCCTTCCAATGTTCTAATGAAACACAACAGTAGGGGGACAAAAGAAAATTTCCCTACAAAAGTTAAGAATATGAGGTGGAGGAGAGGGAATGACAGATAAGTGAGAGACACTTGCAGTCATCAGAGATTGCAGATCACTCACAAACAGTCTTGATGATATGCCAGATTATTCTTTGGGAGTTGAGTCCCTGTGAACAACTGTGTACTGACATATATCAGACACAACATCAACAGATGTTTGGGTTGGGTGAGAAGAGACAAGTGAATGAAAAGGGGAGGCAACTGACAAAGGATTAATAAAAAGGGCAGAGGGGGAGGAAACAACAGAACTTGGAATACCTTGGTGAAGGGGAGAGGATGGTGCAGAAGGAAAGGTGAAAAACTGATCTTCAAAGAGTCTTATCTTCTTCCTTGAAGGGAACAGAGCAGCAGCTTCAGGATAATCAACTGTCTGAGTCCCATCAGACAGGTCAGCAGAAGTTGCAGCAGCAGCAACAACAGCAGGTTCTTCTGCAGGGATTTCTTCCCTTCCAGCAATGGCCACCAAAGGCATAGGGTAGCCTAACCTTCTTTTTCTGGGAATGATTCCCAAATCAAGAGGTTTGATCTCCCTTGGCTCCTCTAAGGGTGGAGATGTCTGCTCCCTCTGAGCAGATGCTTCCTCTTTACTAGGTTCAGACTCCACTTGTCTGACCTTGGTAAAGGTCTTCACCAGTCTTCTCTTCTTGGTGGGTTGTGCTGGTGCAGCACCAGATTTCCCAGCCTCACTTGTCTTCCTCTTGGGAGAGGGTTTCTTCAGCTTGAATCTGAGAGGCTCAACAGTCTCAGCAGATTCTTCAGAAACTGAGGGTTCCTCAGGCTTCTGGTCTTGTCTGGCAACCTTTCCAGCAGGTTTCCAGATCCTCTCAGAGATTGGAACCTCTGATTCACCAGTGGAATCAACTGGTTCCTCTATTTTCTCCTTCTGCTTCTGCTCAGCAGCAAGCTTCTTCTTCTTCTTCTTCTTCTTCTTCTTCTTCTTCTTCTTCTTCTTCTTCTTCTTCTTCTTCTTCTTCTTCTTCTTCTTCTTCTTCTTCTTCTTCTTCTTCTTCTTCTTCTTCTTCTTGTCTTCCTCTTCAACCTCTAGAGGGATTCCTTCAATCCCCATCATAGACAGGACCTTCTTGTCTATGGGCAGAGCCATGTCCACAAAATGAACATCAGTTGGAACAAACAGCTTGTTCCTGAATACTCTTGTCAGCAGCATTCCATAAGAATAGGTAGGCATGTTTGTTCTTCTGATTAGAGACTCAAGATACATATAAATGAGGTCATTGATGTCTATCTTGATTTTGTGAATCAAGTGGTACATAGCAAATCTGTCCATCTTGGTCACATTGTCTCGTGATCCTTTTCTTGGCATCACACACTCCAGCAGCAACTTGTGCAAGAACCTGCACTTGGGCACCATGCAGACAGGCTTCTTGTTCTCAGGGTTGGGAACTCCATACACAACAATATTCACATTTTCAGCTCCTACCTGATCTTCCCAGTCAGGTTTGAAGGCAGTTCAAATCCTTGGACATCTTGTTGCTAACTCCAAAGATCCAATAGGGAAGAGGAGGGTTACTTCAGATGACATTTGAGCCTTGAAGCTCTTGGTTCCATCAATCACAATGGTGATGACCACAGCATTCCTCCAGAAGTCTCTGACAAGCTTGGGATGAACAAGCTCCTTGATGTCAAAGAAGGCAGTCCACTTAGAGTATTCCAACTCTTCAGTGACATCCATTCCCCATTTCTTCATCTGTTGAAGATCAACAGTCTTACCAGGAAGAATCTTCTCAACATTAGCTACTCTAATCTAGTATTTTTTAGCAATTTCTTTTGAGGACAGACGCTTTGAAGATGCCATTTTTCAGAGAAGAGGTTACGAGGGTTTTGAAAGAGAGAAGGGTTTCAAAGAGAAGAAGACGAAGATAGAAAGACTTTTGGGATTTTGAAAAAGATAAAGTTTGAAGTTTTCTGAAAAATTGCCTTTTAAAGCAATAAAAGCAGAAGAGAGAAATAAGACATTTTTAATTCAAAACGGCACGATTTATGTGGGGAACTGTAGCGCCCACTAAGACATAATGAAAACATGGTTTCGAGATAAAAACTGTCGTGCTCATGATTAGCTTCAAATTAACAAATGGTATTAAATAAATAATAACCATTTTAATAGAACTGTTGAGTTTCAGCATAGTGACTCAGCAGAGTCAGACAGGTAATCACAGACAGGTGATATAAAGCTATAAGACAGGTAGCATAGACAGTTCAAAAACCTCAGACATTTTATTCAACAATGCAATGCATGTTTAAATTATCTCTAATAAATAAGAATCTTTCTTCTGCTAAAGGTTTAGTGAAGATATCAGCCCATTGATTTTCAGTTTTAACAAACTTAATATCAAAGATGCCTTTCTGAACATAATCTCTTATGAAGTGATGTTTGATTTCTATATGCTTAGCCTTAGAATGCTGAATTGGATTTTTAGTTAAGCTAATAGCACTGGAATTATCACACCATGCAGATATATTATGCTAAAAAATAGAGTAATCTTCAAGTTGATGTTTTACCCATAAAGTTGAGAGCAACAACTAGCAGCTGAGATATATTCTGCTTCAGCAGTAGATAGAGCAATAGTTGTCTGCCTTTTGCTTGACCAAGAGACTAAATTTGCTCCAATGAAGTGGCATCCTCCACTGGTGCTTTTCTTTTCTATTCTGTCTCCAGTAAAGTCAGCATCACAGAATCCCACTAATCTGTATTCTTTAGTTCTTAAATATAGCAAACCAAGATTAGTAGTTCCAAGCAAATATCTAAATATTCTCTTAACAGCTTTAAGATGAGATTCTCTTGGGTCAGATTGAAATCTAGCACACATACAGACACTAAATTGAATATCAGGTCTGCATGAAGTTAAGTACAGTAGAGATCCAATCATACCACTGTAGACAGTTTGGTCTACCTTTTTACCTTCATCATCTTTACTTAGTTTTGTATTGGTTTCCATGGGAGTTTTCATAAGTTTAGCACTTTCCATTTTGTACTTCTTAAGCATTTCCTTGATATACTTTTGTTGATGGATGTAGATTCCATCACTTGTCTGTTTGATTTGTAAACCAAGGAAGAACTTCAACTCTCCCATCATGCTAATCTCGAATTCTGCTTGCATCAGCTTTGAACAATCCTTGCACAGCTTTTCATTAGTAGCTCCAAAAATAATATCATCAACATATATTTGGACTATAATGAAGTTCTCTTTAGAACTTTTCTTAAACAGAGTAGTATCTACTTGTCCTCTTGTAAAACCATTATGCATAAGAAAAAAACTTAATCTATCATACCATGCCCTAGGTGCTTGTTTTAAACCATATAATGCCTTTTTAAGTTTAAAAACATGATCTGGTTTATCAGTATCCTCAAAACCAGGGGGTTGTTTAACATAAACTTCTTCTTCAATTATTCCATTGAGAAAAGCACTTTTCACATCCATTTGAAAAAGGGTGATTTGGTGTTGTGCAGCATATGACATTAGAATGCGAATAGCTTCTATTCTAGCTACAGGTGCAAAGGTTTCAGTATAGTCAATACCTTCTTGTTGGTTATAGCCTTGTGCTACTAACCTTGCCTTGTTTCTGACAACTTTGCCATCCTCATCCAACTTGTTTCAGAAGACCCATCTTGCTCCAATGACAGACTTGTTTTTGGGCTTGGAGACAAGTGTCTAGACATCATTTCTGGTGAACTGTTTGAGTTCCTCTTGCATAGCAAGAATCCAGCTTTCATCATCAAGAGCTTCTTCAATGTGCTTTGGCTCTATTTCTGACATAAAGGCCACATTGCTTGATTCTCTTAAAGTAGATCTGGTTCTCACTCCTTCTGAGGGATTTCCAATAATGAGATCCTTAGGATGATGAGTTTTGAATTTCCAGTCTCTTTCAAGAAGATCTTGACTTGTCTGTTGACTTGTCTGCTCCACTTGTCTGTCTGGTTCAGCTTCAGGTTCTGACTTGGTGAAGTCAGGTTGTTGATTTTCTGACTTGTTTATATCAAGACCTGCAAGATCATCTTCTAGATCTGATAATTCCTTATCAGTCTTTAAGCTATCATTAAATTTGACATGAACAGATTCTTCAATAACAGATGTTTTAGAATTGTAGATTCTAAAAGCTTTAGACATTTTAGAGTATCCCAAAAAGATACCTTTGTTTGTTTTAGAGTCAAACTTTCCAAGTTGATCCTTGGTATTTAGAATGAAGCATTCACAACCAAATGCATGAAAGTAAGAAATGTTGGGGCTTTTTCCTTTCCAGAGTTCATAAGGTGTCTTCTTTAGAAAAGGCCTAATAAGTATTCTGTTTTGTACAAAACAGGCTGTGTTTACTGCTTCTGCCCAGAAGTACTTAGGGAGATTATTTTCATTGAGCATAGATCTAGCCATCTCTTGCAGAGATCTGTTCTTTCTCTCAACCACTCCATTTTGTTGAGGAGTTCTAGTTGTAGAGAAATTGTGAGAGATTCCATTCTCCTCACAGAACTGTCTAAACTGCTCATTTTCAAATTCTCCCCCATGGTCACTTCTAAGAGTAGATATATAGAAACCCTGCTCATTTTGTACTCTTTTACAGAATACTGAGAAAGCCTTAAAAGACTCATCCTTGTGGGTTAAGAAGAGTACCCATGTATATCTAGAATAGTCATCAACTATGACAAATCCATATTTTCTTCCAGCCAAGCTAGCAACACTAACTGGTCCAAACAGATCCATGTGTAACAACTGAAGAGGTCTAGAGGTTGATACTTGGTTTTTTAGATTTGAAACTTGATTTTACTTGTTTACCTCTCTGACATGCATCACACAAAACATCTTTCTTAAAACTAATATCAGGCAATCCTCTCACAAGATTATCCCTTTTTATTTTTGAAATTAGTTTCATACTAGCATGTCCTAGTTTCTTATGGCATAACCATCTTTCATCCTCTTTAGACATCAGACAGGTTACACTTTGATCTGAGAGATCAGTCAGTTCAATCTTATACAGATTTTGTTGCCTTTTAGCTGAAAAAAGGGTTTTGCCACTGAGATCTTTAACTATACATAAATCTTTGGTAAAGGAGACATCAAATCCACTTTCACATAATTGACTTATGCTAAGCAAATTGTGTTTTAATCCTTTAACCATAAGAACATTTGATATAGAGGGAAGAGGAGGTTTACCACCAATAGTACCAATTCCTATAACCTTCCTTTTCTGATTTCCACCAAATGCCACATGTCCTCCTTTCTTAAGTTGGAGGTCTAGGAACATAGACCTTTCTCCTGTCATATGTCGCGAGCAACCACTATCCAGGTACCAGCAGTGGTGTTTTCTTTGTGCTGTTAAGGACATCTGCAACAGAGATTATTTGATCTTTAGGTACCCATAGTTTTCTGGGTCCTTTTCTATTAGTTCTAGGAGTCTGTGAAGACTTCCTTCTTTTCTTATGAAGACACTTAGACATAACATGTCCAGTCTTTCCACAGAAATTACAGACAGGTATGGATTTAATAGAAGTAGATGTAGCAGACACTTTAGAGTGTTTAGTTGATACTTTATGACGTGTCTGATGGACATATCCAATACCTTCTTTGTTAAGGGAGTGCCTCTGACAGCCAAGCAGCTTGGTCAGGTTATCTCTACCATTAACAAATTTGGCAAGATCAGAAGTGAGCTCTTCCACTTTCTGTTGAAGTTTTTCAACTTCTTCAGACTGTGATGTATCACTAGAGATCTTAGCTTCATTAGACTTTTAAGTCTTCAACTCACTGTTCTCTTTGGCAAATTTTTCACACTCCAGAGATTTCTGTTTATGCTCATTGAGGAGCTTAACATGATCTCTCTTGAGGGATTTGAAAGCCTTAGATAAGCAATTGGATTCGTCCAGCAATTCCTCATAAGCATCAAGTAATTCCTCATAATCAGAATTTACCTCATTATCTGAATCTGAGTCAGTGTTGGCCATTAGACAGAGATTTGCTTCTTCCTCTGTCTCTTCATCAGAAGATGTTGACTCCAGATCTTCCCAAGTAGCCATCATCCCTTTCTTCTTCTTTTTGAAGAACTTCTTAAAAGGGGCTTTCTTGAGTTGAGGACATTCTGCTTTGATGTGACCTGGCTTCTTGCACTCATAGCAGACAATTGAGTTCTTGTCTGTTGAAGTGGATTCTTTGAAGTTCTTGTCCTTGTTGAACCTTCTGAATGACTTATCCTTTCTGAACTTCTTTTTCTGTAAGAGAAGCTTTATCTTTCTGGTTAGGAGAGATAATTCTTCATCACTTTCAGAGTCCTCGGGTTCAGACAGGTCAGCATCACTGGATGACTCGTCTACCTTCAAACCTTTAGAAGCTTTTGAAGACTTCTGATCAGCCTTCAGAGCAATTGACTTGCCCTTCTTTGTTGAGATTTCATCTCCAAGTTCTTGCTCATGAACAGTGAGTGTACCAAGAAGTTCATCCATAGTCAAGGTGGTAAGATCCTTGGCTTGAGAGATAGCAGTTACTAAGGGTCTCCACTGCTTAGGTAAACTTCTTAGTATCTTTCCAACCTTCTCAGCATTAGAGTAAACTTTGCCAAGAGACTTTAGGCCATTGATGATAGTTTGGAATCTTCCTATCATCTGAGCAACAGATTCTCCTTCCTCCATGAGAAACAGTTCATACTTTCTGACAAGTATGGCAATTTTTGATTCTTTGACTTTGGCTGTTCCTTCATGTGTGACAGCTAAGGTGTCCCATATTTCTTTGGCAGAATCACAGGCACAAACCTTTTCAAATTCATCAGGACTGAGAGCACAAATGATATTGTATCTGGCTTTGTGATTCAGTTCCCACCTTGTCTTTTCTGCAGGGGTCCACTGAGCTTTTGGCTTGTCAGTGTTGTCATCATTCTTAGGAATGAATGGACCATCTGTGATGACATCCCAGATATCAGAGTTTGTAGATAGAATGAACCATTGAAATCTATCTTTCCAATAGTTGTAGTTTTCTCCATTGAAGAATGGAGGTCTGGTCAAGGAAGCTCCTTCAGTCTGGTGACTCCCACTAGCTCCAGCAGTCATGTCTATTCTTCAGGATCTTTTACCTCTATACTGTTAGATGCTCAACCCAGAGGCTGAGCTCTGATACCAACTGAAATAGACAACTATAAACACGAGAAGGGGGGTTGAATTGTGTTTATCAGAAATTAAAATAAAGTTGAAAACTTTTCTATACGGAAACTAGGTTCGGACAGGTGTAAAAAGGTTACACAGACAGGTCACCTGTCTGTTGTATTTTTCACAGAAAACAACACAAGCATACAGATGAAAACAAGCTTGATAAAAACAGTTTTAACCCCTTAGTTAGAATGCAGATGATATATAATCAAAACAACTAAAGAGATTAAGGGAAGAGAGATTAACACAGTGATTTATCCTGGTTCACTCTTCAACACAAAGAGCTATGTCCAGTCCTTGGTAGCACCAAGATTTATCCACTATAACTGATCAGGTTACAGACTCCAAGTATTGTTTGCACACCTAGCCTCTTCAGGCTCCAAGACAAGTATTCTTTGCACACCTAGCCTCTTCAGGCTCATTCAGATTTGTTTGAGAGTTTAGTTTGTAATAAATACAATTACAGACAGACAGATCTTTCACTAACACTCAGAGAGTGGTTTAAATGTAAAGCTTAGGAAAGTCTGCGTAATAACTTCAAATGATTGAAGAATACAGAATGAATAAATGAACAGAGTAATGGCTCTTTAATGCTTTGTAATCTCTGATGTGTTCATCTTCAATGACTTCTGTATTTATAGCCTTCAAACATTTAATATCCATTAGAGACATTCCTTGCAACAATGGCTTCAAGCAGAGCTTCATTAAATGCAATATAGTCGTTCTGGGCAGCCATTAATGCAATGGAGACGTTGGTTGTACTCTAACATGAAGGATTATGGCTTTATGCATCGTGTTTTAGCCAAATCAGAGTTGTGCAAAATGCTTTTGTACTTTTGCAGAGTACATTTCCCTTCTTGTGTAATAACCGAAAGTACTAGGGAATAAAGCATGTTGGAAACATTCTTTAACTAGAAGTTTGTCTCTGACTTCCTAGGTTGCTTGAGAGAGAGAGAACCTCTGAATTTCTTGATAAGCGTGAGAGAGAGACTCAGAGTCTTCTGCATGAAGGGACAGCTTCCAAAAGCTTCGTGTACTTCGAGTTCTTAACAAAGAACCTCAGACGAGTTTGAGAGCAGAGCAGAGACAGGTTGAAACCAGTTTGTGTAAAGTCAACAATCCTAGTCAGCAGATAGGTTGACTTTTTGCTTATCCAGACAGGTTGTTACTTAGGTAGACAGACAGGTGAGTTTTGCTATTTTCTGATCTGTACACTAAGTAGACAGGTTAGCAACCACAAAATAGGTTAATTAAATCATTAACCAATGTTTAGTTTTCATCAAAACTTAGGGAAATGCACACAGACATTTTAGAGACTTAACATCTATGTCTGATACCTTAATGATAGGGTATTCGGGCTACGTTGTTATGTCTGATACCTCAATGATTGGATATTCGGGCTACGTTGTTATGTCTGATACCTCAATGATAGGGTATTCGGGCTACGTTGTTGCCACGTCCTATGTCTAATACCTTAATAGGGTATTCGGGCTACGTTGTTACGTATGGTGCCGAATGGTATTCCATGCTACGTTGTGCCTAATATACCTGGCTACGTTGTGCCTAATATACCTGGCAATCGAGCTTGATCAGCTCATTTACACGGTGCTGGGATCTCCGGAGATTAAGTTAAAAGTTAGACGTTGAAAGTTGAAGTGTTCATGCATTTTTTTCAACAGAATATGATCGGGTATGAAACCCAGTGATAGAGTATTTGTTTACTTATGAAAATGCATGAATGTATATGTTTCAGTTGTGTCATGCATGTAGTTGTCGAGTTAAATCCAGATATTGGTTTCTCACTCTTGCAAGTTTTATTGTTGTTTTCTCTACTTGTGTAGATATGTATATCCGAGTCCAGATGAACCACTCAAGGGATATGATGACTATCTGAAGAAGTTTCCACAGTTCGGAGCATGCTGACGTTTACTTACTATTGTTATGTCTGTATTATAGGTGTGACCAGCTTAGGTTTTGTTTCTAGTATGTTGTTGTTTTTCAATAAGGGGACCTGTACTTATAAAGGTCTAGGTGTGAAAACAGTATGACGCAATATAGTTGCAAGATGTTATATAGATATTTACCCCTATACGGTTATATTTACGTTGTTGTTGTGGTTGTCGACAAAGAAAAGATAAGGAAAAATTTGTATCACCATTTTGAAACAAGATTATAACTTAAGAAAATATTATTTTCCAAAAGCAACCAGCGAATTAATGTTTTGATTTATCCGCACGTGTTACAAAGTAATGTCCAAGGAGGGTAGGGGTGTAAGTGGACCGGGTAAACCCGACCAACCCGAACCGAACCAACCCATAAAAAACCGAAGTTAATTGGTTCGGGTAAAAAACCAAACCGAACCAATGGGAACCAAACATGTTTGGTTCGGGTATTGGATTTTAATTCCTAAAACTGAGTACTCGAGTACCAGACCCGACCATCCTAATTTTTCCCCAAATCGTGACCTAATCAAACTCTGGTCACTCTCACTTCTCACTCATTTCGCACATGGCTTTGTCTTCTCACCATCTCACACTTGTCTCAGCCTAACCTAGGGTTTCCGCCGCTGCCGCACATAGGGACACAGCCGTGACCAGACCGTCGGCGTCCATGGCTAGTCGCTCCTCCATCATGAGTCGTGACAAGACCACCAGAAAGTTGTGCTTCGTGACCAGTCTCCTCCGCAGTCCTTCACTGAGATTATCACATTGCTTTCTATATGATGATGGTAATTTGATCTGCTATATTGATATTCACTAGGTTGATGCTGTGTTGGTGCTGTGTTGGTCTTGTGTTGGTAATTTGATCTGATAATTCAAAGGGAAAGACCATTTTTGTGTTGCTGTGTTGGTGCTAATCTTTGCAAAGTGTCTAATCCCCAGCCCCTGTTTTTTAATGTTCTAATTTTTGCTAAGTGTTCTAATTTGTTGCTTTCACCACTGTTTTTTATTGTTCTGTTCTTTCATGGCTCATTACCCTTTATTTTGGTGGTCGGTATCAATGTTTGTGACTACTGCCATGGCTCATTTTCACTTTGCATTCTGATGGCCTATTTTGATCAAGTGACCCGAACACCCGATCTGAACCAAACCGAACTGGTTCGGTTTGGTAGTAAAAATTGTTGAAAACTGAACCAAACTGAACCGATCAAATTTGATGGGTTCGGATTTTTTTTCTGTCAAAAACCGAACCAAACCGACCCGTTAACCCCTAAAGGAGGGTGTTACATTAATATATACTTGTAAATGGGTTAGAGTACCTCTAGTACTCTCTCTAATACAATTTTTGGCTTATCAAAAAAATACTTGGCCCCAAAATACGTGGGGATCACTATGCTGAATAGTGAGTCCAGGGGGAGTCAAAGATTAGGCGCCTCTACGAAAGAGGGCTGCGTGGTACAATTGCAGTGATTATTGCTTTTAGAAGCAGTAGTAGCAGGAGATTTTTATTAAAGAAATTAACGAGTACACAATACTTAATTCAATATATATATATATATTAATTCTTACTTTTTATCATTAGATTTTTAAGATAAATTTTCCCCTCCAAAATAAGATCATTTATTTTATATAAGTCAATAAACATTGCAAATAAAGTGATAATCAAATATAAAAATATAATTGTATTTAGTTAATTAATTAAATTTATATTTAGTTAATTATATATTTAGTTAATTGTAGTTATTAAATTAATTAACTTTATATTTAGTTTTTCATTTACTAAAATGATATAATCTTAGTGATTATATACGTTTGATTAATTTGATCTCATTAAACTAAATTTCTTTTCTTTTTTTATAGGCCAATGTTAGTATTTTTTTAGATTTGTTAGAAGTTAGTGGGTCATTTCACTCCTTAACTTCCACGCCATAACCACCAAGCCACCTTATGTCTCCCTCATTAAACTAAATTTCTAACTCCACTAATGTTGGTAATCTCATTAAAAAAAAACATTGTTTAGCGACCGAAGATATGGGTCGCTAAACATGTTAATTAGGTCGCTATCTTGTTTAGCGACCCAAATAGCGACCGAATCAATGGGGTAACAGAAACCCTGGTTGCTAAGGTTTTAGCGACCGAATTTATGTTTCGGTCGCCAAATAGAGACCGAATTGTTGGTCGCTAAATTATATAATTCGGTCGCAGCCTAGTTGGTCGCATGATCAGGGTAACCGAAATTGGTGACTGATAATTCGGTCGCTAAAAATGAAATAATTTAATATCTTGATTTATTTTTCCTAATTTAATCTTAGCGACCGATGTTGGGGTTGCCATTTTGGTAGCTAATATTTAATTTTTTTTTGTTTTTTATTTTAATAATTAATAATACTTTTTTTTTTTACTTTAATATTCTTCAATATACTACTGCAACTCACCAATATATAAAAAAAAAAAACAAGTATCATATAAATAAATAAAAAATGACATACAATAAAGTGAATGTAAATCCATAAAATGAAAAAAATACAACTTAAAATCATCAGTCCCGGGGAGGCGGACGCGGAGGGAACCAACCGTGTGTGCCGCCGTCATCTGGTATCTCCTCGTCCTCCGGATCAGCATCATCAGTAGGAGGAGGTGGTGGAACTGGAGGAGCGACAGCAGGCGGCACAACTGCTGGAGCATTAACCTGAGCAACTGGAGCCTAGATCCTCATCTGATCCAACACCAACCGCAATGTCTAGCCCTGCTTCATCATCGTCTGCAGTAAGTGCTGGTATGCCTGAGTCAAATGTGTAATCTGCTCCTGCATCTGTCGCTCTCTCTCCCTCTTCTCCTGAAGTTCTGCGTTCAGTTGCATGATGGTATCCTGCATCTGGTTGAACTGCTCGGGAGGGATGGTATCCAAGTACAAAGGAGCAGGTGTGCCAGACGATGATGCGATAAACTCCCTGCCCAAGTGTCTGAGGCCATACACGTGCCTCTTCTTATTCCTGCCCCCGACGACCTACAAATATATGGCGTTGTCATCGACGGAGACAAGAGAGCGGGGCCCCCCACCAGTCAAGGCCTCATCCTGTGACAGTGAGGCACGTGATATGGCATCGTCCTTCTTCTCGTTAAATCCAACCTGCAAAGTATAGTTGAAGAGATAATTAGTTACATTTTAAACAATATTAACAAATTAATAATAATAAATTACTAGTATATACTAATTAATTTTTTTTTTTAGTTACAGCATAGTTACGGGCCTTGTCGTTGGCCCATTCCCCCGACTTCAACTTCTTTGTCCTCTCCACCAACTCCATAGCAGTGGGGTTACGTTGTTTCTGTGTTTTCTGCACAGAAAAAATAATATTAAATTCATAAGAATATTTAAAAATGAAAACTAATTAAAAAGTACGCTAAGTTAACAAAGTTTTAAGTACTACCAGCTCATCAAAGTGGGTGGACGCTGATTTAGAGCCGCCGGTGTAGGCACATACACCACCATCAGTGTAACACACTATTTTCTGGAGTAGTGTGTGATGAAAGGATTAAGCATGTTTGAAGGCTTAATCATGCTCCTTAGGTGTTAGTGAGCTTATGTTTCAAGTTTGAAGAGAATCAAAGTTGAAACGGGTCCAGAACGCAAAGAAACGCAAATTGAGCGATTAGTTGATCGATAAATGAATTGAGTCGGAATAGTAAATTAGGTCGGGTCTGAGTACAATAGGTCTTAGGAGTAACCTAAAATAATACATAAGAATATTCCAGCAGTAGGTTACACAGGAAGATGCGGAAGAAAACACCCAGTTGTGCCGACGGAACAACACGCAGTGACACGTGTCGTGACCAGGAGGAAGGTGGCCATGGTGGCACCACCTCACACTCCACTACCCCTTTTGCATGTATGACACCTATCTCCCACTACCCTTTTGCATGTATGACACCTATCCCCACTAACCCTTTGCATGTATTACACTTGTTACCTACCTGAATTCATCTAATATAAAAGTAAAACCACAAAAGTGACTTCATTTCCTCCTCCATACTCATTGCACTCATAATTACCTAGCCAATTTCGTTCCCTCACCTCTGCATGTGTTGGCTTGAATAGTTAAGTGAAGGAAAGAACAAGTTGCACATTCACACCCAACCCTATCCTGTTTCTGTAAATCTCTTACCACACCTTCTCCCACCGTTGGATCTTGTTCAAACTTCACAGGTAGGTTCAGGGTTGATATTATTTCATATCCAACGGTTGAAATTTCTTAGAAATCCCCAGAGTGTGAGTTATCTGACTCAGAAGAAGGAGATAAGCTCAACTCGGGTAGCTCCAGACCAGTCACCTTGGAAGGTTCATCCTAGGCTCATCCACCGTTGGATCGAGCTGAAATTTTTGGAGGAGGTAAAGGAAAGGTAGTTCCTTATTCGCACCGTTTAAATTTTTAAACATGGTCTAGATTGTGAGATATGGAGCCGAAACAGTGACTGATCTTATGGTGTTTACTGCAGATTTTGAGTTTCTTATTTTGTGCCTTTCAAAATGTGATGTTTAGGTGGGATATCGGAGATTCGGGGATCTCATTCGGTGTGAGGCATATTCTAGAGGAGTCGAGTAGGAGTGATCTCGTAGCATTTCCGAGGTCGTACGTTCTTCAGGTGGGGGAAAGAAATTATTTAACGTCGGAAACAGCATGGTGACATTTAATTCGATAATGGCGTAGGGCGACCTAAACCCTACAGGATAGCGAGTAACGGACAATGTCCATATCACGCTGGGGACTACTTAGTGGTACCCGTGATGATATTGAGATTGTGGGTTTATCGCCGTTACGTTAATTATATATTATTTTATTATTTAATTGTTGCCTGCTTGGACTGCTTGACTGGTTGAATGAATATTGGTGATTGGATGATGATGTTATGAGTGTTGTGATTATTTTATGAATATGTTATATTATTATTTTATTATTATTTTGTTAGATTTTGATAATGATTATGATTTTGGAAATGATGATATGAATGTAATGATGATTTTATGACATGATGATAATGATGATGATTTTGATGGCATGATGGTATGATGTGATAAGTGTAATAATTAGGCTTAAAGGTTGAGTAAGTAATAAGTTATGTTGAGACATGATGATGTACTGGGGAATTCATACCATATGTGTTAGTAGTGACTAACCGAGATGATTACTGTGATATGATGATGATGAGATTATTATTGAGGTTATTTATGAGATTATGATGAGTGGTTAGGGCACTAGGGGGATACCATATCCTTGTGGTTAACAAAAGAGGTGATACCTCTTGGGTTTTTCCTTTTGAGGCTCTTTCACTGGGGGGAATGATATCCCTGGTCTGTGAGGAGTGCCTTGTATTGTAAAGATTTCTAGTTGAGCCTGTTTAAAAGGTAGTATTGAGTGAAAATCCTTGGTTGTTTGCCTTGGGGACTGGACGTAAGCTACATGGGTAGATTGTGGGCGAACCAGGATATATCTTGTGTCATCTCTTTCCCTATCTCTTTAATTCGCCGCAACTTGTTTTTATTGTTGTTTATCTCCCATGCTTTATCATTTGCAAAGCTTTTTTTTATTGCGCCTTAATTTCAAAACGTTCATTTCAAGCGTTTTAATTTGAAAAGAAGTGTTCATCTGATGCGAATTTTGTTTTATATTTTAAAGGGTTTTTCGAGTTATTGGTAAAGATTCCATTTTTATTTAAAACCCAATTCACCCCTCCGCCCTCTTGGGTGATAGTTGTCGCAGTCAACAGAGATTTCAATTTTAGGTTTCAAAAAGTGGGTTGGAATCTTGGAGACGTTGATTCAAGAGATATCAGACGAGTGACTGAATGAGAGTGAGACATTTAAGTATATAATAAATATAGGGACATTTGGGTAATTTCATTATCGGGCATGGCTATCCGCAGGTACGGTCACCTCAATAACCGTCCCCGCCCCATTAGTAAGCGGGGAGTGAAAATACCCGTTTATTTTACCCACGGGTACCCATTAAGCACCCCATCCCGTGTCCGTTGCGGATTTTATCCGTGGATATCCGCGGGTACGGGTAAAATGACCATCCCTACTCGGTGGGTGTCATCTCATACAAACAAATTATACATAGTCATCATATGAGATGATCATATGATGATTTAATAATGATAATTAAAACATGATGATGACAATTTAGTGTTAAATGTGACAATAACTGAGTTTAATTTTGATGCATTACTAATACAAAAATATGTATCACGTCAACCAACCAAACACGTCTTTTTTGGCCATATCGTCTATGTTGCATAATACAAAATTTAATTTACATATAATTAAATTGCATGACTTCAGGATCATGTTGAGACTTTGTGAGTACTTAAAACTAGGCCAAAAAACTGACAGCGCTACTTTTCACCAACTAATTGTGTTTTGATGATATTTGCACTCACTTCTTCAATATATGGAAACATGTGTCCAGCACCTGGCAATTCATGGTATTGGATCCATGGAATGTTTTGAGCAATATAGCGTTGCAGCATAACGGGGACAAGTCGATCATCCTCACCTTGCCATAGATGAACCAGACCTTCATTATTTGGAAAAGGGTTATCTAGATCAAGGGGATCGAAATCCCAAGTTCCAAATCCAACGATCGTGTCACGACAGATGGATTCAAATTCACCTTGCTGCCGTACATGTGACTGCATTAAAAGAATTTTAAATCTAGTTGTCATCACCATATTGTGGATCAATTTAGGTTCTAAAACTTCCAAAAGCAAAACACATTTAGAAGATTATTATATATGCATCATACATCAGATATGGAGATGTGAATGTGTAGGTAACCAAGCAAGGATGAAACAAACAGAAGAGAGGAACAACAATTATAATCTATAAGATCTTCTTAGCATACTATAATTTATAAATTAATTTGTTGACACTTATGAAATGGATCTTCACATGTCGTTTTTTTCTTTCATGTGATTATACAGATAAGGGACAAATATAAAAGATTTTATTAGCGATTCTAGTTAAGAATTGTGAAATTTCTTTTATAACCTTTGTATCTCTCTTCTCCACATGATCACATAAGAAAACAAAATGACAAGAGACATTTTGTTCCCATCGTTCTTAATTTCCTTAGTTTTTGCATAGCCATTTGTTAAATTTATCACTTGGGCGACCTAATGTATATATAGGTCTAAAGCGAACTTTAAAATAAGGTCCTTTAATATTAATTAAATAAATTGTTGAAATTATATTATCATAAGATATATATTTTTTGGGTATATAGAATATAATAATTCAATAATATAGTTGTGTATCATGCATGAATGCTTCTAATCAGATGAATTCCCCACCCTTTCACAGTCATTTATTGAGAATAGAGCAATGCTTTTCATTTTATAAAAGTATGTATAAGGTTGAACAAGGATAAAAATGATACTAAGTCACGTTATTTGAACATTATATTTGATATCGCATATTTATGCTTATATATCATTTTTTACTTTTAATCTCTGTATACATACATTTCAAAAATAACAAATGAAAATATTTATTGTCTCATTACTATCAACAAAACACTCTTCATTGATATTCTATCATAAGAACATATTTGTAAATCATGAACTAATGGATCAACTATAACAATTTTGTTGATCTTGAAAGCATTTTACAGTTAATCTCAGGTTTTTTTTTGTTTTTTTTTGTTTGAGCATTTGTTTAAAATTGCATCCAATTATTGAGTATACCTGAATTTCAAAGTCTCTCCCAATCTAAAACCAAATTCATATATTTTAGCCTAGTCAAAATTTCAAACTAGGATCGTGTCAAGAAATTATGGGACTTTAGGCAAAATTTATGTTAATCAATTCTCTCTTTCTATATATATATATATATATATATATTTGCTCTTTTTAGCTTTTTTAGCTGTAAAATTATTTATCAAAATTTATGATCAAGTCATAATAGCCTATGGGTGGGTGTGAACAGAAGTTTGAAGAAAGAGAATATTCGGATTAGGAAATAGAAATTCAGAGAGGGATATAGAAAGACAAGAGAGAGAGAGAATAATTAAACTAATATATAGTTAATAGAGTTTTGGGATAAATAGTTAAAAAAAATAATTAATACAATTATTAATGAGTAAAATTATTAGGAAGATTATAACAAATATAAATTAAGATTTAATGATAGTTATTATATTGACAAATAAATAACTTAATAAGCAATTATCACAATAAAATTTTATCAATTAATAATGTAAATTAATAATAATTCCAACTTATTGAAAAGTTCTAAAAAAGTTTTAGAGACCCTAAATGACAGGAACCTTTGAGGATCGTCACATTCACGCAAAGGCCAGCCTTCTCTTGATCCAAGATTAGAGCCGGTTGAACCCCACTTACCGAATTTCGACTATTGGAAAATGATAAATGACCCAGACCTTTCTATTTCAGGATTTATTTGGGTAAAAATATTGAGAATTCAATTTACTTTAGTTAATTAATTAAGGGAGGCTAATCCAAAAACAATGACGAGCACCACTTTTTTTTTTTTTTTTGACACTAACAAAATCAAGCACTTTCATTTAAAATAATGTTCCGAATACAATTTGGAATATGATCAAAGTAGGTGCGAGAAGCATAAGTGATAGACGCTTTAGCTAAAGCATGTGCACTACCATTTGCTTGCCGCCTAGCAAAAACAACCCAAAAATTGTTAAAACTTGCTAAAATGACTCTACACTCATCTATAATAGAGACATACTCTGCAACACCAGATTTATCATTGTGCACATCTTCCACCACTTGCTTGCAATCCATTTCAATAATGACATGTGAGATACCAACGTTGCTTAGCCATTTCAATGCTTGAAGGAGGCACCATGCTTCTGCTTCAGCTGCTGTTAAACTCGCTGGACACCAATCAGTCAGAGCAGCCACAAATTGACCATGGTTGTCATGCAAATAGGCTCCCATTCCAATCTGGTTTGAAGTGCTAAAATTTGATTCATCAATATTACACTTTATGAACCCAAGAGGAGGAGGTTACCAAAGAGTATTTGCTTGATTTTCTGCAACTCCTATATTGTGCACATCCCTGTGCGCCAATTTCCAGCTTTGCCAGACATCCGCTGCCCTTGCTAGGACCTACGAATGATCTTCATCAATGTTTTCCCATCATTTTAAGTTCCTTTTGCACCACAAACTTCAAAGGACCATGATAAATAAAGCCAGTTGATCATCATTCAATAGTTTGCACAGCATGAAAAAGAATTCTTCAAAGCTTTCTGCTGCATGCAGAGGGTTTTGCATGAGAGTCCACATCTTGGCCTTTTCCCAACATTCCTTGCTAGATGGACATATAAGAAATAAATGCCAGTTATTTTCAAGAGCTTCATTGCAACACACACAACTTGTTGGGCAGTCTATTCCTCTTCCTCTAAGACATGTTCGCGTGGGGAGACATCTTCTAATGAGCTTCCACGTGAAGACCTTGACCTTAGGAGGAATTTGAGCCTTCCATATGAAGTTCCAGTCGCCTGAGCATTTCAAACTTTCTCTATCCACCAGCTTTTCCACACAAACTCTATAAGCACTTTTAACTGAGTAAATCCCTTTTTTTTTTTTTATCATATCTCCATATTATAGAATACGACTTGTGCAAGTTTATTAGTGGGATTTTTAGTATCTCCGCAGAATCTCTCTCATTAAGGAAGCTCCTAAGCAGCTGCTTCTTCCACCTCCCATTCTCAAAATCAATAAGATCTTTCACCTTCCAGTGGGAAGCTTGATGAACAAAAGCATTTTCAATCCGGGGTTGTTCCTCATTTCTCAACCAAGGAGTCTTCCACAAATCAATACAGGATCCATCACCAACTTTCCAATGGAATCCTTCTACTAACAAAATTCTGGAGGACCAGATACTACGCCAAACGAAACTGGGGTTATGCCCAATAGCAACCCCTAAGAAGTCCCCTCTAGGGAAGTATTTAGCTTTGAAAACCTTTGTTACTATAGCATCTGGGTTGGTTAAGAATTTCCATCCTTGTTTCCCCAACATTGCTAGATTGAAGCCATGCAAATCACGAAATCCCATACCACCCCACTCCTTCCTCATAGTTAGCTTTTCCCAACTAAGCCAATTAACTCCTTTTTTATTCAAACCCTACCAAAAATAATTCATCATTCGCTGAATCTCATCCTAAATAGAAACTGGGAGAAGGAAAACACTCATACAGTAGGAAGGAATAGCTTGGGCAACTGATTTGATCAAAACTTCACGGCTCGCTTGAGACAAAGTGTTACTACTCCAGCTAGAAATTTTCTTCCAAACTCTATCCTTTACATAATTAAAGATAGATTTTTTGCTCCTGCCAATCATAGACGGAAGGCCTAAATATTTCCCAGTACCCAGACTCTCCTTAGCTTCCAAGATAGTCACAATAGCATTCCTGTCCATCTGCTGAACATTTCTACTCAAGTAGATTTCGGACTTCTGTAAATTGATCATTTGACCTGAAGCCCGGGCATAAATAGATAGAATATTCTTCAACACAGTTGCTTCGGTATCCTTTGCTCTAAATAAAAGGAAGCTGTCGTCTGCAAATAAAAGGTGACAAATAATGGGGGTCTTCTACACACTTGGATACCATGAATCAACCCTCTTCTCTCAGCTTGCTTTAGTAATGTAGTTAATCCCTCAGCACATATAATGAACAGATAGGGGGATAGGGGGTCACCTTGTCTAAGTCCTCTACTAGGACAAACCGGGTCAACTTGATCATCATTAATTAGAATAGAGTAGTTCACAGTAGTCACACACATCCTCATCCAAACAATCCACTGTTGATCAAAACCCATACGCTCCATAATCGCAAAAAGATAACCCCACTCCACTCTGTCATAACCTTTACTGATATCTATTTTTAGAGCTGCTTCACCTTTTTTACCACCTGTCTTGCATTTTAAATGATGAATAATTTCAGAGGCAACCATTACGTTATCAAGAATAGATCTTCCAGATACAAAACCAGATTGCTCTTCAGAAATACATTTTGGAAGGACTCTTTGAAGTCTATTAGCAAGGACTTTAGCTAAAATTTTATAGACCACATTACAGAGAGAGATAGGCCTCAAATCACGCATAGAAATTGGTAGATCACATTTTGGAACCAACACAACATTAGTGTCACCAAGAGTGCTAGGAAGAGTACCTTCATTTAGCCATTTAGAGCAGGCTTGATAAATATCATCACCACACATCTCCCAAAATCTCCTGTAGAAAGCAGGATTCAACCCATCTGGACCAGGAGCTTTATCCGGATGCATTTGAAACACAGCTTTTTTGAATTCCTCCCTGGTAAATGGCACTAACATCATGTTATTATCCTCCACATTGAGCTTTTTGCTAACAATATTAATAACTGGGCCAAGCTCACAGTTCTGGGCAGTGAAAAGCTCATCAAAATACTTCTTGCTTAAATCACAAAGACCCTCTTGAGATTCCACAATATTGTTATCCTCATCATGAAGCTTCTAAATTTTATTCTTTTTGTTTTGCGAGGTGGCTACAACATAGAAGAATTTGGAGTTCATATCCCCATCCCTCACCCAAAAAATTTTCGCCCTTTGTTTCCAAAACGATTCCTCTTGAAGGAGTAAATTAGCCAAGCGATTTTTCAGCTCCATAATCTCCCTACCAACAATACTTGTATCTAACTCTTGCAGCTCCATGATTCTGGACTTGCACTTCTCAATATCTTCCCTATATCTCCTACAAAGGAAACGCCCCCAAGAGTCTAGCTCCTCAGTACAACACAGCAACTTCTTCAACATTGGCTCCCCATCATGCTTTGTCCAGCTACCAGTTACCAAAGGATCAAGCTCTGGCTCAGTTAGCCAAGAATTTTCAAACCAAAACTGTCTTCTCCTATACACAAAACTCCTCAACTCGGTTGACATAAGGATAGGCGAATGATCAGAGTAGCCAACAACCAAATTGTTCAAGTTTGCATTGGGAAACATATTGAGCCACTCACTCGTGACCATGGCACTGTCTACTGTTTCTTCCACCATATCATTATGTCCTAGCCTCTTCACCCAAGTGAAAGGGTGTCCTTGTGCAGGGATATCAATAAGACCACAGTAATTAACAGCTTCCCTGAAACCGTTAATAAACCAACCCGGGTGTTCCAAACGACCTCGCTTTTCATTTTGAGAGAGAAAATCATTGAAGTCTCCTAGAATACACCATGGGAGGGTGGACTGAGTTGACAACGGTCTTAAAATATTCCACGACTCTCTTCTTCGAGCTCTATCCGCTATACCATAATACCCCATTAACTGCCACGGCTGTTGATTCTCCTCATGAACTAGAATGTTGATGAAATTTTGAGAGTAATTTAGAACTTCACAGACTCCCTCCTTACTCCACAGCATAGCCAAACCTCCACTCCTACCTTGCCTATCCACCACCAGACAACCTACAAAACCCAACACCCTACGAATTTTCTCCACCTTGCTTGCATTGCATAAAGTCTCACACAAAAACACAACATCCGGTTTGTGGCTCCGGACTAGGTTTCTCAACGAAGGAACCGCTCTCGGGTGACCCATTCCCCGGCAGTTCCAACTAAGAACAATCATTGGTCCTGGAGGGCCTGACTGCCAGGACCCACCTTTAAAAAATGGTTCTGTTTCTCCTTGCCCTTGCCTCCATTCAGTGTCTGCTCTTTAGTAATCATATTTTCTGCATGAGCAATTAGTTGTTGCACCCCTCTTTTCCTCTTTTTCTCACCCCCTGTGTCCTCCTCATTCTCCAATAAATCGTTGTCGCCACGCTCCTCATTAATAGGGATATCAAGATTTGTGATATTCGGATTTTGAAACGTCCCCCTGCTTCTCTCCACATATCTCGCCCTTGCACTCAAACTGGAAACCGCCGAATCTCCCTGGATATCGTTTTGGATCTGCATCCCAGATAGGTGGTGAGTGGATGAAAGTGGTGGAATGGATGAGTGGGATCAAAAGGGTAGATAGGTCTTGTGAATCTAAAAATAAATAAAAATTAAAAGAATTTTTTTAAGAAAATAGTAATGAGTTGTTACTGATGTGTCCATTTTAATTGAGGTGTCATCATATAAGTGATCCGAGTAGTAGTGTAACTTTTACCCAAAAATTATGTTGGGTTCCATAGAATTCACCAAAAAAAAAAAGGGAGTAAGAGGCGTGGAAGTGTGGAATAATCAAGCACTGACGCGTGGATTTGTAAAGTGAAGATTATGATTATTAGGTTTTATATATATTATAGATAACATTGAAACTTTTTTTAAAAAACATTATAAACTATAATTCATAATATCATTAAAGAGGTACAACAGCCATATATTAGAAGAAGAGGAAATAAGCAATATGCTGCAGAGTGATAGAATTGTTCTGGAGGAAGCAGAGTGAAAGATGAATTGAAGTCAAGTTAGCCGTCTATGGCGAAATTGAATTGATAGGAGAATATTATACAGGTTGAATACCTTGTGACTTTCACAGATAGGAGTATCCATGAAGAATGAAGATTGATGTTGGTGCAACTGATGTTGGTGCAAAGTGCTGAATTGGTTTTCAAAGTTTATTGATAGTAGATGTATTAAAAGGTTTTCTTGTTTCTGTTATCTGTTATTATTAATACGGCAGGAATTAATCCTGAATGTTGTATGCGAGTGGTGCAATGGGCTGTGTTGTATAAGGGGGTGTGTTACCCCGATTGTTAGAATATGTTATAATAGGAGTGTATGGTTTGGGGTTTTAGTAGTTCAGACTGAAAAGGTGTATGATAGGGGTGATTTGTGTAAGGGGTGTTAATTGTATTATTGAGACTTATGTATTGTGCCTATCTAGTTTTGAGCAAATGATAGGGTGGCTTTTTCCTTCAACCCTTCCTAGAAGGTAGGGAGGTTATCTACTATGATGCTAAAACTAGATTTTTTTTATCAATAAAATTCTACTTATCGAAAAAATCTAATCGTGTCAGAACTAAAAAAATATTTTAAATTACATGTGCTAGATATGTTATTGTATATTATACAAGTATCTGTATTTGAGATGTGACACAACACCAATATAATATGCGTTGCTTTATAAGCAATGGTGGCCCTGAGCATGATTTGGTGGTGCGACCGCACAGGGCCCCATTTTTTAGAGGGGCACCATTTTTTTTTGTTTCTTAGTATATATGTATTAATGTATATATTAAAATAAAAAATTTATATAGTTAAATTTTTACTTGAAAGCCCAGCTATTTTTTAAAATTCAGGCCCAAAACTTAACAAGTCTTGTAAGTAGGAGTGAGAATAGGCCGGCCTGTTTACAATTAATATTATATTTTAATTAAATGTATAATATATAATATAAAAAATATTGTTTTTTTTGTAAAATTAATATATTATTACTGAATTATAAAAAAAAATTGAAACTTTGTGTGTGTCCACTCTCATTCTCCCCTTCTTCCGTTCGAACTAGAAAGTAGAAACCTTTTGTATTGTCCCTCCCTCTGTGTGACTGACTGACCGCGTCTCATGGTATGCACTTCTCGTCATTATATTACATTTGTTAGTATTCTAATGGAGAAGAATAAGATAGGAGTTAGCTTGTTTATTCAAAAGAATTGAATAGGTTTTTTGTTTTTGCTGTAAGTTATTTGGTATAAGTCATAGAATAAACCACTTAGCAGATGAAGGTTTTAATGATTGGAATCAAACTACTATTTTTGCTATAATTCTATTGTAATTTGCTACTGTAATATTTTCCTTTTCTTCGGTAATATTTTATTTTACTTGAGGTTGTATTAAAACAATCAATGACTAGTTTTTTGCACCCATTTGTGTGCTTTTGATAATCAATATATATATACATATATATATATACATACATATTCGACTTATAAAAAAAAGGCCCAAAATTTTCAGTTCTCACAAGACACTCAAAATCTCAGGGACGACCCTGTTTATAAGTTTGTATTTTCAATTTATAGATTGAGTAGTGCTAATGAAATACTCTTTTTGACATATTTTTATGGAGTTTATGAGACTTATCTATATACTATATACAAAACTCAATAACTTTTTACACTATAATAATGCCACGTGTCATAATGCTTAACCTTTTCTTTTTCTTTTTTCAAGTAAAAAAACTGTCAATAATTAAAAGAAGGTTCCAGACACTTCATGGTCTCTCCATGTGTTGAGGACAGTAGTATTAGTTTTAGTTTTCCATTTTTCATTAAATCCAAAAAAATGCATCTCTGCCAAGGTTCAGCTTCTACTCTATTGACTATTTGACTATTATTTATCAAGTATCACATATTACTAATAGGATTTAATTGATTTCCACTGATAATGTAAAGATTTTTTTACACTATCAGTCAATCAGAAATTGGCATCCCATTAAAATCTTTAACTCTTATCCTAACTACCCTAAAAGTCACCTAAATCATAATTTCTAATTGGTTGACAGTATAAAAAAACTTTACAAACTCTTACTGATATCACATTATTTTTATTATCTATATTATCATACAAATTTGATACTTTCTTTACAGTATTCTGCTTGATTTATAATTTTAATATTATTTATATGTTGTAATTAATAAATTTTAGTAAAATAAATAATATATGATAAAATATAATTCTTCCTATATAGTGTTTCTACCACTAACTTCTTTTTTAATATTAATATAATGTGATCAATCATTTCTTATAGTACTATTATTTCTTTTACAAGTGAAATAAATTATACCCATTTATGTTTGTATTATTTTTATTATTTATTATGATCAATTATTTATAACAGTAATATTCTTTATTTTATTAATATTTTTAATTCATATATGAGAATAAATTAATTGGCATTATCTTTATTATTATTGGAGAAATTATGTTTACATGTACTAATTGCCCATTACTTGCCTTTGGATAATAGCAATTTTTACTATCTCACACACATATGTTCATTAGAATTTCAAAATTTTAATATCTACATAGTATCATAAGAATTTTTTTATTATAGACATATTAACGATGATTTGAATAATTAAATTTAGATTTTTTTAATGTAGTTTGCTTGCAAATAATAATGGTATTAAATTATATTTTATGTATAGTATTAAATATTTGAATTACAATGAAACTTGAAACTTTTTTTTTTTTTGGAAACCATATATGAAACTTAGAACTTGGAAGTATATTAAAGTATAAATCACATTGATATATATTTATATTTATATCACACAAGTACAATACATACATCACTTTGAAATGCAAATTTTTAATGAATTTATATGTTATGCACTGACCATGTAAAGTTTTTTTTTACACTATCAACCAAGTGACATGTGTGACTTTTAAGGTAATAAGAACAAGAGTAAAATATTTTTTTATGATGTATCAATTTCTGATTGATGACAGTGTACAAAATCTTTACACTAATGATGCATACCAATTAAATTAAATTTTGAGATATCCATTTCAAAATGTACAACAAAACCCAAATATTTAAAATTATTTTAATAAGTTTATTTCATATGAATTAATGAAAGTTTATAAATAGTTAGTCCTTACATTTTTATACTATAACTATTCCTTCTTATTTTTATTTATCCTAAATTTAATTTTTACCCAAACAGTTAAAATTATTCTAATAAGCTTATTTCATATGAATTGATGAAAATTTATAAATAGTTAGTCCTTACATTTTTATACTAGAATTATTACTTTTTATTTTTGTTAATCTTAAATTTAATTTTTATGTCGTCTCAATCTTATTTTATGTTATCAACTTGAAAACTACATCCTAACTCTTCTTATGTGTTATATTATTACTTTTATGCTGTATAAAGTTATTGGATTTAATGTATATGTACTGACAGTGTAAAAAAATATTACATAATCATCCAATAATATCTCACCATATAGATATTCGTGGAAATGTTTTATGAACTAATATAACAAAGTGACATAATGGTGAAATATGATTGAGCGTTCGTGTAAAAAAATTTCACACTGTTAGTGTATATTTATTAAACTCAAGGTTATATATTAGCAAATTTTTATGTATAGTTATTATTTGTAATTATTTGTCAACAAATATGTAAATTGAATGCATGAAAAGGGATTTTGTGTTTTTCATGGCAAATACTTAATTATGCTTGTTATTTTCATTTTTTGTAGCTTTAATTTATAATTGTTATTATCAAGTGGCTATTGCATTTTCCGATTATAATACATTGAAACAATTCCACCACTACTTTTAACATTAATCTCTACATACCATCTTATGCTCATGAACTATAATGATAAATTTTGTATATCTTAACTTATTATTATCATATACAAGAGTCATTTTGAAACGTTCATGAAAATATCAACAAGACCCGTGCTAGAGCACGGGTACCACTCTAGTTATTAAATAAAGAGGAACCTATATAATTGACTGAATATTGAAAAGAAATAATATTATCAGTTTTGCCCCGTCAACGCAGGGACGGATCAAAGTGTTGAGTGTGGGAGGGGCCTTGTCCCTCCCTCACTTTTTTGAAATTATGTTTATAAAGTCTAAAATTACTATTAGCTTTGAAACCTATTATTGATCTATGTTATGGATGGGTAAATATTAGAAAGGTAAAAGCTTATCCTCTTGTGTATAAAGTAGAAACTTTTATTTTTACACTTCATGTTTCTATAACTAGTACAGAGCAATCTTTCTCAACAATAAATATAGTCAATATTATACTTCAAAATAAAATGACAAATGAATTTTTGACCGACTTTCTGCTAATATACATTGAAAATAAAATTGCTGAAAAATTTAGTATAATCAATTGTAGATGTTTTTGTGACATGCAAGAAAGGAGTTTATGCGTTTTAATATATTACTATTGTAATTAATATTTTGAAACATATAATTATGAATATTTTGTATGAAATAGGATATGTATATATTTCTCAGAAAAATTATAATTTTTTCAATTGGCCCCTCTGTCTTTTAAGTCTGACTTAGTGCCTATGTCAACATCAACCATATCACCTACTCAATGGAAACCAAATGAATGAATATAGATAAGGGATGTCTTGCACGTAACACTTAGGCTTTGTTTGTGAGTTTGTAGGGGAAGGAAAGGGAGGAGATCAAAGAGGAAGGAAAGGGGAGGGAGGGGAGGGGAAGGAGAGTATTATCCCTCACCTTGCTTGTGAGTACACATTGTATGAGGGGAAGTAGTTGGAGGGTTTATAACATACTTTTACAATTTTACCTTTATTTTAGAAAATTATCTTAAGTAATATTTTTAAAATAATATTAATGTACCTTTAAAAAAAAATACTATTGCAAAAAAAAATTATTTATTCCTTTTCCTCTAAAAATTGGGGTAAACCCCCCCCCCCCCCCCCCCCCCCCCCCCCCCCCCTCCCAAAAAAAACTCCAAATTGGGGTAAACAAAAAAATTGAGGTAAGAAGGAGTTTGGGGGGTTTTCTAAAATCCTCAAAAACTTCCCCTCCAATTTTTTACACTCACAAACAAGGGAGAGGTTCTCATAAACCTTTACTTTCCCTTACTTCCCCTCCCAAACAAGACTCACAAGACTCACAAATAAAGCCTTACTGAAAAACTACCCCAAAACTTACTGAATGAAACTTGTTGACGCTTATCATGTAGATTGTAAAAACTTGAACAATAAAACTTTAAGAGCTGTCAATTAAAAGTGGTACACCATATATTTTGAGATAGATGATCACTATCCTTAAAAGTAGGGGTTGATGAGTAAAATAAAGGTGGGTTCAGAAGGATTCGGATTCTTTCCGTTCATTCACATTTTTTCTCTCATGTTATGAGAGACAAAAACACAAAAACAAGTTTTAGTGGATTCTACACATAAATATAAACTTGATTTTGTGTCTTTCTCTGGCTAATATGAAAAGAAAAAATGGGAAAATAAAATGAGAAGATCCTAATCCGGTTCAGAATAAGCCTACCAAGCTACAGCTGACAACTCAACTATGTATAATTGGACGTTAGCCATGAGTAAATTAACGATTAGTATGGATACATCTAATGCATATATGCACGTCCACAGTACTATATACATAAGAAGCCATTATGTATTTATGAATATGTTTCCATGAAGGTAGGGATGATAATTTGGACATTACCCCATGGATACCCATAGAAAATACCCACCACAGATATAGGGTAAATACCCGTTTTATGGGTATGGGTCCGGATCTGGGTAATTACTCACAAACAATAGAGAGTATGAGTGTGGGTACGATTACTCTAGTACCCACCCCGCCATACACTCGCATATATGTTTATATATTTATTTATTTATTTATTAGTATATATAATTATAATTATATATCAATTTTATAGAATAAAATTAATGTAAAAGTTCTAAACCTAGGATTCATTAGTATTTTTCCTTTTCCAGATTTACAAGTTCATGAATTTATTGATTTAAATATTTATTGTGATATTTACTCGTTTTGGATGTTTTAGATGTTTTTATTTAGTTTAATAATTTGGTTTGTAATATTTTATAAGTAGATTTAAGTAAAGTGTGGATAACGGGGGCAGGTGTTAGATAACCAAAGGGTACGGATAAGGATACTAAAGTTTTTATCCATGCAGATATGTGTCTGGATACAATTTTTTTTTTTTAAACATAGATATGAGAACAGGTACTATGATACCCTATCCAAACCTATTCGTTGTCATCCCTACTAGAAGGCTCAACAGCCTTCACCTAAAGCCTTTCAATATCCATAATATTTTTTATGGAATGCACAAATTCAGGCCATACTCATAATGATGGAACATTTATTAGGATTGCTGCTTCATAAGTTAAGTCAGAAGTTAGAAAATATAATGAATAGTTCCAACTGGCATTCAAGGAACGATATGGACTCGTCAAAAAAAAAAAAAAGATATTGACACACATAATTTATCCCATAATACTTTTGGAGGAGAGTGACTTTAGCGCGCATATTCTTTATTGTTGGATCACATGTTACAGTGTGACACGCTAGCTCTTCTTTTTTCTTTGCTTAATTATATTTCAAAGAAAATATGAGATGAAATTGTGGCTAACTAAATATGAAAATTGTTATTTAAACATTAAAATGAGATAACAAAATTCGACAATAATTTTCATGATCAGTACAATTTAAAATCTTAGTTAATGAAGTGTTGAGTTTGATTAATAACTATACAAAGGTATTACAACTCATTAATCATTCACTGAACATCAGTAACCATGATTTTAAACATCATTAACCATGATTTTAAGGTGTTCAGACATACATGTAGTAGGTTATATTGTGGTTAATGAAGATCAAAATCGTGGTTAATGAATTTTGGTTGATGGTTAATGAGTTGCGAATGTTCATTAACCAAATTCAACATTTCATTAACCATGTTTTTGAACTACATTAACCATTAAAATTGTCAAATTTTGTTATCCTATTTGATGTTCAAATAATACAACTGTTAAAAATAGTGTTGCTAGAATATCTTAAATATATCTCTTAATATTTTTATTGTATCTTAGAATATTTAATCTTAGATGATCTTTAAGATATTAATTAAAAAAATTATATTAAAATATGTTGTCTCTAATATATTGGAAATCTAAAAGCTGGACTTTTCAATAAAAAAAAGTTTAATTGTTAACTAATATCGTTTAAAAGACACTTATTACCAAGGGATAGAGATCACCTACTTTAAAACAATGTATCACTTCCTGTCTCACCCAATTATATTGTTCTACTCTAAAAATTAATTATATTATTTATTATTTATTATAAATATTCTTTTTAAATGATGTGAGATAATCTAATTGAGTGAGACAGAAAGTAGTATACCATTTTGATACAGATGATCTTCATCAATTACCAATACGATTTGGAGGAATTGTATAATTTTTTTAATTATTTACTAGACTTGGAAGATGGGTAAAAATGAAGTGATTGGTAGTTGTTACCTGAAGATCTGTGTTAGCTAACTTGGAAATAATTTGCAAATCTTGGTGAGAGAAAACAGCTGGATTGCGTTGGACAACACTTGATGAAGGAAACCAATTCTGAGTAAACCACCAGTATGTTAGCCATGGCAAGTAGTGAGCAACTCGAAGTGCCCATTGATCCTGTTTAGGTTGCTGGTTATAGGCCTTTGTGGACAAGTTGGAAGGAAAGCCATGCCACCAATAATTGGTAACTGGAGTCAACAGTGTTGCTCCAGCAAGTCTGTTAGCACCAGAACTTAGAACCATTAAACTTATATGACCAAGGAGCAAATTCACAAATATGCATAAAATTAAAAAAATGAAGAGCTTTTTTATTATAAATTTAAATAAGATCGGATGCAACTATATAAAATGTTTATAAGACATAGTAGTAGTCTTAATTGTCAAAGACCACTTTTCTGAAAATTAAGAGTTTGTTTATTTTATTTTCAGATTTTTGTTATCTTTAAAAACTGAAAACATAGTAAAAACAAGTAACAGTATTGTAATTATTTTTAAAATCAGGAAATAGAAACAGGAAACTAGAAACTAGAAATAACAGGGACACTGCTACGGGAACATGTTGGAGAGCACAGATGCGGCCTCTCTAACAAGAGAAAAGTGGGGTTGGTGGCCTTCAACAATAATTGTATCTGGGCTCCAACATCCTGCTTTTCCAAGCATTTCTGAGCTCAGAATGGTCAATAACTTGACTGTACGTAGTTAGTATTTTTTGTTTTGTTTGACAGTTCATTTTTTGGTAAAAACTCATAGGCATAAGTAATCCAAATTTGTCACAAATCCTAGCTCTAGCTCGGTTGGCAACAGATCAGATATCCTCTCCTCAAAAAAAAAAAAAAAAAAAAAAAAGATCAGATATCTTTTCTAGTACATTCGATAATGAAAGATGTACTTATAACCGTTGATGAGGAAAATTAATGTATGGAATTTACATGAAACCGATTAAAAAAATAGGAGACCAAACGTATAAAAAAAACTTTAGGACTAAAATCACAGATCTATGATAGTAAGCCTAAAAATAATATGCAGCTCTTACATACCTGTGAGGAATGTACTTGAGGCAACCCCAAACAGCTTGTCCACCCATAGAAAATCCTATGGCATAGAACTTGGGCCCCAGACCCAGCTTATCTGCAAGCTCTTCAACATCAAGAGCCAAACTTTTTGCAGTTCTATGAGGATCCGGATCACTTTCCCCATACCCTGGTCTATCAAATGACACAATATATGCTCCAAGTTCCTCAAGAAGTCCCTGATCATTGCAACCATAAGAAAAATTAAACAAAAAAGGAATTCAAATATGACAAAGGATAAGAAATAAATTAAGATCATGTGACTCAATTAATTACAGGGGGAAGGCTTGTTGCAATCACTGCATCATGTCTGCAAGAAGAAAACCCATGTATGAACACAATTTTCTTCTTGGCAGATTCTCTAGGCACACCATGTTCCTTATAGGCTAAATGTCTTCCATCTCTGAGCTTTATCCTTGGTGCTGTGATGGGTGGACCACCTGGTGAACCACATGTTCTTGGGGGTGGGGGCAGAATGGCTTGATATGCCAAAGCTAGAAAGCCAACTAAGAAAATTGCTGCAATTTTCTTCAACATCGCTTTGGGAAATGGAGAGAGCAGAGAATAGTTCTGAACCAGTGAGATTCAACAGAATGTATATTGTGGATGCCGTTACTTTTAGGCACCTCATCTTGTAATAGGTTTTTAAATCATGTGCAACTTTGCACGGATTAAGAAACCTAAAAACAGAAATTATTTATTGGAAAATTAAGTATTTAAGTTTTGAAAGTATAAAATATACAAGTTTTTATATAAATTTACCTTTTTAAGATCTTTAACCTGTACAAAATTATACATGATAGAAAAACCATTTTATATTTGTGTAATTTTTTATTATAATTAATCTTATTGACCTTTGTAAACGAAGGTTGGTCCAGTTGATAAGGATATGACTCATAACCCACTAGGTCGTGAGTTCAAATCTCACTACCGATGTGAGAACCTCATTGATGGGTAATCTGTAAGTACCTTTGTGAGCGCTTTTTGAGTGTCGTGAGGCCTGTCCTGATCCTGATGAGCCACTGGGACCCAACTCACCTAACTTTCTACTATGAAAAGAAAATATTATCGACCCTTATTAATTATACATTATATTAGAGTATAAAATTTTGAAAGTGATTGTTTCTTCACAATCTCTCTATCTCTGAGAGACATATGACATCTTTTGTATTTTTCTAAAAAAATTTAAAAAAAATTATGTACTTTAAAATTATTGTAAAATTTATTCCAAAATAATTTATTTAAGAAATTAAAATTGGTAATATTTGGCATATCTTTTATAACTCATTACCTGTTATCATAATTAATTTGTTTCCATATTTTTTGGTTAAAATAATAATTTTTCTCTTTTTTTTGGTAGGAACACACCGTAACTAGGGCATTTGGCTCCCCAGTGGGTTCACGGAGTATTCCCACAAGCTTAGATCCTTTGACCCGCTATGGGACCAATCTCCGATCGAGTGCTTAGTCACAGTTAAGATTCTTTGTTCATCCCCAAAGATGTGTTTTGTGAGATTCGAACTCAGGTCTTCCCCCACAAACTCAGCCTATACAAACAACTGAGACACACCCATTGGGTAATAATAATTTTTCTTTTATTACTCTTTATTGCTTTTAATTGTTTTTTTATTAGCCTCATATGAAATAAGCATTCATTATCATTAACAAGTAAGAGAAAGTCTTGAGTAGACACATACTAAGATCTCATCATTGGGTGTAGCCAATCAGAGGAGGACAACACATTAAAAAATTTGACAACCCATCAATAATTATAATAATTATTTTAATATAAATAAAGGAAGCATTCTTTCTGTATTATCCTATAACCACAACAATGGCCACCACACATAGCCACTAGAACTCTACAACCACCATCGGTCACCACACTCAGTCATAGGTACCACTTCGCCCATCGGTCGTAGTCCCCCATTCCACACTTCGAAGAAAATTTCACCCCATATGTTTTCCAAGCATGATGATGATAGAAAGGCCTTGTCGACAAGAAGGAAGTCCAGCTGAAAATCGAAATCTCGGAAATAAGCTAAGAAGGGCTATTGTAACACCATATTTTATTAAAACTGATTAATTTAATAAAATGAAAATTTTCAGAGATATTTTCGAAATAACCTCTTTAAATATGGAGTTTTGAATGACGTCAAAATAAAACCTGATAAAAAATTGATAATTTTCAAAAGATGTATACCCCAAAGCTTTAACTCACTGGTCTTAGGTCAATGACCGGGAGAGAAAAGTTTTAAGTTCTAAACGTAAACTAGAAACTTAAAATAATATAATACAATAATCCCAAAAAAATAAATATTTGTAATCTTCTTAGGATAATCCATAAATTTGAGTTTTCGAAAATTTATTTATAAGCTTACAAACTTTTCCACAACCACCAGAAATTAAAATAACATTTTAATAAAATATTTTAGACAATAATAACTCTAAACACATATCAACAATTGCATGTGACGTCTAAACTCTAATATCTTCATATTTTTCTTCCGTCACTTCTTCAACATCTTCTAGCCTTTCCTCATCTTGTCTTCGCTCATCGGATGAAACTAATCGTTGTCAACAAGAAACAAAGGAGAAAATAAATACAAACAGAGGAGTTAAGATTCTACAATAGACTAGCAATGTAGATATGGGCAAGCAGGTAAACAAACAAACATTCGAGTGGATATATATACATATATACATCGAGGGATATATTTATAAAATACATATATAGTTTCAGAAAAGGTTGAGACTTGAATGCATGCCTAGATCTAGACCTAACTTTGCTCCCACGAGACTATTGTTGTCAAAATGTTAGGGTCATGGTTTCAAAGGGGGATTTAGGGAAACCATGAAGGAGAGAAGAAAAGATGAAATCTCCTTACCAAGAAGGACGAGGGAAGTGAACGACGACGAATGGCGGTTCTGGAAGTGGCGCACGGTGGCAGCACACGGTGGTTCCGGCGGTGGCAGAGACGGCGCTTGGTCCCAAACATGGAGGAAGGAGCGGCCTTCCACGTGGTTGGTTCGCTTCTGACAAGGAGGCCAGACCGTGGCCAGAAATAGCGAAAACAACGGTAGCTTGGCGGTGGCTCCGTCGTCAATGTTATCCGTTCGGAAAAATATTTGGTTAGAATTGTAGAGGAGAAGATGGAGAATATTTCTATGGTTTTAGTTTTGTGAGGGGTGGCCGGAAATTAAGAGAGAAGGTGGTTGTGTGGTGGAGAGAGAAGAGAGAAAAGGAGAGTGCTGCTGCAACGTGAAAAAAGAACAAAAGAAGAAAAAGAAAGGGAAAAAAATAAGAAAGAAGGGGGGGTTACATGGACCAAGTAACCACCAGGAAAAAAAAAATCATATTAATTTTTATTTCTTTTTTTTTCCTTTTAAAATTTGTGGTAGGTAGAAATAATGGTTGTGATTGAGTTTAGAAAAATGATATATTTTTGGAGCTTGGATATAAAAATAAAGTGGGATAAATCTAAAAGTCCAAAATTTAAATCATAGTAGAGATTAATGGTTGAATTGGTCAACCAAGGGAATCAGTTATCCAAAATTAATCTATAATTAATTTCAAACCATTTTATTTTCAAATCTAAAATTTAAATAGAGTAAGATCTAAAAATAAATTTCTTTCAATCAAAATATTTAAAATATTTTTCTAAACAAATAATAATAGTGACAATAGCGTAACATTATTGTCTTACAAGTGTGCATACACTGCAATTATGCAGTGTTAACGGACCCAATAAAATATTTTAATAAGAAAATAAAATCAAATAAGTCGAAACACATAAAAATAAATATTTATTCGATTAATAAAACTAGTTATGAAATAAACACATATACATAATTATCGGGATGTTACAACACCACCCCTCTTATAAAAATTTCGTCCTCGAAATTTGATATATCTCAAACGAGATATAGATACTACCCCCACGTTTTCACCTGGATATTCCACATAGCAATTCCAACGACGATGATCCTAGAAACTTTGACTGAAGTAATCGGCTTCCCTTGAAGTTCTTTCACCAATCGACCTCATATTTTAACAGGGAGGGCCTCATAAGCCAAGTCTTCCTCTAACTGTACTAGATTAAGTTCGGTAATCATGAATGATCACAATTAAATTTCCATAATTAGGGGAAATGGAAGCATTATGGACGTTTGAAAAGAACGAAGGTAGAATTAGTCAATAATTAAGTCTTAACGGGCTGACGATAAAACAAGGCATTAGGGATTGCGGAACAAAATTTTTGAGAGAGGATACTTCTAAACTTTATTTTCACAAGTATGAAGAAGAATTTACTAAACAGAAAGGTAAAGGAATATCCAACATGTAAAAAAAAGTATTCAATAGTATACAAATATCGTCACACTTTTACAACCAAGACTCTACTAAGATTACTTCTTCCACAAGAACTTCCATTGGATTAGAAAATCAAAAGATGAATAGATTCCAACACCAAGGGAGTTCATTCTTAATATAAGACAGTTGTCAAATGATGCTTTAAAAGAAAAACAGTCTGCCTTAAAAAAAATCAGACTCAGTCACATCTACCAAGAATAGAGGTGACTAGAGTAAGTCTACTAAGGAATTCCGGTTTCCAAAAATTTATGTACATTATGACTCAAGAAGAATAGTCATAATAGATTTCAAATCAAGATGGAAACAAGCAGATTAACATACAACCATAAAATTGATCATTTCAATTGTCTAATACAATCACAAGAAATAAATGAGTGAGTAATAGCTTGAAAATTTAATGGAAAGAAAATCTAAACAAGCTATAGTAATCAAATGAAACTCTGAAGGCAGAAAGAGAAGTCACTTGTATGAGAAACATAAAAATAGATAAATCTAATGGTCTCACACACTAAAGTGAAATGAAAGAATAATTACTGAATGAAATGAGTATCACAAATAAAAGACTTAGTTATGATACACTTATCTTGTCTAAGACCTTTAGATTAAATAATCTCGATTCCAAAAATAGTATAGCCAAGGAGCTATATATGTTATGACCCAAGAAAATAGTCATACCATATTTTTAAAGAAATGTGAGAATCATCAAATTAATGGATACTATCAAATCGATCAACTCAAGTGTTTAATACAATCATGAATATTTAGAAGCATGAGTGCTAATTCCCACGTATAAGGAATCCATTTGAGTAAGTCAAAATAACAGACTAGCATGACCAATTGATGAGATATGGCAGATTTCGAATCAAAGTCGGGATAGTCAAACCAACATGCAATCACAAAATTGAACATTGTGATTGTCTAATACAACCATAGGGATTAAAGAAACGATTGACAAATTACAAATTCTTAGAGGATGCTTTAAACGGACTAAAGCAGAAGAATTTAAACTTTGATTGTATAAAAAGGATCAACTTGTATGAGAAATGCAGAAGCAGAAGAATTTACTAATCTCACACAAATAGTGTGAACTTATGATCAGTAAAAGAACTGGATAACAATACAGTTAAAAGTCTCTTAGTCATGAGACACTTACTAGAGGTCGAAGATTCAGATTAACTTGCCTCAGAGAGCGCAAGTCCTTCCATACACGCTTAAGTCTAGTGTGTTGTCATCTTCTGTTTACTCTTCTGAGTTGTGCACGATCATGGACAACTTAGTTAACTTCTCGTATCTTGATCATTCTGATTCCTTGACGGGACAATCCTTTGTCTGTGCACGTCTTTCCATTCTTGAAATTGTGGTTATCGTGTCATCCCTCGACTGAAGGTATTGCCATGATCTCAAGATTTCCTTAGTAAGTCACTGATTACTATAAGAGTAATTAATGAAACTCACATCACGAGACAAGTCACATAAGCTTACATCAAGCTAATCTCTATGCTATCAAGTAATATCACACAAACTAGGCAAACAATTCACACAAACACAGATATCATACAACGAAAAACACAGTTTGGTCATAACCTCAGATCCGATTAGGCTAGACTGCTCTGATACCATTAAATGTAACACCATATTTTATTAAGACTGATTAATTTAATAAAATGAAAATTTTCAGAGATATTTTCGAAATAACCTCTTTAAATATGGAGTTTTGAATGACGTCAAAATAAAACCTGATAAACAATTGATAATTTTCAAAAGATGTATAGCCCAAAGCTTTAACTCACTGGTCTTAGGTCAACGACGAGGAGAGGAAAGTTTTAAGTTCTAAACGTAAACTAGAAACTTAAAATAATATATTACAATAACCCAAAAACTATAAATATTTGTAACCTTCTTAGGATAAACCATATATTTGAGTTTTCGAAAATTTATTTATAAGCTTACAAACTTTTCCACAACCACCAGAAATTAAAATAACATTTTAATAAAATACTTTAGACAATAATAACTCTAAACACATATCAACAATTACATGTGACGTCTAAACTCCGATATCTTAATATTTCTCTTCCGTCACTTCTTTAGCATCTTCTAGCCTTTCCTCATCTCGTCTCTGCTCATCGGATGAAACTAATCGTCAAATAGAGGAGGTAAGATTCTACAATAGGCTAGCAATGTAGATATGGGCAAGCAGGTAAACAAACAAACATTCGAGTAGATATATATACATATATACATCGAGGGATATATTTATAAAATACATATATAGTTTCAAAAAGGGTTGGGACTTGAATGCATGCCTAGATCAAGACCTAACTTTGCTCCCAGGAGACTATTGGTGTCAAAATGTTAGGGTTAGGGTTTCAAAAAGGGAATTAGGGAAACCATGAAGGAGAGAAGAAAAGATGAAATCTCCTTACCAAGAAGGACGAGGGAAGTGAACAGCGACGAATGGTGGTTCCGGCAGTGGCACACGGTGGCAGCGCACGGTGGTCCCGGCGGTGGCAGAGGCGGCGCTTAGTCTAAAACGTGGAGGAAGTAGCGACCTTCCACGTGGTTGGTTCGCTTATGACAAGGGAGGCCAGACGGTGGCCAGAAAGAGCAAAAATAGCGGTGGCTCCGTCGTCAATATTATCCGTTCGGAAAAATATTTGGTTAGAATTGTAGAGGAGAAGATGGGGAGTATTTCTATGGCTTAGTTTTGTGATGGGTGGTCGGAGGTGGCCGGAAATTAAGAGAGAAGGTGGTTTGTGGTGGAGAGAGAAGAGAGAAAAAGAGAGTGTTGCTGCAACGTGAAAGAAGAAAGAGAGTAAGAAAGAAGAAAGAAGAAAAAGGAAGGAAAAAAAAAAGAAAGAAGGGGTGGGTTATGTGGACCAAGTAACCACCAGGGAAAAAAATAAAATTAATTTTTATTTCTTTTTTTTCCTTTTAAAATTTGTCGTAGGTAGAAATAATGGTTGTAATTGAGTTTAGAAAAATGATATATTTTTGGAGCTTGGATATAAAAATAAAGAGGGTTAAATCTAAAAGTTCAAATTTTAAATTAGAGTAGAGATTGATGGTTGAATTAGTCAACCAAGGGAATCAGTGATCCAAAATTAATCTATGATTAATTCCAAATCATTGTATTTCAAATCTAAAATTTAAATAGTGTAAGATCTAAAAATAAATTTCTTTTAATCATGATATTTAAAATATTTTTCTAAACAAATAATAATATTGATAATAGCATACCATTATTGCCTTACAAGCGTGCATACACTGCAATGATGTAATGTTAACGCACCCAATAAAATATTTTAATAAGCAAATAAAATCAAATAAGTCAAAACACATAAAAATAAATATTTAATCGATTAATAAAACTAGTTATCAAATAAACACATATACATAATTATCGGGATGTTACAACTATTGTGTTTTGTTGGGATCGACTTGAGAGTTTTAGCTGAATTGGACTTTTGGGCTTTTGTGAATACAGAGAACAAACACAAAGGTTTGGCAACGAAAGGTGTAGTTGACGATGGGTTGGAGAAAAATGTGTTCTTTTTAGGACTTTGATTGATGTCATACAATAATGTTGTTTTGATTCTTTGTTAAGAGAAATTCTTGGGTAGATTAGGAGGATTGGGTTTGAGTAGAAAAGTGGTGACGGAATATTCTCCAAAGTGTGGAACGGAGGACTGTGACCGGGGGTTGAGGTGGTAATTTAATGTAAATAAATTTAAATTTTGGTTTCGTTTCTACTAGATATGTTCATTGACTGATGGCTTCTATACAAAAAAAAAAAAAGTATAAGTGGGAGCCCCAATACGAGAATGCCATCAGGATTGATTTTGAGTACAGAGGTTAATTGCTAATGAAAAATACAACGAACAAGCTCAGAACCGGCCAGGATAAGAGGAAGTAGATGGAACCTCATATTCGAGAGGACTTAGAGTGACATTAGGCATTTGAGAAGTGGCAGGAGAAAAGCATGATCGCCATGCAAAACTGAGCTTTAGATAGGGGGAACATCTACCCACACGGGTGGCTCTAAGTCTACCACAACATGGTTTGCACTTGGCAAATTAAATTTATTTTAGCTTCTATTTAATTCATTTCTTTTCCATTCGATTTATATTGATTACAAATATTAGAATTTAACTTAATTACATTTAAAATATATGTAGGGTGCATAACTCCACCGACACTTGATTGCTTGGGAGATCGTGGAGAGGATGAAGAAGCTCAAGTTCGGAGAGTGGGTCAACGACAAAGCCCATAACTTTACGGTAAGTATACAAACAATCTTAATTAAATTTGTATTTTGTATTATTTGTTGATTGTAAATAATGATATTAAATTGTATTTTACAGGAGGAATTTAATCAAAAGTAGGATGAGGTCATATCACGTGCCTCACAGGAGGATTGTACCTCTAGTTAGGACCCCACTCTTCGGCCTCCATCAATGACAGTGCCATATATTTGGAGGTCGTCGGAGAACCGAATAAGAAGGGGGTCGTCATTCCCACTCAATCTACGTCCCTCCAAAGCATATATAGGAAATGTGCCATATAATTTTAATATTTTTGTAAAAAATATATATTTTTAAAGATTTTTTTTTTTTAAATAATGGTTAGCGTCTGAATTGGCGATAACCATTTGGTTACTATACCAGTCATATAATGATCAATTTTGAGACCGAGTTTGCGACCGAATTTATGTCCCCAACCTTGTTACACAGTCAATAGTTTAGCGACTAAACTCGTAACTACACTTTCGTTCGCTAAGTTGGTCCTTGTGTTCAAGTTGGTCAACTGCATTTGCGACTGAATTTAGATCGAATTATGTGGCTGCTATTAGCGATTGAAGACCAATTTTGATTGCTAAACTTGTTAGCAACTAGGTTTTGTGTGACCATGCTAAATAAGTTTCCAGTGACCGTAAAAGTCTTTTACAACCGAATTTCTATAATTAGTGATCGATTTTTCGGTTGTTAATATTCTATTTTTTGTAGTGTCCATCAATGGCATCTTGTGGTGGACAATGGTGGCTGTATAGTTCTGGAGGTTGTGGGCTGTGGTTGTGGTTGTGGGTATATGATATTAGAGGAAGACGGTTTCCTTTTTATTTTAAAATAATTATGTTAAATTTTGATATGTTGTTAGATATTTAATGTGTTGTCCACATCTATGATGAGGTGTTGAGTATGTGTCTACCCAAGAGTTTAACCAAAAGTAAAAAAGAAATGATGGCTTAAGGCTATTTATTAGAGAACACCTGGGGGCTACTCATGAGCCTTTTTTCGAGGAATAGAAGGGGGTTTTCTCATTTGGCTAGGAGGATATATTGGAACATGGGGAAAAAAAAATATATCATTTGTTTTAGTTTCAAACTTTGTACATGATTTTTATGTCGTTGTCATGAGTTTCTTTATGGACTTTCTTTATCCTCCTTTTTCTTTGTAATTGTATGAGAGTTGATATCGTTTTTGTTGTTCTAACTTCTAAGTACCCAAATAATAATATTATTCTGGAAGAGCCTATTAAATCTTGGGGATATTCACATTATTATTATATTGTTGTTCTTGTTGTTATTATATTATTGTTGTTGTCGTCATTGTTGTCTCAGGCTATAAGCATGTGTTCTTCTCTTTTCTTAGATTTGATATTATTTTTCTAACAACCTTAAGGATTAATGCCTATGAAAAACCACCACAAATTGTCATCATTTCAGCAATATTTTTGTCTTTTTTTTTTTTTTTTTACCATTTCAGCAATATTTGTTTTGATGTTTTGTATACACTTTTTTCGTTGGGAGTTTGCTCTCTATGTATTACTCTTATCGCTTAATTCTTTGCGGCACTTTAGGTGCTAAATTAAGGATTTCTGTAATACTTAATACCAAAAGTTTTATTGCTTCTAAATTTGAAATGAAAACAAGTGCGATTTTGGGTGATCGCCAGAATACTATGTTTTAGAAACTTCTAAAAGAAGTTTGGGGCATTTTGAAAGTAAGCCTATGAGCATCCCTTATGATGTACTTAACATTCAAACAAAGAAAAGTAAAATTTGAGAGCTGCCATGAACTTTAATATTCATATACTGGATTTCCATTGTATTAGAAGGATACAATGATGCTAACTGAATTTAGTATTCAAATAAGACTAAATCCACTAATGGTTATGTGTTCACCCTTTCCGGTAGTGTAATTTCTTCAAATTAGTGAGACAAAACTTCATTGTTAAACGTACAACAAGGCCATAGTTTATTACTCTGAAATTGGCTGGTATTGAGGTTGAGTGGTTGAAAAACTTCCTAGGAAATGGGAATGGATTCTCTCCATTGGAAAATAAGGGAAATAATGTGGGGGAAATCTCACCCTTAAACATCCTCTTCCCCATCTATTATAGTGTAAAGACTCCCCCCCCCCCCCCCCGATGGATGGTTGAGATTTCACTGAATGGTAAAGTACGAGAGAGAATCCATTCCCCTAGCAAATATATTATAATGAGTTAAACCAACTCCTTATATGTTTATGTATTGTGATTCAAAGAATAATAATTTCAATGGTCAAAATAGTAAAATTTGATTGAAACATGATACATTTGAGGAATTGCTAAAAGATGCAATTATATCCGTGGATTATGTGAAGTCGAGAATAGATTTGACCAATCCTCCGACTAAGTCTTTGGACAGGAACTTAATAAATAAAGCATGGAGAGGAATGAGAATTGAGCCTATGTGAAATTAACGGTGATGGTAACTCAACCGGTGTTATTATATTAAAACCAGACTGGTCATCGACTCGGCCAGAGCACCAGGTCAATAGGTCACTGGACACACAAGTGAGTCACTGGTTGAACCGGATGAATTGATATATATTAAATATATAAATTTATAGTTGAGTTATGTTTATATATAATATTTGTCAAGACTACTACAACTAGCTTAGTTGGCCCAACAGTAAAGCTCTGTGGAGATAACCTTGAGGACCAAGGCTCGACTCCCCCCTCATGCAACTTTTACAAATTTTGACTGAAATTTCAAATTTGCTATGGTCAAGAGGCGTGGGACAACATTGGTCACCTCGGTGGTTCAACTGTGACCTATTCAACCAGTTCGATGACATCAGCACAAGTTTAGTGGTTTATGCGGTCTGATATGATGATCGAATCCGCAGCACAAGTTTAGTGGTTTATGCGGTCTGATATGATGATCGAATCCGCCATGGGTCAGGTTTCTAGTCGAATCGATCCGACCGGCCGGTTTGGTCCTGTGACACCCTCTACCCCGCATGTTATATAAAGCATAAAAGATAAAGATAATAAATATAAAACATGCATATTCATTTAATTAAAATAAAAAGGTCCATGGGTAGAAAGGTCCCACATGAACTAGTTCTCAACAACGCGGGAAAATAAAAACATAGTTTTAAAAGAAATAGAACATAAACAAGAAACATAACCCAACCCCGATATCACATACAGAGCTGGTATACCGATTCTGGATATAATCACAAAATAACAAACTAAAACTAAACTAAGAACAACTGAAACATCTGGAATCCTAACTAAAGAGTCGTAGCTCCTCAGAGTCACTCCTCTCCTGGCTGCTCATCGCCCTCTGCATAAAGATACATGCAAACAACAGAAACAGAGAAAACGGGGGGGGGGGGGGGGGGGGGGGGGGGGGGTAGGAAAACATATAAACACATCGGCATGGAGATAGGAAGCAAGATAAACATACATCATATACATAGCATACAACATCATATAACATTTAAGCATCATTATAAATGCATATCAACATACTATATTAACCAACATATGCTATGCGGTGCAACTCTACTCCGCTACTCCATTATGCATGTGGATCCAAACTATCTCAGGAAGGCAACTTCGGAGTTACATATCCACATTGGCCAAAAAGCACCAACGCCAGCAGTTCACCAAACCATGGGTGAACCTCTTGGATAGCCGACGCACCATACTCTCGGATGTGCCACCATGGGGGCGCACGGTTCACCAAACCTTGGGTGAACGACCCTCACACGACCAGATCGCCATACTCTAGGACGACCTCCCTTATATTGATCTTCCCCCACTAACAACTCCAATGCGTGCATGCATGAGCACAACAACAAACAAATGGGCAACCGCCACCTCCGCTCGGGCCAATAAGCACCCAAGTTTATCACCATCAACATCAACACCTTAACCCATATGAGTCAAAGCTCACTTGGCCAAAAAGCACCAAGGTTCAACTTATCAATACCCCGACCAAAAAGAATCGAGGCCACTTTGGCCAAAAAGCACCAAAGCATATCAACGTGCAGCAACCCATTGGGCACCGACTTAACCAACTTATTATTCTTATTTATCTTAATTAGGTGTGGCATCTGCTTTAGGTGTGGCAAGCCTGGCCACATCAGTCGGGAGTGTGGAAGAGCGAAGTCAGAGCCTCCAAGTGCTAGCAAGAGTCAGCAGTCTCAGGCTAATCGACTGAAGACCACTAGGAGAGTCTTTACTCTTAGTGGAGCTGAGGCCTCCGAGTCCGAGGACTTGATCCAAGGTATATATGTGCTTAATTGATGGAGCTCTTTTAACTGTATTGTATGATTCGGGTGCTACACACTCGTTTATATCACATGATAGAGTCAAGAGTCTTAAATTTCCTGTTACCTTTCTTCAGTATGATTTGATTGTTTCCACACCCACAAACAAGCCTGTTCTCACTTCATATGCATGCAAGAACTATCATATTACCATTTATGGTAGAATCTTTACTGTTGATCTTGTATGCTTGCCTTTAAAACAGCTTGACATTATTCTTGGTATGGACTGATTATCTTCCAACCACGTCCTTTTGAATTGTTTCGATAAGACCTTAGTTTTTGGAACTGCTGTGGGTCAGTCGTCAATCCATAGAGCAGTCAGAGATGTTACAGGTCCAAGTTTAATAACATTGAACTCAACTGTTGTGATAGGAGATCCTATAAATAAGATTCATATAGGTAATAAATAACAAATCACTTGCTAATTATGCCATAACTATTAATCTTGTCTCTTTATATGGTGTGAGAAGTGCAAGACTGCATTTATTGAGAGGATAAGTTGAAAGCTTTTAATGAGTTTCATATTCATTATGACATAATTTCTAAAACACCCATGCACGCACATGGCCTATTCGCACAAAACAACGTCGATAACAAGAAATGTGGGGTGCAATGTGTATGATTCATAGGAATTCAACATATATACAAAAAAAATGTAATTACGGAAGTTTAGAAGTCCAACTACAGTTCATTGTAGGGTATGAGGTCAGGTCTGGTTCATAGTTCAAAAGACATCAAATTTGAAGCATTAATATTCATTTAATCAACTTTGAATTTTATTTTTAATTCTTATCACAAATTATTTTGAAATATGTGGGGATTGTTGAAAAATTATTTCAAACTAATTTATTTTAAAACTCAGAATTTGAGATATTTAGACATATCTTTTACAACCATTCATTACCTTTATATGATTAATTTGTTTCCATATTTTCGGTTAACATTATAATTTTTTATTACTCTTTATTGATTTTAGTTTTTTTTTTTCTAAGCTTATTAAAATACTAATGTTTAATAACACTCAAAAGTGGAAAGAACAAATGATAAAAAGCAATTTATTAGAGATTGTTTACAGCTATTATGAGCCTTTGTTTTAAGAAATAGAAGGGGTTTTTCTCTTTTGGGTGGGAGGAAGTATTGGACAATAGAAGTCTCTCTTTTGTTTTAGTTTCAAACTTTGTAGTTGATGAAATTGTCGCGAGATTTTTTAAAGACTTTCTTTCTTCTCGTTTTCCTTTTTAAGTTTTTGAGAGTTTATATCGTTCTAATTGTTCTCAATAGTCAGAATTATTCCAAGTGCCTGTTAAATTATGGGACATATTATTATTATTATTATTGTTATTATTATTATTATTATTGCAAAGTAATCCTTAAGGACAATATCTTGCACATATCTCAAGTTATAAGCAATTTTCTATGTTATTCTTTTTTCTTACACTTGATTTTATTAATACTTTTTTATACATTATTATTTTTGGAAAAAATCTACTAATTATTATATTAACTGTTGTCAAATCTGCATATCAATTATTTATAATGGTTTATTATATATCATTTACTTTTTTTATTTTTTTATTTTTTATTTTTAGGAGAAAAATATCAAATTAAAATAGAATGTTGATATTAAAATTAAGGCTTAATTGTGTTTTTGATTTGGTCATGTGCGATTTTGGTTCCTATAGTTTTTTTTACCACTTTTGGTCCCCTATTTTTTCAACGTTTTAAATTCGGTCCTGCCGTCTAATGTTTGTCAAATTTTCAATGATCAATAGAGAAGGTTGGATTTGTATCATTGAAAAAATATGGGGACCAAATGTTCTAAAAAAACTATAGGAACTAAAATCACACATGACCAATAATAAGAGGTCAAAAGTACAACTAAGCCTAATATTAAATGGGTGATTAAGTAGGACAAAATAGATATTAATTAAATTTAAAATCTACTAATTATTAATTATTGTCACATCTACATATCAATTATGTGCCATAATGAATAATGTTACCAACACATTCTTAAACACACTCCCTCCAACAGATTTTTTATTATTGGATAGATTTCATATAGAACCCGTTGAATAGAGAGTGTAGTCACGTGATTTAGTGACTTCGGCATAAAATCCATCTAATAACAAGAAATGTGTTGGAGGGAGGGTAGTAAAGAGTGTCAAGCTAACATTTTTCATATTGTGTGTGTGCACATGATGCATGCACGCATGCAAGTCAAAGTCATATCATCGCAGAGCCATCCTCATTCACCAATGTTCAGTTACTCAACAATAATAATAGAAGAAAGAGTAATGTTATTTGTATACTGGATTCTAAACACCTGGGTGATATCTGTAATATCTGGTTAATATAGTTTAAATATGTGGTTAACTATGTTCAGTGGATGGTTCATGAGTTGTAGCATCTTGTTATATTTATTAACCATCCACTGAACGTGATTAACCACATATTTGAACTGTATTAACCATGATTTTTTAGGTGTTCAAATATATGTATATTTGAACACCTGAAAAATCATGGTTAATGCAGTTCAAATATGTGGTTAATCACGTTCAGTGGATGATTAATGAGTTGTGACACCTTGTTACATCTATTAATCATTCACTGAACGTAATTAACCACATATTTGAACTGCATTAACCAAATATCACAAGTATCGTCCAGATGTCCAAAATCCAGATATACAAATAATATTACTCTAAGTTTGGATTTTCACATTGTTGTTTTCTTTATCGTTGGTCAGTCAGTATCAGTCACCCTCATTTACCGACATATTCATTATTCAATGTAGAATTTGGAATTTTTCCTTTGATCAATATGTAACAGTCAATATATCTTGATAGATACATCATCTATAACATATAAAGGCTGAACCTCAATGTTACTGTAGCGCAACAGTAACATTGAGGTGTCAAGCTTATGAATTTTCACCATTATTTTATCTATTATTTATTATATTTTATCCATTTATGTATTTACTTTATTAATTAATAATATATATTATAAATATATATTATACAATTATTTTTTGGTGCTACAGTGACGGACACATGTCGGAGCCTCCTTTTTCCTTTTAATTTTTAAAATATTTCTTAATAATTAATTTTCGATTTAATTTTTTCAGATTTTTTTAAATATTATATTTTTATAATTAATTTTATTTTTCTAATTTGTTAAAATATATTTTATCTAATTATTTTTTTAAATATAGATTTTTTCTAATTATTTTAAATTTTTTTTATAATTACGTTTATTTTTCTAATTTTTATAATATGTTTTTTTTCCTAATTGTTTTTCCCTGATTTTATTTTAAATATTTTTTCCCTGATTTTTTTTTCTAATTTTTTTACATTTTCCTTTTCGAATTATTTTTTTTCAATTTTATTTTTTAAAAAATATTTTTTATAAATAATTTTATTTTTCTTTTTTTAAAAATACTTTTTTTATAATAATTTTTTCCTAATCTTATTTTTTATTTTATTTTTTTGTAAAATATTTTTTCCCGAATTATTTTTTCCTATTTTTTAAAAATATTTATTTCATAATTAACTTTATTTTTCTAATCTTTTGTTAACATTGAGGTGTCAAGCCTATGAATTTTCACCATTATTTTATCTATTATTTATTATATTTTATCCATTTATGTATTTACTTTATTAATTAATAATATATATTATAAATATATATTATACAATTATTTTTTGGTGCTATAGTGACGGACACAGGTCGGAGCCTCCTTTTTCCTTTTAATTTTTAAAATATTTCTTAATAATTAATTTTCGATTTAATTTTTTCAGATTTTTTTAAATATTTATTTTTATAATTAATTTTATTTTTCTAATTTGTTAAAAATATATTTTATCTAATTTTTTTTTTTAAATTTTTTTAAATATAGATTTTTTCTAATTATTTTAAATTTTTTTTATAATTACGTTTATTTTTCTAATTTTTATAATATGTTTTTTTTCCTAATTTTTTTTCCCTGATTTTATTTTAAATATTTTTTCCCTGATTTTTTTTTCTAATTTTTTTACATTTTCCTTTTCGAATTATTTTTTTTCAATTTTATTTTTTATTTTTTAAAAAATATTTTTTATAAATATTTTTATTTTTATTTTTTAAAAAATAATTTTTTTCTAATACTTTTTCCTAATCTTCTTTTATTTATTTTTATTTTTTTGTAAAATATTTTTTCCCGAATTATTTTTTCCTATTATTTTAAAATATTTATTTCATAATTAACTTTATTTTTCTAATCTTTTTTTAAAATATTATTTTCGTCCCTAATTTTTTTAAAAATATTTTTTTTTCTAATCATTTTAAATAATTTTTTTAATTAATTTTATTCTTCTAATTTTGTTTTTTAAGGGGAAATGCTAATTTTAGTGTAGCACAATAGTGCAAGTCACATATCAAATTATGAAATTTTTTTAAATTTTTTTTATTTTCTAAACTTTATATATTTCTTTGTTTTAAAATATTTACAAACCGGTAAAGGTATAATGTTTTGAGAGTTAAACACTGCAATCTCTGAATTAACATAAATAAAGGCAAACTTATTCATAATTTTTTTTTGGATACATCCTTGCTTTTGTTTTTTTTATTTTAAATAATAAATATATATTTATACTAATTAATAAGGGGAAATGCTAATTTTAGTGTAGTACAATGGTGCAAGCCACATGTCAATGTTACTGTAGCGCAACAGTAACATTGAGGTGTCAAGCCTATGAATTTTCACCATTATTTTATCTATTTTTTATTATATTTTATCCATTTATGTATTTACTTTATTAATCAATAATATATATTATAAATATATATTATACAATTATTTTTTGGTGCTACAGTGACGGCACATGTCGGAGCCTCCTTTTTCCTTTTAACTTTTAAAATATTTTTAATAATTAATTTTCGATTTAATTTTTTCAGATTTTTTTAAATATTTATTTTTATAATTAATTTTATTTTTCTAATTTGTTAAAATATATTTTATCTAATTATTTTTTTCTTTTTTAAAAAACTTTTTAAATATAGATTTTTTCTAATTATTTTAAATTTTTTTTATAATTACGTTTATTTTTCCAATTTTTATAATATGTTTTTTTTCCTAATTTTTTTTCCCTGATTTTATTTTAAATATTTTTTCCCTGATTTTTTTTTCTAATTTTTTTACATTTTCCTTTTCGAATTATTTTTTTTCAATTTTATTTTTTATTTTTTAAAAATATTTTTTATAAATATTTTTATTTTTATTTTTTAAAAAATAATTTTTTTCTAATACTTTTTTCCTAATCTTCTTTTATTTATTTTTATTTTTTTGTAAAATATTTTTTCCCGAATTATTTTTTCCTATTATTTTAAAATATTTATTTCATAATTAACTTTATTTTTCTAATCTTTTTTTAAAATATTATTTTCGTCCCTAATTTTTTTAAAAATATTTTTTTTTCTAATCATTTTAAATAATTTTTTTAATTAATTTTATTCTTCTAATTTTGTTTTTTAAGGGGAAATGCTAATTTTAGTGTAGCACAATAGTGCAAGTCACATATCAAATTATGAAATTATTTTTAAATTTTTTTTATTTTCTAAACTTTATATATTTCTTTGTTTTAAAATATTTACAAACCGGTAAAGGTATAATGTTTTGAGAGTTAAACACTGCAATCTCTGAATTGACATAAATAAAGGCAAACTTATTCATAATTTTTTTTTGGATACATCCTTGCTTTTGTTTTTTTTATTTTAAATAATAAATATATATTTATACTAATTAATAAGGGGAAATGCTAATTTTAGTGTAGTACAATGGTGCAAGCCACATGTCAATGTTACTGTAGCGCAACAGTAACATTGAGGTGTCAAGCCTATGAATTTTCACCATTATTTTATCTATTTTTTATTATATTTTATCCATTTATGTATTTACTTTATTAATCAATAATATATATTATAAATATATATTATACAATTATTTTTTGGTGCTACAGTGACGGCACATGTCGGAGCCTCCTTTTTCCTTTTAACTTTTAAAATATTTTTAATAATTAATTTTCGATTTAATTTTTTCAGATTTTTTTAAATATTTATTTTTATAATTAATTTTATTTTTCTAATTTGTTAAAATATATTTTATCTAATTATTTTTTTCTTTTTTAAAAAACTTTTTAAATATAGATTTTTTCTAATTATTTTAATTTTTTTTATAATTACGTTTATTTTTCCAATTTTTATAATATGTTTTTTTTCCTAATTTTTTTTCCCTGATTTTATTTTAAATATTTTTTCCCTGATTTTTTTTTCTAATTTTTTTACATTTTCCTTTTCGAATTATTTTTTTCAATTTTATTTTTTATTTTTTAAAAAATAATTTTTATAAATAATTTTTTCCTAATCTTATTTTATTTATTTTTTTTTTTTGTAAAATATTTTTTCCCGAATTCTTTTTTCCTATTTTTTTAAAATATTTATTTCATAATTAACTTTATTTTTCTAATCTTTTTTTAAAATATTATTTTCGTCCCTAATTTTTTAAATATTTTTTTTCTAATCATTTTAATTAATTTTATTCTTCTAATTTTGTTTTTTAAGTGGAAATGCTAATTTTAGTGTACCACAATAGTGCAAGCCACATGTCAAGTTATGGAATTTTTTTATTTTCTAAACTTTATATATTTCTTTGTTTTAAAATATTTACAAACCGGTAAAGGTATAATGTTTTGGGAGTTAATCACGGCAATCTCTGAATTGACATAAATAGAGGCAAACTTATTCATAATTTTTTTTTGGATACATCCTTGCTTTTATTTTTTTATTTTAAATAATAAATCTATATTTATACTAATTAATAAGGGGAAATGCTAATTTTAGTGTAGTACAATGGTGCAAGCCACATGTCAAGTTATGGAATTTTTTTTTAATTTTGTTTCTTTTCTAAACTTTATATATTTCTTTGTTTTAAAATATTTACAAACCGGTAAAGGTATAATATTTTGGGAGTCAAACACGGCAATCTCTGAATTGACATAAATAGAGGCAAACTTATTCATAATTTTTTTTTGGATACATCCTTGCTTTTGTTTTTTCTATTTTAAATAATAAATCTATATTTATACTAATTAATAAGGGGAAATGCTGATTTTAGTGTAGCACAATGGTGCAAGCCACATGTCAAGTTATAAATTTTTTTATTATATTTTTATATATTTTCTAAAATTTATATATTTTTTGTTTAAAGATATTTACAAACCGGTAAAGGAACAATATTTTGGGAGTCAAATAAGGCAATCTCTGAATGATTAGGAAAAAATATTTAAAAATTAGAAAAAAAATAATTATTAAAAAAAATAAAATTAAAAAAGAAAAAAAATAGAAACAAAAATTTTAAAAAAGGAAAAATATATGTTAAAATAATTAGAAAAAATACATATATTTAAAAAAATAAAAATAAAAATTTAATATTTATATATATTGTAAAATTAATATATATACTTTAATGTTTAGTATTTATAATATTTTAATATAATTTATAGTTTAATATTTTTTATCTTTTTATATATGTTTATATATATATATATATTTTTTTTTTCGATTATTAACTAAATCAAACCAAACCAAACCAATTTTGATTGGTTCAGATTTTTATATTATTTTATTATTGACTTTCTAATATTTATATATGCATATATACTAATATTTATTATATTTCTATATTTATATATAATTTAATGTTTTATTATTTTAATATTTATATTTTTTTGTTTTTAAATGTTTATTCATGAAAGGTAGCAAAGCTACCGTGTTCTTCGGGATATTAACTAATATATATATAAATTATACATATATTTTTTTATCACTTAGCAATGGTGATCTCTTTCTTGGTGAGGTGGCATCATATAGTTTTTTTGGGATTTTTATTTTTTTTAAAAAAACTTATTTGCTTAAATTGTTTACATAGATCATCATCATCATCATCATCATCATCATCAATATCAATACTACAATATGATTGTGAATTCCACTTTTACTATTTTTGTAACGGTAAAATCTAAAAGTAGATTGTGTTATAAAAATAATAATAATAATAATAGAGTGTGTCAGATTGTGGACTCTTTTAATATTTATGCACATATATATGTATATTTTAATATTTTAATATTTATGTATAATCTATAGTTTATTATTTTTTATCTTTTTATATACATTTTATTTATATATATATTAATATTTTCGGGTACTAATTAAACCAAACCAAACCGAACCAGTTTAGATTGGTTCAGATTTTTATATAATTTTATTATTTACTTTTTAAAGTTTTTTTTGTTGTTTTTAAATTTTTAACCATGAAAGGTAACAAAATTACCGTGTTCTTCGGGAAAGTTTAGGGACGTGAGACCTAAATCAATAATTTGATGAACCCCAAAATCTGAACAGAACCAATTAAATTGATTTATATTGTTTTGTGTTAGGGTCCGACCCGAACCAAATCAAACCCGATAATCATTGGTTCAGTTATCAGGTTCATGGATTTTGGAACCGAACCAATTACTATATTTTAATATTTATATATACATATATACTAATATTTAATATTTAGTATATTTATATAAAATTTAATGTTTTATTATGTTAATATTTTTATATTTTTTATTCATATATATTTATATATATTAATTAATTAATTAATATTTTCGGGTCCGAACCGGACCAATTTTGATAGGTTCGGATTTTTATATTACTTTATTGTTGATTTTCTAAAGTTTATATATTTTTGTTTTTAGATGTTTTTAACAATGAAAGGTAACAAAGCTACTGTGTTCTCCGGGAAAGCTTATGGGTGTGAGACCCGAACCAATAATTTGATGAACCCGAAAAATCTGAACTAAACCAATCAAATTGGTTCATATTTTTGTGTGTTAGGATCTGAACCGAACCAAATCAAACCCAATGATCATTGGTTCATTTATCAGGTTCAAGGATTTTAGAAACGAACCAATTACTAATATTAGTATAATATAATTATAGTGTGAATAATTTAAGTATTTTGTTTAAATCAATAAAATAAAATGTAATTATATTTCAAAATAAAAATAGCAATTATAATAGGGTTTGAATTAAATATTATAATAATTTATTTTACTAGAATATTTTCCCGTGCGTTGCACGGGTAGATTACACTAGTAACTATATAATGGCTGTTGGGTCTTCCTGCCACGTGTTAGCACTAGCTTTTTTATTTTCTTTCTTTCTTTTTTTATTTAATAAATTTTTTATTTTTTTTTAAAAAAAAGGTTAAAGTAATCTTTTGGTCCCTATACGCGACACTGATTTTCAAATTGGTCCCTATATGTGACATTGATTTTCAATTTGGTCCTCACCGCTAATTAGTCCCTATACAAGTGGGACCAAATTGTCAATTATTATCACAAGTAGGGACCAAATTGAAAATAATTATCACATGTAGGGACCGATTTCAAATGTTTTTGTTGAATTGGTCCCTATATGTGACAATAGTTTGCAATTTGGTCCTCTTATATAGGGACCAACTAGCGGTGAGGACCAAATTGAAAATCAGTGCCACGTGTCAGCACTACCTTTTTTCTTCTTTTTTCTTCTTTTTTTTTAACAAAATTTTTATAAAAAAAAATTTAAATTTTGTTTTAAAAAAAAAAGGTTAAAGTAATCTTTTGGTTCCTATACGTGACACTGATTTTCAAATTGGTCCCTATACGTGACATTGATTTTCAATTTGGTCCTCACCGCTAATTAGTCCCTATACAAGTGGGACCAAATTGCAAATTATTATCACAAGTAGGGACCAAATTGAAAATAATTGTCACATGTCGGGACCGATTTCAAATGTTTTTGTTGAATTGGTCTCTATATGTGACAATAGTTTGCAATTTGGTCCTCTTATATAGGGACCAACTAGCGGTGAGGACCAAATTGAAAATCAGTGCCTCGTGTCAGCACTACCTTTTTTCTTTTTTTTTCCTTCTTTTTTTTTAACAAAATTTTTATAAAAAAAAATTTAAAATTTTGTTTTAAAAAAAAAAGGTTAAAGTAATCTTTTGGTCCCTATACGTGACACTGATTTTCAAATTGGTCCCTATACGTGACATTGATTTTCAATTTGGTCCTCACCGCTAATTAGTCCCTATACAAGTGGGACCAAATTGCAAATTATTATCACAAGTAGGGACCAAATTGAAAATAATTGTCACATGTAGGGACCGATTTCAAATGTTTTTGTTGAATTGGTCTCTATATGTGACAATAATTTGCAATTTGGTCCTCTTATATAGGGACCAACTAGCGATGAGGACCAAATTGAAAATCAGTGTCACGTATAGGGACCAAATTAATATCTTTTTATGTATAGGGACCAAATTGAAAATCAGTGTCACGTATAAGGATAAAAACTTACTTTAACCTTAAAAAAATTATTTTTTTTTTCGCACTTTTTTTTAATAAATAATTTCTTTTTCCTTTTAAAATAATTTTCATAATTCATTTTTTTTAATTTTTCCCAAATAAATTTTTTAATAAATTTTTTATTTTTTAAAAAAAAATGTTAAAGTAATCTTTTGGTCCCTATAAGCGACACTGATTTTCAAATTGATCCCTATATGTGACATTGATTTTCAATTTGGTCCTCACCGCTAATTAGTCCCTATACAAGTGGGACCAAATTGTAAATTATTATCATAAGTAGGGACCAAATTGAAAATAATTGTCACATGTAGGGACCGATTTCAAATGTTTTTGTTGAATTGGTCCCTATATGTGACAATAATTTGCAATTTGGTCCTCTTATATAGGGACCAACTAGCGGTGAGGACCAAATTGAAAATCAGTGCCACGTGTCAGCACTACCTTTTTCTTTTTTTTTTTTCTTTTTTTTTAACAAATTTTTTATAAAAAAAAATTTAAAATTTTGTTTTAAAAAAAAAAGGTTAAAGTAATCTTTTGGTCCCTATACGTGACACTGATTTTCAAATTGGTCCCTATACGTGACATTGATTTTCAATTTGGTCCTCACCGCTAATTAGTCCCTATACAAGTGGGACCAAATTGCAAATTATTATCATAAGTAGGGACTAAATTGAAAAAAATTGTCACATGTAGGGACCGATTTCAAATGTTTTTGTTGAATTGGTCTCTATATGTGACAATAATTTGCAATTTGGTCCTCTTATATAGGGACCAACTAGCGGTGATGACCAAATTGAAAATCAGTGTCACGTATAGGGACCAAATTAATATCTTTTTATGTATAGGGACCAAATTGAAAATCAGTGTCACGTATAAGGATCAAAAAATTACTTTAACTTGAAAAAAATTAATTTTTTTTTCGCACTTTTTTTTAATAAAAATAAATTATAAAAAATTATTTAAAATGATTAGAAAAAATATATTTTTAAAAATTTAATTAGAAAAATAAATATTTAAAAAAAACAAATTAGAATTTTTTTTATTAATTATATTTTTATAATTTTTTTTGCTAAATTTTTTTTAAAATATTTTTCTTCTACTTTTTTTTTCTTAATTTTTTTTGTTAATACTTTTTTTTGCCCTTGCCTTTGTTTTTCTATTTAAATAATAAATCTATATATATACTAATTAATAAAGGGAAATTCTGATTTTAGTGTAGCACAATAGTGCAAGTCACATGTCAAGTTTTAGAATTTTTTTCTTTTCTACAATTTATATATATTTTTGTTTTAAAATTTTTACAAACCGGTAAAGGTACAATGTTTTGGGAGTCAAATATGTTAATCTCTGAATTGACATAAATAGAGGCAGAGCTATTCATATTTTCTAATATATTTTTTGGCTACATCCTTGCCTTTGTTTTTTCTATTTTAAATAATAAATCTATATCTATACCAATTAGTGAGGGGAATTGCTGATTTTCTAATAAAGGGATACGTGTCAGCACCACATGATTTAAGAGGATTAGTTGATCATTAATAACAATCAAAGAGGAACACTTAACACATAGTGTTACATTATGTGTTGTAATATCATTTTATAATAAAAAAATATTCAATTTTTTTTACTCAAATTATAGATAAGATTGTTTCAAGGTTTTTGCTAATCACTTTTGTCTATAAATAAAAAGTCTTGGAGATGAATAAGTACCACCATTACGGGTGGGAAGGAAAGACTGAAGGCAAAGTGTGAAATAAGTAAAGAAAAGATTTGACACAATGGATTTAATTTGGGATAAATGAAAGAAAAAGTTTGATAGATATAGAGGCATAATTTAAGTTATTAATGATAACAATGTTATTCATAATAATAGTAATTGATGACCCGTGCATCGCACGGGTGCAAAAATACTAGTGCTTGGAATTTGTGATAGAAATATTTCTGTTTCAATTTTTTTTTTTTTGATAAAACAATATTTAAAGTTAGGGAAATTGTGATGGAGCAATAATAAGGTAGATAAAAAACAAAAAGATATTGAGAAAAAATTATCTAAAATAAAAATAATATAATATAATATAAAATTAAGTGAAAAATTTATACTTTTAAATAATATAAAGATAATATAATAATATAATATAATATAAAATTTGAGTTTATTTATTATGTATTGTCAGTGTAAAAAAAAATTTACACTCTCAAGCAAACACAAATTATGATATAAGTATCTTTTAATGTAGTTAGGATAAGAGACAAATACTCCTAATGATGTAATAATTTATGAATAGTTGATAATATAATAAATCTTTACAGAGACATTATATATCAATTAAATCCATAATTTTTTTTTCAAAAGCACTACTTATATTGATAGTAAAATATTGGCTAAATTACTCTTTTGGTCCCTTATTTTTATTTTAGGTTTCATTTAGGTCCTTTATTTATTTTTTGTCTCGCCGAAAACTGGCGGCGGTTTCCGGCAAGTGACGGCGAAAACTTAACGCCGTCAGTATAAAATTCACCGAAGAGACCAAAATGAAATCTAAAATAAAGATAAAATATTAAAACGTAACAAAAAATAAATGAGGGACCAAGATGAAAACTAAAATAAAGATAAGGGACCAAAAGAGTAATTTAACCAATATTGGCTAAATTATATCTATCAATATAATTAGTGTTTTTAAAAAAATTATGGATGTAATTGATATGTAAAAAACACTTTGACATAATTATAAAATAAAAAAATGGAAATGAGAGAAAGATAAATTATTTAAAATAATAATAATATAGTATAATTTGTGAATTGTTGATAATACAATAAATCTTTACAGGGACACTACATATCAATTAAATCCATAATTTTTTTTAAAAAACATTACTTATATTGATGGTGTAATATTGGCTAAATTACGCTTTTAGTCCCTTATCTTTATTTTATGTATCATTTTGGTCTCTCATTTATTTTTTGTTCCGTTTTGGTACCTTATCTTTATGTTCGGTTTCATTTTAGTCTCTTCCATAAGTTACATACCGATGACATTAGGTTTCTGCCATCACTTGTCGGAAACCGCCGCCAGTTTCCTGCAAGTCGCAGACGAGTGGCGGTGGTTTCTAGGAAATGACGGTGGAAACCTAACGCCGTTAGTGTAAAACTAACGGAAGGGACCAAGATGAAACCTAAGATAAAGATAAGGGACCATTTTGGAACAAAAAATAAATGGGGGATCAAAATAAAACATAAAATAAAGATAAGGGACTAAAACAGTAATTTAGCCTAAAATATTAAAAGATAAAATTAAATACAATCAATCGTTAGGTTAAATAATTATAAAATGATGAGAAATAAAACTTAGGAAAAAATATTGTCTATAATGGTAATAAAAAATCTAAGTTGTGATTTTACTTTTTAAAATATAATCGTTAGAAAATAGATATGAAAAAATAATACAGCAACATTAAAACTTAGAAGAAAATTCAATGTTTGAAATAATAATAAAATGAAAATATTAACCGAATTGGAAAAATCACTTTTAAGATAATAAAAATTATTGAAAAGGTCACTGTATAAAATAAACATAATAAAATGATGATTGTGTGAAATGTTAAAAAAACATTTTGACATAATTATAAAAAAAAAATGAAAATGAGAGAAAGATAAATTATTTAAAACAATAATAATATATTAAAAAACTAAAACTTAGCACGAAAAGTCATTATAAAGATAATAATAAATAAATAAAATAAAATAAAATATATAAATATGAGGGGAAAAATTTAGTTTTTGAATGATAATAATAAAGTAATGAAATATAAATTATTCTAAAAAAGTCGTGATTGATAACAAAATATTAAGAAAGTAAACCGAGTAAGATATTTAATATTTAAAATAATATTAAAATGATAAAATAGACTTAACCAATAAAAATATTATTTAAGCACTATTAAATAATTTAAGATAGACAATAATAGAAAATTTTACTTTTAAGAATAACAAAAAAATATTAAAGGATGGAATTTTATAAAATATGTTTGGAATAAAAAAAATAGTAAAAGATGAAACTTAGTTGAGAAAGTCAATATTTAAGATAATTTATAGTATAACATTATAACAAGAGATGAAACTGAGTAAAAAAATTATATTTAAAAAAATTATAAACCAAATAAAAATAAAAATAAAATATTTAATTATGTTTTTAGGGGGAATATGAATGTGCTAACTTTATCTTTGAATATTTTGTTTATATTTTTTTTTTTGCATTATTTAAAAAAAAATATTTAGATTTTTTAAGTCGAGTGGAATCCCAACAACATGGTCTACCAACCCAAGTGAGTCATGGAGATATACTACATAGAAGAAAAAATATTAATTTTACAATTCATCTAAGTAATATAAATTGTTGTTTTTTTATCGTTGTATAATTTTTCCCATTTGTATTTCAGTTTTTTATTTAATTGGCTCATTGTTATTGATATTATAAAAATGAGTTTTCAAGTTCATAATGAAGATAACCCTTTATTTTTATTCAAGCTGAACGTGAAAGTATTTATTTAGTAATCTATATATCTAACAAATGGACGAGTAAAATTTACATTTAGCAAATAAATAAATGTAAATGATACGACTAAATAATATACCTTTTAATACAGCTTTTAGTAAGCTTTATACTATTTTTTTTGGTAAAAAAAATATATTGTGATGGTCCCTGCGGATGTTGACGAAATGTGACTTCTGCCCAGTGCTCTGAATGTCAAAGTAAGCTTTATACCTTCACTTAAGCTATAGTATATTCCAGTAAGCTTTGGTGTATTTTTCTTTATAATAACAAAGTTTAGAACAAAGCCTGTCATTCCTCTTAATACAAATACTGGCACCACCTAACTATTATAACAATCACAAACAAAATATTCTAATTGATATAAGATTAAGCCCCCATGCCACAGGAACATCTGCAAATTGAGAAACAATAATTTATGTGTGTTACTTTAATATATAATAGTTGAATCTCCTATCAGAATATTGACTAATGTAAACTTTATGAGTGTTGATCCCTTTGCTAGATGAGTCACCAACCATGAAGCGTAATCCACATCCATAACACAATAATCTTCCTAATAAGAACCATCACTCATCATTGTCAATTAGTTTGATCAACAAAGGTTGGGCAACCATGAAGATGTATTCATCATAGAACAGTATTCAACTACCAATGAAGATGTATTCATTATAGAACAGTATAGTATTATAGGAATTACCAGTGGATTCTTCTTTAAGCATGCTGGATCTTTGACTTCCACAGACCATGAGTTGTTTGATTCATCAGCAGATGGGATATCATCTTCATCTGATGATTTTTGGAGAACCTTTGCCAACCATGTGTGAGCCATAGTTTACCATCTTTGTTTTCGATTTTAACAGTCCATTCTTTCCCATTATCTACTTCTAGCCTTACTGTATTTGGCAATTGCTCACCAAATTTGAATGTGAACCATTCCGGTAATGACTGCCAGCAGTAGAAAGTGTTAATTTAGACTTTTCCCACTTTTTTAAGTATAAGTAAAAGAGTTAAAAAATCATTATTTATAGTTATGAATTGCATAACAGAATATCAAATTTTGGCAGTGCATTTAAGTGAAAAACTTAGAAGTTTCTTATGATGGTCTTTGCAAACAATTGGTTTGAAAGTATTCACGGGTATTGCTTTGGTTGGTTTCTTATTGTAGTGCAGAATGTTGGGTGGAATGCAATCACTTGAAAACGTGATTCAACAATGTATTTCAATAACATTGTGCTTTTTCTTATTAATCTGTTAGCCCATGCAAATTCGTACCAACCAAAATGCAGCCACAGTTCCATAAACATACCTTTGAATTGGATCTCAGTTAGCTTGCCATCAGGAGTTATCAAAGTTAATGGATTCCTTAGCTCTTTGCCCCAAACAATGGTGAATTCCAAAGGCAACCGCTGCAAGACATTTTTTTGTCAGTGTAGTGGAAATCCAAATTATAAACAGTTTATTTGCTTATAAATATAAATTATATAATTTAGAACCGGATATCATTTCATTTAGTTATTAATACAATTATACATATTTCTATTTATTTATCCATTATAGATACTAATCAGAAATTACACACTTCAATCGAATAAAACAAAGAAAATGCATACTTTTGTATCCTTTTTCCTACAATAAGATCATTGAATCATTGAATAACAAATAACAGAGTAAAAAAAAAAGTTATATGGTTTGCATTATATAAGGAAAAAATGCAATACCAAACGTCTAATTAAAAATCTAACCATATATCAATTCACTCTCTCAAACAATTATCTTAATACTGTTGCACAATAAATCAAAAACAAATACAGAAACCTGGATACAAACAATCAAACTCATGTTAATTTTTCAATATATATATATATATATATACATCATTTTTTTTTCTGAGAAAACTGCTTTTAAATGTAATTAATGCTCAGTATAGAATATAGAAATTGTAAAACAGTACATGAACTGTGAACTTAGTAGACAGCCAATGCATATAATCAGGAATAAATTTCAGTTTTATATGTTAGATAATCTGTGATTAGATTTGCTACACACGTAATCCTAAAAGTGATTGATCTATGCTGTAATAACTAAATTAATGGATGCATCGATACTTGCCTTTGTGTTTTATTCCAGAATTGAGAGATCTCTGTTTCTTTATATTTAACTTTCATCAGTAGAAATCTTTGATTTTAAATGACATATACTCTTAAAATGCATTTACATATCATTTTTTTATGTCTTTCATCAGTAAACTTAAGTAATCTGACTGATGAAATCAAGGATTTAATTCATTTTTTCATATTTTGCTACTTTCAATGATAACTTAAATAAATTACAGGGCTAACAATGCTGCGTAACAATCTCACTATTGTATATAGATTGAAGTGGTAAATTCTTCAGGTAGGGTTTGAGTAAAACATCATGGCTTTGTGTTGATCGACAACAATAAAAGAACCATGTTCAGGACAACGTATAGGAACTACATTCAATCACCGAGATGGAAGAAACTTACATATTGAGGGCTGTTTCCATTGAAAGTTGCCCAATTTACATCAACAAAATGGGGTCGTAACTATTGTATCTGACTTATAATGGATATAATTGTTTGGGTTATTCAGGTTTCATATGTTTGATGAAAAAAAAATACTGAAATTATTATTTAATTCATTTTTTATCTTATCCTATATTATTATATATAAAAGGATTATGTTATAACATAACAAATCCCGCACGTAGGTAAACAATGCTAGTATTAGAAAAGTCTGGTGAGAGGAGTGAACCGTACGTCAACTGGGAGAAGCGTCCATTATAAGACGGGCGTAATGAATTATCACCACTGAAAAAATAAAATAAAATATATATATATATATATATATATATATATATATAAAGTAATATTTAATTTCTAGGAAAAAAAGTAATAGTTAATTTTGATCAGACAATAAATTTTTTTAATAATAAAATCAATAAATTATGTTAAACAACTAAACATTAAAAGTTGGATATTCGTTTAAATGTATCACGGGCATTTATGTAATCAATTTAATTGATATATGTAAATATGTAAGGTTACTGCAAACAAATTTTCGTTCACATCTCATAATAATTATTTCTCTCGCATTGGGGATGACTCAAGTGAGAGTGATGTTTTATTGTGAGAGTGAGAGGAGTAAATTTAGGCCATTAAACCATACATAGACGGTCAGGATTAGAAGTTAGTAGGTGGTCATGTGATCACTTAAAAAAGGTCACATGACTTTATGTTCTAATCTTGACCATTTATGTATGATTCAAAGGTCTAGATTTACTCCTCTCATCCCTCATAATAACACATTCCTCTCACTTGAGTTGCTCTATATATATATATATATAAAATTAAATATTGTAAATGAATTGTTCTTACAAATTCTGGCAACAAAGACCTGAATCAACGAAGAATAATATCGCTAAATCTTAAAATAACTCTTAATTCAGATGAACACTCGTTTATTAGAACACTCGTTTATTAGAATACTCCTCTGAACTAGCAGAGTCACGGTTACAAAATAGCTTAACTTACCTAATTATATCAATAGTCTTTTATACTAATTCTCCTCACTCCTGGGTGGGAAGTTACTCTCACATGCTTACTGCAACAGTTATTGGGATAATGGGTTAATTAGTGGTTTTGTTCCCACTTAACCATGTTTCCCCCCACTACTTTCCTGATAGCACACAAGTCCCCTAAGCTCTGAGCTTCAAAGAGGTGAAAGAGCTTTAAAAGATGTTTTTTATTAAACCGGATTCTTCCCGAGCTGAGCTATAAATGTCTTCAGGCAAATCCGAGCTTTTTCTAAGCTGATTTGCTGATGGCTTCAAAGAAATATTTTGTGTGCCTCGTTAAAACCTTTCCGGGCAAAAACCTTTTCAGGAAAAAAAGCCCGAGGTAGGAAAAAGAGTACACACGCGAAAGAACTTTGATAGCCATCTTCTAGAAAACCGAGTTTTCTTCTCATTGCTTCTTCTTCTTCTTCTTCTTCTTCTTCTTCTTCTTCTTCTTCTTCTTCTTCCTCTTCCTCTTCTTTTTTGTCTTCTTCTTCTTCTTCTTCTCGCTTTTCGTCTCAGCTTCTCTTGCCTCTGCTTCTTCTTCTTGCTTCTACTTCTTATTTCTTCTTCTTCCTCTTCTTTTTCCCCTTCCTCTCCTTCTTCCTTTGAGCTTCTTCTTCTTCTTCTTCTTCTTCTTCTTCTTCTTCTTCTTCTTCTTTCCCTCTTGCATTTTTTTTTCCTGCCTTATAACTCCTTCTCCCTGAACTCTTCGTTGAGATCTTCCTTCCTTATTTTTTGTTTTTCTGCCTTATTACTCCTTTTACACCGAATTCTTCACCAAGATCTTCCTTCATTTTTGTTTTTTTTTTTCTCCCTTATTACTGCCTTATTACTCCTTTTCACACCAAATTCTTCACCAAGTTCTTCCTTCCTTTTTGTTTTTGTTTTTCTGCCTTATAACTCCTTTTCACACCGAATTCTTCGTCAAGCTCTTCCTTCCTTATTTTTTGTTTTTTTCATGCCTTATAACTCCTTCTCCCCAAACTCTTCTCCTAGTTCTTCCTTTTTTTTCTCTCTCTTTTTTTTTTTGCCTTATAACTCCTTTTTTTTTTTATAACTCCTTATATCCACCCGAGATTTTTCTTCACCGAATTTTCCTTATAACTTCTTATACCTTAACTCTTCTTTTCCACTCAAGCTTGTTAGCATAGGACCCACTGGCAACCTTGGATGTTTGCCTTTTATCAGTAACAACACCTTCTAGCTAAAACAAACACAAAAAACTGTGCACATCAATTTTATAACCATTAAGCATCCTTATATTCATTTAAAAACAAATGCTAAATAGGACAGCAGCAACCGACATTCATTAATACCACGAACCAACCAATATGCACATATTTAGTGAGACTACTTCAAAGAGAACATGCACAAGAACCAAACAGATGTCATTGACCCTAGAATAATTAAAACATGGTTACCAAAAAAGATGTTGAACATCATCTTGTCAAATTCCAAAGTCTAGATCATTCATATATCCTTTAATAAAATGAAAAAGCTTAAGCTAACATAACAACACTGCCCATCCCAAAGAAAACAAAGTTATAAGGACAACATAATACCAAGTGCAGAAACCTAACTTCATATTGTCATAAGACTCCACTTCAACCACCATAACTCCAAATTTTCTTAATATTAATATAATTCCATATGCTTTTCCTTCTATAAGATTTTTCCTCCAATCATTTACTTGCTAAATTTGATAAAGCAATCGCTGCACTCCAAAGTTTTTGCAAACTCCTAATCTTCGGTCCACACTCATATATTAGAAATAGAGAAAATGTACACATGCGTTTAGAAGGCCCTCCTATTACTCATACAAACTCATGGAAACATGTATGCAAAAACATATATTAAGGTTACTTTTAAAACGGAACAATATCATCTGATGGTGGAACAATATAGCATGACATTTCCTCTATTCAAGCACCAACAACCACCTTATTCTCTCCAAAACTCAATCCATTATTTCCATTTATATACTCCATATCACCCCAGTGGCGCCAAATCTTATGTGCTATCATCAATGTTGTTTTGTTGTTTCACATTTCCCACACCCAAACATTCAAATCAACATCTCCATTGTACAACACCCTTTCATCCATATCCCATCTCCCCAACTCCACACCTTCCCTTATAGCTCCATGGTCACTGTACCCATCATTTGTGCCTTGCTCTGATCACATTCACATGTGCAGGGGATGATAGCAAAATTTTGAAGGAGGATAGTAAATCACTTGGATTCAAATAAATGACCTCAAATTGACATTATTAAGCCACCTCAATGTGTATTCTTTTTGACATTTGATGTTGTAGGTGTCACTCCCCTAATAGGAATAAACACACTCACCTGAAGAGAAATATTGTGCTTGTTGCGCCCCTCACACCCACTACCCCCTTCCCAAGTCTTTCTTCTCTTCAGCCATATCTCTTCATACAACTGAAGCTCTAATTGGGAACATATTCAGAATTGAAGCCCTCACCTCCTCCAAAACCTCATTCAGTCTTTTCTTTCACCTCAGAAATCACCCACCCATCTTTTCTTCCTCCCCCACTCATCTAGGAGAAAGAAAATTGAGGAGTTGACCTAGCCACTGTACCAAAAAATCAATGACCGTAGCTGAGGATCATGGCGAGCAAATCTGCTGCCTGTGGGGAAACACCAGCCTTCTCCACGCCACACTTTCTTTTAATATAAAAGACACAAAAAGGGACGGATCCACAAAATTATGATCTTTCAACCCGGAATCCCTATTCGAATTCTCGCAATAGTGTATTCCCTCTAACCTTGCTTGCTCAACTTGTGCTTCGAACTCCACGACGTCGCGTAGAAGAAACCATGTCCGCCACGACCTCCTTCCACCACCACCATCTCAGCCACTAAACCCTCTCTCTGATCCCCATCAACCACCGAAACCTCCGCACTTTAAAGCCACCTCCGTTTCAGCCACCTCTACCACGGCAGCCACCTCTCCCACCAAATCGGCCACCGCCGCCCCTTTCACCAAAACCACGGCCACTCACTGTTCTAGTTTATGTTACCTCCACAAACAGCCCCTGTTCCACTCCTTCAGTCGCTCGGGACAGTGCAGACTGCTGCTTGCCTGAACCTCGAACCAGATCGTGTATAGCCATTGACAACCCTCCCAGCCATTACGCACCTGAGCCTCGCCGTCTCACGACCGTTTGCCGCCGCTTCAGTGATGCCACCGCAGTCATTAACTCCGCGCCGAAGTTCGTCGCCACCTGAGTTCCGCCGTGACCATCATAAACCGCGAAGAAGTCACACTTCACCACAAACCCTGTCTCCACACCCACCACGTCCTCCATCTCCTTCCTGCTACCAATAACAATGTTCCCTGTTTCAGTGGTTGGATGCCTTGGTAGTTGATAAGATATGCCTCGGTTACAAATGTCTCACAGTTGGCATGGCTCTATCACTATTTGTTTGGGCTATACCTCCAAAATATCCCATCTCCATTCAACTTCGTCGATGGGTCTCCCTGACTCTACCTTTTGGGCCAAAACCGCCCCATTTTCTTTCATAAAAGAATTTTCCTCCTCCAGCCAAGATTAGTGTATACTCGTAACTGCCAAGCTCATGATCCTCTCCAACAAAATTTTATTTTTTCATGAGTTCCGTTATCTCCTTCCCACCATTATCTCCTTGATAATCCCATAATTCCTTCTTCCAATTGTGGTTCAAATCCAATCTGATTAACGTAAACCTGGATCTCTCCACCGTGACGCCATTCTGACGCACTCAACCATCGTAACCCAGCTTCTCCTCTAGATCGCTTGCCAAAATATGTTGCCAGAGAAAGTTTACCTCGACACCACGGTGGGCGCCAAATGTTCTTGCAAATTCTGGCAACAAGGACCTGAATCAACAAAGAACAATATCACTAAATCTCACAATAACTCTTAATTCAGATAAACACTCGTTTATTAGAATACTCCTCTGAACTAGCACGGTTACAAAATAACTTAACTTTCCTAATTACATCAATAGTCTTTTATACTAATTTTCCTCACTCCTAGGTGATAAGTTAATCTCACATCCTTACTGCAGCAGTTATTGGGATAATGGGTTAGTGGTTTTGTTCTCACCTAACCATGAATGAAATGAGGTTTCGTATTTTATCATAGAATTAGAGTTCAAATTCTACTATAACCCATAAATTACCGGCTCTTAATCTCAATCTTCAATGCAAAAGGGGATGAACAGAAGGAATAATCAGAGATTGATCAATGACCTGATATACTTTCAAAAAGATAAGAACCAACTTGAATTTCACCAACAGTAAAGAAAACTAGAGTAATTCAACATAAAAACAGTTCCTCCACAAGTAGTAATGAAATGCCTACCATTTCCGTTGCGGCAAGCATAGTACACTGCATATAACAAAAATCGTAATCACTTCCCGAAAACAAAACTATAGTCACCCAAAAACAATGAAAAGATCTGCAACTTCCGGGGCAAATAACCAAAATGAATAATGTACAAGAGCATATTATATTTTCTGGAATTCATAGTGGTAACTGAAACACCAAGCAAAATTGTTGAAACATTATCACAAAATTTCCTTAGATGCAGCTTGATGTACTTCCCGATATGCCAGTACATGGATCCACAGACAACCATCAATGACGACCTGCAAATCCTCTACTTAGGCCACCTTAACATTATTGGAATTGTCGTTGGGACGCAAGAAGTTAACGAGAAAAGTGTCGAATATAATCTGCAAGGAGTTTTGGGTTAGCATGAGACAAAATATAAGAAACAACTGGTAATCATCAATAACCTGGATTAGATGTGCTGCAACACAAGGCAGAACCAGTAACCCAGATTCTCCAAATGCACCACGAAGGGGCTCTATCACCGCTACCATCACTGGTAATGTTTTCTGAAAGGAATGAAAACTTACTAAGCTTCAAAGGAATTTGGAGAGAAGATCGAAAGAAGGATAACTGTTTAGCAATAGATATTGTACAAAGTGACTCTTATCTCACTGGTGATATGGGAAAGTAATAAATAAATGATTGAATTTTCACCTGGCTTGCTGCAAGTATGAGCGCAATCGCATTTTCTTTGCGGGAAAAAACTGATTTGCTACCACCAGAGATAGTTGAAAGGATCTGAACAGCGACTGTATTGAATACTAACAAGGTCAGGTGAAGAAGTCTGAAATGAATCATGAAGGTCATTTTAGTTACCGAAATAATCAATGCTGAAAGTCCTTTACAGAACTGAATTAATATTGACTAGTCCTATTAAATTGCACAGTATTGTCCCTTGAACAATTACAATGCACAGAAAGTGACAGAAAAGATCTCAGATTATGTCAAAAAACTTGTGTGGGCAGAAAACAATGCATGCAAATGCTAACGCAAGACCGTAATTTGTGGTTTCATTATTAGGTCCTGCTTAAAACCGATGACACTGATCAACAAAATTCCAAAAAACAAAAATTCCCAGTTTCCAATTTAAATGAATTCCGAATATCATGTTATCTAAACAGAAGGAAACTTATATGGGCAATCAGAAAACAGTATTGCATGTAAAATGTAACAGTACCTACCACATAGGCACATACCATTAAAAATTTACAAATTATTAATGTTGGAACTCATTTTTGTTATATATTCATTGTAGAATGAAATGACAAATAGTTGTTAAATTTTTTCAATAAATTATTCCTGCAAATAAACAAATAATACTAATGATAACCCACTTCCTGTTATGGCATGATGCCAACCAAAAAGTAAACTAATTCAAGCGTACTGAACATACGTTCCCAGTCCAATAGCAACAAGGAAAACTTTTGGCTTCACCATTAACAGCAGCGACCTTGACCTGCTCACTTGTGTCCAGGGTACCTGCATAACGAAATTTGATTATTGACCACAATTTGCAAATACAAAATAACTCAAACAAGAGCAGAAAATTATTCTGAAAAATCTAAGATTATAGCTAACAAAATGACTTTATATTGTGGGATAACTGCCCATATGTTTCAAGCATTAGTTGATCACGTTAAAATTTAGCATTTGATTAACGCAGACAAACATATGCACATGGATGTAGAATTGGTATTTTAGTTTGAATAAAGGGGCTCACTTTCTGGTTAAGGTTTTCACAAACATAAGGACACAGAGAATATGATGGGCCTGTAATGGGAATTAGTGGGCCAGTGACTCATGGTATGGGAATGGAAGAATCAGTTGGAGGAGAGAGGGAAATGAGAAACAAACTGGACAGCTGGCATAAAGGGATTGGGGCAAGGGAATTCGAGAATGATGGGTGTAATGATGTGGGGAAGGATACAAGGTAGGGGCTGGAACTTGAAGGGACATGAGATCATTTGGGTAAAATTGGGGTTGCTGAGGGGAAGGGCACAGAAGACGCTGTCTGATATTTTTCTTTTCTCTCACTAGTCTGCATCTACCTGGTTCCTAACAGCATCTATCTATCTTTCTACCATTTTCTCTTTAATCAGAGTTCTGTTCTCTGAATTTTCCTATCAATTTCTATAGTAATATCAGTTCCTATCAGAATATATAATTCATGATTGGTTAAGCCTAGCCCTCAATGCACAAAAATGGTTCTTGGATTTAAGGATTCAATATCAAGCACAAAGCAAAGTTTTTCCCTGTAAAACAAGCTTATTCACAGTGAGAAAAATGAAGGAGGCGGGGTGACAACTAACAAAAGGACTTGTAAGTCATAGATAAACACTCAAGTTATCAGTAACTCAAATCTAACTTAATCATATTGAATAAATACAATAAGAAAGGTAAAAAATAAAATAAAATTTTCTCCATAGAAGAGATTGTAAATCTGACTACAAGAAACAGTAATTGCATCTCATCCATTTCTTACAACTCAAGATTCAGAACAAATTAAAAATCAAAACAAAACTTGAGCAATCTTTTAGGTACATGAAATAGAGGAATAGGGAATAAAAGGCTCAATAAGTGGGACCCATATCTGTTAAATCTGTTAATAACAGTTAGAGCAGTTTTAGGCAGTTAGGAGAAGTGTATAAGGATATTAATCAGTAGGTAGGGGGAGAAAGGGTCATGGATGAATTGACAAAAGGGAAGAGTTGAGGGTTTGGGTCTCTCGAATACCCAAGAGGAGACTGTGAGTCTCTCAAATACCCAAGAGTATGTCCATGTAATCAGTCTTCTTCATCTGTAATTCTGTTCTGTTAGAGGAACTCAGAGTATTCTTTTACTGTTTCTAAACCAATTCTAACAACTGGTATAATAGCTCTCAAGATCTTGGGAGCAGTTCATTATTCGGTCAAGAAGGTGGTTTATGATTCATTCACGGACCAGGATGGAGGTGCGATTGGAGGTTCTGGAAAAAGGGGAGGAAGAACAGCACAAGAGCCAAGAAGGAAATAAGGGGAATCAAGCAAAACTCCAATAAGCCCGATTGAAGAATTTGGAGGATTTGATGGAGATGATGGTGCGGGGAGGTGTGGGCAATGCAAGAAACAGTGGGGGATATGCAAGAGAAGGAGAGGACCACAGCAAAGAGAGGGAAAGGGGTACTAGGTGAGAGACGTTAGTGGCAGTTGAGGAAGATAGGCAGAGGAAGCTAGAGATTCCTCTCTTTACTGGAGAAGACGCTTAGGGCTGGGTTTCAAGGTTGGAAAGGTATTTCCAACTGAATGCTGTCTCTGAGGAAGAAAGACTGCAAGCTTCGATGGTAGCCATAGAAGGGAAGGCTCTCAGCTGGTTCCAATGGTGGGAGTCGTGCAAGATGCAACCCAAGACCATCGTGGGAAGAGAGTGTGGGTCTCTGGAATACCTATGAGTATGTCTGTGTAATCATTCTTCTTCATAAGTTCTGTTAGAGGAATACAGAGTATTCTTTTACTGTATCTGAACCAGTTCTATCACAATCTTTCCCACCAACTTGGAGAAAGGAAATAAAATAAGGAAACACTGCAAAGGAATCGGTCTTACTAGGCTAAGAAAAAGTGCACTGAACCCCGAGAAAAGCTTACGGTTTCTGTCAACAAACTCAGCCACACCTGTAATGCAGATACTATCAGAACAAATATTTTTTTAATAAAAGATTATATTATTGCTGACAAAAAAAGGAGAAAGTATATAAACAGAGAATAAGATATTCTCTAAAAAAGTTCAAATAAATAGTGCCCTTATATACCTCTTCAGATCTAGCAAATAAACATAAAGATACTGCCCATAAGCTGAACACCAAAGAGAAAAGACAAACAAAAAAGGTTTTCACCATAACAAGGGCAAAGGCAAACTTCTACCTAAAGACAAACAATTTGAATGTGTTCCTTCAATTACTGGTAATTTTACAGATTTACCAATGATACCGATGATACTTAGCCATATATCATTAAAACTAAAAATAAGAAAACTAAGGACCTGTTTGCTTTGTTTCCAATTTTTTCATTTCCTGTTTTCAAAAATAAATACAAAACTGCTATCTTGTTTTCATTCTGTTTCCTGTTTTTAGAAATTTGTATAGGAAACACTGGAAACAACTTTTTATTGTTTTCACTATTTCCTGTAAAATCTTTGGAAACAGAAAACTGAATGGAAACAAGGTGACAGTTTTATAATAATTTTTTAAAACAGGAAATGAAAACAAGAAACTGAAAACAAAGCAAACGGGCCCTAGACCTTGCACCACCAATCCCTTCACACAAACAGCACATTATTCAGATCAAGAAAGCACCAATTTAGCTTTTAGACATGTTATAAACTTATAGATTCATAATGACTTAAAATAATATCATATTCCAACATCTCTTTACCCTTAAGCATATATTTTCAATGTTTTTTGCCTCTTAAACTTACACCACGAAGAGGTAATATGAAGGCAGGCAACTGTGTATATACGGGATCATAAAGGAGTGATCATGCTACATGCTAAATCATTATACAACTGTATATACATGCTCGACAATGATTAACATTCACGCCTTAGGTAAAAGTAAAGAGACAAATTCTTGTGGCAATGTGCAACATACACAACAATGTGGTGCATTCGGATGGATCATAACTCATTAACTTCATTTTTTAAGGAGGTTTCTACAGCATAACATTTGTTTTGAGAAAAGATTGGCTTTTATTTGGTGTATGTAAAGCACTTAAGCAATAAGCAGCAAGCACATGGCCATGTGTGTGGAAATGATTACAAATGACATGCAAGCAAATAATCGAATTAGCCCTCATAACGTATGGGTAATGCTTCGCAACTAACACTTCAAGCATATCCTGCAATCATACAATTTCATTCTTAGCATCAAGCTATCAGCTACTATTTTCATGTAACAATAAGGATCACTTTTCTTTACTTTATCTGTCAAAACATGTGACAAACAAACTGCTCAAACAACCATAGATAAAGGACACACCTTTGAAAGATTCACGTAGAACCTGCCCATTAAAAGGAATAAAGAATAATTAAAATACTTATAAGAAACTTCTATCAAAAAATACTAATAAGAAACTGTGTAAAACAAGAATGCGAGTATTCATCTCCACAGACCAAATTCAACTGCCAGGAGTAGTAGACAAGGCATAAGCAAATGCATACTGCAACAAGGTTTACATACTTTTGAAGAAGTAAAATGATGCTTCAAAAATAATACAATAAACTGGAGAAAGAGGAGAATACCAAAAACTGGATCTGCAGCAATCAAGAAAGAAAAATGAGTGACAAGATGGGTATCTGAAGAGTCATTTTGAAAAAGACATCCTATACATTTGCTCACTCATCAACTCGAGGTCATGGACAACTTACGATTAGCAACCAGTCCAGAACAATTAAGCAGTCATGACCATCACATGCTAATCAATAAGAGACATTTCCACGGCAAATGTATAGGTCATTTTGGGAGGGCAGCGTATTGGCAATACATAATGAGTAAAGGTAGTAATCCAGGTAAAAACAAATCATTTCATTATGGAATATTGTGTAGTCAAATTCATATGATAGTTGCAACAGTCACCATTACAGCTTTAGAAAGTGAAGCAACCTCATAAACATAAAAAACCTAGCAGTAAGCCAATAGAGAGAAGATCTATTTTACAGTCCGAACACACATCACTTTGGAAATATCAGACAATAGCAATCTTATGTATCAAAGATATGTGATGGAGAAAACTCTATTACCTTTCCCAAAATAAGAGGGATTAATATGGTCAGAACAAGACTTTTAAATAATTGCTTGGTAGGTAAAGTCACTCCAACTCCATCAGCTACAAATTTTGTGATGGAAAGTGGAATCTAAAAGAAGATGAATATTGTCATAAAATATAACAAAAACAAGAATAAAATGGAGAGAAGATATATGAAGGCTAGAAATTGCATATTATTTAAAAGAAGAACAACAATAAAAGCCTTTTCCCAATAGGTGGGATCGTCTACATGGACTAAACGACAGTACTGTGTTCTATAAAAAATCAAATCATTTGTAAGGCCATTTGGTCAAAATCCGTACATTGGTTTCACCTAGAGTTTTTCTTAATCTCTCTCTCCCTCTAATTATGGGGCTATCCTCCGTCTGGTCAACTCTTCTAACTAAGCTTCTATTAGTCTTCTTCTCACATGTCCAAACCATCTTAAGCGCGATTCCACCATCTTTTCCTCAATAAGTGCCACTCCTACTTTCCCTCTAATACATTCATTCTTGATCTTATCCTTTTTTATATGTCTACTCATCCAATACAACATTCTCATCTCTACAACACTTATCTTATGCCCTTGTTGGCACTTTACTGCCCAATATTTAGTACCATAAAGCATCGCTAGTCTTATGGCTGCAATAGACTTTCCCTTTAGCTTGATATGTACCTTTATATTACAAATAACACCCGAATAGGGATGGCAATTTGGACCCTACCCTATGGGTATCCGCAAAAAATACCCACAACGGGTAGGGTAATTACCCGCTTTATGGATATGGGCTCGGGTATGGGTAATTACCCGCAAACAAGAGAGGGTATGGGTGCCGGTATGGGTACTTTAGTACCCACCCCGCCCCACACCCGTATATTTATATATATTTATTTATTTATTTATTTATTTATATTAGTATATATAGTTACAATTATATAATTGGGCTACCACGAATAACTTTTGGACTATATAGATGTTTAAGTGGGAGACCTGCAAAATAGTAGGCCCAGGGCTGGATAGGTGCATTTTAAGTGTGGCGCAACTTTGGAGGCTATGGTCAGCATGTTTCTTCCATTTAGTATCTAGTGTTCAATATGAATACTTTAATTTCACTTTGCTGGCAGGGGGTACTCCATGTCACTGCTATACAGTTTAACTAATGAGGTTGCTGGTGCTTGTTTTAGGTTGATTTACGTTACTTTGGGGGTATTGGTTCCTGATCACTTTCAGTTTGAAAGGTCTTATAGCAGTTAGGATTATTCCATTCTAGTGTCTGTAATTAAATATTGATCCTTCCTTCCTTTCTTAAGTGTTTTGGCATTTGTAAAAGATCATATTGATCTATTTTAGTGGGTCATTATGCCTTTTTATATTGGCCTTCCATTTTTTCTTTTTCCTTTGCACTTGTATATGGGTTAGAGTACCCCATGTACTCTCAATCAATATACTGTTTGGTTTATAAAAAAAAAATAGCTTCAATTATATATCAATTTTTAAGAATAAAATGAATGTAAAAGTTCTAAACATATGCTCATTGGTGTATTTTTTCTTTATGGACTTACAAGTTCATGAATTTAACGTTTTTGGATACTTATTGTGATATTTACTCGTTTTGGATGTTTTAGATGTTTTTATTTAGTTTATTATTTTGGTTTGTAATGTTTCATGAGTAGATTTGAAAGATCTTTGAATGGTTTTGATTGAGTTATAATGTTTTTTATGCTATATATTGTTTTTTCTTAACTAAAGTGCGGGTAACAGGCGGGTGTGGGCACTTAGGTACCCAGAGGGTACGGGTAGGGGTACTAAAGTTGTTACCCACGCGGGTATGGGTCCGGGTACGGGCAATGGCGGATCTAGGACCTTGGAACAGTGGGGGCAACATATTTCTAAAATAAGATTAATAATAAATATTAAGGATACTCGTGCGATACCAACACGGCACGTGTATAACACTTATTGTCATGTGTTCAATTTAAAATTATTTTATTTTGGCTCGGACACTTGCTAGACACTTCATCAACACTTCTACACGTGCCTTGGACACTTCAAGGACACGAATCATTTTTTTAAAATAAAAGATAAATCAAAACTTTTAAATAATAAAAAAAAAAGTAAAGAATTAAGACTTTTTTAATTGTCTTTATTACATTTCATTAAACAACTTTTTCTACTCCCTCCTTATATACACTCCTTCCTTCATCTGGCGGTCTCTGTTTTTTGACTGCACCTCCACTTGTAAAGAACAAAGTGCTCTAATTGTATAATGATGTCTCATTATTATCTTTTTTTTTTGTTGGTGAGACTCATTATCATAGATAAAAACATAATGCTTAACAAGTTAATTATTTCAGATGATAACAAGTTAATTATTTCAGATGATAAATATATAAATCTTGATTTCAATTCAGAACTTTTAAATGTGGGATTCGAACTTAGGTCCTCCCCCACAAGCTTAGCCTGCGCAACCATCTGAGTCATACCCATTGGGTTTATATTTTATTTAAAAGCAATGCTAGCATCACACTCTTTATCACACTCCTCTTATTATTGAGTGGATTTCATGTGGGACCATGTGTTTTGGTGGGTCTCACAAGAAATCTATCCAATATTAGAAAGTGTGTTGAAAAGGAATGTGATACTAGTATTTTTCTTTATTTAATTTTATTTAACAAACACACACACACATATAGTCATGACGCGATATCCTATATTTTGGACATTTGATAGTAATTTTCTCTCTAAAAAATTTTCATGTCAAATAATTTCACAAATACAATTAATTTCATGTCTAACAAAATAAGATAGTTATCATAAAACCCCCAATTTTAACTCTAACCTATCAACTTAACTATCATTTTAGTCACATGATAGAAGTCGCATAGTACATATATGGGTAATATGGCCAGGTACAAATGTGGTACAGTAAGAGGAATAATAAAGTAATAGAAGAAAGTAAATGATTATAAAAAAATAATTTGAAGAAAGTAATTGAAATTTGAAGATGATGTCACGAGAGCGAGAGAGAGAGAGAGACAGGTAAAGAGGCTATGCACCATGACCCAGGGGCTAGGAGGGACAGTTCGGAGATACAATTACAAACTACAGAGTCTTGAGCAAGATAAATGAATGGCTGGGTGCAATTTTGTGTAACTATTGGGGGCAAGAAAATGTCAGTATAAGGTAGCTATAAATTTTTTCAAAAACGAGGGTGTGCAGACCAAAGCATGGGTCCACCCCTGGGTACGGGTAATTTTTTCAAACGCAGGTATGGGGACGGGTACTATAGTACCCTACCCAAACCCTACCCATTGTCATCCCTACACCCGAAGCATTCCTCCATTTCATCCACCTGGCTTGAGTTCTATGATATGCATCTCCCTCTATTTTCCATCACTTTGTATGATAGATCCAAGTACCTAAACTACGCGACTTGTGGTATAGGGGGATCTCTAATTTTCACTTCCAAGCCACTGCTAACGTGCATTTAACTAAACGTGATATTCCATATACTCCGTTTTACTTCTGCTTAAACAAATGCCATGTGATTCCAAAGCTTCCCTCTACTATAGTTTACCATTTATGCCCTCTCTCGACACTCCCACTAGGACTATATCATCTGCAAACAGTATGCATGGAGGCACTAGTTCCTAGATATGTTGAGTAAGAATGTCCATAACCAAGGTAAAAAGATAAGGGTTCAAGGTCGATGTTTGGTGTAAACCTACGGTTGTAGAGAAATCCTTTGTAGCCCCATCATGTGTTCTCACACTAGTTTTAGCCGCATCATAGATATCCTTGATGGTCCGAACATAAGCAACTCAAACACCATTCTTATCAAGTGTCTTTCACAAGACTTCTCTTGGCTTGATTGAACATCTCAATCAAACATATTAAAATAAAAAAGGAAAGAAAAGATAAAATATTTATGTGAAGATATGAGAGATGTGTTATATGAGATTGACAAAATGTTAATCTAAGATTGTTATGGTTTATGAAGCCCATTATATTTTCAGAAAAGCTCCACTAAATTGAACTTGTCTCTAAAGCGAGCAAGTAAAAGTATATCCACCCTTGACTTAATCTATAATGCATCGTGATCTTCATTCACTAAAATTTAATGGTGGATATATCCTTACTTACTTTAAAGACAACCCCACTTTAGCAGAGCCTTGCCCATATCCTTAAGTTGTTTCTTTTATTCTGTGTGTCTTTTTATGACAAGCTGAGACCATTCCCAATATCAGCTTGAGGGGGAGTGTTAAAATATTAGGATTGCTATTGTGCTAGAAATCTTATTATGGTAGGAGTACTATTGATCTAGGCTTATACTAGTTGTACAATACTTGTGCTTAACCTAGAATATTAGTACAAATAAGTGACAAAGTCAGTGTTTTGTATCATCACAATTATCCAGAGTCTTATTAATGAAATATATTCAACACAGCCATATTATTCCGTGAAAACTTCAAAAAATAGAATATGTAAAACCAAGATAAAATTGACGCAAATGTTAAAAATGCAACTCTTGATTACTCACAATCAATATTCCTAACATGTTAGATATTACAGTCATTGCAAGAGCTAGTGCAGAATTTCCCCCAGCAAGCTGCAGAAGTAAAGTGGGAAAACTCAGATAAAATCCAACTCCATTGAATGTAGTAGAAAAAAGGTATATAAAATTTATACTATGACTAAGAAAGCAAAAGAACAACGGTAGAAAGGAGAGGAACATAATTATTACCTGGGTAAGTGCAACACCACTTGATAATGTGGTTGGCATACAGCAAAATATAGCCAGCCCTGTAGAAACCGATAAATTTATAGCTCTATTTGCAAGCAAGTGGATGACTATGAAAGCCAACTCTGAATGACTACTTGATAAATTAGAGACTATCAATCACTGGAATTTCCAATATATCAAATCAAAATGGGGAGAGAGAAATTGCTGAAAGCGTTGATGGATAAAAAGAAACAAGATTGTGTTCGATAATCAATTTGCAAAATGTGTAATGGCAAATATTTTTAAAAGAAATAAGCAAGAAATGAAATGAGAAAGTCATCTTACAAATAGCATAAGCATTTCAGTGTCCATCATCTGAGAATTAAAAAGTTCAAAAACTTGATCATTTAATAAGTCATCCCCTGCAGCATATTTTATACGACTTAATTAATGGCGACAGCATTCTTGCGTCTATCTTTTTTTCTTTGTTTTTCAATAAAGAGAACTTCAAAATCTACCACTTTTTAATGATTCCCTTTTCAATACCTAAAGCACAACCATTACTTCTTCAATCATAGAGAATGCAACAAAAGCCACTTTCCTAGACTATCTCAAACTCATTCTATCAGCATTATTTTCTGTCACTTGTCCACAGCCCATCTGCAATACTCTACCAAACACTTTGTCCTTCAAGCAATATTGTCTGTCATCTTCACCAAAGAGTACATTCATAGACCTCTCACAGAAACTCCAACATGGCAACTTCTTAGTGACAGACTGACAGCACTCCAAAGCTCATCTTAAATTTATTAAAAACAATTTACTATTGCAAGGGTAACAAAATTAGGTTCCTACATGGTCCGCTCCCTAAATGGTTTAATCCTGACTTATGTTTTAGGTGCTATAGAAGTTGGGAAACTAGATGCCACCTTTCCAAGAATTGTAAGATAGCATGGCAGCTGTGGAATACATAAGCTCTAAGCTTTTCCAGAATTTTATGGTCTTAGAGAGCTAGACATAACTAGCTGGGATAAGGGGAATTAAACCTGCACTCTCAACTTCCATGGGAAGTCAGGCTAAGCCAAATTTCAGGAAATCCTGTTTTGGATTATGGTGAACATTCGGCCTACCCAGCCAACTAAGAAGCCTTTTACACTTTCCACATTTGAGGTTTACGAAGACTAACGCAGAGTTGTGCCCTTTCTCCTGGAATGTGGTACATTTGGTTGAGTATGAGAAATTTCAATCACAGACATAGAATGACAAACATTGCAAGCTTAACAAAAAAAAAACAAAAAAAAAAAAAAAACACGATTGCACAACTCATCCCATTATACATCCAGACGACGTATGTGTACATGTCTACCATAGCTTAAGTCTAACATAGGCCTACTATTTTGTATTTAAGAAATTCAGTATTTTGTACTCAAATGGTTGACACTTGACATTAACACATGCTCAAAGAGGCACCATGGGAAAAAAAAACCAAAACAAAACAAAAAAAAAGACCACCACCAAGTGTTTTCCCACTAGGTCGGCCATAATGTTCTATTGTAAATCATATCTATAGACAAATCATTGACATCAAAATCCTTCTTATTTCTTGATGATTTCACCTATATTTATCGGGGCTTCTATAGGTCTTCTCCATATATAGCCAATCACCTATGGCAAGATTCTGCCATCTTTTCTACAATAAGTGCTACCTCAACTTTCTCACTAATGCATTCATTCCCTATCCTATTTTGCCTAGGGTGTCCATTCATCCCACCCAACATTCTCATCTCTACAACATTGACTTTATTCTCTTGTTGGCATTTTACCACCCAACATTCAGTCGCATACAACAACGCAAGTCTAATAGCTATGCAGTAAAATTTTCCATTTAGCTTGATTAGTATCTTTCTATAGCAAATAACTTTCAAAGCACTTCTCCATTTCATCCATCTCGCTTGAATCTTTTGCTTTACATCTCCCTTTATTTCCATGTTATTTTGTATAATGAACTCAAGATACTAAAACACTGTGACTTGAAATATGGCATGGTCTCCTCTAAGCTAAAGATTAATTGGCCTCCTGCTAAACTTACATTTCATATACTTCATTTTACTTCTACTTAAACGAAAGTCACGTCCTTCAAATGCTTGTCTCCAAATTTATAAACTTCTCCTTTATTTCCTCTCTCAACTCTCCAACTAGGACTATATCTTTTGCAAAAAACAGGTATCATGGTACCAACTCTTAGATTGCTCAATAATCACATCCATGACCAAGGTAAAAAGATAGGGGCCCAAAGTTGACCCTTGGTGCAGCCCTTAGTTATAGGAAAGTTTTTTGTGACCCCACCTTATGTTCTCACATTAGTTATGACCCCACCTTTTGGATGATAAAAGTAATAGAGTAACTGAAAACTTTAACAAACATCAAATTTTAATTCCTGGGAAATATAATTAAGGAATAAGTCAAACCCAAGAATAAGGAACCAATCATTGAGTTTAAAATTGTTGTTCAGCCGAAATTGTTAAAGGCCATTTTAATACCATCATGTATATTTAAAACCACTAATGATCCTAAGAAACAATTGCAATATATAGCTAAACCTGTAATAAATTCTTGCGGTTGGAGCTGAATTTGCAATATTATCCTGGAAAAGTATGGTGTAAGAAATAAGATAGATACCTGCATAAAGAACCAACGAACATGTTACACATTCATACATAATTATTTTTATTTTTTATTTTTTTTTGGATTTTGTTCTTAAAACATTTGTAGACATACAAGAAAAAGTTTCAATATATTTCACATTTAATGTATCTCAAGGGTATCAATTGATCCGTCTACCTTATGCCACCTAGTGGGATAAGGATTGGTTGTTGTTGTTGTTGTATAGGTAATAGGACAAAAGATACATCAATTGAATCTTACAAGAAAAAAAAAAATTTATTCTTGACCACGGAAGTAAAAGTATCCAGTTATCAAATATGAAATTCTTTTACTTCCTTGCTAGGAGACAGAATACAATTATACAAGGTTGCTGACAAAGTTCAACAGAGCAAAAGTTTATTATGCTGATTTTGTCTTTAGCTTCGTTAAGAAATTTTATTTTTACCCTATAACCATAGGGAACTATAAGTTGATCATAAATTTTTAGCAACATTTCAGTTAAACAATGAGATTCCAAACATAGCCTCACCAACTGAATCTAGTCTAAGATATTAAGCAAAATAATAAAGAAAGCTGTGGTGAACCAGCCTATAAAATGCATACATAAGAAATTCAAGGTCATACTAGCCCAAAGAGTCCAACAGGCCATGCTTCTACAGCTGCACTAATTTCTTCACTCCGCAACATCAATCCTGCATCATAAACCACATGAAAAAAAATGGAAAACAAAAAAAGGAACACTTTGAGATGGGAATCATAAGCAAAACAACAAATAGACGCAAAAGATTAGCCTTCAATACTAACCTGAGATGACAAAAATTCCAAAGGGACCAAGTTTTGACAAAGAATATTTATCAGCAGCACAACCAAGACTAGGATATGCTAATCCTAACGCCACTGCACCAAGCAGAGCTACACATTGCCTCAAAACACATGAACAAAATTGTTATTATCCATTACAACATAAAACTGATTAAAACGTAAATAAAGTCATAAAAAAGGAAAGGAAAATTAGGTTAAACCTTGTATTTAGTCCCTGTTTGTGACACTGCTCTTGAATTTGGTCCGTGAAAAATTTTAAAATTGGTCCTTATATGTACAATTATTTTTAATTTTTGGTTCTCATCATTTATTGGTATTATAATGCAGATTGTTGCAGTTAAAATACAGGGACCAAATTGAAAATGATTATCATATATAGGGAACAAAAAAAATTGTATTCGGTCCCTACATATGACAATTATTTTCAACTTGACGCCTATACTTTGATTCCAACGAACAACGTTCTAGGACGAATAAACGACAAGCATCAAATTAAAAATAAATGTACATATCGCAACTGATTTCAAAATTTTTGACGTACCAAATTCAAGATCAGCGTCACTGTCAACTGTCAAGTATATGGGCATATAAGGACCAAATGATTAGTTTAACCCAAAAATTATCAGAAAAATTATAAACAAAATTCAAATACATGGAAGGACACACAGCTAGGTACCCAAGGTTAAAACGTTGTTCCTAGCAAATCTCAAAATGGGTTGCGCCCAACTCAATCCCTTCGTTTCTTTGCTTCCATTACCACCTATCTGAATTTCCAAAACAAAATAAATTCAAAATTAAATTCTCAAAATGAGGTAAAATTTCACTCTTTTATTCATGAAGGATTACAATTAAGGAATTTTGGACCAAAAAAAATCTCAGTATGAGTTTTATATAAAAAGATTATATAAAAACCTCAAATTTTCATCACTTTAAAAAACAAAATTGAGTAATTGTTCCTATAGATGACATGCTTATACATGAATTCCCAAAATTTTTATTCCACTTTTCCCTTCTTTTTTCAACTAATATTGTTGGCGATGATTAAGGAAGAGACCCGAACCTGTTGGGAACGGTCACAAGCTGTGACGGGAGACAATTTTCGACGGCAAGTGGCGGAGCGAATACGGTGAAATGCAAGAGAAGTGGCGGAGGCTGCGGCGGTGGGTTTATTGTAATTTAGAAGAAAAGGTTTCCGGCGAGGGAATGAGGAAGTGGCGGTGGCGGGAAACACCGTAAGGATGAGTGAGTGGGTGGTTTCCGCCATGGGATCCTCCGTCGAGTGCGGTGGCCGCGAGTCACAACTTTGTTGATTGACTGACTAGTAGTAGGACAAGGAAGCGAAAAGACGGGAAAAGAAAAACCAGGGAAATGGTGATGGTGGTAATGCACTGATTGCAATCATTCGGTGATGTATATGCACTGACGCATAAATTTTTCACACCATATTTCATCACATTGATATTTATTAAAATATTTTATGAATTAATATAACGAAGTAGTATAACGTTGTAATATGATTAGATGTTCATATAAAAAAATTTATACTATTATTAAACTCTTAAATTATTTAGGTTTTATATTCATTAGTCGAGAAAGTTGAAGATGATAGATAAAAGGTTTGATTTTCATGAAATTTCAACTTATAATGAAACTTATAATGAGGACAGAATTGTCATGTAAATATGTCAAACAACTTCACTTTTTTATGAAACAAAAAATTTATATCGATAGAGAAACTCTCATAGGTTGTAAGTTCAAACAAGATATATAGACAATCGTACTTGGATACATATATTAAGATAAATAGGTAGATAAATATAAATAATTTAAATAGTAGGCTCTTTTCTTTACATGCAAAGGAAATGTAGGTGAAACCAACATGTGGTTGGTCCAAGTGATAACGAGTTTGGGTCCTTTATGTAACATCCCTGGCTGCTCTATAGATTGACAACTGACCCCACAGACCAACACGGGTATTTTTTAGCGTGCTTTGTCCTCACTCACACGCTTCCTAAGAAAAACTTCCCAGGAGGTCACTCATCACATAATCGCTCCAAGTCGAGTATGCTTAACTGTGGAGTTCTTAAGTGATGGGCTCCCGAAAGAACTCCACAGTTAAGCGTACTCGACTTGGAGTGATTCTGGGATGGGTGACCTCCTGGGAAGTTTTCTCAGGAAGCGTGTGAGTGAGGACAAAGCACGCTAAAAAAATACCGGTGTTGGTCTGTGGGGTCAGTTGTCAATCCATAGAGCAGCCAGGGATGTTACAAATGGTATCAGAGCGACACCTCTCCCAGTACGGTGTGGTTCGGGGACGAACCAAGAGGAAGCTGGTGGGCATGTAACACCCGGGTGCCGATGAGGGCGGGGAGTGGTCGCCGGTGCAAGAAGGCACGGACAAGGAGCGGCTCCTGGCAGGCTTCTAGGCAGAGGGACACATGAATGAACCGATTACACACCCGAATGAGAGGGATCCTGAGACTGTGTAGGTATGGGACTATACAGTTGATGGTGGCTTATATGAATTGATTGGTACTACCTTTACCAAAAAGATGCATCTTCTTTTCGAGAGTTCATCACTTAAGAACTTCATAGTTAAGCGTGCTTGACTTGGAGCAATTCTGGGATGGGTGACCTCCTGGGAAGTTTTCTCAGGAAGCGTGTGAGTGAGGACAAAGCACGCCGAAAAAAGACCCGTGTTGGTCTGTGGGGTCAGTTGTCAATCCATAGAGCAGCCAGGGATGTTACACCTTAAACAAGTGATCAGGGGTTCGATCCCTGGCTCTAACGTATGGAGAAAATCTGGTTGGGAGAGGTCAGCCCTTAAATGTTGTTTAGTACTTCGAGGGATTAGTCTCCGTACTTGCGCATGAAGGATACCATGGGAAACAAAAAAAAAAGGAAATGTAGGTGAAAATTGATTTCAAAACGATACTATCAATTAAATTAATTATCAATCTTCGTTTATGAGTATGACAATTGATCTAAAAATGTATAAAACTTGAACTATGATTTATCCAAATAACAAAGAGGGGATGGGCGTTGTGAGACATTAACACTATGTTTGGTTGAGGAAATAAAATTGGAGGAAAGAAAGTGGAAGAAAAGAAAGGGGATGGACAAAAAAAGAGTAGAAAATAAACTTTTCTTTTCTCTTGTTTGATTATGTATAAAGTGAGAATAAAAAAATTGTGAAATGACATGAATTTCGTTAAGTGAAAATATGATAACTAGTGAAAGATATAAGTAGATCGGTTTGCATGCATGGCCATATTTCAACCGGTCCGATTAGGGTGTTGAAACCAATGTGATGTCGCCTGCCTGTCCCCTCTTGTAACCATACGTGGGAATCAATCCTAGGTGATCCTTGCTACAAGCATGGTACTCACACCACTAGGCCACGCTTGTTGGTTGCAATATATGTGACAAATATATTATATATACATAATATCATTATAAATCTTACAAATTTAATATATAATGGTTCATTCGATTCAACTAGTGACAAATTTACCCAGTACCCCAATCGACTCAATGACCGGTCCGATTTTAATAATACTGACAATCTTATGCTTCCAATTTTAGTCTACGGGGGTTATTGTAGTCTGCACCATAGTTTTCTTATTTCTCTAAGCAAAGCAATAGTATAATTCACGTGGGAAATGAAAATACCCTTATAGCTTCTAGCTATTTCATCCCAATAAGTATTGTAGTTGTCCAACATCTTTAACATTAAATTATGCCCGCAAAGAGATTTTGAGGTAGTCAATTTCTTGAGTGCCATCACTAGTGATTATCATGTCATCTACATAAACTATAAGAATATCTCTTAACATCTCTAGATTTTCTCACAAATAAGGTATGGTCAACCTAACTTTGTATATAGCCGAATTGATTTATAGTGGTGCTAAATCTTGTGAACCCAACCCTTGGGGAATACTTCAATCCATATAGGGATTTGTTCAACTTGCACATTGTATCATTATTTTCTCCTCCAAATCCAAGAGGCAGTTTCATATAAACCTCATTCTCCAACTTCTTATTCAAGAAGGCACTTGATGCATCCATTTGGTATAGTTCCTAGTCCAGATTTGCTGTGACAAATAAGGATTCTAATAGAATTCAGCTTTGCAAACAAAGGTAAATGTTTCCTAATAATATATACCTAGGTTTATTTATAACATCGGGCAACTAGTCTTCCAGTATATTTGTTTATCTTCCTATTTGCACTTACCTGTGTGGTAAATATCTATTTGCACTTCACAACTTTCTTGCCTTTAGGAAGAGTGACAATTTCCTAGATTTATTTTCTTTTAGGAGGTATTTGGTAAATGAATTCTTTTTAGTTTCTCAGGAATTCTTACACTGGAAATCTAAATTCTCATGTTTGGTATGTTTTTCTAGAAAAACATTCCCAGAAAACTAACATTCACATGAATTGTTTTTGGCTATGTCCCCCAAAAACACTCCCATTAGAGGAAGTGGGAATCATACTTTCTCTTGGGCATGAGAAAGTTTTTGTTATTTTAAAAGACTGTTATACCCGAATTTCCCATAGACAACATTAATATTATGTCAAAATATATTTTTATTTGGAAGAAAACAACCCAAATTTAAAATCAAGGTATGAACAGATATTGGTCTACACTATTTTTTTTAAAAGATATTTTAGTTTTTAACATTTTTATAATATTTTTCATTTTCAATTTATCTATATTCAAATGTGTTTTTGAAAATAATACTAAATCTCCTAGGAAAGATGCTTAAATGAAAATGGGATTCCTGATTGATATTCTCAGGAATGTTTAAGCTAGGTCTACTAAACACATCTTTAATATTTCCCTAAATCGTGATTCCTGAGAATAATGATTCTTTCTCATGATTCTTGGGACAAAAAGAAAATCTGGCTACCAAATGCCTCGTGAATGTAACCATTTCCTTTATCACAACAGCTCCCCATTTTTTATCTTTTAGAGCTCCATAAATAATGTTGGAAATTTGTACATAGTCCAATTCTGCAACAGAAGGTCCATATCTTGGGAATATGTTAGAATACATGAGGTAACTTGATATAGGATGTTGTTTATGTAACACCATGTTTATTAAAGCTGATTAACTTTATAAAATGAGGATTTTCAGAATTGTTTTCGAAATAATCCTTTTTAAAATTTGAAACTTTGCACGACGTCAAATATTACCTGATAACCGTTTGATAAATTTAAAACTTTCTCAAAAAAAAAAAAATTGATCACTCTTAATAAAGCAATTAAACATATAAGCAAAAACAGGGATGTTACAGTTTACATGACCTAACTCCTTTCCTTAAAGCAAAAATGTAACACCATACAACTTTGTATACATATCATATAACTAAAAGAGTCTTGAGATAACTATATAGATTTCTACAGAGTCATCATTAATTACATGACCAAAAGATAATCTTATACATACAAAATGGACTATTTTCATCCAAAGCAAGCCATAAAGCTCGACCTGATATATTATACTAGAACAAAAAATAACACTTTGTCCTTTTTTTTTTGTCCTGCTCCTCAAGGTTCTCAGTTCAGCCCTGTTTATCTGAAAACATAAAACTAAACTAGTGAGATTTACAAATCTCAGTAAGTGTTTCTCAAAATGACAATTTATGAAGTCCATTAATCATAGTAGCCTTCCTCAATTAACAAGATCCACAACATAGCCATTCGTCTTTTCGAGTTTCATTATCTATTGTAGGCTTTCTTTTTGTTTACTACGGTATGGTCGATTAGAGCTCATAATTAGTCGAGAGGCGTCCCTCAAAACTCGACACATACCCATAGGTTAATCTCATTAGTCGCATCATCATTAATTGTGTCAAGATCATCAATTGTATAATTATTGTCTATAGTATCTTGTGTGGCTTCCTCCAGATTTAGCTTTGGATTTGATGATTCACCTTGCAAAAGAACACAAGGTCCCCTGGTGAAAACTTTTAGGAAAAGTTGATTTCAAATTGAGGTCTTTTTTCTCTAATTTTCCAGTCTGACTGTAACTTGTGTGGATTCGGGTTCGAATTGGGCAGAGAATCCAAGGATTCTTTTTTATTGGGGTTGACAAAGAAGAGGTATGAGAAAAGAAATGAAGGGATTCAAGTGATGAGCTTCAATTTCAATCATGTTCTCCCCATGAAGCAAATTAATGTAAAATAAAGAATGAAGTTCAAGAAAGGTAGTATCATAGAATATGCAAAACCATTTGGATTTGAGCATGAGGCAAAAGCATTTGTACCCCTTTTATGTGGGTAGGGATGGCAATTTGGAGCCTACCCAATGGTTACCCGCAAAAAATATCCACAACGGATAGGGTAATACCCGCTTTATCCGGGTAATTAGGGCTGGACATCGGTCAGTTTTGGTTGGTTTCGGTCCCAAAAATCCAAAATCGACCAAAATCGAAGAGGATGAAATGAAGCTCGCTGCCGTCCGTTTGCATCATCGGTTTGAGCGAATTCGGTTTGGGTGGGTCAGCGGTTTAGCGGACGGGTTTGCACGGTTTTGGAACCAAACCAACAGAAGCTTCAAGAAGAATGAGGAGGAGGTAGCCAGAAACCAAAAATTAGAAACGAAAATCGCAAAAGCTTGAAGAACTTACAAGAAGACGGGTTCACATGATGGCGGATCCAACAAACTAGAAAAAAAAACCATAAACAAATAACAAGAAGAAGTATGAAAGTCCCTGCGAACGAGAAAGAGATTGAGAGATGTAGAACGAGAACTGCTAACAGAGGCTACGAGAATAAGAAAGACGAGTGAGGGAGAAGAGGCAGGCGGTGCAATTCTAGGTTTTCCAACAAAATGTTGAAAACTCGTTGGTCTGAAAAAATGGGCTCTTGATGATTAATAAACAAATTGGCCAAATTTCAACTTGTAAATGAATTGGGCCATTACAGTTTATAAACAGTTAAACACAGTCACTGTATAAGTCGTTTGGGCCATTTTTAACAAATTAGGTTGTTTTAGTTTTTGGGCCCAAATTTAGTAACACTAACCTAACCACCTAAAAACCCTAAAGCAGATGCCATATACCATCTTCTTCTTCCCCAACGCAGCAGTGTTGCTACAGAGAGAGAGATGAGGGGGAGCGCGGGAACGGGGAGGAAGGTGGCTGACCAAGATGGAAAGGAAGCGTTATTGTGCTGAGGTGGCTCCACCGTGTTCTTTCCTCAGTGGCATATATCTACATCTCGGAGGTACATCTCCCCTTTCTTCTGGTTTCTGTCTTTCTGATGGTGGTAGTCTCGGTGGTACATCTCTGTTCATCCTCTGTATGTCGGTCGGTTTCAGTCACCGACGAAATTGTTTGGAGACACCCGAATTCACCCGATGAAAGCAGTGCGAAACTAAAGTCCGGATCCGACGACCCGTGAATCCGAATTGGCCCGTCCGTACTACTGCTTTCTACTCCAGTTTGTTCGGGTTTTGGTCCGGTCGGATGATCTTGTCCACCCCTATGGGTAATCACCCGTAAACAAGAGAGTATATGGGTGTGGGTATGGGTACTCTAGTACCCACCCCGCCCCGCACCTATATATATATATATTAGTATATATAATAATAATTTTATATCAATTTTTAAGAATAAAATTAATGTAAAAGTTCTAAACCTAAAGCTCATTAGTGTTTTTCCCTTTCCAGACTTACAAGTTCATGAATTTATTGTTTTGGATGTTTATTGTGATATTTACTCATTGATGTTTTAGATGTTTTTATTTAGTTCAATACTTCGGTTTGTAATGTTTCGTGAGTAGACTTGAAAGATCTTTGGATGGTTTTTTAATTGAGTTATAATGTTCTTTATGTTATTTATTGCATTTTCTTAGTTAAAGTGCGGCTCACGAGGTGCAGGTGTGGGTACTAAAGTTGTTACCCACGTGGGTATGGGTCCAGGTATGGGTCCGGGTACGGGTCTTTTTTCAAATGCGGGTATGGGACGGGTACTATAGTACCCCACCCGGACCCTACCAATTGCCATCCCTGTATGTGGGTAAATAACACTATGGAAAGCACATTTATTGGATTTTGGATAAAAAACTTGAGTTGTGAACAAAGACTGTACTACCAAATATTTTTGGTGAAAGTGACTCAAGCATCTTGATTGAGATAAAAACCATTTTTAGACCTTTGAGAGTCACATATTGACTAGAGATCTTGGCCGAATAGGCAATAACAGATCCAGAATAGGCTCTGATACTATCTTAAAATTTGGGCTTTTAGGCCTAACTAAACCCCCACAAAACTGGCTTGTAAAGTGAGGATTGCTGAAGCCTTAATTATAAGCACTACTTAGGTCATATCTCTAGTCGATGTGGGATTCTGGACACCCCCTCATGCTCAAGATTAGACATATGAAGCGTGGACTAATGTGGGTGGAATATCATGGATCTCAACATTACAAGCCTTAAGCACTACTTAGATCATATCTGTAGTCGATGTGGGACTCTCAACACACCCCATCATGCTCAGGATTGGACATCACATTTGAAGCATGTACTAATACAATTGGAATACTAGAGATCTCAACGTAGACAATTAAGAGGAGTTAAAAATTGAAGAAGTTTGGATGGAAGGCAGTTTATAAGATTTGTAGCAGTTAAGACTTAAGAGGGCCTCTCCCAAAGTGGCAGTCAACATAATATCTCTTGCCATTTCATGAAAATAAGGATTAGAGGCAGTGTCGACTGCAGCTTAACTGTCGTAGAACAACATCGTTAATGGAGCATGTACCAAAAAATTAGCAAGTAATAAGTGCAGCTATGTGATCTCACTGGCAACAGTGGCTAAAGCTTGATATCCAGCTTCAAAGAGGAAGAGGAAATGTTGTTTGTCTTTTGGATTTCCAAGAAATGGTGGAATCACTAATAAACACTCAGTAGCTAGAAACATTTCTGTGAGTACCTAAACCTGCATGCAGTGGCGTAGTAATTGATATACACCATGCATTTCAAATATGTTACACAAACTATTTGAAGGTGCAATTGTATGCAATCGTAGTTTTTAAGCAAATGGAGCATGGTTCGAATCTGGCTGGAAGTTTTTTATGCATTATTTCTGCGTAAAAAGCAGAAAAATGGGAAAAATCCTCACATAGATTTCGAACCGTGCTCATATGAAAGTTTCGGAAGTAACTTGCCATTGCGCTAACATAAGCCATTGCTCTATATTGCTCTATATGCTGTAAGAACAATATATATAATATAATATTGATACTGCAATATGTCTATATATCAACAAAGGAAAAAAAAATTATAGGGGGAGCCATGGCTCCTCCTTGTCGTTGAGAAGATCTGCCCTGCGTGCATGTACAACAACCATCAATAACTTTAACTTCAATCTTCCAATTATCAAAGTAGTTATGACTAAAAGCGAAATCATCACAATTAGATTAGATGGCCAGGGCCAAAAGAACAGTAGCTAAGAAAAAGTACTATAATTTTTTCAATACGTTTGTATATCAATATTTGGTTTTCTCTCTCTACTGAGAGTTTTGTTTTCTCTCTTGTTTTGAGAGCCGTCTTTACGGTTCCAAATCTTTGCTCGCATGGCTCTCAATCTTGAGGGTTTGTCTTTGTTTGATCATGAGGAGGAAGTCTGACACCCTTCTACCCCGCATATTAATATAAAACATTTACTTGAAAGAGGTAATATAAAAACATGCATTTATTTGATTAAAATAAAACTGGATAGAAAGATACCACATTGTAACATAAACAACGCAGAAAGAAACATAGTTTTAAAATAAATAAAACATAAACATAAACATCAAAACATAACCCAACCCCGATGTCACATACAGAGCTGGTATAACCGTTCCGGAATAAAATCCACGGAATACAACGAAACTGAAAAATAAACTGTCAACTATAAACTAAGCATCATATCTAAAGTCGCGGCTCCTCAGATTCACTCCTCCACTGGCTGTTCACCGTCCTCTGCATAAAGAGATACATGCCAACAACAGAAACAAGGAAAACGGGGAGTAAGAAATCATGTAAACACAACGGCATGGAGATAGTTAAGCAAGATGAACATACATCATATACATATCATTTATTATCATACAACATTTAGCATCAACATATAGTTATATCAACATATCATCTCAACCAACATATGCTATACGGTGCAACACTACTCCGCTACTTCGTTATGCATGTGGATCCAAACTATCTCAGGAAGGCAATTTCGGAGTTACATATCCACATTGGCCATAAAAGCACCAACGCCGGCAGTTCACCAAACCATGGTGAACCCCTTGGATAGCCGACGTACCATAACGAGGGTACGCCACCGCGGAGGCGCACGATTCACCAAACCTTGGGTGAACCTCCTGAGACTTGGCCAGATCGTCGAACTCTAGGACGACCTCCCCTATGTTGAAATTCCCCCACTAACAACTTCAACGTATGAATACACGAACACAACAACAACAAGGCAACCACCTCCTTTGTTTGGGCCAATAAGCATCCAAGACTTATCACCATCATCAACAACATCAACGTCAACGTCAACGTCAACACCTTAACCCACAAGGGCCAAGGTCCCCCTTGGCCAAAAAGCACCAAGGTTCAACTCATCAACACATCGACCAAAAAGCATCGAGGCCACTTTGGCCAAAAAGAACCAAAGCGTTTCAACGTGCGGCAACCCACTGGGCACCGGCTTAATCAACTTATTATTCTTTGTTATCTTAATGAATCTTTTAATTAAGTTATCTAACTCTTCTTCATTCGATTGGTGTCTTATCACACTATTGGGGACATTTGGGGTAAAACACCCCTTTAAATCTTTAATCTCAGATTCTGCAATGGAGGGGTAGCACGGGCGTGCTTCCACTTAAGTGAAGCACGGTCGTGCTTCCTTTTATGCACGGTCGTGCTCCTGTTTTGTACTACCGTGCCTAAAGTGTAGCCACTTTCTAGAATTCAAATTGGGAGCATGGGCATGCTCCCTGTTCAGCACGGCCGTGCTCCTAGAGCTAGCCTTACTGTTCTGGGTAGATTCAACATGTGTTTTTGGATTAAAACCTCCCTAAACACTCTTAAATCAAATCGTAACGTCTTGAGCCCTTGACTAATCCGTTGGGCATCAAACCTCACCTCTCACTAACAGTTCGTGTTTTATGAAGCATTGGGGAATTAATCCCTTAATTCTTATGTTGATTAAGAGACCTAATAATTCAATTAGAATCTTACTAATGGTTTTGTTAGAACCAAAGTGGTTTTGAATTAAATAATCTCTTAAGTTTTGTTGTTAACAAAAAGGTTAAATTTGTATGGCAAAGCGTTGTCAAAGATCTAACTTGTTTGTTATAGATTGCAGGAATGTTTTATACTAGTCAGAGGAACTTAAAATAAAGTATGGAATCATATCAGATTCCATCTTGATCCTTTAGAAGAGTCTGTAACTCTTGGTAATATCTCTGAGTCTGTTAAAGATTGTGTTTAGACGATGTCTTAAAATTGACTAAAGTAGACGAATAACTAAGTCTAACAGAAGTCAAGTAGACAAGACAATGAAATAATCTTCATAAATATAACAAGTCCAAAGACCTGGTAGACGAGTAGTCTCACTAATTGCCATGTCAGTAGACGAGCTCTTGAAAATAGTGAGTCCAATTCTTGGAACTTGACAAGAATGTATAGACGTAGTATCAGTAGATGAGCTCGTCTCACTGATAAGTTATTGTTGCATGTCCAAATACCTGTGCGTCTACTAGCTTTTAAGAAGTAAACATGTCTAAGCTTGAACGTATTTATTTCAAATGATTGTCTATTTATTTCAAGAGAATATATGTCTTTTTTACTCTTGCTACTTCTATTGTTAACTCTTTGTCTCTTGGATAAAAGAACATAGTACCATCGAAAATATAAATCTTTGTACTCTGTCAACTACATTGATGAAAAGTTCAAGTCAAGTACAAAGACGGAGAGTCAAAAATCAACTTTCGGTACAACACGGAAGTGATAGCTCTACTTTGAGCATTCCTCTTATAAACAAGAGCACTTCTCCATGAAGCATATCAAGTTATCAGACTCAACGGATCTCACGTATTAAATGCTATCTCTAAATGGGAAGTTTATTCAATACCGTTGAAGATTTTCAAGAGAATATGAAGCTCACTATAAATAGACGACCATGTCTATTAAAGAAGAAGAACTTTTGCCAATTTACAATTAACATTCCAATAAACTTTCAGGTGCAATAGTCTGTGTTCTTCTTTAGCCTGAATATCTCTGTAATATTCATTTGATCTTAAACTTTCATATTCTCACACATAGTGAGTTCTTAGATCAAGATCTTAAATCTCTTTGTTAGAGTTAGAGCCTGAAGAGACTTGGTAGAGAAAGAATACTTGTAGCCTGAAAAGGTGTTGAATGCTTGTAATCTATTTGGAGAATAGTGGATAAAACCTTCAGGTAGAAGGGACTAGACGTAGCTCTTGGTTAGAAGAGAGTAAACCAAGATAAAACACTTGTGTGATTCTTCTAAACCCTTATCTTTTACAGTTTTTGGTTATACTAACTGTGGGGTTTGTGCAAGGTAATTAAAACCGGACCGGACCGGTCGGTTCAACCGGTTGGACCGGGAACCGGCCAGGTAGCCGGTTCGGTTGGCCACTGAAACCGGACAAATCAAGAACCGGCTTGGAACCGGCTAGACCGCTCAAAAACTGGGGAAACCAGTCAAAACCGGCGCTCCATTGGTTAAGACCGGTTCACGAAATTAACCATCTTTAGTACAGTCCCAATACACAGTTTAGTTTTATAACCAATTCCTTCACCTTTCTTGGTCTAATCTCACGATGTGGGACTTGTTATACAAATGCTGTTACCAGCAAGCAACACAAGAAGACATGATTTGTGTCACTGATCCTGTCTCTAATCTTATCCACCTTGCTCATGCTTCTTTCCATTTGGCTCTCCTCTGGTTCCTCTTCCCTTCTCCAGTTCTCCATCTCTACCATTGTCACGTGAGCACTCAGCCAAGCCTCCCATGTCAGCATCTTCTGGTTCTAGTGTTCTACAACCATGTCCCTATCATACCCTATTTCGTTGAGTTGAAGCTGAGTATTTTCTGTATCGTTAAAGACCTATAGTCCAGTCACTCCAATGTCTTCTTCTCTTCTCTACCTACTTGATACTGTTGCTGATTCATTTTCCATTATTTAGATTTTTAACATAAACCGTCTTCGCTATTGAAGGTCTCATGCGGTGGTTCTCATCCTTTGATTCCTTTCTTTTTCAAGTTCTTTTAGAAAATAAAAAAAATATAATTATGATGACATGTTTGGTACTTATAATATAACTTTTTTTTCATATTTAATGTTTAGTGGAAGGTTAGAAGAGTATTTGAACCCCTCTAACGTGTTCCAGTCCACTTGTACTATAGCAACTTTTTTCATATTTAGTGAATTTAAAATAATATTACATTTTTTTGTTATTAAATATATTATATAAAACTAAAAATATATAATTAATTATAACCGGTTCGACCACGGTTGGACCTCGGTTGGAACAGTGAACCGTGAACCAGTGCCTTCACCGGTTCAATGACCGATCCGGTTTTAACTACCTTGGGTTTGTGAATATGATTTTGTTAACTCCTTGAAAAGGTTTTTTTGTTTGTGAGTTGTTTTTACTGGTTAGCTTGTGAAAGATTTGAGAAAAAGCTTTTTGAAAAACGTGTTAAGAAACACAATTCAACCCCCCTTCTTGTGTTTCTCTGTGTCAACTTCAGGTTTAACATAAACATCATAACTCAGCCAATCAACATTTAGCCAACATAACCATGTCATAAACAGCATACCAACACAGTAATTACAACATGACATAAGCATACCATAATCAAACAACATTAAAACAATTAGGCATTCATAACAATTACAACAATAGGCATACCATTAATCAAACAGTAGATTACAACAATCAAACCAGTTAATCAAACATAGCATGATATTGACAACAGTTAACAATAACAATAACAATGAGGCTATGTGAACCCCTCATCTTATGCTACCCCCTTGCCTAAAGTATACACTATCCTTCTCCCCATACCTGGTATGAAGATTTCGATAGCAACAACCCAACGATCAACTAACACGTCCCTCGAACGGCTCAGTCAGCTTTCCAAGCCCTGGTCAAACAGAAAAGGTTAACCAAATCAGTTCTCAAATCTAAATAATAGAAAGGAAACCAACAGAGGGAGAAACTGTTACCTATACCGATTGGCACTGACGAACTAGACGCTCTTAAGGGTCTCTAAAGCTCCAACAATGGAATTGATTTAGAGAAAAAGGGAAGAAAGGGTTCGTAGTAGCAACAGGGTTTCTATTTGCGCCAAAATAGGGTTTATGAGAAAACCCTCGGTTACTGTTCTCTTTTTAAAGACACAGACCCGAGCACGGTCATGCTCTTCCTTGAGCACGGGCGTACTCAACTTAGCGCTTACGAGGCGCGGTCTGTCATTGAGCACGTGCGTGCTCCCCGTTGAGCAAGGTCGTGCTCAACTTAGCGTTAGCGAGACGCGCTAACCCAACGAGTAGATCGTGCTTTCTATTGAGCACGGCCGTGCTTGTGACTCTGACAGTCACAAGACACAAGCCTAAGGAAAGGATTTTTCCATTAAAAGCCTCACTTAGCCCACTTTAGACCTCCCTAACAAACAAGGCATATAGAAAAGCACTTAATGAAAAACGGGGTGTTACAGGAAGGGCTAGTGTTCCACAAGGTGGGGAGACCGGTGGAGGAGAGACCAGTGGATGGGCCAAACTTTGAACTATGTCTCACAAGGCGATTTCTGACTGATCATAGTATCCGGGTGAATGCTATGATGGAGAAGATGCCAAATGTCTAGAGGCCGGGGAAGGGAGTGACGATTACTGAGACTGAAAAGGGCTTGTTCTTATTCCAATTTTATCATCAATTGGATCTGGACAGGGTGGTCAATGGTGGTCCCTAGAGTTTCGACAATCATTTGCTGGTGTTAGGGAGAGTTCAGTTGGGTATTGTTTTTGTCCAATATCCCTCTCTTTGATGTTGCTTTTTGGGTTCAAATTCATAACCTCCCTCTTGGGTTTATGACATCAATAGTGGGAACACATCTGGGCAATTATATTGGCACTTTTCTGGAGTACAACAAATCAAACAACACTAGTCTGTGGAGGAAATATATGCGGATTAGGGTTATGGTTGACGTGAAGGTGCCGCTAAAGAAGGAACGTAAGGTGAAGTTGCAGGGGGGTGAATGGAGCACTGCTACTTTCAAGTATGAAAGACTAGGGGTCTTTTGTTTCCTCTATGGCTTGTTGGGTCATAGTGATCAATTTTGTGATCACAGGTTTTTGATGGATGTTGATGATGGCAGTCGCGAATAGGGGAGCGAAGCTCCGGACGGAGGTTAGGAGGCAAGCTATTGGTGGGAGTCGCTGATTACGTGAGCATGGCAGAGGGAATCAATCGCAATCATGGAATAGCGGAGATCATGGAGCCAACAATAATGACACTAATTCAAATTCAAATTCTTTTAATGGCAATAATGGCTCATTTGCGGTTTCTATGGATAAGAATAATGGCAATAATATTCCTTTTATGTGCAATGATTTGGTGGTCCAGCCAACTGACTCAACATTAAATATTGGTGCACCTTTCATGGGATTGCAAATTAATGCCAATCTAAATAATCCAAATGTAGCCGTTGGGGAGGTTTTGGTGGGATATGATGATGAGTTTAATGCGGATTATAGAAAGAGAAGGCACCAAATCTGTGAAGGAAAACAAGTTGCGTCTCACATGCATGTCATGCAACCAATAACAGCTCAACAAGGAAACACAGAGCAGCATTTTTTTATCGGAGGGTCCTGGTACCCAGGCCTGCCAGGTTCCATGAATATTCTAAGTTGGAACTGTCGATGCTGGGTAACCTGCGTGCAGTTCCCACCCTTAATTGCCTCGTTCGGCTTTATTGGTCGGACATGTGTTTTTGTTTTTCCTGTTTTGTTTTTAAATTTTTATTTCAAGCAAATAAAGCGATAGAAATCTATTAGCAGTGCAGTGAGCTTTTTTTGCAGAATGCACTAAGTCTAGGTGAACTGATAATCGATTCTTGCATTAGTTCTTGTGATGAGAGAGGTCACCTCTTCAAAGCTAAATCTTACGGTCACTCTCCCAGACTCCATATACAAGAAAGGAAAGCCCTAGGTCTTCTTCATGCTATTCGATGATTATTATTTCAAATTGTAGGAGTCTTTCTTCGCCCATTGTTCCCAACTATTTGGTAGAGTTTGTTAGGAGGGAAATCTATGTAGTTGCTTTTTCTTTAGGCTGCATATATTACTATCTTCCAAAATTGTGATGAAGTTACCAAATGTATTGCGATCTCAATTTTTAATAAAATTACTTAACTTATCTTTTGTTAAAAAATAAAATAATAATAACTTTAGGTTGCATAGCGATAAATCCACTCAATAGAAGGATTTCACATTTATATTCAAATTATACCATTTATCATCTTAGTGTTGTATTTGAAATCTTTTCTCTATAGTAATTTGAAATTACCTATGACCCGAGCACGAATTTCATAGGAGACAAATCCTATAAGGTGCCATTTAAATAAATTACATATTGATTATAAAAAAAATAAATTACATATTACATATATTAATAAAAAAAAAACAAAGCCAAGCACCTATGACATGATCAGACACGTGCATCCAAAATTCAACCTAAAAAGAGAACGTGATGCCATTAGACCCAAATTTTATAGAACCAAAATCAGGAAACACAAGTTTATGGGGAAAAAAAAAAAACAAACAACCAAGCTTCATTCTTATAAAGTATGGTTGGCTACATTATCGGGAAAACCATTTAGAGCGAGTTCTTTTATATTGGTTTTCTTAATGTTTTCTTTGGTCAGGGAGGGTAGCCATGTTTAGACAACATTTTTATATTTAATCTTCAAAGTGGATGCAAAATACTGTAATTATAAATTAAAATGACTGATAGAAAACGTTGAAATGAGTGACGACTGTCACAAAACCTTCACTTCATGGTCCATGCGTTACAGGTTAGCCCAATACTTTCAGTAAGACATTCTATAAGTTGAAATATAAGAAAATGCATACAGTACAGGTACTCCTCTTCCAGTGATTAAAAGGAGGCTCTATCCCCTATATAAGAAAAATGATTGTTTTCTATACACATCAGCAGTTTCTTTCTACAGACCGCCAAGAAGAGGGGGGAGGGTGCTCGGAAGAGTAACATAAACAATATAAATGAGGTAATCAGGTTGAATGTAGAAATAATGTAGCACTATTGTATAATCCTTCATGCAATAACTAATAACCAAACCCAATCCAATATAATAATTATATTTTTACGCTTTTCAACATCTATTAACATTAACATATAACTAAAAAATAGGGCTGATTTTTCATTCTATACAAGTCTGCTTCAGTTTGAAGTGGCCTAGCTATTAAGTAGAATGTATATTCATGAGAATGTGCTATTTATATGCTACTGGATTAAAATTAGGTACCCGTGATCTGGTAAAGTTTTTTAGCAGTCCATCTCCAAACATACATTGTTTTCTCGAATCATCATCCAGGTGTACGACATAGATTAAATAATAAATATATGCATATCCACAGCACAATATCCATGTACATAAGATCATAATCGAAAGAGAGAAAAAAGGGCTTGAATCACAAGATATAAAATAAAATTGCTAAGATATAATATTGAAAATAAAATGAACAAAATCTCATTGATAAGATATAAATAAAAAATAAAAAAATTCATTGATAAGAAACTGAACAAAATCTCAGTAGAATGATACAGTTAACTAGAAGAATGAATTTCCACTTGAATCACAAGCCATTCATTTTCTGGAATCTAGAAGCCTAGAACCTCAAATAAAAAGTGAAAACAAAATAAAATAGTCAATCACCAACTGCAGAATTGATCCCACGAAATCTAGACCGACTGACCCCAAGTTCCTTTGCATACTGCTTGATGTCAGATCAAAATCCAGCTAAGCCACTTTGCATGCCGTGTACTCCAAATACATAAACTCATAGTCATAAAAGGGGAAAAACGTGTGTTGTTTCATCTTACAAGATAGAAACCAATAAAATAATTTTCATCGATATAAGACACTGCACATAATCTCAACAGAATGATACATTTAAACTAGAAGGCTGAATTTCCACTTGAATCAATCATAACCCTTTTATTAAAACCGGAGACTCAACCCACCACTAACAAGCAGCCTACTTTAAAAAATGTGAGAAGACTCTTTCAGTCTTCAAAAGTTTATTACATCTATTTTATCCTCAAATGATAAATTTTTACTTTATTGGCATCAAAATAGTCCAGAAGTTACTATTTACTGAGACCAACTTGATGTCATGCGATGACCAAAAATATCATTCGAGGACTAACTTAATGTTGCTAATCTTTTAAACAGCAAATCAGGGGTTGCTTGCCCTGTACTCCATGTAGATAAATTCATAATCATAAAAAGGAGGAGGAGAAGGGGGGTGAACTTATGTAAAATTGGATTAGCTTATTTGTATACAAAACAACTTATGATCAAAAGCTATCTGCAAGAGCTTTTGAAAAATAAGCAATTATATCCCATGAATTAAGCTAATCCAAACATACTAATGTGGTTTCATTTGGCAAAATATTATACATAAATAAAAGAATTTTCATTGATACAACACTGAACAAAATTTCAATGATACAGCTACACTAAAAGGCTGAATTTCCACTTAAATCAACCATAACCCCTTTTCTTCATCAACCTAAAAAATTCAATCACCCTCAAATTCATCCATGCGAACAGAAAAAGTTCTTGCACTGTACCATTTGTTGATTGCCAGCTCAACTATGTAGGTCTTGATGTATCCTACTTAACTAAGTTTCCTTAAGGCACTGCTTAATAAATCAAAAAATAGAAAGTTTTTATGAAAAGTATATTCGAACTTACAATAAATATTCGAATAAATAATATTGCACTTTTAGAAATGGTTTTACACTGTACCTTTTAGAGTAAATTTAATCATCAAAAAATTTTCTGCAATTGACATTGTAAACAACTTTTGCGAAAAATTAAATTCATTGAATATATCATTTTTCAATGCAAAATTTCAATCTTTGATTGGTGCCCTAACATTTTGACTATTCTCTCCGACACACCCTTGATTATTGAGTGAATTTCGTATGATACCCACTAAATATAGTGGATGCCACATAAAATTGAGTGTTAAAAAAGAGTGTATTATAGCATGACTCGTGTTATAATTGAGGTGATACACACTAAATGGCAGGCTAAGAACTTTTTCTTGCTACACAAGCAACTAAGAATTTCTCGTTTCAAAACACCACCAGAAGCGAAAACAGAGTATAAATAAGAAAGCAAACGTACGCAACCAATCCACGATGCTCATCCCACCTAGCCACCTGCACGAGCAGCCTGGTGCAAACCCTAGTCGACCAAATCACGAAAACCGCCGCAACGCCGGAGATCACGGTCCCTCCCTGGGGGAAACAGCGACATCGCCGACAAGATCACCATGGGGAGCATGCAGTACCCGATCAAGCTGACGCACCGGTACAGATCCAACGTTCCGTTTCTCCCGGCGAGCATGTTGAAAACGACGTAGAGGAACAGCGCCGAGACGGTTACCCAACCGAGGATGATGCCGAAGTGGATCTTCCCGGCGAGGAGCTGGAAGAGACCGAACATCATGAGGCAGAGGACGGGGCCGGAGAGATCGGCGTCGTCGTGGAGGTTAGGGTTGGCGGAGCGGAAGGGGTTGAGGATCGACGTCGTTTTGCTCCAGATTTGTTTTGTGTTGATGCCGAGTTCTTCGAGGAGAGGGGGTTCGTCGTCGAAGTTGGAGAGGGAGTTGGAGGAGCCGAATTGTGGGGCAGGGAACGACGTCGTTGTGGGGCCTATGTCGAAGGACATGAAGGGGATTGGGTTTGGGCTTGGGCGGGGTTGAAACGGCGCCGTTGGACGGCGCTGGAGGGTGGCGGAGGGGCCCGGGTTTCCGCCTGAGGGGAAAACTACTGGGGGGACGTTGAATTCCTTCGACATTGGAGGGGTTCTTTTTATTTTTATTTTTTTCTGGGGAAATGATTTTCGAGGAATGGAGTGATTGGAAGGAATGAAAATTGACAGGGAAATGGAAGTGAGAAACTGACACAAAAAGGGACGAACGTGATTGTGGTATCAGTGTGTAGAACAGAAGAATAAGCAAATAGAATGAAATTCAGCTGTAACATAAAAATTGATTTTTAGATCTATTTATAATCCAAATTTTTTTTAAGGTTAAAGTAATGTTTTGGTCCCTATACATGACACTGATTTTCAATTTGGTCCATATACGTAAAAAGTTATCAATTTGGTCCCTATACGTGACACTGGTTTTCAATTTGGTCCCTATACGTAAAAAGTTATCAATTTGGTCCCTATACGTGACACTGGTTTTCAATTTAGTCCTCACCGCTAATTGGCCCAGATATAAGAGGACCAAATTACAAATTATTGTCACATGTAGGGGACCAATTCAACAAAAAAAAATATTGAAATCGGTCCCTACATGTGACAATTATTTTCAATTTGATCCTTACATGTGATAATAATTTGCAATTTTTGGTCACTCTTATATAGGGACCAATTAGCTGTGAGGACCAAATTGAAAACCAGTGTCACGTATAGGGACCAAATTGATAATCAGTGTCACATATAGGGACCAAAAACATTACTTTAACCTTTTTTTAACGACTTTCACAAGTAATATTTGGACCATTGTTTATTTTGCTAAAAAAAATTAATTTTTTTAACAGAATAATCATTTTTTAAAATTTTACTGTTTGTCTTTATTTTTGAAAATAATAAAAAGTAGAAAAAAAATCATTTTTGAAGTTAAAATGAAAAGCAACTGTCATTAACTTTTAGAAAAAAATCAGTTTTTATAACTAATTGTTGTTTAAAAAATGATTTTTTTTATTGTTAACAAATATATTTGCTTCTACTTTTCTTTAAAATCTTTAAAAATAATCACTAAATTATTTTATATCAAAATAATCAATTTTTTAATCTTAAACAAATGGTTCTTAATTTCTAGAAACCAGTAAAAAAAAATATATTTGATTTCCAAATGAAATCAAATTTTTTTGTTAACTTTTCTGTTGATCTATTATTTTTAATTTTAATAATAAAAAAAATACTTTTCTATAAAAAAAAACTACTTTATGATAGTTAAATACTCCTTTATCATAGTAATAATCATATAATAACAGTACCAATGACCAAAAAAAAAGTCATTATAAAAAAAAAAAAAAAACAGCACCAGCTCATAAAAAAATAATAATAACAGCACCAAAAAATATTATATATATATATATATATATATATATATATATATATATATATTTTCAGCACCAAAAATTGGTAATCATATAATAAAGGGATCCCAACATGTGATTGATCCAAGTGGTAACGAGCTTGACCCCTTAAGCAAGTGGCCAGAGATTTGATCTCTGCCTCTTACATATGAAGAAAAGCTAGTTGGGAGAGGTTAGCCCTTCAATATTGTCCAGTACCTCGTTTTCGTAGTTGCGACTTGCCTTCGAAGGATATCCTCAAAAAAATAATAATAATAAAGGAATCGTAGTGAGAACACTTTATTTTTTTTTATTTTTTTTGGTACAAGAAGGGGCTTAAAGCCCAATTAAATAATGATTCTTTATTATCATTGTATTATAGAATTTAAAATTTTCTTCTCACGACAAGCGAATTTAAGATAATACTACTTTTGTGTTTAAAAATAAAATAAAAAAGTTTAATTGTTAAGCATTGTCAGTATAAAGTTTTTTACACTGTCAACCAATCACAAATCATGATATTGAATACTTTTAAGGTGATTAGGATAAGAGTCAAAGATTTTCAATGATATGACAACTTATGATTGGTTAACAATGTAAAAAAAATATACACTAACAGTATATATCAATTAAACTCAAAATAAAATACTATTTTTATATCTTGTTAGTTTAAAATTTTCTTAAACCATAAACTAATTATAAAGTCGTTATGTCCGTAGAAAAATTATAAGTCGTTATATCATTTTTGTTGTTTATTATCATAATTATTATAAAAATAGTTTATAAAATGATTTATAGTTGATTAATAGTGTAAAGAAATTGAGCTTAATTTTAGAAGATTTTTATACTGTTATCCAATAATATTTTAATAAATCAATATTATTTTTATTTTTTTCTCTTAATTATCCAAAAAAGCTCATGTCTAAATGTTGATAAATGTTGGTAATAATACATACTACTTTAATCTAAATAACTTTACTTAATGTATATATGAAATAATATATTTGAATCCTCTCCTATTCTTCTTTCATTTTTTTCTCTCATGTTTGAACATAAATCGATCAAAACTTGTTTCTATGTTTTTCTCCACGAGAGAACATAAGGGGAAAAAAAAAAAAAGGATAAAAGAAGAGGAGAGGGGTCTAAATCCATGAAATATCCGGTCTAATCTCCATTCCATTAAAAAGATAATGTGAAGTATACCAAAAAAAAAAAAAAGATAATTTGAAAAGTTAAAAAAAATAACGATAACTTGAAAAATATTTTTTTTAATATAGATAAAAAAGTAAAAAAAACACTAAGAATAATGGAATATATTGCCTCTGAAATGTGCCACGCAGGATGGAGATCCTCTGTCTCACTTTCCTATCACATTCTCTGTCCCCCATCAATTACAATTTGCCACTTAATAAAATAAAATCTTAACTCATTAACACTTATGTACTTCCTCAGTTTTTGATTGGTTTGGGACATCGAGACACCATTTTCTGGGACAATAGATTTGTAATAATCCAGTGAAAAGAAAAAGAAATGTGCCACGCACAACAGCTTTTCCACTGTGCGCAATCCCATTGGTCAAGTGACGGCACGGCATAAGAGATCGACGCGGTTTCCCTTTCGCATTGTGGTTTGACCTCTTTATCTTTCCTTAATCCCCAAGACAACACAAACAAACACTTATAAAACTCTTCATAAAATCCTTCACTCCCCTTTCTCCTTCTTCAACAGAGGAAGACAACCCTCTCCAACAATGAATCATCAGTAACTGTATCACATTCACAACTTCCCAATTCAATGGATGATGGCCCACAACAACACAACGAAGAAAACCCAGATTGGGACACCTTCTTCGACCAATTACCCGAACCCTCACTAAACGATGATTTTCTTCATTTTCTCCACTCCGAGGACGACGCCGTTTTAGCAGCCACCCCCGATGATCATCGCTCGCCCAACACCGTTCTCTCTGAGATTGAGAACTTGTTGTTTGCTGACGAGGACGACGTCGTTCCCGCAACCCCGTCTTCCGAGGCTGATTACGACAAGCTCCTCGCAGAGATACTCGTCGATGAGCCGCCACCGCAGCCGCCGCCGCGTGGCGACTCCGACGATGGCTCGAGCCCTTCCGACAGAGTTGTTGCCGTAACTACTGATGAAGATGCTGCGGATGAACACTTGACCAAGAAACAAAGAAGGTAAACAATGGGTTCTATGTTTCTTTTTTCTTTTGTTTCTTTTTGTTTTTTAATGTTCGGTTTTGATTTTGATAATTTGTGCTACAACCACTATAATTTGTTGTCAGATTTTGTTCACCTAATTTTTGTTGTTGTAAAGTTGTGTGTGAGTGCATGTTTGCCTTAATTTTTTTTTTTTTAAGATTTTGTTATTGTTGGATGTATGCTGTAGATATTGCAGTTTGATGTTGTTGGGACCAGGATTTAATAAATATCAATGTAGTAATGTGATATCATATTTAGATTAATTGAATATATTTCATATTTATTTTCCTTGCATTTTTGTCTAAAAGTGGTGCATTAAAAGTTGTTGCCACCCTTTTTTGCTAGTGTTTTTTTTTCTTCCAATTTTTAGGACATTTTTTATTGTTTGGTCCTGTTTGATGTTGTTCATGGTTTTAAATTATGGTTATGGTTACCTTATGTTTATTGGAAAATACGGTTAATGCGGCATCAATTGTGGTTGTGATGTGGTTCCGAAGACTACTAAAACTTCAATATTGTAGCCCCAAGTCCAACTGAAATTGGGGACCACAATTTAAAACTTGCATGGGTGTTGATTGCAGGATAGATATGGACGTTGATGTAGTGATGTGTTATCAGATTTTCTATAATAAACATCGAATTTGTAATTTTCATCAAATTAATTTACATTGATTGATTTTTTCCTTGCATTCAAAGAACTGTACTGGAAATTTGAATTTGATAGAGTCCAATCGGGTTTATTGATTCACGTAGCCGACTTCAGTTAGATGTTAGTGGAATAAGCTTTGTTCTTGTTGTGTTGGTTCCGCAAAGATTTCATTGAAAACAGAATGTGGGATGGGGCTTCTTATGATGATTATGGTTCTAAGGATTGTGTTGAACATCTGACTTTTCAGGCAGATGAGGAATAGGGATGCTGCTTTGAGATCAAGAGAAAGGAAGAAGTTGCATGTGAAAGACCTCGAGATGAAGAGTAGGTATTATGAAGGGGAATGCAGAAGACTGGGGTATTTGCTCCAGTGCTGCTATGCTGAGAACCATGCCTTGCGGCTTTGCTTGCAATCACGTGGTGCTGCATTTGGTGCTCCTATGACCAAGCAGGAGTCTGCTGTGCTCTTGTTGGGTAAGGCTTGTGAATCTTATTGCCTCTGCTTCTATTTTTTTTTTTTTTTGTCATTGCTGTTATAATTTAGCCAAAAGCCATCTAGAAGACAAAGGGAGCCAACAGAAACTTCATTTGATTATTGTGGTTTCATGATTGCATGGTTGGGGAATTTGGCCTGACAACTTGGTTGGTTTCTTGAACGATTCTTGTGCATATGCTTTATGTTATCAACTGATCATCTGTTGGCTCTATCAGAACCTTATAACCTTATCTTAAGTAAATAAAAATTGTTAAGAATATATTCTTTCATGCCAACTTGATATAAGAATTACCAATGTGGGTGCCCAGATCATTCTGGGATAATAAGCTTTTTTGAAGTTGTTAACTATTTTGTTATTTGTCAATCTTATAACCATCTTGTTCTTTTCTTAATTGTTTGTGGAGCAGATGTTCACATCGTATTTATAGGTGTTCTCATGGATTTTGCAAACCTATAGTACTGAGTGAATTGTTTATATTTAGGCATGTTGTATATGAATTGAGAAATTTTATGGGTGGATTAAATCATGTGTAATAGATGACAGAATCATTAAATGAATTTTGGACTCCACCTTCTTTAGCTAAAATGTAAATATTCTGTTTATACCAAAATCAGAACATCTTTTTAAAGCATTTAATTACCAAACCACTCAGAACAAGAAGATTCATTTTTAGGCTTGCGAAACAAAAGGTGATTTTAAGATTTCAACAAAAAATCTCCGAGTCCCATGTGACCATCATTAGTATAGAAAGAGCTTTATGAAGCTGGCTTAATGGAGTTCATGTTAATTAGATCGTCATTGGTTTTAAATAATGATCATCTCCATGTTGCAGAATCCCTGCTGTTGGGTTCCCTGCTATGGCTCATGGGCATCATTTGCCAACTCAGTCTACCCCTGATGCTGTGGTTAACAGAAGTACTTCCAAGAGGAAACATGGAACAGAAGAAAGGTCTAAGAAAGGTGATTCTAAAAGGACCAGAAAGTAAGATCCCTGGGTATTTCCAGGTGCAATCGTTTGGAAAGAGTAGAAGATGCCGGGCTTCAAGAACAAAGATGAAATTGGATTTTCTCTTGTTCTGTTACTTCTGAAGTGGGGCCTTTTATGTTTTTTCTTTTATTTTCTTCGTTCTTTCTTTTTTATTTTATTGTGGTTGTAGATAGGGATAGTGATTATGCAAGATATAAACGAGTTGGGGTTCTGGTAATTTGCACTTTCAGCTGCTATGTGGTTTTAACTTATAGCAGGACTATAATGTTATGTTCCTATAATGGAAACTACTTTTGTTTTTGCTGTTAGGACCACATTGAAACTTTTTGTTTGCTATGAGAGTCGGTTCCTTTGCACTTTTATTACGTCTGGTTTTGTTTAATATGGTTAAAATATGGTTATATTAGCTTGTTGGTCCTTATAATTTTATTGAATTTAAACAAATCTTTATAGATTAAAAGTGTTTAATGGATGCCTGTGTTTCTAGAAAAAATAATAGGTTCTTACTTGTTAATAGTTCTAGAATTTTTTAAATAGACCTTTATTTGCTAACAGCCTTTAACCTTCCCTAAACTATTAGGACATATTTGAAAGATTCAAATACATTTTAAGGTCCTTTCAATTGTGCTGTTTGTCAACCTGTTTGCAATTGGAGCAATGGGTTGAAATGTTAGGTTTTTCCCCACTACATATTTTTTTTTGTTTACTTTTGTTATGGGTGAGTACTCCTAGTACTCTTGTTTATATTTGTATACATGTCAATTGCTTATCAAAAAAATAAAAAATAAAAAATATGTTGTTTGTTAAAGAGGTCCTTATAATGTATATATAATTAAAGTGAAGATTGCTGTTGAAGTAGTAAAGGTTAGTTGGAACTCTAAAGCTGTCTTTGGTGAATTGTATTATTCCATTTTCTTAAGATAATTTGGGGTGTATATCCTGGTACAGCTTATCTAGTGGGTTGATGTTGTCATCTTAAATTATATAAAACTCCTTGCTAGTTAGTGCCAGTTTGTTTTAGCTTTATAAAAACGCAAATGGACCTTCGCTGAAATGAACTCGGTTGAGCAGTATCCATTGACTTTCACCTGTTAAGACAGTGTGTACAGTTTTACACTATATTTGCACCCTAAATTTTACACACTAGTATTACATTGATATTTGGTGTGTGTGTGTATATAACAAAACAGCAGAACTACTTCTGTACTAACTTATGGAATGACTTGTGTGGTATAGAATACCTAGTCATGGTGGACAATTAAATTTACCTTCTATATAGTAGGTTTATGTTATTTATAAATGAGTCAAATAGTTCATTTAAAAAGAAATCCTCCATCTATTCACATCTTAGTATTTTTATGATTCATACATATCACTTCATCACTAACATTTTTTCCCCACAAAACAGTAACATCATTTCATTTGTTATAAAACATTTTCATAATAGTAATACATTTATTATTTATGCATACCACTTAACTAAAATTATCTCAATTTTTTTTTTTTGCACTACCTATTTTGGATAAGCCTTCTCAGGCTGATGAACTTTGAAGTAAGTTTTCCACATAAGAGGGCTAATGTACATGGTGGAGAATCGACGCTTTTAAATTAACATCTTCTTAGGTTACCTTGGGGCGATGTCAATAAAGCTACACTAGCTCATTGTTTATTTCACAAAATCATAAGAATAATTACTGGAAAGTTTATAATTTTCAAGATGGTACTTCTGTTCAAGGAAGGGCCAATGTAAGAATCATTTAAGATGGCAGGAGCTAAGGTAACAGTCCCGGATGACTGCGCCATTCCTATCCTCATCCTAAGTTTGTTTTCTTGAGGGAGTTCCTATCCTCATCCTAAGTTTGTTTTCTTGAGGGAGATAATGAAAACAAGTTCAAAATGTAAAGATGTGTAGCTTGTAAAGATAGATGGTATAATAAGTGGTGTTTTGTCAATAAATTTTGAGTTATGCTATTTGTACAACTCACTTAAATATTTATACAGTATTTTTATACTCCAATACACTTGTATAAGTATGTTGTCCCATATACAGTATCCTCTCGCCTGGTTATTCAAATTTCATTTTCAATAAATTTTTTTGAGGGGCATTTTAAAGAAAAATATTATTATTAAAATGAAATCAAATGTGTTATTTAAGAGGAAAGAGGTGATGAGTTGTATGAGCTCTTGCTAGCACAAACCTTCCTCTGCCAGTGCTATGGGAAGTTCTTCATTTGTAAGTTATCAGTATTCTGATAAGAAGACAACAATGACATTCTAACAAAAGATTAAGTTATCATTAACATTAAGTGATTTATAGGGCCTACCTATCTCTGTCATGCTAGCAATTTACAATATTATCAATCCTTTTGGATCAAAACTATAGACAATTTGTACATATTGTGTAACCAAATCTACACCAAGTATATCGTTATCATATCTGTCATCCCTCCTCCCCAAACTCTTGGGTGAATCGCTCATGCACCTCAAGATCAGCCTTACTAACAGTTGGCTTCTGTCTTGCTAATACTTTATCAAAATCTGCTCTAGTGATGGGTGGAGGAAGAATCTGCATAAGTCATCAACTAACATAATGAGAAGAGAGAAGAAACCTAGAGCAGCCTATCTACTCTTCCATAGTAGGTAGGAACCGAAAAAGAAAAAATTAGAAACAAATGGCTTTTTTCAATTAGTTTTCCAGTTAGTTTAGAAAGGGAAAAAAAAAGGAAGTTTATCAGGACACAATAAAAAGAATAAGAACTAAGCTCAATTACCTCTGATAACTTATTATAGAACCATAAATAAAGAATTCCTATTGCATTCTCATTTTATCAACTTCTAAACAAGGATTCATTCAAACTATTTAAAAAAAAAAAAAAATTGCCTCTAATTGCAAATCCAGGAAACATTAACAAGGCAATTATCTTAAGTTGTTCATTAGAAATCCATTGACTTTTTTGCTTTACTAGCTTGGCAACAATTCTAGGAACAACTCAAAATCAGAAACTTTCATGTAAATTTCAGTTTCCCAACCAGCATGTACCTTTGAAGCAAGGCCTTGTGCATCAAGTTCCTGCAGGCTAATATTAACAGCTCCTCGTCGAGTAGGTTCACAAGGAACCCACATTCCTTTAGAGGTTTTCCTGAAGTATTTAGCATCTTGTGTTTTACGGACAGGTTCAAATAGTACATCCTTAACCTGAGCAAGGGGGGTGGGAAAGTATTGCAGTTTAAGAGAAAGCCTGAACCAGAAAATCTGACAGCTAATACTGCTTAACAGAAAGCTAAGGCTTACACAAACAGAAATATCTGAACCAGAAAATCCATCTGTTTTTTGTGCCAATTCTTCAAAATCTTTTTCAGTAAGGTTATGAGGAGTATCTCCAAGATGCACCTGCACATATCAAACTCCTTACAGAAAACATGTTGACAAGGCCATTGTGGAAGTTCTGGCATCCTTTGTAAGTGATACATACATGCTTGAAATATTTTATACCTTAAATATGTGCTGCCTTGCCTTCAGGTCAGGGAGAGGGATGTATATCCGTTTGTCAAAGCGCCGTCGAATGGCCTGCATAGATTTTACTTTAGGCTCAAGAAACAATCTACCAAGAAATAATTTCATTCTAGTTCAACAGACTCAAGGGTGATTTTCCCACCTGATCCAGAGCATAAGGAGTATTTGTGGCCGCAAGAATAAGAACTTTGTGATCATTTTTTCCCACACCCTGATATGTACGAAGTTAGATATACAAAGGCAGTAAAAGAAATAAAACTAGAAATCTTTTTACACAAGAAAATGATATTAAGAGCACTAACACTCGCCAGATATACATATACAAATATCAAGACTAAACACCATTTGGAGCAGGGTGAAGGGAGGGGGGACTGTGTGGGGTATGCCACTGTCCCCCCAACAGTATCATGTTTGGTCCGACACCCCTCAAATTAATTTTTTTTAATGCTATATATGTTTGGTTTGGTATTAAATTTCTGGCTCCACTCTGAATGTAGAACATCTACCATTGTGATGATAAACCCCACAAACTGCAGCCTGTAAACCCCACAAACTGCAGCCTGAGAACGACTGAAATATGAACTTTATATTCATGAAGGTGTCAATAACCCAATTTAGGATTTGGGTGTAGGTGGTGATAGGACAACTTTTGAAGGCTCTCCATGCAAAGTGTTGTTGGTACTGAAGGTTTGGGTGAAAATTCTAAACTTGGCTATACTCAGAAGATGAATCACATGCCCTGCTCCTTAGTCCTTGATGGAACCTTGTTGTATCTTCTTTTTTTTTTTTTTCTTTTTTGGGGTGGGTTGGAGAGGGGGGGATGAGGGCTAGATCCACCTGAGTCCTTTCCATGACCTGATTCCTTTCCATGACAGCGATGAACAACGAATTGATCCCAATGGTCTAGGGGACTCTCTGGTCTTCAGAGAACATTCTTGTTCAAATCAAGGGTTTCATATTCCCCAAAATCCATACCAGCAAATCGAGAGAAGGGACATCAAAGTGAGTTTATTGAGATTAGTGGGATAAGGCCTCCATACTTGGTGAGTAGGGAGAAATCACGGAATACATGAGCATGGAAGAGCAGATAAATCCATGGCTACGGGCCTACAAGGATTGGATACTGATCCAATAATCCAGAGTTTAAGTTCAATAACAGATATGATCTTTCCTAACATTAAGGGCTTGTTATCATCAAACTAATCTGTGTGAATGATGGATATCAAGATAGGTAACGGAATTGTCAAACAAAGTTGAATTGATTTAGAAGTATATCTCAAGTGCAGCGACTCAAGGGAATTAAGTAATCTGATTGATTAAAATTGGTAACCAAACCAGAAAATAAGAATAAAATGCTTTTCAAAATAATCATCTTAAATACCATATATGAACAGGGAAGTTACTTGTACAAGAGAAAGGGAAAAATAAAAGTAAACGAAATGGTTCACTATGTTCCAAAATAAAAGGTAACACAAACAGCAAAGAGAAAGCAGACATTTTTAGATTGTTTCACATAAGGTTTCTTGGTTTTTCCTCTCCCTCTAATTATTGGGCTATTCTCTGTTTGCTCAACTGTTGTAAGTTCTAACTAGGGCTTCTATTGGTCTTCTTCTCACATGCCAACATTCTCATCTCTGCTAAACTTATCTTCTGCTCCTGTTGCACTCTACTATCCAATGTGTAGTACCATAAAGCATCATCGCTCTTATGATTAGATACAAGGTACCTAAACTACGTGAGTTTTGTATGGTATGATCTCCAATTTTCACCTCTAAGCCATAGACACATCTTACTAAACTTGCATTTCATATACTCCATTTTATTTCTGCTTAAATGGAAAACATGTGACCGCAAAGCTTCCCTTCATAACTCTACTTTACCATTTATGCCCTCTCTCGACTCTCCCACTAGGACTATATCATTTGCAAAATAATGCAATGAGGCATTGGTTCCTGGATACGATAAGCCAGAATGTTCAAAACCAAGGTAAAAAGACAAGGGGCCAAGGTTGACACTTGTTGTAAACTTATGTTTATAGGGAAATCCTCTACGACCCTAACACGTATTCCCACACTGATTTTAGCCTCATCTTACATATTCTTGATCGCCTGAATCTAAGCAACTCGAACTCCCTTCTTCTCCAGTGCTTTCAACAATATTTCTCTCAGCACCCTATCATAGGCCTTTTCTAGGTCAATGATGAATATGCATGCCATAGAGATAAGTTTATCTTTGGATTTGATAACCCTCAAAGGTTAGGCCTTCTACAAATCTTAGTATAGTTTATAGTTCAATAGCAAACTATTTATTATTCCATTTCAAGAACAACTAATGCTTTTTCTGATTTGTCATAATGGATTGCAAAACATAAAATTGAAGTTAAAGGTACGACAGCAATTAAAATTCATTGACAAAATCCACAACTCCAACTCATCTTATATGAAGTTGAAGTGGTCTTAGAATTGTCACTTGTCATCTCATGGTGTGACGATATGAGATGTTGGCATGATCTATTCTTAGAATATGACTAAATTTGTTTCTGTGCCTGTTTGTTATTGAGGATGGATAATTTACAGAATAGATCTAAGTAGACATTCTGCTAATGGTTATTTTATTTTAGGGATATGTTGTAATCAAAATTGAACATGACTAAAATCCCCTAAAATATTATCTAATTCAAAATTATAAAGTATGTTCACAGAAATAACCTCTACTATGCATATGCAATACTTAAAAACATTCATGAAATTAACAAAATCTTAATGCAAGATGCAGTATAAGGCATAAAAAATACCTGCATTTGCACTAGAAGTTCTGTTTTGATTCTTCTAGATGCTTCACTTTCGTTGCCTTCGCTTCGTTGACCACATAAAGAATCTATTTCATCGATAAAAATAATTGAAGGAGCACTATCACGAGCCATTTGGAAAAGATTTGAAACCAGCTTTTCACTTTCACCCATCCACTTGGAAACAAGATCCGATGATGAAACACTGCATAATGCATATATAGAACATATACACCTGAGATATCAACTAACTCGTTAAATGTAACTTTATTTTGTAAAAACATCATATCCTTGGTTGACCTATGTGGGAGAGAAAGAGAAGCAAACACTGGCAGACCAATTACTTTGAACAATAAAACATTATATGCAGCCAGATATGTACTTAAAGGATAATGGGTGACATATTAACAAACAAATTAAAAATGCAGGCAGTATGTATTACACTTTCTTATTGTCAAATTTACAAAGATCTAGCATATAATTGATAAATCTCTGATGCATGTGCGCACTTGTGTTTGTGTTTGTATTATGAGTGGATAGATGGCTAGTTGTACTCCTTACTTTTGCATTCGGCCACACATTTGAGTCATTCAGTAACCTGCATGCTTCATTAAAATTATCTGGCAAACAGGATAATCTCATCAAAGTATAGCATCAACTTGCCTAAGGGTTTCACTCATAATAGAGGCACATAGTGCCGTTTTTATATCTTTAAAATTTGATGACTTGATATGATGAATGCTCATATACATTTGTGTAAATGCTTCGTAAAATGAACTCTTATTGGAATCTTTGACATCCTGATGAGTTTTCTTATCATGCAAGAATGATAGCAAGTATACAAAAACCAATTTTTTTTCTTTGTTTTCTCCATTAAAGAAAATATTCTTCACTCCTACCATTACCACTTCATTTCATGAAATATTTTCTTCGAAACTAAGCCTGTACTTTAACAAGCAGTTAAGTCAAAAGCAAATTTGAAATTTGATGTAACTTCGGTAAGATGGGAAGGAAAAAACCAGAATTAGGAATGTCATTTCTTAAACAAGTTACCGCTATTTTTATTCTAAAGGATGAACTCTTTTTCCCAGTATGTACATATGTAAACAAATGTAACCATTTGCTAATGTAACTATTACTATTTATCTAACAACTTGCTTTTGCGAATATTTTGGAAACAAATCGAATGCGTGAAAGCATATTCATATGATCATATCCTTTTGTACTCTGATCCTTTCCTCTTTTTGAGTAAAATACACATACAACTTACTAGACAATAAAACAAGTAGTGCTTCACTATGGAGAACTGTGTATCACTATCATGCAATTAATTAACTTCTAAAGTACTCATAATTAATGATTCAGGTGTAAGCACATTATTCTCAAGACACTTTAGTGAAACATATTCTTTCTCACATAATTTATTAATAGTAAGTAATTATGATAATCCACTCACCCTTCTCTTTGATTTTAATTCAACAGAAAACAGGTTTCTAATGAGTCATGGGGATCACACACATACATGTTGGCGGTCCAAAATTAAGAGAAATCTAACTATATTTCTCAAATCCACAACTTCATTCCAAGTTTCAGTTGCAATTTCTTATAAAGTGATGATTTCATTCTTTCCATTATATTAATCTGGCCAGTTGTTTCTATAAAAATTATTAAAAAATGGTTAGTTGTTCCCGCATAAACTCTATCTGTTCCGATAAATTAATATCCTATGAGACAATACTAGAAGTGAGCACAAGCAAGAGTGGAAAAAGAAAAGAGATATATATCAGATTAGATATTGAGGAGGAAAGTTGCAAAGGTATGATAGTAGGGTATCAACAAAGGGGGCCAGTTCCCGCAAGATAAGGGGTTGGAGGTGTAGTGTAAGAACACCAAATTATATTAATCTCAGTAACCCAAAATTCAAGAAAGCAATTCGATTCAGTTTATTGAGGTCCAGATGAACCAAATACAGGCTCAGACTATTCCCAAAATTTGGATTTACCAATAAGAACTGGAAGTGAAACTTTCCTTCCTTTTAATGAAATGGGCTATCAATAAATTGGGGTTAATGGAACGTTTGATACATCAAAAGTAAAGTAAAAGAAAATAGGAAGAGTTTCATGATCAAATAAACTTTATAAGGACAGCTTACTAACTAAATATTAGAGGTTAAGTTCACTTCCTACAGTCTGTGTTGTCTTTAATTGTGTCCTAGTCTCCCATGTATTCATGAATAAAATACCTGAAGAATGTTGAGTCTGCTTCTGTTGCTACTGCCTTTGCTAAGTAAGACTTTCCTGTTCCAGGTGGACCATATAATAGAAATGCTCTCCATGGCTGTCTCTTACCTAAGCGAGTTTTTGATGACATCAAGTTGTCAGCAAGATTGAGATTTGAGATAGTTAGTCTGTGAAAAATAATCTTGGATTTTGATGTCCTAAGATGATAACTCTCCAATTTGAGATAGTTACATAGTAGCAATGATCTTACAGCAAGCATTGTCATAAGATGTTATGATTGATTCAAGCATCAACATGGCAAAGTTATAAAAAAAAATAATAGTAATAAATTCACTGCTTCTGAGCTTAGGGGTTTGGAGAATCCAATTTCCATACCTCCAAGACTACAAAGCAATAAAACAAGCATTAGGGATGGTTTTTCGAATTGATAATCAGTTGAAATTTGAAACATGTGTCCGAGTGTCCAGAGGTCACAATTAAATCCCCAATTATTGACTTCAATTCATTGCAACATATTTTGCATCTGTTGTTAAAGACCTAAGGTTAAAGAGAGCTTGATTGCAGATAAATTCCATGATTGATTTACTATCTTATACGCAAAATCAACTCAGAATGTTAGTCACCAACTGTCTTGACCAGAGTAAAGGCTTATGGGACTGATTTCCCTTTTCATTTTTAACTAATATAATTTCAAGGTTTCATTAAGGCATAATTCTGGTTGAAAAAAAAAAAAAGAATGCATGTACACAACACCGTGCAATTCCAAAACTCACCACTTAAATATACTGTCCATGGCATGACCTAACCTAACGTACTCACAGAAAAGCAACAATCTACAGTGTGTGTACAGACATTGAAACAGAACCAAGTAATACCATAAAGGCATAAACCCAAATGCAAGGATCTAATCATCATAGATCAGTAATAACTGTAACAAACGACAACAACTTCAACAGCAACAACATCAAAGTCATTTTCCATTAAGTGGTGTCAGTTACATGAATCAAACAAACAGTTTGCTCTGTTGAAAAAATCATGATTAAGTTACATACCAGTGAAAAATTGTGGGAACTTAACAGGTAATATGACAGCCTCTTGTAATGCCTGTTTGGCACTCTCAAGCCCTGCAATATCACTCCATCTGACATTTGGCTTCTCTTTGATAATAACAGAATCAAGAGCAGCCTTTAGCTTTGCTTGCTCAGGATCCTCCTTGTCTCTATCTCCTCCCCTGCTTGTCTTTGTCTTTGGCCTTAAATTATCTGCTGCATCACTATTCAACTTTGGTTCACTACCTCCTGCATCGAGAATGGCGCGAATCTCCTCGGCCCTCCTCAAGTACTGAGCAAATTTCTCAGTTATCGTCTCCTTGATCTTAGGGTTCTTCTCATACTTCAAATGGGCCTTTAAGTACTCCAAAGCATTCATATAAAGGGTAAATGCCTTCTTATAGTTTCCAGCATCATCTTCATGAACTGCCTGCTTAACATACTCAGCAGCATGCTCCTTAAAATTGCAATACATTCTCAGATTACCAGAAATTCAAACAATAACCTGAATACTGATCCTACCCTTTTACTATGTTTACATTAAACTTAAGACCCTTTTGAAATTATTAACCGTTGAATACACTCAAACCCCAGAATCCCCTATATACAGTGTAAAACACATAAACCCAACAACATTAAATTATGTCACTTTCTTAACATTAACAGACAAATAATACTATAGAATTACAATACCCTTATTAAGCTATTTGATATTCTTATACACATGTGAAACAGCTATAACCCAACAAACTATTCCAAAGTACAAATATGATCAAGCCCTTTAAAAGCCCATTATTTTGATCTGAAGGAAGAAAAAAAAAAGGAAAACTTTGAATTTATAGAAATGATCAAAACCTAAATGAACCCAGATATACAAGTCTGAGAGAAATCAAAGAAGCATGGAACCGGGACGAGATTGAGAGGGTCGATAGCTTTTTCCTTCCCAACCACTCTTTCCTGCGTTCTAACTAATAAACTATTGGTAAAGATTGAAACTAATAAACCATATGGGTTAGTTCAATATTTTTCACGTGGGAGTAAAACAAAATTGGTAGAAAAGTTTGGATAAAATGTTATGTCTAAACATCTAATTTGGTCCAAAAAAAAAATCATTGGTGTATTTTTGGTCCCTAAAAAAAATTTAATCATTTTATCCTTCAAATTTATAAACACGGGATATGTTAGTCTCTCAAAACAGTTTCAACATCCGTTTACTGACCTAAGCCTATATGTCTCGTTAACCATCTAGTTTGACACGTTGGTAGTTCTACGTGACTTGTGATAAATTTCCACCACAAAAAAGAATGAAAAATGAAAAAACATGCTCAGTCTTTAGGTACTTAAGTTATTGTGCACGTTTGTTCACTTGTCTTCATTTTTTAAAATGAAAATTCATCATAAGCCACACAAGGCCACCGATGGATCAAGCAGGATGGGGTTTTTTTATTTTATTTTTTATAGGCAATTGTTAGTAAGTTAAATGTTATGTTAGTTTTCTCCTTTGTTAGGTTTGAATCATGGATCTCCTGCTCCTTAACACCTTATACTCTTAACTCAAACCAGTTGATCTACCCAACACCCCCCATCAAGCAAGATGGTTAACTGACGCATAGGCAAGTAAAAGGATGTTGGAACTTGTATGAGGGACTAACATATTCCGCGTTTGTAAATTTGATGGACTAAATGATTAATTTATTTTTTTCAGGTACTAAAAGTGTACCCATGATTTTTTTAGGGACGAAATTGGGCATTTAGTCAAAATTTAAAAGATTAAATTAATCGTTTGGTCCATATAAGTAACAATAATTTTTAATTTGGTTTCTATAAGTGAAAATTTTGAAATTGGTCCCTATATGTACAATTATTTCTAATTTGATTCTCGATGTTTTATTGTAGTTTGTTGGAGTTAAAGTATAAGAATCATATTCAAAATGATTGTCATATGTATGGACCAAATTCAAAATTATCATCATGTAGAAGGAGCAAAGGGGAAATAATTATCATATATAGGGACCAAAAAATTTTGAATATGGTCCCTACATATGACAATCATTTTGAATTTGGTTTCTATACTTTAATTCCAATAAAAGACTCTATAACACAAATAAATGACAAAGACCAAATTAAAAATAGTTATACATATAGGGACCGATTTCAATGTTTTACATATAGAGACCAAATTCAAAATCAATGTTACGTATAGAGACCAAATAATTAGTTTAACCAATATTAAATTATAGCATGTGTGTAAATTGATTCAAGTTAACCATCAGCCCAAAAACCAAACCAAATCAATTATATTGGTTTGGTTTATCAGATCTGATATGATAAAATTCAATTAGACTCGACTTTTCTTGAAACTGCTCAACCTAAACTAACCAAAAACAAATCATTTTGATTGTTTGGGATTTTTTTCCAGTTCTATTACATAAAAAATCGTGGTTAATGACATGTTGAACTTGGTTAATGAGTATACCAAAGATGAGTAACTCATTAACTATCTACTGAGCTGCATTAACCAAGATTTTGTACATCATTAACAATGTTGTCGGTTAATGAGTTATCTCATCTACTACGTGTACCCATTATCCAAGTAAAATACATTATTAACTACGATTTTGAATATTAGTAACCATTATTGATTGTTGTCCCGTTTTCTGTTGTCTAAATAACATTTTTGTTTTTTCACCCCTCAACTACCCCAACCCAACCAGCTACACCTCTAAATTATAGCATTAACTAGTTGTGTTTGCCCGTGGCATATACACAGTTAATAATTTATTTTGTATCATTGTATTAATGGAGTAAATAGTAAAATTTAAAACAATTATCTGGGATGATAATGGGTAAGGTTCGGTGGATAGGGTACTATAGTACTTATCTGTTGTATTGTTTCATGGTTAATACAGTTCAAAAATATGTTTAATGAAGTGTTGAGTTTGGTTAATGGATATACCGAGGTATCGCAACTCATTAACCATCAACTAAACTTCATTTGCCATGATTTTGAATGTCGTTACCACGATTCTCGAATGTTCAAATATAATCAACTACATGTATATTTGAACACCTGGAAATTGTGGTTAATAACATTCAAAATCGTGGTTAATGATGTTTAGTAGATGGTTAATGAGTTGCGACATATTGATTTATCCATTAACCACGTTTTAGAACTGTATCAACCATGAAAATTGTTGTCAAATTTTGTTATCTCATTTTGATGTTCAAATAACATTTCTCTTTACTTATCATCATACCTACATTTTAAAAGAATATTTATACCCAGACACATGCCCGCGTGTGTACTTAAATAGTCATACTTGTACTCATTAATCACACTTTAATTAAATATGAAAAATCAATAAATAAAAAAGAGCATTGATTAAAAATATAATTACAACTCAATTGAAAAACTATTCAAAAATATCCAACTGACGACTTGGTGGTGACCTGCAACCGACGATGACGGGAGGCAACCGTGCACAACTTTAAAGCTATATAGGTGACAAGCGCGCAAATGTGAGAGACAAACAACGATGCCCTCTGGGAGAATGGCATAAGACAGAAAGAAAAGAGCAAAGAAAAAGAAGGATAAGGTATAAGTCAAAATAACATTAATAGAAAAGTTGGGCACTGTTCTTGCAAATTCTGGCAATAAGGACCTGAATTAACAAAGAACAGTATCGCTATTTCTCACAAACGCTCTTAGTTCAAAGGACACTCTTTCATTAAAATCTCTCCCTGAACTAGCAGAGTAAAATGATACAAAATAGCTTAACCTTCTCCCCCCCCCCCCCCCCCCCCCCCCACATACATATATATCCATCCTAATTCAAATCATCCCGCTCTTTTCCTTTGTTCGAGGATAACCACCACCTTCTGGTCGTGGGTTCATTCTCCCCCACGTTCTTTACTTCCATGCTCCCTCGTACCTACAACTGTTCACGATCTTCTCGGCAATCGTTCAACCATAAATTCTCGGCCCAATCCGAGATATAGATATGTCGGATCAATTCTCGGATTGGGCCTACAACCTATAGTTGAGGCCCAAATTATTCCAACAGTACATTAGTCCCCCAAGCTCCGAGTTGGAAAAACGAAGGAGCTTCGGCTTCACCTCTTACATCTTGATAACACATCATTTCCTAGATATTAATAGTTCGGATCATATCTCGGGTTGGGCTTATAACCCATGAATGAGGCCCAAACTAATCCAACAGTACATTAGTCCCCCAAGCTCCGAGCAGGAAATGCGAAGGAGCTTCGGCTTCACTTTTTTTGTTCTCGCCAGATTCGTCAACAATGGCCTAATTCGGAGGTGAGCCTCATTAAAACCTTCTCGGTCAAAAACCCTTCTCGGGAAAAAAGACCAAGTTGAGGAAAAAGAGTACTCACCTAACCGATTATAGGTGCACCCATGTGACCAGATTAAATTCGAATATGAAACGGCTGACAATTTACTCCGCGTATGAAGCAAGCTACACGCTTCCCCATTAAAACCTCGATATCTGCGCACCAAATCTTTAATTACAGCCGCTTTGTCTTTTCATTTCCCATCCGTTACCTGCCCCTTTATCAAGATCATCCCCAACAGCCACGTGTTATTATTTCATCATTACAACCCTTCTCACTCTATTTGAAATATTCACCCCTTTATCTTCCCATCCCTTCCGAATCTCCAACTTCTTGCATTTCTTCTCTGTTCTGCTTCCTTTCTCTTCAACTCGAGCTTCCTCTCTCCCTCGTGCTCTTCCCAACCCCTTCTGCAGGTACGCATCCTTTCTCTGAGCTATTTCATTTACCTGTCATTTTTATAATGCATCATTCCTCTCCTTCATCTACTCCTGAAGTTTTCCTTATTAAAGATTCCTCTTCCTCTAGCTTTTCTTCTGCTACTATGTCTCAACACAGCCAACACGAAGAAACACAGTCTTCTGCTTCCTCTGATTATAATCCTGATCATGGGGTTGTTCTTCCTCCTCCTCCTATAGACCCAGTGCCTGGGTACTCCTGGGTAAACTCTGATGTTTTATCTAGGTTTTCTAGCTTTCAAACCGATGCTTCCATTGCTGAGTTAAGGACCCAAATCCATCTATCCTTCCCTGAAATTGAGAGCAACTTCGTTTGTTTTCCCTGTTCCAGCTTCGATCGAGTATGTATGAGAGCTGCAGAAGAGGACATGCCGTTCATCTTTTTATACAAAACCTTCTTTAGTGAGCTAAAATTGACCCTTCCTTTCTCACCCTTTCAATGTGAAGTATTGAACATGTTAAATATAGCTCCCAGTCAATTCCACCCCAACAGCTGGGCTTTTGTCCGAGCTTTCGAAATCGTCTGCTCCGAATTCGATATAATACCGACGACTGCCAAGTTTTTCCATTTCTTTACCATAAGACTTTTCAAAACTGCTCGCTGGGTGTCTCTCCATAGCCGACATCATAACCGACTTTTCTCCCTCTATACCTCGTCCTACAAAAAAATTCAAAATTGACTTCTTCAAAGTTAGGTCCTCGCCCGACGAATTGTCATTCTTTCTCAACGTTCACGGGGAACCTGCCTTCCCTCTATACTGGACACGATCCCCCTCTCGGATCTCTGACCCGTATCAACTTCTCGATGCTTCCGAGAAGGCAGAGGTCGAATTACTCTATTCTCTTGGGCCGATGAACTGCCAATCTGTTTTGGCACTTCCTAATGCCAAAAACCCTGAAAAATGTTGGCGAAGTAAGCTGCCCCATCTTACTTGTTTTGTCCGTGTTTGTTCACTGTATTATTCATTCTTAACAAATCTGTTTTCTTTTTCCAGGAATTATGACAGGATCCAGGCTATCCTTTGCCGAAATGAGGAAACTCAAACTTGAAAAACTGGGCTCCGAAAAGAACAAAGCACCAACCATCCCCGTCAACGATAACACTGCCTTCTCTCTTGTGGATTCCTTGCTGCCTGTACTTCAACTGAGCATGCGCCTCAGGCTAAAAAACAAAAGCGTGCCGAGAAGATCACAACAATCTTTTCCACTGCAACTGAGAACGAGCTGCCTCCCAGGCCCTCTTCCGAGAAGAGGCTTCACAAACGGAAATGGTTCGACAACTCCCAACACTCCGAGAACTCCTCTCTATGGCATTATGACTTCAACCCCCGATCGCTGATCGACACTCACCTCACCTTCTCGGCAGATGTTGACACTGTCCGCAAATATGGGACTAGCTCTGCCTATGAAGCGGCTCAGACTTATTTACTTAGGTCTGCAGAACTCATCCGACTAGCCGAGAAAGAAAGGTTGCAGACTCACATACAAATGGAAAAAATGAACCTGGATATCACCAGGGTTGAAGGATTGAAGAAAGAATTGCTGGATAAATCCTCGGCCCATGATGCATTAAGCAAAACTTATGAAGAAACACTTGCAGAACTGGAAAAGCTTCTCGTGGATGTGAAAACTGCCACGGATGACAAAATCAAAGCCGAGTTAGATCTCACGGAAGCTGCATCCAAAATCTCGGAATTGACTACACGCCTTCATTCTGACAAGGTTGCTTTAGAGTCCGAAATCGAAGCTATCAAAGTTGAAGCTGCTGACCAGTATGAGAATGGGTTCAATGCTGCACTTGAACAAATTCACATCATAGCCCCCACCGTTGACATATCCGAAGCATATGTCTGGAAAGAAATTGTTGATGGCAAGCTGATTTCCCCACCTCGCTTGGAAAATGTAACCGAGTCTGCCCAACCTGCCGCCCCTGAGAATGCCTCTTTTGAGATTCCTACTGAAGTTTGACTATAACTGAATTCCCGGCATTTTGTGTTCCTTTGCTTTTTCCTCATGAATTGTACTGTTTTGTAATGGCAACCCGAACTTGTTTAATGAAAAATTAGCTTCTTAATTTCGGCTTTGTGTTGTTTAACTACATCTCTTGTTGAATATAAAGTCTGTAATTTACTTCCTTTATCGACAACTGTGTTTTTGAAATATAACATTCCCTTCTCCTCTCTTCAATCCAATCTCCTTCCACCTGAATTGGTTTTGCTTTATGATTCCTCTTCCTTTCTCACCTTCTCAATGATAACTACACTTCTTCTCTTCTATTCAACCGGCCATATCCTTCTTCCAAAACTTCATCCGAGATCTAGCCTTTTTAACTCAACCAACACCTATACCCTTCCAAGAATAACTACTCATTCCACAACTTCCTCATGAACAAGTTACCTTCTCGATTCTACTGACTCCATATCCTTCCTCCGAAACTTCCTTCGAGATCTAACTTTTTTAACTCAAACCAACACCGATACCCCTTCCGAGAGTAAGCAACTCCTTCCATAACTTCCCCATGAACAACTTACCTTCTCAATTCTACTCACTCCATATCCTTCCTCCGAGATCTAACCTTTTTAACTCAAACCAACACCTATACTTCTTCTGAGAATAAGCTACTCATTCCATAACTTCCCAAGAACAACTTACCTTCTCGTCTCTACTCATTCCATAACCTTCCTCCAAGCCTATACCCTTCCCTATCAATAGTTAAACCTTTTTAACTCAACCAACACCTATAACCCTTCTGAGAATAAGCTACTCATTCCATAACTTCCCCATGAACAAGTTGCCTTCTCGTCTCTACTCATTCCATAACCTTCCTCCAAGCCCCTACCTTCCTTTGTTTGAAAGAAAAACATTTACTGAGATCATTACATCCCTCCTTGACCAAACCTTCCTCTTCTTTGTCAAATAACCTTCCTCCGAGGTCATCCTGTGTATTTCCATTTTCGCTTCTTCCTTTTCTCCACCAACATTTTTTTTTAACAACATAAGAATGAAATTCAAAAGAAATATTCAACTTCTTTAATTAATTGACAAGTACATAACATAGGGTGGTGGCCTCATCAAAACCTCCTTAGCCAAAAACCTCTTTTCTATGAGGGAAAAAGACTAAGGTAGGAAAAAGAGTACCACCAAATACAATAAATCAACTGAAATAAAACTTAAGGTGAGAGGCATTCCATGTTCTCGGAATAGCCTTTCCCGATAACTCCTCTAAACGATATGCTCCATTCTCCAAATTATCACTTATTCGGAAAGGTCCGGCCCAGTTTGCAGCCAGCTTCCCCTCGGATTGGTCCTTCCGAGCACTTCCCTGTAACCGCAATACCAGATCTCCAACCTCGAACTTCCTCGGTTTCAGTAATGCATTATACCTCTCGGCAATTCTCCTTCTACATTCTGCTTCTCGTACTCTGACATCTTCTCTGACCTCTTCTATTAAATCTAGCTCTTCCTTCCTCATCTCTTCATTCACCTCTGGATTATAGAATTCCCTCCTTATAGACATCTCCCCAACTTCAACTGGAATCATTGCATCAGCTCCATAAGCTAATCGAAAGGGTGTCTCTTTTGTTGTTGATTGTGGAGTACAATGATACCCCCACAAAATACCAGGTAATTCCTCCGTCCATCTTCCCTTTGCCTTTCCTAATCTCTTTTTCAGTTCGCCGAGGATTACCTTGTTAGCCGCTTCTGCTTGACCATTTGTCTGGGGATGTTCCACCGATGAAAATCTTCTTTTAATTCCAAGGTTACTGCAAAACTCAGAAAATATTCTGTCCGTGAACTGCGTCCCATTATCAGAAATAATCACGGCTGGGATTCCATATCTGCATACAATACTTTTCCACACAAACTTCTGAACTTCGCTAGCAGTAATTCTGGTTAATGGTTTGGCTTTAATCCACTTTGTGAAATAATCGACAGCAACTAATAAGAACTTGACTTGCCCCTTTGCTAACGGGAAAGGTCCGAGAATATCAATTCCCCACATGTCAAAAGGCCATGCTGGAAGAATGCTGTGTAATTCCTCTGGTTTCGTGTGAGGAATCACCGCATGCTTTTGGCATTCATCACAATTATGAGCAAATTCAATGCAATCTAACATCAATTTTGGCCAATAATAACCAGCTCTGATGACCTTTCTTCCGAGTACTCTCCCTCCATTATGCATTCCACAGATACCTTCATGTAATTCGGCCATGACATACTCGGCTTTTTCTTTCGTGATACACTTCAACATTGGGCCATTGATGGCTCTCCGGCATAACACTCCCTTCACAATGGTATACCAACTAGCCTGCCTACTCAACTTCCTGGCCTCTTGAGTATCTTCGGGCAAAACATTCTTTGTCAAGAATTTCCATATCGGTTCCATCCATTCTCTGCTCACTTCTTCAATCACTAATGATGCCATCTCATCTTCAATACTCGGTTTTAAAAGCATTTCTTGAATGACAGTTTTATGTCCCCCAGGAGCTTTAGTACTAGCCAACTTAGACAACAGATCCGCCCAACTATTCTTCTCTCTCGAGATATGTTCAATTTCAAACTTTTCAAATTCAGAAACCAATGAATTAACTATACATAAGTACCTGGTCAAATGTGACTCCCGGGTTTGAAAAGCCCCTCTGACTTGTCCAGTGACTAGTTGTGAATCGCTTCTACACTTGACCGCTTTGACTCCGACATCTTTGGCCAGCCTCAGACCTGCTATCATTGCCTCATACTCAGCTTCATTATTCGATACCTTGAAATCGAATCTCAACGACTGTTCCAAAACTATGTCTCCTGGTCCCTCCAATATCACGCCTGCTCCACTGCCTCTGACATTGGACGCTCCATCTACATACAGAATCCACCAATCTGATTCTGATTTAGGTTCGGGTTGCAACTCGGCAGCAAAGTCTGACAGACATTGAGCTTTCATTGATCCTCTCGGTTCGTACTCGAGGCCAAATTCAGATAGCTCCACGGACCAAGCAATCATTCTTCCAGCCAGCTCCGGCTTCCGTAACACCTGTCTGATAGGATGATCTGTCTTCACTATTATCCGATGGCTTTGGAAATAAGGCCGTAATCGCCTAGCCGCAGTGACCAAAGCAAATGCCAACTTCTCGATCACTTGATATCTTGTCTCCGCATTGTGTAATACCCGACTGATGTAATACACGGGAAGTTGCCTTCTCTCCACTTCTTGAACAAGTACTGCACTGACGGACATATCTGTCACTGATAAATATAAAAACAATTCTTTCCCAACTTGAGGTTTAGTCAGGATGGGTGGAGAACTCAGAAAGGATTTGAAATCTTGAAAAGCCTCTTCACACTCCGGACTCCATTCAAACCGTTGTGGCTTTTTAAGCAACTTAAAAAGCGGCCGAGCCTTCTCTGCTGATCTCGGCAGAAACCTGGATAGCGATGCCAATCTGCCCGCGAGTCTCTGTACTTCTTTGACGTTCAGTGGGCTTCTCATCTCGATGATTGCTCGGCACTTGTCAGGATTCGCTTCTATTCCTCGGTTCGTCAGCATGAAGCCCAAAAATTTCCCACTTTTGATCCCGAAATTGCATTTCTCGGGATTAAGCCGCATGTTGTATTTTCGTACTTGACCAAAGATCTCTCTCAAGTCTTCGGCATGTTTACTCGGTTCCTCAGTCTTCACCACGATATCATCCACATAAACCTCCATGTTCCTTCCGATTTGACCTTCAAAAACCCTGTCCATCAGCCTTTGATAGGTGGCCCCCGCATTCTTCAAGCCGAATGGCATAACCTTATAGCAGTAGTTTGCTCTGTTTGACATGAAAGCAGTTTTCTCTTCATCAGGTGCATGCATTCGGATTTGGTTATATCCCGAATATTCATCGATGAGACTGAGAACTTGGTACCCTGACGCTCCATCTACTAGCTGATCAATGCTGGGTAAAGGATATGAGTCCTTAGGACAAACCTTGTTCAAATCTGTATAATCAGTGCACATACGCCACTTCCCATTTGACTTTTTCACCAAAACGACATTTGCAAGCCAAGTTGTGTACTTTACTTCTCGAATAAATTCTGCATCTACCAATCTTTTAGTTTCATCCTCTATTATCTTCCTCCTCTCCTCCCCTATCTTTCTTTTTTTTTGAGAGACAGGTTTGGCTCCCGTACAAAGGGATAGCTTATGACACACTACCCTTGGGTCCACACCTGGCATGTCAGCTGTACTCCATGCAAAGAGATCAGCATCCTCTAGTACTACTCGGATTATTGCCTCTTCGACATCAGCTTCAAGTTGCGTTCCGATATGCGTGTCTTGCCCCTCCTTCTTCCCTATTCGGAATTTCTTTAAGTCATCTGCTGATTGCGGGCGCAGCTCCTTCATATCCATCCGCGGATCCAACTCAACTGTTTCTACTGAAGCCACTTGAATCTTACCCTTCTGTCTTTGATCTGTTTCCATTCCCTTCTCAGTTCACTTTTCTTCCTCCTTGTACTTCATCCTCAGACTATCCACATAGCACTGCCGAGCTTCTTTCTGATCAGCCCTTACGGAGATTACCTCACCCGTTCCCGAATGAAACTTCATGGTTAGATGAGGTGTTGACACTATTGCACCGAGTTCATTCAAACTTGGTCTCCCAATGATTAAATTATATGCTGCTCTCGGTGCATCCACAATAATAAACTTTACTGCTATAGTTTTCGAAGCTATGCCATTACCAAATTTTGTTAGTAATTCGACATAACCTCGGGTTTCAACATGCTCCCCTGCAAAGCCCACCAAAGCATTTCCAAATTCCTTAATCTCGGTTTCGGGTATTCCCAACTTCTTAAAAGTTTTGTAGTATAAGATATCCGCTGAACTCCCCTGATCAACCAAAACCTTCTTCACCACAAAGTTCGCTAGTTCTACCGAGATAACCATAGGGTCATCTTGATTTGGATCAGTCCCAACAAAGTCATCATCCGTAAAAGTTATCGGATAATGATTCTGCAAGGTTCTCGGCATGACCGAATATATTGATCTTGCAGCTCTGAGATGCCTTCTTCTTGCTGAACTGGTGACCCCCCCTCCAGCAAAACCTCCTGAGATCGTATTTATAACACCTCTTACTTGCGGATTCTCTTCTCTAGGAACATCATTACTTGCCACTCTCTCTTGATCTTCTTTTCTGAAAGGATTTTCCCTTCCTCCTGCTCCTCTTCCTCTTCCTCGACCTCTTCCACCATATCCCCTCCAAGGCATTTGCCTTCTCGATCCTCCCCATTGCACATAATCGGTGAGTTCTCCCATTTGGACTAATTCTTCAATCTGATCCTTCCATTCCACACACTCCTCAGTTGTATGACCGTATAAATCGTGGAAACGACAATACCTTCTTCTGTCAGCCGACTCTGGCACAGTAACAGGAGGATATTCTACGAAGCCCGCTTGACAAACTTCATCTAGGATCTGTGCTCTTGTAGTATTGAGCGGAGTATACATGGTATACTTTGGTCCTCTTGGCTCGTATAATCTGGGCAATACTTCAATTCTGGATGCCAATCTTCTACCAGTGTTCGGACCTATTTTTCTCTCTTGGTTATCATTCCTCTCCTTCCTTTTCGCCTCTCGCACCTCCTCCATACTAATATATTTGGAAGCCTGCTGTCTGAGGTCGTCTATATCAATAGCCGGCCTCTTGGACAATGAATCTAGGAACGATCCTTCTCTCAAACCAGCCCTCATGGAGTGTAAAGCTACTCCTGGTTCCAGATCCCTGATTTTCACTATCTCCGAGGTGAATCGGTTCAGATACTCAGATAATGACTCATTTTTCTCCTGTTTGAAGTTATCTAAACATGCCGAGGTCTTCCTATACATTCTACTAGTTGCAAATTGAATGAGAAACTTCTCGGTCAAATCATTCCAAGAATAAACAGATCTCGGTGGCAATTCAGAAAACCACATGAGAGCCTGTCCTTCGAGAGTTGTTGGAAAGACTTGACATTTAACTCTTGATGTGATGTGTGAAACCATTACCTTGACATTGAAAGCAGTAAGATGCTCTTGTGGATCTGAAGCTCCATCATAGTGTCTCATCTTTGGGAAACGGAAATTGTTTGGTACCGGCTCAGATATCACCTCATCAGTGAAAGGGTGATCCCTCCTCTCCCTTTGGTTCCGGTCTCGGTATTCTCTACCTTCAGAAGGATGACGATGCCTCTCTCTATTTGAATATCTGGTTTCACTCTCCAGCACATGCGTCCTTTTTGCCGAAGGAGTTCGTCTTCGGCTTTCTGAATTTCGAGACCCACGTCTATAACGGCTTGACACTGCAGTTCTGGATTCCGCGTCTCTATTATTACTCCTTTCATGTCGAGTTCTGCTGCGTTCCCTCCAACGAGAGAAATTACTTCTCTCCCTGCTCTGATCTCGACTTCTTCCTCCTTCATCCTGACTCCTTCTCAACCGTTCCACCTGGCGTCTTAAATCATCTACTTCCCTTTCCAATGCTTCACCATTGGTATGCCTCGACTGTCTTATTGACTCCAATCTTGAAGCGGTATTAGTCCTTCTTCCTCCCACACTTCTCGATCCCTCCATCACCTTATGAAAGTTACAGTGTGACCGGGGAATATTTGCCTCGGCCCCACGGTGGGCGCCAAATGTTCTTGCAAATTCTGGCAATAAGGACCTGAATTAACAAAGAACAGTATCGCTATTTCTCACAAACGCTCTTAGTTCAAAGGACACTCTTTCATTAAAATCTCTCCCTGAACTAGCAGAGTAAAATGATACAAAATAGCTTAACCTTCTCTCCTCCCCCCTACATACATATATATCCATCCTAATTCAAATCATCCCGCTCTTTTCCTTTGTTCGAGGATAACCGCCACCTTCTGGTCGTGGGTTCATTCTCCCCCACGTTCTTTACTTCCATGCTCCCTCGTACCTACAACCGTTCACGATCTTCTCGGCAATCGTTCAACCATAAATTCTCGGCCCAATCCGAGATATAGATATGTCGGATCAATTCTCGGATTGGGCCTACAACCTATAGTTGAGGCCCAAATTATTCCAACAGTACAGGCACAAACTTTAAAAATGTTATAAAATAATTATTAAATTCCTATTAGACAGAAGAAAAAGAAAATAAGATAGATAAATGAGGTAATTGATTAATGCAAGTTGTCTAACAATAGGCACCGAGAAAGGATACTATACTATTAGTAATTAGTAATATTGGGTCCCTTTGATTAGCATGTAGGACAGAACAGCACAGGACAACTAGTTGAGTCACAACACAACTTTTTGTGCTGTAAGATGTTTGTTAATCGATGCATATCACAAACAATTTTGTGCTGTAAATTGTTTGATATGCTTACGTATAGAACAGAATAACGTATAATTTACTACAATATCCTTTATACTATATAATATCTGCTTTGCATTATAAAAAGACATGGAACAAAAATTTTATATTTCAAATAAATTTTATTTATCATTAAATTATTATCATACAATACTCTTATTTATAATTTATTAATAATGATGATATATTTTCAAGTATTATTTTATTTTTATTGTTTTAAAAAAAATTATTTTCAATTTATAATGATGCTGATAAATTTTAATCTGTATTTTATAGTTACCATATTATAAATTGAAATAATTCATAATAAATTAATAAAATGCTTAAAAGATTATAATATTTATTATATATTGGGATCCAAACATAATAGTTCCAGCACACAAAATTACCATCATTATTACTTCATCGCCATCCATAATGATGGAATCTTACAAATCAGTAGTAACTAATAAAAAATCCAGAAATATACCTTGAATTTTGAAGTGAGGAATGATAAGGAATTGAGCAAGCTTTTGGGATCTGTCACGATTGCTAATGGAGGTTCGTTACGAAATATTCATCAGGCTTTGATTGGAATAACCGTGAAATTGGAATAGTGGAGAAAGTTAGTTGAAGACGTGCGGACAAAGAGAGGAGAAAGGAGGGATATTTTTGTCATTTCATTTGTTTTGTACCATGGACAACTTTTTGTCCCTTGGTTAAGTGAGGGACAAATTTTCTCCTTTTTGTTCTGTCCATCATTTATTTTTTAGTATTATTCCATAATCATTTTTGTAATCAAACAAGAAACAAGTTGTGTTGTTCTGTGTTGTCCCTTGTTTTATAGCAAATAATCAAACGGACAAAACAGAGAGAACATAATAGAGAGAACAACACAGAACAATCACTTAAGTCACAACACAAAAAGTTGGGCTATATGATGTTTGTTAATCGATGCACAGCACAAATAATTTTGTACCAAAATAATATGAATTTACTAAAATATCCTTTATTGTATAATGTTGATACCAATTCTCTCACTTAAATAATATTTTTTATTTTTTATTTGTATTTTCCCCAATTCTTTCAACCTTCTTCGACACCGCCCCTAACCACCTATTCTTCCTTTTTCTTTCAACAAATATCAGTACCCGGCATCTTCATCTCCTCCACTGTAGCACCCCAGAATATCCTCTCTTCACTTTCTCTCCCACCCACCCACCCACCATTTCGTTTTCATTTCAGGCAACGAGGAAGAGGGCGACTGAAAGGCGATGCGGCGATGCGACGAATCTGTTACATGTGTAGAACGGCGGAACGACGGAGTGGTGGAGCATATTTGTGTTGGAGGACGGCAGAGTGGCAGGAGTAGATCTGTGTTAGAGGACGACGGATCTGTGGGTGGAGGAGGACGGAGCGGCGGAGCATAAATGTGTGTGGATGATGAACACCAGCTCCAACGCGGTGGGGACTGGACTATCATGGTGGTTCTGGACTGTCATTGTAACACCCCCTTGGGCATTACTTTCCTAATACATGCGGAAATAAATTAAAAAGTAATTTGCTGGTTACTTTCGGAAAAATTTATTTATTTTAGGTCAGAAAGCTCGGGTGTAAAATTTTTCTCCTACTGTAAACTCTCGGTAACCATGATACATACATTAAACAGTAAGGCCATATAGACAGCAATGTCATCACAGCATACAATATTTTTTTTTTTCAAAATGTTTCAATTTTCAAAAAGAGAGAATTAAACCAGAGACTAAAATACAATACCATCGTTAAATACCTATTTGAATATACAACCCAATCAAGACTTCTAAGCTGGTCACTCTACAAGACATTTATTGGGAGGACCCCCAGTGGTCATTCCCACGAACAAATAATTCTCAAGGATTCTAGAATCTAAGTCCCCAAATGGCTTTGTGAATTCCTCTACATCTTCCGTACTAATGTACCGAAGTACAACGGCAAACCAGTAGAAACCTGATATATTTGTAAGGGTGAGACGCCAATATATGGATTTAACACGATAACTACATGCACGACACAAAACAACATATAGACATATATAGTCATAGCATCATAAATTCTTATAAACAAACAAGTAATATGTCAAAGGGTTTCATACCCGATCATCGTTATTTTGAAAACAAGTGCATGAACACTTCAATATCATCGTCTAACTTTCACCTAATCTCCGGATATATCCCAACACCGTGTAAATGAGTTGATCAAACTCTTGCATGGCACATTGTTAATGAAAGAAACAATGGTCAACACAATACATGGCACATTGTCCGAACTCCCGGCACAATGGTCAACACAGAACATGGCACATCCTCCAAAACTCCCGGCACGATGGTCAACTCAAGACATGGCATATTGTCCAAACATTTTGGTACAATGGTCAACTTTACACGGCACATTATCCATTAAGGCACAATGGTCACCGTAGCATGAATTACCTTACCCTTCAAGGTATCCACACAAAACATCGTGAGTACGTCTACCAAATGCATGTAAAAACATTTTGTTCTCATCACTTTTCTTTGTGTTCAATCTTTCCTTACCGAAGCTCAAAGGCCTTTGACCATCCGTAGTTTTCATCGTTTTCAAAATTCTTATCATTAACACAGGACAAAAGGTCCGAGTGCTCAATCACGAAACCTTTAAACCGATGCACCAGTCTTGGGTTTGTGGTAGTAGAAAACATCGTAAATCGTTTAACATCGTTTATTACCCCGTGAAGTAGACATAATGTCCACAGGACATCAAGTCCATAACACCGGGAGAATGCTAGTTTCCCGACGTCTCGGTCACTAGATTCATGTTTTGTTATTTACGCCGCCTTTTCGTTCTGTGAAAAACAAATCCAAAACAAAATCTCCGCAACTTATCCAAGTTACCGGAATTAGCCTCGTAGGGCAAAACACATTTTAAAGAGAATCTTTCTATTTGAAATTCGTTTTTAAAACCGTCAATTTGTCAAGAAATTCACTTTCTGCTGAAAATCTTTTTCTGAAACTTTATTTTTTTCAAAAAGAAATCCTTTAAGACTAAGACTCGTTTTAAAATAGGTACTGCTGTTTTAGAAGAATACTTTCCATAAATAATTTCAGATTTAATCAGTCATCTAATGTTTTTAAGGTGGTTTGAGCCAAAATTTGACTTTTTCTCAAGAAGTTAATCTTCTAAAATAGTAATCAAGTTGTTTTCAAAGTTTACTTTCTCAAAGTAATTAACTTTTTATATTAATATGAAACTTCTTGTGTAAAAATTAGTAGTACTAAAATATTTTCAAATGTTTCTTAAATATTAATCATTCTCTATAAAACTTCTTAAGGCTTTTATCTTGATAATTAATTGAGCACTGATTACAGTCAGGCTTCTCACACAACAATCAACATTTATAAATTACCCACATCAACACTATGGCAAATCATACGAAGTATAACATGCATTAAACATATTATAACACGTATCTGCAGATAAATATACACAGTTAACATAACAGCATGAAACAAATTCAAACAGCCACAACCAACACAGATAAACATTACAAACCACACACCAATCACACATAGTTATCAAGAAAAATCCCTCAGATAAGCTCCCATTACCTCTTGAAGTTACAGCTTTCCTCTTTGAAACTTCTCGTCGACCTCCCGATTTTCTTTTCACAGTGCACAACGTTCACACAACAATTTATCCTTCAATAAACCATAACAAACAATTACAATCAAGCAATAAAATCACCTACTCTTCTACATGATGATTTTGGCCATGACTAGCAAATCTTGCTAGAGATTTCAAAAATTAACAAGCTCTTGGATTAACGATCCTTAGGTATAATAAAAACATAACCAATGATCACTTGACAAGGATTTTGAATCAAAACTCACCTAACGAACATAGTTAGGGTTTCGGCCACTTAAGAAAATTTAGGATAAAAATTGATGTGGTTTTCTAATCACTTGGATTCAAGAATCACAAGGATTAAAGAGATGAAATCAAGAGTCATAACTCATCAAACATTTTTCTAAGTATTTTTGTAATTTTTTGAAGAAATAGATCAAAGACTTGAAGTAGAGAAAACTTGATCAAACTTGAAATTAGTTGAAGATTAGAAACATAGAAACCTTAGATATTTTAGATCCAACCTCATCTAAGTTAAAAATTGAACAAAATCTCCTTTGTCCTTTTTAACCTAGGTTTGGCCATATAAAGATAAATAGGAAGGAAAATTTTGTTTGAATCATGCTCTTGGATGTTGAATATAGAGATGATAACAAGTTCATAGAAGTTGGTTTCATGATCATAGGATTTTTCTATGATTTTCTAGAGATTTTCAAACATATGAACCCTAAAATAGAAAATGATGATCATGAACTTGAATCAAGAAATTATTTGAAGAACGTATAGCTTAATCTTGATGAGGAACAAGATTTACCTCTTGGAAGTTGAAGAAGAGCAAGAAATCACCTTGTTGCTTCACAAATCTTGGTTATGGAAGTTTAGAGAAAGTTAGAGAAAATGAGAGAAAACTTGGAGTTTATGAAATGAATGAAAATGGCCAAGTGTAAGGGAGAGGGAGCACGAAATTAAGGGAGTGAGAGGGGTTATTTGGTCCAAAATTTGTTACTTAAGGACAAGGAAGTAAAATCATGTAAGGACCAAATTGGAATTAAGAGAAAAGTTAAGGACATTTTAGTAATTTCATGCCCAACATCATCATGACTTGTGGGCCCCACATTCCTACCATTTTGACTCTTAAAACCTTTGAGAATCTTCTTGAAAGCTTGAGAATTGTCCTTTAGCAGTCCGATAATCTCGTATTCGGCTCCATCGTTCACCCGGTTAAATATAACGTCCGTAAATAAAATTTTATTCCACTTTTTAAGTGAAATTTTTTTAAATGACCAGAGTCATTAGAAATTATAGAAAAACTCTAAGTTTTTCGTTCATGAGTCGAAATTAGGTTTTCTGATCAGTAAAACTCTACTGTCAGTGAATTCTCAAACCGGGTTCCGTCTGAATTTTCAACCTAAAACTTCCCCGTAACCTTATAAAAATAAGTATAACAGGGAAATGACCTTAGTTTATCCAAAGTCATTTTCTAAGCCTCGGATAAAAATATAATCATTTATATAATTATTACCGATATTAGAAAGTTGAAAAATCTGGTTGTTACAGTCATGGTGGTTCTGACTGAATTGTTGGATAGTAGGTTACTGGGGGGGGGGGGGGGATGAGAGAGGGAAATGGGAAGGACAATTTTGACATTTTATTTGCTTGTACAAGGGACAAAAAGTTGTCCCTAGGTAAAGTGAGTAACAACGATTTGCATTTTTGTTCTGTACTCTGATCCTCTTTTTGTACTGTCCCACATCTATTTTAAAAATCAAACACAGAACAAGTAATGTTATGCTGTGTTGTCCCTTGATTTATTGCAAATCAAACGGACCCAAAGGTTTTGTCTGTGAGTTATTTTTTGGAAGGGAAGGGAAGGAAATGAGAGGTTTATTAGAGACCATTCCTTGTTTGTGAGTTCTATTAATTGAAGGGAAAGGTTTTTGGTATTTTATAAATCCTCCATTCTCCTTATCAACCCACTTTTTTCATTTCCCTCTATTTTGGAGTATTTTGGAGGAAAAGTAATTGAAATTACTAATTTACCCTCATCCATTTTTAAAATTTACACTTTTTAAATAGGTTAAAGTAATGTTTTGGTCCCTATACGTGACACTGATTTTCAATTTGGTCCCTATACGTAAAAAGTTATCAATTTAGTCCCTATACGTGACATTGATTTTCAATTTGGTCCTTATGCGTGACACTGATTATCAATTTGGTCCCTATACATTGTACTGGTATTCAATTTGGTCCTCACCGCTAATTGGTCCCTATATAAGAGGGACCAAATTACAAATTATTATCACATGTAGAGATCAAATTGAAAATAATTGTCACATGTAGGGACCGATTTCAATTTTTTTTATTGAATTGGTCCTTACATCTGACAATAATTTGTAATTTGGGCCTCTTATATAGGGACCAATTAGCGGTGAGGACCAAATTGAAAACTAGTGTTACGTATAGGGACCAAATTGATAACTTTTTACGTATAGGGACCAAATTGAAAATCAGTGTTACGTATACCAAATTGATAACTTTTTACGTATAGGGACCAAATTGAAAATCAGTATCACGTATAGGGACCAAAACATTACTTTAACCTTTTAAATAATATTACTTATGTTAATTTTTTCAAATAAGGGTAAATTTGTAAAAACATGTCATTAATCCTCCATTTCTTTCCCCTCATATAATATGCTCTCTTAAAAACGGACAGGCCTTCCTTCCCTTTTGATTCACTCCCTTTCCTTTCCCTCCAAACTTGCAAACAGGGCCTAAAGTAAGTATGAATTCACTGAAGTCAAATATATATTGTAATAAAATATTAGTTAGATATCCATATTTTATAACAATTCTCCTTATACGTATATTAAATAGAATATGACTTGTTAAGATTTTACTAGAAAAGAATGGCGTGAAAAAAATTCTAGTGAAGAAAAAAATAGTACAATATAGATTATTTTTTTGTGAAATCTATCTCATCGAAAATCTTATTGAGGAAACTTTGTGTAACAAAACTTTATCAAGAAAATAAAATAAAAAGTTCTCGCATCTTGATAACTTACTTAAAGTTATCAGTAAATTGATACATTCTTCCTAAAAAAAATGTTATTTGAATATAAAAAATGGGACAACAATCAACAATGGTTAATGATATTCAAAATCATGGTTAATAATGTGTTGTACTTGGTTAATGGATACACACGTAATAGTTGAGGTGACTCGTTAACCGACAACTTGGTTAATGATATATAAAAGGTTTAAATAAGTTTTTGGTCCCTACAAAATTCATCAAATTTGCTTTTGGTCCCTGTGAAATTTTTTCTTAGTTTTTCGTCCCTATAATCTCTAAAAATTTTGCAAATAGTCCCTACCGTCATCTTTTTCCGTTATCTACTACTCATGGGTATCGAGGTAATTTTATTTTACTGTCCGACTTGCTGTAAAATTTGGCCATAAAATAGAAACAAAATCATACATTAGGGAATAAGGTTAAAATTGCTAAATTCCTTCATTTTGTATGATATCCAGTACTCAGGGGGTATCGAGGTAATTTCTCGTTCTTGTCCGACTTGCTCCAAAATTTGGCTAGAAAGTAGAAATAAAATCATACATTAGGGCCATAGGGTTATAATTGACAATTTTTTTCATTTAGTATGATTTTTAGTACTCAGGGGTAACAATAGAGACTATTTACAAAACTTTCGAAAATACAGGGACGAAATCCTAAGAATTTTTTTTACAAGGACTAAAACCAAAATTGGTGAACTTTCCAGGGACTAAAAGCTTATTTAAACCTATATAAAATCTTGGGTGGTCAATGAGCTACCAATCTTTAATGTACTCATTAACCATGTTCAACATGCCATTAACTAAGATTTTAAACATCATTGATCATAAACCATTTTGATGTTGGAATAATAGAATTGTTTTTCACTTAACCAAATTTATCCAGCAACAACTTCTACTTTTTTGAAGATAATGCTCGAAAAATGTTGTCTCTTTAATATATCTTTCTTTTAGTTGAGTTATGAAAGTATTGTCTTCATATAAAGCTTTTGGAGCTCCATCATCTAAAGGAGATCTAAGAGAATCTCAAATATATAAAATCATTGGTTTTTACAAAAAATATTTATGACTTGCTTCATGAACTGTGATTATTTCTGCATGATTTGAAGAAGCAGCTAGTAGTTTTGTCATTCACAATGATATAGTTGCATCTCCACGTGTAAACAAATAATTTATTTGGTAATCTGATTTAAGTGGGTTGGATAAATGTCATCATCCATTTGTATAGCTAATTTAGTTGTATCATATCATATATTCATATAAAATAACCATAAATCTATTGTTCATCAGAGATGTCGAAGGATAGTCTATTATTTAGGTAAAGTTGCATGCACCGCTATTTTTATTATTTTTTACTTTATAGACAAATTTCCAAGGAACCTTACTTTTTCTTTGTAACCATTATTAATTTCGACATGTAAAACTAAGGTATTAATATAATTAAATATCCTTTTCAATTCCTTCATTGTTTTATTTCGCATATAGAATGAGGCTTGGAATTGAGTATTTGGTAACAGTTGTGTTATTTGAACACAAAAATAGAACAACAATTTTCGACAACAATTTGGATGATTAATGCAGTTCAAATACATGATTAATTATGTTCAGTGGATGATTAATGAGTATAACAAGGTGTTGCAACTCATTAATCATTCACTGAACGTAATTAACCACGATTTTGAACGTTATTAACCATGATTTTCAGGTGTTCAAATATACATAAATTGTGGTTAATGACATTCATAATCATGGTTAATTACGTTCAATGAATGACTAATGAGTTGTGACACCTTATTATATCCATTAACCATCCACTGAACGTAATTAGCCACGTATTTGAATTGCATTAACCATCCAAATTGTTGTCGAAAATTGTTGTCCCAATTTTGTGTTCAAAAATCATTTCTGAATTGGAAATGGACCTCTCAACTCTTCGACTATCATGTTTCTAGTGTCTATATTGGAATTGTGTAATGCCTCCCTTGGCGCTACATGAAAAAAAAAAACTCAAATGCGGAAAATAAAATAGAAAATCATTTGCTGATTTACTTTCAGAAGAGAAAATATTTCTTATTCTGGTTTTCGAAAAAAACGGTGTAAAAAAAAACTTTGACTTTAAAACATAAAAAAAAAAAAGCATAACCTGCATATACATACACCTTAATATAATTACACATTCATCAAACTTAATTACATCATGAGGACCCTAGCAGTTACGGTCATTTGTCAGAGGTTGCAAGTATTTAGAAATAATTACAGACATAAAGATACAATACCAAAATAGCTAAGGGGTTAAGCAGAGAACCAGGATTTCAAAAAAAGACATGGCTCTCATCAGCCTGATGTACAGTAAAAGAAAGCAAAAACACTACCCCTATCAGACAACTCCTAAGCTGGTCAAACTAATGGAAGCCGTTAGGGAGGCCACCATGATCATCCCTAACTGGAGAAGGATCGGGTGAACCTACTCCAACCTCCCATCACCCAATTGTTTCGTGTTGGGTTGGCCTCTCAATTTAGGTCCAATCCCCAATTGTTCTAGGGTATTGCGTATCACCTAAATAAGATTGAATAGTTTCTGATTGAGTACATTACGTGCCGGGTAACCGATTTCTACGGCCCGAGGGTGGAAATGCCCGAGCCTTCCGTGGGTTTTCGAGCCTGAATGTCCCTAATAGACCCAAAGACTAATGGAGCCATCCCTGGTCCGTAACTATCCAATTTGTCAGTTCACCCTTTGTAAAACTGTCGCTCGATACACAACGGCACGTCTGCCACAATGGCATATTAGCCAGACTATGCATGTAAAACAAAGGTTCTCATTTCCTCTTTTCTTTTTCGCATCATTACTTTCCTCGTCAAGGCTTAAAGCTCTCGACTACTTTTATCCAGGTATTAGATATATTCTAAATACCAACTCAAGATTTTTAAGTCAAAAACAAAGATCTTAAAAATCTCTTCCTGAAATCGAACACTAGCCCGACGTCTCGGTGATCTAGGTTCTTCTCAACAGGAATACTAGTCTGGCTTTACTGGCACTCCGAATTCATCCCGATATTTTCGGCAATCCAAATTCAGCCCGGGTTTATAGCTTAGAAAAAAATCTAGGTCCTTCTCTTTCCTCAAAAACAAAACAGGAATCCTAGCCCGTAATTTTCGGTAATCTAGGTCTTTTCCACTTCATTTCCTTTTCCACTTGATTTTCTTTTCGTTCAGTGAAAAACTAAATCGAAAAGCAAAACTTCCTTGTTTTCTAGGCTTTGCACCATAAATATAATTTCATATTTAGAAATACATTTTTCAATAACACTTTTTCTTTTATAAATCATATTCCATAGACTTAGTAAAATCACTAAAAAAATTTCTCAACTTAGTACAAAATCCAAAATTTTCATAATGAAATTTATTTCAAGAGATCCTTTTGTCTAAAACTTTCCATTGTTGAAAACTACTTCTTGAAAACTCAAAAGAAACTCTTTGTTTTCTAAAGATTTCTCCATTTTTAAAATCTCTGTTTCCTCCAAACATGGTTCATAGACTTTCCGCAAATTTTCCATTTTCTTTCTTCTCCTAAGATTAATCTATCTCAATCCTTTATACATTTGGATTTCTCTTTCCACTTTTGATTAAAGATAAGCAAAACATTTGTTGTTTCACTCTTTGTGAATTAAACACTTTTTAAATATCCTAGTCTGTCTTAACAAGCAATAACCAGTGTCATGCCATCAGCCAATCACAGTCAATCAAAATAATCACTATATTGTAATAATAACATATTCATCCCCAACAAGTCAAAACATGTCATAACAGGCAATTCCCTAACATTTTCATATCAACCATTCAATAATCATCAACATATACCATCATTCACAATCATCAACCAATCCTACTCACATTTAAAAACAATCATATCACAAATCAATACCAAATATTGTATATGACTATCCAAAATAGCTCCTCAGGCTGACTCCCTTTACCTCAAACAGTGAAATCTTTGCTTGCGAAGAGTTGTCTTCGGTTCAGCTTCCTCCCACGATTCTAGAAAGTATTCTTAAGCTATGTTTCCTTCACCAGACATCACAACACAAGTCAATTTTTTTGAAAATTCTTCCTATCCCACCAAGAGGGATTTTCGGCCTAAATGGGAAAAATGGGTTAGGGGTTTTTGTTGAACTTAAGCTTTTACAGCTTGATCATATAGGTCCAAGGGAGCTTAAAACATGTGTTGGAATTGGAAAAATGAAACAAAATCACTCATCCTCTCTCAAACTCAGTTTCGGTTCTTCATAGGGGGAGAGGGTTTGGGTTTTCATTTTAGGTTCAACCACAACAACAACAACAAGGACAACAAGAATCATAAGATGGTTTTATATTTCACAAGCTTGGTCATTATAACAAGATGATGATGCATGTTCATGAAGAAAACAAAAATGGGTTTTCAAACTTAATCATGATCATGGCAAGAAAATTAATGAAGAGAATGAGTAAGGATAAGGATCAATGGCAAGAAGCTTACCCAAAGTTGAAGACAAAGAAGATGATGACCTTAGCTTGGTTGAACTCTAATCACTTAGCTTACAAATTTGGTAGAAGCAAGATGAAGAAATGAGAGTGTGAGAGGGGGGGGGGGGGGGGTTGGGGAGGGATTCATAGGGGGGAGGGCATTAGATATTTTAAGGCTTAGTTGGCCTTAAGACATGCTAATTAATGGGTTTTTGGTAATATAAAACTATATTGTTAAATTTGTCATGATTAGAGCTGTCAAAATGAGCCCGGCCCGATGGGCTGGCCCGAATAGCCTAACATTAAGTATAGCCTGGGTTGATAAAATGCATGATCGAGAAAATTTTGGCCCAACCCAGCCCGGCCCGAAAATTCATTGGCCCAATGTGGGCTGGCCCATGATGGACTGGGCTGACCCGCTGGCCCGAACTTTGAAAATAAAAAATATATATAAATTGAACTGAAGTATTACATTTTTATACTCCACATTCTCACTATTTAGAAAAACAATACATTATTGTTTATAAGATAGTAATTCCATCTCCAAGTGTTTTGAATAATATATTTTTACTAGTTAAATTTGTCAAAAAACTTAAGTAGATAACATTTTAAAAAATATGTGGTCTTACTCTCTAAAAGAATAAAAGATGTTGTATCGTCCAACATACATTTCTCGGGGAGTTTTCTCTTGATACTAAACAAATAATAAAACCTTCCTCGCAAGGCTCTTGGATGAAAATGCGTAACTTAACACTCAACATACACTTTTCTATCTGTGCAGCTTAAATGTATGCCTTTCGTGTTATGGTTAAACGTAAATGTATGCTTTTTTATGACGATGGAGATTTATTATAACCAATTAACCATGGTACATATCCTCAATTCCTTATCCTCATGGAGGTTTATTATAACCAAGGAGATTTTTGGTGAATAACATGTTAAATGTTAATTCATAACCATATGAATGATAATGGAATTTTCTAGTTAAAGAAATGATTTTTTAAAAGTAAAAACAATAATTTAAAAAAAAAACGTTATCGACCCATGGGCCAGCCCGTTTGGCCCGCAGCCCGCATAGGGCTGGACTAGAAAATTAGCATCCCGACTTGATTTTGGCCCAGCCCGAAAGTATCTTGGCCCGAATGGGCCGGGCCAGCTCATTTTGACAGCTCTAGTCATGCTGACTTTTAGTGACACATGATGTGACAATTTTCATGAGTCCTCTCAATCACTTCCATCATCTCTGCTCCATATTGTCTCTGCACCTTTCTCAGCTCTATCATTTACCTGACTGAAGATTTTTACGCGCGTTCCGTTCGATTAATTCGCCCGAATAAATTATAATATTTATTTTTGAGCGAAAATATGGAAATAATCCATATCTCTTAAAAAGAGATAAAAATCATAAATCTTTCGTTCATTTTTCAAATTTAGGTTTCCTGATCAGTAATTTTATACTGTCAGTGAAAACACAGATCGGGTTCCGTCTGTATTTTCAACCCAAAATTTTACTGGAACTTTACATCATCAAACATGATATTAATATGATTTTGTTTTAGTCAAAATCATTTTTCTAGGTTCTGGATAAAATTATACTCATATGAACATCTCTACAGATATTAGAAGGCATTCAAAAATCGGGGTGTTACAAATTGGAACTCCAACTCTAAGTCCAATTGTAAATAACTATATATTTTATATTAGTACAATTCTAAGCACGAAAGTTAAAAATGTCAGAATTAATGTTTATTGTTCTTATTGCACACTCTGTAACCATTATTGTTGATACGGGCCAAGTTGCCCACAACATACCTTGACCAACTCTATTGGTGGCATCCACCACTTATTGTTGCTAGCAACACCCTTTGACTATGATTATCGACGTGCCCTTTAACCATTGTTTTCAGCGGTGCCTATTGAGTCTCTAAGCGTCTAAAGCTTATGTATCCAAATATTTGAGACAAATGATTTTAAGTGAACTTTGAAATCTACTAACAAGTGTATTAAGTGTGCATAAAATAGAATATCAAGGTCAGATATTAAAAGTGAACAATGCGTCTGATAAACTATCAAGCGTCTGAGTTTACTTAAGCAAGCGTCTGACTGACGACTTTAAAGTATTGATGCACGCCAACCGTTAATCTAGAATTCAGAACAATTGAAGAACATAGTCTAAAAGCACAGTTCAGACCCTTCACTCAAAGTCAAGCAACCTCTTCATAGCAAATTCAAATATGTTGACTCAAGTATAAAAGCAAAAGCATAAAACAAATGCTACAAACCTTTTGAACGCAACAAATAGTTTATTTTTACATGTCATATCTCACTATTGCACAAAAGCGGAAGCTTGTGCTACCCAAACAAAGAAAAGCACTACACCTGCTCTGACCCGCTCATGCACTCTAATAAAGTATGCAAAGAAGTACGTCCCTTGTACTATGAAGCTCTATAACTATCATAAATATTAAATGGAAGCTCAAAACGGTTCTTTGGCATTAATGGATGAAATAACAAAGCCCTGAACATTGAAGAATATTCCTAAATGGATTTATTGCCGATGGCTATATAAAGAAGACATTGAAGGCACTTGCAAGCAATTAAGAACAACTGCAAATATGCATTACAAGTTGTGCATTCAAAGCTCTTAGATTCTTTCATTCTTTTTGCATTCATACCAATTTTCATTAATATTCACTCTTTGAGTGTTACTAGGATGACTCACAAATTTGTAACTTGAAGCTTTCGCTTCACAAACATTCTTTAAGTCTATTAAGCCTGAAGAGGCTAGCATAAAAGAATATTTGTATTGGAGCCTGGAGAGGCCAGGTTAGAAAAAATACTCGTAGTATCCTGAAGAGGCTAGGTGTGAATAATACTTGTCTGTAACCTGATCAGCTATAGTGAAAAATTTTGTGAAGTAAAGGACTAGACATAGTCCAAGATTTGGGATGAACCAATATAGATCTCGGTGTGTTCTTTCTCCTATCTCTTTAATTCTTCTTTGTTTATCTAGTTGTGCTAACATGGGTTTAATTCTTTAAAGCTTAAACACTTCTGTTTTGTGTATCTGAAAACTTCAGACGCGTCAAAGTGCCTCTAATGCTTTTTAAAGCATCTGATCTCTGCTGTTTGCGAAAAAGATATTTGTTTTTTAAAAGTTTAAATAAAACACAATTTAACCTCCCTTCTCGTGTTTTAATATGTTCATTTCAGTGCCCTCCAACTACCACTTCCACAGGCTGACAACATCCATCAAACATGGTCACTAATGGCATCCACCGATCACTATCGCTGTTATGCTCTTACCACCATCATCAAAGGTGTCTTTCATCTACCATACCTAGTAACACCCTCCAACCACCAATACTCACTGCAAGTATACTTTGACTATCGTTGCCGATAATTTTCACTAGCTACTATTGCCAACAATGTCTTCCGACCATCAGGGCCAGCCTTGAGATTCTGGGTGCCCTGGGCAAATCAAGAAACTGATGCCCTCATAATAATTTGAATATTATCCTTAATCTTAACAATTTCAATTTTAAAAAATTTCTCTCAGTAGATGCAATAGTAACAAGGGTAGTTAAAATTATTATATAAGTTGTGCATGCGTTAGGAAACAATTAAACGTCTTCATAAAACTCAATATCTTAAAGCTTGATTTTTTATTCAACTATTAAAATCTCTCTAATAACTTTTAATCCTTCAAATAGAATTTCACCATCAAGATGATAAGAATTATAATATTTTATATAAGTTTCAAGATATTTGCAATTTAATTTCAAGATGTGACATAGGCTTAATGTTGCTAGGAAGTGAGTGACTCTCAATGGCTATGGCGGCTTGCAGGTGGGTCCATGACGATGATTGGTGTGCGACGAGAAGTGGAAGATGATGGAGGATACATGTTTTACGGTGGCATAGAGAGATTAGTGGGAGAAAGACTGAGATTGGGAAAACAGAGGGAAAGAGAGGAAGGTCCAAACAGACAACAAGATCAATGGTTACAGAGAATGACGGAAAAAGATGTGTGACAAAGAGAGAATGAGAGAAATGGACCATCATCGGACACTTATATAGTCCCCATTTTTTTCATTGAGACCCCAATTTTTGCGCCTAAATGACCATCAGTGTTTCGATGTCCAAGATGGTGGGTATATTCTTGTTGATACAAGAGAAATGGAACGTCACTCATTAGTTAGTCGCCCATTAGTTGACTTGGTTTTAGGAACTTATTTGTTTTTATTGACATCAACTTGTTTAATTACTGCTTTTGTTTAATTTTTTATAATACTTTTTTTATATAATTTTAAATATATAAATTTTTTACTTTAATAATTATACTCCTATGTAAAAATAAAATAAAAATGGTCCCCTCAAAATATGAGGTCCTGGGCGGTCGCCCATTCCAACCGTGCTCAAGGCCACCACTACCGACCATCATCATTGTCGGTATCTTTTGAATACCATTGTTGATGACATCCTCCAATTCAATTCAAATTACAGAATTTAAATTAAAATCAGAAGTAATTCTAATTATGACATATTGTTATTTAATTTTTTTGTTTCAAACATAATTCTAATCCCATCCTCTAAAAAATTCTCTAAAAAGTAGTTGTGTGTATTAGTGTTGGACAACGGGCAGGTTCGGTCGGATTCGAGCCCAAACGGCCTAATCGGAACCACCCCGCCAATCCATATACATGGCTCAATCTCGACCGAAATATGTATCGGGTTGGGCGGGTCGGTTGTAGCCAGATATGTTGGTTGGGCGGGTGGGTTAAATCGGATTGGGCCTCATCATTTTTTTTTACCCAAACATTTTAGTGAGTTTTTTTTGTTTTGTCCTATTAAAAACCTAAATTAAACTAAATCCTCTTTCTTACCACATTGCTTTAGCAGCGCCGCAGCCTCACCCTCATAGCCTCTCTCATCTTCTTCCTCTCCCTCTTCCCTCCGGCGTCGCTTTCGGTCTCTGCAAGATGCTGCATGTGGTTGTCGTTCACACAAGGCGGTCCTCGTTTCGGTCATCGTTCATCAGGTGTGGGAGAACCGGAGAAGACATCGCACGTTCTTCACAAACGTGAGGCGGTGGTGGCCTTGAGGCGGAAAATCGCCTCACCTTCTCTTCCTCTTCTTCAAACCACATCTTCTTCCCCTTTTTCTTCCAGATCTAGTGTGGGTGTTGTTAAAAATTTAAACTTTCTTCTTTTTCTTCCTCTGAAAGATGGTTTATCTTTGAAATAGTATGCTTAAATTTGCGTTTTCCCTACTTAGTCAGTCAGGTTCGGTCACCAACGGGCTGAAATTTCCGGAACCGAAACCGACCACCGGCAACCACGTTAACCCAATTTTTTCAAACCGACGAACGAACGACCTGATAAAACCCGCCCGCACCCTCAAAGTGTCTTTCGGGTCTCGGTCGGCTGTGAAATTTTGTCTAGCCCTAGTGTGTATAGCACATGTTATGTACTTTATTGTGCTTTTTTTTTAGCCAATGTACTTTATTGCGCTTAATTAAGAGACTGGCATCGTACATAATCTAGCATTGCCTCTCCAGTCTCCCCGTCACAGTGTCTTACTATTTTTGAGAAACAGATGTGTTATTTGCATAACCAAATGGGATAACTTTTGGTACAGTTTTTCATCAATGGTTAATACAATTCAAAATTATGGTTAATGATATATTGAACTTGGTTAATGAGTACACATGTAGTAAATGGGTAATTCATTATCCATCCGGTGAACTGCATTAACCAATAATGGTATATCAGTGGATGAATAATGCAGTTCAGTGGATGGTTAATGAGGTACCCTTTACTTTACCCATTATCCAAGTTCAACAAATCATTAACCACAATTTTAAACTGGGATTTTTATTTTTTAAATATCATTGTTAATTTTTTTCTTTACGTTACCTCATAAATCCGCCAGTTCAGCAATACCAGGACGGTCCTGCTTAAGAGCTTCAAGGTGTTGGAACCAGCCAGGAAACGCAACGACGTGCACGACGTGGTACACGTCGACAGCTGAACCCCCAAGTTGTCATGGAAGAGGAAGAGCAAGAGCAAGAGCAAGAGGAATGTGACACCTTCTACCCTGCATGGATTTATAAAGCGATAACATAGAAGGAAATAATTTATTTATTTTTCGAAAAATAGATAAACACATGCATACCATTTATTATGAAATGAAAATCAACGGGTAGAAGATACCACATTAAAACAAAACATCATACACGGAAATAAAACATGTTTAAAGGATAACATAACATAAACAAAACTTATAACCCAACCCCGATGTCACATTACAGAGCTGGTATAACCGATCCGATAAAACAAATCGGATAACAACTAAACTAACATAAACTAAACTTCTAGAAGCGGCTCCTCAGAGTCACTCCTCAGCAAACTGCTCACTGTCCTCTGCATAACATAAGAGGGGGTACATGCAAAGCAACAACAAAAGACGGGGAGTAAGAAACAGATATATCAACATAACGGCATGGAAATAGTTAGCAAGATGAATATGCATCATATAAACATAGCATATCAAATATAAATGTTTCATCATATTAATATCATATATATACATTCCAAACAAGGTATGTTATGCGATGCAACGATACTCCACTACTCCAATACATGAATGAGCAACACAGCACACAACCAACAATCACCACCTCCACTTGGGCCACTCGGCTACCCAAGTTCATCATCATCATCAATGTTATCTTTCATATTTAGTCTTTAATCTTTTATCACATAATCTTTTTACTTACACTCTGGCCAAAAAGCACCAGAGCTCAACACCTTGACCATTAAGCATCAAGGCCCCCTTGGAGCGAACACTAGGCTACCAAGGTCCAATATATGTTAACAACACCTTGATATTATGCATCAAGGCCCCCTTGGAGCGAACACTAGGATACCAAGGTCCAAAACAACAACACTCTGGCCAATAAGCACCAGAGCTCAACACCTCGATCACTCGGCTATTGAGGCCCCCTTGGAGCGAACGCTAGGCTACCAAGGTACAGAACATCATCTTTCCACTTTAATTATTAACACTCTGACTGATCAGGTACAAAGCTCAACACCTTGACCATTAAGCATCAAGGCCCCCCTTGGCCACTTGGCTACCAAGGTACAGAACAACATCTTTAAGTTATCTAACTCATCTTTTCTTCGTTTGGTGTCTTCTTTCATTAATTAGATACTTTGGGGTAGAACCCCTGTTTTCAGCATTCTGGCTCTGTTCTAGTCAGTGCTCACCCTTAGCACGGGTGTGTTGGACCTGCAGGCGAGTACGGTCGTGCTGCCTGCTGAGCACGGGCGTGCTCAATTGTGCGCCCTGCTCTGGATTTCAAACTGGAGCACGGGGGTGCTCCCTGTCAAGCACGGTCGTGCTCAATGGAGCGTGACTATATTGATCTGGGCAGAAAGGGTCAGAAACCCTTTCCCAAATCCTTGGGGCAGATCACAGATTCAACCTATTGGCTTTTCACTAACCCATCGAACATCAGCTTCATTAATCTTAACTATTCTTCATTAATATTCATGTCTTATCGTCACGGGGAATTAATCCTTTAATCATAGATTCGTTATTAATGTTCCTAGAACACTCACTAATCAATCCTAGGGTCTTTAACTAAGCCCTATGAACATAACCTTAACTCTCACAATATATTCATGTCTTATGAACAACTGGGAGAAACATCCCTTAAATCTTATTATCATCGTTAACGTATTTTAACGTCTTAACATCATTAATAAGCCCTATTAATTGGTTAGAGTCTTACTAACGTCATTGTTGGCATTAACATGCACAATAATCAACACTTATTCAGAGCACCACATCATCATCATTATCATAACAGTCTCATTATTATGATAACAATATCATCATAAACATTCATAGCATCATTTAACATCATACACAATTGGGCATACCAATAACATCCAATCATACATCATCAACAATTAACATCAAACAGTACAATAATTAAAGCATGACATTAACATTAGAATCATATTATACATATATCAATTAACATCGAATAGACAAACAACATAAGACAGGGTCATGGGTTAACCCTTCATCTTACGCTACCCCCAATGCCTACATGTCAATACTATTCCTTCCCCCCATACCTGGTATGAAGATTCCCAAACAACGACGACACGGCCAAACTAGACACGTTCCCTTGAGCGGCTCAACGGGTTCCTCAAGCCTTGGTCACACAAGAAGGGAACAACTAATTAGTTTCCCAAATCAAAACAAGAAAGGGAACTAAAGAGGGAAGGAACCATTACCTTCTACGATTGGCACAGACCAACCAAGATCTCCCAAAACTAGAGAAGAACACCAACGGCATCAAAAGGGTTCAAGGGGAGAAAGAGAGAAGAGGTTTTTGCTCCACAAAAGCTGCCCAAAGTGCCAAAATAGGGTTTGGCTCGTAACCCTCACGAAACTGCTCTATTTAAAGACTCTGATACCTAAGCACGGCCTTGCTCCCTATTGAGCACGACCGTGCTCAACTCCTGAGCACGGGGCGCTGAAAGAATGCCTTGAGAGACCTCCTAGATGATCGATTTGGCCAAAACACAAAAAATAAGACTTGTAGATAATTGTCTTAGCTTTCCAACGCCACAAATATCACCTCGATCGGACATCTAGAACTCGAGATATGGCCAAAACGATGAAACAGGTTACTAGGACTCTAAAAGGGTTAAACCTTTCTAAGGCTAAACTCCGCAAAACATGAACTTAGGCATCAAAAACAAACATAATAAGCATGTACAAACATATATATAACATATATGAAATCACTATGCTTATTTACGAAAAACGGGGTGTTACTATAAGGAACACCTCGAACATTAGGACTATACATTTGACGGGTCACCGGCACAACAGTCATTTACATTCACCATTTATCAACAACAATATCAACACTCTTTCGCACCAAGCGGCGGAGATTTTATGAGCAATCTGTTCGGTTGTACATGGAATGCATGACCAACATGCATGACATGTACACATTTGGCGTTCTGTCAGGGCCCAACCAGGCGGCCCCTAGTACTTCAACGTCGCATATCATAGACTTTCAACATGATCCGCCGCTATGAAGAACACAATACCCGTTGTTGCACCTACTAATGAATAGCATGATCAGCGCTGTCCATGCCGTACCCGGCGACCTACATGGTGTGGGACTGGAGGGTATTTAGGACATTAATTTTTACTGTATTTGTAATGTGTATTGTAATTTTGGTTTATGTATTTTAATTTTAATTTTCATCTTAATTTATTATAACTTAATTAATTATGAAATTATTTTAATTAGCTATTAATTAAATTAACTATAAAATTAATTATTTAAAGCTAAAGATTAATTAAAAACAAAACAAAACCATGTTGAGAAGTTGTGCTAGCCTAAAACAACTTCTCAATGGTTTTGAAAACCATGGTACTTTCGTACATAAAATGAAAAGGATGGTATTCATGTAAATAAAAAAATTAACAATGATATTTTTTTTTTTTTAAAATCCTCTTAAACTATAATAACCATCAAAAATTTATTTCAAAAGTTGTCTCATCAATACACTTTAACAATTGTGGCACTTTCTTTTACTATTCATAGAACAGTAAAGTGACATGTCAATCCATGAAATTTTTTATATTATTTTTATATCAATATCAATAAATACTTTTATATATATATATATATAATATTTATTATATGTTAATATTTATATATAAATCAAAAGTTTAATATTTTTATATATATTTTATTTATATGCATATATATTAATATTTTAATATATATATATATATATATTAATATTAAATATATATGATATTTTAATATTCATATATAATTTAATAATTTTATATTTTAAATATATATTAATTTTTTGGATCCAAACCAATAATTCAATGAACCGAACCTATTAAATTGGTTTGTATTTTTGTGTGATCGGGTCCGAAGCGAGTCGAATCAAACCCGATGGCCATTGGGCTGGTTATCAGGTTCAAGGATTTTAGAACCGATAGTGTCTCACTCTTCCAAGATGAGTGATAAGACCGATATCACTGATGAAGGTGTTTCATATAAGAATAACAAGATTGATTTTTAAGTATTATTGGGCTTTTACTAAACCAAAAATACGCTAATCCTTTTAAATTTCACTTTTAAAGATCCAAATAGGTTACCTTTTGACAAAATGTCGTTGGTCCTTTTATTGGGCTTTCATTAAACGAAAAACATGCTGGGCAAAGATATGGATTGAGGCCACAATATATTTTAGAAAGCTTTTTATATATTTTATATATTTTTATAAATATAAATATATCTTATATTATATCTGTACTACACTACTACCTATCAATACAATGTAACAATATAAATATAAGACTGTTGTAAATGTTGCAATATATATATATATATATAAAAAGAATATTTAGTTTTAGATGCTTCATTTCATCTAATTTTTCAATTCATATGGTGTATAATTTCCTTTCACACCTATTAAAATTATTAAATATATGTATTCAATTTATTTTAAGAAAAAATTGACCCAATACTAGTTTAATTGTACAAATAACTTCTGATCAAAAAAAAAAAAATTGTACAAATAACTTTTTTTTTTTTCGGGAAAAGAGAATTCTGGTAGAGACTTGTACACTCTGTACTACTATTAAATTTGGAGCTCAATTGTCAAGTACAACTACTCCATCCTGCAATAATACCACCATCTTGTTGTACTGCATAATTCTGCTTTAAGAAATCAATTGCACTGACAGGAACGACATGAATGAGGAAGCCCACTTCAAGTTATTGCATGCAAAAGTATTTCTTCAACCCGTCTCTGTCTTAATTTTCATTTGGACAAGACTTATACAATTTGATATTTGATATATACATTAAGTATTATTTTTTAATGACAATAAGACATGTGTAACAGCTGTTATATATGTTTTTATTTATTAGCTGACATACATGTCCTATTGCTATTGCAAAACAACACCTAATGTACTTATGAAATTATACTTAAGTTTTATCATTTTTATTTTGGGTAAAAATATTTCTTCAACCCATCACATTATTATATTTTTGTATGCTCCAAATATAGTAGAATGTCGTGTTTATGTGACTATAATTAGATATTGTGATATATAAAGATATATAATTACAATAAATATATTATATGCAAATATAGTATTATATTTTATATTGATCATATAATAAAACTTTAAAATATAATACTCCTAAATGTTGCCATAATAGTGTCATCTTGTACTGCATGCAATTCTGCTTTAACGAATCAATTCCACTAAGAAGGGGACATCCATTGATGAATGACAAAGCGCACTCTACATTCCTGCATGCAAAAGTATTTCTTCAACCGTCCCCGTCTCTTAATTTTCTCAATGGTATTTAAGTTGATTGAGAATATATAGATTATGAGAAGTTCCAATACTAATAAATAAACAAAATGTAAAAAATAAAGAAATATTGTTAAAGTAGCGAAAAGAACAGTCAGAACCTTATAAATTATAATGCAGCATTACATTGTCAGTAAAACACGAGTTGGAGTCTTTGAAGAAATAAATAAATAAAAACTAGTTTAAAAATTTACTTAGTGCTTAAAAAAACGTTTGAAGATTTTATAGAATTCTACCCTCCATTACAAAAGAAAAAAAAAAAAAAACTGTTATAAAAACCAATTTAGCAACCAAACCTAGCCTCTATATGAAACCACAAAATGGCATAATCGAACGTGAAAACAAAATTGAATCGAATCGATTCAAACAATCTTTCCCAATTTTTTAAGACCACTGATTTTTCTGATCAAATTGAATTGGGATAGAGTCGGTTCCCGTTTTAACCGATTGAACCGGCCGATTCGGTTTTGGCTTCAAAACACTGATTTATAAGTGTAACTAGATCTTGTACCCGTGCGATGCACGGGGTATTATGTGTGAGGTGTGAGGAAGACAATTTTACACTCTTTTGAAAGAATGTTCACATTTAAATATAGAAAATATCAAAATAACAAATTAAAAGAGCATGAAATAAGTATTTGTGTTATATATTTTTTTTTCCCCAAAAATCATCTAATGATTGTTTTGTGTCTGAGACTTCTGAATTTGAAAACACTGGCATAATGAAAAGAGTAAAAAAATTAATATTTTGACTATCATTAAGGCATTTTTAATATGGAAAATATCATTAAAAAACAAAGGTGGAAATTTTAAGATATAACATTGGATTGTGATTGAACGGAAATGCTATTGAAAAGATTATTTATTTAAAGCGTATAATTGAATGCTATCATACTATTATTTATCACATATAGAGAAAAGTCAATTGCTACAAATAAACATACTAATATATAAAGCACAAAAACTCCATAGTAACAAAATGCACAAAGAGACTTCAAGGATCATCTTTTTTTTTTCCCCCCCTCAATACGTAGCAGATGAACAGAACTACATGAGACCTCCAATAATCACCAGTGTGAGACACATTTTTGAAAAATGCAGGTGATCAACCCACAACCCCTTCAACAAACAAATGCATTTGCATTTGCATTTGCAACAGATTTTTTGGGACACTGTTCCTCGGGTCAAATGATAGTTTCATGGATTATTTGGTAACTTAAACTCTATGATCCTTTTCCTAGGATGTAATCTGCAAGTCACAAATAAACCAAAATCCATTGTGTTTATAACTTTATGATGATGGAAGTTTATCTTCTTCCTTTCAGTTGATAATATTAAGTCTCAGCAATAGGCTATTAGGCTAGCACATTGGTCCAATGATAACAATAGAGTATTGCCATGAGAGTTGAGTTTCCATTCATTCAAGTGTTCCAATTACAAACTAACAACACTTACATTTCCACTCCCTGTTTTGGCATATGCAGGAAAGCATCTGATGATGGTTAATAGATAGGTAACTATAACCAAATGCCTTAAAATGAAATTAGATATAGTCTTTTTACTAAAATTTGAATTTATCTGGAATCACAGAAAACTTGGTGTGTGTCTAAACCTTCAGCAGATCAGGTTACCCTTCTTATAATTTTTTTTTTGCATATAATGCACAAAAGACATGATAATAGTAACAATAAACTCATCTAGAGGCCAGTTTTCAGTCTGAATTATGGAAATAGATTATATTTTTCTTTAAAAAAGAAAAAGAAATACTTGTTTGGAGATAAACTACTTAATTTCATCCTCAGTTGTGTCGGTATAACAATTTGATATCACCACAAATGCAACCAGTACCTCTCCAGCTGCTTCACCCAACCTCTTCATTCTTATTGGTTACAACCCAGTGCCCTAGTGGCTCCTCCACCGTGAACCGCAGCTTCGTGTAGCCGTCCGCCATTGCAGCGGACTCCAAGCCGTTTCGTCTCCCATCCGCCGCCTTGGTGCCCTTCTCCCACTGCTGTCTGTTTCTCCTTCTCTATACTCCCAAATACATAAACTGAAAAATGATGAAGCCAGATGTCACGAAAAGAAGGAATAAAGAAGCTTCTTCATACATTGTGATTAATGCTCAACTGAAAGAAACCAAGAGACATAGTCAAGTGTTTATTCTCCATTAAATCGTTTAACAAAAAATAATAATACTAATTTATTAATATAATTGATTTTACAATTTTACCCCATCACTACCCAAGTGGTTTTACATAAATACCCCAGCCACCACCTTCCTCACTACCCAGGTGGTTTTACATAAATACCCCAGCCACCACCTTTAACCACCACCTTCCTTTTAATAATAAAGATGAGAGATTTTGATGTACACAAAATTTTCTCAATTTTATCTTTGCCTTCTCAGTCCAACATTAAATAGTTAGCACAACAATTAATTGTATAAAATTACATAATTGCATAGAGCACCAATTTTTTTTTTACGTAATTGTATAATATAGATATCAATGATATTAATAAATAATTGCATAGAATTACATAATCACATTAAAAAAAATAAAAAATGCGAACAGACTATCCGGTATTATATTATATTATATTAAATAAAGTTGATTGATGACATGGACATTACAACCGTTACCCGTTACGTGAAGAGTATTATCATCTGTACTACCAAAAGAGGGTGAAGGTTATGGTGCACCACCCACCATAGTGGTGCAGTGGTGCACCACCCACATGTAAATCTGTGAGCCAATGAACTTGCCAAGTGTATTAGTTTTGGTTAATTTGACTTTTCAAACTAACTCATGGTCAAATATGTATAAGAAAAGTATTCTGCCATGAAATTATGGGTAAAGTAAATACAGGGAACAAACTTTAATTAGAATAATAATATGAAATCTTGTTTGTTTAAATTTTTTTGTTCGTTTTTTTGTTTTTTTTGGAGATACTCTTTGGGACCATGAGCTCTATGTGGGTGTTTTCTTCCACTGCCCAAAAACTACAGAGTCGTTGCCGTGAGAACCGCCCAGCCGCCGCCGCTCTGACTAGGTGGTGGTGGCGGGATCTGACATCTGAGATCTGAGAGAGAGAGAACCGAGATAGCTAGGTGGCGGCGGGACTGAGAGACAGAGAGAACTAAGGTAGGTGGCGGTGGTGGTGGTGGTGGTGGCTCTTGATGGTGGTGTTTGCGGCTAGAGCATGTTGCTGCGGTAGGTGAGTGATGCCGGAGGTGGCGATTCGTGGGAGAGAGAGAGTGACAGAAGAGAGAGGGAACCAAGGGAGAGGAAGACACGAACGGTGTTGGTGAGGACCATCGTCGACGTCGAGGCTGGGACGGAGTGACGACGCGGGACTGTGTGAGTGCTGGAGTAGCAGCGGCGTGGGTGGCTCCTTAGTCCTTACTGGTTAGGTTTCAGAGAAAGATAAAGAAATGGTAAAGTTTGAATAATCAAAGTAAATTTTTTTATTATTATTTTTTACAATACAATAATCAGTGTATATGGAAAGTAAGAAATACGAAAATGAATACGATATATATTTAACCTTTGAATACTGTTAAATGGGTTGAAAAGTCAAATAACATGTGGCTAAATGATTGGATAAAAAACTGCCATGTGGGTGGTGCACCACTGCACCACTATGGTGGGTGGTGCACCATAACCTTCACCCCAAAAGAGTGATGCCATATCCACCAGAACAAAAGAAAAAGTGTTGCCCGCGTTGGCCCCACAAACCAAACACATTAGTTATTTGTTTTCGTTGGAGAATCCTATTCGTGCTAATCTGTCTTCGCTTGCACCACACCCACTCCTGTTAGTGGAGTTTCGGTATAAAGCCCCACCCCCATCACCATAATTCTCCATTCCTTCACCACCCAAATTTTCATCATCTTCTCCATCTTCTTGCATTCCCATAAACCATGTCTTCTCAGGTGCTGAACTCTTTTGCTGCTTGCTATTGATCCTTGTGATTCTGTGTCCTTTTTTTTTTTTTTTGGGTTCTAAATTTATAATTATGTTCCACTTTTTTGTCCCTTGATCTGGTTATTTGTCTTTGGTGTTTGTGCTGAACTCATGATTTTCTGAGTTGAGATATTAGGATTCCTTGGAAAATTTTATTCTGGGAAAATAGGACTTCAAGTTCTTATTTTATTTTTTAAAATTTTTGGAATCCCTGGAATGAATGGAAGTATATTAGTAGTTCATGGGTTTAGAGATTTGTGTTTGAAAGAGCTTATAGTGACCTTAGTTGGGTTTATGTGAATAACTTATAATAATAAAATTATCAAAATAGCTTATAATAATAGTTTATAACCTTAGTATAAGCTCTTTTTAGCTTATTTCAAAATAACTTATTGAATAAGTGTTCGATTAAGCTGTTTATCAGGTCTATAGAAGGTTTAACTTTTTTATTTTTTGCATATAAGGATTCTTCTAAGAAGTTGCAAACCAGCACTGCTGTCAGTTCTAATGGGTTAAAAATAAAAGTGGCTTTTACCTGCTTGTGCATATACATTTGGTTTTCATCATCCATTTGTTGACTCTATCAATGATTTTAGAACTTGCCCTACTTATTTGTGATATATCTGATATGTCCGTCTCTCTTTTTTATGCTGTTTTTTTTTTCCTTGGTAATATACTCTGACAAAGAATGTGACTGCTTGATATTGTTTAGATTTGCTGAAAACATCCAGAATCAATTTCACTGCTTGCAAAAAATCGAACTAGTGGAAGTTCAAATCCAACATACTTTGTTAGAAAAATTTACTTAGGTTAAAAATTGGAGAATATGTCCCATGATATTTAAAGTTGATTGCCAAGCACTTGTATGATTTTGATTTTGTATGATATTTAAAGTTTGTAGGGATGGCCTTAAATTAGTACTTGAACTATTTAAATAAGACTACATGGCTAATTCCTTTTGTTTATTTTGGACCTTTGGTGTTCTCTTTTGAGACCTGTCAATAGAATCCCTCTTTAACAGCAATGGTGAAACAGATTGTTCATTGCTGTACATGTGCAAATGATAGTAGATTAATCTCTTATGCCCATCTATCTGTCTGATACCATGCTTTGCTCTCTTCCTCTCTGTCCTCCACTTCTTTCCCTTTTCAAAATTATTCCAGTTTCTCTTCAATCTAAAGTATAAATATGTTTCTTTTGTATGTGGTTATTGGGGTTAAGATGATAATTTATTCTTTTCTCTGCTCTCTTAGTCTGAAAACTTTCTCCATATGATTGCAGACTGTTGTCCTCAAAGTTGGGATGTCATGTCAAGGGTGTGCTGGAGCAGTGAATAGGGTTTTGGGAAAATTGGAAGGTAATTATTCCTGGAGCAAATTGATTATTCTGTAAGATTTGATCAGAAAATGGTTTAGTAATTGTAACAATGTATTGTCCTACAAGTTGATATTAGATGGTAGTGCTTTGCTTTCTTTGTTTTTATCAAACAAGATATGCTCTCTGCTATACATCTTAATTGCCATAAAATTATGGTTTTGAATGTGTTTCAGCTGTTTCCGTATTCTGAAGATTTTTCCTTTCCATTGTAATCTATAATCTTTGCATTCCTCAGGTCATTATGATATATGCCCTTACACAAGTGAGCAGAATATGTTAAGGTCATTTGTGTTGTTTAACAGCTCAAAGTTCTTGTTAGTGTTCTTTCTGTTTTCAGTTGGGTTGTGATTGTATAATTATGTGGTCTCCGGTTTGTAATTAACCCTTGGATTCATCAATTTTAATGTTGGTTACTAGAATGTTGTCTGAATTTGAGGTGGATTCTTCACAGAGCAAATGAAAACCTTACTTGGATGATCCCTTGTCCTACTTTATGATATATTTCTTCATTTTTAAGATGAATGTTTGATATTACTAACCCTATTTTATACTCGTGTGGTAATGCTCCATTTTGTAGTATTATGAATAAGCTCCGTAGCACTTTGAATTGGTATTTTTTGAATTTGTTACATTAATATAGGCATGTTGTATGTTTCTTATATATCTAATAGAATCCTTTCAATCAAGTTTGAGACATGTTTGAAAGATTTCCAGAAGCTGTCAATTTTAGTTTGTAGATTGTATGGCACAATTTAATCATGGTGTTGGATTTTTAGGTCATGGAAATAAGTTTACTTGTATTCAATTAGTCCTATTGTTTTCCTATGGAATGCAAGTAGAAGTCTTGTTATCCTGGTACTAGTTGTGTCCTGTTTCAACCTTAAGGCCTTTTACCATTATTTTGCAAGTGAGAAACCATGTCAAACAACATATATCAACAGTCTGATTAATTACTGATGCATGTCATTTAAACATTTAAAGTGCATTGATTTTAGTTTAATACACTCAAGATGCATGCATTTTATTAACCAAGCAAAGTGAAGGGCACTAAATAAGCTAAATTGACCCCTTATCCACCCATATCTGAGGCTTAAGACCTTACTTCTGTTACCCTCACTTTTCTCTCATGATTATACTCTTGCAACTGAAATTGGCATGGAAACTTCTCTTTCTCTTAGCATGGAGCATTTCTTTCTGTTTTGCTTTATTTGGCTAGTGTATTTCTTACTCTCTTGTGTCACCAAAATTACTCCCAACTTCCCTGACATATGGTTAGTTCTGGTGTCTACTATTTTCTTACTTATCAGTTATCTCCTTAATTGTTGTATGCATTTTCTCTGACTGGATGAAAAACAGGATATAATGAATTAAGAATAACAAGGAAATAATACAAGTTTGAAGTCAATTTGCTGCTATGGTTTTGGTTCCCTCAGAATGAATATGATGGAAGAAAACGTGCTGAGTCAAAATCTTAATATTGATTGCAGTTCCTGCAAGATAGCCCTATACCAACTAAAGTTCCTCTTGCAATGTTGTATTTTAAATTTAACAACAATGTCAACTGTTGCAGGTGTGGAATCATTTGACATTGATTTGAAGGAACAGAAGGTGACAGTGAAAGGAAATGTAGAGCCAGAGACGGTTCTGCAGACCGTTTCCAAAACTGGGAAGAAGACTGCCTTCTGGGAGGATGAAGCACCAGTAGTGCCGGCTGAGCCAGAAAACAAGCCTTCAGAAACTGCAAATGTTGCCTCAGCTGAGCCTGAAAACAAGTCTTCAGAAACTACAACTGTTGCCTCAGCTGAGCATGAAAACAAGTCTTCAGAAATTACAACTTGTGCCTCAACTGAGCCTGAAAACAAGCCATCAGAAACTGCAGCTGTTGTTGCTTAAGTCATCTGTGGTTCTATTATATGTGAAAGTAGGTCTGTTTGTTAAATACTATTTGATGGACTTGCAATTAGCTATGCATGTCATCTGATATATTTAGTGTGCTGTTACTTTTATCTAAGCTACAATAACCTGTGGCCTATTTTTCACATGTGAAACTTTTGGTGTGCTATAATTAAGAATTTAACCTGTCCCTCTTACTACTGATTTTGTTATCTCTTACATTCCTACTACCATACTATGGCCCTATTTGAAAGAGTTAATTTAGTTTCTTTGGCTTATCTGTTGCAATAAATGTTTATGAAATATTCTAAGCAAGATAATTGATGAATAATATGTTGTTCATATGAATGATCAACCTTTATAATCACCACACATTTACCATTGCATGCATGTCATTATTTGGCCAAACTATGTCTTCCTTTGGGCCGAGCATAGTTCGCATAAATAACTTCACACAAACATCTATGTAATTTCAATTAAATCAATTTATGCAATAGAGGTTACTTTGGCAACAAGATGCTCTTTTTTTTTTTTTTTAACAAAATGGCATGCAAAAGCATCACAATAGTGATAGTGATCCCAACTAAGTTGACACCCATGCCAGTACCAATAATCTGCAGCACACCAAAATTTTAAGAAAAATAAGAAAAGAATACAAAAAAACATAGGGGAACATGAACCTTACCCCTGAAAAATCATCTAAATAATAAATTAGGAAGACCATTCCTTTTTTGGAATAAGTCTTCACTAATGAATCTAGGAATTAAACATTTAAACCTCATCAAAGAAATCCACTAATATAAGTACCATGTGAGGCAAATTTATATGCACAAGTATTACCCTCACGAAAAATATGAGGAACAAACTCATCAGTTAATCAAAACTAAACAGTTTCTCAATCTATTCCAGAGCTTCTAGGGAACTAGTTTATCATTGTTGAAGGCAGCGATAACAAATTGAGAATCACATTCAGGTCAAAGATTATTTCACCCTTTTTAAATGCTATCTCAATAGCTAACATTGAACCAAAAAGCTCAGCTTGGAAAGCATAATTCCAAGATTTGCTGCAAAACAACCAAGAGTGGCTTCGCTAGATATACTAGATAATTTTTTTGTGTCAAGCACGGTCTTGCCACATGCACAACAGGTTGGCGCTCAATGCCACAAAAGATGTGCTCAGTGAAAACCTAGTGCTTAGCACTATCGCCATTTTCGAAAAGCGTCGTCAATTCGTGCACTTTTCCGAATACGCAACCAGGGCGTGCTCCATATTAGCAGGCTGTGCATCCGAAAAACAATAGTTTTCACACAAAAAAACCAAAAAATTTCATATGAAAAGCAAAAGGGTGTTCTTGAAAAACAGATCTTACATGCTATTCCAATCAAGAAAATAAACCAGACAACATACAAACATGATGTTCACAAATCTTGATAATCTAACAATGATGACCGCTCTAATACTACTTGTTAGAATTAAGTCTTGAGTTCAAATTCTGGCCATAGGAATGCAGCAGCGTTAAAACTCTTGGGGGAGAGCTTTGCCGCCCTTGTGGTCCTACCCGGCTCGAGGGACTAGTCCCCGCAGTTGCTTGCGGAGGATACCCTAGGAAACCAAAAGAGAAATAAGCCTTAGTTATTGATTTTCTTTATCTTTAAAGCATACAAATCTAGATGCATATACCCTAGAGAAAAACACCACAAAGCTTGGAATCTACATCATGCCATATTATCAAGGATTCACAAACTTGAACAAATACTTGGATCGATATCATTTTCCTAATCTTAAGCATTCTTCAATAATGGATTTGATCACCAACTGTTGTGAAATCTTTGCGGCAATCAATCACGAACAAAGAAAGGTGGTCTTATGGTTCTTCATTAACCAATTCGCCTTAGCTCCTCAATGGGACCGCCGTTTCTCTTCCTGATGGGGAGAAGTGAAATTGTGTTGTGATTTGGTATATTGGGGACCATAAATGTTCCTTGGCATATTAACCTATTAGGGTGCCCATTATCCCCTAATGGACCAACATTGACATCTAGTCATTAAGCTCATATCAGGTTCCTTGGTAGTCTAACAGGCTCCCTTATTTTAACTAATTAAGCCCCTTAAATGATAAATAACTAATATAATTGTTATTATAATACGAGTCCACATAATTATTGAAAATATAAGGGTCTGTTTGTTTTATTTTCCATTTCCTGTTTTCAGAACTAATTACAAAACTGTTATATTGTTTTTATTTTATTTCCTATTTCCAAAAATTTGTACAAGAAACATTGAAAATGACTTTTTGTTGTTTTCACTTTTTCCTGTACAGATCTTTGGAAACAGAAAACATAATGAAAACAATGTGACAATTATATATCTTTTTTTTTTTCCCTAAAAACAGTAAATAAAAGCAGAAAACTGGAAATAAAGCAAACAGACCCTAAATTTTCAACAATATTCCAATAAGATATACTTCTATGTTCGCAATGAATGGTTATGTCCTACTTTACATCTTTATGATTGATACGAATCTCGCGAATCTTGATTGACTCACACTAGTAACCGATTCGGAGAAACAAGAAGCATGGCATGAGATACGCGGCGGCAAATTTTCAGATAATTAAGTTTCCTTTGGTGCCATTGATTTTTTTCGTATCGTAATAGCTCCTTTCTTGAAAATAATCCACTGTCCGAACCGACTGATGTTCAAGAATCAGCGGATGAGTTATGGTTAGGGGTGAAATGTCACTCGAGCCCAGACCTTCCGGCACTGGGCAGGCGTCTACCCCTATACACGGTCTTACGACTTTGTAGAGACGGGTGTTTTTGGTAAACAACACCTTTCAAATTATTAGACATAATTTTGTCTTACAAAAACTTTATTTGATAAAATTCAAACGGAAATAACATTACAAACTCCGTGGTATATAGTCTTAACAATTTGTATAAGCCAAAGATTTTGCAAACTGTACAAACAATATGCACACTAATTAGGTTTCAGCAAACCAGATATTGATAAGGCCTTCTCATCTCAGTCCAATTAAGTCTCATCTCAGATATTGATAAGGCCCAATTAATAAGCAGTGGGCATAGTTAGTTGACTCTCAGAAATTGGTCTGCTGGGTAGTCAGGAGAATTATTTTTCTTTCAAGCTGTAAAACAAAAAGTTTACATTGTAAGAATATTAATAAGCAAACTTGGTCCAAATAATATTGCAATAAAATGAAAGTAAAAGGATAAATATACTAAACAAATCAAGTAAAAGGAATATAACAAAGTTTAGCACTTAGAAATACATAATTACATTATTCACTAACTGTTAAATAACCGCCAATATTTTGTAATAATACTAGGATTAGGTTCCTCTAAATTTATTATTAAAGTAAATAAATAAAAATGTATCATGTCTTAAACATTTTATGAGTTAAATAATAGGATTAAAGTAGTATGCACTGTCAGTAAAAAATGTTTTACACAGATATCCACTAACATTTTGATATGTGTTTTTATTTTAATAACTAAGAGAGATAAATAACAATAATGTTGATTTGTCAATATATTATTGGATGTCTGTGTAAAAATCTTTTATAGTGATAGTATATAGAAATTAAACTCTAAATAATAAGCTTTTCCCCCGTAACTTTCAATGTGAATATAAGGATGCCTCTCCATGCTACTTTCATTAAAAAAAAAAAGAATGTAAGGAGAGTTTTGGTGTCTTCAATTCCTCGCCATTAAATTACATAGCTAATTATGCAATAAGAAATTTATATTTTACATGTGGTGGCCTTATGTACTTTTCTCAAATAATAAAGTAAATTGACATCCCCAATTCCATTAACGTAAAAAGTACTAAAGTACTGTATCAAAGCCACAACAATGGGTTTCAAGAGTTTGCGTAATTTCAAGGAGGTATTTGTAATAATGATGATGATGATGATGAAGTAGTAGTATGTAAAAATTATAGTGCACAACTATTAAAATTATCGATATATTGATTGCAAAAATTTTCAAGGAAAATCTTTCTACCAAATTACCAAACTTATTATACATAATCAAGTTCCACTTTGCTGTGGGTAAATAATTTGAACCTCTACATCTAAGATAAAACTCAAAGCATTGAAGAGAACATATAACCATGAAGCAAAGTTATGATTATTCTTCACCTTTCAATTGGAGAAATATATGTAAAACAAATACCTGAATAACAACATGCAGCTTTTCTTCCAGAGCACAGTATTCACGTTGAGCACGATCCAGCACCTTCAGACACCTACAACACACATTTTGCTCGTGTCAGGGCTTAACGGAATTGTATATTTTTAATATAATTGAATATTGAATAATTGCTTATAAATCTAAGGTCACAGTTTATATATATATGTTAAAAGACAGGTAAGATGTTTTGATTACTCTTCTCTGGAAGCCATCGCAATAGCGCGTTCAAAGTCCGCAAATGCTAGTGCCATACGACGAGCACCCATGCTGACACGCCCAAATAAATAATAATGAGAAACAACAAAATAAATGTTATGTTGAATTTTGAGAGAATACTGGGAAAAACAACAACCAATAGCCCAAATATAATTAAGCACAAAATTTAAGCAATTTTCATTAATGAATCTAAGGGTATCGATCCTATTGAATGTTGAAATTATAATTGAAAAAAAAATAATTTTAATTTTCTCCTCAATTAGAGGAGGGTTCGATTTCTATCAATGTAAGTCATTTTTTTTCCTTACATTAAATCTCAACTATTAATTTTATCTTCATCCAACGATATAAACTATTAAAATCACAATTGCCATTAGATGAAAATAAAATCAACATTTGGGATTTGGTATAATTTAATTAATTACACGGGTGTAAACCAATCCCTTCTTATAATCCCAAAGGGGTTGGTCTAATGAAGCATAACATGGTGTCGCATTTAGTATTCATGACCAGTGGATGCTATAGATGATGATGGTTACATGCTGGTAACAATGATCAAATGACACTGCCAAAAACTGTAATCCAATTCTAATATAGCTAAATAAATAAATAGAATTGTACAATTCCAATTCCAAGACTCAGTACCAAGTCTAAGAATTCAGATCTCTTCATTTAGGCTGAAAATGAAGATCTCCATTTCTTTCCCAGAAATCTAATACGTGACATTAGAAGGATTCAAGGGCTGAGATTTTAATTAAAAAAAAAGGACAAAAAAAAAACAGAAATCCCTTTCACTCTAAACACCACATTCATCTTCCTTTTCCTCTGTCAAGACCAAACTTGTCCCCTTTGTTGGAGTTCCATATTAGATAGTGATATGACCTGAAGAGTGCTTATAAGTAAGGGGCAACCCTCACCCTATAAGCTAGCTTTTGGGGTTGAGTTAGGCCCAAACCCAAATTCTAAGCTGGTATCAGAGCCTATCCTAGACCCGTTGGGCCACCCGCAGATGTCCAGTCCTGCAAACTTCAGGCTCCAGATATCCAGTCCTAGGCGTGAGGGGAGTCCCACATTGGATAGTGATATTGCTTGAAGAGTGCTTATAAGTAAGGGACAACCCTCACCCTATAAGCTAGCTTTTGGGGTTAAGTTAGGCCCAAACTCAGATTCTAAGACACATCAGAACACCAGCACCTTCGCTGACCATGTGATGCCCCATTGTTGTGCCGTCGCGCCACTTTGTCGCCATGCTGTCATAGCAGGACAAACCCAGGGAGAACATGACTGCCGCCGCGCCACCCCATTGTTGTGTTGTCGTGTGCCGTCGCGCCTCTGCGCGGTTTGTCTCCCATGCCGCCGTAACAGGACGAACTCAGGGAGCACTTGACTGCCACCGTGACGCCTCATCGTGACTCATTCCTTTTGATTGAAAGTACAAAAATGCATGTGGTGCCCATAGTGTGAAACGTAACGTAGGGGGACATGGTCCTTGGCAGAGGAAGATGAATGTGTTTGATGCATTTCTTTCTTTCTTTTCTTAAAATTTAAATTGTTTTAAAATAAAGACTTAATTACACTTTTGGTCTCCGAAATATTATGATTGTGCAATTTTTGTCCCACTATTTCAATTGCGACAATCAAGTCTCTCAGGTATCATAATTTCACAATTTTAGTCCCTCAAACTCCAATTGCACCAATTGAGTCTCCCATGACAATTGTGCAATTTTGGTCCCTCAAATATCACGATTGTGTAATTTTTAATGCCAGTAGCCTATATAGCACACGTGAGACTGGTTTGACACTTAGTGAGGTCAGCTTGGCAGCTTACATGACATTCCTATGTGGCATGATTGACACCTTACGTACTTTAATGGTCACATGACATCACGCGAATATATGGTTCCAATGTTTCTATACAAATAACATTTATGAAGATCGGCCCTAAATCAGTCCCACACGTGCCACGTAGACTATTAGCGTTAAAATTTGCACAATCGTCATATCAGGGGGACCAAAACTGCACAATCATGATACCTGGAGGACCCAATTGACCCAATTGGAACTCAGGGACCAAAATTAATAAATCGTGATATCTGGATACCCAATTGACGCAATTGAAATCTTAGGGAGCAAAATTGCATAATCATGATACTTGGAGGACCAAAAGTGCAATTAAGCCTAAAATAAAATAAATCTTAGTCTTTGGATCCTTATAATGCCACTTTCAGATTTTTAGAGAGGGAAATGGAGATCTCCATTTTCAGCAGAAATGGAGAGGATCTAGACTCAGCTTTAGATGTGGTAGCACTTTTTAATAATATTTGGTTAGGGGAAATGAAAAGGAGGAAAGGGAATGAGAGAGATTTTTATAACTTTTTGTTTGTTTGATTCAATTTTTTTGGAGGAGAATGGAGAGTAGGAAAATTCCTTCTCACTTAATTTTGGCCCCCTCCAATTGGGGATTTGGAGGGAAGGGGGGAGATTTTAAAATATTTTAAATACATTGACTAAGTTATCCATACTTATATTTTGAAATCCAAAATTATAAGGGCACTAAAGTAACTTAGTTTTTAAATTTCTATCCCTCCTCTTGTGAATCAAACATGAACAATGTTATTTCCTCTTCCCTACATTAAAATCACCCCTCTCCCATCCTCTCAACCAAATAGAATATTTAATTAAAAGAGAAAATCATCAATTTGGTCTATGAAATTATGAGGTAGTATCAACTTGGTCCCTGAATTGAACGAAATAGCAAAAGGTTCTCTGAAATTGCAAAACGATATTCAATTTAGTCCTTTCGTTAACCCTAGTTTGTTAATGCCATCAACATGGCTAATGTGGCACGTTAAGTGCCTTGATGGCACTCATGTAAGCGTCCATGTGGCCTCCACATGACAGAATGCAATTTCAGGGACAAAATCGGTATTTTCAGGGACCAATTCGATACTCCTTTCTCTCTTTCCCTCTCCCCCTTCTTCTCTATCTTGCCACCTCTCTCTCTCTCTCTCTTCTCCCTCTTCCCCTTCTTCTCCTCCACATTCCAAGTAACCACATTTCTGTGGGTATTACGTCAAACAATGCATGTGCAACATTCAATTCACCAACCAAAACATACCCATCAATGATCGAGTTCCATGATACTAAATCCTGGGTCAACATGGTGTCAAAAACCACCCTAGCAAGTTCAAATGTCCCCACAACAAGCATACATGTGAATCAAAGAATTCTGCACTTGCGACACAGAATCAACCCCATTCTTAAGAGCATGAGCATGGCATTTCCGACCAGATTGAATGCAACCCATTTTTGCACAAGAACCAATGAGTGGCACGAAAGCGTGGCTATTGGGAAAGAAAGGAACTCTGAGAGAGTGAAAGTAGAAAAGAATATTGGCTATTGTCTATTGGCTATTGGCTATTGGCTATTAGATTTGGAAGAGTTAGCGAGTGGAATGGCATGAGGTGTGAAGAAGGGATTGGAATGAGTCGAAGGGAGAGATTGTTGTTGTTGTTGTTGTTGTTGTGTTTTGTGTTCTTCAAAGGGGAAATGAACAAGTGTTGGTGGAGATGGGGTGTGTTTGTTGTTGTGTAGTGATTGTTTCGAAGTGAAGAAGTTGCTCAGGATTTGAAGGTGGAGGAGAGGAAGGAGAGGAAGGGTAAAAGGGAGGAGCGAGTGGAGGTTGCCAGCTAGAGAAGGAGGAGGAGAGTGAAAGAGAGAAAGGAGTATCGATTTGGTCCCTGAAAATATCGATTTGGTCCCTAAAATTGCTTTCTGTGACATGGAGGCCACATGGACGCTTACATGTGTGTCACCGAGGCACTTAACGTGCCACATCAGCCACGTCCACGACATTAACAAACTGAGGTTAACGAATGGATCAAATTGAATAACGTTTTGCAATTTCAGGGACCTTTTTGCTATTTCATTCAGTTCAAGGACCAAGTTGATGTTACCTCGCAATTTCAGGGACCAAATTGACAATTTACCCTAAATAACCTACCCTCCACTCATTTAAACCAAACATAGCCTTACGTCTCTTATTTTTATAGTTTTTGTTTAATGATTTTATTGCATATATTTTAGATTTGTGATGTAATTTTTCAATAAATTAAAAAATCAGTTGAGTTTCTTCCATCAATGTTTCACATAACAATTTCAAGATGGTTTGAAAAGGCACTATAAGAAAATTGATGGATGGGTGTATGTGTATCCATAGAAATGTCTCAAATTAAATTGATGCTTGGGCAAATGTTACTAGAAAAAATATTGTTTGTCTCAACATCCGTTTAGATTTTCCCAACGGAAATTCAAACATAACAACTGTTGATCATGACATTGAAAAGAAACCCTATTAAGAAACAAGATTAAGACACTCTAATCTAATAAAGAAAATTATTTTGATAATTTAATCTCATCATATCCTTTATTCCCCTTCCATTTTAATTTTTAGAATTAGAATTTTACGTACGTCATGTATTAATTTTTTTCTCCCTTAGGTTAGAATTTTATTCTCCATTTACTTCGGAATGAAAGAGAATAATATATATACATATATGACCAATGACGTGTTGGTCTAGTGGAAGCAACTTGCCTCCAAAAGGAGGACAGCCTGGGGAATCCGGGTTCGAATCCTTGTGGAGTCACCCTCATTGAGCGACTGAGAACCAAAGGATAAAACTATGCTCAATCAGTTGAACCAGAGATTAGTCTCATAGTGGGTCTAAAGGGCCTATGCTGTGGAAATACTCTGGTGGACCTACTTGGCCCAAATGACCAATTAGGGTGGGTTCCGAACCAAAATATATGTATGATCATTCAAATTATCTCATAATCATCCATATTGTTCAATAGTCATCTCGTCAAAATTAATTTAAAACAATAAAAGAACAACCTTCCACTTCAAAAAGCAGTTGTTAAAATTCGACACATACGACACTCTGGTTAATGACATTTAAAATTATGGTTAATGAGGTATTGAGTCTGATTAATAGGTACACAAAAATTGGGTAACTCATTAATCATCCACCAAGATTTATTAACCAAGTTACCAAGATTTTGTGTGTCATTAGCCGAGTTGTCTGTTAACGAACTCATATACCACATGTATTTTCATTAACCAAACTTAATATGCCATTAATCACGATTTTGAATATCATTAATTAAGTATCGCAGTTGTCAACTTTTCAGATGTTCAAATAACGTTATTCTAAACCATTACATTACCTTAAGGAACTGCCTTTCACTTTAAAAACGTACTCCTTCATAAGATCATAGTTTATTATCGGATCGTTCCTGCCACATATTATAATAAAAATTACAAAAATAATAATAATAATAATAATAATAATAATAATAATAATAATAATAATAATAATAATAATAACCAAAGTTAAATAAAAGAACATAAAAATTACAAACTAGAATAAAGAAGGAAATAAAGTACAGTATTTGGAGCATAAGTTTTAGGACATCTCGGGCATTAGAGCAAAACTCTGGGATCACATCCGCAAGGTAGAAAGGATCTCCATTACTGCCTTTCAATGAGTAGATAAAACTGAAATGATCATCTACTAAATCCTATAAGATCAAGAAAGAAGAAGAAACAAAAAGTTCAATTCATGGAATATTGAAACGATGCCATTTTCACTCGCCAAAGTTTCAGCACAGAATGTAAAAGTGAAGTACACAAAATTCGATAAAAATCCTCTATATCATTTACATAACTCATTTCCTTTTCTTTCTTTTTTTTTAATTACAAGGGACTAGACCCCAGGAAAAAGTAAATAACAAGGAAAACTAGAAAAAGGAAAACTACAAGTCTCGCGGAAAGGCAATGCAAGCATTATCCGCAGAAAGGCTAAGGGAATACATATCTCATTTCCTGTGTTATGAGTAATAGAAATTATAATATAACTGTTTTTTAAATAATTTAAAAATAAAAACAATGTATATTCACCACATTTTAATTGGATGAGACAAGATTTGATACAGGAAATAGAGACAGGGAATTTCTATCCCACAAAATTGAGAGTACATTAATTAAAATCCGCATGTCTAGAAACAAATTAGTTGGTTTTGTTCGACAAAAAAAAAAAGAGAAACAAATTAGTTGGTAGTTTTTTTCGTTAAATTTTCATACATCTGTATCTGAGGTGCAAAGTATTAAACTATGCAAGAATTGTTGAATATTTTTAAAAACATTTTAAAATATACACCTACCTGATTGTTTTAAATAATTTCAACGAAAATTCGCATTCAAGAGAAGGAATTTTTTAGTTTCTTTTATAAAAAATATTTTATGATATATAATTTTTGACAATTTTCAAACAGTTTTATTTTTTTTATTTTTTTTGCAAATTAGAATACTGTCTTGAAAAAGTTGTTGGAACTTATTGAATGTGTGTATCAAAGCTCTTTTATCTAACATTCTCATAAAATGTGCAAAATGCAGTTGGAGGCAGCAAAAATTAAAGTTTGATCCTCTCCTTTTGTTCTCACGCATCTCCCCTCATGTTATGAAAGATAAAGAGATAAAATCAATTTTAAATGGAGCTCGAAACAAAAGTAAATTTGATTTTGTTTATTTTTCTCTTGTAACATGAGAAGAATAATAGCAGAATAAAATGAGAAGATTCAAATCCAAAGATGATAGAAATACTAGCTAAACATACATTATATTTATAGATTTTTCATTGAAAGTTGACTACTCAATATATGTCATATGAGTTTAGAGAAACACCTCTTGCTTCATGGAGCGGATGGTGTCCATAAGTTGCTTGTTCAAAACCTCCTTATCAATCATTGATGAGAAAGAGCCAAAACCTTTTCCAATCTCTGAAAGAAAATTTTTGAGATGGGAAATATTAGATAGTGACAGAAAGGAAGGATACTGGCGGTAGGCTTTTTGTTTTTCTGAATAATGTTGAAGTATTAAATCGAGATCCTAGAAGCCACCTTTCTCTGTTTTAAGTGGCTTTACTTCGAACTATATACATTAATCAACACTTGGTAATAAATTATTAATTTATAATTATAAATAAAAAGTTTTCCTCATAAAGATATAATTCCTTTATCTCATTTTCCTTTTAGCTTTTTCCATCTATTAGGAGCTGAGGAATAAATCATATATTTATTATGGTTTCTAGTCCTACTCTTAATAAGTGAACCATAAACCATTACGACTGAGCAAGTGAGATTTTTAAATAGATGCTAAACTAAAAGACATTGATATGACCCACAAGATGTGGTCCAAGTGACTAGTAGCTTCAGCCTTTTAATCATATGTCCAGGGTTTGAATTCTGGTAATGAGAGTAGAGCTGCCTCTGTGGGTAGAGGAGTTGCCCCTTAACTGATACTCTACATATGCTCGGGGGATTAGTCTTACAACTTTCGGTCGTGAGGATACCTGAGTTCCATCCAAAAAAAAAAGAAGACATTGATATGAAACTGTCAAAAGTACATATAAAAAATTATTGATAAAGTTTATGTGGAACAATTTGAAAATTGGAGTTCATACCATGGGGACATTTTTACTGACATTCAGTAAAATGTATGGAGTAATTAATAAAAAGGAATTAAAAAATTAAATTATATAGTAAGATATTTTTTAATCAAAACTATATAGTAAGATATTAATAAGAGAGAGCCATGGGACCCGCCTTTCACTATCCTGTTTCGCAGCCACCATTCTGGCGCGGCTCTGGCCTATCGTCCCTTGGTCTCTATCCTGTTCTCGTGTCTTTCTAATCTCGGTTCTTGACATGTTCGTCCAGCCGTCTCGTCGTCTCCTCTTAGTGACGGCCTCGACTCGCGTCAGATCTCTGTTCTCATTGTCCAACCGTCTCCTCTCAGTGGCAGCCTGGTTGGTCTTGCGGCAGATCTCTCTTGTCGTTCAACCGTCTCGCGCGCGTCCCTGTTTGTGCGGATTCTAAGGATTTGTGCGAGGACTCTATTTCTACAGGTTGCCATAAGAGCAAGTAGTGCGATTTTCACATCTGCATTTGGATTTCATGACTTGTCCTGGGGCGTTTCTCAATCCAGAATCTCCTTTTTAGAAGGCCTCGCCTTTTCTACAGGAAAAGTCTTTTGCTCGGGCTTTGAATGGTTCGTTTGACATTCCAATTAGTTAGCTTCCCCGACCGTGTATGAAGGGAGACTCTGTCTTTATCAAAATACATGAGGATGAATATCAAATGGGGTTGGAATGTTGCAAAAACAACCTTCTTGGCCGGTTGTTGTTGTTGAAGGGTGATATCCCTACAAAGATCCCCAACTTACATGACAAACTTTCAAAAATATGGAAGCCTTTAGGTCAATGGAGAATGATTCCATCAGGAAAGAAATTTATGAATTAAGTTTTGCTCATAATGTCTTGCTTGTTAGGGCTTGGAACTTTCAACCAGGTCTATTGTGACTTTTTCGGTGGTCTCTAGATTTTATTCCTAATAAGCAAAAACAATCTCATGCTCAATGTTAGATTAGAATTCATGACTTGCCGCAGGAATATTGGAGCTCAAAATTTTTATTTGAAATTGAAGGCTGTTTAGGTACTCCAATAAGTTTGGATGAAGCTACCCGTATTAAGACATGTGGTCATTATGCTAGAGTTTTAGTGGATGTTGATCTCACAGGGAATCTGCTCAAGGAGATTATGGTTGAACGTGAAGGTCTTGCATTTTCAGTTGGTATTGAATATGAAAAACTTCCTTCTTTTTGTTATCATTGTAAATCAATTGGGTAAATGGTTTCGACTTGTAAATTTGGCAAGGAGAACGTGGTGGATAATGATCCACTATTTGTGAAGAAGACTAAGCAAGCATATGTCCCTAAGGTTCCAGAGCATAACCCAGTTGAGGATAATGGCCAGATTGATACATCACCGGAGGGAAAATTGAATGACAATGTTTCGGTTAAGGTTCCAGAGCAAAAACCAGTTGAAGATAATGAAAAGATTGATACATCACAGGGTGAAAATTTGAATGACAATGATTCGGTTGAGACCATTTATGATGAGTCTCCTGATCATGTCTCAAATTCCATTCCACAGATCTCAACTTCTTCTGACTCTACAGCCAAGAATACTCCGACTTCAATGCCCGAGCATTACATGGCTACTTGTGATTTAACAGTTAGTGGTAAGAATCTTGAGACTCCCGAGATTAATTCAACCCCTATGCATTCTAATGTTGCTCATGATATGATAATACTTGCCAAGTTTTTTGGAAATAGGGATGAGGATGACCTAGAGAATAACTCTCTCTCAGCAGAGTAGTTGAATAATGATAATGTTGTTGAAGTAGATTCCGATTTCACGGTGGTTATATCTAAATCTCAGAAGTATAATATGAGGAAGAATAAAAAACGTAATGTTAGATTTCAATGACTCTTGTTTCCTTTGCATGAGCTTCGGTTTATGTCCCTCATGTTTTTGTTTTATTTTGTTTTTCTTCTTTTTATCAATAAATTATGGTGACATGTGATCACCTTGACTTTAAAAAAAATTAAAATCCATAATTTATTGTGCATGATACACGACATAAAAAAAAAAAATTGATACATGTTAAGATTTTGATGTGACATAAGTTTCAACGAGGAGAGCTTTCACTTGGCAAAAATTTTACAGATCCAATTCTCCTTTTTATATATTACTGGCTTTATTAATCGACATATGTCAACCTTTTATGCCACATAGGATTAAAAAATAATTATTAGGAAACCTCAATTATAGAGATACATAATTACATTTTATTAAATTACCTTTTGTTGAAACATCCATAGTAAATCCATTAATACTCTCTTTTACCCATTTAGTGAAAATACCAAAAAGACCTGAATGAAGTTGAAAAAAAGATTTGGTACCTCCTTGATCTTTTAGAAACAACAAATAAAAAATAAAACAAAAATACTCTTTTTTGAAAGCGACAAATATTTTAAAATGAAAATCAATGTATAGAAATCTATAAATTTGGAGCATATTTAATGTATTATATCAATGATAGATAAAATATATTACATTTATAAATTGATTTGGACGACAACAGAAGAAGAAATGTGTCAAATTATCGTAATTTTGAATATATAGTTTCTCTTTCTCAAAAGTTTTGCAATTCGGTGGAAAATAATAAATAGTTTGTTGTATGTAAGAAAAGAGAATCAAAATTAATTAGGCACGTTTTTATTGGTATATTGGAGAAAAACCAAAAATAAATTTAATGTATTATATCAATGATAGATAAAATATATTACATTTATAAATTGATTTGGACGACAACAGAAGAAGAAATGTGTCAAATTATCGTAATTTTGAATATATAGTTTCTCTTTCTCAAAAGGTTTGCAATTCGGTGGAAAATAATAAATAGTTTGTTGTATGTAAGAAAAGAGAATCAAAATTAATTAGGCACGTTTTTTTTGGTATATTGGAGAAAAACCAAAAATAAAAGAAAAACTAAAAGCAGTCAAAATTCACTCTCATAGCATCCATCAACTATAAGCGAAGGCTTTAAGCTAGAAGGAGGCCTGGTCCATTTCTGAAACACAACCATTCTTTGAGCACCTAGTTTAGCCATGTAGTCCACAAAATACCCTCATGTAATGTGTAAGTGATCTTGACATCTCACTATAGAGACAACAAACAGTTTATGTCCGAGATGATACAAGCATATTAGTGCAAAGGCTGAGAAACATCTTGCACAAAATGGACTGCATCTAGTGAGTCAGACTCACAAAAGATATGCTTGTGACTACTTCCCATAAAAGATGGAGTCCTTTCTGAATAGCTTTGAGCTCGACTAAAAGGTTACTAGAAAGACCTATATATCTCAAAAAACCCAGGATCCGGGTACCCTACTATGAACGAACCACAACACCAAAGACTGCCCTCCTAGGATTACCTTGAGCACTGCCATCAGCATTCACCTTTATATAACCCCGAAGGCGATTTTTGTCAGCTCACTAATAGGTATATGGCTGCTCATATAGTCTGCCTGCAAAACATATTTATTCAACGTTGCATCACTCTGTTATTGATCACGACTTCATCTCTAAGGGCATGATGATTCAAGACCTCGTTGTTATGAGCTCTCCAGACCCACCGAATAGTGGCAAGAGTGGTGAGCCATTCTTCCTGAATTAAGGGTGGCAAACGGATGGATCGGATGGATTTTGATTCGGATTATAATGGATCGGACAAAAACAATCCACAAATCCATTTCGATCCATTAAAAATGTATTAAAAAAATCCAATCGATCCATGATCCATTTAATAAAAAACCATCCGACCCATCCATTAATCATTTTTATATGGATGGATATCCGACCCATCCATTTAAAAATATATTATACATTAAAATTTTATTTTAATAATTTTTATATACTAAATATTTTTTCTCTCTAAATCTTAAGGACCTTAATTAAATAAAAACAATTTTATTTATGCATGAACCTTAATTTTTGATTGAGAGAACACTGCCATAAGCATGGTGATACTGTAACTACGAGAGAATGATAGACATGGAGGTACCAATGGAGAGAGAATGATTGCTTTGAAATAGAGAATTGGAAGAAAGCAAGCCACGCATCTCTGTAGGTTCTCAGAAGGAAAAAAAAAGTGATTGTGTTTGACTCTTTGAGTGTGTGAGGGAGAGTATACTAGAGAGAGATGAATAAATCTAGGCTGCAAAAATGTAATTAGAATCAAACTTTCTTTAATTTTGGAGTGGATGATAAATGATCTACTTTTTTTTTTTTTTTTTGATCCAATGGATTAAAAAAGGCTAAATTAGTATTTTGGTCCCTTATCTTTATTTTAGTTTTCATTTTGGTCCTTTATCTTTCTTTTTTTCCGTTTTGGTCCCTTATCTTTGTTTTAGTTTCCATTTTGGTCCTTTCCGTCAGTTTTGCACTGACGACGTTAGGTATCCGCCGTGAGTCGCCGGAAACCGCCGCCGGAAATAGTGAGTCTCACGGTGGATACCTAACGCCGTCAGTGTAAAACTGACAGAAAGGACCAAAATGAAAACTAAAACAAAGATAAGAGACCAAAACGGAAAAAAAAAAAAAAAAAAAAAAAAAAAAAAGAAGAAGATAAGGGACCAAAATGAAAACTTAAAATAAAGATAAGGGACCAAAATACTAATTTAGCCATTAAAAAAAACATAGGATGGATCATTAATCATTCATTAATAAAAACAATCCAATCCATTTAATATGTGTTTTTTTTATTGGATGGATTTTACTATGGATGGACTGGATGGATAATTGGTCCGCAGATTCTTTTTCCAGCTCTACTTCCTGTTGAAAAGAGATGAACCCATATGGATAAATCCATCGAAAAGAAATCCGGATCGTGATGACAACCCAAAGCTAGCCAGATACATTTGGACTGGTGATAGTCACATAACCAATGGGAAATAGACTCCTCCATCTCCAAGCAACGAGAAAACAAGGACTCCCAGCAAAAGTCCATTTAAATCTAAGAAGGTTTGTTGGAAGAGCTTCATGACAAATATGGAAAATAAGAAATTTAACCTTCTCAATGGAAGCAAGCTTCCAGATCCATGTCCACGAAGATGTAGATCCTACTTTTGTGCAACAACCAAGAGTAAGTTGATTTAGCATTATGGTGGCGTTTAGAAGAGCTTATTTAAGCTCCTTTTGACTTATCTGATGATATAAGCTCTTATGCAGTGTGTTTGGCAGAGCTTATAAAAGTAACTTATGCCATCCCATAAGGAGTTTTTGACTTATTTTCATAAGTCACTGGAACAAGCTTATGGAATTTTAACAAATGCTTATGACCCCCCGTGTTTTCCCCCTTCGAATCCTCTCCTGCCCCTTTCTTCATAAGCTCTTATGGCATAAGCTCTCATACGATAAGGTCTTATGTGATAAGCTCTTAATTAAGTTGTTTACCCAAACGCAGCCATATTGATCATAGATATCTACACTCATAGATACCTGCACTCTATACCAATCTATCAGATAGATTTGGATTAACTAGAGCTGTCAATATGGCCCAAAGCCCCCAGCCCACCCCATTTGGCCCCATAGAGAACCCACTAACTTTTTAGCCCCCTCCTAAGTGGGTTTAGTTTCAGCCGGTACCATAATTTCAATTTTTTTGGGGGTTGGGGCTGAGGCTTTTGTGGGCTAGCCCACCCTTTCTCCAATTACTATTTCACATATACGGTCACGACTCGCAGTCTTGGATCACTGAAAGTGAAAGCCTTCCAACGAAACAAATTTGTGAATTGTTTAATCGAATTTTCCAAACTATAATATCGAGCCACCTATGACCACGTGGAGTAGTTGAACTATGATGATGGTCACGGAAATATGATAAAGAAAAATTTTACCATTTAGATATTATTTAAATATTGTGTTTATTATCATTTACATTTATTTTTTATCCTGTGCTTATTTTTTTAATCTTTTTTATATTTAAATATTTAAAAAAATATCACTTACGATGTCTTTTTTTAATGTCGAGTAAACTTTTCCTTTCATAAGATTAGATCCTTGATCCCAAAGTGCACGGGTCCAATTGAGGTTAGATTAATTGAATATAGTGCATTAAAAATATGTATTTGTGAAAATTATGTTACATTCCAACAGGGAAAAAACTAAAACATTGAGAGAGAAAAACGCTGCTAAACCAATAATAGAAAAAGAACTATTTTTTGTTTCCTTTCATCTTTATTGATAATCTTTTGGGTCAAGTCATATATTATTATTATTTTATTTAAGTATGTGTTTAAATTAATCATTTTGTATTTAAAAAAAAATACCAAACATGCTTAAATATGTGTCAACCATCAAGAAAAAAAAGATATAAATGATTTGATATAAAATGTGAGTATTGAATGTAATTTATAGTGAAGTTTGTATACAATAATTTGTGTAAATAACACACCACCAATTACTATGTGTTGAAGTGTAGTTATTCCATCACAAAAATTTAATATAAAATTGTCATTTTGGTCCCTTATTATTTGCGAATATGTTTATTGAATTTTTCTTAATAGTTTTTCTTTGGTTGATGCATGATAAACACATTTTTATATTGTTTGATTTAATGCATATGATCTATTATGGAGTTTACGAGTAACACCGTGAATGTCGATGATATTGTTTCTGAAACTCCTCTTTTATGTGAAAGTGCTAAACCGACTCAAAAAGAAATCTCAAATGTTTGGAAATGCAAGCCCTAATTAACATGTTTTTTATTTTATTTTTTAAATTAAGGCCCATGGGCTAGCCCTAACCCATAGGGCTTTTTGGGGATTTTGACCCTGTGGGCTTCTTTTAGATGTGGGCTTTTTAGCCCTGGCCCATGTGGGTTATGTTGTTTTGGCTTCAAAGACTCGATTTCCTCTTTTTTAAAATCTTTTCAAAACTTTATCACAAAACTTTTGTTTCAGGTTTGTTGCCTCAGGATCTTAGTTAAAACTTAAAAGGGGTTTTATGAAATTTTGAACTTGATTGATGAGGATAAGAAGAATGAATCAGTGATTATAGAATTCAATTCAAGTTCTCAACTTTACAAACACAATTACAGCAATCAGTTAAGCCTTTACAGAATAATATCAAGTTGAGGAAGTTTCAGATACAAGCATAAACTGATTAAGAACAATCAATACAAACTCAGTTTCAGTGTTCAAGAACAGAAACTTAGTAGATCAGATTTGAGCATATGCAAACTGGTTTTAAACATGCAGTTCAGTGTTTAACATGCAAGATCAGTTTGCTAAATTGTTCAATTCAGATTTCACAGATCAAGAATAGAAGTTATCTGAGTATTCAATGTTAATTGAAACTTAGAACATCAAAATCACAGATTCTTGAATATGAACAGAATTTGTATGAGCAAGAACACAGTTATGAGCGCATGAATAGAAATTCAAGAGCTTTGAGTTTAGAAGTACCACACAACCAGATTTATCCTGGTTCAGTCACCACCACTGTGACCTACATCCAGTCCCCACTCCACATGTGGGTTTTCACACACTAACACAGTAAGCTTTAACCAGGGTAGCTTGAAAAACCTTTACACCACAGAGCACTCCTTCACCTTGAGATACCACACTCTTGTGAAGAGCCTCAGTCAATGTTCTTCCTTAGGATTCCTCACCCTAATCACACAGAGAGACTCCCTCTCTCTTACAATCAAATAGAACAGAAAAGTTGATTTCTAAACACTCAAAAGTTGAATACACAAGTTGAAGCTCTAACAAGAATGAAACACTCTTTTCACAATAAGCTCAAGAAAGATGATGAATGATTTTCACAATTGATCTCTCAAATTGATTTCGTGTGTTTCTGATATGATATCAGTACTCTATTGATCCCACTTTATATAGAAAACAAGTTGTAACTGTTTGGGATCAGTCCAAACAGATTTGGATCTGATATCAGAATCAGTTGAAATGATTGAGGTTCTTGGACAAGGGTTGAGTACAGGGATGTATCAACCATTTTACATATTGAAAGTTTCTGTACACCTGTGTAATACATGGCTGTACGAGTTCTTTTAAAAACTTGATCTTGGTTAATCCACCAGTACCATCAGTACACCCATTCAGTACATCTATGTATTAATGAACATCAGATTTTTCCAGAAACTTGAATACACGCATACATAGCATATGTACAGGCCTGTATTCAGTTAACCATTTATAACTGATATGATTTCATGTTATTCATACGTGTAGTACATCTATGTACTGAATATCAAGAACCTTATATTCATTTGTCAGTTACAGAAAATGATATACATCCATTGAATATATGGCTGTACTGACAAAGAATTTTCTTAATTTCAAAAATCATTTTTATTAAGACTTATTCCTTTTTAATGCAGGTTATGTAAAATGATTTTCTTCATGCATCATTTCAACTGAGCTATTTATGAATAAGAGATTTTTTCTCTTACAAATCATCTAAGACTTAAATCTAATTCTTCTTTAAGCTCTTGTCTTGATGACTCCTTGTTCTTTAACCTTGCTTGTTGCTCCTTGAGTTCTTCAAGTTCTTCTTTGGATATTCTCCTTTAATTGCTTACAGAACTTGATATATTCAGCTTGATACCTGTCTTTGCAATTTGATACTAAAAACACTTGCACACACATTAAATTGTATATTTGTCATATATCAAAATCTCTATGTCATTGAGTCTTACAGGTTAGGGCCAGATGGGATGGGCAGGGCCAAATTGACGCCTCTAGGATTAACAATAAAAGGGATACCTTTAACCTTCCTCTTGAGTTGATCAGGTAGCATAGTATATAGCCTATCTAAGTGTCAAGCTTGATCTCGCCAAACATCCTTGACCTGCGAATCAGAGTAAAAAATATTCACCATTCCACAAAGGGGCCTATCCTCCATCCATGCATCATAGCATAAGGAAACCTCACCTTGACAAGGCCGAAAATGAAACCCCTCCCTAAGGATGGTTGCAGCCTTCAGGAAGGATCTCCATGTACTGGAACTATTGGTGTTTGGTTAATAATTCAGAATAGGCTTATTCCTGATATATTTATGTGAAAGAACTTCAACCCATAATTTATTACGTTCTCACAAAAGGTCCCATACTAGCTTTTCAAGAAGAGCAGTGTTTGTCAACCTACCTCTCAGATTTTCAGGCTGCCAAATTGACGAGGATAGGAGACCATATCCCAAATTAACCAAATGCAAACCCCACCCATCAATATCACTCTTCCATATGAAACTTTACAACTAAATCTAAAATCTAGAAAATACTCTTAGGCCAGCTTGATAGCTTATATGATATTCTTATGTGTCAATTAAAGTAAGTGAGGTGTCAATAATGCTATATAGGAATGTCATGTAAGTTGTTAAGCCGACCTCACTATGTGCCAAATCAGTCCCATGTGTGCCACACAGGCTACTGACATTGAAATTGCATAATTGTGATATCTGGGGGACTAAAATTGCACAATTGTAATACCTGAGGGACCCAATTGGCACAAGGAACCGGAGGGACTAAAATTGCACAATCGCGATACTTAGCGGACCCAATTGTTGCAATTGAAACTTGGGAGACCAAAATTGCACAATCGTGATACCCAAGGGACGACTTTCCCTCCTCGGAAGAAGAATAGCCCCGCTCTCTAGCCGCCCTTCCTTAACAAGTCCCGTTGATCATATAACTGGGAGGGAACGTTTCTTGCAAAGCAGCTTTATGAGAAAGAAGTTGTCTGTGTATTGGATCCGCTCTTCTGTTAGCATAAACATGAATTAGATTCTATTTGTCTTATTTATTCTTAAGAGAACCCCCCACCCGAACCATTCTTAAGACCACCGAGCTAGAAAGAAAAAAGTAGGTTGAATCTGAAAAGTACTCTGTGGGGGTAACTATGTTAAGTTAATTGCGTATCGTAAAAATGAAAATGTTATGTGTTCCCGGGAAATAAATTTCTACTCTATTCAATGGGTCAGGAACAATCGAAAAAGCCAGACCTGTACGGTATATCTTTGAATCCTTACTGAATATGCTTAATATGCTGATACCCCCGGGTGGTAATAAAAGCGAATCATCTTTCACTTCCTCTAGACCCTTAACAACATCATATGCACCCTTCAAGCAAGCTTCTGAAACTACAACATGATAGCCAGGATGTGTTGCCCAGGCCGTCTCAAAACAAAAGGGCACACCTCCGATAAAAACTAGTACTCCCTCACTCCATAAGAGGACCAAATTGTGATCTGAATGGAGATGACAAAGGTTTTCCACCATAGCTTCAGGGAACCTCATCCTTCAAGTTTCAATCAACCAAGGCACAATCCAATCTCTTAGACATTCGTCTTAACCCTGAGCTATTTTGGTTCCAAGTCAATAGATACCCGTATACCCAAGATCAACTAGATTGCACTCTTATAGAACATTGGGAAAACTGTTAGCACGAGCCAGGGTGAAGTTACCTCCTCTCTAACCAAAGATGGCAAAAGGTTTTCATTGAAATCCCCAAGAAGAAGCCAAGAATGGTGGATTAAACTATGTAAGGATACAAGATCCTCCCAAAAAAGAAGCCTTTGGCTTGCAATTGGACTATAGCATAAATGACAGTACAGTTCCCGGTGTTCTCTGCACTAGTAAGCTCAAGTGAAATAGCTTGATGAAAAGACAACAGTAGCTGTAAAGAAGTCCCCATTAGGGAGAATCCCAATGCCACTCAACTGATCTTGAGCCTCCACAATTACAACAGTAGTGTAACCAAGCTGTAAACAGGCACGTAATTAAGATGAAAGTATAAAAAAAAATTAAAATGCTCTTAAATTGTGCTATAATTGAGGCGTCTAATAACCTCAATTGTGCTTATTTGGTATTGATGTAGGGGCGTATTCATTTAGGATTTTAAAAGATTTTTTTATGATAAAAAATCTTGTGGATTTTAAAAGACTATTTAGAAATGTAATAATTTTATAAGATTTTTTTATGGCAACGGTACCTGTACAGTCTTCACGCTATGTGTGCAGGTAATGGGTCCCGCCTCCGAGCCCTCGGTAGCACGTACGGACCCCGTATAAGTGGCACTCCGAGCTCTGGGATGGATTACCCAGCCGCCTCTATCATCGAAACGATCAAATGTCAGGGCTAAGGTCCCTAAATGCAAGAGAGGACCCCGTGGATACATATGTACGTGAGTACCACAGAGAGATATATCGCAAGGGTGAGATAACGACATGTAAGTTTATCACGATAGTCACATACACGACACACCAAACAAAAGCATATAATCACAAAAACATATATGATAGTATAAATGATGATCAAAGTATCAATGCTATAAAATTCAAGCAAGGGGATCATACCCGACAACAGTCATAAGTTGTAAAAATGCATGATACTTCAAATATCCAGTATCTATTTCGTAATCTCCGGAGATCCTAACTTCCCTTGGCCGAGCATGACAGGCCGCAAAAATCCCCATAAAACAATTGTTCTCATGAGGTCGGCCTCTTAATTTAGGTCCGAGCTCCAATTGTTCAAGAGTATCGCGTCAAAACCTAAATAATATTGAGTAGTCATTGATTGAGTACATCCATGTTTGGCAGTCGTTACGTCCACGGCTCGAGGTCGCGAGGCCCGGGCCTTTTGTGGCTCACGAGCCCGGATGTCCCTATAGACCCACTTTGGTCTTGACTTCCCAAATTTGTGAATCCACAATGGATTGTAGCTCGAAACTATGGCACGTCTGCCAGCTCATGCATGTAAAATAATTGGTTCTCTGTTTTTCTGTTTCGTTCATTCTTTCTTGTCGAGGCTCAAAGCACATGACTAGTTTTATACATGCATCAAGCCCATTTGTACTTAACACAGAACACACAGTCCGAGTGCTCATTTAGGAAACTCTAGGCCGATTCACCGGTCACTAGGTTCACTGATATATGACATGAAGTCAAGTGCCCCAACTGGGAATTTGACCCGCAACATACAGGACCCATAGTCCAAGTACCTACTCATAGAAACTCTAGCCCGACGTCTTGGTGGCTAGGTCCTCATAAGTTACCATTTTCAACACGGTGTTCGTTCTGTGAATACTAACTTGTATATCAAAATACAAGAATTTATCAGAGTTCGTTGGAAACCTTTTTCCTCTGAAATTCATTTCTGAGGACATCAAATCGTTTAAAAATCATTTTAAAACGTTTTGACTAGACAGTAAAATTCATAACAGAATTTCCGCCGTAAAAGCATTTTTTCTAAATCTTTTTCGTCTACAATAAACTTTTAGTAAACCAAATACTTTTCATTTTAAAAGGCTTTTTCTTTGACGACAATAAAAAATTTCTAGAAATTTCTTTCTCTTTTCTTTTCTTTTTCATCTTTTTTGAAACAATTTGGGACAATTAGCATAAATACAAGTTTTCACGATTCATTCTCACTAACACTCATTTCTTATTGTTCTGAAATTGTCTTAAATTTCTCAAATCCGTAAAATTTTTAATAATAAGGTCCTTAGCCCATATTTTGTTAATATCTTCCTCTTATGAAAAACTTAAAGACTCGTTACTCTTCTGATTACAGTTTTTGATGGCTTAGTCATCATTATCAAGTTATGACCATTGTCCTGCTCTCAACCAGTACAATCAATAAACAGTCTCATTAATACATATGCATAAACAATTTTAAAACACAACTTCACTTAACAATTTAAACAAATCACAACTTTTAAATCATCAAAGCAACATCACATAATAACTATAATTAGCTACACATATCAAACAAATAAGTATATGACTACCAAACTTTTTAGGTAAGCTCCCCTTACCTCTTGAAGCACGAATATCCCTTGACTTAGGTCTTCTAAAACTTTTCCTTTCACTCAAATGAGATCACCACAATCAATATATCAAGTAACATTCACAAGATCAACACATAAAACAAGTTAAGCAACAAAAACCCATTTTTGTGCAAAACCACCTAGAGTTCGGCCAATAAATAAAAAAGAGGGCTAGGGTTTTTCATTTTCTTCAAGCTTTTAAAGACAAGATGTTAGGGTCTTAGATAGAAGATAAAAATTGTCATAACACAAAAATTCCATTCATACAAATTTTCATGAATTTCTCTCTGGAATTCTAACAAAATGGGTTTTGAAATAAAACAATGAATGGAAAGGAAAGTAACTTAAGAGGTGTAACACCCTGAATTTCATCCTAAGTTGATACATGTCGATACGTGTTAGTTTTGGCATACGTATGTTGTGATATGTTTGATCTTTATGCATATGTGTATGTTAGAGGTAGTTTAACCTTTGGGTGGGTCTTATTAGTGAATTCTAGTCTACTGGGATTCGCTAGGCGCAAGTAGGTTCACCCGGCTCAACAGAAGAAAAATTCACGTTCTAAGGTTTTGCAGAATCCGCCCGGCCTAAGTTTTCTGAGCCTGGCCTAACTTCCCCGAGCCCGGTCAAACGACACTGATAGCATTGCGTTTTGGGGCTTCTGTTTCAGTCCAGTTGCACCCTAATTCGTTTTAAACCTCTAAATCGCGCCCTAAACCCTAGTTAAACTACTCTAACACTCAGAAACTGCCTCCCACTCTTCTCTTAGAGTTTCCATTACTTTCTCTCTAAAAATCTCTCAAGAAACTGTTTTTGTCCATCGTTCTTCGTCATCCCTTGCCAGAAGAACATCGTTGTTGATACGCGCTCATTCATGTTGGCTTTCAACATCGTGATCTTTCTGTTTTGGGGTTTTAAACAAGGTGATTTTGTATGGCCTTGTTTCCTTTTGTCCTCCTCTTGATTTTTTGTATTAAAGAATTGAATCAAGGTGTTTTGGTTGTCGTTCTTGAGGTAACGATCAAGCTTTCATGAGACAAGACCCAAGTGGACCTTTTCTTTTCTTCCTCTTTGAGTTGTGATCTGCATACCAGGTAGGGGGAGAAGGAATTAGTATGAACATATAGGCCTTGGGGTACCGTAAGATGAGGGTTAGCTCATGACCCTTTTGTGTGCTATCTGTTTTATTGATGTTTGGTAATTATTGGTAATTAAATGAATATGTCTGCCTACGTGATTAGTATGAGTTTGGTATGAACTATGCGTAATACTGTTGATGATGATGATTGCATGATATGATTAGATATGTTAGTGCCGCCATGTCTTGATATGAAGAAATGATATGATGGGTTGTTATTGTTGTTGAAAAGAGAAGAACGTGATAATTTAAGACATAGGGAGGTTAGTGTTGAATATAAGACTAAGAATAAGTGATTAATGTTCATTAAACATGAAGATAGCAAAGATGGGTGAGGTTAATGCTCAATGGAATAGTAAAGAACATTTAGGGATGATCTCGAGTGCTTAGGGAGAACGTGTGAGGTTCCCTTGAGCAATAGACGAGACAGAGACAGAGACAGAGATAAAAACAGGAGTGATAGTCCAATGTTCAATTAATGTTATAAACCTTAATAAAAAAAATTAAATGATGAAAATGGTAATGTTGGTTAAGACGATAACAATGATGTTATCGCACGTTAACATTGTTGGACTTTGATGCTTATTGGTCAAAGTTGTTAAATCATGGTTAATGATGTTGTTAAACTTTGATGCTTATTAGTCAAAGTCGTTAAACCATAATAAATGGTGTTGATGGAGGTGATGGTTAATGTTGACTGTGTGTTAGCATACATGCATTCATGCATGAAGTTGTTAGGGGAAGTTACGGTCACAGGGGAGTTTTCCAGAGAGTAAGGTGAACTGGTCATCCGCGGAGATTCATCCAAGAGTTAGGTGAATCGTGCACCCCCGTGGTGATGCATTGGAGAGTAAGGTGTATCGGCTATCTAAGGGGTTCACCCATGGTTTGTTGGACTGCCGGCGTTGGTGCTTATTGGCTAATGTGGATATGTAACTCTGAAGTCGTCTTCCCGAGTTAGTTATGGATCCACATGCATACGAAGTAGTGAAGTAACACTGCATCACATAGTTGAATCATTTGATATGTTGTTGTGAATGATGTTATGTTATAAAAACTGTTATATTGTGACATGTTACCTGTTGTATGAACATCTTACTAACTATTCCATTGTCGTTTATTTTTATATGAATGATTTCTTACTCCCTATTTGTTGTTGTTTTCCTTGCATGTATTTTGGTTATGCAGAGGATGATGAGCAGCATGTTGAGGAGTGATCCCAAGGAGATCGATTACTCGTAGTTTAGGATTTTTATATCAGTTGTTTTCAATTGTAATTTTTGGATTGGTTACCAGCTCTGATATGTGACATTAGGGTATTGGGTTTATGTTCATGTTTTCTTTTGGTCGTGTTTTTCCACAGTTGTTACCTATGTTTACTTATGTTTTGGGATCATACTCGCTACCTTATGCTTTTTGCTTATTTTATAATAAATGAATGTTTCATTTCATATTTAAAGTATGCAGGGTAGAGGGTATCACATTTAGTGGTATCAGAGCCGGTCTATCCTATAGGCCGGTGTATGAGTCGGTTGTGTTCTCTTCTGTGTGCTCTTATCGGGGTTGTTAGGTACACAGACTCGTACATTGCATCTCAAGATGTGATCTGATCGCAAACTAAAATCAGTAGCTTTCCCTTGTCCGAGTAACTCTTTCTTCTCTTGAAGATACTCATCAGTAGCTTGTTGTTCTCGGATTTCTTCCCTTAAACCATTGGATATCTTGATCACACCCAAGTTGATTTTCTCTCGATCTACCTCCATAACTAGATTTAGGTCGCGAAAATTTTCAATCAGCTCCAACTCCTTAACCATCATTGCTGAGATATGAATGGCTTTTTGGCTCAAGGCATCAGCCACTACATTCACCTTTCTAGGGTGGTAATGCAAAGAAAAGTAGTAGTCCTTGAGAAACTCCACCCATCGTCTTTACCTCATGTTGAGCTCCTTCTGATCAAACATATATTTTAGGCTTTTGTGGTCACTGAAGACATTAAACTTAGTTCCATACAGCTGGTGTCTCTATATCTTCAGTGCAATGACAAGAGCGGCTAATTCCAGATCATGCGTCGGGTAGTTCTTCTCGTGAGTCTTTAACTGTCGTGAAGCATATGCCACAACTTTTCGGTGTTGCATTAGCACACAACCCAAACCTTGGTGTGAAGAATCACAATATATTTCATATGGTTCATTCGGTTCAGGAAGCACTAATACCAGCAAGGTTGTCAGATGGTCCTTTATCTTTTGAAAACATTCCTCGCATTTTGTAGTCTCCATAGAAGGTTGATCCTTCCTCGTAAGCTGAGTCAACGGCATCACTATCTTTGAAAAACTTTCGATAAACTTTCGGTAATAACCGACCAGACCCACAAAGCTGTGGGTTTCCGTCACCGTTTTCGACCTTTCCCACGAAAGCACTGCTGATTACTTGTCCCAAGAACTTCACTTCTTTGAGTCAAAACTCGCACTTAGGTAACTTTGCGTACAACTCCTTCTCGCGTAGGATCTATAGGACTTGCTGCAGATGTTCCTCATGTTCCTCATGACTTTTAGAGTAAATGAGGATGTCATCGATGAACACGACAACGAACTTATCAAGAAACGGCGATGGAACTCATCCTGCATTATAAGTCAAACATTAACATTTTTAAATATCGAAAATAATAAATATAATTAAATATAAATAAACATAATTAACAATAACCTACAACAATTTTCCTAGCCTTCCCGACCCAGGCGCCACCCTTCGTCTTCTTAGTCCTCTCCACGACCTCAAATGTCATAGGGGATCTCTTCTTCCCTGGTATGTGCATATATAAAAGTAGCACATAAAATTTTAGTAATAGAAAAGAGCGCAATAGGACTGAAAATAAATTCAAAAAGAATTTTACTTACCAGCTTCTTGTGATGAACGAGAATAGACACAAAGCCACCTGTGTACATATAAGCTCTGGCAACCGCGATTGGATTTCATTGCTGATTGCGCTCCTATACGGAAACTCCCCATCCCTAGCCCAAAACTATCGCAAACCTTGGAGCACATATGGGCGGAGCCAATCCCTTTATCTTTGCCATACCGGATCTTATTCATAGAATTATTGACTATGTTACCCTCTGTGCTTAAATACTCGGCATATCTCGTTGTTATATTCGAGCAACCACTTATAGTGTGCCTTCAAGAAAAGAAGATTCAAATAAGTCAAACCAAATAAATGAAACGGAAATAAAATCAAAGGAATAAACTTTAGGAATTTCAGTGAAATTTAAAACTTACCCTGAAGTTGTTACTAAACCAATGATCTCGAATGGTCGATGAGATCTTCTTCCATGTGGGCAAATAACAATATATAACTCAATAAATAAGCATTATTAATAAATAACCAAAACTGTAAACATTAAGGTGTGTTTGGTTCAAAGGAGGGACGAGGAGGGAGGGGTTTTAATGGAGGGGAGGGAAGGGGATGGGAAGTAGAGCAGTCAAAATGGGTTGCAACCCATAAGCTAACCCGACTCAACTCGGCTTACCAGTGGGTTGAGTTGGCCAAACATGATTGATTTTAACCCTGGGTCATTTTGACCCGGCTCACCTAACCCACAGATTGGGCGGGTTCAACCCGGGTTGAGCCGGTTTGGCTCACTGGTTGCCCTTTTTTTTTATTAAACAAACCACATGTTAAGAAATTTATCATATTCTTTCATGTTGAGAAATTTAACCTCACTCTTAGACTCTTTGAATAATAACTGCAAGATAGGAGTAGAGATAGAGGCTTAGAGTAGTAGGAAACAAATCCATCTTCTGTATAGATATCTTTTGGAAAAAATTCTGTTTTCTTTTTATGTTTTTAAATTTTTTTAAATAAATGCGAGCCAACCCGCATAACCATCCAACTCGGGGTGGGTCGAGTCAGTTTGACTATTTACTAACTCACCAAAAAGTGAGTCGGGTTGGGTTGGGTTGACCCGTTTCTTACCCCAACCCGGGTTGGCCCGTTTTGATAGCTCTAGGAAGGGAGGGGAGTAATTTTAATTAGACATTGTGTTTGGGTGAGAGGAGGGAAGGGAGGGAAAATAACTATTTTCATGTTAGCTTCACAAGGGTAGGGAAGATATTTTAAAACTAATTTGCTTTACAGCCTTATAATTTTGGATTTCAAAATAAACAAGGATATTTTAGTCAACTCATTTAAATATTTTAAATCCCCTCCCCTCCCCTCCAAATCCCCAAATACCGGAAGGGATCCAAAACTGAGTGAGGAGAGATTTTGCTTCCCTCCATTCCCATCTCATCCTCTTCTAAAAATTAAACCAAACATGAAAATTTTTAAAGATCTCTCATTTCCCCTTTATTCCCCTCCAACCAAACATTATAAAAGACAATTATAATTAATAGATAACTTACACCCAATGAACGACATTTCTTGCATAAAAAATAAAAACAAAAATGAGCGACATTTCTTCTAAAAAATAAATAGTTCATTCCATTTTATCAATGTTGACGGGGAACAATTTTCTAGTTCATCCCGTTTTAAAATTATGGTAGAAATTGTCAATTATATGTTTTCAAAATTATGCTATATATCCAAACAACAATCTGCAATTTGACTCAAAGTTTCGATAATTTTTTGAACTGTCCAAAATAAGCATTATTAAAAAAATAACCATAACTATAAAACATCAAAAGACGACTATAACTAATAGATAACTTACACCCAACACACGACATTTCTTCTAGAGAATAAAGAAAATAAATAGTTCATCCCATTTTAAAATTATGGTAGAATCAGTGTTATAAAACTCGAACCGGTCATTGATTCGGTCAAGACACTGGGTAAATGGGTCACTGGTTGGACCGGTTAAATCGGTATATATTAAATATTACATATAAATAAATAATTGTGCATATATATCTTGTAGAGTGGTGTGTAGATCAGTGGTTTTGTGCGTTGCTGAAAGTAGCTGCTGGTCTTGGGTTCAAGCACCAGCTCATTCCATTTTGCGATTTTTCATTTTTCATTATTTTAATATATTTAACGTTATGTTGGCCCAGTTTACAAAAAAAAAAGAAAAAAAAAAAGATATTTTGGCCTAAGGCCATACAAAAAAATCTAAGTGACTAACATTTACACTACATCCATTCTTTGCGGCCGTCACCTCCTCTACCCCTTCTTCCTTTTGCTTCTCTCAACACTGGAAGTCCCCATTTTTTCTCCTTCTTCTCTAAACCAGCAATGCCATCCTTTTTCTCTCAACCCACCACCTTTCTCATTCTTCCTTCTTCTTATTAGTCTCTGTTGCGGGCATATGGTTGCTTGTTTTTCGATTCTTCTTTCATTTATTGTTTCTTCTTCTCCTTCTTCACAATCCATGCACCATGGTTCTTCTCCCTTTTTTTTTGGGTAATATGCAGACCTAATCAGTTTATATTTACCAACGGGTCACCGGTTTTCTTCATAACCGGCCGGCTGAACCGAATTCTCTCCAGGTCAAAGGCATTTCCGGTCCAACATCTCAACCGGACCAGTCATATGACCGGTTTTCTAGCCAAACCAGCCTGGCCGATCCGTTTTTAATAACATTGGGTAGAATTATATCAAAAATCTAAACAACACTACTATAATTTGACTCAAAGTTTCTGGTCCAATATATAATTTTAACTTTTACAACTTTAAAATTAAAATTAATTTAAAATTTAAAAAGATTAATTTCTATAACTCCCTTATAGGGATGACAATTTGAACCCTATCCGATGGATACCCGCAAAAAATATCCATAATGGGTAGGGTAAATACCCGCTTTATGGGTATGGGTCCGGGCCTGGATAATTACCCGCAAACTAGAGATGGTATTAGTGCAGGTACATGTACTCTTATGCCCCCCCCCCCCCCCCCCCCCCCCACACACACACACACACACACACACACACACACACACACACACACACACATAGATATATATATATATATATATATCTGTGTGTGTGTGTGTGTGTGTATTTATTTATTTTAGTTTATATAATTATAATTTTATATCAATTTTTAAGAATAAAATTAATGTAAAAGTTCTAAACCTAGAGCTAGTTAGTGATTTTCCTTTTCTGGACGCTCATGAATTTATTGTTTTGAATATTTATTGTGATATTTACTCGTTTAGGATGTTTTATATGTTTTTATTTATTTTAATACTTTGGTTTGTAATGTTTTATGAGTAGATTTGAAAGTTTTTTTGAATGGATTTTTAATTGAGTTATGATATTCTTTATGTTATTTATTGTTTTATCTTAATTAAAATGTATGTTACAGGTGCGGGTGTGTGTACTTAGGTACCCATATGGTACGAGTAAAGGGTACTAGATTTGCTATCTACGTGGGTATGAGTCTTAGTACGAGTATTTTTTTCAAACACAGGTATGGGAACGGATACTATAGTACCTTACCCACCGTCATTCCTACTCCCTTATATAAAATTAGACTTCAAAATTCATATAAATCATGACACATTGATAATGGCTAAGGTATGAATCCCTTGCTATGTCCACAACATTCCCGATCGGTTGTGCCCCTAGAGTGGATAGTAGACGTTGGACCCTACCGGTAGGAGTGCGTAAAATCCGGCCTGATCCTAGAACACGTCCCAACCCATAGTGTTGCGAACTCATATCCTATTTAGTGACTCGGTGCCGGGTTAGGAATGGGTTCAGGTTGACCTTCGGGTTACCTGGCCCGTCCCATATAAAATCTAATTTTACTTTTATCCCTCCTTAGCTTACGTTTCATGTTTGATATATTTTGTGGCTTTTGTAATCTTGAAAGAATCCTGTTTGATGAAAGTGTACTATTTTTAACAATGTGACTTTGGTAACACAAGTATTAAGGAAGCATCCAAAGGATCTATTTGTTGATATTTTGTAGCATCCAATTTTGGATCTAATTGGTGACACGAAATCAATTAGTCATTTTTAGATAGCATCTTTTGCTGATGTTTTGGCTTATAAAATAAATAACATTTTTTTTCTACCCATAGAAATTTAATTTACAAAGAATCTATTTAATTTCGAATCAATCCGATCCCATTCTATTTAGACTCGGTCTTAAATCAACCGGATATGATCGGGTTCGTTCGGGTCATTTGATGGGCCGAATATTAAATACGACATTACAAGTAAATTTGAAGCTTCTTCCTCAGTAAAACACTAAACACTATTACACTACCTTTCTAACATGGCAATGGTAACCATTCTCCACCTTCCACGACAACCATCATCGTTCTCTATTGAGTTCAATGGAAGGTTCACGTGCGCAACCTCAAACTATGCAACTCTTCCTTTCTCTGCTTCCGGGGTCTCTTTCAAGTCTTCTGCTCATTCATCTCTATCATCAATAGGTACCTTTCTGGTTTCTGATATGGGAAATATCTCAAAGCCTTTAACATTCTGAGTTGTGTTCACTGGGGAAAATGAATATTTAAATAAATGGGGGTTCTGGGTTTCGGGTTTTGGTTTTTTTTTTTTTAAATTAAAGTTGAAATTTCGTCAGGCTTTGTGAAAGTGATGTCTGATGAATAAGGTGTTGATTAAATGTTCAAAATGCAATCTCTGAAGCTCTTTTTCTTTGAAGCCTTTGTTGTTGTTGTTGTTGTTGTTGTTGCTGTTGCTGCTGCTGTTGTTGTTACCTGTTAATTCATCAAGTCAAATGAACTGAGTTGAGTTTTGCTTGGTTTTGCATATTTATTTTCCCATTAGAGGGAAAATCCTGCCATGCTTTGTGAAAGTGATGACTAAGGTGTTGATTAAATGTTCAAAGTTTAATATTTGAAGTTCTTTTGTTTTGCAGCCTTTGTTGTTGTTGTTGTTGTTGCTGCTGCTGCTGATATAGTTATTAAATTCATCAAGACAAATGAACTTAGTCGAGTTATGCTTGATTTTGCATATTTATTTTCTTATTAAGGGGAAACTTTGTCATTCTCTGTGGAAGTGGTGGATTAGGTCGTGCTTAGTAAGGTGTTGAGTAAATTTTCAATGTTCAATCATTGAAGTTCTCTTCTTTTGCAGCGTTTTTTTCTTAACCAAGTCAAATGAACTGTATTGGGTTAATAGTTTCTTGTTGTTTTTCTTATTGATTTTGTTCCTTCTGTTTTTGATGTCTTAACTGTTACACTTGTATTCATCCAGGTCAAATTGCAGAGAATTGTGTTGAGAACTCAAAGAATGAGAATGTAATTCCCTTTACCGAGCTTGGTTTGTTAATGAGCTCTTCTTCCTATTACTTCCTTTCCAACGTTTGGTTTAAGTGAATGATTAGAATGGTCCTATTTATGTGTTTATATCAAGTGATTCAGCATTTCATTTTTCTTTTATCTTTCTGGTTATATGTCAATATGCATCTGGTCTGTATTTTGGTTGATCCCATATGGATATTATGGAATACCCGGAGCTATGTATCATTCCGTGAAATTTCTTTTCCCAAATAAGGATGTCTTCTTTGAAACCTTTCATTTGAATCATTCTATTGATCTGGAGTAGAATTTATGATTTTGTTATAGCTAAATGTGAGATTTTACGTGGTCTATGACTGGTTTGTTATTTAAATGAATTTCTGTCCTTATTTGGCTCATTATGTTTGACCTAGTGGGCAGATTTGTCAAAGCCATTTCTGCAGTATCTTTGCACTCAGTCGTTGAATGCATTGAGTGTTTGTGTTTCAATTGGTGACGTATCTGCATGTTTCTTTCTAGGTCACCGGCAAGTTACCTCAATGACTAGGTGGGATGCACAGCATTCCTTTGCTTGTTGGTGATGTTACTTGAGATTATGTTATCACTTTTAGTAATATGCAATGGTTCCTTTCTTGAAGAGCACAAAAATTAATATTGTAGTTTGAACTAAGACACATGATGTTCTTGCATAGCAAGCACTTTTTTGCAAGGCTTTTCAAATCTTTTAAGTTATGATTTTGTTCTTGATTCATTGACCTTGTCCCTGCGTAGTTCTTATTGTGTGTTTTTCTGCAAAACAGGAAAAAGAAGTGGAATTGACTAATTCCTTGGATTTAATAGACCAATGTACAGATATAATGCAGCTAAAGCAAATACATGCTCACATGCTTCGCACATCCCTCTTTTGTGATGCTTATGTTGCCAGCAAATTGCTGACGGCCTATGCTCTATCCTCTTTCTCTTGCCTCAGATATGCTCACAGTGTGTTTAATCAAATGCCTCAACCAAATCTCTATTGTTGGAACACCCTGATTCGTGCTTATGCCTCCAGCTCAGACCCAACCCAGAGTCTCAAAATATTTTTACATATGTTATGTTCGTGTTCAGAGCCTCCAAACAAATTCACTTTCCCTTTTGTCTTAAAGGCAGCCTCACAGCTCAAAGTTTTGCATTTTGGAAATGCTTTACATGGAATGGTTATTAAGGCCTCCCTGGCTTCCAACTTGTTCATACTTAATTCACTAATATATTTTTATGGCTCAAATGGGGCTGTGGATTTAGCGTATAGAGTTTTCAATAACATTCCAGGAAAAGACATTGTTTCTTGGAATGCTATGATAAATGCCTTTACACAAGGTGGCTTTCCTGAGAAGGCATTGCTTTTGTTTGAGGAAATAGAGATGAAAGATGTGAAACCAAATGTTATCACCATGGTTGGAGTTCTTTCAGCTTGTGCAAAGAAGTTGGATTTGGAATTTGGAAGGTGGATCTGTTCATATATTGAAAGGAATGAGATTGCTGTGGACTTGACTTTGAATAATGCAATGCTTGACATGTATGTTAAATGTGGGGCTATTGGTGATGCACAAAAATTGTTTGATAGGATGCCAGAGAAAGATATTGTCTCTTGGACAACAATGCTTGATGGTCATGCAAAATTGGGAAATTATGATGAGGCTCACCTTATCTTTGATGCAATACCTCATAAAGGGACTGCTGCTTGGAATGCTCTAATTTCTGCTTATGAGCAAAATGGTAGGCCTAAGGATGCTTTGTCTCTCTTCCATGAAATGCTGCTCAGTAAGAATGCTAAACCAGATGAAGTTACTCTTGTCTGTACATTGTGTGCTTGTGCTCAGTTAGGGGCAATAGATATGGGTCGTTGGATTCATGTGTACATAAAGAAGCATGGGATCAATCTGAACTGTCATTTAACAACCTCGCTCATTGACATGTATGCTAAATGCGGAGATTTAAAGAAGGCTATGGATGTATTCTGCTCAGTAGAAAGGAAAGATGTGTATGTTTGGAGTGCCATGATTGCTGCTCTAGCAATGTACGGGCAAGGGAGGGCAGCCTTAGATTTGTTCTCAAGCATGTTAGAAGCTAACATCAAGCCAAATGCTGTGACATTTACCAACATATTATGTGCTTGTAACCACACCGGATTGGTCAATGAGGGCAAACATCTCTTTGAACAAATGGAACCATTATATGGCATTGTGCCTCAGATACATCACTATGTTTGCATGATTGATATATTTGGACGAGCAGGTCTTCTGGACAAAGCTGTGTCCTTTATTGAGAACATGCCAATACCACCAACTGCCTCTGTGTGGGGAGCTCTGCTTGGGGCCTGTAGTTTTCATGGCAATGTTGAACTTGCTGAGCTTGCTTGTCAAAATCTGCTTGAGTTGGATCCTGGGAATGATGGAGCCTTTGTCCTTTTATCTAACATATATGCTAAAGCAGGGAAATGGGACCAAGTTTCCAACCTAAGGAAGTTAATGAGAGATTCTGGTATAAAGAAGGAACCTGGCTGTAGCTCAATTGAAGTAAATGGTATTGTTTACGAGTTTCTGGTGGGCGATAACTCCCACCCTTTTTCCCAAAAGCTCTATTCAAAATTGGATGAGATTTCAGAAAAGTTGAGGTCCGTTGGTTACAAGCCAGACATCTCTGAGCAGTTGCAACATCTTGAAGAAAATAACTTGATTGAGCAGTCTTTGAAACTTCATAGTGAGAAGTTAGCAATAGCTTTCGGACTTATTAGCACAGCATCAACTCAACCAATTCGAGTAGTGAAGAATCTTCGTATTTGTAGAGACTGCCATACAGTTGCTAAACTCATTTCTCAACTTTATGATAGAGACATATTGTTAAGAGATCGCTATCGCTTCCATCATTTTCGAGGAGGGAAATGCTCATGCATGGATTATTGGTGAATACTGCAATAGCTGGTAATGTTTGGATGGAGGAGAATGGAGGAAATGGGAGGGGCTGGTGATTTTCCATTTCCTAACTGGGAGAATTTTAAAATATAAAATTGAATAAGGGGATTTTGGAGGGTTACATGATAATCCCTCATTTTCTTCCCCTTACTTTAAAAGACTCCTGATCAAAGGAAGGTTTAAAAATGAAAATCTTCTCCCCTCCCTCTTCCTATATTCTCTTCCCATCCAAGCATAGTTAGAACTAATATTGGTTGTGGTCCTGGGAAGTAAGTTCAATAGATCAACTTCTTGGAAGTTAGACTTAATATTGCTCTTGTTCTGTATCCCTTGAAGTTACAACTTGAAGTTGATGGTTGAAGATGTGAGAAATCACTGCTTCTGTGAAGACAACTGCCAAGTTGATATCAAGACTCATATTGTTGGAAAATTATGTCCTTCCTGCTTTTCATGAAGGATTTTCGGAATATCTCTGACTTGGCATAGTTTCATCTTCTAATTATTGTTTTGTGGCTTTCATCACATCAGTTTCCTTTTTAGACCACTCTTGCTGGAATGAATTCATTCAGAAGTCAAACATGCAGCAAATGAGTGAAATATGGTCGTTTTAACATGAGGAAAACCCTGGGACGGACACGAATGGCAAGTATCCTTTTGTAGATCAGATACTGTTGAAATTTTGTTGAAAAACTGAAATCTAATGAGTATGAAGGTATTTTGTGAATTTTTTGTTCCCTTGACTTGGGGTGTATCTTTACATTGTTTGCCTCTTCCAGTTTCCTTTCTTTATGATCATGACTTCAGCACCCTATTAAAAGTTTTTGGGAGAATTCCCAAAAGTTCAAGATAAACATGTTCAACCCAGAGGAAAATTAATGACAGGTGGTTAATTAAGTTACTGAGTTAATTGATGACAATCACTTGCATAACCTGTTCAATCCCTTGCCAAATGCTTTCCTTCAGATCCAACATATTTGTTAGCTCTTCCTTGGTCAGTTTTCCAAAATTTGTGTTGATAATGGTTCAATGATTGAATGATAGGCATGTTACACAGCTACTTAACCACTCATGGCCTATTGCTCTTCATCTCAAATACACTACATCAGTAACCCACCACAGTATTTGAAATGAGTCTGGCCACCCCCAAAATCACTAACCTGACCGTCCACATCATTGTCAAGAACATGCTTCCTTCTAAAACTCAGATGCTGATTTCCTCTGCACTTGACTATGCTACTCTGATTTTATTTTTATTTTTTAAATAAAAAAAGTATATGCCTGTTATTTTACTATGCAAATGTCAGTTATAGTAATCTTTCTTGATTAGACAAAAAAATAGCAGCCTAAATTTACATTTGGCAGGTCAGTAGTCAATTCAAACTTAACATGCGTATTGAGCATAAAATAAACAAATTTCTATTTGCCCTACACCCGTAGTCCCTCACAGAAACTCTTAATAGTATTTAACAAAGGGAGAAGTGAAGCATATGACTCATCAACCTTGTGAAATAATGTGAAATCAATCAATTCTATCAGGTCAACCCAAATCCTTGCCTGGAATTACTCAGATATATGATGCCAGAAAAAAACCTGTTATGGAAGTAGAGGCCACCATTATTTTGGTTTAATTTACAAATGCTGAATATATGATGAGTATGTTGATGCAGAATTCTCCATTCAAGTAGAAAATTTCTAGGACATGCTAAAAGTACTGAAAATTCATCATGTTTGATTACAGTGAACGAAAAGATTCACCAATTTTATTATTGCATGGGAAAAAAAGTGTGTGAAATAGACTCACAATTCTCAGTTGCAAAATGATAACAGTTTGACACAGCCAGCACCTAGCACAGAACTAATCCCCTTGATTGGATCATGAAAGGGAGACCTTTACAGAAAAGAAACACTTGTAGTGGAACCAAGCAAGGGGTGTAAACTTCTCTGTTCTTATGAAGAAAGTACCCTAAAGCATGATGGGCCACTTTTTTAAAAAAACCAAGCCCCAGACAAGAGTGGCTTCTTTTGTTTCATGAATTTCTGACCTTATCATAGAGAATAGTGTAATTTGTTCTGCCAACTTTCCTGAAATAGCAAAATCCATTGCTTGTATATTGTAATCTTGCTGTGTTTCACCCAGTCCACTAACAACAAAATTCTTTTTAACAACCATAGTACCCTGTCCACCCTGCACATTTTTTAGAGAGCTCTTTGAAAATCCAGAAGCTGCATTCTTAACTTGTTCTCATCAAAATCCCAATGTAACATTTGCAACAGATAAATAAGCATCATTATCCTGATCCAGATCATCTGTTTTCAAGTATAGAGAAAATTTGTATAACATCAATTAGATCGAGTAACACTACAAAATAATAAATAGTACAAACATTCATGTTGTTAAGATTAGTCCCTCGTTCCACTTTCAATGCTAGATTACTTGTCTAGGTGTCCTGTTAACCATCCTGTCTGACTCGTTAGTGTTCCTTGGTAGCCGATGACAAATTTTCACTATGAAAAACAAATAAAAAGTGGAAATATGCACAATTTTTAGATATCTAAGTTTTAAAGTTTTGCATATTTTTTCAACTTCCGGTGAAAATTTGTCATAGGCCACGTAGGACCACCAACGAGTCAGAGAAGATGGTTAATGGAACACTTAGGGAAGTAAACGGACGTTGGAAGTGAAAGGAAGGACTAATGTGTCCCGTGTTTGTAAATTCGAGAGACTAAGTGGTTAATTTATTTTTTCAGGCACCAAAAGGGAATACTCAAAATTTTTCGGGGACTAATTCAGGCTTTTAGTAAAAAAATAATTATTTAGAACTCATTACATAGAAACTAAATTAATTTGAATTAAATTCAGAATTTCATATTTTATTCTTTTTAAGATGCAATTAGAAGTACCTAATAAGAATATAAATAGTCTTTTTCTTTTTTAATAATGAATAGTCTATTTATTTTGAATTAAACTATTTCCGATTAATTTAATAAAATTTCCAACTCAAAACATATAATAAATTCTATAAAATTTTCAAAATTAAATATTTATTATTTTATAATATTTATTATTTTCTAATATTGTAAGCACAAAATTAAGTTTATAAACTATTGTTTTACCAACATGTGGTTGGTTCGGTTCAGGTGGTAACTGACTCGTGATTCGATCAACTTCAATATATCCAGTGATTAGTCTCTGCAGTTGCCGCGTGGAAAAAAACTATTGTTTTTTCAGTACATAAACTAATTTTTATTTATTCTTTTTATTCCAAACATGCAATGCCTTAGGAATATTAATCTTTAGAAAAAGATAAATAAATAAGCCGGCCCATTTTATTTTATTTTTCATTGTAATGTTTCTTCCCCAAACTCTGAAAATAATAGTTTGGTATTCTCGTCCAACTAAAAGAATCGCTAATACCATTCTCCACTTTCATTCAACCCAGTAATCATACTCATTACTCTTCTAATACCAAACAAAACACTTCCTTTTCAGATTAACCATAAAAAATGCCCCACTACTCCCTTTTTTTTCCTTTTTGGAGCACAACTTTAACCTTTAAGCTTCAACTTTAATGCTGCTTTTTGTGTTGTTCTATTTGGGATTTCTCTTGTATGTAACCCAGGTACCCATTCATTCTCTCCTCTAATTTAATGCCTCTTACTTTGTTCTCTCTACTGATTTTGACTTAAATTGACCCAGCCAAGTTCTTTTCTTTTATGTTCTAAAATCTATAAATGGTGTTTTTATTTTAATTCTTTTTGGGTTTTTTATGTTCCTTTATTGTTAGCAGCTATTGTATAATGCTGAATTTCTTTCTTTCTGTTTTTGGGTTTTTTTTTTCTTTTGTCAATTTGGGACTTTGTATTTTTGTTAATCTCTTCTTCATGTTTCTTAAGTGTTTTCTTTTGCTGGGGTTTGATTCTGTATATGAACCAATTCGTGGGTAATTTTTTTGTTTTTTGTTTTTTCCTTTCTTTTCCGCTGCATTAACTATCATATCTTCGCAAGTATAATATGCATTGTAAATCTACACAAGTGAATTAACCATGTATAACTGCTGATCTCTTTGATCTTCGCATCTATGTTTTTTTATGTTTTATAAGTATACAAGTTTTATGATTGTAAAAGAATCTATTTGTCTGCCTGTTAATCTCTTAAATAATAAATTTTTGTCAAGCCATGTTTAAATTCTTTTCTTACATTTTGCTCTCTACTAGAGTGTTTGCTTGTTGATCTCTGGAATAATTCATTTATGGTAAGCTTTAGTTTTGTTACTAATTAGTACTATGTTTTCAAGATTCCAGGGATTCCTGTGATCATGGATGCAAAATCAAAGAGGAGAACTGTTGTAGAGAATGGTGATGGAGGGGAGGATTTGGTTCTAGCTACTTTGATTGCGAATGGGGATGATATTGGTCCTCTTGTCAGGCATGCCTTTGAAATGGGGCGGCCTGAGGGACTCCTTCACCAGCTGAATTATGTCGTCAAGCAAAAGGAAGCTGAAATCGAGGAGATGTGCAAGACCCACTATGAGGAATTCATCGTTGCAGTTGATGAGCTTCGTGGTGTGTTAGTTGATGCTGAAGAGCTGAAGGGTGAGCTCCAAAGTGACAATTTTAAATTGCAGCAGGTTGGCAGCGCCCTTCTTGTCAAGCTCGAAGAACTTCTTGAGTCTTATTCTATTAAGAAGAATGTGACTGAAGCTATAAAAATGTCAAAGAACTGTATACAGGTGTTAGATCTTTGTGTCAAGTGTAATAATCACATATCTGAAGGTCAGTTTTATCCTGCATTGAAAACTGTGGATTTACTTGAGAAAAGTTACATGCAGAATATTCCGGCAAAGCCTCTCAAGATGATCATAGAGAGGAAAATCCCTGTAATAAAATTGCACATCGAGAAGAAAGTGTTAAGTGAAGTTAATGAGTGGATGACCCAGATAAGGAGTTCTGCTAGAAATATTGGGCAAACAGCAATTGGTCGTACTGCAACAGCTCGTCAGAGGGATGAGGAAATGTTAGAACAACAGAGGAAGGCTGAGGAGCTGAGTCTTTTAAGCGTAGGGGATCTAGCTTATGCTTTGGATGTTGAGGAAGTTGATGAAAATTCTGTTTTCAAGTTTGATCTTACACCTCTTTATCGTGCTTGTCATATTCACAATTGTCTGGGTATTCGAGAGCAGTTTCGTGAATATTACTATACTAATAGATTGTTACAATTGAATTCAGACCTGGAGATATCTTCAGCACAACCTTTTGTTGAATCACATCAGACATTTTTTGCTCAAATTGCTGGTTTCTTTATAGTGGAGGATAGAGTCCTGAGAACTGCTGGGGGGCTTCTGGTAGCTGATCAGGTTGAAACAATGTGGGAGACAGCTGTAGCTAAAATGACATCAGTATTGGAGGAGCAGTTCTCCCGTATGGACACTGCCACTCATCTTCTCCTGGTGAAGGATTATGTCACTCTTCTTGGGGCTACCCTTAGACAATATGGATATGAAATAGGCACTCTTCTTGATGTGCTTGATAGCAGCCTTGACAAATACCACCAGCTTCTTTTGGAAGAATGTCGGCAACAAATTGTTGATGTTCTTGGCAATGACTCGTATGACCAAATGGTGATAAAAAAGGAAACTGACTATGAGAATAGTGTTCTATCGTTTAATCTTCAAACTTCAGAAATTATGCCGGCTTTTCCATATGTTGCACCATTCTCCTCCATGGTACCTGATGCTTGTCGCATTGTGAGATCCTTTATCAAAGGCTCTGTTGATTACGTGTCTTACAGTGTACATACGAATTTCTTTGATGTTGTGAGGAAGTATTTGGACAAGTTCCTGCTTGACATATTGAATGAAACATTACTTGGTAAGATCAAAAGTGGCAATATTACTGTACCTCAAGCCATGCAGATTGCTGCAAACATTGCTGTTCTTGAAAGATCCTGTGACTTCTTCCTTCGACATGCAGCGCAACTATGTGGCATCCCAGTCCGATCGGTTGAGAGGCCTCAAACTACTCTAACTGCAAAGGTGGTCTTGAAGACATCCAGGGATGCAGCTTACATTGCTCTAATGAGTCTGGTAAACACAAAATTAGATGAGTTTATGACTCTCACCGAAAGCATTAATTGGACTTCTGAGGAGATAAATGAGAATGGGAATGACTATGTACATGAAATCATCATTTACCTGGATTCTATCATGTCCCCAGCACAAAAAAGTTTACCCTTGGATGCTATGTACAAAGTTGGGTGTGATGCTTTTGAGCATATTTCCAATTCCATTGTGGCTGCTTTCTCTAGTGATAGTGTCAAAAGGTTTAATGCAAATGCAGTTATGAGTATCGACAATGATCTTCAGATCTTAGAGAATTTTGCAGAGGAGAGGTTCTATTCTGCTGGTTTGGGTGAAATTTACAATGAAGGTAACTTTAAGGACTGCTTTGTAGAAGCACGGCAATTAATTAATCTTTTGCTAAGTAATCAACCTGAGAACTTCATGAATCCTGTTATAAGGGAGAAAAACTATTATGCATTGGATTATAAGAAGGTGGCAGCCATCTGTGATAAACTCAAGGATTCTCCAGATGGGATCTTTGGAAGCCTTGCAAATAAAAATGCAAAGCAAAGTGCTAGAAAGAAATCAATGGATGTGCTCAAAAAGCGACTTAAGGATTTCAATTAATTAAGACTTGAAAAATATTCTCTCTTTCACTGAAAGTAAGGTATAATTGTAGTATTCTTCTATTATGAATGTTAAGTGTTTCCATATTGATGGGACTTTTTTCGGCCTTAAATCTTTTCTGTCCTTATTCTGGCCCATTTGAATGAATTTGTCAAAGAACATTGCTTCCCCCTTGCTTCTTGCAGATTATCACTGATAGTGGCCTTGCACTTTACATAATATATTTTGGTTACTAATTTTAAATTATGTATTTTTTCCATTTCTTGTTGAGAATCGATTGAACCTGAATTCCTTCCTAGATTAATAACTAGTATCAAGATATAGGCCGTGTTTGGGTAAACAACTTAATTAAGAGCTTATCACATAAGACCTTATTATATGAGAGCTTATGTCATAAGAGCTTATGAAGAAAGGGGCAGGAGATGATTCGAAGGGGGAAAACACGGAGGGGTCATAAACACTTGTTAAAATTCCATAAGCTTGTTCCAGTGACTTATGAAAATAAGTCAAAAACTTCTTATGGGATGTCATAAGTTACTTTTATAAAGCTCTGCCAAACACACTGTATAAGAGCTTATGTCGTTAGATAAGTCAAAAGGAGCTTAAATAAGCTCTTCCAAACGTCACCATAGTCCACTGTCTGACAATTTTCCCACTTACACAAACTGACACACCTGGTGAGACACTTGATACTTTGTTTTGGAAGTTACAATTGTAAAGGCCAATAACCTCATGCAAATGAAGTGGTATTTCGGTTTCCAGAATCCAGAATGACAGCTAGGGCTGGACACGGACCCGCTAACCGACCCAAGCCCGACAAATCCGAGTTCAAAAATAAGCAAACGGGCGGGTGAGATCGGGTCCACGGGTCGTTGGTTGCTCAGTTCGGTTTCATATGGGTACATTCGGGCGGGTGCGGGTCTGGAAAATTTATTCCGTCGGTACCCGCACCCGACCGAGGAGCCTTATACCAATTTGTTTCGTCCGCCCAGGCCCATTAGGTTACAGTGTTACACTTGTTCTGATTTCTCTCATTCATTTCTCACTTCTCAGCCGTTCCCTACCTCTCTTGTTCCTCTCAACTCTCATCATCTCAGAGTCTCTCATCCTCACTTTACCATCATTGATCGTTCTCCTCCTCATTCAACCAACTCACCACCGCCATCAACCACAGCGCCTCTGTTCTGCGAGCCGCCATGACGCGTGATTCGAATCTCAACGCCTCTGTTACGGTTTCGTCTCCACCGCGGATCTGCCATAGATCGAGCTCTGCTTCGCAAAATCGCAGATCTATCATGGTTCGTGCTCTGCTTCGAAGATCTGCCATGGTTCGATCCTTCGAGTTCGAGGAAGCTTATGCGCCAGATCTGGTTCGTAGACCAATAAAGGTCGAAGCTTTATGCATTTTGATGATGGTTTCCTGGTTCTCATACCCTTCTCAGACCAGATCTGGTTCGTAGACCAATAAAGGTTGAAGCTTTGTACTTTTTGATGCTGGTTTGCTGCATTTGAGTGTTTGTGGTGTTGTTGTATTCAAATTTCTTTTATTTTGTTGATATTTTGATGTATTATTGAATTTCTGGGATTATCTTTCTCCTACCTCTTTCTGTTTTTTTGTTGTTTGATGAAAACCGACGAACCCGTCCGCCACCGCCCGCCACCCGCCAAATCCGCCACCCGACCAAACCGTCCCCCAAACGGACGGTGGCGGGCTGTATATTTACCTACTCGATTTTCGTCGAATTGGGATTTTTTGGCCCGAATCCGACAGAAACAGACCGTTGTCCACCCCTAATGATAGCAATCCTCCGAGAATAATGCCACTAATACTTTGGTCAGCCTCGTAACCCGGCTCCAAGATTGTAGCAGTACCTGTACAGTTCTACGGCCTAATCACTAACCTAAGGAGTTAGTTCAGTTTTAGTTCTCATAAATGTTTGTATGGACTCAATGGGTGTTGCTCGGTTGCGGCTTGTAGATGACCTATATTCGAATCTTGCATAATACATTTTTGGAGAGGGGCATTAGTCTAATAACAGATTCAAAGAATCTAAACTTGTGAGATACTTTGTGGATCCACCAGGGAGCTAAAGACCTAATTATAGTTGGTTCCAACAAAAATAAAATGTTTGTGGGGAAAATGGAAGCAAATAAATTACAAAATCTTACAATTCAATAAGCTCCCTCATCATAAAGTTTATCGTTGAATTATCAAATAGATTACAAGCGTGCTGTTAAAATTCTCCTATCCCCAATTGCAAAAAGGGGTTCATGCAGTTGAGAGGTGGATTTGTAAGGTTTTTACTTTTCTCCTTTTTTCATCTGTGTTCTGTTATGGTTTTGGTTTGAGTACACATAGTACTCCCATTAATAAATTGTTTTGCCTATCAAAAAAAAAAAAATTATCTTATCATCACTGTTGCATTTTTTTACAAATGGTGCTAGAAACATGCGCAAAGCAGTGGCATGATTCATTCACCTACAAAGGGATGCAAATTGGAACAGTAGTTTAATTTGTCGGCCATGCTTTTATAGAAGGGTTTCGCAGCACCAATACTGTGTAAAGATGTTCATAGTAGATCTGAAATCAGAACATACGGGACATTCACCATGTAAACAGTTAAATATTACTATATGACATTCATCACCCACATGACCAGACTCAATCCAATGGTTAAATAGTTTGTTAGTTCCGAAAGGAAATTATTAAGCAGGCTCTTGACCTCAGTAAAACTGAAATGGCTGGGTCAGCATTAATGCCAATTTGATTCGATTGTTACTAGAAAAAAAGTTAGCAGGTCCTCTGATTCATCATTTGACTATATTTTATTTCCACAACAAATGAAGGTCGTTTGTTAAATACTTTTCCCAACTAAACAACTCTGATGATACCATGAAGCACTCATGCAGGAAGTTAGGATGATGCATACAGGGATGAGATGCAATTTAAAGTTGCAATGGACTAGAAATTTTCTATATTTGCCAAAGAAAAGGGTGCCATGTGGTATGACCTTTAACAAAGAGGACATCCTCCACTTGATGATATGAAGTCCCCATTTTTTTTTTTTTTTTTTTTTTGTAGTATATATTGCTATTTAACAGTGGTAATAAAATTCTTCCGCATTCGCCTCATCCATTCTTTATCAATTGACTAATTACCATCAAATTCAAATGATGTCTGAATCATCTCATCAAACAGATCATAATTCGTTACTAATTATCAATTGCCACCAAGAAGATATCATGTTTCATAAACTGCTTACTTAGTGCATGTGGGGTTGGAGTTGTTCATACTATGGTGGCAATACAGAAGGGGAGAGGAGGATAGACTATAAAATGTACAACCGAATTTTAAACATTACAAGAGATGACACAAGCATATCCTAAACCCTGTCCAACTCAATATTGTGCTTGTCCAACTGATCTTTCAACTCTTTCTCCGAATTTTAAACATTACAAGAGATGACACAAGCATATCCTAAACCCTGTCCAACTCAATATTGTGCTTGTCCAACTGATCTTTCAACTCTTTCTTCCACTCCTGAATTAAATTTTCTTGTTTTTTTATCAGCTCATCTTTCATGTTAAGTTCCTCTTCCATCAGAGCAATCTCCTGCTTAAACAAGACATACCAACAGAAGTTTAAATGACAATATATTTACTGGGTGGAGTATATGATGTAAGAGCAAAAAGGCAGTATAGTCACCATACCTTTCTAAGCTTTTCAGCATTAGTTGGCTGATCTTCACGTTGCAGGCCAATAAAATAAAGCTGAAGCTTCTTGGCAGCCTCCATGAAATCTCTTGCATACCTTTCCACATCAACTGAACAAAAAAAAAAAAGTCTTATTAGTCTGTAAACCATGTTTGCCATGCACTGCAAGAGAAACCATTTTCTAAATATATTACTTTCCACCAGTGCAAAGACAGGACTTCTCTTCTCCCTGTAAATTAAAGCCCTGGGACATTAATGAACCTTGAATTGTGTCAACCTTCAGGTTTCCAGCCGTAGTTGCAATTGCTGTTAAGCACTTAAACTTTATATAGTCTTGTCACACTGATTTTATCAATTTTTAACTTCATTAGCTAGTCTTGTCACACTGACTTGATCAATTTCGATTTAACTTCATTAGCTAATTTTTGCGATGTGCTTCTGTTGATACATGTTCATATGAAACAGTTCCAATGGTTCCATAAAACCATACGAATTCCATATGTACTTAAGTTAAAGCTAACAAGGTCAAAGTAAATGCAACCCCTTCCCGCCACAAGTAATTGTGCATCCAACTCTAACTAGGTAACAATTTTAATCCTATTACAAAAGGTCTCATAAAATATAGTCTTCTATTAAAATGTTGTCACCAAATTCCATTTAATGATGAAAAAAACTAGTCCTAATCAAACAGAAACATCTACCAGAAAATTTAGGTATCTAGAGCATCACCCTGGGCCTTACCCTTATATGCGCTTCTAAGAAAAATCCTGCTTAATTTTTCAGAAAATCTCCAATATCCTAAAAGGTGATGCTAAATGTTGAATGATAAAGGTCAATTCTTTTATAGACAGAAGTATTAACCTAAGCTCATAAATTAACTTGTAAAATAGGGCACCAAAAATCAGGAAATTGAAATACTTGTAGCAGGTCCTAGGAATAAGGATGAGAATGATAACAATAAATCAATAATATGACGAATGCAAATTACTGACTTTGATGGGAAGGGTGGGGAGAACGGTCTATTGCTTGAAGTTCTCTGGCAGGCAAACAAGGAAGCAAAGCTGCCTCCAAAGCCATAACACACGAAACCATATCATCTTTTGAGTTTGACAGAGGAGAAGATGGAAGTTGTGTTTGTGCCTCAACTGTGTGCTGCTGATCCACTACTTGTCGATCACCCATATGCCCTTTATTTCAACCTGCTAGACTGCTAACTGCAATAAGAATAGGATAAACAAAAATTCATCTGTTACTTGAATGTATTTTTAAATAATTTTTGTAAGAAATGTTGAGAAGAATCCATTTATTGGCTGCTGTTAGTTAATTTATTATTCGTCGGATTACTGTCGTTGAATGGCTGAATTGGATGGATTTTGGATTAGATTACAATGTATAGATAGAAAACAAACCAATAACCCATCTAGGACCCATTCAATTATTGACTTATTGTTAAGACCATTCAATTTAGAGAGATTTTCCAAAGTGCATATACAAAGTACATACATATAGCAAGGTGGAGAGAAAAACACACTAGCTCCCTTCCTTTCCAGCAGTCCAGCGCTCAATTTCAAAATCCAGCGTTTCAGCAAGCCTCTGAAATCAATGCACAGATAAAATTAGATAGTAAAAATACAAACATGTCACAACAAGAACTCTGCAAATTAACAGAGAACTGAGAGGTGAAATCCAAATAAACCACAATCAACCATCATAAAAAGAATCCATTCATTATTAAATATATAAAGGTAAACAAAAGTGGAAAGACAAGGCCTCGCTTCCAAGAGGCATAAGTGTAATGATAATATAAGGCTCGAGGTAAGTGTAATGGACAAACAATGCAATTTCTGACATAAAAGGGATATGGAATGTGATTAAGCTAAACCTAAACGGAGTATCTGCACTGAAAAATTTAATAAAGTTGATTATAAATTCAATAACACACCACCATGGCATATGAGAAAGAAAAAAAAAATTACCCTATGCCTCTATCCATATCTGCAAATATAACTGAGTAAATTTTGTCCACCCAACTTAAACTGAGATTCCTTCACATAATATGTCGTTCACGCGAAAAGTTGCGAAAATTGTTGAACACGAAAAAATTAAAGGAAAAAAAAAAATGGAACCTTGACGTCGATCTATATACTCTCAGAATCGCATCGGATATGAATGGTGAATTCACCGAATGAAACAACAAAATGGAAACGAATGATTAATGACAACAGCATTCACGGTGTCGACGGAAAACTAAGTTGAGTTCTGAGAGTGACTGGTTTAAAGATTAGAGTTGATTCAGTGAGTGAGGGTAAAGTAAATCTATGTTAACCATTAAATATTTTTTATTTTTAATGGCTGAGTTTGTTTCATATAATTTTATTTTAAAAAAAAAAAAACTACTAAAAACTAGAATTAAAAGTACTCACCACGTTGTCTCTTCCTGGAAGGAGAAGAAAATTGAGGCAGTGCTGCCACCGCTCGAGTGGGTCGAAAGCAGAAGGGTCCAGATGCGGCGTCGTGGATGCCACCTGTGACGAAGTGCAAGCTGAGGAAGTGGGTAACTGGGTACTGGGCAAAGATCAAAGAATTTTGCACAATGAGGAAGGAATATAGGGGACAACGTAGTGGACTAGTGGGTACTGGGTAACTTCAATTCTAGTTTTTAGTGTTTTTTTTTTTCAAAATAGGTAAATTAATCCGATACTTTTTTTTTTCTTTTTATTTATGTCCTATAAATTTTATTTTTTTTTAATTGATTCTATACGTTACGTTTCGTTTTCATGTTAGTCCTTTCAATCAATTTTGAGCTAACGTTGTCAGTTTGGATTTGACGTGGCTATCACATTAGTTAGACACATGGCTTTTGATATGACGACGTTGGGTCAAAATTGACGGAAAGAACTAACGTGGAAACGGAATGTAACGTGTAGGACCAATTTGAAAAAAAAAATATAGGATCGATGTGAGAAAAAAGAATAAGACCAATTTACCTATTTTGCTTTTTGTTTTTAAAAGGGATCCGTATGGTTAGGGTGTGTTTGGGTCAAAGGAGGTGACGGGATAGGAAGGGAGGGGAAAGATTTCAATTCGACATTGTGTTTAGTTGAGAGGATGAGAGAGATGGGAAATGACACTTTCATGTTTGGTTCAGGAGGGGAGGGGAGGGGAGAGGTTTTAAAACAAATTTACTTTTAAATCCTTATAATTAGGTTAAAATAATCTTTTGGTCCCTATACGTGATATTGATTTTTAATTTGGTCCATATACATAAAAAATTATTAATTTGGTCCTTATACGTGACACTGATTTTCAATTTGGTCCTTACTGCTAATTGGTCCCTATACGTAAAAAATTATTAATAGGGACCGATTTCAAATTTTTTTTGTTGAATTGGTCCCTACATGTGACAATAATTTGCAATTTGGTCCTCTTATATAGGGACCAATTAGCGGTGAGGACCAAATTGTAAACCAGTGTCACGTATAGGGATTAAATTGAAAATCAGTGTCACGTATAGGGACCAAAAGATTACTTTAACCTTATAATTATTCATTTCAAAACAAACAACGGTGTTGGCTACTTCGTACCTATAACATTATTACATATATATATATATATATATATATAAAAACAATCTCAACCATTAAAAATGTTTAATGGTTAAGATGGATTATCCTATAAAATGAGTGAGCTCAATTTAGAGAAACCAAATAGGGCACTTATATAGGACACTTAACCATCTTTATCGGTTGGGAATGTGGGGTTCTTAAATTTTAAGCACTGGTGCTTACAAAATTGGTCACGATGGTGGCGGTGCTTATATTGATGCTTAATTGATCTCTGACATTTTATTTATTTATTTTTAAATTAAAATTGATTTAAAAGTTGGTTGATGTTATCGTTATTAAGATTATTATTAATTAATACAGTGTAAACTGGGATAGAGGGTCAGTAACCTAATTCAAATGTTTATTGTTTAGTTTTTCAAAGTTGAAGCCAATGCCCCGTGCAGCCGTCAGGGACGGACTCAAAAAATTTGACTGGTGGGGGCAAAATAATATATCATGAATATTTTTATAAAAAAAATATAAAAATATATAAGCGATAAAATAATTACATCATTATTATTAAGTCAAAAATTGGAGATTACAAAAACTATATCATTATATAGCTATAAAATTGAAGATACCTCCACTTCTATAAATTATAATTGTTCTCTGCGTGTTTTTATACTTTGAGGTTGTAATGTTTTTTTTTCATTTTCCACACTATCGAAAATATTTCTCTATATATATAACCAAGTTTTACTGAAAATATAAAAGATATTATGTAAAGTAGGGTTGTAGAACAATGAGGATAACATTTTTAGTGTTATTTAGAGTATAATTATAGAGCAATGGGGGCAATGTTATTTTTTTAGTGGGGGCAAAAAAAAATTTATTGTAACAACCCTGGCTGCTCTATGGATTGACGACTGACCCCACAGACCAACACGGGTCTTTTCAGCATGCTTTGTCCTCACTCACACGCTTCCCGGGAAAACTTCCCAGGAGGTCACCCATCCCAGAATCGCTCCAAGTCAAGCACGCTTAACTGTGGAGTTCTTAAGTGATGAGCTCCCGAAAAGAAAATGCATCTTGTTGATATGGGTAGTACCAATCAATTCATATAAGTCATCCTCAACTGTATAGTCTCATACCTACACAGTCTCAGGATCCCTCTCATTCGGGTGTGCTATCGGTTCGTTCATGTGTCCCTTCGCCTAGAAGCCTACCAGGAGCCGCTCCTTGATCGTGCCTCTTTGCACCGGCGACCACTCCCCGCCCTCATCGGCCCCGGGTGTCACATGCCCACCAGCTTCCGCTTGGTTCATCCCCGAACCACACCGTATTGGGAGAGGTGCCGCTCTGATACCACTTTGTCAGGACCCAACTTAGGCGTTCCTGACCGGCCAGAATGAGACCCTGATGTCTCATTCCCAAGGCCTATCGAGCACGTATAAGTCACATCGCAACATAGGTAATTATATAATACCAACATAAACATCAGAGTAAATGATTGTTCCAAATAACAAGCCAAGGTGGCCCTGAGTCTACATCTGAAGTTTAAATGAAACGAAACGGTTTACAACCAAAAAGGAAATAGTTCCAAAATTCAAACAATTGAAGAGGTATCTCATGTGACTAAACAAAAACCAACGAAATAACCAAGCTGCAGCAACTGCCCACACTACTCCTGTGCATGGGCTCCCTGAGATGGATCCCTTCGTGGAGTACCTGAAGCTAAACCAAAAAGGGCGGGGGTGAGTCCCAGAACTCAGTGAGGGTGTATAAACATAATCAAATCTGTCAAATATGTATAAATAAATACATGTCATGTCATACTTTACCACATTCTCAAACCATTTCATCATTTCAACTCTTAAGTTGCATTACAATCATTTAGCCATTAAGTAAGATGCTTGTTTTCCGTTTGGAGTTGTTCACTAAAGCCTCCCACTCCGACGACCACATTTATACCCCGGTCGGATCCGCCGACCGGCAAGTGACCTCGGTCACAGTGTAACTACCCTCCAAACTCCGAGGTTCTTTCACTAGAGTCCCTTCTCCGACGGTCACATTTATATACCGGTCGAGTCCGCTCACCGGTCGGATACCAAGTCTTACTCAATGAGCCCAACCTCACAAAATAAAACAATTCACATCACGCAATCATGTTCTATGAATCCATCACAATCAAAAGGATCTTTAGACATATAATCAATGCGTGTTTCTCATACATTCACTAATCACGATCATTCATTTACATCTTAGTTTCTCATTACCAGTGCTACAAACAAAATATATATACATATATCATAAAGCAAAAGACATCCATGAAACAAAAGGATTAAAAAAACTTTAATATAATAATTATATATACACACGTAACAGCCACCCTAAATCAAACTTATCAATTATAATTTTTATATATACTTTATCAATTATCTTTATTTATAAATATATATATATAATATACCTGCACCGTAAACAATAAGACACTATGTATAGTGTCATTATAAAGACCATATTGTATCTTTACCTTAAGTACATAATATTTTATTATTATTATATATATATATATTTTATAGTTTTCTAAAAATTGGAAACATGCCTAAAGGTGCTTAACGTCACCATATACATACCCTGCACCTATGACCCATGTGCTCTGTCAGCAAGACTTCACACCTTGCCCCAGTGATTCAATCACACATATGTGACAAAGTTTTGATAGAATAATTAAGAAATAATAAAATATTAATATGATAAAGCCATAGAAGTAAACACATTCCAAAAGCTGCAGACTTCACAACAGCAACGACGCTCCAATGAGCCAATACCCATTCACGCAAAAAGGCTCCAAAATCAAAAGACATAAAAGTACAGTAACAACGAGAAATTAAACAAATGAAACATCACATAATTGAATAGTTCAGAACAAGGATTCGTCAACTACAAATTATTTCAGCAAAACTTACTCTATCTTATGCCATCATAAATCCCCAATTAGATTCATAAAAGTCTACCCATAAAACCTACATCCCCTCACCTGAATCGACGAAAAAAGAAAGGAAAAGGAGGGTGAAATTGGATTCCTTGCGCCAAGAGCACGTCTATATGATCTTGAGCCGCCGCGCCTTCTTCCTCTTTCTCTCAAGGGAAAACTGATTTTAAAAGTTAGGGTTCTCAAAAACTCTAACTCTTTTCCCCTTATTTTATTTCTTAACCCTTACACTTACAGAAGGGTCCCATCACACTAGGGGGTAAAAAAAAACAAAACCTCAAATAATCTATCTCACAACTCTATTTTACTACGCTAATCTCTTATACTTACTTGCAAATATTTATTATTATTATTTTTCTTTAAATAAATAACTTTTAACTTTGACCATCAGCGCTAATTAAAATTTTTTTTTTTTTTGTGGCTATTACATTAAGTGGTATCAGAGCCAATGGTTGTGGGTCCTGAGCGAGATTAGGAACTAATGAAGTCTGTAATAATTCTCGAACCCGGGCGGGAATTGTGCCAGAACTCATTAGTAACCAATCTGAAATTATTTGAAAGAAAACCATAAAATAGTGAGGATCTCATATGACTTCTCAAAAGCAGCGACCTGAGATGGATTGTGTAATTGCTTTTTTATAGGGGGTTGTTGTAGGGTGTTTTTTTTGTGTAGAATTGATATTGGAAAAAAAAAACTAAAATATGATGTTTCCTTTTGAAGGATGGTAAGAGGTAGAGGAAGAGGAACTGCTCGATCCCGAGGAGGTACTGCTATGCCTCCTCGGGGCGGAAATCAGCACCCACCACAGCAGGAGGTGGTGATCCCAGAGGCTCTTCAGGCAACCCTGCAACAAATAGCACAGGGGATAGTTGCAATACAAGGGGCCTTAGCAGGAGGTGGTGGCGGAAGAACTCCGACTCCATCACAAAGTGGGGTTCCCCCTCCATCACCTTCCATGACACAAGAATCTCATGAGGCTTCTGCGAGCGTAGAGGCTGGAAGTAGGAGGGATGCAACACCTAGGCCGAATCAGGAGGCCAACCTTTTTGCTTCATTGACCGAGTTCCATAAGATGAAGCCACCCACTTTTGCAGGAATTGGTTCCGATCAGGACCCATCCTTTTTCTTAGAGGAGGTGGAGAGATTGCTGAGGGCTATGGGATGCTCATCTGAGAGATCCGTGGAGTTGGCCAGTTTTCAGTTGAACGGTGCCGCTCGAGAGTGGTACACGGCATACAGGGCACAGAGAGAATTGGATGCTGAGAATCTAGAATGGAGGCATTTCGCTACAGCTTTCATGGAGACCTTTTTACCCAGAGGTGAGCGAGAGAAGAAGGCTCGAGAGTTTGAAGCGCTGAAACAGGGAGAGATGACTGTGATGGACTACCGAAATGAGTTCCTGCGGTTGTCTAGGTATGCACCACATTTGGTAAGTGACCCTCAGCAGCGAGTGTCACGATTTGCTTATGGACTTCGATTTAACATTGGAAGATCCGTACCGATTTTGGAGAATGCCACATTTGAGCAGGTAGTCAGCTTGGCCATCAGGGCAGAAAATGTTTTGAATGAGGCTAAAGCTGAATTCAAAAAGCAACCGAAAAAGAGGAAATAGAGATGAGGCCTTTGGGATGAAGTCAGGACATCATCGGGGTAATCAGTGGGCTAGTTCTGGTAGGGCGAATAGTGCGCCTTCTCGTCGCACCCCCCAGCAGCAATCATCATTTGCAGGGGCGCTGGCAGGAGGTCGCAGTGTTTCCTATGGAGCATCTAGTTACCCCACTTGCAACCACTGTGGGAAACGACATGATGGACCGTGTACTAGAAGGGGAGAACGAGCTTGTTATACTTGTGGGCAATCTGGTCATTTCAAGAGGGAGTGTCCTATGAATATGGAGCCTGCAACAACCCATAGTGCTCTAGTTGGTTCTTCAGTACCGAATGGGAACCCGAGGTCAGGAGGGAGAGGAGGAGCTTCGTCAGGACAGGGACGTGGAGGTGGCAACCGCTCTACCGCCCGTGTGTTTGCTCTTAGCCAGCAGGAGGCCCAGGCCGACCCAGATATTGTTACAGGTATTTTACCAGTTGGTCCTTCACATGCTAGGGTGATGTTTGATTCTGGTGCTTCTCGGTCATTTGTGGCCAAGCATTATGTGCGGGTTACGGGAATGCCTTTGGAGGCGCTTCCGCACCCTTTGATTGTTTCTACCCCACTTGAGAGTAATCATATGACGAACAGTTATGTTCGAAAATGTGAGGTTAGGGTGAATGGTTTGAATCTTCCAGCCGACTTAATCTTGTTGGGTATGCTTCAGATGGATGTCATCTTGGGCATGGATTGGTTATCTAGGTATGGGGCTAAGGTGGATTGCAGGGATAAACTGATTACTTTGCGACCGAATGATTCTGACACCATAGAGTTTCAGGGTGACCGCAGTTCGGTATATCAAAATGTGTTGTCCCCTCTTAAGGCAGAAAAGTTGCAGCGACATGGATGTATATGTCTCTTAGCCACGGTGAATGTGGCAGATGAGTCCAAAGGTGATGACTTGCTGATGGTTCCGATAGTTCGAGAGTATGTTGATGTATTTCCCGATGACCTGCCGGGAGTACCCCCACCTCGTGAGATAGAGTTTTCCATCGACTTGGCACCGGGGACGCAACCCATTTCTATACCCCCATATAGGATGGCCCCAACCGAGTTGAAAGAGCTCAAGGATCAGCTAGAGGACTTGTTGAGCAAGGGATTTCGATGGATCCAAAAAAGGTGGAGGCGGTGCGGGATTGGCCTAGACCCTCTAGTGTTTCGGAGATACGTAGTTTCTTGGGGCTAGCCGGTTATTATCGAAGGTTCATTGAAAACTTTTCAAAAATAGCGGTTCCATTGACTCGCCTAACTCAGAAGGGAGTTAAGTTCGAGTGGAGTTCGAAATGCGAAGAAAGCTTTCAGACATTGAAGGATAAGTTGACTACTGCTCCAGTGTTGACTCTTCCTTCAGGTATAGGTGGCTTTGTGGTGTACTGTGACGCGTCTCGAGTGGGTTTGGGATGCGTGCTAATGCAGAGTGGAAAAGTGATTGCCTATGCTTCCCGGCAGTTAAAGAAGCATGAACACAACTACCCGACTCACGATTTAGAGTTGGCAGCTGTAGTTTTTGCCTTAAAGATTTGGAGGCATTTTTTGTATGGCGAGGCCTGTGAGATATACACCGATCATAAGAGTCTCAAGTACATTTTTGATCAGAAAGAGTTGAATCTAAGGCAGAGGAGATGGTTGGAATTGTTGAAGGATTATGACTGCATAATCATGTATCATCCCGGCAAGGCTAACGTGGTGGCAGATGCTTTGAGCCGCAAGTCAATGGGCAGTTTGGCACATTTGAGTTTAGAAAGGCGAGCGATAGCAAATGATTTTCATAGGAGCATAAATGCTTTGGTGGCTTTCGAGCCAAGGGAAAATGGCATTTTACTAGCACAGCTTGGAGTCAAATCCAATGTGTTGGAAGAGATTAGAGCTTGCCAAGAACGAGATTCCGATCTAGTCATGTTGAGGGATACTATTAATACAGAGAGTGAAAAGGGTTATACAGTGAACAGTGATGGGATGCTTCGATTCAGTGGACGGGTGGTAGTTCCTCCAGAAGCTAGAAGGAAGCTCATGGAACTTGCTCACTCCTCTTCATATACAATGCACCCTGGATCCAGAAAAATGTATCAGGATATGAAGCAGTTGTATTGGTGGACCGGTATGAAGCGAGACATAGCTGATTTTGTTGCTAGGTGCTTGACTTGTCAGCAGGTGAAGGTGGAGCACCAGAAGCCAGCAGGGCTTCTCCAGAGTCTGGATATTCCGGAATGGAAGTGGGATCACATTACCATGGATTTCGTGGTGGGTTTGCCCAAGACCAGGGCAGGTTATGATTCCATTTGGGTTGTGGTGGACCGTTTGACCAAGTCTGCTCATTTCCTACCTGTAAAGACCACATTCACGGCAGAACAGTATGCGAAGTTGTATCTTCGGGAGATTGTTTCCTTGCATGGAATTCCAGAATCTATTGTTTCAGATAGGGGTTCACAGTTCACCTCTCATTTTTGGAAGTCGTTTCAGCAGACTTTGGGAACTCAAGTGCATTTTAGTACAGCTTTTCATCCACAGACGGATGGTCAGTCGGAGAGGACTATACAGACTTTGGAGGACATGCTTCGAGCATGTGTACTTGAGTTTGAAGGCTCTTGGGATGTGCATTTGCCATTGATAGAATTTGCATATAACAATAGCTATCATAGTAGCATCCAAATGGCACCGTTTGAGGCTCTTTATGGCAGGAAGTGTAGAACACCAGTGGGGTGGTTTGAGACGGGTGACCATCAACTGTTGGGCCCAGATCTGGTCCAGGACTCGATAGAGAGAGTTCGGATGATTAGGGAGAGGCTTAAGTTAGCTCAAGAGCGACAAAAGAAGTATGCCGATGTCAGGCGACGAGAATTAGAGTTTCAAGAAGGTGAGCACGTTTTCCTCAGAGTGTCACCCTTTAGAGGAACTCTGCGTTTTGGTCTGAAGGGAAAGTTGAGCCCAAGGTACGTGGGACCATACCAGATCACTCAAAAAGTGGGAAGGTTGGCATATGAGTTGGCTTTACCACCTGAGTTAGCCCAGGTGCATCTAGTGTTTCATGTCTCCATGCTGAGGAAATATCTTCGAGATGATACTCATGTGCTACAACCACAGCCGGTTGAGGTAGACCAACGGTTAGCTTTTGAGGAGGCTCCATTGAGGATTGTTGATAGGCAAGTGCGGAAATTGAGGTCGAAGGAGGTACCATCAGTGAAGGTTGCTTGGAAGCATCCTCGCGGTGAGGAATTCACTTGGGAGTCAGAGCAGATAATGATGCGAAAGTATCCACACCTTTTCGAGCAAGGTACGAAGTCTCAGTTATAATCATTTATCGAATTCGAGGACGAATTCCTTTAAAGGGGGGAAGAATGTAATAGCCACAAAAAAAAAAAAAATTTAATTAGCGCTGATGGTCAAAGTTAAAAGTTATTTATTTAAAGAAAAATAATAATAATAAATATTTGCAAGTAAGTATAAGAGATTAGCGTAGTAAAATAGAGTTGTGAGATAGATTATTTGAGGTTTTGTTTTTTTTTACCCCCTAGTGTGATGGGACCCTTCTGTAAGTGTAAGGGTTAAGAAATAAAATAAGGGGAAAAGAGTTAGAGTTTTTGAGAACCCTAACTTTTAAAATCAGTTTTCCCTTGAGAGAAAGAGGAAGAAGGCGCGGCGGCTCAAGATCATATAGACGTGCTCTTGGCGCAAGGAATCCAATTTCACCCTCCTTTTCCTTTCTTTTTTTCGTCGATTCAGGTGAGGGGATGTAGGTTTTATGGGTAGACTTTTATGAATCTAATTGGGGATTTATGATGGCATAAGATAGAGTAAGTTTTGCTGAAATAATTTGTAGTTGACGAATCCTTGTTCTGAACTATTCAATTATGAGTTGTTTCATTTGTTTAATTTCTCGTTGTTACTGTACTTTTATGTCTTTTGATTTTGGAGCCTTTTTGCGTGAATGGGTATTGGCTCATTGGAGCGTCGTTGCTGTTGTGAAGTCTGCAGCTTTTGGAATGTGTTTACTTCTATGGCTTTATCATATTAATATTTTATTATTTCTTAATTATTCTATCAAAACTTTGTCACATATGTGTGATTGAATCACTGGGGCAAGGTGTGAATTCTTGCTGACAGAGCACATGGGTCATAGGTGCAGGGTATGTATATGGTGACGTTAAGCACCTTTAGGCATGTTTCCAATTTTTAGAAAACTATAAAATATATATATATATATATATATATATATATAATAATAATAATAATAAAATATTATGTACTTAAGGTAAAGATACAATATGGTCTTTATAATGACACTATACATAGTGTCTTATTGTTTACGGTGCAGGTATTATATATATATATATATATATATATATATATATATATTTATAAATAAAGATAATTGATAAAGTATATATAAAAATTATAATTGATAAGTTTGATTTAGGGTGGCTGTTACGTGTGTATATATAATTATTATATTAAAGTTTTTTTAATCCTTTTGTTTTATGGATGTCTTTTGCTTTATGATATATGTATATATATTTTGTTTGTAGCACTGGTAATGAGAAACTAAGATGTAAATGAATGATCGTGATTAGTGAATGTATGAGAAACACGCATTGATTATATGTCTAAAGATCCTTTTGATTGTGATGGATTCATAGAACATGATTGCGTGATGTGAATTGTTTTATTTTGTGAGGTTGGGCTCATTGAGTAAGACTTGGTATCCGACCGGTCAGCGGACTCGACCGGTATATAAATGTGACCGTCGGAGAAGGGACTCTAGTGAAAGAACCCCGGAGTTTGGAGGGTAGTTACACTGTGACCGAGGTCACTTGCCGGTCAGCGGATCCGACCGAGGTATAAATGTGGTCGTCGGAGTGGGAGGCTTTAGTGAACAACTCCAAACGGAAAACAAGCATCTTACTTAATGGCTAAATGATTGTAATGCAACTTAAGAGTTGAAATGATGAAATGGTTTGAGAATGTGGTAAAGTATGACATGACATGTATTTATTTATACATATTTGACAGATTTGATTGTGTTTATACACCCTCACTGAGTTCTGGGACTCACCCCCGCCCTTTTTGGTTTAGCTTCAGGTACTCCACGAAGGGATCCATCTCAGGGAGCCCATGCACAGGAGTAGTGTGGGCAGTTGCTGCAGCTTGGTTATTTCGTTGGTTTTTGTTTAGTCACATGAGATACCTCTTCAATTGTTTGAATTTTGGAACTATTTCCTTTTTGGTTGTAAACCGTTTCGTTTCATTTAAACTTCAGATGTAGACTCAAGGCCACCTTGGCTTGTTATTTGGAACAATCATTTACTCTGATGTTTATGTTGGTATTATATAATTACCTATGTTGCGATGTGACTTATACGTGCTTGATAGGCCTTGGGAACGAGACATCAGGGTCTCATTCTGGCCGGTCAGGAACGCCTAAGTTGGGTCCTGACATTTATGTAGATTTAATTAACAAAAAAAATTATTTTGTGGGGGCAACTACCCCCAAACCCATGTACTTGGGTCCGTCCCTGGCTGCCATGCACAACGTAACATAATATAAAGTTTTGATTCAGTCCACTCTAACTCAGCTGTGTTATTTGCACACCCAAAAGTGACACCCACATTTGACATCTGGTTAATCACGTGTAAATATTTGGTTAATTCAGTTCATTATATGGTTAATGGATTATATGAAGCTTATTTTTCATAACCATGTAAATATTTGGTTAATCACATGCAAATATCTATTTAATTCAATTCTTTATATAATTAATAGGTCACCATGAATTAACCAAATATTTACACTTGATTAACTATATAATGAACTGAATTAACCAAATATTTACACCGATTAACCAAGGTGTCAAAAATAGGTGTCAAGTTTGGGTGTTCAAGTATCATTTCTCCTCTAACTTGGAGTCCTGAACTTATTTTAACAGAATTGAGAAATTAAAGACTCCCAACAAGTAAAAGAAAGGGGAAGGAGAGAAAAAGAGTATAAAATGAGATGATTATTTAATTGTTTGGTCGGAATGAAAAATGTAATAAAAGAAAAAATATATTTATGAAATGACATAAATATCCCCACATCACAATTTAAAGAAATAAAAGAATGAGTTTTTTTTGTCTTTTCACCCAAAAATGATATTTTTTTTTTTTTGATAGGCCAAATGGTTAGAAATTAGTGGGTTAGTTGTTAGAGGGGGTGGGGGGAGGGGATCGAACCCTATTCATGCAACTCCTTCATGTCCCTTGGCTTACCACTAAGCCACCTACGTGGGACACCCAAAAATGATATTGCCCTCGATTTTCGTGTTTTCCTCTCAAAAGTAAAAAAAATTAAGCGGATTTCACTGTTTTTCCCTTTCTCTTATTTTTTTTTTCCTTCCATTCTAAACAAAGGAAAACTGATTTTTCCTCCCACTTTCTCCTTCTTCTTTTTTCCCACCCTCTTTCCCTAAAACCGAACGCCGCTTAAATGTAGGTTTCACAAGGAAAAGAAAAAAGTTCCAACCATGCAAGTTTCCACACAATGCACCATTATTAATAAAACAATAAATAGTGCACATGGATCATGTAATTTTAAAAAAAAAAAAAAAAAACAGTGATGTTCATAATGAATAGTAGATATGGCAAACATGAGAGCTGAAGCCCTATACATGTTACCCATTTTGCGTCTGTAGTTCTCCTAATTATTACATTGCTAGACAGGAGACACTTGTTTTATTTACGGATTTACATTGCTATTGCCTTTAGCTTCCCCTTGGTATAGCAAACTGGTAGTTGTCAGTTTCTATGACAGCTACGCTTATGATGCCAACTGTGAAGTATGAAATCAACAATGTCTACCTAAGGATTTTGAATGAAGTTAGAGAAATTGTATTTGACAAAGTCGTTAGTGATTCAATTCAATGTTTTGGAAGTAGCATTTGCATGCCCTCTGTATGTGGCACAAGGTGAGTCCCTCAAGTCACACACCAATGGTCAATGACTTCAACACAATCGCCATTAATTTAAATAATCTTGACTGTATTATTAGAGAGTAGAGACAATGATCATGTTGTCTACCCTCTCATACAATAAGTTAATGAAGACAATCACTGCCTAGTTTTTTACTCCTACAAAACTCCAAACCGTGGAGAATCATCAAGGATAATAAAATAAAATAAAATAAAAAGTGAAAGAGTAATAGAGATAGAGTAGCAACAAAAATGGTAATGGCATCTAATCAAGCCCATAAATATTTTTTGGTTTCTAAGTTATCCCCACACATTTCCATGATCTGATGGAAACAAAGGAATCAAAGCTAAAAGACTTTACTGATGATGTTCATTAAGTATTTCATAAAAATCCTAGTAGTTTAACCTATTAAAATTTCTTTTAACCCATCAAAAGGAAGGTATCTGTTTTATCAATGGTATAGAAGAACAAATCGCATGGCAACAATGTCAAAATGTAGCATCAACATATCTAGGTTCAAACCAAGAACAAACACTTGGGTTAGGAAGGCAGAGTAGCATTGTGGCCAATAAGCAATTACCAGTTCCAACATGCACTCTAATCTCTTGAAAGGGGTTATTATGGATTGAAATGCATATATAAGTTAATAATTCATTAAGCCTAAAAATTCCTTACCAAAATTACCAAAAACAAGCTTAACATTGCATGAATAAATCCATCTTTCAAGGCACAATTTGTGATAAATCTTTCAAAACTAAAGGAAGACTTAAGCACAAAGATAACCATACAGAACGAGTAAAATCAATCTTTGGTTTTGTCTTCTTCCTTCATCTTCTTCTGCCACCTTCTCTTCTTGTAATCCAGCAACATCTCTGGCATCTTCTTCATCAATCTTGCTGTGTTTTCCCTTTTCTCTGCAGCTATCCTATCACATTTATGTCCTTTCCTCCTGGTTCTCATCTCCTTCCTTTCAGGATCATACGGCCAATCTTCCTCAGCAAGAAGGACTTCCTTACGAAGTCTAGCTCTACGGCGAGCACTGATACTGAGTGGCTTCCATGCCCCCAGCTCCCAGTATCCCCAGACACCCTTGCCGAGTTCATCCTTGTATTTTGCCAACTTCTCACGCCAAGGGTATTGATATTCTGCCACTGCCTTTGCCACGGAACCAACAGCTTTGCCTGCCATAACCTTTTTCTTCTCTTTTCTGCTAACTTACTTCTTTGTACATGCAATACACCAAAGATCAAAATAATTAGTCGGTCAGTCAAATACACAAACAGCTCTTAGACTAGTATTTTGATAAAATAAATTACTGGTACAAACTTCATTTCCACATATGTTCTCTGAACTTGCTATTGATTCTTTTTCTGCATCAGATAGATGCATATCTATCGGTTTTCAAGGAACAAGGATCGTAATACTTGAATCAATAACAAAAAAGTTATAAAAGATATCATCCAAACAGGTTATGGTGTAACTTAATATCCATATTCCATATTAATCACATCAATAACATTTAAATACCTCGTGGAGCTTAGAATAATATGTACAAAACATCCATCCATATCATCCAGACATAATATAATAACCTGTCCATAATCAATAATTCACATGGAAACTCCATATTTCACAATTTCACTATACAATAATCTAACATTTTATTACTTCCACAGTTCCACCCAATAAAAGAAGGGTGAGCCTTGACACAACGGTAAGGTTGTTGCCTTGTGACCTGGAGGTTAGGGTTCAAATCCTGGAAACAACCTCTGCACATGCAGGGGTAAGGCTGCGTACATCTACCCTTCCCAAACCCCATCAAATGGGGCCCTCGTGCACTGGGCCACCCTTTAGTTCCACCATATAGAATCAAAAACCCAGAATAATTAACAATTCATAAAATTTTACAATTAGCCTCAAGTAACAGAGAACTCAGAGAACTAAAACTAAGTGACCAAATCAAAGACTGAAAGTTGAAACAATAAAAATAAAAACTTAGAGAGATGGAGGTCTAAATACCAGTATAAAACCTTTCAATTTCTACTTTTCAGTGAATGTACATGTAGTGCATGTTGTGTGTCCATTTGTCTAGAAAATTATACTCCTGATATCACATTACCGTACAATCAGGACCCAGTGATGAAGGACTAGCATTCCTGACAGACCATTAAAACCAGTATGCCAGTTTCACAAAAGCAAATAACTTCAAACAAGAATACAAAATTTAGGATTTTTAATTGTTTCCATCATAAAATATGAGAAAAGGGAAGGAGGGAGGGAGGAAAGATCATAATACATGTTATGTTTTGCACCTAATTTTGCATCAATTCCTATTTGCTAATTTCAGCTACCATGCATGTACAAATTCTGCCTAAAGAGCCAATTCCACCCTCAACAACAATCAAGTCAACCATCCAGATTTCATATCTGGCACTGGCAAAAGTACCATGAACCATCATAAAAATCAAGACTACTATTCTCACTGGAGTAACCCTAACCATAGTTTATAATAGCAATTACCTGTTTACTAGCCACAGGCTTGAATTCTTACAATGTCCACCCACAACCGTTGGATCAAAATCAAGCCACATTACTAAAACACCACATAATTTTTCTATAGAAGAAACACAATAAAACATGTAAAAACACCTGAATCCTGATCACAACTCTTACAAAGAGGACAATTATACAACGATGATTCTGTGACAAAACACCCATATAAAGAAAAGGCATTAATGAAACTTGATTGTAGCAGAAGTGATAACAAATGGATCGGTTTGAGAAGACCATGTATCAATAACATCATTGACATCCTTTCCAGCACTACAAATATCCATATTGCAATAAGGCAGTTGTAAGAGTGAAAAGGGTACCTCTGAGGATACGATGCATTCCAATCACCACACTGCACCACGTTCTTCGGTGATGAAGCTGTGCGCAGAGAACAGAGAATTTTCAATTAAAGAGGGAGAGGAGAGTGAGACGAGGCGGTGGAAATGGTCACAAACTCACAGGAGTAGTCAGGGATAGGAACTACTGTTTTGATTTTTGAAAAAAAAAATAATTCTCTGTTTTTAATTTTTAGGAAAAGAGAAATACAACAAAAATATAAAGAGAAAAGATATTTGAACACCAAACTTGACACCTATTTTTGACACCTTGGTTAATCGGTGCAAATATTTAGTTAATTCAGTTCATTATATGGTTAATCATGTGCAAATATTTGGTTAATTCATGGTGACTCATTAATTATATAAAGAAATGAATTAAATAGATATTTGCATGTGATTAACCAAATATTTACATGGTAATAAAAAATAAGCTTCATATGACTCACTTACCATATAATGAACTGAATTAACTAAATATTTACACGTGATTAACCAAATGTCAAAAGTGGGTGTCCCAACCAGGTGTGCAAATAACACAGCTGAATATAAAATATGAACCGGGCTGCCCGAACTCGAATGTAATATGGGCGCCATCGAGTGGGGACAAAAAGCCTGAATTTAAGGCCATTGCTATTAACACCGTGCAATTTGCTAGTGATACCTTGCAACTTGATTTTGATATTTTCTTTCCAAAAATACCCATTTGTTTACAAAGCAGCTTCTCTCCTCCTCCAACATATACAACACCTACACGTCAACACCCAAACACCCCACACCAGAAAACACAGTCCCCCCCCCCCCCCCCCCCCCCCACACACACACACACACACACACACACACACCCACCCACCCAACATCCTTCTCACCAGAAAACTACGTACCCTTCCCTCCACCATTCTCACCACCGCCACCATTGTCACACAATAATGAAAGGGTGAGTTTTGTGAGTGTTTTCAAATTGGTTTGAGAGTGGGTTGCAGGTTTAAAGGGCTACTGTTGGTTCGTTGTCGTCCTGCTGTGAATGGTGGTGCAAGTAAGTACATACGTAAACATTCGAAAAACGCAATATTATTTCCGGAAACACCGGAAACCCTTTTCCGGAAGACTTCCGGAAATCCGTTTGCGGACGCTAATATTTAATGTGTTAGATTTTATACATCCGGAATTTAGTTTCCGGATGCTATTATTTTTTTCCTACGAGATTTTAGTTTCCAGAGGTTTACATGTTGAAAAATATGCCTCCGGAATTACGTTTCCGGAAGTTAGATATTTTGTTCCTCCGGAAATTAAAATCCGGAGGTGCATTTTCGAATTCTAAAATTTGCATCCGGAAACTGGTTTCCGGAGGTGTAAATTTCCTTATGCAAATTTTCTTAATCAAATTAATGCTGTCTTCTTATTATTATTTGTTCTTCTTCTTATTATTTGTTATGATGCTAGTTTTAATGTTGTTTTCAGACATGGATGACTGTTTTGGCAATCTATCTGAGGACATGGACATGTCATTTAATATGGGAACAGATAGAGATGTAAGAATAAATTGTGATTTACCTTGATTATCCTTCTTGACTAAAACCCATCATTTATTTATTTATTTATTTTTTTCAAAATCCTGTGAGCATAGAGAGGTTGGATGTTTCGAATGTAAAAGATGTTGATTGTAGTGATGCATTCAGTACTGCAAAGGTGGTTGAATAATGAAATATTATTAGTATTATTTTATGAATATGTGTGGACATTATAAGATGATGCTAATTTTTTTATTGACAGATATTTCCTTCTCGAGATGATATGTTGAATTGGGCTCGACAAGTGGGCAGAGAGAATGGTGTTGTTGTCGTCATCCACAGGTCAGACACATGAGGTAAAAGAAGGACGACGGTGGTGACTCTTGGTTGTGAAAGGGGTGGAAAGTATAGACCATACAAAAAGGAGTTAGCTCGCAAGGTGACTGGAACTAAGAAATGTGAATGTCCTTTCAAATTAAGAGGAACACCATTGAAAAATGGTGATGGATGGACACTTAATGTAGTATGTGGCTTTCACAACCATGGATGGACACTTAAAAGGGTATTTTTGGAAAATCAAAAGAAATTAAAATTTGCAAGATGTGTTAAGCATAAATGCAAGGAGCAAAGAGTTTGGGCCTGAATTTAATTTGGGCTCAAAATTTAGATCTCAAACCCTATATTTTATTATTGGATAATATTCAAGCCGGTTCGACCGGTCCATTTGCCACCAGAAGAATTTAATTGTAATGGAATGTTAATATAAAAGATCTTCACATTATTATTTAATTATGAAATATCATATTCATATTATTAAAAAATTTGAGTATTATGATGACCAGGGGTATGCGAATCAATTTGGATCAATTTTGAAATAAAAAGTCACATGGTCTAAAAATAAATACAAATTGTGCTTCCATTTAGAATGGATTTAATGATTTGGTTTTTACCATACCAACGTAATAACTAAAAATTTAGTCTAAATTACATTAATAGATATAATATACTAAAAATTAAAAATGAGTTTAATTGTCATATACTGACAGTATAAAATTTATTTGACACTGTCAATCAATCATCAATCATGATATGAATGACTTTTAAGGTAGTTAGGATAAGAGTGAAAAAAACTTATTGACATGACAACTTATGATTGGATGTATATGTAAAAAGGCTTTACACATCGGTATATAACAATTAAACTCTAAATGTTGTAAAAAAAAAAGCAACTAAACTCTAAAAATATTATGAGGTAACAAGTATTATTTTTATGTTTAGGACATTTAGAATAGTAGAAAATTACACCACATCAAACTAATAAGTATTATTAAGAAAAAACCATTAAATAGAGAATCAATAATGTAAAAAGTAGAATAACATATATTAAATTTTATATGTACGATTTGGTTTCAAAAAAAGAATCTGAAAATCGATCTTATATTTTCGAATTTCACAAAACAAGATAAAAAATAAATAAACATCGGTTTTGCTCAGTTTTTGATTTTTTCGAAAACCCCAAATGATGACTATCTTAAAAATTACACACATAATAATATCTTTTTTTTTATATACTACATGTGATAACATCTAATTAATCGTTAATGTAAAAAAAATAAAAATAATTACAGTGATAGCTCGTCAATTCATAAAAAAAAATTAGATTAACATAAAATAAGTTTAATCTGATATAAATATAAAACACATTAAATGATATAAGAATATATTATTAGATTATAAGGTAAAATTAGTTTGTACATCAAAACTAAATTTAAAATTTTCATTTATCACAAACATTATTATTTAAATAATTAAACATCAAATCAACAAAATGAAATATATTAAAAGTTTTTCAACTTAATTAATATATTTGATCAAATTATTGGAGTTGGATTCATGTGTATAAAAAAACTCTATTGGAGGAATTTATGCTTAGATGCACGATAGTATTTTGGAAGTTTAATTCCTCATTTTTTTGGGTTTTTCAAAGTATCATCCTATTAATCTTTCGGGGTACGATCAGACGTCTAAGCGGGGATCCCTCTTAATAATGTTTTTCGACACACATGAATCCGGGGATCGAACCCAGGACCACGTGCTTAAGGGATCCAGGCAGTGTTATTAAACTCGGACCGGACCGTCCGGTAGGACCGGTTCGACTGGAAACTGGACCCATGGCCGGTCCGGTCAAGGTATCGAACCGCTTAAGCCATTGAGCCGGAGCTAACGTCATTGAACCGCGGTCGGACCGGATCGAACCGCCTGAACCGATCACGGTTGAACCACCGGGCTGACCAGCACAGTCCACGCATGCGCATGCTGTTCCACACATGTGCAGGCGGTCCCACACACGCGCACGTGTTGAAATTCGAAATTTCAGTCTAATTTCCAAAATTTGCTTGAAGAGGAATCGAAACACTGGTCCCAAGCGTTTTCTGCAGGAAGCTTTACCACTGGACCACCGAGCTTCTTGTAATTATCTTCAGTAAATATAATATATATAACTAACTTAAATATATGTTTAATTAGATACTTTTTTATGATAGTGATTTTGAATTTAGAGTATAGACATGTTATTATGTTGTCATATATATGAATATTTTAGAATTTTTTAATTTATACAGGTTCAAACCGAGTCAATCAGTGATCCCCGGTTGAACCTGGTTGAACCAGTGACCCATTAACCCAGTGCCTTGACCGAGTCGATCATCGGTTCGGTTTTAATAATATTGGATCCAGGTTCCTTCCACTTGAATCAACACACATTGGTGATTAATTTCTCACCTATGTGATAGGAAGATACACTAAAAGATAAAAAACAATTTTGTTATTTAGGCATAAAAAATAGAACAACAATCACAATTGGTTAATGATGTTAAAAGTCGTAGCTATTGACATATTGAACTTGATTAATAGATAGAGTTGTCAAATCAGGCCATGTATGATCGGGTCGATCGGGTCGATCTAGCCTGGATTTGCTTTCGGGCTATATATATTTTGATGGCCCATCCTAATCCAATGTCGAGCCATCTAGCCAAATTAACCTAATTATAAATAAACATGTTTAATATGCAACCAAATCAATCTAGAATTTCATCATGCAACTTCGATCGACACAGTGCAATTACAATGTATACTCTTAGAATTATATCCAATTAATCTTGAAGGAAGAAATTTAGAAATGTAGTGTGGCAAACTTGTTTGAAAGTTTTCTTCAAATCCAGATGGTAGGTCACCAATCTCCTTTTCATCAACCACATCAACAGATCGACACACCTGCAACAGTTAAAGGTTCCTTAACATAATAGAGTCTAGACAAATAGGGAATGTACGTCTTCAATCCTCTCTAAATTTTTTAGAGGATCTATCCTCCCTCAATCTGAACCATCTATTTATTAATAAAATAAGGCAATGGATGATATTAATGGAGTCATGGAGGCACTGCATCTCCTCTAGCTGTCATCTCAGCTCTGCTTCCTCAGCCTCTATGACCGAGACATCGTCTTCCTCTTCCCATGATGATCGCTGCTGCCCGCGACACATGCTTTCTTCACTCACCAATTTCGGCTTTTTTACGCGAGTAGTGTAGTTTGATTTGACAATTACGTATATGGTATGGTTTTTAAAATATTTATATTACTAGGGTAAGTCGTAACTCACAAATATGAAACTAGATATAAAGTCGCATCCTTTACTTACGACTCATTTTTATATTTATAAAATAAGGAAAAAATTAAGGAGTCATATACATCACATATGACGTATGATATTTATTATTTTTTATTACAAATCGTTTCTAGCAAATACGACTTTGTTATTATTATTTTTTTTAAAAAAATTGTCTAGCAAGTCGTATCCATGAATCACGACTTCGTTATTTTATTTTAATTTAAAGGCTAAATTAGTATTTTGGTCCCTTATCTTTATTTTAATTTTCATTTTGGTCCCTTATCTTTTTTATTTTTCGTTTTGGTCCCTTATCTTCTTCTTTTTTCCCGTTTTGGTCCCTTATCTTTGTTTTAGTTTTCATTTTGGTCCTTTCCGTCAGTTTTGCACTGACGGCGTTAGGTATCCGCCGTGAGACTCACTGTTTCCGGCGGTGGTTTCCGGCTACCTAACGCCGTCAATGCAAAACTGACGAAAAGGACCAAAATGAAAACTAAAACAAAGATAAGGGACCAAAACGGAAAAAAAAGATAAGGGACCAAAATGAAAATTAAAATAAAGATAAGGGACCAAAATACTAATTTAGCCTAATTTAAAATAAGTCGTATCCATGGATCACGACTTCAGTAATTTTTTTTTAAAAATAAAATGGCCAAGTCGTATCCATGGATCACGACTTCTTTATTTTATTCACTTGAGTCGTATATATGGTATACGACTTGGCCATTTTTTTTAAAAAAATAATAATAATAAATAAGTCGTATGTTTTACATATGACTAACATGGAAATTTTAAAAAATAAAAATAAAAATAAAGTCGACGACTTGCAAAAAAATTTATAATAAAAAATTTAAGTTGTAAGTTTTGTATACGACTCCCTCACTTTTTTTTTTTTTTTTTCATTTTTCGAATATAAAAGTGATTCGTGGATAGTGTTTATGACTTTTATAATGACTTACCCCAGGTCCGTAATTATTTTAAAATCTACACCATTCACGTAATTGCACTGGCAAATTACACCAATTAAGTAAAAAAGCCCACCAATTTCCCTATTTCTTCTTTCTTTGATTGTTTGATATTCAGACAGACAACAGACACTGTGCTCGTAATACAACAACGACCCGTTCAACATGCAACCTGCATGCATAAGGAGCGGAAAAATAAAGTAGGCCCAACTGTAATTAAATGATAAAAACCATATAAATGTGAGTTGATAAAAAAATCCATTTTGTTTATGAAAGCTTATGGAGTTTTTTTTTTTTTTTTTAAATAACCTTATTTTAAAAATTATTTTCCAATATACCCCCCTTTCCCAATTATGTACCAAAATACCCCACTTTTAATTTTAGGTGAGAAATCGCTATTTGAATCAACGACTTCTCACCATTGTTTTTTTTCCCCCCTCCTAAGAGAAGTCGCTAATTGGAATTGCGACTTCTCTACTTCTATTTTTTATTTTTTTCTCCTAAGAGAAGTCGCTAATTGGGATTGCGACTTCTCTACTTCTATTTTTTTTATTTTTTTTTCCTCCTAAGAGAAGTCGCTAATTGGGATTGCGACTTCTCTACTTCTATTTTTTTTTTTCGTTTTAAATATTTTATTCAAAAAAAAAAGTTTTGTTAAATTTTAAGTTTAGTTAATTAGGTTAGTTTAGTTAAGTATTGTGTTAATTAGGACATTAAGAAGTTAATTTTACTACTAAAGAATTTAATTATTGATAAAAAACATTAATTAAAAAAATTAAGCATTAATTAGTTAGTTAGTTAGTTATAATTTTTTAAATTAAGTTAATTAATTAGGTTAGTGTAGTTAATTAGTGTGTTAATTATGAGGTTTCTCAATAAAATATATAATAAAAAACATAATACTAAAAATTAAACACATTAATAATTATTATGAAAAACATAGAGTGGAAATTAAATACATTATTCAGAACTTTAAAGTAACCATAACGCCATAAATACAGAAAACTACCCCCCAAGGTGGTGTCCAGTTCCACAACGTGGTTGGCATCTGATACGTGGTGGAAGTTGTCTGCGTTGCGGGACATCTTGGTGATCATCGTCACCGGCGGTTGGCTCGTCTTGCTGCACAGGGTCATTTTGATTTAAGTTTGATGCTGGCAGCGATGAGTTATAAAATTGTTCTCTGGTATACGGCATCGAAGAACTTCCAAACCCACTCATGTGGGGGAATGCTGGCTCGCCAAAGGAGTACATGCTGTCTATGTATCTTTGTCCTGACGCTGGTGTACTGAGGTCTGCACCGAACAAATTGTTGACAAATTCGTCGTCACTAGAGGCGTTGGATAGTCGACGATTGCCGGTCCATTGGGGAGGAGGTTCTTGGTCTGGGATAGTGTTAGCAAAAGTTTCAGTTGGAGGTTGCTGAGCTTCAAACTGCACTGTGCTGGCATCTGGGGGGCTTGGTTGCCGTGGTGTTGTTTGCCTTGCATGTCGTTGTGTAGGCCGTTGGTGGACTCTAGCTGAAGTTTCACTAACATCAGTGCGACATCCACCCCGTCCACCTCGCCGTGGGTCTCGAAGCTGTTGGTGAGTTGACAGATAAGGCATGGAATTTTGCCTAAACCAAGTCATATACTCTGCTGTATGCGTCAGTGAACCCTGAATAGGTTGCCCTTGCACCAGGTGCTCTCTACGATCCCTCCAGTATGGCAGATACCCTTCGTGCCTTTCTTGCTAGTTTGTGTAATGTTGTCCTCTCATGTCAAGGTTGTGTTCTTGATCCAAATCTACAGGGGGTCCTGGTATGTCTTGTAGTATGCCAAACTGGAGCTTTACCCTATCCATTTGGTGCCATTCAATCATAGAGAAACAAATCAACACCGTGTAGGCACTCCATGATCCTCGGTCTCGGAATGCTCTGGCTGGCAGGACGTTCTCATAACTTGCATATGGCCTCCACAAAAACTGAAAGATTAAGCATGATCAGTAAAATTAAGCATGATGGCAGCAAGTACAAGTGAATATTTTTAACAGAGACATTTTCAACCTGATCAGGTCCCATGTGATCAATAGCTGTTCTGTAACCGAAAACTGAGCTATTAGGAGTTTCGGTAAACTGCAGCCCCCTCCCGGACCAACTATTAAAAAAAGCATTTTTAAATTAGTCTGCTATTTATGAAATAAAGTAAATTTAACGTAGGATATTTGTTCACTAACCATTGTGCTAGCGGCCATGTCGCATCACGGGGGCACCATGGTGCAATGAAGGGCATGCGATACCATGCCCATGACTGTAGCAGTACAGCACAACCACCCATAGAAATGGCACCAGGTAAGGTTGCGCGGCACATTTCTCTGTAAAGGCATGCCAAACATGCCGATCCCCAACTGTAGCGGCCAGCTTGCTGAAAATCTCGCAGCAGATGCAGGTATGGACTCTGTTGGTTGATTTGTCAGGCATCAACACCCCCTCGATCAAGCCCAAGATGTACGCTCTACATTGTGCTGCAATATCGAAAGGTGATGCTCCATCTGGAAGATTTTCAAAGGTTTCTTCCAACCATTTCACCTTTATGGTAGACCCCTTCATTTGATCTTCTGGAGGTACCACACCCAACAGTTCAGCACAGACTTCTTCCCAGTCAAAGTAACTAGGGCCAGTAACTGCTTGGCCCCTCACACTTTGGCCCAGTTGATGCACAACATCCTCCATGGTTATTGTGCATTCACCCACAAGAAGATGAAACGTGTGTGTTTCAGGCCTCCACCTTTCAACCATTGCAGTTATCAAGGCATGTTCAATCCTGCAGTGACCGACTTTCGCAGCCATGAACAACCCAGCTTCCTGCAACAACGGTTCTATTTGATGGTTTGGAGGAGACATGGTATAGTGGTGGGATCGGATAAGGACATCATTGATGGTGCCTGATCGGTGAACATGTTGTAGCCTGAGCAACGGTTAAGGCTCCATTGCGATGACTTTGGGTTATGAGGAGGAAGAAGAAGTTTGGAATTGTTATGAAGATGGATTTCTCTTAGCCGAATGGTTTGAATTTGGAATCTGAGGCCTCGCAGATTTATAGAGGAGACGGGAGCGATCATGGGCCGTTGATTTCGGCGGTTCAATCTCAGCCGTTCTTTTTTGTCGGCAGAAGACGATAAGACGTCATCGTCACCGCTACGCGTGACACGAGGTGGGCCCCGCACGTCATCGTCTCGTCGTTGTCACGGGCTACGCGCCAGCACGGGTGACACGAGGTGGGCCCCACCTGTCATCGTCCCGTCGTTGTCATGGGCTACGTGCCAACATGTGTTAAACGAGGTGGGCCCCACATGTCACCGTCGAGTCAGTGTTGTTGAGCATTATGCTGTAATTCTCTGTTGACAAATTAGAGTCATACATCCATGATATTAACTTATTTTGGTTGAGTACTTTAATTTTTTTAGAAAAAACAAACAGGAACACACACCAACAAAAACTTTTATTGATTAAGGAGCAGCTGGAGTTACAAAACTGAAACACACACTAACAAAAAACTAGATAACTCCCACAGGAACAAGGTGTCTGTTGAGTCAATCAGACCCACCAGATCCAGATGGCCCCTTAAGCAAGGCCAGTATTTCGTCAGTCGACCGGCCCAACATAGCGTACAACTCAATAGGGCCCGCCCTCCTGTGTTCATTAAACACAGCAAACATGCGGCGTATGTCAGCATCCCTTACTAGTGTCATTTGACTGAAGTGGAAACCACCCTCGGGTGTTTTCGCAAGGCAGCGGTAGTAAAGATCAGCAATAATTTTGCTACCAGCTTGGAGCTTGGCATGCACCATCTGTTTCAATTCCGTCAGAGATATGTCCCCGTTGATACGGATGAGCCTTGGGTAATAGCAGTGGAACTTGATGCCCTCGGGACTGTTTGTAATTCGGCCATTGAAGTAAACATAAGCAAGATCGCTATCAAGACTCGGTTCAATTTCCGCATTTTGTGTAGGATTGAATGGCTCAAGATCAAGCTCCATGATTGAGAGGCGAAGTGTTACTTGGGTTGAGAGTAGGATGAGAACGAAGAAGAAAGAGTTTCAGAATGTGTTGAAATATGGAGGGGCATATTCATATTTATAGACAAGCGATTAGGTAAGATCGACGGTCCAGATCTTGCCGACAGTTTTCGATGGCTCAGATCTTGCCGACAATTTTCAATGGTTCAGATCCTGTCGACAGGCCCGTCGTCGTCACTGCTAAAGGCCAGCACGCGTGACACGAGGTGGGGCCCGCGTGTCATCGTCCCGTCGTCGTCACCGCTACAGGTCAGCATGCGTGACTCGAGGTGGGCCCCGCGTGTCAATGTCCCGTCGTCATCACGGGCTACGAGCCAGCATGCATGACTCGAGGTGGGCCCCGCGTGTCAATGTCCCGTCGTCGTCACGGGCTACGAGCCAGCACGCGTGACTCGAGGTGGGCCCCGCGTGTCAATGTCCCGTCGTCGTCAAGGGCTACGAGCCAGCACGCGTGACTCGAGGTTGGCCCCGCCTGTCAATGTCCCATCGTCGTCAAGGGCTACGAGCCAGCACGCGTGACTCGAGGTTGGCCCCGCCTGTCAATGTCTCGTCGTCGTCACGGGCTACGAGCCAGCATGCATGACTCGAGGTGGGCCCCGCGTGTCAATGTCCCGTCGTTGTCACGGGCTACAAGCCAGCACGCGTGACTCGAGGTGGGCCCTACTAGACGGCAACATCAAATCCCCAGCGCCTATAAATACAACCCCCCCTCTACCTCTCAACCTCACAGCCTACCACCGTCTCTCAATTTTTCCCTGCGTTATAATTCTTCTCCATCTTTATTCACCTACCTTCCTAAACAGTTCATAACATGAGTTCCTCAAGTGTCTTTCTTTCTGTCTATTACAATGGACAAATTGTAACGGACTACCAAGAAGGAGTCATGTTTCAGTGCGACCATCCAAAATTGATGAAGGTGAGGACCAACATCAAATTGAATCAGTTGAAATCTGTTATCCAGAGCAAGATATCACCAGACAACAGCAAGAGGGTTGTCGATCTTGTGTATCGTTATCCCACAACCATTGCATCTGGATATGTCCGATATCACCAGCTTTATCTTGCCTCCGATGATGAAGTGGCAATGATGTTCGACATGTTTCTCGAAAATTGTAGGAACCTCGGCGTAACCACCATCGAGGTATACGCTAACATGGAGGATGCTTACAATGTTGACCCCCAAGTTGGTTCGTCCAATATTCAAGCCATTGATCTTAATGCCCCCACACAAGACTTCTACACAAACTTTTTCGAACCAGAACCCTGCCATCCAACCATTCCTTCTACCTCACACTACGACTGGGGGGCAATGACATCTTATAGTCAACCCCCAGTGTTTGACCACGCACAAACATACCCTTCATTTGACCCCCCACAAACATACCATTCATTTGACCAAGCAACCCCATCTTACAGACCACTACCACTCCAACCAACACCGGCACCCCCAGTAAGTCATGTAGCCAGACTTCACAACGAAGAAGTCGGTCCTTTCAGCGACAATGAGGACGATGATCTTCTTCAGTTAGACGACGATGACCCCCTCGACGTCGAACCTGAGGCAGTCCCCTTATCTACTGCTCCTCCATACGACGTGCCCCCACACATGCATAATGTGAACTTCGACCATGCTGTGGATCAGGAGGGATACGGTCACTCTCTGACCACGCCGTCTCTACAGACATATGATGTCAGGGGAGGACTTCGCTTTGGCATGAAGTTCCACACAAAAGAAGATTGCCTGTCAGCGATCAAGCAGTACCATATCACCAACTCTCTGGACTTCAAGGTGGTGCAGTCTGATCCTGCGAGATTTGTTGCCGAGTGTAAGCATTATGGATGCATGTGGAGGTGTAGAGCTATCCGTACGAAGAACCGGATTTGGGAGATCCGAAGACTGAAAGCAGACCATACGTGTGCAGCAGCAGCACTATCACAAGATCATCGGAAGCTTGACTGGAACATGATCTGTGAAAGCATCAAGGGACTTGTTAAGGAGGATCCCTCGATTACAGTGTCAGTTTTGATTGCACACATTAGGACACAATACGGATACACCACCAGCTACAGGAAGGCGTGGATAGCCAAGCAGAAGGCTATCGAGAGGGTCTATGGCAATTGGGAACAATCTGACAATGACCTACCTAGATGGCTCCTAGCCATGCAAGAGTTTGTCCCAGGCACGATCGTTGACTTGGAGACGATGCCGGCCTACACCTCTAACCAACAATTAGTGCGGGACAGGGTCATATTCGGTCGTCTATTCTGGACCTTTGACGCGTGCATCAAAGGGTTCCCATTTTGCAAACCCATCGTCCAGATTGATGGCACCTGGATGTACGGAAAGTACAAGGGGACCCTCTTGATGGCAATTGCTCAAGATGGGAACAACAACATATTCCCCCTTGCATTTGCCATCGTCGAGGGGGAGACGGCAGACGCTTGGTTTTTCTTTTTGCGTAATTTGCGAAGGCACGTTGCCCCCCAAGCTGACCTATGCTTGATTTCGGATAGGGCCGAATCAATCAAAAGTGCTTACAGACAACGTGGTAGTGGATGGTCAGACCCTCCCTCGGTGCATGTGTACTGCATCCGTCACATCGCACAGAACTGGAACACGCGCTTCAAGAATAAGGACCAGCGAAGGCAAGTGGTTAATATGGGTAAGTACCGAACTCATTTAGCTTGTGATTTATAAATGTCTTTTTTTTTTTTATGATACTTGACAACATATTATTCCAACGATGCAGGATACGCCTTGACTCAGCCGACCTTTAATTGGTACTGTAATAATCTGGAAGCGGACAACGCAGAGGGCGCTAGGTGGCTAAATCGTATCCCCAAGGATAAATGGACTCAGGCTTGGGATGGAGGGCGTCGTTGGGGACACATGACAACCAATCTTGCAGAATGCATCAATGGTGTACTGAAGGGAACCAGAAATCTTCAATCACCGCGTTGGTTAAGACCACTTATTACAGATTGGTTAAAACTTTTGTCGAGAAGGGACAGAAGGCCGACGCAATGATCCGAGCTGGCCATACATATATCGAGGCTCTCAACAAGTCCATCGAGGAGGATCGAGAAGTTGCCAACTCGCACTAGGTGCGTTCATTCGATCGGGAAAGGAGTGAATTCTTGGTGGAAGAGTTGGCAAACCCAAGAGAGGGGCAGATTGGGGGCAACTTCCGAGTGAACTTGAATGAAAAGTGGTGCGACTGTGGAAAATTTCAGGCACTGCACCTCCCCTGTTCGCATGTCCTTGCTGCTTGTGCACGCGCGAGTCTCGACTGTTACAAACAAGTGGCAGATGTGTACAAGTTGACACATGTGTTCAACGTTTACCGGGAAAAATTTGGCACCGTCGGCAACGAGGGATACTGGCCACAATATTACGGACCCACAGTGATCCACAACGTCCAGATGCGGAGAGATCCTAAGGGCCGTCCACAATCCGCTCGGATTCGTACTGAAATGGACATGAGGGAAGCAGGCCAGCCAAAAAGATGTGGGATCTGCCGAATGCCGGGTCATAACAAGAACAATTGCCCCAGCCGTGCTGGAAGTTCTTCTTAACAATAGATATTTCATGTAACTTTTATTTATGTATGGCCGAATTGTGTTTTCAATTAAAGTTTGTAATTATTAAATTTGCCTTAATAATTCCCTAATTAGGATACTAATTAACTACACTAACCTAATTAATTAACTTAATTTAAAAAATTATAACTAACTAACTAATTAATGCTTAATTTTTTTAATTAACGTTTTTTATCAATAATTAAATTCTTTAGTAGCAAAATTAACTTCTTAATGTCCTAATTAACACAATACTTAACTAAACTAACCTAATTAACTAAACTTAAAATTTAACAATTTTTTTTTGAATAAAATATTTAAAACGAAAAAAAAAATAGAAGTAGAGAAGTCGCAATCCCAATTAGCGACTTCTCTTAGGAGAAAAAAAAAATAGAGTAAAGAAGTCGCAATCCCAATTAGCGACTTTTCTTATGAGGAAAAAAAAAAAAAACAATGGTGAGAAGTCGTTGATTCAAATAACGACTTCTCACCTAAAATTAAAAGTGGGATATTTTGGTACATAATTGAAAAAAGAGGGTATATTGGAAAATAATTTTTAAAATAAGGTTATTTAAAAAAAAAACTCAAGCTTATGGAGCAAACCCATTTAGTGAAAAAATAAATGTGGATATTGCAGTTGACACAGTCAAACAGAGTGTCTGCATTTACTAGAATACCTTTTTGTGAAGAAAAAGTAGAAGTGATCGGTTGTAACCGATAAAATTGCTAGAAGGATTGGCCCTCAACCTCTAGGTAAGACTTGCCCAGATAAATAACAAGGCACAAGATAAATATCAACTTCTATCTTTAGATGCAAATGCAATAATGAATCTTCTGAATAATTTCTCATGTTTCGAATATATTATTCTTGTTGGGAGATGGCCCTGATCATTTATTAATTTGTTTAGAATGTTGATTTCTCTTTATACAATTTATGACCCTTTCTGAGGAGGTAATTAAGCTTTTCATGTTTTGACCTTTCTGAGCACAGAAACTTCCTTTATGATATCTATTTGATTCAATGATCGTATTATTGGGCTTATATGAACATCTCAAATACAACCGTTAGTCATTCTCTTTTCTTTTCATTTTTTAGAAGCACTTAACTTTGCTTCAGAAAGTTTGTTCCATTAAAACCTTATTTCAAGAGGGTTTTTGTCTCAATAATCTTCCGTTTTTTATGATGACAAACTTTCATGAACAATTTTTGAGATTTTGAAGGAGAGCAATAGAAAATCACTTTTGATTCCGATTTGTATGCATGCTCCCCTTGAATTTGTGCTTCATTTTTTTTTTTTAGTTTATTACTCAATGTCTAAAGCACTTTATTCATAAATGTGCAAAAATTTAAGACGGATATAAAGTTTGATGCTTGACTCGACACTCTCAATGTTCATACATTCTTAGCATAGAGATTACAATTACGCTTGACTCCTACTGCTATTGCCTGAACCCCACAAACACACACAAAAGAAGAAACATATTCCAAAAACATTGTTATTCGAACATACTTTAAAAATGATTAACACAGTGGTTTTAATTTTTAAATGATTACACAAGAGGCCCTAATCTCACAATGGTGCACATTGCATTTATTCTTTGGCACTCCACCGTTTTGGTCAGCACCTACAATACATTGATGTCAATGATCAGACTGTGATGAATGATGTTCAGGTTTAGAAGCTTCTTTCTCTTTGTTCTTTCCCTTCTTCCCATGCTTTTCTCCCTTATGGTGGTGGTGACTTTGAGGCTGATCAGTGAAGAAATCTGAGATGTCCATGTGCACACCTGGATCATTAGCTTGGTAACTACCACCAACCATGATTGAGTTGTTGATGGCCTGGAAGTTGCTGTTAACATAGGTGCTCAATGCCTCAAGCTCATCATCATGATGGGTGTTGCATGATTTTTCATCTGTTTCACTTCTCATTGTAGCACCATTGTTGGTTCCTACAAGGGAGATCACACTCAAGCCATGTTCCTCTTCATTATTCTCCACATGGTGGGGTGATCCTGATTTATGAAAATTTGTGACACCATGAGTGATGGTAGAGACCATGTCCCTAATCTCTTTATTCAGTTGCTTATGCTTCTGATCACCTTCATTAGGTGCAGATTGATTTGGCTTCACTTCTGAAGGCATTTTCTTCAAGGTGAATGAATGAATGATTATGAAGATTTTCACTATAGTATAGTAACTGCGTGGTGTGTAGGTATGATTTAAGTTTAATATGAATGTGGTTGTGTTTATAGAAGGGAGCTGCAGGGGCTCTAGCTAAATTCTTATTGTGGAATAAAGTGAGTAGAATGACTTGCATGGCAATAAAAGGATATTTAATTTATTCTAATAAGCTGAAGAAGGATTGCTTGACAAAGGGTTAATCTATTGTGCTTTTGCGACACATGCTTCTTGCTGTGATGTATCATCGTAAAGGTTGATGTGGCAGTCTCACTCTCACATTACATCGCCGAACGCCCGAACCCATAGTCGCATAAAGGCACAGAGACTACAGGGTTACCCCTTTGCATCCAAGTTAGTGTGTGTTTGGATAAGCGTTTGACAAACGTGATTTTGGATAAAATTAATTTTGTAGAATTGATTTTAATATAATTGAGTTTGATGTAAGGTGATTTATGTTTAGATGTTTTATATTTTGAAAACAAGTTTGGTATGAAACTTAATGTAATTTTTTAATCTAAAAGCAGAAGTACTCCAAGCTGTTTCTAATAGAATCAATTTTGGATGTAAAACTGCTTACCCAAACGTATAATCAAACACTTTTCTTTTTTTACTTAGAATCACGTTTGATAGATACAAAAAACATTTCTGATATTTTCATAAATGGAACCAAACACACTAATTTTTTCTCTTCCCCGGGCTCAAAATTCAAAACTTGGTTTAAAAGAAAAAAATCTGCCTCCATGAAGAATCATGTAAACTTTTGTCTCTAAACAATTGATAGCATAATTTCAATATGAAATTAGTAGTTACATACCACACCGAAAAGGATTTAATTTCTGACCATGTGTATACAAAACACTTTATTAGAAAGAGGTTATATCTAATATGACAATTTTTATGCCTCCAAAGAAATTAGTCCGCGACTGTCACTTAGGAGAGAACGGTTGAGGGGCACCTTACTAAAGAGAATTTTTTTTTTTTTTTAAAGGTGTGGCTTTAAGAATTGATTTATCAATAATGATATTTGGACACAAATTTTGATACTATGTACCATATAGCTGGTGGGGTATTTTAGAAGTGATGAAATACATGATTAGAGAGAAGAAAACAATAAATAAGTGTTAGAGATTATTTTTATACAGTATTTGACATTATTTTTGTATCCAAATATCATTACTCTTGATTTATATCACTAGTTCACTTCTTAGGCACTTTTGATTTTGTATATGTAAATCGGGCAAGTCTAACATCCTCCATGTAGGTAATTGAGGATCTGTCCTCTTGAGAAAAAACCTACTGGTTTCTAGATTAACTAAATATATTTTCAATTTTAATTTTAATTTTTTTTATTTGTAAGAAGAAAACCTCAATTCTCTTATTAAAAAAAAAAACACCTCAATTCCCAGGACCCATTGCCTACCTCCGTCCTCCGTCCTTCGTCATCCAATTCAATTTTGCAAAGTGAATCCAATTCAATTTTACAATGCAAATTAATTTCTGGATTTAGATAAAGGGATAACCTTGCTTTCAACAACTCTGAAATTGCTTTGTATATCAGTTTCAACTAGAGCTGCCAATTTGGGTCGGCCCAGCTCATTTGGGTTAGCCCATAGCGAGCCACTATATTTTTGGACCGGACCGGGTTAGGCCAATTTAAGTATACGCTAGTAATTTACTAGCCCAGCCTAACCCAGCCCTATACAGGCTGCGGGCCAAATGGGCTGACCCACGGGCCAATTCATTTCAATAAAGATAAAAAATTATATATTTTTAAAATTAATAACATTATAATATTCACCTAAGTTATAAATTTAAAATTAATTTTGTTAAAAAAAATTATTTTCTATTCTTTAATAATGAGAGATAAACTTAAAACACAAATGTTATATATTACTACAAATATTAACATGTTAAGTTACGTAATTAACGAAGAGCAATGGAGTAAGCAGCACAGATACTAAGATAGAAAAGTGTATGCTGGGTGTTAAGTTACGTCTTTTCATCCAAGAGGCCTAGGAGGGAGGTTTTATTATTTGTTCCGTATCAAGATAAAACTCCCCGAGAAATTTATGTTGGATGATACAACATATTTTATTCTTTTAGAGAGTAAGACAACATCTTTTAAAAAAAAAATTGATAGGATCTTTTTTAAAATGTTAATTACTTAAGTTTTTTGACAAATTTAATTAGTAAATATATATTATTCAAAACACCTGGAGGTGAAATTACTATCCTATAAATAATAATTTATTGTTTTTCAAATTAGTGAGAATGTATAGTATAAAAATATAATGTTCCGATTCCACTTATATCTTTTTTATTTTCAAAGTTCGGGTCACCGGGCTAGCCCAGCCATCATGGATCAGCCCACGTTGGGCCAATGAATTTTCGGGCCGGGTCGGGTTGGGCCAAAATAATTTCGGACTTATATTTTATTAATCCAGCCCATACTTAATGTCGGGCTATTCGGGCCGGCCCATCTGGGCGGGCTCATTTTAACAGCTCTAGTTTCAACTAATCTGTTTGTGCAAAAAGCAATATTGAGTCTCATCCCTTTTGAGCAATTAATTTATAGTATCACCATAATTCCATGATGTTCAAGTTTATTAACATCTTCTGTCACCATTAAAGATGCAGATGGTGCCCGTCAAAAAAAAAAAAAAAAGATGCAGATGGTGAAGAAGCTTAGAAGCAAGCACACCCCACAGCCAAAAAAAATAAATTATAATACAAACTTTCAATCGAGGAAGGTTCAAAATTTTCATAAAAAGGAATAGCTTGGTTTGGGTGGGACCTGGAAAGATCTGAGGGTTGGATTTAAAGGGGATAAATAAATTTAATTTTTTTGGAAAATAAAGAAAAAGATGGAAGCCCTTCCTCTTTTTCATCCACCTCTGCTTCATCTTTTTGGGATTATGGACGCCATGGCATGGAAGAATTATGGTGTTGAGGTCCGCTTCCATAGCTGCAACAGAACAGAGCAGTGGGTGTAGTTGGTGGAGACAGGGGGACGACGACAACGACGACGGCAGATCTGGAGATGTAGCTGGCATACGGCCAGCGGTTTGGGTTCAACTCGTGGCGTCGGGTTTGCGGCGGCAAGGATGGGCTACGAAAATGGAGATCCTCTTCTCTGCTACCACCACCACTGTGCCCCAACCGGAAACATGAATTGGTTTTCTTGTCCTTCTTACGGTCATTTTTTCGCCATCAGGATAGCCTCCATCCCCTCCAGCAAATAAATTAGAGAGGGAGGATAAAGATAATGAAAAGAGAAATGAATAAATAATGAAGAGAGAGAATAGAGTTAAGAGAGAGATAGATATGATGGAGGGGATGAAGGCAAGGGATTGATGGAGGAAATCCTGATCTTTTTTTTCGCTAGAAGAAGATAATGAATGTGGAGAGAGAGAGTGTCTATGTAAACAATGTTATTAGAATCGAACTGATGATCGACTCGATTAGGGTACTGGGTTAATGGGTCACTGGTTCAATCGGGTTCAACCGTGGGTCACTGGTTGACTTAGTTTAAACCGGTATACATTAAAAATTCTAAAATATTCATATATATGACAATATAGTTCAATATGTCCATACTCCAAATTTAAAATCGTTACCAAACAAATATCAATCAAAGTCACTGGTTGAACCAGATGAACCAGTATATATTAAATATATAAATTCTTATGATTGACTTATGTATATATATAGTATTTGGCAGGAGTTGACTCGATATACATTAATTTTTTTAAAAATATTCATACATAGGCCAAACATAATTTAACATGTTCAGCAGTTCAGATTGTGGTTCAGATTCAGTAGAAAACATCTCTGGCTAAAAAACAATTCAATATTATGGAGAGTAATATTGAATATAATATAGTGTCAGTATTATGTCAGTTCAAAAAATTATCAATATATTACTTGAATATTATCAGTATCAGAAATCAATATATCATTATATCATTATAATATAAATACAGTTCATCAAAAAAAAAAAGGTCGAGTCAATCGGTTTTTTCCGGCTGGGTCAACCGAGTTTCACAAAAACCCGGCCGGGAAAACCAGGTCAATCCGGATCGATGTGCTAAACGGTCCAACATCCTAACCGGACCGACCTGGTGATCGGTTCCCAAGCTAACCGGCCGGTCCGGTCCGAGTTTTATAACACTGGTGTAAACACAGTGGGTGCAAAACTTTCAAAGACAAACGTGAAAGAGTTACCTGTTGTTCCGTTTTTCGGTGGTTCATCTCAGCCATTGCATTGTTTTAATATTAAATCAATGGCTTAGATTATAAGAGGTTAGGTCCTCCACTTTCTCTAAGGAGGATCTTAGACAACGCCATGGCGAATTCTAACATTCTCCCAAAAAAATATTGGATGACCAAAAATCAGTGAATCATAGCCACTGTTTTAATATTAAAATAATCATAGGGCCAAGATATGATGGGAGAAAAAGCACCTTTTCACCTGCAACCGGTAAGCCAATTTGAAATAAATTAAGCTTGCTTTATTGGAGAGTTGCGAAGCCGGTTATAGTGTTAGAAAGTAAACAAACGGCACCATTTATTGAAGCTAATTTATTGTTATAACTAAGGTTTTTAAAATCGGATCGGTCATTGAACCGGTGAAGGTACTGATTCAAGATTCAATGGTCCAACTGTGGTTGAATCGATTTTAATTAAATATATATTTTTAATTTTATATAATATAATTCAATAATAAAACAATAAACTAACATACTATAAATTGGTTGAAATTGTTTGTCAATTCATGCTTATCCACAATATCTACTCCCCATAGACATAGAGATCCACGTAGTTGTGTTCTCTTGTAAAGGTTTTCATCAATCATCAGTGTCCATGGGGCTACAAGAATATAAATGATCTTCAGGGGTGTGGTTGCCAAAAGCAAGTATATATATCCCTTGAAATTATCTGGATAGATATTTGGGGCAATGAAATCAAATTGTTTTAGGACCATTCCCTTTCAATAGTCTATGGCATGACATGAATAAATTAGCAAATTTCATCATTTCTCCCCCTGGTTCTTGAATTAGCATGCAATCGTTAATTTTTAGGTCGTAAAAAGGGGAGCTTGGGGTAGATTAACAAGTCCCATATAAGAGAAACTAGAAGGATAATGTAAAAAGAGAAGCTATAAAAGGAACATGTGTGATTGGATAGCAGCTGGGCTGATTCATTTCCTTGAACCGGTTCAACCACTAGACCTCTGGTTTTGACCGATTTTACCTGTTTAGCACCGGTTCGGTGGGTTTTTGACCGTTTCATAACAAGGCCGGTTCCAGGGGTCATCTGGACCGGATTGCAGGCCGGTTCCCGGTCTGACCGGTTGAACCGGCCGGTCCGATCTGGTTTTAACTACCTTGGTTATAACAGAAAATTCATCTTCCTCTAGAAGTGCATATCATTATTTTTTTTTATTTTTTTTAGCTTATAGTTTTTCTTCATAAGCTAATTTATTTGGCTTATGACTGATAGCTTATAGCTTATATCTTCCTCTTAATTTTTTGTTATAAAACATGAATTTTCTAGCACAATTTCATATTTCATTATTTTGTTATTATCATTTTAAGAATTAAATTTTGTCTCTCAAATTTATCTATTTTTATTTAATTATTATCATAAACAATAGATTTTCTCATGAAGTTCTTTTTTATTTTAAATAGTGAGTTTTTTTTTCCTCATATTTATCTTTTGTCATTTTATTATTATGTCAAACAGTATTTTTTCTAAATTTTATCATATATAATTTTATAATTTTTTATTTTATATAGTCATCTTTTTACTTTTGGGACCCAATTGAAAATTTATATAAGTTCAGGGACTCAATTAGAAACTTTTTTGTTCTGGGACCAAATTGAAAATTTTATACAAGTTCAAGGACCTAATTAGAAACTTTTTTAGTTTAGGGACCTAATTGAAAATTCCCAAATAGTTCAAGGACTAACTCAATAGTTAAACTTTTTTATAATTAAGCATTGTTGGTATGCTGATAAATAGAGCTGACAATTCAGGATAACCCGGCCATTCGGGCCAAGGTACTTTTCGGGTCAGACCAAAATTGAGTTGGGACACTAAATTTACTAGCCCAGCCCTATATGGGCTGCGGGACAAACGGGTTGGCCCATGGACCAACAACAATTTTTAAAATTTATTTTCCTTGTATTTTAAAATTCATTTTTTTAACAAGAAAATTTCATTCATATATATGGTTATGAATTAACATTTGATGTGTCATTCACTAAAAATCTCCTTGGTTATAATAAATCTCGATGAGGATGAGGAATTGAGGATATGTACCGTGGTTATAATAAATCTCCATCGTCATAAAAAAAAAACATACATTTAACCATAACACAAAAAGTATAGGATATGTACCAAACAAAATAACACAAAGGTATAGGATGAGGATCTCGTCACAAAAAAAAAAAAAAACACACACACACAAATCCATAACATAAGTAATTAAGTAGGATCCCATCTCCAAAAATATTGGAGATTATCATCTTCATTCACATTCTTCCTCCTCCTCCTCCAAAATGATGACATTTAAAGGATTCCTTTTGTCATTAACTTTGGTTATCCTTTCATTCGCACCATCAATAGAACACAATCCTCCTACAAATTAAAAGTAGTAACTTATCTAAAACAAATAACATTATATAAGAGCTTCAAAAAATATTCTTACCATCTTGTGAGAACCCAAGTAATCAATAGCGAGCACAAATGAGAGCTTCCAAATTTTTTGAAAGTAAAGAGCTTCTATACTTACTTAAAATACGACCTCCAATGCTAAAACCGGACTCAGATGCCACCGTGGTAATTGGAATACTCAATATATCACTAGCCATCCTTTCAGTCATATAATCTCTTCCATTCAGGAAACAAGTTTAATTAATAGATGAATAAGGAAGTTTAATTACAATATATGCAGGAAACAAGTTGAATTAAATCAGAAAGTAACAGAACCTATGTCCAAAACATATGAAGATTGATGATAGACAACACAATAAGTAAGCAAAATAAATTTGTTGAAGTACAATAACTTACATCATAGTCTAATGGCAATGTTAAAATACTTGCCCCTTCTTGATAAGTTTGAGTTGAAGTACTTGCATCCATCATAGAAGGATGAACTTCCATGTTATTGGCATAATGATTGAAAAGTTCATACAAAGCATTCTTCATAATATGCTCAGCTTCTCATCAACTATGAGCTTGTTGGAATAAAGTTTAGAGTAAGCATATTTTAGCAAAATTTATATATTTTTATTAAAAAGTTTAATATTCTCTCTTAAAATATTAACTATTTATAATAACATAATCAATATTTAATTAATGAAATTGATAATTTGTTTATCTTATAGCAATTCGGGACAAAATATATTTATTTGCTATTAATTCATTATTTTATTTTGAAAAATGCTAATCTTAATACTTTTTTATCTCACAACTTTCTGGCACTTTAATTCTAATCATCTATTGGTCATTTCTTCCAATACAGAAGTGACTTGATCAACGATAATAAAACAGATGTAAAACAAAATGGCAGATGATTGTTTTATTTAATAAGCTGAACTTTTGAATATGTATCAAACTATTTTGCATATATAAAAAATAAAGAAAAAATAATATATATATATATATATATACCTGTAATTGCGAAGCTCTCGGTGGCAAAAACACTTCCATCCACATAGTTCTTGAAGTTCTGTTTGGGCACGTTCATGTTGACATCATAGTTGGTGAACGTGTCGTTAGGAGAAGTCCCTTTCTCAGCATAGTTCCAAAAACCAGACCCAGCAACGTTTGCGTTTGTCGAGTAACCCTTGAACTTGTTATCTGCATGTAAAGCTTTCTTACTATAATTCGTGAACCTTTGAATGAATAGTCTTCTATCATTGGTCAACGTTTCCTTATTTTTTTTTTTTTTTTTTTGCAGAAAGTGGGGGTTTGGAGTTAGCTTGGTTTACTGTGTCTCCGGGCAGTCACGGTTGAAGTTATTGCAGAAGGTGCGACACCCCGTTCCCAAGGGATCACATTTACGTAACGTATTATAAACTCAACTTTAATAAAATCATAAATTTGATGGTTTCCTTCGAAAGAGAAATAAGTTTATTATTTACTTATTCTTGTCAAAAAGGTGAATTTTTTTTTCTTTATTATACATACAACCAACACCCAGTAATATAATATACATCTACATATCATACATATGCCTCAAAGTTTTATACAAGAACTTTGTCCTACCAGGTCACCATCTACCGCCACACCTATATCACATCAATTGAAAAACAAACATAACTATGCCATAGTGAGAGTCTGAAAAATACTACTAAAAAAGGTTGGCTCTCAGTAGCCAAACAGTCAGACTATCTAAAAGTCTCACTCTACCCAAACAGACTACATCCTACAGCTGGTCATCACTACAGAAACCCATTGGAGAGTCCAGTGTAGACTCCCCCACCTCCAGGAGGTGTATCAGGAGGGGATGCATCATCTCCCACTCCAACATCTGGGACTACTCCATCATCCTCAGGTATATAGTCCGGATCAGCTATCGGATCCTCCTCAGGATATTCCTCCATCTCCTGTGGTACATCCTCTGGAATCAAGACTATAGGCCCTGGAGGAGACTCTGGGGCTACCTGCTGTAACGGCTGTACATGCGGAGGTGGCTGATGCTCCAAATCTCCGTGACGTAGCAAGTGCTGTAAAATCATCCATATGGGAGGTAGTGAAACCTCTACCGTCTCCCTAGTATGTATCAACTACTGGGGTCAATCAGCTACGGTCCCTCGAAGTGTCCGCATCGGACCCGTGTACGTAGCACTCCGTGCTCCTGGGTTGATCACCCAGGCTTTCCCTTGATCAGCATTATCGAACATTAGGGCTCGGACCCCTGAGTAATTCAGATCCACCGCATTTGGGTCCATCTGAACGTATATTTATATACATAGATACATACATAGAAGAGAAACAACAAAACAGATATGCAAGGGTGAGTTACCAATATATGAGTTTTAATAAGACAACCCCATGCACGACACACAAAACAACACATACCATATAATTACAGTATACAGAATTATCTAAACAGTAGGATAATTCAAAGGGTTTCATATCCGACAGTCATCGTCATTTTATAAAAATGCATGACACTTCAATATTTCGGCTCTATTTAGATACCTAATCTCCGGAGATCCCACAACTTTCTGTTTCGTTTTGAGCAGATCAAGCTCGCACATGGCACATTGTAAAAACGAAATAAAACAATGCCCAAGAAAAAGAACACATAACACACTGGCAACTCTTCAACGTACCAAGGTTATTGTTCAAAATGTAACTCATTGGTCTATACATAGAGAACCCAATGGTCACTGCGAATAATGGAGTTTATTGTCCATAACCTATTGCATCACTCAGAATCTCAATAGTTATCGCATAAAGTTGGACATTCAGTCCAGTAAAATACATTGGTTCACACAGAAACCCAATGATTCAAATGGAACCATAGTCCATAATAGATACATTGATCCACTCAAGACTCAATGATCACACGGCACGTCTGCCAACAATGCATGAGAAAAACCTTTATTCGCGTTTGTTTTCTTTGTCGAAATAATCTTTCCTTGTCGAAGCCCACAGCTTAGGACCATGCTTAATTTTTATATTAAGACTTTTCACTTAAACAAACACAGGACACGCAGTCCAAATGTTTCAAACTCAACACAGGACATACAGTCCGAGTGCTCATTCGCAAAGCCCTAAACTGATGCACCAGTCTTAGGCTCGCGGATATGGAACTCACATTTTCCACATCAAATTTAGGACACACAGTCCACAAAAATCATTGCATGACCCTCAGTCCAATGACACAGATCCCAGATCTACGTGCCCACAAAACACTAGTGTAACACCCCCCTTGGGCATTACATATCTAACTCTTAACTCGTTGCGGAACTTAAATAAAACGAATTTTGCTGGTTTTACTTTTGAAAAAAAATGAATTTATAAACATAAATAAGCGTCAGAAAACTGGTATCAAATTCTGTCACGACTCAAAACCTAAGCCGAGACTGGTACACAGGCTTGCAAATCCTAGTCTGGCAAGCCTATTAGTTTTAGAACTATACTTGGATAAAAAAAACTAGAATTTTTACAAAAATTTCGACAGAGTCTCCTCTGTATTTTTAACATCCCAGAATGAAAACACCTGCTGAACTGTTTATATTTCAACCCAGAAATTCCAGTCATATAAAATACCTCAAGATAGTAATATTCTGAAAATATTTACATCAACCAGCTATACATGACTAAAGAAAATCGTAGATTTCCATCCAAAAGAAAAGCTCTCAGAGCCATAAACAAAATCCAATTAAAATAAAGGCTTTCCGAGCCATGAACATATACTATCATAAATCGATAATATCTCAAAAACCTAAGCTGGTCGTTCTAAAATATATTCCTGAGAAAGATCCCATGGTTCTCACCATTACAACTAACATCTGACATCTTCAAGGATTGGGACTAATATCCTCGAGTGAAGCTGGAAACTTCTCTGCAACCTCTGTACACTCAAACCCAAAATACCACAAAAGAAACCAGACATAAAATAATGCAAAGGTGAGATACCGACCTATGAGTTTTATCATAGCAGTCACATACACGACTCACAAGACAACAACATATGACAACAATACATAATATAACATCATAATTCATGTTCAGCAATTCTAAATAACATCAACACATATTTTAAAATCAAACATATTATCAATCAAACAAACAGGGTACATGACTGGCAAAAACTCCTCAGGTAAACTCCCTTTACCTTTGAAGACTAGAAAAAGATCATTTCCTGGACGCCTTCAACAGTTAGCTTCCAAGAATGAAATTCAGGTTCCCTCAAACTAGCACAGTCACAAACCATCATCCAGAGGGAGCATTCCAAACACAGTCAACAACCAAACAACATAAAATCAATAACTTGATATCGAACATACTACCTAATAATTCAACGTTCAATTTAATAAAAACGGAGCAAATTTTCAAATAAATCAATTTGGGCAAAAGATAGTTCATCTCAAAATTAGGGAAAATTAATTTGATCAAAGAACAACAGCATAAATTTAGGAAAAACACTAATTAAAAGTCTCAATTGTACAAAACCAGAATCAATTTCATAATTAGAGCAAGATGAAAAGTAAAGGTTTTGCATGAAATTGGGTAAAATGAGATTTGGCTCATAGAATCATGAAATTAACCATAGAAATTATAAATTAAAAGTCTCAATTGCATAAAGACATAATTAATTTCATAATTACAAAACTAATTTTCAAGATAAGCCAATTTGTGGCTTTAGGGTTTATAAATTAATTTGGGGAAAATTCATTTTAACTAAAGAATAATGAAATTGGTTTAGGGAAACATTAATTCACAGTCCCAATTGCATAAAACAATTGTTAATTTGACACTTTGAAACTGAATTCAAAATCTTAGGGTTAGGGTTTCAAAATCAGTTTGGGGATTTTACAATCTAGAAGAGAATAGGGGTAAACACTTACCCAAGATGAAGAGGAAAATGCCATGGTGGCTGGAAGACAAACCAGCACGACGGCTGGTGGCGAGGACGGCGGCGGCGGCGTGACGGAGCAACGGTGGTCTTAGGGACATCCATGAGCAAAAAGAGAGATAATAAGCTTAAGGAGAAAAGAGAAGCTTAAAGTAAACAAGATAGGGTTCGAAAACCACCATAGATGGCGGCTAACCAAGCTTACCGCTGCGGAGATGGCATTTTATCGGCGGCGGAGGGCGAACCGGAACGGCCAGGGACGTGAGGCGTGTCGTCTCCTCCTCCCTGCACTGAGCAGCGGCCAGACGGCGCTTCCAGGGGCGGCGGCGTGCGGCTGAGGCTGTGGAGGGAAGGAGGAAGGAAGTGGAGTTGAAGGGAGGAAGAAGAAGAAGAAAGAAAGGAAAGGAAAAAAAAAGAAAGAAGAAGGGGGGGTCGTGCGAGATCAGATGGGGGAGGGAGGGGCTTGGGGTTTTATTTTATTTATTGTACCTTTACTTAATGTGTAGGGTACAAAATAAGTGGTTGAGATTGAGTTTAAAAATTAAATAATGTAAGTCGTTATATCCAAATATAATGAGTGACAAACAGGTACTTTCAAAATTCAAATTAGAGTAAAGATTGAAAATTGAACTGGTCACCCGAGAAAATCAGTGATCCAAAATTAACCTCCGATTAATGTCAAACCAGTTTATTTTCAAATCTAAATTAAATAGAGTAAAACATAAAATAACTTCCTTTCAATCATGTTATTTAAATATTTTTCTAAACAAATAATATTAGTAAAAATAAAGAAATGTTATTGTCTAGCAAACGTGCATACACTGCAATAAGGCAGTGCTAACGCACCCAATAAAATAATTTTATAAAAGTAATAAACTACTCAAACTAAACAAAATAAAATCAAACATCCAGATAATTAATCACTCCAATTAAAATAATATATATATTTTTTTCAAATTTGAAGAATAGTAAAAATCGGGGTGTTACAACTAGAACCCCGACGTTTCGGTTCCTAGGTTCGTTTATCCTTTGTAAAACAGTTCGCTCAGTGAAAAACAAATACAAAACTAAATTTCCGAAAACTTATCCAAGTTTAACGGAATACTTTCATTGAATAAAACTCTTTACAGAAATTCTTTTATGTTAGAACGTTGATAAAACGTGAAATCGTAGATAAATTTTTTTCTATTTGAATTATTCATTTCTAAATTTTGTTCTCAAGGAACATCAATTTTTTTTTAAAAGTTTTACTTCAAAAAAATTAATATTTCTAAAATATAAACCTTTTTCTCAAAATTTCCATAAAAATCTTTTTATAGCGTAGATGACTGTTCTGCTTTGCGTAATTATTATGACAGCTATAATATGTTATTTTCGTAACTTAATTACTTTAAATAACATTTTATAATAAAATTGAATTTATTTTGGAAAAACTAGCGTCTGTAAAAATTTTCACAGTTCCGCCCTTACTGTCACTTTATTGACACATTTTCCCCAAAAATATTATTAAAATAATATTTTTTTCCACTTTTTCTCAAAATTACACAAATTAATCACTCAGATTAATTATTCAAGCTTATTAAGCTTTTACCCTCAAATTAAATTGTACACTGACTAATATCAGGTTTCTCAGTCCAACACTCAACAGCAAATAATTTTTATCACAGAATAGCATGACAGATATCAATTCATGACATGCACCATAATTATAATATAACAAAATAATTATAATCATATAACACAGTATATCTCAAATACTCAAGTAAACAGATATTCAGCAGATAATTAAGTCAAACCATTAACAGTAGATAATTTAAAACACAGTAAATTACTACAGACAATACAGAAGACTCCAACAAATTAGCATGTGGTTATTTTAAACTCCTCAGGCTTACTCCCCTTACCTCTTGGAGAATCAAATTAACGTTTTCACGAAAACTCCTGATTCGATTCGATTTCCTCCGTCGGCTTTAGGTTAAATCAACTCGATCGATTCCTTCATAACGAATTGCAACCAAAATAAATCAAAATCAAACAACAACATACTCATTCATGAGATCTAGGGTTCGGCCTCCTCTAACAATCTAGGTTAGGAATCCTTAAAATTTTCTAACTAATGGATTTATGATCCTTTAGTAACTTAAACATAATTAAGTACTAATCTATGATCATGAACTTAAGAACTTTGAATGAAACTCATCTAGTTTCAAGAACTAGGTTTCGGCCTTGACACAAAAAGTGGGATTAAAACTTCACTTGATTTCCATCTCTTGGATTTAACACAAACACATGCTATATGATTAGATTCAAGTGCTACAAAACAACTTTGAATAAAAAAATTTCCCAAAAGTTCAAGCTAGGGTTTCGGTTTTCACAAGACCAAAGGCTAAAGATTTTGAAATTTTTCTCAACTCTTGGATTCAATCAACATACATAACATAGAGTTGGATTCAAGTGTCTTAAGACAACTTTTGAATCAAAATTCCTCCAACAACAAAAATTTAGGGTTTCAGCCCTTTTGGTAAAGAATAGACTTGGATTAGATTCTTGGTTTTCAAACTACTTACATACAATAGCTATCAAGGTATCAAGAGATTAAATCATGAATCATGGCTTAAAATTGAAACAAAGTTCAAGAACACCCATTTTGAGGGTTTCGGCCAAGCTCAAAAAAATAGGGAGGAAATTTCTCATGATCACATGCTTCTAGATGATGATTATAGAGATGACTATGAGAATATAGAAATTGGTTTCAAGTCAAAAGGATTTTTCTACAATTACTTATGAATTTTTGAAGAAAGTGTCATGAACTTGAATCAAGTTGAAGAACATGATGATCAAAGGCATAAACTTGAAAAATTTGTGAAGAGAAAGACTTAGAATGAGAAGATTAAGAGATGTTACCTCTTGATGATCAAAGATCTTGATTAGTTTGGTGATATTCTTCACAAAATCAACAAGTTGTTCTTGGTGTTCTTAAGTTGTTCTTGGAGAAATAGAGAAATGGCTCTGCTAGGGTTTGCTCCGACGTGAAATCCTTGTTCGGCTTGATCACCATGGCCAACATTTGGCCTATTGTTCCTTGGAGATTTCTTGATCTCGACTCATCTCCTTCTTCTCCTCCCCCTTCTCCGACTTCAGCTCCTCTCATTCGGGAAAAAACATTCGCACAAGCCTTGAATAATGCATTCGACATTCCTCTCAGTCAACTACCTGTTCCTTGTTTGAAAGGGGATGCATTACATGTAGTCATCCCTGAAGAGGAGTACATGGTTGGCTTGGAGGCAGCAAAGAACAACCTGCATGGAAGAATCTTATTGTCGAAGGGTGACTCACCCATTAGGGCTAATGACTTGCGAGACAAGTTAGCCAAATTATGGAAGCCGATTTCTCAATGGCGTATGGTTCCGTTGGCAAAGGTTTTTTTGAGTTCTCTTTCTCATCCGTTGAAGGCATGCGGAGAGTCTTATCAGTAGGTTCATGGAATCTTGAACCTGGTGTATTGAGATTATTCTCTTGGACAAAGGATTTCAATCCAAACTTGGTTAAACAGACTAATGTTCAGAGTTGGATTAGAATCCATGGCCTTCCACAAGAATATTGGAGACCTAAAATAATTTTTGCCATAGCTAGAGGTATTGGTGTGCCATTGTCTCTTGATGATGCTACATACAAGAGAACTCTAGGACACTATGCTCGGGTTTTAGTTGACATAGACCTTGCTAGCATTATTAGAGATCGTATCATGGTGGAAAGAAAAGATCTTGCTTTTTTGTAGATATTGAGTATGAAAGACTCCCCTCATTTTGCTCCAATTGCAAGGTCATCGGGCATTCTGTTGAAACTTGCAGAAAAATTCAAAAATTTGTTCAAGAAGATTTCAAAGATCAGGCGAATCCAAAAAATAAGCCCACCAGAACCATTTATGTCCCTGAAGCTAAGCCTGTTGATGTCTCTAATGGGAACAAAATTATCTTTGATGAGATGGTCTTGGAAGATGATGGCATCAGGAATTTGGGGGATGGTACAGGAAGCCCCAAGATTGCTACTCCTTTAAAAGGGGCAAGTAGTCCTATAATAGCAGATCATGTAGTCAATGAACAAGCTCTGGATGATGCTGCTAGGAATGATGCCTTACCTCACTCTGAGGATGAGGGCTCTGATTCAGTAGATACTATATATGATGAGACTACGGCTGAGTTGCCTGAAGTTCATGTCTTGCAGCAACAATTCAAGGATATGGCTTCTCCTAGTCATGTTTCAGACTCCATCTCTAATGGAGTCTCAGGTTCTTCTACTGGACATGGTTCTCCAGGTTCTCCTGCTGTTTCTGATTTGGCAGTGCAGCAATGCCTCAATTCCTCAGGTAATGTTCAGGTTCATCAGTCTCCAAAGGCTATTGAAAACAACCCTGTTGTGCAAAAGGACTTAAGAATAGTCTCTAAGTTTTGGGCTAGTCCGGAAGATAAGATATTAGAAGATGATTCCAACCAATGAGGCTGCAGATGGTTTCAATGTGGTCTTGACTAAATCACAAAAGAAAAAATTGAGGCACAAGCAAAGGCAAGTTGCTGTCAATGCTAGCAAAGCCCTGAATAAGGCTGGGCCCAATAACTTTGCCTAATGAAAATCCTTTGTTGGAATGCAAGAGGTTTTGCTAATCTTGAAACAAGATTAGTGCTTAAGAAACTTTGTCTTGCTAACAATCCAGACTTTGTTTTTGTTTCTGAACCATGGATTAACCTTGATCAAGTTCCTTCTTCCTTTTGGTCAGCTCTGCATCTTAAGTCTTTTGCTTTAAACAATAGGCTTAGTCACTTACCAAATTTGTGGTGTTTATGCAAAGATATTTTGTCCCCTAGTGTTATTATTGCTTCAAGCCAACATGTTGCTTTTAGTATTGCTGTTGAAAATCAGATTCTCTATATATCTGCTGTTTATGCAAGCACCAATTATCTCCTGAGGAGAAATCTCTGGTCTGATTTAGCCTCTCTACAGCAGTCTCACCCTGCTCCTTGGTGCTTCATTGGAGATTTCAATGCAATCCTTGGAGCTCATGAAAAAAGGGGTAGATGCCTGCCACAAAATCTGTCCTGTCAGGATTTTGGAGCTTGGACTGACATTTGCAACCTAACTCATTTGCCTACAAGAGGTGCCTTTTTTACTTGGTCTAATAGGAGAAGAGGTTTTGCTATGGCTGAGAGTAGATTGGATAGGGCAATCTGCAATGATGCTTGGTTATCTTTCTGGTGTAATGTCAGTTGTTGTACTCTAACTAAGTCTCACTCGGATCACTTCCCAATTTTGCTAAACCAGAAAAGAGGCACTCAGACTTTCCCTTAATCTTTTAAATTCATGAAAGCTTGGATTGACCATCCTAATTGCATCAGAGTTGTCTCTGAGGTCTGGAACAAGCCTTTTACTGGTTGTCCAATGTCCATTTTTATCCAGAAATTAAAAGCTTTGAAGTTGGAGCTTAAACCCTGGAATAAATCTATTTTTGGCAATGTGCATCAAAGAGTTGATAATGCTATTTTGCTGCTAGATAATCTCCAAGCTGATATTGATGCTTCTGGCTCAACAGAAGAGTTGGCCCTGCAGGAGCTTAATGCTCAAATGGAATTGCAAAATGCCTTGAAGTGTCAAGAAGATTTTTGGAAGGCGAAAGCTAGATTAAATTGGCATTCCTTTGGTGATAGAAACTCAGCTTTCTTTCATAAAACTACCAAAATCAGAAATGCTACTAAGCAGCTCTCTATGCTTAAAAAGGGTGATGTGATTTTGGACCAACAGCAGGACATTGAAAGTCATGTATTAGACTTCTATAAGGATCTCTTTGCTTATGATAATAGCTGTATTCCTAATGATCTTATAGATAAAGTCATTCCTTCAATTGTTTCAGCTGAGGAAAATTGTATGTTGACCAAGCTGCCTACTATGGAGGAAGTTAAGTGTGCTGTCTTCTCCATGAATGCTTCTGGTGCACCTGGACCAGATGGATTTGGTGGAGTCTTCTTCCAACACTTTTGGAGCATTGTGTCTGAAGATGTTTTTAACTCAGTAAATCAGTTCTTTGTGCAGACTTGGATCCATCCAGCTATGAACTCAAATCTAGTGGTTTTAATCCCTAAAGTTCATGGTGCTGACAGAATAGAGCAGTATAGACCGATTGCCTTAGCCAACTACCAATTTAAAATAATCTCCAAAGTCTTGGCAGATAGATTAGCTGCAGTTGCTCCTAGTATCATCTATGAAAATCAAAGAGGATTTGTTAAGGGTAGAAGCATAGCTGAATGCATCTGTACTGTTTCTGAATCCATCAATTTGCTAGATAACAAGACCTTTTGTGGTAATATTGCTTTGAAAGTTGATATAAAAAAGGCTTTTGACACTATGGATTGGGAATTTTTGATTAAAGTATTGAGATCCTTTGGTTTTGCTGATAAGTTTTGTAACTGGATCAGAGTTATTCTCCTATCTGCTAAGTTGTCTTTCTCCATCAATGGTCACTCAGTAGGGTACTTTAGCTGCAAAAGAGGGGTGAGGCAAGGTGATCCCCTCTCCCCTCTTCTTTTCTGCATTGCAGAGGAAGTTTTAAGCAGGGGTCTGTCCAAACTTGTACATGAAGGCAAGGTAGATCCAATGGCAAGTCCAAGGGGTTTTGCTACTCCAAGTCATGTATTCTTTGCAGATGTCTTGAAGATTTTTTGCAGAGGGACTAAACAAAATTTGATAAATGTGATGACTCTGTTCAAGCATTATGGTGAAGCATCAGGGCAAGTAATTAGCCTAGAAAAAAGCAAGTTCTTCTCGGGCTCAATCCCCTCAAGAAGGCTGCAATTGATAAGTTTCTGTTCTGTGCTTCAATGCAGGTTGCTTGCCTTTTGTCTACTTAGGTGTGCCTATCGTCATGGGGAAACCTAAGTCCATTCACTTGCAGCCAATTGCAGATAGGGTTAAAGTTAAATTAAGAGCTTGGAAGGGTGCTCTTCTCTCTATAATGGGCAGGGTTCAGCTTGTTAAATCTGTCATCCAAGGTTCCTTGTTATACAGCTTCCAAGTGTATTCTTGGCCTTCAACTATGCTTAAAACCATTGACTCTTGGATCAGAAATTTCATTTGGTCTGGTGACACATCAACTGGGAAATTAGTAACAGTTTCTTGGAAGCATGTTTGTTCTCCTTTTCATGAAGGTGGTCTTGGCATTAGACCAATCAAGTCCATAAACGATGCTGCAGCCCTGAAACGGTGTTGGAATTTCTTTACTTCCAATAGCCAATGAGCTAAGTTCCTAAGGGCTAGGTTTTTGAAGAACAACAAGCCTAGATCATCGTTTGTCAAATCATCTATTTGGCCCTCAATTAGAAAGCATTTTGCTTCTGTGTTGGACCTCTCTACTTGGCAGCTAGGGGATGGTGAATCAATTAACTTTTGGACTGACAAATGGCTTACAAATCCAATTGCCAGTTCTCTTAATGTTCCTGTGGCCTTTCATTCTCTGTTGGAAGCTTGGGTTAAGGACTTCATAGTCGACTATTCTTGGTCTCTTCCTAAGGAATTGATTAACAATTGTCCCGAAATTGCTACTGAGGTTAACCAGATGGTCATTCCTAAATATGCACCAGCTGACCACTTAGTTTGGTCTCTTTCTGACTCAGGCGATTTATGTAACACCCCGTTTTTCGTAAAGGTTTTTATAAAGCTAGTTGTTTTATTTTAAAAGTGTTGGTTAAGGGCTAAGTGGGATTTTAGCCTAAAAGTCCCTTTCTGGTACATGAGCACGCCCGTGCTCATCAACCAGCACACCCATACTTGAAGTCAGGAGCGTGTTTCTGATTTTAAGTTGAGCACGACCATGCTCAATAGTGAGCACGCCCGTGCTCAATGCGATGACCGCGTCTCCGTGACACTAAGTTGAGCACGACCGTGCTCAATGGTGAGCACGACCGTGCTCAGGCACAGGCTATATACGTTTGGCACAGAAACCGAGGGTGACGTGAAACCCTACTTTTCCAGTGACAGCAGCCTCCATTGCGACTGAGTGTGCTTCTTCCCCTTTTTCCAACAAACTCATTCAGTTTCTTGAGTATTGGAGATCCTTGGGAAGTTCTGTTTCTTCTGTGCTTGACGTATATAGAGGTAAGGTCTTTCCTTTTGTGTTTCCTTTTCTCGTTTAGAATCGGAAACTGATTTTTGTTTATGTATGTTCCAAGGCTTAGAGTTGTGAGCCGCTCGGAGGAAAGGATTCAGTTGCCGTTTAGCAATTATTGGAGCTACCTTCAATCCAGGTATGGGGAGAAGTGAGATTGTATTCATTAGGCAGTGGGTAGTGTAAGGTAACGGGGTTCCCCATGACCCCGGTGTTGTTGTATGCATATTTGTTATAATATGGTGTTTAATCTGTGTTAATATGTTTCTGATTGTTTTAGTGTTATATGCCTATGCACATAATGGTTGCCTATGAATATGATGCTATGTTATTATTGACATAATGATGTTGGATGGTTGATCGTTGTTGTGGTTGTTGTTATTATGAGTATAATGTTGATAAAACCGTTTAATTGGATAATTAGGTTTAATAAAAGTGTTAAGTTTAGGGGTTTAATCCCTAAATCAATTGGTTAAAATTCGGTTACTGTTCCTGCCCAGAATAGTACTGTCGCGCGATGAGCACGACCGTGCTGAACAGGGAGCACGACTGTGCTCCCATTTAAATTCTGGAAAATGGCCGCGCTGTTCAGCATGGCCGTGCAGGATGAACAGCACGACCGTGCTGCTGAGCACGACCGTGCTGAGTGTGAAGCACGACCATGCTTCACTTAAAAGGGCAGCACACCCTCACGTGTCTAAGCACGACCGTGCTAGGGTCTAAGCACGACCGTGCTGACCCCTTCTGGACAGTAACATAATTAAAGGACTTAAGGGGTTTTTAAACCCCGTTCCCCAATGATGATAAGTTGAGATAGCTCATCAAAGAGAAAGATTAGAGAACCTGAGTAACAATTATCTAAGATTACTAAGATAACAAGATGTTAAGTCGGTATCCGATGGGTTACCGCATGATTATAAGTTGAAGTCTTGGGTGCTTATTGACCCAAGCACGTTGAGTTGAACCTTGGTGCTTATTGACCAAGGGAGCCTTGACCCCACGGTTTGGGTCTAAGGTTACGTTGAATGTTGACGTTGAAGTCTTGGGAGCATCATGGCCCAAGCAAAAGGTGGTTGAGATTGTTTGTTGTTGTGCCATTTGCATAGAGCATTGGAGTTGTTGACGGGGGAGGTTCGACAAAGGGGAGATCGCCCGAGAGTACGGTGATCTGGCCATCCATGGTAGGTCGCCCAAGGTTTGGTGACCGAGGTCCCCCGTGATGAGGCATCCATGGTTTGATGCGTTGGCTATCCATGGGGTTCACCCAAGGTTTGGTGAACTGCCGATGTTGGTGCTTTTATGGCCAATACGGATATGTAACTCCAAAGTCGTTCATCCTGAGTTAGTTTGGATCCACATGCATAGTTGGAGTAGAGGAGTAGTTGATGCATTGCATAGCATAGCATAGCATAGCATACTTGGTTGATATAGTACTGTTGGATGTTGATGTATGCCCATGCTGTGTGTTTACCTTGCTTACTATTCCCCTGCTGTATATGTTTACTTGAATCTTACTCCCCGTTATTGTTTGTGTTTGGCCTAATCGGCATTTGCAGAGGATGACGAGCAGCCCGGAGAGGAGTGACTCTGAGGACCCGCCACTCATTGTAGGGTTGTTTTTGAGTTTAGATAGTTTGTTTCCAGTTGTATTACGTGGATTTGTTTCCGGAACGGTTATACCAACTCTGAATTGTGACATCGGGGTTGGGTTGTTTATTTGATTATGTTTTTATTTGTTTAAACTCATTTTCTTTTCCGTGTTGTAAACGAGTTCATGTGGGACTTTTCTACCCATGGACAACTGTTTTTATTTAATTCAGTAAAATGCATCTTTTTCTTTTTAATTGTTTTATATTTAAACACCTTATAACATGCGGGGTAGAAGGGTGTCACATTTAGTGGTATCAGAGCAGTTCGACCTTGTTCGGACGTGGTATGAGTCTGTTGTGTGACTGTTGTGTGAATTGTCTATACTTTTATAGATAATGATGTTTTAAGTTAGTTGCCTGTAGCTTTTACTCGCTTAAGTTTCTGTATTAAGAGTTGTGTTGGGCATGTACAGGAACCAATGGTGGGCCAGCTGCGTTCCAGGGACTGGATAAGTTCCAGAGGAACAACCCTCCATCGTTCAAGGGAGCGTACGACCTAAAGGGAGCTTTGTTGTGGCTGAGGGAGACACAGAAGATCTTCCGTGCGATGGACTGCAATGATCAACAGAAGCTCATCTTTGCTACCTTCATGCTGACCGAGGAGGCAGAGCACTGGTGGGATAACTGTAGGCAGAGGATGCAGGCTGAGGGCACATCGGTTACATGGGCTGTGTTCAGGCAGAGATTCCTGGAGAAGTACTTTCCAGCGGATATCAGAGACAAGAAGGAGATGGAATTCTTGTCTTTGAGGCAGGGGTCGCTGTCAGTCGGTGACTATGCGGCTAAGTTTGAGGAGCTGGCTAGGTACTGCACTCCTTACCAGCATGAGACAGATGATCGCTCGAAGTGTGCGAAGTTTGAGGCTGGACTCCGACCTGAGATCAAGCAGGCCATCAGCTATCAGGAGATCAGAGTTTTTTCCTATTCTGGTCAACAAGTGCAGTATCTATGAGGATGCCAGCCAGTTCCGAGTTGCCAGTTCCAGAGGGTCAGACAGCTAGAGTGGTAAGAGGACTGATCAGAGGGACAAGGGTAAGCAGAGGTATGCTCCGACCGGCAGAGATTTCAAGCAGAGTGGCAAGAAGCCACAGTTTCAGCAGGATGGGTTTAGAGGCGGGTTCTCTAATGTCTCTAGGCCCATGAGGTGCGGCAAGTGTGGTGCTACGGATCACTACTCGTCTCAGTGCAAGGAGACGCAGGTTATCTGCTTCAGATGTGGCAAGCCAGGACACATCAGCCGAGAGTGTGAAGGAGCCAAGGCCGAGCCTCCCAGCGCCAGCAAGAATCAGAAGTCCCAGGCCAACCGACTGAAGACCACTGGAAGAGTCTTTACTCTTAGTGGAGTTGAAGCCTCCGAGTCTGATGACTTGATTCAAGGTACATGTTTTATCAATGGAACTCAATTGACTGTGTTGTATGATTCGGGTGCTACTCACTCATTTATATCGCATGATAGGGTCAAGAATCTTGAATTTCCTGTTACTTTCCTTGAGTATGATTTGTTGGTTTCTACACCTACAAATAAACCTGTTTCCACTTCTTATGCATGCAAGAACTGTCATATTGTTATAAATGATAAAACTTTTGTTGCCGATCTTGTATGCTTACCTTTGAAAGACCTGGACATTATTCTGGGTATGGATTGGTTATCTTCCAACCATGTCCTTCTGAACTATTTTGATAAAACCCTGATTTTTGGAACTCCAAAGGATTCTAAGAATCCAGACCTTCTCTCTGCCAGCCAAGTTCAAGCTTCGATGAAAGACGAAGCCCAAGTATACATGATGTTAGCTTCCCTGGAAATAGAGAGCAGCCCTCCTAATGTCGCTAGCTTGCCTGTTGTGCGAGAATTTCCTGAAGTGTTTTCGGGGGATGTTTATAACTTACCCCCAGAGAGAGACGTTGAGTTTACCATAGATTTAGTGCCTGGCACCGGGCCAATCTCCATAGCACCCTATAGAATGTCTCCTCTAGAGCTAGCTAAGTTGAAGGAACAGTTGGAGGACATGATGAAGAAGCAGTTCATTAGACCGAGTGTGTCTCCGTGGGGCGCACCTGTGTTGTTAGTGAAGAAGAAGGATGGTAGTATGAGGTTGTGTGTCGACTTTCGGCAGCTCAACAAGGTAACCATAAAGAATCGGTATCCCCTCCCTAGGATTGATGATCTTATGGACCAGTTGATGAGCGCTTGCGTCTTTTCAAAGATAGATTTGAGGTCAGGGTACCATCAGATTCGGGTTAAGTCTGAGGACATCCCGAAGACAGCTTTTGGGACGCGATATGGTCACTATGAGTACTTGGTTATGCCCTTCGGTGTGACCAATGCTCCTGCGGTCTTCATGGACTACATGAACAAGACCTTTCACCCTTACTTGGATAAGTTTGTGGTGGTGTTTATAGATGACATCTTAGTGTACTCCAAGAGTAAGGAGGAACATGAGGAACACTTGAGGGTTGTCTTGCAAACCCTTAAGGAAAAGCAGTTGTATGCTAAGTTGTCTAAGTGTGAGTTCTGGTTAGAGGAAGTGAGCTTCTTATGATATGTCATCTCTAAGGGTGGCATAGCAATGGACCCAGCTAAGGTAGAGACGGTGCTCCAGTGGGAAGCGCCAAAGCCTGTAACCGAGATTAGGAGTTTCTTGGGGTTAGCCGGGTACTATAGGCGGTTCATAGAAGGTTTCTCTAAGATAGCTTTACCCTTAACCCGTCTCACCAAGAAGGGACAACTGTTTGTGTGGGACTCTAAGTGTGAAGAGAGTTTCCAAACCCTTAAGGATAGGTTGACATTAGCACCAGTGTTAGTGTTGCCAGATCCTAGTGAACCATTCGTAGTTTACTGCGATGCTTTTAAGCAAGGGTTAGGTGGTGTGTTGATGCAGAATGGTAAGGTAGTAGCTTATGCTTCTAGGCAGTTGAAAACCCATGAGAAGAACTACCCTACCCACGACCTAGAGTTAGGAGCTGTGGTATTTGCCTTAAAGATTTGGAGGCATTACCTGTATGGAGCGAGGTTTGAGGTCTTTAGTGATCATAAGAGTCTGAAGTATCTCTTTGATCAAAAGGAGTTGAACATGAGGCAGCGTAGCTGGATGGAGTTCTTAAAGGATTATGACTTCGTGCTGACCTATCACCCAGGAAAGGCCAATGTGGTGGCCGATGCCTTGAGTAGGAAAACCCTGCATGTCTCCGCTTTGATGGTTAGGGATATGGATCTGATTGAGGAATTTAGAGACCTTAGTCTGGTTTGTGAGTTTACCCCTAAGAGTATTAGGCTTGGTACCTTGAAGGTTACCAACAGTCTGATGGATCAGATTAGAGAGGGTCAGAAGTTAGATAAGTTTCTCTTAGACCATCGAGAGTTGCTCGCTCAGGGTAGAGACCTAAGTTTTAAGGATGGCAGTGATAGTGTCTTGAGGTTCAAAGATAGAGTTTGTGTGCCAGATGTTCCTGAGCCTAGGAAGTTGATCTTAGAAGAAGGTCATTGGAGTGGATTGAGTGTGTACCCAGGTGCCACTAAAATGTATCAGGACCTTAAGAGGATGTTTTGGTGGCCGAAGATGAAAAAGGATGTAGCTGAGTCTGTGTATGCGTGCTTAGTTTGTCAGAAGGCTAAGATCGAGCATCAAAGGCCTTCGGGTAAGTTGCAACCTTTGTGTATCCTAGAATGAAAATGGGATAGTATCTCCATGGATTTTGTGTCTGGACTCCCTAGGACTTCAGCTGGTTTTGAGGAGATTTAGGTTGTTGTGGATAGACTGACTAAGTCTGCCCATTTCATTCAGATGAACATAGAGTATCCATTGGAGAAGTTAGCTAAGCTGTACATCAAGGAGATAGTTAGGCTTCGTGGTGTACCCTCTAGCATAGTTTCAGATAGAGACCCGAGGTTTACCTCTAGGTTTTGGAATAGTTTGCAAGAGGCTTTAGGGACAAAGCTTAGGCTTAGTTCAGCTTACCACCCACAGACTGATGGGCAGTCTAAGCGGACCATCCAGTCCTTAGAGGACTTGTTGAGGGCATGTGTGTTAGATCAGTCTGGAAGTTGGGACAAGTTTTTTCCCCTAATAGAGTTTACCTACAATAACAGTTTCCATTCCAGCATTGGGATGGCGCCTTATGAGGCTCTGTATGGGAGGAGATGTAGGACACCTTTGTGTTGGAGTGAACCTAGTGATAGTGTGGTGCTAGGGCCAGAGATGGTCCAGGAAACAATAAAAAAGATTAAGTTAGTTCAGGAAAAGATGAGAGTTGCACAGAGTAGGCAGAAGAGCTACCATGATAAAAGGAGGAAGGCGCTCGAATTCCAGGAAGGCGATCATGTATTCTTGAGAGTTACCCCGACGACTGGGGTTGGTAGAGTGATGAAGGCGAGGAAACTTACTCCGAGGTTCATTGGTCCTTACCAAATCCTCAAAAGAGTAGGCGAAGTCGCCTACCAAATAGCCTTACCCCCGTTCTTGTCAAATCTCCACAATGTTTTTCATGTGTCTAAACTCAGGAAGTACATCCATGACCCTAGTCACGTGATAGTTCCCGATATAATACAGTTAAAAGAGAATTTGACATTTGAGGTGTTACCCCTTCGAGTCAAGGATAGGAAGGTGAAGCAGCTAAGAGGCAAGGAGATTCCCTTGGTTAAAGTAGTTTGGAGCGGGGCAACTGAGGAAAGCGCTATCTGGGAGCTTGAGAGTCAGATGATGGAGGTGTATCCTCATCTTTTCGTTTGAGGTACGTAGAAATTTCGAGGACGAAATTTTTATAAGGGGGGTGGAATTGTAACACCCCGTTTTTCGTAAATGTTTTTATAAAGCTAGTTGTTTTATTTTAAAAGTGTTGGTTAAGGGCTAAGTGGGATTTTAGCCTAAAAGTCCCTTTCTGGTACATGAGCACGCCCGTGCTCATCAACCAGCACGCCCGTACTTGAAGTCAGGAGCGTGTTTCTGATTTTAAGTTGAGCACGACCATGCTCAATAGTGAGCATGCCCGTGCTCAATGCGATGACCGCGTCTCGGTGACGCTAAGTTGAGCACGACCGTGCTCAATGGTGAGCACGACCGTGCTCAAGCACAGGCTATATACGTTTGGCACAGAAACCAAGGGTGACGTGAAACCCTACTTTTCCAGTGACAGCAACCTCCATTGCGGCTGAGTGTGCTTCTTCCCCTTTTTCCAACAAACTCATTCAGTTTCTTGAGTATTGGAGATCCTTAGGAAGTCCTGTTTCTTTTGTGCTTGACGTATATCGGAAACTGATCTTTTGTTTATGTTTGTTCCAAGGCTTAGAGTAGTGAGCCGCTCGGAGGGAAGGATTCAGTTTCTGTTTAGCAATTGTTGGAGCTACCTTCAATCCAGGTATGGGGAGAAGTGGGATTGTATTCATTAGGCAGTGGGTAGTGTAAGGTAACGGGGTTCCCCATGACCCCGGTGTTGTTGTATGCATATTTGTTATAATATGGTGTTTAATCTGTGTTAATATGTTTCTGATTGTTTTAGTGTTATATGCCTATGCACATGATGGTTGCCTATGAATATGATGCTATGTTATTATTGACATAATGATGTTGGATGGTTGATCGTTGTTGTGGTTGTTGTTATTATGAGTATAATGTTGATAAAACCGTTTAATTGGATAATTAGGTTTAATAAACGTGTTATGTTTAAGGGTTTAATCCCTAAATCAATTGGTTAAAATTCGGTTACTGTTCCTGCCCAGAACAGCACTGTCGCGCGATGAGCACGGCCGTACTGAACAGGGAGCACGACCGTGCTCCCATTCAAATTCTGGAAAATGGCCGCGCTGTTCAGCACGGCTGTGCAGGTCGAACAGCACGACCGTGCTGCTGAGCACGACCGTGCTTCACTTAAAAGGGCAGCACGCCCTCACGTGTCCAAGCACGACCGTGCTAGGGTCTAAGCACGACCGTGCTGACCCGTTCTAGACAGTAACATAATTAAAGGACTTAAGGGGTTTTTAAACCCCATTCCCCAATGATGATAAGTTGAGGTAGCTAATCAAAGAGAAAGATTAGACAACCTGAGTAACAATTATCTAAGATTACTAAGATAACAAGATGTTAAGTCGGTATCCGATGGGTTACCGCATGATTATAAGTTGAAGTCTTGGGTGCTTATTGGCCCAAGCACGTTGAGTTGAACCTTGGTGCTTATTGACCAAGGGAGCCTTGACCCCACGGTTTGGGTCTAAGGTTACATTGAATGTTGATGTTGAAGTCTTGGGAGCTTCATGGCCCAAGCAAGGAGGTGGTTGGGATTGTTTGTTGTTGTGCCATTTGCATAGAGCATTGGAGTTGTTGATGGGGGAGGTTCGGCAAAGGGGAGATCGCCCGAGAGTACGGTGATCTGGCCATCCAAGATAGGTCACCCAAGGTTTGGAGACCGAGGCCCCCTGTGATGAGGCATCCACGGTTTGATGCATTGGCTATCCATGGGGTTCACCCAAGGTTTGGTGAACTGCCGGTGTTGGTGCTTTTATGGCCAATACGGATATTTAACTCCAAAGTCGTTCATCCTGAGTTAGTTTGGATCCACATGCATAGTTGGAGTAGAGGAGTAGTTGATGCATTGCATAGCATAGCATACTTGGTTAATATAGTACTGTTGGATGTTGATGTATGCCCATGCTGTGTGTTTACCTTGCTTGTAGCATTTCCCTATATATATAGTGGGTGCATTGTAGCATTTCCCTATATATATATATATATATATATATATGAGTTTATCACATTTTCTTTAAAATTGATTTCTCACTCTAAATTAATCAAATATTTATATTTAATACAAAAAAAAACATAAAGTGATAACTCTACTTTAATTTGTGTTTATATTTTTAATTTTTATATTACTTTTGTTTATATAACACACACACACTTTTTTTCTTCTTCCAACAATACAAAAATAGCATTGAGTTACTAAAATGGAATCTGTCTTGTTTATTTTATTGATCAACTTAAAGTAGCTAGCATCTCTATTTTTCATGTCTTAAACTATTTTAGTTGCGTGTTATTAATTGATCAAATGCTTGTTCGAGTCAAACTTTGGTAATCTTATATTATGTATGATAGTTTATAAGGTCTAAAATTATATGTGCTATATAATCATTAAATATATGGTGTGCAATTTGCTTACAATAGCCTCATAAAATCTGACATGGCTTCCCTACTTTCAAACATTTTTTTGGTTGCCATCTTAACTCATGTTTTAGTTTGTCAAGTTTACTAACATAATAGTTACTCCCTACGATCAATAACATAAGCAAATTTCAACTACTTTCATCTTTTTTAATGAAGTTATTCTCAAAATACCCTTCATTTAATACAAATTTTGTTTTCCAATGGCACCTTTTATTCTCAATAACACAAACTTAATAAATAAGAGGAAGGGTAATTTAGGTAATAAATTTAATTTTTTTTTATTCCCAATGACTCTTTTAAATGAGATCAACTAACTATCTTAATAAGAGTAAAAAATAGTAGGAATGGTGGGGCCCACAAGTCGGATGATGTTGGGTGTGAAGTTACTAAAATGTCCTTAGCTTTTTCCTTAATTCCAATTAGGTCCCTAAATGCAATTACACTTATAACCTTAATGAACAATTTTGGACCCTAGACTCCCATGAAACTCATGGCTGCACACCCATAAAAATGGGTCAAATTCATTCATTTCCTTACTTCCAACATCTTCTCCAATCTTCTCTAACTTTCTCACTTTTTCTCAAAACCTCCATAACCAAAGCTTGTGAAGAAACTAGTTGATTCCTTGCTCATATTCAACATCCAAGAGGTAAATCTTGTTCTTCATCAAGATTAAGCTATATGTTCTTCAAATAATTTCTTGATTCAAGTTCATGTTCATCATTTTCATTTTACGGTTCATAACTTTGAAAATCTCTAGAAAATTATAGAAAAATCATTTTAATGTGAAACCAATTTCTATGATCTTTATATGTCTTCTATTTTCATCATCTAAGAGCATGTGAGCAAAATCATTTTCCTTCCTACTTATCTATGCTTGGCCGAATCTAGGTCAAAAGGAGCAAAGGAGGTTTTGTTCAATTTTTTAACTTAGATGAAGTTAGATCTAAGCTATTTAAGGTTTCTATGTTTCTAATCCTCAACTAATCTTAAGTTTCATCAAGTTTTATTTATTTCAAGTCTTAGATCTATTTCTTCAAATATCAAACAAAAAAATGTTTAGAAAAGTGTTTGATGAGTTATAACTATTGTTTTTATTCCTTTGATATTTATACTTTTATTATTCAAAAGCTTGAAATCAAAAGAAACTCTTAGCCCTATTTTATTCATCATGGCCGAAACCCTAACTATATTGGTTAGGTGAGTTTTAATTCAAAATCCTTGTCAAGTGATCATTGATTACATCTTTATTATGCTTAAGAATCATTAATCCAAGAGCTTGTTAATTTTTGGAATCTCTAGCCTATTTAATTTATGTAGGCGGAAACCTTATCATGAGTAATTAGGGGGTTTTGTTGTTGATTGTTATTAATTGTGTGATGATTTGTTGTGAAGGATCAATCTGTGATTAATGGATTGATGTGTGGTTTGTAATGTTTATCTGTGTTGGTTGTGGCTGTTGAATTTGTTTCATGCTGTTATGTTAATTATGTATAATTATCTGCAGTTACATGTTATAGTATGTTTAATGCATGTTATAATTTGTATGATTTGCCATAGTATTGATGTGAACTATTTATAAATGTTGATTGTTGTGTGAGAAGCCTGATTGTAATCAGTGCTCAATTAATTATCAAGATAAAAGCCTTAAGAAGCTTTATAGAGAATGATCAATATTTAATTAAGAAACATTTGAAAATATTTTAGTACTGTTAATTTTTACACAAGAACTTTTATACTAATATAAAAGGTTATTTTGAGAAAGTAAACTTTGAAAACAACTTGATTACTATTTTAGAAAATTATTTCCTTGAGTAAAAGTCAAATCTTGGCTCAAACCATCTTAAAAACGTTAGACGACGGATTAAATCTGAAAATATTTATGGAAAGCATTTTTCTAAAAAGTAGTACTTATTTTAAAACGAGTTTTGGTCTTAAGGGACTTCTTTGCAAAAAGATAAAGTTTTAGAAAAAGATTTTCAACAGAAAGTGGATTTCCTAAACAATTGACGGTTTTAAGAACGAATTTCAAATAGAAAGGATTTTCTGTAAATGTGTTTTGCCCAACGAGGCTAATTCCGACAACTTGGATAAGTTGCGGAGATTTTGTTTTGGATTTGTTTTTCACAGAACGAAAAACAGCGTAAATAACAAAACATGAATCTAGTGACCGAGACATCGGGAAACTAGCATTCTCACGGTGTTATGGACTTAATGTCCTGTGGACATTGTGTCTACTTCACGGTGTAATAAACGGTGTTAAACGATGTAAGATATTTTCTACTACCACGAACCTAAGGCTAGTGCACAGGTCTAGGGTTTCGTGATTGAATACTCGAGCTTTGTGTCCTATGTTAACGATAAGAATTCTGAAAACGATGAAAACTACGGATGGTCAAAAGCCTTTGAGCTTCGGCAAGGAAAGATTGAACACACAGAAAAGTGTCGAGAACAAAATGTTTATACATGCATTTGGCAGACGTGCCCACGGTGTTTACGTATGAATACCTTGAAGGGTAAGATATTTCATGCTACGGTGTTTCATTGTGCCTTGATGGACAATGAAGTCCATATGCTTTGGTTACTGTGCCTTGTGTTGGACAGTATGCTATGGACATCCACACACGGTGATCACTGTGCCAAGAGTTTTGGGCAGTGCTGTGGATAAACACGGTGTGCCTTACTTGGCAATCGAGCCTGATCAGCTCATTTTTATATAGTGTTGGGATCTCCGGAGATTAGGAAAAAGTTAGACGATGATATTGAAGTGTTCATGCATTAGTTTTCAAAATGGCGTTGATCGGGTATGAATCCTAGTGATAAATTGCTTGCGTATTTTAAGGATTGATGTTGTTATGACACGGTGTATTTCTATTTGTTCTCTTTGTGTTGCACATGTAGTTATCGTGTTAAATCCATATATTGGCGTCTCACCCTTACAAATATATCAGGTTTATCTGGTTCTACCGTGTATCTTGGTATACTAGTACAGAGGGTGCAAAGGAGTTCAGTAAGTCACTCGGAGACTTAGGTTCCTGGATGCTTGAAGAAGTATCTGTTCGTGGGGATGACCACTGGGGTCTTTCCGATGATGTCTTGTAGAGCAACCAGCTTAGGAGTCTTAGTTAGGTGGTATATTTTAAAAAAAAATGTGAATAGAAAAATTTTAGGGATCAAAATTGCAGATGGCCAATAGCATAAAGACCAAAAGTGCAATTAAGCCCATGAAATCTATCCTACTATAAAAAAAAAACTATTCTTTTGAAACACGTGTCACTCCTCTATCAATCTTTTTCCCGCCCAAAACCATACCCTCTTTTTCTATTCTCTCCAGCATCATCCACGTACAAAAGCGCACACACACAAAGTTTGACTTTTTCACATGGTTTTAATATTTTAATTAATACTTTCATTTAATAAATTTTTTTAACTTGATTTTATCAAAACAAAATGCAAAGAGGTGATGGATACAATAATACCAATCAATTTTTTTTACTTTTAATATTTTTCACTTTCATTTATAATTAATGTTAAAGTTTCTTTTCTCTTTTTATCTTCTTATCTATCCTACTATAAAAAAAACTATTCATTTTGAAACATGTGTCACTCCTCCATCAATCTTTTTCCCGCCCAAAACCATACCCTCTTTTTCTATTCTCTCCCAGCATCATCCACGTACAAAAGTGCACACACAAAATTTGACTTTTTTCACATGGTTGTAATATTTTAATTAATACTTTCATTTAATAAGTTTTTTTTAACTTGATTTTATCAAAACAAAATGCAAAGAGGTGATAGATACAATAATACCAATCAACTTTTTTACTTTTAATATTTTTCTCTTTCATTTATAATTAATGTTAAAGTTTCTTTTCTCTTTTTATCTTCTTATTTATAATAACACCCAAGTTTTTCCTATTTCAGCCCCTGCATCCAAACTTTTTTCTTCTTTCTCATTGGTTTCATTTTATGATATTATAATTAATATAATAATATTTAATATAATAATTTTATTTTACAAATATTATAATATTATAGTTAAAATCATTTTACTTATTAAATAAGCTTAATTGCATTTTTGGTCCTACTGTTATTGATCATGTGCGATTTTGGTCCTTAAAGTTTTTTCATGCACATTTGGTCCCCATATATTTTCAATATTGCAAATTTGGTCACTATGCCTAATGCCTATCAAATTTTTCAGTAATAAATATAGAGGAACAACTCATCTAAGCGTACAGAACCTCTGGTTGAGGTTCTGCCTCCTTTTTCTCTCTAAATCAACATGATTCAATGATTCAACTCTGTTATTTATGGATTTTGTCCCTCCTTTCCGGGACCTTTTTTTATTCCACCACATGGTCATTTAACACAGAAGCTCAATCAGAGATTCTATGAGCTTAGAGTATTGGTTCCTCTAGGTCAATAATGGAAAAATTGACGGACATTATATGGAAGAACTGAATTTGTAACATTAAAAAAATACAGAGCCAAATGTGAATAGAAAAATTTTAGGGACCAAAATTGCAGATGGCCAATAGCATAAAGACCAAAGGTGCAATTAAGCCCGTGAAATAATATAAGATAACTTTCACATACTAAAACTATATTTATAAAAAAAAAAATCAAAATAATTATTTTAAATTTTTCTCTCATCCAAAATTAATAGTAAAGCTTTTTCTTTCTCATCATTTTTATTTTATGATATTATGATTGATATAATTATAATTAACATAATCATTTAATTTTAAAAATATCATGATGATATAATTAATTTTTATTTATTTATTATGAATTTGTAATTAATCCTTTTTTTGAAGCAGAATTTGTAATTAATCATTTAATAAATATAATTATAATTAAAATATAATCATCTTAATACAAATTTGTAATTAATCATTTAGTTTTTAAATATTAATATGATTACTCCATATAATACATTATATTTATAAACACAATTCATAATAATAACTTTTAATATTTTTTTCTCTCTTCTATAATTAATATAAAATTTCTTTTTCTCTCTTCTCTCTCTAATTTACAATAGCAATGAAGTTTTTTCTTTTTTCGCCTCTCACCGAATCTTTTTTTTCATCAATTTTTTTTTTCTTACTTTATTTGACTTAGAAACATATTGTTATATTGCAAATTAGTGCATTAAGAAACAATCATCATGATGTTGTTTTTGGTATGTATCTTTGTGTGAACTTCTTCAATATTTTGATGTGCGTAAAATTGAGATAATATTAATATATAGATTATAATTGTTGTATATTCTGCATGTGGACTTATATAATATTAACAATGAAGTTGGACAAGTTTAAATTGGTAAAATAATTTCTGCCCTAAGATATTTTGATTTAATTAGAAACTTACTGTAACATCCATGTTTTTATGTATATGTTTAATTGCTTTATTAAAAGTGATTAATTTTGTAAATGATTATTTTTGTTTATTTATCTCTTATTGTTTGGTTTGAGTAATTTTATTTACTCATTTAAATTATTTTATTGGGTGTATTAACACTGTGATCTTACAGTATATGCACGCTTGCAGGACAATAATATTACGTTATTGTCACTACTAGTATTTGTTTAGAAAAATATTTCAAAACAGTATGATTGAAAGAAATTTATTTTCATATTTTAATCTATTTAATTTTAGATTTGAAAATATGTTGGTTTAAAAGTAATCGGAGATTAATTGTGGATAATTAATTTTCTTGGTTGATAAATTCAACCATCAATCTCTATCCTATTTCAAATTTTAAAATTATGTATTTTTCCCCCATTACCTTTAGATCCCAAGTTTAAAAACAAATCCTTTATTTTTGACTCAATCTCAACCACTTATTTGTGCCTATCACCAACTAAAGAAAAGAAATTAAATGAAAAGTGAAATTTTCCTCTCCTTGGCTGTTATGCGCGCACGTCCCCCTTCCCTTCTTCTTTTCTTTTTCTTCTTCCTTTCTCCTTTCTTTTCTTAAACGTTCAGAACCTTTCCCCTTTTCTCGCTAAACTCCATTTTCTTCTCCTCCATCTCTCTTTTCCAACAGACGCGAGCCGCCGCTCGCCAGTGCAAGGGAGGAGACCGCGTGAAACGCCGTCCTCCATAGCGCGAAACACCATCCCCGCCTCGTTCAGTCCGGTAAGCTGCCATCCATGGTGATTTTCGAACCCAACCTTCCTAGTTTAAGCTTCTTCTTCTTCTTCTCCTTGAGCTTACTCTCTATTTTGGCTCATGGTTGCTTCAGAACGTGGTCGCCGCCGCCCACCGCCGCCGTCGTCGCCGCCAACCGCCACTGACACCACCACCACGAGTTCATCTCCTTCTTTGGGTGAGTGGTTTTCCCACTTTCCTTGTCTATTTTCAAGAACCCCCGATTTTCCCCAATCTCAAACCCTAGTATTTTGATTTCATATTTTGATTTTGGAAATAATTGGTGTTTTATGAAATTGGGGTCATGATTAAGTGTTTCCCTAAACTAATTTTGTCAATCTCTTGTTAGTTTGATTTTTCCCCAAATTTTCATCATGAATCTAAAAACCCAAATCTGTTTCGATTTAATTTAGTGTGGTTTTTGAGAAATTAAGTATATTAGTGAGTTAAATATATAGTGTTGAGGATGAGTAATTAATTTTGTGAATTCTCTGATTGTTTCAATGCTTGGGTCATCTCTCTGTGATGTTGTTCGTGTTCGTGCTTGCTTTAGGGAAGCAGAAATTGCTCTTGAGAACCAATTAGAGCTAACTACATGGCTGTGAAGTTTCAGAAAAACCTCCGAACGCCTTAAAAGGTGGGGGAAGATTATATGTTAAGAGTAGTTTGGGGTATATGCGGGCTAGTATAACTGCTTAGGAATATTGAGAATTGTTTTATATGCTTCTCAATATTTTTTCTTAATATTTTGATTGTCTGTGTAATTTTAGGATCTTAGTTATACCTTATTGTAACTGTTTAGATTTAATTTAGCACTATGCTAAATTGGATCTTGTTGATTTGGCATAAGGTTCTAATTCGAGAACCTTACTTATTTTTTTGGAACTCGCGTACGCTAAGCGTTGGATCTAATTTCGTGTAATTCGTGCTCTAAGTATAAGCCCCTTGGTACAATCGTTAAGTCGTTTAGGGACTTTTGTGAATTGCATTTGTTTTCGAACTCAGATTCGGGAGGTGTTTGAATGTAAATATTTTTAGTTGGTATCACTTTTTACTTCTTGAATTTATTAATTCAACATTAAGGTTTATCTTTATTTATGTTTTGTTAAGTCTTGGGCTCGAAACTGATTTATTATATGGTATTGAGGAATTTTTGGAATGAATATGCTAAATTATTGAATAGGTGAGGAATTTCAAATTATTCGTCCTTGGATGTTTTAAAGTTATGAATTTATTTAATTTTAAGCACCAAATATTATTTGCAAACTATTATTATGTATTTTATCCAAAGTGAGTTAAAATGGTAATTTATCGAGTCCAATCAGTTTTATCAATGCTCGTACTCTTAAATAATTAATTTTAGCCTAAGTAAGCTTTAATTTAAAGCATCCAAATGAATTTGAGTTAAAGAGGATAATTTTGGCTAATGGTCTATTCGAGCCCGATTCTTACCAGTAATTGTTTTTATATTGATACCGACGCTTTGGAACGTATTAGTTCCTACCTTGTGTTTTGAACAACATTCCAACTTAATCATAGTCGTTGTCGTTCTGAAGGCATAGACACCTATTTATAGGATATTAGGGGACTGTGTGGGGGCCATGGAGACCTCGGGTATAGTCAGGCGTGGATCCTGTCAATGGTCCAGTGTATGTGTAACATCCCTTTGGGCATTACCTCCTAATCACATACGGAAACAAATTAAAAGGAAAGTTTGCTGGTTACTTTCGGAAAACTTCTCTTATTTTTCAGAAGTCTGAAAATATAGGGTAAACATTTTTTTTTTCTTTTCTTTTGTACGGAGTGTTTTCAAAAAGGAATAGTGCACACGACTCAAACATAATATCATCCATGCTTAATAGCACACAAAAGCTAGGTTCATTTATGACTCAAAGCACTTCAACATATAAACTTTCATGAAATAATCTTTCATACTGAAATTTATAAGATCATTGCAGGGTTCTTCAAAACTACCTATAACAACTTTCTTAAAATACCCGTCCCAAAGGAAACATCCTAAGCTGGTCGATCTAAAAGACAGTTACATTTTTCGTCAACCTCTTCAAGGATCGGGAGTAATATCCTTAAGTGAGGTTAGGACTCCTTGACACCACTTGTCCTTGTGTAACAAAGCACCACAGCAAAGGGCCAGGAAAAATCTGATATATATGGATGTATTATGATGACTACATGCCCAAACACAGAGCAACATATACAGATAAATATACATATTTAACATATAAATTATCACAAATAAATCATACCAATCAACAATTCGTCGTCGTTTTTGAAAACATGGCACTTCTATATTTCATCATTCTATCCTAGTCTCCAGAGATTTCCAACACCATGCAATTTTGAAAAACAGTGAGCTGAACAGGCTCATTAGCCATCCAGGCTTAAAATTTTTGGCCACACAGGCCCAACTGCCACACAGGCTCATAATCTTGGCCACACAGGCCCAACTGCCACACAGGCTAAATTTTGACCACACAGGCCCACGCTTTGGCCACACAGGCCCAACTGCCTCACCAGCTTGAGTTATAAAGCTGGGCACGTCTGCCGAAAAACAATGCATGTAAAATCCTTTTATTTTTGCGGCTTTTCTTTGGGTTTTGTTCTTTTCCTTATCGAGGCTCACTCACGCCCACCGTGAATTTTTGTGTTTTAATGCTTTTATTGTTAACACAGGACATTAAAGTCCGAGTGTCCAATCACAACAGTCCTAGACCCGTGCACTGACCCAGAACTTTGTGGTAGTAGAAAACAGTCTTTACCCCTTTTTACTCCGTTCACACGTTTATCACAACTCACATGGGACACACAGTCCAAGCCACTTTTTATCGGGACACACAGTCCATAATACATATATAGGACACACAGTCCACAACAATGTTGTGATATGGATCATGGATCCACGTGTCAGAACTCTAGTACTCCGACGTCTCGGTTACTAGGCTCACTTTTTATCTTATTTTCATTCAGTGAATACCAAAACCAAAATTTTTTCGTAACTCATCCAAGTTATCGGATATTTCTTTTGAATAAAATCTTTTTGAGTAAAAACTCTTCTTTTGAAATTCTTTTGTTTAAAACTTTAAGTTCTAAAAAAAAAAATTCTATTCTGTTTTCATAAAACCATTTTATTTTAAAATTCTTCTTTTTCCCTGAAACATTTGAAAATCTCCAAATAAACTCTTTTCAATTCCAAAATAAACTTTTGTTTTCTTAAAAACATTTTCAAAGAAATTGATTCTTTTTGTATAAAATCACTTGAATTTTTCAATTGAATTTTCTTTATAAAAATTGTTTTTATTTTCTAAAATATTCACCAATCCTTAAAATTACTTATCTTCCCCCTTGTTGAAAATAAATCTTTACTTGTGATTTTCGTTGTAAATATTTTCTTAAAGTTTTTATCTTCCTTAGTTGAGCTCTAACCAATGGTTAGGCTTCCATGCAACAACTTCAGCACATATACAACAACTTAAGCACATATTTAAGCAACATGCATATTTTTTTATAAGTCATCAATTAAGACATATACAACATCAAGTACATCATCAACATATAGGCAACACTTTAACATATATAAACAACACTCATATGTCTCAAAAATCATTAACACATAACAAATTCATAATCAACTAAAACAGTCACAATAATAACAACATCAACCAATACAAACAAACACACATGGCATAGTAGTCATCATAAAATAAGTATCCCTCAGGCTTTCTCCCCTTACCTGATTCGCCGGGTAGTAAGGGTCTTTGTTTCCAGTGCTGCCTAGAGTGAACGTCTTTTGCCCACAATGTGCCGCAAGTATAAGAATTAAGTGAACGACTTAAATTAAAACAACAAATTCATTTCATCTTTCTATGTATAGATTTTGGCCATGGCTAGAAAAATGATGCTAGAGATTTTCCAATCTCTTAATTCTTGGATTTACATTTGATCCAAGGCTTACACAGATATATATGTATATATACTTTAACCCCATATTCTTATATTAACACTTGTTTATAGCCCATTTTATACCAAAATCTTTACTTGATCATGTTAAAAGTTATTACTTTCAAATTCATATTTTTCAGTAAAAAATTTGAGTGAACTCTTTTATAAAATCATTTTCAGGACAGCAGTGGGTTTAGATTGTGAATGATCATCCAAATGACCTTCAAAATCCTTGAAATTTTAATTGAAGGTATCCAACTCACATATACACATATTGTAGTTGGTCCCATGTCAAAATTCGAAGACATTAATTTATTAAAAATCTCACACTGCCTCTGTTTGAACAGGATTTTCCAGAAATCCGAGTTCACCAAGATACAACTTCATTAAATTGTGTCTCTTTATAACCACATGTAAAAATCTCAAATCTTCAACCAAACTTTATTCATACTTCAGTAGTAACCCCAAAAATTTTATAAAAGTTTTTAACCTTCAAAACCATACTCAAAATCATCATGCAACCCATGATGTTCATAATTTCGCAGACAGAATTTGAGTCTACTTTGAGAGGTGTTTTGTCCTGGTATATCTTAACCAAATACTTACATATTATATATCAAATTAAATCTCCAGAAGTCTTCTTTCCAAATATGTATTCAGTTTTTAGAAATACTTTTTGTATAAAAAGTTATGTGCTTACGAATAAACATATGTTCTGCTGCTAGAATTATATCTTACCCAAGTTTACCCACACCAAATTAGTATCTTCACTCTAGCATCATCCTCAAGCCATAAAACCAACATGCAAGGGTCTTAGACCCTAAAAAACACACATGCAAACATACAATATAAGGAAAATCATCAAAACACTCCATTTTCTCATGCATTAGGGTTTGAACCAAAAACACCTATTTTCTACATATAGGGTTTCGGTCACCCTATTGAAAATGTGTTGGAAGAGTTGTTTCATTTCATGCAAGCTAACAAGTTGAAAGTAGAGATGAAGATGAGTTTATAAAAAATAGTTTCATGCTAAAAAAAGTTTTTCTAAAGATTTTTCTTGAGGTTTTTAGTTGAAACTATAAACATGCAACATAAAAAATAAAAATAAAAAATAAAAAATAAAAACTTAACATGCAATGTAAAAAAAATGACATGCATGTTAAAAATAAAGATTTGAAGAGATAAAGAGTAGAGGAAAAGAGTTATACCCTTGTGTGATGAGGAATGAAGAGAAGGAATCCACAACAAGCTTAGAAAAAGTTGACAGCTTTGAGGTTGTGGTAGTATTTTGAGTGTATCTCACAATCTAGTCATCCAAAGACTACGATCTTGGTCTTGTTGGAAAGATAAGAAAGAAAGTAACAACTTTTATGTTTAAGTTTTTGCTTGATTCGAAACAGAACAGGGCGAAAAAGTGCCTTCTTTATGCTGTCCTCGTGTGTTACTGGGGATTTTGAGCAGTTTTGGTAATTTGGGCATATCTCCCAATATACTCATCCGTTTCTGATGATCTTTGTCTTGTTGGAAAGAGGAGAGGAAGAAGAAAACCTTTCATGCTTAAAGTTTTTTGAGTTTCAGAACATAAGGCGGTCAAAATCTCAGTGTGAGTTTGGTGAGTAAATGGGTGTGTGAGTGTGGGGGTGAACTTGTAGAGAGAAATCAAAAAGGAATTAGAGTTTGGAGGAGGGTATTTATAGATGAGTGTGGGGTAGGGGTCTGCTGCACATCAGCTGAGTTGGGAGTGGATTTTTTTTTTAGCAATATAAAATTTGTATTTGACCAAATTATGTTTTCTTGTGAATCTATACAAAAATTAATAGCTTGTTAGACAATGATGAGATTCTAAATGTGAAGTCTCATCAAGTCATCTCAAAATCCTTCCAAGTCTGCAGCATATCTGATTCCAAATATTTTGGCTCGTCCCGGTGCTATTTATTTCTCGACAGTGAAAAGCGTTCGTATTTTCCTTCGTAAATTTCCACCCGAAAAATTCATATTGAAAGAAATAATTTCTAAAATCATGAAAATGATTAAAATTGAATTGGAAACAATTAAATTTTTATTTTGCGATTCGAAATTCATTTTTTGGGTCAGTAGAGTTCTACTGACGGTGAAAACACAGACCGGGATCGTCTGAGATTTTCTACCGAAAATTCCCGAAATAATTTTCTAAAATAAAATAGACTATGAAAATATATTTTTGGTTTGTTAAAATAATTTTTCTCAAATTAAAATAATTAAGCACACGATTACACACATAACAGTGATTATAGCAAAATAGAAAATCGGAGTGTTACAGTATGCATCACCGGTACCGGTGGAGACCTGGACAGCAGGGCTATCTTGAAACTCCACTGAACTAAATATTATTCAGATGTTAAGTACTCTCGTGTGAAAGGACTGCGGAGATGGCTGTTAGCGTACTCCATTTGGGACTTGTGCACCGAGTTGTTTACGCATATTACCTGAATGCTATCTCGACAGAACATTATGACAACAATAGTCTCCCGGAGCAAAGTATAGGTCGAAGTCTTAGGCATGCATTCGAGTATCAGCCCTTTCTAAAATTATATATTTATTTTATGAACGTATCCCTATATATATGTATCCACTTGATTATTTGTTTGTCACCGCATACCCATATATACGTTATGAGATTGGTATAGAATCTTACCTCCATATGCGTTTCTTCGTTCTTCTTGTGTATATGAGTAGCTGATTCTGATGGCCACACTGTACGTGGGACCGAGATGACTGATGGTTGATGATGCATCACGTGGACTTTTGCTTCTTTTGGAAGATCCCGTGCTAGAGAGATATTCTTGAGAATTCTCTTTTATTTTGTGTTGTATATATATTAAGGGAAACTTTGATGTATCATCCGTGATGGCAGTTTCCTGTTTTTATACTTTATGTTTATTTTATTTTACTAATGAAAACTTTCGCGTGCGTATGAAAATCAATTTCAGATTACTATATCCATAATTTTCTATGTCTTCATTTATGAATGAAGTCTTTTTATTTATTTTTTTCTGCCCCTGGCAGTTAATGTAAGACCAGAGACCAAGAAATTGGTTTGAATTAAGTTTTGATGTTGTAAACTGTTCATCAGGTTTTTCGATTTCAAACAAATCTTCGTTTTTCAAAGGAGACATTTCAAAAATGATTTGTGAAAATCCCTATTTTAATCACTATAATTAGTGTTAATTAAAACTAGGCGTCACATTATGGTATCAGAGCAGTCGACCCTAACCGGATCTGGGGTTATGACCCGACTGTGTCTTCTCTATGTGATCTCTGTGTTTGTGTGAATTATTTGAAATGTTTTTGAATAAGATAGTTAGATCCAAGATCTCGTGAGAAAGAAATAACTCTTACTTAGCCCTGTGGTAGGGTATGCCATATGGTTTTTCTTTTGATCCAATGATCTCAAGTTGGATTCTTGATTGATGTTTGGTTGTTTAAAGAAAAACTTTTCTTGGTATGGCCATGGTATAAGTAGGATGATATATTATGTTTGTGTTTGATCTATATACATGATTATGAAGTGATTTGTTTAACTTGATCATAGAAATTGGTTTGAGTTCATTTGGATGTTTATGTTAAAAGTTATGATCCATCGAAGTTTGAGAACTAATTTGCAAATTTTGGAAATTTCAGGGACGGTTCTAAAATTTAAGACTTTATGTGGTAAGATTAAAGTTCTTGATGATATAAGATCATAGAAGTTGGTTTTGGTTTGGTATCAATTGGATTTAGTGTACCTCTATCTTTGTTGTGGTATGCTTAGGGTTTCAATTAAAACCTTAATGGATGTTGTGTTGTTGGAGTACCACGAGATTTGAGGACTTTAGTTAGCGTTAATGTGAGATAGATTCCTAAATAAGTATTTTGATTTTGGTTTATAAGTTACAATCAAATTAGGTTTGATTTGTGGATTCTAAATAATATTTTGAAGCTCTTAACAATTAGATTGTAATTCCTCAATTTTAATGTTACTTTTGGATTTGAGTCGATTTCTAGGATTTTAGTGTGAGTTCGAGGAAGTTCTAGTATTTAATTGATCCTTCCCGAGGGTTATCTGTTGAGTTTATAGATGGAGAGTAAATTTGAAGGTGTAATGATCATATTAGTGTTATAAACCGCGTTATTGAGGTTATTAATGATCCTAGGTATTTGATGGATTAGTGGGATGATAATCTTGAATTTTGTTATGAGTTTTATTTGAGTTATTAGAGATGATTTGACATGGAATTAGTCTTCTTAATTGTGTTTGAATATTTTGATGAGGGGAAATATGATTAGGCTATGATTTTGTTTAAAATTTGGATTTGGTAAGAAGTCTAAGATTCTAAGTTATTTGAATGGACTTGTAGAGTGTGTTCAGGTGAAATAAACGAGTTTAATTACACGGTGTATGAGCAAGAGATTTGAAGGATCATACTAGTGTTGATCATACTAGTGTTTAATTATAGAGATTACTATAAATTTGAGTCGTTTGGTGATGATAAATTATTATTTTGAAATATTTGTTTGTGAGTATTTAATTACTAATTATCATTTTGATCGAGGAATAATATTTTATGCTCTTTACATTTGTTTTTGTTGTTGTTGTTGTTTATCTTTCTATCTTGATTATAGTTTTGAACTTTGCATGCAAAGTAAAATGCATTACTCTGTATCGCGTTTCAACATCATTCTGAGCTTCTTTATATCGTTCTTACTTTCCGTTACCACCTTTGGGGGCATGGTAGACTTACCAAGGAAGTGATGGAAATTAAATTCTCCTTCAAGTATCTTACTTGGAAAGGTTGTCGAAATCCAATTCAGTAAGGTTCCTTTTTCCCCGAAAATTGATACTGTCTCCATTAACAGCTCATCAATTAGTCATGCTAGTTTTGTTCTAGCTAAATTTCAATTGTCCCTTATGTTAGGAATTTTCTTCCTCATTGCTCTTATTACTCATGGTAGTATTAGACAATTGATTTAACCAAAGTCACGGTCACCTATTGATATGAATGTTCTACTCTTATTTCGAAATTCATTATGACTTCTTCTCACTGAGTCGTCAGGTTTATGGATTTCTGGAACATAGATTTCTTAGTCATATTGCTATAAACACCTCTAATTCTAGTTAGAAGTGATTTAGTCTGATCTCTAAGTCAGACTCACCTTCTCAAGATATGATTTGATCGATGTCTCGTTTTATAACTTCAATTTTCTTGAAATCACAAACAACTCATTATTAATTTTTTTTTTTCGATCCAATGGAAGTTCTCGTGGAGAGAGAAACTTTAGTAGACTCGTGATTGTAAATATGTGTCTGTACAACGCATTTTTTTTTACTCACGAACCTATTGAAGATTCTTTCTGCATAATGACTATTCATTTATCCTTCTAGTTGGTAAATTCTCCTTTGTACTTCTTATGAAAGTAAAGGATAGAAATCCTTTTTGAAAAGTTTCTCTTCAAATTTCTAAGAACATTGCCTCATCATTTGTCTGTTGGTATTTGTTAATTATTGACCAGTCACAAACTTCCTCTTTTAAAAATGTCATCTACGTCTGTTCTTCCTCATAGTAGGAGAAATATTTTATCGAACCTTTTATAATACAAAAACTTTTGGTGTACCTTCTAGTATCATTTTGAATTGAGATCAAAGGTCTATACCTCGATTTTGAGCAACGTCGGCATGAAGCCATAGAGACGAAGTTGAAAATGAGTTAAGTTTATAATCCTTAGACTGATGGACAGTCTGAGCAGACCATTCAATCATTGGAAGACCTGCTGAGTGTCTGTGTTGAAACCATCTGAGAACTGGGATTAATTCGGGTCTTGGTGTATATGTTTAGGATAATGCATGAAATAAGTTGTATGAAGTTTGTTATGATTACAAATTGCCCATAATTGTTTTATTTTGCCTATGTGAATTGTATGAATTGTTTAGTTAGAATTTTGGTGAATTATGTGGTTTATGTAATTAAAAACCCTAATTGCTGATGTTGTGCTAAATGGTTGCCTTAGCCTGTACTGAAAGAGTATAAGACAATGTCAATCTTAGATAAATACCTGGATGGGTTAATTATGATAGTTGTTTAATGATGGTTAAATTCATGTCATCATGGAAGAATGGATTTTATGGATATAGGAATCAAGTCAATAGTGGATGAATTTTATCCATAGGAATCAAAGTATAGTTAGTAAGTGAGAAGTTAAGTTTGAAAATATTGTAGGATATGTATAATGCTCCAAATTTTGGTGACTTGTGACGTATAATAAATGTTGAGTGCCAACTTGATGTAAGAGATACCACTTTGGTAAAATTAGACGACTTTAAGTAATAGTTGGCGATTGATGGAAATGTGTTAGTTTTAATTGTTTATGATATGAGATTCGAATTTAGAAGGACTATAAGTGTTGAGATTAAGTTGGATAAATTCTAGGGTGAATTGTAGTAATTTTTCTTTTAAGGGCATTGTAGATATATTAGACATTAGGGAAATGAGTGATTTGGTTTTTAGTTGTTGATGTTGCTTAAGTTGGATTGGAACGATCATATGATTGGATGTTAGTTAGGTTAAATTCGGATTCAGATGTAAAGGGAGACTTGTCTTATGAGTGTTTCTTTGTTAAGATAAAAGGCAGAATGACGAAATAACTACAAGTGAAGTATATTACTTCAATCAAAATATCTTGGGCAGTAGTCGCTGGAGTTACTATGTGGGATATACAAGTGTAGACATGGGAATAGCACCCATATCTCTTTTGAGATATATCAAATTTCGGGGACAAAATTTCTGTAAGAGGGGTAGTGTTGTAACATCCCTGTTTTTACGTATATGTTTAATTGCTTTATTAAGAGTAATTAATTTTGTAAATGATTAATTTTGTTTATTTTTTATTTTTTATTATTTGGTTTGGGTAATTTTATTTACTCATTTAAATTATTTTATTGGGTGCATTAACACTGTGATCCTACAGTGTATGCACGCTTGCAGGACAATAATATTACGTTATTGTCACTATTAGTATTTGTTTAGAAAAATATTTCAAAACAGTATGATTGAAAGAAATTTATTTTCATATTTTACTCTATTTAATTTTAGATTTGAAATATGTTAGTTTAAAAGTAATCAGAGATTAATTGTGGATCATTGATTTCCTTGGTTGATAAATTCAACCATCAATTTCTATCCTATTTCAAATTTTGAAATTATTTATTTTTCCCTCATTACCTTTAGATCCGAAGTTTAAAAACAAATCCTTTCTTTTTACTCAATCTCAACCACTTATTTTGTACCTATCACCAACTAAAGAAAAGAAATTAAATGAAAAGTGAAATTTTCCTCTCCTTGGCTGTTATTCACGCATGTCCCCCTCCCCCTCTTTTTTTCTTTTTCTTCTTCCTTTCCCCTTTTCTCTCTAAACTCCATTTTCTTCTCCTCTATCTCTTGTCCAGCAGATGCGCGCCGCCCCTAGGAGCCGCCGCTGGCCAGTGCAAGGGAGAAGACCGTGTGAAATGCCGTCCTCCACAGCGCGAAACACCATCCCTGCCACGTTCAATCCGGTAAGCTGCCATCCATGGTGATTTTCGAACCCAACCTTCCTAGTTTAAGCTTCTTCTTCTTCTCCTTGAGCTTACTCTCGATTTTGGCTCATGGTTGCTTCAGAACGTGGACGCTGCCGCCCACTGCCACTAACAGTTTTCCCACTTTCCTTGTCTATTTTCAAGAACCCCCAATTTTCCCCAATCTCAAACCCTGGTCTTTTGATTTCATATTTTGATTTTGGAAATAATTGGTGTTTTATGAAATTGGAGTCATGATTAAGTGTTTCCCTAAACCAATTTTGTCAATCTCTTGTTAGTTTGATTTTCCCCCAAATTTTCATCATGAACCTAAAAACCCCAAATCTGTTTTGATTTAATTTAGTGTGGTTTTTGAGAAATTAAGTATATTAGTGAGTTAAATATATAGTGTTGAGGATGAGTAATTAATTTTGTGAATTGTCTGATTGTTTCAATGCTTGGGTCATTTCTCTGTGATGTTATTCGTGTTCGTGCTTGCTTTGGGGAAGCAGAAATTGCTCTTGGGAACCAATTAGAGCTGACTGCATGGCTGTGAAGTTCCAGAAAAACCTCCGAACGCCTTAAAAGGTGGGGGAAGATTATATGTTAAAAGTAGTTTGGGGTATATGCGGGTTAGTATAACTGCTTAGGAATATTGGGAATTGTTTTATATGTTTCTCAATATTTTTCCTTAATATTTTGATTGTCTGTGTAATTTTAGGATCTTAGTTATACCTTATTGTAACTGTTTAGATTTAATTTAGCGCTATGCTAAATTGGATCTTGTTGATTTGGCGTAAGGTTCTAATTCAAGAACCTTACTTAATTATTTTTTTGGAACTCGCGTACGCTAAGCATTGGATTTAATTCCGTGTAATTCGGACTCTAAGTATAAGCCTCTTGATACAATCGTTAAGTCGTTTAGGGACTTTTGTGAATTGCATTTGTTTCTGAACTCAGATTCGGGAGGTGTTGGAATGTATGTATTTTTAGTTGGTATCAATTTTTACTTCTTGAATTTATTAATTCAAGATTAAGGTTTATCCTTATTTATGTTTTGTTAATTCTTGGGCTCGAAACTGATTTATTATATGGTATTGAGGAATTTTTGGAATGAATATACTAAATTATTTAATAGTTGGGGAATTTCAAATTATTCGTCCTTGGATGTTTTAAAGTTATGAATTTATTTAATTTTAAGCACCAAATATTATTTGCAACTATTATTATGTATTTTATCCAAAGTGAGTCTAAATGGTAATTTATCGAGTCCAATCAGTTTATCGATGCGCGTACTCTTAAATAATTAATTTTAGCCTAAGTAAGCTTTAATTTAAAGCATCCAAATGAATTTGAGTTAAAAAGAATAATTTTGGCTAATGGTCTATTCGAGCCCGATTATTACCAATAACTGTTTTTATATTGATACCGACGCTTTGGAACGTATTAGCTCCTACCCTGTGTCTTCGGACAACATTCCAACCTAATCATAGTCATTGTCGTTCTGGAGGCATAGACACCTATTTATAGGATATTAGGGGACTGTGTGGGAACCACGGAGACCTCGGGGATAGTCAGGCGTGGATCCTGCCAATGGTCTGGTGTATGCATCACCGGTACCGGTGGAGACCTAGATAGCAGGGCTATCTTGAAACTCCATTGAACTAAATATTATTTAGATTGTAAGTACTCTCGTGTGAAAGGGCTGCGGAGATGGCTGTTAGCGTACTCCATTTGGGACTTGTGCACTGAATTGTTTACGTATATTACCTGAATGCTATCTCGATAGAACATTATGACAACAATAGTCTCCTGGAGCAAAGTATAGGTCGAAGTCTTAGGCATGCATTCGAGCATCAGCCCTTTCTAAAATTATATATTTATTTTATGAACGTATCCCTATATATATGTATCCATTTGATTGTTTGTTTGTCGTCGCATACCCATATCTACGTTATGAGCTTGGCATAGAATCTTACCTCCATTTGTGTTTCTACTTTCTTCTTGTGTATGTGAGTAGCTGATTCTGATGGCTACACTGTACGTGGGACCGAGATGACTGATGGTTGATGATGCATCACGTGGACTTTTGCTTCTTTTGGAGGATCCTGTGCTGGAGAGATATTCTTGAGAATCCTCTTTTATTTTGTGTTGTATATATATTAAGGAAAACTTTGATGTATCAGCCGTGATGGCAGTTTCCTGTTTTTATACTTTATGTTTATTTTATTTTACTAATGAAAACTTCCGCGTACGTATGAAAATCAATTTCGGATTACTGTATCTATAATTTTCTAAGTCTTCATTTATGAATGAAGTCTTTTTATTTATTTTTTTCTACCCCTGGTAGTTGATGTAAGACCAGAGACCAAGAAATTGGTTTGAATTAAGTTTTGACATTGTAAATTGTCATCAGGTTTTCCGATTTGAAACAAATCTTCGTTTTTTAAAGGAGACATTTCGAAAATAATTTGTGAAAATATCTATTTTAATCACTATAATTAGTGTTAATTAAAACTAGGCATCACACTTACTATTGCATAAATTTTAATATTATTTGTTTTCTCTTCTAACTTATAATAATAGCGAAGTTTTTTCTCACCACCCTCATCCAAACTTTTTTTTTATCATCGGTTTTATTTAATGATATTATAATGAAATATTTATAATTATAATTAATATCATTTTTATAATTTAAAATATTATGATATTATAATTATAATCATTTTAATTATTATGATATTATAATCATTTCATTGGTCTTGATTTATATGGTGGTATAAAAATGAGATCAAATATCAATTTTATGCATAAGGGTTGTATATATATTATCCACTGCTTCCTTAGAAATGAATCTGACTTTTTTCTTGGATGAAAAATAAGCCAATTGGAGAACGCCAGAGTCCGTTAAGTTATCAAACAATTGAAGCTATTACAGTGCTTCATTGTGAAAGGGAGCATTTTTGACTAATAATATTCTTATATTCTTTTTTCCTCACACCCATTTTTATACAGAAACTATTCATCTTCACCGAGTTCTATCCTTTTCATTTGCTTTTGAAATAGTCAGTATTAGACCATACTCAGATCAGGTATATAAACATCTGCAATATAAAAAAAATTCCACTGTTAGGACTGTTTCTTCTATGATCTGCAATCTACTGGCTATAGAGGTTACATACTTACATTAATGTTTGTATATTTTAAATTTTGAATGGAATGCCCTTTGCTACCAAAAATGTCCATTCAAAGATTCATTCACAAACTCAATCTTTATACTTTTAAAAATGTCCCTCTTATTATTTTTCACGTTTTAACTATTTATGCAGAAAAATTAACCAAAATCAAAATTGTAGTTAGTAAAATTGGAACCATTACAAATGAGTTTCATGTGCCAGAATTAGGAATTTTAGTAGGCGAACACAATATGATTATATAAGTCTTCATATAAATAAAAATGATTGCATGTCGATTCTCCTAGGAGTTTAATGTATTATTTAAAGATTAAATTTTTCAAGATACTTTTCTTTTTACAAATTTATTAGATTATTAAATAATGCTAAAAAATTATCTACAAGGGTGTTTTCTTTATATTGTTCAATAAGTTTGAAATGTGACAACTATAGAAAGTGATGTTCTAATAATTCAAAGAAGCCTACATACTCAGTGAACTATGAGATGCTTCACCGTATGTTCTAAGGAAGCACAAAAATATAACGCTAATTAAATAAGTTCTTATAGTTTACAAATGATGATGACTAATGGTGTGCTAACTTTGTTCTGTTAATGATAGAGGCTGATTACATATTTGTGCAACCCATGCCTAACATAGCTTATAGAGGACATCCGGTTGCTTTAGCATTTTATTTTATATTATGCTTAATTATAATGAAAAAAAAACATAAGGAGGTTTTACTGTGAAGAAAATGAAAAATCACATTTTTACTATTTTTGTTATTAATCCTCTCCAGGGATGATTGATGGTTGTTCCCTTTCTTGATTGTTTGGACCCACTTTTATAGTTTCATTCATCATTTCTGGATTCCTTCTTAAAAACAGTTGATGCTTTGTACCATGATAGAACTTATAGATGGATCATAGGAATGTCTCAAAGTGGATCTTGATAAAGTAAGATGTTTAAGTGAGCAATAGGAGCACTGGGATGATATAATTCATGGAAAAGAAATTGTCAAGCACTTAGTATAATTTATGTGTTGACTTGCCCATATTTTTTATTAAAGTTTAATATTTTCTCTCTTAATAATTTAATTTACCAATTTCTGTGATGGTGGGATTTGCTTGGATTGTCAAGCATGATTGCTCTTAATAGAAGGTTATGATTGCTAAGAGGTCTTTTGATGAGGAGAGTTGAATTAGCAGTAGTTGTTGAAATGTCTTCTTCCAAGCTTAAGGAATTCAAGATTGAGAAATTTGACCGAAAGTTTCAGTTTGTTTAATGTTTTATTAATTTCTTTGGAATAATTATAAAGCTAACATCTTAGTAGTTATTGTAACACCCCAGTTTTTACTGTTTTTCAATATCAGTACAACCTATTCGTTTATATTATTTTATTTGGAGTGATTACTTATCTGAATGTTTATTTTTATATGGTTTGGTTTGAGTAATTTTATCTACTCATTTAAAATTATTTTATTGAGTACATCAGCATTGCTTTATTTCAGTGTATGCACGTGACTAGACAATAATATTATGTTATTATCACTATTATTATTTGTTTAGAAAAATATTTTAAATAATATGATACAAAGGAATTTATTTTCAGATGTTACTCTATTTAATTTTAGATTTGAAAATAAATTAGTTTAGCATTAATTGGAGGTTAATTTTGGATCAGAAATTTTCTTGATTGATAAAATCAACTATTAATCTTTACTCTAATTGAAGTTTTTAAATTATATATTTTTCACTCATTATTTTTTAAATCGAAGGGCCAATATTAGTTCTTTTTTTTTAGACTCAATCTTAACCACTTATTTTCTACCTACACACTAAGTACTTGAAAAGTAAATAAATGCAACCCAAAGTCCCCTCCCTTCCCCGTAAGTACGCGACATTTTCCTCCCTTCTCACTTTTCTTTCTTCTTTCTTATCCTTTCTTCTTCTTCTTCTCCCTCCCTTCAACTTCATCTTCCTCCTTCTCACCACACCAGCCGCGCGACCACCGCCCCTGCACCACCGCCGGCCGCCACTCGCCAGCACAAGGGAGGAAACGCGCGACGTTCGCGTCCCTGCATGCTCCGGTCGCTGCTCCACCGCGCGGAACGCCGCCCTCCGCCACTTTCAGATCGGTAAGCCACCACTTCAATGGTGGTTTTCCACCATTTGAGTTCATTTTAGTTTCCTTTCTTCTTCCTTTGATCTTATTCTCTCTCTTTTGGCTCTTGGTTGATGTAGAACCACCACGAACCGCCGTCAGCCGCCGTCTTCACCGCCGTCAGTCGCCACCGCGGACCCACAGCGCCACCATGTTCTTTTTTTTTTCTTCCTTGTGGGTGAGTGATTCTCCCCTTATCATGTTAAGTTTCAAAACCCCAAATCTTTGAAAACCCTAACTCTTGATTTTGGCTTTAAACTTTGAAATTAACTGTATATTGAAGCAATTGGGACTATCAAATTGATGAATTCCAATGCCAATTTCATATTCCTCTGAGCAAATCTCATTTTCCCCAATTTCACTCAAAACCCTAACTTTTCATTTTACCCAAATCACGAAATCGGTTATGTTTTAGTATAATTAGGACTTTTAATTGATGATTTCTAAATTCGGTTTCATGATTCTCTAGTCAAATCAATTTTTCCCCAAATTGTGTTATGAACCATTAGCCCCAAATATGTTTTTTCTTTGAAATTGGATCTGTTTTGTGAAATTAAGTGTTCACATCCAATTAGAGTGTGTGTTTGATGATGAGTAATTGATTGCTTGATTTTATGGTTGTTGCAAAATGTTTGGACTCCCTTGCTGGGACGTTGATTGTGATTGTCTTGCATTGAGAAACATGTTTTGCGTTATTGGGAGCTGATAGGAGTTAACTGCGCAAGTTTCAAGGTTTAACTGCGCAAGTTTCAAGGTGTTAAAGGAACTCGGGGCATCATTGAGAAGGAAACTAACTGTTGAATGCATCAAGGAGAGGATCTTTTTCTAGTCTACAAAGGTAAATGGGAGTTTACCTAAGGAGTTACTAGTAATCATATACTTAATCATGTGGTTTGCCTATGTTGATTTAAAAATATATTATGTTGATGTTAGTAGATTATTAGAAATATTATGTGTTGTTGAGTTATTTAGAATATATATATATATATATATATATTTGATTTGATAAATTGTCTATGTTATTGTTTTACTGAGACTGGTTGAAGCATGATAGTAGGCTTTGATTGTGAATGGAAAAATTAAGTCATAAACTGTGCTAGTACACAAAAAATTGAGGAAAATGGTTTTGGCTTTCTTTGGAAAGTGAAAAGAGGAAAATGGAAAGGAACTAGACTTCCGTGCTGAGATTCGGACTAGATTCTGATTTCTGGGAAGTCGGACCAGCATTCCTACTGAACAGAACCTAGAGTTCCGAGATGTCGGACTAGTATTCGTTTAAGAAAGAGATTTTGAAACCTTTAATGATGTGTTAAAATTCCAAAATTGATATTAAAAGTCTAATTAATATATGAAAGATGATCTAGCAGACGTGCTGTTGTTTATCGAGCTACAGTGTCACACTGGGTGAACTGACAAACTGGATAGTTACGGACTAAAGACCTACTCCTTATCTTTGGGTCTTAAGGGACATTCGGGTTCAAAAACATACAGGATTTCCGGGGCGTAGCACCCTCGGGTCATAGAAATCGGTACCCCTGCTCGAAATGTACTCTATCAGGAACTATTCTGTATAATTTAGGTGATACGCGAAATCTTAGAACAATTGGGGAAAGGACCCAGTTGAGGGGCCACCCAACGTGAAACAATTGTGTTATAGGAATTATCGCGGTCTATCATGCTTGATGAAGGGAAGTTAGGATCTCCAGACATTGTGTCTTAGAAAGTGGATATTGAAGTGTTAAGACATAATTTAAGAAAGATTTTTCTATTTTAAATCCTGTTGTGATATTTATAATTGTTATACTATGCATTTGTCATTTTTATACTGCTTATGTTAAGTATATGATTACTATGATAACTCATATATTGGTATCTCACCTTTGTATTATTTCTGTTTGGTTTCTATTTGTGGTATTTTGGTTTGAGTGTACAGTTAATGCAGAGGAGTTCTCTGTCCCACTCGGAGGGATTGGTCCCAACTTATGAAGAAAGTTGAGTTACTGGAATAACCATGGGGTCTTTTCCAGTAAGAGTCTCATAGTATGACCAGCTTAGTCTATCGAGTCAAGTTTAGTTTTGGAGAAGTTTCATATTTATTTGTATTATAGCTTTGAGAGTCTTTTATTGGATTACTGCTATGTTTATGAATGTCTTTTAGAACGACCAGCTTAGGTTTTTAAGACATTGCTGATTAATGATAGTATGTATGTTTATGGCTCGGAGAGCCTTTCTTTTGGATGAAAATATAAATAAATTAACAGGTGTTTTGTTTGGGATCTTGAAATTACAGAGAAGACTCTGTCGAAATTTTTTGTAAAAGTTTTAGATCGATATCCAAGTATTTTTCTAAAGAAAATAGACTTGCCAGGCTAAGATTGTAAGCCTGTGCGCCGGTAACGGCTTAGGGTTTTTGGGTTGTGACAAGATTTATATACATGACCAGAATCTATACAGTGATAGGTGAAAATGTGGGGTTACTATTTTCAACCGTAACTGCAGGAAGAAAAAAAATATTCATACTCATTTTTTTTTACGTTTAAGTAATTATATAAATTATTTTTTTTCCCGAAAGCAACCAGTCTTACTTTTTATTTAATAATGTTTTTACGAAATTGAGTTAGTCATGTAATGCCCAAGGGGGTGTTACATTAGTGGTATCAGAGCTGGTCGAGTCTTTCTGGAACCTTGGGGAATATATAGGTCTGTTATGTTTTTGTCGTGTGATCTCTGGTTGGACCTTGATTGAATTGTTTCCCTGTTGAAGCAATGTGTGTTGACACACAAGTATATGTTTTCTTGATGGGTTTCCAATGGTTTTGTATTGTGGGAAACTGTAGCTTTTAAATGTTGCTTTGGTTCGTGTGTGACACATTCGATTATCCTTGTGGATCGTGTCAGACATTTGAAACAAGGTGCCTGTTGTAAAGGATTTTCTAGGAGTGTTCCCTGGAAATATTCTAGGTTTACGGTTAGCAAAGGATATTGATTTTAGATTGATCTAGTTTCTAGATTCTGTCATATCTCTGTCGCTTTGTGTAGGATTTTGCCTACTAAGTTAAATCGAGTTAGACTACTTGATTCAACTGGAAGATCTGTGGTCTGAACAATTTGTTAGACCGAGTGTTTTCCGTAGGAAGCACCAATGTTGTGTGAAGGTTCGTGACTCCATGTGGATTTCTGACAACTCAAAGAAGTAATGATTAAGAACAAGTATTTTCTGTCGTGCATAATTGATTTGATAGATCAATTGCAAGAAGTCGTCGTATACGCAAAGATCGACTTGAGGACGAGTTATCGCCAAATTTGAGTGAGGACCTATCTAAGATTTTGGAGTCGTTGACTCAGCTTATGAGGAAATATCAACTCTTTGTATGTCTGAGAGACTAACCAAGTTGTCCGTGATCTTGCCCGATTCAAAGTGACCATACTAAACGTGTCTGGAAAGACTTGTGTACTTGTTGGGACCAAGGCGAATCGATCTGAATCTTCAACCTTGAATGAGTGTCTCATGTTTAAGAAAAACTCTTCACTGTACTATTTGATTATTTATGAACTTGTAAGTTGACATTTGTTCCTCGAGTTCCTATGATCGTATTAAACAATCACAACGACCAATTTCGTAAGTATCGAACAGACTTTTCTGATGTTGATTTGAAATCTATCAGGATTCATACCTCGGTTATGTTAGTCTGTGATTTAAATCTATTCTAATGGATTTCCCTGTATGTGATAAAATTGTGCTCATACTTCTAAATAACCCTCAGTGTATTAGACATTCGAGTGGATTGATTTGGTAATATTCACTGGCCTGGATATTTTCACATTTTGTTGAAAGAATTTGTTATGACTATTTATTGAGTTGTAACACAGATAACTTCATGAACAGAAGTTTCTTGATGAACTTAATCTAGTCACTTTTACTTTTGGTAGATGTGATTCAGTCTGATTTTTGGCCAGACTATTTTCCTTTTAAATCATCGTTTTGTAAATTCCTTATACTAATTGAATCCTCTTGAGGTTAGGAACTGTTTCTCTTTTGATTTCCTGATCCAATGGAAGTTCTTGTGAAAGAACGAACTTAAAGAGAGTCATGTTTGTAAGAATGTACCGGCCATTTTTACACTCACGATCCTATTCAAGAATCTTTTTACATACTGGATATTCTTGTGTCTTTCTGGTTGATGAAATTTTGTGTCAGATTTTTGTGAAGGCAAGATTAAGAGATTTTCTCTCTTGAAAAATTTCTTTCCGTAATTTTCAAAGCCATGTTTTATTGCAATTCGATAGAACCTACTATTTTTTTTATCAATATGATCCTATATCGTTTCAATACGTCATTGACGTGCGACCTATCTCATGAGTCATGAGGATGGGTATCTGATCCATATCAGGATGTCAGAGTTAGTCGAGTACAGTGAAAAAGAGATAACTTGATGGTTGAGACCTTTCTTGCTAAGATGATGACGTCACAATGAATTTCGTTATGTGTTTACCGAAGACCTCTAAGTGTCTTGATTAGTTTCGAGTGATTGTGGATAGGCTAACGAAGTCGACACCCTTCTTACCGGTTAAGATCCACTATGCAGTGGAGAAGCTAACTGAAGTATGTATCAGAGGGCTGAACATGCTTCATGGAGTATCTTACAACATCGTTCCAAATGAAGACCCGAAGTTTACCAACGTTTGTCGGTAAAGTCGGTTGTAAGTGTTGAGGACCAAGTTGAGGCTAAGTCCAAACTGATCACCTTCAACTCAATGAGTAAGAAACGATCAAACCTTAGAAGGTGGATAAGGAGTAAGTGTAGTATTTAAGTACGATCGTATGTGTGGAAGATTAAGATGAAATTGTTAAGGACAAGAAGTATGAATTAAGGATAAGGGATTAACTTTTGAGGATCAATATAATGAAAAATAAGAATGAAATGTGTTATTAAGTTACAAAAGTCATCTAAGGGAAAGTGAATACGGGAAGTACAATGTAGAATCTTGGGATTAGGATGTAATTACAAGATCCTGTCTAGTTTTCGAGTCATTAAATTTTGAGGACGAAATTTTTTTTTAAGTAGGGTAGTAATGTAACATCCCGGTTTTTACTGTTTTTCAATATCAGTACAACCTATTCGTTTATATTATTTTATTTGGAGTGATTACTTATCTGAATGTTTATTTTTATATGGTTTGGTTTGAGTAATTTTATCGACTCATTTAAAATTATTTTATTGAGTGTGTCAACACTGCTTTATTTCAATGTATGCACGTGACTAGACAATAATATTATGTTATTGTCACTATTATTATTTGTTTAGAAAAATATTTTAAATAATGTGATACAAAGGAATTTATTTTCAGATGTTGCTCTATTTCATTTTACATTTTAAAATAAATTAGTTTAGCATTAATTGGAGGTTAATTTTGGATCAGAAATTTTCTTGATTGATAAATTCAACTATCAATCTTTACTCTAATTGAAGTTTTTAAATTATATATTTTTCACTCATTATTTTTAGATCCAATGGCCAATATTAGTTCTTTTTTTTAAGACTCAACCTCAACCACTTATTTTGTACCTACACACTAAGTACTTGAAAAGTAAATAAATGAAACCCAAAGTCCCCTCCCTTCCCCGTACGTACAGGACATTTTCCCCCTTTCTCATTTTTCTTTTTTCTTCTTCTCCCTCCCTTCAACTTCATCTTCCTCCTCACCACACCAGCTGCGCGACCACCGCCCCTGCACCACCGCCGGCCGCCGCTCGCCAGCACAAGGGAGGAGACGCGAGCCATTCGCATCCCTGCATGCTCCGGTCGCTGCTCCACCGCGCGGAACGCCGCCCTCCGCTACTTTCAGACCGGTAAACCACCACTTCAATGGTGGTTTTCCACCATTTGAGTTCATTTTAGTTTCCTTTCTTCTTCCCTTGATCTTATTCACTCTCTTTGGCCTCTTGGTTGATGTAGAACCACCACGAACCGCCGTCAGCCGCCGTCTTCACCGTCGTCAGTTGCCACTGCGGACCAACAGTGCCACCATGTTCTTTTTTTTTTCTTCCTTGTGGGTGAGTGATTCTCCCCTTATCATGTTAAGTTTCAAAACCCCAAATCTTTGAAAACCCTAACTCTTGATTTTGGCTTTAAACTTTGAAATTAACTGTGTATTGATGCAATTGGGACTATCAAATTGATGAATTCCAATGCCAATTTCATATTCCTATGAGCAAATCTCATTTTCCCCAATTTCACTCAAAACCCTAACTTTTCATTTTACCCAAATCACGAAATCGGTTATGTTTTAGTACAATTAGGACTTTTAATTGATGATTTCTAAATTCGGTTTCATGATTCTCTAGTCAAATCAAATTTTCCCCAAATTGTGTTATGAACCATAAGCCCCAAATCTGTTTTTTTCTTTGAAATTGGATCTGTTTTGTGAAATTAAGCGTTCGCATCCAATTAGAGTGTGTGTTTGATGATGAGTAATTGATTGCTTGATTTTCTGGTTGTTGCAAAATGTTTGGACTCCCTCGCTGGGACGTTGATTGTGATTGTCTTGCATTGAGAAGCATGTTTTGCGTTATTGGGAGCTGATAGGAGTTAACTGCGCAAGTTTCAAGGTGTTAAAGGAACTCGGGGCATCATTGAGAAGGAAACTAACTGTTGAATGCATCAAGGAGAGGATCTTTTTCTAGTCTACAAAGGTAAAGGGAGTTTACCTGAGGAGTTACTAGTAGTTATATACTTAATCATGTGGTTTGTCTATGTTGATTTAAAAATATATTATGTTGATGTTAGTAGATTATTAGAAATACTATGTGTTGTTGAGTTATTTAGAATATATATATTTGATAAATTGTCTGTGTTATTGTTTTACTGAGACTGGTTGAAGCATGATAGTAGGCTTTGATTGTGAATGGAAAATTAAGTCATAAACTGTGCTAGTACAAAGAAAATATTGAGGAAAATGGTTTTGGCTTTCTTTGGAAAGTGAAAAGAGGAAAAGTGGAAAGGAACTAGACTTTCGTGCTGAGATTCGGACTAGATTCTAATTTCTGGGAAGTTGGACTAGCATTGCTACTAAATAGAACCTAGAGTTCCAAGACGTCGGACTAGTGCTCGTTTAAGAAAGAGATTTTGAAACCTTTAATGATGTGTTAAAATTCCAAAATTGATATTAAAAGTTTAATTAATATATGAAAGATGATCTGGCAGACGTGCTGTTGTTTATCGATCTATAGTGTCACACTGGGTGAACTGACAAACTGGATAGTTACGGACCAAAGACCTACTCCTTATCTTTAAGGGACATTCGGGTTCGAAAACATACAGGATATCAGGGGCGTAGCACCCTCGGGTCGTAGAAATCGATATCCCTGCTCGAAATGTACTCTATCAGGAACTATTCTATATAATTTAGGTGATATGCGAAATCCTAGAACAATTGGGGAAATGACCCATTTGAGAGGCCACCCAACGCGAAACAATTGTGTTATAGGAATTATCACGGCCTATCATGCTCGACGAAGAGAAGTTAGGATCTCCGGAGATTGTGTCTTAGAAAGTGGATATTGAAGTGTTAAGACATAATTTAAGAAAGATTTTTCTATTTTAAATCCTATTGTGATATTTATAATTGTGATACTATGCAATTGTCATTGGTATACTGCTTATGATAAGTACATGATTACTATGATAACTCATATATTGGTATCTCACATTTGCATTATTTTTGTTTGGTTTCTATTTGTGGTATTTTGGTTTGAGTGTACAGATGATGCAGAGGAGTTCTCTGTCTCACTCGGAGGGATTGGTCCCAACTTATGAAGAAAGTTGAGTTACTGGAATAACCATGGGGTCTTTTCCAGTATGAGTCTCATGGTACAACCAGCTTAGTCTATCGAGTCAAGTTTAGTTTTGGAGAAGTTTCATATTTATTTGCATTATGGCTCTGAGAGTCTTTTATTGGATTACTGCTATGTTTATGAATGTCTTTTAGAAAGACCAGCTTAGGTTTTTAATACGTTGATTAATGATAGTCTGAATGTTTATGGCTCGGAGAGCCTTTACTTTGGATATAATGTGTATGGCTCGGAGAGCCTTTCTTTTGGATGAAAATATAAATATATTAACATGTGTTTTGTTTGGGATGTTGAAATTATAGAGGAGATTCTGTCGAAATTTTTTGTAAAAGTTATAGATCTGTATCCAAGTATTTTTTAAAGAAAATAGACTTGCCAGGCTAAGATTGTAAGCTTGTGCGATGGTAATGGCTTAGGTTTTTAGGTTGTGACAAGATTTATATACATTACTAGAATCGATACAGTGATAGGTGAAAATGTGGGGTTACTATTTTCAACCATAACTGCAGGAAGAAAAAAAAATATTCATACTCGTTTTTTTTTTAACGCTCAAGTACTTATATAAATTAATTTTTTTTTTCGGAAAGCAACCAGCCTTTCTTTTTATTTAATAATGTTTTTACGAAATTGAATTAGTCATGTAATGTCCAAGGGGGTGTTACAGTTATTAATACAAAAAAGGAGTGGGTAGAATAAGCTACCGGACTTCACTTTGAAGGTCTGCTCAAAATTATTAGAATGAGATTCATACAATTTAATTTTGAGATTGATTAAGCAAGTAATCTCTACACTCAACTTTGCTATAATGGTGATGATTTTGAAAAACCTTTTTGCTCTGCTAGGGTTTGGCTTGCATAAGGGTTTGCATGACTTGTACCATGGCCGTTGCTCCATGGCAATGCTTGTTCCCTGAATCTTTGGCTATTTCTCCCTGCCTTCCGCCCTCTACCTCTCCCTCTTCTCCGTCCTCCCCTCCTCTTCCGTCTACCCTTCCTTCTTCTTCTGTTGCGCAGCCTTTTTCTACACAAAAAAGTCCTTTGCACAGGCTTTGAAAAACTCCTGTGATGTCCCCTTTAGTCAGCTGCCTAAGCCGTGTACTAATGGTGATGTTCTTTCCATTAAGATCCCTGAAGAGGAGTATATAGCTGGTCTGGAAGAATGCAAGAAACACCTTCATGGTAGACTGATTCTTTCCAAGGGCGATAACCCCATCAAGAATCAAGACTTGAGATCCAAGTTATCCTCACCTTGGAAACCGATAGGACAATGGGATATGGTTTCCCTTGGCAAGGGTTTCTTTGAATTCTCTTTCTCTTCAATGGGTGATTTACGCAGTGTGCAAGCTATTGGTGTTTGGAACCTGCATCCAGGATGTCTAAGACTCTTCCCATGGTCTAAAGATTTTAATCCAGATTTGCAGCGGAATTCGAATGCTCAATGCTGGGTGAGATTCTATGGTCTGCTCCAAGAGTATTGGAGACCAAGAATCCTTTTTACTATTGCTGGAAGCATTGGCATACCAATTTGTTTAGATGATGCAACAAGTAGGAGAACTTTTGGCCATTTTGCCTGGGTTCTGGTGGATATAGATCTTAAAAGCACACTGCACGATCAGATTATGGTTGAAAGGGATGGATTTGCTTTCTATGTTAATTTAGATTATGAAAAACTCCCTCCTTTTTGCTCTTTCTGTAAATATATTGGTCATTCAATTGATGCTTGCAAGAACCAATTCTCGAATGTGAATGGCAAGAAGCAATCTTCTCAGAAAGCTAGACCTGCTGTAGGAAATCGAAGGGCAATTTATGTTGCAAAGCAGAAGATTGATGATATGGCTGGTAAAACAAATATTGTTGTTGGGGATAATATTAATCATGATGCTTCTGATCACAATGTTGTGACCAATGATCAAAATATCTCTTCTAAGGGAAAATAAAATGTCAATACAGGTGTGCAGGGTAATATTTTGAATAATCATGGCATTAATGATATTGTTGTTCCTGATACTCCGGTCCTTACTGGTCAAGATAATATCCCTCCTGAGGTGACTGTAGTTGGTAAAGAAAAGGCTAATGAAGTTGTGCAGGGAAATAAGACTTCTGTGGAGAAAGGAAAAGAGGTCCTTGTTGATCCTACAGTCCTTTCTGTTGAGGATGTTGTTGATAAGAATCTGTTCACAGGTGTTAATAATATTCCTTGGTCTGGAATGGGTAACCAATCAGTAATCCTTTGTTCTGATGATGCTGACTTTAATCAACCTCAGGGTTCTCCAGCTGCTGCATCTTCTTCCAGTGATCAAAGGAAAGGTCTTTCTGTGTCTCACATTTCAGATTCCCTATGCTCCAAGTCTCCAACAGATTTGCATGAAGGTGATTCTGTTTTCCATGCCTATCCCACTCCTCTAGGTAATTTGTCTTGCTTTCCTAGTCAAGTGGCTCAGGATTTGAGAATTGTTGGAAAATTCTAGGGAGATGATGATGAGGAAGCTACTGCTGATGGTGGCCTTTCGAATAGGACAGCTCAGGATAATGATGAATCTTTCAAGGCTGTCCTTTCTAAATCACAGAAGAAGAAACTTAAGCAAAAGTAGAAAATCCAGTTAAGGACTGTTAGTCATAGGCCTCCAATTAAGAGGACTTATGTTAGGAGAAAGCATAATAACTGACTTGCAAAGCAGTTACTGTCTTATTGTGTAGCAGTTATTGTCTTATTGTGCAGAATAGAAGTTAGTATAGCAGTTATTGAATTAGAATTCCTGTAACTGATAAATAAGAGAAAGGGGAGGGAAAGGAAGTAGGCAGTTATTCAGTAAAAGGAAGGTTAGGGAGAGGCTAGGCTCTCGAACTCCTAGTGGTTCTGTACTCCTTCTCTATACCTATTTCTCTCTGTAATTTCCTAATTCCTTGTACTTCATCTCTGTTTGGAAACTGTTTCCCAGAGATCTATCTATAATATTGAAGTATATTCAGTGAATCAATTGCATCTACAACCAGTTCTAACAACTGGTATCAAAGCACTCGTTTCTGGGAGTGTTTCATGGTTCTTACCCGAAGGATGGAAGCACGAATTGAGGCTCTGGAACGTGGGTTCGAGAATCAGAGGCGTGTTCTTGAGGAAGAGAGGGTGGAGAATAGAAGACAGTTTACTGAAATTCTGGAAATTCTGAATAGGGCTGTGCATAGCAGTGGACATCATGGTAGCAATACCAGTGAAGATGGTCATATTGATGAGGGTGAAGAATCGAATCACAAAAAAGAAAAATGGAGGAAACTCGAAATCCCTTTATTTTCGGGTGAAGATGCGTATGGGTGGGTGAACAAGATTGAGCGGTATTTCGATCTAAAGGGAGTCACAGATTCAGAGAGACTCCAGGCAGCCATGGTAGCAATGGAAGGAAAAGCCCTAAATTGGTATCAATGGTGGGAATTTTGTGCCTTGGATCCAACCTGGGAAGAATTTCGGACTGCATTGATGGAGCGGTTTCAACCATCTATAACTCAGAATCCATATGAGTTATTGATGAGTCTCAAACAAACTGGTTCAGTGGAGGAATATAGGGAGCAGTTCGAGTTGTATGCGGGTCCATTAAAAGGGGCTAATCCAGAATATCTCAAGGGAGTTTTCTTGAATGGGCTAAGTGATTTGATAAGGGCTGAATTGAAGTTACATACAATGAAGACTTTACCAGAAGTGATGGGGTATGCTCAGAGGGTTGATGAAAGAAATGCCCTCTTTAACAAAGGAAATTCTTGGAGTAATAAGGGGGTGGGTTCCAATAGGGGATATGCGAACACCAAGACAGTGACTTGGGAAATAGGAGCCAAGAATCAACAGTCTTCAGGGAGTAAGAACACCAATTCAAGCAATGCTTCTAACAGCCTCAACACTACGGGTTCTTTCAGGGGCAGAGGATTCAAGAAATTAACTGATGCAGAGGTGCAAGAAAAAAGAGCCAAAGGACTGTGTTTTCGTTGTGATGAAAAATTTGGGCCTGGTCATATATGTGCAAACAAACAGTTGCAAGTATTGATCCTAGAGGAAGATGATCAAGGTGGGGAAGAGGATGACAATGTTGAAAACCAGGAATTGGACCACAAGACCCTGCAGCTTTCCATGTACAGTATCACAGGTCTTACTTCGAAGAAATCTATCAAAATGTGGGGAGAGTTAGGAGGTAGGAAGGTGATTGTTTTGGTCGATTGCGGTGCTTCACACAATTTCATTTCCTCTGATATTGTTGAGGAGGAAGGTTTACAAGTAATACAAACATCTCCATATACTGTGGAGGTAGGAGATGGGAGGAGAATTAAGTGTGAAGGGGTTTGCCACAAATTAAACTTGCAAATTCAGGGATTAGAAATTCAACAAGATTTCTATATCTTTGAATTGGGTGGAGTAGATCTTGTGCTTGGAATGGAGTGGTTGGCCAGCTTAGGGGAAATTCGGGCTAATTTCAAGGTCCTCACCTTGAAGGTTCCAACTATTGAAGGAACTAAACTGCTGAGAGGAGAACCATCACTGTCTCTAGCATTAGCATCATTCAAATCAGTTGTAAAGGCTTTACATGATGAAGGTCAAGGCTTTCTGATTGATTATCAAACACTGTTAGGGGAGACAGAATCAGCCATGACAGTACCCAAGTGGATCACTGGGGTGTTAGATGAATTTTCAGAAGTTTTTCAAGAACCATCAGGTTTACCTCCATCTATAAGGCAAGACCATGCCATTGTTTTGAAAGAAGGAGCTGAAATTCCAAATATTCGACCATACAGGTATCCCCACTACCAAAAAGCTGAAATAGAAAAACTAGTTAATGATATGCTGAAATCGGGTGTGATAAGACCTAGTGTGAGTCCTTATTCGAGTCCAATTATTCTGGTGAAGAAAAAAGATGGTGGGTGGCGATTTTGTGTTGATTATAGGGCCTTAAATAAAATCACTATTCCCGATAAATTCCTTATTCCTGTGATTGATGAATTGTTAGATGAATTGGGAGGAGCTATTATCTTTTCCAAATTAGATCTTAAATCCGGATATCACCAGATTAGAATGAAGGAGGAAGATATTCCTAAAACTGCTTTTCGGACTCATGAAGGTCATTATGAATTTGTTGTGATGCCTTTTGGTCTTACAAATGCCCCCTCTACTTTCCAATCTCTAATGAATGAGATGTTGAGACCTTACTTGAGGAAATTTGCACTAGTTTTTTTTGATGATATACTGATATATAGCAAGAGTGCAGAGGAGCAGAGAACTCATTTACAGGTAGTCCTACAAGTATCGAAGGAGCATCAACTATTTGCTAATAAAAAGAAATGTACTTTCGGGCAAGAGCAAATAGAATACCTTGGTCATGTCATTTCGGGTCAAGGAGTGGCAGCAGATCCCAAGAAATTAGAAGTTATGATGCAGTGGCCTATATCAAGAGACATCAAGGCATTGAGAGGTTTCCTAGGCTTAACTGGTTACTACAGACGTTTTGTAAAGGATTATGGGAAGATTGCAAAGCCACTGACACAATTACTTAAGAAGGACAATTTCCTTTGGCAGCAAGAAGCTCAAGCTGCATTTGATGCTTTGAAGAAGGCAATGGCAGATCTCCCTATTTTGACAGTGCCAGACTTCACTAAAACGTTCATTTTAGAGACAGATGCTTCCAATAGGGGTTTGGGTGCAGTATTGTTACAGGAAGGAAGACCAGTGGCTTTTCTAAGCCAAACATTATCCGAGAGAGCTCAAAAGAAGTCAGTGTATGAGAGGGAACTTATGGCTATTGTTATGGCAGTGCAAAAGTGGAGGCATTACTTAATGGGGAGACATTTCATCACTCATACAGATCAGAGAAGTCTCAGGTTCTTAACTGATCAAAGAATTTTGGGCGAAGAACAGTTCAAGTGGACTTCTAAATTGATGGGATTGGACTTCGAAATTAGGTACAAGCCTGGATGTGAAAACAGAGCTGCAGATGCCTTATCCAGAAGAATGACTTTTACAGCCTTATCAACAGTTCAATTCTCAGAATTGGAGGAATGGGAAGAAGAAGCACATTGGGATAGTAAGTTGAAGACTATCATCCAAGATCTGATTAAAGATTCTAGTGCACATCCGGGGTTTTCTTTCATTAACAGGAAGCTGATGTATAAAGGGAAATTAGTCTTGCCCAAGGGATCACAGCAAATTCCTCTCTTATTAAAAGAATTTCATAGTTCTGCAATTGGGGGTCATTCTGGATTTTTCAGAACATATAAAAGGATATCAGCCTTAGTGTATTGGGAAGGCATGAGGAAAGACATTCAGTAATTTGTAGCTACTTGTGAGGTTTGCCAGCAGAATAAGTATCAGACTCTATCTCCAGCAGGTCTCCTCCAACCATTACCTATTCCCACACAGGTATGGGCTGACATTTCCATGGATTTCGTAGAAGGTCTTCCTAAAGTTCAAGGTAAGGATGCTATTATGGTGATAGTGGATAGGCTTACTAAATATGCTCACTTCATTTCTCTTAGTCACCCATTCACAGCCCGGGATATTGCAGAGATTTTCCTTAAAGAAGTTGTCCGATTGCATGGATTTCCTTCCACTATTATCTCGGATAGAGACAAGATTTTTCTCAGTCATTTCTGGACTGAATTATTCAGGGTGGCAGGAACCAAACTCAAGTTTAGTTCAGCATACCATCCACAAACTGATGGTCAAACTGAGGTGGTCAATAGATGTCTCGAAACTTACCTAAGGTGCTTAACTGGACCTACGCCAAAACAGTGGCCCAAATGGTTGAGTTGGGCTGAGTTTTGGTTCAACACCAACTATAATAGTTCTACCAAGTGTACTCCTTTTAAGGCTTTATATGGGAGAGATCCCCCACAACTTCTCAAAGGTACTACTATTCCTTCAACAGTGGAAGAAGTTAATAAAATGACTGAAGACAGGGATGCTATTTTGGATGATTCGAAGGGAAATTTAATCAAAGCTCAAAATCAAATGAAAACTTATGCTGATAAGAGTAGAAGAGAGATCAGCTATGCAGTAGGTGATTGGGTGTATCTCAAACTGCAGCCCTACAGGATGAAATCTTTGGCTAAAAAGAGGAATGAGAAGCTGAGTCCTCGGTTTTATGGCCCCTATCAGGTGGTGAAAATCATCGGGTCTGTGGCATATCAGTTGGCTTTACCCCCAGAAAGCAAGATTCATCCAGTCTTTCATGTCTCCTTGTTGAAGAAAGCATTAGCTCCCTCAGTTCCCCCACAACCATTGCCCAAGATGTTAGCTGAAGACTTGGAATTGCAAGTTGAACCACAAGCAGTAGTTGCAGCCAGAAACAGCCCCTCGGGAACAGCAGAAGTGCTCATTCAATGGCGAGATCTTCCAGCCTTTGAAGCTACTTGGGAATCAGCTGATGTTATCAAGGAGCAATTTCCAGACTTTCACCTTGAGGACAAGGTGAAACTATTGGGGGGGAGTATTGTTAGTCATAGGCCTCCAATTAAGAGGACTTATGTTAGGAGAAAGCATAATAACTGACTTGCAAAGCAGTTACTGTCTTATTGTGTAGCAGTTATTGTCTTATTGTGCAGAATAGAAGTTAGTATAGCAGTTATTGAATTAGAATTCCTGTAACTGATAAATAAGAGAAAGGGGAGGGAAAGGAAGTAGGCAGTTATTCAGTAAAAGGAAGGTTAGGGAGAGGCTAGGCTCTCGAACTCCTAGTGGTTCTGTACTCCTTCTCTATACCTATTTCTCTCTGTAATTTCCTAATTCCTTGTACTTCATCTCTGTTTGGAAACTATTTCCCAGAGATCTATCTATAATATTGAAGTATATTCAGTGAATCAATTGCATCTACAACCAGTTCTAACAAGGACTGAGCAATATCAAACCCGATCAAGGGCTAGTTCTCAATCCATATCCTTTTAATCATGAAAATTTTATATTGGAATGTTAGAGGTTTAGGTAATCTTGAAACTAGACTGGTTTTGAAAGAGCTGTGTTCAATTCATATGCCTGATTTCCTGTTTGTTTCTGAACCTTGGATCTCTTTGGATCAAATTCCAATTCAGTTTTGGAATCATCTCAATCTGAGACATTTTGCCTCTAACAATAGAGGGGTTCTTGCTCCTAATCTGTGGTGCTTCTGCTCTTCTGCAGTCTCCCCTATTTTAGTTGCCTCTTCATCTCAGCATATTGCCTGTTCTGTTCATATTGATAGTCATAATATTTCATGGCTGGAGTTTATGCTTGTACAAACCATGTTCTGAGAAGACAGTTATGGTTGGATTTGGCCTCACTGCAACAAACTAATCCTGTTCCTTGGACTTTTATTGGTGATTTCAATGCAGTTTTGGGGTCGCATGAAACTAGAGGAGGTTCCCTTCCCTTGAGAGCTTCTTGGATGAAATCAAGGCCTGGTCGGATTGTTGCCATTTGACTCATATTTTAACTAGAGGGGCAGAATTGACTTGGTCAAATGGTAGGAATCCGAGATCTATTGTTGAAAGAAGACTGGATAGAGCTTTGTGTAATGATGAGTGGTTCTCTTTTTGGGATAATGTGGCTTGTTGCTCTCTTACAAGAAGCCATTCTGACCACTATCCCATTATGCTTGTTCTCAAAAAAGGTATCCATTCTTACCCTGCTCCATTTAAATTTCTAAACATGTAGACTTCCCACATTGACTGCAAAAGGGTAGTAGCTGAAGTTTGGAGCAGAAGCTTTGTTGGCTGTCCTATGGCCATTCTGGTCCAAAAATTAAAGGCTCTCAAGTTGGAATTGAAGAAATGGAACAAAGAAGTATTTGGTAATGTGCATACCAGAGTTGAAAAGGCTATGGTAGTTGTTGATGAAATTCAAGCCAATATTGTTTCCTCTGGTGTTTCTGACTTGCTGTTACAACAGGAAACTCTTGCTCAAATTGAACTTCAGCAAGCCCTTGCAGATCAGGAATCCTTCTGGAGAGATAAGGCAAGGTTAAACTGGGCTACCTATGGAGATAGAAACACAGCCTTTTTTCACAAAATCACTAAGATCAGAAATGTGTCTAAGCAAATGTCTGTTTTGAAGGTTGGTGAGGATGTATTGGACTCAGTTCCTGAGATTGAAAATCATGTAATTGAGTATTTTTCCAGCTTATATTCCCAACAATCTTCTCATGTGGACAATGGCCTAATTGAAAGTGTTATTCCTTCTTTGGTCTCTTCTGCTGATAATTTGATGCTTACTTGCATTCCCTCTGTTGATGAAATCAAGAGTGCAGTGTTCTCTATGAAGCCTAATTCTGCCCCTGGCCCTGATGGTTTTGGCTCCTGTTTCTATCAGGCTTATTGGGACATTATAGGGGCGGATGTTTGTAATTCAGTTTTGCAGTTCTTTAATACTGGTAGTATTCTCTCCAACTTGAACTCCAACATTGTAGTGCTAATTCCTAAAGAGAAGGGTGCAGACAGAATTGACAAATACAGGCCTATTGCTCTTGCCAATTTCCAGTTTAAAGTCATAACCAAGGTTTTGGCTGATGGGCTAGCTCTCATTGCTCCAAAAATCATCTCTGATCAACAAAGAGGGTTTATTAGAGGTAGAAATATTGCTGACTGCATATGCATTGCTTCTGAAGCAATCAATATGCTTGATAACAAGTCCTTTGGTGGTAACTTGGCATTGAAGCTGGACATTAAAAAAGCCTTTGACACATTGGATTGGTGCTTTCTGCTAAAGGTGCTCAAGTCTTTTGGCTTTGAGGATAAATTCTGCTTTTGGATCCAGACTATCCTTCAATCTGCTAAGCTTTCAATCTCTGTCAATGGTCATTCTTGTGGCTTTTTCAGCTGTTCTAGAGGGGTGAGGCAGGGTGACCCCCTTTCTCCTCTTCTTTTTTGTTTAGCAGAAGAGGTTCTCAGTAAAGGGATTTCTTCTCTGATTTCTGATGGGAGGTTAAAGCCAATGTCTAGTCCTAGAGGCTATTATACTCCTAGTCACATCCTTTATGCTGATGATGTGTTGATCTTTTGTAAAGGAAATAAAAAGGGCCTGCAAAATTTGATGAAGCTGTTCCACTCCTATGCTGAGTCTTCGGGTCAATATCTCAGTATTGACAAATGTAGGTTCTTTGCTGGTTCCATTTCTCCTAGAAGATCTGTAGAGTTGAGCAACTTGACTGGTTTCATGCAAGATCAGCTCTCTTTCTCTTACCTTGGTGTCTCTCTTTTCAAAGGGAAGCCAAAAAAGATCTTTCTTCAACCTATAATAGACAGGATCAAGAACAAGCTTTCTCTTTGGAAGGGCAGTCTTTTATCCATTGTGGGAAGAGTGGAGCTTGTTAAATCTGTAATTCATGGAATAGCCTCATATAGTTTTCATGTTTATGCATTGCCTATAGCTCTTCTAAAGCAGATTGATAGTTGGATTCGCAATTTCATTTGGTTTGGAGACATTTATACTAGGAAATATGTCACTGTAGCTTGGCATAAGGTTTGTTCTTCAGTGAAGGATGGTGGTCTTGGGTTGAGATCTCTTAGATCAATTAATGAAGCTGCTATGTTGAAGCTTTCATGGGAATTCATCTCATCTACTAGCCAGTGGGCTTGTTTTCTTCGAGCCAGGTTTCTTAGGAATTTTTCTCCAATTGCTCATTATGTAAAATCTTCAATTTGGCCAGCATTAAAGTCCTATTTGAATAAGGTGCTGCTGCATTCTTCTTGGATGTTAGGTGATGGTAAGTCTATTAATTTTTGGACTGCTAAATGGTTAGATAGGACTGTGGTTGATATTTTAAACATTCCAGACCATTTTCATCATTCCCTCAAAGCCACTGTTAATGAGTTTATCTGCAACAATGAATGGAATGTTCCTCAATATATCCAGGACAAGTCAGCTGTTCTTAACAGACAGATAATGCAGGTTTGCATCCCTTCTGTCCCTTGCCCTGACAGGTTAGTGTGGAATGACTCCTCTACTGGGGATCTTTCTTTGAAAGAAGCTTTCCTTTCATTGAATCCGATTCTCAATGTTGCTGCTTGGACTAAAATTATTTGGAGTTCTTATGTTCCTCCTTCAAAATCTCTACTGGTTTGGAGAATTTTCCATCATAAACTTCCAACTGATGATAAGCTAAGAATGATTGGCAATGTTGTGGTCTCCATGTGTGATAATTGTGGTGTTGCATATGAATCCATTGATCATCTTTTCTTTCAGTGCTCTTTTGCCTTAAGGTTTTGGCAATGGATGAGTTCTCTCTTCAAGTGCAGATTTGATTTGTCTTCTGTTCAAGCAGTTTTCAATTCAGTTTCATGTTGTAACTGCCCTCAAATTAAAGAGATTATGGTTGCTGCAATCATCAACGTTTGCTGGTTCATCTGGCACAATAGAAATCAAAGCAGATTCCAAAATAAGAAGCTGTCCTTTTCTGCAATTTGCAGTAGAATCATTGCTGCAGTTTCTGTTTCTGGAAATGCTTCCAAGGGAACTTCTAGCAATTCAATCGATGACTTCATAGTTCTCAAGTTCTTTTCTGTTTCTGCTAAAATCAGGAAGGCTCCAGTGATCAAATAAGTTTGGTGGCATCCTCCTTTATTCAACTGGATCAAATGCAATACTGATGGGGCAGCTCATGGTTCACCTGGTATGGCTGCTTGTGGGGGTATTTTCAGGGATAACTCAGCTGCTATTCTTCGTTGTTTTGCTGTTAATATTGGGGTCAGCTCCTCTTTGAGTGCTGAATTGATTGGAGCAATGGATGCTATTGAAATTGCTTCAAAAAAAGGTTGGAGAAATCTGTGGCTAGAGTGTGACTCAAAGCTAGTGATCCATGCTTTCAGTTTCCTTGATGTGGTTCCTTGGTATCTTCAGAATCGTTGGAAGAATTGCATTGCTTTGTCTCAGCAGCTAAATTTTGGAGTTTCTCACATTTTTAGAGAGGGTAATTGCTGTGCTGATAGACTTGCCTCTTATGGTATTCAGAATATTGGTTTTTCTTGGTGGGATTGTTTACCTAATTTTCTAGGTAGTTTTTTTAGCCGTGATAGGCTTGGGTTACCTTTCTATAGGTTTTGTTAAAGCTTTCTCCATGGGTTTGGTTTTTGTCCCCCCATGTTTTTGTATTCTTCTTTTCTTTCTCATTAATATTTTTGGAGTGTGCTGCATATGATTGATGGGGTTGGTGGTGCCAACCTAGTTGGGATGACCTTCCTCATGGTGATGCCTTAGCATGCTTCTTCATTAAAAAAAAAAAAAAAAAACTTTGCTATACATAAATATTATTGTTGTTATCTTTTTTTTTTCTTTTGAACAAATTGTTATTGTTATGACTTCCAAAATTAGTATTTCATGTATTTCATTATAATCTTCACAACATGCCGAACCTAATTGAGTTTGACCTATTATTTGAGATTAAATTTACTCATGTTACTTGCACTAGTAACATCTATATTTTAGAAGGATGTAATTGGATATCGACATAACTACTTCCTCTAATTTCATATGTGAAAATCATTAATTGTTTTTCCTTAAAACAAGATTTGGAAGTCTTTTTATCTACATTTGACAGGAAAAAAAATCATATGATAGATTTGGTATATATTAACTTATTACTATATTAATATATTTACAACTTACAAGTCATTTTGATACATACATAGAGACCAATATGACCCATACATGCGAATGCACGGGTCAACTTACTAGTTTTGAATAAAAGGGAAACCAATTGAGATCAGGTTTTATTAGACAACGTAAATGATGTGCAGCGCCGCTGCACAACACTGACGAGTATAAAGAAAAGCATTAGTCTTATGCCATTGCAACGTTGAATATGAAGCCACACAAATCAAAAAATATTGGTAAAAAGAAGAAAGATTTTTAATGAAGCACTAGCATTTGTCATAAATAATTTTCAGAGCTTTTTGGAGGTTTATGAGAAGTAAGTAAATACCCTTTTCTTAAACTTCTGTGGTATAAATTTTAAAAGTTAAGAGGGTTTGAGTGAGAAATTAAAGACTAATTATTTGGAGTGTCGTCTTTAACATGAAATTGATATTTTATTGTTGATTAATTATTATGAGATTGAATATTTACATAACGGGTGATATGATTATTATTATTTGGTATGACTTTTTGTGATATGTGATGCCTTAGTGTTGTTTTGATATGAAGATGATGAATATTAATCCATGTGACATGATGTTATGTATTGAGGTTATTTTGGAATGACCATATGGTAATATACGTGTGTTTGGTTATCTCCCTTGGGGAGAGATGATTGTTTGAGATACCTCCTTCGTAGAGATAGCAAAGGGCCTAACTCGTAGCGATGATAGATTGGCCTAATGCGAGGCGATGGGAAAAGACCTCCTACATGGAGAAGGCAATGAGATGTCATTGCGCTCATGTTTGTTTTGTTGATATTATTGTATGCGTTGTGATTTATTTATCTTATTGTTTGAAATACTTTGGAGATTATATTATTTTGAAAATGGCGGATTACTATGGTTGTTTTTGTGGTTGTCGTGCCAACTGAAAGCAACATCTTTTTGAAAATATTTTTAGAACTGTGTAATGTGTATACTTACCGGGATTAAAAATCTCAACAGTGGTGTTGTCTTTCAGAGTTTACAGGTGATGACATGATAATGCAGCGACTTGAGAAATTAAGTCTTGAAGATATTAGTTATAGCTTAATCTTTATCTATTTCTTTTAGTTTATTATACGCCCGTGTTTTGAGGCTTTATTTTATTTAGATATAATGGTTTATTTAGCACTATTACTCTATTTAGTTATTTTGAATATACGAGATTATTGTGAAAAATTTTGTGAATCGATTATTTAATTTAAATGTTTTAAAGGTTTTTATTGAAAATTAATTTGGGTTACTAATGTAACGAAGGGCGTTACATTTATGGTATCAGAGCAGTTCGATTCGAAATTAGACTAGTTCGATTCGAAATTAGACTATGGTAGTGGGGCTTTTTCAAAAACAAAACCTGGGCGCATAGGATGCCTATTAGAGCTATAATGCTGGATTATATTTATATTCTTTTAGATATTGGACCTGATCAACCCAGTGTTTGATTGGTAGGCGGAGGACAAATGTTGCACTTGCAGCAACTTTGGCTCAAATGACCAGAGTTATGCAAGAGCAGACGGAGATGCTCCGTCAGATGAGGGACAATGGGAAAGTGCCTGATGTTGGGCCAGTCACAGCTCCAGATCCACAGTACAGGGGTCTGTCAGAGTTCAGGAACAATAATCGGCCAGCTTTTCAGGGACCACCGATCCTATTGAGGCAGATGAATGGTTACTGGAATCAGAGAAGATCTTCCCGGTCATGAGGTGTGCTGATGCTCAGAAGGTGGATTTTGCCACCTATATGCTGGAGTCAGATGCAGAGCACTGGTGGAATTGAGCTAGGGGCGGGTTGCTTGCTTCGGGCACCCATATCGCGTGGGGTAGATTCAGGCAGGTATTTCTGGAGAAATACTTTCCACACACCATTCGGATACAAAAGGAGGCGGAGTTTCTACAGCTTCGTTAGGGGAGTATGACAGTGGCGGAATATGTGGCCAAGTTTGAGAGCCTGACAAGGTTCTCTACTTATGTGAGGGATAATCCTGATGGTCAATGGAAAGCAATTAAGTTCGAACAGGGCTTGAGGCCAGAGTTGCAGAGCCTTATTGGGATCTCAGAGATTCGGGAGTACTATCCCACATTGGTGAATAAGTGAAGAGTGGCGGAGCAAAAGCTACAGGCTTTGGCTAAGGAAAAACATGCTAGCAGAGAAGGAAAATTCCAAGGGAACCTTGGGCTTGTACCCATCTTCATTAAGGGGAAACGGGTGTAAGGATCTCTCGTTGGAAAGGACTTTGCGTGCCGCAGGTGCGGAAAGTCACATGAGGATAATTATTGTTCTTCAAATCAGAACGTATGTTTCAAGTGTGGAAAGGATGGTCACTATGCAAAGATGTGTAGGAACAGAGCTTCTTAACTCAGGAATGTAAATCAATTTATTTTCTAGTTGCTTGTTTATTTATTATTATGATTTTTTTTTATAAGTGTTTAGATGTTCAAATTTTGGGGACGAAATTCTTTAAGGAGGGGAGAAAATGTAACATCCTAAAATTTTAATATAATTATTTAAATAATAAGATTAAGCTAGAATAAGTTTTGTTGTAGGAAATTGATAGTATAAGATTATATTAATTTTTAGTAATTATAAAAGGATGCAAAATTGAATTAAAAAATGAAAAAGAAAAAGGAGATAATAGATAGGTTCAATGGTGATAGTTGAACACACCAAATGGACACCATACAGGACACCTACGACACTGTAGCGCTACTGTAGCGTTTTTTTTTTTTCCTTTCAAATTTTGATTTTTAAAAAAAAATTTATTTCTCAAAAAAACCCATTAACCAGATAATGAACTGAATTAACCAGATATTTATACCTGATTAACCAGATATTTGCACATACATAACCAAAAAACCATTAACCAGATAATGAACTGAATTAACCAGATATTTGTACCTGATTAACCAGATATTTGCACATACTTAACCAAAAATTTTATTTCTAAAAAAAACCCATTAATTTGCATATACTTAACCAAAAATTTTATTTCTCAAAAAAACCCATTAACCAGATAATGAACTGAATTAACCAGATATTTATACTTGATTAACCAGATATTTGCACATACATAACCAAAAAACTCATTAACCAGATAATGAACTGAATTAATCAAATATTTGTACATGATTAACTAGTTATTTACACATACTTAACCAAAAATTTTATTTCTCAAAAAACCCATTAATTTGCACATACTTAACCAGAAATAAATTTTATTTCTCAAAAAAACCCATTAATTTGCACATACTTAACCAAAAAATTTTATTTCTCAAAAAAACCCATTAATCAGATAATGAACTGAAATTAACCAGATATTTGTACGTGATTAACCAGATTGTACATACTTAACCAAAAAACTCATTAACCAGATAATGAACTGAATTAACCAGATATTTATACCTGATTAATCAGATATTTGCACATACTTAACCAAAAAAATTATTTCTAGAAAAGCCTACATATTTTAAAAAAAGAACAAAATAATTTTTTAAATAAATAAATAAATAATTTTAAAAAAAAATGGTTCTGCTATAATGCCGCATCATATGGTATCGCATACTGTTGTCTTTTTTTTTTTTTTTTCAAAATATCATTTTTCTAGAAAGGTTATTTCACGTACAGACCACGTTTTCATTGAGTGAAAAGTGAAAACCATTCGCAGGACATAAAGTCAAAGTAATTTTTGACATGGAAAGTCATGATGGGCCCAAGTGCTTGTTTAATTTGGAAATTTTGGTTTGGCCAAATGTGCGTCATGGTTAGCACTACAGGGACGTAAATGTAGGGACACTGGGATAGGAAATTTAGAAAACTTAAAATAGGGGCCACACATAATTGGGAATTTGAATAAAAGGAAACCAATTGAGATCAGGTTTTATTAGACGATGTAAATAAGAGAAAAGTTTTTTAAACACCGTGTCTATTTATTTTTATAGTATATTTTTGGAATGCGAATATAAAAAAAATAAAAAGTAAATAAAAGATAGAGATAAAAATATACGGTTTCATATATGGTGTTCAAATTTAGATGTTCAAATGACATAATTGTGTTAAATAATGTGCAGCATCACAGCTGCACAACATCGACGAGTATAAAGAAAAGCACCGGTCTTATGCCATTGCATTGCTGAATAGGGAGCCATACAGATAAAAAAAATATTGACAAAAAGAAGAAAGATTTTTAGTGAAGCTAGCATTTGTCAAATATAATTTTTAGAGCTTTTTGGAGGTTTACGAGAAGTAAGTAAACACCATTTTCTGAAACTTTCATGGTATAAATTTTAAAAGGGTTTGAGTAAGAAATTAAAGAATAAGTATTTGGGGTTTTGTACCTTTAACATGAAATTGATGTTTTTTGGTGATTAATTATTATGAGATTGAATATTTATATAGGAGTAAATTTGAGGATTCATTCATATTCTGGAATAAATTTGGCTATATACTCTTTTTTTAAAAGAAAAATAATTTAATTTGTATATTGACTTGACTGGCAGAATCAGTTCATTGCATCTAATTTTTTAAAAATAAAATTAATGAAAAACATCATCCTATCAAATTTCAAATAATTATTCAATATAAAAAATGAATCATAATTTATTGTTTTTTTACGATTGGCCCCGTGAGATTTTAGCCCCCTTTTTTTTTTTCCACATTTGACCCCCTATTTTTTCAATGTTATAAATTTGGTCATTTCGTCCAACATCTGCCAATTTTTTGATGAACTGCTCTAAGCACATAAAATCTCTGGTTGTGTTTCGGTAGTAAAGGACCATATGGTGAAACCTAAAAAGTCCCGAAAAGGAGGGACAAAACCTCAAAATAAAATAAGTTCTATGCACTTAGAGTGGTGGTTCCTCTATGTTGATTATTAAAAAATTGATAGTTATTGGATAGAAAGATTGAATTTGCAACATTGAAAAAATAGGGGACCAAAATCGTAAATGATCAATAATCAGGAGATCAAAAGTGTACCTAAGCCAAATATTAAGTTACAACTTTTTTTTTTTCACACACACAATCTATTCCAAAAAAAAAATTAAAATCTCTTTGCTAAACCAATATATATAACTGGATTTCGTCCCTTCAAGCTCAAGCCAACACTAGCCCTTGGTTAATTTGTTGCATGATGATGGATACTTTTCCCTCCCAAAATGCCATCATTTTTGCATGGTTACTATGCTCATGCATCATATTCAACACAGGCACTTGCAACCTGAAGATCCGCTGCAACCAGGAAGACAAAAGAAGCCTCTTAAACTTCAAACAAGGAGTCATAGATCCATCCAACAAGCTATCTACATGGTCCACTGAACCAGATTGTTGTGGATGGGCAGGAGTGAAGTGTCACAACTTCACAAGCAGAGTCATTGAGCTCAGTCTCCCATGTTTCACAACTCTTCCAACTTACAATGACAAAGTGGATAAATCTCACTGCCTCACAGGTTCTATCCACCTTATATCCTTGTTGGAACTTGAATTTCTAAATCACTAGGATTTGGCAAATAATGACTTCTTAACTACCCATTTTAATTCCATAGATAGTCATAATCATAATTGTCCCAGCCCATCTATATCTAAGTGTGTAAACTCTTCAGTTCTTCATCATCTTGATTTATCACAAAATGAGGATCTTGTCATTGATAATCTTCAATGGCTTTCCCGAGCTTCCTCCTTGGAATACCTCAATCTTGATGGCACTGATCTTCACAAGGTGACTAACTGGCTTCAGTTAGTAACGATGCTTCCATCACTTTCAGTGCTGTTGTTGCATGGTTGTCAACTTGAAGACATGAGTCCTTCTCTTCAATTTGTTAATTTTACTTCACTTCAAGTTCTTGATCTTTCCTATAACAAATTTAGCCCAGATTTACCAAAATGGTTATTCAATCTTAGTTGTGATATCTTAGCTATTAGCCTTGATTCAAATGCTTTAAGAGGCCAACTTCCTAAGGCATTGCCATATTTCCCATACCTCGAGGCCTTGTGGTTGAAAAATAATCTTTTGGATGGGCCAATTCCAGATTGGTTTGGCCAACTTGAACATCTACAACGACTTGCACTTCGAGGGAACATGTTTTATGGATCTATTCCTATAAGTTTGGGAAATGCATCATCCTTAATTGATTTAGATATAACTAAAAATCCATTGACTGGAGTGGTGTCTGAGAGAAACTTTGCCAAATTGTCAAAGTTAAAGGTATTGGGTATCTACTCACCAACATTAACCTTTGATTTTGACTCCCACTGGATTCCTCCTTTTCAACTTCATATACTACTTATTGGACATGTGGGTCCTAAACTTCCTGCTTGGATATACATACAAAGATCTATTGAGTATCTCACTATTTATGACTCTAAAGTTTCATTTGAGGGTCAAGACAGGTTTTGGAATTTTGTATCTGGAATAGAGTTTCTTGATTTACAAGACAACTCTATAGATGGGGACATGTCAAACGTGTTGTTGAACTCTACATTCATAACTTTGAAATCAAATGATATGAAAGGTGGCCTCCCTCAATTATCATCAAATGTGGTTGTTGTTGAAATGTCAAACAACTCATTATCAGGATCCATTTCTCCTCTTTTGTGTGATCATAAGATGATGAATGTGAAAACCAATTTGATGTACTTGGACATCTCCGATAATCATCTAACTGGAGGGCTTACAGATTGCTGGAAGAAGTGGAAATCATTGGTTCATATTAACCTTGGAACCAATAATCTAACAGGCAACATACCCCAATCAATAGGCTTGTTATCCAATCTTACCTCTCTGCATTTGCATGAGAACAGGTTATTTGGTGAGATACCTTCCTCACTTCAAAATTGCCACTCCTTATTGATCCTTAATGTTCGTGAAAACAAATTCAGGACACATACCCAAGTGCCTAAATAATATGACATCTTTGATTTCCAATAATGCTACCTTGAGTAAGCTTAGCTTTTACTTTGATTCGGGTAACAGTTACTACACTCTTGTAGACAATCTTGAGTTGGTAACAAAAGGTCAAGGGTCAGAATATAAAGAAAACTTGCACTTCATGATCTTAATTGATCTTTCAAGTAATGATCTGTCTGGAACAATACCACCCCAAGTGTTTACCCTCACTGGATTACATTCTTTGAACTTGTCCCACAACAAGTTAATGGGAGGGATACCAAAAGAGATTGGCAACATGCATAACTTGGAGTCTCTTGATTTTTCATCAAACAAACTTTCTGGTGAAATCCCACAAAGCATGTCCAACTTGTCTTTCCTCAGTTACTTGAACCTTTCATTCAACAATTTCATAGGCAAAATCCCATCAGGAACACAACTTCAGGGATTTAGTGCACTCAGCTATATTGGCAATCCTGATCTTTGTGGACTTCCTTTGACAAAAAATTGCTCACATGATGATAAATCTAAAGACACAAAGCCTATAGATGGAGACAACGATAAATCTGAATTCTTGTCATGGTTCTATATTGGCATAGAATCTGGATTTGTCACAGGCTTTTTGGGAGTTTGTAGTGTCATTTTCTTGAATAGGAAATGGAGACACGCTTACTTCAATTTTCTTTATGATTTAAGAGATCGACTGTATGTCATGGTGGTCATCAAGATGAATTCCATGTTCCGTTAAGCTCAAATAAGCTGCCACTGAAGAACATGTCAGGTTTGTCTCACAAGATTAGCCTTGAAAAGCAAGTACGCATATACTTTGGATATTATTGATCACATAGTAGTTAAAGTTCAAGACAACTTTATTGATTTTTTAATATTTACCCTTACAACTATTATTCACTTAATTTGCAGGTTCTTTTGGGGGTATCCTTCAGTGAGACATTTCGAACTTTCAACTCCACTTACCCGAGGGACAAGGGTTACAAAGTGTGTCATTGAGTCATATGTAGTAATAATTTACTTGTAAGGCTCTTTAGTATGTATTTCTTGAGTATGTCAATATGTGTTTGTTAAGTATGTTCTATGTTGTACTAGACAATTATGCTTGTGAGATGTAATTTATGCCTAATGACACGCATGTATGTCCTCAAAGTAATCCCAAGGAGTTGCCTCCTCTCGTGCTAATATATGTAGTTAGAGTGTGTTTGGAATGCTAAAAATTTAAGAAATACTTTTTTTTTTTTGTAAATCAAATCTCGTGTTTTAAAAAGATTTGATTTTTGAATCTCATAGATTTATTTATTTATTTGTAAGTTCCACTAAAACTTTGATAGAATTTGAATTGATTTAATTATTATTTCTGATTAACTCTCATAAAAGTGTGTAAAAAAAAAATTTAACTCTCATAAAAGTAAAAAAATGTAAATAATCAAATCAAATGAAATCAATTCTTTATCGATGAATATTAACACAAAATTTAGTTTTTGAATGAATTCAAAGCTCATATTTTGATAAATTTGAAACATAATAAAAAGAGATCATATATAAATGATAATGTAAAAATATTTATGCTGATAATGTATCAAATTAAACTTATAAAATAATACGATGAAGAGACAAAACATGTATGGAGAGATATTTGCTCCTTTTACTAAACTTTTTCGGTTTCATTCGAATTCGTCAAAATTGAATGTAATTTCCAAATAATATTTTAATTATTTAATTAATTTACTGAAGTGATCATCTAAATTATATATAAAAGAAGTTATTTGTTAGAATAATATTCCTTTTCCAAATTTCTTTTATTTCAAAGGAATCAAGTTTTTATGAAAAAAAATTAAATATATCATTTCTCAAAAGAATAAATATATCACTTTTCATACAAAATTGCCTTTATAGATTCCTTATGATATTGGTTAGGATTCTCTTATTTCAAATACTACTAAACTTTAAATGTTTTTTAGACTAAACTCTACTTTTAGTCCTCTATCTTCATTTTAGGTTTTGTTTTGGTCCCTTATCTTGCAAATATTAGCACATTTTGGTTATTTCCATTAGTTTTACACTAACAGTGCCGGAAACCACCATCCAGCCGCCGGAAACTGGGTTTTAGAGAGAGAAACCACTCTCCTCCTCTCTCTTCTTCCTTCTCTTCCTCCTCCCTCCTTCCTCCATCCTCCAAATCCCCAAACAAAACCCTAATCTCAAACTTCCTGCAAATCCCCAAAATCATTGATAGCACTGAATCCCTAATCCAAGTAAATAAGAATTCTATTATAATTTATTATAGAATTCTTATTTATTGTTATTTTAATGTTGAATAAAAAATATTACATCTTTTAATTGATGATGACCTCTCCTAGACGATCAAAGGCTCCAAATAACACCACCACATAAAGTTGAGAAGACTACACACCAAATTTGAGTGTCCATGAAATAAACCTACATTGAAAGGTGCAAATTAAGTATAATAAGATGTATGTATGTACCAAATTCAGTTCAACCAATAAATGAATAAATTCGAAGAAGAAATCAAGGAGAAAGGAGGAAGAGGGATAAAGAGAAAAGGCTCCCAAAACCTAACGAGAGACGGTGGTTTCTAGCGACTGAGGTTGGTTTCTGGCACCGTTAGTGCAAAAATAACGGAAAAGACCAAAAGGTGCTAACTTTTACAAGATAAGGGACCAAATCGGAAGAAAAATTGAAAGATAGAACAAAACAAAAACTAAAATAAAGATGGCTTAATTGCAGTTTTGGTCTCCTTATTATTGGCGATTTACGATTTTGGTCCCTGAAGTTTTTTTCGTGCACATTTGGTCCCTCTGTTTTTTCAATGTTGCAAATTTGGTCCTTTTGTCCAATGTATGTCAATTTTTCCAATGATCAACATATAGGAACCACTTCTCTAAGCAATTCTTTTGACATTGAAAGTCATGATGGGTGTGACACCCTTCTACCCCGCATGTTAAAAGCCATTTAAATTAAAAAAAAACATTTAAAGGAAAACATGCAATTACTGAATAAAATAAACAATTGTCCATGGGTAGAAAAGTCCCACATGAACCGTTTACAACGCGGAAATAAAATAAGTTTTAAACAATAAAAACATAACCAACCAAAGTAATATAACCCAACCCCGATGTCACATACAGAGCTGGTATAACCGTTCCGGAATAAAATCCACGGAATTACAACTGAAACTAACGACTACGAAACATAAAGTAGCCCTACGATGAGTGGCGGCTCCTTAGAGTCACTCCTCTCCGGGCTGCTCGTCATCCTCTGCAATGTGCCAATCAGTCCAAACACAAACAACAAACATATATAGGGAGTAAGAATCGTATAAACATATTAGCATGGGAATAGGCAGTAAAGTAAACAACAAGCATAACAGCATTACATCAAACATCAACATCATCATTATGCTATGCAGTGCAATGCAGTCCTACTCCGCTAAACCATCAATGCATGTGGATCCACTAAACTCGGGATGAACGACTTCGGAGTTACATATCCACATTGAGAATCTACTCAACGCCGGAGAATCTACTCCTTGGATAGCCAACGCATCAAACCAACGAATGCCTCATCACGGGGGCGCTAGGAGAATCTACTCCAACCGTGGATGGCCGGATCGCCGTACTCTAGGACGATCTCCCCTATGTCGAACATCCCTAAACAACATCTCCGATGCAATGCGTATGCAACACAACAACAATGGCAACACCACCTCCATAACTCCAACGGAATCGACCGAAGGTAACAGCGGGATCAACCGCACCAACTTGCCTCGCGGAATCTACCTGAGGACTTAAGCGGAATCAACCGCAGTACCTGGGGCAAACTCTCGGCCACCAAGGTACGTAACAACAACACCTTAGACCCAAACCATGGGGTCAAGGCCTCCTTGGCCAAAAAGCACCAAGGCACAACTCATCAGCTTGCGGCACCCCAAAGGGTATCGACTTAACATCTCACCATCTCATCATTTTTATTTATCTTTATTAACATTTACCAAGTTGTCTAATCAGTTATCATCATAGGGAAGTGGGGTTTAAAACCCCTTAAGTCCTTTAATCTGGTTCTGTCACAGTGGGTTGAGCACGGTCGTGCTCATAACCCAGCACGGTCGTGCTTAAGCACGTGAGGGGCGTGCTCCCCTGTAAGTGAAGCACGGTCGTGCTTCTTAATGAGCACGGTCGTGCTCAGCAGCACGATCGTGCTCTTTGTCCTGTACGGCCGTGCTCAACAGCGCGACCATCTCCCCAGAATTCGACCGTGCTCCCTGTTCAGCACGGTCGTGCTCAACGCGCGACAGTGCTGTTCTGGGCAGGAATAGAGGCTGAAACTTAACCAATTTTATCTGGTTTTTACTCAATTATTCCTAACATCAATTATCAGCATGTTTCCAGATTTAAACTCATCAACATACATCAACCAACTCAGACATGGCATCAACCCAGCAATAATATCATCATGTTAATAACAGTGATTACCAACAACAACCATAACCACATGCAACGTAACACCATTAACATGACGACCAGAAACATACATTAAACACATCCTTAAATCATATAGTCATCAAACATATAATCATACAAATCAAACCGGGGTTATGGGAACCCCTTTACTCTACCCTAACTCCGAGCCTATGATCATACTACCCTTCTCCCCATACCTGGATTGAAGGTAGCTCTTTCGGTGTCCTAAGCAACGAACCGGCTCCTCCCTTTACAGCGACTTACACCGAAACAAACCTTGGATCAACAGAAAACCACAGGTTAGTTCCCTATTCACAATAACGGACAAGGAAACCAAGAGAGGGAAAGGAACCTTACCTAAACCACTACCAATGCTGCACTAACAATCTCCCAACGCTTCTAAACTGATCAAGGGACAGAAAGACAGAAGAAATTCTGCCCTGGCCGCACTCAAGGCTGCTGTACTCACCAAAATAGGGTTAAAACGTTAAACCCTCGATTCTGCTCACGTATATAACTTCCGGACCTGAGCACGGTCGTGCTTACCCTTGAGCACGGTCGTGCTCCACTTAGCGTCACGAGACGCGGTCCACGCATTGAGCACGAGCGTGCTCACTGTTGAGCACGGTCGTGCTCACCTTAAAATCAGAAACTCGCTTCTGACTTTAAGCACGGGCTTGCTGGCTAATGAGCACGGGTGTGCTCATATACCAGAAAGGGACTTTTAGCCAAAAATCTCACTAAGCCCTTAAACGATAAATCCAACTTAATACAACCAGCTTAAACAATAAATTCTGAAAAACAGGGTGTTACAATTGGGCCCAAGTGCTTGTTATTTGGAAAAATTGTTTTGGGCAAATGTGAGTCATGGTTAGCACTAGAGGAACGTAAATGTAGGGACATGGTCGACCCAATATTTATGGAGGCCTAAAGCGAACTTTAAAGTGAGGTCTTTTAAAGCAAATAATAAAATTTCATTAAAATTATTATATTTTTATTTAAAGTTTATCTTTCGTGCTTTTTGGGATGCAAAATCATTTATTAAATTATTGTAATCAATTTTATTTAACAATTGTTTTTCAATCGATAATAAAGCCCTAAAGCCCTAGCCCTAGCCCTAGCTTTAAAACAGGTATTATTAAAATAGGTAGTAAATTTTTTTTGTAGGAGGACTAAGGCCCTAGCTTTACGAGCTTCCCCCTTGAGCCGGCCCTATTAGGATATTGGGATTTTTAGTAATTATAAAAGGATGCAAAATTGAATTAAAAAAATAAAAAGAAAAATGAGATAATAGAAAGGTTATTTCACGTACAGACCATGTTTTCATTGAGTGAAAACCATTTGCAGGACTTAGAGTTAAAGTAATTCTGTTGACATTGGAAGTCGTGATGGGGCCCAAGTGCTTGTTATTTGGAAAATTTGGTTTAGCCAAATGTGCGTCATCGTTAGCACTAGAGGAACGTAAATCTAAGATCTAACTATCTTAACAGCCAAAAAAACAACGTCTTTTCCAAAACTTTTCAAAACTGTGTTTATTTAGTGGGATTAAAAATTTTATTAGCGATGTTGTTTTTCAAAATTTATAGGTAATGACATGATGATACAGCGACTTAAGAAACTCTTGAAGATATTAGTTTTAATTTAATCTTTACTTATTTCTTTTGGTTTATTAAAAGCCCATGTTTTGATTCTTTATTTTATTTGTATGTAATGATTTATTTAGCACTATTATTTTATTTAATTATTTTGAATATACAAGATACTTCCAGACTTAAATTATTGTGAAAAAATTTATGACTCGATTATTTAGTTTAAATGTTTTAAATGTTTTTTATTGAAAATTAATTTGGTTTACTAATGTAACGAAGAGCTTTACAATTCGAATACCGACTCTTGTGTATGGAAAAAATCTGATTGGAAGGGGAGAACCTACCTTAAGTACTTAACAAGTTCTCCGATAGAGATTAGTTACTACTAGTGGTGATGGATATTTCGTACCTGTAACCAGGTTAAAAAAAAAAGTGTGGTCCCTGACCAGTGATATCAAGAAGGAAAATGCACCAATAATTTAGTTATAAGAAATAAAAAATTCTAATTTAATCTCCAAAAATATTAAATGTAAATTGAAATAATCTTTGATATGAATTAAGTCGTTCCTAAAGTTTGTTTTTAAAAGGACTAATTTAATCAATAATGATAATTGACAAAAAAATTTGATATCATGTATAGACACCGACACACCGTATAGCTGATAGGGCGTTTTGGGAGTGATTAAACACATGAGGAGAGAGAAGAAAATAATAAATAAGTGTTGGATAATATTTTTTTTATATGGTATTGGATATTATTTTTGTGTCCAGATATCGTTACTCTAAGAGAGCAAATTATGATTTTTCCGTCCCTTGATAATAAATTGGAGGATGCATTCATTTTCAAGAATAAATTTGGCTATATACTCTCTTTTTAAAAGAAAAATAACTTAATTTGTAAATTGACTTGACTAGCAGAATCACTCCATGCATCTAATTTTTTAAAAATAAAATTATGAAAAGCATCATCCTATTAAATTTCAAATAATTATTGAAAATTTGAACATCAATTGGGTCCTTAGACATATATAAGATTTTCATTTGGATTCTAGCGTAGCAAATATGCTAGTGAAATGTGAAATTGAATGGAAAATCGGAGTCCCACCAAGTTGGATACCTATATCAGCAATTTGTACATAATTATTGAGAATTTGACAAAAAAAAATGCACTTTAAAATTGTAAAATTACATGTTTGCAGACATAAAACGACATTTTGGCATTTTTATTTAAATTTTTATATTTATTATTTATTTTAAAATAATTATCACTTTTTATACTTTAATTTATTTAAAATTATTTATCATTCCAAAAGTTAAAATATTAATTTTAAATTTTAATATTAATATTTTTAATAAATAAAATGGGATAATAAAAATAAAATTATATATTGATATGATTTTTATATAAATTTTATTTTTTATAGATGGGTAAGTGAGGAATTTAATAAAATAGTAGGAATAAAAAAAATGGAATAAAAAAAGATAAGGTATAAATTATAAGTTTAAAAGATACTTCAAGTAGTATCTTGAAAAAATATTATAAACTAGTGAAAAAATATTATAAACTAGTTTTCAAAATGGTCATAAAAATGACTATCTTTTCATCCACTATAAATTAGCCGATCTCGCAAATCAAACCGAACCTAAATATGTTCAACAGTACTTGTTAGACGTGAGAATTTTTTAAAAAGTTTGGCACGCTGGCTCTCATACTCAAGTTTCCAAAAGTCTGGTCAATACTCAGGCTTCCGCAGCCGTAGACTATGCCATTGCATAGTTTTTCTTCCGCAAACATAAAGTTTGGCACGCTGGCTCTCATACTCAAGTTTCCAAAAGTCTGGTCAATACTCAATACATAACTAATTCCGCAGCCGTAGACTATGCCATGACATAGTTTTTCTTCCGCAAACATCGGTGGAAGAAAGAACTTGAAATTACCAACATGATATGATACAGTTGGTAGATAATTGGACCCCTTAAACATATGATTAGTGATTCGATTCATGGCTCATGTATATGATAGAGCATCTATTGGGAGTGGTCAACTCTTTAAACAGATCTCAGTATCTCGAGAGATTAGTCTCTGACTCTCGACCGGAGGATACCCGGTTTTACCAACAAAAAAAAAGAAAAAGAAAGAAAGACCTTAAATTAAATTTCTTACATTACTCTTCTTTTATCTTTTATCTTTTTTGTTGTTTTCTTTTATCTTTGGTAAATTAAAAAATACGAATGTAATATAAAAAAATACAAAATACCAAGAAAATTAGCTACAAACTTGGATATTTTGCTCCACATGATCAATTGACCATGACCATGAGTTTTTTTCGATCTACTTCGAGGAGCATCTCACCGCCAACCTGAGACGGGGACTAATCTCCTGCGGGAGTTTGTTCGGCACCTCAATGGGTGACATCCCTCCCAGCTGAGGTTTTTTTTCCATACGCAGGGCTCGAACCCAAGACATTGGTTAAGGGACGAAAGCCCGTTAACTACTCACGCCAACATCAGTTGGTATGACCATGAGTTAGTTCTTCCTTTGTTTTTCTTTTTGGTTGGAACCCACCGTACTTACTTAGGGCATTTGAACCATCAATGAGTCCACGAAGTATTCTCATAAGCTTAAATTATTTGGACCCATTATGGGATTAATCTCTGCTCATATGTTTCGTCATTGTCAAAGGTTTCTTCGCCCCTACCCAAGGAAGTATTATGCGGGATTCCAACACATGTTTCCAACAAACTCAGTTTGCATGACCAACTGAGTCACAATCATTGGATTCTTCCTTGTTTTTCTAAGCACTAGCTGCCAAGAAACATGTTATGAACACAAACGGACAAACCAAATGTGAAAACATGTTGAGGTCTACTTGTTATTTCACTTATTTGCCGTATTCCCGATGTTAAGTTGTCATATACTTTTCTAAATTTAATTCATTTCACAAACAACTGAAAAAAAGCATTTGGAAATTAAAATTGTGTATTGATTAATACTAGACAATGGACCCGTGCGATGCACGAGCGATATATAACTTAAGTAGAAACAATTTACCAAAAAATTAAGAAAATGAAAATTGAATGAAATAGTTACATAAATTATATGATGTTAGTTGTACTAAGAATTAACAGATGTTTGTCAAAAAAAGAAATTTAACAGATGTTTCAAATTCGCTTGCCATAGTTTGTTTAATTTATATACTGAAAATATGAATTGAAAAATAAATAAAATATTATAAAATATTTTATACAAATGGTATGTATTGTAAATGTTATTTGATCATTGTTATAATAGATTATAGTAAAATAGATATAAAATAAAACAAATATAAGGGATGTAAATAAAATAATTACCAAAATTTTTGCTTGGAAAAATTGGTGTTCATTTGCAAATATTCAATCTTACAGTATGATTGCAACTCGGAGAAATAAAGAAGAAAACCTTACATAGGAGCCAATATTTTAAAAAAAAAAATAGCTAAATTACAGTAATCAGATAATTGATAAACAAATTCATAGGTTCCATTAGTTCATTGGACTTCATATCTAAATATGTAAAAATATGAAGATATTGTATATTTTGAAGCTCGCGCTCTCTAATTCTAATTTTGAACGTTGATGAGTATGTCAATCCAATAAGCACCCTGTGAAGGAAGGCACCAATCCAGCTAACTCTTTTGGATTCTTCCTTTGATGAGTTATATCAATAATTTTGTGTGGATATGACTTTTCGGGAGGTAACTAAAAATCTTCACAAACAAGCACTCCATAATCTCATTCATTTTATATAAGTTTGAAGACTTTAATAAATACAATGAAAGTAAGGACAAAAACAGAAGACAAACCATTAGACACCCAGATTTGCATAAAGGAAGTACATAAGCATACTTCATTTCAGTCACTTAACCAATACCATAAAGGAAAAGAAAAGAAGAAAAGAAAAAGAGGGCAACGTCTTCAATCCTCATGCATAATGTGGGAGGATTGATCCTCTTTAGAGCCGTCAAATGGGCCGGTCCTAACCCATTTAATCCTAGCCCATGTGGGCCAGGGCCAAATGAGCCACAGGACCAAAAGGCCCATATTAAAAAAAAGCTCACAGGGCCAAAAAGTCCTAAAATACACTAAGGGCCAGGGCCAGCCCATGGGCCATAATTTTTTTGATAGACCTATTTTTTTTATTTATATAAAACTTGACAAAAAGAACAACAACTATAATCACTCTAATATTATGTAATAATACAATTTAACTTATGAAATTATCTATTTAAATTTGTATTACATGCCATAATTTTTCCTTCACTAACTGCACAACCACTTAGGTAATCCAAGTGAATGATTTCCCTTAGCTGGAATATTATCTATTGCAATAATTTGATATCAGTTATTTATTTTAACAATTCATTTCATATAAAGACAAGGATGAAAAGAGAGAAAACAATGCTTTCTCTTCAATTTTTTAGAGAAAACTATAGCATTTAATACATATTTGAATAATTAATTTCATAGGTTGAATGATATTATTATATAATATTAGAGTGATTATAATTGTTGTTCTTTTTGTCAAGTTTTATAAAAATAAATAAATTAAATAGGACTATCACAAAAAATTATGGCCCATAGGCTGGCCCTGGCCCCTAGAGCTTTTTAGTGCTTTTTTGGCTCCGTGGGCTTTTTGGCCCTGACCCACATGGGCTAGGGCTAAATGGGCTAGGGTAGCCCATTTGACAGCTCTAATTATGGGCTAAATGAGCTGGGCTATTATTGTGGGCTAGATGGGCTGGCCCTAGGGCTTAGGGCCAAACTGACAGCTCTAATCCTCTTGTATCCTTAACCATTGATATAGTAATTTTTAAATGGAATGGCCTGGATCTGTTGTGTTAGAACAGGTAGACAAGTTAGTGAGAGGTTTTCGAGACAACTGGGTACCGGTCAAAACGGTGTAGGTCAAATTTTCGAGGACAATTTGCTTGAGCCTTTCGTCCAAGCTTTATCGTGAACCCCCTGTATTTTGTGTTTCCTGTTAGTTGAGATTGTCTTTTTTAGCATCACGAAATGGCAAATGGGCTAGAAGAATAGAGCTGTCAAAGGGGCTAAAATTCATGGGCTAAAGCCCCAAAAACCCTACATTGAGCCCTATTATAGTTAAGCCCACTTTTTAATTGGCCTGTTTAGCCCTAACCCAAAACAACCCTTGCATTCTGATGAAAAACAAAATGTCCAAATGATTAACGGTGGCCTTGCAGATCAACGGTTGTTGCACTAATAAGAAGCAACAAGCATGCTTTATAGATTTCAATCCCACGTGTGCCGGCTACTTCATCTTCTTCTTTTTTTTTTTTCCCCTTAGCTAATTAATTAACGTAGGATCTTCTGCTGGTGCGCCACATGCAAATGACAAGCAAAATTCATATCCTCCTAATGCCACGTGGGGAAAACAACCTTGTCATTCTTTTCTTTTATTTTTTCGATTAATTATGTTATACTTATCTTTTTCAAAAGGATACATGTTGCTGATTTTACTAATTATTTGTTTTTTCAATAACATTTTACATGATCATGTAAAATTAACAATTATTACTTCACAACTCTTCTCAAATGCCTTTCAAAAAAAAAAAAAACTCTTCTCAAATGTCTTAATTATAGAAATTCCCGCTATTTGTTAAGACATAGAAATTTCCTATATTTTCGAACAAATAGCTCACTTCTTTTTCATTTTGGAATCCACTTTTAGTATTGGTGGACATGTTCTAACTAAATACTCCCTCTGGACTCAATTATAAATAATAAAAAAAAATCTATATTTTGTGGACTCAAATACAAGGAAAATTCAACGAATCAACTCTATTTAATATGAGTATTCAAAAAATCAAGACAATTAACCAATCCAACCAATTCTCCTTTTACTTTTACAAGAATATTGCACGCTCCCGAGACAATTAAAGAGTAGCTTAGTAATGTAACTCATTTTTTTTTTTTACATAAATCAATACAATTAAATTAAATTAACTAACTTTCTTAATAAGTGTGAAGTAAGTTAATTTTGCTTATAATTGTTTCTGTTGCATATCTTTAATGTCCCTTGTTTATTTCATTGTTCAATGGTACACTAAATTATTGTAAATGGGTTGGGAAGATTTCCCAAAAAAAATTAAAATCTTAAAGTGGGCTGGCCAATAGGGTGACCCCAACCCACTTGGCCCTAAGAGCTTTTTGGCCCTATGGGCTTTTTTGTATGGTGGGCTTTTTGGCCCTGTGGCCCTTTTGGTCTTAACCCCCATGGGCTAGGGCCAAATGGGCTAGGGCTGGCCCATTTGACAGCTCTAAGTCAATAACAAGAAGGAGATATTTGAGTTGAGCGTTTTTGCTTTTTTAAATTGGGGGATGTATATTGTACAGTTTGAACGTGTGCAGGGAAATAATATTGTGATGGTTAACAGTATTTGTGTGTCTTCGTTGAATTTAAAGTTAATGGGAGTCTTTGTGTGTTGTTAAGCAGGATTGTTCTCTATGATGTGCATCGTTGATTTAATATTACGGTGTCGTAATTGACATTTCCCCTGCAAATGCTTTCTAGTATGGTGGTTAGTAACCGGATGATTTGTCGAAGACTGTGTAAGATCGGTGCTGGAGTATATGCATGTATTGAAAAGCTTAATAATGTCAATTATGAAGGTATGAAAGTATAAAATAATCGATTTGTTTTGGTAAGATGCCGGAGAAATATCCATCTCCAGGATGAAGCTAACATGAATGGCTGAATGTTTGTTATTGTTGTTCAGTGACAGGGAAGGGTGACTGTATGTAGATGGGCCTCAATAATTTATGTAGTGGGTCAGTGCGGTACTTGAGCCCACAGGTTGTTGTCTGGTTTATATCTGAAACTGGTTTTTGATTTAGCCGGCTATTTAGTAGGCCACTAGGCAGATATGGGCATGTACAATTTGGACCTAGTATTGGTCACGAATTTCTGACATAGAATAGTAAATCTTAAAAAAAAATCCTGGTTATATGAAATAAAAGATCAAATTTTGAATATCACTATAAAACAAAATCAGTGTTTAAAAGTCATACAGATGGGTGAACCATACTTAATATAGTGTAAGAATAATAATTTTCAATTTCTTATAATCATTTTACCTTCAATTCCGCAATTAAATCTTTGGCATTAGGAAAATAGTGTAAGAATAAATAATATAGGTGAACACAAACAAAACAAAAAAACTGGTTTCCCAAAATATCCTCTTACCCAATAGGTGAGAGATTAATCTCTTAGGATACGGTCAGACACCTAAGCGGAGACCCCTCCCAATAATATTTTTTCCATACTCATGAATTCAGGGATCGAACATAGGACCTCATGCTTAAGGGACCTAAACCCCTTCCACTTGGATCAACACACATTGGTACAAATACAAAATTATTACATTAAGAACTATAATAAACAATTGATTTTAGCACAAGTAAAATTTCTATTACATGTTTATTTTTCAATTTTATATTGCTGATAGTATTAACTATTGTGTTAAAAAAAATATTTTCTATTTTATGATAAACAATATAAGTGCAACATTTTGCGTATATTAATTTTTTTGTGATAGTGTAGCAATTTTTTTCGAATGGATATGTTTCAACAATATATCACTGACACTATATATGTTGGAACCAAAGTAATTTGAATTAAATAATCTCTAAGTTTTGATGTTAACAAAAAGGATTAAATTTGTATAGTAAAGTGTTAGCAGTAATCTAACAGGTGCCTTCACCCTTGAAGGATCTCTGATTTTATATAAGTTAAAATGTTAAGTCTATTTACATTGCAATCCGCGTCCATATATTATTTAATTCTTTAATTGAAAGATTCTCTGAGTGGTCGAGTCCACTCTACCACTGGAAGGATTTCCTTTAACTCAAGTGCCACGTCAGTGGACGAGCGCTTGAATGCTTATTAGTAGACGGAGAAATTCTTTTAGTAGACGCGAGTTGCTCGCCAATAAAAACAATCCTTACTAAATGCCACGTCACTGGACGAAGATCTTAAACAACTCAAGGTCTAGCAAGACCAATGAATTCGGTAGACATAGAATTCTTGCCACGTCAGTGGACGAAGCCTTTAAAGAATTCTTACTAACCTTGCTATACAATTGTTTTTAATGGACGAAGAATTTGAGCATTGATATCTTATTTAATGCAATCTGGACCTTATTGAATTTATTTCATATGATTGATATTTATTTTAAATATATAATGGTCCTTCTTATTTGTTATTAACGGTTTTATTATCTTGTTTCTATGAGAGAGACATAATACATATGAGGAATTGCAAAAAGCAATATAGTACAATGCAAAACGATTTGTACCCTGTCATCTTTTACGCTGGAATAGCTGGAATTTGTACAAGGAAGGCAAGACACTTTTTCAAGTTGCATTTGCTCAGAGGTGTGCCCATTTCATGCAAGAATATTGTCACATAGTACAATGGCCACGAGCAAGCTGAGTCACAACGGATATTACATTGTTGATTCTATCCCTAAACGGAAAATTCAAATACAACCATTGATGATTTTGAAGACTAGAGCAAGGTCTCTATAAATAGAAGACCAAGACTTTTGAAGAGAGAACTTTTTGCGCATATACAGAAATCTCAAGAAATCTCTTGCGAGCAAACATTCTTTTATTCTTTCAGAAAGCAAAAGTCTGTAATATCTTAGTTTGAATATTGCTATAATATTCATCTGATCTTAAACTTTCATATTCTCACACATAGTGAGTTAGAAGATCAAAGAAACAAAAACTCTTTGTTAGAGGTAGAGCCTAAAGAGGCTTGGTAAGAAAGGAATACTTGTGAATCTGGAGAGGTGTTGAATACTTACTGTAATCTATTTGGAGAATAGTGGAGAAAACCTTCAAGTAGAAGGGACTGGACGTAGCTCTTGGTTGAAAGAGAGTGAACCAGGATAAAAAAACTTGCGTGAATCTTCTAATCCCTTATCTCTTTAGTTTTACGTGTTTATACTAACTGTGGGGATTTGAACTTGAATTTGTTATTCTTTCAAAAGTTTGTTTTTCTGTGTGTTTGCTTCTGCCTCTTTATCCTTGTGTGAGAAAACTGTTCTTAAAAAGGTTGTTTTCAAAAAATATTAACAAACACAATTCAACCCCCCCTCCTTGTGTTTGCCTGTGTCAACTTCAGTTGGTATCAAAGCTCAGCCTCGAAAAGGTTGAGCATCTAACAAGTGCTAAGGAAGTATGATCCTACAACTATGGAGAAGGACAAACTATCAACAGACCTCCACTCTTTGATGGAACTGATTATGATTATTGGAAGAAGAGAATGATGGCCTTCTTGGATGCACAGAACTTAGACATCTGGGAACTGATTGAGAATGGCTATTCTGAGCCAAGAGGTGAAAATGGAGCAGTCTTGGCTAGAGCATATTGGAGTGTGGATCAAAAGGCTAAACATCAACTAAATCTCAAGGCCAAACATTACTTGATGTGTGCCATCACCAGATCAGAACATGATAAGGTTCACAGCTGCAACACAGCAAAGGAAATCTGGGATACACTGGCTCTTGCTCATGAAGGCTCATCACAAGTGAAAGAGTCAAAGATAAGCATGTTGGTTCACCAGTATGAACTCTTCAAGATGACTGATCATGAGAGTATAGATCAGATGTTTGGAAGATTTCAAACAATAACAAACAGTCTCAGATCTCTGGGAAAAATATATGAGAATAGAGATCATATAAAAAAGATTCTGAGAAGTCTCTCTAAGCAGTGGAGACCAAAGGTCACTGCCATTCGAGAAGCTAAGAATCTGAACACTCTCTCTCTGAAAGAGCTTCTAGGGTCATTAAAAGTTCACGAGCTTGAACTAAATGAAGAAGACAATTCCAGAAAGGGAAAATCCATTGCTTTAAAGGCAAAGAAAGCCATCTCTTCAAAAGTCCTTAAAGCTGCTGAGTCTTCAGATGATGCTGAACCTTCAGACAGTGATGAAGGATCAGATGAAGATGAATTATCTTTCATCTCCAGAAAGATACAACATATGTGGAGAAGGAAAGGTAACTTCAAGAGAAAGCAGTTCAACAAGAAATTTTCTATGGAGAAATCAGACTCCAAAGAAAAAGGTCCACCTCTGTGCTTTGAATGCAAAAAGCCAGGCCATTTCAAAGCTGACTGTCCTGATTTAAAAGAGAAGAAGAAGTTCTTCAAGAGAAAGAAGGGCTTAATGGCTACATGGGAGGACTTGGACTTATCCTCATCAGATGAGGAAGAGGAAGCTGAGGAAGAGGCAAACATTTGCCTCATGGCTGACACATCATCAGAAAATGAGTACACTGATGATGATGAGGTAACAGATTCTGAACTTTCTACTCTCAAAAATGCTTTTGATGAAATACTGCATGACTCATCCATACTATCTCATGAATACAAAAGTCTTAAAAAGAAGTTTACAAAATTAACAAAAGAATATGATAGAGTCTGCATTGAAAAACAAAGTTTAGTTCAAGAAAATAATAAGCTGAAATCAGAGAATGTCAGTCTAATTGACAAATCTGAATGTGAGCCTGACAATTCTTGCGAAGTTACAAAACTGAAACAAGATGTAACATACTTGACAGACACTCTGTCAAAATTTGTAGGAGGCTCAGATAAGCTTAGTCTTATCCTAAGGTATTCTAGGTCACCATTTGATAAATCTAGCCTTGGTTATGACAATAAGAAGCATGAGGCATCTTACATTAAGTCAAAACCACCTATGCAGCAAAGAGCTTCAAAAGCTCCAGCTGGGTATGCTAAACCCAAATCAGGCCCCTTCAACACCCTTTGTAAAGTGTGTGGAAAAAGTGGGCATTCTACATCTAGATGCATACATAACAGACATACTAAATATTCTCGTCCAAAGAAAACTAACATGAAAAGACCCAAGTCAGTTTGGGTACCTAACGACAAGATAATACCTGTTGCAGATTTGTTTAACAACAGGAAAGAAAGAAACGTCCTGGTACTTGGACAGTGGATGCTCACGTCACATGACAGGAGAAAAACATATGTTCCAAGACCTTAGACATAAGGATGGTGGCTGGGTGACATTTGGAGGAAACCAGAAAGGAAAGATCACTGGTATAGGTAAAATTGGTAAACATCATTTTCCCTCCATTGATAATGTTCTTTTAGTAAATGGTTTAAAACCTAATCTACTAAGCATAAGTCAATTATGTTACAGTGGATATGATGTTTCTTTTAATAAGAACATGTGTTATGTCAAGAAGAATGATGGATCAATCTTATTCACTGCTAAGAGGCAAAATAATTTGTACAAAATTGACTTGGAGGACCTCTCAAATTAGAGTGTCTCATGTTAGTGTCCATTGAAGATGAGCAATGGATTTGGCATAAAAGGCTAGGTCATGCAAGCTTGAGATTAATCTCAAAGCTAAATAAGCATAACCTCGTGAGAGGATTACCAAACCTTAAGTTCAAATCTGATGCTCTCTGTGATGCATGTCAGAAGGGAAAACAAGTCAAAGGTTCTTTTGAATCTAAGAATATTGTTAGTACCAAGAGACCACTAGAACTGCTACACCTTGTTCTTTTTGGTCCAACAAGGACTGCTTCTATCAGTGGTAAGAAATATGGTATAGTCATTGTAGATGACTACACTAGATGGACATGGGTTATGTTCCTTGCTCACAAGGATGAGTCCTTCAAGGTCTTTTCTGTATTCTGCAAACGTGTACAGAATGAAAAAGGCATGTGTATAGCTTCAATTAGAAGTGATCATGGGGGAGAATTTGTCAATGAGCTATTCAATGAGTTTTGTGAAGAAAGTGGTATTCAACACAACTTCTCAATACCAAGAACACCACAGCAAAATGGTGTGGTAGAGAGAAAGAACAGATCTCTTCAAGAGATGGCTAGGACTATGCTCAATGACAATTCTGTCCCTAAGCACTTCTGGGCTGAAGCTGTGAACACTGCCTGCTACATTCAGAACAGAATATACATTAGACCTATTCTGAATAAGACTCCCTATGAATTGTGGAAAGGTAGAAAACCCAACATTTCTTATTTTCATCCTTTTGGATGTAAATGTTATATTTTGAATACAAAAGATCAACATGGTAAATTTGATGCTAAGGTAAATAATGGAATTCTACTAGGATTTTATGAAACCACAAAAGGATTTAGAGTCTATAATTCAAGAAATTTAATAGTAGAAGAATCTATACATGTTAGATTTGAGGACAAGCAGCCTGATAAGAAATTATCAGAGCTAGATGAAAGTTTTGCAGATCTTGACTTAAACATCTCAGGAGAGACGACAGAAGTTAAAGCTGATGATCAAGTTGAAGACATGTCTCATCAACCAGAAACATCCACCTCTCAACAAGACAATGTTCAGAGAACTTGGCATTTCAAGAATTATCATCCTCCGGATCAAATCATTGGAAATCCAAGTGATAAGCTAAGAACCAGATCAACTTTCAGAGAGCAAGAAGATTCTGCATTGGTCTCTGAATTGGAACCAAAGATAGTAGACGAGGCTCTGCTGGACAATGGTTGGATTTTAGCAATGCAAAAAGAACTAAACCAATTTGAGAGAAGTGAAGTTTGGACTCTGGTAACCCTACCTAAGGATAAATCTATTATAGGAACAAAATGGGTTTACAGAAACAAGCTTGATGAGAATGGTAAGGTAATAAGAAATAAAGCAAGATTAGTTGCATAATGTTACTCTCAATAAGAAGGTATAGATTATACTGAAACCTTTGCACCTATTGCTAGATTAGAAGCTATCAGAATTTTACTTTCATTTGCTGCACATCATAATATTATGCTTTTTCAAATGGATGTAAAAAGTGCTTTTCTAAATGGTTTTATCAATGAAGAAGTTTATGTTATGCAACCTCCGGGTTTTGAGAGTGAAACCCAACCTGAACATGTATACAAGCTTAAGAAAGCTTTATACGGCCTAAAACAAGCCCCAAGAGCTTGGTATGATAGGCTAAGTTCTTTTCTGATGGATAATGGCTTTAACAGAGGAAAGGTTGATACAACCTTGTTTAGAAAGTCAATTAAATCCAACTTCATAGTAGTACAGATTTATGTAGATGATATTATATTTGGTGCTACTAATGAATCTTTGTGCAAAGAATTTTTAAAGTTAATGCAGAAAGAGTTTGAAATGAGCATGATGGGAGAACTCAAATTCTTCCTTGGACTTCAAGTTAAACAGTCTATGGACGAGGTGTACCTCCATCAAACTAAATATACAAAGGAATTACTCAAAAAGTTTAAGATGGATGATTGCAAACCTATGAACACTCCTATGCATCCCACATCCATACTGAACAAAGATGATAAAGAGAAAAAGGTAGATCAGAAGGTATACAGAGGTATGATTGGATCTCTCTTATATCTAACTGCTTCTAGGCCTGATATTATGTTTAGTGTTTGCTTATGTGCTCGATTTCAATTTGATCCTAGAGAATCTCATTTGTCAGCAGTTAAAAGAAATTTTAGATATTTAAAAGGTACTACTAATCTTGGTCTGTGCTTTAAGAAAGATGAAGATTACAGATTAGTTGGCTTTTGTGATGCTGACGATGCTGGAGATAGAATTGAAAGAAAAAGCACCAGTGGAGGATGTCACTTCATTGGAGCTAACCTAGTATCATGGTCAAGCAAAAGGCAGAGTACCATTGCTCTATCAACTGCTGAAGCAGAATACATCTCAGCTGCAAGTTGCTGCTCACAACTTCTCTGGATCAAACACCAATTGGAGGACTACAATGTATTTGTAAGTAGTATTCTACTTATGTGTGATAATACTGCTGCAATCAATTTATCTAAGAATCCAATTTTCCATTCTAGAGCTAAACATATAGAAATCAAACATCATTTTATTAGGGATTATGTGCAAAAAAGTGTTTTTGATATTCAATTTGTAGATACAGACCATCAATGGGCAGATATCTTTACTAAACCTCTTGCTGAGGACAGATTTATCTTTATAAGAAAGCATTTAAATATGTTGTATGTGGTCTGATTTAGTATATTTGTTGATTGCATGTTTTCACTGCACTTCCACTAGTCTTGGCGTCCAGATCACGTGTAGTCTACGCGTCCACTACTATTGGTGTGCCGCGTCCACTACATATGGTTCTACGCGTCCACCCTCAATCTTGTGTGGACTCGTCTATGCTTAAAAAAAAAAAAAATTGCATTATTTGCCTCTGGACATATTTATTTTAAAACGTTTGTTTTCTTTTTTCCTTGCTGACTCAGCTACTTCCATCAATCCCATCATAACTTTTTACGGTCCCAATTTACCAACGCCGTTTTTCTCTAAAGACATGTCTTATCAATTATTTCCTTTTGAATTTTCCTTGAAAACTGTTGGTATTCGGAACTCTTTAAAAGTAACCTCTTTCCCTCTGAAAAACCTTTCGCTACTCTTCATCCCTATCAACGTTTCTCTGAAATTTTTGAACTCTCTGTTTCTCAAAACCTTAACTATTTTACTTAACAATGGCTTCAACCTCTACTCTCGTGCCTGCTTTTGCAACCGACACCATGAGTATCGCTGTGGAACATCACTTCAACTTTGAAATTCTAAGTGAATACAACTTGGATGTGAGTAAGTTTGTCAATGCTGCTGGTTGGGATGGAATATTTCTGGAGAAGGTCTTAGTATATCCCGACTTGATAAGGGAATTCTGGAGAAGACAGAAGATTTCTGAAACAGAAGTAGTAGGGTTTGTACTGGGAAGGAAGATAACAGTATCCAAGAAAACCATCTCTGACGCTATTGTTTGTGCTCAAGAGGGTTTGGTCTTCACAGAGAACTGGGAAGAAGACCTAGGCGGTACAGAGACCATTGCCGTTACCTTGATGAGGCAAGACACCGTGAGAACTCACTCTTGGAAATCCTCTGAGATGAAGGATCACATCAGGATTCTTTATCAAATCCTGAACAAGGTGGTGCTACATAAGATAGGGTCTAAGGACAACCTATCAGCTCTTCATAAATTCTGTCTTTGCAATCTGGTCTGAGACATAGATAAATTTACCATGGATCATGTTTCATCGCTTCAAGGATGCCATTACCAACAAGGAAACAGCCTCACACATCACCTTCACTCACCTTCTGTCAAAAACATTCAAACAGCAAGGCTTGTATGATGTTCTGAATGCAAAGCCTCAAGATGTACAAGATAGACTCCTTCGTGAGAAAGGAATGCAAGCTGCTGACTTTGGCAGAAGCAATCTTAGTGGCATGCAACTTGACACTTACAAGCAAGTGGAAATGGCCAAGCATAAGGAAAAGATGAAGATTAAAAAAGAATCAGTTGAGGCTAACACTGCTGCAACCCTTGGTCTCAAGAAAGGAACCAAGAGGAAGACAATGGCCGTCAGGAAGCCTAACCCTAAAAGGCCTACCAGAGGCATTGTGATTAATGAGCCCAGAGCTGAGGCACCTCAACCTGATCCTCAACCGACTTCCAAGAGAGCAAGGAAGTTGGTGTTGTCTCAAGATGAGGATGATGAAGATGATAATGTTCCTCTAGGAACAGTTTTGAAGAGGAAAGCAAGTGCAGCTGCTGCTGCTGTGCCTACCAAGAGGAGGCAACCTGCAAGGAAAGCAAGGAGCTTTGCAGCCTCTGAGGCAAACATCTCTGCTGAAATTCCTGTAAATATAGCAGAAGATGTTCCTAATGTAAATACTATGAGTGATAGTGTCCCTACTCCTGAAGTAGGTTTCTTTGATGATGTATACAGACCTACTTTACCCACACCCAACCTTCACCACAAAAAGCCCAGACTGACCAAACCACAACCCCATCCTCACCACAAAGCACCCCAAATCAATTGACCATACCACAACCTTCACCAATCAAAACCATCTTTCCACCTATAATACCTGACTCTGACCCCTGGTTTCATCAAACTGATGATGGAATTTTCCCAGGTGCCCCTTTTCCTAAACCCCTCAGAAAACTCTTTCCACCCATTATACCCTCATCCACTCTCTTTGCCAATAAATCTGAGAATTAGGCTCAGATCAAGAGAGATTGGCGAGTTTTGTTTCACACCCACCAACCAGACCCTGAGATTGACCCTAACACTCCTCTCACTAGGTGGTATCCATATGCTAAGTATGACTTTGAACCTTGTGAGGACTACCCTTGGACCACCAGATATCCAAACTCTCATCCTCCCAAAGGACCTTTTCCCTCTGAAATGAATAACCAACATGGACCTCTCCTTACCCACCTACCTCTTAACCGTTTCCCTAAAATAAAAATTTACCCCAACCTCATAAAATCCCCACCTCTGATTCCCTTGACTGATGGAGTAGAAAGGCACATCATTCCAGTATGGGAGACTGACTCTAAGAGGAACAAGCTGCCTACCATTCCTCAGCAAAGAGCCAGATCATCTGAGCACATTCCAATCATACTGGATGGCAACACAAAATGGATGAAATTCAAACATCCCAGCATCTATGGAAGAGCATCTGACCCCTTCACAGATCAGCTTTTCTACAATATACTGAAATGGGAGTTCAGTTACTTCCAAGTAGATAGAGCTGCACATTGTGTTCCTTTCACCTGGCTTAGGCATGGAAAGGAAACAAGTGTAGGCATTGCTCCCTACCCTATCTGTCCTAGGCTTGGCATGATAGATCTCAACAAGGACAAAGATAGGAAGTGCAGAAGAAATAAGGGAGTCATGCCTGAAGCTCACTCTGCTATGCTGGATGTATCTGAAGAAACTTTTGATTACTCCAAGCTCGAGTACTATCTGTATATGGAGGATGTGAGGAATATAGAAGAGAGGATAGCTGCTGACTACTGGAAGTCTCACATAATCCACTGCACCAGGGAAGCTTCATCTTCTGGTCTATCTCAGGAAGAGAAGGAAGAAATTCCCAATATCAGAGGAAAGTGTGGACTCTCCAAGCTCAGGCACATGATCTAAAAAGATCTGTGGGCACTCCCCATTACCAGCAGGGATGTGGAGGAAATTACTCCAATCCACTAGGCAAAGGATGTCCCTAAGAAATCTGTAAAAGTTGCCACTGCCTCTCCAGCAACCTCATCTTCTAACCTATAGCAGAGGAGTTAATTGTAGAAGGCCCTGAATTGAATGCTGAAATTTCTTCTGAACCAGCTTCTGTTGAACCTCCATCTGTACATGCTGAGCAGTCTGCTGAGGTCTGTGTTTCTAAGCAAGGTGCTGAGTCTGCTAAAACAACATCTCAACCATTAGCTCTTGCTATGATTCATCCACCAGCCCAAGCTCAAGACACTGTCTCTGACACTGGTGAGAGCTCAAGACAACTATCCTTGCCACCCAATCTTGAAGACATCATTGAAAAAATTGTTGATGACAAGGTTGGCAAGCTAGTTGAAGAGAAGACCGAACAGATGGCTCAACAATTTGAAGAACAAGTTCAGAAGCAAGTTCAAGATACCTTGGCCCCTCCAAATGCCATGGTGACTCAGATGCTGGCACTGCTGATGGACTTTCAGAGGAATCAAAATCCAAATCCAAACCAACCCCCTCCACCACCTCCTCCTACTTAAACTTTTTCCTTCTTTGTGTTATCTTTCTTTTTTTTTTTTTTTTTGGCTGACAATGATGGTCCACTCCTTTTACTTTTTTGTCTGATGACAAAAAAGGGGGAGAAAGGAAAGATTAAATTTGTTTATACTGATTGTTTATACAGAACCTATTTTTTTGAAAAAGTACATATTTGTCTGCATTTGCATAAGTTTATATTCATCTTGTTGATACTATGTTTTGACTTTATGCTTATGCCTATTCTTATCTAAAGTCAAATATGCTCTGATACTGCTTTGAACTGTTTAGTCACAAATGTTTGATAAGCTACTATCTTGGCCTGATAACTTATATTATCTTGCAAATAAGACTTAGTTTTATATGCCTTAACTGCTTTGAACTTTTGAATGCTATGTCTTAGGGGGAGCCTTGTAAGCTCTCTTAGACTTTGCAAAATAAATTTAATTAGTTTTTGTCATCATCAAAAAGGGGGAGATTGTTGGAACCAAAGTAATTTGGATTAAATAATCTCTAAGTTTTGATGTTAACAAAAAGGATTAAATTTGTATAGCAAAGTGTTAGCAGTAATCTAACAAGTGCCTTCACCCTTGAAGGATCTCTGATTTTATATAAGTTAAAATGTTAAGTCTATTTACATTGCAATCCGCGTCCAAATATTATTTAATTCTTTAATTGAAAGATTCCCTGAGTGGTCGAGTCCACTCTACCACTGGAAGGATTTCCTTTAACTCAAGTGCCACGTCAGTGGACGAGCGCTTGAATGCTTACTAGTAGACAGAGAAATTCTTTTTAGTAGACGCGAGTTGCTCTCCAATAAAAACAATCCTTACTAAATGCCACGTCACTGGACGGAGATCTTAAACAACTCAAGGTCTAGCAAGATCAATGAATTCAGTAGACGTAGAATTCTTGCCACGTCAGTGGACGAAGCCTTTAAAGAATTCTTACTGACCTTGCTTTACAATTGTTTTTAATGGACGAAGAATTTGAGCATTGATATCTTATTTAATGCAATTTGGACCTTATTGAATTTATTTCATATGATTGATATTTATTTTAAATATATAATGGTCCTTCTTATTTGTTATTAACGGTTTTATTATCTTGTTTCTATGAGAGAGACATAGTATATATGAGGAATTGCAAAAACCAATATAGTACAATGCAAAACGATTTGTACCCTGTCACCTTTTACGCTGGAATAGCTGGAATTTGTACAAGGAAGGCAAGACAGTTTTTCAAGTTGCATTTGCTCAGAGGTGTGCCCATTTCATGCAAGAATATTGTCACATAGTACAATGGTCACGAGCAAGCTGAGTCACAACGGATATTACATTGTTGATTCTATCCCTAAATGGAAAATTCAAATACAACCGTTGATGATTTTGAAGACTAGAGCAAGGTCTCTATAAATAGAAGACCAAGACTTTTGAAGAGAGAACTTTTTGCGCATATACAGAAATCTCAAGAAATCTCTTGCGAGCAAACATTCTTTTATTCTTTCAGAAAGCAAAAGTCTGTAATATCTTAGTTTGAATATTGCTATAATATTCATCTGATCTTAAACTTTCATATTCTCACACATAGTGAGTTAGAAAATTAAAGAAACCAAAAACCCTTTGTTAGAGGTAGAGCCTGAAGAGGCTTGGTATGAAAGGAATGCTTGTGAGCCTGGAGAGATGTTGAATACTTGCTGTAATCTATTTGGAGAATAGTGGAGAAAACCTTCAAGTAGAAGGGACTGGACGTAGCTCTTGGTTGGAAGAGAACCGTGAATCTTCTAATCCCTTATCTCTTTAGTTTTACGTATTTATACTAACTGTGGGGATTTGAACTTAAATTTGTTATTCTTTCAAAAGTTTGTTTTTCTGTGTTTTTGCTTCTGCCTCTTTATCCTTGTGTGAGAAAACTGTTCTTAAAAAAGTTGTCTTCGAAAAATATTAACAAACACAATTCAACCCCCCTTCTTGTGTTTGCCTGTGTCAACTTCAATATAATGGTCAAACAATTGAAAAATCTTTCAACTAGTTGGATGTTCAACAAATTAAATTAATAAATTAAAAAGGAAATGAAATTAATAGATGCAAATATATAAGCTTACTTTGTGTTTGTCTCGGGCCGTGCATAGCTGACACTAAGTAAAGTAGCCACAAAAAATAAAAGTTTACTTTTTCCTTTTTTATTAATAAGGCAACCAACACAACCGGATGTAACGGGTTAAGTAACAAATGACTTAAATCCAAATTGCACACAATTTACCAGAAACCTGGTACGCCCGTCAAAATTTGGTGGTGGACGGAAACTCAACTAAGAGGCATGAGGATTAAAGATTTGCCCGAAAAAGAGGGGTGGTGGGCGGGTGGGCAAGTTCTAACATCCTCCATGAGGATCGAAAATCAGTGAATCAGAGTCGTTAGTTTACTAATAGAATAATCGTAGGGTCGAGATTTGATGGGAGAAAATGTACTTTTTAACCTGTAACCGGTGAGCCAATTTCGAATAAATAAGTTTGTTTCAATGGAGACTTGCGAAGCTGGTTATGGTGTTAGAAAGTATAATGATCTGCACTTCTGAGAGGGTTATCCAAGTGAGGGTGTGCTTCAGAGCATAGTTGACACTGAACCGTCATATGTGTTTGTCGCGCTGGGTATTAAGGAGGGGGTTTTCTCGCTCTGGGTGACTTGGTTGGCGCCGACCCATCGTTGAGTTTGTTATTGGTTGATTTTTTTGGATATAAATTTATTTTTTCAAATCCCGGGTAGGTATTTGGTTTCATCTCAGCAATCTTGGTTCCAGTGATCCAACTGAATTGTTGTGTACTACTGGTAGATTGGTTATGAGCAACATTTCTACAATTCATTCTAATTAGGAATCATTTGCTTGTGCTAATCTGGGTGTGGAATGTTTTTTGGAAGCATGTCGTAGGGTGGTGATGAATTATCAGACGATGGAATTATGATGTGGTGTTTGTCTGATTGGTGTAGATATGCCTTTTTGTAAATGCCATGACTGATTAATACAAATTAATACGATGACCCTTCGCGCGCCGCGAACCACCGCAGCCAGAACGAGCGAGTCATCCGGAGCTCTGCCCATCGCAGGAACAAGAAGCACTGCACCCCATACCGTGTCCGCCCATCACTGCATCCAGCGCCGCCTGCCGCCCGCCGTATAGCTGCTGTCAGAGTCCTCCACAGCAGCAGCACTTCAAGTTGCAGAGACTTACTAGATTAGGTTTAATGTGGTCTTGTTTTAGTGATTGTTTAGGTTTTTTTATTCCTCTCTTAAGCTGAATATTATATAAATATGTATATAAACATTCCCTCTTTTAAAAATAAATAAAATTCATTTTGAAATCAAATAATTTAAAAATTAGAATATGTTGTAAAATTTATAAATAATATATAAGTTTAGGCATAAAACTTGTGAATTAAAATATATATATATATATATATATATATATATATATATATATATATATATATATATATATATATATATATATATATATATATATATATATATATATATATATATATATATATAACACTCTAACCCTAACTCTAACCTATTAAATACTAGGTATATAACATATAATTTTATTATAAATTCATTATCTAATTTAAGTAATTATCTTAAATTTTTGTACATATGTCTAATTATAATTTATACATACATACATTTATTTAACAATATTTTAATTGGTATTTTTAGTTTAATATAGTTATTCCAACTGTGTTCATTATATTTTTATACTCAACAATGTACATATACGCTATCCCAAACCATATTATGTATATATATATATATATATATATATATATATATCCCTCTCTCAGTGTGTGTATATACATATATGTATGTATTTTTGATAGAGATTAGTTACCATTAACGGTGGTGGATACTTCATAATTATAACATGGACACATAAAAAAAAAAGTATATATTTTTATTCAAAAGTTTTATATATATGTTTAAATAAATTTTAGTCTTGTAATTAATTAAAACAATTGATATCATTTTTGTATAATTAATATATACACATAACTTCTTTGCTCAATTCAATTTTTAAGAATTGACCCGGGGGAATCATTACATGCAAATTAGGTGATAAATTAGCTAAGCACTAATTCGTATCACGTTGACGCATGGTGTATAATAATTAAACTCTTCTTTTTTTTTTTTTGCAAAAGCAAACTTATTTCATTTCCATAGAGATGCAGTCAGCAATACAAGTTGGGGGTACAATTGAAAAAATGGGGACTAGCTAAAGTAGTGGTCACCCTAGCAATATTGTGAGCAGCCACATTTACTTGTCTCCTAACAAATTGAACTTGAAAGTTAGACAAAGAAGTGAGGAGATTTATACACTCCTCGAGAATTGCACCAAACTCAGACTAGTCTTCCTGCGGAACATTAATCTTGTCATATTTTATTATACTTTAATTTAAAACTTTATATGAAGAATTTTCTTGGGTGAATAATGTAATACCCAATTGAAATTCATTTAAATATTAGAATTTAATTTTAATTTTAAATTAATATAATAAAATTTAAACCGTAAATGTTAACAAAAATTAAGAAATTCGAGTTTCTTTTTAAAATGACCAAAGTGAGGAATCAATGCCACATCAACCAGCATCACACTTAACGTTAAAAAAACAAAAGTAATTGTTGAAAAGCTAAGAGCATCTTTATCAAGGGTTCCATAGAGAGTTCCATAAGTTTAAGGGACTGTATCTTAAGTTTTTTTTCCCATTGGAGCAGTCTGAGGTGGCAAGTTTGGTTCCTTAAAATTAAGGAACGAACCATTCCGTTGTATTTTCCATTTTTTTTAGTTATAACCTGCTAATAAACACTTTCTAAAAAATGGTGGGCTTACGTTAGCAAACCCCTATATAAAATCGAATAAATATATCACATATGAATCTACATAGAGAACCGCTAACATGATTCAACGGTTCGTATATGTTATTTATTGGTTTTGTCTCTCATTTTCGAGACATTTTTTAGTTCCACCACAAGATCCCTTACTACATAAGCTCAATAAGAGGTTCTATTCGCTTAGAGCAGTGATTCTTATCTGTTAATCATTAAAAAATTAACGAACTTTAAATTAAAGAACCGCATTTGCAACATTGAAAAAAACAAGGGGACCAAATGTACACAAAAAACTTTAGGGACCAAAATCGTACATAACCAATAACAAGGGACCAAAAGTAAAATTAAAACTAAATAAATAAAATTTTAATTTAATGTGTTTAATTAAATATTCTTTCATTAATTTTTAAATCCACACAGATTATTATTAACTATTTTTTCCAAATATTTTTTAAAAATTATTATTATTTAATTGTTAACTATTTATTTAATATTTAATCATATTAACATAATCATAAACTTTTTTGGTGGAATTACCGTCTCGACTATGAAGTGAATTTTGAAAAAAAAATCTCATTATTCAGAAATTATTTAATAATTAATAATTTAGTAGCAACAAAATAAAAACAAATATAGTTATTAAATAAATAATGATAAATGAATTTGAGTGACAAATTTTGCTCATGAAGTATTGATAATAATAAATAATGAAATAAAAATTGTGCTTAAAAAAAATCATGGTTTATAATAACATATTCAGTGATCAAATAGAGTAAATAAATTTATTATTTGAAATAATAATAAATAATAAAAATTTGAATTTAGTGGGCAAAGACCTTATCTAAAACAATAAATAAAATGTGAGTCTTGCTGACGAGTGTCCTGAGGGCATTCGTTAACCAACCCATAAAAGAAAATTTTATATTGGAAAACCAAGTGTAACACTTTTCAAAATATTAAATACATAATTTTTCATATAAATTTCATTTCTTGTTTCCTTAAATAAAATCCTAAGAGCACTTGTTAGCATAATCCATAAAACGTACATGCTTAATTAAAAATTAACATTTTTAAATGTGATCAGTGAATGGATATGAATAGAAAAAACAAAGTTGCAGCAATGAATTGTAAAAGGTTAATGAATGTACAGTAGAAATAAACAGTAATTTGGACTTTATTTTATTATAATAATAAGTATATAAAATATTTTAGGGAAATGTCAATTATATTCCTTGTGTAATGAGTTGTGTTACTGTGACACACAATATAGACAACGTACGGTGACAACATACTGTAGCGCTATTGTAGCGCACTTTTTTTTTTTAATAAAAAATAAAAATTTAGCTTTTTTTGATACTAACATTTTTGTTATTAGGTGCAAATATTTGATTAATCCCATGCAAATATCTGGTTAATTCAGTTCATTATATGGTTAATGGGTCATCCTGAAGCTTACAATCATTTTCCACAATCATGTAAATATTTGGTTAATCATGTGCAAACATCTGGTTAATTCAGTTCATTATATGGTTAATTTGTGTAGAAAATTATTGTAAGCTTCGGGATGACTCATTAACCATATAATGAATTGAATCAACTAAATATTTGCACGTGATTAACCAAATATTTGCACGGTTGTGAAAAATGATTGTAAGTTTCAGATGACCCATGAACCATATAATGAACTGAATTAACCAAATATTTGCATGTGATTAACCAAATATTTACATGGTTGTGAAAATTGATTGTAAGTTTCAAGATGACCCATTAACCATATAATGAACTGCATTAACTACATATTTGCACGTGATTAACCAAATATTTTCACCTAATTAACCAATTTTTTTCACCTAATTAACTAAAAAAGCTAATTATTTAAATAAAAAAAGGGTCAAAACACTGTTCATTTATATATGTTGTCTCGTATTGTTGTCAAATTGTGTGTCATTTTTTTTTTCCTCCTCATCAAAAAAAAAAAATTGTGTGTCAGAATAACATTTCTGTTGTGTAATGGTCCTTCGGTATGTAATCGGTTCATTCATGTGTCCCTCCGCCTAGAAGCCTGCCAAGAGTCGTTCCTTATCCATACCTTCTTACATTGGTGACCACTCCCCACCCTCGTCAGGCTTGGGTGTCACAACATGCATGTACGATCATGTAGTATAAATAATAGGAGGTTTGTACTGCACCCATGCAAAAAATTGAATATGTTAGATACATAGAGTAATAACTAAAGGGTTAAATATTTTTTTGGTCACGTAAAAATAAGCGAATTTTGGTTACGGTCCCGTTAAAAAAATTTCTTTGTTTTTGGTCCCTGTAAAATCTGAAATAACTATTTTTAGTCCCTACTATCATGTGACATTTATTAAGTACTTATGCACAGGTCATATGATCATCCCAAGTGACATACAAAAACCTTCGTTGTTCTATGTTAACATATGATTCCCCAAAAAATTATCTTTATATCCTCAAATGAATTACATTTATGTTTCCTTAAATGAATATTGTGGATGAAAATGGTGATATCAGATTTTAGAGGGATTAAAATCAAAGAAAAATATTTTTTAGGGATGAAAACCAAAATTTCCTCATTTTGTAGGGACCAAAAGTAGCAATTTTATATTTTAGAGGGATGAAAATTAAAATAAATTTTTTTTTACAAGGACCATCATTGAGGAATAAAATAATAAAATAGACAAAAAAGTTCAGCTTCAAACAACCAAGAAAAACGACACCTATGACTAATTAATGTTTCCAGTTTTTAATTTTTTAATATTTAAAACATTATATCTTTCAAAAAAAAATTTAAAAACATTATTAAATGACACCTACCAGCTAACTTCTCAACCCCGGTAATGGTCAAATTGGCATCCGTCCTCATGGAGGATGTTAGAACTTGCCTACATATTGTAGGTGAGCTTTTGAAGTTTGAAAACATCAGCTAATTTATTTTCATAATTAATCCTCATAATAAAACTTGGAAGTTAAATACTCCATCTAGGAAATCTTCATCCAAAGTATCACTTTTCGAAACAACCAATCAAATATTAGCATAACATCAAATTAAAAATAAAAAATAACAAAATAAATAATTGGTTAAACCAAAATTTGTTATAATACTGATTTTTAATTTGGTCTTTATATGTAAATAATTTTTTAAATCGGTATCTATATGTACAATTATTTTTAATTTGGTCCTTATCGTTTACTGGTGTTATAGGGGAAATCTGGGTGAAGCTACCCAAATTCCACTTAACATCATATACTGATTGGGGAGAACGGTCGTGCTAACCCCCTGCACGGGCATGCTTGCATTGAGCACGACCGTGCGTACTGGAGCGCAGCCGTATGAACTGGACAGAATGTTTTAGGAATCCTCGCCAAACTCCCTAGAGCACTCACAGATCAATCATATTGTTTTTAAACTATACCATTAAGTATTAATCTCGCCTCTCTTTACTAATTGAGCATTTAAGAATTAATCCTTAATCCTTGTTTATTACTAACATCCCTATGTCTTTAATTAGCATGTTCATACGACAAAACGACAGCTTATAGCATTAAAACATCAATACACATAATCATGGTACACCATCATCATCATTATTAACAAATAGCATTCCATACCAAATCATGTCAATTATAGAGACAACCATGTCATTCATATAACAATGATAATAAAGCATGTTATTAACTTTCACATTAGCAAACATACATTACAAGGCACATAGCATGCAATAGGGTCATGGGTTAACCCTCATCTTACACTACCCCAAAACCTACATGTTCATACTAATCCATTCTCCCCATACCTCAATCAATTTCGCAAGCCTCAAAGGGATGAGAGTGTCAAATCAAAGCCTCCTTCGTCGGTTCCTATCATTACAAATACGAAAAGTTCACAAAGAGGACCACAGCTCCCAAACCCAAGAGAGAATAAAAAAGGGAACAAGAGGTATGGCTTACCTAGAGATTAAACTATAAAGAACAGAAATGAGAAGAGGAAAAAAGGTCCGTTTGAGTCTCATCTCATAAACGCTTGATCACTTCCTCAAGAACGACAACAAAAACACATGGATTAAGCTTCTAAATGAAGAAACTCAAGGGGAAAATAAGGAGAACATGACACACGAAAATTTACCTTGTTTGTAGACCAAAATTTAGAAACAAAAAGATAAAATCGACACTAAAAGAAGCACGTATCGGCAGCGATGTTCTTCTGGCAAAAACGACGAAGAACGATGAACGAGAGCAATTTCATTCAAGTATTCTTAAGAGAAACTAAGGGAAACCTAAGAGATGAAGAGAGACAACTTTTTTGAGTCTTGAGCCCTGGGAAATAGGGTTTAGGTTGAGTCTTATGGTATAAAACGAGTTAGGGCGTAACGGGCTCCAATTTCAGCCCAAACTGTGTACAGATAAGTATTTTACGTATCTTGAGCTAAGAGTGTCCGATTGAGGCGTTCTTGGTGTTATTAGAAAGCTTCGAGAAATATATACTATTTAATGTTTCATGATCAAATCCTAAATCGGACTCTAACATGGTCAAAAGTGTGATGGAAGTTTCGAGACAGATTTAGTAGTTATTTCTAGATAGGATCCTTAGAAGATTATGATAAGATCTTAAGAGATAATTAAAAAAAGGATTCTCCTATATTAATAAGGACTCAAATCTGATTGATTAAGAGACTAAAATCTAATAGTTACACCATCTCTATTTAAATATTAAATCACATGATATCTCGTACTATCATTCTTAATTACTTATTATTAATAAAATCACATATTATATATTAACATATAAATTCACATACAAAATCTTATATTCATATAAGATCACACATTAATAGACACAATCTCATATTAATACAAATAATTATATATTAATATACATATTATCATATGTAATAATATATAGGCAAAACTATTTGATTAGTCCCTTAAGTTTATTTCTTTTTTCAATCTGGTCCCCTAGGTTTATTTTGTTTCAAATAGGTCCCTTAAGTTAGGTTCGGATGACAAAGTTAGGCTTTTTTTACCATACCTCCATAATCTATCATCTCCTAACCTACTTGGCACTCCAAACCTGTATGGCATCACTGTTGTGTTAATAAATATAATAAATTAATAAATGAAATTTTTTTTTTTTTTGTTGTTGTTGAATATTTTCATCTTCTTCTTCGCTCCCCTCTCTCTACTGGACATCCCCATCCCATGTAAGAACCACAAAATGGAACAAATTTTTTTGAAAACTGATGGAGCTTCGAACAGTTCTTCAAGATTTGGCACCATTCTTGATCAAAAACAGATAAGAAACTACCATATCCAGGTAGTGTAGAATATATGGAAAGATCAGCGCAGGGGAAGATGCAAAATCAGATCTCCATCAAGAGCCACCGCCGCCAGATCGGCACCACCGCAACGAAATGGCACATTCGGGGAAACGAGACCAAGAAACAGATTTGATGGGGGAGAAATGCATCGCAAATCTGCGAGGAGAAGAACCAGATAGAAATCAAGATCGGATGGGAGAACCAGAAATGCGGCACCACCGCAACAAAACGGCGTCGGAAAACACAATCTCCGGCCACGAACTTAAAGAAAGTCAGAAGCGCAGAAACTAAATCTGGCGAAGAACAAGATAAGGCAGAAAACGCGGAATGAAAGAACAAGAACACTGAGTTGCTGATTTCGCTGTAAATCGATGGTGAAGTGAAAAACCATATCTGAAGGTGAAACCAGATCTGAAAACCGAAGAAGATACAACGAAAAATGTTGAGGAAGAGACAAATGTCTCAGAAGACAGAAAACCAAGAAATTCTGAAAAGGAAATAGAGGAAAATCAATTTCACAAAGAAAGATAGAGTAATGTTCGTGAGGAAGATAACAACGAGAAACCAGATGTGATGTCAACAGCAGAAGCAGCGCCCTTATGGCTCCGAACTTCTTGTTATCTCTAGCAGCATTTCCAGCTAACTCATAAACCTGAGCAAGTAACATAAAAACCCTAACATTTCAGAATTTGACAACGAAAATTCAGAAATTGAGGAAAATTGAGGATATTTTAAACCCTAGATTCAATGAAATTGCAAATTTATCAGATGGTGGCTGCTTGAAGCTTCTGGTGCGATGGAGGCTCGGCGGATCAGTGTCGCACGACGGACTGGACCACCTATGATAGCTTTCAATATGGGTTAGAACCCGTGAGCCAGCCCGGCTCAACCTGACTCACTGGTGGGTTGAGTTACTAAAAAACAGGCTCGTTTTGAACCCGAGTTATTTTGACCCGGCTCACTTAACCCGCGAGTTGGCCGGGTTCAATCCCGTAGTGAGCCGGGTTAGCCCGTGGGTTACTCTTTTTATAAAAAAGAAAAAAAGAAAAAACCTTCCACCCAACCAAATCAAGCCCAGCCCACTTTTGGTTTCCCACTTTCCCAACCCGTTTAGACTTCAAAGGTTCCATTCATTCACTCTTCAACCATCAGGCCATTCACTACCCCTTCTTACAACCCACAAATCCGTCGTCCGCCATCACCTTCCACAAAATCAAGGTTACCGTCTTTGGCACTATGAAGCACCACTCAACACCGTCATCAGACCAGTCAACGTTTTCAAGCCAGCCACCAGTCAATCGCACCTAAGATTTGGGCGACCAACAGCTTGCACCATCACAAACATGATTCTGTGTTAGCGTCATTAAAATATAAGTTTTGTTAATTTATATTTTTCAAAATAAAATAAGGGTTCTTTCATCAATTGGTGGCTTTTTTGCATAGCAACTTGATTCGTGGGTGGTCGAGTATCTGGGGCTTGCCTACTCTTTCCAACTCAAATTTATGTTCTCACCCTTGAAGTTCCAAACCTCTGCATTTTCTAGTGGCCACTTGCATCGGCTATTGAAAAGTCGAAGCCCCTCTCTTTCATCTCTTTTCTCTAAAGTTTGATTCTTTTGCACCTGTTTTGATTCAAAATATCATTAGACAATTTAGACTTTGGAAATACTTTGCTGTTTTGAAGCCTACCTGTTTTGAGTTATATTTGGAAACAGGGGTTGACTGCTTGCTACTGTTAGTGTTCAATTCAAGTGATGTTTTATTTATTATTTTTTTAATTTTTTAATTTTTTAAATTCTAAGTGAGCCAACCCGGTTAACCCACCAACCCGTGGTGGGTCGAGCCGGGTTAGCTAATTCTTGGCTCACTAAAAAAGTGAGCCTACCCGGCTCGGCTCACTTTATCCTCAACCCATGGTGAGCCAACCCGGGTGAGCCAGGTTGGTTCACTTTGACAGCTCTACTTCGCGGCGGCGCGAGAGCGGACAATTGGAGAAGAAGAAATATTCTTGAAGGAGAGAAAATCAAAAAATAAAAAATAATTTATTTTTATTTTTATTTTTATTTATTTATTTATTTTTTATAGTAAACATTGATAATGCATTAAACAAAGCAAGAGTCATTACAGATAACAGGCAGAATCGGGTCTGGGGCATTCCCCACCCAAGTTCTAGAACCAATTTTCCAAATATCTTCTGGTTTTACTAATCAACAGTGTACCAAGTTAGCATTCACTACATTTTATCTCAACTAGTAGTATACCCGTGCACTTGCATGGGTCACACTGCATTGGTTATTATAAATTTTTCTAAAATTAATATTGAAAATTAACCAGATTTTTTTTACCTAAGAAATAATTGAATAAAGTAAATTATATACTAATATTGACACAATTATAAAACACCAAAACTGATACAAATGATATGGAAGATGTTAAAGCATGAAACTGAGAATATTATTAAATTAATGTAAAAAAAAATATTTAGCAGGATTGAACTTCAAGGCTTGTCAATAAAAAGTTAGCTGGGTAATTGTTTAACTAATTTATTAGTAATTTACGTTAATAATTTTAAAGACAGATTGATTCATAAAAAAAAGTCCAAAGTCAATGGTGAAGTATTTTGAGGGGGCCAAATAACTAAGTAATGATATATATCTTTATTATTAAAAGGGAGGTGGTGACTGGGGCTGATGTGTAAAATCACTTGGGTAGTAGCTGGGATAAAATTGTAAAATCACTTACGTTATTATTGTTATTTTTTTTTTGGTTAAATTTTTAATTTAATGGAAACGAAACCCTTGCCTGTGTCTCTTGGTTTTCTTTCGGTTGGGAACATACACGAAATTATGAAGTCTTCGCTAGAGAGAAGGAGAAAGAGGCAGCGGCAGGAGAAGGCCGCACATGGCGGCGGAGGGGAGAGGAAGCGTCTCAGAGTCCACTGCAACGGAGGACGGCCGCGACTTTGCTCGCGACGGACAGAAGAGTTTGCAAATCTCTCGCGGTGGGGTAGGAGGAGTGCCACATTTCACAACTGAGAGGGAGGGAAAGGTTTGTATTTGCGCATAAATTGGTGATGCTCATGGTAAGTTTGTTATTTTTTGGTGCATAATGTTCTCTGTTTTTCTACTTTAAAAAATGGTCTCTAAGAAATACTTGAGGTGCTCAATCATTCTCTATCTCTCACTTTAATCCTGTTTTTTTTTTTTTTTTTTTTTGCTGCAAATAATTCTCCACTGCTTCTTCCCATAACTTAATTCATCTTTACTTGTGTAGGCAATCAAATTACTTAATCAATGATGCTACTAGCATGATGCTATTCCACTAACTTAATCCATCTCTACCCATGTAGGTATCTTAATGCATAAAAATATAGCTTACATGATTTTGTCAGTTACATCTTCACAAGTATTATCATTTACTATGTATATAACATGATCATCAATTTTGTTGACAGCTTGGCTTTGTTCTGTTCTTATTTTGAGAATTGTTTGCTTAAGGAGAATATGTATTGAATAGCATTATTTTGTTTGCTTTGTTATGTTCTTATGGGCATTTGTTTTTATTAGGCCTCCCTTTCATGGTATAGGTTGTATGGTATTGCTTGCTAATGCTAGAAGTTCTTGGGCAGCGAAGGATCATTTCAGGAAGAACTGTTGTGGATGAATCCATGCTTCATGTATTTAAGGAGGAAGGCCTCACTGTCTCAGTTGGAACTATAAATTGGGTAAGGTTATACTAAGAATTGAAATAGATATTGAATTTTATGCTGTCTCACTAAATTCACATGTGGGGCTCCTATGCGGTTTTTATTTTTCTACCTTTGATTGGAGAGCTGTTATTATTAATATATTTCGTTGGCCAAACAAATTTCTATTTCATAATGGTCCTTTAAGGATTAAAGCTTCTTAAACTGGCTTAGTAGTGAGATTTTATATAATGGTAATGTGATGAACCAAAATTTCAGTCCCCTCTCCCCCTCACCAATATATACTGAATCCATATCATCACATGTTTAATAATTATAGGTAAAATTTCATTATATAAAAAGTTGTCAAAATGGAGAGAGCAAATAGTTTTATGGTATAACTATATCAAGATAGTTGTATGGAGCAAATACTTCTCAACCTTATTTTTTTTTGTGTAAAAGAATTTTTGGATCATTTTCACTCACCATATCTTTTCTCCTATTGGTCTTTCTCCTAGCAGTAAACAGAATGGAAAGAACATAGCTCAATGATCTGAAAATGAATTTTCAATATTCTATGTTGGTCTCTCCTATCCCTTTCCTTTGGTTTACGCTGGGAGACATGAGACCAATTTATAGAAACGAGCACAACATATATCCGTGATTTTGGTTTGGTTGGAAATCACGAAAACAGGGTACATGCTCATGATGCTTTTGGGTTTGAAAACTTTATTTTGATAGTACCACTGCACTCTTTCTTCAAGTTTTGCATAGTACTTGACACCTATATAGATTACATGCTGTAGAATATATATAAGTGATTGATCATCTTCTGCAATGCAGCCACCAACTCTTTCTTAATAGGCAGACTAGAAGGAGCTCTTATAAAAATTATTAAGTTAGCTTTATTCCTAAAAATGTGTCTATTTATAACAATTTACTTATCTTCCATTTGTTTAGCATTTCTTTTACAGGTTTCCTTCTAAGATATTATCAATAGATTACTAACTGAAGTAAACAAACCATGGAAGATAAAAATAGGTATAGTCAAATGTTACTAGAAAAGGAGACAATTTGAACGAGTATGACTTGGTCTATTTTATGTGCTCAGGCTATGTTTGCTATGCTGGCTTTAATTGTAGTTTGGATGCAAGATTGTTGGTCACTTTGTTTGTTTAGATTGTTACTTAGGTGAATCATATTTTGCAGGCTTCTCTAATTTTATCCTTAGTAAAAGCAGACAATTTGTCTACGAGGCTTCTTTTGACATCCAATGCGACATCACTAGGGTAGGCCTTCTTTATATATTATAGGCATAGATATATAGGTTTGGGTTTCTTACCAATAACTAATCGATGCATGATTAGATGTGCTCCAATTCTGCAATTATGTTTTAGTATTTCTACAGTGCTCAGAAAATGTTCTCTACATTAGTACTACATGTAGGAGCATGACAGTAGTTGAATGTCTATATATTACCATCTATAAAACTGAAATATTTCGTTCCATTTTCTTTTAACAGGGAAAGGCATTCTAAGAATTACTATGTGGAAAGCACAACGATGGTAAAGTATTGAACTGTCCATATGGTTCCCCAGTTGTGAAGGTATGGGGTAGTTTTGTAAAATTACTTCAGAATGGCAAATTTGTACATTTTGCTCAATTTGATTAGTTCTTGATTAGGGCATCAATGTCATTTTCATTTTTGTTTTTAAAATACTATTATTATTATGATTGGTTGCAACTACTAAATGCAACTTACTATCCCTACCCTTTCGATTTTCAACTGTTCCAATTTATTTTTTGGAACTTCAGGTTATGATGCGGTTTTGAAGCTGATTAAACCACTATTTTGAATCAGTGCTTGCTCACGAAGGAACTGAACTTGATTTTCTTACTCCAGATTCTCTCTACCTTTTTCTTTTCTTTCATTTTTATGAAATATACGCGCCTCTGGTACTCTCTAAGTTATCTTCAATTCTTTCAGCATCATAATTTTGCATGCACTATTCTCTCTATTCCAACTAAAAGATTAGAAATAATAATTGGTAAGGGGTTGTTAAAAATTTATATTTGAAGCTTAAAGATCAATGATAATATGACAATGATGTATGAAGGAGTTATAGACTAAATGTTTAGTAGCTTTTTACCAGTTAAATGTAATGGTTTAGGTGTGGAATTTCAGATACATTAATTTTGAGTCCATTAATTTTGATTGAATTCAGAGAGCCTTTAGTACTGATATGCAGAGAGGTTGGAGTGCTATGTAGCACTATCGAAGGTACCTTCTTAATGATATCTATGGTGTCGATTGAATTTCATGTTAATGGTTTGCTTACCTTTTACCTGAGAGTTTCTCTAAGTAATCCGGCAAACAATTGCATAAGATAAGGGTTTGTAAAACATGTATATATGAAGCTGAAAGATCAATTATAATATGGCAAAAATGTATGCAGAGAGTTATACACTAAATTTTTAGTAGCACTTTACCCCTTTTGGTTTAGTTGCAAAGATGTATGCAGACAGTTATAAACTAAATTTTTAGTAACATAGATGTTAGCATTTTTAGTAGCATTATTTCAGTAGCATATCCACATAATTGTTTGAAATTACATTACCATTAAAACTTTCTGCATTATATAATATAAATTAAACTCACCACAATACTAATTTTCCAACTTTATTTGGAATTATTGTATAGAATGGGCTCAGATTCTTCAAAAATGAAAGAAATCATCGTGATTACCACCATTACACTTTTGAGTTCTTACAAATAAAATACATCATTATTTGAATCGCATAGATTGACCATGTTTAAGTCATGACTGCATGCATATTATTAATTTATCCGAAACTATAAATTTAACGGAAAGCAAATAAAATGCATTATTTTTTTTTATAAATAACATCGTTATCCAAAAAAAATACATTTTATATTTTTAATTTATTAAACATCACATGTAGTATAAAATATCTAATTCAAATTTAAATGTTTATGGGATTTTGTCAAAAGCTTAATTGTTCTGTAGATTATTGTGCACATATAAAACTTAAAAATTTCCTTATTTCGACACATGTTAGTCTATTTATTAAACTATGCATAAGTTTTCTAGGGGAGCACAAAATGTAAAAGAACTGAAGCAAATAATATACCTACACATTCCTTCAACTTTGTCCTATTTAGGCTGGTCATATTGACCATTTAAACCTACATGATGAATTACTTCCCCACAAAATGATATTGCAAAGATTATTTATGATGTGTGTATGGCTATTAACCATTGATAATTTTGTTTATCTCTTCAAATAGGGAAAACATGCATGAAGCTCGAAGCTTTTCATCGAACAAAGCCCTCAGTTTCTCTTCCTTAATCGTTGCAAGTTCTGATTGGATTGACTCAACTTTTTATGATATTTCAAGGCTCATTCTCTTAGTTCTTGCAAAATATGACATTGTTATGAACAAAAGAGCTATATATTGAATATTACTATGCCACCATTCACTTAAAAAAAAGAAACCATAATGCCCCCTAACTTTTAATTAGTTAGTTTCTACATTTAAAAAAAAAAAACTCATAAAGAATAGCGGTTTGTGATCGAAGACACCATACAAGATACACAACACTGCGAGGAATGTAAATTTTTTTTTTGATAATATGCAAGGGATGTAATTTAGAAAACAATTAAAACTACAAAAACATATTGTACCCCCGTGCATCGCACGGGTACAAGATCTAGTATATATATATTTCTCATTCTTTCATATTTTTGTTTGCAGGTGCATTGGTTTACTGCACTCATTTTGTGCACACGAGCTATGTTCAATTCCTGCTGGAGCACTTTTTTGTGTATTAATTTACGTAAAATTCTAAAAAAGAAAAAAAATCTTCCAAGTATAGGATATATATATCTTACAAAAAGTACCTTTGCAGCTGCGCCAATGTAGCAGTTTGACACATATTTTGCAAGAAAAAAAAAAATATAATCTAACATTGGTGCTACAATATATATATATATATATATATATATCAACAAATAAAAAATATTATTGGGGGAGCCAAGGCTCCTCCCTGTCCTCAAGAAGATCCGCCCTTGTCCAGAGTCATGACAGAAATAAAAATTGCTAAGCGGCTAATATGACCCATGCATAAAAACCAACGCATTAGCATGGGTCACTTTCGTTTTTTTACATGTTCAAAATGGCCTGTTTGTAAACAATTATTATGTACCAATATGTTTATGTATACTAAATCCATGTATACTAAATGTTATTATGAAGAAAACAAAGACCGAATCAACAATATAACAACTTTTCATATTGTAAGAGATTACATATGCTCTGTACATTCATAACAACATAAAATTGATATGCTCAAATACAATGAAGTTATATCAGCAAACTCAATCCAAGCTTCATAAAAATACTTCTCAGGTGTATATATCAAAGCCAAAACGTGTTTTCCATGCAGACTTGAAAACACATGGAATATTACTAAGTGTAACAAATAACATTTTCCTGCTATATATATCAGATATATCTGTACTGCTAAGGGACAAAATATTTAATATTTCATGACTATATAAAAGTTCTGCCAGTGTTGGCAGAAGAAACTACTGTAGAAAACTGGGTCAGTTTTGGTCCTTGACCTAGGTAAGAACGGGATGAATGATTGGAAGTTGGGAAGCTCGTTCTCTTGCTCTTCTTCCAAAATTCCAAGGTCAGCACTTTTAATCCTTTGTTGTATCCTAAGCCTACGTACCAACAAAAATAAGGGGATACTGTTTATGAGAAAAGGGTCTCCAAATAGAAAAAATGCATAAACGGCAATTAGAATTTTGAACATGTTCTTTGTATAAAATTTAGAAATTTGATTAAAATCATATATCATATTAACATTATTTTAATAAAGGAGAATAGACCAAACCAAAAAGATCACCTCAATATCTGCTATACAATATCATTGCAACTATTGGCAATTAAATTTGCAACTACATAGTGATTAAGGTCAAGGCTATAAAAATCATTAAAATGTCACGAATCTATAGTGATTAAGCCTAAATGCCCACACATGCTAGGAAACTATGCCGCAAAATCCATCCCAATCATTAAATGCTTCAAAAGTATTAGATTTAGACAGTAGACATCTAGTATAATTAACAGATCAGTTGCACAGGTGGCTAAATTCATCCTGATCATTCAATGTTTCAAGAGTGCTTTGCTTTTTATAGTCAAGTGTGACATGAAAATGGGAGTGTAGAGAATAGTGCTTCCATTAACTTCGGCAACAAATTTTTTTCTTGGCAATACAGAGCTACATTTTCTAGATTACTTGGGGCAAACTCTCAGCCACCAAGGTACACAACAACAACAACCCTTAGAACCAAACCACGGGGTCAAGGCCTCCTTGGCCAAAAAGCATCAAGGCACAACTCAACAGCTTGCGGCACCCAAAAGGGGTATGGACTTAACACCTCACCATCTCATCATCTTTAATTATCTTTAGTATTATCAACCAAATTGTCTAATGAATTAATCATCATTGGGGAATGGGGTTTAAAACCCCCTTTTGTCCTTTAATTCTGTTCTGTCCAAGGGGTTGAGCACAGTCGTGCTCGTAACCCAACACGGTCGTGCTTAAGCACGTGAGGGGCGTGCTCCCCTTTGAGTGAAGCACGGTCGTGCTTCTTATTGAGCACGGTCGTGCTCAGCAGCATGGTCGTGCTCTTTGTCCTGCACGGCCATGCTGAACAGCGCGGCCATTTACCCAGAATTCAACTGGGAGCACGGTCGTGCTCCCTGTTCAGCACGGTCGTGCTCATCGCGTGACAGTGCTGTTCTGGGCAGGAACAGAGACTGTGTTTTATCCAAATCTAAGGGATAAATCCGTTAATCATCCTACGTCGATTAGTAACACATTTTAGGAATTAAAACTCAGCAAAACATCATCATAACAACAACCAATTTAACAGTGGCATCCACCAACAACGATAACATCATGTTCATAACCATTACAACAACGTAACTCAACCAAATGTTATGAACATAGGCATACATATTATCATCACTAGCATGTTATCAGAATAACCAACAAATCATGTATACATAAACAGTTAATCACACAAATAAAACCGGAGCCATGGGGACCCCTTTACTCTACTCTAACCCCGAGCTTATGAGTACACTACCCTTCTCCCCATACCTGGATTGAAGGTAGCTCTATCAACCAGCGTATGCTCCTAACTGCAACCGGTTCCTCCCCAAACTGCTTAACCCAAAGAACCTTAGACAAAAGAACGCAAATGGATTAGTTTCCCAATCAAAATAACAAGGGAAACCCATGGGGAAGAGAAACCATTACCTCCAGACCAATGTAGAATCACTAGGCTCCCTAAACTGCTTCCAATAATCCACAACGATGATGAACGAAGGGGAAACATAGTGGAAACGTGCTTTGGCCGCACACACAATTGCTGCTGCACTCACCAAATAGGGTTACACGTTAAACCCTCGAGTTCTGTTCACGTATATAACGTTCGGACCTGAGCACGGTCGTGCTCTTCATTGAGCACGGTCGTGCTCCACTTAGCGTCACCAAGACGCGGTCCACGCATTGAGCACGGGTGTGCTCACTGTTGAGCACGGGCGTGCTGGCTAATGAGCACGGGTGTGCTCATGTACCAGAAAGGGACTTTTAGCCAAAAATCCCACTATGCCCTCAACCGATAAATCCAACTTAATAGAACCAGCTTAATTAAAATTAATTCCGAAAAACAGGGTGTTACAATGGCTAAACCAGAAACAAAGCAAAATGTGGGTAGCCTTTCATATTTGAAAAATACCTTCAGATCCTTGCCTTAATACCTTATTACAGTGCCTCTTTTTAGAGGCTTCCTCAGATCTACAGCCACTTTTACTCTCAGGAACCTTCCAAGTCTCGTACCTTCTCTCTGATCCATTTCCTCAAACACCCCTATGATATCTCCAAGTCTTCTTGCCATTGAATCTGTTCTCAGTTTTAGGGGAAGGTCATACACTCTTCCCAAAAGGATACAGTGTGCATATCCAGATCTGAAGGCTGCTCTTCACCTGAGACGCATTTTAGAATAAGCAAGTTCCGATTGAAATTCCATGACCCATTTATGAGAACGTTTTTCGCATCCTTTCGTGTAGCAAAACAAAACAAGTACAGGTTCTTACTCAGATCTTGTATATCCACAGGGTTCTTCAGGCGCCATGACTGAACAATGGTTTGTTTGAAGACTCTCACATTGTAGGTGTTATCCGACCACAGCTTTCCTGCTAGGGTACGTCTGAAAATTTCATCTTCTCCCACATCTGAATCTTCCACCGTTATCCCGATTTCTTCCTCCTTTGTTAACTCAACATTCCTCCACTTATCCATTTCAGAAAGAAAAAGAAGAAAGCCCCAACCAAGAAGAAATAGGCTAGAGAAACCCAGATGCCTGGGAGTTAGAATCCTAAGAAGGATGGAGAGACCATGACTGCCTGGGAAGAAGCCTCCACTAAGTTTCTAGGAAAACCCTAGGAGAGCTCGGGAGGAGAACTACCTATCTTAATTTTGCCTTTCATTTTATATTTATTTATTTATTTTTAAATTATTATTTTATTGATTTAATTGCCATATCAGCGTGCCAGCTAGGCTTAGGTGCGCCACATAGGTTAGGAGATGAGAGATTCTACAGGAATGGTAAAAAAAAGCCCTACTTTGTAATCCGAATCTAACTTATGGGATCTATTTGAAAAAAAATAAACTTAGGGGACCATATTGAAAAAAGAAATGAACTTAAGGGATCAATCAAATAGTTTTGCCTAATATATACATACATATATATCTTTATATATATAAAAGTAACAGTCATTGGGGACATCTTTTCCCTCCAAAACGGGGGTTAAATGTGTCAATTAACAATCTGAACTAGTATATTAGTAATTAGTAATTGTTTTAATATTTATTTTTACACTTTACAGGGTCATTAATTGTAGCTTTTACACTCTCATCTTATCTGTCTTCATTATTGCATAGCTCATTTATCTTCCCAACGCTCTTTTCAAATTTCCTATGCTTTTCCTATGTATTAATTGAACTAGCGTTGCTTACCCGTGCAATGCACGGGTTGTTAAAATAAGTTCTAATATAATAATTTTTTATAACTTTCAATATAACATCTTTTTATATTATAATAATTAAAGTAATTTTTTCATAGACAAAAATAAGTATACTTTATCTAAAATAGTCATACACAAACCCAAGTTATTTTCACCTACTTTTAATTCACATGACTTATACGTAATTGATAAAAATTATTGTTCGGAGTTTAACTTAATCCGTTACTTACATCTTGTCTACAGAAACAATACTTAGAATATCATCCTATCCTTTGTCAATAAATCTTGCATAGCCTCTAAGTGAATGTTCAAGTCTTTTAAATGTTCAAGTGCTTCTTTGTATAACAAAAAACTGGGGCGTTAGAGTGTGGAGTGCAACTCGTTCCTACTCATTATCACAATTTTTGTTTCTTATAGCATGAAAATAAGCTGCAAATGATTTTTCACTCACTTTTCACCAATACATCCATTACCAAGAACCAAGGAATGAAAATCAAAACCTTTCCATACCACTCTACTTTCACTCCCCTTCCTATTTCTCACTTTTTCTTGCCAAACATAGCCTTAATGTTTTTCCACAGTCTGTTCTATTAATGAAGGTCTGGGTTCTTTACTAAAATAAAAAGTACTTAGACTTCGGTATAGATGCAAAAATCCAAGTTATAATGACAATATCAGAAGAATCTGGGACTGAATGATTGTGATGGCCAAATCTCCATAATACGCTGATATATCCAAGCTAATTGAAGCAAATGTTTCTTTAGATTGTCCTCCCCTGTAAATCAAGAAATAGGTAAGAGTCCTATCTACATTATTCATAAACAATTTCAGCTTGGAAGATTAAGTTTTGTCAATGGATTCAAAAGTCTTCATTTAATCTAATTCTAAATAATGGTGCAGCCTTCTTACTTTGTTCAAGACAAGTAACTGCTGGGCAAATGCTTGTTTACATAGTCCAATCCTAAACATATGTGCATATTCAATCTATTCAATCCGAAAAATTAGCACATAAAAGCTCAGCTCTACGGAGATATACCTTAAGAAATTCTTGATCTCCATAGAGAACTAACATGTCTGATTCACTTGCTTGAAGTTTGACCTTTAGGAACCCTCTTAATAAATTCATTAGATTAGATTTTTTTTTTTTAGGTTTCCTTGGAAAGCACAGTTGCAAAACATCCTGAATAATTTTTCTAAGTTGTAAAGTTGTGCTTAGTAGTTCATTATGTTGAGAATTCATATCTTAGAAGAATGGGAATAGTTGCATATGCGGTCATTAGTATTTGATTAGAAGACACGTATATAAGATGCAGGGTTAGAGTACCATATGTCTAATGGAGTCTATCTTTTTCTTCTAATATCGGTTACTTACAAAAATATCATACCCATATCCAATGTTGATTCACTCTAAGGCTGAACCATAAGACCAAAAAAAACTCAATGCTCATATTATCAGACAACTATATTTAATGATTACCATGTGTATAAAGACTCAGATGCAAAAACAATTAGTAGTTGAACAGTAAAAACCAGAGAAGATAGGTTCCTTACCTATAATATGGCAACTTGTAGGCGATAAAAATGGTACCAACTGTGCTTTGATAACACAAGTTGTTGCAACATGCAATCAAATATTTGTTCAAAAAAGCCTAAAAAAGAAATAGGAAAAAACAAACTTCTGTTATAAAAAATATAAAAAATCAACACCAACCAAGACCAACAATTAAACTCAGATACATAGACCCCTTCCAACTTAAAACTCATTGTACTATTACATCAAAAGCAATGTAATAAAATAAGCTCCCCAAGCATTGATCCACCATCAAAATTATCTTGGGAAGAATAACTTTCAGAGTTTGAAGGTATCTTAATAGAACTAAAAAGAAGTCCTCTATCATAATTTTTCTCAAATAGCTTCACTTATGAGTAATCGTACAGATTTATCTATCAATAAGTCATGCCTCTTAGCATCTTTAGACTGACAATAAATAACTAATTTAGTCCAATATAAGCACAGAACAAATATAAATGATATTTCAACATGATGAAATCTGAATGAAGCACTGACAAAAAAGTAAATCCCTAAAATTCAGATGCATACAACAACCCAAAAAGCAAGCGAAACAATGAACTAAATTCAAAATCCAAAAGTAATCAAACAAATTAAGCAAATTCCTTTGCTGTCAATAATATGATTTAGATACCCATTACCAACACATGCGGGTCTTTGCATGTGTTTTAATTGGTGTTGTTACACATTAGGCATGTTAAAATCCAAATCCTGTAACTTGCTATAAGCAGGGAAACAATAATTGTAAAAAAATTATACTGTGATAGCAGTAGAATAACCTCCCAGTCCTATGTCCTAACCAAGTTATCATGGCTTGAATTTATTATAAACAATAGCAGAAGTTACCCTGGCTAAACCATTCTTGAAGCTGCCGATCTAGAGCAGCTAAGAAATATCCATGCGTGACTGCTTAATAATAGCATCCCTCCTATTCATCTGCTCGACTGGTTCATTAGTTGAGCTTGAAATTGCATTATCAAGTTCTTGCTGCATAGTTGAAGAGAAATAAATTAAGATCAGTTTATTTTTTTTTTTTGAGGACAAATTAAGATCAGCTTATCTTTCACATTCTTATTTTTCTCATCTTCCTATGTTTGAATAGTCTCCCTGTAGGCTCCAAATAACAACAATAAACTATAGTTTTGTACAGGTTTAAATCACAGAGAACCTACGGTCTTAAGCTAGTGTTCTAGTTTTGTACATGTGTCCACAAACATAGAGAAAAGACACAGATCAATAGTGCAGAGTATAACCTCATCACTTTTAGGTTGAAGATTTTCAGCATATTAAATTTAAATTCTATTTGAACTAATTATTAACCAATTACTTTGAATTTGGTGATTTGCAGGGTTCACTGGTTTCTACTTAGCTTGTGATGGAGATCAAAATTTCAAAGCAATACACATTGAAACATTTGCAATGATGAAGAATCAAAGCAACTGCAGAATAAAAATTGCAGCAAGTCTCATTGTGGTTGTAGCACAGACTTAGAGATAGTTTAATCTATGTTTAATTGTAGAGTTGTAAAATTGTATTAGGTACAGGCTTAATGAATAAATTTTTCTAGTTTACCATTGTAATGTTGCTAGCATTCCTCAATACAGATTTGGTGGTCACACATTCAATTAACATTTAATGACAATATTTCCAGATTATGACAGTATTTTCATCATTTAATGACACATGCAAGAAAATTTAGTGACAGTATCTTTGTGACTTGGTTTTTCAGATTATTAAACAAAAAAATAAAAGCAAGCCGATCATTTCCAATACAAAACCCAGGGTCCTTCAAACACAAGTTCCAACTTTTGCACATATCTGTAACTTCAAGAACCAGAGGAGTTGCCAAACATATCTGTCACAATGCAAAATTCATTTTTGAAGGCCAAAATGTGTTCTAACTTCAATTTGGCTTGGTCTCACGACATATCAACAAAGTGGACATGTATCTCATGGTATTATAAATTTCTAAAAGAGGGCATTCTGTTTGCGAAGTCTAGTACCTTTATACTCAACTTCCATTTGGCCCGTTTTGCATGGATAAATCTTTTTTCAAAACAAAATAATTGCAATTATATTTTATTAATTCAAATATAAATAGAAAAACTAACCATACTATAATTATACTATGGCAATTAAGACATTAAATAGAATTTAAATGAAAATTCAACATATGAAAAAGAATAAAAAAAATTTCAGACTATTTCTAGCATAAACTAATGTTAAATTCAAACCATCATATGAAGAATCGACAAGACTAAACAATCAAACAAAACATTTAAATTTGAAGATATAACCCAAATCCTTATGAGATAATGACAAGTTGAGATGCGAAGTCTTTCACATCTTCTCTAGAAACAGTGCTAATATTTATCTAGTTTTGTTAAAGTCATACCCCAACTGTCAAACTGATTTCAACTGGGCATGAATACACAAGATGATATTAAGGGGCCATTATAGAAGAATTCAACACTAGATCAGACTTCAAAAGAAAAATATTAAAGGCTAATGCAATATAATTTTTTTGATATAAAAGCCATTACATATTTCATATTTGGATTATTATATGCATACAACACAAAGCTGCAGAATGCTTCTTTCACATCACATGGTAACTCACATATCTCATCTATGTTGCGTAGGTAGAATCAGAGAACAGGTGTATTGAGTGAGACCAGGTTTAATCATACAATAAAATTACAATGAATAAGGAAGAAGAGTCCAAACCTTTATGTTATTGTATTCTCAGCTAGAGGCAATTGTAGTAGAACTCATGATGTAGAAAACTTCGAGCTGAGCTTAGGCAACGTCCTTTTGATCATATGATCCAAAATAGAGTTTCAAAATGAAAAAGTTAGAAATCAACTAAGAAACGAAACCATACGCTTCAAGAAAATGACAATGGAAGAAAACATATGGCTTGAAGTAATAGGAAGATGATTATATAGAGTCTAAGCCTATGTGGTAGGCCAAGTGTGCTTCGCAACAATTACGTCAAAATTACTTCATGTTAGATAATCACAGCTCCATATTCTTTTAAGAAAGACTCATCCATGCAAAAAGACAAAGCACCATAAAATATAATAGGACAAGTAAGAAGGGAAAAGAATGGTTAAAGGTCAGGAAATAGCATTTCAATAAACATATCAACAATTGCTTTTCTATTTAATGGGAGAATTGCATTACTTAAAATCACCTTTGACCATGGCCTCAATATTTTAGTGGCTTTTGTGATTATAACTTGCTAATAAAGTAATGCAGATAAGCAAAAGGAGTTGTTGATCCCTTTTCCATTCCAAGGTACCCAATATCAGCAACTTCATGTTCTTAATCACTTAATCCCTCGACCCTCTCCGACCACGCCTTCTCCGTCATCTTCCGCCGCCTTCATGAAAGAGACGAGAAAAGGAGAGTAAAATTCTATGTTTTGTTTTGAGAAGAATAGAGAAGGAGTAAGAGAAAGAGAGAGATGAAATTGATCTGTCCCTGTTGTGCCTTTGTCAACGTCCAATCACCCTCATAAATGCATTTCTGCTCTCAGAAGCAACTTAAAAGACAAGGAGACCCTGTAATAAATAAAAAATAAAAAGTAAATAAGGAATTAAAAACTCATTTTTCTTCCCTGATTTGCGATTTACCTGCCAAGTCTGCCGAAGTATAAATTTGGTAACTACTTACGTAACATATTTTCCGTAAGTATAATTCTTCATAAATATAATATTTCTGTAAGTATAATCTCCGATTTACTTTTTAATTACGGAAACTGAATTTCTGTAAGTAAGTGTTAAATTTTTCTCAATACAGTTTCCATAAGTGTTTTTATTTCATTTTATTAAGTTTTTTTTTATTAATACCTAATACCTAATGATATAATTATCCCTAAATATTACTGTATTAATTATTAATTATATTAATAATATAAATATTTATTAAATTTTATTAATAATATAATTATATTAATAATATAATTATTTTATTACATATTTTATTTATTAATAATATAAATATTATTAAATTTTTTATTAATTTTAATAAAACGATATAATTTTAATTTTAATTCGTTATTAATTTTAATTAGGAAAATTGCTTTTCGTCAGTTTTAAATTTTGCTCACACACAGAAAATACAATTATTTATTAATTTTTATTAATAATATAATATTTTTATTAATTATATATTTATTAATAATATAAATATGATTAATTTTTTATTAAACTAAATTACGGAAACTGATTTTCCGCAAGTTTTAAATTTTTCTAACTTGCGGAAAATCTTGTTTCCGTAAGCTTGTTTATTTTTTTATTAATTTTTTTATTTTTTATTAATACCTAATGATATAATTATCCAAAATGTACTAACAATTAGTTATATTAATAATATAATATTCCGTAAGTGTATTTATTTTTTTATTAAGTATATTACTAAATATATTACTCTACTAATTATTAATAATATTAATAATTTAATTAGTTGTTAATTTTTATTAATAATTTACTTATATTAATAATATAATTATATTAATTTGCTCACACACAGAAAATACAATTATTTATTAATTTTTATTAATAATATAATTATATTAATAATATAATATTTTTATTAATTATATTATTTATTAATAATATAAATATGATTAATTTTTATTATTAAATTATATTACGGAAACTGATTTTCCGCAAGTTTTAAATTTTTCTAACTTGCGGAAAATCTTGTTTCCGTAAGCTTGTTTATTTTTTATTAAATTTTTTTAGTTTTTATTAATACCTAATGATATAATTATCCAAAATGTACTACTATTAGTTATATTAATAATATAATATTCCCTAAGTGTGTTTATTTTTTTTATTAAGTATATTACTAAATATATTACTCTACTAATTATTAATGATATTAATAATTTAATTAGTTGTTAATTTTAATTAATAATTTACTTATATTAATAATATAAGTATTTTTTATTAATTATATTATTTATTAATAGTATAAATATCGTTAATTTTTTATTAATTTTAATAAAATGATATAATATTAATTTTAATTGTTTATTAATTTTAATTATGGAGACCGATTTTCGTGTTAAATTTTGATCACATCCGAAAAATACAATTTCCGTAATTGTGCTGGTGAAGTCACAATAAATGCAAGGTCAACTTTCTTTATCAACCAACGTAACAAATAAAAACAGAAGTAACAAAAAATAATTAAACTAATAAAATACTCAACAAAAGACATAAAAAAATGTCAATAAAATAATCCAAAAAAATGTGAGACCGGCACGTCAGTAATAAAGCCAAATTGTGGGTTGAGCCTTAATAAGTGTATAGATGTATTAATTGAATTTACTGCTGATGGCATTTTCCAAATTCTGACCATTTACTACTCCACTGAGAATCTGAGATTGGTGTAGCAATTTAGAAACCTTCATCTAAACCTCCAACAGAGCATCAAATTTCAAATGAAAACAGCAACAGAGCATGAAAACAAATTGTCAAAAGCTTCGAAACATATTACTTCAAATGTTACACTCTGTCCCTGCATGTCTTCCTCTTCCTTTTACTTTATATATGTTGAGTTATTTTACTTTTTTATTAATGCTATGCTTCCTCTTCCTTTGGAGTTTGGATGCACAGGAGTTTGTAGATTTGTCAAATGGTTGTAAATTTGGAGTTTTAGAGAAAGAAGAAAGCAAATAAGGAGCATATTTGCCGTGGTTGTGTGTCAACCATGGTGGTGGAGGGCTCGGGTCCGATCTAGCCGTGGTGGAGGGCATTACTTCTTTATTTATTTGTTTGTTTTTCAATTATTTTTTATTTCCTTTCTTAATGGTGAAATATTTAACAGTGTATCTATGATTTTTCAATTTTCCTCTTTGAAACTAATGCAACTTTTCATATGCTCTTTGAAACTTGATGCAACTTTCCATTCCTTTGAATTGTCTGCCACAATTAAGATGTCAATAAAGAAAGAAGCAATAGATAGCTTCGAATTCCCAGACTCTCTTTTGATTGGATATGATTCCTTCGCTGAGGTATGCTTCTTAGTTCTTGCCATTTGCTGTTATATCACGGTTTCAAGGTAAATTTTTTTTTATATTGATTGGTCAACATAGTAAATTGCTTGAAATATGGGATCAATTCGCCAAACTATATGTCATTATTTTGTTGGTTACATGCAATGTTATTATATTCCACGTTCTCATAGCACTTCTGGTGAAACACAATCCTATTCATCCTTATGAATAATACTCCCTCCGGTCCTTATTATAAGAGGCAAATGACTATTTTTTTTTTGTCCAAAATATAAGAGACATGCATGTATTTTGACAAATATTAAATGCTCATTTCCAACTTTACCCTTATTTATAATAGGGTTTATATTTACGAGACAGTGCAACTTTCAATACAAGTAGGTTTGTTCATTAATTATTGAAGGGTTAAATTTGTAAATTTATATGAATATTAATTACAAATAACTTATTTCAATACATTTTCTTGGTCTGTGTGTTTTAAGGTTTTGCCTCTTATATATAGGACCAGAGGGAGTACATCACGAATGAGTGTGCAATTGCTTTCATAGAGTTCTATTTTCGATGATTGTTATAGAGACAAGCCTAAGTGGAGTTCAGTTCAAGAGATTGGTTATATAATTTTTGTTTTTGGTCAAGGAATTCACTATTATTGGGCAAATACAATTTAGTATTTTAATAATATTCACCTTTGTGCACTGGTGTTTGTAGAAATGTTGCTGTGGACCGTCTTTGTGAGTACACCTGTTAGAATCTGGATCCTTATCTCTTTTCTTGCACCACAACTTGAAAGTGTAAAACGTTCTCGCTGCTGCAATTTTATTGTCAGAATATGCATTTTTAAGATTCATTTTTTGGTTTTGTCGGGAAAAAAAGAATCATTTTTTGGATATAAATTGTGGTTAGAATTAGAATTGATTGATTTGTGGGGAAGTGCAAAATGGAAGTGGACCCTGGCAAACTTTTAATTGGTGGGATTTCCCGGAACAAAAATGAAAACCGACTCATACAATATTTTCCAGAATTTTAGAGATGTCGTGGAAGTTGTGATAATGAAGGATCGGACCACCGGGCATGCCGGTGGAAAAGCATGTCATAGATGGAAGAACTGTAAGTTTCCCATCTCGGTTTATAGGCTCATGTTTCTTTCAAGATATCATTGCTAGAGCCTCCCCCAACAAAAGATATTGAAGCAAGCAAATTTGATATTGTAATTTTTTGGTTTGTTGCATTGATACAACGTCAGTTTTAGAGGAGGAAAAAAAAAAAGAAAGATATTCTAACAGTTACAATATTGAATTGGAAAGATAGAAATTTGATACAATTTGAGCCTTAAATATTTGACTGAGACTCGATAGTATGAGTTCATGCTGATGCAAGTTTAAATGTTTTTGAATCATAGAGGCAATTCCAAAGGGTAGTTGGTGTGATAGCAAATTTGTTAGAGGCAAATAATTGATGTACGTCAGAAGATGTTATTGTAGTTTGTAGCGTTTCATGCTTTGAAGAGTACAATATTGTTGTTACAAACCAGTGTATTAAGAAATCGTGTCCTGCTAGAGTAGCTCTTCCAAAGGAATTGTTGTATTGAAAATCTAAAAGAACATGTGCTGTGCAGCATTTGGATCAGGGAAGGGGTTGTGACGCTGTGTATTATTTATGTTGCTCACTACTCCATCAGAATCTTCATTGCTAATATACTCTCCATTTGATTCCTAATCATGGTTCAAGAGATATTTGAGCTGCTGAATCATTTCTGAGAAATTTTAGGGCTAAAATCGTGTGATTAATAGATTTTGAGGAAACAAGACGTTGAAGTCATTTAAAGTTTTTTCTTTCCTTTCGGCTCAATACTGACAAGTACAACTGAATTATACTGCTAGCTTCTTTTATGGGGGTAGGATTAATATGAAGAAGCACAAAGAATATCATCATATCAATTTACTATGTTTCTTGAATTGTCCAAGTTGTTAAAGAAATCTCTTTAGCTCAAATCCTTACCACTGATCTTCGTGTCTCATGGAGTCTATTGTATCTATTGTTCCCCGATTATTATTCATTTAGTCTAAGAAGGTTTTAAATTGAATTTTATTGTCATGCATTCCACATGTAGGTTGAAGCAAAAAAGGCTGTCCCTAGAGATGATCAGAATGTTATGAACATAAGCAAGAGCAGCAGTCACTGATCTCCTGGTCACGCTCCTACCCGCACAAAGAAGAGATTTTGTTGGAGGTCTAGCATCCACGGTTACTGAGAGTGACTTTAAGAAGTACTTTGATCAATTTGGAATAATTACAGATGTTGTCGTGATGTATGACCATAACACTCAAAGGCCAAGAGGTTTTGGATTCATCACCTATGATTCTGAGGAAGGAGTGGAGAAGGTGTTGTACAAAACTTTTCATGAACTTTGTATTGGAAAATGGTTGTAGTTAAGAGGGCTATTCCAAAGGAATTATCTCCTGGCCCAATTAGAGGTCAGTTAAGTGGATATAATTTTTCTCTAGTTTGAGTTAGTAGCTTTCCTGATGGTTGTATTCAGGGATATAATCCTAGGGAATGTACTTAGTAGAATAGATGGTAGATTTAGTCCTGTTACTGTTGGTCAGACCTCCAACTCCTTGTATATTTAGCTCAAACCAACTGAGTTACCACACATCTGTAATATTATGTTAGTTGTTATGTTAGTATTATTTTTTGTTAACACATTACACAATTGACATATGTTAACATTTTTATATTTACTATATATATATTTACTATGTCAATGCATCAATAAGTTGAAATATAATTAATGATAGTCAGCTTCCCACTAAATAAGAATTGTTAATGAAAAAAAACACTTTTCGAAAATTGTAATTAAAGGTGTAAAATTGCAAAAAGTATTTTAAATAAATATTTTGATATTGATACATATTGCAATATTGAGAGTTACACCACGTCGTGGTTTGAACCCCTCCATTTATGACAATAAATGTCACATTTTGAACTTTTCTTCTAATTAGTTTATAAAAAAAAAATTCAGAATTTAACATAGCTAAATTATAAATAATTTTTTACATTTAATTTGTACATTTTTCTTATATTATTATTTTCTCTATTTTTTAAGAAACTTCCAAGGATTTTTTGCATTTAACTTTACATCAAAATTAATTTTTAACCCTTCCACTGTAACAAAAATAATAAATTGGCGGCAGTTTTTTTATTATCTTTTCATATGATATATAATTATAATTATTTTCCTTACATATTATTTACCCGTGCATCGCACGGGTGCCATCGTCTAGTGTATATATATAAAAACACTGCAACATTAATCATAATTACATTATTATATTAATGATAATACTAACGTCATTAGTAATAATAACAATAATCTTATTAATAATAATAACAGCTAGGTATCCAAAGTAACATATACCCTTATGCAAAAATCAGGATATTACAGAACCGAATTTGCAATATTAAAAAAAACAAGGAGACCAAATGTGCAAGAAAAAAACTATAGGAACCAAAATTGTATATGACAAATAGTAAGGGACCAAAAGTGAAATCATCCCAAAAAAAAGTTTTTGGAGTGAAGACCCAAATTGGTCCCTGAAAAATTTCGGAGACCCACATTTAATCCCTAAAAAAAATTAATTACTCACTCGGTCCCTCAAAATTTCAAACGTGAGCAGCATTAGTCCCTAGATTTAGTTCAAAAGACATCTATTTACTTGCCTACGTGGTACCATTAATGTAACACCCCAGTTTTTGTTAAGTCTCTAAAATGTCTGTGTGCATTTCCCTAAGTTTTGATTAAAACTAAACATTGGATAATGATTTAATTAACCTACTTTGTGGTTGCTAACCTGTCTACTTAGTGTACAGATCATAATAATAAGACTCACCTGGCTGTCCACATGAATGACAACCTGTCTGGATAAGCAAAAGTCAACCCGTCTGCTGACTAGGATTGTTGACTTTCTGCAATTTAGTTTTGACCTGTCTCTGCTATGTTCTCCTACTCGTCTAAGGTTCTCAGATAGGAACTCGAGTACAAAAAGCTTTTGGAAGCTGTCCCCTCATACAGAAGACTCTGATTCTCTCTCTCACGCTTATCAAGAAATTCAGAAGGTCATTCTCACAAGCAACCTAGGAAGTCAGAGATAACATCCAGTTAAAGAATGTTTCGAACATGCTTTATTCCATAGTACTCTTGGTTATTACATGAAAAGGGAAATATACTCTGCAAAGTACAAAAGCATTCTGCACAACTCTGATTTGGCTACCGCACGATGCATAAAGCCATGATCCTTCATGTTAGAGTACAACCAACGTTCCTATTGCATTTAATGGCTGCCCAGAACGACTCTATTGCATTTAATGAAGCTCTGCTTGAAGTCATCGTTGGAAGGAATGTCTCTAATGGATATTAAATGTTTGAAGGCTATAAATAAGAATTCATTGAAGATGAAGACATCAGAGATTATAAAGCATTAAAGAGTCATTACTCTGTTCATTTAATTCTTCATTCTTTCAATCTGTATTCTTCAATCATTTGAAGTTATTAAGTCTACATTTAATCCACTCTCTGAGTGTTAGTGAAAGAACTGTTTGTCTGATTGTATTTATTACAAACAAACTTCTCAAACAAAGCTGTGTGAGCCTGAAGAGGCTAAGTGAGCAAAGAATACTTGTGTTGGAGCCTGAAGAGGCTAGGTGTGCAAACAATACTTGGAGTCTGTAAGCTGATCAGTTATAGTGGATAAAACTTGGTGCTGCCAAGGACTGGACGTAGCTCTGTGTTAAAGAGTGAACCAGGATAAACAACTGTGTTAATTTCTCTTCCCTTAAACTCTTTAGTTGTTTTGATTATTATATGCTTTCTAACTAAGGGGTTAAAAGTGTGAATATCGAGCTTGTTTTCCATTTGCATGATTGTGTGTTTTTCTGTCAAAATACACCAGACAGGTCACCTGTCTGTGTAAGCTGTTTTACACTTGTCTGAACCCAGCTATTGTGTGCGAAAAGTTTTCAACTTTATTTTAACTAGTGTTTTTGACCTATGCCATGCACGGGTATTTATGACCTATGAAAAATTGAATATAAATCTCTCAACTTTTATATATATATATATATATATATATATATATTTTAAATATAGACAATAAAATATAAAAAAATTGATTTATTCAAATGTGAATGATAAAGTACAACATTTACTTGTAACAAAAAAAAAGTACAACACTTACTAAGTTTCTGATAGTATCAATTATGAGATTATTTGTCATCTCTATTAATGTAGAATACTTGATAAAATATAAAATAAATTATAGTTAAGGGCATAAAATAATTGATAAATTATGGTTGAAGCCTGAAGGCATAAAATAGTAGTGACCTGTGCCATGCATGAGTGATATATATTACTTATGAAAAATTGTATGGATTAATTATATTTAATATTATTTTTTAAAATATATTTATATGATAAACTTTAAAAATTTTGATTTATTTAAATGTGGATGATACTGTTCAACACTTGGTAAGTTTTTTTTTTTGGTTTGGGATAGGCTCAACACATAGTAAGTTAATGATTATTATTTGACGTTATAAATAGTTGATCTATTATGAAATTAATTTTTGTTGCTAGCGTAGAATTATCGATAAAATACAAAATAAATTATAGTAGAGGTCGTATAATACTTAAAATAATAATTGTGAAGTGATAATTCTACAATTTTCAAGTGAAAGTTCAACTTGGAGTAAAAATAAAAAATTACAACACATTTTTTTGAGTAAATTTTAAATATATATTTCCAAGTAATAAACACATTCATGTAATCAATTGCTTGTCAAAAAAAAAAAACATTCATGTAATCAATTTGAGTTTTAAATAGTAAATGAATAGTGTTGAATATAATGATCTCAAAAAAAATGTTTAATATAATATGTAGTATATTAATACATTAAACATGGATTGAACAGGTTACATAAAAATATATCAATAACTTAATTACTATGATAGAAATTAAATTATACTTTAGTTGAATATTCTTTTATATCCAGGAATTGAATATTATGTATTAAAAACATAATATATGATTGATTATTATTTTATAATTTATTTAATCAGTTCTTTTAAAGATCGATCTCATTGTTAAACATTTTTTAATTCAAATTTTTTTATGATATTTTCAAAATATTTTCAAAATCCAAATATTTAATCAATTATTTTAATGATTGATCTCTTAAATCGTTTTTAACCAAACATTTAACGATTGATGATTGATTTTAGAACATATTTAATCCTTTTAATGATTGATACAATCCTCAAACATTTTCGCTCAAAATATTTTTATGCAATACTTTTAATGTTTGATTTCCTATTTCGATTCAATTTTAATGCTTTGTACATCGAGTATTCCCTTTAATTTTGCTTTCAATATCAATCGACATCTGAGCCATTTTCTTTCATATTTTAATGTGAGGTTTAAATTTGATTTCATTGTAATTGTAACATATTAAAATGAACAATAATGACTAATTAGTATATCAAGCAATGTTATATAAGATAATCCAAGCAATTAAAAGTCTTGCTATCATTAAAAACCTTATTTAAATCAGAGCCCAGGTTGCCAAATAAGACCCCTAATATATTTGACAATTTTGAAATATTGTATAAGATAATTCAGTATTAATTAATCGCAATCATATATTTTAGATGTGAAAAAATATTAGCATCAATGCTTTTATTCACATTCATATTTTTTGTATAGAGTATTATACTATCATTAAAAACATGTTTCCAATTAGTATTAAGTTTGAATATTTGTACAATCATTGATGATTTTCGAATTAATTTTGATACGCCGATTATACTTGATTGTATTATTGTTTCCTGTAGCTAAAAATGGCAAACTCAGTATTAAGATTGATAATTCGAAATCACACTACTTGGCTTTTGAATTTTCTTTATTAAGTATAATGTACTGAAAACATAATACATGAATGATTATTGTCCAGAATATATTTAATCAATTTTTTTTAATGATTAATCTCATTGTCAAATATATTCAAATTCAAGATATTTTTTTATGATTGATCTCTTCAAAAAATTCAATCAATTTAAACTGTTTTTAAGCAAACAGTTAATGATTGATGATTGATTTCAGAATATATTTAATCAATTGTTTAATGAATGATCTAAATGTCCAACATTTTAAAATTCAAAATATTTTTAAGCAACGCTTTAAATGCTTCATTCTTATTTTGGTTCAATTTTAATGCTCTATACATTGAGTATTCACCCAACTTTGTTTTCAATCGATTTAGATTAAACAACATCGAAGATTTTTTTTCTTCCAAATTTTATTGTGAGGTTCCAATTTGATTTCATTGAAATTATAACATATTAAAATGAATATTAATGACTAATCAGCATATCAGGCAATAATGTATAAGATAATTCGAGCTATTAAAAGCCCGACTATCAATAAAAATTTGGTTTAAATTAGAGCCTAGGTTGCCAAATAAGGTTCCTAATGTATTTCAAGATACTGCATAAGATAATTAAGTTTGATTATTTGTATGATCATTGGTAATTTTTCAATTAAGTTTGATACTCCTATTATCCTTGTTTTAAAGAGATTTGAAAAAATAAAATAAGAAAAGTGAAATGATTCATAATTCAACATATGAACAGCTTGAATTTTAATAGAACCATTTCTATTTAGGAAAAGGGAGATTGAAATTCTTTGAACATTGAATATTCAATATAGTACTTTCTTTTATATTTTCACAAACAGTACTCAATCATGGGTTTCCCTAATCAATATATATTAATATCGTAATTTAAGACAAATCAAGCCAAGCTCAATGTTTATTCTTGCTCTTACTATATATAATTTAACAAATAATATAATTTATTATTGAAAAAAAACTATTAATATATTTTATAAAAAAATTTAATATAATTTGTTTTCTAATCAATTATATACTCTTATATAAAATATCCATCACTGTATAGTATTTTATTATTTTTAGGAAATCATATTTTATTTTTATATATATATATATATATTTATTTATTTATTTGTTTATTTATTTATTTATATGTTATAAATCAATGTGCTTTTGTGTAAAAAAATAATTCAATATCATATAAGTATTTATATTTAAATCTTATTACGTTTTCATTCAAAATTTTCATCTTTGTTTAATATATATTTACCTTTTACAATACACAAATTAATAAGTTTTTTCTTTTCTTTTGACAAATAAGTTTTCTTGTTCTTGAAAAAAAAAAAGTTTTCTTGTATAATTTCTATCTTTATAAGATATAAATATTCACCAATATAATTCACTATTTAAAACCTTACTTTTTTAAAATTGAGAACTTGTGGTACATTGTTTTTAAAAAAAAATAATTCATATAAACATTAATCAATGATAATAATTTACTTAATGGCATTGATTGCAAATTTCACATGATAAACCCATTAAGAATTTATATAAGCATATAATAATAATAATAATAATAATAATAATAATAATAATAATAATAATGTATTTTTAAAAATCCTTTTAATTCATTTAATTACGAATCAATTCGTATCCTTCATTGCAATCTCCAATCAAGGTTTCTTAAATTTAAATTTGAAATGACAATGATTTGCTGAATGATATTTATTGTAAAAAATTTCTAATTATAATAATTATAGTTATAATTATCCCAAATAATATGATGAAAATTTTTGTTTCTAAAAAAGTACTATTTGATTCAAATCAAAACAAATAAACATATCATAATAAAGAGATTCTAGACAAAAAAAAATATTTATTTAAATATAAATATTTGACAATCATCTATCAATAAGTACAAAATTGGAGAAATAAAAGACTCATAAAAACTATATCCAATAATTTCAATATTGTAGAAAATGGTACAAATATATATATATATATATATATATATATATATATATATATATATATATATATATATAAAAGAATAGAATAGAAAAAAAAGATTATAGTAAATCTTCACTAAAGTTTTTTTTTTTTCTTCCTATTAAGCCTTTCTACCCAGTTCTTTAATACTCATGGTTGTTGCACTTCTAATGAGAAAAAAAAGTGACCTAATTGCAGAGAAAAATAGAAAGAAAAAAATCCCAAGTCTATGTTCATAACCAACAGTTAAAAATCATACTATCATTTGATGCTCAGTGTTTGAAGCTAAACAAAGTCTTGCGGCAAAAATAATAATTATTGAAAATGCGGTGATAATTTGAATTAAGCTAAACACATCTTCAACTTCATGCGGGCCTTCCAAAAATCCCCAAATTCAAAGATCAAATATTTTTTCCATCTTGGTTCCATTTTCAGCTTGTATAACATCTACAGCTCAATTCTCAATATGGATCAATATGGAAATGAGCTTTGCGTCTTGGGTAAGAAGAAAGAGAATGCGATGAGAACAAATGAGAAGAGAGTGGAAAGGAAAACAAAAACACGAAAAAATAAGTATGAGTAGAAGAGAAATCAGACCTGTTAGAATCCGAGTAGTGGTGGTCACCTGAGCAAATTATGTTCCTTTTTCTTTCTAGCACTGATTACTCAGAAAAAAATAGCACTTTCTATGTGTACCTTTGGCTTTGAATATTGGTTTCTTTTTCTATGTGCCACATGTTTTGTTACTTTTCAAGTCAGATTTTACACTGCACATCCAAAAGATTATTAAAATATAGAAATATCAACACTAAAAAATAATAATAACTAAGAGTGATTAGTGATTACTCATAAAATAAAATAAAACACATCGAGACTCCAATATTGATTAACAGAATAATAACAACAATATGAAGGTGACAACAAAATGAACAAAATTATTAATGCGTCCATATATTAAGATTTAAAATATGGATATTGAAATATACAAAAGATTAATCATAAAGTAGGAAAAAAAAACTCACCTTCCATTGAAAGTCTCAAGTAATAGCTGCAATAGATGAGAAGAATGAAAAAGAAAAATACATATAAAATGTGAGAACCAAAAAAAGAATAAAAGAATGAATATAAAAAAGATAAGAGGGAGGAGTCATAAAAGTCATACCGGAAAAAAAAGGGTTGAGGGGTCGAGGGAGGATGAGAAGAAGGGCTAGGAGAACAAAAGAATTGAGAGCAAGCGATGGAAAATTATGCACCTGACTTTCGATATAGATATAGATTATGATTGAATAATCACGGTGAAAAGAATTAAATTACCATTTAATTTAGGCATATTTCGAAAATAAAATTTAAATTTGAATTAGTTTTTATTTTAAATTGTCGAGTCTTTAAATACAATTGTATTACTTAAATGGTATATTATAATAATATACCAAAAAAAAAAACATGTCTTAATTTTGGAGAGATAAATGCATGGGTTCTTTGAGGATTGTATTACTTAAATGATATATTACAATCATTATTGTCAATAATTTCTTTGCATATTATATCAATTATCAATAAATTGATCCTACTGCAAATCTGATCAAATAATGACCATTGCTGTAATTACCATAATTATTTTCAAATCAACCACAACGGGACACATAAGCAAAGAAGGGAGGGAAGGCTTCTGGTGTTGCCACGTGTGATGAGTGAAGGCTCCAGAGATTGACATGTGGAGGTTTCCACTTTGAGTTTGTTCACAAATGTATTATATATAGATTTCTGATAAATACAATTCAACCCCCCTTCTCGTGTTTATAATTGTCTATTTCAGTTGGTATCAGAGCTCAGCCTCTGGGTTGAACATCTAACAGTGTAGAGGTAAAAGGTCCTGAAGAATAGACATGACTGCTGGAGCTAGTGGGAGCCACCAGACTGAAGGAGCTTCCTTAACCAGACCTCCATTCTTCAATGGAGAAAATTACAACTATTGGAAAGATAGATTTCAATGGTTCATTCTATCTACAAACTCTAATCTCTGGGATGTCATCACAAATGGTCCATTCATTCCTAAAAATGATGACAACACTAACAAGCCAAAAGCCCAGTGGATCCCTGCAGAAAAGACAAAATGGGAGCTGAATCACAAAGCCAGATACAACATCATTTGTGCTCTCAGTCCTGAAGAATTTGAAAAAGTTTGTGCCTGTGATTCTGCTAAAGAAATATGGGACACTTTAGCTGTCACACATGAAGGAATAGCTAAAGTTAAAGAATCAAAAATTGCCATACTTGTCAAAAAGTATGAACTGTTTCTCATGGAGGAAGGAGAATCTGTTGCTCAGATAATAGGAAGATTTCAAACTATCATCAATGGCCTAAAGTCTCTTGGTAAAGTTTACTCTAATGCTGAGAATGTTGGAAAGATACTAAGGAGTCTACCGAAGCAGTGGAGAACTTTGGTAACTGCTATCTCTCAAGCCAAGGATTTTACTTCCTTGACTATGGATGAACTTCTCTGTACACTCACTGTTCATGAGCAAGAACTTGGAGATGAAATCACAACAAAGAAGGGCAAGTCAATTCCTCTGAAGGCTGATCAAAAGTCTTTAAAGGCTTTAAAAGCTCTGAAGGCAGATGAGTCATCCAGTGATGCTGACCTGTCTGAACCCGAGGATTCTGAAAGTGATGAAGAGTTATCTCTCCTAACCAGAAAGATAAAGCTTTTCTTACAGAAAAAGAAGTTCAGAAAGGATAAGCCATTCAGAAGGTTCAACAAGGAAAAGAACTTTAAAGAATCCACTTCAACAGACAAGAGTTCAATTGTCTGCTATGAGTGCAAGAAGTCAGGTCACATAAAAGCTGAATGTCCTCAACTCAAGAAAGTCCCTTTTAAGAAGTTCTTCAAAATGAAGAAGAAAGGGATGATGGCTACTTGGGAAGATCCGGAGTCAACATCTTCTGTTGAAGAGACAGAGGAAGAAGCTAATCTCTGTCTGATGGCCAACACTGACTCAGATTCAGATAATGAGGTACATCCTGACTATGAGGAATTACTTGATGCCTATGAGGAATTGCTGGAGGAATCCAATTGCTTATCTAAGGCTTTCAAATCCCTTAAGAGAGAGTATGTTAAGCTTCTAAGTGAGCATAAACAGAAATCTCAAGAGTGTGAGAAGTTTGCCAAAGAGAACAGTGAGCTGAAGACCGAAAAGTCTGATGAAGCTAAGATCTCTAGTGAAACATCACAATCTGAAGAAGTTGAAAAACTTCAACAAAAAGTGGAAGAGCTCACTTCTCATCTTGCCAAATTTGTTAATGGTAGAGATAATCTGACTAAGCTGCTTGGTTGTCAGAGGCACTCCCTTAACAAAGAAGGTATTGGATATGTCCATCAGACACATCATAAAGTATCAACTAAAAACTCTAAAGTGTCTGATAAATCTACTATCATTAAATTCATACCTGTCTGTAACTTCTGTGGAAAAACTGGACATGTTATGTCTAGGTGTATTCATAAGAAAAGAAGGAAGTCTTCATAGACTCCTAGAACTAACAGAAAAGGACCCAGAAAATTATGGGTACCTAAAGAACAAATAATCTCTGTTGCATATGTCCTCAACAGGACAAAGAAAACACCACTGCTGGTACCTGGACAGTGGTTGCTCGCGACACATGACAGGAGAAAGGTCTATGTTCCTAGACCTCCAACTTAAGAAAGGAGGACATGTGGCATTTGGAGGAAATCAGAAAGGGAAGGTTATAGGCATTGGTACTATTGGTGGTAAACCTCCTCTTCCCTCTATATCTAATGTTCTTATGGTTAAAGGATTAAAACACAATTTGCTTAGCATAAGTCAATTATGTGACAGTGGATTTGATGTCTCCTTTACCAAGGATTTATGCATAGTTAAAGACCTCAGTGGCAAAACCCTCTTTTCAGCTAAAAGGCAACAAAATCTGTATAAGATTGAACTGACTGACCTCTCAGATCAAAGTGTAACCTGTCTGATGTCTAAAGAGGATGAAAGATGGTTATGGCATAAGAAACTAGGACATGCTAGTATGAAACTAATTTCAAAATTGAAAAAGGATAACCTTGTGAGAGGATTGCCTGATATTAGTTTTAAGAAAGATGTTTTGTGTGATGCATGTCAGAGATGAAGTTGACACAGGCAAACACAAGAAGGGGGGGGTTGAATTGTGTTTGTTAATATTTTTCGAAAACAGCCTTTTCAAAAAGATTTTCTCACACAAAGTTAAGGAGACAGAATAAAGCACACAGAAAAGAAGTCTTTTGAAGGATTAACAAATTCAAGTTCAAATCCCCACAGTTAGTATACATACGTAAAACAAAAGAGATAAGGGATAAGAAGATTTACACAAGATGTTTTATCCTGGTTCACTCTCTTCCAACCAAGAGCTACGTCCAGTCCCTTCTACTTGAAGGATTTTTCCACTATTTTCAAATAGATTACACCAAGTATTCAACACCTCTCCAGGCTCACAAGTATTTCTTTCTTACCAAGCCTCTTCAGGCTCTACCTCTAATAAAGAGTTTTGATATCTTTGATCTTCTAACTCACTATATGTGAGAGTATGAAAGTTTAAGATCAGATAAATATTATAGCAATATTCAAACTATAATATTACAGACTTTTGCTTTTGAATGAATAAGAAAATATTTGCTTCGCGAGAGATTTCTTGAAATTTCTTTGTATACGCAAAAGTTGTTTCTTCAAAAGCTTTAGTCTTCTATTTATAGGGTCCTTGATCTTCTCTTCAGAGTCTTCAACGGTTGTATTTGAAATACCCGTTTAGAAATAGAGTCAACTAGGTAAATATCCGTTGTGACTCAGCTTGCTCGAGGCCTTTGTACTGTGAGACAAATTCTTGCATGAAAAAGCACACCTCTGAGCAAAAGCAGCTTGCAAAAAAAGTTTTGCCTCCTTTGTACAAGTTCCAACTATATCAGCGTAAAAGGTGACAGGGTACAAAAACGTTTTGCATTGTACTATTCTGCTTTTTGCAAGTCCTGACTTGTACTATGTCTCTCTCAATGAAACAAGGCAAAAGGAATCGTTAATAGAAAACGAGAAGAACCATTATAAATGAAATGAATATCAATCATAAGAAATAAATTCGCTTTGGTTCAAATTGGTATAAATGCTTAAAAAAAATCTTCGTCCAGCAAACTAGCGTAAAGGCAAGATAAGCAAAAAGAGTTTTAAGGCTTCGTCCACTGACGTGGCAACCAAAACTTCGTCTACTCAAAACAACGGTCTTGCCAGTACCTGAGATAACTAAAATCTCCGTCCAGTGACGTGGCAATAGCAGACTAAGGGCTCTCGTCTACACGAAGAGAAATTTTCCGTCCACTAAAAGCATTCAAGCGCTCGTCCACTGACGTGGCACTAGAGTTATAATGGAGAGTGGACTCGACCATAATTTCAGCATAAGATATTCAATAGAAAACATATGGACGCGGATTTGCAAGGAGAAAAGACTTAACATTTTAGCTTATAAGAACAGAGATTCTTTAAGACTAAAGGCACTTGTTAGAATTAAAGCATTAATACTTTGCTACACTAAATTAATTCTTATTGTTAACATCAAAACCTAGAGATTATTTAATCCAAATTATTTTGGTTCCAACAATCTCCCCCTTTTTGATGATGACAAAAACTAATTAAATTTATTTTGCAAAGTTTAAGAGAGCTTACAAGGCTCCCCCTAAGACAAGGCAGTCAACAGATAAATGCTGTTAAGGCATAATAAGTCAAGTCTCATTTGCAATAACATTGATTAACAAATCAAGATAGCATCCTATAAAACATTAGAGTTCAAAGCAGTATTGAAGCATAATCATGAAGTCAAGGCATAGTATCAGCAAGATGAGTATATATTTATGCATATGCAGACAACTATGTACTTAAAAAAAAATCTCTGTATTAATTATAAAATTTAATCTTTCCTTTCTCCCCCTTTTTTGTCATCAGACAAAAAGGCAAAAGGGAGTGGACCATCATTGTCAGCACACAAGAAAAGGATAAAGACAGAGAAAAGAACAGAAAAAAATTTAGATAGAAGAAGGTGGTGGAGGAGGTGGTTGATTAGGCTGGGGATTTTGATTCCTCTGAAACTCCAAGATCAGAGCCAGCATTTGGTTCATCACTGCATTTGTAGGGGCCAGAGAGTCTTGAACTTGCTTCTGCACCCTTTCTTCAAGCTGTTGAGCCATCTGCTCAGTCTTTTCCTCAACTATCTTGCCAACCTTATCATCAACAATTTTCCCAATGATGTCTTCAAGATTGGGTGGCAAGGTAAGTTGTCTTGAGCTCTCAGCAGTGTCAGAGACAGTGTCTTGAGCCTGGGCTGCTGTTCTGACCATAGCAAGAGCTAATGGTTGAGAAGAAGTCTTAGCAGACTCAGCTCCTTGCTTAGAGACACCAGCCTCAGCAGACTGCTTAGCTTGTGCAGATGAAGGTTCAACTGAAGTAGGCTGAGAAGACATTTGCTCATCAAGTTCAGGGCCTTCTACAATTAACTCTTGGGCTGCCTGATCTGAGGAAGAAGTTGCTGGAGGTGCAGTGGCAACTGTGATAGGTTTCTGAGGTAAATCCTTTGCCCAGTGGATAGGTATGATTTCCTCCACATCCCTGCTGGTAATAGGAAGTCCCCACAGATCTTTGTAGATCATGTGCCTTACTTTGGATAGGCCACATTTTCCTCTGTACTTAGGAATTTCCTTCTTCTCTTCTTGAGTCAAACCAGAAGAAGAGGCTTTCCTGGTGCAGTGGATGATGTGAGATAACCAGAAGTCTGCAGCCTTCATTTCTCCAATTTTCTGCACATCCTCCATATATAGATAGAAGTCAAGCTCGGAGTGATCAAAGAGTTCCTGAGACAAGTCCAGAATGGCAGAGTGAGCTTCAGGCATGACCCCTTTATTTCTTCTGCACCTCATGTCTTTGTCTTTGTTGAGGTCTATCATGCCAAGCCTTGGACAGATGGGGTAGGGAGCAATGCCTACTCGAGTTTCCTTATGGTGTCTCAGCCAAGTGATAGGAACCCATCGTGCAGCTCTTTCAATCTGGAAGTAGCTGAACTCCCACTTCAAAATGTTGTAAATCAGTTGATCTGCAAAGTGGTCTGAGGCACTTCCATAGATGCTGGGATGCTCAAATTTCATCCATTGTGTGTTTGCATCCAGAATAATTGGAACGTGCCTAGATGATCGAGCTCTCCTCTCAGGTAAGGTAGGCAAATGGTTCCTTTTAGGATCAGTTTCCCATACGGGAATGATGTGTCGTGCTACTCCTTGAGTGTGAGGAATCAGAGGTGGGGTTTTTTGTAGGTTGGGGTAAATTTTTCTTGGAGGGAAACGGTTGAGGGGTAGATGGGTGAGGAGAGGGCCATGGTGGGTGTTCATCTCTGATGGAAAGGGACCTTTTGGGGGCTGAGAGTTTGGGTATTTGGTGGTCCAAGGGTATTCCTCATAAGGTTCATAGTCATACTCAGGATGGGAGTACCACCTGGTCAGAGGAGTTTCAAGGTTAAGTTCAGGGTCAGGTTGGTGAGTATGGAACAGAATTTTCCAATTTCTTTTGACCTGAGCCCAGTTCTCGGACCTATTGGCAAAAATAGTGGATGAAGGTATGATTGGTGGAAAAAGTTTTCTTAGTTGTTTAGGGAAGGGGGCACCTCTGCAGATTCCATCATCCTCTTGATGAAACCAGGGATCTGAATCAGGAATAATGGGTGGAAAGAGGGTTTTGAGTGGTGTAGGTTGAGGTGAGGTTAAGTGAGTTGGGCTATTTAGTGGTGAAGATGAATTTGTGGTTTGGTCAGGTTGTTCTCTTTGTGGTGAGGGTAAGGGTGAGGGTAAAGAAGGTCTATATACATTATCAAAGAAATCTACACTTGGGGTAGGGACATCATCACTCACATTAATAGGAGGAACATCAGAGGATGTGTTGACCTCAGAGGCTGCAAAGGTTCTTGCTTTCCTTGCAGGTTGCCTCCTCTTGGTAGGCACAGCAGCATCAACAGCAGCAGCTGCTTTCCTCTTTAAAACTGTTCCCAGTGGAACATTATCATCTTCATCATCGTCTTGAGGCAGAATTAGTTTTCTAGCTCTCTTGGGAGCAGGTTGAGGAGCAAGTTGAGGAGCCTCACTGCCAGGCTCATTTATAACAATGCCTCTGGTAGGCCTTCTAGGAGCAGGCTTTCTGACAGCCATAGTTTTCCTTCTAGTTCCTCTCCTGAGACCAAGAATAGCTGCATTGTTGGCCTCAACTGCTTCTTCCTTAATCTTCATTTTCTCTTCTTGTTTTGACATTTCAACAAGCTTGTATGTGTCAAGGTGCATGCTACTTAGATTGCTTTTTCCAAAAATGGCAGCTTGCATCCCCTTTGAACGAAAGATCTTGTCTTGTTCTTCTTGAGGCTTTGCATCTAAGTAATCATACAAGCCTTGCTGCTTGAAGACTTTTGACAGAAGATGAGAGAAAGTGATATGAGAGGCTGTTTCCCTGTGTGTGATGGCATCCTTGAAACGATGAAACAGGATCCATGGCAAGTTTATTTTTGTCTCATAGACCAAGTTACAGAGACAAAACTTGTGAAGGGCAGAGAGGTTGTCCTTAGACCCTGCCTTGTGAAGCACTGTCTTGTTCAGAATCTGATGAAGAATCCTAATGTGATCCTTCATTTCAGATGACTTCCATGAGTGAGTCCTCACTGTGTCATCTCGCATCAGTGTAACAGCGATGGTTTCAATACCACCAAGATCTTCTTCCCAATTTTCTGTCATGATTAAACCCTCTTGGGCACAAACGATTGCATCAGAGATGGTCTTCTCAGAGACAGTTATCTTCTTTCCTTGGACAAACCCTACTATCTCAGTTTCAGTAATCGTTGGTTTCCTCCAGAAATCCCTTATTAAGTCTGGATAAATCGAGACCTTTTCCAGAAACAATCCGTCCCAACCAGCAGCGTTGATGAACTTGCTTACATCCAAGTTGTACTCACACAAAATTTCAAAGTTAAAATGATGTTCAGCCGCGATATTGATGATGTCAGTAACATAGGCAGGTTCGGGAGTTGAGGTTGAAGCCATTGTTGAGTTCTTGAGTAGGTTAAGGTTTGAAGAAAGAGAGTTCGAAAACTTTTCAGAGAGAAGTTATCAAAGATGAAGAGTAGCGAAAGGTTTTTCAGAGGGAAAGGAGTTACCTTTAAAGAGTTTTCGAATACCAACAGTTTTCAAGGGAATTTAAAAAAAAAAGATTGATTAGACAAGACTTTAGTGAAAAAACGGCGTTGGTATATTGGGACCGTAAAAAGGTTACGATGGGATTGATGGAAGTCGCTGACTCAGCAAGGAAATGATTAAAATCAAACGTTTTAATATAACTGAGTTCATATATATAAAAGACAAATGTATGTAAGATTGGGTCCACATAAGATTGAGGGTGGACGCATAAAAACATATGTAGTGGACGCGGCACACCAACAGTAGTGGACGCGTAGACTACACAAGTTCTGGACGCCAAAACTAGTGGACGCGCAGATAAAACATGCAATCAATACATATACCATTTTAAACCACATACAGCATGTTAAGATGTTTTCTGATAAAAGTAAATCTGTCCTCAGCAAGAGGTTTAGTAAAGATATCTGCCCATTGATGGTCAGTATCTACAAATTGAATATCAAAAACACCCTTTTGCACATAGTCTCTGATAAAGTGATGTTTGATTTCTATATGCTTAGCCCTAGAATGAAGAATTGGATTCTTAGACAGATTAATTGCAGCAGTATTATCACACATTAGTGGAATACTACTTACAAACACATTATAGTCCTCCAATTGGTGTTTGATCCAGAGAAGTTGTGAGCAGCAGTTTACAGCTGATATATATTCTGCTTCAGCGGTTGATAGGGCAATGGTACTCTGCCTTTTGCTTGACCATGATACTAGATTAGCTCCAATGAAGTGACATCCCCCACTGGTGCTTTTTCTTTCAATTCTATCTCCAGCATAGTCAGCATCGCAAAAGCCAACTAATCTGTAATCTCCATCTTTCTTAAAGCACAGACCAAGATTAGTAGTACCTTTCAAATATCTAAAGATTCTTTTAACTGCTGATAAATGAGATTCTCTAGGATCAGATTGAAAACGAGCACACAAGCAAACACTGAACATTATATCAGGCCTAGAAGCAGTTAGATACAAGAGAGATCCAATCATACCTCTGTATACCTTCTGATCTACCTTTTTCTCTTTATCATCTATGTTCAGTGTGGACGTGGGATGCATAGGTGTGTTCATAGGTTTGCAATCATCCATCTTAAACTTTTTGAGAAGTTCCTTTGTGTACTTAGTTTGATGGATGAACACCCCGTCCATAGATTGTTTGACTTGAAGTCCAAGAAAGAATTTGAGTTCTCCCATCATGCTCATTTCAAACTCTTTCTACATTAGCTTTGAGAATTCTTTGCACAAAGATTCATTAGTAGCACCAAAAATAATATCATCTACATAGATCTGTACTACAATGAAGTTGGAATTAATTGATTTTCTAAATAAGGTGGTGTCTACCTTTCCTCTGACAAAACCATTATCCATTAGAAAAGAACTTAGCCTATCATACCAAGCTCTTGGGGCTTGTTTTAGGCCGTATAAAGCTTTCTTAAGCTTGTATACATGTTCAGGTTGGGTTTCATTCTCAAAACCCGGTGGTTGCATAACATAAACTTCTTCATTGATAAAACCATTTAAAAAAACACTTTTTACATCCATTTGAAAAAGCATAATATTATGATGTGCAGCAAATGAGAGTAAAATTCTGATTGCTTCCAATCTTGCAACGGGTGCAAAGGTTTCAGTATAGTCTATACCTTCTTCTTGAGAATAACCTTGTGCAACCAATCTTGCTTTATTTCTTATAACCTTACCATTTTCGTCAAGCTTGTTTCTGTAAACCCATTTTGTTCCTATAACAGATTTATTCTTAGGTAGGGTTACCAGAGTCCAAACTTCACTCCTCTCAAACTGATTCAGCTCTTCTTGCATTGCCAAAATCCAACCATTGTCCAGCAGAGCCTCATCTACAGTTTTTGGTTCCAATTCAGACACCAATGCAGAGTCTTCTTGCTCTCTGAAAGTTGATCTGGTTCTTAGCTTATCGCTTGGATTTCCTATTATTTGATCCGGTGGATGATAATTCTTGAAATGCCAAGTTCTCTGAGCATTGTCTTGTTGAGAGGTGGATGCTTCTGGTTGATGAGAAGGGTCTTCAACTGGATCATCAGTTTTGACTTCATTTGTTTCCCCTGTGATGTTTAAGTCAAGATCTGCAAAACTTTCATCTAGCTCTGATAGTTTCTTATCAGGCTGTTTGTCATCAAATCTAACATGTATAGATTCTTCTACTGTTAAAGTTCTTGAGTTATACACTCTAAAACCTTTTGAGGTTTCAGAAAATCCTAGAAGAATTCCATTGTCTACCTTTGCATCAAACTTACCAAGTTGATCTTTTGTATTTAAAATAAAACATTTACATCCAAAAGGATGAAAATAAGATATGTTGGGTTTTCTGCCTTTCCACAATTCATAGGGAGTCTTATTCAGAATTGGTCTAATGTATATTCTGTTCTGAATGTAGCAGGCAGTGTTCACAGCTTCAGCCCAGAAGTGCTTAGGGACAGAATTGTCATTGAGCATAGTCCTAGCCATCTCTTGAAGAGATCTGTTCTTTCTCTCTACCACACCATTTTGCTGTGGTGTTCTTGGTATTGAGAAGTTGTGTTGAATTCCTTTTTCTTCACAAAACTCATTGAATAGCTCATTGACAAATTCTCCCCCATGGTCACTTCTGATTGAAGCTATACCCATCCCCTTTTCATTCTGTACACGTTTGCAGAATACAGAAAAGACCTTGAAGGACTCATCTTTGTGAGCAAGAAACATAACCCATGTCCATCTAGTATAGTCATCCACAATGACTAGACCATATTTCTTACCACTGATAGAAGCAGTCCTTGTTGGACCAAAAAGATCAAGGTGTAGCAGTTCTAGTGGTCTTTTGGTACTTACAATATTCTTAGATTCAAAAGAACCTTTGACTTGTTTTCCCCTCTGACATGCATCACAGAGAGCATCAGACTTGTATTTAAGGTTTGGTAAACCTCTCACGAGGTTATGCTTATTTAGCTTTGAGATTAATCTCAAGCTTGCATGACCTAGCCTTTTATGCCAAATCCAACGTTCATCTTCAATGGACACTAAACATGAGACACTTTGATTTGAGAGGTCCTCCAAGTCAATTTTGTATAAATTGTTTTGCCTCTTAGCAGTGAATAAAATTGATCCATCATTTTTCTTGACATAACACATGTTCTTATTAAAAGAAACATCATATCCACTGTCACATAATTGACTTATGCTCAGTAGATTATGTTTTAAACCATTCACCAAAAGAACATTATCAATGGAGGGAAAAGGATGTTTACCGATTTTACCTATACCAGTGATCTTTCCTTTCTGATTTCCTCCAAATGTCACCCAGCCACCATCCTTATGTTTAAGGTCTTGGAACATATACTTTTCTCCCGTCATGTGACGTGAGCATCCACTGTCCAAGTACCAGGATGTTTGTTTCTTTCCTGTTGTTAAGCAGATCTGCAACAGGTATTATCTTGTTCTTAGGTACCCAAACTGACTTGGGTCCTTTCATGTTAGTTTTCTTTGGACGAGAATATTTAGTATGCCTATTATGTATGCATCTAGATGTAGAGTGCCCACTTTTTCCACACACTTTACAAAAGGTGTTGGACGGGCCAGATTTGGTTTTTGCATACCTAGCTGGAGCTTTTGAAGCTCTTTGCTGCATAGGTGGTTTTGACTTAGTGTAAGATGCCTCATACTTCTTATTGTCATAACCAAGGCCAGATTTATCAAAGGGTGACCTAGAATACCTTAGGATAAGACTAAGCTTATCTGAGCCTCCTACCAGTTTTGACAGAGAGTCTGTCAAGTATTTTACATCTTGTTTTAGTTTTGCAACTTCACAAGAATTGTCAGGCTCACATTCAGATTTGTCAGTTAGACTGACATTCTCTGATTTCAGCTTATCATTTTCTTGGAACAAACTTTGTTTTTCCATGCAAACTCTATCATATTCTTTGGTTAATTTTGCAAACTTCTTTTTAAGACTTTTGTATTCATGAGATAATATGGATGAGTCATGCAGTAATTCATCAAAGGCATTTTTGAGAGTTGAAGGTTCAGAATCTGTTACCTCATCATCATCAGTGTACTCATTCTCTGATGATGTGTCTGCCATGAGGCAAATGTTTGCCTCTTCCTCTGCTTCCTCTTCCTCATCTGATGAGGATAAGTCCAAGTCTTCCCATGTAGCCATTAAGCCCTTCTTTTTCTTAAAGAACTTCTTCTTCTCTTTTAGGTCAGGGCAGTCGGCTTTGAAATGTCCAGGCTTTTTGCACTCAAAGCACAAAGGTGGACCTTTTTCTTTGGAGTCTGACTTCTCCTTAGAAAATTTCTTGTTGAATGGCTTTCTCTTGAAATTATTTTTTCTTCTCCACATATGTTGTATCTTTCTGGAGATGAAAGATAGTTCATCTTCATCTGATCCTTCATCACTGTCTGAAGGTTCAGCATCATCTGAAGACTCAGCAGCTTTGAGAACTTTTGAAGAACTTGCTTTCTTTGCCTTTAAAGCAATGGACTTTCCCTTTCTGGAATTGTCTTCCTCATTTAGTTCAAGTTCATGAACTTTTAATGATCCTAGAAGTTCTTCCAGAGAGAGAGTATTCAGATTCTTAGCTTCTTGAATAGCAGTGACCTTTGGTCTCCACTGTTTGGAGAGACTTCTCAGAATCTTTCTGATATGATCTCTATTCTCATATACCTTTCCCAGAGATCTGAGACTGTTTGTTATTGTTTGAAATCTTCCAAACATCTGATCTATAGACTCATGATCAGTCATCTTGAAGAGTTCATACTGGTGAACCAGCATGCTTATCTTTGACTCCTTCACTTGTGATGAGCCTTCATGAGCGAGAGCCAGTGTATCCCAGATTTCTTTTGCTGTGTTGCAGCTGTGAACTTTATCATGTTCTGATATGGTAATAGCACACATCAAGTAATGTTTGGCTTTGAGATTTAGTTGATGTTTGGCTTTTTGATCAACACTCCAATCTGCTCTAGCCAGTACAACTTGATTTTCACTTCTTGGCTCAGTGTAGCCATTCTCTATCAGTTCCCAGATGTCTAGATTCTGTGCATCTAGGAAGGCCATCATTCTCTTCTTCCAATAGTCGTAATCTGTTCCATCAAAGAGTGGAGGTCTGTTGATAGCTTGTCCTTCTGCATCCATGGTGATAGGATCGTACTTCCTCAGCACTTGTTAGATGCTCAACCCTTTCGAGGCTGAGCTCTGATACCAACTGAAGTTGACACAGGCAAACACAAGAAGGGGGGGTTGAATTGTGTTTGTTAATATTTTTCGAAAACAGCCTTTTCAAAAAGATTTTCTCACACAAAGTTAAGGAGACAGAATAAAGCACACAGAAAAGAAGTCTTTTGAAGGATTAACAAATTCAAGTTCAAATCCCCACAGTTAGTATAAATACGTAAAACAAAAGAGATAAGGGATAAGAAGATTTACACAAGATATTTTATCCTGGTTCACTCTCTTCCAACCAAGAGCTACGTCCAGTCCCTTCTACTTGAAGGATTTTTCCACTATTTTCAAATAGATTACACCAAGTATTCAACACCTCTCCAGGCTCACAAGTATTTCTTTCTTACCAAGCCTCTTCAGGCTCTACCTCTAATAAAGAGTTTTGATATCTTTGATCTTCTAACTCACTATATGTGAGAGTATGAAAGTTTAAGATCAGATAAATATTATAGCAATATTCAAACTATAATATTACAGACTTTTGCTTTTGAATGAATAAGAAAATATTTGCTTCGCGAGAGATTTCTTGAAATTTCTTTGTATACGCAAAAGTTGTTTCTTCAAAAGCTTTAGTCTTCTATTTATAGGGTCCTTGATCTTCTCTTCAGAGTCTTCAACGGTTGTATTTGAAATACCCGTTTAGAAATAGAGTCAACTAGGTAAATATCCGTTGTAACTCAGCTTGCTCGAGGCCTTTGTACTGTGAGACAAATTCTTGCATGAAAAAGCACACCTCTGAGCAAAAGCAGCTTGCAAAAAAAGTTTTGCCTCCTTTGTACAAGTTCCAACTATATCAGCGTAAAAGGTGACAGGGTACAAAAACGTTTTGCATTGTACTATTCTGCTTTTTGCAAGTCCTGACTTGTACTATGTCTCTCTCAATGAAACAAGGCAAAAGGAATCGTTAATAGAAAACGAGAAGAACCATTATAAATGAAATGAATATCAATCATAAGAAATAAATTCGCTTTGGTTCAAATTGGTATAAATGCTTAAAAAAAATCTTCGTCCAGCAAAACTAGCGTAAAGGCAAGATAAGCAAAAAGAGTTTTAAGGCTTCGTCCACTGACGTGGCAACCAAAACTTCGTCTACTCAAAACAACGGTCTTGCCAGTACCTGAGATAACTAAAATCTCCGTCCAGTGACATGGCAATAGCAGACTAAGGGCTCTCGTCTACACGAAGAGAAATTTTCCGTCCACTAAAAGCATTCAAGCGCTCGTCCACTGACGTGGCACTAGAGTTATAATGGAGAGTGGACTCGACCATAATTTCAGCATAAGATATTCAATAGAAAACATATGGACGCGGATTTGCAAGGAGAAAAGACTTAACATTTTAGCTTATAAGAACAGAGATTCTTTAAGACTAAAGGCACTTGTTAGAATTAAAGCATTAATACTTTGCTACACTAAATTAATTCTTATTGTTAACATCAAAACCTAGAGATTATTTAATCCAAATTATTTTGGTTCCAACAAGAGAGGTAAACAAGTAAAATCAAGTTTCAAATCTAAAAACCAAGTATCAACCTCTAGACCTCTTCAGTTGTTACACATGGATCTGTTTGGACCAGTTAGTGTTGCTAGCTTGGCTGGAAGAAAATATGGATTTGTCATAGTTGATGACTATTATAGATATACATGGGTACTCTTCTTAACCCACAAGGATGAGTCTTTTAAGGCTTTCTCAGTATTCTGTAAAAGAGTACAAAATGAGCAGGGTTTCTGTATTTCTACTCTTAGAAGTGACCATGGGGGAGAATTTGAAAATTAGCAGTTTAGACAATTCTGTGAGGAGAATGAAATCTCTCACAATTTCTCTATACGTAGAACTCCTCAAAAAAATGGAGTGGTTGAAAGAAAGAACAGATCTCTGCAAGAGATGGCTAGATCTATACTCAATGAGAATAATCTCCCTAAGTACTTCTGGGCAGAAGCTGTAAACACTGCATGTTATGTACAAAACAGAATACTCATTAGGCCTTTTCTAAAGAAGACACCCTATGAATTGTGGAAAGGAAAAAGCCCAAACATTTCTTGCTTTCATGCATTTGGTTGTGAATGCTTCATTCTAAATACTAAGGATCAACTTGGAAAGTTTGACTCCAAAGCAGATAAAGGTATCTTTGTAGGCTATTCTGAAATGTCTAAAGCCTTTAGAATTTATAATTCCAGAACTTTTGTTATTGAAGAATCTGTTCATGTTAAATTTAATGATGGTTTAAAGACTGATAAGGAATTATCAGATCTAGAAGATGATCTTGCAGGTCTCGACATAAATAGGTCAGAAAATCAACAACCTGACCTGACCAAGACAGAACCTGAAATTGAAACCAGTCAGACAAGTGAAGCAGACAAATCAGCAGACAAGTCAAGATCTTCATGATGATCTTAAAAGGGACTGGAAATTAAAAACTCATCATCCTAAGGATCTTATTATGGGAAATCCCTCAGAAGGAGTGAGAACCAGATCCACTTTAAAATAATCAAGCAATGTGGCCTTTATGTCAGAAATAGAGCCAAAGCACATTGAAGAAGCTCTTGATGATGAAAGCTGGATTCTTGCTATGGAAGAAGAACTCAACCAGTTCACCAGAAATGATGTCTGGACACTTGTCTCCAAGCCCAAAAACAAATCTATCATTGGAACAAGACGGGTTGTCAGAAACAAATTGGATGAGGATGGCAAAGTTGTCAGAAATAAGGCAAGGTTAGTAGCTCAAGGCTATAACCAACAAGAAGGTATTGACTATACTGAAACCTTTGCACCTGTAGCTAGAATAGAAGCTATTCGCATTCTGATGTCATATGCTGCACAACATCAAATCACTCTTTTTCAAATGGATGTGAAAAGTGCTTCTCAATGGTATAATTGAAGAAGAAGTATATGTTAAGCAACCCCCTGGTTTTGAAGATACAGATAAACCAGATCATGTTTTTAAACTTAAAAAGGCATTATATGGTTTAAAACAAGCACCTAGAGCATGGTATGATATATTAAGTTCTTTTCTCGTGCATAATGGTTTTACTAGAGGACAAGCAGATACTATTCTGTTTAAGAAAAGTTCTAAAGAGAACTTCATCATAGTACAAATATATGTTGATGATATTATTTTTGGAGCAACTAATGAAAAGCTATGCAAGGATTTTTCCAAGCTAATGCAAGTAGAATTTGAGATGAGCATGATGGGAGAATTAAAGTTCTTCCTTGGATTACAAATCAAACAGACAAGTGATGGAATCTACATCCATCAACAAAAGTATATCAAGGAGATGCTTAAGAAGTACAAAATAGAAAGTGCTAAACTGATGAAAACTCCCATGCAACCCAATGCAAAACTAAGTAAAGATGATGAAGGTAAAAAGGTAGACCAAACTGTCTACAGAGATATGATTGGATCTCTATTATACTTAACTTCAAGCAGACCTGATATTCAATATAGTGTCTGTATGTGTGCTAGATTTCAATCTGACCCAAAGGCAGAAGTGGAGGATGTCACTTCATTGGAGCAAGCTTAGTCTCTTGGTCAAGCAAAAGGCAGACAACTATTGCTCTATCTACTGCTGAAGCAGAATACATCTCAGCTGCTTGTTGTTGCTCTCAACTTTTATGGGTAAAACATCAACTTGAGGATTACTCTATTTTTTATCATAATATATCTATATGGTGTGATAATTCCAGTGCTATTTGCTTAACTAAAAATCAATTCAGCATTCTAAGGCTAAGCATATAGAAATCAAACATCATTTTATAAGAGGTTATGTTCAGAAAGGTATCTTTGATATTAAGTTCGTTAAAACTGAAAATCAATGAACTAATATTTTTCACTAAACCCTTAGCAGAAGAAAGGTTTTTATTTATTAGAGATAATCTAAACATGCATTGCATTGTTGAATGAAATGTTTGAATATTGACCTGTCTATGCTACCTGTCTTATGATTTTATATGACCTGTCTATGATTATCTGTCTGACTCTGCTGAGTCACTGTGCTAAAACTCAACAATTTTATTGAAATGATTATTAATTATTTAATACCATTTATTAATCTGAAGCTAATCATGTGCACGACAGTTTTTAATCTCGAAACCATGTTTTCATTATGTCTTAAGTGGGCGCTACAGTTCTCCACAAAAATCGTGCCGTTTTTTAAATTAAAAATGTTTTCTTTCTCTCTCTTGCTTTTATTGCTATAAAAGGCAAATATTCAGAAAGGTTCAAACTTTACCTTTTCAAATCCCTAAAGTCTCTTTATCTTCGTCTTCTCTTCTCTCAAACCCCTCTTTCTTCCAAAACCCTCGAAACCCCTTCTCTAAAAAAAAAAAAAAATTGGCATCTTCAAAGCGTCTCTCTTCAACAAAAATTGTTGAGAAATACAAAATGAATGTTGCTGATGTTGAGAAGATCCTACCTGGAAAGACTGTTGATCTTCAACAGAAATGGGGTATGGATGTCACTGAAGAGTTGGAATACTCTAAGTGGACTCTCTTCTTTGACATCAAGGAGCTTATTCATCCCAAGCTTGTTAAAGAATTCTGGACAAATGCTGTGGTTGTCACTAGCAAGCTTGATGGAACCAAGAACTTTAAGGCTCGAATGATGGACAAAACTCTTCTTTTCCCCATCAGCTCTCTTGAGCTGGTTACAAAATGTCCAAGGATTGGAGCTGCTTTTCAAACCTGACTGGGAAGATCAGGTGGGAACTGCTAATGTCAATATAGCTGTCTATGGTACTCCCAACCTTGAGAACAAGAAGCCAATCAGCACGGTGCTAAAGTGCAGATTCTTGCACAAGCTACTGCTGGAGTGTGTGATGCCTAGGAAAGGATCATGAGATAATGTGACCAAAATGGAAAGATTTTCTTTGTACCACTTGATTCACAGAATCAAGGTAGACATCAATAATCTCATCTACATGTACCTTGAATCTCTAATCAAGAGGACCAACATGCAAACCTATCCCTATGGAATGCTATTGACAAGGGTCTTCAGGAACAAGCTGTTTGTTCCATGTGATGTTCATTTTGTGGACATGTCACTTCCTCTTGACAGGAAGTTCCTATCTATGATGGACATTGAAGGTATCCCTCTGAAAAATGAATAGGAAGATAAAAAGAAGAAGAAGAAGCCTGCTGTTGAGCAGAAGCAGAAGGAGAAAATGGAGGAGCCAGTGGTTTCCACTGATGAATCAGAGGTTCCTATCTCTGAAAGAATATGGAAGCCTTCTGGAAAGGTGGCCATACAAGACCAGAGGCCTGAGGTAGAGAAACCTTCAGCTTCTGGAGAATCTGTTGAAACAGTTGAGCCTCTAAGGTTCAAGCTGAAAAAACCCTCTAGCAAGACGAAGACAAGTGAAGCTGAGGAATCTGTTGGTGCATCTGCACAACCCAGCAAAAGAAGAAGGTTGGTGAAGACCTTTACTAAGGTCAGACATTTAGAGTCTGAGCCTAGTAAAGATGAAGTATCCGCTCAGGGGGAGCAAACAACTCCACCCTTGGAGGAGCCCAAGGAGAAGAAGCCTCTTGATTTGGGAATCATTCCCAGAAAAAGAAGGTCAGGCTATCCAATGCCAATAGTGGCTTATGCTGAAAGGGAAGCAATTCCTGTAGAAGGACCCTCTGCTGAAGCTGTTGCTACTACTACAACTTCTGCTGAACTATCTGGTGGGACTCAGACAGTTGTTCAACCTGAAGTTGACACTTTGTCTCCTTCAAAGAAGAAGCTAAAGCTATCTGAGGATTAGATAATCTCTTTTTATATTCCATTTGTACCATCTTCTCCCTTTCACCAAGGTATCCATAACTCTGTTGTCTCTTCTCCATCTGCTCTATTTGTTCAACGTTTGTCAGTTGCTTCTCCCTTTCCCTCACCTTTCTCCTCACACCACATCCAAACATCATATGATGTTGTGTCTGATATGTGTCAGTACACAGTTGTTCACAGGGACTCAACTCCCAAAGAACAATCTGGCATATCATCAAGACTGTTTGTGAGTGATCTGCAATCTTTGATGACTGCAAGTGTCTCTCATTTATCTGTCATTCCTTCTCCTCCATCTCATATTCTTAACCCTTGTAGGGAGATTTTCTTTTATCCCCCTATTGTTGTGTTCATTAGAACATTGACCAGAACTCACTATCTTGCCTCTGTTGTAATGTTACCTAATAGGTCTAGGTATTTCTTTCTTTTAGTAACAGGATCAAATTCCTTTTTCTGTCATATAGATTCATTATTACCTTTACCTCCATCTGTCTTAGCTCAACAACCTCATCCCCCTCCTATACAGATTAAAATCACTCGTCTGTCTCTGTGTGAGAGACTTTCCTGTGTCTTTCCTTCTCTTGATACTGACTTAGTCAGAATCAATCCTTTGTTTAAGTTAGCTTTTCTCCATTTCTTTTATTTCAGAACCATTCATCAATATATCTTTCCTCGTGTCTCTTCACCCTTTTCTATACCCAAGGCACCCCCAGTCTTAGCTTTAACCTGGTATCCTGACCTGTCTACTGCTTCAACCAGCTTGTCTACAAAAGCCCCCTCTTCTCAGATGGTGGACTTACATAGCTTCAATTTGCTTAGAACTGAGCTAGAAGAAGTCAGAAGACATTTGGATGAAGAAAGGCGTGCTAGGCTACTTTTAGAAAAGAGAGTTGACTCTCTGTTTTTACTTTTTAGTCAGCCTAGGTAGTTGTTGCTGTAAAAAATCTGCCTTGTACTTAAAAAAAGCTTATGATGAATGAAAAATTAGTGTCCTTTTATCATCTCTGTTCTTTATTGTTTTCTGAATGTTCCATTTTGTTGTTGGCAAAAGGGGGGAGAAAGTAAAAGTTAAGATGATTAAGTTAATAAGTTAAAATTGAACTTTTGAACTTGAGCTGCATATCTTTGATATTAACTCTGATACTGTGCTTATTGAAATTAGAATTGTACCTAAGTGCATCTGTCTGCACAATACTTCTGGTTTTAGAAAATTTCAACTTGTCTTAATTCTGTTATTTCTTATGTTGATATTTTCTAAGGTTCATTAAATCATCTGAATGTTTGTCATCATAAAAAATAGGGAGATTGTTAAGTCTCTAAAATGTCCGTGTGCATTTCCCTAAGTTTTGATGAAAACTAAACATTGGATAATGATTTAATTAACCTACTTTGTGGTTGCTAACCTGTCTACTTAGTGTACAGATCATAATAATAAGACTCACCTGTCTGTCCACATGATTGACAACCTGTCTGGATAAGCAAAAGTCAACCCGTCTGCTGACTAGGATTGTTGACTTTTTGCAATTTAGTTTTAACCTGTCTCTGCTATGTTCTCCTACTCGTCTAAGGTTCTCAGGTAGGAACTTGAGTACAAAAAGCTTTTGGAAGCTGTCCCCTTATACAGAAGACTCTGACTTCTCTCTCTCACATTTATCAAGAAATTCAGAAGGTCATTCTCACAAGAAACCTAGGAAGTCAGAGATAACATCCAGTTAAAGAATGTTTCGAACATGCTTTATTCCCTAGTACTCTTGGTTATTACATGAAAAGGGAAATATACTCTGCAAAGTACAAAAGCATTCTGCACAACTCTGATTTGGCTACTGTACGATGCATAAAGCCATGATCTTTCATGTTAGAGTACAACCAACGTTCTTATTGCATTTAATGGCTGCCCAGAACGACTCTATTGCATTTAATGAAGCTCTGCTTGAAGCCATCGTTGGAAGGAATGTCTCTAATGGATATTAAATGTTTGAAGGCTATAAATACAGAAGTCATTGAAGATGAAGACATCAGAGATTACAAAGCATTAAAGAGCCATTACTCTGTTCATTTAATTCTTCATTCTTTCAATCTGTAGTCTTCAATCATTTGAAGTTATTACACAGTCTTTCCTATGTCTACATTTAATCCACTCTCTGAGTGTTAGTGAAAGAATTATTTGTCTGATTGTATTTATTACAAACAAACTTCTCAAACAAACCTGTGTGAGCCTGAAGAGGCTAAGTGAGAAAAGAATACTTGTGTTGGAGCCTGAAGAGGCTAGGTGTGCAAACAATACTTGGAGTCTGTAACTTGATCAGTTATAGTGGATAAAACTTGGTGCTGCCAAGGAGTGGATGTAGTTCTTTGTGTTAAAGAGTGAACCAGGATAAACAACTGTGTTAATCTCTCTTCCCTTAAACTCTTTAGTTGTTTTGATTATATTATCTGCTTTCTGACTAAGGGGTTAAAAGTGTGAATATCGAGCTTGTTTTCCATTTGCATGATTGTGTGTTTTTCTGTCAAAATACACCAGACAGGTCACCTGTCTGTGTAAGCTGTTTTACACTTGTTTGAACCTAGTTTCAGTGTGCGAAAAGTTTTCAACTTTATTTTAATTTCTGATAAACACAATTCAACCCCCCTTCTCGTGTTTATAATTGTCTATTTCAGTTTTTACTGTTTTTCAATATCGGAAAAATATATCTGTTTATATTATTTTTATTAGAATGTTAATTATTTGGGCATTAATATTTTTTTTTATTTTATGACACTTAATCTTGAGTTATTTATCTACTCTTTTAAAATTATTTTATCGGGTGCGTTAACACTGTGTTACTGCAGTGTATACACACTTGCAGGTCAATAATATTATGTTATTGTCACTATTAGTATTTGTTAAGAAAAATAATTTAAATAATATGGTTGAAAGAAATTTATTTTCAGATTTTACCCTATTTAATTTTAGATCTGAAAATATGTTGGTTTAAAATTAATCTGAGATTAATTTTGGATCATTGATTTTCTTGGTAGATCAATTCAACTATCAATCATCCTCCTCACCTCATCTGTTCTTCTCTTCATCTCATCTTGCTCCACCTTCATCCAACCACCCTCTAGCCACCGAACCGCCTTGTGCCGTCGCCGTAGGAGAACCGTCCGGCCACCGTGACCCAGCCCAACACCCCGCGTGCTTGGTCCGTTTTGCGCCGCCGCTGTCGAGTCTCGGCCTCCATTGATGGTGGTTTTCCACCCCTTTGTGATGTGGAACCCTCCTTCCTCCTCCCATGAAGTTTGACTCTAGTTTTCGTTTGATCTATGATGCTATCCAGAAACGCGCTGCCGCCCCTCAATCGCATCGCCGCCAGCCGTCGCACCGGACTTCAACAGCCACCATGTCCCTTTTCTTCTTCATTTGGTGAGTGAAATCTCACCTATTGTGTTCATATTCAAAAAGCTCCAAATTGATTTTGAAAACCCTAACCCTAGCTCTTTGGTTTTATACTGTAATTTGAAATTTAACTTGTTTTTATGCAATTGGGACTATGAATTAGTGTTTCCCTAAACTAATTTCATTATTATTTGGCTAGATTGAATTTTCCCCAATCTATGTTATGAACCCTAAAGTCTCAATCTGATTTTATTTGAAATTGATTATGTTTTTGTGAAATTAACTATGTATCTATATGTAATTGGGACTGTTAATTTATGTTCTGACAAACTTATTTCGCAATTCTGTAATCAAATCAATCTTCCCCAATTTTTTGTAACGAACACTATTTTTTCCCAAATCTGATTATTATTGAAATTGGTTCCATTTTTATAAAATTAAGTGTTTAAATCAACTTAGAGTAAGTGTTTGATGATGAATGATTGACTGTTAGATTTGTCTAATGGTTGAAATGTTTTGACTCCCACAAATCCGCTTTAATTGGATCAACATCCCCATAAAACTGCGGTGGGTTTTGACGACGAAATGCTGTCAGAGCACGACCTTCTGCAGCTTGCTCAGTACGAGCTTGTTCTTGTTGGTGTTGTGCAGCCATAGTAGCTGTTTGCTGGGCAATGGCAGCAGCAACATCTGCCATAGCTTGCGCTGCAAAATCTGCTCCCCCATCATTATGTCCGCATCCACCAACGAAACCACCTCTACGGCCTCCTCTACGGCCACGTCCACGTCCTGCTTCTAGCTCCATAACTGATCCACAATATAAAATCAGTTAAATGGCAACTAGATAAGAGTTATTCAATTTCTTTTCCAACAATCATTACTTCTAAGAAGTAATTCAAACAAGCCTATTCAGAGATCACACAACACAAACACAACAGGCCTATTCCCAAAGATTCCCGAAAGACTCGACCAGCTCTGATACCACCTCTAATGAGACACCCTTTCCCCGAGTATCACATTAATTACTACTTAATCATATTATTAACAATATGTCGATTTTCTTTCGGAAAATACATAATTATTATGGATATTTATCCTTTCGAAAAGGTCATAGAAACTTTTTACGACGAGCATCTTTAAGCATACCAAATAAATATAAACAACATCGTAAATATACATCAACACCCTTTTTACATTAATAAGATGCCTTCTTGGTAACAGGCTTTTTGACAGAAGTTTACATATATTTCATAACAACTAAGTTAAACATTGTCATACTTGAAAAGAGTCACATTAGACGAAAGGAAACATAGTCAGATACTAATTTAACGAGACAGCTTAGACACTACTACCACAAAAGGAAAAACCCTACAGCTGGTCTAGTCATAGTAGTACCCAGTTGGGAAACCACTATGGTTATTTCTATCCTACGGTGATACATTTGGTGAGGGATCCACCACCTCACCACCATCATCCAGATCATCGTCCTCATTCTCATCCATTGGATGGTACTGAGGATCCCCTTCCATTTCTTCAGCTGGATCCTCTTCTGGGTCCTCCTCTATGGGTTCCTGTGGCTCCTCCTCCTCCATATGTATAACTGGAGCCTCTTGCTGGGGTAATACTACCAAGCCATGAGCAGCCCAGTGCTGTAGCCAGAGATCCACCAGCGGTAGCGTAATCCTCACTGTCTCAAAAGTCCAAACTCTCCTGGAGGGTCCATTTACGATGGAGCCCTCTACTGTAGTGACCTGACCAGTATAGTGAGCCTCGTGGGCCTCTGGTCCAAAAGCCCACGCCTCCAGATTTAAATGATCCTCAAATATCAGGGCTCGCGCCCGGGAATGAGCCAACGGTGCGAATGGATCCATCTGATTTCCGATACAAATAAAATATACCATACATGAATAAAATAAACAAAATGCAAGGGTGAGATACCGTCATATGGATAATTATGATAAACTACATACTTGCAACACAAACAACATGTATAACAATATCATCAACATCATATATGGGAATATACAACAAGGGTATTATTAAAGTAAACAAGGTATCACACCAATTCACCATCAACTTTTGAAAACTCATGATGTTTTAAAATTTCAACTTTAATGCAAGACTCCGGAGATTTTCAACTTTCTTTAAAAATGAGCTAATCAGGCTCGGTTGCCATACAAGGCTCAACTTGAATTTCCACTTACACTGTCCAAACTCCTGGCACAGTGTACAATGTGCGTGGAATGTCCATAGCATACTGTCCAACGCAAGGCACAGTAATCCTGGCTAATAGACTTCATTGTCCATCAAGGCACAATGAAACACCGTAGCATGAAATACCTGGCCTTCCAGATATTCACACGGAAACAACGTAGCATGAGATATCTGACTCTTCCAGATATTCATACAAAAACAACGTGGGCACGTCTGCCAAAATTGAATGCATGAGAAAAACCACTTTTGTTTTCAACTTTTCTTTGCGCATCATTCTTTTCTTTTTGTCGAGGCACAAGGCTCACGACCTTTCAACTTTTTCGATATCTTACAAACTTTTATTAACAACATAGGACCTTAGGTCCGAGTGTCGAATCACAACCGTCCTGAACTTATGCATCAGTCCTTGGACTTTGTGGTCGTAGAAAACAACTTTCACCTTTTTATCAATTCAAAGCATAAAGGACAACAGCCCATAACAACGTAACACGGATCCTAGATCAATGTGCTTTTAAAACACTAGTATCCTGACGTCTCGGTACTAGGTTCAACTTTTCAACTTTTCTTCTTTTTCGCTCAGTGAAAATACAAAATCCAAAAACAAAACTTCCGTAACTTATCCAAGTTATCGGATATTTTTTTTTCAATAAAAATCTTTTTCGAACAACGTTTTCTTTTGAAATTCATTTTGAAATCATATATAATAAAAATCCTTATGTTCTAAAAGCAAATAAAGGTTCTCTTTTTTTTTCCCCTAAAATAAAGGCTTGTGAAGAAAATTTTTAATGTAAAAACACATCGAGGACTAAAATCTTTTTGGTTCATATCCAATAATTAAATATTTCCACTATAACTAGTCTTCGAAAATTTAAGTTTTTACAGAAAACTTACCTAACAATTTTCTAAAATAAATCTTTCTCATCTTTGTAAGGAAAATCTTTATTTCTAAATTCTAAAACTTTTCACCAAAGATTAATAAATATCTGACTTCCCAAAAATTTTCAACTTGAAAACATTTTTCTTTTTAATTAGATATATGTTTTATTGAGGCTTTTATCTTTACTTTAAGGGTTGGGCTCTAACCAATGGTTAGGCTACCATGCAACATTCAACACACATTTAACAACTCACAACATAACAACATAATATATTCAAGTATACATTTTAATCCAACATATTATAAATCAAAGTAACAACAACTTTCACACAACGTTATAAAATTAAACACATAAGCACATAACAATTTATCCTTTCTACACATCATCAACAAAATCAAACAATCCAAACACACAAGTATATAGTTACCACAATTATATCCTCCATCAAGCTATCTCCCCTTACCTCAATTCCAACGTTCGAAAGCTTCAATTGACCACTTAAACTGAAACGATCCCACGACCGTCACGAGTTCAAATCTAAACAAAATACATATTTAACTTAGGTTAAAATTTTTACAACTCACCCTATTATTTTCATGCATGTTTCGGCCATGCCATGAAAATTAAGTTAGAAATTTTAAATATTTACAAGCTTTTGTAAATAACTTCTACTAGTATTAAAATACCAAACATAGGTTCAAAACCTTAAAAATAAGATTTTAAATCCTTGGCCTTATTAACCATAGGTTTCGGCCTTATCATAAAATAGTGTAAAAACATTACTTTTTCATCAATTAAATTTCATGCATGTAAATACTATAGTGTGTTAAGCATTATTTACTTCAAAAATAATTAATCAAGCCTCATCAACTCATCAAGTGAGTTTCGGCCTACTAAAAAAATAAGGTTAGGAACTTTTAAAATTTTTCAAACACCATATAAAATTAATCTTGCAAAGAACACAATTTATTTAACATGCATCCTTCTAAATGATTAAAAGCTAGGCTTCATTAACTCTAAAATTTTAGAGTCTTAGCCATGAAATCTTGTTGAGGAAGCACAATATTTTATTAACAAAACACATTATTTGAAAAAAAACATAACTAATATGTTTGAAGCCTTGCATGTGTGATTTTTCAACCAAGTTCACCCCTTTTTCCCTCTAGGTGTTTTTCGGTCACCTTATGATCATAGGGTTGGATGAACTTATCATTACATGCAATTCATAAAATGAAAAAAATGAAGACAATTTGGAGCTTGATAAAACTGATTTGCATGTGAAAGAATTTCTTTCTTTGAAAATCATAAGTTAAAAATCATAACTACATAGCATAAACACTAAATAACCAACATGCATGTGAAAATCTTAATAAAATCATCAACCTTCCTCCATGAGGGTTTCGGCCACCCCTCAAAATGGTCATGGGAAGATCTTTTTTTTTTTTCCAACATGCAAAGGTTGCAAGGGATTGCAAGAATGATGGTAAGCTTAAATAAGTTGAGTTTATAAACATGCATTAAAAGATTTTCAACAAAAACCATGAACATGCAAAAATTACAAAAGGAACTTGAAAAAAAGAGCAAGAGTTAAGGATATATACCCTCAAACTGAAGATGATGATGATCAAAAGATGATTGTAAGAGTAGCAAATAGCCTCCAAGCTTCCAAAACTAAGGTAGAAGTTGAAAAAGTTTTCAAGAAAAAATTGGCAAGAGTTTGGCTAGGAAATGGAAAAAGAGATGAATGAATGAGAAAGGAGGGGGTATTTATAGGGGAGAGGGGGCGCAGCCCTCTCTAAATTTGCTGCAAAATTTTTAATTTTTTAACATTAATAAATTCATATTTTAAAATATATTAGGTTTCTAGGAAATGTAAAATAATTATTACATTTGACATAATTATTGTTGAATAGTGACCTAAGTCACTATTCACATCAAATAAAATCTTTCCAAAATCTGGGAAAATCAGATTTAATTATTTCGGGTTCGTTCCGGTACCGATTGTTACGTAACGGTAAAAATCGATCGTATGTTTTATTCGTAAATTTCACCAAAAAAATTCATATAAAAATAAATAATTTCTAAAACCGTTAAAATAATTATAACTGGGTTAGAAAAATAAAAAAAATTAAATTTTCGTATTTTTAAAATTATTTTCGGGTCAGTAGAGCTTAACTGACAGCGAAAACTCATACCGTAAACGTCAAGAATTTTCTACCGAAAATTCAACTGTACATTACTAATATAAAATAAAGAAAGATGATTTAATTTGGTCTTATCAAAATAATTATCACTATTTATAAAAATAAAATCTTAATTACGCACATAAACATAATTTACAGATGAGCAGAAAAAATCGAGGTGTTACACATAGTTAGGCAGATGTGCCGTTGTGTATCGAGCTACAGTTTCACACAGGGTAAACTGACAAACTGAATAGTTACGGACCAAAGATATATTCTTTAGTTTTTGGGTCTTTAGCGACATTCGGGCTCGAACTCCACGGGATACTCGGGGCCTTGCAATCTCGGGTAGTGGAAATCGGTTACCCTGCACATAATTTACTCAATCAGGAACTATTCTGTATTATTTAGGTGAGATGCAATACCCTAAAATAATTGGGGATCAGACCTAAATTGATAAGCCGACCCAACGCGAAACAATTATGTTATAGGCATTATCGCGATCCTATCATGCTCGATGAAGGAAGTTAGGATCTCCGGAGAATTATGAAATAGATAGTGAATATTGAAGTGACATGAAATGTTTTATAAAATGCATTTGGTTGTTGGGTATGAATCCCTGTTAAAATATTTGTGATGTTATGTTACATTTTTGTTGTTGTCATATGCTATTGTTTGTGAGTCGCGTATGTGGCTGCTGTGATAAAACTCATATGCCAGTATCTCACATTTGCATTATTTCTGTTTGGTTTCTATTTTGTGGTATACTATTTTTAGTGTACAGATGATGCAGAGGGGTTCTCTGCCCCACTCGAAGGGATTGGTCCCGACTTTTCAAGAAGGTTGATTTACTGGAATAACCATGGGGTCTTTTCCAGTCAGAGTCTCATAATACGACCAGCTTAGTTTATCGAGTCAAGTTTTATTTTGGAGAAGGTCATAATTTTCTATATTATGGTTCTAAGAGTCTTTCTTGGATTACTGTTATGTTTATGACATTTCATTTACGGATATTTTAAATTATGACAAGGAATTTATTTATCTTTTGAGTAAATGTGATTTTTATTAAGTTTGGTGGAATGTTGTTTTACCGGGATGATGTTTGTTTATATCCAAAAAAAAAATTTTTTACCCCCACTTTCATGACTTATAGAGAATTTCACGAGTTATTTTCGAAAGAAAACCAGCATTTCTTTTTATCTAATAAATTTTTACGAAAATTGAGTTAGTCATGTAATGTCCAACGAGGGTGCTACAATTAACCATCATACTTAGCTCGTTAGTGTTCCTATGTGGCTTGTGACGAATTTTCGCCTTGAAAAATTAATGAAAAGTGAAAAAAAAAATGCATAATTTTCAAGGGATTTGAATTTTAAAACGGTGCACTTTTTTACTTTGTATTCGTTTTCTACTGAGAAAATTCGTTATAAGCCAGGCAGGATCGCTAACGGGCCAAGTAGGATAATTAATGGGACACATAGGTAGGGATGTCGATGGGGCAGGACAGGGGCGGGTAGTACCCTCCTGCTCCCCATCACCGTCCCCTATTTTCCTCCCCATCCCCATCCTTGTTCCCCGTTTCGGGGAGTATTTCTCCCCCGTCCCCATTCCCCGCCTCCCCACGGGTCCCCGCGGATCCCCATCGGGACCCCAAAAGGGCAATTGGTCCATATTCAAACCATAAATTCCTCATTGCCAATACCTATATTTACTTCATTAGAATCTTCCTTTATATTGCATTAAATTCACTCAAACCTACCTTATTGTTGTAAGCATTATCGAAGACTTTGATTCTTTTTTCTACACTCGCTTTTTGGATTCCAAAACCCTCAGTCCACATTTAATTTCAAGAATTTATAGAAAATATGTAAAGAAATTTAATTTAATAAAGTAGCACTTTTGGTCGTTGTGTTTGAGGCTGCAACTTCTTATCTTTAAATGAGATATATTTTAAGTTTCGTTTATTAATTTAATAGAATTATATATATAAATATATATATGAAATTACAAAATATATATATATATATATATATATATATATAGGGGTCATATCTAGTGAGGAAGGGGGTTTTTTATGTGAGAGTTAGAGGGTTATATTTCAACCATTGGATTAAATTTAATGGTGCAGATTAAATCACTTAAATTAAAAAGTCACGTGCTTTCTTTTACTCCCCAGTCTCACTCTCGTTTCTTTATCCTTGGTCCTCCATCCTTTTCGTTTTGGCCACAGCCATCTGAAAAATAAAACTGTATCGCCAAAAGCAATAAAAAACTAAAACTGCTTCAATCCGTAGAGCAACATGTCTTCCTAAGAGCAGAGGATAAACTTACGTTCTTAATATTATAGAAGATAATACAAATAACACTTATGAGGGATAACTATTATGGAGAGTCTAGGAGTACTATAGATTACCTTATGATGTGGAGTTGGTCATCGGTGAAGGACGGTGGAGGATAAGAATCAACGTTTGCAGAAGAAATTGTTATCATAATTCATACACCCCATACCAACAATTGGGCGAATGAGGAAAAATTGCGAAGATCTTTAATCTTTATTCTTTATTGAAAATGCATTATATTATATCAGTGGTTATATCAAAGTGGCATTCTAATCATATTGAACAAACTCTATCCCAAAAAGTAGTGACCAAGAGAAATTGCATGATTGATTTTATTAGAAAAGCAAAATTGATTACAAAGGCCCATCATCACAAGAGATCATTGTAAGATTCAACAGCCACAAGTAAGTGGGTAACAAGAAACATGATGCAAGGTAACTGAGGTCACTAAAAAACTAGAAACGATTCTTTGTTTAGCCTATAGAATCAAGTTCTTTCAAATATAAGATAAAAGAGAATGAAAGCCCTTCGATCTCTTTTGAACAACTATAGAGAAAAATCCCAGCTTTTATTTTCTTTACCATTACCAGTTGGGTTCTTAAATATTTTGGGACTTCATCTTCGGATTCATAGGTTTAATTTATGAAAGATGCTGGTCTCAAAGATTGAAGCAGCTTTCAGCTTTTTATTTTTTCAAACGTCGGTGACTGAAATGAAAGAAGAAAGAATAATGGAGAAAGAAGAAACGGGTAAGAAAGAAGGATAAAAGAAACGAGAGTGAGACGGAGGAAAAAACACGGAAGCACGTGACTTTTTAATTTAAGTAATTTAATCTTAGCCCTTAATTTTAATCCAAAGGTTGAAATTAACCCCTCTCACTCTCACATAAAAATGACACTCTTATATATATATATATATATATATAGGATCGATTGACACCAGGTGTAAGTCATAACACTTACACCAAATCTGGATCATTCAAATTAATTGATCCAATGGTTCAAAATATCCCAATAATATTTTTTTAATTTCTTTTAAAATGTCACGTGTCTCTTTTTCTTCTCCTTTCGTGCTTTTATTTTTTCGATAATTCATTTCTTGCTTTCATCCACGGGGATTTCTAACAAAACTGGAGTAGGCGCGTGGGGTTTAAGGATGTTATGAGATTCTTTACTGAGTTATGAGGATGCGTTCACTGAAACAATAAGTTAAATATCAGGCTCTTGTTATAAATCACGGTGCTGTTGAATCGAAAGAAACCTAGGTGTTCAAGACTGGGCGGCAGAGGCGACGTCACGCAGCGGTGCTGTTGAACAGAAAGAAAGTCATGTCAGCAGCGGTATGGCGTGCTCTGGCGACAACGTGGCATGCTCTGGCGAGTCGTGGCGTGCTTAGACGATGGCATGGCATGGTCAGACGTCGTGCTCTTCCAAATCCTTAATGCTCTTTTTGAATTTTTGAAATCCCTAACAAAGAATGTGGCGGTTGTAACACCCTGCTTTTTCATAAGTGATTTTCTTTAAATCTTGTTGGCTGTTAAAGTTGGTTTTGTTAAGTTAAGCTGTTTTGGTTAAGGGCTAAGTGGGATTTTGGCTTAAAAGTCCCTTTCTGGTACATGAGCACGCCCGTGCTCATTAGCCAGCACGCTTGTGCTCAACAGTGAGCACACCCATGCTCAATATGCTGACCGCGTCTCGGTGACTCTAAGTTGAGCACGACCGTGCTCAAGGGTGAGCACGACCGTGCTCAGGTCCAGGCTATATATTTTTGAGCAGAGACCGAGGGTTTTACGTGAAACCCTATTTTTGGTAGCAGCAGCCATCATATTGCGGCTACCTGTGCTTTTCTCCCTAATTCCTCTTTATCCATTGCTACAATGGAGTTTTGGAAACCTTTTGGGAAGCTAGTTTGGTCTGTGGCAGTCTAGAAGTAACGTTCCCTTCCTTTGTGTTTTCCTTTCATGATTTTTTTTAATAGAAAACTAATGGGTCTGTGTTTCGATTTGGCTAAGGTTTGTGTTGAGTTGAGCCGCTTTGGGAACTGTGACCAGTTGCTTTAGGAGCCTACGTTGGAGCGACCTTCAATCCAGGTATAGGGAGAAGGGTAGTGTATTCATTAGGCAGTGGGGGTAGTGTAAGGTAAAGGGGTTTCCCATGACCTCGGTTTGTCATGTATGATATATGATTAATTATCCTAAATGGCTATGTTGATGTGAATATATGTTCTGATTGGTTGTTATGTCATAAAATGTATTTTATGTCTGTGTTGATTGATTTAGCATGAACATGTTGATGTGATCATTGTTGTTGTTGACTAGATTGGTTGAGTGGTTATTGCAATGATTGTTATGAGGATATTAACGTTGATAAAATATGTTAATTGGTTATTTAGGTGTAAAAACGTGTTAAGTTTAAGGGAATTAATCCCTAAAATATTTGGTTAGAATCTGATTTGAGACTCTGCCAAGAACAGTACTGTCGTGCATTAAACACGGCCGTGCTGAATAGGGAGCACGACCGTGCTCCCAGTTTGAACTCTGGAAATGGCCGCGCATTAAGCACGGCTGTACAGCAGAGGAGCACGACCGTGCAGCTGAGCACGACCGTGCTCCACTTAAGCGGCAGGACGCCCGTCACGTGTTGAGCACGCCCGTGCTCGGGTTTAAGCACGACCGTGCTCGCCCCTTCTGGACAAAAACAAAATTAAAGGACTTTAAGGGGTTTCAAACCCCATTTCCCCAATGATGATAAGTTGACATAGCTAATCAAAGATGAAGATTAGACAATCTGGTTTATAATTATCTACAATGATTAAAATAACAAGATGTTAAGTCGGTATCCGTTGGGTTACCACACATTGATAGGTTGTACCTTGGGGCTTATTGGCCAAGGGGGCCTTGACCCCACGGTTTGGGCCTAAGGCGTTGTTGATATTGAAGTCCTGGGTGCTTATTGGCCCAAGCATGTTGAGTTGAACCTTGGTGCTTGTTGGCCAAGGGAGCCTTGACCCCACGGTTTGGGTCTAAGGCTACGTTGATGTTGATGTTGATGATGAAGTCTTGAGAGCTTCATGGCCCGAGCAAGGAGGTGGTTGAGATTGTTTGTTGTTGTGCCATTTGCATAGAGCATTGGAGTTGTTGGTTGATGAGGGAGGTTCGACATAGGGGAGATCGCCCCAGAGTACGGTGATCCGGCCATCCACGGTAGGTCACCCGATGGTTTGGTGATCGAGGCCCCCCGTGATGAGGCATCTACGGTTTGATGCGTTGGCTATCCATGGGGTTCACCCAAGGTTTGGTGAACTACAGGTGTTGGTGCTTCTATGGCCAATACGGATATGTAACTCTAAAGTCGTTCATCTTGAGTTAGTTGGATCCACATGCATAGTTGGAGTAGTGGAGTAGTGTTGCATTGCACTGCATAGCATACTGATGATGATGATGTTGATGTGTGATGAGTTATATATGTATATGATGATGTATGTATACTTATGATGCTGTCATGCTGATTGTTTACCTTGCTTCCTATCTCCATGTCATATTTGTTTACATGATTCTTACTTCCCTCTTTCTGTTTGTTTGTTTGGCCTGATTAACAATTTGCAAAGGATGACGAGCAGCCCGGAGAGGAGTGACTTTGAGGAGTCACGCTCATAGTTAGGGCCTTTCGCTTTGTTTAGTTAGTTTTGCTGAGTCTGTTTTTCCATGATGTACGGAACAGTTATACCAGCTCTGTTGTGACATCGGGTTGGGACATTTGTTATTATTTTATTAGTTTATTTGTTTTAAACTTGGTTTATTTCCGCGTTTGTAAATTGGTTTATGTGGGGCTTTTCTACCCATAGACAATTATTTATTTTTATCCATTGAATGCATGTTTTTATTTTAATTTATTTTATATTAAATGCCTTATAACATGCGGGGTAGAAGGGTGTCACAGTAGTGACAGGGTAGGAAGCAAAAAAATAAAAAACATTAATTCTCTTTTTGTTTTAGCAGCACGTGAGTTTTTTTATTTTTTCTAGTTTTTTGGTTGGAATATTTTCAGCCATTAGATCAATTAAATTTAACGATCGAGATTTGGTGTAAGTCAAAAGACTTACACCTACACCAGATCTATACCATTAAACTTAGTTAATCTAATGGATGAAAACATTTCAAAAAAAAAATTAAAATAAAACATAAAAAAGTCACGTGCCCAACTTTTGTGAAGCATTCACCTTTCTTTCTCTCACCACTCACCATCCCCCAAGTCCCTCTATCTTCTTCTCTGTTAGCCACTTCGCAGAGTCCGCCACGCTGCTGGGGAAGCGCACCTCGCCGGAGCAGCCACATTACCAGCCCTTTCTTCTTGCCCCTCCTTTCTCAATTAGTAGACCTTTCTTCTCTGTTAGTGATCTCTTTCACGACTCTGTTAGCCATGAGACCACAAACAGAGGAACCATCGATGAAGCCAGCAATTAACGGATTTCATCATTATATGAGATTTCATGTTGCCAAGCATCCTAAACTTCCATGATTTCATCATATAAGAATATTCCTGGTTTTAGTCACGGTTTTTCCTTACAAATTTAGAGATATCGTGCAAGTTTGATGATTTTTTTAAAATACTATTTAATGATGTAAAGTGATTTCATTGTTGTGCTTGCTCATGGTCAACCATTTATGCTTATTACGGTGGCGTCGGCGTTCAATGAACAGAAGCGTGCGGCAGCGGCGGCGTTCAATGAACAGAAGCGCGCGGCGGCACCGTTCAACAGCAAGAAGCGCACGACGGCGGTGGCGGCTTTCAACTGGAAGAAGCGCGCGGTAAAGCTATATAAATAAGTTAGGCGGCGGCGTTCAATGGCAAGAAGTGCGCGGCGGCGACACCGTTCAACAGTAGGAAGTAGCTCGGAAGCACCGTTCGACGGCGAGAAGCGTGTGGCGGCACTGTTGAGCAGAAAGAAGATGGAGAGAGAAGAGGTTTGCGCAGGTAGTGTTCACAAGGGGCTCTGTTACGTGTTGGACAGAAGGAAAGAATGGGTAGTCAAGTCACTTGAGTCACTTTAGTAAGTTATAATAACTTTTTATTGAATTATTTTCAGACGTTAGATTAATTAATATTGACGATTGAGATTTGGTGTAAGTCAAAAGACTTACACCTGGTGTCAATGGATAAAGGTATTGTTTTTAAGGTTCTCGGGGACGGGGTCCCCACGGGGCGGGGGGTATGCTCCCCGTCCCCATCCCCATATCGGCTTCGGGGGGATTTTCTCCCCCATCCCCATCCCCGCGGGGAAAAAATCCCAGCCCACAGGGCCCCAAACAGGGTAGTCCCCGCGGGGATCCCTATTTACAGGAGAAAATTGCCATCCCTGCACGTAGACAAGTAAGTGGACGTTAGAACTAAATCTAGGGACTAATGTATCCCACGTTTGAAAATTTGAGGGACTAAATGGTTAATTTTTTTTTTCAGGGACTAAAAGTGGATCCCTAAAACTTGTCAGGGACTAATTTGGGTGTTCATTCAAAATTTTGATCTAAAAAGAAGAGATACTTCGGTGGAGGCTAGCATGAAGTATTGAATCATGTGGTACACCCATGAAGCATTAAAAACTACCGTTGAATAAATTTATTATTGTTTGCTGAATAAGAATAAGGGCATCGTCTTCAATCCACACCAACAAAAGTTGAGGTTGCATCCTCCATTTTTATGACCATTGATATATTATTAAAATAAACTAATGGCTCAGATTTAAAAGGGTAAAATGGGTACATTGACGCTACAGTGTTCCGACCTATCTTTCCTTCGCCTGTTCCTCTTTGCAAAACCCTGCCACTTCGCCTCTCTTCCCCAGCAGCTTCATCTCCAACCAACGAAGAAACATTTCTTCCACACAAATGGAATGGGTTTCAAATATTAAAACACAAAGAATATATTTTTATATTCAAACCCAGAAAAATAGATGAAGATTGATGAGGAGAACAATGGCATGAAATGGAGATACGAAACAAACTCAGTTGTCAATCGAAGATCTAACAATTACCCACTGACAATAACAATTAGAAAAAGAAAACTTCAAACTTTGAGAAATACCATTGATCTAACAATATTTGGTTTTTAAATATATATATATATATATATTTTAAAAAAAAATCACACAAAAACCAGAGACCCATGGTGTGGCCCAAATGGGTGGCAACAACTGCCGCGAGCTCCCGTGCAGAACCGCCGCACGAACCAGATCTGCTTCATCGTCGCACGTCACACTCACGCCGTCCCTGATCTGCGAGATGGCGAAGAGCTTTGGTAAGGAAGTTGATGTGCTTATCGCGTTGAAGTTCAAGCATGATGGATTGGGCGTTGGGAGGAATGGTGGCGAAGAGTTGGTATATTTGAAACACTTGCGACTCTACCACCCATTGATACCGCTGCGTCACCGTCACCATCGCATGTCACCATCGGAATCGAGGTCGACGGCGGTGATGGAGAACAGGAGGAAGTTCGAAGAGAAACGATAGAGAAGAGATGATTTTTTTTTTATTTTATAGGAAAAACCCATTATACCCTTGGAGTATGCAAACTCAACTCTTAGTAGTGAGGATTAAAGACTTGCCCCATGCTTGAATGAAAATCTGCAGACTCACATTGTTTTTTTTTTTTTTTTTGAGGGACAGACTCACGTTGGTTTAGACTTTACAGTTACACTCAGTTGATGATAACGAGTTAAGTATCCGGAGCCTGCCATGTGTGGACGTGTAATAATCACGCAACAATAACTAATCCTAAGTAATTTGGTTCCAACAAAAAAAAAAAAAACTAATCCTAAGTAATAATAAACAATAACAACAAAATAAACAAATACCAAAGTACAAAACCAAGAAAGTAAAATAAAAATAAAAAAATAAAATAGAAGGAAAATATAAATTTATCTCATTCGGACCATATTTGGGGGCAAAAAGAAGGTTCCTGTATTGGTTCTCAGCGGACCCAAACATTGTGTGTTTTATTACTTCTCCACTTCTCCATTCTCTGCAACACTGTAACACCAAAAATCTCTTCCCTTTAGGGTTCATGGCACCTTCCCTTCCGTGGTACACCCATTTTCCTTTTCTTTTCTGCCTATCATAATTGCCTTCTTTTCTGTGTATTACAACTGGTTTCTGTTCCATTCACTGTGTGTTTGATTATAACGTTACCATAATCTGGATTTTTTTTTTTTATTTTGTTGATTTATTTATCTTTGATGGAGCAGCTGAATTTGAAGTTGGAAGTTGATAGTTGAAGCTTATTAATGGTGATGCAAAACTCTGTGCTGGATCCGCAAGATCAGAGGTATGGATTTTATTCTATGTGATACAATTTTTTTCATTCCCCCCTTTTTTTTTTACTTTTGATATAAGTGTTTATCATGCTTATTATGCTAGTTTCAGTGTTAAATTCTTTTTTTTTTTTTTTATAAAAAAAAATCATTGTAGTTCTTTAAGAATAATTACTCCGGGATTGCTTCCGGAGAGATGGAGTTAATAATTAATAATTTAGTGATGAGCAAATTAAATACTTCCCCTTTTGAGTGTTGGTGCTTTTGTTTTCATGTTAGAATCTTTGTGGTATGATTATCTTACCTTAAATTCAAGTTCAACTGTGAATGATTTCTGAGGGAGTGTGAGAAAATTAGAAGGTATTTGGTTTGCTATACCGTATACCATAACTAGAATTATTATTTATGTTGGGAATCAATTGAACCCAATACTACTAATTGGCTTGGTTCAGAGTACAGATCAGACAGATTTTCATATCAAGTATAAAATATAGAATGTAGATTCAATGATCAATTGGAGTTTCTTGAATTTAACTATGAGACATCTCCAGATAAACATATAAGCTTTATGTTTGAGAATAATAATCCATTCATCCTTTGGTTTTGTTGACTAGGACCTAGTAGGAGTCTACTTTTGCTGGCTTTTGTCTTCTGTTTAATTATCTTACTAATTAATGGGTGAGAATGCCCCTCCCATAGACCGGGCGCCCGGGGGGCGGAGTGGGGGCAGGGGACCAATTGCTCAAATTAGTGTGGTAACTGCAGGATCAACTGACTTATCCTTCCTGTTGAGTCAAGATTTTTGAACATGTGGGTTCCATATTTTAGGGCCATTACATGATTATTTAATGTGCTTTATCATTTTCTTAAGGAAGAAATACTAAAAGTAAGTGTCTTGTTTTGGGTGGGGAATGTGGGTTTCTATATTTTTGAACTGCTCGTTTCCGTTTTGTTTTTTGAGTTGCCTTGTTATTTTCCTTTGGTTGGGGGAAGGTAAGATAGTGAGAGGAAAGGAAAGAAAGGTAGTTTGAGAAGACAACAAATAATATTTATTCCAGAGTTTTTCATCACTTATGTAAGCTTAGGTATTTAATTTCTTACGTTGAACTATATTAATTATATGTGTCTGTCACTCAGGAAAACTTCCAGCATGGAGGATTCCACTGCAATGACTATTGAATTCTTGCGGGCAAGGTTGCTCTCTGAAAGGTCTGTCTCAAGAAGTGCTAGACAGAGAGCTGATGAACTGGAAAAAAAGGTATGTTTAGTTTTACTACTTCGTTAAGTCAGGCTTGTTTGATCTTTCTTACAATCCTATATATATATATATATATATATATATATATATATATATATATCTTTGAATTGTTTCCTAAATATGGCAATCAGGTTATGGAATTAGAGGAGCAGCTGAGGGTGGTGACTCTTCAGAGAAAGATGGCTGAGAAGGCAACAGTAGATGTTCTTGCCATTTTGGAGAATCAAGGGATAAATGATGTATTTGAAGAAAGTGATTTCAGCTCAGACCTTGAAATTCCTTGTGATTCTGGTGTAAGAAATGATTCTGCGTCTGCAAAAGGTGGTGAGAGGTCTAATGTGGATTCTTCGCCTGCAGCTAGTAAAAGCTTGTCCTGGAAAGGACGTCTTGATTCTTCCCGTTCTCTTGAAAAGTACAAGACTTCTAAGGTGAGAAGACGAAACAGTTTTTCGTCAATCAGTTCTTCTCCAAAGCATTGCCTAGGAAAGTCATGTCGCCGGTTAAAACATAGAGAAACCAGGTAAGTATATATGTTATATTTTTCTTTCATAAAATTATTTGCTTACCATTTTTTACAGATTTCACCTATGACAATGCTCTTCTTCCTCGTCTATCTATGTATGAAAGCTGATTATTGCATTTTAAGATTTATACCAAATTTATTCATTTCTAGTGTTTAACTTGGTTCCATCTCTTTTGTCTAATATAGGATATAGGATATTTTCCGAGTACTTGAAGTCTAGTCTAGAGGCTGGAAATATGGTTATTCATTTAAGATGTGGAATAAGTAAACTAAATAAAGGTAACAATGGATTAAATCGTGGGCCTGGTGATTAATAAAAATGGGAGATGTGGTCACTAAAAATTTGATATGTGGATAGCAATGACAGCAGGGCGTTAGGATTCTCTCTTATAATTTATTTTCTAGAATACCACAAACGAAGAAGAAAGAGGAAGACAATGATAACTGTCCAGAGTCTCCAGACAATCATCAAAAGTCTTTATTGAGATTCTACTTAACAAACTTTGCGACAAGGTTAGGTGGTTCTTGATATGGTATTAGATTATGTTTTATCAAGCGGTCAATATAGTTTTTGATCTTTTCTGCCTCGTATGTTCTCTACTGAATCAAATTTCAACAGGTGGTGGTAGTTGACCTTTGATTTGTCAATGCATCATGAGAACCAATTTCTTTTTTGGTTTTTCTTTATTTCTTTATTCTTTTTTTGCGTTAAAGGGCCATGCTATGCTACAAGTTGGAGTTATGTATAACTCTTCACTCTTCAGCTAACCGCTTATGAAGGTTGTCAAAATTGAAATCCTACCTAGGATTGTAGGTAAAGATAAACAAACGTGCACTCGTAGCACCTATCATAAGATCCTACCTACCTAATGTGTGTGTATGTATAACTCTTCACTCTTCAGCTAACCGCTTATGATGAAGGTTGTCAAAATTGAAATCCTACCTAGGATTGTAGGTAAAGATAAACAAACGTGCACTCGTAGCACCTATTATAAGATCCTACCTACCTAATGTGTGTGTATTTATGTTTTTTGTCATCTATATGATATATGATACGTATATATGGATACATTTCACCACCAGCCCCACTAGCTGCACTAACACCAGCCTGGCCCACTACCATCCTAGCCCACATAAGATCCCAGCTCCAAACCCACTACCAGCAAGCACTAACCCTAAAAGGACATAGCGCACAGCTGGTGACTTGAGCAGCACTCACCTAGATTGAAACAGAAACAGATCGATGGAGAGAAGATTTCAGCCACAACCATCGGCCAGAACCCGAATCAGTGTGGCTGGTCATCCTCTCAGACCAGCCACTGATCATTGCCTTGGTAATCCATTGCCTCATCATCAACATACTAATCAGACGCGAGCCCCTCCTCAGAAGGACTCCTCTCTATGCTCCTCAGCCTATAGGGTATTAGCAGCCATCTCTAGCTGTTATTCCCCTAGCCACAATCGAACCCAAGGAAGGACCCAGTTGAACCACCCACAAATCGAAGTTGTAGCAAGCACAGATCGTCACACTAGGGTTTGGGGCGAGAGAATGAACTCGAACAGGATGTTCAGGTGAGGTCAAATTTGTTTGGGTGGGATTGGGTTTTTTTCTTTCTTTCTAAAAACTGTGTTGCTCCATGCCTCCTCCACTTAAATGTTGGCTCCATCAGATTGAACAAATCGGCTGATTTCACCGATTACACAAGCTTGCCCTACGATCCGATACGATCTCATCAGTTCGAGTTGGCATGTGAAGTCAGAATCGGATAACCCACAAAGGAGCTAAGATTGTGTTATCAACCTTGCCTATGCTTTTAGGTAGAATGGTTGTTCCACATGATACCATACCATAGTTTGGTTGATCATATGTTCTAAAATCTGATCCTTGCCATTTTGAGGGCTGGAGGATCTCTGTTCATATTCTGTATCTTTCTATCTGTGTCTATTCATCTGCTTTTTGTCACTGTCAGAATGTTTAGATAATTACAGTTGTAAAGGCTGGTAGATGGACCTCCAGAGTACTTAGGTTATACCCTTTTTTTGCTTTATAATAAAATCTTGAAAGCGAAATAGCTATGCTTGAACTACCCATACACGCAATAAACTGCTTCTCTGGTTTTTCTTTCTTTCTTTCTTTCTTTCTTTCTTTTTTACTGAACTTCTGTCCTTACAGTATCTATAATCTATCTCCTACCACTAATTGGAGCTTGGCTCCTTTGTGTTCTTGCTTCTTTTTTTCTTTTTCTTTTTCTTTTTTTTTACTGTTATTATTAATTCTTATAATTTGGCATCAGAGCGCTGGATTTAAGGGAGCCTCTGGATGGTGCTGACGGACATGGAGATTCGAGAACAGAATGGAAACACTGAAGTGGGGGATGGAGGACGTTCAGGTTTCCTTCCAGGCCATTAATTAGCAGATGGCAGAGATGGTGTCAGTGTTGATGGAGAGGATAGAGGTGGTAACTAGGAATAGGGAGCACAACTCCGAACTCCAAAGGTAAAGGCAGTAATGGTGGGAGTCATGAATGCTACTACATCTGCTACTATGTGGTGGGTGTGCGCGACAAGATGGGGGCAATGATGATGGCCACACTGACAGTCTTCTTTCGCAGAGGAGGTGAGATGCTTTCCATTCCATGGCAGTGTGTTGGGAAGATGCAGAGAGGAAGCTCAAGCTGCATGAATGAGGGGAGGAGGAAGGGGCAGTACTGGAATTACAAAATTGGGTACAGTTTCTAAACTAATGGTTCAATCCCAAAATGAGGTAGAAATTGACCCATATCAAAAGGAATACATAACCCTCTACTTTCACAAACTCATGCAACCACTATAGTGAATCTTAGGCCATGGACCAATATCAACAATAAAGATGGATTTGAGTTAACCTGTTGTATGCCAGTGGTGAACCCGACGTGAATGGGCAATGGTACTTTAATTCCTTGCTGTCTTGTGTTGTGTGAGATGGTAAGGGTCAATGGGATCCTGGTGGGAGTTCATTCGCTTCAAGCATTACCTGGTTCTCAAGCTTAATGGGACCACCTCCACCTCGAGGACAAGGTGAAACTCGTCCCTGTCCCCCTCGAGGGAGGCCTTATTGATAGGCCCACAATTAGCATGTGAATAATAAGAGTAAATAAGGATAGCTAGTGGGAGCACTTACTGTCTGTGGGAGTGGAGAAAATAAAGAGGGCAACAATTACAGGTAGTGGGCACGGCAGCAATTACATCTAGTGGGGAAATGAAGAGAATAAATAGGTGAATGTATAGGCAGTTAGTGGAGAGGATAAATAGGGAAGTGATGGGGGCTAATGGGGGGATTCTGGAACTTTGAAAGGATTCTGGGTGGTTCAGGCCATTTGGCAGAGACAACACTTAGCTTCTCTTGTTTTCTTCTTTCTTTCTTTTTTACTGGACTTCTGTCCTTACAGTTTCTATTCCTACCCCCATAATTGGAGCTTGGCTTCTTAGTGTTCTTGCTATTTTTTACTGTTACTATCAGTTCTTATCAGAATGCAGTTTTTATTTATATTTCTCTTTGAACACTTATCCTTGTGGTTGCTTGTTAATCTAATAATTAGTCTTCTACTTTCCCAGGTCAGTAGAGGAGGAGTCCAGAGATAAGTTTGTCAACGTTAATTGTCAATGGAATGAATCTGGGTCCTCTTCTGAAGGATTTCTTGCCGGCTCCAATGGTGAGCCCAACATTATGAGAAGGGAATGTAAAATTCAGGAACAGGATGAGTCAGCATTAATGCTAGCTAGCGAAAATCATGATGTAGATGGAGAAAGAGAGAACATGGAAAGGGCTCTTGAACACCAGGCCCGACTTATTGACCGGTATGAAGCTATGGAGAAGGCTCAAAGAGAATGGGAAGAGAAATTTAGAGACAATAACAGCAGTACACCGGTATGCTCACTATAACATATTTAATTTATATTCTAAGTGCTTTTCTTGAAAAATTTGATGTTTGGTTTGTATGTACTATAAATGTGCTTTTAGGGTACATGTAGCCTGATTTTAATTGATTGTAATTTAACTATTTAAGATATTGCTTCTTTCGTTAGACACAGCAGTCAAGAGTTCTCTTGGGATCTTAAATCTGGCATCTTATGTTACTGTTTCAGTTTGGTGTTTGGTTTGCTATTATCTGAACTATTCTTGCCGCTCCCTCTTCCTTTATGCAGCATGTCAATGGTATTGGAAAGAGATGTTTGTAAGACTAAGGAGTTAGACGTGCATAGAAGAAAACAACTTATTCGTAATTCTAAAGTTATAAGATCTGAACTGTGTTAACAAGAAGCTGTGTCTGAGTTTAATTCTGCTTTGTGGACATATTAAAAATGGGGATGTATTAGAATTTAGAAGTGATACTGTGATAGCTGACTATAGGTAGAGACATGAAATCAAGATATAAGATTGATTGTTTCCTACCCTACCTTTTCTGTCATTGAAATTGAGTAATCCTGGATGAAGATTCAGAAGGTGATTGTGGACCTGATCCCTTAAACCTACCAAATGCGGCATGCGAATATTATTAATAAGGTTGTCAAGCTATCAACTTTAGTAGGAAGCACCGACATTGTTGGCTGTTGGGGTGCCCGATGTCGGCCACGCATCCAACACCGACACAAATGCGGCATTCGTACGACATTGTGTCCAACACTCCTTGTCAGGTGTCCGATTTAAAAATTAATTTTTGCTGGCTCGAACACATGTCAGACACGACTAAGAAACATAACAGACACTTCTATATGGCTGGACACCTAAAGAACACAGCTGGTCACCAAAATTTTAAAAGATAATTCTTTTTTTTAAAACATAAAGTAAATTAAAACATTAAAAATAATAAAGTAAATGAAAGAGTTAGAAGCATCTCATATATGCTTCTCTCTGATGTGTCCCTCCCCCTGTTAATCATCTTATTCCCATGTCTTTCTTCACCTATATTTTTTCCTCTTCCATCTTCTTTCTTCAGATTGTTGGTGAGTTTTCACTGTATTCGCATCACACACATACACACAAACAAACAACATATATATATATATATATATATATATATATATATTCTTAGAATTTCGGCTTGGGCCTAAGTCAACCCCACAATCACAAACACACACACACACACAAACAATATATATATATATATATATTCTTAGAATTTGGGCTTGAGCCTAACTCAACCCCACAAAACCAGCTTGTGAGGTGAGGATTGCCCAAACCTTATAAGCACAAGTAGGCCGTATCTCTAGACGTTGTGGGACTGAACACACCCCTCACTCCCAGCACAATGAAGGTGCTTGAGGCTGCAATGAAGGCAGCCCAAAGTTGCCACAATTAAGGTGGCTTTTCCAACACACTCCCTCAGGCCCAGGGCTATGCACCATGAGCGTGGACGATGCGGGTGGCCGAACAATGGATCTAGGATAGGCTTTTATACCATTTTAGAATTTGGGCTTAGGCCTAACTCAACTCCACAAAACCGGCTTGTAAGGTGAGGAATGCCAAGCCTTATAAGTACAACATAGGCTATATCTCTAGACGCTGTGGGACTGAACACACCCCTCACATACAGCATGATGAAGATGCTAGAGGCTGCAAGCCGCAATTAAGGCGACTTTTCCAACACACACACACACACACACACACACACACACACACATATATATATATTGTCGTGTTGCAGTGTCTTATATTTTGGGCATTGCTGGTGTCAGTGTGCTCGCGTCTGTGTTCGTTTCTGGTGCTTGTGTTTGTGTCTGTTAGGAACCTCTTTTCAGATATAGGAAAAACAGTCCTAACAATAGTGATACAGAAAGATATTAGAAAGAAGAAAGAAAGAATATACTTCTTTATTGATGAACAAATGAAAAACAGTAACAAAGAACAAGGTATACAAGTATACCCCCAAAGGAGCACTCTCCTTTCACACTAGGAAAACCCAGTCAAAACACAATATTCAATAGCTGCCTCTCTTAATCATTAGAGGGTTTATTTATAGGGATTATATCCTTCCTATTAACAACTACTAATAGACCCAAACTAACACAGCTAACAACTTTGCTTATTTATAGGGATTATATCCCTCCTATTAACAACTACCAACAGACCCAAACTAACTCAGCTAACAACTAAAGTTTGTTACAAGTTTGACCCCATTAACTGACTTCTAACTACTAACTATCTTTTAGCTAAGGCCTAACAATACCACCCTCATCCGAAACAACCTTGTCCTCAAGGTTGAAGGAACCCATAGCTTGAAGCTTGATGACCAAACTATGCATGAAACATAGAAATTTCCTCCTGGGTCAAATGTTCTGTTTTTGGTGGCATTTTTGGCCAAAAAACAGAGTGTCTTTGCTGCTTTGTCAGTGCTACACGAAAGCACATTCTTTGTTCCAATGCATCATGTCATCAACAAATGTTGATGTACAATGTCAATTTTATTCACAAAAGATACAACCATGCCTTCTGTGGTTTCTTTTTCACTGAAATAAGCCTTTTCTAGAAGTTCTTCCATCGTCCTCTCAACCCCAAGCAACTCTGCCACTTGGTCATCCTCTGTTTTAGGCTTTGTATCGGGTTCAACTGCTGTTTCTTGAACTTTTTGCATGTTTTCTGATGACCAATCTGATTCTTCCTCAGTTTCTTGCTCTTCTTCGACCTTCTCCAAATGCAAACAAGATTCTGGTTTTGTTTCTTGCTTTTTCGACATCACCTTCTCCACCGATTGCTCCATCTGTGCTCCAAATCTTCTGATCAAAGCCATGGAAAATGACTCCCAACTTTGATCTGGGTCCTCTTGGCTCCAAGAATAGAACCAAAACTTGGCTATATCCTCCATGCTCATTAATGCCCATTGCAGTTTATCTGTTGGCAGAATTCCTTACTTCTCAAAGAACTTTTCAGCTCTAGCGATCCACCCAACAGGGTCTGTCCCCGTAAAATCCGGCAACTCCACCTTCTTGGCCCACATATCCTCCATATCCATTGGCTCTTCCTCGAAGATCCAGCAGGCGGGACCAATTGTTAGGAGCCTCTTTTCAGATATAGGAAAACCAGTCCTAACAATAGTGATACAAAAAGATAGTAGAAAGAAAAAAGAAAGAATATACTTCTTTATTGATGAACAAATGAAAAACAGTAACAAATAACACGGTATACAAGTATATCCCAAAGGAGCACTCTCCTTTCACACTAGGAAAACCCAGTCAAAACACAATATTCAATAGCTGCCTCTCTTAATCATTAGAGGGCTTATTTATAGGGATTATATCCCTTCTGTTAACAACTACTAATAGACCCAAACTAACTCAGCTAACAACTTGGCTTATTTATAGGGATTATATCGCTCCTATTAACAACTACTAACATACCCAAACTAACTCAGCTAACAACTAAAAGTTTGTTACAATTTTGACCTCCTTAACTGACTTCTAACTACTAACTATCTTTTTGCTAAGGCCTAACAGTGTCTCTGCTTCATATTAAATTATGGACGAAATCAATATAGAAGGTTCTAATTTCTGTGAATGGATACATGTGGAAGATTATTTGGATATGGAGTTAGTTCAGGAAGTATATTCGTGGTAACACATTCTTTGAAGATTTAAACGTGCCTGTTTTGAGGGTGAAACTGAAAGTAATTCCTTTCACTATCGGAAAAGAAACCAAGAACAATCTGTTGAACTGATAAAGTAAGTAATAAAGTACAGGTGAATATGTCTAAAGTATAGGTAACTTTTGACAACTAATGGTTAATATCTTTTTTGTAAGAGGTTGGTACAGATTTTGAGTTCTGTTCTTAGTTTCTAATCTATACGATTGTGCTTGAAAGAAGCTAATTCTCCAGAGTCAAAGCTATCATGCATCTTCCCACATTGATAACTGAAGTTCGGCTTCTTGGACTGCTAGCTTCTGGAAACCTTTTTTTTTAAAGATCTTGATCCCGCTTTTGTACAGTATGTGTGTCTAGTCAAGAGTCAAGACATTCGGAAATTTGGAATTTTTGGAATTTGAAGGAAGATAATTCAGAATGCCTCTGTTGAATCTATTACTTTGTGTTCTATACTTATATTAATCAGCTCTTAAACTGTTTTGTTAATGCTCTTTTGTTTATAAAAAATTTGGGGTTTACTAAGTTGAGTCATATAAAGAAAGTAGAGAAAGAATCTTATTCCATGTCAAGTTGCACGAATTTTTTTAGTTTTTGACAAGGTTTTAGTTTCTTCATTGCATGCATGCCAAAGGATTTAGTTCATTATTGCATGAGTTTGGTTTTGAGGGATGGAGAGAGAAGATGGCTAGATGCAACATATAGTGCTAGTCAAAGGCAGCATGATTGGAAGTTAGCTTTTGTATTATGTCAACAATAGTAGTTGCATTGAGATGAACAATATGAGCTTGCACTGAGATGAACTAGAATAGTTACATTATTTTCTTGATTAAAGTGTTTTGCTATTAATATGAATTTATATCTCGTTTGTATTTTCCTATTAAAATCAAGTGATAAGTGATGAGAAAAGTTTAACTATTATATATCAAATGATTTTATGATTCAAAATAGAGTCTCTATTGCTTTTCTCTTCAAATTTAAATGATCTGAAGTTTAAAAATTTAATTTTGGGTCATAAATTATGCAGGAATCGTGTGATTTGGGGAACCACTCTGATATCACTGAGGAAAGAGATGAGAGCAAGGCCCAGGCTCCATGGTCTGCTAAGGTGGTCATTTCAAGTGCTCAAGAGGATGGATCAGAACCCAGAGGTGTTTGCTTACCTGAAGAAATGCTCGAAGCTAAGCCCAGAGATAATATGCCAAAATCATTTGATGATACAGGTTACAACAATCAGAATAGCAAACCTGCTAGCACTCCTGGTTTCCTTGGTCAAGAAAATTCACATTCTCTATTGAAGGGGAACCAAAAGGAGAGCCAAGAAAACTGTCATTCTCAGCCTACAGATCAGCACCATCACGGTCCACGTAGGCATGACTTCCCTGATTTGAAGCCAACAGATTCATTTCCAACTGATGTTTACAGTGGTTTGCCCCAGAAAGATGCTGGAAGGAACAACAATCACCTATATGAATTAGTTTATCATGATCGATCTCGTGAATTCAGTGGTGTACTTGAATCACTTAAACAAGCTAAAAATTCACATTCTCTATTGAAGGGGAGCCAAATGGAGAGCCAAGAAAACTGTCATTCTCCGCCTACAGATCAGCACCATCACGGTCCACATAGGCATGACTTCCCTGATTTGAAGCCAACAGATTCCTTTCCAACTGATGTTCGCAGTGGTTTGCCCCGAAAAGATGATGGAAGGAACAACAATGACCTATATGAATTAGTTTCTCGTGATCAATCTCGTGAACTCAGTGCTGTACTTGTATCACTTAAACAAGCTAAGCTATGCTTACAACAAGAGATCAATAAGTTGCCTCTAGTAGACAGAGGGTACAATGGTAAAGCCATTAAAACTTCTGCTCTTGTCAGTAAAACTGAGGACAAATTTGAGATTCCTGTTGTTAGATGTTCCAGTCTGTTCAGGTTACCGACAGATTTTTTCGATGAAGAAACTGCTAGATTCAATTTTCATGATTCGAGTTCTGGATTTAGTTCGAACTTTTATCCTGGTAGAGACATTTCTCGAATTTCTGGTGGTCAGTTTGGCACCAATCCTTACTCTGGCACAATGTTGAGTTCCTCTGCCAACAATCAATCTTTTGCCACCCGATACACAGAAACCGGATCAAGATTTGATACTAAAAGGGTTCCTTCTGTTCCATTCGTGGATAGAGGTCTATTCTCTTCTGGTAAATACTTGAATCCCACCACACATCCCATCTCTTCTTGTCATCAAAATGCAACACCGCCTATGTCATATGGTGAAGGGCTTTCAAGACCCTATTCAAGTAGCACAGTTGGGGTTCCTCCTGCGTATCAGTTTTCATTTCATGGTGACCATTAAAGATACATGTGTGTATATAATTCCATTAGATTGCTAATAACTTCACAGTAGGTGTTAAAGTGATGTTTTGTTGTCATGTACCTTGAAGATAATTCTCTTTATTCTCTCGTCTCGTTGCCTGTAATTGATACATTCACAGTTGCTGTTTCCTTTGAATGCTATAGACTGCTGTAGTATAACTCCTTTTCTATCATTAGGTTTGTCTCGATTTATTAGTTTTATCTCTAAAATGATGGATAATGTGAAGCTTTTAGAAAGATTCCTTTCTCTTTCTCTCAGCTTCTAGCGTACTGGTGAACACCTCAAGAGCTTAATTATTGTTATTTCGGATAAGTTTTTGAATTAAATGAAGTGTAGACACATTTTTTTGAAAAATGCTCTTCTAAAGTGAGAAAGGAAGGGTGTATTCGCCCTTGATTTAATAGTGTATTGAAATTTCAAACTTTGTGGTGGATACACCTTTTTTCGACAAACTCATTTTTAGAATCAAACTTTAAAGAGTTTATCCTATTATCTTATACTACTTTTCTTTTATTAATAATTAAAAAAAAAGTTCTACCTATATAGTCTATTTTCCAGTTTTCAAACAAGGTGTAAGAATGATGTAATTATTTTGACGTGCAAGTCATAATTGTTTCTGGTTATTCTTGTTTATTGGGTAAGGTAACTAGGCAAAAAAAGCCCAAAAGAAACATTACAAATGCACTTTTGGTCCTCGAGATATCACAATTATGTAATTTTGGTCCCGTGGTTTCAATTGTGACAATTGGGCTCCCAGATATTACAGTTGTGTAATTTTAGTCCAACAGAATCCAATTGTGCTAATTGAGTATCTCAGATATCACGATTGTGCAATTTTGATCCTCCAGATATCACGATTATGTAATTTTTGATGCTAGTTGCCTACATGGCACATGTGAGACTGGTTTGACACTTAATGAGGCCAGCTTGGCAATTTACATGACATTCTTGTGCGACATTATTGACACCTCATACACTTAATGGCCATGTGTATATCACGTGAATATAGTGATCCAATGTTTCTATGCAAAGGACATTTATGAAGATCAGTCCCAAATCAATCTCACGTGTGCTACATATAGGCTACTAGCATTAAAAATTGCACAATCATGATAACTGGGGGATCAAAATTGCATAATCGTGATATTTGAGGACCCAAATAACACAATTGGAACCCGAGGTGTGTATGCAATGGGCCCAAGATTATGCATCATAAATCTCTATTATTATAAAAGAATGGATGCTCATGTGGTGTGGTAGAGGAGAAAGATCACAAACGGTCAGGGGAACTATATATTGAGTAATTAATGAAATGTCATTACGGATTGTGTCCTCAGGAGAACTTCATCAATAAGGTCAGGGATTTGAGTCATGGAGTCACTACTTTGGGGGGCTTTACTTAATCACCACTCTCGATCCAATGGTTAGTTTCGTGGCTTTGGGTATGGGTATACAGCTCAAAGACCAAAAAAAAAAAAAAACAGAGAGAGAAAAGCAAAATTATCCTCTTATGTCAACTCATTTGATTAAGCTGTGAGACATAAATTGTGAATGCACGGGTTCAAACCCTGCAATGCACTTCTCCCCTTTGTCATTCCCTTGTCCCCTCTCTCCCTTCCCTAGGTCAGGCGTACTATAAGCCTCTCCAACTACAAAAAATGCGATTTACCGACATTAAAATAAATAAAATCAAATATAATAAAAATTCAATATATAATTAATATAAAAATTAGTACAATATAAAAAAATTCGTACAAAATCCTACAACTACCAAAATCCTACATCTAATGTAATTATCCTAATCACTGTAATAGCCATCATCGTCTTGCTGTGGGGAGTGAAAACCATCAGTCGGCGTCGATGATCATCCGGTGGCGGCTAAGTCGACGTCTGGCCATCTCGATGCTGCCCAGGGACGTCTGAAGTAGTAGAGGGCGCCTGGCCGTGTAGGTCCCTACTGACAGTGGTGGCTTCTCTGCAGCGGTGGTGGCGGTGGCAGTTCCAGTGGCCGGAGAGAGTGGTGGCTCCTCTGCAGTGGGTGCATGTAATCTCAGTGGAGAAAACATATGGAAAAATACCAAAAAAAAAATATATATTTCAGTGGAGAGACAAACCTCTGTGCGTGGTGGTGGTGGTTGTGGTGGCTCCTTCGGTGGTGGCGGTCGCGGTAGAGATATGCAAAGAGGGGGAGGGGAGAGAAAGACAGAGAGTAGGGAGGAGTGAGTGGGAGGTGTGATACCCTCTACCCCGCATAAGTTTAAAGAATTAAAAGATAAGATAATTAAAATAAAACATGCATCATTTATTAAAAATTTAAACCATCAACGGATAGAGGATACCACATTGTATCAAGTCTCAAACGCGGAAAATAAAACATAACAAAACGTAAAAGAAAACCCAACCCGATGTTACATTACAGAGCTGGTATAACCAATCCAGAATAAATCCTCGGATACAAACTGAAAACAACTAACTAAACAAACTACTGAAACTGGAAATCCTAACTAAAGAGTCGCGGCTCCTCGGAGTCACTCCTCAACTGGCTGCTCGCCATCCTCTGCATAAAAGATACATGCCACAACCGAAACATAGAGATAGGGAGTAAGAAACATGTATATGAATATAATGGCAAGGAAGCAGTTAGCAAGACGAGCATACAACAAACAAGTATGTTATAACAATAACAGTAACATTACATAATAACATCATCATACAAACGTGTATGTTATGCAATGCAACTCTGCTCCACTACTCCATTATGCACTTGGATCCATCTATCTCAGAAAGTCAACTTCGGAGTTACATCTCCACATTGGCCAATAAGCACCAACACCGGGGCAATCCACTAAACCTCGGATGGACCCCTAGGAGAGCCGATGCACCTTACTCTCGGATGCGCCACCACGGGTGTACATGATTCACTTGAATGGCCGTGGATGACAAGATCACCATAACTCGGGCGACCTCCCCTATGTTTAACATCCTCCACTAACATCTCTGATGCGTGAATGTATGCTCAACATAACATACAAGCACAACCACCACCTCCGCTTGGGCCACTAGGCTACCAAGGCTTAACACCATCAACACCTCGACCACTCGGCTATCGAGGATTAACGTTTATCTTTTCGTATTTATTTATGAAACACTCTAGTCGTTCTGCACTAGAGATTACCACCTTGACCATCAAGCGTCAAGGCCCCCTTGGCCACTAGGCTACTAAGGTACCATATCATCATTAACACTCTAGCCATTAAGCACTAGAGATTACCACATTGACCATCATGCATCAAGGCCCCCTTGGCCACTAGGCTACCAAGGTACAACATCTTATCACCTGTCTTTGATCTTCACGTTTCGTTGGTATTTTATTAAGTCTTTTAAGGCACTTGGGGTGAAAACCCCTGCTTCTGCACTATTCTGGTTTCTATTCTGCACAGGTGAGCACGGGCGTGCTGAGCTCCCCAAGCAAGCACGATCCTACTGCCTGTTAAGCTGCGTGCTCAAAAGTGCGCCCTATTCTAGATTTTGAAATGGAGCACGGGCGTGCTCCCTATTAAGCACGGCCGTGCTCAATGGAGCGTGGCCGTACTGATCTAGGCAGAAATGATCAGAATCCTTTGCCAAATCCTTGGGGACAATTCACAGATTCAATTCTATTGACTTTTACTAATCCATTGGTCATCAGTTTCATTAGTCTTGATTAATTATCCATGTCTTATAAATTAAGGGGAATTACTCCTTTAATCTCAAATCATTAATTGTTCCTAATCACTCATAATCAATCCCTAAGGTTTGACTAAAACGTTGGCATAATCTCACTCATTACTAACATTCAGTCTTATGAACAAGGGGAACAACCATCCCTTAGCATTATTAACAGATTTAACGTTTTAACGGTAATGCGTTCACAACATCAATCAACATTACACAATCATCATAATATCATAATAATCATGGCATCATCACATTTAACATGTTCATAACAGTCAACATTCAATAATAAGAACATTCATAACAACATTAATCAATTAATAACAGTCATGCCAATATCATCATCACAACAATTAACATCATAAAACAAATAGGCATAAAGGCATATAAACATGTTATCATACAATAGGGTCATGGGTAACCCTTCGTCTTACGCTACCCCTGAGCCTACATACTCATACTATTCCTTCTCCCCATACCTGGTATGAAGAATTCCCGTTAAACCGAAGACGCTCCTAGACTGGTTCCCTCGAACGGCTCGACGAATGATCCCAAGCCTTGGTCAACACAAACAAGATTAACCCATTGGTTCCCAATTCATGAAACAGAAAAGGAAACAGAGAGGGAAAGACCATTACCTTTGCTAATTGGCACTAGTGCGTGATTGTACTCTCTCAACTACGAACAGAACACCAAACAAGGATTGGGTTCAAAGGGGAAGAATGAGAGAGGCTGCCGTCACACTTAGGATTGCCTAAAGTACCAATTTTGAGGGTTTCACTCGTAACCCTAGCTGCTCACCGTCTATATAAAGATTCTGCATCGTGCACGGCCTTGCACCCCCTTAAGCACGGTCGTGCTTGACTTAGCGTCAACGAGACGCGCTTGCACCGGAGCACGGTCGTGCTCCCTATTAAGCACGACCGTGCTTGTGGCTGTGCTTGTGGCCTAGACAGCCATAAGGCACGTGCTCAAGCACGGTCGTGCTGACACATGAGCATGGGCGTGCTCATGCATCAGGAAGGGATTTTTAACTTAAAAACTCCACTTAGCCCACTCTAAACTTCCCTAACAAATAAGGCATACACAAAAGCACTTATATGGAAAATGGGGGTGTTACAGGAGGGCCGAGCAAGGGAGCAGGTTTGGTGGGGGCGCTCCTCTGGTGGTGCGCGGGGGTGGTCTCAAAGAGAAAGGGGGCAATGGGTTTCACTAAGAAAAGAGAGAAATGAGAGAAGAAGAGAGAAAGGGAAAATGAGGGGATGAGGTGCGAGGTTGGGGGTTTAATGAGCGACACTAACGGCAACTAAAATTACTGACAACCTTTTTGGTCGGTAATTCAAAAAGCACGCTTATCGACAGATGATCCGTTGGTAACCAATATCGAATTTCCGATGGAATATACGTCGGTACACATAGTACAAACTTACCGATGGATTTTCTGTCAGAAAACTCGCACCAAAATTTTCTGAATTCAAGCCACACGTTTCAGCGGATTCACCGTTAGTAACCCTACCGACGGGCTTTTCGTCGATAATACTTTAGCCTTTATGCATTCGGAGTTATCGACGACCAATGTTGTCGGAAACATCTTCACTACAGACGGAGTCGACGGCCTCGGTAAAAAGCCATCGGAAATTTAGCATTTTCATGTAGTGTCCATGGACAAAAATATATATAATCCCTTTGTGTTTTAGTCAAATAGCTATCTCAACAAACTATATCATTATTTTTTAAGCTTAATTACAGTTTTGGTCTCTGTAGTTTCACAAAAGGGTGATTTTGGTCCTTGTAGTTTCAATTTCTCATATCAAGTCCCTCTAATTTCAAATCGAACAAATCAAGTCCCTATAATTTCAATTGCTCAGATCAAGTCCCTGTAGTTTGACAAATGGGGGATTTTGGTCCTTGTAATTTTGCAAACGAGCTTTGCACGTACGTTCCTTTTTAGCGTTCTGTAGCTTTAAGGTTTAGTTTTAGTGTTTCTTCGACTAATTAAATAAAACTAATCCTACAGTAATGTTATGTGGCAAAGGGTTAGCCAGATCAATAATCTTTATTATGTATTGAATGATAGGTTAATTAATGGCATGATTAGATTTGTTTGATTTTGAAATTAAGGGACTTGATTTGAGCAATTAAAACTATAGGGGACTAAAATCACATATTTATCAAATTACATGGATCAAAATCAATAATTCTATTTTTTTATGTACATGTCCTTGTAAATTTAAAATATAGTGATGTTTTATGGTCGCACTTCCAAATGGGGCACACTAAGTGAGCCACTAATTTATAACCATTATATCTTTATGTAGATGATATAAGGTTAGGACTGAAAATTTATTACATGTTAATTAGGTATATTATTACAACATTTGAATTTATAAATCGGTACATAAAACTTAGGCTAAATTACTCTTTTAGTCACTTAATTTATTTATTATGTTCAACTTGATCCCTTAATTTTTAAATGTTCATTTTGGTTCTTTAATTTGTCAACATCATATAACGTTGGTCCTTTCCATCCATTTTCACCTTAACATCGTTAAACTCATCCTGCCTGTCATAGGGAAAACTTAAGAGATGAAGAGAGACAGATTTCATAGGTTAACAAATGATGATTTGGGGTTTAATTCATGTCTGGGGGGTTTTAAAAAAAGAGTTGGGGTGTAACGATCTTCTACTTCAGCTCAAACTGTGTACAGATCGATATTTTGCACATATCTTGTACTACGAGTATTCGATTGAAGCGTTCTTGGCATTAGAAAGCTTAGAAAAAGATATACAAATTCATGTTTCACGATTGAATCCTAAATCGGACTATAACATGGTCAAAATTGCGATGGGAATTTAGAGATAGCTATGGTGATTATTTCTAGATAGGATCCTTAGAAGATTATGATAGGATCTTAAGAGATAAGTAAGGAAAGGGTTCTCCTATCTTAATAAAGACTCCTATTAAGTCTGATTGATTTAGGAACTAAAGTCTAAGAGTTACACTATCTCGATTTAAATACTAAATCACACGATATCTCGTACTATCATTCAGAATCACTTATTAATACATAAGATCACATATTATTAATAAAATCATATATTATATATTAACATATAGAATCACATACAAAATCATATATTCATACAAGATCACACATTAATAGACACAGTCTCATATTAATACAAATAATCATATATTAATATACATATTATCATATGTAATAATTATGTATATGTATAAAAATACTGTAACAGTAGAAACAATTACATTATCAATTATATTAATAATAATACTATCGTCATTAGTAATAATAACAATAATCTTATTAATAATAATAATAATAGCTAGGCATCCATGGTAACATATACTATTATGCGAAAATCAGGAGTGTTACAAGGTGTGTGTGGGGTGGGGTTGGGGGGGGAGGGGGGGGGGGGGGGGGGGAGAAGTTAAAAAAAAAAAAAAAAAAACTTAATAGAGGTAATGGTGGGAAGTTAGTTTTAGTGAGTAGTGGGGTAAAAAAAAATTATGCCTGTTAATTAATATATAATAGGAGAATAGCACCAACAGTATCTAAAGTACTATATCTAATCTTTCTCCTTCTTCATACACCTTGTATCCCTTTTTCAAAATTTTTTATCCCTAAATTACCCTTCTTATAATGGATATTTTACATCGTGATAATGGACATTTTACACATCTGGAAATTAAATTCTGGATGTGTAAAATTTTACGAAAGGCCATTTTACACATTCGAAAATTAAATTCCATATGTGTAAAATTTTACACGTCCGAAAATTAAATTTTGGATGTGTAAAATTTTACGAAAGGCCATTTTACACATTCGAAAATTAAATTCCATATGTGTAAAATTTTACACGTCCGAAAATTAAATTCTGGATGTGTAAAATTTTACTAAAGGCCATTTTACACATCCGAAAATTAAACGCCGATATGTAAAATTTTAAACGTCCGAAAATTAAATTTCGGATGTGTAAAATTTTACACATCCGGAAATGAAATTCTGGTAACTCCAAAAACATATGGATTGTCATTTTACACATCCAGATTTTAATTTTCGGAAGGCCATTTTACACGTTTGGAGATTAATTTTTGGATGGATTTCAGAAAACAAATTCTGGCCAGTACATTTTATCGTGGATGAAGGGCATTTTTGAAATAAAAAAAGTTAAAAAAAATCTTACAAGGTGTGTGGAGCAAAAATTCAGGTGCCAAATATAAATCCCCCAAACGAGTTATGAAAAGGTCAGCCCACTTGGAGAACTTTGAGCAACCCATGTTAATTTAGCTATTTTAGCGACCTGCAGAAGAGAGCAAACAAAATAGTCAGTTATAAGTTCATGTTTTAAAATTAGGGTCCTGTTAACGAGTGTCATATGGACATTAGTTAAGAAACTTACAAAAGGAAATTCTATATTAGGAAATTAAGTGTACCAATTTTCAAAATATTAAATACATCATTTTTTTCATACAATTTTTTTTTATTGATTCCTCAAACAATTTCCTGAGGACACTCGCTAGCATTCTCATTACAATAAATCTAAATGGGTGAAGATGACACTTATCCTCTGATCCTAATTATTAGGAAAGTTAGTTACATTATAGTGCTTTATTATGCTGTTGATGGAATGAGAAAAGCAAGCAGAAATTCGGTAATTCTCTCTCTTACCCACTCTCCCTTATTCTCTCATTTGCTATCTTCTCCCCTTCTAATTCAGGAACTCAATTCTAGCAATATCTATCAATAACCTGGTGAATGATGATACGTTCGCTTCTGGTGGTATAGGGGTTCGCTTCATAATTTGTTATCTCTGTCCGTTCCATGAACCAAGTCCTATTAGGAGGAGGGATGGACAACTTTATTCGACCCGACCTGGATCAGATTTACCCGTCAAACCTAGCTACTGAACGGGCGGGTCGCATCGGGCTCGCAGGTCGTCGGCCATGTGTCTCAGTTTCAAATGGGTGTGGTCGGGCGGGTGCGGGTTGGAAAAACTGGATCCGTCGGTATCTGTACCCGACCGACCATGGTAGTTTCAAATAGTTATTTCTAAGGTAGGAAGGTGGCTGCCAGGGCTAATGGGGAGGGATTTTCAGTGATGGGGGAGAGAGATGACGACACGAGCGTGTTGCTGCGGTCGATGGGGGGAAGAGAGGGATGATGACACGAGCGTGCTACGGTGGTAGATCGCGACGGTGACGAGCAATGGAGACTGAGTGGCGAGACTGAAATGGAGACTATGTAAGAGGACATCCGCCAACGTGAGTCGTGCGTGAGAAGAAGACATAGAGAAAGTTAAGGTAACATTTTTAGGGTTAATTGTGTGGGTAGGTTAAAAAGTCTAAATAAACGTTGGGCCCAAAAAATGAAGTCTGAAATGAAATGACCCAATTCATCACAAAAAAACTGAAATGGGCCTAACATTATACGTTGTTTAGTCATTTGCTCATGAACCCATGTTTTTAACATTTATTCACGAGCCCATGTTTTTAAACATACATTATAATTTGTTCAGGAGCCCAATTTTCAGAATTTCATTTACATTTGCAAACCTTCAAACCCTAAAGTTGCATCGCTCTGCGCTTTCCCATCTTCCTCACTCGTCTCCTTGGCTGGCTGGCTCCCTCACTCGTCTTTCTCGTTCTCACAGGGATCTACTACTGCTTGGATCTGAAGTCTCATTCTCATCTTCCTCTCACACCCTGCGCCTTTCATATCTTCCTGACTCGTCTCCCTGACTCCTTCATACTTCTTCTTCTTCTTCTTTCGAGGACGAAATTTTTATAAATGGGGTGGAATTGTAACACTCTGTTTTCAGAATTATTCTATTTAAGCTGAGTTTAATAAGTTGGATTTATCGTTCAAGGACTTAGTGAGATTTTTGGTTAAAGTCCCTTTCTGGTACATGAGCACGCCCGTGCTCATTAGCCAGCACGCCCGTGCTTAAAGTCAGAAGCGTATTTCTGATTTTAAGTTGAGCACGACCGTGCTCAACAGGGAGCACGTCCGTGCTCAATGAGTGGACCGCGTCTCGTGACGCTAAGTGGAGCACGACCGTGCTCAAGGTAGAGCACGACCGTGCTCAGGTCTGAACGTTATATACGTGAGCAGAATCGAGGGTTAACGTCATAACCCTAATTGTGACGGCTGCTGCTACCTTGTTGCGGCCAGAACTCATCTTTTCCTTATTTCCTCTCCTCCCAGTGCTATTGAGGAGTTTTGGAAGCCGGTTGGGACGATTGTTGGTCTGTGGCAGTCTATAGGTAAAGGTTCCCTCTTCCCTATTAGTTTCCTTTTCATTTTTGTGATTTGGAAACTAATCTTGTTGGTGTTTCTATTGATCCAAGGTATTGTTGAGGTCGAGCCGTCTTAGGGGAGGAACCGGTTGCTGTTAGGACGCCGTTAGGGAGCTACCTTCAATCCAGGTATGGGGAGAAGGGTAGTGTGATCATAGGCTCGGGGTTAGAGTAGAGTAAAAATCGACTATTTATGTATGCATGATTGGTTGGTTGTTCTGATAACATGCTAGTGTTGATAATATGTATGCCTATGTTCATAATGTTAGTTGAGTTTATGTGGTTCTGATGATTATGAACATGATGATATTATTGGGTTGATACCAATGTTGGATTGGTGATGAGAATGTTGATGTGTTTAATCCTTAAAACATGTTGATAATTGGTTTAGGTTGATTAACGGATTAAATACTTGAAATTGGTTAAGTTTCAGTCTCTGTTCCTGCCCAGAACAGCACTGTCGTGCGATGAGCACGACCGTGCTGAACAGGGAGCACGACCGTGCTCCCAGTTGAATTCTGGGTAAATGGCTGCGTTGTTCAGCACGGCCGTGCAGGACAAAGAGTACGACCGTGCTCAATAAGAAGCACGACCGTGCTTCACTAAAAGGGGAGCATGCCCATCACGTGCTTAAGCATGACCGTGCTGGGTTATGAGCACGACCGTGCTCAATCTTCCTGGACAGAACCAGAATTAAAGAACTTAAGGGGTTTCAAACCCCATTCCCCAATAATGATGAGTTAATTAATGATAAGTTGATTAGACAATTTGGCTAATGCTACTAAAGATAATTAAAGATGATGAGATGGTGAGGTGTTGAGTTTGATAAGTTGGTGCCCATTGAGTACCGCAAGCTGATGAGCTGTGCCTTGGTGCTATTTGGCCAAAGAAGCCTTGACCCCGCGGTTTGGGTCTAAGGTGTTGTTGTTACGTACCTTGGTGGCCAAGAGTTTGCCCCAGGTATCGCGGTTGATTTCGCTTAAGTCCTCAGGTAGATTCCGCGAGGCAAGTTGTTATGGTCGATTCCGCTGTTATTTTCGGTTGATTCCGTTGGAGTTATGGAGGTGGTGATGCCGTTGTTGTTGTGTTGCATACGCATTGCATCAGAGATGTTGTTTAGGGATGTTCGGCATAGGGGAGGTCGTCCTAGAGTACGGCGATCTGGCCATCCACGGTTGGAGTAGATTCTCCTAGCGCCCCCGTGATGAGGCATTCGTTGGTTTGATGCGTTGGCTATCTAAGGAGTAGATTCTCCGGCGTTGAGTAGATTCTCAATGTGGATATTTAACTCCGAAGTCGTTCATCCCGAGTTTAGTGGATCCACATGCATTAATGGTTTAGCGGAGTAGGGTTGCATTGCACTGCATAACACATGGTTGTTATGATGATGATGACGTTGTTGAGATGTGATTATGCTAGTTGTTTTATGTCGTTGTTTACTTTACTTCCTACTCCCTTGCTGTATATGATTACATGAACTTACTCCCCATGTTTGTTTGTGTTTGACCTGATTAGCACATTGCAGAGAATGACAAGCAGCTCGGAGAGGAGTGACTCTGAGGAGCCGCCACTCATTGTAGGGCTAGTTTATGTTATCGTAGATGTTAGTTTCAGTTGTAATTCCGTGGATTTTATTCCGGAACGGTTATACCAGCTCTGTATGTGACATTGGGGTTGGGTTATAATTATTGGTTTGTTATGTTTTTACTGTTGAAAACTTATTTCTTTTTCCGCGTTGTAAACAGTTCATGTGGGACTTTTCTACCCATGGACAATTGTTTATTTTATTCAATAATTGCATGTTTTCCTTTAATTGTTTTTAAATTAAATGGCTTTTAACATGCGGGGTAAAAGGGTGTCACATTATTAGTGGAAAGGGATGATTTTACTTTTCACGTAGGTATTGAATTCAAAAATCTTCCTTTTTCTGTACAAATTGTCAGGTCATTGGACAGGCTGTTGAAAACTATAGAAAGATATTTGCTAATTCCAATGATTTGAAGGCGCTTGAAAAGAAGGTTGTGAAGTCTACTGGCATAATTGGCAACAGAAAACCTGCGATGCAATATGTTCCTAGAAAGACTGTGGTCAATGAAAGAAATAACATAAATGTTGATGGGAAAACAGATGCAGATAACAACAAAGATGATAGACTGAATCAAAATTCAGGGAATAAAGATGCTGCTGTTGTCACTGTAACTGAAAAAATACAGCCTGCTGATGGAGGGAACAATAAAGGAAAGCAGATCATGATAGAGGGGAACAACCTCAGGTTGAAATAGTAGACATTGAGGAAGAGGGATCCACCTCAAGAAGAGGCATCAATCTTCTGCTGGGAAATGGTTTGAATGATCCTAATCCTCTTTTAGGATTTGTTGATGAAAGAGAGATTGAGAAATATAGGCACTTCCAAGCCTTGAACGATCCTATTGACCTCTTGAGATCTCCGATTAATAATGAAGCATGGGAGAATTCTAATGCTGGCGTAGGAATTAGAGCTCCATTGGAGAGTATTCAATGTGATAATCACATAGTAGATGAGACCAATGCAGAGTCTGTGGTAGACTCTTTGGGAACTGATGGCAATATACAGGGATCTGGTAGTAGTACTGTATCAGGCAGATTTTTAGATACTCCTAATGTCACTCCAGTTAATCAAATCAGCAATGCTAAGGCTCAGCATGATTTGAGGATTGTGGGCAGGTTGTGGAGTGCTCAAGCAGAAGATGAAGAAGAGGAGCTAGAGATTGAAGAAACTCAGGTTCTTGTTGGAGCACATGCTAATAAATACTTAGTTGATATTCAGTCAACTAGGCAGGAAGATGTTCACTGAAGTGGTCTCCAAGTCTTAAAAGAAGAGGATGAGGAAAAAGGCTCAACAAGATAGTACAGCTGGGAATGGAAGAGGCCGGAATAGGGGTGGTCCTAGGAATCTAGCTTAATGAATATTCTATTTTGGAATGCAAGAGGTGTTGGTAACAAAGACACCAGACTAGTTCTTAAAAGGTTGTGCAGAATTAACAAACCTGATTTTGTATTCATTGCAGAACCCTGGATTGAAATTGATAGGTTTCCTGATAATTTTTGGAGTAAGCTCAATTTGAAAATGGTTGCTGTTAACACCAGAGATAATTATCTGGTGTGCTTGTAATAAGAACTTGGATCCAAAGATCATTCCTGTTTCTAATCAGTATATTTCACTTGCTGTTGAAATAGACAGTAAAGAGGTTATGGTGGCTGCTATCTATGCTAGTAATGACTATATCGTGAGAAGGAGTTTGTGGTCAGAGCTTAACTCTTTGCAACAATCTCATATTGGTCCTTGGTGCTTCATTAGAGATTTTAATGTGCTGTTGGGAGCACATGAATATAGAGGCAAAGGCTCTCCTTCCAGAATTGCAGCTGAGGATTTCAGAACCTGGACAGACTCAATAAGCTGATTCCCCTAGTGACTAGAAGCTCTCAATTTACCTAGTCTAATGGGAGAAGAGGTAGTGCATACACTGAGAAGAGGTTGGACATGTCAGTTGTTAATGAAGCTTGAATTTCTTTCCGGTCTGCTATTTCTTGCTGCACATTGACAAGAAGCCAATCTGACCACTTTCCTTTGCTGTTAAATATGAAAAAGGAGGTCAGCATCCATATATCATACTTTAAATTCATGAAAATGTGGGCTAGCCACCCGGACTGTCAAAAGATAATCTCAGAAGCTTGGAATACTCCTGTTCAGGGCTGTCCCATGTACATTCTTTCTCAGAAGCTCAGGAATGTGAAGTTAAAGGTTAGAATAGGAACTGTTTTGGTGATGTCAACTTGAGAGTCAACTCAGCAGAGGTAAAAGTTAATGAAATTCAAGCAGAAGTGGATTCTAGAGGCTGCACAGATGATCTGATGTTGAAAGAAAAGGAAGCTCAAGTTGAATTACCACAAGCTCTTCACTATCAAGAAGAATTCTGGTTGGAGAAGTCAAGATTGAATTGGAACTTGCATGGTGATAGAAACACTAAGTACTTTCACAAGCTAGGATCAGGTGTGTAACTAAACAGATATCCTTGTTGAAAACTGAGGACGGATTGTTAACTAAGGCAGAGGATATTGAGCATCATGTGGTGAAGTTTTATGAAGACTTTTTTGCTTCTGAAAACTCATATGTTGATAATGGTCTAATAGAAGATGTAATCCCCAATTTAGTTTCTACAGAGGATAATCATCTGTTAACAAAGCTGCCTAGCATAGAGGAGGTGAAGAATGTTGTCTTCTCCATGAATGGAAATGGAGCCCTTGGCCCGGATGGTTTTGGAGGTTTCTTTTTCCAACATTATTGGGACATTATTGCTATGGATGTTCATAATGCAGTTATGCAATTTTTCAATTTAGGTTGGATGCTTCCTAACTTTAATTCAAATATGGTTGTGCTTATCCCTAAAGAGCAAGGAGCTGATAGAATAGAGCAGTTTAGGCCAATAACTCTGGCTAACTTTAAATTTGAGACCATCTCCAAGGTAATGGCAGATAGATTAGCTCAAGTGGCCCCTAAGATTGTGTCTAATAATCAAAGGGGGTTTATCAAAGGAAGACAAATAGAGGACTGTATATGTGTAGCTTCGGAAGCAATTAACATGCTTGATAAGAAGGCTTTTGGTTGAAATGTGGCAATTAAAATTGACATAAAAAAAGGCATTTGATACTTTGGATTGGAGATTTTTACTCAAAGTTTTGCAATGATTTGGCTTTGATGAAAAATTATGTTTTTGGATTAGAATGATCCTTGAATCGAATCTGCCAAACTCTCAATCTCCGTGAATGGGAAATCAACTGGCTATTTTAATTGTAAGAGAGGGGTTAGAAAAGGAGATCCTTTGTCCCCCCCCCCCCCCCCTCGTTTGTCTTGCTGAAGAGGTCTTCAGTAGAGATATCCTTAAATTGGTGCAAAATGGGAAATTGCAGCATATGACAGGCCCTAAACAGTATCCTATTCCATCCCATGTCCTATATACTGATGATGTGCTATTATTCTATAGAGCAACTCAGAGAAATATGCATTGTTTGATGGAGCTTTTCAGGGATTATGGAGAAGCTTCAGGGCAGAAAATAAACACCAGCAAGTCTAAGTTTTATGCAGGTGGTATTTCTACTCAAAGGAAATCTGCTTTATCCTCATTTCTTGGTTTCAACTCAGGAGCACTTCCTTTTATTTATTTGGGGATTCCTCTATTTAAAGGCAAACCAAAGACATCATTCTTGCAACCTATTGCTGATAGAATAAGGAACAAGCTTGCTACATGGAAAGCTTCTTTGCTGTCTATTATAGGGAGAGTGCAGCAGTCATTCATATCATGCTTATTTATAGTTTTCGTGTATATTTGCGGCATGTGAGTTTAATTAAAACTGTTGATAGTTGGTTAAGAAACTTTGTTTGATCAGATCAAGGATTTTTAGGAATAATGTGCCTTTGTCCTATGATGTCTCATCTACGATTTGGGCTGGTCTAAACTATAACATTAACACAGTGATGGAAAACATCTCTTGGCAGATTGGCAATGGTGAAAAGATCAGTTTTTGGAAAGACCAATGGCTCTCCAAGCCTCTGGTCAGTTTTCTAAATATATCTGGCTCTATACAGGAAACCTTGATTGCTAAAGTGCAGGACTTCATTGAGGATGGGGTTATGCAATTTCCCAATAGCCTTATCCAGAAATGCCCCTCTTTGGCCAAAGAACTGAAGTGTATTTCCATTCCAATGGATAGTTGTGAGGATCAAATTAGATGGGCTGGTACTGATACAGGGGAGTTGTCTTTGAAGGATGCCTTTACCTTCTTGTATGCTGCAGGTCAGCACCTTCCTTGGATCAATCTAGTTTGGAACAGATTTATTGCACCCTCAAAATCCTTTTTACTTTGGAGGATAATTCAGGATCGAATGCCAACTGATGACATGCTTTGGAAGAGGGGATGTAATATTGTGTCAATATGCAGTCTTTGTTATGAAGCTGCTGAAACCACATCTCACCTTTTCTTTGACTGTAAGTTTGCGAAAAAGTTTTGGAATTGGCTTGGATCTATGCTAAATGTAAACTTAAATAGCTCTTCAATGCTAGATGTCCTCTCAATTTGTAATCTCAATTGGAGCACTTAGCTTAAAGACACAATTATTGCTAGCATTGTAAACACAGTCTAGATCATATGGTTTTGTCGAAATAGGGTCAGGTATGATAACAAGTTTGTCTCCCTTTTCCCAGCCACTAAGCTAATTGTTGCAAATGTTGCTCTAACTGGAATATCAGCAATGGTCATATGTCTTCTGATATGAAGGAATTTAGTATTCTGAAATTTTTCTCCATTGAGGGTCATCCTAATTGAGCTCCTTCTATTAGAGAGGTTAATTGGATCCCCCCTCCTTGCAACTGGATCAAGTGCAACACTGATGGTGCTGCTAAAGGAGCTCCAGGTCCAGCTGCGTGTGGAGGCATTTTCCCAGACCATAGTGCTGCCATTTTGGGCTGTTCCTAAGCAAATGTTGGAAATAGTCATGCCCTGCAAGCTGAGCTTTTGGGTGCTATGTTAGCTATTGAGTTAGCTTATAAGAAAGTTGGAAGAATCTTTGGCTAGAGTGTGACTCCCTATTAGTGACCAAAGCTTTCAAATCCGCTAACTTGGTCCCATGGAGACTTAGAAATAGATGGGACAATTGCATGAAGATCAAGAATGGGATGAATTTTGTTTGTTTTCATATTTTTTGTGAAGGCAACAATTGTGTGGATAAACTTGCTTCTCATGGTACTAGCATTCAGGGATTTATATGGTGGGACTTAATCCCAAACTTTATTAGGGATGATTTTTATCGTAATAGATATGGCCTCCCAAATTATAGGTTCAGATAATTTTGTTCATGGGTCAGGTTTATGTCCCCCCATATTTTTTTGTATTCTTTCATTTTTATTAATAAATAGGATGTGCTGCAGATGATTGGTAATGTTTGGGGTGCCAACCTAGTTGGGATGTCTTCCATTGCAGTGATGCATTAGCATGTCTTTTCTGCTTAATTATTTTTTTATCAATTATACTTTTAAAATATAAATGTTATAATTATAATCGGAGAGAAAATGATTTTTAAAAAAACAATTTTTAAGTTGGAGAAAGTTTTTTGTATAGAAATTTTGAAAGAATTTTTTATAGAAAGATAACATTGTAATGCAATTTAACCAACCTTTTGATTCCCTTTCATCGTAAATATACATAACCTCCCTTGCATTACCCTGCATTCCTTCTGAGTCATTTTCTTTTCCTTTCCTTACTAACTTCCAAACAAAGCCAAAGTGGTGAAGACCAATCCAGATTCCCTCAAGCGACGACCCATCCAGCGCCCCTGCAGCAACAAGATCTAGACCATCCGTCCAGATCGGACGGTCCAGATTAAATGGGCTTATAAAATTAAAAAAAAAAAGCAAAAAGAATCATATTGATTGAAAATACCCAAAACCCCTCCCATTCCCGCGCCCCTAGCTCAAAATGGCTACCCCCCTTACACAGAAACGGATTGTCTATCGTTGTGGCGGGAAAGGCACCATGCCTTTCCCTTCTTCCTGGCCGTCGGATCAATTCGACGGTCCAGAAGGTGCCACGTGTCCACCTGTTTTTTTTTTTAAACCTAATAAACTTTTGAAATGTACATCCCAAACCCGCCATTTATGCACTGTGACCCTGCCCCGCGTGACCCAGAGCGCCGCGCACCGCCTCACCGCCAGCCGCCGGCGCCGCCCTCCGCCACACCACTCCGACTGCCGTAAGTTAAACAAAACCTAAGAAAAGTTTAGAGAAAACCCAAATGACCCAGATAGACTCGCACCACTAACCCTCGCCTTGTATCGCTTCGCCTCTCCACAACCGCCGCGACGCCGCCTGCGCCTGCCGCTCGTCGATCGCCGATGTTGTCTCTCCATAGCTGCTGCCTCCACGTCGCCGTCGCGAGGATAAAACAGAGAAAATGGTTCTCCCCTTCGCGCTGCCTCGTTCGTCGCCCTCCGCCGCCGTGATAACAGAGCAAGGAGATAAATTTCATTTACATAAATTGATTTCTCTTCAAATTCAGATATAGTTTGATAAATTTTATTTGCATATCTTGATTTCTTGCTTCTTGGATAACAGGGCAAGGAGAAGGAAGCAAATGCATGTTTTTAGGGTTTTGCATATCTTGATTTCTTGCTTCTTGGATAACAGAGCAAGGGGAAGGCTGCCAAGATAGCTTTAACTTACACATTTTTATGTGCAGACTATTGTGTGCTATTGTCATGAGAAAGCTGCCAAGCACTTGAGGTCGCTGCAACAAAGAGTCTCATTGCACAGGCTTAGAGTAGTGAACAGGTTGCTGTCATGTGCACTTGTGCTTGAGCTTGGATTCAAGTGGGATGGACTTAGGCTTATTTTAGTGAACTATGAATGTTCTGCTAGTGTAATAGGAGGGTCAATGTAATAGAGACATTAGTATGTTCTGCTACTTGTTATTATGGTCTGATGTAATGTAATAGTATGTTTTGCTGATTGTTATGGTCAATGACAATGTAATGTATTCTTATTGATGAAATTCAACTTATTGAATGAACAAGGGCTTTTCTATTACTTTCTTGTTTTGATATTGATTGAATCAAATTGACTAACTATAATAAGGAACATATACAAATGTTAAACAGAATGAAATTGATCAACCATAACCAATTAAATAGTCTCCTAGTACATAGATATCAACATCATCAACACACCAAAATAATATTGTATCAAAAAACTATAATACTATCCACAATCAGCTTCAATTCTTTGAATATACGGATATCAACATCTTTAATACACCAAAATAATATTGTACCAAAAAACTATAATACTATCCACAATCAGCTTCAATTCTTTGAATACACAGATATCAACATCTTCAATACACCAAAATAATATTGTTCCAAAAAACTATAATACTATCCATAATTAGCTTCAATTCTTTGAATGCATATCTTCAATTCTTTGAATGTATATCTGGGAATGAAGGCATGATACCTCCTCTTGCAATGTCTATATCATTAAGGGGTGCCTACATAATAAAACAAATTAATCAACACCATGACAAGTAGGAAGGTAAGGAGAATCCCTTTTTATTATTAACGACATGTGACATTACCATAAAAAATACAGTGAAACTAAATTGATCCTCTTGTGTTTGAGGGAGTTCATAAGTTGGAGGTGCCGAACAAGATACTCCATCGGGCATATGACTTGTTGACTCTTTGCACTAAAAGGATTATGTAAAAATTAAAACAAGTGATAGTACATGTAAAACTAAAACAAGTGAATGTCAAATTAAAATTATATACCTGAGATGCTTGATTGTGTGGTTGTCATCTAGGTGCCGAACAAGATACTCCATCGGGCATATGGCTTGTTGACTCTTTGTCCTAAAAGGACTATGTAAAATTAAAACAGTGATAGTAAATCTAAAATTAAAAAAGTGAATGTCAAATTAAAATTGTATACCTGAGATGCTTGATTGTGTGGTTGTCCTCTAGGTAGGGCTCCTTTTCTCTTACCGGACTGCTTCTCAGGCCAATTCTTCAAACGCTTATGTCTCTTTAAGCCAGGTCGTTGCTTGAATCCCTTCGGTTGCATAGCATCATAACTCACAGATGTCGGGTTACCACTGTTATGATTGCCACTGTTTCCAGCTTGTAAGCGAAGTTCCAATATTTGCTTACACATGGCATCTACACTGTTATCTACAATATTGTGGTATTCTTCACAAGTCGACAGATCGGCTGCCAATCTAATGAATTTAGAGACAACTTGTCTAAATCTCTGTGTGCTAGATAGTTTTGGATCTCCTTCAATCTCCTTTCCCCTCACATCATGCACAACACCGTAACGGGCTTCTTTTGTCCACCTTCTTAAAATATACTTATCGGGAATGGCCTTAACATCATTTGCTTCAAAAACTTTTAGAGCATGTGAACAAAGTATGCCAAATGTCTCAAACTTTCTACAACTACAAGATATGGAGGTTGACCCACGATCAAATGATACTTTCCAAGATCCGTCATGGTTGACCATAGTGATGACATATTGACATAATGAGTCAGACTCGTTTCTCTCTGATATGCATAAAGCTAAGAATAACTTAAACTCATTCTGAAACAACTTAAATATAGTGTGTGTGTGTGTGTGTGTGTGTGTGTGTGTGTGTGTGTGTGTGTACACTTTTGCCATTTGTATTAGTGTTGGTGACAACTCATTCCTTAACATTGCAAGCTTATGCAAGGACTCATACTGACAAGTTAGTTCGTTTCCTCTCTTCTCCTCAACAACTCGTTCGAAGTGTTTGAAGAATTGGATAATATCCACATTCGGTTTCATACAAGATTTGAAGTGAGAATTCAAGCTTTCACTTAATTGGGTACTTCGCATGCCAAGTGTGAATGCTTTGTTCATGTAACACGAAGCCCATTTTTATTTTATAGCATAAACTGATTTGATCCAGTTATTTTCTAGTACATCATAGTGGTTGATCAAGTCAGTCCAAGATGTCTCAAAATCTGCTTCAATGTCAAAGTCATACATGCATTTCTTGAAATCTCTTAAAAAATAACTTCCTCCCTTCATCAAGTTTCCAAGGTGCTTAATTCCGTTCTGCAACAAGTGCCAGGTGCATAAACCATGGCGAGTCTCAGGCATCACTTCAGCAAGTGCTCTGGCCATTGCTTGATCTTGGTCAGTAAAGATAGTCTTCGGTTTCTTTTGGTTGTGTGCTTGTAAAAAAGTCTCAAACAACCATTTAAATGATTCAATTGTCTCATCATACAATAGTGCTGCCCCAAAAATTACTGAACCCCTATAGTGGTTGAAACCAGAAAACAGAGCAAGTGGCCTATTGGCACGGTTGGTACAATATGTAGTATCCAATGACATAACGTCACCAAAATACCCATAATCCAACACCATATTTGCATCACACCAAAACACATTTGTGATTTGTTCTTCTATATCCATCTGGTATGCATGAAAGAAAGATGGATTCTCCAACAATTGCCGCTGAAAATATTGCGAAAGACATCCAGCCTCGCCGTACACCATACTGCTTTGTCTTCTTGCATTGAGGTAATTTTTTACATCCAACCGTGTATATCCAAGATTAGCTCTATGCCCTGCTTGTGTGCTCATAAGTTGAAATGTTGACTTTTGCCTTAATCCAGAGTCATCAGCCAGCTCAATCTCATATGCTTGAACTTCAGTTATCTTTCTGTGTGACGCAAGCATGTGTGTTGTCTTTGGAAGTTGTAGAGGGTGGTTATGTTCCTCTACAAATTCATGGATGACAAGCTTTCCATTTTTTACTACAAGTGAAATCCTTGCTTTGCAATCAGTTCTAGTTGCGGATCTTGGTTTGCTAACAGAAGCATCTCTTTTGTCTTTCTTTCGTACCCCTTCCTTACAACAAGTAAACCTACACGATGATATAGTTCCGTCTTTTTTCCTCTTGTTAGCGTAACGTTTTCTAACTCCAAAGCCAACACGTGCACTATATACGAGCCAAAATTGATAAGCTGCCTCGCTATTGTCAAATTCCATACCAATCGTTGGCTTCCAATCAACATTTGAAGATGTCATGTTTGATCAAACTCCCCAAATAAAGAAACCTGACAAGTGCATAGAAGAATTAAACAAGATATTCATTTATTCTATTTCTAACATAAAAAATGATAACAAATATTTTTGGCTAAAATACCATTTTGGTCCCTTAACTTATTTTTAAGATTCAATTTGGTCCCATAACTTTTAAAATGTTCAATTTGGTCCCTTAACTTATTTTTCAGATTCAGTTTGGTCCCTTGACTTTTAAAAGGTTCAATTTGATTCCTTAATTTGTCTATGTTGACTCAAGTTAGTCCTCTCCCATCAATAATGTCAGTAACAGTGTTACATGAGTTTCAAATTGGTCCTTTAAATTATTAACTTGTTTCAAATTGGTCATTTAAACTGTTAACGAGATTCAAACAGGTCCTTTAAATTGTTAGCGAATTTCAACTGGATCCTCAAAAATCAACACTGTTGATGACTCGTTGACGGAGATGACTAACTTAGGTCAACAGACATAAATTAAGGGACCAAATTGAACTTTTTAAAAGTGAAGGGACCAAACTGAATCTAAAAAATAAGTTACGGGACCAAATTGAACATTTTAAAAGTTAAGGGACCAAACTGAATCTAAAAAATAAGTTAAGGGACCAAAATGATATTTTAGCCAATATTTTTTTAAAAAAGTTTTCAATGCACATAGCTATCTAATTGATAATGGAAAGTGGTATCAGGAAAGGCTCTAACAAGCATATACGAAATTTCAACTAGTCTTTTTGTTCTTTGTTTTTTTATTTTTTTTATTTTTTTAGTTTGACAAGTACTGACGTAGGATTTAAAAGTTGAAAATAAAGGCAATATAGCTATCTTCAATGCACACAGAATAAGTTTACATGGCTATCATTATATACACATTTTATGCTTTGATATAAAAACTGATAAACCTAAGAAACAGAGGATTTCATGTTGTTACGCTACAAAATTGCTAACTAACTGATAAGATGATAAGATATCATATATGGATCTTCTACTGAATAGGTGTATCTACCATTAAAATGAAGTTCAGATGGCTTTTATTCAAAACTTGGTTTTTTTTTTTGTTTTTTTTTTTGTTTTGTCAACTTACGGCAGCCGGAGCGGTGAAGAGGAGGACGGCGCCGGCGGCTGCCGGCGAGGCAGAGGGCGGCGCCGACAGCTGGCGGTGCACGGCGCTCCGGGTCACGCGGGACAGGGTCACAGTGCAGAAATGGTGGGTCTGGGATGTATATTTCAAAAGTTTATTAGGTTTTAAAAAAACAAAAAACAAGTGGACACATGGCACCTTCTAGACCGTCGGATTGATCCGACGGCCAGGAAGAAGGGAAAGGCATGGTGCCTTTCCCACCACAACGGTAGACAATCCGTTTCCCCCTTGACACCACCTACGACGGCGCCACCACGAACCTCGCCGGCCGCCCCCTTCCTGAGCCAACTCTCTCCTCCACAAGCGCCGATCAAGCCCCTTCCCAAATCTCTCTATTGGTTCTTCTCCTCCTCAAGCACCACCGCCCCTCAACCCCGTCAGCCATCGCGCCGTCCACCACCATCAGCCACAGCTCCTGATTCCGGTAAGGCTTCAGCTTTTCATGTGGTTTTTGTTTCCTTTTGGTTTCCTATTGCTTCTTCATTACATACTACATATAATCACTCTTTTTCCTTAAACCAAACTTGCATTCATAAATGCTTTATGAGTTTGTTTCATTGGTTTCACAATTTCAACATTATAATAACTCTTTTTCCTTAAACCAAACTTGCATTCATAAATGCTTTCTCTGGTTTTTTTTTATTGGTTTCACAATTTCAACATTCATGCCCGTTAGCTTTATGAGGAGTTCTTTGGCCAGTAATGTTATCTTTGCCTCCTTTTTACGACAGTTATAGCATGCGCATTTCATTTTAATTTTTTTTATTTATCTATAACTGATTTTATATGATGATTGTTGTTGTCTTTATTAAGTTTGGAAGCAAGAAGATGCAAGAAGATTGGAAACCAAAAGTGGGTATGGTTTTTGACAGTTATGAGGATGCTTGGAACTTCTGGGTTGATTATGGTGGCAGAGTTGGATTTGGAGTGAGGAACCAATGGATGCATACGAAAAAAGATGGCTCATTCTCTTCTTGTAGGTTTGTTTGTTGTAAAGAAGGCTTGCGGAAGGCAGACAAACGGGATTATAAAGTAGTGAACTCGAGACCAGAGACCAAAACAGACTGTGAAGCAAGATTAGGACTAAAGAGTATGGGTGGAAAATTATTGGTGCATGATTTTGTGGAGGAACATAACCACATCTTACAACTACCTGAAACAATTCATATGTTGTCATCGCAACGAAAACTTTCAGAGGTTCAATGCCAACAAATTGACCTAGCAGATGATGCTGGCCTACAACAAAGGGTTTACAACCAACTTTGCACTAGAAAGCAACAATGTATATAAGTATAATTTTATTTACATCATAGTGGAAATCAACAATGTACATAATATTTACATTTGGTTTACATTTGACTACAAAGCAACAATGTATATAATATAGTCTTGAAGATTATTCTCAATGCATATACACATCCATATGATTGTCTTGTCTTTGTCTTCACTTGAACAAATTCCCAAAGGGTATCAATTGCATCCCATCCTCGCCATTGCAAGTATGATTGGATGATGCAGTAGACTTCTTGGTAGAACCCATTGATTTAGATCCAAGTCTAGTGAGATGTCTATGCACTTTTTGTTTGATTAAGCTCAGGTGGTGCTTCTAAGGACCTTTGTTACAGTTCTGCATTCAATGAGTGCAACAATAATGCAAAGAACTTTATTCAAATAACTCAAAACACCAACACAAAAATTGCTTGAGAGCCAACTCTGAACTAAACACCAGGGACCTTGATTGCAAAGCATAAAACATTACATGTTCAATTTGAGCCATACATTTTCAAAACAACACCCATTGCTGTAACTATCTTCCTCCTGGAGTGTTCAGTGTTAACAGCATTGGATCTCAAATAGGCATTTCATCAAAATGTAACAGAACATTCAACAAGAAACATCAGTTTGATGAAGATGGAGCCTGCGCAGGATTCCGAGAGGCGCTTTAGGAGGAGATAAAGGAAGGGGGCTGGCGGTTGTGGGCGGCGCCGGCGACTCCTGTTTGGCGTACCGGCTAAAGGGGGTGGGTTGCGATGAGGGGTCGGTTAGAGGCGCTTCAGGGGGAGAACCGGGCTTCAGGGGGAGAATCGGTACAATGGTTGTGGGCGGCGCCGGCGGCTCCCGTTGAGCGGTGCGACGGAGGTGGTTTGATGAGGGGTGGGTTGCGGGAATGGGAAGGGTTATGGGTTGCGATGAGGGGTGGGTTGCAGAAGGGGAAAGGTTTTGGGTTTTTTTTTTCAGATTCTTAACATTTTTGCTTTTTTTTTTTAATTTTATAAGCCCATTTAATCTGGACCGTCCGATCTGGACGGATGGTCCAGATCTTGTCTGCAGGGGCACTGGACGGGTCGTCGCTGGAGGGAATCCGGATTGGGTGAAGACTTATCTATCGACACGAACCATTTCCTGGTATAGATGTTTTCAGCATCTTTTTATGTATTTATTATTTTCCCCTAAAATGTGCATGAATTTCGCTTCGTTTCCTTTGTCTTATTGGGAGTTGAAATCTGTGGCAGAACAGGCTTCGACATTTTAACAGAAGCTCTCGTTGGGTCGGTGGCATTTGCTGTTGTTGATCCAATGCTCTTGTGCTCCAATAACAACCCTGATTTCAGTGAGCGCATAGCCATCTTATGATTTTATTCTATATAATCGTCGATTCGTGCTTATGATTGGGACTTGCGAATGCGTAATCCAGATTGGAAATCACTTTATTCAAACTGCTTTTGAAGTGTAAAATGCTAAATTGTAACTTGAAAATTGAATTCTCCCCCTGACTAACAGAGAGAATATATATATGAATTAAATAAACGGTTTGCTAGAAAAGTTACTTTATTTTTCGATACACTCACAATAAAGTTATGAAATTTGTACACTTAAAATCAACACTCAACACTATATATTTATACTTTTTTACAATTATATATTTTTTATTCTCTCAAAATCAACACTCAATACCTAAAAAACACACTCCCCATGCATATGGTGTCCATGTGAATGTGTTCAAAAATCACAACTCTTAACGATAGCATTTTCTCATGAATTTTTTTTTTTAATTCTTTAAATAGTGTTGGGACAGTGGTTATCTTTTCCTTGTATAAATGTGATGTGAATGTTGTATTAACATGTCTTCAAATTTAGGAGCATCAGTGACAACACGCATCTCTGTGCCATTACAAGATTCCCTGCCCTCCACACTGCCAATGCTGCATGATTTATTTCCTCAAAATTTGCTTTTTCCCAGCTTATCTGGTCTGTCCTACACTCCTACTCTTTATTTTGATTTTGATATAGTGTTTGTGTGTGTGTGTGTCTCTCTCTCTCATATATTCAGAGGCTTCCTTGCAGAGGTAGCGCCCCCCCAAGAACAATTGCAGAACCTTGAAGGGTTAGAGGGTTGCCATTCCTGTCAAGAAGAAAAGGTAAATTGCCTTCTCTCTTGAGTAATAAATGTGGAGAAGATAGGTGTAAAAATCAATCTGTACTATAGTTTGTTTCAATTAATTCACTTGTAATTTTTCCTCTTTGGAACTTCAACTGAATTTTAAGTAATGCTTCCTATCAACCACTGCTTTGCCATGTTGAATATTTAGTTCTGGGCACACATACATAAATATCAGGAACATCATTGTTCATTGGTTCATCGAACCTACTAAGTGGAGAAGAAACAAGAAGCTTTTCCTCTTTTAATAATTTATTTTTTATTTATTAATTTTATTTTTATTTGAATTATCGGTATTTTTCAGTTGAGTAATGATAGGTGAACACTCAAATGGGACATCCATTTGGGACACCTGGTTAATCATGTATAAATATTTGGTTAATTCAGTTTATTATATGGTTAATCATGTGCAAATATTTGGTTAATTCATGATGACCCATTAATCATATAAAGAACTGAATTAACCAGATATTTACATGTGATTAACCAAATATTTACATGGTTATGGTAAATAAGTCCATTAACGTGATTAATCATATAATGAATTAAATTAACCAAATATTTATATATCATTAATCAGGTGTCCCAAATGGGTGTCCTATTTGGGTGTTCATCTATCGTTACTCTTTTCAGTTTGTATGTCTAGCCATCACCACCTAAGATAGTTAATGCCATGTAGGGCTGTCACTAACGGAAATTGACATAAAGTGACTTAAGACCAACATTGTTAACGAAAGAAAACTCAAGGGACCTATTTGACCCAAACACACTTACGAGACCAAATTGAAAAAACGAAATAAACTCAAAAGGGACCACCAATGCACTAGTTTTGCCACATTGTGTGGAGTGATCTGTCTATACATGTGTAAGTCGTCTTTTTTTTTTCCCACTTAAACCATCCTCAACCATTGATTTTGCTTTTATCCAACAACGATTTCGATTTTGTGTCCATCGCACTCACCTACATGACCATAAGATAAGAGAGAAAAGTGTGAGAGGAACTGTTCCCTCCCTCACTCTCTGTATACGTGTATGTATGTATTGATATTTGTACTACATTTATAGCCGGAAAAAAAATGTAGGATTACTTCAGCTCTATTCTTATAGAGTTAGTCTAGTTCCTTCATCTGACATGACTAAGGGTGCTTCTGAGGCAATTCACGATGGGTCAAAGTCATGTAGTTGTCTTGGCAGAGATACTATTGCAAATGTGAATGCTAAAGTTGCTCCTACTGTTGTTAATAATATTGTGCTTCCACTAGGTATCCACTTTGAGATGTTTTGACCTTAACATTTGAATTTTGATCTGCCTTTAAGTTTACCCTGAAGATTATGCATCAACCATGCAGTTTTTTTTAGTTATTCCTATCGGAAGGAGTCAGGGCTATGGAACAATCATCAACAGTGATGGTACAATCTTGACGTCTGCTCATGTTGTGCTTAGGTTCTCGATGCGCAAGGCCTTCATCCAAAGGGAAGGTTTGTGATAGATGCTAGGGCATATCTCTCAAACATATACTTGTAACAATGTTTTAGTATGGCTTTCTGAGACATGTTTCAAGTGCATTGATATGCAGACAATTTCAACCTAGAGTGATAAGGCACTTTATTTTTCTATAGATTTCTGTTGAAGGTGTTTCAGTTCTTAGTCTATACATTTGATGTCACAAAGTAGGGGGTGACTTAACATATGACTTGGGTAAAGGTAGCATACGAAGTCTATGGACTGAAATTCAATGGTTCAAGCTGAAAAAAATAGGACATTCTGGAATTGTAGTTCGATTAGTTTAAATTGCCTCCGCAAACAAATAGAAATGAGAGTCTTTGTCGATCCTTATGCACGAGCACATCAGTTAATTGCAAGCATTATAATTTTTTGCGTAGTGTATAGGGTGACATGATCATAGTTGCGTATTTAGTTGTAGCTTCTTTCTTGGCTGAATGATTCGTACTTATTATTCTTAACTTGAATGTGTAAGTGTGATCTCTTATTAAAGTATTGCTTCTTGCAAATCATTTGAGAACTTTTGTATATTACATCATTCCTTTTTTCCACTTCTCATTAGTTTGGCTCCCTTAAGACATCAGATAAGTATCTGATATTATGGCTCTGGATGCTCATTTCATGGTCTTACAACCAATGGTTTTGCATGTAGCGAACAGATTCAAATCATAGCTTGTGTGATTTTTAAATCTGTTTGTATGTATTTATCTGCTTTTCTGTTATAGGGATATTCTGGAGGGCCTCTTGTCAACATTGATGGAGAAGTTATTGGCATGAACTTCTATAGAGTGGCTGAAGGGTTTAGTTTTTCTGTACCAATTGACTCTGTGTGTAAAATTAAAAAGCACTTCAAGAAAACCGGGTATGTTTTATGGTTTATGCATACTATTTTATTGCATAAATAATATCCATCAAAAAGCAGGATGATGTTAGTTACTATATGATATTTCAGCTTATGATTTGTGTTATATTTGACATTCAGAATGTTTTACATTCTAAGAAGAAAGCCAGATTATTGCAAATTCTTTTACAAAATTTCCCATTTTTAAAATATGATATAAATCTTCTGTAAATAATTGTGGACTTCAATGTTTTCATGTCAAATTCATACTTGTACTTATTCACTGAATAAACGTCATTTGATATTCTTCAGGAGAGTAACATTCTCTTAATCATAACAGTTACTGCTAATTGCTAGCCTAAGAAAATAGGCTATATCACAGGTCTGGTGAAGGTCCCACTAAAAAAGTTTAGGAAGAGGATAAGTGAGAGCAGGCTGCCAAGGGTGTGGGAAGAGGTTCACACATTCGAAATCTTGCATTGAGAAGCTTGATAAGGAATTAGAAAAATAGAAAACGGAGAGAATATTTAATTTTTCTTTTGGCCATGGGAAAGGCCAACGATTAGTGGGGCTTGATGAACAACATTCCACATTCATGATTAACAACCTGAGATTTAGGACTAATTTTTAATCTTGTGAAAGTCTATAGTAAATGAACAGCTTTGGGCATTGCATCATTTGAGCATTCTTTATTTCTTTTCTTGATTGTGTTATTATCTCAATATATTATACATGGCTATAATAATGTTTGTCTGATGAACTGAATTGAATATTTATAGACAGTGGCTGAATAAGAGATACTGTAAATTACACGGTTAGCATTAGAATACTTAAAACTACACATTTGTCACTAGGGAACTTCTATCTTTTTGACTAGGTAACTTGTAATTGTAAGACCCCTTGTGATCGAGTTGGGTTCCGTCCTGGCGATGTTGTCATTGAATTTGATGGGAAGCCTGTGGAAAGCATGAAAGAGGTATTGACATATTTCTGCATATTTTTGTGGAGAATGTTAACTAGTACTCTAAGAACATTGGTTAAAGAATAAAAAAAAAATTCATTATTTAAAATTTTGAGAAATGTTATCTTTAATTTTTTAATGAAAATTTGTTTTTATTGGATTCCTTAACCAATACCCTTAAGACACTAGTAAGCAAGACCCTATTTTTATTTATTACTTAACTATTCTAATTTTGAAATTGAGATAAGATGAATTGGAAGTCTAAATAATTGGACTATAATTTGATGTTTCTTTGGAGTCCTTTATTTAACGTGTTTTGGCTTGAGTTTTAAGGTTTGCTTAACACTTTAACTAAACTTTGTGCTGAAGTAAAAAGTCAAAATTGAGAATAAAAATTTAAATGAAAGAATATTTAGAAAAATAAATTAAATAAAGAATGTGAAATGAACTAAAAACTTTTGTGTTATTTGTCTGGAGAATCTTGAGTTGTTCGTAATGAATTACCCTGTTGTTGCTGCTGCAATTGTATTTGTAATTTCCTTCGTTTGTCAAATGACACTTGAATTTTTCATTATAATGTTGTGTGCTTATTGTGTACACTGACGGAGATGTATAATTATGGCAGTTAATTGAAACAATGCCGGACAAAGTCGAAGTGCCCGTGAAGGTACTAGTTAAAAGAGCAAATGATGAATTGGTGACTTTAATTATGAACCTGGAGGAAACCAGAGACGTCTGAAAGGCAAAACTTGAAGATATTTGGTTTTATACAGAGATTAGTGTTGTGCTACACACATGGCACACAAATTGGTGGTGTCGTTTTTCCCTTTTTTGTGTACTTTGTGAATGATTAAACTATATATTCAAAACATTCCTAAGGAAATTAGCAAGGCAACGATATGATTCTTGACATAATAAGGTGTGATATATACATATACGATATTCCATCAACGCACAATGTACAACGTCACATGATATCTTATCCATCAAGGTCTCACCACACAACGTCAGGCACGTCTGCCACAAATGCAAATGTAAAACATTTTGTTTCTCATCACTTTTCTTTATGTTCATTCTTTCCTTATCGAAGCTCCAATGCTCGTGACCAACTCAACTTTTAAACATTTAAATTCGTCTTTCAATTTCAACAATAGGACTCGAAGTCCGGATGTGCAAATCACGAAGGTCTAGACCAATGCATTCAGCCTTAGATTCGTAGATTATAAAGCACGAAACTTATCCAACTTTTATAGGATAAAATAAAATAGTCCATAACTTCAACTTTAGGACATAATGTCCACAACTTATAATAGAACACTAGATTCACGACGTCTCGGCTACTAGGTTCGCTTTTCAACTTTAAAATTATTTTTGTTCTATGAAACACAAATAAAAAAACAAAATCTCCTCAACTTATCCAAGTTGTCGGAAATAATACCGTTGTGTAAAACTAATTTACAGAAAATCTTTTTTCGTTGGAAATTCATTTATAAAATCATTAAATCACCCAAAAACTCATTTTCTTCTGAAAATCTTTGTTTGAAACTTTAGTTCAAAGAAAAATATTGATTTGAGACTAATTCTCGGTTCTAACAAATATTGCTATTTTTTTTTTTAAATGCTTTCCGTAAATATATTCGGAATTATCCGTCGTTTGGCATTTTACAAACTTTTTAAGTCAAAATTTGACTTTTCTATTAAAATATTTTTCTCAACATCATAATTAAATTATTTTTGAAACTTAACTTTTTATAATAACCTTTTCTATTATCTTGTAATTTCTTACGTAAACATTAGCAGTACTAAAATATTTTCATGGTTAAGTCCTCACTGCGACTCATAGATCACTCTTATGATGATAAATCATTAAAATATTAGTATTTTCAACTATTCCACATTTTTAACCAATCAAATAATTAAATAATATTATATTTCTATATTCCACCAATTAAAAATTCGATATTTCTTATAAAGCTTTTTAACCCTTTTATCTTTATAATTAATTTAGTACTGACCACTATTAGGCTTTTCAATCAACAATCAACGTCAATAATAATTTCATGTCAATACTATAGCAGATAACATAGTTTATAACATGCATTAAAATACTATAATAATTAACTGCAGATAATCAATTAAAAGTAGATAATTAACAGTAGATAAATTAACTACTCAAGATAATTTAAAACACCACAAACACACTGAAATAAATTATACAGATCACATACTGATAGCATATAGCTATCGGAAAAATACCTCAGGTACCCCCCTTACCTCTTGATGTTTCCAAATTTCTTTCTCGAAAAGATTCTCCGATTCGTTTCTGGTTTCCTCCGCGAAACTCAGAACAATTAAACACAGTTTAACCCTTCACACAAAACACAACCAAAATTAACAAAATCGCACAAGTCAACAACAAAACCATCTAATTCCTAAGACTATGGTTCGGCCTTCTCAAAATAATTAGGCTAGGGTTTTCAAAATTTCACAAACTCTTGGATTAATGATCCTTAAGTGCTAGAAAGACTAAAACCATTGTCATCAATCAAACCTTAAAACAAAAACCTTCTAACTCATATGAGTTAGGGTTCGGCCTCCACAAGAAAAATAGGCTAGAAATTTTATTTGATTTATATCTCTTGGATTCAACAAGCATAGATAGTATAGAGATGAAATCAAGCGTCACATGATTAAAATTGAAGCAAAACCCATTCACACCAAAATCTAGGGTTTCGGCCTTCAATAGAAAAATAGGGAGGAAATTTCTTTTGGTTTCATGCTGCTAGATAATGAATATAGGCATCATAGAGAGTTCATAGAAATTGATTTCATGTCAAAAAGATTTTTCTACAATTTTCTAGATATTTTTGAAGATTCTAGATCTAAGAATTTCAAATGATGATCATGGCCTTGAATCATGAAAATAAATGAAGAACATATAGCTTATTGATGATGAGAAGTAAGGTATACCTCTTGGAATTAGAAAAAGAGCAAGGAATCTACTAGTTGCTTCACAAATTTTAGTTATGGAACTTAGAGAAAATGAGAGAAATTGTGAGGAAGAAGATGAAGTTGATGAAATAAGAGTGAGAGGGCCTCATTTGATGATTTGGGCCGTGGGAATGGAGGGATAAAGGAGTCCAAGTGGTAAAAATTTAGGGACAAAAGAGTAATCTTGCTTAGGGACCAAATTGTCATTTAAAAGGAATTAAGGACATAATGGTCTTTTCATGGATAAGGTAATCATGAAAATTGAGTGGTGAGGATTTGTAGATGGTGTGGCTGATTTGTAACCACAAAAAGGAGGAAGCAGCCAATTTGAATTTGTCTTGCCTTAACCATGGTTAATGTTTAGCTAGGATAGGTTAAGTTAGGGGTATTTTGGTTTTTTCACACTTAAACCCATCATTACATAAATTAAATGCTAGGTGAGTCACCCCTATGACTCACCACCCTAGGTGGAAAGATGTCTCCTCATCTAATGTCGGGTTTTGTCTTTGCACATCTGTTCTCGACTCCGTCGATTACCCGATTTAGGTTTTTACGCCCGAATAAGGTAAAATAACTTATTTATTTTGAAAATTTTAAAAATAACCACTATAGTTGGAAATGGGATATAAAATCTATCGATTTCGTTCTCGGGTCAAAATTAGGTTTTCTGATCAGTAAAATCTTACTGTCAGTGAAAACGCAGACCGAGTTCCATCTGAATTTTCAACCCAAAATTTAACCATAATTCTCTACGATAAATTAGAGTATAAATATGACTTCGGTTTATCCAAAATCATTTTCTAAGTTTCAAATAAAAATATAAATGTTTATTTATATTTATACCGATCTTAGAAAGCAGAAAAATCTGGGTGTTACACACAGAGAACAGATATGATAGTAAGTGAGTGGTTGGCGGTGGTCCTTCTTCTTTGCGAGTGAGACAAATGATTAGGTGGACGCCGCCACGAATGAAGGGTGAGACGAGGCGGTGGAATGGAGACGGTGGGAGGAGGCTGAGACGTGGAGAACGTTAGGTGAGAAGAAAAAGTAGGTGATGGCTGGTCTGAGAAGTGCAGAACGACGAATGAGGGGAATGAGGGAATTGAAAGATGATAAAACCTAACTTATAATTTGGGGTAATTAAGTACTTTCCCCGCCCTGCCCCCGACTATGGAAAGTGGGTTTTCCCCGAACCCGAACCCAGTCAAAACGGGGTTTCCCCATCAAAGTCGGGGCTAAGTTGATTTTAAGTTAGTAGTATCAGGGACTTAATTGATATTAAGTGAGTAAAATGAGGGACCAAATTGATACTAACTTATCATTCAGGGACGCTTTTGGAATTTCGATAATTTAAAAGATCAAGTTGATACTACTTTACAATTTCAGGAACCAATAGGGTGTTTACTCATATCTATATATATTGAATGCATTATTACTTGGTTGATCCCTAAACTATTTAGGAAACTTTTAAATAGGTTCCTATATTTTAAAATTTTATAATTGGGTCTGTAGGTCTGTTTGTTATGTTTTCAGTTTTTCATTTTCATTTCTTGTTTTAAAAAATATTTGCAAATTTGTCACCTTATTTTAATTTTTTATTTTATTTTAAGATCTTTATATATAAAACACTGAAAACAACTTTGTGCTGTTTTTTCAACTCTGCACCATAAATGTATATTAGTTGTGGACCAATGAAATTGTGACGTAGCTTCAGTTTTTTTATTTTTAATATTTGACCAAGTCAAACATGGTAAGCTATGTATAAGATTTTGAGTATTTGCACGGAGGGTATTGTACAATTTGTATTTGCATAATATTACAATATAATTTTAAATAAAAAATTATTTTTAACTTTTTGAATGGAATTTCATTTCACCGAATCCCGAGCTAACCCCCTGTCATCCATTGTCATCTTCATCATCCCCTGTCATCATCATTAACGACCAAGCGTGCCGACCCGGAGTGACAGCGTGTGGCCATGGCATACAAACTGAGGGGTTCGGGAGATGGGGAGATGGATTTCATGAACAAGAACAGAACAGGGAAGGATGCCGCCGGCTCGGAGTGACGGCGGTGACGACGTTTGGCTTGGGAGGCGCTGGACGCGGCGGTGGCATGTGGTGGTGACGGTGAGTCTTCTCCCATCTCTGATCACAACAGAACATTTTCTTTCTTTTTTAAAAAAAAAAAAAAAATTGAATATGCAGATAAAGAAACAACAAAAGAGACGATGATAATTTCTAATAAAAAATTGTATTTGCAAATACAACCTTCTGTGTAAATACAAAGAAATGAGCATACGGTTGATCAACAAACAGCTTGTTGACCAGTTCAAAATCAACTTACAACTAACTTAACTGATTACTCATGTGTCAAAATGGAGAGTTCAAATTGGTCCAATAAAGAGACAGAACCTGAAACTTCCAAGTTACTTTCTGAGGCACATTTTTTTTTTTTTTTTTTTCACATTGTATATGGAAGCAACCTGGAAGTTTCTTCGTTTGTTTTATTGAAGTGTCATTATTTGTTCATAGTTTACACAGTGTCGTAATTTGTTCATAGTTTACACAGTGTATCAAAATCTCGACCTCTTGCTGCTAGTATTTCTTGGTGTTCTATCATTGTGAAGCTCTTACATCTTTAGTGTCATAGATTGTCAATTTTAGTTACTAGCTATAATGATACAACGACGACATCATACATGGACTTATGATGTCTTCCTCAATTTTAGAGGTTCAGATACACGCACTGGTTTTACTGGCAACCTCTATAATGCACTGCATCAGAGGGGAATCAACACTTTCATTGATGAACAAGGCCTTCAAAGAGGAGAAGAAATTACTCCATCTCTTTCTAAAGCCATCAAAGAATCTAGGATCGCCATTGTTTTTTCTCTGAAAATTATGCCTCGTCAGCATACTGTTTGGATGAACTTGTGCTCATCCTTCAATGCTTAAAGGAAGAAGGTCAGTCTGTTTTGCCAATATTTTATGATGTTGAGCCATCACAAGTTCGGCATAAGAAAGGGAGCTGTGGAGAAGCATTGGCTAAACATGAGAAAAGATACACCAAAGAGAAATTGCAAGAATGGAAGTCGGCTTTGTTTGAAGCAGCTAACTTGTCAGGCTGGCCATTCAAACCCGGGTAATTCACAATTCTTTCACTTGTTATGTTTCCTTACATTATTTTGTTGATAATTTGGTTTTATTTTTTTGAACGGTTCACTACTGTAAGAGTTTTAAGCTGCAAACCAATTAAGCAAAACACAACAACCCAGCAGAACAAAAATAAACCATATTTATGTGGTTCAGCAGCTTATCTGCCTATATCTGTCGGCTTTCTTTTCTCTCACTGCACTGTAGTATATAGCAGAAAAATACCCAAGCCCTTTACACTCCATTTTTCTCTCTTCCTTGATCTCTCTGTATCGCCTCTCTGATCTATCAAAATCAGAATTACATGAAGTACAAGTTCTACCCGCATGCTTATATAGAAACTAAGAACCAATCACAAGTCAGCCTTAAGATCACCCCAATCAGCTCTGAAACAGTTAAAGACAGTTGTGGCCATCAACTAACTAAAACTGATTCCATAACTAACTTGTAACTGATTTTGAGATACTTCATTTAACAACTACCTTTTACAATTTACCATCTCTGAGGCTTTTAAATTTGAATGAAATAATGACATTAATACGTTTTCGTTTGAATTTTTGTTGTTGAGCAGGAATGAATATGAATATGAGTTTATTGGTAGGATCATTAAAGAAGTATCTAGTAAAATTAATCAAACTCTACTACATGTTACCGATTATCCTGTTGGACTTGACTCTCGGGTGCTAAATGTTAAATTGCTTCTAGATGTCGGGTCAATAAACATAGTCAGCATGGTGGGAATTCATGGAATTGGAGGAATAGGAAAAACAACAATTGCACGAGCTGTATATAACTTGATTGGTGATCAATTTGAAGGTTTATGTTTTCTTAATGTTAGAACAATCTCTGACAAGCATGGCCTATTACACCTTCAAGAGACACTATTATCTGAATTAGTAGGAGAGAAGGATATCAAATTGGGAGATGTCAATAAAGGGGTGTCAATAATAAGGCATAGGCTCCATCGAAAGAAGGTTCTTTTAGTTCTTGACGATGTTGACCAACTGCAGCAGTTACAAGCACTAGCTGGAGGTTATGATTGGTTTGGTAGTGGAAGCAGAATCATAATAACAACTAGGGATAAACATTTGCTAGCAAGGCATGGAGTTGAAAGAATGTATGAAGTACAAAAACTAAACGATAAGGAAGCTTTACGGTTGTTTAGTTGGAATGCTTTTAGAGAAGAACAAGTCCATTCAAGTTACTTGGAAATTTCAGAACGCGTAGTAAGTTATTGCTCTGGCCTTCCGTTGGCTTTGGAAGTAATTGGCTCCAACTTTTGTGGTAAAGGAATAGATGAATGGAATTCTGCATTGGAAGGATATGAAATAGCCCCTGATAGAAAAATTTTCACAGTCCTTAAGTTAAGCTACGATACTCTGGAAGATATTCAAAAGGAAATATTTCTTGATGTGGCTTGTTTTTTTCAAAGGTGAATTATTGCAAGACGTCAAAGATATGCTGCGAAGTGTTCGTGGTATCACATCAGAATATGCCATTGGAGTGTTGATTGATAGATCCCTCATAAAGATTGAATATGGTCGTCTGACAATGCATGACTTGGTACAGGACATGGGTAAAGAAATCATTCAACAAGCATCCCCTAACGAGCCTGGTGGTCGCAATAGATTATGGTTCCATGAGGACATTCTTCGCGTTCTACAAGAAAACACGGTAAGAGCAATATGCATTGTTCTTGTAACTATGACTTATTACTTGGTATTGATATTAAACTTTAGGCAGTATTACATTGATCTTGGTTTGATTTAGTTTCATCAAGCATCCTCTTGTTTCACAAATTATGTTAGCCTCTCTTGAAGTTTATGTCATCATTACACTTGAATCCATGTAGGGTGATGATTGAAATTGCATTGACCTTCCCTATGGCGGAGGTGTGTGTAACTTTTGAGACAATAGGAATGTGGGGTGTACTTAAGTCAAACCTCAGGAGTGATCCGTGTAATTTTCTCTAAAAGCTTAGACTAAATTGTGCTTTTTGTCCTTCATGTTTTTCAATTTGGCAATATTGGTCCCTCCATTTTCTTTTTGGCGATTTCAATCCTCCCATTTTTCAAATCAAGCAAATACGGTCTATCTGTCAACTTATCATCCAAAACCTAACGGAAATAACTTAGGTGGTACATGTTTCCAACATGTTACCCCTCTGTCAACCTCATGTGGCACACAAAAAAATTAAATATTATATTAATGTTTTAAATAATAGGCTAGATATGACTATTGGTTCAAGTTACTTTTTTTTTTTTTGGTTTCATTTTTGTCAAGGTGTCCTCTGCCTCTTACCTGCTGTTAATTTGGAAAGAGCTTTGTTATTTGAATTTCAAATTTTGGACACTATATATGTTTATTTTTATCTCTACATTTTATCTTCTTTGTATACACATATTTCAAAAATAGATAAAAAAAAACAAGTGTCCCTATTTTAATGTTCGTGAATCATTTGCAAATTGAAAGTGGAAATCCTAGGTCCACTCCTTTCATGGTACGGTGGTCTCGCTGTGAAGAAGACAATGAATTAATTTTGATTATTTTAAAATAAATATTTGATTATTCTTTTTACATAGGATATTATTGAAAAATGTTCTATGCACGTAGGATTCCACACTGGAAATTGTGTGCTATCTGAGCTATTTCTTGTTAAATTTTGGATGATAACTGATGTAGGGATATTTTTGCTTGATTTAAAAAATAGTAGGACTAAAATCGCCCAAATAAAATGGAGGGACCGATATTGCCAAATTAAAAAACATGGAGAATGAAAATTGCATTCTAACCAGAAGTTTAATATATGGATCTTCAAGTTTCTGGCATTTTTATTATGTGGTGAACTAATGCTTTTAAATTTATTAGGGAACCAATAAAATTGAAGGCATAATTTTGGACTTACCCAAAGGTAAAAAAGTACAATGGAGTGGAAAAGCATTCAAGAAGATGAAAAACCTCAGAGTGCTTATCATCAGAAATGCATGCTTTACTAGACCCCCTACAAATCTCCCAAATAGTTTAAGAGTGTTGGATTGGAGCCATTATCAATGGAAGTTTTTACCTCCTGATTTTCATCCAACAAATCTTGTCTGTCTCAACCTCAACAACAATAGCTGTGAACTGCTCAAACCATTCACCAAGGCATGGATAACTGTTGTCCTTTGTTTCCTTGCCATTATCAAAAAATAAATTTACTTTAAAAGTAATTTGCCACCTTACCCTTTTTTGTGTGTGTGCAGAATTTCGAGTGTTTAAGTAAAATGTATCTCCTCAATAGCGAGTTTTTAACGCAAGTGCCAGACCTATCTGGAGTTCCAAACTTGAAAATGTTGAGTCTTGATGATTGTCCGTGCTTAATTGAAATTCATGATTCTGTTGGATTTTTGAGTAAACTTAGATTCCTGAGTGCTGAACGATGCACCAACCTCAGGACTCTCCCACATGGCATCAAGTTGACATCTCTTGAACGCCTCAGTTTCAAAGATTGCTCAAGTCTTCAAAGTTTCCCAGAAGTATTAGAAAAAATGGAAAAGACTACAAAACTTTCTTTGTCAGGGACTGCCATTGAAGAACTGCCATATTCAATTTGCAATCTTACTGGTCTTCGATGGTTGGAATTGTCGGGGTGCAAACGTCTGAAGCAATTACCAACAAGCGTACTTATGTTGCCAAAACTTTGGTGGCTAAGGGCTGACTCATGTAGAGAGTTTAAAAAGTTTAGCAAGTGCAAAGCTGAAGAAGTGAGCTCAGCAGTGTCATCAGAAACGCAACTTCTCAGCTTCTCCAAGTGCAACCTGTCAGATGAATCTATTTCTGTATGTCTTTCTGTATGTCATCCCAATTTGGCAAAGTTAGACCTGAGTTTCAACAGTTTAACTATCCTTCCAGCATGCATCAAAGAATGTCACCTTCTGAGGGACCTTTCTGTGGAATACTGTGAGCAGCTTCGAATAATTGAGGGGTTGCCACCAAACCTTGAAACATTCAACGCTGCACACTGCACATCCTTGACTTCTTTGTCTTCAGACATGCTATTGAATCAGGTTTCTCTCTCTGTCTCTTGTGTCATGTCTCACTCTTTCTATAAGAAATAATGCTGCTTACAACTCATCATGCATTTTGATAATGTGTGCTTGGCAGGCATTCGACGTAGTTGGGAGAAGGGAATTCATTCTTCCAGGCCAAAGAGTCCCAGAATGGTTCCGCCACTATAGTGATGGAGAATCAATGTGTATTTGGGTTCGAGGAGAATTCCCAGCTCTAGCTGTGTGTGTTGTGGTTGGAGTTTTGGATGACAAAGATTGCTTATTCCACCTCAAGTTATCTTTGCGCATCAATGGCATTGATAAGATGCTTTATCTGTGGGCATCAACACTGGTCATAGATCATATATTTCTATTTGATCTACAACGCGAACTTCCTAAGGGTGAACTCCAGAAACTACTTTTAAAGGATCAGTGGAATCAAGTTGAGCTTTTATGCATGAACCTAGAAGAGGGAGGATTGATAAAACGGAGTGGAGTTTATGTATATGAGCAAGCAAACAGAAAGAAGAATATCCGATTTTCGAGGCCTAGTTCTCCAAAGGAGCCATGATTTGTATGATTCCAATAATGATTTAGAAATAGGCAGAGTTTATTGGTGAACAATGATGGTAGTGAGTGGCATTCTCTGGGTCCATGATGGCAACAACCTTCTTTGAACTATGTGAATTGGGACTCAAATTCGATGGTTCCATCTTCCACAAGTGATACCATCAGTGTCCAAGGTTGTCTTCTTTATTCTGTTAAATACTTGCTTTTTTTTCCTGCTGTGGTTATTTGTGTGTGCTTGTAATAGGTGCCTTGATAATTTAGTAAATAACAGAAGATTAGCTTGTCAAGTGATGTCATTCCTCAAATCATACACAAATGATGAACCAAAATTGATAATTGTTCATGCTAATTCCTTCTATGGAAATATGGCATTTGGCCTATTGCAAATTTTCCATGCTAGAGATAGACTACACTGGAGGCTAGTTATATCGGAACTTTCAAGAGAATTCACTCATTGGAGTAGGGATTATGAGGATGCAAGTAGGAAAATTGAATTGACCACTGCAGACCTGTTAAAAAGCTGATAAATTACAAGGTCGTCTTGAAGGTATGAAGAACAGTTTTGGGGAATTCGAGAGAAGAGAAAATGAATCGTGCAAAAAGTTGCCCCATTTGGAGAAAAGAAAGAGAGAGCTAGAAGAACAAACAAATGCCATTGAAGATAACATTTCCGTTACTCAATCAGCCAAGGAAATGGCTGCAAAGAGAATGAGAGAAACATATGAGGAAGCAAAGAGATAGCGGAAACAAACAAATTGTCACTCAACAACGTTAACTTATTTGCACATAATTTTCCTTACACTGTTCGGACACTACTTCTTTTATGGATAATAAAACAAGAAAAATACATGTTTCAACTTTCAACACACACCCTCTTTGTATCTTTATTTTCTCTATAAAGAAAGATATAGAAATGATGTATAACTAGTGATGTGAAAATAACAATACCCTATTGGTACTATAGCATGAATACTTATTTCTTAATCTGTGTATGTCGTGGGTGTTTGTAGGGATTCACTTACTTAAGGTATGTTAGTATGGGGTTTTATGGATCGGTTTTATTTGTAAAATTGTATTGAAATAAGAATAAATAATGAAAATAGCAAAAGTGATTTTCTAAAGCTCGATATCATAACGTTATTTTTAAAATTGACTATATATATCTATATTATATATAATTAGTGGTCATTGTTGGGGAATTTTTTCCACGTGTCAACCTCTGGTAGGAGGCTTGCAGAATAACCTCAACATAATTTGCCATAATTGGTCATTCATAGAGAAAGCTTCAAAAGTAACGTTCTGTGTATTGGGGACCTTTTGGAATGGGCTGAGTCAATGCTTAAAGCCTGTTTTGGAATTCCTATGCCGCTTTTAAAATTCATATTCAAATTTTAAACTTATAGCTATTTCCAATGCAATATGCAAGCAGGTACCACTCAATAATCACATTTTCATTTTCAGAAATGTTTTTCTTACGTTGGGTTTCACAACTATACGGGGCAATCACATTTTTTTCTTCTTCAAATTTTGACTTTCTTTTAAAAAAATAATTTTTTTTTAAGTATGTGCAAATATCTTGTAAATCAGGTATAAATATCTGGTTAATTCAGTTCATTATCTGGTTAATGAGTTTTTTTAGAAATATATTTTTTATTTTTTATAAAAAAAGTCAAAATTAAAAAAAAAAAAAACTGCATTACTGAAGCAGTACAGTAGTGCTACTGAACGAGTTGTTCTTCCTCTCCCTTCAGTGTTCCCACGAAGATTGAAGAAGATTTACGCAAATCTCTTCCTCTCACTACGATATTCCCTCCCTCCCTCCCTCTCGTCGTCCTCCATTTCTCTGCTACGCAAACATCATGATCTTCTCTTACAACCTTCTTGACCTCATTGGGTTCCAAAAGGCTTATGGGTAATTTATCTTTATCTTTCTATTTTTTGTTGGATTATAGAACCACCCGGTTCTCATATCTGTTGCTACCTTTTTCTGTATTTTTCTTCATTGTTATAAGGTACAAGCTTTTGGTCTGTTGGTGGTGGCTGACATAAGTAAGGAAGAATTTTTGAAGATACAAGTAAGTAAATCACATCCTCCATTTTTTTGTTGTTCAAAGCCTCTAGCTTTTTCATTTGAACAGATATTCAGAAGCCTATGATATACTTCTTACTCGGTGTATTTTTTTGCAATTGATATCAGGTACAGCTGTCAGATTTGCACTTCATATTGCTAGGTATTTGACACCCCTATGCCTTGATTTTATCTCTCTGATTTTTTATTGGTGCTAATATATGGGAATAACAATTCATAGAGCATTCTGATCATCGATATAAGCTAAAAGCAAGGGAAAGGTTTAATCAAGTCAAAGCAAAACCATTTATTAAAAAAAAAAGTCAAAGCAAAACCAATCTACATAACCATGGCATAGAAATATACCACCTGGTTGGGAGTCTGAAAGCATAGGCAAAAAAACGTCAGAGTAGATTTCTTTTAGTTTAAATTTAGATGCCTTCCGCAATTGTTATAGTTGCACTAATTAGATAAACATGAAACCATTAATGGTAAAAGGAGCTTACCTAACCGCACCATAACCAACTGCCTCTGCTGTTTGCCTAACATTTGTGATTGTATCGATTTGATTCCAAATCATTGCAACCATTGATTCCTATTGTGGTTATAGGATATGCTGCAAGCATGGTAAAATTTTACCCTACATATTGGATATGCTGTAAACATGAAACTATGTTGTGTTTGTTTTTTATGGCAGAGCACATCACTTTTTGTTGCATTTATGTTCTTGATAGGGATTAAGAACTCAATTCTCAGAAGACTGCTCAGGAAGAAGACTCCAAAGGTTTGCCATTGATCAGGTTGCCAATCTCATGAGTTGTATCATTATATCTTCAAGCATTCTGGAAATACTTGTTGGTTAATTGTAAATGAAATTGTTGATGAAATTTCCTTCTCTGAAGCATTGGAATAAAAATGCAAAAAGAGGATTTCAACTTCAAAGTCTAAGGGTGGATTACTGGATTTTTGAAAGACTGGAACAAGAAGGCCTGTGTGACTTGGCCGTTGAAAGTTTGAGCAACTAAGAACACCAGCAATAAAAAATGAATAGATGTTGTGAATTGGTTTTGATAATTTCATGTGGCAGGGAATATTAACTACCTTCTCTCAAAGTAATGGAGAGTATAAGTATGATTATGCCACTGTCCCATTTCTAGCTGAGGTTTTTAAGATAAATTAGTGCTAACCGTTTTATTTATTAGCAAAAAAGTTTTGATTTTTAATCACATTGGTTGGTGGGTTTATCATATGGAAGGAATGTCAAAAGTCATCTTTGCCAAAGATGACTTCAGAGTGGAAAACTGTGACTTTGTACCCCATTCCTTCAATTATATATCTGATTCCCAATAATATTCAGTTTGCTTCTCTCACATATGTGGAAGTGATAAATGGCAATCTAAAGATTTTAAGAATTTCAGCGGTCAGATCTCTGATCTACAGGTATAAAATGTTTTCATTTCACTGTTAGAAGGCTTTAGAAGCTTGCCATTCCATTTGATCTTTGTTATAGCTTTTGAACTTAGATCTCTCCTTTAGAGTGGATGCATTGAACAACCCTCCCTGCCAAATCCTTTCTTTTAGCTTTATGTATGTTGTTTGATAGGTTGCCTCACAGAACGGTGATGTGCAGTTGGCATATTTTGTGGAAAGTGAGTTTTCGGGTGATGTTGCAGTTAAGATTTTTTAATTATTTTTTTAGTACAATTGTAAGGGATTATACATAATTGTGTATTATGTATTGCATTTGGCAACAGCTGGTGGGTTCATTTTCCTATCTTTTTTCTTGACTTTTCCTAAATATTATTTTATTTAAGGCCTATCTCTACTTTGTCCTTTCTTTGATGGATGAAGACTTATGTCATGGTAATGATTATGAAAGATAAAAGCATATATTTTATATTTGAATTTTGTGACTATGAATAGTTTTAAAATTTATAAAGCAACACATATATGATTTGGGTGATTCTTTTGTGCTCTACCGTGACTTTGTTTTGTTGGCTTGGATAGGATAATTGTTGCACTCAGAAAATCGAACGAGAAGGTGAGAGCTGAGAAGGAATTGCTGACAAAAAGTTATATAAACAAATAAATTTACACTGATTGGAAAAGTAGTGGAGCAGATGAGGCCTGTGTGTGATTTCTATGAAACATTTTGAGTCTATCAAACTAAATCTGTTTTTATCTATATTTTAGTATAAATTTCTGCTTGATTGAATAATTGTATTAGGATATTGACAGCTGGTTAGTATGATTTGGAATGTGTAATAATCAGCTATCCAAGTGTGCTTGCTTGGGTTTGAAAGCGGCTGATAATCCTCTACCAGTATTAAAAAAGTAACCTAAGGGTCCAAGGGAAAATGTTCTTATAACAAATAATTTGATTCTGCGCTTGCATCATGTTTTAGGAATTCATGGCGTCAAATTTCCTCCTCTTAGGAAAGTTGATGGAGTTGAAGCTCAGCATGAATCTATGGGTGGAAGTATGTCATTTATTTTTAGCTAGGTTGCTTGACCTTGGGCTTATGAACTGATTCAAGGAGACCTTACTCTATATTATTTTAGAACTTTATATGAAAACATAATATGTATGCATGCATGAATGTGCTTTGCACATCCTATTTGTAAAGAAGATACATTTTTGTTGAATCTTTTCATTACTCACCCAAGTTTCCAACTTTTGTCAATAACATGTTTGTCGAGCTTGTTGTATTGAAAATGCATATTCTTTTCAGTGTTTGATGTTGATAAATTTTGTACTCGAAGGTGGGCAAGCCATTGCACATATGTTTGATCATATCATTATTTTTTCAATTCTCATTTTGGTGACTTTCTTGGGTCTGTAGGTGAAGATGCAGTTTCAAAAGTTGGCTTCAGAAGACTATTCAAACATAGAGGTGGAAGAATGACTTTGGAAATGCTTTGGTCCTAAAAATACACTTTTAATGTAAACATCATCTTGCTTTCTAGCTTTAGCGTTTTTGTACAATCATAATTATGCAGTTACTATTAGGCAATTATTGTAGAATCAGATTGTTTGTTGAAACTTTTCATTATGTAAATTAGTCCAATGGGAAGAATATTTATAGTTTGGAAAACATAGACTTAAGCTATTTGGTGTGTCACTTGAAGAGTTCTATTTGATTCCTTATTGCCTTATATATAATATTAGTTTATATAATATATCTTATATCTTATATTATACCTTATAATTATATAATGTAATAATATAATATAATATAATCAGATAATAATATAATAATATTATATATATAATATAAAGACAACAAAAAATTGTTCATATATAACCCGTGCATTGCACGGGACCAGATATTAGTTAATATTACAATTTCAAGTTGGAAATGGATCCTCTCTTAGTCTAGCAGAACTGGTTATGGTCCTGTTGGAGAGAGAGACATAATTTTTTTTTTCCCATACCCACTCACCATGTATGGTTGTATAACACATTAGTTACGCTTTCAGTAGGATCATATGATGTTCTTTTTTCTTTTCTTTTTGATGAATATATCATGTTCTTTCAAAAACAGTATAGAATCCAAATCCCTTGTTAATTATAGTTAGTTTAGACTATCGATACTTCAAACAAGGATGGTAATTATATTAATTGTATATAACTAATTTAGAGTGCAAATTAATAATAATATAAATAAAATATAAGCTAAAACATACTTTTGGTCCTTTATCTTTTGGTGAAATTTGTTTTTGTCCTTTATCTTTTAAAAGATTCATTTTGGTCATTTATCTTTCAAACGTTACATAAAATGGTCTTTTCTGTCATCTCCCTTCCAAACTCTGTTAGTATCGTGTGACGTGGCTGTTAACTCCCCTCATTGGCGCATGACATGGCAAAAACATAACGTGGCATGAGTCTCTTTTTGTTACAGTTGGGATCTATCATCTCCCAAATTAAAAGGACTCCTTCTCCCCCAATTCTCCAAATTAGAGTTCTTCATCTCTCAGCAACCTCCATGGATTCATCTTCGTTTTCGCGCAAGTATAGGGTAAACCCAACAAGAAAATAGTCAAAGTGCCCTTTTGCCAAACAAAATAAAACCCACAAACATAAAAATCTCCCTTCCCCGCCATTACCTACACAAAACCCCATAACAGCAACCACAAGCAATCAGACAGAAAAACAAAATAATGAGAGAAAAAAAATATGCGAACGTACCTTTACTGATGACAAAATGAAATGGACAGATCCAATCTCTGTCTTCTTCCTCTCCTCTGCAATGGACAAGTTTTTCCTCTTTCCCTCCCTTTGCAACGTGACCTTTGAGTTTTCCCACCAAGCAACGTCTCGCTTAAGTTTTTCCTTTCTTTAATTGTAAAACAAAATAAGATAACAGACCCATTTTTAATAGTTGGGAAATGATGTAGTTTAAGTTAACCTGCCACGTAGGATGAGTAAATAGTGTTAGCTATTGCCACATTGGCAATTTTCGTCAACAGATGGAAGGGAAATGACAGAAAGGACCATTTTGTGTAACGTTTGAAAGATAAAGGATCAAAACGAATTTTCACCAAAAGATAAAGAACCAAAAGTATCTCAGTCTCTAAAATAATCCTCTAAAAGCAAAAACATTAATGAGGATGAATATTATAACACCCCCTTGGGCATTACCTCGTAAACACATGCGGAAATAAATTAAAAAGGAATTGGTTGGTTGCTTTCGGAAATTCTTTTACTTTAAGTCAAAGAACTTGGGTGTAAAAAAAAAAAACTTTTTAATACTTCGAAAAATGATGCGCACATCACAGTAGTAAGAACTATCTTATACTCATCAACACATATAGACTGATTTTATTCATAATCAAAATCTTCTATAACGTACAGGTTTCTCCTGAAAATACTTCATTATTCACAACAGAATTGCAAACCATATAAAGGTTTTCAAAACACATACACAGACTTTCTCAAAAACACACAATCCAAAGAAAATCCTAAGCTGGTGGTCACTCTACAAGATATCTACTGGAAAGACCTCCACAATTCTCACCATTATCACTAACTTCTCCAAGGATCTAGAATAATATCCCCAAGTGAAGCTAGGGACTCCTCTGCACCATCTGTACTCGTGTACTAAGGTACAACAGCAAAACCAGAAAAAACAGATATATGCAAGAGTGAGATACAAATATATGGATTTAAACACGATAACTACATGCGCGACACCAAATAAATAGCATATACACAGATATATACAATGTATGAAATTTCCAAACATAAACAAAATAATTTATCAAGGGATTTTGTATTAACCTTACTTTATTGTCTTGGCCGAACCTAATACCTTGTGGTTTAGTGTTCTTTGTTGATTTTTAACTTATAATCTTGTGTTTGTAACCCTAGACCTCTATCGTCAAGTAAGCGAGGACGTTCGTGAATTACCCTTTCCAAGCATCCAACCTCTTAACTTCACGGAAGGTAAGAGGGGATTGCCTAGAGATATTCAATGACTATATGCATGTGTGTATGTGTTTACTTGAATGATTTGAATATTGTTATGATATTGAACCGATACTTGAATGACTTGTTTACTTGAACTATTGTGATTATTATTTGAAGTTGAATCTTACTTGTTTTAAAGTATGGTGCATATATGTGATGAACTGTCATTGACTGTGATATTGTTGTTGAGAATATATTGGATTAAAAGCCTTAATAAGCCTTGAATAGAACTTTGAAAGTTTTGGGTTCATTTATAACAGTTCCTTGCTTAAAGTGCTTACTTCAGGAGAATAAGATCTTGTTTTTAGAAAAGTGATTTCAAGTCAATAGAAACTATCTTTTTGCGGTCTAAGGCGTTGTGATTGAGCACTCGGACTGCGTGTCCTGTGTTTCTTCAAGTTCAAGTGATGGGGAATTGTGAATAGTCGTTAGCCTTGAGCTTCGACAGCGAAAAAGAGTATACACAAAGCAACCTTGATAACGGAAAGTTTTTATTCATATGCATTTCCCCTCAGCAGACGTGCTTAAGTAAACCAGATACAAGGTGGTATCTGAGGGTCAGTCCGATGCCCAGTTGGAGGCATTCGAGACGTTGTGCATCCAACTCTTTATTACTTCTACGATGAAACGGTGTTGTTATCTCATGAGATTAAGTTAGAGCCTGATATTGAAGTGTCATGCATAACGCCAATGGAGAGCCGATCCGGAGGATTCACTCGGTTGAGACTCGGACAGTGACACTTCCACCTCCCTGGTTGTATCTTCATACACTGCAGCTAGCTGGCCTTCTCCATCCACACGTCGAGCCGGCAGAGCCCATGGAGGAAGAGCTCGAGGAGGACAGAGTACCATCCCCAGGACCCCGGTGAGGAGGATGTTCCGATCGACGACGATGGTGAGGTCATCGACCCGGAATCTGACATCTCATCTGGCGGGAGTGTTTGCGGCCACTCGGATTGCAGGAGGCACTGGTAGTTTGTCGTCGGTTTTAAGGCCCTATTTTGTACTAAAATTTAGTCCTACTGGGACAGTTATATATGTATGTGTGTTGTTTCAGTTCATGTTCTGAGTGTTCATCACTTCTTCTTTCGTTTAAAAAAAAAAAAGGGAGATTTATGAGTACCACTTTCAGTAATACTTTTTATAAAGGAGGTTTATTTATGTTGCTGCTGCCATAGCTCTCCAGACCAATCAAGGCAGAGAGGAAATGTTATCAGTGTGGAGACCCCAACCATCTAGCCGATACCTGTCCAAAGAAGGATACAAAGTGTTTCAACTGTGATCGTCATTAAAATAATGCATGACACCTCAATATTCCAACATCTAAAGTTTATACTTAATCTCCGGAGATCCCAACGTCACATAAATGAGCTGATCAAGCTCGATTGCCAAATAAGGCACACCGTATTAACCATAGCACTGTCCAAAACTAGGCACAGTGATCACCGTTTATGGTTTCATTGTCCATCAAGGCACAATGATACACAGTCTTGAATACCTTGTCCATCAAGATACCCAGATTAACACCGTAGACACGTCTGCCGTATAATGCATGTAAAACATTTTATTCTACGTCGCTTTTCTTTTTGTTCATTATTTCTTTGTCGAAGCTCAAAGGCTCACGACCATCTCAACTTTTAAACATTTAAGTTTATCTTTCAATTTCAACAATAGGACACAAAGTCTGAATGTGCAAATCACGAAGTTCTAGATCATTGCACCAGTCTTAGATTCGTAGATTATAGCGCACAAAAATCAACACAACTTTTATGTGACATACAGTCCACAACTTCAACTTTACGACACACCGTCCACCACTTACATTATAGAACACTAGAATCCCGATGTCTCAGATACTAGGTTCTTTAAAATTATTTTTGTTCTGTGAAACACAAATCCAAAACAAAACTTCCACAACTCATCCAAGTTGTTGGAAATAACTCGGCTGAGTAAAACTCTTTTACATAAAATCTTTTGCCGTTTTGAAATTCATTTATCAAACCTTCAAAAAATCGTAGGAAAAATCATTTTCCTTATTTAAAATTATTTCCCAGAAAACCTTATTTTCTTGAAAAAGAAGTCAATTTTAAGAATAAATTTCTGTTTTCAAATAAATAACACAGTTTTTCTAAAATCTTCCCTAATTCTTTTCGAAATTACACGTCGTTTGGTATTTAAAATCATTTAAAGTCAAAATTGACCCTTTTAAAATAAAATAATTTTCTCAACATGAAAATTAAATTATTTTTGAAAATAAACTTTTTGTAATAACTTTTTACTTTATTTTAGAATTTCTTTTATAAAAATCAACGTCACTTAAAAATTTTTTACGGTTACGTCCTCACTATTACTCACACAGATCACTGTTACGTCGATAAATCATTAAATAACCTTATTTTAAACTATTTCTAAAATTTTTTTCACCAAATTAATTTTAAATATTCCTCTTAAAGCTTTTTGAGGGTTTTATCTCAATAATTAATTTAGCACTGACCACTGTCAAGCTTTTCAATCAACAAATCAATAACAGTAAAATTTCCACATCACAATTATAGCATGCCTCAAAGCTATAAAACATATCACACAGATAAATTATTAAAAGCAGATAATTAAAACAGAAAAATTAAAGCTAAATAAAACAACTAGATAACATGAACTTGAACAACCACAACAACTAAATTAAATTATACAGACCACTCACGGATAACATATAGCTATCGGGAAAATCCCTCAGGTAAACTCCCCTTACCTCTTTGGAGTTTCTCAAACTTTCTTTTCTTGAACAAAGTTCTAATTCCGCAGTACAATGTACAACGATCACACCAAAAACACTTATCCTTCATCAAACCACAACCAAATTAATCAACATCAAACAATTACAACACATAAATCTTATGGCTAGGGTTCGGCCATGACTAATTAATTAGGCTAGAGATTTCAAAATTTCACAAATTCTTAGATTAATGATCCTTAAGTATTAGAATGACAAGATCAATGATCATAACTCAAAAATTAAAAACAAAATCATCTAACTCAAACAAGAGCTAGGTTTCGGCCTTCATTAGAAAAATAGACTAGAGATTTTAAAATTTCTCAAGCTTCTAGATTCAACAACTACGAGTATTAGAAAGACTAAATCAAGTGTTACTTCACAAAAATGGAAGCAAAACCCATAACGCCCTTTGAGCTTAGTTTCGGCCAACAATTGCTAATGGAGTTCTTGAGAAATTTTAAGTGAAATGAAGAAGATGAAGTAAGAAACACAAAAATGACTAAGTATGGAGGTTATGAAAGGTAGGGCCGTGGGTTTCAAGGGCATTTAGGGTTAGAATTAATTCATTTAAGGACAAATTACTAATTTCACTTATGGGCTAATTTGTGATTTAATTAAGATTTAAGGACAATTTGGTAAATTCAACCCTAATGTAATCATCACCATGGTGACTCCCACCTTGACTCACCATGGTGACTCCCCACCTTGAGTCATCATGAGTGACTCATGGTTCTCATCCATTAGCGAGTCCCGGAAAATCCCATTTTCAGCTCCGTCATTCCCCCGATTTAATATATCGCCCGAATAATATATATTATTTCACTTTTAAGTGAAAAATATCAAAAAAACTAAAGTCGTTGGAATAACAATATAAAACCTAATCATTTCGTTCACGAGTCAAAATTAGGTTTTATGATCAGTAAACTTTTACTATCAGTGAAAACATAGACCGGGTCTCGTCTAAATTTTCAACCAAAATTTTAACCGTAATTCTCTACGATAAAGTAGAGTACAAACATGATTTTGATTTATCCAAAATCATTTTCTAAGCCTCAGATAAAAATATAAATATTTACATATTTATATACCGATATTAGAAACCATTGAAAATCGGGGTGTTACAAATATGGAGAATGTAATTATTTAAAATTAAGGATTATGAATAGAGATATTGGAGTCCCAATAGGTTCATCCAAGTTTTTTAAACCAATACCATATTGACTCTAGGAGTAAGTTTTGCACACTTAAATTAATGGATAATTTTTTGTAGAATGCAAATTTTAATCTTGTGACATTTTATTTATAAAACGTGAAGCGAGGGATGTGGAACTGCCACATCAAGTCATCAACCCATCTTCCATTGTTCCTTTAAACTACCTTTTGTTCAAGCTTCAATCGTCAATCCAACTTATAAGTTCTTTTTCCTTTTATCTAGGTCTTAACGAGTAATCCACCTAGCAACCCATAAGTTTTTTTTTTTTTTTTTAATCTTTTCAACCCTATCTTAGAGAGAATTCTAACTTGTAAACTCTTTATCCTTTTGTTTAGTCTTAGCATGCAACCCATCCTGCAAGCCTTTTGTATTAAAGCTTCAATAATTGGCCTAGATTTTTTGGCTTCTTTACTCCTGTAAGGAGAAACTAGACAGACACTTTTTAAAAAAAAAAAAGCTATTGCAGAAAAAATAGCTTATTTTAAGAATAATAATGTGTTTGGAAATTTGGTCAATAGGAAGTACAAGTGATTTTGATAGAAGCTATTGTGAGTAGCTTCTTCATCCCAAAAAAGTGATTATGAGGATGTTAAAAGTGGTTCCAAACACCAACTAAATTACATATCATCCCTTTGAGGTTTTACTAAATGATACACAACCCCAAACTTATCTATAAAAATTACACTTCATCTCATTGATCTTGTTAATTGTAAACTAAGTTAATAGATTCCAACAGAATCTTTTTAATCTTACTATATCCTTGAAATAACTAGCAGATAGAGTGGTTAACAAAATTAAAATTTAAAATAAAAATAATTTAAATTTTAATAAGTTTCAGATCAACACAATGTTTTGTTAAGGTTTGGTTTCTTCAATCATGGTGAGCAACCTACATCAGAGTCAATTGTTGTAACTACATAAGAAATTAAAGGAAAAGAGTAGCTGAAGTAGTATAACCAAATACCACCAAAAAGTTGATTCATTTTCTAACTCACCACTGTGCTTATTTTAGCACATGTATTTGCTCTGTTTTTAGATACTTTTAACCTACTTTTCTTTTTCTTTTTTTCCCTTTAAATAATGGAACAGAGGGCTAGAAGCCAAACAACTGTTGAAGGTATTCTTGGATCGAGCCAAGCTAGACCTAGTCAAGCTAGACCAAGACAAGCTGGAGGTACCAAACTAATAAGCTTGTGTGGAAGGTATGAAAAAGAGTAGCTAAAGTAGTAAAACCAAATACCACCAAAACGTTGATACATTTTCTAACTCACCACTATGTTTATTTTAGCACATGCATTTGCTTTGTTTTTAGATGACTTTTAACCTGCTTTTCTATTTTTTCCCTTTAAATAATGGAACAGAGGGCTAGAAGCCAAACAACTATTGAAGGTATTCTTGGATCGAGCCAAGTTGGACCTAGTCAAGCTAGACCAAGACAAGCTGGAGGTACCATAATAGTAAGCTCGTGTGGAAAGTATGATAGATCAGAATTTGATGCTTTTCTGGCTAGTTGTTGTTTGTGTTTTTTTTTTTTCAATTTTAATTGTTAAACTGAGTTATGATGTCCTAAAACTAGTAGTGTGACACCCTCTACCCCGCATATATTTATAAAGCATAAATTAAAAAGATATAAATATAAAAACATGCATATCATTTATTATAAAATGAAAACCATAGGTAGAAAGTACCACATTGTAACAAAACATAAACAACGCGGAAATAAAAACATAACATGAAAAACATAAACAACCCCGATATCATATTACAGAGCTGGTATAACCAAAATCCAGAAACATCGCGGATAACAAACTAAAACTAAAGATAAATCCTAACTACGAGTAGTGGCTCCTCAGAGTCACTCCTCAACAAGCTGCTCACCGTCTTCTCCATAACAAAAAGGTACATGCAAGACAAACAACAAAAGATAGGGAGTAAGAAACATGTATATAAACATAACTGCATGGAAGCAGTTAGCAAGATGAGCATACATCATAACAATAACATATTATCACAAGTCAATATACATAACACATTTACATCATCCATAACAATAACATCAATATATGCTATGCAGTGCAACACTACTCCACTACTCTATTATGCATATGGATCCAATCTACCTCAGGAAGTCAACTTCGGAGTTACATATCCACATTGGCCATTAAGCACCAATGCCGGCAGTTCACCAAAACATGGGTGAACCTTTTGGATAGTCGACGCACCTTACTCTCGGATGCGCCAGATCGCCTTACTCCCGGACGACCTCCCCTGTGTTGAATATCCCTCACTAACATCTCCAATGCATGAATGCATGAGGAACAACTACACACAATCAACAATCACCACCTCCACTTGGGCCAGTAGCCTACCCAAGTTTTATCACTATCAACACCTCGACCACTTGGCATCGAGGTCCCCTTGGCCACTAGGCACCAAGGTTCAACGTTAACAACACCTTGAAGCATCAAGGCCCCCTTGGCCATTTGGCACCAAGGTACAACAACGTGCGGTAAACATCATTAACGACTTAACCATCTTTATGTTTGTGTTTAATTACACTTATTAAGTCTTCATTGGATTATCTAACTTGTCTTTGCTTCGTTGGGTGTCTTATTATCATCGTTGGGAACGTTTAGGGACGAAACACCCTTGTTTCTGTCTTTTGCGTTCTGTTCTGCACAGGGGATCACGATCGTGTTTTGTAACACCCCCCTTGGGCTTTACTTTGTAACACGTGCGGATAAATCAAAACATTAATTCGCTGGTTGCTTTCGGAAAATAATATTTTCTTAAGTTATAATCTTGTTTCAAAATGGTGATACAAATTTTTTCCTTATCTTTTCTTTTTCGACAACCACATCAACAACGTAAATATAACCGTATAGGAGTAATATGTATATAACCATCTTACAACTATATTGCGTCATACTGTTTTCACACCTAGACCTTTATAAGTATAGGTCCCCTTATTGAAAATCACAACATACTTGAAACAAACCTAAGCTGGTCACACCTAACTACAGACATAACGGTAATAAGTAAACGTCGGCATACTCCGAGCTAAGCAAACTTCTTCGGATAGTCATCACATCCCTTGAGTGGTTTCATCTGGACTCAGATATAACACAAGTAGAGAAACAACAATAAAACACATGCAAGAGTGAGATTCCAATAACTGGATTTAACACGACAACTACATGCACGACACAACAGACACATATACATTCATGCATTTTCCATAAGTAAACAAGTACTCTATCCTGGGTTTCATACCCGATCACAGTCTGTTGGAAAACAATGCATGAACACTTCAACTTTCAACGTCTAACTTTTCACTTAATCTCCGAGATCCCAACACCAACTAAATGAGTTGATCACACTCAATTGCCAGGTACGCTAGGCACAACGTAGCCCGAATGTATCAGACATAGGACGTAACAACAACGTAGCCCGAATACCCTACCATTAAGGTACCAGACATAGAACAACAACGTAGCCCGAATACCCTATCATTAAGGTATTAGACATAGACGTGGGCACGTCTGCCAATGCAATGCAGATAAAAACATTTTGTTCTCATTCTTTTCTTTGTGTTCGACTTTTTATCGTTAACAAAGGACACGAAGTCCGAGTGCTCAATCACAAAACCTTAGACCTTGCAATCAGTCTTGGGTTCGTGGTAATAAAAACAATATTCTCTATTAACAACGTTCATCACAACGTGCAACAACGGTACGTGCAACTACGTAACACGGATCAAAGATCTTCGTGCTTATAATTAAGAAACACCAGTATCACGACGTCTCAGATACTAGGTTTACGTTAACACTGTTTTCGTTCGGTGAAACACAAAATCAAAACAAAACCTCCGAAACTTATCCAAGTTGTCGGAAATAACCCGGTATATAAAACTAGTTTACAGAAAATACGTTTACGTTGGAAATTTCGTTTTACAAAATCAACAAATCACTTGAAACTCATTTCCTTCTGAAAATCTTTTTCCTAGAACTCTAACTCTTTTAGAAAGATCCATGTGTGAATGATTACTGCTGTTTTTAAGAAACTTTTTCTAAACATCAATATTTTTCCTTAAACATTTAATATAAATTTTAAAGCTTCTTAAGATTTTATCTGGTTAATTGATTGTGCACTGACCAATGTCAGGCTTCTCAAATCTCAAACAAACATTTCATAACAATATTCCCAGGCAGATCATGCATCACAACATCATTATATAACTGCAATTAAAACACTTAATCCTCAAATAAATAAACACGGCTATACCTATCACAACTTAAAACCAGTCAATCAAAACACCACAACCACAGATAAATATATAGACCAACCACAGATAGCACATAGCCATCGATAAATCCCTCAGGCAATCCCCTCTTACCTCTTGAAGACTCAAGCTTTCGATTAAAAAACGTTGACACGAATCCAGAAACGGCGACACACGTACAAGCCACACGTCTTTATCCTTCAACATTCACAACTCACCAATCAAAATCAAACAAATACAATCACCTAGACACTAAAGATAGGTCACGGCTCACTAGGGTTTTTGTGACTAAAAATTTCCTAAAATTGTTTAAGCCTTTGGATTAATGATCCTTAAGTACTTAAGCCATAAACCATGATTATTTGACAAGAATTTTGAATCAAATTCTCCTAACCCACATAGTTAGGGTTTTCAGCCAAGACCATTAAAATTAGCTAGGGATTTCAAAATTTCAACATACTCTTAGATCCATGACCTTAGAGTAGTGTTGAGTTAAGATAAATGATCATAAGTTGAAAATGAAACAAAATCTTTCAACTCCTCAAGAACATAATTTCGGCCATGAGTACAAATATGGCTTAGAGATTTTCATTTGATTTAAACAAGCATGGATTCAATACCTATATGAGCCATAAGATTGAATCAAGCAAGACTAGTCTAAAAAAAAATGACAAAGTCCTTCCCCCACAACAAGTTAGGGTTCGGCCTCAACAAAATAAATAGGCACGAAATTTTTGTTTGATGTATCCTCTTGGATCTTAAATATAGAGAGGATAATAGGATCATAGAAATTGGTTTTCACATTTTTAGGATTTTTTCTATGATTTACTATGAATTTTCAAAGTTTCTAGATCTAGAAATTGAAAATCATGAACAAGGCTTTAAAACATGAAACAAATGAAGAACATGATGATAATTAAGTGAGGAGAGCATGGTATACCTCTTGGAAATGAAAAAGGAGCAAGGGATCACCAAGTTGTTTCACAAAATAAGCTTATGGAAACTTAGAGTTTTTTGTAAAAATGGAGGAAAGCTTCATGATGAAGATGATGAATGCCTTAAATAGAAGTGAAAATGGGCCTCTTGGCTGCCTAGGGTCGTGGCCTCTCTTAGGGGAAAAAGGGTCCATGGCATAAAAATTTAAGGACAAAGGTGTAATTTCACTTAAGGCAATTTTGTGATTAAATGGCAACTCAAGACAAAATGGTAAATTCCCCTCAAAAGCCATCATTACTAAGGTGAGTCACCCATATGACTCACCCCTTGTGAGTCATCACTTGTCTCCATCCATTGAATGTCGGATTTTGTCTCTGCAACGTCCGTTTTCGGCTCCGTCGATTACCCGGTTAGGTTTTTCCGTCTGATTTTCGATCGAAAATTCTCAAATTAACCAAACTCGTTGGAAATATGTTTTAAACATAATCCATTTCGTTCACGAGTCAAAATTAGGTTTTTCTGATCATTAAAATCTTACTGTCAGTGAAATTACCGACTGTTTTCTGTCTGAACTTTTTCCAAAATTCATCCGACTGAACATAATATTTCATTTCTGATCAGATATTTTGGAAAGTAGAATTCCTCACGGATAAAATATATAAAAATCTAAAAATTCAGTTTTGGATCAAATTTAGGGTTTTCTGTCGGTATACAAAATTATACTGTCAGTAAAAACACAGACCAGTTTCCGTCTGATTTTTAAACCCAAAATTTCACCGTATACTTATAAAAATAAGTATAACATGAATATGACTTTGGTTTTCCCCCAAAATCATTTTCTAAGTTTCAGATAAAATATAAACGTATTTATATAATTTCCGAAATTAGAAAGTAGTGAAAAGTCTGGGTGTTACATGTTTCCCCCAGCACGGGCGTGCTGACTTTAATTCAAGCACAGTCGTGCTGACTTTTGAGCACGACCATGCTTACTGGAGCATGACCGTTCTGTTTCTAGGCAGAAGGGTTGGGAACCCTTGCTAGGCTTCCTAGGGCATTCAAAGATCAATCCTATTGGCTTTTACTAACCATCAACATCAGTTTCATTACTCTTAATTAATCTTCATGTCTTGTACTTACTGGGGAATTAATCCTTTAATTCCAGCTTTATTATTAGAGTGTGTTTGGGAAAGCTGGAAAAAAAAAGATTATGCTGATAATCAATTTTTGTATAATCGATTATTGTGATAATCGATTATAATCAGAATCTGTTTTTGTTTGGGGACTGTTTGCTGAAAAGCGGTTTTAAGATAATCTATTTCGTTTGGATGGTGCAAAAAAAATCACCTTTATATAATAAATTACGAAAAAGGGTTTGGAGTTATTTGTATAATTTAATAATATTTGTTTAGAAGGTAGTTTTATAGGGGTAAACAGGGAAGAGAGTTTTGAGAATGAAAAATAATCAAATCACAATAATCTTAAGCTAGAAAAAACTAGATGGCATAAAACAACTTTTTTTCCCCTAAAAAAAGCTTTTTTATAAATTTAAGTAAAATGCCAAACATAATAGATTATCTATGAAACAGCTTTTAAGCTAAAAAACAGCTGAAACCAGAGAAAATAATCTTTCCCAAACATATTCTTAAAGTACCTAAAATGCTCAAGAATCAATCTTGGGGCTTAGACTAAACCTTTGAGCAATAATCTCACTTCTCTATACTACGGTTCAAGTCTTATGAACAATTGAGAATTTATCCCTTAATTCTTAAACATCATTATTATCGTCTTTTAATGTCTTATTAACATCGTCATCATCTCACAACATCAACCAACAACCAAGTCATTCATTTATGACAATACCATCATCAACATTCATCCATAATCATGAATAGCATAATCAAACCAAAAACATCATTCATGGCATCATCAATCCAAACATGGCATCCTCAAATACAATTCATAACTAAGCATACCAATAACAATTAAACATGTATAATCATAATCAGGATAGTAAATAGCAAACAATAGCGTCATGTGTTAATCCTTCATCTTACGCTACCCCCAATGCCTACGTGTTCATACTATCCCTTCTCCTCATACCTGGTATGAAGATTCCCACTGCGACAACGCAAGCAAACTATCCTCGTTCCCTCTAGCGGCTCGACGAGTTCCTCAAGCCTTGGCCAACAAAAAAGGGCAAATATTAATCTCAGATTCAAGCAACAATGAATAAGAGATTAATAGAGGGAAGAACACGTTACCTTAATGGCACTAACGCGCTTAACTTCTCTCCCAAACGGACTCAAGAACACCAAGAACTTCAAAGGGTTCAAGGGAAGGAAAAAGGGAGAAGTTTTTGTCACACTAGGGTTGCCTAAAGGGCCAATATGAGGGTTTGGGTCGCAACCCTCACGGAACTCTCATTTTTATAAACTCTGACACTGAGCCCGGCTGTGCTCCCACTAAGCATGGTCTTGCTTAACTCGAGCACTGGTTCGTGCTCGTTTAAGCACAGGCAGGCAATTTTCACGTCACTAGGGCCCGTTTTTCGACACAGCCTACTCCCCCTAAGCACGGCCGTGCTTGTGGCTCAGGCAGCCACAAGACACACGCCTAAGCACGGGCATGCTGATACATGAGTACGGTAGTGCTCATGCATCAGAAAGGAATTTCCCGCTTTGAAATTCCACTTAGCCCTTTGTAACATATATAAAACATATAACATCGTTTAAAGACTTTATATGAAAAACGGAGTGTTACAATTAGTATTTTGGCTACAACAAAAACATTTATTCCTTATCATGGTACTTTATAATTTCATATACAAGTTTGTGTCATTTGCATTTTGATGGTCTAATTTTAGTAGGACCATGGTTGTTATGAACTATTAATAACTTTATTTATGTTTGGTGTGCTATGTGCTCTATGGGTGTTAATTGTTGTATATTGTTTTTTCTGTAACTATTCCATTGGATTTTTTCGAAGGCTACTTTTATTTGATGTATATTGTATTTGTGCATGTCATTATGTCTTCTTAGTGAAGACCTATTCTTGTTTTTTGTTCCTAGGCAAAACTGGTTCGATGGGCTGTGGTGGGTGATGACTTTTTAATAAATCTCGGTTGGCATCCTGGTGTATTTTCAGTGACTTGTATCTGTTTCAATAATTTTTCATCGTATTTTAGAATGTTATTTTGTTTTCTAGTTTGTAATTTGAGTAGAAAAGAGATAAAAACATGCATGTGGAGAATTATTTCTAAGGTATACATGGGATCATAAAAAAACGAGTAGTATAGAATTAACGTTCTGGAGGGTGTTACCTAAGGTGGTTATGATTATTTTAAATTTCATTTAATTTATAATAATAATAATAATAATAATAATAATAAATTTTAATCCCCTATATAAATTATTTTTTGAGCCACCAAACGGCTAGGTTAACTTACTAACAAAAATTTGTATTTTTATTTTAAATTTTAATTTGGTTAACCACTCTATCTAGTTATTTCAAAGCTACTAAGGTTAAAAAGAATGTTTCATTGGAATCTGTTAACTTAGCTAATGGTCAACAAGGTCAAGGGGGTGGAGTGTAACTTTTAGGTATGTTTTTGGGAATGTGTTTCTTTTAGAAAAATTGACGAATCTTAATTTATAGTTAATTTCTAGTGAAGTTTTTTGTTATTTTTTAGTTTATATTGATATTTTATTTTAGTATTTTTATGATTAAATTTTTTTTTTAGTTTTCTTTTGTTATTTTAGAAAAATAGGAATTTTAAGAGTTTTTGGTCGTTTTGTGAAGCAGAGGGGAACACTTAAGCATTGGCTCCTTCAACGTTTTAGCATCCTAGAAGGCAATCCAAAAGCGTGGCGTTATGAATTCTGGAAAAAAAAATATAAAAGCATCAGTTCGTCAATGGTTTTGAGACATTGATCATTGGAGACGTCAGAGCCAGGAGACCACACAGAGGCTGGGCTTGAAGCTGGGAAGCAGATACTCAAGCTGGACTACTTACCTTCATCTTCTTTGATTGGTTTTCTCTTTACTATTATGTCAGCTTAATTTCCTTTTGTTAGAGGTAGATGAATTTGCCTATATGACTTGTTTCGATATCGGGTTTTAATCTGGATTTTATGGTTATCTGAGTTTAAGAGTTTGTTATTTGTTATCTCATTTATCTACACTTTGAAGTTGCAATTGGAAAATTGGAATTAAGTTTGCTGTTGAGCTGTGCGTGTTTCCTTAGGAATAAGAACACTATCGAATTAGCGTTTTTGAGTTATTGCATTCTTAATGCTCTTGTTAAATTGCTAAAATTTAAGGAATTGAACTAGATTATGACCCACGCGTTGCGCGTTTCCATTTTTTTTAATAGTATTAAATTGGAACTAAATTAATAATAGATGTGATGGTAATAATTTATAGGCAAATAGGTAGATTAGTCCTATACGCTTTTTTATTTTTCACATCGGTCCTATAATTTTTATTTTTTTAAATTGGTCCTACATGTTATGTTTCATTTCCACGTTAGTCTTTTCCGTCAATTTCGACCTAACACCGTCAGTTTTGACTTGATGTGGCTATCACGTTAGTCTGACATGTGGCTTTTGATTTGACTATATAAGGTTGAAATTGACGAAAAGGACTAACGTAGAAACAGAACGTAGCGTGTAGAACCAATTTGAAAAAATAAAATAAAACTTATAGGACCGATGTGAAAAAAAAAACGTATATGATTAATCCACCTATCTTGCCTAATTTATAATTAACTTTAGTATTAATAATTAAAATTTAGGGTTTGAGGTTCCAACCTAGTTGGGATCTCTCTCTATTGTGATGCGTTTGCATGTCTTTTTTGCTTAAAAAAAAGATGTGATGGTAATAAAAGATATTATTTATGTGAAATAGTGAAAAATAATAGAAAACTTGTTCCAAATTACTGTCAATTTATATCATCCTCGTGCTCTGAGCTAAATAAAAGTAAGCATGGTTCTAGCCACAAACGCCTCCTTAGATAAATGAATGGAAGTTCTTTAAGCCTCCTCAACCTCATTTGAGTGTGAAAAATTCATACCCTCATTTGACTTTAGTTCTTTCTCTAATAAGAATGCTTGTGGAAAGTCACAAGGAACAAAAGAAGGAGGGGATTTGGTAGTTCAGGGAAGAAGTAGAGTCAGAGGTGAAAAGGCTAGTCTCAAAGGCGGGGGGAAGAAAATGGAGGGGGTCACAATATCTGAAGAAGATAGCCTCTCTAAGGGACTAATGAACTCAGTCCACTGTATAGGTGAAACAAGTAAGACAAAGAAAGGAGGTATGCAGAAGCTTGGAAAAAGGGCTTTGGTGAAAATATCAGAAAAAGGTCAGAGCCCAAGACAGAATCCAGTCTTTCCAGGTATTTCTATTTCTGATTCACTAATAAAAAATTGTAATGACTTAATTAAGCTAGGAGTTCCTTGTTATCAGAGGACCCAAATCAATCCCATGTACCTGGGAAAATTTGGGAATTAGGATCGCAAATGGGGGTCACTTATGATGGGAATGTAGATAATATTGTTGGGAAATTTAGAGAAATGGCAGAGAGAGAGAGAGAGAGAGAGAGAGAGAGAGAGAGAGAGAGAGAGAGAGAGAGAGAGAGAAACTAGGGATTCAAAACTCAGGTGTTAAGGATGGTTCTAAATGATAGTGAGATCCATTAATATAGGAGGTCTGAGTGCAGGGATAAAAAAGAAAAATGAGAGAATTTGTTAAAGCGGAGGGGTTAGAACTTTTAGCAATTCAGGAAACAAAGGTGTTAGAAGTGAATGATTTTTTGTGTGCCCAACTCTGGGGAAACGAGGAATTTAATTGGAGTTTCTCTCAGGCTAGAGGAAGATCATGAGGCCTTTTGAGTATTTGGGACTTAAATAGGCTATGAAGTATTTTTCTCCTTTTCTGGTAATGGTTTTATTGGAACTTGCTTTGAGAGTGGAGTTAATAAAATTAAGGTTTAATTATTGAGTTGGTCCCTGAACTATTTGGGAGTTTTTAATTAGGTCCCTAAACTAAAAAAATTTCTAATTAGGTCCCTGAACTTATATAAAATTTTCATTGGGTCCCTGAACTAAAAAACTTATAATTGGGTCCCTGAACTTAAATAAAATTTCCAATTGGGTCCCTAAAGTAAAAAAGTGAATATATAAAATATAAAATAATAAAATGATAATGATGAAATTAAAAAAAAAAAATATTGTTTGACATAATAATAAAATGACAAAAGATGAATATGAGAGAAAAAACTCACTATTTAAAATAATAATAATAAAAAATAAAACTTAGTGAGAAAATCTATTGTATAGCAAAATAATTAAATAAAAATAAATAAATCTGAGAGACAAAATTAATTTCTTGAAATGATAATAAAAAAATAATGAAATATGAAATTGTGCTAGAAAATTCATGTGTTTATTTTTTTTACCGTAAAATTCATGTTTGATGAACATTGAATTGCCTATAAAATCGGGTATGTGTGGGTTTTACTCCCAAAAGCATTAATAGTTTCTTTTGTCATTTTTTCACTTAAAGGGTATTTTTGTAACATCACTTGGAGTTTCTTTTGTTTTTTTAAATTGGAGTTGGAGTTAAATCAAATGGCTTTGATGGATATTGAATAGCTTAGAAAAACTATTTGTTGCAGGTTTCATATTATGAACTGTTACTATTTGATGAACATTGAATTGCCTATAAAATCAGGTATGTGTGGGTTTTACTCCCAAAAGCATTAATAGTTGTCGTAAGACTTCCAGGAAACCTCATTTTATAAAACTGTTACATATTAGTTATGTTTAACCATTAAAATACAACTAATGTTTTATTAATAAATATAAGTAGCTTTAATTTTATAAATGGATAAATAGCTATAAAAGTATGATAACTGTATAGGTATTATTTGACACACTCTTTTCTAATCTGAAACCCATTCCTATTCTTCTTTTCACCATAACAGACCTCTTCTTCTTTTCTGCAAGAGACAAGGTAATAATGCCCATTCCTATATTTGATTATGTTTCCATAATTACATAATGAATTTGAGTGGTTTTACATGTGTCCCGACTAACACTTTTTTTTGTCTGCGCGTATCAGCCTGCGATGTTTACATCGTTCTCAGTTATGAAATCTTCAAGTTTGTCTACACCTTATATATTACAATTTTTTTAAAATTGCTACATTTAAAAAAAAAATATTACTCTTATGTATTATTATTTTAAATTTAAATTTTAATGTCTTGACTTTCAAACATATAAATATGGAATGCACTTTTTTTGGGTATATGTTGCATAAAAACTTTTGTGCAAGTGAAGGAAGGAACCAGAGATTACATCGCTTGATAAAATTCACATTGGAAGGACTAACTGGATCATAAAGGTACAAGTGATGAGTATTTAGAAGATTCCAGATTTCAAGAATCCGCTACAAACAAGCTCTATGGAGTTGTTGTTGCTGGATGCAAAGGTAAAAGATTAGATTTTAGTTTTCGTGTGAACCTTAGACTGTATTTAGTATATATTACTCCTCCCCTTCCAATGTTGCCTACTATCACGAAACTTGGCCCTATACAACTATAACTACTTCTCTATGATATCTAATCCATTTTATATGTTAATTTTTTTAAATTATTTAATCCTCTCATTAATAAATATAAATAACAAATATAATTAACAAATTTATTTCCATTAATTCCTTTTGTGGAAACAAAATTCTCTTACTAATATTATTTAAAGGATTTTCGACCAGTTAATTAATACTAAATTCTAGCATTCTACAACTAATACCACATCCGCTAAAACAATTATATTCTGTTAACTTTCTCACTATAATATTTCCTACCAAAAAATTATAACATCTTATATTTAATTTCCATTATATCTTTTGGTATAATACTTTGTCAAATTTATGTGTAAAAGAATAGATTCAATTTCAGCTGACAAAGATACAAGCTACTGTGAAAAGAAGTTTAATCACAACATTCGAGAAATTGGTTGAGGAAGGAGGTTCGTATCACATTCTGCGACACCCTAACCTGGGGTCATCACATAGTTACCCAAAAAGCGGAAAATAAATTATTAATCGCTGGTTGCTTTCAGAAAATAACCTCTAGAATTTTTTTTTAATGAGTCCAAAAACTGGGGGTAAAAATTTTCGTTTACAGTAAACTCATATTGTACATCACCACACAAAGAGATAATCATATTCAGAATAAAGCCGCCAAGGCATACAACTTTTAATAATTAAGTTTCAATTTCCAAAACAGAAAATTAAACCTAAGACTAAAGTGTAACACCAAAGTTACTGACCATTTCGACACACCACCCAACCAAGATTCCTAAGCTGGTTGCCTTACAAGACATCTACTGGAAAGACCCTGCGGTCATTCCCACACTCAAACACCTCTTCAAGTATCGGAACTCATGTTCCCGAGTGAGGCTAAGAACTTTTCTGCACCATCTACTTTCATGTAGACACAAAAGTCAACCCGAAAACCTGATATATTTGTAAGGGTGAGATGCCAATATATGAGTTTATAACGATAATCACATGCACCACATATTCAAGTAGCACATAGTCATGCATAACCATAATAACATAAGATTCTCATAACTAAACAAGTAGTTTATCACTGGGTCTCATACCCGATCATCGTCATTTTAAAAATATGCATGACACTTCAACATTCATCGTCTAACATTCACACCTAATCTTCGGAGATCCCAACGTCTTCAAAATGAGTTGATCAAACTCGATACATCGTCTCATTGGCTAGCTAAGCACAACAATAATACATCGTCTCATTGTCCATTTAAGCACAATGATATGTACATCGTCTCATTGGCAACTCAAGCACAATGATACATACACATCGTCTCATTGTCTATTTAAGCACAATGATAATACATCGTCTCATTGTCCATCCAAGTACAATGATATATACATAGTCTCATTATACATTCAAGTATAATGATACACATACATCGTCTCATTATACATTCAAGTATAATGATACACCGTCACATGATACCTTTTCCATTAAGGTCTCACGTTAAACAACGTCAGGCACGTCTGCCGTAAATGCAAATGTAAAACATTTTGTCCTCGTCATTTTATTTTCGTTCACTATATTCTTGTCGAAGCTCAAAATAGCTTACGACTATTCACCGTCTTCAACGTCTTAAAATTCTCATCGTCTCAACATTTTCACCGTCTTAAAATTCTAACCGTCACACGGATCAAAGATCTTCGTGTTTTATTATAGAACACTGGTATCACGACGTCTCAGATACTAGGTTTATTTTTCAACGCGAACACCGTCCTTTGTTTGTGAAACACAATGCAAAACAAAATCTCCGCAACTTATCTAAGTTGACGGAATAACCTCGTTGAATAAAAATTCATTTATAGAAAATCATTTCTAATTGAAAATTCCTTTATAACATCATCGGTTACTAAAAATTTAGTTTTAAGAAAGGAGAGTCACTTGAGGCTCAAACTTGGTTAAAATAGGTACTGCCGCTTTAGAAATACTTGCCGTCGATACTTTTCCAAATTGCCGTCAATTAGCACTTTTAAAGCCATTTAAGCCAAAACTTAGCTTTTTCCACTCAAACAATTTTCTAAAATCATAATTAAATTATTTTCCACCATTAATTTCATAAAATGACTTTTTATAATATTACGGAATTTCTTACGTAAAAATTAGTAGTACAAAAATAATTTCACGGTTTCGCCCTCACTATGACTCATAGTTCACTTTTACAGTGGTAAATCATTAAAATAATGATATTTTCGAAAATTCCTTATCTTTCCCAAATAATATTTTCCATAAACATTATATTCCAATATTTCCCATAAAACATTGAATATAATTTTATGCAGCGTATTCAAGCTTTTATCCAATTAATTTAATTGAGCACTGACCACTGTCAGACTTTTCAAACAACAACCAACAACATCATCACAGAAATATTTCCAAACAGATCATGCATCACAGCATAATAATATAATTGCAGATAAACAATTAAATGCAAACAACTAACACAGATCAAAATAACAGAACTTAAACAGAATTAAACAAACACCAACAGATAAATAATTACAGACAACACTTGATAACACATGATTATAGGAAAAACTCCTCCCTTACCTCTTGAAGAACTTAACTTCCGATTAGAACTTCGTCGCCGATCCGGTTTCACGCACAACAACACAATCACTCAACCTTCAACAACCATAACCAAACCATCACTAATCAAACAATTAAAACCATCAAAATTCTTCCTACATGGTCACGGCCTCAAGGGTCTTTGTGACTAAAAATTCCTAATCATGATTAAGTTATGGATTAATGATCCTTAACCATCTAAGATCATAGATTAGTAACTAAACAACTAGGTTAAGAATTAAAAATTCCTAACTCACCAACACCTAGTTTCGGCCATGACATGATTTTAGGGCTAGGGATTTTGGTTTGATAAATCAACTTGGATTTATTAAGCATACATACTAATAGGATGTTTATCAAGATCATGGATGAAAACCTTGAATAAAACCCATCAAATCTCTCCCCCCTAGGGTTCGGCCATCAAGAGACATAGAGTAAGAATTTTCATTTTGATTAACTAACATGGAATAGAGTATATAGACATGCATGTCACATGAACTACATGATCATACATGACAACATATGAACAAAACTCCTACCAAACCCATCCTCCTAGGTTCGGCCATAGCTAGTTTATTAGGAAGGAACTTTTTGATTACTACATGCTCTTGGATTTGGATAGTATACATGATATAAAGAACATAGGAATTGGTTTCAACATCATGGGATTTTTCTATAATTAGTTATGAATTTTCAAAGTTAAGAACACAAAGATGAACATGATCAAGAAAGCTTCAAATCAAAAAAATGATTTGAAGAAACAATACTTAGAAGGTTGTGAGGATAAAGAATCACCTATTGGTTTATGAAAATTGGCAAGAAATCTTGTAGCTCCTTCACAAACTTGGCTTCTTTGTGTGAGAGAAAAATAAGAACAAAGTAGAACACTTGAGAGCTTTTGAGAAAGTGTGAGAATATGTGAGAAAGTATGAGAAGAATCATGAAGCTACTTGACTCATCAAGTTTATGAGCAAGCCATGGGCCTTGCGCATTGGGCTTGAGTAAATTCACTTGAGCCCACTTGATTTTAAGCTTGAAAAATGCTTAAGACTTAATACTTTGTCTTGGAAACTTAAGAGTAGAAATTTGCCTCATGCAAAATGAATTCATTACCATAATATTGGGCCCAAAAACTGCAGCCTAAACTTGATTTGGATGAGCCAAAATTTGATTCAATTCACTTGGAAGATTCTAGAAACTAGTTTAGGGACCAAAATGCAAAATAGAAAAAGTCTAAGGACCTAAAGCAATTTCCCTAGAAATTGTCATCATGACTAGTGACTCCATCCATGACATCATCCACATGGCCTTGTCATTTGTGACTCATGGATATTATCCATTAGCGGTTCCCGGAAATCCCGTAATCTGTTCCGCCGTTTACCCGATAAATACAACGCCCGGATAAAATATAATATTTCACTTTTTAGTGAAATATTTCAAAATAACCAAAATCATAGGAAATTAAATAAAAACCTTAAGTTTTTTGTTCACGAGTTAAAATTAGGTCTTCTGAGCAGTATAAGTATACTGTCATTGAAATTCGCAGATCGGGTTTCGCCTGACTTTTCAACCTAAATTTTTATCGTGACTCTCTACGGTCAAGTAGAGTGTAACTATGGTTTCGGATTAATTAAAATAATTTTCTAAATCTCAAAAAAAATATAAACATATTTATATAATTGTCTGATATTAGAAAGCAGAAAAATCGAGGTGTTACACATTCAATGTTTCTCAGTCTCAAAAAATGATCACAAGCTAAGGGCAACAAGCCATAAGTATAAGCTTATTTTTGTGGCCAATACAAAATGTGAAAAAACTGAGGCAAATGATATCCCTACACACTACTTCAGCTTTGAAACTTTTAGTCAGATTTCAAATGGTATGGATGAGAGCCTCTTGATTGGTAAGTAATTGTATTATATACATTACATAAATTGTATTATATATATGTTGTGATGGTACTTCTAGGATGTATGTATTTACCATGTTTCAATAACTTTACCAACTACATATTAACAGATGTCATTGGACATGTGGTTGAGGAGGACAAGATGCAAGAAGTTGTCATAAGAGGAAAGAAAAAGAAGCTTAAAGAGATCGTTCTTCAAGACTTGGAGTAAGATACACGGTTAACATATCATATATTTTACATTGAAGACAACATTTCATAGTTCACTTGAAAGTTATAATAAAAATTTTCTAATGGTTTATGACAGAAGCAACAAGCTAACCTGTACACTTTGGGAAGATTATGCTCAGAAGATACATCAATACCTCGAGAAGAATGATAAAAGTATTTCATGTTATACCTTTACATATTGTCTCTAATGTTTACTAACCCTTTATTGCATAATTGATAACCTCAGGTCAAACAGGTATCTCGAATGCATACAATGGAAACTAAATTATTGATAAATCACAGACTGAAAGAGGATTGTGACTACAAAGAGACAGGTTACTCTACTAACATCTTATTTCTCCAATTTAACTATGTGTGAATGTTTTACGCCTAGCTGCAATTAAAAAAAATGTCACCTGTTAACAGATTGGGAAGTGACAACCTTACTCTAACCCAAGCGGTAAGCCAAATGTCTGGGAGTTCTACTTTGTCTTTGACCGATGACTTCCTCCAAACACCAAGCAAGTCAATTTCAGACCTCTATGAGGCTATGGAGGTGTGTCAATTAAAATAATATGTTTTATACTTATGTAACAATTGTCATCCCTTAAATGTTTTATAACAAAATTATCAACCATACTTTGCCATCATTCAGGTGTGTTTCCATGTTGTGCTGGGCAAGCCTATTGAAATAGTGACAGATTGGGGCTCGAACTACCAATCATGCGACAGGTGTAAGAAGAAGGTTGAAGTTAAAGGTGACCACTTCAACTGTAAGAAATATGGCGACGACATTCCAGCAACTCTGAGGTATTTATTGATGATTACTTTCTACACTTTTGCCATTGAAAAATATCTGGACAATATTTTTATAATTCAATTTCTAGGTACAAGTTAGAAATTCAAGTGCTTGATGATACCGGATCAGCTACATTTGTGCTGTTTGATAACGTAATGACTGACTACTTTGGAAAGCCTGCACCAAAAATGCTCAGCTCAATTCATAAGGTCAAACTAAAATGCTTGGGTAGCAATTTATAGTATTTTAAAAAACATAGTCAACAAATTAATTTATTTCAATTGTACTTTTATTTTACAGGGCAATCTTACTGAAAATTATCCAAAAGAATTTAACTCCATACTAGAAAAAGAAATGTTGTTCAAGGTTGAGATCAAGGAAGGAGATATTCATAAAAAATGGCAAAGTTATACTGTCAAAAGGATGACGGATGACAAGGACTTGATTGAAGAATTTAAGAAGCAACAATCCATTAAGGTTATTTTTTGCGATGCTTCTCCAATTAGGGTTTATACACTATAATTTTTCTCTAACTAACAACATCATTCCAAAAATGTAGGTGTGTGATGAGGATGACAATGCAGATTTAAGGAACACAAATTCTACAAACGTGGATGACAATATGAATGTAGTCATTTAAAGAATATTAGAATTGAAATATCTTTTTGTAAAAAATTTAGTGTTGTTCATGTTACCAAATTAATGTGCTTAGCTTCGTACTAAGGAAGGAAACTCTACTGTTAATGACAATCTATCTCAGCAAGAGACAATTGTGGTGGTAATTTTTTAACCTAACTAAACACTATTTTGGTCATAAAGAAGTTATTTATTGAAACCTACCCTTAATAGATTTTACAATGCCAATGTGCAGGAAGATGGTATGGAACAGACTCTTACCAATAAGGCAGCTCGAAAGAGATGTGCTAATACCATAGAGTGTTATGAAAAACATGATGGATATATAGGTCAGTCCTCAAGCTTCAAGATTCAAAAACTTTTGGAGGTAAAAAAGGAGCCACTTGATTGACTAACATAGTTAAAATATCAAATTTGGACCATGATTTCATGAGGTTTTTAGTTTGTTTTTTATTGATGGTTTTTGGCCAAAATTTACGGTACCATTTGGACACATTTCAATTCAAATAATGTTAAATTGCATAATTTAAATTCCAGAGTTTGAATGGTGTTGACAATGAATGGGTTTGATGGATCAATAAAAACATGCATTGTTATACCAATGTATTGAAGTAATCTTCACGCGCTTTTATTAAAAACATGACTGAACGAGAAAATTTGAAGAGTAATTATTGTTTATTTATTTAGGTAAATATATGATAAACAATAGACCAATCCCCCTTTTTTAATGTCAACTAAATTAAAGAGAGCCTACTGTTGACATGGACTAATTTATTCTCTGTATTTTTTTTCCTCTGCGGTGACTTGTGATTCATGCGTGAAGTTTTAACGTTTGGAGTATTGAAGACTTGATTTTTTTTTTTTTTTTGGTTTAGTGGAAAAATGAAGTCTTTGAAAGTTAAGGTCTCCCAAATAGAAAAAATAGTTGAATTTAAGCACTTTTTTTTAATGTACCTCTCTAAATTATCCATGCATATTTAACTATAGGACTCAAATTATATTAGATGATATGTTCACCTTTTTAATAAAAGTACCACAGTTTTTTTTTTTTAAAACAAAAATGGAATTATATGGAGTACTCAGGTACCCTAAGCCATGTACATTGAAACGACACGGCAACAACTATTGAATTTCACCAAAACATGGAAAGGCCAATCCTTTCCATCATACACACTATAATACTACACATTGATAAATAGAAAATACACAATACGAACCAAATAACTAAACACAAAATTTATGAAATGTAAGGTGTCATTAGATGATTCAACTTTTCAACATTGTATGCATATGCTTTGATGTTTTCAATTTTTTTTAAAGAATTTTGGCAACAAGGAATTACTGATTTTTTTTTTGTGGAAGAAGGAAGTCTTTGAAAGTTGAGGTATCCCAAATAGGAAAAAAAAAATAGTTGAATTTAAGTAATTTTTTTTTTATATACCTCTCTAAATTATCCATGCATATTTAACTATAGGACACAAATTATATTAAATGATATGTTCACTTTTTTAATAAAACAACCACAATTTTACTTGGAATTATATGGAGTACTTAGGGTCCCTTAACCCATGGACATTGAAACGACACGACAACAACTATTGAATTTCACCAAAACACGCATAGGCCCATCCTTTTCATCATACACACCATTATACTACACATTGATAAATAGAAAATACCCAGTACAAACCAAATAACTAAACACAAAATTTATGAAATGTAAGGTGTCATTAGATATATGATTCAACTTTTCAACACTATATGCATATGTTCTGATATTTAATTAATAACTATCCAATAAATAAAATTTTAAATATTTCTTACATCAAATACAACTAATACAGATATTCTGTTTACTATGCATATATTTTAAACTTAAAAATATAAATTATAAATATAAATATTATTATTCATGTCCCGTGCATCGCACGGATACAAGTACTAGTTGTTAAATATTGAAGGGTGTTTTTGTCTTCTAGGTAGTTTGTCCATAGTACAAAAATTGTCCCCTAGTTTGGTGGATAACAAGAATTTGGGTTTTTGTATTGTTCCTCATCTTACTTTTTGTCCTGTACCCTGACCATTTTATAAATCAAACATGGGACAACTACTACTGTTCTGATCAGTCCCTTACTTTTTTGCTAATCAAACGCACCCATAATGTATAAGTTTAAACATTATGCATAATTAAACCATCTAAAAAAGTAACAGTAAGATATATTTATAATATATATTTAAAATTGAAGAATATAATAAAAGTATATTATATCAGTAAAATACTATTAATTTTCGTCAAGAAATCTTATTACTTATGCTTAATTACAAAAAATATAAATTAAAATAAAAGTGTTACCGTAAGTCAAGTTAGGACTTGGGATAATCCAAATCATCTCCTAAACTTAATTTAACAAAACCCTTAACTTCATTTATGAAACTCAAATTTATCACAATTAACATTTTATTGTAATAGGTTTAACTGTACGGGTAGGATTTGAACAACTTTAACTTGGGCTGGCCATGGGTCAGGGTTGACCTGCAAACCCGACCAACCCGAACCGAACCAAACCAGAAAATCCAGGTTGGTCCAGGTGGTCAGGTTTGTTCAATTTTCAAGATAGCCAACCCGAGGTGATTGGTTAGGGTATCGGGTTGGAGAAGTTGGAACCTGACCAACCTGGACCCAACTCAAGGTGAAGGTAGAGATTGTTGTGGAGAAGAGGCAGCGCCAAAGACGGTGACTTGTGGGTGGGAAGGGAAGAAGACGAGGCAAATACGGTGGTGGCCCTTCATCTCCAACTAACCTCTGTGCCGTATGCGACCCTAACACCGCACGCCATCAACCTTAACACTAGAGCAACTCCTCCTGCCGCCAAGAATCGCTTTACACATATGACAATGTTTTTGAGTCGAGGAAGAAGAAGTAGAGGCAAAGACTATAGAGACCGAGAGAGGCTGAGAGTGAGAAGGGCAGTGTGTTGAGCTTCAGCGGCACTGAGAGAGGGGAAAGAAAAAGAAATTAGGTTTACTCACTCTTAGGCTTGGGCTTTTTTTGTGTTTCTTCAATTTTTTTTTTGTTTAGTTAATGGACCCGACCAAATAACCGGAATGTGATCGATCGAGTTGAGTTGGTTCGAGTTACTAAATTTTTTTTCTGGAACTCGACCCGAGCAACTTTGATTGGGTTGGGTCCAATTTCCTCCAACCCGACCCAACCCAACTCGTGGTCACTCCTAACTTTAAAATTATTCATGGGTAACTCAAACAACACCAAAAGAGTACAATTGGTACTATACATTTTTTTTTCTCACTTTGGTCCTATATATTTTATTTTTTGCATTTTGGTCACATATGTTATGCTCTATTTTCCACGTTAGTCCTAAAACTGACGCTGTCAAGAAGGAATTGATGGAAATGACTAGTATGAAAGATGGAATTAACATATATGACCAAAATAAAATAAAATAAAATGTATATTCCCTTTCATTACTTCTCATTTTAGTCCTATACGTTATCTTTCATTTTTCATGTTAGTCCAAAAACTATACCGTTATGAAGGAATTAACAAAAAGAATTAACGTGTAAACATGAAATATAATGTATAAGACCTTTTTGAAACAAAAACTTAAAAATCAATGTAAAAAATAAATAAAAACATATGGTATGAACCAACGTGTTTTTCCTAGAGTTTAATTATTAAACAGTTAGTATGAAGTTTTTTACACTGTCAATCAATCACTAAGAATGGTATGAATGACTTTTATAATTAATTTTAAATTTTAAATTTTTTTATCATAAGGTTAAATTTTTTATTTTTTATTATTTTACAAAACTGAAAAATATAAAAAAAAAATTATTCTAATAATTTAACTATATGTAAAGTAAAAACTCAAAATGAATACTTAAATTATAAAAAAATAATTTAAGTTAAACAATGATTTAAAATTTTTAAAATTTATATGTAATTTTATCACAAAGATAATTTTGTCTTTTTATATAATTTAAAAATGAAAATTATAAAATAAAATAAAATCTAATAAAATATGAAAATATTTAGAATTAAAAAAAAATTAAAATTCATACTAAAATTATAATATTATCCGGTTGGTTATCCGGTGAACATCAAACATCGGACAGGATAACAGTTTATCATACTCATATCATATCCGGTTAGTATGGTTTCTTCTCTCATATAGTCATATATGTACCTGACAATGAGGAAGATGACACAGTGGAAACTGATTTTTGTGAGAATCAGAACCACACCAAGATATGTCTTTGAAAATATTTGAAGATCAAGCGAAAAATGGTATTTGAAGATCAAGCGAAAAACTCTTCCCGTGTCTTTATCATTTTAGTTTATTTCATGTAGTATAATCACATAAGGTAACATAATATTTCCCAAGTAAAAAAATTAAATTATGACTCTTCCTAAGGTTCATTTTGCTTAATTTATCCCATTGGATGATGGCAATTAATTTTCATTATTTTCATTAAACTAATGATCTACTAATAGTATTAATTGTTATATTTTTATATTTTTTATATTTTATTATTATCTTGAAAAGGATCAACAGATTTTTGACATTAAAGAGATAATTAATTCAAATTTCAAATAACGGTTTGTATTATTGTCTCCGTTTCTTCTGGCATTGATTTCTGCTCAAGTAAGGTTTTGCCCGGGTTTTTGTAACAATAGAGTGTACTCTGCTATGTAACATACTCTCTCCGGTCTATATTATAATCAAAAAATTAATGCAATACACATATTAAAGTGATTAGTTAATCTCATTTAATTTGTTTAAAAAATTAAATTTTTACCTACCCTTTATGATAATGAGAAATTGCTTGTGTTGTTGGAAATAGAAGGAATCTTTGGAAAACAAAATTTGTATTAAATGAATGGTATTTTAGGAATAATGTTATTAAATGTAAGCTTTGGTCCGTGGTCTTCTATTTTGCAGAAGCTATTCAATGTAAGCTTTGAAAACTTACCATCTATTACAAATTGTAGGGGTGGATGGGGTAATTATAGGGGTACATGTAGCAGCTTCCAAATTAATTTTATAAATATTTTCCCTTTCTTTATAAAACTTTACCAAATAAATTTAGTATTCCAAAAAATATATATATATATTCCCATAAATAATTTACATTTATTTTTAAAAAATGTTTAGCCAAACCCATCCTTTAAGAATGACCCAGTGTGTGTTTGGATTAGCGTTTGATAAAAGTGATTTTGAAAATAATTGATTTTGTAAAATTGATTTGGTCAAAATTGAGTTTGATCTGAAGTGATTTATGTTTGGATGTTTTTATTTTGAAAGCAAGTTTGATATAAAACTTAGTGTAAATTTTTCAATTCAACTCAAAAGCTACTTTTGTAGCTTCTAGTCATAATCACTTCTAGAGACAAAATCAATTTTATCTGATAGTAGCCAAATATCTATTTTTACTAAAATATCACGTTTGACAGAGGACAGAATCAATTCTGAAGGTTTTAAACTTGAAACCAAATACACACCCGATAGGCCAATACCCAAACCAAACCTGGTTAGGCATTCACCGCCATAGGTAAATATAAAAAGTAAACTCACAAGGTGTGGTCTAAGTGGCTAGTAGCTTGAGCCTATAACCATATGTCCAGGGTTCCAATCATAGTGATAGGAATAGAGCTGCATTTGTGGGTAGAGGAGTTGCCCCTTAACTGGTACTCTACATCATCGGGAGATTAATCTTACGGTTATCGGTTGTAGGAATACCCTAGGTTCCATCCCGGACCAAAAAAAATTATAAAAAAGTAAAAACCAGTCTTTGGGTTTTATTATACAAACACATTTAGAAGGCAGAAATGATATTTTGACACCCACTTTTGACATTGGCACGTTAACGGCACTGTAGCAGTGGCATTTTTGCAATTTTGACCACTTTTTTTATAAAAAAAATATTTAGCTTTTTTTAGTACTAACATTTTTAGTTAATTACGTGCAAATATTTGATTAATCCCATGTAAATATTTGGTAAATTCAGTTCATTATATGGTTAATGAGTCACCCTGAAGCATATAATCATTTTCCACGACCATGTAAATATTTGGTTAATCACGTGCAAATATTTGGTTAATTCAGTTCAATATATGGTTAATGGGTCATCTTGAAACTTACAATCATTTTCCACAAACATGTAAATATATGGTTAATCACGTGTAAATATTTGGTTAATTCAGTTTATTATATGGTTAATGGGGTCATCCTGAAGCTTACAATCATTTTCAACACCATGTAAATATTTGGTTAATTCAGTTCATTATATGGTTAATAGGTCATCCTATAGGTTTCAATCATTTTCAACACTATGTAAATATTTGGTTAATGGCTAGCAAATATTTGGTTAATTCAATTTATTATATGGTTAATGGCTAAACATGTTAGTACTCAAAAAAAAATAAAAAAAGGTCAAAATTGCAAAAATGCCACTGCTACAGTGTGCTTCAGTGTCAAAAAGTGGTGTCAAAGTATCATTTCTGTTTAGAAGGAGAGAGTTTCCACTGCTAGGATTTAGTCAAATTTGTTAAGATTTAGTCACTGGATAAAATCCGTTTTCATGGGACTGTTTCTGCTTATATTTCAGTCTTATCTTTTAGAAGTTTGTTAGCAATAGTTGCTTATTTTTCTGAACGTTCAATTTGTTATGTAAGGCTATACATAGCCCTTGCTGTTTAATTCAATGAGCACTTCTCCCAAATTTCTTTTATAGTCCAGTTTTCTTTAACACTAACATCCACCAGGGCCATCTCAGGTAATGGTCCATGGTCCCTTCTGTTGTCATCTACGTTTTGATTGTACACTCTCCTCTGTTGTCATCTCAGGTAATGGTCCATGGTCCCTTCTGTTGTCATTTGTTTCCACAACCAATGATTTTTTATTTGCTTATTCTAACAGTTAGTGTTTGTCATATTTGGTCAACAGATTTTTGACATTAAAGATAATTAATTCAAATTTCAAATAACGGTTTGTATTATTGTCTCCGTTTCTTTTGGCATTTATTTCTGCTCAAGTAAGGGTTTAGCCCGGGTTTTTGTAACAGAGTGTACTCTACTCTTTCGTGGGGAAGACTCTGGAAGTTCAACGAAGTTCATCGCAATGAACAATTTCCTGGTATAGATGCTTTCTGTATATATTTTATTTATTCATTTAAAATAACTTAAATTTGTGAGTTAAATTGGCTTCGTTTTTCTTATTTGGAGCTGAAATCTGTGGCAGAAGAGGCTTTGGCATTTTAACAGAAGCTCTCTCGTTCGGTCTTTGGCGATTGCAGCTGCTGGTTCAACGCTTTTAAGCTCTAATAACTGTGAAGGATTTTCAAAAGTTTAAGAACGGTTAAAAGAATACAACAATGTTGAATTTGTATTAGGCAGTTAAATGGCCCAGCGGTCGCGACCACATGCTTCTGTTGTGCCAGTGCATGTTCGATTCCTGGTTGCGTTATTTTTCTTCAGTTTTATGACCGTTGTTTAACGGATTGGAAAAATAAAATAGCATAGTATTGTTGAGCAGATTCGAACCCGGGACCTGTGCACTCAAGTGACACACCCGCTGGCCACTAGGCTAACGGATATAATGTGTCAATATGTGATCGTTATTGTTACTTATGTAACGAATTTGACCAGTTCTAAAATCATTTGAAGAGTTGTTTTGCTTCACCAAGTGACATGAGTTGGTCTATAAATAGAACCATATGCATGCAGTGAAGGACACGAAAATCTCATAATTTCCCAAGCATTCTTCACTCCAAATCGCCTTCTTTTTTCCCTTATGCGCAGAGAGAGTTAAGGAAACTATTGTTCTGTAAACTGCCATTGACGATACGCTTGGTTTAGGGTGTGCAAATCAAACCAAGGTTCTCCATTGTATCCTGAAGGGGATTCGCCAGTTACACCTGTTGCATCCAATCTACGAGGAGAGATTGGTAGGGGCGAATCGAACCTAAAGCCTAGTGTCCTCACACGCCTTGGAGATTGCGCATTTTCTTTTGTATTCTCTTCTTTGTTGCAGAACCAGACCCCATTTTCTAACGATAACAATTCTGATTTCAGTGAGTTAACTGTTATCTTATGAATTTAATTTATAATCGTCGATTTGTGGTTATGATTTGTACTTGTGAACGCGTAATCCAAATTGAAAATTGCTTTATTGAAACTGCTTTTGGAATGTAGATTGCTAATATGTAATTTGTAAATTAAAAATTGAATTTGCCCCCTAACTAACGGAGAGAAGATATGAAATAAATAAATAGCAATGCTAGCATCACACTTACATGTAATAATCCTAATATCACACTCTTCATCACACTTCTTCTAACACACCCTTTATTATTGGATAGATTTCATGTGGGATCATGTGTTTTGTTGGGTCTCACATTAAATTCACCCCAATAATGAAGAGTGTGTTAAAGAGGAGTGTGATAAACAGTGTGTTCTTAGCAATTTTTACAGGTTTAATTGCACTTTTGGTCCCCCTATTATTGGCTATGTGCGATTTTGGTCCCTAAAGCTTTTTTTTTGTGCACATTTGGTCCCCTATTTTTTCAATGTTGAAAATTTGGTCCTTCGGTCCAAAGCTCGTCAATTTTTCAATGATTAACAGAGAGAAGTCACTGCTCTAAGCGCACAGAACCTCTTATTGAGCTTCTATGGTAAAGCATCGTGGGGTGGAACCAAAAATGGTCCCGAAAAGGAAAGACAAAATCAATAAATAGCAAAGAAGAACCATTGAAAAATGTTGAATCAGAGAGCCAAAGGAAGGAGAACCTCAACTAAAGGTTTTATGCACTTAGAAGAGTGGTTCCACTATGTTGTTCATTGAAAATATTGACAGACATTGGACGAAAGGACCGAATTTACAACAATGAAAAAATAGAGAGACCAAGTGTATAAAAAAAAACTTTATAAAGCAAAATCGCACGTGACCAATGATAAGGGAATTAAAAGTGTAATTAAGCGCTTTTTATAAATAAATGTCATGTGGATGTTGTATTAACATGGCTTCAAATTTAGGAGCATCGGTGACAGCGCGGATCTCTTTGCCATTACAAGATCTCCTGCGCTCAACATGGCCGCTTTTGCAGGATTTTTTCCCTCAATGTTTGGATTTTTCCACTTTATCTGGTCTGTCCTACACTCCAACTCTTTATTTTGATTTGTATTTAGTATTGTGTGTTAGAGTTTATTTTTGATAGATTCACTATATACTGTCAACTACTTACATTAAAATCACATAATGAAGTGGTTTGTAATGAAGTGAAGTGGAGAGGTAAAAGTATACCACTTCATTGTTTGAAAGTTTAAGGAGGAAATCCCAAACCCCAATTTGGAGGATATAAAAATTGGGGGTTTGGATGGGATGAAGTGGTTTGGGTTACCATCTCACTCCATTAATGAATGAACTCCCAAACAATGTGTTAAAGTTCTTTAACCACTCAACTCCATTACTAATCACCTCACTCCATCCTCCCAAACATACCCTAATGGTCTGTTTGCTTTTTATTTGCTTCTTATTGATCATATTATTTGTTTTTTATTGTCATGTGAAATTGATACATATATGTGGATTTATGTAACACCCCCCTTGTGTATTACCTCGTGAACACATGCCGAAATAAATTAAAAAGAAATTTGCTGGTTGCTTTCGGAAATTTATTTACTTTGCGTCAGAAATATCTGGGTGTAAAAATTTCTCTTCTTAATACTTCGAAAAATGATGTGCAAATCACAATAGTAAGAACTCTCTTATACTCACTAACACATATAAACTAAGTTTTTTCAAAATCCAACCTTCCACAACGTACAAGTTTTTCTTAAAAGTCTTTTCTTATAAACTATATAAAAATTATCAAGACCCATGTACTGAGCTTCTCAAAACATACATCCTCAAACACAAACCTAAGCTGGTCGTTCTACAAGACATTCTCAGGGCAAGACCCCGTGGTCATCTCCCATGATCAAACACCACTTCAAACATCCGAACTTAAATCCCCGAGTGACTGAAGGAACTCTTCTGCAACATCTGCACTCGTGTACCAAGGTACAACAGCAAAACTAGCAAAACATATATGTGCAAGGGTGAGAACCAATATATGGATTTTAAAACGATAACTACATGCGCGACACACAAAACAACATATAACATGTATAGTTATAACAACATAGATATTCAAAAATAAACAAATAGTTTATCAAAGGTTTTCATACACGACAGTCATCGTCATTTTTAAAACAAATGCATGACACTTCAATATTCATCATCTAAACTTCTATACTTCATCTCTGGAGATCCCAACACCATATCAATAAGCTGATCAAGCTCTCTTTACCAAATAAGGCACACCGGATTTAACCATAGCATTGTAACTAGGCACAGTGGTTACTGTCTATAGTCTATGGTTTCATTGCCCATCAAGGCACAATGATGCAACTGCATGATTAGCTTGCCATCAAGAAATCAAGATCAAACCCATACGCACGTCTGCCAAAAATGCATGTAAAACATTTTATTCACGTCATTTTTTCTTTGTGTTCATTCTTTCCTTGTCGAAGCTCAAAGGCTCACGACCAACTCAACTTTTAAACGTTTAAGTTTGTCATCAATTTGAACCAAAGGACTCCAAGTCCAAATGTACAAATCACGAAGTTTAGACCGATGCACCAATCTTAGATTCGTAGATTGTAGCGCACAAAAATCAACACAACTTTTATAGGACATATTGTCCAAAACTTCACCTTTAGGACACGGTCTACACCATAAAACACTAGAACCTCGACGTCTCGGCCACTAGGTTCGTTTTTCAATGTTAAAATCTTTTTCGTTCTGCGAAACACAAATCAAAAACAAAATCTCCTCAACTTATCCAAGTTGTCGGTTATAATACCATTGTATAAAACTAATTTACAGAAAATCCTTTTACGTTGGAAATTCGTTTATAAAATCATCAAATCACTTAAAAACTAATTTTCTTCTAAAATTCTTTATTTGAAACTTTAGTTCAAAGAAAAAAAACATCGTTTTGAGACTAATTCTCTGTTCTAACAAATATTGCTGTTTTGAAGAATGCTTTCCGTAAATATTTTCGGAATTATCCGTCGTTTGACATTTTAAAATGTTTTAAATCAAAATTTGACTTTTCTAGTAAAATAATTTTCTCAACACCATAATTAAATTATATTTGAAACTTAACTTTTTATAATAACATTTTCTAATATTATGTACTTTCTTAAGTAAAAATTAGCAGTACTACAATATTTTCACGGTTACGCCCTCACTATGACTCATAAACCACTCTTACATCGATAAATCATTAAAATAATAGTATTTTCAACTATTCCACATTTTTTTTAAACCAATCAAATAATTAAGTAATATTATATTACTATATTCCACCAATTAAAAAAAATACAATTTTTCTCATAAAGCTTTTTAACGCTTTTATCCTCATAATTAATTGAGCACTGACCACTATCAGACTTCTTAATCAACAATCAACATCCATAAAATTTCCACATCCACGATATAGCATATAAAACAGTTTATAACATGCATTAAATGCTATAACACATAACTGCAGATAATCAATTAAAAGCATATAATTTATAATTAGATAATTTTGACTATGTAAAATAATTTAAACTACGACATTCAAGCTCAAATAAATTATACATACCACACACTAAAAGCATATAACTATCGGAAAAATTCCCTCAGGTACTCCCCTTACCTCTTGAAGTTACAGTTTTCCTCTTTGAAATTTCTTCTCGGAAATTCTGATTCTCCACACAACTTCACACAACAACCAACAACTAATTCTTCACAACAAATCACATCACAACAAGTTAAACTATGAAACAACATCTCCTCTAACCTATATACTTAGGTTCGGCCAACATAGTTTAGTTAGGCTAGAGATCTTTAAAATTTTCATGCTTTTGGATTTATGATCTTAAGGCATTAGAAAGACTAAAACAATTGTCATGAATCAAAAATTAAAACAAAAACCTCCTAACACCAAGGGTTAGGGTTTTCGGCCATGACAAATAAATTAGGCTAGGAATCTCAAAATTTCACATACTCTTAGATCCATTATCATAGAGTAGTATAGAGTTAAGGAAAATTATCATGAGTTGAAAATGGAAACAAAATCATTCAACTCCTCTAGAGCATAAATCGGCCAAAAATGAATAGATATGTTAGGGATTTCAAAAATTCTCAAACTTCTAGATCTATTAACTAGAAGTATTAGAGAGATTAAAACAATTATCATATTTCAAAAATTGAAACAAAATCATCTAACCCACCAAGAGTTAGGGTTCGGCCTCATGAAGAAAATTAGGGAATAAAATATCTTTTGATTCATGCACTTGAATGATGAATATAGAGATCATGATTAGTTCATAGAAATTGGAATCACATTAAAAAGATTTTTCTATGATTTTCTAGGAATTTTCAAAGTTCTAGATCTAAGAATTTAGAACATGTTAATCATGGCTCAAATCATGAAAATGAATGAAGAACATGAGGTTTATTGATTAAGATGAGCAAGGTATACCTCTTGGAAGTTGAAAAATGGCAAGGAATCATGCAATTGCTTCACAATTTTGCTTATGGGTTTCTTGAGAAAGTTAAGAAAATGGAGAAGTTGAAGTAAGAAAACACAAAATGGCTAAGTGTGGGAAATGAAGTGAGGCAGCCACGAAAATGAGGAGGTTGGGAGGGTATTTTGGTCAAATTCACTTAGGGTAAACTTGGAATTACATAAAGGACTTAGGGGTATTTAGGTCTTTTCACACGAATAAATATCATTATATTTTGAATGTCATCATGACATGCATTAAAAGCTAGGTGAGTCACCCATATGACTCACCACCCTAGGTGGCAAGATGACTCATCATCCGGTGTCAGGTTTTGTCCCTGCACATCCGTTCTCGACTCCGTCGATTACCCGATTTAGGTTTTGACTCCCGAATACGGTATAATAACTTATTTATTTTGAAAATTTTCAAAATAATCAATATCATTGGAAATGGAATTTAAAATCTAACCATTTCGTTCTCGAGTCAAAATTAGGTTTTATGATCAGTAAAATTTTATTGTCAGTGAAAACGCAGATCGGGTTCCGTCTGAATTTTCAACCCAAAATTTAACCGTAACCTTATAAAAATAAGTATAATATAAATATGACTTTGGTTTTCCCAAAATCATTTTCCAATTCTCGGATAAAAATATAAATATTTATATATTTATTATCGATATTAAAAAGTAGTGAAAATTGAGGTGTTACAATTTATATATATAGAGAGACTAGGGGAAATTCATCCTATTATTTGCTTTTAATTGTCATGTGGAAGAGATACATATAGAGATTTTATTGGTTTGTTTAGTCGAGTTTTGTGAAATTTCTTTTAACTTGTGTCTATGGCTCACCAAGGTGACCATGATAAGAGGAAAAAATGTGAGAGGATCTATTCTCTCCGCCCCCCGTCTGTCTCTCTCTCTCTCTCTCTCTCTCTCTCTCTATATATATATATATATATAGATTGATAGCTAGAAAGGATATATGAATGTACTGATATTTGTACTACATTTATAGCTGGAAAAAATGTAGGATTTCTTCAGCTCTATTCTTATAGAGTTAGTCCAGTTCCTTCATCCGACATGACTACGGGAGCTTCGGAGGCAGTTCACGATGGGTCAAAGCCATGTGGTTGTCTAGGCAAAGATACTATTGCGAATGCGGCTGCTAAAGTTGCTCCTGCTGTTGTTAATATTGCAGTTCCACAAGGTATCCACTCTAAGATCTTTTGACTATAAACATTTGAATTGAATTTGATCTGCCTTTGAGTTTACCCTAAGGATTATGCATCAACCATGCAGTTTTTTTAGTTATTCCTTTTGGAAGGAGTCGTGGCTCTGGAACAATCATCAACAATGATGGTACAATCTTGACGTGTGCTCATGTTGTGCTTAGTTCTCTTTGGACAAGACCTTCATCCATAGGGAAGGTTTGTGGTACATGCTAGGACATATCTCTCAAACATATACTTGTAACAATGTTTTAGTATGGCTTTCTGTGTTGCAATCTGGTATAAGTTGAATATTTCTGAGACATGTTTCAAGCGCATTGAGATGCAGACAATTTCAACCTAGAGTGATAAGGCATTTTTATTTTTATTTTTAAATATTTATGTTGAAGGTGTTTCGGTTCTTGGTCTATACATTTGGTGACACAAAGTAGGGGCGACTTAACATATTACTTGGGTTAGAGTACCCCTTGTACTCTCAATCAATATATCCTTTGCTTACCAAAAAAAAAAAAAAAGTGTGACAAGATAGTTACACATTTAGTTGTAGCTTCTTTCTTCGCTGGATGATTCGTTTTTATTAGTCTTAACTTGAATATGTAAGTCTGATCTCTTATTAAAGGTGTTTCGATTCTTGGTCTATACATTTGGTGACACAAAGTAGGGGGCGACTTAACATATTACTTGGGTTAGAGTAACCCTTGTACTCTCAATCAATATATCCTTTGCTTACCAAAAAAAAGGGTGACAAGATAGTTACACATTTAGTTGTAGCTTCTTTCTTCGCTGAATGATTCGTTTTTATTAGTCTTAACTTGAATATGTAAGTCTGATCTCTTATTGAAGTATGGCTTCCTGCAAATCATGTGAGAGCTTTTGTATATTACAACATTTATGGCTCTGGATGCTCATTTCCTAGTCTTACAACCAAGGGTTGATCTTAAAATATCAGGTCGAAGTCACTAATTTGCATGATGGAAGGAAGTTTGAGGGTAAAGTGGTAGATGCTGACCGACACTCAGATATTGCTATCGTGAAGATCAATTCTGAAACCCCACTGCCAGAAGCAAAACTTGGTTCTTCGAGTAGGCTTCGTCCTGGGGATTGGGTAATAGCCATGGGCTGCCCACTTTCCCTTAAGAATCCTGTCACTGCTGGTATTGTAAGGTGTGAAGAAAAAAATTGGCAATAATAGATGTGTCTTTTGATTTAAATTAATTCATTTCACAAGATAGATCTTGGAATCTAAAGCTATACGGTTGTTGACTATTTAACTACGAAGCTTGTCGTGATTTATAAAAAATAGCTCCTGGTTGTCTTTTGGACTAATGAAACTCATTCATGTACTGGATGACTTTTATGTAGTCGTGTTGACTGCAAACATAATGAATTTGGCCATAGAGGCATGCCGGGAGAGTATTTACAAACAGATTTTGCTATTAATGTGGTATGACTTCCTCTCTTTGTCCCCACATGTAGTGAACAGATCAAATCATAGCTTGCATGATTGTTAAATCTATCTGTATGTTTTTATCTGCTTTTATGTTATAGGGAAATTCTGGAGGACCTCTTGTCAACATTGATGGAGAAGTTGTTGGCATGAACTTCTATAGAGTGGCTGAAGGGTTGAGTTTTTCTGTACCAATTGACTCTGTGTGTAAAATTATAAAGCACTTCAAGAAAACTCGGTATGTTTTTGGTTTTATGCATGCTATTTTATTGTATAAATAATATCAGGATGATGCTAGTTACTATATAATAATATTTCAGCTTGTGATTTGTGTTATATTTGACATTCAGAATGTTTTACATTCTGAGAAGGAAGCTAGATTATGCAAATTCTTTTACAAATTTTCCCATTTTTTAAATATGATTTAAATATTCTATAAATAACTGTGGACTTGAATATTTTCATGTCAAATTCATATGTGTACTTATTTACCAAATAAACATCATTTGATATTCTTCAGGAGAGCAAGACGGGCATTTCATGGGCTAACGTTGATTGAGCTTAATCATATGATTATTGCAGAGCTTAAAAAGCAAGACGTTTCATTACCTAACATCCATAAGGGCATTCTTGTACACATGGTATGTGCATAATTGTTCCTTTCCATCTATCCTTATTATTGTACTCGCTCTAATGTGCCACTATCAACAGACGGTTCTGAAAGTCTTGTTTGTGTAACTCTTAAGAGTTAGGATTACAACTCTTAATGCTTTTTTCCCATAGACATTTGGTTGCAAAAATGTTAGCAAAGCTGGTTGGTAACAACAATGAAGGTCTTTAAGTTAAAATTTTCTTCTCTTTCCTAGGGTAATGTGATAGGTACTTAGTTCAGAATAGTAAAGAATATGCTGAATTATTCTAATAGAACAGAATTACAGAACAATATTGCTCACAACTCATACACTCTTGGGTATTCGAGAGACTCAAACTCTCCTAACTCCTATTTCCCAAATATACAAGATGATCCCCTATTGAGAAGCTTACTAAGGATGTAGAACAATAGTTAGCGGAGCTTGATGAACAACATCTACTGTTCATGATCCACTACCTGAGATTTAGGACTAATTTTTATTCTTGTGGTAGTCTATGGTACATAGAACAGCTTTGGGCATTGCATCATTTGAGCCTTCTTTATTTCTTTTCTTGATTGTTCTATTATCTCAATATATATTATACATGGCTAGAATAACGTTTGTCTGATGAACTGAATTGACTATTTGTAGACACTGGCTGAATAAGATATACTTGAACTCACACGATTAGCATTAGAATACTTAAAACTACATGTTTGTCACTAGGGTACTTCTATCTTTTTGACTAGGTAACTTGTAAGACCCCTTGTGATCGTGCTGGGTTCTGTCCTGGCGATGTTATCATTGAATTTGATGGGAAGCCTGTCGAAAGCATGGAAGAGGTATTGATATATTCTGCTTATTTTTTTTTATGGAGAATGCTTAGTGCTCTAAGGATATTAGTTAAGGAATAAAAAAAAAATTGTATTGAAAGTGATATATTTAAAATTTTGAGAAGTGTTATCTTTAATTTTCCAATGAAAACTTGCTTTTATTGAATTCCTTAACCAATGGCCTTAAAACACTGGTTTGCAAGGCCCTATTTTTATTTATTATTACTTAACTATTCTATTAGATTTTGGGTCTAACTCAACCCCAAAAGCTAGCTCATAGGATGAGGATTGCCTTCTACTTATAAGCTCTTATTAGAGACTATCTCTAGTCAATGTAGGACTTGGGTTTTTCCCAATACACCCCCTCACGCCCAGCACTATTGGGCTTGGTGCGTGGATAACTTGGTGGGTGGCCCAATTATGGATCTAGGATAGCTCTGATACCATATTAGATTTTGGGTCTAACTCAACCCCAAAAGCTAGCTCATAGGATGAGGATTGCCTTCTACTTATAAGCTCTTATTAAAGACTATCTCTAGTCAATGTAAGACTTGGGTTTTTCCCAATATATTCTAATTTTGATATTGAGATAAGATGATTTGTTAGTCTAAATAATTGGACTATAATATGATGTCTCTTTGGAGTCCTTTATTTAACGTGTTTGGGTTGAGTTTTAAGGTTTGTTTAACACTTTAACTGAACTTTGTGCTAAAGTAAAAAGTCAAAATTGAGAATAAATATTTAAATGAAAGAATATTTTGAAAAATAAATTCAATAAAGAATGTGATATGAACAAAAAAACTTGTGTGTGTTATTGGTGTGGAAATTCTTGAGTTGTTCGTAACGAATTACCCTGTTGATGCTGCTGTAATTGTATTTGTAATTTCCTTTGTTTGTCAAATGACACACTTGAATTTGTTCATTATAATGTTGTGTTCTTATTGATGTACACTGACAGAGATATATAATTAATTAATTATGGCAGTTAATTGAAACAATGCCGGACAAAGTCGAAGGGCCCGTAAAGGTACTAGTTAAAAGAGCAAATGATGAATTGGTGACTTTAATTATGAACCTGGAGGAAACCAGAGACGTCTGAGAGGCAAAACTTGAAGATATTTGGTTTTATACAGAGATTAGTGTTATCTCTCATTTTAGTGCTACACACATGGCACACAAATTGTCTAACCGCCGTTAAAACTAGTCATTAAAAGCATCGTTTCCACTAGTGTGGATATAAAAACAGTAGCTGCTTTACACAGTCATATTTACAACCTATAAGTTACAGACAACTGCAATAAAAAATAAAATTAATAATCACAGCAGGGGCTACTGAAGAAACTATACATGCAATTCTAGAATGTTTCTTTTGGCTTTAGGAAATTATAATATTCGAGTTGAGTCATCTCTCCACCAATAGCGGTATCAAACTGGCATCTATAGAAACTGTATTAACAACCTAATACAAACAAATGCATCAAAATCTAATTCACATGAAAACATGTCACAGTAACAAGCAGCTAGTAATCATTTTTTTTTCAAGATCCTAAATTCATACAATAAAAGGTTATTAATTGGATACTTGTAAAAGCTAGAATTATAAAATGCACTGTAGTAAAACCTAATTTCACTATAAAAAAATAAAAATAAAAGAGTTGTAGAACCTAACAAATAAATTGGTCATTATACAGAAATATCCAATGTAATATACCATCCATTTTATGACTCTGGAAATCAATGTTATTTCTGTTGTTGAGACTAGAGACTAGTAGACTACCATTGGCAGTTAGCATCAAAGCTTAATAAAGCACAGTTTGGTCATAAAACTAAAATCCAATCAAAATTAATAAAATTTCGATGTTTTGTTTGAGTTTTTTTTTAGAGTAATTTTGTTTGAGTTTTTGAAAATCAATTGGATTGGAATCCAATCCAAACCGATTAATGTTATACATTATAACTTCTTATTAAATTATAACTCTAACTTATAGTACACTTCTCTGGTTTAATGTGGTGAAATATTATTTTGACATGTGTAATGGACTATTTTTATTTTATTTATTGTTCTTTCCTTTTAATACTGCTAGCTACATTGCTTCACCTCACAAAATTTTATATATGCAAAATTTTTAGTCAAATACCTTAAATTCATTCAATCCAAGCCGATTTGGTTCAGTTTTTAAAATGTAAACAATCCAATTCAATCCAAAGATCATATAAATAACATTGTTTGGATCGATTGGCTTTTTAAATCAATCTGGATAAAATTGACCCATGAACACCCAAAGCCGTGTATAGGAATCTTGGGGCCCAAGACAAAACTTTTAAAGAGATTTAATATTATATAAATTATTAAATTTTATATTAATCTTTTAGTTTTTGAGCAGTAAAATCATTGTCAAAATTATATAATCAAGGGAGCATATAAAAAAAATATAATCAAACAATTCTAACATTTCAGTCTCAGTAGATAAGATGGTTAATCCATTCAATCTATCTTAAATATTGATCTTAGACATGATTTAAGAAATTTTAATTTTGAAAAACTTCACTCAACAGTATAAATCGTTATAATTATTGTCAATAATATTCTACAAGCAATACAAACATTTGGAAAAGAATCAAATGTTTCGATATAATTTAATACTTCTATAATATTTTAATGTTCAAAAGAATATGAAGATGATTAAAAAAAAAAGAGAGAGAGAGACAGAGAGAGAGACACTGAGAGATGGAAAACAAAAAATTTGAAGTAAAAATAATAAAATTTTATAACACATATATAGAGATAATAAACTCAATAACTCTCGTCTCTACCAAAAAAAAACAAAAAAACAAACAAACAAACAGCTAAATACTTAAATTTTAGAAATACAAAAACAATTAAAACTTATGTAATTAGGGATTACTATCGGCTATTTTATTCATACTCCCAATTGAACTGCCAGACAACAATCCACTAATTGTAATTAACTGCAAATAACCCACTAATTACACACTGTATATGGAAGACTTGATAAAGTACTCACCCTTTGCCAATCGTAAAGTTACAAGAGACTTGAAAACTGCATGTGATTGTTGGAGCATGGGAGTAATCGCCGTTCGCCACTTTCCAATTACCATTGGTAGTAAAAATAAATAAATAAATGGGGCCTAAGGCTGTGGCCTTAATAGCCTTGCAAATTACACAGCCCTGCGAACACCCTAAGGTTCATTGCATCCCCCCATGCCAAACGAAAAGAAGGTCCAACTGAAATATCTATCAGTCGCTAAATTGGTCTCTAGAACAAGTTTTGGGGACCAACTTAGTGACTGATTTTGTTTGAATTAGTGACCAATTTAGCGACCGAATCAGCGACCGAATTTTTGGTCGCTAAAATCGGTCACATAACAGGTATTGGTGACCAAATAGCGACCGAATTTTATGATTTAGCGATCAAATTTTTCGGTCGTTAATAGCGACCGATTTTGAAATCGGTCGCTAAACAGGTTAGTGACTAGGGTTTTAGTAACCGTCACTGTTTGGTCGCTAATTTGGTCGCTAACCAATTTAGCGACCGAATTTCAGTGAATAGCGACCGATTTCTTCGGTTGCTAAACACCCTTTTTTTGGTAGTTCATTCATCGCAGTCGTCGTCAAGCTGTTTGATGAGATAATCAACGTATGTGAGAGAGGAAAGGGGACTAGGGCAGCAGTTGAGAAAGTGGGTCAGACTTTTGGCCAATTGGACCAGGCCCAAAGAGTTGAGATCCAAATGGCAAATAAGAGACTGATGAGAAAGGAGGCGAAATTACACAAAAGAGGTCAGTTTAATGAGTTAATGGGCCCAACCCAATTAGATGGACAGAAACCATACCTTCTTAATACGGGCCTCTATTTTCTAGACTCTAAGAATCAGGGCCAACATTGTGAAGACAGTAATGGGATCTATGAATTAGTTCCCCTTCCAAGTGATGCAAATCGTGGGTTGCCCCTGGCAGATACTATAAGGAAAAAAAATTAGCATCCACGAAATAGTTTCTAATAAACAACCTCGTGCATTCAGTGGTGCACCTGTAGCTCTAATTGTTATTCAAATTGATGAGCCCAGGGTAAGCCAATTTCCTTTAGACAAGGGAACCAAAGGTCTCTTGAGATTGCCAAGACTGGAAAATTGAAGGATAGACCATTATTGACTGACAGAATGCTTTTATCTCGTGTCTTTGGAAATGAAGAGGTCCGTACCTATGCTGCTAGTGTTCAGGAAAGAGTAAGTCTTCAAGAGCATCTGTGTTATTTACTTCAACCAGTTCAGGATCTTCGGCTTGAGCACTCCAACAAATTTGGCTTATCTCATCTCTTTGTCCAGCGTTCATTACATAATATTGAAGTGGCAAACTTTCTTCGCTGGTATGTTGCTGTTGCATTTTGTGAACCTACATATGCCCGATGTTCTTACTGCAATTATGAGAATACCTAGTGTGGCTATGTGGTTGAGTTTTAATTGTCTTTGCGACATTTGCCTACCAAGAATGAAGATAGGCAAGACTCTGCTTCCTGGGTTGGAGACATTTCATGGCTAGCTTAAGTTTGTGTATGATAGAGGAAAGAGTTGCAATGGAATTGAGGAAGTGAACCAAGCCCAACTCAATGAAGAAAAGGGAAATTTTATCACTTGCCAACTTGCTACAGGTGAAAAGTTGAAGGGTGCTGTTGGGGCCTTAGGAGATAATATAATTACAAGTGTTCTTGGAGCTTCCACTAAAGTTCTGGTTGTTGTTTTAATAGTGGATATGTTGGTTCATAATGTGTGTGGCCAAGGGGAAAATGCTGCCATTGTCCCTGTGCATGACTAAGTGTTTTAATTCATTGATGAAGAGCTACAGAAGCTATGGGAGGAAGGCGATATTGATCAATGGGACCCTGATGGACTTCCTTCTCTGTTCCTGACAGCTACAACATTTTTGTTTCAAACAGTGGGACCCCGGAAAGGTGTGCGCAAGAAGCCACTCTCTTGTCCACCTTGAGGACAAAGTGAATTTCGAAGGGGGAAAAAATTGATGCGAACCCAGCTAACTATCAGGCTCCTAGGCCCAATAAGGTTACCCGAGTGTATGTGAAGAAACGTGTGAGAGGCAAGGCACTTGATGAGTGCAAGAAAGGGGAGGGAAATGTTGTAACTAACTTTGCCAGCTGGCAGAGTAAGAGTGGGAAAAGCATGCATGGGCATGAGCTGATGTAAAGTGAGATATAAGAAACGAAGGGAGGGTAGTAGAAGGATAGGCTAGATTTTGGAACTTGGAACTTTGGGAGAGAAAAGGGCACTTTCGAACTTGCCTTAGGTTACTGTACCTTCTTTTCTGCATTTCTATTCCCTCATTTGTAATCCAGGTATTGATATCATCTTGATACCAGGCCTAATTCTTCCATTAATACAAAACATATTCAGTATATTCATTTCCTATTTTGTGGGTTCCTAACAGTAAGCAAAACAACCAATAGTGGCTGCACTCTTGTCTCTAAAAATACCACCACTTCCTGCTAAACCAGGGCTCCCTTTTGCAGCACCATCGGTATTAACCTTAATCCAATTGCACAAAGGAGGGAGCCAATTACTTGCCTGATAATATGAGCTTTACTAGGCTTGCGGGTTACTGAAAACCCCTTTAGAACAACAAATTCATCAATAGCAACTGAAGATGAATCAGAGGAATGATTACCCGAGAAAGCTGTGTTTGCTACAGCCAGATTGATTGCTGCCTCTAAAGGAATCACCTTATCATCAAATCTTATTTTGTTTTTGCAGTGCCAAATTATCCCGAAAGTGTTTATAATTGAAGCTAAAATGACATCCTTTGCTTAGGAGCTCATTTTCCTGTTACACACATTGAGAACAGCAAGGATAGATGATGTATCAACAACCATAGATAGCTTTGATCCCAACCAGTCCCAAAGAGCAGTAGCAAATCTGCATCTGAGAAAGAGATGTTCAAAGGTCTCATAATCTGCACAACACATGCTACACATAGAAACCATATTGCAGCCTCTAGACCATAATCTATCATCAGTAAGAACTTTGTTATGTATTATATTAGTCTCCAAACAAGAAAGGACTTAGATGGAGGAATATTAGAACACCATATTAATTTACCCCATGCAACAGGTTGAAACTGATCCTGCAGAAAACTATATGCATCCTTCAGATTCAGACTACCCGAATCATTTGCAGACCAAACCAATGCATCACTAGTTGGTTTTAGAGGAATTGCACATTGCTGCAACTCATTTAGAAGCCTTGGATACTTGCTGGAAATGATATCAGGGATTGACCAACAACCATCTTTGATGAAATCTCTGACAGAAGCCTTTAAAAGATTATGCATGTGAGGAGGGATATTTAAAAGATCAACAATAGGATCATTGAGAAATCTATAACACCAAAAATTTATGCTGCAACCATTCCCAATTTGCCAACTTACATTATTTAAGATTGTACTGATCTGAAGCTTGATTCCAGCCCAAATTGAAGAGTTGACATGATGAGTAATTGGAACATTATTCCTAAAGACTCTAGCCTTAACCATAGAAGTCCATTGGAACTCAGATGAAACTAAATCCCAACCAAGCTCCATAGACTCTAGCCTTATTGTTTGTGAAGGGTGTTTTGAAGACAAGCATAGAAGAAAATTATCATAAAAACAAAACAGATACAATAACTTGCTTTATTTTACTATACATCAATAGTGGAATCAAGATTTTATCCAAATATACATTCAGTATAAATGTTTTTTTTACACAATCATATAATTATACACTATCACATCACTAAAAATAAAAATATTTAATTATCACAATAACTATATAAAAATTAAAAAATACAATTATATGATTATTTGATGGTATAAAAAAACTTTATACTAACAGTAACAATTGTTGGTCGTGACAATCATAACCCAAGAGGGAGGTGAATTGGGTTTATAAAATTTTCTAATTTAATTTATCAAGAATTATTTTCTCAATATAAAATATTAAATCACACAATAAAAAATAAACAAATTATGAATATGTGAGAAATGAATTAAACAATATGAAGATAGGGAAGAGAATACTTGTACACTGATTTTATCCTGGTTCGGCCACTAACCACTTGTGACCTACGTTCAGTCCCCACTCCACTTTTGGGATTTTCTTCCACTAATAAACAAGCTTATAAACTGGTGCTTGCAACCTTTGTACACAACAGAGCACTCTAACCACGCCTCATGTGATACCTCACCCATCACATATAAGAGCCTCAAACTCTAGCACTCTCCCTCGCGCCTCCGGGATATCTCACCCGCGCTTCTGAGCCTAAAGTCACACACCAAAGGATGTCACACATTTTACAACTGAAGGATACCTCACCTTCAAACAGAGGGATACCTCACCCTCAACCTAGGGATACCACACACTATTTCTGAGTTGATACAAAAAGTAGAAGAAACTGAAGCACTCTAGATAGTACAGATAATGCAAATTGAAGCACCATGAGTATGATGATAATAACACAATTTGGCTCAAATAATTTCAGACAATATGAATAATTTTTGTTCAATGTTCTTCTCTTATTTTTGTGTTCCAAAAGCCCTCCTTATATATATCGAAAATCAAAACGTTGTGTTGTTAAAAGGCAAAGAGCTGAAGATAAAAATTAGCCGTTGAGCACAATTTCACCGTTGCCAATTAATTGACATGATTGATCAATTTATTATTATTTTTTCAATTAAAAAAAAAATTAGAACACGTTTTTCATGTGAGGAGAAAACAAATGATTTGCACTCATATATTTCAAGCCAATATATAATGCACTGATACGTGATTTGCTCTCATATTTCGAAATGCAATAATGGCAATATATTTTTGCAATGAAACCACGAATTGGTTGAACAAAAATCTGGTCATAATAGTAACTGATTGCCTTGTATACATATGCATATGTATATATATATTAGAATGATTGAAGCTTTTGAAATTTAATGAATTGATATAAGTAATATATAGTATTATCCAATTCAAATTGATAATTGAAGAATATGGTGCACCGAAAGTATATTTCAATAGATTAAAAATTTAATATAATATACTTTGAAGAACTTATTTTTTATGAAAAAATCAGATTGAAAAATATTTTGCTAGTCTAATACTTGATAAAAAAAAAATTTTATCCAAAAGTGTAGTGTTTTAGTTAAATTGATGTATAACGAGCCAAAGTGAATTTTAGTCATCATACTCTTACAAGATATCTAAGACCTATTATATTACCCAATCTTGCTTGAGGTCTTGATGCTTGAAAACTTGATACTCTTAGCATATTTATCTCTTGCTTTGTTAACCTTTGAATACCTGCATGCTTGTAAATTATATTTTCTTTTTATCCTGCATGCTTATGGTTAGTGTTTGTTAATCATCAAAACATAATCAAATATATACTTACATACTCTCCCTTTTTTATGATGACAAACCTTACCTTTCTTACCTGAGTAATGTGTTTATCATAGTATACTTGCACCAGGTATGCATGGATAGGATATTCCTTTTCAAAAACTCAAAGAAAGCGTTAGTAAAATATATTTACTTATTCCTCCCCCATTTGACATTATCAAAAAGGAAAATATAGTGGAGAGATATAAGATATGTAATATGTAATATTTCAAGAGAGCAAAAAACAGTACCATCAAAACATAATCAAGAGAAATTACATGCATTTCTGTACACAATAAGTAAGGTAACCATATTGCATTATTTATCCTATTTATTCTCCCCCTCATTATATAATTTCTTTTTAACATATTCCCCTCTTTCTATGTATTCCTCCCCATTAACCATATAATGAAATTTATTTGCAAGAGGGTTTGAGGATAAATTCCAACTTAGTTTTTCCCTTTATGATAGACAATATATAATTTATATTCTGAAGCATATCATTCAGAGTTGCAGCGCAGTTGAAATATAGAATTATCCCCTTGTAATGCCATCAAGTAACAAAAGGTTTTCATTTTAAATTCTCCCCCTTAGACATGCACTCCTACAGTCTCACACTCCCCCTATAGGGTGCAATTATTTCTCCCCCTTTCAAAAATAATTTTGTAAATATACTTTTCATTTTAGAGAGAAAAAAAAAGAGTTGAAGAAGGGTAGAACACATGTATTCGACTATCATCATGCAATCCCAGGAGATATTCAAAATTAACTCTTTAATATATTCCAAAAAGCAATATCAAAATAATAATTCAAGAGAAAGTCAGAATCAAATCTTTAGCAATTAAGATGTGAATTTCATATATTGATCCTTCTAATAAATACGCATTAAGTGACGATCCTAAGCCACTCTTATGATATTATGCAATTTTTAAGGATTTATCTGTAAGCAAATTTTAAATATATCGCAGCTTAAAATCTTAAGGTAATTTGGCAAGAAAATATTTAGGTATAGTATATACCAAAAATAACATTTTAACCACAATCTTATAGATTTTCAATTTGATAGTTGTGGGGAAATTAATTCATGAGGCAAATTATGTTTGAAAATTTCTTTAAGGTCATGAATTAATCAATTAATTAGTATTAAAATTGATCTCGCTTTTAAAAACAGTTTTTAGAAAACAGTCTTATAGATTTTTCATTGGATATATGTGCAGCTAACAATCATGCTTTACATAACATAGACACATGGACAGTTGCTAGCGAGATATTTCTAAGCAGTGTGATTTAACTAGAGATGGTCTAATCATGTTTGCAACATTCAAATTTAAGTTTGTACAATAAACACATTTTATTTTCTCATTTATAAAAGGTAAGGATTTTGTTACCTTGATTCTTGAATTCACAATATTGTCCTCTTTTACCCATTGTTTCTTCTTGTGAAGATTGACCTTTGCAAATTTCATATTGTTCTTGTGAAAATCTTTCATCAAGGGACTTTTGTTTCTTTTGTCAATAATTGCAATCTCGATTTTGGGAAGCGTCTTCCTTGATGAAGTCTTTTCTTTTGACCAAATCGTTCATCTTTTTGCAATCTTTCCTGCACATTAGAGATGGTATTTGGACTTTTTGATACCCATTTCAAATTCGGTCCTTGAGGGTTAGTGAATGAGCATTTCTTAGGAACCCATACCCATTTATTTCTCACATAATAATTTTTCCTATAATGACACATATGAGAAATATGACCTTTATGATTACAATAATTGCAGATTATAGATGAAGGCTTGGTCTTTTTGAGATCATTATAGAAAAACTTTGGGTTTTTAGATTGTTGACATTTCAAAATATTATTATCGAAAGCATTGTTCGATTTTCCATGCAAAATAGCATTACTTCCCTTGTTACTAGCATTCACGAAATTAGAACAAGTAGATTTGTCAACTTTATTATATTTAGAAGAAAAACCTCAACTTGATTTTTAACAATACAATTTTCACAAGTAGTTGAGGTTTCACAATTTAAAGAATTTTCCTTATTAAGAAAAGCATATTCATCTTTCAAGTTCTCAATTTCAATTTCAATGGATGATATCTTTGCCAAGGAATTCAGGTTTTTCTTTTCTAAATTAACCAAGCCATCATACACGTCATCATATGCATTTTGTAATCTATCATACGAAGGACTATCAACATTAGCATTATTTACCTGAAAGTCCTTTTGAACCATGTGAGTTGTTGACTCTTTAAAGGAATGATCTTTCTCCTCATTTTTGTTCATCAATGCTTCAAGAGGATGTTCCTTTTCTTCTTCAACTGGAACATTATCATTGTCAAGAAGAGTTGTTCTTCTTCCATCACATTGGGCATCTTCTTGAGGGCATTGTTCGAGACATGTTTCCCTCAATGACTTTTGCTCTTCTTGCTTCTTTTTATTTGCATTTTCATTCACAAAATCATTGTTAGCAAGATAAGTAGCATGAAGTATAGTCATTATATCATTTGCACAAGAGCAATCCTTAATTTTAGCATATGCTTGATAATTCAAGCTATTTCTCAAAATTTGCATTGCTTTAATATTTAAGGAAAAACAATTTTTATCAAATTCATTCCATTGGGATTTGGGTTTTGAAATAAAACCATTTAGTACAATATCCCACAAATCAAAATCTATTGCTTTCATAAAAATTTATATTCTAGCTCTCCAATAAACAAAATCCACACCATCAAAATATGATGGTTTATTAAAATCACAAAAACTCATTTTTTAAAAAAAAAAAAAAATTAAAGCAAGCTTCTAAGGTTGCCGGGAAAAATGATCTTTTACTATAAGTTGTTAAGCTTCTAACCAAAGCCGAAGCTCTGATACCACTTGTTGGTCGTGACAACCATAACCCAAGAGGGGGTGAATTAGGTTTATAAAATTTTCTAATTTAATTTATTAAAAATTATTTTCTCAATATAAAATATTAAATCACACAAAAAAAAATAAACAAATTATGAATATGTAAGAAATAATATGAATTAAACAATATGAAGATATGGAAGAGAACACTTGCATACTGATTTAACCTGGTTCTGCCACTAACCACTTGTGACCTACGTCCAGTCCCCACTCCACTTGTGGGATTTTCTTCCACTAATAAACAAGCTTATAAACTGGTGCTTGCAACCTTTGTACACAACAGAGCACTCTAACCACGCCTCATGTGATACCTCACCCACCACGTGTAAGAACACTCTTCGTCGCGCCTTCGGAATACCTCACCCGCGCTTCTGAGCCTAAAATCACACACCAAAGGATGTCACACTTTTTACAACTGAAGGATACCTCACCTTAAAACAGATGAATACATCACCCTCAACCTAGGAATACCACACCCTATTTCTGAGTTGATACAAGAAGTAGAAGAAACTGAAGCGCTCTAAATAGTACAGATGATATAAATTGAAGCACTATGAGTATGATGATAATAACATAATTTGGCTCAAATAATTTCAGATAATATGAATAATTTTTGTTTTATGTTCTTCTCTTATTTTTTGTGTTCCAAAAGCCCTCCTTATATATATCGAAAATCAAAACGTTGTGTTATTAAAAGGCAAAGAGCTGAAGATAAAATTTAGTCGTTGAGCACAATTTCACCGTTGCCAATTAATTGACATGATTGATCAATTTATTATTATTTTTTCAATTAAAAAAAATTTAGAACACGTTTTCATGTGAGGAGAAAACAAATGATTTGCACTCATATATTTCAAGCCAATATATAATGCACTGATACGTGATTTGCTCTCATATTTCGAAATGCAATAATGGCAATATATTTTTGCAATAAAACCACGAATTGGTTGAACAAAAATATGGTCATAATAGTAACTGATTGCCTTGTATACATATAGGGATGATGTCAGTGGGGCGGGGCGGGGCGGGGACAGGGACAGGGACAGGGAGCGGGCTCTCCCCCCGTCCCCGCCCCCGATCCCCACCGTGGGGGGTTTTCCTCTCCTGCCCCCGTCCCCACGGATCCTCGCAGTCCCCATGGAGACCTCGAACATTTATTAAAAAATTACAAAATCATAAATTAATATTCAATAAAATTAAAAAAAGCCTTCATAAGTATTAAATTTAAAGTTATAACAAGTTCAAACTCAAATAATACAAACATAATATTTAAATAAACATTACAAAAAATTTCAAAACTATAATATCAAATTTTTTTCCATATCTTTTCCAACACTCCAACATGTGAGGTATAATATTTTAATAGATATAATATAATACATGTATATTTATTTAGGGTAAATATGTATTTTCCAAGGGGCGGGGACCCGTGGGGTGGGGGGTATGGTCCCCGCCCCCGTCCTCATCCTCGAATTGGCTACGAGGGGATTTTGTCCCCCATCCCCGTCCCCGCAGGGAAAAATTCCCTGCCCGCGGGGCCCCATTCGAGACATTCCCGTGGGGATCCCCACGAATGGGTGGAAATTGCCATCCCTATATATATATATGCATATTATATATATTAGAATGACCGAAGCTTTTGAAATTTAATGAATTGATATAAGCAATATATATTATTATCCAATTCAAATTGATAATTGAAGAATATGGTGCACCGAAATTATATTTCAATAGATTAAAAATTTAATATAATATGCTTTGAAGAACTTATTTTTTTATGAAAAAATCAGATTGAAAAATATTTTGCTAGTCTAATACTTGATAAAAAAAAATTATCCAAAAGTGTAGTGTTTTAGTTAAATTGATATAACGAGCCAAAGTGAATTTTAGTCATCATATTCTTATAAGATATCTAAGACCTATTATATTACCCAATCTCGCTTGAGGTCTTAATGCTTGAAAACTTGATACTCTTAGCATATTTATCCCTTGCTTTGTTAACCTTTGAGTACATGCATGCTTGTAAATTATATTTTCTATTTATCCTGCATGCTTATAGTTAGTGTTTGTCAATCATCAAAACATAATCAAATATATACTTACAACAATGTATTAAAAACATGGGGAAAAAAACCAATACTTTATTTCATTTTTCTAATAATTGAATGACAATCTTATTTGGTGGTGGTATTTTATGATTACTTAAAACAAAAAGTAATAAAAGAAAACTTAAGCAAATATGTTTTTTTTAACTATAAGAATATTAATGAAACAATTACCGCATGACAATATTTGTTTGTCTTATTATGTTGTAAATATAAATCATTCAAAAGAATTTTCTTGAAAAAGAAACGTCAGTTAGAACACACACCAAGATAGAACGCACACATGCTATTCAACCTTTCCTTCACCCCATGCCACTTCCAACATGGAGTTATAAGGTGGTTAAGGTAGTTAGGGTTGGAGAGTTAAAAAGTGATAAGAAAGTTAAGGGTTCAAACTCCACCCACTAACAAAATACTAATATTAACACTGACATTTTCCTTAAAAAAAAAATAAAAAATACCCCCTACCCCTTAAGGTAATTTAAAGTAAAAAAAAAAAAATGGCTAACAAGAGAGTGCATTTACATTTTGGAGCCAAAAAAAAAAAAAAAACTTCAAATAAATAAACCACTCTCGGATTGTTCTCGACCACAAAATGACCCCCCGCGTACTCTTTCAAGTAGGGGTGTAAGACCCGAACCAATGACCCGATGAACCCAACAACAAACCAAACCAATTAAATTAGTTCCGATTTTTTTTTATGTTCGGGTCTGAACCGAATCGAACCAAACCCGATGGTGATTGGTTCGGTTATCGGGTTCAAGGATTTTGGAACCAAACCAAACCGAACCAATTACTATATTTTAATATTTACATATATATTTTAATATTTAATATTTATTATTATATATTAATATTTATATATATATTAATAGTTTAATATTTATTATATGTATTTTTTTTATATTTTAAATAATTTTCGGGTTCGAACCGAACCAAACCGAAACAACTCATTCTTGATTGGTTCGGTTTGGTTCGGGTTTTGTAAGAAAAAAATATCAAAACCAAACCGAACCGAACTATTTTTGGTAGGTTCGGATTTTTTTCTCATCTAAAATCGAACCAAACCGACCTGTTATACCCCTACTTCCAAGATTGTATTTTTCTCGCATTTCTTGGAGCAAGTCATCCACATTCCAACTCGCCCGAAATTTCTTGTAGAGGATGATATGGCCATGGTGTAACGTTGATTATGGTGCCATTTTTATCAAAGTGGAAGGTAAGGCACATAGCCTCATAAACCCGTAAGGTTAGTCATAACATTGTTGCATCTCGTCAAAAGGCTTATCATCTGCTGTGATATATATTAACTGTGGTTGTAGTAGCTGTTGTAGTGGTGTTAATAAAATTGGGAGTGTTTCTCGGTGTCATTGCCAATTGAGAATTATGCAAATTATGCTGTGGGGTTTTAGTACCATGGGGTATTGGAAACGGTGGTTGAGAAGTGACCTTCTGAACATTCTTACTATTAAAATCAATTGCACCACCATCAGCAAAAGTATAGCATTGTTGAAGTTGTTTCTATTACCCACCATTAATTGTTGTTCTCCCTTACTAGTTTCTTCCCCACCTAACAAGAATTTTACACGTGGTTTTCCTTTTCTACTACAACTACTACCTCCATTACCAATTGTCTGGCCTGACTCATCACCATTAGATTTCTTGAGGCAAGATTTGAGCTGGATCATTTGCTGTGATGGTACTGATGGCTGGCGAGGAGCCACTGCAGGATCCTTGACCCGAGGTGTTTCATGCCCTGCCAGCTTCGGAGGCTTCAGGTGCAGAATCCTCAGATTCCCGAAGGAAGCACCTCACGCCCACATTGCCAAATTGTAAGGCTGGGTTTGCTACAGAATACTCCCTTTGATCCTATATATAAGAGGCAAAACCCTAAAACACACAGATCAAGAAAATGCATTGAAATTAACTATTTGTAATTAATATTCATATAAATTTACAAAATTACCCCTTCTAATCTTAATGAATAGTCCTACTTCTATTGAAAGTTGCACTGTCTCGTAAATATAAACCCTATTATAAATAAGGGTAAACTTGGAAATGAGCATTTAATATTTGTCAAAATACATGCATATCTCTTATATTTTGAACAAAAAAAAAAATAGTCATTTGCCTCTTATAATAAGGACCGGAGGGAGTATTTATATGCAGCGTGTGCATCAGCCTTATGCAAGAAAACCTTGCCTTCAGCTCTGCTACAGATGGAAGTGATGTTTTGGGAGGAAACTTGATCACCAGCATGGTGGGCTCAACTGCCTCAGCTGGACGCTCCACTTTCCTGGTTTCACTAACTTGGGTAGAGCCTGGGACATGGATTCTTTTCCCTCTCCTACCCTGGCTTCTGAAGTCTTCTGACTTGCCGCCGCCGCCTTCTCTGCAGCTAGCGCCTTTAAATCCTTGATTTTCTTCATCCTCTTGACGGTCAGAGGGGGGCCTTTTCCGCCCAGATTTTGTAGGATCATCAGGCCAAACAAGGTGTTTTGCAGGTTTTACAACTGGCAAAGCTCTGACATAATCATCAGGACTGTCAGATGCCCTGACACTCAAAGGAGATTTAGAAACACCAACTTCAGGAGCCTCGTTCTCTGTTGGTGGCAATAAAGACAAGCTTTTTTGGTAAACAAGAGATCTGAACCGCAAAAAGAAGTGCCCAACAACTGCAGGGGTATTCCTTTCAACACCATGAAAAGGATCCAAAGCGAGAGCTTGTAAATCACCCAAAAGTTCTGGCAATTCAAAATTAACATCTCCTATGGTATCCATGGGCGGCAACTCGAAAATCCCCTCTAGGAGCCAAACCAGTTGACACGGGTTTTCCTGAAAGGTGAACAGGTTTTCCAGAAGTAGAATGCTTCTCCAGATGGCCTGAAATAGGTTGTAAATTTAATTCTTTTTTCTTCTTTCCCTCGACAGTAGCACAAGTCTTAAGAGGTCAAGACATCTGCAGGTCACTTATGACCTTTAATCTTCTTCTCTGCACTAATTTCATGATCCTTTGCTTCAACTGGTGAGCTATGTACATTATTTTCACACTTAAATTGATGCATGTCATTTCATCCATTAGCAGTAGTCAAAAAGCCCTGCTCTGTCTGCTTAAAATCTGGCCCTGACAGCTTTGCATTCCCATCATGTTTAATGTCAACAGAAATTTTGCTCTCGAGATGGGGCGGCTGAGACGTCTCATCAACTGTGCTTAGCAATGACGACTCCCCAGACAAATCAGACCTACCCAAGCTTTTACTTGAAACATCATCCAGTTCCGAGCTACGGGTCATTTCTTCAGAAGAATCCTTCCCCTTGTCAAGACGAGGCTTTGCATCTGAGGAAATGGCTTGGGATGCAAGCCCACTGCCATCTGGTTGAGCCCGACCCACTAAAGCTTCTTTGGCATCTGAAGTTGAAGTTGCACCATCATGGCTAATAAACCCTGTATCTTCATGCTTCTCAAAATTACGAGGCACTGCTGGCGCCCTCTTCTGAAATACATAACGCCCAGTTGCATCAGGCGTTTCCTCCCTGGATGCTAACTGGAAAGAGTTACTTGGATCAGCTCGCCGCTTAAACAGATACCTGTCTTTTTGCATATTGTCCTTAACTTTAACAGATTTGGAAGTGTTCTTCCGACCACCCAAAGCTTAGGCTATCACCAGTGGACCACTCAAAGGAGCTGGGAACAGAACAAAGAAACCATTAAATTAACATCCTTATATAAGTGAGGGGATTGATTACAATTTACAAGAGCTTAGACATTTAAACTAATAAAATGCAAACAGCTCGGGTACACTATGTTATATACAAAGCTTCACCTTTCATGTAAACTTTTGCAAAGATACAAAGTTAATCACATTAACAAGACTATGAACTCAAAACATTTGCATCAAAGCAATTAAGTACAACAACAACGACCAAGATTAACCAACTAAGAGGGGTTGGCTACATGGATCAATTGGCGCTATAGGCTCTATAAAAAAAAAAAAAAAATCAATAAAACCTTTTAGAATAAGGTCTTGTATAATGGTTTCTCCAAAAGTTCTCTTCTGCCTTTCTCTACCCCTTTTAATCAAACTATCTACCATTTGATCCATTTTCCCACTAAAGACTCAGGTCGTCTTCTCACATGATCATACTAGCATAGCCTTAGGAGAGTTTCTGTCATCTTCTCATCAATAGGAGCTAATCTAACTTTCTTCTAAATACATTCATTCTAAACTTATCTTTGTCCTGTATGTTCACTCATCCACCTCAACTTTCTTCCCAACCTTCTAATGATGATGCCTATCAAGAACCATAATGATCATATGATTTAGTTAGATTGTAAGCTTATACAAGTAATTAGATTAAATGAAATTATGCATAAGAAATGTTGATATAAGAATGACTCACTTGATTGTCATATTAAAATGTTGACCCCCAATCCCCACAATATCAACCAGACAAAACAAAAACACACTTTACAGAATCAAAGAATGGCTAAACTCATATATTCACTTCAGAATCCAACTTAAAGATCTAAGGACATGTTTAATGTCCCAAGGCTTGTATATTCTTGATTACTCCACTGCTATAGTTCATAGCCATAGATCTACAAAGATTTAGTCATCCATTTCATTGTCAACAGTGACACAAACAACCCATAAATGCAGGTACTGCAATACAATATGGTCCTGTGGGAAGACATATGTCTCGACATACAAATAAACACGAAAATAAGCATTGTATTTATTTGGTGTCATATATGTTCCATTCCTACCATAATGCACCCAATTACTGGAATAACCATATTAATTTAAATATCAACACATGCTATTGTCTAATAAAAGCTTCACCTATGCAACCTTTTTCCTAAAATACAAAGAGTCTCAAACTTCTAGGAGGAAGTTGAGGAAGAGTATATACCTCTAGAAGGCTTCCTTGCAGGCTGTTCGAGTGTATTATCCCGAGGTTGAGAAGGGCGCGATGGCTGCAAACCAAATGCCTGGGCATAAGTCTCATCATATTGCTCAAACACTGCCTTTCGATAAGCAAAAGCAGTTGCCTTATTCTTAATGAAGCAATGCTTCCATGCTCGGCTTCACGTGGAGCCAGGGCCAACTTCTTTACAAAGGCAAGAGCCTCACTAGGCTGAAAACTATTTCTTGCCTTTCTAAAATCAAGTGCTTGTCATAATTTAAAGTCAAATCAAATGGAATTCTTTTAAAAAAAAAAAAAAAAAAAAACACTTACGAGTATAAAATGCATGCCCCTTCCTGCTGCTCTGGGAGGCACATAGGTGGGGTTCCTTTCATTATTAATATAAAAAAGGCTTCTAATATATATATATATAAAGGTGGCGAGGGTAAAAAATACATTGAAATTTATTTAGTAGTTGAGTGAATCAATTGGGTACAGTACATTCCTTATTCAAGCCCTCCTATCTTTCACCTTAAAGCTGCACATTGGAAGGTGGAAAGTGGGTATTACAACTGCTTGTGTAGGCTTCCAGTACAAGTTCTTCCTGATTGATACAAACAAACGTTCACCATTAAGCAAACCAAAATTTGGACCAATGGCTGCAAGGTGGTATTATTCTGCAATGCAGTTTGGCATCAATCACTGGCAGAGCCATATTTGAAACTAAAAAAGCACATAGAATCCTAATTGGGCAAGAATAAGCCTTAATATTAACTAATAAATACATAGACATAATCCTCCCCTATCATATACACTAAGGCCTTATTCCGATCAGTTCAAAAGATACTTAAGCTCATTCTCAAACAGGTGAATCATCCTAGACTGCACAAAAGGTGAAAATGAATCCACATTTCAGTAGACAAAATCATAATCTACACTAGAACAAGTCAACCATACAAAATTACTAGTAAAAGTGTTACAAAATTCATCACATTTCATAGCATAAACTAAAAAGTTGCAGATACAATACATAACCCAGCAGTGTACAAAGAAAAATCGCACGCAATGGACTGGTGCCTTTCAAATTTCCCCTCTGTAACCTCCAGATCCAAAATAATCCTTTCTATTATTTGCAATCACCACGCTCTTCTGATGTTCTAATTTGGGACAATCACGGATGCGATGACCAAGCCCACCACAAAATGCACATCCCTTGACCCCACTTATATCCGTGATTGCCTCATTATCTTCCATTGGATCATTCAGCTCGGCCAAAACTGGGGGAATCCTTTGTTTTGCTTCTTGCAAGAGGTGCTTCAAATCAAGTAATGTTGTCTCACTTTGATTCTTGTTTATAAATGTTGTCGCTATACCAGTCTTGCCACATCTTCCAGTTCGTCCAATCCGATGGACATAATTTTCAATTTCAGCTGGCATGTCATAGTTAATGACATGCTGAATATCAGGAAAATCCAAACCTTTGGATGCAACATCAGTTGCAACCAACACATCTTTCTCTCCAGCCTTAAAAGCTGAAATGGCATACTCTCTCTCTTCCTGATCTTTGCCTCCATGAATAGCCACCGCTTCCACTCCTTTCAAGAGAAGATATTCATGAATGTCATCGACATCAGCCTTATTCTCACAGAATATTAGAACAGGTGGTGTGGTCTTTTGCAAGCACTCAAGAAGGTAAACTATTTTCGCCTCTTGCTTAACATACTCTACCTCCTGGATAACATCAAGATTTGCTGCCCCTGCACGTCCGACATTGACAATAATAGGTTTCACCAAAGCACTTCTAGCAAAGTTCTGAATCTTGGTTGGCATAGTGGCAGAAAATAGAAGAGTCTGCCTTTGAGCTTTGAAGTGATCAAAAACTTCTCTTATATCATCTTCGAATCCCAAATCAACCAATCGATCAGCCTCATCTAACGTTAAATATCTGCAGTTATCTAGATTCATTTTCTTCTTTGCCAACATATCCTTCAATCTCCCAGGAGTGGCAACAACAATGTGAACACCCTTCTTCACAATCTCAAGCTGTGATCTCATATCCACTCCACCAATACAAAGCAAAGGCCTGAGCTCCGGATATCCAGCTTCCTTCAAAGGTACCAAGAACTGTTCAACCACTTCATAAGTCTGTCTAGCTAGTTCCCTCGATGGACAAATAACCAATCCAAATGGACCTTCTCCAGGAACAATAGGCATCATGATTTCCTCCTGCATTGCCACCATAATCATAGGAAGCACAAAGACAAGAGTTTTTCCCGATCCGGTGAACGCGATCCCAATCATATCTCGTCCGGATAAGATAACAGGAAGTCCTTGCACCTGAATTGGTGTCGGTTGCACAATCCCTTTCGCTTTCAACTTGTTCAAAAGAGGCTCAGGAAACCTCATATCCTTAAAATTCTTAATTGGGGGCGGAATTTCTTCACCATCAACTATTATATGCCACTGCTTTCGAATCAAATCGCATTCTTTTCTCGACATCCTTCTAACGTGCAAAGGAGGTTTCCACCCTGTAGGCAAAGGTTCAGTGTAAGTGATTCCTTTTGCTAATTCGCGAACAGACATTAGGGTTTTTCTATCAGACAAATTCTCAATCATCTCCTTCTCCTGTTGAACAATCTGTTCTGTGACACTGATCTCAGGTTGTTCTCGTTTCAACTGTGATGCCTTCTCTAGAAGACTGGGTTTAGTTTCAACCACTCTTTGTTTCTCCAAATCACCATCGATGGTGACAGAAGAGGCATTCCCTTTGCGTTGAAGAATTTTCTGAGCTTCCATGGCCCTACGTTTGGCCACAGGCACATACTCAACATAATCATCTTCTTCTTCCATTTATTATGCTGCTTCTTTTGATCTGTTTGTATCAATTAAAAATCAAAGTCAATAAATTGATAAATCAGAAAAACCCTAATGTTTGAGAGTTTAGAAATCAAGATCATGCATGCGTCAGACACAGAAACAATTAAATTAGATTTTTGGGATTAGGGTTTATATGATGTAGAAATGGCAGCAGGGCCGGGTGGGCACGGTAGCACCCTCCCCCCCGGCCCACAATGGATAAATCCATGCCCATCCCAGCCCGCCACCCGCACGGGTACCTGCTGGGCGGGTATTTAGAGGGTATCGTGGGTACCCATGGGTATTTGTCAAAAATCTTGTTTCCTTTAAAAATATGCACTAATTACTTAAACAATTATAAAAAAAAAAACTGCATAATGTATGCAGTTTATTATGTATATGATATATCTAAAAGTGATGACTATCAAGTGTCATTAAGATTTTATTTGTGGAACCATTAACAGAATAACAGTGATTATGAACTCTTTTATACTAAGACATATATCATTAGGATTTAGGAATTTGAGATTTGATGTTGGATGAGAGTTGAAGAACAAGTTGTGGGCAAATGAACCTCTAGCATTCATAATGCCTGTAGAGTTCTGTAACTACTAGCTAGAGATCATATAAAGAGGTTTTTTTCAACAAAAACTAAGGAGTATAGTTGTCAAGCGTGCTAGGAAAATACTATCACAGAGTACAGTTAACGAAGATCTCACTTAGAGTTCATCCAGCCAAGCCATTTCATGCATGCCACAGCAGCAGGAGTAGTGTAGTACTTAACTACTATCTCTTGGCACAATGCATATCAATTCACCTTTCTCTTATTATGTTAATTAATTTTAAATAATAATTACAAATTTAAAATCATAATAATTAAAATTACTAAAGTGTTAAAAAGAGGTTGGAGTTTAGAGACCTATTACCCACTGGTCGAGTTCTATGATCTTTCTCTGGATAAGCAACAAGTTACAAGATTCCTCTTTTATTTTATTTTTAAAACATAAAAGTAGTGAATTCTTCATTTAAATTGCAAGCTGTGCATAAAGCATAATTCTATTTCAATTAATCACTGCATGACCTGTAAAATTGAAGCGATAGATAGGGCTTCAAATTCAAGAGAATAACGCATAACAATACAAATTATTAAAATCAAAACGAAGGCATATGAAAGAAAAGAGATCAATGGATGCGATTCCATATCAACTGCATATCGAGATTTCAAATTGAAAGGAAGGCAACAAACAAAAGAGGAAGGAAAAAGGGGAATGTTTTCAAACCCTAGAGCTGGTCCCGGTGGGTCTTCACTGGTCCGTATCGGCACGGCGACGGAAGGGAGCTTGGGTTGCGCGCGGCCAGAATGGGGACGGTGGTGGGGTCGTGACGGCGACGGAAGGGACGAGGGTTCTGGTACCCGTCACGGATTATCCGCGGGTACGGATAAAATTGTCATCCAAATATGATGTGAGGGTGAGTGAGGAAATAAGAATAATAATCATCACTGTAACGTACCTCTCTCTTCTTCTTCTTCTTCCTCCTCCTCCTCCTCCTCCTCCTCCTCCTTTCAGGCACAAAGCAAAGGTTTCAATTATGCGGCTTCTCTGTGTGAAGACCTTCTATGTGAAATTGTGATTGCACCTTCGGAACACTGCTAATACCGACCTACGTCTGGGAGCAAACGCTGGTTTTATAAAATAAAAATAATAAAGGTTAAAGTAATGTTTTGGTCCCTATACGTGACACTGATTTTCAATTTGGTCCCTATACGTAAAAAGTTATCAATTTAGTCCCTATACGTGACACTGATTTTCAATTTGGTCCCTATACGTGACATTGATTATCAATTTGGTCCCTATACGTGACACTGGTTTTCAATTTGATCCTCACCGCTAATTGGTTCCTATATAAGAGTGACCAAATTGCAAATTATTATCACATGTAGGGATCAAATTGAAAATAATTGTCACATGTAGGGACCGATTTCAAATTTTTTTTGTTGAATTGGTCTCTACATGTGACAATAATTTGTAATTTGGTCCTTTTATATCGGGACCAATTAGCGGTGAGGACCAAATTGAAAACCAGTGTCACGTATAGGGATCAAATTGATAACTTTTTACGTATAGGGACCAAATTGATAACTTTTTATATATAGGGACCAAATTGAAAATCAGTGTCACGTATAGGGACTAAAACATTACTTTAACCTAATAATAAATAAATTATGATTATCCTATATTGGGTGGGATTCCAAGAAGAAGGAGCTTATTAGATTTTTATTTATAAAAATAGTTTATTAAAATAAATTATGATATTTATATTAGATTTTTTTAAGTTTATTTTAATAATTTTTTTAGAAAATTTATGAAAATAAAATCTTTTTAAATTAATATAAAAATTATTAAATAAGTATCCCTTTAAGAATTTAATTGATATGCACTATCAGTGTAAAGTTTTTTTACACTATCAACCAATCACCAATCATAATATGGATAATTTTTTAATGTGATTAGGATAAGAGTCAAAAAACAATTTTTGCAATTTATAATTAGTTGATAGTGTAAAAAATATTTACACTAACAGTTTATAGTAATTAAACTATTTAATTAGATTGTTTATCTAAATCATAATATTATAGTAATTAATATTAATATTTTTAAAATTATTTTATACATCGATAGAGGTGGCAAAATGGGTTGGGTTGGGTTGAGGTCCCCAACCCACTAGCCCGTTTTGACTAGTCCCGCCTAACCCACCAATAAAGCGGGTTGGTGGCAGGGCAGGAAAGGACAGGACGGGTTGGCGCCAACCCGCTTTTCTTTTTTTTCTTTGAAAAAACAATTTTTTTTATGCTATAATTATTTTTTAGTTTACCCACTCATAAGACTATTAGTTAGTCCATCTCAGTAATTATTTGCATATATATTTATATATATAATTTTAGTTTACAATTACTTACCCATTAGAACTATATATATTTGTATGTAGTTCATTCCATTCACTGATAAATTTATATATTAGTTAGTCTACTACCAAAAAATTGTAATTTGTATTTTGTGATATTTTAGGTGATATTTATATATTAATAATTTTATTTTTAAATATATTAGAGACAATCTGAACATGCATAACATTGTTGAATAACATGTCTGAGGTTGCTGCAAGAGTCACTACAAAAAAAAGTCTGGTTTAGCGACCGAAAATAGCGACCGCGATGACACAGTCGCTATTTGCGACCGATATTGCGACCGTTTAGCGAGTACCACGGGAAAAAAAGTTTTTTAATCACCGAATTAGCGACCGATTTAGTGGTCGCAATTACGACCGGTCGCTAAAAGTAAAAGTTTGAAAGTCAATCCAGTTAACTATTTAGCGACCGAATTAGTGACCACCTTTTAGATGAAATTGGTTTTTTTGGAACCTTTTAGCGACCGATGTCATTTCGGTCGCTAAAACGTGAACATGAAAATTTTAGTTGTCAAATAGCGACCAATCTAGCGACCACCTTTTTTTTTATTCTTAGCGACCATTTTAGCGACCGAAAATTTCGGTCGCTAAAACTTAAAATCCCTAAAACCTGAAATTTTCCCCTTTGTTCGTCATTTCGTCCAGAACCTCACCCTTTCCCTTTCCCTAACCCGAACCCTCTCCTTCTCTCTCGGAACTCCGGCCACCAACTCCGCTCACGCCCTCCGTCAACCGCCACCGTGGTAAGCGTCCCTCTCCTTATCTCTTTCTCTTTGTCACTCACGTCCCTCTCTTTCTCTATTTCTCTCTCTCACTCTCGTCCCTCTCTGTTTCAGGTCGCGTTAGAAAGACCACCGCTGAGGGCCACCACGCACAGTGTCTCTGCCTCCCTTTCAGGCAGTTAAGGCATCTCCATAGAAGTCTCTCCATTCATTCTTTGTTTCTCATTTGCTCAATAACAACATATTCTATATGAATGTCTTCTCATTTTTTTTCCTCAATATTAAAACATGTAAAATGGGTTTCATCAAAAGCAATAAAATCATCATCTATTCATTCATGAACAACAACAAAGCACTGTGTTTTCATTTATCCTGCACTTTGGGTTAGGAACTAACTTGGGTCACTAATTATATTTTAAGGGGCTAACTTGGTACATGATTTAGTTTTTAGGGACTAATCGTGTATCAGATTATGTAAAGGTTCATTTTTTCCTTTGCTCTTTATGTCCATTATCTATTTGACTGTTGGGTACAAAATTTCCAGTGCTAGAATATGTCCATTTATCATGCTAGAATATGTCCTCACTATGATAAGTTTGTATTGAATTACTGAATGAAAACTAACTTTATTGAATGGATAGCTTGATCAATTTACAAGAGAAGCAAAGGCTGCTATATATAGCAAGCCTGAACCAAGAGAAGCAAAGTTGAAATAACAAACTTGCCTAACTAATCTAAAACAGAAAACAGTTTACCCAATAAGCCTTATCTGATACACGCACCTAATACAACTAATCATGAAACAAAGACTAAATACAACTAAGGCAGATAGGCACTTGGGATAAACTTCTACTTTATTACTCCCCCTCAAGATGTAGTGTCACAACACCAATCTTGTTGGATAAAACTTGAAATTGCTTGGCTCCAAGTGCTTTAGTAAAAATGTCTGCAAGCTGAGACTTGGTTGAAATATATTCTGGTTTGATGAGCCCTTTTTGTAGGAATTCTCTAATGAAGTGGCAATCCACTTCGATGTGTTTTGTTCTTTCATGATAGACCGGATTGGCAGCTAAGTGTAGGGCTGCTTGGTTGTCACAATAAAGGGGAATAGGTAGTCTACATTGAACTTGTAAATCCTGCAGAAGATTGTGCAGCCATATGATTTCAGTGGTTGCATGAGCTATGGCTCGATATTCGGCCTCACTAGAAGATCTAGAAACTGTTTGTTGTTTCTTTGTTTTCCATGAGATGGGAGCAGTTCCTAGCTTCATTAAATAACCTGTGATGGACCTTCTAGTTAATGGACAAGCTGCCCAGTCTGAATCTGAGTATGCAGATAGTTGTAAATTGTTGTCTTTAGGTAGAATGATTCCATGCCCTGGAGTGGCTTTCAGATACCTGAGGATCCTTAGTCCTGCATTCCAATGTGCTTCCCTTGGATTCTGCATAAATTGACTCAAAACATGAACACAAAAAGTCAGATCAGGTCTAGTAAAAGTGAGGTATATCAGCCTCCCTACAAGCCTTCTGTATTGGGATGGATCAGGATACATTTTTCCTTGATCCAATATCAATTTCTGGTTCTGTTCAAGGGGAAAAGCTGCAGGCTTACAAGCTAACATGCCACATTCATTTAAGATATCAAGGGTGTATTTTCTCTGGTTTAGAAACAAGCCATCCTTCCCTCGGGCAAGTTCTATGCCTAGGAAGTATTTTAGATTTCCTAAGTCTTTCATATGAAAGCATTTATTTAGATGTCCTTTAAAATCATTGCATGCATTTTCATTGTTTCCAACTATGATTAAGTCATCTACATAGACCAAAACTGCAAGAAAGACATCATGATGCATATATGTAAAAAGACTATGATCTGCTTGGGACTCAGTGAAACCATAAGATATAAGGAACTGTGATAACTTAGCATACCAATTTCTTGAGGCTTGTTTCAAGCCATAGATAGATTTCCTAAGTCTACAAACCATTCCTTTCCCGGGCATATGATAGCCCAATGGTGGTTCCATATAGACTTCTTCATCTAGCTCTCCATGGAGGAAAGCATTGCTTACATCCATTTGATAAAGCTTCCAGTCCCTGGCTACAGAAACTGATAGAAGACATCTTATTGTGGTCATCTTTGCCACTGGGGCAAAAGTCTCATTGAAATCCTCTCCTTCTACTTGAGTATAACCCTTTGCAACAAGCCTAGCCTTGTGCTTATCTATGTCTCCAGTTGGCTTATATTTTAGCTTATAAACCCATTTGCAACCTACTGCCTTCTTCCCTTTTGGAAGAGTCACAATGTCCCAGGTTTTATTTTCTTCTAAGGCATGTATTTCTTGAATCATTGCTTCTTGCCACTCCTTTTTCTGAGCAGCCTCAACATATGTTCTTGGTTCTTTCTGATTATCTAAAGCAGCTAGGTAAGCAACATAATTGTCTGAGAAATGAGTGTAGTTAAGTGATTTGGAAATGGGGTATTTAATGTTGGAGTTAGGAATATTTTCTAGAGATCTATTGGTGGGATTCTTTACTGCAGAATGACAGAAATAGTCCTTCAAATAGGAAGGAGGTTGTCTAGTTCTAGTTATAGGCAAAACAGAATGATGGATTTCTGTCTGCAGCTCCCCCTTACTCTGTGCTTCTGTTTCTGTGTCTATGAGGTCCTGCTCATCAGTAGGATTTTTAAAGAGACCTTGATCTCTCTCTTCTTGACTTGAGTTTTGGTCAATAACCTCATTTTCTCCAACTAAATTCTGTAGTGAGGAATTAGTATTGTTAAAGACATTAGTTTCATTATTACCTATATTTATGGCAAAGGGAAACACATCTTCATAGAAGATGACATCCCTTGACACATAAAATTCCTTAGTCTTTATGCTATAAACTTTCCATCCCTTTTGCCCTATAGCATATCCCATAAATACACACTTTTCTGCTCTAGGGTCAAATTTATCTCTATGCTTAGAAGCATTCCTCACATAAGACAAGCATCCAAAAACCTTTAAATGATCATATGATGGTGCCTTATTAAAAAGCATTTCATATGGTGTGATTCCTTTATTAGCAATGGTTGGAGTTCTATTTATGATGTAGGTGGCAGCCAAGACACATTCTCCCCAGTATTTCAAAGGAAGATTCCCTTGAAATCTCAAGGCTCTAGCCACATTAAGTATGTGCCTATGCTTCCTTTCCACTCTCCCATTTTGTTGAGGTGTAGCTACACAGGATGTTTCATGCATAATGCCTTCTTGTTGAAAGAAAGCTCTAAGATTGGAATTGAGGAACTCAGTCCCATTATCACTTCTAACTCTTTTAATTTTCTTGTTAAATTGAGTTTTGACCATGTTGTGAAAGACTATGAGACTATTGTATGTTTCACTTTTATCTTTCAATAAGTACACCCAAGTTCCTCTAGTATAATCATCAACTATTGTAAGAAAGAAATGAGATCCATTACTAGAGGCAGTATGATACTTGCCCCAAAGATCACAATGAATTAAAGAAAAAGGTTCTTCAGCTTTATTCATGCTTTGACTAAAACTAAGTCTACATTGCTTTGCTCTATGGCAAATATCACAACATAGCATTTTATTGAAATCTAAATTGCATCTAAGTAAAGGAGAAATGTACTGTAAAGCCTGATTCGATGGGTGCCCCATTCTTGCATGCCATAAAGTGGTTAGGTCCTTTTCCATCACAGATAGAGAGGTTCCTACAGCATCCATCTTAATGACATACACTCCATCATGGAGTTCACCTAATCCAATCCTCTTCTTCAATGCCTGGTCCTGAATAACACAAGAATTAGCATTGTAAGTAATTACACATTTCATATCTTGAGTAAGTTTATGCACAGAAATCAGATTACAGTTAAAATTAGGAACATATAGCACATTAAGCAATTTCATATTTTTGTTAAGATGGATATTGCCCATCTTTTCTACCAAGACAGTGTCACCAGTGGGCACCACTATCCTAAAGGGCTTGTCAATTCTTTTAACTTCCTCTAAAAGAGCAAGCAAGTGGGTCATGTGGTGTGATGCACCACTATCTAATACCCAAGATTGACCTCTAAGACTGCCTACTTTACCAGCCATGTTCTCATGGTCCATCAAGGTGCCATGAAAAGCATGCCCTGTTGTTCTCTGTTCTACAACATCTTGTCCTTGCTTATCATCAACAAGGGCAAGGTTAGCTGAATTCTGCCCTGGCTTGTTGGAATTTCTTTGACTTCTGTTTTTATCCCAGCTTGAAGGGTAGCCAACCAATTCAAAACATTTTGCTTTAATGTGACCAATCTTGCCACAGTGATCACACTTTGGCCTTGAACCCTCACGGTTTGTGTCTGTTGTTGTTAGAGTAAAAGGCAGCAGCTGTCTCAGTCTTGCCATTCATTTCCTTTTCTGCTAAGCATCGAGATTCCTCTCTTGACACTTGATTAAAGACAGTCCTCAGAGATGGCAGAGGATCAGTGTTAAGAATTGTGGCCTTAACATGAGCAAATTGCTCATTGTTTAGCCCCCCAAGGAACAAATGTACACGATTCTCCTCCTCCCTTTTCATCAACAATCTTGATGCTCCACAAGAACATTCTGGGAGAGGCTGAAGTTCACTCAGCTCGTCAAGATATCCTTTGAACTGTGTATAGTAATCTTTGATGTTTATTTCTGAATCTTGCTGAAGCAAACACAGAGTACGCCATAATTGATGGATTCTTGGAGCGTTGGTTTGAGCGAATCGCTCCTCAAGATCCTCCCACATTTCCTTCGCAGTGGTCGCATGTGAAGTGCTAGCGTGTAGCTTGGGATCTACTGAGTTGAGAATCCAAGCCAAAACCATAGAGTCTGCCTTGTCCCAGCTGTGATAATTAGCTGAATCTTCATCGGGTTTCTTGATTGTGCCATTGATGAACCCTAGTTTCGTTTTCGCTCTTAGGGCCGTCTTCATGGATCTTGCCCAAGTGCGATAATTATCGCCATTGAGGGCTGATGCAACTAGGGGAATTCCTGGGTTGTCGGAGTAGCTTAAGAAATACGCCGGATTTGGAGGTGGATTCGTGTGATTTTTGCCGCCGGAGGTATGGGGTTTCTTCCCCGGTGACTTCTTCTCATCACCAGAATCGTCGCTCTGAGATACCATATTGAATTACTGAATGAAAACTAACTTTATTGAATGGATAGCTTGATCAATTTACAAGAGAAGAAAAGGCTGCTATATATAGCAAGCCTGAACCAAGAGAAGCAAAGTTGAAATAACAAACTTGCCTAACTAATCTAAAACAGAAAACAGTTTACCCAATAAGCCTTATCTGATACACGCACCTAATACAACTAATCATGAAACAAAGACTAAATACAACTAAGGCAGATAGGCACTTGGGATAAACTTCTACTTTATTAGTTTGATTCATCTTGTTTCTAATAAAATTTCAAATAATTTGTAGAAATAAGTGTTGGCTAAGTTATTTTATTGATTCTCTGCACTGAAGACCAATTCATATACTTTGCTTTTTTTTTTAACTGATCATTGTATACAGCACCATACCACATTTTCATTTATTCTCTGCGCTAAGTGGTGCAAAAAATAATAGCACATTAGGGGGCATTGTTTTGGTTCAACTTGGCTGAGAGACCTTGTGACTTAGTCAAATCACGTTTCTTTGGACTGAAAACTGAAGAACAATCCGTGTCTGCTTTTACAATTTCGACCCAATAAGACCATTTATTAATGTGAAATCGCCTATCAATTTCAAAGAATTTTAAATAAGAATTCCATGTGGCGCCATTTACAAAAGGATGTACCATTATGGGATCATCTAATGATCCAAATGATTTGTGCCAAGGAAGCTAACTTTTTCTACACCTACTTATCTCCCCTTTTAATCATGTTCATGTGTTCATAAAGCAAATGGGGTCTATAGGGAGAGGGAAGATAATCCTATTAAGCTGAGTGTCCTCCTGTCCAAATGAGTTGAAAACTCATTTAAATTGAGTTTATAAGTGAGCAAGTAAGAGTATATTTACTTTTAATCTAATCTAAAATGTATCATGATTTTACCTTGGACACAATGAGTTATGTGACGTTGCATTTTATATATAGATTCTGACAACAGGTTCAATTTTCAATAATACAATTAGTCAATGAATATGTACAATTTTCTGAATATGCTTTGCTTATGTACTATTTTCTACATATGCTTTGCTTATTCAAATTGATATGGTGGCAGCATTCCTCAATCTCTGGAAACAGCTCTAGTCGTCACCTTTTTCACTATTTGCTTGGAGTTGAGGTTGGTCAAATAGTACTCTCTCTTTTTCCTTGTTGTTGCTGGTGGTGTATAAAGACTTTGAATTGAAATAGCTTCTGTTGGTTGGTCAAATAATTATAATATAAGTTATGTGAATTGATCTATTGTTTATTAGTGGAGAGCTGAGCTCAATAGGATGCTGGTTGTGTGCTGGTAGATTAGAAACGATATGCATGTGGTTGCAAACTTTATATGTTGTTTGTTAGTGGAGAGCTGAGCTCAATAGGATGCTGGTTGTGTGCTGGTAGAATAGAAATGATGCATATGCTTGGAAACTTTATATTCTATTTGTTAGTGGAGAGCTGAGCTCAATAGGATGGATGTGTTAATTTCATACTTGTTTGCCAATTTTATATGTCGTTACTAACTTATAGTGTTAAATTTGTATCTTCTATAATGGTTAATGAGTTAGAAAAGCCTTAGTTTCCCGTTTGAGATGCAATAGTAATGAGCATGTGTACTTTGGAAAGGTACCGTTCATTATATTGGATCTTGAATTGTTCAAGTGGGACAGTTTGAGAAAAACCTTTTCGATTCTCGTGTTTATAGTCATTTCCTCTTTCACATGCCTTATATACTTGATGAAATTTTGGTCTGATGCATTTCCTTTTGTTCTCTGGGTGCATACTTAATTGCGGTGGATCAAACCGCGGTCAAGTCGTGTACTTAGAGACCGAAGGGGAATGCTGCCGAAATTTTATCAAGTATAAGGCATTTGAATATGGGAATAACTATTCACCGATCGAGTATCGAAGAGGCTTTTCTCAAATGGGATAGGTTCATACCATGTAACAATTAGAGGAGTTGATTGTTGTGGGACGACTATTCTTTCTCTGTCAGATAACAATAATGGATATTCCCGAGAATCGGTTGTGGATGTATAAGAGGTTGGATCGCAACAAACATCTCACGGTAGAATTTAGAGCTGGAGTTAATGTGTTCCTAGAGTACGTGACTAGTCAAGAGAAGTTCAAAAGGAATGGCGAAGAGAAGATGAGGTGTCCTTGCTTAAAGTGCAAGTGTAGAGTTTTCAAGTTTGTGCATGAGGTAATGATAGATCTTTACAACAAGGGGTTCATGGCAAATTATTATAGGTGGACCAACCACGGCGACGAATTGCCCCCGTTTCCCGAGCCGATTGTCGAAGAGTCATATTATGGAACTGGTGACCGCAGGGAAGAACTGAATGCATATGAGCATCTGATCATGGATCATGTTGGGGCCTCTATAGACCAGGCATTGGAACATGATTATATGATGGAGCCACAACAGTTAGAGGAAAATCCAAATCCCGAAGCAGAAAAGTTCTTTAGTATGTTGGCTGCTTCTCAAGCTAAACTGTTTGAAGGATGTGATCAAGACTCCGAATTGTCGGCCGCCTTGTCACTTCTGAGCATGAAATCCGACTTCAACATGTCGGAAGGAAATTTTAATTGAATGGTGCAGTTTATAGGAGAGACATATCTGATTGATAGTCGTATGCCTCAGAATCTTTATCTTGCTAAGAAGTCGGTGAAGAACTTGGGCTTGGGTTGTTTGAAAATTGATTGTTGTCCGAATGAGTGCATGCTATATTATAAAGATGAGGCAGACAAGAGCATAACATGTTGCAAAATTTATGGTGCGGATTGATATAAGACAACCACTAAAAGGGGGATTGAAAATAAGATGGCCTTAAAAAGATTGTGGTACTTTCCGCTCATTCCAAGGCTGCAAAGATTGTACTTTTCGATGGCAACTGCACCCCACATGAGGTGGCACCATGAGAATCAGAGGCAGGAAGGGGTCTTGTGCCATCCTTCTGATGAAGAAGCTTGGAAACATTTTGATAGGTTTCATCCAACATTTTCCAGAGACCCCCGGAACATTAGGTGAGGGTTATATACTGATGGATTCAATCCTTTTGGTCACTATGGAAAATCTTACTCATGTTGGCTAGTTATAGTAACTGTAACATCTCTGGCTGTTCTATGGATTGACGACTGACCCCACTGACCAACTCGGGTCTTTTCAGCGTGCTTTGTCCTCACTCACACGCTTCCTGGGAAAACTTCCCAAGAGGTTACCCATCCCATAATTGCTCCAAGTCAAGCACGCTTAACTGTGGAATTCTTAAGTGATGGGCTACCGAAAAGAAGATGCATCTTATTAGTATAGGTAGTACCAATCAATGCATATAAGCCTTCCTCAACTATATAGTCCCATACCTACACAGTCTCAGGATCCCTCTCATTCGGGTGTGTAATCGGTTCATTCATGTGTCCCTCCGCCTAGAAGCCTGCTAGGAGCCGCTCCTTGTCCGTGCCTTCTTGCACCGGCGACCACTCCCCGCCTTCGTCGGTACCCGGGTGTTACATGCCCACCAGCTTCCGCTTGGTTCGTCCCCAAACCACACCGTATTGGGAGAGGTACCGCTCTGATACCATTTGTAACATCTCTGGTTGCTCTATGGATTGACGACTGACCCCACAGACCAACTCGGGTCTTTTCAGCGTGCTTTGTCCTCACTCACACGCTTCCTGGGAAAACTTCCCAGGAGGTCACCCATCCCATAATTGCTCCAAGTCAAGCATGCTTAACTGTGGAATTCTTAAGTGATGGGCTACCGAAAACAAGATGCATCTTCTTTTCGGTAGCTCATCACTTAAGAACTCCACAGTTAAGCGTGCTTGACTTGGAGCGATTCTAGGATGGGTGACCTCCTGGGAAGTTTTCCCAGGAAGCGTGTGAGTGAGGACAAAGCATGCTGAAAAGACCCATGTTGGTCTGTGGAGTCAGTCGTCAATCCACAGAGCAGCCAGGGATGTTACAGTAACTCCGTACAATCTTCCCCCTGGTATGTGCATGAAGATGGAGTTTATGTTCCTGCCGTTTTTAATTCCAGGTCTGTCTAATCCGAAATCCAAGATTGATGTGTACTTGTAGCCGCTCATTGAAGAGTTGACATTTTTGTGAATGATGGTGTTTTGAATTATGATGTTGATTTAAGGCATAATTTCATGATGAAGGTCGCGTTGATGTGGATGATAAATGACTTTCCGACTTATGGGATGCTGTCGGGTTGGATGACTACGGGGAAGCTTGCGTGCCCAATATGTATGGAGCGATCAAAGGCGTTTACACTTAAGCACAGTCGAAAGACATGTTATTTTGACTGTCACCGCCAATTCCTTCCTGAGAACTCACCCCCTCCTCCACGTTTATCTGGTCCAAATATATGGTGAAGAGTGAGCCAATTATCGCCTATCCATGAATCGTAAGGAGGACAGAATCCAGGCTATGGTGTTGAGCATAACTGGACTAAGCAAAGTATATTTTGGAGTTTGCCTTATTGGAAAACACACCTACTCCGTCATAACATCGATGTCATGCACACTGAGAGGAACATGTTTATGAATGTGTTTGACACTGTTATGGACATCAAAGGGAGGACAAAGGATACTAATAAAGCTCGGTTGGACTTAGCAGAAATATGTAACCGCAAGGAGCTTGAGATGAAAGATCGTGATGGTGGCAGGCTTTTAATGTCGAGGCAAGTTATGCTCTGAGCAAACCACAGAAAGTAGCTATTTGCAAATGGGTTAAAGAACTAAAGTTTCCTAATGGATATGCCTCAAATTTGGGCAGATGCGTCGACGTTAGGGAAGGAAAGTTACATGGAATGAAAAGCCATGACTGTCACGTATTCATGCAGCGTTTGCTTCCTATTGCGTTTGACTCATTACCAAAACCTATTTGGAAGCCACTTGTTGAGCTTAGCCACTTTTTTAGGGAGTTGGCGTCCACAACACTAAATCTGGAACAATTACGGGCCATGGAAAACAATATACCTGTGTTGCTATGTAAGTTAGAGCGGATATTCCCGCCTAGCTTCTTTGATTCAATGGAGCATCTTCCAATTTATCTCCTGTACGAAGCAAGAGTTGGTGGACCTGTCCAATATCGTTGGATGTATCCCTTTGAGAGATAAATAACTAATTCACCTCATTTATTCCCTTATTTATTCTATCGATTGTTGTCCTCATTTATTCCAAAATTCTTCCTGCTTAGGTTCTTGCACTCCCCCAAAAGCAAAGTCAAGAACAAGTCTAAGGTAGAGGGTTCCATTTGTAAAGCCTATTTGGTGGAGGAGACTTCTACCTTTGCCACTTATTACTATCCACCTGAAATGGAAACAAGAAGGACTAGAATGCCACGTAATGTAGATGCAGGTGAAACTTCTTCATCTAGTCCTCCAATATCATGTTTCAATTACCTGAGCATACCTGGTGGCAAATCAAAATCCTATTTCATAAAGAAGCGTGACATTGGCGCAACCCACTTGTACATTCTACAAAACTGTGACAAGGTTGAGCCATATTTAAAGTAAGTAACATTCATACTAGTTTTTAACACCTTATTCAATAATTAACAATGTTGTACTAAAGTATCTAGTTTTTGTCCTGTAGTATGTATTCTGAATTTCTAAAGGAACTCCACCCAGACATTCCAGAGGATCGAATAAACCAGGAGAATACCAAACGGTTTCCCACGTGGTTCAAAGAATATGTAGGTTAACACTTGTTATTAATTATATACAATACATGTCCTGTAATTAATGTCTTATATATGTTATAATCATTTGTAATGTATTAGGTTCTAAATACAACAAATAATGTTGAAGAACCACTATTGCTTAATCTGGCGTGGGGGCCTAAGAGAAAAGTTACCCCATTTCACACATACACTGTGAATGGTTACAAATTTCGTACACAACAATGGAGTGAAGGCATGCTATCATGCAACTATGGTGTGTGTGTACGTGGTACAACTGGTCAATTAGAAAGTGACTTTTATGGAGTTTTAACTGAAGTTGTTGAAATGGAGTATACCGGTTTGCCCTCGTTGAAGATAGTTCTCTTCAAGTGTGACTAGTTTGATGATACTCCAGATATAGGGACAAAAGTAGATAATAAGTATGGAATTGTCGAATTAAGGCAATCGTGAAGATATACTAAGACGTATGACCCGTTCATATTTGCACAACAGGCCGAACAGGTTTATTACACGCCATACCCTGAGGGTCATCATGGTTGGTTGGGTGTCATCAAGACAAAGGCTCGCAGTACAATCTCAGATAATACAGTCAGTCAGGCTGAAACAGAGGCTCCATACCCAGATGATATTATTGCAGGGCTTCAAGTGTTATGAAATATAGATGCTGATATCATCGACGAATGTCTTGTCGATGTTAGGGGCGGCGGGGAGGAAATTGATACGGTGTTATTGGATCAGTCTGACTTGGATGAATCAGACGAGGATACATATATATCAAGGGAGAAAGAGAGTGGGAGTGATTTCAGTGATACAGATTCATCTAATTAGGTAACTCATGTATACAAATTTTTTTATATTGATTGTTTATTTTGAATTGATCTACATTGCATTATATATATATATATATATATATACATTGTTTTCTTTAAGTTACTTAAATATGATATGTAACAAATTCATTGAAACAGATGGCAGACTCGACTAGGGTGGTAGAAGTGGCCGTACTGGAGGGCGAGCATGTCGTTCTTCTCGTGGGAGAGGTCGTGCTGGGAGATCATCTCCTACGACCCACACACCTTCATCTGACGTGCATTTGTCGTACATTACGATGGGACAGACGATTCCGAGTGTTGCATTGGTTACCACTACCCCTGACCACCACCACCACCACCACCACCACCACCACCACCACCATCATCGTCACGGTCAGAGGCCACAGATAGAGCTTTACCGAGGAGTTTATCAAGCCAGGCCCCGACGACTTAGAGTACGCTTTTTACTTAAATTTTTTCATTTTATGACATTGTTTAAAAACTTAATTGCATGATGGTTTTTCCAATCTTAGGTTGAATCCTCAAAAGGAAACTACTGATGAGATATCGAAGATCATCAAGGAGAAGTTCGAGTTTTCATGGCCCACATGGACTTCAGTAGATGATGACGTGAGGGACTTGTGGTACAGAGAGTTTAGGGTAAATTAAAATTTAGTTACTTGCACACATTTAGTTTATACTTTGCATTATAAATATTTTGAATTATTATATATGTTGTTATTGTCTAGTATGTACGTAACCCATGCAGAAAGTGTTTACTTGGGACCCGTGTTATGAGAATGCGATCAGGAAGGGTTTTGATCATAGGGGTGCTTGCATTATGAAAAATGCAATGCACAAGTTGAGGAAAGGGACAGATAAGGGGAAGTGGATGGAACCTGAAGTGCTACAAAGACTACAACAACATTGGGCCAGTGAGGATTTTCAAAAGAGAAGTGTCATCGCCAAACAGAATAGGGCAAAGGATAGTGGAGCATCAGCCTACACCGGAGGGTCGGTCGAGGCAGGAAATCATTATGAGAGGATGGTACATACTGTAGTTTATTTTAATTTATTTTCTATTTAATTATTTTATTGTGACTCATGTTGTGCTAATTTATTTTAATTTGAAGACTCAGCAGTTTGCCCGACCCCGTACTGCTTATGAGCTCCTGGAAAAAACAAAGAAGCTGAAGTCAGGAGAGTGGGTGAACGATAAGGCAAAAAACATTTCTGTGAGTATAAAAAGGAAACCTTACTTACAAAATTAATCAGTTTAATTACGTTCGACTTATTTTTTGTTAATAATTGTTAATACTATTATAATCAATTTTATTTTGTAGGAAAAATATGATCACGCCTTGGTGGATGCCCATGCACGTGCCTCATGGGAGGGTGGTTCTTCTAGCCAGGAGCAGCACTCACTAGCCTCTATTGATTCGAATGCCATATTTTTCGAGGTTGTTGGAGGTAAAAATAAGAAGGGGCACGTGTATGGGCTTGGGCAGTTGGGCAGTCATTATGTGGCTATGTCGTCCCGTTCTTCTGGAGACACTAGCATGGTGAGCGACGTTCCTCCGGAGGTCGTAAAGCAGATACAGCATCATATTACACGACTGACTGAGGAGCTCGCCGAGAAGGATGCTAGGCAGAAGACCTTGGAGGCCAAGATTGATAAGCTCAGAGGTATGTTGACGATCCGGCAAGTGTATCGTTTTGTTGCAAGTAATAAAACACGGTAAGTAAATACCAAGGTCGAGCACAAGGATTGGAAGACCAATTTAACCAATTTATCGAGGTAATTCAAATCGTTTGACTAAGTGAATAACAAGCGGTTGAGAAGAGAGAGAAAATCAGATAAGCAAAGATAACAAGATCAATTATCTAAATTGCGCCAACAGATAACAACGAGAATTAATTAATGACTAAGGCTCTAAGGTCACAAATCCACCTACCCTATCAAGCAAGTTACCCAAGCATTTATCTCCTTGTCCCTATGTTCAATTTAATTTCTTTGTCAACCAGGAACCCTCAATTATCCTAATGTCACTGCCGATTTTCAAAAGGAAATATCTACGATTGCAAGTTGTCAATCTGCCAATATATTCAACTCACAATTAGATTCTTTAATTTCTTGGTTCCCTATAGTGATTACACCGCTTTCCTATTCTATCTCTAGTAATATTCAAACAGTGTTCTTAATTCAAGTCCTAAGTACGAATTGCCTGCCAGTATCATCGCACTAGACTAGTTATCCATGCCCGCATATAATTAACACAAACAAATCAGAATTAAGAAACAAGAAAAGAGACAAGGGGATAAGAAAATGTTACTTGGATAAACTATGCAATCAAAGGTGGCTTCATCGTTCCCTTAGAATAGAGGATTAGATCCTCATAGAGACGAAAAGAACGATCAAAGTTTTGAAAGCATTCATCCTCAAAGAAACTGAAATAAAACTCACTACACAGCTCTAATCAAACTAGGATTACAATCACATTTCAAAGCTTCTCCTCTCTGACCTAAAATAAGCTATTTATAATACTTGGGATCTGCGCGCGCTCGTGGGGGGAGCAGGGATTCGCGAGGCGAATCTTAAGTTGGTGCCAGTTCAAATTTGGATCCTTCGCGAGGCGAGCCAATGCTCGTGAGGCGAGATAGAATGGTCTTCAATTCCCTAAGCCTGGCTCGCGAGGCGAACACTGCCTCGCGAGGCGAGGCTAATGGCTGCCTGTTCCTGCTTAACTGCACCTCTGGCTCGTGAGGCTAGCTTCTGTTTGCGAGGCGAATGGCCAATTTTGTCTTTTTGCTTGTTTTCTTCATTTTTCCTAGCTTCCTCGAGCTTCACTTTTAATCTGGAATAAAAAAATAGCAATTAATGCTTTATTGACTCAAAATTAACTAAAATATCCTAAAAACTACTTAAGAGACTCAAAACCTTGCCTAGGGACAAAAGAAGCCAAATTTGGGTGTTTAGCGAGGTTAAATCACTCAATTGGCATCATAACCTTTTCCTTTCTAGTTGTAAAACTAGATAAGCTGTAGGCTTATCAAAATACCCCAAACTTAAACTTTGCTTATCCCCAAGCAAACTAAAACTTAAAATTCATTATAGTAATCCCCTATGCATCTACTTTGAACAAACAGAGGGTTATCATGAATGCAATCATTACTTCAAAGTCAAGGATCTAGTAATACAAGCAAAGGAAGATCACCAAATTCAAACACTTGCCTTCCTCACAAGGACATTTAGTAAATCACTCTTCCGCTCAATTTATCAAAGGTCAAGCATTTTTCACTCATTTCACCATTAAGTGCACTTTCCATAGATTTGATTTTCACCTCAACAATGTTCCCACAAAAATATACATGCATCATCAAAAGGTCTTTTCAAGGTTGTAATAGGGCCTGGCTCGAGGTAGGATATGCAAAGGATCGAGGCTTAGTCACTAGGATTTATGAGAGCATGAAATGAGAAATTACAACAATAGATCACTCTCATACTTTCACTTCTTTCTTGCTCTAGGTGGCTACAACCTTTTTCCTTTTTATATATAAGTTTATTTTTTCACTTTGCCCTTTTTGGCATATTTTCAATTCTTTTCAACAATGATGAGAACAATGATGAAGGGGTGCATGCTTAAGAACAATGATGGAGGCTCAAATTCTCACCTGGACATTTTTGCAACATGTTTGACCGAGATACAATTCATAAGCATGCACCCCTTCACCCCAAACTTATTGTAAATCATGCATCACAACAACTAATCTAAGCTCATTTTTTCAATTTCACAAGGGGATTTAGACTTGAAAAATGTCGAGAGGGGTTCATCAAAACTTTTTTTAAAAAAAAACTCATACATTCAACCAAAGTTTCATTCAATTCAATCCATAAAACTTACCAACACTACCCTATCAACTTATTTATGTACATGACCAATTAGCAAAAAGAGAAGAAATAGGAAAAGAAAAAGAGTAAGGTTTAGAAATTGTTATCTCGTGGGGTCCGAAAGGACCCCCAAACTTTCGTTGATGCTCATCCTTTCTTCATTCTCTTCCTCTTCTTCCGGCTCACTAGTCTTTGTGGCCTCCTCCTTTGGAGTTTCATCCACCTGAAAATCATCAAATCTTTGCCTTGGACTCACCCCCTCCTGGTTGAGGATCATGGTCCCCAGGATTAGCAAACCAGACGAACCGAGGCATCAAAACAAATCATTTTTTGTTATTGTTATTATTATTATTATTATTATTATTATTATTATTATTATTATTATTATTATTATTATTATTATTTTTAGGGAAACATCCCTTTCGCGAGGCGAGGGTGACTTCACGGGGCGAAACAGAGGACCTCTGTTTTTTGTCCCTTTGTTTCGCGGGGCTAACGGCCTCTCGCGGGGGGAGACAGAGACTTCCCAGAATTGGGGTCTCTGTCTCGGGAGGCTAATTCATGCTTGCGAGGCGAGTCAGACAGTGAATTATGCCCCTGTTTTCTATGCAATCTAAGTCCTACATGCTTTTCTAATGCAATTTTCTAACTAAGGACCCTATATGAAGACACTTTGTATTTTTATGACTCTTTTTAAAAGTAACAAAGGATATAACCCTTGGGTTGCCTCCCAAGAAGCGCTTGTTTAACGTCCCGAGCCTAACGGTCGTAGCCCCAAAGGGCTAAGTCACTGCGAACTCATCAAGATGGCCTCCAACTCCTTCTTCCATAAAAAGCAGTTTCAACCTTTGGTCATTATCATCAGATGTCTCCCCGGGCTCTTTGTATCCTTTCTTAAAAGCATCATGAAGAGGAGTTGTTTTCTTCCTAACCTTCACTTGCCAATAAGACTTCACTTGGTCTAGAAATGACTTCTTTCTCGTGACAAATGGATCATCAATCCGAACCTTGGGTGACCCCTTTTTGCCTCGATCTTTCTCATAAGCTCTCAAGCGAATTTCATTGAGTTTGATTGAATCTAGTATCCTTTTTGCTCCGGCTCTTTCAGTGAATGACTCATGATGCTCTTGTGGCTTCTCCTCCAACTTGCTTAGGTCATCCTTAATAGCTCTAGGCAACTCATCTTTATGCCCCAAGTGCGCCGGCTCATCCTTTTCCATGCCATCCTCAAAAGTGTGGGATTTTACCAACACCTTACCTAGTGTTGAACCATTTGCTTCATGTGTAGGAGTTGGTTTGACAAGAGGCTTCACCACATCGATACTATAGCATTTAGCCTTCTCCACTGGATGCTTCATAGCTTCAAAGACATCAAATTCCTCATTTTCATCTTAACCCGAAGTGTGAGCTTACCTAGTTGCACATCAATCAATGCTCGCCCGGTAGCCAAGAATGGTCTACCCAATATGAGAGGAATATTGGCATCTTCATCCATGTCAAGAACCACAAAATCCACAGGAAAAATTAACTTGCCCACCTTTACTAGCAAATCTCCTACCACCTCATAAGGGTATTTGATTGATCGGTCCGTAAGTTGGAGTGACATCATTGTGCCCTTGACCTCTTTAATGCCAAGCCTCTTCATCATGGATAGGGGCATTAAGTTGATGCTCGCCCCTAGATCACATAGTGCATTCCCAATAGTCATCTCTCCAATGGTGCATGGTATACTAAAAGAGCCCGGATCCTTCAACTTTGGAGGTAGTTTCCTTTGGAGAATTGCACTACACTCCTCGGTCAAAGTAAACGTTTCCTCATCCACTATCTTCCGCTTCTTGGAGAGAAGCTCCTTCATGAACTTAGCATAGGATGACATTTGTTCCAAGGCTTCCGCAAAAGGAATGTCGATTTGAAGCTTATGGAAGATATCAAGGAACTTAGAAAATTGCTTGTCTTGCCCAAGTTTCTTCAATCTCTCTGGATATGGTACCTTCATGAAGGGACGAAGGTCTTGGGGCTCAACCCACTTCTTCTTTCGGAATTCTTCATCTATTAATTTCAACCTTACCCCTTGCTCCGACACCTTTTCACTAGCCACCTCATCTTCCTTAGCTTGCTCCTTCTCCTCTTGTGGTTGTTCTGGAGTTTCAACTTTATTGTCCTTCAAGGGATTCCCCTTTGGTTCCAACACCTTACCACTTCTAGTGGATGTAGCATTGCATTGGGCCTTGGGGTTGTTCTCTGCGTTGCCCAGAAAAGTGCCTGGAAGACGCTTATTCATTTGTTTGGCTAGCTGAGATACTTGAGTTTCCAAGAGTTGGATTGCCAACCCTGTGTGAGTTGCTAGCTTCTCAATGGAGGTATCAATGTGCACTGTCAGCTTCTCAATGGCCGTGCTAGTATGACTGGCTAATTTCTCAAAGGCCACTTCCCAAGTCTGCTTCCCACCATCTGTGATTTGCAATTGAGTAGGTTGAGGGAGAGCCTGTTGGGTGTTGTGCTGTTGAATTCCATAGTTTGGCCTCTGATTCTGTTGTTGTTGCCTGGCTAGACCACCACTAGTGTTGCTTCAAGTGAAACCTGGATGGTCTCTCCTAATGTACCCCCGATTCTAATTATAGTCATTCTGCCTATTCCTCTGATAGTTGTTCTGTGGCACTGTGTCATAAAAGTTGTGACACGAGTCCACATGTTCTTGTGAAAAATTTATGGGACAACTCTCATTATCACGATCACCATTACAAAAATCACACCCCGGAGGCAAGCCTTCTTGTACTGCATTAACCTTCATCTTGCTAGACAGTCCCTCACATTGCTTCTTCAAGAGTGTGTTCTGTTCAAGAATAGCCTCTAGTGATGCGGTACTGATTCAGGAAGCATTAGAAGTGCCCGTACTGCGGTTATAATCATTCCTGGACATCTTCTCTAATAAAGCCCAACCGTCCTCTGCTGATTTGTAAGAGAAAGAACCGCTAGCTGCGGCGTCACAGTTCATTTGATCGCGACCCTTCAACCCATTAAAGAAGTGTTGTACCTTTGTTACCAAGTCAAAGTAGGATGAAGGGCATCATCTCAAAAGTACATTATACCTTTCCCAAGCTTCATCGTAGGACTCATCATCATGTTGCTTGAAGGAAGTGACGACTATTTTCAACTGTGCCGCTTTCTGAGGAGGGAAAAATCTAGTGAGGAACTTCTGAGCCATTTGTTCCCAAGTAGTGATGCTAGCACGATCCAAGTGCAAGTCTAACCAATCACGTGCTCTATCCCGAAGAGAGAAAAGGAATAGTCGCAAACGAAAGGCGTCACCTGCAACTCCTGGAGTTTTGAACATATCGGAAATCTCCAAGAAGTGAGTAATATGCCTGTGAGGATCTTGGTATGCACTTCCATCAAATTGATTGTTTTGTACCCCACGCAGAGCACCTTCCCTCATTTCAAAAGAATTGGTCGTGATGGGAGGCCTAACAACACTCGAAGCACAATCATCCAAGTGAGGAAGATTGTACTCATAAAGAGGCTTGTAGGGTGGAGGATCTCCTTCTGCCATCCCTTCAAGATTGATGAGTTGGTTCGCTTCAAGCCTTTCACTCTCTCTAAGTTCCTTCCTGTACCTCTTCTTGGTCTTGGTGATCTCTAGAACGTATAGCAAGTGTTCCTGTGAAAGGGTACCTCGCATACACAAAAACAAGGCAAGACCAAGCGGGATCAAAGAAGTAAAAATCAATGTTATTAAAATCGGACTGGCCATCGACTCGGTCATGGCACCGGGTTAATGGGTTACTGGTTGAACCAGTGAGTCAATGGTTGAACGGGCTGAACCGGTATATATTAAATATATAAATTTTATTGTGAAGTTATGTATATATATATATAATATTTGCAAACAATGTAGCAGCTGACTTCCGTGGCCCAGCGATGTAGCTCCATGCATTTAACCTCGGGCACCAAGGTTCGATCCTCCCCGCTTGCAAGTTTTGGAAATTTGCACTGAATTTCGAATTTGCTGGTCAGGCGCTCATGGGCGTGGGTGGACAGCGTTGGACCGCGTGCACACGTGTGTGACAGCCTGTCAACTCGGCAATTCAACCAATACCGGTTCAGCGGGTTTGATCCGGTTCGACCTTGGTTCGATGATGTCAGCACTGGTTCAGAGCTCATACGGTCTGATACGATAACTGGACCGGCCATGGGTCCGGTTCCCGGCCGAACCGGTCCGACCGGCAGGTCCGGTCCGAGTTTGATAACACTGGTAAAAATAAATAAATTTGCAGAAAAATAAAATTAAAAATTGCTCAATCAAGAGAATTGAATTTCCTGAAAATTATGAAAATTGGTTGTTCCAATCCTCGGCAACGGCGCTAAAAACTTGTTGACGATCCGGCAAGTGTACCATTTCGTTGCATGTAATAAGACACGGTAAGTAAATACCGAGGTCGAACACAAGGATTGGAAGACCAATTTAACCAATTTATCGAGGTGATTCAAATCGTTTGACTAAATGAATAACAAGCGGTTGAGAAGAGAGAGAAAATCAGATAAGCAAAGATAACAAGATCAATTATCTAAATTGCGCTAACAGATAACAACGAGAATTAATTAATGACTAAGGCTCTAAGGTCACAAATCCACCTACCCTATCAAGCAAGTTACCCAAGCATTTATCTCTTTTTCCCTATCTTCAATTTAATTTCTTTGTCAACCAGGAACCCTCAATTATCCTAATGTCACTGCCGATTTTCAAAAGGAAATATCTACGATTGCAAGTTGTCAATCTGCCAATATATTCAACTCACAATTAGATTCTTTAATTTCTTGGTTCCTTATAGTGATTGCAACTTTCCTATTCTATCCCTAGTAATATTCAAACGGTGTTCTTAATTCATGTCCTAAGTACGAATTGCCTGTCAGTATCATCGCACTAGACTAGTTAACCATGCGTGCATATAATTACCACAAACAAATCAGAATTAAGAAACAAGAAAAGAGACAAGGGGATAAGAAATTATTGGTTGGATAAACTATGCCATCAAAGGTGGCTTCATCGTTCCCTTAGAATAGAGGATTAGTTCCTCATAGAGTTGAAAAGAATGATCAAAGTATTGAAAGCATTCATCCTCAAAGAAACTGAAATAAAACTCACTACACAACTCTAAGCAAACTAGGATTACAATCACAATTCAAAGCTTCTCCTCTCTGACCTAAAACAAGCTATTTATAATATTTGGGATTTGCGCGCGCTCGTGGGGAGAGCAGGGAGTCGCGAGTCGAATCTTAAGTTGGCGTCAATTCAAATTTGGATCCTTCGCGAGGCGAGACAGAATGGTCTTCAATTCCCTGAGTCTGGCTAACGAGGCGAACACTGCCTCGCGAGGCGAGGCTGAATGGCTGCCTGTTCCTGCTTAATCTGCTCCTCTGGCTCGTAAGGCTAGCTTCTGTTCACGAGGCGAACGGCCAATTTTACTCTTTTGCTTGTTTTCTTCATTTTTCCGAGCTTCCTCGAGCTTCACTTTTAACATGGAATACAAAAATGGCAATTAATGCTTTATTGACTCAAAATTAACTAAAATATCCTTAAAACTACTTAGGAAACTCAAAAACTTGCTTAGGGACAAAAGAAGCCAAATTTGGGTGTTTAGTGAGGTTAAATCGCTCAATTGGCATCGGAACCTTTTCCTTTCTAGCTGTAAAACTAGATAAGCTGGAAGCTTATCAAGGTACTGCTGGATACATCTTGTCTCACCTGCATCTTCAGCTGCCTGTACCACCACCACCACCACTGCCTGCTGCAAAGGACGACAAGGAGGATGCCGACGCTGATGCACAGCAGGACGACGACCTACCTCCGTCATGATCTTGACTATTTTGATTGTACTGTTAAATTTTCGTTGACTATTAGTACTTTTTGTGGATGTTTCTTTATGTCATGAATTTTTGCTTGCATGGATGGTATAGTACTTTTATTTATTTAGGTGAAAGTACTTTTATTTATTTGTGTAACAATTTTATTTAAATGCAATTTTAATTTTTGTTTAAATATTATTATTAGGGTTAATTATAATATTAAAACATTAATAAATTAATTTCCATGATTAATATAATATTATATTAATAGCAAAAAAAAAGTATAGTATATCATTTAAAAAATATATATAAATTCATAACTTTAGCGACCGAATTAGCCACTACGGTATCGGTCGCTATTATGGCTAGGGTCATTGAAAACCAGCGACCGAATTAGCCACTAACTTATCGGTCGCTATTTTTGTAACACCCTGTTTTTCATAAAATGTTTTTATAAAGCTAGCTTTATTATTTTAAAAGTGTTGGTTAAGGGTTAAGTGGGATTTTTGCTTAAAAGTCCCTTTCTGGTACATGAGCACGCCCGTGCTCATTAGCCAGCACGCCCGTACTTAGAGTCAGAAGCGTGTTTCTGATTTTAAGTTGAGCACGCCCGTGCTCATTGTGCTGATCGCGTCTCGCTGACGCTAAGTTGAGCACGACCCTGCTCAAGGGTGAGCACGACCGTGCTCAAGCACATGCTATATACGTTTGGCACAGAAACCGAGGGTTGACGTGAAACCCTACCTTTCCAGTGACAGCAGCCTCCATTGCGGCTGAGTGTGCTTCTTCCCTTTTTTTCCAACAAACTTATTCAGTTTCTTGAGTATTGAAGATCCTTGGGAAGCCCTGTTTCTTCTGTGCTTGACGTATATAGAGGTAAGGTCTTTCCTTTTGTGTTTCCTTTTCTCGTTTAGAATCGGAAACTGATCTTTTGTTTATGTTTGTTCCAAGGCTTAGAGTTGTGAGCTGCTCGGAGGGAAGGATTCAGTTTGCCGTTTAGCAATTGATGGAGCTACCTTCAATCCAGGTATGGGGAGAAGGGATTGTAATCATTAGGCAGTGAGTTAGTGTAAGGTAAAGGGGGTCCCCATGACCCCGGTGTCATTGTATGATGTATTTACATGTTAAATTCTGTTTCTGTCAATAACATGCTATATTTGGTTGATTGTGTTGTTTTATGTATGTTATGGACATGTTGGGTATTAATATGATATGATATGATGATTGGTGTTATCATTGGGTGATGTTATGATTTAATTATGTTGTTGCTGTTGGATTGCTACGATGATGGGTTGGTTGATAAAACATGTTAATTGATTATTTTAGGTGTAAAAACGTGTTAAGTTAAGGGAATTAATCCCTAACATAATTGGTTGGAATTCTGTGTGGAAACCCTGCCCAGAACAGCACTGTCACGCGATGAGCACGACCATGCTGAACAGGGAGCACGACCGTGCTCCCATTTGAATTCTGGAAAATGGTCGCGCTGTTCAGCACGGCCGTGCAGGTCAAACAGCACGACCGTGCTTCTGAGCATGACCGTGCTGAGTGTGAAGCACGACCGTGCTTCACTTAAAAGGGCAGCACGCCCTCACGTGTCCAAGCACGACCGTGCTGGGGTTTAAGCACCACTGTGCTGACCCCTCCTGGACAGAAATACAATTAAAGGACTTAAGGGGTTTTAAACCCCATTCCCCAATGCTGATAAGTTGAGATAGCTAATCAAAGAGAAAGATTAGACAACCTGGTTAATAATTATCTAAGATGGTTAAGATAATAAAGAGATAAGTCGGTATCCGTTGGGTTACTGCATGTTGATGAGTTGAAGTCTTGGGTGCTTATTGACCCAAGCACGTTGAGTTGAACCTTGGTGCTTATTGGCCAAGGGAGCCTTGACCCCGTGGTTTGGGTCTAAGGTTACGTTGGATGTTGATGTTGAAGTCTTGGGAGCTTCATGGCCCAAGCAAGGAGGTGATTGAGATTGTTTGTTGTTGTGCCATTTGCATAGAGCATTGGAGTTGTTGATGGGGGAGGTTCGACATAGGGGAGATCTCCCGAGAGTACGGTGATCTGGCCATCCACGGTAGGTCACCCAAGGTTTGGTGACCTAGGCCCCCCGTGATGAGGCATCCACGGTTTGATGTGTTGGCTATCCATGGGGTTCACCCAAGGTTTGGTGAACTACCGGTGTTGGTGCTTTTATGGCCAATACGGATATGTAACTCCAAAGTCGTTCATCCTGAGTTAGTTTGGATCCACATGCATAGTTGGAGTAGTGGAGTAGTTGATGCATTGCACAGCATAGCATACTTGATTGATATAGTACTGTTGGATGTTGATGTATGCCTATGTTGTATGTTTACCTTGCGTACTATTCCTATGCTGTATATGTTTACATGAATCTTACTCCCTGTTATTGTTTGTGTTTGGCCTGATCGGCATTTTGCAGAGGATGACGAGCAGCCCGGAGAGGAGTGACTCTGAGGAGCCGCCACTCATAGTTAGGGCCTTTCGTTTTGCTAGTTAGTTTGTCTAGTTGTTTTTCCGTGATGTACGGAACGGTTGTACCAGCTCTGTTGTGACATCGGGTTGGGATGTTTGTTATTATTTTCTTTATGCTTATTTGTTTTAAACTTGATTTGTATTTTCCGCGGTTGTGAACTGGTTCATGTGGGACTTTTCTACCCATGGGCACCTGTTTTATTTTTATTCAGTAATTGCATGTTTTTCTTTTAATTGCTTTTACCATAAGTGCTTTATAACATGTTGGGTAGAAGGGTGTCACAATTTTGGCTAGGGTAATTGAATACTAGCCGCTAACGTGACCAAAGCGCCAGCCACTACAATAGCAGCCGAATATTCGATCGCTATTAGCGACCGGTGTGAAAAAGCGGTCGCTATTTAATTAGCGACTAGGGTTTTCGAGACCACTGAGGATCGGTCGCTAACACTAATAGCGACCGAATTTCATGGATTAGCAACCGATTTTTTGGGTCGCTATAGAGATGTTTTTTTGTAGTAAGTGTGTGATGCCTAGGAAAGGGTCCAGAGACAATGTCTCAAAAATGGACAAGTTTGTCTTGTATCACCTGATCCACAGGATTAAAATTGATCTGAATGACTTCATATTCACTCATCTTGAGTTCACGATCAAGAGGCCATCCATGCAAATCTTTCCTTATGGTATGCTGTTGACAAGACTATTTAGGAACAGACTCTTTGTTCCTGGAGATGGAGAGTTCATACACATGACTCTACCTATAAACAAGAAGACCCTGTCTATGATGAAAATCCCAGGAATTCCTCTGGTTGGCCCCTCAAGGATTCGGAAGAGAAGAAGGATGAAGCTGCTGATAAGAAGCAGACAGCTGAATCAACATATGAGTCTGAGGTAATTCCCATCTCAGAAGGCATATCGAAGTCTGCTGGGAAAGTGGTCAGACAAGACTCTACCTATAAACAAGAAGACCCTGTCTATGATGAAAATCCCAGGAATTCCTCTGGTTGGCCCCTCAAGGATTCGGAAGAGAAGAAGGATGAAGCTGCTGATAAGAAGCAGACAGCTGAATCAACATATGAGTCTGAGGTAATTCCCATCTCAGAAGGCATATGGAAGTCTGCTAGGAAAGTGGTCAGACAAGACCAAAGACCTGAGTTCGAGAAGCCCTCTGCATCTTCAGAAACTGCTGAGTGTTAAGCCTCTAAGATTCAGAAGGAGGAAACTCTCTCCTAAGAGGAAGGCTAAAGAGGCTGAGGCATCTGAAGTTGAGTCTGTTAAGACAGACAAGAGAAGAAGGCTGGTGAAGACCTCTACTAAGGACAGACAAGTCATGTTTGCACCCAATAGAGAGGAAGTACCTACCCAGGGGAGCAGATGACAAGACCCTTAGAGGAGCCCAAGGATAAGAAGGTTCTTTGCCTGGTATTAATACCCAAAAAATAAAGGTCAGGCTACCCTGCACCTGCTGCTGTGGCCCCTTCTACTGAAGTGGAAGTTGCTGCTGCAACTGAACAAACAAGACCTGTCTATTGGAGCACAGACAGTTGTATATTCCTTGGTGGATCCTTTACATCCACCTAAGCCAAGGAAAAAGCTGAGGATGTCAGAAAACCAAGTTGTTCTTCCCTCATCATGACCTCCCTCACCATCATCACCTGTTCATCAAGGTATCCTCATACCCCCCCCCCCCCCCCCCCCCCGGTCTCCTCTCCTCCAACCCTTTCTGTCAACCCCCTTGCACATGACTCTTCACCTGTCTCTGCCCACACTACCCAAACTTCCACATACACTATAGTGTTTGATGTTTGTCAGTACAATATTATTCATAGGGATGATACCCCTAGAGAACAAGCTGGCAATTCATCAAGTTTGTTTGTATCTGACTTGCACAGTCTCATGCCTGCAAGCTTTTCTAACCTGTCTATCATTCCTCCACCTCCACCTCGCTTTACTAGTTCTCGTAGGGAAATTTTCTTTTCTACCCCTATTATTGTTTTCATTCACCCTACTTCTGGTAGATGCTACTCCCCTTCTGTAGGAATGCTACCCACACCTTCTAGATACTTTTTCATGCTTCTTATTGGTCCAGAATCTTTCTTTGCGTATATAGATACTTTGCTACCTTTACCCCCTTCTGTTGTTGCTAAACTGCTTCCGCTCCTAAGCCTATTACCATCACCTATCTGTCTTTGTTTGAACGTCTATCCTCAATTTTCTCTCCACTTGAGGTAGATTTTGTTAAAATCAGACCTTTGTTCAAAATTGCTTTTCTACCCTTTTTCTTCACTCTCTACCTTCCCAAGGATCTTTACACCCTTCTTTATACCCAGTTCACCTCCTGTGTTAGCCTTGCCTTGGCACTCAGACAAGTCCGATCTATCAACTGTTGTCACCTCAGAAGTTGCAAGACCTGAGTATGTGGACATCAGAAGCTTCAATCAGCTGCAAGATGCTTTTGCTTCTCAACAGACCTAGCTGGATGCTACCCTTAGGAAACTGGATGAAGAAAGGCGTGCTAGGATTTTTTTAGAAGCTAGAGTAGAATCTCTGTTTTTTCTTTTAAGTAGGCCTCAATAGGTTTTGTAACTCAAAACTTGCCTTGTACAAGCTGATGATTATTAATAAAACTTTATCTTTTATATCTTGTATTTATTGTTTTGTTTTTCTGCCTCCTATGTTTCCTTTTTGCTGATGCCAAAAGGGGAAGAAAAATGATAAAGATTGATAGCATGAACCTTAACTTGTCTTAGCAGATCATGAACTTTAAACCTGTCTCTAAGATCTTAAATGAACCTTGGTGATCTCTACTGCTCTGATAACTCTAATTAATCCAAATTTGACAAAGTAAGCTTTGATAAATCAATTGTCTTTCAATACTCTGATGTTTCATGCAGAAGTCTTCAAACAGTGTTTTAATACCTGTCTGCATACATCTTCTAATCCAAAAATATTAACCTGTCTGTATAGGTTCATTAAATCATCTAAATGTTTGTCATCATAAAAAAGGGGGGAGATTATTAAGTCTCTAAATGTCTGATGTGCATTTGCCCTAGTTTTGATGAAAACTAAACATTTATCAATGAGTTAATTGAACTCCATATTGGTTGCTGACCTGTCTACCTAGTGCGCAGATTATCTTTTCAAGTATTTTTATCACTTGTCTGCCCTAAGACTATCTTGGTCAAACGTGGAGAACACTCGTCTAATGAGTAAAGTCAATTTTTCTGCTGACTCAAATGGATTGTTGACTTTTGGTCAACTTGTCTAATGAAGCTCTCACCCATCTCTGGTCCTTCGATGTGGAACACGCAAGGACAGAGGAACTTTTAAGAGCTGTCCACTCAGTCAGAGGTTATTGAAGCTTTGTCTCACGAGGATCAAGAACTTCAGAAGGTCAAACACTCAAGCAACCTTGGAACTCAGAAAAATGAGTGCTTCCAATATGCTTTATTCCCTAGTACATCCGAAGTAGTACAAAAAGAGAAATGTGCTCAGTAAAGTACAAAAGCAACCTGAACAACTCTGTTTTGGCTGCTGCACAAAGCATAAAGCATTGCCCTTCTCTGTTAGAGCACAACCAACGTTCCTATACATTAAATGGTTGCCCAGAACGACTCTATTGCATTTAATGGAGCTCAACTCAAATCCAAAAAATAGAAGGAATATCTCTAATAGATTCAAAATGATTGAAGCCTATAAATAGAGAAGTCATTGAAGATGAAGATATAGAGAACACAACATTCAATGAGCCATTACTCCGCGCATTTATTTTTTCATTCTTTGAATCTGTATTCTTCAATCATTTGAAGTTATTATGCAGTCTTTCTATACTTCACATTTAATTCACTCTTTTGAGTGTTAGTTAAAGACTTGCAAACCCTTCTCAATCAAACCTGAGTGAGCCTGAAGAGGCTAGGTGTGCAAATAATACTTGTCTTGAAGCCTAGAGAGGCTAGGTGTGCAAAGAATACTCGGTGTCTGTAACTTGATCAATTATAGTGGAGAAAACTTGGTGCTACCAAGGACTAGACGTAGCCCTAGTTGTTAAGGGGTGAACCAGGATAAAATAATTGTGTCTTTCTCTATCCTTATCTCTTTGGGCCCGTTTGATTTGCAATAAATCAAGGGACAGCACAGCACAACATCACTTGTCCTGTGTTTGATTTTTAAAAATAGGTGTGGGATAGTACAAAAAAGGGACCAAAGGACAGAACAAAAATGCAAATACTTGTTACTTACTTTACTTGGGGACAAATTTTTGTCCAATGTACAAGCAAATAAAATGTCGAAATTGTCCTTCCCATCCCCCTCTCATACTCACCACGTCTTCCCCAGTAACCCAGCTCCCAATGTTTTAGTCCAGAACCACCGTGACAGTCCAGTCCATAGCCACCGCCTCGGAGCCGACATTCATCTTCGATGCACATTTCTGCTCCGTCGTTCCGCCGTCCTCTACACACAGATATGTCGTTCTCCAATCTAGATATGCTCCACAACTCCGCCGCTCCACCGTTCTCCACACGTAGAAGATCCGCCGCATCGCCACTGTAGTTTCAGTCACGCACCGCCACTGTGGATTGACCTTCTCTGTGCGTCGTATTGTACTAATCTTGGACCTCTCTTTCTTGTTGCTTGAAATGGAAAGAAATGTTGGGTGGGTGGGTGAGAAAATGAAGAAAGGATATTCTGGATAGCTTAAATGGTGCTACAATGGAGGAGAGGAAGACTCTGGGTACTTAACTGTGGAAAGAAAAGTTGGTTAGTTGGGGGGTGATGAAGAAGGTGAAAAGAATTGGGGAAAAATACAAATAAAAAACATTATTTTAATGAAAGGATATTTTAGTAAACACATGTTATTTTGGTACAAAATTATTTGCGCTGTACATCGATTAGCAAATATCATACATCATAACTTTTTGTGCTGTGACTCAACTAGTTGTTCTGTGCTGTTCTCTTTGTTATGTCCTGTATTGTACTGAAAGGCGAATCAAACGGATCCTTTAGTTATTGTGTTTATCTTATCTGTTAACTAACTAACTAACGGGGTTCAAGTGTAAATATTAAACAAGTTTTAATCTTTCATGCTTGTGTGTTTTCTGTGAAAAACCATCAGACAAGTCACTTGTCTGTGCTTTATTAAAACACTTGTCTGTCCCTAGCTTCTGTGTGAGAAAAAGTTTTTAACTTATATCCAAAGTCTGATAAACACAATTCAACCCCCCTTCTCGTGTTTATAGTTGTCTATTTCGGTAACAGTTGACGATAGAGACTTATTTCGAAATAAAAAAAGTTAGAGTGACCAAAAGCAAAGCAAAAAAGAAAAAAAAAAGATAGGGACTAAAACTAAAATAACCTATTTTTTCAGGGACCAAAAACTTCATTAAGCAAAAATATAACTACGTTGATTAAAGTTCAATTGTCGTTTAGCCCGTACTTCCCGCAACTACTTATGTAATGGCATTTATAACTATTACGTAATATCATTGATAACTATTGTCCTTCTTTTTTATACGTTATAATGTTTGTTTTAAAAATGCTATTTTGAATTTAATAAATCTTTTTTTTTTGTTACCATGACATATGTGCGAAGTATCAACCGACTTCATTCCGTTGGGGAATCTGGCTGGCCACCTTTAGTGGGATCTCTCATCCCAACCACGTTTCAATTCAATTCAATAAATGTTTTTTCTGTCAACTTGTTATATTGGCTTTACTTAATTACTCCTTTGTAGTCAAATTGAGTATTCTTTGGCTATATTTGATTTATCGTTGCAAACTTTCTTTTGAGGTCTAAAAATATGTTTGCCCCAATTGAATTTTATAAATACTTTATCCCAAACATTTGTTTGTAGTTTCTCAACTATAAACCAAACATGTACTTTATTTCTTTCTCTAAATGAATTAACATATTTATTTATGTACTAAAATTCTTAGATTTTTATTTGTAGAAACTTATTGCTTCAAGTGTATCATAAATCCCCAATACTTGTATATAGATGTTGATTGAAAATACTTTTTGTCTAAAGTAAGTTTGAATTGATTAGAGCATTTTGAAAATACTCATGTGTTATTGTGAGATTTTGTAGTAAAGATGAATCTCGTTTTTCTTTCTTTCCTTTCTTTTCTTAATTTGCTACCCGCCTTCCAAATTTTTTTGTCAATATCTCTCACTAAAGCAAATTTATATAAACTCAAGTTGTTAATGAAATATAATTAATTAGACACATCAACTTAAATACTTTTATTAAACCTATCAATGTGCATGCATGCTTATGTGTGTAGAGGTGTACGTGGGTAGACTGACTTTTATAAATATATGTTTTTTTTAATTTAAAATCTGACCTTTTTGTTAAATAGATTAGACTAGAAGCTTGTCACCTATTCCCACCTCTGGGTAAATGGACAATTAATATCTTCAATATTATCTACATTTTTAACGTTATAATTGATGTGGTACAGATTTAATAGTATAAAATGAAAGAAATATCTTATTTTTATAATTAAATAAGATTATCTTTCAAAACGATTTAATAATATAAAATTTATTTTAAATATGTTTTCCGAATAAATACTATAAAAAATATTACACAAAATTACTATATACTTTTGGTTTGTAGTTTTCAACTTAAATTTTGTCATTTTTAGTTTTTTTTTTTTTTTTACTAGTTTTAGATCTCTTGTGTTGCTTTACTCACTACAATAATCGGTCCAATTTGCGAAGGTCTATTTCCGATGAGCTATATGCTTACCGGGCTACACCTGAATTCCAGAAAATTATCCGCCCAGGCAAAGCTCAACAGGGCCTCGGAGAAAGGTGGGAGCCTACGCACTGGCGGCTGCATCAATCAGCAAGAGCATGCTAAACGTCTTGTAACTTAAAATATCATATTTTGTGAATTCATTTACATATGTCTTTATAGTTAGAATGTGAAACATTATTTGTCATTATTAGTTATAACAAGTTTTTTTTAGTGCAGGCAAAGAAGCTTGGTCATAGCGTCAAGTCGAATGAGCTGCATGCTCGGACTCATACTAGGAAGGGTACTAATGAGTTTGTAGATGAGCGCTTTAGACGCACTAAGATGATTTACATGTCTCTTTATTGGTAATTATTTTTATTTTATATATTAAAGAATTATGGTAATATCGTGTGTTGGTGTGCGTTATTGCTAATAATAGGTGGAGTATGAGGCTACGTTATCTCAGGTTCGGTCTCAGGCAGCCTCATCTTCCCCTATCACCACACTTGACCTAGAGGCGGAGACCCGAGTGGAGTTGCAGACATGGGTCGAGCTTGCTGCCGGCAATAAGAAGGGTCACATATACGGTATAGGAGACCTCGCCAGCAACTATCGACGCGAGTGCTCCAGCGTCTTCACTGAGAAGAGTCGAGCATCGTCCAGGAGGGTATGCCAGTCTCAGGAGTCTGCGGAGATGGTCAAGATGCGGCAGAGATTGACAGCTCATGAGGAGAGACATCAGCAGTTGTTGACGCAGATGGCCGAGCGTGAGCGTCGGATTATGGAACAGATGCAAATGATGACAGCTACACACAGAGAGAGAGAGAGAGAGCTCTTAATGCGTTTAGGACCCACTGGCTCAACCACAATCGCAGCAGGACCAGCACCTTCACAGCACCCCTCAGTCGCAGTCGCCGTCACCCCAGCCACCCCCGTCCCAGCTTGAGGGTCATCAGCATGGGGATGAGGGGGAGCCATCCTTTGAGGATTTGTTGCAGGGCTATAGAGAGGATTATTACTTTTTTAGGATTAGATTTCATTTTGTATGATGTACGAACTCTTTGTCAAAATATTTTGTTTTTAGTTATGAATTTTATTTATCATTTAAAATTATTATTTATTTATCATTTAAAATTATTATTGATTTATCATATTATAATTAACAAATAAATAAATAAAGTTTATAATAAATTATGAATTTTATATTAAATATTAAATAATTAATTAAAATTTAACTTAATTTAAATTTTAAATAATTAATCAATTAATTAAAAATAATTTAATTTAATTATTTATTTAATGTTTGCGGCAGCCAAGCCGTCGGTACAGGGATAAGTTTTGCGACGGCCAAGCCGTCTGTATTGAGCAACATTTTGCGATGGCCAAGCCGTCGGTAATGGACAAAGTTTTGCGACGACCTTGTCTGTCGGAAATTGCGATGACCACTTAAAAAACTGCCGGAAACAATTTGCGACGACTGTATTAGCTACGGATCCAGAGCTGTCGTAAATCCGTCGGAAACCCTCATTTTGCGACGGATTTCTGTTGTTTGCGACGGCCAAAGGCCATCTTTGACCGTCGGTAATACCAATTTTTCTTGTAGTGACTACCATACGGATTTGGATACTCTTCTTCTTTCAGAAAGAGACAATGTCTTTTTTTCTTATAACATAGGGAAAAAAGAGATCCACATCCAATGATACCATTGCAGACTCGGATTGTTGTAATGAAATTTTCCTACATTAATTGCTTTGATAGGTTAGAACAATTGGATGAAAATCGAATGCTTCATATTTTAAACGAGATGAATCGAATTTAAAAAGTAAACTTGAAATGTGAGTAATCCGATTTTCATCTTCCCATTTCGACCTACTGCATTTAGTGAATGTAAAAGAAAAAGAAAATAAAAATTAGGTTAAAATAATGTTTTAGTCCCTATACGTGTCACTCATTTTTAAATTAGTCCCTATACAAAAAATATTTTTATATTAGTCCCTATACGTGCAACCGTTACCAAATAGGTCCCTGCCGTTTAACTGCTGTTAATGACGATCATTAAGTTGGTCCCTACATGTGTCACTCATTTTTAAATTGGTCCCTACATGTGTCACTCATTTTTAAACAAATGCTGGTGCCCCCGATTGGTCCTTATATGTGTCACTCATTTTTAAATTGGTCCCTAAATGTGTCATTCATTTTTAAATTAGTCCCTACATGTGTCACTCATTTTTAAATTAGTCCCTACGGCGAGGTTTCGCGGTGATTCGGGATCGCTCCAACCGAGGCGTGCCGTGCGTTCTTCATGGTTTGCAAAGCCGTTAGTGAAAAATTGGGCCATTTGTTCGAGCTTCGCACCGATTCTGTGAGGGTTGTTATGGAGAGCACAACAGCTTGCAGGCAAGCCTACTGAAATCTTCTACAGCACCAGATTACACTCACAGAGTGGATATGAAATACAACAGCTTGCAGACAAGCCTACTAGAATCACTCAGTTGGAATTTTAACCAACTTTCATATCTGATCGGAACAAATATCATTCGATGATGAACCAACTGAGTGAGTGTAATCCAGTGCTGTTGAAGATTCCAACAGGCTTGCCTGCAAGCTGTTGTGCTCTCCATAACAACTCTCCCAGAATCGATATGAAGCTCGAACAAATGCCCCAATTTTTCAGTAACAGCTTTGCAAACCACGAAGAACGCGCGGCACGCCTAGGCTGGAGTGATCCCGAATCGCCGCGAAACCTCGCCGTTGGTGGTAGTGTGGGCCAATCGGAAGATTACGGCTGCTAAGGCACAATCGGGGGTAATTTGGGGAAAGGAAGAGTTGAAAGAGGGAGAGAGAAGATGGAGGAGGTGAGAGAAGGAATCTTCCAATTTAAAAATGAGTGAAACATGTAGAAACTAATTTAAAAATACGTGACACATATAGGGATCAATTTAAAAATGAGTGACACATATAAGGATCAATCCGGGGCACCAACATTTGTTTAAAAATGAGTGACACATGTAGGGACCAATTTAAAAATGAGTAACACATGTAGGGACCAATTTAAAAATGAGTGACACATGTAGGGATCAACTTAATGATCGTCATTAACGGTCGTTAACGGCCGTTAAACGTCAGGGACTTATTTGGTAGTGATTGCACTTGTAGGGACTAATATAAAAATATTTTTTATATATAGACTAATTTAAAAATAAATGACACATATAGGGACTAAAACATTATTTTAACCTAAAAATTAACAGTTGAAAATCCATTTCCAACCACCACATCATTATTACTTCCCATTGTATTTATTTTGCCATTTGTTTCCGTCACTTTCTTTCTCCCTTTATTCTCCGCTCATTTTGTATTTCTTGCTGCTTCCCATTTTTATTAATTTATTTTAATTTTTAATTTTATAATAAATGCTTCCTCTCGTTTTTCTGTCTGCGCTTCTTCCAACTTTCCATTCTCATTCTCATTCCATTCTCTCTGTGAAATGAAACACACAATGCATTTCCCTCTCTAAAATGCCAATTTCTCTTTCTCTTTAATTTCTCTCATTTTCTCTCTATTGCTTTTGACCTAAATCCTCTTCTATTCAACTCCATTTCATTTCAGGTTTTCTGCTTCGAATCTCGCGGTAAAGTTCGCATTTTTTTTTTGATAGATTACACCCAAATTGCGTTATGCCTCTGAAAATTGTATCCACTCAATGGTGGAAACTGTTGAATTACTTTAAATTTTTTTTGACGTCCCTGTAATTTTCGTTGGTTGAATTTTTTTTTTCAGGTGCTGAATTGTTGATCACAGAGTTTTGATTTTAGTGGGTGTCAAAAAAAATTTAATTTTTGCAGTTGGGTGTGTGAGAGGTTGTGTATATGATGATTGTGAAGGTACACTGCATGTTTGAGTCATAAGGTGGGGTCCTCTGCTCTGTTGTGTGGAGGATTCCCGTGGCAGAGAGTGATGTTAAGTTGTTCTGATTGTTGAGATTTGTGGATTTTATTGGTTGTTTGAGTTGGAGAGTTTACTTTGGAATTTGAATGGTTGGTGTTGAATTTCTGCGGAAATGTTTGCCTCGGTAGCTGATACAGGATATGAGGGAAGTGGAGTTTCAGGACCCATTTTGATTCCAAAGCGGTTTGTTTGGCCTTATGGGGGAAGAAGGGTATTTCTAAGTGGTTCTTTCACGAGGTAGGAACTCGAATTATCGAATTCGGATCTTAGTTCTTTGTTACTGAACATGATATAGATGGGATTGCCTTTGTATTTTACGAGTTTTATAGTTTTTTTATATGTTAGAATTAATTTACTAATGCTATAACTTGTGTATGCACAGATGGTCTGAACACATACCTATGTTTCCCATGGAGGGATGCCCTTCTGTATTTCAAGTTATTTGCAACTTGGCGCCAGGATATCATCAGGTTGTTTGGCCTCTATGGATTTGGAAAACCTAAGGAACTAATCTTAGAGTATGATTGAAACTTTTATATAATGTGGTCATATGTGGCCAGTGACTGTTAGGTCTGAATGCGCCTTCTACTCGACCATCAGAGCAGGGGGACGAGAACATTGTGTTTTGTTTGCCCATGTTGCCAGGGTAAAAAGGAAACTATAAAGGAGGAAAGTGCTTGTAAATAATTGCCTTAAACTTCTTTAGGTGTGATTAAGACTTCATTTATAATTGCAGAAACAATAAGGAAATTTGTGATAATTTTTAACTTCCATTAGGAGTTTGTATCACTTTATGACTATATTAAAGGGCAAACTGGTGCTACTACGTTTGTACTATGTGCAGGTCCAGAGAAGGGTCAGACCCACATTGTGGGTCTATAGTAGGCAGCCTTATCTTGCCTGTGTCAGAGGCTGTTTACATGACTTGAACCCTTGACCTCCATGTCACCTGGTGACAACTCTAATTGTTGCACCAGGGCTCCTCTTCTTTGTTTATGACCATATTGATGGGATAGAATCGGTGTGGCCTCGTATGAGGAATAAGAATTGTATGGCTCTGGTTCCCTTTGGAGTTATCGGGATGAAGAAGTAAATGCTAATGGCTGGGTTTGAAATGAGAAAACATTTGGGGTAGTTTGGATCATCTTCACTATGGAGGAAGTCATGCAAGGGGACTAAAGATGATAGGTTAGACTAAAGATGTATTCCATGGTACCATGTGATTCTTTATGTTTCATTTCCTGAGTATAACCTAGATTGTAGATTAGGCCACCCTTTATTTATACCTTTTATGTATGAATTTGAAGCATGTCATTGCTGGAGTTGCCACCCTGTCAAACTTCACAACATCTCGTTTAGACTTGCATATTTTTCCAATTCTTAAAACCGAAAGCCCTTATAAACTTTCTTTTTACTTTAGTCCATCCATCAAAATAACTTCCCACAGATATCACCCAGCTTTATTTTTAGATTAGGAGGAGCAATTTTAATTATACTGATTTTTGTATCTCTTCATATTGCTTGTCCACCTCCCCCCCTTTATTCTATATAATGATATGAGAAAAGAAGATTGTTAATTTCAAGTGACAGTTACCACTTGAGCTAAGCCCATGTGGTAAGGGTGAGGTGAGATTTGGATACCAATCATTAAAATTCCTTGTTAGGAAAAAGCACCGAGGAATAGTTATTCTATCGTGAATAAAACATGAATAAATATACTATAGGATACTTTTGGTAAGTTCTGCTGAATTTTTAGTGTTATATGACTCATTTTTCATCAGTCTATTAGTATCCTGTCTTTTTTGGGAACAAATTTCCTTAATTTGGGAGGTCTAAAAATTTGGGTAACTAAATTAAGGACTTTGGGTATGTTGGGTTCTCACTTATATGCTCACATTTTTAGCATATCTAGATTCATTTATGTTAACTTTTGATAAGGCTTTCCGTTATGACTTATGATGTTACAAAGAGATATTTATGTTATTAAGTAGATTTTATGTGATATTAAATTTATAATATGATGTATTTTACTTTCTAGCCTTTCACATTCTTTTATGTAATGTTGATATGTGGAATATATTCCACCTGTTGCAATAATATCTGATATCTTTGGAAAATATTGAAATAAGCATACTGATCCATACTGACAAGAATGATATCGTTTCCAAATACGTGCAGTACAAATTTAATGTGGATGGTGAGTGGCGGCATGATGAGCAGCAGCCATATGTAAGTGGGAACTATGGAGTGGTGAATACTATTTATTTAGTGAGAGAACCGGATATTTTACCTACCATCTTAAGTGCTGAAACACCTGGTAGATCCCACATGGAGGTTGATAACGATGTCTTTGGGCATGTGGTAAGTTTCTTCTCCCTTCCCACTTTTGTCCCCTTGTGCTGTTGCATATATTTTAGCGCTTGGATGCATGGACGGAGTAAGGGGCGAGCATGGGTCTTCGCCCCCATTCTTGCTAATTTTTGAGTTACTATAGTCTTATTTTATACTAGACAAAAATAGGTCTATTAGACATTGACTGTACAATTTTGCCCCTCTTTTAACCCATTTTAACTTCTATAATATCAGTATCAAAGCTTTTATTCTCAAGGGACCACGTGAAAGTTAAGGGCCTACTATACACAATGCAATCTGAAACTTCCTTCTCAACTTTAGCACCTCCAATGTTTAAAGGTGAAAATTACCATGTTTGGGCTCCCTAATCCCAACAAGTGATATCAAAGCCGATGGTTCGGCTGAGATGATTATTGGAGAAAAGATGGTAGTTGGTGGATCCCTTGTGTAGGAAGTCTCTCTGGCAATGTGGAGGCTAGGTGACATGTTCCGTTGTAGGTGATGGACAGTTATGTTACAATTATGAAGAAGAGCATGTGCAGCCTGATTTGGAAGAGATGCGGGCTTGTCTCTTGTGATACTGTCACATACTTGAAAGGCTTCCACTCGAGGGTAGGGTGGCCGTATGTGAAGGACTCACACTTGAGGAGTGATTGTTGAAAATTTCAAGTGTAAGATACTAAGATGTGGGTGATAAAATCCCACGTTGGAAAGGAATTGATAAGTTGAAGACTACACAAGTGGAAATGACTCAGAGACCTAATGTCTTAAGAGATTTCAGGTGAAGATGTGGTGTCAAACCCATTTATGTGGTTCTTCTCTTAGCCCATCAGATGCAGATCTCCATGGGTTTTTGGGCTCATCCTATGGTCCAACAAATAAGTGAGGTTTTAAAGTTATAAATTGCTAATGATTATCACAAATGCTCTGCTGAGGATGTAGCAGTGTGCCTCCCTTCCCAAAAGAAAACTGAGGCTTTCCTCGCCTGGAAATTTGTAGGTATCATGAATGCACTCACAAATCAATATATGTGATTGTAAATCCCAGTTCAATAAATTACTGAAGTCAGAGTTTATTGCAAGGTGAATTTTTCGGCTAGTTAGAAGAAATAATGATGACCTATAAGTGGTTTCTTCGCTTTGATCCTTGTACCGCAGTAGCATATGTAAAAAAATAAAAAAAATAAAATCAAAAGTGGCAAATTGATTCCTGCTGGATTAATTCACTCACTTGCAAGGCCTATTATGTTTGGCTGTTTCCGTAATGGATTTCGATAATAGAGCATTTTTGTGGACATTCTCATCTTCCCCATTTTTTTGAAACAATTTATTTTGATTAGTTTCAGCCTTCAGGTGCTTTGATATAACTAAGAAGGGAAAGGCTCTATGGTGGTTTACTATCTATGATACGTTGCTACTTTTTTTGTGTATTTGGTTTGGGAGAAATGCTAGAATTTTAAATAACTCTTCCCAGACCTTTAGGCCTAATATCGGACAGAATCTTTTTTTCAGCCTCTTTTTTTTTTGTTGTTGGACCATGGTCTTTTTAGGGAGTCTTTGTAAGATAAGTACAAAGGGATTGGAAAGCCTTACTCTCGACGAATTTCTTTGTTGTTTTTTATAATTGAATCTTGTAATCTTCTTTTTTACTTTGAGAAATCAAATATCTTCCTTTTTCTTCTATATCCTTGTCTCATTACATATGGTGTTTAGATGTCACTCCATAATCCTTGTAGTCTTAAACTTTATGCTACAGAAGAAGCTACTTGACTTTAGACATTTACCAGGAAGCTAATCCAAGGATTCCAGAGTCTGATCTGGAGGTCTCTCGCCACCGTATATCTGTATTTTTATCTACACATACTGCTTATGAGTTGCTTCCTGAGTCAGGGAAGGTTTGAATACTTCTCCCTTATCAAAATTTTTTTTGTGCCAGAATTTGAGACTTATTTGGTGTAAGCTCATTTTTCTTGTTTTGGTTTATTATAATTGCAGGTCATTGCCTTGGATATAAATTTACCCGTTAAGCAAGCATTCCATGTTCTTTATGAACAGGTATTTTTACCCCCTTTTACACCATCTATTAACAGGTAGTTTTTCTCTTTAAATGAGATCACACATCCATACTCATGGAATGTATATCCATCTGCATGGCTGATTTTTTACCTTCTATGTTTGTATTGTAACATAATCTGCTTTCAGGGCGTCTCTATGGCTCCTCTTTGGGATTTTGGTAGGAGCCAGTTTGTCGGAGTGCTTAGTGCAATGGACTTCATTCTAATATTGAAAGAGGTTTGTGTGGAATAAAATGTTTATGCAACTCTCCCGTGACAGTTTTTGGTAGAAGTCACATTTTAACCTACTTAACAACTGGTCAAGAATTGATAAAAATTGAAAACTTAAAATGTCGAACATGAAAATTTAATATATGGTAGCTTAATCGAGGCTTAAATCTATGTGAAGTTCAAAGAAATTACAAGGATGATAACGATACTTGATTTCCAGAATTTTCCAAGCATTAATGTGTAAAAGTATTCTCAATAGTATTGATTGTGTTAAGAGTACAATCATTAATCTGAATATATAGCCTAACTAATGGGCCTGACTAATGGGCCTAATACAAAAAGCTACTAATTACATATTACATATTTACAATACTCCCCCTCAAGCTGGTGAATGGATATCAATCATTCCCAGCTTGCAAGTAAGTTGACCGAATCTTTCTGTTGGCAAGCCCTTTGTTAACACATCTGCTAGTTGGTGCCCAGAGGGAATGTAGGCTGTTGTTATTAATCCACTATCCAACTTCTCCTTGATGGAGTGTCAGTCTATCTCAATGTGTTTTGTCCTGTCATGTTGAGCAGGATTATGAGCAATACTGATAGCCGATTTATTGTCACAAAACAACTTCATAGGACCCTCATACTTTATCTTCAAGTCATCAAGCACAATTTTCATCCACAATAGCTCACAGATTCCTTGTGCCATGGCTTTAAACTCTGCTTCTGCACTTGATCTAGCCACTACATTTTGCTTCTTACTTCTCCAAGCGACAAGGTTCCCACACAAGAATGTGCAATAGCCTGATGTGGACCTTCTATCACTCACCGAACCTGCATAATCTGCATCAGTATAAGCCTCCATAGTCAAGCTTCCACCTCTTTTGAACAAAAGTCCTCTCCCTGGAGTGGCTTTGAGATACTGCAGAATACGATCTACAGCCTGTAAGTGTCTCACCCTTGGATCATGCATGAACTGACTCACAACACTGACTGCATATGCTAAATCTGGTCTAGTGTGTGCTAAGTAAATCAACTTCCCCACTAGTCTCTGATATCGGACCTTGTCAACCTTGTCACTCTCCTCTTCGGTGCTCATTCTATGATTTTGCTCGATAGGAACACTTGCAGGTTTACATCTAAGTTTGCCTGTTTCCTGCAAAAGATCAAGAACATATTTCCTTTGAGAAATGAAAATGCCTTGTTTTGAGTAGGCCACTTCAATCCCCAAGAAATACTTAAGTTTCCCAAGGTCCTTCATCTCAAACTCTGCAGATAATTTTTTCTTGAGCAGTTGTCTCTCAACCGGATCATCTCCTGTAATAATAATATCATCCACATAAACAAGAAGTACAGTCACTTTTCCTCCCGGTGAATGCTTGAAGAAAAGTGTATGATCTCCTTGGCTTTGCTTGTAGCCCAGACACACCATTGCTTTTGTAAATCTTCCAAACCATACTCGGGGAGACTGTTTCAGCCCATATAAAGCCTTCCTCAATCTGCACACTTTGTTTGTTCCACTTGTGGGACCAAATCCTGGGGGAATCTCCATGTACACCTCCTCCTCTAAGTCTCCATGCAAGAAAGCATTTTTGACATCAAACTGGTGTAATTCCCACCCAGAATGGGCAGCAAGAGAAAGTAAAATACGAATAGTGTTCATCTTTGCAACTGGAGCAAACGTCTCCTCATAATCAATGCCATAGGTCTGAGTATATCCCTTTGCCACTAATCTTGCCTTGTATCGATCAAGAGTGCCATCTGACTTGTGCTTGACTGTATAGATCCACCTGCAACCAACTAGTTTCTTGCCCCCTGGCCTCTCAACAATTTCCCACGTTCCATTCCTTTCAAGTGCCTTCATCTCCTCTTCCATAGCTTGGACCCAATTTACATCCTTTAGTGCCTCTTGGACAGATGCTGGGATTCTCACAGAGTCAACAGCTGTAATAAAACTCTGATGCTGCAGGGAAAGATGTTTAGAGGAGACAAATTGAGAAATAGGGTCCTTGGCACACGACCTTTTCCCTTTTCTCAAAGCAATTGGTAAGTCATCCGGATTAGGATCAAGTGTATCAGAAATATGGGAATCAGAAGTGGGGAAATTGTTTTCAATACTTACCTCCGGTTCGGACAGTTGAAGTTGTTTCTGGACCAGGTTGGGTTTTTGTCTCCTCTGATAGACCAATATTGGCTCACTAGCTTTGTTCTTTACTGGTGCTAAAGGTGCTGATTCCTGCAAAACAGTTTCCAAAGGAGGAACATGAACAAAACCATAAACAGGAGACTCCGAAGGAGGTGACTCAGAAACAGGTGGCTCAGAAGCAGGTGATTCAGGAACAGGTAACCGAGGAACATGTAACTGAGCAGTAGGTGACTTGGGAAGACAAGGACCAAGGATGAGAAACTCAGACTCAGATTCCAAATTATTACTCTCCCCCTGAAGCTGAGGGCGAGTGAAGAACGACACATGTTCATGAAAGGTGACATCCATAGAGACAAAATACTTACGACTAGAAGGATGATAGCACTTGTACCCTTTTTTGTTAGGTGCATAACCCAGAAAGACACATCTGACTGCACGAGAATCCAACTTAGTTCGATGCTGCTTATGAACATGAACAAAGGCAACACAACCAAATACCCGAGACTCAAGACTCTGCATGATATGAACAGAAGGAAAGTGTGAGAGCATAAACTGAACAGGGCTAACATTACCTAGAACACGAGATGGTATTCGATTAATCAGATAGGTAGCAGTCAATAATGCTTCTCCCCAATATGACTTTGGGACTGACATTTGGAAGAGAAGGGCTCGAGCAACTTCCAGTAAGTGGCGATTTTTTCTTTCTGCAACCCCATTTTATTGCGGGGTGTCAACACATGTAAATTCATGGATGATGCCCTGTTTACTATTAAAGCTTGAAAGACTATGATTGGCATACTCTTTCCCATTGTCAGAACGTAATCTTTTAATGCCTTTCCCAAATTGTGTCTGGACCATATGATAAAAATGAACAAAAAGCTGAGGTACTTCTGATTTATCCTTCATCAAGAAAATCCAAGTTACTCGAGTACAATCATCAATAAAGGAAACAAACCGTCTCGCACCAGAAATATTGGAAATAGGGGCAGGTCCCCAAACATCAGAATGTATAAGATCAAATGGTTCAGCACTTTTATTAAAACTAGAAGGAAAAGAAACACGATGGTGTTTAGCAAACTGACAGACATCACACTTAAAAGACTCAACAAATTGTTGTAAAAACAAAGACGGAAACATAGATTTAATAAGAGAAAATGGAGGATGTCCAAGACGCTTGTGCTGAAGCCAGACCTGTGATGGAGGAGAGTGAGACTCGGACTGGAAGCAAGAAGACAGCACCTTCTGACCATTTATTTCATCAGACAAATAGTAATACCCTCCCTGTTCCTTAGCAACTCCAATTGTCCTCCCCGTGGCAAGATCCTGAAAAACACAATGAGAAGGGAAAAAAGTTACTGCACAGTTTTGGTCTCGAGTAAGTTTATGAATAGAGATCAAGTTATTGGAAAGTTTGGGAACATGAAGCACATTTTCCAGTTTTAAAGAAGATTGAAATTCAATATTTCCAGAACCCACCACACGGGTATGAGAACCATCAGCAACAGTAATAGATTGAATACTAGAAGGTGAGGTATAAAAGGGAGAACAATTTGGAATGGAAGGTCATATGATCAGTGGCACCAGAGTCAAGAATCCAAGCATCCTTGGGGATAGTACCAGAGGCAGTAAAGGAGCGGGAGCAAAAACTCTTACCAGTCATTGCCAGAGAACAAGAACCAGAAGGCTTACTGATAGAGTCAAGAAGGGTCCGCAAACGATCCAAGTCAATCTGACAGATTTTCGCTTCAGTTTCTGCCATAGAAGCGGAGAAAAAACAATCTGATGAACAGTGCACGTGCGGACAGCGACAGCAATGAACAGTGCCGACGCGAACAGTATTCGCGATGAACAGCATCCGCGTGAACAGTGGCAGCGATGAACAGTACCGCGTGAACAGTGATTAGCAAACAGTAACAGCGGCGCCGATTGTTACAGCATTATTATGCTGTAATATTAATTCCAAGTTTATCCTATGTTTCATTTCCATTATATGTTTATTTTCCTTGCCATTTGCTTGTTTTTATCTTCTGTTAGGAATGATCTAGAAGTATTTGAGTCAGCAAATGTACTGCTGAGGTGTCCTTGTATTGGGGAAGTTTGTTATGATTTCCTCTCTCTTGAGTGTGTGTAACAATCAGCTGCTATTTAGCATGCTGCAGCTTGAATGAAAGAATCAATCATCATTTCAAACAAACTCTTCTTCTCCCTACAACTCAGAATATTATCTCAGCATTTATTTACTCATGTTGCATCAGAAATCATTCAACTCATTGATTTCTCTGCTTGTGAGTATTGGATCTTTCGGATTTTCCTCCCTAAGATCCAAATTCCGTCTCAATTGGTATCAAAGCATCAACCTGGTGCTACCTGATACTTACTCATGGAGGATAAAATTTACGATCAAACAGAACTTGAAGCGATGGAGCGACTGTCATGGAAGATCACAAAATACAACAAAGAAACTCTGACCAAGCTCGATCAACTCGTGACAAGCTTAGATGAGATCAAAGCTTTGGTCAGAGCACGATGGGGTCATCATCAGCAAGGGGGTTCATCCATTTGTAACCAGAAAACACCAAGCTCAACCCAGAACCACAATGTAACAAGGGTTCCAGAAATTCGTTTCACAAGAATGGATGGGTTGAAGGATTACACAGGGGAACAGGAAGATGAAGGTCAGCAACTTAAACTTGGCTTCCCAATCACAGCTTCATCCACAGCTCCGGCCAAAATCCCATTCTCCAGTGATTCATCTCCATTTCTCTTCGATCTGTCAATGACCGGTGACGGCGGCACAAAGGAATCGCAGATTGAAGACAAACCCATTGCAGATCCAGCCCCTGAAATTGTTGATGAACAAGTGGAGATGGCTCCACCGCCCATGGCGGCACTGGCTCACTCTGAAATTTCATTTCCTTGTTGCGAAATTGCTAGCGGTGCCTTGTTCCCCGCAGCGTCGTCGCCGTTAATGCCAAACATCAAATGCTTGTCGAGCTCTGTTCCTTCTGCGAAGCGAGATAGGTCTTCAAGAAGGCAGTTTATCCGGCCTCCGAGCAGCATGAAGGAGCACACGCCTTCTCCGCCACCAGAACCACCAGACAGGGGCGTCGTTCCGGCACCATCACTCAGGCCACATCTGTCGGTGACCATCACGAAGGGTCTCACCGAAAGTGCCAATTTATTACAGTCAGCCAATTTTTCTTTGGTGCCTTATCCTGCTCCATTTGCTCTTGAGGGGTTGCTTAGAGTTGATGACATTAGAGTTGGTTTTATATCACAGATGGTTTATCTATTTTTTAGAGGTGAGGAGCACTTCCAAGAAGCTTATGCTTCTGTCATGATTTATCTCTCTCACAACCCTTGGTATGTAGAAGTTTATATGGATTATGCCTTGGATTTGCTTGTTGATTGGTTCTATGAGTGTTGTGGTTTTGTGTCTTTGTCCACTCTTGAGCATAGCAAATTTATGGGTTTTATTTCCCAGTTGACAAATGATGGGTGGAAGAGTAACTCTAAGAACTGGTTTGGTTTGTGTTGTGATAGTGAGAGTTTGGTTAAGTTTGTGGGGACTCTTCCTAATAGAATATACTGGGATGTTTTTCATCGAAAGAGAGATCTTTTCTCGGGTTATCCTTGGTTCTTTCTTTCTAAGCTTATGCAAACTCTGTTCTGGATCTTCACCACATTCATCATAAGATTTTATAACACTGAAGCACGGGCCCCAAATTGTTCCTCTAAATTTTCCCAGGACAATCATCAATTTCAGTCAAGTTCTGAGACGGCTTTAGCAGAAATTTGTGTCTTTTGATGATTCTGCAACTTCTGGGGCACTTGTTGATACTCTTTCACATGCCAATAATCAAATTGAGTCTAAGGGTAGACAGCCGAAGGCAAAACCAATGAGAGACTATTGCTCCGGAACTATTGATCGTAGTGAGAATTCTTACCTTGAAGAAAAAGAGACGTCACAGTTGATTTTCAAATTCCAATATCAGAGTTGGACTTTTAACTATACTGTGGAATTCAGTGGAAGCCACTGTGAAAGGCACAAAGAGCAATCTAATTGGGTAATCTGTGATGAGATATTGAGGAAAAATGTAGGCCAGCATTTGGTCGAAGGCATTGTACCAATCTATAGGGCCTACTTGAAGAATTACATTTTGTCACTTGAAAGTGATACCATGGCGGAAAAGCATCTTAAATATACCTTGGACTTGGGGTTGTCTTTGCTAAACTCTGATAAATTAAAATTGGAACAGAAGCTTGGGGTAATGGAATGCCTATTAAGTAAACAAGGAACCTCGATGATCAACTCCACTACTTATTTTCCCAATTCTGAGATTCACAACATTTTCCATGTGTCACAGCTGAAGCTATACCAAGAAGTTAATTCTGCTACTACCCACCTTCCATCTAGTAGATCTCAGTCAGTTTTTAAACGAGTTGAACATGTGGCTATTTTGCATAGGAAAATGATTAAGAGAGGATGGATACTACTTCTAAGGGTTTGGTCACTAGGAGGGATTTACCTCCTGAGCATGTCTCTTGGGAGTTTCACCATGATCCTTTCAAGAAGTTTCTTCCCTTTCAGCCTTAAGGACAAGGATGTGCTTGAAGGGGAGGGTATTGTTACAGCATTATTATGCTGTAATATTAATTCCAAGTTTATCCTATGTTTCATTTCCATTATATGTTTATTTTCCTTGCCATTTGCTTGTTTTTATCTTCTGTTAGGAATGATCTAGAAGTATTTGAGTCAGCAAATGTATTGCTGAGGTGTCCTTGTATTGGGGAAGTTTGTTATGATTTCCTCTCTCTTGAGTGTAACAATCAGCTGCTATTTAGCATGCTGCAGCTTGAATGAAAGAATCAATCATCATTTCAAACAAACTCTTCTTCTCCCTACAACTCAGAATATTATCTCAGCATTTATTTACTCATTTTGCATCAGAAATCATTCAACTCATTGATTTCTCTGCTTGTAAGTATTGGATCTTTCGGATTTTCCTCCCTAAGATCCAAATTCCGTCTCACCGATGAACAGTAACAAAAGCGGCGATGAACAGTAACAAACAGTGGTCGGTGAACAGTGACAGCGGCGTGATGAACAGTACCACGTGAACAGTGGTCCGTGAACAGTAAATGCGTGAACAGTACTGATGAGCAGTAATTGGTGATAACACCTGCGATTGAAAAGGGCACAATGATAGTGCCAAACGCTGCAATGAAGGCAGCTAAGAGGGGCCGCAATGAAGGCGGCTAGGGTTTTTCCGCGGAAGCAAGACCCCCAAGATCGGGAGCTCTTGATACCATGTGTAAAAGTATTCTCAATATTATTGATTATGTTAAGAGTACAATCACTAATCTGAATATATAGCCTAACTAATGGGCCTGACTAATGGGCCTAATACAAAAAGCTACTAATTACATATTACATATTTACAACAATTAATGATTCTAATTTTATATGTATTTTTGCTGTCACTAGTCAATCCAGTTATCATCATTTTAGGCTAATAATACATTTATGGATCTCATATAAGATAATTTGGGCATATATAATATATTTTAAAAAGGGAAATTTTATCAAAAATAAAATAGAAATTTTTAAGGGAAAGAGCCTTGAAATATGTGCATTCTGGAATCTCTTTGACGCTTTGATCTTTTGGTTAAATATCTTCTAGTTCTTCTGTATGTATGGTTTATCTGTGCTCGATAACATAATGTTGTCATGATTTCTCATTGCTACACTTTGGTATCTATGATCCTAGCCTACTCTTATAGCAGAATGCATGGTGCGTATTTCTGTAAATTCATTACTTGTTTAACAAGCATAATTTCAGTTGGGGAATCATGGAACAAATTTGTCTGAAGAACAACTCGAGACTCATACTATAGCAGCCTGGAAAGAGAGAAAATTTCAGCCACGCAGAACACTTGAAAGTAACGGGGGATCAAATCCTTGGCGTTTTGTTCATGTAAGTGCTCCTGAGCAGTTGTGGCAAAATTTTCATATATCGTAGTTTTTCATCCAATGTCATGTGTTTGCAAGATTGTCATCTTTTTATACAAGTTGAGGGTTCAGGCCTTCAGGGTTGTAAACTCTGATCATATTCAGGAATGCCGAATGCATTTGGAACATGATTGATGAGTATTAAGTTCTAGATAACATGAATACCTTGAAATGACAGTTAGGTAAAATGTATTTACTACTGGTTTGTTTTATTTTAAAAAATGCATCGGTTCTTTTGGTTTTTGATTTACCAGGAAAAAATGTACAATTTGTTGCATGGGCTGGGGCATTCTAGCCAAACAATGTCAAGCAAACCAAACTGTGTGTGTGTATGCATGTATGTGTGAGTAAAAATTAGCAAGACATCATCTTACTTTAGAAATCAGACTAGAGTTTAGAACCACAAGTTCGATTTTGCCTGTCTAAAATATATGTAGTGTATAAGGGAGATACGTGTGCTTTGCAGTATATTTGGTGAATGTTAGTCCAGTTTGAGTTTGAGCCTCAAATTGACCCATAATTATGCCTATTTCTTTCTTAGATTGCATTTATCTGTTTATATTTTTGTTAATATCTAGATGGTGTTGAGGCTATGAGCAGGTTGTTTGTACCGAAAAATTTCCTTTTTTACATTGCAGTACTATAAACTACTTTCGGTTTTATTTTTATGCTTACTCCTGTTGTGGTGCCTTGTGCTATGGAATCTTTTGTTGCTAGCTGTAGGAGACTTAAGTATCGCTTTGCAATCTTCCTCTATCAGGATTTGACCCTTCATTGGAAGTTGTTTTAGTGTTTGGATAAGCTTTTTGGTAAAGCCAAAAAGTGATTTACTCATTTACTGTAAAGAGTCTTTTTTTTTTTTTTTTCTATTTCGAAATTCAGTTTTAGAAATTGGCTCAATCAGATTTTCTAGTGCTTTTTTCAGAGGTGAATCCCAACCCCCTCTCAAAGTGCTTTTATCCCTGAATAAAACATTACCCAATCAGGCAGTGAATGAATGTTTGAGGCTGTTTATTTTTGTTCTTTTCGAGTCTTCTGTAGGGTCTATGAGGTGTTTCTTCTTCATCATTCTCTATAAAACACCTACTTTCATTCTCTATAAAACACCTACTTTTTAGTAAACGATTTAGACATATACTGTTGGAAAGCCGCCTTAATTGCGGTCCCGCCCCTAGTCGCCTTAATTGCGGCAACTTTGAGCTGCCTTCATTGCAGCCCCTAGCACCTTCATTGCGTTGGGTTTGAGGGGTGTGTTTAGTCCCATATCGCCTAGAGATATGACCTTTGTAGTGCTTATAAAGCTTGGGCAATCCTCACCTTACAAGCCGGTTTTGTGGGGTTGAGTTAGGCCCAAAATCTAAGATGGTATTAGAGCCTATCTTAGATCCGTTATTGGGCTACCCATATTGTCCACGCTCCAAGCCTATTGCCCTAGGCGTGAGGGTGTGTGTTGGAAAGCCGCCTTAATTGTGGTCCTGCCCCTAGTCACCTTAATTGCGGCAACTTTGAGCTGCCTTCATTGCAGCTCCTAGCACCTTCATTGTGTTGGGTTTGAGGGGTGTGTTTAGTCCTACATCGCCTAGAGATATGGTATTTGTAGTGCTTATAAGGCTTGGGCAATCCTCACCTTACAAGCCTGTTTTGTGGGGTTGAGTTAGGCCCAAAATCTAGGATATACCATCGTCCCGTTGTATTTATCTCTAAATTCCGAGCAGTAGCTTGCCATGTGATTTTGTCCTACCAATTGCGTCATGAATCTGCTCCATTCTTTCTCCTAATTATCCATTATTCCTTTCCCCTATATTGTTTATTATTTCTTTTATTATAAATAAATCTTTATGGCTCCTTCTGCTTTCATATGCTTTATGATGATTTAACATTATGTTGTAACGTTGAATTTTTCCTTGTACTTCATTCTGATTATGATTCCCCCTCTCCATCGAAAACGACTGGAGGTGAACTCTTGAATCTTTTATGATTGACTTCTTGCTGTTTTTATATTTAATTTTCAGGCTGGGCCCCATGAATATCTAAATGATGTTGCTTTGAAAGCTTTGCAAAACAAGGTGTCAACCGTTCCTATCATCCATTCTTCTTCGGAGGATGGTTCATTTCCTCAATTGCTACATCTTGCTTCCCTGTCAGGAATACTAAAATGTAAGCTTCTAGATCTATTGGCTATAGATAAATGGTTTTGGAAGTTGGAAGTTGTAGCTAATATATGGACCTAATTTTCAGGTATATGCAGGCATTTTAAACACTCCTCTGGTTCGTTGCCCATTCTTCAACTACCAATCGGTTCAATACCTTTGGGAACATGGGTGCCTAAAGTTGGGGAACCAAATGGACTGCCGCTTGCAATGCTAAGGCCAAATGCTTCTCTTAGTGCTGCTTTGTCGATGTTTGTCCAAGGTGATCATTTACTGTTTTAAAGTTGTCAAGATGTTTGTTCTGGTTTGTTGTTGAGTACTGTTATTTTTTCTCCACGATTTTCTCATTAAGGTGTCGGGGGATTCTTTCAAAGACTTTTTTGTGTGTAAAATATGTATATCAGTTAAGAAAGGGAACATGAAATTGAAGGAGAGATTCTTGTGTTCAAATGGTACACCATTCATTTGTGCACTGAGCCAATAGAACAATCAGTTAGTTTGACAAATATTGCATGGTGGGACTCAAATCTGAAGAGGTCAAGTCACTTGTAAAGTTTCATCTGTGCGGTATGCAGAGTGGTACACCATATCACCAATACTTTTTTTTTTTTTGGTTTCTGGCAAGAGGGGTAAGTTTTGGTGAATAATTTTGGACCTTGCCATGGGAACTGAAAACTTGGGGCATGTTTGCTTTGTTTCCAGTTTTCTGTTTTCATTTCCTGTTTTCAGAAATAATTACAAAACTGTCACATTGTTTTCATTCTGTTTCCTGTTTTCAGAAATTTGTACAGGAAACACCGAAAACAACTTCTTTTTTTTTTTTTTTTTTTTTTTTTTTTTTCTGTTTTCACTGTTTCTTGTACAAATTTATGAAAACAGGAAACATAATGAAAATAAGGTGTAGTTTTGTAATTATTTCTGAAAACAGAAAACTGGAAACAAAGCAAACAGGCCCTTAGTAATTCGTGATTTAGTATGCAGTGTTGCTAAAATCAGAATACTTTCATATCGATTGTTGTCTAGCTTTTGATATCCCCTAAGTGAATATGCTTTCCCTTTGCAGCTGATGTTAGCTCAATACCAATTGTGGATGATAATGATTCATTGCTTGACATATATTCAAAAAGGTAGTATCTCTTTTTCTTTTCCTCTTTTTGTCCATGTGTGTGATTCTTGTATTTATACATTGAAAGGTTTCCACGAGCATATATGATATGTGGCCTGTTATTTTCTTCTCAGTGATATTACTGCATTGGCTAAAGATAAAGCTTATGCTCGGATATCTCTTGATGAAATTAGCATCCATCAGGTAATTACTATGTGATTGCTTCAGAGATTGATAGTACATTTATTCGGTTTTGTTTCTTAGCAAAAGCTGAATCTAAATAATGGTTGTAGGCATTGCTTTTGGGACAAGATGCAAATTCTCCATATGGGCTTTACAATGGCCAGAGGTGTCATATGTGTTTGAAGTCTGATTCATTGCATGAAGTTATGGAGCGGTTGGCTAATCCTGGTATCATCATCATTATTATCATTATTAAGAAGCTCCCTCCACTTTCTTTAAAAAAAGGGAAGGAGGAAAAAGAGAAAAATATTATAGGACCACCCCAACTTTGTTGTGATCACCAATTATCTCAAATCTAAAAAAATATATTTTAATAATATTTATTAACTGGAAAAAATTTCAAGGCATATATGCCATGTGTTTTGTTTATATTATAAATTATTTTTTTCTTTTGAACATTTTTATTTATGAAAATATTTTTTTTTGTTAAATAATGTTGAGTTCCTTAATTAGTAACAATAAAAGTTTATCACATAAAGTTCAGGTCCTCAAGCTATACTGTCGATTTGTTCACTTTACAGGGGTGAGGAGACTTGTGATTGTCGAGGCTGGCAGCAAGCGTGTGGAAGGGATTATTTCCTTGAGTGACGTGTTCAAGTTCTTGTTTGGCTAGCCTGGATGCAATGGCCAATCACTCATTTGTTATATAATTAGCACTTGTTTTTTATGTGCTTTGATTGGCATCTTTGGCTGTTGCCCACTTGGCTTTTTTAGGATAGGAATAGGAATGGGAGAGTAAATTCTGTAAATTGAGGATCAATTTTCTCCTTTAGAGTAGACATCTTAACAAAATCGTTTTCTCCCTTGTGCCGGCGCATCTGCAATATTTGTGTCCAGTGCTAACAGAAATCAAGGAGAAACTGTGAAATAAAACAGAGACTAGAAAAAGATGAAATATTTCGGCACATATTGTAATTTAAGGCCTTTTTTCCTTCTGTTTTTTCATATTCAGATTATTGTGACTACAGATATTTATGCTGAGAAGTTCACTATAACTTTTTTATGGAGCTGTCCTGTCACCTGCGTTAGTGCGTTATAATGAAGATTTTTTTTTTTACAACCAAGTTATTTCATTTCATTAGCAATTATCTATCTATTATATATACGAAGTAGAATGTATGTTCTCCATATGTCATTCTCTCAGCATTACCACCTCAACAATTTCTTGTGTGTCGTCTATAGAATGTATGTTCTCCATATGTCGTTCTCCATATGTCATTCTCTCAACAAGGAATCTTTTCAAATTCAAATTTCATTTTGCCTTCAAAAGGAAATAATTTCCCGACATTAAACAAGAATTTATGTTACACCTCATATTTGAATGTTAAAATTTAAAGTCAATAAATTTTTAGAATCTATTATATATACAAAGCAGAATGTATGTTCTCCACATGTCATTTTCTCAGCATTACCACATCAGCAATTTCCTGTGTGTCGTCTATAGCATGAAACAGGGGATGAAAATATGATGTTGTATCAGCTAACCAGTGGGAGAACTATTTGTGTGGCATTGGAATCATTCCATTTTTCGGAGAGGTATGATTCATCTAAATTTTTTAAGATTCAAGTATTCCATTATATATTATAAGCATTCTACACAGTCCTAAATTTCTATCTTATGAGATGCATTCATCTTTTATTCAATCTCTTTCTGTTTCTGGGATTTTGGATTAAAATTGATTTTTTTTTTTCCATATTTTTCAGATACTCATCTTTATTTTGATTTTTTTGTTTCTTCATTCAAGGCTTTTTTCATTCGCAATACTTCTTATGTCTTTATTTTATTTTTCTTTTAATTTTGATCACATTAAGATGGTTATTAGTTTTTCATTCATATTTTCTCCATCTAATTTTATCACTATTTTTTTTTTTTGGAGAATGAACATTGTGATATAACGGTATTTTTTGATTTTGAGTTTTATAGAAAGCTAACATTTTTTTTTTACATTTTTTATTATAATTTATTTTCATCTGATTGATCTTTTGTCTTATTGGGTACATTTTTTTTTATCTCATATCCTAAGCAATTTAAATCTATGGGATCAAAAGACCAACTTATATAGAGACATTAAGAGTATATGAATACATCAGTTGAAGTGTTGAACCAAGTGTATGAGAATAGAATTGAACTGCAAAGCCAGACTTTTGATTTTGGGAGAAGAATGATGCACATGGTCTTGCAACAATGATCATATCATGATGACATCACCCATTTTCAACTTGTGAGCTTATATTTTATCTTTCATATCCTTAGCGATGATATTATGATTTTATCTATTCAAATTTATTTATTGTACTGCCTCAATACTATTTTATATTGTAATAATTTTGAATATTTTGTGAAAAACTTATATTTTTCTTTATTTTTTTTATATTTTAATTTGATATCAATTTGGTCAACATTGATTGTGTTTATCATCGTCTACTCATATATCGTGAAAAAGTGTGTTAGTAAAAGTTTTATTCCACTAATAATACACAATATGAAACTCATTTGTTAATTTTGTTATGGGGATTACATTATCAAGTTAATGAATAGATGCCATGAAAGTAACCATATATCATTTGTGTCATATTTTTAACACAAGTCACAAAGACTGGATAAAAGTAAATTAATTTTTTTAACATTAATATTTATATATAAAGTGAATAATATACAGTTTATAAATAAAAACTTCATGCTTCAAACATGAATATTTTGATTAATTTGTGGATTATAAAAGGAAAATATATATTACACAAAGATGAATATTTTGAATCATAAATATTCATATGGATTTAATTAGCACGCACTGATAGTGTAAAGATCGTTTACACTATCAACCATTCAAATATTGACAATTGATTAAAAATCTTTGACTTTTATCCTACCTTAAAAGTCACAAGGGAAGATTCCTGAATCCAAGTTTGGTTGAGGTTATCTGTGGACTGTGGCATACTTTACTAGACAATGGGCCACTTGATTTCTTTTCTTACCTATGTAACACCCCGATTTTCACTGCTTTTTAATATCGGTAATAAATATATATGTTTATATTTTATCCGAGACTTAGAAAAATGATTTTGGATAAACCAATGTCATTTCCATGATATATTTGATATCATAAGGTTACGATGAAATTTTGGGTTGAAAATTCAGACAGAGCCTGGTCTACGTTTTTCACTGACAGTGTTTGCTGCTCAGAAAACCTAATTTTAAGTTGTGAACGAGATGAAAAATATTTTTATCGTATTTGCTTCCATATTGGAAGTTTTGAAAATTTTAGCAAAAAAAATGAAATATTTGTTGCGGGCGAAAACATTGAAATGTCTCTAAGAAATCTGTGTCAGATGAACTAAAAGAGTCAGCAACGGAGCTAAGATGACTGATGTGACTAATGACGAGCATTTATGACGATCCTATCCGTATCATAATGGTCATAATGGCTCATAAATGCCTTTAGATATTTTTGTAAGGAAATGACTATTTTATCCTTGGTTTCCTATGGAAATTACAAGACTTGCCATTGAAATTTTGGGACCATTTTACCTTCCCCTACACGGCTCTACCCCTTTTTCCTACACTTAGGCAATTTTTCAACTCACTTATATCATCTTCATAAACCACAACTCATTTCTCTCAAAAACCCTAATCAGGAATCGGATACGTTTGCGTAGAGATATATCGGGAAACAGACCGACAAGTCATCTATGATGACTCAAGAGGAATGAATCATCATGGTGATAATTTACTCAGTCAGACAAAGAAAATATCTAGATATTTTGAACGTTAACCTAACCTACGTCTGGTTAAAACTAACCGAGGTTAACTAACCATGATTTGCAACACAAAATATCTTCTCCCTAATATGTGGTATAGGAGGCGACCACACCAACCTAAACACCCTCATCCACATCATTTTTAAGGCCCTAAGGCTGCCCACCCTTCTCCATTTGTAGCCAAGTATTCATTTTCATTTCAACCACAAAATTTATAAGGCTACATGGCTTATTTTCTACCATACATCATCTTTTAATTACATTTAACATAAGAACCCTTTTGTTCATTCTCCTATTCTCCCTTGTTTGTGCGCCAGCCATCATCCTCCTCCCAAAACCATTTTCTCTTCATCATTCATCAAGAACACCAAGAGCACTAAGACAAACTCTCCTTATGCACCGAAAGTTCATCTAAGTTCTGACCTTTTTATGTTCTGAAACTCGAAAAACTTTATACATGAAAGTTGTTCCTCTTTCTCTCTTATTTCCAGCGAGCGAAATTTCATCAAAAACGGATGAGTATTTTGAGAGATATGCCCAAATTACCAAAACAGCTCGAAATCCACAGCACCACACTAGAACATCAGAAAGAAGGCCCTTTTATCCCATGTTTCGATCTGAATCAAACCAAACCTTCAACATCAAAGTTGTTCCTCTTCTTCTTACCTTTCCATCAAGCCAAAGTTTGTAATTTTTAGATGAGTGGATTGTGAGATACACTCATAAAACCACCACACTCTCAAAGCTGTCCCAAAAGCTTCCATTTCTAATTAAGCTTGATTTGATCACTCTCTTCATTTCTTCAATCAACAAGAGGTAAAACCTCATCTATCATGATCATGTTGTCTTCTCCTTCATTTATTTTACAAGTTTATGCCATGAATCATCATCATCCAATTTCATGAAGTTTTCTTCAAAAGTCTCTAGAAAATTGTAGAAAAATCCATTTGATTTGAAACCAATTTCTATGAACTCACTATGATCTCTATATTCATGATCCAAGAGCATGAATCAAGAGAAAATTTCTTTCTTATTCTTCCATAGTGGGCCGAATCTAGGTCTTAGAGAGACTAAATGAGTATGTTTCAATTTCTATGATTTAACATTTGATTTCATCTCTCTAATACCTATGATTATTGAATCCAAGAGATTAAGAACCAAATCAAATTCCTAGCCTAATTTGTTGATAATGGTGGAAATCCTAACTTTTGGTGTTAGGAAGTTTTTATTTTAATTTTTGATTCATGACTATTGTTTTAGTCTTTCTAATGACTAATGATCATTGATCCAAAAGATTGTGAAATTTTGACATCCCTAGCCTAGTTAACTTATGAAGGCCGAAACTTAGCCATAGGGATTAGATTGATTTTTGTTGTTTCATTTGTTGATTTGGATTTAATTTTTTGTGAAGGACAAGTATTGTTTGTCGTTGTGAGTTTCGTGAAGGAATCAGGATTCCGAGAATAAATTTACTGAGGAAATCTGTAACTTCAAGAGGTAAGTGGAGACAGCCTGAGGAGTTTAAGATAATCGTATGCTATTTTGTTGAGTTGTCTGTGAATTATCTTTGATTATTTTCTGTGATTTTTGAATCGTTGATTGTTTAAGTGATTATATGATTACTTGATTTTTTGTGATATGTTGATTTTTGTGATATGTTGATTTACATGATTATAATTGAATTGTTAAATTATAATTGTGATGCATGGCATGACTTGAATGTATGCCATGCTATATTGTGGTGATATTATCTGCTGTTGAGTGATGAATTGAGAAACCTGACATTGGTCAGTGTTTAATTTAATTTGAGGATAAAAGCTTGATAAGCTTGGATAATTAATTAGAGTGATTAAGTTACGAGAATTTGAGAAAAAGATGGAAAAATATTATTTTCATAATATTTTTGTGGAAAATGTGTCAATAAAGTAACAGTAAGGGCGAAACTGTGAAATTTTTTACAGGCGCTAGTTTTTCAAAAATAAATTAAATTTTATTATAAAATGTTATTTAAAGTGATTAAGTTACGAAAATAACATAATATAGTCATCAGAACAATTACTTATGACAGAAAAGTCATTTAGGTTATAAAAAGATTTTTATGAAATTTTTTGAGAAAAAGGTTTTATTTTATTATTATAAATTTTATTTAGAAATGACTTTTTAGAAAGTTGATGTTTATTGAGAACGATTTCCAGAAATAAAGTAATTGGAAGGAAAATAATTTATCAATGATTTTCATGTTTTATCAACGTTTTAACAGAAAAGGATTTCTGTATGAGAATTTTATTCAATGAAATTATTCTGTTAAACTTGGATAAGTTTTCAGAGGTTTGGTTTTTGTATTTGTTTTTCACTGAGCGAAATGTTTTAAAAAGGATAAACGAACCTAGGAACCGAGACGTCGGGGTTCTAGTGTTTTGTCGACATGTAGATCAGGGATCTGTGTCATTGGACTGAGTGTCCTGCAATGGTTTTGTGGACTGTGTGTCCTAAATTTGATGTGGAAAATGTGAGTTCCATATCCGCGAGTCTAAGACTGGTGCATCAGTTTAGGGCTTTGCGATTGAGCACTCGGATTGTGTGTCCTGTGTTGAGTTTAAAACATTTGGATTGTGTGTCCTGTGTTTATTTAAAGCGAAAAGTCTTAATATAAAATTAAGCATGGTCGTAAGCTTTGGGCTTCGACAAGGGAAGATTATTATGACAAAGAAAACGAAATGAGAATAAAAGTTTTTCTCATGCATTTTTGGCAGACGTGTCATGTGTTATGATCATTGAGTCCTGAGTGGATCAATGTATCTTTTATGGACTATGTTTCCATTTGATCATTGGGTTTCTGTGTGACCCAATGTATTTTTATTGGACTGAGTGTCCAACTTTATGCGATAACTATTGAGGTGCAATAGGTTATGAACAATAAACTCCATTGATCGCAGTGACCATTGTGTTCTGTGTGGACCAATGAGTTACATTTTTGGACAATAACCTTGGTGTACAGGAGTGTTACCAGTGTGTTATGTGTTCTCTTGGACATTGTTTTATTTCGTTTTAACAATGGGCCATGTGCGAGCTTGATCTGCTCAAAACAAAACAGAAAGTTGTGGGATCTCCGGAGATTATGTATCAAATTAGAGCCTGAATATTGAAGTGTTATGTATTTTTATAAAATGACGATGACTGTCGGGTATGAAACCCTTTTTGATAAAATTATTCTATTGTTTGGATAATTTCTTTATATACTGTGAATATCTGTTATATGTTGTTTTGTGTGCCGTGCATGCGGTTGTCTTATCAAAATTTATATATTGGTATCTCACCCTTGCATATTTGTTTGTTGTTTCCTCTACTGTGTGAAAAATATATTTGAGTATAGATGAACTCCGAGGAGACGAGTCCGTCGTACTCAAGGATCATATCCTTGACCTGTGTGAATGCCGACAATAATGAGGCTTGGGTGATCAATACTGGAGCTCGGAGTGCCACTTACACAGGACCAGTTTGGATCATTGAAGGTACAAATTTAGGACTTACATCACGTACGTATCAGAGGTTGACCGTGGAGATACCTTTACCACCTCTCTGGTTATTTACTAGTTTTCTTGCAGATCAGGAACTGTTAAGTTCTGATACTTCCATAGTTCGGGAAGTAGAGGTATCCTCACCGGATATCCCGATAGGAAGGGAAAACCAGGGTGGTCTTCCCAACCGTGAGTACTAGTGCTGACCAGCTATAGGACTTTTGGTATCTTGTGAAGTAGTGGTACTTTCTTAGTTTGGAAGTTGGCTATTGAGAGTCATTCTTTTAAGTTGAGATTCCAGATTACCGCTACGTAATAATTACGTCTTTATTTTCTTATGTTATAACTTTGGGAGATGACCTGTTATGTGAAGGTCTAAGTGTAAAATTCTTATGCTAACTATATATGATATATAGTTGTATATTATGTTGATAGTGTTTGATTGTATGTGGAGTAAAAGAAAAAGAAAAATTTTATCACCATTTTTTAATAAGGATAAGTAATTAGAAGATATTATTTTCCGAAAGCAACCAGCAATATTCTATTGAGTATATTTCCGCAACAAGTTACTTAAATGTGATACCCTGGGAATAGGGTGTCGCAACCTACATGGGAGGGAATACATTATAATTATAAATATTATAATAAATTTAATTAAAAGTAGAAAAATTTATAATAAATGTCATTAAGTAAATTATTATCATTCCATATTTAAATTGAAATAATTTTAATTTGGAGATCGCTTTGAAAGTCACTCTTTGATTAATATTAAAATTAATATTCAAAATAGGATTTTTAAAATACATTTCAACAAACTCATGTCAACAATTATAAATTTTAAAATATTAAAAATTTATTTTCTATAAATTTAGATAAACAATTTTCATACATCTTCATATCAAATATATTATAAAAAAATATTTAAAATTTTTTTTAAAGAGTTCTTTTTTTTTTTGAATATATTATTATTACTATTATCACTATTATATGCTTATATAAAATCTTGATGGGTTTATTTATTTTAATTATAAATTGAATATATTTTTATAAATAAAATGTTCCATTATATGATTGAAGTCAAATAATAACTTTGATTTAAGTATATGATAAAAAAAAATTCAAATATATATGATTTTTTTTTTCTCCTTACAAATTTTTAAAATTTAAAATGTTAATAACTTTTGGCAAATCATTGTACTTTTCTTATTTATTTTCTTCTCACATAATTAATTTCTAGAATATATTTTATTTGAATTGTTATAATAATTCAGTATAAATATATTTCTTTCTTAGTCAGTATCTTCTCACCAAATAATTTTTTTGAAGATTTTATTTTATTTAAGATAATTTAGATTTTTTTTACCTAATTGATTTTAATTTAGTTATGTGATCGAAAACCAATTTAAATTCATATTTTTTTTTTATCTTTTCCTTGAAAGTTTTAAATTGAAAATATGAATAATTTTTAGACAAAATAATATTTTCTTTCTTATTATCTTCTCACCCTACTAATTGTTCCAGTTCTATTTTATCTATGCATATTTATTTTTTACTAATTAATTTAGATTTAATTATATGACAAAAAATTGAATGTAAAAAATCTTAAGATTGTTTTTTGCCTTCTTCGTGTAAATTTAAATTTTAAAGTGTTAATAATTCCAGACAAATTGTTATTTCTTTAGTATTTATTATCCTCTCACCTAATTAAGAAGAAATATAGTACTTTGTTATAATTATAATTTAAGCACCTATTTGTAATTCATTGTTTTATTGATTTCAACATTAAGATAACTCTTAATCAATTATTATCTTCGTAATTAATTTATTAGAGATTCTTTATTATCTAAGTACATTTGAATTTACTTTTACCTAATTATTAATTCAGATTTAATTATAAGATAGAAAATCAAATCAAATTCATATGTTCATTTTTCAACCTCTCCTTACAAGTTCAAAATTTAAAATCTTAATAATTTTTAGGCAAATCATTATTCCTTATCAATTATCTTCTCACCTAATTGATTTATTAATTTATTGAAGATTTTTTAATTTGAGAATTTTTTTATTTTATTTTAAAAATTAATATCTATATGTAAATGATCAATATAAAAAATTATGTACTGTATACATTTATGAATAATATCATTGAAATATCTTCCATGTGTCAACCTCTAAGAAAAATAACATTTAATTCGTAGTTAGGAATTAAATTCAAGGACACAAATCAATTAACAATATTTTCTAAAAAATGGGCACAAAATCATTTTTTCCCCCTAGAATTAAACGTTATATACAGTCTATCCACAAAAAAAAGTTATATACAGTCTTTACCCAAAAAAAAAGTTATATACAGTTGAAAGCATCGATTAATTTATTTTTCAAAATTGGCATACAATCATATTTTCCCGGCCATTAAACGTGATAATGGAAATTCATTTTTGAAAGCAACTAATATGTCAATAAATTTATTGCTATTAGCTATAGTTGGTACGTGATTTAATTCTTTCTCGAATGCATGTAATATAACTTATTAAGATTTAAGAATCAACAATTGTATTAAGATTCAGAAATAACTAATAAAAATAAAGTTTGACACAATTAAATCAGTAATTATAACTCATGTTTACTTCTCATAAGTATCAAACCTTCTACAATCAAGTTCCACGGCATTGATGCAGACATCATTTTGACATCAATAAATCCTGTGTAGAAATGATTACTCTATTTACACGGGTAGTCTAATAATCCATAATTGTTATTACTTTTTTCGTAATATTTGTGTGATTGTTAGTAACCTTTTAGAAAACCAATTTTTTTTGTTCTTCATATCTCTCAAGAGCAACATGACACATGTTGTCTCGGAGGACGTTTCTAAATTGGTTGACAAACATTACGTTCAAGGTGGCAATAAAAAAACGTTTAGGGTTCTGATTTTGCAATGGGAGCAACAAGGATCAAAACAAGGAGCAGGAAACTATTATTATCTAAGAGATGATAGAATTATTATCTTTCAATTTGACATGTAAATTGCCACCTGGCAACATCAGACACTGAAGAAGAAGAATATGATATATTAAATATATATATATATATATATATAATTGCATGGGAAAAGAAGAGAAATAAATTAAATAGATTTTCAAGATAGAAGAAAATAATAATATGATATGTAAACATATTCTCTAAAAATGTTTATCTTGCACAGAAAATAGGAGAAAGGAAATCAAATAGATTTTCAAGAGATAAGAATAAAATAATATGATAGACAAATAATTTGTTAACAATTTTTTGGTATATAATTTTTCACAAAAAAAAACTAAACCAAAAACATGAAATCAACAATTACATATTTTTTTAAATCCTAAAAAATTATCATATTCCCCGTGCATGGCACGGGTCTATACACTAGTGTTACCAATACAAGCAGGAATATCATAAAAAATATGGAGACTAGGATAAGAAATAGTAGCCCTAGCAAGATTATGAGTAGCTATATTGCATTGTCTCCTAACAAAACCAACTCTAAAGGTTGGATTAGACTTCAACAGGGTCTTACAGCGATCAATTGTGCAACCAAACTCCGACACATCTTCCACATTGCTCTGAATGTTGTCCACGACAATTTTGCCGTCAAGTTCAAAAGTTACATTGTAAGGCCAAGTTCACGAACCCACTTAATAGCGACAACGAGACCCAAAACTTCGCCTTCAGGAACCATCAAGAGAGGACTAGACCATTCACTCCTAGCAAGCACGAAAGCACCAGATTCGTCCTTGATCCACATGGCAAGGGAGGTTGTGACACCCTTCTACCCCGCATGTTATAAGCCAGTTAATAATAAAGCAATTAAAAAGGAAACATGCATTTTACTGAAAGGAATAAAGTATTTGTCCATGGGTAGAAAAGTCCCACATGAACCGGTTACAACGCGGAAATAAAATAAGTTTTAAACAGTAAAAACATAACAAACCAATAACTGTGTCCCAACCCCGATGTCACATACAGAGCTGGTATAACCGTTCCGGAATAAAATCCACGAAATTACAACTGAAACTAACAACTACGATAGCATAAACTAGCCCTACTATGAGTGGCGGCTCCTCAGAGTCACTCCTCTCCGGACTGCTCGTCATCCTCTGCAATGTGCCAATCAGGCCAAACACAAGCAACAAACAGATATAGGGAGTAAGAATTGTATAAACATATTAGCAAGGAGATAGACAGTAAAGTAAACAGCAAGCATAACAACATCATATCAAACATCAACATCATCATCATTGTTATGCTATGCAGTGCAATGCAGTCCTACTCCGCTAAACCATCAATGCATGTGGATCCACTAAACTCGGGATGAACGACTTCGGAGTTAAATATCCACATTGAGAATCTACTCAACGCCGGAGAATTTACTCCTTGGATAGCCAATGCATCAAACCAACTAATGCATCATCACGGGGGCGCTAGGAGAATCTACTCCAACCGTGGATGGCCAGATCGCCGTACTCTAGGACGACCTCCCCTATGTCGAACATCCCTAAACAACATCTCCAATGCAATGCGTATGCAACATAACAACAACGGCATCATCAACTCCATAACTCCAACGGAATCAACCGAAAATAACAGCGGAATCGACCGCAACAACTTGCCTCACGGAATCTACCTGAGGGCTTAAGCGGAATCAACCGCAGTACCTGGGGCAAACTCTCGGCCACCAAGGTACACAACAACAACCTTTAGGGCTCGTTTGGTGGTCAGGATAAGAGAGACAAGATATGATAAGTTATCATATCCTGTCTGAAACTGTTGTTTGGTGAGCCAGCAGGATAGAATAAGTCTATCCTGTCACCTATCCTATCTAGTCCATCTAGTTAAAATTTTATCCTGAGGGGGAGCTGGGTTAGAACTCAACAGGATAGGATAAGGTGATTTAAAGTATAATAAAGTATAAAAATATTTTATATATAAAATAATTAAATTATAATAAAATATAATATGGTTACAAAAATGTATAATAAAACAAAATAATAAAAATATTAATAATTATTTTAAAATTATTTTTATTTTGTCACAAGGCTAATTTTACTAATTTTATTAATGTATATTATTGTAAAAAAAACTAAAAATAAAAAAAAAAATATTCTAATAATTTAACTATATGTAAAGTAAAAACTAAAAAAGAATATTTAAAATTATAAAAAATTAATTTAAGTTAAACAATATTTTAAAATTTTAAAATATTATATGTAATTTTATCACAAGGATAATTTTGTCTTTTTATATAAACTTGAAAAATGAAAATTATAAAAAAAACTTAAATCTAATAAAATATGAAAACATTCAGAACAAAAACGAAAATTTTAAAATTCATACTAAAATTACAATGCTATCTAGTTGGTTATCTAGTGGACACCAAACGTCGGATAGGATAACAGCTTATCATGCTCATATCCTATCCTACTCCTATCCTGCTCTCTTATCCTATCCGTCCCTATCCTATCCTCACTACCAAACGAGCCCTTAGACCCGAACCGCGGGGTCAAGGCTTCCTTGGCCAAAAAGCACCAAGGCACAGCTCATCAGCTTGCGGTACCCAATGGGTACCGACTTATCAAACTCAACACCTCACCATCTCATCATCTTTAATTATCTTAAGTAGACATTAGCCAAGTTGTCTAATCGTTTATCATCACAGGGAAGTGGGGTTTGAAACCCCTTAATTCCTTTAATTCTGTTCTGTCCAGGTGGGTTGAGCACGGTCGTGCTTATAACCCAGCACGGTCGTGCTTAAACACGTGAGGGCGTGCTCCCCTTTAAGTGAAGCACGGTCGTGCTTCTTATTGAGCAAGGTCGTGCTCTTTGTCCTGCACGGTCGTGCTGAACAGCGCGGCCATTTACCCAGAATTCAACCCGTGCTCCCTGTTCAGCACGGTCGTGCTCATCGTACGACAGTGCTGTTCTGGGCAGGAACAGGGACTGTATTTTAACCAATTTCCAAGTTTTAGTCCATTATCCACCCTAAGTCAGTTATCAAAACATTTTTAAGGATCAAACTCAGTAGCATCATCACATCATCCCAACAGTGGCATCAACTAACAATATATCATGTTCATAGCCATTACAATAACATAAACACAACCACATCAACACAACCACATCATGCACATAGGCATACATATTATCAATACTAGCATGTTATCAGAACAACCAACCAATCATGCATACAGAAACAGTCAATCATACAACAAAACCGGGGCCATGGGGACCCCTTTACTCTACTCTAACCCCGAGCCTATGATCATACTACCCTTCTCCCCATACCTGGATTGAAGGTAGCTCTCCCAAAACACCGAAAAGCAATCTGGTTCCTCCTCTCAAAACGGTTCAACCTCAACTACGCCTTAAACAAAAGAAACACACCAACATTAATTTCCCAATCATAACACTGAAAAGGAAACCAATAGGGAAAAGGGAACCATTACCTCTAGACTACCACGGACCAATCAGCTTCTCAACCGACTTTCAAAGTCCTACTATAACACTGGAAAAAGGGAAAAATACAGAACGGATGAGTTCTAGCCGCAACAGAGTAGTAGCAGCCGTCACGAATAGGGTTATGACGTTAACCCTCGATTCTGCTCACGTATATAACGTTCGGACTTAAGCACGGTCGTGCTCCACTTAGCGTCACCGAGACGCGGTCCACGCATTGAGCACGGGCGTGCTCCCTGTTGAGCACGGTCATGCTCAACTTAAAATCAGAAACACGCTTCTGACTTTAAGCACGGGCGTGCTGGCTAATGAGCACGGGCGTGCTCATGTACCAGAAAGGGACTTTTAGCCAAAAAATCCCACTATGCCCTCAACCGATGAATCCAACATAATTAAATAAATTCCGAAAAACAGGGTGTTACAGAGGTGATATTTTGCTCTCTAAAGAAAGCGGCATCCGAATTGCATTTTAGAATCTTGGCCTCTGGTTTCTTCCAAGCACCACTGGGCATCACGGTATTCAGAGGACTGAGCTGCACTCCTTTGACCGTGTACACATGCCACTCATCCATGGCTTGTAAGGCTCTACAAACCACCTGCTCATGAGACTCAACCCTCTCCTCCCACAGTCTAGTGTTGCGGGCTTTCCAAATACTCCATAAAACCCAGCTGAACACCCTCCTTCTGTGATTGCACAGCAACTCGAAGACCCGAAAGCACAGTTGAGGGAAGCTATCGACTTCAGAAAGTAGAGGCAATATGACCCCCCACAGCTGCACCTTTTCCCAGCATTTCATGCTTAACGCACATGTTAACAGTGCCATGAGTTTTCAATATCCCTGGAGCAAAAACAAAAAGTCGGTGGGCATTGAACTCCACTAGCTTGGAGGCTGGACCGAGTTGGTAGAACGTTACTACACAATCTCCACAAAAAATTTTTGATCTTAGGAGGAACATCCTGCTCCTAGATAGCACGCCAATCCCCATCTCTATGCAAGTGAACCAAGTCCACCACTCTCTCCATGCACAAATTATATGCGGACTTAACTGAGTAAGTTCCTCTCTTGTTAGGCCACCACACAAATGAGTCAACTCGGACTGAGTCAAATAAGCGTACATTGAGAACAACTTCTGCATGGGTTGGATGTAAAATAATTTTGATTAACCCCCTCATTCTAACGTTTTTCATGTGTAAGCAGAATATCCCTGACCCTTAAATGCACCTTCTCCTGCTCAATAGGACCAATGAACAACAAATTATCATTTCCTCTCAGCCAAGGATCATAAAACACGTTGATCCTGGACCCATCACCAATGCTCCATTTTAACCCTTCTTTAACCAGAACCCGGGAATACCAAATACTACGCCAAGAATAGCTTGGGTTTACACCAAGCTTTGCATTTAAGAAATCCGCATTGGGAAAATATCTAGCTTTAATGTTATATATCCTTATTTTAATTATTTAAATAGAAAGTATTGTATTAAACGCAAAGGCTGAAACCCAAGAGTGGTTGGATGAGATGACACAGGTCTCTTCCATCTTAACCAGAGGTCTTGAGTTCGAATCCTGGCCCTGAGAATGCAGCAGCATTAAAACTCTTGAGGGAGAGCTTTGCCGCCCTTGTGGTCCTATCCGACTTGAGGGATTTGTTGTAACACCCCGATTTTTCAGCTTTTCAACAACAGTATATATATATATATATATGAGTTATTTTTCTTAAAATCCAGAAAATGATTTTGGTTTAACCAAAATCATAGTCATGCTCTACCTTACTGTAGAGAGTTACAGTTAATTTTTTGGTTGAAAATTCAGACGAAAACCAGTCTGCATTTTCACTGACAGTAAAAGTTTACTGAGCCGAAAACCAAATTTTGACCTGTGAACGAAATGGTTAGTGTTTTGTCGTGTTTCCAATGATCTTGGTTATTTTTGAAAATTTACGTTCGGGAATAAAATATAATATTTTATCCGGGCGAAATCTTCAAAAATTACGATCGGAAACTTCAACCGGGTAAACAACGGAGCAGGATGGAGAGCTGAGATGACCAAAGTGACTTGATGGAGATTAGAGTGACTTGATGATTGAAGTCTAATGTCACATCAAAGGAAGTCATCATTACACTTTTTGAAATCTACTATATTTTATTCCAAAAGTCATTAATTCACTTTTCCAACCAAACAACCCCTAAGCAAAATTTGGAGCCCATGTTCTTCCTCTTTCTCGTCCCTACACGGTTTCAACCCCCTCCCCTATATAAACCCATCATTTCTTTCCATTCTCACTTTCTTCACATTCTCACATAACCATACTTTACTTACTTCAAAAACTTCGTTGATTTTTTTCTTCAAAGAGTTCATTGTTTCACTCATTCTCTTCAAGTTTCAAGGGTAATACTTTATTCTCTTACTCATCTAAGTTCTTTCCTTCATTTATTTGTTGAGTTATGCCATGTTTATCCATTTGATATTCTTAGATCTATAAACTTATAAAATATCTAGAAATTATTAGAAAAATCCGTTTGACTTGAAACTAATTTCTATGGACTCACAATGATCTCTATAATCATAATCTAAGAGCATGCATCAAGCAAAATCTTCCTTCCCTATTTTCCTAAAGAGGCCGAACATATGTAGTTAGGGAGCAAGAACGTTTTGTTTCAATTTTTGAAATATGATCATTGATTTAAGCTCTTTAGTACTTTTTTTTTTATTTATCAAATCTAAAAGCTTGAGAAGTTTGAAAACCTCTAACCTATTTTATGTGTCTTGGTCGAAACCCTAAGCTTGTGGCTTAGAGGAGTTTTTGTTCAATATTTGTCTAATGATCATTGATTATGAATCTTTAATACTTAAGGATCATTAATCCATGAGTTAGTGAAAGTTGGATATCTCAAACCCTATTTTATCTTCATAGCCGAAACCAATGTCTAGAGAAGACTAGATGTTTTTGGTGGTTTTAACTTGTGTTATGTGTTAAACCTTTGGACTTCCGTTACGAAGCGAGTTGAGGAAGATCGTTGTACGCAACAAGAAACGAGGAACTTTTCTGCTTTGGAATCAAGTAAGGGGAGTTTACCTGAGGGATTTTTCCCGATAACTATATGTTGTTAGTATGTGATCTGTGAAGTTTGTTTTGTGTCTTGATGTGGTTGTTTGACTTTACCTGAGGTGGTTAAATTATCTGTTTAAATATCTGAGCTGATGATTTATTTACAGATATGTGTTATAGTTCTGATATATGTCATAAACTATATTATTTGTTATGAAGTTGATGTGAAATTGTACTATTGTTGATTGTTGTCTAAAAAGCCTGACAGTGGTCAGTGCTTAATCAATTATTGAGATAAAAGCCTTAAAAAGCCTTATGAGGAATATTGACAATGATAATATTTAGTTGATGATTTCTTTTTGAGAAAGTAATGGATAATTACAAGGATGAAATCATAAAAATATTTCAGTACGTTATCTTTTCCAAAAAAAAAATGTAGATGAAAAGTTATTTTAAGAAATTTAAGTGTCAATTTCTTTTGATGAAAGAAGAAGAATAAGGAGGGAATTGAGAAAGAAATACCTTTTAGTATGTTATCATTTTCAAGAATGAGGTGGAAAATCATTTTAAGAACTAAGAGTTAAAATATTTTAAAGCTAGAGGAAAATCAGTTTTGCTTACAAATAATTTTAGTTTAAATGAAAACAATTTTAGAAATATATTTATTGAAGAAAACCTTTGAGATAAATGTTTTGTAGTATTTGATTGGAAATGAACTTTTAAAAGAGACCTTTTTATAAAGTTATAACATTGTTTCGGATAAAGAAAGAATTTCGAAAGAAATGGATGATTTCTCTATAACTTAGCATTTATAAATGAATTTCAATGACAAAGGATTTTATGTGAAACACTTTTATTCAACAAAAATATTCCGGCAAGCTTGGATAAGTTGCGGAGGTTTCGTTTTGTATTTGTGTTTCACTGAACGAAAAAGAATAAACATGTTGAAATATGAATCTAGTATACGAGATGGCGGAATACTAGTGTTCTGTAATAAACACGTAGATCTTGGATCCATGTCACGTTGTTGTGGACTTGGTGTCCTAATCACGTTGTTGTGGACTTGATGTCCTAATCACGTTGTGATGGACGTTGTTAAAGGTGAATGTTGTTTTCTATGACCACAAGCCTAAGACTGGTGCATCGGTTTAAGGCGTTGTGACTGAGCACTTGGACTTCGTGTCCCGTGTTTATGTTGAAAAATCTTAAAAGTTAAAGATTTATGAATAGTCGTTAGCCTTTGAGCTTCGACAAAGAAATAATGAACACAAAGAAAACGTTGAGAACAAATTGTTTTTCATACATGATTTGACAGACGTGCCACACGTTGTTTGGAGTGATACCATGAAAGGCGGGGTATTCACATCACGTTTCAGCATTGTGCCTTGATGGACAATGAAATCCATCTCACTGTGCCTTGGGTTGGACAGTGTGTTTTGGAATCCATAAGCATTGGTCACCGCATCTAGGACTGGACATTGTGCTATGGTAATCATGTTGTGCCTAATATACTTGGCTAATCACTTTGTGCCTAATACACCTGGCAATTGAGTCTGATCAACTCATAGAATGATGATGGGATCTCATGAGATTAAGTTAGAGCCTGAATATTGAAGTGTCATGCATATTTTTTTTAAATGATGATGACTGTTCGGGTATGAAACCCATTGATAAAATACTTGTCTATTTCTGAGAAATTATGATATATGATTCTATATGTCTATATGATGTTTTGTATGTCACGCATGTGGTTATCGTGTTTAAATCCATATATTGGTGTCTCACCCTTACAAATATATCAGGTTTCTTCTGGTTTCGCTGTTGTACCTCGGTACTGTAGTACAGATGGCGCAGAAGAGTTTTCCTAAGTCACTCAGAGACTTAGATCTAGAGGTTTGAGGAAGTATTTGATCGTGGAGTGACCACATGGGTCTTTCAATAAATGTCTTGTAGAAGATACTAGCTTAGGAGTCTTGGTTGTATTATATATTTGAAAGGTCGGTAAATGTGGTATTATACATTAGTCTTTGGTTTAATTTTCTTTTTTTGGAAAATTGAAACTTTTGAGAGAAGTTGTATGTCGTAGCGACTTTGTTATGAATATGATTTTATTGTTTAAATGTAGGCATCTTGGTTTTTTTTTTTTTTTCAGAGCTATCCGCAGAAGAAAATCTTTATACCCCAGTTTTCTAACTTAAAAGAAAACAATTTTTCCGAAAACAAACAGCAAATTACTTTTTGATTTATTTTCGCACGTGTTTTCAAAGTAATGCCCTGGGGGGGGGGGGGGGGGTGTTACATTAGTCACCATAGTTGCGCGTGGAGAATACCTTGGGAAACAAAAAAAAACCGCAAAGGCTGAAGAGCTGAAGATTAAAAAGTATTTAAATATTTCCATTTTTTGGAAAAATCAAGAGGATTATTATTAGGATTGTTAATTTGGTTAGTAGTAACCCCTCCACTTCACAACACCAAGCTTGCCCATTTTATTATGTATATATAAGCATCAGTAGTAAAGGTTTCTCCAACAACCATTGACATTTCTCGATTGTTCAGAAATAGAAAGGGGTTTTGCAGTTTTAAAACTAAGCCTAGAAAGTGATCAGGGTAAGTTGCTCCAATTAGTTATTGGGGTGGACAGAACTCACTTTTATGTAGAGCAGGCAAAATGGGCCAGCCTGGTTGGGCTATCCCGAATAAGCCTGAAAAATCATAGGTTTGGGCTGTTAAATTTGAGCCAAAGTTAATGCCGGACCTTTTTGGCCAAGCCCAAAGGAACCCGAACCCTAAGCGGGCTAGCCTGGCCGGGCTCGGGCAGCTCGCTTAACTTAATATATTTTAATTTTATTTATTTTATTTTTATAAAAACAATAAATCATATGAAAATTAAAAAAAAAATTGGCAAAAGCACTTACTCAGGTCACACACTTATATTTGCTACAGTACATTTGGTTAATGGGCAGATTTTTGGATGAACCCGGGTATCCTCCGGTCGGAAGTCAAAGATAATCCCTCAAGATACTGAGATCCATTTTAGGGGTTGACATTTCTCAACAGATGATCTTCCATACACGTAAGTCAGGAATCGAACCCCTGACTAAATGCTTAAGGGATCCGATTATCTACCAATAGTGTCACACCATGTTGGTTAATGGGCACATTAATACACGCTGCACAATTCCATGCGCCAACTCTAGTTTGGATTGTTTAATACAATATATAATATATTTGCTAGAGTTTAGTCTCAATTGATTAATACAATATATTTGCTTGCTTCAAAAAAAAAAATTACAATATATTTGCTAGCTTCATTCAATGCGCCAGCTTCGTTACAGGAAGCACCAATAATAGTGTAATACCATCAAATACGTGTTGTGATTCATTAAGGTCTTTGATGAGCATTAGTGTGGATTGTGCTTGCCTAGTACTATCAGCCAATGCTCCAATTTTGTCTCGCTATATCATCAGCGAAGCTCTTGTCCTGTCCCTTTCACAAGCATGCAACATTAATGGAGTCACTATACAGAGCAAAAATGCAATCATGAACATAGAATCGGACCAGCCCGAACAAGCCCGTAGCCTGCATAGGACCGGGCTCGGACACCTTTTTTTCTAGCCTAAGTTACAGTTGGGCTATTTTGCCCCGGCCCGATAAAGTCCGAATCCTCAACGGGCTAGCCTGTCACGGGCCGGCTAGCCCTTTTTGCCACCTCTACTTTTATGCATGTGTACAAATCGATACAACTATTTCAATAATATTTGCCTTAGTTATTTAAAACAACTACTATAAACTATGTATGAAAAAAGAGTGAATGGAGAGGTCTGAAAGTAATGATACGCACCAAAAATGTCATATTCAAAATGTAATGGAGAGGAGGCTGAAATGGAGGTGTATGAGGAATCTGCAACCAATACAATAGGATGTGAGGTTCTAGCTAGGGGTGAGAATAGGTTAGGGCAGGCCAGACTTTGTTTAAATAGGGCCTGTTTAAAACATAGAAAGCCTAAGCCTAGCCTATTACCAGTTAAAGGTATGGCCTGACCTTTTTAAAAGCCTGGCCTATTAGCCTTTTTAAAAGTCTATTTCGTATTAAGGCCTTTAAATAGACCGTTTGGCCTATCTCTAAATTGGCTTATAGGCCATTAAAAAGGTCAAGTTCTATATCTGACCTATTTATAATTGGCCCGTTTAATAAAATTGGCCTACTAAAAAAATGAATTACTTAAAATTGATCAAAAGAGAAGTGAATCACATACAAATACAATATATATTAGTATAGATATTAGTATAGATATATTAGATATATATCTATATAAACAGGCCGGCCTGACAGGCTTTTTAATAGGCCTGAGCCTTGCATTTTTAAATAAAAAGGCTTTTTAAAAAGCTTGAACCTTACATTTTTGCTAAACAGGTTAGGCCAAGCCAGGTCATAGGCCCCTATCAGGCGGTCTGACCTATTCCCACCTCTAGTTCTAGCTATATAAAGCTTATAGGTGTACTCTTAAGTGCTATTCCGAATCTTTTTTTTGATAAATAAAATGGTGGCAAGTGACCAACCACTCCGCACCGGGTTAGCCAATTAAGGATAAAATGCTACCTCGCGTTGCCGTTTCGTTCCCAAGGATCGAACACATGACCACTTGGTTAAGGGACGAGGTGCCGGACCACCACGCCAGCAACGTTGGGTTGCTATTCCGAATCTTTGATTGGCTATTATATTACGTTAGTTTAAATAAATATAGTGGCATAGTGATGTGATGACTGATTTGGTGAGTTTATAATTGATGACAAAAAAGTAATAATCAATTTTAAATAGGTTTAATTATTCTGTAGGTCCCTATACTTTTTGGGAATTTTTAAATAGGTCCCTATACTTTTAAAATTTGTAATTAGGTCCCTGAACTATTATTTCATTTGTAATTAGGTCCCTATACTAAAAAAATTTGTAATTGGGTCCTCAAACTTTTATAAAGTTTTCAATTGGGTCCCTGAACTAAAAAAGTTTTTAATTGGGTCCCTGAACTTATATAAAATTTTCAATGGGGTCCCTAAATTATAAATTCGTTAGTGATATGTTGAATTGGATAGAATATAACTGATTTCATCCAAGCTGGCTATGTAAGAGTAGTTTGGGTGGAAGATGAACCTTGAGATATTGTCACAATAAAATGTAGCAAGATGTAACAAGATGAAGTGAGATGTAGTAAGTTGCAAGTGAAGAAACTATTTTGGACGAAATTATTTCAAGGAAGGGATATACAAGCGTAAAACATAAATCGGGGAAGGAATGAACTATTTGTTCAGATGGAGGAAAAGCAATCACAGGTCAAGTTTTGGTTTCCTGACTCAACATTTTGGTCTCCTGCAACCCTAAATACAAATTTGGGGGAATTCCAGGTAACGTTTAACATCAGCAGACTTAAAGGCCTCTTCACGGAACCCTACCCCAGGGACTCCATTGAAAATTTTATATAAGTTCAAGGACCCAATTAAAAACCTTTTTAGTTCAGGGACCCAATTGAAAACTTTATAAAAGTTCGAGGACCCAATTACAAATTTTTTTAGTATAGGGACCTATTTACAAAAGAAATAATAGTTCAGGGACCTAATTACAAATTTTAAAAGCATAGGGACCTATTTGAAAATTTCCCAAAATGTATAGGGACCCGCAGAGTAATTAAACCTTTTAAATATAAGTCCTACATGAAAATTGCAATCAAGATGCTAATGATTACTAATGTCTATCCCCTTTCGTTCCCCAGATATTTTATGCCATTTGCTTTCAAGCTTGATTCCGTAGCAAGAGGTGAACAAATTCACAGAATTTCTAGGAAATTTCCAATTTATCCCGGATAACTTTGTTGGTTCTAATAGAATATAGGCCAACAGCCCAACACCAAAGCTGTTCTAGCTGAACGAAAATTTATTTTAGATACAATGAAATATTACAACACCTGCGGGGGTGGTCAATTATAATATCTGTTATGGCCCAAATCTGCATGACAGTAGATCCAAGTGCAAAATAAGCCTATTAAACAAAGAAGGGTCTAGAAGTATTTTTCTTCTATGATGAGTCACTACACTAGTCACCAATCCAGTTTTGCATTTGTTATTAGATTCAGTTGCATAGCTGATTAGGCTTGTTTTCTGTTGTGTAGATATCTGATGAATGAATATCATAGAAGAAAAATGATGAATGAACTTGGTGATATTCAATAGATTTATTTTTTGCATTTTCCTTAGCTTAGCTTGTAGTTATTACCTTCTGTTACAATGAGTATGTTGATGCAGAACCATTCAAGTAGAAACTTTCTAGGACATGCTAAAAGTACTGAAAATCCATCATGTTTGATTACACAGTGGGCGAAAAGATTCACTATTTTATTATTGAATATACATTGAAAAAAAAAATGTGTAAAATAGATTGTTGTCAATGTAGATATAAAGCAACTGCTGTCAATGCAGATTGATGCAGCACCCTGGTATGCAAACATGGTAAATTTACTGGCTAGTGGTGTGATTCCCCCAGACATGAATGCTCAACAAAGGACGAGATTCTCACACCAAGCAAAACAATACCTCTGGGATGAATCATACCTATATAAGATGTGCCCAGACAACATCACCAAGAGATGTGCAATAGACAAGTTGGCAATACCTTCTTCAAACGGTTAGCAAGCACCTTGGAAATAATTTTATATAAGCCCTTACATAAAGATATAGGCCGCAACTCCTTCATATTAGATGGGTTCTCACATTTAGGAATCAGAGCTATGTTAGTGTCATTCAGAGCAATGTGACACCCTTCTACCCCGCATGTTATAAGGCATTTAAATATAAAACAATTAATAAGAAAAACATGCATTTAACTGAATTAAATAAAACAATTGTCCATGGGTAGAAAAGTCCCACATGAACTCGTTTACAACGTGGAAAATAAAAGTAAGTTTAATCAAGTAAAAACATCATCAAATAAACAACCCAACCCCGATGTCACAATTCAGAGCTGCTATAACCGTTCCGGAAATAAATCCTCGGAATACAACTGGAAACAAACTATCTAAACTTAAAACAACCCTACTATGAGTGGCGACTCCTCAGAGTCACTCCTCTCCGGGCTGCTCATCATCCTCTGCAAATGCCAATCAGGCCAAACACAAACAATACAGGGAGTAAGATTTATGTAATCATATAAACGACAGGGGAATAGTACGCAAGGTAAACATACACATAGGCATACATCAACTTCCAACAGTATCATAACAACCAAGTATGCTATGCTATGCAATGCATCAACTACTCCGCTACTCCAACTATGCATGTGGATCCAAACTAACTCAGGATGAATGACTTTGGAGTTACATATCCGTATTGGCCATAAAAGCACCAACACCGGCAGTTCACCAAACCTTGGGTGAACCCCATGGATAGCCAACGCATCAAATCATGGATGCCTCATCACGGGGGGCCTCGGTCACCAAACCTTGGGTGACCTACCGTGGATGGCCAGATCACCGTACTCTCGGGCGATCTCCCCTTTGTCGAACTTCCCCCATCAACTACTCCAATGCTTTATGCAAATGGCACAACAATAAACAATCTCAACCACCTCCTTGCTTGGGCCATGAAGCTCCCAAGACTTTCAACATTAAACTCAACGTAACCTTAGACCCAAACCGTGGGGTCAAGGCTCCCTTGGCCAATAAGCACCAAGGTTCAACTCAACGTGCTTGGGTCTATAAGCACCCAAGACTTCAACTTATCAACGTGCGGTAACCCAACGGATACCGACTTAACATTTGATTATCTAATTATCTTATATAATTAATGACCAGGTTGTCTAATCTTTATCTTTGATTAGTTATCTCAACTTATCATCATAGGGAAATGGGGTTTTAAAACCCCTTAAGTCCTTTAATTTCATTACTGTCCAGGGGGTTTAGCACGGTCGTACTTAGACCCTAGCACGGTCGTGCTTGGACACGTGAGGGCGTGCTGCCCTTTTTTAGTCATACATAACTTTAAATTCTGTAAGTAACTCATGATCAAAAAAAAAAAATCTGTAAGTAACTGTTTTGAAGTATTTTTCAAATTTTAAAAAAAAAAATGGTCTGGCTAGCTCACACATGTTAATAGATAATAAAAAACTCGTCATACAGGACTAACAAGAGCGAAACCAACTCTTAGGCTTTGTTTGGTTGTGAGAAGAAAAGGAGAAGAGAGAAAGAGGTGAGAAAGAGTATGAGAAGAGAGAAAATGATGAGAAATAGAGTAGATTTTATGTGTTGTTTGGTGTAAGAGAAACGGGAGAGAAATAAAGGAGAAAGAGGTGTTTTCTCTCTCTCCCCTTTGTTTGGTTGGATAGAAAATAAGAAGAGAGAAAAGTAGTTTTTTTTAAAAAGACAAAAATATCCTTAATTAAAAAATCAATATAAAATATTTAAATTTAATTGATTTAAGTTATTTTAACTAATCAAATAATTTAAATTAATTTAACTGATTTAAGTTATTTTAAATAAAATTTATTAGTTTAATATAATTATTTTATTTATTTCAATTTAATTTAATTAATTAAATGATTAATTTAATTCAATTTATTTAAATTTATTAAATAATTGAATAAGAACAAAAAAAAAGGGTACAAAAGTCATTTTATATGAAACACTCTCTCCCTCTTCCATTTTCTTCTCACTTGGGGAGAGAAAAAATTTGAGGTAGGTCCCACCAATTTTCTTCCCTCTTCCCTATTTCTCTCCTCCACCAAACAAGAGAAAAGTGTATTTTCTCCTCCTTTTCTCTCTTCTTGTTTTCTCTCTTGTTATTTTCTACTCCAACAAACAAAGCCTTAGTTGCAGGTTTTCCAATCCAACCCACTAAGATATATAAAGTCTAGAATATCATACAACTATATTTGTTATGATTATTATGCAATGTAAATATTTTGATGGGTATCAATACTCATAATATTTTATTAATTTTTTAAAACAAATTTTATTAGTGTTTAGGTGGATTTACCTGTATTTTTTACTTGTAAGGTCGATTCGATGCAACATTAAAAGGGTATGTTGACGAATCTCCGATATTGAAGTTGTTCCTCGCACAAATATTTGTGGGACTCGAATCTTTTACATTATTGAGTTCTGTGGAAAAAAAACACATTATTGAGTTCCTTCATCATATTCTTAAAAGGGGATGTGACTAATCATAAATATTGGAGTCATTTTCTTCACAAATCCTTTTCCTCGACTTTGTATCCATGATATTTTTTGAATCCTTGATATCACATGTTTCCTCAACTACCGGATTCAAACTTGCTTAGCTTGCTTACAACTTAAGCTACCCCATTTTAGTTGAACAATAATATTTTGAATGGAGAGTGTGAAGGGCACTCCTTAAGAATCTAAAAAATGGAATTTATCATTGAGACTTTATGTATTTTTTTTTTATAAGGAAATTTTAGTATGTTAATTGTTAATTTTTCTCCTTTGTCAAAGTTTGAACCTTGGACATCCAACATCATCAACACCTTAAACCCTTAGTTCTTACCACTTGAACTACCTCACCCCCCGTACTTTATGCATTTTATTGATATTTTGAAAAGTAATAAAATTATTTTTATAATGAATTCTTGTTTTTTTTTTTAATTTCTTTAACTCATCCTTGAATCCTAAGGACACTGGTTGGTATGACTCATTTTAAATAACCATAATTTATTAACAATTTTTCTAACATGTGGTTGAGCAACCTTATAAATGTTAAGAAATTAAAAAGTAGAAATATTATATTGAAAAGAATAATTTTTAAACTTTCAATTAATTGAATAAGTACATCTTTTATATTTAATTTCTCAATATGTTTAAAGTTGTAGGGGTTAAAAAAATCAATTTATTAATTATTATTATTAGTTAACAATGCAATGAACTGGCTTCATACTTTTTGCAGGTACAAGTGGTCCACACATTCATGGGAAAAAGATTGTTCCCGTGCCTAGCATTTATTTACTGATATGTGTCATCATTGGTGACAGTTGCTATATATGCTCATCAGTTTTGCAAGTAAAAGAAAGGGAAAACAAGAAAGAAAAACTGTCATTCCTCTCTGCTTATTTATTATTTGCTTCAGATTGAAAAGATTTCTAAGAGTATAGTGAAATTAAGGCAATTGGAAAGGGAAAAGGAAACCCAACTCATATGATTTCACAGTAAAAGTGTTATCTGTTAAGTTTCTTACAGGTAAATTTAATTAGAACTAAGTAGGTGGTAGTAATTATAACAATGATATTATTAAGATTCTAAACGAAGATGCTGATTAATTCAAAGGGCGTGATGGTACAAGTTTATGGACAATGACAGTGATCGTGGTGACAACGAAATATGGCAGCGCCAAATAGTTTTAGTTTATTGTCGGTGGTAGTCTTAAAGGTGATAGCAATGATATTAAATGGTAGTAATGAAAACCATGACAATACTAACTAATACTCATTCCGGTCTCTATTATAAGCAAAAATTAAATAGGATACACAATTAAGATAGTTAGTTGATCTCATTTAAAAGAGTCATTGAGAATAAAAAATTAAGTTTGTTACCTAAATTACCCTTCCTCTTATTTATTAAGCTTGTGTTATTGAGAATAAAAGTAGTCATTGGAAAATAAAATTTGTATTAAATGAAGGGTATTTTGAGAATAACTTCATTAAATGAGAAGAAAGTAGTTGAAATTTGCTTATATTTTGGACAAAAAAATTTAGAAATTTTTGCTTATATTGTGGATCGGAGGGAGCAATGGTTTAGATTTTCTAATGTTGAAAGACAAATGTAGTTAGATGATTAATTTACAGACAAATTTTTCTTCTCTTCCGAGGAATGCTTATTGATTGTTTGTTTTGCTAACCAGTATCCTTACGTATTCTTGAAAGGCAAATGTTAGTCCCTCCATTTTTTATCTTTGATATTTTTAGCTATTTATCTTTGTTTCAAAATAATGAATGTTTTATAAATCCAAGGTATAATTGACCAATTTTTTTTTTCATGTATCTTTTTATCTTTGATTTGCCTTGAAAATACACAAAACCATACATATTTAAATTCAGTCATAAATGTTACATGTTTCAAAACAAAAGTGGCTCATGCAATTGGCATAGTGGAGTATGGAGTATTTATTTAGATTAGTAAATGCATTGGAATTTGTAAATAATTAATGATAGAAATAAGGGCACTCCCTCCGATCTCTTTTATAAGCAAAAAAGTCCCAAAGTTTTTGGTCCAATATAAAAGCAAATTTTGTTTTTCAATGACTCATTTAATGACATTATTCCCAAAATACCCTTCATTTAATACAAATTCCAATGATTCATTTAATGAAGATTAAAGTTTTAGATGAAGGGTAATTTAGGAAACAAACCTAATTTTTTACAAGATTCAATGAGATTAACTAATCAACTTAAAACACCAAAGACAAGGAACGGAGTGAGTAACTAATATCTTAAGGATAATGGTTAAGGAATTAAATATAGAAACCTTTTTATTGGAAAATAATGTATTCAACACATTTAAATTTGAAAACCTGTGATGTTCAATAAAAAATTTCTATACATGGATTTCTTAACCAATGTCCTAGGTCTTCTTGAAAAAGTGATATGAGAATAAAAGTTTTTTATGTTTGATACAAGGGATAAAAAATCATTCTCAGACATAAAAGATGGGCCTGAGAATAAAATTTGTGAATGAAAGTGGAAAATCTCATTGTCATGTGAGGGTGGGAAAAAACCATTGTTAGGAATCATATTCTTAAGAATGTAATTTACCTGAGAATAAAACATTCCATGTACCAAACGTCACCTGGAACACTCTTTAAGAAATCAAAAAGGGGTGTCTATGTTGGAAAACTACAGACAACACTTACCTGGATCGTAAATGCATAATTTTCAATACAAATTTATCTTTATTGATTCTTTAACCATTATTCTTAGGATACCGGTTAACATTTATCTTATAAAATTAATGAATTACTAATTAGTAATATTTTTTTTATTACATTTTTAACCTTTTATAAAATAGAGTTTAATTTTAATGCACTGTTAGTGTAAAATTTTATACATGTCAACCAATTATACACGATTTTCAAGTAGGTATAACTATTATAAAAGGGAGAATGCTAACCAGCAGTGCCCAATAATAGTAAGATTTCATGGGGAAAGTGTGTATTTATTAAGCTTAAGAGTTGTGTATTTAGTTTTCCCATAAACTCTTGCTAATTTTGGATTCCTTAACCAGTGCCCTAAAGGCATTAGTTAGCAAAACCCTTATAAAAGTTAAATATATTGAAGAATGTTAACGAATATCTCAATAAAATCACGTTTTTATTGGAATGCGATGTATTTATTATTTTGCGAAGTAGTAAATTTTGTTTTTCCATAAAAATTTACTTTTTTGGGATTCTTTGACAGGTGCCTCTAGAATATATTCAATGATGAAACTCATTGGAGTTGCTTAAGTACTCATTTTTTATGAGCCTACCATTTTACACAACTACTTTTTACTACTTTAAGCAATTCTTCACTCAAATGGTACAACTCTAAAAAGTTCACTAAAAGGGCCTCTCACGTGACCCCACAACTCTAATAAAAATTATCTTTTATATTGGGTCCTTATATAAGACCCAATTGTTTATAGAAGCAACTGTAGTCCTTACATGTGGATGCTACATCATCTTACTCTAGTGGTGCAAGACAACAAGGACTAGTTAACCAACTCCCATTAGAGTTACTCTTAAGGCATTAGTTAACAATACTCATATTTTTAATGATATAGTAATCCACAATTGATTGATGGGTTTAGCTCTCTTCTAAAGTTTGTATCTAAAAGTGATGGCAAGGATATGTTTATGCACTTTTAAATTAAGGGTAATACACATTTTGCTTGCTCACTTTAGAGACAAACCCACTTTAGAGGAATTAAATCCGTGGTTAATGTTGTGAATAACTTTTATATTGACAATATATTACAATTAAATCTATTAAATATTATTTCAAATTTAATGATTAAGAATAATAAAATATCTTGCTCATCAATTAAGAATTTCTCATTGGAGCTAGCAGCTTGCTTGTGTACGTGGATTCTTGACTTGTTGCACTCTACTAAGCTCAATTGGTAAAGACTTCTTGTTGCACTCTAAATTAAATGGATAAATTCCCAATGTACGTCAAAATTAATTCCATTTTTTTTCACTTATAATTGTTTTGTAAAACTCTTTAGAAACACTAATTTGGTAGAAACAAATAATTTTCTTATCCCACAATATATGTAACTGAGTGCACGAATTCTCTGATGATTCATGATATGATCATTTTCAACTATTGTTCATATCTCTGCGTCGTAAACGTTACCACAAGATGGTTGGCTGTATGAAAAATCCATAAATTGAGGACAACCCTGTCTCAACTCGTAATTGCTTCAATACAAGTGTTGTTGTTGCTTCATACAAATGATAGAAACTTTAAAGATCCAATATAGATCCATTTTATGACATATATTCTTCATTGGAGTCTCCAAGTCAAATATCTTTAACAATCAACTCCAATTAATTACGGTTACAATGGGATGCAAATCCAAATATAGTTGTATAAAACCACAATCATAATAATACAAAGAACATATACTATATCAATTTTCACAACTCTACTCTTTATGCTGATCTTGGCTTTATGGTTGCTCTTAAAGATTCCTTCATCACCACAGTGAACTCACTCTTCCCAGTGAAATCCAACTTTTTACCTTCTGGGTATGCACTCCACTCAAACTCTTGCACCATCCTAGCCAGCATAAGATGAACATGCAGACTGGCCATAGCCAAACCAGGGCATATCCTCCTTCCTACACCAAATGGCATCATCCTCACTCCGGTGACTCCGGTCATGTCAGCGTCCTCGCGGCCGGTGATGAACCGGTCCGGGTCAAATTTATCCGGGTTCGACCACATCCTGGGGTCCTGCCCAATAGGTGGCAAGAATATCTCCACATTTGCATCAGTTGGTATGTCAAAACCTGCCAAAGTGGTTGGTTCAGTCACTGCATGAGTGAGTGAAAAATATGTGGGAGGATGCTTCCTTAAAAGCTCCTTCACCACAGCATGCAAATAAGGCATTTTCTCAATATCCTTTTCATCAACTTTCCTGTCTCCAACAGTTTCCTTAATCTCCTCAAACAGTTTGGTCTGAATGTCAGGGTTGGCAATGAGTTGTGCTATCCCCCATTCAACTGCAGTAGCTGTTGTATCTGTGCCACCATTGAGGAACTCAGAGCAAAGGGTCACCAATTCAGCATTTGAAGGTGCTGAATTTCTCCCTTCAACTTTGAGATTAAAGAGTGTGTCTAGGTAGGAAAAAGATGTGGCAGTGTGATCTGAACCTGGGTTTTGAATTGCTTTCCTTCTTTGTTCAATGAAAGGGACTATGAACTCAATTTGCTCCTTTCTAACTTCCAAAGCTCTTTTTCTTTGCTTTGAGAAAAAAGGACTTAGAATTGGGAGATAGTCATCAATTCTTGGGTCCAAAGTAACAAGAACACATTTCATCATCTGATCCATTCTCTCCACTGTTTCCTCATCCATTTCAAGCCCAAAACACATAAACACAAGTATGCAAAACACAGCAAACCTTGCATCTTTGAGCACCCAAACAACTCCATTGTTTGCTTCTGCTTCATCCCTGAGCCTGTTGATGAGTTTGTTCATTGCATTGTGTCTCACACCACGGAATTCCTTGAGTTTGCTAGAGCTTAACATGTTCTGCACCATGTTTTTCCTTAGTGAGCGCCAAACTGGACCATATGTTGCAGCATTCACAGTGAATTTGTTTTCACTGAAGATGTTCCTTGTTGGGTTCTCTCTAGGCCTGCTAGCAAAAGTTGCACCCTTTTCAATCAGTGCCTCATGTATTAGCTTTTCATCACTGATTATGATCATTGTTCTTGTCCCCATTTTGAGGTAAAAGATTGAACCATATTTTTGTCTGAGATCATTGACATACTCAAAGAAAGGTTTCCCAGATTGTGCAAATTGGAAGAGGTTTCCAACAATAGGCCACCCCGGTGGTCCTGGAGGAAGATTGAGCTTTTTGGATTTGGTTTTCTGTGTGAGCAAGAAAGTTAGGGCTGAAATGAGGAATGCTAGGATTGTGAAGATGAGATGGTAGTAAGAGGAAAGAGAAGTAAAAAAGAGTGAAGAGAAGGTAGCCATTTCAATTCTTAGACAAGAGTTTAGTCAGTGGGGGACACATCTGTAAGCAGCTATTAAAATAGAAGGAAACATAAGATTGCAGGTGAGGTTTAATTAAAGCACTTTCAAGTGTTATACAAGAGGTGGTTTTGCTTGTACTAACTGCTAATTACTTTAGCATGGTACAAGGAAATTGTAAGATTAAAATCTGTTGTCCCATTTTCATATATCATATTCTCTTATCATCAATATCATTTCGCTACATTAGTTAAAATTTCATATAATGTTATTAATGGATTAATAGATGTTGGTATGGTAAAATAGTAGTGAAATGATATTTTGACAACAAACGACACCGTAGCAATGACTGATATTTTCAACTAATGAATTGGATGATGGAGAAAGAATAAATAATAAACAAATGGTGTATAGTATAAAACTACGGTGTTGGACAATAAAATTGTTGTCCAAATATCATACCACCTACCTCAAGATAGTATTGATGAAAAGAGAGTATGGTCCAGGAAAGGTGTTCTTATAGCAGATCTTCATTCCGAACTGTAAAGAGGGTATGACATGGCTTGTTGTGCTGGCTGGTAATTAATGGAATCAACTAAATTGGTTGACAATATATGTTTATAGGTGAAAGAGGTGAAGGAAAATTTATGACTAAGGAGGAGAAACAAATGGCGCATCCCGCAGCTCCAAGGGATTACAGAACATCATATTAAACACAAAGAATAGAAGTCAAAATTTGCTGACAACTGATATGAGTAGTTGCTAGTCATGGCTTATGTGTGAAGGTCAACTCACAGGGCTTTTTCTTTTGCAGCCTCGGATTTGAAGCCCAGATTGTTACAGAAATAATGTTTGGAACACCATGCTTTATTACAGATAAGTGATCAGTGATCAACTCTTACACATTAAAAGTGTAAAAAAGCTAAAAATTGAAGTGGGTTGGATAATAATCAAATAATGAAAATTAAGTAAATAATTTTTTATTTTTTTTAACCTTTGATCGAGTATCCTACAAGCAAAATTGTGAGCTAACCCTCAGGTCGTAGTGATGATTAAGTAAAGCTCTCTCAAAGTGTCGACTTCAGGATTTGAACAATATTGCACAAAGGTCACATGAGGCCACTATTCATTTCCACTACGTCCAAAATACTTTTGAGTAAATAAACATAATATGATTATAATGTATAAATGATGTATCTGTTAAATATTATTCTTGCTAGTTGCTAGACGGTGCTTCCATAAGATATTTTACAGAAATGTTTTTCTGACTCCTCACTTGCGACAACTACCGAACAACTACGGTCTTTTTTTTTTTTTTTTTTTTACAAATTTTGACTTTTTAAAAATAAATAAAAAATTTAGCTTTTTTGAATACTGACATTTTTGGTTAATTACGTGTAAATAAATGGTTAATTCAGTTCATTATATGGTTAATGGGTCATTCTAAAGCTTACAATTATTTTCCACAACCATGTAAATATTTGGTTAATCCTTTGAAAGTGGATGGTTAATTTAGTTATATAAATGGTTAATTCAGCATCCTGATATTTCTAAGTTTTTAAACATCACTTAAAAATATTTGGTTAATCCTTTGAAAATGGATGGTTAATTCAGTTATATAAATGGTTAATTCAGTTATATAACCATTTAAAAACTTGGATGTTTAAAAACTTGGAAGTATCAGGATGCTGAATTAACCATTTATATAACTGAATTAACCATCCATTTTCAAAGGATTAACCAAATATTTTTAAGTGATGTTTAAAAACTTGGAAGTGTCAGGATGCTGAATTAACCATTTATATAGCTGAATTAACCATCCATTTTCAAAGGATTAACCAAATATTTTTAAGTGATGTTTAAAAATTTGGAAGTGTCAAGATGCTGAATTAACCATTTACATAACTGAATTAACCATCCATTTTCAAAGGATTAACCAAATATTTACATGGTTGTGGAAAATAATTGTAAGCTTTAGAATGACCCATTAACCATATAATGAACTGAATTAACTATTTATTTACATGTAATTAACCAAAAATATCAGTATTCAAAAAAGCTAAATTTTTTATTTATTTTTAAAAAGTCAAAATTTGAAAAAAAAAGAATAAAGAAAAAAAAAAGATAAGGTACTGTAGCGCTACAGTAGCGCTACAGTACCGTAGATGTCCAATAGATGTCAAAAAGCAGATGTTAGAATAACATTGCTCATATTTTATGTGTGCTTTCAACTACAAATCCATATTTAGGTAGTACTTACACTCATACAGATGGTATGTCTATTTCACTATATAGTATGAGATATTTCGAAACTCACACACATATTAATTTAATAATATTTATATTTATATGGATATCTCATCTCTTATGTTAAAAAAAAGTTTTCTTTTCAAATATGCAGTGCCTCTTTATGTTGTTCATGTACTGATGATAACTTTATACACTTGTAAAGTATTAACTTTTTTTATTAAAGTTTTGGGTTAAATATTACGAGATAAACTTTTGTTAAGTATTGTCATGGACTGGTTAGTAGAGCCTCTCGTCAATTTTCTTATCTAAAATCAAACTTTAATTTCTTTTTGTTGAATCTGTGATGAATCATCAAATAGATTTAGATAGAATATGCTGTATTTAGAAGCTGTGTGTTGTAACTGTTTTGTTGCCTAGTTGAGTTAGTTAAGAATATTAGTTGGAGATAACTAATTGTAACTACTTTTGGAGGGAAAATCAGTTAGCATGTAAAGTCATAGCTTGTTATGTATAGCAACCATATACATATAAGTCAGTACACAGAGGTGTAGGTAGATAGAGTGAATCATATTGTTTGTAAAGTGAGGGAGTGCAAGTGATAGGGTGGGATTACTCTTGTAAATTCTTGTACCATATTCTTTGCATAGTGGATTGAAACTCTCTACAGCAGTGTGGATGTAGGAGCTGTGATTTGCAGCTCTGAACCACGATAAATTCTTTAGTGTTCTTTCTTCTTCTTCTTCCCTTCTATACTTTCTGTTTTTCGTGTATGTGTCAATTCTGTTCTTGAACAAAACAGTGAGGCATTATTGAATTCTGGTGAACATCTTGGTGAGATTCACAACACTTTTACTGAAGCATAGCTCGCATATCATTATGTTCAACCAAATCTTGTTTGTTGTTGTTGAAACATTTAATATTTGTTAGACACATTTTATAAACTTTAAAAATTTGTTATGAAAAGAACAATAAACAATTATTTGACAAATCATTCATGATAAGGATTAAAGGATATCTTTTAATAATAATAGAAAGAAAAACTAGGGGGAGCATTAATAAAAAAAAAAAAAGACCTAGGGAACCATTACAACTAGCATCTCTCTCCTTCTCGGAATCTCGGTAGTAAAGTCACTAACTTTATGGCCCAACACAATTTGGGTCGAACATGACAGTTCTGGATCCAAGAGAAAATGGCAATGTGCGATGCTACCAGAATGTTTCTCTTGCCTTATTGAAACTTCAGTCGGAAGAGAAAGAGATAATAACACAAAAACTGTTACAAATTTTAGGATTCGCAGGAAAAAATTACCCACAAAGATATTATATAGGGACAGATTTTCCACAAGAGCAAAATCCGTAAGTAAATTTGCAGGTAATCGAAGAGTTTCTAGTATTGAAATGCGAAGAGGCTGCCAACTAACCCAGTTTTACACATTAAACTTCCTTCAAAATATCCTCGAAATGGATCAATGTCATGTTCAAACCAAATTCATATGCAAAGGGCAAAGGCCATTTAAGATGCATTTAATCATGAAAAGTTAGTTACTATAAACTTGATATTCAACCGTCAAACATAACGAATTAATTATAAATTTACCCAAACCCGTTTGGAATTAAATTTTAAGGCATGGAGAAGTCATGCTTAATTTTGAATATAACTCAATCAAATTGAATCTCCCAGTAAAAAAAAAAAAATTGAAACTCGAGTTGCATATGTTATCGGTACTTGTTATTTACATTCTTTATTAATTAATTATAATTTTATAAAATAAAAAATTAAATGTATGATGAGTTACCAGAATGTGGATGAAAATTTGAATTATCAACAAATACCCATTCTATATGACGTTGTCATTTTTTTTTTTTTTTTTTTTTGCTATTCTATATGATACGTTTGATTCACTAAAAAAGACGGGACAAATAGAATAGTACTGGAAAAGTAACTGAGTTACATGACAACTTTTTTGACTATATGCTATTTGGTAGTTGATGCGCAACACAAGTAATTTTCTTCTGTAACTTGTTTGTAGGGTCGTCCCTGAGATTTTAGGTGTCATGTGCGGACTGAGAAATTGATGCCCTTTTTTTATAAGTTGAATATATATATATATATATATATATATATATATATATATATATATATATATATATATATATATATATATATATATATATCTCAAAAGAGCAAAAAGTGTTGGAGTCCCACATTGGATAGTGGTATGGGCTGAAGAGTGCTTATAAGTAAGGGACATCCCTTACCTTGTAAGCTAACTTTTGGGGTTGCCCAAACTCAAATTCTCAAACAAAGAGATGCAAAAAAAACTAGCCATTAATTGTAGAGGGATCACAAGGGCTGAAGAAAGAAGTTGATGCCCTATTAATCTCTGCAGTTCTCCTTCCATTTTTTGCAGGAAAATCATTGATAATTTGTCCATAAGAATCACCATGTTTTAGATAAATTTCAAGATTTTAGCAACATAATTTCAAGTCTAAAGAAAAACCCAAAAATCTCCTCATATGTGCTATATTGTTCAAATCTTCTATTAAGTAAGCCAATTGCTTGATCCACGATATATAAATAATAGTGAATTCTAAAAGACTCTTCAGCAGACTCAACATTTGATTGTGTGCATTCAGAGGGATTTTCATAATTGTATTTCTTACTATGAGTTTGATGTTTTTGAACAAACACACAATCAATCTCCATTTCATTTGCAATTATTTCAGCACTAACAATAACATTTGCAAATCTAGATTCTTTAAATTTTTCCAAGTACTTAATGAATTGTTTTACTAGTTCTATAGCCACATCAATGCGCATGTCTTTTTTTTTTTTGCAAACATTTGCTAACTTGATTAACAGCGGATAACAACTCATACCAAATAACCATAGCTAGTAAAAACTCAAAGTTCTCAATTTCATGATTTGCTAAAGATTCAGCTTCACTCTTAATTTTTGAATCATTATCTTGTTTAACTAGTTGAAGTAAAGCTTCTCTTATGCCTGAAGCTTGAGTTTTAACTGCTTATACACTATTTACATGAGTTTTAACTACATATACACTATATACACTTTCCCAATGACAGTCGGTAGATGAGAGACGCGGTCAGTCAATCACGCAGAGGAAGCGACAAAACAAAGGGTTTCTACTTTCTAATTCGAACGGAAGAGGGAGAATGAGAGTGGTCACACACAGAGTTTCAAATTTTTTTTTTTTAGAATTTAGTAATAACATTAATACAAGGCTTATCAAGTTTTGGGCCTGAATTTTAAAAAACAATTGGGCCCTCAAGTATTTAGCTATATAATTTTTTTTTAATATATATATTAATACATATATACTAAGTAAAAAAAAATTGGTGTCTCCTAAAAAATGGGGCCCTGTGCAATCGCACCACCAAATCATGCTCAGGGCCACCATTACCTGTTTGATATGCTTATGTACTGGACAAAATAATGTAAACTTTACGATAATATCCTTTGTACTGTCCAATATTTGGTTTGCACTAGGAAAGAACACAGAACGAGATTTTAAAACTTTTTAAATTATTCTATTATTTAACATAAAATTTATTATCATTCTTTAATATTATTTATAATTTATTAATAAAGTGATATAATTTTAAGAATTATTTTATACTTTATCGTTATAAATAATTTACAATTCATCAATTACATTGTAATATTTTTAACTATATCTTATAATTACCCTATTGTAAAATAAAAATAATTCAAAATAAATAAACGAAATGCATAAATAAAGTAATTTTAATTTATCATTGGCCTAATAACCAAAAGGCCAAATAGACACATAAACTAAAAAAGAGTAACTATAATCTATAATCTATACAAAGTAGAATGTTTCATGAACCCTACATACATAAAGTTTTACACGTGGCGGCCTATGACAGAGTCTCAAGTGAAACAGGACATGTGTCACTCTCACAGTACACAGAATTCCGGCTCATTAATTACCTGCTACATGGATCACATTTTGATTTTGATACTTATTACCCCTATCAATATTAATTTGATTTGCTGGACATATTAGCCATTATTTAAATTTAATTTTTTTGGATCAAATCACAAATGAATCAAATCTGTTTTTTTTTTTTTTTTGAAATCTCAACTTCTATAAATATTGAAATATTGGATCAAATTCACGCATGCCTGGTCTATGTTGAGCCCATTTTCTGCACCCTTCATATTTGTCTCTCTCTATTATTTTTCTCATTCAACATTTTATTCACATGTCATCTTTCATCTCTCTCCTTTGAACTTTTCGCATATCTACGAAATCATGAAGACAGAGCGCTTGCATTTTTTAGATCACCACCAGAGGCTACCACCACTCTGTAACCGTCTTCTCTGTCTAAGGTACATCTGTCATTTTTTCTTTTCTTATTTCTTTATCTATGTTAAAAAATTTCTTATTTCTTTATCTATGTTAAAAATGGAAATGACACTAGTGCAAAATAGGCATTTAGCATCGAGGTTTTAACATCAGTTTTAACAAAACCGATGTGAAAAAGGAGGCGGTGGCATTTTTGAAATTAAACTGAAATATTTTAACATCGGTTATAATAAAAACCGATGTGATAAAATATTTAACATCGGTTTTTATAAATAAAAACCAATCTGGAAAAGTGAAACAAAAAACAATTTTTTTTATAAGACATAAGATTAGACATCGGTTTTAGTATAACCGATGTGGAATAGTGAAAAACATCAATTTTAGACATCGATTTTATGATAACCGATGTGGAAAAGGGAAACAAAAACCAAAAAATTTTAATCAGCCATAAGATTACACATCGGTTTTATTATAACCGATATGGAAGATTGAACAAAAAAATTGAATTTTTTTAAGCAGCAACATTTTTAACATCGGTTTTTGTTGTTAACCGATGTGGAAAATCAGTATAACACATCGGTTTTGTATATAACCGATGTGTATTTTCATTGTTTTCTTTTATTCATCCCTCCAATTCCCTTTCTTGCGCGCTACCACTCTAAAACCCAATATTTTCTCTGTTGCATGCGCGCTCTGTAACCCTCACACCCTCACACCTCTGTTCTTGCTAGCTCCGTCGCGTTCTCCGCTGTCACATCAGCCTCGAAGCCCCTCCGCTTGCTCCGCAGCTCGTGTCGTGACCCTGTAGCCTCCGCTTGCTCCGCCGCTTCCTGTAGCCTCGAAGCCCATTGTCCGACGCTTGCTCCACTTGCTCCGCTGCTTGCTCCGCCGCTTAGTCATCTCAGGTAATGCACCTCTTATACCATGTTTCTAAGGAATCTGAGCATTGGGAAAGTACAATGGGAGCTTCTTAAACCCATTTCGATTTTTTGACTAAATTTTCTCATTTCAGGGCTGTGCAAAGGGCTTGCTGTGGTACTGGTTAGTGGTCACATTTGTGGTTCAGGCTTTCCTTCAGCTGTTACCTATCTTTCCCTCATTCCTTGCAAGGTACAATATTTACTTTGAACCTTAACTTTGGTTAGTAATGGTTTTTCCGCAGTGGTGTTTAGATCCTTATCCTACATTATTTCTGTGGAGGTCATGCTGACACTTATCTTACTGGTTTTGTTTCTCATTTATTGTTGGTTGTCTCTAGTGTGTGAGAAGGTGGAAAGCAAGGGAAGAACAACTTACAATGAGGTTAGGCATTTGCTTTAAGTCAGTTGTTGCTTAAAAATTAAATTTTGGTTTCAGTTTTATATATTAAGAGCATATGCATTAAATATGAATCTGTATCATATAACTTTTGTGTTTTTCAATGTGTTTGCATGTGCCTGTGTATGTTCCTTTGTTATTTCTTTTCACTAGTTTATTTTCATTTTATTTACTTCATTTTTCTTAATGTTTAGGATTTGTAGCATGTCAAGCAAGTGATACTCCATGGGCATAGCTTAAATTACAAACGGGTATGGTAGATTTATCTTTATAATGTTTTTTCTATTGGGTTATTTTGGTTGTCATATTGAATTATTTCATATCATATAATGATAATGGTACATCTAGGAAAGTTCAATTGTGCTTTGAAGAAACTAAATGTTTGTGTTACTTTTTTTTTCCATTTAGAATAATTTATGCTCTTACTTTTGTTAGATTGCTCCATTTTTTGATTTGCTTTAGTGAAATATCTCTTCATGTCTCTGGTAGGTTTTAGAATATTTTTTCCCCAAATAGAAGTGAAGTCCATCAGATTTGCAAACCATAGGGTAGGATGGGCTGTTTAAGAATAAATGATCATATGAAGGATTTGTTCCATTAATTGTGTAATGTCTATATAGTTTGCTGTTCAGTTTCTTTTAGAAAACTTTTTAAAGAGCTATCGCCCTTTGTTTGTGAATGCATGTATTGTGTTTGTGATAATGTGCTAGAGACAAGAGTATATTTGTGCAATTAGTTTTAGCTTCTTAATTTCTCTTTCTCTTTCAGGGTTTCTTGATTATTTGAAACTTAGGATTTCGTTTCCACACTTGTTGTGTTTCTTCTCACACCCGGTAAGCTTTCTCATCTCTATTTTTCTAGTTTGGTTTTTGTTTGCTTTAACTTGGGGATTGGAGTGTTTTATTACTTTTTAGTGTTAATTAATTAGTAAAGCCTTAGTTTCTCGTTTGAGATGCAATATTAATGAGCACACGTGTACGTGCTTAAGGTACAGTGTAAAACCCCGAGTTTTTCTGTTTTCTAATATCAGAAATTTATATAATTATGTTTATATTTTTATCTGAGACTTAGAAAATTTATTTAATTAAACTGAAACCTTATTTATACTCTACTTAACGGTAGAGAGTTACGATTAAAATTTAGGTTGAAAAGTCAGGCGAAACCCGGTCTGTGAATTTCACTGACAGTATATTTATACTGATCAGAAGACCTAATTTTGACTCGTGAACGAAACAATTAAGGTTTTTATTTAATTTCCAACGTTTTTGGTTATTTTGAAATATTTCACTAAAAAGTGAAATATTATATTTTATTCGGGCGACATCTTAATCGGGTAAACGACGGAGCTGAATACAGGATTTTCGGGAGCCTCTAAGGAATAATATCAATAAGTCATATAAGATGACTCACCCATGTGAATGCATTTATTATGCACATGGTTATGATGACTATTTTTAGGTTAATTGCATTTTGGTCCTTACACTTTCTCTAAATTGCATTTTGGTCCCTAAACTAGTTGTCATGATCTTCCCCAATCAATTTTCATGCTTCCAAACCATAATGGGCTGCGGTTTTGAGGCCCAACACCATGGTCAAGATGTTGTTCTCCATGAAGCCATTTCTACTCTTAAACTTTCCTATGTTATTCTTTATGTCTTAAGCATTTTATGCTTGAAAATTCAAGTAAATGGACTTAGATTTCTTCAAGCCCAATTGCCCAAGCCCAAGCCCATCCTTTGCTCATAAACTCTTGAAGAGTCAAGAGCATTCTAGCTCATTCTCACACATTCCATCATCTCCCATTTCTCTCCATTCTTCCATTTCTCTCTAACACAAGAAAGCTCCATTTGTGAAGCAAGTTAGTGATTCTTGCACTTTTATTCAATTCCAAGAGGTAATCCATGATCCTCATCATCATTTAGCTATATGTTCTTCAATAAGTTTTCCATTTCAAGCCTTAATCATCTTTTCAAATTCTTAGATCTAGAAACTTTGATAATTCATAGAAAAATCATAGAAAAATCCTAAAAATGTGAAACCAATTTCTATGTTCCTATTATCATCTCTACTATCCTAATCCAAGAGTTGGTTGCAAACAAAGCTTTCCTCCCCATTTAATTTGTCAAAACCGAATTCTATGAAAAGTGGGTGGAGGAACTTTTGTTCAATTTTTAGAAAGTGACCATATATCTCATCTTTCTAGTATGTATTCATGATGAATCCAAGTGTTTATGTCAAAATAATATTTCTTTCTCTATTTTCATGTCTTGGCCGAATTTGAGTCTTAGAGAACTAGAAGATTTTGTTCATGTCTTTCATAAGTAATCTTGTTTATCATCTTGTTAACATATGTCCTTATTGAATCCAAGTTAGTTGATCAAGCAAAAATCCCTAACTCTATGAACTCATCATGGCCGAATCTAGGTCTTTGAGAGTTAGGAAGTTTTTGATTCAATCTTTGAGGATTAGTCACTAATTCTATGTTTAAAGTATTAAGGATCATTAATCCAAATACTTAATCAATTTTTTGGGAATTATAGTCACCAAATCCTTAGGAGGCCGTGACCTATATAGGTGCATAGATGATTTTGTTTTGCTTGTTTGTAATTGGATGATTGTGTTTTGTTGAAGGAAAAAGTGTGTTGATCGTACGTAAGACGTGACACCGGAGTTGACATCCGTTCGAGAAAGGAAATCGGAAACTTAGTTCTTCAAGAAGCAAGGGGGGATTGCTTGAGGGATTTTTTCCGATGGCTATATGCTATCTGTGTTGGTCTGTATGGTTGTGGTGTTTGATTAAAGTGTGTTATTTATCTGTGTTTATCTTCTGCTTTTAATTGATTATCTGTTATTAATTAATTATCTGCAGTCATATTGTTGTGATGCATGATCTGTCTGGATTCATTGTTATAATGATGTTGATAGGATGTTGTTTGAGAAGCCTGACAGTGGTCAGTGCCCAATTAATTAAACGAGGTAAAAGCTCTAAAAAGACTTTACGAGGAATATTCAACAGTTAATTGAGAAACATTGGAGGATAAAATGGTTTAAATAATTATTTGAGAAAATAAGAATTATTTGAAAATATTATTATTTTAATGATTTATTAGTGTAAAAACAATTTATGAGTCACGGTGAGGACGAAACCGTGAAAATATTTTACTACTGCTAATTTTTACATAAGATATTCCGCAATATTATAAAAAGTTATTTTGTGAAATTAATCTGTGAAATTAACTTAACTGTGAATTTAGAAAATTGTTTAAGCGGCAAAAGCTAAGTTTTACCTTAAAATACTTAAAAATGTCTTTAAAAGAAAATGTTTAACGACGGTAATTTGGAAAAGTATCGACGACAACTGTTTCTAAAACGGCTGTATGTGTTTTAAATTGAGTTTTGAGTAGGGGTGTAACGGGTCGGTTTGGTTCGGTTTTAGACCCAAAAAAAAATCCGAACCGATCAAAATTGATCGGTTCGGTTTGGTTCGGTTTTCTTTATTTTTCACAATAAAACCCGAACCAAACCAAACCGATTAAGTTCGGTTTGGTTCGGATTGGATGCTCGGGTCCCCTATTAAAAAATGAAAACAAAAAAACAAAAAGAAAATTGCTGTAAACATTACAATGACCTAAGTCCCCCTTTTATTCCCTCGACCTGACCACTCCGCCGCTGCTACGACTTCGTTATGCGTCATCTTCATCTTTGCCCCATCTTCAACTCTCTGTCTCATCTTCGTCCCTGCTTCATCCTCATCCTTGCATCATCTTCATCTCTTCTTCATCTTCATCTTCGTCTTTGATTCATCTTCATCTTCGTGTTCTGTGCGGCCTCGATTGTGGACGAAGTAGTGAACGAGGGTGGACTCAGCGGAGCTAGTCGCGCCGATGGAGGACTCAGCGGTGGGGACGAACACGCTGGCGGAGAGCATGAATCAGTGGCCACAAACACGATTAGGGGTCAGATGTGTGCACAACAGTGGAGAGAGGAGCTACTGAGTCACGGCTGGGCTGTGAGCGGCGGGCCGACGGCGGCGAAGCCCTTGGTGGCTGGCTCTGTCACATGAGAGTGACCAAGTGAGGGAGGCGGAGAAGTTGTCGTGAACTGAGGGAGGCAGAATGCTTAGTAACTTTCGTTAGGGAAGTAATGTAGGTTAATTTTTTGGGGAATTACATATGTTCGGGTCGGGTCATTGGATCATCGGTTTTGGAAAATAAAAACCACTACCCGAACCAAAGAAGGTCGGTTTTCATTGGTTCGGTTCGATTTTTTACCCGAACCAACCACCTTCGGTTTTTTATGAGTTGGTTCGGTTTGGGTTGGTCGGGTTGGTCGGGTTTACCCGGTCCACTTACACCCCTAGTTTTGAGCCTCAAGTGACTCTCTTTTTGAATCATAATATTTTCAGAAAAAGGTTTCAAGTGTTAGTTGAAATGATTTTGCAGAATCAAATTTACTCAACGACGGTATTTCCGGCAACTTGGATAAGTTGTGGGGGTTGGTTTTAGATTTGTTTTTCACAGAACGAAAAGGATGTAAACGATGAAATGGAACTTAGTAACCGAGACGTCGGGGTACTAGTGTTCTTACGACGTTAAGGACTTGATGTCCTATGGTATTGTGTCTACTTTGTGGAGTAATAAACGATGTTAAAAGACTAATGTTGTTTTCTATTACCACGAACCTAAGATTGGGGCACCGGTCTAGGGTTTCGTGATTGAGCACTCAGACTTTGTGTCCTGTGTTAATGATGAAGATTTGAAGACATTAAAAACTACGATGGTCGTAAGCTTTTGAGCTTTGACAAAGGAAAGATCTAACACGAAGAAAAAACGACGAAAACAAAATGATTTACATGCATTATCGGCAGACGTGCCTACGAAGTTAATCATGGTATCTTGATGATATTCATGTCTCGACGTATCTGTTAATCATGGTATCATGGCGATATTCATGTCTCGACGTATCATTGTACCTTGGTGGTCAATGATAAACCATACACAACGTTCTCATTGTGCCTAGTGTTGGACAATGGGCTATGGTAAACCATACACGACGTTCTCATTGTGCCTTGTGTTGGACAATGGGCTATGGAAAAATCGAGTCTGATCAACTCATTCATACGACGTTGGGTGATCTCCGGAGATTAGGTAAAAGATAGACGACGATTATTGAAGTGTACATGCATGGTTTTTCAATGACAATGATCGGGTATGAAACCCAATGATGACTACTTGTTTATTTAAGAACTGATGTTGTATGGAAATATATATGTTTATATGCTTTCCTTTGAGTCGCGCATGTAGTTATCGAGATTAATCCATATATTGGTTTCTCCCCCTTGCATTGTTGTTTGCTGTACTATGATGTATATTGTGGAGTTCAGAGGAACCACTCAAGGGATATGACTTCTACAAGAAGAAGAAGGCTATTTAGTTTAGAGTATGCGGATGCTATTTACTACTTTCATAGTGTCTGTTAGTTACGACCAGCTTAGGGTTTTAATTACCTTATGTTTTGTTTCGAAGGACCTATACTTATTAAGGACGGGTTGTATAAACCATTATGATGCAGTATGGAAGTGTGTTATATTTATATGCATATTCTTATATGATCATGTTTACGTTGTAGTTGTGGTTGTCAAAAGGAAAAGAAAAGGAAAAAATTTTATCACCATTTTGAGGAATGTTAATAACTTAAGAAATTAATATTTTCCGAAAGCAACCAGCGAAATAAAGTTTATTTGCCGCAACGGGTAACCATGTGATGATCCAAGTTAGGGTGTCACATTAGTGGTATCAGAGCTGGTCGAGTCTTTCGGGAATGTTGGGAAATAGGTCTGTTGTGTTGACGTTGTCCGGGTGAATACTTTATCGTGGTGGATGTCATCGTGTTTCAAGTCGTGTACATCGGAGACCGAAGGGAAATGCTGCCGAAATTTCGTCGAGTATGAGCATGAGAGTTAAGGACTAACTGTTAACCGAATGTTGAAAAAGTTTCTTCTCGAATGGGATAGGGCCATACCCTGTCATAAGAAGTAGTTGATGAAGATGTTGGACTAAGTATGAAGTTAATGTTTTAGTCATGGATCGAGGTTGGATGAATGCTAGACGGACAAGTGATGAGTATGAGAATGGAGTGGAAGATTTTCTACAATTTGCAAAAACAAATGCTCCTGATAGTAGTGACGGAAGGTTTTATTGGACAACTAAGTTGCCACATCGGTTTTTAAAATAACCGATGTGGAAAGTGGGGTTACCACATCGGTTTTTTAAGAAACCGATGTTGGAAAGTGCTGAACAGAATTTATTGTCTTGCAAAAACAGAATTTTTTACATCGGTTTTAAAACCGATGTGAAAAGTGGCAATAAACCACATCGGCCTTTTCAACATCACTTTGAAAACCGATGTGAAAAGCCAAAAAAAAACCGATATGAAATCCCTTTTCTGCACTAGTGTGATTGACCATTGAATTTTTAGTGTTTGAATGATTTCGCTGCACATTTTGACGGAGAACCATTGATGATATTTTTCAGGTGCGATTACTCTTTTACCATACCTTTCTTTGTTTCCCAATTCCATTGTCTTCGTGTGGTTCACAACTTTCATTTTGATATTCCGTTTTCTTTTATTTTTTGGTTTCATAAGGCAACGTGAAGAAGGTTCTAGATCTACTGCTTTTTTTTTTTTTTTCCCCTTTCCTATCTTCTTTTCATCTCTCCTCATTTTTTATCTTGAAAAAGAGTCAATATCATCAATGCATCAAGGGTAATATTTTGAGGTTTAAAAATCACATACTATTCAATGTTATACATACAGGCATCGAAATTTAAAAAATAAGGTAAATGGAATGAAACTTAATACTGATATTTGATAGGAAAATAATCATTAAAAGCATTAATTCTAATATTTGATTAGTCTCGGTAATTTTAATATTTGATTCATTAAAAA